>CM077669.1:459177706-464177706 GCA_039707655.1 Elymus sibiricus
GAAAGACTAGCCTCACTATGGGTAGATCTTCACGAAGTAGGCGATCTCCTTGCCCGTACAAACTTCTTGGTTCAACTCCACAACACGAAGTAGGAGGCTCCCAAGCGACACCTAACCAATCTAGGAGGCACCACCCTCCAAAAGGTAATAGGCTCGGTAATGTCGATGAACTCCTTGCTCTTGTGCTTCAAGATGATAGACTCCTCAACACACAATCACTCTCTCACAGATTTGGCTATGGTGGAAGAGATTGATTTGGTGGAAAGCAACTTGGGGAGGCTAGAGATGAAGATTCATATGGTTGGAATGGAATGGCATGATCTCAACACATGAGTAGGTGGATCTCTCTCAGAAAATATGATGGGGAAAGTATGGTATAGTTCTGAGTGCTTCTCTTTCGAGTGGGTGATGGTGAAGGGGTATATATAGGCATCTCCAAAAATCCAACCGTTACACCTAAAGTGACCAACTCGGTGACACCGAAGTGTAAAACTCAGTGGTACCGAGTTGCTCCAAAGGTAGGAACTTTTGAATCTCGGTGAGACCAATATATAAAACTCGGTGGTACCGATAAGGTGACCAACGGTCAGATTGCGCAACTCGGTGACGCCGATCCAACAAACTCGGTGGTACCGATTTTGTGAATCGAGGTAACAGAAAGTTGACAACCCAAAGTCGGTGGCACCGAAGTGGAATCGGTGGCACCGATGTGCTAGGGTTTGGCATGGGTCTGTCTAAGTTTGGGAATCGGTGGCACCGAGTGGAAAGTGTTGGTTGCACCGATTTTGGATATTTGACTTTGGACAGACTTTTGTGGAAGAGCTTGTGGGTGTTTTTGGTGACTATCACTTGTGCACGTATGAGCATTTCGTTCACCAACAATACCTTACCCCCTTTTAATAGTATTGGCTTTCCTATGGACTCAAAGTGATTTCTCACAAAGTAAAATGTAGAGTCCTCTTGCTTGAAGCTTTGCCAATCCATTTCCTTGCATCTTGGGGTTATCCACAATCCTTCTGCCAACCCTCTCTGTGGACTTTATCTAAAATACACTAGGTAAAAATATTAGTCCAAGAGACAATGTATGTTGTCATGAATTATAAAAACCACCAAGGGAGCATGTTGTGCTTTCAATCTCCCCCTTTTTTGTAATTGATGACAACATACAATCTAAGCTTCAAATAAAGATATGCATGGATATAATGAAGACTTTGAGAGACACATGACTTAGATTTGCTCCCCCTAAATGTGTGCAATCCCTTTAAAGGATAGTTGCTTTGGAATGCATGGACACACATATAGTAGAAGATATATAATGAGTCACGTGTATCTTGGCTATATGCAACAAATGTATATGAATGAGATGTATCTTTGTTCAAGACTTCACTCTTGCAAACAATATGTGCAAGAAGCAAGAGATCATCTTGATCAAAGATATGATGCATATACTTACCTTGAGTTCTTGAGCATTCTTGTAGTAGAAATACACTTGAGAAAACAATGTTAGGAAACACAAGAGTATTCTACCAATCAAAAAGCAATAGAGCTCAACAGTACCAAGATATGGAGAACATATAGAAGATAGTATTCCTTAAGATTGATATGTCCCAAAGATCATTTAGAGCTTTATCCCCTTAGATATGAAAATAGTAGAGCATCCTCTCCCCCTGAATCTTAGCATGTAGATATTGGGAATTGGATAGGGTGAGAAAAGTCTAACATGAGTAGTTAAATGAAATAAACCTATTTTCTTTCCAAACATATTTTTCTCCCCCTACTTTGGTATTCTCCCCTTGACTATGTAAGTATAAGCTTTGATATTCTCCTCTCCCCCTTGATTATATCTCCCCCTTTAGCATTGAAGCTTTGGTATTTCTCCCCCTTTGGCATTAATTTCCAAAAAGGTCGTACAGGGTCAGACACAGGGATCATTTATTAAAAAGGGATCCTTGAGAACAAGGGTCATAGATCGTAGGGTTCATAGAAATACGAATCATAGATAGCATGAAAAACTGAGGGAATCATGGAAAATAATTTCTCTCCCTCTGGCTGATCTGAGAGCTTGTAAGACTTCTCCTCCTTTGAGTTAGGGATCCTTGAATAATGTTTTTCTCCCCCTAATTAATAATATTTTTTTGAATAAGAAGGGATCATCGAAGAATTGAAAATATCACAATAGGATCACTAGAGAAATAAAGACTTGCAATTATGAACACAAATTTGAGAAGAAATCAAATCGGTGGCTCCGAGACAAACAAGTCGGTGGTACTGAGATCCTGTCATGCAGCTCGTCTGCTAATTCGGTAGAACCGAGTTATTTGTGTCGGCGGCTCCGAGGCTAAAACAGAAACTTGGCAATGTTTGAGAAACTTGCAAATAGATTTAGAAATCTTGTAACAAGGTGTCAAAAGAAATTTTCAAAGGAAATGCAAAAGACTTTACAAAGAGATATCAACTAGAGAAGATTTGAGTGGTTCCAAGAAATCTTGCGAAAAGAGAATGAACCAAACAAGATACTTAACTAGATGATGGGCGGTGACTAGGTCACCTATGTTAGAGTATATTGACTTAGGAGCCAAGCAAGAATTCTTGATCATAGGTCATACTCATAGTTAAGCTCAAAATGGGGTTACCATTTTTTGATCAAGCATTTTAATGTTTTCATATCACTTGAGTTGCTTTTGCTCATGACTTGGAGTAAAGCCTTTTCAAGGATATGAGTGCATACCTTTGAGTGATGTTGATGACGTGGCTTGTAGGTGAACTTGTTGAGGATGCTCGAGATTGATGAAGATCATCTTGAGTTGGGAGCAATCCTTCTCGTTTTAGTACACTTGTCACCTACATAGGTTAGTCATGCAAGGAACAACATGATATGACACGATACCAATTGATACCAATTGTGAAATACAAATATGCGTCAAGGATATGTTTTTGTTGTCTTCTTCCTTTCATCATCAAGAGAGGTTGTGAGTACTTGGTCATGACAAGATTGCTTATGATTGGAGTTGTTGGCAATCTTGTGGAATGAAGTTCTTCCAAGTACCTACAAAAGGTTAGATGCAATACAAGGGAGCATAGAATTCCATGGTATAAGATAACATGTCAAAAGTATCATGGAAAAAACAAGTAAGCTCATGCCCTTGCATGCATCCGAGTGAGTCTAGCTTAAGTTTGAAGCATCAATGATGTTCAACTCACTCCTCAAGTGACAAAACGTTTTCTCATCAAGTGGCTTAGTAAAGATATCGGCCAATTGCTTGTTAGTACGAACATGCTTAAGATCAATATCTCCTTTGGCAACATGATCATGAATGAAGTGATGTCTAACCTGAATATGTTTAGTTCGAGAATGTTGCACAGGATTATGGCAAATTTTAATAGCACTTTCATTGTCACAAAGTAATGGAACATTTTTAATATGGATTCCATAATCCTTAAGCGTTTGTGTCATCCATAGTAATTGTGCACAACACAATCCGGCAGCAATGTACTCAGCTTCGGCAGTAGATAGAGATACCGAGTTTTGTTTCTTGGAGGACCAAGACACAAGAGATCTACCCAAAAATTGAAAAGTACCCGAGGTGGATTTTCTATCAACCTTGTCACCGGCATAGTCCGAGTCAGAATAGCCAACAAGGTTAAAAGAAGATCCCTTGGGATACCAAATGCCAAAGTTTGGTGTTTGCATCAAATATCTCACAATACGTTTCACGGCCAAAAGATGACACTCTTTAGGTGCAGCTTGATATCTAGCACACATGCAAACACTAAGCATAATATCGGGACGGGAGGCACATAGATATAGCAATGAACCAATCATAGATCGATAAACCTTTTGATCAACCGGTTCGTCCTCCTTGGTAAGATCAACATGTCCACTAGTAGGCATAGGAGTTTTCATACCTTTGCACTCTTGCATGTTGAACTTCTTGATCAAGTCCTTGGTATACTTAGTTTGAGAGATGAAAGTTTCTTCTCTCGTTTGCTTGATTTGCAAACCAAGAAAGAATTTCATCTCACACATCATGGACATCTCATACTTCTCGGACATCAACCTTCCAAATCTTTAACTAAATTATGGGTTAGTAGATCCAAAGATAATATCATCCACATAGATTTGGCACACAAATAATTCACCATTAACTCTTTTAGTGAATAAGGTTGCGTCTATTTTACCAATTTGAAAATCCTTTTCAATGAGAAACTTCGTTAAGCATTTATACCAAGCACGTGGGGCTTGCTTAAGACCATAAAGAGCTTTACGAAGCTTGTAAACATGATTAGGTTTCTTAGGATTCACAAAACCAGGTGGTTGCTTAACATAGACTTCTTCTTCAATCTCACCATTTAAAAAGGCACTTTTAATGTCCATTTGATAAAGCGTGATATCATGGTGATTAGCATAAGCAAGAAGAATGCGAATAGCTTCAAGTCTAGCGATGGGGGCATGGTCTCACTGTTGTCCATACCTTCGACTTGCATATATCCTTGGGCTATGAGACGTGCCTTGTTGCGTACGACTTGACCGTCTTCATCTTGCTTGTTCCGAAACACCCATTTGGTTCCGATGATGTTGTGCTCGTCCTCAGGCTTCTCCACGAGTGTCCACACTTCGTTCCTCTTGAAGTTGTGAAGCTCTTCAAGCATTGCGTTCACCCAATCTGGATCTTCAAGAGCTTGTTCTACCTTCAAGGGTTCAATGCTAGAGATGAAAGAATAATGCTCACAAAAGTTAGCTAAGCGAGTTTTAGAGCGAGTGATTCTCCCGGTTTGTATGTCACCAAAGATTTGGTTTAGGGGATGGTTCTTGGTCACCCTTGCTCGAACTCGGGGTAGCTTAGGCTTGTTGGATGGTGGAGCTTCGTCTTCATCATCATCTCCTTCATCTTCGTTGTTGTTGAAGGTGTCGTTTCCTTGAGGTGGTGGTGAAGGAGGTTGTGGTGGATCTTCATGATGTACTTCCTCCTCTTCATCATCTTGTCGTGTACCGCTTGTGGATGCCTCCATGTCATGCTGAGGTTCACCTCGACGTGAAGTAGGGGCTTCCACTTGAGTTGACGAAGTACTTTCCTTCACCTCCATGGGGCGAATCTTGCCAATGGACAAGTCTTGGATAGCTTCCGAAGGATCCTTATCACCTACATCATTTGGCAATTGTTCGACTTGCGAACCATTAGATTCATCAAACTTCACATCTACCGTCTCTTCAACTTTTTGAGTGAAGTTGTTGTAGACACGGTAAGTGTGAGAGTTCAATCCGTAACCGAGTAGGAATCCTTCATGAGATTTAGGAGCAAATTTAGTACGACGATGATTATCAAGAATGTAGCACTTTGAGCCAAATACCCGAAAGTATCCAACTTGGGGTTTGTTACCGGTGAGTAGCTCGTATGCCGTTTTACCGAGAAGCTTGTGCAAGTAAAGTCGGTTTGTGGCATGACATGCTGTTTCCACGGCTTCTTCCCAAAAGTGTCTTGGTGTCTTGTATTCGTCAAGCATTGTTCTTGCCATCTCAATAAGCATTCGGTTCTTCCTCTCAACAACTCCATTTTGTTGAGGTGTGTACGTAGCCGAGAACTCATGTGAAACACCTTCTTCGTCAAGAAAGGTATCCACATGGGTGTTCTTGAACTCCGATCCGTTATCGCTCTGAACCTTCTTGATCTTCACTTCAAACTGATTTTGCGCTTTGCGAACGAAGTTCTTGAAGATCTTTTGTACCTGCGACTTATCATCAAGAAAGAATACCCACGTAAATCTGGAAAAATCATCAACTATAACTAGACCATAGGAATTTCTAACAAGGCTCTTGTAAGCATTGGGACCAAAAAGATCCATGTGAAGTAACTCGAGTGGTCTCCTAGTAGTCATGATATTCTTAACGGGATGACTTCCACCTACTTGCTTTCCAGCTTGACAAGCACTACAAAGTCTATCTTTGTCAAAGATAACATCTTTAACACCAAGTATATGATCACCTTTGATAAGCTTGTCTAGATTACGCATGCCAACATGTCCTAGTCTTCTATGCCAAAGCCAACCTTTAGAAGATTTTGCAATTAAACAAGTACGAGGTTTGGATCTCTTAGTGAAATCGACAATGTATAGATCACCTCTACGGAAACCGGTAAAGACCATGTTATGATTATCTTGATGAAACACTTGGCAATCTACTTTCGTGAATAGCACATTAAAACCAAAGTCGGTAAGTCTAGATACGGAAAGAAGATTGTAGCCAAGAGATTCAACAAGCATAACATTTTGAATAGAGCTATCATGGGATATGGCCACCTTACCAAGACCAAGTACCTTACCCTTGGAGTTGTCTCCAAACGTTACGTACCTTCGCGGTCCATGGTTTGGTGTGATCTCTTCAAACATTTCTCTATCTCCGGTCATATGATTGGTGCATCCGCTATCGAGAATCCACTCTTTTCCTCCGGAAATGTAATCCTTGAAGTTTGCCATGAGACTTAGATTCTTCATGATCTTCTCATACTCGATGTGGAACAACTCATCTTCATCATAGTAGTCATGTTCCACATTGTCGTCATCAAGTGGAAAATCCTCGTCACAAGGAACAAGAAATTCGTTAGGGTTGTGATCATGACAATGTTCAAGATTATGAATGTGAATGGCTTCTACAATGATGTTGTTGATAGTTATGACATCTCCTTTAGCACGCATGAGGTCTCTAAGCTCAAATAGATAGTCATCAATCTTGGGATTACTAGGCATCATTTTGTGAAAGGCAATAGTTTTATGAAGAATTTAATCAAGATTACTCAATGAATAACTTGGATATCATTTCTCCAAGTCATTCCACAAAGTATAAGCACATTCAAAATTCTTCATTTGATTAAGCACATTTCTAGGCAATCCTCTAACGATGAGATTAATAGTTCAAAGATTGCATAGCAAATCAATTTCCTCTTCGTGTGTGGGATGTAAAGGATCAATGGGAGGTACATAGGGGTTCTTAACATACTTGCTCAAGTGAAATTCATTAAAAAGCTCAAGCATCAAAGTTTTCCATTGACTATAGTACTCCCCATCAAGAATAGGCACTCTACAACTCAAACTCCCTATACTAGACACATCCATCTTCCTCCATGGTGATTAAACCGAAAATATGGAGACCAATGCTCTGATACCAATTGAGGGATCACTAGAAGAGTGTCTAGAGGGGGGGTGAATAGACTACTAGCAGGAATTTAAAACCTAACCTTTTCCCAAGTTAATTGGTTGGCAGATTTTAACAATTATAGCAAGTCTAGCACACCCTACACATGCATGTCAACAAGTATGGCAGCGGAAAGTAAAGACATTGCACATGGAAGTAAAGAGTTGAGATAGGGAGATCAAACGCAGTTGGAGACACGAAGATTTTTCCCGTGGTTCCGATAGGTGGTGCTATCGTACATCCACGTTTATGGAGTCTTCAACCCACGGAGGGTAACGGTCACGAGAGTCCACGGAGGGCTCCACCCATAAGGGTCCACGAAGTAGCAACCTTGACTATTCCATAACGGCTTCCGTCCACGAAGGACTAGCCTCACTATGGGTAGATCTTCACGAAGTAGGCGATCTCTTTACCCGTACAAACTTCTTGGTTCAACTCCAGAACACGAAGTAGGAGGCTCCCAAGCGACACCTAACCAATCTAGGAGGCACCACCCTCCAAAAGGTAATAGGCTCGGTAATGTCGATGAACTCCTTGCTCTTGTGCTTCAAGATGATAGACTCCTCAACACACAATCACTCTCTCACAGATTTGGCTATGGTGGAAGAGATTGATTTGGTGGAAAGCAAATTGGGGAGGCTAGAGATCAAGATTCATATGGTTGGAATGGAATGGCATGATCTCAACACATGAGTAGGTGGCTCTCTCTCAGAAAATATGATGGGGCAAGTATGGAATAGTTCTGAGTGCTTCTCTTTTGAGTGGGTGGTGGTGAAGGGGTATATATAGGCATCTCCAAAAATCCAACCGTTACACCTAAAGTGACCAACTCGGTGACACCGAAGTGTAAAACTCGGTCGTACCGAGTTGCTCCAAAGGTAGCAACTTTTGAATCTCGGTGAGACCGATATATAAAACTCGGTGGTACCGATAAGGTGACCAACGGTCAGATTGCGCAACTCGGTGATGCCGATCCAACAAACTCGGTGGTACCGATTTTGTGAATCGAGGTAAAAAAAAGTTGGCAACCCAAACTCGGTGGCACCGAAGTGGAATCGGTTGCACCGATGTGCTAGGGTTTGGCATGGGTCTGTCTGAGTTTGGGAATCGGTGGCACCGAGTGGAAAGTGTTGGTTGCACCGATTTTGAATATTTGACTTTGGACAGACTTTTGTGGAAGAGCTTGTGGGTGTTTTTGGTGACTATCACTTGTGCACGTATGAGCATTTTGTTCACCAACAATACCTTACCCCTTTTAATAGTATTGGCTTTCCTATGGACTCAAAGTGATTTCTCACAAAGTAAAATGTAGAGTCCTCTTGCTTGAAGCTTTGCGAATCCATTTCCTTGCATCTTGGGGTTATCCACAATCCTTTTGCTAACCCTCTCTGTGAACTTTATCTGAAATACACTAGGTAAAAATATTAGTCCAAGAGACAATGTATGTTGTCATGAATTATCAAAACCACCAAGGGAGCATGTTGTGCTTTCACATATATCACCGTGGAGAACTCAAACCTATGCACCAAATGCAATGGCAAGGGCACACGGAGTGCCCAAGTCCTTCTCTCCCAAATCCCACCACAACAACTAATGCTATGGAGGAAAATGAGAGGAAGAACAAAGAAGAACACCAAGAACTCCAAGAACTAGATCCAAGGGGTTCCCCTCACATAGAGGAGAAAGTGATTGGTGGAAATGTGGATCTAGATCTCCTCTCTCTTTTCCCTCAAGAACTAGCAAGAATCATTGGAGGGATTGAGAGTTAGCAAGCTCTAAGAAGGTCAATAATGGGGGGAAGCACGAGCTCAAGAGTTGGGGACCATTGGGGAAGAAGACCCCCTTAAATAGGTCCCCGCAAATCTGCCCGTTATGTGCAGAATTGCACAGGGGCGGTACAACCGGTGATGCGGGCAGTAGAACCGGGCTATAGATATAGCGGTACAACCGCCCAACCACCGGGCCACAACAGAAAGGTGGCCGGTGGTTCCACCAAGATGCAACAGCTCGGCCCGAGCGCTGGACCAGGCAAAGTCCCTAGCGGTACAACCGCTTGGGACACCGGTAGTACCGGGCTATATAATATAGCGGTACAACCGGTGTAGGTCCGCCCAACAACCGGAGCCCAACAGAACCGTGTCCGGTTGGAGCCCGGTGCTGGGCCGGTTCAACCGCCCAGAGCTGCCACCCTGGGTCACCCAGTTGTGGGCGGTACAACCGCCCGGGGGCAGCGGTACAACCGCTGGGGACCTCTCAGTGACAGCACCTCCAGGGTATCACCCCTAGAGTGGTGGTCAAACCGGATGTCTGGAGCGAGTGGTGCATCAGGTCGGGACAGCGGTGAAATCGCATCAAGAAAATAGGTAAGACCAGAACTGTCATAACCTCTGCAAATGGACTCAGAATTGAGCAAACTCAAGCTTGTTGGATTCAGGACAACAAGAGCTATCCAACAGCGACCTGAATGTATAACCGGTTATCTTAAGAGGAGGCAGTATGAAAATGCCAATGATATAGAGAAGTGAAACCTCCATGAATGAAGAACCTGCAAAAACTCCAACATCGAAAACATCATAGAAGATGTATATGGACTCCGTTTTCGATGAACTTGAGCTTGTCATGAAGCTGACCATAAGCTCAAGAACCCACATAGAGAAAAGCCAACCAAGAACCAAGAAAGATGATGATGCCAAGAATGCAATGGTTTGAGCTCTCAACAAACGATACGATCAAGCTACTCACTTGAGAGCCCCCCTTGATAGTATGGCTATCGATCCTATAACCCGGTCTCCCAACTACCACCATGAGACCGGTAAAATAGAAAACCCTATCAAGGTGAAACCTTTGCCTTGCGCATAGTCCACTTGAGCTAGATGATGACGATATTGTCCTTCTCAAGATGGACCACCTTTCTTGATTGCGCCGGCTCGATGAAGACTAGTAGATTGCTCCCCCATACTCCACTATGGGTGAGCCACTCTTCGGCACATCTTCGCAAGTCCATTGTCACCACAATGGACGGCAAGCTTCAAGCATGATCTCTCCGTGATGCTTCACTTGAACTTGCACACCGCAACCTTGATGACGATCACCACTTGATGTCATCTTCCACGGGTTGTATGGATCTTCCTCTTGATGCAATCCCATGGAAATATACCTAACCCTACAAAGAACACTCACGTAGACCATGGGTTAGTACACAAAGCGTAATGGACAATGCTTACCATACCATGGGATCACTTGATCCCTCTCGGTACATCTTGTACGCTTTGTGTGTTAATCAACTTGATTCATTCTTTGCCTTAGTCTTGATCAACCTTGTATCTTGTATTCTCTATGACCAATCTTTGGATAAAACCTTGAATACCACTGATGTCTACTACGCAACCTTCTTCTTGTAGACTCGTGTTGGGCCTCCAAGCGCAGAGTTTTGTAGGACAGTAGCAAATTTCCCTCAAGTGGATGACCTAAGGTTTATCAATCCGTGGGAGGCGTAGGATGAAGATGGTCTCTCTCAAACAACCCTGCAACCAAATAACAAAGAGTCTCTTGTGTCCCCAACACACCCAATACAGTGGTAAATTGTATAGGTGCACTAGTTCGGCGAAGAGATGGTGATACAAGTGTAATATGGATGGTAGATATAGGTTTTTGTAATCTGAAAATATAAAAACAGCAAGGTAACTAATGATAAAAGTGAGCACAAACGGTATTGCAATGCTTAGAAACAAGGCCTAGGGTTCATACTTTCACTAGTGCAATTTCTCCCAACAATACTAACATAGTTGAATCATATGTAAATCCCTCACGTGCGACAAAGAGTTCACTCCAAAGTCACAAATAGCGGAGAACAAACGAAGAAATTATTGTAGGGTACGAAACCACCTCAAAGTTATCTTTTCCGATAAATCCTATAAGCTATCCCTATAAGTGTCACGAACAGCCCTAGAGTTCGTACTAAAATAACACCTTAAGATACACATCAACCAAAACCCTAATGTCACCTAGATACTCCAATGTCACCACAAGTACCCATGGGCTTGATTATACGATATGCATCACACAATTTCAGATTCATCATGTTCAATCCAACACAAAGAACTTCAAAGAGTGCCCCAAAGTTTCTACCGGAGAGTCAAGACGAAAATGTGTGCCAACCCCTATGCATAGATTCCCAAGGTCACGGAACCCGCAAGTTGATCACCAAAGCATACATCAAGTGGATCAATAGAACATCCCATTGTCACCACGGATATCCCATCGCAAGACATACATCAAGTGTTCTCAAATCCTTAAAGACTCAATCCGATAAGTAAACTTCAAAGGGAAAACTCAATTCATCACAAGAAGATAGAGAGCGGAAAACTCCATATGATTCATCTATATTAATAAAGCTCGCGATACATCAAGATCGTGTCATCTCAAGAACACGAGAGAGAGAGAGAGAGATCAAACACATAGCTACTGGTACATACCCTCAGCCCCGAGGGTGAACTACTCCCTCCTCGTCATGGAGACCGCCGGGATGATGAAGATAGCCTCCGGTGATGGTTTCCCCCTCCGGCAGGGTGCCGGAACAGGCTCCCGATTGGTTTTTCGTGGCTCTGGAGGCTTGCGGCGGCGGAACTCCCGATCTAGGTTTCTTTTCGGGGGTTTCTGTATTTATAGGAATATTTGGCGTTGGAATCATGTCAGGGGGGTGCTCGAGGGACCCACAAGCCAGGGGGGCGCACCCTAGGGGGGGCGCCCCCTAGGCTTGTGGCCTCCTCGGTCACTTCCTGGCCCAGCTTTTTGCTCCAGTATTTTTTATATTTTCCAAAAATATTCTCCGTAAATTTTCAGCCCATTCCGAGAACTTTTATTTCAGCACAAAAAACGACACCACGGTAGTTCTGCTGAAAACAGCATCAGTCCGGGTTAGTCTAATAAAATCATATAGAATTATTGTAAACATGGCATGAATACTTCATAAATTATAGATACATTGGAGACGTATCAGCATCCCCAAGCTTAATTCCTGCTCGTCCTCGAGTAGGTAAATGATAAAAGAAATAATTTATGAAGTGTGAATGCTAGCAAACATTTTCAACATATTCTATTCTTCCTTGTATAACATGGACATTCGGACTTGTAAATGATTCAAAGCAATAGTCTAGATTTAACATAATGACTTCAATACTCAAGCATGTCAACAAGCAACCATGTCTTTCAAAATATCAACACTAAAGAAAGTTATCCCTAGCCCATCATGCTCAATCATTGATCCATTCTTGAAACACACTCAAATATTAGCTATGCCCAATGCTCAAGTACGATCATAGTGCCCCCTAGTTGGTGCTTATAAGAGAAGATGGAGACTCAAAGCAAAAATAAAAATTGCATAAAGTAAATAGATAGGCCCTTCACAGAGGAAAGTAGGGATTTGTAGAGGTGCCAGAGCTCAAGGTTTAAATTGAGAGAGAAAAATATTTTGAGTGGCATGCTTTTCCTATCAACGAAAACGACAAAGTAGCGCACAATACTTTCCATCCTAGATACATTATAGGCGGTTCCCAAACAGAATGGTAAAGTTTTTACTCCCCCTCCACCAATCAATCACACTCCACGGCGAGCCGAATCCACGGGTACCGTCCATACAACCAACGATCCTGGGGGAGTTTTGTTTCATTATATTTTGATTTGAATTTTGAGCATGGAACTGGGCATCCCGAATACCAGCCACTTTCTTGTGAATGATAGTGAATCAACACATATCGTGAGAATAACACACCTAGCAAGGAAAAATATTGGATACTCCCCACCGTTTCATGAGCGGTACGGGCACACAAAAGAGAAAATTTATTTTGAAAATTTAGAGATGGCACATACAAATTTGCTTGGAACGGCATGGAAATATCGCATATAGGTAGGTATGGTGGACTCATAAGGCAAAACTTGGTTTAAGGATTTTGGATGCACAAGTAGTCTTTCTACTTAGTACAAATGGAGGCTAGCAAATAGATTGGGAAGCAACCAAACCAAGAAATGAAAATTCACATAAGTGAGCATTGAACATAACTAACACCGAATAATGCACCACAAGTAGGATGTAACTTAATTGCATAACTATTGACTTTCGTACTTGCATAAGGAATCACAAACCTTAACACCGATATCCCTACTAAAGCATAATTACTCACTAACATGACTCACATATTACTATCATCATGTTTCAAAACTATTACAAAGAATCAAGTTTAATTTGTCCCATGATCTTCATGAAAGTTTTTATTATATCCTCCTTGGATATCTATCACTTTGGGACTAGTTTCATATATTGCTATTGCTTTTTCGACAAGCTCAAACAAATTTAAATGAAGCACATGAGCATAAAGATTTCATTCCTCAAAAAGGTATAAGTGAAGCATGAGAGGAAATGACAAGCTACTCTCAAAAGATATAAGTGAAGATCAATGAGTAGTCAAACAATTAAGCAGCTATGTGAGGACTCTCTCTCTCTCTCAATAAATATTTTCAGATCTGAGTATTTTATTCAAACAGCAAACTAAACAAAAATAGAACTCCAAGAATAGCACGCATAATGTGAACGGATAAAAATTTAGGCTCAACATAGGCTAACCGATAGTTGACGAAGAGAGATGGGATGCGTAGCATCCCCAAGCTTAGATGCTTGAGACTTCTTGAAATATTTACTTGGGGTGCCTTGGGCATCCCCAAGCTTGAGCTTTTGTATATCGTTCAATCCTCTCATATCATGGTTTCACCTATTCTCAAAAACATCTTCCACACAAAACTTGAAAAGAACTCGTGAGATAGGTTAGTACACATAAGAACAAATCAACACTTCATGTACTGCCAAGACATGTTGCACAATAATTTTCAAACATCATTTACTGTTTACTATCGTTTCCACAATTTATATCTACCAATATAGGCTATGGAAACTATAGGATAAGTAGATAACAAAACTATGACAGCAATCTGTCTAAACAGAACAGTCTGTAGCAATCTATTAAACCAGTGTACTTCTGTAACTCAACAAATTATGAAAATTTAGGACATGCTAAGTAATTTATATGACAATACTGTGTAAGCATTTCAGAAACTTTCCACGTTCCAGTAAAATATGAAAATTCAAACACTACAGCAAAAGTTTCTGTTTATACACAGCACACATCAAACATGCAATTCAAGCATCCTAAAAGGCAATTCTTGGAACTTTTTATTGAAAACAAGATTATAAATAACACCTAACAGAAAATAACAAAATATAATGACGATCCAAGCAAAACTCATATTATGTGACGAATAAAAATATAGCTCCAAGTAAGATATACCGATAATGTTGAAGACGAAAGAGGGGATGCCTTCCGGGGCATCCCCAAGCTTAAGCGCTTGAGTCTTCCTTGGATATTACCTTGGGGGTGCCTTGGGCATACCCAAGCTTAGGTTCTTGTCACTCCTTATTCTCCTCATATCGGTGTCTCACCCAAAACTTGAAAACTTCAATCACACAAAACTTAACGGAACTTCGTGAGATGGGTTAGTATAATAAACAAAGATAATTCACTTAGGTACTGTCAAGACAAGATTAATAATTGTTCTCACATAATAAATACTGTATTCTATCATTCCCATAATTTATATCACTGAATATAAGCTATGGGAACACTAAAACAAGCAAACTATACATGCAAAACAGAATCTGTCAAAAACAGAACAGTCTGTGAAGATCTGTAGTGTAACCATACTTCCCTGTCTCTAAAAATTCTGAAAAATTAGGAAAATCTAGGAAATTTGTATATAAATAATGTGTAAAAAATTCAGATCAAAATAACGTTCCAGTGAATTTAAAAAATTCCTGGACTGAGAGAAAAAGTTTCTGTTTTTGCACAGAATCAAGTCAACTATCATCCGCACTATCCCAAAGGCTTTACTTGGCACTTTATTGAAACAAAAGCTATAAAACATGATTACTACAGTAGATTAATCATGTTAACACACAAAAACAGAAAGGAAAAGTGTTGTGTTGTCTCCCAACAAGCGCTTTTCTTTAAAGCCTTTTAGCTAGGCATGATGATTTCAATGATGCTCATATAAGAATAGTAGTTGAAACATGCAAAAGAGCATCATGAATCTCATGACAAGCACATTTAAGTCTAACCCACTTCCTATGCATAGGGATTTTGTGAGCAAACAATTTATGGGAACAAGAATCAACTAGCATAGGAAGGCAAAACAAGCATAACTTCAAAACTTTGAGCACATAGAGAGGAAACTTGATATTATTGCAATTCCTACAAGCATATGCTCCTCTCTCATAATAATTTTCAGTAGCATCATGAAGGAATTTCACAATATAACCAGCACATAAAGCATTATTTTCATGATCTACAAGCATAGAAATTTTACTACTCTCCACATAAGCAAATTTATTATCATCAATAGTAGTGGGAGCAAACTCAACAAAATAACTATCATGAGAAGCATAATCCAATTGACAATTAAAATCATGATGACAAGTTTCATGGTTATCATTATTCTTTATAGCATACGTGTCATCACAATAATCATCATAAATAGGAGGCATGCTTTCATCATAACAAATTTGCTCATCAAAACTTGGGGGACTAAAAATATCATCTTCATCAAACATAGCATCCCCAAGCTTCTGGCTTTGTATATCATTAGCATCATGAATATTCAAGGAATTCATACTAACAACATTGCAATCATGCTCATCATACAAAGATTTAGTGCCAAACATTTTAATAACTTCTTCTTCTAACACTTGAGCACAATTTTCTTTTCCATCATTTTCACGAAAGACATTAACAAGATGAAGCATATGAGGCAACCTCAATTCCATTTTTTTTGTAGTTTTCTTTTATAGACTAAACTAGTGATAAAACAAGAAACTAAAAGATTCAATTGCAAGATCTAAAGATATACCTTCAAGCACTCACCTCCCCGGAAACGGCGCCAGAAAAGAGCTTCGTTGATGGGATGTGAGTGCCGCTTACCTAGCCTCCCCGGCAACGGCGTCAGAAAAGAGCTTGATGTCTACTACGCAACCTTCTTCTTGTAGACTCGTGTTGGGCCTCCAAGCGCAGAGTTTTGTAGGACAGTAGCAAATTTCCCTCAAGTGGATGACCTAAGGTTTATCAATCCGTGGTAGGCGTAGGATGAAGATGGTCTCTCTCAAACAACCCTGCAACCAAATAACAAAGAGTCTCTTGTGTCCCCAACACACCCAATACAATGGTAAATTGTATAGGTGCACTAGTTCGGCGAAGAGATGGTGATACAAGTGTAATATGGATGGTACATATAGGTTTTTGTAATCTTAAAATATAAAAACAGCAAGGTAACTAATGATAAAAGTGAGCACAAACGGTATTGCAATGCTTAGAAACAAGGCCTAGGGTTCATACTTTCACTAGTGCAAGTTCTCTCAAGAATACTAACATAGTTGAATCATATGTAAATCCCTCACGTGTGACAAAGAGTTCACTCCAAAGTCACAAATAGCGGAGAACAAACGAAGAAATTATTGTAGGGTACAAAACCACCTCAAAGTTATCTTTTCCGATCAATCCTATGAGCTATCCCTATAAGTGTCACGAACAGCCCTAGAGTCCGTACTAAAATAACACCTTAAGATACACATCAACCAAAACCCTAATGTCACCTAGATACTCCAATGTCACCACAAGTACCCATGGGCTTGATTATACGATATGCATCACACAATTTCAGATTCATCATGTTCAATCCAACACAAAGAACTTCAAAGAGTGCCCCAAAGTTTCTACCGGAGAGTCAAGACGAAACGTGTGCCAACCCCTATGCATAGATTCCCTAGGTCACGGAACCCGCAAGTTGATCACCAAAACATACATCAAGTGGATTAATAGAACATCCCATTGTCACCACGGATATCCCATCACAAGACATACATCAAGTGTTCTCAAATCCTTAAGACTCAATCTGATAAGTAAACTTCAAAGGGAAAACTCAATTCATCACAAGAAGATAGAGAGGGGAAAACTCCATATGATTCATCTATATTAATAAAGCTCGCGATACATCAAGATCATGTCATCTCAAGAACACGAGAGAGAGAGAGATCAAACACATAGCTACTGGTACATACCCTCAGCCCTGAGGATGAACTACTCCCTCCTCGTCATGGAGACCGCCGGGATGACGAAGATGGCCTCCGGTGATGGTTTCCCCCTCCGGCAGGGTGCCGGAACGGGCTCCCGATTGGTTTTTCGTGGCTCTGGAGGCTTGCGGCGGCGAAACTCCCGATCTAGGTTTCTTTTCAGGGGTTTCTGTATTTATAGGAATATTTGGCGTTGGAATCACGTCAGGGGGGGTGCTCGAGGGACCCACAAGCCAGGGGAACCGCCCTAGGGGGGGCGCCCCCCAGGCTTGTGGCCTCCTCGGTCACTTCCTGGCCCAGCTTTTTGCTTAGTATTTTTTGTATTTTCCAAAAATATTCTCCGTAAATTTTCAGCCCATTCCGAGAACTTTTATTTCTGCACAAAAAACGACACCACGGTAGTTCTGCTGAAAACAGCGTCAGTCCGGGTTAGTTCTAATAAAATCATACCAAAATCATATAGAATTATTGTAAACATGGCATGAATACTTCATAAATTATAGATACATTGGAGACGTATCAACCACCTTGGTCACCATATAAACTGACAAATCCTTCGAATATAACTCAAGGCAACCATTAGTCCATAGGGGTTGTCATCAATTACCAAAACCACACATGGAGAAATGTGCTCTTACAACCCCCCCCCCTCTAGACACACACTTCTAGTGATGCTACAAGGTTTCTTAATGGTAGAATCTGCAAGATGCAAGTTGAGGGAACAATCTTCAATATTAGTGAGACCAAGCACATCACAAAGAGTTTTAGGAATAGTTGAAACACTAGCACCAAGGTCACACAAGGAATTAAATTCATATTTACTGATCTTTATTTTGATAGTAGGTTCCCACTCATCATGCAATTTTCTAGGAATAGAAACTGCAAGCTCAAGTTTCTCATCATAAGCTTTTATCATGGCTTCTACTATATGTTTGGTAAAAGCTTTGTTTTGTTCATAAGCATTGGGTGAGCTAATAATGGATTGCAACAACGAAATACATTCTACTAAAGAGCAATTATCATAATTAAATTCCTTGTAATCTAAAATAGTGGGCACATCACTAGTTAAAGTTTTGACCTCTCCAAACCCACGTTTTTCAGTTTTAGCATCAAAATCATCACCCTCCAAGCAAACGGGATGCTTATCAACTAGAGTTGACTCATCTCCAGCCCCTTCATCATTTATATTCAGAGAGGTAAATAAAGATTAAATAGGAGAAGTACCAATCATTTTAAGATCTTCATCATGATTCCGGTAAAAACCAGGTGGAAGAGCTTTTTCTAAGAATTCCCGCTTAGCTCTCAACTTAGCGGTCCTCTCCTTACTTTCATTAATAGATATTTGGATAGATTTAATAGCATCATAAAAATCATGCTTGGGTAGCAAAGCTTTATTTTTAAGAGTTTCCACATCAAGAGCAATTCTATCCATGTTTTTAGCCAAAGTGTCAACTACATGCAATTTTTCTTCTACCATAGTGTTGAAAACCTTTTGAGAATTAATAAATTCTTTAATTGTGTTATCAAGATCAGAGGGAATCCTATTAGAATTTGTATAAGAATTGCCATAAGAACTACCATAAGAATTTCCATAGTTGTTAGAGGAATTACCGGGATATGGTCTAGAATTGAAGTTTCCTATATAAGCACTGTTATTGAAATTATTTTGCGAGACAAAGTTCACATAAATAGCATCATTATTTTGCTCAATCAAATTAGACAAGGCCATATCATTGGGATCAACATGCATTTTTACTAGCAACCATATTCATAAGAGCATCCACTTTTTCACTCAAAGTAGTGATTTCTTGAACAGAATTTACCTTCTAACCGGTTGGAACCCTTTCGGTATGCCATTGAGAATAATTTGTCATGATGTTGTCCAGAAGTTTTGTGGCCTCTCCTAAGGTCACATCCATAAAGGTGCCACCTGCAGCAGAATCTAGAAGATTTCTAGACACAAAGTTCAGTCCAGCATAGAAGTTTTGGATAATCATCCACAAATTTAAACCATGAGTTGGACAATTTCTTATCATTAATTCATTCTCTCCCAAGATTGTGCAACATGCTATTGATCTTGCTGTTTAAAATTCATTATTTGATTTCTAAGGGAGATGATCTTAGCAGGGGAAAATACTTGGCAATAAAAGCATCTTTACACTTATCCCATGTTCCAATACTATTACGAGGTAAAGATGAAGACCAAGCTTTAGCTTTATCTCTTAGTGAAAAAGTAAATAATTTTAATTTCACAATATCATTATACATATCCTTTTTCTTTTGCATATCACATAATTCAACAAAGGTATTAAGATGTGACGCGGAATCCTCATTAGGACTTCCTCAAAATTGATCCTTCATGACAAGATTTAGCAATGCAGCATTAATATCAAAAGCCTCCACACTAGTGGCAGGTGGTATAGGAGTACTAATAAAATCATTATTATTAGTATTTGAGAAGTCACACAACTTAGTAGTATCTTGAGACATGGTAACCGAACAAGCAAAGTAACAAGCAAGACAAGTAAACTAGCAAGCGAAGAAGTAAACTAGTAACAAGCAAAGATAAATATTTTTTGTATTTTTTATTTTTATGAGACAAGCTAAATATAACAGCAAATAAAAATAAGAACAAGTGAATGAAATTTTTTGTGGGGTTACTTGATAGTTGATGATGATATTCCCCGACAACGGCGCCAGAAATCCTTCCTGATACTTGTGATCTGCGTTGGGTTTTCCGTGAAGAGGACGGCTTATTGCAGCACAAAGTGGGTAAGTATTTCCCTCAGTTATGAAACCAAGGTTTATCGAACCAATAGGAATATCAATCCTCAACCGGCTTCAGCGGTTGCACACAAATGAACAAGCAACTTGCACCCAACGCGGGCAAGAGGGTTGTCAATCCCCTTGATCTCATTATTTGCAAGCAAATGAGTTGTGTAGATAATTGTTGATAAATATAAATTGCAAAATAAAATAAAAGATAAATAAAGGAAGCAATGTAATTGTAGCGTTTGTAAATATATAAGTGAATAGACACGGGGGGCATAGTTTTCCCTAGCGGCATCTCTCATGTAGGCAACATAGAATGGGTAACAAATTACTGTTGGGCAATTGATAGAAAAGCGGATAGTTATGCGATTTTCACGGCAATGATCATGTGTATATAGGCATCACGTCCATAAACAAATAGGCCGACTCCTGCCTGCACCTATTACTAGTACTCCACTCATCGACCGCTATCCAACATGCATCTAGAGTATTAAGTAAAACAAAGTAATGCATGGAGAACGATGAGATGATGTAGACAAAGTAAACTCAAGCAATATGGATGAACCCCATTGTATTATCCTTAGTAGCAATAACACAAATACGTATCTTGTCCCCTACTTTGTCACTGGGATATAGAAACTCGTCAGGTTGAACCTACCACAATGCACCACTCCCACCGATGAAGTATCAATCTACTTGGCCAAAGCACATCAATAAATCGGAGAGCATTACTAAGCTATAATGATCATGCAATTAAGAGACAATATATATCAGAGGTATCTCAAATAATTTTCATGAATAATCTGAACATAAACCCACAATTCATCGGATCCCAACAAACACACCGCACAATAGGATTACATCGGATAGAACAAAGCGAAGATGCGATGACCAATGTATTGAAGATCAAGAGATAGAAAGATTGCCATCTAGGTGCTAGCTATGGACCCGTAGGTCTGTGGTGAACTACTCACACATCATCATGAGGGAAGTAAGGTTGATGTAGAGGCCCTCCGTGATCGATCCCCCTCCGGCAGGGTGCCGGAACGGAGCTCCTGATGGCCTCGCGACGGAACAGAGACTTGCGGCAGCGGAAAAAGGGTTTCGGGACTGCCTTCAGGGTTTTTGCAATATTAGAGGATTTATAGGCTAGAGAGGGACGTCGGGAGAGCCACTAGGGGGCCACCACATATCAGGGCGCGCCCTGATGTGTGGTGGGGCCCTCGTGCGCCTCCCGACCTCCTTCCGAAGCTTCCAGGTCTTCTTTTGTTCCAGAAAAAATCATCAAAAAAGTTTCATGGCAATTGGACTTCGTTTGGTACTGTAAACCTGAAAAGCCAAAAACATGCAGAAAACAGCAACTGGCACTAGGCACTCGGTCAATAGGTTAGTGCTCAAAAATATTATAAATTGGTAAGTAAAGACCCAAAAAGTATCCTAGAATGATAATATATCAACATGGAACAATCAAAAATTATAGATACGTTGGAGACGTATCAAGTACCTTATGCAGCAATATAATATGAATCAATTTATAACAGTACCTAAAGTTTATTATTTGCATATTATACTAACGGATCTCACGAGATTTCTGTTGAGTTTTGTGTGCTGAAGTTTTCAAGTTTTGGGTGAGACAATGATGGATGAAGGAATAAGGAGCGGCAAAACCCTAAGCTTGGGGATGCACAAGGCATCCCAAGGTAATATTCAAGGAAGACCCAAGCCTCTAAGCATGGGGATGCCCCAGAAGGTATCCCCTCTTCCGTCTCCATTCTATCAGTATGTCACTTGGAGCTATATTTTTATTCATCACATGATATGTGTTTTGCTTGGAGCGTCGTGTATTATAGCTTCCAGTTTTTTTAGTTTGCCACAATCATTGTTTACTGGACACACATATATGATAGAGACACATGTTCATCACAATTTGTTAGAATACTCTATATGCTTGACTTATATCTTTTGAGATAGGCAGTTGCTCTAGTGCTTCACTTATATCTTTTAGAGGACGGCGGCATTCAGATTTTATAGAAATAATTGTACTCTCATGCTTCACTTAAATCTTTTTGAGATTCTAATAAATAGTAATGGTAATATGCATGGGTTATAAGACTAGTCCAAAAAGGATAGGTATTCAAGGAGGATATGATAAAAACTTTCATGTAGCTCACCATAAAAGAGATATGTGGGTTAATTATATTGATGTAGTAATAAGAAAGGACATGATTACATGATTATTTGTTAGTAGAAATATCAGTATTAAAGCATCTTATTAGTTACTCATCTAAATATTGGTTATAGCATGGTGATGATGTGTGAGCGTTCTTATACCTGATTGAAATCCTATTGTGTTGTTCGGGTCGGAGGAGCGAGATGGTTAACTCCTACCAACCTCCTCCCTAGGGGTATGCGGTAGTACTTTGCTTCGAGAGAGCTAATAGGCTTTGCAATAAGTATATGAGTTCTTTATGACTAATGTGAAGCCATGGATATGTGCACTCTCACCTTTCCATCATTGCTAGCCTCTTCGTTACCGTGCATGGCCCATTCACACCTCAAGGATCGGTGTAGTCTTTACTGGTGCATCCAAACCCCGTGATATGATATGCTCTATCACACATAAGACACCTTATATCTTCCTCAAAACAGCCACCATACCTACCTATCATGGCATTTCCATGGCCATTCCGAGATATATTTCCATGCAACTTCCACCGTTCCGTCACATGAATTGTGTATCTTCCATCATATTGCTTTGCATGATCATGTAGTTGACATAATATTTGTGGCAAAGCCACCATTTATCATTACCTATATGTTACATTAGATCATTGCACATCCTGGTACACTGCCAGAGGCATTCATATAGAGTCATCTTGTATTGTAGTTTTTCATATCTAGTTGTAAGTAAATAATAGTGTGATGATCATCATTATTAGGGCACTGTCACAATGAGGAAAGGATGATGAATACAATGATTCGCCCACAAGTCAGGATGATACTCCGAACGAAAAAAAAGAGAAAAGAGAAGAAAAAAAAGAAAAGAAAAAAGGAGAAAGAAAAAAGAAAAAAAAGAAAAAATGAGAGAAAAGAGAGAAGGGCCAGTGCTACTATCTTTTTCCACACTTGTGCTTAGAGGAAGCACCATTTTCTTCATATAGAGAGTCTCCTAAGTTGTCATTTTCATATGCTAGTGGAAAATTTTCATTATAGAACTTGGCTTGTATATTCCGATGACGGGCTTCCTCAAATGTCCAAGGTCTTCATGCGCAAGCAAGTTGGATGCACGCCCACTTAGCTTCCGTTGATATTTCATACACTTATAGCTCTAGTGCATCCATTTCATGGCAATCACTACACCTCGCATCGATACCGATTGATGGTCAGCTCCATAGCCCTTTGATCCACCTAGTTGATGTGAGACTTTCTTTCCACTTTGACTCCTTTTGATCTATACCACCATGCTCTATTCCACCCATATGACATATCAATTGTTCACGCTCATGTATTGAGCGATGTTGAAAATGCTAAAGCGCGTTAGAAGTACGATCCAATTGACTAACTTGACACCGAGGTGCTCATGATTTATACTTTTGCAGTGAGGACGGAGTCATGCCATGCTAATATGATAAAATGAGTAGGGAATAACATTCCTTAAGGATCGTATATTTTGAATACGAATGATTATGCTTCTTATGTTTATGGATATTATTATGTTGATATCAATTAGTTCATCGTTTCTCAAGATCATACCTAAAAGAGATTACATGTTGGGTAGCATGTCGCATAAAAAATCTGCTTTTATCATTTACCTACTCGAGGACGAGCATGAATTAAGCTTGGGGATGCTGATACGTCTCCAATGTATCAATAATTTATCAATCTTGGATGTTTTATATGCTATTTTATAACATTTTTGGGAACTATTCTATTAACCTAGTGTGTAATGCTAGTTCCTGTTTTCTGCATGTTTTTAAAACCGGTGCTCGAAGAGCAGCGGCGGCGGATGAAGAGCGGCGGCGACGGATGAAGAGCGGTAGCGGTGGCCTGAGGAGATGGCGGCAGCGGTGGCTAGGTTAGGAGCGCGACAGCGGTGCTCAAAGTAGACGAGGAAGAACCCAACAACGTGACAAAGACCATGTGCAGACAGCAGCGTTCTCGCGCCTACGAAGGCAGCACATCGCATACGACATAGAAATCGACGCGCAGGGACGACGAAGTGGACCCCGTGCTGATACGTCTCCAACGTATCGATAATTTTTTATTATTCCATGCTATTATATTATCAATCTTGGATGCTTTATATGCTATTTTATATCATTTCTTGGGAACTAATCTATTAACCTACTGCCTAGTGCTAGTTGATGTTTTCTGCGTGTTTTTGGCTCTTCAAGAAACCAGTACCAAACAGAGTCCAAACGCTACGAAACTTTTTGATGATTTTTTCTAGACAACAATAGGACCTGGAAGCTTCGGAGAGAGACCAAATGACACACGAGGAGACGACAAGGTAATAGGGCATGCCCAGGGGGTAGGCACGCGTTGATGCCTTGTGGGCCCCTCATGCTCCGTCTAACCTAATTCCACCTCTATAAATTCTCTAAAATCAGGAAACCAACAGAGAGACACCCGAAATACTTTTTCCGCTGCTGCAAGTCTTTGTTCCGATGGGAGGCCATCTGGAGACCTTTTCTGGTGCCCTGCCGGAGGGGGAATCGATCACGGAGGCCATCTACATCAACCTTGCATCCTCCATGATGATGTGTGAGTAGTCCACCACGGACCTACTGATACGTCTCCAATGTATCTATAATTTGTGAAGTATTCATGTCATATTTACAACAATTTTATATGGTTTTGGTATGATTTGCACAGAACTAACCTGGACTGGCGATGTTTTCAGCAGAACTACCGTGGTGTTGTTTTTTGTGCAGAAATAAAAGTTCTCCAAGTGCAACGAAACTTTTTGACGATTTTTTTGGGACAAAAGAGGCACTAGAAGCTTCATGGGAGGACCAGAAGATCCACGAGGTGGCCACAACCCACCAAGGCACGCTAGCCCCCTCTGGCACGCCCTGGTGTCTTGTGGGCCCCTCGTGGCCCATCTTCGCGTGAAACCGATGCCCAAAAATCCAATATATTCATAAACCCCCAGAAATAACCCTAGATCGGAAGTTCCGCCGCCGCAAGCCTCTCTAGCCATGAAAAAGCAATCTAGACCCTGTTCCGGCACCCTGCCGGAGGGGGAAATCATCACCGGAGGCCATCTTCATCATCCCTATGGTCTCCATGATGAGGAGGGAGTAGTCCACCCTCGAGGCTGAGAGTTTGTACCAGTAGCTATGTGTTTAATCTCTCTCTCGTGTTCTTAATTTGGCACGATCTTGATGTATCACGGGATTTGTTAATATAGTTGGATCATATGGTGTTTTCCCCTCTCTATCTTGTTGTGATGAATTGAGTTTTCCCTTTGAGATTTCGTTATTACCGGATTGAATACTTTTATGGATTTGAGAGCACTTGATCTATGTCTTGGCACTCAACTCGCGGATTCCCGAGGTGACATTGGGGTAATCTATGCATAGGGGTTGATGCAAGTTTTCGTCCTGCTTTCTCCGATAGAAATCTTGGGGCACTCTTTGAGGTTCTTTGTGTTGGATTGAGTATTATGAATCTGAAATTGTTTGATGCGTATCGCATAATTAACTCATGGATACTTGTGGTGACATTGGAGTATCTAGGTGACATTAGAGTTGGTTGATGCATATCATATGGTGTTACTTTAGTACAAACTCTTGGATAGATCGATCAGAAAGGATAACTTTAAGGTGGTTTCATACCCTACAAAAAACTTCTTCTTATGTTCTCCGCTATATAAGAACTTTGGAGTGATTCTTCGTTGCACGTTGAGGGATGGTTATGTGATCCAATTATATTAGCATTGTTGAGAGATTGCACTAGCGAAAGTATGGACCCTCGGCCTTGTTTTCAAGCATTGCAGTACCATTTGTGCTCACTTTTGTTACTCGCTACCTTGCTGTTTTTTATTGTTACTATTACAAAAATCAATACCTACAATCATTACTACACTTGTATCACCATCTCTTCACCGAACTAGTGCACCTATACAATTTACCATTGTATTTGGTGTGTTGGGGACACAAGATACTTTTTATTATTTGGTTGCAGGGTTGTTTGAGAGAGACCATCTTCATCCTACGCCTCCCACGGATTGATAAACCTTAGGTCATCCACTTGAGGGAAATTTGCTACTGTCCTACAAAACTCTGCGCTTGGAGGCCCAACACGAGTCTACAAGAACAAGTTGTGTAGTAGACATCAAGCTCGTTTCTGGCGCCGTTGCCGGGGAGGTGAGTGCTTGAAGGTATATATTTAGATCTTGCAATTAAATCTATTAGTTTCTTGTTTTTCACTAGTTTGGTTTCATAAAAGAAAACTACAAAAAATGGAATTGAGGTGGCCTCATATTATTCGTCTTTATCATGTCTTTCTTGAAAATGATGGAAAAGAAAATTGTGCTCAATTGGTAGAGGAAGAAATTATGAAAATACTTGATAAGAATTCCTTAAATGATGAGCATTATAGCAATATTGTTAGTATGAATTCTCTGAATATCCATGATGCTAATGATATGCAAAGCCACAAGCTTGGGGATGCTATGTTTGATGAAGATGATATTTTTTGTCCCCCAAGTTTTGATGAGCAAATTTATTATGATGATGGCATGCCTCCTATCTATGATGATTATGATGATGACTGATACGTCTCCAACGTATCTATAATTTTTGCTTGTTCCATGCTGTTATATTACCATTCTTGGATGTTTTACAATCATTTTATAACAACTTTATATCATTTTTTGGGACTAACCTATTGACATAGTGCCAAAGTGCCAGTTGCTGTTTTTGCTTGTTTTTTACTTCGCAGAAAATCAATAGCAAACAGAGTCCAATCGCGACGAAACTTTTTGGAGATTTTTTCTGCACCAGACGACACCCAGTGGGCCAAAGAAGTGCCGGGGGAGTGGGCCGAGGAGACCACAACCCACCAGGGCACGCCAGGGGGGGCCCGGTGCGCCCTGATGGGTTGTGCCCTCCTCGGGGCCCCTCTCCACCGCCTCTGATGCCTATAAATTCCCGAATATACCAAAAACCCTAGGGGAGTCGACGAAACACAATTCCAGCCGCCGCAAGTTCCAGAACCTCGAGATCCAATCTAAACACCATCACGGAGGGGTTCATCTTCTTCATAGGTGCCTCTCCGATGATGCGTGAGTAGTCCACCATAGACCTACGGGTCTGTAGGCAGTAGCTAGATGGCTTCCACTCTCTCTCTCTTATGATTCTCAATACAATGGGTCTCTTGGAGATCTATTTGATGTAAACTTTTGCGGTGTGTTTGTTGGGATCCAATGAATTTTGAGTTCATGATCAGTTTCTATCCATGAATATTATTTGAGTCTTCTTTGATCTCTTATATGCATGATTACTTATAGCCTCGTATTTCTTCTTCGAATCTTTGGTTTAGTTAGGCCAACTAGATCGATTTTTCTTGCCATGGGAAGAGGTGCTTTGTGATGGGTTCGATCTTGCGGTGTTCTTTCCCAGTGACAGAAGGGGCAGCAAGACACGCATGTATCGTTGCTATTAAGGATAAGAAGATGGGGTCTATTCCTACATGAATAGATCTTGTCTACATCATGTCATCGTTCTTATTGCATTACTCCATTTTTCCATGAACTTAATACACTAGATGCATGCTGGATAGCGGTCGATGTGTGGAGTAATAGAGGTAGATGCAGGAAGGAGTCGGTCTACCTATCTTGGACGTGATGCCTATATAATGATCATCGCCTTGGATATCGTCATGACTATTCAATTTTCTATCAATTGCCCAACAGTAATTTGTTCACCCACCGTGCGCTATACTCATGAGAGAAGCCACTAGTGAACCCTACGACCCCCGGGTCTACTTTTCCAACATATTGCTTTCAGATCTATCTTTTTGCCTCTTTGTTTTCAGATCTACAAAACCAAAAACCCAAAAACATATTGCTGCATATTTTATTTGCCCATTTTATTTTGTGCTCTTGAGAGATCTATCTCTCCTATCTATCTTTTTACCGTAGAGAGATTGACAACCTCTCTTTCGCGTCGGGTTGCAAGTATTTGTTGTTTGTGTGCAGGTGCCGCTTATTGGGTGGTGGTGATCTTCCTACTGGTTCGATAACCTTGGTTTCATAACTGAGGGAAATACTTACCATCGTTGTGCTGCATCATCCCTTCCTCTTTGGGGAAATACCGACGCAGTCTCAGGCCACGTCAAAGGAATTTCTGGCGCCGTTGCCGGGGAGGAAGCGGTCTCTTCTACGTTGTCCTAAATTTTCATAATTTTTAGAGTTACAGAAGTATGGTTAGAGTACAGATTACTACAGACTGTTCTGTTTAAGACAGATTCTGTTTTTGTTGCATTGTGTGCTTGTTTTGATGAATCTATGGGTTATATTGAAGGGTATGAGCCATGGTAGAGTTAAAATAAAGTAGGTATAATGCAATAATAAAATATGAATAGGTTTGCAACAACACCTAAAGTAGTGATTTGCTTTATTATACTAACGGATCTCACGAAGATTTTGTTGAGTTTTGTGTGATTGAAGTTTTCAAGTTTTGGGTGAGATCACGATGGATGAAGGAATAAGGAGTGAAAAGAGCCTAAGCTTGGGGATGCTACCGCACCCCCAAGACATATCAAAAGAGAAACAAGCAACTAAGCTTGAGGATGCCCCCGAGTGGCATCCCCTCTTTCTTCTAACAACCATCGGTATTTTACTTGGAGTTATATTTTTATTCGTCACATATCATGACTTTTACTTGGAGCGTCTTGTATCTTTGCTTGCTTTGTTTGTTAGTTTGTCACGTGTATCCTTTCTGGACACACCTATTTGAGAGAGCCAAAATTATGCTATCATTTGTTAGAATTGCTATATGTGCTTCACTTAAACTTTTTGAGCTATAGAATTGCTCTAGTGCTTCACTTATATCTTTTTGAGCACGGTGTGCTTGGAAATTTTTGTAGAAATACTCTCATGCTTCACTTAGATTAATTTGAGAGTTATAAAATTTTGAAGAAATCCTCTCATGCTTCACTTATACCTTTTTGAGAGATGAAATCTTTATGCTCATGTGCTTTACTTAAATTTGTTTGAGCTTGCCAAAAAGCAATGGCAATATATGAAACTAGTCCGAAAGTGATAGATATCCAAGGAGGATATAATAAAAACTTTCATGAAGATCATTGGACAAATTAAACTTGATTCCTTGTAATAGTTTTGAAACATGATGATAGTAATATGTGAGTCATGCTAGTGAGTAATTATGCTTAGTAGGGATATTGGTGTTAAGTTTGTGATTCCCTATGCATGCACGAAAGTCAATAGTTATGCAATGAAGTTACATCCTACTTATGGTGCATTATTCGGTGTTAGTTATGCTCAATGCTCGCTTATGTGAATTTTTGTTTCTTGGTTTGGTTGCTTCCCAATCTATTTTCTAGCCTCCATTTGTACTAAGTAGAAATACTACTTGTGCATCCAAAATCCTTAAACCAAGTTTTGCCTTAGGAGTCCACCATACCTACCTATATGCGGTATTTCAATGCCGTTCCAAGCAAATTTGTATGTGCCATCTCTAAATTTTCAAAATAAATTTTCTCTTTTGTGTGCTCGTACCGCTCATGAAACGGTGGGGAGTGTCCAATATTTTTCCATGCTAGATGTGTTATTCTCACGATGAGTGTTTATTCACTTTTCATTGCACGAGAGTGCGGCGGTAATAGGGATGCCCATTTCCGAAATGAAAAAGAAAAAATATTTACTTTATGTTGTCAAATAATAAATTCCTTGGAAAGTGTTGGTATGGAAGGCAACCGTGGATACGGCCCACCATGGAAAGTGAAAGTTTGGTGGTAAAAGGAATAAACTTTATTTTCTGTTTGGGAACTACCTATGATATATCTAGCATGAAAAGTATTGTGAGCTACTTTGTCGTTTTCGTTGACAGGAAAAGCATGCCACCCAAAATATTTTTCTCTCTCGATTTAAACCTTGAGCTCTGGCACCTCTACAAATCCCTACTTCCTTCTGCGAAGGGCCTATCTATTTACTTTATGCAATTTTTATTTTTACTTTGAGTCTCCATCTTCTCTTATAAAGCACCAACTAGGGGGCACTATGATCGTACTTGAGCATTGGGCATATCTAATATTTGAGTGTGTTTCATGAATGGATCAATGATTGAGCATGATGGGCTAGGGATAACTTTCTTTAGTGTTGATATTTTGAAAGACATGGTTGCTTGTTGACATGCTTGAGTATTGAAGTCATTATGTTAAAACTAGACTATTGCTTTGAATCATTTACAAGTCCAAATGTCCATGCTATACAAAAGAAAAGAATATGATGAACATGTTAGGCAGCATTCCACATCAAAAATTCTGTTTTTATCATTTACCTACTCGAGGACGAGTAGGAATTAAGCTTGGGGATGCTGATACGTCTCCAACGTATCTATAATTTTTGCTTGTTCCAGATTCATGATGCTCTCTTGCATGTTTCAGTTACTACTTTTTATGTGCGCATCATTGAAATCATCATGCCTCGCTAAAAGGCTTTAAAGAAAAGCGCTTGTTGGGAGACAACCCAACACTTTTACTTTATGTTTTTGAGTGTTTACATGATTAATCTACTGTATTAATCATGTTTTGTGTCTTTTATTTCAATAAAGTGCCAAGTAAAGCCTTTGGGATGACTCACAAGATGAGTAGAATTGATGCTGAACCAAAACAGAAACTTTTGACTCCAGTACAGGAATTTTAGTTTTTTACTGGAGCATGAAAATAATCTAAATTTTTTACAAATTCTTCATATACAAATTCTTCAGGTTTTCCTAATTTTTCAGTATTTTTAAAGACAGAGAAGTATGGTTATACTACAGATCTTCACAGACTGTTCTGTTTTTGACAGATTCTGTTTTGCATGCATAGTTTGCTTGTTTTAGTGTTCCCATAGCTTATATTCAGTGATATAAATTATGTGAATGGTATAATACAGTAGGTATTATGTGAGAACAATTATGAAACTTTTACTTTTCTTGATAGTACCCCTTTATACTAACCCATCTCACGAAGTTTCGTTAAGTTTTGTGTGATTGAAGTTTTCAAGTTTTGGGTGAGACATCGATATGAGGAGAATAAGGGGTGACAAGAACCTAAGCTTGGTGATGCCCAAGGCACCCCAAGGTAATATCCAAGGAGGAATCAAGCGCTTAAGCTTGGGGATGCCCCGGAAGGCATCCCCTCTTTCGTCTTCAACATTATCGGTATATCTTACTTAGAGCTATATTTTAATTCATCACATAATATGTGCTTTGCTTGGATCATCATTATATTTTGTTATTTTCTGTTAGGTGTTATTTATAATCTTGTTTTTCAATAAAAAGTTCCAAGAATTGCCTTAGAATGCTTGCATTGCATGTTTGATGTGTGCTGTGTAAAAACAGAAACTTTCTCTGTAGTGTTTGAATTTTCATATTTTACTGGAACGTGTAAAGTTTATGAAAGTTTTACACAGTGTGGTCATATAAATTATTTATCACGTCCTAAATTTTCATAATTTTTTGAGTTACATAAGTACACTATTTTCATAAATTTTTACAGACTGTTCTGTTTGGACAGGTTGCTGTCATGGTTTTGTTATCTACTTATCCTATAGTTTCCATAGCCTATATTGGTAGATATAAGTTGTGGAAACGATAGTAAACAGTAGATGATGTTTGGAAATTATTGTGCAACTTGTCTTGGCAGTACAAGAAGTGTGGACTTATTCTTATGTGTACTAACCTATCTCACGAGTTCTTTTCAAGTTTTTGTGGATGAAGTTTTTAAGATTTAGGGAAACCGTGATATAAAAGGAATTAAGGAGACAAAAAAGCTCAATATTGGGGATGCCCAAGGAATCCCAAGATAATATTTCAAGAAGTCTCAAGCATCTAAGCTTGGGGATGCCCCGGTAGGCATCCCACCTTTCTTCATCAACAATTATCGATTAGTAGCGGTTGAGCCTAAGTTTTTGCTTCTTCACATGATGTGTGCTATTCTTGGAATGTAATTTTATTTTATTTTGCTTGCTGTTTTAATAAAAACACTTAGATCGGAAAGTTTTTAGATGAGAGAGAGTTCTCAAATGGCTACCCATTTACTTAACTACTCACTTGATCTTCACTTATATCTTTTTGGAGTAGCTTGTCATTTACTCTTGTGCTTCACTTATATCCTATGAGTAAATTGTTGAATGAATTGAATACCATGAAGTTGAAATTATATGTTCATATCATGCCTAGTAGTAGATTCACATTGGGTTTAGAAAGTGAAATCTTTTGAAGCTTGACAATCACAATATTGGTCATACAAGCAATTCATGAATGAGTAGTATAAGGAAGAGAACTTTCACATACAAATATATTATCTTGGACATCTTCTATGATTGTGAATACCCATTAATTATTTTCAAACTTGAGCAAATTAGTTGAAGTTGGGCAAGGAAGACTACGTAATGAGTTATGGTTGTGTATATTTGCATAGAAGTTATATTGTTATGGATCCTCCAACATGTGGTGTTTGCTTAGGATCTTTTGCTAGCCAAAAATTCGTACTAAGTAGAGATACTACTTGTGCATCCAAAAACCCTTAAACCCAGTTTCTTGCCATGAGTGTCCACCATACCTACCTATGGATTGAATAAGATCCTTCAAGTAAGTTGTCATCGGTGCAAAAAGGCAATAAAAATTGCTTCTAAATGTGTTTGATCATTTAGTGTAAGAGAAAATTGAGCGTTGTATGAACTTGTGATGGCAAAGTAATAAAAGCGATGGACTGCATAATAAAGGTTGCTATCATAAGGGGCAATATAACGTGACGTTCTTTTGCATTAAGGGATTGTGCATACAAAACCAAAAAGCGCATGACAACCTCTGCTTCCCTCTGCGAAGGGCCTATCTTTTCACTTTCAGTATTTACTTTTATGCAAGAGTCAATAGTATGCATTCTCATTTCAGCCTCAATTATTCTCTAGTTGGCAAGCACCATGTAGTGGGGAAAGATCTAGGCACATATGTCTAGTCAAATATATTTGATCATGACTTATTATTGTTGACAATTATCTCTATGATAAATGAGTTGGGAGGCAAAACATTAAGCCCCTATCTTTCTCTGTGTTCGATGGATGCCATTTGTTCTAAAAATATGCTTTGAGTACTAGCAATCATAGAAAACTATATGATGATTGAGTATGTGGAGCTCTTACTTAGACTTTGTTGAGAATAAGTTGAATTGCAATTGTTTGGTGACTAAGAACATAGGTTGTTAAGTTTCAAGAGAATTCATTGTTTGAACCATAACATGTGAATTGGTTGCTACTTTATCATGATGAGTTTTATGAGAAAGATTTGTTGTTATGATGCTAGGAAAAGTGGTTGAAATTATCATCGATCAAACTTATGCACAATGCTAGCATTCACACTTCATAAATTATTTTCTTTTATCATTTACCTACTCGAGGACGAGTAGGAATTAAGCTTGGGGATGCTGATACGTCTCCAACGTATCTATAATTTATGAAGTATTCATGCCATATTTACAACAATTTAATATGGTTTCGGTATGAATTGCATGGAACTAACCCGGACTGACGCTGTTTTCAGCAGAACTACCGTGGTGTTGTTTTTTGTGCGGAAATAAAAGTTCTCCAAATGCAACGAAACTTTTTGACGATTTTTTTGGAACAAAAGAGGCACTAGAAGCTTCGTGGGAGGGCCAGAAGATCCATGAGGTGGCCACAACCCACCAGGGCGCGCCAGCCCCCTCTGGCGCACCCTGGTGTCTTGTGGGCCCCTCGTGGCCCATCTTCGCGTGAAACTGACGCCCAAAAATCCTATATATTCAGAAACCCCCAGAAATAACCCTAGATCAGAAGTTCCGCCGCCGCAAGCCTCTGTAGCCACGAAAAACAAATCTAGACCCCGTTTCGGCACCCTGCCGGAGGGGTAAATCATCACCGAAGGCCATCTTCATCATCCCTATGGTCTCCATGATGAGGAGGGAGTAGTCCACCCACGGGGCTGGGGGTTTGTACCAGTAGCTATGTGTTTAATCTCTCTCTCTCTCTCTCTCTCTCTCTCTCTCGTGTTCTTGATTTGGCACAATCTTGATGTATCACGGTGTCGGAGAAACGACACCTATGGGATTGCAAGGATCCCTTTACGATTCGTCAAGGGGAAGGGTTTGTACAGAGAACAGATCTGATGATCAACACGCGGGAATTTTACCCAGGTTCGGGCCGCAAAGATGCGTAAAACCCTACTCCTGCTTGGCTGTATTAGAGGTGTTCTAGCTCAAGTTCTGGGAGCGCTACAGTACTCAGCAGCTACACATGTAGAATGGGCTGGAAAAGATCTGATCCCCCTGTAGCTACGCCTTGGGCCTCCTTTTATACGTTCGAAGGGGTCACCAACAGTGGCGTACAGGGCATACATGAGGTGTAAAAGTAGCTACAGTGTTATCATACCTAACACTGACGGTTTAGGACAAGAACATTAAATGCTCCGTTGAGGTGTCCCTAGCTTTCTTGGGGATGTAAAAAGGGGTCGTCCCATCGCACCGCTTAAGCCCATCCACCGCTAGCACCTGACACATTACCAGGAGGACAACAGCTAAAAGACAAGCTGGTGACCGTACTGGAGCGGCGACAGGGCAGCGAGGGCTTGCCGGGTGCGAGCCTTGCCGGGGCTGCGAGCCATCCCGGCAAGATCTTGCCGGGGCTCTAGCCTTCGGTCTTCTGACTATTGCCTTGTCTTGGATGCCTCCTCGACCTCATGAGCTTGCATTCGGTTGTCCCCTGGCAGGCCTTGCCGCAGGTGCAGCTACAAATGTCCGTGCACAAGTACGGGGTACTAAGGGACCCAATCCTTAGTGCACCGACACACGGGCTTTGTTAATATAGTTGGAGCATATGGTGTTTTCCCCTCTCTATCTTGTTGTGATGAATTGAGTTTTCCCTTTGAGATTTCGTTATTACCGGATTGAATACTTTTATAGATTTGAGAGCACTTGATCTATGTCTTGGCACTCAACTCCGAGGTTGATGCACGTTGGGGTAATCTATGCATAGGGGTTGATGCACGTTTTCGTCCTACTTTCTCCGGTAGAAATCTTGGGGCACTCTTTGAGGTTCTTTGTGTTGGATTGAGTATTATGAATCTGAAATTGTTTGATGCGTATCGTATAATTAACTCATGGATACTTGTGGTGACATTGGAGTATCTAGGTGACATTAGAGTTGGTTGATGCGTATCATATGGTGTTATTTTAGTATGAACTCTTGGATAGAACGATCGGAAAGGATAACTTTAAGGTGGTTTCGTACCCTACAAACAATTTCTTCTTATGTTCTCCGCTAGATAAGAATTTTGGAGTGATTCTTCATTGCACGTTGAGGGATGGTTATGTGATCCAAATATATTAGCATTGTTGAGAGATTGCATTAGCGAAAGTACGGAACCTAGGCCTTTTTTCAAGCATTGCAATCCCGTTTGTGCTCACATTTGTTACTTGCTACCTTGTTGTTTGCTGTTTTTTATTGTTACTATTACAAAAATCAATACCTACTATCATTACTACACTTGTATCACCATCTCTTCGCCGAACTAGTGCACCTATACAATTTACCATTGTATTTGGTGTGTTGGGGACACACGAGACTTTTTATTATTTGGTTGCAGGGTTGTTTGAGAGAGACCATCTTCATCCTATGCCTGACACGGATTGATAAACCTTAGGTCGTCCACTTGAGGGAAATTTGCTATTGTCCTACAAAACTCTGTGCTTGGAGGCCCAACACGAGTCCATAGCTAGTACCTAGGTGGCTTCTTCTCTCTCTTTGATCTTTAATACAAAGTTCACCACGATTCCTGCGGTGATCTATTCAATGTAATCCTCTTTTGCGATGTGTTTGTTGGGATCCGATGAATTGTGGGTTTATGATCAGATTATTCATGAATATATATTGAGTCTTCTCTGAATTCTTTTATGCATGATTGTTATAGCTTTGTATTTCTCTCCGGTCTATCGGTTTGGTTTGGCCAACTATATTGATTTATCTTTAGTGGGAGTGGTGTGTTGTGATGGGTTCAATCTTGCGTTGCTCAATCACAGTGACAGAAAGGGACATGACACGTACTGTATTGCTGTCATTAAGGATAAAACGACGGGGTGTGAACATATTGCTTGTCTTACTTTGTCAATTTGTCTACATCATGTCATCTTGCTCCAAGCATTACTCTATATCATACTTACTCCCTCTGTCCGGGTTTATTAGGCCCCCTCTTATTTTGAGCTGAAGTTTGACTTATAAATTTAACTAATAAAACGTAGACTAAATGCCATAAAAATTATGTTGTCGAAAAGCTCTTTCAAATACAAATCCAACAATATAATGTTTCATAGCATATACTTTGTATTTTAGTAGTCTATAGATGGTGAAAGTATGACACAAAATACAAAGGGGCCTAATAAACCCGGACGGAGGTAGTAATACTCTAGATGCATGCTGGATAGCGGTCGATGAGTGGAGTAATAGTAGTAGATGCATGCAGGAGTCAGTCTACTTGTTTATTGGCGTGATGCCTATATGCATGATCATTGCTGTGAATAACATGTCATAACTATGCACTATTCTGTCAATTGCCCAACAGTAATTTGTTTACCCACCGTACGCTATGTTCAAGAGAGAAGCCTCTAGCGAAAACTATGGCCCTCGGGTCTACTTAAACATAATTACTAAAACTCCAAAAATACTTTGCTGCAATTTATTTACTGTTATTTACTTTTATTTATTTCTATTATCTATCTACCAGTATTTAATCCTTGCAAGTGACAAGTTCAAGGGGCCTGACAACCCTCTTGCCCGCGTTGGGTGCAAGTGTTTGGTTCTGTGTGTGTAGGTGATGTCGAAGGGGGTTTGCGTGATTCTCCTATTGGTTCGATAACCTTGGTTCTCACTGAGGAAAATACTTATCTCTACTGTGGTGCATCTCCCCTCCTCTTTAGGGAAAATCCCAACGCAGTTTACAAGTAGCACGTGCTGCAGCGCTATGCCCCGAAGGGCCAACACAACGGCAGTGTGCTAGTCGGGGAAGACCTTAGGGCGGCGGCGCAGACCGCGTGCCGCCGCGCTCCGGCCTGAAGGGGTTGTGCAGCCGCGGTGACGGCCTCGGGGTGGTGGCGTGAAGCGCATGCCGCGGCGCTATTGCCGAAGGGGTGACGTGACAACGCGCGGGTCGGCACAGCGACAGGGAGAACCATGGGCGTCAACGCTGCGGCCCGATGGGGTGACATAGTAGCAAACCGTTGCATGATCGGTAGAGGGACGTGCTGTACTCGGGGGCTGTCTTCACGGGACCTGCGGATGCGCACGCGACTGACGGGGCGGATCGGTCGCACAACACAGATGGGATGGATTGCGGGCGAGCGGGTGATCAATCAGATCGTGCACGAGGTCGGGGAAGCCGCTCGGTGGAGATGGGGTGATGGCGGAGTCCGAGCTAAAGTCGGCGGCGTACAGAAGAGCGCATCAGCACTGGCAGTCGGGGGGCCAACGCAGCATCTGCAGTCGGGCGATCAATGCAGCAGCGCCGCCCGGGCAGCGAAGCCCGAGCGGCCAACACATCAGCGCCGCCCAGGGAGCTAAGCCCGAGTGGCAAACACAGTGTCGTGCGGAGGCGGTAGGTGATGAAGGAGTCCCGATCGGAGCGGGGCGATGGCGGCCGACGCAAAGTGACGGGCAGTAGACGCACAAACGACGGCCGTGACGGGCCATCGCGTCGCGTGAGGCAGTCGGGTTGCAGAAGAGGTCGGGTGGTCGCGCAGGTGTCGGAGTAGAGGCGCGTGAGGGTCCACGGTGGCGGCGGGCGACGCAAACCGATCTTAGATCGGAAAACCAAAAAGAAAACACCAATCAGCGACTGTCGAGAGCAAGAAAAACTCGGATCAAAGGATCAGGAAAAAGACTCTCTAGGGCAGCTGATCAACTAGATCGGCAAACGAACCCTAGGTATGGGTGGCGTGGCCCCCGGTGACGATCATGGAGATCGACCACCTGGGGGGCGGTGCGGAAGCAGCGACGGCGACTAGGGTCTAGGATCGGCGTTAGACTGATACCATATAGAACCGCACGCACTAGCCAGTTCACCCAAAAGCTCAAACTAATGGGGAATGGTGGGCTATGCATTTAAACTTCATCACTCACCCACACGTGTATCTCCCTTGGGCCTAAACATGGACCAAAAGTGGGAAGCAATTTTTTAATTTTTAAACTACGCCAGCCGGTTCTTGAACTCAAGACCTCATGGCGCTGATACCATGTACTCCCTCCGGTCCTTTTTACTCCGCGTATTAGATTTCTGTCAAGTCAAGCTTTACAAACTTTGACCGGATTTATATTAAAAAATATCAACATCTACAATCCCAAATATATATACTATGAAACTGTCTTTCATAATGAATCTAACAATATTGATTTGGTATTGTGAACAATGATACTTTTTTCTATAAGTTTGGTCAAAATAGAGATACTTTGACTTCGGACTAAACTTATTTGCAGACTAAAAAGGACCAGAGGGAGTAGAAGTAATAGAGAGGGGATTGGTGGAATTGTTGATGTATTGCTTGAGCCTCATGGGCATATATAGGAGTACATGATCAATTTAAAGTACAAAACAAAATAGAAATAAATAGTAGTCTATCATATACTTTCTAATAGATCACTAATAAATCACCATACTGAACACCATGTGTTCATCTATTATGATTTTTCTTGTCTTTGTATTTACTACTGATTTTTTTATAACATATGGCTCATAACGTCCAGCATTTGCGAAGTTAACTTGTGCACATGAATGTCGTTCTTTTGGCGCCATTGAGATTTATGAGTCGATTTCTTTTGTCACGATGCAAAATATAGCTGAACATAATTTGTAGATTGATACATGTTCATGTTGAACATGTGGGCGATTTGCTTACAGCTTTGGACAAGGACCTCATCTGCAAGACTTTAAAGTTCAAATTTATGGTCACACATGGTTATCTTTTGAGTATGTGCTTTGCCGGTGTAGTACCGAGTTTGTAATCTAAAGCCCCATTCAGTTTGAGGTTTACCTTGTGTTCATCCGATCGGCACACCTAAGAACTGATTCTTCTATGATTTTTTCTTCACGAATATGCTCAGATCGCATATCATTTCATTGATAGATAGGAAAGAATAATAATTAAGATGAAAGATGGTTAGGGGGCACCACACTAGGTGTGGGAACGAGCAGAACAAGGGGTGCTCAGCCCTCGAACAAGCAATAAGCTAAACTTGCCTAAACTCACCTTCCCAACCACAGGCCACAAATGGCAAAGAGCCTAGACACAGAGCACTAAGGCCGCGTCACAACCAAAGTCAGACACCTTGGAGACACAACCATGATATTGAGACGAACTGGATCAACGCACCCTCCACCGAAAGCGCCAAGGAAAGGCAAGTAGACAGGAGGAACCATCTCGAGCCGATGAAGACGTCGTCCAAGAGGCGCTAGCGACGGAGTACATTGCGCCACAAAGACTCATGCCCACGGTAGAGACCACTGCTAGAACACCGCCACAAGCCTCGCCGCAGAAGCCAGCGAGGCAACCCAACTCTATCTACCGCTCCAATTGGCTTCAATGGCACACAAGAAACCCCTCAAAGAAGGACACACATCGTGTCGCCGCCGCTGCTTGGCCCGACAAACAGGACATAGGGTTTCCCCTGGTGCACAAGAGGGAAGTGGGTCGTGCCATGACAACACCTTCAAAAAGGACACGATGCCCACATGTGTTGTCGTTGTCCACATCAGCAGCTGCCAAGCAGGGATTTCTCCCAGGCCAAGTCCAAACATTGGCAGAAATGTTTCCTAATAAGCTTTCAGCTATATTGGCAAAAATGATGCTTGGTGAGGTTTCAAATGTTTTTTCACAGAAACTGCTCGGAGACCACGGTTGTAATTTCCCGGGAAGAAGTATGTTGATTATCGACTAGTGGCAATAAGTTGGAAAATGAGAGCATGGTAACGATTTCTCGTAGACTTGGATTTATTCAACACTTGCCTACTACTACAATCTGCATCTCTCGGTTCTAGACTACTAGACTACTACTATTTGTGGCCTGAGGTTGGGACTAGACTACTCCCTCTGTCTCGGTTTATAGGGTGTGCTCGTAGTTTTAGGTCATCGATTGAACTAGCTAAATATGAGGGTTTTTTTGCGAGGAAAGAAAGAATATATTAGCTAGCAATAGAGATACAGTTAGAGTTCATGACATCCGCGACCGAGTGTATCCAAGACGATGGCTTTCTCGGGACCAACCGAGTCCCGCTATCCACTCGCCGTCTCCTCTTAGGCATTCAAGAGTGGGTAGTGCGTTGGCAAGGGAATTCCGGTTGGAGTTGTTGCGCTTCGAGAAGACCGACGTTTGTCGTGACGCGGCTAGATGATTTGTTTAGGACAGGCATTTTGCGTTGTGTTTGTAATGGTCGTGGTGGGGTGTGGAGTTCATGCTACACGTGTTATTCGCAGCAAGTTGTAGTTTCTTATACAATATTTCTGTCTTCTATAAAAATATGGTACGGCTAGGCGTACTCTCGAAAAAAAATTACATCCGCGATTTCCGGGAGAATGTCATCAAAAGTATAACATTGGATTCTTAAACGGATGTAGTTTCTAAACACATGTTTTTCATCAAATATAATACTTTTTTAGCTAGTTAAATTGTTAACCTAAAACGATGTGCATGTCTTATAAACCGTGACAGAGGAAGTACTAGACTACCGACGATCTGCATCTCTCAGTTCTACTACCTTCGTCCTGGTTTATTAGTCCCTGTTGTAATTTGAGTCAAAGTTTGACCACATATTTAACTAGCAAAATATAAATGCATGTCATACAAAATTATATTGTTGGATTCATATTTGAATATAGTTTCAAATGATATAATTTTTGCTACATATAACTTATATTTTATTAGTTAAAATCATGATCAAAAAATGATTCAAAATATGGAGGGACTAATAAATCAGGACGGAGGTAGTAGACTGCTAGACTACTAGCAGCTTGTGCCAAGTATAGATAACCAAGACGCGTAGACAATAACGTATTCTAGAACTCCTGACTGGCGTCGTCGGTCGTGTCTTGCAGCACAGCTCTAAACTTTTATTTTGACAGAACCTCGTCAAAGGGCGGGGAGCTCCCGCATTGCATTAAGAAGAAGAGAGTTGGTCCAGTTAATAAGGAAAACCGGACCCAAAAACCATACATGACACAGTTAATTAAGGGAAACCGGCAAACACCACACACACCCAACTAACACTCAAGGGACATCGTCCGAGCCAGATACAAGGGTGCCTAGTCCCAAGACCATCGACAACGCAACATACCCAACCAAGTCAACCTCTGCAACCTCAAGAACATGCCTGCAACCAGATGTGCACTCGCGCCAAACCTTCTGAAAAATGAGATCAAACATTAGCCTCCACCAAGGCACGAATTGCCTGGATCGCCGTCGGCGTAAGCGGTTTCTTGTACATCTGCAGATAAGCCTTCATTTTCTCTTGCACATCCTCCTCGGTGACTTTCTTAGATGTCATTCCCTTCGGTAGATCCCCATAAGCCTCCGCCAACCTATATTCAGCGCGCTTGGCAGTCGGAATGTTGCAACTTTTGTTCTTCTTATCCAAACGTGCACTACGCCTCTCGGAACAAGTAGATGCCCCTTCAATCTGCACATGAATCGGTGCTTCGAGCAAGGACCGTGGCGCTGTGCAACTGAAGCTACTTAGGAACTCATCAAGCAAAGTGGTTGATGCCAGACCTTGAGGCACGCCAATGTCACCAAGTAGCTCCTCGGACGCAGAAGACATTATATGGATATTGCCCACTGAAGCAAGCATCACTGGAGAGGCGACCAAGGGAGGCACCTCTCCAACCAAGCCAGCGGGCAAAGCCACCTCAATCTGCTCGATGTCATCGCTCGCTGTGACTATCTCATCAACCTTACGTTGGTCCTCCTCACCTTCAATCACCGTCTCGTGCAGGACTACATCCGAAGAAGAAAGATCATCTGCAGACAACGCCACGGTAGGCAGTACCTCAGATGGGCAACCAGCCACACTAGCCTCACTGACATCCTTACCACTGGCAACAATAAGAGGCACCGGTTCCTCATGCTCGCACCAGGGAGGAGGCGGATCCATCTGCGGTAAGGAAGAGAAAGGTCCCCCACCATTCCCTTTAGTCCCGCCCTCTAGGACCTCAGGAGACCAATGGATGGCCGGTGAAGAACCAACTCTCTCATTGAAAGACTCCAGCCGCTCCAAGAGGTCCGACACCTGACTTGCCCAACCCTGCAGAGCAACTGCCATGTCGCGGAGGGGCTGAGTGACCTCCTCCAAACGAGCGGCAACCATGTCTTGCAACTCGGTGCGCAGCGCCTCGGTCTGTGCTGCAAAGAGGGGTTGCAGCAGCCCCAATTCAGCAGCAATGGACGACTTGACGAGGTCGGCCAGCCCCGACCATGGGGCGCCGGAGTTGCTACAAGGCGCCACCTGAACGAGCACAGCCGGAGAGGAAACAACGGAGGCCCACGAACGTTGCTGCGGATGTGGCGGAGGCGCTTGGCAGGACGGCACGTCCAGCGGTCGACATGGAGAGGCGGCAGGCAAGCAGGAACGGTGGATTGGAGCTTGACCGGCTGGCAGACGCATCGGGCACTCCCGCTCGCGGTGGCCAGAGACGCCACAACCCAGACACCTTATAGGGTCACGGCAGTCAGTGACGAAGTGCTCCGGCGCGAGGCAACGGAAGCAGAGGCCATATGTTCTTCTCTTGAAGGCGCGGGAGAGACCGGCCCCCTTCTTGGGAGGCGGAGCGGCCGCCTTCTCCATCCGCGACCGACGCTGTCCCCCAACCTCCACCCATTGCTGCTCGGAAGACACCACAGGTGCGTCGGCGACCAGCTTTGGCATAAAGTTCGCCTGAAGGTGAGCCGGCGGAGGTGGCAGGAGGAGTTCAGAGCACCCCAGGGAGCAAGGGACGGGAGTCTCAAGCCCCTTGGGGCAAGGGACGGGAGCCCCATCCCCTCCCACAGCGGGGATGCGCGACGGATTTGGATCTGGATCGGGATCGAGAGGGGAGCAGGCAACGGGAGGTGGAGGGGTCATGGTGGCAGGGAGGTCGCTGGGGAGTGGAGCGGGGTGGGGCTGAGGAAGCTAAGAGACAAGGAGGAGCTCTGGGAGATGGAGCTACGCATCGGCGGCGGCGGCGGCGGCGGCGCCGCCCGCGTCGCGGGAGCTGGCTCTCATCTCTATCGCACAGCTCTAAACTTTACAATTATAATCTGACTGACGACGACTTGAACGGAATCTGCGACTACCTGCTACTGTTAGTGGGATGGGTTGAAATCTTTTGCTCAGCTCCATTTTTCGTGCTCTCATTTTCATTCACTCGTGTCAAAATCGTTGACTGACTTCCGAGTTCGACTTGGTATGTCCCGGCAATGATCTAATCATTGAATAGCTGCTTTAAAATTCGGTCCATAAAGAGCAATTATTCATTCTTTTTACTATACAAAATGAATACTAGGTCAAATACATCTATTGGTCCATATTTTTTGTCCTTACATCGTAGGCATGGATATGACAGTCCACTCTCTTTCTCTTCTCTCACACGTATGCATCTGTTTTCTCTCCCTTCCTTTGCAAACAAATCCATGGACACTTTTTTCATCTTGACCAATTAAAAATATTTATATCTTTTAAAACATAAGTTCGTTTGTGAAATAATTTATATATTTGAACTCCTGGCACCAAACCTTTTGAAGTAAACCAATTTGAATATATTTCAAACACGGTTAAATTTCATCGTTTCACATTTCGTATGTGAAACAAACCTATTTCACTTGAAATAAGTGATTTTTTGTGAAACCGGACAGAGGAAGTGAAATATCGGTTTTGAAAGTGCAAAAAAATATGAAACTTGTCGACTTGTGAAACTAATTATTTGGGAATGTGTGACAATTTATTTTCAAAAGAGTGAAAAATGTTATTTAAAAATGAGCAACTGAAATAGATGTGCTTTTTGTGAAACAAGCCACTAAATAATAAAATATAGCTTCGGAATTGTATAATAGCAACCACATAATTTGAAATTATAATATATTACTGTGAAACTGATTATTCGAAAATGTCAAACAATTTATTTCAAAACAATGGAATAGTTTCTTTGAGAAATGTGCAATTGAAATGTATGTTTTCTTGTGAAACAAGGCAGTGAAAAGTGAAATGTAGGTTCTGAAATGTGAAATGTTAACCACGGAAAGTGAAATTATAATATATCACTGTGAAACAGATTATTTGGAAATCTGAAACAAATTATTTCAAAAGAGTATATATGTTATTTGAGAAATGTGCGATTGAATTAGATGTTATTTTTGTGAAATGAGCCAATGAAAAGTGAAATGTTAGGTCGAAATTGTGAAATAGCATTTAGAAAGTGTAATTGTAATGTATCAGTGTGATACTGATTATTTCAAAATGTGAAGTACACATTTGAATTTAAATATGGTTGAAAAATATCCAAGATTGGTCTCATTTTAAAGGTTATGATGAAAAGAGTTCAAGTATTAAAAAATATCAAAAATAAAAATAAAATTATGGTTTAGAAAATATTGATGTTTTAAATTAGTCAAGAGGAAACAAAATGTCAAATTTATTGTGTGGGAGAAGGGAGAGAGTGATTCTGCGGTTCTGCCACATTAGTATCATCCATGCATGTGGAATATATACAAGTCCTTTTAGATATTACACTACGGACTGCATACGAATGTATATAGACATACTTTAGAGTGTAGATTCACTCATTTTGCTTCATATGTAGGCTGTAGTATACTTAGAACGAAGGAAGTACAAGGGAGGGCCAGCTGTTGGATTAGAGAGCAGAAATACGAAGGTGAGAAATCAAGAAGAAAAGCGCAATACCAAAAATACTTGACCCACATAGTACTACATGACAACCCTATATATTTTTTTTTTGAACACAGTACAGACGCAAGCGCTCATATACATGCGCATACACTCACCCCTATGAACGCACGCACGCATACCCTACCCTATGAGCACCTCCGATAGACTGAGCCGGCATATCATCTTGAAATTTACGAAGTCACCGTAGGCACCTCGTCATCGACGGAACGTCTCCTCCCACTGCCCTATATTGGATGCCCGCTTGCCGCTAGGTAGCATCACCGAATCTGCCACGGCGACCAACCAATCAACGATGAAGCCCAACGGATGCATGCCCCTGCCTTACACATAACAAGTACAAGAACTGAACTGAACCAAACCAGAAAGCGTTCAAGCTTCTGCTCCTCTGCACACCACTGTTCCACTGAGAAAGTCAGTGAGAAGCAGAGAATGGTGGCATCCGGTGCTGCCATGTGCCTCTCCGTTGCCCTGCTCCTCGCCGCCGTCTGCTGCCGCTCCGACGTCGACTTCATCTACCAGGGTTTCCAGCACGCGCCCAACCTGAGCCTGGACGGGTCGGCGTCGGTGCTGCGCGGCGGCGCGCTCCAGCTCACCAACGACAGCGAGCGCCTCGTCGGCCACGCCTTCTACGGCTCCCCCGTGACCCTGGGCGCGCTCGATGACAACCACGGCGGCCTCGCGGTCTCCTCCTTCAGCACGGCCTTCGTCTTCGACATCGTGACCGTCGGAACCGGCGGCGGCCACGGGCTGGTCTTCGTGGTGGCCCCGTCCAGGGCTCTCCCCGGGGCGTCGCCCGAGATCTACCTCGGCGTCCTCGGGCCGAATACCAATGGCAAGGCCTCCAACCACGTCTTCGCCGTCGAGTTCGACACGGTGACCGACCTGGAGATGAAGGAGACCAACGGCAACCACGTCGGCGTCGACGTCAACAGCCTCGTGTCCAACGTGTCCGAGCAGGCCGCGTACTTCACCGCCGAGAACAAGAAGGTGCCCGTGAAGCTGGAGAGCGCTCAGCAGATCCACGCGTGGATAGACTACGACGGCGGTAGCGGCTTGCTCAACGTGACCGTCGCCCCGGTGTCCCTGGCCGACCGGCCGCACCGGCCGCTCATATCGACAAAGCTTGATCTCCGCAACCTGGTGGAGCTGCGCGGGTGGTGCAAGCACGGCCAGGACCTGCTCCTCGTCTACGAGTTCATGCCCAACGGCAGCCTCGACGCGCACCTGTTCGGCGGGGTCAAGGTGCTCACGTGGGCGCAGCGGTTCAGCGTCATCCGGGGCGTGGCGCGCGGCCTGCTCTACCTGCACGAGGAGTGGGAGCACGTGGTGGTGCACCGCGACGTGAAGGCCAACAACGTGCTGCTCGGCGCCGACATGGGCGCGCGGCTCGGCGACTTCGGCCTGGCGCGCCTCTACGAGCACGGCGCCACCCCTGGCACCACGCGCGTGGCCGGCACCCTGGGGTACATGGCCCCCGAGCTCACCGTCACCAGCCGCGCCACTACGGCCACCGACGTCTTCTCCTTCGGCGCGCTGCTGCTCGAGGTCGCGTGCGGCCGCCGGCCCGTCGAGGCGGGCGAGGCGGCGGACGTGATATTGGTGCGGTGGGTCCGGGACTGCGGGTTGGACGGCGACTTGCTGCGGGCCGTGGATCCGAGGCTGGACGGGTGCTACGACGCCGTGGAGGCGAAGCTGGTGCTGTGGCTGGGTCTGGTGTGCAGCCAGGGACGGCCTGAGGCGAGGCCCAGCATGAAGCAGGTCTGCCAGTTTCTCAACGGCGAGGAGGTGCTGCCGGAGGACGCCGTGCTCGTGTTCTCGGATCCCGACCCGTCCGCGTTCCTTGGTGGGTCCGTGCTCTCCTCCATGACCTGGTCCTCCTCTTGTGGCACCATGTCAGTCGGCTCGCTGCACGGCGGTCGGTGAGCTACGGAATACCACCCAGCAGCGTTACTTTTCTTATTAGGAAATTTATAGAATATATGTAAATTATATTCTTCTATCTATATCTATACGAAATTTGTAACTTGCAAACGTTCGGATCTTAGCAACAGATCCGAACGATTGGCAGCGACCCCACGTCGCTTCTCCCGCGAGCATCCCGTGGCTGCCCGCTTCTCCCGCGACAGGATGGCCTGGCCGCATCGAAAAAAATGTTGCCTCGAGTGTGAGTCGAACACAAGACCTCCAACTTGACATTTCGGCTGCCCACCAGCTCAGCTAGCTCTTCTATATGTCTAGATGCAAGCTAACTACTTTTTGTACTCTAGCTTAAATGCTATTCTGAAACAAAACGCACATACTAAGGACACTAGTAATTGCTTCCACTAATTTAGACATTAACCTTTCTTAGCACATGCATGCATGCTGAAGCGCATTCACATCTCATGTGCAGGATGCCTATTCCGTCAATTTTTAATCTTACATTTTGTCTTTGAATTAATTCTCGCAATAAAAGTTATGCATTAATACGCATGCGTGCATGTGAATGTTGGGAGAAGGTTGGCGAAATCTTTGTATGCCCGAGTAATTCTCATGTAAACAACATGGTAGCTTATGCATCACAAACACGATAACTTATGTAGTCGAGGACTGCTCGTAACTTTGGTCTGAAAAAAGTCATTGAACAAAGTCCAGCGCTGGTAACATTGGTCCAAAAGGTTGTTGATAACTCTCATACAAACACCACGGTAACTTTTTGAACGGGAAAAAGCCTGTTGAAAAAATATGTCCCGATAACTTGTGTATATGTAGCATGGTAATATATCGCTAATGCCCAATGGAGGCCGGGCTCCAGTGAGCTTGGTTTTTCAAAAACATATTTACATAGCGCAAAAAAAATTGAAATTTTTGGTACATTTACAAATACATGTTTAACACGTCCGAAAAAAGTTTCAAAACAATATAGTTTCATACGTGGCGTGCACAAAAAAAAACAAATATGTAAATGAAATGGGAGTTGATGAACTTTTTTTGTGAATGGCATGGTAACTCACACATCGCAGACCTGATAACTTATGTACCCCGGTCCTGGTAACTTTGGCGACGAGGGTGCCAAGGGGGGGGGAGGGGAGTTGATGAATTTTTTTTGTGAATGGCATGGTAACTCACACATCGCAGACCTGATAACTTATGTACCCCGGTCCTGGTAACTTTGGCGACGAGGGTGCCGGGGGGGAGGGGAGTTGATGAACTTTTTTTGTGAATGGCATGGTAACTCACACATCGCAGACGTGATAACTTATGTACCCCGGTTCTGGTAACTTTGGCGACGGGGGTGCTGGGGGGAGGGGAGTTGATGAACTTTTTTTGTGAATGGCATGGTAACTCACACATCGCAGACCTGATAACTTATGTACCCCGGTCCTGGTAACTTTGGTGACGAGGGTGCCGGGGGGGAGGGGAGTTGATGAACTTTTTTTGTGAATGGCATGGTAACTCACACATCGCAGACCTGATAACTTATGTACCCCGGTCCTGGTAACTTTGGCGACGAGGGTGCCGGGGGGGGGTTGATGAACCTTTTTGTGAATAGCATAGTAACTCACACATCGTAGACCTGATAACTTATGCACCTCGGTCCTGATAACTTTGGCAACGAGGGTGGAGGGGGGGGAGTTGACGAAATATACCCTCTGTAACTTTTACGTGAATATCATGTTAACTAACACATCGGAGACCTGATAACTTATGTACCCTAGTCCTGGTAACTTTGGCAACGGGGGTGGGGGGACTTGATAAAATATCCCCTCAGCAACTTTTGTGTGAATAGCATGGTAACTCACACATTGCAGACCTGATAACTTATGCACCCCGGTCCTGGTAACTTTGGAGACAAGGGTGGGGGGTGATGAACTTTTTTGTGAATAGCATGGTAACTCACACATCGCAGACCTGATAATTTATGCACCCTGGTCCTGGTAACTTTGGCGGCGAGGGTGCGGGGGGGGGGGGGGGGGGGTTGATGAAATATCCCCTCGGTAACTTTTGTGTGAATAGCATGCTAACTTCTGTGTAAATAACATGATAATATAGGCACAACAGAGCTGATAAATCACGTATAAACACCACAGTAACTTTTCACTAGGTGAATTTTTTGTTTGACAAACATAACTACAATAATTCTTTGTGTAAATAATATGGTGTTTTTTATCGCAGACCTGATAACTGACATACAAACACCGCGGTAACTTTTGACACAGAGAAAATAAGTAGATGAATAACATACATCCGATAATTTTTGCGTAAATCGCATGGTATTTTACGCATGACATGCCTGATTATAGTTGGCCAACAGGCCGACAAGGGTACGGCACAACCCGGCACACGCCTAAACGGGCCTGGACTGGCACGACCTGCAAAGTTCCGTTTATAAACGAGTCATGCCATGTCGGCATGTGAACCTCACCCCACGCCCGAGGAACGTCATCGATGGTAGGCGGTATTGCAGACATGATAATTTACTTACAAACATCATGGTAACTTTTCGCCCCAAGCAAAAAAAAGGGAGTAGTTGAAACACCCCCGATAACTTCAGTGTAAACACCATGATAAGTTAGTACTACAGGGATGGTAATTTCTGACCTGAAAAAAATGTCGTCGAAACATACCAACATGGGATCTAGTTTCGAAGATCTCGTCGCGACGACTTTTTTTCGTGAAAACGAATTTTGTAGCGGAGCGACACTTTGAACTACAAAACATTTTTAAGTTTCAAAATAGAAGGAATATGTGCTGACATCACCATTCCTGTCTTATATGCATGCATGCATGTTTATGCATGCAAACTCTCCTCCACCGCATTTTATTCAATAAAATAGTGCGAAAGTAGCGCTAGAGTGGGATTAGCAAGTGAGATTAGCGATTAAAGAAGGCAGGAATCATCGTTCGGATCTGTTCCTAATGTCCGAACGTTCGGAAGCTATGGCTGTCCATATCTATATCTATATCTATACCTACTATTAAAGTATGGAGTGCTTCTGCCCGTACATCATTGAAATCTTTATCTTTACCTAATAATAAAGCAAGGATAACTTCTGGTCGTCCGTCCAAAAAAATACCCCCGAAGTTGCTATAAATTACCCACTATGCCATCCATAAGTGAAAAAAACGATTCGTTTTTCCTTTCCGAAGTCGCGCCTGCTTCGTTCTTTTATAAAATGTGATACTGAGAAGATTCAAGGACGCGTACGCAGCACGGTGGCTAAGGCCTAATGATTCCAGCCAAGAGACCCAGGTTCGATCCCCAGTCCCAACGCTTTTCCCCCCTCCTTCTTTTTACATGTAAGTCCTCCCTCACATATGCGTTTTTATGGGCCGGCCCATATGCGTGGCTTGATTCCCTATTTTTCTTATTTCGTTTTTTGTCTTTTTTTCCTCATTCTGTTTTCTTCCTTCTTTAAACCAATTCGGGATTTTCAAATTTTAAAAGTTGTGAGTTTTCAAAACATGTTCGAGAAATCATAAAATATACTTGAATTCAAAAAAATGTTAACAAAATCATAAAATTTTCGCGGATTTAAAAAAGTTGGCGATTTTTGCAAATCTGTTTGCAAATTATAAAAAATAACCGCGATCTGGAAAAATGGTTAGGAAATAAAATCATGTTCATGATTTTGAAAAAATGATAGTGTATTCAAAACATATTCTGGAATATGAAAAAAAATGTCCATGAAATTTTAGAAAATGTTCACATAAATTAAAAATCAAATTTCAAAATTTGTTCCCAAAAAGCTCATCAGTTCAAAAAATGTTTGCTGAGTTAAAAATTGTTCATGAATTCAAAAAATGTTCGTAAAAAAATAATGTACGGTATTTTTTTTGAAAAAATCCAATTTTTTTAAAAATGTTTGTTGATTCGGAAACCCGTTCATCGATTCAAAAAACTTTTATGTCTAGGATTTGATTAGTTTTTTGAAAGTATTTATATGTCTAGGAGTTGGGAGTAGTTCGTGGTCGATGAGATTTGTTTTTAAAGTTGTAAACATTTTCTTGCGCAACATAATGAAAGGTGTGGCGTGCAGTGATAAGCTCATAGCCTTGGGATTTACCACGTTAAATGCATTGTGATCACGTGGACATCGCAACCATCATCAGCAAGGGAAGAAAAATAAGTGATAACATGGTGAGCCACCGTGTTAAAATAGGAGACACTTTTATGTCAGAGTATTGAGTCATACTTATTTGACTAGCGCATAATTTTTTTTGTCTCCCGTTGCAACGCACGGGCACACTTGCTAGTTGCCACTAAAGTTGCAAAATATTACCCACCAATGCAACCTACAAGTAATAAAAAACGTTTCGCACAGAAAAATCTCGGACTGGGCCGGCCCATGCAAGAACCTCCTATACAGCGCACTATGCGCTAGGAGAAGACACACAACACCTGTTTTGGCCGGCCCATGTATTAGCGACCTTTTTTTTAATTTCGTTTTTCTTTCGCGTTATTTTTCTTTTTCTATTTTAAATAATTTGGGAATTCATAAAACTTTCGAAAATTAAAAAAATGATAATGTTGAAATAAAATGTTTAATAATTCATAAATATTTGTGGGTTCATAAAATGTTTGTGGTTTTAAAAAATGATCGCATATTTAAGAAATGTTCACAAATTTTCAAACAAATGTTCGGAAAAAGTTCATGATTTTTTATAAATTTCAAGTATTAAAAAATGTTAATGAAATAGAATTAAAATTTTCCAATTCAACAAAATTTCATGAATTGAAAATTTTCATAAAAATTCAGAAACTGTTTGTAAATTAAAAAATAGTTTATTGATTCATAAAAATGTTCGCTGGTACAAAAAAAAGATAGGAATTTCAAAAAAATCAATAATTCCGAAAATTGTTCCAAAAATTTCGAAAAAATGTTCGTGTATTCAAGAAAATCTTTTAAAAAAAATTCACATTTTTCTGAAAATATTTGTAAATAGTCTAAAATGTTCATAAATTCAAAAAATGTTCCTGATTTTAAAAAAAAATCGTAGAAATTTTTTCTCGATTTCAATTATGTTCACGAGTTTAAAAAAACATTCATGATTTTCAAAAATGGTTCACGATTTAACAAAAATGAGAGTGATAGTGTATCTCGGTGATGCAACAAAATGTGGTCATGATCACTGGAGATTATGAATTTTTTTTCTCCCGTTGCAACGCACGGGCCGTTTTGCTAGTAAGTTATAAATAATAATAATATAGATTAACACTTCATTATAAAAATATTCAAGTATTCTTTCATATAATCTAATTATAAATACTTTGCCTATTTAATAAAAATAACAAAATAGTTATATTTATTTAATAAAAATAAAAAAGTAATATGTTCCCCCTTTGGAGTTCAGAGAGGACCTATGAAGCATGAAGAATCCATTCCAGCCCTGTATTTTTTATTTGTGCAACATCTTGAAGAGCCCAAGATTCAGACATTCTAAATTATCTAAATCTAGCTATGGACATTTTTCTGGTTTTTCTGATTTTTTCCCAACCAAAACCGACTAATGAAGCGTTGACACGTGCTATTAGTGGGGTCCGGCGGGGTACAATTTTTTGGTGTGCGCAGCAATTTCTCAGGAGATTAGGACATTCCATTTGCTCCGTTTGTCGTTTTGTGCATGCCGTAGATTGGGGCATGCATCGCGGTTGCATAATATTTTTTCTTATCTTCTTTGTGTTTGAGTCTTGTTGGAAAACTCGGGGAGAAGTATATTTTTTTTTGAGGTATGTTAATGGTCGATTACTCGCAACAAATTACTCCCTCCGTTCCTTTATATAAGGTGTATTTTTCTGCGCGCGGTCACCAAGGCACATAATTGAGGATAATTTTAAACGAATATACACTTAACTAATTAGGTAGTTAGCAGCTTAATTAGAATATACACTTAACTAATTAGGTAGTTAGCAGCTTAATTAGCGGCAACTAGATAACCAGCGGCCTAATAAAAGGCAACTATATCTCACTAATAAAATCAATCGGTGGGATGTGGGTGAGAGAATGTGAGTGATGTAATCAGGGAGAGAGATTCTTTTTTTCCTACCTTTCTATTGGGAGAGATCGTGAGTGCATGCAATCAGGGAGAGAGATTTTTTTTTCCTACCTTCCTATTGGGAACTACATAGTAATTTTTATCTAAGGCATGTAATGGATGGTGGAAGGGTATGTCCAAAAAATGAAAGTAAAAAAGAAATACACTTTATATTGTGAAATTTAAAATAAAAATAAATACACCTTATATAAAGGAATGGAGGGAGTAGAAAGGAGAGTATGAGAAAGATATCTGGTAAATTTGGATTGATCTACCAAAAAGGTTTTCCTGCCGTTTTATATATAAATAAAGCAAACCGTCACAAGTACAACTTGGATTGATTCAAAACTTGCCTATTACCTTCCTGATCTCTCGAGTAATCTTAATAAATGACGGTTTGCATCTCAGTTGAAATGTAAAGTTTTATTTGCATATCTTGTAAAGATGGAGTCGTTCTTTGGCATCCCATGATAGTACTAGAAATTTGAACAGCAGCATCCAACAATATGTTGGTGTGGTGGGAACAGCAGCCTGTGGCGAGCAGATAATCAATCACCCTTGACCAAAACGCATAGACAATAAGGTATTCTAGGACCTTCGCAGCATCAATGGAGATTTCTGCGCCCGGCAATTTATACGTACCAATGTACAATAGACGTTTCTTTCGTTTGGGAGCAGGAGGACGTAGCCAGGTCGCGATCGACTTGCGAGTCTCCGCAACCTCCTGACTGGACCAACGTCTCTAACCGTCGTCGGTTGTCTTGCAGCCAAGTTCTATGCTTTACCAATTAATCTGACCGACGACGACTTGGACGGAATCTGCTGCTAGCCGCCGTTGGAATCTTTTGCGCAGTTCCATTTTTCGTGCTCTTCATTTTCAGGCACTCCTGTCAAATCATTGACTGAGACTGACTTGGCATTTCCGACTTGGAATGGCACAGCACAGTGATGTTGTGATCAGTCATCTACCAAGCATTGTGCGTAAGCAACGACAGTTAAGGCCCCAGAGGATAACAGGGAGGCTCATCTTGTCATGCTCACTCTATCAAAACCGCAAGTCCATGCTGACATTATTAAAGAAAAGCCTAGCAGTAGCGCGGGTTAAACGCCTACCAGTAGCGCAGGTATCCGCGCTACTGGTACGACGTTACACCTAAGTTTTAGCAGTAGCGTTGGCCAACCCGTGCCACTGCTATCCATATGTAGCAGTAACGCGTTTTGTCTAGCCCGTACTTTTGTAATTATTTTCTGATTTTTTTTCCTACATCATATTTTCTTTGTTTTTGTACAGGTTTTATTCAATAGTCTATATCATATCATGCACACAATAACTCATCATGATCATAATAACTCATCATCATCATATTCATATAAGAACTCATACATCATCATCATCATCATAATAATAACAACTCATCATCATAGTCATATAGGAATTAGCTCATCATTCTAGCACAATGTAGCACATAACTCATCATCATAGTCATATAAGAACTAGCTCATCATTCTAGCACAATGTGTAGCACATAACTCATCACCATCATCATGATAACAACTCATCATCATAGTCATATAAGAACTAGCTCATCATTCTAGCACAATGTAGCACATAACTACCTAAGACCTGCTACTCCATCGAAGGTAAAATAGCATAAAACAGGTAAACCCCTGAATCTCCATTATGGAGAATACAGATAAACATGTCTCCCGTTTGTGGGCTGCGCTTGATGTTGCCCCCAAGTAGTTCCCTGCGATCATTCAGAATTTTTCTTCAGTCTTTGATTGTGAGGACGTCGTCTCTTTGACGAATCGTGTATGCACTGCGGTGACACGTAGGCCAACTTGGCCATAAGGTAATAATGTTCATGTCCCCTTTCATTTCCATAAGACGAGGCACACAATTCGCCGGGATCTTCTGTTGAAGAACATCATAATAACATACTTAGCAAAATTTAGTTTAGCTTCAAAAGAATGTATGTAAAAGATGCACCGGTGACATAATAGGAAAAATCTTACCATGATATCTCGATGGATGTTACCGTAGTTCATATCAATTCAAAACGCAGCCATGGCGACCAACCAATCAACGATGAAACTCAACGGATTGGCTGCTTACATAACAAACCGGAAATCGTTCTCGCTTCTGCACTGCATGCACGCCAGAAGTTCCAGCGAGAAAGTGAGAATGGGGGCATCCAGTGCTGCTCTGTGTCTCTCCGTCCTGCTCCTCGTCGCCGTCTGTTGCCGCTCCGACGTCGACTTCATCTACCAGGGTTTCCAGCAGGCGCCCAACCTGAGCCTGGACGGGTCGGCGTCGGTGCTGCGCGGCGGCGCGCTCCAGCTCACCAACGGCAGCGAGCGCCTCGTTGGCCACGCCTTCTACGGCTCCCCCGTAGCCCTGGGCGCGCTCGATGACACCCAGAGCGGCCTTCTCACGGTCTCCTCCTTCAGCACGGCCTTCGTCTTCGACATCGTGACCGTCGGGACCGGCGGCGGCCACGGCCTGGCCTTCGTGATGGCCCCGTCCAGGACGCTCCCCGAGGCGTCGCCCGAGATCTACCTCGGCGTGCTCGGACCGACCACTAACGGCAAGGCCTCCAACCACGTCTTCGCTATCGAGTTCGACACGGTGACCGACCTGGGGATGAAAGAGACCAACGGCAACCACGTCGGCGTCGACGTCAACAGCCTCGTGTCCAACGTGTCCGAGCAGGCCGCGTACTTCACCGCCGAGAACAAGAAGGTGCCCGTGAAGCTGGAGAGCGCTCAGCAGATCCACGCGTGGATAGACTACGACGGCGGTAGCGGCTTGCTCAACGTGACCGTCGCCCCGGTGTCCCTGGCCGACCGGCCGCACCGGCCGCTCATATCGACAAAGCTTGATCTCCGGTCGGTCTTCAAGGAGAACATGTACGTCGGGTTCTCTTCAGCGACCGGGAAGCTCGCGAGCTCGCACTACGTCTTGGCGTGGAGTTTCCGGACTAATGGGCTCGCCCAGCCCATTGATCTCCGGCGACTGCCGAAGGTCCCCACGCAGAGAACACCGGCTCCCAAGGTCCTCATCATCAAATTCGCCGCGGTGGCTTGTGCGGGTACGATCACCTTGGTGGTCGCAGCGCTGGTTACTGTGTTCTGGCTCCGGCGTAGAGCAGCGCTCGCCGACAAACTGGAGGACTGGGAGCTAGAACACCCCCAGAGGATTTCATACATCGAGCTCTACAAGGCGGCCAAGGGGTTCAAGGAGAGCAGATTTCTTGGCTCGGGTGGTTTCGGCCACGTATACAAAGGCGTGCTCGGACGTCGTCGGTCTGGCTCCGGCTCCGGCGAGGAGGTGGCCATCAAGCGGATCTCCAGCGGCACCAAGCAAGGGATGAGGGAGTTCGTGGCGGAGGTCACGAGCCTCGGGCGGATGCGCCACCGTAACCTGGTGGACCTACGCGGGTGGTGCAAGCACGACCAGGACCTGCTCCTCGTCTACGAGTTCATGCCCAACGGCAGCCTCGACGCGCACCTGTTAGGCGGGGTGGCGGACCGGGGCAACGTGCTCACGTGAGCGCAGCGGTTCGGCATCATCCGGGGTGTGGCGCGCGGCCTGCTGTACCTGCACGAGGAGTGGGAGGGAGCACGTGGTGGTGCACCGCGACGTGAAGGCCAACAACGTGCTGCTCGGCGCCGACATGGGCTCACGGCTCGGCGACTTCGGCCTGGCGCGCCTCTACGAGCACGGCGCCACCCCGGGCACCACGCGCGTGGCCGGCACCCTGGGGTACATGGCCCCCGAGCTCACCGTCACCAGCCGCGCCACCACGGCCACTGACGTCTTCTCCTTCGGCGCGCTGCTGCTCGAGGTCGCGTGCGGCCGCCGGCCTGTCGAGCCCGGCGAGGAGGCGGACGTGATCTTGGTGCGGTGGGTCTGCGACTGCGGGCGAGACGGTGACCTGCTGCGGGCCGTGGATCCGAGGTTGGATGGGTGCTATGACGCCGCGGAGGCGAAGCTGGTGCTGTGGCTGGGCATGCTGTGCAGCCAGGGCCGGCCTGAGGCCAGGCCCAGCATGAGGCAAGTTTGCCAGTTTCTCAACGGCGAGAAGGTGCTGCCGGAGGACGCCGTGCTCGTGTTCTCGGATCCCGACTCGTCCGTGTTCGTTGGGTCCGTGCTCTCCTCAATGACCTTGTCCCTCTCCTGTGGCACCATGCATGTCGGTCGGCTCGCTGCAAGGCGGTCGGTGAGCTAACTGGTCTAGGTGTCATGCACGTTTGCGGGATGTGCATGCCCTAATCATATGTCTTTTTTTTTCTCCATGCGATTTATTTTTCATTTTTGACACAACTTTACACTTCCGTAGATTCAAGCATACTGATTTTGACGTTTATCTCTTGCTGCAACTTTGTTTCTAGGAGCATTCCTAGCAGATCTCTCAAAAGTCATACTTGAGGAGAAACCTTTTGTTTTGTTTTAATGAAGGACCTCACTAATTTCTTTTGAGTTAGTACTTAAGAAGTTCATTCTCACTAAGTGATTTATCTTTCGAAAATGCTAAAAATCCGACGTTTGGCTTTTAGACATGGCAAATCGAACATCTTTTATGGCAATTTATATTGATGTGAGGATGACAAATTTAGTTTACAAACACGATAATTTTTTGACAAAAAATGAACTGAGACGGGTTTGTCTCCTCGATGAATACAACTTGCCATGTCTAAGAATATGACGTTCGCTGAATCATCGGGTTCATATCTTTACATGCAGCATGTACACATCCACAAAGCAGCCACGTCACACCCATGTATTCCCCACCGCAACGCCCACCTCGTCCGGTGTGAACTGACCATTTCCTTCACCAAAAAACAAACAATCTTTTTCACCCACTCCGGGTCCTCCTCCCACCGTCGGCCTCCCACGCCCGGCGTTCAGAGCCCCTCCCTCCTGGCATTCTTCTGCTCCGGGTCTTCCTCGCGGCCGCGTCATCGGATACACCGCGTCGGTGTTCAGAGCCGCACCCTCCTGTCGTTCCTCCGCTTCAAGTCCTCCTTGTGGTGGCAGCATCGGATGCACCGGACAAAGCCATTAATTGGTTACCGTATGTAATAATCTTTTCTCTTTCGGGGGATCTTCCTATTTGAATTGTTCCCATGGGTGATTGGAAATCTAATTGCACTGCTATGAAATCTCGATGTGTCTTCTTGATTTTTTTTCATAGGATTGATAGTGTATTTTAGGGAAGTCGCAAACTAAAGTTCCGAAATGGAGGCAAAACAAAACACAACTTCAGTAGAAGATGAAGAGCCAAAAACAGATTTGGAGATTGTTGCAGAGGTTCTCAAGGACAAGAGTAAGTCGAGCACATTACTTGCAAGCATGGGAGTGTCATCTGCCTCCAGGCAGAAAGCAACCTCTCATGAACGCTTGAGAGAGCTTGAACAGAGGCTTTGCAACTCAGAAGCTAACTGTGAGTTTGACAGTTGATAAGTATCAAGAAGAGCTGAATGCAAGAATGGTATCCCAGCAACAGGAAATCGAAGAATTGAAAAGAAATCGGTAAGAAGTAATTGTAGCTTCGAAGAAGGAACAAGACGAGAAAGTTGCTGCTCTTGAAAAGAGGCACAAGACCTGGATGGAACGATAAGTTACATGATAAGGCAGTACCACAACGGTTTCCAAAACAGCATGACGCGAACCTAATGGTGTTCTTCTTCATTGTGAAACTATGGTTGTTTCTTATTATTTTGCCATGTCTCTCTATTTATTTCTTATTATGTCGTGTGTGATACTTTTCTCAAATGACTGATCATAATCTGTGATACGATTGTGTTAAGCATGTCTGTTCTGAGTGTTATGTAAGTTATCCCAGTCTCCGAAGTGACAATTCATCACACCACAAAAATTACATCATGTAGGGCAGCTCATGTGATCATTGTATTGAAGAACAAGCGAGAGATTGCCATCTAGACACTATTATGGATCCATAGTCCAAAGAGGACTACTCACACATGGACGTGGTGACAACAAAGTTAATGTCCATCTCCATGATGAATTCCCCTTCTAGTAGAGTACTGGAAAATGCCTCTTGATTGAATATTCCTGAAACAGAGAGGCGCTGTCGGCAAAAATATCCTTGATAAATAGATTAGGTGCTTTTGGAGCAATATAAACTCAGGGGCGTCGAGAAGCGATGTGGAGGTCTCCTGTGGGGTCCATGCACCCCTTTAGCGCGACCAGGGCCTAGGCCGCGCAACCCTATTGCGTGCGGCCCACCACTTTTTGTTGTCGTGGTAGATTAGTTGCAAGATCGAACCCATCTAACATACACAACTCCTTGTTCGAGATCATTCATCTAAGGGTGCCAAGTGCAAGACTGAATAGACCAGAGAGCATGTATGTTTATAAATTATGCAACAAAGAACTCATATGAATCCATGAATAAAACATGTATAGATCGGATCATAAAGTCACAATTCATCACATTCCAACAAACACACCGCAAAAATGACATCATATAAATCACAATCATGTAGGGCAACTCATGTGATAATTGTATTGAAGAACAATAAAAAACGCCATCTTGCTATTGTTTTAGATCCATAGTCCACAAAGAACTACTCACACATGATGTGATGACAACAAAGTTGATGTTCATGATCTCGGTGATGAATTCTCCCTCCGACACGGTACCGGAAAATTCCTCCAGATTGAATCTTCATGGAACGGAGAGTTTGTCGAAGGCAAAAAAAATCCTGGATAAATAGATTAGGTGCTTTCGGAGCAATATAAATGCAGGGGCACCGAGAAGCAGTGGATAGGCCTCTTGTGGGGCCCAGACGCCCCCTTGGCGGGACCAAGGGCTAGGCCGCGGCACCCTATCGTGTGGGGCCCACAGGCCCCCCAGCCCCAGGTGGGTTCAGGTTCCTATGGCTTCATTTCTACCTAAAACTTCTTTGATTTTTTTGGTTCTCCGAAAATTGTTTTTTCGAAAAGTCCAAAAACAACAACTAACACTTGCACTGAATTAATAGGTGATAGGCTTCGTGATGCAGGGCCTGACCATTCAACTTTCGTGGGGGGCTTGGCACCTGATGTCACAAATTACTTGCTACGAGAGACTTTCCGGGTGAACTATCCATCTATTAGGGGGTCCAAGGTTGTCACATATCCAAATACTGGGAGATCTAAAGGATGTGGATTTGTAGAGTTGGCAGATGAAGATGACAAGACCCATGCAATGACAAAAATGAATGGTGTGCATTGCTCAACAAGACCTATGCAGATGAGTGCTACAACTCCCAACACATCCTCTGGATCTCATCGTCAGTATGGAGCCACAGGTAATGATTATCTGCAACATATTAATTTTGGTGTTCCAAGTGCAACATAGTAACTTTGCATGCAATATAGTAACTTTGCACAGATGCACATAACTTGACTGAAGATTCATGTTTCTTATCAGATTCTTGGCACACCTCAGAATCTATCCACATTGCTGGTGCTCCGGTTACAGTAGGATGTCATGCCCGGTTACGGATGTTCCACCTTCTACTCGGCTTGGTGTAGGGTTTCTTAAGGTCAAATCTCACATGGGTAAATCTCCTATTATAGTGGGAACTTGGTTATGCCCGGTTGAGGGTCTTCTTTCTCCCCCTCTGAGTATTGGTGCAGTTCCGGAGGTTGAAGCGGTTGGAGTTGTTGGGGAACGTTGCATGGGAAACAAAAAAATTCCTACGCACACGCAAGATCTATCCATGGAGATGACCATCTACGAGAGGGGAGATCGGATCCACATACCCTTGTAGATCGCTAAGCGGGAAGCGTTAAGAAACGCGGTTGATGTAGTCGAACATCTTCGCGATCCAAATCGCAAGTCGTCCCGCGATCCAATCACGATCCGTCCCGATCTAGCGCCGAACGGACGACACCTCCGCGTTCAGCACACGTGCAGCTCGATGATGACTCCGCCTTCTTGATCCAGCAAGAGAGAGCGGAGAGGTAGATGAGTTCTCCGCTAGCACAACGACGTGGTGGCGGTGGTGGTGGAGCTGTCCCGACAGGGCTTCGCCAAGCACGGCCGAGACGATCTAGTGGAGAAAAGGTCTAGAGGGAGAGAGAGGCAGCATGTGGCTTAAGGTGAGGCAGCCCTCTCTCTCCCTCCACTATATATAGGAGGAGAGGAGGAGGTGGGGCGCCCTAGGGTTCCCCCTAGGGGCCGGCGGTCAAGGGGTGGCGCGGCCAGGGTTTGGGTGACCGAAGTGTTCTGGGACATACCGGTGAACCGACGGAGTGCCGAAAGGGGTTTCGGGGGGTCCCGGCAAGTGTTGGGGGGCCTCATGGGCCAAGGAGAGGGGAACACCAGCCCAGAAGGGGCTGGGTGTCCCCCCTAGGGTTCCCCCCCTATGATTGATCCCGGACGTGACGAGGAACTCCGGAATGGCCCAGAGGTGAAGATTGATATATAGGATGAAGGGAATCGGGACCTGGATGCCCAGATTGATATATAGATTGGTCAATAACCAATAGCGGGACCTGGATGCCCATATTGGCTCCTACATATTCTACGAATATCTTTATCGGTTGAACCTCTACGTCAAGGATTCAGTTAATCCCGTATGAAGTTCCCTTTGTTTATCAGTATGTTACTTGCCCGAGATTCCATCGTCGGTATCTCCATACCTAGTTCAATCTCGTTACCGGCAAGTCTCTTTACTCGTTCCATAATACAAGATCCCGTGGCTAACTCTTTAGTCACTTTGCTTGCAAGCTCATTGTCATGTTGTATTACCGAGTGGGCCCTGAGATACCTCTCCGTCACACGGAGTAACAAATCCCAGTCTTGATCCATGCCAACTCAACAGATACCCTCGGAGATACCTGTAGAGCATCTTTGTAGTCACCCAGTTACGTTGTTACCTTTGATACACACAAGGTATTCCTCCGATGTCAGTGAGTTAGATGATCTCATGGTCATAGGAACATATACTTGACATGCAGAAAACAATAGCAATAAACTGACACGATCATATGCTACGTTCATAATTTGGGTCTTGTCCATCACATCATTCTCCTAATGATGTGATCCCGTTATCAAATGACAACTCATGTCTATGTCTAGGAAACCATAGCCATCTTTGATCAACGAGCTAGTCCATCAGAGGCTTCCTAGGGACAAATTGTTGTCTATGTACCCACACATGTATTTGAGTTTCCAATCAATACAATTTAGCATGGATAATAAACATTTATCATGAACAAGGAAATATACTTATAACCATTTTATTATTGCCTCTAGGGCATATTTCCAACAGTCTCCCACTTGCACTAGAGTCAATAAGCTAGCTCACATCACTATGTGATTTACATTGTAATGAATCCAACACCCATACAGTTCTGATGTTGATCATGTTTCCCTCGTGGAAGAGGCTTAGTCAACGGATCTGCAACATTCAGATCCATGTGTACTTTGCAAATACTTATGTCTCCTCCCTCGATGTAATTGCGGATGGAATTGAAGCGTCGCTTTATGTGTCTGGTCCTCTTGTGAAACCTTGGTTCCTTGGCTAGAGCAATGGCACCAGTGTTGTCACAGAACAGAGTCATTGGGTCCAGTGCACTGGGCACAACTCCAAGATCCGTCATGAACTGCTTCATCCAGACTGAAAGCACAATGTGCTACCTTGGTGGTTTTGATAATTCATGACAACATACATTGTCTCTTGGACTAATATCTCTACCTAGTGAATTTCAGGTGAAAGTCCATAGAGGAAGATGGGTTGGCAAAAGGATTGTGGAGTAACCCCAAGATGCAAGGAAATGGATTGGCAAAGCTTCAAGCAAGAGGACTCTACATTTTACTTTGTGAGAAATCACTTTGAGTCCATAGGAAAGCCAATACTATTAAAAGGGGGTAAGGTACTGTTGGTGAATAAGATGCTCCACGTGCACAAGAGATAGTCACCAAAAACACCCACAAGCTCTTCCACAAAAGTCTATCCAAAGCCAAATATCCAAAATCGGTGCAACCAACAATTCCCACTCGGTGCCACCGATTCCCAAACTCAGACAGACCCATGCCAAACCCTAGCACATCGGTGCAACCGATTCCACTTCGGTGCCACCGAGTTTGGGTTGCCAACTTTCTGTTACCTCGATTCACAAAATCGGTACTACCGAGTTTGTTGGATCGGCGTCACCGAGTTGCGCAATCTGACCATTGGTTACCTAATCGGTACCACCGAGAATTATATATCGGTCTCACCGAGATTCAAAAGTTACTGCCTTTTGGTCACTTTGGTACCACCGAGATTAACACATCGGTGTCACCGAGTTGGTCACTTTAGATGTAACGGTTGAATTTTTGGGGATGCCTATATATACCCCTTCACCACCACCTACTCGAAAGAGAAGCACTCAGAACTATTCCATACTTGCCCCATCCAGTTTTCTGAGAGAGAACCACCTACCCTTGTGTTGAGGTCAAGATCATCCACTCCAACCATATGGATCTTGATTTCTAGCCTTCCCAAGTTGCTTTCCACCAATCCCATCTCTTCTACCAAGCCAAATCTGTGAGAGAGTGATTGTGTGTTGAGGAGTCTATCATCTTGAAGCACAAGAGCAAGGAGTTCATTGACATTACCGAGTCTATTACCTTTTGGAGGGTGGTGCCTCCTAGATTGGTTAGGTGTCGCTTGGGAGCCTCCTACTTCGTGTTGTGGAGTTGAACCAAGAAGTTTGTACGGGCAAGGAGATCGCCTACTTCGTGAAGATCTACCCATAGTGAGGCTAGTCCTTCGTGGACGGAAGCCGTTATGGAATAGTCAAGGTTGCTACTTCGTGGACCCTTATGGGTGGAGCCCTCCGTGGACTCTCGCGACCGTTACCCTTCGTGGGTTGAAGACTCCATAAATGTGGACGTACAATAGCACCACCTATCGGAACCACGGGAAAAATCTTTGTGTCCCTCATGCGTTTGATCTCCCTATCTCAACCCCTTACTTCCATGTGCAATGTCTTTACTTTCCGCTGCCATACTTGTTGACTTGCATGTGTAGGGTGTGCTAGACTTGCTAACTTGCTATAATTGCTAAATTCTGCCAACCAATTAACTTGGGAAAAGGTTAGGTTTTTAATTCCTGCTAGTAGTCTATTCACCCCCCCCCTAGACACACACTTCTAGTGATCCTACAAGTGGTATCAGAGCATTGGTCTCCATTGCTTCGGTTTCATCACCGTGGAGGAAGATGGATGTGTCTAGTATAGGGAGTTTGAGTTGTAGAGTGCCTATTCTTGATGGGGAGTACTATAGTCAATGGAAACATATGATGCTTGAGCTGTTTAATGAATTTCAATTGAGCAAGTATATTAAGAGCCCCTATGTACCTCCCATTGATCCTCTACATCCCACACACGAAGATGAAATTGATATGCTATGCAATCTTAGAACTGTCAATCTTATAGTTAGAGGATTGCCTAGAATTGTGCTTAATCAAATGAAGAATTTTGAATGTGCTTATACCTTGTGGAATGACTTGGAGGAACGATATCCAAGTTATTCATTGAGTAATCTTGATGAAATTCTTCATAAAACTATTGCCTTTCACAAAATGACGTCTAGTGATCCCAAGTTTGATGACTATCTATTTGAGCTTAGAGACCTCATGCGTGCTAAAGGAGATGTCATAACTATCAACAACATCATTGTAGAAGCCATTCGAATTCACAAGTTTGAACATTGTCATGATCACAACTCTAATGAATCTCTTGTTCCTTGTGACGAGGATTTCCCACTTGATGATGACAATGTGGAACATGGCTACTATGATGAAGATGAGTTGTTCGACATCGAGCATGAGAAGATCATGAAGAATCTAAGTCTCATGGCAAACTTCAAGGATTATATGTCCGGAGGAAAAGAGTGGATTCTCGATAGCGGATGCACCGATCATATGACCGGAGATAGAGAAATGTTTGAAGAGATCACACCAAACCATGGACCGCGAAGGTACGTAACGTTTGGAGACAACTCCAAGGGTAAGGTACTTGGTCTTGGTAAAGTGGCCATATCCCATGATAGCTCTATTCAAAATGTCATGCTTGTTGAATCGCTTGGTTACAATCTTCTTTCCGTATCTAGACTTGCCGACTTTAGTTTTAATGTGCTATTCACGAAAGTAGATTGCCAAGTGTTTCGTCAAGATAATCATAAAATGGTCTTTACCGGTTTCCGTAGAGGTGATCTTTACATTGTCGATTTCACTAAGAGATCCAAACCTCGTACTTGTCTTAATGCAAAATCTTCTAAATGTTGGATTTGGCATAGAAGACTAGGACATGTTGGCATGCGTAATCTAGACAAGCTTATCAAAGGTAATCATATACTTGGTGTTAAAGATGTTATCTTTGACAAAGATAGAGTTTGTAGTGCTTGTCAAGCTGGAAAGCAAGTAGGTGGAAGTCATCCCGTTAAAAATATCATGACTACTAGGAGACCACTCGAGTTACTTCACATGGATCTTTTTGGTCCCAATGCTTACAAGAGTCTCGGTGGAAATTCTTATGGTCTAGTTATAGTTGATGATTTTTCCAGATTTACGTGGGTATTCTTTCTTGATGATAAGTCACAGGTACAAAAGATCTTCAAGAACTTCGTTCGCAAAGCGCAAAATCAGTTTGAAGTGAAGATCAAGAAGGTTCGGAGCGATAATGGATCGGAGTTCAAGAACACCCATGTAGATACCTTTCTTGATGAAGAAGGTGTTTCACATGAGTTCTCGGCTATGTACACGCCTCAACAAAATGGAGTTGTTGAGAGGAAGAACCGAACTCTTATTGAGATGGCAAGAATGATGCTTGACGAATACAAGACGCCAAGACACTTTTGGGCAGAAGCCGTGGAAACAGCATGTCATGCCACAAACCGACTCTACTTGCACAAGCTTCTCGGTAAAACGTCATACGAGCTACTCACCGGTAACAAACCCCAAGTTGGATACTTTCGGGTATTCGGCTCAAAGTGCTACATTCTTGATAAGCATCGTCGAACTAAATTTGCTCCTAAATCTCATGAAGGTTTCCTGCTTGGTTACGGATCAAACTCTCACACTTACCGTGTCTACAACAACTTCACTCGAAAGGTTGAAGAGACGGTAGATGTGAATTTTGATGAATCTAATGGTTCGCAAGTCGAACAATTGCCAAATGATGTAGGTGATAAGGACCCTTCGGAAGCTATCCAAGACTTGTCCATTGGCAAGATTCGTCCCATGGAGGTGAAGGAAAGTACTTCGTCAACTCAAGTGGAAGCCCCTACTTCACGACAAGGTGAACCTCAATATGACATGGAGGCATCCACAAGCGGTACACGACAAGATGAAGAAGAGGAAGTACATCATGAAGATCGACCACAACCTCCTTCACCACCACCTCAAGGAAACGACACCTTCAACAACAACGAAGATGAAGGAGATGATGATGATGAAGAAGCTCCACCATCCAACAAGCCTAAGCTACCCCGAGTTCGAGCAAGAGTGACCAAGAACCATCCTCTAAACCAAATCTTTGGTGACATACAAACCGGGAGAATCACTCGCTCTAAAACTCGCTTAGCTAATTTTTGTGAGCATTATTCTTTCATCTCTAGCATTGAACCCTTGAAGGTAGAACAAGCTCTTGAAGACCCGGATTGGGTGAACGCAATGCATGAAGAGCTTCACAACTTTGAGAGGAACGAAGTGTGGACACTTGTGGAGAAGCCCAAGGACGAGCACAACATCATCGGAACCAAATGGGTGTTTCAAAACAAGCAAGACGAAGACGGTCAAGTCGTACGCAACAAGGCACGTCTCGTAGCCCAAGGATATACGCAAGTCGAAGGTATGGACTACGGTGAGACCTATGCCACCGTCGCTAGACTTGAAGCTATTCGCATTCTTCTTGCTTATGCTAATCACCATGATATCACGCTTTATCAAATGGACATTAAAAGTGCCTTTTTAAATGGTGAGATTGAAGAAGAGGTATATGTTAAGCAACCACCTGGTTTTGTGAATCCTAAGAAACCTAATCATGTTTACAAGCTTCGTAAAGCCCTTTATGGTCTTAAAGAAGCCCCTCGTGCTTGGTATAAATGCTTAACAAAGTTTCTCATTGAAAAGGGTTTTGGAATTGGTAAAATTGACGCAACCTTATTCACTAAGAGAGTTAATGGTGAATTATTTGTGTGCCAAATCTATGTGGATGATATTATCTTTGGATCTACTAACCCACAATTTAGTGAAAGATTTGGAAGGTTGATGTCCGAGAAGTATGAGATGTCCATGATGTGTGAGCTGAAATTTTTTCTTGGTTTGCAAATCAAGCAAACGAGAGAAGAAACTTTCATCTCTCAAACCAAGTATACCAAGGACTTGATCAAAAAGTTCAACATGCAAGAGTGCAAAGGTATGAAAACTCTGATGCCTACTAGTGGACATGTTGATCTTACCAAGGAGGACGAACCAGTTGATCAAAAGGTTTGTCGATCTATGATTGGTTCATTGCTATATCTATGTGCCTCCCGTCCCGATATTATGCTTAGTGTTTGCATGTGTGCTAGATATCAAGCTGCACCTAAAGAGTGTCATCTTTTGGCCGTGAAACGTATTGTGAGATATTTGATACAAACACCAAACTTTGGCATTTGGTATCCCAAGGGATCTTCCTTTAACCTTGTTGGCTATTCCGATTCGGACTATGCCGGTGACAAGGTTGATAGAAAATCCACCTCGGGTACTTGTCAATTTCTTGGTAGATCTCTTGTGTCTTGGTCTTCCAAGAAACAAAACTCGGTATCTCTATCTACTGCCGAAGCTGAGTATATTGCTGCCGGATCGTGTTGTGCACAATTACTGTGGATGACACAAACGCTTAAGGATTATGGAATTCATGTTAAAAATGTTCCATTACTTTGTGACAATGAGAGTGCTATTAAAATTGGTCATAATCCTATGCAACATTCTCGAACTAAACATATTCAAGTTAGACATCATTTCATTCGTGATCATGTTGCCAAAGGAGATATTGATCTTAAGCATGTTCGCACTAACAAGCAATTGGCCGACATCTTTACTAAGCCACTTGATGAGAAAGTGTTTTGTCACTTGAGAAGTGAGTTGAACATCATTGATGCTTCAAACTTGAGCTAGACTCATTCGGATGCATGCAAGGGCATGAGCTTACATGATACTTCCATGATACTCTTGACATGTTATCTTATACCATGGAATTCTATGCTCCCTTGTATTGCAACTAACCTTTTGTAGGTACTTGGAAGAACTTCATTCCACAAGATTGCCATCAACTCCAATCATAAGCAATCTTGTCATGACCAAGTATCCACAAGCTCTCTTGATGATGGAAGGAAGAAGACAACAAAAACATATCCTTGACACAAATTTGTACTTCACAATTGGTATCGTGTCATATCATGTTCTTCCTTGCATGACTAACCTATGTAGGTGACAAGTGTACTAAAACAAGAAGGATTGCTCCCAACTCAAGATGATCTTCATCAACCTCGAGCATCCTCAACAAGTTCACCTACAAGCCACGCCATCAACATCACTCAAAGGTATGTACTCATATCCTTGAAAAGGCTTTACTCCAAGTCATGAGCTAAAGCAACTCGAGTGATATGAAAACATTAAAATGCTTAATCAAAAATGGTAACCCCATTTTGAGCTTAACGATGAGTATGACCTATGATCAAGCATTCTTGCTTGGCTCCTATGTCAATATACTCTAATATAGGTGACCTAGTCACCGCTCATCATCTAGTTAGGTATCTTGATTGGTTCATTCTCTATTTGCAAGATTTCTTGGAACCACTCAAATCTTCACTAGTTGATATCTTTTTGTAAAATCTTTTGCATTTCCTTTGAAAATTTCTTTTGACACTTTGTTACAAGTTTTCAAAATTAATTTGCAAGTTTCTCAAACGTTGCCAAGTTTCTGTTTTAGCCTCGGAGCCGCCGATACAAATAACTTGGTTCTACCGAATTAGCAGATGAGCTGCAAAACAACATCTCGGTACCACCGACTTGTTTGTCTCGGAGCCACCGATTTGATATCTTCTCCAGTCTGTGTTCATATTAGTGAATCTTTGTTTCCTTAGTGATCCTATTGTGATATTTTCATTTCTTCGATGATCCCTTCTAAAAAAAAGGGGGAGAAACTTTATTCAAGGATCCCTAACTCAAAGGAGGAGAAGTCTTACAAGCTCTCAGATCAGCCAAAGGGAGAGAGATTATTTTCCCTGAATTCCTCAGTATTAATGATCTCTAAAATTTTCATGTCTATGAACCCTACATTCAATGACCCTTGTTCTCAAGGATCCCTTCTTAATCAATGATCCCTGTATCTAACCCTGTGTATGACCTTTTTGGAAATTAATGCCAAAGGGGGAGAAATACCAAAGCTTCAATGCTAAAGGGGGAGATACATGCTTATGCAAAGGGGGAGAAACAATCAAGGGGGAGAATATCAGTGTTTATACTTACATAGACAAGGGGAGAATACCAAAGTAGGGGAAGAAAAATGTTTGGGGGAAATGTTTATTTCATTTGACTACTCATCTTAGACTTTTCTCACCGTATCCAATCCCAATATCTACATGCTAAGATTTAGGGGGAGAGGATGATCTACTATTTTCATATATAAGGGGAGAAAGTTCTAAATGATCTTGGAGACATATCAATCTTAAGGATTACTATCTTCTATATGTTCTCCATTTCTTGGTACTTTTGAGTTCTATTGCCTTTTGATTAGTAGAATACTCTTGTGTTCCCTAACATTGTTTTCTCGAGTGTGTTTCTACTACAAGAATGCTCAAGGACTCAAGGTAAGTATATGCATCATATCCTTGATCAAGATGATCTCTTGCTTCTTGCACATATTGTTTGCAAGAGTGAAGTCTTGAACAAGGATACACCTCATTCATATATATTTGATGCATATAGCCAAGATACACATGACTCATTATATCGCTTCTACTATATGTGTGTCCATGCATTCCAAAGCAACTATCCTTTAAAGGGATTGCACACATTTAGGGGGGGGGCAAGTCTAAGTCATGTGTCTCTCAAAGTCTTCATTATATCCATGCATATCTTTATTTGAAGCTTTGATTGTATGTTGTCATCAATTACCAAAAAGGGGGAGATTGAAAGCACAATGTGCTCCCTTGGTGGTTTTGATAATTCATGACAACATACATTGTCTCTTGGACTAATATCTCTACCTAGTGTATTTCAGGTGAAAGTCCATAGAGGAAGATGGGTTGGCAAAAGGATTGTGGAGTAACCCCAAGATGCAAGGAAATGGATTGGCAAAGCTTCAAGCAAGAGGACTCTACATTTTACTTTGTGAGAAATCACTTTGAGTCCATAGGAAAGCCAATACTATTAAAAGGGGGTAAGGTACTATTGGTGAACAAGATGCTCCACGTGCACAAGAGATAGTCACCAAAAACACCCACAAGCTCTTCCACAAAAGTCTGTCCAAAGCCAAATATCCAAAATCAGTGCAACCAACAATTCCCACTCGGTGCCACCGATTCCCAAACTCAGACAGACCCATGCCAAACCCTAGCACATCGGTGCAACCGATTCCACTTCGGTGCCACCGAGTTTGGGTTCCCAACTTTCTGTTACCTCGATTCACAAAATCGGTACTACCGAGTTTGTTGGATCAGCGTCACCGAGTTGCGCAATCTGACCGTTGGTTACCTAATCGGTACCGCCGAGAATTATATATCGGTCTCACCGAGATTCAAAAGTTACTGCCTTTTGGTCACTTCGGTACCACCGAGATTAACACATCGGTGTCACCGAGTTGGTCACTTTAGGTGTAACGGTTGGATTTTTGGGAATGCCTATATATACCCCTTCACCACCACCCACTCGAAAGAGAAGCACTCAGAACTATTCCATACTTGCCCCATCATATTTTCTGAGAGAGAGCCACCTACTCATGTGTTGAGATCAAGCCATTCCACTCTATCCATATGAATCTTGATCTCTAGCCTCCCCAAGTTGCTTTCCACCAAATCAATCTCTTCCACCATAGCCAAATCTGTGAGAGAGTGAGTGTGTGTTGAGGAGTCTATCATCTTGAAGCACAAGAGCAAGGAGTTCATCGACATTACCGAGCCTATTACCTTTTGGAGGGTGGTGCCTCCTAGATTGGTTAGGTGTCGCTTGGGAGCCTCCTACTTCGTGTTGTGGAGTTGAACCAAGAAGTTTGTACGGGCAAGGAGATCACCTACTTTGTGAAGATCTACCCATAGTGAGGCTAGTCCTTCGTGGATGGAAGCCGTTATGTAATAGTCAAGGTTGCTACTTCGTGGACCCTTATGGGTGGAGCCCTCCGTGGACTCTCGCGACCGTTACCCTTCGTGGGTTGAAGACTCCATAAACGTGGACGTACGATAGCACCACCTATCGGAACCACGGGAAAAATCTTAGTGTCCCTCATGTGTTTGATCTCCCTATCTCAACCCCTTACTTCCATGTGCAATGTCTTTACTTTCTGCTGCCATGCTTGTTAACTTGCATGTGTAGGGTGTGCTAGACTTGCTAACTTGCTATAATTGCTAAATTCTGCCAACCAATTAACTTGGGAAAAGGTTAGGTTTTTAATTCCTGCTAGTAGTCTATTCACCCCCCCCCCCCCCTAGACACACACTTCTAGTGATCCTACACAGACACCTTCCTTCGCCGCCTCCGAGGTAGCTATGTTCTCCGCTTCGCATGTAGAATCAGCTACCACGCTTTGCTTGGAACTGTGCCAGCTTACCGCTCCTCCATTGAGAATAAATACGTATCCCGTTTGAGACTTAGAGTCATCCGGATCAGTGTCATAGCTTGCATCGACGTAACCCTTTACGACGAGCTCTTGATCACCTCCATAAACGATGTAAGGGCATATTTATACCCTAATGGTTTTGGTGATTGATGACAATGCATTTGCGGACTAATCGTGTGCATTAAGCTTTCAGAGAATATCATGTGGCACAAGATGATTATCTTACCCCTCAGGAAGCTAAAAGGAAGACGGTGTCTTTTTGATGATTTAGTGTCGGTGGACTTAAGTCGTTGGAAAATCTGTACTATCAAGAGGGGGTCCGCGGTGGGAAAGTTTGGGAGGAATCATCACGTACACACTCGCACCCCCATTCGTTTCCCGGCAACATGGAGTATCTGTCCTTGCCCTACTCTCCCTTTCTTTTTCTCAGCGGTAGTACCGCTCTGGGAAGCGGTAGTACCGCGCGCAGCCGGTACTTCCGCCCCAGCCGGCGGTAGTATCACTTAGGGAAAGAAGGGAGGGCTGGGCACCTCGCGCGTGGCATCAGACGCTTTTCTAGGGGTGTCTGGTGCCCCGCGCCAGCACCCAGCCACAGCGGTAGTAGGGGCGGTAGTATTAAGCGGTACTACCGCCGCCCCTCCTACTGGCTCTCTGTTGGGCGGTAGTACCACCCCAACAAGCGGTACTACCGCTGAAGCGCGACAGGTGGGTGGGCAATGGGCAGATTCCCCTCTCTTCTATATAAAGGGTCTTCTTCCCCAAGAAGCCCTACCTCTTATCCTTCCCCAAGCTCCATTGTTGCCCAAAGCTCATTCTTGCCCGATCTCTCTCCCTAGCCAACAAAACTTGTTGATACTCTAGGGTTTGGTTGAGAGGGCCCTGATCTACACTTCCACCAAGAGAAATTTGATTCCCCCCACTAATCCCTTGCGGATCTTGTTACTCTTGGGTGTTTGAGCACCCTAGACGGAAGAGGTCACCTCGAATCCATAGTCCATTGTGGTGAAGCTTCGTGGTGTCGTTGGGAGCCTCCAATTCAGTTGTGCAGATTGCCCCAACCTTGTTTGTAAAGGTACGGCTGCCGCCTCCAAGTGCACCACTAGTGGAATCACGACACTTCGCATTGTGTGAGGGCGTGAGGAGAATAAGGTGGCCCTAGTGGCTTCTTGGGGAGCATTGTGCCTCCACACCGCTCCAACGGAGATGTACTTCCCTTTATCGGGAAGGAACTTCGGTAACACATCCTCATCTCCATCGGTTCCTCTTGTGGTTATTTCTTACCTTTACTTCACGCAAGCTACTTACATTGTTTATCTTGCTTGCTTGAGTTGCTTGTTGTGTTTAGCATCATATAGGTTGCTCACCTAGTTGCATATCTAGCCAACCTATTTGTTGCTAAGTATAAATTGTTAAAGAAAAGTTGAAAACTGGTAGTTGCCTATTCACCCCCCCCTCTAGTCAACCATATCGATCCTTTCAATTGGTATCGGAGCTACGTCTCTTTATTAAGGGTTTCACCACCCGAAGAGTATGGTTAACGACGGGGACCGGCCGGTTGAACTCCCCGAGGCCATGGGTGTGAGCACAGTCTCTCGTGAGTATTTAAATGAGGCCATGTCCTCGCTTAAATCCTCCATGACGACCGAGGTCAAATCCATGTTTAAAGAATTCCTTGATACTCTTAAACTTTCCACCGATGCGGTGCAAGTGGTTAATCCCACTAACTCGACATCGGATGTCAACTCCGGTAAGGAGGGGGCTAGTGCTGATAAGGATAATCGTTCTCAAGGAATTAATGGGTCGGGGACCTTTGCCTCAGTTCCCCCTCCCTTGGTCTATGGAGGACCGGTGCACCCACCTCATATAGTTAATCTCAGTCCTCCTCCTAAACTTGTTAAGAATGATTTTGCTAATTGGATTTTTCATATCAAGTCTCATTTGGATCACAGCTCAATTCAACTCATGTGAGTCATTGAAGAAGGATACTACCCTCGTGATCCACGCAACCTCACTCCAAGAGAAGAAGCGGATAAATAGCTAAATTCCTCCGCCTTGTTCATACTCCAAGCTGTTGTTCCTATCGAAGACCTACCTCACCTGCGTCCCTTCACTGTTGCTAAAGAGTGTTGGGAACACATTGTCTCCATGTACAAGGGCAGCTCAAGCATTCAATGGTCAAACTATGAAGTTGTCCTTGATCAGTCAGATGAGTTTGTAATGGTAGAAGATGAGGAACCGCGTGAGCTCTATAGGAGGGTGACTGCTCTTGTCGTTGCCCTCAAAGATCATGGCAGCAAGGATGTGGATGACACCTGGGTCAAGCGTAAGTTTCTGAAGGCCATCATGCCCTACAACAAGGCCATGTCCGCCGTCATCCGTCAAAGACCGGACTTTCACACTTTGTCATCTGGGGATGTGTTGGATGAATTTATTGCAATGAACATCTTGAACACGACCGCAGATAATGCCCTTGCTCGCGTGCAACGGTCAAAGAAATCATCTCCCAACCTTGCTTTGAAGGCCAAGGTCAGTCAAGAAGAAGAAGAAGAAGAAGAAGAAGAAGAGGGTTGCCCCGAGGACACCAAATATGCTTACCATGAGCATATGGCTCTAGCGTCCAGGCAATTTTGGGGTAACAAGAGAAACACAAAGCCTAACTTCTCCAAGAACAACTCAAACGGGTCAAAGGGCAAGCAACGTGTGAGGACCTGCTACAACTGTGGTAATGTGAGTCACTTTGTGGTGGATTGTCCATATGAGAAGAGGGAAGACAATGGTGGCAAGCTCATCCGCAAAGATAAGGCCAAGTCTTTCCCCAACAAGACCAACTTCACCAAGAAGACTCCTCACAAAGTGTTGGTGGCTCAAGAAGAGTATGCCTCGAATGATGATGTTGATGACGAAGACACAAGTGGTGAAGGAATGGCAATGGCATCTGTGGCAATTGCAATCTCTACCCCAACAAAGGTGTCACTCTTCGACGCCCCCAATGAGAACCACATCGCTAGGTGCCTCATGCAAAAGGTATCACCAAGGTAACCTCCAACGCCAAAACCTCAAACATTAAGACTTCTGTTTCTTCCACTCCGTCTTTGTTAGATTGTGTGGATGAACATGAGGAGGCAAAAGAGGGTGAGAATGAGTTTTACAAGTTCTTGTGTAAACTCAAGGGAGAATCCAAGAAGCACTTCGTTGCTCTCTTGGAACAACTTGGTGAGGCCAATGACACGATTGAGTCTCAAGAAGAATTTCTTGAGGAGATGAGAGGCCATAGTCGTGATTATGCCGACGAGATAGCAGATCTTTCTATTGCTCTAGAGGAAGAGCGAGGTCTTCATTTGACTCTTAAGGAGTCACAAAATGACGACCTTGCTAAATTACGTAAAGATTATGATCATGCTATTGTTCTTATCCATGTTCTTAAATCTGAAAAGGTTACGCTTGGGGTTGACCATGCTCGACTCAAGGATGAGTTTGACTCACTTGACAATGCTCACAAGGCATTGAAGAACGTTCATGCTTCTCTTAAAGAGTCGCATGATCAACTCCAAGTAAAACTCACTAAGGAAATTGCCACATGTCCTCCCTTTGTTTTAATTGATAATGCATTTGCTTCTAACCCGTGTTGTGAGCATGCACATCTTGTGGAGGAAAATGCTAAGCTGAAAGAGCAGCTTGAGAAAGGCCTTGTGACATGTATCCAAGGTGAGAAGAATCTCAATGACCTTTTGAGCAATCAAAAGGAAGTGATTGCAAAGGGAGGAGTTGGGTTTGCACCCAAGTCCAAAAAGAAGAAGAAGATGAAGACCACACAGGTTCCTCCGCTCAAGGAAACATTTGTCAAAGCGGGGAACATTACTCATGAGAAGAAGGACAAGGTTGTGAGTGATAGTGCTAAGAAGGGCAAGATCACTCCCTCCAACAGGGCCGGCGATTTTAACCCCTCCTATGTTTTGTGCCGTGCTAGTGATGGGCATGTTTATGCCAAATATGTTGGTTCTTCTTATGAGTATATTGAGTGGTCTATTTGGGTTCCTAAGACCCTTGTCACTAACATGAAACGACTCATTCAAGAATGGGTACCTAAATCCAAGCAATGATCTATTGTAGGACTTTGCTTTCGGGGGAGTCTCAGGTTGCTCGATAGCGGAGCAACAAATCATATGACCGGAAGCAAGGACTTGGCGGTGGATGTTCGACCCGATGCATCCGTGGCCACCCAAGTCTCATTTGGCGATGATGCAATCTCAAAGGTATTGGGTCTTGGCAAGGTGGTTATCTCTCCGACCTTAACCATTGAGAGAGTCATGCTTGTTGAGACCCTTGCATACAATTTACTTTCCGTTCGTCAACTTGCACTCATGGGTTTTAGTACCTTCTTTGGCATTGATACCGTGACCCTTTTGTGGAGCAAGAGTCTTAAAGTAGCCTTTGTTGGGCATGTCGAAAACGGTCTCTATGTGATTAACTTCTCGGAGCGACCCACTAAGACCGCGACATGTCTAATGGCTAAAGTTGATGTGGGATGGCTTTGGCATCGCCGACTAGCCCATGTCAATATGAGATCTTTGCAAAGTCTCCTCAAAGGGGATCACATTCTTGGACTAACAAATGTGAGTTTTGCCAAAGATCGTGCTTGCAGTGCTTGTATCGAAGGAAAGCTACATGAAAAAGCTCATCGTCCAACTACTACAATCTACTCAAAGAGGACCTTAGAGCTCCTTCACATGGATCTCTTCGGGCCTCCATCTTTTGACAGTCTTGGAGGAAGAAGGTATTGCTTGGTGATTGTGGATGATTACTCGAGATACACATGGGTATATTTCTTCAAGAGGAAGAGTGAGACACAATAGACCGTCATAAACTTTGCAAATGAAGTCCAACGTCAACATGAAGCAAAGATTTTGATGATTAGAAGTGACAACGGCACTGAGTTCAAGAACTACACCCTAGATGAGTTTCTCAGTGATGAGGGGATAAAACACCAATATTCCACACCTTACACCCCTCAACAAAATGGTGTTGCGGAGAGGAAGAACCGGACGTTGATGGATGCGGCAAGAACCATGATGGCAGAGTTTAAATCTCCGTACAACTTTTGGGCCGAAGCCATCAACACAGCGTGTCATGCATCAAATCGGCTCTATCTCCGCAAAGGCTTGAACAAGACTCCTTATGAGATTCTTACCGGGAACAAGGCCAACCTCAAATACTTCCGGGTGTTTGGTTGTAAGTGTTTCATTCTCAAGAAAGGTGTTCGTTTGTCTAAATTTGAATCTAGAGCCCATGAGGGCATATTTGTTGGTTATGCTGCAAACTCTCATGCTTACCGTGTCCTCAACAAGTCCACCGGACTCATTGAGGAGACGAGTAACGTAGAGTTTGATGAAAATAATGGCTCCCAAGTGGAGCAAAGTGGTCTTTGTGATGCAGGTGATGAAATTCCTCCCCAAGCCATAAGAAGAATGGGTGTGGGATACTTCCTACCCGTTGAGGAACCCCTTGTGGCTGAAGGAGAAGGACAATGTTCCACTCAACTGGAACCATCACCGACGCACGACCCACACGCTTCCGGAGAACAAAGTGAATGCCCTCAACCCAGTGATCAAGATCAAGGGCAAGATCAACTTAATAGTGATGATTCTACTTCACATGATGCTCAAGATCATGTTCACACCCCCGTGCAAGCTCAAGATCAAGATGAAGCTCAAGACCAAGATCAAGTTCAAGATCAAGGTCAAGCTAAAGATCAAGATCATGCTCAAGATCATGAGCTAGCCGGTGCTAGTACCGAAGCTCATCAAGCTACCAAGCCTCAACTCTCCATGGAGGAAATTCTTGAAAGACGAGCTGCCAAGATTGCTTCCAAGCTTAAGACCAAGCAACATCTCCTAGAGAACGTCTATGGAAGCTTGAAAAGAGGGGTAACTACTCGTAGTCAATTAACAAACTTTTGTGCACATGATGCGTTTGTTTCTTGCTTTGAACCCCTCAAGGTACAAGATGCGCTCGAAGACGAGGATTGGCTTGAAGCCATGCATGATGAAATCAACAACTTCGAGCACAACAAAGTGTGGCGATTGGTGCCAAGACCAAAGGAGAATCACAATGTCATTGGAACCAAATGGATCTTTAAGAACAAGCAAGATGCACATGGCATTATTATTCGCAACAAGGCAAGACTAGTGGCTCAAGGCTACTCCCAAGTCGAGGGTATCGACTACGGTGAAACCTTTGCCCCTGTTGCTCGCCTTGAATCTATTCGCATGCTGCTTGCTTATGCCTCTCATCATGACTTCATATTATATCAAATGGATGTAAAGAGTGCTTTTCTTAATGGTCCTCTTAAGGAGTTGGTGTATGTCAAGCAACCCCCGGGGTTTGAGGATTCCAAGTTCCCCAATCATGTATACGTTCTCGATAAGGCACTCTATGGCCTTAAACAAGCCCCACGTGCGTGGTATGAGCACTTTACCGAGATGTTGCAAGATCGTGGGTTTGAAATTGGGAAAATCGACCCCACTCTTTTTACTAAGAGGGTTAACGGGAACTTGTTCGTATGCCAACTATATGTAGATGATATTATCTTTGGTTCTTCTAACAAAGCTTTTAATGATGAGTTCGCCGCACTAATGACCAAAGAGTTTGAGATGTCTATGATGGGAGAGTTGAAGTTCTTCCTTGGATTCGAAGTCCAGCAACGAAGCCAAGGAACCTTCATCAACCAAGCAAAATACACTCAAGACATGCTCAAGAGGTTCAAGATGGATGAGCTCAACCCTCCCAAGGCCAATACTCCAATGCCGCTCAAATGCCAACTTGACAGTGATCCCAATGGTAAAGTTGTGGATCAAAAGGTATATCGCTCCATGATTGGATCTCTGCTTTACCTTTGTGCATCTAGACCAGATATCATGTTGAGTGTGGGAATTTGTGCAAGATTTCAAGCTGCACCTAAGGAGAGTCACTATGTGGCTGTCAAGCGAATCTTTCGATATTTGGCTCATACCCCAAACTTTGGCTTATGGTACCCCAAAGGTGCTTCATTTGATCTCATTGGATATACTGACTCGGATTGGGCGGGAGACCGTGTGGAAAGGAAGTCCACTTCCGGAGGCTGCCAATTTCTTGGTCGCTCTCTGGTAAGTTGGTCTTCAAAGAAACAGAACTGTGTTTCTCTCTCGTCCACCGAGGCTGAGTATGTAGCCGCCGCAAGCTGCTGTGCTCAGATTCTTTGGATGAGGCAAACCTTAAAGGATTATGGTGTCAACTGTGACAAAGTGCCTATTTACCGCGACAATGAGAGCACGATCAAGATCTCCAACAACCCGGTTCAACACTGCAAGACGAAGCATATTGAGATTTGTCATCACTTCATCCGGGACCACATCAAGCGCGGAGAAATTGATCTTATTCACCTTTATACCAAGGAACAACTTGCAGATATATTAACGAAGCCATTAGATGAAGCAAGATTTTGCGAGTTAAGGCATGAGCTAAATATCATTGATTCGAGCAATGTGGCTTGACTTAGTGCACACCCCACCACACTCATCATTATGTCTTGTCTAGATGTAGGCATGGATTTAGGGGGAGTCTAGTTCTCTCAATGAACTATCCCTCCTCCTATTATGCATAAACTAATCAAAGTCTTTCACATCCGCCATTTTTTGATGGTTTTTGTGCTTCAAAGACGAGTTTTGGTCATGGGCCCAAGGTTCAAATCTTCGCGGTGCCATACCAATTGACTCAAACATAGGTGGCCACGGCCACCACCCCTCCTAGTGAGGCATTTGCTTTTGAGAAGCACGTTTTTTGTGTTTTCGGGGTCACTCCAACCTTTTTGATTTGTTTTGGATCGGCATCATCGGAGTGTTTCCTGATTTTTGGATGGTTTTGATTGTCTCCAACCTTTTTAACAAAACAAAATCTTGCATAAGCCACTCTCTTGGTTTTATTTCCTGCCTTGGTGTTGCCCAGAGCGGTACTACCGTTGGCTTGGGCGGTAGTACTAAGCGGTACTACCGCTACGCCTAGCGGTACTACCACCGGAGCGGTTCTACCGGGCCTCCTGCCGCTGTGTAGAATCGGGGCGGTACTACCGCCTGTGAGTTCCCACGAAGGGATATGGGGCGGGGCAGGGGAAGTTTCTACTTCCCCATACCCATTCACCCTTGTCTCTCGCGGCCCTCTCTCTCCAGGCACACCCAAGGGCGCGGAGGCCTTCGCCGGATCTCCGTTTCCGGCCATTCCTTCGCAAAACCGTCCGGAGGAGTTGATCTCCAACCCCCCCTCTCGCCATGGACGCCGGTATTGTCCCGTTTTTCTCTCCCTAGGTTCTCCTATTTTTGAATCTAGGTATTGGACAATGCATGGTAGTTCCATCTTTTTGGGGTCAAATCTGGGCGTGATTCTCCTATACAAGCTTGCTAGGAAGTGGTTCTCAAGGTTTTGCAGTCAAATATGTGCATTTGACATCCCCGGTAGTACCGAATCTCACCGGCGGCTGTAGGTTCGCTGCAGTTTTTGCCCGAGCGGTACTACCGCCCCGTGGGGCGGTAGTACTAAGCGGTACTACCGCTGGAGATGCCAATTGCCCATGTTTTTCTACCAAATCTTCAGAATTGCTTTATTTTTTGTTGTTGTTTTTGGCTTATGCAAACTGGTTTACACTCTTTTTCTCTCGTTTGGTTTCTAGGTGGTAGTAGGAGGAACCCGAGCCATGAGACCGGATCCAAGCGACCGCGCACCTCCGAAGAAGGCGACAGCTCAGCCAACCCTCCCAGGCAGCAGACAAAGAAGGTTGCCTCCAAGAGGTCGCAGCCATCCCTGGACAAGATCCCCATCAAAGATTACTGGGCCATCCGCCGTCACGATCCATATGTCACTCCTCAAGAGAATGCTGTTCGCAACCGTCCCTTCTGGACCAAGCAACAGTTGCGTGTTTAAAATGACGTGCTTCTGGGTAAGGAAAACATCTTTGTGCCAAATGTCAAGTAGATTGATATGGAGTGCTTGGAAAAGAATGCCCAATACTTTGGCCAGGCTATTGAGCTCTGTCAGAAGCTTCAACTCACCCATTTCATGGAATTCAACAAGGACTTTAATGCTGAGATGATTGTCGTGTTTTATGCTACCGTTCACTTTGGGACTGATGATGCCAGGACTATGACTTGGATCACTAATGGGAGGAAATTGTCTGCTACATGGAAGGAGTTCATGGACCTTCTTCACGTTGAGGATAGGGGGCTCGATGACCCTGTCGGTTTTCGCCCACACAAGGAACCTACGGCAACTCACAAGTGCCAACTTTGGCCCTACTCCACTGAGAAGGTATCCTCCACTACTGGCAAAGCTACTTATGTTCTACAGCCGTTCCTTGATATTATGCACCGCATATTCCGGAACACCTTGTTTCCTCGTGTTGGCAACTTGGACATGGTGCACTCCTACCTTGTGGATCTGTTGCTCTTCTGTCAGCATATGAAGGAGTCTGCTGAGGTGCCTGCTCTGGATATTTCTCACATCATGTGGTCTGAACTCCACTCTGCTGTCTTTGATCGTAAGGTTCCTATTTATGGCCCGTACTTGATGCTTCTTCTTGAGAGCACGTGGGCTAAGACCCATCCAGGCATCATCTTTGAGCATGGTGAGGTGGTTACTCATAAGGTTGTGCAGCTCCATCAGAAGGACAAATGGGCAAACTATGTTGCTCCCGAGGTTGTTCTGGCTGATGATGAGGTTGAGGATGAAGATGAGGATGACGAGGATGATGAGGACTTTGTGGTCCAGGGTGGTGCGGCTCCTCGTTCTACACCTTCTCTGGCTGAACCATCTTGGGCTAAGAAGCTCAAGGAGAAGATGAAGAAGCTGTTCTGTTTACAGGCTAAGGGTCAGTACAGGGCTCATGTTGCTGAGAAGGAAGCTAGACGGTGTCATAAGGCTCTTGGCAGACACATTGGGTTGGAGGTTCCCAGTGGTTCTGAGGAGGTCATTACTGATGAGGAGGTCTGGATCTCATGGCACTGCAAGGACTCTGACGATGATCTGCCTGGCTCTTCTGCTCCTGCTCCGCCCGGCACTGTTTCCCACACTCCAGAGTCCGGAGAGTATTGATGATGGGTCCTCGTGTTCTGCCACCTGTGTGTCTTAGTCCTCCCTGCCCTTTTGGTGTCTCGCTGCCAAAGGGGGAGAGAGTGTAGGGATTTGCCGAGTCACGAGCATGCGTTTGCTTTCCGAGTTGCTTTCTTTTATGTCATTGCTCGTGAACTCTTTCTAGTTGCCTTGCTTTGCTTTGCTTATGGTTGTGAGACTTCTGTCACTTCGTCGTATGGTGTAAGACATATGCTTATGGTTGTGAGACTTCTGTCTCTTCGTTGTATGGTGTAAGACATATGCTACCCTTAATTATCCTTATATGTCTCGTTCTGTGAGTTAGTTTCATTATACCATCTGTGTTATACTCTCACATAGTGCTCCTTGCTTAGTTATCTATGTCAAATTATATATTGTTGCAAGGAGTATTCGTCTCTAAAATATAGGGGGAGTGTTGATCCTAGCATGTGTGTTTTGCATTCCAAAACCATATCTAATATAGCACACATCTAGGGGGAGCCCGTCTATATTTTTGTAGACTTTTGGGCTTGCTTTCTTTCTCTTATTTATTTTCTATGCAAATCCAGTGTTGTCATCAATCCACCAAAAAGGGGGAGATTGTAAGGGCATATTTATACCCTAATGGTTTTGGTGATTGATGACAATGCGTTTGCGGACTAATCATGTGCATTAAGCTTTCAGAGAATATCAGGTGGCACGAGACGATTATCTTTCCCCTCAGGAAGCTAAAAGGAAGACGGTGTCTTTTCGATGATTTAGTGTCGGTGGACTTAAGTCGTAGGAAAATCCGTACTATCAAGAGGGGGTCCGCGGTGGGAAAGTTTGGGAGGAATCATCACGTACACACTCGCACCCCCATTCGTTTCCCGGCAACATGGAGTATCTGTCCTTGCCCTACTCTCCCTTTCTTTTTCTCAGCGGTAGTACCGCTCTGGGAAGCGGTAGTACCACGCGCAGCCGGTACTTTCGCCCCAGCCGGTGGTAGTACCGCTTAGGGAAAGAAGGGAGGGCTGGGCACCTCGCGCGTGGCATCAGACGCTTTTCTGGGGGTGTCTGGTGCCCCGCGCCAGCCCCAAGCCGTAGCGGTAGTAGGGGCGGTAGTACTAAGCGGTACTACCGCCGCCCCTCCTACTGGCTCTCTGTTGGGCGGTAGTACCGCCCCAACCAGCAGTACTACCGCTGAAGCGCGGCTGGTGGGTGGGCAACGGGCAGATTCCCCTCTCTTCTATATAAAGGGTCTTCTTCCCCAAGAAGCCCTACCTCTTATCCTTCCCCAAGCTCCATTGTTGCCCAAAGCTCATTCTTGCACGATCTCTCTCCCTAGCCAACAAAGCTTGTTGATACTCTAGGGTTTGGTTGAGAGGACCCCGATCTACACTTCCACCAAGAGAAATTTGATTCCCCCCACTAATCCCTTGCGGATCTTGTTACTCTTGGGTGTTTGAGCACCCTAGACGGAAGAGGTCACCTCGAAGCCATAGTCCATTGTGGTGAAGCTTCATGGTGTCGTTGGGAGCCTCCAATTCAGTTGTGGAGATTGCCCCAACCTTGTTTGTAAAGGTCCGGCTGCCGCCTCCAAGTGCACCACTAGTGGAATCACGGCACTTCGCATTGTGTGAGGGCGTGAGGAGAATACGGTGGCCCTAGTGGCTTCTTGGGGAGCATTGTGCCTCCACACCGCTCCAACGGAGACGTACTTCCCTTTACCGGGAAGGAACTTCGGTAACACATCCTCGTCTCCATCGGTTCCTCTTGTAGTTATTTCTTACCTTTACTTCACGCAAGCTACTTACATTGTTTATCTTGCTTGCTTGAGTTGCTTGTTGTGTTTAGCATCATATAGGTTGCTCACCTAGTTGCATATCTAGCCAACCTATTTGTTGCTAAGTATAAATTGTTAAAGAAAAGTTGAAAACTGGTAGTTGCCTATTCATCCCCCCCCCCCTCTAGTCAACCATATCGATCCTTTCAAACGAGAAACATCTCCCTAGTCCTTTTCAGGTACTTTAGGATATTCTTGACCGCCGTCCAGTGATCCACTCCTGGATTACTTTGAAACCTTCCAGCCGTACTTATGGCAAGGCTGACGTCTGGTCTTGTGCACATCATTGCATACATGATAGAGCCTATGGCTGAACCATAGGGGATGACACTCATCTTTTCTCTATCCTCTGCAGTCACTGGGCATTGAGTCTTACTCAACTTCACACCTTGTAACACAGGCAAGAACCCTTTCTTGGACTGATCCATTTTGAACTTCTTCAAAACTTTATCAAGGTATGTGCTCTGTGAAAGTCCTATTAAGCATCTTGATCTATCTCTATAGATCTTGATGCCTAATATGAAAGCTGCTTCTCCTAGGTCCTTCATTGAAAAACTCTTATTCAAATATTCCTTCATGCTTTCCAAAAATTCTATATTGTTTCCAATCAGCAATATGTCATCCACATATAATATTAGAAACACTATAGAGCTCCCACTCACTTTCTTGTAAATACAAGCTTCTCCATAAACTTGTATAAACCCAAACGCTTTGATCACCTCATCAAAGCGCTTATTCCAACTCTGAGATGCTTGCACTAGTCCATAAATGGATCGCTGGAGCTTGCAAACTTTGTCAGCATTCTCTGGATCGACAAAACCTTCTGGTTGCATCATATACAACTCTTCCTCAAGGAAACCGTTGAGGAACGCTGTTTTGACATCCATCTGCCAAATTTCATAATCGAAAAATGCAGCTATTGCTAACATGATTCTGACGGACTTAAGCATCACTACGGGAGAGAAAGTCTCATCGTAGTCAATTCCTAGAACTTGTGAAAAACCCTTTGCCACAAGTCGAGCTTTATAGACGGTGACATTACTGTCCGCGTCCGTCTTCCTCTTAAAGATCTATTTATTATGAATGACCTTTCACCCTTCAGGTAATACTTCCAAAGTCCACACTTTGTTTTCATACATGGATCCTATCTCGGATTTCATGGCCTCTAACCATTTGTCAGAATCCGGGCCCACCATCGCTTCTCCATAGCTCGTAGGTTCATTGTTGTCCAACAACATGACCTCTAAGACAGGGTTACCGTACCACTCAGGAGCAGTGCTTGCCCTTGTCGACCTACGAGGTTCGATAGTAACTTGATCCGAAGCTTCATGATCACTATCATTAGCTTCCCTCTCCAACTGATGCAGGCTCCACAGAAACATCTTTCTGCGCTGCGCTACTTTCTGGTTGAAGTGAAGGTTCAACAACCTCATCAAGTTCTATCTTTCACTCAATTCTTTCGAGAGAAACTCTTTCTCGACAAATGACCCGTTCTTAGCGACAAACACTTTGCCTTCGGATCTGAGATAGAAGGTGTACCCAACCATCTCTTTTGGGTATCCTATGAAGACGCATTTCTCCGCTTTGGGTTCCAGCTTTTCAGGCTGAAGCTTTTTGACATAAGTGTCGCATCCCCAAACTTAAGAAACGACAACTTTGGTTTCTTGCCAAACCACAGTTCATATGGCGTCGTCTCAACGGATTTTGATGGTGCCCTATTTAAAGTGAATGCAGCTATCTCTAACGCATAACCCCAAAACGATAGTGGCAAATCGGCAAGAGACATCATAGACCGCACCATATCCGATAAGGTTCGATTACGATGTTCGGACACACCATTACGCTGTGGTGTTCCAGGTGGCGTTAACTGTGAAACAATTCCACATTGTCTTAAGTGACTGCCAAACTCATAACTCAGATATTCTCCTCCTCGATCAGATCGTAGGAATTTAATCTTCTTGTTACGATGATTCTCAACTTCACTCTGAAATTGCTTGAACTTTTCAAACGTTTCAGACTTATGTTTCATTAAGTAAATATACCCATATCTACTCAAGTCATCGGTGAAGGTGAGAAAATAACGATATTCACCGCGTGCCTCAATGCTCATCAGACCGCACACATCAGTATGTATGATCTCCAACAAGTCACTTGCCCGTTCCATTGTTCCATAGAACGGGGTCTTAGTCATCTTGCCCATGAGGCATGGTTCACATGTGTCAAGTGATTCAAAATCAAGTGACTCCAAAAGTCCATCAGCATGGAGTTTCTTCATGCGTTTTACACCAATATGACCTAAGCGGCAGTGCCACAAGAAAGTGGTGCTATCATTATCAACTCTACATCTTTTGGCATCAATGTTATGAACATGTGTATCATCACTATCGAGATTCAATAAGAACAAACCCCTCACTATGGGTGCATGACCATAAAAGATATTACTCATATAAATAGAACAACCATTATTCTCTGATTTAAATGAGTAACCGTCTCGCAATAAACAAGATCCAGATATAATGTTCATGCTTAACGCAAGCACTAAATAACAATTATTCAGGTTCATCACTAATCCCGATGGTAATCGAAGAGCGAGCGTGCCGACGGCGATCACATCAACCTTGGAACCATTTCCCACGCGCATCGTCACTTCGTCCTTTGCCAGCCTCCGTCTATTCCGCAGTTCCTGTTTTGAGTTGCAAATGTGAGCAACCGAACCGGTATCAAATACCCAGGTACACATCAATAACATGTATATCATATATACCTTGTTTGGTGTTGGCCGCCTTCTTGTCGGCCAGATACTTGGGGCAGTTCCGCTTCCAGTGGCCAGTACCCTTGCAATGAAAGCACTCAGTTTCTGGCTTGGGTCCAGCCTTGGGTTTCTTCACGGGAGGGGCAACTGATTTGCCACTCTTCTTGGAGTTACCCTTCTTGCCCTTGCCATTCTTCTTGAAACTAGTGGTTTTATTGACCATCAACACTTGATGCTCCTTCTGAATTTCAGACTCAGCGACTTTCAGCATCACAAACAGCTCGGCGACTTACTTGTTCATCTCTTGCATGTTATAGTTCAACACAAAGCTCTTGTAGCTAGGTGGCAGTGATTGAAGAACTCTGTTAGTGATCGCCTCCGGCGGGAGGGCAATTCCCAACTCAGCCAGACGGTTGGAATACCCAGACATTCTGAGTATGTGCTCACTAACAGACCCGTTCTCCTCCATCTTGCAAGCATAGAACTTATCAGCGGTCTCATACCTCTCGATCCGGGCATTCTTCTCAAAGATAAACTTCAACTCCTGGAACATCTCATATGCTCCATGACGTTCAAAACGCCTTTGAAGTCCCGGCTATTGAGTAATCATCCGAACGCGACTGTCAGGTGTTCACAACATCTGGAGACGACACTGGAGTGGGTGGCTCACCGAGCGGTGCATCAAGGACATAAGCCTTTTGGGAAGTCGTGAGGATAATCCTCAGATTACGGGCCCAGTTTACAAAGTTACTTCCATCGACTTTCAGCTTAGCTTTCTCTAGGAACGCATTGAAATTCAGGGGAACTACTGCGCGAGCCATTGATCTACAACATAAAATTTGCAAAGACAACTTAGACTATTGTTCAAGATAATGAGTTTAGTTAATCATATTACTCAAAAACTCCCACTCAAATTGACATCCCTCCGGTCATCCGAGTGCTACATGATCCAAATTCACCAACCCAAGTCCGATCATCACGTGAGATGAGGTGGTTTCAATGGTGAACATCTCCATGTTGATCATATCTACTATATGACTCATGTTCGACCTTTCGGTCTCTTGTGTTCCGAGGCCATGTCTGTACATGCTAGGCTTGTCAAGTTTAACCCGAGTGTTCCGCATGTGCAACACTGGCTTGCACCCGTTGTATGCGAACGTAGAGTCTATCACACCCGATCATCACGTGTTGTCTCGAAACGACGAACTTTCGCAACGGTGCACACTCGGGGAGAACACAATTTTATCTTGAAATTTTAGTGAGGGATCACCTTATAATGCTACTGTCGTCCTAAGCATAATAAGATGCATAAAAGGATTAACATCACATGCAAATCATAAGTGACATGATATGGCCATGAACTTGTGCTTTTGATCTCCATCTCCAAAGCACCGGCATGATCTCCATCGTCGCCGGCATGACACCATGATCTCCATCATCTTGATCTCCATCAACGTGTCGCCATAGGGGTTGTCGCGCCAACCATGCTTCTACTACTATTACTACCGCTTAGCGATAAAGTAAAGCATTACATAGCGCTTATTGAGTGACACGCAGGCCACATAATAATTAAAGACAACCCTATGGCTCCTGCAAGTCGTGATAATCTATACAAAAAAGATCATCACATATATCTCATCATGTTGTTGGCCATATCATATCACATCATACCCTGCAAAAACAAGTTAGACGTCCTCTAATTTGTTGTTGCATGTTTTATGTGGCTGCTATGGGTATCTAGCAAGAATGATTCTTACCTACGTAAAACCACAACGGTGATATACAAGTTGCTATTTCACCTTCTACAAGGACCGCCTTTGTCGAATCCGATTCAACTAAAGTGGGAGAGACAAACACCCGCCAGCCATCTTATGCAACAAAGTTACATGTCAGACGATGGAACCGGTCTCTCGTACGTGGACAAGTAAGGTTGGTCCGAGACGCTTCATCCCACAATACCGCTAAATCAAGAAAAGACTAAGGAGGGAATCAATCTGAATATCAACGCCCACAAACTCCTTTGTGTTCTACTCGTGATCTCATCTACGCATAGACCTAGCTCATGATGCCACTGTTGGGGAACATTGCATGGGAAACAAAAAATTTCCTACGCACACGCAAGATCAATCCATGGAGATGACCATCTATGAGAGGGGAGATCGGATCCACATACCATTGTAGATCGCTAAGCGGGAAGCGTTAAGAAACGCGGTTGATATAGTCGAATGTCTTCGCGATCCAAATCGCAAACCATCCTGCTATCCAATCATGATCCATCCCGATCTAGCGCCGAACGGACGGCACCTCCGCGTTCAGCACACGTGCAGCTCAATGATGACTCCGCCTTCTTGATCCAGCAAGAGAGAGTAGAGAGGTAGATGAGTTCTCCGCCAGCACAACGGCGTGGTGGCGGTGGTGGTGGAGCTATCCCGGCAGGGCTTCGCCAAGCACGGTCGAGACGATCTAGTGGAGAACAGATCTAGAGGGAGCGAGAGGCAGCCCGTGGCTTAAGGTGAGGCAGCCCTCTCTCTCCCTCCACTATATATAGGAGGAGAGGAGGAGGTGGGGCGCCCTAGGGTTCCCCCTAGGGGCCGGCGGCCAAGGGGTGGCGTGGCCAGGGTTTGGGTGCCCCCCTAGGCGCCTTGCCTCCCAAGGCAGGGGTGGCTGGCGGCGCTACGGGGTGGGGTCCACCTCCCAGCCGAGTGGGCTGAGGTGGGGCGCGGCCCCCAGCCCCTTGTGGGCTGGTGTTCCCCTCTCCTTGGCCCATGAGGCCCCTCAACACTTGCCGGGACCCCCCCGAAACCCCTTTCGGCACTTCGCCGGTTCCTCGGTATGTCCTGGAACACTTCCGGACTCCGATTCCCTTCATCCTATATATCAATCTTCACCTCCGGACCATTCCGCAGTTCCTCGTCACGTCCGGGATCTCATCCGGGACTCCGAACAACCTTCGGTCACCAACATACATAACCCAATAATACCGAAACGTCACCGAACGTTAAGTGTGCAGACCCTGCGGGTTCGAGAACTATGCAGACATGACCGAGACACCTCTACGGTCAATAACCAATAGCGGGACCTGGATACCCATATTGGCTCCTACATATTCTATGAAGATCTTTATCGGTTGAACCTCTATGTCAAGGATTCAGTTAATCCCGTATGAAGTTCCCTTTGTTTATCGGTATGTTACTTGCCCGAGATTCGATCGTCGGTATCTCCATACCTAGTTCAATCTCGTTACCGGCAAGTCTCTTTACTCGTTCCGTAATACAAGATCCCGTGGCTAACTCTTTAGTCACTTTGCTTGCAAGCTCATTGTGATGTTGTATTACCGAGTGGGCCCTGAGATACCTCTCCATCATACGGAGTAACAAATCCCAATCTTGATCCATGCCAACTCAAAAGACACCCTCGGAGATACCTGTAGAGCATCTTTATAGTCACCCAGTTACGTTGTGACGTTTGATACACACAAGGTACTCCTCCGGTGTCAGTGAGTTACTTGATCTCATGGTCATAGGAACATATACTTGACATGCAGAAAACAATAGCAATAAACTGTCACGATCATATGCTACGTTCATAGTTTGGGTCTTGTCCATCACATCATTCTCCTAATGATGTGATCCCGTTATCAAATGACAACTCATGTCTATGACTAGGAAACCATAGCCATCTTTGATCACCGAGCTAGTCCATCAGAGGCTTACTAGGGACACATTGTTGTCTATGTACCCACACATGTATTTGAGTTTCCAATCAATACAATTTAGCATGGATAATAAACATTTATCATGAACAAGGAAATATAATAATAACCATTTTATTATTGCCTCTAGGACATATTTCCAACAGGAGTATCTATCCTAGCGGAGAGAATCCAGTCTGCATTTGGATCAGTTCAGCCAACTGTCGCATCGAAGAGAAAAAAGAAGAACAAGAACATAAAGAAGAGAATTGGTTCTACTTCTCCAACAACACATCCTGCTTCTCCGACATCTATTCTTATGCTTCCGCTCCACCACAGGAATCACTCTTGCCTGTTTGGAGTGTTTCATGCTCAGACCTACCATGCGGCTGTCCATGGCCAGTATCTCCAATGAGTGCTTTGAATTTACAACCAACACACCATGGTTTGAACCATGTGCTGCCTGCTGACCCCAATGAGATACTAATCTCTCTTAAGCCATGGATTCAGGTATGCACATTTCTTTTCAGCATGGTCCAATAGTTTATGAACACGCATGTAAAGTCAGTTGTAATGCTTGCCCACTGCGGCACTGTTAACATAGTTAGGATGTTTGCCCTTGGTTTAGTTTATCCATGAGATGGTGTATAGGGCATGCATAATCTTCTATTTAGATTAAAACCTACATGATTCACATATATGTTTTAGAATTTTCTTATTTTTTGACCAACTGCAATTTTAGTTGGGAGATGTCTATACTCTGCTTCATAAACTGTAATTGCCAAAATGGTTTGTACTTCTTTTCAACATTTACTCGAGTTGTAAAATGATAATTGGACAGCGAGAAAATATACAAACATTGTACCATAGCCATTCACATTTTACTATATTGAATTCATGTGTATGTTGGAATAGGATGTGACTGGTAATGTTTTTTGACTCTCTCCTGTAGGTATGTCTCTTGTTGTTGATACACAGTTTGACTTAATGTGCTATGCATGTACTCCCTCTCTAAAGAAATATGATACCACTAAAGTAGTGATCTAAATGATCTTATATTTCTTTACAGAGGGAGTATTACCCAATTGCGCTATGTGAATGGAGTGATACATAGTTTGACTTAATGTGCTATGCATTTATTACCCAATTATGCTATGTGCATGGAGTACATATTTTTTTTACCAATTACATAACATGTCTAGCAAGAACTTTTCTCAAGTTCCTCAGTAGTTAATATTCATCAATTTGTATTGTTTAATAGAGATTCTATGATCATGGGCGCACAATACCATGTCCTCATGATTTGATATCTTTAGAAGCATTCAAGAAGAAGTGCCCATTTAGTGAGCCTTATGTTCTCTATAATTGGAAAGAAATTATGTTGACTACTGATAGAGGGGCTTGTGGGAAATATAATTACGACATTCAATGCCGGATTTAGTTGGGGCGGAGAGTTTTGTCAAGCTGACTTGGCATTTCAGATTGGAGCCAGGTGCTATGTTTCAAAGGTGCCAACTATGAACGGAACAGAGGAGTGAAGAAAATTCCCTTTATTGAACATCTCTACTACACATTGAAGAATCCTCCTCCTCCATCATCTACCATTCAAGAAAGACAAGGATATCTAAAATTCTTGAAGTCACATCTGGCTTATGTTGAACCTCTTTTTGTATCAAGTCTTGTGGTTGGCATAGTTCAAACCTATAAGTCCATGGGCCTAAGCGATATGAAAGCTTTTGAATGCGCCGTCAATAAAATCAACCTTCTTAACATTCCCGATTGGAGAGCAAAGGTGCAATTAGGTGCATTATGGAGCAAAGTGTATACCGTGAAAGAGAGAAAATCAAGCAAGAAGAAGAACAACAACAAGAGGAAGAAGCAACGATATGGACGCACCCCCATCGGCTTATCAACCTTTTTGAGGCATTTTGTCATCCACTCACTTGAGTATACTCTCGTACGTGTATTTGCTCTGCGTTGATTTAGAAAAATACTAAAATAGTCAAGATTATAGAACTAATAAAGTTTTCTACAGGTAGATGGTGTCCAACTTATGAAAACCATAGACGAGGTCGATACCTTGTTTCTGAATTTTTTTATGATTTTATCGCGAACCTATTCCAAGTGCTGATCTACAACTTTGACATGGAGAAAGATTTGTATGTTTTCTTCAAACAATGTCTTTCTACGATAATGGTCGCTCGTGTCCTTCAAACTAATTAATTTTGTGTTATACAGCTTAAAGTCTGTTTGGAAGATGTACGATGGTGGTGAAGATAGGAAGGAGGTCATAAAAAGAATTTGGAAGTGTAAGGCTGAGCTGAATATTGCACCTGAGACACACGAGGTAACTAAGCATTTTCTAGCTTCTCTTTTTGTACTTGCGGGTGTCAGGCTGTTTGATACTACATTATGTGTATTTTCCTAATGGGTCTATTAGGCCAAAATACAAGCTCGATCGTATACTTAGTACTCCCTCCGTCCCAAAATAAATGACTCAACTTTATACTAGCTTTAGTACAAAGTTAGTACAAAGGCGAGTCACTTATTTTGGGACGGAGGGAGTATAATATTAGTCTTGTTAACACTAAAGTGGGTCATTCTTTTCTGCTACCATGAACTTGGCAGTTGTTCTGTTACCTGAACTTTTGTCATTGTTTACATGTCCTGCAATGGATATTTGGTTATTAATATAGGAAATATGTGGTTACTCCCTATGTTCCTAGAGAGATACAAACCACCTCACATGTGCCCCTTTTATTGTTTTATTGCTCATGCTTTTTTAGCAACAAGCGATGTGCTTACCAGTTGATCATTAGCTCATAATCTGGAATGGTTGGTTCATTACGTGGAACAGCCTCAGGATCAAAGCCTCTTATGTCTAGAGTAATCTTCTCTTCTGCCTGTTCTGCAACTCCACTTCTTGAGCTATATATTTTTGTGCTTTCTCTTCAAATTTCTCCTCTACCTCTTTCTGCCATTGGTGACCCTATAACTGTTTCTCCAAATTCTGGCACCTCAGCCCACTCACTATCTGCTATCTTTAGATTATTGATTATTGTCAGCTGGCCTTATCTCCTGTATATTAGCAAGAACATTATCACTTTCCCATCAACATTTGGCTGTCATACTCAATTTGGCTCCCATGTTCTCCACACGCAGTTTCTCACAAGCCAGGAAGTTAGGCATCCGGAGGTATCTTGCATGTCTGGTTGCCTATGGTTACAAACCAAAAGTTTATCTCTTGATGGCTGGCCCATAAAAAATATGCAGTAATTTCTTCCATCAAATTGAAAATATGATGTTACGACGGCACACAAATTCGACACTTGTGTGCCGTCGTAACATCATATTTCCTACTAATTTAACTTGATCACTTGCACCCATCCACTTTAATCTAATCTATGTCATATAATAACTCATCATCCTTAGTCATATAACAACTTATCATTATCTTAATCATCTAACAACTCATCATCATCTTAATCATCTAAGAACCCATCATCATCTTAATCATGTCAAGTTAACCACTACTACGCAATGTCATAAACTAGAAAAGGTCCTCTCTCCTAGGTAGCACATACTATTCTCCCCTAGGTAGAACCTACTATTCTCTCCTAGGTAATATAGCATAAAACAGGTAAGCTCCTCCCTTTCCATTGTGAAGAATAGAGATCCATCTATCTCCGACTTGTGGCCTGCGCAAATCATCCTCGTCTCCGCCAAGTGGTTGCCTGTGGTCTTTCATTACTTTGCTAAATCATTTGATTTTCAGGCTTTCATCCCTTCTAAAAACCGAGTATGCATTGCGGAAACTCGTAGGCAGAAGTGGTTGTAAGCTGATAATATCCAAATGACCTTCGAGAAACATCAGGTGAGGCACAACCTCTGGCGGGAATTTATGTTGAAGAACATAATAATAACATAGTTAGAAATCTAGTTTTGCTTAAGAAAAATGTATGTATGCAAAAGATGGACTAATGACACAATAGTAAAAAATTCTTACCATGCTATCTACACGGATGTTACCATGGTTCAACTTGTGCACTAGTGGCACATATCTAGAATAACTTTCGCCAATTTAATAATTGGTCTTAAAATTATCAACATCATTAATAAATAAGATCAGATGATTTTTCTCCAAACCAAGTTAGATCGGAGCCATAACTGTAGTAGGTTCGGTCTACTATCTTTCAAGTATTTCTTGAAGAAGAGAAATAAGCTAACAAATAAAAATAAACAAGTTAAGTAGGGATGAGTACCAAATATTTTCCAATAAACAATATAAACTACTTGACAAATTTGTTGACAAACTCACATGTAGGTAGAACTACAATCATGTGATCCACATGCACCCAAATTTCGATATTATTTTCATGATCATCTTCATGACCAAGATCGAAGGTTATTTGCATGCCCTCCTGAAACCCATATACCTTCCATAGTGCTCTCCAATTGGAACAAACAAAATATGTGTAATCTACTTCATTCAAGAGCTTGACAACAAAAGTGAAATGTTTCGTCCTTAGATGAGCTATCTTAGTCTCCGTACTCTCCATATCTTCGAAATGAAACTTGTCCAAGACATACAGTCTTACAGAGCAGGTAATTCACTAGTCAAATTGTAAAAAAGAAAATTACAGGTTAAAGAAAAAACACATCATGCTTAATTACAAAAAATACATGTCATCGTTACATACCATAGAAATTTCGAACTCCTCCTTTAGCGTGACGGGTGAAGTACCTACCATTGTCTAAGCGAGGATAACGGTCGCACATACCCCTGTCGTCGGTGTAGTGAACGCACTCAGAGATCCCTTCATCATCAGACATTTCATGTGTTCATGATTCAAAGATTAAAAATCTACAATAATTATACCAGCAACTCAGCACACAAATCACTATTCAGCACGGGTTGAATTTCGGTCTGTCGAGGCTTCCTTGAAAAACTCTCATATCTCATGGTGTATATGGTGGGCACTCCCTCACACTGATACGATGGTTTATATATGTGGAAACTCCCATAATAATATTTCGACCGTCGGTGCTGGACGCTCCTCCCTTCGTCCCCGCGTGCATTACCAAAATGTGTAGCACACGGGGAAGAAGGAGGAAGTGATCCCCACGACAACAGTCGGGATTCTTCCTCTGATATTTCGACCGTCGGTGCTGGTTGCTTCCTCTGCCTCTCTCGTGCATTATACCAAGGTATATATCGCGAGAAGAGGAAGAGGAAACGACCTCACGACAACAGTCGGGATTCCTCCATCAAGAACATACTGAAATTCACACAAGGAGCTCCGACGGATTGAACGTGAACCCTAATTAAGCATAAGTCAATTAACATTATATTTATGGAGTAATGACATGAAAAATGGGTTATGTTTTGTCGCAATGTCATCTAAATCCTGTTCCGGCAAATCACGGGCACTTGATATTTCCTACTTTATAGTAAAAGTCATGCTGAAATCCACGAAAAAATTCGGCATGACCGTTGTTAAAATAGGACATATCGAGGGGAACGGAAATGAATCAACATTCCGGCAAAACATAGGCCACCTGGAGGTGTTTCTGCAAATTCATCTATCATGGGCATTTGTCTTCCTTTGAACATCAGCTCATGTTACTCATCTACTACTACTAGCCGAAGGTATTTGCATTTCGAAAAAAATACTCGCTTTACATTTTCATTTCAAAAAAAAATACTATTTACACATTTTCACAGCTACTCATCTACTACTACTACATCTATGAATAATATGAATAAATTCTAAAACTTGAACACATTCTAAAACTTGAACATCATCTCCATGTAGACCTAGAACATGAAGAAATGCAGTAGCTAGGGAGGAGGGGTGGCGGCTGGAGGAGGAGGGGGCCGACGGCTGGAGGAGGAGGGGGCCGACGGCTGGAGGAGGAGGGGGCCAGTGGCTTGAGGAGGGAGGAGGGTCGGCGGCCGGAGGAGGGAGAAGGGGTGACAGACGAAGGAGGGAGGAGAGCGAGGATGGAGGAGGGTAAGGATGGAGGAGGGAGGAGGGCGAGGGGGGAGGCTTACGGCAACAAGGCGGCGGTGCGGCAACGATGGGGACGGCGCGGGGGAAGGGCGCGCGGTGAGGGAGAGAGACGGGAGAGTGTGGATGGAGAGTGAGACACGGGCGGGGGAGAGGATAAGGATAGAATAGCAGTAACGTGTTTCGCCGAACAGCGCTACTGCTATCGCTTTAGCAGTAGCACGTCTGCCAGAGACGTGCTACTGCTATACGTAGTCGGGTGGGTTCGGTGAGGACCACGGTAGCAGCAGCGCCGTTCCCAGCCACGCGCTACTGCTAAAGCGATAGCAATAGCAATAGCGTCTATTTTTTGGCCGCGCTACTGTAAAGTAGCAGTAGTGCGTGTATACTAGCCGCGATACTGTTAAGCCTCAACCTATAAGGTTTTTCCTAGTAGTGATATGAGCTCGAGCTGAGAATGGCACTTTCAGACTAGATAACTTATACCTAGTGACAATCAACAAAGCACTTTCCATATGTCTGTCAGATGGTTCCATAAAGATCTTTTTCTTTTTGCGCAGACAGAACCTTTACTACTCCCTCCATTACAGTATACAGGGCCATTTTATATTTTTATGTCTAACTTTGACACCATTAATTTTACCAACAAAAAATGAGTTACATGCCACAAAAGGTATGCCCATGGAGCGCATTTGAAAGAACTTTCTAATGATATACTTCCTCTGTCCCATAATTTAAGACATTTTTGCAAGCTAAGACGGAGGGAGTATTTTTAATGACATATAACTCATCTTTTGTTGACTAAAATTATAAGTCAATTTTTGACACAAAAACAAAGTGGTCTTGTATATAGAAATGGAGGGACTAATAAAAAAATATACAAAAAGGTATTCCGAAGCATCTAAACTCTGCACTTTGGATCCGTAATAACTTCATTTCAGCATTTTGTTAAATAAATTGCATCGACATGAAGAGAAAACACGGACTATCAATCCACAGGAAAACCAAGAAATCCGTTGATCAGTGCCACAACCAGCTTCGCCTCTCCTGGCATGTAAGGCTGGAGCGCATTCAGATCCATCTGCTCGATGGTCTGCCGCAGCGTCTGTGGATGGGCACAGAAAAGGTAATCCCTCTCGGCCAGTTCCTCTGCTAGTTCGCTTTGGTGATTGTCCATCAGATCTTCATTCACAACGACGATAAGAGGTTTGCCCAGTCGCAGCGTTTCAAATATGCTGCCAGAACCTGCCAGCAATAAGTTAGCCAAACAAACAATAGCTTGGAATGCCTTTTCCAACCACTGATGTCGCTAAAATGCAACACGAACAGCATATTATTTCGATAACCTCTCTTACTCTAAAATATAGCAAGTTCTCCAACAACCAAAAGTCCAATGGACTACATACAGGTTACAAGTCCACCTTGTACAAAATTCACAGGAGCTGACCAACTGACCACCTAGTAATGGACATGTTTCGAAATGCTAAGGTCTGTAGTACTTATTTCCTTCTCGCCAAAAAAGTTATTTTGAAGTTTAAACTACAAATACATAAACAATGACAGGAGAATCGAAATCCGTGACATAAATTTCTACAGGTTTAAGTGTTGTGACAATATCAGTGTGGAAGAGGTTGCTCAGGGCAATATTGTTACAACAACCAATATACATAGGCCAACGGGTTCACCATAAAAAAAATCTGCTTCAAGTATTTTTCCATTATAGTTCTCTCAAGAAAATAAATCTATTATTCAGATTTGATCATCACCTGCATGACTGATGACTAAGGATGCTTCTCGTATGTTGTCAGCTATGCTTGGTAAAAAGGTGAAATGCTCAACTTGAAGATTTGGATTTCCTGAGGCCTATATTCAAGAAGAAAAGGCTAAATCCATGCTACATTCACACACTTATAATCATTAAACACAAACCACACTCATTGATCATGGTACAGTGAAGCAGAAGATATTAGATAGAGTAGTACGTAAGAACTAGGACTTAAGTAGGCAGTCCGGTCTGCCCATTATTTTAAGTATATAAGGTGCAGTTATTATTTAGAAATCAAATTATATGCTCTATCTTGGACATAACGAAGTGGTGCAATATGGAAATGAAGTTTATATCCACAAGGTATCAATTACTCCCTCCGTCCCATAATATAAGAGCGTTTTTGACACTAGTGTAGTGTCAAAAACGCTCTTATATTATGGGACGGAGGGAGTAACATATAAGCGAGTTAGTTCCCCATTTTTCCATCAGATCCTTCATTGTTCCAGTTCAGTTCCACCTTATAATTCATAAAAGCCTACCTGTAACCAAATTCTGGATTTCGGCCTATAATACTATATATAGAAGGCACCAGTTCGCCAGACTTCAAATATCATAGTTAGCACACAAAAATGTAAAACAGTGTGAACTTGCCTGAAATGTGGACAATCGTTGCAAGTTTGAGATTTTTTTTCATGTGATAAGTGTGGTATATGCATCAAAAGAAGTAGATTATTGTAGCATTAAAAGTATCAGCACCTCTAAGGATGTCACAATTTGTCACAGAAACATCTTCATGCAATTTCTTTCCACAAGCAATGAACAGTCTACCACCTAGATGTCAAATCAGCAGTTATAGATCTCAGTTGATCAGATACTATGTCCATTTCAGGATTGACAGGCACCATTCATTACTCCTTGCAGTAGTAAACCTGACGAGATTGCAAAACATTATCGGACTTCCCCTACTTTCCTATTAATTATACTATGTATTGCGATTTTGGTAACAAAATACTGCATTAACCAAAAGGTGCAGTCCGCCAGTCACTAAAGAAACACAAAGAGAATAGACTGCAATATGGAGACAGATGTTACCTTGGATGGCATGTATGTTCCTCGGCCCATTTGAATCCGAAGGTCTGTGTAACCTTTCTGAAGTAGTGCTTGCTTGACTTCCTCAGAATCTACCACTTTGACAAGAGCATCAAAACTTGTCGTCCCTACTGTGACAAACACCATTCGCCTTTCTCTATCTCCCATCTCTTCTGATGAATAAGCTCTGTAGAAAAGCATGTTGGTATGAAGCTTTTTGAGTTCTCAAACAGTGAAGGAGACAGGATTGAAGCAAACCCCAGGCCACATTTGTTTCCCGTAAAATAAAAAAACTTGGTGCTTATAGCTACCCCAAAATAGCTCATCCATCCCCCAAAATAACCCAAACAAAAACAAACAAAATAAAGCTTCATTGCTCAATAAAACTAGAATTTAAACTCACTGATTAACAATCAACAAAAGTGCTAGAACATGACAAAACTACATCTCGCTGGATATAGCACAATGCTATCATTCATCCTATCATCACTCATATCCCTCAACTAAGTTTTCTACTTCTTGTATTCCTACAAAACGCATCAATTTGAGTTCTATCAACACACTGCACATACACACAGTACACAGTACACAGTTACATTAGATGCACACACACTGTGACACTATTGGGCAAGAAAACGATAAAATTACCGAGTGCAGGGCGACGGCCGGGGAGTAGGACGGCGACGCGGATTCGTGGGCGGCTGGGCGCAGCGGAGGCAGGGCCCGGCGGTGGAAGCAGGGACTGTGCAGAGGCCTCAGACCGGGCGCGCAGCACCGCGGTGGCGGCAGACAGCAGGCAGCAGCAGCACGGAAGCCGGGGCGCGCCGGACGGCGGGGTGAAGGGGGAGGTCGGGAGCACGCGGGGCGGCGGCGGACTGCCGGAGCTCGTCGGTTAGGCTTGTGCGTGGGCTCTTTTTCCTGTGCGTGGGCTGTGCTGGGCAGAAGTACGAATCCCGGGCCCATATAGAAATCCTGGGTCAAGATCCAGCCCAAGCAATCTCCGTCCACACACACTTCTCAAACAAAAAAATGAGTAAAATCCAACAGTTCTTGTCATTTCGTCAAAAGAAAAAAAAAACATTCCAGCAGTTCGCGAGCCCCAAACTCCGACCAGTGCCGGCGGCGTCCGCCACCTCGGCTTGGAGCACGAAGGTGCCGCAGGCAGATGTATCGCCTAATGTCAGAAGAAAGGTGCCAACCATGTTACCTTCCAAGGTGATTCGGCCTGGAGGAGGCATGGGATGGGGATTGTGCTCTGTAACGTGCTCGATGAAATGCCTGTGCTGAGCTTCATCCAATTTCCAAATCTGTTGCCCGGCAACAAGAAGGGTCTGAAAGCATCCCCGTGGCCGATTCGGGATGTCGCCTACACCAATGGGCAATGGTCTGCTCAAGCTTGTCGAGATAGAAGAACATGAAAGACCGCATGCTGATGAATGGTCGTATCATAACAGGGATACATTGCCGGAAAGTTGACACTGGAGAACCTGCTGGTGGCTTACCCTGTCCTCAGCTTGACCTGTCATTGTGATGATGTTGTTTACATGTTGTGTAAATCAAATCTTGCAACCAAAAGTCATGGCTGGTTACTCTTGACCTGGAAAAAGAAGAAATTAGTCGATTTGGCACCACTCTCTCTCGAAGGATATTTCATCCCAGCCTACCCTTCTGTCCAATTATCTGAGCGTAGCTCCAGGTAAATATACCAATGCTTGTTTAGAGATCATATGATTTTTTTTCCTTTGCACCTAAGTACTTTGTGATGTTCTTTTATTAAGCAAGTGTTATTATCATGAATACCAAGTCCGTATGAGTATGCAGATTGAAGACATGTTGTCATGGTGTATCTCATTTTCCAATGGTCTGGGACTCTGGGTTGTCTGTCTAGGCGTCAATGAAGGATGCAAATTGAGTAGGGCTCACATGCTTCTCATGTCCTGATGAACAAATAAAAATTTGGTCACATTGTTTTGACAGATGCAAAGCAATTAATAAACACCTATGCACCCTTAGTTTTCTGATCTAAAGGCCACCTTGCATGCATGATATTTATTCTGATTATTTCATGTGGTTGCTGAGTTCAGCATTTATTCTGAAGAATGCGCCGGAATCAAAATTAATCCGCGGATGTGGTTCTCTACCTCTAAAATAACAGTTGACCAAAAAATACATTGTATGATAGGAATGTTCATTGCAGATTTTTTTTTTTTTTTTTTGAGAATATTGCAGAATTTTTCTGGCGGCGCTAGCTTCTGTAATTCTGTTGCCTGTTCTCTGGATGACACTGCTTCTTCATTGGATTATTCTGTATTTTCTTGCTACCTGTGAGTGGATATCATTTCTGATATGGTCATGGACCTGGGTTCGGCGGTCGGCCAGAGTATCCAAGTAACAACCTAGCTAATCTTATCCCAATGCCTTCTTTAATGAACATGCACGTTGCTGTTCATGGGCCTGGGTTCTGTGGACATAGCAAATTCGATATAATTAGCTTAGCTATTTTGGTGAACTGGTTTCCGAGTTTGTATACACCTTGTCTGTCTGATTTGCTTTCCTCAAAGCCAGGTGGTGAAAAAGTTTCTGTTGAACTAAAATATCAAAGTGGTTCTGAAGATAATCTGGTGTATATGTGGAAGATTAATTATTGTGAAGTCCAGTTTAAGCAGCAATACAGCATCCTTTTGTGCATTCTTCTCTTTTATAGCCCACCGAATAATGTCGAAAATGTACCTTTTCAGATCAGACTTTTGTGGCAAGAGGGTCACAGGGGAGAAAAAAAAAATCGCCTATTCAGTTGTAAGGGGGTTGTTCTTGACTTGGCAATGATGAAATAGGCGTTTGTTGCAAGGTTTTGGCAAAACATGTTCCAGGCAAAATATGTCCCGGCAGATCTTGCTGAGCAGTTCACAAGGCTCCCAATCCTTCACAAAACACAATCTTACTTTTGGTAAAAATATGTGACAGTTTAGTATAAATGGGTGGGTAAGTGTCGGGTTTACAGGAGGAAATGCTCAAGCAAATAGTAGCAGCTCAAGGGATGTTATGTGTGCCTTTTATCTATAGAACCTGGGAAAAGCAGTCGCACTCTTTTTTGTGTAGAATAAAAATCTGCCCTGGAAGATCAATTTTTTTAGTTAGTGCTGATGAACAATAAGTCACTAAAGATAATCTGAGAGAGAACGGTAAGGTTGATAATAGTGTCAGTTTTATGGAACTTGTGTGATTATGATTTATATAGTTAGCACTAAAGACATGTCTTTAGTTGCCGACATGTCTGGGACTGGGACATGATTAAGTTTTTCTCTGCTGTGCAAGGTTTTTCTCATACTGTCAATGTTTTTTACTGATTTCTCGGAACCCTCTATGTAAGTGAGGAAGCTAGTTGTAGTTGGCACTGCAACTTCATTTGCTTCAACTTTCATATAAAAGCGAGGAAACTGGCTGTAGCCCTTAGTTAGGTTTCTGGGGTTCTTTTTGTTGCAGAAAGTGGATTAGAGGGAGTTGATGTAGGAAGAAATAAAGTGTTCAATTCCTACTTTTTAACTAGTTCATTTGCGACTTTTGGCATCCGATTTGTCTACGCCTTTTGGCATCCGGAATAGGCCTGGCTTCAATTTTTATGGCCCACAATGCCAGATCAGTGTTTTCAATTTTTATGGTCTACACAAATTAATCGTACGTATAACAGGTCTCTAGTTCATCCTGCATCAAGACACAACAACTACAAAGCAGATTTAAAAAAAAAATGTTTAACAAATTCGAAAATTTTATGCCCTAATTCAAAAAAATCATAACTATGACCCCATCGGCCTCCCTTAGGCCGAAGACAACTCTTCGGTGTATTGTAGGCCGAAGATCAACAGAAATGGGCCAAAGAACACTCTTCGGTTTTCTGCAGGCCGAAGAGTGCTCAGGGGCAGAAAAGGCAATTAAGATGGCCTCAAATGAATATGTTGTCAACATGAAAAATCTTCCTCTCGCCGAAACGGTCGATTTTGATATAAAAATTGTCTTAATCCGAAATCGTATGCAACCTGTAGAGCCATAACAAGGTCAGAGTGCAGAAGCTGCAGAGTCACTTCGAACAGATCGAATGGATTTGACTCGGTGAGATCGTATGGATGTCAGAAAATTTGGCACGGGACACCCGGTGCACTCGGTGTGACCAAGTGAAACCACTCGGTAATTTCTAGCGGAATACAAAAGAGTACAGAAGGTTGGTCACGTTCACTCTGTGAGACCGAACGAAACCACTCGAAGCCTCCGAATGGATCCGGAAAATTGCCAAAAAATTATGTGCGAGTGAAGTTAGGGTTTTTGATGTTTTGAATGGAATTTTTGTCCGAGTGCACCGGATGTCCAGTGAGAATTTTTCGGACATCTATACGGTCTCACCGAGTCAAATCCACTCGCTCTGTCCGAAGTGACTGTGTAGCTTTTGCCTCCAGACTTTGTTTTGGCTTTACAGTTTGTATACGGCCTCAGATTAAGACGATTTTTAACCAAAATCTACCGTTTCGACGAGAGGAAGATTTTTCATGTTGATAATATTTTCATTTGAGGCCATCTTAATTGCATTTTGTGCCCCTGAGCACTCTTCGGCTTGCAAAAAACCAAAGAGTGCTCTTCTGTCCATTTCTGCTGCTCTTCGTCCTATGGTACATCGAATAGTTGTCTTCGGCCTAAGCTAGACCGAAGAGCTCCTTTTCGGCCTAAGGGAGGCCGCTGGGGTCATAGTTTTGAGTTTTTTGAATTAGGGCATACATTTTTTGAATATATTTTAAAAAAAAATCTACAAAGCAGAATTGATGGATTGTTGTGTGGATATCATTTCCGCTCTCCAGCTGCTGCTGTTTCGTGGAATTTTGCCAGTATAGTTCGCATAAAGTGTTGCTGCAAAAATATTTTTCTGAAAAAATGAGACGTCAACATATCTCCCCTCGCTAATAATATTGTGCGAACTTGAGAAAAAACCAGACACAGAAGTTGGAGGCATCTTTAACGCTCACATTTGTAAGACAGCAACACATTACAACACCAACCAGTATCTATTCTTTACTACTAATATCTCATCTGCTTAGCTCTTTCTTCCTCCTCTTCAATCTTTTTCCTGCGTAAGGCTTCTTCTCTCTGCTTTTGGATCCGTTCCAGCTCCAAATATCGCTCCATCTCTTTCTGATGCTGCTCCTGAGCTTCTCTCCTTTGAGATTCCTCTACTTTCCTCCGGTTCTCCTCGATCATCCTATCCAACTCCTCCCTCTCCCTCCTTTCTTGCTCCTGCAAAATTTTGTAGATGTGAAATTAGATTTGGAAAAGGTTCTATGATAACAAGCAAATAAGAAATCTTGTGTATCTGTTTGGTTTCATTGACGGTCAAAAGCAGTTTAGTGAATAGCACTACTTATCAGTTCTGGTGGGATGAATCATATACATGCATATTTGCATACATCTATTGGCAAGTACCAATACCATCCAATCTCATGATGAAGCTAAATCAGTCAAAACCTAAGTGTTATTATCTAGGTTAACGAGCTAGGATAATATATCGAAAACATGACTTCATCTTTCTGTTCTTTCGAAAAATTCACTAGCTCCACCAATCCCCAAATCTCAAGATATTTTCTTAAATAATGACTAGTACTAATAAGGGAGGCATGGCATGCATAATACTTACTACTTTCTGCCTGGCTTCATGGAGAGCTGCTGCCTTTTCTTTTTGTAGCTGAGCATCAACCTCATCAAATAACTTTTTGATACCTTCCTCAACTCGGTGTTTTATTTCATCTTTTACTTCCTCAGAGTTCAGACGCTCCTCAACATTTTTCCTAACAGCTTCTTCAACTCTCCTAGAAAGCTCCTCTTCCAACAACTTAAGTTCAGCTTCCTTTTGGCGTCTGCGGTGAAAAATGTTAAGTTACAAAGGATCAATTGGCTTTGGCCATCAAAATTATTATGCTACTACAAGTGAATGAGTCGACTTAACATTAATGAGCAAAAGGATCCCCGAAACAAGTGAGCATACAAAAGTTCAAAATGAAGCTAAGACACATATGCACTGCACTGCACTGCACAAACTAATAAGTAAAACTGCAACAGTAGCTTTGTCCAGAAAAAGCCAAAGTATGACTTGTAAATGTGGTGTTCACATAGATAATGAGAGAGTTAGTTCGTGAGACACGGATTTCAAAACAATATTGGGGAGGAACAAACAACAGTGTGATCCATTAAATAAACAGAAGCAACTATTTAATTACTCATTGTTATCCCTTAAATTTGTTGTTTCTGGGAACACCTGCAGGAGCAACCTACAGTCATAAGTATAGTAACGGAAGAACATGACAGAGAGGTATACAGAGAAATAGGAGATTTGGAGAACAATTGTGGTTTTTGGGAGATGGTACAATTCGTGTTTATAAGAACAAAAAACTTCAAATTCAAAGTTGAGATGCCAGTATAAAATAGAAGAAATGGCACAAGGTCCGTAATTTTTCCTTGATGGATTGAGGATTAACATGTAGAAAATTAAATACTTCTGAATGTGATGCATTTTATTGATATCAGTTCACAACAGCCTGGAATGAACTTGCATGCAAGCCGGTCATCTTTTGGTTGTTTGAACAAACCTATATCAAACCAACTACAGAAGTACAAACAAGATAGAGAAGATTTGTAGAAGACTACAGTTCCACAAGCACTAGCAAACTGTCAATATGCGAGTTAAAGATTATCGACAATAAAATACAAGAACGACCAAGAGCAGAAGGCCATGCAAAACTGGCAATATGTATGCGTAGAAGAATGAAAAGGAGTTTACCTTTTCTTTTCTTCTTCCTTCCTTTGTTTTTCAATTAAACTGTTCTGTTCGGATCCATGACTTGGGCTGGAGTTATTTACAAGAGAACTTGAGCTGCTCCGACTTCTCCGTCTTCTATGTCTCCTCGGTGAGGGAGGGCTTCTACGCCTCCTAGGAATTGGGGACTGGCTCCTGTCCCATCTAGGAGAAGGAGACGGACTTTTTCTCCTAACAAAGGGATAACTGAACTTAAATAGGAACAGAAAATACAAAACCGAAAATGCTCTAATATTGATAGATGTAGGTCAGATGCAAAGTCGCAAACCATCAATGGGGCACAAAAAAGATGACATGTAAGCATGTTAACACACATTCAATTCAACTTTATCATATTTTCTTTGCTTGACTTAGCCATGACTGACACAAGTCCTAGATATTATGATGTTCAGGTTTCTTGACGGAGCTTGCTTAAAAAATTTATCGCATGCGAGATATACTTGTACAAATCCTCCCATCAGATTCCATTCGAAAACAGACTTGACAACAAATCTTGTATACTAAGAAGTGCAGCCAAACTAGAAAAAAAAATGTCCACTTCTAATATTCTGCTATCTACATAATCTCCTTCACTTATATGAGATCGATTGCCAATATCAGAAACGAAATATTATATGTAAACTCATGTCAATATACAACAGATTGTGAAAATGGCATTCATACACCTTCCTCGTGTTTAATAAAATCAAGTAGCAGCGCCCATGAACAACTGAGATGACATGACGCCCTAATCAGTCGTATTGGCTTGAAATGCATCTTTTATTTCAGGTGACTTCCATAGTCACACCATGTCCATTCTTTGATTAATTTGTTTACCATCAACAACATTCCAAAAGACAAACAATCCCCATATCTCATAAATCTTGTAGGGACTAGCCAATCTGTAACCTGAGCTAAATGAATGCGGACAGTAGCCGGCGTCGGACCTAGGATAACATCAAAACACGCGGCAGGGCGGGGCGTACCGGGAGGAGTAAGGGGAGCGGCTGCGGTCTCGTCGGATCCGCCTGCTGCCATACCGCGGCGATGGGGAGCGCCGCCTGCTGCCGTACCGCGGCGACGGGGAGCGCCGCCGTCGGTGGGATGGCGGCGAACGAGACACCATGCGCGGCATGCCTCTCCGCGGGTCCTCGGCGCGGGGAGGGATAGCTGGAAGTAGGATGCAGATGCGGCGGCACGGCGACTCGGCGAGGGGAACGAACGGCGGAAAGCCGGGATGCGAGGGATTGTTTTGATGGAGAAGGTGGGGGCGAGGACCCAATTGCTAAGGGGTTATTTGAGATTTTTGTGCTTTTGGAGTATATATACCATTAAAAAATGCATTAACATACACTTATTAAATAAAAGAGGAATAACTAAGTCAAAATCACAAAATATTCTTTTAAGGATTTCACTACAAATTGAACGTCAGATTTTTTAGCAAGATGGCAAATTATGTCCTCACGAGGATAGCAATTTTCTTTAGGACATGCTACGCGTTGGCCGGTGAATCCTTTTAAAAGATCCACCACGTCGATAGCCATTAGATCAGCGGCGCAACGGCCTGTTCGCAATTGCAACAAAGATGATGTTGCGGAACCCTTTTGTGACATAGGCCTTATTGCAGAAATATGCACCCTTGCAATTTACTTATTTTTGCAATAAAGGTTGTGTTGCCGTTTTGTTTTCAATTTTTTACAACATGGGTGTCGTTCCGGAAGGACTTTTGCAACCAAAAGATGTTGCGGAATTTTTTTTCCTCGTGGAGATTGGGATTGGGGACGAAAGGTTGTGATGCCGAAAATAAATCGTCTAGAGTTTTCTTTAACATAGGTGTTGTTGGGAGAAACTTCTGCAACAAGAAGAATGTTGCAGAATTTTTTTCTAGTGAGAATTGGGATTATGAACAAAGTGCTGACCAATGGATAAGGTTGTTTGTCCTGTGTGATGCTTCTAGATAGGTATCACGTATAACTCTTGATAACTTTTGATGCAACATTTACTCTCCCGGCCAAGATTAGCTGACCGGATAATTTCCCAGGAAATTGGCATCCATAAAAAATGTATGATTTACCATGCTTACAATTTTAAGATTTTTAGCATTTTTGTTTTTTTTAACTTACAAGCTAAACTCTAAAAGCCAAAAATAAGCCTAACCAAATAACATGTAATGCAAGTGATTTACATAAAATAATTAAATGTATCGGAGGTCCTAATTACTTTCCGTGAGTGTGAAGTTAGTCCTGGGTGCTCAAAAATGCACAAATGCCCTAAATCTTTCACATTGGGAAATTTAGCTAGTTACTTGTGCAATCGCCTCAATGGTGACAATTTGTGTGATGATCTTATTTGTTATGTGCGGAAAGAAGAAATGAAAATTTTCACCAATGATCAAATGGGCAAGCATGGACAGGAGGAAGGGAATGTACGAAAAGGTAATGTTTAGCCGCTTAAGTACTTTCATTTGACTATTATTATGTTTTACTCGAAAGTTTAATTGTGCATTTTATCTTGTAGGCTATTGAATCTTGGTGTTTGATGATGTATTTTGGAATTTGAAAATGAAAGACTTTAGCTTCAAGTTTTTCTTTTTCATCATTATAGTAAGCAATTTTTGTATTCATTATAGTAAGCAATTTGACTGTTCTGTTTTGTATACATACATTGTCTTCTATTATATCCGATAATAATACTCCCTCTGTCCTGAATTACCTTTTTTAAACCTCGTTCGTAATTAATTGACGCTCAAACGGATGTATCTAGCGTCTAGATACATCCGTCTGAGCGACAAGTAATTTTGGACGATGGTAGTAGTATTTAGTACACTGTTGCTTGAAAAACTGACGCCACGTCAAAGTGGTGCGCCATGTCACGTTAGGTCCAGCTCTGCCCCTCATCGTCATTCAGGGTCTTCCTCTTTCTAGAGACACTCATGGCGAACTTGGTGGGAAGAAAAACATCGAGATTATGATACTTATAGTTCAACATGTCAACGTCTTCTCTCTTCATATCCTTTAATATATGGATCAGTTGACAACACTGTCTTAGTATTCATATCAATGGTAACCACCGAAAGCTTGTCAGTGCCATCATTCAGAGGCTCACAAGAGGGAATGTCAGGATATTGAAGTCAGAGCAAGTGCAAACAGAAGGCAACCCTTGATCTGATTTCATAGAAGCATCCATGACCCACTACATGCCTCCATTCTCCGTTGTATTCAAAGTATGAGAGGTTATGGTGTAACCAGAAATGGATGTTACCAGGCAAAAAAGCTTACCATCCTCACGGTCAACATGAACAAACTTGAGCGAATGGCCGTCATCGGTGACAAACACCCTGGTCGCAGTACACTTCTAAATATAATTTGGATTCATATGGATGGTGAGAGCGGCCATGAATAGGTAATCCGATGCAAGAAAGCTTAGGGCTTTCTTCAAACGCATCGAAGAATAAGATGCCTCCCACGTAGTAATCAGCCCAGCAAATATAGTTCTTGAAGGGGATCACGGCATCAGTTCCCCAAGCAAAGATATTCAAATCTCCATGCCCAGGATGGAGGACCGGCAGCCGCTTAACCTCCCACACGGCACCATCATCTTTGCCATCACAAGATACACGGGTGTTGAGCACAAAAACTTCGGCTTTCAGCATGCCGTTGCCTAAGATTTCAATAATTCGGTCCAGCTGCGCCATGGCGAACTGTTGTTGATCACGACACACGAGGCCGGCGACATGGGAGAAAAGGAGGCGCTGCATGGGTTATCTCCTCCCCGTCCTCCGGATCTCAGCCTGCGACGAGCCGTTCGGTACACGCCGGGAGCCGCTTGAGCAGCGGCGGCTGGTCTGGCGAGGTGAGTCTGCAGATGAAGTGGTCCTGACAGCACAGCAGGTTGGAGAGTTCGTCCGACTTTACACGGTCGATGATCTCAATCAGAAGGTGGTTGCCGTGGGGCGCCACGAGGTTGCACCCGATGACCTGCTCCGGACCGCTCGGAAACAGCACGTAGAGGCGGGAGGTGGTCGGGGGGTCGGCAAGGCAGAGCGCGATGCCGAAGGGGACGCCCTGGGAGGTGGTGTCGTCGGCCCTCAACGGTGGGTAATCCGTCTCTGGCAAGGATGCATTGGCGTCCCTGCTGAAGACGAAGTGATCTAGCATCACCCAGTCCGGGAAGACGGCGGCCATGGAGATGGTGGGGGTATTAGGGTTTGAGAGGTGGATGTCTGCGAGAACGACGAAAGGGAATCGCGATGTATAGTCTATATCTATATCTATATCTATACTACTATTAAACAAGCAAACATATTCATTGCTAAACGCATCCCGCATAACGTACATACAACAACCCGAACCAACGAGAGTCACACGATCGATTTCACTCATTTTAATCTAACCATTAAAATAACAGCTAACCCTTCTTAAATGTGTGTTTAGCAATTTCTTCGGCGGACGAAAACTCTGCCGCCCGCGTTCACGGGACCGAAGCTAACGACCCCGCTATCTTATTTCTCTGATTCTCTCCATAACTCTTTTCTTCCAGAAAAAAGGAACAACTCCCTCACCCGCACACGTCTCCCCAATCCCCACAGATTCCCTCTCAGATGCCCGTCGGTTCTCCGCCGCCGCCCTACGCGACCACCATCTCCCTGTTCTTCCTCGCCCTGCTCTGCCTCACCCACCGCCGCCTCTTCTCCCCCAGCCCCGGCACGGCCTCCCGCTTCCGGACGCTCGCCTCGAAGAAGGCGGCTGCCTCCACCATCCCCGGGCCCGACGGGGCGCAGTGAGCGGGCTTCTCTCGGTGCTTGACCGGGTGCCCACCGACGAGGAGTACCGCCGCGCGCGACCAGGTGCATCTCAAGGCGTGGAGGTGGAAGTGTACGCCATCGAGGGGATCTCGGTGGGCGGGCACGAGACCTGCATCACTGTGCTGACTGCCGAACCTCAACGTCACATTCAACATCGGCCGCAGTTCACTCTTTGTTGTGCGCCAGGTCCACCTGTTCGTCACCCATGCCCACCTCGACCGCATCGCGAGTGTTGTACAGTCTGCGTCCAGGTACCATCTTCGTCCCAAGTACACCATGCCATGGACCAGTGCGAGCTCAAGCACACACTCACCCCAAAAGACACTGACGAGTAGTATGAGTTCAGGGGGGATCTAAAGGTCAGGGCCTTCAAAACATGTAAAGCATTGAAAATACAGTCTCTGTATTTGCACCGAAACAGAAGCCTCTACATGATTTGCACTGCTGACACGTTTTTTCCCCTTCATCCAGGCAAGCGAGTGCGAGTACCATCACAGTGATGCCGCTATGGTGAACCTCTTAGGCACCAGGTACGACCTCCTCTGTTCCATCTTTTCAGTCATAAGTTACTGTAGTTTTATTCTGTTTAGTGCTTCAGTTAAACAGACCAACATTGTAATCATGATAAGTGATTTCGGTGTAGCACCACATATTTTGAGGGCCAAGAATTATATTTATGTTTGATCCATCCAGCTTATGACATCCTAAATATCGGTGGTACAGGTTTGAGAACCATTGGGTATTGGTCAAACTTTTCTGGTCTCTCAGTTGCTGCTCCAGAAAACTTGCATTCAGTACAATTGGACTCTAACCAATGATATACTGCTCCATGGTGTTATCTGGCCTGGTCAGAGTGCCCAGAAACCCCGTGCTTTGGTGTTTCCATATCATGGGAAGTTTCTAAGGATTGGAGTACCTCTGCGTACAAGCTACAATGGGCCTGATGGGGTAAAGGGGTTTTCAGTTGATGTTTTCAAATCTGCAATAAGCTTGTTGCCTCACCCCGTGGGATGCATTTTGTTTATTTGTAGATGGATTGGAATTCCGAGCTACAGCGACCTTGTACAAAAGGTGTCCGAAAATGTGAGTAACACCTCCATATCATTGAGTCTGAAAAACTATTGTACCATCTTTAATTTATTTGGATTTTATTCACTTTTTCTTCTTCTTTTATGCACTAAGTACTATGATGCTGCCATAGGGGACATCGCTTTTGTGACAAATAGAACAAGACTTGTTGATTTTACCCAGCCATATACAGAATCAGTTAAATCAAATGCTTGGGCTCTCTGAAACCATTCACCTTTCAAATGTGGTGTGTTCTAGGTTTGCTCTTCCTCTTTGTGGGTGCAGCAATTTGGATCGTTGAACACCTTGGCCGCCGAGGTCGACGGCACCCTCGACTGCAAGCGGAATATCCCTCGCAAGCATCTCGACGACAACATTGAAATCCTTTCATGCGAGCAACTATCAATCTTCCACTATATTTCTTCATTTTTGAATGACCTGCTACGGTTTAGAAATCTGGTTGGTTCGTATATGGTGTAGTTGTGTTGATCTGGAAGGCTAAACTCAATAATCCGGTTTATGGACAAAAGAAGAGTTATAAATTTGTGAAATCCTTATGGACTTGCCTGTAAAAGCTAATCTTCTAATTTAAGTTTTTGAAGTGCAAAACACATGACATCCAAAGTTCAATATTCTGAACTGAAACTCGGCAGTTTTAAGGTATTATGATCATTTAAGGTATTCACACATTCTTGCACACCTGGTTAAGCATATTTTAATTTCTTGTTGCTTTCATGTCTTTTGGTAAACTGAATTGATTTTTTCAAGATGGATGTGTAATAAGATATGAAGTTGTTTGATCATTAATTGTTGTAATGATTGAATGCCCATGAAGAGCTTTGGAGCTCAAATTTTGCGACTCTATATTATGACTGCTTCAGATATACATTTCTAGAAGAAAACTACATAAATCAGAAAATTGGATGGTATCAACCAAACCGGCGCAACATAAGAATGCATTCCCTTTTATATTGTAAAGCGCAACGGCACAGAAGCTACTTTCTTATATTATTTTACCTTGAAAGGAATTAGTCCTATTCTCTTACTGGGCATGTCATTGTTCACACTTTTGATACTCGCAGCACTTTTGACCCCACCCAGTTCAATCTTTGTGCCGGGAACATGTGCTAAATTTGCCTTCACATATAAATTGGTTCTTTTGTCTTTGTAACAATGTAGTACAAATAAACATGTTATATGGTTTCTTCTGCTTTACAATTATTAGCGATCAATCTAGCTTGTGCATAAAGCTAAACTTTAGTGCTTTTGGTAGATTTCAACTAGCTTGGAAAAGTAAAACATATGCTAGAGCCTCAACATTCAATAGTACATAAATGCATCCGATATTTTTTTTTTCTTTGCAAAGTAATGAACACTTGCGGTTCATATATCTGTGTCAGGAGGATACTCAAGATCCTTTTACAGTACAAAAGATAATTTTGTATTGATGGCAAAGGAAAAGACCACATCTGCTTGTAGTCTGGAACTCTGGATGCTAAGGTATTCACACTTCTTGTGTTGTCTAGCTAAGTGTAATGTGCATAGTTCCTGATAGTTAGGGGGCTGCTCTTATTAGGTTTAGTCGGTGTAGTTAGCAAAATTGGCAAATATTACCTCTGTCCCAAATTAGTTTTTTTAGATTTGTCTAGATACGAGTGTATCTAACACTAAAACGTGTCTAGCTAAAGTGTAAGACAAGTAATTCGGGACGGAGGGAGTATATAGCATAATGCATATAAGCGTTGGGGGGCTTCTCCTTCAAAATTAATTATGCATTTAAGCGCTCATGAACATCCTTTAATCGGGTCCCATTTCTAGATTGTTGAGGACTTTGAGGAAGCATTGGTGGAAAGCCAAGGATTTGGATTGCAGCTGTGGGTTGCCGCTGAAAGGTAATAATTGGAACGAACAAGGTGTTTCGTGTACATGACAACTTATATTGATTAGCTATCTCTACAGTTCCATTCTATGGGATGAGGCGTGTGCTGCTGGTGGGAGCAACGAGATGCTAACTGGTGACAACCAAGGATTCATGCTCGGAAAGGACGGCGTCTTGCTCCGTTTCATCGGCTCAAGTAGGGGAGATCATGTGTGTTTCCTCTTCCCATTTTCAAAAAAATGTGTATTTCCCCTGCAAAAGATTATAAATCTTCAATTGTCTGTTACTTGACTGATGTAAATCATTTCTATTGTTACTTGATTGTCTGTTACTTGACTGATGATGTTTTTCCCGGCATTTAAAGACATGAGCACACATATTAAATTTCTAAATCTTGGTATGAATCTTTTCAACTGCGATTAAAAGTACCTTTCCAATTTAGGGAAATCTTCGTTGATTTTGTATAATTGTTACCTAACTAGATGAATCATGAAATTTCTTTCAGATTTCACTCTCGTGCGTTGCACGTGCATGCTTACTAGTTTGGTAGGAGTATATTGACGAGACGAACAAGTTAATTACACGTGGCCTTTACAAGAGATGCAACCGTTCAAAGCAACCCTTCCGTTGCACACACAACATCATGCAATGAGTTAAATACAAAAAAAAAAAAAACACCTTCCTCATTAGCAAAAAAACCATTACTTTACAATTCGTGATAAAAAATCACCGCACAGATGAATTGACATTGACAAAAGGGAAACGTTGTGAGACAGACAACTGGCCAAGTCATTTCGCCGGTCGCACGCTGATCGTTTGATCGAACAGACCACGTGAAGCCCGAAGCTTCCCACCGCGCATCCTCACGAGGGCCACGCACCGCCCATCCCCCTACCTCCTTCCCTTATCTTTTCTCAAAATTCCCCACGTCATCGTCTTCTCCCTCGAGATCTCCTGTACCTTTTTCTCTCGCACTCAACTCCCACAATCTCACTAATTCAAGTCGAGACAAAGGCGTTGACAACCGGCCATTCACGTGCTTGCGTTCCTGCTAGATTGATCCCCCTCTTCCAACATCCACATCGAGGGGATGGGGCTGGCCAACGTATGCACTGGGGGCTCGCATCGATGCCATGGCCGTTGTGAGCGAGCGTTGCGACTGCTGCACATGGCCGCGGCTGCGGCGAGCAGCACCGACGTTGTTGTTGATAGCCTGGAATAAGAAGCTGCAATCAGTTGTGCCCTTCGACGGCGGAGCTACATCCGTGCACGCCGAAGCTGCAACCAACGTTTTGGGAGCTGCAACGTTGGTTGTCGCTGATTTGTTTTTTGCTCGAACTAGAGTTTTTGTTTGCTGTAACCGGGGTACATTTTTGTTGCATACGTTTACCGGAGTCCCTTGGTTGCTCAGTTCGTTTTTGCTGGAACCATGGTTATTTTTGCTGGAACGAGTGTAAATTTTTGCTTCAAACGATTTTTTGGGTTTGCTAGTTGCTCAGATTGTTTTGCTGGAAACCGTGTTTTTCTTATGGAACTAGTTTTTGGTTTTGCTACAACTGACCACCGGAGTTCATATTGGGCTGAGATGTGTTTTTTTGCTAGAACGTGGTGGTGCAAATCAACAACGGCGGTGAGCCAGAGGTGGCAATGATGTGCTATGATGGGGCAGCGAGAGTTGTTGGAACCGGCGTTGGGCAGAGCTGCATCCAGCAAGGGGTGGTGTTGGAACAGCAAGATGGGGAGGGCGTGCGACGACGGCAAATTCGAGCTGTTGAGAGAGGTGGTGAGCGATGGAGATCCGACGAGCGATGGAGATAGGAAGGATCATGTAGCTCGTCCATGGCGCTCGCTCCCGCTCTGGGTGGTTGTGTGATCTTCATTGGAAAAGCGATAGAGAAACATGATGGTGGGGCAAAGGGCCCTGAATCGACGGCTAAAGAGTGTTTTATCGAACGCGCTAGTTGCGACCGACCGAAATTTGGGCCAGCCGGTCAGCGCCTAGCATCGTCCTTGACAAAAACACTAACCATTTTTTAAGCGCGTTTCAACATGGCAAAGTGGGCATGTGCCGAAAGAGCTGACTGTGTTAAAAGCAGATGACACCGGGCAAAGAACGTGTCTTCTTCTTTAGGAGAGCATGACAGAGCCGTGCCTTATAGTGTTATCTTAGTAGAGTGAGTAAATATCATAAAATTATCACATCTAGGGCTAGGGTTCCGGCAAACTATCAATTTTTCAAAAAAACAGGTTTTGAAAAATCGACAATTTTCCGAGCCCTAGCACCAAATGTGGTTTTTTTTTGAATAATTGACAGTTTCCTGGAACCCTAGCCCAAAATGTGGTAGTTTTATGCTATTTTCTTTTATAGAGTAGAAGATTACAACTGTATCAATAAACAATAGTAGAAACACACATTTCCTAATATGACACGCTACCAGCCTCTGCATCACCAAGTGCACACAACCTCAATATTATCACACATGCAATTGTCCAGAACTTGTATTCCACTGAGCAATACAACTCCTGGTGCCGGAGCAAATACAAATACCATCCATTGCACTTGCTAAGAGCACCGCAAATCACATTATACATTGAAAATTCAGGCATTGATTTACTAGTTTACTAGTAGTAGTTGCTCAAAGCATAATCCCGAAATAACCCCAAACTGCATATGAGTGAAATTGCATGCGCACGGCTCAGAGAGAGCTGACCGAAATCAGTGAACCGATGCTTTGGCATATGCAGGAACTCGGCGTACTCATGCTCCCCGAGCTCCGTCTTGTGCAGCTGCAGAATGAGTGGCCTCCTCGTCACGATCCCTTCGAACCACGACACACTACTCAAAATGAAACAATTTTAACAAACAAACGACACAAAAGCTCGAAAACTCAGAGACGGACAGACGAATTTATGGCCATACCAGAGGTGTTCAAGGAAAGTCGCACGCCTTGGTGATTACCCCGCGCTGTCAGCTCTTTTAGCACATGCCCACTTTGTCATGTCAAAACGCGCTTTAAAAAATGGTTACTAGTGTTTTTCTGCCACGGTCAATTCTTCGTGCGGTGAAGTAAAGTGATGGTTTATTGCTAATGAGACCGCTATTGTGGTGTTTATTTTTCCGCGCATTTAACTCGCATACAACCGGCTAATTACCCATGGTAAGCAACGTTTCCTCCATTCGCCATTCGTCAAGAATGGCCAGCTTTGCTAAATAAGTAGACATTTATTAATTTCAAAATAATACTAGAAGTACATCATCATGATAACATGGAAACACCAAAACCGCAGCGACTCAACAGTCAACACCAGGAGACACTGAAACCTATCAACCTCGAAAGAAGTAAACTAAACAAGCATCAAATGTCGCCAGAGCCTCTCACTCTCAACCGCGCGATACGCAGCCATAGCTTCATTGTTTCAGTCGGTGCTGCTGAAGCTGAGGAGCTTCCACGTCCTGGACTCGGACCCGGGGATGCCCCAGACGATGGACACGTACCTGCCGTAGACCCCCGCGCCGTTCTTCGCCGTGAGCACCATCCAGTACTCGTAGCCCTCCCCGGACGCCACGGACCAGCACTGTGACGTGCTCGTGTAGGACATGCTGATCCCGTGGGCGAGCTTGTACACGGTCACCGAGAACGTGCCCACGCTCCTTATGAAGTCGCTGCTCGCGTCCTCCTGGTACGTGTACTTGGCCGGCCGCGTCGCCACGGCCGCCACTTTCGCCCCGGGCAGCAGCACCGCCGCGGTGACCACGACGACCAGAGCTAGCGCGGCGACAACGGCCGATTGCTTCATGATCGATGGATGACTACGTAATTACCCAGTAGCTAGCTATACTTAACCAGTAACCTTGCTTGCTAATTGCTAACTGGAGGCAGCTAGGGCTGGCTAATTAACTCTCTGTGAGGGATGCAAAGACACGGGATGCCTTTGCTATATATAGCCTGCAGCTGTGTCCATCTAGGGTTCGTACGTCAAAACACATAGTCACCACAGAGGGCAAGTTAATTAGCCATTAAGCTGGACCTTGATCACTTAACCTAGCTATGAGATCAATTCAGTGCCAGGGCGATTAATAATTAGGGTACATGCTGCTTAGGCACTGCACCGACGCGTGTACATGCATGCATGGGTGCTGGTGATCGAGGTCGAGGTTGGGGAAGTACGCGCGGGCTTGGAGATTGGTGAGGCGACAACTGTGAAACCCTAGTTTAATCACCTGGTTCGCGCGGTTCGTTGGTTCTGCTACGAGGGGAGGCCTACACACGTAGGTGCCGCGCGGAATAACGAGGCCCCGGGCGCGGATACTGAAGCGGCGAGCACCGGTGGTGGAGCGATCTCCAGCTGGCCAGCCTAGCTTTCGGCCATGTCGGCAAGGCCGGCGGCCGGACGCCGGAACGTTCATGTGTGTATTGCCGCGAATATTTTGATGGTCTCCGCGAGGTGGGAACTCAGGTGTTCCCCCAAGCTTAACGATGTGAAAAGTCCAAATCATCATCAAAGGTAGATCTATGAGTCAAAATCTGAAGTTTCCTCCTTATGACATACAACAGGGCAGAATGGAGAAGTTTATTGTTGAAAACTTGAAATCAATAGTATTTGGGTGATGGAAGAAAACAAAGATAAGCAAAGGTCTAGAGAGACACGAATGTCATAGAAGCAGATAGAAATACAACATATTTTTCATGTTGTTTCTAATCAAAGGAGGAGCAACTTTAATTCATGTGCTAGAAGGTCCACAGGATCCGGCCAGTGAAATTAAGTAGTAGATATTGCAATTGATTTATAAAGATCTCTTTAGTCATGGTATACCTGATATCCCTTAGAGATGATTTCTTTAATGGAGAAGAGAAAGTGTCTCTTCAACAAAATAGTTCACCTTTCATTGAGTAGGAGTGTGAAGGAAGCTGTTTTTAATCTTATTCTGATGGAGCATGAGGGTTGAGCTCTCTTTCCTGCTCTGTCAAAACTTCAAAAGATATTTATTTATTTATTTTTTGGAAAAGGAGGAACGGCATCCCGGCCTCTGCATCAATCGATGCATACAGCCATATTATTAAATAAGTATCCAAACAAAGTCTTAGGTCCGCAAAGGTCTCACAAACTGAGTCAAAAAACAAGTTGAAAGGAAAATAAATGACTGCCACATCCGGCTACTCTAAAACGCTATGATGCCTATATACCTAGCCTATTAGTAGCTCGCCATCCAGACCGGCTGAAGATAGCCCGTGCGACCGTCTCCCACCGGTTGCACCCAATATCCATAAGCTCCATGGAGTCCGCATGATTGAGTAACGACCACGTACGGATCCAAGCAGTGGCTCTGTATATGACCTGCAAAAAATGGTTAAAGTTCTTGCCATTGAAAATCATACCGTTTCTAGTGTTCCATATAGCCCAAAATAAAGCAATTATTCCAATCCGGATATGATTCGCTAGTGTGACGTCTACTCCGTTGAGCCACGTCCCAAATAGCATATTAATGTTCCTTGGTGGGTTAATATTGAAAGCTATATGAACAGTGCGCCATAAGATTTTTGCTAGTGGACACTCTAAAAAGAGGTGACTTATTGATTCATTTTGATCGAATAGCAACATTTGGTACAGCCAACCCAACTTCGTTTTATCAGATTATCTTTGGTTAGTACCACTCCCTTGTGTACAAACCACATGAAAATTTTAATTCTAAGTGGAACTTTAATCTTCCAAATATGCAAAGACCTCGAAAGGGGTCCAGAGTTAATTAAGTCCATGTACATCGACTTCACTGAGAAAGAGCCACTCGTGGCTAATTTCCAGTGAATTTGATCTGGCTGATCAGAGAGTTGAACATCCATCAACCGTCTGACCAGATGTAGCCAGGAATTCCAGCGTTCTCCCACTAGAGATCGCCTGAATTGGACATTGAGAGGAACCGACTGTAATAGTGTGGCAACGTAATCTTCCTTACATTGTGCAATATTATATAGGGTAGGATATTGTAAAGCTAGCGGCGTTTCCCCAAGCCATGTGTCCTCCCAGAATCTGGTCGTGGTACCATTACCAACTAAAAACTTCACCCGTTGGAAGAAGGTTACTTTCATCTTCATTAACCCTTTCCAAAAAGGTGAGTCACTAGGTCTAGCCGTAACCTGAGCTAGCGTCTTGGACTGTAAATACTTATTTCTCAAAATTTGTATCCACATTCCATCGGTCTTCGTAGATAACCTGTAAAGTCATTTGCTAAGTAGGCATCTATTCTTCACCTCTAAATTCTCAACACCTAACCCCCCTTGGTCTTTAGGTCTGCATATTATATACCACCTTGTTAATCTATATTTCTGCTTAGCCTCATCACATTGCCAGAAGAACCGAGATCGATAGAAATCTAGTCTTTTTCGTACTCCTATAGGTACTTCAAAGAAAGATAAAAGGAACATCGGCAGACTTGTTAACACCGAGTTTATCAATACAAGTCGACCTCCATAAGACATAAGCTTGCCCTTCCAGCATCCTAGTCTTTTTTCGAATCTATCTTCAATGCATTTTCACTCCCTATTCGTTAATCGTCTATGATGAATGGGAATCCCGAGGTAACTAAACGGCAGTGATCCCATTTCACATCCGAAAAGTTGTGTGTAAGCGTCTTGTTCTTCCTTGGCTCTTCCAAAACAAAACAATTCGCTTTTGTTAAAATTTATCTTTAGTCCAGACAATTGTTCAAATAGGCAAAGCACGAGCTTCATATTTCTAGCTTTTGCTAGATCGTGTTCCATGAATAAAATTGTGTCATCTGCATATTGTAGTATGGATACTCCCCCCTCTACCAGGTGTGGGACTAGCCCTCCTACTTGGCCATTCTCTCTAGCACGGCCTATAAGGACCGCCAACATATCCACAACTATGTTGAACAATATGGGAGACATGGAATCTCCTTGTCTCAGTCCTTTATGTGTCTGAAAATAATGACCTATGTCATCATTAACTTTAATTCCAACACTACCTTTCTGAATGAAGGCATCCACCTGCTCCCTCCAGGATTCGTTAAACCCCTTCATTCGCAAAGCTTGTTGGAGGAATGGCCATTTGACCTTATCATAGGCCTTCTCGAAATCCACCTTAAAGATAACCCCATCAAGTTTCTTTGTATGGATTTCATGCAACGTTTCATGCAGGACAACAACCCCTTTCAGGATGTGTCTTCCAGGCATGAAAGCTGTCTGGGTAGGTTGGACTACCGAGTGTGCTATCTGCGTCAACCTATTCGTGCCAACCTTTTTAAAGATTTTAAAGCTGACATTGAGCAGACATATCGGTCGGAACTGCTCAATCGAATAGCCTCCACCTTCTTTGGCAACAGCGTTATTGTTCCAAAGTTAAGGTGAAACAGTTGTAACTGCCCATTGAACAAGTCATGGAACAAAGGCAAAAGATCACCCTTTATGATATGCCAACATTTTTTTATAGAATTCCGCCGGAAACCCATCCGATCCCGGTGCCTTATTTTGTTTCATTTGTGCTACTGCGTCAAACACCTCTTTTTCTGTGAACGGAGTGGACAACACCTCATTCTCATCCGGACTAAGCTGAGGAATATCGCCCGTTGTGCTTTCATCTAGAGAAACATAATTCTCTTCGGGTGCACCAAAAACTTCAAAAGATATGGACGTAGTAAAGGATGATTAGTCAGCTATGTTTCATGCTTAGGGGACGATAATTTAGAATTGTTTTAGATAAAATTATGCTGACTTTTAATTCCTAAGGAAGATGAAGCTAAGGTCATGAAGAAATTCATGCCAGTTAGAAGTTGGCTAAACTGCAGTTTTAAAGTTCTCTCTAAAGTACTTACGAGTAGGGAAAGCTAACTTCTATTGGGGGGTATCACTTAGTCCTGCATGGCATCCACATGGTATACATTTTTTGTTGCAATTGTGTTCATCATTTTCTCTTAATCATAAAACATAATTTCATTGATTCCAATGCATCATATATATCATTCATGTCCTTGTTCAGTACTCTGTTTGTAATATGCCTTATTGTGTTCTTTTGTTGTTCATCAACCATGACCATTTGTATAGGCTGCAAGTCTACATTCTAAATTGTCTTTGTAGGGGTAACATGTAATCAGTTGCAGGAAATTGAACTACAACATTCTAGTAGGTACTGATACCAACACTATCTTTACGATATATCTGCAAATAATGATGCCCAAATGTGACATTTGAAAGCATATTTTCAGTGTCATCTGTTTTTTATTGTCCTACCAGGAAGACACAAGTACACCTTCATCCTTGCTTCTTTCTTTCTCATGGACAATGTCCTCAGCCAGACTGTCAACTACACCCGGTGACTAGTTATCTTTGTCACAATAATCATACACTAGTAGAAAACAGGGCTTTGAAACAGGCCAGAATATTGCATTAGTCCCGGTCGTGTTACGAACCGGGACTAATGGGTGCATCAGTCCCGGTTCATGAGGTCAGGGCGCCGGCCGGGCCTTGGCAGGAACCAGTCCCGGTTCGTCTGACCCCTTTAGTCCCGGTTTCAGACACGAACCGGGACTAAAGGGCCTCGCTCCTGGCCCAGTCCCTTTAGTCCCGGTTGGTGGCTGGAACTGGGACTAAAGAGGCACCTTTAGTCCCGGTGCTAGCCACCAACCGGGACTTATACAACGCCTATATAAATGCTCGCCCCTGCCCGCTCACTCCTCTGTTTTTTGGCCGGCCGACGTTTGGGAGGTGTGTTGCTCTCTGTTCTCACCTCCTATGCACATGAGGTGTTCGATGAAATGCCGGAGCCACACTTAAGTTTTCTCCTCTCCAAGCTCGACCTCCAAGCTACATTTTCCCTAAGATTTGTTTAGGTTTGGCGGTGCACCAACTACACAAGTGTTCTAAAAGGTTAACGACTTCATCGTTTTATCTCTCACTGCTAGTTTAGCTCATTTCAAATGCTCTAGAAGTAGAGTGTGGTTTGTGGGTTTTAGTGGAGGATTGTATGTGGGAGTTCTTTTGATTTAGACGCACAATTAGAGCTGAAATTAACTTCTTAGAGTATGCACATGTGTAGGGTGCCGTCCCCGTCCCCGTCCTCACCGCCGTCGATCGCCCGCGCCGACCTCATCGCCGGCACCACCGTGGTGAGCCTCTTATTCTTATCTTCTTTTTAAAAGAAAAAATTCTTACTTCTATGATTTAGATAGATACTTGTATAATTTTCTTACTTGTATGTTGTTCTATGAGAACTATGTATGAACTTTATGTATTTATTTTTTCAGTAATAACATTTGATCACTACTGTACTTTGGTTTTAATGTGATGATGAACTTGTATTAATTTGATCACTTCTCTATTCATGATGTTATGTAATGGTTTTTGATACATTTAATTATATAATGCACGCAGATGAACCGGCAATGGATGTACGGTGACCGACGCACCTCCGAGTACATTGAGGGCCTGCATAAATTTCTCGAAGTGGCTGAGGCAAACAAGCAGAATGTTTTATGTATTGTCCATGTACTGTCTGTGAGAATACGAAGGATTACTCCAACTCTAAAACCCTTCACTTCCACCTGCTTGAGAAGGGTTTCATGCCTGATGACCCACAAGTATAGGGGGTCTATCGTAGTCCTTTCGATAAGTAAGAGTGTCGAACCCAAAGGTGGCAGGTGCATTGCATAAACCAAAAGGCATACGTCTATAAGCAAAGGTACCGAAAGGACAAGTAAAAGTGGTCTTCTCTTGGTCCTCTTTTGACACAGGTATTTGAGAGAAACCAGAATAACCATCTAGAAAGCAAAAGTGTGTGTGTTTGGATAGTCTTTCTAGCATTTGATCAATAAAAGGTAGAGGGTAATGATCTTTCCTAGTAGCTTTATTTAATTTCCTAAAATCAATTACCATTCTATATCCTGTAACAATTCTTTGCGGGATCAATTCATTTTTATCATTAGAAACAACGGTAATACCTCCCTTCTTAGGGACACAATGAACGGGACTAACCCATCTACTATCAGCAATAGGATAAATTATACCTGCCTCCAGAAGCTTTAATATTTCATTTCTTACCACTTCTTTCATTTTAGGATTTAACCGTCGTTGGTGATCAACAACTGGTTTAGCATCCGGCTCCATATTAATTTTATGCTGACATAGAGTGGGACTAATGCCCTTAAGATCATCAAGAGTATATCCAATAGCAGCACGGTGCTTCTTCAGAGTTTTCAATAATCTCTTTTCTTCATGCTCTGAAAGGTTAGCACTAATAATAACAGGATATATCTTATTTTCATCAAGATAAGCATATTTCAGAGTATCCGGTAATTGTTTAAGCTCAAACACGGGATCACCCTTGGGTGGAGGATCCCCAAGTATTTCAACAGGCAAGTTGTGTTTCAAAATAGGATGCTGACCAAAGAAAATCTTATCTATTTCATTCCTTTCATTCATATGCATATCGTTTTCATGGTCTAGCAAATATTGTTCTAAGGGATCAGTGGGAGGTACAGCAATAGAAGCAAGACCAATAATTTCATCCTTACTAGGCAATTTTTATCATGGGGTTGTCTACGAAATTTAGAGAAATTAAACTCATGGGACGCATCCCCAAAACTTACAGTAACAGTTTCTTTCTCACAATCTATCTTAGCATTAACAGTATTCAAGAAAGGCCTACCAAATATAATGGGACAAAAATCATCTTGTGGGGAACCAAGAACAAGAAAATCAGTAGGATATTTTATTTTCCCACACAAGACTTCAACATCTCTAACAATCCCAACTGGTGCTATAGTATCTCTATTAGCAAGCTTAATGGTAACATCAATATCTTCTATTTCAGCAGGTGCAATATCATTCATAATTTCTTGCTATAAAGTAAAGGGAATTACACTCACACTAGCACCCACATCACATAAGCCATGATAACAATGATCTCCTATTTTAACAGAAACAACAGGCATGCCAACAATAGGTCTATTTTATCTTTAGTATCAGGTCTAACAATTCTAGTAGCTTCATCACAGAAATGAATAACATGCCCATCAATATTATCAACCAAGAGATCTTTAACCATAGAAATACTAGGTTCAACTTTAATTTGTTCACGGGGTGTAGGTGTTCTAACATAGCTCTTACGAACCACAGTTGAAGCTTTAGCATGTTCCTTTATTCTAACAGGGAAAGGTGGTTTCTCAATATAAGCAGCAGGAATAACAGGATCAACATTATAAATAATAGTTTCTTCTTCAACTTTAATAGGTTCAACTACTTTCACTTCAATGGGAGGATGATATTTAAACCACTTCTCCTTAGGGAGATCAACATGAGCAGCAAATGATTCACAGAAAGAAGCTACTGTCTCAGAGTCAAGTCCATATTTAGTGCTAAATTCACGAAAAGCATCGGTGTCTATAAAGGATTTAACACAATCAAACTTATGGTTTATACCTGACTCCTTACCCTCGTCGAGTTCCCAATCTTAAGAGTTGCGTTTAATTCTTTCCAATAAATCCCATTTGAATTCAATATCTTTCTTCATAAAGGAACCAGTACAGGAAGTATCGAGCATGGATTGATCATTACGAGAAAGCCGAGCATAAAAATTCTGAATAATAATTTCTCTTGAGAGCTCATGATTGGGGCATGAATATAACATTGACTTAAGCCTCCCCCAAGCTTCAGCGATACTTTCTCCTTCACTAGGCCAAAAATTATAAATATAATTCCGATCACAATGAACCAGATGCATAGGATAAAACTTCTGATGAAATTCCAATTTCAATCGGTTGTAGTTCCATGATCCAATATCATCACATAGCCTATACCATGTCAATGCCTTCTCCTTCAAAGATAAAGGAAAGACCTTCTTCTTGACATCATCCTCGGGCAAACCTGCAAGCTTAAATAATCCACAAACTTCATCCACATAGATTAGGTGCAAATCAGGATGTAGTGTTCCATCTCCTGCATAAGGATTAGCTAGCAATTTCTCTATCATACCCGAAGGAATTTCATAATAAATATTTTCAGTAGGTTGAGGAGCAAATCTTTGTGCTTCTGGTCGAGGTGAAGTACCCGGAACAAGCCCCTCAAAGGATTATTTTCCATAGTAACAAGTGACAGTAAATTTCAGCACACTATATAAATTTTTCCTTACCAAATTCCACTCACCAAAGGCGCTTCACTCCCCGGCAACGGCGCCAGAAAAGAGTCTTGATGACCCACAAGTATAGGGGATCTATCGTAGTCCTTTCGATAAGTAAGAGTGTCGAACCCAACGAGGAGCAGAAGGAAATGACAAGCAGTTTTCAGTAAGCTATTCTCTGCAAGCACTGAAATTATCGGTAACAGATAGTTTTCTGATAAGATAATTCGTAACGGGTAGCAAGTAACAAATGTAGCAAAGGTGCAGCAAGGTGGCCCAATCCTTTTTGTAGCAAAGGACAAGCCTGGACAAACTCTTATATAAAGCAAAGTGCTCCCGAGGACACATGGGAATTTATGTCAAGCTAGTTTTCATCATGCTCATATGATTCGCGTTCGTTACTTTGATAATTTGATATGTGGGTGGACCGGTGATTGGGTGCTGCCCTTACTTGGACAAGCCTCCCACTTATGATTAACCTCTCTCGCAAGCATCCGCAACTACGAAAGAAGAATTAAGATAAATCTAACCATAGCATGAAACATATGGATCCAAATCAGCCCCTTACGAAGCAACACATAAACTAGGGTTTAAGTTTCTGTCACTCTAGCAACCCATCATCTACTTATTACTTCCCAATGCCTTCCCCTAGGCCCAAATAATGGTGAAGTGTCATGTAGTCGACGTTCACATAACACCACTAGAGGAAAGATAACATACATCTCATCAAAATATCGAACGAATACCAAATTCACATGATTACTTATAACAAGACTTATCCCATGTCCTCAGGAACAAACGTAACTACTTGCAAAGCATATTCATGTTCACAATCAGAGGAGTACTAATTATCATTAAGGATCTGAACATATGATCTTCCACCAAGTAAACCAACTAGCATCAACTACAAGGAGTAATCAACACTACTATCAACCCACAGGTACCAATCTGAGGTTTTGAGACAAAGATCGGATACAAGAGATGAACTAGGGTTTGGAGAGGAGATGGTGCAGGTGAAGATGTTGATGGAGATTGACCCCCTCTCGATGAGAGGATCGTTGGTGATGACGATGGCTTCGATTTCCCCCTCCGGGAGGGAAGTTTCCCCGGCAGAACAGCTCCGCCGGAGCCCTAGATTGCTTCTGCCCAGGTTCCGCCTCGAGACGGCGGCGCTTCGTCCCGAAAGCTCTCTCATGATTTTTTCCAGGTCAAAACCCTCCATATAGCAGAAGATGGGCACCGGAGGGCTGCTAGGGGCCCACAAGCCACATGGGCACGCCCTGGGGGGTAGGGCGAGCCCCCCAGGCTTGTGGCCTCCTGGTGGGTCCCCTCTGGTATTTCTTTCGCCCAATATTTTTTATATATTCCAAAATAATTCTCCGTAACTTTTCAGGACTTTTGGAGTTGTGCAGAATAGGTCTCTCATATTTGCTCCTTTTCTAGTCCAGAATTCCAGCTGCCGGCATTCTCCCTCTTCATGTAAACCTTGTAAAATAAGAGAGAAAAGGCATAAGTATTGTACCATAATGTGTAATAACAGCCCATAATGCAATAAATATCAATATAAAAGCATGATGCAAAATGGACGTATCAATGCCACACTATAATGTTTGGACCAAGCACGGAGAAAGAGGGGTTATGATGGAAGACAACGAAGAAGAAGAGGATGATGACAGTTATCGTCCTATGTACCCTGAATACGGTGATACTGCAACGGGGAAGGCTGAAGATCAAGAGGCACCAGACGATGTACCCGGTGATGATTGATGACCCACAAGTATAGGGGATCTATCGTAGTCCTTTCGATAAGTAAGAGTGTCGAACCCAACGAGGAGCAGAAGGAAATGACAAGCGGTTTTTAGTAAGGTATTCCTGCAAGCACTGGAATTATCGGTAACAGATAGTTTTGTGATAGGATAATTCGTAACGGATAGCAAGTAACAAATGTAGCAAAGGTGCAGCAAGGTGGCCCAATCCTTTTTGTAGCAAAGGACAAGCCTGGACAAACTCTTATATAAAGCAAAGCGCTCCCGAGGACACATGGGAATTCTGTCAAGCTAGTTTTCATCATGCTCATATGATTCGCGTTCGTTACTTTGATAATTTGATATGTGGGTGGACCGGTGCTTGGGTGCTGCCCTTACTTGGACAAGCCTCCCACTTATGATTAACCTCTCTCGCAAGCATCCGCAACTACGAAAGAAGAATTAAGATAAATCTAACCATAGCATGAAACATATGGATCCAAATCAGCCCCTTACGAAGCAACGCATAAACTAGGGTTTAAGCTTCTGTCACTCTAGCAACCCATCATCTACTTATTACTTCCCAATGCCTTCCTCTAGGCCCAAATAATGGTGAAGTGTCATGTAGTCGACGTTCACATAACACCACTAGAGGAGAGACAACATACATCTCATCAAAATATCGAACGAATACCAAATTCACATGATTACTTATAACAAGACTTATCCCATGTCCTCAGGAACAAACGTAACTACTCACAAAGCATATTCATGTTCATAATCAGAGGATTATTAATTATCATTAAGGATCTGAACATATGATCTTCCACCAAGTAAACCAACTAGCATCAACTACAAGGAGTAATCAACACTACTAGCAACCCACAGGTACCAATCTGAGGTTTTGAGACAAAGATCGAATACAAGAGATGAACTAGGGTTTGAGAGGAGATGGTGCTGGTGAAGATGTTGATGGAGATTGACCCCCTCTCGATGAGAGGATCATTGGTGATGACGATGGCTTCGATTTCCCCCTCCGGGAGGGAAGTTTCCCCGGCAGAACAGCTCCGCCGGAGCCCTAGATTGGTTATGTCCAAGTTCCGCCTCGAGACGGCGGCGCTTCGTCCCGAAAGCTCCCTTCTGATTTTTTTTCCAGGTCAAAACCCTCCATATAGCAGAAGATGGGCACCGGAGGCCTGCCAGGGGGCCCACAAGCCACAGGGGCGCGCCGAGGGGGGTAGGGCGCGCCCCCCTGGCTTGTGACTGCCTGGTGGGTCCCCTCTGGTATATTCTTCGCCCAATATTTTTTATATATTCCAAAACAATTCTCCGTAGATTTTCAGGACTTTTGGAGTTGTGCGGAATAGGTCTCTCATATTTGCTCCTTTTCCAGTCCAGAATTCCAGCTGCCGGCATTCTCCCTCTTCATGTAAACCTTGTAAAATAAGGGAGAAAAGGCATAAGTATTGTACCATAATGTGTAATAACAGCCCATAATGCAATAAATATCAATATAAAATCATGATGCAAAATGGACGTATCAACTCCCCCAAGCTTAGACCTCGCTTGTCCTCAAGCGAAAGCCGAAATCGATGAATATGTCCACATGTTTAGAGATAGAGGTGTCGATAAAATAAAATACGGACATGAGAGCATCATGATCATCTTTTAGAACAGCAACATATATTGACATATAATTTCTTATGCTAAAGTAACAATTCATTCACAAGGTAAAGTATGAATCAAGAACTCTATTGAGAACCAACAAACTATGATCTCAGTCATTGAAGCAATTCCAATTTATCATAACGTAGGAAAGAGTCAATATAAGAGCTTGTAAAGCAAATCCACATACTCAATCATCTTTTAGTCTTTCATAATTGCTAACACTCACGCGGTACCTATGAGGTCAAAGCTTCAATCGGACACAGAGAAAGATAGGGGCTTATAGTATTGCCTCCCAACTATTTACCTCAAGGGTAATGTCAACAGAAATAACTCATGCTCACCCACATCCGAGTGGATATATGTGTCTAGGTCATTTCCCAACACATGACGCTTGCCAAGAGATAAAGGCGAAATAAAGGAAGTGGTGAAGATCACCACGACTCTTGCATAAAGGTAAGTGCTAGAAAGTAAAGGTAACAGATAGGCCCTTCGCAGAGGGAAGCAGAGGTTGTCATGCGCTTTTATAGTTGGATGCGCAATCCCTTAATGCAAAAGAACGTCACTTTATATTGCCCCTTGTGATAAAGAACTTTATTATGCAGTCTGTCGCTTTTATTTCTTCCATATCACAAGTTCGTATAAAGTTTATTTTCCTCACACTAATAGATCACACATATTTAGAGAGCAATTTTTATTGCTTGCACCGATGACAACTTACTTGAAGGATCTTACTCAATCCATAGGTAGGTATGGTGGACTCTCATGGCAAAACTGGGTTAAAGGTGTTCGGATGCACAAGTAGTATCTCTACTTGGTGCGGAAGTTTTGGCTGATATGGGGTGGAAGCAAGCGACACATGTTAAAGGATCTAAAACCATATAACTTCTATTCGGAAATAAGCAAACATAACCCATTATGTTGTCTTCCTTGTCCAACATCAACTTCTTAACATATAATATTTTAATGAGTGCTCACAATCATAAAAGATGTTCAAGATGATATATTCATATGTGAACCTCTCTTTCTTTATTACTTCCTTTTAATTGCAACAATGACCAATAGCTTTGTTTGTCAACTCACAACAAATTCCAATCGACATACCTCTTATATGTAAAGTCCTCACCCCCCCCCCCCCATAAGATTATCATATATACTCTTTGCTTTTATTCTATACTTCTTTCTATTTCTTTTTCTCAAGATCATAGCAAGCGAGCAAAGCCCTCAACTCAAAACTACTATTTATTATATAACTCTCGGACTTGCTTACATAGGGGGAACATAAAGCAAAACTCAAAACTAGATCACACTAAAGACTTTATTGTACTAGATCAAGATATAACCAAAAGGATTGAACTAAGAAAAACGATAAAAGTAAAAGATGTGATGGTGATACGATACCGGGGCACCTCCCCCAAGCTTGGCACAAGCCAAGGGGAGTGCCCATAACCATGTGTTTAGTTGTCTTCCTTCGGAGGTGGTGATGTTGGAGTTGTTGATGAGGTTGGAAGCTTGTCTATTTTCCTCTTAAGCATAAAATTCTGTTCCCTCAGATCGTCTACTTCCTGCTCGAGCTTCAATATCCTTTGACATAATTCTTGCTTGCTCTCCTGCATGAAACGAAAAGGGATAAATAGAACCTTGGGGTTTTCTTCTTGTGTTTGGGAGGCTTGATTTCCTGAACTCCACGTGCATATCTCCTGGTCGAGGCAGGGGGATCTCCTCTTCATCCGAGCTTTCTTCCTCATACTTGCCTTCTTGTTCCTCCTCTGAGTGTTGGAAATATGCCCTAGAGGAAATAATAAAATGGTTATTATTATATTTCCTTGTTCATGTTAATTGTCTATTGTTCGTGCTATAATTGTATTAACCGGAAACCGTAATACATGTGTGAATACATAGACCACACCATGTCCCTAGTGAGCCTCTAGTTGACTAGCTCGTTGATCAATAGATGGTCATGGTTTCCTGACCATGGACATTGGATGTCGTTGATAACGGGATCACATCATTAGGAGAATGATGTGATGGACAAGACCCAATCCTAAGCATAGCACAAGATCGTGTAGTTCGTCTGCTAGAGCTTTTCTAATGTCAAGTATCATTTCCTTAGACCATGAGATTGTGCAACTCCCGGATACCGTAGGAATGCTTTGGGTGTATCAAACGTCACAACGTAACTGGGTGACTATAAAGGTGCACTACAGGTATCTCCGAAAGTGTCTGTTGGGTTGGCACGAATCGAGACTGGGATTTGTCACTCCGTGTGACGGAGAGGTATCTCTGGGCCCACTCGGTAATACATCATCATAATGAGCTCAATGTGACTAAGGAGTTAGTCACGGGATCATGTGTTACGGAACGAGTAAAGAGACTTGCCGGTAACGAGATTGAACAAGGTATAGGGATACCGACGATCGAATCTCGGGCAAGTAACATACCGATGGACAAAGGGAATTGTATACGGGATTAATTGAATCCCCGACATCGTGGTTCATCCGATGAGATCATCGTGGAACATGTGGGAGCCAATATGGGTATCCAGATCCCGCTATTGGTTATTGGCCGGAGAGGTGTCTCGGTCATGTCTGCATGGTTCCCGAACCCGTAGGGTCTACACACTTAAGGTTCGATGATGCTAGAGTTGTAATGGGAATTGTATGTGGTTACCGAAAGTTGTTCGGAGTATCGGATGGGATCCCGGACGTCACGAGGAGTTCCGGAATGGTCCGGAGGTAAAGATTTATATATGGGAAGTTCTATTTTGGCCACCGGAAAATGTTCGGGATTTTTCGGTATTGTACCGGTAAGGTTCTAGAAGGTTCCGGAGTGGGGCCCACCTGCATGGGGGACCCACATGAACGTGGGTAGTGGGGGCAAGGCCCCACACGCCTGGTCAAGGCGCACCAAGATCCCCCCTTAGAAGGAATAAGATCATATCCCGAAGGGATAAGATCAAGATCCCTAAAAAGGGGGGATAACAATCGGCGGGGAAGGGAAAGGATGGGATTTCTTTCCTCCCACCTTTGCCAACGCCCCAATGGACTTGGAGGGCAAGAAACCAGCCCCCTCCACCCCTATATATAGTGGGGAGGCGCATGAGAGCTGCAGCCCTTGCCCCTGGCGCAGCCCTCCCCCTCCTACACCTCCTCCTCCTCCGTAGTGCTTAGCGAAGCTCTGCCGAAGAACCACGAGCTCCACCGCCACCACGCCGTCGTGCTGCTGGAGCTCTCCCTCAACTTCTCCTCCCCCTTGCTGGATCAAGAAGGAGGAGACGTCCCCGGGCTGTACGTGTGTTGAACGCGGAGGCGCCGTCCGTTCGGCGCTTGGATCGGATCTTCCGCGATTTGAATCGCCGCGAGTACGACTCCATTAACCGTGTTCTTTGCAATGCTTCCGCTTAGCGATCTTCAAGGGTATGAAGATGCAGTCCCTCTCTCTCGTTGATAGCATCTCCTAGATTGATCTTGGTGACACGTAGGAATTTTTTTGAATTATTACTACGTTCCCCAACAGTGGTATCAGAGCTAGGTCTATGCGTAGATTCTATGCACGAGTAGAACACAAGTAGTTGTGGGCGATGATTTGGTCAATTTGCTTGCCGTTACTAGTCCTATCTTGATTCGGCGGCATTGTGGGATGAAGCGGCCCGGACCGACTTTACACGTACGCTTACGTGAGACTGGTTCCACCGCCTGACATGCACTTGTTGCATAAGGTGGCTAGCGGGTGTCTGTCTCTCCCACTTTAGTCGGATCGGATTCGATGAAGAGGGTCCTTATGAAGGGTAAATAGCAATTGGTATATCACCGTTGTGGCTTTTGCGTAGGTAAGAAACGTTCTTGCTAGAAACCCATAGCAGCCACGTAAAACTTGCAACAACAATTAGAGGACGTCTAACTTGTTTTTGCAGGGTATGCTATGTGATGTGATATGGCCAAAAGGATGTGATGAAATATATGTGATGTATGAGATTGATCATGTTCTTGTAATAGGAATCACGACTTGCATGTCGATAAGTATGACAACCGGCAGGAGCCATAGGAGTTGTCTTAATTTATTGTATGACCTGCGTGTCAATCAAAAACGCCATGTAATTACTTTACTTTATTGCTAACCGTTAGCCATAGTAGTAGAAGTAATAGTTGGCGAGACAACTTCATGAAGACACGATGATGGAGATCATGCTGTCGTGCCGGTGACGATGGTGATCATGCCGCGCCCCGAAGATGGAGATCAAAGGCGCAAGATGATATTGGCCATATCATGTCACTTTATGATTTGCATGTGATGTTTATCATGTTTTTACATCTTATTTTCTTAGAACGACGGTAGCATAAATAAGATGATCCCTCACTAAAATTTCAAGAAATGTGTTCCCCCTAAGTGTGCACCGTTGCGAAGGATCGTTGTTTCGAAGCACCACGTGATGATCGGGTTTTATAGATTCTAACGTTCGCATACAACGGGTGTAAGCCAGATTTACACACGCGAAACACTTAGGTTGACTTGACGAGCCTAGCATGTACAGACATGGCCTCGGAACACGAGAGACCGAAAGGTCGAACATGAGTCGTATAGTAGATGCGATCAACATGGAGATGTTCACCATTGATGACTAGTCCGTCTCACGTGATGATCGGACACGGCCTAGTCGATATGGATCATGTATCACTTAGATGACTAGAGGGATGTTTATCTGAGTGGGAGTTCATTAAATAATTAGATTAGATGAACTTAATTATCATGAACTTAGTCTAAAATTGTCTTTACAATCTATCTTGTAGATCCAATGGCCCACACTAATGTTGCCCTCAACTTCAATGCGTTCCTAGAGAAAACCAAACTGAAAGACGATGGAAGCAACTATACGGACTGGGTCCGTAACTTGAGGATCATCCTCATAGCTTCCAAGAAAGCATATGTCCTTGATGCACCGCTAGGTTACGCACCCATTTTCCCAGCAACTCAAGACGTTATGAACGCCTGGCAGTCGCGTAGTGATGATTACTCCCTGGTTCAGTGCGGCATGCTTTACAGCTTAGAACTGGGGCTCCAAAAGTGTTTTGAGCAACACGGAGCATATGAGATGTTCCAAGAGCTGAGAATGGTTTTCCAAGCTCATGCCCGGGTCGAGAGATATGAAGTCTCCGACAAGTTCTTCAGTTGTAAGATGGAGGAAAATAGTTCTGTCAGCAAGCACATACTCAAAATGTCTGGGTTGCACAACCGCTTGTCTCAGCTGGGAGTTAATCTTCCGGATGACTCGGTTATTGACAGAATCCTCCAGTCGCTTCCACCTAGCTACAAGAGCTTTGTGATGAACTTCAATATGCAAGGGATGGAGAAGTCCATTCCTGAGTTATATTCGATGCTGAAATCAGTGGAGGTGGAGATCAAAAAGGAACATCAAGTGTTGATGGTGAATAAGACCACCAGTTTCAAGAAAGGCAAGGGTAAGAAGAACTTCAAGAAGGATGGCAAAGCAGTTGCCGCGCCCGGTAAATCAGTTGCCGGGAAGAAGCCCAAGAATGGACCCAAGCCTGAGACTGAATGCTTTTATTGCAAGGGAACCGGTCACTGGAAGCGGAACTGCCCCAAGTACTTAGCGGATAAGAAGGCCGGCAACGTCAAAGGTATATATGATATACATGTTCTTGATGTGTACCTTACCAGCGCTCGTAGTAGCTCCTGGGTATTTGATACCGGTGCGGTTGCTTACATTTGTAACTCAAAACAGGAGCTGCGGAATAAGCGGAGACTGGCGAAGGACGAGGTGACGATGCGCGTCGGGAATGGTTCCAAGGTCGATGTGATCGCCGTCGGCACGCTACCTCTACATCTACCTTCGGGATTAGTTTTAAACCTCAATAATTGTTATTTAGTACCAGCTTTGAGCATGAACATTGTATCTGGATCTCGTTTGATGCGAGATGGCTACTCATTTAAATCCGAGAATAATGGTTGTTCTATTTATATGAGAGATATGTTTTATGGTCATGCCCCGCTGGTCAATGGTTTATTTTTATTGAATCTCGAACGTCATGTTACACATATTCATAGTGTGAATACCAAACGATGTAAGGTTGATAATGATAGTCCCACATACTTGTGGCACTGCCGCCTTGGTCATATTGGTGTCAAACGCATGAAGAAACTCCATGCAGATGGACTTTTGGAGTCTCTTGATTATGAATCATTTGACACGTGCGAACCATGCATCATGGGCAAGATGACTAAGACTTCGTTCTCCGGAACAATGGAGCGAGCAACCAACTTGTTGGAAATAATACATACCGATGTATGCGGTCCAATGAGCGTTGAGGCTCGCGGTGGCTATCGTTATGTTCTCACCCTCACTGATGACTTAAGCAGATATGGGTATGTCTACTTAATGAAACACAAGTCTGAGACCTTTGAAAAGTTCAAGGAATTTCAGAGTGAGGTAGAGAATCAACGTGACAAGAAAATAAAGTTCTTACGATCTGATCGTGGAGGAGAATATTTGAGTCACGAGTTTGGCACGCACTTAAGGAAATGTGGAATTGTTTCACAACTCACGCCGCCTGGCACACCTCGGCGTAATGGTGTGTCCGAACGTCGTAATCGCACTCTATTGGATATGGTGCGATCTATGATGTCTCTTACTGATTTACCGCTATCATTTTGGGGATATGCATTAGAGACTGCCGCATTCACTTTAAATAGGGCACCGTCTAAATCCGTTGAGATGACACCGTATGAATTATGGTTTGGGAAGAAACCTAAGCTGTCGTTTCTGAAAGTTTGGGGATGCGATGCTTATGTCAAGAAACTTCAACCTGAAAAGCTCGAACCCAAATCGGAAAAGTGCGTCTTCATAGGATACCCTAAGGAAACTATTGGGTATACCTTCTACCTCAGATCCGAAGGCAAGATCTTTGTTGCCAAGAATGGATCGTTTCTAGAGAAAGAGTTTCTCTCGAAAGAAGTAAGTGGGAGGAAAGTAGAACTTGATGAGGTAATTGTACCCCCTCTCGAACCGGAGAGTAGCGCAGCGCAAGAAAATGTTTTTGTGGTGCCTGCACCGACTAGAGAGGAAGTTAATGATGATGATCATGAAACTTCGGATCAAGTTACTACTGAACTTCGTAGGTCCACGAGGACACGTTCCGCACCAGAGTGGTACGGCAACCTGTCCTGGAAATCATGTTGTTAGACAACGGTGAACCTTCGAACTATGAAGAAGCCATGGCGGGCCCGGATTCCAACAAATGGCTTGAAGCCATGAAATCCGAGATAGGATCCATGTATGAGAACAAAGTATGGACTTTGGTGGACTTGCCCGATGATCGACAAGCCATAGAAAATAAATGGATCTTTAAGAAGAAGACTGACGCGGATGGTAATGTAACCGTCTATAAGGCTCGGCTTGTCGCTAAGGGTTATCGACAAGTTCAAGGAGTTGACTACGATGAGACTTTCTCACCCGTAGCGATGCTGAAGTCCGTCCGAATCATGTTAGCAGTTGCCGCATTTTATGATTATGAGATCTGGCAAATGGACGTCAAAACGGCATTCCTTAACGGTTTCCTTAAGGAAGAATTGTATATGATGCAGCCGGAAGGTTTTGTCGATCCTAAGAATGCTGACAAGGTATGCAAGCTCCAACGCTCCATCTATGGGCTGGTGCAAGCATCTTGGAGTTGGAACATTCGCTTTGATGAGGTGATCAAAGCATTTGGGTTTATACAGACTTATGGAGAAGCCTGTATTTACAAGAAAGTGAGTGGGAGCTCTGTAGCATTTCTCATTTTATATGTGGATGACATATTGTTGATGGGAAATGATATAGAACTTTTGGAAAGCATAAAGGCCTACTTGAATAAGTGTTTTTCAATGAAGGACCTTGGAGAAGCTGCTTACATATTAGGCATCAAGATCTATAGAGATAGATCGAGACGCCTCATTGGTCTTTCACAAAGCACATACCTTGACAAGATATTGAAGAAGTTCAATATGGATCAGTCCAAGAAGGGGTTCTTGCCTGTATTGCAAGGTGTGAGATTGAGCACAGCTCAATGCCCGACCTCGGCAGAAGATAGAGAAAAGATGAGTGTGATCCCCTATGCCTCAGCCATAGGCTCTATTATGTATGCCATGCTGTGTACCAGACCTGATGTGAACCTTGCCATAATTTTGGTAGGGAGGTACCAAAGTGATCCCGGAATGGAACACTGGACAGCGGTCAAGAATATCCTTAAGTACCTGAAAAGGACTAAGGATATGTTTCTCGTTTATGGAGGTGCCGAAGAGCTCGTCGTAAAGGGTTACGTCGATGCTAGCTTCGACACAGATCTGGATGACTCCAAGTCACAAACCGGATACGTGTATATTTTGAATGGTGGGGCAGTCAGCTGGTGCAGTTGCAAGCAAAGCATCGTGGCGGCATCTACATGTGAAGCGGAGTACATAGCTGCTTCGGAAGCAGCGCAGGAAGGAGTCTGGATGAAGGAGTTCATCACCGACCTAGGAGTGATTCCCAATGCGTCGGGCCCAATGACTCTCTTCTGTGACAACACTGGAGCTATTGCCATTGCCAAGGAGCCCAGGTTTCACAAGAAGACCAAGCACATCAAGCGCCGCTTCAACTCCATTCGTGGTTACATTCAGGATGGAGATATAGATATTTGTAAAGTACATACGGATCTGAATGTCACAGATCCGTTGACTAAACCTCTTTCACGAGCGAAACATGATCAGCACCAGAACTCTATGGGTGTTCGATTCATCACAATGTAACTAGATTATTGACTCTAGTTCAAGTGGGAGACTGTTGGAAATATGCCCTAGAGGCAATAATAAAATGGTTATTATTATATTTCCTTGTTCATGTTAATTGTCTATTGTTCATGCTATAATTGTATTAACCGAAAACCGTAATACATGTGTGAATACATAGACCACACCATGTCCCTAGTGAGCCTCTAGTTGACTAGCTCGTTGATCAATAGATGGTCATGGTTTCCTGACCATGGACATTGGATGTCGTTCATAACGGGATCACATCATTAGGAGAATGATGTGATGGACAAGACCCAATCCTAAGCATAGCACAAGATCGTGTAGTTCGTCTGCTAGAGCTTTTCTAATGTCAAGTATCATTTCCTTAGACCATGAGATTGTGCAACTCCCGGATACCGTAGGAATGCTTTGGGTGTATCAAACGTCACAACGTAACTGGGTGACTATAAAGGTGCACTACAGGTATCTCCGAAAGTGTCTGTTGGGTTGGCACGAATCGAGACTGGGATTTGTCACTCCGTGTGACGGAGAGGTATCTCTGGGCCCACTCGGTAATACATCATCATAATGAGCTCAATGTGACTAAGGAGTTAGTCACGGGATCATGTGTTACAGAACGAGTAAAGAGACTTGCCGGTAACGAGATTGAACAAGGTATAGGGATACCGACGATCGAATCTCGGGCAAGTAACATACCGATGGACAAAGGGAATTGTATACGGGATTAATTGAATCCCCGACATCGTGGTTCATCCGATGAGATCATCGTGGAACATGTGGGAGCCAATATGGGTATCCAGATCCCGCTATTGGTTATTGGCCGGAGAGGTGTCTCGGTCATGTCTGCATGGTTCCCGAACCCGTAGGGTCTACACACTTAAGGTTCGGTGACGCTAGAGTTGTAATGGGAATTTTATGTGGTTACCGAAAGTTGTTCGAAGTCTCGGATGGGATCCCGGACGTCACGAGGAGTTCAGGAATGGTCCGGAGGTAAAGATTTATATATGGGAAGTCTATTTTGGCCACCGGAAAATGTTCGGGATTTTTCGGTATTGTACCGGGAAGGTTCTAGAAGGTTCCGGAGTGGGGCCCACCTGCATGGGGGGACCCACATGAACGTGGGTAGTGGGGGCAAGGCCCCACACGCCTGGTCAAGGCGCACTAAGATCCCCCCTTAGAAGGAATAAGATCATATCCCGAAGGGATAAGATCAAGATCCCTAAAAAGGGGGGATAACAATCGGTGGGGAAGGGAAAGGATGGGATTTCTTTCCTCCCACCTTTGCCAACGCCCCAATGGACTTGGAGGGCAAGAAACCAGCCCCCTCCACCCCTATATATAGTGGGGAGGTGCATGGGAGCTGCAGCCCTTGCCCCTGGCACAGCCCTCCCCCTCCTACACCTCCTCCTCCTCCGTAGTGCTTAGCGAAGCTCTGCCGGAGAACCACGAGCTCCACCGCCACCACGCCGTCGTGCTGCCGGAGCTCTCCCTCAACTTCTCCTCCCCCCTTGCTGGATCAAGAAGGAGGAGACGTCCCCGCTGTACGTGTGTTGAACGCGGAGGCGCCGTCCGTTCGGCGCTTGGATCGGATCTTCCGCGATTTGAATCGCCGCGAGTACGACTCCATCAACCGCGTTCTTTGCAACGCTTCCGCTTAGCGATCTTCAAGGGTATGAAGATTCACTCCCTCTCTCTCGTTGCTAGCATCTCCTAGATTGATCTTGGTGACACGTAGGAAATTTTTTGAATTATTACTACGTTCCCCAACACCGAGAACAATCCATAAGGATCTAAGTCCCCATAGAGCTTGGGATTGGCAAGATAATGCGATACATAGCTCTCCCCATCGGAATCTTGGGACGACATCTTGCTCTAAATCTGCTGCAAACAGCTCACAACGAAAATAGGAGGTATTGTCGTGATACGAAGGTCAAAACCTTCGGGAGATTATATAATGAATTTTTACCGACCTGAAGGAGTATACTACAAGAAAACGGAGTCCGGAGGGTACACGGGGTGGCCACAAGCCACAGGGGCGCGCCCAGGGGGTAGGGCGTGCCCCCCTGGCTTGTCGCCTCCTCGTGCACTCTTTGGACTACTTTAAATTTTCCTAATTTATTAAATATTCCAAAATGGATAAAAATTGCTATTGGAAAAGTTTTGGAGTCGATTTGCTTACCGTAACACATACGTATTCCTTTTCGGAGTCTGAAACGTTATGGTAGGTCTCCCTAATGTACTCCTCCGGAGTCATGGTATTGATAATATTGGTTTCAACATTTATGGGAGTACCTGAGATATAATGTTTGATTGTTTGCCCGTTTACCACCTTCGGATTTGTGCCTTCGGCGTTGTTGATCTTGATGGCACCGGAACGATATACTTCCTCGATAACGTAAGGCCCTTCCCATTTAGAGAGAAGTTTTCCTGCAAAAAATCTTAAACGAGAATTGTATAGCAAGACATGGTCACCTACATTGAATTCACGCTTTTGTATCCTTTTATCATGCCATCTCTTGACTTTTTCTTTAAACAACTTGGCATTCTCATAGGCCTGGGTTCTCCATTCATCTAGTGAGCTAATGTCAAATAACCTCTTCTCACCAGCAAGTTTGAAATCATAGTTGAGCTCTTTAATTGCCCAATAAGCTTTATGTTCTAGCTGTAGAGGTAAGTGACATGCTTTACCATAAACCATCTTATACGGAGACATACCCATATGTTTTTTATAAGCAGTTCTATAAGCCCATAATGCATCATCAAGTTTCTTAGACCAATTCTTTCTGGATCTATTAACAGTCTTCTGCAAGATCAATTTAATTTCTCTATTGCTCAATTCTACTTGACCACTAGACTGAGGATGATAAGGAGATGCAATTCTATGATTAACATCATACTTAGCAAGCAATTTACGGAAAGCACCATGAATAAAGTGTGAACCACCATCAGTCATTAAATATCTAGGGACTCCAAATCTAGGGAAAATAACTTCTTTAAGCATTTTAATAGAAGTGTTATGATCAGCGCTACTAGTTGGAATAGCTTTTACCCACTTAGTAACATAATCAACAGCAACTAGAATATGAGTATACCCGTTAGACTGTGGAAAAGGTCCCATATAATCAAAACCCCAAACATCAAATGGTTCAATAACAAGAGAGTAATTCATAGGCATTTCCTGACGTCTACTAATATTACCAATTCTTTGACATTCATAACAAGACAAGACAAACTTACGAGCATCCTTGAAGAGAGTAGGCCAATAAAAACCAGATTGTAGTTCCTTATGTGCAGTTCTATCTCCAGCGTGGTGTCCTCCGTAGGCCTCGGAATGACACTTGTGAAGGATCTGTTCCTGTTCATGCTCAGGTACACAACGTCTAATAACACCATCTACTCCTTCTTTATAAAGGTGTGGATCATCCCAAAAGTAATGTCTTAAATCATAGAAGAACTTTTTCTTTTGTTGGTATGTGAAGCTAGGTGGTATAAATTTAGCAACAATGTAATTAGCATAATCAGCATACCATGGAGCCTTGCACGAAGCATTTATGACAGCTAATTGTTCATCAAGAAAGCTATCATCAATAGGTAGTGGGTCATCAAGAACATTCTCTAATCTAGACAAGTTATCTGCTACGGGGTTATCAGCACCCTTTCTATCAATAATATGCAAATCAAATTCTTGTAGCAGGAGAACCCATCTAATAAGTCTAGGTTTAGCATCTTTCTTTTCCATAAGATATTTGATAGCAGCATGATCAGTGTGAACAGTTACTTTGGAATCAACAATATAAGGTCTGAACTTATCACAAGCAAACACAACTGCTAAAAATTCCTTTTCAGTGGTAGCATAGTTTCTTTGAGCACTGTCTAGAGTTTTACTAGCATAATGGATAACATTTAATTTCTGATCAACTCTTTGTCCTAGAACAGCACCAACGGCATAATCACTAGCATCACACATAATTTCAAAGGGTAGGTTCCAATCAGGTGGTTGAACAACAGGTGCGGAAATCAAGGCATTCTTAAGAATTTGAAATGCTTCTACACAATCATCATCAAAAACGAATGGAACATCTTTTTGCAAAAGATTGGTGAGAGGCCTAGAAATCTTAGAGAAGTCTTTAATAAACCTCCTATAGAAACCAGCATGACCAAGGAAACTTCTTATACCTCTGATATCCGTAGGACACGGCATTTTTTCAATAGCATCAACTTTAGCTTTATCCACCTCAATACCTCTTTCGGAGATTTTGTGTCCCAAGACAATACCTTCATTAACCATAAAGTGGCACTTTTCCCAATTCAAGACAAGATTAGTTTCTTCACATCTCTGCAAAACTCGATCAAGGTTGCTCAAGCAATCATCAAAAGAAGTTCCGTAAACGGAAAAATCATCCATGAAAACCTCAACAATCTTTTCACAAAAGTCAGAGAATATAGCCATCATACATCTTTGGAAGGTAGCAGGTGCATTGCATAAACCAAAAGGCATACGTCTATAAGCAAAGGTACCGAAAGGACAAGTAAAAGTGGTTTTTTCTTGATCCTCTTTTGACACAGGTATTTGAGAGAAACCAGAGTAACCATCTAGAAAGCAAAAATGTGTATGTTTGGATAGTCTTTCTAGCATTTGATCAATAAAAGGTAGAGGGTAATGATCTTTCCTAGTAGCTTTATTTAATTTCCTAAAATCAATTACCATTCTATATCCTGTAACAATTCTTTGCGGGATCAATTCATTTTTATCATTAGGAACAACGGTAATACCTCCCTTTTTAGGGACACAATGAACGGGACTAACCCATCTACTATCAGCAATAGGATAAATTATACCTGCCTCCAGAAGCTTTAGTATTTCATTTCTTACCACTTCTTTCATTTTAGGATTTAACCGTCGTTGGTGATCAACAACTGGTTTAGCATCAGGCTCCATATTAATTTTATGCTGACATAGAGTGGGACTAATGCCCTTAATATCATCAAGAGTATATCCAATAGCAGCACGGTGCTTCCTCAAAGTTTTCAATAATCTCTTTTCTTCATACTCTGAAAGGTTAGCACTAATAATAACATGATATATCTCCTTTTCATCAAGATAAGTATATTTCAGAGTATACGGTAATTGTTTAAGCTCAAAGACGGGATCACCCTTGGGTGGAGGAGGATCCCCAAGTATTTCAACAGGCAGGTTGTGTTTCAAAATAGGCTGCTGATCAAAGAAAATCTTATCTATTTCATTCCTTTCATTCATATGCATATCATTTTCATGGTCGAGCAAATATTGTTCTAAGGGATCAGTAGGAGGCACAGCACTAGAAGCAAGACCAATAATTTCATCTTTACTAGGCAATTCTTTGTCATGGGGTTGTCTACGAAATTTAGAGAAATTGAACTCATGAGACACATCCCCAAAACTTACAGTAACAGTTTCTTTCTCACAATCTATCCTAGCATTAACAGTATTCAAGAAAGGTCTACCAAATATGATGGGACAAAAATCATCTTGTGGGGAACCAAGAACAAAAAAAATAGTAGGATACTTTATTTTCCCACACAAGACTTCAACATCTCTAACAATCCCAACTGGTGCTATAGTATCTCTATTAGCAAGCTTAATGGTAACATCAATTTCCTCTAATTCAGCTGGTGCAATATCATTCATAATTTCTTGATATAAGGTAAAGGGAATTGCACTCACACTAGCACCCACATCACACAAGCCATGATAACAATGATCTCCTATTTTAACAGAAACAACAGGCATGCCAACAATAGGTCTATGTTTATCTTTAGTATCAGGTCTACCAATTCTAGCAGCTTCATCACAGAAATGTATAACATGCCCATCAACATTATCAACCAAGAGATCTTTAACCATAGCAATACTAGGTTCAACTTTAATTTGTTAAGGGAGTGTAGGTGTTCTAGTACAACTCTTACGAACCACAGTTGAAGCTTTAGCATGTTCCTTTATTCTAACAGGGAAGGGCGGTTTCTCAATATAAGCAGTAGGAATAACAGGATCAGCATTATAAATAATAGTTTCTTCTTCGTCAACTTTAATAGGTTCAACTACTTTAACTTCAATGGGAGGATGATATATAAACCACTTCTCCTTAGGGAGATCAACATGAGTAGCAAAAGATTCACAGAAAGAAGCTACTATCTCAGAGTCAAGTCCATATTTAGTGCTAATATCACGAAAAGCATCGGTGTCTATAAAGGATTTAACACAATCGAACTTAAGGTTTATACCTGACTCCTTACCTTCGTCGAGTTCCCAATCTTCAGAGTTGCGTTTAATTCTTTCCAATAAGTCCCATTTGAATTCAATATCTTTCTTCATAAAATAACCAGCACAAGAAGTATCGGGCATGGATTGATCATTACGAGAAAGCCAAGCATAAAAATTCTGAATAATAATTTCTCTCGGGAGCTCATGATTGGGGCATGAATATAACATTGACTTAAGTCTCCCCCAAGCTTGAGCGATTCTTTCTCCTTCACGAGGCCAAAAATTATAAATATAATTCCGATCACGATGAACCAGATGCATAGGATAAAACTTCTGATGAAATTCCAATTTCAATCGGTTGTAGTTCCATGATCCAATATCATCACATAGCCTATACCATGTCAATGCCTTCTCCTTCAAAGATAAAGGAAAGACCTTCTTCTTGACATCATCCTCGGGCAAACCTGCAAGCTTAAATAATCCACAAACTTCATCCACATAGATCAGGTGCAAATCAGGATGTAGTGTTCCATCTCCTGCATAAGGATTAGCTAGCAATTTCTCTATCATACCCGAAGGAATTTCATAATAAATATTTTCAGTAGGTCGAGGAGCAACTCTTTGTGCTTCTGGTCGAGGTGAAGTACCCCGAACAAGCCCCTCAAAGGATTATTTTCCATAGTAACAAGTGACAGTAAATTTCAGCACACTATATAAAATTTTCCTTACCAAATTCCACTCACCAAAGGCGCTTCACTCCCCGGCAACGGCGCCAGAAAAGAGTCTTGATGACCCACAAGTATAGGGGATCTATCGTAGTCCTTTCGATAAGTAAGAGTGTCGAACCCAACGAGGAGCAGAAGGAAATGACAAGCAATTTTCAGTAAGCTATTCTCTGCAAGCACTGAAATTATCGGTAACAGATAGTTTTGTGATAAGATAATTCGTAACGGGTAGCAAGTAACAAATGTAGCAAAGGTGCAGCAAGGTGGCCCAATCCTTTTTGTAGCAAAGGACAAGCCTGGACAAACTCTTATATAAAGCAAAGTGCTCCCGAGGACACATGGGAATTTATGTCAAGCTAGTTTTCATCATGCTCATATGATTCGCGTTCGTTACTTTGATAATTTGATATGTGGGTGGACCGGTGATTGGGTGCTGCCCTTACTTGGACAAGCCTCCCACTTATGATTAACCTCTCTCGCAAGCATCCGCAACTACGAAAGAAGAATTAAGATAAATCTAACCATAGCATGAAACATATGGATCCAAATCAGCCCCTTATGAAGCAACGCATAAACTAGGGTTTAAGCTTCTGTCACTCTAGCAACCCATCATCTACTTATTACTTCCCAATGCCTTCCTCTAGGCCCAAATAATGGTGAAGTGTCATGTAGTCGACGTTCACATAACACCACTAGAGGAGAGACAACATACATCTCATCAAAATATCGAACGAATACCAAATTCACATGATTACTTATAACAAGACTTATCCCATGTCCTCAGGAACAAACGTAACTACTCACAAAGCATATTCATGTTCATAATCAGAGGATTATTAATTATCATTAAGGATCTGAACATATGATCTTCCACCAAGTAAACCAACTAGCATCAACTACAAGGAGTAATCAACACTACTAGCAACCCATAGGTACCATTATGAGGTTTTGAGACAAAGATCGAATACAAGAGATGAACTAGGGTTTGAGAGGAGATGGTGCTGGTGCAGATGTTGATGGAGATTGACCCCCTCTCGATGAGAGGATCGTTGGTGATGACGATGGCTTCGATTTCCCCCTCCGTGAGGGAAGTTTCCCCGGCAGAACAGCTCCGCCGGAGCCCTAGATTGGTTCTGTCCAAGTTTCGCCTCGAGACGGTGGCGCTTTGTCCCAAAAGCTCCCTTCTGATTTTTTTCCAGGTCAAAACCCTCCATATAGCAGAAGATGGGCACCGGAGGCCTGCCAGGGGGCCCACAAGCCACAGGGGCGCGCCAAGGGGGGTAGGGCGCGCCCCCCTGGCTTGTGACTGTCTGGTGGGGCCCCTCTGGTATATTCTTCGCCGAATATTCTTTATATATTCCAAAACAATTCTCCGTAGATTTTTAGGACTTTTGGAGTTGTGCAGAATAGGTCTCTCATATTTGCTCCTTTTCAAGTCCAGAATTCCAGCTGCCGGCATTCTCCCTCTTCATGTAAACCTTGTAAAATAAGAGAGAAAAGGCATAAGTATTGTACCATAATGTGTAATAACAGCCCATAATGCAATAAATATCAATATAAAATCATGATGCAAAATGGACGTATCAATGATCTTCGCCGGGTCATTGTTGATGCACAGAGAGAATGCAAAAGTGAAAGGGAGAAGTTGAAGTTCGATCGCATGTTAGAGGATCACAAAAAAGGGTTGTATCACAAAAAAGTATATATTTGGACAAATGCAAGAAGAATGTGTACCTGGGACATCGTCGATTTCTTTCGACCAAGCATGCCTTAAGAAAGAAAGGCACGCATTTCAAAGGTGAGGCAGATCACCTAAAGAAGCATGTCCTCCGTACTGGTGATGACATACTTGATATGGTCAAGGATTTACAAGTAATCTTTGGAAAGGGTCCTGGCGGACAATTTGTTCCGAATGACGCTGAGGGACGCGCACCCATGTGGAAGAAGAAATCTATCTTTTGGGACCTACCCTATTGGAAAGACCTAGAGGTCCGCTCTGCAATCAACGTGATGCACGTGACGAAGAATGTTTGTGTGAACGTGCTAGGCTTCTTGGGCGTGTATGGGAAGACAAAAGATACACCAGAGGCACGGGAGGACCAGCAACGTTTGAACGAAAAAGACGGCATGCATCCAAAGCAGTATCAAGGTCCTGCCAGCTACGCTCTAACCAAAGAGGAGAAGGAAATCTTCTTTGAATGCCTGCTCAGTATGAAGGTCCCGTCTGGCTTCTCGTCGAATATAAAGGGAATAATAAACATGGCAGAGAAAAAATTCCAGAACCTAAAGTCTCATGACTGCCACGTGATTATGACGCAACTGCTTCCGGTTGCATTGAGGGGGCTTCTACCGGAAAACGTTCGATTAGCCATTGTGAAGCTATGTGCATTCCTCAATGCAATCTCTCAGAAGGTAATCGATCCAGAAATCCTACCAATGTTACGGAATGATTTGGTCCAATGTCTTGTCAGCTTCGAGTTGGTGTTCCCACCATCCTTCTTCAATATTATGAATCACGTCCTAGTTCACCTAGTCGACGAGATTGCCATTATGGTTCCTGTATTTCTACACAATATGTTCCCCTTTGAGAGGTTCATGGGAGTCTTGAAGAAATATGTTCGTAATCGTGCTAGGCCAGAAGGAAGCATCTCCATGGGCCATCAAACAGAGGAGGTCATTGGGTTTTGTGTTGACTTTTTTCCTGACCTTCAGCCGATTGGTGTCCCTAAATCGCGGTATGAGGGGAGACTGAGTGGAAAAGGCACGCTAGGAGCGAAATCAATAATATGTAGGGACGGGCATTCTTGGGCGCAAGCACACTACAAAGTTCTACAGAATTCTACCTTGGTGGCCCCGTATATGAATGAACACAAGAATATTCTACGCTGGACACACCCGGAGCAGTCTGACGACTGGATTACACGTGAACACATCGGGACTTTCGGCGGTTGGTTGCAAATGCATCTCATGCATAACAACACTGTTGCAGATGACTTGTACTTGTTGGCCAGGACACCATCTTCAACTGTATTGACTTACCAAGGGTACGAGATAAATGGTAATACATTTTACACGATCGCCCAAGATAAAAAGAGCACCAACCAAAACAGTGATGTCCGCTTTGATGCAGCAATCACTAATAGGGCAAAGGACACATATTATGGTTACATAGAGGAGATATGGGAACTTGACTATGGACATGAATTTAAGGTCCCTTTGTTTCGGTGCAAATGGGTTAATCTGTCAGGAGGCGGCGTACAGTTAGACCCGCAGTACGGAATGACAACAGTGGATCTCAACAATCTTGGGTACACAGAGGAACCATTCGTCCTAGCCAATGATGTGGCGCAGGTTTTCTATGTGAAGGACATGTTTACCAAACCGAGAAAAAAAAGATAAGGAAGCGGATACATCAAATGATGAGCCAAAGCGAAACATAGTTCTTTCAGGGAAAAGAAACATCGTGGGGGTGGAGGGCGAGACAGACATGTCTGAAAATTATGAAAAGTTTCATGAAATTCCTCCCTTCAAAGTGAAGGCTGGCCCAAGCATCTTGTTAAACGATGTAGATTATCCATGGTTACGACGCAATAAGCAAGGGACACACGCGAAGAAAAAGTGAAGACTTTCTCTCCAAAACTATTCTGATGATGGCTTTCATCTAGAATATCACTGCAGTTACATGTGAAGAATTGAAATCCTTTTGTAATAGACGAGTTTTCGTCCGAAACCCTCATGCTTCGAAAGAGATTGTCCAGTTTGTACACGAAGTGCATCCAGTTTTTCCTGTAACCCTCTCAACTTTTTAGCACATGCTATGTGGGTGAAATTATGATACCATGCCAACTTTCAACCATTTCAGAGTTCATTTGCAGTGCTTTTCAATTCAGGGTCATTTTAGCTCAAAATAAACCATGAAATGCATGAAAATAGAGCAAATGAAGTCAGAAAAGGGTTGAAAAGTGATGATGTGGCTTTGAATGGTGCATATTGAATGCAGAAAAAGTCTTGAGTTAAAATATGTTTAACAAATTGAAATCCCTTTGTAATAGACGAGTTTTCGTCCGAAACCGTGATACTTCGAAAGAGATTGTCCACTTTGTACACGAAGTGCATCCAGTTTTTCCTGTAACCCTCTCAACTTTTTAGCACATGCTATGTGGGTGAAATTGTGATACCATGCCAACTTTCAACCATTTCAGAGTTCATTTGCAGTGCTTTTCAATTCAGGGTCATTTTAGCTCAAAATAAATCATGAAATGCATGAAAAATAGCAAATGAAGTCAGAAAAGGCTTGAAAAGTGATGATGTGGCTTTGAATGGTGCATATTGAATGCAGAAAAGTCTTGAGTTAAAATATGTTTAACAAATTGAAATCCCTTTGTAAAAGACGAGTTTTTGTCCGAAACCGTGATACTTCGAAAGAGATTGTCCAGTTTGTATACGAAGTGCATCCAGTTTTTCCTGTAACCCTCTCAACTTTTTAGCACATGCTATGTGGGTGAAATTATGATACCATGCCAACTTTCAATCATTTCAGAGTTCATTTGCAGTGCTTTTCAATTCAGGGTCATTTTAGCTCAAAATAAATCATGAAATGCATGAAAAATAGCAAATGAAGTCAGAAAAGGGTTGAAAAGTGATGATGTGGATCTGAATGGTGCATATTGAGTGCAGAAAAAGTCTTGAGTTAAAATATGTTTAAAAAATTGAAATCCCTTTGTAATAGACGAGTTTTCGTCCGAAACCGTGATACTTCGAAAGAGATTGTCCAGTTTGTACACGAAGTGCATCCAGTTTTTTCTGTAACCCTCTCAACTTTTTAGCACATGCTATGTGGGTTAAATTATGATACCATGCCAACTTTCAACCATTTCAGAGTTCATTTGCAGTGCTTTTCAATTCAGGGTCATTTTAGCTCAAAATAAATCATGAAATGCATGAAAAATAGCAAATGAAGTCTGAAAAGGGTTGAAAAGTGATGATGTGGCTTTGAATGGTGCATATTGAATGCAAAAAAAGTCTTGAGTTAAAATGTGTTTAAAATTTTGAAACCCCTTTGTAATAGACGTGTTTTCGTCCAATCAAAGTTATTTAACTTAATATTATATAAAATTTATGCAACTAAAATTATCAAAGTTATTTTTGTTAAAAACTTTAATAGCAAAAAGAATATTCATAAAGTATTTTTTGTTAAGAACTTTTAATATGCAAAAAAATAACATAAAAAATAGCAAAAATTAAAATAGATGCACTTATAGAGAAAATTCAACCTAAATTCAAAGTGCTAGTTAACTTTGAATTTACTAGCATTTTGAATTTAGGTTGAATTTTCTCTATAAAGCGCATCTATTTTCACTTTAGTAACAGCGAGATAGTAGGCACATGTTCGGTTTAAGAGAGGCTCGTGCTGCCTCTCTCACAGCGGGGCTTATAAGCTGGTCGTCGTGCTCCTCAACTAGCGAGGTGGGACTAAACTCCCACCACAGCCAGGATCAACCCTTTTGTCCCGATTGATGGCTCTAACCGGGACTAAAGGTCCCCCTTTAGTCCCGGTTGGAGCCACCAACCGGGACTAAAGGGCTGGGCTTCCCGCCTTTTGGGCTGCTGAAATTCACCTTTAGTCCCGGCTGGGGTATATAAGTGGACCAAAATCCATCTACAACTTTCGATCTCCATCTCCCCGACGGCGCCGAAGAAAACCTCGACGCCGCCAGGCTGCCGGACCACGCCGTCGCCTCCCCGAGCCCGCTCCTCGTTGCGCCGCCCCCGACGCCGTCCCCGTTGATGTCTACTACGCAACCTTCTTCTTGTAGACTCGTGTTGGGCCTCCAAGCGCAAAGTTTTGTAGGACAGTAGCAAATTCCCCTCAAGTGGATGACCTATGGTTTATCAATCCGTGGGAGGCGTAGGATGAAGATGGTCTCTCTCAAACAACCATGCAATCAAATACAAGAAATCTCTTGTGTCCCCAACACACCTAATACAATGGCAAATTGTATAGGTGCACTAGTTCGGTGAAGAGATGGTGATACAAGTGCAATATGGATGATAGATATAGGTTTTTGTAATCTGAAAATATAAAAACAGCAAGGTAGCAAGTAACAAAAGTGAGCACAAACGGTATTGCAATGCTTGAAAACAAGGCCTAGGGTTCATACTTTCACTAGTGCAAGTTATCTCAACAATATGACATAGTTGAATCATATGTAAATCCCTCACGTGCGACAAAGAGTTCACTCCAAAGTCACAAATAGCGGAGAACAAACGAAGAAATTATTGTAGGGTACGAAACCACCTCAAAGTTATCTTTTCTGATCAATCATATGAGCTATCCCTATAAGTGTCACGAACATCCCTAGAGTTCGTACTAAAATAACACCTTAAGATACACATCAACCAAAACCCTAATGTCACCTAGATACTCCAATGTCACCACGAGTACCCATGGGCTTGATTATACGATATGCATCACACAATTTCAGATTCATTAGGTTCAATCCAACACAAAGAACTTCAAGGAGTGCCCCAAAGTTTCTACCGGAGAGTCAAGACGAAAACGTGTGCCAACCCCTATGCATAGATTCCCAAGGTCACGGAACCCGCAAGTTGATCACCAAAACATACATCAAGTGGATCAATAGAACATCCCATTGTCACCACGGATATCCCATCCCAAGACATACATCAAGTGTTCTCAAATCCTTTAAAGATTCAATCCGATAAGAAAACTTCAAAGGGAAAACTCAATTCATCACAAGAAGATAGAGAGGGGAAAACTCCATATGATTCATCTATATTAATAAAGCTCGCGATACATCAAGATCGTGCCATCTCAAGAACACGAGAGAGAGAGAGAGAGATCAAACACATAGCTACTGGTACATACCCTTAGCCCCGAGGGTGAACTACTCCCTCCTCGTCATGGAGACCGCCGGGATGATGAAGATGGCCTCCGGTGATGGTTTCCCCCTCCGGCAGGGTGCCGGGACGGGCTCCCGATTGGTTTTTCGTGGCTATAGAGGCTTGCGGCGGTGGAACTCCCGATCTAGGTTTCTTTCTGGGGGTTTTGGTATTTATAGGAATTTTTGGCATCGGTCTCACGTCAAGGGGGTGCCCGAGGGGCCCACAAGCCAGGGGGCGCGCCCTAGGGGGGGGGGCGCCCCCTAGGCTTGTGGCTGCCTCGGGACTCCTCTCCGGTATCTTTTTGCTCCAGTATTTTTTATATTTTCCAAAAATATTCTCCGTAAATTTTCAGCCCATTCCGAGAACTTTTATTTCTGCACAAAAAACGACACCATGGTAGTTCTGCTGAAAACAGCGTCAGTCCGGGTTAGTTCTAATAAAATCATACCAAAATCATATAGAATTATTGTAAACATGGCATGAATACTTCATAAATTATAGATACGTTGGAGACGTATCACCCGTCGCCGCCCCCGACACCGTCCCCATCGCCGTCCCCGTCGCCGCCCCCCGACGCCATCGCCGCCCCGAGCCCGCTCCCCTCCTCCTCCTAGGTGAGCCGCCGGCACACCGCCGTTCCCCTCCTCCTATCCCCCGCACCCCCCCCCCCCCCCCCGCGGTCACCGTCATCGCCCGTCCCCATCGCCGGCCGAAGCAGTGTGGGATAGAATTCAGTGGCGGGTCCACATGGGGTCAAGGGTGTACATCTGTACACCCAAAAGTTTTGCCAGGAAATTTTTATATATGATCTAGATTAGGTACATGTAAATGAATTGGTGCAGTTTGTGCAATAAACATCATGTCCATTCATATAAATTGGTCTCAAACCTCTCGTCCAACAACACAAATATCTTGTTTCAGCCATGACATGCTTTCTGATTGTGTAGAAAATAATCTTCATTTTTTGTTATTTTCTATAGGGTATTGTCATTATTATTGGAGAAAAGGTTCTTACTACATACATGTACTTTTTAGATATTACTTAGTATGAAATTAACTAGGTTTTATATTTTTCAAGTTCTATATTTTTCTTACTGTTATATGCAAATGATTTGACTGGCCTATGTTTCACCGGAATGTTGTTTCATTTCCGTTCCGGTGAATTTCAGGCGCTCGATATGTCTAGTTTTTAGCAAGGGTAATGTCGAAATTTTGGCATGACTTGTGCTAGAAAGTAGGCATATCGAGTGCCGGGAATTGCTGGGAAATGGCATTCCGGAAAACCTAGTCAAAAATGAGTCTAACATGAGTTTAAGAAATTAAGCATTTCTAAAATAGCAAAACATTAAACGATAAGAAAATGTTCTCATAGGAATTTGTCTCGACGTCGACGATGCCTGGCCCGCATCCTCGTCGTCGTCGAGTCGGCGGCGACATCCTGCTTGAGAGGCGCAATGTCCGGGACTGGGCTCCGCCGGGCTGGCACTGGGAGGTGCTACCTTCCCGGGCTCGGAGCTTGGTGAGGAATCCTGGTCTCGTCGTCGACCCGGAGCTTCTTTGGTGGCGGTCGCGTGGGCCACTTTCGGTGCAGAGGGAGCGGGCCCCGCGGAGGTGGTACGTCGTCGTGTCAGGGAGGAGGACGAGCACGTCCGTCGCTACATGGCGGCGTTGGACGCCAGGTTCTCCAATACCTGGCAAGTTCTTCAGGGATCTCACCCGAGTTATGATCCGGTGATGGTTCCTTATCTTTGGGTGTCCACCGCCAGCGACTCAGAGACCGCTAGTGAACCGAGTTCACCGTCCTCCACTTTGGATTCTAGGATATTCGATCTGTATTAGTGATCTTATATGATAATATTCGAGATGTATTAGTTAATATTTGATGATGCATTAACTGGATTATTCGAGATGATGTATTAGTGATATTATATTTGAGTTCATTATAAATGTATTAGTGATATTATATTCGAGTTCATTATAAATGTATTAGTGATATTATATTGGTATAATGCGTGTGTGACTTTCGGTCTGTCGTTGCTCCTTGTGTGACTTTCATGTGTGTTCTTGATGGAGGAATCCCGACTGTTGTCGTGGGGGGGTGCTTCCTCCTCTTCTCTTCTTGCGATATATACCTCGGTGTAATGCGCAAGGAGAGGAGAGGAGGTGCGCCCATCACCGACGGTCAAACTATTAGTGTGAGAGAGTGTCCACCAACATATATACACCACCATATCAGTGTGAGAGAGTGCGCACCAACACACCATAAGATATGAGAGTTATTTAAGGAAAGCCTCGACGGACCGAAAGTCAACCGATATTGAATTAGGTCTATTTGGACATGTGTGCATGTTATTGCAGGGAACCCCTCCTAGTGCCTATGTTTTGCCGAAATGTTGATTTATTTCCGTTCCGGCAAATTTTAGGCGCTCAATATGTCTTACATTAGCAATGGTCATGCTGTAATTTTTGAATCATGAACAGGGGAAATGTCGTCGTCTGATGACGACGATATGATCCAAGCATGTGAACTCTGCGGCGAAGATAATGGTCTTTGCGACCAGCCTGGGCTGCGAGACGACAGGTTCTTCACCATCAAGCTTGACAAGACCTTCGATGTTTCTACGGTACGCAACGATGACAAGTGTTTTTTCGTAATTAAGCATGACTTCTGTTTCTTTGCTTCAACGTGTAATTTCTGTTTTATACAATTCGACTAGTTCATCCCCTGTCATGCAAGACGGTATTTCTTGGAGAGGCTCGGTTTCGAAGAGCACGAGAGTTTCGAGACGAGGCGAGCCAACCTGAGGACTAAACATGGTCACACATTTTTGGTCAAAGTAATGAATGCAGTTAATAACACAGAATTAGGGTGCTCAAATTGGGAAGCTCTTTGCAAGGCATATGGATTTCAGGAGGATATGGAAATAACCTTCGATCTTCGTCTTGAAGATCATATTGAAGGTAACATCGACATTTGGGTGGATGTCGATATGCTTCCTGTTTTACCTCCATGTGAGTTTATCAACCATGCATATTTGTCAAGTAATTTGCATTCTATATTTAAAAATAGTTGGTGTTCATCCATACTAAATTTGTTAATTTATAATTTACAGCTTATTTCGTTTCTTCGAGTGAAACACAGAAAATAATTGACACGACACACTACACTTATGGATCACATCTAACTTGGGAGGAGAAGGATGATCTTATCAACTTTGTTATTGGTGTCCTAGTTGGTAGGGAGATCTTCCCGTATAATTTGGGAACTGGCCCAAATTATACATTGTACAGGACACTAGTGCATAGGTTGAGGGCGGATGACATTCGCCGAAATATCTTGGTAAGAGTTGCTAATTAAGTACACTACTATTGCGTAAATGGAATTGATTACATTGCTAACTAGGCTACTATTATGTTCGTCAACAGAAACTGCCAAATGAAGTTGTGCCTCCGTTGATGCAAGCCGAAGGTAATATAACAATTAAAAGCCCTAAGAGGCCCGAGTTCTCTTTTGCATACTCGACTGAGCGCAAACCACCAAGACGGCTCCAAATTGATGCATGGGAACAAATAAAGAAGGATCGCAAGCCACAAGTTGGAGACCGTTGGATCTCTTTGCTTCATCATGGAGACATAGGTGTTATTCTGTTTTATGTCATTTTACCTAGGAGGGAGGACTAGGTCCTATGAGAGAGAAGTTTTTCTGGTTTATTTTAACTTGCATGATCGATTAGGATGATTACTATTATGATGTTTTTCTGTTTTATGAGATTTTAACTTGGTATGATTAAGATGATGATGAGTTGTTAGATGAGTAAGATTATGATGAGTTATATGACATATATTTGATTAAGGTGGATGGATGCAAGTGATCATGTTGAATTAGAGGAAAATATGATGTTGCGATTGGCCCTTTCCAAAAATGAAAACCCGCGTGAAAATACAATATAAATATAAAAGAAAATGAAAACAAAAAATGAAACACGGCCCTTTCCAAAAAAAAAACCCCAACGCCTTATTGTCCCGGTTCGTGTTACGAACCGGGACTAAAGGTCCTCCTGCCTCGGCGCCGCAGTGCGGCCACGTGGAGCACCTTTGGTCCCGGTTCGTAAGCCAACCGGGACTAAAAGTGATCGGCATTAGTCCCGATCGTGTTGTCCCGGTTGTAGAACCGAGACTAAAGGTCCTCTGGAACCGGGACTGTTGCCCTGTTTTCTACTAGTGATACCAAATCCCATCTCAACATATGTCTTATTGCTCCTAGTTCCTAGAAAAAAATAACCATGGTTGAACTAAACAAATAAGTGACCACGCCAGTCACCTACAAATAACAATGTGTGCAATTAGTATCAATCAAACCCTTTTGCAATCTTTAAAAGAAACAACCCTAAACCCCTTGCAACAGACTAACACAACCCAAACGCCAAGAAATTATTCATGCTACAACAAGTCCCCAATTCATTACACATTGTGCAAATGCCGACCAAAAAAATTTAGTAGCATAACAACTTATCAATGTATGAGATTACCCAAAAACCTTATCCCAAATCCAACCGCACCAAAAAATCCTAGTAAAGGCATGTACTACAAAAATTGTGGCCAAAGAAAAACAATGCTGACATAGAAACCTCTAATCTCATCGTTAGATCATCACTTTGAGATCAAAAAAGGGCATATACCAAAGGTTGGGACTGGTTTCGGACTTGCGACAAGGTGCGAGAGTGACATCATGCAACAACTTGTAACACCCTGGTTTTCACTCCCTGTTTTTTTCCTTTGCGGGATTTGACTCCCGTCCTTTTTCTCGGTGTTATCGGATTTCTCTAGCTCTTGGGTATGTGAAGATGGTCATCTAGCCTTGCCTTCCCTATCCAACCAGAGATTCCCTCCAGTCCAACCTTGCCACCCAAGATCTATCTCCGGACTTTGCCACCGAAACCCTACCTTCGGAGTTGCCGGAAGGGAAACCCTAATCCTTCCGGTTACAAAGGAACATCAATTTCCTTTGATCTGTTGCCTCCCAAACTTTTCCCAGTGATCATACCTCATCTATAAGCCCTGGATATGTAAAAATATTGCCAAGTCATTTGCAATATTTTTCATTTATAATTAATTCCTTTTTCTGCCAGTTAAAGGAATTAAATCCAAGAAAATATCTATCCATCTCCAAAGATCATGAAAACTTGTGGAGATATTCTTTGTGATCATTCTGAGCTCCCATAAAAATATTGGCCATAATTAAATAGGGGAAATTGCCTTTTCCTATTTAATGCCAATATTGCATTTTGGGCACTTTCTAAAGGAACTACCATTTTGGTAGCCAGGAAAAATCCCAAATAAATTGTGGAGCTTCTCATATCCATATCTTCATCATTTCCATAAAGAACCCAAGTTCCATAGTTCAAATTTTGAGCACCACATCAATTTGCAGATTCTGTCCAGTCGGGCAAGTTGCAAAGGAAGTGCTCTATTCCTTTATCTATTTGAGCTGAAATTTTTCATGGTGGTTAACATTGCCAAATCAACCATGGATACCAAAAATCAGCTCAATTCATCTATCCATTTTTCCCCAGCAATTTTCCTAAGTTTCTGTCCAGAGAGAAGCTCTGTGAAGGAAGTACCTTTAATCTTTTCCGAGGAAAAACTATTCAGGGACCCGGATGTGACTAATTCTTTCAGATAAGTCCCTGTTGCCCAAAACTCTTATATCTTTTTAACCGTGACTCCGATTCCGGTGATTCCAACGCCCACTTCTTCGTCTCGTCGAGCCCATTCCGATGGTATCATTTTCATAATGTTTACACATTCTGAAAATGACCATTCTGCCCTTGCCCTTCATTCAGCCCCTCCGAGAGGGAATCCTTTCCGGCGGATTATCCTGCGAGGCTACCGCACTTCTTCCCAGAGTATCCTTCAACCCCAGGCAAGCCGACCATCTGATATATGCCCTAAAGCATTGCTCTGTGTTATTCTTGCGTGTTTAATTAATATGCTTGTGTTAGAAATAATTAAACTCCTGCCATTTCGATATTGTCATTTACGTCACCTGCTACTGCTCATCTTGTCATTGCACTAATGACTCGTCGTGAGATTATACGGAGATAGGTGGTTTTGTTTGCTTAGCTACTGCTATCTCGAGTTATCGTGATAAACAACCATGCTTGTCGAATACTTGCTAAGGCTAAACCTAGTCGGTTGATCTAGAGTCACCTGTCCGGGCTTATCCGTGCAGCCACATTTGCCGGTATGGGACGGCCTTGACTTGGTCTGATCGCGTGCTCTTTCACCGGTACCGCCAGATAGGGAAGGTTATGCGCGCGCGCTACCCTAGCCCGGTAGGCGGCGATAACCTTGTGAGCCCAGTTGATTGTTTGACCCGGGAGTCCCCGTTTGGGACAGTTTAGTGGAGTCCCCGTTTGGGACAGTTTAGTTTGGCCACGACGGTGGCAGGTGTCATGAGGACACAGGGGCCACCCAGGGCAGACCTCCGGGGGAGGATGAGTGCCGGCGGTACGATGAAGGAGTCACGGGTCAGGCAGGTTCTGTTGAAGCAACGCTGGTCCACACGAAGGGGATCACGAGGCCGGGTGCTTCATGGTGTGGGTAAAGTGCGCAACCTCTGCCGAGTGTAAAATCTATTCGAATAGCCTTGTCCACGGTATTGGACAGCCCGTCCAGACCTCACTAGTTGGTCAACCATAATAATGATAATAATGATGGAAGAACTCATCTGGTGCAGACATCAGATGATGTCAGGAATAGGATATGTTAGCCATGGGATGGCTATGAGATGAGAGGTCGGATGACCACATGATTTGGATTGGATTCGGATCAGATTCAGATTGGGATCGTGAGAATGCTCGGAGTATGGAATATTTATTTAGTATGCTTTACTTTACCGTAATTACTTCAGTAGTTATCTTGCTAGATAATCCTGTTAGGCCATGATAACTAATATTGCTCTAATCACAAATATATGCTTGAATGCCATGGATTGCTTTGCTTGGTGTATATGTTAGTTTGGTTTGCTTGCGAGTACATTCAAAAGTACTCAGCGGCCTTTAACATGGCCAGGTTCACATAAGGATTCGTCGTCCGTCGTCGAGGAGCCGGAGTGTTCGCGGGCTAGAAGAGTAACCTAGTCAGATCCCTGTGGATTGGAGCCGCACCAAGACCTTGCTGCCTTAGATAGAGCTTTTTCGCTGCCATCACCCCTCGTAATATATCATGTAAGACTTATATACTCATTAATAGAAATGCCTGTGTTCATGATACTTGTTGTAAACGCACATGCCAGAGTGATTTCCTGGGCTGGTATGCATGGCGACCGTCTGGCTACAGTGGTAATCAGGCGGGGTGCCACAACGAATGGTATCAGAGCAACCACGCTGACTATAGGTTACCCTAGCCAGACTTCATTGTCTTGTGTTCAGTAGGAAGCCCAGATGGATTTCAGCCATCTTTGCCACCTGGCATGGCTACTATTGATCATAAGGCAACCCCTTAGGTCTTCGGCTCCATCAGACCCCAATTCTCGTGGCCCTTGCCTCCGGTGTGAAACGCTCGCACCGGGCAACGACCCGTGAGCCCTGAAACCCCTAGGTAAACCAGATATCCTTACCCTGCTTGCTAACCATGGCATTTCTCTCCTTGACTCTAGTTTCCTTTGGGAAATGCTTATAAATCCTATCTCTCCTCGACAACCTTAGGAACGTTGACTAAGCCACTTTGGCTATGGTCCTGCGTCGAGTGTGATGCTCCCTAAGGAAGTAGTAGGAGCGTGACACCAGTGCTACCAGGAGCATTGTGTGATTTTGCTTCTAAATCCTTAGAGGTGCATCGAGTGCGCTATATTAGTTATACTAGTGGATCCTCGGCCATGTGTGTAAGGCCCGCAATATTTGAGCTTTATTTTCTTTTTGGTTGTTCGCGGTTCTTGTTTCTCTTGTCGATTCCGTTTTTCTGCTCCGACTGGATCCATCCGCAAGAGTTGTCTAAGAAGATCAGCATGCAACCGGGATAATACTCAATAATCCCAATTCAGCAAGAGTCATGTCCAGCTAACTAGCTGATATTCGGAACATTACTACCGGATCTGTCAGAGATGAAGAATGGGTCAGAAGCAGAATCCGTGTGCAACAGACCAGGCCAGAATATACATGAGGAAGTTGGCCTCATAACAGAACATACCTGAGGAACAGTCAGCTGAGTTATGAGGAATGAACACCGATAAGGGCAAATTATTCCGTCCGCAATACAAGAATTATTTCAGTCAGCGAGGTGAACCTTGAGTCTTTCCTCAAGGGACTCAAGAATTATTTACCCACCGAAGACATATTTCCAGAAGGTAAATGTGCCAAGAACAACAACAGAACTCTGGTATGTTGATACAAATTTCAAAGCATATTTTGAAGTTCACCGGTACAAATACAAAGTTTTCTAGGCACTGTGAACAAGGTTCGCAAGAAATATGGATAAGTTCACGGTTGCCCAGAATCAATGAGAACTTCACATGTTTGGAAGCTCAGCTGAACCGAATGGAATTATCCATCAACTGCTTATTATCCGCAACACCTGGGTTGAATGCAAGGGGTATTCTGACTTAATTAACGATAGGAAGTCTGCACCAGTGGTGCAACCTTTACAGCAACAATGATCAGACCAACAGAAGACAAGCGATGTGCGTGACCATCGGAATATCTTCAATCAAGGTATGGCCTATACCAAGTTTGGCTCCGCTATGGGTAAAATTCCGAATACCTCGGAAGGAAGCCAGAATCGGCCATGGACCCGACTGCGTACCCAAGACTTCTGAAATAAGCAACCCAACCTTCCTCCGCAAGCCATCAGAAGGGGCTTATGATACCAGACTGTCAATCTTCCTCCGTACGTCACTTGGTGAGAAAAGTTTCTGGGGTACGACACTCCCATCTTCCACAAGCGTGCTACTGCGGAAAACTTCCGGCATAAGACACCTGACCTTCCGCAGTAAGCCACATGAAGGAAAGCTTTTAAGGCACGATACCCAGCTTTCTTCAGCACGCTACCTTGGCAGAAGCTTCGAGCATAAGGAATTCAGCCTTCTTCAACACGCCATTGTGCCTACCACAAGCTTGTCAGGATCACGAACTAGTCCAGACACACCCGCCCGCCTCAGAACTCAGTGATTATGAAAGGATTTATCCTACACCTGCATATGTTGTGAGCATGCAGTCCAGTGGATCAGTTCATGCGAGCCACTCGTCGAGAATGACTGTGTCCAGAGAAACAGTGGCCCCATACTTCAAGGAAGGATATGAGCACAGTAGTCCCTACGAGGTATGCAAGAGTAAGTCCTGAGAACAAGCCCGACAAACCAGGAAAACAATCAAGGAGCCGTGTTGGCAGGTCATTACAGGTCCATCAAAGGAACCCTCAAGAACAAAGAAGTCGTGAACAAACAACCTCCGTGACGGTCAACAAGATACAGCTTCACGGACAGAGTGGTAATACCAATCCTTGTCAGACTCTTGCATATACGGCCACAACAGTGCAGCCTGCATGTCATACTCATCATGAATATGGGCTATCAACCAAGACAAGAGGCTATGCTCCGAAAGATACACCAGATGAAAGCAATACTATGCTTAGCTCAGTGGTCCCAGCAAGGACTACAGAAGCCATATATATGACAGAGCCATCTCCACGAGCGATAGAGTTTGAAATAAGACATTCAGATAGAAGGGTTCGAAGCACATCAGCATCAATAGCTCGTGGACACCATGACATCATTGGAGTACGAGATTACTGTCTATGATTATTTTGTGATCATGCCTGACGTTTTAGTTGAGGATATAGCAGCCATAGTTCAGTCTTGTTGATTCCTTGAATTATGGATCACCTAAGGGCAAAGTCAGGATGCATAAGCCAGAAGGAAATGTCAGTATGGAACCCACAGCCAGCCTGAGCATTCTGACACGGCAATAAGAGAACCACCCCTAGTAGCTCGAGGCCATACCAGCACGAGAGCCTGGTACCAGGAAAGGAGGTCTTGCCCATGACAGTCAGGGTACGAAGTATCGCAATAAAACCCGAAGTAGTAGCTTCCAGACTATGGAAATCGAGCTGTCTATTGGTATTAACCGCTACCCCATCCAGCAACAAACTACCAGGACAAAAGGTACACCTGATAGGAAAGAGAAGGATTCAAAGAAACTGTGTGAAAAGACAACACATGGTCCATCAGAAGAGGCAGTTAAAAGGGTCAGTGAACCAATGAAGACAGGACAACCGATGGATCCAAGTCGCACACAGGTAAGTTCCCCTTCACCGGGAGGTAAGCCCGGAAATCTCGAGGACGAGATTTTCTTAAGACCCTGGTTTTCACTCCCTGTTTTTTTTCCTTTGCGGGATTTGACTCCCGTCCTTTTTCTCGGTGTTATCGGATTTCTCTAGCTCTTGGGTATGTGAAGATGGTCATCTAGCCTTGCCTTCCCTATCCAACCAGAGATTCCCTCCAGTCCAACCTTGCCACCCAAGATCTATCTCCGGACTTTGCCACCGAAACCCTACCTTCCGAGTTGCCGGAAGGGAAACCCTAATCCTTCCAGTCAGCGGCGGAGCTCCTGGTAGGGCGAGGTGGGGCACTCGCCCCACCTTGATTTGGAGGAATTTTTTTATATAGGTATACATATATACACAGTAACACAGCGTCTCGTGTTATTGGGCCCGTTCGGGTCAATCCAGTGACTGGGTCAATCCCCGCTCGGCCGCTCCCAGTAGTCTCCAACACACCCGCCCAGTGCCCGCCCGATCGCCCTTGCTCTGCTTCGTCGCTTCGTCGCATAACCCTAGCCGCCAGTTCCTGGACCGTCGACGGAGCGAGCGTTGCCCGTTCCGGCGGCCAGCCAGCAGCAGCGGCTCTCGTTCTGGGGCGGCGGAGGCAAGCAGCAGGCAGCGCCGCAGGCCCACAGCGGCGACTCCCGTTCCTGGCGGCGTGGCGGCGCTGGGCGGCGCGTGAGGCCGGGGGCCTGCGGCCAGCAGTGCGCAGCGGCTCCCGTTCCTGGCGGCGCACCGGCGCGGGCAGTGCGCGGGGCGGCTCGGGGCGGCGCGGCGGCACAGGTGCGGCGCGTGAGGCCGGGGGCCGGCGGCCAGCAGCAGCGGCTCTCGTTCTGGGAGGCCCGAGGCAAGCAGCAGGCAGCAGCGACATCCAACATCCAGCAAAATGGACAGGAAGAGAAAGAGGCTCCCAAAGACGAACGGGAGAGGTATATTTCTGAATTTTAGTGTCATTTTCAGAGAATGACTTAGCAATCTACAATCTGATGATTTTAGAGACATTTTATGTGATTGATTGCAGATTTGAAAAGATATTTTGAGGCTGTTGTTAGTCGCAGTAGCTCCAATCCAAATCCAAGTACCCATGAAAGTCGCAATGCTACGACAAGTCCTGTTATGCAACTGGCTACGGCACATTCTGTTGATTCCGTGGAAGGAGAGAATGCAAATTTCACACCTACTGAACAAGTTTCAGATTCGGTTGAAACCACAGTGGAGGAGAATGTTGATTCGGGACTTGAAGGTATAACCGTCTTTTCTGTAGATGACATACAAGGTGATCCAGGACTTCGCATTCCAATAGATAGATTTAACCCCAATATTAGAGATGATGTTAGATTTGCTTACCTAGAGATGGGTCCAACTCAACCAACTGATCACAATTTTCCACCAAATAAAGATGAAAGGTGCTTTCGGCCAGCATGGTATAAGGACTTTGATTGGTTGGAATATAGTGTAGAAAAGGAAAAGGCTTACTGTTTTGATTGTTTTCTTTTTAAGCATGATCGAATGGATGATAAATGGGGTTATGAGGTTTTCTCCAAATCGGGGTATGATAATTGGAAAAATGCAGTTGCGGCATTTCGTAAACATGTTGGTGGGCCATCTAGCATCCACAATATTTCAAGGAAAACATGTAAGGATTTCAAAACTCAGAAGGCCAGTTTGAAAAGTAAAGTAACAACTTACAACAAAAGTTCACTCGAGAAGTATGAAACTCGTGTGGACACATCTTTGGGCATTGTAAGTTATCTTGCATTACAAGGTGAACCATTTCGTGGACATGATGAATCCACTACTTCGTTGAACAAGGGAAATTTTTTAGAATTACTTGATTGGGTCAAAGAAAGGAATCCAGAAGTGAAGGCTGCATTTGATGAGCTATGTCCTAAAAATGCCAAAATGACTTCCGGAGACATTCAAAAAGAACTTGCTAAGCATTGTGCAATGACGGTCACCAAAGCAATCAAAGAAGAGATGGATGGTTGCCTTTTCTCTGTTCTTATTGATGAGTGTCGTGATATTTCGATGAAAGAACAAATGGCCGTGGTTGTGAGGTACGTGTTGAAGTATGTTAAGTACTTTTGAGTTTGTTTTGTATTTGTTCTATCTGGAATAGTGGGGTGAGTCAACTAATTGTATGATTGCAGGTTTTTGAGCAAAAAAGGAGAGACCATGGAAAGGTTTTTGGGCATTAAGCATGTCCCAGACACAACATCAGCATCTTTGAAGAAGGCATTATTGGAGGTTTTTGCTAAACATGGTCTGCTTGTTGCAAGACTACGAGGGCAAGGGTATGATGGTGCATCTAATATGAGAGGAAAATTTAATGGCCTTCAAAAGTTAATTCGTGATGAGAACCCACATGCTTTCTATATTCACTGCTTTGCTCACCAACTTCAGCTGATAGTTGTCGCAGTTTCGAGATGTTGCAAGGGTGTTGAGGACTTTTTTGACTATGTGACCATGATTGTCAATCTCAGCGGTTCATCTTGTAGGAGGAAGGATAGGTTACTTGATAAGCAAAAGGAAGTTCTTTTGGCTAAGATTGAGGGAGGTGAGGTGCCCACGGGAAGAGGGAAAAATCAAGAAACATCTCTAGTTAGACCTGGAGATACAAGATGGGGCTCCCATTACAAAACTTTATCTCGCATTGAATCAATGTGGGACGCGGTGATAGAAGTTTTGGGCATTGTTGAGGATGATGTGCGTGTTCCATGTAGGGCAGGAGGTTTGGTCCATCAAATGGAGACTTTTAGCTTTGTGTTCATCCTCAAGATGATGTTAAAACTCCTTCGTATGACAAATGATTTATCTCTTCTATTGCAAAAGAAGGATCAAAATGTTGTTCAGGTATGTGATGGATTATGTTGTATGTTGTTCATGTAAATTGACTTGCATCTAACCTTGTGAATTATAATTGTGTCATTCCAGGCAATGTCATTGGTTATGGACGTGAGAACACGTTTGATCAATTGGAGAAATGATGGTTGGGAGCCACTGTTGGAAGATGTTAAAGCATTTTGCACCAAAAATGACATTCCAATACCAAATATGGATGACATGTTTACAAAATGGGGGAAATCAAGAAAAGGTGGAAGAAACAATGTCACTGCTGATCATTTTTTCCGTGTGGACACCTTCTATGTTGCTATAGACTCCATCACTGCTGAGTTTGATCATCGTTTCAATGAGGTATCTTCAGAGCTGCTGCAAAACTTCTCTTGTCTTGACCCAAGAAACTCCTTTTCTAGGTTCAATGTGGTTAAGCTTGCACGACTCACAGAGATTTATCATGCGGATTTCTCTAATTATGAACGTGAACACATAGAAGATAACCTTGAGCTATTCATTATTCATATGAGAAGGGTTGAAGACTTTAGAGCTTGTCATGATATTGCAAGCCTAGCTAAAAAGATGGTTGAACTTGAAAGGCATATCATGTTTCCTACGGTTTATCGCCTCATTGAGTTGGCATTGCTACTACCGGTGGCCACGGCAACGGTTGAAAGGGCCTTTTCAGCAATGAAAATTATTAAGACCGAGTTGCGCAACAAGATGTCCGGTTGCTGGCTTAATGACTTGATGGTGTGTTACATTGAACGTGGGATATTCAAAAGTCTAGATCTTGGTAAAATCAAGGAAAGTTTTCAAAAGGAGGGCAGGGCACTACCATTGCCTGGGTCTTCTAGGCGCCATTAAAGCTTCACTATTAATCGGTATGTTTTAGGTTGTTATTCTATTTAGACAAACATGTTTACATTTTCATTGTATCCGGTTATTCCGTTTATGATCATTTAAAATATTAATGTACAATGTCTATCAGTGTGTATTATCTACGTTGATTTTGCATCCAATTTTTTTTTGCTTCAGAGTTCGCCCCACCTTAATTTTTTTTCGTCCTCCGCCACTGCTTCCAGTTACAAAGGAACCTCAATTTCCTTTGATCTGTTGCCTCCCAAACTTTTCCCAGTGATCATACCTCATCTATAAGCCCTGGATATGTAAAAATATTGCCAAGTCATTTGCAATATTTTTCATTTATAATTAATTCCTTTTTCTGCCAGTTAAAGGAATTAAATCCAGGAAAATATCTATCCATCTCCAAAGCTCATGAAAACTTGTGGAGATATTCTTTGTGATCATTCTGAGCTCCCATAAAAATATTGGCCATAATTAAATAGGGGAATTGCCTTTTCCTATTTAATGCCAATATTGCATTTTAGGCACTTTCTAAAGGAACTACCATTTTGGTAGCCAGGAAAAATCCCAAATAAATTGTGGAGCTTCTCATATCCATATCTTCATCATTTCCATAAAGAACCCAAGTTCCATAGTTCAAATTTTGAGCACCACATCAATTTGCAGATTCTGTCCAGTTGGGCAAGTTGCAAAGGAAGTGCTCTATTCCTTTATCTATTTGAGCTGAAATTTTTCATGGTGGTTAACATTGCCAAATCAACCATGGATACCAAAAATCAGCTCAATTCATCTATCCATTCCCCCCCAGAAATTTTCATAAGTTTCTGTCCAGAGAGAAGCTCTGTGAAGGAAGTACCTTTAATCTTTTCCGAGGAAAAACTATTCAGGGACCCGGATGTGACTAATTCTTTCAGATAAGTCCCCGTTGCCCAAAACTCTTATATCTTTTTAACCGTGACTCCGATTCCGGTGATTCCAACGCCCACTTCTTCGTCTCATCGAGCCCGTTCCGATGGTATCATTTTCATAATGTTTACACATTCTGAAAATGACCATTCTGCCCTTGCCCTTCATTCAGCCCCTCCGAGAGGGAATCCTTTCCGGCGGATTATCCTGCGAGGCTACCACACTTCTTCCCGGAGTATCCTTCAACCCCAGGCAAGCCGACCATCTGATATATGCCCTAAAGCATTGCTTTGTGTTATTCTTGCGTGTTTAATTAATATGCTTGTGCTAGAAATAATTAAACTCCTGCCATTTCGATATTGTCATTTACGTCACCTGCTACTGCTCATCTTATCATTGCACTAATGACTCGTCGTGAGATTATACGGAGACAGGTGGTTATGTTTGCTTAGCTACTGCTATCTCGAGTTATCGTGATAAACAACCATGCTTGTCGAATACTTGCTAAGGCTAAACCTAGTCGGTTGATCTAGAGTCACCTGTCCGGGCTTATCCGTGCAGCCACATTTGCCGGTATGGGACAGCCTTGACTTGGTCTGATCGCGTGCTCTTTCACCGGTACCGCCAGATAGGGAAGGTTATGCGCGCGCGCTACCCTGGCCCGGTAGGCGGCGATAACCTTGTGAGCCCAATTGATTGTTTGACCCGGGAGTCCCCGTTTGGGACAGTTTAGTGGAGTCCCCGTTTGGGACAATTTAGTTTGGCCACGACGGTGGCAGGTGTCATGAGGACACAGGGGCCACCCAGGGCAGACCTCCGGGGGAGATGAGTGTCGGTGGTACGATGAAGGAGTCACGGGTCAGGCAGGTTCTGTTGAAGCAACGCTGGTCCACCCGATGGGGATCACGAGGCCGGGTGCTTCATGGTGTGGGTAAAGTGCGCAACCTTTGCCGAGTGTAAAATCTATTCGAATAGCCGCGTCCACGGTATTGGACAGCCCGTCCAAACCTCACTAGTTGGTCAACCGTAATAATGATAATAATGATGGAAGAACTCATCTGGTGCAGACATCAGATGATGTCAGGAATAGGATATGTTAGCCATGGGATGGCTATGAGATGAGAGGTCGGATGACCACATGATTTGGATTGGATTCGGATCAGATTCAGATTGGGATCGTGAGAATGCTCGGAGTATGGAATATTTATTTAGTATGCTTTACTTTACCGTAATTACTTCAGTAGTTATCTTGCTAGATAATCCTGTTAGGCCATGATAACTAATATTGCTCTAATCACAAATATATGCTTGAATGCCATGGATTGCTTTGCTTGGTGTATATGTTAGTTTGGTTTGCTTGCGAGTACATTCAAAAGTACTCAGCGGCCTTTAACATGGCCAGGTTCACATAAGGATTCGTCGTCCGTCGTCGAGGAGCCGGAGTGTTCGCGGGCTAGAAGAGTAACCTAGTCAGATCTCTGTGGATTGGAGCCGCACCAAGACCATGCTGCCTTAGATAGAGCTTTTCCGCTGCCATCACCCCTCGTAATATATCATGTAAGACTTATATACCCATTAATAGAAATGCCTGTGTTCATGATACTTGTTGTAAACGCGCATGCCAGAGTGATTTCCTGGGCTGGTATGCGTGACGACCGTCTGGCTACAGTGGTAATCAGGCGGGGCGCCACACAACTTCACGGGGCGATGGAGATGATTGTGCACCGCCTGAATTTGCCCCACGCATAGTGCTTCGATCATTGACGTTGATCGTTTCTGCTTTCGCCTCCTCGTCTCCCTCGATTTCGAGCACGAAATCCACATGAAGTGAGGGTATAAAACTATAAATGAGTCGTTGTGAACTAAAAGCGGTGTTTGTGCAAAAAAGAAATCAACACGACGAATCTGTATTTTGCTGTTAGCATATGTTACACGACAACCGATCAAAATAGTTAGTCGTGTGCCACTTATGATGAAATACCGTAGTCAAATGAGCCCAGGACCGCTAGCTGTAACTTAAACCACCTCAGTGACCCTATTTCAGGTACATTGAAATCTAGTGACTAAGTGAAAAATTCCTAAGTACAGAATACAGTGACCATTGTACTTAACTCTTTCTTCAACGGCACCAACTCAGTTTTTTTTTTTTTTTTTTTATTTATTTATTTAGGAAACCAGGTCAGCTTGTAATGTGGCCCGCTCAGAGAGATGGAAGATGTCATTCTTGAAGGCCCACTCCACAGAGGCCTGTCATCCGAGAAGGCCCAAGGGCTCCTATTAGACGCGAAAAGGAGGCGACGGGAACCACCGAGACAGGCCAGGACCCCGTACCCGGACCAGACACCACACCGCCGCCCTCTCGCCGCCGCGCCTCCGACCCAAGCCACACCGCCCGCCGTCGCAGGGAGCGGCCGCTCCGATGATGATGGCGGGGCCGTACCACCAGCCGACGACCCTGGAGGAGGTCCGCACGCTCTGGATCGGCGACCTCCAGTACTGGGCCGACGAGAACTACCTCTACGGCTGCTTCGCGCACACCGGCGAGGTAGGTTTCGGTACCTCGCTAGGTCTCGGTACTATTGCCCGCTTGATGTTCTCGAGCTGCTCTGGCTGTGCCGAAGGAGCGATTGCTTCGCTATTTATGCGAATTTGGGCGTATTGGTTAGTTGTATCTATCCTGGTTTTAGGGTTCCAAACTGGCCGTTTTGTTCTGAAACTGGCTGTAGCTATGATTCCATGTGGCTAGACGCTTCATCATACTAGAATTAGCAAATTTGTTTGAAGTAGCGACATGGTTGACATTCTGAATCGAAGCGGTTGCTGGAGCCTACTGTGCAGATCAAGTGATATACCGAGGTGATTGTTTGTTATGCCTAATGGGGAGGTAAATTTCTTTGTGAACAGCGTAGGTTTGTTGAACTTTGTCATCGCATAATAGTAGGTAGCTTGTTTTTATGGCTATGCTAACCTGTTCATCTTCACATCACTGGATTTTTTGTTTATGCCTTTATGGTATCTTCTACGAATGGATTCTTCTTAGTTCAGAATTGCTATAAGGTCAATGCCTCAGTTTCTTCCTAAACCCTAGGCGTTTATTTGCAGCAAGCCAACACAATTCAGTTGAATGTTGTGTTTCAGTAGAAGTCGCAACAAAGTTTTGTACCTTGACATCCTGTAAGAATCAGTGCAGTAAGTGTTACATTGTTGGACGTGTGATCCATGCTGCCCCCCTTCTGGACTTCATTTAGAACAGAGCTGATGATATAGTTTAGTAGTTTCTTTTGCATGCCATGTTTGCAACTCTATACCGTGTCATGCTGATTTCAGTTGACTATATACTCTTTCGAGCGTCTGTTTTATTGCCAGTGACGTTATTCTACTGTTGAGTATTCAGGAGTACCTTTTGCACTCGTAGTACTAACAGGGCTGCAATTGTTTGGGAATGCAGGTCCAATCCGTAAAATTAATACGCAACAAATTATCTGGTCTTCCAGAGGGCTATGGATTCATTGAATTCATTTCACATGAAGCTGCTGAGAAAGTTCTACAGGCTTATAATGGCGCACAAATGCCTGGAACTGAGCATACATTCAGATTGAACTGGGCATCGTTCAGCTCTGGTGAGAAGCGTCCAGATGCAGGACCTGACCATTCAATTTTTGTAGGAGACTTGGCACCTGATGTCACAGATTACTTACTGCAAGAGACTTTCCGAGTGAACTATTCATCTGTTAGGGGGGCCAAGGTTGTCACAGATCCAAATACTGGGAGATCTAAAGGATATGGATTTGTAAAGTTTGCAGATGAAAATGAGAAGACCCGTGCAATGTCAGAGATGAATGGTGTGTATTGCTCAACAAGACCTATGCGGATAAGTGCTGCAATTCCTAAGAAATCATCTGGATCTCAGCTTCAATATGGAGCTGCTAAAGGTAATGATTATCTGTAACCTACTATTTGGTGTTCCAATTCAACACAGTACTACTTGATTTGTCGATTATAATCAAATATGGTCATAAGGCACTTCGATTGACGCATGGGCTCATATGATTTGTCTCTTATTAGTGCTAATAAAACAAAGATCCGTCTGTAATGGGACACTGCAATGATTCATCAATATTGTAAGGCAACACAGCAACTATTACAAGTAGATCTTCATTAAAAGAGGTACTTCCATTGATATGTTTTAACTGTCTTTTTATGTTTAATATGTAGCCATGTACCCAGCAACAGCTTATGCAATTCCGCAGGCGCAAACAGTTCTACCAGATAGTGATCTTACAAACACTACTGTAAGAACCCTTATCATATTGATTGGTGTTTGTTCTGGTGTTTCCTCTGTTGGACTGTTTGTTATGTCATTTACACTGGACTTCGTCTGCAGATATTTATTGGTAACTTGGACCCAAATGTGACAGAAGAGGAGCTGAGGCAGATTTGCGTGCAGTTTGGGGAGCTTATATATGTAAAAATTCCAGTTGGTAAAGGGTGTGGATTTGTACAATATGCATCTAGGTGAGTCTTTTAGAAAAACAAATGATACTTGTTTTATTCCTTGAACTGTAATTTACAGAACAAAGCATGCATTTCTCAGTAGGCAGGCACTGCCCAAGGTGCAAGATTCGCAAATTGCCAATGTCTTGTGTGTGCGTGTGTGCGCGCGCGTGCTTCATTTCAATTTTTAGATTGCATTGCCGTCATAGGTGAAGCACAAAAAGGTGTGATTGTATCAGCTGTAGTTTATCTTGTCTTTTGGTGCAATCATATGCAAATGTGGTGACAGAAAATAATATATCAAAGAACCTTGAAAACTATATACTCCCTCCGTCCCGAATTACTTGTCTTAGATTTGTCTAGATACGGTGTTTCTAGATATTTATGTGTCTTTATGAACTGAAACTTGATCCTGCAGAATCTGGTAAAGATTTGTCCATATATACCAGCAGGACAAAATACTGCATGCCTTATGTCGACTTGTTTCATTAGTACATTTTGCATGCAAACTATTAATCTCCATTTATAGCTCAGTAGGGAGGAGCAAAATTGATCTTTATTGTATGTGTATATATGCCTATTAATGTTCTACAGTGGCTACTTCCTTCTAAAATTTCGCCTCTTGGTTATTGCATTTTTTGGTGACTCCTTTTTGTGCTGTCATCTAATGTCTGAATGATGCAAGTATGATGTGCTTACCACTAAGATAATCGTTTCAGGGCATCAGCTGAGGAGGCTGTGCAGCGTCTTCATGGCACAGTGATTGGCCAACAGGTGGTTAGACTTTCATGGGGCAGAAGTCCTGCCAATAAACAGGTATATCAGATTTAAATGCTGGTGCCACAAACCTTCATTAAATTTCTAATTTATGAACCTGACATCTAGTAATCTCTCAAATTCTGATTTTCTAAAACCCAGTAGAATTAAGCTTGTTAGATTTGGGTTGTGCAGTGATGAGCATGCTAAAGAAGAATTTTCTTTATTATTAACTGTTAAATAGATAACGGTCTGATCCGCATTATATTGTTCTCGTTCCTAGTCTAACAGATGAAGGGTTAGTTTGTTGGGGCGTGCTACGCGTCGGCCGACGGATCTTTGTAAATGATCCGCCGCCTAGTGAGCCATTCGATTCATTGATGGAGCTATTTGCATTGTTTTTTTTTCTGTAACAAAACTGTTGTTACAAAACTTTGTATTCTTGCAACAAGACCTTTGTTACAAGATCTTCTCTTCTCTAATCTCTGCAACAAGACCCTTTTTGCAAACCACCTCTTTTCTAATTTTCTGCAACAAGACCCATGTTGCACAACCTCTTCTTCTCTAATTTTCTGCAACAAGACCCTTGTTGCAAAACGACCTCTTCTCTAATTTTCTGCGACAAGACCCATGTTGCACAACCTTCTTCTCTAATTTTCTATGACAAGACCCTTGCTGCAAAAGTTACAGCCGCATCTAATTTTCTGCAACAAGACCCATGTTGCAAAAATTACAAATCTCCAGCCGCTCACACACTTGCACAGTCGTCGTTCGCTGTCACCGTTCTGCAACAACACCGTTGTTGCAAAGATAAGATGAGAGAGACGTGCGTGGTCCAGTAGGACACATGTCGAGCAACGGAGGTGGTGGACGCCCCACGTTAGATCGGTCGGTTGATCATAATCATTTCCCTAGTTTGTTGGATAATTGTTTCTTGTGTTTTTACCTGTTGTGATCTCTTCAAATTGAGGTTAATAATTACATGTTCTTATCTTCCACAATCCTATGCAGGATCAATCAGCTGCCTGGGGTCAGCAGACAGATCCTAACCAATGGAGTGCTTATTATAGCTATGGATATGATCCATATGGGTATCCTCAGGACCCATCATATGCATATGGTGCTTATGCAGGATACGCCCAGTATCCCCAACAGGCAAGGCTTTCAGTCCACTTTGCACTCATGATATTCCCAAGTGTTTTGAACTTGTGCATTCTGCAAGAAGCTGTGGATATGGACACCTGACGCTTGCCATTTTTTGATTCGTGTATTTATTCACCATAGAAAGCATGTTAATACCTGTTACCAATTGTATGTTTTGTTTCTACCAATAGAGACGCTTTTTATGAGCCATATAGTTCACTTCATCATATTAAATAGATTCAGGAGAAGTTAGGTTGCAGAAAGTATATATTTGACTTACGCCCTATAGCTTTAGGGATACAAGTGTGGAGACTCACTTACTCATTTTGCTTAATTGACTGTTCACCACCAACATAATTGCTAATTCAGTTTGTACACATGGCTCTTGCATTTAGTTGTGAAGCCAAGTTACTACTCCCTCCGTTCCTAAATATAAGTCTTTTTAGAGATTCCACTATTGAACTACATACGGATGTATATGGACATATTTTAGAATGTAGATTCACTCATTTTGCTCCGTATGTAGTCCCCTATTGAAATGTCTAAAAAGACTTATATTTAGGAACGAAGGGAGTAGGATGGATCGGTGGGCCAAGCCAACCCTGTCAACTTGCATCCCTAGTCAGCATCATCTTGTAACCAACCTTGTTTCAATGCTCTGTGGAGTAGATATGATTGCTGATGCATGAACCTGAACAATTTATCATGTGTATCTCGGCAATATAGCTGACAACATATGTTCTTGTTTAGATTTTTTCTGTCCTAGCTTTGCTCTGTAACCTAGCTGCATGTTTTCATAGACTCGCCTTGAGAACGTCTGTATTATTCCTGAAAACAGCCAAAATCATCTATGTACCTGCTCCACAACAAGAAGGCCTATACTGGCTAATGCATTATTTGCTATAATTGGCTTCCTCTTAACCTTCCTGTAATCTGCCAGGTTGAGGGAGCAACCGATATGGCATCAGCAGCTGGTGGCCATGCCCCAGGCATGGAACAAAATGAGGTGTATGATCCAATGAGCTTACCTGACGTCGAGAAGTAAGTAGTCTCCATCCAACTGCTGTTTTATACTTTTTTTATTTAGGAGCATAGCTCCCAGTTTCATTTGATGAAATGAAACTGATAACACAAATCATTCCAGTTTTGAAACTGACCCTCAAAAACTGGAAGGTTCAGCAAAAGGAAAAGAAAACAACCTCAGCCCTGCCGTTTTAGACTGCTGACCTCTATCTATCTAACTGATGCACCTTTTCTTCCTTCCAATCTAGGCTGAACGCTTCATACATGGCGGTTCATGGCAGCTCCATGCTAGGACGGCACCTGTGGTTGAAGACCTCGCCTGTGTCTCAGTCGGCTTGAGCAGGAGCAACCCATCCATCTATTGCCCCATCGCCGCCTTCTTTTCTGAAGATTTTAGGGGGCCCCTCCGAGCAGTAACTACGGGATCGAGATTATTACAGGCTGACAGACAGCTTAGCTAGCTTCATGTATGTTGCGTCGCATGTACTATGATTTAGGAAACCTCTTTTGTTAGTCCTGTCCTGGTTTATCTAAAGTTATTCCCAACGATGCTGCTACCAAGTTTCTGCCATGTAAAATCATCGCAAAAAGGAGCAAATGTTTGTGGTATGCAGCATAAGAATGCGTTTTCTGTATCCTGACCATCTTGTGCCACAGATAAATTTGCTGGTGGTTGAAACTTTCTTTCTTCCTTTTGGTAGAATCCGATGATTCTCTCATGTCGTGATGCTGTGCATCATGTAGTTATGTGTCTGCGTTTTCTCCCCTTTCTGAAATGTCTGGATGGTTGCTGTGCATCATGTAATTATGTGTGGTTTCTCCCCATCCTGAAACGTCAGTAAGGGTGCAAAGTGTGGCGGGTTGTGGTTGTCCCGCAATCTTGCCTGCAAACTATTGGGGTGCTGCAAGTTCATGTTTCAGCCAGATGATAGTTGTGTTGTGTGGCTTGTGCCAGCGGAAATTCACAGTGGCATGGAAGTGTGGGGGCACTCACTGCCAAGACCTGCCGTCCGCTCGATTTGCCTCGTGATTCGTGAAGTTGTTTAAACCTGCACGAGGGCACAGTAAAAAAGAAAATCCATCAAAAAGCTAAGTTTCAACAATGAAACTTACCTTTTTGCATCCGAAAATGCCCAGTTTCAACAATTTTCAAAGATATAATTTTAAGCATTTTTTTCTATCGGTTGTAGACACAAAATAATTGATTTTTATCAGTCGCTCGTACCAAGTTTCAAACATTGCAACTTAACATTTTTTTGAAAGTCGTCAAAATGTGTTCAAAATAGATCTTATTTGAAAGCACTCGTCACGAGAAACACGAATATGAAAACATAACTTAATTTAAATTTTTTGTTTAAAAGATATAGAACTTTGAAAATCGGAAGCCAAAATAAAAAGCTAGCACCAGGGACCTGAGTGCCCCCGCACTTGCTTGTCGCAAATCCTCGTCCCTTGTGACAAGGGTCCTCTTGTTATGGTCGTGCAGCTACTGCATCTCCCTATTCCTAGATATGCGGGATTGATGCAAGCCACATGACTCGTCCGCAACACCTTCAAAAGCGTTGCAAGCGGGCAGTCCCGTTGTGCTTGCACCTTGAGTTGTCAGTAACTCTGGTACAACCTTGATGAAGATCTCTCTTTCTTTTTTTTTTTGGAACAAGGGGAAGGGACACTTTCTTTGGAACAAGGGGAAGGGACTCTTCTCTTTTGAACAAGGGGAAGGGTGGTATAAAGCTGCATAAAGAGCCCCAATGAAAATGGAAATCACAACTAGGCCCTTCCATTTTGTTGTTAGGACCTAGATGAGACAACAAGAACACAATTTGAGAGGCAACTGGCGACCTCGGCGGAGATGCTTCAACCACCATGTGGAGGTTCAAGGGGCCATAAAAAAATTGCCATGTCGTTCCACCCACATAGCACGACGGAGACTTGTTGAGTGATCTATAGCTCGAGCACCAGACAATCATGAAGACGGAGAAGCACCGAAGGAAACTTGTTTCCCTTAGGCTCGCCGTATCTAAGAGCACTAGAGCTTGGTCTGCTGCCATCCCTCCTTCCACCACCCCGACGACAAAGAAAAAACATGGGTGATAGATCTAGAAACCACCCGATCGGGCAACCGCTCGAGCCTATTGAAGAAGTTGTAACCGGTCCTAACACCAATCCGCTAGCCATCCACCACAGAAGAGTGCTGGAAGAAAAAGAAGGCCACCACCGAACGCAGCTCTCGAGCATCGATGCCGCCCTCCTCACCAGCATAATGCTACACGCCTATAAGACAAACTGAAAGGACGTGGATGTCGCCTAGAGGGGGGGGGTGAATAGGCGCTTTAAAATAATTACGGTTTAGGCTTGAACAAATGCGAAATAAAACTATCGTTTAATTAGTCAAGCACAAAACCTAAAACAACTAGGCTCACCTATGTGCACCAACAACTTATGCTAAGCAAGATAGACAGCTAAGTGATAGCAAGATATATAACAAGAAACAATATGGCTATCACAAAGTAAAGTGCATAAGTAAAGGGCTCGGGTAAGAGATAACCGAGGCACGCGGAGACGACGATGTATCCCGAAGTTCACACCCTTGCGGATGCTAATCTCCGTTCGGAGCGGTGTGGAGGCACAATGCTCCCCAAGAAGCCACTAGGGCCACCGTAATCTCCTCACGCCCTCGCACAATGCAAGATGCCGTGATTCCACTAAGGGACCCTTGAGGGCGGTCACCGAACCCGTACAAACAAGGTTGGGGCAAACTCCACAACTTAATTGGAGGCTCCCAACAACACCACGAAGCTTCACCACAATGGATTGTGGCTCCGAGGTGACTTCAAATGCTCGGGGCAATCTCCACAACCTAATTGGAGACCCCGAAGCTTGCCCGGAGCTTTGCACCACAATAATTGAGCTCAGAGGCACCACCAACCGTCTAGGGCGCCAAAGCACCCAAGAGGAACAAGCTCAAGGGTGCTCAAACACCCAAGAGTAATAAGCTTCTCAAACTTCACTTCCACGTATCACCGTGGAGAACTCAAACCTATGCACCAAATGCAATGGCAAGGGCACATGAAGTGCCCAAGTCCTTCTCTCCCAAATCCCACCAAAGCAACTAATGCTAGGGAGGAAAATGAGAGGAAGAACAAAGAAGAACACAAAGAAGTCCAAGATCTAGATCCAAGGGGTTCCCCTCACATAGAGGAGAAAGTGATTGGTGGAAATGTGGGTCTAGATCTCCTCTCCCTTTTCCCTCAAGAACTAGCAAGAATCATTGGAGGGATTGAGAGTTAGCAAGCTCGAAGAAGGTCAACAATGGGGGGCAAACTCGAGCTCAAGAGATAAGGTTCAATGGGGAAGAAGACCCCTTTTATAGGTGGGGAAAAATCCAACCGTTATGCTCACAGCCCGCACAGAGCGGTACTATCGCTCATGGGAGCGGTACTACCGCTAGGGCGGTGCAAGCCCTTTGAAAAACAACAGCGAGGAGACAAAAGGCCAGTAGAACCGCCGGAGCGGTACTACCGCTCGTCCTCACGGTACTACCGCTAGGGATAACGGTACTACCGCTAAGGGTAGCGGTACTACTGCTTGCGAGCGGTACTAAAAAAATACATCCGTGCCTACCACCGCTGGACAAAACACGAGATTTTGGTCCGGAGCGAAAGTAGCCATGGTAGTACCGCTCTGGAGCGGTAGTAAAAAATTACATCCGCTCCAAGCGGTAGTACCGCGGCAGTAGCCGCGGTAGTACCGGTGCAGCCTTTTAAGAACACCAAAACTGCCACAACTTCTGCAAACGGACTCCGAATTCAACGAAACCAAGTTTGTTGGAAAGCTAACGACATGGGCTAACACAATCTTGATAGAAATATCAATAAGAAGCAAATGAGAAAAGGCCCATAAGAAAATGGTGAGAACCCTTCCTCGGATAAGACCAGTAAAACCTCCAACACCGAAAACGCAATAGAAGAAGCATATGAAATCCGTTTTCGATGTACTAGAGCTTGCCACGAAGATAACCACAAGCTCTAAAACCTCAAAAAGAGAAAATACAAATAAGAATCAAGAAAGATGATGCAAGGATGCAATGGTTTGAGCTCTCGACGAACGATACGATCAAGCTACTCACTTGAGAGCCCCCCTTGATAGTACGGCTATCGATCCTATAACCCGGTCTCCAAACTATCACCATGAGACCGGTAAAATAGAAAACCTATAAAGGGCAAACCTTTGCCTTGCACGAAGTCCACTTGAGGTAGATGATGACGATCTTGACTCCCTCAAGTTGGACCACCTTTCGTGATTGCGTTGGCTCGATGAAGGCTAGTTGATTGCTCCGCCATACTCCACTATGGGCGAGTCACTCTTCGGCACACCTTCACAAGTCCATTGTCACCACAATGGACGGCAAGCTACAAGCATGATTTCTTCGTGATGCTCCACTTGAACTTGCACAACACAACCTTGAGTTGATGTCATCCTCCATGGGTTGTATGTGATCTTCCTCTTGACGCAAGCCCATGGAAGCAAACCTAACCCCACATAGAACTCTCACAAAGACCATGGGTTAGTACACAAAGCGCAATGGACAATGCTTACCAACACAACCTTGATTTGATGTCATCCTCCATGGGTTGTATGTGATCTTCCTCTTGACGCAAGCCCATGGAAGCAAACCTAACCCCACATAGAACTCTCACACAGACCATGGGTTAGTACACAAAGCGCAATGGACAATGCTTACCAAACCGTGAGATCACTTGATCCCACTCGGTGTATCTTCTGCGCTTTGTGTGAAATCTTCTCTCTTCATAAAGATGATGTCTTGAAGATACACATGAATGTTCACACAATCTTCTTCTTCAAGACATGCTAGCAATTAGCTCAACACTCACTAGACCAATCTTTGGATAGATCCTTGGATACCACCTTGGTCAACACATAAACTCCTTGAAACCAACAAATGGACTTCAAGAAAAGCCTATGGACAAATCATTCGAATATAACTCAAGGCAACCATTAGTCCATAGGGATTGTCATCAATTACCAAAACCACACATGGATAAATGTGCTCTTACAATCTCCCCCATTTTGGTAATTGATGACAACCACTTTCAAGAGAGTTTATATAAGGAAATAAGCACAACCAAGCACACACACATGCAGAGCAATGCATGGGTGTGAGATGCAAATGCTTAGGCAATAAAAGCAAAACTCTCTAAGCTTTCCAAACTAAACTCTCTAAACTTCTCCCCCATTGGCATCGATTGCTAAAATGGGCGAAAAGCTTAGAAAGCCTATATAATAGGTGTTCCTCCAAAAGGTGTGTATTTCTCAAAATATGAGTGCAATGAAATACACATATCCAATGATAAGTAGTTAGAGGAAAACAAACTATATTGAGGATCCAAAGATTGCAAAAAGGATCGTATGGCACAAAGACATACACCAGAGTGAAGCAAGCAATCAAAAGATACCAATTGGAACAATCAATCACATGGTCCTACCAGCCACATGAATAAAACATATTATGATATGGACAAAAGAGTGTTTATAAAGAAACTAGAGGAGCTCCCCATGATTTGTGCACAGATAAGAATTTTTGTATTTGAATACAAGTGCACAAAATAGGATCATGACTCCCCCAAAATCAATATAAACACACAACAAGTGCAAGCAAGTAGATAAGACAATGAGCATAGTACTTTCACTAAACATATGGTTGAGCAACATGTAAAAGAGGCAATTTAAGAATAGGCTCAACCAAAATGATGTGTGTGAGTCATAGCAAAGCACTTTGAGAAGACTAGTATAAGGATGAGCATTAAGCATCAACATAGTCTTGAAGAAATGAGACACAAAGTGCAGGCCATATCCTTCCCACAAACACAAACCACTGGCAAATGGGTCCACAAGCTTACTAATAAGAGAATTAAAAACCAAAGCTTGTGACAACCCCTGGTGAAGATAGGGAATAATAGCATTGTCAGGAGGAGGGATACCAATCGAAATGGCAAAACCCTCGTGAAGACAAGCATGAGGAAAATAATCTTCACCACCAAAGAGTGCATCAAGATGCAAGGATATAAGATCCGCACTCAAGACAGATTCTTTCACGAAACCACCAAGTAAATAAAAATGAAATGCAACGGTGGACGTGAAAGAAAAGAGGATATCAACTAGAGATGTAACTTCTCTCATGTGTATAAGATTCTAGGTAGAGGGCAATCATGATGATATATCCACAAAGAATGATGTACACACGAAATAGTTACAAGAAGGAACAAACAAGATATCCAAAAGGAAGTCATAAATATACCAATAAGATCTTTGCTTGAAAGCATAGCACATAGCCTAATATTTTCTTATTGTACATAAATGAACTCCCAAGACACAAACATCAAAGACATCACAACTAGCAATATGACATCATCGTTGAGACGCTTTGAGAAAGGAAAAAAGTACCACAAGAATGACTCAAGAAATTCATGCCATTATGCAACCTATAAAAGGTTGAATGCGAGAAATGTATGCATGAAGTAGATACTTGTTACCGAGATAGCATTGGATTGATGTAGTAGACAATGGTTCTTTGATCATCCTAGCATGGCTCCAATAAGCATATGGTGTCAACACCTTCCTTGTAAGTGAGCCGAGTGTCCAATGTATCTCCAATTGTTCCTAGAGCAACAACACAAACAAAGTGGTACCCAAACTCATTGGGACCAAAGAGTTAGAGGACCAACAACACATAGGACAAACTCCACATAAATATGTGCATATAGATATGAAATTGAATTTCATGCACACTTTAGCCAATTTATGTCATAGTGGAGTTTCCCCTATATATTGGGTCAAGGAAAGAGAACATGCCAACGAAAGTACATGTAGTAAATATGCATGCTCAAGGCTTTCAAGAATCAAATCAACACACAGTTGCTAAGATACCGAAAGATAATGTATCAAGTGAAAATAAGATACCAAACAAAAAAATATCACTTGACGGATACGAACAAAAAGATACATCAAGGAATGAGATATCCATTGACACATGCCAAATAGAAGGAAACAAGATACCAATTGAAGGAAAACAAGAGGTATCAAGTTCCCAAAAGAGAGCTAGGTTCCAAACAAACCAAACCCTCCGCAAATTTTCATGATGGCACAAAGCACCATAGAGAAAAGGCTTGCCTCCCACCAACACACACTTGATGAAGATCAAAAGATTTTATGATAAAAACATAAAGAGAGTGTTCTAAAGAAAATAGGATAGCCCCCCCAAGAGATGTGCATTATATAGAATTTGCATTTGAATACAAAATGCACACGATGGGGTCATCACTTTCCCTATATCTATAGAAACACTAGACATGCTCAAAAAGATCCACAAGAGGCAAGGAAGACAAACGATAAATAAAAACTTATGTAAAGATGATTAGCAAATTTTACCAATTAAAAGGAATACCAATTGTCAAAGGACAAGAAGTATTTGGAAATAATTCCCATTGGTAGATTGCAAATAGATCCAACATCATCTTTACACCTAAATCACAAGCAAATGACACTTGTAGAGCTAGCATGCCACCTAGGAACAAGATAAATTATATTATCAAATCTAAGTGGCAATATCTCAAATGTACACATTCTCTGGGCTTGTAATATGCACATAGCATATTACCCCCCCCCCCATAATGTGATAACCCAACGTTATTAACAAGTGGCAAATGAAATCCAACAAGATGATTAATGGACCATTTAGAATTTGAATTTCTCATGAGAAGACATACCACATAGAAGCTAGATAATCTTGTAATATCAATACTAAGTGGTATTCCTCATGTACACACATTTTGAGGATCGTGAAGTTCACAAAGCACATCACTCCCCCAAAATGGGATAATCCATTAATCTCTCAAAAGAGCCGACAAAGATACAAACAAAATACAAAAAGGCTCAACACAATACGCACACGTACATGATGTGGAAACCAACATACCCATACTTGATTACTCAAGATAAGCAAGACGGAGGCACACCATATACAAACACATGCAAAGTACAAAACCACAACATGCAAAGGGGCAAGTAACTAACAATGTAAACAATTTAAGTACAAGTTACCGCAAGGAGGCACATTGGATATAAGATAGAAACTCGATAATCCAAATGACTTGGCTTGAAATAATATGAATGATGAAGATCCCTTAATTCTTCATGATGTAGCCAAGTCTCCAATGCCCTCCAACCACACCTATTGATCAAGTTTGAGCTTGTTGGTCCCCAAACAAGTTGGGTCCTAAGAGGTTAGTCACAATAGGCTTGGCTACCCAAATGGTTCTTTTCTTGACACCACATTGAGTACCAACACACTTGGCAAACACATTGCCAACCTTATCCTTCCCAAGAGAATAGATATCATCAATAATAATTGGGTTGGATAAGTTACCATTTGTGCATGAAGAAGCAAAGTGACCCTTCTCACGACATAAGTAGCAACATCTACCCTTTATTTTCTTCTCAATTGATTTCTCAACTTGAGGAGCGTTGACTTGGGTATTCTTGGGAAGAGGCCTTTCTTCAACTTGAGGTTGAGCATGAGATTGAACTTGTGGCCGCTTCCCTTGTTGCTTATCACTATGGGGCTTCTTCTTCACTGGGCAAGATCTAACATGGTGCCCTTCTATCTTGCACTTGAAGCAAATAATCTTGGCCGAATTCTTGACTTGTTCTTGGCCCTTCTTTTTGTTTCTCTTGGACTTCTTCTTATTATTGGAGTTGAATCCAAGTCCACCTTTGTCATTTGGGGATTTTTGCATACTCAAAATATTGTTGAGTGTGGACTCCCCTTCATGACCCTTTTTCAAGTCTTTTTCAAAGAAGTGACTTGGGCCTGGAGATCATTGATTTCCTCTACATGGTTAGTATGAACACAAGTACTAGAGGACGTATAAGCTTTATCGTTAGAGCAACAAGGCAAGGAAAGTAATTCATCACAAGATGTAGCAACATTATGAGTAGATGAACTACGAGGACTAGCACATGGCAATAAAGCATTTCTACTAGATGTAGTGCTAATGTCCACATGAGGCTCACTAGATGTTACCTTAGTAGTACTAGCCTCATGAGCTATCTTTAGCACATTATGGGATACTAGAAGATCACCATGAGAGCTCGAGAGCTTTTCATGACTTTCTTCCAATTTCCCATAATTGCTAGATAGCAACTCAAGTTGAGCCCTTAGCTCAACATTCTCCTTAAAAATGGATGCTTCACAAGAAATAGAGTTAGTAGCACAAGCATCATCATTAACAACAAAAGGAGAAGGCAACTTGGCAAGCTCTTTAGCATATGAAGCTTCAAGTTGAGCATGAGACTCGGTGAGTTCAATGAGCGAACTCTTAATGACCCTTGAGCCATTTTCGAGGTGCTCAAAGTCCTCAAGGAGTATAGCATGTGCAACTGCAAGCTTATCATTTTTAGTTCTAAAATCATTAGCCACCTCGAGAGCTCTATCATGGGATTCCTTTAATCTAGATAATTCTAGAGCAAAGGTCTCCTCAAGAGATTCCTTAGTGGTTTGTTCATTTTCAAGAGCTTGAGATAACTCCGCGATCTCATTAGCATAATCACGCTCATGACCTTCCATTTTATCAATGGTGGCCTCATGCTCCTCGAGATGAGCTTCCAACTCCTCAATATATTTCTTGCCCTCAATAGCAATATACATGATTTCCATGAAGTTGGAACGAGCAATTTTATTCTTATGAAGAGCTTTAAAAACCATTTCTCCCTTAATTTTTAAGGAAGCAAAATTATCACTCTCTTCATCATCATCAACATCATCATCATGGGATATATTGGGATTCAAAGTAGGAGATACCTTTGAAGCCTTAGCCATAAGGCAAAAGTGAGAAATAATAGATGATGATGTAGGATCCCTTGACACACCATTCAAGACCACATCTTGTTCCATGGAGTGTTGGGTTTCCTCTACATTGTTAGCACAACAACTCGAGGAAAGCAATGCATTTTTATCACGATAACAAGACATGGCAAGCATATCATCATGAGATTTAGTCAAGCAATTTCTACATGATATGCAAGGGCTATCAACACAAGCATGTGAAACATTTAGAGTGCTTGAAGTGTTGAAGTCCAAAGATGAAGCATTGCAATAAGATAGTGTTGAAGAATCATCAACAATAAGCCCACTATCATCATTACAATGAACACCACTACTCACCATAACATTACCTTGTGGCAATCCACATGTAGGTGAAGTAGATGAAGTTGAGAAGGCAACACGACCAGAGGTGGAGGGAGAACAATCATCCCTAGAAATCTTGGACACACCATATTTATCTTGAAGCTTTGTCCACAACTCATGAGCATCCCGGAATGGCATGAGTTGAAATATAACTACATTGCTCAAAGCATCAAAAAGCACATTAGAAGCTTGAGCATTGAGATAAGAGTTTTTCTCATCCTCTAAAGATATGTGTTGAGAATCCTAATAATTAGTGACCTGGCTCTAATACCAATTGAAAGGACGTGGATATCGCCTAGAGGGGGGGGGTGAATAGGCGCTTTAAAATAATTACGGTTTAGGCTTGAACAAATGCGGAATAAAACTATCGTTTAATTAGTCAAGCACAAAACCTAAAACAACTAGGCTCACCTATGTGCACCAACAACTTATGCTAAGCAAGATAGACAGCTAAGTGATAGCAAGATATATAACAAGAAACAATATGGCTATCACAAAGTAAAGTGCATAAGTAAAGGGCTCGGGTAAGAGATAACCGAGGCACGCGGAGACGGCGATGTATCCCGAAGTTCACACCCTTGCGGATGCTAATCTCCGTTCGGAGCGGTGTGGAGGCACAATGCTCCCCAAGAAGCCACTAGGGCCACCGTAATCTCCTCACGCCCTTGCACAATGCAAGATGCCGTGATTCCACTAAGGGACCCTTGAGGGCGGTCACCGAACCCGTACAAACAAGGTTGGGGCAAACTCCACAACTTAATTGGAGGCTCCCAACACCACCACGAAGCTTCACCACAATGGATTGTGGCTCCGAGGTGACCTCAAATGCTCGGGGCAATGTCCACAACCTAATTGGAGACCCCGAAGCTTGCCCGGAGCTTTGCACCACAATGATTGAGCTCTGAGGCACCACCAACCGTCTAGAGCGCCAAAGCACCCAAGAGAAACAAGCTCAAGGGTGCTCAAACACCCAAGAGTAATAAGCTTCTCAAACTTCACTTCCACGTATCACCGTGGAGAACTCAAACCTATGCACCAAATGCAATGGCAAGGGCACACGAAGTGCCCAAGTCCTTCTCTCCCAAATCCCACCAAAGCAACTAATGCTAGGGAGGAAAATGAGAGGAAGAACAAAGAAGAACACAAAGAACTCCAAGATCTAGATCCAAGGGGTTCCCCTCACATAGAGGAGAAAGTGATTGGTGGAAATGTGGATCTAGATCTCCTCTCCCTTTTCCCTCAAGAACTAGCAAGAATCATTGGAGGGATTGAGAGTTAGCAAGCTCGAAGAAGGTCAACAATGGGGGGCAAACTCGAGCTCAAGAGATAAGGTTCAATGGGGAAGAAGACCCCCTTTTATAGGTGGGGAAAAATCCAAACGTTATGCTCACAGTCCGCACAGAGCGGTACTACCGCTCATGGGAGCGGTACTACCGCTAGGGCGGTGGAAGCCCTTTGAAAAACAACAGCGAGGAGGCAAAAGGCCAGTAGAACCGCCGGAGCGGTACTACCGCTCGTCCTCACGGTACTACCGCTAGGGATAGCGGTTGTGACGCCCCCGATCTCGACCGTACGCTAATCAAACACGCAATGCGTACGACCAAGATTAGGGACTCACTGATTGATATCACAACACAACACTAGACACAAATTAAAGTCATACAGCTTCATATTACAAGCCAGGGGCCTCGAGGGCTCGAATACAAAGCTCGACAAGCACGAGTCAGCGGAAGCAAATAATATCTGAGTACAGACATAAGTTAAACAAGTTTTGCCTTAAGAAGGCTAGCACAAACATAAGCAGTGGATCGAAAGAGGCGAGGCCTCCTGCCTGGGAACCTCCTAACTACTCCTGAGCGTCGGCACTCTCCACGTAGTAGTAGGCTCCAGCGGTGGTGTAGTAGTCGTCTCCGACATATTCCATCTCCTGGGCTCCATCGTCTGAACGCGGAATCGTATCGAGGGGAAAAGAGAAAGCAAAGCAGCGGTGAGTACTCATCCAAAGTACTCGCAAGACTGACATCAGAACTATGCTAAGTATGCATCATTATCAAGGGGAGGGGGTTATATCTGGACTGACTGCAGAAAGCAAGAATAGGGAGAAAGGCCTAGTCCTATCGAAGACTAGCATCTTCAGCATCTTGCAGCATTAGAAGAGAGTAGACTGGTATCTCATATATAGTCATATTATTGTAGCAATTTTATTAAGTAACCACGCCCAGAGATTCTTCCTCGACTCCCTGCGAGGAAGCAATCTCGGAGCCACAATTCATTTCAAATTAAATCACAATTATAGTTGTATAAGGTCAAGGCACAACTCCAAGTCGTCCTGTTACCGTGGACACGGCTATTCGAATAGATTATTCATCCCTGCAGGGGTGCACCACATATTCCCCAACACGCCTGAATCACCTCCGGCCGGACACACTTTCCTGGGTCATGCCCGGCCTCGGGATATCACCACGTCGTTGCCCCACCTAGGCTCAACGAAGAGGCCAGCCCGCCGGTCTAAATCCTAAGCGCGCAGGTTCGTGGGCCCACTTGCCCTTGCACTCATGCACGATGCAAACGCGGCCGGAAGCAGACCTAGCACACTCCAGTCCAAGAGCTGTACCGTCCAGTCCAATCCGGCGCGCGCCGCTCCATTGCTGACGTCCGAAGAGCTTCGGCTGTTACAACGATGTTGAGTACCCATAACTTCTACCACGTGAAGGTTAGTGCGTATTAAGGCCAACGGCCTAACTCAGATCAAGTACCCAACCCATTAGCATTTTATTAATGCGGGGCAAGCGCGACCCATAAAGTGCGGTCCCGTCACCCCGACTCGAGGATGTGTGGCAAGGGCCTCTCCTGCCCGTCCATGCCTCAACATAACCCTTTGGATGCCTTACCGGCGCATCCCACCACATCTCACACACGGGTACCCTTGGGGCCGACCCGTCTCAAGACTGTCGGGAACTCAGGTCCACCTCAACCAGGGTGGTACCGCCTGTCCCTCCAGTCCCGTCTTTCACATGTAAACAAAATCAAGTTGAAGTAACTGTGTGTTTATACACCAAGTGGATAGCCGAGGAATCACCCTCGATGGATCCCACTCGAGGTATGTGTATGGCAAGAGTCGCTATCGATAAATGGGAAGGAGGAATCACCCTCGATACCCACAACCGATTAGCTACGCTACAGAATTAACACTGGGAGTGCTAAGTGAGGTATCACCCTCGGCACTCGGTAGTAGCTCTGCAGTGCCATACTTAAGGGGTGTGCGGTGATGTGAGGGGCCTGGCTCGTCGGTCGGTTGACCGAGTCTTCGGGTCTTCGAGTCGTCGAGTCATCAATGAAGAAGCAGGGGCAACTGGGACTAAGGGGTCACTGGGGATTCATTGACCAACCTATACTAAGCAGTTGATATGATTGCAGGTATAGTAACAGTTTATCAAAATAGGCTATGCATCAGATTAGGAGCTAAGTAATACAGTAGCAAAAATCTAATGCAAGAATAAGAGGGAAAGGAATAGGCGATATCGGAATGCTCAAGGGGGGGTTGCTTGCCTTGCTGCTCTGCGGCAAAAGGCTGATCGTCAACGGTGTAGTCGTACCCGGCAGCACCGTCAGTCTCGGGGTCTACCGGAGAGAAGAGGGGGGAGAAACAATAAATATAAGGCAGACAAATGCATCATGATGCATGACATGGCAATAAGCAGAGCTAGGCATGCACTAACGCAGTATTACACGTCGTAGACGGGTCGGAAGAATATCTGACGATATTTCCCGGGTCTCTGGCTTTTACCGGACAGATGAAAACGATGGAAAAGTTCCATGTTTGCTATGCTAGAGGCATGTGACAGACGAACGGATAGCGTATTCGCATTCGTGGGATTTTTCTGATCAATTTTCATGTATAAAACTTTTTCATCCGAGCTACGGATTATTTTATATGATTTTTCAGAGTTTTAATCATTTCCTGAAATTAACAGAATTAAATAAATTCGAAAATCCATTTATGACATCATGCTGACATCATCACTGCATCAGCAGTCAATAGTGGGGCTGACTGGTCAAACCGACCAGTGGGCCCCAGCTGTCATAGGCTCATTTTTAAACCAGTGTTAATTTAATCTAAACATGTTTAATTAACAGGGTGGGGTCCATTGTCAGTGAGACATTAGTCAGATTAATTATTTTAAACTAATCTGTTTGCTAATTAAGCAACTGACAGGGGTGGCCCACTGTCATACTCACAGGGGGGGTCGGGCCCCACCTGTCATAGACTGGACCAGGTCCAGTCAGCAGGTTGACCCGGTCAACAGGTCAACGGGGCCGCCCTGGCCCACTGGCCAGTGACCCTGGCCGTGGCCACGACCCGGCCACGTGGGCGGCGCCGCCGGCCGGCCACCGGAGGAGCTCCGGCGAGCACCAGAGAGGCGGGCGAGGCTCGGATTTCGCGTGTGATGCACCAAATCGAGCCATTCTTGGCGCGTTCGCGAGCTGGCGCCGTCGCCGTTCCATTCCAGCCATCGGGAGCTGCTGCGGTGGCCGGAGCTGAGCGCAACGTTGACGGCGGCGGAAGGGGCTTCGGGCGTCCATGGCAGCGAGCAAACCGGGGCACAAACGAGCGAACTACCGTGCGGGATCGATGCTAGGGAGGCTCTGGAGCACGTCTAAAGCATGCACGGGCTGCCAGAGGCACCCGAGCTCGAGCTCTTCGAAAATGGCGGTGGCTAGTACGCGGCTACGGTGCAAGCTCGCTGCGGTGGCCTAGGGGAGCAATGCGAGAGAGAGGAGGACGCAGAGGTGCTCACTTGCGGCGCTGAGAAGGCCCGATGCAGCCGGAGGAGCTCGGAGGGACGAGATCGACGGCGGCGAGCTTTCGGGTCCCGAAGAGGAAGAAGCTTGCGGGCGACGGCGTGAGTGCCTCCGGGGCTCGATCCAGAGCATGGGGAGGAAGAGGGGAACGGTGCGGAGCTCTGGGACCGACTCCGGGGGCGAGAGAGTGGCTGTGGCCACGGCTCTACCACGACGCGGCCATGGATGCGTTCGGCCGAGCTCGAACGCGAGCGAGGGAGAGAGACAGAGGGGGCTACTGGGGTCCTAGGGTTCGCGGGAGAGGGAGAGGGGTCCGCGGGGTCGGTCTTATCCTCAAGGAGGCCACGGGATGCTCGACAGCGAGGCAATCCCCGTTCGGACGGTGCGCGCGCGCCATGGCCTCCCTCTCTGGCGCGAGGAGGAAGAAAGGCCGGCGCTGCTGGGCCGGGCCAGCCTGTAGCGGCCGGACCTTTAGTGCACAGTGCATTTTCTCTTTTTCCAATTCTTTTCTTTTTCTAATTTCTGTTTTCCTTTAATCCTTTCTGTTTTATTTAATTTCAGCTACTATTTGCCTTAGCAAATATTTGTAACTTAGTCCAATAAATAATGTGCAATATTCTGCATTGCCTGCCATAGTTTGAGGATTTTTGGAATCTGTTTGTATTATCCAAGGAATTTAAATGGCATTTTAAATGCAATTTTGGCTCTGTTATTGATGGTGGGGTCCACTCCAACATCAAGGTGATGTTGTGTTCCTTAACAGCATTTGTTTTGTGATTTTTAACAAGTGTGCAATATTTTTCTTATGCTGTTTGAGGATTTATTTTATCACAATAAAATTCAATTGGCTTTTGAAGTGAAATTTAAATTGAGATATGAATTTTAACTGGATCATATCTTGTTTAGCAAAATGATTAGGCACTGATCATGGTCATCACTGTGCTTAATTACAATGATCACTGTAGCACAAAACCAGGGTGTCACAGCGGTACTACCGCTAAGGGTAGCGGTACTACTGCTTGCGAGCAGTACTAAAAAAATACATCCGTGCCTACCACCACTGGACAAAACACGAGATTTTGGTCCGGAGCGGAAGTAGCCACGGTAGTAGCCGCGGTAGTACTGCTCTGGAGTGGTAGTAAAAAATTACATCCGCTCCAAGCGGTAGTACCGCTGCAGTAGTCGCGGTAGTACCGCTGCAGCCTTTTAAGAACACCAAAACTGCCACAACTTCTGCAAACGGACTCCGAATTCAACGAAACCAAGTTTGTTGGAAAGCTAACGACATGGTCTAACACAATATTGATAGAAATATCAATAAGAAGCAAATGAGAAAAGTCCCATAAGAAAATGGTGAGAAACCTTCCTCGGATAAGACTGGTAAAACCTCCAACACCGAAAACGCAATAGAAGAAGCATATAAAATCCGTTTTCGATGTACTAGAGCTTGTCACGAAGATAACCACAAGCTCTAAAACCTCAAAAACAGAAAATACAAATAAGAATCAAGAAAGATGATGCAAGGATGCAATTGTTTGAGCTCTCGACGAACGATACGATCAAGCTACTCACTTGAGAGCCCCTCTTGATAGTACGGCTATCGATCCTATAACCCGGTCTCCAAACTATCACCATGAGACCGGTAAAATAGAAAACCTATCAAGGGCAAACCTTTGCCTTGCACGAAGTCCACTTGAGCTAGACGATGACGATCTTGACTCCCTCAAGTTGGACCACCTTTCGTGATTGCGTTGGCTCGATGAAAGCTAGTTGATTGCTCCCCCATACTCCACTATGGGCGAGTCACTCTTCGGCACACCTTCACAAGTCCATTGTCACCACAATGGACGGCAAGCTACAAGCATGATTTCTTCGTGATGCTCCACTTGAACTTGTGCAACACAACCTTGAGTTGATGTCATCCTCCATGGGTTGTATGTGATCTTCCTCTTGACGCAAGCCCATGGAAGCAAACCTAACCCCACATAGAACTCTCACAAAGACCATGGGTTAGTACACAAAGCGCAATGGACAATGCTTACCAACACAACCTTGATTTGATGTCATCCTCCATGGGTTGTATGTGATCTTCCTCTTGACGCAAGCCCATGGAAGCAAACCTAACCCCACATAGAACTCTCACACAGACCATGGGTTAGTACACAAACCGCAATGGAAAATGCTTACCAAACCGTGAGATCACTTGATCCCACTCGGTGTATCTTTTACGCTTTGTGTGAAATCTTCTCTCTTCATAAAGATGATGTCTTGAAGATACACATGAATGTTCACACAATCTTCTTCTTCAAGACATGCTAGCAATTAGCTCAACACTCACTAGACCAATCTTTGGATATATCCTTGGATACCACCTTGGTCAACACATAAACTCCTTGAAACCAACAAATGGACTTCAAGAAAAGCCTATGGACAAATCATTCGAATATAACTCAAGGCAACCATTAGTCCATAGGGATTGTCATCAATTACCAAAACCACACATGGATAAATGTGCTCTTACAATCTCCCCCATTTTGGTAATTGATGACAACCACTTTCAAGAGAGTTTATATAAGGAAATAAGCACAACCAAGCACACACACATGCAGAGCAATGCATGGGTGTGAGATGCAAATGCTTAGGCAATAAAAGCAAAACTCTCTAAGCTTTCCAAACTAAACTCTCTAAACTTCTCCCCCATTGGCATCGATTGCTAAAATGGGCGAAAACTTAGAAAGCGTATATAATAGGTGTTCCTCCAAAAGGTGTGTATTTCTCAAAATATGAGTGCAATGAAATACACATATCCAATGATAAGTAGTTGGAGGAAAACAAACTATATTGAGGATCCAAAGATTGCAAAAAGGATCGTATGGCACAAAGACATACACCAGAGTGAAGCAAGCAATCAAAAGATACCAATTGGAACAATCAATCACATGGTCCTACCAGCCACATGAATAAAAGATATTATGATATGGGCAAAAGAGTGTTTATAAAGAAACTAGAGGAGCTCCCCATGATTTGTGCACAGATAAGAATTTTTGTATTTGAATACAAGTGCACAAAATAGGATCATGACTCCCCCAAAATCAATATAAACACACAACAAGTGCAAGCAAGTAGATAAGACAATGAGCATAGTACTTTCACTAAACATATGGTTGAGCAACATGTAAAAGAGGCAATTTAAGAATAGGCTCAACCAAAATGATGTGTGTGAGTCATAGCAAAGCACTTTGAGAAGACTAGTATAAGGATGAGCATTAAGCATCAACATAGTCTTGAAGAAATGAGACACAAAGTGCAGGCCATATCCTTCCCACAAACACAAACCACTGGCAAATGGGTCCACAAGCTTACTAATAAGAGAATTAAAAACCAAAGCTTGTGACAACCCCTGGTGAAGATAGGGAATAATAGCATTGTCAGGAGGAGGGATACCAATCGAAATGGCAAAACCCTCGTGAAGACAAGCATGAGGAAAATAATCTTCACCACCAAAGAGTGCATCAAGATGCAAGGATATAAGATCCGCACTCAAGACAGATTCTTTCACGAAACCACCAAGTAAATAAAAAGGAAATGCAATGGTGGACGTGAAAGAAAAGAGGATATCAACTAGAGATGTAACTTCTCTCATGTGTATAAGATTCTAGGTAGAGGGCAATCATGATGATATATCCACAAAGAATGATGTACACACGAAATAGTTACAAAAAGGAACAAACAAGATATCCAAAAGGAAGTCATAAATATACCAATAAGATCTTTGCTTGAAAGCATAGCACATAGCCTAATATTTTCTTATTGTACATAAATGAACTCCCAAGACACAAACATCAAAGACATCACAACTAGCAATATGACATCATCGTTGAGACGCTTTGAGAAAGGAAACAAGTACCACAAGAATGACTCAAGAAATTCATGCCATTATGCAACCTATAAAAGGTTGAATGCGAGAAATGTATGCATGAAGTAGATACTTGTTACCGAGACAACATTGGATTGATGTAGTAGACAATGGTTCTTCGATCATCCTAGCATGGCTCCAATAAGCATATGGTGTCAACACCTTCCTTGTAAGTGAGCCGAGTGTCCAATGTATCTCCAATTGTTCCTAGAGCAACAACACAAACAAAGTGGTACCCAAACTCATTGGGACCAAAGAGTTAGAGGACCAACAACACATAGGACAAACTCCACATAAATATGTGCATATAGATATGAAATTGAATTTCATGCACACTTTAGCCAATTTATGTCATAGTGGAGTTTCCCCTATATATTGGGTCAAGGAAAGAGAACATGCCAACGAAAGTACATGTAGTAAATATGCATGCTCAAGGCTTTCAAGAATCAAATCAACACACAGTTGCTAAGATACCGAAAGATAAGGTATCAAGTGAAAATAAGATACCAAACAAAAAATTATCACTTGACGGATACGAACAAAAAGATACATCAAGGAATGAGATATCCATTGACACATGCCAAATAGAAGGAAACAAGATACCAATCGAAGGAAAACAAGAGGTATCAAGTTCCCAAAAGAGAGCTAGGTTCCAAACAAACCAAACCCTCCGCAAATTTTCATGATGGCACAAAGCACCATAGAGAAAAGGCTTGCCTCCCACCAACACACACTTGATGAAGATCAAAAGATTTTATGAAAAAAACATAAAGAGAGTGTTCTAAAGAAAATAGGATAGCTCCCCCCCAAGAGATGTGCATTATATAGAATTTGCATTTGAATACAAAATGCACACGATGGGGTCATCACTTTCCCTATATCTATAGAAACACTAGACATGCTCAAAAAGATCCACAAGAGGCAAGGAAGACAAACGATAAATAAAAACTTATGTAAAGATGATTAGCAAATTTTAAAAATTAAAAGGAATACCAATTGTCAAAGGACAAGAAGTATTTGGAAATAATTCCCATTGGTAGATTGCAAATATATCCAACATCATCTTTACACCTAAATCACAAGCAAATGACACTTGTAGAGCTAGCATGACACCTAGAAACAAGATAAATTATAATATCAAATCTAAGTGGCAATATCTCAAATGTACACATTCTCTGGGCTTGTAATATGCACATAGCATATTACTCCCCCATAATGTGATAACCCAACGTTATTAACAAGTGGCAAATAAAATCCAACAAGATGATTAATGGACCATTTAGAATTTGAATTTCTCATGAGAAGACATACCACATAGAAGCTAGATAATCTTGTAATATCAATACTAAGTGGTATTCCTCATGTACACACATTTTGAGGATCGTGAAGTGCACAAAGCACATCACTCCCCCAAAATGGGATAATCCATTAATCTCTCAAAAGAGCCGACAAAGATACAAACAAAATACAAAAAGGCTCAACACAATACGCACACGTACATGATGTGGAAACCAACATACCCATACTTGATTACTCAAGATAAGCAAGACGGAGGCACACCATATACAAACACATGCAAAGTACAAAACCACAACATGCAAAGGGGCAAGTAACTAACAATGTAAACAATTTAAGTACAAGTTATCGCAAGGAGGCACATTGGATATAAGATAGAAACTCGATAATCCAAATGACTTGGCTTGAAATAATATGAATGATGAAGATCCCTTAATTCTTCATGATGTAGCCACGTCTCCAATGCCCTCCGACCACACCTATTGATCAAGTTTGAGCTTGTTGGTCCCCAAAAAAGTTGGGTCCTAAGAGGTTAGTCACAATAGGCTTGGCTACCCAAATGGTTCTTTTCTTGACACCACATTGAGTACCAACACACTTGGCAAACACATTGCCAACCTTATCCTTCCCAAGAGAATAGATATCATCAATAATAATTGGGTTGGATAAGTTACCATTCGTGCATGAAGAAGCAAAGTGACCCTTCTCACGACATAAGTAGCAACATCTACCCTTTACTTTCTTCTCAATTGATTTCTCAACTTGAGGAGCGTAGACTTGGGTCTTCTTGGGAAGAGGCCTTTCTTCAACTTGAGGTTGAGCATGCGATTGAACTTGTGGCCGCTTCCCTTGTTGCGTATCACTATGGGGCTTCTTCTTCAATGGGCAAGATCTAACATGGTGCCCTTCTATCTTGCACTTGAAGCAAATAATCTTGGCCGAATTCTTGACTTGTTCTTGGCCCTTCTTTTTGTTTCTCTTGGACTTCTTATTATTATTGGAGTTGAATCCAAGTCCACCTTTGTCATTTGGGGATTTTTGCACACTCAAAATATTGTTGAGTGTGGACTCCCCTTCATGACCCTTTTTCAAGTCTTTCTTCAATGAAGTGACTTGGGCCTTGAGCTCATTGATTTCCTCTACATGGTTAGTATGAACACAAGTACTAGAGGACATATAAGCTTTATCGTTAGAGCAACAAGGCAAGGAAAGTAATTCATCACAAGATGTAGCAACATTATGAGTAGATGAACTATGAGGACTAGCACATGGCAATAAAGCATTTCTACTAGATGTAGTGCTAATGTCCACATGAGGCTCACTAGATGTTACCTTAGTAGTACTAGCCTCATGAGCTATCTTTAGCACATTATGGGATACTAGAAGATCACCATGAGAGCTCGAGAGCTTTTCATGACTTTCTTCCAATTTCCCATAATTGCTAGATAGCAACTCAAGTTGAGCCCTTAGCTCAACATTCTCCTTAAAAATGGATACTTCACAAGAAATAGAGTTAGTAGCACAAGCATCATCATTAACAACAAAAGGAGAAGGCAACTTGGCAAGCTCTTTAGCATATGAAGCTTCAAGTTGAGCATGAGACTCGGTGAGTTCAATGAGCGAACTCTTAATGACCCTTGAGCCATTTTCGAGGTGCTCAAAGTCCTCAAGGAGTATAGCATGTGCAACTGCAAGCTTATCATTTTTAGTTCTAAAATCATTAGCCACCTCGAGAGCTCTATCATGGGATTCCTTTAATCTAGATAATTCTAGAGCAAAGGTCTCCTCAAGAGATTCCTTGGTGGTTTGTTCATTTTCAAGAGCTTGAGATAGCTCCGCGATCTCATTAGCATAATCACGCTCATGACCTTCCATTTTATCAATGGTGGCCTCATGCTCCTCGAGATGAGCTTCCAACTCCTCAATATATTTCTTGCCCTCAATAGCAATAGACATGATTTCCATGAAGTTGGAACGAGCAATTTTATTCTTATGAAGAGCTTTAAAAACCATTTCTCCCTTAATTTTTAAGGAAGCAAAATTATCACTCTCTTCATCATCATCATGGGATATATTGGTATTCAAAGTAGGAGATACCTTTGAAGCCTTAGCCATAAGGCAAAAGTGAGAAATAATAGATGATGATGTAGGATCCCTTGACTCACCATTCAAGACCACATCTTATTCCATAGAGTGTTGGGTTTCCTCTACATTGTTAGCACAACAACTCGAGGAAAGCAATGCATTTTTATCACGATAACAAGACATGGCAAGCATATCATCATGAGATTTAGTCAAGCAATTTCTACATGATATTCAAGGACTATCAACACAACCATGTGAAACATTTAGAGTGCTCGAAGTATTGAAGTCCAAAGATGAAGCATTGCAATAAGATAGTGATGAAGAATCATCAACAATAAGCCCACTATCATCATTACAATGAACACCACTACTCACCATAACCTTACCTTGTGGCAATCCACATGTAGGTGAAGTAGATGAAGTTGAGAAGGCAACACGACCGGAGGTGGAGGGAGAACAATCATCCCTAGAAATCTTGGACACACCATATTTATCTTGAAACTTTGTCCACAACTCATGAGCATCCCGGAATGGCATGAGTTGAAATATAACTACATTGCTCAAAGCATCAAAAAGCACATTAGAAGCTTGAGCATTGAGATAAGAGTTTTTCTCATCCTCTAAAGATATGTGTTGAGAATCCTTTGGAGGAGAAAAACCCATATCTACAATTCGCTCCAAATTTGGGTCCATGACCCTAAAGAGATTAAGCGTGCGAATTACCCAAACATCAAAATTTGTGCCATCGAAACTAAGAGTGTCAGAGAATCCTAATCCCCTAGTCGACATCCTTACTCTCTAGGTGGTTAAACCTAATAATGAGAGACCTCGCTCTGATACCAATTGAAAGGACGTGGATGTCGCCTAGAGGGGGGGGTGAATAGGCGCTTTAAAATAATTACGGTTTAGGCTTGAACAAATGCGGAATAAAACTATCATTTAATTAGTCAAGCACAAAACCTAAAACAACTAGGCTCACCTATGTGCACCAACAACTTATGCTAAGCAAGATAGACCGCTAAGTGATAGCAAGATATATAACAAGAAACAATATGGCTATCACAAAGTAAAGTGCATAAGTAAAGGTTTCGGGTAAGAGATAACCGAGGCACGCGGAGACGACGATGTATCCCGAAGTTCACACCCTTGCGGATGCTAATCTCCGTTCGGAGCGGTGTGGAGGCACAATGCTCCCCAAGAAGCCACTAGGGCCATCGTAATCTCCTCACGCCCTCGCACAATGCAAGATGCCGTGATTCCACTAAGGGACCCTTGAGGGCGGTCACCGAACCCGTACAAACAAGGTTGGGGCAAACTCCACAACTTAATTGGAGGCTCCCAACAACACCACGAAGCTTTACCACAATGGATTGTGGCTCCGAGGTGACCTCAAATGCTCGGGGCAATCTCCACAACCTAATTGGAGACCCCAAAGCTTGCCCGGAGCTTTGCACCACAATGATTGAGCTCCGAGGCACCACCAACCGTCTAGGGCGCCAAAGCACCCAAGAGAAACAAGCTCAAGGGTGCTCAAACACCCAAGAGTAATAAGCTTCTCAAACTTCACTTCAACGTATCACCGTGGAGAACTCAAACCTATGCACCAAATGCAATGGCAAGGGCACACGAAGTGCCCAAGTCCTTTTCTCCCAAATCCCACCAAAGCAACTAATGCTAGGGAGGAAAATGAGAGGAAGAACAAAGAAGAACACAAAGAACTCCAAGATCTAGATCCAAGGGGTTCCCCTCACATAGAGGAGAAAGTGATTGGTGGAAATGTGGATCTAGATCTCCTCTCCCTTTTCCCTCAAGAACTAGCAAGAATCATTGGAGGGATTGAGAGTTAGCAAGCTCGAAGAAGGTCAACAATGGGGGGCAAAATCGAGCTCAAGAGATAAGGTTCAATGGGGAAGAAGACCCCCTTTTATAGGTGGAAAAAAATCCAACCGTTATGCTCACAGCCCGCACAGAGCGGTACTACCGCTCATGGGAGCGGTACTACCGCTAGGGCGGTGGAAGCCCTTTGAAAAACAACAGCGAGGAGGCAAAAGGCCAGTAGAACCGCCGGAAAGGTACTACCGCTCGTCCTCACGGTACTACCGCTAGGGATAGCGGTACTACTGCTTGCGAGCGGTACTAAAAAAATACATCCGTGCCTACCACCGCTGGACAAAACACGAGATTTTGGTCCGGAGCGGAAGTAGCCACGGTAGTAGCCGCGATAGTACTGCTCTGGAGCGGTAGTAAAAAATTACATCCGCTCCAAGCGGTAGTACCGCTGCAGTAGTCGCGGTAGTACCGCTGCAGCCTTTTAAGAACACCAAAACTGCCACAACTTCTGCAAACGGACTCCGAATTCAACGAAACCAAGTTTGTTGGAAAGCTAACGACATGGTCTAACACAATATTGATAGAAATATCAATAAGAAGCAAATGAGAAAAGTCCCATAAGAAAATGGTGAGAACCCTTCCTCGGATAAGACCGGTAAAACCTCCAACACCGAAAATGCAATAGAAGAAGCATATAAAATTCGTTTTCGATGTACTAGAGCTTGTCACGAAGATAACCACAAGCTCTAAGACCTCAAAAATAGAAAATACAAATAAGAATCAAGAAAGATGATGCAAGGATTCAATTGTTTGAGCTCTCGACGAACGATACGATCAAGCTACTCACTTGAGAGCCCCCCTTGATAGTACGGCTATCGATCCTATAACCCGGTCTCCAAACTATCACCATGAGACCGGTAAAATAGAAAACCTATCAAGGGCAAACCTTTGCCTTGCACGAAGTCCATTTGAGCTAGATGATGACGATCTTGACTCCCTCAAGTTGGACCACCTTTCGTGATTGCGTTGGCTCGATGAAGGCTAGTTGATTGCTCCCCCATACTCGACTATGGGCGAGTCACTCTTCGGCACACCTTCACAAGTCCATTGTCACCACAATGGACGGCAAGCTACAAGCATGATTTCTTCGTGATGCTCCACTTGAACTTGCACAACACAACCTTGAGTTGATGTCATCCTCCATGGGTTGTATGTGATCTTCCTCTTGACGCAAGCCCATGGAAGCAAACCTAACCCCACATAGAACTCTCACAAAGACCATGGGTTAGTACACAAAGCGCAATGGACAATGCTTACCAACACAACCTTGATTTGATGTCATCCTCCATGGGTTGTATGTGATCTTTCTCTTGACGCAAGCCCATGGAAGCAAACCTAACCCCACATAGAACTCTCACACAGACCATGGGTTAGTACACAAAGCGCAATGGACAATGCTTACCAAATCGTGAGATCACTTGATCCCACTCGGTGTATCTTCTACGCTTTGTGTGAAATCTTCTCTCTTCATAAAGATGATGTCTTGAAGATACACATGAATGTTCACACAATCTTCTTCTTCAAGACATACTAGCAATTAGCTCAACACTCACTAGACCAATCTTTGGATAGATCCTTGGATACCACCTTGGTCAACACATAAACTACTTGAAACCAACAAATGGACTTCAAGAAAAGCCTATGGACAAATCCTTCGAATATAACTCAAGGCAACCATTAGTCCATAGGGATTGTCATCAATTACCAAAACCACACAAGGATAAATGTGCTCTTACACAAACCCTAACCTAGAAGTTACCCTACTATCTATAACATCGCCCCACCCCCCATCATCCCCATTGGGTGATTGAAGAAAGCGGGCATAAAAAATTGCTTGTGAATACATTGGCGCGTTCCACCCTAGCCACCCAAAACCTCGCTCCAGAAGCGCATTCAATAATGCGTCGTGGTATGAGACTTGTTGATTCATTCGTAGCTCTAGCCACGGAGGTCGAGCTAGTGGAAGGAGATCCTTAAGACGAGAAGCACCAAAGCGAGTCGGTTTCCCTGGGGTCGGCATATCGAGGAGCTTAGAGATGGATCCGCTGCCATCCCTCTTTTTGTCGCCCGACGGCAAAGAGAGAAGGGCTGGGGCATGGATCTGAAAACCATCAGATCTCGCAACCCCTCGAGTTTATTGAAGAAGACGTTGTTGGATCCACCTCCAGCGGTAGTCGTCCAGCACAAACAGTGGCCAAAAGAAGCAAAATGCCATTATCGTGGCACAATCTATGAGTGCGACAAGCGCTCCTCAACGACATAATGTCACACGCCTCTAAGGTCAACCCTACCCAACACCTGATATCTACAACGACGCCTCGATGCTCTCTCGCATCCGCCATGCTGGTCTATGGCACCAACGAAGGAGAATGCGAGAGAGACCGGAAAACTCCCGAGGACTTACGGAGAAATAGAGGAAAGGGAAAAGCGGGGCGCGGCTACATGTACGATGAATCGCAGCCATTCATGTAATCAGCAAGGCCATGCCCATCCATCTTACCCATGGTACTCCTCCGATCCAAATTAATTGTCGCAGTTTCAATACGGCATCCTATCCGTGATGCTCTTTCCCGCTACAATTAATCATGAATTAAATTGCACTCCTAAAAATTAATTTGAATCGGAGCGAGTACAAATGCCGTACCAAGGACCGTACGGGGAGTAATTCGGCGGAAACGAGCACGAGTCCGACGGAAGACGAAGATCGATCTACTACGTGAGATCTCAAAAAACAAGGTGACCCGTGCGAGCGACACCGATCGACCCAGCGATCGATCCTCGATGAGCGTGCCCCCGAACGTTCTGATGCGAGTATTACAGTACTACCGTCGACCGTCCACGTGGTGCCGCAAGGAGCCCGACGCTCCGTCGCTCGCTCCACGGAGGACGAGATCCACATGGGGCCCGCGGCCTGGAAGTGCGGTGCCGCCATTAATACCCCAACGGTCGGAAAGAGGAGAATCGGCCGCCCGCGAGCCAACGGCAGGTCGATAGCCAGCGTAACGGCTCACACAGCCCACAGAAAAAGCCAGAGCCACCCCGGCGAAGACACAGACGCAGAGCAGGAGCCAGCCCACCACAGCCCCCCTCTCTCTCTCTCTCTCTCTCCCGCGGACCCTGAGACTCACGAGCGCGGGCACCGGCGGGCGGGCGGGGGCGCGCCGGCGCGAGAGGATGGAGTCCATGGAGCCCATGGACATCGACTGGAGCAGGGTGGTGTCGCGCTTCGTGCGCGACGACACCTACGAGGGCATCGAGGCGCCGCACTGGGCCGACCTCGCCGACCCCGAGGCCCGCGGCGCCGCCGCCGTCGACGACGAAGCCTGGTTCTGCCGCCCAGGTACGCCCGCCTTCCGCTCCTTTTCGCTTCCGCTCGAGGAGTCTGCCTTGCCCGCTGCTGATTCGATGCCGGGCTCCGTCCGATCGGCCGGTCCAAGAACGAGCCACCACAGTTCTTGATTTGGGGCCTGATTTCGCCGTCATTCTCTCGCTTCTCGAGAAATCCAGGCCGTGCTCTGCTTTCTCTTCCCGAGAAATTCCCCTGTTTGTTGATTTGGTTTCCCACGGCGTCGATCGTCTTTACATTCGTTTCTGTGCTGGACACCCCGCAGATTGCAAGCATCCCAAGACGGCGGACGACTTCCTCAGGCAGACCCCCAGCCCCAAGTTCAAGCTGCTGCGATCGATGTCCGCCATGATGCCCTTCGGCGAGAGGGACACCAATCTCAGGGACGCCAATAACAATCTCAAGAGACGAGGCGCCGTCGCCGGCGGCACTGCCGCATTCGCCTCGCCCACCAAGCCCAAGCCGCCGCCCAAGAAGAGGTTCCAGGACGACGCCGAGAACCAGGACCCCGCGCTGACCACGCCGCCCCCGGCTGCAACCAGGCCGCCGTTCGGCGCGCAGCGGTGGGCCAAGAACGCCAAGGAGGCCATCAAGTCCAGCGCGGAGAAGCGGCCGGACGTTGCTGAGAAGGAGGCGCTGCTCGGCAGGAACCCGGCGCCGAGGCAGCTCAAGAGCACCCTCTCGGCGAGGAACCTCTTCTCCGGGAAGGACATACTTGGCCAGATATCGGATTTCTACAATGAGCTCAAGCGGATGGCCGGCGGTGGCGGCAGCCAGCAGCCTGTCCCAGAGGACATGGAGGAAATGAGCCCAATGTAATCTCTCTCTGTCTCTCTTGAATCAATGCTGGGTTATCCAACCCTTCTGGATTGGTACTTTCAGGTCCTTGACATTCTCATTTGTACAGGAACAGCAGCGATGTGGTGGAGAAGGTGGATTGTAGCAGCGGCCGTGGTGGTCGAGTTCTGCCGGACGCTGTGAAGAAGGTGGCGAGGCAGGAAACATCAGAAAAGAGTCCAAGCCCAATGTAACTTGCTTCTCACTGCGAATGCAAAAGCGACATTAGAGGATTGTAGGTTTGATGTACTGATGATGCTGGTTTGTGCAGGAAGGGGAAGAAGGTGGGGTTGAAGGTGGAAGCAGGGAAGCAAAGATCACCCTCTGTGTTGAAGGAGGTGAAGGCAACACCGCCTACTCCGCAGCGGTTTCCATCCCCCTCTGTAAACCGTGTCAAGAGCGTGAAAGCTGCAGGCGCAACATCAAGCTCGCCACTCAAGAAGCCACTGAAGGTGACTTAATCTGTCATGCCTATAATATTGGTTATTGATCTATGTAGTGTTGGTGACTGTTAGACTGAGAGTGTTTGCTCGGTGAATTTTCAGTATTTTGTGGGTTTCTACTAGCCTTTGTGAAAATATTTAAGAACATTCCAATCAGACGAGCACTTGGTCCTGATCAGAAAATTTAGTTATCTGAATTATCATCAACGTAGTTAATCGGTTATGACCCTAAGCTAGAACTTCCCTTCCTCAAAATGATATGTTTTTCCATAGGCTAGATCTTGCATACCAAGTTTGATGCTGACATAGTTCTGTACCGATTTATCTTAAGACCTTCGGTGTGTCATCCTAACCTTTTCAAGTCTAGCCACGAGAATATACTATAGTATGGTTTCTGAGTTCTAGATCTTTGAGAACTTCAGTGCCCATGCCTGTCAATAATCAGTGTCTCCTTATTATGAATGTTCATAAGCTAAAATAATGTGCATTTTCTTCGTGTTTCCAACATAATTGACACTTCAGTGTAAGTTCCATTGTGCATAACTTGTGGCATATATTTTGCTCCATTCGGTCACTTGATCAGTAGCATGTTTGATCTCATGTCATCACTGTGACCTTTCTTAATGGTGTTCGTTCAGGCGTTCTTTTTTGTAAATTAGTGGCATCAGCATATGTGGCACTAATTCCATTGTGCATGACCATGTACTGTAATGTTTTCAGCAACACAATTATGATAAATGTTTCACTTGATCAGTATCCTGTTTATTCTCACCTTATCATCGTGGCCTTTCTTAACGGTATTCAGGCATTTTTTCTGCAAATTAGTGGCGCTAATCATACGGTTCATCATTTACTGTTATGGTGACAGAAAACCTATTGGTCTTCTATTAGTGTTGTGAATCCGAAAGTAGCATCTCAACACAAGCTAACCATGCATTTTAACTAATGTTGATATCTACTGCCTTCTCTTCAGGATAAGGTGACGCCTAATAAGGATCAGGAGAACAGCAGAGATGGTAAGAGGCAACCTTTTGGGGTTAAAGACATGAACAACAACAGGGCTTATGAGGCTGAAGAGAGCTCCAGTGGCGTGTTTTGGTTCTTGAAGCCCTGCACTTTCCTGGTGGAGTAGCAGCAAAATAATTCAGAGGCTTTAAAGCTACTGCAATTCATGTAGTTAGGATCGATTCTTTGTTTCAGTTTGAAATACCCCCAGTTCCTCCTATTTGATTGATTCATCTGATGGACATTCTGTCAGGCAAATAAATAGAAAGCATATGTATAGTTTACCAGTCAAGACATACAAGTCGAGATATTAATAAATCCCATGAGTAGAATTCAAGATATAGAGAGATGTTACTGCTCTTCAGCTAATTGGCTGTTTGAGCAAATGTACTGCAAATGATATTATTGTTCAATATAGAGAAATGTTATTCTTCATCTTAGTGAACATCCCAATTATATTACTGATGCCTTATTCTGGATTGTTTTCTCACGCTGCTACTTAAAAGTCATGGAACCATAGGGGTGCAATGCGGAGGTGGTATAGGGGAGGAGGGGAGGCATGATTCACTGTGCTTGGCCAGAACGAGGGGCAGATCCCCTGAAAAGCACATATTTTTAACTATACAATAATTATACATAATCCAGCTGCTCTAACATTAAGGCTATGCTTAGAAAGGTTCCTCCAGATAGTAAGACCATTCAGGTGTTTGATTGGAGGAACACTCAAGGAAACGAGGGAATTTCGAGGGCAGGTTCAAAAGTTTATAATTGTCACATTGCTCAGCTCTACATGAGTTGATAATTGTTCGTTTCTCAAGTTCTGTGTGATTGTAGATATGATTTGTTAAGCTTCTGTTTGTGCTGAAGACGGTATGCGGTTGGTTATTCGGTTATAATTGGGCTATAGCAAGGAAGAGCAGAGGGGAGAACAATTACTACCTATGGCCGATTCATGAAAGAGATTGACATAGACTTGAATGCATAAATAACAAAAATTACAAGTGCGAGTGTGTGACATCAAATGTAGAAATGTGTCAAGGCTTGAAAGTTGAAAGAGCTCATTATTTTGGTTGTGTGAAATGTCGAGAATCACAAGCTCCTCAAAGACACCATGCATGTATGAGTGGAGCAGCAAGTAACGATATTCTTGCAAACTATTGGACATAATCAAGGGCTATTGCAACTAAATTTGATAGGTCATTTCAGACAGTTAGTTGCTATTTTAGACGTGTGCTTCAGACCACAGGTGAGCTAAGCAATGAATATATCAGGGCACCTTAAAGTCACTATAAGCCAACCGAATGCACTAGAATTATTTCAGTGCTTTTACAAGCCAAACTGATTACTTAAGATACAAAGAAAAATGCCTGATCACCCTTAAGAAAGGCCACGACGATGATGAGAACAAACAGGCTACCGACCAAGTGAGTAAAAATGGAGCAAAATATTCGCCATAATGATGATAAAATGACAGTTCAAAGACATGCACAATGGAACTAACCTCAAGTGTCAATAATGCACATCTTTTAGATTATGAACAAGCATAATAAAGATACACAAATTTTTGACAGGCACAGACACACTGAAAGGTTTTAATGATTTTAAGCTCAGCAACCATGACTAGTTAGGTCAGTTCCCCTCATGGCTATGGGTAAAGTTAAGGATGATACACTTTAGGTCTGAAGCTAATTCCTTACATAACTATCTCAGCAGCATAGCCTATGGAAAGACATACCATTTTCAGGAAGTTCTAGTTCTAGCTTAGAGTGAGCCAGTTAGGTGTAAGTGAGTACAATCATTAACTGTGGTGATGATGATTCCACCACTAGAAATTAGAACCATCTTCCATGCTATGCGACATTGCTTGATCTGGCCCGTATATGAACACATAAGAACTATTTAAAGTGACCTAGGAGATAAACTCGTTGCCTTTTCAAGCAGAACCTTGTGGCAAAATATATACTGCGGCATTTACATTGCTGGTGAAGAACAACTGAAGTCAAAAAATATGCACTACGACGCACCATTTAGCAATACAATTTAATTTTCAGTATAACATAAATTCCATCACTAGGTGACATCATTTTTTTAGTTAAATTCCATTTAGCACATAAGTCTGTATAAATGGTAGGGATGGGTTACATTGTATAAAAAGTAACACCATTGCTAAGTTTAAACCGCATGGTTTAGTCGTTTAGACAGTATAAAATTCAAATGTAAATGCTCTCTCACAATAAACTCTGGTCCAATTGATGTTGGTAATACCAAGAGAATTCATACATGAACCACACTTATAATATCCAGATGGCAATAAGATGGTACGAACTACATCTAGAGATTCCTATGGGGAAATGAAGGAGCTCCAGAGAAGTTACACCATAAAGAGCTTTCATATGCGGCCATTTTTATGCCAGACACCAATTAAAGCAAGCCTTCCTGCTTTATTGTCTCCCAGTAGAAACACCAAGATCATGCTCGACATGTTCTTCTGGAATAGATGAGGCCTGCAAAATTCCAAAACCAATGCAAGCATGTGAGAATTTATCTTTAGTTTTAGGAGAAGTTTGTATAAGAACAACATATTGTTGCTACCTTAAAAAACTAGAATACACATCATCAGATTATGATACTTGAGATGTTAGCAAATAGAAGCAGATGGTTCGATCTTGCACTAATTATCTTTATCAAACAAAGGGAAACATGTGGTAAAAGCTGTAACTGTGAAGTGTAAATGATATTGGCATTGGATCTCGGAATACACAAAACATCCGATTAGTCAAAGAGAGTTCTGGAGCAACTACACTTAACTTTAAGTATCTCCTACAAATTACCAAGACAAGCTATAACTATTCACTTGACTAGAACACTTTTGGGTGGTTCAATATTCATATGCTGACAACTATATGCATAGCAAAACAGCTACCAACATTTGGGCAAATCCTATGTTTAATGTTTTCATGCAACATCCTTACACAATATCCTTTGATATCAGTACTAGTGGAAGAGAAACTTAGACCTTTTTCAAGATGATATATACCTTATTTATTTCAAGTGTAGAAAGCCCAGTAATATCAGGATTCTTGAGCTGGTCAAGCTGCCGCTTCCCTCTCCTCATCAAATACTCAATGTACACAAAGTTCCTGCGGTCGACACTCCTGGCATTCTCACGGAACTCTGCCGAGACAACGGACTCGATCCTGCGGCGCTCCTCCGGGGACTTGAGCCGTGCTGTCCGAAGGAACCCTCTGTATAATGCCAAGGCCTGCCTCTGGATGCCAGATAACTTTGTACGGGACGCCATCTCATCCTTGTCAAGCAATCATCAAGGCCTATCATAAAAGGAGCCATCAAATGAGTTATCTCATGGTGATCTGCATATTTTAATTCAGGTGGTGGCGTGGCGCACTAAGAAGATAATTACAAAACAATCTGCTCTAACGCCTAGCAAGCATATCCATAGCAAATGGGGGCTCAGAGATTTTTTTTTGGATCAGATCGCGCACAGGATATATAGAAGTACAAGAGCAGAACTCTCGGAACAAATCTAAGCAAGCAAGTCTGGGTGGATCTCCAATCCGTGCCGGTGCGATAGAAGGGCGGAGAAGAACCTCGGTGTGGCTGCTCACCGGCGCACGCAGCGTCGATGACGGAGGGGGCGGGCGGAGTGGGGCGGAGGCAGGAGCAGACGGAGCGGCGGGGGCTAGGGACTTGCTCGCGGCTGGCCGCCGGCGCCGCCTGCCGGGATCGCCGAGGGACTGGAGCGGAGGGAGGGCAGGGCACAGCTGAGAGGGTCGGGCGCTGGGCCAGGGTATCGCACGGGAGAGACGAGCGGAACGGGACGATCGAGAGAGACCGAGATCCTCGTGTGTTCGATCGATTCTGCCCAGGGGTAAAATAGGGAATTGCCGGTTAGAAATTAGTTCTTCTCTTTTTAGAGCAAAGTGTCCCACGTGTTCGTTCATATCACCGGCAAAATTTACACAGACGTGGCTTCTATTTGGAACACTCTCGAGGGCACTGGATGTGAATATTAAAATATGCAGATCACCATGAGATAACTCATTTGATGGCTCCTTTTATGATAGGCCTTGATGATTGCTTGACAAGGATGAGATGGCGTCCCAGACGTTTCTAGTTCGAGAGTTTCAGTTGAGACAACTCGATCGGTGGACGTGCTGACATTCATGGGCAAGTAAATCAGTGATGGCCAGCAGTATTTTGCGTCCACGATGCAGACCAAAGCTAGCCCCAAGCAAGCATATTAGAGCATCTCCAACAGCCTTGCTATAATGGATTGCTAAAAACTGGATATAGCAAGAGGAGAGAGAAGGTTTACAAAGCCAACACTTTTTTTGCTTTGCTAGCCTTTCTATAATAGCAATCCAAAACCAGAATTGCAAGTTTCTTGTCTATTCTTTCTATACTAGACAATTGCATATATGAATGAAATGAACTTCCAATTTATACGCATAATAATTAGAGCATTTCATCCATCACCGGAATTAACATCATAGGAACAACAATCCAAAATATTGTTCACGGCATAAAAGTTCAAGCATAGAACCGAGGGAATTGTGCAAGAACAACATAAAAGTTCATCATCGGTGCATGAGCAACACCATAAACCAAAAGTGACATATTTCTCTCAAATAGCACCGCCACCATTGCCACCGTAGTACCCTTTTGACGCCAAGATTTGGTCACGACAAATCTCTAGATAAGCCAAAGCCTTCTCATCTAGACCACTTCGATCCATGAACATGATTCTTTGCTCATTCTCCATCATCTTAGCCATCCCCTCGGCAGCCACCTTCCTCTCCTCGATCTCGGCCAACCTCTCCTCGGCCGCCGCCCTCCTCTCCTCGGCTGCCGCCCTTCTCTCTTCGGCAGCCACCTTCCTCTCCTCGGCCTCCCTCCTCTCCTGCATTTCCTTGGTCTTCAACTCTCTCCTTTGCATAGCAATGTCTTTCCTCACCTCCATCAAGTTGTCCAATGATTGCTTGTAGCCTTCCTCATCTCCATTCGCCCTCTTGTTTTTTTCTTTCTTCCTTCCCTCAGGCCTTCCTCTATTGACCGATGAGAGAGGAGTTGGGCTACTTGCTGAATCATCGGAGTCCACCACAAAACCATCTCCAACCGAACTAGAAGGAGCCTTCCTCTTGTTTGGAATTTCATTGGAGGGCCGGGTTTTCCATTTCTCATCGTTCTCGAGGATTTTCCAACAATGAAACAAAGTGAAGGCCCTCCCCGGAACAAGTTTGCCCTTTTTCTTCTTGGATTTGCCCATGAATAAATTTTGAGCAATGTTGAGCTACAAAAAAAGATACAAGTAAGCATCAACTTGAGCCAAGCAACATCAAGGAAAAGGTACAAGTAAGCATCAACCTTATCTTCGGCATTAGTCCCACTTGGATTGAGACGATCAACTTGAGCCAAGCAACATGACCACTTGAAACAATCCGCATTAATGGTATGGAAACGACCTTCAAGAGAGCCGGCACTCCTAGCCATGTCACCCTTGAGGAGAAGTTTGTAGAGCTCATGGATACGGTCCCAATATGTGGAGATTTTTTGTTCATTCCCAACAATTGCATCTAAGCCAATCCTTCTCCATGCATTGCACAAGGCTTCATCTTCCTTTTTCGAGAAATTAGTTCCTCTCCCCCTTTTTGGAGTAGGTTCAACAAAACCCTCACCCTCTTCTTGTGTATACTCTTGTGATGGTATCTCCGGTGCATCCCGACAAGTGTAGTTCATGAAGGTTTCATTGTCCATGCTACAATTACCACAACATCGAAGAACAATCACTACAGTTATAGGAGTACATAATTTGTCATGAATGGAGGAGCATTCCAAAGCGCTTGTATCAGTTATATGCATCAGCATAGCAGACCGGCCTGTGTCATCTCATTATCTTTCATGAATCAAAGAGAGGAAAACAAAGAGGAGCAAGAGCTCACTGCCATCGCCATCTCATTACCTTCTGGGCATTTCGTCGAGCATCTCTAGTGCGCCAGTGGCCATGGGGGCAGGCGAGCTCGCCTCGGGCTCCATGGAGGCTGCCGGTGCCGGGGAAGGCTCCACGCAGTCCAGAGGAGCCGTACTCTTCGCCCTCCGTGCGGAGGGGTCGCGCGGTGGCCTCCTCTGCTTCCGACTGGAGGCGGCAGCGGCGCGGGGGATGGTGGTGGGGGGGACGGACATGGATGCGGCGGCGTGGGGGGCGGTGGCGGGGCGAACGGACATGGACGCGGCGGCGGCAGGCCCGTTGGAGGCGCCGGGAACGGCGGCCTCGGCGGCGGCCGCGGGCCTCGGCGGCGGCGCCAACCCTAGGCACCGCTGGGCCTTGGGCTTGGCCGCGACCGCGCCGGGAAGTGGTGGAGGAGGGTCGGCGCCGGCGTCGGGTGCGGGGGGGAGGTCGCCCGTGGCCTTCATGGCTGCTGCGGCGGCCGGCGCCGGCGTCTCGCGGCCGGTGCAGGAGGGTCGGAGCTTTCCGAGCGGGGCGGTTGGCTCTCCCGCGTGAGTTGTGGGCGTTTTGCAAGCCGGCTCTGGACTTTGCAAATATGCAAAGCGAGGGTGCATTTTTACCAAGCCGGCTACTTTTTTTGATGTGGGGTCCGGTTATACAAATGCTGCTGGAGCTGGTTTTTTTGCCACAGTTTGTAAAAAAGCAGTTTTTAGCAAGTCAGGGGTATTATAGCAAGGCTGTTGGAGATGCTCTTAGCAAGAGAAATTTAGCACCAAGCAACCTTACAACCTTCACTTTCACATCCAGTGCACAACTATCTTGGACTACAACCTGCAGACCAAATCTTGTAATCTTGTAAGCTGTCCAATAAACAAATCACATCTTCATAGCACAAGTAAGCATATAATAGCAAGAAATCCGTCCAAGCAAGCACGCCAATGGTTAGAGCAACGAGTGAAACCCTAGAAAAAAGGGAGGAGAGGGGAGGGATGATATGGAACCAGTCCTTACCGGCGAAAACGCCAGGCTACCGGAAGGATATGGAGTTCTGGATGTCGGAGGCGGCAGGGGCTGAGGAGGCAGGACCGGCGGATCGTCTGGCTCGACTTGGACGGAGTCGACGAAGGGCGGACGGCGGAGGGAGGACGGAGGACGGCGGAGGGGGCGAAGGGCGGACGGCGGACGGTGGACGGCGGAGGGAGCGGACGGCGGAGGGCGGAGGGCGGAGGGCCCGGCGCCGTCACGGTCGGGGGAGGATTTGCGCGAGGGGAAGCTCGCGTTTCCTCTCACACCCGTATTTTTTTTTCAGGGGGGGGGGGCTCTCACACCCGTATTGAAGGGTTTCCCGTGTAATTTTGGGGATGGGCCGGTCCAATACCGGGATACCGAATGGGCCTGTGGGGATTTTTCGGGATTTCTATACCGGCAGGTATAATACTCGTTGGAACAGCCAGACACGCTAGTGCCGAACGAGGCCTGAAGATAAATTACAGGAAAAGCTCCGAAGAAAGACGAAGTGCGAGGATCAGAATGGTATGATGGGGATGGTGCACTCTTTCTATGAAAAGTTGTTCTCTGCTGAAAAGTGCGACAACATGAACTCAGCCGGGACTCGATCCCAGTTAAGGTGGATGACCAAATGAACAATGAGCTGTGTAGGCCATATACAAATGAGGAGATCAAATCAGCTCTTTTTCAAATGGGACCCACCAAAGCACCGGGGCCTGATGGCTTCCCGGCGTTGTTCTATCAAACTCATTGGAACTTGCTCGAGCATGATATTTGTGATGCGGTGAGGGACTTCCTTAATGGTGTGGCTACTCCTGAATGTTTGTGTGATCATGTGATTGTTCTCATCCCAAAGATCTCGAATGCACAACATCTGTCCAAATTTCGACCAATTAGCCTTTGCAACGTTCTCTACAAACTAGCATCGAAAGTTGTTGCTAATAGGTTGAAAGTGTTTCTGCCTGATATTGTCACGGAGTTTCAAAGCGCCTTTGTTCTTGGACGATTGATGTGATGCCCCCAATTTGACCGTATGCTAATCATACACGCAAATGCGTACGACAAAGATTAGGGACTCACTGATCGATATCACAACACAACTCTAGACACAAATAAAGGTCATACAGCTTCATATTACAAGCCAGGAGCCTCGAGAGCTCGAATACAAAGCTCGACAAGCACGAGTCAGTGGAAGCAAATAATATATGAGTACAGACATAAGTTAAACAAGTTTTGCCTTAAGAAGGCTAGCACAAACATAGCATCAGATCGAAATAGGCAAGGCCTCCTGCCTGTGAACCTCCTATCCTACTGCTGGTCGGGGGCAGCCTCCACGTAGTAGTAAGCTCTAGCGGTGGCGTAGTAGTCGTCTCCGGTGTACTCCATCTCCTGGGCTCTGTCATCTAAACGTAGCAATCGTATCGAGGGGGAAAGAGGGAAGCAAAGCAGCGGTGAGTACTCCTCCAAAGTACTCGCAAGATTTACATCAAAACTATACTAAAATAAGTATCAGTATCAAAGGAATGGGGTTATATCTGGACTGACTGCAGAAAGCAAGAATGAGGGGGAAGGCCTAGTCCTATCGAAGACTAGCATCTTCAACATCTTGCAGCATTAGAAGAGAGTAGACTGGTAACTCATAGGTAACAATATTATTGTAGTAATTTTATTAAGTAACCACGCCTAGAGATTCTTCCTCGACTCCCTACGAGAAAGCAATCTCAGAGCCAACAACCATCTCAATTTTAAATCACAATTATAGTTGTAGTAGATCGAGGTACAACTCCAAGTCGTCCTGTTACCGTGGACACGGCTATTCGAATAGTTGAATTCATCCCTGCAGGGGTGCACCACATTCCCCAACACGCTTGATAACCTTTGGCCGGACACACTTTCCTGGGTCATGCCCGGTCTCGGGAAATCAACACGTCATCGCCCTACCTAGGCTCAACGGAGAGGCCAGCCCGCCGGTCTAAATCCTAAGTGCGCAGGGGTCATGGGCTCACTCACCCTTTGCACTCCTGCACGATGCGTGGGCGGCCGAGGTCAGCCCTAGCACCTCTAATACAAGATCAATGCCGCCGCGGACCACTCGGGCGCGCGCCGCTCCATTGCTGACGTCCGAAGAGCTTCAGCTGATACAACGACCCTGAGTACCCATAACTTGTCCCACGTGAAGGTTAGTGCATAAAAAGGTCAATCGACCAACTCAGATCAAATACCCAAACCTTTAGCATTTTATTAAGTGCGGTGACGAGCGCAACCCACAATGTGCGGTCCCGTCGCCCCGTCTCGAGGTCTTGTGGCAAGAGCCTCACCTGCCCGGCCACGCCTCGTCGTCATTAATCCGTGGGTACCCTTCAGGGCCGACCCATCACCAACATCTTTCTGTAACCAAGTCATAGTAACCGTGTGTATAAAACATCGAGGTGGGACCTGCAGAATCACCCTCAATGGTTCCCGCTCGACGTAACCGTCAAGGTGGACTTAGAGGAATCACCCTCGATGGTCCCACACTTGAGGGGTTGCACGATAAGTCGAATATCAGGAGTGGCAGAGAGGTATCACCCTCTGTTTACCACGACCGACTAGCTACACTATAGAGCTAACATCATGAGTACTTCACGAGGTGTCACCCTCGATACTCGATAGTAGTTCTGCAGAGTTGTAGAACTAAGGGGGTGTGCAGTGATGTGACGGTCCTGGTTCGTCGATCATGATGATCGAGTAACTGATATTTAAAGCGCGACAACTAGGACTAAGGGGTCACAGGGGATTCACTGATCAACCTATATTAAGCAGTTTACCGAAGCAGTAGGTACAGTAACAGTTTATCAAAAGCAGGCTATGCATCAGAATATGAGCTAACTACAACAGTAACAAAATCTAATGCAAGCATGAGAGAGAAAGAATGGGCGATATCGGAATGCTCAAGGGTGGTTTGCTTGCCTTGCTGCTCTACTGCAAAGGCCTGATAGTCAGCAGTGTATTCCTACCCGACAGCAGCGTCAGTCTCGGGGTCTACCGGTAAGAAGAGGGGGGAGAAACAATAAATATAAAGCAGACAAATGCAACACAATGCATGACATGGCAATATGCCGAGCTAGGCATGCACTAACGCAGTACTACACGTCACAGACGGAGCGGGAGAATATCTGACGATATTTCCCGGGTCTCTCGCTTTTACCGAATAGATGAATTCGATGGAAAAGTTCCATGTTCGTTATGATAGGAGCACGTGACAGACGAACGGACAGCGTATTCAGATTTGTGGGATTTTTCTGATTAACTTTCATATATAAATTATTTTCATCTGACTTAGAGATTATCTTATATTAATTTTCAAAGTTTTATTAATATTCTGAAATTAACAGATTTAATTTAATTCGAAAATTCAATTATGACATCAGCATGAGGTTATGCTGACGTCAACCGTCAACCCAGCTGTCTCAGGTCAAACCTGACAGTTGGGCCCCACCTGTCATAGACACTGGGCTAAACAGGGATTAAAACTAAACTAAACTAATTTATTAACAGGTAGGCCCCATTGGTCAGTGGCTAATGAGAATTAAACTAATTATTTTAATTAACCAAATCATGTAATTAGGGTTAATGACCTGGGCCCACATGTCATAGGCCCAGGGGGTTTGACCCACATGGCAGTGGCTGGGACAGCCCAGTCAGCGTGTTGACCTCGGTCAACAGGTCAACAGGGAGGGGGGGGGGGCTCTGGCAGCAACCCTGGGGGGTGGCCCCAGGTCGGCCAGGTCAGCGGCGGCCGGCCGTTCGCCTCCCGCGACCACAAACGCGGCGGTGCGGCTCGGGAGGTTGTCGGAAAACTGTTACAGAGGGCCATTTGGTGCGTGCGATGGCGCATTCGAGAGCTGAGGTGCGCGCGCATTCGAACCGACCATCGGGAGGAGCTACGGTGGCCGGAGTTCGCCGAAATCGAGCTCGCGGCGGCGGCCGGAACTCGGGCTTGAGGGGATCGAGCGTAGAGGCTCGGTTTTGTTGACCTAACGAGCCAGGCGGCTCCTACACGGGGCCACGAGCATGTTGGCGTGCTCGTCTAAGCTCGAGGGGCACCAGAGTGAGGGCATGGAGCTAATCGGCGGCGGCGGAGCTCCGGCAATGGCGGGGTCGACCAACATGGCACTAATCCGGGGAGGAGAAGGAAGGAGGAGACGCGGGGCTCACTAGGAGCCGGCAGGGGTGCAAGAGTGGGCGTGGGGAAGGCTCGGGGGTGGCCGGATTCGTGGTGGCGAACGACGGCGGCCCGAGGAGGAAGACGGCTCGGGGACGGTGATGCAGGGGCGGCGGGCTCGCGTTTGGGGTCGTGGCGGACACGGTGGTCGATGGCGAGGCACGGGAGGCACGGTGGCCGCGGCTAGTCGACGGCCATGGCGGCGGCTAGTCGACGGCCATGGCGGCGGCGGCGCGGCGTGTGTGCGGGGAGGGGCAGGCGGTGCGAGAGGGAGGGAATGGAGGGGGCTAGGGTTCGGGGGCCGACGGGAGGCCTTGTAGGCGGCGGGGAGTCGCCCGATGCTTGCCAGGGCGATGGGGGTGGCCGGTGGCGGCCATCGCCGCGTCCACGTCCCCCCCCCCCCCCGTGAGCAGGAGGTGGACGACGGGGGGGGGGGGGGGGGGATGGGCTGGGCCTGGCCACTGGGCCGACAGGCCTAAGTGGCCCAGGCACTGAGCCTTTTCCTTTTTATTTATTTCCTGTTAACCTTTCTTTTTATTTCTTTCTGTTATTTATTTATTTTTGTGACAAAACACTTCTGTAAAAATATGGCACTTGGCCCAACATTATTATTTCAATATTAGGCAGTGCCACAAAAGTTTGAGGACCCTTTTGAAACTTTTTGAATTCTGCAAAATTCAAAAGGGCATTTAATTAATTGATTTGACCTCTGTTTTAAATACATTTGAGACACCTAATCACATGATAAAATGTTGGTTGCAATTTTAGAATAGCTTAGGGAATATTTGCAACCTAAGCATGATTTTGATTTCCTGATTTGGAAAACTTTTAAATCCAGTTTGGAATGAATTTTGAATTGCAAGAAATTTGAATCAGAGCTTGATTCCAACAGTGATCATAATTGGATTAGCAAAATGGATTAGCTTAATCCTCAGGTTACTGTAGCTTGATTACACAGATTACTGTAGCACCAAATCCAGGGTGTCACAACTCTCCCCTACTAAAAGAAATTCTCATCCCGAGAATTAAGAGGTAGAAGGAAAGAGCTCGGGATATTCTTCACGAAGATGATCCTCGCGTTCCCAAGTGGCCTCATCTTCAGAATGATTTGACCACTGCACTTTGAAGAACTTGGTAACCTTCTGACGAGTCCGACGTTCAGTTTCATCGAGAATGCGGACCGGGTGCTCTTTATAAGAAAGGTCTTGTTGCAGCTCAAGCATATCATGATCCACTGCTCGGATAGGATCCTTGAAGCAGCGACGAAGCTGTGACACATGGAAAACATCATGAACTTGAGAAAGGTGTAACGGTAATTCCAATTGATATGCCACTTTACCATGCCTTTCGAGAATAGTGAATGGACCAATATATCGAGGAGGCAGCTTGCCCTTGATCCCAAAACGGTGTGCACCTCTCATTGGTGTGACTCGAAGATAAGCCTTTTCGCCAGGTTGATAGACCATATCTTTGTGATGACGGTCATACTGACTCTTCTGACGAGACTAAGCAGCCTTCAGATTTGCATGAATAATGCAGACTTGGTCTTCGGCATGTTGGATAATATCCGGACCGATAAGCGTACGTTCCCCAGTTTCTGACCAATTCAAAGGAGTCCGACACTTACGCCCATACAACACTTCAAAGGGGGCCATCTTCAGACTAGCTTGATAGCTATTGTTGTAGGAGAACTCAGCATACGGGAGAGATTCCTCCCATTTCTTGCCGAAAGAAATGACACAAGCTCGAAGCATATCTTCGAGAATCTGGTTGAGTCTTTCAACTTGTCCTTGTGATTGAGGATGAAAAGCGGTGCTAAAGGACAGATGAGTTCCCATAGCTTCCTGGAAACTTGCCCAGAATCTTGAAGTGAATAAGTTGCCACGGTGTGAACTAATCACCAATGGAATACCGTGGAGTGAAACAACTCTGGACATATATAGATCCGCTAGCTGACTAGCAGTGATAGTTTCCTTGACAGCCAGAAAGTGTGCAACTTTGGACAGTCGGTCAATGATGACAAGAATAGCATCATTACCTTTCTGCGATCTGGGAAAACCAGTGACGAAGTCCATTTCAACATGGTCCCATTTCCATTCAGGAATAGAAATAGGTTGCAGAGTTCCAGCAGGCTTTTGATGTTCTGCTTTGATCCGACGACAAATGTCGCATTCCGAAACATAGCGTGCAATGTCTTGTTTCATGTTTGGCCACCAGAACCTTTGACGGATGTCTTGGTACATCTTGGTACTACCCGGATGAATAAACATAGGTGTATCATGAGCTTCTTTCATCACTCTATCAGTTGAAAGGACGTGGATGTCGCCTAGAGGGGGGGATGAATAGGCGCTTTAAAATAATTACGGTTTAGGCTTGAACAAATGCGGAATAAAACTAACATTTAATATGTCAAGCACAAAACCTAAAACAACTAGGCTCACCTATGTGCACCAACAACTTATGCTAAGCAAGATAAAGAACTAAGTGATAGCAAGATATATAACAAGAAACAATATGGCTATCACAAAGTAAAGTGCACAAGTAAAGGGCTCGGGTAAGAGATAACCGAGGCACGTGGAGACGATGATGTATCCCGAAGTTCACACCCTTGAGGATGCTAATCTCCGTTTGGAGCGGTGTGGAGGCACAATGCTCCCCAAGAAGCCACTAGGGCCACCGTAATCTCCTCACGCCCTCGCACAATGCAAGATGCCGTGATTCCACTAAGGGACCCTTGAGGGCGGTCACCGAACCCATACAAATGGCAACCCTTGGGGGCGGTCACCGGTACCCGTACACTTTGGCAACCCTTGGGGGCGGTCACCGATACCCGTACAAATTGCTCGGGGCAATCTCCACAACCTAATTGGAGACCCCGACGCTTGCCCGGAGCTTTACACCACAATGATTGAGCTCCGAGGCACCACCAATCGTCTAGGGCGCCAAGGCACCCAAGAGGAACAAGCTCTAGGGTGCTCAAACACCCAAGAGTAATAAGCTTCTCAAACTTCACTTCCACGTATCACCGTGGAGAACTCAAACCTATGCACCAAATGCAATGGCAAGGGCACACAGAGTGCCCAAGTCCTTCTCTCCCAAATCCCACCACAACAACTAATGCTATGGAGGAAAATGAGACGAAGAACAAAGAAGAACACCAAGAACTCCAAGAACTAGATCCAAGGGGTTCCCCTCACATAGAGGAGAAAGTGATTGGTGGAAATGTGGATCTAGATCTCCTCTCTCTTTTCCCTCAAGAACTAGCAAGAATCATTGGAGGGATTGAGAGTTAGCAAGCTCAAAGAAGGTCAACAATGGGGGGCAAACACGAGCTCAAGAGTTAGGGAACTATTGGGGAAGAAGACCCCCTTAAATAGGTCCCCACAAATCTGCCCGTTATGTGCAGAATAGCACACGGGCGGTACAACCGGTGATGCGGGCGGTAGAACCGGGCTATAGTAATAAAGAGGTACAACCTCCCAACAACCGGCCAACAACCGCATCACAACAGAACCTGATGCAGTGGTTCCTCCCCGGTGCAACCGATCGGCTCGAGCGTTGGACAGGGCAAAGTCCCGAGCGGTACAACCGCTAGGGACACCGGTAGTACCGGGCTATAGTAATATAGCGGTACAACTAGCCCACGTCCGCCCAACAACCGTAGCTCAACAGAACCGTGTCCGGTTGAAGCCCGGTGCTGGGCCGATTCAACCGCCTAGGGCTGCCACCCTGGATCACCCAGCTGTGGGCGGTACAACCGCCCGGGCGCAGCGGTACACCCGCTGGAGATCACTCAGTGGCAGCACCCCAGGGTATCACCCCTGGAGTGGTGGCTAAACCGGATGACTGGAGCGAGCGGTGCAACCGGTCGGGACATCGGTATAACCGCATCAAGAAAACAGGTATGACCAGAACTGCCATAACTTCTGCAAATGAGCTCCGAATTGAGCAAACTCAAGCTTGTTGGATTCAGGACGACAAGAGTTATCTTAAGAAGAGGCAGTATGAAAATGCCAATGATATATAGATGTGAAACCTCTATGAATGAAGAACCGGCAAAAACTCCAACATCGAAAAAATCATAGAAGATGCATATGGACTCCGTTTTCGATGAACTTGAGCTTGTCATGAAGCTGACCATAAGCTCAAGAACCCACATAGAGAAAAGCCAACCAAGAACCAAGAAAGATGATGATGCCAAAATGCAATGGTTTGAGCTCTCAACGAACGATACGATCTAGCTACTCACTTGAGAGCCCCCCTTGATAGTACGGCTATCTATGCTATAACCCGGTCTCCCAACTACCACCATGAGACCGGTAAAATAGAAAACCCTATCAAGGTCAAACATTTGCCTTGCGCATAGTCCACTTGAGCTAGATGATGACGATCTTGTCCTTCTCAATATGGACCACCTTTCTTGATTGCGCCGGCTCGATGAAGACTAGTAGATTGCTCCCCCATACTCCACTATGGGTGAGCCACTTCTTCGGCACATCTTCACAAGTCCATTGTCACCACAATGGACGGCAAGCATCAAACATGATCTCTCCATGATGCTTCACTTGAACTTGCACACCGCAACCTTGATGATGATCACCACTTGATGTCATCTTCCATGGGTTGTATGGGATCTTCCTCTTGATGCAATCCCATGGAAATATACCTAACCCTACAAAGAACACTCACGTAGACCATGGGTTAGTACACAAAGCGTAATGGACAATGCTTACCATACCATGGGATCACTTGATCCCTCTCGGTATATCTTGTACGCTTTGTGTGTTGATCAACTTGGTTCACTCTTTGACTTAGTCTTGATCAACCTTGTATCTTATCTTCTCTCTTCATAAAGATGATGTCTTGAAGGTAAACATGAGTGCTCACACAATCTTCTTCTTCAAGACATGCTTGGAATAAGCTCAACTCTCACATGACCAATCTTTGGATAAAACCTTGAATACCACCTTGGTCACTATATAAACTCCTTGAAACCAACAGATGGACTTCAAGAAGTACCTATGGACAAATCCTTCGAATATAACTCAAGGCAACCATTAGTCCATAGGGGTTGTCAACAATTACCAAAACCACACATGGATAAATGTGCTCTTACATCAGTCATATCCAAGTTTTCTTCTTAGTTGGAACGAATAAGCGACCCTTGAAGTACACATCGCCATCATCTGCAACGGTGAAGCATGAGGGTTTACCTTATGCAAGATAGCGTTTAATCTTTTCGACTTCATTGCAATAGAGTTGCATAGTTTTGATGCCGCCCACGAGATCTGGTTCGGCAACCAGGTTACTCAGAGAACCCTGGTTAACAACACGGAGGTTCATTTTGCGGGCCTCTTCAGGAGGGGGGACGAGATAACCCTGAGGAACAATATGGAGGTTCAGCTTGCGGAATTCTTCTTGAAGAAGGGGGTGAACCTTATGAACCTGGAGGTGGTAGCAGTATGACTTGTGGCTCAAAGCATCAACCATTACATTAGCCTTGCCAGGTGTGTAAGAAATACCCACGTTGTAATCTGCTATTCGCTCCATCCATCTCTGTTGACGGAGGTTCAGATCCGGCTGAGTAAACAGGTACTTCAGACTTTGGTGGTCGGTGTAGATCTCGCAACGATTACCAATAAGGTACTGTCGCCACTCTTTCAGTGCATGAATTACTGCGGCAAGTTCAAGGTCATGAATTGGGTAGTTCCCTTCATGAGGACGCAATTGACAAGATGCATAAGCAATCACTCTGCGCTCTTGCATTAGGACACAGCCTATTCCTTGCCATGAAGCGTCACAATAAATGACAAAGTCCTTTCGAGTATCCGTAGGAGCAAGCACTGGAGAAGATGTTAGTTTGTCCTTAAGTGCCTGAAAGCTCTCTTGACATTTTTCTATCCACTCATATTTATCACCTTTGTGAAGTAGATTGGTTAAGGGCTTTACAATCTTGGAGAAGTTCTCGACAAATCGACGACAATAGCTGGCGAGTCCGAGAAAACTTCTGACTTGCTTGACATTCTTCGGGGGAGTCCAGTCAAGAATAGACTGAACTCGTTCAGGGTTGACCGCAATACCATCCTTGGAGACCACATGACCAAGGTAGGTTACTTCGTCCATCCAGAACTCACACTTGGAATACTTTGCATAAAGTTGATGTTCCCGAAGCTTCTCCAGTATAAGACGGAGATGTTCAGCATGCTCTTCTTTATTCTTGGAATAAACCAGGATATCATCCAGATAAACCACGACGAATTTGTCGAGGTAATCCATGAATATATAGTTCATCAGGCGAGAGAAGGTTGCTGGAGCATTGGTTAAGCCGAAGGACATGACGGTGTACTCGTATGAACCATAGCGAGTAACGAATGCCGTCTTGGGAATATCCTCTTCACGAACCCGGATCTGATGGTAACCCAACCTCAAGTCGAGTTTTGAAAACACTGATGAACCAGCAAGTTGATCATACAGATCGTTGATCCGAGGAAGCGGATATTTGTTCTGAATAGTTGCTTGGTTGATGGGACGGTAATCTTGGACTAACTGATTCGTACCATCTTTCTTCTTGACAAAGAGAGAAGGTGCTTGATATGTCTCCGTCGTATCTACTTTTCCTCACACTTTTGCCCTTGTTTGGGACTCTAATTTGCATGATTTGAATGAAACTAACCCGGACTGGCGTTGTTTTCAGCAGAACTACCATGGTGTTGTTTTTGTGCAGAAATAAAAGTTCTCGGAATCGGACGAAACTTTTTGGAGATTTATTTTACAATAAATAAAAAATACTGGAGCCAAGAACCACCGGAGGGGGAGCCCTGGCTAGGCACGATACACCAGGGCGCGCCCTGGTGGGTTGTGCCCACCTCGGGGCCCCACTGACCCTAATTCCGACGCTATAAAATCCTATTTTTGGAGAAAAAAATCAGAGAGAAAGTTTCATCGCGTTTTATGATACGGAGTCGCCGTCACCTCCTGTTCTTCATCGGGAGGCCAGATCTGGAGCCCGTTTAGGGCTCCAAAAAGGGGAATCTTCGGTCTTCGTCATCATCAACCCTTCTCCATCGCCAATTCCATGATGCTCCCCACCGGGAGTGAGTAATTCCTTCATAGGCTTGCTGGTCGGTGAGGAGTTGGATGAGATTCATCATGTAATCGAGTTAGTTTTGTTAGGGCTTGATCCCTAGTATCCACTATGTTCTGAGATTGATGTTGCTATGACTTTGCCATGGTTAATGCTTGTCACCAGGGCCCGAGTGCCATGATTTCAGATCTGAACCGTTTATGTTATCACCATTATATCTATGTTCTTGATCCGATCTTGCTAGTCATACGCACCTATTACGTGTTCTGATCCGTAAACCCCGGAGTGACAATAGTCGGGATACTTTCCGGTGATGACCGTAGTTTGAGGAGTTCATGTATTAACCGTGTGTTAATGATTTGTTCCGGTTCTCTATTAAAAGGAGGCCTTAATATCCCTTAGTTTCCTTATGAACCCCGTTGCCACGGGAGGGTAGGACAAAAGATGTCATGCACGTTTTTTTCCATAAGCACATATGACTATTTACGGAATACATGCCTACATTACATTTATGAACTGGAACTAGTTCGGTGTCGCCCTAGGTTATGACTGTTATATGATGAATATCATCCAACGAGTTCACCGATCCAGTGCCTACGAGCTTTCCACATATTGTTCTTGCTAAGTTACTACTGTTGTTGCTACTGTTCCAACTGCTTCAAAACTATTGCTATCACTGCTACCGTTACTGTTACTGCTACTACTGCTATCAAACTATCATACTACTGTGCTACTGATCACTTTGCTGTAGATATTTAATCTCCAGGTGTGGTTGAATTGACAACTCAACTGCTAATACTCTCAAATTATCTTTGGCTCCCCTTGTGTCGAATCTATAATTTGGGTTGAATACTCTACCCTCGAAAATTGTTGCGCCCCTATACTTGTGGGTTATCAAGACCTTTTTCTGGCGCCGTGGCCGAGGAGCATATCTATATTTGTTGAGTCACTTGGGATTTATATCAGTTGATCACTATGAAGAATCTGAAGGATCCAAAAACCAAGATTTTTCCCTCTAATACGAGGGGAGGTAAGGAATTGCCATCTAGCTCTGCACTTGATTCACCTTCTGTTATGAGTAAGTTTGCAACACCACCACATGCTATTAATCCTGATATGTCGCAAGTTATTGATGATGCTACCTCTGCTATGAATGATGCTTATGATGATGATGCTAGTACCATGCTTGATGATAATGTGCCACTAGGTGAATTTCTTGATGAACAAATTGTAGAGCTAAAGAGAATGAAATTATTGAAATTGATGAAGCTCTTGAAACTGATGACTATGAAACACCCGTTAGACCTGGCTCTCCTAGATTTGAAATGCCTAAGATACCTGAAGGTTATGTTATGGATGAGGAGGTAACTAGGGAAATTCTTTCTTGTAAGGATAGAAACGATCTTAAGAAATTGCTACGCAAGTATAAGGAAAAGACTTTGAATGCTAGAATGAAGTGTGATCCTGAGTTTGCTACTTCACCCATCTTTGTTACCGATAAGGATTATGAATTCTCTGTCGACCCAGAGTTAATTACTTTGGTTGAATCTGATCCTTTCCATGGCTATGAAACTTAAACTGTAGTGGCACATCTTACTAAGTTGAATGATATAGCCACCCTCTTTGCTCATGATGAGAAGATTCGCTACTACTATATTCTCAAATTGTTTCTGTTCTCATTAAAGGGTGATGCTAAGATATGGTACAATACTCTTGCTCCTAGTTGTGTGCGTAGTCCCCAGGATATGATTTACTACTTCTCTGAAAAATATTTTCCTGCTCATAAGAAACAAGCTGCCTTACAGGAAATATTTAACTTTGTGCAAATTGAAGAAGAGAGTCTCCCACAAGCTTGGGGAGGCTTATCCAATTGCTTAATGCTTTGCCTGATCATCCTCTCAAGAAAAATGAAATACTTGGTATCTTCTATAATGGACTAACTGATGCTTCTAGGGACTTCCTAGATAGTTGTGCTGGTTGTGTTTCCAGGGAACGAACTGTTGAATAAGCTGAGGAACTATTGAATAACATATTGAAGAATTATGATGATTGGACTCTCCCTGAACCACCACTTAAACCCACTCCGAAGAAGAGGGATATCTTATTTCTTAGTCCTGAAGATATGCAAGAGGCAAAGAAATCTATGAAGGAAAAAAGTATTAAAGCTGAGGATGTTAAGAATTTACCGCCTATTGAAGAAATACATGGCCTTGACACACCACCTCCTCCATAGGTGGTAGAGGTAAATTCTTTATTAAAGTTTGATGAAGGTGATATCCCTTACAATAAACATCCTAGTCAATGCTTATATGAGTTTGACAACTACATTATAAAACAAGATCACTTCAATGCACATGTTCTGAAACAGCTGAAATATAATTCCGATATGATTGCTCGCTGGAGTGACTTGCTATTTAGAATCAGTAATGATGTTAGAGGTGTAGGAAAACATGCCTCTATGGTTCAAACTCAGTTAGAACAAGTTGCTAAATCTCAAAAGGAATTGCTTGATGAAATGAATAATAATATGAATGATTTCGCTGCTAGAGTAGTAACTAGAGGAGGTAGAATGACCCAAGAACCTATTTATCCTTAAGGTCATCCTAAAAGAATTGAACAAGACTCTCAGAGAATTAATACTGATGCACCTAGTCCTTCTAAGAAGAAAAAGAAAAAGAAAAATGATAGGACTTTGCATACCTCTAGTGAACCTGAGATACAAAAACCTCCTGATAATAATGATGTCTCTATTTCTGATGCTGAAACTCAGTCTGGTAATGAACATTCACCTAGTGATAATGAAAATGATAATGATGATGTTCATGAAGATACTCAACCGAACAATGATAAAGAACCGGATAATGATGTTGAAATAGAGCCTGCTGATGATCTTGATAACCCACAACCTAAAAATAAACGATATGATAAAAGAGACTTTGTGGCTAGAAAACATGGTACAGAAAGAGAACCATGGGTTCAGAAACCCATTCCCTTTCCACCTAAAACATCTAAGAAAAAGGAAGATGAAGAATTTGAACGCTTTGCTGAAATGATTAGGCCAGTCTTTTTGCGTACCCGCTTAACTGACATCCTAAAGATGGCCCCTTATGCAAAATACTTGAAAGACACCATCACTAATAAAAGAAAGATACCTGACGCTGAAATCTCCACCATGCTTGCTAATTATTCTTTTAAGGATGGAGTACCTAAAAAACTTGGAGACCCTGGAATACCAACTATACCTTGCTCCATTAAAAGAAATTATGTCAAAACTGCTTTGTGTGATTTGGGAGCTGGTGCTAGTTGAAGGGACGTGGATGTCGCCTAGAGGGGGGGGGGTGAATAGGCGCTTGAAAATAATTATGGTTTAGGCTTGAACAAATGCGGAATAAAACTATCGTTTAATTAGTCAAGCACAAAACCTAAAACAACTAGGCTCACCTATGTGCACCCACAACTTATGCTAAGCAAGATAGACAACTAAGTGATAGCAAGATATATAACAAGAAACAATATGGCTATCACAAAGTAAAGTGCATAAGTAAAGGGCTTGGGTAAGAGATAACCGAGGCACGCGGAGACGACGATGTATCCCGAAGTTCACACCCTTGCGGATGCTAATCTCCGTTCGGAGCGGTGTGGAGGAACAATGCTCCCCAAGAAGCCACTAGGGCCACCGTAATCTCCTCACGCCCTCGCGCAATGCAAGATGCCGTGATTCCACTAAGGGACCCTTGAGGGCGGTCACCGAACCCGTACAAATGGCGACCTTTGGGGGCGGTCATCGGTACCCGTACACTTTGGCAACCCTTGGGGGCGGTTCACCAGTACCCGTACAAATTGCTCGGGGCAATCTCCACAACCTAATTGAAGACCCCGACGCTTGCCCGGAGCTTTACACCACAATGATTGAGCTCCGAGGCACCACCAACCGTCTAGGGCTCCAAGGCACCCAAGAGGAACAAGCTCTAGGGTGCTCAAACACCCAAGAGTAATAAGCTTCTCAACTTCTCACTTCCACGTATTACCGTGGAGAACTCAAACCTATGCACCAAATGCAATGGCAAGGGCACATGGAGTGCCCAAGTCCTTCTCTCCCAAATCCCACCAAAACAACAAATGTTATGGAGGAAATGAGAGGAAGAACGAAGAAGAACACGAAGAACTCCAAGATCAAGATCCAAGGGGTTTCCCTCACATAGAGGAGAAAGTGATTGGTGGAAATGTGGATCTAGATCTCCTCTCTCTTTTCCCTTAAGAACTAGCAAGAATCATTGGAGGGATTGAGAGTTAGCAAGCTCGAAGAAGGTCAACAATGGGGGAAGAACACGAGCTCAAGAGTTTTAGAGCAATGGGGAAGAAGACCCTCTTTTATAGGTGGGGGAAAATCCAACCGTTACCCCCACAGCCCACACACAAGCGGTAGTACCGCTCAAGGGAGCGGTACTTCCGCTAACACTCGTCCTGGAACAACAAAGCGGTAGTACCGCTCCGGAGGGAGCGGTACTTCCGCTTGGGGCGGTAGTACCGCTCTGGAGGGAGCGGTACTTCCGCTCAAATAATCCCAAGAAGCCAGAAGAAAAATATAAGCGGTAGTAGCAGCGGTAGTACATGGCGGAAGTACCGCCGGAGCGGTACTACCGTGGTATCGAGCGGTACTACCGCTTAGTTCGGAGAAAAACTGCCCTGGCACTGAAACTGCCATAACTTTCGCATACGAGCTCCGAATTGAGCAAACTCAAGCTTGTTGGATTCAGGACGACAAGAGCTATCCAACAGTTTTCCTAAGAAGAGGAAGTATAAAAATGCCAATGGTATAGAGATGTGAAACCTCTATCAATGAAGAACCGGCAAAAACACCAACATTGAAAACATCATAGAAGATGCATATGGACTCCGTTTTCGATGAACTTGAGCTTGTCATGAAGCTGACCATAAGCTCAAGAAACCTCAAAGAGAAAAACCAACCAAGAACCAAGAAAGATGATGATGCCAAGAATGCAATGGTTTGAGCTCTCAACGAACGATACGATCAAGCTACTCACTTGAGAGCCCCCTTGATAGTACGGCTATCTATCCTATAACCCAGTCTCCCAACAACCACTATGAGACCGGTAAAATAGAAAACCCTATCAAGGTCAAACCTTAGCCTTGCGCATAGTCCACTTGAGCTAGATGATGACGATCTTGACTTCCTCAAGATGGACCACCTTTCTTGATTGCGTTGGCTCGATGAAGACTAGTTGATTGCTCCCCCATACTCCACTATGGGTGAGCCACTCTTCGGCACATCTTCACAAGTCCATTATCACCACAATGGACGGCAAGCTTCAAGCATGATCTCTCCGTGAAGCTTCACTTGAACTTGCACACCGCAACCTTGATGACGATCACCACTTGATGTCATCCTCCATGGATTGTAAGGGGTCTTCTTATTGATGCTCGCCCATGGAAACATACCTAACCCTACAAAGAACACTCACAGGGAACATGGGTTAGTACACAAAGCGCAATGGACAATGCTTACCATACCATGGGATCACTTGATCCCACTTGGTACATATTCTACGCTTTGTGTGTTGATCAACTTGAATCATTCTTTGCCTTAATCTTGATCAACCTTGTGTCTTCTCTTCTCTCTTCACAAAGATGATGTCTTGAAGGTAAACATGAATGTTCACACACTCTTCTTCTTCAAGACATGCTTGCAATGAGCTCAACTCCCACATGACCAATATTTGGGACACCTTGAATACCACCTTGGTCACCATATAAACTCCTTGAAACCAACAGATAAACTCCTTCGAATATAACTCAAGGTAACCATTAGTCCATAGGAATTGTCATCAATTACCAAAACCACACATGGATAAATGTGCTCTTACACTAGTGTTATGCCTTTCTCCTTATATAAAAGACCTGATTTGAATAAACTCACACCTACTGAAATATCATTGCAAATGGCTGACAAATCAACTGCCATACCTATCAGTACTGTGAGGATGTGCCCGTTGTTGTTACAAATGTTACTATCTTAACGGACTTTGTTATTCTTGAGATGCCCGAGGACGACAACATGTCGATTATCCTTGGTAGACCCTTTTTGAATACTGCAGGGGCTGTTATTGATTGCAATAAAAGCAAGGTCACTTTTCATATCAATGGTAATGAGCATACGATGCACTTTCCGAAGAAATAATTCCAAGTGGATGGTATAAATGTTATTTAAGAATCTCCGACAATCACTATTGGAAGTTTTCAACTGCCTCTACCTACTGCCAAAAAGAAATATGATATACTTATTGTTGGGGATATGCATATCCCCATTGAGGTAACTTAGTGTTTTACGAAAGTTCTTCGGTTTCATGCTAATCGGAAGTGGTTGTAATAAGACTTGATCAACCTTATTAATGGATCATTTTTGAGAGGTATGAAGTTGACGAATATAGTAGGCACGATCTTCTTCTCCCACCTTTTATTTTCTGTTTTACCTAGTCAAATAAAATAAAATGCCATGTTTATCCTGTTTTCTGTTTTCACCGTGCAATAAAAAATGACCCAAAAATAAAAGTTCTCAGAATATCCTGAAAATTCGATATGATTTTTTCCTGAATATTTCTGAATTTCTGGTGCAAATAATACCAGAGGGGGGTGCAGCTGGTGCCCACAAGACACCAGGGCGCGCCCTGGTGGGTTGTGGCCGCCACGTGGGCCCCTTCACTTATCCATTTAGCCCATGTCATCGCCTACCTCCAGAAAAAAATCACCATAGCTTCCATTCCCGTATTCTTGCTATCAAACCCGCGGATTTCGATCTCTTTGCTTGAAGCTCTGTTTTCGAAACTGTTTGGAGGGATTGCTACTTGGTATGTGACTCCTCCATTGCTCCAATTAGTTTTTGATTTAGTGGGTTATTTTTAGAGTAATTATCTACTCTTGGTGCTGCTGTAGATGAGCTTGCATGTTGAATTATTAGAGTTCTAAGTAGTTTGAATGCTTAATATAGCCTCTATGCATCCTTGGGAATAGTTTCTATCAATTTCACGAAGTTTTGTTAACAAAATTTTGTGGACTAAAATTTTCAGAAATTTTATTATAGGAATAAGATGGATTTCTTTAGGAAGTTTTCCTCTAAGAAAAATGCCAAAGGAGTCATTGGGGAATCATCAGACAATGACCTCCACACTCCGAGAACGGTGGAGGTACGGCCGTACGAATGGCCGCAAGATGCCTTCATGGAGGAGGCCGGGTTCCATCAAGAGTTTGCCCAATTCGTTGCAAATGCTGGGCTGACCGAGTTCCTCACAGCTAAGTGTGACCAATATCACATCCTTACAAATTCCTTTGTGCAAAGTTTTCATTTTCTAAGAAGGAATAATCCCTCTGAGGTGCAGTTTAAGCTATACGCTGAAACTCACAAGATACCGCTCACTGACTTTTGCGAAATATGCTTGATTTCTTCTGATGGGGAATTAAGAGAGCCTAGACCAGGGGAGTTTGAGGACTTTCTCCTCACTTTAACAGTGGGTGAAGATAGAGGCATGTCAAAAGCCACTGCTACCAGTTTGCAGTTTCCTTCTGTGCACTACTTTGCTTTATTCATCGCGAAGTGTTTAACCGCTAGGGAGAAGGTTGGCGCACTCAGTGCTCCCGACTTCGCCATTTTATGCCGCGCATTGTACAATGATCACACCTTTAGCATGGGGGCTATTATTGCACGTTGCTTACACCTTAACAGAACTAAGGGAAAGATACATGGTGGTATTTATGCTACTCGCTTAGCGAGACACTTTAATGTCCAGATTCGCCCACATGATTATCCCTTGTCCCAAGTTTATCTAGATCACAAGGCATTGCAGGATCACCAATTTATTGAGGCAACTAATTCTTTCCATAACATTCGTTACAACTTAGTTTTCAGTGTTGAAACCCGTGATGTTATCCCGTTGCCTGCACCTGCTCTGTTTGATTCTATTGCCAGGAATGGATACAAGATCATGCCAGATGACATTACAGCCTACCGGAACAACTTAGCAGCTGCTGAGGAGGAGCCCCAGGAGTGGGACGCTCAGGTGCCGCCTCCACCTCACTTCGACATAGGACTGGATGACTACTACGGATGGTGATTACCAAGCTAGGCCAAAAGCCTAAGCTTGGGGGAGTACGTATTTCCATCGACATTATATTCATGTTCACACATTTCATTCCAGTTGTCGGTGTTCATAGTTTTTCATTGTATTATCCGTGCTAGATTCATTTTCTCGCTTTCTTCTTGCGTGTTTGAGAAACTTTGAGAAAATTCAAAAATATTTCGTACTTCTTTTTAGTTTTTCTTTCTAGCTTAATTTAGTTGTAGTATCAAAAGAAAACCCAAAAAGACTTCTCGTTTCTTCTTTTACTTGTCGGGAGCTTTCCCGTGTAAATAGTTTTTATCATTTTTTGTTTTTCCCTCTTTAATTTGCTTTCTTCAAGAAAAATCAAAAACTCCAAAAATATTTCAGTGTGATTCTCTGAAATTCTTTTCCTTTTATTTGAGTCGTACCAAGGAGAAGACCACGATGAAAATGTTGAGTGGCTCTCATATGCACTATTGTTAACCTAACAAAGAGCCCATATTACTTTGTCTTCTCCTTGAATAAAATGTTTGCAGATTCTAGCTTAGTCCATGGCACTCTTACACTATTATTATTTTCATATCGTTCGGTCGTGCAAGTGAAAGGCAATAATGACGAAATTTGATGAAGTGGCTGTGGTAGAGAAAAGCGGGTATGAACTCAACTTGTTTTAGTTTTTGTAAATATGTTTAGCCTAGTATCCTTGATTCAGCATATTATGATCAAACATGTTTGCAATGACAATTAGAGATTATAGTTGTTCATGCCATGCTTAAGTAGCTAGGAGTGGATAATGATTTATCTTGGATGTCAACATGCATTAAAATGATTGTGATGTGGTATGATGATATGGTATCCTCCTCTAAATGTTTCAAGTGGCTTGACATGGCACATGTTCACGCATGTAGTTGAATCAAAACCAACATAGCCTTCATGATATTTATGTGCATGGTGTCCATATCCTACTCATGCTAGTATTCAATGTTTGTTATTCGTAATGCATGTTCATGACTGTTTTCGCTCTGTAGCTGGCCGCTTCTCAACCTATTTGCTAGCCTTCGCCTGTACTAAGCAGGAATACTGCTTGTGCATCAAAATCCTTAAACCAAAGTTATTCCAGATGAGTCCACTATATCTACCTATATGTGGTATTACCCTGCCGTTCCAAGTAAATTTGCATGTGCCACCTCTAAAAATTCAAATGAACATCTGTTTTGTGTGCCTAGACCACTCATGGAGCGACACGGGGCGGTCAGTATCATCATGTTAAGCGGGTTATTCTCATGATGAGTGTTTATTCACTCGTCCTTACACGAGAGGGGTGGTAATAGGGATTCCCAGTCCCGAAATAAAAAATTACAAATAATTAAACAGAACTCCCCCAGGAATGTTGTTGGTATGGACGGTACCCGTGGATTTGGCTAGCCGTGGAGTGTGATTGTTGGTGGAGGGGGAGTAAACCTTTACTTTTACCGCTTGGGAACCACCGCTAATGTGTTTAGCATGGAAGATATTGATAACTCTTGGTCGTGACGTTGACAGGAAGGGTGTACCTCCCAAAATTATACCTATCTCTGTTTTAAGCTTTGAGCTCTGGCATCTCTGCAAATCCCTGCTTCCCTCTGCGAAGGGACTATCTATTTATTTTTATGTTGAGTCATCACCTTCTCAAATAAGCGCCAGACCTGAGAGCACTATTGTCATCCTCATGCATTGTGTATAGTTAATGTTGGGTGCAGCATGACTGGATCTTTTCTACCATGAATTACATTGTTTAGTCGCTGCTTGAACTTTGGAGGTGCTTTGCATTTATGTTTTGTGGTCTCAGAAAGGGCTAGCGAGATACCACTGTTGTCATATTATAGCATGATTGTTTTGACAAAGTGTTGGCGCTTGAGATATTTTATTCTTGCTCGCTAGTTGCTTCTGTCTTTGATATGAGTTAATATAATTTCTAAGAGTTATTGCTGGCATGGTTAGTTATAATCTTTGCTGAAAACCTGGGTGCTACTTAAGCATATATATGTAAACAAGAACAAAAGAGTTCGTAAAAGTTTTTCTTTATCACTTTCAGTTTGTCAACCGAATTGCTTGAGGACAAGCAATGGGTTAAGCTTGGGGGAGTTGATAATTCTCCGTCGTATCTACTTTTCCTCACACTTTTGCCCTTGTTTTGGACTCTAATTTGCATGATTTGAATGAAACTAACCCGGACTAACGTTGTTTTCAGTAGAACTACCATGGTCTTTTTTTTGTGCAGAAATAAAAGTTCTCGGAATCGGACGAAACTTTTTGGAGATTTATTTTACAATAAATAAAAAATACCGGAGCCAAGAACCACCGGAGGGGGAGCCCTGGCTGGGCATGATACACCAGGGCGCGCCAGCCCCCCCGGGCGTGCCCTGGTGGGTTGTGCCCACCTCGGGGCCCCACCGACCCTAATTCCGACGCTATAAAATCCTATTTTTGGAGAAAAAAATCAGAGAGAAAGTTTCATCGCGTTTTACGATACGAAGCCGTCGCCACCTCCTGTTCTTCATCGGGAGGCCAGATCTGGAGCCCATTTGGGGCTCCGGAGAGGGGAATCTTCGGTCTTTGTCATCATCAACCCTTATCCATCGCCAATTCCATGATGCTCCCCACCGGGAGTGAGTAATTCCTTCGTACGCTTGCTGGTCAGTGAGGAGTTGGATGAGATTCATCATGTAATCGAGTTAGTTTTGTTAGGGCTTGATCCCTAGTATCCACTATGTTCCGAGATTGATGTTGCTATGACTTTGCCATGCTTAATGCTTGTCACTAGGGCCCGAGTGCCATGATTTCAGATCTGAACTGTTTATGTTATCACCATTATATCTATGTTCTTGATCCGATCTTGCTAGTCATACGCACCTATTACGTGTTCTGATTCGTAAACCCCGGAGTGACAATAGTCGGGATACTTTCCGGCGATGACCGTAGTTTGAGGAGTTCATGTATTCACCGTGTGTTAATGCTTTGTTCTGGTTCTCTATTAAAAGGAGGCCTTAATATCCCTTAGTTTCCTTATGGACCCCGCTGCCACAGGAGGGTAGGACAAAAGATGTCATGCAAGTTCTTTTCCATAAGCACGTATGACTATTTACGGAATACATGCCTACATTACATTTATGAACTGGAGCTAGTTCTGTGTCGCCCTAGGTTATGACTGTTATATGATGAATATCATCCAATGAGTTCACTGATCCAGTGCCTACGAGCTTTCCACATATTGTTCTTGCTAAGTTACTACTGCTATTGCTACTGTTCCAATTGCTACAAAACTATTGCTATCACTGCTACCGTTACTGTTACTGCTACTACTGCTATCAAACTATCATACTACTGTGCTACTGATCACTTTGCTGCAGATATTTAATCTCCAGGTGTGGTTGAATTGACAACTCAACTGCTAATACTCTCAATTATTCTTTGGCTCCCCTTGTGTCGAATCTATAAATTTGGGTTGAATACTCTACCCTCGAAAACTGTTGCGATCCCCTATACTTGTGGGTTATCAGTGCTCCCCAAGCAGAGGAACTAGGATGGATGAACCCTTAACATAGTGAATCATCAATTTCTTGTTTCAGTTCAAGGAGTTCATGAGGGGGCATCTTATATGGCCGCTTAGTATAGGGGTGGTTCCTGGCACTAAGTCGATGACAAACTCGACATGTCTTACAGGGGAATCCCTGGAAGTTCTTCTGGGAGGACGTCTTGAAAATCACGGACCACTGGGATGTTTTCAATCCCCTCAAGAGGTGACACATTTAATGCATTCACGGCATACAGTCGGGCTTCGACATCTCGAACAAGATGAGCATGGTAGCTTACAATCTCATTCGAAGGATGTAGGAGGTGGACGGTTTTGGTGTCACAAACAATTGAAGCGGTATGTGCTTTCAACCAATCCATTCCGAGAATGAGATCAATATTGGAAGACTTCAAAATTATGGGGGAGGCAAGGAATTCCAACCCTTCAATTTCAATGGGGACATTGTGGCTAATAATGGAGGTCCGACATTGGCCTGCATGGGTGTTTACCACTATTGGGACGTTCATCTCTTCACATTTAATGTCATGCATGTATGCAAAATCTTCAGACATAAAAGAATGCAATGCTCCTGTATCAAACAATACAGAAGCTGGAGATGAGTTGACAAGAAGAGTACCCATCACAGTAGCAGGCTGGTCTTGAACTTCATTCAGATCAACATTGTTAGCCTGAGCACGTCCCTGAGCAGGCATGGCATTGTTGTTGTGGGGCTGGTTGGAAGGCAGTGCAAGTTGATTCTGATTCTGCCTGCATTCTCTGGCACGGTGTCCTGGACGACCACACTTGAAGCATAGCCCATCCTCAGGACGAGAAGGGGGAACAGGAGCTCGTGGTGGCGGAGCTGGAAGCCTCGGATGCCTTGGTGGTGGAGGAGGCAGACGAGGTGCAGCATAGGGCGACCTTGGAGCAGGAGCAGGTGCATGGTACATGTTGTGGGGAATCCAGATCTTGCGCTTCTGACTTGCTGAGCCCGAAGATGAGCCCATGTCACGGTTGCACTTACTGCTGTCCTTGTAGTCCTGCAGACCTGTTTCCACTTGAATGGACTTGTTCACCAAGATGGTGAAGTTATCAAAGTCCTGAACAAGGAGCGCCAGCTTGATATCAGGGTGAAGGCCTTCGCAGAATTTCTCCTGCCTACGAGCATCAGTTACAATATCTTCTTCAACATAGTGGGACAAGTCCAGAAACTCCCGCTGATAAGCATCCACAGTCTTGTTGCCCTGGACGAGATTGCGGAACTCACGCTTCTTCTTGTCCATCATCCCCTGGGGAATATGGCGAGCACTTAATGTAGCTTGGAACTCCGGCCAGATGACGATTGTTCCAACAGGCTGTGAGCGCCTATGACTGTCCCACCATTGAGCAATGGGACTCTTCAGAAAGTACGAGGCAAAAGTGACATAGCTAGCCATTGGGGCGCCTGAAGACTCCAGCTCATAAGTGATGTCACGGAGCCAGTCATCAGCGTCAAGCGGCTGAGTTGAGCTGCGGTAGATAGCGGGGTTGAGGCACATAAAGTCCTGCAGAGTCGTTGGGGCTGGCTGCTGATTCATATTCGGCCTCGGGAACTAGTCAATAATCCCTTGCATAAACTGGCGGTTCAGCTCAAACTGCTGCATCATTCCAGCCATGTATTCAGATGGCGGTGGTGGGTCAGGCGCACCACGACCACGACCAGCTGGCCTAACCATCCTGTTCAATTGCAACATGGGAGGTTCAGCTTTGAGTAAAAATAACGACAAGGATTCATTCATGAGGTAGAATGCACAAATAAAGAAGTGCAATAGATACATCATAATAGTCAAACACGGCATAATGATCCTTACTTAAGTCTGTTACAAATAGGCGATAGGTTCGGCATGAAATAACTTAGACAAACTAGGCGGCACGCAGGCACGCAGCAGACGGATACAACAACGGGACATAGCGATAAGCTACATCAACATCGGGGACAAACACTGAAGCCAGGTAATTGCCGGTGATCACGTATGGCAAACCCGAGGATAGGATTCTGCAATCCATGAACACTATGATGCATATACTGGTCCAGATCGGGGACCCGAGGTCCACGTGCAGGTGTACGACCTCCAACCGAGGCCACTCAAGACCTGGTGGTAGCTCTGTCCGGCGCGGGTAAAGGATGTAACGTGGATACATCCCCGCATGGACTACTGGTATCAACTGATCCAGAGCGTCGTAAAGACGAGTACGAGTGGCATACAACTCAACAGTCAGAGCTCGGATAACACGATCCAGTGCCTCAGTGTACTGAACCAGAATCTGTGGGTCGTAACGACGGCTCACATAAGGGGTACAGACCGTAGTGTAGGACCGGTCATTGCGCTGCCGCACAAGATGGGTGAAGGCAGCAGTGTCGGATCCAGTCTCGTCCCCAGCGGGGACATACGGAATGTATCTGAGTCCAGTCTCCTCCAAGCAGGGGTGCTCTCTACGGAGGCGGGTGATAGCAGTGTAAGCAGCATCATGGACTGCCATCTCAACGGTCACTCCAACACCGCAATAGGCGTGCAGCTCAGTGATGGAGCAGTCATGCCGATCCCAGATACCATCCACTGCCTGATACTGCTCCTGGTTGAAATCGTGGAATTCCTCGTAAACAGTGTACTCAGGGTACCAGCGATATCCTAGCCTGGTCAAGAGGTTGATCAGAATGGTCGGGAATCCAGGGGCATCGACAGCCGTAGTCAGACAAACGAGCTGCCTGGAAGGGCGCATCTGTAACAAGAAGATTCAAAGATGTAAAATGACAGTGTGTGCATCATAACTTCAAAGGAAACAATTGTCGACGAAACAACTCTCCGGTGGATGTGATCACGAGAACCTAATGTTAGAGCTAGCAAAATCTTTAACCCGAAAGAGAAGAGAGATCAGAACCCAGAGTATAGACGAGGAATAAAAGATCCTAATACCACCCGATTGAGATGTGGGCCCGTAACCCACACAACAATGTTAGTAAAAGTTTTTCAAGTACTTGACTCAACTTCGGCCAGGAGTTGGAAAAGGGGCTACCTACAGGCAGTCGGCTCTGATACCAACTTGTGACGCCCCCAATTTGACCGTACGCTAATCAACACGCAAATGCGTACGACCAAGATTAGGGACTCACTGATCGATATCACTACACAACTCTAGACACAAATAAAGGTCATACAACTTCATATTACAAGCCAGGGGCCTCGAGGGCTCGAATACAAAGCTCGACAAGCATGAGTCAGCGGAAGCAAATAATATCTGAGTACAGACATAAGTTAAACAAGTTTTGCCTTAAGAAGGCTAGCACAAACATATCATCGGATCGAAATAGGCAAGGCCTCCTACCTAGGAACCTCCTATCCTACTGCTGGTCGGGGGCAGCCTCCACGTAGTAGTAAGCTACATCAGTGGCGTAGTAGTCGTCTCCGGTGTACTCCATTTCCTGGGCTCCGTCATCTGAACGCAGCAATCGTATCGAGGGGGAAAGAGGGAAGCAAAGCAGTGGTGAGTACTCATCCAAAGTACTCGCAAGACTTACATCAGAACTATACTAAAATATGCATCAGTATTAAAGGAATGGGGTTATATTTGGACTGACTGGAGAAAGCAAGAATGAGGGGAAGACCTAGTGCTATCGAAGACTAGCATCTTCAACATCTTGCAGCATTAGAAGAGAGTAGACTGGTAACTCATAGGTAACAATATTATTGTAGCAATTTTATTAAGTAACCACGCCCAGAGATTCTTCCTCGACTCCCTACGAGAAAGCAATCTCGGAGCCAACAATCATCTCAATTTTAAGTTACAATTATAGTTGTAGTAGATCGAGGTACAACTCCAAGTCGTCCTGTTACCGTGGACATGGCTATTCGAATAGTTGAATTCATCCCTGCAGGGGTGCACCACATTCCCCAACACGCTTGATAACCTTTAGCCGGACACACTTTCCTGGGTCATGCCTGGCCTCGGGAAATCAACATGTCGTCGCCCTACCTAGGCTCAACGGAGAGGCAAGCCCGCCGGTCTAAATCCTAAGCGCGCAGGGGTCATGGGCCCACTCACCCTTTGCACTCCTGCACGATGTGTGGGCGGCCGAGGTCAGCCCTAGTACCTCTAATACAAGATCAATGCCGTCGCGGACCACTCGGGCGCGCGCCGCTCCATTGCTGACATCCAAAGAGCTTCGGCTGATACAACGACGCCGAGTACCCATAACTTGTCCCACGTGAAGGTTAGTGCATAAAAAGGTCAATCGACCAACTCAGATCAAATACCCAAACCTTTAGCATTTTATTAAGTGCGGTGACGAGCGCAACCCACAATGTGCGGTCCCGTCGCCCCGTCTCGAGGTCTTGTGGCAAGAGCCTCACCTGCCCGGCCATGCCTCGTCGTCATTAATCCGTGGGTACCCTTCAGGGCCGACCCATCACCAACATCTTTCTGTAACCAAGTCATAGTAACCATGTGTATAAAACATCGAGGTGGGACTTGATGAATCACCCTCAATGGTTCCCGCTAGATGTAACCGTCAAGGTGGACTTAGAGGAATCACCCTCGATGGTCCCACACTTGAGGGGTTGCACGACAAGTCGCATATCGGGAGTAGCAGAGAGGTATCACCCTCTGTTTACCACGACCGACTAGCTACACTACAGAGCTAACATCATGAGTACTTCAGGAGGTGTCACCCTCGGTACTCGATGGTAGTTCTGCAGAGTCGTACAACTAAGGGGGTGTGCGGTGATGTGACGGGCCTAGCTCGTTGATCATGATGATCGAGTAACTGATATTTAAAGTGGTGCAACTGGGACTAAGGGGTCACAGGGGATTCACTGATCAACCTATACTAAGCAGTTTATCGAAGCAGTAGGTACAATAGCAGTTTATCAAAAGCAGGTTATGCATCAGAATAGGAGCTAACTACAACAGTAGCAAAATCTAATGCAAGCATGAGGGAGAAAGAATGGGCGACATCGGAATGCTCAAGGGGGGGGGGGGTTGCTTGCCTTGCTGCTCTGCTGCAAAGGCCTGATCGTCAGCAGCGTAGTCGTACCCGGCAGCAGCGTCAGTCTCGGGATCTACCGGTAAGAAGAGGGGGGAAAAACAATAAATATAAAGCAGACAGAGGCAACACGATGCATGACATGGCAATATGCAGAGCTAGGCATTCACTAACGCAGTACTACACGTCGAAGACGGAGCGGGAGAATATCTGACGATATATCCTGGGTCTCTGGCTTTTACCGGACAGATGAATTCGATGGAAAAGTTCCATGTTCGTTATGATAGGAGCACGTGACAGACGAACGGACAGCGTATTCGGATTCGTGGGATTTTTCTGATCAACTTTCATATATAAATTATTTTCATCTCACTTACAGATTATTTTATATTAATTTTCAAAGTTTTATTAATATTCTGAAATTAACAGATTTAATTTAATTCGAAAGTTCAATTATGACATCAGCATGAGGTCATGCTAACATAAGCAGTCAACCCAACTGTCTCAGGTCAAACCTGACAGTTGGACCCCACCTGTCATAGACAGTGGGCTAAATAGGGATTAAAACTAAACTAAACTAATTTATTAACAGGTAGGCCCCACTGGTTAGTGGCTAATTAGAATTAAACTAATTATTTTAATTAACCAAATCGTGTAATTAGGGTTAATGACCTGGGCCCACATGTCATAGGCCCAGGGGGTTGGACCCACATGGCACTGGCTAGGACAGCCCAGTCAGCCTGTTGACCTTGGTCAACAGGTCAACAGGGAGGGGGGGGGGCCCTCTGGCAGCGACCCTGGGGGTGGCCCCAGGTCGGCCAGGTTAGCGGCGGCCTGCCGTTCGCTGCCGGCGACCACAAACGCGGCAGTGCAGCTCGGGAGGTAGTCGAAAAACTGCTACGGGGGGCCATTTGGCGCGCGCGACGGTGCATTCGAGAGCTGAGGTGCGCGCGCATTCGAACCGACCATCGGGAGGAGCTACGGTGGCAAAAGTTCGCCAGAATCGAGCTCGCGGCGGCGGCCAGAGCTCGGGCTCGAGGGGATCAAGCACAGAGGCTCGGTTTCGTTGACCTAACGAGTCAGGCGGCTCCTACACGGGGCCACGAGCATGTTGGCGTGCTCGTCTAAGCTCGAGGGGCGCCGGAGTGAGGGCATGGAGCTAAGCGGCGGCGGCGGAGCTCCAGCAATATGGCGGGGTCGACCAACACAACACTAATCCGAGTAGGAGAAGGTAGGAGGAGACGCGGGGCTCACCGGGAGCCGGCAGGGGTGCAAGAGTGGGCGCGGGGAAGGCTCGGGGGTGGCCGGATTCGTGGTGGCGAACGACGGCGGCCCGAGGAGGAAGACGGCTCGGGGACGGTGATGCAGGGGTGGCGGGCTCGCGTTTGGGGTCGTGGTGGACGCAGTGGTCGATGGCGGAGCTTCTGGGCGCGACGGCGAGGCACGGGAGGCACGGTGGCCGCGGCTAGTCGACGACCATGGCGGCGGCGGCGCGACGTGTGTGCGGGGAGGGGCAGGCGGCGCGAGAGGGAGGGAATGTAGGGGGCTAGGGTTCGGGGGCCGACAGGAGGCCTTGTAGGCGGCGGGGAGTCGCCCGATGCTCGCCAGGGCGACGTAGGTGGCCGGTGGCGGCCATCACCGCGTCCACGTCCCCCCCGGTGAGCAGGAGGTGGACGACGGGGGGGGGGGGGGGGGGGGGATGGGCTGGGCCTGGCCACAGGGCCGGCAGGCCTAAGTGGCCCAGGCACTGAGCCTTTACCTTTTTATTTATTTCCTATTAACCTTTCTTTTTATTTCTTTCTGTTATTTATTTATTTTTGTGACAAAACACTTCTGTAAAAATATGGCACTTGGCCCAACATTATTATTGCAATATTAGGCAGTGCCACAAAAGTTTGAGGACCCTTTTGAAACTATTTGAATTCTGCAAAATTCAAAAGGGCATTTAATTCATTGATTTTACCTCTGTTTTAAAGACATTTGAGACACCTAATCACATGATAAAATGTTGGTTGCAATTTTAGAATAGCTTAGGGAATATTTGCAACCTAAGCATGATTTTGATTTCCTGATTTGGAAAACTTTTAAATCCAGTTTTGAAATGAATTTTGAATTGCAAGAAATTTGAATCAGAGTTTGATTCCAACAATGATCATAATTGGATTAGCTTAATCCTCAGTTTACTGTAGCTTGATTATAGAGATTACTGTAGCACCAAATCTAGGGTGTCACAATTGATCACAGACAGTGCTTTGGTGGCCTATGAGTGCTTGCATACAGTTCGGAAACAATAGAGTAAAAGCCCCTTCTTCGCCCTCAAGATCGATATGATGAAGCCTTATGATCGAATCGAATGGGCTTATCTTCATGGTTGTTTGTGCAAATTGGGTTTTGCTGCTTGATGGATCGCCACAATGGTGCGTTGTGTTACCTCTACAAGGTATGCCGTAAGGGTTAATGGAGTTCTCACGCAACTGGTGGTTCCATCGAGGGGGATTCGACAGGGGGATCCCATCAGTCCTTATTTGTTCCTTTTGTGCATGGAAGGTTTGTCATGTCTCCTGCAAAAGAAGGTTGGTCTTGGTGAGCTCCAAGGTATTAGAAATGGAAAGCAAGGCCCCTCCATATCCCATTTACTATTTGCAGATGACAACATTTTCTTTGCACGAAGTGATTCCAGAAGTGTAGGAGCTCTCAAGTCAGCACTACGGTCATATTGTCAAGCCTCAGGTCAGAAGATCAATCTTCAAAAATCTTCTGTTTTCTTTGGCAAGAAATGTCCAACACATGTTAGAGCTGTTGTGAAGGAATGTTTATAGGTGGATAATGAGATCCTTCATGACACCTATCTAGGTATGCCTACTGAAATTGGGCGTGCAGCATCTGTCGGTGTCAAAACTGGCGGATCTTAGGTAGGGGGTCCCGAACTATGAATCTAGGATCGATGGTTAACAGGGGACGAAGGAGACGATGTTTACCCAGGTTCGGGCCCTCGTGAGGAGGTAAAACCCTACGTCCTGCTTGATTATATTGATGAGTATGATGGTTACAAAGTTGATCTACCTCGAGATCAAATGAGCTAAACCCTAGATGAGTTGACTTGTCATGATGATGATGATGTCCCTAATGTCTAGCCTGGCCTTGGCTTATATAACACACCGGAGGCCTAGGATAACAAGAGTCCTAGTCGGCTACGTCGGTGGAGAGGAGTCCTTGTCTTGATCACCAAGTCTTGTGAAATCTTCCTTGCATATGTCATCGGCTGCCCGAAGTGGCCCATGAGTCCGGCCCGTAGAGAGAGGTCGGCGGCCCGAGGACCCCTTAGTCCCGGACTCCCTCAGTAGCCCCCTGAACCGGTCTTCAAGTTAGGGACGCTCCTCGGTTCTTCCGAACAGTTCTTCGTCTTTAGCCGTCGGTCTTGAAAACTGGTTCAATAAATCTTCCCATCACTGATCTTGAGGATCGCCGAGGTGAATCCGAAGAGTTCATAAGTCCGGCATCCGAGGAGCCCCTTTAAGTTATTGGCCTTTATTAATGCCTCATTATTTTTACGCCACAACTCAGGTTTGAAGTGTTTCCCGTGTGGCGGTGTCCTTTTGCATCCAAACTCCAATACCGAACTGCATCCGAGGTGTCTTTTTGCAGTCGAGCTCCAACGCCGAATTGCATCCGAGGTGTCATAGATTACCCCGGTCTTGAAAAAGTTGAAGGAGTTTATCCGAGCTTAATGCTAGAAATAATCTTTTATGGAGCCAGCCATTCGCATCCGAGCTTTATGCCGGACTACTTCCGAGGTGGTGTACCACCCTGACCGTGGGCTGATTTTTTGTGAATATTTTCGATTGGTGCAATTTATTCTCTGCCGAGATATATAGCCAGTAGCCCTCAAGGTGTGTGTCGGTCTAAACCCTGGGATGCACATGAAGGATAAAACAAAACCACTAATCCCAGTAGCCCCTGAGACTCAGGGCCTGAGGATCAATTCCTTGCTCGACAGCATACTTTAGTATTTAAAATGCATTGTGTAGTAGCCCCCGAGACTCAGGTTGGGTGCGGCCGACCAACCTGAGGATCGTAATCTCCTCGGAAACTGTATTGCACTTTGAAATTTATGGCATTGGATCAATCAATGCAGTAGCCCCCGAGACTTGGGTTGGGCAACATGGCCGACCCTAGGATCGTATCTCCTCGGGAACTAGTTCATCCATTGAGTTTGTTTTGACAACGCCGAGGTGTAGGTCGGCAGGGAAGATGCCGAACTGTTGGTCAGAATATATTTTCCTAGCAGAACCATCACGCAAAACACCTCGAACAAGAGGATGTCCTGCCTCCTGAAAGAATAACATAAAAATAGGTTAAAGGTGCCATAAGCTCGGAAAACCAAAAAACTTTAACAAAAACTCTACGTTTGATCTAAATTAAGTTTCTTGGTGCCAATCCGAAAATTGGTTTGAAAAGTAATATGTGCTTCGATCGTGCTTTAACATGATACATCCAATCTCCAGACTTCAAGCGGGTCAGCCTTCGGCTTCAACCTCCTATCCCGAAGGCGGAGTGCTTCTCAGGCCAGTTTAGCGAACTAAACTCGAGCGGCTTTAGAGAGAAACCAGGCTAAATGACTATTGACCAAACACTCACGTCGGAAAAAGGAGTAGTAGAAAAAGACTTTGCAACGATCAAGAAGAAAACATTTATTATAAAACGGCTCATCTAAATTTAAGAGCCCCCGTTAACATGGGAAAAGGAAGTGTTTTTAACAAACAATGCTTTCAACAAGCCAAGTTTTTAACAAACAACTTTTTTGTTTAACACAAATATAATGCTTGGTTGAAACGCAAAGAAATAAAAACTAAAAAAAGTTGAGCATGAAAGCGACTTAGCTGGTTAATATGCTTGGTGTTGATGACCTGGGCCGAGCTTGTAATGGGCCGAGCTCCCAGCCCCCAAGCCGGTCCCGAGGTGACCAAGCGAAGAGCTCGGCTTGATAAAGTAGCGATGCAACACAGTCGATTTGGCGTGGCGAAGCCCCCAGTCCAGCTAACATGACGAAGATGGTCGGTTGGTAACGCCGAAGTCCCCGGAGCAGGTTGATGAGGAGATGGCGAAGCCCCGGTCTAGCCGAGGTGACAGAGCAGATCGGTAAGGTGACGCTAGAGCCCCCATGCCAGCCGACGTGTCGAAGCAGGTCGGCGTGATGGACGTCGGCTTGAAAAAGCGACGGTGCGGCGATGCCGACGCATGTCGGAATTTATGACGCGGTCAATGCTGGCTTGATGAAGCAACGGAGCGCCCGACCCGTACAACCCGCGGATGACGAGGTTCTATTGATGATTATTCGGCCCTCGCGATGCCGAACTCTTGGTCGGCTGACCGAGATGATGAGAAAATTTCCTTCAAAAAGGACGTCCGACAACCCGTTCATGAAAAAGATGAACTCGGGTCGGATTCGTTTTCGTGCAGAAAATAGATCTAAAATTTGTTATACTCATCGGACGTTTCCCGGAGTTTGAACGGTCGGATCGAGCTGAAATTTTGAGGGGTGATCGGTATAGGAATTCCGCAGCCGATGAACGGTGGGATTTTCCAACGGATGTCCGAGATAGATACTGGACAACTCTCCCTCAGCTCATCCAGATTCCCGTCCAGATTTGATGGGGCTCCGGTATATTGGAAATTGCCGGAGATTCCTCCATCGGAACACGACGAAATTTTGCAGGGTTGTTGTAGATACAATTCCGCACAATTCCACCGCAATCATCAAAGCGAAGCTCGAGGAAATGGGGACGACGAACACAATTTCACTGTTCAAAAAATACTGCTACCAATCTGCAGACGAGCCATCGATCCTTCTGACGATCGCACAGCGGAACTCTCAATGAAAGCACCAATGTCGGTGTTAAAACCGACGGATCTCGGGTAGGGGGTCCCGAACTATGAATCTAGGATCGATGGTTAGCAGGGGACGAAGGAGACGATGTTTACCCAGGTTCGGGCCCTCGTGAGGAGGTAAAATCCTACGTCCTGCTTGATTATATTGATGAGTATGATGGTTACAAAGTTGATCTACCTCGAGATCAAATGAGATAAACCCTAGATGAGTTGACTTGTCATGATAATGATGATATCCCTAATGTCTAGCCTGACCTCGGCTTATATAACACACCGGAGGCCTAGGATAACAAGAGTCCTAGTCGGCTACGTCGGTGGAGAGGAGTCCTTGTCTTGATCACCAAATCTTGTGGAATCTTCCTTGCATATGTCATCGGCTGCCCGAAGTGGCCCATGAGTCCGGCCCGTAGATTGAGGTCGGCGGCCCGAGGACCCCTTAGTCCCGGACTCCCCCAGCATCCAATTCTTTCAAATTTCGGACTGATCGGGTATGGAAAAGTGTCAATTGTTGGGCTGACAGACCATTGTCACGGGCGGGTAAAGAAGTAAAACTCAAGACGGGTGCTCAGTCCATCCCAAATTATGTTATGAGTTGCTTCCAAGTTCCTGTGACCGTTGTGATCAGATGAAAACTGATATTGCTAACCAGTGGTGGGGTTTCGAGGATGGTAAAAAGAAAATGCACTGGCATTCCTGGGCATGGATGACCACTCCCAAAACACTCGGAGGTATGGCCTTTCGTGATTTTGTTCTTTTCAACCAAGCTATGTTGGGAAAGCAATGTTGGAGATTGATCACAGAACCAACATGTCTATGTGCTCGGGTTCTTAAGGGCTGTTATTTCCCTCACACAGATTTTTGGGGCGCTACCAAGCCCAGGTCCTCATCCTTTACTTGGCGTAGTCTTTTATTTGGGCGTGAACTTCTGAAGAAAGGAATTCGGTGGGGTGTTGGAATGGAGAGAAAATTGATATTCTTGGAGATTATTGGATTCCTAATTACAAGCCTGGCACCTTCATGCCCCTTTTGCCAATACCTGTTGGGGTGACGGCTAAGTTTCTGATGACTAATGATGGAAAGGCGTGGGATGGAAATGTGGTGCGAGGTTTCTTTGATGATGCTATTGCTAACCAGATCATGGAGCTCCCCATCAGTCAACATGGAGGTGATGATTTTGTGTCATGGCCGGCTGCAAGGTTTGGTGTTTGTACTGTCCGGTCAACGTACAATCTTGCACGTACAGGATTTTTTTGTGTTGCACGAAGTGGTGATGGTCAGGGGAGCATCACTAATGACTCTGCTGAAGTTAAACAATGGAAATCTTTATGGTCCATTCAAGCTCCCAATAAGATGAAAATTGTTCTTTGGCGGATCGCTCACGATTGTCTTGGATCTGACGAGTGGCCGACAGTGGTTATTTGATTTTTTGATCTCGTGAATCCAAGGTGGCATCTACTGTTCTTGCTGTCACTTGCTGGCATATTTGGGAGGCGAGGAACGATGCTCGGAATAATTCAGAGCGGCTGCACCCTCTATGTGTAGCTGGCAAAATCAAAGCTTATGTGGAGATGATTATCAAACATTGTTACAAGCCTGTGTCCTCTTCCAGGTGTGAGTCATCTACCTCGACACAATGCTGGGTTCCACCACCTGTCGGCACGGTACGTATAACCGTAGATGCTGCTATCTTTGCGAATGATCGTTCAATGGGAATGGGTGTTGTTATCCGTGATTACCATGGACGTTGTGTGCTGGCATACAATGAACGATTTGAAGGGGTAACATCTCCCGAGCTTGCCGAAGCAGTGGCCATTAGGCGTGCTTTGACTTTGTCCAGAGATCATGGTCACAGATCTGTGCTTCTTCACTCTGATTGTCTCTCTGTGATTCAACGTATTCACTTTGATGCCCAGGATCGATCTTTGTTTGGCTCAGTGATAGCTGATATAAAGTCTCTGGTGGATGACTTCCATTGCTGTATCTTCAAGCATGTTCATCGTGATCTGAATGTAGCGGCACATCTATTAGTTCGTAGTAGTGAACTTTCAGTTTGTAATTTTTCTGTTGATGTAATCCCGGAGTGTATTCGGGAAGTACTTTGTAATGATGTTCCTTAATCAATAAAGTGCTGACATTCTCTAAAAAAATCGATGTCGTCGCCATAGCGTCTGCTGGAGGGGGGGAAGGCGGTCCTGCAACTTGCCAAGCTCCATGAGAGCATCCACAGTGTGATGTTTTGCTGCCTCTGAGGCAGCCTCTAAGGCCATAGAGGCAGATGATATACACTGTGAGAACAACATCTAAGCCAAATTTGCTTAGCATCAACGTTATGCTTGGAGGCAACCTTCAATTATGTCCATGAAATGAAGAGTATGCATGTGTTATGTCAAGAGGATGAACAGGAGCCCCTTTGATAATCAATATATTGTACTTCGTGAGGACACCTTAGAAACATGAAACATTTGATATGCACTGCGAAATTTTGTGCTGACTCTAACAACAGGATGTGGGTCCCAACTTGAAGGCAAGCCAGCCTCTAAACATTGTGGATGCACTGAAAGCGTCATGACAACCTATCCCGGTGTGGATGTTTGAACATGCATCACCTCTAACAACAACACGCCTGACGATATAGGTCGTTGGTCGAAAAATCCCCACACATCTTGGATCACACCCTGATGCCCTCGAGGATGGTGCTGCCAAAGTACTCCAGAACAACCATCCTTAACTTCTTCCACTACATAAGTTTATGGAGATCCTCGTCGGCCTACCAACCCTTTCCAGGGGTCTGGAAGAGTCGCTACACTACGTGGTAGAGTAGTGCACGCTTTGGAACCAGTCACCATGGCTTGCACCATCGTCTCTCCTCGGTTAACCTTGAATAAATCATTGATGGTTACTCGCACCCGACCTTATCATACAAGGCTTCCACCTCATCTTCATTTTTTGCGAAAACTGTGAGGGATAACCTCATGGCCCCAATGACCTTCCGGATCCTAAGGGCATGAGATATTGAAATATATCATCGTAGGGCCAACAGATACATAAATGTTGTCAAAATCTTTTTTTTTTCATATTTGGAAAGTAGATAGATAGATATGTCTTTATATTGCAAAACAAAGCAGTGCCATATATTCTAGAAACATCGGTGAACTTCATACCTCTGTGTTGTGATATTTAAGAAAACTATAACATATGCGATCTTCAATATAAATGTGTACTTTATTTAAATTTCAAAAATTAATCCATAAAGATTTATTTTAGTTTTCAATTTTCTTTGTCCGAGAAGAACTTGGTGAAACAAAAAAGAGAGACAATGTCCCAAAAAGAACAACTACGTCACACTCATTATAATATATGATTTAGGTTTAATTAATATATATTCCATAGATGATGTTAAATATATGCGATAAAGATATTATATTTCAATATTTAGTTATACCATTAAGTAGTTCTTAAATAATAGAAACTAGTACTGGCTAAGATTGTATGTTGAAATGCTAAGATGCAATATCAAAAGTAAAAAAAATAGTACAAACAATCGTCCCGAGTCACCACATGTTTCTTTAGTGTTTATCTAGTCCAAAAAAATTTGTTAAATCAAAAAAAAGTTTCATGACAGTTGAAAATAGTGAGAATCGATCATTGAAAATAATCTAACGGTGGGAAATAGGAGGTACCTAAAGAAAAATATCAGAAAGTACTAAATAGGTGGGGCAAGTACCATGTTATTGAGTATACAGAGCGGGGGTGATTCACACGTGGAAAGATTACATATGTGATGGCTGAAGGAGGCCTTCAATAGAGCCCTCTACGACAAACATTATATGTTGATATTGTGCGACTTCTTCATCTAGAGCAAAGATGTCGTAAAACCCAAAGCTAGTGAACCTAATTACAAAGCTGAATCCATCCTCGACTTGCTGGAGATCGGAGCATCATGTGCCTACAGTTGCGGGGATCCACAGAGAAGTCGTGGCTTCTGACAGCAATAGTGGTCTTGTATGAATTTGTTGCTGGTGATGAACTTTTTTTTTTGAAACGGAGGCAAAAGATTTGCCTCATCTCATTAATTAAGCAAGATAGGAAGAAATTGTCTGTTACATGGGCACACACAGGCCCAAGCAAATTACATGTTTACTCTCCCGGAATGAGATACCCTAGATGCTTAGCCCCTGCTTTCACCCATAGCCGCGCCTCCACCTTGATGGATGAAAAAACAACATTGGGCATGGATGCCTTGTTTTGGAAAATTCTTGCGTTCCTTTCGTTCCAGATTGCCCAGCATGTTAACATCTTTAGCGGTCGGAAGGCCTTCGCGCTTGTGCCATGGAGGTGGGTTGGCTCTTCCCACCAACTTTGTACGGATGGTAGATCCGCCCAATCAGTCGGGTGTAGTTGTAGGCCCAGCCAGGTGTTGATCATGTTCCATATTCTAACCGTGAAGCGACACTTGAACATTAAATGTGCAGCCGATTCCGGTTCCCTTTTGCATAGTTGGCAGAGGCCGCAGTTGGGCCATCCCCTGCGAGTGAGTCTATCGGCCGTCCACACTCTGTCCTGGATAATTAGCCAGGAGAACAATTTTATTTTTGGCCGCGCCCAGGCCTTCCAGACCAGCCTGGGCATGTCAGACCTGATCATGCCAGCGAATTGCATCTTGTATGCCGAGGCTGCAGAGTATTGACCGTTGGCCGTAAATTTCCATCTGATGGTGTCGTCGGTGCCCTCCAACAGTTGCACGTCCTGAACTCTTGCCCAAAGTTGGATAAATTGTTGGAGGTGGGCAACAGAGAGTCCTCCCTGCATGTCAATGTGACGGATCCAGTCGTTATTTAAGATAGCCTTAGCGACACTTGCATTCTTGCGTTTTGAAAGGTCGAAAATCCCTGGGGCCAAATCTTTTGGTTTTTGTCCCTGCAGCCAAGGTGCATACCAAAAACTCGCCGTTTGTCCGTCACCCATGGTGACCGTCGTCAAGGAGTAGAAGAGGTCCATGTCATCAGAATCGCAAGGGATGTCGAAGCCCACCCAGGCTCTTTGAGGGTCCGTCCATTGAAACCATAGCCACCGCAACCTGAGGGCTCTAGAGAACTTGGCGAGGTCAAGGATCCCCAATCCGCCCAGATTCATGGGTCTGCAGACCAGCTTCCAGTTAACTTTACTCTGTCCTCCATTCACCGAATTTGTTCCGGACCACAAGAAAGCTCTTTGAAGCTTGGTTATGTCATCTGTGGTCCCCACTGGAATGTTGAGCGCGGTGATATAATAAATGGCCAAGGAGGATAGAACGGATTTCACCAAGGCGGATCGTCCAGCAATGTTGATGTTTCGTCCCTGCCAAGGGGGGAGTTTTTGCGCCACCTTGTCCACCAGAAATTGGCAGTCGGATTTGGTTAGACTATGGATGGTGAGCGGCAGACCGAGGTAACGCATCGGGAAGCCGGATCGGATGGCCGGGAAGCTTTGGAGGATATCATCCAGGTCGGCGTTTGAACAGCGGATGGGTGCAACACTACTCTTAAGTGGATTGGCCACAAGTCCTGTCACCTCCCCAAAGTTTGTAAGGATGGTGGTGAGATTCTGAATGTCTTCTTTGATAGGGGCGACGAAGATGGCTGCATCGTCAGCGTAGAGGGAGGTACGCATCGAGGTAGCCCGTCCTCGCAGCCTATGAAGGAGACCTTGATCTGTAGCTTTGTCAAGCAGTTGTTGTAGTGGATCAATGGCTAGGACAAAAAGTAGCGGAGAGAGTGGATCGCCCTGCCGCAGTCCCCTTCCCAGTTTGATCGGCACCCCCGGGATGCCATTGAGAAGGACTCGTGAGGATGAAGTGGCCCATAAGGCAGTAACCCAGTTTCTGAATCTAGCTGGGAAACCACGCCTCTGTAGTAAATCCAGAATGTAGTCCCATCGGACCGAGTCGAAAGCCTTCTTGATGTCCAGCTTTAGAAGCAAAGACGGTGTCCGGGAGTGGTGCAGTCGCCTTGCGAATCCCCGAACGAACATGAAATTATCATGGATACTTCTAGATTTGATGAATGCGCTTTGGGAGCGAGACACCAGTTGATTCATGAATGGTGCAAGGCGAACGGCCATGATTTTTGTCAGAATCTTCGTGAAGGCATGGATGAGGCTGATGGGACGGAAATCTGATATGTCCTCTGCACCCTCCTTCTTGGGGAGTAACACTATGTTGGCTGAGTTCAGCCAATGCAGATTTGCGGAATGCAGAGTGGAGAAAGAGTTCACAGCATTCATCATGTCCACCTTAATAATATCCCAACATGATTTGAAGAAAGCACCTGTAAAACCGTCAGGGCCTGGCGCCTTGTCCCCCGGAAGTTGTGAGATTGCACTTAGGACCTCTGCCTCAGTGAAGTTGTCCCCAAGGCTGGATAAATCACAATCATTGAAATGGATAGCTTCCCAGTTGAAGTCTTTGGTGTGCGGTGCCCCTTTTTTTTAAGGATGGTGGTGAAATGATCCTGCGCTATCTTGTCTTTTTCGTCGTGGGAGGTTACCCAGCCAGAACCTGTCCGTAGTCGATGAATGAAATTTTTTCTTCTACACGCGTTGCATTGAGTCAACACTTGCAAACTGAGTGAAATCTCAAGACAAACTTGGGTGGGAGGTGGACGAGGATCGCCCACCAGATTTCCTCAGGGATGTCAGCGCACTGCTCTGGCACCATCGACGACATGTTTACTTCCATGATGATTTCGGTCTGCACAAGAAAGAAAGAAAGAAATAGACGATTGAAACATCCAATTGGCGATTGGCAAAAAAAATCAAACGCGACTGAAATATCCCATTGATGGCCAATCCTGCAAGAATGAAAGAAAATGTTGACTAGAAGGGGCTGGCCTGATGGACAGATGTGTGCTCGATCCGCTCCGCGTCGTCCCGTCAAGTTACTGCATTGTCAGGGGAGGGGTGTCGATGGAGAGTTCATCCTGTCATGTTGTTGCATTGTTGGGGGGGGGGGGGGGGGTCGATAGAGAGTTCTTCCAGTTGCCTACGTTTGGGAAATCGATTGGAAGTCTGTCAGAGGGAGAGCACGGAATGGCTTCACTTACTCATTCATATGTTGATGAAATGGCTTTCTGTTCTGTGAAGACTTTAACTAAACACTTTTTCAATTTCCTCAACCCCAATTCTCCGGTCTCTGTGCTTATCCTGACCGCTTGTTACTCATTCACTTGTATGCTTCATTTCATCACGACGACTATGTTGTTCATCTGTTACGCATACACTTGAGTACTTATCCGCTGCATAATTGTTCGTCACTCTGTATTTCTTCACCTAATAATTATGTAGTGATGAATTTGTTAAAATTGTCCAATCACCCCCCCCCCCTCTGGCCGATATAATGCACTTTCACATGTACATGCCGGCAATGTACTGGGAGTTGGAGACGGACATCGGGAACTCATCACCTTGCCGCCTAACCCGTGACTACCCCGAGCTTGCTGCGTGGATCACTGGTTGCCGTGTTCCCGCCTCGCCCGTCACCGCCCCCACATCGCCCGATGAGGCCCTTCTTACTGCACGTCTCTCACACTTCGAATCGATCTGGCATGGGCGTGCTGTCTCGTCGCTGCATCACCTCGACGTGGGAAATCGTTCTCCATCACCGCCGCTGTCGCCTCAGTGGGATGGAAACAGAACGAGGGGTAGGGCAGCTAGCGGAGATCGATTGATCTGATTCTAACGATCGAAAGGAAGGAGGGTTAGCAATCCGGCGAGCCGTGGCTAGAGCTCAGCTAAATGGTAGGAAATGGCCCAATAAACCACATGTCTCCGATATTTCTCCTGGAGTAGAAGCCCCTTAGGACAGCTGGGTCGCAAAAAATACAAATGGTGGAGGCCGCAAGAGACATCACATTTGACGGCTAAAAATGACCCAGATATCTAATGGCCAAAATAGTTGAGGGCGTGAGAGGGCTTGGTTATACTGTCCTAAAATGGTGGCCTGCTCTGGGTGGACGGGTTCATCTTCTTCAAGCTGATCATATGCCTTAGAATCCCTATATTTGCTTGTAGTTTGAATGAAGCTTGTTAGCAATTTGCACAACACTATGTTCTACTAGTAGTTGTTTTCCTATTTTCCATTATGTAAGTTGTTGGTATATGTAATCCTGACCAGTTGATAGCTTCGTTAATTGAAAGCCGCACACGATTTGATGCTTCGCTTTAAGAAAATGCAACGGGAGGAAAATAGTGTGATACTTATATTTTCATTAAAAAATCTGCACAATAAGTAAATACAATTATTATTATTATTCAAATTAAAAATCTGGATATATTGTAATCAAACCCCCCGGTGCAAAGCCTAGCTTGCCCAAATGGATACCTTTTCGGGGTTTCCCAACCATCCATCTCCAAATTCTAGGGGAGGTAGTCTCTGTGGGTAGGTTGCCACCCTCTCCTCTTACACTGGCTCTGTCGGCTTGAGAGTGCGGGGAGCCTATATCTACTGGGATGTAGTTGTGGCTTTCCTCGATCTGGGACTTTTAGGTAGGTTTCCTTGTCCGTCGATTTGGCCTTTCCGGCGACGGTGGTGGTTGCTCAATAAATTCTTCTCTGATGGCACGTCGTTGGTGGTGGCGGCGGCACCGATTCAACGAATAAGACCCCCTCAGTCTACCCATCTCGACGGTGTCGTCTGCGGCAGCGGTGGCTCGATAGCGTTTTTTTGTTGATCGTTCTCGCGGCGAGGTTATGGTCTGTAGGGTTTGTTGTGCAGCTGTGGCGACATCTTCCCTCTGCAGTTTGGTCCTCTGGTCTCGCCTCCGTCACATCGGTGCAGCCTTTGACGCTAAGGCTATGAAAATAACGGAGGTTTGGCTCTTGGATTTGTGACTCTTCCAATGTTGATGGTTTCTTCTCTAGGACGCTGGTCCGGCAAGACTGTGGCCTTAATGACTTCTGGTCTACCCTCAACGACAAGGTGGCTCTGGCGATGGAGCTGCATGCGGGGACGTGTCATCGATCTGTTCGAAAGGACGAAGGTCGTCAACTCTAGGGATCAAGGAGTGTTGTACTGCAGGTTTGAATAATACTCTTTTCCTAGGAGTGTTGTACTGCATGTTTGACTAATACGCTAGCAGCGTCATTTATTTCTGAACGGAGGGAGTATATTTTAAATAATAGTTTGACCATCAATTACGGGTGTCTCCCTCCACTCCGATATAGCACAATGTGTATTTTAATATTTTCTTAGACTTGCAAAAGGGTCTGTGCGTTGCAACGTGAAAAAAATCATAATAAAAAAAATCATAATCTTTAATGGCCATGACCATATTTTGCTGCTTCACCGAGACACACTATCACTCTCAATTTTATTAAATCTTAAACATTTTTTAAGCTCGTGCACATATTTGAAATCATGATTTTTTTTCAAATTCGTGAACACTTTTACAAATTTTGAACATTTTCTTAAATGAAGAAAATTTATTGAATTCATGAACATTTTATACTATTTACAAACATTTTTTAAAAATTATGAACATTTTAAAAATAATTTTCTTGAATTGGCGAATATTTCTTGAATCGACAAACATTTTTTAGAAATTGGTGGAACAATTTTGTAAATCCGGGAACATTTTTTTGATTTAACAAACATTTTTTGGATTATACAAACATTTTTTTGATTTAATAAACATTTTTTGAAATGTGTGATCATTTTTTGAATGAGCGAACATTTAATGAATGAATAAACTATTTTGTAAGTCACGAACAATTTTTGAATTTTTAGGATTTATCCATTCATTATTTTTCTTGAATTGACGAATTTTTGTCCAATTTCATTAAAAAAATAGTACACGAACTTTTTAAAAAACAATGAACATTTTTCGAAAGCAAACATTTTATTATAAAATCACGAATATTTGTTAAAATCCACAGGCATTTTATGATTTATTATAAATTTTATTTCAAAATTCTCATTTTTTTATTTTTCAAAAAAAAAATCGAAGTCCCAAATTATTTAAATTAGAAACACGAAAATAAAAAAAAATGTAAAAATAAAAAATGAAAATTTTAAAAAAAACAGGCAGCCCAAACATGGGCCCGTCCTAACGGGCGCACCGCGTCTCCTTCCAGCGCGCAGAGCGCGGTATAAGAGGTTCCTACTGCATGTGTCGATCCAGGTGGGGCTTTCCGTGTGTAAAACGTTTTTCGTCACTTATAGGTGACATTGGTGTGTAATATTTTGCAACTTTGGAGGCAATTTTCCGGTACCGTCAGAAGCAATATCCCCTTTGTTAAAGGCATATACGATGGTTGATAAGACAACCTTATCGTAAGCCCTGCATGTAATTTAGATATGACAAAAAAATATGTCTACAATGAGTTATCCCTTAGTCTTATCTTCAATAACTAGCCATTCCAAAAATATGATGAGACATATTCTGCTAAAAGATCATCTTTTAAATAAGACTACCCATGATGGAAGTAACATAGATGCCACCTAAGCGAAAAAGATGATGTGGCAGTTAATTAATGACGAGAGAGACAAATTGAGTACTAGTTACTCATATTATGAGTAACATCATACATACCAAAACAAAATGAGTCTATAAGTTAGTAAATGAAAACCTCTATGTTACCATCTTATGTTACTACTCACTATGTAGTTAGTAACTTGAACTAGTAATATATGCATGTTACTACTCTATGTTACTTTCCATTATAGGTAGTCTAAAAGAAGACAAACCTTTTTCTTTCTGATTTCTCTCTTCTTCTTCTTCTTCACCTGAGCATTTATCATACGTGGCATAGCACCATTTACATGTCCTTGTTAGGTATATATATAGAGAGAGATGTAAATAGTACTGAGGGCATATACAGTGGGTTATGAGATTGTCTTATCTTAAGCTTTGCATGCAATTTAGATACGACAAAAAAACATGTCTACATTGGATTATATCTTAGCCTTATCTTCAATAACTAGCTATTCTTAAAAACATGGTGAGACATACTATCTTCGTCCTGGTTTATTAGTCCTGTTGGGGAACGTTGCATGGGAAACAAAAAATTTCCTATGCACACGCAAGATCTATCCATGGAGATGTATAGCTACGAGAGGGGAGTGCATCTACATACCCGTGTAGATCGCTAAGCGGAAGAGTTAAGAAACGTGGTTGATGTAGTCGTACGTCTTCGCGATCCAATCACGATCCGTCCCGATCTAGCGCCGAACGGACGACACCTCCGCGTTTAGCACACGTGCGGCTCGATGACGTCTCCTCCTTCTTGATCCAGCAAGCGAGGGAGGAGAAGTAGATGGGATCTCAACCAGCATGACAACGTGGTGGATACAGTGGTGGAGCAATCCCGACAGGGCTACGCCAAGCACTACCGTAGATGCGATCTGAGGAGAAAACAGAGTAACGGGAGAGGGAGGGCTGCCACCGGGGCATGGGAATTGGTGTGTTCAGCCTCTCCCTCTCCCCCACTATATATCGGAGGCAAGGGGGAGGGTTGGGTCGCAGCCCGAGCCCCTCCTCCAAGGAGGGGGCGTGGGCCTAGGGAGGTTTCCTCCCTCCTGAAGGCACCTCGGAGGGTGCCTTCCCCCTTTAGGACTCTTCCTCCTCCACCTCTCCTTGGCGCATGGGCCTCTTGGGGCTGGTGTCCCTGGCCTATATAGGCCAAGACGCACCCCCTTCAGCCCATGTGGGCCCCCGGGGCAGGTGGACCCCCGGACCCCTTTCGGCACTCCCGGTACAATACTGATAATGCCCGAAACTTTTCCGGTGACCAAAACAGGACTTCCTATATATAAATCTTTACCTTTGGACCATTCCGGAGCTCCTCGTGACATCCGGAATCTCATCCGGGACTCTTAAAAACATTCGGTCACCAACACACATATCCCAATACTACTCTAGCGTCACCGAACGTTAAGCGTGCGGACCCTACGGGTTCGAGAATCGTGTAGACATGACCGAGACACCTCTCCGGTCAATAACCAATAGTGGGACCTGGATGCCCATATTGGTTCCTACATATTCCACGAAGATCTTTATCGGTCGAATCACGATGCCAAGGATTCAAGCAATCCCGTATGCAGTTCCCTTTGTCGAACGGTATGTTACTTGCCCGAGATTCGATCGTCGGTATCTCCATACCTAGTTCCATCTCGTTACCGGCAAGTCTCTTTACTCGTTCCGTAATACAAGATCCCGTGACTAACTCCTTAGTCACATTGCTTGCAAGCTTCTTGTGATGTTGTATTACCGAGAGGGCCCAGAGATACCTCTCCGTCATACGGAGTGACAAATCCCAGTCTCGATCCATACCAACCCAACAGATACCCTCGGAGATACCTGTAGAGTACCTTTATGATCACCCAGTTACGAAGTGACGTTTGATACACACAAGGCATTCCTCCGGTGTCAGGGAGTTGCATTATATCATGGTCATAGGAATAGATACTTGACATGAAGAAAGTAGTACCAATAAACTAATACGATCAAATTCTATGCTCACAGTTGGGTCTTGTCGATCACATCATTCTCCTAATGATGTGATCCCGCTATGAAATGAAAACTCATGTCTATGGTAAGGAAACCTTGACCATCTTTGATTAACGAGCTAGTCTAGTAGAGGCTCACTAGGGACACGGTGTTGTCTATGTATCCACACATGTATCTGAGTTTCCGATCAATACAATTCTAGCATGGATAATAAATGATTATCATGACCAAGGAAATATGATAATAACCACTTTATTATTGCCGCTAGGGCATATTTCCAATAGTCTCCCACTTGCACTAGAGTCAATAATCAAGTTCACATCGCAATGTGATTTACATTGTAATGAATCTAACACCCATAGAGTTTTGGTGTTGATCATGTTTTGCCCGTGGAAGAGGTTTAGTCAATGGGTCTGCAACATTCAGATCCGTATGTACTTTGAAAATGTTTATGTCCTCCTCCTTGATATAATCATGGATGAAATTGAAACGGCGCTTTATGTGTCTGGTCCTTTTGTGAAACCTGGGCTCCTTGGCCGGAGCAATGGCGCCAGTGTTGTCACAAAAGAGGGTCATTGGGTCTAGTACACTGGGCGCAACTCCAAGAACCGTCATGAACTGCTTCATCCAGACACCTTCCTTCGCTGCTTCCGAAGCAGCTATGTATTCCACTTCACATGTAGAATCTGCTACCACGCTTTTCTTGGAACTGCACCAGCTTACCGCTCCACCATTCAGAATAAATACATATCCGGTTTGAGACTTAGAGTCATCCAGATCTGTGTCAAAGCTAGCATCGACGTAACCCTTTACGATGAGATCTTGATCACCTCCATAAACGAGAAACATCTCCTTAGTCCTCTTCAGGTACTTAAGGATATTCTTGACTGTTGTCCAGTGTTCCACTCCTGGATCACTTTGAAATCTCCCAGCCATACTTATGGCGAGGATGACATCTGGTCTTGTGCACAACATTGCATACATGATAGAGCCTATGACTGAGGCATAAGGGATGACACTTATCTTTTTTCTATCCTCTGTAGTCGCTGGGCATTGAGTCTTACTCAACTTCACACCTTATAAGACAGGCAAGAACCCTTTCTTGGAGTGATCCATTTTGAACTTCTTCAAAACCTCATCAAAGTATGTGCTTTGTGAAAGTCCTATTAAGTGTCTTGATCTATCTCTATAGATCTTGATGCCTAATATGTAAGCAGCTTCTCCGAGGTCTTTCTTTGAAAAACTCTTCTTCAAATATATCTTCACGCTTTCCAAAAGTTCTATATTGTTTCCAATTAGCAATATGTCATCCACATATAATATTAGAAACTCTATAGATCTCTCACTCACTTTCTTGTAAATACAAGCTTCTCCATAAACTTGTATGAACCCAAACGCTTTGATCACCTCATCAAAGCGAAGATTCCAACTCCGCGATGCGTGCACCAGTCCATAAATGGATCGTTGGAGCTTGCATACTCTGTCAGCATTTTTAGGATCAACAAAACCTTCTGGTTGCATCATATACAACTCTTCCTTAAGGAAACCATTAAGGAACGCTGTTTTAACATCCATCTGCCAGATTTCATAATCGAAAAATGCAGCTATTGCTAACATAATCCTGACGGACTTAAGCATCACTACGGGAGAGAAAGTCTCATCGTTGTCAACTCCTTGAACTTGTGAAAACCCTTTTGCAATAGGTCGAGCTTTATGGACGGTGACATTACCGTCTGCGTCCGTCTTCTTCTTAAAGACCCATTTATTCTGTATGGCCTTACGATCATATGGTAAGTCCTCCAAAGTCCACACTTTGTTCTCATACATGGATCCTATCTCAGATTTCATGGCCACTAGCCATTTGTTGGAATCCGGGCCCACTATTGCTTTTTCATAGCTCGTAGGTTCACCATTATCTACCAACATGACCTCCAAGACAGGATTGCCGTACCACTTAGGGGCGGTACGAGTCCTTGTCGACCTACGAGGCTCAGTAGTAGCTTGATCTGAAGTTTCATGATCATCACCATTAGCTTCCTCTTCATTTGGCGTAGGCGCTGCAGAAACATCTTTCTGCGTGGTGCTACTCTCCAACTGAAGTGACGGTTCAATAACCTCATCAAGTTCTACCTTCCTCCCACTCAATTCTTTCGAGAGAAGCTCCTTCTCCAGAAAGGATCCATTCTTGGCAACAAAGACTTTGCCTTCGGATCTGAGATAGAAGGTGTACCCAACAGTTTCCTTAGGGTATCCTATGAAGATGCATTTGTCCGCTTTGGGTTCGAGCTTATCAGGCTGAAGCCTTTTCACATAAGCGTCGCAGCCCCAAACTTTAAGAAATGACAACTTAGGTTTCTTGCCAAACCATAATTCATACGGTGTCATCTCAACGGACTTAGATGGTACCCTATTTAAAGTGAATGCGGCTGTCTCTAATGCATAACCCCAAAAGGATAGTGGCAGATCAGTGAGAGACATCATAGATCGCACCATATCTAAGAGAGTACGATTACGACGCTCGGACACACCATTACGCTGTGGTGTTCCAGGTGGCGTAAGCTGTAAAACAATTCCACACTGTCTTAAATGTATGCTAAACTCATAACTCAGATATTCTTGATGACTCACAAGTATAGGGGATCAATCGTAGTCCTTTCGATAAGTGAGAGTGTCGAACCCAACGAGGAGCAGAAGGAAATGACAAGCGGTTTTCAGCAAGGTATTCTCTGCAAGTGCTGTAAGTAGCGATAGTAGATAGTTTTGTAGCAAGATAATTTGTAACAAGTGATAAGTAACGATAGTAACAAAAGTGCAGCAAGGTAGCCCAATCCTTTTTGTAGCAAAGGACAGGCCTGAAAGTACTCTTATATTAAGCAAGCGCTCCCGAGGACACATGGGAATTTCTGTCTAGTCATGTTCATCATGTTGAGTTGATTCACGTTCGCTACTTTGATAATTTGATATGTGGGTGGACCGGTGCTAAGGTGTTGTTCTTACTTGAACTAACAACCTACTTATGATACATGTGGATCCAAATCAGCCCCTTATGAAGCAACACATAAACTGGGTTTAAACTTCTGTCACTCTAGCAACCCATCATCTACTTGTTACTCCACAATGACTTCCCTTAGGCCCATAGCATGGTGAAGTGTCATGTAGTCGACTTTCACATGACACCACTAAGAGAAGTAACAACATACATATCATCAAAATATGACGATGAATCAGAGCATTTGCCGTCTGCCAGGTCTTTGCCGTCCGCTGGCAGACGACAAAGTAGTTCTTTGCCGTCAGCTTCCTAAAAACGGACGGCAAAGAACTGACTGATGGCAAAGATTCTGTTTGCCATCAGTCAGTTCTTTGCCGTCTGCCCGCCGACGGCAAAGAGCCCAAAGGCAGACGACAAAGAGCCCACCTGGGACCCACTGGCCCCGTGGGGCTGGTTAGGTTAACTGGGCCGTCTGCCTAGGGGCTCTTTGCCGTCTACCAGCGGACGGCAAAGCCGGCGGCTATAACGGCCGTTGCCCGACACCCCTAGACCCTCTCTCTCTCTCAACCTCTCACGCCCACCCCTCCCTCTCTCTCTCTCTCACTCCCCGACACCCACCGCCGCCCCCGACGCCCACCGCCGCCACCACAGCGCCCACCGCCGCCCCCGACGCCCACCGCCGCCCCCGTCGCCCCAACGCCCCCGTCACGCCCGTCGTCCCCGCCCCGGCACCCCGCCGCTCCCGCTGCCCAGCGGCCCCGTCGTCCCCGCCACCAACCGCCATCCCCGACGCCCCCCGCGCCAACTGCCGCCCCCGCCGCCCCAACGCCCCCGTCACGCCCGTCGTCCCCGCCCCGGCGCCCCGCCGCTCCGCCGTGCCCGCCGCCCTGCGGCCTCGTCGTCCCCGCCACCAACCGCCGCCCCCGACGCCGAGCGCCGCCCCCGACGCCCCTCGCGCCAACCGCCGTCGTCGCGCCCCGCCGCCCCAACGCCCCCATCACGCCCGTCGTCCCCGCCCCGGCGCCCCGCCGCTTCGCCGCTCCCGCCGCCCTGCGGCCCCGTCGTCCACGCCACCAGCCGCCTCGCCGCCCACGCCGCCCCTCCGGTGTGTACTCACCCGCCGGCCCCCCTTTGTTTTTTTATGTTAAATTATGTAGATTAGTTTGTTAGTTTATTAGGTTAGTTAGGTTAGTTTATTAGTTTAGAAAAAAGAAAAGAAAGGAAGAAAATTAGAAGAAAAGAATAAACGTAGAAGAAAAAGAGAAGAAAAGAAGAAGGAAAAAAAGGAAAAAAGGAAAAAGGAAAAGAAGAAAAGAATAAGAAGAAGAAGAAGGAAAAGAAGACGAAGGAAAAGAAGAAGAAGGAAAAGAAGAAGAAGAAGAAGAAGAAGAAGAAGAGGACGAGGAGGAGGAGAAGAAAAAAGAAGAAGAAGAAGAAAAAGAGGAGAGAAGAAGAAGAAGAAGAAGAAGAAGAAGAAAAAGAAGAAGAAGAAGAAGAAGACCCCCGACCCCCGACGCCACTAACCCCCACTGACCCCCGACCCCCAACGCCACTGACCCCCGACCCCTGACGCCACTGACCCCCGACCCTCGACGCCACTGACCCCCGACCCCCGACGCCACTGACCCCCGACCCCCGACGCCACTGACTCCCGACGCCACTGACCCCTACCCCCGACGCCACTAACCCCCGACGCCACTGACCCCCGACCCCTGACGCCACTGACACCCGACGCCACTGACCCCCGACCCCGACCCCCGACACGTCTTTGGCTTCCTGTTGATCGAAAAGGTGCTCTTCGGCCTTCCAAAGGCCGACGGGGTCTTAGTTTTGTAAATTATGACTTAGGTCATATATATATATTCCGATTTTGTTATGAAAAACATCATATTTGTGTTGATCGGGTGGATTTCAATGTGCAGTTGTTTCGTCGCTGCGAGGGTCTGGTGTTCGACGACCTCCCTGTGCGTTGGACGAGCTCCCCTGCTGCGTTCGTGGGTGAGCACAAATGACATGTCCTCCCCCCCTTAATTTGCTCTGTTCCGGTCTTCGTGCCGATGAAACTTGCTAGCTATAGTTGTCTTCAAATGAACAGTATGCGTGACCAGTATGCGTTTCCCGTTCGAAAGGGCGGCATCTATAAATATGCATGTCCTTGCATATTTATAACCACCATCCTTTTGAATTGTCCAACGTTATCCATGGACAGCCCGAGTATGTGTAGATTTGGTTCGTTTTCCCGTATGCTCTGCTCCGGATCCGATGCCGAATTTCGTCAGTGCCTCCCTGTTGTTCTTCGGGTACACATCCTCTCTGCTTATTGCCGAGACGTGTATCAGGAGAACAGCGGGGAGGTCCTGTCAAAATTCTTCGTCGGATCCGGAGCAGAGCATGGGAAAACGAACCCAATCTACACATACTCGGGTGGGATTAGGACCTATCTTTACCTATTAGCGTGTAGGTTGCATGGACGTAATAAAACTGACAAACTTGATTAACTGATGAATATATATGCTGAATTATATATATATTTCTTGTGTGTCCAGTAGCTAGGCAAGATGAGTGATCGTGCGTGGATGTACACCGGTCACACCAGTCAAAAAGACATGACCAAAGAATGGTTAACAAATACCAAGGGGTTTGTGAGAGCCGCATTTGCAAATGGCTAGGAAAAAACATGGTGTCCCTGTCCCCGGTGCGACAACTTTAAAAGGCAGACAGAGGGTGAAATGGGTAAACACCTGCAGAAGTGGGGTTTTAAGCCTAATTATATGGTGTGGACTTTTCATGGTGAGTCTGCCCAACGTGCCAGAGCTGAGGTGGTTCGTCGTCGCACCAACGAGCATGGTACTAGGATTGAAGACATGGTGCAAGACTTTGATGATGCTCGGGATTCGGACGATGAGATGGAGGAATCTGCAAAGGCATTCTATGAAATGTTGGAGTCTTCAAAACGTCCTCTCCACGAGCACACTGAGCTTTGTCAGCTGGATGCCATCGCGCAAGTAATGGCTCAGAAGGCTCAATTCAACCTGGGAAGAGAATGCTACGACGCGATGATGACAATATTTGGACGCTTTCTACCGAAAGGCCATGTACTGCCTGCAAACCTGTACCACTCGGACAAAATCCTCCGTGTACTTAAGATGCCCTATGAGAAGATAGATGCCTGTGAGAATGGATGTGCCTTATTTAGGCTTGAGTATGCGGACTTGAACTATTGTCCCATTTGCAAGTCTTCCAGGTATGTTGTGGTAGACAACAGTATGGGTGAGAAGAATCAGACCAAAATCCCCGTTAACGTTCTTCGCTATATGCCAATTGTACCAAGACTTCAACATTTTTTCATGGTCGAAGAGACGGCCAGACAGATGACATGGCCCAAATTGGGCAAAAGAACCGAACTAGATGCAGATGGGAATTAGTTGTTGGTACACACTTCAGACGCTTTTGCCTGGAAGCACTTCGATGCATTACATAAGGATAAAGCGTCAGATCCAAGGCATCCTCGAGTCGCCATCAGCACGGATGGGTTCAATGTGTTTGGTATGATGGCAACCCAGTACAGTTGTTGGCCTGTATTTGTCATTCAACTCAATCTCCCCCCGGAGAGATTATGAAAAGAAAGAACATTTTCCCGACGTTGATAATTCTAGGGCCCAACTATTCGGGGAAGAATATGAATGTGTACATGCAGCCGCTTAAGGATGAATTGCAAGAAGCTTGGGATAATGGGATCAAGACATACGATGCCGCTACCAAACAAAACTTCAAAATGCATGTGTGGTACATGTACTCGACGCATGACTTGCCGGCGTATGCGCTATTCGTTGGTTGGTGTGTGCATGGAAGGTTCCCGTGCCCCACATGCAAGGCAACTCTTCTGTTCCATTGGCTGCAGGCGGGTCGCAAGTTTTCTTGCTTCGACATGCATAGACAGTTCCTGGATCCTCGCCATAAGTTCAAAAAAGACAAGAAGAATTTCATCAAAGGTAGAGTTGTCAAAAACTCTGCACCACCCGAGTTGACAGGCCAACAGATCCTGGATCAGTTAAACGCTCTCGAGCCTGATCCAAACCGTCCAGGGTATTTCAAAGGGTATAATACGGAACACGGCTGGACTCACAAGTCATGCTTATGGGATCTGCCTTACTTCAAAGACCTCCTTTGCCCACACAACATCGACGTGATGCACACTAAAAAGAATATCGCCGAGGCCAATTTTGGTACATTGTTCGGCATAGAGGGGAAGTCAAAGGATAATCCTAAGGCTAGAATCGATCAGGAGGCTCTATGTGATAGACCGTTACAAAACATGCGACAACCGAAAGGAAAGCAGAACTGGACGAAGCCAAAGGCATGGTTCAATCTTGGAAGGCCAGCTATGAGGGAAATGATCTTGTGGGTGAAAATGCAGTTGATGTTCCTCGATGGTTATGCAGCGAATCTAAAGAGGGGAGCGAGTCTTGACAAACTGAAAATATTTGGTCTCAAGAGTCATGATTGGCACATATGGCTTGAGCGGGTAATGCCGGTGATGCTGCGTGGCTTTATCCCTGAGGATGAATGGCTAGTACTGGCAGAGCTGAGCTATTTCTTCCGTTCTCTTTGTGCGAAAGAACTATCGCCTGGCGTGCTAGATGAAATGGAAGAGTTGGCGTCGGAGTTGATCTGCAAGTTAGAGAAGATCTTTCCACCGGGCTTCTTTAATCCAATGCAACATTTGATTTTGCATCTCCCTACCGAGGCAAGATTGGGGGGGCCCGTGCAAAATCGTTGGTGCTTCGCAACTGAGAGGATGTAGAAGACGCTTCGAGCAAAATGTAAAAATAAACGTAGAATTGAAGCATCGATGGCCGAGGCATTCATTACTGAGGAGGCGGCAAACTTCGTGACAGCACATTACGAAGCCAAAAATCGTCATTTGCATAATCCGAAGCCTCGGTACAATGATGGTGACCCTAAAAAAAGTCAATCCAACCTCAGCCTATTCAAAGGGAAGCTCGCACCAGCTGGTGCTTCGAAAGCAAAATCGTTGGATGTCGATGAATGGCGGACCATTTCGTTGTATATCTTCAACAACCTAACAGAAGTGCGGCCGTACATCAAGTAAGTTCTCGATACATTATTGTTTCGCAACTTGTAATTCCTTTGAACTGCTCTTATTCCCGGATATTTGATGTAGTAAATACGTCGCCAAATTCTCGGATGGAGCGGGCATCCAAAAGGATTCCGTCGAAGAGTATGAGCTTCTGGCGAAGCATGGAGGTGGCTATCCCGGTTTCATCTCTTGGTTCAAACAAATGGTAATTACCATTAATGGACCATTTCATTTCTTCATCTAATTTGCGGCTAATGCAACAATCCTTTCGTATTAAACTTGTAGGCTAATTCAGAGTCTATGGACGCCGAGTTGAGACAAGTCGCTAATGGTTTTGACTATAAGGTCCGTTCATTTGACAAATACGACATCAACGGGTATCACTTTCGCACCTTTGGCAAAGAGTTATCTATGCCCGACCTAAAGACTACAAATTTTTGTGTCTCTACTATCGGCGAAGGAGGTACAGAGTATTATGGAAGAGTTGAAGGAATTTATGAACTTCTATTCTATGGTGAAAACCCACCGAACGTCGTAGTCTTCAAATGTTATTGGTTCCAGCCGAAGGAGACTAGAAGGACTCATGAACATATAGGGCTAGTCGAAATCAAACAAAGCACCCATTTAGATGTTCCTGATGTCTATATTACGGCTCAACAGGCGACCCAAGTTTTCTATCTACCGTGGGCCTGCCAAACTGATCCAAATCTGAAAGGTTGGGATGTCGTTTATGAAGTGCCGCCACATTTTAGACCACCTCCCCTCAATGAAGAGGATTATGAACCTCACATTAACCCAGACACATATGAAGGAGAATTCTTCCAAGAAACACGTATTTCCAAAAAACGTTTCAAGAACCGCTCTACTTCACCCCGAAACATTGAAGTAGACAGCGACAGTGAATCCGACTTAACCCCTGAGCCGGAACAGGAAGAGCCGGAACAATAAGAGGTTACTACTGCGGATGACCTGTCAATGCTTGATCAATTACATAAAGGAGGCCTTCCACACGTTGTTCCCGATAGTGATGATGATCATGCATTTATTGATGATAGTGATGATGATGATGCATTTATTGATCCCGGAGAATATATAGACGATCAAGATTATTATTAATTCATGTCAGGTAATCAACTTTTATTCTATACATATATATATTTTTAGTTCAGGTTAGGTACATGATGATACACTTAAATTATATACATTTTATTATTCATGTCGGTATTCAATTTTATGTTGTACTAATTTCGTTTACTATTTGTCATGGCAGTTGTTGAAAGATGGTGGGAAAGGGTCGAGAGCACTCCACGGCTCCTTCTTCGTCAGAGGGTGGTGGGATGGATACTTCCATTCCTGCCGAGTCTCTCCGGAGAGCGTTGCTCTCTAGTCTGCATACACCGGTGCCCACTTCTTTGTCGACCCCAGTGAGAGGAGGTCGGGGGAAGAAGAGAGGTAGTAGAGGTACATGTGCGAAAGGAGGCCGCGGGAAAGGTAGGGTGGCTGCTACGCCTTCCTTGCCACCACCCCCAGCTGATTCACCCGAGCACAGGACTGCTAGGGTGGACCCGTCTGAGGAGGAGGCTACGCAGACTCCGGTCCACGAGCCTCGGGTCGACGAGCCTTCGACATACGAGACTCCTGTCCCAGAGGCTTCATCCCACGAGACTCCGGAGCAGAGGAGGGATGAGGCCACGTCCCAGCAGACCCCATGGGATACCTGGCCGGAGGAGCCTAGTGGCCATGCTGATGGTGGCGGGGATCGTTTTTCTGATAGCGATGAGGAGGTGGTTGAGGGGGCCACCGTCTAGCAGCGTGGTAGTACACGGCTCCCGCCCGTGCCGGCGACCCGCGAGCAGAGGTGGTGGATTAAGCCTGATGGGGACAAGTAAGTGCATGTACTCTTTTTTAACCTTTTGCCTTCACGTTTTTTCAAAATATCTAATGTGTTGGCTTTGTCATACTACAGGGGTTGGGATCACCCCAAGGATGCCCGCAGGCCCAACAACGTCCTTGGTGTCCTTATCAGGCAAAACTTCCCGGGGTTTGTCACGTTGCCCGGTGAGGGTCAGGTTCAGTTAGGAATGACCTGGGAGCACTACTTGGCTGCACCGGCCCCGCCGGAGGAGAGGATCCACGGTGTTTTGTGCCACACGAGGGCGGACATGGTGATCAGACAGTTTTGGGTAATTTCTCCTTTACACAATTAAAAATCAACAATAGCTAGTTATTGTACTAATAAGTGTTGTCTCGTTTGATTGCAGACCTTCTACAGGTGTCAGGAGGGAAACGAGGAGGCCGCGACAAAGGTTATCGATAACCAATGCAGGCGCCTACTGCAAAACTTACGGCACGAGGCTCTGGTGCAGGCTGTTCGAGACTACTACGCCTCGCGGCGTATTAGGAAGGAGAAGTCGACGTGCCGCGGAAAGAAGATGGAGAAGGAGCATTACATGAAGGTAATTACGTATTCTTAAGGCCTTGTACTTAGTTTCCTTCATTTGATTCGTACGCGTAGCGCTCAAATATCTCTTTATTAACTTAGGTGCCCCCGAGATGGTGTGCGGATAAGATGGATTGTTGGGAGGCGTTGGTGGATGGGTGGTGCTCAGAACAATGGCTAGCCGTCCACAACAATGCCAAGGACCGGCGTGCCAAAATGGTTGGTGTGCCACACCATCAAGGGAGCGCCAACTTAAATCAGTTTGGTCAGAACTGGGTATGTGGTTTGCTTCATGATTCATGCAATTCATTCTTGATTCTAGCTTGAGCCCTTTACTAATACTTTGTTCCTCTCTCTCTCTTTTAGGCGCATCTCAACAACACGTCAGTGCCACAGATGTACGACCTCTATGCGATGGCCCATACTGCCTCGTACAAGAAGGTCAAGGCATTCTCTGAGTTTGACCTCGATCATCCCGAGAACTTCACCAACATCTCCTCCCACAACAAGCTCGTGAAGTACAGAGATGTGGGGAAGGCGTTGAATGGGGAGGACTTTAACCCGAGCCAGCATCCTATTGATCCAGAGCTGGTGATGATAGCTGGCGGCGGGAGGCCCCATGGCTCGATGGCCATTGGAGATGGCCTTATACGTTGTCCTAGCACTCTCTCGTAGATCAAGGTGCGCCAAACGAGCTCCTATCCTAAGATAAGGCCTCGTCCACGGCCAGTCGAGCTCGCCATCGTGGTTAGTTATACGGACTCAGATATCTTTCCTCATTACGTTGTGTGTGTGAACAAAGATGATTACAATGCTAACGAGGAGTTGTGTTGCAGGATGCTATTCAGAAAGAGAGAGAGGTAACACAGAGGCTTATGGCGGCAAAGGAGAAGGACAGGGAGGAGAGAACGGCTAGGTTGTTGGAGGAGGAGAGGGCACGGAACGATGCGTCTCACCGGGCCATCTACGAGCTCTTGGTGGTAAGTTTCTTCTTCATATTTTTCAAAGCTTGCATTTAATGTTCGTTTCATTAATAACTAATATCATTGACTTGTGAAAACCAAATGTGCAGTCTATGTGCGAGAAGACCGGCCAGATCCCTCCGTCGATGCCAGTCATTACCACGGCTGGAACGGTGAGTTTCATTTGAATGCAATGATCTTTTCAGTGTCATCATGCTAACGAGACATTGCAAATCATCTTTGGTGCAGAATATCTCCCGAAACGCATCGCACGACCCATCTCCAGGGCAGCCTTCTGCAGGTGAAACCGGCCCGAGCAACCTCGGTGCTTCACCTCCGTGATGACGAGGACGGTAAGCCCTAATATGCCACTTACTTGGCTCATTTTCTCAAAGAAAGACAAACTTAGCACTTAGACAAAATTACGTACTTTCGGTCTGTCGGAGTTCCTTGTGAGAGTTTCATGTCTCTTCTTGATGGAGGAATCCCGACTGTTGTCGCGGGGGTCGTTTCTTCTTCTCCTTCTCTCGATATATACGTTGGTATATTGTGGGAGAGGAGAAGGGGAAACGACCATCACCAATGGTCGAAATATTAGTGTTAGGTAGTGTCCACCAACATACACCACCACATAAGTGTGAGTGAGTGCGCACCATACACACCATGAGGCATGAGAGGTTTTCTAAGGAAAACCTCGAAAGACCGAAACTGAAGCTGAACATATGGCATAATAACCTCGGTTAGCTCATAAATGTCATATTTTACCTAAGTTAGCTTTGTTTCCTCTAAAATGACATAGTAAGCTTACTTACCTCCAAAATGACCTATTTTACCTAAGTTAGCTCTAAAATGACCTATACTTAGCTTTGCTTCCTACAAAATGAGATAATAAGCTCACTTAGTTCCAGAATTACCAATACTTAGCTTTGTTTCCTCCACAATGACATAATAAGCTTAGTTAACTCAAAAATGGCATAATAGACTTGGTAACCTCATAAATGCCATATACGTAGCTTATTTTCTTGCAAAATGACAACAAGAGGAGAAAGAGAAAGAGAAGAAAAATGCTTCTTCATCTTCTTCCTCTTCTTCTTCTTCTTCTTCTTCTTCTAGTCTTCTTCATCTAACTTACTTATTTCCCATTTTGCAGATTAGATTCACTTCACGGAAGCTTGCATTGATGGAGTGCTTGTGGTTGATGGACTGCTTGTGTTACTTGTTTTTTTGATTTTGTATCGATGAACAATGTGAAACTTGCTACATATGGATGAAACTATGTATGTATGGATGAAACTATTGTAATATGGTGAACAATGTGACATTTGATACTTTTGATTTGGTATGTTTGTTGGATGATCATCAGTATGGCAAGAATATGGTTTCTGTGAAATATATGTATATATATCATATTTTGCCTGTGAAAATTGTTGGATATAACAAAAAATAGAAAAAATAGGGGCAATACTGCCTCTTTGCCGTCTGCCACAGACGACAAAGGCGGCACGTGGCAGTCCCCTGTACAACCCGGGAGCAGCAGGCCTGGGGCCATTTGGTCTCTTTGCCGTCCGGGGGCAGATGGCAAAAGGCCGTGTGGCGTGGCCGTCCGGGGGCAGACGACAAAGGGTCGTATGGCGTGGCCGTCCGGGGGCAGACGGCAAAGGTACGTAGCTCTTTGCCGTCAGTGGCAGACGGCGAAGTCTACCGTTAGCCACTAACGAGGCTAACTCCAGTGATAGGTCGTCCAGCCACTTTGCCGTCTGCAGGCTGACGACAAAAAGTCTTTGCCGTCAGCTGAGATGAGGAAGACGGCAAAGCACCCCTTTACCGGAGTTCACAGTGCCAAAATTTTGACCGTCTGCTAGCGAACGGCAAAGGCTTTGCCGTCAGTGGACCTACCCTTTGGCGGATGGCAAAGCACCTGATTCCAATAGTCTATGGTAAGGAAACCTTGGCCATCTTTGATTAACGAGCTAGTCTAGTAGAGGCTCACTAGGGACACGGTGTTGTCTATGTATCCACACATGTATCTGTGTTTCCGATCAATACAATTCTAGCATGGATAATAAACGATTATCATGAACAAGGAAATATGATAATAACAACTTTATTATTGCCTCTAGGGCATATTTCCAACAGTCTCCCACTTGCACTAGAGTCAATAATCAAGTTCACATCGCCATGTGATTTACATTGTAATGAATCTAACACCCATAGAGTTTTGGTGTTGATCATGTTTTGCCCGTGGAAGAGGTTTAGTCAATGGGTCTGCAACATTCAGATCCGTATGTACTTTGAAAATGTTTATGTCCTCCTCCTTGATATAATCATGGATGAAATTGAAACGACGCTTTATGTGTCTGGTCCTTTTGTGAAACCTGGGCTCCTTGGCCGGAGCAATGGCGCCAGTGTTGTCACAAAAGAGGGTCATTGGGTCTAGTGCACTGGGCGCAACTCCAAGATCCGTCATGAACTGCTTCATCCAGACACCTTCCTTCGCTGCTTCCGAAGCAGCTATGTACTCCGCTTCACATGTAGAATCTGCTACCACGCTTTGCTTGGAACTGCACCAGCTTACCGCTCCACCATAAAGAATAAATACATATCCGGTTTGAGACTTAGAGTCATCCGGATCTGTGTCAAAGATAGCATCGACGTAACCCTTTACGATGAGATCTTGATCACCTCCATAAATGAGAAACATTTCCTTAGTCCTCTTCAGGTACTTAAGGATATTCTTGACTGCTGTCCAGTGTTCCACTCCTGGATCACTTTGAAATCTCCCGGCCATACTTATGGCGAGGATGACATCTGGTCTTGTGCACAACATTGCATACATGATAGAGCCTATGACTGAGGCATAAGGGATGCCACTTATCTTTTCTCTATCCTCTGTAGTCGCTGGGCATTGAGTCTTACTCAACTTCACACCTTGTAAGACAGGCAAGAACCCTTTCTTGGAGTGATCCATTTTGAACTTCTTCAAAACCTCATCAAAGTATGTGCTTTGTGAAAGTCCTATTAAGTGTCTTGATCTATCTCTATAGATCTTGATGCCTAATATGTAAGCAGCTTCTCCGAGGTCTTTCTTTGAAAAACACTTGTTCAAATATATCTTCACGCTTTCCAAAAGTTCTATATTGTTTCCAATCAGCAATATGTCATCCACATATAATATTAGAAACTCTATAGATCTCTCACTCACTTTCTTGTAAATACAAGCTTCTCCATAAACTTGTATGAACCCAAACGCTTTGATCACCTCATCAAAGCGAAGATTCCAACTCCGCGATGCGTGCACCAGTCCATAAATGGATCGTTGGAGCTTGCTTACTCTGTCAGCATTTTTAGGATCAACAAAACCTTCTGGTTGCATCATATACAACTCTTCCTTAAGGAAACCATTAAGGAACGCTGTTTTAACATCCATCTGCCAGATTTCATAATCGAAAAATGCAGCTATTGCTAACATAATCCTGACGGACTTAAGCATCGCTATGGGAGAGAAAGTCTCATCGTAGTCAACTACTTGAACTTGTGAAAACCCTTTTGCAACAAGTCGAGCTTTATGGACGGTGACATTACCGTCTGCGTCCGGCTTCTTCTTAAAGACCCATTTATTCTGTCTGGCCTTACGATCATATGGTAAGTCCTCCAAAGTCCACACTTTGTTCTCATACATGGATCCTATCTCGGATTTCATGGCCTGTAGCCATTTGTTGGAATCCGGGCCCACTATTGCTTTTTCATAGCTCGTAGGCTCACCGTTGTCTAACAACATGACCTCCAAGACATGATTGCCGTACCACTTAGGGGCGGTACGAGTCCTTGTCGACCTACGAGGCTCAGTAGTAGCTTGATCTGAAGTTTCATGATCATCACCATTAGCTTCCTCTTCATTTGGCGTAGGCGTTGCAGAAACATCTTTCTGCGTGGTGCTACTCTCCAACTGAAGTGACAGTTCAATAACCTCATCAAGTTCTACCTTCCTCCCACTCAATTCTTTCGAGAGAAACTCCTTCTCCAGAAAGGATCCATTCTTGGCAACAAAGACTTTGCCTTCGGATCTGAGATAGAAGGTGTACCCAACAGTTTCCTTAGGGTATCCTATGAAGATGCATTTCTCCGCTTTGGGTTCGAGCTTATCAGGCTGAAGCCTTTTCACATAAGCGTCGCAGCCCCAAACTTTAAGAAATGACAACTTAGGTTTCTTGCCAAACCATAATTCATACGGTGTCATCTCAACGGACTTAGATGGTACCCTATTTAAAGTGAATGCGGCTGTCTCTAATGCATAACCCCAAAACGATAGTGGCAGATCAGTGAGAGACATCATAGATGGCACCATATCTAATAGAGTATGATTACGACGCTCAGACACACCATTACGCTGTGGTGTTCCAGGTGGCGTAAGCTGTAAAACAATTCTACACTGTCTTAAATGTATGCCAAACTCATAACTCAGATATTCTTAATGACTCACAAGTATAGGGGATCAATCGTAGTCCTTTCGATAAGTGAGAGTGTCGAACCCAACGAGGAGCAGAAGGAAATGACAAGCGGTTTTCAGCAAGGTATTCTCTGCAATTGCTGTAAGTAGCGATAGTAGATAGTTTGTAGCAAGATAATTTGTAACAAGTGATAAGTAAGGATAGTAACAAAAGTGCAGCAAGGTAGCCCAATCCTTTTTGTAGCAAAGGACAAGCCTGAAAGTACTCTTATATTAAGCAAGCGCTCCCGAGGACACATGGGAATTTCTGTCTAGTCATGTTCATCATGTTGAGTTGATTCGCGTTCGCTACTTTGATAATTTGATATGTGGGTGGACCGGTGCTAAGGTGTTGTTCTTACTTGAAATAACAACCTACTTATGATACATGTGGATCCAAATCAGCCCCTTACGAAGCAACGCATAAACTGGGGTTTAAACTTCTGTCACTCTAGCAACCCATCATCTACTTGTTACTCCACAATGACTTCCCTTAGGCCCGTAGCATGGTGAAGTGTCATGTAGTCGACGTTCACATGACACCACTAAGAGAAGTAACAACATACATATCATCAAAATATCGAACGAATACCAACTTCACATGATTACTTATTACCAGACTTATCCCATGTCCTCAGGAACAATAGTAACTACTCACACCTCATCAACATGTTCAAGATCAGAGGTGCAATAATAATAATTAAGGATCTGAACATAATTTCTTCCACCAAGTAATCCAACAAGCATCAACTACAAGATGTAATCAACACAACTAGTAACCCACAGGTACCAATCTGAGGTTTTGGGATGAAGATTGAATACAAGAGATGAAATAGGGTTGGAGATGAGATGGTGCTGGTGAAGATGTTGATGAGGATTGGTCCTCCCACGACGGAGGAAGCGTTGGTGATGACGATGGCTTCGATCTCCCCCTCCCAGAGAGGAATTTCCCCGGCAGAATGTGACTGCCGGAGTGCAAAAGGGCCTCTACCCAGGTTTCCGCCTCGAGACGGCGGCGCTTCATCCCGAAAGGTTACTTATGATTTTTTTCTAGGGTAAAACACACCATATAGGAGAAGAGGGGCGTCGGGAAGCCAGCCAGGGCCCCACAAGCCATCAGGGCGCGGCCTGGGGGGGCACCCTGTTTGCTTGTGCCAGGCTGGTGGCCCCCCTATGGTATATTCTTGGCCAATAAATTCTTATATATTCAATAAAAATTCCTCGTGAAGTTTCAGGTCATTTGGAGACTGGTCATTTTTCTGCCTTTTTCTCGGTTTTCCGGTCCAGAATTCCAGTTTCCAGATAATTCCCTCTTTGTAATGTACCTTGCATATTCAGAGAGAAGAAGCATAAGAATTGTATGATAACAGGGAATAATGGATAAGAAGAACATAAATATGAGTAAGAAATCATGATGCAAAATGGACGTATCAACTCCCCCAAGCTTAGACCTCGCTTGTCCTCAAGCAAAAGCCGAACTCGAGAGTAATGACCACATAATTTGAGAGAGAGGTGTCGATAAAAACAGAATACAGACATGAGAGCATCATGAATATCATTATAGCAGCAAGCATTTCATCATCTAACTTCCCATAAACAAGTAAAGATCTATTCACAATTATCAAAGTATGAAGCATAAACCTTATTGACAACCAACAAACGGTGCCTTTAGTCATGGAGATAATCATAATTCATCATATTCAAGAGAAGAGTCTATATAAGAGCTTTCATTCTAGAAATCCCACATAGTCAACTATCATTTCGTCATCTATAATTGTTGACACTCATTGCATATTTTTGGAGCTAATGTTTTTGCCGGACACAAAGGAAGATATGGGCTCCATTTGCCACCCAACTCATTTTACCTCAAGGATAATGTCAACAATAATGAGTCATGGTTTCTTACATTCAACTGGATATATATATCTGGATCTTTCCTCAACACGTGATGTTTGCCAACTAAAGGAAATTATAAATTAAAAGGAGGGAAATATTAATGGCTCTTGAGTAAAAGTAAGGACTAAACAAAATTAAAATATAGGCCCTTCGCAGAGGGAAGCAGTGGTTGTCATGTGCTTTTATTTGTTTAGATGTGCAATCTCTTAATGCAAAGGAACATCATTTTATATTGCCACTTGTGATAACGAACTTTATTAAGCACTCCGTCGCTTTTATTTCTTCGTCATCACAAGATCGTACAAAGCTTATTTTCCCTTTCAATAAAAGATCATACATGACTACATGCAATTTTTATTGCTCATGCACGGATGACAACTTACTTGAAGGATCTTATTCAATCCATAGGTAGGTATGGTGGACTCTCTCAGAAATAAACTGGGTTTAAAGGGTTACGAATGCACAAGTAGTATCTCTACTTGGTGCCAGAAGTTTTTGCTAGCAAAAGTTCTAAAGGAAACATCACATGTTAAAGGATCCATGATTATATAACTTCTATGTAAATGTAAACAAAGATAACCATTAGGTTGTCTTCCCTGTCCAACTTCAACACTTGATCATTATTTAATATTTGGTGAGGGTTCGTAATCATAGATGCACTACTGCAGGATGGTCCAAAGATGACACATCAATCAGAGACCCTTCGACGAAACTGTGTGCGATGCATGAATCGCAAACGGTATAGTTCAAGCTCCGTCGCTAATGCTGCGAACTGTGTGCGATGGTGGATCCATCAAATACGATTCAGAAAATAGTTGCGTGTGTGATGCAGGGCATACAGTTGACGCTTATGAACTGTTTGCGATTAGACAAGATAACACAAACGGTTCTCAAAATACATATGTGTGTGTAGTACGTCATACAGTTCATTCGGACAAACTGTTTGCCTTGATCGAGCTAGAACACAAACGAGTTACCACAACAAGGTGTGTGTGATACCAGGCAAACAGTTCATTCATCAGAATTGTGTGGGAAGACCAATAATAACCCAAACGATTCATACTGACAAGCTGTGTGGGTTGTTGGCAGACGGTTGCTGCCAAACAATTGTCAGCGATGGATGAAATCATTACCGACGCTACGTTGGAAAATGCCGTTTGCCTGTATTAATATCGTAGACGTTTTATTATTATGACCCGTGTGCCTGCGCATCACCCTGTCCTCCTCTCTCGCGTCTTGTCACTGCATTGCCGCCCGAGGATTCCAGTGCACGCTTCGGCACCGCTTTTGGCCACGCGTCCGCTCGATGAGCCCGTTCCCGCGCACAAAACCGTCCTACGGCTCTAGCTTCCCGCCCGGCTTGGGGAAATCCCCAAATCCTTAATGCTTGTCGGCCTCCTATATAAACCCTCACGGCCGGCGACTCCACATTGCCTTCATCTCCTCCCTCCCCGTAGCTTGTCTAGTTTGCTTCTCCCCCAATCGCCAATGGCACCGGCCGTTCGTCGTCGCCCAGCCACTCCGCCAGAGGACAGCTCCAGCTGGGAGGCTTCACCGCGTCGGCGCGGCAGTCCTCTGAAACGTGTAGTGCACGTGGCATCCCTGGTGGGTGTGCGCACGCCACCAAATAAACGCTCCACCACCGCTGCCCTAAGGCAGCTGCTGCGGGTGGCCAGCGTGGCCACTAACACGCCGGCAGCCGCCGGGGCCGCCACCCCACCGTTGTCCATCTTTGCCACGACCCCACCGTCGGGCGGCGGGGTCATCACACGCTCCACCACCAAGGCCCGAATGCGGGAGGTGGAGGCCGCCAAAGGCCCGCCGCCGGGCTTCTGCGTCACAACCCTTGCGCGCAACATCTATTTCCTTGAGAAGGAGGTGGAGCGCCAGGTCACGCACGCGAAGAAGCTCACCGACGCCGTGGTGACGTGGCTTGAGACTACGTCGGTATTTCCCCAAAGAGGAAGGGATGATGCAGCACAGCGACAGTAAGTATTTCCCTCAGTTATGAAACCAAGGTTATCGAACCTAGGAGGAGGACCATGCAACGCTATGTAAATGGTACCTGCACACAAAGAACAAATACTTGCAACCCGACGCGTAAGATAGGTTGCCAATCTCTCAACGGTAAAAAGATAGATTAGGTGTAGTAGATTGGATAAATAGCTCGCACAAGAACACAAAATAAAAGAAGCAAATAAAGTGCAGCAAGGTATTTTTGGGTTTTTGGAATAATAGTTCTGAAAACAAAAGCGGCAAAAGATAGATCGGAAAGCAATATGTTGGAAAAGTAAACCCGAGGGCCATAGGTTTCACTAGTGGCTTCTCTCATGAGTATAGCACACGGTGGGTAAACAAATTACTGTTGGGCAATTCATAGAAGATCAAATAATCATGACGATATCCAAGGCGATGATCATTATATAGGCATCACGTCCAAGATTAGTAGACCGACTCCTGCTTGCATCTACCAGTATTACTCCACACATCGACCGCTATCCAGCATGCATCTAGTGTATTAAGTTCATGGAGAAACGGAGTAATGCAATAAGAACGATGACATGATGTAGACAAGATCTATTCATGTAGGAATAGACCTCATCTTGTTATCCTTAATAGCAACGATACATGCGTGCCTCCCTGCCCCTTCTGTCACTGGGAGAGGACACCACAAGATCGAACCCATCACAAAGCACCTCTTCCCATGGCAAGAAAAATCGATCTAGTTGGCCTAACTAAACCAAAGATTCGAAGAAGAAATACGAGGCTATAAGTAATCATGCATATAAGAGATCAAAAAGAGACTCAAATAATATTCATGGATAGGAACTGATCATGAACTCAAAATTCATCGGATCCCAACAAACACATCGCAAAAAGTCATTACATCAAATAGATCTGCAAGAGACCATTGTATTGAGAATCAAAAGAGAGAGAGAAAGCCATCTAGATACTACCTACGGACCTGTAGGTCTATGGTGGACTACTCACGCATCATCGGAGAGGCACCAATGAGGATGATGAACCCCTCCGTGATGGTGTTAGATTGGATCTCGCGGTTCTGGAACTTGCGACGGCTGGAATTGTTTTTTGTCGACCCCTCTAGGGTTTTTGGAATATTTGGGAATTTATAGAGCTCAGAGGCGGTGGAGGGGAGTCCCGAGGCCACCACAACCCACCAGGGCACTTCGGGGGCCTCTGGCGCGCCCTGGTGTCTTCTGGGTCTACTGGGTCTCCTCCCGGGTGCTTCTTTGGCTCACTGGCTTTCTTCTGGTCCAAAAAAATCTCCAAAAAGTTTCATCGCGATTGGACTCCGTTTGGTACTGATATTCTGCGAAGTATAAAACAAGCAAAAAACAGCAAGTGGCACTTGGCACTATGTCAATAGGTTAGTCCCAAAAAATGATATAAAGTTGCTCTAAAATGATTGTAAAACATCCAAGAATGATAATATAACAGCATGGAACAATAAAAAATTATAGATACGTTGTAGACGTATCACATGGCCGCAGGAGAAGCCGCAGCGGCGGCGCGGAATGCGGGGATCTTCGCCTAGTACCGTCGCTTCGAGGAGGGGCGTGTTGAGTGCCGGAGGGCAGCACTGGTAGGCAACGTACACGACTCCACCAACTCGTCGGCAGGCTCCTCCTCCACTTGCTCTTTCTGAGCGCGCTCGATTCTGTTGGAAGTGGTAGAAAGCCCCTCCGTAGTACTAGTATTTATGGGCTATTTTGTTCATTTCATCTAACTATAGATATGGTTGAACCGTACCACGTACTTTAAATTAGCTAGCATCTATAGTTGAACTAGCTATTTCAGTACGTGGTTGGCAACAATTGGGGAAAAGTTTGTTCGGTTCAGCTGTCGAGTTGAACTGTATTGTACAAAGACCAGTGCTTAATGTATGAATGAAATCCATGTTTACTAAATTTCAGTTGCAAAATTACACCCTAATTGTGATTTTGTTCTTGCGAAATTTGACAAATGCCAGTGCTACAATGTTGACAAATGCCAATGTTACTAGATCGACAGATGCCAATGTTTCCGATTTGACACATGGCAATTTACCCAATATGATAGATGCAAATCTTTCCGGATTGTCTATACTAGGCACACGGGTCATATTTGAGAAACGTTTGCGATGGCATTGCACCAATCCTTCGCGCCAATATTTTCACTTGGCTTACGGGCGAAGGGAAAGATAGCTGTCTATCGCATACGGGTATTCAACCTGAACCATTTGTGATGAGTGTTTATTTAGAGAAAACAATGATGGTTTTTTATTTGCTATGTGAATTCAGAGATAAATACTTAGTTCATCAAACCATAGATTTCATTCAGTCATTTTTTGACTTTACATTCATACAACCGAGATACAACATAAAGAAAACTAGTTGTGGCAGTGGCGGCGGCGATGGCGTCCTGCGGCGGCGTTCTCATGCTCCGGGGCACAGTTGTACAGTTCTTCAAACGAGACCAGAATGTTATGGACTTCACAATCAAAGAGCCGGTCATCGCGCGGTCGACGGACGCGGGGCCGGGGGGCGGCGACTAGCGGTGCTGCGAGGAAGCTGTCGACGGCGGCGTCCCAATCCGCTGAGGGGCCCGTGACGGGTGCAGGCGCGCGCACGGGCACGGGCATGGTGGGTGCAGGCGTGCGCACGGGGTCGGGCACCGTGGGTGCGGGCACGCGCACTGGTACCAGCGTGGCGCGTGCAGGGGCGCGCACGAGCACGGGCGCAGGAGGAGGCACTGGCGCTTGCACGTACACGAGCTCGCACGGGTCCGCGGGGACCTTCATGACGCCCGGGGTTTCTAGTGCTGCGATGATGCTCGGCGACTAGCCCGTCAATGCCACGGGGATGGTTGCTGGCGCGATCACGGGGATGGTTGCTGGCGAGTGCGTCGGGGCAGCATCCGCTGCGACATGCAGCTCTTCCAGGGCCATGTCCATGGCGTCCCATTCGTCTTTATGTTCTATCTCTTCCGGCTCAGTGTCAACTTCACCAAACCAGAAGAGTAGTGGCATATGATCCTTGTGCACCATGGCGTAGGTCGCCGTGGAGGTCTGAATGATGGAGGGGAATGGGAGGCGAAAATGTAGAGAGGATTGTGAGTGAGTGGGCAGTAAAGCCGCTTATTAAACAGCGGCTTGGGCACCATTGATGGACAGGTTGGAAGCGAGGAGGGTGGATACGGAGGTCAAAGGGCTCGCTTCCCGATGAGCCTACGACGTACAACCCGCACGCCCCCCGGTGAGCCTGCGTAACGGAGGCCAGCTCACATGCCTCCTGTCAACTCAAGCAGCTTCTCGCACGGCACCTCCTAAGCCCTAGCCAATAAAAGAGTGCGACGCTTGGCAGCACAACGCCCACGGTTTGAAAATAATGCAACCGTTTGCGTGGAAACATGATAGTTCTTTGTTCCAAAAAGCTTTTGTTCGCTATTAATGTGTCCGCCGTTTCCCAAAGTGGACACGATAAATACCACAGCATATTTGTGCTATATCATGACGCCATGCTCAATTTCTTAAATTTTGTGTGAGTTCTAGATTTACTATAATTTAACGTAATATTCTCAATGTTGGCTCTAAAAGAAAAAATATATTAAAAAACGAGTCTCAAATAGGAAAACAAAATGCTATGACGCCTTTATGTGCCATGTTCATGACACCATGCCAAGTTTCATGAATCTTCTAACGAGTTTTTGATTTACATGATTTAAAACCTGAGTTTCTCAATGTTTCTCTGGCCGAGCCAAGACCCCGAGATGTTTGAAATTCATTCCCATATCTTGCATGGGACCTAAAGATGCATGCACACTAATATGGTTTTCAAACCATTTTGATGCACCGGACCTTGTGTTAGTAGTTCAAATTTGAATTATGCATATTAAATAATATGCATATAAAAGTCAATTAATTAATGTATAAAAAGTCCAAATGAACCATGTATAATTTCATATTTTGGCACGACACTCATTTTGGTATATGTTTCCTCTAGAAATATATAGTTCAAGACGAGAAGATGCAGCGGATGTCGATTCGCCCACATAAGGTGACACGTTCCATATCAAAACCACAAAAGCTTCCTGTGAGAAGCTCAGGTTTGTAATATAAGGGGCTTGTGCCAAAACTTGTCCCAAATCGGACATTTTTTCACCAGGGCACATATGAGCCATGTCATGACACCATGCCAAGTTACATGAAATTATGACAAGTTTTTGATTTATACATGAATGTAAAACCAAGCTTCTCAATGTATGTGGCCGAGCCAAGACCCCGAGATATTTGAAATCCATTCCCATATCTTGCATGGGGCCCAAAGTAGCCATGGACACTTATATGATTTTTCAACCCATTTTGATGCACCAGACATTGTGATTTTAGTTCAAATTTTAATTATCCACATTAAATGCCTAGAGAACTCAATTAAGGTATGAAATGCAAAAAGAACCCTGAATAATTCCATATTTTAGCAAGACACTCTTACTGGTCTGTGTTGCCGCTAACAAAAGTTCAAGGCGAGAAGATGAGCGGATGTCGTTTTTCCCACGTAAGGTGACGTGTTCCTTATTGGAACCACAAAGGTTGCAGTGAGAAGCTCCAGTTTGTAAGTGACTTGTGCCTAAAATTGTCCCAAGTTGTACAATTTTTTTCAATGGCACATATGTGCCATGTCATGACAACATGCCAAGTTTTTAGAATTTCTGACGTGTTTTGGATTTACAGTAATTTAAAAACCAAGTTTCTCAATGTTTGTGGCCGAGCCAAGACCCCGATATGTTTGAAATTCATTCCCCTTTCTTGCCCGTGACCTAAAGATGAAGCCATGGACACTAATATGATTTTTCATCCCATTTTGATGCACCGGACATTGGGACGATAGTTCAAATTTGAATTATACACATTAAATGTCTAGAAAACTCAATTAATGTATACAAATGCCAAATGGACCCTGAATAATTCCATATTTAGCACGACACAGCTATTGGTCAGTGTTCATTGTAGATAAATCTTATTGCAATCCAAACACCGTCCTTTGTCGAAGTAACATCATTTTTTGTTTTAAAAACATTTTTAAAATCAAGTCTTTCACAAACAGTTCAAGTCATGAATCGTGTGTTAAGCAGTACAAAATATCTTAGGCCAATCCTCATAATTCATGGCTTAGGATGGAAGCTTCATCGGCTACAGTACACCGTCGGCCAGTTTACCACATGGACTTCTCAGACCATTTTACGTTTCAATCATCGCCGGTGAAAGATGGGGATGTGGATCCCCGTCATGAGGGCAACTTTGGCAACCCACTCCGGCCCGAGCGCGGCCGCATCAGCCATGAGCACGCTCTCAACATGCTTGAACGTGGCCTCTACCTCCGACAGGGCGGCTGCAATAACCGAAAGGGCAGTTGCTGCAGTTGAGAGGGCGGCAGCAACAACCGCGATGGGGATAACAAATGGCGAGAATGGCACATCAGCTGTTAGTTTCTCGGCGGTCGCCGTAGCCCTGATGGCGAGCGCCCAGTCCCATCTCGAGGCCGCCCACGCCCATCTCGTCTTGGTCACGGCACAAATCACATCTGCCTTCTCGGACACCGATCGACAACCCATGTCCGATGAGTTGGTAATCGCTGAGTGTGCTTGAGCAGGCGTCCATTTGTCGGCGGCCTCCCTAGCCAAGATTGTGGCCATCCATGCCCGTAGCAAGGCCACCCATGCCCGACTCATGGTGGCCTTATCCAAAGAGATGGTGGATGAAGACTGTGAGGTGATGGAGTATGTGGCGATGGATCCCATGGATCTCCTTACCCCGGAGGTCGTCAAGCGGGAGCTGGTCATCGAGGAGGCGGCGGAGATCGACGAATGCCAAGTGGAATATTAGTCTCTGTCTAGAGCGATGTTCTTTTGTTAGAGTAATGTTTAGGTCAACTAACTAATGTTTATTAGTTGCTCGATTGAGTAAGTGCAGGCAGTGTTGTAGGATCTTTTGTGTAGTACTCAAATTTGCAAGTGTTGTTAAATTAAGCAATGACGTCGATGACCAATGTAACGAGGGATATTCGGACCAAAATTTGCCGACGTATCCCTATTTTCACTTCCAAATGAAAATGAAATGCAAGTACCGTGTGCAATGTAGTATTGATATGTCTCCGTCGTATCTACTTTTCCTAATGCTTTTGCTCTTGTTTTGGACTCTAATTTGCATGATTTGAATGAAACTAACCCGGACTGGCGCTGTTTTCAGCAGAACTACCATGGTGTTGTTTTTGTGCAGAAATAAAAGTTCTCGGAACTAGACGAAACTTTTTGGAGATTTATTTTACAATAAATAAAAAATATTGGAGCCAAGAACCACCGGCGGGGGTGCCCTGGTTGGGCACGATACACCAGGGCGCGTCACCCCCTCCAGGCGCGCCCTGGTGGGTTGTGCCCACCTCGTGGCCCCACTGACCCAAATTCCAGCGCTATAAAATCCTATTTTCGGAGAAAAAAATTAGGAGAGAAAGTTTCATCGCGTTTTACGATACGGAGCCACCGCCACCTCCTGTTCTTCATCTGGAGGCCTGATCTGGAGCCCGTTTGGGACTTCGGAGTGGGGAATCTTCGGTCTTCGTCATCACCAACCCTTCTCCATCGCCAATTCCATGATGCTCCCCACCGGGAGTGTCGTGGTTTTATCACGACAGATGTCCAAGTACAAGGACTTAAGTGTGAAGCCATCGCTACGGTGGTTAACTCGAAGGGGTTGGTCGGGACGAACGACACAAGTTTACCCAGGTTCGGCCCCTCTCGAAGGAGGTAATAGCCTACGTCCTGCTTTGAGTTGTATTGATTGGATATTGATTACAAGGGAGCGGATTCGCTTGACCTAGTACTCGATTAAGGGTTTCGTGGTCTAAGCCGCCTAGGTAACCCGCCTTTATATACACAGGTCGAGGCCCTGGGCTTACAAGAGTGCGGGCCGGGTCATAGTTGATAACTGACCTTGCCTCTAACTACTCCTGCCTTGTCTGGCAAGCCGCCTCCGGCGGCTTACGCCACCGGGTTACACATTTTCTTCTCCCTCTGGGCCTCCAGGGCCATTGGGCAAGCTGTCTCCAAACATTAGTGCTAAGCCGCCAACCTCATGACCCGGCCCCTCCTGGGCGGGTCTCACCACGGGGTCATATCCCCAACATTAGGCCCTAGATTGACTTGAACCAGTTCATGGCAATCTTCAAGTCTTCTGGTTGGCGAATCTTGCATTCTCTGACAAATCTTCATGACCCGCCATATCTAAAATTGGGTGGCATCATCTCTGACCAATCTTCATGACCCGCCATGTGGAAATGCATGACGTCATCTCAAGAAAATCAAAAAAATTCCCCTGACGTCACAACGGATCGTTTTTATTAACTTTGACCAGCCCAAGAATCGAGGCACTTTCTTGGTCAATCGTCATCGTGTCTCCTCGATTCCCGCACCGGACTGTTGCTATTCCATCACCTACTCATAAATAAGCACGGGGGGTCCTATCATTTTCACTTTCCCCGCCGCCTCCTCCTTCTTCTTCCTCCAGATGCCCGCACCGCCGAAGCTCCTTCGCGTCATCCGGACCTCACCGTCGTCTTCAACTCAGGCCGCTGCATCACCCTGATCGTGTCCAGAACACTCCCGCGTTCACCCGCTCCATCTGCATCTTTCAGGTTTAATCTCTGGCCCTCTCTTAGATCTGCATTAATTCTTCAGGCTTCCCCCGAGTTCATCGGGTTTTCTTCGTGTTCATCACTACTCATCGGAGCGTTCTTAGTAGATCAGAGAAAAAACACTTCTTTAGGTTTTATAACGCTAGCCAAACCATGCGGCCATCCGCTTGACAAGTATGCCATGCTCATTATAGTTTACTTGCTCACTGTAATCCGTACTGCAACTGCCTGTTCTTCCACAGGCCTTTTAGGTTTAGGAATATTTTTCCTTTTATCTCGTTCGTAGATCTTAAAATGTAGCGGTAGCTGTTGGAATCTGTTTTTCCACACTTAGCAATTTTTTCAATACTCACTGGCAAATTTGACCCGCCATCACGCTGCCGGCTCTCGTTGTCATATCACAACCTGCTTCGGCGGCTCATAACTTTGTACTGACCCGCCAAGTACTGTCACCATGTCAGAGTCATAGCTGGTTTACTCATAACACGTTTTTAACCCGCCATATAATCATGCTTTTCCGCAGTCTTTTAAGTCATCGCCATGTCTAAAGCCCCCGCTTCCTGCGACTGGGTAAGATCCGGGGTAACTGAGGAATCCCTCAAGGATTTTGTCACCATGGGAGTTTTGCCGGCTCAGGATGTTATCCACTAGCGGGTCCCGGGCAATGAAACCACTCCCAAGCCCGAGGACGGGGAAGTCATTGTGTTCACAGACCATCTTCTCCGTGGCTTCTCACCGCCCGGGTCTAAATTTTTTCGGGACGCCTTACACTTGTATAAACTGCACCCTCAAGACATTGGCCCCAACTCCGTGACCAACCTGTGCCAGTTCCAAACTCTCTATGAAGCTTATCTGCAAGAAGAGCCGTCTATTGACCTCTTCAAGGAATATTTCTACGTCAACCGCCAAACAGAGATGGCGGATGGATTGAGTCTTGAACTCGGAGGTGTCACTCTTCAGAGATGGAGGGATGTTCTCTTTCCAGCAGCGGTTCTGCCGAGTCATCCCAAGGATTGGAATAAAACCTGGTTTTACTGCAAAGACACTTCCCCAGAAGGAGAAAATCCTCTGCCGGGTTATCGTCCTTACCGGCTTAGCACCGACACTGAGCTTCTAGACCGGATGTCTGCTGCAGAGCGCATCCAATACGGTCCAAATTTTTCAAAAATAAGGGCCCTGCTAGCCAATGGGTTAACAGGTGTTGATCTGACCCACTGCTGGGTCTCTTGGAGGATTCTGCCGTTGAGTCGCCGCGACGCCTTAATGTGTCAATATATTGGTGGGGTGAACGATCCTCAACGCTTCAACCAGACTCCCTTGGTAGACCAGGATCTCAATGCCATCGTCAAATCTCTGCTGGGAGAACCTCAAGCAGTCTACAACAAGACGGGGTTAAGTCCCTTTTATGCACTTAACCCAGCTCCAGAGGTGAATCTTTTCATCCTAATCCTCACTCATTCTTTAAATGTTGTATTTTATGTATTGTATTTTAACCTTACTGCCAACGCACATATCATATGTAGGCCGGCTCTTCCTTCTGGAACAAGAGGTTAACCATTACCTCTAAAAAGAAAAGCAAAGCAAACAAGGCCACCAAGGCTAAGGCTCCGGCTCGCAAAAAGAAACAATCAACTGAAGAACTATTTGGTCTGGACGACTCAGAGGTAGAACTTGATTCCCTTGGTCTTCTTTTTATGCAACTTATTGACGCTGACTCCTCTCAGGAAGAGGCGGAGGCCACCGAAGCCAGGGCTGCAGAGGTAACTATTATCTCCTCCGACTCAGAACCTCCGCCAACAGAGAGAATCCGACAGGTCATCCGGAAAGTTAAGTTTTCACATCCTCTTGCTCACTTGGACCCCGACTTTCTTTTGAAGAAACATCAACATGATGCCAGACGTCAGACCCGGAGCGGCGGTTCTGAAGACCTGATGGCCGGCTTACCTGACACTCTGGCTCGTCGGAAACATCGCAACGAGGTACTTCCTACTTATATTTGTAATTCTTTATATTAGTCTTGTGCTGTCACTTGCTCATATTGCTTCATCTAATTGACTCAGGAAACTCCTCCTTCATCTGGCGACTCAACCGCCTCCAAGCTGCCTCCCCTCGTTATCAATCCGGGGTAACTATCCTTTCCCTGTTTACTACTATACTGTCCTTGCATATAACTGACCATGAAATCCATGTTTTGCAGGGCCATGGCCAAGAAAAGGAAACTGGGCGGGTCATCTTCCCGTCCGGATGCCTCAGAACCGGAAGATCCGAAGCTTGACGCTCCTGAAACTCAAGTAGAGCCATCCGATGCTCGTCAGGGTACTCATGACGACACCCCCCAGCCTAGCGAGCTGGCGGATTCTGACGTTGTGATCGCCGAAGCTTCTCTGGAGACGGGCCCTAAGGCACCCAACCCTTTGCCACCAACTCAAGAGGTACAGGCTCAAGAAGAAGAAGTCACCTTTACCGGCTCAGCCTATGCCGCTCCAGCCCCCACCAACATGCTAACCAAGCATATAAACAAGGCTGAGACACCTTCTCCTGAGAAGGATAAAAACAAACTTGACCTGCCAAATTTGGAGAAGCTGACCGCTGACAAGTTGCACTCGGGCTACTTGAGCCGCCTGGCCGCCAGCCGGGACATGGAAGCCAGACTAGTTGTCGTCGTTTTCTCACGGCAGATGCCATGTGGTGGCTTATCGAGAGTGGTTGGGGCCGAAGGGCACCGACGGACTCCGGGAGCGGGATTGGGCACAAGCGGTGAGGGACACACGATGTACCCAGGTTCGGGGCCCTTTGTGGGAGGTAACACCGCTAGTCCTGCTTGTCTAGTTGATGGGGTATGGTATTACAATGGTGCTCCTTGAGCTGTTGTCTAGAGGAACAAGAAGGAGCAGCCGGTTCCTCTTCCCCTGCTACGTGGGAGCGTGAATGTGAGATGGGGTGAGTCCCTGCCCGATGCATGGGGGGCCTTGGGGGGTTTTATAGGCCAACCCCCCGGTTTATAATATACATAAGGTACTAAACGGGGGCCCCGGCCGGCAGCCTCCCTAACCGGCCAGCGGCCCCGCCGATCGGGCCGTCTTGTCGCTCGTAGGGCCTACCGGCTGTGCGGTCCCATCACCGACTGGGGCCCGCCAACCGGCTCTTCTACTGGCCCGCGCCCACCTGCCGCGGAACGGGCCATTCCGCGCAGCGTCGTCTTGCGCCAGCCGGCCGAAGTCAGCGGTACGGCCGGCAGCGCTGTAGCCACGCCGGGGCAGGTAATGGAGTAGACGGCGGCGTGGTCGCACTATTGCTTCGCCGGGTCTCGATCGGCCAGGGCGAGCGGTACGACCACCCGGACTGTATCCACGCGTGCCCGCGCGTCAGCACTCGCTGTAGCCACGCCGGAGTCCATTGCGGGGGTCGTGTCTTGTCGGTGTACTTGGTCGCGGCGGGAGGGGACAAGTGCCTGCCCGTCCAGAGGTCAGCGGGAGAGGCGGCCGGCTCCTGTCTAGCCGGCCGTGGGCCAGCCGGCCGTTCGCCAGCCGGCCATGGACCAGCCGGCCGTGGGGGAGCCAGCCAGGGGGTTCAGCCGGCCGCCTGCCAGCCGGTCATGGACCAGCCGGCCGTACAGCTTTTTCTAAAAGGGGCTTGGACTCCCTCCGCTGGGCATACCCAGGGGTAATATCCCCGTCAATAGTCCCCGAAGCAGGCGGGGGCCCGCGTCCTTCCGACAAGGGGGAGCCGGCGGCTTCATCCGGTGGCACCGGCCCGGTACGTGGGGTCGATGGGTGGGCCGCGCAGGCGGCCGCGCTCGTCGCTTCGGGTTCAACCGCGCCGCCTCGGAACCCGCGCTGAGCGGCAACACGCCACGTGGGTGTGGCGACGTGGCGGGCCCCGCGCCTGGAGGCGAGACGGGACGTTGCCCCGGGGCTAGCCCGGTAGGCCACGGGCCTAGCCCAGTAGGCCTCGGGCCGCCGGCCGAGATCCTCCACGCCCGGATCCCAGCGGTCACGGCCCGAGGCGCCCCACGTCCCGTGGACTTCCCGAGGGAAGTGGGCGTAGTTAATCTCACGTCCCCCGGGCGTCGCCCCCTTATTTATAAGGGAGGAGGGGGAGAGACGGAGGCAGTTAACGCGCCTCTCTCCCATCGTCTTCCTCCTTTCGCCTCTGTCACGCCGAGCTCACACCGCCGCATCGCCCGCGCGCGCCTCCGCTCCGGTCCTCCGCAGCGATGGCCGATGGCCCCTCCGGCAGCTGGGGCGGCTCCACCGTCACCGACGCGGACATCGCGTACCTTCGCCGCGCCCGTATGCTGTCGTCGGAGGACCGCGTCGCCGCTCGTCCTCCGGGCGCTGAGGTGGTGCCGGAGCCCGAGGAGGGAGAGTGTGTGGTGTTCGCCTCGCACTTCTCGCGTGGCTTCGGGCTGCCGGCGAGCCAGTTCTTCAGGTTTCTTCTTGACTCCCTCGATCTACAGCCGCATCATTTGGGGCCAAACTCGATCCTGCAGCTGTCGAGCTACGTGACCCTCTGCGAGGGCTACCTCGGCCTTCTTTCCTTCATGACGCTGTGGAGGAAGCTCTTCTATCTAAAGAGCTTGAAGAACGACAACGAGCTGTACGCCTGCAGGGGTGCGGTGGTGTGCGTTCGCGGCACACTCTTCCCCTGCCTCTCCTTCATCGAATCCGTCAAAAGATGGAACCGGACGTTCTTCTATGTGAAGAACGTCGACCGAGCTCGAGACTACATCCGGCTGCCGCCCTTCGTCAACGTCCCGTCCTCCGGGGCGAACTGGACGGCCGACGTGGCGTTCGGGGAGGTTGTCGGGATGCTGGGCCGGCTCCAGACTATGAGGAGCGGGGAGGGGCTGGTTGCAGCCGATCTGGTGGCCGCCTTCATCGACCGCCGGGTGTTGCCCCTGCAGCTGAGGCCGCACTGGATATGTGACATGGGGGGCCGGCCTCCGTGCTTACGCGCCCTGCTGACCGCAGCGCTTTGTGCGATAGAACACGGTGGACGGCCCGCATCCTCTGGTGTTCGAGGAGGATCGTGCCGACTCCGACCCGGAGGATTGCGAGCTAGGAGGAGGAGGTCGAATCCTCGGGGGAGGTCGATGGGCGACCCGGGAGCCGGTGGGTCCAGAGCTGCCAGTGAGTTCACCTCCGAACCCACGATCAGGGATTGGACCGATGACGATGATGATGACAATGTCCGGATCTTGGACGCACCTCCCCCTGCAGCTCGGTGGGAGCCACGTGGATGGAGCAAGGAGCAGCCGGCCCGCGGCCGGACGGGCGAGGCCTCCCAGCGGGAGAAGAGGTCGGCCTCGGGGCAGCCGTCGACGCAGCCGCCGGCTCGCAAGAAGGTGCGAGCGGCCGTCGCGAAGCCGCTGCCCCGGGCCAGGCGGGCCCTTCCCGTTGTCGTCGGGTGAGTAATTTTCCTAGTTCTCGTCGGTTCTCTCGTGTTTCGAGCCGGCAAGCACCTGAGGGCCCATCCTTTGTTTGTTCCAGGGACGCCATCGAGCTCCATGACACGGAGTCGGCCGCCAACCCGGCGGACTCTACCAGCCTGCAGGCCTAGGAGCATGCGGCCACGGCGCGGAAGGAGAAGAGGAGGCTCGTCGAAATGCAAGCCGTGAAGGCAGGGGCGAAGGGCGCGCCCTCGCGTTCGGGGGCCTCGAGTGACGGGAGGCTGAGGCGGCCGTCAGACCCGGCGCGCGCGACAGACTCGGCGGCGGAATTGACGCGGATGTCGAGGCCTCCATCGAGCGAGCCGCGAGAGCCGGTCGAGGAGACGGCCACGGTCCCGCCCTTGGCGTAGGTGGCCCGGCCGGCGGGCGCGGTTCCCGAGCCTGCTAAGGAGATGGCCCGGCGGGCGGAGTCGGTCGTGACCCCGTCCACCATCGAGCCGCCGCGGCAGATGTGCCTGTCGCCCCGGTCGTGCCGGAGGTGGCACCGGAGACGACGGTCGGCGGGAGGAGCAAGCCGGTCCTCCCGGCTATCGAGCCGGTCCGGAGGCGGTGGAGCCGGCCGCGCGGGCTGCAGAGGGGCCCGAGGATGGCTCCCGATCCCTCGTGGTTACCACCAACCTCCCGCCGGCTGCTGCCGCGGCGGACGTCGGGTCGAGTGGTGGGGCGAGCCGGTCGAGGAGGACCATGCTCGACGTGATCCGTGACTGGAAAGTGTTGGCCCTCGCCCCGGTCGCCCCAGCCCCGCCAGCAAGCAGCCAGGCCCTTGTGCCTGGGGTGACAGGCCGCATCATGGCGCACTGCCACGAGGGGCTGGCCAGGTTTGCGGAGGCCGCCGAAAGTGATTTCCGGCGCATGGAGGAGGCGGTGGAGGTGAGATTCCTCTAGCTTGCGTTGAACTTTTAGTGGGGGCGCGCGAGCGCACCCACTGGGTGTAGCCCCCGAGATTCGGGCCGGCTGCTCGGCTGCGTGGCAGCCGGGCCGGATCTATCCCTTTTTTTCCTAACTTCTTGTCTCTTGGCGTGGAGCAGGCGGAGAACGCCAAGCGGCAGGCGCTCTTCGACGAGGCGGTTGCCATCCATAACCGCGGCAAGGCCGGCTTTTATCACGTCCAGGAGGAGCTGCGGAAGGCACGAGGTATGTTTGCTCCTGTGGGGGCGCGCCAGCGCACCCACTGGGTGTAGCCCCCGAGAGTCAGGCCAGCTGTTCGGCAGGCGGCTCGAGTCTTCCGCATTTTGAGTAATCTGGGTTGGTCATTTTGCAGAGGAGCTGGCCGTGCTGACCCCGATCCGGCAGAAAAGGGACGAGGTGGCCTCCGAGCGCGACCGACTGGAGCGGGACCTCCAGGCGGTTACGTCGGAGCGGGACCGGCTGGGCAGCCTGGTCGTGGATGGGCAGGCGGCACAGGAGCGCCTCGCGGCGGAGCTGCAGAAGGAAGTGGAGGCCCGGGAGGAGGCCGCCAAGCAGGCAGCCGACGCCAGCCGGCGGGTCACCGCCCTGCAGGACGAGGTGGCTCGCCTTGGCGGTGAGCTTGAGAGGCGTGAAGCCGCCCTCGCCCGTGCGGAGGAAGCGCGCGAGAGGGAGCGGGGCTTGGGCCTCCAGTTCGCCATCCAGGTGGATGAGGCCTTCCACCGTAAGTTTTTGTTTTTTGAGTCTTCTTCCTTTGCCGGCTGTTTCGACTTGTCTCTTGATTCTGTAGGAGATATGCCCTAGAGGCAATAATAAATGATATTATTTATCTCCAAGTTCATAATTATGTTTGTGTTCCATGCTATAACTACTATGGTTCTCGAGTCTGCAATAACCGCGAGGCTCGGAGGAACACTCATATGCACGTGTGGAATAATAAACGGTAAAATGTATTCCTAGTGTCGCCTCTAAGACTAGCTCAAGTGTTGCATGATGGTTCTGTTTTCCTGACCATGAGCATGTCTATGCCAGCAATTTTTGAGGGCTGGATGTTAGTAGAACACTTGTGTTGAATCGACCCGAATTGATGTTATGCTATGAGATACATTCGTCACAAGTTAATGGTTAATAACATAGAGATAGTTAATGTTTGCATAATTCCTTAGACCATGAGAGTATCGAGTTCCTTTGTGCTTGCTTTGTGAACTTTGGGGTTTGTTAAACGTCATCCGTTACTGGGTGGCTATTAGGGCGGCTTACAGGTTCACGAAAAAGTATGGCAAGTAAAAAGATAGCTCAAGATTGGGATTTGCTCCTCCGACGATGGAGAGATATTCTCGGGCCCTCTCGGTGTTACGGTATCCATCATCGTCTGGCCAGACACAGGGTGATTTGATCAAAGGGATGCCGGAACACGGTAACGAGAAAAGAGAACAATACCGGTAACGAGGTAACTGGCATAGTGGACAAGTTGTTGATCCACGGGGATGCCAACATGTCTCACCTCAGGTATTTGTAACATATCGCGAAGCAACAGGAATAGCACACGGCAACTGGAGGTTCACTCGAATATTCATTCGTGTGGGTATAGGGGTCAATATGGGTGTCCACGGCTCCGATGTCGATCATTGATCGGAAGTGGTTCCGAGTCATGTCTATACTTCACCGAACCTATAGGGTCACACGCTTAAGGGTCATCTATCTGCTGAATACTAGATAGGGAGTCTGAGAGAAAGTCTTCGGAAAAAGTTTCAGAGATAGCGGAAAAGTTCCGAAGAGAGAGGTCACCGGATGAGTTCCGGTAAAACTGAAATGTTGTTTCAGGGGATACCATTAAGTCAAATTGGTTTCGGCACACGCCTGATAATTCTTGGAGGGTGCCAGAATCATTCTGGAAACTTCTGGGAATTTTCTAGAAGAAAAACCGGAAATGTTCTGGAGCTGCCGGAACCGCTTCGGATGCTTTTCGCAGATGAAAATCACTAATCCGGAATTGTTTCGGAACGCGTCGAAAATTATTTTAGTGGGTACTGGAAATGTTCTTAGCCCACATAAATATTTTCAGTTCGAACGGACGCTGAAAAATGTCGTCGTGAATAGTGAAAGTGCTTTTTGGATATTTTTGGAAAACCACCTTTTGGGATATTTCCCAAAAGGCTTCTAGAAGGCCTTGGGGGCCAAGGAATCCCCTCATGGGGGCCCCCCAAGGGGGTGGCCGTCCAAGGTCAGTGGAGCTCCATGGAGCTCCACATGGCATCCCTTTTCCCTCTTATGCCCTTTGTGTATGACATAAAGTGGGGGCATTTTTGGGTTTTTGGAATGGCAACTCTACCCCTTGGTTTTCCTATAAATAGGAGGTGAGGGGGCTTCCCAAACCTCATCCCTTCTCACATACACATGCCATTTGACTTGTCTGGCTTCTCTCTCCCTCCCCACGAAATAGTTTCGTAGAGCCGAAAGGCTGTCTGGTTTCCGGTGAGAACTAGTTCTGGACGTTGAAGCCCTGCCGGATAGATGACACCATATGTGTGCAACTCTGTAGAGAGATCGTAGTTTCAGTCTTAGTTCGAGAGTGCCTCCCGAAGGGCTGTCCGTGTGACCGTCCGAGTTTCGAAGGTCCTCCCGAAGGGCTGTCCGAGTGACCGTCCGAGTTTTGTAGGTCCTCCCGAAGGGCTGTCCGCGACACCGTCCGGGGGACTGTCCGACCGCCTCCCCGAGGGCTGTCCAAGGGGCAGATGAGGGTATACATCCTCGCGGTTGGGAGATTGTAAATCCTAGCTGCGGGGATCTGCACCGCCGATCGTCATCGACTCTACTTCCGCTGCGCTATGGGTCGGTAACGAAAAGATCAAACCTTGTATGCAGTCTTCATAGTGGTCCTGGGCTGGTGCGTAGGTCGGAAAATTTTTATTTCTGCTGCGTTCCCCTACAGTGGCATCATGAGCTGTGTTATGCGTAGATGCAGGTTGCGATCTAGAATACATAGAGATGTATGGGTGTTGCACAATATAATTAGGTAGTAGATGAGTTCTATTACTGAAAATTATTTGTGCGGGTAGCAGATGAAATCTGTTACCCGATGTTCTTGTTGCTTCCCTGGGATTTGTATATTTCTGATCTTGATAACAGCATGGTGGAGTTTCAATGTTCTGGCAATCCGCGATCCTGATTGATCAACGAAGTGCTAATAGTTCATTGAATTCCACTTTAGTTAAAAAGAAAGATGAAATTTCGCAGACAAAAGGGCAATGCAGATATGATCTGCACGGGGGTCGTGCGTATGACGAAGTTCAGTATGGGGCTCGAGTTTTTATTATCTCGTGTTTCATACACCCCGCAAAGTTAATCTAGCAACTTGAATTATCATACTTGATGATGGACGTTGGTAGCTTCGTTTTGTTTCGAAACCTTAGAAGCCACAAAAAACAAGTTCTTGCATAAACCGATTAGAGGCGTCAAACTTGGTTTTGCAGGAGGGTTTGCATGAGCATGTGATGTGGTATAGCAATGCTCATATTAATTTGATTATGTATGAGATGACTATATGATGTAAATTAACATGACCTGTGTGTCATGATTCGGCATGATGGCTGGAGCCATATGATTGTCACTTTAATGACCTACGTGTCAACCTTATGTAATGCACTTATTTTATTAGCTATAGAGATAGCAATATTATCTGGTGCATCGACAAGGTGGTGGCAAACTTCGCGAAGGTGAACACCGACGCGAATGCCGAAGACGAAGAAATTAATGACTTCTCCGTCAGAAAGGGCTATACCATATCATGCTATTATGAATTGCCTGAGATGTTTATCCCTCTTGATGCACCCTTCTTGATTGCGCGGTAGTCGCTTTTATTAGGGTGATCTCTCACAAAATATCAAGTAGTTAGTGTTCTCCCAAGTGTAGCACCGTCACAGCATCCTTCCTTTCGAGGTGCGCCATGATCTACATGGGTACGAACGATTGTACGGGTGTAAGGCGGGTGAGGTCAGACCTCGCAGCAAGATCACTTGGTTATCTTGACGTTCATGGCAGGATCGTCCTGAGCTCGGAACACACGCATCGAAAGATGTACAAGAGTCACATGGAGATGTGATTGGCAAGTTTGCCTACCAATTGAAGTTCGCGCCATCAGTGTTCAGCTCGAACAATGGCGTTGAATGGAAATGTGGGTCTTGAATCACTCACAATCAATTATGAGAGATATTGATTTGAGTGGGAGCGCACTTTAGAATTAATTCTTTTAATTCTTAGTGCAATTAATTTTGAACACTGTCTAAGTGTGATTTGCATAATAGTTGTAGAATAATGGCTCGCATTTCCACCTTCCCTATTAAAATTGAATAAGCTGTTATTTATCTGGTTAAAAATTTACGATTGATAACGTAATGTGAGGATTGTCCTCAAGAGTGCCGAGAAGGACTTTGTCCTATCGCATGATTTCGGTATTCTCCCGCTAATTCTATGGATCATGTGACTCTCGTCCTTTGATCCAAAAGCTAGAATTCCGTTTCAGTCAAGTGCAATATGTTTGCTTCCATGAGACCCGAACTTCGAAAGTTTTGGGATAGTTATGTGATATTCATGGAACTGAAAATTAATTTTCAGATACAAACAAAGGCTGAAAGATATGAAATATCCAAAGCAATAGTTGTTTGCAAACTATTAGTAAAGGTGTTTACTATGCATTAGACTGATAAGAGAGGGATCCAGAAGAACGCCTGTCATATGATAAAAGGTGAATAAAACAACAACTTAAAGAGAAAGGAAGTGTCCGAAGGGTGTTAGTAAAACTTTTACGCCTAGGAAGTCCGGGGCTAACACCACTCTTAAGTTGAGTGCTTCTTCTGAGAGTAGGAGACATACTGAAAGTTAAACTGTTAGAAGTATAAAGGCAAAAAGAGAGAAGACTGGAATATCCAGCTCATGTATGAATGTCATACAAGTTTTTGATGTATGGAAGGCTGGTCAAAGATATAGTTCTTGGGAATTATGGTTAAACATGTTAATCACTAATTCTTGGGGATTGTGAGTTGATCGCAAAGATACCCGCTCGATTGCATTCTGTTGCAAATCGATGTAAGAACTACCATGGCCTGAAAGACTAGCCAGGAATGAGGTTTTGATACACGCTGGGAACATAGTAAAAGTTACTATACCTTCCATCGGTGTATTACCTATGTATTTACTTTCATAATTCATTTTAGAGTTTCATACACTCTAGCCCTTTGCATAAGGTATCTTGCAAAAAGGTTGTTCATAAGAGAACTTTTTATGTTCGGTGTTATGAATAACATAAGGGCCATACTTTCATTATGAATGAGATGTATGTTATGAATAATGATAATAATATATTACCTCTGTGTTTACTTTCATAATTCATTTTAGAGTTTCATACACTCTAGCCCATTGCACAATGTTTGTTGCAAAAGAGTTGTTCATAAGAACAACATGAAGGGCCATGCTTCCATCCAAGATGGGATGTATGTTATGAATATTGATGGAAATATGATACATCCATAACACTGACGCTAAATGTCGCAAGACTAAAAGAATACCACACAAGTGTGGCACTGCATTTGGTCACATTGGAGAAACCCGCATGGAAAATTCCATTATGATGGATTTTGAAGTCGTTTGATTTTATATCATCTGACACTTGCAACTTTTGTCCGAAAAGTGAAGTGACTGAAATACCGTTCATAGGCCATAAGGAACGAATAGCAAACTTATTGGTGATCATACATTTGATGTGTGTAGTCCGATAAATGTTGTTAGTAGTGGATTTATCTATCATCAGAAATGACTCAAGTAGATATATGGATATTTACTTGATGAGACGTAAGTCTGGATCTTTTGAAATCATTGAAAGGTTTTCAAAAATGAAGTAGAAGTTGTTGTAACAAGAAAATTATGTTTCTACAATTCGATTGCAGAAAGGAATATTTGAGTTACAAGTTTAGCGAATGTCGGATGAGTTGTGAAAAGGGTTTCATAACTTGCACCTCCCGGAACACCACTGCAAGTGGAAAGTCCGTGAAGATGTAATCGAACCATTCATGACATGGTAAGATCAAAGATGACATAAATAAATTTGCCATTATCCCTTTTAAAGTGATGCTTTAGAGACTGCGGCTTTTACATTGAAAAGAGCTCCATCGGGTCTGTTGAAATGACGCCATGGTATGGTACGCCCAACCATGTTATATCTTTTCTTAACATTTGGAATATGGGGCTTGTGTAAAAGGTTACAAACCTATTCCAAATCAGACAAGTGCTACTTTGTAGGTTATCCCAAGTTATTGGGTATTCCCCCACCACTATACCGAGGCTAAGAGTTTTGCCACAAAGAACGGTATGTTTTTTGAAGAAAACTGTTCTTTCAAAAAGGTGAGTGGGAGAACAGTGCAACTCGACGAGATAAACAGTATCTTCGTCATCAGATCAAAGGAAAGAGACCTTGGAAGTAATTCCAGAGTTTCCTACTGCGACTGATACGGAAGCCTCTACATGAGATGTATGGACTTCGGTCGAACTTGCAGCTGAACCACGTAGGAAAAACTCGTGCAAACCTCTCCGGTGCGCATACGAGATATTGTTGTTAGACAACAGTATACCTATGATACACAAGGAAGCGTTGATGGGCCCTGACTCCGGAATTGGCTAAATGCCTATACAATCCGAGATAGTTTCCATATAAGTGATTCAAGATTAAAACCTTGATACACCTTTCGGAAGACTTAGAGTCTAACGAATATTTATGAAACTATAAACTGATGTGGATAAAATGTTTTATTCATAAAGCTCAACTTGTTGCAATAACAAGTTCAAGGAGTTGACTACGATGAGGTTGTTTCACCGTAGCGATGCTTAAAGTCGGTTCTGGTTGAACTAGCAATTAATACATATTTCAATCATGAGATATGAAACATGGATGACAAAAGAATTTCCATGAAATGGGAAAACAAACTAGGATTTGTATGTGATACAGCCCAAAGTATTTTGTCGATCAAAAGGATGCTAGTGAGTATGCAAACTTCAGAGTTCCAGCAATGGATAGAAGAGAGCAAAATGGAGTTGGAATCTTCGGTTTGATGAAATGATCAAAAGAGTTTGATTTCATCAATGGATAATGAAGATGCTTGTGGTTTCAAGAAAGTAAGTGGGAGCATAATAATATTTCTAAAAACCTTGTGTGCTTGACACATTGTTAATTGGAAATAAATTTCTTGACACGAATTAGGACTTCATTTGAAAATAGTTTTTCAATGAAGTGCTTGGGCTAAATAGCCTTGCTATTAGGCATAATGATCTATGGAGATAGATTTGCCTAATGGGGCTAAGCAAAAATACATATTGACAAGATGCTAAAACCATTTAGCACTAAAACCGCCAAGGAGTGATTCTTGCCGAAGTCACATGGAAAGAGTTTTGCAAGACTCGGTGTCCCAAAACACTGATGAGTAAAATACATGATGGAGATTCCACACACTCTTGTGTTTGGATTAATCATGTATTCCATGGTATGTAAAACCAACAAGATATGTCCAATACTCCAAAGTTGTTGCGAGTATAGATACCAAAGTGATCAAAAGAACTGATCATGGGACAACAGTGAAAAGGGTCATTGAGTGCCACAGTGGCACTGATGACATGTTTTCTCGCAAGCGGAGATCATGAAGAGTTCGTTGTAAAAGGTTACATCGATACAGTCTTCATCAATGCTCCATGCGATTTTTTATTTAAATTAAGGGTTTTGTGTAATACACAATATGGTGGCATGGTAGTTGGAAATTGTTCCAAACAGGTTACTGTGGCGAATTCTTTAACACAGGCTAAGTATGTTGACGCTTTGGAAGTGACAAAGAAGTTGTTGAATCATATAGTTCATTCATGAACTTAGTATGGTTCCAAAAAGGCTTTGGTCAATGGGACACTATTGCAGATAGTAGCTCCATAGCTCAGTCTGAGGAATCAGGTTTCGACCTATGATTCACACATATACAAAGCCAAGTCCACACAAAATATGAATTTTGTGAATGCGTAAAAACGCGAGGATATGCAACGATACACACGGAACTGAAGTTGTCAGATCCGTTGGACATCAGGCTATACCACAAGCGAAGCATTTTTTACACCAGTATGCCATAGGTGTAAAGTGCATTAGCATTGACTAGATTATTGACTCTAGTGCAAGTGGGAGTCTGTAGGAGATATGCCCTAGAGGCAATAATAAATGATATTATTTATCTCCAAGTTCAAAATTATGTTTATGTTCCATGCTATAACTGCTATGGTTCTCGAGTCCGCAATAACCACGAGGCTCGGAGGAAGACTCATATGCACGTGTGGAATAATAAACGGTAAAATGTATTCCTAGTCTGGCCTCTAAGACTAGCTCAAGTGTTGCATGATGGTTCTGTTTTCCTGATCATGGGCATGTCTATGCCAGCAATTTTTGAGGGCGCAATGTTGGTAGAACACTTGTGTTGAATCGACCCAAATTGATGTTATGCTATGAGATACATTTGTCACAAGTTAATGGTTAATAACACAGAGATAGTTAATGTTTGCATAATTCCTTAGACCATGAGAGTATCGAGTTCCTTCGTGCTTGCTTCGTGAACTTTAGGGTTTGTTAAACGTCATCCGTTACTGGGTGGCTATTACGGCGGCTTACGGGTTCACGGAAAAGTATGGCAAGTAACAACATAGCTCAAGATTGGGATTGCTCCTCCGATGATGGAGAGATATTCTCGGGCCCTCTCGGTGTTACGGTATCCATCATCGTCTGGCCAGACACAGGGTGATTTGATCACAGGGATGCCAGAACACGGTAACGAGAAAAGAAAACAATACCGGTAACGAGGTAACTGGCATAGTGGACAAGTTGTTGATCCACGGGGATGCCAACATGTCTCACCTCGGGTATTTGGAACATATCGCGAAGCAACAGGAATAGCACACGGCAACTGGAGGTTCACTCGAATATTCATTCGTGTGGGTATAGGGGTCAATATGGGTGTCCACGGCTCCGATGTTGATCATTGATCAGAAGGGGTTCCGGGTCATGTCTATACTTCACCGAACCTATAGGGTCACACGCTTAAGGGTCATCTATCTGCTGAATACAAGACAGGGAGTCTGAGAGAAAGTCTCCGGAAAAAGTTTCGGAGACAACGAAAAAGTTCCGAAGAGAGAGGTCACCGGATGAGTTCCGGTAAAACTGAAAAGTTGTTTCAGGGGATACCATTAAGTCAAATTGGTTTCGGCACATGCCTGATAATTCTTGGAGGGTGCCAGAATCATTCTGGAAACTTCTGGGAATTTTCCGGAAGAAAAACCGGAAATGTTCCGGAGCTGCCGGAACCGCTACGGATGCTTTTCGCAGATGAAAATCACTAATCTGAAATTGTTTCAGAACACGTCGAAAATTATTTTAGTGGGTACTGGAAATGTTCTTAGCCCACATAAATATTTTCAGTTCGAACGGACGCTGAAAAATGTCGTCGTGAATAGTGAAAGTGCTTTTTGGATATTTTTGGAAAACCACCTTTTGGGATATTTCCCAAAAGGCTTCTAGAAGGCGTTGGGGGCCAAGGAAGCCCCTCATGGGAGGGGGCCCAAGGGCGTGGCCGGCCATGGTGAGTGGAGCTCCATGGAGCTCCACATGGCATCCCTTTTCCCTCTTATGCCCTTTGTGTATGACATAAAGTGGGGGCATTTTTGGGTTTTTGGAATGGCAACTCTACCCCTTGGTTTTCCTATAAATAGGAGGTGAGGGGGCTGCCCAAACCTCATCCCTTCTCACATACACATGCCATTTGACTTGTCTGGCTTCTCTCTCCCTCCCCGCGAAATAGTTTCGTAGAGCCGAAAGGCTGTCTGGGTTCCGGTGGGAACTAGTTCTGGACGGCGAAGCCCTGCCGGATAGATGACACCGTATGTGTGAAACTCTATAGAGAGATCGTAGTTTCGGTCTTAGTTCGAGAGTGCCTCCCGAAGGGCTGTCCGTGTGACCGTCCGAGTTTTGAAGGTCCTCCCGAAGGGCTGTCCGAGTGACCGTCCGAGTTTCGTAGGTCCTCCCGAAGGGCTGTCTGCGACACCGTCCGGGGGACTATCCGACCGCCTCCCGAAGGGCTGTCCGAGGGGTAGATGAGGGTATACATCCTCGCGGTTGGGAGGTTGTAAATCCCAGCTGTGGGGATCTGCACCGCCGATCGTCATCGACACTACTTCCGCTGCGCTACGAGTCGGTAACGAAAAGATCAAACCTTGTATGCAGTCTTCATAGTGGTCCTGGGCTGGTGCGTAGGTCGGAATTTTTTTGTTTTCTGCTGTGTTCCCCTACAGATTCTTCGTCCTCCCTTAGACCGGTTCCCGGACACTCAACGCCGCACCGAGCGGGTTGTGGCGGAGCATCGGGAGTGCCTGCGGCAGCGTGGGCAGGAGATTGCGGAGCATGCCGGCTGGGACCTTCCGGAGTTTGTGCTGGCCATCGAGAACTGGCTGCTCTTTCTTCTGCGCTGCATGGACCGGCTCCAAACGGCCGGCATGGAGGTGATTTCAGCCCTCTGGCCAGGTCGTGGGGCCCCGGCGGGCCGCGTGGCGCTGTGGCTGGAGAACGCGGTTGCCCGGCTCGAGGTTTGGAAGGCATCGGCGGCCCGCTCCGGGGCACAGATGGCCCTTCGGTTCATCACCTCGTTGTACCCCAGTGTCAACTTGGACCGGCTGGCAACGATGCGTGAGGTCCCCGAGGCAGAGCGAGTCGCCCGTGAAGGCGCCCTCGTCCGCCGAGCCAACGAGCTGGCTTCCTACGTCGACCCGGACGAGCTTCTGCCGGCGCTTGGCGAGGATGGCGAGCCGGTTGCCGAGGACTCCTTCGGCATTCCCCAAGGGCCCGGGGTCGAGGAGGTCGCCGACGAGAGCACCGCCTCCAGCACCGGCAGCGACACCGAGGCCACAAAGGCCATGGAGCAGGAGCCGGCTGCCGCTCCTGGGAAGTCTACCGGGCCGGCTGGCGGGCCGGCCGGCGACGCGCCGGAGGCTTAGGCGGCCTTTCTTTTACCTTATCTTTATCTTTGCTGCGAGACTTGTTTTAAGACGCATTTCCACCCACTGGGGGTGTATTGTAAAGAATCTTCGGCCTGTGGCCTTTTGTTTATAAATTTGCTTGAAGTTTAAAATGTTTGCGTGCCGACTAATCCCTTGCTCTTTTTCCTTCCGACTCATATCTCATGCAAGGATTCCTTATGGCTTCCGCCCCGCCTGTCAGCCAGCCGGGAGCCGGACTGGGACAGCGATGGGGCATCGTCCTTGGGAAACCGTGCGGGCCTTAGAGTCGTCCGGCTAGAGTTGGGGCGAGCCGGCAGCGACCGGTTTCTAGAGATAACATGGTCCGGTTGGACCTATTCGGCTGCTACTCTTCAGGTGGCGTTCGTGTGATAAGTTCCTTCCCATCCCATGGTCCCGCCAGCCGGACAGCCGGGGGCCGGTCTGTGACTGGGGAGGGGGGGAGGATTGCTTGCTCACACTACTTGACCGCCTTGGAGAAGGGTCGGCGAACCCCCGGGCCCAGGTGCCTTGCTTTAAGAGATGACAAGCCTTTGATGGAATTGAAGAAAGGGTGTGCCCCAAGAGCCGGCTTGGGGCCCCCGTTGCATTCATTGAGTTCCAACAGAAAGGAAGATACATACATACACTGGTTCTTTCTAGCAGTAGAACGGACGGAGGAGCGCCGCGTTCCACGGGCGCTCCGTCTCCTCGCCGGAGGCGTCTCTCTTGCGCTTCTGCGGCTTCTGGGCGTCTATTAGGTAGTACACATTATTGTGCAGCGCCTTGCTGACGATGAATGGGCCCTCCCATGGGGAGGACAGCTTGTGCTGGCCAGCGGTCCGCTGGATCCATCTGAGCACCAGGTCCCCCTCGCGGAACGAGAGGGGCCGGATCCGCTTGTTGTGGTAGTGCCGGAGCTTCTGCTGGTAGATAGCCGTTCGGCTCAACGCTAGCTCGCGGGCCTCCTCGAGGAGATCGACGCCGTCTTCCCTTGCCTCCTTTGCGTCTGTCTCCGTGTATAGGGTGACGCGAGGCGAGTCGAACTCGATGTCCGTGGGGATGACCGCCTCGGACCCGTACACGAGGAAGAAGGGCGTGAAGCCGGTTGAGCGGTTGGGCGTGGTTCTGAGGCTCCATAGGATGGCCGGCAGCTCTCCGATACAGCAGCCGGCTAACCGAACGAGCGGTGCCACGAGCCGGGGCTTGATGCCGGCCAAGATCAAGCCGTTTGCTCTCTCTCCTTGGCCGTTCGACTGCGGGTGGGCGACCGATGCAAGGTCGAGCTGGATGCCTTGTTTGGCGCAGAAGCGCGCTAGCGCGCCCTTGGCGAAGTTGGTGCCGTTGTCGGTGATGATGCTGTGCTGGACACCGTAGCGGACTGTGATGTCTTCGATGAACCAGACGGCCGTGGGGCCGTCCAGCTTTTTGATGGGTCTGGCCTCGATCCACTTGGTGAACTTGTCGACCACCACCAGAAGATGCGTCATGCCACCCCGCGTGGTCTTGAAAGGACCTACCGTGTCCCACCCCCAGACGGCAAAGGGCCACGAGAGCTGGATGGTCTGGAGGGCTGTTGCCGGCAGGTGGCTCTGCGTGCTGAAGCGCTGGCACCCCTCGCATTTGTCGACCAGCCGCCTGGCCTCCTCCAAGGCCGTCGGCCAGTAAAAGCCGTGGCGGAACGCCTTAGCCACCAGGGTTCTGGAGGCGGCGTGATGCCCACACTCGCCCTGGTGGATGTTGCGGAGGATTTCTTGACCCCTCTCCGGCTCGACGCAGCGTTGGAACACGCCGGTGGTGCAACGATGGACCAGCTCGCGGTTGATGATGCTGTAGGCCGGGGGCCGGCGCTGGATTTGCCTTGTCGTGGCTTCGTCGGGGGAGGGGGAGCTCGCCACGCAGGAGGAAAGCCAGAATGGGCTGGGCCCATGAGGGGGCCGAGACGGGAGCCGGCTCGAGCTCAAGTGGAGCGCCGGGGGCAGCCGGAGCCCCCGGGCCTGCCACCGGAGCCCCCGGGTCCGGCTTGTCAGTCCCTGGGACCGGGTCGCTAGTCCCCGAGACTGAGATGGCGGGGGGCGCGTCGATCGTCATCATGACGGCCGTGGAGCCGGAGCCGGCCGCCACGGGGGCGTCGGACGTTGGGCCGATGGGGCCGGCACGGCAGACGGAGTTGATGGTGCCGGTAGAGTAGCCGGGCCCAGCAGAGAGCCGGCGGCGTCAGCCGGCACGAAGATAGACTCCGATTCAAGGGAGGGCTTGATCGAAGGCTTGAGCAGCCGTTCGAGGGAAACGCCGACTGGGATCGCTTGCCGGGTGGAGCCGATTTTGGCCAGCGTGTCCGCAGCCTCGTTGTCCGCCCGGGGGACGTGGTGGAACTCTTACCCCTCGAAGGAGCCGGTGAGCTGTTGGATGAGGAAGCGGTAGCTGGCCAGAGACCTACTGCACCACGAGATCCGAGTCGCCGAAGCAGAGGATGCGTCAGATGCCGATTTCCTTGGCGAGCCGGAGGCCGTGGACGAGCGCCTCGTATTCGGCCACGTTGTTGGAGGCGGTGAAGAGGATCTGGAGCGGGTACTTGATTTGGCCCCCTTTTGGGGACGATAGGACGATGCCGGCTCCCAAGCCGGTCCGCATCTTCGAGCCATCGAAGTGCATGCGCCAATGCGTGGAGTCTGGAGGTGGCGGCACGAACTGGGTCTCCGCCCAGTCGACGAGGAAGTCGGCCATCGCCTGCGACTTGATGGAGGTGCGTGGCTCGTACCAGATTTCATGGTCGGTGAGGGCGATAGCCCATTTGGCGATCCGGCCAGTGGCGTCCCGGCCGCTCATGATTTCCCCGAGCGGCGCCATGCTCACCACAGTGATGGTGTGCTCCTGGAAGTACTGCTTGACCTTCTTGCCGGCGAAGTATATGCCGTAGCACATCTTCTGGTAGTGGGGGTAGTTCTGCTTGGAGGCGGAGATGACCTCGCTGAGGTAGTAGACGGGACGCTGGACCGGCAGCGCCCGGCCTTCCTCCGGCCGCTCCACCATGAGAACGACGCTGATCACGCGCATGGTCGCCGCGATGTACGCGAGCAAAGGCTCCTTTTCGGTCGGAGCCACCAGGACGGGTGCGCTGGAGAGGGCGCGCTTGAGGTCACGGAACGCTTCGTCCGCCTGGTCGGTCCACTCGAACTTGGCCGGCTTCGTCGTTGGGTCGCGGCCCGGCTCGATTTTGGCCGTCTTCTTCATGAGCTGGTAGAGGGGCAGAGCCTTCTCGCCCAGCCGGCTGATGAACCGGCTGAGCGAGGCAAGGCAGCCGGTGAACTTCTGGACGTCGCGGAGCTTGGTCGGCTTGTGCATGCGCTCGATGGGTCTGATTTTCTCTGGGTTGGCTTCGATGCCGCGGGCGGACACGAAGAAACCCAGGAGCTAGCCGTCAGGCACGCTGAAAACACACTTCTCCGGATTGAGCTTGACCTTGAACATGCGCAGGTTGGCGAAGGTCTCTCGGAGATCTTCCAGGAGGTTGAAATGCTTCTTGGTTTTGACGACGATGTCGTCCACGTAGACGTGGACGTTCCTGCCGATCTGGGGTAGGAGGCATTTCTGCATGCAACGCTAGAAGGTGGCGCCTGCGTTCTTCAGGCCGAAGGACATGGTGATGTAGCAGTAGGCCCCGAAAGGGGTGATGAAGGAGGTCTTCAGCCGGTCGGCTGGGTCCAGCTTGATCTGGTGGTAGCCGGAATAGGCGTCCAGAAAGGACAGCAAATCGCAGCCGGCCGTGGAGTCGATAACTTGATCGATCTGCGGTAGGGCGAAAAGGTCCTTGGGGCAGGCCTTGTTCAGGCTGGTGTAGTCGATACACATGCGCCAGGTCTTGTTTTTCTTCAGCACCAGGACTGGGTTGGCCAGCCAGTCCGGGTGGAACACTTCCATGATGAAGCTGGCTGCGAGCAGCCGGGCGATCTCTTCTCCTATAGTACGCCGCTTCTCCTCGGAGAAACGGCGCAGGGGTTGCTTGACCGGCTTGGCACCCGGCTGCACATGCAGTTTGTGCTCGGCGTACTTCCTCGGAACACCCGGCATGTCTTTTGGAGACCATGCGAAGATGTCCCAATTCTCACGGAGGAAGTCGACGAGCTCGCCTTCCTATTTGCTGCTGAGGTTGGCGCCAATGGTGACGCACTGCTTGGGGTTGGCCGGGTCGAGTGGCACCTGCCTGGTGTCCTTGGACGGCTGGAACGAGGCCTCGCCGACCGACTGGGATGGAGGAGCCGGCACGGCCGGCTGCTCAGAGGCGTGAGCCACGAGCCGGTCGAGCTGCCGCTTCTCCTCCGCTATCTCCAGGGCCTCGGCCAACCAGTTGCTATCGCATGCGCACTCGATTGACTTCTTGTAGTCACCGTCGACAGTGACGATGCCCTTGGAGCCCGGCATCTTGAGCTTGAGGTAGGTGTAATGGGGGACCGCCATAAACTTAATGAGGGCCGGCCTTCCCAGCAGCGCGTGGTAGGGACTGTTGAGGTCCACCACCTCGAACCATATCGGCTCGCGGCGGAAGTGGCTCTTGTTGCCAAAAAGGACGTCAAGATGGATCTTGCCGATGGGGGTGCGGGATTTTCCCGGCACGATGCCGTGGAAAACCGTCCGGCTCGTCTGTAGGTCTTTCTCCTTTAGCCCCAGCTTGAGCAGCGTGTCGCGGTAGAGGATGTTGATGCTGCTGCCCCCGTCGATCAGCACCCGCGACAAGTGGCAGGTGTGCCTCTCGGAGGCGATGGTGGGATCGAGGACGAGGGCGTAGCTGCCGGGGTTCGGCATCACGGCGGGGTGGTCCACCCGGCTCCAGGTGACCGGCTTCTCGGACCAGTGCATATACTGGGGGACCGAGGGAATGGTGGCGTTCACCTCGTGCCGGCGCCTGCGCTCGCTGTGCTTGTCAGTCCCCTCACTGGTGAAGACGACGTAGGACCCGTCCCGGTCAGGGAACTGGTCGTGAAGGCGACCGTCGTTGGCAGCCGGAGCCGGCGCGGGCGGCTGGGCCGGAGCCGGAGCCGGCGTGCAGGGAGCCAGAGGCGGAGAGACCGGGAGGCCCTCGTCTCGGGCCAGCCGCTGGGAGAAGCTGCACTGTCGCAGCGTGTGCGTGGCAGGCTTGGCCCCGGAGTGCATCTTGCAGGGTGCGTCGAGCATTTGCTCGAAGGTGAGCTTGGGCTGCCAGGCGTTCTTGCCTGTTCGCTGGCGCTGGCTGGAAGCCTAGGCAGCCGGCTGCTCCTCCTCGATAGTGGCGACCTGCCGACTCCCATAGCGGGGATCCGGCTGGTCGGCTTTGCGCTTGTTGTTCTGCTGCTGCCAGTTGTCGGCGGCCGTCCGCGGCGCGGCAGGCGGCGTGGTCGGTTTGGCAGGCATGGTGACCTTGATCCGCATCGCGAAGTCGGCCGTGGCATACTTATCTGCCTTGGCCATCAGATCCGCCAAGGTCGCCGGCTCAGAGCACAGGAGCTTGTGCTTGAGGTGGGTGTCGTCGCGGCAACCCTCGATGAAGTACTGGATGGCCTGCACCTCGTGTACCTCCTCGCAGGTGTTGCGGAGCTCGGTCCAATGCGTGAGGTAGTCACGGAGGGACTCGTCCGGCCCCTGGACGCACATGGCCAGCTCACGGGGCCGGCCGGGCCGCTTGTAGGTGCCGGTGAAGTTGCAGACGAACGCCTCCTCAAAGTCCGTCCAAGTGTTGATGCTGCCGGCGGACAGGCTGTTGAGCCAGGTCCGAGCCGAGCCGATCAACATGAGAGGGACGAAGCGCACGGCTACGCGATTGTTCCCCCTGGCTATGCCGACTGCGGTGGTGTAGTCGACTAGCCAGTCTTCCGGCTTGGCGGTGCCGTTGTACTTCGGGGTTTCGCGGGGGAGCGTGAAACCGGTCAGGAATGGCTCGTTGCGGATCCGCGGGCCGAAGCACGCCGGGCCGATTGGACCCTCCTCCTCCAGGAGGGCGGATTGCACCAGCCGGTCGATGCGGGTCCGGGCGTCGTTCTCACTCCGCGGTACGCGCGGGCCGAGCCGAGCCGCGAGCTCGGGACGGACAGCTGGGGCAGGCGAGCATGCGCGCTCCCGCCACGGAGGCGGGGTGTTGGTGTGGCTGCGCCGGCTGCCGCCTACCGGAGCATCGTTGCGCCGGCTGTCTACGGCCGGTGGCTCGTCTCCCTGTCGGGAGCGTCCATTATGGGAGCCAGTGCCCCGTCGGCCGGAGCCGCGGAGGGAAGAGGCTTGCTGGACCGGCCGGTGCTGGCCAGCGGTTGGCGGGGCGTCCCCCTCGGGGACGGGAACCTCGGAGCCGGCGTTGGCGCCATCGAGTCGGGCCTGCTGAGTGTTGGCGGCGGTGATGAAGTCTTGGATGTGCCGCTCCCGCTCCTCGCCCGCCAGGTCGGCGAGGTCGGCATAGGCCACCTGGGCGGCCCTCATGTTGGCAGCCGACGTGTCATACGTGGGCAGCCTGCCACCGAGGATTTCTGCGACCACACAGTCGCGGTTGCGGACATCACCACGCTGGCTGGGCTCGTTGCCGGCGGGGGTCAGGCCGTAGGCGGAGTTGTACTCGCGCTGCGCGGACTCCATCCGGCGCTTGGTGGTGGCAAGCGTGGTTGCCTCTGTGAGCAGCAGTCGGCGAGCAGCCTCCAGCTTGGCCGTGGCCGTGGCCGGGTTCGTCGTAGGCGCGATGGGGGTGCTGAGGCCCCGAAGCACGGAGCCGAGGGGATCGGAGGTGCCGGTGCGGGCAGCAGCGGCGGCCGCCTCCGCCTCCGCTCGGACGCGGCCAGAGTTCGTGGAGGAGCCGGTGGCCATTACTCCCGCGCGGACGCAGTCGCCATCAGCATCGCCCGGGGCGAGTGCGCCAACAAACGAGGGCGGGTCGAGGCAGTCGAGCACCTGGCTAGGGTACTCGTCGGCAGCTGGCTCGTCGGTGAGGCTCAGCCTGCCGACGCGCTTGGTGAGGACGGCGACATCGGACAGAGGGTCGCCGCGGCACCCCTCATCGGAGAGGTCAGCTTTGACGCCCGCAGGGCTGGCGGAAACGGGGTCCCGCCCGGCGAGAGCAAGCCCCACGAGCGTGCAGTTCCGCCCGGACGCGGGGCGGCCGGGGGAGGTGGTGAAGGGTCCCGCCCGGAGCGTGACTCCGGCCGGCGCCGCGGACGGCCCCAAGGTGGGCGCCAACTGTCGTCGTTTTCTCACGGCAGATGCCATGGGGTGGCTTATCGAGAGTGGTTGGGGCCGAAGGGCACCGGTGGACTCCGGGAGTGGGATTGGGCACAAGCGGTGAGGGACACACGATGTACCCAGGTTTGGGGCCCTCCGTGGGAGGTAACACCCCTAGTCCTGCTTGTCTAGTTGATGGGGTATGGTATTACAATGGTGCTCCTTGAGCTGTTGTCTAGAGGAAGAAGAAGGAGCAGCCGGTTCCTCTTCCCCTGCTACGTGGGAGCGTGAATGTGAGATGGGGTGAGTCCCTGCCCGATGCATGGGGGGCCTTGGGGGGTTTTATAGGCCACCCCCCCCCCCGGTTTATAATATACGTAAGGTACTAAACGGGGGCCCCGGCCGGCAGCCTCCCTAACCGGCCAGCGGCCCCGCCGGTCGGGCCGTCTTATCGCTCGTAGGGCCTACCGGCTGTGCGGTCCCATCACCGACTGGGGCCCGCCAGCCGGCTCTTCTACTGGCCCGCGCCCACCTGCCGCGGCACGGGCCATTTTGCGCGGCGTCGTCTTGCGCCAGCAGGCCAAAGTCAGTGGTACGGCCGGCAGCGCTGTAACCACGCCGGGGCAGGTAATGGAGTAGACGGCGGCGTGGTCGCACTGTTGCTCCGCCGGGTCTCGATCGGTTAGGGCGAGCGGTACGACCGCCCGAACTGTAGCCACGCGTGCCCGCGCGTCAGCAGTCGCTGTAGCCATGCCGGAGTCCATTGTGGGGGTCGTGTCTTGTCGGTGTACTTGGTCGCGGCGGGAGGGGACAAGTGCCTGCCCGTCCAGAGGTCAGCGGGAGAGGCGGCTGCGGGGCGGCCAGTTGCGGGCCGGCCGAGGGCCAGGCGGCCGGCTCCTGTCTAGCCGGCCGTGGGCCAGCCAGCCAAGGGACCAGCCAACCGTTCGCCAATCGGCCATGGACCAGCCGGCCGTGGGCCAGCCAGCCAGGGGGCCAGCCGGCCGCCCGCCGGCCGGTCATGGACCAGCCGGCCGTATAGTTTTTTCTAAAAGGGGCTTGGACTCCCTCCTCTGGGCATACCCAGGGGTAATATCCCCGTCACTAGTAGATATGATGAAGAGAAAATATGAGGTATTCCACTTCTCTGCTCTCTGTATACCCTTACGTAGCCCCCAAGGGCCGGCTTATATTCTCGAAAATAAGCCGGGTCTTCAATAATATGCAAACTTGAATACACCAATGTTGTAGCCCCCAAGGGCCGGGTCATTATACCAATAATGAGCCGGCACTTTTTACCTTAATAAATGCAAAAATGCCAATTGTAGCCCCTAAGGGTCGGGTCATTATACCAATAATGATCCGGGACGTTTATAGACCTGATCTTAGATTTGTAGAGCAATATGTAGCCCCCAAGGGCCGGGTTATCTTCAGGAAAATGATCCGGGTCTTATTTGCATTGTAGACATAAGAAAGAACTAACACACATTAGCCCCCAAGTGTCAAGTATATTGCTTGCAATATGCTTGGGACTTGCAATGCTTCTCTGCCATACTTCTAAACACCAGCATGAGCCGGACTGGCGGCTTAAAACTGATAATCTTGCCTTGTTATGACTTGTTTTGTGCAGGAATCTTTAAATGTTGCCGAGTCTAACGTGACACACCTTAAGAAAAGTCTGGCATTGCAACAAGAAGCCCGAGCGGAAGCCAACGCAAAGTGGCAGATCACCTTGTACGATCTGGAAAAAATCAAGACTGAGCTGGAGACATATAAAAAATCTGCTGAAACCAGCCAAGCCGCCCTGACCAAACGTGCAGAAGACGCCGAGGGCCGTCTTGCACCCGTAATGGAAGAGATGACCAGCCTGAAGCGGCACATAAGCCGGATGACTGAAGCCGTCTTTGGTAAGCATTGTTGACTGGACTCATGACTATGCTTGAATTTAACCTGCGGAGACTCGCCCGGCGGCTTACAATCTTAATCTGTTTTGCAGGCAAACGAACTCGTCAGCTTCCGGATGACAGTTTGTTGAAGCTGAAGGCCTTATATGCCTTCACTGAACAGCTGTATTCTGGAAGCCTCTTTACCGTCAGGGCAGTCTTCGGTGAGAAAGGTGTGCCAAAGCTGATCAAAGATGTGCTAAAGTGCCTCCCCACCGTCCCCCAACACTTTGAAGAAATAAAGAAATCAGCCGCCCACAAGGGCGCCATATCTGCGCTGAGCCGGGCATTGGCATATGCGCCCGAACTTAACCCGGAGGAGATGATGGGGGGCTTCCCACAACTAAAAGACGGCGGGTCAGAATTCACCCAAGCCGACTACGCCCGCTGCCACAAAGCGTCCCGGGTGTTGGGCAGCCAGCTACCCGCCGAAGCTGATCTGAAGACATATCAGGCGGCTTACGACGCCAACAACGCACGAATCCGGGCGCCGACCTTTGAACCAAAGGATCTGACTCCCCAACGGCGTAAGCATATCTTTGCTCCTGATGTTGATCCATCTCCCATCTTGGATGATGAGGCTGAATTTGAAGCATTACTCAACTGCAACTGGGATGTGGCCAACCTTCAGATCCAGGAAAGCGGAGACCCGGCGCTGGATGACCCATCAACAAGCTAGGCGCAAGGGCTGGTCTTGAAGGATGCTAACCCGGGAGAAACCGAGCCGCCGGGTGATAACTTGTAAAAGCTTTAAGCACCACCTTTTGGGTCCTCTGAGGCCTTGTAATAGCGTAAGAAAAACTTGATCGCCTGCTCTTGTGCCTTCGTACACTTTTTAAACTTCTTTCAGCCCATATGCCGGCGACTTAGCATGAATGTCTTGATACAATCATCTGACTGCATTGACTCGCCCGGCGGGTTACATTCCATGAGCAATGCTAAGCCGGGGTTACCCAAAAAAGTTAGAATCTGCAAAAAACAAGCAATTTGCATATCTCTTGCCCTGTAAGCCGGCTTTAAAGGCACAGCAACACAAGAGAGCTCTTATTTTTGTAAAAAAAAAATTATTGCCTCCAAAGAAGCTAGGCATAAAAGCCTGAAACCTCGTAAGCCGGCTCTCACGTGACATAAATCCGTCGTTTAAACCTTAGCAAGTTTAGGGTCTTTAAAAGATTGACGTTGCTAAGAGTACGAATGGGCCACATAGCGGAGAGACTACAACAGACAAGGCGAGTTTATCCTAGCTCACTGTAAGCTGGCTCTCTCGTGACAAAAGCCGCCGTTTATACCTTGACAAGTTCAGAGTCTTTGTGCGAGATTGACTTATGAAAGTTCAGGGTCTCTGAGCAAGATTGACTGTCAAGAGTTCGGCGGGTCACATGGTGGAGTATTAAGTTGCAAACAGGCAGGTTTAACTCGAACATGGCATATAAAGTCTGGCCAAGAGGGTATGAAAGCTAAACCCAGTGGGTTGAAAGCCCCCAAGTGACCTGATGAAGAATCAACTCCTTGAACGAAACTTAGCGCAGAAAAATGGCATAGGCCCCTGATTATGGGGATGCCAACTTTATTGTATCATAAAAGATGGTATACACAATGACAGGAATATGTACATTGATGAGAGCCGGCGGCTCAAGTATAGTATGGCTGAAGGTGAGCAACATTCCATGGCCTTGCAGTCTCTTCACCAGAGGTGCGTGACTTGTCGCTCTCCCATATATCAATGAGATAATAGGAACCATTGTTGAGATTCTACTGATCACAAACGGTCCTTCCCAAGGAGGTGACAACTTATAAATATCTGACTGGTTTTGAATCAAACGGAGTACTAAGTCGCCTTCTTGGAACGTCCGGGTCTTGACCATGCGGCTATGATAGCGACGCAGGTCTTGCTGGTAAATCGCGGACCGTGCTGCTGCCAGATCCCGTTCTTTATCCAAGGCATTCAAAGCATCCTTACGCTCCGTGTCATTATCATCTTCCTCGTAAGCCGCCACTTTGGGCGAGTCATGACGAATATCACTGGGGAGAACAGCTTCTGCGCCATAAACCATGACAAAAGGCGTATAGCCTGTTGACCTGTTGGGGGTGGTTCTTATGCTCCAAAGAACTGAAGGTAACTCCTCCACCCAACAACCCGGCGTGCACTCCAAAGGAACCATAAGCCGGGGTTTTACCCCTCTCAAAATTTCCTGGTTAGCACGCTCTGCTTCACCATTAGACTGTGGATGAGCTACAGAGGATACATCGAGGCGGATATGTTCATCATCACAAAACTCCTTCATAGCCCCCTTGGACAGGTTTTTACCATTGTCAGTAATGATACTATGAGGATAACCAAACCGAAAGATCAGCTTTTTGACGAACTGAACTGTTGTTGCTGCGTCACACTTGTTGACCGGCTCAGCCTCAACCCACTTGGTAAACTTGTCAACCGCCACCAAGAGGTGGGTCTTATTATCTTTAGACCTCTTAAAAGGTCCCACCATATCAAGCTCCCAGACCGCAAACGGCCAGGTGACTGGAATCATCCGTAACTCTTGAGCCGCCACATGGGCACGTCGTCCGAATTTTTGGCACCCGTCACATTTACTGACCAAGTACTCTGCATCTTTATGAGCTGTTAACCAGTAAAAACTGTGTCGAAAAGCTTTAGCCACCAAAGATTTTGACCCGGCATGATGAACACAATCGCCGGCATGTATCTCTTGCAGGATTTCGCGGCCCTCGTCGGGAGAAACACATCGCTGAAAGACGCCAGTCACGCTGCGCCTGTGTAACTCGCCATTAACAATAGTCATAGATTTAGACCGCCTCATAACCTGCCACGCCAGAGTCTCATCTTGGGGTAACTCGCCATGGGTCAGATATGCCAGATAAGGCAGCGTCCAATCAGGGATTGTGTGGAGAGCCGCCACCAATTGTCCTTCCGGGTCAGGTATAGCTAAATCCTCTTCCGACGGTAGCTTAACCGACGGGTGATGCAATACGTCCAGGAACACATTAGGCGGCACCGGCTTATGCTGAGATCCCAGTCTTGACAATGCGTCAGCCGCCTCATTCTTCCGCCGATCAATATGATCCACCTGATAGCCCTTGAAATGGCCAGCAATAATATCAACCGCCTGGTGATAAGCCGGCATGCGAGGGTCCTTAGAATCCCACATGCCAGAGACTTGCTGAGCCACCAGGTCTGAGTCGCCAAGACATCTGACCCGGCTCAAATTCATCTCCTTCGCCACACGGAGCCCATGAAGCAAAGCCTCGTATTCAGCTGCATTGTTAGTACAAGGAAACATTAACCTCAAAACATAGCAGAATTTGTCACCTCGCGGGGAAGTTAGAACAACCCCAGCCCCCGAGCCTTCCAATTGCCTGGAGCCATCAAAATGAATCGTCCAATATGTATTATCTGGCTTCTCCTCGGGTGCTTGACACTCTGTCCAGTCATTGATAAAGTCCACCAGGGCTTGAGATTTTACAGCCGTCCGGGGCACATATCTCAGATTGAGAGGCCCAAGCTCAATTGCCCACTTAGCAATCCTGCCAGTGGCTTCTCTGTTTTGAATGATATCTCCCACGGGAGCAGAGATGACTACGGTGATTGGATGCCCAAGGAAGTAGTGCTTCAACTTGCGATTGGCCATGAATACTCCAAACACCAACTTTTGCCAATGCGGCTATCTTTACTTAGATTCTTTCAAGACCTCACTGACATAGTAGACCGGCCGCTGAACGGGGTACTCCTTACCCGCCTCCTTGCGTTCCACCACAACTGCGGCGCTGGCGGCTCTATTGTTAGCCGACACGTACAGGAGCAAAGGTTCTTTCTCCACCGGAGCAGCCAAAACGGGCGGCTCAGCGAACTGCTTTTTGAGCGCCTCAAACGCCTCATTGGCCGCATCGCTCCAAACGAAGTCATCTGTCTTCTTCATCATCTAATACAGAGGAATATCCTTTTCACCCAGGCGGCTTATGAACCGACTCAAAGCGGCAATATGACCCGCCAAGCGCTGAACATCATTAATACACACCGGCTTAGACAAAGAAGTGATGGCCTTTATCTTATCCGGCTTAGCCTCAATACCCCGCTCGGAGACCAAGAATCCCAAGAGCTTGCCTGCTGGCACACCAAACACACACTTGGTCGGGTTAAGCATCATCTTGTAAACCCGTAGATTATCAAAAGTTTCCTTCAAATCCTCTAGCAGAGTCTCCTTCTTCCTTGATTTGACCACAATATCATCCACGTAAGCATGAACATTGCACCCAATTTGACCATGAAGACAGTTCTGTACACAGCGCTGATAAGTCGCCTGCGCACTTTTGAGTCCAAAGGGCATGGACACATAGCAGAAAGCTCCAAAAGGTGTAATGAAAGATGTCTTCTCTTGATCCTTGAGTGCCATCTTGATCTGATGATAACCCGAATAAGCGTCCAGGAAACATAAACTCTCACAGCCCGCCGTTGCATCAATGATCTGGTCGATATGGGGGAGAGCAAATGGATCAACCGGACACGCCTTGTTGAGATCGGTGTAATCTACACACATGCGCCACGTGCCGTTCTTCTTAAGGACAAGCACGGGGTTAGCTAACCACTCCGGGTGAAAAACTTCGACAATGAACCCTGCCGCCAAGAGCCGGGCTACCTCTTCTCCAATAGCCTTACGCCTCTCCTCATTGAAACGACGGAGGAACTGTTTGACCGGCTTAAACTTTGGATCCACATTAAGGTGGTGCTCAGCGAATTCTCTCGGTACACCCAGCATGTCAGAAGGCTTCCATGCAAAGATGTCCCGATTCTCACGGATGAATTCGATGAGCGCGCTTTCCTATTTGGGATCCATATTGGCCCCAATAGTGAATTGATGCGATGAGTCGCCTGGAGTAAAATCCACCAGCTTGGTATCTTCAGCCACAAACTTCAGGGGCGGCTCAGACTCCGTGCTAGGCTTCTTCGATGGGGTCATATCTGCCGGGTCAACATTCTCCTTATAAAACTTGAGCTCTGCCTCAGCACAACTTGATTCTGCATCAGCAGCATCGCCTTCCTCGCACTCGAGAGGAATCTTCCGATCACCATGCACTGTAATCGTTCCGTTTAATCCGGGCATCTTGAGCAGCAAGTAGACATAAAAAGGCCTAGCCATAAACTTGGCATAAGCCGGCCATCCAAACAAGGCGTGGTAAGGGCTCTTGATTTTAACCACCTCGAACTATAAGGTCTCCACCCTGTAGTTGAACTCATCACCAAAGGCTACTTCCAGGGCAATTTTTCCAACTGGATAAGCCGATTTACCGGGCACCACGCTGTGAAAGACTGTTGAAGATGGCTTGAGATCCTTGTCGAGCAAGTTCATCCAACGAAACGTATCATAGTACAGGATGTTGATGATGCTGCCACCATCCATAAGCACCTTGGTGAACACGTAGCCTCCTACCTGGGGGGCTACTACCAAGGCTAAATGCCCCGGGTTATCTACACGCGGCGGGTGATCCTCCCTGCTCCAAGTTATATCATAATCAGACCACTTCAAGTACTGGGGGAGAGCCGGCATGGCCGCATTAACCGCCCGCTTGTGCACCTTCTGATCCCGCTTATCAAGGCTTGTCGTAAAGACGTGATATTGGCCTCCATTAAGCTGTTTTGGATTACTCTGATACCCGGACTGGTTGTTTTGTTGCTGACCTCCATTGCCAGACTGTTTATTATGACCTCCATGGATTCCCTGACCTTGATAACCAGAACCTGAGCCGCCTGCACCAAAGCCGGACCCAGGAGAGCCGGAGCCTGACCCGCCGGACGGTCCATTGCCGCCACCCTGATGCTGGTTAATGCTGTAATTCCGGAATTCCTGCATGACCCAACAATCCTTCCAAGCATGAGTGGACGGTTTATCGGGAACACTATGCTTCGGGCAAGGAGCATTCAACATCGCTTCCATATTGAAAGGCTTAGATTTGCCGAAAGGCGGTTTACTATTGCCCTTGCCGCGGTTGCTCCCAGCATTAGTATTGGCTACCAGATCTGACCCGCCGTCCAGATGCTTCCGTTTGCCGCCATTGCCAGCATTGTTATTTCCTGCCCCGTTCTGCTGCTGACCCTTGCCATTGCCATTCTTCTTACCCTTAGCCGATTTCTCATCATCAGAACCAGGGTCCTTCATACTGTCAGAGTCTGCATACTTGGTGAGAACCGCCATGAGCTCCCCCATGTCCTGGCATGAACGTTTGAGCCGTCCAAGCCTCTGCTTCAGGGGCAAGAAGTGGCAATTCTTCTCCAGAATCAGAACCGCTTGAGCCGCCATGATATTATCAGAGGAGTGGATAATGGTTGAGACCCGCCGGACCCAATGATGGGCCGACTCATCCTCACGCTGCACACAATGATCCAAATCCACAATCGTCATGGGCTGCTTGCACGTTCCTTGAAAATTCTTGATGAACTTCGCCTTCAACTCGGCCCAGGAATTAATGGTGTTGGGTGGCAAACCCTTCAACCACGTACGAGCCGGCCCTTCCAGCATCATGATGAAATACTTGGCGCAGACTGCATCACTGACGTCTAACATCTCCATGGCTAGCTCATAACTCTCAATCCAAGCTTCCGGAGGCAGATCAGCAGTATAATTTGGTATAATTTGGTACTTCCGGAGGCAGGCGTTCGTTTCGTAGAGCCGGCACCAAGCACGGCACTCCCACAGCCCTGGAGGTTACTCCGGCTCCTACCGAAACAGAAGGCGCTACTGTGGGTGATTCTTGGTAAGCTGCCGCGGCCGTTGCTGCCTCTCGCTGTGCTCTTGCATGATCTACAAGCGCCTGGGCATCAAGAGCGGGCGGGTCATCCCGCGCCGGGTTCTGACGTCGCTCGCTGCTGGAAATCACAGGCGACTCTATGCGCCGGCTGTAGATGCGGCTCGGGATAGGGGTCGAGTGCACGTGACTCCGGCTATAGGTATACTGCTCCTATTGCGCCACCGTTGTCTGTAAATACCCAATGGCATTCCGCGCTTCTTCCGCAAAGGGCGTTCCATCAGGGATGGGGAGCGCGCCGAGCCTGACTGCCGCTGCCACCATGTTCTCCACCGGGTTAGAATAATGACCGGGTGGTGTTGGAAAGTGCTGCGGCGGGGTCTGGTTCTTGCGGGGCGGGTCTGGCTGCCGATGCTGAACCGCCGCCCTACTCCCAGGTACTTCCGCCGTCCGGGTTATGGTCAGAGGTGCATTCCATCCTGTCCCTGGCGGGTTGAAAAGATTCCTAGGCTCATACTGATCCGGCAGGCGGGTCTGGTGCCTCATCCGACGGACTGCATCTGCGGTCTGTTGATCCACGTCAAGGCGAAAAGCTTCCGCCCTGAGGCGTTTCGACTCAGCATCCATCTGAGCTTTCAGCGCATTGATTTCCTCTTGGGCACTGGCCATCTGGTCCTTCAACCTCGCGATCTCCGTGTTACGGGCTGCTTGGTTTTCGGCCGTGACCTCGGTTCCCATCAGGCTCGTAAGTTCATTCATCAGATCCAGCAAAACTTGAGCTGGTGGCCTGCTTGACCCAGATCCCGTCGCACCAGCGGCCGTGCTACCAGGAGCTAGTGCCGATCCAGCCATGAAGACAGCGGCTCGGCTTGGCGGCTCATAGTATTCCGGGTCATGGTAGCCCTCGAAGTAGCCCCCAAGCCCGCCGTTATGAAGCTGGTAGATTGATTCCGCCTCCCCGCTCGAGGATCCATCCTCTGAGCAGATGAGGGTTTCCTCCCGCGACATAGAACCTTCAAGTTCCGTGCCTTGGGTGAAGCCAACGAAGACGTGCTTCCGGCCTGGGTTGACCCGGGCGGGTTGCGCGCGCCGGGCTGGCTCGATGAGGTCGGTGCAGACGTCCGGCCCGGGCTTAGATCCGTCGATCTTGCCAATGAAGACGTGAATTCTGCCGAAGGGGACCCGGTACCCGTACTCGATTGAGTCGGCCTCGGGGCCCCAGCCAGCGTCGTCGATGTAGAGCTTGCCGCGGCGACTCTTGGTCATCCAGCCAACGGCGTATCCTTCGATCCCTGGGAGAGAGCCCTGCGAGTACTCCAAACCACCGAGCATCGGCCCCACGGTGGGCGCCAACTGTCGTGGTTTTATCACGGCAGATGTCCCAGTGCAAGGACTTAAGTGTGAAGCCATCGCTACGGCGGTTAACTCGAAGGGGTTGGTCGGGACGAACGACACAAGTTTATCCAGGTTCGGCCCCTCTCGAAGGAGGTAATAGCCAACATCCTGCTTTGAGTTGTATTGATTGGATATCGATTACAAGGGAGCGGATTCGCTTGACCTAGTACTCGATTAAGGGTTTCGTGGTATAAGCCGCCCAGGTAACCCGCCTTTATATACACAGGTCGAGGCCTTGGGCTTACAAGAGTCCGGGCCGGGTCATACTTGATAACCGACCTTGCCTCTAACTACTCCTGCCTTGTTTGGCAAACCGCCTCCGGCGGCTTATGCCACCGGGTTACACATTGTCTTCTCCCTCTGGGCCTCCAGGCCCATTGGGCAAGTTGTCTCCAAATCTTACTGCTAAGCCGCCAACCTCATGACCCGGCCCCTCCTGGGCGGGTCTCACCACGGGGTCATATCCCCAACAGGGAGTGAGTAATTATTTCATAGGCTTGCTGGTCGGTGAGGAGTTGGATGAGATTCATCATGTAATCAAGTTAGTTTTGTTAGGGCTTGATCCCTAGTATCCACTATGTTCTGAGATTGATGTGGCTATGACTTTGCCATGCTTAATGCTTGTCACTAGGGCCCGAGTGCCATGATTTCAGATCTGAACCGTTTATGTCATCACCATTATATCTATGTTCTGGATTCGATCTTGCTAGTCATATGCACCTGCTATGTGTTATGATCCGTAAACCCCGGAGTGACAATAGTCGGGATACTTTCCGGTCATGACCGTAGTTTGAGGAGTTCATGTATTCACTATGTGTTAATGCTTTGTTCCGGTTCTCTATTAAAAGGAGGCCTTAATATCCCTTAGTTTCCTTATGGACCCTGCTGCCACGGGAGGGTAGGACAAAAGATGTCATGCAAGTTCTTTTCCATAAGCACGTATGACTATTTACGGAATACATGCCTACATTACATTTATGAACTGGAGCTAGTTCTGTGTCGCCCTAGGTTATGACTGATACATGATGAATATTATCCAACGAGTTCACTGATCCAGTGCCTACGAGTCTTCCACATATTTTTCTTGCTAAGTTACTATTGCTACTATTACTGTTACTACTGCTATCAAAACTATCATACTACTGTGCTACTGACCACTCTGTTGCAGATATTTAATCTCAAGGTGTGGTTGAATTGAAAACTCAACTACTAATACTTGCAAATATTCTTTGGCTCCCCTTGTGTCGAATCTATAAATTTGGGTTCAATACTCTACCCTCGAAAACTGTTGCGATCCCCTATACTTGTGGGTTCTCAAGACCTTTTTCTGGCGCCGTTGCCGGGGACCATAGCTATATTTTTTGAGTCACTTGGGATTTATATCAATTGATCACTATGAAGAGTCTGAAGGATACGAGAACCAAGATTTTTCCCTCTAAGACGAGGGGAGGTAAGGAATTGCCCTCACACTCTGCACTTGATTCACCTTTGGTTATGAGTAGACTTGCAACACCACCACATGCTATTAAGCCTGATATGTCGCAAGTTATTGATGATGCTACTTCTGCTATGAATGATGCTTATGATGATGCTAGTACCATGCTTGATGATAATGTGCCACTAGGTGAATTTCTTGATGAACAAATTGCTAGAGCTAAAGAGAATGAAATTACTGAAACTGATGAGACTACTGAAACTGATGAAGTCTTTGAAACTGAGAACAATGAAACACCTACTAGACCTAGTTCTCCTAGATTTGAAATGCCTAAGATACCTGAAGGTTATGTTATGGATGAGGAGATAACTAGAGAAATCCTTTCTTGTAAGGATAGAGATGATCTTAAGAAATTATTATGCAAGTATAAAGAAAAGACTTTGAATGCTAGAATGAAATGTGATCCTAAGTTTGCTACTTCACCTATCTTTGTTACCGATAAGGATTATGAATTCCCTGTCAACCCTGAGCTAATTACTTTGGTTGAATCTGATCCTTTCCATGGCTATGAAACTGAAACTGTAGTGGCACATTTTACTAAGCTGAATGATATAGCCACCCTCTTTGCTCATGATGAGAATATTCGCTATTACTATATTCTCAAATTATTTCCGTTCTAATTAAAGGGTGATGCTAAGATATGGTACAATACTCTTGCTCCTGGTTGTGTGCGTAGTCCCCCGGATATGATTTACTACTTCTCTGAAAAATATTTTCCTGCTCATAAGAAACAAGCTGCCTTACAGGAAATATTCAACTTTGTGCAAATTGAAGAAGAGAGTCTCCCACAAGCTTGGGGGAGGCTTCTACAATTGCTTAATGCTTTGCCTGATCATCCTCTTAAGAAAAATGAAATACTTGATATCTTCTACAATGGACTAACTGATGCTTCTAGGGACTTCCTAGATAGTTGTGCTGGTTGTGTTTTCAGGGAACGAACTGTTGAACAAGCTGAGGAACTATTGAATAATATATTGAAGAATTGTGATGATTGGACTCTCCCTGAACCATCGCCTAAACCCACTCCGAAGAAGAGTGGTATCTTATTTCTCAGTCCTGAAGATATGCAAGAGGAAAGAAATGTATGAAGGAAAAAGGTATTAAAGCTGAGGATGTTAAGAATTTACCACCTATTGAAGAAATACATGGCCTTGACACACCACCACCTCAACAGGTGGTACAGGTAAATTCTCTATTAAAGTTTTATGAAAGTGATATCCCTTACAATAAACATCCTAGTCAATGCTTATATGAGTTTGATAACTACATTATGAAACAAGATCACTTCAATGCAAATGTTCTGAAACAATTGAAATATAATTCTGATATGATTGCTCGCTTGAGTGACTTGTTATTTAGAATAAGTAACGATGTTAGAGGCGTAGGAAAACATGCCTCTATGGTTCAAACCCAGTTAGAACAAGTTGCTAAATCTCAAAAGAATTGCTTGATGAAATGAATAATAAAATGAATGATTTTGCTGCTAGAGTAGTAACTAGAGGAGGTAGAATCACCCAAGAACCTCTCTATCCTGAAGGTCATCCTAAAATAATTGAACAAGACTCTCAGAGAATTAATGTTGATGCACCTAGTCCTTCTAAAAAGAAAAAGAAAAAGAAAAATGATAGGACTTTGCATACCTCTAGTGAACCTGAGATAGAAAAACCTCCTGATAATAATGATGTCTCTATTTCTGATGTTGAAACTCAATCTGGTAATGAACATTCACCTAGTGATAATGAAAATGATAATGATGATTTTCATGAAGATACTCAATCGAACAATGATAAAGAACCAGATAATGATGTTGAAATAGAACCTGCAGTTGATCTTGATAACCCACGACCTAAAAATAAACGATATGATAAAAGAGACTTTGTGGCTAGAAAACATGGTAAAGAAAGAGAGCCATGGGTTCAAAAACCCATGCCCTTTCCACATGAACATCTAAGAACAAGGATGGTGAAGAATTTGAACGCTTTGCTTATATGATTAGGCCAGTCTTTTTGCGCACCCGCTTAACTGATATCTTAAAGATGGCCCCTTATGCAAAATACATGAAAGACATCATCACTAATAAAAGAAAGATACCTGAAGCTGAAATCTCCACCATGCTTGCTAATTATTATTTTAAAGATGGCGTACCTAAAAAACTTGGAGATCTTGGAATACCAACTATACCTTGCTCCATTAAAAGAAATTATGTCAAAACTGCTTTGTGTGATTTGGGAGCTGGTGTTAGTGTTATGCCTTTCTCTTTGTATAAAAGACTTGATTTGAATAAACTCACACCTAATGAAATATCATTGCAAATGGCTGACAAATCAACTGTCATACCTATCGGTATTTGTTAGGATGTGCCCGTTGTTGTTGCAAATGTTACTATCTTAACAGACTTTGTTATTCTTGAAATGACTGAGGACGACAACATGTCGATTATCCTTGGTAGACCCTTTTTGAATACTGTAGGGGCTGTTATTGATTGCAATAAAAGCAAAGTCACTTTTCATATCAATGGTAATGAGCATACGGTGCACTTTCTGAAGAAACAATTCCAAGTGAATGGTATAAATGTTATTGAAGAATCTCCGACACTCACTATTGGAAGTTTTCAACGACCTCTACCTACTGCCAAAAAGAAATATGACATACTTATTGTTGGGGATATGCATATCCCCATTGAGGTAACTTAGTGTTTTACAAAAGTTCTTCGGTTTCATGCTAATCGGAAGTGGTTGTTAATAAGACTTGATCAACCTTATTAATGGATCATTTTTGAGAGGTATGAAGTTGATGAATCTAGTAGGCACAACCTTCTGCTCCCACCTCTTGCTTTTTATTTTTCTTAGTTTAATGAAAAAAATGCCATGTTTATCATGTTTTCTGTTTTCTCCGTGCAATAAAAAAATGACCCAAAAATAATAGTTCTCAGAATGTTCTGAAAATTTAACACGATTTTTTTCTGAATATTTCTGACTTTCTGGTGCAAATAACAGCAGAGGGGGTGCACCTGGTGTCCACAAGACACCAGGGCGCGCCAGCAACCCCAGGCGCGCCCTGGTGGGTTGTGGTCCCCACATGGGTCCCCTCACTTATCCCTTTAGCCCATGTCATCTCCTACCTCCAGAAAAATAACCATATCTCTCACTCCCGTGTTCTTGCTCTCAAACCCGTGGATTTCGATCTCTTTGCTCGAAGCTCCGTTTCCTAAACTGTTTTGGGGGATTGTTACTTGGTATGTGACTCCTCCATTGCTCCAATTATTTTTTGATTTAGTGGTTTATTTTTAGAATAATTATCTACTCTTGGTGCTATTGTAGATGGGCTTGCATGTTGAATTCTTAGAGTTCTAAGTAGTTTGAATGCTTAATATGGCCTCTATGCATCCTTAGAAGTAGTTCTATCAATCTTACAAAGTTTTGTTGACAAAAAAATTGTAGACTAATTTTTTTAGAAATTTAATTATAGTAATAAGATGGATTTCTTTAGGAAGTTTTCCTCCAAGAAGAATGCTAAAGGAGTCATTGGGGAATCATTGGACAATGACCTCCACACTCTGAGAAGGCGGAGGTGCGGCCGTGCGAATGGCCGCATAATGCCTTCATGGAGGAGGCCGGGTTCCATCAAGAGTTTGCCCAATTAGTTGCAAATGCAGGGCTGACCAACTTCCTCGCAGCTAAGTGTGACCAACACCACCTCCTTACAAATTCCTTTGTGCAAAGTTATATGCTGAAACTCATAAGATACCGCTCACTGACTTTTGTGACATATGCTTGATCCCTTCTGATGGGGAATTAAGAGAGCCTAGACCAGCAGAGTTTGAGGACTTTCTCCTCACTTTGACAGTGGGTGATGAAAGAGGTGTGTCAAATGCCACTGCCACCAGTTTGCAGTTTCCTTCCGTGCATTACTTTGCTTTGTTCATCGCGAAGTGTTTAACCGCTAGGGAGAAGGTTGGTGCACTCAGTGCCCCCGACTTCGCCATTTTACGCCGTGCACTGCACAATGATCACACCTTTAGCATGGGGGATATTATTGCACGTCGCCTAAACCTTAACAGGACTAAGGGCAAGATACATGGTGGTATTTATGCTACTCGCTTAGCGAGACATTTTAATGTTCAGATTCGCCCACATGATTATCCCTTGTCCCAAGTTTATCTAGATCACAAGGCACTGCAGGCCCATCAATTTATTGATGCAGCTGATTCTTTTCATAACATTGGCTACAACTTAGTATTCAACGTCGCTACCCGAGATGTTATCCCGTTGCCTGCACCTACTTTGTTTGATTCTACTGCCAGGAACGGATACAGGATCATGCCAGAGGACATTACAGCCTACTGGAACAACCTGGCAGCGGCTGAGGAGGAGCACCAGGTGTCGGTGTCAAATCCGACATATCTCGTAGTAGGGGTCCTAAGCTAGGCGTCTTGGAGCGATGGTAACATGGACACGGGATTTTACCCAGGTTCGAGAGATAATACCCTACGTCCTGCTTTTGATTGTATTGATATGGGGATAGTACATAGTACAGGTATCTACCACGAGATTGTTGTAATGAATATGAGATTGTCTATTGACTAGCTTGGCCTCGGTTTATATAATGCCTTGCTACTTCTTGAGCTTGCGTTGGTTTTCCCTTGAAGAGGAAAGGGTGATGCAGCAAAGTAGATAAGTATTTCCCTCAGTTGTTGAGAACCAAGGTATCAATCCAGTAGGAGGTACAAGCAAGGCCCCAATCTATGCACCTGCACAAACAATCAAACACTTGCACCCAGCGCTATAAAGGGGTTGTCAATCCCTTCACGGTTACTTCCAAGGATGAGATCTGATAGAGATAGATATAAAAGATTACTAAAACGAAAACTAAAATAAAAGTAAATAAATTGCAACAAAGTATTTTTGGTATTTTTGGTTTATAGATCTGAAAATATAATATGGAAAATAGACCCGGGGGCCATAGGTTTCACTAGAGGCTTCTCTCTTGAAGGAAAATAATACGGTGGGTGAACAAATTACTGTCGAGCAATTGATAGAAAAGCGCATAGTTGTGACGATATCCAAGGCAATGATTATGCATATAGGCATCACGTCCGTATCAAGTAGACCGAAACGATTCTTCATCTACTACTATTACTCCACACATCGACTGACTCTGCCTGCATCTAGAGTATTAAGTTCATGAAGAACAGAGTAACGCATTAAGTAAGATGACATGATGTAGAGGGATAAACTCAAGCAATATGATGAAAACCCCATCTTTTTATCCTTGATGGCAACAATACAAATACGTGCCTCGCTACCCCTACTTTGTCACTGGCTGAGGACACCACAAGATTGAACCCAAAACTAAGCACTTCTCCCATTGCAAGAATTACCAATCTAGTTGGCCAAACCAAACCAAAAACTCGAAGAGACTTGCAAAGATATGAAATCATGCATATAAGAATTCAGAGAAGATTCAAATAATATTCATAGATAATCTGATCATAAACCCACAATTCATCGGATCTCGACAAACACACCGCAAAAGAGTATTACATCGGATAGATCTCCATGAAGATCATGGAGAACATGGTATTGAAGATCATAGAGAGAGAAGAAGCCATCTAGCTACTAGCTATGGACCCGAAGGTCTGAGGTGAACCACTCACGCATCATCGGAAGGGCAATGGTGTCGATGTAGATGCCCTCCGTGATCGAATCCCCCTCCGGCAGATTACCGAAAAAGGCCCCAAGATGGGATCTCACGGGAACAGAGGCTTGCGGTGGCGGAAAAGTATTATCGTGGCTCCCTTTGGTATTGGGGGAATATTCCTGAATTTATAGGCGCAGAATTAGCGTTGGTGGAGCTACGGGGGGCCCACAAGCCAGGGGGCGCCCCCCCAGGGGCGCGCCCTGGTGGCTTGTGGCCTACCCGTAGGTCTTCTGGCCTCTTCTCGAATCCTCCTGGGTTCCTTCTGGTCCAAGAAAAATCAACGTAGAATTTTATTCCATTTGGACTCCGTTGGATATTCCTTTTCTGCAATACTCAAAAACAAGGGGAAAACAGAAACTGGCACTGGGCACTAGGTTAATTGGTTAGTCCCAAAAATAATATAAAATAGCATATTAATGCATATAAAACATCCAAAACAGATAATATAATAGCATGGAACAATCAAAAATTATAGATACATTGGAGACGTATCAGCATCCCCAAGCTTAATTCCTGCTCGTCCTCGAGTAGGTAAATGATAAAAACAGAATTTTTGATGTGGAATGCTACCTAACATATTTATCCATGTAATATTCTTTATTGTGGCATGAATGTTCAGATCCATAAGATTCGAAACAAAAGTTTAATGTTGGCATAAAAACAATAATACTTCAAGCATACTAACAAAGCAATCGTGTCTTTTCAAAATAACATGGCCAAAGAAAGTTATCCCTACAAAATCATATGGTCTGGCTATGCTCCATCTTCCCCACACAAAGTATTTAAATCATGCACAACCCCGATGACAAGTCAAGCAATTGTTTCACACTTTTTATGTTCTCAAACCTTTTCAACTTTCACGCAATACATGAGTGTGAGCCATGGATATAGCACTATAGGTGGAATAGAATATGGTGGAGGTTGTGAGGAAAAGGAGAAGATAGTCTCACATCAACTAGGCATATCAACGGGCTATGGAGATGCCCATCAATAGATATCAATGTGAGTGAGTAGGGATTGCCATGCAACGGATGCACTAGAGCTGTAAGTGTATGAAAGCTCAAAAAGAAACTAAGTGGGTGTGCATCCAACTCGCTTGCTCACGAAGACCTAGGGCAATTTGAGGAAGCCCATCATTGGAATATACAAGCCAAGTTATATAATGAAAAATTCTCACTAGTATATGAAAGTGACAAAATAGGAGACTCTCTATCATGAAGATCATGGTGCTACTTTGAAGCACAAGTGTGGAAAAAAGATAGTAGCATTGTCCCTTCTCTCTTTTCTCTCACATTTTTTTTGGTGGGCATCTTTGGCCTATTTTATTATTTGTAAAGTCCGGAGACTCATCCCAACTTGTGAGGGAATCATAGCTTCCATCATCCTTTCCTCTCATGGGACAATGCTCTAATAATGATGATCATCACACTTTTATTTACTTACAACTCAAGAATTACAACTCGATACTTAGAACAAAATATGACTCTATATGAATGCCTCCGGCGGTGTACCGGGATGTGCAACGATCTAGCATAGCAAATGACATCAAAAAATGGACAAGCCATGAAAACATCATGCTAGCTATCTTACGATCATGCAAAGCAATATGACAATGATGGTGCGTGTCATGATAAACGGAATGGTGGAAGTTGCATGGCAATATATCTCGGAATGGCTATGGAAATGCCATAATAGGTAGGTATGGTGGCTGTTTTGAGGAAGGGAATATGGTGGGTTTAATGCACCGGCGAAAGTTGCGTGGTACTAGAGAGGCTAGCAATGGTGGAAGGGTGAGAGTGCGTATAATCCATGGACTCACATTAGTCATAAAGAACTCACATACTTATTGCAAAAGTCTATTAGTTATCAAAGCAAAGTATTAGACGCATGCTCCTAGGGGAGAGGTTGCTAGGAGTTAACCATCGCGCGCTCCCGACCCTCACACAAAGGATGACAATCAATAAACAAATTATGCTCCGACTTCGTTACATAACGGTTCACCATACATGCATGCTACGGGAATCACAAACTTTTAACACAAGTATTTCTATCAATACACAATTACTCACTAGCATGACTCTAATATCACCATCTTTATATCTCAAAACTATATGCAAGGAATCAAACTTCTCATAGTATTCAATGCACTTTATATGAAAGTTTTTATTATATCCCTCTTGGATGCCCATTATATTAGGACTACATAACCTAAACCAATTACCATGCTGTTTAAAGACTCTCAAAATAATATAAGTGAGGTACGAGAGTTCAATTATTTCTATAAAATAAAACACCACCGTGCTCTAAAAAGATATAAGTGAAGCACTAGAGCAAAATTGCCTAGCTCAAAAGATATCAGTGAAGCACATAGAGTATTCTAATAAATTCACGATTTATGCGTGTCCCTCTCAAAATATGTGTGCATAAAGGTTGATTGTTACAAACTAAAAAGCAAAGACTCATATCATACAAGACGCTCCAAGCAAAACACATATCATGTGGTGAATAAAAATATAGCCTCAAGTAAATTTACCGATGGATTGAAGACGAAAGAGGGGATGCCTTCCGGGGCATCCCCAAGCTTAGGCTCTTTGGTATCCTTGAATATTCCTTGGGGTGCCTTGGGCATCCCCAAGCTTAGGCTCTTGCCACTCCTTATTCCATAGTCCATCAAAACTTTACCCAAAACTTGAAAACTTCACAACACAAAACTCAACAGAAAACTCGTGAGATCCGTTAGTATAAGAAAAATAAATCACCACTTTAGGTACTGTTGTGAACTCATTCTTTATTTATATTGGTGTAATATCTACTGTATTACAACTTCTCCATGGTTCATACCCCCCGATACAACCCATAGATACATCAAAATAAGCAAACAACACAAAGAAAACAGAATCTGTCAAAAACAGAACAGTCTGTAGCAATCTGGAAACTTCGAATACTTCTGTAACTAAAACAATTCTGAAAAATTAGGGCAATCTGGGAAATTTGTATATCAATCTTGTGTAAAAATTTAAGACTCATTCTATGCTCTGGTGAATTTATAAAATTCCTGGACTGAGCGCAAAAGTTTCTGTTTTTCAGCAAGATCAAATCAACAATCACCGTAGACCATCCCAAAGGTCTTACTTGGCTAAAACACTAATTAAAACACTAAAACAAAATTAATACAGAGGTAATAATGTTTAAATCACTCAATAACATAAACTAAAACAAAAAAACATAAAATAAAATTGGGTTGCCTCCCAACAAGCGCTATTGTTTAACGCCCCTAGCTAGGCATAATGATTTCAATGATGCTCACATAAAAAGTAGTAATTGAAATATGCAAGAAAGCATCATGAATCTCATGACAAGCACATTTAAGTCTAACCCACTTCCTATGCATAGGGATTTTATGAGCAAACAATTTATGGGAACAAGAATCAACTAGCATAGGAAGGCAAAACAAGCATAACTTCAAAACTTTGAACACATAGAGAGGAAACTTGATATTATTGCAATTCCTACAAGCATATGTTCCTCCCTCATAATAAATTTCAGTAGCATCATGAAGGAATTCAACAATATAACTATCACATAAATCATTCTTTTCATGATGCACAAGCATAGAATTTTCATTACTCTCCACATAAGCAAATTCCTTTTTATCCATAGTAGTGGGAGCAAACTCAACAAAATAACTATCATGAGACACTTGATTGACATAACCAGATTGCAAATTAAAACCATGATGATAAGTTTCACCATCATCATGAATAGGAGGCATGCAAACATCATAATAAATTTGCTCATCAAAACTTGGGGGAGTAAAAATATCATCTTCAACAAACATAGCATCCCCAAGCTTGTGGCTTTGCATATCATTAGCATAATTGACATTAATAGAATTGATAGTAACATCATTGCAATCATGCTTTCCAATCAAGGAGATATCAAGAATCACCTTATAAATTTCTTCTTTCAACACTTCATCAAAATTTTCATGATTTTCAAGCAAAACTTCATAGAGATAATCAAGTGCACTCAACTCAATAGCAATTGGTTCATCATAATTTAGTCTTTTGAAAAGATTAGCAAGTGGATGAGGATCCATATCAATATATTTTTAGCAAGCGAAGATGCAAGCAAATAGAAGGCACATGGCAACACAAGCAAACAAAAAGCAAACGAAAAGACGAACGGAAGAAGGGCGAATAAAAAGGCAAATCTTTTTGGTTTTTTCTGAAAATCGTTTTAGAAGTGGGGGAGAGGAGAACGAGAGGCAAATGGAAAATAATGTAAATGCAAGAGATGATTTTGTGATGGGTACTTGGTAGGCTTGATGTAGATCTCTCCGACAACCACGACAAAAATTGGCAAGTTGACGGGAGAGTTCTTTTCTTGACTTGCTATGTATCCTCCCCGGCAACGGCGCCAGAAATCCTTCTTGCTACTTCTTGAGCTTGCGTTGGTTTTCCCTTGAAGAGGAAAGGGTGATGCAGCAAAGTAGATAAGTATTTCCCTCAGTTGTTGAGAACCAAGGTATCAATCCAGTAGGAGGTACAAGCAAGGCCCCAATCTATGCACCTGCACAAACAATCAAACACTTGCACCCAACACTATAAAGGGGTTGTCAATCCCTTCACGGTTACTTGCAAGGATGAGATATGATAGAGATAGATATAAAAGATTACTAAAACGAAAACTAAAATAAAAGTAAATAAATTGCAGCAATGTATTTTTGGTATTTTTGGTTTATAGATCTGAAAATATAATATGGAAAATAGACCCGGGGGCCATAGGTTTCACTAGAGGCTTCTCTCTTGAAGGAAAATAATACGGTGGGTGAACAAATTACTGTCGAGCAATTGATAGAAAAGCGCATAGTTATGACGATATCCAAGACAATGATTATGCATATAGGCATCACGTCCGTATCAATAGACCGAAACGATTCTGCATCTACTACTATTACTCCACACATCGACCGACTCCTGCCTGCATCTAGAGTATTAAGTTCATGAAGAACAGAGTAACGCATTACGTAAGATGACATGATGTAGAGGGATAAACTCAAGCAATATGATGAAAACCCCATCTTTTTATCCTTGATGGCAACAATACAAATACGTGCCTCGCTACCCCTACTTTGTCACTGGCTGAGGACATCGCAAGATTGAACCCAAAACTAAGCACTTCTCCCATTGCAAGAATTACCAATCTTGTTCGCCAAACCAAACCAATAACTCGAAGAGACTTGCAAAGATATGAAATCATGCATATAAGAATTCAGAGAAGATTCAAATAATATTCATAGATAATCTGATCATAAACCCACAATTCATCGGATCTCGACAAACACACCGCAAAAGAGTATTACATCGGATAGATCTCCATGAAGATCATGGAGAACATGGTATTGAAGATCATAGAGAGAGAAGAAGCCATCTAGCTACTAGCTATGGACCCGAAGGTCTGAGGTGAACTACTCACGCATCATCAGAAGAGCAATGGTGTTGATGTAGATGCCCTCCGTGATCGAATCCCCCTCCGGCAGATTACCGGAAAAGGCCCCAAGATGGGATCTCACGGGAACAGAGGCTTGCGGCGGCGGAAAAGTATTATCGTGGCTCCCTTTGGTATTGGGGGAATATTCCTGAATTTATAGGCGAAGAATTAGGGTTGGAGGAGCTACGGGGGGGCCACAAGCCAGGGGCGCCCCCCCCCCCCCCCCAGGGGCGCGCCCTGGTGGCTTGTGGCCTACCCGTAGGTCTTCTGGCCTCTTCTCGAAGCCTCCTGGGTTCCTTCTGGTCCAAGAAAAGTCAGCATAGAATTTTATTCCGTTCGGACTTCGTTGGATATTCCTTTTCTGCAATACTCAAAAACAAGGAAAAAACAGAAACTGGCACTGGGCACTAGGTTAATAGGTTAGTCCCAAAATAATATAAAATAGCATATTAATGCATATAAAACATCCAAAACAGATAATATAATAGCATGGAACAATCAAAAATTATAGATACGTTGGAGACGTATCATGCATCGTAGGCCTAGGGTTTAGAGGAGTCCTTGTCTTGTGCGCCAAGTCTTGTGGAATCTCCCTTGTATGCATCATGGGCTTCCCAAAGTGGCCCATTTGTGAATCACCCTGGGGGTCCTCGGCCCGACCCACTGGTCGGGAGACGACGTGGTGAGTACCCCCTAGTCCAGGACACCGTCGCCAGGAGTGGGATGCTCAGGTGCTGTCGTCACCGCATTTCGACTTTGGACCAGATGGCTATTACGGATGGTGATTACCAAGCTAGGCCAAAAGCCTAAGCTTCGGGGAGTACGTATTTCCACCGACATTATATTCATGTTTACACATTTCATTCCAGTTGTCGGTGTCCATACTTTTTCATTGTATTATCCATACTGGTCGGGAGACAACGTGGTGAGTACCCCCTAGTCCAGGACACCGTCAGTAGCCCCCTGAACCGGTCTTCAAGTTGGGGACTCTCCTCGGTTCTTCAAAACAGTTATTTGTCTTCGGTCGTCGGTCTTGAAAATTGGTTCAACAAATCTTCCCATGTCTGATCTTGAGGATCGCCGAGATGAATCTGAAGAGTTCACATGTCGAGCATCCGAGGAGCCCTTTAAGTTTTTGGCCTTTATCGATGCCTTGTTATTTTTTACGCCACACTTTGGGTCTGAAGTGTTTTCCGTGTGGCGGTGTCCTCTTGCGTCCGAGCTCCAACGCCGGAATGCATCTGAGGTGTCTTTTTTGCATCCGAGCTCCAATGCCGGACTGTGTCCGAGCTCCATCGCCAGACTTGTAAGTGCATCTAGTGCCACCCTTGTTTGGTTTTGGAGTATTGAAGACAAAAGTGGTTGAGGGACTAATGTGTTTGTGAGAGTTCACAGGATAACACATATAGAAGTCCCTGGAGATTCGGTTTAACCATCGAAGACGACCCCTAAAAATGTCCGAAGACATTGATGATGGCCGAAGCCATTGGTGGTATGCGAAGATAATCGCCTGAAGATAATGAAACGTGAAGACGAAGTCTTTTGGTAGTTTTGTTTCTTCTTTCCTGAGTCATAGGAACCACCGTACTGTTAAGTGGGGTCGACGTGATCGAAGTCAGACGCTGACGTGATGCTCAACCCAAACATGTGTCTTCGAGTGAAGACTATAAGAGGAAATCTCTTCCAGAGTTGGTTGAGTCAGCTTTACTTTTAGCCCGAGTAAAGCTGCCGCATGTGTTTGAAATCCGACCGTTGTGACACGTGTCGGTTGGCCATTGACTCAGGGTCATTTTGGTCATATCAGGTCGGGTTGCCCGCTGGCTATAAATAGCCCACCCCCTCCACCATGAGAAGGTGGCTGCTCAGAGAGAGATACGACTGTTGTCGTTTTGGAGCAACCCACCTCGAAGACATTGAGAGAGAGAAACATCCTGCGAGGATAAACCTAAACACCCAGAGCTAGAATGTTTGAGCATCACCGAAGTCGTTCTATTCTGAGAGAACTGAAGACTTGTTACACTTGAAGACTGTGATCTTCCAGACGGTTAGGCGTCGTGGTCTAGTGCATGCAAGAGTCATTGTGGATTGCCGGGTGACAATGGTCTAGAGCATCCAAGAGTCATTGTGGATTTCCTGGTGACCAAGTTTGTACGGGTTTCGGAAGTATCCCCTGAAGACTTATCTGAGTGATTGGGCGTTGTCTAAGTGACTTCGGCTCAAGGGGAATAAGGTGAAGACGAGGTCTTCTGAGTTGAATCTCAGCCTCCCTAACCAGACGTACAGTTGTCACAGCAACTGGAACTGGTCCAACAAATCATGTGTCTTCATCAAGCTGCTGGTTCTATCTTTCACTCTTTACATTCTGTACTAAACTGTGAAGCTATTACATGAATACCTCTGACTGAAGACATTCCCCGAAGACATTCATATCTACTGTTTATCTTCATACTATCTAAGTTTGTCTTCGACTCATCTTAGCGTGTACGATGATAATGCTTAACTTGCTTGTATGTCTTCATTGTATTGCATGCCCTGCTTAGATCCTTGATATAAATCCCTACCTGATCCTGTTTTGCTTCCGCATACTTCGAATACATTCACTATTTCGAAGCCTTTCATAAAAATCGCCTATTCACCCCCCCCCCCCTCTAGTCGATAACTAGCACTTTTAATTCGTATCAGAGCAAGGTACTCCCTTGTTCTGTGTTTCGGTTTAACCACCTAGAGTTTTAGCTATGTCGACTGCAGGGATTATCAAGGTCTCCGCTGCGTGCCCTGTCTTCGATGGCACCGACTACCCCTACTGGAAGAACAAGATTCGCATGCATCTCGAAGCCATTGACAACGACCTATGGTATGTCGTCATGGCAGACATTCCTGAGGTTGGTGAAGGTGTTACTGCTGCTGATGTGAAGAGGTTCGCACAACTGGACTCCACCGCCAAGAACATCATCTGTGGTCACCTGACCAAAGGACAGTATGGCCGTCTGAGTGCACTTAACACTGCAAAGCAAATCTGGGAATGGCTGTCCAAAGTGAATGAAGGTGTCTCATCTCAAAGAGACTCTCGTGTTAATGTGCTTCGCAACCTATTCAACCGCTTCAAGAGACTCGACAACAAAAACGTTCAGCTCACGTTTGATCATCTCACCGGCATCTCAAATGAGCTAAATGCACTTGGCGCCACTGATATCACCAAACATGAAGTCATGAAGAAGCTACTCAGATCACTTGACAGTTCCTTTGACACACTCGCACTGATGATCCAAGAACGCCCTGACTTCAAGAGTTTGGATCCCGCCGATATCCTCGAGAGGTTGAACACACATGAGTTCCAACAAGCTGAGAAGAGGGATATCTACGGTCCCAGCTACAGTCGTTCTCGTGCCCTGAAGGCCAAGGTTGTGTCATCATCTGAAGACAACTCTAAATGCAGTTCTAATGGTGCTGAAGACTTTGGAAAAGAACTCGCTCTGCTTGTCAGGAAGTTTCGAAAGTTTGCCAAGTCAAAACGCTATGCAAAATCTTTAAAACGTGATTCCAAGAGGTCTGGTGAAATGTCTTCAAGAGACAGCAAGAAGCAAACCTATCACAAGTGCAAGAAAGTTGGTCATTTCATTGCTGATTGTCCTCGATGGGAAAAAGAATCCAAGAAGAAGAGCAAGTACTATGACTCAGATGACAAGAAGAAGAAGAAGTATGCAAAGTCTTCATCACACAAGAAAAGTTCATCTGGCAAGGCACATGCTTTCATCGGAAAGGAGATGGATTCACAGTCTGAATTTGGTTCTGAAGCTGAGGAAGCATCTGAGGAGGAATCTAACACTGAAGTAGCTGGACTAGCAATGGCTTCGGCATATCTATCCACCTCTGTCTTCGAACCCAAAGACAATGGCTCTTTCTTCAACACCGAAGCCAGTGATGATGATGATGCTCCTGCCGACTGCTTCATGGCGAAAGCCTCCAAGGTATCCTCAAAACCCTCACGTCGTGATTCTGAATCCGAATCTGAATCTGATGATAACATGAAACCCAGCTATGCTAAACTTGTAAAAATTGCCACCAAGCAACAAAGTGCCATGGAGAAAATGCAAACTACGCTAGAGAAAAGCGATGACCTGTTATGCGAAGAAATGAGTCTGAACGAAACTATGGCTGAAGACATGCGTAGTCTTCGTTCAAGGTTTGAGGATCTCCAAAGTCGTCATGATGCCCTCTCAATTGATCATGAGAAGCTTTCTCTCGAATATCTTCAGAAAAAGATTGATCTTGAGAAGTTGAGAGAAGCTCATGATGACCTACGGAAGGAAAATGACTCACTCCGAGCAGAACAGATCAGTACCGCTCAGGATGAATTTGATGTTCCATGCTTAAAATGCATTGATCATGAAGCTAATGATTCAACTGCTGAATGTTCAAATGCTTCTGAAAATGCATTATCTTCAACTATATCTGTGGTAACTAATCCCTCATCTGAGGAAACCACTCCCATCACTGATGACAATGACAGGTTGAAGACATTGTTTGAAACTGGCATGTACAAGAGTCTTAAAGGACATCAGATTCTTTTTGATGTTCTAAAGAAAACAATCTTGAACAAAAACCCTAGGAAAGAGGGTTTGGGTTTCGAAAGAAACATTAATGCTGATGGTTCCTACTGGACTCCTGAGCAGTATCCCAAAACCACATGGGTTACTGCAAAAGGACCTTCAGTGGATCCATCCACATTATCTGGCTTTAACTGTGCTAACCCTGTCATCATTGACGAGTCATTTGACTCCAATTATAAGTTGTTCAAATCTATGAATGGTGAAGTGTTTGCCAGGTATATTGGAACTAACTGCGGGAATGGTTCACCTATGAAGAAGATCTGGGTTCCCAAATGTTTTCTTGAGAAGCTTCCAGTCAATGTCATGACACCACCAAGGAAGAAGACAAACTCCAGACCAAAGTCTTCATATGGACCAAAATCTTCATATGGATCAAAGTCTTCATATGATCACTCTAACACCTATGTCTCGCAGGAAAGAACTGAAAGGGCTCACGAATATGTGCACTATGGCATGAATCGCTATGTTCATCCCATTAAGAATTATTCTGCATATTCATTTGAGTAGTCTAACCCCCCTGTGAAACGAACCATTAGGGCATCTTTGCCCAAATTCTCTGATGCTGCTTTACGTCTCATTGCTTCTAAGCCACCCCTCCACATGTGGGTGGTTAAGAAGAACTAATATCTTCATGCAGCATCGGGTCTCCAGATGGGATGAAGCCTATCTTGAAGATAATCACTGGAGACCCAGAAATGATCTTGTTTGGACGCAAGAAAACTAATGCAAATGGTGTTACCATTCATATCGTCCAATATCTTCATACAATTATGCACTGCAATATCTTCATCAATGCATGTTACAGTTGCATGCTTTGGTGAACTAGACTAATTCTCAATGCAGGAAAGCAAATCCAATCCCACTGAATGGATTATGGATAGTGGATGCACCAGTCATATGACTGGTGATCGAAGCCTATTGATGGAGCAAACACTTCGACCTCCAACAAAGGACCACATCGTCTTTGCTGACAAGAGCAGCAGCAAAGTATTGGGGCTAGGTAGAGTTGCTATCTCAAGGGACCGACACATGGAAAAAGTCATGCTTGTCGAATCCCTTGGCTACAACTTGATGTCTGTCTCAATGCTCTGTGACTTAGATATGCTTGTCATCTTTGGAAAATTTCGATGTGTTGTGCTAATGGCCTCTGACAAAACCAAAGTCTTCGAAGGTTTTCGAAGAGGTGATTTGTACATGGTAGACTTCTCTGTAGGACCACAGGTTGCCTCATGTCTTCTAGCAAAGGCTTCGGAATGCTGGTTATGGCACAGAAGGCTAGGACATGCTGGGATGAGGAACTTACACACACTCGCCAGGAAGAAGCTTATCATTGGCGTCGAAGGTGTCAAGTTCAAGAAGGATCACCTCTGTGGCGCATGTGAAGCCGGGAAGATGACTAGGGCCAAACATCCCTCGAAGACAATCATGACGACCACTCGTCCCTTCGAGCTGCTACACATGGACTTATTTGGCCCTACTCACCACTCCACTTTCTCTACCACTGCAAATCTATATGGCTTCGTAATTGTTGATGACTATTCTCGATTCACTTGGGTGCATATCATACTCTATAAAACAGAAGTGCAGGATGTCTTCAGGCATTTTGCAAATAGGTGTATGAACAACTACAACATCAAGATCATGCACATCAGGAGTGACAACGGCACTGAATTCAAGAACACGGGCTTGTATATCTATCTTGATACTCTTGGCATCACTCATGAGTTCTCTGCTCCATATACTCCTCAGCAGAATGGCGTCGTGGAGTGCAAGAACAGGACTCTTATTGAGATGGCTCGCACCATGCTTGATGAATACAAGACACCACGGAAACTATGGGCTGAAGCCATTGATACTGCATGCCACATCATCAACAGAGTATATCTTCACAAGTTCTTTAACAAAACATCATATGAGCTTCTCACTGGTAAGAAACCCAATGTAAGTTATTTCAAAGTCTTCGGTGCAAGATGCTGGATAAGGGATCCACACCACACTTCAAAATTTGCACCGAAAGCACACGAGGGTTTCATGCTTGGTTATGGAAAGGATTCGCACACCTACAGAGTCTTCAACACTTTCCACAACAAAGTTGTTGAAACTCTTGATGTGTGATTCTATGAAACTAATGGCTCGCAAAGAGAGCACCTACCTCCTGTGCTAGATGAACTACCTCCCGACGAAGCTATCAGATTGATGGGAACTGGGGAAATCATGCCTGAAGAGCCTGAAGTTGAAGAAGTCATCATTCCTCCATCCACCCAGCGTGAAGACAATGCTGAAACTGAAGATATTGCTGCGGACGAAGACACTGCTCAGCAGCAAGAACAAATTCTTCGCTCTGCACATTCGCGCGTGGCTAATGAAGTCCAAATTGAGAGAATTCTAGATAGCATAAATGCACCAGGTCCACTCACTCGCTGAAGAGCAACTCAACTGGCTAAATTTTGTGGGCATTTTGCTTTTGTATCTATCACAGAGCCCACGAAAGTAGATGAAGCTTTCAAGGAATCAGAATGGATTCAAGCCATGCAAGAAGAGCTTCACCAGTTCGAGCTCAACAATGTGTGGGAGCTCGTGAAGCGCCCTGATCCAAGGAAGCACAACATCATTGGCATGAAGTGGATCTTCCGCAACAAGCAAGATGAGTCTGGTCAAGTCGTCTGAAACAAGGCTCGACTTGTGGCCGAAGGTTATACACAAGTCGAGGGTATTGATTTCGGTGAAACATTTGCTCATGTTGCTAGACTCGAAGCTATTCGCATATTGCTTGCTTATGCTAACCATCATGACATATGCTTATATCAAATGGATGTCAAAAGTGCATTCCTCAATGGTAAGATTGAGGAAGAAGTATATGTTGCTCAACCACCAGGGTTTGAAGACCCAAAGCATCCTGACAAAGTCTACAAGCTCAACAAGGCGCTGTATGGCCTCAAGCAAGCACCAAGAGCTTGGTATGACACACTCAAGGAGTTCCTCAAGAAGAAAGGCTTCAAACCTCGTTCACTTGATCCCACTCTCTTCACTAAATCCTATGACGGTGAACTATTTGTGTGTCAAATCTATGTGGATGACATTATCTTCGGCTGTACTAACAATCGATACAGTGATGAGTTTGACTTTATGATGCAAGAAAAATACCAAATGTCGATGATGGGAGAACTGAAATTCTTCCTAGGGCTTCAGATTCGACAACAACCCAATGGCATCTTCATATCTCAGGAGAAGTACCTTAAGGACTGCCTAAAGAAATTTGGCATGAATGAAGCCAAAGGTTACAAGACGCCAATGCCAACCAATGGTCACCTGTACACTGACGAAAATGGTAAAGATTTCGATCAGAAGGAATATCGCTCCATGATTGGCTCTTTATTGTACCTATGTGCATCTAGGCCAGATATTATGCTTAGCGTTTGCATGTGCGCCCGATTTCAAGCGGCACCAAAGGAGTCGCATCACCTAGCGGTGAAGCGAATACTTAGATATCTAGCTCACACCCCAACACTAGGATTATGGTATCCAAAGGCTTCAAAGTTTGAGCTCATTGTCTATTCAGATTCTGATTTCGCTGGTGACAGAGTTGACCGCAAGTCTACATCAGGCACTTGTCACTTTCTGGGACGATCTCTTGTATGCTGGTCTTTGAAGAAGCAGAACTGTGTATCACTCTCCACTGCTGAAGCCGAATACATTGCTGCTGGCGCTTGCTGCACTCAGCTTCTCTGGATGAAGCAAACTCTCAAGGACTACGGCATCAACCTGAAGCATGTACCTCTCTACTGCGACAATGAGAGTGCTATCAAGATCTCCTACAACCCAGTACAGCATTCGAAGACGAAGCATATACAGATTCGACATCATTTTCTTCGGGATCACGTGATGAAGGGTGACTTCAACATCAAGCATGCTGACACTGAAGATCAATTGGCGGATATCTTCACGAAGCCTTTGGATGAGAAGAGATTTTGCAAGTTGCGGTGTGAGCTAAATATCTTAGAATCCTCAAATGTCCTTTGAATGGGAATACATCCTAACGCTTATACATGGTTGATGACTCTTGATGCACAACACACGAAGTAATGTATGTCTTCAACCTCATGAAGACCTACACTCTAAGTGTGAATACATTAATGAAGAATATGACGTCAGAGCGTCATGATAATTGTGCACCGTGTCTGAGTCAAACATTCTTATACGGTGGGTAACTCCACCACAATATTCGAAGACATTGCTTTTATCTTCGTATTTCTTCATGTCTTCGAAAAGTGTGTTTGTCTTCGAACTAATTTGAATTTGCATATCTCGTAATGTTGAATATATTTAGTATACTTGGAGTTTGTCCTCTACAGCATTGAGCCTATAGCTATATCTTCGAACTTTCCTAGGCCAATGTGATCGGACCCACTATTCATGTCTGTTCTAATCTCGTCTTACTCTATTCTACTCTAGTCATATGCATTCTACTTGACACGTGTTGATTGTCTTCTCTGTGTCCTTGTCAGTAGAAGACTAATCCAACCACTGCTTAAAAATTCCAATTTTTTGTCGTTACCGCACTTATCGCAACAAACCTACCGCGCCGTCGCTTCCGGTCGTGTAGTGGGCTGTCAGTCGTGTTACATGCACGCCACGTGTCCCACTTGAGCCGAAGAGTCCGAGGCATAAACGTCCAAACTGTTCGGATGTTTCCATCCTTATAAATACATGTGCCCCAGTTCAATTATTACCTTCCACTTCCTCCGCCATCTACAAGCTCCAAACCCTAGTGTCGTTGCTGGATCTCATCGTCGCCGGAGAAGGAGCGCTTAGCTGCCGTAACTCCTTCGTCGACGTACTCACGCCGGCCGCGAGCATCTTCGTCCGCCGCCGCCGTAGGTGTCTGCCACCACCAAGCTAGGGTGTGGCAGATTGGACTGTCGGCCTCTCCGCCTTCGTCGACTAGTTCTTCGTGTTCCTCACCGTGGTAAACAAAAACTGAATTTTTACCACGCTTTTGATCTTTGCAAATTACCATATATCTTCGAGATCTGTTTTTCCACCTTCACTTCAATGGATGTCACACTTGTACCTCTATTTGCTCAATACTTTTGCTTATGTTGCAAATCTGGGTTGATTTCTCACTTGTGCGAATTCTCGAACTTGCACAAATCTGAAACCGCCCTATATGTGTGCAAAAGTGAAAGTATTCGGTGACAGAGGTCAATGTCTTCATACCACGATATCTAGTTTTAAAATCTTCTGAGAATGCATATGACCTCTTCCACTCCCTCGCATCTCTAACTCTTTCACAGGTACATGTCCACAACAGAATCGCTTGGATCTCATAGTCTCAATTCGTTTGCAGACTACTTGCAGATTCATTTGCACTCACCAGGAGCAAGCTCACACTTGAATCAGTCTTCGAAGCCTTCGCCCAACTCGAAGCCTTTGAAGACTATGACCAGAGATGATGCTCCAAAGAAAGGTGGTAGACAGAGACGTCTGAACACAGCCAAGGATCTTCCCCCCGAGCTGTATGAGCGCTACAAGTCTGATGAAGATGAAACCTATGCACAACGCAAAACTCAAATCCAATGGATTCGAAGATATTGGGTAGAAAAGTGGTTCAATTATCAGTTTGTGACAGATGAGTATGCTGAGAAAAATGCTGAGAAGGCACCGTGGACAGATATTATCTATAAGAATATTCATCCGAAGTCTGAGGCTGAAGCTAAAAGGATTGGCTTCTTTCCGTGCATGGTCAGGCCTCCAATGCCCAGAAACCCACATCCCTCCAGCATCCGTTGCTGTCCTGAACCTACTGAGTCTGAGGATGGACATGAAGAGAATCCTCCAGCTCCTTATCCGAAGCCTATGAAGAAGTCAAAGACTTCCAAGGCTGTTGGAACAACATCACAGGCCTCAAGGTCCCCATCTGTTGATTCTGAAGACACAGAAGAGGAGGCTCGTCTTGTTCGACGGATGAAACGAAAGGCTGCCGCTTCCAGAGGACCGAAACCATCTGTCTCACTGATGGATGCTGCTAATATGATCGAGCTCTCCGATGATGAGTTTGACAATGAAGCGCTGGCAAGACTGATCCAGCAAAAGGAAGAGGAAGCCAAACGTCTTGAAAACTTACCTCTCTTTGACCCAGCAATACTCAAGCACTTCATTGACGAGTGATTTCTGATCCTTCTCTTACCATCGATGCCCTACAGTTGCCCATTGGTCTCAGCGTCACATTCCAAGGGCTCGTAAATAAGGAGCTAAATGTGGCCCAAAAGGTTGTTCAACTCAAGACGAAGATAAGCTATGAGAAGGCCCTCTACAAGGCAAATGTCCAAAAGCTCAAGGCTGACCAGATCCAAGGTTATCAACTGATGATGAAAGACCTCAAGGCTGTATTTGTGAAGAGATGTGAAGCTGTCAAAGGCGCCCTTGTGCGTCTCAAGAAAAAGGCCAACACCATGATTCAAGCTCACGATGAGATGTTGAAGCGCAAGGCTCTTGGCCAACCTGCTCTTGATCCACAGATCACTGAGAGATCCCGACAGGCTTCAATGTCTTCGGACCAAACTGCCCCATCAAAGTCTGAACGACGAGGTATTGAGTTTCTAGCTGGCTTCTCTGGCTCTCGCGCACCTCCGCTTTCCCCAGTTGTCTCTAGTAAGATGACAAAGAAAGCCGAAGCCCTAGCCAAGAAGTGCAAGGCTGCTGCTTCTGAAGCTCAACCTCCGAAGAAGCAGAAGACAAAGAAGCTCCTGCCCCCTATGTCTGCTCAAGTACCTCCAGCTCCACATGTTACATCAACCACCCATGCTACTCAACAGGAGCCACTGCAAGTGACGCCTATCTCTATGGCTCCTCCTGCCTCTGAAAATCAAGAGAGGCAAGTGATACTACACGAGTCTGCTACTACAGAGACTCCTACTGCTGATGACATTCTAGCTGGTGAAGACATCCCAGCTGAAGACATTGTTCCCAATGCTCCTGCTGATGAAGCCAATGTAGAGGGAGAAAACCCCATGATGAACACTGATGCACCTGATGACAGTGAGTATGTTGATATCGGCACTCCTCTGAGGCCCTCAGTGCCAGAGAACATCCGAAGTACTCCACCATTTGCATTTTCAACTCCTGTGCCCAGAACACCTGAGTCTCCATTTGTTGCCAGAGAAGTTGAACCCACGGAGCGTGCGTCGCCTCTCAAAAGGCTTTGCCGTGGACCCAGATTGGATACATCTTCGATGCAGAGCATCCCAGAAGACGTGGTCCGCGTGTCTCCCACTGCACCTGTTGATGGAGTCCTCAGAATCAAAGACGTTCCTCATAACGTGCCAGAGAATGAAGCCCCTGCCGCTGAAGACAATGCAGCCAAAAACATTGTGGGTGAAGCCAATGTCCCATCCCCTGATGGTCCTCCAGTTCCTGCGACGCCTTCCTCCGAGGACAATGCTGACAACATTGTGCTGGCTCGTAACAGAGAAGGGAAAATGGTTCCTACCAAATGGCCCAGACTGGTAGCTCCACCAAGGATGGGTCCGCAATATGAATATCATCTTCAAAGGTGCCCCAATGTTCTGAATCCTATGCCAAGGCTACCTATGCTTCACCAACAATGACGTGCTCATCCTCATATATTCAGTGTCAAGTCATTCCGGTTCAACAACACCTTCTTTGACTCCGACCGCAATCCGTATGCCCATTCTAAGATTCAGTCTGATAGGTTCTGGAGCATCCCTCAAAGGGAATACTACACATGTGTGCTTTATGGCCAGAACCGAATCTTCCCACACAAGAGGCTCAGTCTTGAAGCCATGAAGGGATTGCCATGTTTTGACCAAGCCATTGATTGTCTTCGAGATGTTGGACTCCTAGCTTTTGTCACTGATCATGAAGACTAGAATGAGGAGCTCATTCTACGGTTCTACGCCACCCTCCACATCTCTGGCTTCGGGCGAGACCTGAAGACATGGAAGTTGCACTTCATGATTCGCGATGAATATGTTACAATGGATGTTGCAGAATTCTTTCCAGCAACACCTCTTGCATCCTCTGATGAGGTCATGCCCAGCATCTTCCAACTGCCCCAGCCAAATATGACTGAAATGCTCACAATGATGGAACCATTGGCACCTGAAGCAGATCTGCCACAAACATTTTTCGTCAATGATCTTCAGTATCTGCCAAAGACTATCTATCACATTCTTCGTCACACCATTTGGCCGATCAAAGGGTATTCATCTTCGAGCAAGATTGAAGGTGCTCTAAAGACATTGATCTACAACATCGTCTATGGCATCAGGTTTGATCTTCAAGATCTCTTCCTATGCAATCTGGCTGCAAATGGCATCACCTTGTTTGAACCCAAGATCTATGCACCATGGATTATGCGTTTCATCAAGTACAGATCCAACACAAGGTTCTTGCCATCAGCTCGCAATCATGGGATATATCTTCCTGATGTCGAAGTCATTCACACTGACATCTACCCTTCAAAGAGCAAGAATTCCCTGATGCAAGGCACCAGTGGCACAGCTGATGAGGAAGGTCTTCATATCCCATCTGATGCATCCCGTGCAAGGCTCATTGGCTCCATTCGACTACCTCAACCAAGTGCAACAACCACTGAAGCCACTACCAGCACTTTGCCTTGCCAAGCTCGTACCAGGACTGAACGTGCAATGACATATAGAGAGCTTCTTGTCTCTCTCATTCAGAAGCAAGATCGTCATCATGAGTGGACTCGAAGACAAATGGCTTCTATGGTTCACGACATCAACAGAATTCGAAATCTCACAACCAAGAATGCTTTTGTTGCTCATGAGACAAGCCACCGTGCCTGGAGAACATTGACCATGCTAGCTCCTAAGGATGATCTTCGTGAAGATGGCTACAGGCAACACTTTCACTTCAGTGCTCCGCCGCCTCGCACTAAGAAATGGCGTCAGACACCTTCTCTCGAAGATAGTGACTTCTCCTCTGAAGCTCCATCCGTGAATGCGCGTCTTGCCAATGATGACTCAGATGATGTCTCTTCTCCGTCTACTGCACATCGCGACACTGCACCAAGCTCTACTGCAACAACCAACGTCGACCCTACCACACCATCGTCTTCAACTCCTGCTAGGGATGTGTAGTGCTCAATGTCTTCGTCCTTTTTGGTCATTCGATGACAAAGGGGGAGAAGCATTGGTGATAGTCTTCAAACGGGTCTACCTATATGGGCTCGGTGCTGTCTTTTAATTAAGTTTACAACTCTCGTTTTGGAACACTTGCTATTTGGGTTGTAAAACTTAAGTCCTGATGGACGTCTGCACATTTTATATTTACCGTACCTTTGGCGCTACCTTAAGTTTTATCATATGCGCTCGAAGTCATACTACAGACGCCCATTTTTCATTATGTATTTCATTATCTTCGAAATATCCTTTAAATGCATAGTGATTGGATTACAAGATATAGGGGGAGATCTCCACAAACTATAACCTACGATGTGCTTTTGCATTCCAAGCAAAATCTTCATAAGCGCATCTTCAGGGGGAGCTCTCTATATCTTGCAATCATAATCTCCAAGTTCTTATCTTCACATATATTATTCCCGTTGAAAACTTCAACCAGTTTGTCATCAATCACCAAAAAGGGGGAGATTGTAAGTGCATCTAGTGCAACCCTTGTTTGGTTTTGGAGTATTGAAGACAAACGTGGTTGAGGGACTAATGTTTTTGTGAGAGTTCACAGCATAACACAGATAGAAGTCCCTGGAGATTCGGTTTAACCGTCGAAGACGACCCCTAAAAATGTCCGAAGACATTGATGATGCACGAAGCCATTGGTGGTATGAGAAGATAATCGCCTGAAGATAATGAAACGCGAAGACGAAGTCTTTTGGTAGTTTTGTTTCTTCTTTCCTGAGTCATAGGAACCACCGTACTGTTAAGTGGGGTTGACGTGATCGAAGTCAGACGTTGACGTGATGCTCAACCCAAACCTATGTCTTCGAGTGAAGACTATGAGAGGAAATCTCTTCCAGAGTTGGTTGAGTCAGCTTTACTTGTAGCCCAAGTAAAGCTGTCGCGTGTGCTTGAAATCCGACCGTTGTGACACATGTCGGTTGGCCATTGACTCAGGGTCGTTTTGGTCATATCAGGTCGGGTTACCCGCTGGCTATAAATTGCCCACCCCCTCTACCATGAGAAGGTGGCTGCTCAGAGAGAGATACGACTGTTGTTGTTTTGGAGCAACCCACCTCGAAGACATTGAGAGAGAGAAACATCCTGCGAGTATAAACCTAAACAACCAGAGCTAGAGTGTTTGAGCATCACCGAAGTCGTTCTGTTCTGAGAGAACTGAAGACTTATTACACTTGAAGACTGTGATCTTCCAGACGGTTAGGCGTCGTGGTCTAGTGCATCCAAGAGTCATTGTGGATTGCCGGGTGACCATGGTCTAGAGCATCCAAGAGTCATTGTGGATTGCTGGGTGACCAAGTTTGTACGGGTTTCGGAAGTATCCCCTGAAGACTTACCTAAGTGATTGTGCGTTGTCTAAGTGACTTCGGCTCAAGGGGAATAAGGTGAAGACGAGGTCTTCTGAGTTGAATCTGAGCCTCCCTAACCAGACTTACAGTTGTCACAGCAACTGGAACTGATCCAACAAATCCAGTGTCTTCATCAAGCTGCTAGTTCTATCTTTCACTCTTTACATTCTGTACTGAACTATGAAGCTATTACATGAATGCCTCTGACTGAAGACATTCCCCGAAGACATTCATATCTGCTGTTTATCTTCATACTATCTAAGTTTGTCTTCAACTCATCTTAGCGTGTACAATGATAATGCTTAACTTGCTTGTATGTATTCATTGTATTGCATGCCCTGCTTAGATCCTTGATATAGATCCCTACCTGATCCTGTTTCGCTTCCGCATACTTCGAATACATTCACTGTTTCGAAGCCTTTCATAAAAATCGCCTATTCACCCCCCTCTAGTCGATAACTAGCACTTTCAGGATTGTATCCGAGGTATCTTTTGGCAGCCGAGCTCCAACGCCGTTATGCATCCGAGGTGTCATAGATTACCTCGGTCTTGAAAAAGTTGAAGGAGTTCATCCGTGCTTAATGTCGGAAATCCCCTTTCTGGAGCCAGTCACTTGCATCCAAGCTTTATGCCGGACTGCTTCCAAGGTGGTGCACCACCTCGGTCTCAGGCTGTTTTTTGCGGGATTTATTTCCGATCGCCGCAATTTATTTACTACCGAGATGTATAGCCGGTAGCCCTCAAGGTGTGTGTCGGTCTAAAACCCGATATGCACCTGAAGGAAATAATAAAACCACAGATCCCAGTAGCCCCTGAGACTTAGGTTGATTTGTGAAATCGGCCTAAGGATCAAGTCCTTGCTCGACATCATACTTAGGAACAAAAACGCGGTGCGCCATAGTTTCCGAGACTCAGGTTGGGTGCGGCCGACCAACCTGAGGATCGAATCTCCTTGGAAACTGTATTGCACTTTGAATTTGTTGCATTGAATAGGTAATGCAGTAGCCCCTGAGCCTTAATTTGGGCATGGGTGGTCGAATTAAGGATCGATATTTGTTTGACACAAACTTTGTTACGTTCGACACAATTTATGTATAATGATTATATGTCTCCAAGTACTTTACATCATTAATGCTCGGATTCGCATTGTACAAGACTTTGTTGACCGACCATCGGCTTCAACTTCCTCGTCCAGTAGCCAAGGAGTGTTTGTCCTACTTTATAAAGCCTTTATAATGGCAAAGATTTACGGCAAACAAGGCAATCCGGCCATACGGTTTTATAAACAAAGGTACGCGGAGAGATATGTTATATTACTACTTAACGTAAGAAACATCTTCTGGGAAAAATAGTTCATTTATAAGTTCCTTTTCCCAGGATATCATGTTGACCATGATCGTGAAACCTCAACTCCGATCAACGTGGGAGGAAAATATTGAGGATTTAGTTCGGCGAATGTTCCCTAACTTTGTGGTCTTTAATGAACCAAGATTTTCACTTCCGTCGTTGCCGACCAATTATATTCTTAAGATGGCTAGCTTTTGGCTTCACCCAGTCTGAGGTACTAACCCGGATGACCCGGAAGTAACAATCACGGAGGTGCTCCCTTTACCCCCTAGCCGAACAATCGGGAACGTAGGGGGTAAGCACAGGAGCCAGACAACCCAGCTTGGCCAAAATCTTAAGTCAAATTGATGCATATTTATGAAATGATTACAGAAGGCAACACTCACATATTGAATACAAATGATTTTATGTTATATGCTATTTCGACTCCTTTGTGACCGTTTATCATTTGAGAGTGGCCCATCGTCGGCTTCTACCCCTTTGTAGATGCTACGCAGGGTGTTTCCGCAGTAACAAGACAACCCTTAGCCGACGTCTCGGTGCCCGGAGGCGGTTGTGTTAGCGGAAACGAGGCAATCAGATATCTAGGCTTTATAACTTTCACTTAGTCATAGGAGCTTAAAGTTTGGGAGGCCAGTTACTAGCCCCGGTTAGTGTTCGACGTCAGCCGAGGTCGAGCCATTAACACTTCGGCCAATTTTCTGAAAGGCCCATCGTTAAACACAGGGTAATCCCTATCGTTCTTTTGTTTAACACAGTCATTGGATCGCCGACCAGCTTACGCCTATCATGATAGTCAGTCTTTGGCTTTCTCCATTGAGGTACTTAACCAGTCGAGCTGGAAATACAATCGCAATGGTTCTCCCTTTACACCCTTGGCCGAACAATCCGGAACGTAAGGGGCAAGCACGGGAGCCGGACAAACCAGCTATTGGCCAAAGACATGATTCGAAACTGATGCGTATAAGGCAATATACGAGACGCCAAGGTGCAGGTCGGTAGGGAAGATGCCGAACTGTGGGCCGGCCAATATTTCCCCAACTGAATGATTCCGTCTGGCACCTCAGTCAAGAGGGGACTCCCTCAACACCGAGGTCCAGCTCGGCAAGAAAGATGCCGAACTGTGAGTCGGAAAATATTTCCCGAGCAGACCCACCATGGAGAACACCTCGAACAAGAGAATGTCCGGTCTCCTCCGATCTCCGGACTTCAAGCGGGTCAGCCTTTGGCTTCAACCTCCATATCCCGAAGGCGGAGTGTTTCTCCGATGCCTGTTTAGCGAACTAAACTCAAGCGGCTTTAGAAAGAAAACAGACTATTCGGCTATTGACCACACACTAGTGTCGGAAAAAGGAGTAGTAGAAAAAGACTTTGCAACGACCCAAAAGAAAACACATTTATTATAAAACGTCTCATATATATTTAAGAACCCCCAGTTAACATGGGAAAAAGAAGTGTTTTTAACAAACAGCGTTTTTAACAAACAACTTTTTTGTTTAACAAAAAATATAATGTTTGGTTGAACCGAACAAAAAGTAAAATTTCTAAGAGAGCTAGCTGAGCACGAAAACGACTTAGCTGGTTAATGTGCTCGGTGCGGTCCGGGGTTGCGACGGGACGGAGCCGTAGTCCACGGCCTGACCGAGGTCCCAGCCCCCAAGTCCGAGGTAATCAAACGAAGAGCTCGGGTCGAGAAGTGGCAGCGCAACACGGTTGCTGCGGCGAGGCGAAGCCCCCGGTCCAGCTGAGGAGACAGAGTAGTTCGGCAGCGTGATAGCGAAGCCCCCATTTATCATGGGAAAAGGAAGTGTTTTTAACAAACAAACTTTTTTATTTAACATAAATATAATGCTTGGTCGAACTGAAAAAAATAAAAATTGAAAAAAGTTGAGCATGAAAGCGACTTAGCTGGTTAATGTGCTCGGTGTTGATGACGAGGCCAAAGCTTGTAGCGGGTCGAGGTCCCAGCCCCCAAGCCGGTCCCGAGGTGCCCGAGCGAAGAGCTTGGCTTGATGAAGTGGCGACGCAGCATGGCGATGAGGCAAGGCGAAGCCCTCGGTCCAGCCGAGGTTATGAAGATGGTCGGTTGGTGACGCCGAAGTCCCAGAAGTAGGTTGATGAAGAGATGGCGAAGCCCCTGGTCTAACTGGGGTGCCGGAGCAGGTCGGTAAGGTGACGCTAGATCTCCCATGCCAGCCGACGTGTCGAAGCAGGTCAGCGTGGTGGGAAGAAGTGACGGCGCGACAATGCCGATGCAGGTCGGAACTTGTGACGCGGTCAATACCGGCTTGAGAATTGATCGTGCGACGATGCTGGCATGCCCGACCCGTGCTATCCGTGGGGCTACGATCTTGTCTTGATGATTATTTGTCCCTCACGATGCCGAACTCTTGTTCGGCTCGCGGAGGTTATGATTCGAGGTGGTTGTCGTCGGCTCAATGGAGCGACGGCACAGTCGATGTTGGCGCAGGTCGGTAGCCATGGAGCAACGTGGTCGGGCCGGTTTGACATCGGCGTGATGGTCAAGATTGCCTTGGAAAAGACTCAAAATTTGTGGGCACATGTTTGAAAACAACACACAATACCCTAGAAAAAAAATCCTCAAAAAGGATGTCCAATATCCCGTTCTTGAAGAAAGATGAATTCGGGTCGGATTCGTTTTCGCAGAAAATTGATGTACTCATCGGCCGTTTCCCGGAGTTTGGACGGTCAGATCGAGCTGAAATTTTGAGGGGTGATCGGTATGAAAATTCCGCAGCCGATGAATGGTGGGATCTTGCAAACGATCTCCGACCTAGCCGCTGGACTCCTCGCCCTAAACTCGTCTAGATTCTCGTCCTGATTCGACAGAGCTTCGGTAGATCGGAGTTTCCCAGAGATTCCTCCATCGGAACATGATGAAATTTTATAGGGTTATTCTAGACCCAATTCTGCACAATTCTACCCAAGCAATCGTCAAAGCGACGCTCGAGGAAGCGGGGACGACGAACACGAGTCACTGTCCAAAAAAACTGAACGGTTGCTCGAGGACGATGTTAACATCGAGCCCCCGAGCTCCATGGATGATTACCCGTGATCTTGATAGAGATCGGAGATGATGATGATGAAAGTATCCATCCGATCTTGATAATCTGACGCGGAGCGCAATCATTGATCCAGCCGAGGTGACCAGTCGAGCCGGCGACGAAGATGCCAACATCGATAACAAAGCTCGGTTTCGACGCGTAGATCGCGCCGAAGACGATCCGAATTCCCATCGCACCGCGGTGACTGCCAGCAGGCTCTCAATGAAAGCACCAATGTCGGTGTCAAATCCGACATATCTCGCAGTAGAGGTACTAAGCTAGGCATCTTGGAGCGATGGTAACATGGACACGGGATTTTACCCAGGTTCGGGCTCTCTCAATTAGATAATACCCTACGTCCTACTTTTGATTGTATTGATATGGGGATAGTACATAGTACAGGTATCTACCATGAGATTGTTGTAGTGAATATGAGATTGTCTATTGACTAGCCTGGCCTCGGTTTATATAATGCACCGTAGGCCTAGGGTTTAGAGGAACCGTTGTCTTGTGCGCCAAGTCTTGTGGAATCTCCCTTGTATGCATCATGGGCTGCCCGAAGTGGCCCATTTGTGAATCACCCTAGGGGTCCTCGGCCCGACCCACTGGTCAGGAGACGACGTGGTGAGTACCCCCTAGTCCAGGACACCGTCACCAGGAGTGGGACGCTCAGGTGCCGTCGTCACCGCATTTCGACTTAGGACCGGATGGCTATTACGGATGATGATTACCAAGCTAGGCCAAAAGCATAAGCTTGGGGGAGTACGTATTTCCACCGACATTATATTCATGTTTACACATTTCATTCCAGTTGTCGGTGTCCATACTTTTTCATTGCATTATCCATGCTAGATTTATTTTCTCGCTCTCTTTTGTGTGTTTGAAAAACTTTGAGAAAATCCAAAAATATTTCTTACTTCTTTTCGGCTTTTCTTTCTAGTTTAATTTAATTGTAGTAGCAAAAGAAAACCCAAAAAGATTTCTCGTTTCTTCTTTTACTTGTTGGGAGCTCTCTCGTGTAAATAGTTTTTCTCGTTTTTGTTTTTCCCTCTTTAATTTGCTTTCTTCAAGAAAAACAAAAACTCAAAAAATATTTCAGTGTGTTTCTCTGAAATTCTTTTCCTTTTATTTGAGTCGTACCAAGAAGACCACAATGAAAATGTTGAGTGGCTCTCATATGCAATATTGTTAATCTAACAAAGAGCCCGTGTTACTTTGTCTTCTCCTCTTGAATAAAATGTTTGCAGATTCCAGCTTAGTCCACGGCACTCTTGCACTATTATTATTTTCATATCATTCGGTCGTGCAAGTGAAAGGCAATAATGACGATATTTGACGAAGTGACTGTGACAGAGAGAGGCGGGTATGAACTCAACTTGTTTTTGTTTTTGTAAATATGTTTAACCTAGTATCCATGATTTAGCATATTATGATCAAACATGTTTGCGATGACAATTAGAGATTATAGTTGCTCATGCCATGCTTAAGTAGCTAGGAGTGGATAATGATTTATCTTGGATGTCAACATGCATTAAAATGATTGTGATGTAGTATGATGATATGGTATCCTCCTCTGAATGTTTCAAGTGGCTTGACTTGGCACATGTTCACACATGTAGTTAGATCAAAACCAACATAGCCTCTACGATAATTATGTTCATGGTGTTCATATCCTACTCATACTAGTATTCAATGTTTATTATTCATAATGCATGTTCATGACCGTTTTCGCTCTCTAGCTGGCTGCTTCTCAATCTATTTGCTAGCCTTCGCCTGTACTAAGCGGGAATACTGCTTGTGCGTCAAAATCCTTAAACCAAAGTTATTCCAGATGAGTCCACTATATCTACCTATATGCGGTATTACCCTGCCGTTCTGAGTAAATTTGCATGTGCCACCTCTCAAAATTCAAATGAACATCTGTTTTGTGTGCCTGGACCGCTCATGGAGCGACAGGGGGCGGCCAGTATCTTCCATTATAAGCGGGTTATTCTCATGATAAGTGGTTATTCACTCGTCCTTGCACGAGAGGGGCGGTAATAGGGATTCCCGGTCCCGAAATCAAAAACTGCAAATAATTAAACAAAACTCTCCCAGGAATGTTGTTGGTATGGACGGTACCCGTGGATTCGGCTAGCCGTGGAGTGTGTTTGTTGGTGGAGGGGGAGTAAACCTTTACTATTACCGCTTGGGAACCGCCGCTAATGTGTTTAGCATGGAAGATATTGATAACTCTTGGTCGTAACGTTGACGGGAAGGGTGTACCTCCCAAAATTATATTTATCTCTGATTAAAGCTTTGAGCTCTGGCACCTCTGCAAATACCTGCTTCCCTCTACGAAGGGACTATCTATTTACTTTTATGTTGAATCATCACCTTTTCAAATAAGCGCTAGATCTGAGAGCACTATTGTCATCCTCATGCATTGTGTATAGTTAATGTTGGATGCAGCATGACTGGATCTTTTCTACCATGAATTACAATATTTAGTCGTTGCTTGAACTTTGGAGGTGCTCTGCATTTATGTTTTGCGGTCTCAGAAATGGCTAGCAAGATACCACTGTTGTCATATTATATCATGATTGTTTTGACAAAGTGTTGGTGCTTGAGATATTTTATTATTTATTGCTAGTTGCTTATGTCATTGATATTAGTTAATATAATTTTTAATAGCTATTGCTGACATGGTTAGTCATAATCTTTGCTGAAAACCTGGGTGCTACTTAAGCATATGTATGTAAACAAGAACAAAAGAGTTCGTAAAAGTTTTTCTTTATCACTTTCAGTTTGTCAAATGAATTGCTTGAGGACAAGCAATGGGTTAAGGTTGGGGGAGTTAATACGTCTCCAACGTATCTACTTTTCCTAATGCTTTTGCTCTTGTTTTGGACTCTAATTTGCATGATTTTAATGAAACTAACCCGGACTGACGCTGTTTTCAGCAGAACTACCATGGTGTTGCTTTTGTGCAGAAATAAAAGTTCTCGGAACTGGACGAAACTTTTTGGAGATTTATTTTACAATAAATAAAAAATATTGGAGCCAAGAACCACCGGAGGGGGTGCCCTGGTTGGGCACGATACACCAGGGCGCGTCACCCCCTCCAGGCGCGCCCTGGTGGGTTGTGCCCACCTCGTGGCCCCACTGACCCTAATTCCAGCGCTATAAAATCCTATTTTCGGAGAAAAAATAGGAAAGAAAGTTTCATCGCGTTTTACGATACGGAGCCACCGCCACCTCCTGTTCTTCATCGGGAGGCCAGATCTGGAGCCCGTTTGGGGCTCCGGAGAGGGGAATCTTTGGTCTTCGTCATCATCAACCCTTCTCCATCGCCAATTCCATGATGCTCCCCACCGGGAGTGAGTAATTCCTTTGTAGGCTTGCTGGTCGGTGAGGAATTGGATGAGATTCATCATGTAATCAAGTTAGTTTTATTAGGGCTTGATCCCTAGTATCCACTATGTTCTGAGATTGATGTTGCTATGACTTTGCCATGCTTAATGCTTCTCACTAGGGTCCAAGTGCCATGATTTCAGATCTGAACCGTTTATGTTATCACCATTATATCTATGTTCTTGATCCAATCTTGCTAGTCATATGCACCTACTATGTGTTATGATCCGTAAACCCGGGAGTGACAATAGTCGGGATACTTTCCGGTGATGATCGTAGTTTGAGGAGTTCATGTATTCACTATGTGTTAATGCTTTGTTCCGGTTCTCTATTAAAAGGAGGCCTTAATATCCCTTAGTTTCCTTATGGACCCCACTGCCATGGGAGGGTAGGACAAAAGATGTCATGCAAGTTCTTTTCCATAAGCACGTATGACTATTTACGGAATACATGCCTACATTACATTTATGAACTGGAGCTAGTTCCATGTCGCCCTAGGTTATGACTGATACATGATGAATATTATCCAACGAGTTCACCGATCCAATGCCTACGAGTCTTCCACATATTGTTCTTGCTAAGTTACTATTGTTACTGTTACTGTTACTACTGCTATCAAAACTATCATACTACTGTGCTACTGATCACTCTGCTGCAGATATTTAATGTCCGGGTGTGGTTGAATTGACAACTCAACTGCTAATACTTTCAAATATTCTTTGGCTCCCCTTGTGTCGAATCTATAAATTTGGGTTGAATACTCTATCCTCGAAAAATGTTGCGATCCCCTATACTTGTGGGTTATCAACTATTCGATATCTTCCGCCGAAAGCTTGGAGACCAAAATTTCCACGTTTAGTCTCGTCACACACGGGATCAACTATAGGATTCGTTTGTGTTGTTGAATATCTCACACAGTTATGGTAAAGGGACTATGTCCGATGTGACTGTGCGCGCTACTTTTTCGCCGCACCGAACAAAATTTTTGGTTGCCGCACAAATATCTACCTCCCCCGCCCCTCGTACCAACCAAAAGCCACATCCCCCTGCTTCCCCCTTCCTTTCCTAAGTTCAAACCTGCACGGCTTGCTTGCAGCGCCGCCTCCTCGCTGGCAACGCTCCTTCCTGCTGCTTGCCCTCCTCCATCTAGTCAGGTAATCCACACCTTTCCCATACCCCCTCCCCCCACCCCTTCTCCTCCATTCCACATGCCCCGACCGGCGGCACGACACATTCCACCAAAATCACCGGCCCACCCTCCACATAGTCGCTGCCGAAAGACATGGTGCATGCAGTATAGCCAAGATCTCAAGGAGCACCTGGCAGCGGAGAAGCAAATCACGACCGCACGCGCGGATGAGGCCGCGATGGCTGCCATGCGTGCCGACTCTCAGATCTTGGAGCAGCACCTCGCCGTCGAGGCCACCGTCAACGCCTCGCGTGCGGATGCCACCACATGATTGGCTGCTTTGAACAACAACTCTTGTGTTTTCTCGAGGGCTCCGTTGTTGCCTTTGACGACGACTACGAGTTGTTTTCTCAGCGTGCCCGTGCTTTCCTCAACTCTAGAGCCGGTAGGTTGGTGCCCGGACAGGCTGAGACCACTCACCACTACGAGGAGGGCACCCATGATGTGGAGGCCTCGCCCTCGTCCAAGCCCATCGTTATCGATATCTCCAACGACGAGGAATATCTTGTTTTTAAGTTTAATTACTAATGACCTGTGTTCAGCTAGCTACGCCTGTTAAGCATGTTTGCTTTACCTTTTGCATGTGTTGCTCCTTCCTTTCCTTAAGAAATTCTAGTGAAATATGCAATGTAATGCTACTATGCAATCTGACCTTCTACTATGTTCTATTTTGCAATGTGATGCTCAGTTAACTATTTGGTTCATTTGTTTTGGTGATCATCTGCAATGTGATGTTCGATTATTCTTGGTACAATTTTGTATTGTTATGCATGTGAAACATACAATTGCTATATTTCATAGTTCTTACCACGATTGGCTTTTCCATGTGGCTTGAATTAATATGTTGGATCTGCAATGCGTTTATTTTTCATTAACATATTTTACTGATAGCACGCCAAATCTCACTTAAAACCTGACCATATCTATCTTAAACGCGTTACAGGGGGAACAATGGGAGACACTGAAGTTTACCATCGAGGTTTGCACTTTCATGATCCTTTAGCTAATAGCACATTATTGTGCAATTGCAGGAACCATTCTAATATTTAGGTTTCTAATAATAATTTGGTCTTGCACATGTAGGTCCTGCTGTAAGAGGTTTAGACCCACTATTCGACCCATTTTGCATGTGGGGAGATGATGTGTTCATGAATATCAGTCAAATCAAGAAACTCAGAAAGATTGTTAAGATAATGAAACTTGCGACGAAAAACAACAAGATGTTTGTCTGCACAATGAAGAAGACATGAGTGAACTATAGGATGGTACTATCGCTTTTACCTTGTCTTTTTTCCCTTTCTGACATTACAATTTTTCGAAACGACATTTATGCATATCTTTGTTTCCAGTCCTTTCCAAAGCAGTTCATCGATGAGTATGTCTCAAACCACTTGTATGGTCAAGAGGCAAGGAAGGTATTCATACAGCACCGACGGTATAATCTTGAAGTCTTCCTTAAGAGGATGAAGGATGGGCGGGCAACCATCCACATGCACTGGCATAAAGTTGCAAGGACCTTCGACATCAGCGAAAGCTCAATATTTGCCTTCCGCTTCAACAGTTTTCTAGACGAGATTCATCTGTCCTTTTACCGTATATCATGCTATTTTCCAAAGGTTTTACATGTTGCATGTGAAACTCGATCCTGTCGTGTAATTGGGTAGCAAGGTAGTATATGCATATATGATGTTATACTCTGATGTATTTCAATTATGAAATCCTGGTTGCCGTAATACGAAATGAAATATATTGTGTGTTTGATATGAAGTGTCAATTTGTTTACTAGCTGGATTATAAATAATAGAGCAATTAGCCTGATTATTAGGGTTTCATATTGCAGACAGTTTGTCATAGAACACCGTGAGTGATGACCTCACCAAACCCACACGATTTCTGGAAATTTGGCATGTTGGATCAGTGAAAAATCACACACGACTTCCGGTCCAAAACTGTGTGCGTTAGAACACACATTCGCAAACGTTTTCACATAAAACATGTGTGTGATGGACAGCCCTATGCCAAACAGTTTCTTCTAGGCACCGTGCGTGATGGCCACCCCTAACACAGACAATGTTATGTAGAAAATTGTGTGTGATGTAGAATACGAACGGAAACGTACGTTTGGGATTCACTGTGTGGGATGCTAAGCACATCTCACACGACTTCCCCAATATATCTGTTTGTGATGGCCCTTCCAATCGCACACGACATATTTTTGCTCATCGTGTGTGACCGGGCGCGGTCATCGCCGACGGTTTTCCTGTGTCGTGTGGGATAGCCCCCCCTATCGCCCACACATGCAAGGGGACGGTTTGAGACTACGTTACGGAAAGGGGTTAAAATCTTTTGTATAGCAGGCGCCTGCACTAGTGATGATGTCCGAGATAGTGTATTTGTATGTAGATCTTCTCTTCTCTATCATAATCTTGCATAGATTATAACAATGACTAAGGCTATGTTTGTTCTATTCTCAACAATTTTCATAGTCCATACTTTCTTTTTATGTGAAGTCATTACTTCCCATGGTATAAGCATATGATCTTTACTATTCTTTTTATTGCCATGCTACGATGATTGGTGCGAGGGAGTAAAGCACACGGACTCAACTAATCTTTATTATATAAGTCTCATACTCGATTACAATGGTAGGTAGATCTCAAAACAAAATCATAAGCAAAGCAAATCTGAAACTTTTATTCCACTAAACCACGAAATTACTAAAGATCAAACTGAAATAAAAGATGATGGTAAAAAGTGATGGTGATACGATACCGGGGCACCTCCCCCAAGCTTGGAACAAGCTAGGGGTGGTGCCCATACCCATGTGCTCAAGTGTTCTTCGGTGATGGTGGTGGTGTGCGGAAATCCTCCATCTTCCAAGGCATAGGTTCTCCGTCATGGAAAGAAACTCTTGTCTCCGGAATCCTGAAATCAGCAGCAAGGCTCATCCTTTTAAACCTAGATTCATACTCACAATTCTGGGTTTGAAGTTCATAGATTTGATCTTGGAGGTGCTCGATTCACTCTTGAAGCTTTAAGAGAGCTTCTCCCACGCTCCTGGTGTCAATCTTGTTTTCACGGATGAAGTCCGTGATCATTGAGTGATTGGCACTCAGACCACATTCAACCATCCCTTGGCACTTGAAGATCTCCTGCTCCACTTCTGCAAGCCTGGCCTTGTCCCTTCCCTCCTTCTTGGGACCTTGGACATCTCGGATGTGGAGCACCCCCCTCATGCATCCCAATGGCTTGAGGGTGCTTCATCACCTCCGGCAAGTAGGGGTTGATGACCTTCTCGAAGAACTTGTCTTTAGATGAACTTGGGGAAGTCATGGCGATCTAGATCTGTCAGAAAAACATCTTGAAACAAGAACAAAGGAGAAACTCGCGATGAGGTGGTCAAAACACACTGGAGTATATGTAATGATTTTTTCCAGGTCGGAATACGTGTTCGGGAAGAAATCAGAGTCGGGAAGGCACATGAGGGCCGCACAGGCCATCAGGGCGCGCCCCAGGGGGGGTGCGCCCTGTTGGCTTGTGCCTACCTCGTGGGTCCCCCTGACTATGTTTTATTTTTTGAATTTTTCTAAATTCCTAAAACCAACATAAATTATTATTTTTGGAATTTTTGGAATCGGTTTTGTGGGATCACTAGAAGGTATGTCTAGAGGGGGGTGAATAGACTACTTGACAAAATAAAAACCTAACCTTTTCCCAAGTTAATTGGTTGGCAGATTTTAGCAATTCTAACAAGTCTAGTGCACCCTACACATGCTAGTCAACAAGTATGGCAGCGGAAAGTAAAGACAAGCATATGTAAGAGGGTAGAGATAGGAAGATCAAACGCAATTTGGAGACACGAAGATTTTTCCCGTGGTTCTGATAGGTGGTGCTATCGTACGTCCACGTTGATGGAGACTTCAACCCACGGAGGGTAGCGGTCGCGAGAGTCCATGGAGGGCTCCACCCATAAGGGTCCACGAAGTAGAAACCTCGTCTATTCCATCACAGCTTCCGTCCACGAAGGACTAGCCTCACTATGGGTAGATCTTCACGAAGTAGGCGATCTCCTTGCCCTTGCAAAATCTTGGTTCAACTCCACAATCACGAAGAAGGAGGCTCCCAAGCGACACCTAACCAATCTAGGAGGCACCACCCTCCAAAAGGTAATAGATGTGGCAGTATGATGAACTCCTTGCTCTTATGCTTCAAGAGATAGTATCCTCAACACTCAATCACTCTATCACAAGTTTGGCATGGGTAGAAGAGATTGATTGGATGGAAAGCAACTTGGGGAGGCTAGAAATCAAGATCCATATGGTTGGAGTGGATGATCTTGACCTCAAGACAAGGGTAGGTGGTTCTCTCTCAGAAAATTGGATATGGCAAGTGTAGATCTGTTCTGAGTGCTTCTCTTGCGAGTGAGTGGTGGTGGAGGGGTATATATAGGAATCTCCAAAAATCCAACCATTACAACATTATTGCCCAGGTCGGTGAAACCGAAGTAGAAACTTGGTGGCACCGGCTAGTTCAAAATGTGGCAACTTTGGCGTTTTCGGTGAGACCGATATATGAATCTCGGTGGTACCGATATGGGTGACCTAGGCAGTTACCAAATCTTGGTGAGACCGATTCCTCAAACTCGGTGGGACCAATTTAGAAAAATGGGCTAACAGAAAGTTGGTCCAACTTCTCGGTGGTGCCGATTCTCTAAACTCGGTAGGACCGAATCTAAAAAATGGCTAACCAGGAAGTTGGTCACTATTTTCGGTGGCACCGAATGAAAAGCTGGTAGTACCGAGATGCTAGGGTTTGGTTTGGCTTCTGTCTTGGATAAACTCGGTAGATCCGAATGGGAATATTGGTGGCACCGATTTTTGACTTTAGGCTTTGGGCACAGGATATGTGTAGGAAATTGGGTGAGTATTTTTGGTGGCTACCTCTAAGCACTTGAGAAACGAGATCATCATATTTACCTCATCCCCTTTTAATAGTATTGGCTTTCCTATGGACTCAAAGTGATTTCTCACAAAATATAAAATGTAGAGTCCTTGATCTTGAAGCATGGCCAATCCTATTCCTTCCTTTCCTTGGTGAGATTCTCCACACAATCCTTTAGCCAATCCTCTTTGTGGACTTCATCTGAAATAAGCTAGGTAGAACTATTAGTCCAAGAGACAATGTATGTTTTCATGAATTATCAAAACCACCAAGGGAGCATATGTGCTTTCAATCTCCCCGTTTTTGGTAATTGATGACAACATATAATCAAAGCTTCAAATTAAGATATGCAGGAATATGTGATAGCTTTGAAAGATACATGACTAATACAAGCTCTCCCTAAATGTGTGCAATCCATTTTAAAGGATAGTGTCTTTGGAATGCATGAACACACACATAATAGAAAGGACATGAGAAGTCATGTATATCTTGGCTATATGCATCAAATATATGTGAATGAGGTGTTTCCATGTTCAAGACTTCACCCTTGCAAACAATATGTGCAAGAAGCAAGAGATCATCTTGACCAAGGATATGATGCATATACTTAGCTTGGAGTTCTTGAGCATTTTAACAGTAGGAACACACTTGAGAAAACAATGTTAGGAAACACAAGAGTATTCTACATATCCAAATGCAAAAGGATTCAAGAGTACCAAGATATGGAAGACATATGATAAATAGAGTTTCTCAATATTGATATGTCTCCAAAACAACTTCTAAATGTGTTTTGGTCTGTTCTCTCTCTCCCTTGAACAGATATTTCTCCCCTTTTGGGTAAGCATAAGCTTAGCTGTATTTAGATATTCTCCCCCTTGATATATTCTCCCCCTTAAGCATAGATGATTTGATATTTCTCCCCCTTAATATATATCTCCCCCTTTGGTATAAGCATAAGCTTTGAAGCTTTGATATTTCTCCCACTTTGGCATTAATTTCCAAAAAAGGGTGACCCAAAGGGTCAGATAAAGGGATCATTGAGAGGGAAGGGATCATTGAGAACATTTGAGACTAAGGGATCCTTGAAGACTTTTTATCCCCCTTTTAACATCTGAAAAGGCTCTTTAAAATTTCTCCCCCTTTGTCATAGGGATCCTTGAATAAAGTTTCTCCCCCTTTCAAGGTTTTTTTGAAAAGGGATCACTGAAGAAATGGGAATTTGCTAAATTTACAAAGAACACAAAAGATAGCAAAATCGGTGGTTCCGAGGCAAATAAGTCGGTGGAACCGATATAAGGATGTGTAGCTTATCTGCATAATCGGTGACGTCGAGTTACTTGAATCGGAGGCTCCGAAGGCAAGACAGAAACTTAGCAAAAGCAATTTTTCAAAAAGTCTCAATAGAATAAAAATGATTGCAGTGAATTTTCAGAAAGAATTTGCAAGAAATTTTCAACTAGATGGAAATTGAGTGGTTCCAAGAAAGCATGCAACTATAAGATGAATCAAACAAGATACTTCATCTAGATGATGGGCGGTGACTAGGTCACCTATATTAGAGTATATTGACTTAAGGAGCCAATCAAGAATACTTGATCATAGGTCATACTCTACGTTAAGCTCAAAATGGGGTTACCATTTTTCGATTAAGCATTTTAATGTGTTTCATATCACTTGAGTTGCTTTAGCTCATGACTTGGAGTAAAGCTATTTCAAGGATATGAGCACATACCTTTGAGTGATGTTGATGACGTGGCATGTAGGAGAACTTCTTGTGGATGCTCAGGGTTGACGAAGATCATCTTGAGTTGAGAGCTATCCTTGATCGTTTTGGTTCTCTTTTCACCTACATGGGTTAGTCATGCAAGGAAGAACAAGATATATCCAAATGACAAGAGTGAAATTTTCATCATATGTAAGTCAAGGATATAGTTTGTGTTGTCTTCTTCCTTCCATCATCAAAGAAGGGTTGTGGATACTTGGCTTTTGACAAGATTGCTTGAGATATGAGTTGATGGCAATCTTGTGGAGTGTAGTTCTTCCAAGTACCTACAAAAGGTTAGATGCAATACAAGGGAGCATATATTTCCAAGATATAAGATAGTGTCATATCAAGTGTAACATGGAATAGTCATGTAAGCTCATGCCCTTACATGCATCTGAGTGAGTCTAGCTCAAGTTTGAAGCATCAATGATGTTCAACTCACTCCTCAAGTGACAAAACACTTTCTCATCAAGTGGCTTAGTAAAGATATCGGCCAATTGCTTGTTAGTGCAAACATGTTTGAGATTAATGTCCCCTTTAGCAACATGATCACGAATGAAATGATGACGAACTTGAATATGTTTAGTTCGAGAATGTTGCACGGGATTATGAGCAATCTTAATAGAACTTTCATTGTCACACAACAATGGAACATGTCTCACATGGATTCCGTAATCCTTAAGAGTTTGAGTCATCCATAGCAATTGAGCACACCATGATCCGGCGGCAATGTATTCCACTTCGGTGGTAGATAGAGATACCGAGTTTTGTTTCTTGGATGACCAAGACACAAGAGATCTACCAAGAAATTGACATGTACCCGAGGTGGATTTTCTATCAACCTTATATCCGGAATAGTCCGAGTCGGAATAGCCAACAAGGTTAAAAGAAGATCCCTTGGGATACCATATACCAAAGTTTGGTGTTTGTATCAAGTATCTCACAATTCTTTTCACGGCCTTAAGATGACACTCTTTAGGAGCGGCTTGATATCTAGCGCACATGCACACACTAAGCATAATGTCGGGACGGGAGGCACATAGATATAACAATGAACCAATCATTGATAGATAAATCTTTTGATCAACCGGTTTGTCCTCCTTGGTGAGGTCAACATGTCCACTAGTAGGCATAGGAGTTTTCATACCTTTACACTCTTGCATGTTGAACTTCTTGATCAAGTCCTTGGTATACTTGATTTGAGAGATGAAAGTTCCTTCTCTCGTTTGCTTGATTTGCAAACCAAGAAAAAATTTCAGCTCACACATCATGGACATCTCATACTTCTCGGACATCAACCTTCCAAATCTCTCACTAAATTGTGGGTTAGTAGATCCAAAGATAATATCATCCACATAAATTTGGCACACAAATAATTCACCATTAACTCTCTTAGTGAATAAGGTTGCGTTAATTTTACCAATTTCAAAACCCTTTTCAATAAGAAACTTCGTTAAGCATTTATACCAAGCACGTGGGGCTTGCTTAAGTCCATAAAGTGCTTTACGAAGCTTGTAAACATGGTTAGGTTTCATAGGATTCACAAAACCAGGGGGTTGTTTAACATAGACCTCTTCTTCAATCTCACCATTTAAAAATGCACTTTCAATATCCATTTGGTAAAGAGTGATATCATGGTGATTAGCATAAGCAAGAAGAATGCGGATAGCTTCAAGTCTAGCAACGGGAGAATAGGTCTCACCGTAGTCCATAACTTCAACTTGGGTGTAGCCTTGAGCCACGAGACGCGCCTTGTTGCGTACGACTTGACCGTCTTCGTCCTGTTTGTTCCGAAACACCCATTTGGCTCCGATGATATTTTGCTCGTCCTTGGGCTTCTCCACTAGTGTCCACACTTCGTTCCTCTCGAAGTTGTGTAGCCCCTCGTGCATAGCATTCACCCAATCCGGGTCCTGAAGAGCTTCTTCTACCTTCAAAGGCTCAATCCAGGTCCTGAATAATGCTCACAAAAGTTAGCTAGTCAAGTTTTAGAGCGAGTTATCCTCCCGGTTTGTATGTCACCGAAGATTTGATCTAGAGGATGATTTTTGTTCACTCTTGCTCGAACTCGGGGTAGCTTTTGCTTGTTGTATGGTGGATCTTCTTCATCACCATCTTCTTCTTCGTTGTCGTTGCCTTGAGGTGGTGGTGAAGGTGGTTGAGGTGGATCATCATGCTAAACTTCTTCCTCCTCTTCATCTTGTCGTGTACCGCTTGTGGATGCCTCCATGTCGTGTTGAGGTTCGCCTTGACGCGAAGTAGGGGCTTCCACTTCGGTTGATAAAGTACTCTCCTTCACCTCCATGGGACGAATCTTGCCGATGGACAAGTCTTGGATAGCTTCCGAAGGTTCCTTATCTCCTACATCATTTGGCAATTGTTCGACTTGCGATCCATTAGATTCATCAAACTTCACATCTACCGTCTCTTCAACTTTTCGAGTGAAGTTGTTGTAGACACGGTAAGTGTGAGAGTTTGATCCATAACCGAGTAGGAAACCTTCCTGAGATTTAGGAGCAAATTTAGAACGACGATGCTTATCAAGAATGTAACACTTGGAGCCAAATACCCGAAAGTATCCAACTCGGTGCTTGTTACCGGTGAGTAGCTCATATGCCATTTTACTGAGAAGTTTGTGAAGGTAGAGTCGGTTCGTAGCATGAAAAGTTGTTTCCACGGCTTCTGCCCAAAAGTGTCTTGGCGTCTTGTATTCGTCGAGCATCGTTCTAGCCATCTCTATAAGAGTCCGGTTCTTCCTCTCAACAACTCCATTTTGTTGAGGCGTGTACGTAGCCGAGAACTCATGTGAAATCCCTTCTTCTTCAAGAAAGGAATCCACAATCGTGTTCTTGAACTCCGATCCGTTCTCGCTCTGAACTTTCTTGATCTTCACTTCAAACTGATTTTGCACTTTGCGAGCGAAGTTCTTGAAGATCCTTTGCACCTGCGACTTATCATCAAGAAAGAATACCCACGTAAATCTGGAAAAATCATCAACTATAACTAGACCAAAGGAATTTCCACCGAGGCTCTTGTAAGCATTGGGACCAAAGAGATCCATATGAAGCAACTCGAGTGGTCTCCTAGTAGTCATGATATTCTTTACGGGATGACTTCCACCTACTTGCTTTCCAGCTTGACAAGCACTACAAAGTCTATCTTTGTCAAATATAACATCTTTAACACCAAGTATATGATCACCTTTGATGAGCTTGTCTAGATTACGCATACCAACATGTCCTAGCCTTCTATGCAAAAATCAACCTTTAGAAGATTTTGCAATAAGACGAGTACGAGGTTTGGATCTCTTAGTGAAATCAACAATGTATAGATCACCTCTATGGAAACCGGTAAAGACCATGCTATGATTATCTTGACGAAACACTTGGCAATCTACTTTGGTAAATAGCACATTAAAACCGAAGTCGGCAAGTCTAGATACGGAAAGAAGATTGTAGCCAAGGGATTCAACAAGCATGACATTTTGAATAGAGCTATCATGAGATATGGCCACCTTACCAAGACCAAGTACCTTACCCTTGGAGTTGTCTCCAAAAGTCACATACCTTTGCAGTCCATGGTTTGGTGTGATCTCTTGAAACATGTCTCTATCTCCGATCATATGATCGGTGCATCCACTGTCGTGAATCCACTCTTTTCCTCCGGACATGTAATCCTTGAAGTTTGCCATGAGACTTAGATTCTTCATAGTCTTCTCATACTCGATGTCGAACAACTCATCTTCATCATAGTAGCCATGTTCCACATTTTCATCATCAAGTGGGAAATCCTCGTCATAAGAAACAAGAGATTCGTTAGAGTTGTGATCATGACAATGTTCAAGATTATGAATGCGAATGGCTTCAACAATGATGTTGTTGATAGTTATGACATCTCCTTTAGCACGCATGAGGTCTCTAAGCTCAAATAGATAATCATCAAACTTAGGATCACTAGGCATCATTTTGTGAAAAGCAATAGATTTATGAAGAATTTCATCAAGATTACTCAATGAATAATTTGGATATCGTTTCTCCAAATCATTCCACAAAGTATAAGCACATTCAAAATTCTTCATTTGATCAAACACAATTCTAGGCAATCCTCTAATGATAAGATTAACAGTTCTAAGATTGCGTAGCATATCAATTTCCTCTTCGTGTGTGGGGTGTAAAGGATCAATGGGAGGTACATAGGGGTTCTTAACATGCTTGCTCAAATGAAATTCATTGAATAACTCAAGCATCTCATGTTTCCATTGACTATAGTACTCCCCATCGAGAACGGGCACTCTACAACTAAGACTCCCCAAACTAGACACATCCATCTTCCTCCAATGGTGATAAAACCAAGGCTATGAAGACCAAAGCTCTGATACCAATTGTGGGATCACTAGAAGGGATGTCTAGAGGGGGGTGAATAGACTAGTTGACAAATTAAAAACCTAACCTTTTCCCAAGTTAATTGGTTGGCAGATTTTAGCAATTCTAACAAGTCTAGTGCACCCTACACATGCTAGTCAACAAGTATGGCAGCGGAAAGTAAAGACAAGCATATGTAAGAGGGTAGAAATAGGAAGATCAAACGCAATTTGGAGACACGAAGATTTTTCCCGTGGTTCCGATAGGTGGTGATATCGTACGTCCACGTTGATGGAGACTTCAACCCACAGAGGGTAGCGGTCGCGAGACTCCACGGAGGGCTCCACCCATAAGGGTCCACGAAGTAGCAACCTCGTCTATTCCATCACGGCTTCCGTCCACGAAGGACTAGCCTCACTATGGGTAGATCTTCACGAAGTAGGTGATCTCCTTGCCCTTGCAAAATCTTGGTTCAACTCCAAAATCACGAAGAAGGAGGCTCCCAAGCGACACCTAACCAATCTAGGAGGCACCACCCTCCAAAAGGTAATAGATGTGGTAGTATGATGAACTCCTTGCTCTTGTGCTTCAAAAGATAGTATCCTCAACACTTAATCACTCTCTCATAGGTTTGGCATGGGTATAAGAGATTGATTGGATGGAAAGCAACTTGGGGAGGCTAGAAATCAAGATCCATATGGTTGGAGTGGATGATCTTGACCTCAACACAAGGTGTCGGTGTCAAATCCGGCATATCTCGTAGTAGGGGTCCTAAGCTAGGCGTCTTGGAGCGATGGTAACATGGACACGGGATTTTACCCAGGTTCGGGCTCTCTTGAAGAGATAATACCCTATGTCCTGCTTTTGATTGTATTGATATGGGGGATAGTACAGAGTACATGTATCTACCACGAGATTGTTCTAATGAATATATGATGATCTATTGACTAGCCTGGCCTCGGTTTATATATGCACCGTAGGCCTAGGGTTTAGAGGAGTCCTTGTCTTGTGCGCCAAGTCTTGTGGAATCCTCCTTGTATTCGGCAAGGGCTGCCCGAAGTGGCCCATTAGTGAATCGCCCTGGGGGTCCTCGGCCCGACCCACTGGTCGGGAGACGACGTGGTGAGTACCCCCTATTTCAGGACACCATCAGTAGCCCCCTGAACCGGCCTTCAAGTTGGGGACGCTCCTCGGTTCTTCCGAATAGTTCTTTGTCTTCGGTCGTCGGCCTTGGAAGCTGGTTCAACAAATATTCCCATCTTCGATCTTGAGGATCGCCGAGCTGAATCCAGAGAGTTCACACATCGGGCATCCGAGGAGCCCCTTTAAGTGCTCGGCCTTTATCAATGCCTTGTAATGTTTACTCCATACTTCGGGGTCGAAGTGTTTCCCGTGCGGCGGTGTCCTCTTGCATCCGAGCTCCAACGCCGAACTGCATCTGAGGTATCTTTTTGCAGCCGAGCTCCAACGCTGATCAGCATCTGAGCGCCAATGACGGGCTGCGTCCGAGCTCCAACGCCGGATTGTGTCCGAACTCCAACGCTGGTCGGCATCCGAGGTGTCATAAATTACCTCGGTCTCGGAAAATTTGAAGGACTTCATCCGAGCTTAAATGTCGGAATAGTCTTTTATGGAGCCAGCCATTCACATCCGAGCGTTTATGCCGTACTGCTTCTGAGGCGTCTCCGATCTTGAGCTTTATGCCGGACTGTTTCCGAGCTCCAACGCCGGACTGTATCCGAAGAGTCTTTTTACAGCCGAGCTCCAACGCCGGACTGCATCCGAGCTCTTGCGCTGGACTGTATCCGAGCGCCGGACTACATCCGAGGTGTCATAGATTACCTCGGTCTTGAAAAAGTTGAAGGGGTTCAACCGAGCTTAATGCCGGAAATGCCCTCTATGGAGCCAGCCACTTGCATCCGAGCTTTATGCCGGACTCCTTCCGAGGTGGTGCACCACCTCGGCCATGGGCTGATTTTTGTAAATTTAATTCCGATTTGTGCAATGTATTCTTTGCCGAGATATATAGCCAGTAGCCCTCAAGGTGTGTGTCCGTTGAATGTCCGGCATGCACCTGAAGGAAAACATAAAACCGTTGATCCCAGTAGCCCCTGAAACTCAGGTCGATTCACAAAATCGGCCTGAGGATCAACTCCTAGCTCTGCAGCATACTTAGGAATAGAAACACGGTGTAATATATTAGAGTAAATAGTGATCGGCAAGCGGGCCCTTGAGAGAGGGTCTTGAGAAGTTGCCATAATATATTAGCTTGATGCCGGATAGGTCCAGATGGTACCTATTGTTGTCCGAAGACACGTTTGTCCATAGCTTGGTCAAGCCGAACACTGAGCATTTTGAATTTTCTGCATTGAATAGGCAATGCAGTAGCCCCCGAGCCACTGGTCGGGTGGCAACACCAGATGAGGGGATCGATGTGCCCCTTTAATATTTGTAAATGATAAGCGCGAAGCCCAGTAGCCCCCGAGACTTAATGTGGGCACGGGTGGCCGAATTAAGGATCGATATTCGGAGTAAATTGACTTTAATCAGAATTTATGTGTAATGATTCTATGTATCCAAGTACTTTACATCATTAATGCTCGGATCCGCATTGTACAAAACTTTGTCGACCAACCATCGGCTTCAACCTCCTCGGCCAGTGGCCGGGGAGTGTTTGTCCTACTTTATTAAGCCTTTATGAGGGCAAAGATATATGGCAAACAAGGCAATCCGGCCATACGGTTTTATAAACAAAGGTACGCGGAGAGATATGTTATATTACTATTTAACGTAAGAAACATTTTCCAAAGAAAATAGTCCCGCTATCGGTTCCTTTCTTTGGGTTGTCATGCTGACCATGATCATGAAACCTCATCTCTGATCAATGTGGGAGGAAAATATTGAGGATTTAGTTGGGGGAAAGTTCCCGAACTCTGTGGTCCATAATGAATCAAAATTTTCACTTCCATCGTTGCCGACCAATTATATCCTTTAAGATGGCTAGCTTTCGGCTTCACCCAGTCTGAGGTACTAACCCGGATGACCCGGTAGTAACAATCACAGAGGTGCTCCCTTTACCGCCTAGCCGAACAATCGGGAACATAGGGGTAAGCACAGGAGCCAGGCAACCCAGCTTGGCCAAAATCTTAAGTCAAATTGATGCATATTTATGGCTTTATTACGATAATTATGGAAGGCAAATTCTCCATTGAGACTGTTTATAACCTGAAAGTGGCCCATCGTCGGCTTCCACCCCTTTGTAGATGCTACACAGGGTGTTTCCGTACTAACAATACAACCCTTAGCCGACGTCTCAATGCCCGGAGGTGGTTGTGTTAGCGGAAACGAGGCAACCAGATATGCAGGCTTTATAACTTTCACTTAGTCATGGGAGCTTAAAGTTTGGGAGGCCAGTTACTAGCCCCCGGTTAGTGTTCGGCGTCAGCCGAGGTCAAGCCGTTAACACTCCGGCCAATTTTATGAAAGGGCCGTTGTTTAATACGGTCATCGGATTGCCGACCAGTTTATGCTCATTGTGACAGTCAGTTTTCGGCTTTCTCCACTGAGGTACTTGACCAGTTAAACCGGAAGTACAATCGCAGTGTTTCTCCCTTTGCACTCCTAGCCGAACAAAGTGGAACGTAGGAGGCAAGCACAGGAGCCGGGCAACCCAACTATTGACCGAAGATGCAATTCGAAACTGGTGCATATAAAGCAATTTCCGAGAACGTTTTGCCGAGGACTCCTCGGAGTGCCTTGGCTTTTGGTGGGTTCGGCTCCAGTCGCAGCCCCCCGTTGATATTGCCGATGCTTTAAAAGTGTACTGCGAGAGTTATGCTCGGAAAAAACAAAATTTATGCAAAAAACTTTATGTTTAGATAAAAGAAAATTGTGCAAATCCGAAACTGGTCTTAAAATTAATATGTGCTTCGGTCGTGCTTTAACATGATACATCCGATCTCCAGACTTCAAGCGGGTCACCGTTTGGCTTCAACCTCCATATCCCTAAGGCGGAGTGTTTCTCCGAGGCCAGTTTAGCGAACTAAACGCGAGCAGCTCTAGAGAGAAACCAGGCTACCCGGCTATTGACCACACACTCGAGTCGAGAAAGGAGCAGTAGAAAAAAACTTTGCACTGACTGAGAAGAAAACATTTATTATAAAACAGCTCATATAAATTTAAGAGCCCCCAAGTGACTTGGGTAAAAGAATTTTATGTATAATGATTGTATGTAACGAAGTACTTATATCATATTTGTGTTCGCCCGAACTTTAAACGCGTCTTAACCGACCGTCGTCTTCTCCCTCTTCGGCCAAGGGCCGAAAAGTGTTATCGACTGCGCCATCCGAGGATATCGGAGGTGTTTCGAATAACCAGGCAATCAGGCCATTAGGCTATAACAGACAAAGCGCGCCCAGGGAACTTATGCTATATTACTATATATTTAACGTAAGAAGCATCTTCAAAGAAAATAGTTCCGCCAACGGTTCCTTTCTTTGGGTTCTCATGATTACCATGAGGGGTGTGCAATAAATTTATGTATGCTTGTCTTCCGTCGTGGCCAACCATAGTTGAAAACAGTAAGAGCGCTAGCTTTCGGCTTCACCCGTCTGAGGTACGAGTTCGGATGACCCGATCGTAACAATCGCAGAGGTGCTCCCTTTACTCCCTAGCCGAACAATCGGGAACGTAGGGGTAAGCACAGGAGCAAGGCAACCCAGCTTTGCGGAACACTTAAGTCAACATGATGCATATATTGGCGTAAACACGAACAAGGAAGGGTGCGATACATTAATAATCATATGCAAGAGGAATGGCTTCATAAAGGAAGCCCCCAAGTAAACGGGGTATTTGAATTTGTTTGTAACAAACAAAGTTTTGACAAAGAAAGTTTTTCGCAAACAACTTTTTGTCAAAAAAGTATAATGCTTGGTCGAACCGAACAAAATTTAAAACTGAAAGTTTTTTAGCATGAAAGTGACTTAGCTGGTTAATGTGCTCGGTGTCGATGACGCGATCCGGGCTTGTGGCGGGACGAGGACGCCCATCGAACTTTGACAGATCCGGTGTGTAGTCTTCGGCATGACCGACGTCTCATCCCCCAAGCCCGTCCCGAGGTGACCGAACAAGGAGTTCGGCACTCCGAAGTAGTGTCACGGCTCGGCCGATGTGGCGAGGCGAAGCCCCTGGTCCAGCCGAGGTGGTGAAGTAGGTCGGCAAGGTGACGCCGGGGTGACCGCGTGACGGCAGTCGAAGTCGATTTCCTGCACTCATAAAATAGTGCAAGCCAAAAGTAATAACAAAGAAAGATAATAATATATTTAAAAAAAATATTATTCTACTTAGTTAATTTAAGTGAAGCAAATAAGTAAAGGAATATGGCCTGGGCGCCGAGGTGCCTGAACGAAGAGTTCGGCTTAACGAAGTGGTGACGCTGCACGGTCGATGTGGCGAGATGAAGTTCTCGGTCCAGTTAACATGCCGAAGCTGTGATCGGCGGATGCCGAAGTCTCATGCAGGTCGGCTGGTGACGCCGAAGTCTCATGCCAGCCGAGGTGTTGAAGCAGGTCAGCTAGTGACGCCGAAGTCCCCGGAGCGGGTTGATGAGGAGATGAGGAAGCCCCCAGTCTAGCCGAGGTGACGGAGCAGATCGGTAAGGTGGCGCTAGAGCCCCATGCCAGCCGACGTGTCAAAGCAGGTCGGCGTGGTGGACGTCAGCTTGAAAAAGTAACGGCGCGGCGATGCCGACGCAGGTCGGAATTTGTGACGAGGTCAATGCTGGCTTGATGAAGCAACGGAGCGCCCGACCCGTACAACCCGCGGATGACGAGGTTCGCTTGATGATTATTCGGTCCTCGCGATGCCGAACTCTTGGTCGGATGACCGAGATGATGAGAAATTTTCCTTCAAAAAGGACGTCCGACAACCCGTTCATGAAAAAGATACACTCGGGTTGGATTCGTTTTCGCGCAGAAAACAGATCGGAAAAATTGATGCACTCATCGGACGTTTCCCGGAGTTTGAACGGTCGGATTGAGCTGAAAGTTTGAGGGGCGATCGGTATGGGAATTCTGCAGCCGATGAACGGTGGGATCTTCCAAACGATGTCCGAGCTGGAAGTTGGACACCCTGCCCTAAACTCATCCCGATTCCCGTCCAGATTCGACAGAGCTCCGGTATTTCATAGATCGCCGAAGATTCCTCCATCGGAATACGACGAAATTTTACGGGGTCATTATAGACTCAATTCCGCACAGTTCCACCAAAGCAATCGTCAAGGCGATGCTCGAGGAAGCGGGGACGACGAACACGAGTCGTTGTCCAGAAAAACTGCACGGTTGCTCGAGGACGATGTCAACATCGAGCCCCCGAGCTCCAAGGATGATTTCTCGTGATCTTGATAGAGATCGGAGATGATGACGATGAAAGTATCCGTCCGATCTTGACGATCCGGCACGGAGCGCAGTCCTCGGTCCAGCCGAGGTGACCAGTCGAGCCGGCGACGAAGATACCGACATCGACAACAAAGCTCGGTTCCAACGCGTAGATCGCGCCAGAGATGATCTGAATTCCCATCGCACCGCGGCGAATGCCAGCAGGCTCTCAATGAAAGCACCAATGTCGGTGTCAAATCTGGCATATCTCGTAGTAGGGGTCCTAAGCTAGGCGTCTTGGAGCGATGGTAACATGGACACAGGATTTTACCCAGGTTCGGGCTCTCTTGAAGAGATAATACCCTACGTCCTGCTTTTGATTGTATTGATATGGGGGATAGTACAGAGTACATGTATCTACCACGAGATTGTTCTAATGAATATATGATGATCTATTGACTAGCCTGGCCTCGGTTTATATACGCACCATAGGCCTAGGGTTTAGAGGAGTCCTTGTCATGTGCGCCAAGTCTTGTGGAATCCTCCTTGTATTCGGCAAGGGCTGCCCGAAGTGGCCCATTAGTGAATCGCCCTGGGGGTCCTCGGCCCGACCCACTGGTCGGGAGACGACGTGGTGAGTACCCCCTAGTTCAGGACACCATCACAAGGGTAGGTGGTTCTCTCTCAGAAAATTGGATATGGCAAGTGTAGATCTGTTCTGAGTGCTTCTCTTGCGAGTGAGTGGTGGTGGAGGGGTATATATAGGCATCTCCAAAAATCCAACCTTTACAACATTATTGCCCAACTCGGTGAAACTGAAGTAGAAACTCGGTGGCACCGACTAGTTCAAAATGTGGCGACTTTGGTGTTTTCGGTGAGACCGATATATGAATCTCGGTGGTACCGATATGGGTGACCTAGGCAGTTACCAAATCTCGGTGAGACCGATTCCTCAAACTCAGTGGGACCGATTTAGAGAAATGGGCTAACAGAAAGTTGGTCCAACTTCTCGGTGGTACCGATTCTCTAAACTCGGTAGGACCGAATCTAAAAAATGGCTAACCAGGAAGTTGGTCACTGTTTTCGGTGGCACCGAATGAAAAGCTGGTAGTACCGAGATGCTAGGGTTTGGTTTGGCTTCTGTCTTGGATAAACTCGGTGGATCCGAATGGGAATATTGGTGGCACCGAATTTTGACTTTAGGCTTTGGACAGAGGATATGTGTGGGAAAGTGGGTTAGTATTTTTGGTGGCTACCTCTAAGCACTTGAGCAACCAGATCGTCATATTTACCTCATCCCCTTTTAATAGTATTGACTTTCCTATGGACTCAAAGTGATTTCTCACAAAATATAAAATGTAGAGTCCTTGATCTTGAAGCATGGCCAATCCTATTCCTTCCTTTCCTTGGTGAGGTTCTCCACACAATCCTTTAGCCAATCCTCTCTGTGGACTTCATCTGAAATAAGCTAGGTAGAACTATTAGTTCAAGAGACAATGTATGTTGTCATGAATTATCAAAACCACCAAGGGATCATATGTGCTTTCAGGTTTACTTACCGTACCACATTACTACCCCCTTTTCAAGTTTCTGGAGTGTTCGGCCTCCCGTATATGTTCTTCCGGTGTTATCACTTGAATGATATTAGTCTCTTCATTAATGGGCGTACCTGAAATATAATGCTTGATTCTTTGCCCATTCACCACCCTCGGGTTTTTGCCTTCGAAGTTATTAATTTTTATGGCACCAGAGCGATAGACCTCTTCGACAACATGTGGACATTCCCATTTGGATAAAAGTTTTCTTGCAAAAAACCTAAAACGAGAATTGTACAAAAGCACAAGGTCTCCTACATTGAATTCCCGCTTTTGAATCCTTTTGTCATGCCATCTTTTAACTTTTTCTTTAAACAACTTAGCATTTTCATAGGCTTGTGTCCTCCATTCATCTAGTGAGCTAATATCAAATAACCTCTTTTCACCGGCAAGCTTAAAATCATAATTAAGTTCTTTAATTGCCCAATAAGCCTTATGTTCTAGCTCAAGAGGTAAATGACAAGCTTTTCCATACACTATTTTATATGGGTACATCCCCATGGGGTTCTTATAAGCAGTTCTATAAGCCCATAGAGCATCATCTATCTTTTAGACCAATTCTTCCTGGATCTATTAGTAGTCTTTTGCAGAATTAATTTCAGTTCTTGGTTGCTCAATTCAACTTGGCCACTAGACTGTGGATGATATGGTGATGCAATTCTATGGTTAACATCATACTTAGTTAGAAGTTTACGGGAAGCACCATGAATAAAATGTGAACCACCATCAGTCATTAAACATCTAGGGACTCCAAACCTCGGAAAAATAATTTCCTTAAGCATTTTAATAGAAGTGTTATGATCAGCACTACTAGTTGGAATAGCCTCTACCCACTTAGTAACGTAATCAACAGCAACTAAAATATGAGTATACCCATTCGAGGAAGGAAAAGGTCCCATGAAATCAAAACCCCATACGTCAAATGGTTCAATGGCAAGTGAATAATTCATAGGCATTTCTTGACGTTTACCAATGTTACCAACCCTTTGACATTCATTGCATGAAAGGACATACTTACGAGCATCTTTGAAAAGAGTAGGCCAATAAAAACCAGATTGTTGTACCTTGTCTGCAGTTCTGTCACCAGCATGATGTCCTCCGTAAGGCTCGGAATGACACTTCCTTAAAATATGTTCCTGTTCATGCTCAGGTATACAACGTCTAATAACACCATCTACTCCTTCTTTATAAAGATGTGGCTCATCCCAAAAGTAGTGTCGTAAATCATAAAAGAATTTTTTCTTTTGCTCATAGGTGAAACTTCGTGAAATATATTTGGGCCATTTGCATTTTTGTCCGTAGCTCGAACCACCTACTTAGATTTACCCCTAATTTCGAAGCATGCTCAAATTTGCCCCTCTACCGTTAGTTCCCCTTATAGAAATGCCCTTCCGTTCCATTTCCGTCCGGTCGAAGGGCTTTGACCATTATCTGAACGTTTCTTGGACATTTTTCCCCTTACTCCATGTGTCACTTACAGGTGGGACCCACTGTAAAAACATAAATAGGAAAAACTCTTTCTCTCAGCCTCTCTCTCACACACACTCACAAGTGGTTCCAAACTAAAAAAGAAAAAAGACTCTCTCACACAGCCCCCCCTCTCTCTCCCTGACATGTGGGGCCATGGGCCCCACTGTCAGGGTCAACACCGGCCCTTGCATGGTCATGGCAGGGCTTGGCGGCTCCAATGGCCGTCGCCGGCGAGGGGTGATACGTCTCCAACGTATCTATAATTTTTTATTGTTCCATGCTATTATATTATCATTCTTGGATATTTTACAATCATTTTATAGCAACTTTATATCATTTTTTGGGACTAACCTATTGACATAGTGCCAAGTGCCAGTTGCTGTTTTTTGCTTCTTTTTTTACTTCGCAGAATATTAGTACCAAACGGAGTCCAATCGCGATGAAACTTTTTGGAGATTTTTTTTGGACCAGAAGAAAGCCAGTGAGCCAAAGAAGCACCCGGGAGGAGGCCCAGGGGGCCTAGAAGACACCAGGGCGCGCCAGAGGCCCCCGGCGTGCCCTGGTGGGTTGTGGTGGCCTCGGGACTCCCCTCCACCGCCTCTAAGCTCTATAAATACCCAAATATTTAATAAACCCTAGAGGAGTCGACGAAAAACACTTCCAGCCACTGCAAGTTCCAGAACCGCGAGATCCAATCTAACACCATCATGGAGGGGTTCATCATCCTCATTGGTGCTTCTCCGATGATGCACGTGTAGTCCACCGTAGACCTATGGGTCCGTAGGCAGTAGCTAGATGGCTTTCTCTCTCTCTTTTGATTCTCAATACAATGGTCTCTTGGAGATCTATTTGATGTAATGACTTTTTGCGGTGTGTTTGTTGGGATCCGATGAATTTCTAGTTCATGATCAGTTTCTATCCATGAATATTATTTGAGTCTTCTTTTGATCTCTTATATGCATGATTACTTCTAGCCTCATATTTCTTCTTTGAATCTTTGGTTTAGTTAGGCCAACTAGATCGATTTTTCTTGCCATGGGAACAGGTGCTTTGTGATGGGTTCAATCTTGCGGTGTCCTCTCCCAGTGACAGAAGGGGCGGCGAGGCACGCATGTATCGTTGCTATTAAGGATAACAAGATGGGGTCTATTCCTACATGAATAGATCTTGTCTACATCATGTCCTCGTTCTTATTGCATTACTCCGTTTCTCCATGAACTTAATACACTAGATGCATGTTGGATAGCGGTCGATGTGTGGAGTAATAGTAGTAGATGCAGAATCGTTTCAGTCTACTAATCTTGGACGTGATGCCTATATAATGATCATCGCCTTGGATATCATCATGATTATTTGATCTTCTATCAATTGCCCAACAGTAATTTGTTTACCCACCGTGTGCTATTCTCATGAGAGAAGCCACTAGTGAAACCTACGGCCCCCGGGTCTACTTTTCCAACATATTGCTTTCCGATCTATCTCTTGCCGCTTTTGTTTTCAGATCTATTATTCCAAAAACCCAAAAATACCTTGCTGCACTTTTTATCTGCTCCTTTTATTTTGTATTCTTGTGCGATCTAATTATCAAATCTACTACACCTAATCTATCTTTTTACCGTTGAGAGATTGACAACCTCTCTTATGCATCGGGTTGCAAGGATTTGTTCTTTGTGTGCAGGTACCGTTTACATAGCATTGTGTGGTCCTCCTCCAAGGTTCGATAACCTTGGTTTCATAACTGAGGGAAATACTTACCATCGCTGTGATGCATCATCCCTTCCTCTTTGGGGAAATTCCGACGCAGTCTCAAGCCACGTCAAAGGAATTTATGGCGCCGTTGCCTAGGAGGAGGTGCGAAAGTAGTCTCTCTTCAACTTGCCAATCTCTGGCGCCGGGGAGACATCATCAGCATCTATCAGGTTCCTAATCACAAATCTCATCTCCTTGCAATTTACATTATTTGCCATTTGCCTCTCGTTTTCCTCTCCCCCACTTCACAAAATTTACCGTTTTATTCGCCCTCTTTTTCGTTTGCCCTTTTTCTCGTCAGATCTCTTGTTTGCCTACCTTGTTATTATGGCTAGTTCTTCCTCTATTGCGTGTACTCCCGAGAATGAAGTTGTTAATTTTAAGCAAAGGGGAGGGGAGAACCTAAAAGATGCTTCGTATAGGATTTGCAATGCTCATGATAGATCTATTCATAAGCAATCTATCATTGTTCTTCTTCGCAATTTTTATGTGGGCATCACCACTTGGTATATATTCGTCCTTGATACGATTACCGGTGGGAATTTCTTGATGTGTCCATCTTTGGACACTTTTAATGCTTTGGGAAATTTAGTGGGTTCACCATCTCTCATGATTAATGAAACAACCTTAACTCTCGAAGATGTTATGGAAAGGCTAGATGTTATTGAAAATAATATAATTACCAAAGAACATCTTGAAAATTTGGATAAGAAAATGCATAATCTTGCTAATAAAATTAGGTCAAAAGCAGGGGATGCCTTTAAATTATTGAAGGAAAAGGAAACTGTAGTTAACGAAAGAATAGAAGAAAGTCCCTCCCGGATTGATAAGTTGGAAGACATTTTTAGTAACTTGAGCACGGCCTTTTCTTCTGTTAAAACTATTGAAAAAACTCCCGTAAAAATTTTCAAGACTACACAAGTCACTAAGAACAAAGGTGCCACATCCAACAGCCACAAGGGAGATCTTAAAATGATTAGTGTTCATCCCAATTTTGTTGAAATAGTAAAAGACCCTACTTACAAGAATGATTTTTTTTGTCTTATTCCTAGAAGTATTATCAATGAAAGGGTTCATGCTAAATTCTTGAAGAAATCTAGTTGTGTGATTGAGGAGTTGAAAACTAAAGATGAAACAATACTTGAATCTATGCATTATGCCTAGCTAGGGGCGTAAAACGATAGCGCTTGTTGAGAGGCAACCCAATGAATAAATTTATTTTCACATTTTTCTTTCTGTTCTTGAGTGTTGAAAAAATTATGCTACTGTTATGATTGTGTTTTTTATGTTTTAATTAGTGTTTGTGCCAAGTAAAGCCTTTAGGATGATTCACAAGATGAGTAGAAACAATGCTGAATCTAAAACAGAAACTTTGACTCCAGTGCAGGAATTTTCATTTTTTACTGGAGAGTGATAATGAGCTGAAATTTTAACACAGTATTTCTATACAAATTATTTACGTCTTCCTAGTTTTTCAGAATTTTTAAAGTTACATAAGTATGGTTAGAGTACAGATTACTACAGACTGTTCTGTTTTTGACAGATTCTGTTTTCGTTGCATTGTGTGCTTGTTTAGATGAATCTATGGTTTGTATTGAAGGGTATAAGCAATAATAAAATATGAATGGGTTTGCAACAGTACTTAGAGTGGTGATTTGCTTTGTTATACTAACGGATCTCACGAAGGTTTTGTTGAGTTTTGTGTGATTGAAGTTTTCAAGTTTTGGGTGAGATCACGATGGATGAAGGAATAAGGAGTGAAAAGAGCCTAAGCTTGGGGATGCTACAGCACCCCCAAGATAATCCAAAGAGAAACAAGGAACTAAGCTTGGGGATGCCCCAAGTGGCATCCCCTCTTTCTTCTAACGACCATCGGTATTTTACTTGGAGCTATATTTTTATTCGTCACATATCATGAGTTTTGCTTGGAGCGTCTTGTATTATTTGAGTATTTTCTTGATTTGAATTTTAGTTTGTCACAAGTATCCTTGCTGGACACACCTATTTTCGAGAGCCAAAATTATGCTATGATTTGTTAGAATTGCTCTATATGCTTCACTTAAATTTTTTGAGCCATGGAATTGCTCTAGTGCTTCACTTATATCTTTTTGAGCACCGTGTGCTTTAAATTTTTCAAGAAACACTCTCATGCTTCACTTAGATTAATTTGAGAGTTAGTAAATTTCGAAGAAATTCTCTCATGCTTCACTTATATTATTTTTAGAGATGAAATTTTTATGCTCATGTTCTTCACTTAAATTTATTTGAGCTTGTCAAAAGCAATGGCAATATATGAAACTAGTCCCAAAGTGATAGGTATTCAAGAGGGATATAATAAAAACTTTCATGAATATCATTGGACAAATTAAACTTGATTCCTTGTAATAGTTTTGAGACATGATGATAGTAATATGTGAGTCATGTTGGTGGGTAATTATGCTTTAGTAAGAATATTGGTGTTAAGGTTTGTGACTCCCTATGCAAGCACGAAAGTCAATAGTTATGCAATGAAATTACATCCTACTTATGGTGCATTATTCGGTGTTAATTATGCTCAATGCCCGTTTATGTTCGTTTCTTGGTTGGTTGCTTCTCAATCTATTTGCTAGCCTCCACTTGTACTAAGTAGAAATACTACTTGTGCATCCAAAATCCTTAAACCCAATTTTGCCTTATGAGTCCACCATACCTACCTATATGCGGTATTTCCATGCCGTTCTAAGCAAATTTGTATGTGCCATCTCTAATTTTCAAAATGAATTTCCTTTTTGTGTGCTTGTACCGCTCATGAAACGGTAGGGGGTGTCCAATATTTTCCATGTTAGATGTGTTATTCTCAAGATGAGTGTTTATTCACTTGTCATTGCACGAGAGTACGGCAATAATAGGGATGCCCAGTCCCAAAATGAAAAAGAAATTTACTTTATGTTGTCAAATAATAAATTCCTTGGAAAGTGTTGGTATGGAAGGCTGACGTGGCTTGGACTGCGTCGGTATTTCCCCAAAGAGGAAGGGATGATGCAGCACAATGACGGTAAGTATTTCCCCCAGTTATGAAACCAAGGTTATCGAACCAGTAGGAGGATCACCACCACCCAATAAGCAGCACCTGCACACAAACAACAAATACTTGCAACCCGACGCGAAAGAGAGGTTGTCAATCTCTCTACAGTAAAAAGATAGATTAGGTAGTGATAGATAGGAGAGATAGATCTCTCAAGAACACAAATAAAAAGAGTAAATATGCGGCAATATGTTTTTGGGGTTTTGGTTTTGTAGATCTGAAAACAAAGATTGCAAAAAACGTAGATCGGAAAGCAATATGATAGAAAAAGTAGACCCGGGGGCCGTAGGGTTCACTAGTGGCTTCTCTCATGAGTATAGCGCACGGTGGGTGAACAAATTACTGTTGGGCAATTGATAGAAAATCGAATAGTCATGACGATATCCAAGGCGATGATCATTATATAGGCATCACGTCCAAGATAGATAGACCGACTCCTGCCTGCATCTACCTCTATTACTCCACACATCGACTGCTATCCAACATGCATCTAGTGTATTAAGTTCATGGAAAAACGGAGTAATGCAATAAGAACAATGACATGATGTAGACAAGATCTATTCATGTAGGAATAGACCCCATCTTGTTATCCTTAATAGCAACGATACATGCGTGTCTTGCTGCCCCTTGTGTCAGTGGGAAAGAACACCGCAAGATCGAACCCATCACAAAGCACCTCTTCCCATGGCAAGAAAAATCGATCTAGTTGGCCTAACTAAACCAAAGATTCGAAGAAGAAATACGAGGCTATAAGTAATCATGCATATAAGATATCAAAGAAGACTCAAATAATATTCATGGATAGAAACTGATCATGAACTCAAAATTCATCGGATCCCAACAAACACACCGCAAAAGTTTACATCAAATAGATCTCCAAGAGACCATTGTATTGCGAATCATAAGAGAGAGAGAGAACAAGCCATCTAGCTACTGCCTACGGACCCGTAGGTCTATGGTGGACTACTCACGCATCATCGGAGAGGCACCTATGAGGAAGATGAACCCCTCCGTGATGGTGTTTAGATTGGATCTCGCGGTTCTGGAACTTGCGGCGGCTGGAATTGTGTTTTGTCGACTCTCCTAGGGTTTTTGGATTTCCAGGGAATTTATAGGCACGATAGTCGGTTGAGGGGGTGCCCGAGGTGCCCAGCACCCACCAGGCCACACCAGGAGGCCTCTGGCGCGCCCTGGTGGGGGCTGTCCACCCTAGGCCCCCTCTTCTGGTGTTCTTTGGCCCATCTGGTTTCTTCTGGTCCGTAAAAAATCCACAAAAAACCCGCAGCGTTTCATCTCTGTTAGGTACTGATTTCCTGTGAAGTAAATAACAAGCAAAAAACAGCAACTGGCACTTTGGCACTATGTCAATAGGTTAGTCCCAAAAATGATATAAATTTGTAATAAGATGATTGTAAAACATCCAAGAATGATAATATAACAGCATGGAACAAGCAAAAATTATAGATACGTTGGAGACGTATCAGCATCCCAAGCTTAATTCCTACTCGTCCTCGAGTAGGTAAATGATAAAAACAGAATTGTTGATGTGGAATGCTGCCTAACATGTTCATCATATTCTTTTCTTCTTTGTATAGCATGGACATTTGGACTTGTAAATGATTCAAAGCAATAGTCTAGTTTTAACATAATGACTTCAATACTCAAGCATGTCAACAAGCAACCATGTCTTTCAAACTATCAACACTAAAGAAAGTTATCCCAAGCCCATCATGCTCAATCATTGATCCATTCATGAAACACACTCAAATATTAGCTATGCCCAATGCTCAAGTACGATCATAGTGCCCCCTAGTTGGTGCTTATAAGAGAAGATGGAGACTCAAAGCAAAAATAAAAAATGCATAAAGTAAATAGATAGGCCCTTCGCAGAGGGAAGTAGGGATTTGTAGAGGTGCCAAAGCTAAAAGTTTTAAATTGAGAGAAAAAATATTTTGGGTGGCATGCTTTTCCTGTCAACGAAAACGACAAAGTAGCTCACAATACTTTCCATGCTAGATATATAATAGGTGGTTCCCAAACAGAAAATAAAGTTTATTCCTTTTTCCACCAAACTTTCACTTTCCATGGCGGGCCGTATCCACGGTTGCCTTCCATACCAACACTTTCCAAGGAATTTATTATTTGACAACATAAAGTAAATATTTTTTTCTTTTTCATTTCGGGAATGGGCATCCCTATTACCGCAGCACTCTCGTGCAATGACAAGTGAATAAACACTCATCTTGAGAATAACACATCTAGCATGAAAAAATATTGGACACTCCCCACCGTTTCATGAGCCGTACGGGCACACAAAAGAGAAATTTTATTTTGAAAATTTAGAGATGGCACATACAAATTTGCTTGGAACGGCATGGAAATACCGCATATAGGTAGATATGGTGGACTCATAAGGCAAAACTTGGTTTAAGGATTTTGGATGCACAAGTAGTATTTCTACTTAGTACAAATGAAGGCTAGCAAATAGATTGGGAAGCAACCAAACCAAGAAACGAAAAATCACATAAGTGAGCATTGAACATAACTAACACCGAATCATGCACCACAAGTAGGATGTAACTTCATTGCATAACTATTGACTTTCGTGCATGCATAGGGAATCACAAACCTTAACACCAATATTCCTACTAAGCATAATTACTCATTAACATGACTCACATATTACTATCATCATGTTTCAAAACTATTACAAGGAATCAAGTTTAATTTGTCCAAAGATCTTCATGAAAGTTTTTATTATATCCTCCTTGGATATCTATCACTTTGGGACTAGTTTCATATATTGCCATTGCTTTTTGGCAAGCTCAAACAAATTTAAGTGAAGCACATGAGCATAAAGATTTCATATCTCAAAAAGGTATAAGTGAAGAATGAGAGGATTTCTTCAAAATTTTACTAACTCTCAAATTAATCTAAGTGAAGCATGAGAGTATTTCTACAAAAGCTTCCAAGCACACCGTGCTCAAAAAGATATAAGTGAAGCACTAGAGCAATTCTATAGCTCAAAAAGTTTAAGTGAAGCATATACACTAGAGCAATTCTATAGCTCAAAAAGTTTAAGTGAAGCACATAGAGCAATTCTAACAAACCATGGCATGATTTTGGCTTTCTCAAATAGGTGTGTACAGCAAGGATACAAAGGAAAAAACTAACAAACAAAGCAAGCAAAGATACAAGACGCTCCAAGCAAAACACATGATATGTGACGAATAAAAATATAGCTCCAAGTAAAATACCGATGGTCATTAGAAGAAAGAGGGGATGCCACTCGGGGCATCCCCAAGCTTAGTTGCTTGTTACTCTTTGGATATATCTTGGGGGTGCGGTAGCATACCCAAGCTTAGGCTTTTGCTACTCCTTATTCCTTCATCCATCGTGATCTCACCCAAAACTTGAAAACTTCAATCACACAAAACTCAACAAAATCTTCGTGAGATCCGTTAGTATAAGAAAGCAAATCACTACTTTAGGTACTGTTGTAAACCCATTCAAATTTTATAATTGCATTATACCTACTGTATTTTAACTTTACCATGGATTATACCCTCCAATACAAACCATAGATTCATCAAAACAAGCACACAATGCAACAAAAACAGAATCTGTCTCAAACAGAACAGTCTGTAGTAATCTGTACCATACCCATACTTCTGTAACTCTAAAAATTCTGAAAAATTAGGACAACGTAAGGAATTTGTATAGAAACACTATGTTAAAATTGCAGATCAATATCGCGTTCCAGAAAAAAATTGAAAATTCATATACTAGACGCAAAGTTTCTGTTTCAGATTCAGCATCACTTCTACTCATCCTATGAATCATCCTAACAGTTCTACTTGGCACAAACACTAAATAAAAGATAAAAAACACAATTATAATAGAGGCATAATTGTGTCAATACTCAAAAACAGAAAGGAAAAAGCAAAAATTATTTATTCATTGGGTTGCCTCCCAACAAGCGCTATCGTTTTACGCCCCTAGCTAGGCATATTGGATAGATTCAAGTATTGTCATCTTTGGTTTTGGATGAAGCGCTTTTGTCAAGAGGTTTTGCAAATAAAACTTGAAACACATCTTCCATGGCAACCTTAGCACTATCAAGTTGTCCCTCTACGTAACCCCTTTGATTACCGGCCACGATCCAAGAATACTGTTGGTTCACATCGTTGAAAACTTGTTGGGTCATGTCTAAAACGGGCACTTCCTTTTTAAGATTCTCATCAAAGATTTGATTATTTCCAAGCAAATATCTCATCATGTAATCACTATTGTAAAGGATTTCTCCTATTACCGGTTTTTCACGGCTCATACCATAAAAACCAAAGATTTCCCTAGCTTCCCATACTATGTGATCAAATTCATTCATAAGAACAAGGGTAGCTAACTTCTTAGCTTTGGGATTCTTTATGACGGGTAGCTCATAAAACAATCTATGCAAAGTAGGATGGGTACGAATAAATCTATTTTCAAGTTTTAAAACTAGTGCCGAGATAGCTTCCGCATAAGATTTAGTTCTTTTCAATATAGGAGTATCATCGAGAGTCAAATTTCCAACGCAATTGAAAAACTCTTTAATAGTTTCTTTTCCTATAACGTTCCCTTGCCCCAAAACAAAAGTGTTAGAATCAAGATTGGCAGAACGTCCAATTTTAGGAGTCCTACCGTCATCCATTTCTGCCATACCAAAATCACTATGGGTGACAAGCAAACAAGAGATCTGACGAGAAAAAGGGCAAACGAAAAAGAGGGCGAATAAAATGGCAAATTGGTGAAGTGGGGAGAGGAAAACGAGAGGCAAATGGCAAATAATGTAATTGCAAGGAGATAAGATTTGTGATTAGGAACCTGGTAGATGATGATGGAGTCCCCTCGACGCCTACGATAGGCACGTAGAAGAGACTGCTTCCTCCCCGGCAACGGCGCCAGAAATTCCTTTGACGTGGCTTGGACTGCGTCGGTATTTCCCCAAAGAGGAAGGGATGATGCAGCATAGCGACGCTAAGTATTTCCCTCAGTTATGAAACCAAGGTTATCGAACCAGTAGGAGGATCACCACCACCCAATAAGCAGCACCTGCACATAAACAACAAATACTTGCAACCCGACGCGAAAGAGAGGTTGTCAATCTCTCTACGGTAAAAAGATAGATTAGGTAGTGATAGATAGGAGAGATAGATCTCTCAAGAACACAAATAAAAAGAGTAAATATGCAGCAATATGTTTTGGGGGTTTTGGTTTTGTAGATCTGAAAACAAAGATTGCAAAAAACGTAGATCGGAAAGCAATATGATAGAAAAAGTAGACCCGGGGGCCATAGGGTTCACTAGTGGCTTCTCTCATGAGTATAGCGCATGGTGGGTGAACAAATTACTGTTGGGCAATTGATAGAAAATCGAATAGTCATGACAATATCCAAGGCGATGATCATTATATAGGCATCACGTCCAAGATAGATAGACCGACTCCTGCCTGCATCTACCTCTATTACTCCACACATCGACCGCTATCCAGCATGCATCTAGTGTATTAAGTTCATGGAAAAACGGAGTAATGCAATAAGAACGATGACATGATGTAGACAAGATCTATTCATGTAGGAATAGACCCCATCTTGTTATCCTTAATAGCAACGATACATGCGTGTCTTGCCGCCCCTTGTGTCACTGGGAAAGAACACCGCAAGATCGAACCCATCACAAAGCACCTCTTCCCATGGCAAGAAAAATCGATCTAGTTGGCCTAACTAAACCAAAGATTCGAAGAAGAAATACGAGGCTATAAGTAATCATGCATATAAGAGATCAAAGAAGACTCAAATAATATTCATGGATAGAAACTGATCATGAACTTAAAATTCATCGGATCCCAACAAACACACCGCAAAAGTTTACATCAAATAGATCTCCAAGAGACCATTGTATTGAGAATCATAAGAGAGAGAGAGAAGAAGCCATCTAGCTACTGCCTACGGACCCGTAGGTCTATGGTGGACTACTCACGCATCATCGGAGAGGCACCTATGAGGAAGATGAACCCCTCCGTGATGGTGTTTAGATTGGATCTCGCGGTTCTAGAACTTGCGGCGGCTGGAATTGTGTTTTGTCGACTCTCCTAGGGTTTTTGGATTTCCAGGGAATTTATAGGCACGATAGTCGGTTGAGGGGGTGCCCGAGGTGCCCAGCACCCACCAGGCCGAGCCAGGGGGCCTCTGGCGCGCCCTGGTGGGGGCTGTCCACCCTGGGCCCCCTCTTCTGGTGTTCTTTGGCCCATCTGGTTTCTTCTGGTCCGTAAAAAATCCACAAAAATCCCCACAGCGTTTCATCTCTGTTAGGTACTGATTTCCTGTGAAGTAAATAACAAGCAAAAACAGCAACTGGCACTTTGGCACTATGTCAATAGGTTAGTCCCAAAAAATGATATAAAGTTGTAATAAGATGATTGTAAAACATCCAAGAATGATAATATAACAGCATGGAACAAGCAAAAATTATAGATACGTTGGAGACGTATCAAAGGCAACCGTGGATACGGCTAGCCATGGATTGTGAAAGAATGGTGGAAAAAGGAATAAACTATTTTATGTTTGGGAACTGCCTATGATGTATCTAGCATGGAAAGTATTGAGAACTACTCGGTCATTTTCATTGACAAGAAAGGCATGCCACCAAAAATATTTTTCTCTCTCAATTTAAGCTTTGAGCTCTGGAACCTCTACAAATCCCTACTTCCCTCTACAAAGGGCCTATCTATTTACTTTATGCAATTTTTATTTTTAATTTGAGTCTCCATCTTCTCTTATAAAGCACCAACTAGGGGGCACTATGATCATACTTGTGCATTGGGTGTAGTTAATATTTGAGTGTGTTTCATGAATGGATCAATGATTGAGCATGATGGGCTAGGGATAACTTTCTTTAGTGTTGATATTTTGAAAGACATGGTTGCTTGTTGGCATGCTTGAGTATTAAAGTCTTCATTACAAACTAGACTATTGCTTTGAACCATCTAAAAGTCCAAATGTCCATGCTACAAAAGAAAAAAATATGTGATGAACATGTTAGGCAGCATTCCACATCAAAAATTCTGTTTTTATCATGTACCTACTCGAGGACGAGTAGGAATTAAGCTTGGGGATGCTGATACATCTCCAACGTATCTATAATTTTTCATTGTTCCATGATGTTATATTATCATTCTTGGATGTTTTAAAATCATTTTATAGCAACTTTATATCATTTTTTGGGACTAACCTATTGACATAGTGCCAAGTGGCAGTTGCTGTTTTTTGCTTGTTTTTTTACTTCGCAGAATATTAGTACCAAACGGGGTCCAATAGCGATGAAACTTTTTGTAGATTTTTTTGGACCACAAGAAAGCCAGTGAGCCAAAGAAGCACCCGGGAGGAGGCCCAGGGGGGCCAGAAGACACCACGGTGCGCCAGAGGCCCCCGGCACGCCCTGGTGGGTTGTGGTGGCCTCGGGACTCCCCTCCATCGCCTCTGAGCTCTATAAATACCCAAATATTCTAGAAACCCAAGAGGAGTCGACAAAAAATACTTCCAGCCACCACAAGTTCCAGAACCGCGAGATCCAATCTAACACCATCACGGAGGGGTTCATCATCCTCATTGATGCCTCTCCGATGATGCGTGAGTAGTCCACCATAGACCTACGGGTCCGTAGGCAGTAGCTAGATGGCTTTCTCTCTCTCTTTTGATTCTCAATACAATGGTCTCTTGGAGATCTATTTGATGTAATGACTTTTTGCGGTGTGTTTGTTGGGATCCGATGAATTTTGAGTTCATGATCAGTTTCTATCCATGAATATTATTTGAGTCTTCTTTTTATCACTTATATGCATGGTTACTTATAGCCTCGTATTTCTTTTTCGAATCTTTGGTTTAGTTAGGCCAACTAGATCGATTTTTCTTGCCATGGGAAGAGGTGCTTTGTGATGGGTTCGATCTTGCGGTGTCCTCTCCCGGTGACAGAAGGGGCTGCGAGGCATGCATGTATCGTTGCTATTAAGGATAACAAGATGGGGTCTATTCCTACATGAATATATCTTGTCTACAGCATGTCATTGTTCTTATTGCATTACTCCGTTTCTCCATGAACTTAATACACTAGATGCATGTTGGATAGCGGTCGATGTGTGGAGTAATAGTAGTAGATGCAGATCGTTTTGGTCTACTAATCTTGGACGTGATGCCTATATAATGATCATCGCCTTGGATATCATCATGATTATTTGATCTTCTATCAATTGCCCAACAGTAATTTGTTTACCCACCGTGTGCTATACTCATGAGAGAAGCCACTAGTGAAACCTACGGCCCTCGGGTCTACTTTTCCAACATATTGCTTTCCGATCTATCTCTTGCCACTTTTATTTTCACATCTATTATTCCAAAACCCCAAAAATACCTTGCTGCACTTTTTATTTGCTTCTTTTATTTTGTGTTCTTGTGTGATCTATTTATCCAATCTACTACACCTAATCTATCTTTTTACCGTTAAGAGATTGACAACCTCTCTTACGCGTCGAGTTGCAAGTATTTGTTCTTTGTGTGCAGGTACCGTTTACATAGTGTTGCGTGGTCCTCCTCCTAGGTTCGATAACCTTGGTCTCATAATTGAGGGAAATACTTACCGTCGATGTGCTGCATCATCCCTTCCTCTTTGGGGAAATACCGACGCAGTCTCAAGCCACGTCAAGGGGCGGGCGCACCTTCATGTGAGGGCCACGGGGGTAGGATCTAGGTGGTCTGACAGGGGAAGGGGGTGGAGGTTGAGGCGGACGGCGGTGTACGGTGGCGCCATGGACGGGGACGGTTACAGATCGAGAGCTCCTGCCGAAGACGTCGTTGCTAGCAATCGTGACTGGAGGCCAGATCGAGAGTTGTGAGCATGTCTATGAGCTCCGTCGAGCTCCTCTCCTCCTACCTGCGCGTTGAATCAGGCATGGGGCTGCCTATACACCATGCCCGGGACCTCGACCTCCGCCACGGTCGTCGCTCTTCCCCTCCTAAATCCGGCCGCCGCGATCCACCCTTTGACCTACCTGACCACCATGTCGTCGTTGCCGAAAGCTCGCGCCCCTAGTCCCATCTTATCCTGCTCGATTCTGTGCTTCGAGTGCCCTACCTGAAGCCGGCCGCCATGACCGACCTCGACTGGCTTGGCCGTGTGCCCTCCTCCTGCGCCCAGGGTGCTCGCCACGCCCAGCGTGCCTACTGTGCCTTGCGCAGCTACACTACATACCTGCACTCTCCTTGTGGCAGTCGTCCGCCCACTACGCGAGCCGACGGCAAGCTCAGCCGCTCACGGCCGGGCACCCAAGTACCGGCGTTGACCCTGACAGTGGGTCATATGGCCCACATGTCAGGGAGAGTGAGAGGTAATGAGAGAGGGAGAGTTTTTTTCTTTTTTATGTTGGTTGGGACCCATGTATAAGGGAGAGGTAGGGGATGAGAGAGATTTTTTTTTCGGGTAGGTCCCACCTGTAAGTGGCATGTCCATAGAGGGGCAAAATGTCCAGCAAACGCTCATGTAGCGGTCAAAGCCCTTTGACCGGATGGTAACGACATAGAAAGGCATTTCTATAAGTGCGCCTAACGGCACAGGGGTAAATTTGAGCATGCATCGAAATTAGGGGCAAATCTGAGTAGTGGGTTCGAGTTAGGGACACAGATGTAAAAGACCCAATATATTTAGCAACAATATAATTAGCATAATCAGCATACCAAGGAGTGCTACGTGAAGTATTTATAGCAGCAAGTTGTTCATCAAGAAAATTATCATCAATAAGCAGTGGGTCATCAAGAACATTTTCCATTCGAGACAAGTTATCTGCTACAGGGTTTTCAGCTCCCTTTCTATCAACGATATGCAAATCAAACTCTTGAAGCAAAAGCACCCACCTAATGAGTCTAGGTTTAGCATCTTTCTTTTCCATAAGGTATTTAATAGCAGCATGATCAGTGTGAATAGTTACTTTGGAATCAACGATATAAGGTCTAAACTTATCACATGCAAAGACAACTGCTAAAAATTCCTTTTCAGTGGTGGCATAATTTCTTTGGGTAGCGTCTAGATTTTTACTAGCATAATGATAACATTCAATTTCTTGTCTACTCTTTGCCCTAGGACAGCACCAACAGCATAATCACTAGCATCACACATAATTTCAAATGGCAAGTTCCAATCAGGTGGTTGAACAATGGGTGCAGAAATCAAAGCTTTCTTAAGTATTTCAAAAGCTACTACACAATCATCATCAGAAATAAAAGGAATATCTCTTTGAAGAAGATTAGTTAATGGCCTAGAAATCTTTGAGAAATCTTTGATGAAACGCCTATAAAACCAGCATGACCAAGGAAACTTCTTATACCTTTGATATCTTTTGGGCATGGCATCTTCTCAATTGTGTCAACTTTACCTTTGTCCACTTCAATCCCTCGTTCAGAAATTTTATGCCCAAGCACTATGCCTTCATTCACCATAAAATGGCAAAACTCGATCAAGGTTCCTCAAGCAATCATCAAAAGAAGTCCCGTAAACGGAAAAGTCATCCATGAAAACCTCAACAATCTTTTCACAAAAATCAGAGAATATAGCAGTCATACATCTTTGAAAAGTAGCAGGTGCATTACATAAACCAAAAGGCATACATCTATAAGCATATGTTCCAAAAGGGCAAGTAAAGGTAGTTTTCTCATGATCCTCTTTTGACACAGGTATTTGAGAAAAACCAGAATATCCATCAAGAAAACAAAAGTGTGTGTGCTTAGATAATCTTTCTAGCATTTGATCAATAAAAGGCAAAGGGTAGTGAGCTCTCCTAGTAGCTTTGTTTGATTTCCTAAAATCGATCACCATCATATAACTAGTTAGTATTCTTTGTGGGATAAGTTCATTTTTATCATTAGGAACGACAATTATACCACCTTTCAAAGGAACACAATGAACAGGACTTACCCATCTACTATCAGTAATATGATAAATTATACCTGCCTCCAGAAGCTTTAGTATTTCAGTTCTTACCACTTCGTTCATCTTAGGATTTAAGTGGCGTTGATGATCAACAACGGGTTTAGTGTCAGGTTCCATATTAATTTTGTGCTGACATAGAGTGGGACTAATGCCCTTGAGATCATCGAGAGTATATCCAATAGCAACCCGGTGCTTTTCCAAAGTTTTAAGTAATCTCTTTTCTTCATGCTCTGAAAGGTTAGCACTGGTAATAACAGGATATATCTTCTTTTCATCAAGGTAAGCATATTTCAAAGTATCGGGTAAAGTCTTTAACTCAAACACGGGATCTCCCTTGGGTGGAGGAGGATCCCCTAAAATATCAACTGGCAAGTTGTCTTTAAGAATAGGTGTTTGTTTAAGAAATATGTCATCTATTTCATTCCTCTCATTCATATGCATGTCATTTTCATGATCTAGTAAATATTGATCTAACGGATCGGTAGGAGGTATGACAATAGAAGCAAGACCAAACTTGGAGAAATTCTTACATGGTAATTCTTTCTCTTGTGGTTATTTACCAAACTTGGAGAAATTAAATTCATGATACACATCACCAAAGCCTATCTTGACCTTCTCAGTAACACAATTAATTTGAGCATTAACAGTATTCAAGAAAGGTCTACCAAATATAATGGGACAAAAGTTATCTTGTTTTGAACCAAGTACTAGAAAATCAGTGGGGTACTTAATTTTTCCACACAAGACTTCAACATCTCTAACAATCCCAAGTGGTGTAATAGTGTCTCTATTTGCAAGTTTAATAGTAACATCAATGTCTTCAAGCTCAGATGGTGCTATGTCATTCATAATTTCTTGATATATGGTAAAAGGTATGCATGGCACTAACACTAGCGCCCATGTCAAACAAGCCATGATAACAATGGTCTCCAATTTTAACAGAAACAACGGGCATGCCAATAACTCGTTTATTTTTGTCTAACTCATCCCGCTCATTTCTAACAAGTTTTACAATTCTAGTGGTTTCGTCACAGAAGTAAATAACCTGCCCATCAATGTTATCAACTAGAAGATCTTTTACCATAGATATTTTAGGCTCAACATTTATTTGTTCTGAAGCTATAGGTGTCCTAACATGACTCTTATTAACCATAGTTGTAGCTTTAGCGTGTTCCTTAATTCTAACAGGGAAAGGTGGCTTCTCAATGTAAGCAGTAGGAACAATTGGATCAACATGGTTAACAATCATTTCTTCCTTCTCAACTTTAATGGATTTCTCTAATTGCTCTTCAATGGGTGGATGGTATTTAAACCATTTCTCCTTAGGGAGATCAACATGCGTAGCAAATGATTCACAGAAAGAAGCTACTATCTCAGAGTCAAGGCCATATTTATTACTCAACTTATAACAAGCATCGGTTTCCATGAAAGATTTTACACAATCGAACTTGAGCTTTATACCTGACTCTTTACCTTTGTCGAGTTCCCAATCTTCAGAGTTGTGCTTAATTCTTTCTAGAAGATCCCATTTGAATTCAATAGTCCTATTCATGAAGGAACCAGTAGAAGAAGAATCGAGTAGTGCTTGATCATCATGAGAAATCCAAGCATAAAATTTTTGTATAATAGTGTTTCTGGGGATCTCATGGTTGGGGCAAGTGTGCATCATAGATTTAAGTCTCCCCCAAGCTTGAGTGATACTTTCTCCTTCACGAGGCCAGCAATTATAAATAAAGTTCTGATCGCGATGAACCACATGCATAGGATAAAACTTCTGATGAAATTCCAACTTCAAGCGATTCCAGTCCCATGATCCAATATCACCCAATAGCATGTACCACATTAATTCCTTTCCCTCCAAAGATAAAGGGAAAACTTTCTTCTTAACTTTGTCTCCAGACAACCCTGCAAGCTGAAATAATCCACAAACTTCATCGACAAATATCAAATGGTAATCAGGATGAGTCGTTCCATCATATGGATTAGATAACAATTTTTCAAGCATACCCAAAGGGATCTCATAATAAATATTTTCAGTAGGTTCAGTAGGTTGAGAAACAATTTCCTCATCTTTGATTCGAGGCGAAGATTCCCTGAACAAGCCACTCAAAGGGTGACCGTTCATAGCGACAAGCAACAGTAAATTTCATCACGTATAGAAAATGTTTCCTTACCAATTCCACTTACCAAAGGCGCTTCACTCCCCGGCAACGGCGCCAGAAAAGAGTCTTGATGACCCACAAGTATAGGTTATCAATCGTAGTCCTTTCGATAAGTGAGAGTATCGAACCCAATGAGGAGCAGAAGGAAATGACAAGCGGTTTTTAGCAAGGTATTCTCTGCAAGTGTTGTAAGTAGAGATAGTAGATAGTTTTGTAGCAAGATAATTTGTAACAAGTGATAAGTAACGATAGTAACAAAAGTGCAGAAAGGTATCCCAATACTTTTTGTAGCAAAGGACAGGCCTGAAAGTACTCTTATATTAAGCAAGCGCTCCCGAGGACACATAGGAATTTCTGTCTAGTCATGTTCATCATGTTGAGTTGATTCGCATTCGCTACTTTGATAATTTGATATGTGGGTGGACCGGTGCTAAGGTATTGTTCTTACTTGAACTAACAACCTACTTATGATTACCCCTCTCGCAAGAATCCGCAACTACGAAAGAAGAATTAAGATAAATCTAACCATAGCATGAAACACGTGGATCCAAATCAGCCCCTTATGAAGCAACGCATAAACTAGGGTTTAAGCTTCTGTCACTCTAGCAACCCATCATCTACTTGTTACTCCACAATGACTTCCCTTAGGCCCATAGCATGGTGAAGTGTCATGTAGTCGACGTTCACATGACACCACTAAGAGAAGTAACAACATACATATCATCAAAATATCGAACGAATACCAACTTCACATGATTACTTATTACCAGACTTCTCCCATGTCCTGAGGAACAATAGTAACTACTCACACCTCATCAACATGTTCAAGATCAGAGGTGCAATAATAATAATTAAGGATCTGAACATAATTTCTTCCACCAAGTAATCCAACCAGCATCAACTACAAGATGTAATCAACACAACTAATAACCCACAGGTACCAATCTGAGGTTTTGGGACAAAGATTGAATACAAGAGATGAACTACGGTTGGAGATGAGATGGTGTTGGTGAAGATGTTGATGAGGATTGGTCCTCCCACGAAGGAGGAAGCGTTGGTGATAACGATGGCTTCGATCTCCCCCTCCCGGAGAGGAATTTCTCTGGCAGAATCTAACTATCGGAGTGCAAAAGGGCCTCTGCCCAGGTTTCAGCCTCGAGACGGCGGCGCTTCGTCCCGAAAGGTTGCTTATGATTTTTTTTCTAGGGTAAAACACACCATATAGGAGAAGAGGGGCGCCGGGAAGCCAGCCAGGGCCCCACAAGCCATCAGGGCGCGGCCTGGGGGGCGCGCCCTGTTGGCTTGTGCCTGGCTGGTGGACCCCCTCTGGTATATTCTTGGCCCAGAAATTCTTATATATTCAATAAAAATTCCTCGTGAAGTTTCAGGTCATTTGGAGACTGGTGATTTTTTTGCCTTTTTCTCGGTTTTCCGGTCCAGAATTCCAGTTTCCAGATAATTCCCTCTTTGTGATGTACCTTGCATATTCAGAAAGAAGAAGCATAAGAATTGTATGATAACAGGGAATAATGGATAAGAATAATGTAAATATGAGTAAGAAATCATCATGCAAAATGGACGTATCCATTCTCCACCACGATCAGATTATTCATGAAAAGTATTTGAGTCACCTCTGAATATTAAGATTCTTATTTGCATGATCATTATAGCCTCGTAATGCTCTCCGATTTATTGATGTGCTTTGGCCAAGTAGATTGATCTATCTTCAGTGGGAGTGGTGCGTTGTGGTAGGTTCAACCTGATGAGTTTCTATATCCCAGTGACAAAGTAGGGGACAATATGTGTCTTTGTGTTGTTGCTACTAAGGATAACATGGTGGGGTTCATTCATATTGCTTGAGTTTACTTTGTCTACATCATGTCATCATTCTCCATGCATTACTTTGTTTGTCATGAACTTAATACGTAGAGAGGCAAGCATAGAAGTGCTCTTGAAGTGGAGTAATAGTAATAGGTGCAGGCAGGAGTCGGCCTATTTGTTTATGGATGTGATGCATGTATACACATGATCATTGCCGTGAAAATCGCATAACTATTCGCTTTTCTATCAATTGCCCAACAGTAATTTGTTACCCACCGTATGCTTCCTACATGAGAGATGCCACTAGGGAAAACTATGCCCCCCGGGTCTGTTCACTTATAAATTTACAAACGCTACTATTACCTTGCTGCCTTTATTTACTTTTTATTTTATTTTGCAATTTACAATTATCTACAATTATCTACACAACTCATTTGCTTGCAAATAACAAGATCAAGGGGATTGACAACCCTCTTGCCCGCGTTGGGTGCAAGTTGTTTGTTCTTTTATGTGCAGCCGCTGAAGATGGTTGAGGATTGATATTCCTATTGGTTCGATAAACCTTGGTTTCATAACTGAGGGAAATACTTACAAACCTTGTGCTGCAATAACCCATTCCTCTTCACGGAAAACCCAACGCAGATCACAAGTATCAAGAAGGATTTCTGGTGCCGTTGCCGGGGAATATCATCATCAACTATCAAGTAAATTCACACAAATTTTCATTCACTTGTTTATCTTTTTATTTGTTGTTATATTTAGTTTTCTCATAAAAATAAAAAATACAAAAATATTTATCTTTGCTTGTTACTAGTTTACTTCTTCCTTGCTAGTTTACTTGTCTTGCTTGTTACTTTGCTTGTTCGGTCACCATGTCTCAAGATACTACTAAGTTGTGTGACTTCTCAAATACTAATAACAATGATTTTATTAGTACTCCCATACCACCTGCCACTAGTGCGGAGACTTTTGATATTAATGCTGCATTGCTAAATCTTGTCATGAAGGATCAATTTTCGGGAAGTCCTAATGAGGATCCCGCATCACATCTTAATACCTTTGTTGAATTATGTGATATGCAAAATAAAAAGGATATGATAATGATATTGTGAAATTAAAATTATTTCCTTTTTCACTAAGAGATAAAGCTAAGGCTTGGTTTTCATCTTTACCTCGTAATAGTATTGGAACATGGGATAAGTGTAAAGATGCTTTTATTGCCAAGTATTTTCCTCCTGGTAAGATCATCTCCCTTAGAAATCAAATAACGAATTTTAAACAGCAAGATCAACAGCATGTTTCACAAGCTTGGGAGAGAATGAAATTGATGATAAGAAATTGTCCTACTCATGGCTTAAATATGTGGATGATTATCCAAAACTTCTATGTTGGACTAAACTTTGTGTCTAGAAATCTTCTAGATCCTGCTGCAGGTGGTACCTTTATGGATGTGACCTTAGGAGAGGCCACAAAACTTCTGGACAATATTATGACAAATTATTCTCAATGGCATACCGAAAGAGCTCCAACCGGTAAGTAGGTAAATTCTGTTCAAGAAATCGCTACTTTGAGTGAAAAAGTGGATGATCTTATGAATATGGTTGCTAGTAAAAATGCTCATGTTGATACCAATGATATGACCTTGTCTACTTTGATTTAGAAAAATAGTAATACCATTGATGTGAACTCTGTTTCGCGAAATAATTTCAATTACAATGCTTATAGAGGAAACTTCAATTCTAGATCGTATCCCGGTAATTCCTCTAACAACTATGGAAATTCTTATGGAAATTCTTATGCAAATTCTAATAGCATACCCTCTGATGTTGAGAACACAATTAAATAATTCATTAATTCTCAAAAGGTTTTCAACATTATGGTAGAAGAAAAGTTGCATGTAGTTGATGCTTTGGCTAAAAACATGGATAGAATTGCTCATGATGTAGAAACTCTTAAAAGTAAAGCTTTGCCACCCAAGAATGATTTTAATGAGTCTATTAAATCTATCCAAATATCTATTAATGAAAGTAAGGACAGGACCGCTAAGTTGAAAGCTAAGCGGGAATTATTAGAAAAAGCTCTTCCACCCGGTTTTTACCGGAATCATGATGAAGATCTTAAAATGATTGGTACTTCTCCTATTGAATATTTATTTACCTCTCTTAATATAAATGATAAAGGGACTGGAGATGAGTCAACTCTAGTTGAGAAGCTTCCCGTTTGCTTGGAGGGTGATGATTTTGATGCTAAAACTGAAAAACGTGGGTTTGGAGAGGTCAAAACTTTAACTAGTGATGTGCCCACTATTTTGGATTACAAGGACTTTAATTATGATAATTGCTCTTTAGTAGAATGTATTTCCTTGTTGAAAACCATTATTATCTCACCCAATGCTTATGAACAAAACAAAGATTTTACCGAACATATAGTAGAAGCTATGATAAAAGCTTATGATGAGAAACTTGAGCTTGAAGTTTATATTCCTAGAAAATTGCATGATGAGTGGGAACCTACTATAAAAATAAGGATAAATAAATATAAACAAAATAAATATGAATTTTTTATAGAGTATTTAAATACAAATTTTCGAGGTTTTTCTAATTTTTCAGATTTTTTAGAGTTACAGAAGTATAGGTTCTCTACAGATTGCTACAGACTGTTCTGTTTTAGACAGATTGTGTTTTTGCTTGCATAGTTGCTTGTTTTGATTATGCAATGGATTGTATCGGGGGGTATAAACCATGGAGAAGTTAGAATACAGTACCTATTATGCATTTATGAAATAAGGATCAATTTATAACAGTACCTAAAGTATTCAATATGTTGCTTATACTAACGGATCTCACGAAGTTTTGTTGAGTTTTGTGTGATTGAAGTTTTCAAGTTTTGGGTGTTATCACGATGGACAAAGGAATAAGGAGTGTCAAGAGCCTAAGATTGGGGATTCCCAAGGCACCCCAAGGTAATATTTTAAGGAATACTCAAGCGTCTAAGCTTGGGGATGCCTTCCGGAAGGCATCCCCTCTTTCGTCTCAATCCATCGGTATGTCACTTGAAGCTATATTTTTATTCGTCACATGATATGATTTTTGCTTGGAGCGTCTTTTGTTTTTGTTTGCTTTTACTTTCAGTTCATCACAATCATTGTTTTCTGGACACACCTATTTAAGAGAGAGACACATTTATCATAATTTGTTAGAATACATTATGTGCTTCACTTATATCTTTTAACCTTAGCAGTTGCTCTAGTACTTCACTTATATCTTTTTGAGCACGGTGGCGTGTAGATTTTATAGAAATAATTTCACTCTCGTTCTTCACTTATATTTGTTTGAGAGTTAATAAATAGTGACGGTAATTTGCATGGGTCATAAGACTAGTCCAAAAATATTAGGTATTCAATGAGTGATAATCAAAACCATCATGTAGCACATATAGCGAAATTGTGGGTTAACGATACTGACGTGGTAACATGAAAAAGGTGTGAGTTCATAATTGTTGATTCGTAGAAGTGTCGATATTAAGAGAGGTTAACTTTTTGTTCATCTAAAAATTAAGAGGCATGGTGATGATGTGTGAGCATTTCTATTCCTCGTTGAAATCCTAGTGTTGTTTCAGGTCGGAAGCGCGCGATGGTTAACTCCTACCAACCTCTTCCCTCGGGGCATGCGAGTAGTACTTTGATTTATGGTAAAACTAATAAAACTTTGCAATAAGTATATGAGTTCTTTATGACTAATGTGAAATCATGGACATACGCAATCTCACCTTCTCATATTTGCTAGCCTCTTCAGTACCGTGCATAGCCCATTCTCACCTCGAGGATCGATGCAACTTTCGCCGGTGCATCCAAGCCCCGTGACATGATACGCTCTATTGCACATAAGCCTCATTATATATTCCTCAAAACAGCCACCATACCTACCTATCATGGCATTTCCATAGCCACTCCGAGATATATTGTCATGCAAATTCCATCGTCACTTCACATGACTAGTTCGTTCATCATCATATTGCTTTGCATGATCATATAGAGCTGACATAGTATTTGTGGCAAAGCCACCGTTCATCATATTTTTGATACGTGTCATGCTAGATCATTGCACATCCTGGTACACTACCAGAGGCATTCATATAGAGTCATATCTTCATATCAGTTTTTCATATCGAGTTGTAAGTAAATAAAAGTGTGATGATCATCATTGTTAGAGCATTGTCCCAGTGAGGAAATAAAGATGGGGGAGCCAAATGAGCCCACCATTCTGAATAAAAAAAGAGAGAGAAAATGAGAGAAGGGACTTTGCTACTATCTTTTACCACACTTGTGCCTCAAAGTGGCACTTTGTTCCTCATGTAGAGAGTCTCATGATATGGCATTTTCATATGCTAGTGGGAATTACTTTTCATTATTACAAACTTGGCTTGTATATTCCTATGATGGGCTTCCTCAAATTTCCAAGGTCTTCATGAGCAAGCAAGTTGGATGCACAACCCACTTAACTTCATTTGAGCTTTCATACACTTATAGCTCTAGTGCATCATTTGCATGGCAATCCCTACTCCTTGCATTGACATCTATCGATGGGCATCTCCATAGCTCGTTGGTACGCCTAGTTGATGTGAGACTATCTTCTCCACTTTTTGCCCCTTTGATATCTACCACCATATTCTATTCCACCTAAATGCTATGTCCAATGGCTCACGCTCATGTATTGCGTGAAGAATAAAAAGTTGATGCATATTGAAAAAGTACGATCCAATTGCCTGACTTGGACACCGTGGTGCTTGACATTTGTATTAATGTGGTGAAGATGGAGCCATGCCTTGCTAATATAATAAGATAAATGGGGGGTAAACATTCTTTGAGGATCGTATACTTTGAAAGATTGATGATTTTGTTTCTTATACTTATAAGTATTGCTATGTTAATATTTGTTGATTCATCGTTTCTCAATGAGCATACATGCATAAGATTACATAATGGATAGCATGTCACATCAAAAATTCTGTTTTTATCATTTACCCACTCAAGGACGAGCGGGAATTAAGCTTGGGGATGCTTGATAAGTTTCCAACGTATCTACAATTTTCGATTGTTCCATGCTGATATATTATCATTCTAGGATACTTTTTGGGTCTTTATTTACCAATTTATAATATTTTTAGCACTAACCTATTGACCCAGTGCCTAGTGCCAGTTGCTGTTTTCTGCATGTTTTTCACTTCTCAGGTTTACAGTACCAAACGAAGTCCAATTGCCACGAAACTTTTTGATGATTTTTTCAGGACCAAAAGAAGACCTGTGAGATTCGAAAGAAGGCTGGGGGGCGCCCTGATGGCTTGTGGCCCCCTGGCGGCTCTCCCGACCTCGTTCTTTGGCCTATAAATTCTCATATATCTCAAAAACCCTAGAGGCAGTCCCGAAACTCTTTTTACGCCGCCGCAAGTCTCTGTTCCGTCGTGAGGCCATCTGGAGCTCCGTTCCGGCACCCTGCCGGAGGGGGGATCGATCACGGAGGGCCTCTACATCAACCTTGCTGCCCTCATGATGATGTGTGAGTAGTTCACCACAGACCTACAGGTCCATAGCTAGTACCTAGATGGCAATCTCTCTATCTCTTGATCTTCAATACAATGATCATCACATCTTCGCTTTGATCTATCCGATGTAATCCTATTGTGCAGTGTGTTTGTTGGGATCCGATGAATTGTGGGTTTATGTTCAGATTATTCATGAAAATTATTTGAGTCACCTCTGAATATTAAGATTCTTATTTGTATGATCATTATAGCTTCGTAATGCTCTCCGATTTTATTGATGTGCTTTGGCTAAGTAGATTGATCTATCTTCAGTGGGAGTGGTGCGTTGTGGTAGGTTCAACCTGACGAGTTTCTATATCCCAGTGACAAAGTAGGGGACAAGATGCATCTTTGTGTTGTTGCTACTAAGGATAACACGATGGGGTTCATTCATATTGCTTGAGTTTACTTTGTCTACATCATGTCATCGTTCTCCATGCATTACTCTGTTTGTCATGAACTTAATACGTAGAGAGGCAAGCATAGAAGCGCTCTTGAAGTGGAGTAATAGTAATAGGTGCAGGCAAGAGTCGGCCTATTTGTTTATGGACGTAATGCCTATATACAGATGATCATTGCCGTGAAAATCGCATAACTATCCGCTTTTCTATCAATTGCCCAACAATAATTTGTTACCCACCGTATGCTGCCTGCATGAGAGATGCCGCTAGGGAAAACTATGGCCCCCGGGTCTATTCACTTATAAATTTACAAACGCTACTATTACCTTGCTGCCTTTATTTACTTTTTATTTTATTTTGCAATCTACAATTATCTACACAACTCATTTGCTTGCAAATAACGAGATCAAGGGGATTGACAACCCTCTTGCCCGCGCTGGGTGCAAGTTGTTTGTTCTTTTGTGTCCAGCCGCTGAAGACGGTTGAGGATTGATATTCCTATTGGTTCAATATAAACCTTGGTTTCATAACTGAGGGAAATACTTACCCACTTTGTGCTGCAATAACCCGTTCCTCTTCATGGAAAACCCAACGCAGATCAAAAGTATCACACCATCAGTATGTATGATTTCCAATAAGTCACTTGCCCGTTCCATTGTACCGGAGAACGGGGTTTTCGTCATCTTGCCCATGAGGCATGGTTCGCATGTATCAAGCGATTCAAGATCGAGTGATTCCAAAAGTCCATCAGCATGGAGTTTCTTCATGCGTTTTACACCAATATGACCTAAGCGGAAATGCCACAAGAAAGTGGTACTATCATTATTAACTTTGCATCTTTTGGTGTCAATGTTATGAATGTGTGTATCACTACTATCGAGATTCATCAAGAATAAACCATTCACATTGGGTGCATGGCCATAAAAGATATTACTCATATAAATAGGATAACCATTATTCTCTGATTTAAATGAATAACCATCTCGCAATAAACAAGATCCAGATATAATGTTCATGCTCAACGCAGGCACCAAATAACAATTATTTAGGTTTGAAACTAATCCCGATGGTAATTGAAGAGAGTGTGCCGACGGTGATCACATCAACCTTGGAACCATTCCCGGCGCGCATCGTCACTTCGTCCTTTGCCAGCCTCCGCCTATTCCGTAGTTCCTGCTTCGAGTTACAAATATGAGCATCCGAACCGGTATCAAATACCCAGGCACTACTACGAGAGCTAGTAAGGTACACATCAATAACATGTATATCAAATATACCTTTGTTGACATTGCCAGCCTTCTTATCAGCCAGGTACTTGGGGCAATTCCGCTTCCAGTGGCCAGTCCCCTTGCAGTAGAAGCACTCAGTCTCAGGCTTGGGTCCTGCCTTGGGTTTCTTCACGGGAGCGGCAACTTGCTTGCCACGATTCTTGAAGTTTCCCTTCTTTCCCTTGCCTTTCTTGAAACTAGTGGTTTTATTCACCATCAACACTCGATGCTCCTTTTTGATTTCTACTTCCGTGACTTTCAGCATCGCGAACAGCTCGGAGATTGACTTGTTCATCCCTTGCATATTATAGTTCATCACGAAGCCTTTGTAGCTAGGTGGCAGTGACTAGAGAACTCTGTCAGTGACCGTCTCAGGCGGAAGCTCAACTCCCAGCTGATTCAAGCAGTTGTAGTACCCAGACATTCTGAGTATGTGCTTACTGACAAAACGATTCTCTTCCATCTTGCAGGCAAAGAATTTATCGGAGGTCTCATACCTCTCGATCCGGTCATTTGCTTGAAATACTAACTTCAACTCATGGAACATCTCATATGCTCCATGGCGTTCAAAACGCTTTTGAAGTCCTGATTCTAAGCAGTACAACATGGCGCACTGAACTATTGAGTAGTCATCAGCACGCGTCTGACAGACGTTCACAACATCTGCAGACGACACTGGAGGGGGTGGGTCACCGAGCGGTGCATCAAGGACATAAGCCTTTTGCGAAGCCGTGAGGATAATCCTCTGATTACGGACCCAATCCGCATAGTTACTTCCATCATCTTTCAACTTAGCTTTCTCTAGGAACGCATTAAAATTCAGGGGAGCTACTGCGCGAGCCATTGATCTACAACATAATTTTGCAAAGACAACTTTAGACTATGTTCATGATAATGAGTTCAATTAATCATATTACTAAAGAACTCCCACTCAAATCAACATCCCTCAGGTTGTCTAAGTGTGACATCATCCAAATCCACCAACCCAAGTCTGATCATCACGTGAGATGAGGTGGTTTCAATGGTGAACATCTCCATGTTGATCATATCTACTATATGACTCACGTTCGACCTTTCGGTCTCCTGTGTTCCGAGGCCATGTTTGTACATGCTAGGCTCATCAAGGTTAACCCAAGTATTCCGTATGTTAAAATCTGGCTTACATCCATTGTATGCGAACGTAGAGTCTATCACACCGGATCATCACGAGGTGCTTCGAAACGACGATCCTTCGCAACGGTGCATACTAGGGGAGAACACAATTTTATCTTGAAATTTTAGTGAGGGATCATCTTATAATGCTACCGTCGTCCTAAGCAAAATAAGATGCATGAAAGGATAAACATCACATGCAAATCATATAAGTAACATGATATGGCCATCATCGTCTTGTGCTTTTGATCTCCATCTCCAAAGCACCGGCATGATCTCCATCGCCACCGTCATGACACCATGATCTCCATCATCGTGTCGTCATGTGGTTGCCGCGCCAACTATTGCTTCTACAACTATTGCTAACTCATAGCGATAAAGTAAAGCAAATGGCATAAATGAATTAAATACAACCCTATGGCTCCTGCCGGTTGTCGTACTCATTGACATGCAAGTCGTGATAACTATACAAAACATGATCATCTCATACATCACATATATCGAATCACATCTTGGCCATATCACATCACAACATACCCTGCAAAAACAAGTTAGACGTCCTTTAATTTGTTGTTGCATGTTTTACGTGGCTGCTATGGGTAACAAGCAAGAACCGTTCTTACCTATGCGAAGCCACAACGGTGATAATCAAGTTGCCTTTTAACCTTCTACAAGGACCGCCTTTGTCGAATCCGATTCAACTAAAGTAGGAGATACAGACACCCGCCAGCCACCTTTATGCAAGTAGGTTACACGTCAGTCGGTGGAACCGGTCTCTTGTATGAGGACAAGTAAGGTTGGTCCGGGCCGCTTCATCCCACAATACCGCCAAATCAAGATAAGACTAAGGAGGTAAGCAATCTGAACATCAACGCCCACAAACTCTTTTGTGTTCTACTCATGCATATCATCTACGCATAGACCTAGCTCATGATGCCACTGTTGGGGAACGTTGCATGGGAAACAAAAAATTGCCTACGCACACGCAAGATCTATCCATGGAGATGTATAGCTACGAGAGGGGAGTGCATCTACATACCCTTGTAGATCGCTAAGCGGAAGCGTTAAGAAACGCGGTTGATGTAGTCGTACGTCTTCGCGATCCAATCACGATCCGTCCCGATCTAGCACCGAACGGACGGCACCGCCGCGTTCAGCACACGTGCGGCTCGATGGCGTCTCCTCCTTCTTGATCCAGCAAGCGAGGAAGGAGAAGTAGATGGGATCTCAACCAGCACGACGACGTGGTGGAGATGGTAGTGGAGCAATCCCGGCACGGCTTCGCCAAGCACTACCGTAGATGTGATCTGAGGAGAAAACGGAGTAACGGGAGAGGGAGGGCTGCCACCGGGGCGTGGGAATTGGTGTGTTCGGTCTCTCCCTCTCCCCCACTATATATAGGAGGCAATGGGGAGGGTTGGGTCGCAGCCCCTCCTCCAAGGAGGGGGCGTGGGCCTAGGGAGGTTTCCTCCCTCCCGAAGGCACCTAGGAGGGTGCCTTCCCCCTTTAGGACTCTTCCTCCTCCACCTCTCCTTGGCGCATGGGCCTCTTGGGGCTGGTGCCCCTGGCCCATATAGGCCAAGATGCACCCTGTAACATCCCAAATTTTGGAATGTTATAATTGAATGATTAATTGTTTGATTGAGTGATTGAAATTGAGTGAAATTTGAAACTTTTTGAAACTTGTGAATGAGGGGGAATAACATGACTTTCCCTTTTGCTTTTGAATTCAAATTCATCCACTTCAAATCATGGAGAGAAGATGACATGACTTCTTCAAATAAAGTATTTGAAAAGTGGATTTGAAAAATTTCTGAAAAATATTTGGAATCCATTTCATATTTGTTTATATTTCAAAATTTGAATGAATTCAGTTTCACTTGCCCCAAATTTCAAAAAATTTGAGAGGAGGAACATGACCCTCCAAAACCAGGGGTATTTTTTTGAAATTTTGAACCATAAAACCCAGGGGGTTATTTGAAAATTATTTGCAAAAGAAATAAAAACAATTAAGGCATTTTTCTGAAAATAATTTTCTCTGAAGTATTTATTTTTGCCATGGAAAAATGTTCATCTTTTAGAATTTATTTTTATGATAATTGTGGTATATAAAACTTTTATTTGTGGATTTTATTTGATTCTACAAATCGATCTTTTCTTTCCTGTTTTAATAAAAAGGAAAAAGGGCTTTAAAACGGAAACGTAACCCCGGTCCAATTGGAATAGTATCGGGCCCAAATCCCCTCAGCCAGATTCCGAATCCCTTCGGAATCGGCCACCCGATCGCTTTGCCCCTCCTCTTCCCTCGCTGACGCCACGGTCCCACCGCCCGATCCCGAACCCCGCCGGCCATCTCCTTCCTTACCTCGCCCCTCTTTCCATCTCGCCGGACCGCCGCGGATCCGCCTCGATCTCTCTCTCCCTTGCCATTTGGAGCACCCCGAGGCCCCCTATAAATAGAGGACCTTGCCAGCACCCCGTTCCGCTCGAATCCCGCTCGCCCGACCCTCTCCTCTCGCCGCAATCTCTCGCCGGAGTCCGAAGCCGCCACCGCGCCATTGTCGCCCCCCCGCTCACCTCCGTCGCCCCCAACCGTCGCCGTGACCACCATCGCCACCATCATCACCGTCCGCGCCTCCCCGTGCACTCGCCTGAGCTCCAGAGCCACCGGAGTGAGCTCCCCGTCGACACCCGAGACCCACCTCCGCCCCGAGCATCGCCGTCGACACCTCCGTCATCCCCGAGCTTCGATGAGGCCTCCTTTGTGATCGCCGCCGTCGTCTGCATCGACTGGAACCCACACCGTCTCCGGAGGACCACCGGAGCGCCGTCCACGTCGACCCCGAGCTTCCTGCCGCCGTCTCCACCTCGCCGGACCGCCGCGGTGAGCTTGCCACCCCTCTCCTCCGTCCGATCTGTATCAACGGCGTAGATTAGAAGTAGGATACCCCTTCGGTTATTTAAATAAACCGCCCGGTTTTTCTTTTATTTACTTAGCCGAATCGTTTTTCTTTTAAATTGCGGCCGCTCGCTAGTTTAGCCACCGCGCGCACAGGTCTTAGCCACTCAGGAACTGCCACGTCACCCCCTGTTCGCTATGTTAGAATTTTTCTTTTCTGTTTTTAGTTTTTAAACAGATTAGATCCTGATTTTGTTTTTGCTTTAACTTTTAGGTTTTTAATTGTTTTTGATTGATTCTTTTTGCATTGTGTCACAAATTTTATCTAGTTTCTGTAGATATAAAGTTTGACCATATTTGAATATTTGAAATGCAGTTTCAAACAGATTTGTATTCAAACTTGTTTTGCTTATAACTTGAGTTTAAAAATATATTTTTGAGTGAATCTTTTTGCTACTGGTCACTAATGACTTTGTTTATCAGTAGGAACAATGTGGGAATTTTTAGCATAATTTAAATTAGGGTTTCAAGCAAAACAGATTCTGTTTTAGTTCTTTTAGGTCTATTTCTATTTCTTTTGTTTTAAATTGTTTTAATTTATTTTCTTTTGTATTAGTTGACAAGTTTTACCTTGTTTTCTGTTAGTTAGCAGTAGTATTTCAACCAAGTTTATTCTTATGTTATTTATTATTTTTGTTCGCATGAAATCAATTCTAGTTCAGTTATAACTTGCAATTGATTTTCATTGCTAGATTGATTTCCTTTTGAAAATATTTTTATAAATTGTTTCATAATTTTTATTTCTGTTAAATTAGCTGTTTTATATTTTGTTTTCTCTTATGTTAGTATTTTATTGTTTTTCTTGTTGTTAAGTTTATTAGACAAAAACTTATGTTGTTAGGGTGTTGTTTTCATAGTTCTCACTTGTTCTTCAAAAGTAATTCTTTTTGCTAGTAAAAATATTTGCTAGATGCCTTTGCTAGATTTTACTTTGTTGTTGTTTTGTTGCTGTTGATAATAGGGTAATTGCAGGAAAACCTCTTCTTAGTTGCTTAATGAAGTTTTGTTGTTTTAAATTTTGTCTTAAGTATTTCCTTCATCACAACCCTTTTGGTGTTTTGTTTTTGTGTTGCCTTTTGATTGATAGTATTGATTGCTAGTATGATTGCTTATATGAGTGCAATGTTTGAATTGTATAGATTTTCATCGGAGAGTGACGAATAGTTCTATCAAGTTATTTCTGAGAGCGATATTTATCTTCATCAACCCTACCAGGCAAGTTCACTTTGATCATCAATTTCATACCTATGTTTTATTGCATGTAGTGACATCATTCAACAAATCCCTCCAGTAGTATTATTGAATTCTTGTAGTTGAGTAGAATGCATGAGGTAGGAACCCACTCCTTGTTACTGAAGCACCGGGACGTTATTTGTCTTACTGCTAGCTACGCTAAAGTAGACGGGGTTGGTATGAGTGTTCGAGAGTGGTGTGAGGTGAAGGACTCTACGTCAAAGACGACAACTTCATGAAGGCATCTTCAAGTCCTGCATCTTCAAGACCTCAAGACTTCGAGACTCGAGAAACAAGTTTTCAATACACACTACTGGGTGAGGGATGGATTTGATGGGCACCCTGGAGTAACCAGTGGATGGCCGGGATGCATGGAGAAGCGCCATGACATCTTGCGGAAAGCCTCACCCAGACTCAAAGAGACGGATGAATACTTCATGCCCGGAAGCTTACCTGTGTAGCCACAAGTCATTATGGGCTCTGGCTTGGTTGATCTTTGTTGTGACTCTGGCTGGGCAGTGCTACGAGATGTAGTCGACGTTAGGATTGGATGGGCACTGACAGTAGTCAGGGAAATACTCTGAAAGACCATGTTTCGTTCGTCCTGTTCTCAAACAACCGGAAGTGTGAGGACATACAAGGAGGGAACGAATCTTGTGGGTAAAGTACACAACACTCTGCAGAGTTAAAACCTAATCGATTAGCCGTGTCCCCGGTTACGGACAATTTGAGCCTCTGGACTTGGATCTATCTCTGAACTCTCAACACCAGACTGATAACTAATTGTGGGCAACTTTCGATACTTGTGGGTATTGAGACATCGGTTGGCGGAACCATGTCATAATAGATATTTCCATAGTGAAAACTCCTGATATTCCTCTGTTGTAGGAAAAGAAAATAAAATCAGCTTTTATGCAAAAACTCAGACACAGAGCCACAAACCTTTATTGCATATAGAATAGTCTTATCATCTGTTTTCTCTTATTGTGATCTTGCCGGTACATTCAATGTACTGACCTACACGGCTGCAACGTCTTATGTTGCAGATATCTTTTCTACGACGGGTAAGAGTATGATTTAGGGTTACGGTCTACACTCAACCTGCCGTTGGTGTTTATTGGGACTCCACTCCCGTTGACTGTTTCCGCTGAGATTTTAAGGTATATATCAGTTTACGTTAATTACACGTGATTGCACTTTGATATATACATTGATGTACTGTGTGTGCCAGCATACTGATCCAGGGATGGCACGGTCACACAGAGGCTTGACTCGTTTTGAGTCGGGACGCTACAGAGATGGTATCAGAGCACATGTTGACTGTAGGACGTGACCCTAGGAAATGGCTTAGTAATAGGAAGACCTTGATAGGAACAACTATTGTGTTCACTACTCCCGTATCCCCTTGATTTTTCTTCTACTGAACCCTCCTTATTTCAAACCATAGATGGAGAGCTACATTCTGAACAAAAGAGAGGACTACGAGGATGTTCTCGGAGGTCCATTCCTCATGGAGCTGGTGCAGATGATGAAGCTGCCAATACCTGAGATCACGGTGAACAAGAGGAAGTCTGGATTCTGGGGCATCAGAACTAAAGTTTTTGGACGTAAAGAAGACCCCAAGACTGAAGACATCAACTATGGCACATTAAACCATGACTGTGACATGGGCATGAACACTGCCGTCCATGATGCTATTGCACGCTTGAGCTATCGTCATCGTGCTGAGTTAGGCACCCACTATTTTGGAAGGCTCGGATGGCAGAAGGCTGATGGAGCATACATCATCCTGACGGACGAACAGAAGAGGAAGTGTTCACCTGTACTGGTGTATAATCAAGAACTGGAGGAGTACGTCAAGAAACTTCAAATGGACCTTCTGGCAGCCTTATTTGAGCAGGAAGCACTTCGTGAGGACCTCAAGACCGAGAAGCTAAAGGTAATCAATCTGAAGAAGCATGATCCTGAGATTCAGAAGCTTCGTCAAGACTTGAAGAACAGTCAGGCCATGGCACATGCTGGTGATGTTGAAATCCAGAAGCTCAAGAACCAACTCCTGGAACTACAGGGACGACACAGGAAACTCCGCATCAACAGGGATAATCTGGCCGAAGAACTTGAGAAGATCAAGCATGACCAGAAGAAGCCCACTGAAGACGAAGACATGATATAGACTAGCTTAATAGTAGCCCCACCATGAGAGAAATAAAGATGAACGTCTTTGCGATTTGAGTGATCGACCATACCAACCTTATGTGGGTGGCGATACTATAGTTTGATTGAACTTTATGAATGTGTGGACTTGAGTTTTGATGTTTTGTGTCTTTGAGTTGTTTGTATCCCCTCCCTCTCTCTCTCTTACCCATCTCATCGCCAAAACCTTGAACCCAATAGATGATGAATGAAGCTGGACTCGTGTATTCTGGATCGATGACTCGGTTGGAGACAGAAGAATGGATTCAGAACATGGAGGATCACGTAAGGAGTAACCATGTTGCAAGGAACGAGATGGTCCACTACGCTCTTCAGTACCTTACCCAAAGTGCTGCTATCTGGTGGAAAATGCATCACGCCATACAAGGATTTAATAGAGCAGAAAGTTGGGAAGAATTCAAGAAGACTTTGTTAAGATCCCGTCTCATTCAGAAGCACCATGATAACATGATGAAGAAGCCTTGTGCATGCAAGATCTGTGGAGAGATAGGACACACCCAGGAAGAACACAAGGATGGATGCCCTCATTGTGAAGAAAATCACCCAGCTGAGGAATGCCCAACTGGGCAGGTGACATGTTTCTTGTGTGAAGGAACCACTCATTTTCCGGCACAATGTCAAATATACCCCAAGGTACAAGAAGTCATGAAGCAGCAGAAGGAAGCAATGAAAGAAGTCCTCGGGAAAAAGTTAGAAGAACCCATGAAGATGGGAGATATACCAGATCCAATCGTAGATAGCAAGTCATGTTATTCATGTGGAGAAGAAGGACATATTTCCCAGAATTGTCCGAACGAGTATCTGGGAGATTTCCCGACAGCAGAAGTGCAATATGACCCTCAGGAGATAGAAAGAATGATTAACCTTGACAAGAAGAAAGGCCAAGTAAGTAGAAGCATCAGATGTTTACATTGCAGCTTGGAGAGACCTCATTGTTATTGCAAGAAGTATGAGCCAAGCATCAAGCAAGGAACCCAACCCAAGAAGAAGAAGAGGACTCCGTGGTTTTCTACACGGAAGGATCTGAGCCACATCACTTGTCATCGGTGCAACAAGACCGGACACTACTCCTATACCTGCCCGGAGAAGAAGGCTAAACATGAGTAGTTGAGTTTTGGATTTTGGAAGTAATAAATGTAGTAGGAAGCCTTTTTTCTTGAGGTTTTGAAGTTGGATTATGTAACAGAAGTCTCAGAGATTGTAATAACTTCATGAATCAATAGAAATTATTGTCATGATTTCATATGTTGAATTGTTACTCTGTAAGCAAGATCTCCGACCATTTTATCGAGGATATGAGAAAATATGGTCTATGCAGGCATATGTACATTTCATTTTAAGTGTGGTAGTAACCGGTAAAACCACAGGATCCAAGGAATAAGAAGGTACCGTTCTTGCCAAGGAGTCTGGATACAATTGAAGGTAATGCTGGACCATATCAAACTATGTGGATGACAGCATTTGCAACAAAGTACTTTTGAAGTTGGAATTTTGAATAAGGATGAAATGAAGGAATGATTGTGATGAACCAATACCTAAGTTTAAACAGACCAATGGAAAGGAAAATGAATTCCACAGAGTGGAATCTAGACAAGAATAAGCCTGTGATTTATTTTACTCAAGGGTATGATGGAATGAATTGAAGGTAATGTTGGAATATGACACGCTAGTAACCCCAAGGCTGAGTTAAAGCTGTTCAAGTATTCAAGTGAGCCCACAACCCACAGACCTCAGGATTGATAAGGATCAAGCACTACCCTTATGAAGGAAGGTACTTGGAAGAAGCTATGACAGATCAAGCAGACGTTTTCTTAGGAGAATACGTAAACCTGAGAGATGTGAAGAAACGATAGATGTTTTTGTTTAGCTTGCAGAATCAATGGATTTATCCGAACTTCGTTCGTGGACAAGAGAAATTCTGCAACGCTTGTGAGGAAGCCCAAGTGTTAGAATACGAGATTCACTAAACCTTATACAAGGTAATGATTTCAGTGCGACATGGCTTGGCCACCATGACGACTTACTCTTATCATTCTCTTGCTATTCGGAATGGTAAATCTGAGTGACTTACCCATAGTAAAGAGACGACGTCCTTTGAAGCTTTTGATTAAGCCTTAGAATGGTATGATGATGAACCCTTGTACATGGCAGTTGTTGTCACACGTAGGAATTTTACGGTGAGGATGAAGCCAAGACCCTTTTCACTCCAGAATAACCACTAATGGTAGACCACCATGAGATCATCGGTAAGTTATTTAGAATGATCATGAGACTTGTCAGTAAGAAGACCCAGTATCGGAAGAAATTTACTTTGATATGAGAACCCAAGACTTTGAGTGAAACGTTATGAATATAACGGTGGAGCATCACCAAAGGAGTTACTGTGGTGAATGTGAAGAGACAGATGTCAGGACCCTAGAGGATGGTCATAATATTGATGGACCAGTAACTCTCATTTTAAGTGTGGTAGCCCCACACTTTCCGGTCAATGGATTTGCTAGAAGACCCCCAAAACCCCAACCTTTTCTTTCTAGCCCTTTTGAATCTCGAGGGCGAGATTCATTTTAAGTGTGGTAGGTTTGTAACATCCCAAATTTTGGAATGTTATAATTGAATGATTAATTGTTTGATTGAGTGATTGAAATTGAGTGAAATTTGAAACTTTTTGAAACTTGTGAATGAGGGGGAATAACATGACTTTCCCTTTTGCTTTTGAATTCAAATTCATCCACTTCAAATCATGGAGAGAAGATGACATGACTTCTTCAAATAAAGTATTTGAAAAGTGGATTTGAAAAATTTCTGAAAAATATTTGGAATCCATTTCATATTTGTTTATATTTCAAAATTTGAATGAATTCAGTTTCACTTGCCCCAAATTTCAAAAAATTTGAGAGGAGGAACATGACCCTCCAAAACCAGGGGTATTTTTTTGAAATTTTGAACCATAAAACCCAGGGGGTTATTTGAAAATTATTTGCAAAAGAAATAAAAACAATTAAGGCATTTTTCTGAAAATAATTTTCTCTGAAGTATTTATTTTTGCCATGGAAAAATGTTCATCTTTTAGAATTTATTTTTCTGATAATTGTGGTATATAAAACTTTTATTTGTGGATTTTATTTGATTCTACAAATCGATCTTTTCTTTCCTGTTTTAATAAAAAAGGAAAAAGGGCTTTAAAACGGAAACGTAACCCCGGTCCAATTGGAATAGTATCGGGCCCAAATCCCCTCAGCCAGATTCCGAATCCCTTCGGAATCGGCCACCCGATCGCTTTGCCCCTCCTCTTCCCTCGCTGACGCCACGGTCCCACCGCCCGATCCCGAACCCCGCCGGCCATCTCCTTCCTTACCTCGCCCCTCTTTCCATCTCGCCGGACCGCCGCGGATCCGCCTCGATCTCTCTCTCCCTTGCCATTTGGAGCACCCCGAGGCCCCCTATAAATAGAGGACCTTGCCAGCACCCCGTTCCGCTCGAATCCCGCTCGCCCGACCCTCTCCTCTCGCCGCAATCTCTCGCCGGAGTCCGAAGCCGCCACCGCGCCATTGTCGCCCCCCCCCCGCTCACCTCCGTCGCCCCCAACCGTCGCCGTGACCACCATCGCCACCATCGTCACCGTCCGCGCCTCCCCGTGCACTCGCCTGAGCTCCAGAGCCACCGGAGTGAGCTCCCCGTCGACACCCGAGACCCACCTCCGCCCCGAGCATCGCCGTCGACACCTCCATCATCCCCGAGCTTCGATGAGGCCTCCTTTGTGATCGCCGCCGTCGTCTGCATCGACTGGAACCCACACCGTCTCCGGAGGACCACCGGAGCGCCGTCCACGTCGACCCCGAGCTTCCTGCCGCCGTCTCCACCTCGCCGGACCGCCGCGGTGAGCTTGCCACCCCTCTCCTCCGTCCGATCTGTATCAACGGCGTAGATTAGAAGTAGGATACCCCTTCGGTTATTTAAATAAACCGCCCGGTTTTTCTTTTATTTACTTAGCCGAATCGTTTTTCTTTTAAATTGCGGCCGCTCGCTAGTTTAGCCACCGCGCGCACAGGTCTTAGCCACTCAGGAACTGCCACGTCACCCCCTGTTCGCTATGTTAGAATTTTTCTTTTCTGTTTTTAGTTTTTAAACAGATTAGATCCTGATTTTGTTTTTGCTTTAACTTTTAGGTTTTTAATTGTTTTTGATTGATTCTTTTTGCATTGTGTCACAAATTTTATCTAGTTTCTGTAGATATAAAGTTTGACCATATTTGAATATTTGAAATGCAGTTTCAAACAGATTTGTATTCAAACTTGTTTTGCTTATAACTTGAGTTTAAAAATATATTTTTGAGTGAATCTTTTTGCTACTGGTCACTAATGACTTTGTTTATCAGTAGGAACAATGTGGGAATTTTTAGCATAATTTAAATTAGGGTTTCAAGCAAAACAGATTCTGTTTTAGTTCTTTTAGGTCTATTTCTATTTCTTTTGTTTTAAATTGTTTTAATTTATTTTCTTTTGTATTAGTTGACAAGTTTTACCTTGTTTTCTGTTAGTTAGCAGTAGTATTTCAACCAAGTTTATTCTTATGTTATTTATTATTTTTGTTCGCATGAAATCAATTCTAGTTCAGTTATAACTTGCAATTGATTTTCATTGCTAGATTGATTTCCTTTTGAAAATATTTTTATAAATTGTTTCATAATTTTTATTTCTGTTAAATTAGCTGTTTTATATTTTGTTTTCTCTTATGTTAGTATTTTATTGTTTTTCTTGTTGTTAAGTTTATTAGACAAAAACTTATGTTGTTAGGGTGTTGTTTTCATAGTTCTCACTTGTTCTTCAAAAGTAATTCTTTTTGCTAGTAAAAATATTTGCTAGATGCCTTTGCTAGATTTTACTTTGTTGTTGTTTTGTTGCTGTTGATAATAGGGTAATTGCAGGAAAACCTCTTCTTAGTTGCTTAATGAAGTTTTGTTGTTTTAAATTTTGTCTTAAGTATTTCCTTCATCACAACCCTTTTGGTGTTTTGTTTTTGTGTTGCCTTTTGATTGATAGTATTGATTGCTAGTATGATTGCTTATATGAGTGCAATGTTTGAATTGTATAGATTTTCATCGGAGAGTGACGAATAGTTCTATCAAGTTATTTCTGAGAGCGATATTTATCTTCATCAACCCTACCAGGCAAGTTCACTTTGATCATCAATTTCATACCTATGTTTTATTGCATGTAGTGACATCATTCAACAAATCCCTCCAGTAGTATTATTGAATTCTTGTAGTTGAGTAGAATGCATGAGGTAGGAACCCACTCCTTGTTACTGAAGCACCGGGACGTTATTTGTCTTACTGCTATGCTACGCTAAAGTAGACGGGGTTGGTATGAGTGTTCGAGAGTGGTGTGAGGTGAAGGACTCTACGTCAAAGACGACAACTTCATGAAGGCATCTTCAAGTCCTGCATCTTCAAGACCTCAAGACTTCGAGACTCGAGAAACAAGTTTTCAATACACACTACTGGGTGAGGGATGGATTTGATGGGCACCCTGGAGTAACCAGTGGATGGCCGGGATGCATGGAGAAGCGCCATGACATCTTGCGGAAAGCCTCACCCAGACTCAAAGAGACGGATGAATACTTCATGCCCGGAAGCTTACCTGTGTAGCCACAAGTCATTATGGGCTCTGGCTTGGTTGATCTTTGTTGTGACTCTGGCTGGGCAGTGCTACGAGATGTAGTCGACGTTAGGATTGGATGGGCACTGACAGTAGTCAGGGAAACACTCTGAAAGACCATGTTTCGTTCGTCCTGTTCTCAAACAACCGGAAGTGTGAGGACATACAAGGAGGGAACGAATCTTGTGGGTAAAGTACACAACACTCTGCAGAGTTAAAACCTAATCGATTAGCCGTGTCCCCGGTTACGGACAATTTGAGCCTCTGGACTTGGATCTATCTCTGAACTCTCAACACCAGACTGATAACTAATTGTGGGCAACTTTCGATACTTGTGGGTATTGAGACATCGGTTGGCGGAACCATGTCATAATAGATATTTCCATAGTGAAAACTCCTGATATTCCTCTGTTGTAGGAAAAGAAAAGAAAATCAGCTTTTATGCAAAAACTCAGACACAGAGCCACAAACCTTTATTGCATATAGAATAGTCTTATCATCTGTTTTCTCTTATTGTGATCTTGCCGGTACATTCAATGTACTGACCTACACGGCTGCAACGTCTTATGTTGCAGATATCTTTTCTACGACGGGTAAGAGTACGATTTAGGGTTACGGTCTACACTCAACCTGCCGTTGGTGTTTATTGGGACTCCACTCCCGTTGACTGTTTCCGCTGAGATTTTAAGGTATATATCAGTTTACGTTAATTACACGTGATTGCACTTTGATATATACATTGATGTACTGTGTGTGCCAGCATACTGATCCAGGGATGGCACGGTCACACAGAGGCTTGACTCGTTTTGAGTCGGGACGCTACAGAGATGGTATCAGAGCACATGTTGACTGTAGGACGTGACCCTAGGAAATGGCTTAGTAATAGGAAGACCTTGATAGGAACAACTATTGTGTTCACTACTCCCGTATCCCCTTGATTTTTCTTCTACTGAACCCTCCTTATTTCAAACCATAGATGGAGAGCTACATTCTGAACAAAAGAGAGGACTACGAGGATGTTCTCGGAGGTCCATTCCTCATGGAGCTGGTGCAGATGATGAAGCTGCCAATACCTGAGATCACGGTGAACAAGAGGAAGTCTGGATTCTGGGGCATCAGAACTAAAGTTTTTGGACGTAAAGAAGACCCCAAGACTGAAGACATCAACTATGGCACATTAAACCATGACTGTGACATGGGCATGAACACTGCCGTCCATGATGCTATTGCACGCTTGAGCTATCGTCATCGTGCTGAGTTAGGCACCCACTATTTTGGAAGGCTCGGATGGCAGAAGGCTGATGGAGCATACATCATCCTGACGGACGAACAGAAGAGGAAGTGTTCACCTGTACTGGTGTATAATCAAGAACTGGAGGAGTACGTCAAGAAACTTCAAATGGACCTTCTGGCAGCCTTATTTGAGCAGGAAGCACTTCGTGAGGACCTCAAGACCGAGAAGCTAAAGGTAATCAATCTGAAGAAGCATGATCCTGAGATTCAGAAGCTTCGTCAAGACTTGAAGAACAGTCAGGCCATGGCACATGCTGGTGATGTTGAAATCCAGAAGCTCAAGAACCAACTCCTGGAACTACAGGGACGACACAGGAAACTCCGCATCAACAGGGATAATCTGGCCGAAGAACTTGAGAAGATCAAGCATGACCAGAAGAAGCCCACTGAAGACGAAGACATGATATAGACTAGCTTAATAGTAGCCCCACCATGAGAGAAATAAAGATGAACGTCTTTGCGATTTGAGTGATCGACCATACCAACCTTATGTGGGTGGCGATACTATAGTTTGATTGAACTTTATGAATGTGTGGACTTGAGTTTTGATGTTTTGTGTCTTTGAGTTGTTTGTATCCCCTCCCTCTCTCTCTCTTACCCATCTCATCGCCAAAACCTTGAACCCAATAGATGATGAATGAAGCTGGACTCGTGTATTCTGGATCGATGACTCGGTTGGAGACAGAAGAATGGATTCAGAACATGGAGGATCACGTAAGGAGTAACCATGTTGCAAGGAACGAGATGGTCCACTACGCTCTTCAGTACCTTACCCAAAGTGCTGCTATCTGGTGGAAAATGCATCACGCCATACAAGGATTTAATAGAGCAGAAAGTTGGGAAGAATTCAAGAAGACTTTGTTAAGATCCCGTCTCATTCAGAAGCACCATGATAACATGATAAAGAAGCCTTGTGCATGCAAGATCTGTGGAGAGATAGGACACACCCAGGAAGAACACAAGGATGGATGCCCTCATTGTGAAGAAAATCACCCAGCTGAGGAATGCCCAACTGGGCAGGTGACATGTTTCTTGTGTGAAGGAACCACTCATTTTCCGGCACAATGTCAAATATACCCCAAGGTACAAGAAGTCATGAAGCAGCAGAAGGAAGCAATGAAAGAAGTCCTCGGGAAAAAGTTAGAAGAACCCATGAAGATGGGAGATATACCAGACCCAATCGTAGATAGCAAGTCATGTTATTCATGTGGAGAAGAAGGACATATTTCCCAGAATTGTCCGAACGAGTATCTGGGAGATTTCCCGACAGCAGAAGTGCAATATGACCCTCAGGAGATAGAAAGAATGATTAACCTTGACAAGAAGAAAGGCCAAGTAAGTAGAAGCATCAGATGTTTACATTGCAGCTTGGAGAGACCTCATTGTTATTGCAAGAAGTATGAGCCAAGCATCAAGCAAGGAACCCAACCCAAGAAGAAGAAGAGGACTCCGTGGTTTTCTACACGGAAGGATCTGAGCCACATCACTTGTCATCGGTGCAACAAGACCGGACACTACTCCTATACCTGCCCGGAGAAGAAGGCTAAACATGAGTAGTTGAGTTTTGGATTTTGGAAGTAATAAATGTAGTAGGAAGCCTTTTTTCTTGAGGTTTTGAAGTTGGATTATGTAACAGAAGTCTCAGAGATTGTAATAACTTCATGAATCAATAGAAATTATTGTCATGATTTCATATGTTGAATTGTTACTCTGTAAGCAAGATCTCCGACCATTTTATCGAGGATATGAGAAAATATGGTCTATGCAGGCATATGTACATTTCATTTTAAGTGTGGTAGTAACCGGTAAAACCACAGGATCCAAGGAATAAGAAGGTACCGTTCTTGCCAAGGAGTCTGGATACAATTGAAGGTAATGCTGGACCATATCAAACTATGTGGATGACAGCATTTGCAACAAAGTACTTTTGAAGTTGGAATTTTGAATAAGGATGAAATGAAGGAATGATTGTGATGAACCAATACCTAAGTTTAAACAGACCAATGGAAAGGAAAATGAATTCCACAGAGTGGAATCTAGACAAGAATAAGCCTGTGATTTATTTTACTCAAGGGTATGATGGAATGAATTGAAGGTAATGTTGGAATATGACACGCTAGTAACCCCAAGGCTGAGTTAAAGCTGTTCAAGTATTCAAGTGAGCCCACAACTCACAGACCTCAGGATTGATAAGGATCAAGCACTACCCTTATGAAGGAAGGTACTTGGAAGAAGCTATGACAGATCAAGCAGACGTTTTCTTAGGAGAATACGTAAACCTGAGAGATGTGAAGAAACGATAGATGTTTTTGTTTAGCTTGCAGAATCAATGGATTTATCCGAACTTCGTTCGTGGACAAGAGAAATTCTGCAACGCTTGTGAGGAAGCCCAAGTGTTAGAATACAAGATTCACTAAACCTTATACAAGGTAATGATTTCAGTGCGACATGGCTTGGCCACCATGACGACTTACTCTTATCATTCTCTTGCTATTCGGAATGGTAAATCTGAGTGACTTACCCATAGTAAAGAGACGACGTCCTTTGAAGCTTTTGATTAAGCCTTAGAATGGTATGATGATGAACCCTTGTACATGGCAGTTGTTGTCACACGTAGGAATTTTACGGTGAGGATGAAGCCAAGACCCTTTTCACTCCAGAATAACCACTAATGGTAGACCACCATGAGATCATCGGTAAGTTATTTAGAATGATCATGAGACTTGTCAGTAAGAAGACCCAGTATCGGAAGAAATTTACTTTGATATGAGAACCCAAGACTTTGAGTGAAACGTTATGAATATAACGGTGGAGCATCACCAAAGGAGTTACTGTGGTGAATGTGAAGAGACAGATGTCAGGACCCTAGAGGATGGTCATAATATTGATGGACCAGTAACTCTCATTTTAAGTGTGGTAGCCCCACACTTTCCGGTCAATGGATTTGCTAGAAGACCCCCAAAACCCCAACCTTTTCTTTCTAGCCCTTTTGAATCTCGAGGGCGAGATTCATTTTAAGTGTGGTAGGTTTGTAACATCCCAAATTTTGGAATGTTATAATTGAATGATTAATTGTTTGATTGAGTGATTGAAATTGAGTGAAATTTGAAACTTTTTGAAACTTGTGAATGAGGGGGAATAACATGACTTTCCCTTTTGCTTTTGAATTCAAATTCATCCACTTCAAATCATGGAGAGAAGATGACATGACTTCTTCAAATAAAGTATTTGAAAAGTGGATTTGAAAAATTTCTGAAAAATATTTGGAATCCATTTCATATTTGTTTATATTTCAAAATTTGAATGAATTCAGTTTCACTTGCCCCAAATTTCAAAAAATTTGAGAGGAGGAACATGACCCTCCAAAACCAGGGGTATTTTTTTGAAATTTTGAACCATAAAACCCAGGGGGTTATTTGAAAATTATTTGCAAAAGAAATAAAAACAATTAAGGCATTTTTCTGAAAATAATTTTCTCTGAAGTATTTATTTTTGCCATGGAAAAATGTTCATCTTTTAGAATTTATTTTTCTGATAATTGTGGTATATAAAACTTTTATTTGTGGATTTTATTTGATTCTACAAATCGATCTTTTCTTTCCTGTTTTAATAAAAAAGGAAAAAGGGCTTTAAAACGGAAACGTAACCCCGGTCCAATTGGAATAGTATCGGGCCCAAATCCCCTCAGCCAGATTCCGAATCCCTTCGGAATCGGCCACCCGATCGCTTTGCCCCTCCTCTTCCCTCGCTGACGCCACGGTCCCACCGCCCGATCCCGAACCCCGCCGGCCATCTCCTTCCTTACCTCGCCCCTCTTTCCATCTCGCCGGACCGCCGCGGATCCGCCTCGATCTCTCTCTCCCTTGCCATTTGGAGCACCCCGAGGCCCCCTATAAATAGAGGACCTTGCCAGCACCCCGTTCCGCTCGAATCCCGCTCGCCCGACCCTCTCCTCTCGCCGCAATCTCTCGCCGGAGTCCGAAGCCGCCACCGCGCCATTGTCGCCCCCCCCCCCCCCGCTCACCTCCGTCGCCCCCAACCGTCGCCGTGACCACCATCGCCACCATCGTCACCGTCCGCGCCTCCCCGTGCACTCGCCTGAGCTCCAGAGCCACCGGAGTGAGCTCCCCGTCGACACCCGAGACCCACCTCCGCCCCGAGCATCGCCGTCGACACCTCCATCATCCCCGAGCTTCGATGAGGCCTCCTTTGTGATCGCCGCCGTCGTCTGCATCGACTGGAACCCACACCGTCTCCGGAGGACCACCGGAGCGCCGTCCACGTCGACCCCGAGCTTCCTGCCGCCGTCTCCACCTCGCCGGACCGCCGCGGTGAGCTTGCCACCCCTCTCCTCCGTCCGATCTGTATCAACGGCGTAGATTAGAAGTAGGATACCCCTTCGGTTATTTAAATAAACCGCCCGGTTTTTCTTTTATTTACTTAGCCGAATCGTTTTTCTTTTAAATTGCGGCCGCTCGCTAGTTTAGCCACCGCGCGCACAGGTCTTAGCCACTCAGGAACTGCCACGTCACCCCCTGTTCGCTATGTTAGAATTTTTCTTTTCTGTTTTTAGTTTTTAAACAGATTAGATCCTGATTTTGTTTTTGCTTTAACTTTTAGGTTTTTAATTGTTTTTGATTGATTCTTTTTGCATTGTGTCACAAATTTTATCTAGTTTCTGTAGATATAAAGTTTGACCATATTTGAATATTTGAAATGCAGTTTCAAACAGATTTGTATTCAAACTTGTTTTGCTTATAACTTGAGTTTAAAAATATATTTTTGAGTGAATCTTTTTGCTACTGGTCACTAATGACTTTGTTTATCAGTAGGAACAATGTGGGAATTTTTAGCATAATTTAAATTAGGGTTTCAAGCAAAACAGATTCTGTTTTAGTTCTTTTAGGTCTATTTCTATTTCTTTTGTTTTAAATTGTTTTAATTTATTTTCTTTTGTATTAGTTGACAAGTTTTACCTTGTTTTCTGTTAGTTAGCAGTAGTATTTCAACCAAGTTTATTCTTATGTTATTTATTATTTTTGTTCGCATGAAATCAATTCTAGTTCAGTTATAACTTGCAATTGATTTTCATTGCTAGATTGATTTCCTTTTGAAAATATTTTTATAAATTGTTTCATAATTTTTATTTCTGTTAAATTAGCTGTTTTATATTTTGTTTTCTCTTATGTTAGTATTTTATTGTTTTTCTTGTTGTTAAGTTTATTAGACAAAAACTTATGTTGTTAGGGTGTTGTTTTCATAGTTCTCACTTGTTCTTCAAAAGTAATTCTTTTTGCTAGTAAAAATATTTGCTAGATGCCTTTGCTAGATTTTACTTTGTTGTTGTTTTGTTGCTGTTGATAATAGGGTAATTGCAGGAAAACCTCTTCTTAGTTGCTTAATGAAGTTTTGTTGTTTTAAATTTTGTCTTAAGTATTTCCTTCATCACAACCCTTTTGGTGTTTTGTTTTTGTGTTGCCTTTTGATTGATAGTATTGATTGCTAGTATGATTGCTTATATGAGTGCAATGTTTGAATTGTATAGATTTTCATCGGAGAGTGACGAATAGTTCTATCAAGTTATTTCTGAGAGCGATATTTATCTTCATCAACCCTACCAGGCAAGTTCACTTTGATCATCAATTTCATACCTATGTTTTATTGCATGTAGTGACATCATTCAACAAATCCCTCCAGTAGTATTATTGAATTCTTGTAGTTGAGTAGAATGCATGAGGTAGGAACCCACTCCTTGTTACTGAAGCACCGGGACGTTATTTGTCTTACTGCTATGCTACGCTAAAGTAGACGGGGTTGGTATGAGTGTTCGAGAGTGGTGTGAGGTGAAGGACTCTACGTCAAAGACGACAACTTCATGAAGGCATCTTCAAGTCCTGCATCTTCAAGACCTCAAGACTTCGAGACTCGAGAAACAAGTTTTCAATACACACTACTGGGTGAGGGATGGATTTGATGGGCACCCTGGAGTAACCAGTGGATGGCCGGGATGCATGGAGAAGCGCCATGACATCTTGCGGAAAGCCTCACCCAGACTCAAAGAGACGGATGAATACTTCATGCCCGGAAGCTTACCTGTGTAGCCACAAGTCATTATGGGCTCTGGCTTGGTTGATCTTTGTTGTGACTCTGGCTGGGCAGTGCTACGAGATGTAGTCGACGTTAGGATTGGATGGGCACTGACAGTAGTCAGGGAAACACTCTGAAAGACCATGTTTCGTTCGTCCTGTTCTCAAACAACCGGAAGTGTGAGGACATACAAGGAGGGAACGAATCTTGTGGGTAAAGTACACAACACTCTGCAGAGTTAAAACCTAATCGATTAGCCGTGTCCCCGGTTACGGACAATTTGAGCCTCTGGACTTGGATCTATCTCTGAACTCTCAACACCAGACTGATAACTAATTGTGGGCAACTTTCGATACTTGTGGGTATTGAGACATCGGTTGGCGGAACCATGTCATAATAGATATTTCCATAGTGAAAACTCCTGATATTCCTCTGTTGTAGGAAAAGAAAATAAAATCAGCTTTTATGCAAAAACTCAGACACAGAGCCACAAACCTTTATTGCATATAGAATAGTCTTATCATCTGTTTTCTCTTATTGTGATCTTGCCGGTACATTCAATGTACTGACCTACACGGCTGCAACGTCTTATGTTGCAGATATCTTTTCTACGACGGGTAAGAGTACGATTCAGGGTTACGGTCTACACTCAACCTGCCGTTGGTGTTTATTGGGACTCCACTCCCGTTGACTGTTTCCGCTGAGATTTTAAGGTATATATCAGTTTACGTTAATTACATGTGATTGCACTTTGATATATACATTGATGTACTGTGTGTGCCAGCATACTGATCCAGGGATGGCACGGTCACACAGAGGCTTGACTCGTTTTGAGTCGGGACGCTACACACCCCCTTCAGCCCATGTGGGCCCCCGGGGCAGGTGGACCCCCCGGACCCCTTTCGGCACTCCCGGTACAATACCAATAATGCCCGAAACTTTTCCGGCGACCAAACCAGGACTTCCTATATATAAATCTTTACCTACGGACCATTCCAGAGCTCCTCGTGACCTCCGGGATCTCATCCGAGACTCCGAACAACATTTGGTCACCAACGCACATATCCCAATACTACTCTAGCGTCACCGAACGTTAAGCATGCGGACCCTACGGGTTCGAGAATCGTGTAGACATGACCGAGACACCTCTCCGGTCAATAATCAATAGCAGGACCTGGATGCCCATATTGGTTCCTACATATTCCACGAAGATCTTTATCGGTCGAACCACGATGCCAAGGATTCAATCAATCCCGTATGCAGTTCCCTTTGTCCAGCGGTATGTTACTTGCCCGAGATTCGATCGTCGGTATCTCCATACCTAGTTCAATCGCGTTACCGACAAGTCTCTTTACTCGTTCCGTAATACAAGATCCTGTGACTAACTCCTTAGTCACATTGCTTGCAAGCTTCTTGTGATGTTGTATTACCGAGAGGGCCTAGAGATACCTCTCCGTCATACGGAGTGACAAATCCCAGTCTCGATCCATGCCAACCCAACAGATACCCTCGGAGATACCTGTAGAATACCTTTATGATCACCCAGTTACGAAGTGACGTTTGATACACACAAGGCATTCCTTCGGTGTCAGGGAGTTGCATGATCTCATGGTCATAGGAATAGATACTTGACATGAAGAAAGCAGTAGCAATAAACTAATATGATCAAATGCTATGCTTACGGTTGGGTCTTGTCCATCACATCATTCTCCTAATGATGTGATCCCGTTATCAAATGACAACTCATGTCTATGGTCAGGAAACCTTGACCATCTTTGATTAACGAGCTAGTCTAGTAGAGGCTCACTAGGGACACAGTGTTGTCTATGTATCCACACATGTATCTGTGTTTCCGATCAATACAATTCTAGCATGGATAATAAACAATTATCATGAACAATAAAATATGATAATAACCACTTTATTATTGTCTCTAGGGCATATTTCCAACAAGTTCCCATTATTGTTTGGGTCGAAGTTTGACCATTTGACTAGCAAAATGTCAATGCATGTCACAAAAGTTATATTGTTGGGTTCGTATTTGAATATAGTTTCCAATAATATTATTTTTGTTGCATATAACATATATTTTATTAGTTAAAATCATGGTTAAAATTTGACCCAAAATACGAGAGGGACTAATCAAGCAGGACGGAGATAGTATTGTGCTAAGAGATCATCTCTTAAATAAAAGAAGACAAATCCTTTCTTATAATTTCTCCTTCGTCCACCTCATAAGTTATCCTATTCCATTCCTAAGATAGTACCATTGCACATGCCATTAGAGCATCTACAACCGGACGCCATAAATGACCTCTCATATGCCCACGGACGCGCCCGGTCACTGACTGGATAGGAGAGAGAAGAAAAAAAGTGACCCAACCGGACCCCTCATATCATCCCTATACGCCCGGAATGTCCATGTACCCTCATATTGAGGACAAATATAGGGAGGATATGAGGGCTCGCGGACGCGTTCGGGCATGCCCGGTCAGTCTGCTATGTAGGACACGACCCCACCCCGAACCACCTTTTCTTTTTCTTTATTCATCTTTTTTTTTCATGGCCCCCTTCTTTCTTTCTCTTTCTCTTCACCAATCACGTGCAAGTGACCGGACATATGAGGAAGAAAATAAGGAGTGTGGCTGCACGGACGGACAAACAAGGAACATACCCGGTCACTGACCGGACACGTCCAAAGACATTTAGGGAGTCATACTCCCTCCGTCCCGAAATTAATGTCGCATGCGTAGTACACTGGTATTTTTGCAAAAAAGCCATGGTAACTTAAAATATGTTAAAAATGTGCCCCGTCACCTTCCTTCCGCCTCCGCCGGTCGCCCGCGCATCGCCAGGCCCGTCGTCGTCAAATTCATCAGTTGCGCCACCCAGGGATTGCTCCACCGCCGCGGTCCCCTCGCGCGTCGCCTGGACCTCCCGCCACGATCCGGTGGACTCGTCCTCCTCGAGCTCCCGCGTGCGCCTGAGTCTCGAGCTCTTGGACCTGGATCTCGAGCTCCCGCCGCGCCTGGAATTCGAACACCCACCACGCCTGGACCTGCCGCCGTCGGTGGAGCTAATCCTCCAGCTTCTCCCCTGCGTGTGTTGCTGCTGCTGCTCTGTCCGTGCCGTTGCTTCTCTCCGCCGGTGCTGCTGCTCTGTCCGTGCTCCTGCTTCTCTCCGCCGGTGCTGCTGCTCTCCCCGTGCTGCTGCTGCTGCTCCTCTGCCCTGCTCCTTGTGCTGCCGCTAGAGCTCTCCCCTGGAGAGCTGCTAATCCTCTGCCCTGCTTGTTTCATGTCTGAAATTCCATCTTAACTGGTAATTGTGCATGCGCTCTCTGTACAAAAACTTGCAGGGCAGTCTAGTCATTGAGCTGAGAAGACAAAGCTCTGGCATTTATGAAGAAGATACAGACGAAATAGATATGTTCTGTAGATTAATGAAGAAGATACAGATTGAAAATGTTAACAAGCTATAGCATTAAACTGATACAGACCAAAAAAGGTAGTCCTTGACAGTGATGATACAAACTGTTTGAATTTGACCATGAATAGTGGTTAATCAATAAGCATCCACTTCAAATGGTAGAATATTACTGCAACAAGCTCCAGAATTGTTTGATTTTGACTATGAATTGCTATAAGCAAACTGTTTGATTTTGACCATGAATTGCTATAAGCTCCAGTGCCATGCAAATGTACACCATCAAAAACAGAATCAAAGAAATAATGTGGGAGTAGTGTGGATATTTATTGCCCATGCTGATTATTCACTTCACAGGGTTACCTAGTACTCCATCAAAAACAGAATCAAAAATGGCATGGCATGCTTGGCAATAGCAGAAGTGACATGGACCAATATGGAGTAGCACAATGATTGTAAAAAAGAATAGGTAGTTATCTGACTGAATCTAAGAATAAGTAGTTAGGCAAAAAAGAATAGGTAGATTACTTTAAATGATTCAGTTTACTGAATTAAGTGCCCAGTGTATATGGATTGAAAAATAAATTCAGTTTATTGATTTTGGAGAGTAAACTGAATTAACTGAATTTTATGTGCATGGCAGCCTTTCTTTGCCATGGCAACCTTTCTTTGTCAGCTGAATTAACCACCAAGGGGCAAGGAGTATCACTTTATTTCACAGTTGCTAGAATAGAAACTTAGAAACCACAAAGAGGCATCTCTGTTGGCTAAATCGGACCTCCCCAACATTAGCAACTGCAAATCTTAAAATTTTAGAGCCAATCAATTTTATGGCAGCAACTGCAAATCTTAAAACCACAAAGGGGCATCATTGTCGGCTAAATTAGGACAATTTAGAGCCAAACAATTTTTGGCAGCATTGCAAATCTTAAAATTTTATGACTTGGTCATGACTCTAGTTCATAGTGCATAGCTATGACTTGATCAAGGCCGGCTACTGTACAATACAATTCAGAGTAACAGAGCTCATCAACAGGACTGGCAGAAAATAGAGTACATGTGTGCATGTGTGCTAATGTACATGTGTACAGCAAATTTCTGTAATTCAGTAACAAAGCATGTTAACATCTTGGCTTTTCACTGATTTGACATACAGTGCTCAAATTTTCATTTTTACTCAAATTTCAGTCAAGCATTATAGTTTGGGGACAGCTTGGGGACAGTTTGGATCCTCACCTTTGCTCTGTCGTCCCGGGGAGTGGTGGTTGCTGGGTGGCGAAGGCGGGGATGGTTACTGCTGCCGATGGGGGAAAGTGGAGAGCTTCTGCCGACTCCAGGGAGGTGCAATGGAGAGCGAGGTGGACGAGGTTGGTGGCAAGGTGAAGGAACTGGCGGGGACCGGCTTCGTGGTCGACGGTGGCCAACTGGCGAGGAGTTGGTGTACGATGGGAAGGTCCAGCTCCGGCTTGCCAAGCTCGGGGAACGCCGCCGCCGTCGGAGTGCAGATCGAAAACAAAAATCGAACCTTCTCCTTCCCGTGGTTCACCATGGGGAACGAGCAGGGGAACAAGGAGAGGGAAGCAACGCGATGGAGGCGTGGGGCGGAGGAGGTCCGACGACGCGCGGGGGAGCTGAGCAGGGGAGCTCCGGCGCGGGGAGCCGAGCAGGGGGGAGATCCGTCGCGCAGGGGAGACGAGCGGGGGAGACGACCAAGGAGTGTGGGTTGTGTCGGGAATTCGCTGAGGGGGTTTTCGCAAAAATGCCAATGCGACAAGAATTTTGGGACGGAGGGAGTATTTGCTAAATCCGGCTGTAGATGCTCTTACTCCTTTCTTTATGTGTGCCACTAAAGTTTAGTTTTGTTTAGATGTGTGTGCCACTACTATGACTGGCCCGGCCGTTAACGAGTTCTTGAAAGTGACTCCACTTGCACAGCAGATAAGACATAAATAAATGCCCCTAAATTTCCATTGCCGAGCACGATCGATTCTTCCCTTCGCTCTCCATTCCATTCCTTCACCCAAAAACACGCCCGAATCCCTCCATTCTTCCATCTCCAATCCCCCAACTCCTTGAAACCCTTAAATCTCCAAATCCTGGATCGGAATTAGGAGCAAGGCGGCGCCTTTGCGTCTCTCCTCATCCGCCTTGGCGCACCACCAGCCAGGGACGCGCGCTAGCTGGCAGCGCCGCGGGGTGGGGGCGCACGTCCGGCTCCCTCGCGGCGCCGACGAGGACCTCCGGCTCGCATCGATTTTGTTTGATACCCGCGGCTGCCATGGCGAAAGAAACGGTGTTCGTCCGGTAGTCTGACCATGCTCACAATCCGTTCGGCGAAATGCCCCTGGGCGTTCGTCGGCGTGGCCGGCGCCCTCGTGATGCTCGTCACGGCCGTCCATGTCTTCATGGTGCCGATCCTCCCTTCGTCACTGGATTTCTCCGGCGCTCGCCGCACCGTCGACCACCGGCCGAGGCACGTGCTCCCGGGCGCCGGGGTTGTGGACTCGCGCCTCAGGGGCCGGTTCCCTGCTGATTCCTACGGAGCTGTGACGTTCCGTGCCGCGCCGTGGAAGGCCGAGATTGGGAGGTGGCTCTCTGGCTGCCATGCCGGCTCATCGGCTGTCAATGTCACCGAGGTGTGCACCATGCTTTGTCATTGATCAGTGCACTCTGATTTAGCCTGCGTTGGGTTGACATTGATATTCTTTCGAGACAGATTATTGCTGCAAAGAGATGCGAGAAGGACTGCAGTGGAAATGGTGTGTGCAACTATGACCTGGGGGAATGCAGATGCTTCCATGGATATGCTGGTTAGTCTTACTTTGTCAGCTCAACTAATGCCGGTAGTCTTGCCCACTGGTCACTTGTTATCCATCACATCTCATTTTAATAGGGGGTTTCTGTAGATTTGATAGCAATGGCGGAGCTTGACAAGAATGTATGTGGGGGCCAATTTTTTTTTTTTTACCATTGAAATAAACTAGAACTTGTAGCCTTCAGACAAAAATATATTCATATTACCTATATTGGTTGCTAAGTACTCCCTCTGTAAACTAATATAAGACGTTACTTTAGTGATCTAAAACGTCTTATATTAGTTTACAGAGGGAGTGCATATGTACTTCAAAAAAGAACTAACTGCATGAAAAATAAATCGTGTTTGGGCTTCCCCCCCCCCCCCCCCCCCCCCCCCCCGCCCCCCCTGTATTTCACGTAGCTCCGCCGTTGTTTGATAGTTCTTTGGGCCTTGACAAACTTAGTATGGAAACAAAGACGAGCGAGAAAAATGATAAAAGGAGATTACTTCATAGGTCCAGAAAGCACTAGAGACTAACTCTGGATGTTTATATTGGACATAATAACACTTACAGATATCTCACTAACCATATACATCTGCAAATGGGCTTATATGTAACAAAAGAGTTTACACCCTTGGTCTGTAGTTAAGTGGTTGAGGGCATCCTTTGCTTTTGCGGTCAGGGATGCAGGATTGCAGGAATGTAGCATTAAGTCTCAAATGTTTAATCTGTTCTGCTGTGACCATCATCAGGTCTGCTGGAATCGGGAATGAGCTTGTGCATTAATAAGCTGCTAATCGTTTTAGTTAGAAGGCTATTGTCTTGTCTACCGCTTGTGGATTATAAGCTGTTAATGGCATGTTCGTTTTGTTAGTAATAGTTAATAAAAAAGGTAGCTCTTGTGTTTCTACAAGAAGGAGCATATGCATTATGTGCCATGGCAATATGGGGTTGTCTACTGTTCCCTTGCTTGTATTGATTTGTTTTTGTCAAGCTTTCCTTTCTAATCGTTTTAATTTCAACAATTTTGTTTATCAAGTGACCATATGGCTTTGTTAATACAGGAAAAGGATGTGAGAGGGTTCTGAAATTGGAGTGCAACCTCCCAAGTTCCCCAGAATGGCCTGTAGGGCCATGGATAGTTTCCATATGTCCAGCCCAGTGTGACACAACCAGGACAATGTGCTTTTGTGGACCAGGAACAAAATACCCGGATCGCCCTGTGGCAGAAGCTTGCGGCTTTAAAATAATGTAAGAGTATCATATGCACTGATTTTGATTCTTTTTTTATGCTTCAGAATGAGTACCATTGATACTGTAGTATTATTGAACATCTTTAGTTCATCCTTCTAGCACGCCTGCGAAACCTGATGACCCGAAGCTTACCGACTGGACAACACCTGATCCGGATGTATTCACAACAAACAGCAGTAAGCTAGGATGGTGCAATGTGGACCCTGAGGATGCATATTCTTCCAAAGTGAAGTTTAAAGAAGAATGTAATTGCAAATATGATGGACTCTGGGGGCAGTTTTGTGAGACACATGTTGAATGCAGCTGTATTAACCAGTGTTCGGGACATGGACATTGCCGTGGTGGTTTCTGTCAGGTATGTCTCGGGCAAAGTTTTTTTTGGTATTTATCATGAAAATACCATGACATGCTGTTCTGTATTCGTAACCTTTGTTATGATCTAATTGAAGATTTCTTTCAGTGCGACAGTGGATATTTTGGGATTGATTGCAGCATCCCATCGGCTTATTCAGTTGCATATGAATGGCCCTCATGGCTCCAACCACCAGTGAACCTACCAGACCTAAAAAAATTAAGCAATATCCCCATCAATGTCAATGCTGTTGTTGAGAAGAAAAGACCACTAATATATGTGTACGATTTGCCAGCTGAGTTTGACAGTCATCTTCTTGAAGTAAGTCTAGACCATAAGTTTTGCTCTCTGTGTTCTTCTCTTCATGAAATTTTGCTGCAGCTTTGACATCGCGGGATATGTTCTATTGCAGGGACGACATTACAAGTTAGAGTGTGTGAACAGAATATATGATGAAAAGAACAGAACTATATGGACGCGGCAACTGTATGGTGCTCAGGTTTGCTAAACTTGTCAACTAGCAGATATGGAATGTTGGTAGCTCCATGTTTATAGTAACAACAATCCCGTTTACAAGGGCACAAGAAGATCTCAGACATGTTTTATTTTTCATATAGATGGCACTCTATGAGAGCATTCTTGCTAGCCCTCACCGCACACTGAATGGGGATGAAGCTGATTATTTCTATGTGCCGGTTCTTGATTCATGTCTAATAACTAGATCCGATGATGCCCCACACCTGCAGATGCCGGTAACCATTATCATCCAGATGTTGTATTATAGTTGTCAATGTTTCTCCTTCAGTAATTGAGTTCTAATTTTAGGAGGAACTGCGCCTCAGGAGTTACCATACTCTTGAGTACTACAGAAAGGCTTATGATCACATAGCTCAGAGGTATCCTTACTGGAACCGCACTTCTGGAAGAGATCATATTTGGGTGGGTGTTTACATGAAATTGACAGTACAATGATCCTTGCATAACCAATAACCTGTACTTTCAACTTAAAAAAAAACAGTTCTTTTCATGGGATGAAGGTGCCTGCTATGCTCCAAAGGAGATCTGGAACAGCATGATGCTTGTCCACTGGGGAAATACCAACACAAAACATGAAAAATCAACGACTGCATATTGGGCTGACAACTGGGATGATATTCCTTGGGATAGAAGAGGCAACCATCCATGTTTCGATCCGAGAAAGGACCTCGTGCTTCCAGCATGGAAGGAGCCTAACCCAGGGGCCATCTGGTTAAAACTATGGGCAAGGTATGTCTCAATGCCTGAACTTAGAGATGTGCCTTTTAACTACTTGAATGTTTAGACCTTCACTGTACAAATTTTGCAGGCCAAGGATCAATCGTACAACACTTTTTTATTTCAATGGTAATCTAGGACCAGCCTATGAAGAGGGCCGCCCTGAAGACACGTATGTATCTACCTATATGCCTGTCGACATATGTGACTAAATTGTATATTAATCTTCTTCCACTATATGACACAGGTATAGCATGGGGATTAGGCAAAAGCTGGCGGCTGAATTCGGTTCAACACCAAACAAGCAAGGGAAGCTTGGAAGGCAGCATACAGCCAACGTAACAGTTACGTACTTAAAATCTGAGATGTATTATGAGGAACTAGCAAGCTCCATTTTCTGTGGTGTCTTGCCAGGGGATGGCTGGAGTGGGCGCATGGAAGATAGCATGCTTCAAGGATGCATTCCTGTCATAATACAGGTGCTACAACGTCATCCTATAGTCCTATGATGTGTATCTGACAAGACTTAACAACAGAGCAACTAATTGTGTGTTCATACCTATCTGCTTCCATTGCTTAAATTGTAGGATGGAATATTCCTTCCGTACGAGAATGTGCTTAACTACAACAGTTTTGCAGTCCGCATACAAGAAGCTGACATCCCCAACCTCATCAGAGTCCTTCAAGTACGTGTTTATTTTACTTTCCTTCTTGTTTCTTTTGTGCATAACCTGTGCAACATATTTACTGTTTTCATCTCACCAGGGAATGAACGATACACAGATAGATTTTATGTTAGGAAATGTTCGCCAGATCTGGCAGAGATTCTTTTATCGCGACGCTATGTTGCTAGAGGCAGAGAGGCAGAAAAAATTGTTCACTGAAGAGGAGGCAGCCTGGTCAGTTGAGGTTTCGAAACTAGAAGATGGTGATGATGTCTTTGCAACTTTCATACAGGTAACTAATGAAAATTCCGAGTGATGTTTCTCCATTTAGCTTCTATGGTTTGAAACCTCATGATAGTGATCATTGACGGCATCTATCCCACATCCATCATCATCATCATCATCTACTTTGTGGTGTAGGGTCGAAACATTTTTTGCAATCTTTGTTTTCATTGCGTAGCATTTGCGTGCTTGCCATACCAGAGCCGGTTGTTCCTTTGTCACTTCTGTTAACCCGAGGAAGAATGCCTTTTACAGGTATTGCATTATAAGTTATACAATGACCCGTGGCGGCAAGATCTCCTCCAAGAAAAGGAAACCGGTTTGCCGAGCATCTGCTCAAGGGCTTCCTGAAGTGCTCAGCGGATGTTGCAGCTGCGGCGATAGGCGTAGGGTAGGCGTACTTACTCTCTTGATCCCGTGTGAAAAAAATTGGTATATATGGTCCTCCAAAGGGATGATCTGATAATGGAAATGAGACCTGCATTCTCATTTTTTGTTTCCTTCAACAGATTGTCGTTGTTTTGACAGAAGAAAACCCATGCCATTCTCTGGAAAAAAGGAGAGATTGCAGCAACCTTGCCTGTTGAGCCAAAACTGATATACTTTTTTTGCATGGTAATACATGTCTCATTAATAAAATAAAGATTCAGTTACAACTTACAAGCCACGTAAACACCGACGTAAACACCAACGTTACATGACTGGAAAGAAAGGATAATCCTATGCAGAAAAGCAACGCATGTCCTTCACCAAGAAAAAGGAGATAGATTATCTCTTCATCCGAACTCGACGCGGCTCCATCGATTCTGCTGCTTTACGGACCTCCAAACTAGTTTGGCTCAAGCAAAGCCATTGCCAAAACTGATGTACATGCATTATACCTTTTTTTTTACCGCTGTATTTATCTTTTTGTACCTGCGCTGGAAGCTGCTGGAGCTGGTCAAACTAACTAGCAGGAGGGCTCAGGAATCACGCGGCGTGTGCAAAAACATGGACACGTGCACCCGTCCGTCCGACGTGGACGAGAAGCATGTGAAGAGCGCGCTCGTGAGAGCCCCAAATGCTGTGAGGTGGATCTTTATTCATACCTTGTTGCATTCATTTTCATTCATACCACTCCCTCTTATCACCATGGATGACAATGCTCTGCATCGACATACATACATCTCCTGCAAAGCCCTAGCCGTACGCACGTATACGTACGTACTCCCTCCGTCGCATAATATAAAAGCGTTTTACTAGTGTTAAAAACGCTTTTATATTATGGGACGGAGGGAGTGTCCTACGGATGAATGCTTGGTGCTTTGTGGTCATTTTCCATTTTGCTGATGCATATCAATGGTGAAAAGTGGAAGATATATCATATATCCACACAGCCAGCACTTGGTCAAAAATAATTTGAATTAGGAAATTCCATTCCTTGCAAATTGATGATGATGGTTCATTTTTCAATTTTATATTGTTCCTCACTTGTGCCAAGCGGTCCTATATTTGACATGGCCTCTCTGCATTGCATTGTGCAGGGGAAAGATTTGCCTCTGTATATTTCTTTCCTAGACATCATATGATGTGGGAGTTTCTAGCATTGGGTCAGTCCCTTTTTTTTTAATACTGTTGGTTTGAGGATAGGTGACCAGACTTGCTACCTAGTAGTAAATGATAGGATTTATTTAGCAAGTGAAGGATTACAGTCAGTATAACTATATGAAAGAAAACAAAAAAAAATGATAGAAAAACACAGAAAAAATAAAATAAAATAACAGGGAATATCTTTTCAAAACCGAGAAAACCGACCAGCACATTAGAACTATATAGATGTGTGTTATTATCAACCAGCGACGCACACCCTTACAGTAACATTAAGCTGTCCGGCCTAAGGGCATCTTCATCGCGGACCTCTACTTTGCCCTCAAATGTCTGGCCTTGGTATGAAAACCTGTTAAATGGTAATTTTAAAATTTAGAGAACCTTTGCAATTAAAAGGGTAATCATGAGCCAAATCTGCATTTTGAGAAAACACAAGGTTCTCGAACTAGAATACAAACAAAAAGGATATGTGCAGAGAGACTCGATGGAAGTTGTTCTAACAAATCGATCAGATGGTCCAAACACATTTAGGCCTCCAACATGGACCCCTATTTTGGGCCAGACGCATCCAGACATCTGAAATCCCCCGATCCAGTCTCAAATCGAGGGGCAGTTGTAGGGGAGTCCAGACGTCCACCACCTCGGCCCGACAACCCCTCCCCCACCACCGCTTTTTAACCCCCACCCCCTCACTCTCACCCACTCACTCCCCTCCCAAAACCCTAGCCACCGGTCACTACCACGCCAGGACCATGGATCTGGGAGGAGCTTTCGGTGCACAGAGACAAATCATCGCCACAGACTCGCCCGACGGTTGCGCCTCGCCGCCACAGGTCTCAGAAATCGTCATCCTCGGCTGCTTTGTGTGACGTCCATATTAGACGCCTCGTCGGGTGTCGTCTATCCCGCCGTCTCGCGGCCCCAATGCTAAATGGTGCACGACCCCGACGTTTGCCATGAAGGTAGGGCGGACATAGCCGCGCACCCTCCTCGAGTACTACCTCGGCAGTGACTGGTCGCGCAATGCATTCTCATCCTTGTTGGGGGGGTTGGCAACGCTTCGTTGAGGCAGAGCGGCGCCGAGGGCGATGTTTGGCGACGTTCGCGAAGATGTGGATGCCACTGCCACACATAATGGTGGACACGTGCTCGCAGAGGCCTATGCCCCCGACCGGTCCAAGACCACCAAGGAGACCGACGTCGTCGCTGACCCAGCGAGCACCTCCTCCGCGTCGGACTTGCGGAGTTGGAGCGCGAGCTCCGCCTGAAGACCGAAAGGGAGCAACATCACAAGGCGGAGGAGGAGGCCAAGCGTTTGTGCTGCGAGCGTGATGCCATTGCCGGGGACAGATGTGGCGTAAGTTGGGTCTGCTTCCGCGATTGGCACGACAATGACATATTCCGAATGCATGTTCTAACTTTTGAATTATAAGATACTCTAACCTTTTTTTTTTCTCGAATCATATGTATATAGACGCGTTCTAGTGTGTGTGTTCAATCATTTCGGTCCGTACACGGTTCGTATTTGAAATTTCCAAAACATCTTATAATTCAGAACGGAGGAGGTAGTAATCATCGAGTACTGGCATTTTTTGCGAACACGCAAAAGGCTTGCGTGTCGATGGCATTTTGCTCATTTAAAACCTGAACATGATCATGCCCAGACACGTAAGAAAAAGAAGAAGAAAACCCTAATTAGAACACCATTCCCTTTTTGTTTTGCTTCTACTACATCGTGCATCCAAGAGATGCCCTAACGGTCACATGCGCCGGGAGCTCACTCACGCTCACAGGTCTCGCAAAAGCGAGACACGGCCGTGCCAACATGCATCCATCCATCCATCCATGATCCATCGATCCCCCCCGGCCGTGACGACATTTAAACCCCATGCCATGCATCACACTCACACTCACACACCCTCCCCTACTTATCCCCCGCGCCCTCCATCAGCTCCATCGTCACACTCCCCTCACCCACTCCACTACTCCACCCTCAACTTCAAACTTCGAATTCCCCCGCTCCCACGCACGTAAGTTTCGCGCATTTCTGCCTTCCAGCCGCAGGCTCCAAGCTATATTGCTCTCTGATACGTGGCCGTCGTCGTCGTCGTGGTGCATGCAGGAGCCGAGCTAGGAGCGGAGGTAGGTCGTCGGTCATGGAGAGCTACGTGCGGAAGCGGTCGTGGAAGAAGGGGCCGACGAGGGGGAAGGGCGGGCCGCAGAACGCGGCGTGCGAGTACCGGGGCGTGCGGCAGCGGACGTGGGGCAAGTGGGTGGCGGAGATCCGCGAGCCCAACAAGCGCGCGCGCATCTGGCTCGGCTCCTTCGCCACCGCCGAGGAGGCCGCGCTCGCCTACGACGAGGCCGCGCGCAGGCTCTACGGGCCCGACGCCTTCCTCAACCTGCCCCACCTCCGCGCCGCCGCCGCCGGCGCCACCGCGCAGCAGCGCATGATCAGGTGGCTCCCGGCCTCCGCGAACGGCGGCGCCAGGGGCCCCGCCGCGGGCGCCGGCGGCGTGCCCATGCCGGCCTACGGCCTGCTCAACCTCAACGCGCAGCACAACGTGCACGTCATCCACCAGAGGCTGCAGGAGCTCAAGAGCTCCTCCTCGCCGGCCAAGCCGCCGCAGCAGCAGCAGTCCAGGAGGACCCCTCCTCCGGCCGCCTCGTCCCCTTCCTCCACGGTGACCACCGGCGCCATGCCGCCCTCCGCGTCGTGCTTCCAGGCCCAGCTGGAGCACGCGATGGCGATGACCGCCGCGGCCGAGAGCGCGCCGCCCTGCGACGGCTTCGGGGCCGGCAGGCCCCAGCTCGACCTCAAGGAGTTCCTGCAGCAGATCGGCGTGCTCGGGGAGGACGACGGCGGCGCGGCCGGCAAGCATCAGGGCGTCGACGGGGACGACGGCGAAGTGGCGGACGCGTTTGGGTTCGGCGGCGGCACCGGCACCGGCGCCGAGTTCGACTGGGACGCGCTGGCCGCCGACATGAGCGACATCGCGTCGGGAGCCCACGGCGGCGCGCTGGGCGTGAACGGAGCGTTCCACATGGACGATCTCGACCAGTTCGGCTGCGTGCCCATCCCCGTATGGGACATCTGATCTTACATTCTTAGGCTCTTAGCCCATGTCCAAGGCCATGCATAAGCTTTGCTTAGCTGATTTCGATCTGCACTCAGTCTGATCTGATGGATCATCTACGAGGTTTAATTAGCTTCCAAGTTCTTCGTTCATGTAGTTTGACATGAAGTTTTAGATCCGCTTCATCTTCTACCAGCTTTACTTGGTTTTCTTTTCCAGCTGAAGAATCATGTAATACTAGCATAAGCACAATAAACTTCTCCAGATAGCATCAACACAAATCTGGCTAATGCTTTTCGGCCACTGTCAATCACTCACTGTAAAAGGATTTTGATCCAAAACAAGAAGATCGATGCCATCACATCTCATAAGGGGCTAACGACACCCTAACGAACGAAATAAACGCGGCGCAAAACTTAGTACATCAGACTTGCCCACAGGAAAGCATTCATAATCAGCGCAAAATATGACAGTGAATTGTGACAATACCACCAAAAACCATCGGCGGAGTCGAAAGACAAAATGCTACCACCAAACTTAACACTGCAGTGCATCCTCATGGTGATATATCTCGGGACATTTCCCGGAAATCATTATTGCGGGTATTACATCACCCCGCCCGCCAGTAGCTTGTCGGTTGTATTACCCGCTACAATTGGCAATCAAGGGTATGCTGACACAGCAATGCTCGCACCGCGGCACCGGCCTAGTTAAGACTGAATTATTTAGTCTGATACAATACCAAATCGAGGTGTCTTTACTTGTATATGAGAGCATCCCTCCCAGGTCCGACACCAATGTAGTGGACTGGAACGCCGACGAGCTCTTCTATCCTCTCCACGTAGCGGCGGGCGGCTTGGGGGAGTTCGCTGTAACTTCGGACAGAAGAGATGTCACTGTCCCACCCAGGAAGCACCTCATAGTTGACCTGAAACACAAGATAAAGCATATAAGAGATGAATCATGTCTAACCTTACATTTAAGCATAAATTGTTACTGTCAAACTGGTAATGACAACGGTTTACAAGACCACAAAACTGAAGCCAGTACATTGGCAACTACTCACTCCGTTCCTAAATATAAGTCTTTTTAGAGATTTCAATATGGACTACATACGGATGTATATAGACGTATTTTTAGAGTATAGATTCACTCATTTTGCTCTGCATGTAGTCTGTATTGGAATCTCTAAAAAGACTTACATTTTGGAACGGAGGGAGTAAATTGCATCTTACAACCAGAGAAAGAACAACAGTTTTGTCATACAGCATAATAATAAATCACGCAAGGTACTACTCAGCCATGTAAACACAATGAACAGACTATGACACTTACTTGTACTTGCTCCAAGGTGTCAAGATCCCCTGGGAAGGATTGCAGTTTCTGTCCATCAATTTGATGATTATAAGAAACACCCAACTTAATTTCTGGTAACCCGGACAGAACATCAAGTTTTGTTAGATTCAGAGATGAAAACCCATTGATGTCACAGCAGTATTTCAGTGCAACAATGTCAAGCCAGCCACAACGTCTTGGGCGACCTGTAGTCGTTCCAAATTCCATTCCAGCCTTCCTGAGAACATCACCTTCCTCTCCAAGTAGTTCAGTTGGGAAAGGACCAGAGCCAACCCTTGTTGTGTAAGCTTTTACCTGCATGTAAAATAGTGGGTTAGATAAGCAATATATCATAGATGATGAGCGCTGGATTACACTACTTTTAACTTACAACTCCAATCAGGTCACCAATAACCCTAGGGGCAATCCCAAGGCCAGTGCAAATTCCACCAGCTGATGGGCTAGAAGAAGTTACAAATGGGTAAGTTCCAAAATCGATATCCAACATAGTTGCTTGACCACCTTCAACCAGAATTTTCTTCTTCTGTCGGATGGATTCATTCAACACATGAACAGTGTCAGCGATGAAGGGCTCCAAACGCTCTGCAAACCTCTTGTACCTCTCAACCTCTTCCTTGAGCATGCCTTTGCTGTACTTGAAACCTTCAAACCTCGCAGCAGCATCTTCAAATAAAACATCGAGCTTATCCCCAAAAGTGTCCATGTGCCTTAGATCACAAACACGCAGCCCATTTCGAGTGACCTTGCTGGAATAACAAGGTCCAATGCCTCTCTTAGTTGTTCCTATGAAGGAATTTGCAAGCTCAGCTTCCCTAAGTCCATCTACAGTCTGATGCAGATCAAAGAGCAGATGGGCCCTATCAGAAACCAGTATTCTTCCATCGCAACTGACACCATTGGATTGAAGACCATCAATTTCGCCAAAGAAGCCTGGAACATGGATCACCGCTCCATTGCCAACAACGCACAGTGTTCCTTCATTGAGAATACCAGATGGAACAAGATGAAGGGCAAATTTCTTGCCTTCAGAGTTGTAGATGGTGTGTCCAGCATTTGCTCCACCCTGTTAACAAATTAGGAATTCAGATAAACAAGCTACTCAACTTAAGAGAAACCGCCAACTATAACTAATTAAGTATTGATGCTGCATACCAAGAATTTTATTCACAATTCAACACTAAATAATAATTGCAGAAACAAAGGTTAATCTTGACAATTCAGGAATTATTGATCAACAAAAATCCAGGAAATCTAAACTAACCAAAGGAATGACAATAGCTAACCATATTAAACTCACAAAAATGCAGAAATGACCTTTTAGGAGCAGTAGTAATGTTATCTTATTCTTATTATACACAAACTGTCAGTTGAAAGATTGCAACAAGCGATACACCACTGGTACAAAAATTGAAAGGGTAAGCAAAACAACCAAAGTACAGAGGCCTGATGCAGATTATGGTAAACCCTCAAGCCTAAGTGAGTCGAACAAATCAGCTTGTTTACCAACCAAAACATACTGCACGTAATACCACCACACTACATGGAACAAAGTGGTAATCATGCTTTACTGCTTTTATCGCCACACTACCGTTTACAACCAGATGTTGAGTCAGTTCATTTCATTTAGCATCCACTGGACATGAAATTAACATCCATCTTTCATCCTACCAGATTCAGAAGGCCACAAATTTGACAGTTCACTATGGCTACCAGGATCAAATATCCAGAATTTTTTGTAATTACCAGCCCTGGCATCCACAAAATGTAAAAAGAAGAAACATCATCATCTATGCAACCCATTAAACAAAATCGGGCTAAAAGATTTACAATTTTACCCCCTTTGTACATGAGCACAACTATGCATAATTTTTAACCAAAGCAATACCAGAATTAACATGTTTGGGATGGGGGTATTTTTTGGTACGAGCTTCGGTACGAAAACTCTACCAAGAAACACACCTCTTCCAAACAGGCCCTGGGGAGACAAATTCTACACGCAGATTACTCTAACATCCGGATCAGGCATCCATCCACCAAAACAGCTCTTACCACCCCATGCTACGAGCGTACGATATCAAAAATTTCAACTGGAACGCGCAGTGGTGCTACCAAGCAGCTTCAATCGACAATGATTGGTACAGGGGTCAAACTAGAGCACACGACAAGGACCGAGCCGCATCTCCTCACCTGGCAACGCGCGACGATGTCGAAGCGGGGGGCGAGCACGTCGACGAGCTTCCCCTTCCCCTCGTCGCCCCACTGCGACCCCAGCACGCCGGAGACCTGGCTCAGGGCGGAGACCCTGTCGGCGGCGGGGTCCGCCTCCACGGCGAGCGCGGACGCGGACGCGGGGGCGGGGACCCTTCTCCTGGACAGGCGCACCGTCGACGGCGCCGGGGAGAAGGACCTCCCCCGCCCGGACGCGGCGGCGGCGGCTGGGTGGTTGAGAGTGGAGAGCGACATGGTGCGAGGGTTTTAGGGATGCGGCGGTCAGTGGGGAGGGTGCTGCTTTCCGTTTAAGTATCCCGTTGGCACGTGTAATAAAATGGTGGGGAATTGGATTCTCTTGGGCTTTTGGCTGTCCAACAATGGAGATTTTTGGCATCTTAGAAAAAGTTGTACACGTTTGGTCATTATTTTTTTCACTCAAAAAAATTTGGTTATTGTTTTCAGAAAGGAAAAGAAAATTTCTACAACCATTGATTTTCTTTCAACCGCAACGATTGCATGTTCAGTAGTTATTTTGCATCATGGTTATTTACATTTGATGGCATTTACATGTTTGATTCATTGTATCGGGTTAATTATTCATTGTGGATTTGCGTCTATATGAGCGATATTATGCTTGGTTAATTATTAACATGAATATGAGGTTATGTAGGTGGTGCATCATATATGTTTTTTTTATTGCGACTTCGTGTTCTTCTGATCTTAGTGTTTATATTTTAAAGATATGTTTCCAAATGTTATGCGCTTGTAATTATTGGCCTCTTAATATGTGTGGTGTTTGAAGTACTAGCTCCACCGCTAACAAAAAGGTTATGAAGCGAATATAGTGCGCCTCATACGAGGAAGAACGTCAGCTAGTGAGGCCATGATAGCCTAACAACAAAGGCTTAACAAAGGTCATAACAGAAAAACGGGATAGACAAGATGGCATTAGTATGACGTTCCTTACTTCTTATGTCATTATATCATGTATTGGTCACTTTGATGTTCAAAAATCTTACCTTTTATGTCATTATATCATGTATTGGTCACTTCTATGTTCAAAAATAATGCATAGATATGGTCACAGAGAAGCACTCTTATCTCCCTTCGCTCTATCCACAATTGTCCAGCTAACTCATTCAAGCTTTAAATATATTTTAATGGTTTTCAATGTTTTATATAGGAAAAAAGAAAGTTATGTTGATTATTCAATAACAACTCTACAAATTAGTTTGTTGACAGAAACCAAGACCTGCAAACGCCAAAATATGTGTGATGCACTCTTAGCTACTTGAGTGATTTCATGACAACACAAGTGTACGGCTCCACACTACTTTCACATGACTAGTATCGTAATCTGACTATTTATCAGTTGATCTATCGTGTCTGCTTGGGGTGCCTCTTCTAAAATGGATACTTCTTTTACACGAGTATATTTGTGCGTTTAGAAGGTGGATAATTTAATTAAACGATGACTATAATCAACAATACCCACACATATTTAAAGAGATACAAATTTTACAAGTCAAAAAATTCCATTCTCGACGTCAATAGCTCCAACTTTATTCATTTTCTTGCTTATTTGCAACAATACACTCCCAGATTAGACTTTGGACAATATCGAGGTGTTCTTAACTACGTACATATGAGTACTTCTCTTACACGAGGCATTTCGCTTTTTCGGTGTGCAAACCATGCAGAGAAGTATAAAATCAATGTAGAAGCAGTCCAACTTTGTAAGATTCCTCTGACATGACAACACCTCGGATCTCATTTGATCTCCATTCGTATCTGATCAATCGATCAATTCCCTTCTGTTCTCCTATTGATTTTAAAATCGGAGATACGTTTTATATGAAACTCAAGGGGCGCTTTTGATTTTGACAAACCAACGCGCCTTTCGTAAGAGCGTAAACCACACAGGTAGACGTATTTTCCGGGCAGCCCCAAAAACGCCTTCGTCCTGCCCCTTCTTCGTGAGCTAAGTCTGAAGCTCTGAAACGACACGAAACTCTCGACGCTCTAGCCGGAAAACCCAATCCAGTACAGCGGCCGACACCTCTTGCCGCCACGCCGGCCGGCCGCCACCACCACCCATGCTGCGCGTCGTCTCCACCCTCCGCCCGCTCCTCCGGAGCCCCCTCCTACCGGGCCCTAAACCCCTCCCTCGCCCCCGCCGGCCGCCGCGGCAGTTCCGCACCCTCTCGTCCTCAGCGCCGCTCGCAGCCTCCCCGCCCAGCGCGCCCGCACCTGCGCCCGGGGAGGCTGAGATCAGCGAGGAGCACCTCGTCCGGTGCGCGGCAACGAGGAGGGCGCCGCTGCGGGTGGCGGTTCTGCTGAGCGGCGGGGTCGACAGCAGCGTCGCGCTCCGCCTCCTCCACGCAGCCGGGCACAGCTGCACCGCCTTCTACCTCAAGATCTGGTTCCAGGTACGTTCACCATTCCCCGTTGATATGCTCAGCAATGCTACGCTGTGGGGGTCACTTAATAAGCTCGGCGTGATTAATCTGTAGGAAGATTTCAGGAACTTTTGGTCCGAGTGCCCGTGGGATGACGATTTGAAGTATGCACAGGCCGTGTGTGACAAGGTATATTCCAGAAAATCCATCCGGCGCATGCTGTTTCATTGAATAGCCAGTGTGCAGCATATATAAACTGGTTCTGGCTGCACGAACTGAGTGATCTAATGTGTTTGGTTTTTGTAGATTGACGTGCCGTTGGAGGTGGTACACCTATCTGATGAGTACTGGAACCATGTGGTAAGCTTCATTTCAAACTTTTTTGCACCCGATCCTCGCAGATATCCCATATGTTGTTCTGCGTTCTGAGAAACTGTAATGGATTTTATATCTAGGTGTCCCATATGATTAATGAGTACCGCAACGGACGCACACCGAACCCTGATGTTCTTTGCAACACAAGAATAAAGTTTGGTATGGACGTGCACGCTTCTGTTATTGAAATTTGATTGTGCATCGAGGTATAATTTTTGAACTGTGTTCATGTGCTTATTCTTTTTAACTCATTTTCTGCAGGAGCTTTCTTAGAAGCAATTGAAAATTTGGGATTTGATTACATAGCTTCAGGACATTATGCACATGTAGTCCATCCACCCATTGAAGGGCCATCGGTGCTCCAACTTTCGAAAGACGAGGTGCTTTAAAATAGCTTTGCTTAGCTTCAGTGTTATTGAATTCGATGTCAAGTGAGTTCTATTGTTCATCATAGAAGGAAAGTTGTGATACAGTGAAACTAATAGTCAAACAGATGGTTCTTTTGCTTAAATATTGCTTAGCCAAACCCACCTTTCAGGCTCTGATCGTTATTTCAGGTCAAGGATCAAACTTATTTCCTCTCACATCTCTCTCAGCCCCAGCTTAGAAGGCTTCTTTTTCCACTGGGGTGTATAACAAAGGTGATATATTTTATCCGATAAGGATAGTTAAGTTTTTCCAGGAGCTGCCGGCGTATATTTTGTAAAATTGAGCTTATCTTTTGCAGGATGAAGTTCGCAGTCTGGCTGTTCAGATGGACCTTCCTAACCAAGCTAGAAAGGATTCCCAGGGTATATGTTTTCTTGGAAAGGTAATTGCTTTAACATAGTTGTTAATATTGCACATGTTTTGTGCAAAATATAGTTCTGTGTTTTCTCCTTGTGTTGTCTTATTTTAAGCTTAACAAGTCTCTCTTTCTAGGTCAAATTTAGCGAGTTTGTTCAAGCACATATAGGAGAAATGGAGGGTATACTTCTTGAGGCTGAAACTGGAGATTACCTAGGGACACACCGTGGGTTTTGGTTCTATACGATTGGTCAGCGACAAGGTTTGCAACTTTCTGGAGGGCCTTGGTACGCACTGTCACTAATACTAGCATCTTTTTAACATCAGCTAAATTAAATGTATATTGCCTGAAGTGTTCTGCAATTCAAGGAAGATCTGTCCTCATGTAGCACATATCTATTTATCCATATATTCATCACATGAATTGTTCTTTTTATCTTACGCAGGTATGTTGTGGAGAAAGATGTGCAAACTAATGTGGTTTTTGTATCAAGGAATTACTATTCACTGGATAAGAGGAGGCGAACATTTCGTGTTGGATCGTTAAATTGGTTTAGCGATTCTGGGCCAGCAGACAATGAACGCCTTAAATGCAAGGTACCAGAGTCACACAATTAGCCCTTGTGGCAGCGTAGCATATTTGAATTGATGTTTTCACCATCTGCAAGGGTTAAATGGTGTTCTTGCAAAATATGTGTACAAGTCATCTGTCCATATATTTATTTTTCCTGTCAAAGCATGTGCATTCTAGCAGCAGTATGCATGAACTCGTTTTACGTGCTGGGTTAGGAGACAGTGGCCCATTAATGCTGTTGATATCTTCTTGAGTACAATTAAGCAATTCTGAAACTGATCAGCTCTACCTTGGCCAATGGTCGTTAATTTTTAAATCGGGTTTATAGGAAAATACAGTGGCAGTTTCCAGCTCACTCTCGCTTGATCCATCTTCGTTTCAATTTGTGTACGCTGTGTATCTGTTCTGCATTCAGACTAAACGTTGCTCTGGTTTCAGCATGTGCTGCACTTTCTTGTCAGTTAGTTGATAATCCATGCTACTCTCAACACCAGGTACGGCACAGTCCTGATTTCCATGATTGCACCGTGACAAAAGAGCAAACCGCAGAAAACGGAGACGTCTTGGCGGTGCGTCTGTCCGAAGACGACCAGGGTTTAGCAGCCGGGCAGTTTGCAGCGTTCTACCGTGACAGTGCGTGCCTAGGGTCAGGCATAATCCTGGATTCGTGGGACGAGATGAGCTTCCCTATCTGTGCAAAGGCGCTGGAGACCGCTAGGATGGAGGACAAGTCGAAGCTGGGGAAGCCCGTAAGGATCATGAACCTGGAGCATCTGGTGAAGCCTGAACCGGAGCCGGCCAAGGTCGCTTGACAGACATCACCAGGTTCTCGTAGCCTTCTCTTGAATCCTACTTATGTACTATGTGATCATGTGAAGATATATTCGTCTGACAGCTTGAAAGTTTGCATACCCTGGGAATGCAAGAATCGGGGAAGTTCCAGAAACGCCCCAGTCAGGGGCTCCATCCAGGTGGTTCTTGAAAAGGTGGCATCCATTGGCGACTTTGCGTTTCGGAGAAGAAATGAAATGCGTTGCCACCGGATAAAAGTGGTGGGGTGGTCTCAATCGACGCATGATTGCCCATGCAAGAGCTGACCTGGCCTGACATAGATCGGCGACGCGAAGTTGGCGGATCTAAGGGCATCCACAGCGTTTAGAGGCTGGCTTGCCTCTAAGCTGGGACCCACGCTGGATTGTTAGAGTCAGCTCAAAATTACGCAGTGTATGCCAAATGTTCCCTGCCTCTAAGTTGTCGGCTCCTTTCCATCCTCTTGACATGACACATGCATGCTCTCCTTCTATGACATGTAGGGCCAACGAATTATTTTATTTCATGGAAAGAATTGGAGGCTGCCTCCAAGCGTAGCGTCGATGCTAAGCAAATTTAGCTTAGAGGCTGTTCTCACAGTGTATAGCGTCTGCCTCTATGGCCTTAGAGGCTGCCTTAGAGGCAGCAAAACATCACACTGTGGATGCTCTAAGTGTAGAAGGGAGAGAGGGATTGGTTGAATAGTTGTTGTATTGCTTGAGCCTGTATATATAGGAGTACATGATCATCTTGGAGTACAAGTCAAAGCAGGAACAAATCCTAGTCTATCTGTGTTTCCTAATAATCAATATACTCAACATCCCCCCGCAGTCACAACGGTAGCGACGCAGACGGTGAGACTGGAGAAGAATCCGAAGGTAGGCCGACGGTCATCCCCTCACAGTCGTAACGGTCGATGCATCGCGGAAGGCGTGGCTGGAGAAGAAACCGACGAGGTTGCTCAAGCAAGGCGGTAGCCCTTTGTGCCGTTTGTCGAGGTAGCCGAGAGCGTAGGGTGGTGTAGCCGTGGTCGAGGTAGCCGTGCGAAGAACGCCGTGGTCGATGTCGAGTCAGGGTAGCCGGTGTCGAGGAAGTCGCCGTGGAGCCGCGGGCGCAAGGAGGCGCCGAGTTAGTCATGGGCGCAGTGGTGTCGAAGTAGTGGTGCGCCAGGAAGAAGACGTAGTTGAGACGCGTCGCGCCGAGATTGCCAAGTCCGGGGACACGTCGTGGACGAAGGCACGCATCGGTGTTGCCAGCACCGGGCATGCGTAGACGGACGAAGTCGATGTTGACGATGCGTCGCTCCAGGCTTGCCAGACCTGGGAACACATCGGGGACGAAGGCACGCGTCAGTGTTGCCAGCACCGGGCATGCGTAGACAGGGACCTGCACACAACTTGTACGCCATGTCAAGGAGGCTAGCAGAGAAGGACTCAACGACGGTTGCGGCGCAAATCGGCGGGGGGGCGATGTCGCCCGCGGTGGTCGGAGTAGATGAAGTGGTCGGGGTAGACGACGGCGACGCTGGCGATGAGCTGGTGCTGGACGAAGACGAAGGGGTTGGACGGGCGGCGCGGCTCGGGTGGGCGAGCGACAGCGGCGCCGAAGAGGCGCGGCGTAGCTCGGGTGAACGAGTCGCGGCGACGCCGAAGAGTAGCGGCGGCGGCGGCCTGATGGCGGCGGCGGCGGCTGGTTAGGAGCGCCGCGGCGATGCTCGAAGGAGGCGTGGAAGAACCCGACAGCATGACGAAGACCGGCGCGGACGAAGGCGTTCCCGCGCCGAGGAAGGCGGCGTCGACGCGCGGGGTTTTTTTTTTTTAGACCGCGTGCCGCGGCGCTACACCCCGATGGGGCGACAAAGCGGCAGCGCGCGGGTCGGGGCGACGACGGGAAGACCTCGGGGCGGCGGCGTGGACCGCGTGCCGCGGCGCGATGGCCCGAAGGGGCGACACAGCGGCGGCGCGCGAGTCGGTGCAGCCGCATAGACGGCCTCGGGCGGCGGCGGAGACCGCGTGCCACGCTCGCTACGGCCCGATGGGCGATGCAGCGGCAGCGCGAGGGTCGGTGCGGCCACGGGGACGACCTGGAGCGGACGGCCTCGGGGCGGCAGTAGACCGTGGGCTGCGACACTACGGCCCGAAGGGGCAACGCAACGGTAGCGCGCGGGTTGGTGCAGCCGTGGGGAGAACCACGGGGCGGCGGCGCTGCGGCCCGACGGGGCGACGCAGCGGCAGTCCGGTGCTCGATCGGTGGAGGGGCGCGCTATACTTGGGACAGTCTTCACGGGACCTGCGGAGGCGCGCGCAACCGACGGGCCAGGTCGGTCGCTCGGCGTAGATGAGGCGGATCGCGGCAGCGAGCGGGTGATCAATCCGATCGCGCGCGATGTCGTGGACGTCGCTCGGTGGAGGCGGGGTGGCGGCCGGAGCCAGCAGTCGGCCCGAAGCAGCCGGCGCGACGTAGGCGGCCCGACAGCCGGCCCGAAGCGGCCGGCGTGAGGTAGCCGACAAGGCCGGCGCGAGGCAGTCGGCGAGGCCGACACAGCCGGCGCGAGGCAGCCGGCGAGGACGGAGCCGGGAGCCGGCCCGACGCAGCCGGCCCGAGGCAGCCGGTGCGCGACCGGACGAGGCGACGGTGAAGATCGACGGGCAGGCCGGTGCGCGAATGACGGCTATGATGGGCCACCGCATTGCGCGAGGCCGTCGGGTCAGGGCGGTGCAGGAGTCCCAATCGGAGCAGGGCGATGACGGCCGGCGTAGATCGACGGGCGTGCCGGCGCGCGAACGGCGGCGTTGAGGGGCTGCCGGGTTGCGCGAGGCCGTCGGGTCGAGTGTAGAGGTCGGGTCGCGCCGATGTCGAAGTAGAGGCGCGGTGGTCGCCGTCGGCAGCGGGCGACGCAAACCGATCTTAGATCGGAAAACCAAAAAGAAAACACCGATCAAAGTGACCGGCGAAAGAGAAAAAACCCCGGATCAAGAGATCGGGGAAACGACTCTCTAGGGCAGCCGGTCAACACGACCGGCGGACGAACCCTAGGTACGGGCGGCGCGGCCCCCGGCGGCGGTCATGTAGACCGACCGCCCCGGGGGCGGCGCGCGGTGCGGAAGCGGTGGGTGGCGGCTAGGGCTAGGAACTTGCGGCAGATACCATGTAGAAGGGAGAGAGGGATTGGTGAAATAGTTGTTGTATTGCTTGAGCCTCGTGGGCATATATATATATATATATATATAGGAGTACATGATCATCTTGGAGTACAAGTCAAGGCATGAGCAAATCCTAGTCTATCTATGTTTCCTAATAATCAATATACTCAACACTAAGCAGGAAAGGAAAGCAGACAATGGATAGGCATGTTTCCCTCTTGAGACAAAAATGTCTAGTACTTCCTCTTTAAACAAATATAAGACTTTTTAGATTATTACTTTAGTGATTTAAAACGTCTTATATTTGTTTACGGAGAGTGTAGTAGATTATTAAGAATTAGTCAGCGGTAGGAACTGATGATAACTGTACCCTGTGAAATTATGATACGGCAACATTAAATGTTTGAATAATCAGTAGTAGGTTCTAGACTAAACCAGGATGGTTTATCACGAAATTATTTTTCTTTTTTCGCACTGTTGTACTGTACGTACAATTTGACAGGTTGCGTGCTTGATTTTCTGTTTTTTTCTCCCGGAGCATGTGTCGGCAAATGTGAGATCCTCCTGGAGAGGAGAGGCGGCCCGTGCTTGATGGGGAGAGATTATCAGCTAATTATAAGCATGCAGCGCACGGAGAGAGACGTGGTACACGTTCCGTCTGGTTCCTGGTGAAGGAGTACGTACGTAGGTGCTCCTCCGTGTGCCACTAGTGCAGGTCAACTGGAAAATGCGGTTGAAAATCGAGCAACGATCAGGGACGAATATACTACTGGTAGCAGTAGCACGACACCGAAGGTTAATAACAAATGGCACATGCCGGCGTCTGGCTGCTGCTGCGATGGAATATTATTAGGCCGGCGGCGTTTCCCTTCTAGAAGCTTCTGCAGTTTCATCGCCATCCCCTGCCTTTTAGTTTTAGTACGCGCCAAGAGCATTGTTGACGTCGACAAGTTCGGTTGTTTTATGCGTAATATACATGTTACTAGAAAACAGCATTGTCCGGCCTAACTAATGCCTATCCTCGGATTCGTTTTCTTCCCCAAATCGATTCACGCGCATCGTACCTCCAGATGTGTGGCCTGGAGCTTGCAGCACCACGGCGGCGGTCGCCGCGGCGGCGCACGAGGACGAACGTGAGATCCTCCTCCCGGACCCGGAGAGAGAGGGGTGGCCCGTGCTGGAGGGACAGAGATTATTATTAACTGTAATTAAGACATGGAGAGAGACGTGGCACCGTTCGTCGTGTCGCCACACGGGTTATTCTGAGATCTGCGGCAAGAGATACGTACGGGGCCAGGAGTGCAGGTCAACCGGAAAATGCGGTTGAAAATCGTGCAACGATACCTCCCAAGGTAAGGTTAACAACTGGCACACGCCGGCGTCTGGCTGCTGCTGCTGCGATGGAGTAACAAAATGATTAGGTGGCGTCTCCCTTCTAGAACCTTCAGCCGTCTCATCGTCATCCCTTGTGTTTTTTACGCGCCAAGAGCATTGTTGATGCCGACAAGCTCAGTTGTTTTACATGCCGTATAATATACAGTACTAATACAACTATCGTAGTACTAGTATGAACTACAGTACGATGCTCCTTGTCTCCCGCGGTTGTACTACTGTATTTTAGTGCGGCCTAACTAACTAATGCCTATCCTTCCAAAAGATCCGACCATTCCTTCAAGATAGATATTGAATGAGAAGTGGATGTGATCTCCGTGACATCGTCCGAGCTAATTACAAGTGTTAGCACACTGGCACACCAGCCAGGAGCCCTGCTGGTGCTGGGCCCGATCAGATGTGACTTGAACAGGTCTGGTGACACCTCCGTGTGAATGGAACGCCCAACGAGCCACAATGGCCGCGCAAACTACAGTTAGTATTGACCATGATTTTGCGTCGGGGAAAGGTCGACATGGGAAGTAAGGGCAACTCGCACTACCCCAAATTATTCGTCCGTCTGTTTGAGCGTAAATGGACACAAATCGTGGCCCAACGCGCGAGACCAAACGGACGAATGTCCGTTTTCGATCCGCTTTCGACCCATTCCCGGTTCAAGTTTGGGTCGCGTTTGCGGCGAAACGGACAACGCGCGGATGGGCGGGACGTGCGCCCTTGTCCTCCTCTGACCCGTCCATCGGGGACACACCCCTCCGACTTTCCCTCCATTTCGTCCAAACCCTCCCGCGCGCCCCCTCCCCTACCTCCTCCATGGACGGTAACCCGACGAACCTCGGCGATGCGGCCGCGGCTCGCGGCGAAGAAGAAGGGTCCCAAGGGTCCCAGGAAGCTTCGGTCCGAGTGCACGCCGGCGAAGATCGCCAAACACGCCGAATCGGCGAAGAGGAGGGGCCGGCGGACAAAGGCGACAGAGATGAAGGCGGCTGTGAACTACGCCGCTGATGTCGCCGCGCGGCGTCAAGCGCAGCATCTTGCCGACATCGACGAGAAGGAATCCATCATCTTCAAGGCGCACGCCCTCCTCATGCTAGGGTTGGCACGACCACCGCCGGCCATCCTCTCGGTCGCTGCCATGGCCGCGGCGAGCACGGGATCGTCGATCGCTCGTCCTCCTCAGTACAGGTCGTCGAGCTCGTCCACCACACCCGGCCCGCCGCCTTACGGCCATGGGCAGACACGGTTCTCCACGTCGCCGGAGGGCAGCGTGGTCGCTCCGGCCACGCCCGCGGGTGTCATCGACCTCAACGTGACGCCGGGGTACTGTGGCGCTGGCCACACATCCAACGAGACGCAAAAAAGGAAACAACCCCGGTCGTCTCCGACGACAAGCATGGCTGGCGCCCGCAAGCTGTTCGACGAAATAGCACAACCGATGACCCTGATTGCTCGGCGTTCATGGAGAGCGTCATCTTCGAGGGTCATGGCGAGGCCTTCCACCACGACGGCAGAGTCCAGGCTTTCGATCCCAACAAGACCCAGAGCCAGGACGGTCGCGACCACTATGACAACACTGAATTCGCCGGCCATGATGAGAGGGACAACCATCGCAACTCATGGCATGAAGATGATGACTTGTATTGTGAAGATGAGGAGGACGAGCTCGACATTTTGCAGGAGCCATTGGTGTTTATCCACGAGCTCACCCAATGGGCCGAGGCACAAAAGAGGAGGCAAAGCATTCGCACGGGATCATACACCCAAGATGAGGACAAATTGATTAGCGAGAGTTGGATTGAGATAGGGGAATATACGATAAGAGGTGCCGAGCAAAAAGGATCCATCTTTTGGACAAGGGTTCACAAAACCTTCCATGAGCAAAGGAAGTTTGCCCCTACCAATTTGCGAGTACTCGAAACATCAACTCAGTCCAAAAGAGATGGGGGTTCATTCAACAAGAGTGCAACAAGTATTGTGCCGCGCTTGAGAGCGTTGAAGCCCGTCCCGTGAGTGGACTAGACATTGGTGACTTGGTATGAACCTCTCGCCTTTTCATTTTGTGTCCATTCATGTTGATATGCCTTTTATTTTCATACATGTTGTGTCCTTCGCTATTACATTAGCGTCATCATCTATGATTGTGTAGGCATTTCAATCTTTGGAAGCCTTCAAGTCCCGGCACAAGAACAAGTCATTCACTCTCACACATTGTTGGGTGCTCATCAAAGATTGTGCCAAGTTCAAAGACCAATATGCCGCTCGAAAGATGTAACACCCCAAAAATTTAATCTTCTTTTATTAATTAAAATTTTCTCAGAAATATTTATTTCCTATTTTCTGGATTTTTCTATTTAATTTTAGAGCCACTTCTTTTCTATGGATTTCAAGATTCTTCCCTCTATTTGAAACTTTGGAATAATATTGTGGGACTTGAATGTTTCACTAAAGCATTTTATTTCATTTAGTAAAATCAGTGGAATTATTTTTATAATAAAACTTGCCAAGTTTTAATTCTTTTAATAGCTTTTCCATTCTTTTAAAGGCATGATTTGCACTACAACCACTTCATAAACCCTTTGCAAAATTCCATAAAAATTTGTAGATCACATGTGTTGTACCTGGATCACTTTTATGCAAAAACCCAGCCAAGTGTTTTGTAAATTTTGAGCAAATCATCCTCTTTTGCATTCTGGTCCAGTTTGGTATTTTCTACTGCAACCCTATTGTATTTTGCTCTGGTTGCCTTGGGATTTTTCATGCTTGCAGTAAACCCTACCAAACTCTTCAGTCCAAGAGTTTAGGTCCATTGGGATAATTTTAGCCCATGGAATAATGCACTCTAGTTTCTGTCCAGAAATGGTTTTCTCAAAAACTTGCACTAACAACTTTTTGGTTTTTCCAAACTAAACTTGCCATTATAGTGTGCATCTAAAGAGAGCATGATCTGGTAATTTTGGTAGCCATCAAAGTCTCCTAGGTGGCCTTGGCATTTTGTCAAAAACCTTTCGAGCATGGCCAGAATTGGAATGGTGCCATGATTGCACTATAATCTTAATTAAGTGGCCAAACCAGCATGTCCCTTAGCTCCCATATACCCACTAGCATAGACCTAGTAATTTTCATGGGCATCAGTAGGTATTTGCATGCGCTGGCATTCTGTCGAACGCCTGGCGTGCGTGGCCAGAGCGCGGCCAGAGCGCACGTTTTGCACGCGCGCGCAACCGAGACGCCGCGCCCCGACTTTTCCCCCTCGTGCAGAGTCGCGACCCCGTCCCCTCCTTGCTGCCGGAGCCGCCCCCTGGGGCCGTGCAGTGCCGCCGTCAGAGGCCATTGGCGGCTAGCCCGCGGCCGCGTCATTGCTCTGCCATGGACGGCGCCGCCCGAGCCTCTCCAGCGCGCCAGCTAGCCCCATTGTGCAGTGCCTTTATCGTCCGCTCGCTCCCAGCCCTGCCAGTCGTCGCCACGTCGCCCTGCAAGCAACAGGACGGCGGTTCGCAGGTCTTATCCGCGGCCGTCGACGGAACCGACCTCCGCCCGCCTATAAAAGGACCCCCTAGCTCGCCCAGACCTTTAGAAGGCCCTCTCCTATCCCCCTCAAGCTCCCGTAGGCCCCAATCGACCGGGGAAGATCATCTTCCTCACCTCCGGTCATGGTTCTGCCGCCTAGCTCTCTGTTAAATTCGAGGCCACCCGAGCCCCATTCTCCACTCCGGCGCCTGGAATGGGTATCTCCTGCCACCTCGAGGCCCTGCCCCTATTAAATGGTGCTCGGGAGCCACCATAGGCGAAGCCCTCCTTAAGCCGTGACCACCTCCCGCAATTGTTGGAGCCCTGCTCGACCTCGAGCTCCCCGGCACTCCCTCTTGCCCCCAAGCGATGCGGACGAACAACCTGAACACGCCGGTGTGCCGAGCACCGAGTTTGATGCCCCCTACCGTCGGCTAGCGTCGCCGGAGCTCGCCTCTGTTCCCGGCCAGGAACGCGGGAGGAAAGGGACGAACCCGACAGGTTGCCCCCACCTGTCGGTGACCCATCCGGACTCCCAATGGCGCAAACCGGATGAGGCGTGTCCCCTCTGGAGAGGCGTATTCGAGTAAGTGCGCTTTCATTTTCGGAAGACGTATTCCTCCGGAAGCGTTTTCTTTTATTTGTTTTATTTTAAAAACAGAAGTTTGACCCTACTTTGACTGATCATATCTTTTAAAATAAAACTCCAAATGAATTGATTATTTTTCCTACCTCTCTCAAATTTCACCTAGTTTATTTTAAGATTTATTTCAAAAATATTTATGACAACTTTTTGTACTGTTTTTGAATTGCGTGTTGATTCGAATATTTTCAAAATAGGAAATGGAGAGAGAAGAAAACTTTCAAAAGTTTGGTGATGCACCCTACCTCTCCACACATTAAAGGCAAGCATTCTGAACCCCTGGTATAATATTTGTTGTGTGATGTTTGGTGTGACGAATAAAACTGCAGTACCAAGTTGACATGAAATGCGCGTTATTTCATGTGAAGGTGTGATCATGCTTGCAATACATGATGATGATTCTTGCTATTAAACTTGAGATGCTTGTGGAAGTAGTCACCACCTTGTGCCACCCCTGCCTACCGGAAGGAATTCCGGGATAAGTCTCTATCTTGGGTAGACATGAGCTTGGTGCTGACATCTCGTTGGAGCGAGAATGGTCAGTGAGGCATGATGGGATGTGATAAGTGGTGATTCTACCTGAGAGTGTGGAAAAGTATTTATTGAGCTAACCATGCAGGGAACACATAAGCCTCCTGAGTCGACCATAGATCGAGTCTTGTTCCAGTAACCCCCATGCTTGTTTCGTACTACCACTTGTCCCTGCCGCGGGCAGGGTAGGGTTTAGTAAGTTGTCAACCCCTTTCTTGGCACACACCGTACAGAGAGGCCATGGTGGAAGATACCGGGTGCATCCGGTAGGCATGCCACCTGGTCCGGGGGCATGGGTGTTTCCGGTTGGGACCGAGAGGGGGGCACCCCTTAGTAGCGTGCGGTATAAATTTGATCCCATGCTAATCGAGGTTGTAGCCTCCCCACTTAGAGTTTTGCTTGACAGGTGTCGTGGGTGATTCCAGGCATCGGTAAGTTAAGCTGGTGTGTGCGGGTCAGGTGTGTTTTCAACTCAAAGACCGTAAGCGGAATTAGTCCCGGTGGACTAAAGGAAATCCGTTACTTGTGGGTAAAGAGTACACCCTCTGCAGAGTTTCCATCTATTCGAATAGTCGTGTCTGCGGTTAAGGACTACAGTCTGGGATGGGTCGAGTGTCGGTCTTTGGAGGAAAAAAACTTCTAAACCGGAATATTGATCATGACGTGTGACGAATGATGATTATGATTATTATTATTGTGGACTAACCATTTGTATTGTTTGGAATATTGAGTATCCCTGGGATGGTTCTACCTCCTGGATACTCATTGTGATTATTATTATATAAGCCCTTTTATGTGGCGTCGCACAGACGCCCGACTGTGGCATGCTTGTTATTTATTATTATATAAGCCCTTTATGTGGCGTCGCACAGACGCCCGACTGTGGCATGCTTGTTATTTATTTTTCCTTATAAGCTCTTTATGTGGCGTCGCACAGACGCCCGACTGTGGCATGCTTGTTATTTATTTTCCTTATAAGCCCTTTATGTGGCGTCGCACAGACGCCCCGACTGTGGCATGCTTGTTATTTATTATTATATAAGCCCTTTATGTGGCGTCGAACAGACGCCCGACTGTGGCATGCTTGTTATTTATTTTTCCTTATAAGCCCTTTATGTGGCGTCGCACAGACGCCCGACTATGGCATGCTTGTTATTTATTTTCCTTATAAGCCCTTTATGTGGCGTCGCACAGACGCCCGACTGTGGCATGCTTGTTATTTATTTTCCTTATAAGCCCTTTCTGTGGCATCGCTCAGACGCCCGACTGTGGCATGCTTGTTATTTATTTTCCTTATAAGCCCTTTGTGAGGCGTCGCTCAGACGCCCGACTGTGGCACGCATGTAATTTATTTTTCTTCTAAGCCCTTTATGAGGCGTCGCTCAGACGCCCGACTGTGGCATGCATGTTATTTATTTTTCTTCTAAACCCTTTATGTGGCGTTGCTCAGACGCCCGACTGAGGCATGCTTTATATTATTATCCTTTCGAGGCATCACTTCAGACACCCGATCGGTTTATTCTATTTTTATCCTCTGATTGCTTATTCCTGTTTAACATGAATGACATGCTTGCGTGCATCATGAATTTTACTTTGTGATTGACTAAGTGATCGTGGATTATTTCAGTGCATAATTATCACCTGCTATATTATATCTGTGTTCATGATGTTTGCGAGTACATTCAAAGTACTCACTGGCTTGTCCCTGGCTATTGTCTTGGCCAGATTTCTTGCTTGGAGAGAAGCACTTTGACGATAGCCCCGGAACCTAGGCAACGGAGACCGCAGCCACATGAAGATAGGAATTATCCAGGTCAGCTGTTCCTGTGGGGAAATGGAGTCCCATAGACGCTGATGATCCGCAAACCGCTTCTGCCATCAACCACTAGAACTTTTGTTGTACTCATAGACCACAATGGTCTTGTACTTCAGATTTTGTATTTTGCTTGGAATTTCTGTATCAAGATTGTGTCTCATCAGCTAACAGTAATCCTGGGGCTGGTGAGCACAAGGACCATTTACTGGGAAATTAATATCCTGGAAAACCGGTCCTGACAACCTTGGTATCAGAGCCAGGCTGACCATTGGCTAATCCTATCTTAGCCGGGTCAATAAACCTAGGTTAACCCACCCACCAGACCTTACCATAACCACAACCAAGCCTATCCTATGCTATAGCCCACAAAGTGACCCCGACAGCTTTTGGCAGTCGGTGCCCAACCTATCAGATCAGCCCAGTAGGTCACACGCCCGTGACCGACACCTGAGTTGTTCCATTCGCAAGCGTGTGAAGGAAGACTCCGTTTTCTTTCTATAAAGGGAACGTTTGCCCCAACCCAGCACACCACAGCCAACTACCCCAGTCGTGAAGGATATAGTAGGTCGCCCCAAGTCGCCAACGGAGACCATGAGGCAGACCCCGCCTTATTGCATCTTGTGCGCTACTTAAGAGCAGAAGAGGCGTTGTTTGATCGGGTCACCCTTGATCTGGTTACAACTCACAGAGAACTCGCTCACCGAGCCCCGACAAGAAGAGAAGTTGTGCCCGATGCCGACAACCCAGTCGTGCTATTCGGACAACCGATAGAGTCATCAAGGCCTGCCCCTACAACCGAGCATAATATATTGGTATCCTCGGAGGAGCTTCGTCGCCTTTTTGGGACATACTCCAACGGGATTGTGACCGCGAACCACCACGATGGTCATCATCGCTACCCCGACCCCGCAACTCCGCACCCTAACCCAGTCAACCCCAACGGTGAAGCCCAAGGAGAAGCCTCGACATTCGTAAGGCACGCTCGACTAGATATTAACGAGGTAGACTAAACCACTCGAGTAGTACCGAGTCTTAGTATTTCTACGCCATGTAATAGAGTGACCTTGTATCGCCAATAATAAATTGCAGAATACTTGTATACCATTATTTTTAATAGTACTACAAGTAACCATGCATAAATAAATTTTGGCGTCTGGTCACATATTTAATTCTGGGCATAGCTAGCAAGACCAACCAACTGGCAACCACAATAATACGTCGCATCTTGCGATATATATATCTGTGGTATTGACCCCAACCACCATAGAGCAGAACCGGCAATTAATATTGCCCCCACACCGCAATATGTCATCCATTCCAGATGCCATACATGAGGCCACTCCGTGACCTTACCAAGCATCCCTCACCCTGTGCACTGCCTTCACAGCCATTTTTTTTTGGTCGCACCTGGGGATTCATGTAAAGACCCCAGATGCAACCCCGTGGAATTTTATTAAAATAATTGTGGAATTTTAACCACAGTACCATGGGTTCTCCCCACCCATCCCGGTACAAGCTGTTCAAATCGAGGGTCACTTTTATCTCCTCGAAATATTGGACAGTCAGGCGCACCCCGCAGGTAGACCCAAACCAAGACCCTAGGGAAGTTCCCTTCATCGGGAAATCTGTGCCCACTAATGGCCACAGAGATTGCTGCTTATGGAGCGGTTACCCGCCTTCAATTCATGGTACCCTATGCCAGTGAACGTGGGTAGTAATATTTGCCCGAATAGTGCAGCAGCCAGAGAGGCCGCATCCTTTCCCTACACATGAGCAGAGAAAGATCCGGCACTAATTAAGTTGGTGCACTATGTCATCGCTCGAGAGCGCTTGACCCAGCAAGAGCTAGGATTTTCCCCAGACCCTTGCTGTATAAAACCCTAATTGCCATTAGCAGACCCCTGAGGCCAGACTAAGAGAGACGCATTTTGTGAATTCCCCATCCGCTCCCCAGTAGACGAAGGATATATCCCACTGCGAGGAATAATTCCTCGTGAAATATAGCTTATTACCAGAACCGCCAGCACCGTAGTTATATCAGTTTGTGTAGCATTTGACTGCTTGTTGTGATATCTGTGCTGTGTTTTAAAATTCTCTGTATGAGTATATTGTGTTGGTTGAAGTTGTTTCTTGTGATTGAAAATCGATTGTTTTCATTATAGCAAATTTCATAGTAAGTTTTTTTTTCTTAAAGGACCACTGCGATGAAAAATGTTTTCCAACAAAAATTTAATTTGCATGCCCTCGCGTTATATGACTCACATGACGCGTAAAATAAATACAAGACCGTGCGTTCTTTTATCACCTAATCGATCACCCCGCTAGTATACCACAGCTGCACATTAGTCAGCGATTTTGCTGTGACCCCGTCCTATCGTGGGTGTGGTATATTTGTTTTTCATGTTACGATTGCCGCGAGGTACGAGTAATATTTTTGCAAAATACATCCTTTAGAAAATGTCGAGGACGAGATTTCTCTTAAGGGGGGTAGTGTTGTAACACCCCAAAAAATTAATCTTCTTTTATTAATTAAAATTTTCTCAGAAATATTTATTTCCTATTTTCTGGATTTTTCTATTTAATTTTGGAGCCACTTCTTTTCTATGGATTTCAAGATTCTTCCCTCTATTTGAAACTTTGGAATAATATTGTGGGACTTGAATGTTTCACTAAAGCATTTTATTTCATTTAGTAAAATCAGTGGAATTATTTTTATAATAAAACTTGCCAAGTTTTAATTCTTTTAATAGCTTTTCCATTCTTTTAAAGGCATGATTTGCACTACAACCACTTCATAAACCCTTTGCAAAATTCCATAAAAATTTGTAGATCACATGTGTTGTACCTGGATCACTTTTATGCAAAAACCCAGCCAAGTGTTTTGTAAATTTTGAGCAAATCATCCTCTTTTGCATTCTGGTCCAGTTTGGTATTTTCTACTGCAACCCTATTGTATTTTGCTCTGGTTGCCTTGGCATTTTTCATGCTTGCAGTAAACCCTACCAAACTCTTAAGTCCAAGAGTTTAGGTCCATTGGGATAATTTTAGCCTATGGAATAATGCACTCTAGTTTCTGTCCAGAAATGGTTTTCTCAAAAACTTGCACTAACAACTTTTTGGTTTTTCCAAACTAAACTTGCCATTATAGTGTGCATCTAAAGAGAGCATGATCTGGTAATTTTGGTAGCCATCAAAGTCTCCTAGGTGGCCTTGGCATTTTGTCAAACACCTTTCGAGCATGGCCAGAATTGGCATGGTGCCATGATTGCACTATAATCTTAATTAAGTGGCCAAACCAGCATGTCCCTTAGCTCCCATATACCCACTAGCATAGACCTGGTAATTTTCATGGGCATCAGTAGGTATTTGCATGCGCTGGCATTCTGTCGAACGCCTGGCGTGCGTGGCCAGAGCGCGGCCAGAGCGCACGTTTTGCACGCGCGCGCAACCGAGCCGCCGCGCCCCGACTTTTCCCCCTCGTGCAGAGTCGCGACCCCGTCCCCTCCTTGCTGCCGGAGCTGCCCCCTCGGGCCGTGCAGCGCCGCCGTCAGAGGCCATTGGCGGCTAGCCCGCGGCCGCGTCCTTGCTTTGCCATGGACGGCGCCGCCCGAGCCTCGCCAGCGCGCCAGCTAGCCCCATTGTGCAGTGCCTTTCTCGTCCGCTAGCTCCCAGCCCGGCCAGTCGTCGCCCTGCAAGCAACAGGACGGCGGTTCGCCGGTCTTATCCGCGGCCGTCGACGGAACCGACCTCCGCCCGCCTATAAAAGGACCCCCTAGCTCGCCCAGACCTTCATAAGGCCCTCTCCTATCCCCCTCAAGCTCCCGTAGGCCCCAATCGGCCGGGGAAGATCATCTTCCTCACCTCCGGTCATGGTTCGGCCGCCGAGCTCTCTGTTAAATTCGAGGCCACCCGAGCCCCATTCTCCACTCCGGCGCCTGGAATGGGTATCTCCTGCCACCTCGAGGCCCTGCCCCTATTAAATGGTGCTCGGGAGCCGCCATTGTTGGAGCCCTGCTCGATCTCGAGCTCCCCGGCACTCCCTCTCGCCCCCAAGCGATGCGGACGAACAACCTGAACACGCCGGTGTGCCGAGCACCGAGTTTGATGCCCCCTACCGCTAGCTAGCGTCGCCGGAGCTCGCCTCTGTTCCCGTCCAGGAGCGCGGGAGGAAAGGGACGAACCCGACAGGTGGCCCCCACCTGTCGGTGACCCATCCGGACTCCCAGTGGCGCAACCTCGATGAGGCGTGTCCCCTCTGGAGAGGCGTATTCGAGTAAGTGCGCTTTCATATTCGGAAGACGTATTCCTCCGGAAGCGTTTTCTTTTATTTGTTTTATTTTAAAAACAGAAGTTTGACCCTACTTTGACTGATCATATCTTTTAAAATAAAACTCCAAATGAATTGATTATTTTTCCTACCTCTCTCAAATTTCACCTAGTTTATTTTAAGATTTATTTCAAAAATATTTATGACAACTTTTTGTATTGTTTTTGAATTGCGTGTTGATTCGAATATTTTCAAAATAGGAAATGGAGAGAGAAGAAAACTTTCAAATGTTTTGTGATGCACCATACCTCTCCACACATTAAAGGCAAGCATTCTGAACCCCTGGTATAATATTTGTTGTGTGATGTTTGGTGTGACGAATAAAACTGCAGCACCAAGTTGACATGACATGCGCGTTATTTCATGTGAAGGTGTGATCATGCTTGCAATACATGATGATGATTCTTGCTATTAAACTTGAGATGCTTGTGGCAGTAGTCACCACCTTGTGCCACCCCTGGCTACCGGAAGGAATTCCGGGATAAGTCTCTGTCTTGGGTAGACATGAGCTTGGTTTTGACATCTCGTTGGAGCGAGAATGGTCAGTGAGGCATGATGGGATGTGATAAGTGGTGATTCTACCTGAGAGTGTGGAAAAGTATTTATTGAGCTAACCATGCAGGGAACACATAAGCCTCCTGAGTCGACCATAGATCGAGTCTTGTTCCAGAAACCCCCATGCTTGTTTCGTACTACCACTTGTCCCTGCCGCGGGTAGGGTACGGTTCAGTAAGTTGTCAACCCCTTTCTTGGCACACACCGTACAGAGAGGCCATGGTGGAAGATACCGGGTGCATCCGGTAGGCATGCCACCTGGTCCGGGGGCATGGGTGTTTCCGGTTGGGACCGAGAGGGGGGCACCCCTTAGTAGCGCGCGGTATAAATTTGATCCCATGCTAATCGAGGTTGTAGCCTCCCCGCTTAGAGTTTTGCTTGACAGGTGTCGTGGGTGATTCCAGGCATCGGTAAGTTAAGCTGGTGTGTGCGGGTCAGGTGTGTTTTCAACTCAAAGACCGTAAGCGGAATTAGTCTCGGTGGACTAAAGGAAATCCGTTACTTGTGGGTAAAGAGTACACCCTCTGCAGAGTTTCCATCTATTCGAATAGTCGTGTCCGCGGTTAAGGACTACAGTCTGGGATGGGTCGAGTGTCGGTCTTAGTGTCGGTCTTCGAAGGAAAAAAACTTCTAAACCGGAATATTGATCATGACGTGTGACGAATGATGATTATGGTTATTATTATTGTGGACTAACCATTTTTATTGTTTGGAATATTGAGTATCCCTGGGATGGTTCTACCTCCTGGATACTCATTGTGATTATTATTATATAAGCCCTTTTATGTGGCGTCGCACAGACGCCCGACTGTGGCATGCTTGTTATTTATTATTATATAAGCCCTTTATGTGGCGTCGCACAGACGCCCGACTGTGGCATGCTTGTTATTTATTTTTACTTATAAGCCCTTTATGTGGCGTCGCACAGACGCCCGACTGTGGCATGCTTGTTATTTATTTTCCTTATAAGCCCTTTATGTGGCGTCGCACAGACGCCCGACTGTGGCATGCTTGTTATTTATTATTATATAAGCCCTTTATGTGGCGTCGCACAGACGCCCGACTGTGGCATGCTTGTTATTTATTTGTCCTTATAAGCCCTTTATGTGGCGTCACACAGACTCCCGACTGTGGCATGCTTGTTATTTATTTTCCTTATAAGCCCTTTATGTGGCGTCGCACAGACGCCCGACTGTGGCATGCTTGTTATTTATTTTCCTTATAAGCCCTTTCTGTGGTGTCACTCAGACGCCCGACTGTGGCATGCTTGTTATTTATTTTCCTTATAAGCCCTTTATGAGGCGTCGCTCAGACGCCCGACTGTGGCACGCATGTTATTTATTTTTCTTCTAAGCCCTTTATGAGGCGTCGCTCAGACGCCTGACTGTGGCACGCATGTTATTTATTTTTCTTCTAAACCCTTTATGTGGCGTCGCTCAGACGCCCGACTGAGGCATGCTTTATATTATTATCCTTTCGAGGCATCACTTCAGACACCCGATCGGTTTATTCTATTTTTATCCTCTGATTGCTTATTCCTGTTTAACATGAATGACATGCTTGCGTGCATCATGAATTTTACTTTGTGACTGACTAAGTGATCGTGGATTATTTTAGTGCATAATTATCACCTGCTATATTATATCTGTGTTCATGATGTTTGCGAGTACATTCAAAGTACTCACTGGCTTGTCCCTGGCTATTGTCTTGGCCAGATTTCTTGCTTGGAGAGAAGCACTTTGACGACAGCCCCGGAACCTAGGCAACGGAAACCGCAGCCACGTGAAGATAGGAATTATCCAGGTCAGTTGTTCCTGTGGGGAAATGGAGTCCCATAGACTCTGATGATCCGCAAACCGCTTCCGCCATCAACCACTAGAACTTTTGTTGTACTCATAGACCACAATGGTCTTGTACTTCAGATTTTGTATTTTGCTTGGAATTTCTGTATCAAGATTGTGTCTCATGAGCTATCAGTAATCCTGGGGCTGGTGAGCACAAGGACCATTTACTGGGAAATTAATATCCTGGAAAACCGGTCCTGACAAAAGAAGAAAGGAGGGAAGGCGGCTGTGGCTGATGAGGGAGACTTTCTCAAGAGGCCAAGGGGCAAGACAAGCTCGAAGGCCGACGAGAGGTGTGATGCGTCTTCCATTGTCTTGCAAGGGACTTTGGAGAACATGATGAGCTAAAAGGAAGTAAGGGACGAGAGGAGGAGCAAAGGAAAGGAGGAGCAAATGAAAATATATCTAGAGCTCCAAACGAAGAAGCTTGCCATGGAGGAGGCCGCTGAGAGGAGGAAGCTTGACATGGAGGAGGCAACGAAGAGGAGGAAGCTTGACATCAAGGAGGCCGCTCAACTCAAGAAGCTCGAGATCGAGGCCACCATGGCGGACACCAAAGATAAAGAGGTGGTACTCGCGTTCATGAGTGTGGACAAGAACAACATGTCGCCGGAGAGGAAGGCTTGATCCGTGAATCGGCAGAAGGAGATGTTCGCCCGCGACGACCTGAACCAGGTGAGACCTCGGGCCGTGGCCAATGTCCATTCATTTTGAAGGTTGGCTGGTGTGTCGGCCACTGGCTTTGTTGCCGGCGTCAAAAACTTGTTCATTTTGAGGGCTGGCTCCTGTGCCGGCCGCTGGCTTTGTTACCGGCGTCAAACATGTCCTTTTTGAAGGCTAGCTCCTTGATACGTCTCCAACGTATCTATAATTTTTGATTGTTCCATGCTGATATATTATCATTCTAGGTTACTTTTTGGGTCATTATTTACCAATTTATAATATTTTGCGCACTAACCTATTGACCCAGAGCCCAGTGCCAGTTGCTGTTTTCTGCGTGTTTTTGCCTTTGAAGGTTTACTATACCAAACGAAGTCCAATTGCCATGAAACTTTTTGATGATTTTTCTGGAGTATATGAAGACCTAGAAGCTTCGGAAGGAAGCCGGGGGGCACACGAGGGCCCCACCACACATCAGGGCACGCCCTGGGGGGGACGCCCTGATATGTGGTGGCCCCCTCGGGCACCTCCCGACGTCCCTCTTCGGCCTATAAATTCTAATATTCTGAAAATCCTTTTGGCAGTCCCGAAACCCTTTTTCCGCCGCCGCAAATCACTATTTCATCGCGAGACCATCTGGAGCTCCGTTCCGGCACCTTGCCGGAGGGGGGATCGATCACGGAGGGCCTCTTTATCAACCTTGCTGCCCTCATGATGATGTGTGAGTAGTTCACCACAGACCTACGGGTCCATAGCTAGTACCTAGATGGCAATCTCTCTCTCTCTCTTATGATCTTTAATACAATGGTCATCGCATCTTTGCTTTGATCTATCCGATGTAATCCTATTGTGCGGTGTGTTTGTTAGGATCCGATGAATTGTGGGTTTATGTTCAGATTATTCATGAAAAGTATTTGAGATGCCTCTGAATTATATTATCTCTTATGTGCATGATCATTATAGCTTCGTAATGCTCTCCGATCTATTGATATGCTTTGGCCAAGTAGATTGATATTTCATCGGTGGGAGTGGTGCGTTGTGGTAGGTTTGATACGTCTCCAACGTATCTATAATTTTCGCTTGTTCCATGCTGTTATATTATCATTCTTGGATGTTTTACAATCATTTTATGGCAACTTTATATCATTTTTTGGGACTAACCTATTGACATAGTGCCAAGTGCCGGTTGCTGTTTTTTCCTTGTTTTTTACTTCGCAAAATATTAGTACCAAACGGAGTCCAATCGCGACGAAACTTTTTGGAGAATTTTTTTGGACCAGAAGAAGGCTAGTGGGTCAAATAAGTAACTAGGAGGGAGCCCAGGCCGCCCACAACCCACCAGGGCGCGCCAGGGGGCCCAAGCGCGCCCTGATGGGTTGTGGCCGCCTCGGGAACCCCCTCCACCGCCTCTGAGCTCTATAAATACCCAAATTTTCCAGAAACCCTAGAGGAGTCGACGAAAAATACATCCAGCCACCGCAAGTTCCAGAATCGCGAGATCCAATCTAACACCATCACGGAGGGGTTCATCATCCTCATTGGTGCCTCTCCGATGATGCGTGAGTAGTCCACCATAGACCTACGGGTCCGTAGGCAGTAGCTAGATGGCTTCCTCTCTCTCTTTTGATTCTCAATACAATGGTCTCTTGGAGATCTATTTGATGTAAACATTTTGTGGTATGTTTGTTGGGATCCGATGAATTTTGAGTCCATGATCAGTTTCTATCCATGAATATTATTTGAGTCTTCTTTGATCTCTTATATGCATGATTACTTATAGCCTCGTATTTCTTCTTCGAATCTTTGGTTTAGTTAGGCCAACTAGATCGATTTTTCTTGCCATGGGAAGAGGTGCTTTGTGATGGGTTCAATCTTGCGGTGTCCTCTCCCAGTGACAGAAGGGGCAGCGAGGCACGCATGTATCGTTGCTATTAAGGATAACAAGATGGGGTCTATTCCTACATGAATAGATCTTTTCTACATCATGTCACCGTTATTATTGCATTACTCCGTTTTTCCATGAACTTAATACACTAGATGCATGCTGGATAGCGGTCGATGTGTGGAGTAATAGTAGTAGATGCAGAATCGTTTCGGTCTACTAATCTTGAATGTGATGCCTATATAATGATCATCGCCTTGGATATCGTCATGATTATTTGATCTTCTATCAATTGCCCAACAGTAATTTGTTCACCCACCGTGTGCTATACTCATGAGAGAAGCCACTAGTGAATCCTACGGCCCCCGGATCTACTTTTCCAACATATTGCTTTCTGATCTATCTTTTTGCCGCTTTTGTTTTCAGATCTATTATTCCAAAAAACCAAAAATACCTTGCTGCACTTTTTATTTGCCTCTTTTATTTTGTGTTCTTGTGATATCTATTTATCCAATCTATCACTACCTAGTCTATCTTTTTTACCGTAGAGAGATTGACAACCTCTCTTTCGCGTCGGGTTGCAAGTATTTGTTCTTTGTGTGCAGGTGCTGTTTACATAGTGTTGCGTGATCCTCCTACTGGTTCCATACCTTGGTTTCATAACTGAGGGAAATACTTACCGTCGTTGTACTGCATCATCCCTTCCTCTTTGGGGAAATACCGACGCAGTCTCAAGCCACGTCAAAGGAATTTCTGGTGCCGTTGTCGGGGAGGAAGCAGTCTCTTCAACGTGCCAATCTCTGGCGCCGAGGAGACACCATCAACATCTATCAAGTTCCTAATCACAAATCTCATCTCCTTGCAATTACATTATTTGCCATTTGCCTCTCGTTTTCCTCTCCCCCACTTCACCAAATTTGCCGTTTTATTCGCCCTCTTTTTTGTTTGCCTTTTTCTCGTCAGATCTCTTGTTTGCGTAGTCACGATGACTCAAGAAAATACCAAATTGTGTGATTTTTTCAATACTAATAATAATGGTTTTATTAATACTCCGATTGCTCCTCCCGCCACTAGTGCGGAGTCTTGTGACATTAATGCCGCTTTGTTGAATCTTGTCATGAAAGATCAATTTGCCGGTACTCCTAATGAGGATGTCGCGTCCCATCTAAACACATTCGTAGAATTGTGTGATATGCAAAAGAAATAAGATGTGGACAATGATATAGTAAAGTTGAAATTATTTCCTTTCTCCTTGCGGGATCGTGCTAAAATTTGGTTTTCTTCTTTGCCTCGCAATAGTATCAATTCTTGGAATAAGTGCAAGGATGCTTTTATTACTAAGTATTTTTCGCCGGCGAAAATTATTTCCCTTAGAACAAAAATCATGAATTTTAAGCAACTTGAGCATGAACATGTTGCACAATCTTGGGAAAGAATGAAATTGATGCTAAGAAATTGTCCTACTCATGGTTTAAATCTTTGGATGATCATACAAAAATTTTATGCGGGATTGAATTTTGTCTCTAGAAATCTTTTAGATTCCGCCGTGGGTGGTACTTTTATGGAAATTACTTTGGGTGAAGCTACTAAATTGCTATTTAATATTATGGCAAATTATTCACAATGGTATACTGAAAGAGCACCTACTAGCAAAAAGGTCAATTCGGTTGAAGAAATTAGTACTTTGAGTGAAAAAAATTGATGCTTTAATGAAGTTGGTTGCTAGTAAAAATGCTCCTATTGATCTTAATTATGTGCCTTTGTCTACTTTGATTGAGAAAAATAGTGATTCCGTAGATGTGAATTTCATCTCGCGAAACAATTTTAATAACAATGCTTATAGAGGTAATTTTAATCCTAGGCCTTTTCCTGGAAATTCCTCTAATAATTATGGCAATTCCTATGGTAATTCTCCTTACAATAATAATAGGAACCCCTCTGATCTTGAGAGTAATATTAAAGAATTTATCAATGCGCAAAAAGTTTTCAACACTACGATAGAAGAAAAGTTGAATAAGATTGATGATATGTTTAGAAGCATTGATAGAATTTCTCATGATGTAGAAAATCTCAAGTTGAAAGCTTTTGCACCTAAGATTGATGAATCAATTAAAGCTTTATATGTTTCTATGGATGAAAGTAAGAAAAGAACCGCTATGCGTAGAGCTAAAAGAGAATTTTTAGAAAAAGCGTTTTCTAGTGATTGCTTTCAGAAAAATGATGAAGATCTTAAAGTGATTGGTGTCTCTTCTATTGATTCCTTGTTTAGTAGTATTAAAATTGATGATAAAGGGACTGAAGTAGAGTTAACTTTAGCTAGAAGGCGTCCCAATGATTTGGAGAATGAAAATCTTGATGAAAAAATTGATGAAAGTGGGTTTGAAGAGGTCAAAACTTTAACTAGTGATGTGCCCACTATTTTGGATTGCAAAGATTTTAATTATGATAGTTGCTCTTTGATTGAGTGTATTTCTTTGCTGCAATCCATGTTGAATTCACCCCATGCTTATGAACAAAATAAACTTTTACTAAACATATCGTTGATGCTATGATGAAATTGTAACACCCCAAAAATTTAACCAATGTTTTTATTAAGTAAAATTTGGCCAGAAATAAAATTTTGATTTATATTAAGTCCTTTAATAATTTTAGAGCCTTTTCTGCATCTGTCTTTCAAATTCTTCCCTCCATATAGAAAATTATTTGGAAATAATATTGTGGCTTTGGTAGTTTTCTTAAAACATTTAATTTATAGTTTAATGACAGTAGGAATTATTTTCATAAAAAAAATTTGCCCCAAAACAATTCTTTTAATAGCATTTTCAATGTTTGAAACGCTTCTGTTGCACTACAACCACTTTAAATAACTCTCTAAAAATTCCACAAAATTTTGTAGAGGGTACGTGATGTCCCTGGATAACTTTTATGCAAAAACCTAATTTGGTCTTTTGGAAATTTTGAGCAAACCACCATCTTCTCAATTCTGGTCCAGATTCAGTTTTGAACTACAACCCCAACTTTCCTTTACCCAAAAATTCTGAAACTTGGCCATCTTATTGCCCTTCCAACCAAAACCTTAAGTCCAGGATATTAGCTTCATTTGCATCTTTTAAGTCTACCAAAATATCCTCTGCAGTTTCTGTCCATAATTGGATTCTGACAATAATTGCACTAGTAAGTATCCTATTTTTCCAAACTAATTTCACCACCCTCTTTAACATCTAAAGAGACTCTAGTCTGCCAATTTTCATCTTTAGAAAACCCCCATAGATGGCTCTGGTATTCTGTCGAGCACCTGTAGTGCATGGACAGATTTGGCATGATTCTGTAATTGCATTGGAAACCTGCTTAACTGACCATAGCAGCATGTCCAAAAGACCCAAGCTACCCCCAGCAATGACCCTGTTAAATCTCATGATCATCAGAGCCATCTAGACCCATTTGACAAATCGTCGAGCACCTTCCATGCATATCCAGAGCGCGCCCGGAGCGCCATGATTTCAGGCGTCGGCACCGCCGCGTGCAGCCTCCCCTGCTGCCTACCTGCTCGTCCAAATCCTTTCCCTGGATCACCACGACACCACTGAACCCCGCCAACACCTCCTCTTGTCGCCTGGCGCCGTCCCCCACCAACCAGAACCGCCGCCGCGGTCGCCGAGTCAGGTACGGCACCGTCCAAGGTGCCTGGCACCAATCCGAGGCCACCAGAGCATGGCTCACCTTAACTGCAAGTCGCCGCCGCCCCTACCAAACTCCACCGTCCTCACCGACCTCAGTCACCGCCTCCCCTCGCCATTAATGGCCTCCGCCGCCGTGTCGCGATTCGGGAAGCCACGGGCACGGCCACCCCGTGCTATATAAGCCGCCACGAGCTTACTGCACTCTCCACCACCTCTCCTCATTCCTCGGGAAGCTCCCCCGTGCACCCAATTGACCGGGCGAGGTCATCTCCTCCGTCTCCGGCCGCCTCTACTGCCACACCATTCCGTCAGTTTTCGTGCAACCAACGCCTCCCCTTGCTATTTTTCTTCACCATTAGTCTCCGGGAGCACCCTCCGATCCATTCCCGTCACCAATTCCACTGGAGATGGCCCATGGGAGGAATCCCTCTTCCACCCGTAGCCCTCCTCTGCCATGGATGAAGCTCCACTCGAACCCGAGCTCCTCAACGGCTACCTCCACCTTCCGCGGGCGCGGCTCGTTCCCAGGAACACGCCGGTTCCACTAGCTTCGCGAATGGTGGCCCCAGCTACCGGGAATCCTCGCCGGAGTCATCCCCCTGCCCCTGTCCAGGCGCGCACGAGGTGAGGGACAAACCTGACAGGTGGGTCCCACCTGTCGGTGAGTCCCCCATTTCCCCCAGAAGCGTACCTCTGTTGGTGCGTTTTCCCTGCGGGAGAAACGTACTCTCGGGAGTACGCCTTCGACGTCGACCGCCTCCCGCGCAGCTGATCGTCTGGGCCCGGCCCTTTAACCCCCGCGCGGTTATATAGTGCTCAAGGCGCCCTTCTGCTCCTTCCCTTTTTCTTTTCCTGTAAACTTCCATTAAATTCACAGACACCATTTCTAACCCAAATCTGGTGTTTCAAAATTCTGTAGACTTCTAAAATCATGTTCTAATAATATAGCTAGGGTGAACATTTTTGCTAAACTTAGTTTTTGACTGGTCTATTAAATGGTTCATTTAATCATTTATTTCAACTTAGAAATTCCATAAGAAAAGCATATGAACTCCAAATAAATTGATTCTTTTTCTGTAATTCCTTATATTTCACCTAGTTATTTTAGTATTTGTTTCAAAATTTTCCAGACAACTTTTTAGCACTGTTGTTGCTATATGTGGTAATTTAAGTATTTTTGAAAATAGGAAATGGAGGGGTGATAATATTTCAAACTTTTGGAGTGCACCCAACACTTCTGCATGCCCAAGGCAAGCGTCTTGAACACTTGATATGGTGAATGTTTTGTGGTTGCTATCTAGAATATTTGAATCATGGTTAGGATAAATTTTAATGGAATTTGCATATGGCTAAGTTATGCATGCATGATCACATGGGAACATTTCATCTTCATGTAAGCTTGATGTATGAGTGAGCATGGTCATTTCCTCATGTCATATATGCATATGTTGGTTTGGACTAAACTGCAGGAAAGAATCAGTCACGAGTAAAGTGACCGTGAGACTGAATTCTCGTGGTGACGAGAATGATCAGTAGGGACATGTTGGGACATGCCAGGTGGTGACCCTGTTGGGTACTACCGAGAAATTTTGTGGTGCTAATCACTGCTGGAAAACATAACCTCCTGAGTCGACCGTAGATCGAGTCTTGTTCCGGTAACCCCCATACTTGATTCGTGTTACCACATGTCCCTGCCGCAGGTAGGGTATGGTTCAGTAAGTTGTTAACCCCTTTCCCACACACACCGTACAGAGAGGCCATAGTGAAAGATACCATTGGCCCATGGTAGGCATGTCACTTGGTCCGGGGGCATGGGTGTAACCGGTCTGAGACCGAGGAGGTAGCACCCCTATTTGCGCGCCGATATAAATATTGTGATCCCATGCTATTGGAGGTCGTTGAATGAGGCCTTCCCACTTAGAGTTTAACTTATCATTGCCTTGGGTGATTCCTGGCTCTGGTGAGTTAAGCTGGTGTGTGCTGGTTAGGTGTGTTTTCAACCCAAAGACCGTAATGGGAATTAGCCAACGTCTAGGTGCTGGCTAAAGAAATCCTTTACTTGTGGGTAAAGAGCACACCCTCCGTAGAGTTATATCTATTCGAATAGCCATGTCTGCGGTTAAGGACTACAGTCTGGGTTGGTCAAGTGTCGGTCTTAGAGTCGGTCTCCGGAGGAAATAATTAAAGTTGTGCATGGTTTATTTTGCAGAATAATTACTACTACCATTGATGTTATATTATTGAGGCTATGATTATTATTGTGGTCTAACCCGTTTCTCTTAATTTTATTTTCTGAGTGTCTCAGGGGCTGGCTAGACTACCCCGGGCATTCAATTTTATTTTCAAGACCTCTCGTGGTGTCGCCTGAGTTCTCGGATGGTCCTGTCTCGTCCGATTTCTCTTTTAGACACCCGTTTGGCATTTCTTTTCAAGACCTCTCGTGGTGTCGCCTGAGTTCTCGGATGGTTCTGTCTCGTCCGATTTCTCTTTTAGACACCCGTTTGGCATTTCTCTTCAAGACCTACCGTGGTGTCACTTGACATCCAACCGGCATTTCCTTTATATTTTCTTTGGATTCTCGGATGGTTTTGTCTCGTCCGATTTTCCACCAATCTTCTTTGTTTATCGCTAACTCGTTACTCCTGCACATGCTAATATGTCATCATTCCTGTCAGCATGCATATAATATAGTCCAGCATGAGCATAAGCAAATAGTTAGTTCATCATGATCATATATTATCTGTTGCATTCGGTATATCATTTGTTCATAATGTTTGCGAGTAAATTCAAACGTACTCACTGGCTTGTCCCTGGTTATTTCATTGGCCAGGTCAGAGGAATTTTATGACGACGTCCATATGAAGCCTAGGATAGCAGCCACGCGGGATAGGAGTTATCCAGGTCAGCCGTTCCTGTGGGAATGGAGCCCCATCTACGTTGAAGAATTCTTGAATCACTTCCGTCATCCACCACCAGGAACCATTATTGTATAATTAGACCTTTAGGGTCTTGAACCCAATTCTTGTAATTGCTTGGTAATCTGTAACAAGGACGTGTCCGCCAGTAACAGATATCCTGGGGCTGGTGATGACACGAGGGGTTAATTTCTGGGATATTGTGCCCCGGAAATCCGGCCCCACAGAAATCTTTTGAAGAAAAGTTGGAGTTAGAGATTTCTATTTCTAGAAAATTACATGATGAGTGGGAACCTACCATTAAATTCAAGATTAAAAATTATGAGTGCTTTGCTTTATGTGATTTGGGTGCTAGTGTTTTCACGATTCCGAAATCTCCATGTGATGTGCTTGGTCTTACCAATATTGAAGAATGTTCTCTTAATTTGCACTTGGCAGATTCTACTATTAAAAAAACTTTGGAAAGAATTAATAATGTTCTTATTCTTGCAAATAGGAACTATGTGCCCATAGATTTTATTGTTCTTGATATTGATTGCAATCCGTCTTATCCCATTATACTTGGTAGACCGTTTTTACGCACTATAGGTGCCATGATTGATATGAAAGAAGGCAATATTAGATTTCAGTTTCCACTAAGAAAGGGTATGGAACACTTCCCTAGAACAAGAATTAATCCACCATATGAATCAATCATGAGAGCAATCTATGGAGCAAAAACCAAAGATGACAATACTTGAATCTATGCATTATGCCTAGCAAGGGGCGTAAAACGATATCGCTTGTTGGGAGGCAACCCAATGAATAAATTTATTTTCATCCTTTTATTTCTATTTTTGAGTGTTGACACAATTATGCCTCTGTTATTATTGTGTTTTTATGTTTTATTTAGTGTTTGTGCCAAGTAAAGCCTTTAGGCTGATTCATAAGATGAGTAGAAACAATGCTGAATCTGAAACAGAAACTTTGCCTCCAGTGCGCGAATTTTCATTTTTTACTGGAGCGTGATAATGAGCTGAAATTTTAACACAGTGTTTATATACATATTATTTACGTTTTCCTATTTTTTCAGAATTGTTCGAGTTACATAAGTATGGTTAGAGTATAGATTACTGCAGACTGTTCTGTTTAAGACAGATTCTGTTTTCGTTGCATTGTGTGCTTGTTTTGATGAATCTATGGTTTGTATTAAAGGGTATAAGCCATGGTAAAGTTAAAATAAAGTAGGTATAATGCAATAATAAAATTTTAATGAGTTTGCAACAGTACTTAGAGTGGTGATTTACTTTATTATACTAACGGATCTCACGAAGATTTTGTTGAGTTTTGTGTGATTGAAGTTTTCAAGTTTTGGGTGAGATCACGATGGATGAAGGAATAAGGAGTGAAAAGATCCTAAGCTTGGGGATGCTACAGTACCCCCAAGATATATCCAAAGAGAAACAAGCAACTAAGCTTGGGGATGCCCCGAGTGGCATCCCCTCTTTCTTCTAACGACCATCGGTATTTTACTTGGAGCTATATTTTTAGTAGTCATATATCATGAGTTTTGCTTGGAGCGTCTTGTATCATTTGAGTCTTTGCTTGCTTTTCTTTTTAGTTTGTCACAAGTATCCTTGCTGGACACACCTATTTGAGAGAGCCAAAATTATGCTATGATTTGTTAGAATTGCTCTATATGCTTCACTTAAATCTTTTGAACTATGGAATTGCTCTAGTGCTTCACTTATATCTTTTTGAGCATGGTGTGCTTTGAAAATTTTGAAGAAATACTCTCATGCTTCACTTAGATTAATTTGAGATTTAGTAAATTTTGAAGAAATCCTCTCATGCTTCACTTATACTATTTTGAGAGATGAAAACTTTATGCTCATGTTCTTCACTTAAATTTGTTTGAGCTTGTCAAAAGCAATGGCAATATATGAAACTAGTCCCAAAGTGATAGATATTCAAGGAGGGATATTATAAAAACTTTCATGAAGATCATTTGACAAATTAAACTTGATTCCTTGTAATAGTTTTGAGACATGATGATAGTAATATGTGAGTCATGTTGGTGAGTAATTATGCTTTAGTAAGAATATTGGTGTTAAGGTTTGTGATTCCCTATGCAAGTACGAAAGTCAATAGTTATGCAATGAAATTACATCCTACTTATGGTGCATTATTCGGTGTTAGTTATGCTCAATGCCCGTTTATGTGAATTTTTGTTTCTTGATTGGTTGCTTCTCAATCTATTTGCTAGCCTCCACTTATACTAAGTAGAAATACTACTTGTGCATCCAAAATCCTTAAACTCAGTTTTGCCTTATGAGTCCACCATACCTACCTATATGCGGTATTTCCATGTCGTTCTCTTATAAAGCACCAACTAGGGGGCACTATGATCATACTTGAGCATTGGGTGTAGCTAATATTTGAGTGTGTTTCATGAATGGATCAATGATTGTGCATGATGGGCTAGGGATAACTTTCTTTAGTGTTGATATTTTGAAAGACATGGTTGTTTGTTGGCATGCTTGAGTATTAAAGTCTTTATGTCTAAACTAGACTATTGCTTTGAACCATCTAGAAGTCCAAAATGTCCATGCTACAAAAGAAAAGAATATGTGATGAACATATTAGGCAGCATTCCACATCAAAAATTCTGTTTTTATCATTTACCTACTCGAGGAAGAGTAGGAATTAAGCTTGGGGATGCTGATACGTCTCCAACGCATCTATAATTTGTGCTTGTTCCATGTTGTTATATTATCAATCTTGGATGTTTTACAATCATTTTATAGCAACTTTATATCATTTTTTGGGACTAACCTATTGACATAGTGCCAAGTGCTAGTTGATGTTTTTTCCTTATTTTTTACTTCGCAGAATATCAGTACCAAACGGAGTCCAATCGCGACGAAACTTTTTGGAGAATTTTTTTGGACCAGAAGAAGGCCAGTGGGCCAAAGAAGTAACCAGGAGGGAGCCCATGCCGCCCACAACCCACCAGGGCGCGCCAGGGGCCCCAGGCGCGCCCTGATGGGTTGTGGCCGCCTCGGGAACCCCCTCCACCACCTTTGAGCTCTATAAATACCCAAATATTCCAGAAACCCTAGAGGAGTCGACGAAAAATACATCCAGCCGCCGCAAGTTCCAGAACCGCGAGATCCAATCTAACACCATCACGAAGGGGTTCATCATCCTCATTGGTGCCTCTCCGATGATGCGTGAGTAGTCCACCATAGACCTACGGGTCTGTAGACATTAGCTAGATGGCTTCCTCTCTGTCTCTTTTGATTCTCAATACAATGGTCTCTTGGAGATCTATTTGATGTAAACTTTTTGCGGTGTGTTTGTTAAGATCCGATGAATTTTGAGTTCATGATCAGTTTCTATCCATGAATATTATTTGAGTCTTCTTTGATCTCTTATATGCATGATTACTTATAGCCTCGTATTTCTTCTTCGAATCTTTGGTTTAGTTAGGCCAACTAGATCAATTTTTCTTGCCATGGGAAGAGGTGCTTTGTGATAGGTTCGATCTTTCGGTGTCCTCTCCCAATGATAGAAGGGGCAGCGAGGCACGCATGTATCGTTGCTATTAAGGATAACAAGATGGGGTCTATTCCTACATGAATAGATCTTGTCTACATCATGTCAGCGTTCTTATCGCATTACTCCGTTTTCCATGAACTTAATACACTAGATGCATGCTGGATAGCGGTCGATGTGTGGAGTAATAGTAGTAGATGCAGAATCGTTTCGGTCTACTAATCTTGGACGTGATGCCTATATAATGATCATCGCCTTGGATATCGTCATGATTATTTGATCTTCTATCAATTGCCCAACAGTAATTTGTTCACCCACCGTGTGCTATACTCATGAGAGAAGCCACTAGTGAATCCTACGGCCCCCGAGTTTACTTTTCCAACATATTGCTTTCCGATCTATCTTTTTGCCGCTTTTGTTTTCATATCTATTATTCCAAAAAAACCAAAAATACCTTGCTGCACTTTTTATTTGCCTCTTTTATTTTGTGTTCTTGTGCGATCAATTTATCCAATCTATCACTACCTAGTCTATCTTTTTACCGTAGAGAGATTGATGATGACCCACAAGTATAGGGGATCAATCGTAGTCCTTTCGATAAGTAAGAGTGTCGAACCCAATGAGGAGCAGAAGGAAATGACAAGCGGTTTTCAGCAAGGTAATTTCTGCAAGCACTGAAATTGTAGGTAACAGATAGTTTGATAGCAAGATAATTGGTAACGAGCAAATAACGGTAACGGTAAGTAAGATGCATCAAGGTAGCACAATCCTTTTTTGGCAAAGGACATGCCAGAACAGTCTCTAGTAATAGGCAAAGTGTTCTTGAGGGTGCACGGGAATTTCATCTAGTCACTTTTATCATGTTGGTTTGATTTGTCTTCGCTACTTTGATAATTTGATATGTGGGTGGACCGGTGCTTGGGTGCTGTTCTTACTTGAACAACCTCCCACTTATGATTAACCCCCTCGCAATCATCCGCAACTACGAGAAAAGTATTAAGATAAAATCTAACCATAGCATTAAACGTTTGGATCCAAATCAGCCCCTTACGAAGCAGCGCATAAACTAGGGTTTAAGCTTCTGTCACTCTAGCAACCCATCATCTAATAACTACTCCACAATGCATTCCCTTAGGCCCATGAATGGTGAAGTGTCATGTAGTCGACGTTCACATGACACCACTAAGGGAATTACAACATACATATCATCAAAATATCAAACACATATCAAATTCACATGATTACTTGCAGCATGATTTCTCCCATGACCTCAAGAACAAAGGTAACTACTCACAAATAATAAAATGCTCAAGATCAGAGGGTATTGAATAGCATAATGGATCTGAACATATAATCTTCCACCAAATAAACCATATACTAATCAACTACGCAAGGTAATCAACACTACTAGTCACCCATAGGTACCAATCTGAGGTTTCGGTACAAAGATTGAACACAAGAGATGAACTAGGGTTTGAGAGGAGATGGTGATGTTGAATATGTTGATGAAGATTGGCCTCCCATAGGGGTGTTGGTGATGACGATGGCTTCGATTTCCCCCTCCGGGAGGGAAGTTCCCCCGGCGGAATCGCTCCGCCGGAGGGCAAAAGTGCTCCTGCCCAAGTTCTGCCTCGAGGCAGTGGCGCTTCGTCCCTAAAGTCCTCCTCTGATTTTTTAGGTCAAATGTGACTATATACCATAAGATGGGCACCGGAGGTGGGCCGAGGAGGCCACAACCCATCAGGACGCGCCCAGGGGGGCCTGGCGCGCCCTGGTGGGTTGTGCCCACCAGGTTTGCCCCCTCCGGTAGTTTTCTGCTCCAGTATTTTTTATTTAAACCAAAAATAATCTCCGTAAAATTTCAGCTTCATTGGAGTTGTGCAGAATAGGTATCTCTGATGTGCTTTTTTCAGGCCCAGAATTCCAGCTGCTGGTATTCTCCCTCTTTCTGTAAACCTTGCATATTATGAGAGAAAAGGCATTAGAATCACTCCTTAAAGCATTATTATTTGACAAAACATAATAAATAACAGTAGGAAATCATGATGCAAAATGGACGTATCAATTGACAACCTCTCTTTCGTGTCGGGTTGCAAGTATTTGTTCTTTGTGTGCAGGTGCTATTTACATAGTGTTGTGTGATCCTCCAACTGGTTCGATACCTTGGTTTCATAACTGAGAGAAATACTTACCGTCGTTGTGCGGCATCATCCCTTCCTCTTTGGAGAAATACCGACGTAGTCTCAAGCCACGTCAAGGTTCAACCTGGCGAGTTTCTATATCCCAGTGACAAAGTAGGGGACAAGATGCGTCTTTGTGTTGTTGCTACTAAGGATAAAACGATGGGGTTCATTCATATTGTTTGAGTTTACTTTGTCTACATCATGTCAACGTTATCCAAGCATTACTCTGTTTTACTTAATACTCTAGATGCATGCTGGATAGCGGTCGATGAGTGGAGTAATAGTAATGGGTGCAGGCAGGAGTCGGCCTATTTGCTTATGATCATGATGCCTATATATACATAATCATTGCCGTGAACATCGCATAACTATCCGCTTTTCTATCAATTGCCCAACAGTAATTTATTTACCCACCATATGCTGCCTACATGAGAGATGTAGCTAGGGAACACTATGGCCCCCGGGTCTATTCACTTATATATTGGCAAACGTTATATTTACCTTGCTGCCTTTATTTACTTTTTATTTATTTTGCAATTTATATTTATCAAAAATTATCTACACAACTCATTTTTTTGCAAATAACGAGATCAAGGGGATTGGCAACCCTCTTTCCCGCATTGGGTGTAAGTTGTTTGTTCATTTGTGTGCAGCCGCTGAAGACGGTGGAGGGTTGATATTCCTATTGGTTCGATAAACCTTGGTTTCGTAACTTAGGGAAATACTTATCCACTTTGTGCTGCAATTACCCGTTCCCTTTACGGAAAGCCCAACGCAGATCACAAGTATCAGGAAGGATTTCTGGCGCCGTTGTCGGGGAATATCATCATCAACTACCAAGTAACTTCACACAAATTTTCATTCACTTGTTCTTCTTTTTATTTGCTGTTATATTTAGTTTGTCATATAAAAATCGAAAATACAAAAATATTGATCTTTGCTTGTTACTAGTTTACTTCTTCGCTTGCTAGTTTACTTGTCTTGCTTGTTACTTTGCTTGCTCGGTCACCATGTCTAAAGATACTACTAAGTTATGTGACTTCTCAAATACTAATAATAAAGATTTTATTAGTACTCCTATACCACCCGCCACTAGTGCGAAGGCTTTTGATATTAATGCTGCATTGCTAAATCTTTTCATGAAAGATCAATTTTTGGGAAGTCCTAATGAGGATCCCGCGTCACATCTTAATACCTTTGTTGAATTATGTGACATGCAAAATAAAAAGGATATGGATAATGATATTGTGAAATTAAAATTATTTCCTTTTTCACTAAGAGATAAAGCTAAAGCTTGGTTTTCATCTTTACCTCGTAATAGTATTGGAACATGGGATAAGTGTAAAGGTGCTTTTATTGCCAAGTATTTTCCTTCTGCTAAGATCATCTCCCTTAGAAATCAAATAATGAATTTTAAACAGCAAGATCAAGAGCATGTTGCATAAGCTTGGGAGAGAATGAAATTAATGATAATGAATTTTCCAACTCACGATTTAAATATGTGGATGATTATCCAAAACTTCTATGCTGGACTAAACTTTGTGTCTAGAAATCTTCTAGATTCTGCTACAGGTGGTACCTTTATGGATGTGACCTTAGGAGAGGCCACAAGACTTCTGGACAACATCATGACAAATTATTCTCAATGGCATACCGAAAGGGCTCCAACCGGTAAGAAGGTAAATTCTGTTGAAGAAATTGCTACTTTGAGTGAAAAGGTGGATGCTCTTATGAATATGGTTGCTAGTAAAAATGCTCATGTTTATGCCAATGATGTTCCCTTGTCTACTTTGATTGAGTAAAATAATGATGCTATTGATGTGAACTTTGTCTCGCGAAATAATTTCAATAACAATGCTTATAGAGGAAATTTCAATTCTAGGCCGTATCCCGGTAATTCCTCTAACAACTATGGAAACTCTTATGGTAATTATTATGGAAATTCTTCTACAAATGCTAATAGTATACCCTCTGATATTGAGAACACAATTAAAGAATTTATTAATTCTCAAAAGGTTTTCAACACTATGGTAGAAGAAAAATTGCATGTAGTTGACACTTTGGCTAAAGCCATGGATAGAATTGCTCTTGATATGGAAACTCTTAAAAATAAAGCTTTGCCACCCAAGCATGATTTCTATGATGCCATTAAATATATCCAAATATCTATCAATGAAAGTAAGGAGAGGACCGCTAAGTTGAGAGCTAAGCGGGAATTCTTAGAAAAGGCTCTTCCACCCGGTTTTTACCGGAATCATGATGAAGATCTTAAAATGATTGGTCTTTCTCCTATTGAATCTTTATTTACTTCTCTGAATATAAATGGTGAAGGGATTGGAGATGAGTCAACTTTAGTAGAGGAGCGTCCCGTTTGCTTGGAGGGTGATGATTTTGGTGCTAAAATTGAAAAATGTGGGTTTGGAGATGTCAAAACTTTAACTAGTGATGCACCCACTATCTTGGATTACAAGGACTTTAATTATGATAATTGCTCTTTATTAGAATGTATTTCCTTGTTGCAATCCGTTATTAGCTCACCCAATGCTTATGAACAAAACAAAGCTTTTACCGAACACATAGTAAAAGCTATGATAAAAGCTTATGATGAGAAACTTGAGCTTGAAGTTTCTATTCCTAGAAAATTGCATGATGAGTGGGAACCTACTATCAAAATAAATATCAATAAATATGAATGTAATGCTTTGTGTGACCTTGGTGCTAGTGTTTTAACTATTCCTAAAACTCTTTGTGATGTACTCGGTCTCACTAATATTGAAGATTGTTCCCTCAACTTGCATCTTGCGGATTCTACCATCAAGAAACCTTTAGGTAGAATTAATGATGTGCTTATTATTGCAAATAAAAATTATGTGCCTGTAGATTTCATTGTGCTTGATATTGATTGCAATCCTTTTTGTCCCATAATACTTGGAAGGCCTTTCTTACGAACTAGAGGTGCAATCATTGACATGAAAGAGGGAAACATAAGATTCCAATTCCCATTAAAGAAAGGGATGGAACACTTCCCTAGAAAGAGAATTAAACCACCTTATGAATCAATAATGAGAGCTACTTATGGGTGGAGTGTCAAAGATGACAATACTTGAAACTATGCATTATGCCTAGCTAATGGCATAAAACAATAGCGATTGTTGGGAGGCAACCCAATAGTTATCTTTAAATTTTTGCTTTGAAATTTCTGTTTATTTTTAATAGAATCATTATTTACTCTGTAATTATTATGATTTTTCGTTTCAATTAGTTTTTGTGCCAAGTAAAGCCTTTGGGGTGACTCACAAGATGAGTAGAATCGATGCTGAAACAAAACAGAAACTTTTGACTTCAGTACAGGAATTTTCATTTTTTTTCTGGAGCATGCTAATGATATGAAATTTTTAAAAAGTGTTGCTATACAAATTTTCGAGCTTATACTAATTTTTAAGAATTTTTAGAGTTACATAAGTATAAGTTCTCTACAAATTGCTACAGACTGTTCTGTTTTAGACAAATTCTGTTTTTGCTTGCATAGTTGCTTATTTTGATTAAACTATGGATTGTATCGGGGGGTGTAAGCCATGGAGAAGTTAGAATACAGTACCTATTATGCATTTATGAAATTTGAATCAATTTACAACAGTACTTAAAGTATGAAATATGTTTCTTATACTAATGGATCTCATGAGGTTTTGTTGAGTTTTGTGTGATTGAAGTTTTCAAGTTTCCGGTGTTATCTTGATGGACAAAGGAATAAGGAGTAGCAAGAGCCTAAGCTTGGGGATGCCCAAGGCAGCCCAAGGCAATATTTTAAAGGATACTCAAGCATCTAAGCTTGGGGATGCACCGGAAGGCATCCCCTCTTTCGTCTCAAATCCATCGGTATGTCACTTGAAGCTACATTTTTATTCGTCACATGATATGAGTTTTGCTTGGACCGTCGTTTGCTTTTACTTTCAGTTTTCCACAATCATTGTTTGCTGGACACACCTATTTAAGAGAGACACACATTCATCATAATTTGTTAGAATACTCTATGTGCTTCACTTATATCTTTTGAGCTTAGCAGTTGCTCTAGTACTTCACTTATATCTTTTTGAGCACGGTGGCGTGTAGATTTTAAAGAAATGATTTCACTCTCGTTCTTCACTTATATTTGTTTGAGAGTTAATAAATAGTGATGGTAATTTGCATGGGTCATATAGACTAGTCCAAAAATATTAGGTATTCAAAGAGTGATAATCAAAACCATCATGTAACACATATAAAGAAATTGTTGGTTAATGATATTGATGTACTAATATGAAATAGGTGTAAGTTCATAATTGTTAAACCGTAGAAGTGTCGATATTAAGAGGGGTTGACCTTTTTGTTCATCTAAAAATTAAAGAGGCATGGTGATGATGTGTGAGAATTTCTATTCCTCGTTGAAATCCTAGTGTTGTTTCGGGTCGGAAGCGCGTGATGGTCAACTCCTACCAACCTCTTCCCTCGGGGCATGCAATTAGTACTTTGATTTATGATAAACTAATAAAATGTTGCAATAAGTATATGATTTCTTTATGACTAATGTGAAACCATGGACATACACAATCTCACCTTTTCATAATTTGCTAGCCTCTTCGCTACCGTGCATAGCCCGTTCTCACCTCGAGGATCGGTGCGACTCTCGCCGGTGCATCCAAACCCCGTGACATGATACGCTCTGTTGCACATAAGCCTTATTATATCTTCCTCAATATAGCCACCATACCTACCCATCATGGCATTTCCATAGCCATTCCGAGATATATTGCCATGCAAATTCCATCGTCACTTCACATGACTAGTTCGTTCATCGTCATATTGCTTTGCATGATCATATAGAGCTGGCATAGTATTTGTGGCAAAGCCACCTTCATAATGTTTTTGATACATGTCACGCTAGATCATTGCACATCCCGGTACACTGCCAGAGGCATTCATACAGAGTCATATCTTCATATCAGTTCTCCATGTTGAGTTGTAAGTAAATAAAAGTGTGATGATCATCATTGTTAGAGCATTGTCCCGGTGAGGAAAGAATGATGGAGGCGATGATTCTTCCATAAGTCGAGATGAGACTCCGGACGAAAATAAATATGGGGGAGGCCAAATGAGCCCACCATCCATTAAAAAAAAGAGAAAATGAGAGAAGGGACTTTGGTACTATCCTTTACCACACTTGTGCCTCAGAGTGGCACCATGTTCCCCATGTAGAGAGTCTCATGATATATCACTTTCATATGCTAGTGGGAATTAATTATTCATTATTTCAAACTTGGCTTTTATATTCCTACGACGGGCTTCCTCAAATGCCCGAGGTCTTCATGAGCAAGCAAGTTGGATGCACACCCCACTTAGCTTCATTTGAGCTTTCATACACTTAGCTCTAGTGCATCATTTGCATGGCAATCCCTACTCCTTGCATTGACATCTATCGATGGACATCTCCATAGCCTGTTGGTATGCCTAGCTGATGTGAGACTATCTTCTCCACTTCCTACCCCTTTGATATCTACCACCATACTCTATTCCACCTAAAAGCTATGTCCAATGGCTCACGCTCATGTATTGCGTGAAGAATAAAAAGTTGATGCATATTGAAAAAGTACGAACCAATTGCCTGACTTGGACACCGTGGTGCTTATCATTTGTATTAATGTGGTGAAGATGGAGTCATGCCTTGCTAATACAATAAGATGAATGGGGGGGGGTAAACATTTCTTAAGAATCATATACTTTTAGCAATTAACAATTCTGTTTCTTACACTTTGAATATTGCTATGTTAATATTTGTTGATTCATCTTTTCTCAATGAGCATACCTGAATAAGATTACATAGTGGATAGCATGTCACATCAAAAATTCTGTTTTTATCATTTACCTACTCGAGGACGAGCAAGAATTAAGCTTGCGGATGCTTGATACGTCTCCAACGCATATATTTTTATTGTTCCATGTTGATATATTATCATTCTAGGATACTTTTTGGGTCATTATTTAGTTATTTAAAATATTTTTGAGCACTAACCTATTGACCCAGTGCCCAGTGCCAGTTGTTGTTTTCTGCGTGTTTTTGCCTTTGCAGATTTACTGTACCAAACAAAGTCCAATTGCCATGAAACTTTTTGATGATTTTTTTTGGACTATAGGAAGACCTAGAAGCTTTGGAAGGAAGCCGTGAGGCACACGAGGGCCCCGCCACACATCAGGGCACGCGGTTGCCCTCTCGGGCACCTCCCGACGTCCCTCTTCAGCCTATAAATTCTCTAATATTCTGAAAACCCTGGAGGCAGTCCCAAAACCCTTTTTCTGCCACCGCAAGTCTCTGTTCCATCGCGAGGCCATCTGGAGCTCCGTTCCGGCACCCTGTCGAAGGGGGGATTGATCACAGAGGGCCTCTTCATCAACCTTGCTGCCCTCATGATGATGTGTGAGCAGTTCACCACAGACCTACGGGTCCATAGCTAGTACCTAGATGAAAATCTCTCTCTCTCTTATGATCTTCAATACAATGGTCATCGCATCTTCGCTTTGATCTATCCGATGTAATCCTATTGTGCGGTGTGTTTGTTGGGATCCAATGAATTGTGGGTTTATGTTCAGATTATTCATGAAAAGTATTTGAGATGCCTCTGAATTATATTATATCTTATGTGCATGATCATTATAGCTTTGTAATGCTTTTCGATCTATTGATATGTTTTGGCCAAGTAGATTGATATTTCATCGCTGGGAGTGGTGCGTTGTGGTAGGTTCAACCTGGCGAGTTTCTATATCCCAGTGACAAAGTAGGGGACGAGATGCGTCTTTGTGTTGTTGCTACTAAGGATAAAACGATGGGGTTCATTCATATTGTTTTAGTTTACTTTGTCTACATCATGTCATCGTTCTCCAAGCATTACTCTGTTTTACTTAATACTCTAGATGCATGCTGGATAGCGGTCGATGAGTGAAGTAATAGTAATAGGTGCAGGCATAAGTCGACCTATTTGCTTATGGACGTGATGCCTATATATACAGGATCATTGCCGTGAACGTCGCATAACTATCCGCTTTTCTGTCAACTCCCCAACAGTAATTTGTTTACCCACCGTATGTTGCCTACATGAGAGATGTCGCTAGGGAACACTATGCCCCCCGGGTCTATTCACTTATATATTAGAAAACGTTATATTTACCTTGCTGCCTTTATTTACTTTTTATTTATTTTGTAATTTATATTTATCAACAATTATCTACACAACTCATTTGCTTGCAAATAACGAGATCAAGGGGATTGACAACCCTCTTGCCCGCGTTGGGTGCAAGTTGTTTGTTCATTTGTGTGCAGCCGCTGAAGACGGTTGATGGTTGATATTCCTATTGGTTCGATAAACCTTGATTTCATAACTGAGGGAAATACTTATCCGCTTTGTGCTGCAATTATCTGTTCCTCTTCACGGAAAACCCAACGCAGATCACAAGTATCACTCCTGTGCCGGTCGCTGGCTCTGTTGCCGGCGTTAAGCTGTAGGGTGAGTATTTTGTAGGCTGTTGGCTGTGTTACCGGCCGGCGTGAACTAGTGCGAACTGCGGCCACGGCCAACAACATTTGTTCTCAACGTTTGCGTGCGCGGGGACGAGATGCAGTTGCGCGTTGGGCGCTCGGCCGACGCAAACACAAATCCGTGCGGACACGGCCCCATTCCTACCCCAAACGAACGAAATCCGGACAAAACAAACGTCTGTTTGGGGTTGTGCGTTGGAGTTGCCCTAACATAGAGTAGTAACATGCATATGTTACTATTCTAAGTTACTACCTCCATAGTGGGTAGTAACATAGATGTGGTAACATAGAGGTTTTTATTTACTAGCCATGTTACTCAATTTGTCTATCTCCTCATAAATTAGCTGTCACATCATCTTTTTCGCTTAGGTGGCATCTATGTTACTATCTATGTTACTCCTACTGTGGGTAGTCTCAGAAAACGCAGTCCTGCCAAGTCGTCAAACCTAAGGGCATCTCGCCGACCCTCGAATCGGCTACAACCATCCGGACCATATGCGATCCAAACGTGTTTTGTCATTTAATGGGGTTCTTCAACGTTATTCTGTAAATGCCCGTCAGTAAAGTGTAATTAAAAATTCGAATATATTTTGATTCACACAAAGCGTCGGATCACACCAGGATCACATGCCCGATCACAATCAAAAAGATGTAAGCATGCTTAGTTTTTACATGTCTGAATCCAAAAGAACATTAGTCCGGCAGTCCGTGCATTTTCTGTCCTGTCGGACCGGCAATCCCAGCCTTCCTCCCCGATCAAGGTGTTCGACGGTCCAGACACACATTTTCCGCAAATCGGAGACAAACTGAGGGCTTTGTAGCGTCCGGACCATTGCCTCGTCTGCGTGAGACAACTGTGGCCCACCCAAAAATCCTCTTCCTCGTCTGCACACTTTCCTGTCTCACGTTGCTCAGCACCGCTACAAAGCGTCAGCACATGCCGGCCCAGAGCGGATGCGACCTTTCACTAGAGCCGACATTGAAGCGGCATACGGGGCGACAACGTCGTTTGCGCTGCTTCTTGGTGCACGCGACGTCTCTCAGCATTCAAATGACACCAATCTGTCTGCTTCCCTTCATTAAATGTACCATGTTGCTGAAGAACCTATTTCGATGCCACCCGTTCGTCTGTCTGCCGCCCACCATTAAGGACCTCTCCTCCTGATTAGCCCTCCGCCAGTTATTTAAACTCCAGGCGGGCAATACAACCACATCCATCCACCCTCTTTCGCGCTCTATCTCCTCTCCGCAATGCACCCGGCATGGCCTCCTCGAGCTCCAAAGCCTTGTGGGACGGCCTCTCATCCGAACAGAAGGAGGAGTTTGCCGCCATTGCGGCCGGCAAGCAGGAGGCCCGCGTTGTGGACGCGCCCATGGCAGAGGCGACCGACGACGAGCCGGCGCCACCAACCGCGTCGGCCAATGTCGACCATGGGCAAGGCCCGTACTCACTACACCGACATTGTGCTGGAGGAGCGTAGGCGGAGTTGGAGCTTCAGTTTTCGGGGCCCATGGCCGGCCGAACAAGGGGAACGAACGGCGACAATCATTTATATTTTTTAAAAAAGACTAGGTTGGAGTATGATTTAGTTGTAAATGTTCGAAATGTAACGAGTGTGGTCTAAGATGTGCGGCGAGGTATACACTATACACAACCAGGAGTGGTACGTACTCCGTGAGCCACTAGTGCAGGTCAACCGGAAAACGCGGCTGAAAATCGTGGTTAAAGACTGGCACACCGCCGGCATCTGGCCGCTGCTGTTGCTGCTGCGATGGAATAACAAAGTGATTCTAGAAGCTTCGGCCGTCTCATTCCCTTCCCCTGTGTTTTTACGCGCCAAGAGCATTGTTGACGTCGACAAGTTCACTTGTTTTGCATTTACATATGAACTACGACGCTCCTAGTTCCCCGCGGGTGCAATATTTTAGTGTGGCCTAAACTAATGCCTATCCTCCCAAAAGATCTGATCCATTCCTCCAAAATACGTCTTGGATGTGATCTCCGTGACACCGTCTGAGGTTATTACAAGTGTCGGCACACTGGCACACCACCCAGGAGCCCTGCTGGGCCAGACCAGATGTGGCATGAACAGTTCTCGTGACCCGACACCTGCGCGTGAATGGAGCGTGCGAGCCACAATGTCCACACAAACTGAACTACTACATTTAGTATCGACATTGATTTTGATTTGATTGAATCACCGCGTCGGGTCGCCATCACTCCGCATTTTAGAGAGCGCGGTTGTGCCAAGTCGCCAAACCTAACGCCGCAAACCGACCGGTCGCACGAAGGCCGTGAACTGTTGGCATGTTCCCCCATCTTCTCTTCCCCGTTTCGTCTATTGCTACGATTTCTTAGTGCGCTCGAGAAAGAAATTGATGGTGGAGTGGTTGGCATTCGCGTTCGCACCAGCAGAAAATTGATGGAGTCGTTAGCATTTGCTCCCCTCTGCAGTCGAACGGAAAATATGCACTCTGATTTGCAGATACAGATACAGAGATGGACACCGGCCGAATCAACAAGTCAAGGTCTTCCACATATTATCACATCTCGAAAGTTCGATCAACCGATGAACATCTCGGCAACACGCAAACTTTCCCAACTACGGTAGTAGCAGCATGATTATGTACAGATCACACAAACTTCCTCATGAACACTGTGTATGTATGTATGTATCTTCTCACGATCTCTCGCAAAAACTTGCCTCTGGGCAGAGATTATTACCCATTTCTTCTCTAAATGCTACTCAAAAGCAGAAGAAAACTAGCGATCGTACGTGGAAAGCTACAAAAGGTCGGAGAAAGAGTGCTAAGCAAGATCCAAGACGAGCACGGCCGCTGCGCGCACGGCACGGCGGCCGCCGTGCCCCTGTAGAAACTGCACATGTACCTACTATGGCAGGAAGAAGAAGGAGGAGCGATCGACCGATCTGCTTGCCGGACGCGTCCGCCTTCAGCGCAGGGCGCGCGCGAGGCCGGCGAAGATGCGGGAGAGGCCGAGGCGGAAGCGGGAGACGGCGCCCTGGGAGTAGGGCGCGCACTCGCGGCACAGCGTCTCCATGGCCTCCACGAAGAGGCTGAGGCTCCGCACCGGCGGCACGTAGAGCGTCAGCGGCGCCGCCGAGAAGGCCAGCGCCATCATCAGCTGCAGCATCGCCAGCGCTCCTCCTCTGCTTTCTCCTCGATCCCTTCCGCGGGCAGATCCAGCTAGCCACCCCTCGCTCTCCTGCCGCTCCTTCTTCTTGCCCGGTCGATCCAGCAGCGGCTACCAAGAAGACGATGGTTATATGGGCGGACGGACGGACTGTGAGGTGGTGGTGGTGGTGGTGGCGCGGGGAGCTCCTCTTGTGGTGGTGATCGCGCGCTCTGCCTCGCGGTGAGCGCGTGGTGGATTGGATTGGTGGTTGGTGGAGCGCGCGCCTTCGCCTTGGTGCGGTGCGGAGGTGGAGGAGGGGAAAGGGGCGGGGCGGCCGGGTTTGGCTGGGTATGTGAGCGAGCCTTGTCTTTCTCGGGCTAGGATTTATAGCCCGGCGGCGGCGGAGGGGATAAGTCGATAAGATCGGCGTAGGTACGTGCCATACGTGACAGTTCACTTGACGTGGGAGACTCGGGCTCGGCGCGGGCGCATGCGGTGCGCGGCGCCGGCACGTACCGCCGTTTGCCACGGCGCGACGGGGGGCTGCGTGTGCCGGTTTTTCAGAGGCAATAACTGTTTAGTATGCGCGTGAAAGCCATGGTTACTGTAATTTTTAGGGACCGGGTCGTTCATAGCGTGTGCAAGCAAGCAAAGTACGTACTAACACGTTGATTAGTACGAGCTGATGCTCTTTTAGTTTGCGAGCGGTCGGTACCACGTGACATCCCGTGATCCCGATCGATGTGCGTGTTCCGTGACATGCGCATCCAATGGCTGGTTACCCGAAGATTGAAACGGCCCTTAAAAAAAGGAAGGTCGAAACGATCTCTTTTTTTTTTTTTCTACGATCTCTTCAAGGTTCATGGGAGCAAGATGGTAACCACTCAACAGACCCTGTAGAAATTCGCTACCCCAAGCACGACTGACTGATCGAGAAAATAATCAATTGGGTGGTCTTGTGGAGGGAGGGACCTGTCACCTGTGGCACGGTACGAGACGGACATCAAAGCCATGACCGCGAGCCAAGGGAGGCCCTCGGCCATGGCAATTGCCGTGTGGGGGCGCGCTCCGCCTCTAGTTTTCTCTCTGGGTCACGTACTGTTCTACGACGACGACCGACGACGCAATCCGGGCCATGAAATGGAACAGCGTAGTGCAGTGTAGGCGGTGGTTTGGCTCGAGCGGTCCACAAACGAATCGGTTGGCGCACACAGATTGTCTGTCTGCGTCTGGACTCCAACATTTCTTTTCTTTCGAGATATATAAACCAAAATTTTACTACTCCCTCCGTTCCATAATGTAGTGCGTCCTCGTTTCCGAGTTTGAACTTTGACCATGAATTTAACCAACGAGATCGATTGCGGCGGGGGTAAAAACTATACCATTGAATTCGTATCGATTGCGGCGGGGGTAAAAACTATACCACTGAATTCGTATCGAAAATACGAATTCAATGGTATAGTTTTTGCTCCCGTCGCAATCGGTCTCGCTGGTCAAATTCATGGTCAAACTTAGATTTCGGGAAGCACGGACGCACTACATTGTGGAACGGAGGGAGTACCTCCTTCCCAAAATCTTGGGCGTCTAAGTTTTTGCATACAGTCATCCCATAATCTAAGGCACACATGACTTCCTCTCTCATTTGGGTACGGTCATAAGTAACAACCGCTATTTATTTATTTATTTTGAAAAAGGAAAGAAATTGCCGGTTGTGTGTCTCGTGCGGTTAGCTCACAGCACCCTATTCGGTTGAGATTGGATCGCTCAAGTAAACCTGCGCCAATTTTCGTGCTGAAACTAATACGTCTAACATTATGGGAAGAAGGAAGTAGTTGTTTTTAGATTAAACTTTATGTTTTAGTTGGGACTGTGAGGCCATTTCTAGCCGATCCCCAATAAGGCCATAAGGGAGGATAAATTCGGTGCACCTGCCGATCCTCAAAACCGGTCAGTGAAGGGTAAAATTTGCTCCACCTCCCTATATTCCTTCCAATTTTCCTAAATATGCTTACTCCCGTCGTGGGCTCATGGCCGAGTAAAATTAGCGCCTCTCTTCCTCTCAGCCTTTCTCCCGCCGGTGCAGTCACCATGCCCCGCCGCAGCCACCGATGACCCTCCCTCCGGCCAGAATGGATAGGCCGGTCCCTTCCTACACCCCGCCGACCAACGTCGCCGGCTTGTCGCCCTTGAAAACCACCCACACGCCGCCACCTGCGCCGAAGAAAACTTTGGGGATGACAAAGAACCACCGGGTCCAAGCTCCTCCAACCACGGCAATGGCCTCCGAGGTGGTGACCGCCTCTCTGGCCACAACTCGCCGTCCTCCAGTTGCTCCTCGTGCAGCCAAGCGGGCTCGAAAGCCGACGGCAGCGGCGGCGGCCCTCGCCGAGGCGGCCGTGAAGGAGAAGAAGAAGAAGGCCGCAACGGCGCCTCGTCCAAGGCCGGATCCAGGCGCCCCTACGGCCACTGCTCCGGCGCGGGTGGCGGCCGCAGCCGGCAACAAGCATCGCGGCCGTCAAGTGTTCGACGGAATGCCAACAAGGTAAAAAAAATAGATGCCAACATTCATGACCATCGGTCGATCGGTGATTGTTTGTAGCCGACGGTGATGTAGTTTCGTTGTTTCATTGTCATAGAGGAGATGAACACGTCCGAGTTACTCGTGACTTTGGAGTACTCGGTCGCCATTGGACTTGATGATCTCAACTACGACCCCGTTTAGGATCATTCAGAGGCGGCCCAAGACATGGAGCAAGAGGTGGCCGAGGAAGAGGAGGAGGTGGTGGCCAAGCAGGAGGCGGCCGAGGAAGAGGAGGTTGTCGAGATGACCGAAAACTATGCTTGGTGCGCGATCTCCAATATCATGCACCGCCAACTACAATCAAAAAGAGGATATTGCTCTTTGTGATGCTTGGTGCGCGATCTCCATGGATGCAACGATTGGAACGGATCAAACCAAAACGATGTTTTGGGAGAGAATGATCGAGCACTGTAACAAATCTGTGGACGACTGGACGTGCGATCAAGCCGTACACAAGGTTCTCTCGGGCATCGTTGGAGCACCATTCATGACCAATGCAACCGATGGACTGGTTGCATCAACCAAGAGAATTATGCACCACCAAGCGGTGCGCAAGTGGAAAAGTATGGCCCCTACATCCAAAAACTATTCAAGCATAGGAACACCAAGTTCGACCACAAGCCCTTCATGTTGCATCATTCCTACAAAAGAGCTATGCGGGAATGAGAAGAGAATCCAAAGGATCGCGGAGACCACTCCAAAGAGATCAAGGTTGAGCATATCCGTTGAGGAGGATGACGAGGTTGACAAAGATGCCAACAATAAACCGGAAGGCCGATCAGTTGCAAAAGAAAGAAATAAGAGAAATACGTTCGGTGGCACTTACAAAGAAGAACTTGTGGCCATGATTGAGACCAAGAAGGTGTTGGCGGCCAAACGCAAAGAAGAGAAGATGACAAGGTGGAATGAGCTCAATATGTTGGAGGATGAAAAGTGAAAGGCCAAGTTGACGGTCGAAGAGAGGAAGATGAAGGTGGAGGAGAGTAGACTTGCACTTGAGGAGGAGAGGACTCGTGATGTCAAGAAGGCCGAAGAACATGCTATCATGTTCATGAATCCAAACACAATGGATGAAACTGCAAGAAAGTATTGGGAGCTCACTCATGGAGAGATCTTGGAAGCCTCTCTATGGAATGTTGGTGGTGTCCGAGGAGGTGGTGGTGGTGATGATGGTGGTGATGGTGGTGGCCAAGGGGCGGCGGCGGCGGTGGTGGTGGTGTAGATGATGATGGTGGTGGTAGTGTAGATGGTGGCGATTTCTTCTCCGAGCACCTCATTTCAGTGGTGGTGGCCGAGGGGGGGGGGTGTATCCGTGCATGCCATTGGTTGGCTCGATCCACAACATATACATGTTATGTTTGTGGTGATTAACAATTGTGTTTGAAGTGATGCCTTTTGGTTGAACTTTGCATGTTTTTATTTGAAATTCGTGATGATGGCAGATGTTATGCATGTTTTAACTTGAATGTTTTTAAGATATATAGTGTAGTGTTTGAAGTTGATGCGGTTAGGACACAAAATCCACCCTGACATGTACAACACCGTTAAGGTAGCTTCAACGATGAGGCTCTCATGGATTCTCTGAGCCACCTGCTAGACAACAAGGCACAGGGTGTTGGGTTTGTTGCCATGGCAGCCGCTCACATGGTGCTCTGGCTCAGGAGCTGGCTGGGCAAGCACTACTACTAGAGCTTGTTGCTCATTACCGCATGCATGATCTTAGAAGGCGATGGCAATGACGACAACGATGATGACATATATTTTGTGTAGCTAGGGCTTGAAAACTGTTTGATAGTCTGTATATTTTGCTGAGGTGGTATATACTAACCCCCCCCCACATGATGATGGTGACTTGCGATGGTAGGATGACACCCTCTTTTGGATGTGGTGGTAGGATGGCACCATAGTAGTGCTAGGTTAAACTTGCTATGCCGTATGATCATGCATGCTTTACTACTTCTCTTCTGCTCCATTGCTCTTTGTGAGCTTCTTTGCTTGCTGCTTGTGTGCTCCATTGCTTGCTACTTCAACTGTTGCTCTTGTGCACTAATAGGACAAGTGGTATGTGGTGTTCATTGGGAGAGCTCCAGGGGTTTACAATTCATGGGGATCTTGCAACTAACAAGTTTCAGGGTACAACAACATCAACCAAAGAGGGTTTAAAACTAGGCAGGCGATAGAAGATGCTTACGCCAAGTTTGTGCGAAAGCAGGCATGTAAGGTTGAAGTTGGCAAGGCGAAAACACACTTTGGGGGGAAGAATTTCATCATCATTTTGCAGTTCGTCGCCATTACAGTGTTGTGGTGTTGGTGTGATAGCTATGATCGTGTGTAAGGGGCAGCTGGTAAGATCACCACATAGAATACAAGGTTACAAACACCTCGCACCCTGTGTTCAACCAAATAGCGTGTTTATGTGTGAGTTGAGACAATGCAAGATACCAAACACCATGCACAAACTTATTCCCAAATGCAGGAAGGGTCGATGCAGACAACCAAACATGCTGCAGATGTTGTTTTTTAGGCTGTTTCTACTTAGTCGGGTCCAACTCACCAACATATGCAATGGAGCCTACTTCAAAAATGACAACCAAACACGCCCCAACTATGAAAATACATAGACATGTTCCGCTTTTTAAGTTAAACACAGTCTACTTTATTAATCAACTCCTATTTTCAATGCGTATACAATGGAGATCCAAGGCTCAAGGAGCCAAACGCCAAAAGGCTAGGGTTTTTTATTTTGGAAGAGTAAAACTTTTGGTTGTTGTAGAATATATTAGCAATTTTTTGATTTATTTAATCCATACATAAATCATGAGCATGGCATTGACAGAATTGATCACATATTGCTTACGATCTACATAAGCATGTACTACGCATATAGTAGAAACATCTACGCATATAGTTAGTACTGCTAAGACAGATATAAACAGGAGAGGGAAAAACGGTTATACCCTTCAATGGGCCAGGCAGAAGCCGCGATGGTGGCGGCAACATTCTCCTCGACGGCCTTCTTCTCAGCTTTAAGTTTCTCGGCGATGAGACGGTCAGCTTCTGTAAGTGCATCTAGTGCCACCCTTGTTTGGTTTTGGAGTATTGAAGACAAACGTGGTTGAGGGACTAATGTGTTTGTGAGAGTTCACCGGATAACACAGATAGAAGTCCTTGGAGATTCGGTTTAACCGTCGAAGACGACCCCTAAAAATGTCCGAAGACATTGGTGATGGCCGAAGCCATTGGTGGTATGCGAAGATAATCGCCTGAAGATAATGAAACGCGAAGACGAAGTCTTTTGGTAGTTTTTTTTCTTCTTTCCTGAGTCATAGGAACCACCATACTGTTAAGTGGAGTCGATGTGATCGAAGTCAGACGCTAACGTGATGCTCAACCCAAACCTATGTCTTCGAGTGAAGACAATGAGAGGAAATCTCTTCCAGAGTTGGTTGAGTCAGCTTTACTTGTAGCCCAAGTAAAGCTGCCGCGTGTGTTTGAAATCCAACCGTTGTGACACGTGTCGGTTGGCCATTGACCCAGGGTCATTTTGGTCATATCAGGTCGGCTTACCCGCTGGCTATAAATAGCCCACCCCCTCCACCATGAGAAGGTGGCTGCTCAGAGAGAGATACGACTGTTGTCGTTTTGGAGCAACCCACCTCGAAGACATTGAGAGAGAGAAACATCCTGCGAGGATAAACCTAAACACCCAGAGCTAGAGTGTTTGAGCATCACCGAAGTCGTTCTGTTTTGAGAGAACTGAAGACTTATTACACTTGAAGACTATGATCTTCCAGACGATTAGGCGTCTTGGTCTAGAGCAATCCAAGAGTCATTGTGGATCGCCGGGTGACCAAGTTTGTACGGGTTTCGAAAGTCTCCCCTGAAGACTTACCTGAGTGATTGGTCATTGTCTAAGTGACTTCGACTCAAGGGGAATAAGGTGAATACGAGGTCTTCTGAGTTCAATCTCAGCCTCCCTAACCAGACGTACAGTTGTCACAACAACTGGAACTGGTCCAACAAATCCTGTGTCTTTATCAAGCTGCTGGTCCTATCTCACGCTCTTTACATTCTGTACTGAATTGTGAAGCCATTGCATGTATACTTCTGACCGAAGACATTTCCCGAAGACATTCATATCTGTTGTTTATCTTCATACTATCTAAGTTTGTCTTTATCTCATCTTAGCGTGTACGATGATAATGCTGAACTTGCTTGTATGTCTTCATTGTATTGCATGCTCTGCTTAGATCCTTGATATAGATCCCTACCTGATCCTGTTTCGCTTCCGCATATTTCGAATACATTTACTGTTTCGAAGCCTTTCATAAAAATCGCCTATTCACCCCCCCCCTCTAGTGGATAACTAGAACTTTCAATTGGTATCAGAGCAAGGTACTCCCTTGTTCTGTGTTTTGGTTTAACCACCTGAAGTTTTAGCTATGTTGACTGCAGGGATTATCAAGGTCTCCGCTGCGTGCCCTGTCTTCGATGGCACCGACTATCCCTATTGGAATAACAAGATGCGCATGCATCTCGAAGCTATCGACAACGACCTATGGTATGTCGTCATGGCAGGCATTCCTGAGGTTGGCGAAGGTGTTACCGCTGGTGATGTGAAGAGGTTCGCACAACTGGACTCCACCGCCAAGAACATCATTTGTGGTCATCTGACCAAAGGACAGTATGGCCGTGTGAGTGCACTTAACACTGCAAAGCAAATCTGGGAATGGCTGTCCAAAGTGAATGAAGGTGTCTCATCTCAAAGAGACTCTCGTGTTGATGTGCTTCGCAACCCGTTCAACCGCTTCAAGAGACTCGACAACGAAAATGTTCAGCTCACATTTGATCGTCTCACCGACATCTCAAATGAGCTAAATGCACTTGGCGCCACTGATATCACCAAACATGAAGTCGTGAAGAAGCTACTCAGATCACTTGACAGTTCCTTTGATACACTCACACTCATGATCCAAGAGCGCCCTGACTTCAAGAGTTTGGATCCCGCCGATATCCTCGAGAGGTTAAACACACATGAATTCCAACAAGCTGAGAAGAGGGATATCTACGGTCCTAGTTACAGTTGTTCTCGTGCCCTGAAGGCCAAGGTTGTGTCCTCATCTGAAGACAACTCTGAATGCAGTTCTGATGGTGCTGAAGACTTTGGAAAAGAACTCGCACTGCTTGTCAGGAAGTTTAGGAAGTTTGCCAAGTCAAAACGCTATGCAAAATCTTCAAAGCGTGATTCCAAGAGGTTTGGTGAAATGTCTTCAAGAGACAGCAAGAAGCAAACCTGTCACAAGTGCAAGAAAGTTGGCCATTTCATTGCTGATTGTCCTCGATGGGAAAAGGAATCCAAGAAGAAAAGCAAGGACTATGACTCAGATGACAAGAAGAAGAAGAAGTATTGAAAGTCTTCATCACACAAGAAGAGTTCATCTGGCAAGGCACATGCTTTCATCGGAAAGGAGATGGATTCATAGTCTGAATCTGGTTCTGAAGCTGAGGAAGCATCTGAGGAGGATTCTGACACCGAAGTAGCTGGACTAGCAATGGCTTCGGCATATCTCTCCACCACTGTCTTCGAACCCGAAGACAATGGCTCCTTCTTCAACACTGAAGCTAGTGATAATGATGCTGCTCCTGCCTACTGCTTCATGGCGAAAGCCTCAAAGGTATCCTCAAAACCCTCACGTCATGACTCTGAATCCGAAGCTGAATCTGATGATGACATGAAACCTAGCTATGCTAAACTTGTAAAAATTGCCACCAAGCAACAAAGTGCCATGGAGAAAATGCAAACTACCCTAGAGAAAAGCGATGACCTGTTACGCGAAGAAATGAGTTTGAACGAAACTATGGCTGAAGACATGCGTAGTCTTCGTTCAAGGTTTGAGGATCTCCAAAGTCATCATGACGCCCTCTCAACTGATCATGAGAAGATTTCACTCGAATATCTTCAGAAAAAGATTGATCTTGAGAAGTTGAGAGAAGCTCATGATGACCTACGGAAGGAAAACGACTCACTCCTAGCAGAATAGATCAGTACCGCTCAGGATGAATTTGATGCTCCATGCTTAAAATGCATTGCTCGTGAAGCTAATGATTCAACTGCTGAATGTTCAAATGCTTCTGAAAATGTATTATCTTCAACTGTATCTATGGTAACTAACCCCTTATCTGAGGAAACCACTGCCATCACTGACAACAATGACAGGTTGAAGACATTGCTTGAAACTGGCATGTACAAGAGTCTTAAAGGACATCAGATTCTCTGTGATGTCCTAAAGAAGACAATCTTGAACAAAAACCCTAGGAAAGAGGGTTTGGGTTTCGAAAGAAACTATTGGGGAACGGAGCATGAATTTCAAAAATTTCCTACGCTCACGCAAGATCTATCCATGGAGATGCATCGCTACGAGAGGGGAGAGTGTGTCTACGTACCCTCGTAGACCGTTAGCGGAAGCGTCTCACAACGCGGTTGATGTAGTCGAACAATCCTTCGAGCTCCACCGATCAAGTACCGAACGTACGGCACCTCCGAGTTCTACACACGTGCAGCTCAGTGACGATCCTCGCCTTCTTGATCCAGCAAGATGTCGAGGAAGTAGATGAGTTCCGTCAGCACGACGGCGTGGAGACGGTGACGGTGAAGTGATTCCGGCAGGGCTTCGCCTAAGCTCTCCGAAAATATGACCGAGGTGGAAAACGGAGATCGGGGCACCGCACACGGCTATGGGACAATTGTGTGTTCTAGGGTGCCCCCTTGCCTCCGTATATAAAGGAGGAGAGGGGGAGGCCGGCCGGCCCCTGTAGGGCGCGCCAAGAGAGAGGAGTCCTACTAGGACTCCATCCTAGTAGGATTCCACTTGGTGGAAGGGGGAAGAAGGAAGGAGAGGGAGAGAGAAAGGAAAGAGGGGGCTGCACCACCTCCCCTAGTCCAATTCGGTTTGGGCAAGGGGGGGCGCGTGCCTCCTCACGTGGCCTGCCTCTCTTTTTGCCGTATGGCCCAATAAGGCCCATTACTTCTCCCGGTGAATTCCCGTAACTCCCCGGTACTCCGAAAAATACCCGAATCACTCGAAACCTTTCCGATGTCCGAATATAGCCTTCCAATATACACTACTGGAATTCAGTTATTTGCCATCTGCCAGCTCTTTGTCGTCTGCCAGCTGATGGCAAAGAGGCTGTTTGCCGTCTGTCTTTCCAAAGCAGACGGCAAAGAACCAGCTGATGGCAAAGAGGGTCTTTGCCATCTGCACTTCTTTGCCGTCTGCTGGCAGACGGCAAAGAGTTCTTTGTCGTCTGCCAGCAGACGGCAAAGACCAAAGTGGGCCCCACGGGGCACGGCACTGGCTAGGTCAAGCTCTTTTCCATCTGCCACTTCTTTGCCGTCTGCTGGCAGATGGCAAAAATTTCTTTGCCGTCTGCCAGCAGACGACAACGAGTTGAGGGTGGGCCCCACAATGTCACGGCGGGGGCGGGCTAACGGTCACCGTCTTTGCCGTCTGCTGGCAGACGGCAAAGACGGCAAAGAGGGGGGCTTAATTTTCGCCCCCGCGCCCAAAGCCTCTCTCTCTCTCACACACATCTCTCTCTCCCTCTCTGTCTCAGCGCCGCCGACCCGCCCTGCCCCCGCCGCCCCCGCCGCCGCCCCGCCCTGCCCTGCCCTGCCCTGCCCCCGCCGCCCCCGCCGCCGCCCCGCCCTGCCCTGCCCTGCCCCCGCCGCCGCCCCGCCCTGCCCTGCCCTGCCCCCGCCGCCGCCCCGCCCTGCCCCGCGCCGCCGCCCCGCGCCGCCGCCCCGCACCTCCGCTGCCCCGCGCCGCCACCCCGCAGTCTGCCGCAGCAGCCACGCGCCGCCGCCCCGTCGAGCCCCCCCCGGCAAGCCCTCCGCGGCGGCACCCCCCGGCGAGCCCCCCCGACGGCACCCCCTCGACGAGCCCCCCGGCGGCACCCCCTCCGGTGAGCTCCCCCACCTCTGCCCTTTTTTTTCTTCTGTTTTTCTATTTTTTTCCTTTTTTTTAATATCATGACTATAGATATATATAGATGCTACTGTTAGTAAATAGTAGATGCATCAATTAGGTTAATTAGTTAGATGTTGTTAATTAGGTTTTTTGAGTAGGTTAATTAGTTAGATGCTACTGGTTTCGACATCAATTAGGTTAATTAGGTTAGGAGGAGGAGAAGAAGAAAAAAGAGGAGAGGAGGAGAAGAAGAAGAGGAAAAAGGAAAGGAGGAAGAAGAAGAAGAAGAAGAAGAAGGAAAAAAAAGGAAGAAAATGAAGAAAAGGAAGAAGAGGAAGAAGAAGAAAAGAAAAAAAAGAGGAAAAACCCCGACCCGACACCCCGACGCTGACCGCGACCCCGACACCCCGACCCCGACACCCCGACCCCGACCCGACACCCCGACACCGACACGGCACCCCGACCCCGACACCCCGACGCCCCTGACACCCCGACACCACGACACCCAGACACGACACCCCCGACACCCCGACACCCCGACCCCGACATGACACCCCGACCCCGACACGACACCCCGACACCCCGACCCCGACACGACACCCCGACACTTAAATTAGGTATATATTCAATTTTTAGGTATTCAATTTTTTATTATGTTCATGATGATGATACACTTAAATTATATACATATTATTCATGTCAGGTATTCATTCTTTTTATGTTGTACTAATTTCGTTTACTCTTTGTCATTGCAGGTGTTGACAGATGGTGGGCGCGGGTCGAGAGCGCTCCGAGGCTCCTACCTCGGCGCGTGGTGGGAGGGGTAGTTCCATTCCACCCCATAGTCTCCGGAGAGCGTTGGATCTCAGTATGCAGACACCACCGGCGGTCGCTTCTTCTTCGGCCGGGAGAGGTCGGGGGGGAAGAAGGCTGGTAGAGGTGGACGTGGCGGCGGGAGAGGTAGGAAGGCTGCTACTACGCCTTCCTCGCCGCCACCCCCAGCTGATTCACCCGACCACAGGAGTGCTCCGTCTGAGATGGAGCCGCCTGAGGTGGACCCGTCTTGGACTCCGGTCCACGAGCCTCGGGCCGACGAGCCTATGGCAGACGCGCCTACGGCCGACCAGCCTCGGGCCGACGAGCTTCGGGCCGACGAGCGTCTGGCCGACGAGCCTTCGTCCCACGAGACTCCGTCCCACGAGACTCCGGAGCTCAGCAGGGATCACGCTGAGTCGCAGCGGAACTCGACGGAGTGCAGGCGCCTACTTCAAAACTTTCGGCACGAGGCTCGGACGCAGGCTATTCGAGACTACTTCGCCTCGGCTGGTATTAGGAGGAAAAGAGAGAAGTGTCGCGAGAAGTTTCTGAGTAAGGAGAAGTACATGAAGGTAATTACCTATTCTTAAGGCCTTGTACTTAGTTTCCTTGATTTGATTCGTAGGCGTAGCGCTCAAATTTCTCTTGCTTAACTTAGGTGCCCCCGAGATGGTGTGCGGATAGGATGGACTGTTGGGAGGCGTTGGTGGATGAGTGGTGCTCTCCCCAATGGCGCTCCACCCACGACACTGCAAAGGACAAGCGTGGCAAAATCAAAGGTGTCCCACACCATCTAGGCAGCGTCAACCTACATCAGTACGGGGAAAACTGGGTATGTGGTTTGCTTCATGATTCATGCAAATTTATTCTTCATGCTAGCTTGAGCCCTCAACTAATACTCTGTTCCTCTCTTTTAGGCGCGAGAGAACAAGGCTCCAGTGCCACAGCTGTTCGACCTCTATGCCATGTCCAATACTGCCTCGTACAAGAAGGCCAAGGCATTCTCTGAGTCTGACCTCGATGATCCAAAGAAATTCACCAACCGCGCCTCCCACCACAAGCTTGTGAGGTACAGAGATGAGGGGAAGGCGAGGAAAGGGCCGGACTTTAACCCGAGCCAGCAACCTCTTGATCCAGAGCTGGTTATGATATCTGGTGGCGGGAGGCCCCATGGCTCGTTAGCCATTGGGGATGGACTGATACGTTGTAGTAGCACTCTCCCGCAGATCAAGAAGCGCCAGACCGGCTCCGATCCTGAGATATTGCCTCGTGCACGGCCAGTGGAGCTCGAATTCAAGGTTAGTTATACGGACTCAGATACCTTTCCTTCATTACATTGTGTGTGCGGCCGTCGATGATTACAATGCTAACGAGTGGTGTTGCAGGCCGCTATTGAGGCAAAGAGAGCGAAGACCCAGGCTGCTATTGAAGAAGAGAGAGCGAAGACCCAGGCGATTCTAGAGGAGAGGGACCGGCAGGCGGCGGAGAGGGAGAGGGAGCTTGAGGACAGGACGGCTAATGCGTTGGAGGAGGAGAGGAACCGGAACATGATGGCTAACCGGGCCCTATACGAGATGTTCGCGGTAAGTTTCTTCTGCATATTAGCCAAATCATGCACGTAATGTTCCTTACAGTAGTATCTAATATGACTGACTCGTCAAAACCAAATGTGCAGACCCTGTGCGAGAAGAGCGGCACGACCCCTCCGCCGATGCCAGTCATTGCTCCGACGGGCACGGTGAGTTTCATTTGAATGTTCATTAGTTACTAGTCTTCACATTTGAGTTGCATCATGCTAACGATACATTGGAAATGATCTTTGGTGCAGCATAACTCCCGACAAGCATCGACCGATCCTCCTCCGTCAGCCACTGGCGCGACCGGTCCTACAACTACACCTACAACTACACCTCCGTGATGAGGGTAAGTTTTCGCAAGTGTTTAGCATAACAAATGTGTACTTAGCTTAAGAAATGACCTATTTATCTCCAAAATGCCGTATACTTAGCTTAGTTTCCTCGAAAATGACATTATAACCTTACTTAGCTCCAAAATGACCAATTTTACCATGGATAGCTCTCAAATGACCTATACTTAGCTTAGCTTAAGAAATGACATATTTAGCTCTAAAATGACCTGTACTTAGCATTATTTCCTCCAAAATGACATAATAACCTTAATTAGCTCCAAAATGACCAATTTTACCACGGATAGCTCTCAAATGACCTATACTTAGCTTAGCTTAAGAAATCACCTATTTAGCTCCAAAATGACCTATTTAACCTAGGAAAGCTCTAAAATGACATATACTTAGCATTTATTCCTCCAAAAATGAATTTATATGGTTAGCTAGCTCAAAAATGACATAATAACCTTAATTAGCTCAAAAATGACCTATTTAACCTAGGATAGCTCTAAAGTTACCTATACTTAGCATTTATTCCTCCAAAATGACTCAATATGCTTAGGTAGCTCAAAAATGACATAATATGCTTAAGAAATGACCTATTTAGCTCCAAAATGACTTAATATGCTTAATTAGCTCAAAAATGGCATAATTACTTAGGTTAGCTCTGAAATGACCTATACTTAGCTTATTTAGTTCATTTATGACATACTTAGCATATTTAGGTCAAAAATGGCCTATTTAACTAGGTTAGCTCTAAAATGACACAAGTAAGCAATAAGAAGAAGAAAAAGAAAGAGAAGAAAAATTCTTCTTCTTCTTCTTCTTCTTCTTCTTCTTCTAGTCTTCTTCTTCTTCTTTTTCTTCTTCTTCTTCTAGTCTTCGTCTTCTAACTTCCTTCTTTCCCATTTTGCAGATTTGATTCACTTCACGGAAGCTTGCGTTCATGGAGTCCTTGTCCTTCCATTTTGTTTTGATTTTGTAGGATCAACAATTGACACTTGCATATGTATGTATAGATGAATGAAACTTGCATATGTATGGATGAGACTTGCATATGTTTTGATTTGGTATGTGTTGGATGATCATATCCATATGGCTTGCATATTATTTGCATATGTGTTGTTTATTATGTGGTGGATGAGACATTTTATGTGATGGACTAGACATAATGTTTGCCTTATTATGTGATTCTGAATATATATATATATATGTGTGTGTGAATTTATGTGCAAATGAATTGATATAAGAGAAAACAGTAAAAACAGGGGCTATATAGCCACTTTGCCGTCTGCTAGCAGACGGCAAATAGGCCACGTGGCAGCAGCCTGTGCAATCTGGGCTGGCCTATTTGGCCTGTTTGCCGTCGGCAAAGAGCTTTCTTCTTTGCCGTCTGCTGGCAGACGGCAAAGAGCCTGCGCTGGCCCAGCTGACGTCAGCTGCAGCTCTTTGCCGTCTGCTGGCAGACGGCAAAGAGCGCCGTTAGCCCCCTAACGGGGCTGGCACCTTTTGTCTGCCGTCCAGGGGCTTTGCCGTCTGCCAGCAGATGGCAAAGAGCTTGGCTTCTTTGCCGTCTGCCAGCAGACGGCAAAGTGGCCTTTACCGGCACCCGTTCGGCCGGACTGTTCGCCGTCTGCTGGCGGACGGCAATGGCTTTGCCGTCCGCCAAGCAGGCCTTTGCCGTCTGCTATGGCAGACGACAAAGAAGCTGATTCCAGTAGTGATATGAATCTTTACCTCTCGACCATTTCGAGACTCCTCGTCATGTCCGTGATCTCATCCGGGACTCCGAACAACATTCGGTCACCAATCACATAACTCATATAATACTATATCGTCATCGAACCTTAAGTGTGTGGACCCTACGGGTTCGGGAATGATGTAGACATGACCGAGACGACTCTCTGGTCAATAACGAACAGCGAAACCTAGATGCTCATATTGGTTCCTACATATTCCACGAAGATCTTTATCGGTGAACCTCATATGTCAACATACGTTGTTCCCTTTGTCCGGCGGTATGTTACTTGCCCGAGATTCGATCGTCGGTATCCAATACCTAGTTCAATCTCGTTACCGGCAAGTCTCTTTACTCATTCCGTAATACATCATCTTGCAACTAACTCTTTAGGCACGGTGCTTGCAAGGCTTCTGTGATGCTGTATTACCGAGAGGGCCCAGAGATACCTCTCCGATAGTCGGAGTGACAAATCCCAATCTCGATCCATGCCAACTCAACAAACACTTTCGGAGATACCTGTAGTGCACCTTTATAATCACCCAGTAACGTTGTGACGTTTGATACACCCAAAGTATTCCTACGGTATCCGGGAGTTGCATGATCTCATGGTCAGAGGAACGTGTATTTGACATAGTGAAAGCAATAGCAATAAACTGAACGATCATTTGCTATGCTAACTGTTGGGTCATGTCCATCACATCATTCTCCTAATGATGTGATCCCGTTATCAAATGACAACTCATGTCTATGGTCAGAAAACCTTGACCATCTTTTGATCAACAGGCTAGTCTAGTAGAGGCATACTAGGGACATAGTATTTGTCTATTATCCACACATGTATTTAGTTTCCGGTCAATACAATTCTAGCATGAATAATAAACCATTATCATGAACGGAGAAATATGATAATAATAAACACTTTATTAATTGCCTCTAGGGCATATTTCCAACAGAAACATCAATGTTGATGGTTCCTACTGGACTCCTAAGCAGTATCCCAAAACCACATGGGTCACTGCAAAAGGACCTTCAGTGGATCCATCCACATTATCTGGCTTTAACTGTGCTAACCCTTGTCATCATTGATGAGTCATTTGACTCCAATTATAAGTTGTTCAAATCTATGAATGGTGAAGTGTTTGCCAGGTATATTGGAACCAACTACAGGAATGGTTCACCTATGAAGAAGATCTGGGTTCCCAAATGTCTTCTTGAGAAGCTTCCTGTCAATGTCATGACAACACCACAGAAGAAGACAAATCCCAGACCAAAATCTTCATATGGACCAAAATCTTCATATGGACCAAAGTCTTCATATGATCACTCTAACACCTATGTTTCGCAGGGAAGAACTGAAAGGGTTCACGAATATGTGTACTATGGCATGAACCGCTATGCTCATCCCACTAAGAATTATTCTGCATATTCATTTGAATACTCTAACCCTCCTATGAAATGAACCATTAGGGCATCTTTGCCCAAATTCTCTGATGCTGCCCTACGTCTCATTGCTTCTAAGCCACCCCTTCGTATGTGGGTGGTTAAGAAGAACTAATATCTTCATGCAGTATCGGGTCTCCATATGGGATGAAGCCTATCTTGAAGATAATCTCTGGAGACCCGGAAATGATCTTGTTTGGACGCAAGAAAACTAATGCGAATGGTGTCACCATTCATTTCGTCCAACATCTTCATACAATTGTGCACTGCAATATCTTCATCAATGCATGTTACAGTTGCATGCTTTGGTGAACTAGACTAATTCTCAATGCAGGAAAGCAAATCCAATGCCACTGAATGGATTATGGATAGTGGATGCACCAGTCATATGACTGGTGATCGAAGCTTATTGATGGAGCAAACTCTTCGACCTCCAACAAAAGACCACATCGTCTTTGCTGACAAGAGCAGCAACAAAGTATTGCAGCTAGGTAGAGTTGCTATCTCAAGGGACCGACACATGGAAAATGTCATGCTTGTCGAATCCCTTGGTTACAACTTGATGTCTGTCTCAATGCTCTGTGACTTAGATATGCTTGTCATCTTTGGCAAATTTCAATGTGTTGTGCTAATGGCCTTTGACAAAACCAAAGTCTTCGAAGGTTTTCGAAGAGGTGATTTGTACATGGTAGACTTCTCTGCAGGACCACAGGTTGCCTCATGTCTTCTAGCAAAGGCCTCGGAATGCTGGTTATGGCACATAAGGCTAGGACATGCAGGGATGAGGAACTTACACACACTCGCCAAGAAGAAGCTTATCATTGGCGTCGAAGGTGTCAAGTTCAAGAAGGACCACCTCTGTGGCGCATGTGAAGCCGGGAAGATGACTAGGGCCAAACATCCCTCGAAGACGATCATGACGACCACTCGTCCCTTCGAGCTGCTACACATGGACTTATTCGGCCCTACTCACTACTCCACTTTCTCTACCACTGCAAATCTATATGGCTTCGTAATTGTTGATGACTATTCTCGATTCACTTGGGTGCATATCATACTCTATAAGACTGAAGTGCAGGATGTCTTCAGGCGCTTTGCAAATAGGTGTATGAACAACTACAACATCAAGATCAAGCACATCGGGAGTGACAATGGCACTGAATTCAAGAACACAGGCTTGGATACCTATCTTGATACTCTTGGCATCACTCATGAGTTCTCTGCTCCATATACACCTCAGCAGAATGGCGTCGTGGAGCACAAGAACGGGACTCTTATTGAGATGGCTCGCAACATGCTTGATGAATACAAGACACCACGGAAACTATGGCCTGATGCCATTGATACTACATGCCACATCATCAACAGAGTATATCTTCACAAGTTCTTCAAGAAAACATCATATGAGCTTCTCACTGGTAAGAAACCCAATGTAAGTTATTTCAAAGTCTTCGGTGCAAGATGCTGGATAAGGGATCCACACCACACTTCAAAATTTGCACCGAAAGCACACGAGGGTTTCATGCTTGGTTATGGAAAGGATTCGCACACCTACAGAGTCTTCAACACTTTCCACAACAAAGTTGTTGAAACTGTAGATGTGCGATTCGATGAAACTAATGGCTCGCAAAGAGAGCACCTACCTCCTGTGCTAGATGAATCACCTCCTGACGAAGCTATCAGAATGATGGGAACTCGGGAAATCATGCCTAAAGAGCCCGAAGTTGAAGAAGTCATCATTCCTCCATCCACCCAACGCGAAGACAATGCTAAACCTGAAGACACTGCTGACGACGAAAACAATGCTCAGCAGCAAGAACAAAGTCTTCGCCCTGCTCATCCGCGCGTGGCTAATGAAGTCCAAATTGAGAGAATGCTAGACAACATAAATGCACCAGGTCCACTCACTCGCTCAAGAGCAACTCAACTGGCTAACTTTTGTGGGCATTTTGCTTTTGTATCTATCACAGAGCCCACCAAAGTAGATGAAGCTTTGAAGGAATCAGAATGGATTCAAGCCATGCAAGAAGAGCTTCACCAGTTCGAGCTCAACAATGTGTGGGAGCTCGTGAAGCGCCCTGATCCAAGGAAGCACAACATCATCGGCACGAGGTGGATATTCCGCAACAAACAAGATGAGTCTGGCCAAGTCATCTGAAACAAGGCTCGACTTGTGGCCCAGGGTTACACACAAGTCAAGGGCATTGATTTCGGTGAAACATTTGCTCCTGTTGCTAGACTCGAAGCTATTCACATATTGCTTGCTTATGCTAACCATCATGACATATGCTTATATCAAATGGATGTCAAAAGTGCATTCCTCAATGGTAAGTTTGAGGAAGAAGTATATGTTGCTCAACCACCAGGGTTTGAAGACCCAAAGCATCCTGACAAAGTCTACAAGCTCAACAAGGCGTTGTATGGCCTCAAGCAAGCACCAAGAGCTTGGTATGACACACTCAAGGAGTTCCTCAAAAAGAAAGGCTTCAAACTTGGTTCACTCGATCCCACTCTCTTTACTAAATCGTATGATGGTGAACTGTTTGTGTGTCAAATCTATGTGGATGACATTATGTTCGGTTGTACTAACAATCGATACAGTGATGAGTTTGCCTTTATGATGCAAGAGAAATACCAAATGTCGATGATGGGAGAACTGGAATTCTTCCTAGGGCTTCAGATTCGACAACAACCCAATGGCATCTTTATATCTCAGGAGAAGTACCTTAAGGACTGCCTCAAGAAATTTGGCATGAATGAAGCCAAAGGTTACAAGACGCCTATGCCAACCAATGGTCACCTCTGCACTGACAAAAATGGTAAAGATTTCGATCAGAAGGGATATCGCTCCATGATTGGCTCTTTATTGTACCTATGTGCATCTAGGCCAGATATTATGCTTAGCGTTTGCATGTGCGCCCGATTTCAAGCGGCAACAAAGGAGTCGCATCACCTAGCGGTGAAGCGAATACTTAGATATCTGGCTCACACCCCAACACTAGGATTATGGTATCCAAAGGGTTCGAAGTTTGAGCTCATTGGCTATTCAGATTCTGATTTCGCTGGTGACAGAGTTGACCGCAAGTCTACATCAGGCACTTGTCACTTTCTGCGACGATCTCTTGTATGTTGGTCTTCGAAGAAGCAGAACTGTGTATCACTATCCACTGCCGAAGCCAAATACATTGCAGCTGGCGCTTGCTGCACTCAGCTTCTCTGGATGAAGCAGACTCTCAAGGACTACGGCATCAACCTCAAGCATGTACCTCTCTACTGTGACAATGAGAGTGCTATCAAGATCTCCTACAACCCAGTATAGCATTCGAAGATGAAGCATATACAGATTCGACATCATTTTCTTCGGGATCACGTGATGAAGGGCGACATCAACATCAAGCATGCTGACACTGCAGATCAGTTGGCAGATATCTTCATGAAGCCTTTGGATGAGAAGAGATTTTGCAAGTTGCGGTGTGAGCTAAATATCTTAGAATCCTCAAATGTCCTTTGAATGGGAATACATCCTAACGCTTATGCATGATTGATGACTTTTGATGCACAACACACGAAGTAATGTATGTCTTCAACCTCATGAAGACCTACACTCTAAGTGTGAATACATTAACGAAGAATATGACTTCAGAGCGCCACGATAATTATGCGTCGTGTCTGGGTCAAACATTCTTATACGGTGGGTAACGCCTATTGGGGAATGTTGCATGGGAAACAAAAATTTTCCTACGCACACATAAGATCTATCCATGGTGATGAGCATCTACGAGAGGGAGAGTGGATCTACATACCCTTGTACATCGCTAAGCGGAAGCGTTAAGAAACGCGGTTGATGTAGTCGAACGCCTTCGCGATCCAAATCGCAAGCCGTCCCGCGATCCCATCACGATCCGTCTCACGATCCAATCACGATCCGCCCCGCGATCCAATCACGGTCCTTCCAATCTAGTGCCGAACGGACGGCACCTCCGCGTTCAGCACACGTACAGCTCGATGATGATCTCCGCCTTCTTGATCCAGCAAGAGGGAGCGGAGAGGTAGATGAGTTCTCCGGCAGCGTGCCGGCGCGGCGGCGGTGGTGGTGGAACTATTCCAGCAGGGCTTCGCCTAAGCACTGCTGAAAACTAGAGGGAACGATCTATTGGGAGAGAGGGCTGCACCGTGGCCTTTAGGGTTGGGTCTCTTTGGCCCTCTCTCCCTCTAGTATATATAGGAGGGAGGGGAGGGGCCGGCGCCCCTAGGAGTCGGCCGAAGTGGGGAGGTGGAGGAGTCCAACTCCAATCCTACTAGGAGTAGGATTCCTCCCCCACTTGGTTTTCCTTTGCTCCACTTGGGCTTTCCCACCCCTAGCCGCATGGGCCTTGTTGGGGGGTTCGGCCAGCCCACTAGGGGCTGGTTTACCTCCTCCTACAGCCCATGAGGCCCTTTGGGGCGAGAGGCCCCTCCCGATGGTCCCCGGTACCCTCCCGGCACTCCCGGTACACTACCGAATTACCCGAAACTTTTCCGGTGACCAAAACGGGACTTCCTATATATGAATCTTTACCTCCGGACCATTTCGAAACTCCTCGTGACGTTCGAGATCTCATCTGGTACTTTGAACAACATTCAGTCACCAACGTACATATCCCAATACTACTCTAGCGTCACCGAACGTTAAGCGTGCGGACCTTACGGGTTTGAGAATCATGTAGACATGGCCGAGACACCTCTCCGGCTAATAACCAATAGCGGGACCTGGATGCCCATAATGGCTCCTACATATTCCACAAAGATCTTCATCGGTCGAACCACGATGTCAAGCATTCAGTTAATCCCTTTGTCCATCGGTATGTTACTTGCCCGAGATTCGATCGTCGGTATCTCCATACCTAGTTCCATCTCGTTACCGGCAAGTCTCTTTACTCGTTCTGTAATACAAGATCCCGTGACTAAGTCCTTAGTCATATTGCTTGCAAGCTTCTTGTGATGTTGTATTACCGAGAGGGCCCAGAGATACATCTCCATCAAATGGAGTGACAAATCCCAGTCTTGATCCATGCCAACCCAACAGACACACTCGAAGATACATGTAGAGCATCTTTATGATCACCCAGTTACGAAGTGACGTTTGATACACACAAGGCATTCCTCCGGTGTCAAGGAGTTGCATGATCTCATGGTCTTAGGAACAAATACTTGACATGAAGAAAGCAGTAGCAATAAACTTAGTGATACGATCAAATGCTATGCTTACGGTTGGGTCATGTCCATCACATCATTCTCCTAATGATGTGACCCGATCATCAAATGACAGCTCATGTCTATGGTTAGTAAACCTTAACCATATTTGATCAACGAGCTAGTCTAGTAGAGGCTCACTAGGTACACAGTGTTGTCTATGTATCCACACATGTATCTGAATGTCCGATCAATACAATTTTAGCATGGATAATAAACGATTATTGTGAACAAGGAAATACGATAATAAACAATTTATTATTGCCTCTAGGGAATATTTTCAACACCCTATAGTGTTAAGAAAAGGTCTATTGAGAATAACAGACATATTATCATTCTCGGGCATATCAAGTATAAAAAAGTCAGCTAAGATCATAACATTAGCAACCACAACAGGAACATCCTCACAAACACCCCAAGGAATAGTAGTAGACTTGTCAGCCTTTTGCAAAGATATTTGAGTGGGTATCAACTTATTCAAGTCAAGTTTTTATAAAGGCAGAAGGGCATAACACTAACAACTGCTCCTAAATCACACGAAGTGGTTTTAACATAGTTGTTCTTAATGAAGCATGGTATCGTACGTATCCCTGGATCTCCTAGCTTTTTGGAAATTTTTCTTTGAAAGAATAATTAGCAAGAATAGTAGGTATTTTAGCCTCAAGTATCTTTCTTTTATTAGTAACAATATCATTCATATACTTGGCATAAGGAGGCATCTTAATTGCATCAGTCAAAGGAACTTACAGAAATAAAGATCTAAGCGATTCAACAAAATGATTAAAAGTATCTTCATCTTTAGATTTTTAGTGTCTTACTAGGAAAGGGCATGTGCTTTTATACCATGGTCCTCTCTCTCTACGATGCTTCCTAGCAATAAAATATCTTTTGAAAATAATTTGCTACCCATGGTGGTAGCTACACATGGCCCGAATTTTTATCTCTAATTATTTGGTAAATTATTTTGGAATATGAAAATAACTCTATAACGAAATATCGTGACTTTGGACCAGCCAAGAAGCAAAAAAGGCACTTGTGCCAAAAAAGACAAGCGAAAAAATTGAGAGAAATGAGAAAAGGCCCTTGCTACACAACGAAAAGGCAATTGTGTCAAAAAATAATATTAAAGACAATGAGAAGTGAGAAAAATTCCTTCCTTTACAACAAAAATATACGTGTGCCAATGCCATAAGAAACCCAACACCTCATATATAAAAGAAGACACGTATGCCAAAGAGTGTGTAGCTACCACCATGCATAGAAAATCGCCTCTCAAATATCTTTTATCATTACCTTCTGGTTCTATTTCTACCTCCTTTTTAGATTCATCATTATCATTAGGTGGAGCATCATTATCAATAGCATTATCATCATTAGCATTGTCATCCTGACTATGTTCATACTCTTCACCATCTTGTGATTCAGCATCAGAAATAGAAACATTATTAGGATTCTCAGCAGGTTTTTCTATAACAGGTTCGCTAGTAGCATGCAAAATTGTATTCTTTCTATTTTTTTTTGCTTCTTCTTAGGTGAACTAGGTGCACTATCATTAGCCCTTTTATAATCTTGTTCGATTCTTTTAGGATGGCCTTCAGGATACAAATGATCTTGAACAAATTTACCTCCTCTAGTTTCTAGCACATCATTCAAGCGTTCAATAACAATAGAATTATGTTTCATATGATCACTTATTTGCATATTAAAATTGTGTTGTTTAGCAACAAAATTATCAAATTCTTCTAAGCATTGACTAGCATAATTATTGTAAGAAATATCATCTTCGTCAAATTTATTCAGAGAATGTACCTCTACTACCTGATTTGGAGCGGGAAGTTCATATAATTATTCAATAGGAGGACAATTCTTCACATCTTCAGTTTTAACATCTTTCTCTTTCATAGATTTTTTAACTTCTTACCTATCTTCGGAATTGAGGAATATAATACCTCTATTCTGTGTGTGGTAGCTTATGTAGCCCATGAGTGGTAACTTTTGACCCTAAAAAGGTTGTCGGAACTTAACAACATGAGATCTAGTTTCGAAGGTCTCGTCATGATGATTTTAACGGATTTTGAGTCGGACCGATGGTTTGAGCTACAAAACATTTTGAATTTTCAAAATGGGAAGAATCTACATATGACGACATCCACTTTTTTGTCCTCTACTGCATACATAGTTGTGCATATGGAGAAGGGTGGGAACCATTTTAAATTCCCATGGTACCTTGGGTGAAAATATCACATAACGTATATACCATAGGCGTGGCAACTTATCTGGGCCAGGTGCGATAACTTTTGACAAAAAAGTCATTGAAACATACCAACATGAGATCTAGTTTCAAAAATCTCGTCACGACGATTTTTTTTATGTGAAAACAATTTTTGCATCGGACAGACAGCTTGACGTACAAAACATTTTGAATTGTCAAAATAGGAAAAATCTATGAATGAGATCAACTTTTTTGTGTCTGGTGCATGCATGCATGTAATTAGAGAAGAAAATGCACATGAGAGGAGAGGGAGTCATTCTAATGGATGCATGCATGTAATTAGAGGCATGGAGAGGGGGTATTTGGTTGTTAAGCTCAACTGCCACGTAATTGGCAGTTATCGTTGTCTTTTTTAATAGTGTGAAATCAATTTTGGAAGCGAGTGATTTTTTAAAAACTAGGTGAAATAAGTGAAATTTGATTGTTTTTTCTTTAATTGAGTTAATCAATCTTTTGAAATGAGTGAAATTATTTTTTTGAAATTTGTGATTTTTTTTGAAATGTGTGATTCTTTTCAAATGGGTGAAATCGATTTTTAAAACTTGGTCATGACATATTCAAGTTTGGTTAAGTTTTAAAGGTCTCTTCGGGAATTCAAATTTGTAAAAACAATTCAAAAACGGAAATTTGGTTCAAAAGTTATGAGTCATTTGAAATGTCATAGAAAAATAAAATGCAAGTCTTTATTTGGAGAGAGGGAATCTTGTGTGCACGCGTCCAACTGTCATTCTCTCCTTTCTCACTCTCTTACTTGGCAAAAAGCTATTGCTGTGAACCACTTCAGTTTATATTGCTATGTATTCATCTAAGAAATTATTGACAACCTTATGCAAGGAAAGGGAGCACAAGTCTCCATGTAGCAAACTAACACTCGATTCCTTACTGGTACATACCGTTACCGCTAGAAAACCCACTTTACATGCCAGCCGGCCGCATTCATTTTCCCTCGCACTCCCAAACACTACCAGTCAATTACAGATGTATGTCTACTAACCACATGCAGCTGCACGGCCTCACAGATCAACCGACCTCATGTTAATGTAGTAAATGATGGCAATGGGTCAGTTTTGTACTAAGTTGAACAATATCAAATTCACATCCAAATCCATGAAGGCAATATGTGTCTGCCCACAAAAAAACCCATGGAAAAATTAATTCATATGTCAAAACCTGATGAATATCCATCGGGTATGAATATCCACTACAAAGTTAGTGCTACGTAGGCGAAAATAAGTACTTTATACAGTGTTACCTGAGAGCATTTATAATGACCAAATTTAGAATATTTTATTAAAGTTCGATGACCAATATGAGACGTCGACTCAAGCTCAATTGTTAGTGATTTTTTCTCACAATAAACCCACAAACAAACACGAACTTAGAGGAGCTTAAATTATTAGGTTTCTTGTGGTCGAACCAGCTCATCAAAGTTTAAATATTAGACCTGGCCCTGTTGCTCGTATTTTTTCTCTATTTATTGTAGATTTTTCGACGATTTTCATTCAGTTGAAGGAGACGTTTCCATTGTGTGCATGTACGAGCATCTACGAATGTATCGTGTTCAAAAGGAAAACACAATGGCTCCTGGAGAAATCAACAAACGGTGCACCAATGCTGTGCCCATGCATGTACGCGGGGCTTTGCCGAGAGCAAAGTGCCAAGCCTCCTCCAAAAGTTGTAGTACTAGCTTATCCGAGCATCTCTAACAGACGCGCCAATTTACGCGCGCGCGGTAAAACCTTTTTTTTCGCGCGCGAGCGGCTGCGCGGCGTGCTAGCTCCAGCTCAACCCGGCAATGCCGCCCATGGGCACGGGCGCCCATGGGCACCCGACCCGAATGGGTAGGGTATGGGTCATCGATTTCGTCCATGGGTCTTACCCATGGGTAATCCGATTAGTCATGGGTAGGGTATGGGTGTAAGGTCTTGCCCATGGGTTGCCCAATGGGTCACCCGATTAGTACTAACAATTAAATATATATTTATTGTATATGACATGTCAACCTTTGTTCGTGGTATGTATCCCAGCCAATAGATGAACGAAATTCCAGCCTTTGAAAACGATGCAATATATTGGCCTATTGGGCCTCTAAACAGTAAATGGAGGATATGGTTGTACGTGAGATGGAACATTTTTAGTACCACCTCGCTTACTCAAGCGCTCGGTGGGTGCTGCTCTACTATAAAACAAACATCAGGGACGAGTGGAGATGGCAAATGGCTGGAGCGGCCAAACACAAGCCTATGATTGAGCGCATGAATATATAAAATTTGGAAATAAACGTTGCACCCGATGGGTGCCCAAATGGGTCGGGTTACCTGATGGGTTCGGGCATGTGTTTGATTTCAGACCCATGGGTAGGGTCGTGGGCAAGTGATCTACCAGATAATTATTTGGGCATGGGTTTGGTAGAGGTCGACCCAACCAAACCCGACCCGATTGCCAGGTTGAGCTCCAGCTGACGTACGAAACCGTGGCGTGCTAAAGAAAATTTCACGTGCGCGGGAAAACCGGCAGCCCGCGCGTTAATTTTGGCGTGCATCGGCCAGCGCGCTTTATAAATCGCGTGCCCCTTTCCCCACGCTCCACCGCCGCTGCTCCCGCGCTCCGCCGCCGCCCCGTGCTCCCTCTTCTTCCAGCGCCTCGTCGAAGCTTCGTCCCGCCATGCCACCTCGGAGCAGCTCGGGCTTCGCAGCGTCTGCCGCCGTCCTTCCGGCATGTTCTACGCCGAGATCCGCTCCGGCGACACGCGCCTCGGTCTCGGCACGTTTGAGACCGCCCATGAGGCCACCCGCACGTACGACGCGGCGGCGTGGCGCCTCCAGCGGCCTCGTTGGAAGATGAATTTCCACGACGTAGGCGCAAGGCACTGGCGATTTCATAGTTAGACAACCCGAACACGACCTGGAGCTCGAACGATAACCGGTGGGCGGACACGTTTCTTACGACGTCGGACTACACCACCGAGGAGGATGAAGATGAAGAGTAGTCTAGGTGTATTTTTATTTTACTAGCATATTTTATGAATTTGAATTTGCTTGTTAGTTTGAATTTGCGTGTTAGTTTAAATTTGCTTGTTAGTTTGAATTTGAATTTTAATGTTTGCAATGCATTATTTAAATGTGCATATTTTTATTTGTGTATGTTTTGGACGAACTGTATTTTACCGCGCCTGCTGAAGCGCTGCAGCGACGCGCTAAAATTTGCAGCACCTGCAAAAGCCAACACACGTCCCCGCGCAGTAAATCACTATTTCGGCACCAAAAAAATTTATAGCGCGCGGCGCTAGTGCGCCTCAGTTGGAGATGCTCTCACTATCTCACTTCCTAATCAAAAATTACTCCAACTAGTAGTACTGTAGTATTCATGTGTTAGAGCATCTTTGATAGGCGTCCAAAAACAGCTCCGCGAGCTAAAAATCTTTTTTTTGGCGCCGGACAGCTCCAGCAGAGACTGTAAAATACTACGCGCGCAAAAAAAAATTTGGACACGCACTAAAAACTCTATCGCAAGCTGTAAATTTGGACCACTGGATCGCGCGCGTTTTACAATTTGCATTGCGTGTTTTTTTGGTGCGCATTTTTTGGTATCTGGAAAACCAATGTTGACACCGACGCGCTAAAAGTGCTGAGGCGATAGTTTTAACGCGCCTTCACGCGATAGTTTTACAATTTGCATTGCGTGTTTTTTTGGTGCGCATTTTTTGGCATCTGGAAAACCAATGTTGACACCGACGCGCTAAAAGTGCTGACGCGATAGTTTTAACGCGCCTTCACGCTATAGTATTACAATTTGCATTGCGTGTTTTTTTGGTGCGCATTCTGGAGATGCTCTTACTGATCTAGCGATTCCAGATTCCTCGAGGCGAGTGACTCATGACTTTCAGTTATACTCGGTCGACGGTCGGTCTAGAAGATACAGCACTAATAGCCAAGGCAAAATAAGATATTTTCATGATCTGCGTAGCATTCTCAGGATAGAACACAGGGGATGGCCACGACTCACAAGCCACCATTATTTTTAGACACAAAACTAGGGAACAGACGAAGAACATAGCCGAAGAGCAAAGATAAACTGTCGACATTATTTGATGGGCAAAGTGCTGATGCAGGCAAAGCTTGGTCTGTCTATTGGGGATTCGGTGGCCTGGAGTTGGCAGCGGAGACCCTGGACCCCCATTCCAGAAGCTCTTTGCTGGTGTCGTCCTTGTGCGCGATCACCTCGATGAAGCACAGGGAGTCCTTCTTCTCCCCCAGCGCCGTCTCTATCGCCGCCGTCAGCTCCTCCTCGCACCTGACCTGCACAACACGAAAGTATTCAGCAGCAGTTCTGCAAGCTCGCCTCGTCCAGTTCAAATGCTTGCGCTGGTCTATGCAACTGCAATGGACAACTGCTTAATTATTACAGTATTAATTACCTTGGCAGTCCAGCATTTGCCCTCCCCGTTGTGGATGGCCTCCACAAGGCCGGTGTAGTCCCAGTTCTTGATGACATTGTAAGGCCCGTCGTGGATCTCCACCTCGATGGTGTACCCGCCATTGTTGATGAGGAAGATTATGCTCTTCTGGGCGCACCGCAGCATGGTCGACACATCCTGCGCCGTCACCTGCAGTGCAGACAGCGGAATTCCCCGGACATGCATCACATCAGAATTTAGAAACAGCACATAGCTAGCGCAGCACATGAGACCCAGTGATCGATGTTTCACCTGGAAGCTCCCATCACCGATGCAGGCAATGGCGCGCTTGTCGCTTGCTCCCTGCGCGTACCCGAGCAGCGCACCCACCGACCATCCAATCGAGCCGTACTGCATTTGGAACTCATACCTGCGGCGCGCAAACAGCCCTGCTTAATCAGCACAGGACAATCAAGGAAACCTCTACGTACATACGACGATCGATCCGACGATCACAACAACGTAAGCAGAATCAGAAGGCTCACCCGCAGCCCTCGGGCAGCTTCAGCTTCTGGCAGTTGAACCAGGAGTCACCGGTGTCAGCGAGCACTGCGTTGTCACCGGTGAGCATATTCTGGACGTGCTTGAAGAGCACGTTGACACGCAGCGGCTCGCCGGCCTCGCCCTTGAGTGGATGGCCCTCGGGCACGAAGATCCTCCTGTAGTTCTCGTAGGCAGTGGTGTTGCTCTGAACCCGCTGAGCCAGCGCAGACAAGTAGTCCTTCATCATGACGCAGCCAAATGCCGGGCCGTTCCCGACGGTGACACGCTCGGGCTGCACGATGATGGCCTTGTCCTTGTTCAGCAGGAAAGAGTAGCCAACGGAGCTGTAGTCGTTGAAGATGGGCCCGGCGAAGAGGTAGGCGTCGGCCGACTCCACGATCTCGGCGCAGAAGGCGGTGCTGACGGCGCCCCAGTAGGTGCCGATGAAGTGGGGGTGCGTCTCTGGCACAAGGCCCTTGGCCGATGGCATGATAGCGTAGGCGTAGCCACTGGCGTCCACAAGGTCGACGAAGGCCTTCCCCGCCTTGGCCACGCGCAGTTTGGGGCCAGCCACCAGCACCGGCTTCACCGCCTTGTTCAGGAACTCCACTGTCGCCTCCACTGCAGCCTCCAGCCCCATCTGGTTGCTCATCCTGCAGTTTCATTGTAACACGTGCAGTTCCATGATCCAAGATGAAGCAGACACAAAGCACACATGGAGGGAGATGAAGATAGGGGGGGAGAAGGAGAACAACCAGAGGAGGAGTAGTACCTGGGGGCGAGGAACAAGGGGAGTGGGTCACGGGTGAAGGTGGGGTGAGGTAGCCCAGGGAGGTTGCAGCTGATGCTGAGGTACACCGGCTTGCTCTCCCTCAGCGCCGTCGCGATGGCCGTGTCGATCTGCTCGTGCGCGTCGTCCAGGTTGGTCACCACCGCCTGAATCCGGCCACAAACAACAGACCAAGCAAGCAGATCGAGTCAACACTCAAGAGTCAAGACAAGAGGCGCTCCTCAAACTCAAACTCGACGAACTAGAGGAACCAGGAAGAGCGTGCGCGCGCGTGCCTGGTGGCAGGTGACGGTCTTGAAGCAGCGGAGCTCCTGGGAGAAGTCCGGGACGCCGATGGTGTGGTGGAGGATGCGGTTGGTGCCGTGGTCGTTGGAGTTGGGCCCGCCGGCGATGCAGACGACGGGCAGGTTCTCGCTGTAGGCGCCGGCGACGGCGTTGAGCACGCTGAGGCCGCCGACGGTGAAGGTGACGGCGCAGGCGCCGACGCCGCGGGCCCGCGCGTAGCCGTCGGCCGCGTAGCCGGCGTTGAGCTCATTGCAGCAGCCGAGGAGGCGCAGCCCGGGCTCGGCGACGAGGTGGTCGAGCAGCGTGAGGTTGAAGTCCCCGGGGACGGCGAAGACGTCGCTGACGCCGACCTGCACGAGCCGGCGCGCCAGGTGCCGCCCCAGCGACGCCGCCCCGCCGGCGGACGCCGCCGGGACCGGGTGGGAGGACATGATCGGGCACCCCGGCGCGGACGCCGGGCAGCCCACCGCCCCGTTCACCGCCGCCGGCGACGGCCCGTCGACGGACCCGATGCGGGTGTCCATCACGGTCGATCCGAGCCGAGTAGTAAGAGTACACTAGTGGAGTGGGAGCGAAGCACCCGAGCCGCAGCAGAGGGGACGTACGTGGGGTTTTGGGGAATACTCTAGACCGTTTCCTTGAGCTGTTCGCTTGACGTGTGTTGGGTTGGTGTTTCGGGAGAGGCAGGTGTCGTCCATTTATACCGGCTCTCTATGATATCCGTTGTTAACCAATACCGACGGTGAGATAGCAGTTTTGCCATGGGGTATGATGCCTGCGGGCAGTGCCGTAGCCAGGAACTTTCCATGCCCCGGGCCAGCCTTTAGGCTACAGTGATACTGTAGCCGCAGTACGATAATATTGCTACAGTCAACACTGTGTTCACTCGCTACGCCCCAGGCCATGGCCCGGGCAGCCTGGGGCTTGTCTACGCCCCTGCCTGCGGGTACCCTCAAAACCAGCGGGCATCGTCTAGACTTAGGGCATCTCCAATGCCCATCCCAAGCCGGACATTGTAGTTATCAATAAATAGGGATCGGTCCACAAACATGAATGCACAAGATGGCGATCCAAAACTGTTCGCATACGTTCATTTATATTTTAGAAGAAATTTAACGAAAATTGACATATTTGATGCATATTTGAACGCACCAGACGATATTCATTCATACTTGCATAATATTTAGATAAAACAGAATGTTTTTAATCTGAACCGTAGCAAATTCATCACATTTATATTCAACTAGATCGGACTCTAAATCTAGCCTACAATGACCGCAGACACTCGTTCCACATCTCCGGCCGGCCATGAGCTCCAAAAATGAAGCTCCGCCTCCTCGCAGCCATGAGCGTCGGAAACTGAAGCTATCCCCCTCCACACCGCCGGCAAGCGGCTAATCGTCCAACGATGTTTAGGCCGCCAAGCTTGGCTACAAAGGGAGGGGAGGAGCGATGGCATGCATGGGATACAAGCGTCGGCGACCTCCCATGCGCTACCTTTCCTCGCTGCAGGTGGCGCTCGCGGACGTGTCGACTTCATGGTCATGGCCGCGGGATGCGGCCGAACTGGCGACCTCGTCTTCGTCCTCGCTCTTGCCGAACACCTCATACGCCGCCTCGTCGAACTCCCTGTAAGCGGATTCTAACTCTGCCTGGCATTGGTGGTACCGCCTGATGGTGTCCTACATCGGGGGGTACTAACTACGTCGGCTCCCTAGAATGGGTCGGGTCGAGGACCACCAAGAATACCAACTAGGATCGATGACAGCATTGGCTATGGCAAGACTTTCTACCCGGACAACTCTTGGTCTTCGACAGCGTCACACTTTACGTCGATTCGAAACACCACCATGGTTAGATCAAAAACTTCGATCCAGGACAGACCGTCAGGTTTGGAAACCTGGAGTACGTTGCGGACCCTCGCGACGAGCTTGTGTTTTCGGGTTGGGTGTCAGACCAGGCTGAAAATCACACCGATGCTTCCATCCTGATCTCAGATTCGATCTCGGATCAAGACCATGGTGTAAACCATATCTCGGGTCTTGCCTTGAGCCCAAAGCCGAGCACTACCACGATGGACTAGGCATCAAGCTAGACCGACGAAGGCCTCGAGGTCATGTCAAATCGGATCTCGGGCACACTTCAGCTAAGCCCAACTGTCAATCAGAATATGGGCAAAGCCGACAAAGCGCTTCTAAACGAGATGTTAGATCAAATTCAGAGCCTTGTTATCTCGAACAATCGGGCCTCGGTATACAATCAGATTTTGGAAAAACCCGGAGAAGATGGAATTTTTAGCCCACCCCTGTTGGGGAACGTTGCATGGGAAACAAAAAATTTCCTACGCACACGCAAGATCTATCCATGGTGATGAGCATCTACGAGAGGAAGAGTGGATCTACGTACCCTTGTAGATCGCTAAGCGGAAGCGTTAAGAAACGCGGTTGATGTAGTCGAACGTCTTCGCGATCCAAATCGCAAGCCGTCCCGCGATCCCATCACGATCTGTCTCGCGATCCAATCACAATCCGTCCCGCGATCCAATCACGGTCCTTCCAATCTAGTGCCGAACGGACGGCACCTCCGCGTTCAACACACGTACAGCTCGATGACGATCTTGTAGGAGATATGCCCTAGAGGCAATAATAAATGTTATTGATTATCGCCCTGTTCATAATTAGGTTTATGTTCCATGCTATAACTGCTATGGTTCTCGAGTCTGCAATAACCACGAGGCTCGGAGGAAGACTCATATGCACGTGTGGAATAATAAACGGTAAAATGTATTCCTAGTCTGGCCTCTAAGACTGGCTCAAGTATTGCATGATGATCCTGTTTTCCTGATCATGGGCATGGCTATGCCGGCAATTTTGAGGGCGCAATGTTGGTAGAACACTTGTGTTGAATAGACCCGAATTGATGTTATGCTATGAGATACATTCGTCACTAGTTAATGGTTAATAACACAGAGATAGTTAATGTTTGCATAATTCCTTAGACCATGAGAGTATCGAGTTCCTTCGTGCTTGCTTCGTGAACTTTGGGGTTTGTTAAACGTCATCCGTTACTGGGTGGCTATTACGGCGGCTTACGGGTTCACGGAAAAGTATGTCAAGTAACTTGATAGCTCAAGATTGGGATTTGCTCCTCCGACGATGGAGAGATATCTCTGGGCCCTATCGGTGTTACGGTATCCATCATCGTCTGGCCAGACACTTTGTGATTTGATCACAGGGATGCCGGAACATCGGAACGAGAAAACAGAACAATACCGGTAACGAGGTAACTGGCATAGTGGACAAGTTGTTGATCCACGAGGATGCCAACATGTCTCACCTCGGGTATTTGTAACATATCGCGAAGCAACAGGAATAGCACACGGCAACTGGAGGTTCACTCGAATAATCATTCGTGTGGGTATAGGGGTCAATATGGGTGTCCACGGCTCCGATGATGATCATTGATCGGAAGGGGTTCCGGGTCATGTCTATACTTCACCGAACCTATAGGGTCACACGCTTAAGGGTCATCTATCTGCTGAATACTAGACGGGGAGTCTGAGAGAAAATCACCGAAAAAGTTTCGGACGAAACGGAAACGTTCCGGAGAGGATATCGGAATAGTTTCGGTGAAACTGAAAAGTTGTTTCAGGGTATTCCATAAAGTCAAATTGGTTTCGGAACATGCCTGGAAATTATTGGAAGGTACCAGAATTGTTTCAGTAACTTCTGAGATTTTTCAGAGACAAAAACCGGAAATGTTCCGGACTGCTGGAACCGCTTTAGTTGCTTTTCACAGATGAAAATCACTAAACCGAAAAGTTGTTTCGGAGTACACCATAAAGTCAAAATGGTTTCGGCACATGCCTGATAATTCTTGGAGGGTGCCAGAATCGTTCTGGAAACTTTCTGGAATTTTCCGGGATGAAAACCGGAAATGTTCCGGAGCTGCCGGAACCGCTTCAGATGCTTTTCGCAGATGATAATCACTAAACCGGAATTGTTTCGGATCGCGTTGAAAATTATTTTAGTGGGTACTGGAAATGTTCTAAGCCCACATGAATATTTTCAGTTCGGACGGACGCTGAAATATGTCGTCGTGAATAGTGAAAGTGCTTTTTGGATTACTTTTTGGAAAGCCACCTTTTTGTGCTTTTGCTCCAAAATATCTTGGAGATGACATGGATGGATGTGGCTGAAATTTCAGCCCCTCCACCCCTCCTTCTCCTATAAATAGAGGTGGAGGGGGCACCCCAAATCTCATCCTTGCTCTCATACACATGCCATAGACTTGTCTGGCTTCTCTCTCCCTCCCAGCGAAATAGTTTCGTAGAGCCGAAAGGCTGTCTGGGTTCCGGCAGGAACTAGTTCTAGACGGCGAAGCCCAGCCGGATAGTTGAGACCGTATGTGTGCAACTCTGTAGAGAGATCGTAGTTTCGGTCTTAGTTTGAGAGTGCCTCCCGAAGGGCTGTCCGAGTGACCGTCCGGGTTTCGATGGTCCTCCCGAAGGGCTGTCCGGGGGGCGGATGAGGGTATACATCCTCGCGGTTGGGAGGTTGTAAATCCTAGCTGCGGGGATCTGCACCGCCGATCGTCATCGACTCTACTTCCGCTGCGCTACGAGTCGGTAACGAAAAAGATCAAACCTTGTATGCAGTCTTCATAGTGGTCCTGGGCTGGTGCGTAGGTCGGAAATTTTTTGTTTTCTGCTGCGCTACCCAACAGTGGCATCAAGAGCCGTGCTATGCGTAGATGCAGGTTGCGATCTAGAATACATAGAGATGTATGGGTGTTGCACAATATAATTAGGTAGTAGATGAGATCTATTACTGAAAATTATTTGTGCGGATAGCAGATGAAATCTGTTACCCGATGTTCTTGTTGCTTCCCTGGAATTTGCGTAGTCCTGATCTTGACGGCATGGTGGAATCTCACAAAGTTCTAGCAATCCGCGATCCTTTCATGCTGCTCCTGAGTATGCTGATTGACAGATCAACGAAGTGCTAACAGTTCTTTGGGTTCCACCATAGTTGAGAAAGATGGATGTTTCGCAGACGAAAGGGCAATGCAGATATGATCTGCACGGGGGTCACGCGTATGACGAAGTTTAGTATGGGGCTCGAGATTTTATTATCTCGTGTTTCATACACCCCGCAATGTTAATCTAGCGACTTGGATTATCATGCTTGATGATGGACGTTGGTAGCTTCGGTTTGTTTCGAAACCTTAGAAGCCACGTAAAATAAAATTTTGCATGAACCGATTAGAGGCGTCTAACTTGGTTTTGCAGGATGGTTTGCATGTGCATATGATGTGGTATAGCAGTGTTCATAATAATTTGATTATGTATGAGATGACTATATGATGTAAATTGATTAACATGACCTGCGTGTCATGATTCGGCATGATGGCTGGAGCCATATGATTGCACTTTAATGACCTGCGTGTCAACCTTATGTAATGCACTTATTTTATTAGCTATAGAGATAGCAATATTATCTGGTGCATCGACAAGGTGGTGGCAATCTTCGCGAAGGTGAACACCGACGCGAATGCCGAAGACGAAGAAATGAAAGACTTCTCCGTCAGAAAGGGCTATACCATATCATGCTATTATGAATTGCCTGAGATGTTTATCCCTATGATGCACCCTTCTTGATTGCGCGGTAGTCGCTTTTTATTAGGGTGATCTCTCACAAAAATATCAAGTAGTTAGTGTTCTCCCAAGTGTAACACCGTCACGGCACCTAACTTTTCGGGGTGCGCCATGGATGCATGGGTACGAACGATTAAGGATGTGTGAGGCGGGTGAGGTCAGACCTCGCAGCAAGATCACTTGGTTGTCTTGACGTTCATGGCAGGATCGTCCTGAGCTCGGAACACACGCATCGAAAGATGAACAAGAGTCACATAGAGATGTGATCGGCAAGTTGGCCTACCGATTAAAATTCCCGTCATGAGATGATGATTCTATGGCGATGAATTGAAGTCTGGATCTTGTATCACTCAAAATCAATTATGAGAGATATTGATTTGAGTGGGAGCACACTGAAGAATTAACTTGTTTAATTCTCAGTGCAATTAATTTTGAACACTGTCTAAGTGTGATTTGCAAAATAAGTAGAATAATGGCTCACGTTTCCACCTTCCCTGTTAAAATTGAATAGCTGTTAAATATCTGGTTAAAACTTTACGGTTGGTAACGTAATATGAGGATTGTCCTCAAGAGTGCCGAGAAGGACTTTGTCCTATCGCATGCTTTGGTATTCTCCCGCTGATGCTATGGATGATGTGACTCTCGTCCTTCGATCCAAAAGCTAAAATTCCGTTACGGTCAAGTGAAATATGTTTGCCTCCATGAGACCCGAACTTCGAAAGTTTGGATAGCTATGTGATATTCATGGAATTTGAAAATCATTTTCAGAGACAAACAAAGGCTAAACGATATGAGATATCCAGAGCCATGTTTGTTTGCAAACTATTAGTAAAAGTGTTTACTGGGCATTTGACTGTTAAGAGAGGGATCCAGAAGAACGCCTGTCATATAATGAAGGTGAATAAAACAACAGATTAAAGAGAAAGGAAGTGTCCGAAGGGTGTTAGTGAAACTTTCACGCCTAGGAAGTCCGGGGCTAACGCCACTCTTAAGTTGGGTGCTTCTTCTGAGAGTAGGAGAAATACTGAAAGTTAAACTGTTAGAAGTATAAAGGCAAAAGGAAATAAGACTGGAATATCCAGCTCATGTATGAATGTCATACAGGTTTTTGATGTATAGAAGGCTGGTCAAAGATATAGTTCTTGGGAATTATGGTTAAACATGTTAATCACTAATTCTTGGGTATTGTGAGTTAATCACAAAGATACCCGCTCGATTGCATTCTGTTGCAACTCGATGTAAGAACTACTATGGCCTGAAAGACTAGCTAGGAATGAGGTTTAGATACACGCAGGGAACATAGTAAATGTTACTATGCCTTCCATAGGTGTATTCCCTATGTATTTACTTTCATAAATCATTTTAGAGTTTTACACACTCTAGCCCATTGCATAAAGTATCTTGCAAGAAGGTTGTTCATAAGAGAACTTTTTATGTTCGGAGTTATGAATAACAAAAGGGCCATACTTTCATTATGAATGAGAAGTATGTTATGAATATTGATAATAATACATTACCTCTGTATTTACTTTCATAATTCATTTAGAGTTTCATATACTCTAGCCCTTTGCATAAGGTATCTTGCAAGGAGGTTATTCATAAGAGAACTTTTGATGTTCGGTGTTATGAATAACATGAAGGGCCATGCTTCCATCCAGGATGGGATGTATGTTATGAATATTGATGGTAATATGATACATCCATAACACTGACGCTAAATGTCGCAAGACTAAAAGAATACCACATATGTGTGGCACTGCATTTGGTCACATTGGAGAAACCCGCATGGAAAATTCCATTATGATGGATTTTAAAGTCATTTGATTTTGAATCATCTGACACTTGCAACTTTCCTCCGAAAAGTGAAGTGACTGAAATACCGTTCACAGGCCATAAGGAACGAGCAACAAACTTATTGGTGATCATACATTTTGATGTGTGTAGTTCAATAAATGTTGTTGCAAGTAGTGGATTTATCTATCTTCAGAAATGACTCAAGTAGATATATTGATATTTACTTGATGAGACGTAAGTCTGGATCTTTTGAATTCATTCATAAGGTTTTCAAAAATGAAGTAGAAGTTGTTGTAACAAGAAAATTATGTTTCTACAATTCGATTGCAGAAAGGAATATTTGAGTTACAAGTTTAGCGAATGTCTGATGAGTTGTGAAAGGGGTTTCATAACTTGCACCTCCCGGAGCACCACTGCAAGTGGAGAGTCCGTGTAGATGTAATCGAACCATTCATGACATGGTAAGATCAAAGATGACATAAATAAATTTGCCATTATCCCTTTTAAAGTGATGCTTTAGAGACTGCGGCTTTTACACTGAAAAGAGCTCCATCGGGTCTGTTGAAATGACGCCATGGTATGGTACGCCCAACCATGTTATATCTTTTCTTAACATTTGGAATATGGGGCTTGTGTAAAAGGTTACAAACCTATTCCAAATCAGACAAGTGCTACTTTGTAGGTTATCCCAAGTCATTGGGTATTTCCCCACCACAATACCGAGGCAAATAGGTTTGCCACAAAGAACGGTATGCTTTTTTGAAGAAAATGGTTCTTTCAAAAAGGTGAGTGGGAGAACAGTGCAACTCGACGAGATAAACAGTATCATCGTCATCAGATCAAAGGAAAGAGACCTTGGAAGTAATTCCGGAGTTTCCTACTGCGACTGATACGGAAGTCTCTACAATAAAATGTATGGACTTCGGTCGAACTTGCAGCTGAACCACGTAGGCAAAGCTCGTGCAAACCTATCAGGTGCGCAAACGAGATATTGTTGTTAGACAACAGTATACCTACGATTCACAAGGAAGCATTGATGGGCCCTGACTCCGGAATTGGCTAAATGCCAATACAATCCGAGATAGTTTCCATATAAGTGATTCAAGATTAAGATCTTGATACACCTTTCGGAAGACTTAGAGTCTAACGAATATTTATGGAACTAAAAACTGATACGGATAAAATGTTTTATCCATAAAGCTCGACTTGTTGCAATAACAAGTTCAAGGAGTTGACTACGATGAGATTGTCTCACCGTAGCGATGCTTAAAGTCGGTTCGGGTTGAACTAGCAATTAATACATATTTCAATCATGAGATATGAAACATGGATGACAAAAGGATTTCCATGTGATGGAAATGAAACCTAGGACTTGTATGTGATACAGTCCAAAGTAATTTGTCGATCCAGAGGATGCTAGTAAGTATGCAAACTTCAGAGTTCCAGCGATGGACAGAAGAGAGCAAAGTGGAGTTGGAATCTTTGTTTTTGATGGAATGGTCAAAAGGGTTTTGACTTCATCAAATGGGTATCGAAGATGCTTGTGATTCAAGAAAGTAAGTGGGAGCATAATAATATTTCTAAAAACCTTGTGTACTTGACACATTGTTAATTGGAAATAAATTTCTTGACACGAATTAGGACTTCATTTGAAAATAGTTTTTCCGATGAAGTGCTTGGGCTAAATAGCCTCAATATTAGGCATGATGATCTGTGGAGATAGATTTACCTAATGGGGCTAAGAAATGAATACATATTGACAAGATGCTAAAACTTTTTAGCATTTAAAACGCCAAGGAGTGATTCTTGCCGAAGTCACATGGAAATAGTTTTTGCAAGACTCGGTGTCCCAAAACACTGATGAGTAAAATACATGATGGAGATTCCACACACTCTTGTGTTTGGATTAATCATGTATTCCATGGTATGTAAAACAACCAGATATGTCCGATACTCCAAAAGTTGTTGCGAGTATGGATACCAAAGTGATCAAAGTACTGATCATAGGACAACAGTGAAAGATGTCATTGAGTACTAGAGTAGTAGTGATGACATGTTTTCTCGCAAGCAGAGATTATGAAGTGCTCGTTGTAAGTAATTACATTGATACGGTCTTCATCAATGCTCCATGCAATTTTCGATTTAAGTTAAGGGTTTTGTGTAATTCACAATATGATGGCACGGTAGTTGGAAATTGTTCCAAACAAGATACTGTGGCGAATTCTATAACAAAGGCTAAGTATGTTGACGCTTAAGAAGCGACAAAGAAATTGTTGAATCATATAGTTCATTCATGAACTTAGTATGGTTCCAAGATGGCTTTGGTCTATGGGACACTATTGCAGATAGTTGCTCCATAGCTCAGTCTGAGGAATCAGGTTTCGACCAATGATTCACACATATGCAAAGCCAAGTCCACACAAAATATGAATTTTGTGAAAGCGTGAAAATGCGAGGATATGCAAAGTTACACACGGAGCTGAAGTCGTCAGATCCGTTGGACATCAGGCTATACCACATGCGAAGCATTTTTTTACACCAGTATGCCATAGGTGTAAAGTGCATTAGCATTGACTAGATTATTGACTCTAGTGCAAGTGGGAGTGTGTAGGAGATATGCCCTAGAGGCAATAATAAATGTTATTGATTATCTCCCTGTTCATAATTAGGTTTATGTTCCATGCTATAACTGCTATGGTTCTCGAGTCTGCAATAACCACGAGGCTCGGAGGAAGACTCATATGCACGTGTGGAATAATAAACGGTAAAATGTATTCCTAGTCTGGCCTCTAAGACTGGCTCAAGTATTGCATGATGATCCTGTTTTCCTGATCATGGGCATGGCTATGCTGGCAATTTTGAGGGCGCAATGTTGGTAGAACACTTGTGTTGAATAGACCCGAATTGATGTTATGCTATGAGATACATTCATCACTAGTTAATGGTTAATAACACAGAGATAGTTAATGTTTGCATAATTCCTTAGACCATGAGAGTATCGAGTTCCTTCGTGCTTGCTTCGTGAACTTTGGAGTTTGTTAAACATCATCCGTTACTGGGTGGCTATTACGGCGGCTTACGGGTTCACGGAAAAGTATGTCAAGTAACTTGATAGCTCAAGATTGGGATTTGCTCCTCCGACGATGGAGAGATATCTTTGGGCCCTCTCGGTGTTACGGTATCCATCATCGTCTGGCCAGACACTTTGTGATTTGATCACAGGGATGCCGGAACACGGGAACGAGAAAACAGAACAATACCGGTAACGAGGTAACTGGCATAGTGGACAAGTTGTTGATCCACGGGGATGCCAACATGTCTCACCTCGGGTATTTGTAACATATCGCGAAGCAACAGGAATAGCACACGACAACTGGAGGTTCACTCGAATAATCATTCGTGTGGGTATAGTGGTCAATATGGGTGTCCACGGCTCCGATGTTGATCATTGATCGGAAGGGGTTCCGGGTCATGTCTATACTTCACCGAACCTATAGGGTCACACGCTTAAGGGTCATCTATCTGCTGAATACTAGACGGGGAGTCTGAGAGAAAATCACCGAAAAAGTTTCGGACGAAACGGAAACGTTCCGGAGAGGATATCGCAATAGTTCCGGTGAAACTGAAAAGTTGTTTCAGGGTATTCCATAAAGTCAAATTGGTTTCGGCACATGCCTGGAAATTATTGGAAGGTACCAGAATTGTTTCGGTAACTTCTGAGATTTTTCAGAGACAAAAACCGGAAATGTTCCGGACTGCCGGAACCGCTTTAGTTGCTTTTCACAGATGAAAATCACTAAACCGAAAAGTTGTTTCGGAGTACACCATAAAGTCAAAATGGTTTCGGCACATGCCTGATAATTCTTGGAGGGTGCCAGAATCGTTCTGGAAACTTTCTGGAATTTTCCGGGATGAAAACCGGAAATGTTCCGGAGCTGCCGGAACCGCTTCAGATGCTTTTCGCAGATGATAATCACTAAACCGGAATTGTTTCGGATCGCGTTGAAAATTATTTTAGTGGGTACTGGAAATGTTCTAAGCCCACATGAATATTTTCAGTTCGGACGGACGCTGAAATATGTCGTCGTGAATAGTGAAAGTGCTTTTTGGATTACTTTTTGGAAAGCCACCTTTTTGGGCTTTTGCTCCAAAATATCTTGGAGATGACATGGATGGATGTGGCTGAAATTTCAGCCTCTCCACCCCTCCTTCTCCTATAAATAGAGGTGGAGGGGGCAGCCCAAATCTCATCCTTGCTCTCATACACATGCCATAGACTTGTCTGGCTTCTCTCTCCCTCCCAGCGAAATAGTTTCGTAGAGCCGAAAGGCTGTCTGGGTTCCGGCAGGAACTAGTTCTGGACGGCGAAGCCCTGCCGGATAGTTGAGACCGTATGTGTGCAACTTTGTAGAGAGATTGTAGTTTCGGTCTTAGTTTGAGAGTGCCTCCCGAAGGGCTGTCCGAGTGACCGTCCGGGTTTCGATGGTCCTCCCGAAGGGTTGTCCGTGACACCGTCCGGGGGACTGTCCGACCGCCTTCCGGAGGGCTGTCCGGGGGGCGGATGAGGGTATACATCCTCGCGGTTGGGAGGTTGTAAATCCTAGCTGCGGGGATCTGCACCGCCGATCGTCATCGACTCTACTTCCGCTGCGCTACGAGTCGGTAACGAAAAAGAACAAACCTTGTATGCAGTTTTCATAGTGGTCCTGGGCTGGTGCGTAGGTCGGAAAATTTTTGTTTTCTGCTGCGCTACCCAACAGTGGCATCAAGAGCCTTGCTATGCGTAGATGCAGGTTGCGATCTAGAATACATAGAGATGTATGGGTGTTGCACAATATAATTAGGTAGTAGATGAGATCTATTACTGAAAATTATTTGTGCGGGTAGCAGATGAAATCTGTTACCCGATGTTCTTGTTGCTTCCCTGGAATTTGCGTAGTCCTGATCTTGACGGCATGGTGGAATCTCACAAAGTTCTAGCAATCCGCGATCCTTTCATGCTGCTCCTGAGTATGCTGATTGACAGATCAACGAAGTGCTAACAGTTCTTTGGGTTCCACCATAGTTGAGAAAGATGGATGTTTCGCAGACGAAAGGGCAATGCAGATATGATCTGCACGGGGGTCACGCGTATGACGAAGTTTAGTATGGGGCTCGAGATTTTATTATCTCGTGTTTCATACACCCCGCAATGTTAATCTAGCGACTTGGATTATCATGCTTGATGATGGACGTTGGTAGCTTCGGTTTGTTTCGAAACCTTAGAAGCCACGTAAAATAAAATTTTGCATGAACCGATTAGAGGCGTCTAACTTGGTTTTGCAGGATGGTTTGCATGTGCATATGATGTGGTATAGCAGTGTTCATAATAATTTGATTATGTATGAGATGACTATATGATGTAAATTGATTAACATGACCTGCGTGTCATGATTCGGCATGATGGCTGGAGCCATATGATTGCACTTTAATGACCTGCGTGTCAACCTTATGTAATGCACTTATTTTATTAGCTATAGAGATAGCAATATTATCTGGTGCATCGACAAGGTGGTGGCAATCTTCGCGAAGGTGAACACCGACGCGAATGCCGAAGACGAAGAAATGAAAGACTTCTCCGTCAGAAAGGGCTATACCATATCATGCTATTATGAATTGCCTGAGATGTTTATCCCTTATGATGCACCCTTCTTGATTGCGCGGTAGTCGCTTTTTATTAGGGTGATCTCTCACAAAAATATCAAGTAGTTAGTGTTCTCCCAAGTGTAACACCGTCACGGCACCTAACTTTTCGGGGTGCGCCATGGATGCATGGGTACGAACGATTAAGGATGTGTGAGGCGGGTGAGGTCAGACCTCGCAGCAAGATCACTTGGTTGTCTTGACGTTCATGGCAGGATCGTCCTGAGCTCGGAACACACGCATCGAAAGATGAACAAGAGTCACATAGAGATGTGATCGGCAAGTTGGCCTACCGATTAAAATTCCCGTCATGAGATGATGATTCTATGGCGATGAATTGAAGTCTGGATCTTGTATCACTCAAAATCAATTATGAGAGATATTGATTTGAGTGGGAGCGCACTGAAGAATTAACTTGTTTAATTCTCAGTGCAATTAATTTTGAACACTGTCTAAGTGTGATTTGCAAAATAAGTAGAATAATGGCTCACGTTTCCACCTTCCCTGTTAAAATTGAATAGCTGTTAAATATCTGGTTAAAACTTTACGGTTGGTAACGTAATATGAGGATTGTCCTCAAGAGTGCCGAGAAGGACTTTGTCCTATCGCATGCTTTGGTATTCTCCCGCTGATGCTATGGATGATGTGACTCTCGTCCTTCGATCCAAAAGCTAAAATTCCGTTACGCTCAAGTGAAATATGTTTGCCTCCATGAGACCCGAACTTCGAAAGTTTGGATAGCTATGTGATATTCATGGAATCTGAAAATCATTTTCAGAGACAAACAAAGGCTAAACGATATGAGATATCCAAAGCCATGTTTGTTTGCAAACTATTAGTAAAAGTGTTTACTGGGCATTTGACTGTTAAGAGAGGGATCCAGAAGAACGCCTGTCATATAATGAAGGTGAATAAAACAACAGCTTAAAGATAAAGGAAGTGTCCGAAGGGTGTTAGTGAAACTTTCACGCCTAGGAAGTCCGGGGCTAACGCCACTCTTAAGTTGGGTGCTTCTTCTGAGAGTAGGAGAAATACTGAAAGTTAAACTGTTAGAAGTATAAAGGCAAAAGGAAAGAAGACTGGAATATCCAGCTCATGTATGAATGTCATACAGGTTTTTGATGTATAGAAGGCTGGTCAAAGATATAGTTCTTGGGAATTATGGTTAAACATGTTAATCACTAATTCTTGGGTATTGTGAGTTAATCACAAAGATACCCGCTCGATTGCATTCTGTTGCAACTCGATGTAAGAACTACTATGGCCTGAAAGACTAGCTAGGAATGAGGTTTAGATACAGGCAGGGAACATAGTAAATGTTACTATGCCTTCCATAGGTGTATTCCCTATGTATTTACTTTCATAAATCATTTTAGAGTTTTACACACTCAAGCCCATTGCATAAAGTATCTTGCAAGAAGGTTGTTCATAAGAGAATTTTTTATGTTCGGAGTTATGAATAACAAAAGGGCCATACTTTCATTATGAATGAGAAGTATGTTATGAATATTGATAATAATACATTACCTCTGTATTTACTTTCATAATTGATTTAGAGTTTCATATACTCTAGCCCTTTGCATAAGGTATCTTGCAAGGAGGTTATTCATAAGAGAACTTTTGATGTTCGGTGTTATGAATAACATGAAGGGCCATGCTTCCATCCAGGATGGGATGTATGTTATGAATATTGATGGTAATATGATACATCCATAACACTGACGCTAAATGTCGCAAGACTAAAAGAATACCACATATGTGTGGCACTGCATTTGGTCACATTGGAGAAACCCGCATGGAAAATTCCATTATGATGGATTTTAAAGTCATTTGATTTTGAATCATCTGACACTTGCAACTTTCCTCCGAAAAGTGAAGTGACTGAAATACCGTTCACAGGCCATAAGGAACGAGCAACAAACTTATTGGTGATCATACATTTTGATGTGTGTAGTTCAATAAATGTTGTTGCAAGTAGTGGATTTATCTATCTTCAGAAATGACTCAAGTAGATATATTGATATTTACTTGATGAGACGTAAGTCTGGATCTTTTGAATTCATTCATAAGGTTTTCAAAAATGAAGTAGAAGTTGTTGTAACAAGAAAATTATGTTTCTACAATTCGATTGCAGAAAGGAATATTTGAGTTACAAGTTTAGCGAATGTCTGATGAGTTGTGAAAGGGGTTTCATAACTTGCACCTCCCGGAGCACCACTGCAAGTGGAGAGTCCGTGTAGATGTAATCGCACCATTCATGACATGGTAAGATTAAAGATGACATAAATAAATTTGCCATTATCCCTTTTAAAGTGATGCTTTAGAGACTGCGGCTTTTACACTGAAAAGAACTCCATCGGGTCTGTTGAAATGACGTCATGGTATGGTATGCCCAACCATGTTATATCTTTTCTTAACATTTGGAATATGGGGCTTGTGTAAAAGGTTACAAACCTATTCCAAATCAGACAAGTGCTACTTTGTAGGTTATCCCAAGTCATTGGGTATTTCCCCACCACAATACCGAGGCAAATAGGTTTGCCACAAAGAACGGTATGCTTTTTTGAAGAAAATGGTTCTTTCAAAAAGGTGAGTGGGAGAACAGTGCAACAACTTTGATCACCTCATCAAAGCGTATATTCCAACTCTGAGATGCTTACTCCAGTCCACAGAAGGATCGCTGGAGTTTGCATACATTTTAGCATCCTTAGGACTGACAAAAACCTTCTGGTTGTATCACATACAACCTTTCCTCACGGAAACCGTTAAGGAAACTCTGTTTTGACATCCATCTGCCAGATTTGATAATCGAAAAATGCAGCAACTGCTAACATAATTCCAACAGACTTTAGCATCGCTACGGATGAGAAAGTCTCATCGTAGTCAACGCCTTGAACTTGTGAAAAACCCTTTGCCACAAGTCGAGCTTTATAAATGGTGACATTTACCATCAGTGTCTGTCTTCCTCTTAAAGGTCCATTTGTACTCAACAGCCTGCCGTTCAACGGACAAGTCTACCAAAGTCTATACTTGGTTTTCATACATGGATCCTATCTCGGATTTCATGGATCCTAGCCATTTCTTGGAATCCGGGCCCACCATCGCTTCTTCATAGCTCGTAGGTTCACTGTTGTCTAACAACATGACCTCCAAGACAGGATTGACGTACCACTCAGGGGCAGTACGCGTCCTTGTCGACCTACGAGGTTCGATAGCAACTTGATCCGAAGCTTCATGATCATCATCATTAACTTCCTCTTCAACTAATGTAGGCTCCACAGAAACAACTTTCTGCGCTGCGCTACTCTCTGGTTGAAACAAAGGTTCAACAACCTCATCAAGTTCTATCTTCCTCCCACTCAATTCTTTCGAGAGAAACTCTTTCTCGAGAAAGGACCCTTTTTAGCAACAAACATTTTGCCCTTGGATCTGAGATAGAAGGCTTACCCAACTATTTCCTTAGGGTATCCTATGAAGATGCACCTTTCCGCTTTGGGTTCGAGCTTATCAGACACAAGCGTCGCATTCCCAAACTCCGAGAAATGACAGCTTAGGTTTCTGCCAAACCAAAATTCATACGGTGTCATCTCAACGGACTTAGATGGTGCCCCTTTTTAAAGTGAATGTAGTTGTCTCTAATGCATAACCCCAAAATGATAGTGGCAAATCGATAAGAGACATCATAGTTCGCACCATATCTAATAGAGCACGACTACGACGTTCGGACATATCATCACACTATGGTGTTCCAGGTGGCGTGAGTTGTGAAACAACTTCCACATTGTCTTAAGTTGCATACCAAACTCGTAACTCAGATATTCACCTCCACGATCATATCGTAGACATTTTATCTTCTTGTCACGATGATCTCAAACTTCACTCTGATTTTGTTTGAACTTTTCAAACGTTTCAGACTTGTGTTTCATTAAGTAAATATACCCATATCTACTCAAATCACCAGTGAAGGTAGGAAAATAACGATATCCACTGCACGCTACAACACTCATTGGACCGCATACATCAACATGTATCATTTCCAATAAGTCACTTGCCCGCTCCATCATACCGGAAAACGGGGTCTCAGTCATCTTGCCCATGAGGCATGGTCCACATGTCTCAACCGATTCGAAATCGAATGAGTCCAGAGATCCATCAGCATGGACTTTCTTCATGCGTTTTACACCAATATGACATTTAGCGGCAGTGCCACAAGTATGTGGTACTATCATTATTAACTTTGAATCTTTTGGCATCAATATTATGAACATGTGTATAACTACGATCAAGATTCAATAAACCATTCTCATTGGGTGCATGACCATTGAAGGTATTATTCATGTAAACAGAATAACCATTATTCTCTAACTTAAATGAATAATTGTATTGCAATAAACATGATCTAATCACGTTCATGCTTAACGCAAACACCAAATAACATTTATTTAGGTTCATCACTAATCCCGAAGGTAGAGAGAGCGTGCGATGGTGATCACATCAACCTTGGAAACACTTCCAACACTCATCGTCACCTCACCCTTAGCTAGCCTTCGTTTATTCCGTAGCTTTTATTTCGAGTTACTAACATTTAGCAACCGAACCGGTATCCAATACCCAGGTGCTATTAGCTAGGAGTACTAGTAAGGTACACATCAATAACACGTATATCAAATATACTTCTGTCGACGTTGCCAGCCTTCTTATCTACCAAGTATCTAGGGTTGTTCCGCTTCAGCGACCGTTCTCCTCATAATAGAAGCACTTAGTCTCGGGTTTGGGTTCAACCTTGGGTTTCTTCACTGGAGCAGCAACTGACTTGCCATCCATGAAGTTTCCCTCCTTGCCCTTGCCCTTCTCGAAACTAGTGGTTTTACTAATCATCAACACTTGATGCTCCTTCTTGATTTCTACCTTCGCGGTGTCAAACATCGCGAATAGCTCAGGGATCATTATTTCCATCCCTGGCATTTTATAGTTCATCACGAAGCTCTAGTAACTTAGTGACAGTGACTTGGAGAACTATATCAATCACTATCTTATCTGGAAGATCAACTCCCACTCGATTCAAGCGATTGCAGCACCCAGACAATCTGAGCACATGCTCACCGATTGAGCTATTCTCCTTCATCTTGTAGGCAAAGAATCTTGTTGGAGGTCTCATACCTCTCAACACGGACACGAGCCTGAGATCCCAATTTCAGCTCTTAGAACATCTGATATGTTCCGTGACGTTCAAAACGTTATGGAGCCTCAATTCTAAGCCGTAATGCATGTCGCACTGAACTATCAAGTAGTCATCAGAACGTGCCTGTCAGATGTTCACAACATCTACAGACGACGCTTGAGGGGGGTGGTGCACCGAACGGTGCATTACGGACATAAGCCTTCTGTGCAGCAATGAGGACAATCCTCAGATCACGGACCCAGTCCGCATTATTGCTACCATCATCTTTCAACTCTATTTCTCTAGGAACATATAAAAATTCAAGGGAGCTACAGCGCGAGCTAGTAATCTACAACATAATTTGCAAAGACATTTTGACTATGTTCATGATAATGAGTTTAGTTAATCATATTACTTAAAAAACTCCCACTCAAATTGACATCCCTCTGGTCATTCGAGTGTCACATAATCCAAATTCACCAACTCAAGTTCGATCATCACGTGAGATAAGGTGGTTTCAATGGTGAACATCTTCATGTTGATCATATCTACTATATGACTCATGTTCGACCTTTCGGTCTCTTGTGTTCCGAGGCCATGTCTGTACATGCTAGGCTCGTCAAGTTTAACCCGAGTGTTCTGCTTGTGCAACACTGGCTTGCACCCGTTGTATGCGAACGCAGAGTCTATCATGCCCGATCATCACGTGGTGTCTCGAAACGACGAACTTTCGCAACGGTGCACACTCGGGGAGAACACAATTTTATCTTGAAATTTTAGTGAGGGATCACCTTATAATGCTACCGTCGTCCTAAGCAAAATAAGATGCATAAAAGGATTAACATCACATGCAAATCATAAGTGACATGATATGGCCATGAACTTGTGCTTTTGATCTCCATCTCCAAAGCACCGGCCTGATCTCCATCGTCACCGGCATGACACCATGATCTCCATCATCTTGATCTCCATCAACGTGTCGCCATGAGGTTGTCGCGCCGACTGTTGCTTCTACGACTATTGCTAACTCATAGCGATAAAGTAAAGCAAAAACGACGAAAAACAATTAAAGACAACCCTATGGCTCCTGCCGGTTGCCATACTCATCGAGATGCAAGTTGTGATATTCTATACAATACATGATCATCTCATACATCACATATATCACATCATGTAATTGGCCATATCACATCACAACATACCCTGCAAAAACAAGTTAGACGTCCTCTAATTGTTGTTGCATGTTTTACGTGGTTGCTACGGGTATCTAGCAAGAACAATTCTTACCTACGCAAAAACCACAACGGTGATACGCAAATTGCTATTCAACCTTCTCAAGGACCGCCTTTGTCGAATCCGATCCAACTAAAGTGGGAGAGACAGACACCCGCCAGCCATCTTTATGCAACGAAGTTACATGTCAGTTGATGGAACCGGTCTCTCGTAAGCGTATGAGTAAGGTTGGTCCGGGCCGCTTCATCCCACAATACCGCTGAATCAAGAAAGGACCAAGGGAGGAAGCAATCTGAATATCAACGCCCACAAACTCCTTTGTGTTCTACTCGTGATCTCATATACACATAGACCTAGCTCTGATGCCACTGTTGGGGAATGTTGCATGGGAAACAAAAATTTTCCTAGGCACATATAAGATCTATCCATGGTGATGAGCATCTACGAGAGGGAGAGTGGATCTACATACCCTTGTACATCGCTAAGCGGAAGCGTTAAGAAACGCGGTTGATGTAGTCGAACATATTCGCGATCCAAATCGCAAGCCGTCCCGCGATCCCATCACGATCCGTCTCGTGATCCAATCACGATCCGTCTCGTGATCCAATCACGGTCCTTCCAATCTAGTGCCGAACGGACGGCACCTCCGCGTTCAGCACAAGTACAGCTCAATGACGATCTCTGCCTTCTTGATCTAGCAAGAGGGAGCGGAGAGGTAGATGAGTTCTCCAGCAGCGCGACGGAGCGGCGGCGGCGGTGGTGGAACTATTCCAGCAGGGATTCGCCTAAGCACTGCTGGAAACTAGAGGGAACGATCTATTGGGAGAGAGGGCTGCACCGTGGCCTTTAGGGTTGGGTCTCTTTGGCCCTCTCTCCCTCTAGTATATATAGGAGGGAGGGGAGGGGCCGGCGCCCCTAGGGCAGCCCCTAGGAGTCGGCCGAAGTGGGGAGGTGGAGGAGTCCAACTCCAATCCTACTAGGAGTAGGATTCCTCCCCCACTTGGTTTTCCTTTCCTCCACTTGGACTTTCCCACCCCTAGCCGCATGGGCCTTGTTGGGGGGGTTCGGCCAGCCCACTAGGGGCTGGTTCACCTCCTCCCACAGCCCATGAGGCCCTTTGGGGCGAGAGGCCCCTCTCGATGGTCCCCCAGTACCCTCCCGGCACTCCCGGTACACTACCGAAGTACCCGAAACTTTTCCGGTGACCAAAACGGGACTTCCTATATATCAATCTTTACCTCCGGACCATTCCAAAGCTCCTCGTGACGTCCGGGATCTCATCCGGGACTCCGAAGAATCTTCGGTCACCACCATACATAACTCAATTGTGACACCCTTGGATTAAGCTAAAGTGATCATTATAATTAAGCTACAGTGATGGCCAAGATTAAACTAAATGCTTTAGCTAAACCATGTTTGGTCACAATAGAATCATATCTCTTTTCAAATCCCTATTGAATTTTCAAAATTCATTTAATAAGTGGATTAAATATTTTGGAAAACCTGAAAACCAAAATCATAATGGGGTTGCAAATAATCCCCTGGTATTTATAAAAATTATATCCAACATTTTATAAAGTAAATATGTGCCCCTAAAACAATTATAACAGAGACAAATCAATTATTTAATTGTCCTTTTGAGCTATGTAAATTCAAACAAATTCAATTGTCTCTCAAACTTTTTGTGGCAGTGCTATGATTTGCAATGTAATTAATGGACCAGGCGCCCTATTTTACAAAAGTTAGATGGTAATCAAAATAAAAGAAAACAGAAAAGAAATAAAATAAATAAATAGAAAGAAAGAAAATGAAAAGAAGCCCCACTGTGGACTGGGCCTTAGTCCACAGTGAGGCCCAGCCCACCTAAACCCCCTTCTCGTTCCTCTGTTCACCAGAGAGGACGTGGCCGTGGCCGATGCACGCCAACGGCCACGGCCGTCACCGTGGCGGCCATCCGCCGGCGCCCGGTGGTGGATGGGGTCGCCCCCGACCCCTGGGAGGAACCCTAGCCCCCCACTTCCCTCCCCTCGCCCCCTTCCTCTCCGCCGCCCTCGACGCCGACCCGCCCTGGCGCTGCGGTCGCCGCCGCCCGGTCGCCACGCTCGTCGCCCCTCCTCCTCAGCAACGGAGGGTGAGAACCCTCCCTTTCTCCCCGTCTCCGTCTCGCCCCGCTCGCCCCCATTGCCGCACCGGAGCTCGCACCTCCCGCGCGCCCGTGGCCATGCTCCTGGCCGCGCCCTCCAGCTACCCTCGCACGCGCGCGCGCGTAGCCGCTCGCAGCCGTCGCCGCTACTGCTCGGTCCCGCCCGCTGCTCGCTGTTGCTGTTGCCCGTTGCTGCCGCCGCTGCTCGCTGCTCCTGCTGCCCTGCTTGCTGCGCTGCGCTGCTGCTCCCTCCTGCTCGCATGCAGCCGCCGCGCCGCTCACTGTCGGCCCGCTGCCGGCCGTCTCTGCCCGCGTGGCCTACTGGCCCTGGCGGCCGGCGCCCCGTCGCGGCCGGCCTCCGCCGCCGCTCCCCGGCCCGCGCCTGGCCTCTCCCCCTCCTCACCCGCCGGCTGCTGCTACTCTGCCTGTACTGCTGCTGCTACAGTAACTGAATGTTACTGTAGCAGTAGCTAGCTTTGCCGCTGCTGCATTGACTAGCCGTCTAGACAGCCCCTAAACAGCGTCTAAACAACTGATAATATGAGTAAAAATAATATGCGTAGAAAATATACTTGACAAACTCCATTTTACTCCACTAGACCAAATCCATTTGTTGCTTATATTAAATGCTACGAAAATCACAAAATGCTAAGTTCTGTTAACTGAAAGACTGAAAACAACCTTATTTTCATAGCTACTCTATGGCTGTTGATGATCAAGCTAATGAACTCTAATATGGATAAAAGTGATACTAACATGTAGATCGCAGAAAAATGCTCACAATTGATATAAGGCACAAAATCATAGGATGTACAGAACAATAGCAATAGCCTTCGGAAAACGGCTAAGTGATGTTTAAAACTGAGCAATTCTCAGACTTAGCAAATTTTCGGAGATATTCAGAAAACTTCGGAAATTCGTAGGAATTCATCCGTAACTCGGATCGAAAAACTTTGTACATGAAAGTTGCTCAGAACGACGAGACGAATCCGAATACGCGCTCCGTTCGTTCATCACATGCCTCTAGCATAGCAAACATGGAACTTTTCCATCGATTTCGTCCGTCCGGTAGTAGCCCGAGACCCGGAAAATATCGTCAGATATTCTTCCGACCCGTCTGCGACGTGTAGTACTGCGTTAGTGCATGCCTAGCCCTGCATATTGCCATGTCATGCATCGTGTTGCATCTGTGCTTTATATTTATTGTTTCTTCCCCCCTCTTCTCTCTGGTAGACCCCGAGACTGACGCTGCTGCCGGGTACGACTACGCCGTTGACGATCAGGCCTTTGCCACAGAGCAACAAGGCAAGCAAACCCCCCTTGAGCATTCCGATATCGCCTATTCTTTTCCCTCTTATTCTTGCATTAGATTTCTGCTACTGTATTAGTTAGCTCCTATTCTGATGCATAGCCTGTTTTGATAAACTGTTACTATACCGGCAATCATACCAACTGCTTAGTATAGGTTGATCAGTGAATCCCCAATGACCCCTTAGTCCCAGTTGCCCCTGCTTCTTCATCGATGATGCGACGACTCGAAGACCCGAAGACTCGGTCAACCGACCGACGAGCCAGGCCCCTCACATCACCGCACACCCCTTAAATATGGCACTGCAGAGCTACTACCGAGTGTCGAGGGTGATACCTCACTTAGCACTCCCGGTGTTAATTCTGTAGCGTAGCTAATCGGTCGTGGGTATCGAGGGTGATTCCTCCTTCCTATTTATCGATAGCGACTCTTGCCATACACATACCTCGAGTGGGATCCATCGAGGGTGATTCCTCGGATATCCACTTGGTGTATAAACACACAGTTACTTTAACTTGACATTGTTTACATGTGAAAGACGGGACTGGAGGGACATGCGGTACCACCCTGGTTGAGGTGGACCTGAGTTCCCGACAGTCTTGAGATGGGTCGGCCCCAAGGGTACCCGTGTGTGAGATGTGGTGGGATGCGCCGGTAAGGCATCCAAAGGGTGATGATGAGGCGTGGACGGGCAGGAGAGGCCCTTGCCACACATCCTCGAGTCGGGGCGACGGGACCGCACTTCATGGGTCGCGCTTGCCCCGCATTAATAAAATGCTAATGGGTTGGGTACTTGATCTGAGTTGGGTCGTTGGCCTTTTTACGCACCAAACCATTGCGTGGGAGAAGTTATGGGTACTCAGCGTTGTTGTATCAGCCGAAGCTCTTCGGACGTCAGCAATGGAGCGGCGCGTGCCCGAGTGGTCCGCAACGGCACCGCGCTTGTTATAAGGGGTGCTAGGACTGACATCGGCCGCCCTCCCATCGTGCAGGTGTGCAAAGGGCGATTGTCCCATGACCCCTGCGCGCTTAGGATTTAGACCAGCGGGCTGGCCTCTTCGTTGAGCCTAGGTGGGGCGACGACGTGCTGCTATCCCGAGGCCGGGCATGACCCAGGAAAGTGTGTCCGGCCGGAGGTGATCAGGCGTGATGGAAATGCGGTGCACCCCTGCAGGGATGAACAAACTATTCGAATAGCCGTGTCCACGGTAACAGGACGACTTGGAGTTGTGCCTTGACCTTATACAACTATAATTGTGATTTAATTTGAAATGAATGTGGCTCCGGGATTGCTTCCTCGCAGGGAGTCGAGGAAGAATCTCTGGGCGTGGTTACTTAATAAAATTGCTACAATAATATGACTACATGTGAGATACCAATCTGCACTCTTCTAATGCTGCAAGATGCTGAAGATGCTAGTCTTCGATAGGACTAGGCCTTTCTTCCTATTCTTGCTTTCTGCAGTCAGTCCAGATATAACCCCCTCCCCTTGATAATGATGCATACTTAGCATAGTTCTGATATCAGTCTTGCGAGTACTTTGGATGAGTACTCACTACTGCTTTGCTTTCTCTTTCCCCTTCGATACAATTCCGCGTTCAGACGACGGAGCCCAGGAGATGGAGTACGCCGGAGACGACTACTACACTACCGCTGGAGCCTACTACTACGTGGAGAGTGCTGACGCTCGGGAGTAGTTAGGAGGTTCCCAGGCAGGAGGCCTCGCCTCTTTCGATCCGCTGCTTATGTTTGTGCTAGCCTTCTTAAGGCAAAACTTGTCTAACTTATGTCTGTACTCAGATATTAATTGCTTCCGCTGACTCGTGCTTGTTGAGCTTTGTATTCGAGCCCTCGAGGCCCCTGGCTTGTAATATGAAGCTGTATGACTTTATTTTTGTGTCTAGTGTTGTGTTGTGATATCAATCAGTGAGTCCCAAATCTTGGTCGTACGCATTGCGTGTTTGATTAGCGTACGGTCGAGATCGGGGGCGTCACAAGTTGGTATCAGAGCCGACTGCCTGTAGGTAGCCCCCTTTCCAACTCCTTGGCCGAAGTTGAGTCTAGTACTTGAAAAACTTTTACTAACATTGTTGTGTGGCTTACTGGCCCACATCTCAATCGGGTGGTATTAGGATCTTTTATTCCTCATCTATACTCTGGGTTCTGATCTCTCTTCTCTTTCGGGTTAAAGGTTCTGCTAACTCTAACTCTAGGTTCTCGTAACTACTTCCCCCGGAGAGCCCTTCATTCCAGATGATGGCTTGATTCACCAGAAGACTCCGAAGATACTCTCTGACGTTCTCCCGAGAACGTATGCTCATCGCGTTTGCGATTACCTTCCACCGTCAACCCCTATGGATGACTACATGCAATTGTCGCTCATACTTTCATATCCAGTTGCTCTTGTTATTACAAGGTACATCGAATTATCTTACCAGAGATTCGTTCTTCCTCGGTTGATCATGTGTTCCACAGAATTCCTTGAAACGCTATTCGATCTTCCGTAATCCTCAGTAACCTTTTGCTCTTGACCATTCTCACCTGCTTGCATTATGGTTGATTCCATATGTCTAGTAATATTCAGTAAATCCTTTGTGGTTTTCAATTGGTTTTATTGATTCAACCTGTGTGTGAATGCACGCAGTCATCAGTTGTGTCTAGTGTTGTGTTGTGATATCAATCAGTGAGTCCCAAATCTTGGTCGTACGCATTGCGTGTTTGATTAGCGTACGGTCGAGATCGGGGGCGTCACATCAATACTACCGAAATGCCACCGAACGTTAAGTGTGCAGACCCTGCGGGTTCGAGAACTATGTAGACATGACCGAGACACCTCTACGTTCAATAACCAATAGCGGGACCTGGATGACCATATTGACTCCTACATATTCTACGAAGATCTTTATCGGTTGAACCTCTATGTCAAGGATTCAGTTAATCCCGTATGATGTTCCCTTTGTTTCTTCGGTATGTTACTTGCCCGAGATTCGATCGTCGGTATCTCTATACCTAGTTCAATCTCGTTACCGGCAAGTCTCTTTACTCGTTCCGTAATACAAGATCCCGTGGCTAACTCTTTAGTCACATTGCTTGCAAGGCTTATTGTGATGTTGTATTACCGAGTGGGCCCTGAGATACCTCTCTGTCATACGGAGTAACAAATCCCAGTCTCGATCCATGCCAGCTCAATAGACACCTTCGGAGATACCTGTCGAGCATCTTTATAGTCACCCAGTTACATTGCGACGTTTGATACACACAAGGTACTCCTCCGGTGTCAGTGAGTTGCATGATCTCATGGTCATAGGAACAGATACTTGACATGCAGAAAACAATAGCAATAAACTGACACGATCATATGCTATGTTTATAGTTTGGGTCTTGTCCATCACATCATTCTCCTAATGATGTGATCCCGTTATCAAATGACATCTCATGTCTATGGCTAGGAAACCTTAACCATCTTTGATCAACGAGCTAGTCTAGTAGAGGCTTACTAGGGACACTTTGTTGTCTATGTATCCACACATGTATTTGAGTTTCCAATCAATACAATTATAGCATGGATAATAAACGATTATCATGAACAAGTAAATATAATAATAACCAATTTATTATTGCCTCTAGGGCATATTTCCAACAACGCCACCACCAAACTCGAAGACATTGCTTTTATCTTTGTATTTCTTCATGTCTTCGAAAATTGTATTTGTCTTCGAACCAATTTAAATTTGCTTTGTTGAATATATTTAGTATACAACTTGGAGTTTGTCCTCTACAACATTGTGCCTATAGCTATATCTTCGTACTTTTCTAGGCTAATGTGATCGGACCCACCTTCACTGTCTGTTCTAATCTCGTCTTACTCTATTCAACTCCAGTCATATGCATTCTACTTGACACGTGTTGATTGTCTTCTCTGTGTTCTTGTCAGTGAAGATTAATCCAACCAACTGTTTAAAATCCCTATTTTTTGTCGTTACCGCTCTTATAGCAACAAAGATCCCGCGCCGTCGTTTCCGGTCGTGTAGTGGGTTGTCAACCGTGTTGCATGCTCGCCACGTGTCCCACTAGAGCCGAAGAGTCCGGGTCATAAACGTCCAAACTGTTTGAATGTTCCTACCCTTATAAATACATGTGCCCCTGCACAATAATTACTCTCCTCTTCCTCCGCCACCTCCAAGCTCCAAACCCTAGCGCCGTCGCTGGATCTCATCATCGCCGGAGAAGGAGCGCTTAGCTGCCGTGACTCCTCCGTCGACATACTCACGCCAGCCGCGACCATCTTCATCCGCCGCCGCCGTAGGTGTGTGCCACCACCAAGCTAGGGTGTGGCAGATTGAACTACTTGGCCTCTCCGCCTCATCGACTAGTTCATCGTGTTCTTCACCGTGGTAAATAAAACTGATTTTTTACCACGCTTTTGATCTTTGCAAATTGTGAAATATCTTCGAGGTCTATTTTCCACTTTCATCTCAATGGATCTCACACTTGTACCTCTATTGCTCAATTCTTTTGCTTATGTTGCAAATCTGGGTTGATTTCTCACTTGTGCAAATTCTCGAACTTGCACAAATCTGAAACCACCCTATCTGTGTGCAAAAGTGAAAGTCTTCGGTGAAAGAGGTCAGTGTCTTCATATCACCATGCCTATTTAAAAAAATCTTCTGAGAATGCATATGACCTCTTCCACTCCCTCGCATCTCTAACTCTTTCACAGGTACATGTCCGCAGCAGAATCGCTTGGATCTCATACTCTCAATTCGTTTGCAGACTACTTGCAGATCCATTTGCACTCACCAGGGGCAAGTTCTCACTTGAGTCAATCTTCAAAGCCTTTGTCCAACTCGAAGCCTTTGAAGACTATGGCCAGAGATGATGCTCCAAAGAAAGGTGGAAGACAGAGACGTCTGAACACTGCCAAAGATCTTCCCCCAGAACTGTATGAGCGCTACAAGTCTGATGAAGATGAAACCTATACACAACGCAAGACTCGAATCCAATGGATTCGAAGATATTGGGTGGAGAAATGGTTCAATTATAAGTTTGTTACAGATGAGTATGCTGAGAAGAATGCTGAGAAGGCACCGTGGACAGATATTATCTGTAAAAATCTTCATCCGAAGACTGAGGTTGAAGCTAGAAGAATTGGCTTCTTTCCGTGCATGGTCAGGCCTCCAATGCCCAGAAACCCAGATCCCTCTAGCATCCGTGGTTGCCCTGAACCTGCTGAGTCTGAGAATGGTCATGAAGAGAATCCTCCAGCTCCTAATCTGAAGCCTAAGAAGAAGTCAAAGGCTTCGAAGCCAAAAGCTTCAACGGTCTCCAAGGCTGCTGGGACGCCTTCACATGCCTCAAGGTCCCCATCTGTTGACTCTGAAAACACAGAAGAGGAGGCTCGCCTTGTTAGATGGATGAAACGCAAGGCTGCCGCTTCCAGAGGACCGAAGCCATCTGTCTCACTGATGGATGCTGCCAATATGATTGAGCTCTCCGATGATGAGTTTGATGATGAAGCGCTGGCTAGACTGATCTAGCAAAAGGAAGAAGAAGCTAAACGTCTTGAAGACTTACCTCTCTTCGACCCAGCAATCCTCGGGTACTTCATTGATGAGTGGTTTGCTGATCCATATCTCTCCATCGATGCCCTACAGCTGCCCATTGGACTTAGTGTCACATTCCAAGGGCTCGTGAATGAGGAGCTAACTGTGGCTCAAAAAGCTGTTCAACTCAAGGCGAAGATCAGACATGAAAAGGCACTCTTCAAGGCCAACGTCCACAAGCTCCAAGCTGAACAGATTCAAGGTTATCAACTGATGATGAAAGACCTCGAAGCTGTATTTGAGAAGAGGTGTGAAGCTGTCAAAGGCACCCTTGTGCGTCTCAAGAAAAAGGCCAACACCATGATTCAAGCTCACAATGAGATGCTGAAGCGCAAGGCTCTTGGCCAACCTGCTCTTGACCCCTGGATCATTGAGAGATCCCGACAGGCTTCTATGTCTTCGGACCAAACTGCCCCATCAAGGTCTGAACCAAGAGGCATTGAGTTTCCAGCTGGCTTCTCTGGCTCGCGCGCACCTCCGCTTTCCTCTGCTATCTCTAGCAAGAAGACAAAGAAAGCCGAAGCTCTTGCCAAGAAGCGCAAGGTCGCTGCTTCTGAAGCCCAAGCTCCGAAGCGGTAGAAGACAAAGAAGCTACTGCCCCCTGTGTCCGCTCAAGTTCCTCCACCTCCACCAGTTACATCAACCACCCATGCTGCTCACCAGGAGCCACTGCAAGTGACACCTATCTCCATGGCTCCTCCTGCCTCTGATAATCAAGAGAGGCAAGTGATACTACATGAGTCTGCTACTACAGAGACTCCTGCTGCTGATGACATTCCAGCTGCGGAAGACATCCCAGCTGAAGACATTGCTCCTGAAGCTCATGCCGATGAAGCCAATGTAGAGGGAGAAAACCCCATGTTAACCACTGACGCTGCTGATGACAGTGAATATGTTGATATCGGCACTCCTCTGAGGCCCTCAGTGCCAGAGAACATCCCAAGTACTCCACCATCTGCATTTTCCACTCCTGTGCCCAGAACACCTGAGTCTCCATTTGTAGCCACAGAAGTTGAACCCACGGAGCATGCGTCGCCTCTCAAAAGGCTTCGTCGTGGACCCAGATTGGATATATCTTCGATGCAGAGCATCTCTGAAGACGAGGTCCGCGTGTCTCCCACTGCACCTGTTGATGGAGTCCTCAGAATCAAAGATGTTGCTCATAACGTGCCAGAGAATGAAGCCCTTGCCACTGAAGACAATGCTGCTGAAAACATTGTGGGCGAAGCCAATGCCCCATCCCCTGATGGTCCTCCAGTTCCTGCGACACCTTCCTCCGACGACAATGCTGACAACATTGTGCTGGCTCGTAACAGAGATGGACAAATGGTTCCCACCAAATGGCCCAGGATGGTAGCTCCACCAAGGATGGGTCCGCAATATGAATATCATCTTCAAAGGCGCCCCAATGTTCTGAATCCTATGCCAAGGCTTCCTATGCTTCACCAACAAGGACGTGCTCGTCCTCATATCTTTAGCGTCAAGTCATTCCGGCTCAACAACACCTTCTTCGACTCCAACCGCAATCCGTATGCCCGTCCGAAGATTCAGTCTGATAGGTTCTGGAGCATCCCTCAAAGGGAATACTACACATGTGTGCTTTATGGCCAGAACCGAATCTTCCCACACAAGAGGCTCAGTCTTGAAGCCATGAAGGGATTGCCATGTTTTGATCAAGCCATTGATTGTCTTCGCGATGTTGGACTCCTGGCTTTTGTCACTGATCATGAAGACTGGAATGAGGAGCTCATTCTTCAGTTTTATGCCACCCTCCACATCTCTGGCTTCGGGCGAGATCTGAAGACATGGAAATTGCACTTCATGATTCGGGATGAATATGTCACAATTGATGCTACAGAATTCTTCCCAGCAACACCTCTTGCATCCTCTGATGAAGACATGCCCAGCATGTTCCAACTACCTCAGCCCAATATGACTGATATGCTTACTATGATGGAACCTTTGGCACCTGAAGCCTATCTACCACACTCATTCTTCGTCCATTATCTTCAGTATCTGCCAAGGACCATCTACCATATTCTTCATCATACCATGTGGCCGATCAAAGGACATACATCTTCCAGCAAGATTGAAGGAGCTCTGAAGACATTGATCTACAACATCGTCTATGGCATCAGGTTTGATCTTCAAGATCTCTTTCTGCGCAATCTGGCTGCCAATGGCATCACCTTGTTTGAACCCAAGATCTTTGCACCATGGATCATGCGTTTCATCAAGTACAGATCCAACACAAGGTTCTTGCTATCAGCTCGCAATCATGGGATATATCTTCCTGATGTTGAAGTCATTCACACTGACATCTACCCTCCAAAGAGTAAGAATTCCCTGATGCAAGGCACCAGTGGCACAACTGATGAGGAAGGTCTTCACATCCCATCTGATGCATCTCGTGCAAGGCTCATTGGCTCTATTCGACAACCTCAACCAAGTGCAACAGCCACTGAAGCCACTGCTAGCACTTTGCCTTGCCAAGCACGAAACAGAACTGAACGTGCAATGACAGATAGAGAGCTTCTTGTCTCTCTCATTCAGAAACAAGATCGTCATCATGAGTGGACTCGAAGACAAATGGCCTCTATGGTTCATGACATCAACAGGATTCACAATCTCACAACCAAGAATGCTTTTGTTGCTCATGAGACAAGCCGCCGTGCCTGGAGGACATTGACCATGCTTGCTCCTGAGGATGAACTTCGTGAAGATGGCTACAGGCAACACTTTCACTTTAGTGCTCCGCCACCTCGCACCGAGAAATGGCGTCAGACGCCTTCTCTCGAAGACAGTGACTTCTCCTCTGAAGCCCCCTCCGTCAATGCACGTCTTGCCAATGATGAATCTGATGACGTCTCTTCTCCGTTGACTGCACATCGCGACACTGCACCAAGCTCTCCTGCACCAACAAACGTCGACCCTACCGCACCATCGTCTTCAACTCCTGCTGGGGACGCGTAGTGCCCAATGTCTTCATCCTTTTTGGTCATTCGATGACAAAGGGGGAGAAGCATTGGTTTGATAGTCTTCAAACGGGTCTACCTATATGGGCCGGGTGTTGTCTTTTGTTAAGTTTACAACTCTCATTTTGGAACATTTGCTATTTGGGTTGTAAAACTTAAGTCCTGATGGACGTCTGCACACTTTATCTTTACCGTACCTTTGGCGCTACCTTAAGTTTTATTATATGCGCTCGAAGCCATTCTGCAGACGCCCATTTTTCATTATGCATTTCATTGTCTTCGAAATATTCTTTAAATGCATAGTGATTGGATTACAAGATATAGGGGAAGATCTCCACAAACTAAAACCTGCCATGTGCTTTTGCATTCCAAGCAAAATCTTCATAAGCACATCTTCAGGGGGAGCTCTCTATATCTTGCAATCAAAATCTCCAACTTCTTATCTTCACATATATTATTCCCGTTGAAAACTTCAACCAGTTTGTCATCAATCACCAAAAAGGGGGAGATTGTAAGTGCATCTAGTGCCACCCTTGTTTGGTTTTGGAGTATTGAAGACAAACATGGTTGAGGGACTAATGTGTTTGTGAGAGTTCACAGGATAACACAGATAGAAGTCCCTGGAGATTCGGTTTAACCGTCGAAGACGACCCCTAAAAATGTCCGAAGACATTGGTGATGGCCGAAGCCATTGGTGGTATGCGAAGATAATCGCCTGAAGATAATGAAACGCGAAGACGAAGTCTTTTGGTAGTTTTATTTCTTCTTTCCTGAGTCATAGGAACCACCGTACTGTTAAGTGGGGTCGATGTGATCGAAGTCAGACACTGACGTGATGCTCAACCAGAACCTATGTCTTCGAGTGAAAACAATGAGAGGAAATCTCTTCCAGAGTTGGTTGAGTCAGCTTTACTTGTAGCCCAAGTAAAGCTGCCGCGTGTGTTTGAAATCCGACCGTTGTGACACGTGTTGGTTGGCCATTGACCCAGGGTCATTTTGGTCATATCAGGTTGGGTTGCCCGCTGGCTATAAATAGCCCACCCCTTCCACCATGAGAAGGTGGCTGCTCAGAGAGAGAGATACGGCTGTTGTTGTTTTGGAGCAACCCACCTCGTAGACATTGAGAGAGAGAAACATCCCACGAGGATAAACCTAAAGACCCAGAGCTAGAGTGTTTGAGCATCACCGAAGTCATTCTGTTCTGAGAGAACTGAAGACTTATTACACTTGAAGACTGTGATCTTCCAGACGGTTAGGTGTCTGGGTCTAGAGCAATCCCAGAGTTATTGTGGATCGCCGGGTGACCAAGTTTGTACGGGTTTCGGAAGTCTCCCCTGAAGACTTACCTGAGTGATTGGGCGTTGTCTAAGTGACTTCGGCTCAAGGGGAATAAGGTGAAGACGAGGTCTTCTGAGTTCAATCTCAGCCTCCCTAACCAGACATACAGGTTTCACAGCAACTGGAACTGGTCCAACAAATCATGTGTCTTCATCAAGTTGCTGGTCCTATCTCACGCTCTTTACATTCTGTACTGAACTGTGAAGCTATTGCATGTATACTTCTGACTGAAGACATTTTCCGAAGACATTCATATCTGCTGTTTATCTTCATACTATCTAAGTTTGTCTTCGACTCATCTTAGCATGTACGATGATAATGCTGAACTTGCTTGTATGTCTTCATTGTATTGCATGCTCTGCTTAGATCCTTGATATATATCCCTACCCGATCCTGTTTCGCTTCCGCATATTTCGAATACATTTACTGTTTCGAAGCCTTTCATAAAAATCGCCTATTCACCCCCCCTCTAGTCGATAACTAGCACTTTCAGCTTCGTTGGTGGTGGACATGATGATGATGAAAACGACGCGGATGCAGACAAACGGTGGCGAGAAGTCACGTAGGAGACGCTACCAAAAACCTAATCGCCCCTCTTCAGTTCAGGATCTGCTGTCCCGTCAATCGTGTACGCGGAGGATGGGATGGGATCACCAGCAGTTACAATAGCAAAAGGAATGACAATGGACGGGTGCGCGTGAAAGCAAATGCGATCTGTTCTTCGTGTCGGCTAGGGTTGGTCAACACCTTTAATATATAGGTGTGGCCGCGTGAAGAGACGTGGCTGGACCCACGTTCGAGTCAGTAACAACTGACGATTTGACATCTCAGATTGTGGCACTTCTGTTAGGGATTCTCCGACCGACAAAAATAAACTGATAGATGTGAAGATTGGCGTAGGTAGTGACACTTCACTTGATGTGACGTTGGAGACTCGGGCTCGGCACGGATGCATGCTGTGCGCGGAGCCATTTGCCAGGGCACGAGGGGGCCTGCCGCTGTGCTGTGTGTGCCGATACAGGTTTTCAGAGGCAAGAACGGATTAATTTTAATACGAGAAAGCTAACGTCGAGTCGACCAGACGTTAGCGACAGATCCGCACGACCCGGTGATCGCTCGATCCGCTTCTCCCGCGCGGGAAAGAGCAATGCACAACGATGGAAAGTGTGTGTTTTCACATAAAAAATAGTGCACATAACAGGATTCGATCCTTGTACCCCCCATGAGGTAACTCAATTAGCCAACCAGCTCACCTATGTTCCTTTTTCTTGATAAAATTAAACCAAATAGGCTAATTCACTTGTCTCCTCTTCTACGTTTGCACATAAGTTAATGCAATGTCCAATCTTTTCCGCACTTAAGTAGACTATTTTACCAACTCATCTAGAGTTGATGACACCGTGGTAATTTTGGTGACCAGGGGGATACTCCCCGGTCACTTTTTTGAGAATATCAGGGTAACTCGCATATCACAGACCTGATAACTTATATAACCCAGTCCTGATAACTTTGGCGTGGGGGTGGGGGTTGATGAAATATCCCCCGGTAACTTTGGTGTGAATAGCATGGTAACTCACACATCGGAGACCTGATAACTTACGCAGCACGGTCCTGGTAACTTGGGCGAAGAGAGGTGATGAAATATACCCCCGATAACTTTTATGTGAATATCACGGTAACTCACACATCGCTGACCTGATAACTTATGTACCTCGGTCTTGGTAAATTTGGCGAACGGGTCGAGGGAGGCACGTTGATGAAATACCCTGGGTTAATTTTTGTGTGAATAGCTTGATAACTCACACACCGTAGACCAGATAATTTTTGGGAGAAAAAGATGTTGGAAACAAACTTGATGCTAGCAGTTTCCATACTTGTAGTTTTATAGCCTAAAAAATCATGCTAAAGCTGAGAATTGAACTCAAGACTTCAATATTGAGATCTTAACACACTAGCCAACTCACCCACTATTTGGCTCCTGACAAGTTCAAATAAAATACCATTTTTTTACCATCCGAGGTGAAAAAGTTGTTGAAATATACCCCCGGTAATTTCTGTGTAAATAAGATGATAACTTACTTACAACTAACCTGATAACTTACATATAAACACATTGATAACTTTTCACCTTGGGCAAAAAGTTCTAGAAATATCCCTTGATAACCTAGTGCAAATAGCATGGTAGTTTACGCACCAGACACCCGATAACTTACATACAACACATTGATAACTTTTTACCCATGGGAAAAAACGTTATTGAAACATGCCCCGGTAACTTTCTGTGTAAATAGCATGGTCATTTATGCACCGAGGCCTCATAACTTACGTTCAACCACCATGTTAACTTTGACCTCGAAGAAAAAACATTGAAACATAACTCCTCCGGTAACTTTCATGTAAATTTATGACAATTTTATGCATCACAGAGCTAATATTTTAGGTTTAAACACCATGGTATCTTTCATCCAATGGGAAAAAGTTTTTGATACATTTCACTTGTAATTTATGTGTTAAATTACCATACTGCCCCATGCTTTAACCTTCTCGTACTGTAGTAATCAACCTTATCATGGTATAGTTATCATGTTGCTCATACTACATTTATTACGCTGGTCATGCAAAAGTTACCAAGCCAATCTTTATTATTTTTTCTGATATGGCAGAATTGAAAAATGTTCAAATAACATTGTTTGTCTACAATAAACAACAACAAAAGGTGGCTTAGTTGGTTATTAGGCTCAATAGCTATTGCATAGACCTGGGTTCGAATCCTCTTTCAAGCATTTTTATTTTCTTTTCATATTATGCAGCGAAAAACTAGAAAAAAAAACCACTAATGATTCACTACGGTTTTTGAGAGAAGGAAAAAAATAATAACTGCAAGCGAGCATGGAATGATAGCGAACACGTATGAATGAGTCGTACGGATCTGTCGCTAACTATCGGTAGACTCGAAGTTAGCACTGTCCATTTTAATATGTGGATCAAAGGCATGACTGCAAAGTAATGTGACCGGGTCGTTTATAGCGTGTACAAGCAAGCTAAGTACGTACCGCTACTTTGATTAGTACAGTAGTACTAGCTGAGAGGGGATACCCTTTTACTTTAGGAGCGGTCGGTACCACGTGACACACCGTGATCCGGATGTCCGTGCTCCGTGACACGCGCATCCAATGGCCGCCCGTTACCGAAGACTGAAACGGCCCTAAAAAAAGCAAGACGGAAACGATCTCTACGAGGTTTAGAGGAACAACCGAACAAGACAGTAACCACTCAGCAGATCCTCCTATAGAATTTATCTACCCCAAGCAAGACTTGACTAATCAAAGCTGGATCGAGAAAAAGAAGTGGGCTCTTGTGGAGCGAGGGACCTGTGTGTGGTACGGTACGAGATGGACGCCAAAACCATGAAAGCGAACGGAGGGAGGCCCTCGTCCACGCCAATTGCCGTGTGGGGGCGCGCTCCGCCTCTAGTTTTCTCTCTGGGTCCGTGTGTGTGTGTGGTTGATGCTCGCAAAGACTGTCGTGGTCCGATCTGGCGCAACGAAACTGATCGTGCAAGTGCCAGGTAGGCGCGAGGAGGGGCCGGTAATAGATACGCCACGCGGCCAAATTCGCTGTTTTGACCCTTTTGTGAACGTTTAGCGGGATCTGACCCCGGTCCCAAAAAATTCCCCGATCTGACCCTTTCTCTACCGCCACAATCCTCGGCGGTAGGAGTACACAGCCTACCGCCATGTCCGTTGGCGGTAGGGCTCCCGTTAGGCTGATGGCGCCGTCTGTCATGCTGACGTGTATAAGTTCCCTACCGCCACAACCTCCGGCGGTTGGCTCTAAAAACCTACCGCCAGAGGACCTGGCGGTAGGGTCTGCAGTCCAGATAAAACGTTGAGAGTGTGGCTTGTGGGCCCCACCAGCCACCCATTCATCCCCAACTCCTCCTCCTTCCCCGAGCGGAGCTCCTCTCCCCTCTCTCTCCCCCATTGTTGCCTTCATCAAATCCATCTCCATTGGTTGAGTTTTCTCCGGTGGATCGAGGCCAAATTCATCACTCAAGGTACCTCCCTCAGTCTCTTCTTTTTGGTTGGTTGGAATCATCTCATTTGGTGGCATGCTTTACTTATATGGAAACCCTAGTTCATGTCATTTGTGTTTGAAATCAATGGATTTGATAGATGATAGGGTTGTTTGTATGCTTTAGTATGACTAATTATCATGTATGTAACACCGATCTATAGTTATTGTTAGGTTTAGGGTTAAGGTTAGGGTTAGGGTTAGGCATTGTCATTATTTAGTAGTTAGGGTTAATTAATGATAGTGTGATATTATTGTTGTTGTTTCAATATAGTTATGGTTCATATTATTGTTATTGTGATATTATTGTTAGGGTTCATATTAGGTTGCCATCCTATCCTGACAATTTTTTCAATGCATTTAGATGGATAGGCTCGTTAATGTACACTATTTGGATAAGGGGACATTTATGAAAGGCAATGCCGATGAAGGGGAAGAATCCATTGTTTTTGATTCAAGCCCAACTTTTGAGGAGGTGGTTGTGAAAGTTAGGAATGTGCTAGATTGGATTGATCCAAATGTTGATGTTAAACTCATTGGAAGGTATGATGTTGGAGTGGGGGTGAAGTCTCGATTGAAGAGTATGCCTATCACCTCGGAATTGCATTGGAAGGTTTACAAGGATAAAGTATTTGATTCGCAAGACAAATCCCTTGAATTGTTTTCCACCAAGGTTGAGCCTCCTTTGCTGCAAATTGACTTGAACCGACATGCCTCTTCCCCAAACCATGATGCAAGGGTGGAGGTGTATGTCCCCAATTCTTCTAGTCAACCACCAAATGAAGCTGAGATTAATGATGGAGCCATGGTAATTCATGAGGAAGAGGTTCATGTTGATGCTGAAGCAGGCCATGTTGATGTTGAAGCCGGCCATGTTGATGTTTATGAGGAAGCCGAAGAGATTCATTATACTCTCATTGGAGACCTGGATGTGTTTGTGCATCAGCAAGACATGGATCGTAACCTCCCCTACCGCCGTATGTATGGGTATGACTCGGATGACGAGGGTCCAACGGAGGAATTGGACGAGGATGGATTCACTGCACAAGAGAATGCAATTTTTAAGAAGGTTACGGGGAAGGAAAGAGGTCCCCCATTGTTTCGTGATCTCACTCTTGCCGACAAGGCTGTTGTTGATGGTGGCATGAGATTGGGTTTGCTTGAACCAACACCGTGCCCGAAGATCGGTGACCCTAAACCCAAGGATGAGGACGAGAATGCTCATTTGAAGAAAGGCATCAAGTTCAGTTGCTTGCAAGAGTTCAAGATATGGTTGAGTGACTATACTATTAGGAACCATAGGCCGTTTGTTGTTTGTCATTCCAACCAAAATCTGCGGTACATCATCAAATGTGACAAAGAAGGTTGCCGTTGGAAGGTTCGTGGAAGAAAAATTCAACAAACCGGGCAATGGGTGCTGAAGAGTTGTGTGGCCACTCACACGTGCGTACCGCCGGAAAAGGCTGACCGAAGCAAGGGACACCGTCAACTCACGTCTGAATTTTTAGGATACAAATTGTTGCCTCATGTAGCCCATGATCCAACCGTGAAGGTGAAGTTTCTCATGAGTATGGTTGACGAACAATTCAGATACCCGGTCAACTATGGGAAGGTATGGAAGGCGAAGGCAAATGCAATCAGGATGTTGCATGGTGATTATGATGCCGCATACAATATTCTCCCAAGGATGTTGCTAGCAATCGCACATAGGAACCCTGGCATGTGTCATGCGGTGAAGGAAAATGACGGAGTGTTTCACCGTGCGTTCTGGAGTTTTGGGCAATGCATCGAGGCATTCAAGCATTGTCGTCCGGTGTTGTCTATCGATGGCACATTCTTGACTGGGAAGTACAAGGGCACTCTAATGGTGGCAATGGCTCACTCGTCCAATGATAACGTGTTGCCAGTTGCGTTTGCTTTAGTTCCTTCTGAGCATGACGACAACTGGGAGTGGTTCATGAGGCATGTGAGAACCAAGGTGATTGGCAACAGGGAGGTATGCATCATATCGGACCGGCATCATGGGATTCTCCAGGCGATAGCCGTGTCCATTCCCGGCCTCCCAAAGCTTCACCACCGATGTTGCATGAGGCATTTCGTGGCAAACTTTTACCGGGCATGCAAGAGCAAAGAGTTTTGCAAAGACCTTACGCATGTGTGCACGACATTCTCCTTGGATGCATTCACAAGCCGCTATGATAATCTTTTGAAGGCATTGAAAAAGAACCAAAAGGGAAGAGCATTCCTGACTAGGCATTATGAGGAAAAACAAAAGTGGGCATGCGCTTTCGATGGCGGAGGTTGGAGATACGGCGACATGACAAGCAACATGGTGGAATGCTTCAACAATGTGCTTAAGGGTGTTCGTTCTTTGCCCGTGACTGCAATATTGAAGTACACCTTCTTGAAGTTGAACGAGTATTTCCTTAATCATTCCATATCAACGGCAGGTTGGATAGGGGACAAAATGGACTATCCAGATAAGGTTCATGATTGGCTGAAATTTCAAGCAGGCAAGTCTTCCCATCAACAAATCATCAGATTCAACGACAAAGATGGGATCTACCAAGTTGACGAGCCAGGTGGCACAACACGAGATGGTGTCACCTACGGCGGCGTTGCTTATGAGGTGCACCTCAACGACCGGTGGTGTCAATGTGAGAGGCCTCACAGGTACCACTGGCCGTGCTCGCACGTGATGACGGTTGCGAGGGCAAGGAACTTACCGGTTTCAGATGGGATTACCATACGGCTGCATCAGTTCACGTTGGAAGCCACGAGGTTGACATGGGCACCTCGGTTCCATCCTTTCCTTGACCAGTCACAGTGGCCAGAGTACGATGGCCCACATATCGTGTCTGATCCTGCACTCATGGTATCTACAAAAGGGAGAAGAAGAAAGAAGAGGTTTAGGAGTGACATGGATGATATAGCTGGATATACTGGCATGAAACAATTTGGCAGCGGTCATTTCATGGAGCCTCTCGACACCAACAATTGTGGTCAATGTGACAACTCAGGACACAATAACAGGACATGCAACACTAGCACGAGTCACACTGGTGGCCGCACAGACAGTACTAGTGCTCGCGGAGGACGGACTACCGTTACAGGTAGTAGTGCAAGAGGAGCCACTAGGGGTGGTCGCGGAGGACGGACTACCGTTACAGGTAGTAGTGCAAGAGGAGCCACTAGGGGTGGTCGCGGAGGTCCTCATGGTGTCAGACTTGGGGGGGGGGGGCAGTGGTCGTGCTTCCGGTGTTACTAAGAGACGAAGGATTGATAGAGGGCGGCCAATTGATGTGCTTCTCAACCCGGATGGTTGATAGAGTATAGATGGTAAATTTGTTATAAAATCTTGCACTTGTTGTCATGTTAGTTCTGTTCACATTAATAACATATTGATATATGTCACTAACACTATTGAAATGTATGTAGGCATGGCTTCATCCGGTTCCATCCTGAGGCCGCCGTGCGCTGACCGAGATGACATGCCGAACAAGTGGAAGGAAGCAACTTTGGACAAGACGAAGGACAAAGATTTGATAACGCCACCATGCTGGTGTGGAGACGTTTGCAAGGTGAAGGTTTCTACTGACCGGAAGAAGTCATGGACGGAAGGGAGGAGGTTTTTTGTGTGTCCCAACTACGCACATGATCGTAGACGTCCGACTAACGCCTATGACGTTCCTCCGGTATGTTAAATATGTTCCGGTGAATGTGTTTTCATGACGAGCGTTTCAATTGTATTACTAACAAACAAACATGTCTTCCATGCAGTCACCCCCTCCTCTTTGCAAGTATTTCACGTGGATAGATGATGAAGTGCCAGAAGATGTCCAGAAGGACCAAAATGCAGACTGGGCTCGGAGGCGGCGGCTGTTTGAAGAATCTTTGCAGCGTGCCGAGTACGAGGAACGTCTTGCTAAGGAGAAGAAGGAGCGGAAGAAGCGCGAGGCGGAGAGGGCACGCAAAGAGAAGGAGGCTCGTGACGAGGAGAGGGCACGGAAGCTTGCGAGGGCTCGCGAAGCATACGAGAAGGATATGGCTCGTTACAACAAGGGAAAGGGACCCATGTTTCCTTAGGGATCTTTCGATCAATCTATCTCGTACTATTCGCTAAACTATGATACTATTCGGTTCTAGATTGTCTGTCAAACTATGTTATGACTATGTTGTACTACGAGTGAGACCATTGTTAAGACCTAAACTATGGTACTACCATGTTGTATTGTCATGTTAAACTGTGATGTTGTACTCACCGAGGATAAAGAACACTGAATAAAAAGGGAAAAGGGGGCCTACCGCCATGTCCCCTGGCGGTAGGGTGTATTCGCCTACCGCCATAACCCCTGGCGGTGAGTACTCGATACTTCTGGAACGGTATCTCCCTTTGTTTTTTCGGTAGGGTTTCACGCCCTACCGCCAGGGGCCATGGCGGTAGGTACTCCAACCCTGTTTTCGTTCTGGAACGTTATTTCCGTTTGTTTTTCCGGTAGGGTTTCACACCCTACCGCCAGGGGCCCTGGCGGTAGGGTTTCACATCCTACCGCCATGGGTCATGGCGGTAGGGTACTTTTAGTTTGCCAAAAGTTAGTTCTCCACCTCGTTGTATGGGGCGAAACCTAGACGGAGTTTAAATGAAAAGGGTACAACTCATCACAACTGACAATTCATCACAAGTCGGAAAACCTAGACAAGTCACAAAACATCACAATTCATCACAAGTCTCTTGCACAAATGATCTAACATACCACACAAATTTCTTCCAGAGTTTAAATGAAAAGGGTACAACTCATGATAATAGGTCGATGGCCTCATGATAATGAACACTCATGCTCCAGTTACATCCTAAACAGACCACCTGCACGGGCATCTGTCCCTTGATTTGCTAATCCGTGTGCACCCCCAATGTATGCCCTATCTGCTCCATCAGTTGTGCCAGTATAGCAAGTGAAAGTGTGACAACGAGCACTATTGGATTCATCTTCATAATCGTAAGCATCCGGTAGCTCTGTGAATATAGGGCTCCGATCTATCACCTTCAGAATGTGGATCTTCACAACATGCAGAACTGTCGGCTTCTCAAGTTTCAGCTGACTATTAGGTGGTGAAATTGGCCCTTCGGAGTCAGTTGTTGGATAAACCTGTCCTAGGTCAGGTTCTGGAAGCTCCACTTCATATAACTTGGGCACTTTGTTAGGATTTCTCATCCACGCTTCAACAACTAGGAAGCAACGATTAGTGGGCTCAACCATCTTAACGAGATCACCACCGAGACTGCTAACAAGCTTACCAACAAACTCTACCTCCCATGCTTCTTGCAGCAGCCCATCAAAGCTCAGCCGAGTCAGGAATTTCAAAGACGACTCCTCCCCACCCATCCCACGATGCCAACGAGTGAACTGGATCGTCTCTCCGCCTGCGGTAAGCTTACGGGAATGGTAGATGAGCACTCGAGTGCAGTCCTCGCCCGACCGGAACCGTACAAGAAAATCTGCTGGAGGCGAACATACTTCGACCATGACGTCGTTGTGGGAGACCCCGCATTGCGTCTCCAAAGCAGCAACCACCTGTGCAGGGGACACGGGAGGCCGGTGTCCTTCCACTCTTCCCACCAGGGCACGACCGCGCAACTTCTCCTCAACCCGGTACATCCCTGTAGTGCGCTGGAGCACACAGCGACCGAACTCAGGCCTCAGCTCCGGCTTGCCGCGCTGCCACCTCTCTGCAGGGAAGTACAAGCTCCCCTCCTTGTTCTCCGGCCTCCAGCTCTCTCGCTCGAACTGGTCCATCCAGAGCTAGTTGACGGCTGTGGGAGATCGATAGATAGGATGAAGTGAGTAGAAATGCACATGTAGAAAACGCACGAACTTGAGGATACGACAAATAATTCACAATCTCTACTTAATATGAATTACAACACGTAGTTCTTGAGGAGTTCAACTGATGAAGGTACAATAGAAGTCATAATAGTTCAAATGTCAACACGGAAGCAAATGGGTACATGTCATTGTAGTTCAAATGACAAAACGTTAAATAGCATCATGCTAATGAACACCCGTTCGGATCGGCGTACGGTCCCGGGTTGCAACAAGTAACATCCGTTCTTTCTTTCACCCATGCCCAACGAGAAGCCTGCTCTGGTAGGGGCGAAAATGGTTGCCTAACTAACCAATCAATGACCTGGCCATGATTTTCCACTTTAAACTGAGCATGTTCTTCCCTTGTGGTACAAAATGCAATTTGCATCGCAAGATCACGTCTGCAATCCTTTTCCGCCTTATTGAGCTTGCTTATCTCCCTCTCCTTTTTCTTAATAAAATTTCCAGCCTTCTTACAAAAATAATAATTTGAAAAGGTTTTCGAAGCCTCGTTCAATGCATCAACGGCCTTGACCCACGCGTTCATCTTTTCCTCGATAAATTCGCGTTCGCGCATCAACGCCGCCTCAGCGGAAGCCTCAACGTAGATGAACGGTGCCATCCTACAATTGGAGGATTGGCCTTAATTTTTTAGTTAAGCAAGTAACCTCTATCATGACTACTAACCATAATACTAAATGCACTACAAATAAATGTGTCTCAATTATCAGATCCATAGAATTGGCACAATATTATGTCAAAGACTAGGGCTTACACTTAAGTCAACAACAAATCCATATGAGAAATAACTAGGGTTTGCAAATAAGTAAGCACATAAACCATAATACATGATTTCAACCAATCAAAAAGAGGGGAGTGGGAGAGGCACCTTGGGTGATGAAAATGCTCCGGATCCAACGGTTAAATCCCAAGCAAATGGAGGGGATCTAGTGGGTGTTTTAGTGGGGAGAGAGAGGGGAGAGGGGGCTGAGCTCGGGGGAAGAAGATGGATTGTGGTGAATGGGTGGCTGGCGGGCCCCACTGGCTCTATAACTTATCTTATCCTGGACCTTACCGCCAGGATCAATGGCGGTAGGTTATGCTATCCTACCGCCAGCCACCATGGCGGTAAGGTCCAGGATAAGCACGTTCCCAGTTCTGTGACGCGCGGAATGGGATAAAAACGGTAGGTATTTACAACCTACCGCCATGGATCCCGGCGGTAGGCTGTGCTACCTTACCGCCAAGCTATGAGGCGGTAGGGTCTGTTGTCTTCATTTTTCCCCTAGTGGATTGTCTGTTGTCTTCATTTTTTCACACAGGAATATTGTAGACTAACAAACATAAATTACAGCACCTAAGAGAAATAATTCAAGCAGATAGTTCATCACAGTACAAGAAAAGTTTCTCACATAGCAAATAGTTCAAGATAGTCTACATAACAAATAGTTCAACGAGAAAGTTCACTTGCTACCTAAGTTCAACTAAGGAAGCAACTTCACTTGCTCCTTCCCCTCTTGGAGGTACGGTCCTCGTTGTGCTTTGAACGGGTCTCAAGACCCGTCTTCTTGTGCTGAGGAGGACGCGCTCTCTGAAACGGCGATGGACTACTCCAATCCTTCTTCGGCTTGTTCCTCTTCTCAAGCTCAAGCTGGGTTGTCTGAGTTGGTGGAGGTCCGTCATCGTCGTCGTACTCCTCCTCGTCATCGCTCTGTTCCTCCTTAATCTCTTCTGCTTGTTCCTTGTCGTCTTCTTCCTCTTCATCTTGTTATCCTTGCGCCTCGCAGTGTTCTTCCTCTTCCTCTTCTTCCTCTTCATCATCGTCGGCCATCGCAGAGGAGGTAGCACACCCAAGCAGGCCCACCAGATTGCGACATTTCTTGACGAACTTCTGCAATATGGATCAAGTTTATGGTTACAAAAGAAAATGAACTTAAGAAAAAATGTAATTGTAGGATGCTGGATGTTACCTTCACCGTTGCCCTCAACTTCGTCTCACTATCTCGAGTTCCTGGGATGGAACTTAGCGCATCCGAGCCTTCAAAAATGCTTTTGTTCAGCTCCGAGACTGCAAAACAATAGATGAGACACACTCAGTACAGTAAACTTCATCCAACAGCCGGTTGAAAACAGACAAACACGACTTACAACTCTGTTCATGAGGGGTGCATACTCCCTAAATCCACTGTTGAGCTCTCTGATGCTCTCATTGTAGGCTTCATTCTCGGAGCAGTCATCGTACAGTTCTTCGGCATCTGCTGTCATCCACTGGGGCCTCAGGCGCAAACGATGCTTCGTGCCATCGTCATACCACCGAAGGTGATCCTCGAAGTCATTCCAGTCGATCACTCTCCTCTCGGTATCTTTCCGACATTTCCACTCGTTCCATTCCTTCACGTATTTCTCATGTGTCTCTCCCCAGTTTACGATCGACTGATTCTTCTGTCTGCTCATACTACAAGGCATAGGAAACGTCATAAGAACGTATGTAAAACATCATAACAAAAACAAGGAAATAGAGAACAAAGCAGTGCACTCACAGGTGTAGGTCCAAGCCACCGGTGTCCATGCGATTGTCCGGTGGGGTACGTTGCGCCTTACCAAACTGTGCGGCAACGCGATGTGGCATGTGGTACTCGACAGCATAAACACAAATCATGGGCACCTTGCACCGCCAGAAAAGCCTGTCCCGCGTGCACATCACGTTCAGCTCGAACCCCCAATCTCGTTCATCATACGGTTGCCAATTAACCTGGTACCAAAAAATGGTAAGCTCAAGTGAAAGTGCCGTCAGAAATTTTCAAAATCTAGTTCGTATACCTGGAAAGCAGTCAGAGCATCAAACTCGTTGGTGAAGACCTTGTACAAAGCCTTGGATGTGCCAGAGTAGACACCCACCACGTCCCAAGCGTACGCGACGGTCGGGCACCGAGTACCATCGTCATCTTCGCCATAGTCTTTCCATTCCCGCGGTTTCAGTTTCTCCGGACGCCCCACCGGGATTCGCTCCCACATCCAAATGGAGAGAGCCCATGCACATCCGCACATACCAGATTTTTCTTCCGTCCTCTGGGTTGCGTCGTCAAGCTACAAAACACAAGTTGATGATCAAATGACATAATCTAAAGTAGCACACTTCAATGAAAAACAGTGAGATATTTTCTTACCGAACGGTATAGGTAGGTGAGGCCAGCGGAACCCCAGCTGTATCCTGCATCCCAGTCCGCTAGGAAGTCAAGATACATCCATAGGGCTGTGTCCCCAGAGCAGTCTGGAAACACGACCTCTGTGAGAAGATACCACAGGTAGGCCCTGGCGTACTGCTCCACCACCCGGGGTTCGGCACGATCCGGGCACTTGCTCCGGTGCTTCAGGAGCCAGGGCAGCGGTACGCCGGAAGTACGGTTACCCTTAGCAGGGGGGCAGTCGCCGATGAGGGCGATAACCCTATCCTCCCAGTGAGCCCTGTCAACTCGGCCAGTGAGAGCATGACCCTCGATCGGTAGGGTTGTAATCATCCCCCAATCCTGGAGGGTCACCGTCATCTCTCCACATGGAAGATGGAAACTGTGTGTCTCTGGCCGCCATCGGTCGATCAAAGCTGTGAGAGCTGAGTGGACGAGCGTCTGCGGCTTACGCTTGAACTGTAGGACAAAACCCAACAGTCCGGCTCTCTTGTAAAATGGTGCGTAGCGATCGTCATACTCCATCTTAACGGTCGTCCCGTGAGCTCTCATCCGCAGTGGCGGGAGCATCTGTCAAAATGAAGACCCAAATATTTAGTAACTTATTTTCATCAATTTGAAAGATTTGGTTCAAGGATGGTAATTACCACTCCATTCTCAATGAAACGAGCACGATGACCCTTGTCGAACGTAGGGTCAAGCATGGTATACTTAGCACCTATGTTGTCCGGAAGAGGTAGCCTCCTACATAAGAGTAAGTATAAGCATAACCATAATTACAATAGCATAAGCATAATTCATTCGTAAAAATGATTCTCATAAGCATGATTCATTATTTCATTTTGCATAAGATTGTTTTAACATTATTGATTTATTTCTTCAATTTGTTAAAAATAAGTAAATACATACAATTTATTCCTTCAACAAGTATCATATCAAAGGTTCATCACATGCATCATGCATCCATATCACAAAGATTCACATCAAAACAAACATATGGATTCATTCCTTCAACATGCATGCATCATATCAAGATTTTTTTTACATGAACTAGGGTTCATCATGAAAATACGAACAATCTCTCCAACAAGTAAATACAAGTACAAATCCAACCCCATAGAACAGCTAGAATCAACCTAAAACAATCCTATGGTGCAAAAAAAAAATCTAATTCGAAAATATGAGTGGATTGCAATCGAATAATGCGACGAATCGGAAGCTTTATGACTAAAACGAATTGGAGGGATCGGAGGAGCTTACTTCTCTCGTTTCAGAGCCATCTCGATCCGCAAAAATGGTCAAGAAACGGAAGAGATCCGAGGGAGAGAGTGGAGGAGGCGAGAGAGGTTTCCCCTCTCTGTTCTTGAGGAGGCCGCGGGGTGGGGTGGGGGAGGAGATGGGGAGGGCGAGCCGGCGGTATAACTTATCTTATCCTGGACCCTACCGCCGGACCCTGCGGCGGTAGGGTTACAAGGGCTACCGCCAGCCTCTCTGGCGGTATGGCCGTGCAGAGCAACGGCGACCGTCAGTTACGGCGCTGACGTGGCAAAGTCGCTTACCGCCAAGGGCCCTGGCGGTAGCCCGTGTAACCCTACCGCCGCCTGGTCTGGCGGTAGGAAAAAGGGTCAGATCCGAAAAAATTTCCCAACCGGGTTAGATCCGGCTAAAAGACGGTCAAAGGGTCAAAACAGTGAATTTTGCCACGCCACGCCTGCTGCTGCTTTAAAAGCCTGTGAGCTGGACGACAATGGTATGGCCATGGGCTATGGCTGCTGGCAGACTAGTTGTACGACGACGCATGATGAAAAGGAACAGTGTAGTCGATGGTGTAGCTCGAGCGGTGGACGAACAAATTGGTTGGCGCACGCAGATCACATAGGGTCTGGTGTGGGTCACCGATCGGGCAGTGCTCTTCCCGACTACTCTAGTTTAGTTGACCGTTGGTTGGTCCCTGAAGCACTGGCCCGTGTCTAGCGCAGCGGCCGCTCCTGAGCTTTCGTGTGACGGTCACGCACGGCACGGGGAATCGCTTTGTTCTAGTACGCACTACCGTAGATTTCCATGAGAAAAAAAGAGAGTACTGCCGTAGAAGATGCCTCCGCGCGCCGCCAGGAAGCTTCCTTTCCGCCCGGTTCGCACGCACGGTAACGGCGCAGGAAAAGCCGCCCCGGATCCCGCTCTCTGCTGGTGCGCCCACGGTAACGGGACTCGAGTGGTTTTCATTTTCAGTGAGATTTCGATGGAATTCACTGAATTGCATTAATTTCAGCAGTCACTGAAATATTATCTTTCGGTCAAATAATTTCAGTAGTACACATGAATTCAAATATGTTTCAAAAATAATTTTAAAATATTCAAATATTGAATTGAATTCAAGTGAATATTTCGGTCTTTTGGCCGAAATGCAAACCGAAATCACCGAAATTCACTGAATTTCGGTGATTTCGGTTGGTGCTGAAATTTTTCTGAAACTGAAAGTGAAAACCTGTCACTCGACCAAATCAGTGGGTCGGTGACTGGCCGCGCAGCGCGAGCTAATAACTGCCTGTTCTGTCTCATTGCGACGGTGGCTCGTGACGGCCTCTCGCGGTAGAGCCCGTCCGTTCGATCGGGGCGGGGTGCGGAGTGGCCACCAAGGAGGTCCCGTCAATGGGAAGGGCCTCTTTGATTCATAGGATTTTGAAAACGCGGGAATAAGAAGAGTATAGGGTTGAAGTGGCATGTTCATTTAAATCCTATAAAATTAGCAATGAGTGTTTGATGTAACGGGAAAAACAAATAAATTCTAAAAGGAGGCTGGAGTGTATGTTAAATTTTCTATGAAATGTAGTACAAAAGATTCCATAGGAAAAATCCCATGGGATCCAGTCCTATGAATCAAAGGACTATTGTATGAAAAAATCCTAAGAACATCTACAACCGGAACTTGCAAATCCGGTCGCGCCCGGTCACATCTTAAATAATGCATTCTACATCAAGATATCTCAAATTAGAAATCTCAAATTCATATTATTACATGCAGTGACGAATTTAAGGGCAAGTCTTCGCATGGCTTGAGCCTACCCTCAAAAATCATGATTTGTTTTTTTAGTACTAAGCTTCAGCAGATTTGACAGTCCCAGTTCAAAGAAAACAGGTGCAGCCGGTCATCTAAACCAACTAGGCTACGCAGAGCCTACCCTGCATTTTCATCCTAGATTCGCTGTTGATTACATGCAACGTAAACCTAATACTAAGCGGAGCTCGTCCGGCTCCGCCGTGCCATGTCCGGCGGCTGGCTGCGCCCCTCGTAGCGTCGGTCCGGTCGCCGACGAGGTAGAGTAGGACACGGGACACTAGCTGGCTCATGGGACTCGAGCTCCCGCCATCTCCCATGCCCTACTCTTCCTCGTCGGAGCACGTAAGACGAACGGTGCCGATAGACGTGAGGTCGATGACGGATCCTTCCTGGGAGGAGCCGACGTCCACCAGGACGCGGTTGCGGCGCCCGCACTGGTGCACCCTACGGGGAGTGGGAGAGTGTAACTCCGCCTCTCCAACGCCCACCGTCGCGAGGGCCTCCGCCGCCTCCCACACCTGCTGCCTCGAACGACGGGCACGCCGCGCCATGCTAGCGTTCGCGGCCGCCCATGGCGCTTCTTTGGCGCGCCAACGGAGGGGTTGCGCGTCCGCCACAGCGTTCGATCGTCAGACGGGCCGCACCGTCTCCAATAAGGCAGCGATGTCGGATCCAAGCACCGGTTGTGCCGACGCAATGGATTTCCGACGTTGCGAGTCCGAGCGCTGCCGAAGAGCGGCCGCCTCCCAGGAGCGGCGGAGCGCAAGCCGGACGGCCATCTCCTCCTCGGGGCCGCGTGGGATGAGCTCGTGATCGACCGATCTGGAGATGTATGACTCAGATTCGCTGCCCGCCATGCCGGAGAAGGCTGGAGATCGTCAGATGGGGGCTTGGGTGGCGGATGGAAAGTGAAGGGAAGTGGAGTGAAGGGGCTAGTGTTTAGTCCAGCAAGCGGATGGGTACTTTGCTATCAAACAGGGAGTCCTTTTGATAAATTAGGGGATTTCTACTGTAGCTACAAAAGGGGAGACTAGGGTTTGATAACCAGATTTATTCGCCACACTCGGCTGATATACACGTCACGGGAAGTAAGTGACAGTAAATACAATTCCCTCCGTTCAACCTTAGTCCCTCCTCCCTGGCTGCTTTGTAGCCGTCGATCTCGTGATCGTCCACCAGTGCCGTCAGATCTCAGTCGACTGTAGCCGAACCAGTACGCCAAAGATAACTGAATTTGTGCAACACCTGGGTTCACACTTCAGATAGCTGACAGACAGACACGTAGATCTGACTGGCGATGCGTGACTCATATGATCATCTGATCATCTCTGAACCTCTGTCTTACACCAAGAGCAACGGGCTATCCAATCAAACAAGCAACTGTCGACCCACAAGTCGTTGAACATGGATCAAAAGAGACACCACCACCACGGACGCAACGCAATGCATCACGCCGGGAATGGTTATTACCCCGAGTCAGCACTGGTATCATACTACATGATAGTCATTATTACCCCAACAAGGTGACAGGAAAACAGTTCAAGCAGGCTCCAGCTTAGCAGCGCCCGCCATGCCACAAACCTACCACGACCGGCGAAACGGCTGCAGCTGCGGCTGCAGCCGCATCCGTCCCCAAACACAACGACTTGTCTACCAAACCCCCAGGTAACAATTGCACAGACTCTAGATTCAGTTTACAATATCATTCGACCGAATTGACGGTCGTCGCCACACACATAAGCCAAGGATGATTTGCCAGGGGGCAGCGGCGCGTCCGCCGTCGCCCGCCCTAGGCGCCCCCTCTCGCGCGGTAATGGAAGTCACCGGACGGTAAGGTGTGGTCGTGCTTCGAGAACATGCCGCCGTCCGCGGGAACGCCGGCGTGCCCAGACCTCGCCGAGGCATTGCCGCCGCCGGAAGCCGCCTCGGACTTCTCCTTCGCGTTGAGGAACCGCCCGCCTGTTCCCCGTGCCCGCTTCATCGCGTGCTGATGCCGGGATTCATGGAGGTACGGCTGAACAGAGGCATCGATGTTGTGTTATGTTGAGAGTGTGTGGACTAAATTCATTTCTACTCCAGGGAAAAGAAACCAAAAGATGCTCAAGGGGCCAACGATAGTACTCCCTCCGTTCCATAATTCTTGTCGTGGTTTTAGTTGAATTAAACTAAAACCAGCTTATTTTCAGCTGGAGGGAGTACTTCTGTTTTTCAAATGGAATCATGCATATAAATACCTTGCGGCTTTTGACCAGCTTATTTTCAGCCTCTAATTTTGCGCGGAGCTGTCTCCTTCGGAGAATGGCATGGTATTGCTTCGCATTTACATAGATGGGCTCTTCAGCGGCAGCTGGTTCAATTGGTAGGGGCACTCTAGAGGATGGTACCATACCCACCATCTGGGGGTGCATCTGTTTAAATTGTTTTGCATCAGATAAAGATGAGTTAGTAGCATCGAAAGGCGACATATTAAACCTAACAAAAAGAAGAGAACCAATCTGCGGCAGGGATGGTGATTCTGAAATCAAAATAAGTTGCCGCCGCCAGTATGCTGCTCAACATTGAAAATTTGACTTTAAGTGAAAATTGCTGTGATTAAACACAATCATGTTTAGTTGCCTTGTCTCAACAGTCATTCCAGTTATACCTAGAGCATATGCTTGCACAGAAAAATCCAAACAGTTGCAGAAGTTAAATAAGCAACACAGCCACGCACGGAAAAATAGTAAGGCCAGAAAAGAGAGTAGGCGAAACTAGTGAAAGAACAGGGATAGGATAAATATCACTCACAATAGCATGAGTGCCATAAGCTGCCACTGCACCACCATAGTAAGGATCAGCATATGGGTATGATATGGCCTGAAAAAGTGAACATCTTGCACAATTCACATGCTCGCCGTTCAACAAACACTTCGAATTCAGAAATTAGTCAACGTTTGAGCGTCACGATAGAGACTTACGAAGGGATGAGTGCGGTCAGGTTTTGGTGGTGCGTACGCTGTTTCTGAATTGCCCAGAGATAAAGCCGACATCATCTTGCCTTCATCACTCTTCGTGTAACCATCGCGATTACCTAGTATTAGTACGAAGAGGAAACAAATGTCATATGACTTCGATATGTAAAGGTTTACAACCAACAATATCCCCATTTTTCATTATTATTATTTTTGGAGACTACTACAGTCTTTCTTTTCAGGAGAGATGATATTACAAGATTATGTACAAATTCAGAAAAGGGATAGTTGGCGGGTCTAGGGCGAACCAGATTGATCATTCTGCTCATTAAAACTTCCTTCGCTCATCCCGGACACTTCCTGAGGAGAATCGCTAGCTGATGACTCGTAAGTAGGCACCTGCTGACCAAACTGAATCATGATTGTGCCATTTTCTGCCAGAGGAACACAAAAGATGTTATAACTCTAACAGTAGCAGGAAATCAGTATATACATCACATATGCAGTCGAGTGGGAGAGTGGAACTGGCTGCAACATTAGAATGGAACAATACCATGCATATTTTGCTTGCGTCTCATCTCATGGGCTTCTACTCCTGCTTTCAGTTCAAGCTGTCCATACAAGTAAGCAGCAGGTCAGTCACAACAACAGAATAAAGAGATACTGCACAACTATAATATCTATATAAACGCTGAAAACATGAGCATGTGGTAGAATTGATCTTCGCTAATTTTAGCTACTAGGCCACTAGGCCCTTAGATTCACTCAAATTTGACACCATGCACATGTCAAATGTTGTATCCATCCATGTATATGCTCGCACATCTGAAGAATCCACATCAGCACTATGCATCAACCCGGTCCCTCAAACAGAAATTCTGATCCTTGAGGGAAGGAGTACCAAGAACCCTTACACGATTTGCTAGTCGTTCACTCATATGCTGAGGGGTTGTGTCCTTGTCCCCACTCGCAGTTGTTTCAGACAACAACAGCTACTCTGAAACCAAACTCTGATTTCTTGGAGAAATAGCAAATCACAGCGAATTCACAGCCGACGACACTCCATCTGAACCCTCCAAGCAACAAGATTTCAGTTTACCCCCAAGCAGTAGTATTACCCCTAATTTTGCTTAAGCTAATTAATTCGACTACTTAATAAAGAGAAACATGAGACCACAGTCAGTAGAACCGCAGCAGAATGCACCCACGAATCTGAGCACCAAATCGACCGGAAACCGGTTGAAACAGCAAGAACCCAGTCGGATCCAGCAGGAAACCGGCCAGACGGCCCAGGGAAACGGTCAGCAATGGCAGGAGCCCAGCTCAGCTCGGGCAGGAGCAGAGCCGGCGCGCCCGCACCCCGGAGAAGAAACAAGGGAAGCGAGTGAGAGAGGAGGAGGAAGAGGAGACCTGTGAGATGTGAAGGGAGCATGTCCCCTTTCCGGCGACCCCTCCTCCCTCTTCCGCAACTTGCTCCGCCTCTCTCCGCTCCTCTGCAAGTCTTCTCCTTTCTCTCTCTACTTGGCTTGGTTTGGTTTGGTTGGGACTTGGGAGTAGTATTTCTCTGTTGGCTTTATCTCCCCCTCCAACTGTCTACTCACCCACCAGACTACCCATAAATAAATAAATAAATAAATTAGTAAATCAACAGCCCAGCCACAAGATAGAGCAGCCAGCCAGCGAAATTACTGAAGCGCCCACTGCTGTGCTGTGCAGTTACTACTGCAACTTTGCTGCTCGCATCAGTCGTTGACCCCAGCGTCCAGCTCGCCGGAGCAGCAAGAAACTTACTCGGCGTGGCACGTCACTTACCGTGCCAGTTTAGCAACCCCGGGTCGCCTATGTGTCCCGGATCGATCCCGGTTTCACCGCCTCGGCGAAAGATCAACTGAGGTGAGGTGGTGACGCTGACGGCAACGGCTTGCTTAGATTAAGAGGAGGCCGGGGAGGTGGATCCGGCGACTAGTCCGGGTGGGCATACAAAATGCAGTTGGAGGAGCGCGAAATGGCCCAGCTCGAACGGGCACGACGCGGGTATTTTTTTTATCTAGTCTCCGACTCCGGGATGTTTGATGTTTTCTGGCTTGCCATTGCTGGTCACGAGTAGATTATGGTTGCTGCGCCATCGGTGTCGTGTGTTTTTTCTTTTCTTTTCTAGATCGCGGCTACGCTATCGGTGTCACCACCATGTAAGAGTAGTAGGCGGGCCTGCGCCGAGGAAGGGGCAGCCGTTGTTGTCGCCATCCGCGCCCTGAATGTGTCGCGGTGTCGCTTTCGGTTTTTCTGTAGCGGGCTGGATGGGGAGCGTCACGGCGGCACGTCGCGCAGGCGCCACTTGTGGCAGGCCTCCGAGGTGACTCACCCCAACCCCGACGCCCCCGAGCTGCTTTCTTTCCTTTCTCTATCTCTCTTTTCCTTTTTTTTTCTGGATTTCTTCTTCTTCTTTGCTCAAACTATTTGTCTTCTTCGATCTCTTCTTCTTTTTTGCTCAAACTATTTGTCTTCTTGGATGTAGATCTACTGACGCTGGGATGTAGATCGAGGCTGCTTTCTTCTCTTTCTCCCTCTTTTTTTTTGGCTGAACTGTTTGTCTTTTTAGAGTCTCAACTGATGAAGGTAAAAGTATCTACAACTGGACTTCCCTAACCCTATATATGCCCAGCCGGATAGTCCGGTCACTGACAGGGCAGAAAACCCGATCCAGACGAGGCCTCGTACCGGTCCCAAACGCTCAGGCACGTCCGTCACGTCGGACCAGATAGGCCAAACCCACCTCAAATTGCACCACCACCCTCCCCCATTCAACTCGTCGATTTGTCCTTCTCCTCTCTTCTTCCTCTTTCGTGCCATTCCGCCTCTAGCTCTGCCACCATACTGAGCGAGTATCGCCGGAAGCATCGTCAGAACACTCCTCTCATTCGTTCTCGCCCGCACGGATGCGATCGCCGGCCCAAACGCCGTCGTCGTACGCTCCAGCTACTCTTAGACTGCCCTCCATATGTTCAACAGAATGTCCCCTGTTTTTTGTGATTGCATTGTAGGCAGAACGATGGATTCAGATGGTTCGTCGGACGAGGAGTATGGACCCACAGATCTTGATAAATTGATTCAAAATGAGTTCTTCGATTCGTCGGATTCGGACAGGAAGCCGAGATGATGATGATCATGAGCATCCAAAGGGAAATGGATTGGGAGGTGGAGAAGATTCTCAACTTGAAGGGTGAGATCAAAGGGAGAAGAGTTTTGAACCGGGATAGGGTCTCTGGAGCACGGCTACTTTACAAGGACTACTTTGCTTCCGTCCCAGCTTTCCCTGATGGATGGTTTCGTCAACACTTTCGTATGCACAAACCATTATTCTTGCATGCGGTGGAGGGAGTGGAGGCACACGATCCACACTTCAAACTCACCGGGGATTGTTGCGGACAACTCTGGTGCTCTGCTAAGCAAAAATGCATGACTGTTACGAGAAATGCATGACTGTTACGAGGATTCTTGCACTTGGTACCGCCACTGATGTTGTTTGTGAGATTGCCCGGATGGGGGAGAGCGCATGCCTAAAGACCATTGTAAAGTTTGTTCGTGCCGTGATGGAGGTGTTTGTAGCTGAGTACCTGAGATAACCAAATGTGCAGGATACAAAAAGGTTGTTGGCTATTCAATGCAAGAGGTTTTCCATGTATGCTCGGTTTAATTGATTGCATATGCATTGGCAATGGAAGAACTACCCCAAAATTTTGCACGAGATGTACCAAGGTCACATCAAAGAGGCTGCCATCATACTGAAAGTAGTGGCATCACATGACTTGTGGATTTGGCGTATTTTCTTTGGAATGCCTCAATCTCACAACGACACCAATGTGCTCTAGCGATCTCATGTGTTCAGGAGACTTTGTAATGGGGAATCGCAACCATGCAACTACACTGTCAACAGCCAGGACTACAACATGGGGTACAACCTTACAGATGGTATCTATTGTCGGTGGGCGGCGCTGGTGAAGACCATATATGATCCCCAAGGCAACAAACAAAGCCACTTCGCATCAATGCAAAAATCATCTAGGGAGGATGTGGAGAGGGCATTCACAGTGCTCCAAGCTCGTTGGGGAGTTATTCGTGGAGCTGCAATTGTATGGGAATCGTAGACTTTTGTGGCAGTTGATGAAATGTTGTGTCATTTTTCACAATATAATTGTCGAGAATAAGGGTGATGGTGTTGCCAGACCCATGATTTTGACAAGCCTGGAGAAAAAGTCTACATCCTGGAACAACAAGATGCGGGTCAGCTTATCAAATTTCTACAGATGCATCAGAATCTTAGAGACCATCAGGCGCACACACAGCTACTCAAAGATCTTGTCGAGCATATGTGGACCCACAATTGAAACCAAAAAGTAATGTTTGAATTGTGCACTTTAAATAAAGTTTATGTTCGAACTATATATTTTCGCTACCAACAAATGTTTATTTACATGCGATATTCACTTGTACGATGGACGTGTATGGATTTGAGGGTTCACATTTGATGAGTGTAGACAATATGGTTTGCCAAGTCCTGAAGTAGATGCTCTAAGGGCAACTCCAAGGACATGCTGTTGGAAATATGCCCTAGAGGCAATAATAAATTGGTTATTATTATATTTCCTTGTTCATGATAATCGTTTATTATCCATGCTATAATTGTATTGATTGGAAACTCAAATACATGTGTGGGTACATAGACAACACTGTGTCCCTAGTAAGCCTCTAGTTGACTAGCTCGTTGATCAAAGATGGTTAAGGTTTCCTAGCCATTGACATGAGATGTCATTTGATAACGGGATCACATCATTAGGAGAATGATGTGATGGACAAGACCCAAACTAAGAACGTAGCATTTGATCGTGTCAGTTTATTGCTATTGTTTTCTGCATGTCAAGTATCTGTTCCTATGACCATGAGATCATGCAACTCCCTGACATCGGAGGAGTACCTTGTGTGTATCAAACGTCGCAACGTAACTGGGTGACTATAAAGGTGCTCTACAGGTATCTCCGAGGGTGTCTGTTGGGTTGGCATGGATCAAGACTGGGATTTGTTACTCTGTGTGACGGAGAGGTATCTCAGGGCCCACTCGGTAATACAACATCACAATGAGCCTTGCAAGCAATGTGACTAAAGTGTTAGCCACGAGATCTTGTATTATGGAACGAGTAAAGAGACTTGCCGGTAACGAGATTGAACTAGGTATAGAGATACCGACGATCGAATCTCGGGCAAGTAACATACCGAAGAACAAAGGGAATAGCATACGGGATTAACTGAATCCTTGACATAGAGGTTCGACCGATAAAAGATCTTCGTAGAATATGTAGGAGCCAATATGGGCATCCAGGTCCCGCTATTGGTTATTGGCCGTAGAGGTGTCTCGGTCATGTCTACATAGTTCTCGAACCCGCAGGGTCTACACACTTAAACGTTTGGTGACGATTAGTATAGTTGAGTTATTTTGTTGGTGACCGAAAGTTGTTCGGAGTCCCGGATAAGATCCCGGACATGACGAGGATCTCCGGAATAGTCCGGAGGTAAAGATTGATATATGTGATAATAGTGTTTTGATCTCCGGAAGAGTTCCGGAGTTCACCGGAATGGGTTCTGGATGTTTACCGAAGTGTTCGGGTGCAGCAACACTTTATATGGGCCAAAGGGATAAAGCCCACGAGGTATTGGAAAGTGCAAAAAGTAGTTTTGCTGCCGCGTAAGCGGTACTACCGTTTTGTGAAGCGGTACTACCGCCCAAGCGGTACTACCGCTTGTGTGAAGCGGTACTACCGCTTGTGTGAAGCGGTACTACCGCCCAAGCGGTACTACCGCTTGTGTTAAGCGGTACTACCGCTTGTGCGCGGTACTGCAGGGATCCGAGTTGGACTCTTTCCCTGCGGGCCAAACCGACCTTGTGCGGGCAAAACCGACCTGGAGGAGGCTTTTACTCCAAGTTTAGACCCCAAGGCTCAACATATAAATAGAGGGACAGGGCTAGCACACGGGATACATCAAGATTTCCCCAAGCCGTGTGCGGCAACCCTAACCCTCTAGTTCCTCCGTCATAATCTCCGTAGCGCTTGGCGAAGCCCTGCAGAGATTGTTCCTCACCACCATCACCACGCCGTCGTGCTGCTGGAACTCAACCACTACTTCACCATCGCTCGCTGGATCGAGGAGGTGAAGGCGTCACCAAGCCGTACGTGTGTTGAACGCGGAGGTGCCGTCCGTTCGGCGCTAGTTCGTGATCGGATCGAGGGACGACTTGCGATTTGGATCGCGGAGACGTTCGACTACATCAACCGCGTTTCTTAAACGCTTCCGCTTAGCGATCTACAAGGGTATGTAGATTTACTCTCCCTCTCGTAGATGCTCATCACCATGGATAGATCTTGTGTGTGCGTAGGAAAAATTTTTGTTTCCCATGCAACGTTCCCCAACAGTGGCATCATGAGCCAGGTCTATGCGTAGATGAGATCTCGAGTAGAACACAAACGAGTTGTGGGCGTGGGTGTATACATATTGCTTGCCGTTACTAGTTGATATTTGATTCGGCGGTACTGTGAGATGAAGCGGCCCGGACCGACATTACGCGTACACTTACGCGAGACAGGTTCCTTCAACTGACATGTAACTTCGTTGCATAAAGATGGCTAGCGGGTGTCTGTCTCTCTCACTTTAGTTGAATCGATTTCAATGAAGAGGGTTCTTTTAGAAGATCAAAAAGCAATCACTACACCACGTTGTGGTTTTGCGTAGGTAAGAACGGTTCTTGCAAACCCGTAGCAGCCACGTAATATTTGCAACAACAATTAGAGGACGTCTAACTTGTTTTTGCAGGGTATGATGTGATATGATATGGCCAATTACATGATGAGATATATGTGATGTATGAGATGATCATGTGTTGTATAGAATATCACGACTTGCATGTCGATGAAGTACGGCAACTGGCAGGAGCCATAGAGTTGTCTTTAATTATTGTATGACCTGCGTGTCAATCATTAAGCGCTATGTAATGCTTTACTTTATCGCTAAACGTTAGCAATAGTCGTGGAAGCAACAGTCGGCGCGACAACCTTATGGCGACACGTTGATGGAGATCAAGATGATGGAGATCATGGTGTCATGCCGGTGACGATGGAGATCATGCCGGTGCTTTGGAGATGGAGATCAAAAGCACAAGTTCATGGCCATATCATGTCACTTATGATTTGCATGTGATGTTAATCCTTTTATGCATCTTATTTTGCTTAGGACGACGGTAGCATTATAAGGTGATCCCTCACTTAAATTTCAAGATAAATTGTGTTCTCCCCGAGTGTGCACCGTTGCGAAAGTTCATCGTTTCGAGACACGCCGTGATGATCGGGTGTGATAGACTCCACGTTCACATACAACGGGTGCAAGCCATGTTGCACACGCGGAACACTCGGGTTAAACTTGACGAGCCTAGCATGTACAGACATGGCCTCGGAACACAAGAGACCGAAAGGTCGAACATGAGTCATATAGTAGATATGATCAACATGAAGATGTTCACCATTGAAACCACCTCGACTCACGTGATGATCGGACTTGAGTTGGTGGATTTGGATCATGTTACACTCGAATGACCGGAGGGATGTCAATTTGAGTGGGAGTTTTAAGTAACATGATTAACTAAACTCATTATCATGAACATAGTCAAAGTGTCTTTGCAAATTATGTTGTAGATTACTAGATCGCGTTGTAGCTCCCCTGAATTTTAATGCGTTCCTAGAGAAAGCTAAGTTGAAAGATGATGGAAGTAACTTTGTGGATTGGGCCCGTAATCTAAGGATTATCCTTACGGCTTCCCAGAAGGCTTATGTCCTTGATGCACCGCTTGGTGATCCACCCGCTCCAGTTGAGTCTCTAGACGTTGTGAACGCCTGGCAGGCTCGTTCTGATGATTACTCAATAGTTCAATGTGCAATGTTGTATGGCTTAGAACCGGGACTTCAAAGACGTTTTGAACGTCATGGAGCATATGAGATGTTCCAGGAGTTGAAGTTTATCTTTCAGAAGAATGCCCGGATCGAGAGATATGAGATCTCCGATAAGTTCTATACTTGCAAGATGGAGGAGAACGGGTCTATCAGTGATCACGTGCTCAGAATGTCTGGGTACTCCACCCGTCTGGCTGAATTGGGGATGCCCCTTCCGCCAGAGGCTATCACTGACAGAGTTCTTCAATCATTGCCACCTAGCTACAAGAGCTTCGTGTTGAACTATAACATGCACGGGATGAACAAGTCAGTCGCCGAGCTGTTTGCGATGCTGAAAGCCGCTGAGTCTGAAATTCAGAAGGAGCATCAAGTGTTGATGGTCAATAAAACCACTAGTTTCAAGAAAAAATGGCAAGGGTAAGAAGGGTAAATCTAAGAAGGGTGGCAAAGCAGTTGCTGCTCCTGTGAAGAAACCCAAGGCTAGGACCCAAACCAGAAACTGAGTGCTTTCATTGCAAGGGAACTGGACACTGGAAGCGGAACTGCCCCAAGTATTTGGCTGACAAGAAGGCGGCCAACAACAAACAAGGTATATATGATATACATGTTATTGATATGTTCCTTACCAACCCTCGTTGTAGTGTCTGGGTATTTGATACCGGTGCGGTTGCTCATATTTGCAACTCTAAACAGGAACTGCGGAATAGACGGAGGCTGGCGAAGGACGAAGTGACGATGCGCGTGGGAAATGGTTCCAAGGTTGATGTGATCGCCGTCGGCACGCTCGCTCTTCGATTACCGTCGGGATTAGTGATGAACCTAAATAAGTGTTATTTGGTGCCTGCGTTAAGCATGAACATTATATCTGGATCTTGTTTATTGCGAGACGGTTACTCATTTAAATCAGAGAATAATGGTTGTTCTATTTATATGGGTAATATCTTTTATGGTCATGCACCCAATGTAAGCGGTTTATTCTTATTGAATCTCGATAGTAATGATACACATGTTCATAACATTGATGCCAAAAGATGTAGGATTGATAATGATAATACCACTTTCTTGTGGCACTGCCGTTTAGGTCATATTGGCGTAAAACGCATGAGGAAGCTCCATGCTGATGGACTTTTGGAGTCACTTGATTTTGAATCACTTGACACATGTGAGCCATGCCTCTTGGGCAAGATGACTAAAACGCCGTTCTCTGGAACAATGGAACGGGCAAGTGACTTATTGGAAATCATACATACTGATGTGTGCAGTCCGATGAGTATTGAAGCACGCGGTGGTTATCGTTACTTTCTCACCTTCACTGATGACTTAAGTAGATATGGGTATATTTACTTAATGAAACACAAGTCTGAAACATTTGAAAAGTTCAAACAATTTCAGAGTGAAGTTGAGAATCATCATAACAAGAAGATTAAATTCCTACGATCTGATCGAGGAGGAGAATATCTGAGTTATGAGTTTGGCAGTCACTTAAGACAATGTGGAATTGTTTCACAACTGACACCGCCTGGAACACCACAGCGTAATGGTGTGTCCGAACGTCGTAATCAGACTTTATTGGATATGGTGCGATCTATGATGTCTCTTGCCGATTTGCCACTATCGTTTTGGGGTTATGCATTAGAGACAGCTGCATTCACTTTAAATAGGGCACCATCGAAATCCGTTGAGACAACGCCATATGAACTTTGGTTTGGCAAGAAGCCAAAGCTGTCGTTTATTAAAATTTGGGGATGTGATGCTTATGTCAAAAAGCTTCAGCCTGAAAAGCAGGAACCCAAAGCGGAGAAATGCGTCTTCATAGGATACCCAAAAGAGACAGTTGGGTATACCTTCTATCTCAGATCCGAAGGCAAAGTGTTTGTTGCTAAAAACGGAACATTTCTTGAGAAAGAGTTTCTCTCGAAAGAATTGAGTGGGAGGAAGATAGAACTTGATGAGGTTGTTGAACCTTTACTTCAACCTGAGAGTAGCGCAGTACAGAAAGTTGTTTCTGTGGAGCCTACATTAGCTGAAGAGGAAGTTAATGATGATGATCATGAAGCTTTGGATCAAGTTGCTATCGAACCTCGTAGGTCGACAAGGACGCGTACTGCTCCCGAGTGGTACGGCAACCCTGTCTTAGAGGTCATGTTGTTAGACAACGATGAACCTACGAGCTATGGAGAAGCGATGATGGGCCCGGATTCCGAGAAGTGGTTAGAGGCCATGAAATCCGAGATGGGATCCATGTATGAAAACAAAGTATGGACTTTGGAAGTATTACCTGAAGGGCGTAAGGCCATTCAGAACAAATGGATCTTTAAGAGGAAGACGGACGCGGACGGTAATGTCACCGTCTATAAAGCTCGACTTGTGGCAAAGGGTTTTTCACAAGTTCAAGGAGTTGACTACGATGAGACCTTCTCACCCGTAGCGATGCTTAAGTCCGTCAGAATCATGTTAGCAATAGCTGCCTTTTTCGATTATGAAATTTGGCAGATGGATGTCAAAACAGCGTTCCTTAACGGTTACCTTAAGGAAGAGTTGTATATGATGCAACCAGAAGGTTTTGTCGATCCAGAGAATGCTGGCAAAGTTTGCAAACTCCAGCGATCCATTTATGGACTGGTGCAAGCATCTCGGAGTTGGAATCTTCGTTTTGATGAGGTGATCAAAGCGTTCGAGTTTATACAAGTTTACGGAGAAGCTTGTATTTACAAGAAAGTGAGTGGGAGCTCTATAGCGTTTCTAATATTATATGTGGATGACATATTACTGATTGGAAACAATATAGAAATGCTGGAAAGCATAAAGGAATATTTGAACAAGAGTTTTTCAATGAAGGACCTAGGAGAAGCTGCTTTCATATTAGGCATCAAGATCTATAGAGATAGATCGAGACGTTTGATAGGACTTTCACAAAGCACATACCTTGACAAAGTTTTGAAGAAGTTCAAAATGGATCAGTCCAAGAAGGGGTTCTTGCCTGTTTTGCAAGGTGTAAAGTTGAGTAAGACTCAATGCCTAGTGACTGCAGAAGATAGAGAAAAGATGAGTGTCATCCCCTATGCTTCGGCCATAGGCTCTATCATGCATGCAATGATGTGCACAAGACCCGATGTCAGCCTTGCCATAAGTATGGTCGGAAGGTTTCAAAGTGATCCAGGAATGGAACACTGGACGGCGGTCAAGAATATCCTGAAGTACCTGAAAAGGACTAAGGACATGTTTCTCGTTTATGGAGGTGATCAAGAGCTCGTCGTAAAGGGTTACGTCGATGCAAGCTTTGACATTGATCCGGATGACTCTAAGTCGCAAACCGGATACGTATTTATTCTTAATGGGGGTGCGGTTAGCTGGTGCAGTTCCAAGCAAAGCGTGGTAGCAGATTCTACATGCGAAGCGGAGTACATCGCTGCCTCGGAGGCGGCGAAGGAAGGTGTCTGGATGAAGGAGTTCATGACAGATCTTGGAGTAGTGCCTAGTGCGCTTAACCCAATGACTCTGTTTTGTGATAATACTGGTGCCATTGCTCTAGCCAAGGAACCAAGATTTCACAAGAGGACCAGACACATAAAGCGACGTTTCAATTCCATCCGCGATTACATCAAGGAGGACGACATAAATATTTGCAAAGTACACACGGATCTAAATGTTGCAGATCCGATGACTAAACCTCTTCCAAGGGCTAAACATGAACAACACCAGAACTGCATGGGTGTTCGATTCATTACAATGTAAATCACATAGTGATGTGAACTAGATTATTGACTCTAGTGCAAGTGGGAGACTGTTGGAAATATGCCCTAGAGGCAATAATAAATTGGTTATTATTATATTTCCTTGTTCATGATAATCGTTTATTATCCATGCTATAATTGTATTGATTGGAAACTCAAATACATGTGTGGGTACATAGACAACACTGTGTCCCTAGTAAGCCTCTAGTTGACTAGCTCGTTGATCAAAGATGGTTAAGGTTTCCTAGCCATTGACATGAGATGTCATTTGATAACGGGATCACATCATTAGGAGAATGATGTGATGGACAAGACCCAAACTAAGAACGTAGCATTTGATCGTGTCAGTTTATTGCTATTGTTTTCTGCATGTCAAGTATCTGTTCCTATGACCATGAGATCATGCAACTCCCTGACATCGGAGGAGTACCTTGTGTGTATCAAACGTCGCAACGTAACTGGGTGACTATAAAGGTGCTCTACAGGTATCTCCGAGGGTGTCTGTTGGGTTGGCATGGATCAAGACTGGGATTTGTTACTCTGTGTGACGGAGAGGTATCTCAGGGCCCACTCGGTAATACAACATCACAATGAGCCTTGCAAGCAATGTGACTAAAGTGTTAGCCACGAGATCTTGTATTATGGAACGAGTAAAGAGACTTGCCGATAACGAGATTGAACTAGGTATAGAGATACCGACGATCGAATCTCGGGCAAGTAACATACCGAAGAACAAAGGGAATAGCATACGGGATTAACTGAATCCTTGACATAGAGGTTCGACCGATAAAAGATCTTCGTAGAATATGTAGGAGCCAATATGGGCATCCAGGTCCCGCTATTGGTTATTGGCCGTAGAGGTGTCTCGGTCATGTCTACATAGTTCTCGAACCCGCAGGGTCTACACACTTAAACGTTTGGTGACGATTAGTATAGTTGAGTTATTTTGTTGGTGACCGAAAGTTGTTCGGAGTCCCGGATAAGATCCCGGACATGACGAGGATCTCCGGAATAGTCCGGAGGTAAAGATTGATATATGTGATAATAGTGTTTTGATCTCCGGAAGAGTTCCGGAGTTCACCGGAATGGGTTCCGGATGTTTACCGAAGTGTTCGGGTGCAGCAACACTTTATATGGGCCAAAGGGATAAAGCCCACGAGGTATTGGAAAGTGCAAAAAGTAGTTTTGCTGCCGCGTAAGCGGTACTACCGTTTTGTGAAGCGGTACTACCGCCCAAGCGGTACTACCGCTTGTGTGAAGCGGTACTACCGCCCAAGCGGTACTACCGCTTGTGTTAAGCGGTACTACCGCTTGTGCGCGGTACTGCAGGGATCCGAGTTGGACTCTTTCCCTGCGGGCCAAACCGACCTTGTGCGGGCAAAACCGACCTGGAGGAGGCTTTTACTCCAAGTTTAGACCCCAAGGCTCAACATATAAATAGAGGGGCAGGGCTAGCACACGGGATACATCAAGATTTCCCCAAGCCGTGTGCGGCAACCCTAACCCTCTAGTTCCTCCGTCATAATCTCCGTAGCGCTTGGCGAAGCCCTGCAGAGATTGTTCCTCACCACCATCACCACGCCGTCGTGCTGCTGGAACTCAACCACTACTTCACCATCGCTCGCTGGATCGAGGAGGTGAAGGCGTCATCAAGCCGTACGTGTGTTGAACGCGGAGGTGCCGTCCGTTCGGCGCTAGTTCATGATCGGATCGAGGGACGACTTGCGATTTGGATCGCGGAGACGTTCGACTACATCAACCGCGTTTCTTAAACACTTCCGCTTAGCGATCTACAAGGGTATGTAGATTTACTCTCCCTCTCGTAGATGCTCATCACCATGGATAGATCTTGTGTGTGCGTAGGAAATTTTTTTGTTTCCCATGCAACGTTCCCCAACACATGCATCAAATCGCCCCTAAACGTCCACACAACAAGTCCAAAAACTTTTTGCTTCAACATCATGCATCAAATGTCTGTGGATCGGTGCGAACGTTCGAATTCCGACAAAGTGGAAGCAAATTTGGGAAGTTTCCATGCCTTCGAACGCGTGCCACATTGATGTGTGACTACAAGGTTCCACCCAAAGCCCTCGTCGCACGTTTTGCTTCAAAACCCATGGCGCTCTAGGGTAGACGTGACAGCGTGGACACCTACAACATTCATGCCACTTAGAGCAACGTGGCCGGACGGTTGGCCAGCACCGCTTCAATGTGGACACAGCGATCGAAAACCCTACTATGGTCGTTGCGTCTTTATTGAAGCGGCACTGATCTGTCTGCCACGGCTATTTAAGCAGGCAAGGCTTGTTGGGAAACCCTATCTCCTCTCCTCCGCTCACCACTGCCTATCCTCCTCTCTTATGATATGCACACCAAGTGATGGGCAAGTCTGGCAGTTGGTTCCCGGCACCAGCGAGTGATCCACGGGGTGCTCCGAATTGTGGCACTACCACCCATGGGCTCCGGGCCTGTTTGGATCAACCACTCTGACGACCAAGGATGAGGTAGTGCCCCTCCTCGCCAAGGTCACACGCATGGACTATGAGTTCATGATGCACATAGAGATGTTGTTCAAGCGGTCGCTCTGTGACTGCGGTACGGCGCTGTCTTCGCCGCCAGGTCAAAGGATGATCTCACCTTGCTGTGGCGCAACCATGGCGTACAAAGTTGACACTGAGTCAAGGAGGAAATGGCGTTGCCGCCGTGTAGCCAGTCCGACCGTTCCGTCTAGATGACGTTCCAGTCGTGCCGTTTCTAACGGGGCAAGGAGGTGGGGCCATCACCGCCCATCGACGGTTTGCGAGGCACTCGCGTTGGGATGTAGATCGAGGCAAACACGCGAGCATCTACAGCCGGACTGGGCAAATCTGCCCCCCTATACGTCCGCGGACGCGCCCGAACGGTCCCTCATATTTCGCTCCCGAAATCCACATATCTCAAATCCGGACTCCAATATCCATGCAAATACATGCATGTCGATCACATAAGTCATTGTTGCACGTAAATAACAAATGTTGGTACCGAACATAAATAGTGTTTACGTAAAATTTATTTTAAGTGCACAATCAAACATCAGCTCTTTGGTTTTCATTGTGGGTCACATATGCTCCACAAGATCATTGAGTAGTTGTGCATGCTCACGAGCATGATCATGTCCACAAGATCATTAAGTAACAGCCGGTCCATTTCCTCTTGCATGCTCATGAGCATGATCATGTCCACTTCTTCATCCGAATCCGACGAATCAAAGAACTCGTCTTGAATCATTTGATCAAGCTCCGTCGGTCCATACTCCTCGTCAGGCGAAGCATCGGAATCCATCGTTTTCCCTAATAAAATCACAAAAAATCTAGTCGGACAATGTGTCAAACACATCAAGCTCAAGGCGGAGCCAGAGAGTTGCCGAACGTACCGTGGTGGCGTCCGGGCCGGCGACGACGTCCCCCGTGACGAGGACGGGAGAGAGGACTGCTCTGCTGGAGCTGGCGGCATAGAGGCTAGAAACGGTTGCGGAGTGCGCGCGTCGGCAGAGCTGCGAGATGGACGGCGCAGAGGAGAAAGAAGAGATGAGAGAGCAAATGGATCCGGCAGTTCTGGGAACGGGGGTGAATTTGGTGCAATTTACGATGGGGTCGGACTGTCGGGTCCGACGTGGCGAGCGCGCCCGGGCGCCCCATACCCGCCCCATATTTAGGCTGGATACGAGGGGTGCCGCTCAGCCCTAATGTTTGAGGCGCCCGTCTGGATCGAATTTCGTGATCGGTCACTGACCGGACGGCCCGTCTGGAGGTTTAACGGGGTTTGGGATGCCGGGCTGTAGATGCTCTAAGTGGATGAATAGGAACTCATTGTAAGATCACTGACGTTGGGATGTAGATCATGTATACTAGGATGCCCGCTCCCAGTGTAATCGTAGTTGTCGCAATTTTGTCGAACCTTCTGGTGCACTTCAGCACTTGCACGACACTGCATTGAAAGTTTCAAACTACTCCGAGTACGAAAAATAACCAGTAGAATTAATTGCCAGCTGCCCCATCGCCCCACTTGCAATCCTCACCGTCAGCTTAACAAAGACCCGAGGTCAAGAAGTCAACCCACTTCATTCGCGAGCTCTACCATCATCCAGAGAAAAAAGAGAGCCCATGAGATCAGGATAAACACACAGCCAGTGGCAGTGCTAATCACAGGATAATGAATGAAACGCCGGTCGTAATCGCGCATCACGACGTACGCTAATTAACCACGCGCGGCTGGCTGCTGAAGGCTCTCAAGGAAGGAAGGAAGGAAGCCACGGCGCACCAGCGAGAAGCGGAAGGGCAGAGCGGGCTCTCTGCACTTTCAAACGCCACCGCCCGATTAATATACTCTTTGCTTTCCGATCGAGGCGATTAGAGTAATCCTTAAAGGCGCCTTCGCCAACCTTGGTGCTTATCCGCTGTAACAATGGCCGAGGGTTTGGATTAGGCTTTTTTTTAATACGTACAGTATATATTATGGATATGGATAGGACGGCGAAGGTGCAAAACGTACGTGATTCGCTCCCCCACCTCGAGCTTGAGGCTGGATGCGGCCGGCGGCCGGCCACCGGCCACTGATCTTATCCAGTTTCTTCCGGGCTGGTAGATGACCCAGCAATATCATGGTGTAAAGTTGCCCTGAGACATGGCGTCGACCCAGAAAGCTATATGCATACAGTGCGTACCATTGAGATGGTGCAAGACTGGAGCAGAAATATCGCCGCCACGTAGAGGATCAGATAAGGCCGCCGTCGGTCGCAAGAGCCAAGATAGTGCGGGTTATCACTCGCACCAATTAACAAGATGATGGGAAACAAGCGCATCAGAGTTGAAGTTGAGATTGGACGATTGACTGACTGACTGACGTTGAAACCAAAATACAGTATGCAATCCTAGCTTTTCGTGGAATCAAATGGAAACAGTGTGTCAGTGTACCTATCAAGATTGAAAGAATGGTAATCAGCTCTGTCTGCCATGATTCACATGCAAAGAAGTCGAGAAGAAGGTGATTGATAGAGGACCACATACTCCAAGTCAACGCCGCCTTCAGAAAAAGGTGTCAACGCCCGTGTCAGTGCTCGATGGTGCAACTTGAGGGCCCTGTTGAAGATCATTTCCATCTCTTTTCCTTCCGTACTTGGTGCTTTTGGTGGTCTCGCTCTCACCCCTCTCTTTCGCCGTAGAGGTAAGGACATCTTCAAAGTCGACCCATAAATTTTTTTATCGCATCCGTTCACTGACGGGGTTCAGTCTTATGAACACTGATGTCGGACACCGCCATCCAATGCCGGCCATATATATTTCAAACACTTTTCGAACAAACAAGATAAAATTCATGCGAAGATGACGGATTTTCATATAAACCGAAAGATTCATGCAAACATGATGGAGGATTTCATATAAACCAAACGAAGTTCATTACATTTGGGACATACTTCAACTAAAAACGAAGCTCGTCCGACTTTGAAGGTATAAATTCACATATACTTCAACTAATCACGTAATCTAAATGATTGCCAGCGCTCGTTCCCCATGTCCAGCCATGAGCCTAAAAAATTGAAGCTCTGGTACTTGCCCTCGCCTTCTTCAGTTCCGTCTTGACGCTCTCCAGCTCTGCCTCCACAGCCTCCGCCACGGCAGCTTGAGCGGCTAATCGACCGACGATTTATCAGCCTGCCAAGCTTGGCTTCAGGAGGAGGGGAAGAGCGGTGGCCTTCCTCGGAGCCGAGCGGTGGCGACCTGCCATGCACTACTTTTCCTTGTTGCCAACATCGCCCGCGGCCGTGCCGACTTCGTAGTCGTGGAAGCAGGGCGCGGCCTTGGCGGAGCCGACGATGTCCTCCTCGTCGTCGCTCTTGCCCCGCACCTTGTCCGCGACCTCGTTGAACTCTTTGTAGGCGGCCTCCAGTTCCGCTTGATGCTAGCGGTATCGCCAGTGGTCAAGGCGGATCTCACGGGCGGAGCGGTAGGACTCAAGCAGCGTCGCCTGGTCCGCCACGTCCGCGTTCGGCGCAATCGCCCTGCCGACGGTGAGCTGCTCCTCCGTCTGTCGGTGCTCCTCGAGGAGCTGGACGTTGTAGCCGTGTCAGCCTGCGCCTTCGGGAACTGCTCCTCCCACACCATATCCATGTAATGGGCACGTGGCTCGCCGATGGTCATGCTGCAATGCATCGACAAGGAGGGTGGCACCGGCTCGTCCTCAACCATGGCCTCCATTGGGACGTCGTCAGCCTCCGGCTGTCTGTCAGCCTACTAGCCGACAACAATGGCGGCCATTTCCTTCTTCTGCTCCGGCGATAGTTCACCCCAGAGAGTTTTGGAGCACGAGGAGGCCATAATGGGATTGTTGCGGAGAGGAGAAAAATGGACCGGAGGAAGATGACTGCGGCTATGGCCAGGGCTGCAGTTTATATAACGGGCGAATGACAATGGTAGGCGGTAGATGGATGGACGAGTGATGCCGGAGTAGGTTCCTCGGCAACCGCGTGTTATTAATGTGGGCGGCAGACGGACGAACGACCGTGGGGGTCATTTGAACGCGAAGCAGTCGCGTGCACTCGGAAGCGACCCGGGCAGCGCTCTCTCGGCCGCCGTGCTGCTTCAACGTCAGCGCAGTGAGAGGTTGTGTTCGCTCTGGCCGTACATGTGCGGCACTGACACTCTGGAGTGGCGCTGATCGTTTAGAGCGAAAAGCACGTGCGGGAGAGGGTGGGGGTGATGGGTTATGATGGTAAGAAGCGGGCGCGGCAGCGGTCCGGACGCCCGTAAAACCCCATGTTTGTCTCCGGTTTGCGAGAGAAAGTGCGTCCGGACCGTCCTATGGACCGATGCAGGACTGCATTGGATGACACAACACGTCCGGACCGATCAGATCGGTTGCGGGCAGTTTGCGGATCAACGTTAGAGATGCCTATAACTGGAAAAAATCTTTTTTTTCTCTACACACCCGCCAGGATACCGCCAGATGCTGATATAATGATTTAAAAAAAACTGAGGTGTGATAGAATGATTAGAACTCCACATTTATCCACCAAATGCCGCCACGAAGGAGTGAGGTCGATTTTTTTAGGTGAAAGGAGTAGAGATCAAATGATAGGTATGATAGTGTGAAACTTTGATCCTAGGCGGGGAATTTTGGGCCAGACTTTAAACAGGCAGTCTGTAAATATCAAGCCCGGCCTATCCTGGCCCAAAACATATAAACGATAAAAAATGATATATAACCTCAAAACGAAATAAAAAATGATATTTTTAGTAAGTTAAAATACACTCTATTTGGAATAAGAAAAATGTGAGGTGGGCTTGGAGTAGAAAACTAGAGTCCAAGCTTTCTACCACCTACAGACCTTCGCTCAAGCAATAGTTGGCACATGATGATAGTTTTCTTCAACCCACCATTCCTTTTTTCCAAACGGTGGAAACGCTTTGCCTCATTAATTAATTAAGAAGAAGTTAGAGCGGGAAACCCATCATTTAAGTTCTTAACTGAAATACATTTATGCAACATTTGGTTTATTACACGAACAAAAGTAAGCTGAAAAGCAATAATAGATGGAGAGAAAGGGGACAACGAGTTGGGGCAGTAACAGAAAACATGCTGCCAAGAGCTCGACATCAAAACTCTAGCCACATGGCAAAAACCTGCTATTGACACATGATGGACGGTTTAATAATCATCAGACAATACACCCTCTGTTCCATATTAATTTTCGCTGATTTAGTAGAACTTAGTGTCAGAGGAAGTAGTTCAAAGTTTCATTACTCATAGTGATATCATGTTAACATTACTACTATGTGCCTGCGTTGAGTGGTTCAACCCAAGGAGTATGTCATACAAGAATATCTCGGGTGTTAATGGTTGGTGGCAGTGCAGTGGTCGCACCTTTGGGCGGCGTGAACGTTGTTATGAGCTTGGGCACGACGATGGCAAGCGTGATCCTTAAGCTGGTCGATCACGGTAGCTCCATGCTCCCATGACCGGCGTCCATGCATCCTTGTAGTACGATCTTCCACATCCCGAGCATGCACCCCCTGCGTTGGCAGAAATGGTCCCTGACAACCCCCTCAAACCCCTGCGGCGGCCGACGCAACAGGTGGCCATGGTCCAGAGAGTGAGCAAAAAGGCGCTCTCATTATAGGACAAATAAAATAAAATAAAATAAAGTTGCACCGTCTATGGTGTCAAGGTAATGATGATCGGGGGCTCTTCACCACATCAAGTTTGGAAACTTAAACAAGCCGTCATCTCCAGTGGCATCCGTGGCCTTGATCATCACATTATCGACATATAGCTGTCCACGTTATCATCACCACTTACATAGCTTATTGCCACTAGATCAATGAGGTCGGCCTTTGTGGCGGCGCTACCAACATCAGGATTATGGTGACTACCCACGGGTACATGCATGTGAACTTCCGCATTCTGCTTGGTTGCAGCAGAGCCATCTAGTTCATTCACAGAACCGTCATCACCTTTGACGTTTCTAGCATCAACTAGATCATGTGGATCATTGACCTGTAATTAAACATTTCCACATCATTTATGCGCTACCATTCGTGTTCTTGATCAACCATCATCCCCTAGGGGTTCTAGGGTTTTCCCAAGTCCTCGCCGGAATTGATCCAAGATGTTAGATACTTGGGCTTGTTTGGGGTGTATACTACCCGTGCTTTTAGGCATGCTGCTTATAGCAAAATTCGTGAGTACTAGTAGTGAGGCAGATGCAGTTTCTAGAAGAAAAAAAAACTAGCGAGGCAGATGTGTATCGGCCCATGACAGCGACAACGGACGGCCGAGATTGTCCAACGGACGTGCACGCACGGCTCTGCCCCGATTGGCGGCCAGGATTGAGCATCTTTCACAGCCGGTCTCTCCCCCACTCTCTCGGTGGAGCTACATCTCCGTCAGCCACCGCGTGTGGTCGCCGGTCCGCCGCCGCCACGGCAACGGACGCCTTCTGCCCCCGCAACCACCCCTTCCATCGTGAATACCCGGCACCACCTACCTCTATCTCCGAGTCCCCCCCCCCCCCGCGCATATCCCAATTCCCAAGGCCAAGGAGTGATGGCGGTGGTCGGCGTTCTCGCGCTGCAGGGCTCCTACAACGAGCACATGTCCGGTACGCCGAATCTTCTTCTCGCGTTTCTCGCGCGTGTCGGCGACGTGTTCTCTCGTGATTCCGTCGGGTTCTGTCTGGGCAGCGCTGAGGAGGATCGGGGTGAAGGGGGTGGAGGTGCGCAAGCCGGAGCAGCTGCAGGGCCTCGACTCGCTCATCATCCCCGGCGGCGAGAGCACCACCATGGCCAAGCTCGCTAACTACCACAATCTGGTAGGTGTTTCTGTCAGGGCATATCGAGCACTCCAAAACTGGTTGGTAGGCTTCCTGAAATGTTGTTTCTGTCATGGCATATCGACTCGAGTTCTCCAAGATCTGTTCAGGCCTGGATTTGTTGATAGTAAACCCGTAAAGGCTTGCCAAAGGATGTCTCAAATAGAGTATGATACAAGATGATATTCTCTGGAGGGTGAGAAACTAGATTCAAGTGATGGAATTATTTCTAAGTTATACTTTGTCATAAGCGAAAATTGATTCAGGTGGATTAGTTTCTCTCTTGTGGGCAAATAATGGGATCAGTGAACTGCAAAACTTTGTCATGTGCATAGTGATTAGTGTGTTCATTCTGAACAACTCAACTTTGATCACGCTGAGCAAACACTCCCAATTGTTGTAGTACTTTCTTCTTTGCCTCTTAAGAAAAAAAATGCTTCCTTGGGTTTGTCAAAAGAAAATAGGACTAGATGGAAGGAAGATACGGTTACTCTTCAATGGGTTGTACTGACTGCTGGGCATTTGATAATTGATATTTCTGTAAATAATATTAGCATACATTCTCGTAATTTTCTACATTTCCTCTGCCTAGTTCCAGGACGGTGGCCTGGAGCTGTAGCAAAGCAACTTGCCACAAATGTAAATCATCACCGTTTTTCTGCCTTATTACTTATAAGGCCCTAAAAATGTGAATGTCTTTTTTTCTCCATCTTCATTTATTGAGGATGAATTGTAGCCTTGTAGACAATGTAGTACAGTTCTGGCAATCTGCAAGCTAGTACATGTTCTGTCTGCCCTTGGCTTTTCGCTGAGTAGTATGTGTGCACAAGTCACAGTACTCTCTAAGGTTCTGTAAATAGTTTTGACATGCAAGTGACTACTACATTCCCCCCTGGCATTAGAAAGACTGCTAGTGAGTGGGATTGTTGCTGATTATTTTGCATGGAACTACATCCAGACTCATTATTACTGACTATATGTTTATTTTTCATTGGAAGTGCACCTCGGCAGAGTGTTTGTAACTTTTATACCTCTGACAGAGTACATCTTCTTAGACTTTTACATTTTTACACTGTTAAATGTCCAACGTTTCATTTCATCTGCATTGCAGTTTCCCACACTTCGAGAGTTTGTCGGTGCAGGAAAGCCTGTGTGGGGAACATGTGCTGGGCTCATTTTCCTTGCAAACAAGGCGGTAGGTACGTGGATCACCAACCTGTAGATGCTTTAGCTTTTTGTTGATATTAGTTGATGGAATGTCATGATAACTACGAAGTAATGTTACCCGAAGGACAAAAATTGGGAGGCCAGGAGCTTGTTGGGGGACTAGATTGCATCGTCCACCGGAACTTTTTTGGGAGCCAGGTAACTCCAAGGACCATGTTGTCTATTTGATGGCTGAATTAGTTTGTAATATCACTTGAATTGCATATCTTCAAATGGTTTTGAGATAAATGTACAATAATGTGAACCACATTTCATTGTAAACTGTTCTCTTGCAGCTGCAAAGTTTTGAAACTGAACTTTCAGTGCCAATGCTTGCGGAGAAGGAAGGAGGCAGTAATACATGCCGTGGAGTATTTATACGAGCACCTGCTATCTTGGAAGTAGGATCGGATGTTGAAATACTGGCTGAATGCCCTGTTCCTTCTGGTAGACCCAGCATTACCATACCATCTGCCGAGGGTGTTGAGGTTTGCTTGCTGCTCTTTGAGTTTGACTTACTGGCAACTGTGATTATTTACTATTTTTTCTTGCTGAACCAGATGTGTGTAACTGGATGTTCCTTTTATTCAACTACTTTGCTGACAAAATGCTTTGAGAAATACTATTACATGAGTAGCGGCTACCCTGATGGATCCCTTGTCGAAAACATACTCCAAATTACCTTATCTCTTCTGTGCACTGACTTGCAATGCATATCACCCTGGCAGGAAGAGGTGTACTCAAAAGATCAGGTGATTGTTGCGGTACGTCAAGGGAACATCCTCGCCACCGCTTTTCACCCAGAATTGACATCAGACTGTAGATGGTAAGTTTTCTTTTTCCTACGGCATGCCATGTATTTTGGTTTGTCACTGCTAACTCTGAAGCAAAGTGCTTTGCACACTGCTGCTTGGCAGGCATCGCTTCTTCTTGGACATGGACAAAGAATACCATCCAAAGGCCTTCTCCGCGCTATCTCTATCGTCATCTTCAAGAGATTCAGAGGGCGGGTCAAAGACTAAGCCTTTTGATCTTCCCATATTTGAATAGCAGCCTACGGCAGAGGGAGTCTGCCAAACATTTAAGAAAATAAAATAACTAAGTTCTGATCATTCAGTTGATGATAGGCTGGGCATCCCAGTGATATTTCTATGTCAAAATTGTATCAATCAAGCTGCTGACATTGTATACCATACACTTGTAATCTTGCTAAAGAAAGCTGGTCAGTTGAATACAAGTCAATACACACTCTTGCATTATGAGAACCGAAACTGCTTCACACCCACATTTTTCGTCCGGTTATAGTACACACAAGTTTGGTCAAAAGGGCAAGCACGCAGCAGGAGGCAAGTACAATTTCTGGCTTATCTTTTGCATTGATTGGGTCCAATCTATGCATGTTCAGACTTAATTCACTGGCCTAACACCACACATCCACTCCCTCCGTTTCTAAATATAAGTCATTTTGGAGATTTCAGTATAGACTACATACGGAGCAAAATGAGTGAATCTACACTCTATATGTCTATATACATCTGTATTTAGTCTGTGTTGAAAATTCTAAAAAAAACTTATATTTAGAAATGGTGGAAGCAGAAAACACCCAATACGTCATACAACGAGCGAATCCGTGTCGGATTCTGTACCTGATACGTATCCATCGAGTATTTTTTTTTTTTTGCATCGAATTGGGACTTTATTCAATCAAATAACATCCGGTTACAATCTGCCCGTAGGCTAGCAATAAGAAAGTCTGGACTTTTGTCAAGCCAACTGTCTATACCCTCAAGCGCGCAAGCATGCTGAGCACAAAGGTGGGCAGGAAAGTTCAAGTCACTACTAACATGGCGAACCGAGAAAGAAGAAAAGCTAGGTACTATAGTATCCAATTCTTGTAAGATAGGCGTCACAATCGACCGTGAATTGTGACGCGAGTTCCACAGGTTTTCAAGCTCCAAACAGTCAACCTCCATGATCACATGTGAAAACCCACGTAGTACCACACCAAGTGTTTGTTGAAATGTCACATAGAAAGAGGAGGATGAGGAAGAAGAAGGTGGATGCTGACGTGTGGGTCCCACCTGTAATAACGGTCAAAATAAACGGCGTTGACTTTCCTGCCACGTCAACCCTGACGGGTGGGTCCCGCTTGTCATAAACGTGTTTAAAATGTCTAAAACGGTCATCACACAAAAGTGATAGTTTTCTGGGACGAATTACCACAAAAGTGGTAGTTTTTGGTCAAATTTTTTAAAGTGGTAGTTTTGTGGGGCGACGGCCCCAAAAATGATAGTTTTTTGTCAAATACTCTATGGATGTGGATAGGACGGCGAAGGTGCAAAACGTACGTGATGCGCTCCTCACCTCACCCACCTCCAGCTTGAGGCCGGACACGGCCGGCGGCCGGCCACCGGCCACTGATCTTATCCAGTTTCTTCCGGGCTAGTAGATACACCAACGATATCATAGTGTAAAGTTGTCCTGGTGTCAGGTGAATATGCAAGGATGAGACATGGCGTCGATCCAGAAAGCTTAATGCACACCATTAAGAATTTAAGATGGTCAGAGACCGGAGCAAAAATATCGTCACACAGAGGATCAGATAAGGCATCGGAGTTGAAGTTGAGATTGGGTGGTTGACTGACTGACGTTGAAGCCAAAATACAGTAGTATGCAATCCTAGCTTTTCGTGGAATCAAATAGAAACAGTGTGTCAGTGTACCTATCAAGATTGAAATAATGATACAAGTCAGCTATGTCGGCCATGATTCACATGCAAAGAAGTAGAGGAGAAATGTGGTATCATTTTTACTAAATGGCCATTGAAGGATCTTATGTCACGCACTAACCCTTCAAAAACTTATTTTATCGTCTGAGATACCCCCTCTATTCGCGCCTTATCGTTAACGCCACCTCAGAAAGGTGATTGACAGAGGACCACATACTCCAAGTCAACACCACCATCAGAAAAAGGAGTCAACGCCCGTGTCAGTGCTCGATGGTGGATTTTTGAGGGCCCTGTTGAAGAACATTTTGATCTCTTTTCTCCCTGTACCTGGTGCCTTTTTTAGGGGTATGTACCTCGTGTTTTTGATAGTGTCCCCTTCTCATTCCTTCTAAAGTTAGAGCATACTCCTCATACCTTCCTCAAACGTCCGGGCAGGCCGTCCGGTCACTGCCCGGTCATAAAAAATCAATCCAGACGGGCCTCTCAAACCGGTCTCAAACGCCCAGGCTGACCGTCACCCCTCATTTCCAGCCCATATATGAGGAGGATATGGGAGAGCCCGGGCTGACCGGCACCCCTCATTTCCAGCCCAAATATGGGGAGGATATGGGGGAGCCAGGGCGCGCCCGGGCACGCCCGCCACGTCGGACTGACGGTGTGGCCCCACGCGGACTCGCTGGGAAACCCGAAGGTCCGACGGGCGCCTCGACCGTCGCCGCGGTGTGAACGTCGCGTGGCACCGCTCTGCCCCCGGTCCTAACACATCCGCCTCCCCCCTCTCTCCGCCGCCAGCCGAGCCCTTCTGCCTCCTCTCGCCGTTCCCTCTCCGTCAGGATGGTCCGTCGGCTCATCACCACCTACGCGCAGCTGACGCCGGAGCGGCGCCGACAAATCGAGGAGGAGTACCACGCTCGCCACGCCGCCCGCATCGCTGCGGGTGTCCCTCCGGACTCGCCGGAGACGGAGGAGGAGGAGCTACCGGAGGAGGAGGAGCTGAAGGCAATGGATGAGGATGAGCCGGAGCAGGAGGCTCCCACCTTGACCATGTCGGAGGCGGACGCGGAGTTCGCCGTCGCCCAATCGGACGAGATGGCGTAGTTTCATCCAGGATGAGGCCGAGGTGGGGGCCAACCGCCGGCTCATCCGGCAGAGGCAGGCGGAGGCCGATGCTCTCTTCGACGAGCTGGAGGCCGAGATCGAGGCCGAGGAAGCCGCATCGGAGGGGCAGCAGCGCCGGCACCGGAGGGGGCGGACCTGCGGCTGCCGCACATCTATCCGCCGGAGGGGACGGAGATCGTCGACATCTCCGACAAGGAGTAGATAGCTCTTCACATAGCACATATGTTTTATTTAGTTGCATGCTTTTGTATGGATTTGAGGAAAAAATATGAGATGTACGGATGCAACAAGTTTTATTTGAGACGTGACCGATCAGTGTCCGCGGACACGCGGACGTTTGAGGGACCGGATTTGCAAGGTCCGTCTGTACATGCTCTTAAGAGCTGATTTTTTTCCCTTTCTTCCCACGCTCTCGCTGGGCCCTTCCAATGTGTCGTTCTTTGAGGCACTTTGCCGGCTGAAAGTATAAGCAGACCTCCAACTGAACCGGCCCATGTAGTAGCGTAGTGACCAGCGAACTGGTTATAGCCAGCCGTTTTTTTTCCATTCCCTTTTTCGGAAGAAAGGACAGGTCGGTGCATGTAGTTCCCGCTTGCACAGGATCCAAGAATAGGTTCGATCACTTTGGGTATGTTATGTACAGTCTTTTCTTATATTTTTACAAAAGGCTGTTTCAAGGACTCAAACCAGTGACCTCCTGGTCATAGGCAACAATTTTACTGTTGCGCCAAGGCTTCCTTTCTTTTCGGAAAACGTGAAAAGAATTCAAACAAAAGCATGATTTTTTAAAAAAGTGTGAATATTTATGGAAATATATTTTTACGTATTTCAAATATTTATTTGTAAAAGTGAATAATTTTTTAACTACCAAACATTTCTCAAAAAAAGCGATTTTTTACCAACGTTTTTGAATTTTTCTACATTTTCTAAGAAATTGAATTTTTTATTTTCAGGAATTTTTGAAGTTTTAACATTTTTTTTAAAAATCGGACCAAAATTGGATATTTATATTTTCAAATCAAAGCAAATTTCGGAACATTTTTTGGAAAAGAGAACAAAATTTGAAATTCTGATCACTTTTCAAAAAACTTAACATTGTTTTTATTTTCATGAAAAAACCATGGAAGAGAATAACGAAAATGTAACGGAAAAAAACCCTTGAAGGAAACAACAGAAAATGGGGAGAAAAAAAGAAAAAAGTTGACCAAAACCTTATAGAATGCCCATCTTCACTCCGCGCTCACTCCTGTGCAAACCAACTATATTCGGACGTAGTGAGCGTCCAATAGGATTTTCGTTCATGATGTTGGTGGGAACTTTGTGAGAACTGGAACACAATTGGGGGAATTGATACGTGGGCGTTCCTCCTATTCGGCGTGCAGGTCGTTGTCTAGCGACATAGCGCATAGCCCACTGCCCACAATATGGGCCACCCCAGTCTGGTTTTTTCCCACCGGTTACCTGAACCCTTTTTTCTTCTGATTTTTCTTTCTTTTATGTTTTTTTCCATTTTAAAGTTTTTTTCTATTTTATTTTTATTTTTGAAAACATCTTTTTCAAATTCCCGATTTTTCTTGATATTGTCCACATTCTTTCAATTGCGACCATTTTTTGAATTTGTGGACATTTTTACGACACCGTGAACATTTTTAATATCCGCGATTTTTTTTGAGACCGTGTTTGTTTTTTAGAATCATTTTCTTAAATTATGAACATTTTTTTATTTAATTGGCGAACATTTTTGCTTGTGAATCGACGGGTTCTGAAACCTGGGATGCGCAGGAAAGCTTCCGAGCAGGAGACCCTCACGGGCCGCACCTGTGGCCAACCCTGATGTTCTGTGAAGGGTTCGAGTTGAAGGACGCCTGTCGGGACTCAAAAGATGATGAACTATGCTGAAGCGGGGTGAAGTCAGAGGAAACTATGGTGAAGGTTCGAAGCGATACTGACGTGCGAGTCGTTCACCTGGCTTAAGTATAAGGGCGAAAGACTGATAGAATCATCTAGTAGATGGTTCCTTCTAAAGTTTCCCTTAGGATAGCTGGAGCCAATCACGAGTGCTATCATCGATGAACATTTTTTCAATCGGCAAACTTTTTAATGTATGATGACCATTTGTTGGAATCTGTGTTTTTTGAACCGATTAATTTTTTGAATCGCTGAACTTTTTTTGAAATGCACGAACATTCTGAATCAGTGATTTTTTTTGAATCGATGAACTTTTTCTGTAATTCACGACCAGTTTTGATTTTTATGAGTTTTTCTTTTAAATTAATGAACATTTTCTGAATTCGCAGATTTTTTTAGTGACAAGTTTTGAATCAATTTCCAATTGTCAAGTTTCTTAACTCGTAAAAAAAGATTAAGTTTGTTGGGTACAACGACCTGGCCTCTTCACACTTACGAAATTCTTCAAATTCACGAACATTTCTATAAAATCATGAACTTCTTTAATGAATGTACATTTAATTATTTTTGAAATTTTGTAAATTGGATTGTTTTGAAATCCATAATTATTAAAGGAAAAAAAAGGCAACAGGCAAACCTAAAGAAATTCAAGGTAGGGGGCATCCCTCCCCGCTCCTAGGTTGGTCCAATAGGATCTCCTTTTTGCTGATGATTGTTTGTTCATGTTTAAAACAGATGTGGAGGGTGCAACCATTATTCGAGATACTCTCCAAGTGTATTGCAATGGTTCATGACAGAAAGTTAACCTATCTAAATCCAGCATCTTTTTTTGGCAACGGGTGCCCTGAGAGCACTAGGGTGATGATTAAGAACATTCTGGATGTACCAAACGAGTCACTGGTTGAACGGTACCTGTGGCTACCGTCGTATGTTGATAGAACAAAGAATGGGTCCTTCAAATACATTAAAGACATAATTTGGTATAAGATCCAAGGGTGGGTGGAGAAGTGTATGGACCTAACAAGAAAAGAGGTCTTGATCAAATCGGTGGCTCAAGTGATCCCCACCTTTTTCTATGTAATCTTTTCTCTTACCTCGTGGTCTAAGCATTCGTGGGCTTTACTGTTTGGTCAGCATACTGGCTTATCATGGAGACAAAACGTCGGAGGGTAGACTGGCTAGAACATAATGCGAGTAGTTCAAATATTGTAGGCACAAAGAAGCAATGGAGGCAGTTGTGGAAGCTCAAAGTGCCAGAGAAGTTAGAACATTTTGCGGGGTGGCTAGCAACTAATTCTATCGCGATGGAATCAGTGCGTCATCCCCGGAACATGTCAAACACAGAGGTGTGCCCTATTGGCAATGCAGCACAAGATACGTGGAAGCATGCTTTGGAAGAATGAAATATGGCCAACAACGTATGGTCATTGCTGGACGAAGAGCTAGTTGATCATCTAATTGCATGTAAGTTTGACGATGCACGACTCTGGTTGATTGAGATTCAGGAGTCCGTGGGGCAGGATAATTTTGTCAAGACGTTGATAACCTTGTGGTCCATCTGGTGGGCACGGTGGAAGGCGGTTCACGAAGAAGAGTTTCAGTCACCGCTGTCGACATTTCCCTTCATCCAGAGCTATTTGTCTGACCTTGGAAAGATTCCAATCATGAAGAGTACTCTGATTCCTGAGACTACTGCGAGAGAAAAAGGCCGGAGATGGTTCACTCCAACTTCAGGATCGGTCAAGCTTTATGTTGATGCGTCAGTTGGTAAAAACGGGAACAGGGGAGCGATTGCAGCGATTTGTAGAGATGAATAAGGCACTTAGCTGGATGCTTCTGCAGTTTGTTTCAAGGGACTAACGATCCTGAGATACTAGAGGCCATGGCGTGCAGCGAGGCTCTGTCCTTGGTTGTTGATCTCTCCTTCCAAAACTTGGTCATCTCAACCAATTTTGCAGCTACTATCAAGAACCTAGGGGACGTACATGGGAGCCTCGTCGGTGATTATTAAGAAGACCGAGAGGAAGATGACAGGCTTTGCGGCAGTTCATATCATTCATGAAAAGAGAGAGATCAAGGTTGAAGCCCACAATATGTCAAAAGCTTCTACAACCCTAGATGTAGGGAAGCACATTTGGCTGTCGATGAGGCGAGATTTTATCTGTACTTCGCCAAGCATCCTGAATTAACAAAGTACTTCTAATCCCTAAACAAAAACAGGGTAGATATGCTCATATGGTATCATGTTTTTTTACTATCCCTCGGATCCAAATTAATCATAACTTTTGTACAACTTCTGTACTAAAGCTGCTTCAATTAATTTGAATCAGAGGGATTATATGTTTTCCACTTTTTATATACATATATATTCTGAATTTTTCGAAAAATATATATTTGAGAAATGTTTGTGCATTAAAATATGATCACGAAATCAAAAAAATATTCACGAATATAAATATTTTTCATATATGTTTTTAAATGTTAACAAATTTGAGAATATGTTGGCGAATTGGAAAAAAGTTCTTGATTCTTTAATAATTTCATGAATTATTAAAATGATTAGAAATTGAAAACAGATGTTCGCGGATTTGAAAATTCTTCATAAATTTTTAAAAAAAATTGAATTACGTGGTGCTAATTTTTTTGAAAGGTCACAAATAAAAAAATTCTAATAGTTTTTTAATACTCTACAAATTATTATTTTTAAGGAATTTGGATAATATTCATAATGTTGTAGAAAAAGCGAGTTTGAAAAACGATCATGAAATTGGAAAAAATGTTCACGAACTTGAAAAGATGTTCCCGATTTTTCAATATTTATGATTAAAATATTTATAATAAATTTGCAAATATTATATGGATTTCAAAAGTACAATAAAAATAAAAATACAATTAACAAATAGAAAAAGTAACTAGAAAAAACCCCAAAACCGATAGATCCTTAAACCTAGTGGAAGGTTCGCAAAACCACCCCTACCCACGACCATTTTCGAAGAATGTTTTGCAAAACCGTTAATGGGAAGGCCCACTAGAGGGGTATAACGGGACCCCGCTAAGGCGTGAAGGTTGTTGTAAGTGAGATATATATCGTTTGTGCATAACAGGTAGTGTAAGAGCCCAATTTGTAAATACCAATCCCAACGTCTTGTTGCAGCTCAAGACATGTAGAGAATATTTTTGTTTTTCTTTATTTTCTAGAATACTAAAATACATTACTAAGCTTATTTCCAAAATAAATACAAGAGTTGGTGTCTTTAGGGCTCAAAGTGGGCTTCGTGTGAGTGCTATATCTCGCTACTGCCATATATAATACGCGGTCACCTTGATGGAGACCCAGCTCGCCCGAGTAGGTGTGGGAGTGGTTTTACTATGAGCATTTTCCTGCTACTTTTGGAAGCGATTTTCCTTAATTTACTCGGGGAATCATGATTTTCGCCAGGTTATGCATTGCTTTTGGGTTTTTTTACTTTCAATTCATGTTTTTTGCTTTTGCATTTCGTTTACCATTAAAAAAATATTTTTTCTCAAAAATAAAGTAAACTACATGATGATATGTGAACACTGTCTAAAATTAGATGACCATTTATAGAACACGTGGACAGTTTATAAAATTACACAAACATTGTATTAAATACGTAAACACTTTTTAGAATTGTATGCTTTAAAAAAGTATGTGAACGATTATTCTAATTATATGGCTTTAAAAATATATAAAGTATTTTCAAAATACATGAATATTTTATAAAACTATGCTATTTTTTTAAAACTACATGTATATTTTTAATGTGTTTGTACCATTTTTTATTGCATATAAAAATTCTTACTAGATACACCACTATTTTAATAAAAATACATGATTTTTTAATCAAATTATAGACCATATTTCATAAGTATATGGACATTTTATAAAATATGTTAACTTGAAATATGTGAATACTTTTCAAAAATTACATATGTTTCTGTATATACCTGAACATTTATGCATATGTGATCAACTTTCGTTTATTTACTTTGTCTACATTAGTTATATAAACTATAATATATTTAATGCAAAAACCATAAGAATACACAGACCTACAACAACACAAGTTTACCTTTATATTACTATCAAAAGGGCTCGTGCATTGCAACAGGGAATATCAGACGCACTTGTGGTGGTCCAGTTCTTCTGTTTACATTTACCAGTTTTTGATTGTTTTGCCCTCCGTTTTTTTCGTTTTTTAATGGTTTTGTTTGGTTTTACATTTTTCTTTTATCATTTTCTAGTTTTCATGGGGTTTATTTGTTTCTCTATTCGGATATGTGTTTTCATTGTATAAATACCTTTTTGAAATACATGGTTAACATATTTTTAATTACATATTTTGAACTTTCTAAAAATATTTATTTTTGAATACATGCTGAATTATTATTTTTCCAATGATGCAAAATATTATTTTATACTATGCAGACATTTTTTCATTGTATAAACACATTTACTAAAAATGTTACAAACATAATTTTGAATCACATGGAGACATTAAAAAAATGTAATGTTCATTTTTTGAATTACTGAACATTTTTTCGAAAATTTCATATAAATATTGAATACATAAACATTTTTGAAATGTCACATACATTTTTTGTATGGTACAAACATTTTTAGAAATTTGAGCGGACGTTTGTTTGCATTGCGCGAGCATTTTTCAAATGTGCGATGAATGTTTAGAAAAAATAATTATTTTGTAAATATATCTATTTAGTATTTTTTTAAGATATAAACAAAAGTGAAAAGAAAACAAAACAGTAGGTGAATCAAGATTAAAGCTAGTTTGCACTTCTTTACCTCCCCTCGTTTTAGAGGGCATGATCTTAGTTCTGAAATCTTTGAGATTCTTCATAGTGAATATAAAGTGCATCAAATAATTGACTCCCAAGTGAACTTAATAAATAGATTTATGTTCCCCGACAAAGGCAACATAAAATAGTGATGATGACCCACAAGTGTAGGGGATTACAACAGTCTTCTAGTGTAATATTTCATCCAAATTTATTAATTCGACACAAGGACAGACAAATAATATTTATTAGCCTTCGAAGCTGAGTTATCAATTCAACCACACCCGAGAGGTAACTTTCTTGCAACAATTTATTAGTACCACTGTAGGAACATAGTATGTCTACCAGAGGGAGGGGGGTGAATGGGAGATTTAAAATTTCTTTCGAAAACTTCAAATCCCTCGGAACCCAGTAGCTGTCGAATTTAAATTTAATACAGTGAGCGAATAACAAATATCGAGCAAGTACTAAGTCGGACATCGAACGAGATCACATGACTAAAACATATCATAAATCACTGACTGAAAGTAAATAGGAAGGAGATATGTGACCAGAGATGCTCGTTGACGACACGATATTTGGTAGAACAGTTCGCCCTTCTGCAAAAGGACTACGTCTGGTTGGAGGGATTGTGATTTAACAAAGAAGATAAACTCTCTTCGCCCGATTCTCCTCGACAATTGATTAGTCAATCAATGTCGATCACTCGTGGCAGATACTTGAGGTGATCTCTGAACCTTTACATACTTCTACTTCGAGAACCACAATGACTCTTGGTCTCTGAAGAAATTGACACCTAGCCGTCTAGAGAGTTGGCAACTCTGAAGAGTAATATGTGGAGTGTACTTGACTTAGAGTCGGGTGATGCTAAACCACTATCTATTTTTTCGGCTCTGATTTTTTTCCCTTGGTGGATTTAAACTCAAATCACTCAGGAGAGAGGGTTGCTCACAAAATCTTTTCGTAATCACACGGAGAAGCCAACAGATAACGTTTGAGTGGGTGGCTATTTATAGCCACAGCCTTCCCAGACGGGAAATGACCATTTTGGACACGCGGTCCAGCCAATGGCCAACCGACACGTTCTCAACGGTTGGAATTTGAAGCAACGGTAACGTTACTTGAGGAACACGTAATGCTAAATCCTCGGTCCGGATCAAAACGCTTGCAACGAAGAAGATCATCGTATCTTGTTAGCAAGAAATGATTTGGAGCACAAAGAGATTTCTCTCTCAACTCACATAGGTATTGGGTTTATCATCAGTGAATCAAAATCATCGAACACTATACCCCTTTTAATAGTACAGTGGCCCTATGACTCAATAAAGAGAAAGATGAACAACGAACAAATGCTACGTCTTCACTTCATCTTCAACTTCTCGGCTACACTCAATTTCTTCGGACACACCGAACAAATTGCTTTGTGTCAACAATTTTGGGGGGTCACTCTCGATAGACTAATCCTTTGGTAATAATCTTTGCTGCCACACATGAGATTATCTTTGGAGTTTGTACCAAACTCCACATGACTTCAGGGACCTGTTACTCTGTGTACAGTAGCAAATACATTAGTCCCTCTCTGTTTATGACAACAATATCCACAACATAAGGAGGCAAATCATTGCACCATCAATCTCCCCCTTCCGGACGATTGTTGACAAAACAGATAATCATTGAAGTGAAGATAGATAGGAAAAATAAAAGCTGATCTAGAGTCAATAAGTCTCACTTTTCTTCGAGGATGAAATGAGCCCCCACTAAGTGTATGCATGGGTTAAAAATAGAGTTCAATTTCCTGCAATTTTTAGTGTATGTGTAGATGGGAAATTTCATCACTTCGAGAGGAATTGATTTGCACCGACGAATAATATTAAAGAGAGTGAAGTGCAAATATTTGTAACTTATAATAATAATTCCACCTACAAAATAGATTCTCCAAGAGGTATGACAGCAGGAGGGATTATTAATATTACAGCATAGAAGTTAACAAGTTTAAAACTTGTAGCAGTATCAAACACGAATGGCATAAGTTGCAAATGTTGGAAATATTCCCTAGAGGCAATAATAAAGTAGTTATTATCATATTTTCTCGTTCATGATAATCGTTTATTATCCATGCTATAATTGTATTGATCGGAAACTCATATACATGTGTGGATACATAGACAACACCGTGTCCCTAGTGAGCATCTACTAGACTAGCTCGTTGATCAAAGATGGTCAAGGTTTCCTAGCCATGGACATGAGTTGTCATTTGATAACGAGATCACATCATTAGGAGAATGATGTGATGGACAAGACCCAACCGTAAGCATAACATTTGATTGTATTAGTTTATTGCTACTGCTTTCTTCATGTCAAGTATCTGTTCATATGACCATGAGATCATGCAACTCCCTGACACCGGAGGATTGCCTTGTGTGTATCAAACATCACTTCGTAACTGGGTGATCATAAAGGTAATCTATAGGTATCTCTGAGGGTGTCTGTTGGGTTGGCATGGATCGAGACTGGGATTTGTCACTCCGTATGACGGAGAGGTATCTCTGGGCCCTCTTGATAATACAACATCACAAGAAGCTTGCAAGCAATGTGACTAAGGAGTTAATCGCGGGATCTTGTATTAAGGAACGAGTAAAGACACTTGCCGGTAATGATATTGAACTAGGTATGGAGATACTGACGATCGAATCTCGGGCTAGTAACATACCGATGGACAAAGGGAACTGCATACGGGATTGACTGAATCCTTAACATTATGGTTCGACCGATAAAGATCTTCATAGAATATGTAGGAACTAGGCATCCAGGTCCCGCTATTAGTTATTGACCGGAGAGGTGTCTCGGTCATGTCTACATGATTCTCGAACCCGTAGGGTCCGCATGCTTAACGTTCGATGACGATATGGTATTATTGAATTATGTATGTTGGTGACCGAAATTTGTTCGGAGTCCTGGATGAGATCCCGGACGTCACGAGGATTTCCGAAATGGTCCGGAGGTAAAGATTCATATATGGGAAGTTGGTATTCGGGTTCCGGAATAGTTTCAGGATTTACCAAACTTCATCGGGAGTGCCGGAAGGGGTTCCGAGGGTCCATCGGGAGGGTCCACCTGCCCCGGAGGGCCCCATAGGCTGAGAGGGAGGCGCACCAGCCCCTAGTGGGCTGGGCGCCCCGCCTACTCAAGGGCCCATGCGGCCAGGGGCTAGGGTTGGCCCTAGGGTGGCCGCCGCCCCCTTGCCTTGGGGGCCAAGGCAGCCCCTAAGGCCGCCGCGCCCAACCCTAGAGGAAACCCTAGGGCGGCCGCCCCTCCCCCTTTCCCCAATATATATGAGAGGATAGGGAGGGCAGCAACACCACAAGCCACGGCGCAGCCCTCCCTCTCTCTAGATTAATTTCTCCTCCGTTCGTGTCGCGGTAGCGCTTGGCGAAGCCCTGCCGGGATAGCTCCACCACAACCGCCACCTCACCGTCGTGCTGCTGGAGAACTCATCTACTACTCCACCCTCACTCGCTGGATCGAGGAGGCGGAGACTTTATTGAGCAATACGTGTGCTGAACGCGGAGGTGTCGTCCGTTCGGCGCTAGATCGAGACGGATCGTGATTGGATCGCGAAGACGTATGACTACATCAACCGCGTTTCCGCTTCCGCTAAGCGATCTACAAGGGTATGTAGATGCAGTCCCCTTCTTGTAGCAATACATCTCCATGGATAGATCTTGCATGTGCGTAGGAATTTTTTTGTTTCCCATGCAACGTTACCCAACAGTGGCATCATGAGCTAGGTCTATGCGTAGATGTTTTGCATGAGTATAACACAAAGAAGTTGTGGGCGTTGATGTTCAGATTGCTTACCTCCTTAGTCTTATTTTGATTCAGCGGTACTGTGGGATGAAGCGGCCCAGACCAACCCTACTTGTCCTCGCACAAGAGACCGGTTCCATCGACTGACATGTAACTTGGTTGCATAAAGGTGGCTGGTGGGTGTCTGTCTCTCCCACTTTAGTTGAATCGGATTCGACGGAGGAGGTCCTTGTAGAAGGTTAAAAGGCAACTTGATTATCACCGTTGTGGCTTTGCGTAGGTAAGAACGGTTCTTGCTAGTTGCCCATAGCAGCCACGTAAAACTTGTAACAAAAAAGTAGAGGACGTCTAACTTGTTTTTGGAGGGCATGTTGTGATGTGATATGGCCAAGACATAATTTGATATATGTGATGTATGAGATGATCATGTTTTGTAATAGTTATGACGACTTGCATGTCGATGAGTACGACAACCGGCAGGAGCCATAGGGTTGTCTTTAATTTATTTGTGCCATTTGCTTTACTTTATCGCTATGAGTTAGCAATAACTGTAGAAGCAATAGTTGGCGCGACAACCACATGACGACACAATGATGGAGATCATGGTGTCATGCCGGTGACGATGGAGATCATGCCGGTGCTTTGGAGATGGAGATCAAAAGCAAAAGACGATGATGGCCATATCATGTCACTTATATGATTTGCATGTGATGTTTATCCTTTTCTGCATCTTATTTTGCTTAGGACGACGGTAGCATTATAAGATGATTCCTCACTAAAATTTCAAGATAAAATTGTGTTCTCCCCAAGTATGCACCATTGCGAAGGTTCATCGTTTCGAAGCACCTTGTGATGATCGGGTGTGATAGACTCTACGTTCGCATACAACAGGTGTAAGCCAGTTTTACACATGCGGAATACTTGAGTTAAACTTGACGAGCCTAGCATGTACAGACATGGCCTCGGAACACAGGAGACCAAAAGGTCGAACATGAGTCATATAGTAGATATGATCATCATGGAGATGTTCACCATTGAAACCACCTCATCTCATGTGATGATCGGACTTGGGTTGGTGGATTTGGATCATGTCACACTTAGACAACCAGAGGAATGTTAATTTGAGTGGGACTTCTTTAGTAATATGATTAACTGAACTCATTATCATGAACATAGTCTAAAGTTGTCTTTACAAAATTATGTTGTAGATCAATGGCTCGCGCAGTAGCTCCCCTAAATTTTAATGCGTTCCTAGAGAAAGCTAAGTTGAAAGATGATGGAAATAACTATGCGGACTGGGTCCGTAATCTAAGGATTATCCTTACGGCTTCGTAAAAAGCTTATGTCCTTGATGCACCGCTTGGTGCGCCGCCCCCTCCAGTGTCGTCTGCAGATGTTGTGAACGTCTGGCAGGCACGTGCTGATGACTACTCAATAGTTCAGTGCGCCATGTTGTACGGTTTAGAATTGGGACTTCAAAAGTGTTTTGAACGCCACGAAGCATATGATATGTTCCAGGAGTTGAAGTTAGTATTTCAAGCAAATGCCCGGATTGAGAGGTATGAGACCTCCGATAAGTTCTTCGCTTGCAACATGGAGGAGAATAGCTCTGTCAGTGAGCACATACTCAGAATGTCTGGGTACTACAACCACTTAAATCAGCTGGGAGTTGAGCTTCCGCCTGAAACGGTCACTGACAGAGTTCTCCAGTCACTGCCACCTAGCTATAAGGGCTTCTTGATGAACTATAATATGCAAGGGATGAACAAGTCAATCTCCGAGCTATTCACAATGCTAAAAGTCGTGGAAGTAGAAATCAAAAAGGAGCATCAAGTGTTGATGGTGAATAAAAGCACTAGTTTCAAGAAAGGCAAGGGAAAGAAGGGAAACTTCAAGAAGAATGGCAAGCAAGTTGCCGCTCCCGTGAAGAAACCCAAGGCTAGACCCAAGCCTGAGACTGAGTACTTCTACTGCAAGGGGACTGGCCACTGGAAGCGGAATTGCCCCAAGTACCTGGCTGATAAGAAGGCTGGCAACGTCAACAAAGGTATGTTTGATATACATGTTATTGATGTGTACCTTACTAGCTCTCGTAGTAGTGCCTGGGTATTTGATACCGATTCGGTTGCTCATATTTGTAACTCGAAGCATGAACTATGGAATAGACGGAGGCTGGCAAAGGAAGCGGAATTGCACCAAGTACCTGGCTGATAAGAAGGTTGGCAACGTCAACAAAGGTATATTTGATATACATGTTATTGATGTGTACCTTACTAGCTCTCGTAGTAGTGCCTGAATATTTGATACCGGTTCGGTTTCTCATATTTGTAACTTGAAGCAGGAACTACGGAATAGACGGAGGCTGGCAAAGGACGAAGTGACGATGCGCATCGGAAATGGTTCCAAGGTTGATGTGATCACCATCGGCATGCTCGCTCTTAAATTACCATCAAGATTAGTTTTAAACCTAAATAATTGTTATTTGGTGCCTGCGTTGAGCATGAACATTATATCTGGATCTTGTTTATTGAGAGACGGTTATTCATTTAAATCAGAGAATAATGGTTGTTCTATTTATATGAGTAACATCTTTTATGGTCATGCACCCAATGTGAATGGTTTATTCTTGTTAAATCTCGATCGTAGTGATACACATATTCATAACATTGATGCCAAAATATGCAAAGTTAAGAATGATAGTACCACTTCCTTGTGGCACTGCCGCTTAGGTCATATTGGTGTAAAACGCATGAAGAAGCTCCATGCGGATGGACTTTTGGAATCACTCAATTTTGAATCGCTTGATACATGCGAGCCATGCCTCATGGGCAAGATGACTAAAACCCCTTTCTCCGGTATAATGGAGCGGGCAAGTGACTTGTTGGATTTCATACATACTGATGTGTGCGATCCAATGAGTGTTGAGGCACGCAGTGGATATCGTTATTTTCTTACCTTCACTGATGATCTGAGTAGATATGGGTATATTTACTTAATGAAACACAAGTCTGAAATGTTTGAAAAGTTCAAGCAATTTCAGAGTGAAGTAGAGAATCATCGTAACAAGAAGATAAAGTTTCTACGATCTGATCGTGGTGGATAATATCTAAGTTATGAGTTCGGCATGCATTTAAGACAGTGTGGAATTGTTTCACAGCTCACGCCACCTGGAACACCATAGCGTAATGGTGTGTCCGAACGTCGTAATCATATTCTATCAGATATGGTGTGAGCTATGATGTCTCCCACTGATCTGCCACTATCGTTTTGGGGTTATGCATTAGAGACAGCCGCATTCACTTTAAATAGGGCACTATCTAAATCCGTTGAGACGACACCGTATGAATTATGGTTTGGCAAGAAACCTAAGCTGTCGTTTCTTAAAGTTTGGGGCTGCGACGCTTATGTGAAAAGGCTTTAGCCTGATAAGCTCGAACCCAAAGCGAACAAGTGCATCTTCATAGGATACCCTAAGGAAACAGTTGGCTACACCTTCTATCTCAGATCCGAAGGCAAGGTCTTTGTTGCTAAGAATGAATCCTTTCTAGAGAAGGAGTTTCTCTCGAAAGAATTGAGTGGGAGGAAGGTAGAACTTGATGAGGTTGTTGAACCGTCGCTTCAGTTGGAGAGTAGCATGACGCATAAAGATGTTTCTGCGGCAAGTGAAGAGGAAGCTAATGATGATGATCATGAAACTTTAGATCAAGTTACTTCCTAAGATAAGGATCAAAGCTTTTGGGTTGAGCCATAAAGACGAGCAAACAATCTAACACACAAGCAAACAAAAAGCAAACGAAAAGACGAACGAAAGAAGGGCGAATAAAAAGGCAAATCTGTTTGGTTTTTTCTGAAAATCGTTTTAGAAGTGGGGGAGAGGAAAACGAGAGGCAAATGGCAAATAATGTAAATGCAAGAGATGAGTTTGTGATGGGTACTTGGTAGGCTTGATGTAGATCTCCCCGACAACGGCGCCAGAAATCCTTCTTGCTACTTCTTGAGCTTGCGTTGGTTTTCCCTTGAAGAGGAAAGGGTGATGCAGCAAAGTAGATAAGTATTTCCCTCAGTTGTTGAGAACCAAGGTATCAATCCAGTAGGAGATACAAGAAAGTCCCCAATCTTTGCACCTACACAAACAATCAAACACTTGCACCCAACGCTATAAAGGGGTTGTCAATCCCTTCACGGTTACTTGCAAGGATGAGATCTGATAGAGATAGATATAAAAGATTACTAAAACGAAAAGTAAAACAAAAGTAAAAAGATTGCAGCAAAGTATTTTTGGTATTTTTGTTTTATAGATCTGAAAATATAATATGGAAAATAGACCCGGGGGCCATAGGTTTCACTAGAGGCTTCTCTCTTGAAGGAAAATAAAACGGTGGGTGAACAAATTACTGTCAAGCAATTGATAGAAAAGCGCATAGTTATGACGATATCCAAGGCAATGATTATGCATATAGGCATCACGTCCGTGTCAAGTAGACCGAAACGATTCTGCATCTACTACTATTACTCCACACATCGACCGACTCCTGCCTGCATCTAGAGTATTAAGTTCATGAAGAACAGAGTAACGCATTAAGTAAGATGACATGATGTAGAGGGATAAACTCAAGCAATATGATGAAAACCCCATCTTTTTATCCTTGATGACAACAATACAAATACGTGCCTCGCTACCCCTACTTTGTCACTGGGTGAGGACACCGCAAGATTGAACCCAAAACTAAGCACTTCTCCCATTGCAAGAATTACCAATCTAGTTGGCCAAACCAAACCAATAACTCGGAGAGACTTGCAAAGATATGAAATCATGCATATAAGAATTCAGAGAAGATTCAAATAATATTCATAGATAATCTGATCATAAACCCACAATTCATCGGATCTCGACAAACACACTGCAAAAGAGTATTACATCGGATAGATCTCCATGAAGATCATGGAGAACATGGTATTGAAGAATATAGAGAGAGAGGAAGCCATCTAGCTACTAGCTATGGACTCGAAGGTCCGAGGTGAACTACTCACGCATCATCGGAGGGGCAATGGAGTTGATGTAGATGCCCTCCGTGATCGAATCCCCCTCCGGCAGATTACCGGAAAAGGCTCCAAGATGGGATCTCACGGGAACAAAGGCTTCCGGCGGCGGAAAAGTATTATCGTTTCTCTTTTTGGTATTGGGGGAATATTTGGGAATTTATAGGCGGAAGATTAGGGTTGGAGGTCCTGCTGGGGGCCACAAGCCAGGGGGCGCGCCCTGCTGGCTTGTCGCCTCCTGGCAGGTCTCCTGCCCTCCTCTCCAAGTCTGGTAGGTTTCTTCTGGTCCAAGAAAAATCATCGCGAAGATTTTATTCTGTTTGGACTCCGTTTAATATTCCTTATCTGCAATACTCAAAAACAAGGAAAAAATAGAAACTGGCACTAGGCACTAGGTTAATAGGTTAGTCCCAAAAATAATATAAAATAGCATATTAATGCATATAAAACATCCAAAACAGATAATATAATAGCATGGAACAATAAAAAATTATAGATACGTTGGAGACGTATCAAGCATCCCCAAGCTTAATTCCTGCTCGTCCTCGAGTAGGTAAATGATAAAAACAGATATTTTGATGTGGAATGCTACCTAACATATTTATCCATGTAATATTCTTTATTGTGGCATGAATGTTCAGATCCGTAAGATTCAAAACAAAAGTTTAATATTGACATAAAACAATAATACTTCAAGCATACTAACAAGGCAATTGTGTCCTTTTGAAATAACATGGCCTAAGAAAGTTATCCCTACAAAATCATATGGTCTGGCTATGCTCCATCTTCCCCACACAAAGTATTTAAATCATGCACAACCCCGATGACAAGTCAAGCAATTGTTTCACACCTTTTATGTTCTCAAACCTTTTCAAATCTCACGCAATACATGAGCGTGAGCCATGGATATATCACTATAGGTGGAATGGAATATGGCGGAGGTTGTGAGGAAAAGGAGAAGATAGTCTCACATCAACTAGGCGTATCAACGGGCTATGCAGATGCCCATCAATAGATATCAATGTGAGTGAGTAGGGATTGCCATGCAACGGATGCACTAGAGCTATAAGTGTATGAAAGCTCAAAAAGAAACTAAGTGGGTGTGCACTACAATGAAAAATTCCACTAGTTATATGAAAGTGACAAAATAGGAGACTCTCTATCATGAAGATCATGGTGCTACTTTGAAGCACAAGTGTGGAAAAAAAATAGTAGCATTGTGCCTTCTCTCTTTTCTCTCATTTTTTTGTGGGCATCTTTGGCCTCTTTTTTTTATTTGGGCTTCATTGGCCTCTTTTATTATTTGTAAAGTCCGGAGACTCATCCCAACTTGTGAGGGAATCATAGCTTCCATCATCCTTTTATCTCATGGGACAATGCTCTAATAATGATGATCATCACACTTTTATTTACTTACAACTCAAGAATTACAACTCGATACATGCAAAGCAATATGAAAATGATGGTGCGTGTCATAATAAACGGAACGGTGGAAGTTGCATGGCAATATATCTCGGAATGGCTATGGAAATGCCATAATAGGTAGGTATGGTGGCTGTTTTGAGGAAGGGTATATGGTGGGTTCAATGTACTGGCGAAAGTTGCGCGGTACTAGAGAGGCTAGCAAAGGTGGAAGGGTGAGAGTGCGTATAATCCATGGACTCACATTAGTCATAAAGAACTCACATACTTATTGCAAAAGTCTATTAGTTATCGAAGCAAAGTATTAGACGCATGCTCCTAGGGGAGAGGTTGGTAGGAGTTAACCATCGCGCGCTCCCGACCCTCACACAAAGGATGGCAATCATTAAACAAATCATGCTCCGACTTCGTTACATAACGGTTCACCATACGTGCATGCTACGGGAATCACAAAATTTAACACAAGTATTTCTACCAATCCACAATTACTCACTAGCATGACTCTAATATCACCATCTTTATATCTCAAAACTATATGCAAGGAATCAAACTTCTCATAGTATTCAATGCACTTTATATGAAAGTTTTTATTATATCCCTCTTAGATGCCCATTATATTAGGACTAAATTCATAAACTAAACCAATTACCATGCTGTTTAAAGACTCTCAAAATAATATAAGTGAGGTACGAGAGTTCAATTATTTCTATAAAATAAAACACCACCGTGCTCTAAAAAGATATAAGTGAAGCACTAGAGCAACATTGCCTAGCTTAAAAGATATAAGTGAAGCACATAGAGTATTCTAATAAATTCACGATTAATGCGTGCCCCTCTCAAAAGATGTGTGTAGCAAGGATGATTGTGGCAAACTAAAAAGCAAAGACTCATATCATACAAGACGCTCCAAGCAAAACACATATCATGTGGTGAATAAAAATATAGCCTTAAGTAAATTTACCGATGGATTGAAGACGAAAGAGGGGATGCCTTCCGGGGCATCCCCGAGCTTAGGCTCTTTGGTATCCTTGAATATGGCTTGGGGTGCCTTGGGCATCCCCAATCTTAGGCTCTTGCCACTCCTTATTCCATAGTCCATCAAATCTTTACCCAAAACTTGAAAACTTCACAACACAAAACTCAACAGAAAACTCGTGAGATCCGTTAGTATAAGAAAAATAAATCACCACTTTAGGTACTGTTGTGAACTCATTCTTTATTTATATTGGTGTAATATCTACTGTATTCCAACTTCTCCATGGTTCATACACCCCGATACAACCCATAGATACATCAAAATAAGCAAACAACACAAAGAAAACAGAATCTGTCAAAAACAGAACAGTCTGTAGCAATCTGTAAACTTAGAATACTTATGTAACTCCAAAAATTCTGAAAATTTAGGAAAATCAGGGCAATTTGTATATAAATCTTGTGTAAAAATTTCAGACTCATTCGACGCTCTGGTGAATTTATAAAATTCCTGGGCTGAGCGCAAAAGTTTCTGTTTTTCAGCAAAATCAAATCAACAATCACCGTAGACCATCCGAAAGGTCTTACTTGGCTCAAACACTAATTAAAACAATAAAAAACAATTACTATAGAGGTAATAATGTGTAAAGCACTCAAAAACATAAGCAAAAACAAAAACATAAAAATAAAATTGGGTTGCCTCCCAACAAGCGCTATTGTTTAACGCCCCTAGCTAGGCATAACGCAATAGATCTAGGTATTGTCATCTTTGGTATGCAATCCATAAGTAGCTCTCTTAATAGATTCATAAGGTAATTTTATTTTATTTCTAGGAAAGTGTTCCATGCCTTTCCTTAGCGGAAATTGGAATCTAATGTTTCCTTCTTTCATATCAATAATTGCACCGATCGTTCTAAGGAAAGGTCTACCAAGAATAATAGGACATGTAGGATTGCAATCTATATCAAGAACAATGAAATCTACGGGCACATAATTCCTATTTGCAACAATAAGAACATCATTAATCCTTCCCATAGGTTTCTTAATAGTGGAATCCGCTAGATGCAAATTTAAAGAGCAATCATCAAGATCATGGAAACCTAGCACATCACATAAAGTTTTCGGAATCGTGGAAATGCTAGCACCCAAATCACACAAAGCATGGCACTCATAATCTTTAATTTTAATCTTAATAGTAGGTTCCCACTCATCATAAAGCTTTCTAGGTATAGAAACTTTCAACTCAAGTTTTTCTTCAAAAGATTTCATCATAGCATCAACGATATGTTTAGTAAAAGCTTTATTTTGAATACAAGCATGCGGAGAATTCAACATGGATTGCAACAAGGAGATACAATCGATCAAAGAACAACTATCATAATTAAAGTCCTTGAAATCCAAAAGAGTGGGTTCATTGCTATTTAAAGTTTTGACCTCTTCAATCCCACTTTTATCAATCTTAGCATTAAGATCTATAAACTCCGAATCATTGGGACGACTTTTAACTAAAGTTGACTTATATCCAGTCCCATCTTTATCAAGATTTATATTAGAAAAAAAAGATTCAATAGGAGTCACATCAATCACTTTAAGGTCTTCATCATTATTTAAAGATTCTGGCATCGCGGCCATTTTATTGACTAAGGTAGCTTGTTTATCAGAAATTTGGCCTACTAAATTTTCAAGGTGAGCAAACTGAGATTTCAAACCATAAAATTCCTTAGTCATATCATCAAGTTCTTTATTCATGTATTCCAGCATAGCCTTTTGTTCTTTAAGCTCGTTTCTAAAGAAACTATTATGGTCAAATTGGAGCGACATAAAACCTTTAGCATTATTCTCAATATCTTCCAACTTCCTAAGATAAGGATCAAAGCTTTTGGGTTGAGCCATAAAGACGAGCAAACAATCTAACACACAAGCAAACAAAAAGCAAACGAAAAGACGAACGAAAGAAGGGCGAATAAAAAGGCAAATCTGTTTGGTTTTTTCTGAAAATCGTTTTAGAAGTGGGGGAGAGGAAAACGAGAGGCAAATGGCAAATAATGTAAATGCAAGAGATGAGTTTGTGATGGGTACTTGGTAGGCTTGATGTAGATCTCCCCGGCAACGGCGCCAGAAATCCTTCTTGCTACTTCTTGAGCTTGCGTTGGTTTTCCCTTGAAGAGGAAAGGGTGATGCAGCAAAGTAGATAAGTATTTCCCTCAGTTGTTGAGAACCAAGGTATCAATCCAGTAGGAGATACAAGCAAGTCCCCAATCTTTGCACCTACACAAACAATCAAACAGTTGCACCCAACGCTATAAAGGGGTTGTCAATCCCTTCACGGTTACTTGCAAGGATGAGATATGATAGATATAGATATAAAATATTACTAAAACGAAAAGTAAAATAAAAGTAAAAAGATTGCAGCAAAGTATTTTTGGTATTTTTGGTTTATAGATCTGAAAATATAATATGGAAAATAGACCCGGGGGCCATAGGTTTCATTAGAGGCTTCTCTCTTGAAGGAAAATAATACGGTGGGTGAACAAATTACTGTCAAGCAATTGATAGAAAAGCGCATAGTTATGACGATATCCAAGGCAATGATTATGCATATAGGCATCACGTCCGTGTCAAGTAGACCGAAACGATTCTGCATCTACTACTATTACTCCACACATCGAGCGACTCCTGCCTGCATCTAGAGTATTAAGTTCATGAAGAACAGAGTAACGCATTAAGTAAGATGACATGGTGTAGAGGGATAAACTCAAGCAATATGATGAAAACCCCATCTTTTTATCCTTGATGGCAACAATACAAATACGTGCCTCGCTACCCCTACTTTGTCACTGGGTGAGGACACCGCAAGATTGAACCCAAAACTAAGCACTTCTCCCATTGCAAGAATTACCAATCTAGTTGGCCAAACCAAACCAATAACTCGAAGAGACTCGCAAAGATATGAAATCATGCATATAAGAATTCAGAGAAGATTCAAATAATATTCATAGATAATCTGATCATAAACCCACAATTCATCGGATCTCGACAAACACACCGCAAAAGAGTATTACATCGGATAGATCTCCATGAAGATCATGGAGAACATGGTATTGAAGAACATAGAGAGAGAAGAAGCCATCTAGCTACTAGCTATGGACCCGAAGGTCTGTGGTGAACTACTCACGCATCATCGGAGGGGCAATGGAGTTGATGTAGATGCCCTCCGTGATCGAACCCCCCTCCGGCAGATTACCAGAAAAGGCTCCAAGATGGGATCTCACGGGAACAGAGGCTTCCGGCAGCGGAAAAGTATTATCGTTTCTCTTTTTGGTATTGGGGGAATATTTGGGAATTTTTAGGTGGAAGATTAGGGTTGGAGGGCCTGCTGGGGGGCCACAAGCCAGGCCCCCCCCCAGGGGCGCGCCCTGCTGGCTTGTCGTCTCCTGGCAGGTCTCCTGCCCTCCTCTCCAAGTCTGGTAGGTTTCTTCTGGTCCAAGAACGAAGATTTTATTCCGTTTGGACTCCGTTTAATATTCCTTATCTGGAATACTCAAAAACAAGGAAAAAACAGAAACTGGCACTAGGCACTAGGTTAATAGGTTAGTCCCAAAAATAATATAAAATAGCATATTAATGCTTATAAAACATCCAAACCAGATAATATAATAGCATGGAACAATAAAAAATTATAGATACGTTGGAGACGTATCATAGGTTGACAAGGACTCGTACTGCCCCTGAGTGGTACGTCAATCCTGTCTTAGAGGTCACGTTGTTAGACAACGGTGAACCTACGAGCTATGACGAAGTGATGGTGGGCCCGGATTTCGACAAATAGCTAGAGGCCATGAAATCTGAGATAGGATCCATGTATGAGAACAAAGTATGGACTTTGGAGGACTTGCCATATGATTGTAAGGCCATACATAACAAATGGATCTTTAAGAAAAAGACGAACGCGGATGGTAATGTCACCGTTTATAAAGCTCGACTTGTTGCAAAAGGGTTTTCACAAGTTCAAGGAGTTGACTACGATGAGACTTTTCTCCCGTAGCGATGCTTAAGTCCGCAAGGATCATGTTAGCAATAGCTGCATTTTTCGATTACGAGATCTGGCAGATGGATGGCAAAACAGCATTCCTTAATGGTTTCCTTAAGGAAGAGTTGTATATGATGCAACCGGAAGGTTTTGTCAATCCAGAGAATGCTGACAAAGTTTGCAAACTCCAGCGATCCATTTATGGACTGGCGCAAGCATCTCGGAGTTGGAATCTTAGCTTTGATGAGGTGATCAAAGCGTTCGGGTTTATACAAGTTTACGGAGAAGCTTGTATTTATAAGAAAGTGAGTGCGAGCTCTATAGTGTTTCTAATATTATATGTGGATGACATATTGCTGATTGGAAACAATATAGAAATGTTGGAAAGCATGAAGGAATATTTGAACAAGAGTTTTTCAATGAAGGACCTAGGAGAAGCTGCTTTCATATTAGGCATCAAGATCTATAGAGATAGATCAAGACGCTTAATAGGACTTTCACAGAGCACATACCTTGACAAAGTTTTGAAGAAGTTCAAAATGGATCAGTCCAAGAAGGGGTTCATGCCTGAATTGCAAGGTGTGAAGTTGAGTAAGACTCAATGCCCAGTGACTGCAGTAGATAGAGAAAAGATGAGTGTCATCCCCTATGCTTCAGCCATAGACTCTATCATGTATGCGATGCTGTGCACAAGACCAGATGTCAGCCTTGCCATAAGTATGGCCGGAAGGTTTCAAAGTGATCCAGGAGTGGAACATTGGACAACGGTCAAGAATAACCTTAAGTACGTGAAGAGGACTAAGGAAATGTTTCTCGTTTATGGAGGTGATCAAGAGCTCGTCGTAAAGGGTTACCTCGATGCTATCTTTGACACAGATCCGGATGACTCTAAGTCTCAAACCGGATACATATTTATTCTGACTGGTGGAGCGGTAACCTGGTGCAGTTCCAAGCAAAGCATAGTAACAGATTCTACATGTGAAGCGGAGTACATAGCTGCTTCGGAAGCGTCGAAGGAAGGAGTCTGGATGAAACAGTTCATGACAGATCTCGGATTGTGCCTAGTGCACTGGATCTGATGACTCTCTTGTGTGACAGCACTTGTGTTGGAAATATGCCCTAGAGGCAATAATAAATTGGTTATTATCATATTTCCTTGTTCATGATAATCGTTTATTATCCATGCTAGAATTGTATTGATCGGAAACTTAGATACATGTGTGGATACATAGACAACACCATGTCCCTAGTGCGTCTCTACTAGACTAGCTCGTTGATCAGAGATGGTCAAGGTTTCCTGACCATAGACATGAGTTATCATCTGATAACGGGATTACATCATTAGGAGAATGATGTGATGGACAAGACCCAACCGTAAGCATATGATTTGATCATGTTAGTTTATTGCTACTACTTTATCCATGTCAAGCATCTGTTCCTACGACCATGAGATCATGCAACTCCCTGACACCGGAGGAATGCCTTGTATGTATCAAACATCACAACGTAACTGGGTGACTATAAAGGTGCTCTATAGGTATCTCCGAGGGTGTCTGTTGGATTGGAGTGGATCGAGACTGGGATTTGTCACTCCGTATGACGGAGAGGTATCTCTGGGCCCTCTCGGTAATACAACATCACAAGAAGCTTGGAAGCAATGTGACTAAGGAGTTAGTCATGGGATCTTGTATTACAGAACGAGTAAAGAGACTTGCCAGTAACGAGATTGAACTAGGTATGGAGATACCGACGATCAAATCTCGGGCAAGTAGCATACCGCTGGACAAAGGGAACTGAATACGGGATTGACTGAATCCTTAACATCATGGTTCGATCGAGGATGATCTTCGTGGAATATGTGGGAACCAATATGGGCATCCAGGTCCCGCTATTGGTTATTGACCGGAGAGGTGTCTCGGTCATGTCCACATGTTTCTTGAACCCGTAGGGTCCGCACGCTTAACATTTGGTGACGCTAGAGCAGTATTGGGATATGCACGTTGGTGAACGAATGTTGTTCGGAGTCCCGGATGAGAACCCGGACTTCATGAGGAGCTTCGGAATGGTCCGGAGGTAAAGATTTATATATGGGAAGTCATATTCAGGGTTCCAGAAAATGTTCGGGATTTTTCGGTATTGTACCGGGAAGGTTCTAGAAGGTTCCGGAGTGGGGCCCACCTGCATGTGGACCCACATGAACGTGGGTAATGGGGAAATTCCCCACACCCCTACTCTAGGCGCATCAAGACCCCCCCTTAAAAGGAATATGATCATATCCCGAAAGGATAAGATTGAGATCCCTAAAAAAGGGGGATAGTGATCGGTGGGGAAGGAAAGGAGGGATTTCCTTCCTCCCCCTTAACCAACGACCCCAGGGGCTTGGAGGGCAAGCCATCAGCCCCTCGCACGCCTATATAAAGGTGGGGATGCGCAAGGGGGCTGAAGACTCTCCCACGGCCGCGGCCCTCCTCCCGTCTCTCCCGTTTCTTCCTCGTACGTCGTTCCGGAGGCGCTTGGCGAAGCCCTGCCGGCACTGCGACGCCACCATCTCCACCATGGCGTCGTGCTGGTTGAGATACCATCTCCTTATCCTTCCTCTCTTGCTAGATCAAGAAGGAGGAGACGTCATCGAGCCACACGTGTGCTGAACACGGAGGCACCGTCCGTTCGTCGCTGGATCTGATTTGATCACGATTGGATCGTGAAGAGTACGACTACATCAACCACGTTATATATACTTCCCCTTAATGATCTACAAGGGTATGTAGATACACTCCCCCTCTCGTAGCTATACATCTCCATGGATAGATCTTGCGTGTGCGTATGAATTTTTTTGTTTCCCATGCAACGTTCCCCAACAGTGGTATCAAAGCTAGGTCAATGCGTAGATAACATGCACGAGTAGAACACAAAAGAGTTTGTGGGCATTGATATTCAGATTGCTTACTTACTTAGTCTTATCTTGATTCGGCGGTATTGTGGGATGAAGCGGCTCGGACCAACCTTACTCGTCCACGTACGAGAGACCGGTTCCACCGACTGACATGTAACCTAGTTGCATAAAGGTGGCTGGTGGGTGTCTGTCTCTCCCACTTTAGTTGAATCGGATTCGGTAGAGGCGGTCCTTGTAGAAGGTTAAATAGCAACTTGAATATCACCGTTGTGGCTTTGCGTAGGTAAGAACGGTTCCCATAGCAGCCACGTAAAACTTGCAACAACAAAGTAGAGGACGTTTAACTTGTTTTTGCAGGGCATGTTGTGATGTGATATGGCCAAAGACATGATGTGATATATGTGATGTATGAGATGATCATGTTTTGTATAGATTATCATGACTTGCATGTCGATGAGTACGGCAACCGGCAGGAGCCATAGGGTTGTCTTTAATTATTTTCGCCATTCTTTTGCTTTACTTTATCACTATGAGTTAGCAATAGTTGTAGAAGCAATAGTTGGCGCGACAACCACATGACGACACGATGATGGAGATCATGATGATGGAGATCATGGTGTCATGCCGGTGACGATGGAGATCATGCCGGTGCTTTGGAGATGGAGATCAAAAGCACAAGATGATGATGGCCATATCATGTCACTTATATGATTTGCATGTGATGTTTATCCTTTTATGCATCTTATTTTTCTTAGAATGACGGTAGCATTATAAGATGATCCCTCACTAAAATTTCAAGATAAATTGTGTTCTCCCCGAGTATGCACCGTTGCGAAGGTTCGTCGTTTCGAAGCACCTCGTGATGATCGGGTGTGATAGACTCTACGTTTGCATACAACGGGTGTAAGACAGATTTACACACGCGGAATACTTGGGTTAAACTTGACGAGCCTAGCATGTACAGACATGGCCTCGGAACACAGGAGACCGAAAGGTCGAACATGATTCATATAGTAGATATGATCAACATGGAGATGTTCACCATTGAAACCACCTCATCTCACGTGATGATCTGACTTGGGTTGGTGGATTTGGATCATGTCACACTTAGACAACCCGAGGGATGTTGATTTGAGTGGGAGTTCTTCAGTAATATGATTAATTGAACTCATTATCAAGAACATCAAAATATCTTTGCAAATTATGTTGTAGATCGATAGCTCACGCTGTAGCTCTCCTATATTTTGATACGTTCCTAGAGAAAAACTAAGTTGAAAGATGGGAGTAGCAATTATGCGGACTACGTCTGTGATCTGAGGATTGTCCTCAGTTGTTGCACAGAAGGCTTATGTCCTTGATGCACCGCTCGGTGTGCCACCCCCTCAAGCGTCGTCTGTGGGTGTTGAGAACATCAGACATGCACGTTTTTGATGACTACTTGATAGTTCAGTGCGTCATGCTTTACGGCTTAGAATTGAGGCTCCAAAGACGTTTTGAATGTTACAATCATATGAGATGTTCCAAGAGCTGAAATTAGGATTTTAGGCTCGTCCCTGTGTTGAGAGGTATGAGACCTCCAACAAGATTATTTGCCTACAAGATGAAGGAGAATAGCTCAATCGGTGAGCATGTGCTCAGATTGTCTGGGTGCTACAATCACTTGAATCAAGTGGGAGTTGATCTTCCAGATAAGACATTGATTGACATAGTTCTCTAAGTCACTGCCACCAAGCTGCTAGAGCTTCATGATGAACTATAACATGCCAGGGATGGAGATGATGATCCCTAAGCTATTCGCGATGTTTTACACCACGAAAGGTAGAAATCAAGAAGGAGCATCAAGTGTTGATGGTAATACCACTAGTTTCAAGAAGGGCAAGGGCAAGAAGGGAAACTTCAAGAATGGCAAGCCAGTTGTCGCTCCAGTGAAGAAACCCAAGGTTGGACCCAAACCCGAGACTGAGTGCTTCTGTTATGAGGGGAACGGTCACTGAAGCGGAACTGCCCCAGATACTTGGTAGATAAGAAGGCTGACAACGTCAACAAAAGTATATTTGATATACATGTTATTGATGTGTACCTTACTTGTACTCCTAGTAGCACCTGGGTATTAGATACCGGTTCAGTTGCTAATATTGGTAACTCGAAGTGAAAGCCACGGAATAAACAGAGACTAGCTAAGGGTGAGGTGAAGATGTGTGTTGGAAGTGTTTCCAAGGTTGATGTGATCACCATCGCACGCTCCCTCTACCTTCAGGATTAGTGTTGAACCTAAATAAATGTTATTTGGTGTTTGCGTTGAGCATGAACATGATTAGATCGTGTTTATTACAATACGGTTGTTCATTTAAGTCAGAGAATAATAGTTATTCTGTTTACATGAATAATACCTTCAATGGTCATACACTCAATGTGAATGGTTTATTGAATCTCGATCGTAGTGATACACATGTTCATAGTATTGATGCCAAAAGATGCAAAGTTAATTATGATAGTAACACATACTTGTGGCATTGCCGGTAAGGTCATATTGGTGTAAAGCGCATGAAGAAACTCCATGCTGATGGATCTTTGGACTCACTTGATTTCGAATTACTTGCAACATGCGGACCATGCCTCATGGGCAAGATGACTAAGACCCCGTTTTCCGGTTTGATGGAGCGGGCAAGTGACTTATTGGAAATGATACATGTTGATGTATGTGGTCCAATGAGTGTTGAAGCATGCGGTGGATATCGTTATTTTCTTACCTTCACTGATGATTTGAGTAGATATGGGTATATTTACTTAATGAAACACAAGTCTGAAATGTTTGAAAAGTTCAAGCAATTTCAGAGTGAAGTTGAAGATCATCGTGAGAAGTTGATAAAATGTCTATGATATGATCATGGAGGTGAATATCTGAGTTATGAGTTTGGTATGCAACTTAAGACAATGTGGAAATTGTTTCACAACTCACGCCGCCTGGAACACCATAGGGTGATGGTGTGTCCGTACGTCGTAGCCGTGCTCTATTGGATATAGTACGTACTATGATATCTCTTACCGATTTGCTACTATCATTTTGGGGGTTATGCATTAGAGACAACTACATTCACTTTAAAATAGGGCACCATCTAAAGTCCGTTGAGATGACACCGTATGAATTATGGTTTGGCAGAAACCTAAGCAGTCATTTCTTAGAGTTTGGGAATGCGATGCTTATGAGAAAAGACTTCAACCTGATAAGCTCGAACCCAAAGCGGACAAATGCATCTTCATAGGATACCCTAAGGAAACAGTTGGGTATACCTTCTATCTCAGATCCAAGGGTAAAGTGTTTGTTGCTAAAACTGGGTCCTTTCTCGAGAAAGAGTTTCTCTTGAAAGAATTGAGTGGGAGGAAGGTAGAACTTGATGAGGTTATTGAACCTTCACTTCAGTTGGATGGTAGCACGATGCAGAAAGATGTGTGTGTGGTGCATGCACCAATTGAAGAGGAAGCTAATGATGATGATCATGAAGCTTCAGATCAAGTTACTACCAAACCTCGTAGGTCGACAAGGACACGTACTGCCCCGAGCGATACAGCAATCCCGTCTTGGAGGTCATGTTGTTAGACAACAGTGAACCTATGAGCTATGAAGAAGCGATGGTGGGTCCGGATTCCAACAAATGGCTAGGAGCCATGAAATCCCAGATAGGATCTGTCGGGCCTCTGGGACTGGGGGTACCCAGGCCCGTCTGCCCACGGCCCGGGTGTGGCGCTGGCTCTAAGCGACCGAGTGGCCCACCAATCGTCCTCACGAGGGGAGCCTTCGCGAGGGCCGATGCCTCGCGAGGCGCATGGCGGTCGGGACATCACAAGCCTCCCGGGACCCCCCCCCCCCCGTGGAGCCACTTCTGGTGCCCTCGCGGGGGCGGGCGGTCCTGCCCCTCCACGTGGTTGACGTGGCTCGCACCGAGCAGCCTCCGGGGCCGTACCAGCTGGCGAGGAGGAGAGAGTTTCCTTTTTGGTGATAGAGGGGCAGCGCCTGCTCGCGGGTTCGCAGAGAATCCCCCAAAGGTTTCCTCTTCCGTGGAAGGAGACGAAGACCAAGGGCTCGGCGGGACGGAGGTCACCCCCGAGCCCACGAGCGCGTCACGGCGAGGAACTTTAGCAGGCGAAGACCGCCTTTTGTCAGGATAAGCTGCAACCCTGTCCCCTTTCAAAATGGTTGTTGTGGCAACCCTTCCCGCCTAATATTTTCGGGGGAAGAGGACCAGGGATAATACTAGGGGGGAACAAGCTCCCGTAGAAGAGGGACCTGGGTTTTGGGCAAAAACACGCCTTGTACTCATCTTCCACCTCAAGCAATCCACCAAGCAGGAGTAGGGTTTTACACTGCAAGGTGGCCCGAACCTGGGTAAACTCTGCGCGTCCTTGTTCGTCTTCCTTAGCTCAAACCGCCAGAGAGTCACCGTGTGATTGCGAAGTAGAGTAGGGCAGGAGAGCGAGCGCACCCCAGTGTTCAAACCTTCTTGGGTCTGCGGAGCCCCGATTTCGACATTTGGCGCGCCAGGTAGGGGTGTGTCGACGCTCTTCAGCTCCGTCAACTCCGGCTTCATCTACCCCATGGCCGGCGCTCACCGTGTGCGCACCGAGCGTAGGGTGGCCTGGATCATTCAAACCGCCCCGGTTGGCCACGGTGGTCGTCGCCACTCCGCCGGTGCCAAGGGCACGGCGGCCACTGACCCCGCTGCTCGCGAGCAGCAGGATTCCTCTGCACACCCCTCTGTGCAGCGGGAGGGCTGCACTGCCACGACTTCCTCCTCCCATGCCCGCCTCGAGCGGGTGAACGCGCAGACGGCGCTGCTCATAGGTTTCACTAGAGGCTTCTCTCATGAAGGAAAATAATACGGTGGGTGAACAAATTACTGTCGAGCAATTGATAGAAAAGCGCATAGTTATGACGATATCCAAGGCAATGATTATGCATATAGGCATCACGTCCGTGTCAAGTAGACCGAAACAATTCTACATCTACTACTATTACTCCACACATCGACCGGCTCCTGCCTGCATCTAGAGTATTAAGTTCATGAAGAACAGAGTAACGCATTAGGTAAGATGACATGATGTAGAGGGATAAACTCAAGCAATATGATGAAAACCCCACCTTTTTATCCTCGATGGCAATAATACAAATACGTGCCTCGCTACCCCTACTTTGTCACTGGGTGAGGACACCGCAAGATTGAACCCAAAACTAAGCACTTCTCCCATTGCAAGAATTACCATCTAGTTGGCCAAACCAAACCAATAACTCGAAGAGACTTGCAAAGATATGAAATCATGCATATAAGAATTCAGAGAAGATTCAAATAATATTCATAGATAATCTGATCATAAACCCACAATTCATCGGATCTCGACAAACACACCGCAAAAGAGTATTACATCGGTCGGATAGATCTCCATGAAGATCATGAAGAACATGGTATTGAAGAACAAAGAGAGAGAAGAAGCCATTTAGCTACTAGCTATGGACCCGAAGGTCTGTGGTGAACTACTCATGCATCATCGGAGGGGCAATGGAGTTGATGTAGATGCCCTCCGTGATCGAATCCCCCTCCGGCAGATTACCGGAAAAGGCTCCAAGATGGGATCTCACGGGAACAGAGGCTTCCGGCGGCGGAAAAGTATTTTTCGTGGCTCTTTTTGGTATTGGGGAATATTTGGGAATTTATAGGCCGAAGAATAGGGTTAGGGGACCTGCAGGGGTGCCACAAGCCAGGGGGCGCGCCCCCCAGGGCGCGCCCTGCAGGCTTGTGATCTCCCGACAGGTCTCCTGCCTTCATCTCCAAGTCTGGTAGGTTTCTTCCGGTCCAAGAAAAATCATCGCGAAGATTTTATTCCGTTTGGACTCCGTTTAATATTCCTTATCTACAATACTCAAAAACAAGGAAAAAACAGAAACTGGCACTAGGCTCTAGATTAATAGGTTAGTCCCAAAAATAATATAAAATAGCATATTAATGCATATAAAACATCCAAAACAGATAATATAATAGCATGGAACAATAAAAAATTATAGATACGTTGGAGACGTATCAAGGTGCTCTACAGGTATCTCCGAGGGTGTCTGTTGGGTTGGCGTGGATCGAGACTGGGATTTGTTACTCCATATGACGGAGAGGTATCTCTGGGCCCTCTCGGTAATACAAACTCACAAGAAGCTTGCAAGCAATGTGACTAAGGAGTTAGTCACGAGATCTTGTATTACGGAACGAGTAAAGAGACTTGCCGGTAACGAGATTGAACTAGGTATGGAGATACCGACGATCGAATCTGGGGCAAGTAGCATACCGCTGGACAAAGGGAACTGAATACGGGATTGACTAAATCCTTGACATCGTGGTTCGACCGATGATGATCTTCGTGGAATATGTGGGAACCAATATGGGCATCTAGGTCCCGCTATTGGTTATTGACCGGAGAGGTGTCTCAGTGAAAGCACATTTGTTCCCTTGGTGGTTTTGGTAATTAATAACAACATATATATCATTGAACTAATGTTTCCACTAAGTATATTTCAGGAAAAGTTCAATGATAGGTTGGCAAAAGGATTATTTAGAAATCCCAAGATGCAAGGAAATGGATTGGCAAAGCTTCAAGCAAGAGGACTCTACATTTTACTTTGTGAGAAATCACTTTGAGTCCATAGGAAAGCCAATACTATTAAAAGGGGGTAAGGTACTGTTGGTGAACAAGATGCTCCACGTGCACAAGTGATAGTCACCAAAAACACCCACAAGCTCTTCCACAAATACTCTGTCTAGAACCCTACCACTCAAATCGGTAGGACCAACAATTCCTATTCGGTCTCACCGAGATTCAAACCCTAGACAGATCATAAGCAAAACCCTAGCCCATCGGTGCAGCCGATTTCCACTTCGGTGCCACCGAGTTCAGTTGCCAACTTTTTTGTTAGCCATTTTCAAGCATCGGTACCACCGAGTTTTGCCAATCGGTCTCACCGAGATTTGGACCAACTTCCTGGTTAGCCATTCTCAAGAATCGGTACCACCGAGTTTTGTGAATCGGTCTCACTGAGTTTTTGGACCAACTCTCTGGTTAGCCGTTGTCAAGAATTGGTACCACTGAAATTTGAGAATCGGTCTCACCGAGTTGTGCATTCTGACCGTTGGTCATCTAATCGGTACCACCGAGAGTTATGTATCGGTCTCACCGAGATTCAAAAGTTACTGCCTTTTGGTCACTTCGGTACCATCGAGTTTTACACTTCGGTGTCACCGAGTTGGTCACTTTAGGTATAACGGTTGGATTTTTGGGGATGCCTATATATACCCCTTCACCACCACCCACTCGAAAGAGAAGCACTCAGAACTATTCCATACTTGCTCCATCCAATTTTCTGAGAGAGAGCCACCTACTCATGTGTTGAGATCAAGCCATTCACTCTATCCATATGAATCTTGATCTCTAGCCTCCCGAAGTTGCTTTTCACCAAATCAATCTCTTCCACCATAGCCAAATCTATGAGAGAGTGATTGTGTGTTGAGGAGTCTATCATCTTGAAGCACAAGAGCAAGGAGTTCATCGACATTACCGAGCCTATTACCTTTTGGAGGGTGGTGCCTCCTAGATTGGTTAGGTGTCGCTTGGGAGCCTCCTACTTCGTGTTGTGGAGTTGAACCAAGAAGTTTGTACGGGCAAGGAGATCGCCTACTTCGTGAAGATCTACCCATAGTGAGGCTAGTCCTTCGTGGACGGAAGCCGTTATGGAATAGTCAAGATTGCTAATTCGTGAACCCTTATGGGTGGAGCCCTCCGTGGACTCTCGCGACCGTTACCCTCCGTGGGTTGAAGACTCCATAAACGTGGACGTACGATAGCACCACCTATCGGAACCACGGGAAAAATCTTCGTGTCTCCAAATTGCGTTTGATCTTCCTTCCTACCCTCTACTTCATATGCTTGTCTTTACTTTCCGCTGCTATACTCTTAGACAGACATGTGTAGGGTGTACTTGAATTGCTATCATTGCTAAAATCTGCCAACACTTAAAATTGGGAAAAGGTAGAATTTTTATTTGCTCAAGTAGTGTAATCACCCCCCTCTAGACATACTTTCGATCCTACACTCGGTCATGTCCACATGATTCTAGAACCCGTAGGGTCCGCACGCTTAACGTTCGGTGACGCTAGAGTAGTATTGGGATATTCACGTTGGTGACTGAATGTTGCTCGGAGTCCCGGATAAGATCCCGGACATCACGAGGAGCTCCGGAATGGTCCGGAGGTAAAGATTTATATATGGGAAGTCATATTCATGGTTCTGTAAAATGTTCGGGATTTTTCGGTATTGTACCGGGAAGGTTCTAGAAGGTTTCAGAGTGGGGCCCAGCTGCATGTGGACCCACATGAACGTGGGTAATGGGGAAAGTCTCCACACCCCTGGTCTAGGCGCATCAAGACCCCCCCTTAAAAGGAATAGGGTCATATCCCGAAAGGATAAGATCGAGATCCCTAATAAAGGGGGATAGTGATCGATGGGGAAGGAAAGGAGGGATTTCCTTCCTCCCCCTAGACCAACGACCCTAGGGGCTTGGAGGGTAGGCCACCAGCCCCTACCACGCCTATATAAATGTGGGGAGGTGCAAGGGGCTGAAGACTCTCCCACGGCCGTGGCCCTCCTCCCGTCTCTCCCGTTTCTTCCTCGTACATCGTTCCAGAGGCGCTTGGCAAAGCCCTGCCGGTACTGCGACGCCACCATCTCCACCACGTTGTCGTGCTGGTTGAGATCCCATCTACTTCTCCTTCCTCTCTTGCTGGATCAAGAAGGAGGAGACATCATCGAGCCGCATGTGTGCTGAACGCGGAGGCGCCGTCCGGTCGGCGCTGGATCGGGTTGGATCACGATTGGATCGTGAAGAGTACGACTACATCAACCGCGTTATATATGCTTTCGCTTAATGATCTACAAGGGTATGTAGATACACTCCCCCTCTCATAGCTATACATCTGCATGGATAGATCTTGCATGTGCGTAGGAAATTTTTTGTTTCCCATGCAACGTTGCCCAACAACTGGTGCGATTGCTCTAGCCAAAGAGCCCAGGTTTCACAAGAGGACCAGACATATAAAGCACCGCTTCAATTCCATCCTCGATTAAATCAAGGAGGAGGACATAAACATTTGCAAAGTACATACGGATCTGAATGTTGCAGACCAGTTGACTAAACCTCTCTCACGAGCAAAACATGATCACAACCAGAACATTATGGGTGTTAGATTCATTACAATGTAAAGCTAGATTATTGACTCTAGTGCAAGTGGGATACTATTGGAAATATGCACTAGAGGCAATAATAAAGTAGTTATTATCATATTTCCTCGTTCATGATAATCGTTTATTATCCATGCTATAATTGTATTGATCGGAAACTCATATACATGTGTGGATACATAGACAATACCGTGTCCCTAGTGAGCCTCTACAAGACTAGCTCATTGATCAAAGATGGTTAAGGTTTCCTAACCATGGACATGAGTTGTCATTTGATAACGGTATCACATCACTAGGAGAATGATGTGATGGAAAAGACCCAACCGTAAGCATATCATTTGATCATATTAGTTTATTGCTACTGCTTTCTTCATGTCAAGTATCTGTTCCTATGACCATGAGATCATGCAACTTCCTGACACCGGAGGAATGCCTTGTGTTTATCAAACGTCACTTCGTAACTGGGTTATCATAAAGGTACTCTACATGTATCTCCGAGGGTGTCTGTTGGGTTGGCACGGATCGAGACTAGGATTTGTCACTCCGTATGACGGAGAGGTATCTCTGGGCCGTCTCGGTAATACTGTATCACAAGAATCTTGCAAGCAATATGAATAAGGAGTTAGTCGTGGGATCTTGTATTACAGAACGAGTTAAGAGACTTGCCGGTAACGAGATTGAACTAGGTATGGAGATACCGACGATCGAATCTCGGGCAAGTAACATACCGATGGACAAAGGGAACTGCATACGAGATTGACTGAATCCTTGACATTGTGGTTCGACCAATAAAGATCTTCGTAGAATATGTAGGAACTAATATGGGTATCTAGGTCCCTCTATTATTTATTGACCGGAGATGTGTCTTGGGCATGTCTACATGATTCTCGAACCCGTAGGGTCCGCAGGCTTAACGTTCAATGATGATATGGTATTATTGAGTTATGTATGTTGGTGACCGAAAGTTGTTCGGATTCCCAGACGTCACGAGGAGTTCCGGAATGGTCCGGAGGTAAAGATTCATATATAGGAAGTTGGTATTCGGGTTCCGGAATAGTTTCGGGATTTACCGAATTTCATCGGGAGTGCCGGAAGTGGTTCCGGGGGTCCACCGGGAGGGTCCACCTGCCCCGGAGGGGCCCATGGGATGAGAGTGAGGCGCACCAGCCCCTAGTGGGCTGGGCGCCCCGCCTCCTCAAGGTCCCATGCGACCAGGGGCTAGGACTGGCCCTAGGGTGGCCGCCGCCCCCTTGCCTTGGGGGCCAAGGCAGCCCCTAGGCCGCCAACCCTAGAGGAAACCCTAGGGAGGCCGTCCCTCCCCCTTGCCCCTATATATATGAGAGTAGAGGGAGGGTAGCAACACCACAAGCCACGGCGCAGCCCTCCCTCTCTCTCTAGATTAAGTTCTCCTCCATTCGTGTCGCGGTAGCACTTGGCAAAGCCCTGCCGGGACAGCTCCACCACCACTGCCACCACGCCGTCGTGCTGCCGGAAAACTCATCTACTACTCCGCCCTTGCTCGCTGGATCGAGGAGGCAGAGACATCATCGAGCAATACGTGTGCTGAACGCGGAGGAGTCGTCCGTTCGGCGCTAGATCGGGACAGATCGTGATTGGATCGTGAAGACGTACGACTACATCAACCGCGTTTCTTAACGCTTCCGCTTAGCGATCTACAAGGGTATGTAGATGCACTCCCCCTCTCGTAGCAATACATCTCCATGGATAGATTTTGCGTGTGCGTAGGAACTATTTTATTTCCCATGCAATGTTACCCAACAGTGGCATCATGAGCTAGGTCTATGCATAGGTTAATGGAGGCGTTATATTTCTTCATTGGTCACTGCAACTTTTCCTTGAGGAGATGGAGCATGGTGCTGGGCAGACGAATCGGGCAGATGAGGGCTTGTCGAAGGAGGAACCCGAGTCAGAGCGTTGCCACCTGTGTGTTTAACGGTCGGTGGAGTGACTTCAGATTCTTCGAGCAACTTGTGAAGCTTAAGGTGAAGCAAATCTGTCGAAGGGGCATGACCAGGCAGGGGAGGAATGATGCACTCTTTAAAATCTTCAATGTTGAAGCCCTTATCGATGTAATTATAGAGCTCTTTGAGGTTGATGGTGGAGAGTTGTTTCTCGGTGAAAAACTTTCGGAGCAACTTCCAAAGGCACTTCTTATTTTCATCAACAATGAGGTGCATTAGCCTTGTGCGATTATGGACAACATTCATTTCAGAGGCGAGATGCTCTTTCTCTTGTCTGTCCTTGGCAATATGTTGCAGAAGAAGTTGTTGAGCTGCGTTGGAGGTTGAGCAGTGGGCATCCTGTTGTGCTGAGGAAGTTTTGGACCGTCAAACGTCTTGTGATAGTCTTGGGGATTTGATGCTGGAGACTTCCCCAAAGAAAAATCTTGCAATACTTGCATGGTGTCACGTATAGGGGGAACGAAGCACTTGTGGCTATCTTTCGCCAGATAGACCTTGCCCATAGCATGGTTGACAACTTTCTGAATCCAGGGAGCAAACACTTTGAGGCAAAATGGGTATTGGGCAGAGTCCTTCAGGATGTGAAACATATCTTTAACATCGAATATGTATCGCTCAGAGATGGCTTATATGGTTGATGTCTACTACGCAACTTTATTCTTGTAGACTCGTGTTGGGCCTCCAAGCGTAGAGTTTTGTAGGACAGTAGCAATTTTCCCTCAAGTGGGTGACCTAAGGTTTATCAATCCGTGGGAGGTGTAGGATGAAGATGGTCTCTCTCAAACAACCCTGCAATCAAATACAAGAAATCTCTTGTGTCCCCAACACACCCAATACAATGGCAAATTGTATAGGTGCACTAGTTCGGTGAAGAGATGGTGATACAAGTGCAATAATGATAGTAGATATTGATTTTTGTAATCTGAAAATATAAAAACAGCAAGGTAGCAAGTGACAAAAGTGAGCACAAACGGTATTGCAATGCTTGAAAACAAGGCCTAGGGTTCGTACTTTCACTAGTGCAAGTTCTCTCAACAATACTGACATAGTTGAATCATATGTAAATCCCTCACGTGCGACAAAGAGTTCACTCCAAAGTCACAAATAGCGGAGAACAAATGAAGAAATTATTGTAGGGTACAAAACCACCTCAAAGTTATATTTTCCGATCAATCGTATGAGCTATCCCTATAAGTGTCATGAACAGCCCTAGAGTTCATACTAAAATAACACCTTAAGATACACATCAACCAAAACCCTAATGTCACCTAGATACTCCAATGTCACCACGAGTACCCATGGGCTTGATTATACGATATGCATCACACAATTTCAGATTCATCATGTTCAATCCAACTCAAAGAACTTCAAAGAGTGCCCCAAAGTTTCTACCGGAGAGTCAAGACGAAAATGTGTGCCAACCCCTATGCATAGATTCCCAAGGTCACGGAACCTGCAAGTTGATCACCAAAACATACATCAAGTGGATCAATATAACATCCCATTGTCACCACGGATATCCCATCGCAAGACATACATCAAGTGTTCTCAAATCCTTTAAAGACTCAATTCGATAAGAAAACTTCAAAGGGAAAACTCAATTCATCACAAGAAGATAGAGAGGGGAAAACTCCATATGATTCATCTATATTAATAAAGCTCGCGGTACATCAAGATCGTGTCATCTCAAGAACACGAGAGAGATAGATCAAACACATAGCTACTGGTACATACCCTTAGCCCCGAGGGTGAACTACTCCCTCCTCGTCATGGAGACCGTCGGGATGATGTAGATGGCCTCCGGTGATGGTTTCCCCCTCCGGCAGGGTGCCGGAACGGGCTCCCGATTGGTTTTTCGTGGCTACAGAGGCTTGCGGCGGCGGAACTCCCGATCTAGGTTTGTTTCTGGGGGTTTTGGTATTTATAGGAATTTTTGGCGTCGGTCTCACGTCGAGGGGACTCCCGAGGGACCCACAAGCCAGGGGGCGCGCCCTAGGGGGGCGCCCCCTAGGCTTGTGGCTGCCTCGGGACTCCTCTCCGGTATCTTTTTGCTCCAGTATATTTTATATTTTCCAAAAATATTCTCCGTAAATTTTTAGCCCATTCCGAGAACTTTTATTTCTACACAAAAAACGACACCATGGTAGTTTTGCTGAAAACAGCGTCAGTCCGGGTTAGTTCTAATAAAATCATACCAAAATCATATAAAATTATTGTAAACATGGCATGCATACTTCATAAATTATAGATACGTTGGAGACGTATCAGCATCCCCAAGCTTAATTCCTGCTCGTCCTCGAGTAGGTAAATGATAAAAGAAATAATTTATGAAGTGTGAATGCTAGCAAGTGCACAAGTTTGATCAATGATAATTCCAATCACTTTTTCTAGCATCAATATAAACCATAAACAGCAGCTCATCTCATAAAACTTCTCATGATCAAGTAACAAGCTATTCACATGTTAAAGTATAGACCAGAAAGTTTCTTGAAAACTAACAAACCATATTCCTAGTCATCGAACAATTGCAATTCATCTTATTTTCAGGAAGGGTCTATGTAAGAGCTTTGATTTAGCAAATTCCACATACTCAACTATCATATAGTCTTCCATGATTATTGACACTCAACGCATATTTTTAGAACAAATAGCATCCATTGAACACAGAGAAAGATAGGGGCTTAATGTTTCGCCTCCCAACTTATTTATCGTATAGATAATTGTCAACAATAATAATTCATGATCAAATATATTTGTTTGGATATATATGTCTAGATCATTCCCCAACACATGACGCTTGCCAAGAGAAAAAGGCGAAATATAGGAAGTGGTGAAGATCACCATGACTCTTGCATAAAGGTAAGTACTAGAAAGTAAAAGATAGGCCCTTCGCAGAGGGAAGCATTGATTTGCAAAGGTGCCAGAGCTCGAGCTTTTAAAACAGAGATGAATAATAATTTTGAGCAGTATGCTTTCATTGTCAACATAACAACCGAGAGATCTTGGTATCTTCCGTGCTAGATATATTATAGGCAGTTCCCAAACAGAATGGTAAAGTTTTTACTCCCCCTCCACCAATCAATCACACTCCATGGCGAGCCGAATCCACGGGTACCGTCCATACAAACAACAATCCTGGGGGAGTTTTGTTTCATTATGTTTTGTTTTGATTTTTGAGCATGGAACTGGGCATCCCGAATACCAGCCACTTTCTCGTGAATGATAGTGAATCAACACATATCGTGAGAATAACCCACCTAGCATGGAAGATACTGACAGCCCCTAGTCACTATATGAGCGATTCGGGCATACAAAACAGAATATTATTTGAAGGTTTAGAGTTTGGCACATGCAAATTTACTTGGAACGACAGGTAAATACCGCATATAGGTGGGTATGGTGGACTCATATGGAACAACTTTGGGTTTAAGGGTGTTTGGATGCACAAGTAGTATCTCTACTTGGTGCGGAAGTTTTGGCTAGTATGAGGTGGAGGCAAGCACCACATGTTGGAGGATCCATAACAATATAACTTCTATACAAATATACCCAAACATAACTCATTAAGTTGTCTTCCTTGTCCAATTTTAACTAATTTGCTCAAGTTTGAAAATAATTAATGAGCTCACAATCATAGAAGATGTCCAAGATAGTATATTTATATGTGGAATCTCTCTTCCTTCAATATTCTTTCATGAATTGTTCAAGTGACCAATGCGGTGTTTGCTAACTTTCAATAAATTTTACCACCTATACTTATTATGTGTGAAGTCATTACTCCCCATGGTATAAGTATATGAAGCATATTTAATTTCAGATTTATGATATTCAATTCATTCAACCATTTACTCATAGGATATAAGTGAAGCACGAGAGTGAATGACAAACTACTCCAAAAAGATATAAGTGAAGATCAATGCGTAGTCAACAATTAAATAACTATGTGAAGACTCTCTCATCTAAGAATTTCAGATCCAATGCTTTTATTAAAACAGAAAAACAAAAGAAAAATAGCACTCCAAGAATAGCACGCATCATGTGAACGAATAAAAATTTAGGCTCAACATAGGCTAACCGATAACTGTTGATGAAGAGAGGTGGGATGCGTAGCATCCCCAAGCTTAGATGCTTGAGACTTCTTGAAATATTTACTTGGGGTGTCTTGGGCATCCCCAAGATTGAGCTCTTGTGTCTCCTTAATTCCTCTCATATCACGGTTTCACCTATTCTCAAAAACTTCATCCACACAAAACTCAAAAAGAACTCGTGAGATAGGTTAGTACTCATAAGAACAAATCAACACTTGGGTACTGACAAGACAAGTTGTGCAATAATTTCAATCATCATATACTGTTTACTATCATTTCCACAATTTATATCTACCAATATAGGCTATGGAAACTAAAGGATAAGTAGATAACAAAACTATGACAGCAATCTGTCCAAACAGAGCAGTCTGTAGCAATCTATTAAACCAGTGTACTTCTGTAACACAAAAAATTACGAAAATTTAGGAAATGCTAAATAATTTATATGAAAATACTCTGTAAAAATTTCAGAAACTTTCCACGTTCCAGTAAAATATGAAAATTCAAACACTACAGCAAAAGTTTCTGTTTTTTACACAGCACACATCAAACATGCAATGCAAGCATCCTAAGGCAATTCTTGGAACTTTTTATTGAAAAACAAGATTATAAAAAAAACACCTAACAGAGAACAACGAAATAAAATGATGCTCCAAGCAAAACTCATATTATGTGACGAATAAAAATATAGCTCTAAGTAAGATATACCGATAATGTTGAAGACGAAAGAGGGGATGCCTTCCGGGGCATCCCCAAGCTTAGGCGCTTGAGTCTTCCTTGGATATTACCTTGGGGGTGCCTTGGGCATCCCCAAGCTTAGGTTCTTTTCATTCCTTATTCTCCTCATATCGGTGTCTCCCCCAAAACTTGAAAACTTCAATCACACAAAACTTAACGGAACTTTGTGAGAAGGGTTAGTGTAATAAAGATAGATCATTCACTTAGGTACTGTCAAGACAAGATTCATAATTGTTCCCACATGATACCTACTGTATTATACTATTCCCATAATTTATATCACTGAATATAAGCTATGGGAACACTAAAACAAGCAAACTATGCATGCAAAACAGAATCTGTCAAAAACAGAACAGTCTGTGAAGAACTGTAGTGTAACCATACTTCCCTGTCTCTAAAAATTCTGAAAAATTAGGAAAACCTGAAGAATTTGTATATAAAGACTTTTTAAAAAATTCAGATCATTATCAAGCTCCAGTAAAAAATGAATATTCCTGTACTGGAGGAAAAAGTTTCTGTTTTGGTTAAGCATCAATTCTACTCATCTTGTGAGTCATCCCAAAGGTTTTACTTGGCACTTTATTGAAATAAAAGGCACGAAACATGATTAATACAGTATCCTAATCATGTGAACATACAAAAACAGAAAGTATAAATATTGGGTTGTCTCCCAACAAGCGCTTTTCTTTAATGCCTTTTAGCTAGGCAAGATGATTTCAATGATGCTCACATAAAAGAAAAGAATTGAAACACAAAGAGAGCATCATGAAGCATATGACTAGAACATTTAAGCCTAACCCACTTCCTATGCATAGGGATTTTGTGAGAAAACAATTTATGGGAACAAGAATCATCTAGCATAGGAAGGCAAAACAAGTGCAACTTCAAAACTTTGAACACATAGAGAAGAAACTTGATATTATTGCAATTCCTACAAGCATATGTTCCTCCCTCATAATAGTTTTCAGTAGCATCATGAAGGAATTCCACAATATAACTATCACATAAAGCATTATCTTCATGATCCACAAGCATAGAAAATTTGTCACTCTCCAGATAAGCAATTTTCTTCTCATTCATAATAGTGGGAGCAAACTCAACAAAATAACTATCATAAGATACTTGATTGACATAACCACTTTGTATATTAAAATCATGATGACAAGTTTCATGGTTACTATCACTCTTTATAGCATACATGTCATCATCATAATCATCATAGATAGGAGGCATGCTGTCATCATAATAGTTTTGCTCATCAAAACTTGGGGGACTAAAAATATCATATTCATCAAACATAGCATCCCCAAGCTTGTGGCTTTGCATATCATTAGCATCATGAATATTCAGAGAATTCATACTAGCAATATTGCAATCATGCTCATCATTCAAGGAATTCTCATTAAGTATTTTCATTAATTCTTCCTCTACCAATTGAGCACAATTTTCCAAACCATCATTTTCACGAAAGACATTAAAAAGACGAACCAAATGATGCAACCTAAACTCCATTTTTTTGTAGTTTTCTTTTATAAAACCAAACTAGTGATAAAACAAGAAACTAAAAGATTCAATTGCAAGATCTAAAGATATACCTTCAAGCACTCACCTCCCCGGCAACGGCGCCAGAAAAGTGCTTGATGTCTACTACGCAACTTTATTCTTGTAGACTCGTGTTGGGCCTCCAAGCGCAGAGTTTTGTAGGATAGTAGCAATTTTCCCTCAAGTGGGTGACCTAAGGTTTATCAATCCGTGGGAGGTGTAGGATGAAGATGGTCTCTCTCAAACAACCCTGCAATCAAATACAAGAAATCTCTTGTGTCCCCAACACACCCAATACAATGGCAAATTGTATAGGTGCACTAGTTCGGCGAAGAGATAGTGATACAAGTGCAATAATGATAGTAGATATTGATTTTTGTAATCTGAAAATATAAAAACAGTAAGGTAGCAAGTGACAAAAGTGAGCACAAACGGTATTGCAATGCTTGAAAACAAGGCCTAGGGTTCGTACTTTCACTAGTGCAAGTTCTCTAAACAATACTGACATAGTTGAATCATATGTAAATCCCTCACATGCGACAAAGAGTTCACTCCAAAGTCACAAATAGCGGAGAACAAATGAAGAAATTATTGTAGGGTACAAAACCACCTCAAAGTTATCTTTTCCGATCAATCGTATGAGCTATCCCTATAAGTGTCACGAACAGCCCTAGAGTTCGTACTAAAATAACACCTTAAGATACACATCAACCAAAACCCTAATGTCACCTAGATACTCCAATGTCACCACGAGTACCCATGGGCTTGATTATACGATATGCATCACACAATTTTAGATTCATCATGTTCAATCCAACTAAAAGAACTTCAAAGAGTGCCCCAAAGTTTCTACCGGAGAGTCAAGACGAAAACGTGTGCCAACCCCTATGCATAGATTCCCAAGGTCATGGAACCCGCAAGTTGATCACCAAAACATACATCAAGTGGATCAATAGAACATCCCATTGTCACCACGGATATCCCATCGCAAGACATACATCAAGTGTTCTCAAATCCTTTAAAGATTCAATCCGATAAGAAAACTTCAAAGGGAAAACTCAATTCATCACAAGAAGATAGAGAGGGGAAAACTCCATATGATTCATCTATATTAATAAAGCTCGCGATACATCAAGATCGTGTCATCTCAAGAACACGAGAGAGAGAGATCAAACACATAGCTACTGGTACATACCCTCAGCCCCGAGGGTGAACTACTCCCTCCTCGTCATGGAGACGGTCGGGATGATGAAGATGGCCTCCAGTGATGGTTTCCCCCTCCGGCAGGGTGCCGGAACGGGCTCCCGATTGGTTTTTCGTGGCTACAGAAGCTTGCGGCGGCGGAACTCCCGATCTAGGTTTGTTTCTGGGGGTTTTGGTATTTATAGGAATTTTTGCCGTCGGTCTCACGTCAAGGGGACTCCCGAGGGACCCACAAGCCAGGGGGGGCGCGCCCTAGGGGGGGGGCGCCCCCTAGGCTTGTGGCTGCCTCGGGACTCCTCTCCGGTATCTTTTTGCTCCAGTATTTTTTATATTTTCCAAAAATATTCTACGTAAATTTTCAGCCCATTCCGAGAACTTTTATTTCTGCACAAAAAATGACACCATGGTAGTTCTGCTGAAAACAGCGGCAGTCCGGGTTAGTTCTAATAAAATCATACCAAAATCATATAAAATTATTGTAAACATGGCATGAATACTTCATAAATTATAGATACGTTGGAGACGTATCAATGGTATTCTGAAGAACATCTGATATGAAGTTGTCGGTATTCAAGCCAGCCGTCAGACAGATGGTATATGATATCATGTGATAGAGCGTCTGATTCTCAAAGGTCAAATGTTCGGGCAAAGCAGGACTAGAATAATCTTGAATCGTTCCTGCATCCACTGTGACATGAAAATATTCATCAGAAACAATGTCAGATATGGTGTACACGAATCTCTCAGTCTCCATGCTCAAAGCGAGGAAATCAAAAGTGCGACATGAAATCCGTGGAGGTGCATTTGATTTGCTTGCCTTTAGTCATCCATTCGAAGATCCACTTGGAGCTATCTTCCTCGATCCCAGACATATACAGGGTAGCATAAAACTATAGAATAATCTCTCGGTTCCAAGGGTGCTCAAACTCAAGGATTTTGGTCAGACAAAAATCATCCAAATCCTAAAGCAATTGGTTGAAGCATCCAATAGTGCGCATTGCAGGAATGTTTAGATATTCGTGAGTAAATATCTTTCTGCTGCCATAGAGCACCCGGGAGTACTAGATGTCTTGTTCTCGAGGGAGCGAGGATATTCAGACGTGCGCGGTCCATCATATGTACTAGTTTGAAAGAATTTTGGATGCACTAGGCGGTTGAATAAAGGACCTTTTGCACCATAGCCAGAGAAGAACAAAGGCATCTCTTATCTATGATGTGGAAGGCTCATCTCTTCTTCAGGAGACATGAATTCATCACCATAGACCACCGAGTCAGGATGACGAGCAGAAACATCATTTCTTTCGGACAGTCCAGCCTCAATGCTCTTGACGGCAGTATCAACCGTTATCTTGATAGGAGAGAAAACCTTCGAACCAGATGGAGGTGTTACTGCAACTTAGGGATGGTCTAGAGAAGTTTGCTCGTCTTGAGATACAAGGCCCGAAACATTTGTCTGCATTGGTGTAGACATGTGCATAGAGATCTTGCACTCTTGCTCATCATGAGAGCGATTTGCCTGAGGTTCTTGTTCGGCGGATGTACATTTTTGCCCAGCCACATGAGGGTCCGAGACACTTGAAGTTCTGGGGGCATCTTGAGGCCGACCTTGGGGCTCGGAGCGACGAATTTCACCTTCTTCAGAAACAAGCTACTTGGAAGGGATTTCAACTCGAGCAGGGGAGGCCGAAGGCACTGCTTCAGTTGGCCTTGGCAAATGATGCTCTTCAGTATCTTTTACTGTGGGCGCCGAAGGAATTATGGGAGCAGGGGACAATTCATTCTTAGGAGATGCAACGGTTTGTTCGGGAATTGTAAGTGCATCTAGTGCCCCTTAGTGATTTTGGTGTATTGAAGACTTATAGGTTAAGGGACTGATGCGTTTGTAAGTGTACACAGGCTCTATAAGTCGCTGAGGAGTTTGATATATACGATGAATGTCGACCTCTAAAAATGAATGTCTTCAGCTGAAGACTTTGGTATTTTCCCAGAAGACTTTGAAGCTGAAGAATTCGGTGTGACCTTGAAGATATTAACGAGGACTATGAAGCGTGAAGACTTTTGTTTTCGTAGTTTCATTTTCTTTCTTTGAGTCATAGGAAACACCGTACTGTTAAAGGGGGCCGAGGTAATACTAAGGAAAATTTTCCAACTGATGCTCAACTCAAAAGCCTCAACATAACCAATCCTTCGAGTGAAGCCTTTGGAAATCTCTTGCAGCTCAGTCAAGTTCTTCAGTGACAGAGACAATGTTCTTCTGGTCTCTGAGGAAATTGGTCTGACTGAGGAGTTAGGATTTTGCCAGTGCGAATTGCCTACCGTGAGGAATATGATAAGCCCTGAGGGATCTGACAGTTCAAATTCCGACCGTTGCTGTGCTTTGCGCCAGCTGTCCAGATATTTTATCCACCTAACGATCATATCATTGGGGGGGGCATTTATGTCTTATCATGTCGGGTTGCACCCTGGCTATAAATAGCCCCCCCCCACAACCACTAGTTGGTTGGCTGCTCCGAGAGAGAACTTGACACTTGTCATTTGAGAGCAACCCATTCCTCGAGGACTTTGAGAGAAAATCATCAGTGAGGAAAAAACCCCAAAACCCAAACCACCAAAACCCAAAGTGATTGAGCATCACTAAAGAGATTGTTCCTGTGTGGAACCGTCGCTTTTTACCTTTGAAGACTGTGTATCTTCCAGACGGTTAGGCTTCATGGTCTAGAGCATCCAGCAGTCAATTGTGGATCGCCGGGTGACCAAGTTTGTGAGGGTTTGGAAGTCTACCCTGAAGACTTACCACGAGTATTGGGCGAGGTCTGTGTGACCTTACCTCAAGGAGAATACGGTAAGGACTGTGTGTCCTGGGACTGTGTGTCCTTTGGTTTAAATACCAAGCTCCTCCGAACCAGACGTACGACTGTCACAACAGTTGGAACTGGGTCATCAAATCACTGTCTTCATCGAGCTCCTGGTTTTATTTCCTTCATTTCCTCGAAGTACTTGTTGATGAATCTGATTGTTACTGTCTGAAGAATTTGACTGAAGACTTTCTCAATTTCCTCATCTCAAATTCTTCAGTCACTTTATCTTCTGCCTGCTTATCCTGTTCACGCTACTTATGCTCTGTGTATGCTTCATTTCATCATGATGACTATGCTACTGCTATGTTTCGCATGCACTTGAGTACTTATTCCGCTGCTAGTATTTCGTCACGTTTCAAATTCCTCAAGTTGAAATTCCTCAGTGACGAATTTGTAAAAATCGCCCATTCACCCCCTCTCTAGTCGATATAACACACTTTCAATTGGTATCAGAGCAAGTTACTCCCTTATTCTGTGTGATTTTGGTTTAACCACCTGGAGTTTTAGTTATGTCAACTGCAGGCATGATCAAGGTCTCAGCTGGGTGTCCTACCTTCGATGGGACGGTCTACCCCTACTGGAAGAATAAGATGCGCATGCATCTTGAGGCAATTGACAACAATCTCTGGTATGTTGTGGAAAATGGTGTTCCCTTTGTCACTCCCACTATCAACGCTGCTAATGTGAAGAGATTCAAGCAACTCGATTCTCAAGCGAAGAATATCATATGTGGCCATCTGAGCAAAGGTCAGTATGGTAGAGTGAGTGCTTTGGAGTCTGCTAAGCTTATTTGGGATAGGCTGTCCAAAGTCAACGAAGGTGTTTCAACTCAACGTGACTCTCGAGTTGATGTTCTTCGCAATCTCTACAACCGCTTCAAAAGACTCGACAACGAAAATGTTCAGCAAACTTTCGATCGTCTTACTGATATCTCCAATGAGCTCCAAGCTCTTGGTGCCGCTGACATCACCGACCATGTGGTGGTGAAGAAACTGCTGAGATCTCTTGATTCCTCATTCGATACACTTGCTTTGATGATTCAAGAACATGGAGACTACAAGTCACTAGATCCTGCTGATATTCTTGAGAGACTCAATGCTCATGAATTCCAACAAGCTGAAAAGAGAGACCTCTACGGGCCAAGCTATGGAAGATCTCGTGCTTTGAAGGCTAAGGCAATTTCCTCATCCGAAGGCGAAGAGTCTGACAATAGCCTTGGTGATCCTGAAGAACTGAGTCAGGAGCTTGCAATGCTCGTGAGGAAATTCCAAAAGTTCTCAAGGAGAGGTCGGTTTGGAAAGTCATCAAGAAGTGGCATGAAGAACTCAGAATCTTCATCAAGCGATTACAAGAAGAGAACTTGTCACAAATGCAAGAAATCTGGCCACTATATTGCTGACTGTCCTCTCTGGGAAAAAGAATCAAAGAAGAAGAAATACAAGGATGACATTTCTGATGACTCGAAGAAAAAGAAGAAATCTTCAAAGTCCTCAAAGTCCTCATCGCACAAGAAGAACAACTTAAGGAAGGCTCGGGCACTTATTGGCAAGGAAATGGATTCTGAAGAAGAATCTGAAGAATATGAGGAAGAGGAGGAATCTGAGGAGGAGTCAGACTCTGGTGTGGCGAGCCTAGCTCTCGCTACTGCTTTCGTCAGCAAGTCCATCTTCAATGATGAAGAAAATGTCAACTCCAACGACTCTGACATCAGCAATGACGACTATGCTCCCACCTATTGCTTCATGGCAAAAGGTGCCAAGGTACTCAAACACCATTCCTCCTCTGAATCAAGTGATGGTGAATCTGAGGATTACATGAAACCTAGCTATTCCAAACTTGCTAATATTACCACCAAACAACAAAGTGCCATTGAAAAACTTCAGAAACTGCTAGACAAAAGCGATGACCTGTTGAATGAGGAAATGGCTCACACTCAAACTCTGACTAAGGGACTTCAAAGTCTTCAGTCTAAGTTTGATAACCTTCAAAGTCGTCATGATGCTCTCTTAGTCGATCATGAGAAGCTTTCTTATGAATTTCTTCAAAGAAAGCAAGATCTTGAGAAACTAAGGGTGCCTCATGAAGATCTTCAAAGGGATAATGATTCTTTGCTCGCTCAACAGATCAGTACCGCTCAGGAAGATTTTGTTCCACCTTGCTTGAAATGCATCGAACGTGAAACTGCTCATTCTACACCTGAAAGTTCAAATGCTTCTATTGCTGCAAATTCTTCAACTATTTCCGTGGTCACAAATTCCTCATCTAAGGATACCACAAGTATCACTGACGAAAATGCAGGGTTGAAGGAATTGTATGTGACAGGCATATACAAAAGTCTCAAAGGGTATCAAACCCTTTACGATGTGCTTAAAAAGCAGATTCTGAACAGGAACCCTAGGAAAGAGGGTATTGCATTTGAGAGGAAACTCAATGCTAATGGATCCTACTGGAAACCTGAGCAGTATCCCCAAACCTTATGGGTTGCTGCAAAAGGACCTCCTGTAGATCCATCTACTTTATCTGGCTTTACTTGTGAAACTTCATATTCCTCTGATGAGTCAATTGACTCCAACTATAAACTGTTCAAAAATCAGAATGGTGAAGTATTTGCCAGATATGTTGGAACTAACTGCAGGAATGGCCCCCCTCTGAGGAAAATCTGGGTTCCCAAGAGCTGCTTGGAAAGTCTTCAGGTGAATGTCCTCATGACACCACCCCCAAAGAAAAGGAACCCCAGATCAAATTCCTCATATGGACCAAAGTCTTCACACGGACCAAATTCCTGTCAAAAATCATATCATTCTCGTGCTAATGCTTCTGTTTCGCAGGGAAAATCTAAGGGTTATGAATATGTGCTTAATTCCTCAAATCATTATGTTCATAAGTCCTCGAAGAATTTCTCTGCATATTCATATGAGTACTCTAACCCCCGTCCTGTGAAACGAAGTGCACTTGCTTCAATGCCACCATTCTCACATGGAGCTCGCAGAATGATGAACTCTTTGCCACCCCTCCAGATGTGGGTGGTGAAGAAATTGAACTAATCTCTTATGCAGGGTCAGGTCTCCAGACGAACTTGATCGTCTGACGAATTTCCTGGAGACCCGAGGAAATGCTTGAAGGGACACAAGCTAATCATGAAGAAATGAATCATTCATTTCTCACGTCCTCATATTACTTTGCTTACTATACTATGTGATGAAATTCAATCTGATGAATTTGAAGTCATATTCTTCACTCTGAAGCATATGCGTCTGTAAGCTGTACTAATTCATCTGCAGGATGAAACACCCAAAGCAACTGAGTGGGCCCTCGACAGTGGATGCACCAACCACATGACCGGTGACAAGAACCTATTGATGAACATTCCACTGGCTCCTTCTCATCTGAAGCATATCACCTACGCTGACAAAGGAAAGAGCAAGGTATTGGGTCTAGGTAAGGTTGCAATCTCGAAGGATCAACACATGGATACGGTGATGCTTGTCGAGTCCCTTGGATTCAACCTCATGTCTGTCTCAATGCCTTGTGATCTTGATATGGTTGTCATCTTTGGCAAATACCGTTGTGTTGTCATCATGGAATCTGACAAATCCAAAGTCTTGAAAGGCTTTAGGAGAGGAGACTTGTATATTGTTGATTTCTCTACAGGTCCACAGCTGGCCACATGTTTACTTGCAAAAGCTTCAGAAGGCTGGCTATGGCATCAACGACTTGGACACGCTGGCATGAGGAACTTGCACACACTCGCGAAGAAAAAGCATGTCATTGGTATTGAGGGTGTCAAATTCCTCAAGGATCACTTGTGTGGGGCTTGTGAGTCTGGAAAGATGACCAGATCCAAGCATCCATCCAAGACCATCATGACTACCACTCGTCCTTTTGAATTGCTTCATATGGATCTCTTTGGCCCCACTCACTATGTCACACTAACAAATACTCCATGCTTATATGGTTTTGTCATTGTTGATGATTTCTCTTGCTATACTTGGGTGCACATTATCCTGTACAAATCTGAAGTGCAGAATGTCTTCAAACGATTTTCTTCAAGGGCCTCGACGAATTTCGGTGTCAAGATCAAGCATATCAGGAGTGATAATGGGACTGAGTTCAAGAACACTGGTCTTGATGATTATCTTGATGAACTTGGTATTACTCATGAGCTATCTGCCCCTTATACTCCTCAGCAGAATGAAGTTGTGGAGCGCAAGAGTAGGATGCTTGTTGAGATGGCTCGCACCATGCTTGATGAATACAAGACCCCTCGTCGCTTCTGGCCTGAGGCAATCAACACTACTTGCCACATCATCAGCAGTGTATATCTTCACAAATTCCTCGAGAAGAATTCATATGAACTCCTCACTGACAAGAAACCCAATGTGAGTTATTTCAAAGTCTTTGGTGCTAAATGCTGGATTAGAGATCCTCACCACAGCTCTAAATTTGCACCGAAAGCACATGAAGGTTTTATGCATGGTTACGGAAAGGACTCACACACCTACAGAGTCTTCAACACCTATCACAACAAGGTTGTTGAAACTGTAGATGTGCGGTTCGATGAAACTAATGGCTCGCAAAGAGAGCACCTACCTCCTGGGCTAGATGAAATGCCTCCTGAGGAATCCATTAGGTTCAAGGCCACTGAATACGTGATCCCTACTGAAGAACAACCACTCTCTAAAGAAGTTGTACCAACTGTTCAAGATATTCATGTTGATACACCTGAAGAAAATGATGCTGAAGAAAATGCTCAGCCTCAACAAAGTCTTCAACCTGCTCATCCACGACTTGCAAATGAAGTGCAGATCGAGAAAATCCTCGACGACATCAATGCACCAGGTCCTCTCACTCGCTCAAGAGCTTATCACTTGTCTAACTTTTGTGGGCACTTTGCTTTTGTCTCTATCACAGAGCCCACCAAAGTTGAAGAAGCATTCCTGGAGCCTGAGTGGATTCAAGCCATGCAAGAAGAATTGCATCAATTCAAGCTCAACAATGTGTGGGAACTAGTCAAGCGCCCAGATCCTCGCAAGCACAATGTCATAGGTACCAAGTGGATCTACCGCAACAAACAAGCTGAACTTGGTCAGGTAGTGAGGAATAAGGCCCGTCTTGTGGCACAGGGCTACACACAGGTTGAGGGAATTGACTTTGATGAAACTTTTGCACCTGTTGCTAGACTTGAAGCTATTCACATATTGCTTGCTTATGCTAACCATCACAATATCATCTTATATCAAATGGATATGAAAAGTGCATTCCTCAATGGTAAGCTTGAGGAAGAAGTATATGTTGCTCAACCCCCAGGTTTTGAAGATCCTAAGTATCCAGACAAAGTCTTTAGACTCAACAAGGCTCTCTATGGCCTCAAGCAAGCCCCTCGGGCATGGTATGACACACTGAAGGAATTCCTCATGAAGAAAGGCTTCAAACCCGGTTCACTTGACCCAACTCTTTTCACAAAATCATATGATGATGAATTATTTGTGTGCCAAATATATGTGGACGATATTATCTTTGGATGTACTGACAAACGTTATAGTGACGAATTCGCCTATATGATGAGTGAAGAATATCAAATGTCTATGATGGGAGAGCTCAAATTCTTCCTAGGGCTTCAAATTCGTCAACAACGTAATGGCATCTTCATATCTCAAGAGAAATACCTCAAGGATGTCTTGAAGAAATTCGGCATGCAGGATTGCAAAGGCGTCAAGATTCCTATGCCCACATCGGCTCAACTTTGCACTGACGAAAGTGGTAAAGATTTCGATCAGAAGGTATATCGCTCCATGATTGGTTCTTTATCGTACCTATGTGCATCTAGGCCAGATATTATGCTTAGTGTTTGCATGTGTGCCCGATTTCAAGCAAAACTGAAGGAATCACACCACAAGGCTGTGAAATATATTCTTTGATATCTAGCTCACACACCAACACTAGGATTATGGTACCCCAAGGGCTCAGATCTTGACCTCATTGGATATTATGATTCTGATTATGCTGGTGCTCGTGTGGACCGTAAGTCAACATCAGGCACATGTCATTTCCTTGGACGATCCTTAGTCTGTTGGTCCTCGAAGAAGCAGAATTGCGTGTCACTATCTACTGCTGAAGCTGAGTACATTGCTGCTGGTTCCTGTTGTGCTCAATTGCTATGGATGAAGCAAACCCTCAAGGACTACGGCATTAACGTGAAGAATGTCCCTCTCTACCGCGACAATGAGAGTGCCATCAAGATTGCTCTCAACCCAGTTCAACACTCAAAGACCAAGCACATCCAGATTCGTCATCATTTTCTTCGTGACCATGTGATGAAGGGCGATATCTTCCTCGACCACGTGAAGACTGAAGAACAACTGGCTGATATCTTCACAAAGCCCTTGGATGAAAAGAGATTTTGCAAGTTGCGGTGTGAGCTAAATATCTTAGAATCTTCGAATGTTCTTTAAAAGGACACACATCCTAACACTTATGCGAAATTGATGACTTTGATGCGCAACACACGAAGTAACGTTTTTCTTCAATCAATGAAGACTAACTCTCTAAGTGTGAAGAAATTAATGAAGAATTTGATTCTCAGAACCCTACGACAATGGTACGCGGTGTCTGAAATCATCATTCTTATATGGTGGGTCACGCCACCAACCACCGTTGAAATTCTTCATGTTTGAGTTTTTCCTCATTTTGCAAATTCTTCAAATTTTCAAATTCTTCAAGTTTGCAAAATCCTCAAAAATCTTCAAATTATTCAAACTTTCAACTTGAGTTCTTCAATTGAATATATATATATATATATACAGCCCGTCTATTCTGACAACGATGTCAGAATAACTATTCTGACAACACTTCCAAACTGTAGGGTTAACGCGGGTGCACTGCATCCCATCAAACGAGCACTGCAATGTCTACAGAAAAAACTGCACACGTTTTTCGGCACTGTTGTCGCTCCAGTTTTTAAACCGTTTGTCGGAATCAGGCGTATAATATATCGTTGGATAGCTACGAAAAATGCGCAATTTCGTCATGTTGAACACTTTTCGAGATTCCACACGGTTTAAGAGCAGTTTCGAAAACGGTAGACGCGTGACGAGTGGCAGCGAGCGTATTTTCGCGATTTTTTCTAAACCGCTCGTCGGAATGAAGCAAACGATACGGCGTTGGAAAGATATCATCAAGCCGCAACTTTTTCATGTTGAACACTCTTTCTAATTCCTTGCGGTTTAAGAGCAGTTTCAAAATTACCGAAACGCGAAATTCTGTTTTTCAAATTTTTCAAATTTTTTGGTACGGTTTTCGCTGTAGTTTTCTAACCGTTTGTCAGAACGAGGCGTGTGATACGGAGTTTGAAAGCTGTGGAATAGACGCAACTTTCATATGTTGGGCATTTGTTGAGATTCCTCGCGGTTTTAACGGAATTTTGAAAACGGTGTCGCTGCCTACGAGTGGCAGCGAGCGTATTTTCGTGATTTTTTCCAAACCGCTCATCGGAACGACGCAAATGATACAACGTTGGAAATATATCGACGAGGCGCAACTTTTTCATGTAGAACACTCTCTCTAATTCCTTACGGTTTAAGAGCAATTTTGAAATTACCGAAATGCGGACACTCTGTTTTTCACGACACCCAAATTGATGCACGAACTGCATCGGAAAGAAAAACGCACTGCTTCAGACTGAAGAACGTACTGCATCCGACGGGCAAGCGAACTGCATGATTTTATTTTTGTCCGACGTAAATTTTACAAGACGAGGAAGTGGAGTGCAATTCACATTGGGCGTAAGTGAACCGCAGCGCTATCGAGAAGTGAACCTCATTGGTTTTTTTTTTGTCATTCTATAACATTTTTTGTGTACTTACGAAATGAGCAACATCATACGGTCGACCGCACTGCTTCAGACTGAAAACCGCACTGCATCAAATGGCCAATTGGACTACATGATTTCTTTTGTCCTCTCACTAACTTATATTTTATGGAGGAGAGTAGACTGAAAACCGCACTGCATCAAATGGCCAATTGGACTACATGATTTCTTTTGTCCTCTCACTAACTTATATTTTATGGAGGAGAGTCGAACGTACAGACAGGGCAAGTGAACCGCATCAATTTGCAAAGGGCACTGCCAAGGTTTCTCAATGAACTGCATCCTTTTTTAACAAATTATAAATTATGTCCATACAAATTTGCAAAAACATTTCATCCAAAAATAATAAAAAGTGAACTCCTCTGTGCAATTTTTTACAAGGTGAACTCCTCTGTACTATGCAGTGTACTGCAAATCTGAATAGATGATTTCTATAAACACTAGGAGAGCCCCAATCTGCAGCTGTTGTGCACCTTACTCACTAAACAAAATGAATTTTTGTGCCGTGTTCAACAAAACAACCACGGGGGCGCCGAACTGCACCTCCATGGGGCGCCAAACCACACCGCAATTTTGAAATCCAGGCACCCCAAAAAAGAACCGCACGCCCTCACGCACCGAACCGCACAACACGTCGACGAGCTGCACGATGACGATTGCGATCTGCACACCACGAGAAGAAATTGATGAACATCTGCAGCGGTGGAAGTCGGGACCGACCGCCGCGGCGCGAGACAGAGGCGCGTGCAAGGGGAAGCTCGCGGCGTGCTCCTCGTCTCGTCTTCCTAGATCGAGAGACAACCATGCCACGCTGGCATGCTGCAGCAGGCCCATGCCCGCACCAACGTACTGCACAGCCAACATGGATTTCGTCGGGGCTGGCCGCTAGGAAAGCAGGAAGTGGGGCATCGGCACCAGCAGGGGAGAATGCCGACCGCCATGAATGGAAGGAGCCCTGCCGTCCTCCTCTCATCATCTTGAAGGAGTGGATGCGGTCGCCGCCGAGGATAGCAGCGGCGGGGCCGGCTATCGCGGGCGCGCTTAACACCACGCGCCCTCGAGCTCGATAGTCAACGGCCGCGGTAGGGCGCCTCGTGCTGCTGCTCCACATACACGGCCCAGATCCGGCGCCGATGAAGCACGGGGAGGCCTAGTCCGCTCGGATCCGGCGACGGGGGCTCTAGTGGCCCGAGGGAGGAAGCCTGTGGTCGCCGTGGATTCCGGAGCTGCTGGTGGTGGTGGCCGGCCGGCGTGGCACCTGGCACGGCGCGACGGCACGGGGAGATGGCTGGTCTGGCGACATGGGGAGGGGAGCTGGTGCGGCGGCCCGCAGAGATAAGGCGGCCGAAGGCAAATAAGGTAGTGGTGGCCCTCGCCGGCCCTCCAATCCGGCCACCACGTGCCGGAGGGCGTCGATCCGGTCCAGCAGCGCCGGAGAGTGGGTTTGTGGCCGGTGGCCGCACCATGAAAGTGGAGGGCGGCGGTGGTTGGTGGGGGTCGGGTGCCGTGGGGGGTGGGGAATGAGCCAGGGAGGAAGGTGGGGGCGTGGGGGTGAGGAATGAGTAGGGAGCAACGTGGGTGCGTGGGGTTGTTTTTTTCTTTTCTAGTAGTTCGGTAGTGTAGGGTGGACGGCTCGGTTTGGTTGTTTCTGTAGTCCACAAGTGGTGTCAGAATAAGCTCGGTGGTGTTAGAATAAGGTCTTAAGGGGTGTTGTCAAAATAGACCCACCCTATATATATATATATATATAGAGGACTCCTATTCTGTATTCCTGGGAGTATGTACTCCCATCTTCAATATACCTCATATACGCATTGATTATACCCCTTTATCATTCTAAATATACTTCATTAAATATTCTAAGATACCTCAATACAAGTTTTGCCGAAAAAATATCATTTGTGACGTACTTTTTATAATATACCTTTTTCACGTACGAATAAATCAGTATATACGTAAACCTTTAAAAATATGTAGACTCACATGATTTTTTTCATGAATCTCACTTTGGGGTATATAGTAATTATTAATGAAGTATATTAAAAATAATAAAGAGGTATAAAAGATTGATCTATGTGGTATATGAGCAGTGGGAGTACGTACTCCCAGGAGTACACATTCATTTTCCTATATATATATATATATATATATATATATTAGTTTTTTTAATGTCCTCAACAACATTCACTTATAGCTAATTCTTCAAGTTGATTTTCTTCTAAGTGAATGTGATCGGACCCATTCCCCCTCTATGCTAAACTCAACCCAGTCTGTTCACCAATTCTTGATATGCGTTATACTTTGAAACTTGTTAGAATTCTTCACTGTGTCCTTGACAGCTGAAGAATTTGCGAACGAAACTTTAAAATTTTCAATTTCAATTTTTGGCCATTGCCGCTCAAACTGTTCCGATTCCCACGACTGGATAACCCACGACCCCCCACTACCTCCACTACACAGTACGTGGGTGACACATGTCGCGTGGATAGTAAGGGTCAGGGGTATACTAGTCCAAAATCTTCGGACTAGTTGGTTTTTACTGCCGCTATAAATACCCCCTCCCTTCCTCTAGCTCGGGTTACTCCTCACTCCCATCTCTCCCGAGCTCCAGACCTAGCGCCGCCGCTAACCTCATCATCGCCGGAGAGGAAGAGCTTCGCTACCTCGACCTCGCCGTCGTCGTACTCGCATCGGCCGCGGAAGTCTTCACTCCGCCGCCACTGTTGCTGTCTTCCTCAGCCAAGCTAGGGCGTGGGAGATCTGGACTGATGAACTCCTCCACTTCTCTTCTCAATTCGTCGTGTTCATCACATATGGTAAATAAAATCTTGTTTTATTGCCAATTTTGATCTTGATAATTTTCACAAAATCCTCAAAAGGTGTTTATTCTTCAGCAATCCATCTCATAAGCACCAACCAAATTCCTTCTCTTGATTTATTTCGCTAAGTTATGATTTTCTTCAAGATTCCTCAATTGTGTGGATCTTCAAATCTGCACAACTCTGGAACCTAAGTCAAGTACACTTAGTGAAATTCTTCAAGTCATCTATGGTCAAATTCCTCAAACTTGATACTTTTGCAAAAATTTCTGAGAACGCATATGACCTCTTCAAATTCTTCGCACCTATACTCTATACACATGTACAAATGTAAGCTGATGAATCTCTAGATTCTCATCAACTTAACTCATTTGCAGCGTTCCTTGAAGAAAAATTGCATACTTCATCAAAATCTTCCAAAGTTCATAATCCTCAGCTGAAGAAAATGGCAGATGGGAAAAGAGCTCAGAAAGGAGGAAAGAAACCTGCATCCAACACTGCATTTGAGATCCCTGAGGATATCTATCCTGAGTATTGCACACCTGATGCGGAAATATATGGGAAAGAAACCAAAGAGAAGCGTAAAATACGCATTCAAAGGATTGAAAGGAGATGGATGAAGGAATGGAGAGAATAACGCTATGTCACTCCAAAATACATGAAGAAATTTGCCCTAAAACCTCCTTGCCGAAGACCTCCACTGGCTAATGACCAGACATCAGATCCTACTAGTCTCATGAGAGGTGAGGATTTTCCTGAAGAATGGGCAAAATATCAGAGAAAGCTTCAAAGGCTTTCTAAAGACGCAGTGAAAAAAATTCAATGAAGACTCTGCTGCTGCGACATCTGCTGGGACCTCTGCTAGTGCACCTGCTCCGAAGAAAACCATGATGAAGAAATCTGGCTCAAAGCCAAAATCTTCAAGCCAAATGCCCTCACGGCCAAGTTCTTCATAGCAAATGCCTCCGGCAAAATCATCAAGGGCTCCTGCAAATACCCTCAGTAGCTGCACAATCTTCAGCAGCTGCTGCCAAGTCCTCAACACCCATGCATCTTGCATCTTGTCAGAGGACTGCTGGTTTTTCAATTGCTTCAGGGGCATCTGCAACTTCATCAGCCCAAGCACATTCCTCAAGCAGTCCCACTTTGCTGAAAATGAAGGCAACAACAAGATGAGGCAAGAGGCCAAGTCCTCACAAGAAGCAAGTGGTCTTCAACATTCCCTCAGAGTCTGAGGAAGATGAAGCAAGTGATGAGGAACTTGCTGAAATTGTTAGAAACAAGCAAGAGAGAGTGGCTCAGGCAAAGGACACTCAAATTGCTCTCTTGTTGGACCCAAAGATTGTGCTCAACTTCATCGACATTTGGCACCAGGACCCAAATACTCCGATTGATGATTTGAATCTGCCTCCTGGTCCAAGCCATGTCCTCACAACTTTCATTGGTGAAGAAAAATGGAAGTATGAAAAAGCCAGACAGGCCAAGAAGGCTCAGTACAAGAAAGAGCGCTTTATGAAGAACAATGTTCTTAATCTGACGTGTGACCAACTTGTCTCTGTCCAAAAGGACATCAAAGGCCTCAGTGATGAATTTGACCGCTACTATGTAGATTGGAAAGGCGCCAAGGTCAGGTTCGTCAAAGTGGCTGACAAAGCCATCAAGAATCACAACTCAAGGGTTGCAGCTAGATCACAACCGCAAACTCCTCAGGCTAGCTCCTTTGCTCAGCCTGCTGAAGAAACTGCTAGTGCAGCTGAAGAAATTCATGCCGCTGAAGAAATTCCGAGGGCAACTCCCAACGTTGTGCCTGAAGAAATTGCCAGGGTGACTGCGTCAGTCGTGCCTGAAGACAATGCACCACCTTCACCTCATGCTTCTCAAGCAACGTCTTCAAGGGTGAAGAAAGTCACACTTCCTTCCGCATCAGAAGTGAAGAAAACAAAGGCTGCGGAGAAGGTTGCCGCAAAGAAAAGAAAAGCATCAACTTCTGCAGAATCCTCAGCTCCCAAGAAATTGAAGACTTTGTCAAGTTCTTCAACTGAACCAATTGATGCAATTCCTATCTCTTCAGTCCCAGCCTATGAAATTGTTCCATTTGGTGAACACTATGTCATTCCAAATGAAGAAGATGAAGATAATCACTCTGCTGCTTCCTCAGAGCAGATTGATGAAGAAATAGAGGTGGAAGCAAATGCTTCAACCCCTCTGATATCATCGCCCCAGCCTTAGTTAACTGCTGAAGAGGCTGGTGTTGAAGAAATGGATGGGGATGTGGACATTGGCAATACAACTCCACTTATCAATGATGAATATTGGGAGGATGCTCACCACAACTCACCAATGACCACTCCTCTCACTCAGATTCCTCAGTCACCTGCCCAGACTGAAGAAATTCAAACATGGTCTGATGGTCTGTCCACTCCCCTCATGACAGTTCCTGAAGAAATTCCAGCTACATCATCTGAAGAAATTCCTGTCCAGAATGTGCCTGAAGAAATTGCTGCACATATTCCTCAACCTGAAGAAACTGCTGTTATGCCTAAGGAGATTGTGGGTCGTTTCAAGCCAAATCTTCAGCCTAAGCCAAAACTGCCATTCAAAGGCTCAAAGCGCCCCAAATTCATCAAGGCAAATTTCTTCAATGAGCACATATTCTTCACTGGACCAAATCCTTATGACTCAGCAAGAGTTCGAGCTCAAGGTTCTGGACTCCTTCTCAGATGAACTTTTATGCTGCTGTACTATTTGACAAGAACAAAGTCTTCCAGCATCATCAAATTCCTCATGTGGATATGGAATCCATCCCATGCTTCACTCCAGTGCTCACAGTTCTTCATGATGTTGGACTTCTTCCATTCTGTGCTGATGTCTGCGATTCGAATGAAGAGCTAATTCTTCAATTTTATGCAACCCTGCACATCTTTGGTGAAGCTTCTGATGTTAACACATGGATCTTGGATTGGATGTCCGGAAACACACACTACACTGCTCCAGTAACTGAATTGCTTCACTGTGTCCCAATTCCAATTCCTTCAGAAGGAGCAAGATGCATCTATGATGAACCTGAACTGCCAAATCACATGATGCAAGTGCTGATGAAGCCTTTGGCACCAGGAAAACCTCCAAGGACCACCTTCTTAGTGAAGGATTTGTTATATGTGCCCAGGACCATATACCGCATATTGACTAAAACCCTTAGTCCTATCAAAGGCCGCAACTCTGAAGAAGAAGAAGAAGAAGTTGTTGGGATCATGAAGAATCTGCTGTTCAACATCATTCATGGGATTCGCATCAACTATAACGATTTCGTCATGAGGACTTTGGCGAATATTGCAGTGTCACCATTCGAGTTGAAGCCTTATGCTCCCTGGATCATGAAATTCATCAGATCAGGGTCTTCAATTCCATTCAAGACTGACTTTTAGAATCACTTCAGTTTTCTGCCTCTGATTGAAGTCCTCAAGCAGACATTTTCTTCAGTTGAAGGAAAAGGCAAAGCTGTTATTGATGAAGGCATTCGTCCATTGGATGGTTAATTTCGTAAGGCTGCAACTTACTCCACCAATGATGACTCTGCCACACAAGATTCTGCTGCAAAAGCCTCAGCTCAAAACCCTCAAGCTTCTACCCCTCGAGTGATGACTTATCGTGAACTTCTTCTAAGTCTTCATTAGAAGGTTGATCATAATCACAAGTGGGTCAAACGTCAGTTCAAATCTGTTCTTCAGAACATGACTATGACGCAGAACTCTATGAGGAAAAATCAATACTATGTGCATGAAATCCTCAACCGCACCTGGGCCATTCTCTCACACCTCAAGACTCCTGAAGAACTCAATGAGCTAGATCTTCAGCACAACCTTGACTGGGCTCATCTTCCGGAGAAGAAATTCAATAAGGTTAAAGTTCCTCTACTTGTCACAAGTTCATATTCTTCATCGCGTGAGACTGATGAAGCTGAGGATATTGAAGATACTGCTGAAGGCCCTACCCCACTAACCGACCCCGACAACACTGGCGCTCCTCCACCATCTTCAAGATGAAATTCTTCAGGGGCGTTAGTCATCAATTTTGTCCCTTTTGGTCACTTGATAACAAAGGGGGAGAAATTTGAGTTAGTCTTCAAGCGGATCTCTATACATGGGCTATTTTTGTTTAAGTTACAACTCTCGCTCTTCTGAAGTGTTTGTTGATTGAGTTGTAAACTTAAGTCCGATGGTGGTCTGACGCTTTTGAACTGCTTTCCGCATGCTTATTTCCTCAAGTACCTTAATGCACGCATGCTGAATTTCGTCAGACACCATTTTTTCATCATGCATTTCAATTTCCTCATGATATGTGTTAAATGCATGTATGGATTACAAGATATAGGGGGAGATCTCCAAGATTTTATCCTGCCATGTGCATTTGCAGTCCAAAAGCAAAATCCTCAAATATGCACATCTTCAGGGGGAGTTCATCTATATCTTGCAATCAAATTCCTCAAACTCAGTACTTACACTTCATATTTTTATCCCCGTTGAAAACTTAACCTATTTGTCATCAGTCACCAAAAAGGGGGGGGATTGTAAGTGCATCTAGTGTCCCTTAGTGATTTTGGTGTATTGAAGACTTATAGGTTAAGGGACTGATGCGTTTGTAAGTGTACACATGCTCTATAAGTCGCTGAGGAGTTTGATATATACGATGAATGTCGACCCCTAAAAATGAATGTCTTCAGCTGAAGACTTTGGTATTTTCCCTGAAGACTTTGAAGCTGAAGAATTCGGTGTGACCTTGAAGATATTAACGAGGACTATGAAGCGTGAAGACTTTTGTTTTCGTAGTTTCATTTCCTTTCTTTGAGTCATAGGAAACACCGTACTGTTAAAGGGGGCCGAGGTAATACTAAGGAAAAATTTCCAACTGATGCTCAACTCAAAAGCCTCAACATAACCAATCCTTCGAGTAAAGCCCTTCGAAATCTGCTACTTCTTGAGCATGCGTTGGTTTTCCCTTGAAGAGGAAAGGGTGATGCAGCAAAGTAGATAAGTATTTCCCTCAGTTGTTGAGAACCAAGGTATCAATCCAGTAGGAGATACAAGCAAGTCCCGAATAGATATACCTACACAAATAATCAAACACTTGCACCCAACGCTATAAAGGGGTTGTCAATCCCTTCACGGTTATTTGCAAGGATGAGATCTGATAGAGATAGGTATGATAGATTGCTAGAACGGAAAGTAAAACAAAAGTAAAAATAATGCAGCTAAGTATTTTTGGTATTTTTGGTTTTAGATCTGAAAGTATAAGATGGAAAATAGACCCGGGGGCCATAGGTTTCACTAGAGGCTTCTCTCATGAAGGAAAATAATACGGTGGGTGAACAAATTACTGTCGAGCAATTGATAGAAAAGCGAATAATTATGACGATATCCAAGGCAATGATTATGCATATAGGCATCATGTCCGTGTCAAGTAGACCGAAACGATTCCGCATCTACTACTATTACTCCACACATCGACCGACTCCTGCCTGCATCTAGAGTATTAAGTTCATGAAGAACATAGTAACGCATTAGGTAAGATGACATGATGTAGAGGGATAAACTCAAGCAATATGATGAAAACCCCATCTTTTTATCCTCGATGGCAACAATACAAATACGTGCCTCGCTACCCCTACTTTGTCACTGGGTGAGGACACCGCAAGATTGAACCCAAAACTAAGCACTTCTCCCATTGCAAGAATTACCAATCTAGTTGGCCAAACCAAACCAATGACTCGAAAAGACTTGCAAAGATATGAAATCATGCATATAAGAATTCAGAGAAGACTCAAATAATATTCATAGATAAGCTGATCATAAACCCACAATTCATCGGATCACGACAAACACACCGCAAAAGAGTATTACATCGGATAGATCTCCATGAAGATCATGAAAAACATGGTATTGAAGAACAAAGAGAGAGAAGAAGCCATCTAGCTACTAGCTATGGACCCGAAGGTCTGTGGTAAACTACTCACGCATCATCGGAGGGGCAATGGAGTTGATGTAGATGCCCTCCGTGATCGAATCCCCCTCCGGCAGATTACCGGAAAAGGCTCCAAGATTGGATCTCACGGGAACAGAGGCTTCCGGCGGCGGAAAAGTATTTTCGGGGCTCTCTTTAGTATCCAGGGAATATTTGGGAATTTATAGGCCGAAGAATAGGGTTAGGAGGGCTGCCTTGGGGCCACAAGCCAGGGGGCGCCCCCCTAGGGCGCGCCCCTGTGGCTTGTCACCACACGGCGGCTCTCCTGCCTTCATCTCCAAGTTTGCTGGGTTTCTTCTGGTCCAAGAAAAATCATTCCGAAGATTTTATTCTGTTTGGACTCCGTTTAATATTCCTTATCTGCAATACTCAAAAACAAGGAAAAACAGAAACTGGCACTAGGCTCTAGATTAATAGGTTAGTCCCAAAAATAATATAAAATAGCATATTAATGCATATAATACATCCGAAACCGATAATATAATAGCATGGAACAATAAAAAATTATAGATATGTTGGAGACGTATCAAAATCTCTTGCAGCTCAGTCAAGTTCTTCAGTGACAGAGACGATGTTCTTCTAGTCTCAGAGGAAATTGGTCTGACTGAGGAGTTAGGATTTCGCCAGTGCGAATTGCCTACTGTGAGGAATATGATAAGCCCTGAGGGATATGACAGTTCAAATTCCGACCGTTGCTGTGCTTTGCGCCAGCTGTCCATATATTTTATCCACCTCACGTTCATATCATTGGGGGGCATTTATGTCTTATCATGTCGGGTTGCACCCTGGCTATAAATAGCCGCCCCCCACAACCACTAGTTGGTTGGCTGCTCCGAGAGAGAACTTGACACTTGTCATTTGAGAGCAACCCATTCCTCGAGGACTTTGAGAGAAAATCATCAGTGAGGAAAAAAACCCCAAAACCCAAACCACCAAAACCCAAAGTGATTGAGCATCACTGAAGAGATTGTTCTTGTGTGGAACCGACGCTTTTTACCTTTGAAGACTGTGTATCTTCCAGACAGTTAGGCGTCATGGTCTAGAGCATCCAGCAGTCAATTGTGGATCACCGGGTGACCGAGTTTGTGAGGGTTTGGAAGTCTACCCTGAAGACTTACCACGAGTGTTGGGCGAGGTCTGTGTGACCTTAGCTCAAGGAGAATATGGTAAGGACTGTGTGTCCTTTGGTTTAAATACCAAGCCGCTCCGAACCAGACGTACGACTGTCAAAGCAGTTGGAACTGGGTCATCAAATCACTGTCTTCATCGAGCTCCTGGTTTTATTTCCTCAACCCCTTCATTTCCTCGAAGTACTTGTTGATGAATCTGATCGTTACTGTCTGAAGAATTTGAATGAAGACTTTCTCAATTTCCTCATCTCAAATTCTTCAGTCACTTTATCTTCTGCCTGCTTATCCTGTTCACGCTACTTATGCTATGTGTATGCTTCATTTCATCATGATGACTATGCATGCTACTGCTATGTTTCGCATGCACTTGAGTACTTATTCCGCTGCTAGTATTTCGTCACGTTTCAAATTCCTCAAGTTGAAATTCCTCAGTGACGAATTTGTAAAAATCGCCTATTCACCCCCTCTAGTCGATATAACGCACTTTCAGGAATGTCATCATTCAGTGGAGGAGGTGCATTTGTCTTCGCAACCTTCTTCTGTTGTCTTTTCTTCTGCTGGGCAGTAGTCTCAATGTGACCTTTGATGAGATCGTTGTAGCCATTAACCTTTTCTTGATGTTCGTTGCAAATTTTCCGAACCACTTATCTAAGTCCGAATGAAAGCAAAGACGCCTGCTGTGAAGCAAAGAGATAGCCCAATTGGCATCCTTGTATTCTATTTAATTCAAGTAGTAAATGAATTTAGTTGTATATGAAAATTGTCACATAAATAATAGGTCATATTTTGGAGAGGCCCACAAGGTTTGAAGGCATTTACAAATCTTTAAAAATTACGTTTATATTTAAATGGATAAATTAATTGTTGTGGGACCATTTTAAATATTCCTAGGGACTCATTGGTAATTCAACCAAGGTTGGTTTCAACATGACAAATACTTGGGATTTTATGGAATATTATCAACATTTTTGTTTTACTGTTTGAAAAGATAATATTTTGACTTGCAATTGGAATTTGAATTTGACATTGGTTTTTATCAAGTGGCAATTTGGCTTAGTAAAACATGATGACATGGCATCATTAGCAAGGGATCACTGTAGCTTAACATTTGGTGTGTTACATCCACTCTCCCGCAACCCGTTGTACCCCTACTTTAACATGGTGATTTATGCTTCATATTATTATCCAATGATTTGTTGCCATACTATGATGTTTGAGTAGATTTCTTTTGTCCTATGGGTTGATTGATGATCTTGATTGGTTTGAGTTGCGTGTTTTCTTTTGGTGTTGTCCTATGGTACCTTCCATGCCGCTCACATGTTGGGTATTCCCGCTATAGGATGTTGCAATACTTTCATGATTCACTTATAGTGGGTTCTGAGAGTGATAAAAGCTTAAACCCGAGTAAGGGGGTTGTTGCGTATGGGAGTAAAGGGGACTTCTTACTTAATGCTATGGTTGGGTTTACCTTAATTATGTCTAGTAGCTGTAGATGCTTGCTAGAGGTCCAATCATAATTTCATATGATCCAAGTACGGAAAGTATGTTAGCTCATGCCTCTCCCTCATATAAAATTGCAATAATGATTACCGATCTTGTTATCAATTGCCTAGGACAATCTCGCAAATCCTACCACCACTTTTCCACACTCATTATATTAACTTAATTGTTCTTTTATTAAAACAACACCTAACTTTTATTTCCACGTTCTTTATTATCTTGCAAAACTATCTTTTTACACCTATGAAGTACTTCTAGTTTTATTCCCGCAAAGTAGTTTATTTCTTGTACTAGATAAAGTGAACATTGCCGCGCGTAGAGTTGTATCGGTGGTCAATAGAACTTGAGAGAATATTAATCCTACCTTTAGCTCCTTATTGGGTTCAACACTCTTACTTACCAAAAAAGGCTACAATTGATCCCCTATACTTGTGGGTTATCAAGACCTTTTTCTGGCGCCGTTACCGGCGACCAATAGCGTGGGGTTGATATTCTCGTGTGTTCTTGTTTGCTTTATGACCAAGTAATTTTTATTTTCTGTTCTAAGTTGCTTTTATATCTTTAGCTATGGATATGGAATTTGAAATACCAAAAAAATAGTTGTACTTGATACTCATGGAGATGGGGAACCTCTTAAAGCACCTATGCTGGTTATTTGGAAAACATTGAATACTACTTTGATAATCCTGATAATTCTCCATTAAACTTAATAATGGGAGATACTTCGGATCATCGGGAATACTTTAGGGATTATCTCTTGTCTCAAAAAGGGAAACACTTATGGGATCAAATTGAAATGTTGCATTGTCATGTTTGGAATTTATGCTTAAGATGTGATTATTCTTGTTGCTCTAAGATGAAGGCTCCACACCTTCCCTTTCAATGTGAATTTAATGATAATAAAACCTTGACTTCTTATTCTAATGGTGTATATGATTACTATGATGTGGAACAAATAAAAGAATTTGTTGCTTTTAAAGGTACTTATGAAATTGAATCCTTGTTTGGAAAGTGTGAAGATTGTGATGATCCTCTTTACATATCTAAAAATTATGCTATACTTAAATATATGTTGTCGGGCGCAAGGCGAGTCTGTCGTCCTTGTGCTAGCCCGACCTCTTTCTCGTTACAGTGATGCCGACCACAAACCGGATTATCTCATAATCCTTGTCGCATGGTCATGCTTATCTTGGTCGGATCACACGAGGGGCCTAAAGTATATCTCTCCTGATCGGAGGGGCAAATCCCATCTTGCTCGACCATGTGTCGCAACATGGGTCTGGACAAGCCCTAAACCTACCTTTATAACTACCCAGTTACGGAGTAGCATTCGGCCAGCCCAAAGCAGGCCTGTCACCATCCCAAGTACATGCGCCAGCTCAGGTCTTAGGACATAGAACATATGTTGTACTAGAGACTGACAGATGACATATCGCTGGGTCTCATAGTTGGGTCTGTCCGACTCGGACCTTATGTCGACTTGGATCCGACTATGTTGAATCCGACCAGATCTTTCCGAGTCTATATTGTCCGGTTAGGATCCAATGTTCCATGGCCAGTGAGACCAAGCCAGCCATCGTGTCATATGCTAGTCTAATCAGCTGCACGCCCACACAACCATTTCGACTAGGGACCTTTCAGGACAGTCATCATACAATGCATAGTCTCAAAAACAAGTCACGTACTTGCTGAGACACATCATTGATAATATCCAAGGACTATATTTATTCATAAAAACATAGGAAATATCATCATACATGATTGCCTCTAGGGCATATCTCCAACACAGAACCTATTTTATAGATATATAGTCTTGTATCTTCTTACCTCATTCATTTCTCAACCTCGTCTTTGTCAAAAACTTAGAATACCATTCTCAAGGAGATCATCAAAGAGTAACCATAGATGACCATGACTTGGAATTAAGAGTGAGATTCCAAGAACATTAAGGATGTCAGAACAAGAATGGGACTCATGGGACAAGGAATATATGGATTCATAGTCATGAATGAAAACCAAGAGAATTGGATGGTGCAACCACACCTGGGTACAAGGATGATGATCACCGATGATTGAGGAAAGACCTAGAAAAGAAATGCCCAACACCTAGGAGTACCTCGAGGAAATGAGAGGAAGAAACTTGAAGTAATTAAGGAGGAGTTGAAGGAAAAGAAGTGCAGAAGTGACACTACGGAAGGAAGAAGAATAAGGAGACAACTACCTGATGAATTGTGAAACCATTGGATCATAGACTTGACCACCACCATTATGTCAATCTGAAGTAGAACGTTTCGCATGTACCACCACTATGTGAATTTCACGTAGTGATGTACCAGTAGATGGATGAGATCATACTGGATGCAGTATGACCTTACTTAGGAGTTGATTGTGTGAACTAATTGTCATGATTGTTGAGTGAAATTTGTTGCCTTGAATGTGTGAAGTGTGAACTATTATCACGTATTAGAAGAACCACTCCATTATGATGGAAGTCAGAAGAGCGTCATTGGAGAAGTAATGATAGGAAAACTTTGGAAGAAGTGAGAACGTAGGACCAGGCTACGAACATACCTTAGGCATGAACGTAACAGTGTGTAATATTACCAACCATACGAGGCTATAAATAATACTAGTGGGATTAGCATAAGGGTATATATATATCTCGTCTACTCGCTCATCCCTAAACCCAGACCACCAAAACCTCGAGACCACAACATGGATTTTGAGAGACTCGTTTTGTTTGGAACTCGTTGGATGCACAGACAGTAAGAAGGTGAGATCTGACACATTCTTGCTGGAAGGACCTGCCAAAAGAATGGTGGGATAAGAATAAAGCCACTCATCCCATTAGGGAAATGACATGGACCACCTTTCGATAAGATCTTGTGCAACCTGTGTCATGTCGAACAGAGACAAACCCAGGATTGGAAAAAGGATAACCTGGTAGAAGCAAGGAGAACCTAGAGAATTGTCCCTTAGGAAGGAAAGAAACGTAAGGAAGGATCACCTTGCATGAGAGATTGTATGTCTCTTATGTAATGGGACTGATCATTTTCCGCCTCGCTGTGAGACTTCTAAAAGGGTAACACCGATGGCACAACTTCAGAAGGAGATAGTAGAGAAGACCCCAATGAAATTTAAGAAACCTGAGGAATGAAAGAGATGATGCTGATGTTACTTGGGAAAACCCAGAGCATCAAGTGGACTCATAACCCAATAGGGAAGAGACACTACATGTCTAGAAGGGAGTACTCAACGAAACCTTACCAGTGGAGAAGGATGTTAAGGAGAAAGAACCAGCCTTGGCACATGCGAATTCTGAGTACCCAACCAAGGAAGGCTTGGAGAAAGGAAAATAAAAACCCAGTGTGTAAGGAGGAGACCTAACCTCAGTAAAAGGGGTTGACAAACCAAACCCTGATACAAAGAAACACAAAGGAATGGATAAAGCGTATGAGTTAGGATACAACCTTGTAGGAATGAAGGAGCAACTCAGAGAGCAATTGGATAAAGGATTTTTAAGGCATAGTGCACACCACATGGAGCATCGGTACTGTTGTGATGAAGAAGGAGTGAATTCCGGGATGTGTGGGGATCATAGGTACTTAAATGAGGTCACCCTCAAGAACAAGTATCCCATACCATGGACTAACAATCTTTTCAATCAATTGAAAGGAGCTAGGGTGTTATCAAAGATCGCTCTAAGATCTGGGATTTATTTCTACCAGATAAAGATTCAACTACCGACATACCTAAAATGTATTTGACCATAACGTATCGTCTGTGTGAGTACACCGTCATGTGATTTGGGCTGACAAATGCTCTAGCATATTTCATGAATATGGTGAAAAAGACATTCATGGAGTATCCGGACAAATTGTGGTTTAAGTTCATTGACGATATCCTGATATGCTCCTAAGGAGAGGAAGAGCATGCAGAGCATCGGAGGATGGTTCTGCAGAAGTTGAGGGTGCATCTGCTCTATGCCAAATTCAACAAATGTGAATTTTGGCTGAAGGAAGTTAACTTCCTAGGGCATAACATATCAGCAGAAGTATTAGTAGTGGACCACTCGAAAGTGACGGCATAACATATCACCAAGGAGTCCACGTGCTCAAATTGCATCAGGGTTACGTCCGAGGTTTACAGGAGAGCCTCTGGACTACTACCGGGGTGTACCAGAGTGTCATATTGCTATTAGAGTAGACCACCTTATAAAATATAGGAAAAACTATTTTATGCAAAGAGCCTTGAACCCCACCAGCCAAAGAGCATGTAGGTGAACATGTATTCCATTAACTGTGCACTTCCCAATACACTCAATGTATTGACCCTAGTGGCTGTAACATATCATGTTTTGCAGGTTTACCATATCGAAGAGAAGTACGAAGTAGGGTTACGACGCTATACTCAAGTTTTGCCTGTGAGTCGATGGACACCACAAGACTAGAATATTACTCCGCTGCATGATTGTATCATAAGCTAGCCCATGAGCTAAGCATGTGTGTATTGTAAGCACTGGATCTTTGATGTAAATACTATGACATGTGATGTAGTCTTGGTATTTCATCATCGACTGCGCGTGTCAGCTATTGATCCAGGGACTGACACAGAAACCGCAGAGATTCGGGGCCCCTATCAAGGGACCGGGTCGTGATAGAGAGAGTGATTTAGTGTCAAGGAGACTATCTTTTGAAGCAAAAGAGCAAGGAGTTGATCATCAACAGAACATCTATTACCTCTTGGAGAGCGGTGTCTCCTAGACTGGTTAGGTGTCGCTTGGTAGACTCCTAATCATGTGGAGTTGAACTAAGAAGTTGTAAGGGCAAGGAGATCACCTACTTTATGAAGATCTACCCCGAGTGAGGCTAGTCCTTCATGGGTGGAGCCCTTCGTGGACTTGCACAGCCGTTACCCTCCGTGGGTTGAAGTCTCCATCAACGTGACCGTACGATAGCACCACCTATCGGAACCATGCCAAAAATCTCCGTGTCTTCATTTTGTCTGATCTTCCTATCCGTCCTTTTACTTACACTTGTAATGTCATTACTTTCCGCTGCACTACTCTGATTTGCATGCGTAGGGTGTGCTAGACTTGGTAAAATCGCTAAAACCTGCCAACCGATAAAATAAGGGAAAAGGTTAAGTTTTAATTTGGTCAAGTAGTCTAATCACCCCCCTTCTAGACATACTTTCGATCCTACAAGTGGTATCAGAGCTTTGGTCTCCATCGCATTGGTATCACAACCTAGGAGAGTATGGCATCTAGTGAGGGAAATTACCACCGTAGAGGTCCATATTTTGATGGTACAAACTTTGCAAATTGGACGCATAAGATGAAAATGCATATTCTTGGTCATAACCCCGCCGTTTGGGCTGTTGTTCATGTTGGCTTGCAAGGTGAACTGAAGATGGAAAAGAACCAAATCATGAAGCAACCGCAGATTAATTGAAGATGTTGCAATACAACGCTCAAGCATGCCACATTCTATTCAACGGTTTGTGCCCCGAGGAGTTCAACAAGATAAGTCGCCTTGAAAATGCCAAGTAGATTTGGGATACTTTGGTTGTATGCACGAAGGAACCGACTCGCTTCAGAGTCAACTTGACAATTTCAAGATGAAGGATGGTGAAGGAGTTGTGAAAATGTACTCTAGGCTTGCTCTCATCATAAATGAGATTGCCGGCTTAGGAAGTGATGACATGACCGATAGATTCATCGTCAATAAGATTCTTAGAGACTTGGATGGAGAGTACGATATTGTGTGCACATTGATCCAAATGATGCCCAACTACAAAGATCTCAAGCCTACGGAAGTCATTGGAAGGATAGTTGCCCATGAAATGTCACACAAGGACAAAGAGGAACTCAACAACAAGTCAAGCAGTGCTTACAAAGCCTCAAGTGATGCTCCCACAACTTCAAGTGACAAGCTCGTATCCAATATAGAGATAAGTCTCATGGTGAAGAACTTCAATAAATTCTACAAGAATAGAGGCAAAGAAAGAAGCTCCAACTCAAGATACAATGATAACCATTCTTCTAGTCGTGATCGGAATTGCTACAATTGTGGAAGACCCAGACACTTCTCAAATGAGTGCACGACACCTTCCAAGAAGAGAGATGAATCACCTAGAAGGAGTAGAAGAGATGAGTCACCTAGGAGAGAGATAAGGAGTAGAGAAGATCAATATGAATGAAGACCCTCCCAGAGAAGCAAGGACACGGGGAGAAAGGACAAGTACACCAAGAGTTACACAAGAAGAAGACTTCAAGCTCATGTTGGTGAATGGGTTTCTGGCTCCGACTCCGACGACCAACTCGAGAGAAGTTATCACTCTGACTCCGACTATAGTCAAGATGAAGGTGTTGCGGTCTAGCTCTCATATCCTCCAACTCATGTGACCTATTTGATTCACCAAATGAAGGAATTGAAAAGTGCTTCATGTCTAAAGGCCCCAAGGTACCACACCCCAAATTCATTGACTTCAATAGTGATGATGATGACTTATTATGTGATGATGACTTGCTCAATCATAAAACTAGTAATGTTAGCTCAAATGAACCTGCTAGTAATCATGATAGCCAAGATGAATCGTTTGTTGATGCTAAGAAGGAGATTGAGCTCTTAACTAAGGAACAAAACACTCTCAAGTTATCTCATGATTCTACTCAAGAAGGTCATAGAGAGCTTGTAAGAACTCACGAGAAGCTACGCTTCAAGAAGATAAATTTAGAGCAAGAGCATGAGTTTCTTAAAGCTATCAATGACGATATTTGAAAGAAGAGTTCTTCTTATCTTGCCAAACGACTTCTCTTGTCTACTTTTATGCCTCAAGTTAAGGCCATTTGGTGGGCCACCCCCTTCCCATGCCTTTGTGACGCCCATGGGCGATAGTTGCTATCCCGCGCCCAGTAGAGTCGGCCCGGTTCTTGATTTTTTTCTGTGGACAAATTTAGTATTTATCGAGGAAATTTCTGTTTTACATAAAAGTCCTTGCACTTCATGCATTTAATATCTTACCAACCGTGCATCGTATGTAAAAACTTTATATATGAAAAATGTTCAGAATTTTGTGTAGATTAATAATATCCCACTTTCACACATGATCAAAATGTTTAAACTTGCTGTTTGCATTAATTTGCATAAATGCCATGTAAAATTATTTATTTCATAATTAAATAACCGTAGCTCCAATTAAAATGTTCCACATATGTAACTTGACTAGAAAAAATGTGTAGAATCACATGGTACACTTTAATTTCCTGTTTAATAAATATAAAATATGCTTAGGACAGATCTGGACCAAATTCATAATATGCATATGAGGTCGTCTGGGAAATGCTATATGTTGCTTCCGGTCTCATTTAAAATGCCTAGTTGATGTAGTTGTTCATGCTTCACCTCTTGCCATGATGAACAACATTTAAAATGATTATTTAGTTAAACAACATTAACCACATTTCTCATAATATGGAGAGTTATTATTTTGTTGTATCTATGTTCTCCTTCTCCATTCAAAATTGCTTTAATTCCATCTTCACCTTATGCCATGACCATCCATGTTAAACAACATTTAATATTGATGAGTACCTAAACGAGAGTGAACTAAATAATTCGAATGTGGAGTTTCGTCAATATGCAACTCGTTTCATATTAAACTTCACTTAATTTGTAGTGTTTGATTGTTGTGCTTGCCATGCCATGCATAATTAAACCGGACATGCATCATACTTGATTGCGCATCATGTCATGAACATGTTGTGGTGTTTACCGTGTCATTTGTTTGTTTCCGGATTGCTTCTTCTCGATAGAGTTCCGAAAGCGTTTTGGAGTGTGAGAATCCGTTCGACTACGTCCCGTTCGTCTACTTCACGGATTCGTTCTTCTTCCATGCGGGATCTCAAGCAAGATAAACAATTCCCTGGATACCACTACTATCATTGCCATGCTAGTTGTCTCATTTCTGTCGTTATGTCTCGCTACCTACCACTTGTTTGTCAAGCCTCCCAAAATGCCATGAAAAGCCTCTAACCCTCCACATCCTAGCAAACCATTGTTTGCCTATGTTACCGCTCGCTCAGCTCTTCTTATAGTGTTGCTAGTTGCAGGTGCAAGTTGTTTCAATGCGACAACATGGATATTTTGAGATATCACAATATTATTGCTATTTAATTTAATGCACATATATACTTGGTAAAAGGTGGAAGGCTGGCCTTTTGCTCTGTGTTTTGTTCCACTTTTGCCGCCCTAGTTACTTGTGTACCAGTGTTATGTTCCATATTGAGCGCTCCTAACATGCTTGGGGTTGTTATGGGGACCCCCTTGATTTTTTGTTTTGGCATAAAACTCTTCTGGCAAGGCCCAACATTGGTTTTACCATTCGCCAACCTAATAAAACTTGCATAGGGACTTTCCGGACCCCATGGATAATTATTCAACAACCCGGGCCAGTGCTCCTCATGAGTGTTGGTCCAAACCTGTCAACCGCTGGTGGCTGCCAGGGGAAACTCTGTGATTGGCCTACCGGAAGTTTGGACAATCCAGTCATGTCCTGAGAACGAGATACGCGGATCCTATCGGGTTCGTCGACACGTCGGGCGGCATTGCTAGATTTGTTTTACCGTTCTCGAACGTCTTGTGCACGGGATTCCGAGGATACTTTGGGCTATATCGAGGTTGAGATTTTCCACCGGAATTCTGAGGATACTACGGGCTATCCCGCGGTTGAGGTTTTCCACGCAGCTTGTAGTTAGTTTGTGATGGATGAGTTGGAGCACCCCTGTAGGGTTAAATATTTTCGAGAAGCCGTGGCCGCAGTTATGTGGCAACTTGGAAATTTGTTTAACATCCGGTCATAGCAAACTTGAAGTAAACTCAAATAAAAATACACCAACCGTGTGCGTAACCGTGACTGTCTCTTCTCGTGAGTTCTGAACCGAGAGAGAACACGGTGGGGTTATGTTTGACCGTAAGTAGGTGTTCAGGATCACTTAGTGATCATTACTAGTTCACGTCCGCTTATGCATAGTTCACCCTTCTTATTCTTGTACTCGTAAGTTAGACACTCAAATAAAATGCTTAATGCTTGCTGCAGCCTCACCACTTAACCATATCTTACCCATTAAGCTTTGCTAGTCTTGATACCCTTGGAAATGAGATTGCTGAGTCCTTGTGGCTCACAGATTACTACAAGAACAGTTGTAGGTACATGTAATGCGATGCTTTGATGTGAGAGCGATGCTTGTTTGATTTGGAGTTCTTCTTCTTCTTCATCGATCATAGGATGGGTTCCAGGCCGGCAGCCTGGGATAGCAAGGATGGATGGCGCTTTTATCGTTTGATTTCGTTCATAGTCGGACCCTGCTCTTCTGTATGGTGATTGAATGTATGGTTGTATTTGAGATGATCATGATTTAGCTTGTGGCGAGTGTAAGCCAATTCCATATACTCATCTCCTCTTTACATGTACTTGTAATGATATCCATTCTTGCGAAATGACGAGATGCGCTTCTATCCCTATCAAGGCCCTCGAGCTAAAATAAGGATAGGACCGGCAAACTAGTAACAAGAGTAAGAAAGGTTCTTCATCTAGCAAAAAAAATGCTAAATACAATAATGTTGTTCCTAGTACCTTTATTGATTCCACTAATGATACTCTTAGCCAAGTTACACTTGAGCAAGAAAACAATTTTTTGAAAGGAATTATAGAGAAAGGTGTCTACAAGAGTCTTACCGGGAGTAAGCAATTCGAAGAGATTCTATGCAAGCAAGGATGGCATCAGAAGAATCAAGGTGTTGGTTTTGAATGGAAGTTCAATGCCAATGGAGTTGAATGGGAGGAAGATCAATACCCCAAGATGAAGTTTGTTCCTCAACAAGAGAAGTATGATCCTACTCTCTTCAAGGGAACACAAGGTCAAGATGATCTTCCACCACAAAACCACAAGCTAAAGGGCAAGACAAGCTTAAATAGGAGATTGACTCATTTGAAGAACCACCTCTAGCTATGGTCAAGTGGGATCCCAAGGTTGCATCAAGATCTACTTCATCAAGTGCTACTTCAACTCCAAGGATTCCCATCAAGTTGATGTGGGTCCCAAAGAATAAGAACTAGAGAGTTCTTGAGGGGTGACTCCGCCAACAAACTTCACTCATATTCATTTCTTGGCAAGAACATGTGCAATCTACTCCAACCTTATGCACTAATTGAAGGAGTCACAAACCCTCTTGTTGGTAAGCAAGGGACAAGGTATTCAATGCATCAATGGACATCATCACATGAGCATTTCACTCCATGTCCATAGATATCCTTGTTATTGTTCTTTGTGTGGGACTAACCCATGTAGGGGTGGAGAATATCAAAACAACATGGATTGATCCCAACTCAAGATGATCTTCATCAACATTGAGCATCCACTACTACAACATCTACATGAAGTCTTCAACGACAAAACCCAAGGTTAGTTCATCCCTCTTAGAGGGGATATCACATCTAGGGGGTATTTTCTCTAAGACTTGAGCTAAAGCATCTCTAATGGTGTGAACACATTAGTGCATTATGTAAAATGGTAACCCAGCTTGTGTTTAAACGATGAGTATGACCTATGATCAAGTGATCTCACTTGGCTCCTAAGTAAATATACTCATAGATAAATGACTTTGTCATCAACAAATTTCTTGATAGATACTATAGTGGTTTGTGCGTTTGACATATTTCATTTGGCATTTTATTGTGCGAGCATGTTGGTATGCATATTTTTCCTCATTCAAGGACATCCAATTGTATTTTGTTGTGTTTTATTTTTCTGGCCAATCGGATGTACAAGAATGCCTAAGTACCCCCTCTAGCTATCTATTCTATCTTGTCTCAAATTCATTCATGATTCATCACAAAATTTGAACAAGCTCATTTTCGGACCCTCCGGGTGAGGAGCACTCGGAGCCACCGATTCAACTATGGCTGATTTCCAAAACCTTCTATGTACTTTTCGGTGTGACCAAATCCTGCGAAATCGGTTCCATTGAAGGCACTTAGATTGATCTGGTTTTATTACCTCAGTACCACTGATCTGAAATTCTTGGCGTCATCGAGTTCCTCTGCTCTAAGCAGTTATGAACTTCGGTGCCACCAAAGCTATCTTATCGGCGTCAACGACAGCACATGGGTATATATACCACGCGGGTGGGACTTTGAAATTCCTCAAGCTCTCTCACGCCCGCACCCCATTGCTGCGATCGCCCTGGGTCTTCAGACGTCGCCCTTGTCTCCAGCGACCCCTGGCCTCCGGATTCCATCACCGTCAATGCCAATCTTTGCCGCCGTTGCTGCCGTAGAGGAGCTCTGTCAAGTTAGGGTCATGATCCGACATCCATTGCATTATCTTTTCTGATTCATACACAAATTAGACCGCCTTACTTCTTGCCACGCTATGCAATTTCCTATCCTCGAGAAAAACCACAATGGCAAAAAAATATGAAGGAAAGGAAAGATCAAGGACTGAGGAGATGGAGAGCGGTGGATCCCTGATAAACCACAAGTATAGGGGATCGTTTGTAGTCTTTTTCGATAAGTAAGAGTGTCGAACCCAATGACGAGCTAAAGGTAGAATTGATATTCTCTCAAGTTCTATCGACCACCGATACAACTCTACGAGCAACAATGTTCACTATACGTAGTTCAAGAAATAAACTACTTTGCGAGATTAAAACTAGAAGTACTTTGTAGGTGTAAAAAGATAGGTTTGCAAGATAATAAAGAACATGGAAATAAAAATTAGGTGTTGTTTTAAAAAAATAACAATAAAGTAAACATAGCAAGTGTGGAAAAGTGGTGGTAGGATTTGCGAGATTGTCCTAGGCAATTGATAACTAGATCAGTAATCATTATTGCAGTTTTATATGAGGGAGAGGCATGAGCTAACATACTTTTCATACTTGGATCATATGAACTTATAATTGGAACTCTAGCAAGCATCCACAACTACTATAGATCATTGAGGTAAAACCCAACCATAGCATTAAGTAACAAGTCCCCTTTACTCCCATATGCAACAATCCCCTTACTCGAGTGTAAGTTTCCATCACTCTCGCCACCCACTATAAGCGAATCATGAACGTATTGCAACATCATACAATGGGGATCCCACACGTTTGCGCGACATGGCAGGCACCATAGGACAGCACCAAAATAAACCACGCAACTCAAACCAATCAAGATCATCAATCAACCCATAGGACTAATGATCTACTCCAACATCATAGGATGGCAACACATCATTGGATAATAATATGAAGCATAAAGCACCATGTTCAAGTAGGGGGTACAACCGGGTGCAGGAGAGTGGACCATTGTACGTAGATGAGGGAAGGTGATGGTGGTGGCGAGGAAGACGGCATAGTTGTTGGTGTAGATAGCCGCCACACTAGTTGCCCCGGCGGCGTTCCAGCGCCACCGGGAGAGAGGGGGAGAGAGCCCCCCTCCTTCTTCTTCCTTGGTCTTCCCCCTAGATGAGAGGAGAGTTTCCCCTATGGTCCATGGCGTCCATGGCTCCCGGAGGGTAGGATCCCCTCCGAGATTGGATCTCTCTCTCTCTCTCTCTCTCTCTCTCTCTCTTTGTTCTCTTCTCTTTCGCGTTCCTGTTTTCTGGCATTTCACTGTTTCTTATATTCCTAGAGATCCGTAACTCTGATTGGGCTGAAATTTTTAGGGGTTTTTTCTCGGGAAGTTCTCTTTCTTCCTGTGAAAGAAGGGCCCCAACCGACTTACGAGGGATTCACAAGGCAACCCGGCGCACCCATACCCCCTGGCCGCGTCGGGATACCTTGTGACCACCTCGGGCACCGTCTTGCGTTGATTCCAACTCCCAAAAATCACATATATTCCAAAATAAATCTACATAATTTTTTATTGCGTTTGGACTTTGTTTGTTATGGATTTTCTAGGAATAAAAACATGCAAAATACAGGAACTGGGACTAGACACTAGATCAATATGTTAGTCCAAGAAAATCATATAAATTATTGCCAAAAGTATATAAAAGTTGTAGAATATTGGCATGAAACATTCAAAAAATTTAGATACGACGGAGATGTATCAGCATCCACAAGCTTAATTCCTACTCGTCCTCGAGTATGTAAATTATAAAAAAGATAATTTTTATGTGGAATGCTACCTAACATAATCTTGAACAAATGTCTAATCATGGCATGAATATTAAGATACAAGTGATTCAAGGAAATAGTCTATCAATTGACATAAAGACATCCATACTTAGGTTTACTAACAAACAATCATGTCTTTCAAAATAAATGATGCTAAAGAACGTTATCCCAACACATTTAATCATGTAAGCATGGCATGCCTCCGTCTTCCTAACACAAGTGCAAATCATGATCACTCCGGTGTCAAGTCAGGCATTTGGTTCATACCTTTTTCACGCGCTTCAACATTTTCAACTTCACTCAATACATGAGCATGAGCCATGGACATAACACTACGGGTGGAATAGAATATGGTGGTAGAGATCAAAGGAGTCAAAAGGTGGGAAAGTCTCACATCAACTAGGCGGATCAACGGGCTATGGAGATGCCCATCAATCGATATCGATGCGATGAGTAGGGATTGCCATGCAACGGACGCACTAAAGCTATAAGTGTATGAAAGCTCAAATGAAACTAAGTGGGCATGCATCCAACTTGCTTGCTCATGAAGACCTCGGGCATTTGAGGAAGCTCGTCATCGGAATATACAAGCCAAGTTCTATAATGAAAAATTCCCACTAGTATATGAAAGTGACAAATCAGGAGACTGTCGTGGTTTTGCCACGATAGATGTCCTTGTGAAAGGACTAAGTCTAAGAACCATCTCAACTAGGTGGTTGATTGGATGGGGTTGATCGGGAACGAAAGACACGAGTTTACCCAGGTTCGGCCCTATTTGCTTATGGACATGATGCCTATATATACATGGCCATTGTCGATGCTTACGTCCTGCTTGATTGTTATTGATGATGATGATCTCGATTACAAAGGTGCAGAATCGCTAACCTAGCTCTCGAGGGTTTTCTTCCTTAGCTATTTCGTCCCAGAGGCATCCCTTTATATAATAGGTCGAGCCCCTAGGGTTATAGGAGAGTCTGGGTCGTACTTGTCAACCCGTATTCTGGTCTATCTCTTACTCATCTCATCTCCTTGGTCAGGAAATTTCTCATCTGGGCCCTTTCTACGAGCCGACCCATAAGTTCTTCTTTGAACCGGCGTGCGGGCAAGCTTCTTCTTTGAGCCAGCCTGTGGGCAAGTTTCTTCTTTCTTTTGTGCATCTTCTCGACCCGGGTTTGGACTGGCCCATAGTACCTTTGGTACTTTGCCGGGTCATTCCTGAACCGGGTCATAAGTCATAACCATGGGGAATATCCCCAACATTAGGCCCCAGTTTAGCTTGGATTTATCCATGTTAAACTTCATCCTGAAATCAGACAATTAAAACATGAAAAGTTTTAACTATAAACCCACGAGCCGGTGTTTTTCTCTTCCCTCCAGCTATCGCCTCAAAGCATGTCCGGGTCGATTTGTGGCCGGGTCATCCGTCCAATTTCGAGACTTGGTATTTTTCCTTCGTCAGTACTATGACATCATCTTTGCTGACCTTCGATATCCACGCGTGTCACCATAGCGAATCTTTCAAATGGACGCGTCAAAAACTAGTCAGGCGCGAGAATCGAGGCATCTTTGCAGCCATATTTTACTGCGACGGTTCGTGGTTAAACTGTGCCGCTTCGGGGACCTCCACCCTTATATAGACCACCCTGGCCCTCTATGTACTTTTTACTACTTCTCTTTCCTCTCGACTCCAACACTGCACCTTGAGCCCGTCAGAGTTCAAATCGCGAGGGGAATCATCTTCACATTTTTGTCGTCGGAGTTCATCTGTCCTGCCATCGCCTTCTCCGAGGAATACGACAACATCAGATCTTCTCCGCCCAAGTCCCGTGAGTAACCATTCCCCCCTTTTAGGTCTTTGTTGTTCTTCGTAGTTCATCGGGAGTACTATTCATGCTCGTTGGACAACGTCAAGATGGTAGTTCTAGATCTAATCGCCCACGCGGCCTCCATTGATGATGTGTAACTTTACCTCCATGTCATTTTTATAATACCACAAATCTGTCATAATCGCCCGCAGGATCCACAGTCATTTCCATCTTAGTGTTTTCGCCAGTGCTAGGGCTTTTTATTTTCTTTCCTCCATATGTACTAGATCCATCTATCCCAGTGGTTGGGAGCAATCCTTGTTTCCGCACACATAACTGATACGTCAACAACGTATCTATAATTTTTGATTATTCCATGCTGACATATTATCATTATAGGATACTTTTTGAGTAATAATTTACCAATTTATATTATTTTTGAGCACTAACCTATTGACCCAGTGCCCATTGCCAGTTGCTGTTTTCTGCGTGTTTTTTACTTTTCAGGTTTACAGTACCAAATGAAGTCCAATTGCCCCGAAACTTTTTTATGTTTTTTTCTAGACCAAAAGAAGACCTGGAAGCTTCGGGAGAACACCGAAGGCCGCATGAGGGAGGCACAAGCCAACATTGCGCGCCCATGGGGTGGCCGCACCCTGATGGCTTGTCCCTCCCTGGTGGCCCTCCTGGCCCCGTTCTCTGGCCTATAAACTCCCATATATTCCAAAAACCCTAGAGGGCATCCCAAAACACTTTTTCCACCGCCGCAAGTCTCTGTTCTGCCGCGATCCCATCTGGAGCTCCATTCTGGCACCCTTTCGGAGTGGGGATAGATCACGGAGGGCCTCTTCATCAACCTTGCTGCCCTCATGATGATGTGTGAGTAGTTCACCACAAACCTACGGGTCCGTAATTAGTACCTAGATAGCTATCTCTCTCTCTCTCTCTCTCTCTCTCTCTCTCTTGATCTTCAATACAATGAACATTGCATCTTCGCTTTGATCTATCCGATGTAATTATTTCGTACGTTGGGTTTGTTGGGATGCGATGAATTGTGGGTTTATGTTTCAGATTATTCATGAAAACTATTTGAGTCACCTCTGAATATTATGATTCTTATTTGCATGATCATTATAGCTTAGTAAATCTCTCCGATCTATTGAAATAGTTTGGCCAACTAGATTTATATTTCTTCAGTGAGAGGGGTGCATTGTAGTGGGTTCAATCTGGCGGTGCTCTATATCCCAGTAACAAGACACGTCTTTGTATTATTGCCACTAAGGATAAAACGATGGGGTTAGTTCATATTAATTGAATTATCTTTGTCAACATCATGTCAATGTTATCCAAGCATTACTCTGTTTTACTTAATACTCTAGATGCATGCTGAATAGCGGTCGATGGGTGGAGTAATGGTAATAGGTGTAGGCAGGAGTCGCCCTATTTGCTTATGGACATGATGCCTATATATACATGGCCATTGTCGTGAATATCACATAACTATGCGCTTTTCTATCAATTGCCCAACAGTAATTTGTTTACCCACCGTATGTTGCCTACATGAGAGATGCCGCTAGGGAAAACTATGCCCCCCGGGTCTATTCACTTATATATTTAGAAATCATATCTTTACCTTGCTTCTATTTATTTCTTTTTATTTTATTTTGCAATTTAAAATTATCTACTATTATCTACACACTTCACTTGCTTGCAAATAACGAGATCAAGGGGATTGAAAACCCTCTTGCCACGTTGGGTGCAAGTTGTTTGACCTTTTGGGTGCAGCCGTTGAAGACGATTGTGGATCGATATTCCTATTGGTTCGATAAACCTTGGTTTCTTAACTGAGGGGAATACTTACCCGTATTGTTGAAGGATCACTAGAAGTGTGTGTCTAGAGGGGGGGGGGGTGAATAGACTACTTGCAAGAATTTAAAACCTAACCTTTTCCCAAGTTATTTGGTTGGCAGATTTTAGCAATATTAACAAGTCTAACACACCCAACACATGCAAGTCAACAAGTATGGCAGCGGAAAGTAAAGACATTGCACATGGAAGTAAGGAGTTGAGATAGGGAGATCAAACGCATGAGGGACATGAAGATTTTTCCCGTGGTTCCGATAGGTGGTGCTATCGTACGTCCATGTTTATGGAGTCTTCAACCCACGAAGGGTACCGGTCGCGAGAGTCCACAGAGGGCTCCACCCATAAGGGTCCACGAAGTAGCAACCTTGACTATTCCATAACGGCTTCCGTCCATGAAGGACTAGCCTCACTATGGGTAGATCTTCACGAAGTACGCGATCTCCGTGCCCGTACAAACTTCTTGGTTCAACTCCACAACATGAAGTAGGAGGCTCCCAAGCGACACCTAACCAATCTAGGAGGCACCACCCTCCAAAAGGTAATAGGCTCGGCAATGTCGATGAACTCCTTGCTCTTGTGCTTCAAGATGATAGACTCCTCAACACACAATCACTCTCTCACAGATTTGGCTATGGTGGAAGAGATTGATTTGGTGGAAAGCAACTTAGGGAGGCTAGAGATCAAGATTCACATGGATAGAGTGCAATGGCTTGATCTCAACACATGAGTAGGTGGCTCTCTCTCAGAAAATTGGATGAGGCAAGTATGGAATAGTTCTGAGTGCTTCTCTTTCGAGTGGGTGGTGGTGAAGGGGTATATATAGGCATCCCCAAAAATCCAACCGTTACACCTAAAGTGACCAACTCGGTGACACCGAAGTATAAAACTCGGTGGTATCAAAGTGACCAAAAGGCAGTAACTTTTGAATCTCGATGAGACCGATACATAACCCTCGATGGTAACGATTAGGTGACCAACGGTCAGATTGCACAACTCGGTGACGCCGATTCTCACGTCTCGGTGGTACCGATTCTTGACCATGACTGACCAGAGAGTTGGTCCAGAAACTTGGTGGGACCGATTCACAAAACTCGGTGGTATCGATTCTTGTGAATGGCTAACAAGGGAGTTGGTCCAAAAACTCGGTGAGACCGACTGGCAAAACTCGGTGGTACCGAAGACTGAAAATAGCTAAACAGAAAGTTGGCAACTGAACTCGGTGGCACCGATGCAGAATCGGTTGCACCGAATGGCTAGGGTTTGGCATGGGTCTGTCTAAGTTTGGGAATCGGTGGCACCGAGTGGGAATTGTTGGTTGCACCGATTTTGGATGTTTGGCTTGGACAGACTTTTGTGGAAGAGTTTGTGGGTGTTTTTGGTGACTATCACTTGTGCACGTGGAGCATCTTGTTCACTGATACGTCTCCATCGTATCTACTTTTCCAAACTCTTTTGCCCTTGTTTTGGACTCTAATTTGCATGATTTGAATGGAACTAACCCGGACTGACGCTGTTTTCAGCAGAATTGCCTTGGTGTTATTTTTGTGCAGAAATAAAAGTTCTCGGATTGACCTGAAAATTTACGGAGAATATTTTTGGAATTAATAAAAAATACTAGCGAATGAATCAACCGGAGAGGGGCCACCACCTGGCCACAAGCCAGGGGGCGCGCCACCCCTAGGGCGCGCCCCCTGTCTTGTGGGGTCCCTGGAGCTCCTCCGACCTCATTTCCACTTCTATATATTCCTATTCGGGGAGAAAAAATTAGAAGGAGAAGAGTTCATCGCGTTTTACGATACGGAGCTTCCGCCACCTCCTGTTCTTCCTCGGGAGGGCAGATCTGGAGTCTGATTTGGGCTCCGGAGAGGGGAAATCGACGCCGTCGTCATCACCAACCATCCTTCATCACCAATTTCATGATGCTCTCCGCCGTTCGTGAGTAATTCCATCGTAGGCTTGCTGGACGGTGATGGGTTGGATGAGATTTACCATGTAATCGAGTTAGTTTTGTTAGGGTTTGATCCCTAGTATCCACTATGTTCTGAGATTGATGTTGCTATGACTTTGATATGCTTAATGCTTGTCACTAGGGCCCGAGTGCCATGATTTCAGATCTGAACCTATTATGTTTTCATGAATATATATGTGTTCTTGGTCCTATCTTGCAAGTTGTAGACACCTATTACGAGTTATGATCCACATCCCCCAGGGTGACAATAACTGGGATTCTTTCCGGTGATTACCGTAGTTTGAGGAGTTCATGTATTCACTAAGTGCTAATGCTTTGGTCCGGTTCTCTATTAAAAGGAGGCCTTAATATCCCTTAGTTTCCATTAGGACCCCGCTGCCACAGGAGGGTAGGACAAAAGATGTCATGCAAGTTCTTTTCCATAAGCACGTATGCCTATATATGGAATACATGCCTACATTACATTGATGAATTGGAGCTAGTTCTGTGTCACCCTATGTTATAACCGTTGCATGATGAATGCCATCCGACATAATTATCCATCACTGATCCATTGCCTACGAGCTTTTCATATATTGATCTTTGCTAAGTTACTTTTCCGTTGGTACTGTTACAATCACTACAACACTGCTACTGTCACTTTGTCATCGTTACCGTTACTTCCATACTACTTTGCTACTGAATACTTTGCTACAGATACTAAGTTTTTCAGGTGTGGTTGAATTGACAACTCAGCTGCTAATACTTGAGAATATTGTTTGGCTCCCCTTGTGTCGAATCAATAAATTTGGGTTGAATACTCTACCCTCGAAAACTGTTGCGATCCCCTATACTTGTGGGTTATCAAGACCTTTTTCTGGCGCCGTTGCCGGGGAGCATAGCTCTATTCTCTGAGTCACTTGGAATTTATATCTGTTGATCACTATGAAGAATCGGAAAAATGCTAAAACCAAGATCTATCCCTCAACTACGAGGAGAGGTAAGGAACTGCCATCTAGCTCTGCACTTGATTCACCTTCTGTTTTAAGTAAACTTGCGACACCACCACCTGCTATTGATTCTGATGTGTCGCAAGTAATTGATGATGCCACTTCTGCTATGCATGATGCTTATGATGATACTTTGCTTGATACTACTGTGCCATTTGGCGAATTTCTTGATGAACAAATTGCTAGAGTCAATGCTGCAACTGATGATATATCTAAAACTGATGAAATTATTGAAACTTAACACTATGAGACACCTGCTAGACCTAGCTCTCCTAGATATGAATTGACTAATATACCTAAGGGTTATGTTATGGAAGGAGAGGTAGCTAGGGACTTTCTTGCTTGTAAGGATAGAGATGATCTTAAGAAATTACTATGCAAGTGGAAAGAAAAATCCTTGAATGCTAGAACGCAATATGATCCCAAGTTTGCTACATCACCTATCTTTGTTACTGATAAGGATTATGAATTCTTTGTCGATCCTGAGTTAATTACTTTGGTAGAATCTGATCCTTTCCATGGTTATGAATCTAAAACTGTTGTGGCACATCTTACTAAATTGAATGATATAGCCACCCTATTCACTCATGAGGAAAAAAATCGTTATTACTATTTTCTTAAGTTGTTTCCTTTCTCATTAAAGGGTGATGCTAAGATATGGTTTAATTCTCTTGCTCCTGGTTGTGTGCGTAGTCCCCAGGATATGATATATTACTTCTTTGAAAAATATTTTCCTGCCCATAAGAAACAAGCTACTGTTGGAGCTATAATTTGGCTGATGAGTATTTTGATAGGCCAAATTAATTAATTTATTGATTAAGCTGATCAGCTGATATATTGCTCAAGTGTTACAACAGGTATGTTGCATGGATTGGCAGTTACATGGGATAAGTCCTGCCCAGATCCTGGTTTACGTCGAGCTAGTACGCTACCAGGGACAAATCCTAGCCGGACGCCAAGCTAAAGTTTCAGGTAATCCTGTATTGACACCAGATTTTGGCATGGTCAAGAAATTAATTAAGATTGCCTCAAATGGAAAATTTCTCAACAAGAGAAAGTTTGATATCGTCAAAATAAGAAACTTTGATGTTTGGGTCATCGCCATCTGGTCTAATCTAGAGGGCCGAAACTGTACTCGAAGTGCCAAAATTTTGTATTCAAAGTACTGTTCGGCCGATTACGCCTCCAAGACGGCTTCCTATGAGAAAATGATCTACGCGGATTGTCTTCGTCTCGTCGAATCGGTTGATTTTGATATATAAATCGTCTCAATCCGAGGTCATATGCATCCTAGAGAGACAAAATAAGATCAGGCTGAAAGTTTGGGTCGGAAAATCCGAGCTTGCCGGGTGAAAAGGCTTGCCGGGCAAAGAGCTTGCCGGGTGAAAAGCTTGACGGGAAAAAAGCTTGCCGGGTGAAAAGCTTGCCGGGCAAAGAGCTTGCCGGGTGAAAAGCTTGCCGGGTGAAAGCTTGCCGGCCGAGTGAAAAATGTTAGTTTTAGGCAATCTGACCAGAAGCTGAAGACGGGCTCAAACGATTATCTAGATGGCCTCGTATGGAAAAGTGTTCTACATGAAAGTTGTGCATATCGTCGAAACGGTCAACTTTGCTTTTGGAGTCATCATCGTTTGAGATAATATACGGCCTGCAAAATCTCTACAAAACTCGGACAACCTAGTCAGCCACAGGACCAAATCCGACTGGAAGTTGAAGATGACCTCCTGGAATATTGAAGATGGCATTATTTGGAAAAATGATCAACAGAAGAATTGTTCGTCTCGTCGAAACGATTGATTTGGATATAAAAACGTCTCAATCGGAGGTCGTATGCAGATTCTATAGTCCGCGCAAGGAGCAAGACAGAAATTTGGGCCAGATTCAGGTTGAATCCGAGTTAGACTAGAGCTAGGACTCTAGGACGTGAATTGATGTAATTTTCTTGTAAGGAAAGCTTAGATGAATCCTTTGCTTGTACGGGAAGTCCAGCCGCCTCTTATATATGTTGGGGGTGACGGCCGATTGAACAACACACAATCGATCTACATCCAATTCAATTTATTGTTTTCACGTACCTTTGCTTTTGTTTACTATCTTTCTCGCCGAGCTCTAGAAACCCTAGGGCGCGGGTCATCTTTGCTGTTTTGCGCCGTAAAGCAGTCGTCCTCCTCTCCGAAATTGAGGAACCCCTTTGTTGCTTTGCTCGAAAAGCATCCGTCCCTCGCCACGAAAGTGCGAGGATTATCTTGTGTTGCGCGGTGCAATTTTCTGCGCCAAAACAAATTGGCGACTCCGCTGGGGACACGAAGAACGCCGAGTACTTCCAATCTGCGCGGCGACAAGAAGAACAAGGGCAACATCCACTCGGACAAGATGACCACCGATCCCAATAACAACAGCGACATCAGCCCAGACAACATCATCCCTGCCGCAATGGAAGATCTCTCGGAGGAAGACCGGCTGGAGATTGAACGTGTACTTGGAGAGCAGAGGAAGATGATGCTGGCGGGATTCCAGAAGACTCGGAACGGTGTCATCAAGAAAGTGGCTACGCCAAGCGCTATGCCGAGTATTTCATATCTACTCGGTACTGAGGTAAAACAATCAAGCGAAGACCTTGCTCATCTAATTGATGCATCCGTAGCTAGCAAATTTGGATCCAACATGGCAGATACGATACACACACTTTCCAAATCCATGGCTGATAAATTTGAAGAGCTTAAAGAGCAATTTAGTAAAGATTTAGGGATTGGTTTATCTCATCATGCTCAATCATTAGGGCAGCATGTTGAACGTGAGTACTATGATAAAAGACCGATGCATATGGAACATAACCGAATAGTTAACATGTCTAGTAATGTTCATATGCCAGGTGCATCGGCTAACGTAGATCAAACTCATGTTGCTCTAAATAATGATCAAAGTGGCCGGAACCATGCTAGTGGTTCGGCCCATAATTTTATTCCTAATGCTGCTTCTCCTATGGTTTCTACTTCGGTTGCACAAAATTACAACAGCAACAACCGAAGTAGGGTTTTGAATTCAAATCTGCAGCAGCCCTACTATCAAACAGTAGCGTATACCACACCACCGAGTTACAATCAACTCGGAGCAAACTCACCACCGAGTTACAACCAACTTGGTGTAAACCCGCCGGGTTACAATCAACTCGGTATGAACCCTCACCGAATTACAAATAACTCGAAGACTATGCTGCCAGCTGCCAGTACCGGGATTCCATATGGGCCGGTACTTGATTCACATGTTAATGGTCCTCCGTTGCAAACTTCATATGCTCAAACATTTATGCCGGAGTATCCACCACATGCTGCTGTTCCACAAACACATGCTCCGTCATCTAATGATAGTTGGAAAAATCAGTTGGTTGACATACTTAGAGAGTACGGTTTAGCACCGAAAGGTACAACACGTGCCTACCAGAAACCATACCCCGAGTACTTTGACTCCACTCCTTATCCTCGTGGTGTTAGGATCCCTGACTTTGTTAAATTCACCGGGGATGGTGGTGGATCTACCGTTGAACATGTGGGACAGTTCTTAGCACAATACAGTGAGTTTGGTAACTCGGATATTTATAGAGTTAGGTTATTTCCATTGTCTCTATCCGGCACTGCATTCACTTGGTTTTCATCCCTTGCTCCTAACTCTATTTCTTCATGGGTACAATTAGAGCAGCGATTTCATGAGTACTTCTATAGCGGTGAAACCGAGCTTCGGCTTTCCGACCTAACTATGGTTAGGCAGAAGCATAATGAGCCGGTGCATGAGTACATTAGAAGGTTTAGGGATGTAAAGAACCGCTGCTACAGCTTAACTATAGCCGAGAAGGACTTGGCTGATCTAGCTTTTTCGGGTTTGCTTGCTCACATTAAAGATAAGCTAGAAGGGCAGGAATTTTTAGATGACAACCAAGTGTTACAGAAGGCTTTGGCGCAGGAAAACCGAGCTAGGGAAGTTAAGCAATCTAATCGGTTTAGGGATAACAAAAACAAAGATAAGGTTACTCCTGCTGTTAACACTTTAGAGTGTGAAGGTGACTCGGCTAGTGATGATGAGGTAGACATATGTGTAGCCGAGTGGATCCAAACGCCAAAGTCCAAACCTTTTGCGTGTCCTGCCTTAAAACCCACACCTGCTAAGAGAGAGGAGATTAAATATACTTTTGATGTTAACAAGTGTGATAGGATCTTTGACATGCTATTGCAAGGGAAACAAATAAGATTGAGAGGAGGTCATGTGATCCCATCTCCGGAAGAATTGGGACGAAGAGCTTACTGTAAGTGGCATAATTCTGTTTCACATGCTACTAATGACTGTAATATTTTTCGTCGACAGGTGCAATCGGCCATCAACGAGGGACGATTGACATTCGCAGAGGATGCCAAGATGAAGCTTGATAGTGATCCTTTCCCTATTAATGTGATCGAGTTTGAAGGCAAGAAGATGCTAATTCGGTTGGATCAGACCGAGTCAGCCAAGAAAAAAAATACTATTGATGAGAATGCTCCACCAAGGATGATTAAACCCAAGAATCCAAAGGTCGGAGTATGGAAGGTCAATGGAAGGAAAAAGCAAGGTCCAAGACCAAAGCCAACTGTTAACATGCTGTTGGAAAAATACACTTCACGTAGAAACAGCAACGTGTTCAATCGGCTTGGAAGAGTTAAGCGTACGAGGTCTCCTCCTGGACCTGACGATCATGAGCATTGGGGGAGGAATTCATATGAGCAACAGCCGTGTTTCCCAATGGAACCGGCTTATTGGGGATGCCCACCTCCTATGCATCCACATTTTCCTCCGTGTCCTCCGTGGGGGTTTAATTCTTGGGCATCATATGCTATGGGGCCACCGGGTTATTTTCAGCCAGAATGGAATCAGCCGAGTGCTATGTACAGGGACCAGTGCATCAGAAAAGAACTCGGTTCAATGAAGACACGATTCGAGGGAATCGGTCACCGGTGCGCCAGGTGGGTGGCAGAAACAGTACTGGTCGCGGGCTCACTTGGGTGCGTAAGTCTGCAAAAGAACTCGAAGAAGGCGAATCGGCTGGAGTTGCTGGGAACAATTCAGGAAGAGAGGGTACTGGCGAGCCGAGAGATATCTCGGTTCAGAGAAAAACTGCCGATCCGGATATTGTGTCCTCCAGTGCAACTCGGAAAGCTGGATCGGTTGGCGTGATTATCGATCCACTCATCAAAGAGAACAGTTCACGTGCATCCCCTAGTCAGTCTCCAGTTACTTTTGGCTCGTTCAATCAAGATGGGAACCCGAATTCCGGCGGGAGCCAGAAGTTTGCAATACGGGGTGTGTCTCATCATTGGAAGGACATTCCTGTTACTCGGTACAGGCCAAGGTACTCGGGTGGCTGTCAATACAGGCCGAGTTACTCGGGAGGCAGCCAATATAGGCCGGGTAACCCAGGGATCAACATGACAGCACGTCAGGATAGGCCGAGTAACTCGGGGGGCAGCAGAACTAAGTCGCTCGCTTCAGGAACCCAACCAGGGCCGAGTAACTCGGGGGGCAACAAGATTCGGTCACTTGCGCCGGGGACTAAACCGGAACCTCAATGGTGTCCGACAGGACTGAATCACACTCAGAAACGCCGAGTGAAGTGGCTGCGAGCGTTGGAAATCAGAGAGGAGATAGCCGAGAAGAAGCGGGACGAGCTATTCAATAAGGAGAAACCAATAATACCCCGACTGGCGTGGAAAGAAAAGCGCGTATCGAAAGAGGGAAATGCAGTTGCCGATAACTCGGTTGATGCTCCCGTAGGCTCGGTTGATGCAGTCACCAGTTATTCGGAAGATGCCGCCCACAATCCGGAAGACGGTGGTGACAACTCGGAAGATGATGGCAAGTACTCAGACGATGACATGGCAGATGACAAGGCTGACGGCGTCAACCCGGAAGGTAGTACCAACTCGGAGAATGGCAATACATTCACTGATATGGATATTAACATGGTTTTTGCATTGCCCGCCGAGTTCCATGCACCTGAATCTGAAGTTGCCGAGTTAGTTCTTGGGCCGAGTAAGGCTATGTTTGAGAAACCAGAGAAGCCTGACCAACACTTGAAGCCGTTATTCATCAGGGGACATATTGCTGGCAAGCCCATTGGGCGCATGCTTGTTGATGGCGGCGCAGGTGTTAATATCATGCCTCTTTGGGTGTTTTCCAAGCTGAACCGAAAGGAGAGCGAGCTAATGAGGACCAACATGGGACTCAGTGGGTTCTCAGGAGAGTTATCTGAAGCCAAGGGCGTTATATCTATGGAGCTTACAGTCGGAAGCAAGACATTGCCGACTGCTTTCTTTGTAGTTGATGTCAAAGGCAGATACAATGTTCTGTTGGGGCGTGACTGGATCCATGCGAATTGTTGCATTCCATCTACTTTGCATCAATGCTTAATTCAATGGGTAAATGATGATGTGGAGGTGATTGGGGCAGACAACTCAACTTGCATAGCCTTGACAGAAGCGCCGGTTGATTGGCAACTCGGTGATATGCAATGCTTGACCGGTAGAGATCTATCGGACTATGACTACATTAGTATAGGTAGAGATGGTTTTGTACCTGTAAATGTACAGCCGGCTGATGTAGCTCGGCTTAACGATCTATCTATGTAAATGATGAATAAAGAAGATAGCATTAAATGGTTACAAAAACGTACAGAAGAGTATCATTCCGGAAAGAATGATATGCATGAAACTATTGAAGAATTTGAAGACATGGACAAGCTTGGGCATGGGTTCTCATCGGCTGATCCACTTGAAGAAATAGACATTGGTGATGGAAGCACTCCGAGACCTACATTCATCAATGCTAACTTAAAAGCCGATCAGAAAAGCAAAGTAACCGAGTTACTTAAAGAATTTGTTGATTGCTTTGCTTGGAACTATACCGAGATGCCTGGCTTAAATAGAGATTTAGTGGAACATAGATTACCTATCAAACCTGGTTTTAGGCCGTATAAGCAACCCCGTAGAAATTTTAATCCTGACATGTATGACCGCATCGAAGAAGAAGTTGATCGGTTGATAAAAGCAGGGTTTATTCGGCCATGTAGATATGCAGATTGGGTGTCTAATATTGTTCCTGTTGAAAAGAAGAACACTAGCAAAATTAGAGTATGTGTTGATTTTAGGGACATGAATAAGGCTACTCCGAAAGATGAATATCCTATGCCTATTGCCGACATCCTTATTAATAATGCTTCGGGACATAGAATAATCGGTTTTTTGGATGGTAATGCTGGTTATAATTAGATATTTATGGCCGAAAAGGACATGTCTAAGACTGCTTTTCGGTGCCCTGGCTTTGTCGGTTTGTTTGAGTGGGTAGTCATGACTTTTGGGTTGAAGAATGCCGGTGCTACATATCAACGTGCCATGAATCTAATATTTCATGATCTTCTTGGCATTATATTAGAAATATACATTAATGATATAGTTGTTAAATCGGATGGGTTTGAACATCATCTTGCTGATTTACGACTCGGTTTTGAAAGAATGCGCCGGTATGGGTTAAAGATGAATCCCCTTAAATGTGCTTTTGGTGTGTCGGCTGGAAAATTCTTGGGGTTTATAATTCATGAAGATGGTATAGAGATTGACCCTAAGAAAGTGGAGGCAATTAAAAATCTGGAACAGCCGACTTGTAAAAGAGATGTGTAAAAGTTATTGGGGAAAATCAACTACTTGAGACGATTCATATCTAACTTGGCAGGGAAGATTGAATCGTTTGCTCCAATACTTCGGCTAAAGAATGAAGCCGAATTCACTTGGGGGGCAGAACAACAGGAGGCTATTAATAACATAAAGAGATATTTGTTAAATCCTCCGGTATTGCGTGCACCCAGATCTGGTGCGCCGTTCAAATTACAAGATAGAGTGATCGGCGCGGTGTTAACACAAGAAGATGGCAGGCAGGAGTACATCATAGCATACTTAAGTCGCCGTTTGATTGACGCCGACACTCGGTATGTGTTTATTGAAAAGTTATGCTTGTCCTTATATTATGCATGTACCAAGTTTCGACCTTATTTGCTGTCCAGTACTTGTGTAGTAGCTTGTCAAGCCGACGTGGTTAAATACATGTTGCAAAAACCGATTCTTAGTGGTAGGATTGGTAAATGGGCTTATGCACTAATAGAGTATGATTTGACATATGAATCGTTGCGTGCTATGAAAGGTCAAATTATCGCCGACTTCATTGTTGATCATAGACTTAAAAATGAGGAAGGTATTAATTATGTTAGCATATGCCCATGGAAACTTTATTTTGATGGATCGGTTTGTAGAGAGGGGCAAGGCATCGGCAATGTTCTGATTTCTCCTAATAATGTTATATATGAGGCATCGGTTCGCTTAGAATATCCTTGCACAAATAACCAAGCTGAGTATGAGGCTCTTTTGTTTGGGTTACAAAATTTACTGGATATGGGTGTTAAGGATGTAGATGCTTTTGGTGATTCGCTTCTGGTAGTGCAACAAATTAAAGGCGAATTTCAATGTTTTGATGGGTTACTAAATAGTTACATGGACCGATGTTTAGATATAATCAATTCCCTGGATACTTTCACTATTAGTCATATACCTAGGAAGGAAAATTCTAGGGCTAATTCTTTGGCACAGCAGGCATCCGGTTATAATATCAGTAGAGGAAAGTTCTTCATCTTAGAAAAACCGATGTTGGTTGCTGCAAAGGGTGAGACCGAGTTACAGATAACTCGGAATACACGCCGAGTGCCAGATAACTCGGAACACACACCGGGTTATACCGAGTCATACCGAGAGAAAGATAATTCGGAACATACACCGAGTTATGCCGAGCTACAGCGAGCGCCAGATAATTCGGAATTCACACCGGGTTGCAGCGTGCGAGGAGAAGAAAATTCAGCGCGACAAATGACCGAGTTGTCGCCAGTGACTGAGTTAAATAACTCGGAGCAATTGGGCGAATTATCACCAGTGACCAAGTTAGGCAGTGATTCGGTGCAAGGCTTGCCAGCGAGCAAGTTAGCTAGTAATCCGGTACAAATCCCACCAGTGACCGAGTTAGCTAATAATTCGGAGGCTGTAGATTGGAGGGTTCCTTTGATTAATCATTTAAAAGACCCAAGTCAAACCAGGGATAGGAAGGTTCGGCGACAGGCTTTAAAATATACTATGTTGAATAACGAGTTACATCGCCGAACTATAGATGGGCTACTGTTAAAATGCTTGGATTCTGACCAATCTAGATTAGCCATGGGTGAAGTGCATGAAGGCATATGTGGGACACACCAGTCGGCTCATAAGATGCGGTGGTTGATAAAAAGAGCAGGTTTTTATTGCCCGACTTTGTTAGAAGATTGCTTCCGTTATTATAAAGGCTGTGAGGCTTGTCAGAAGTTTGGCAATATACAATTAGCACCCGCAGCTATGTTGAATCCCATAATTAAGCCGTGGCCGTTTAGAGGTTGGGGCTTAGATTTTATTGGTGAGATACATCCTTCGTCTTCTAAACAACAACGCTTTGTCCTAGTAGCCACTGATTATTTCACCAAGTGGACAGAAGCGATTCCTTTGAGAAATATGACTCATATAGAAGTGATTAATTTTGTTTTGGAGCATATTATTCATAGATTTGGTATTCCTCAAACTTTGACTACTGATCAAGGTGCTTCTTTTATGTCCCATCAATTTCGTGAATTTGCCGAATCTTATGGGATTAAGTTGTTGAATTCGTCGCCTTATTATGCTCAAGCTAATGGACAGGCCGAATCTAGCAATAAGACTTTGATCAAACTTATAAAGAAGAAGATTGAAGAACATCCGAGAAGATGGCACGAGGTGCTTTCGGAAGCTTTATGGGCTCATAGAATATCTAAGCATGGAGCTACTCAAGTATCACCTTTTGAGCTAGTGTATGGCCAGGAGGCGGTGTTACCCGTGGAAGTTAAGTTGCAAGCTCTTAGGGTAGCCAGACAAAATGATTTGTCAGCTATGGAGTATACTAATTTGATGATGGAGAAAATAGATGATATTCCAGAAGAAAGACTAAAAGCTTTGCGAGAGATTGAGAAAGAAAAATTAAGAGTAGCCAAGGCTTATAACAAAAGGGTGAAAGAAAAATCGTTTCAAATAGGAGATTTAGTATGGAAAACGATTTTACCCATTGGAACTAAAGATAGAAAATTCGGCAAGTGGTCGCCAAATTGGGAAGGTCCATATGAAGTTGTAGAGATTGTTCCTGGCAATTCATATTTTGTACAATCTTTGCAAGGGGAAAAGTTGTCTAAAGCCCTCAATGGAAAATATTTGAAGAAATACTATCCTAGCATGTGGTAGGAGGCTTGAGGATGCTGTGGCCGATATGTTGTTAGAAACATCGCCCTAAGAAAAACTTGGCTGATATGTTCTTTGTACATCGCCCTAAGTAATGATGTTCACCGAGTTACAGCAACTCGGAAAGATACAATTTTTGTGAAATATCCTGAGAATTGGTAGTGCTATGGCCGATATGTTATTCTAAATATCGCCTTGAGTATATATGTTTTTGATAAATTTTATTATACCAAAAACAGGGGGGCATGTGTTGGAGCTATAATTTGGCTGATGGGTATTTTGATAGGCCAAATTAATTAATTTATTGATTAAGCTGATCAGCTGATATATTGCTCAAGTGTTACAACAGGTATGTTGCATGGATTGGCAGTTACATGGGATAAGTCCTGCCCAGATCCTGGTTTACGTCGAGCTAGTACGCTACCAGGGACAAATCCTAGCCGGACGCCAAGCTAAAGTTTCAGATAATCCTGCATTGACACCAGATTTTGGCATGGTCAAGAAATTAATTAAGATTGCCTCAAATGGAAAAGTTCTCAACAAGAGAAAGTTTGATATCGTCAAAATGAGAAACTTTGATGTTTGGGTCATCGCCATCTGGTCTAATCTAGAGGGTCGAAACTGTACTCGAAGTGCCAAAATTTTGTATTCAAAGTACTGTTCGGCCGATTACGCCTCCAAGACGGCTTCCTATGAGAAAATGATCTACGCGGATTGTCTTCGTCTCGTCGAATGGGTCGATTTTGATATATAAATCGTCTCAATCCGAGGTCATATGCAACCTGGAGAGACAAAATAAGATCAGGTTGAAAGTTTGGGTCGGAAAATCCGAGTAAAAAGGCTTGCCGGCAAAGTGGTTGCCGGCCGTGGAAAAAGCTTGCCGGGTGAAAAGGCTTGCCGGGCAAAGAGCTTGCCGGGTGAAAAGCTTGCCGGGCAAAAAGCTTGCCGGGTGAAAAGCTTGCCGGGCAAAGAGCTTGCCGGGTGAAAAGCTTGCCGGGTGAAAGCTTGCCGGCCGAGTGAAAAATGTCAGTTTTAGGCAATCTGACCAGAAGCTGAAGACGGGCTCAAACGATTATCTAGATGGCCTCATATGGAAAAGTGTTCTACATGAAAGTTGTGCGTATCGTCGAAATGGTCAACTTTTCTTTTGGAGTCATCATCGTTTGAGATAATATACGGCCTGCAAAATCTCTACAAAACTCGGACAGCCTAGTCAGCCACAGGACCAAATCCGACTGGAAGTTGAAGATGACCTCCTGGAATATTGAAGATGGCATTATTTGGAAAAGTGATCAACAGAAGAATTGTTCGTCTCGTCGAAACAATTGATTTGGATATAAAAATGTCTCAATCGGAGGTCGTATGCAGATTCTATAGTCCGCGCAAGGAGCAAGATAGAAATTTGGGCCAGATTCAGGTTGAATCCGAGTTAGACTAGAGCTAGGACTCTAGGACGTGAATTGATGTAATTTTCTTGTAAGGAAAGCTTAGATGAATCCTTTGCTTGTACGGGAAGTCCAGCCGCCTCTTATATATGTTGGGGGTGACGGCCGATTGAACAACACACAATCGATCTACATCCAATTCAATTTATTGTTTTCACGTACCTTTGCTTTTGTTTACTATCTTTCTCGCCGAGCTCTAGAAACCCTAGGGCGCGGGTCATCTTTGCTGTTTTGCGCCGTAAAGCAGTCGTCCTCTTCTCCGAAATTGAAGAACCCCTTTGTTGCTTTGCTCGAAAAGCATCCGTCCCTCGCCACGAAAGTGCGAGGATTATCTTGTGTTGCGCAGTGCAATTTTCTGCGCCAACACAAATTGGCGACTCCGCTGGGGACACGAAGAACGCCGAGTACTTCCAATCTGCGCGGCGACAAGAAGAACAAGGGCAACATCCACTCGGACAAGATGACCACCGATCCCAATAACAACAGCGACATCAGCCCAGACAACATCATCCCTGCCGCAATGGAAGATCTCTCGGAGGAAGACCGGCTGGAGATTGAACGTGTACTTGGAGAGCAGAGGAAGATGATGCTGGCGGGATTCCAGAAGACTCGGAACGGTGTCATCAAGAAAGTGGCTACGCCAAGCGCTATGCCGAGTATTTCATATCTACTCGGTACTGAGGTAAAACAATCAAGCGAAGACCTTGCTCATCTAATTGATGCATCCGTAGCTAGCAAATTTGGATCCAACATGGCAGATACGATACACACACTTTCCAAATCCATGGCTGATAAATTTGAAGAGCTTAAAGAGCAATTTAGTAAAGATTTAGGGATTGGTTTATCTCATCATGCTCAATCGTTAGGGCAGCATGTTGAACGTGAGTACTATGATAAAAGACCGATGCATATGGAACATAACCGAATAGTTAACATGTCTAGTAATGTTCATATGCTAGGTGTATCGGCTAACGTAGATCAAACTCATGTTGCTCTAAATAATGATCAAAGTGGCCGGAACCATGCTAGTGGTTCGGCCCATAATTTTATTCCTAATGCTGCTCCTCCTATGGTTTCTACTTCGGTTGCACAAAATTACAACAGCAACAACCGAAGTAGGGTTTTGAATTCAAATCTGCAGCAGCCCTACTATCAAACAGTAGCGTATACCACACCACCGAGTTACAATCAACTCGGAGCAAACTCACCACCGAGTTACAACCAACTTGGTGTAAACCCGCCGGGTTACAATCAACTCGGTATGAACCCTCACCGAATTACAAATAACTCGGAGACTATGCTGCCAGCTGCCAGTACCGGGATTCCATATGGGCCGGTACTTGATTCACATGTTAATGGTCCTCCGTTGCAAACTTCATATGCTCAAACATTTATGCCGGAGTATCCACCACATGCTGCTGTTCCACAAACACATGCTCCGTCATCTAATGATAGTTGGAAAAATCAGTTGGTTGACATACTTAGAGAGTACGGTTTAGCACCGAAAGGTACAACACGTGCCTACCAGAAACCATACCTCGAGTACTTTGACTCCACTCCTTATCCTCGTGGTGTTAGGATCCCTGACTTTGTTAAATTCACCGGGGATGGTGGTGGATCTACCGTTGAACATGTGGGACAGTTCTTAGCACAATACAGTGAGTTTGGTAACTCGGATATTTATAGAGTTAGGTTATTTCCTTTGTCTCTATCCGGCACTGCATTCACTTGGTTTTCATCCCTTGCTCCTAACTCTATTTCTTCATGGGTACAATTAGAGCAGCGATTTCATGAGTACTTCTATAGCGGTGAAACCGAGCTTCGGCTTTCCGACCTAACTATGGTTAGGCAGAAGCATAATGAGCCGGTGCATGATTACATTAGAAGGTTTAGGGATGTAAAGAACCGCTGCTACAGCTTAACTATAGCCGAGAAGGACTTGGCTGATCTAGCTTTTTCGGGTTTGCTTGCTCACATTAAAGATAAGCTAGAAGGGCAGGAATTTTTAGATGACAACCAAGTGTTACAGAAGGCTTTGGCGCAGGAAAACCGAGCTAGGGAAGTTAAGCAATCTAATCGGTTTAGGGATAACAAAAACAAAGATAAGGTTACTCCTGCTGTTAACACTTTAGAGTGTGAAGGTGACTCGGCTAGTGATGATGAGGTAGACATATGTGTAGCCGAGTGGATCCAAACGCCAAAGTCCAAACCTTTTGCGTGTCCTGCCTTAAAACCCACACCTGCTAAGAGAGAGGAGATTAAATATACTTTTGATGTTAACAAGTGTGATAGGATCTTTGACATGCTATTGCAAGGGAAACAAATAAGATTGAGAGGAGGTCATGTGATCCCATCTCCGGAAGAATTGGGACGAAGAGCTTACTGTAAGTGGCATAATTCTGTTTCACATGCTACTAATGACTGTAATATTTTTCGTCGACAGGTGCAATCGGCCATCAACGAGGGACGATTGACATTCGCAGAGGATGCCAAGATGAAGCTTGATAGTGATCCTTTCCCTATTAATGTGATCGAGTTTGAAGGCAAGAAGATGCTAATTCGGTTGGATCAGACCGAGTCAGCCAAGAAAAAAAATACTATTGATGAGAATGCTCCACCAAGGATGATTAAACCCAAGAATCCAAAGGTCGGAGTATGGAAGGTCAATGGAAGGAAAAAGCAAGGTCCAAGACCAAAGCCAACTGTTAACATGCTGTTGGAAAAATACACTTCACGTAGAAACAGCAACGTGTTCAATCGGCTTGGAAGAGTTAAGCGTACGAGGTCTCCTCCTGGACCTGACGATCATGAGCATTGGGGGAGGAATTCATATGAGCAACAGCCGTGTTTCCCAATGGAACCGGCTTATTGGGGATGCCCACCTCCTATGCATCCACATTTTCCTCCGTGTCCTCCGTGGGGGTTTAATTCTTGGGCATCATATGCTATGGGGCCACCGGGTTATTTTCAGCCAGAATGGAATCAGCCGAGTGCTATGTACAGGGACCAGTGCATCAGAAAAGAACTCGGTTCAATGAAGACACGATTCGAGGGAATCGGTCACCGGTGCGCCAGGTGGGTGGCAGAAACAGTACTGGTCGCGGGCTCACTTGGGTGCGTAAGTCTGCAAAAGAACTCGAAGAAGGCGAATCGGCTGGAGTTGCTGGGAACAATTCAGGAAGAGAGGGTACTGGCGAGCCGAGAGATAGCTCGGTTCAGAGAAAAACTGCCGATCCGGATATTGTGTCCTCCAGTGCAACTCGGAAAGCTGGATCGGTTGGCGTGATTATCGATCCACTCATCAAAGAGAACAGTTCACGTGCATCCCCTAGTCAGTCTCCAGTTACTTTTGGCTCGTTCAATCAAGATGGGAACCCGAATTCCGGCGGGAGCCAGAAGTTTGCAATACGGGGTGTGTCTCATCATTGGAAGGACATTCCTGTTACTCGGTACAGGCCAAGGTACTCGGGTGGCTGTCAATACAGGCCGAGTTACTCGGGAGGCAGCCAATATAGGCTGGGTAACCCAGGGATCAACATGACAGCACGTCAGGATAGGCCGAGTAACTCGGGGGGCAGCAGAACTAAGTCGCTCGCTTCAGGAACCCAACCAGGGCCGAGTAACTCGGGGGGCAACAAGATTCGGTCACTTGCGCCGGGGACTAAACCGGAACCTCAATGGTGTCCGACAGGACTGAATCACACTCAAAAACGCCGAGTGAAGCGGCTGCGAGCGTTGGAAATCAGAGAGGAGATAGCCGAGAAGAAGCGGGACGAGCTATTCAATAAGGAGAAACCAATAATACCCCGACTGGCGTGGAAAGAAAAGCGCGTATCGAAAGAGGGAAATGCAGTTGCCGATAACTCGGTTGATGCTCCCGCAGGCTCGGTTGATGCAGTCACCAGTTATTCGGAAGATGCCGCCCACAATCCGGAAGACGGTGGTGACAACTCGGAAGATGATGGCAAGTACTCAGACGATGACATGGCAGATGACAAGGCTGACGGCGTCAACCCGGAAGGTAGTACCAACTCGGAGAATGGCAATACATTCACTGATATGGATATTAACATGGTTTTTGCATTGCCCGCCGAGTTCCGTGCACCTGAATCTGAAGTTGCCGAGTTAGTTCTTGGGCCGAGTAAGGCTATGTTTGAGAAACCAGAGAAGCCTGACCAACACTTGAAGCCGTTATTCATCAGGGGACATATTGCTGGCAAGCCCATTGGGCGCATGCTTGTTGATGGCGGCGCAGGTGTTAATATCATGCCTCTTTGGGTGTTTTCCAAGCTGAACCGAAAGGAGAGCGAGCTAATGAGGACCAACATGGGACTCAGTGGGTTCTCAGGAGAGTTATCTGAAGCCAAGGGCGTTATATCTATGGAGCTTACAGTCGGAAGCAAGACATTGCCGACTGCTTTCTTTGTAGTTGATGTCAAAGGCAGATACAATGTTCTGTTGGGGCGTGACTGGATCCATGCGAATTGTTGCATTCCATCTACTTTGCATCAATGCTTAATTCAATGGGTAAATGATGATGTGGAGGTGATTGGGGCAGACAACTCAACTTGCATAGCCTTGACAGAAGCGCCGGTTGATTGGCAACTCGGTGATATGCAATGCTTGACCGGTAGAGATCTATCGGACTATGACTACATTAGTATAGGTAGAGATGGTTTTGTACCTGTAAATGTACAGCCGGCTGATGTAGCTCGGCTTAACGATCTATCTATGTAAATGATGAATAAAGAAGATAGCATTAAATGGTTACAAAAACGTACAGAAGAGTATCGTTCCGGAAAGAATGATATGCATGAAACTATTGAAGAATTTGAAGACATGGACAAGCTTGGGCATGGGTTCTCATCGGCTGATCCACTTGAAGAAATAGACATTGGTGATGGAAGCACTCCGAGACCTACATTCATCAATGCTAACTTAAAAGCCGATCAGAAAAGCAAAGTAACCGAGTTACTTAAAGAATTTGTTGATTGCTTTGCTTGGAACTATACCGAGATGCCTGGCTTAAATAGAGATTTAGTGGAACATAGATTACCTATCAAACTTGGTTTTAGGCCGTATAAGCAACCCCGTAGAAATTTTAATCCTGACATGTATGACCGCATCGAAGAAGAAGTTGATCGGTTGATAAAAGCAGGGTTTATTCGGCCATGTAGATATGCAGATTGGGTGTCTAATATTGTTCCTGTTGAAAAGAAGAACACTAGCAAAATTAGAGTATGTGTTGATTTTAGGGACATGAATAAGGCTACTCCGAAAGATGAATATCCTATGCCTATTGCCGACATCCTTATTAATAATGCTTCGGGACATAGAATAATCGGTTTTTTGGATGGTAATGCTGGTTATAATTAGATATTTATGGCCGAAAAGGACATGTCTAAGACTGCTTTTCGGTGCCCTGGCTTTGTCGGTTTGTTTGAGTGGGTAGTCATGACTTTTGGGTTGAAGAATGCCGGTGCTACATATCAACGTGCCATGAATCTAATATTTCATGATCTTCTTGGCATTATATTAGAAATATACATTGATGATATAGTTGTTAAATCGGATGGGTTTGAACATCATCTTGCTGATTTACGACTCGGTTTTGAAAGAATGCGCCGGTATGGGTTAAAGATGAATCCCCTTAAATGTGCTTTTGGTGTGTCGGCTGGAAAATTCTTGGGGTTTATAATTCATGAAGATGGTATAGAGATTGACCCTAAGAAAGTGGAGGCAATTAAAAATCTGGAACAGCCGACTTGTAAAAGAGATGTGTAAAAGTTATTGGGGAAAATCAACTACTTGAGACGATTCATATCTAACATGGCAGGGAAGATTGAATCGTTTGCTCCAATACTTCGGCTAAAGAATGAAGCCGAATTCACTTGGGGGGCAGAACAACAGGAGGCTATTAATAACATAAAGAGATATTTGTTAAATCCTCCGGTATTGCGTGCACCTAGATCTGGTGCGCCGTTCAAATTACAAGATAGAGTGATCGGCGCGGTGTTAACACAAGAAGATGGCAGGCAGGAGTACATCATAGCATACTTAAGTCGCCGTTTGATTGACGCCGACACTCGGTATGTGTTTATTGAAAAGTTATGCTTGTCCTTATATTATGCATGTACCAAGTTTCGACCTTATTTGCTGTCCAGTACTTGTGTAGTAGCTTGTCAAGCCGACGTGGTTAAATACATGTTGCAAAAACCGATTCTTAGTGGTAGGATTGGTAAATGGGCTTATGCACTAATAGAGTATGATTTGACATATGAATCGTTGCGTGCTATGAAAGGTCAAATTATCGCCGACTTCATTGTTGATCATAGACTTAAAAATGAGGAAGGTATTAATTATGTTAGCATATGCCCATGGAAACTTTATTTTGATGGATCGGTTTGTAGAGAGGGGCAAGGCATCGGCAATGTTCTGATTTCTCCTAATAATGTTATATATGAGGCATCGGTTCGCTTAGAATATCCTTGCACAAATAACCAAGCTGAGTATGAGGCTCTTTTGTTTGGGTTACAAAATTTACTGGATATGGGTGTTAAGGATGTAGATGCTTTTGGTGATTCGCTTCTGGTAGTGCAACAAATTAAAGGCGAATTTCAATGTTTTGATGGGTTACTAAATAGTTACATGGACCGATGTTTAGATATAATCAATTCCCTGGATACTTTCACTATTAGTCATATACCTAGGAAGGAAAATTCTAGGGCTAATTCTTTGGCACAGCAGGCATCCGGTTATAATATCAGTAGAGGAAAGTTCTTCATCTTAGAAAAACCGATGTTGGTTGCTGCAAAGGGTGAGACCGAGTTACAGATAACTCGGAATACACGCCGAGTGCCAGATAACTCGGAACACACACCGGGTTATACCGAGTCATACCGAGAGAAAGATAATTCGGAACATACACCGAGTTATGCCGAGCTACAGCGAGCGCCAGATAATTCGGAATTCACACCGGGTTGCAGCGTGCGAGGAGAAGAAAATTCAGCGCGACAAATGACCGAGTTGTCGCCAGTGACTGAGTTAAATAACTCGGAGCAATTGGGCGAATTATCACCAGTGACCAAGTTAGGCAGTGATTCGGTGCAAGGCTTGCCAGCGAGCAAGTTAGCTAGTAATCCGGTACAAATCCCACCAGTGACCGAGTTAGCTAATAATTCGGAGGCTGTAGATTGGAGGGTTCCTTTGATTAATCATTTAAAAGACCCAAGTCAAACCAGGGATAGGAAGGTTCGGCGACAGGCTTTAAAATATACTATGTTGAATAACGAGTTACATCGCCGAACTATAGATGGGCTACTGTTAAAATGCTTGGATTCTGACCAATCTAGATTAGCCATGGGTGAAGTGCATGAAGGCATATGTGGGACACACCAGTCGGCTCATAAGATGCGGTGGTTGATAAAAAGAGCAGGTTTTTATTGCCCGACTTTGTTAGAAGATTGCTTCCGTTATTATAAAGGCTGTGAGGCTTGTCAGAAGTTTGGCAATATACAATTAGCACCCGCAGCTATGTTGAATCCCATAATTAAGCCGTGGCCGTTTAGAGGTTGGGGCTTAGATTTTATTGGTGAGATACATCCTTCGTCTTCTAAACAACAACGCTTTGTCCTAGTAGCCACTGATTATTTCACCAAGTGGACAGAAGCGATTCCTTTGAGAAATATGACTCATATAGAAGTGATTAATTTTGTTTTGGAGCATATTATTCATAGATTCGGTATTCCTAAAACTTTGACTACTGATCAAGGTGCTTCTTTTATGTCCCATCAATTTCGTGAATTTGCCGAATCTTATGGGATTAAGTTGTTGAATTCGTCGCCTTATTATGCTCAAGCTAATGGACAGGCCGAATCTAGCAATAAGACTTTGATCAAACTTATAAAGAAGAAGATTGAAGAACATCCGAGAAGATGGCACGAGGTGCTTTCGGAAGCATTATGGGCTCATAGAATATCTAAGCATGGAGCTACTCAAGTATCACCTTTTGAGCTAGTGTATGGCCAGGAGGCGGTGTTACCCGTGGAAGTTAAGTTGCAAGCTCTTAGGGTAGCCAGACAAAATGATTTGTCAGCTGTGGAGTATACTAATTTGATGATGGAGAAAATAGATGATATTCCAGAAGAAAGACTAAAAGCTTTGCGAGAGATTGAGAAAGAAAAATTAAGAGTAGCCAAGGCTTATAACAAAAGGGTGAAAGAAAAATCGTTTCAAATAGGAGATTTAGTATGGAAAACGATTTTACCCATTGGAACTAAAGATAGAAAATTCGGCAAGTGGTCGCCAAATTGGGAAGGTCCATATGAAGTTGTAGAGATTGTTCCTGGCAATTCATATTTTGTACAATCTTTGCAAGGGGAAAAGTTGTCTAAAGCCCTCAATGGAAAATATTTGAAGAAATACTATCCTAGCATGTGGTAGGAGGCTTGAGGATGCTGTGGCCGATATGTTGTTAGAAACATCGCCCTAAGAAAAACTTGGCTGATATGTTCTTTGTACATCGCCCTAAGTAATGATGTTCACCGAGTTACAGCAACTCGGAAAGATACAATTTTTGTGAAATATCCTGAGAATTGGTAGTGCTATGGCCGATATGTTATTCTAAATATCGCCTTGAGTATATATGTTTTTGATAAATTTTATTATACCAAAAACAGGGGGGCATGTGTTGGAGCTATAATTTAGCTGATGGGTATTTTGATAGGCCAAATTAATTAATTTATTGATTAAGCTGATCAGCTGATATATTGCTCAAGTGTTACAACAGGTATGTTGCATGGATTGGCAGTTACATGGGATAAGTCCTGCCCAGATCCTGGTTTACGTCGAGCTAGTACGCTACCAGGGACAAATCCTAGCCGGACGCCAAGCTAAAGTTTCAGATAATCCTGCATTGACACCAGATTTTGGCATGGTCAAGAAATTAATTAAGATTGCCTCAAATGGAAAAGTTCTCAACAAGAGAAAGTTTGATATCGTCAAAATGAGAAACTTTGATGTTTGGGTCATCGCCATCTGGTCTAATCTAGAGGGTCGAAACTGTACTCGAAGTGCCAAAATTTTGTATTCAAAGTACTGTTCGGCCGATTACGCCTCCAAGACGGCTTCCTATGGGAAAATGATCTACGCGGATTGTCTTCGTTTCGTCGAATCGGTCGATTTTGATATATAAATCGTCTCAATCCGAGGTCATATGCAACCTGGAGAGACAAAATAAGATCAGGTTGAAAGTTTGGGTCGGAAAATCCGAGTAAAAAGGCTTGCCGGCAAAGTGGTTGCCGGCCGTGGAAAAAGCTTGCCGGGTGAAAAGGCTTGCCGGGCAAAGAGCTTGCCGGGTGAAAAGCTTGCCGGGCAAAAAGCTTGCCGGGTGAAAAGCTTGCCGGGCAAAGAGCTTGCCGGGTGAAAAGCTTGCCGGGTGAAAGCTTGCCGGCCGAGTGAAAAATGTCAGTTTTAGGCAATCTGACCAGAAGCTGAAGACGGGCTCAAACGATTATCTAGATGGCCTCGTATGGAAAAGTGTTCTACATGAAAGTTGTGCGTATCGTCGAAATGGTCAACTTTTCTTTTGGAGTCATCATCGTTTGAGATAATATACGGCCTGCAAAATCTCTACAAAACTCGGACAGCCTAGTCAGCCACAGGACCAAATCCGACTGGAAGTTGAAGATGACCTCCTGGAATATTGAAGATGGCATTATTTGGAAAAGTGATCAACAGAAGAATTGTTCGTCTCGTCGAAACAATTGATTTGGATATAAAAATGTCTCAATCGGAGGTCGTATGCAGATTCTATAGTCCGCGCAAGGAGCAAGATAGAAATTTGGGCCAGATTCAGGTTGAATCCGAGTTAGACTAGAGCTAGGACTCTAGGACGTGAATTGATGTAATTTTCTTGTAAGGAAAGCTTAGATGAATCCTTTGCTTGTACGGGAAGTCCAGCCGCCTCTTATATATGTTGGGGGTGACGGCCGATTGAACAACACACAATCGATCTACATCCAATTCAATTTATTGTTTTCACGTACCTTTGCTTTTGTTTACTATCTTTCTCGCCGAGCTCTAGAAACCCTAGGGCGCGGGTCATCTTTGCTGTTTTGCGCCGTAAAGCAGTCGTCCTCTTCTCCGAAATTGAAGAACCCCTTTGTTGCTTTGCTCGAAAAGCATCCGTCCCTCGCCACGAAAGTGCGAGGATTATCTTGTGTTGCGCAGTGCAATTTTCTGCGCCAACACAAATTGGCGACTCCGCTGGGGACACGAAGAACGCCGAGTACTTCCAATCTGCGCGGCGACAAGAAGAACAAGGGCAACATCCACTCGGACAAGATGACCACCGATCCCAATAACAACAGCGACATCAGCCCAGACAACATCATCCCTGCCGCAATGGAAGATCTCTCGGAGGAAGACCGGCTGGAGATTGAACGTGTACTTGGAGAGCAGAGGAAGATGATGCTGGCGGGATTCCAGAAGACTCGGAACGGTGTCATCAAGAAAGTGGCTACGCCAAGCGCTATGCCGAGTATTTCATATCTACTCGGTACTGAGGTAAAACAATCAAGCGAAGACCTTGCTCATCTAATTGATGCATCCGTAGCTAGCAAATTTGGATCCAACATGGCAGATACGATACACACACTTTCCAAATCCATGGCTGATAAATTTGAAGAGCTTAAAGAGCAATTTAGTAAAGATTTAGGGATTGGTTTATCTCATCATGCTCAATCATTAGGGCAGCATGTTGAACGTGAGTACTATGATAAAAGACCGATGCATATGGAACATAACCGAATAGTTAACATGTCTAGTAATGTTCATATGCCAGGTGCATCGGCTAACGTAGATCAAACTCATGTTGCTCTAAATAATGATCAAAGTGGCCGGAACCATGCTAGTGGTTCGGCCCATAATTTTATTCCTAATGCTGCTCCTCCTATGGTTTCTACTTCGGTTGCACAAAATTACAACAGCAACAACCGAAGTAGGGTTTTGAATTCAAATCTGCAGCTGCCCTACTATCAAACAGTAGCGTATACCACACCACCGAGTTACAATCAACTCGGAGCAAACTCACCACCGAGTTACAACCAACTTGGTGTAAACCCGCCGGGTTACAATCAACTCGGTATGAACCCTCACCGAATTACAAATAACTCGGAGACTATGCTGCCAGCTGCCAGTACCGGGATTCCATATGGGCCGGTACTTGATTCAGATGTTAATGGTCCTCCGTTGCAAACTTCATATGCTCAAACATTTATGCCGGAATATCCACCACATGCTGCTGTTCCACAAACACATGCTCCGTCATCTAATGATAGTTGGAAAAATCAGTTGGTTGACATACTTAGAGAGTACGGTTTAGCACCGAAAGGTACAACACGTGCCTACCAGAAACCATACCCCGAGTACTTTGACTCCACTCCTTATCCTCGTGGTGTTAGGATCCCTGACTTTGTTAAATTCACCGGGGATGGTGGTGGATCTACCGTTGAACATGTGGGACAGTTCTTAGCACAATACAGTGAGTTTGGTAACTCGGATATTTATAGAGTTAGGTTATTTCCATTGTCTCTATCCGGCACTGCATTCACTTGGTTTTCATCCCTTGCTCCTAACTCTATTTCTTCATGGGTACAATTAGAGCAGCGATTTCATGAGTACTTCTATAGCGGTGAAACCGAGCTTCGGCTTTCCGACCTAACTATGGTTAGGCAGAAGCATAATGAGCCGGTGCATGATTACATTAGAAGGTTTAGGGATGTAAAGAACCGCTGCTACAGCTTAACTATAGCCGAGAAGGACTTGGCTGATCTAGCTTTTTCGGGTTTGCTTGCTCACATTAAAGATAAGCTAGAAGGGCAGGAATTTTTAGATGACAACCAAGTGTTACAGAAGGCTTTGGCGCAGGAAAACCGAGCTAGGGAAGTTAAGCAATCTAATCGGTTTAGGGATAACAAAAACAAAGATAAGGTTACTCCTGCTGTTAACACTTTAGAGTGTGAAGGTGACTCGGCTAGTGATGATGAGGTAGACATATGTGTAGCCGAGTGGATCCAAACGCCAAAGTCCAAACCTTTTGCGTGTCCTGCCTTAAAACCCACACCTGCTAAGAGAGAGGAGATTAAATATACTTTTGATGTTAACAAGTGTGATAGGATCTTTGACATGCTATTGCAAGGGAAACAAATAAGATTGAGAGGAGGTCATGTGATCCCATCTCCGGAAGAATTGGGACGAAGAGCTTACTGTAAGTGGCATAATTCTGTTTCACATGCTACTAATGACTGTAATATTTTTCGTCGACAGGTGCAATCGGCCATCAACGAGGGACGATTGACATTCGCAGAGGATGCCAAGATGAAGCTTGATAGTGATCCTTTCCCTATTAATGTGATCGAGTTTGAAGGCAAGAAGATGCTAATTCGGTTGGATCAGACCGAGTCAGCCAAGAAAAAAAATACTATTGATGAGAATGCTCCACCAAGGATGATTAAACCCAAGAATCCAAAGGTCGGAGTATGGAAGGTCAATGGAAGGAAAAAGCAAGGTCCAAGACCAAAGCCAACTGTTAACATGCTGTTGGAAAAATACACTTCACGTAGAAACAGCAACGTGTTCAATCGGCTTGGAAGAGTTAAGCGTACGAGGTCTCCTCCTGGACCTGACGATCATGAGCATTGGGGGAGGAATTCATATGAGCAACAGCCGTGTTTCCCAATGGAACCGGCTTATTGGGGATGCCCACCTCCTATGCATCCACATTTTCCTCCGTGTCCTCCGTGGGGGTTTAATTCTTGGGCATCATATGCTATGGGGCCACCGGGTTATTTTCAGCCAGAATGGAATCAGCCGAGTGCTATGTACAGGGACCAGTGCATCAGAAAAGAACTCGGTTCAATGAAGACACGATTCGAGGGAATCGGTCACCGGTGCGCCAGGTGGGTGGCAGAAACAGTACTGGTCGCGGGCTCACTTGGGTGCGTAAGTCTGCAAAAGAACTCGAAGAAGGCGAATCGGCTGGAGTTGCTGGGAACAATTCAGGAAGAGAGGGTACTGGCGAGCCGAGAGATAGCTCGGTTCAGAGAAAAACTGCCGATCCGGATATTGTGTCCTCCAGTGCAACTCGGAAAGCTGGATCGGTTGGCGTGATTATCGATCCACTCATCAAAGAGAACAGTTCACGTGCATCCCCTAGTCAGTCTCCAGTTACTTTTGGCTCGTTCAATCAAGATGGGAACCCGAATTCCGGCGGGAGCCAGAAGTTTGCAATACGGGGTGTGTCTCATCATTGGAAGGACATTCCTGTTACTCGGTACAGGCCAAGGTACTCGGGTGGCTGTCAATACAGGCCGAGTTACTCGGGAGGCAGCCAATATAGGCTGGGTAACCCAGGGATCAACATGACAGCACGTCAGGATAGGCCGAGTAACTCGGGGGGCAGCAGAACTAAGTCGCTCGCTTCAGGAACCCAACCAGGGCCGAGTAACTCGGGGGGCAACAAGATTCGGTCACTTGCGCCGGGGACTAAACCGGAACCTCAATGGTGTCCGACAGGACTGAATCACACTCAAAAACGCCGAGTGAAGCGGCTGCGAGCGTTGGAAATCAGAGAGGAGATAGCCGAGAAGAAGCGGGACGAGCTATTCAATAAGGAGAAACCAATAATACCCCGACTGGCGTGGAAAGAAAAGCGCGTATCGAAAGAGGGAAATGCAGTTGCCGATAACTCGGTTGATGCTCCCGCAGGCTCGGTTGATGCAGTCACCAGTTATTCGGAAGATGCCGCCCACAATCCGGAAGACGGTGGTGACAACTCGGAAGATGATGGCAAGTACTCAGACGATGACATGGCAGATGACAAGGCTGACGGCGTCAACCCGGAAGGTAGTACCAACTCGGAGAATGGCAATACATTCACTGATATGGATATTAACATGGTTTTTGCATTGCCCGCCGAGTTCCGTGCACCTGAATCTGAAGTTGCCGAGTTAGTTCTTGGGCCGAGTAAGGCTATGTTTGAGAAACCAGAGAAGCCTGACCAACACTTGAAGCCGTTATTCATCAGGGGACATATTGCTGGCAAGCCCATTGGGCGCATGCTTGTTGATGGCGGCGCAGGTGTTAATATCATGCCTCTTTGGGTGTTTTCCAAGCTGAACCGAAAGGAGAGCGAGCTAATGAGGACCAACATGGGACTCAGTGGGTTCTCAGGAGAGTTATCTGAAGCCAAGGGCGTTATATCTATGGAGCTTACAGTCGGAAGCAAGACATTGCCGACTGCTTTCTTTGTAGTTGATGTCAAAGGCAGATACAATGTTCTGTTGGGGCGCGACTGGATCCATGCGAATTGTTGCATTCCATCTACTTTGCATCAATGCTTAATTCAATGGGTAAATGATGATGTGGAGGTGATTGGGGCAGACAACTCAACTTGCATAGCCTTGACAGAAGCGCCGGTTGATTGGCAACTCGGTGATATGCAATGCTTGACCGGTAGAGATCTATCGGACTATGACTACATTAGTATAGGTAGAGATGGTTTTGTACCTGTAAATGTACAGCCGGCTGATGTAGCTCGGCTTAACGATCTATCTATGTAAATGATGAATAAAGAAGATAGCATTAAATGGTTACAAAAACGTACAGAAGAGTATCGTTCCGGAAAGAATGATATGCATGAAACTATTGAAGAATTTGAAGACATGGACAAGCTTGGGCATGGGTTCTCATCGGCTGACCCACTTGAAGAAATAGACATTGGTGATGGAAGCACTCCGAGACCTACATTCATCAATGCTAACTTAAAAGCCGATCAGAAAAGCAAAGTAACCGAGTTACTTAAAGAATTTGTTGATTGCTTTGCTTGGAACTATACCGAGATGCCTGGCTTAAATAGAGATTTAGTGGAACATAGATTACCTATCAAACCTGGTTTTAGGCCGTATAAGCAACCCCGTAGAAATTTTAATCCTGACATGTATGACCGCATCGAAGAAGAAGTTGATCGGTTGATAAAAGCAGGGTTTATTCGGCCATGTAGATATGCAGATTGGGTGTCTAATATTGTTCCTGTTGAAAAGAAGAACACTAGCAAAATTAGAGTATGTGTTGATTTTAGGGACATGAATAAGGCTACTCCGAAAGATGAATATCCTATGCCTATTGCCGACATCCTTATTAATAATGCTTCGGGACATAGAATAATCGGTTTTTTGGATGGTAATGCTGGTTATAATTAGATATTTATGGCCGAAAAGGACATGTCTAAGACTGCTTTTCGGTGCCCTGGCTTTGTCGGTTTGTTTGAGTGGGTAGTCATGACTTTTGGGTTGAAGAATGCCGGTGCTACATATCAACGTGCCATGAATCTAATATTTCATGATCTTCTTGGCATTATATTAGAAATATACATTGATGATATAGTTGTTAAATCGGATGGGTTTGAACATCATCTTGCTGATTTACGACTCGGTTTTGAAAGAATGCGCCGGTATGGGTTAAAGATGAATCCCCTTAAATGTGCTTTTGGTGTGTCGGCTGGAAAATTCTTGGGGTTTATAATTCATGAAGATGGTATAGAGATTGACCCTAAGAAAGTGGAGGCAATTAAAAATCTGGAACAGCCGACTTGTAAAAGAGATGTGTAAAAGTTATTGGGGAAAATCAACTACTTGAGACGATTCATATCTAACTTGGCAGGGAAGATTGAATCGTTTGCTCCAATACTTCGGCTAAAGAATGAAGCCGAATTCACTTGGGGGGCAGAACAACAGGAGGCTATTAATAACATAAAGAGATATTTGTTAAATCCTCCGGTATTGCGTGCACCCAGATCTGGTGCGCCGTTCAAATTACAAGATAGAGTGATCGGCGCGGTGTTAACACAAGAAGATGGCATGCAGGAGTACATCATAGCATACTTAAGTCGCCGTTTGATTGACGCCGACACTCGGTATGTGTTTATTGAAAAGTTATGCTTGTCCTTATATTATGCATGTACCAAGTTTCGACCTTATTTGCTGTCCAGTACTTGTGTAGTAGCTTGTCAAGCCGACGTGGTTAAATACATGTTGCAAAAACCGATTCTTAGTGGTAGGATTGGTAAATGGGCTTATGCACTAATAGAGTATGATTTGACATATGAATCGTTGCGTGCTATGAAAGGTCAAATTATCGCCGACTTCATTGTTGATCATAGACTTAAAAATGAGGAAGGTATTAATTATGTTAGCATATGCCCATGGAAACTTTATTTTGATGGATCGGTTTGTAGAGAGGGGCAAGGCATCGGCAATGTTCTGATTTCTCCTAATAATGTTATATATGAGGCATCGGTTCGCTTAGAATATCCTTGCACAAATAACCAAGCTGAGTATGAGGCTCTTTTGTTTGGGTTACAAAATTTACTGGATATGGGTGTTAAGGATGTAGATGCTTTTGGTGATTCGCTTCTGGTAGTGCAACAAATTAAAGGCGAATTTCAATGTTTTGATGGGTTACTAAATAGTTACATGGACCGATGTTTAGATATAATCAATTCCCTGGATACTTTCACTATTAGTCATATACCTAGGAAGGAAAATTCTAGGGCTAATTCTTTGGCACAGCAGGCATCCGGTTATAATATCAGTAGAGGAAAGTTCTTCATCTTAGAAAAACCGATGTTGGTTGCTGCAAAGGGTGAGACCGAGTTACAGATAACTCGGAATACACGCCGAGTGCCAGATAACTCGGAACACACACCGGGTTATACCGAGTCATACCGAGAGAAAGATAATTCGGAACATACACCGAGTTATGCCGAGCTACAGCGAGCGCCAGATAATTCGGAATTCACACCGGGTTGCAGCGTGCGAGGAGAAGAAAATTCAGCGCGACAAATGACCGAGTTGTCGCCAGTGACTGAGTTAAATAACTCGGAGCAATTGGGCGAATTATCACCAGTGACCAAGTTAGGCAGTGATTCGGTGCAAGGCTTGCCAGCGAGCAAGTTAGCTAGTAATCCGGTACAAATCCCACCAGTGACCGAGTTAGCTAATAATTCGGAGGCTGTAGATTGGAGGGTTCCTTTGATTAATCATTTAAAAGACCCAAGTCAAACCAGGGATAGGAAGGTTCGGCGACAGGCTTTAAAATATACCATGTTGAATAACGAGTTACATCGCCGAACTATAGATGGGCTACTGTTAAAATGCTTGGATTCTGACCAATCTAGATTAGCCATGGGTGAAGTGCATGAAGGCATATGTGGGACACACCAGTCGGCTCATAAGATGCGGTGGTTGATAAAAAGAGCAGGTTTTTATTGCCCGACTTTGTTAGAAGATTGCTTCCGTTATTATAAAGGCTGTGAGGCTTGTCAGAAGTTTGGCAATATACAATTAGCACCCGCAGCTATGTTGAATCCCATAATTAAGCCGTGGCCGTTTAGAGGTTGGGGCTTAGATTTTATTGGTGAGATACATCCTTCGTCTTCTAAACAACAACGCTTTGTCCTAGTAGCCACTGATTATTTCACCAAGTGGACAGAAGCGATTCCTTTGAGAAATATGACTCATATAGAAGTGATTAATTTTGTTTTGGAGCATATTATTCATAGATTCGGTATTCCTCAAACTTTGACTACTGATCAAGGTGCTTCTTTTATGTCCCATCAATTTCGTGAATTTGCCGAATCTTATGGGATTAAGTTGTTGAATTCGTCGCCTTATTATGCTCAAGCTAATGGACAGGCCGAATCTAGCAATAAGACTTTGATCAAACTTATAAAGAAGAAGATTGAAGAACATCCGAGAAGATGGCACGAGGTGCTTTCGGAAGCTTTATGGGCTCATAGAATATCTAAGCATGGAGCTACTCAAGTATCACCTTTTGAGCTAGTGTATGGCCAGGAGGCGGTGTTACCCGTGGAAGTTAAGTTGCAAGCTCTTAGGGTAGCCAGACAAAATGATTTGTCAGCTGTGGAGTATACTAATTTGATGATGGAGAAAATAGATGATATTCCAGAAGAAAGACTAAAAGCTTTGCGAGAGATTGAGAAAGAAAAATTAAGAGTAGCCAAGGCTTATAACAAAAGGGTGAAAGAAAAATCATTTCAAATAGGAGATTTAGTATGGAAAACGATTTTACCCATTGGAACTAAAGATAGAAAATTCGGCAAGTGGTCGCCAAATTGGGAAGGTCCATATGAAGTTGTAGAGATTGTTCCTGGCAATTCATATTTTGTACAATCTTTGCAAGGGGAAAAGTTGTCTAAAGCCCTGAATGGAAAATATTTGAAGAAATACTATCCTAGCATGTGGTAGGAGGCTTGAGGATGCTGTGGCCGATATGTTGTTAGAAACATCGCCCTAAGAAAAACTTGGCTGATATGTTCTTTGTACATCGCCCTAAGTAATGATGTTCACCGAGTTACAGCAACTCGGAAAGATACAATTTTTGTTAAGAATCTACCACCTATTGAAGAAATACATGGTCTTGATAACCCAACACAGGTAGTAGAGGTAAATTCTCTCCATAGATTTGATGAAGGTGATATTCCTTATAATAAATCTGCTAGCCGATGATTGGATGAGTTTGATAACTTTATTGTTAAACAAGAAACTTTCAATGCTTATGTTAGTAGACAATTGAAACATAATGCTTACATGCTTGATCGCTTAAGTGATTATATGAGTAGAACTGTTAATGATCTTAAGCTTATTAGTAAACATGCTTCCATGGTAACTACTCAAGTAGAACAAGTACTTAAGGCACAGAATGATTTGCTCAATGAGATGATTATTATGAACAATGATCATTCTGTTAGAGTTGTGACTAGAGGTGGTAGAATGACTCAGGAACCTTTGTATCCTTAGGGCCATCCTAAGAGAATTGAGCAAGATTCTCAGAGAGTTAATACTGATGCACCTAGTCGTCCCAGTAATAAAAGGAAAAAGAATGATGATAGGACCTTGCATGCTGCTAGTGAACCTGTTATTGATACTCATGAAAACCCAAATGATATTTCTATTTCTGATGCTGAGACACAATCTGGTAATGAACATGAGCCTAGTGATAATTGTAGGAGATATGCCCTAGAGGCAATAATAAATGTTATTGATTGTCTCCCTGTTCATCATTAGGTTTATGTTCCATGCTATAACTGCTATGGTTCTCGAGTCTGCAATAACCACGAGGCTTGGAGGAAGACTCATATGCACGTGTGGAATAATAAACGGTAAAATGTATTCCTAGTCTGGCCTCTAAGACTAGCTCAAGTGTTGCATGATGGTTCTGTTTTCCTGATCATGGGCATGTCTATGCCAGCAACTTTGAGGGCACAATGTTGGAAGAACATTTGTGTTGAATCGACCCGAATTGATGTTATGCTATGAGATACATTCGTCACTAGTTAAATGGTTTATAACACAGAGATGGTGAACGTTTGCATGATTCCTCAGTGTGACGCCCCCAATTTCGACCGTACGCTAGTCAAACACGCAATGCGTACGACCAAGATTAGGGATTCACTGATTGATATCACAACACAACACTAGACACGAATTAAAGTCATACAGCTTCATATTACAAGCCAGGGGCCTCGAGGGCTCAAATACAAAGCTCGACAAACACGAGTCAACGGAAGCAAATAATATCTGAGTATAGACATAAGTTAGACAAGTTTTGCCTTAAGAAGGCTAGCACAAACATAAGCAGCGGATCGAAAGAAGCGAGGCCTCCTGCCTGGGAGCCAACCTAACTACTCCTGAGCGTCGGCAGACTCCACGTAGTAGTAGGCTCCAACGGCGGTGTAGTAGTCGTCTCCGGCGTACTCCATCTCCTAGGCTCCAACAGCGTCTGAACGCGGAATCGTATCGAGGGGGAAAGAGAAAGCAAAGCAGCGGTGAGTACTCATCCAAAGTACTCGCAAGACTAACATCAGAACTATGCTAAGTATGCATCAGTATCAAGGGGAGGGGTTATATCTGGACTGACTGCAGAAAGCAAGAATAGGGGAAGGCCTAGTCCTATCGAAGACTAGCATCTTCAGCATCTTACAGCATTAGAAGAGAGTAGACTTGTATCTCATATATAGTCATATTATTGTAGCAATTTTATTTAAGTAACCACGCCCAGAGATTCTTCCTCGACTCCCTGCGAGGAAGCAATCTCGGAGCCACATTCATTTCAAATTAAAGTCACAATTATAGTTGTATAAGGTCAAGGCACAACTCCAAGTCGTCCTGTTACCGTGGACACGGGTATTCGAATAGATTATTCATCCCTGCAGGGCTGCACTACATATTCCCCAACACGCCTGAATCACCTCCGGCCGGGCACACTTTCCTGGGTCATGCCCGGCCTCGGGATATCAGCACGTCGTCGCCCCACCTAAGCTCAACGAAGAGGCCAGCCCGCCGGTCTAAATCCTAAGCACGCAGGTTCGTGGGCCCACTTGCCCTTGCACTCCTGCACGATGCGTGGGCGGCCGGAAACAGACCTAGTACACTCCAGTCCAAGAGCTGCACCGTCCAGTCAAATCCGGCGCGCGCCGCTCCATTGCTGACGTCCGAAGAGCTTCGGCTGATACAACGACGCTGAGTACCCATAACTTCTCCCACGTGAAGGTTAGTGCGTATTAAGGCCAACGACCCAACTCAGATCAAATACCCAACCCATTAGCATTTTATTAATGCGGGGAAAGCCCGACCCATGAAGTGCGGTCCCGTCACCCCGACTCGAGGATGTGTGGCAAGGGCCTCTCCTGCCCGTCCACGCCTCAACATAACCCTTTGGATGCCTTACCGGCGCATCCCACCACATCTCTCACACGGGTACCCTTGGGGCCGACCCGTCTCAAGACTGTCGGGAACTCAGGTCCACCTCAACCAGGGTGGTACCGCCTGTCCCTCCAGTCGCGTCTTTCACATGTAAACAAAGTCAAGTTGAAGTAACTGTGTGTTTATACACCAAGTGGATATCCGAGGAATCACCCTCGATGGATCCCACTCGAGGTATGTGTATGGCAAGAGTCGCTATCGATAAATGGGAAGGAGGAATCATCCTCGATACCCACGACCGATTAGCTACGCTACAGAATTAAGACCGGGAGTGCTAAGTGAGGTATCACCCTCGGCACTCGGTAGTAGCTCTGCAGTGCCATACTTAAGGGGTGTGCGGTGATGTGAGGGGCCTGGCTCGTCGGTCGGTTGACCGAGCCTTCGGGTCTTCGAGTCGTCGATGAAGAAGCAGGGGCAACTGGGACTAAGGGGTCACTGGGGATTCATTGATCAACATATACTAAACAGTTGATATGATTGCATGTATAGTAACAGTTTATCAAAACAGGCTATGCATCAGAATAGGAGCTAACTAATACAGTAGCAAAAATCTAATGCAAGAATAAGAGGGAAAGAAATAGGCGATATCGGAATGCTCAAGGGGGGGTTGCTTGCCTTGCTGCTCTGCGGCAAAGGCCTGATCGTCCCCGGCGTAGTCGTACCCGGCAACACCGTCAGTCTCGGGGTCTACCGGTAAGAAGAGGGGGGAGAAACAATAAATATAAATCAGACAAATGCATCACGATGCATGACATGGCAATATGCAGGGCTAGGCATGCACTAACGCAGTGTTACACGTCGCAGACGGGTCGGAAGAATATCTGACGATATTTTCCGGGTCTCGGGCTACTACCGGATAGACGAAAGCGATGGAAAAATTCCATGTTTGTTATGCTAGGAGCATGTGACAGACTAACGGACTGCGTATTCGGATTCGTCTCGTCGTTCTGAGCAACTTTCATGTATAAAGTATTATCATCCGAGTTACGGTTTATTTTATATTAATTTTTAAAGTTTCAACAATATTTTGATTTTTTTTATTTATTAATTCGAATTATCCAAAACAGTAGAATTACTTTTTATACCCAGGGCCAGCCAGCCACAGTCAATGACATGTGGGGCCAGGGGCTGGGTTGACCCAGTCAACAGTTGACTGGTCAACAGAGTAATAGTGTAAACGGGTCCCACGTGTCATAGACTTAGGCATTTTCAATTTTATTTATCATTTTAATTTTCAGCAGGGGTCCACATGTCATAGGGTAAGAGCTAGCCTAAGCTCTAATTAACCTAAACTAATCTAATTAAACTAACCTAACTAAACTAACTAATCTAAGACGAACATACACAAACACTGCACGTGCTCACGCATACTCACAGCACTCACACACGCTGGACACACACAGCACACAGCACGCACACCACACTGCACCCACTACTCACTCACTACCATGGGCGGAGGAGCCGGTAGGGCGGGGCCAGCGGCCGCCCTACCTTGATTTGTCTGGCGCAGGCAGGGCGTAAGGTGGCGCATCGGCGCGGCGGTGTTGCCGGTGGCGAATGACCAGAGCCCGCCCTATCTCAACTTTTGTCCGTCCTCCGCCACTGCTCACTACACTGGACACACACAGGCATGGCGCAGGCGCTGAGAGGCAGGGTGGCAGCGAGCGGCTGGACGAGCGCGCGTCAGAGAGCAGCGACTACAAGCAGCAGAGAGCAGTAGCCGCAGCAGAACAACAGCGAGCAGTAGCAAAGCGGCAGCCGCGCAAGGAGCAGCAGCAAAATAAACAGCAGCAGCAATAGCGGGCAGCGCCAGCAATGCTAGCAGCAGCCAGCAGGGCAGGCGCGGCGCCCAGGGGCGGCCAGGAGCAGGCGCGCGTGCAGGAGCTCGGGTGAACTCCGGCCATGGTACACGGCGGCGGCTAGCAAGAGCAGCAGTACAGGGAGCGGCAATAAAGCAGTATGCACGTACGCGTACACAGGACCTCGGGCGAGCTCGGACGGTGGCATGACGACAGATCGAAGCGGGAAACGAAGGGAATCGAACGAGGAGCTCACTGCGAATCTCGATGGCGAGGTCGGGGAGCGCGGGGGTGGCCGGATGCGTCGTGCTCGTCGACGAGCGGCGGCGGCCGTGGCGGGAAACCGGCTCGATCCCGAGCGTACGGCGCGGCCTGGCTCGGGTTCTTCGGTGGGGACGAAGGAGACGACCGCGGGGAGACTTCTGGACATCTTGGTGCGGCAAGGGGAGGCCGGTGGCCGCGGAGACGGCGACGGCGCGTCGACGGCAGCTCGGGCGTGAGGTTCAGATCGAGAGAGAGAGGCGATGGGGAAGTATGAAGCTATTAGGGTTCGTCAACGGGGTCGGGAGGGACTCTTAAGCACCTCCAGGACGAGCGGATGACCAACACGAGGGGGCATCGACGCGTGAACGGCTGAGCGTGTGCTGCGCCATGGCGCTGCCCGCCTCTGACGAGAGGTAAGGGAAAGGCCAACGTGGGCTGGGCCTTGTGCACTGTTACTCTGGGCCATAAGTGCACAGTGAGTGCTTGGCCCTTTTCCCTTTAATTAATTTAGCTTTGTTTTATTCAAATCTGTTTTGTATTATTTTAGCACTATTTGACTTAGGCAAAAATATGTGACCTGGCCCATAAATCTTATTGAAATATTAGGCAGTGCCACAACAAGTTTGAGGACCATTTGAAAATGTTTGGAAATTTTCATAATTCAAAAGGCATTCAATTAAATGATTTGGCCTCTGTTTTAATTGTTTTAGAGCTACTTAAATACTTTACAAAATGGTGTTTCATATTTTATAAATACCAGGTGAATTTTGTAACCCAAACATGATTTTTGTTTTCTGGTTTGCCAAAGTATTTAAACCACTTATAAAAGAATTTTTGAAAATCATCAGGAAACTCAAATGAAATATGATTCCATTGTGATCAAACATGGTTTGGCAAAAGCATCAGCTTAATCCTCATTGGTTTACTGTAGCTTAATTACAAGCATCACTGTAGCATGATCCCAGGGGTGTTACAACTCTCCTCGTCTAACAAGAATTCTCGTCCCGAGAATTAAAAAGTAGAGTAGGGGGGGGGGGGGAGTTTGGTTACGAAATTCTAACGAGTCTTCTTGTTGTTGTTGCTCTCATCGAAGAGGTTGATCCCTTTACATTGATGTCCTCAACTTGCTGTATCAGGGCATCATGATGAAGTCATCATCCTTTCTTCGGGATCTTCATCGTCCTACGAATGCAATAAGAGGGAGAACTTTGAAAGAACGTATCTCCATAAAGTTGGGCATCTGACGGTGAACTCAGGGATGAAAGCATGAATTATTTCTCGAGCTGTAACTCAAGGAATTTATTGAGAGCAATATGCGATGGTACAAAAGTTTCAAAAAGGTAGGCAATCATTAGATGCCTGGTCAGAAGGTGAAAAAGGGGGGGTTCAGAGCAACGAAAAAAAAATATTGCATCTGATACTAGAATAGATCATCCCTTGGACGGTGGCTTGGGAATTAGATACGAAGCCACATGCAAAAGATACTTTGGAGATCAAAGATGCACAGGAGAGTCAGGTTTCGATCCTATGGAACTATGGGTTATGGGTCCATCATGTGGGTTAAGAGTAGGAAGGGCGGTGACATGTTGCACGGTCATGGTAGCAAGACATGTCAGGGGAAAGTCTGTCATTTATGTCGACAACAACATCGGCACCAAGGGCGGGGGACGAAGAGAACCATCTTCCTGCTCGTCGAAACGAGGCGGACCAATAGGCAAAGTTCTCGTCTACCGGCAGTTACCAGAATGTTTAACAACAATAGTAACAGGGTCTTACCGACAAGTAGTACACCGAGGTGTTTACCTAAGCAGGGAATTGTTACTGCTTAGATCATGTAAATGTCAAGAAAGGTTAAACAGACCAATGGAAAGGAAAATGTGATTATCACATTAAACAGACCAATGGAAAGGAAAATGTGTGTTCACAAGTATTTGGTGTATATCCTTTCCAAGAGCAAGCAGAGCGGAATAATCATGACAGGGCTACAAGTATGTAACCATTTAGACAAAGGGCAAGGAATTTTATGATGTTTACCCATACAACGATGTTTGGATAATTTATCAAGAAACATTTAGCATTATGCCTCCAAAGCTCTTGTTTGAGGATCGATGTACCACAGACATGCTTCGAGATAGCAATGACATGGTCACCAGGTAAAGGACCGGAGTTTGGGAACACAAAGGATCCATCAGGAACAACTTATAAAATAAGTCTTACAATTTCCTCATGGGAGAAAGGCTAATCTTGCTGAACAAGATACCATAACAACAGGTCATCCAGCCAGGTGTGCTAGGCATGACATCACCTTACCGGGTAACCGAGACCAATGTTACAATTTTTGGAAAATGTTCCAACCATCATATCTGTCCGAGATTTCAGATCTGATTGGTGCCATGACACTTCAGACTTAGCGGGCCTGAGAAGAAAGAGGATGCAACACAGATCTACAAGATGATGTTGCAAGATTCTCGGAATGAACCACGGAGAAGATGAGGATGTGGCCGATGGGCTCAGTCACAACTATCGAGATTTCCATAAATATGGATTTCCAAAATTATATGGACAAGGTGATAGCATTGGTCAGTCCCAATGATATAATGACGTATGCCCGAGGAAAACATCCTCAAATAAACATTGATCGAGAAGTGCACCCGGAATACAGACTAAGTAGCACGACCAATGTTACAGTGCTGACTCAACAGCCAATACACTAAGAATGGACTTATTGTTCATTAACTCCAAGGTGATAGAGTTGGTATGCCATAATTATTGAACTTACACATCACATTCCATTTGTCAGTATTCCGGTTACAACAACACGGGAACAAACAAATGAAAGGTGATGGCAAGGATGTCGCCAACGACAACACCAATTACCATGGACAAGGATGCCACTCTCATCATGAATTTAATTGATATCCTGGAAGAGCCCAGAATGCCGATGAGGATCACGACACATTTGTCGAGAAGTCTCTTGAAGGTGTAATCGATCAGCGACGACATCAAGCAAAGAAATGATGAAGCGAAGGGTGGTCGAAACCACAGTTGTAAAGTACCAAATCAGTTTGTAGCTTTGAAAGATTATCCGGCAAAACACCAGAAGAGTAGGACTCATGAAAACTCCTGAGTTCACATGAATTAAGGAAGGCATAGGTTCAACCCGTCGGGGCATCTTAGGAACATATACCAAAAGCTTTAAGAGTAATTAACACATGCTTGACAAAAGAGCATGGCTGACAAAAGCATAGGATACAACTTATCAGAGGGAGAAGACACGATTTACCAATGGCATCATGTATCAGGGGAAGAACACCACAAGAATTTAGAATGTGAAGGATGCTATTGGATAATAATCCAACAACGGGTCTGACGATCCACAAAGGACCTGATGTGAGTATCGGTACTCAACCAGAGGGAGAAAGAGCGCAAGGCATCACATTATAGAACATCCAAATAATTCGATGCTTAAATAACCAAAGGAATTAAGATTTCCAAATTGGTGTATCAGAATCAGATGCTCCGATCAAAAACAAGTAAGTTAAATGGACTTAGATGGACAATCAATCAAAGTTGAATTGTCGAGAACCAACTCATGTTTGGAAAGACGCCTGAGCCGGACGGACAATTTATGATAAACAACTGATAACTGCGTGCATTCACACACGGGTTGAATCAATAAAATCAAATGAAAACCACAAAGGATTTACTTAATACTGCTAGACATATGGAATTAACCATAATGCAAGCAGGTGAGAAAGGTCAAGAGCAAAAGGCTACTGAGGATTACGGAAGATCGAATAGCGTTTCAAAGAATTCTGAGAAACACATGATCAACCGAGGAAAAACGAATCTCCGGTAAGATAATTCGACGTACCTTGTAATAACAAGAGCCACTGGATATGAAAGTATGAGCGACAATTGCATGTAGTCATCCATAGGGGTTGACGGTGGAAGGAAATCGCAAAAGCGATGAGCACAAGTTCTCGGGAGAACATCGGAGAGTATCTTCGAAGTCTTCTGATGAATCGAGCCATCGTCTAAATTGAGGGGCTCTCCGGGAGGAGTAGTTACGAGAACCTAGAGTTAGAGTTAATAAAATCTTTAACCCGAAAGAGAAGAGAGATCAGAACCCAGAGTAAGGATGAGGAATAAAAGATCCTAATACCACCCGATTGAGATGTGGGCCCGTAAGCCACACAACAATGTTAGTAAAAGTTTTTCAATGACTAGACTCAACTTCGGCCCAGGAGTTGGAAAGGGGGCTACCTACAAGCAGTCGGCTCTGATACCAACTTGTGACGCCCCCAATTTCGACCGTACGCTAGTCAAACACGCAATGCGTACGACCAAGATTAGGGACTCACTGATTGATATCACAACACAACACTAGACACAAATTAAAGTCATACATCTTCATATTACAAGCCAGGGGCCTCGAGGGCTCGAATACAAAGCTCGACAAACACGAGTCAGCGGAAGCAAATAATATCTGAGTACAGACATAAGTTAGACAAGTTTTGCCTTAAGAACGCTAGCACAAACATAAGCAACGGATCGAAAGAGGCGAGGCCTCCTGCCTGGGAGCCAACCTAACTACTCCTGAGCGTCGGCAGACTCCACGTAGTAGTAGGCTCCAGCGGCGGTGTAGTAGTCGTCTCCGGCGTACTCCATCTCCTGGGCTCCAACAGCGTCTGAACGCGAAATCGTATCGAGGGGGAAAGAGAAAGCAAAGCAGCGGTGAGTACTCATCCAAAGTACTCGCAAGACTGACATCAGAACTATGCTAAGTATGCATCAGTATCAAGGGGAGGGGTTATATCTGGACTGACTGCAGAAAGCAAGAATAGGGGAAGGCCTACTCCTATCGAAGACTAGCATCTTCAGCATCTTACAGCATTAGAAGAGAGTAGACTAGTATCTCATATATAGTCATATTATTGTAGCAATTTTATTTAAGTAACCACACCCAGAGATTCTTCCTCGACTCCCTATGAGGAAGCAATCTCGGAGCCACATTCATTTCAAATTAAAGTCACAATTATAGTTGTATAAGGTCAAGGCACAACTCCAAGTCGTCCTGTTACCGTGGACACGGCTATTCGAATAGATTATTCATCCCTGCAGGGGTGCACCACATATTCCCCAACACGCTTGAATCACCTCCGGCCGGGCACACTTTCCTGGGTCATGCCCAGCCTCGGGATATCAGCACGTCGTCGCCCCACCTAAGCTCAACGAAGAGGCCAGCCCGCCGGTCTAAATCCTAAGCGCGTAGGTTCGTGGGCCCACTTGCCCTTGCACTCCTGCACGATGCGTGGGCGGCCGGAAACAGACCTAGTACACTCCAGTCCAAGAGCTGCACCGTCCAGTCCAATCCTGCACGCGCCGCTCCATTGCTGACGTTCGAAGAGCTTCGGCTGATACAACGACGCTGAGTACCCATAACTTCTCCCACGTGAAGGTTAGTGCGTATTAAGGCCAACGACCCAACTCAGATCAAATACCCAACCCATTAGCATTTTATTAATGCGGGGAAAGCACGACCCATGAAGTGCGGTCCCGTCACCCCGACTCGAGGATGTGTGGCAAGGGCCTCTCCTGCCTGTCCACGCCTCAACATAACCCTTTGGATGCCTTACCGGCGCATCCCACCACATCTCTCACACGGGTACCCTTGGGGCCGACCTGTCTCAAGACTGTCGGGAACTCAGGTCCACCTCAACCAGGGTGGTACCGCCTGTCCCTCCATTCCCGTCTTTCACATGTAAACAAAGTCAAGTTGAAGTAACTGTGTGTTTATACACCAAGTGGATATCCGAGGAATTACCCTCGATGGATCCCACTCGAGGTATGTGTATGGCAAGAGTCGCTATCGATAAATGGGAAGGAGGAATCACCCTCGATACCCACGACCGATTAGCTACGCTACAGAATTAAGACCGGGAGTGCTAAGTGAGGTATCACCCTCGGCACTCGGTAGTAGCTCTGCAGTGCCATACTTAAGGGGTGTGCGGTGATGTGAGGGGCCTGGCTCGTCGGTCGGTTGACCGAGCCTTCGGGTCTTTGAGTCGTCGATGAAGAAGCAGGGGCAACTGGGACTAAGGGGTCACTGGGGATTCATTGATCAACCTATACTAAGCAGTTGATATGATTGCAGGTATAGTAACAGTTTATCAAAACAGGCTATGCATCAGAATAGGAGCTAACTAATACAGTAGCAAAAATCTAATGCAAGAATAAGAGGGAAAGGAATAGGCGATATCGGAATGCTCAAGGGGGGGTTGCTTGCCTTGCTGCTCTGCGGCAAAGGCCTGATCGTCCACGGCGTAGTCGTACCCGGCAGCACCGTCAGTCTCGGGGTCTACCGGTAAGAAGAGGGGGGAGAAATAATAAATATAAATCAGACAAAAGCATCATGATGCATGACATGGCAATATGCGGGGCTAGGCATGCACTAACGCAGTATTACACGTCGCAGACGGGTCGGAAGAATATCTGACGATATTTTCCGGGACTCGGGTTACTACCGGATAGACGAAAGCGATGGAAAAGTTCCATGTTTGCTATGCTAGGACCACGTGACAGACTAACGGACTGCGTATTCGGATTCGTCTCGTCGTTCTGAGCAACTTTCATGTATAAAGTATTATCATCCGAGTTACGGTTTATTTTATATTAATTTTTAAAGTTTAAATAATATTCTGAAATTTCTTTTATTTATTAATTCGAATTATCCAAAACAGTAAAAATACTTTTTATACCCAGGGCCAGCCAGCCACAGTCAATGACATGTGGGGCCAGGGGCTGGGTTGACCCAGTCAACAATTGGCTGGTCAACAGAGTAATAGTGTAAACGGGTACCGCGTGTCATAGACTTAGGCATTTTCAATTTTATTTATCACTTTAATTTTCAGCAGGGGTCCACATGTCATAGGGTAAGAGCTAGCCTAAGCTCTAATTAACCTAAACTAATCTAATTAAACTAACCTAACTAAACTAACTAATCTAACACGAACATACACACACACTGCACGTGCTCACGCACACTCACAGCACTCACACACGCTGCACACACACAGCACACAGCACGCACACCACACTGCACCCACTACTCACTCACTACACTGGACACACACACACAGGCATGGCGTAGGCGCTGGGAGGCAGGGCGGCAGCGAGCGGCTGGACGAGCGCGCGTCAGAGAGCAGCGACTACAAGCAGCAGAGAGCAGCAGCCGCAGCAGAACAGCAGCGAGCAGTAGCAAAGCGGCAGCCGCGCAAGGAGCAGCAGCAAAATAAACAGCAGCAGCAATAGCGGGCAGCGCCAGCAATGCTAGCAGCAGCCAGCAGGGCAGGCGCGGCGCCCAGGGGCGGCCAGGAGCAGGCGCGCGTGCAGGAGCTCGGGTGAACTCCGGCCATGGTACACGGCGGCGGCTAGCAAGAGCAGCAGTACAGGGAGCGGCAACAAAGCAGTATGCACGTACGCGTACACAGGACCTCGGGCGAGCTCGGACGGCGGCATGACGACAGATCGAAGCGGGAAACGAAGGGAATCGAACGAGGAGCTCACTGCGAATCTCGATGGCGAGGTCGGGGAGCGCGGGGGTGGCCGGATGCGTCGTGCTCGTCGACGAGCAGCGGCGGCCGTGGCGGGAAACCGGCTCGATCCCGAGCGTACGGCGCGGCCTGGCTCGGGTTCTTCGGTGGGGACGAAGGAGACGACCGCGGGGAGACTTCTGGACATCTTGGTGCGGCAAGGGGAGGCCGGTGGCCGCGGGGACGGCGACGGCGCGTCGACGGCAGCTCGGGCGTGAGGTTCAGATCGAGAGAGAGAGAGGCGATGGGGAAGTATGAAGCTATTAGGGTTCGTCAACGGGGTTGGGAGGGACTCTTAAGCACCTCCAGGACGAGCGGATGACCAACACGAGGGGGCATCGACGCGTGAACGGCTGAGCGTGTGCTGCGCCATGGCGCTGCACGCCTCTGACGAGAGGTAAGGGAAAGGCCAACGTGGGCTGGGCCTTGTGCACTGTTACTCTGGGCCATAAGTGCACAGTGAGTGCTTGGCCCTTTTCCCTTTAATTAATTTAGCTTTGTTTTATTCAAATCTGTTTTGTATTATTTTAGCACTATTTGACTTAGGCAAAAATATGTGACCTGGCCCATAAATCTTATTGAAATATTAGGCAGTGCCACAACAAGTTTGAGGACCATTTGAAAATGTTTGGAAATTTTCATAATTCAAAAGGCATTCAATTAAATGATTTGGCCTCTGTTTTAATTGTTTTAGAGCTACTTAAATACTTTACAAAATGCTGTTTCATATTTTATAAATACCAGGTGAATTTTGTAACCCAAACATGATTTTTGTTTTCTGGTTTGCCAAAGTATTTAAACCACTTATAAAAGAATTTTTGAAAATCATCAGGAAACTCAAATGAAATATGATTCCATTGTGATCAAACATGGTTTGGCAAAATCATCAGCTTAATCCTCATGGTTCACTGTAGCTTAATTACAAGCATCACTGTAGCAGGATCCCAGGGGTGTTACACTCAGACCATGAGAGTATTGAGTTTCTTCATGCTTGATTCATGAACTTTGAGGTTTGTTAAACGTCATCCATTACTGGATGGCTATTACGGCGGCTTACGAGTTCATGGGAAAGTCTGTCAAGTAACTTGATAGCTCAAGATTGGGATTTGCTCCTCCGACGATGGAGTGATATCTCTGGGCCCTCTCGGTGTTACGGTATCCATCATCGTCTGGCCAGACACTTTGTGATTTGATCACGGGGATGCCGGAACACGGGAACGAGAAAAGAGAACAATACCGGTAACGAGGTAACTGGCATAGTGGACAAGTTGTTGATCCACGGGGATGCCAACATGTCTCACCTCGGGTATTTGTAACATATCGTGAAGCAACAGGAATAGCACACGGCAACTGGAGGTTCACTCGAATATTCATTCGTGTGGGTATAGGGGTCAATATGGGTGTCCACGACTCCGATGTTGATCATTGATCGGAAGGGGTTCCGGGTCATGTCTATGCTTCACCGAAGCTATAGGGTCACACGCTTAAGGGTCATCTATCTGTTGAATACTAGACAGGGAGTCTGAGAGAAATTCACCGAAAAACTTTCGGAGACAACGGAAGAGTTCCGGAGAGAGAACACCGGAAGAGTTTCGGTAAAACCGAAAACTTGTTTCGGAGTGTACCATAAAGTCAAATTGGTTTCGGCACATGCCTGGAAATTATTGGAAGGTACCAGAATTGTTTCGGTAACTTCTGAGATTTTTCAGAGACAAAAACCGGAAATGTTCCGGACTGCCGGAACCGCTTTAGTTGCTTTTCACAGATGAAAATCGCTAAACCGAAAAGTTGTTTCGGAGTACACCATAAAGTCAAATTGGTTTCGGCACATGCCTGATAATTCTTGGAGGGTGCCAGAATCGTTCTGGAAACTTTCTGGAATTTTCCGGGATGAAAACCGGAAATGTTCCAGAGCTGCCGGAACCGCTTCAGATGCTTTTCGCAGATGAAAATCACTAAACCGGAATTGTTTCGGAACGCGTTGAAAATTATTTTAGTGGGTACTGGAAATGTTCTAAGCCCACGTAAATATTTTCAGTTCGAACGGACGCTGAAGTATGTCGTCGTGAATAGTGAAAGTGCTTTTTGGATTACTTTATGGAAAGCCACCTTTTGGGGCTTTACTCACAAATATCTCTAGGGATGATATGGAAGGATAAGGGCTGCCGACTTGCTTTTACCTTTGTGCCCTTGTGAAGGGCATTTTGGGTATTTCAAGTGTCACCCTACCCCTTGGGTTTTCCTATAAATAGAGGTGGAGATGCACTCTCCACACTCACTCTTTCTCACATACAAGTGCCATGCATGATATGGCTTCTCTCTCCCTCCCAGGGAAATAGTTTCGTAGAGCCGAAAGGCTGTCTGGGTTCCGGTGGGAACTAGTTCTGGACGGCGAAGCCCTGCCGGATAGATGACATTGTATGTGTGCAACTCTGTAGAGAGATCGTAGTTTCGGTCTTAGTTCGAGAGTGCCTCCTGAAGGGCTGTCCGAGTGACCGTCCGAGTTTCGAAGGTCCTCCCGAAGGGCTGTCCGCGACACCGTCCGGGGGACTGTCCGACCGCCTCCCGGAGGGCTGTCCGAGGGGCGGATGAGGGTATACATCCTCGCGGTTGGGAGGTTGTAAATCCTACCTGCAGGGATCTGCACCGCCGATCGTCATCGACTCTACTTCCGCTGCGCTACGAGTCGGTAATGAAAAAGATCAAACCTTGTATGCAGTCTCCATAGTGGTCCTGGGCTGGTGCGTAGGTCGGAAATTTTTGTTTTCTACTGCGTTACCCAACAGTGGCATCAAGAGCCGTGCTATGCGTACATGCAGGTTGCGATCTAGAATACATAGAGATGTATGGGTGTTGCACAATATAATTAGGTAGTAGATGAGTTCTATTACTGAAAATAATTTGTGCGGGTAGCAGATGAAATCTGTTACCCGATGTTCTTGTTGCTTCCCTGGAATTTGCATATTTCTGATCTTGATAACTGCATGGTGGAGTTTCAATGTTCTGGCAATCCGCGATCCTGATTGATCAACGAAGTGCTAACAGTTCATTGAATTCCACCGTAGTTAAAAAGAAAGATGAAATTTCGCAGACGAAAGGGCAATGCAGATATGATCTGCACGGGGGTCACGCGTATGACGAAGTTTAGTATGGGGCTCGAGATTTTATTATCTCGTGTTTCATACACCCCGCAATGTTAATCTAGCGACTTGGATTATCATGCTTGATGATGGACGTTGGTAGCTTCGGTTTGTTTCGAAACCTTAGAAGCCACGTAAAATAAAATTTTGCATGAACCGATTAGAGGTGTCTAACTTGGTTTTGCAGGATGGTTTGCATGTGCATATGATGTGGTATAGCAGTGCTCATATTAATTTGATTATGTATGAGATGACTATATGATGTAATATTAACATGACCTGCGTGTCATGATTCGGCATGATGGCTAGAGCCATATGATTGTCACTTTAATGACCTGCGTGTCAACCTTAAGTAATGCACTTATTTTATTAGCTATAGAGATAGCAATATTATCTGGTGCATCAACAAGGTGGTGGCAATCTTCGTGAAGGTGAACACTAACGCGAATGCCGAAGACGAAGAAATGAAAGACTTCTCCGTCAGAAAGGGCTATACCATATCATGCTATTATGAATTGCCTGAGATGTCTATCCCTTATGATGCACCCTTCTTGATTGCGCGGTAGTCGCTTTTATTAGGGTGATCTCTCACAAAAATATCAAGTAGTTAGTGTTCTCCCAAGTGTAGCACCGTCACGGCACCTAACTTTTCGGGGTACGACATGTACACATGCGAACGATTAGGGATGTGTGAGGCGGGTGAGGTCAGACCTCACAGCGAGATCACTTGGTTGTCTTGACGTTCAGGCAGGACAGTCCTGAGCTCGGAACACACGCATCCAAAGATGAACAAGAGTCACATAGAGATGTGATTGACAAGTTGGCCTACCAATTGAAATTCACGTCATCAGTGATGAACCCGTCAATGGCGTCGAATTGAAATGCGGATCTTGTATCACTCACAATCAATTATGAGAGATATATTGATTTGAGTGGGAGCACACTGTTGAATTAACATCTTTTAATTCTCAGTGCAATTAATTTTGAACACTGTCTAAGTGTGATTTGCAAAATAGTTGTAGAATAATGGCTCGCGTTTCCACCTTCCCTATTAAAATTGAATAGCTGTTAAATATCTGGTTAAATCTTTATGGTTGGTAACGTAATGTGAGGATTGTCCTCAAGAGTGCCGAGAAGGACTTTGTCCTATCGCATGCTTTCGGTATTCTCCCGCTAATGCTATGGATCATGTGACTCTCGTCCTTCGATCCAAAAGCTAGAATTCCGTTTCAGTCAAGTGCAATACGTTTGCTTCCATGAGACCCGAACTTCGAAATTTTTGGTATAGTTATATGATATTCATGGAACTGAAAATTAATTTTCAGATACAAACAAAGGCTGAAAGATATGAAATATCCAAAGCAAATTTTGTTTGCAAACTATTAGTAAAGGTGTTTACTATGCATTTGACTGATAAGAAAGGGATCCAGGAGAACGCGTGTCATGTAAATGAAGGTTAATAAAACAACAACTTAAAGAGAAAGGAAGTGTCCGAAGGGTGTTAGTAAGACTTTCACGCCTAGGAAGTCCAGGGCTAACGCCACTCTTAAGTTGGATGCTTCTTCTGAGAGTAGGAGAAATACTAAAAGTTAAACTGTTAGGAGTATAAAGGAAAAAAGAAAGAAGACTGGAATATCCAGCTCATGTATGAATGTCATACAAGTTTTTGATGTATAGAAGGCTGGTCAAAGATATAGTTCTTGGGAATTATGATTAAGCATGTTAATCACTAATTCTTGGGTATTGTGAGTTAATCACAAAGATACCCGCTCGATTGCATTCTGTTGCAACTCGATGTAAGAACTACTATGGCCTAAAAGACTAGCCAGGAATGAGGTTTAGGTATACACAGGGAACATAGTAAATCTTACTATACCTTCCATCGGTGTATTACCGACTGTATTTATTTTCATAATTCATTTAGAGTTTTACACACTCTAGCCCATTGCATAAGGTATCTTGCAAGAAGGTTGTTCATAAGAGAACTTTTGATGTTCGGTGTTATGAATAACATAAGGGCCATACTTTCATTATGAATGAGATGTATGTTATGAATGTTGATAATAATATATTACCTCTGTGTTTACTTTCATAATTCATTTTAGAGTTGCATACACTCTAGGCCATTGAACAATGTTTGTTGCAAAAGACTTGTTCATAAAACCAACAATTGTTGTTCAGTATTATGAATAACATGAAGGGCCATACTTCCATCCAAGATGGGATGTATGTTATGAATATTGATAGTAATATGATACATCCATGACACTGATGCTAAATGTTGCAAGAATAAAAGAATACCACACATGTGTGGCACTGCATTTGGTCACATTGGAGAAACCCGCAAGGAAAAATTCCATTATGATGGATTTTGAAGTCGTTTGATTTTGAATCATCTGACACTTACAACTTTTGTCCGAAAAGTGAAGTGACTGAAATACCGTTCACATGCCATAAGGAACGAGCAACAAACTTATTGGTGATCATACATTTTGATGTGTGTAGTTCAATAAATGTTGTTGCAAGTAGTGGATTTATCTCTCTTCAGAAATAACTCAAGTAGATATATGGATATTTACTTGATGAGACGTAAGTCTGGATCTTTTGAAATCATTCGAAAGGTTTTCAAAAATGAAGTAGAAGTTGTTGTAACAAGAAAATTATGTTTCTACAATTCGATTGCAGAAAGGAATATTTGAGTTACAAGTTTAGCGAATGTCTGATGAGTTGTGAAAGGGGTTTCATAACTTGCACCTCCCGGAACACCACTGCAAGTGGAGAGTCCGTGTAGTTGTAATCGAACCATTCATGACATGGTAAGATCAAAGATGACATAAATAAATTTGCCATTACCCCTTTTAAAGAGTGATGCTTTAGAGACTGCGGCTTTTACACTGAAAAGAGATCCATCAGGTCTGTTGAAATGACGCCATGGTATGGTACGCCCAACCATGTTATATCTTTTCTTAACATTTGGAATATGGGGCTTGTGTAAAAGGTTACAAACCTATTCCAAATCAGACAAGTGCTACTTTGTAGGTTATCCCAAGTCATTGGGTATTCCCCCACCACTATACCGAGGCATAGGATTTTGCCACAAAACGGTATGCTTTTAAAGAGAATAGTTCTTACAAAAGGTGAGTGGGAGGACAGTGCAACTCGACGAGATAACCAGTATCTTCGTCATCAGATCAAAGTAAAGAAACCTTGGAAGTGATTCCGGAGTTTCCTACTGCGACTGATACGGAAGTCTCTACAATAAAATGTATGGACTTCAGTCGAACTTGCAGCTGAACCACGTAGGCAAAGCTCGTGCAAACCTATCAGGTGCGCAAACGAGATATTGTTGTTAGACAACAGTATACCTACAATACACAAGGAAGCGTTGATGGGCCCTGACTCCGGAATTGGCTAAATGCCAATACAATCCGAGATAGTTTCCATATAAGTGATTCGAGATTAAAATCTTGATACACCTTTCGGAAGACTTAGAGTCTAACGAATATTTATGGAACTAAAAACTGATACGGATAAAATGTTTTATCCATAAAGCTCGACTTGTTGCAATAACAAGTTCAAGGAGTTGACTACGATGAGATTGTCTCACCGTAGCGATGCTTGAAGTCGGTTCGGGTTGAACTAGCAATTAATACATATTTCAATCATGAGATATGAAACATGGATGACAAAGGGATTTCCATCTGATGGAAATGAAACCTAGGACTTGTATGTGATACAGTCCAAAGTAATTTGTCGATCCAGAGGATGCTAGTAAGTATGCAAACTTCAGAGTTCCAGCGATGGACAGAAGAGAGCAAAGTGGAGTTGGAATCTTCGTTTTTGATGGAATGGTCAAAGGGGTTTGACTTCATCAAATGGGTATCGAAGATGCTTGTGATTCAAGAAAGTAAGTGGGAGCATAATAATATTTCTAAAAACCTTGTGTACTTGACACATTGTTAATTGGAAATAAATTTCTTGACACGAATTAGGACTTCATTTGAAAAGGTTTTTTTTCGATGAAGTGCTTGGGCTAAATAGCCTTAATATTAGGCATGATGATCTATGGAGATCGATTTACCTAATGGGGCTAAGCAATGAATACATATTGACAAGATGCTAAAACTTTTTAGCATTTAAAATGCCAAGGAGTGATTCTTGCCGAAGTCACATGGAAAGAGTTTTTACAAGACTCGGTGTCCCAAAACACTGATGAGTAAAATACATGATGGATATTCCACACACTCTTGTGTTTGGATTAATCATGTATTCCATGGTATGTAAAAACAACCAGATATGTCCAATACTCCAAAGTTGTTGCGAGTATAGATACCAAAGTGATCAAAAGCACTGATCATGGGACGACAGTGAAAGATGTCATTGAGTACCAGAGTAGTACTGATGACATGTTTTCTCGCTAGCAGAGATTATGAAGTTCTCGTTGTAAGTAATTACGTCGATACAGTCTTCATCAATGCTCCATGCGATTTTCAATTTAAGTTAAGGGTTTTGTGTAATACACAATATGGTGGCACGGTAAGTTGGAAATTGTTCCAAACAAGATACTGTGGCGACTTCTATAACAAAGGCTAAGTATGTTGATGCTTTAGAAGTGACAAAGAAGTTGTTGAATCATATAGTTCATTCATGATCTTAGTATGGTTCCAAGATGGCTTTGGTCTATGGGACACTATTGCAGATAGTTGCTCCATAGCTCAGTCTGAGGAATCATGTTTCGACCAATGATTCACACATATGCAAAAGCCAAGTCCACACAAAATATGAATTTTGTGAAAGCGTGAAAACGCGAGGATATGCAAGGTTACACACGGAGCTGAAGTTGTCAGATCCGTTGGACATCAGGCTATTCCACAAGCGAAGCATTTTTTACACCAGTATTCCATAGGTGTAAAGTGCATTAGCATTGACTAGATTATTGACTCTAGTGCAAGTGGGAGTTTGTAGGAGATATGCCCTAGAGGCAATAATAAATGTTATTGATTGTCTCCCTATTCATAATTAGGTTTATGTTCCATGCTATAACTGCTATGGTTCTCGAGTCTGCAATAACCACGAGGCTCGGAGGAAGACTCATATGCACGTGTGGAATAATAAACGGTAAAATGTATTCCTAGTCTGGCCTCTAAGACTAGCTCAAGTGTTGCATGATGGTTCTATTTTCCTGATCATGGGCATGTCTATGCCAGCAACTTTGAGGGCACAATGTTGGAAGAACATTTGTGTTGAATCGACCCGAATTGATGTTATGCTATGAGATACAATCGTCACTAGTTAAATGGTTTATAACACAGAGATGGTTAACGTTTGCATGATTCCTCAGACCATGAGAGTATTGAGTTTCTTCATGCTTGATTCATGAACTTTGGGGTTTGTTAAACGTCATCCGTTACTGGATGGCTATTACGGCGGCTTACGGGTTCATGGGAAAGTATGTCAAGTAACTTGATAGCTCAAGATTGGGATTTGCTCCTCCGACAATGGAGAGATATCTCTGGGCCCTCTCGGTGTTACGGTATCCATCATCGTCTGGCCAGACACTTTGTGATTTGATCACGGGGATGTCGGAACACGGGAACGAGAAAAGAGAACAATACCGGTAACGAGGTAACTGGCATAGTGGACAAGTTGTTGATCCACGGGGATGCTAACATGTCTCACCTCGGGTATTTGTAACAAAGTGTCAGAAGGATTGTCAAAGAAAATGCAAAAGGCTTTACAAAGAGACATCAACTAGAGAAGATTTGAGTGGTTCCAAGAAATCTTGCAAATAGAGAATGAACCAAACAAGATACTTAATCTAGATGATGGGCGGTGACTGGGTCACCTATATTAGAGTATATTGACTTAGGATCCAAGCAAAAATACTTGATCATAGGTCATACTCATCGTTAAGCTCAAAATGGGGTTACCATCTTTTGATTAAGCATTTTAATGTTTCCATATCACTTGAGTTGCTTTATCTCATGACTTGGAGTAAATCTTTTTCAAGGATATGAGTACATACCTTTGAGTGATGTTGATGACGTGGCTTGTAGGTGAACTTGTTGAGGATGCTCGATGTTGATGAAGATCATCTTGAGTTGGGAGCAATCCTTCTTGTTTTAGTTTACTTATCACCTACATAAGTTAGTCATGTAACGAAGAACATGATATGACATGATACCAATTGTGAAATTCAAATATGTGTCAAGGATATGTTTTTATTGTCCTCTTCCTTCCATCAACAAGAAGGGTTGTGGATACTTGGTCATAGCAAGATTGCTTATGATTGGAGTTGATGGCAATCTTGTGAAGTGTTGTTCTTCCAAATACCTACAAAATGTTAGATGCAATACAAGGGAGCATAGAATTCCAAGATATATGAAGTACATGGTAATGGTGGCATGGAATGGTCAAGTAAGCTCATCCCCTTGCATGCATCCGAGTGAGCTTAGCTCAAGTTTGAAGCATCAATGATGTTCAACTCACTCCTTAAGTAACAAAACACTTTCTCATCAAGTGGCTTAGTAAAGATATCAGCCAACTGTTTGTTGGTACGAACATGCTTAAGATTAATATCTCATTTGGCCACATGATCACGAATGAAATGATGTCGAACTTGAATATGCTTGGTTCGAGAATGTTGCACGGGATTATGACCAATCTTAATAGCACTTTCATTGTCACAAAGTAATGGAACATTTTTCACATGGATTCCATAATCCTTAAGCGTTTGTGTCATCCATAGTAATTGTGCACAACATGATCCAGCAGCAATATACTCAGCTTCGGCTGTAGATAGAGATACCGAGGTTTGTTTCTTGGAGGACCAAGACACAAGAGATCTACCAAGAAATTGACATGTACCCGAGGTGGATGTTCTATCAACCTTGTCACCGGCATAGTCCGAATCGGAATAGCCAACAAGGTTAAAAGAAGATCCCTTGGGATACCAAATGCCAAAGTTTGGTGTTTGTATCAAATATCTCACAATACGTTTCACGGCCAAAAGATGACACTCTTTAGGTGCGGCTTGATATCTAGCACACATGCAAACACTAAGCATAATATCGGGACGGGAGGAACATAGATATAACAATGAACCAATCATAGATCGATAAACTTTTTGATCAACCGGTTCGTCCTCCTTGGTAAGATCAACATGTCCACTAGTAGGCATAGGAGTTTTCATACCATTACACTCTTGCATGTTGAACTTCTTCATCAAGTCCTTGGTATACTTAGTTTGAGAAATGAAAGTTCCTTCTCTCGTTTGCTTGATTTGCAAACCAAGAAAGAATTTCAGCTCACACATCATGGACATCTCAAACTTCTCGGACATCAACCTTCCAAATCTTTCACTAAATTGTGGGTTAGTAGATCCAAAGATAATATCATCCACATAGATTTGGCACACAAACAATTCACCATTAACTCTCTTAGTGAATAAGGTTGCGTCAATTTTACCAATTTCAAAACCCTTTTCAATGAGAAACTTCGTTAAGCATTTATACCAAGCACGTGGGGCTTGCTTAAGACCATAAAGAGCTTTACGAAGCTTGTAGACATGATTAGGTTTCTTAGGATTCACAAAACTAGGGGGTTGTTTGACATAGACCTCTTCTTCAATCTCACCATTTAAAAAGGCACTTTTAATGTCCATTTGATAAAGCGTGATATCATGGTGATTAGCATAAGCAACAAGAATGAGAATAGCTTCAAGTCTAGCGACGGGGGCATAGGTCTCACCGTAGTCCATACCTTCAACTTGCGTATATCCTTGGGCTAAGAGACACGCCTTGTTGCGTACAACTTGACCGTCTTCATCTTGCTTGTTCCGAAACACCCATTTGGTTCCGATGATGTTGTGCTCGTCCTTGGGCTTCTCCACGAGTGTCCACACTTCGTTCCTCTCGAAGTTGTGAAGCTCTTCATGCATTGTGTTCACCCAATCCGGGACTTCAAGAGCTTGTTCTACCTTGAAGGGCTCAATGCTAGAGATGAAAGAATAATTCTCACAAAAATTAGCTAATCGAGTTTTAGAGCGAGTGATTCTCCCGGTTTGTATGTCACCAAAGATTTGGTTTAAAGGATGGTTCTTGGTCACTCTTGCTCGAACTCGGGGTAGCTTCGGCTTGTTGGATGGTGGAGCTTCTTCATCACCATCATCTCCTTCATCTTCGTTGTTGTTGAAGGTGTCGTTTCCTTGAGGTGGCGGTGAAGGAGGTTGTGGTGGATCTTCATGATGTACTTCCTCCTCTTCATCTTGTCGTGTACCACTTGTGGATGCCTCTATGTCATGTTGAGGTTCACCTTGACATGAAGTAGGTGCTTCCACTTGAGTTGACAAAGTACTTTCCTTCACCTCCATGGGATGAATCTTGCCGATGGACAAGTCTTGGATAGCTTCCGAAGAATCTTTATCTCCTACATCATTTGGCAATTGTTCGACTTGCGAACCATTAGATTCAGCAAACTTCACATCTACCGTCTCTTCAACTTTTCGAGTGAAGTTGTTATAGACACGGTAAGTGTGAGAGTTCGATCCGTAACCAAGTAGGAACCCTTCATGAGATTTAGGAGCAAATTTAGTACAATGATGCTTATCAAGAATGTAGCACTTTGAGCCGAATACCCGAGAGTATCCAACTTGGGGTTTGTTACCGGTGAGTAGCTCGTATGCCGTTTTACCGAGAAGCTTGTGCAAGTAGAGTCGGTTTGTGGCATGACATGCTGTTTCCACGGCTTCTGCCCAAAAGTGTCTTTGGCGTCTTGTATTCGTCAAGCATCGTTCTTGCCATATCAATAAGAGTCTGGTTCTTCCTCTCAACAACTCCATTTTGTTGAGGCGTGTACGTAGCCGAGAACTCATGTGAAACACCTTCTTCGTCAAGAAAGGTATCTACATGGGTGTTCTTGAACTCAGATCCGTTATCACTCCGAACCTTCTTGATCTTCACTTCAAACTGATTTTGCGCTTTGCGAGCAAAGTTCTTGAAGATCTTTTGTACCTGTGACTTATCATCAAGAAAGAATACCCACATAAATCTAGAAAAATCATCTCTATAACTAGACCATAGGAATTTCCACCGAGACTCTTGTAAGCATTGGGACCAAAAAGATCCATGTGAAGTAACTCGAGTGGTCCCCTAGTAGTCATGATATTCTTAACGGGATGACTTCCACCTACTTGCTTTCCGGCTTGACAAGCACTACAAAGTCTATCTTTGTCAAAGATAACATCTTTAACACCAAGCATATGATCACCTTTGATAAGCTTGTCTAGATTACGCATGCGAACATGTCCTAGTCTTCTATGCCAAAGCCAACCTTTAGAAGATTTTGCAATAAGACAAGTACGAGGTTTGGATCTTTTAGTGAAATCGACAATATATAGATCACCTCTATGGAAACCGGTGAAGACCATGTTATGATTATCTTGACGAAACACTTGGCAATCTACTTTCGTGAATAGCACATTAAAACCGAAATCGGCAAGTCTAGATATGGAAAGAAGATTGTAGCCAAGGGATTCAACAAGCATGACGTTTTGAATAGAGCTATCATGGGATATGGCCACCTTACCAAGACCGAGTACCTTACCCTTGGAGTTGTCTCCAAAAGTTACATACCTTCGCGGTCCATGGTTTGGTGTGATCTCTTCAAACATCTCTCTATCTCCGGTCATTTGATCGGTGCATCCACTATCGAGAATCCACTCTTTTCCTCCGGACATGTAATCCTTGAAGTTTGCCATGAGACTTAGATTCTTCATGATCTTCTCATGCTCGATGTCGAACAACTCATCTTCATCATAGTAGCCATGTTCCACATTGTCATCATCAAGTGGGAAATCCTTGTCACAAGGAACAAGAGATTCGTTAGGGTTGTGATCATGACAATGTTCAAGATTATGAATGCGAATGGCTTCTACAATGATTTTGTTGATAGTTATGACATCTCCTTTTGCACAGATGAGGTCTCTAAGCTCAAATAGATAGTCATCAAACTTGGCATCACTAGGCATTATTTTGTGAAAGACAATAGTCTTATGAAGAATTTCATCAAGATTACTCAATGAATAACTTGGATATCGTTTCTCCAAGTCATTCCACAAAGTATAAGCACATTCAAAATTCTTCATTTGATTAAGCACAATTCTAGGCAATCCTCTAATGATAAGATTAACAGTTCGAAGATTGTATAACATATCAATTTCCTCTTCGTGTGTGGGATGAAAAGGATCAATGGGAGGTACATAGGGGTTCTTAACACACTTTCTCAAATGATATTCATTGAATAGCTCAAGCATCTTATATTTCCATTGACTATAGTACTCCCCATCAAGAATAGGCACTCTACAACTCAAACTTCCTATACTAGACACATCCATCTTCCTCCACGGTGATGAAACCGAAGCAATGGAGACCAAAGCTCTGATACCAATTGAAGGATCTCTAGAAGTGTGTGTCTAGAGGGGGGGGTGAATAGACTACTTGCAAGAATTTAAAACCTAACCTTTTCCCAAGTTAATTGGTTGGCAGATTTTAGCAATATTAACAAGTCTAGCACATCCAACACATGCAAGTCAACAAGTATGGCAGCGGAAAGTAAAGACATTGCACATGGAAGTAAGGAGTTGAGATAGGGAGATCAAACGCATGAGGGACACGAAGATTTTTCCCGTGGTTCCGATAGGTGGTGCTATCATACGTCCACGTTTATGGAGTCTTCAACCCACGAAGGGTAACGGTTGCGAGAGTCCACGGAGGGCTCCACCCATAAGGGTCCACGAAGTAGCAACCTTGACTATTCCATAACGGCTTTCGTCCACGAAGGACTACCCTCACTATGGGTAGATCTTCACGAAGTAGGCGATCTCCTTACCCATACAAACTTCTTGGTTCAACTCCACAACACGAAGTAGGAGGCTCCCAAGCGACACCTAACCAATCTAGGAGGCACCACCCTCCAAAAGGTAATAGGCTCGGCAATGTCAATGAACTCCTTGCTCTTGTGCTTCAAGATGATAGACTCCTCAACACACAATCACTCTCTCACAGATTTGGCTATGGTGGAAGAGATTGATTTGGTGGAAAGCAACTTGGGGAGGCTAGAGATCAAGATTCATATGGATAGAGTGGAATGGCTTGATCTCAATACATGAGTAGGTGGCTCTCTCTCAGAAAATTGGATGAGGCAAGTATGGAATAGTTCTGAGTGCTTCTCTTTCAAGTGGGTGGTGGTGAAGGGGTATATATAGGCATCCCCAAAAATCCAACCGTTACACCTAAAGTGACCAATTCGGTGACACCGAAGTATAAAACTCGGTGGTACCGAAGTGACCAAAAGGCAGTAACTTTTGAATCTCGGTGAGACCGATACATGACCCTCGGTGGTACCGATTAGGTGACCAACGGTCAGATTGCACAACTCGGTGACGCCGATTCTCACGTCTCGGTGGTACCGATTCTTGACCATGGCTAACCAGAGAGTTGGTCCAGAAACTCGGTGGGACCGATTCACAAAACTCGGTGGTACCGATTCTTGTGAATGGCTAACCAGGGAGTTGGTCCAAAAACTCGGTGAGACCCACTGGCAAAACTCGGTGGTACCGAAGATTGAAAATAGCTAAATAGAAAGTTGGCAATTGAACTCGGTGGCACCAATGCAGAATCGGTTGCACTGATTTGCTAGGGTTTGGCATGGGTCTGTCTGAGTTAGGGAATCGGTGGCACCGAGTGGGAATTGTTGGTTGCACCAATTTTGGATGTTTGGCTTGGACAGACTTTTGTGGAAGAGTTTGTGGGTGTTTTTGGTGACTATCACTATTGCACGTGGAGCATCTTGTTCACCAACAGTACCTTACCCCCTTTTAATAGTATTGGCTTTCCTATGGACTCAAAGTGATTTCTCACAAAGTAAAATGTAGAGTCCTCTTGCTTGAAGCTTTAACAATCCATTTCCTTGCATCTTGGGGTTTCTCCACAATCCTTTTGCCAACCGTCTCTGTGGACTTTATCTGAAATACACTAGGTAAAAGTATTAGTCCAAGAGACAATGTATGTTGTCATGAATTATCAAAACCACCAAGGGAGCACATTGTGCTTTCAAATGTGCTACAGTTACCCGTTCCTCTCCACGGAAAACCCAACGCAGACCACAAGTATCAATAACCTGAAGGATATCATTTAGAAAAAAAAACCGCTAAGTCTCGGACCTTCACCATACCATTGGCCAGCTTGTGCGTCAAGCCAGATTTTTTAAGTATTTCTATTACTTTTTTCCGGCTTGTAATCCCTTAGTCGCATTCCAGCCGACTTGCGATGATGCCGACTCATTTATGTGTGCAAAAAACTTCTTAGGAGAACATGGCCCCGAAAACCAACAAGGCGGTCAACTAGATGAAATCTGGCATGTCTGACATCGTTTTGCTAAACTGGGTCGACCTCGGGTTTCTGCCGCCGAAGGAGGAAATACACTGGAGCGCCCCTAAAGAAGAGACTGATCCCAGGCCGGGTCAACATGAAATTGTTGTTTTCGTGGATCACCTTGACAGAGGGTTTCGCCCGCCGGGTTCAAAATTTTTCGGTGATGTGCTCCACCACTTCAACGTCAGACCCCAAGATCTTGGTCCCAATTCTATCTTGAACTTATGCCACTTTCAAGTATTATGTGAGGTATATTTGCAAATGGAGCCAAAGTAAGCCTGTTTCAAGAGTTCTTCTATCTCAACCATCAGACGGAGTGTAAGAACGGACCCAGCATAAAGCTTGGAGGGGTCACTATTCAAAGGAGGAAAACTCATTTTTCCCTGATGTCCTTGGCGAGTCATCCTAAAGGATGGAGCAAGACTTGGTTCTACTGCAGGGATACTTCTCCCCCGTGTCAAAACAGATTGTCGGGTTACAGGCCTAGCTGGCTCAGTGCTGCAGCAACTTTCCCGGGTTTTGCCTCTAAGGAAGAGAGAGACACATTTGGACCCGTATATTCCAAGATTCAGGCATTGATTGCTCATGGGCTCACTGGTGCCGATTTGACCCAGTGTTTCGTCAGCTGGCGGGTTCAGCCTCTTAGCCAAAGGACAAGGCTAATGCACTATTACACTGGGGAGCCAACTGATGACACGCGCTTCAACCAAGTGGACCTACCAGAGCCAGAATTTAAGTGGGCAGTAAAGAAATTATTGGGCGAGACCCTGGAAAAGATTGCTTTGGTTGGACCGGCTCCATTTTTCACTGGTAATCCGTCTCCTCCAGTAAGTCAACTTCCCTTTGTATTTCCACTTTAGACTTATTTTCGCCTGGTAACATTTCATCTTTGTTATTTTGTAATAGGAAAATTCCGGCTAGTGGAATACTGGCTCTTGATCCATCCCTCCTCCTCAGGAAAACATAGAAGAGTCGGGAAACAATGAGGAGACCGAGGTAGACCTTGATTCTCTGGGATTTTTGTTTAATCAACTTGTTGACGCTAATTTTCTTTAGGAACAGGCTGAGTCCAGTCGAGCTGGCGAAGCAGAGGTAAACCCCGCTCCAGACTTGGAAACTTTTATCCCGAAGAGGGTGAGACGAGCTGTCCGCAAGGTACCATTTTCTCACCCCGATAATCACTTGGATCGACAATTTATTTTGAAGCAAACACAATTTGCTGGAACTTCCAAGCGAAAGACCGAGAGCAGTTCTGGAGAGCTTTCAAGTGGACTTCCCAATGAGCCTGATTCCAGAAGGGCAAGAACCCAAGAACAGCTAAGTCCCACATCATCTCATCCAAAAGCCGGTCAATTCAAAGGGCCACTTGACCCAGTTGACCCAGATTACGAGAAAACCCCATCATCTGATGGATCCAGTGGTACTCAAGTAGGGATGGAAATGGAGTGGAATCTTTCCGCTTTTCCAGTGTAAAAATGGAAACAGAGAGAAAATATGGAAACGGAAATGGAAATTAGCAAAACGGAAATGGAAATTAAATTTTTTATGCGAAAACGGAAACAAAAACGGAACAGTATTTTCCGGTGGAACAGGAATGGAAACGGAACTTTCCGTTTCCGTGAATATAAAATTTCCGTTTTTACTATAGGCCTATGGCTGCTTTGTAGCCCAACCACAAAACAACACGCAATGTCACAATGAGCAGAATAAGAAAAATAGATTATTTGAGGCCCAACTTCTACTACCACACACGTACTCAACTAGACCCTATACGTAATGGTGGAGTACTTCTACATTAATATGCTATGTTGCAAACATAATCATATTACTTTGTAGTTGTGTTAAAAAATCATTAAATTTGTTTGTTTTTGTGAGGATTTCTCTATGATTCAAGGGGTATTTAAGTTCCGGTCGATGCACACGTTTGGATCCGTGTCCGTTCTATATTCGCTCCATGTCTGTTTCCGGTGGTATCTGTTTCCTTATTCATTTCTGGGGTTTCTGTATTAGTTTCCGCTTCTGCAAAAAAATATGAAAACAAATGTGGTAGCACCTAGTTCCGTCCGTTTCCGCCTCATTTTCATCCCTACACTCAAGTGCCGACTTTCAACATCAACCGGGTGTTAGCACTCATTTTTGGCAGGAGGCGATTCAAGGCTGATGACCCGCCCCAGGAGGTGACCCGGTGTGGTGATGACTCGGCTAGCGACGGCTCAAAGATCACTGTTGGAGAGGCGCCAATGTGGAAGAGATACAGCTGCCCAAAGAGGTCGGTTATCGGCTCAACAGCTCAGTAACCCGGTGACAGAAATCAGCTCAAGGTCAGAGCCGGCTCATCATGGATTCGGCTCCACAGTACCGGCGACTCTGACAAAGACGATGAGCCGCCGCTAGCATATTGAGCCGGCGTCGTTCGAGGGCTGTTGATCATGTTATGTCCCAGTTCACAGGGCTGTCAAAGGCTGGCAAGATCGAGACCCGGCAAGGCAGCTAATCAGCAAAGCGGCAGATTACGAAGCGAAGTGAACTGACGTCAACACAGAAGAGCAACGGGCGACTCAGGGAGCCAGGAGCAACGGGCGACTCAGGAAGCCAAGAGCAAAGGGCGGCTCAGAAAGCCGGGTCTATAAGCCGGCTCTATAGCTCAGGAGAAGGAAAGCTGACTGCGAGAAGCTAAGGATGGACTCAGAAGAACAAGGCCGGCCCATGCTTTCGGCGACTCACACTGTATGCCGGCCCAACAGAGAGTCCGAGCCCAAGACGGCCCTGGCGGGTGACTTACCTAGTTAAGGCTAGAAACCGACTCTGATTGTAACTTGTAATCCGTGTAGGAGTCTCTAACTTGCACGGGAAGTCCAGCCGCCTCATATATATGTGAGATGTGATGGCCGATTGAATCAAGCACACAATCGACATATCAATACAATCTACTTTTTATCCCTTAACCCTTGTTCATGCTTCCGTTATTCGGCGACTTCGCGTAAGTTCATCGGATATCGACAACCGAGCTGGGGGCGAGCGAATCGACCCGGTTCAGCCAATCGTCGCCGGCTTCCTCCGACGGGGTCCCTCCCGAGGAACCGGGGCGTCTGGTCTCAAAAGCGCCGGCTTACTGTCTTGCGTATCGCGCTGTGAGCCCGCCTCCCGCGGGGCGAGTTGCGGTGCATCACCCCCGGCTTTGCGGGTACACATTGACGTGTTCGTGTGCGAACACACTTTTTGGCGACTCCGCTGGGGACGATTCGATCTAAAATTGGACAGCAATGACCAATTCTAAGACCGACGCCGCTGGCATCATCACTGACAACATCATCAAACCGGCTCTTGAGGAGCTGCCAGAAGCACAACGCCAAGGCTTGGCGGCTTGGGAGAAGAAGCGTGACGAGGAGTTCAAGGTGTTGCAGCAGAAGCAGGCTGAAGCAGATCGGGAGCTGTATCTGGCGAGTGGCAAGAAGGATCGGCAAGGAGTCATCTCACCGATCAAAGAGCCGGAATACGTGCCTCTGAACATCAAGATCAGCCAACCCGCCGTAAGCAATAGCCCCTTTACTCCTGAACAATTAGCCGAAATCCATTATCATATTGGACAAAGTACAAATAATATTTATGATGTGATGCTGGAACGTGATAAGGCTAAAGAAAACACGCCGCTAAGCCGGCCATCGGAGTTACAGCCGATGAGCCAGAATAAAGATAACCGGCTTATGCCTATGCTGTCAAGTCCGACTCCCATCCAAAGCATACCTTATTCGGCTAGACAGCCGGATCAAGCAGTACGTTTTGGAGATGAGCCGGCGCCGACTCAGAATTCGGCTCTCTGGGCACAAGCCGCCCCTTTGACCAACTCATCCACTGTGCCGGCTCAATCGTACAACATGGACGATATGGTGGCCAAGCTGAGGAGTGAGTTGGATCAGATGGCTTACGATAAATTTGGGATAACACTAAAGCCTAGAAATTATACTAAGCCCTATCCCAAATATTTTAATTTACAACCTTATCCCCCTGGTTACCGAGTTCCAGAATTTTCTAAGTTCAATGGGGTGGATAATAAATCAACATGGGAACACATTAGTCAGTATTTGGCTCAACTAGGTGAAGCCAATCATGAGCATCATAAAGTTCGCTTGTTCTCATTATCTTTAACCGGCACTGCTTTTTCATGGTTTTCTGCTTTAGCTCCTAATTCCATACATACTTGGTTTCATTTAGAGCGGAAGTTTCATGAACACTTTTTTGCCGGAGAAATTGAGTTAAAATTATCTCACCTTACATCGGTTAAGCAAAAGCATGACGAGTCGGTATCCGACTATGTCAAAAGGTTTAGGAACACAAGAAACCGATGTTATAGCTTAGCTATAACTGAGAGGGATATGGCCGACTTAGTACTTAATGGTTTACGATCCCATTTAAAAGAAAAATTAGAGGGGTATGAGTTCCTAAGTGTCGGCCAAGTGCAAGAAAAGGCTCTGGTTCAGGAGAGCCGGGCCAATGAGATGAAAGAATCACATCGGGTGAGCCGGAGCCGGCTTAACACCATCGAGGGGAGTGCCGGCTCAGACGAGGAAACCGATATTTATACTGCTGAGTTTGTTTGGCCAGGTAAAGCCAAACCTTATGTGTGTGATGACCTTAAGCCGGTTCGTAAGAATCGGGAGGATGAGTTTAAATGCACCTTCGACGTAGGCAAGTGTGATAGAATATTTGATGCCTTGTTGAAAGACAAAATTATAAAGATCAATCATGTCATACCACTGCTTGAAGAGATAAGGCGGCGGGCTTATTGCAAATATCACCATTCTTTCTCTCGTGCCACTAAGGATTGTAATTTTTTTCGTCGACAGATCCAATCGGCCCTTAATGACGGACGATTGTGCTTTGCTAGCATGGCAATTGATCAACAGCCGTTCCCAATGAACACGCTAGACCTGGAGGGAAAGAAGGTACTCATTCGGCCAAAGACGGCCGGATCATCTAACAAAGCTAACGTTGTTGTTGGTGAGCCCAGGAACACGTAAGCCGGCAACATGGTGACAGGGAGGAAGGCGACTATAAGTCGAGAACCCGGCGGCAAGGAGGTTATCAAGATTACCATCAGTAATCCTACGCTCGGGGGGCAACAGGAAGAGCCGCCCGGATCACCGCAACGGTTCATTAAGCCGAAGAGCCCGGAAGTCGGCCAGTGGCGGGTTAACACAGCTAATGCTAAGTACAAACGCATTAAGCCGACTTTCGACATGTTGATGAGCAAGTATGTCAGACAAGCCGGCCCAACCACAAGCCGGCCCTATGGAAAGCGATCAAGGTCACCGGCAGAGTTCGGTCGGTACGTTAAGCCGGCTGTAGCAAAGACGCCACCTCTGAAAAGCACTTTTGACAAAAGCCGGCTAGGGCCAGCAAGCCGGCTCAAGGAGCATATGCCAAGTCCAGAGAGAGGAAAGGTGTGGCGTGTCAAGCCGCAAGCTGCTAGGGCTGGTGAGCCAGAAAGCATGACGGGCAGAATATTTGGCGGCTCACTTACCATTGGCAGCCAGATACTGAAGATGAAAGAGCCGGTTGTAGAACCGGCAAAAGGTAGACCGATATTTGTTATCGGGCCTAACGGCGCAGCCAATGACCATGAAGCTAGCTCCAGTCAGACTGAGCCGCGTGACCCAAAATACACTCAACCAAGATGGTGCCCTGCCGGGTTAACCAAGACGCAGAAGAGAAAACTGCAAAGGTTGAGGAATCAAGAGAAGGCTGCAGAAGAAGCTGAGCGGCTCAGGGATGCAGGTTTTAACAAGGATCGCCCAATGATACGTTCTCAAGTCTGGGTGCCTAAGCCGGCAGAGTTCATAACCCAAACACCCGGCGTACTGGACTCTGCACTGGAGAAGGGCAAAAAGCCAGTTGAAATATCGGCTATTACTTATTCATCGTGGGCTGATGAGGTTGAAGCTACAGACCTAGCAAGAGATAAGTCGGCCGCTGACGAGTCGGTAATGTCACAACTCACCTCAGAGGATTCAGCGGTGAATGAGTCAGCAATGACAGAACCAATGCTGAGAGAGCCGGTAACCATAGACTCAGCCATGGATGACCTATCTGGCGAGTCAGCGGCTGACGAGGAGCTTCCAAACCTCGTGACAGACGAGCCGCCAGTCCCAGGAGAGTCGGCCATTGATGACCCGCCAGGCGAGTCAGCAGATGATGAAGAGCTTCTGAACTATGAAGGAACGCCGACTCACGTGAGCATGGACATTAACATGGTATACTACCTGTCTGATGAGTTTCGTGCCGTTGACGAAACCTGTTCAGTAGCTCAAATTAACTTCGGACCCAAGAACGTCATCTTCGAGAAGCCGGAGGAACCGGTTAAGCATCTCAAGCCTTTGTATATCAAAGGGCACATCAATGGGAAGCCGGTTACTAGGATGATGGTTGATGGTGGTGCTGTGGTCAATCTGATGCCTTATTCAGTCTTCAAAAGGTTACAACTTGATGATAATGACTTGATGAAGACGAACATGGTACTCAACGGGTTCGAAGGCGGAGAAGGAGTGGAAGCTAAAGGGGTTATCAGTTTAGAGCTCACCGTTGGAAACAAGACCATGGGCACTGCCTTCTTTGTTGCTGAGGTGCAAGGGAATTACAATGTGCTACTAGGACGAGACTGGTTACATGCAAACCAGTGCGTTCCATCTACTCTGCATCAACAGCTGGTTCAATGGGTTGACGATGAGGTAGAAATCGTCCCTGCAGATAACTCGGCCTGCATTGCATTGGCCGAGTCACTAGTTGACTGGCAACACTCCACTGCTACATGTCTTTCGGGGCGTGACTTGTCCGGGTTTGATTTCCTAAGCGCTACCAGAGACGGGTTTGTGCCAGTATCTTTAAAGCCGGTTGGTGAAAACTGGCTTAGACTCAAGTGAATGGATAACAACGATGAGTGGCTCCAAAGCCGGCTTGACAAGTATCGGGCCAACAGGAACGATATGTTTGAAACTATTGAAGAGCCTGGCGACTTGGACAAATTGGGGCATGGCTTTACGTCGGCTGACCCGCTTGAAGAGGTGGACCTTGGAGACGGCACAGTGCCAAAGCCGACGTTTATAAGCCGGGATCTGGAAGCCGGCTATAAGCAGGAATTAGTCGCCCTGATCAAAGAGTATGCAGACTGCTTCACATGGGAGTATCATGAGATGCCTGGGTTAAGCCGCCAGCTCGTTGAGCATCGGTTGCCCATCAAAGCCGGCTTTAGACCTTACAAGCAGCCGGCTCGAAAGTTCAATTCACAGATATATGGCCGGGTCAAGGAAGAGATCGGCCGGCTTATCCAAGCAAAATTCATCCGGCCCTGTAAATATGCTGAGTGGGTTTCAAACATTGTCCCAGTTGAGAAAAAGGGATCAGGAAAGATAAGGGTATGCATAGACTTCAGAGATTTAAATCGAGCTACACCCAAAGATGAGTATCCTATGCCAATAGCCGATATGCTTATCAACGAAGCCTCAGGACACAAGGTCATCAGTTTCTTGGACGGTAACGCAGGATATAACCAGGTATACATGGCCGAAGAGGATTCGGCTAAGACGGCATTTCGCTGCCCCGGCTTTGTTGGTCTATTTGAGTGGGTAGTAATGACCTTTGGATTAAAGAACGCTGGTGCTACTTATCAAAGAGCGATGAACTTAATATTTCATGACCTTCTTGGAGTCATACTAGAAGTCTACATTGATGACGTGGTGGTTAAGTCGGACGGCGGGTTAAATCACTTGGCCGACTTACGACTGGCGTTTGAGAGGATGAGAAAATATGGGCTCAAGATGAATCCGTTGAAGTGTGCCTTTGGCGTGTCAGCTGGGAAGTTTCTGGGTTTCATCATACATGAGCATGGCATAGAGGTTGACCCGGAAAAGGTTAAAGCTATTCAAAAGGTGCAGGCGCCGGCTTGCAAAAGAGACATGCAGAAGTTCCTCGGCAAGGTAAATTATTTGAGGCGGTTTATTGCTAACCTGTCTGGGAAAGTCGACGCATTTACTCAGATTCTTCGGCTTAAGAACGATGATGAATTCACTTGGGGGGCAGAGCAGCAAGAGGCGTTTGAAAGGATAAAGACGTGCTTATCAACCCCTCCGGTTCTGAGAGCGCCGGCTCACGGTCAACCATGTCGGCTCTACATTGCTGCTGAAGAGAAGGTGATAGGACCCGCCTTAACCCAGGAAGCCGAAGGAAAAGAGTATGTCATCACCTATCTAAGCCTCCGTTTGGTAGACACCGAGTCAAGATACAGCTTTGTGGAGAAATTATGCTTATCTCTTTACTATGCCTGCACAAAGCTACGACACTACCTCTTATCTAGTGAGTGTAAGGTTGTTGGTCAGACCGATGTTCTCAAACACATGATTCAGAGGCCGATTCTTAGTGGGCGGATCGGCAAGTGGGCATATGGGTTAATCGAGTATGATTTGGCTTATGAACCTCTCAAATCTGTGAAAAGCCAGGTCGTAGCTGATTTTATTGTTGAGCATCGGATTGACCCGGAGCAAGAAGCCGGCTTACATGTTGTGTCGGTTAAGCCGTGGCGGCTCTATTTTGACGGCTCAGTTTGCAAGAATGGGCAAGGAGCCGGTGTTGCGTACATCTCACCCCACAGCACTATATTTGAGGCCTCCTGCCGGCTTAACTACTTTTGTACTAACAATCAAGCCGAATATGAAGCACTTCTATTCGGGCTCGAGCTTTTAGTCAATACAGGGGTTTCTCATATCGAGGCATATGGTGATTCGTTGCTAATCGTTCAACAAGTGGCAAAGGTGTTTCGGTGCAACGACGAATCACTCAACATGTACCTTGGCAAATGCTTAGACATCATAGCGGACCTGGATTATTTTTCTATCTCTCACGTATCTAGGCAGGATAATTGGCTCGCCAATGAGTTAGCACAACAGGCATCAGGCTATCATGTTGGCAGAGGCATGTTCTTGATAGCAGAAAAAGCCGATGCTAGTTGTTGCCGACTCAGGAAAAACCGGCTCTGATAAGCCGGCTGACAGGGAAGAGGCCGACTCAAGTAAACCGGCTGCTCAGGAAGGGGCAACCCGGATTTCTGACTGGAGAGTACCTATCGTGAGTTATCTGAAGGATCCGAGTCAGAAAACAGACAGAGCCATTCGGCGACTTGCTCTCAAGTATACACTGGATAATGGCGACTTATGCCGCCGAACGGCTGATGGTCTTCTGCTTAAATGCTTAGACGAGGATCAAGCTAGAGTCGCCATGGGAGAGGTACATGACGGCTTATGTGGAACACATCAGTCGGCTCACAAGATGAAGTGGATGCTCCGGCGAGCCGGATTTTATTGGCCGACGATGATCAATGACTGCTTCAAGTACTACAAGGGGTGTGAGGCTTGCCAGAAGTTTGGGGATATCCAGCTAGTTCCGGCTTCCAAACTCAATCCTATCATAAAACCGTGGCCTTTCCGGGGTTGGGCGCTTGACTTTATCGGCATGATTCACCCGGCTTCATCAAAGGGGCATCGGTTCGTGTTGGTTGTCACAGACTATTTCACCAAGTGGTCTGAAGCAGTACCTCTCAGGAACATGACTCACAAGGAGGTAATTCAATTCATTACTGAGCATATTGTTCACAGATTCGGTATTCCACAGACTCTCACCACGGATCAAGGAACTTCCTTCATGGCAAAGGAGGTTAAACAATTTGCCGAATCACTGGGGATCAAGATGCTCAGTTCATCTCCATACTATGCTCAAGCCAATGGGCAGGCCGAGTCTAGCAATAAGATCTTGATCAAGTTGATTAAGAAAAAGGTCAAGGACCACCCAAGGCGGTGGCATGAGGTACTGTCCGAAGCATTATGGGCTCACCGGGTCTCAAGGCATGGGGCTACCAAGGTTACTCCTTTTGAGTTAGTATATGGGCAAGAGGCCGTCTTACCAGTTGAGGTGAATCTGGCCGCCTTAAGGTTTGCTAAGCAGAACGATTTGTTGGCTGATGACTACTACGGCTTGATGATGGATAACCTAGACGGTGTGGCCGACAAACGATTAAAGGCTCTAAGGGACATTGAGAAGGAAAAGTTGCGGGTGGCAAGGACTTACAATAAGAGAGTCCGGCTCAAAGATTTTCAGGTTGGCGACTTAGTGTGGAAGGTTATACTACCAGTCGGCTCCAAAAGCCGGAAATTTGGCAAGTGGTCACCAAGTTGGGAAGGACCGCTGCGAGTCGCCAGAATAACACCCGGCAACTCTTATTTTGTGGAAACTTTGGAGGGCGACTTACTACCTCGAGCTATCAATGGAAAATATTTAAAGAAGTTCCACCCAAGTGTGTGGCAATCCGCCTGAGATCGTGGTTATGGCCGATGAGTACAAACATCGCCTTTAGACCATATGGCCGATGAACGTAAGCATCGCCCTTAGTCAAAAATCCTACATGGAATATTTTCTAGCACGCAAGCTCTACTAGAAAACAGGGGGGCATATGTTAGCACTCATTTTTGGCAGGAGGCGATTCAAGGCTGATGACCCGCCCCAGGAGGTGACCCGGTGTGGTGATGACTCGGCTAGCGACGGCTCAAAGATCACTGCTGGAGAGGCGCCAATGTGGAAGAGATACAGCTGCCCAGAGAGGTCGGTTATCGGCTCAACAGCTCAGTAACCCGGTGACAGAAATCAGCTCAAGGTCAGAGCCGGCTCATCATGGATTCGGCTCCACAGTACCGGGGACTCTGACAAAGACGATGAGCCGCCGCTAGCATATTGAGCCGGCGTCGTTCGAGGGCTGTTGATCATGTTATGTCCCAGTTCACAGGGTTGTCAAAGCCTGGCAAGATCGAGACCCGGCAAGGCGGCTAATCAGCAAAGCGGCAGATTACGAAGCGAAGTGAACTGACGTCAACACAGAAGAGCAACGGGCGACTCAGGGAGCCAGGAGCAACGGGCGACTCAGGACGCCAAGAGCAAAGGGCGGCTCAGAAAGCCAGGTCTATAAGACGGCTCTATAGCTCAGGAGAAGGAAAGCTGACTGCGAGAAGCTAAGGATGGACTCAGAAGAACAAGGCCGGCCCATGCTTTCGGCGACTCACACTGTAAGCCGGCCCAACAGAGAGTCCGAGCCCAAGACGGCCCTGGCGGGTGACTTACCTAGTTAAGGCTAGAAACCGACTCTGATTGTAACTTGTAATCCGTGTACGAGTCTCTTACTTGCACGGGAAGTCCAGCCGCCTCATATATATGTGAGAGGTGATGGCCGATTGAATCAAGCACACAATCGACATATCAATACAATCTACTTTTTATCCCTTAACCCTTGTTCATGCTTCCGTTATTCGGCGACTTCGCGTAAGTTCATAGGATATCGACAACCGAGCTGGGGGCGAGCGAATCGACCCGGTTCAGCCAATCGTCGCCAGCTTCCTCCGACGGGGTCCCTCCCGAGGAACTGGGGCATCTGGTCTCAAAAGCGCCGGCTTACTGTCTTGCGTATCGCGCTGTGAGCCGGCCTCCCGCGGGGCGAGTTGCGGTGCATCACCCCCGGCTCTGCGGGTACACGTTGACGTGTTCGTGTGCGAACACCGGGGGTAAGTGCCTTTAAGAATTTTGCACCACTTTGATTTGTATCGTTTCTGTTATCTAATCTTGTAACCTTGGTGCTTTTTAGTGCCAAGGCCATCCCAAAGAGCCAAATTGGTGGGTCATCTTCTGTCGCGATGGATATTGATATTGCACCTCTAAATCATTCGACAACTATTCCAGAATCTCAAGATGCCCAGTACCTGAGCCGGTAATGCCAGATGAGCCGGAAATTCCTGCTCACACCTCTACTCCAATGAAGACAACACAGATGCCAGCTTCTAAGCCGACTTTGGAGATTGTGCAAGAAGAGGCGGCCATGTGCGACGTACATGATACTCCGCCAGTGAATTCCACCACCTTGGCTAAGATTATAGCTAAGGAAGAGTCGCCCATCAAGGACAAGGGAAAAGTCAGCTTTCAATATCCATCCTATGAGGACTTGGATGTGAGCTCTTTGCATCAGAGTTATTTGGCTTTCGGAGAGCTGGGACACAAAAGTTATGATGATCAACACTTTAAAGAGGAAATATGAGGTAAACTTTTGTTGATGCCTTATCTGTCTTGTATATTCCTTATAGTCGTATGTATGTAGCCCCCCAAGTCTCAGGTAAAAAAGTGATAATGTTGTGCCAGAGACTTCCTTTAAATCAAAATCACTAGGTAGCCAATGGCATGATGAATTAGTAATCCCCGAGGGCCGGCTCGTCAAATGAAATGACGGGCTGAGTCTCATAGTCTTTGCCTTTGGTAGGATGAATATGTATTAGCCCCCAAGTGCCGGGTTAAATGCTTGTGTTTAATCTGGGACTTTAAAATTACTTGAAAAGAATTAATTCCTGTGGTCCCCAAATGCCGGCTCAAATACTTGTATTTGACCTGGGACTTTAATACCGCCTGAGTAGAGCTAATTCCTGTAGCCCCCAAGTGCCGACTCAAATGCTTGTATTTGATCTAGGACTTTATATTTATAAGTAATGATGTAATCTTGTATGTTTGTCTGTCCAGGAGATGTTAAACCAGACTGAATCACAAGTTGCTAGTTTACTGAAAATTCTGAAGGCTGATAAGAAGTTGTGAAGAAAAGCAGAACAACTGTCTTCGAATTTGCATAAGTCACTTCTCACCTGCACACAGTGGTTGAAACAGACCCGGGCAGATTTTGAGACAGAAAGAGCCGGCTTGATTGAGCGTGCTGAAAAGGGCGAGTCAAATCTGGCACCAGTGGCTAAAGAACTGAAGACTCTCAAGGGTCATATTCGGGAGATGTGCATAGCCATCTTTGGTAAGATGAGTCATTTTGAGTTGAGTCAGCAAGCAAAAGTCGGGTCAATATTCTGTCCGACTTAGTTAACTTCTAAAATTTATGCCTGCAGGGAGAAGAAATCACAACTTGGTGGAACTCCCACTGATTAAGCTGAAGGCTTGCTATAAGTTTATGGATCAGCTGTTGGTCGGTGGTGCCAAGTTCTTGATGGCAGTTAAGAACACCAAGGCACCCCCGGGTTGAATCATGGACATGCTGAACGAGCTGTCAACCGTGCCAGGGTGGATCTAAGAGCTGAAGCGATTTGCTTGTCAATCTGGAACGATTAGAGATCTGACCCAGGCTCAAGCTTATCACCAGGAAATGAATCCGGCTCTCTTGGTGTAAGATCCGAAGTATGTCTAGAGGGGGGTGATTAGACTACTTGACCAAATAAAAATCTAGCCTTTTCCCAATTTTAAATGTTGGCAAGTTTTAGCAATTCTAGCAAGTCAAGTACACCCTGCACATGCAAGTCTAAGAGACTACCAGCAGAAAGTAAATACATGCACATGAAAGTAAAGGTAGGGAGAGGAGAATAAAATGCGGTCGCGAGAGTCCACGGAGGGCTCCACCCGTTAGGGTCCACAAAGTATCAACCTCGTCTATTCCATCACGACTTCCATCCATGAAGGACTAGTCTCACTATGGGTAGATCTTCACGAAGTAGGCAATCTCCTTGCCCGTACAAACTTCTTGGTTCAGCTCCACAACATGAATAAGGAGGCTCCCAAGCGACACCTAACCAATCTAGGAGGCGCCACCCTCCAAAAGGTAATAGATGTGGTAACAATGATGAACTCCTTGCTCTTGTGCTTGAAAAGATAGTCTCCTCAACACACAATCACTCTCTCACAGAGTTGGTTTGGTAGAAGAGGTTGATTGGGTGGAAAGCAACTTGGGGAGGCTAGAAATCAAGTTTCATATGGTTGGAGTGGAAGGTCTTGATCTCAACACATGAGTAGGTGGTTCTCTCTCAGAAAAAAAGATGGGGCAAGTGTAAGTGTGTTATGAGTGCTTCCTCTTACGAATGAGAGGAGGTGGAGGGGTATATATAGGCATCTCCAAAAATCCAACCATTACAACATTATTACCCAACTCGGTGAAACCGATCCAAGAACTCGGTTGCACCGACTAGTGCAAAATGTGGAAACTTTCGGCTTTTCGGTGAGACTGATATATAAAACTCGGAGGTACCGATATGGGTGACCTAGGCATATTCCAAATCTCGGTAGGACCGCATCTCAAAACTCGGAAATTCCGATTCCTAAAAATAGGATACCAGTGAATTGGTCATTGATTTCGGTTGCACCGAAGTGGAAAATTTGTGGCACCGAGACTAGGGTTTTGGCTAGGATTCTGTCTAACTGAAACTCGGTAGGGACGAATGGAAATTGTTGGTGGCACCGATTTTGGATATTTGGTTTTGGACAGAATATTTGTGGGAGACATTTCATGTGTATTTTTGGTGGCTAATCTCTAAGCACTTGAGCAACCAGATCATCATAGACACATCATCCCCTTCTAATAGTATTGGCTTTCCTATCGACTCAAAGTGATTTCTCACAAAATGTAAAATGTAGAGTCTTCAAGCTTGTTGCCAATAGATGTTCCTTGCATCTAGGGGATCTCCTCACAATCCTTTTGCCAATCCATTCATTGAACTTTCCTAAAATATACTTCGCGGAAACATTAGTACAATGAAATATATGTTGTTATTAATTACCAAAACCACCTACGGAGAAGTTGTGCTTTCAATCTCCCCCTTTTTGGTAATTGATTACAACATATAGATCAAAGCTTCGATAGGAATAAAAACAATGAGTAGCATCGTCCCTTTGAGAAGTATGTGATAAGCAAGAGCTGCCCCTAAATTTGTGCATTATTTAAAATTTGCGTTTGAATGCAAATGCACAATCGATTAGGAGTGTGGATAACTCTTCCATGTCACATACAACTTGGTGGTACGCATAAATGATGTGAATGGATAACAATGCACATGACACCAAAAATGAATGAATGATCATAATATTAACATCACATGGATAGGAAATAGTAGCATCATCAAGCAAGTGTATGATCACACACAACAAAGTTTAAGAACAACCAAGTGATAAACCAAATGTTTTTAAAACAAGGATAGCAACAAAACGCAAAACACTCTCTCTCTCGAAGCCCTATGATCTATACACTTCTCCCCCTTTGGCGACAAGTTACCAAAAAGTTGAAAGTATGTAGAACTAATCGTCTCTCTGGGCTTGATCTCCTCCAGTAGCCATTGAAGGAGTCGACACAAGGGCGTCAGCGAATGCTTGATCTAAACTCCTCTGAGGTGTTGGAGTAGACGCTAAAGGTGTAGAAGGAGCCGAAGGAGCAGTAGCTGGTGCTGACGAGGAAGGCCTCAACTCTGGAGCAGGCACAATAGATGTTCTGGCTTGAGTCTTGAACTGAGTGCAGGGCCGGAGAGGAGGACTATCATCATCACTGGAGTGGGGACTAGGCACATCATCCACTTCATGTTTTAGCTCATTGACAGTCAATGTCAGCTCATCAACCTTGTTATCAAGATCATGAAATTTCGTCTCCAAAATCCTCTCAAGACTCTTCTGGTTCTTGAGGATCTCAGCCATATTCTTTTCGATCCCTTGGAGAGAGTTGATGATATAGGACATTTGGTCGCTCTTCGTCCTTGGAACCTGAGCACTAGTGGATCTTGCTGTCTCTGCCTCTGCCTGTGCAATAGCTTAAGTGGGATGAGAAGGATCCATCACCACAATGTTGTCCTCAAACTCTGGCAATAGTGGCAGGTGTGGACAATCAAGTCCATATAAGCTCTTCGCAACTATGGAATTAATGAGCATCTGAATGTATGGAGCATATCCACATGATCTCTTCTGATCAGCAGCAGTCATCTTGATTGTCTCAACAATCAAGTCCATCACTTGGAATCTTGTGTGGGTGTCTACATGATGCAACATGTTGATGGAGTAACCCCTAATCATCTTGTCATCTCCAGACTTTGGCATCAAAGTATATCTCATTATGGTGTTGGTAGTGGGTAATCCAGCTTGCAGATAGTAGACAGAGCCAAACTTGTGTGTCTCCACATAGGCAGCAGGGATAGGATTGTACACATTGGCCATGGTGTTGCGATTCATCTTGGCCTCAGAATAGACATCAAGATCTCCCTCTTGTACCTGTGGGGTCCTAAGATGGTAGCCCACTCATCAACTGTAGCTTGGTACCTAGTGCCTTCAGTCATCCAAACCATCCTTCCATCTGGATAGAAATGAGCTCTATGCCAAAAAAGCATCTATGTCAATGGCCTTGAAGTTCTCTAGCACATGAGGAAAATAGTCTTCATTCTCCTTAATACACTTCCAGTCAACATATCTCATGTCACTAACTGCAGGACTCTTGTCCAACAAGACAGACTCATAGAAATCTTGCTGCTCCTTGGTGTGGAAGCGAGCATCTGCTGCAGTTCTCCTCTTTATGGCATATGGATCATCATCTCTCCGTTTCCTCAGTCTAGTGTCCTTTCTCTTCTTCATGTCCTCAGCAATTGGGTGATCATCTTTGTGTTCAAGAAAATGGGGTCTTAGCTTCCTCAGCACAGCAACATCTTCCTCTTCTTCCATTGTGGAAGACCTCTTGTTCTTCTCAGCAACAGGAATATCTCTGGTGGTCCTCTTGGGTTTGGGGGCAGATTGCTTCTTGGCAGCAATTGGCTTGGCCTTGGATGCAGCCTGACTGGACATTGCATCAGCCATCAGATTATTCTTCTTGGAAGGAGGATTTGCAGATAGTTCCTCTTCTTTCCCCTCACTTTGCTCAGGAGTTCTCACCATTGAAGTTGGTCCGGTCTTGACATGAACTGTCTGCTTCCTCTCTCTCTCTTCTTGGTAGATTTCTTAGGCATGAACTTGGAAGTCCTAGGTGACTCCAGAGTGAGAGTCATACCTGCCCTAGCATCTCTGGTGCTCTCATAGCTTCAGACCTGGCATACTCCTTCCTGACTAGCCTCTTAGCAAAAGTGGCCTCATTGGCAGATTTCCTAGCAGCCTTTTCTTTCTTTTCTTGCTGCTTCTTGGCTAGAACCTCTTCTGGCACAAAATCTGAGTCCTCTTCATCTGAGTTAAGCTTCTTCCTGGCCCTTGTGGCAGCCTTGGGCAACCCATGAGAACTGGGGGTGCATGGATCCTCTGAAGATGGAGAACTAGCTTCTGGGTTGGTGCCAGCATCCAAGTCAACACTCTGCTCTCTGAAGTCATTGTCACTGTCCTCTGAGCCTGACATACTGACCTTGTGAATAGATATAGATGATATGAAGTGATAAGAATCACAAAATTCCGAAGTTTTTGAAAGTTTGAACTCAAAAATGTAGTTTCAGAATTCTTCAGCATGTAATTTGGTTCCACCGAGTTTGAATTTTTGGAGCTACCGAGACAGACTCCCTCTTACACAGTGACTTGGTCACCTTTTCGGTTTCACCGAAAAGAATGACTCGGTCACACCGAGACAGTTCTCAGAGCCCTAAAAACCAAATTGGTCGTACCGATTTTTTCCACTCGGTGATACCGAAATGCAGGTAGCGGAACCCTAAACCTAAATTTTCTCGTTCTGCTAATCGACGGGATTTGTTTAGAGAATGGAGACAGTGCAATCCATGGAAAGATTACGAGCGAAACCTAATGCGCAAGAATATGAAACAATGAGCGCAAAAGGGGCGAGATCTTTACCCTAACTTGGTGAATATCTCCTACGACGGAGACGTCAGAGAAGATTCCCATCGACGGTGAGCAACTCCGGTGGCGAGGGCGCACCGAGATGAGGTGACGAAGTCCATAGACACGAGTGTGGAAGCAGGGGTTTGCGGAGGACGATGTTTGAAGATTGAATTTCAAAAATTGGATCCACTGGATATATATATCCCCTTACTGTCGGTGACACCGATTGAAACATTTTAGTGCCACCGAGTTTTTTAACTGCCAGGCGACACTGAAACTCGGTGAGACCAAGATGGAGAAATCGGTGGTACCCATGACAAAAACCAGATCAGCCCTAGTGGTTCGGTGGAACTTAGATTATGGAATTGGTTACACCGAGTTGCACATGGGAGGTTTTGGAAGTCAGCTCTTGTCGAAACGGAACTCCGAGTGCTCCTCACACAGAGGGTTTGAAAAGTGCTTGCTCAAATTTTGTGATGAAGCATGAATAGAATTTGAGACGAGAAAGCATAGATAGCTAGAGGAGGGTACTTAGGCATTCTTGTATATCCAATTGGGCAAAGAAAATAAAAGCCAAATAACAACAATTGGATATCCTTGAATGAGAAAAGATATGCATACCAACATGCTCACACAATAAGATGTCAATAGAAATCACGGCAAACATGCACAACTACTCTAGTATTTACCAAGCACTTTGGCGACGACAGAGTCATCTATATATGAGTATATTGACTTAGGAGCCAAGTAAGAATACTTGATCATAGGTCATACTCATCGTTTAAGCACAAGTGGGGTTACCACTTTTACATAAAACATTTAATGTCGTCACATATTATGAGATGCTTTAACTCAACTCTTAGAGTAAAGCTCCCCCTTGATGTGACATCCCCCCTAAGAGGGATAAACTAACCTTGGGTTTTGTCGATGAAGACTTCATGTAGGTGTTGTAGTAGTGGATGCTCATAGTTGATGAAGATCATCTTGAGTTGGGGGCAATCCTTGTTGTTTCGTACTCTTCTCACCTACACGGGTTAGTCCCATACAAGGAACAAATACAAGGATATCTATGGACATGGAGTGAAGCACATATAGATGATGTCCATTGATTCTTTAATTACCTTGTCCCTTGCTTACCTTTGGGGGAATGTGTGACTCCTGGAACTATTGCATAAGGTTAGAGTTGATTGCAAATAGTCCTTGCCAAAAATAAATGTGAGTGAATTTTATTGGCGAAGTCACCCCTCAAGAACTTCTCTAGTTCTTCTTCTTTGGGACCCACATCAAATTGATGGGGATCCTTGGAGTTGAAGTAGCACCATGTTGAAGTAGAGCTTGTAGTAGCCTTGGGAACCCACTTGACCATGGCTTGGGATTCATCTTCAAAAGTGTCAATCTCTTCTTGAAGCTTGTCCTTGCCCTTGAGCTTGTGGTCTTGTGGTGGAAGGTCATCTTGATCTTTTGTTCCCTTAGGGATAGTATGATCATACTTCTCCCTTTGAGGAACAAACTTCGGCTTGGGGTATTGACCTTCTTCCCATTCAACTCCATTGACGTTGAAGTAGCCAATGCTTTGGTTTTTCCGGTATCATCCATGCTTGCGTACAATCTCCTCAAATTGCTTACACCCAACAAGACTTTTGTAGACACCTTTCTCTATAATCCCTTTCAATAAAAAGTTTTCTTGCTCAAGTGTAACTTTGCTAAGAGAATCATTAATGGAATCAATAGAGCTACTAGAAGCAACATTATTGGATTTAACATTAGTATTGTTGCTACTAGATGAAGAACCTTTCTTGCCTTTGTTACTAGTTTGCTTAGACTTGAATTGTGGAACAAATGTGGACAAGAGTAGTCGTTTGGCAAGATAAGAAGAACTCTTCTTTCGAAGATCGTCATTGATAGCTTTAAGAAACTCATGCTCTTGCTCTAAGTTTAGCTTCTTGAAGCGTAGCTTCCCATGAGTTCTTGAGAGCTCTCTATGATCTTCAAGAGTAGATTCATGAGATAACTTAAGAGTGTTTAGTTCTTTAGTTAGGTGCTCAATCTCCTTCTTATCATCATCATACGACTTATCTTGATTAGCATGATTATTGTCAAGTTCATTTTGACTATTATTACTAGTTTTATTAAAGAGCAAGTCATCATCTCCAAGTAAATCATCCTCATCACTATTGAAGTCAATGTATTCGGGGTGTGATACCTTGGGGCCTTTATCCATGAAGCAACTTCCACTTCCTTCATTTGGTGAATCAAATATGTCATAGGAGTTGGAGCTCATGAGTGCTAATCCGGCAACACTTCATCTTGACTATAGTCGGAGTTGGAGTGGTAGCTTCTCTCGGATTGGTTGTCGGAATCGGAGCTGGAAACCCATTCACCAACGTGAGCTTGATGTCTTCTTATTGTGTAGCTTTTGGTGTACTTGTCCTTCTGCTCCGAGTCCTTGCTTCTCTGGGAGGGTCTTTGTTCATAGCGATCTTCTCTACTCCTTCTCTCTCTATGAGGTGATTCATCTCTTGAGCTTCGTCTTCTAGGTGACTCTTCTCTCCTTTTGTGGGGGGTCGTGCACGCATTGGAATAGTGTCCGGGCCTTCCACAGTTGTAACAATTCCGGTCACGACTAGAGGAACGCTTCTCTTCATATCTTGAATTGGAGCTTCTCTCTTTGCCTCTATTCTTGTAGAACTTGTTGAATTTCTTGACCATGAGGCTTATCTTTTCATTGATAACAAGGTTGTCACTTGAAGTAGCGAGAGTGTCACTTGTAGCTTTGTATGCACCGCTTGACTTGGTGTGAAGTTCTTCTTTGTCCTTGAGTGACATTTCATGAGCAACAATCCTTCCAATGAATTCTGTAGGCTTGAGATCTTTGTAGTTTGGTATCATTTGGATCAATGTGCACACGGTGTCATACTTTCCATCCAAGGCTCTAAGGATCTTCTTGATGATAAATTTGTCGGTCATCTCTTCACTTCCTAAGCCAGCAATCTCATTGGTGATGAGAGCAAGCCTAGAGTACATTTCCGCGACTCCTTCACCATCCTTCATCTTGAACTTGTAAAGTTGACTTTGTAGCACATCCAACTTAGATCTAATACCACTTGTAGGATTTGAAATAAGTCTAGAGGGGGGTGATTAGACTACTTCACTAAATAAAAATCTAGCCTTTTCCCAATTTTAAATGTTGGCAAGTTTTAGCAATTGTAGAAAGTCAAGTACACCAGTGGAAAGTAAAGACATGCACATGAAAGTAAAGGTAGGGAGAGGAGAATCAAAATTGATGACACGGAGACTTTTCCCGTGGTTTCGATAGGTGGTGCTATCGTACATCCACGCTGATGGAGACTTCAACCCACGGAGGCTTGCGGTCATGAGAGTCCATGGAGGGCTCCACCCGTTAGGGTCCACAAAGCAGAAACCTCGTCTATTCCATCACGGCTTCCGTCCACGAAGGACTAGCCTCACTATGGGTAGATCTTCACGAAGTAGGCAATCTCCTTGCCCGTACAAACTTCTTGGTTCAACTCCACAACGTGAAGAAGGAGGCTCCCAAGCAACATGTAACCAATCGAGGACACACCACCCTCCAAAAGGTAATAGATGTGGTAACAATGATGAACTCATTGCTCTTGTGCTTGAAAAGATAGTCTCCTCAACACACAATCACTCTCTCACGTATTTGGCTTGGTAGAAGAGGTTGATTGGGTGGAAAGCAACTTGGGGAGGCTAGAAATCAAGATTCATATGGTTGGAGTGGGGGGTCTTGATCTCAACACATGAGTAGGTGGTTCTCTCTCAGAAAAATGGATGGGGCAAGTGTAAGTGTGTTCTGAGTGCTTCCTCTTACGAATGAGAGGAGGTGGAGGGGTATATATAAGAATATCCAAAAATCCAACCGTTACAACATTATTGCCCAACTCGGTGAAACTGATCCAAAAAATCGGTTGCACCGACTAGTGCAAAATGTGGCAACTTTCGGCTTTTCGGTGAGACCGATATATAAAACTCGGTGGTACCGATATGGGTCACCTAGGCAGATTCCAAATCTCGGTAGGACCGATTCTATAAACATGAAGATTCCGATTCTTGAAAAGAGGATACAAGTGAATTGGTCACTCATTTCGATTGCACCGAAGTGGAAAGTTCGTGGCACCGAGACTAGGGTTTTGGTTAGGATTCTGTCTAAGTGAAACTCGGTAGGGCCGAATGGAAATTGTTGGTGGCACCAATTTTGGATATTTGGTTTTGGACAGAATATTTATGGGAGAAATTTCATGTGTATTTTTGGTGGCTAATCTCTAAGCACTTGAGCAACCAGATCATCATAGACACCTCATACCCTTTTAATAGTATTTGCTTGCCTATCGACTCAAAGTGATTTCTCACAAAATATAAAATGTAGAGTCTTCAAGCTTGTTGCCAATAGATGTTCCTTGTATCTAGGGAATCTCCTCACAATTCTTTTGCCAATCCATTCATCGAACTTTCCTGAAATATACTTGGTGGAAACATTAGTCCAATGAAATATATGTTGTTATTAATTACCAAAACCACCCAGGGAGAAGTTGTGCTTTAACTTGGCGAAAGGGTTTCCGAAGTTCAATGCCGACAACACTCCTTTCACCAAGAAAGACTATCTTCGGTGTATGTAAACGACCCGAGTTGCAGCAACCAAGATCTCAGAAGAAATGGATTTGACAAAGTTCCAAACCAGCTACGTGGAAAGCGGGGAGCGCAAGGATTATCCTGCTCCAAAGCCATTTGAGCTGACTTTTCTACATTAGCAATCCTTTGCCTCAAATGTCAGCACTTCAGATTTGTTTAAAGACGCCACAAAATTTTAAGTTGTATCTTCAATCCAGTGGCTGCAAGATGACCCCCCCCCCCCGACAAAAGAGACGACAAAAGATGACGAGCCGACGCACGCTTAAACTGGCCGGCCGTAATTCAGAGAGTTCTAATGCCGAGTCACGAGAGTGACAATATTATATCTAAACTGCTTTTGTAAGAACTTGGAAAAATAGCCCAGCGGCAGCTTGTAATATGTCGTAGTAGACTTTTGTGATACTCAGCAACTGCCATCGTGCATTGCATATTGTCTTTTGACTTGCGTAATGAATGTTGCTTTGTGCTGATGAAGCATCTGAAATTTGTTGACCGTGTTTGCAATGCAAACACGGAAAATTTTGTATCCATGAAGTGTTTTTACTAGTAAAGAACAACCAATGGAACTTCAAATGAGCCGGTATTACTAGCCTTGAGAGAGATGTTTCACAGGATTCACTTGCAACTGATAAATCAGGGGGATAATACCAAAACAGTCCTTTTTCTGATCATAGAGGAGCCATATGAAGCTAAGGTTTCGTGTATGGTTTTGCAATAGCGGTGGGAGCTGTGTTGTTATTATCGACTATTATTATCTAACAGTTCAAGTACAGTTGATATAGATGAAGCACAACCAAAATATGGTTTTTTTATGGAATCTTTGGCGTCAGCCTATAGGCTTTCTAGTTTTTAGAGACAAGTGATAACCCGATGTTTTGGTTTATAAGCCATTGTGTAATAACCCAACATTTTAATTTATGAAAAACTGGTACGTGCAAATAAGGTTTCCAAACATAGATATATCTTGAATACATAGAGAAAAAATATGCAATTTGGAAATAATAAGCCGTCTTTCGAGGCACGACATAAGACCGATTTTCGAGGGACGAGTCTTGGTTTTCGCTTTATAGTGGAAGCGGGCCTTGTAGCTTCTTATGGTTTGTCCTAGCTTTCTGAAAGCCGGCTCTCACATGACTTAAGCGGGAGTTTTAACCTTTATAAGTTCAGGGTCAACACAGTCCATGATAGGATTAGTGTGATTGACTTATGAAGAGTACATCCAGGTCATCTTATCGGAGTAGTATCAAGCTGATAGGCATGTTTAACCAAGTATAAATGTGACAGTGCTGGGTCAAGTGGGTTATTAAAGGCTAAAATCGATGAGTTTGGAGCCCCCAAGTGACCAGTGATCAAAGAATAAAAACTCAATACTCATGTGTATGAAACGACTGATGTCAGTTTTATTGTATTGATCACTAAATATTGGTAATATGTAGAAGAACTAAAGCCAGTGGCTTAAAGTATAATAGGGTTGAAGGTGTGCGATGTTTCAAGGCTTGCTAGTTTCCTCCTCGAAGGTGCGTGACTTCTTTGCTTCACGTATATCAACGAGATAATATGATCCGTTGTTAAGGTTGTTGCTGACGATGAAGGGTCCTTCCCAAGGAGGTGAGAACTTATGCATGCCTGTCTGATCTTGTATGAGACGGAGCACTAAGTCACCCTCCTGAAAGGTACGGCTTCGTACCCTATGGCTGTGATAGTGATGTTGGTCTTGCTGATAGATAGCTGATCGTGACGTAGCAAGATCGTGTTCATCCTCAAGAGCATCAAGGGAGTCTTGATGAGCTTGCTCATTGTCTGCTTTGATGTATGATGCAACTCTTGGAGAGTCATGATGGATGTCACTTGGCAATACGGCTTCAACACCATAGACGAGGTAAAATGGCGTATAGCCAGTCGACCTGTTGGGAGTAGTCCGGATGCTCCAAAGGACCGCCGGAAGCTCATCGGCCCAACATCCAGGGGTACGCTCGAGGGGAACCATGAGTTGTCGCTTAATTTCACACAGAAGTTCTTGGTTAGCTCGTTCAGCCTGACTATTGGACTGAGGATGTGCCAAGCCAGGTCGAGACGAATATGCTCTTTTTGATAAAACTTCTTCATCGCTCCTTTGGACAAGTTGATGCCATTATGAGTGATAATACTGTGCGGATACCCGAAGCGACATATGAGCTTTTTGAGGAATTTAACCGCCGTTGCTGCATCACAATTGTTGATTGGTTCTGCTTCGACCCACTTGGTGAATTTATCCACAGCTACCAAGAGGTGAGTCTTTTTATCCTTGGATGGTTTGAAAGTACCAACCATGACAAGCCCCCAGACCACAAAAGGCCAGGTAATTGGAATCATCCGGAGTTCTTGAGCCGGCACATGAGCTTGATGAGCGAATTTTTGTGATCTGTCACAACTGCGGACGATATCCTCTGTATCTGCATGAGCTGTAAGCCAGTAAAACTGTGTCGAAAAGATTTAGCGACCAAGGACCGTGATCCGGCATGATGACCACAATCGCCAGAGTGGATCTCAGAATTTCACGGCCTTCTTCAGGAGAGACTAATACTTGTGATCTGCGTTGGGTTTTTCCCCCGAAGAGGAGGGGATGATGCAGCATAGTATACATAAGTATTTCCCTTAGTGAGAACCAAGGTTATCGAACCAATAGGAGGATCACACAACTCCCGTCTTCGGTGCCTACACACAAAAGAGAAAACACTTGCACCCAATGCGGGCAAGAGGGTTGTCAATCCCCTTGAACTCGTTACTTGCAAGCAAATGAGTAGTGTAGCTGATAGTTGGATAAATATTAATTGCAAAATATATAAAAAGTGAATAATGGCAGGAAGGAAATAATAGCGTTTGTAAATATATATGTGAATAGACCCCGGGGCCATAGTGTTCGTTAGAGGCTTCTCTCTCTAAGAAGGCATACGGTGTGAAACAAATTACTATTGGGCAATTGATAGAAAAGCGCTTAGTTATGCAATATTTATTCACAGCAACGATCATGTATATAGGCATCATGTCCATAAAAAAGTAGACCGACTCCTGCCTGCTTCTACTACTATTACTCCACCCATCGACCACTATCCAACATGCATCTAGAGTATTAAGTGAAACAGAGTAATGCTTGGAGAATGATGACAAGATGTAGACAAAGTAAATCCAATTAATATGAATAAACCCCATCGTTTTATCCTTAGTGAAAGCAATACAAATACATGTCTTGTCCCCTACTTTGTCACTAGGATTTAGAGCACCGCAAGATTGAACGCACTACAACGCACCTCTCCCATTGAAGATAAACCAATCTAGTTGGCCAAACTAAACCGATAGATCGGAGAGAAATATGAAGCTATAACAATCATGCCAATAAGAATAAAATAAGAATTCAGAGGAGACTCAAATCTTTTTCATGAATAATCTGAACATAAACCCACAATTCATCGAATCCCAACAAACGCACCGCAAAGAGTGATTACATAAGATAGATCACCGTGGAAATCGCGGTGATCATGGCAACAAAGAACATATATATAGAGAGAGAGCCATCTAGGTACTAACTACGGACCCTTAGGTATGTGGTGAACTACTCACACATCACCATGGGAGCAGCAAGGTTGATGTAGAGGCCCTCCATGATCGATCTCCCCTCCGACAGGGCACCAGAACAGGTCTCCAGATGGGCACATGGCGGAACAGATACTTGCAGCGGCGGAAAAAGTGTTTCGGGAGGCTCTCTAGGGTTTTTGGGAATAATGAGAATTTATAGGCCAGAGAACAACGCCAAAGGGCCGGGGAGGTAGCCCCCAGCCATCAGGTCATGGCCACCCCCCTGGGCGCGCCTTATTGGCTTGGGGACACCTCGTGTAGCCCTAGGTATCCCTCCGAAGCTTCCAGGTCCTTATTTTGTCCAGAAAAAATCGTCAAAAAGTTTCGGGGTATATGGACTTCGTTTGGTATGGTATTCCTGAAAATCCAAAAACATGCAGAAAACAGTAACTGACACTTGGCACTGGGTTAATAGGTTAGTGCTCAAAAATAATATGAATCAGCAAAGAAATGCCCAAAAAGCATCCTAGAATGATAATATTATAGCATGGAACAAAAAAAAATTGTAGATACGCTGGAGACGTATCAGCATCCCCAAGCTTAATTCCTGCTCATCCTCGAGTAGGTAAATGATAAAAACAGAATTTTTGATGTGACATGCTACCCAACATGTAATCTCTTTCACATATGATCATTGAGAAATGATGAATCAATAAACATTAACATAATAATATCCATAAGCATAAATAACACAATCATCAACTTTAAAAATATACGATCCTTAAAGAATGTTTACCCCCATTCATTTTATCATATTAGCATGGCATGGCTCTGTCTTCACCACATAAATACAAATGTTAAGCACCACAATATTAAGTTAGGCAATTGGATCGTACTTCTTAAAGCGCTTCAGCTTTTTATTCCTCACTCAATACATGAGCGTGAACCATGGATATAGCATATAGGTGGAATAGAATATCTTGATAGATATCAAAGGGGTAATAAGTGGAGAAGAATGTCTCGCATCAACTAGGCATATCAACGGGCTATGGAGATGCCCATCAATATATATCAATGCGAGGAGTAGGGATTACCATGCAACGGATGCACTAGAGCTATAAGTGTAAGCTCAATTGAAGCTAAGTGGGTGTGCATCCAACTTGCTTGCTCATGAAGACCTCAGGCATTTGAGGAAGCCCGTCATCGGAATATACAAGTCAAGTTCTATAATGAAAAATTCCCACTAGCATATGGAAGTGACAAAACATGAGACTCTGTATACGAAAAACATGGTGCTACTTTGAAGCACAAGTGTGGAAAAAGAGGTAGTAGCAGTGTCCCTTCTCTATTTTCTCTCATTTATATTTTTATTTTTTTATTTTTTTATTTTTTTCTTTCCTTCCCTTTCTTTCTCTCTTTCTTTTTCTCCTTTTTTATTTTTATTTTTTTATTTTTCGTCCGGAGTCTCATCCTGACATGTGGGGGAATCATTGTCTCCGTCATCCTTTCCTCACTAAGACAGTGCCCTAATAATGATAATCATTACACTTTTACTTACTTACAACTAAATACGAAAAACTACTAAACAATACTCCCACCATTCCTTTATGTTAGGTGTATTATTTTTGACACGGTGACCAAGGCACATAATTATACACATATTAGGACTAAATTAACCTTGGCTAAATCATTGATTAGAGGCAACTAAATCATTTTGGCTAGGAAAGTAGGAGATACATGCAATCGGAAGAGAGATGCTTTCTTTTTTCTCTTTACAAAGAGGGATGCATACAATCAGGGGTCACATACTTTCCTTTCTTCAAAGGGCTAATGATGGAATTACGAGGAATAATAAGAAATGCACCTTACATTATGGAATTGTATCAAAAAAAATACACCTTATATAAAGGAACGGAGGGAGTATGACTCTATATGAATCAATGCTGAGGATATCGCTTATCGTTAGCGTCTCGGTCAGCTGGGGATAAGAGATTAATCGGAAATCGGCCGATTAATCGATTTTATCGGTCGACTCTTAATCGGCCATTTTTCGCAAATCCCAGGTTCCCAACACTGAAATATGCTATATTGAACACCAAAAAATATATTGGATAGAAGTGTTACCTTGAATCCTAGCCTTGAATCCTCGTACAATCACAAAATATAGGGCAATAGTATATATTGCATAACAAGGTCGACAAAAACACAAATAAATATAGTTTTTGCAAACATAGTGCTAGGAATAGGCCTAATTTATCGGTAGATTCCCGATAAATCTCTTGTCAGAGCGATAAATTGGCCCGAAAGATAAACGGTGAAGATAAGACATAATCTTATCGGTCACCCCATGAGTAGTGATAAATCAGACGATAAATCGCTGAATCGGAAGATTTTTTAAACAGTGATATGAATGCCTCTGGCAGTGTACCAGGATGTGCAATGATCTAGCATAACATATAAACAATGATGAATGGTGGCGTTGCCACAAATACTATGTCAGCTACATGATCATGCAAAACAATATGACAATGAATGTGCTAGTCAAATGATGTAACAGTGGAAGTTGCATGGCAATATATCTTAGAATGGCTATGGAAATGCCATGATAGGTAGGTATGGTGGCTGTTTTGAGGAAGATATAATGAGGCTTATGTGCAACAGAGCGTACGATGCCGCGGGGTTTGGATGCATCGGCGAAGTTTGCACCGATCCTCGAGGTGAGAATGGGCAATGCACGGTACCGAAGAGGCTAGCAAGTATGGAAAGGTGAGAGTATCTGCATCCATGGATTCACATTAGTCATTAAGAACTCACATACTTATTGAAAAGTTTTATTAGCTCTCTCGAAGCAAAGTACTACTCGCATGCCCCTAGGGAGGAGGTTGGGAGGAGTTAACCATCGCGTGCCTCCGAGCTAAACAACACTAGGTTTTCAACGAGGAATAAGAATGCTCACACATCATCACCATGCCTTAACCAATATTTAGATGAACAAAAAATTAACATCCTTTAACTATCGATATTCCTAGTAACCAACAACCATGCACTCACGCTCTTTCATATTACCACATCGATATCATTAACCCACAATTTCTCTTTTACGTGCTACATGTGGTATTGATTATGCACTCTTTGAATACCTATCATTTTTGGACTAGTCTTATAACCCATGCAAATTAATGTCACTATTTATTAACTCTCAAACAAATTTAAGTGAAGAACAAGAGTGCAATTATTTCTATAAAATCTATACGCCACAGTGCTCTAAAAGATATAGGTGAAGTACTAGAGCAACTGCTAAGCTCAAAAGATATAAGTGAAGCACACAGAGTATTCTAACAAATCATGGTGAACATTTCTCTCTCTCAAATAGATATGTCCATCAAACATTGATTGTGGAAAACTAAAGCAAAATCAAACTAAAACAAATGACGCTCCAAGCGAAACTCATATCGTGTGATGAATAAAAATGTAGCTCCAAGTGACATACCGATGGATTGAGACGAAAGAGGGGATGACTTCTGGGGCATCCTCAATATTAGACGCTTGAGTCTTCCTAAAATTTTACTTGGGGTGCCTTGGGCATCCCCAAGCTTAGGCTCTTGCTGCTCCTTATTCCCTCATCCATCATGATAACACCCAAAACATGAAAACTTCAGCACACAAAACTCAACACAAACCTTCGTGAGATCCGTTAGTATAATAAACATATAAAATACTTTAGGTACAGTTATAAATTGATTCATATTTTATTATTGCATAATGTATGGTATTCTAACTTCTCCATGGATTATAACCCCCATTACAATCCATAGCATCATCAAAACAGGCAAACTATGCAAGCAAAAGCAGAATCTGTGTATAACAGAACAGTCTGTAATGATCTGTAGAGAAACTATACTTCTGTAGCTACATTTTTTTTGAAAAAATAGGAAAACCTGGGGAATTTGTATACCAATACTTTGCAAAAAAATCAGATCAAAAAGATGTTCCAGTAAAATCAGAGAAATTTTGCACTGGGCACAAAAGTTTTTGTTTTTGCACCGTATCAATTCTACTTATCATGCAAGTCATCCCAAAGGCTTTACTTGGCACAAACACTAATTTAAACAAAAAAGCACAATCATTAGAGTAGAAAAAATCATGTTATCTAGAACAAATAGAAAGTAAAACAAGAAAAATAAGATAACTATTCGGTTGCCTCCCAACTAGTGCTATTGTTTTACGCCCCTAGCTAGGCATAATGCATATGATCAAGTGTTGCCATCCTTGGTGTCAATATCCTCAATCACACAACCATGTCTCCTAAAAGGGGGAAGCTTGATGATAGATCTTTTATCAAGCTAATAAAATTGGGATGCACACTAATCATCTTAATATCCTCATTTCTTTTAACATGAGTGATACTAGTATTCTTGGGGACATACATAACTTCAGAATTCTTTCCTTGAGAGGTACTGGCATTAGATTTTGATGGGGTGAAAGTGGAACCCATTTTTATCAAATACTTCCACTATTTTATCAATTCTAACAAATACTTGCTCTACCCGCTCATTAATAGTTGTATCTTTCTCCTTTAGTGCTTTCAAAGTAATTCCTACCTTTGATAAAAATTGAGTGATATGACTATGAATCTTTTTATCCAACTCCTCAATTTGTTCCTTAGTGGCCATTTTATTTTCACTAATCTCAAGCTTTTGCATAACATGTTCCAAGGTCAAATTAGTTTCATTAATAATGATAGGTGGTGACCCAACTAAATTTTCCATGGCTTTGAAAGCATCTGAAGTGTGACTCATTAATAAATTACCACCGGTAATAGTATCAAGTACGAACCAATACCAAAGAGTAATACCCACATAAAAGGTACAAAGCAAGATATTGGGGGATTGCTTATGAGTTGATTTATTTTGAGCATTGCAAATCCTATGCCAAGCATCTCTCAAACTCTCTCCTCCCCTTTGTTTAAAATTAAGCACCCCATTCTCGGGAGTAAATGGAACAAAGGTAAAACTAGCCATAGCAACAAGCAAACAAGTAAACTAGCAAAGATCAATATTTTTGTATTTTTTATTTTTTATAGCAAGAAAAATATAACAAAAAATAACAAGTAGAACAAGTGAATGATAATTAGTGAATAGGTACTTGATAGTAAGTTGATGATACTCCCCAACAATGCCGCCAGAAATCCTTCCTAATACTTGTGATTTGCGTTGGGTTATTCCCCGAAGAGAACGGGGTGATGCAGCACAGTATACTAGTATTTCCCTCGGTGAGAAACAAGGCTATCAAACCAATAGTAGGATCACACAACTCCCATCTTCAGCGCCTACACACAAAAGAGCAAACACTTGCACCCAATGCGGGCAAGAGGGTTGTCAATCCCCTTGAACTCATTACTTGCAAGCAAATGAGTATTGTAGATGATAGTTGATAATTATATATTGCAAAATAAATAAAAAGTAAATAATGGTAGCAAGATATAAGAGCGTTTGTAAATATATATATGTGAATAGACCCGGGGGCCATAGTGTTCGCTTGAGGCTTCTCTCTTGAATAAAGCATACGATGGGTAAACAAATTACTGTTGGGCAATTGATAGAAAAGCACATAGTTATGCAATATTTAATCACGTCAATGATCATGTGTATATAGGCATCAGGGCCGTCTCCAGGAATTTAGGGGCCCCGGGCGAAATACAAAATGGGGTCCTAAAATCTAAAATTTTCATATACTAAAGAATTATCCAAAAAATAGCTATCCAAGAACCACCGCATGATAAAGCATACAAAAAGTGCTCAAATGCACAATATATATATAACCTAAACTCAATGCTTAACGATCGAACAAACTAGATAAAACATGACAAAAATATAAATAATAATAATAAGGGACAAAAAATAGCGAATCAACAGTTTTCCCATCCATTCCTCCCATATGTGTAGACACTCCTATTGTTGCACGGCGACATCAAAATTATATCTGCATCTTTTTCTGTGACATGTATAAAAATTACATCAACTTGGGTTCAGTCCATGCATACACACAATTCTTTTTGTAATTCAATCGGTTCAATGTTTAAATGCATCAATTTGGAAATCGACACATACAGGATGTTAGCTGAAATGCATCTTGTAGTGTTGTTTGCTTGTCCCGGTCTAAGAATTTACCTACTAATCAGTGGCCGCGACGGCAAGCAGTGTCATTGTTTTCTCATATTTGGAGGTTGGGCGTAGTAGAGGCAGGACCAGCGCCCAACAACAACAACAGCATGATGGTTGGGTCGACCGCGTGGATGCAGGGCCAGCCGGCCAGTACCCGGCAACAGCAGCACGGCGGTGTGCTGGGTTGGCCGGGCGGAGGATAGGGAGCAATGTTAGGAACATTGCAGTGACGCTAGCACGGAGAAGCTAGTAGACAAGGCTACACCACGGGAGAGCGGACGCTGGCGGCAATGTGCAGCAACCAGCAATCGTCGAATTCGTCGCACAGGAGGGTGGGAGATCCGGAGATGGTGAGAGGCGGCGCAGATGTGCGAGGGCAGGGGGCTAGGAGCTGTCACGACCTAGGGCTCGGACTAGCAGACAACATGTTACCTTCAGATTTTTCTTTAATGGGGCCCCCAAAATTTTGGCTGCCCTGTGCGATCGGCCACTTCAGCCCCCCTTGTTGACGGGCCTGATAGGCATCATGTCCATAAACAAGTAGACCGAGCCCTGCATGCATCTACTACTATTACTCCACCCATCGATCGTTATCCAGCATGCATCTAGAGTATTAAGTGAAACAGAGTAATGCTTGGAGAATGATGACATGATCTAAACAAAGTAAACTCAATTAATATGAATGAACCCCATCGTTTTTTCCTTAGTGGCAGCAATAAAAATACGTGACTTCTCCCCTACTTTGTCACTGGGATATAGAGCACCGCAAGATTGAACCCACAACAACGCACCCCTCTCACCGAAGATAAACCAATCTAGTTGGCCAAACTAAACAGATAGATCAAAGAGATTTACGAATCTATGATGATCATGCAAATAAGAATCAAATAAGTATTCAGAGGAGACTCAAATCTTTCATCTTGAATAATCTGAACATAAACCCACAATTCATCAGATCCCAACAAACACATCGCAAAAGTAGATTACATTGAATAGATCACCGCGAAGATCACAGTGAACTTTGTATTAAAGATCAAAGTGAGAGAAGAAGCCATCTAGGTACTAGCTATGGACCCGTAGGTCTGTGGTGGACTACTCACACGTCACCATGGGAGCAACAAGCATGATGTATAGGCCCTCCGTGATCGATCCCCTCTCTAACAGGGCACCGAAAAAGGGCTCCAGATGAGATCGCGGCGGAATAGAGAATTGTGGCGGTAGAAAAAGTGTTTCAGGAGGTCCCCTAGGGTTTTTGGAATATATCTAAATTTATAGGCCAGAGTACGGGGCCAGGAGAGCCGGGGGTGGCCACAAGCTAACAAGGCGCGCTTTGTTGGCTTGTGGGGCCCTCGTGCGGTCTCCGGTCTTCTCCCGAAGCATGCATGTCTTCTTTTTGTCGAGAAAAAAAAATCATCAAACAGTTTCGGGGCAATTGGACTTCGTTTGGTACTGTAAACCGAAAAAGCCAAAAACATGCAAAAAACAGCAACTGGCACTTGGCACTGGGTTAATAGGTTAGTGCTCAAAAATAATATGAATCAACAAATTATGACCAAAAAGTATCCTAGAATGATAATATTATGGCATGGAACAATCAAAAATTATAGATACGTTGGAGACATATCAACTACTCACACATCACCATGGTAGTAGCAAGGTTGATGTAGAGGCCCTCCGTGATCGATCCCCCGGGGCAGACCGTAATAGGGCTCCATATGGGCACAAGGAGAACAGAGACTTGCGGCGGCGGAAAAAGTGTTTCGGGAGGCTCTCTAGGGTTTTTGGTAATAATTAGAATTTATAGGCCAGAGAATAACGCCAGAGGGCCGGGGAGGTGGTCCCAAGCCATCAAGGCCCGACCACCCCCTTGGGCGCGCCCTGTTGGCTTGGGGACACCTCATGTGGCCCAGGTCTCCCTCCGAAGCTTCCAGGTCCTTATTTTTTCAAGAAAAAAATCGTCAAATAGTTTCGGGGTATTTGGACTTCGTTTGGTATGGTATTCCTGAAAAGCCAAAAACATGTAAAAAACAACAACTGGCACTTGGCACTGGGTTAATAGGTTAGTGATAAAAAATAATATGAATCAGCAAATAAATGCGCAAAAAGCATCCTAGAATGATAATATTATAGCATGGAACAATAAAGAATATAGATATATTGGAGATGTATCAAAGACATATCGTTGAAAAACCCTTGTGATACTTCTCCTGTGCAGCTCGCCATTCACTATAGTCATGGATTTGGACCTCCTGATAATCTGCCGGGCGATGATTTCCTCTGTTGGGAGCTCGTCACGGGTGAGATAAGCCAAGTACGAAACTGTCCAAATCTGGATGGCGCGGACTACAGCCACCAAATCTGATTATGGGTTAGGGACTACGATGTCGTCCTCTGTAGGTAGTTTGACAGATGGGTTGTGTAGAACATCAAGGAAAACATTGGGTGGAACAGACTTGCGCTGAGAACCAAGGTGAGATAAAGCATCAATATCCTCGTTTTGTCTGCGATCAATGTGATCAACCTAATATCCCACGAAGTGACCAGCAATATTTGCCACAGCTCGCCTATAAGCCGCCATGAGGGGGTCTTTGGAGTCCCAAGTGTCGGATACCTGTTGAGCTACTAAATTTGAGTCGCCCAAACATTTGACCCGGCTGAGAATCATCTCTTTGGCCATGCGGAGACAATGAATCAGAGCCTCATATTCAGTTGCATTGTTAGTACAGGGAAACATAAGTCTCATGACATAACACAATTTATCACCTCGTGGAGAAGTCAAGACCACGCCAGCCCCCGAGCCTTCTAGTTGTCTGGATTCATCAAAGTGTATATGTGTTATCTAGCTTCTCCTCGTGGGTTTGCAATTCGGTCTAGTAGTTGATGAAATCCACCAAGGCTTGTGATTTGGTGGCCGTACATGGTACATACTTTACGTGAGGAGGAGGCCCTCCGTGATCAATCCCCCCCTCCGGCAGGGCACCAGAACAGGGCTCTAGATGGACAACACACACGGTGCCCATCTGGAGCCCTGTTCTGGTGCCTTGCCGTAGGGGGGATCAATCACGGAGGGCCTCTTCATCAACCTTGCTACTCCCACGGTGATGTGTGATTAGTTCCCTACAGACCTACATGTCCGTAGTTAGTACCTAGATGGATCTCTCTCTCTCTCTCTCTCTTGATCTTCAATCCAAAGTTCACCGCATCTTCGCGGTGATCTATTCGACGTAATCACTTTGTGCGGTGCGTTTGTTGGGATCCGATGAATTGTGGGTTTATGTTCAGATTATTCATGAAAAATATTTGAGTCTTCTCTGATTTCTATTATGATTCCTATTTGCATGATTGTTATAGCTTCATAAATCTCTCCGATCTATTGAAATAGTTTGGCCAAGTAGATTGATATTTCTTAAGTGAGAGGGGCGTGTTGTAGTGGGTTCAATCTGACGGGTTTCTATATCCCGGTGACAGAAGGGGATAAGATACCTCTTTGTATTGTTGCCACTAAGGATAAAACGATGGGGTTAATTCATATTGATTGAATTCTCTTTGTCTACATCATGTTATCGTTCTCCAAGCATTACTCTGTTTGTCATGAACTTAATACTTAGAGAGGCAAGCATAGAAGCGCTCTCGACGTGGAGTAATAGTAATAGGTGCAGGCAGGAGTCGCCCTATTTGCTTATGGACGTGATGCCTATATACACATGATAATTGCCATGAATAAATGTTGCATAACTATGCGGTTTTCTATCAATTGCCAAACAGTAATTTGGTTACCCACCGTATGCCTACTACATGAAAGATGCCACTAGAGAACACTACGGCCCACGGGTCTATTAACTTATATATTTATAAAAGCCTTCAATACCTTGCTGCCATTTATTTACTTTTATTTTATTTTGCAATTTACAATATTCAACTTTCATCTACGTACTTCACTAGCTTGCAAATAACAAGTCCAGGGGGATTGACAACCCGCTTGCCCATGTACGGTGCAAGTGTTTGCTTCTTTGTGTGCAGTCGCTGAAGACGGGGGTTACGTGTTACTCCTATTGGTTCGATAAACTTTGGTTCTCAACTGGGGGAAATACTTATCAATACTGTGTTGCATCACCCGTTCCTCTCCACGGAAAACCCAATGCGGATGACAAGTATCAAATAACGTCTGTCCGGGTTAGTTTCAGTCAAATCATGCAAATTAGAGGCCAAAAGAAAAGAAAAAGTGTTTGGAATAGTAGATACGTTAGAAATGTATCACCTTACAACCTACATGTCCCGCTTCGACGTGAACCACGCCAAACCATCTTACCACTTCACCTAGAGTTTGAGCTGATTCGTCACATATGCATGTGCCCCGTGCATAGCATTCACCAATGATGTGGGGCTCAAAATGAAGTTATAGTCGCTACATATATTCATAGGTATAATTTGAGGATCACATATATTCATATAATGTTAATTAAATATTCTGGTTGATCTGAAAGGTAACCTTAATTACCCTTCATTTCCTGAGAGGACCCCGATGCAATGGATGGTTGGGTTGTAGATGAGAGGCAAGCCCTAAGGAATAAGCACAACCCTTTACATAGGAAGTACATGTTGGGGGAATGTTGCATGGGAAACAAAAAAATTCCTACGCGCACGCAAGATCTATCCATGGAGATACATAGCTACGAGAGGGGGAGTGTATCTACATACCCTTGTAGATCGCTAAGCGGAAGCGTATATAACGCAGTTGATGTAGTCGTACTCTTCACGATACAATCGTGATCCAATCCGATCTAGCGCCGAACTAACGACACCTCCGCATTCAGCACACATGCGGCTCGATGGTGTATCCTCCTTGATCTAGCAAGCGAGGGAGGAGAAGTAGATGGGATCTCAACTATCATGACGGCGTGCTGGAGATGGTGGTGGAGCAATCCCAACAGGGCTTCGCCAATCGCTACTCTGGATGCGATGTGAGGAGAAAATGGAGTAACGAGAGAGGGAGGGCTGCCACCGGCGCATGGTCCATCCCTCCCCCTCTCCTCTACTATATATAGGGGGCAAGGGGTAGGGTTGGGTCGCAGCCCTTGGCCCCTCCTACAAAGAGGGCCGGCGGCTAGGAGGGAGGAGTCCTCCCTCCCCAAGGCACCTCCTAGGTGCCTTGCCCCTTAGGGTTTCCTACCCCTAGCCGCATGGGACCTTGGGGGGCTCGCCCAATAAGGCTAGGGAGCCCCTTACAGCCCATTATGGCCTAAGGGGCGTGGTGGAACCCTCCATGGACTTCCGGACCTCTCTAGAATCCTTCGGAAACTTCTAGAAGCTTACCGGTACAATACTGGCAAAACCCGAAACTTCTCCGGTAGCCAAAATATGACTTCCCATATATAAATATTTACCTCCGAACCATTTTGGAGCTCCTTGTGATGTCCGGGCTCTCATCCGGGACTCCGAACAACATTCGGTCACCATCAATAACATGTATATCAAATATACTTTTGTTGACGTTGCCAGCCTTCTTATCTGCCAAGTACTTGGGACAGTTCCGCTTCTAGTGACCGTTCCCTTTACAATAGAAGCACTTAGTCTCGGCTTTGGGTCAAACCTTGGGTTTCTTCACTGGAGAGGCAACTGGCTTGCCATTCTTGAAGTTTCTCTTCTTGCTCTTGCCCCTTTTTGAGACTAGTGTTCTTGTTAACCATCAACACTTGATGCTCCTTCTTGATTTCTACCTCCGCGACTTTAAGAACCGCGTATAGCTCAGGGATCATCATCTCCATCCCTTGCATGTTATAGTTCATCACAAAGCTCTAGCAGCTTGGTGACAATGACTGGAGAACTCTGTCAAACACTATCTTATCTGGAAGATTAACTCCCACTTGATTCAAGCGATTGTAGCACCCGGACATTCTGAGCACATGCTCACTGACTGAGCTATTCTCTTCCATCTTGTAGGCAAATAACTTGTCAGAGGTATCATACCTCTCAACACGGGCATGATCCTGAAATACCAATTTCAGCTCTTGGAACATCTCATATGCTCCATGGCGTTCAAAACATCTTTGGAGCCCGATTCTAAGCCGTAAAGCATGGCGCACTAAACTATCGAGTAGTCATCATAACGTGTCTGCCAAATGTTCATAACATCCACAGACGATGCTAGAGGGGTTGGCACACCGAGCAGTGCATCGAGGACATAAGCCTTCTGTGCAGCAGTGAGGACAATCCTCAGATTACGGACCCAGTCAGCACAATTGCTTACCCTATCTTTCAACTTAGCCTTTCTCTAGGAACGTATTAAAAATTTAGGGGAGCTACAACGCTATCTATTGATCTACAACATAATTTGCAAAGACAACTTTAGGCTATGTTCATGATAATGAGTTCAGTTAATCATATTACTAAAGAACTCCCACTCAAATCAAAATCCCTCAGGTTAAGTGTGACATGATCCAAATCTACCAACCCAAGTCCGATCATCACGTGAGATGAGGTGGTTTCAATGGTGAACATCTCCATGTTGATCATATCTACTATATGACTCATGTTCGACCTTTCGGTCTCCTGTGTTCCGAGGCCATGTCTGTACATGCTAGGCTCGGCAAGTTTAACCCAAGTATTCCGCGCGTGTAAAACTGGCTTACACCCGTTGTATGCGAACGAAGAGTCTATCACACCCGACCATCACGAGGTGCTTCGAAACGACAAACTTTCACAACGGTGCATACTTGGGAAGAACACAATTTTATCTTGAAATTAGTGAGGGGTCATCTTATCATTCTACCATCGTCCTAAGCAAAATAAGATGCAAAAAGGATAAACATCACATGCAAATCATATAAGTGACATGATATGGCCATCATCATCGTGTGCTTTTGATCTCCATCTTCAAAGCATCGACATGGTCTCCATCGTCACCGGCATGACACCATGATCTCCGTCATCGTGTCGTCATGTGGTTGACGCGCGAACTATTGCTTCTACAACTATTGCTAACTCATAGCTACATCTGGGCATACCCCGGGCCGGGCCGGGCTTTACAAAGCCCGAAGTGAAATTCCCAAGCCCGAGCTTGGCCCGGCCCAGCCAAAAATCGTGTTTTCAGGCCCGAGCCCGGCCCGAATGGGTTAAAACATGTATTTCGGGCCGGGCCAGGCTGGGCCTCCGTGTAAAATGGCATTTTTCATAAGCCCGAGCCCGGACCGAAGTAGTCATCGGGCCTAAACTGCGAGCCCGAACCCGGCCCGAACGCAAAGCCCGGCCCGGGTTTTTCGGGCCGGGCTCGTGCCGGGTCACCGGGCCGGGCTGCCCATGCCCAGGTTTACTCATAGCGATAAAGTAAAGCAAATGGAACAAATAAATTAAAGACAACCCTATGGCTCATGCCGGTTGCCGTACTCATCGACATGCAAGTCATGATGACTATACAAAACATGATCATCTCATACATCACATATATCAAATCACGTCTTGGCCATATCACACCACAACATACCCTAAAAAACAATTTAGACGTCCTATAATTTGTTGTTGCAAGTTTTACGTGGCTGCTATGGGTAACTAGCAAGAACCGTTCTTACCTACGCAAAGCCACAACGGCGATATTCAAGTTGCCTTTTAACCTTCTACAAGGACCGCCTCTGTCGAATCCAATACAACTAAAGTGAGAGACAGACACCCGCCAACCACCTTTATACAAACTAGTTGCATGTGAGTCGATGGAACCAATCACTTGTGCGAGGCCAAGTAAGGTTGGTCTGAGCCGCTTAATCCCACAATACCGCCAAATAAAAATAAGACTAAGGAGGTAAGCAATCTAAACATCAATGCTGACAAACACTTTGTGTTCTATTCGTGCATATCATCTACGCATAGACCTAGCTCTTGATGCCACTGTTGGGGAACGTTGCATGGGAAACAAAAAAATTCCTACGCGCACGCAAGATCTATCCAAGGAGATGCATAGCTACGAGAGGGGGAGTTTATTAAGCGGAAGCATATATAACGCGGTTGATGTAGTCGTATTCTTCACGATACAATCACGATCCAATCCGATCTAGCGTCGAACGAACGGCACCTCCGTGTTCAGCACACGTGTGGCTCGATGACGTCTCCTCCTTCTTGATCCAGCAAGCAAGGGAGGAGAAGTAGATGGGATCTCAACCAGCACAACGGCGTGGTCGAGATGGTGGTGGAGCAATCTCAGCAGGGCATTGACAAGCGCTACTCTGCATGCAATCTGAGGAGAAAGCGGAGTAACGGGAGAGGGAGGGCTTCCACCGGGGCGTGGGATTGTTGTGTCCAGCCCTCCCCCTCTCCTCTATTATATATAGGAGGAAAGGGGTAGGGTTGGGTCGCAGCCTTTTGCCCCTCCTCCAAGCAGGGCCGGCAGCTAGGAGGGAGGAGTCCTCCCTCCCCAAGGCACCTCCTAGGTGCCTTGCCCCTTAGGGTTTCCTACCCCCTAGCCGCTTGGAACCTTGGGGGGCTGGCCCAATAAGGCTAGGGCACCCCTTACAGCCCATGCTTGCCTAAGGGGCATGGTGGAACCCTCAATGGACTTCCGTACCCCTCCGAAATCCTCCGGAACCTTCTAGAAGCTTCCCGGTACAATATCAGCAAAACCCAAAACTTTTTCGGTAGCCAAAATATGACTTCCCATATATAAACCTTTACCTCCAGATCATTCTGGAGCTCCTTGTTATGTCCGGGATCTCATCCGGGACTCCGAACAACATTCGGTCACCAACGTACATATCCCAATACTACTCTAGTGTCACCAAACGTTAAGCGTGCGGACCCTGCGGGTTCGAGAATCATGTAGACATGACCGAGACACCTCTCTGGCCAATAATCAATAGCGGGACCTGCGTGCCCATAGTGGCTCCTACATATTCCACAAAGATCTTCATCGATCGAATCACGATGTCAAGGATTCAGTTAATCCCGTATGCAGTTCCCTTTGTCCATCGATATGTTACTTGCCCGAGATTCGATCGTCGGTATCTCCATACCTAGTTCAATCTCGTTACCGGCAAATCTCTTTACTCGTTCCGTAATACAAGATCCCGTGACTAACCCATTAGTCACTTTGCATGCAAGCTTCTTGTGATGTTGTATTACCGAGAGGGCCCAGAGATACCTCTCCATCAAACGGAGTGACAAATCCCAGTCTCGATTCATGCCAACCCAACAGACACCCTCGGAGATACCTTGAAAGCACAACTTCTCCCTAGGTGGTTTTGGTAATTAATAACAACATATATTTCATTGGACTAATGTTTCCACCAAGTATATTTCAGGAAAGTTCAATGAATGGATTGGCAAAAGGATCGTGTGGAGATTCCCTAGATACAAGGAACATCTATTGGCAACAAGCTTGAAGACTCTACATTTTACATTTTGTGCGAAATCACTTTTGAGTCCATATGTAAGCCAATACTATTAAAAGTGGACGAGGTGTCTATGATGATCTAGTTGCTCAACTGCTTAGAGATTAGCCACCAAAAATATACATGAAATTCTCCCACAAATATTATGTCCAAAACCAAATATCCAAAATCGGTGCCACCAACTATTTCCATTCGGCCCGACCGAGTTTTGCCTCAGACAGATCCAATGCCAAACCCTAGCTTCTCAGTGACACCAACTTTAATTTTCGGTGCAACCGAAAACAGTGACCAACTTGCTGGTATCCCATTTTCAAGAATTGGAATTTCCGAGATTTGGAAATCGGTACCACCGAGATTTTGTAACTGCCTAGGACACCCATATCAGTACCACCGAGAATTATATATCGGTCTCACCAAAACGCCAAAAGTTACCAAATTTTGCACTAGTCGGTACAACCGAGTTTCTACTTCAGTTTCACCGAGTTGGGCAATAATGTTGTAACGGTTGGATTTTTGAAGATGCCTATATATACCCCTTCACCTCCTCTCACTCGCAGATGAGGCACTCAAAACACACTTACACTTGCCCCATCCATTTTTCTGAGAGAGAACCACCTGCTCATGTGTTGAGATCAAGAGTTTCCACTCCAACCATATGAATCTTGATTTCTAGCCTCCCCAAGTTACTTTCCACCCAATCAACCTCTTCTACCAAGCCAAATCTATGAGAGAGTGATTGTGTGTTGAGGAGACTATCTTTTGAAGCACAAGAGCAAGGAGTTCATCATTGTTACCACATCTATTACCTTTTGGAGGGTGGTGCCTCGTAGATTGGTTAGGTGTCACTTGGGAGCCTCCTTCTTCATGTTGGAGTTGAACCAAGAAGTTTGTACGGGCATGGAGATCGCCTACTTCGTGAAGATCTACCCATACCGAGGCTAGTCCTTCGTGGACGGAAGCTGTGATGGAATAGACGAGGTTGCTAATTTGTGGACCGTAACAGGTGGAGCCCTTCGTGGGCTCTCTCGACCACTGCCCTCCGTGGGTTGAAATCTCCATCAGCGTGGAGGTACGATAGCACCACCTATTGGAACCACGGGAAAAATCTTCGTGTCATCAATTGTGTTTGATTCTCCTCCCCCTACCTTTACTTTCATGTGCATGTCTTTAATTTCTACTGCTATACTCTTAGACTTGCATGAGTAGGGTGTACTTGACTTGCTACAATTGCTAAAACTTGCCAACACTGAAAATTGGGAAAAGGCTAGATTTTAATTGGTCAAGTAGTCTAATCACACCCCCTCTAGACATACTTCGGATCCTACAAGTGGTATCAGGGCGTTAGTCTCCATTGCATTGGTTTCACAACCTAGGACAGTATAGCGTCTAGTGAGGGAAGTTATCATCGTAGAGGTCCATATTTTGATGGTACAAACTTTGCTAGTTGGAAGCACAAACTGAAAATGCATATTCTTGGTCATAACCCGCCGTTTGGGCTGTTGTTCGTGTTGGATTGCAAGGTGAATTCTTTAGTTATGGAAAGGAACCGGATCGTGAAGCGACCACAGATGAATTGAAGATGTTGCAATACAACGCTCAAGCATGCGACATTCTATTCAACTGTTTATGCCCCGAAGAGTTCAACAAGATAAGCCGTCTTGAGAATGCAAAAGAAATTTGGGATACTTTGGTTGATATACACGAAGGTACCGAATCCATCAGGGAATCTAAGTCGGATGTTCTACAAAGTCAACTTGACAAGTTCAAGATGAAGGATGGTGAAGGAGTCGCGGAAATTTACTCTAGGCTTGCTCTCATCACCAATGAGACCGCCGGCTTAGGAAGTGAAGAGATAACCGACAAGATCTCAAGCCTACGGAAGTCATTGGAAGGATTGTTGCTCATGATATGTCACTCAAAGACAAAGAAGAACTTCACACCAAGTCAAGCGGTGCATACAAAGCTACAAGTGACACTCCCGCTACTTCAAGTGACAACCTTGTTACCAATGAAGAGATAAGCCTTATGGTCAAGAAATTCAACAAGTTCTACAAGAGTAGAGGCAAAGAGAAAAGCTCCAATTCAAGATATGAAGAGAAACGTTCCTCTAGTCGTGACCGGAATTGTTACAATTGTGGAAGGCCCATACACTATTCCAATGAGTGCACGGCCCCCCACAAAAGGAGAGAAGAGTCACCTAGAAGACGAAGCTCAAGAGATGAATCACCTCATAGAGGGAGAAGGAGTAGAGAAGATCGCTATGAACGAAGACCCTCCCGGATAAGCAAGGACTCGGAGAAGAAGGACAAGTACACCAAGAGCTACACACGAAGAAGACATCAAGCTCATGTTGGTGAATGGGTTTCCGGCTCCGATTCCGACAACCAATCCGAGAGAAGCTACCACTCCAACTCCGACTATAGTCAAGATGAAGGTGTTGCCGGATTAGCACTCGTAACCTCCAACTCCTATGACATATTTGATTCACCAAATTAAATAAGTGGAAGTTGCTTCATGGCTAAAGGCCCCAAGGTATCACACCCCGAATACATTGACTTCAATAGTGATGCGGATGATTTACTAGGAGATGATGACTTGCTCTTTGATAAAACTAGTGATGTTAGTCAAAATGAACTTGATGATAATCATGCTAATCAAGATAAGTCATATGATGATGATAAGAAGGAGATTGAGCGTCTAACTATAGAACTAAACACTCTTATGTTAGCTCATAAATCTACTCAAGAAGATCCTAGAGAGCTCTTAAGAACTCATGAGAAGCTACGCTTCGAGAAGCTAAATTTAGAGCAAGAAAATGAGTTTCTTCAAGCTATCAATGACAATCTTCGAAAGAAGAGTTCTTCTTATCTTGCCAAACGACTACTCTTGTCCACATTTGTTCCACTAGTCAAGTCTAAGCAAACTAGTAACAAAGGCAAGAAAGGTTCTTCATCTAGTAGCAACAATACTAATGTTAAATCCAATAATGTTGCTTCTAGTAGCTCTATTGGTTCCACTAATGATTCTCTTAGCCAAGTTACACTTGAGCAAGAACACAATTTATTGAAAGGCATTATAGATAAAGGTGTCTACAAAAGTTGCCGGATGTAAGCAATTTGAGGAGATTTTACGCAAGTATGGAGGATACCGGAAGAACCAAGGCATTGGCTACTTCAACGCCAATGGACTTGAATGGGAAGAAGGTCAATACCCCAAGCCAAAGTTTGTTCCTCAAAGGGAGAAGTATGAACCTACTCTCCCCAAGGGAACAAAATCTCAAGATGACCTTCCACCACAAGACCACAAGCTCAAGGGCAGGGATAAGCTTCAAGAAGAGATTGACACATTTGAAGATGAATCCCAAGCCATGGTCAAGTGGGTTCCCAAGGCTACTACAAGCTCTACTTCATCAAGTGCCACTTCAACTCCAACGATTCCCATCAATTTGATGTGGGTCCCAAAGAAGAAGAACTAGAGAAGTTCTTGAGGGGTGACTCCGCCAATGAAATTCACTCACATTCATTTTTGGCAAGGACTATTTGCAATCAACTCCAACTTTATGCAATAGTTCAAGGAGTCACACATTCCCTCAAAGGTAAGCAAGGGACAAGGTAATTAAAGAATCAATGGACATCATCTAAATATGCTTCTCTCCATGTCCATAGATATCCTTGTATTTTTTCCTTGTATGGGACTAACCCGTGTAGGTGAGAAGAGTACGAAACAACAAGGATTGCTCCCAACTCAAGATCACCTTCATCCACAATGAGCATCCACCACTACATCACCAACATGAAGTCTTCATCGACAAAACCCAAGGTTAGTTTGTCCCTCTTAGGGGAGATGTCACATATGGGGGGAGCTTTACTCTAAGACTTGAGTTAAAGCATCTCATAAGATGTGACGACATTAAATGCTTTATGTAAAAGTGGTAACCCCACTTGTGCTTAAACGATGAGTATGACCTATGATCAAGTATTCTTACTTGGCTCCTAAGTCAATATACTCATATATAGATGACTCCGTCATTGCCAAAGTGCTTGGTAGATACTAGAGTAGTTGTGCATGATTGCCATGATTTCTATTGACATCTTATTGTGTTAGCATGTTGGTATGCGTATCTTTTCTCATTCGAGGATATCCAATTGTTGTTCTTTGCCTTTTATTTTCTTTGGCCAATTGGATATACAAGAATGCCTAAGTACCCTCCTCTAGCTATCTATGCTTTCTCGTATCAAATTCTTTTCATGCTTCATCATAAAATTTAAGCAAGCACTTATCGGACCCTCTGTGTGACGAGCACTCGGAGTTCCGTTTCGACAAGAGCTGACTTCCAAAACCTCCCATGTGCAACTCACTGTAACCAATTCCACAATCTCGGTTTCATCGAATCACTAGGGTTGATCTGGTTTTTGTCCTCGGTACCACCAATTTCTCCATCTCGATCCCACCAAGTTTCACTGTCTCCTGGTAGTTAAAAAACTCGGTGGCACCAAAATGTTTCAATTGGTGTCACCGACAGTAAGGGGATATATATCTGCGGACCCTATTTTTGAAATTACTTCTTCAAACGTCGTCTTCCGCAAACCCTTGCTGCTGCTCGTGAAGTCTTCGGACGTCGCCCTCGTCTCCCATACGCCCTCGCCACAGGAGTTTTTTGCCGTCGACGGGAATCTTCACCACCATCGCCGCCGTAGGGGATCTTCACCAAATTAGGGTAAAGATCTCGCCCCTCTTGCACTCTCTGTCCAAATCTTGAGCATTAGGTTGTCATTTGTCTTCATGCCACGGATTCCTCAACTTCTATCCACAACAAATCCCATAGAGATTAGGGAACGAAAGTTTTTAGGTTCAATCTTCCGCCATGTATGTCTCGGATTCACCGAGTCAGGATGAATCGGTCTTACCGATTTGTGGTTTAGGGTTACTGAGAATGCTCTCGGTGAAACCGAGTTGCTCATTTTGGTGCAACCGAAATGAGTGGCAAAGTTTCTGTTAAGGAGAGTGTACGTCTCAGTGGCTCCGAATTTTTTGACTCGGTGGAACCGAAACACGCTTAGGTGAAAATTAAATTTAAGAATATGAGTTCAAATTTGCAAAAACCCTTTGTGTTTTGTGATGCTGGTCCCTTCTACTCATCTATATCTATTCACACGGTCAGACCGTCAGGCTCAGAGGATAGTGACAACAACTTCAAAGAACAGAGTGTTGACTTGGATGCACGCACAAGCCTAGAAGCTAGTTCTTCATCTTCAGAGGATCCAGGCACCCCCAGTTCTCATGGGTTGCCCAAGGTTGCCACAAGGGCTAGGAAGAAACTTAACTCAGATGAAGAGACTCAGATTTTGTGCAGAAGATCTTCTAGCCAAGAAGCAGCAAGAGAAGAAAGACAAAGCTGCTAGGAAATCTGCAAATGAGGCCACTTTTGCTAAGAGGCCAGTCCGAAAGGAGTATGCCAGGTATGAAGCTATGCGAGCACCAGAGAGGGCTAGGGCAGGTATGAGTCTCACTCTAGAGTCACCTAGGACTTCTAAGTCCATGCCCAAGAAGGCAAGCCAGAAGAGAGTGAGGAAGAAGACTGTTCGGGCTATTGTTCACCCCTCCACTCCAGAATATCTTGATGAGGAGGAAGAGGAAGAGGAAGAACCAGTTGCACAACCTCCTCCCTCCAAGAAGAAGAAGTTGATGGCCGATGCAATGACCAATCAGGTTGCATCTAAGGTCAAGCCATCTGCTGCCAAGAAGCCATCTGCCCCTAAGTCCCAGAAGACCACTAGAGACATTCCTCTTGCAGAGAAGAATAACAGGATCTTCCACCATGGATGAAGAGGAAGATGTTTCAGTTCTGAGGAAGCACAGAGCCCATTTACCTGAACACAATAATGATCACCCAGTTGCTGAAGATATGAAGAAGAGAAAGGACAGTGGATTGAGGAAATGGAGAGCTGATGATCCTTATGCCACAAGGAGGAGAACCGCTGTAGATGCTCTCTTCCACACCAGGAGCAGGAAGATTTTTATGAGACTATCTTTATTAGACAAGAGTCCTGCAGTTAGTGACATGAGATATGTTGACTGGAAGTACATTAAGGAGAATGAAGATTATTTTCCTCATGTGCTAGAGAACTTCAAGGCCATTGACATAGATGCATTTGTTGGCAGAGAGTTCACTGCATGGAATGACGAAATGATCATGCAGTTCTACTCTACAAACTCATTTCTATCCAGATGGAAGGATAGTTTGGATGACTGAAGGCACTAGGTACCAGTCTACAGTTGATGAGTGTGCTACCATCTTAGGAGCTCCACAAGTTGAAGAGGGAGATCTTGATGTCTATTCTGAGGCCAAGATGAATCACAACACCATGGCCAATATGTACAACCCTATCCCTGCTGCCTATGTGGAGACACACAAGTTTGGTTGTGTCTACTTTTTGCAAGATGGATTACCCACTACCAACACCATCATGAGATATACTTTGATGCCCAAGTCTGGAGATGACAAGATGATTAGGGGTTACTCCATCAACATGCTGCATCATGTAGACACCCACACAAGATTCTAAGTGATGGATTTGATTGTTGAGACAATCAAGAGGACATCTGCTGACCAAAAGAGATCATGTGGATATGCTCCATACATTCAGATGCTCATAAATTCCAAAGGTGGAAAGAGCGTATATGCACTTGATCGTCCACACTTGCCACTATTGCCAGAGTTTGAGGATAACATTGTGGTAATGGATCCATCTCATCCCACTTCAGCTACTGCACAGGCAGAGGCAGAGGCAGCTAGAGCCACTAGTGCTCAGGTTCCAAGGACGAAGAGCGACCAAATGTCCTTTATCAATAACTCTCACCAAGGGATCGAGAAGAATGTGACTCCTCAAGAACCAGAAGAGTCTTGAGAGGATTGTGGAGACAAAGTTTCATGCTCTAGACAACAAAGTTGATGAGCTGACAGTGACTGTCAATGAGCTGAAACAGGAAGTGGATGCAGTGCCCAGCCCCCACTCCAGTGATGATGATAGTCCTCCTCTCTGGCCCAGCACTCAGTTCAAGACTCAAGCCAGATCGTCTACAGTGCCTGCTCCAGAGTTAAGACCTTCTTCGTCAGCACCAACTACTCCTCCTTCAGCTTCTTGTGCACCTTTGGCGTCTACTCCACCACCTCAGAGGATTTCAGCTGAAACATTCGCCGACGCCCTTCTCTCGACTCCTTCAACTGCTACCGGAGGAGATCAAGACTAGAGAGAAGATTAGTTCTACCTACTTTGAACTGTTTGGTAACTTGTTGCCAAAGGGGAAGAAGTGTACATATCATAGGGCTTCGAGAGAGAGTGTTTTGCTTTTTGTTGCTCTCTTTGTGTTTTAAAAACATTTGGTTTATCACTTGGTTGTTCTTAAACTTCATTGTGTTTGATCATACACTTTCTTGATGATGCTACTATTTCCAATCCATGTGATGTTAATATTATGATCTTTCCCACTTGTTTGGTGTTATGTGCATTGAAATCCATTCATATCATTTATGCGCACCACCAAGTTGTATGTGACATGGAATAGTTACCCATGCTCCTAATCGATTATGCATTTGCATTCAAACACAAATTTTAAATTATGCACAAATTTAGGGGGGGGGCTCTTTCTTATCACACACTTCTCATAGTGACGATGGTAATCATTGTTTTATCCCTATCGAAGCTTTGATCTATATGTTGTCATCAATTACCAAAAAGAGGAGATTGAAAGCAAAACTTCTCCCTAGGTGGTTTTGGTAATTAATAAGAACATATATTTCATTGGACTAATGTTTCCATCAAGTATATTTCAGGAAAGTTAAATGAATGGATTGGCAAAAAGATTGTGAGGAGATTCCCTAGATGCAAGAAACATCTATTGGCAACAAGCTTGAAGACTCTACATTTTACATTTCGTGAGAAATCACTTTTGAGTCCATAGGAAAGCCAATACTATTAAAAGGGGATGAGGTGTCTATGATGATCTAGTTGCTCAAGTGCTTAGAGATTAGCCACCAAAAATATACATGAAATTCTCCCACAAATATTCTGTCCAAAACCAAATATCCAAAATCGGTGCCACCAACTATTTCCATTCGGCCCTACCGAGTTTTGCCTCACACAGATCCCATGCCAAATCCTAGCTTCTCGGTGACACGAACTTTCATTTTCGGTGCAACCGGAAACAGTGACCAACTTGCTGGTATCTCATTTTCAAGAATCGGAATTTCCAAGATTTGGAAATCGGTACCACCGAGATTGTGTAACTGCCTAGGACACCCATATCGGTACCACTGAGAATTATATATCGGTCTCACCGAAACGCCACATTTTGCACTAGTAGGTACAACCGAGTTTCTACTTCGGTTTCACCGAGTTGGGCAATAATGTTGTAACGGTTTGATTTTTGGAGATGCCTATATATACCCCTCCACCTCCTCTCACTCGCAGAGGAAGCACTCAGAACACACTTACACTTGCCCCATCCATTTTTTTGAGAGAGAACCACCTGCTCATGTGTTGAGATCAAGACCTTCCACTCCAACCATATGAACCTTGATTTCTAGCCTCCCCAAGTTGCTTTCCACCCAATCAACCTCTTCTACCAAGCCAAATCTGTGAGAGAGTGATTGTGTGTTGAGGAGACTATCTTTTGAAGCACAAGAGCAAGGAGTTCAACATTGTTACCACATCTATTACCTTTTGGAGGGTGGTGCCTCCTAGTTTGGTTAGGTGTCGCTTGGGAGAGTTGAACCAAGAAGTTTGTACATGCAAGGAGATCGCCTACTTCGTGAAGATCTATCCATAGTGAGGCTAGTCCTTCGTGGATGGAAGCCGTGATGGAATAGACGAGGTTGCTACTTTGTGGACCCTAACGGGTGGAGCCCTCCGTGGACTCTCACAACCGCTACCCTCCATGGGTTGAAGTCTCCATCAGCGTGGACGTATGATAGCACCACCTATCGGAACCACGGGAAAAATCTTCGTCTCATCAATTGCGTTTTATTCTCCTCTCCCTACCTTTACTTTCATGTGCATGTCTTTACTTTCCGCTGCTATACTCTTAGACTTGCATGAGTAGGGTGTACTTGACTTGCTACAATTGCTAAAACTTGCCAACACTTAAAATTGGGAAAAAGCTAGATTCTAACTGGTCAAGTAGTCTAATCACCCCCCCCCTCTAGACATACTTCGGATCCTACATACCTGTAGAGCATCTTTATGATCACCCAGTTACGAAGTGACATTTGATACACACAAGGCATTCCTCCGGTGTCAGGGAGTTGCATGATCTCATGGTCTTAGGAACAGATACTTGACATGAAGAAAGCAGTAGCAATCAACTTAGTGATACGATCAAATGCTATGCTACGGTTAGGTAATGTCCATCACATCATTCTCCTAATGATGTGACCCCGTTATCAAATGAGAACTCATGTCTATGGTTAGGAAACCTTAACCATCTTTGATATACGAGCTAGTCTAGTAGAGGCTCACTAGGGACATGGTGTTGTCTATGTATCCACACATGTATCTGAGTTTCCATTTAGATAATAAACGATTTCTATGAACAAGGAAATATGATAATAAACAATTTATTATTGCCTCTAGGGCATATTTCCAACGGTACATGCCTACATTGTTTGAGGTAATTTGGGAGTCATGTTATGTTAATGCACTATGTATTGATTGACACCCAGGCGATTTGCATCCCCATGACTATGCTTTTCACCACTACTTGCTCTCTTTAAAATACTTGATATTTGGCAATAGTTGGCTTTTTTCTGTTGTTACTTTGCTTTGTGCTATTTGCTACAACATACACCCCTCAATCAACTTGCTACCTAGTAAAGTGAACATTAAAAGCGCATATATAGTTGTGTGAGTGACACACGTAACTTGAAATAATAAGGAATCGACCTTTAGATACCACGGGATAAGACACTCGATACTTCCACATCCACATTGGAAAGTGCTACGACAATTCTATGCATTTGGGGATTAATAACTCTTTTCTTACATCGTTGCCGGAGAGCATATCACTACATTGAATATTCCTACTTGTACTTGTTTTCTCTTTAAAATGTATCTTTGTGATGACTCGCTCTTGTGATATCTAAATAATGATTGCGGTATTACTTGTGATATCGCCTATGTTAATACTAATGGTTTTGATGAAGAAAATGCCATGTATGAGAGACAAGAACCAGTGGACCTATGGAGGAAGAATGGATTAGCTACCCATGCACGCCCCCCTAAAAAAGATGATAGTAACTCTTTTGTCAGAAACACATTGCTACTTATACTGATTACACACACATTGCTTATTGTATGAAATGTCTTTTTGTGATGATTATTCTCCTATCTGGAAGCCGTTTGAAAATAATTCAAAGATGAACCAACAAGGATAGTAGTAGTCACTAGCTAGAGTGGTATGACTCAACCTAACACAAGCCGGTCCTACATGCTACTCCCTCCGTTTCAAAATATTTTATGTTCTAGGTTTGTTCTAAGTCAAACTTCTTTAAGTTTGACCAAGTTTACAGAATACCAACACCTACAAATTTGATGTTGTAGATATTAACATTTTTTTCTAATATCTACAAGTAATCTGGCTTGAGTACAAGGAGGCACAGAAGGAATCAACACCTGAAAGGGAGTGGGGCAAATGGCACAAATTCGGCGCGGAGATGTTGAGATTCGTTAAAACTGACTAGCCAAAGGGCCCGTGCCTTGCAACGGGTTAGCAAAACTACGACGTTCAAATCAAGCTATTGAGAACATATACTGTATAGCCCACCTTGTTAATTCAAAACTAATAAAATTGAGCGTTGGTTGCACTTATAAGAGTATAATACATTCAGTTAATGAATTACATGCGACAAGCTTAGAGCCCATAATTTATTATAAAAACCTCGGTTTAAATTTAGGAATTGAAACTTTCATTATTCATCTAAAAAATACAAAATGTGACTATGTTTTTGTTTGTAATTATTTTTTAAACACAACAATAACCATGACACAAGATCATAATAGGTCCCGCGTATCCTTCTTCTCGTCCTCATCGACGGTGAACTCGGTGCCCACATAATAACAATATGTTTGAATATGGTCAATTCTTAGTCGTCTCTCGCTCTCTCTCGGCATAAGATGAGAAATCTCTCCGTCCTGCGAGGTTTTGCCGAGGCATTCATGCGTGGTTATAGATGTTTTTTTCCGCCTCCAATCTGATTTTGCCGAGGGGTTCATTTTCAACCCGGATAGATATCATACAAAAGAAGAGACAGATCGAGCGCTATTAATACATTTTGCACCATAAATAGCATTTTTTTAAATATACATTTACTCACTTAAATATGGATCGTGGAATGATTTTGAAATCCGCAGGGAGTTTTGTGCAACAAAAAATAAAATCATGTGCACGCATAGATGTGGACCGTGGGTTAACTACAAAAACTGTAGTGATTTTGTGTAGAGACTAAATATCGGCGACGAATGAGAAGGAGGCAGCGTCCATGGCGCCAGGGCACACATCGGCGTGATGACACCTACACGAAAGACCTATGGTCGCATGCATGCACGCGACACCGCCCTCCAGGCTTGCGCCAATGAGACTCCGCCACCTTCGTCCCGAGTAGCACACCGCAACAACCAGCAGCGCACGTGTCCTCACGCCCAGCCCATGCCTTCGTCGACCACCAGTAGTATACAAGTTTTCGAAGTATAAGGGCATGTACAATGGTGGCATATGAATACATATGCCTCGTGATAAAAAGTAGTTTGAGGTATCTACATTGATTTGTTCTCTCCAATGCAAGCTATCACTAGTAACCTTATCAAGGAAAAGAAGATATATATTTCGGTATACATGCATCTCAACTTTTCACTTTAACTTTTCAGCTTTTTGCATCGGACCATATTTTTTGTCCTCAAGCACCCGCCTCCTGCTGAGGATCCCGTTACACCATCCGAACCTATATCCGAGCCTACATGGCACGTGGAGCATCACCCTGGGGTTATGCATTAGACATGCCCTAATGGAAGCCTATATAATGGAAGACAAGCAGTACAACTGGTAGTGAAGCGATATCAAGTTTTCGAAGAAGAAAAGAGAAAGGACTGAAGTGATGTCAGCAGCTTACCATGGCCGCACAGGCGAGAAGAGGCGACCCGATGAAGGACCAGTAGGAGCAGCCGAACCCGGAGCCCCATCCAGTAGGGCCACGTCTTCGCCGTCATGGGCAGCCTTGCCGTCCAGGCCATCGCGCCACGGGATGCAGAGACCATGCGCGTCCTGGGCGTGCTGGTCACCTAGGCCAGTGGCGGAGGCCATGGAGACGGCCGCCACGTACAACCAGGCCATCGGCGCCGTCCACCCGACCGGGACAGGCCAGCGGCACGGCCACCAAACAGGGCATCACTACTATCACCGTACCCAGACCGCCGAGGAGGCCACCAAGCAGGGCATCACCGTCATCGAGTTCGTCGCGGGCCAGGTGGTTGGGCCCCCTCGCCGACCAGGCGTGTCTCTCTTCTCCCGAGCCGGGCATGCACACAAATGCTGCTTTTCCTAGATTTCATCTTCCTCAACAGAGATTGTTTTTCTATTGGCGATGCACATATGCTACAGGCCTCGTCCTTTCTTTTGCCTTGGCTGTTTAATTCTTACGACTCAAGATCGTATGCGTACTACCTCCTTTCCGGTTTATAAGGCTATTTAGGTTGACAAATACATCAACGTAATACAAATTAAATTTTATAAAAATATATATCATTGGGAACTTTAAATCGTCTATAATTTTTTTCAGAATTTTTTGAAAACATTTTCTATTATTTTCGGGGTTACCGTTCATCCGGGTGCATTTGCACCCGGGAGCCAAAACGCCTCCCCCCTTTCTACGGAAATGCAATTCGGCTCCCAAGAGCACGTGCTCCTGCCTATGGAAAATGATTTTTGAAATGTCAAAAAAATTGGGACAAAATTTTTTGGTGATCTTTGTCACATACAAATGCTACATGTAAATTTTGAGGCAAAAAAGTTAAGCATTTTGGCCTGCGCAAAAAAAACAAATCGAAGACAAAATGTCACCACAAAATGACAACCCAAATTTGTTTTTTTCACCGACGAAACACCGCTGCTCCGTTTCGCATGAAAATTGTCAAGCATGCTTGCAACACCAACACGATCATCTACAATTTTTTTCAGAATTTTTTGAAAACATTTTCTATTATTTTCGGGGTTACTGTTCATCCAGGTGCATTTGCACCCGGGAGCCAAAACGCCTCCCCCCTTTCTACGGAAATGCAATTCGGCTCCCAAGAGCACGTGCTCCTGCCTATGGAAAATGATTTTTGAAATGTCAAAAAAATTGGGACAAAATTTTTTGGTGATCTTTGTCACATACAAATGCTACATGTAAATTTTGAGGCAAAAAAGTTAAGCATTTTGGCCTGCGCAAAAAAAACAAATCGAAGACAAAATGTCACCACAAAATGACAACCCAAATTTGTTTTTTTCACCGACGAAACACCGCTGCTCCGTTTCGCATGAAAATTGTCAAGCATGCTTGCAACACCAACACGATCATCTACAATTTTTTTCAGAATTTTTTGAAAACATTTTCTATTATTTTCGGGGTTACTGTTCATCCGGGTGCATTTGCACCCGGGAGCCAAAACGCCTCCCCCTACTTTCTAATGCTATAATTTTTAGACTATACAACTCATTTTATATTGGTCAAATTACAGATCTAGGAATATGCATAAGCCTTATAAACCGAAAAAAAGATAGTATATATAGGTTGTTAGAATTTAATGTAACCAATCAGTGTGGCACTATTAAAAAAGTTGAGACTCGTGTGGGACTATTAATTAAATAGAGTCCAAAAGTTTAGTACATGGGGCTACTTGTTTAGCAGCCCATAACAGAAGTTTAAATACTGGCCCATGTGAGTTATGACCACATCACATACGCAATCGAACAATAGCGTACGAAATTTGATGAGGACGTAGGAAACTTGATGGTCGAGGTGGACGGATCAAATTACGATGATAAGAAGCAATAGCCCTTTTATTAGTAGGTATAGATTGCCCTATCTTGGTCCTTGTCTTGTTGGTCAAGCCGTCAGCAACCTTGACGACCGCACGAGATCGGAATAGGACGAAGAAAAAGTCGCCCAATTCCACCGCTCTAGGACCGTGGTTGTGCCGTCCATGGCGTCATGCCGCACTTGTCCCCTGCAGGTCCCGCTCCAATGTGAACCACGTCGGACCGTCATACCGCCGCGCCTATAGTTCGAGACGTATGTTCCAAATTAAGTTTTGTTTTCATATTCGTGTTTCTCGTGACTAGTGCTTTTAAATAAGATCCATTTTGAATATATTGGGATGACTTTTGAAAAAATATGTTAACTTCAATGCTGAAACTTATTACGAGCAACCAATAAAAATCAAATATTTTGTGTCTACGGCCGACAGAAAAAAATGCTTAAAATTATATGTCTGAAACCGATTGAAACATGGCAATTTTAGATGCAAAAACCATAAGTTTCACTGTTGAAACTTAAAACTTTTTGAGGGGTTTTCCTTTTTATTGTGCCTTCACACGAGATTGAACTACTGTGCGAACGAGAGGCAAAACGAGCAGGCGACGGAACTTGGCAGGTGTGTGCCCCTGCTCATTTCTGACTTTTCCCTCCTTTTGTAAGAATTTTCTAATGCAATGTTGTCCCTTGGATCTTTTTTCTTTTACGGGGAAAAGGGTTGTATATTAATTAACCTGGACTGCGGTAATCCAGTTCACGCAAGTTTACAACCCTCTTAGTAGTTGACGGTAACCATACGGTCGTCTTCATCTCACATCCACCCATCTGAGCTAAGTGGTGGCTAACAAGATTGCACCCTCTCTTAATAGCTTTAACAACTATCTCTCTTCTTCCTCTCATACTGGCGGCGAACTCTTGAATGATGGCGGCAATGTTATGATCTATTCCCCAATGAGTTGGAGATCATCGTGGTAGCTTCGGTATTGTCTGTCTCATCTTAACACCTCCATTGTTGTATTTCGTGTGTAAATAACCCGTTTACAGTAGTGACGAGATCACTATCGTGGGAATCGCCCACCCATGTCCAAGCCCCCATCTGACGTAAAAATTCGGTTATGTGATCTACTCTGAAGATAATCTGACCGAGTGACACAAGGGTAAAAAGAAGAGATAGGGATATGTCAAGAGAAAGAGCTGTCTGTGGACAAACTGCATACGAGTGAACCAAAACAAAATCGTTAGAGAGCCTTTGATTCCTTCTGCACTTTGCCGTTGGAATGCATGACGTAGGGGTGCATGATGTAGTAACAAAAGCGTCATGAACTTTTTTTTCTCTGCGGGTGCGTTACGAACTATCTATGTTATTCTTGTGTTGCTAATCACAAATTCACAACGCCACCTTCCTAATATCATGATCTGCCTGAGTGAGCTTGCAAACTATATATATATACTATATAGTCGTCGAGGTTGGAGAAAATGACTTTCCATCTCCACAACGTACTCAACAAAGAAATTTCTCTAACGTTTATTCCTCAACAACGAAATTTCTCTTTTTCGGTGAGTTTCCTCCAGTGTTAAATCCTAGCATCAAACTCAAAATTTGAAAAGTTTAGTTTGCAAACTTAATTATCCGTCTACATGAAGTACTAAATAATTCTTCCATATTACTACTAGTTTACTAGCACCGAGGATAGGTAGTAGCCAAATAACCACCCACTGTGTTTCCGTCCAGATTCCCACTTTCCCTTTGATCTACCGGATAAGTAGCGCGCTGCAGAATCTATTCGCCGAGGGCACCACACATCCTTCGACGACCACGACGGCGGCAAGCCGTGCACCGTGCAGCTCGACGACCTATCGGGCGGCCCGGCGGCCAACTTCTGCTACGACGACAGCTTCGAGCTCAACGCGGCTAACGTCGTCCCACTACGCTTCGCCGCCGAGCGCCTCGGCCTGGCCGGCGAGGGCAAGCTCGCCGGTCACGCCGAGGCCTTCTTCGTCGCGACATGCTCGGCAGCTAGGACGCCACCGTGCTGCCGCTCGCGGAGGACCGCGTGCTCGCGCCCCGGTGCATCGAGTCGATCGCGGCCAAGGCGTGCCTACCCGACGCTCTTTGGCTGGCCCATGGTCAAGAAGTAAAAAGTGGGGGTCGTCGAGGCCCCGGCGATGCGCTGTCTCCGGGCGGCGGCAGGTGGTACATGCAGGCGTGATCGCTCCGGCTACCCCTGCCCAGGCTGCCCTGCTGTATGAACGGATCCTCTCGGTGATGCTTTTGCAGGGCATCACCGGCTCATTCGCGTACAGGCAGGCATGATTCTGGTCGCTCCGGCTACCCCTGCTGTACGTACGAACGGATCCTCTCGGTAATGCTTTTGCAGGGCTCACTGGCTCATTCGCGCACTGCGCCATACTTATTACTAAAGGCGGTGAGAGAGGGTTAATTGCGTTTCGTCTGCTTGCGGCCACGGAAAACGCGCTGCCCGGTAAAAAGCCTGCGCCGACCCCACCATTCCCTCCAACTGTCGCCCACCTCTCCGCCTCCGCCCCACGCGCGGCCGTGCGATTAAGATCCAAGGGCTATGAGGTGGTTCGTAAACGGAGGACACCACCATTCTTGTGTTGCGTAAAGTATGTAACATACGCAAACAGAAATCAAAAGAAGAAATAGAACGAAACGCGAATTGAGGAACAGCATTTGGCACAGTCCTCGATCCAATCGGCGATCCATTACACACGATAAACGGAGCCGCATAAATCATCACAACAAAGAGGAATACAGGAACAAAAAGTAGAAACCACCGTATCACAAACAAAATGATGCAGGAATCATAGTACCATAGACAAATCGGAGATACGATAAACGGGAACTACCGACGCTTCCTTCCGCCCGCTACAACTACAGACCACACCCAGGGCCGGCGCACGAGCTTGCGCCCATGCCTAGATCGCGCCTGCTTTCTACGCGCGCGCTCGCTGCCCACCCGGTGACAGTGCACCCATGGTAAGGCGCTCCCCCGCCGATCAAAACTCCCCAAAGAATCCAAAACATGAAAGGGACATGATGAGACGCAGTGATTTTCAGATAGGCGATCCATTTCAAGTTACTAAGCATGAGTTTCATACATCATAGACCGACTGAAATCAAAATAGGAACAAGGTATCACTCAGATTCAACACGCAGAAACTCGAATCTAAAGACATGAACGAAGGACATGGTATCAGTCACAAGCCACAGATCAGGGGACGAGAAGACGAATGACAAGTACCGATGCCCTCGCCGGGCGCCGCGTCCTCCTCGTCGCCCTTGCCGGCCGCCGCGTCCTGATCCGGGGCGAGAACGACGAACGGGTTCCACTCCGTCAGGACCCCAGGACGGAGAGGAGTGGAGACACGGGACTGCGCCGTCATGTACGCCTCGCCGTAGGGGTTCGGGTTGAGGAGGACGTACACCTTCTCGGGCCTGGGCATGCCGGCAGAAAAAGGGCCATTTGTTCCGGTTCGTAAGGGCCTTTAGTCCCGGTTCTGGACCCGGGACTAAAGGGTCGGGATTAATACCCAAAACCTTTAGTCCCGGTTTGCTTACGAACCGGGACCAAAGGCCCTCCACGTGGCGCTGCCTGGGGCGGGGGAGGGAGGACCTTTAGTCCCGGTTGGTGTTACCAACCGGGACCAAAAGGTGGCCACGCGTCAGCAGCTCGCAGTCGCTGGGGTTTTTTTTTTTTTTGGAAGGGAGGGTTTTGGGGTTTTGGAGGGTTAATTTAGGGGTTTCATATTGTGTTAGCGAGCTAATAGAAAGAAGTGACCTCTCTTTTTCCGTGCTTGGTCGACGCTAGCTACTACACATATAGAGAGAACTCGACGCTAGCTAGTAAGCAAATAAAAGAAACCATTAATTACACAAGATCGTCATGAACATATACAGAGAGAAGTGACATCTCTTTCTTCGTGCTTGGTCGAACAACAAGTTTTCGTATATCTATCCGACGCTGCTACATATGTACAATATATAACATCCCTTACAACAATTTCAATTTCACATGGTATTCTCCTTGTTCAGGTATGACGTGGTCAAGAAAGAATCCCGCCAATTCCTCTTGAATTGCTCGTATGCGATCATGTGGTAGGAGTTCATCCCGCATCTGCCAGATCTAATTTAAAGAAGGGGTCAATACATATATATATATGAATGAAACTCAACACAATTGATGGTAATATATAAAATAAAATTGTGAATATTGTTTACGTACTTCAAATTGTTTCTCAGAGGAGGCCCGTTCAGAGGTATAGTAGCGAATGAACTCGCATACGTAGTATCCACATAAATGAGTGTTGGGTGCCTGCAACAAGCACTTTACGAGAATAGAGTTCAATCAAACTGATAAGCAAGCATGATAATGGTATTGATGAAACTAGAATCAATGAGAGATGCGCGAAACTAGCTAGTACTACTTACTTTGGGGTGTGTAAATCGCAGCTCCTTCTTCAGACCCGGAACCTTAGCGGTGAACGTTTTCCAAACCCTGGCAGGCAAAGAAAATGATTACTTGATATCAGGAAATGAACGAAAGTTGCCGATATGGTCCCGGTATTGATTGAACTTACTTCTGGAGCATTGCAGTCATGTCCGCATAATACTTGGGATCTTTACGGAGCGAGTCTAAGACAGTTACTAATGCCCCGTCAAGGTTAATGGATAGCAGAATATAGTGGAAGCTGCGCACGCATAACTCATCAATTACATTACCTAACCACGAGTAAGCGGAACCGAATATGCAGAAGACAGTAACACTCACTTGAAGTTGTAAGGAAAGAGTATTTCCCTTTTGTTTTGATGTGTAAGGAACGTTTGTAGTAAGTTGTTCTCGGTATCTTCAGCCGCCTTTCGTACCGACCATTCATTTACGGTATTTGGACTAATGAACCCAACGTCGAAGATTCCTATTTTTTCGCATTCGACCATCTTCAATCTGCATAATATTGTGAGGATAATTATATATACATGCAATGAACAAGCTGAGCTAGAGACTTAATTATAGAAGTAATACTTACAGACAGTAGCAAGTCATGAGTTGTTTGTCGAGGGCCTTTTGATTGTATAATTGAAATAACTCCACAAATTCAACAGGCAGCAGGTCGACTCCAGGGAAGTCATGCTCTTTTTTAATTCCGACTAACAAACTGTCTTTCCCAGACTTCCTGCTGGTTTCCATGTACCAGTCATGCAATTTTTGCATCATCGTTGTTAGATGAGGATGATCAGGTTTGACGAGAGGCTTCCCGTGCTCGTATCTAAAGACGTCTACTACCTCAGCCGTTTCAAACTGTACATCATCGGGCAGGTAATCATCAAGAGTGGTACCGGGCAGTAGCACCGGATGATTAGCGATATCGCTAGACACCTTGAGCGGGGGGCACGATTGCTTCTCCTGTTCGCCGAGCTGGGGAATTGTTTTCCCACTTCTTCGTTTTTTCGCTCTTGCAGCACTGGAAGTACTTCCCGACTGCTGCGCTTTAGCATGTGTCTTAGTAATTATGCGGTCATAGTTGGAATCCGGCGGAGGCGGTGGTGGTCGCTTCAGGGCATTGATAGTGCGCTTCACTTTCACCGGATCTACCTTCTCCTTCGGAGGTGGAGTTTTCTTTGCAAAATGGTCCCTCAGTTGGGCACGACATATGTCCTCGTTTTCCTGCTCGGTCCTCTCATATGGTAACTTTTCCAGAGGCTTGAGAGATGGACCGTATCTGAATTGGCTCTCGCCTCTGCTTGTACTGCTAGCCGCCGGAGCGGCGGCGTCTCTCTTCCGTCGTTGCTGACGAGGCGGAGAAATCTGACGCGCCGGAGGAGCCGGAGCGGCGGCGTTTGTCTTCCGCCATTGCCGAGGAGGCTGAGGAGGAGGCGGACTGCTCCGACGCGCCGGAGTAGGCGAAGGAGGAGGCGGAGTGCCCTCACGCGTCGGATGAGCCGGAGAAGGAGGCGGAGTGCCCTGATCACTCGCCGGAGGAGGAGGAGGAGGAGGAGGCGGAGTGCCTTGACTCGCCGGAGGAGGAGGAGGAGGCGGAGGCGTCCAGTTTGGAAGCTTGATGTACTCCTTCTTCCATAGACATGTACTCCTCAGAGCATGAACCAGCCGATTCTCCCCTTCACCTGTAGAGTGGTCAAGCTCGAGCTCCTCAAATCCCTCCATTACTTCATCCACCATCACAACAGCATAGTCATGTGGAATCGGACGGCAGTGAAAAGTTCTGTTGGGTTGAGGAGGTGCAACAGAGCCGACAGCCGCCTTGAAAGTGAGGTTCCGGCATTTCGTCATAAGCTCGCAATGTTGAGCCTCCGTGATAGTATCCACGGGGTAGCTAGGAGACGTGAAGTCAGGCTGAACGGGCTCCGTGGAAGCCACGCTGCTTCTCCGCTGAGATGGCGGGGTAGCTTCTGGGGTAGCTTCGTGCCGCTGAGATGGTTGGTCGGCAGCTCGCTGGCTCTCAGCTTCCTCTAGCTTTTGTAGTCTTGCATTGAGCTTCTGCATATCGCTCAGCTCCTCTTTCCTCTTTCTCTCCTGGCTTTTGTAACCGCCTGCGTCGGGAAATCCAAACTTCCACAGAACGGAGCCTGGTGTGCCTCGTGTTCGTCCAGGGTGCTCAGCATTCCCTAGGGCCTCAGTCAGCTCGTCCTTCTCTCTGTCGGGAATGAACATCCCTTCCTGCGCTGCGGTGATATACTTCTGAAGCTTCGTGACGGGTATTGCAAGTTGCTCGTCCGTCCAACGACACTTCCCTGTTTCAGGGTCCAAAGTTCCCCCAACCCCGAAGAACCAAGTCCTTGAACGGTTTGGCCAGTTCAATGTCTGTGGTTCGACCCCTTTAGCAATCAGGTCATTCTCAGCTTTGTCCCACAACGGCCGGGCTTTGAGGTAGCCACCTGACCCCGTGTGATGGTGATACTGCTTCTTTGCAGCGTTGTTCTTGTTTGTCTCTGACATTTTCTTACTCTTGTCCGATGTCTTGTAGGCCACAAATGCGGGCCAGTGATCTCTTATCTTCTCAAATCGGCCGGTGAATTCTGGAGTCTTCCCTTTGTCGACAAACTTTGATTTCAACTCCTTCTTCCACCTCCTGAATAGGTCTGCCATCTTCTTAAGAGCACACTCCTTGACCAGTGGCTCTATAACTGGCTTATTCAGATCCTCCTCCGGCGGTAGGGTGAAATTTGCCTTCAGCGCGGTCCAAAGATCATCTTTCTGTCTATCGGTGACATAATCACCTTTAGGGGCATCGTCCTTAGGCTTATTCCATTGCTTGATGCTAATCGGGATGTTGTCCCTAACAATAACTCCGCACTGAGAAGAAAATGCGTCCTTGGTCCGCTTGGGTTCAATCGGATGGCCATCGTCCACGAGTGCTGTGATCATGAACCTTTCATCCTTGCGCAACCTCTTCTTCGGGCCTCGTCTCGTTACCGAAGTTTGGCTCGATCCGGAGGGCTATAAAAGAAGAAAGAAGAGTTAATATATGTACATACCAAAACAATTAATGCATCAATTAGCTAGTCAGCACAGGCTTAATTAATATATATACCTCGCCGGACTTTGCAACAGCTCCCTCCTCCGTTCGGTCACCGGAGCCGTCATCACGGTCTCCTTCTTCCTCCGGCATTCGGTCACCGGAGCCATCATGATCATGTCCTTCCTCCTCCATTGTTCGATCACCGGAGCCGTCATCCTCTCCTTCCAGACCATCGGTGTCGTTGAGAAACGACAAGACATCACGTCCGCCGAGGATTATCTCCCCCAACAACTGTTCTTGTTCCAAGTCTCTTTGAGCCATAGTTTCTGCAAATATTACAACATGGCAATTAATATACAAACATGAGTGTCCGACGTCCGGACCGCCTCTCTCATGAATGTCCGATGTCCGGACCGCCTCTCTCATGAATGTCAAACAAGGGATTCTCTTAACCTTTAAGGGATTTAATTAACAAATGATACATAGACTTGTTCGGGCGAGAGGGGGTTGATCGACGTCCCCCCTCATGTCGAAGTTACCGGAGTTTTCTTCTAGTGGTTTGGGTGGCCTCGAGAGATTGTCGGGTAGGGACGGGAGGGGGTAGGAGATCGACAACGCTTTTTTTCTAGGTTTTGGGTGGCCTCGATAGTTGGTCGCCCGGTATATCGAGAGGGGGGTGAACATTTTACCTTAGTAACTTAGAAAAAAAATGTTATCGGGGAGGGGGTATATCGACAACGCTTTTTTCTAGGGTTTGGGTGGCCTCGAGAGTTGGTCGCCCGGTATATCGAGAGGGGGGTGAACATTTTACCTTAGTAACTTAGAAAAAAAATGTTATCGGGGAGGGGGTATATCGACAACGCTTTTTTTCTAGGGTTTGTGTGGCCTCGAGAGTTGGCCGCCCGGTATATCGAGAGGGGGGTGAACATTTTACCTTAGTAACTTAGAAAAAAATGTTATCGGGGAGGGGGTATGTCGACAACGCTTTTTTTCTAGGGTTTGGGTGGCCTCGAGAGTTGGTCGCCCGGTATATCGAGAGGGGGCTGAACATTTTACCTTAGTAACTTAGAAAAAAAATGTTATCGGGGAGGGGGTATATCGACCCCCCCCCCTCATGTCGAAGTTATCGGGGAGGGGGTATATCAACAACGACATACATTTCGGATCCATTGGAAAGCTCTCGGGGAGCCGATGCCAACGTGATGATAGGGGGCCGGGGTGCTCCCGTGGCCTTGTTGATAGATAGAGCCGATGCCAACGTGATGATAGAGCCGATGCCAACATTTTCATTTAACAAAAAAACTACCTTCAAAAAAAGACTTGCTTCGCCGCGGGTGCTCGGTGCGACGTGGACTCGGTGGAAAAACTTTATGAAAATGCGGTGGTGGCCGGGCCGGGCGGTTTTCTTTTCCTTCTTCATTTTTTCCTTTGTTTTTTCTTATATGTTTGTTTTCGTTTTCACTCTACATTTTCGTACATATGAAAAACAACGAAGACTTTTTACATGAACATATACACACATATACATGAACATATATACATATACATGAAAAAAAAAACATATACATGAACATATACACATATACATGCCCGCAAAAAAAACCTAAACGATGACGGGGCGGCACACCATGGGAAAGGGGGGCTCACTGGGGGGGGGGGCGGCGATGGCTGGAGGCCGGCGACGGGGACAAGGACGGCGGCGACGGGGACGAGGACGGCGGCTCGGGGACGAGGACGGCGGCTCGGGGAGGCGACGGGGACGAGGACGGCGGCTCGGGGAGGCGACGGGGACGGGGACGAGGACGGCGGCTCGGGGAGGCGACGGGGAGGCGACGGGGACGAGGACGGCGGCGACGGGGACGCGGACGGCGGCTCGGGGAGGCGACGGGGACGAGGACGGCGGCGACGGGGACGAGGACGGCGGCTCGGGGAGGCGATGGCGTCGGGGCAGCCTGGCGGCGTCGAGGAGGTCGGCGTCGTCGGGGGGAACTGCGAGATGAAAATGAAAGTTTTCACAAGTGCTGCTTATATACACACAGCATTGGTCCCGGTTGGTGCCACCAACCGGGACCAAAGGTCTCTTTTCAGCAGCCCAAAGGGCGGGAAGCAGAGACCTTTGGTCCCGGTTGGTGGCACCAACCAGGACCAATGCCTACCTTTGGTCCCGGTTGGTGCCACCAACCGGGACCAATGCCTACCTTTGGTCCCGGTTGGTGCCACCAACCGTGACCAAAGGCCTTGCACAGCGGCGTGGTGGGAGTTTAGTCCCACCTCGCTACTTGAGAGAGCGCCGCACCTGTTTATATCGCACGGTGCGCCAGAGGCTTCGAGCTCCTCTCTAAAGCAGGCTTACTGGCCTAACCACTCTGTATCTGCCTGTGGGCCTACTGGGCCTTTTGCGGGCCTGAATCCTGGCCCAGCTGGTTGTTTGGGTTTCTAGTCGTATTCAGGCCGTGGTGGCCCAGTAGGCGGCATTTTTTTAATATTTTTGCAGTTTTTTTGTTTTGTTTTTTGCATTATTTATTTCTTTTCTTTTTTGCTTTATTTTTTTAATTCTTTTTGCTGTTAGGTCACAAAAATTATTGTGTGTTCAAAATGCACCATTCAAAGCCACATCATCAATTTTCAACCCTTTCTGACTTCATTTGGTATTTTTCATGCATTTACTGATTTTTTTTTAGCTAAATGACCCTGAAATTGAAAAGCACTACAAATGAACTCTGAAAAGGTTGAAAGTTGGCATGGTATCATCATTTCACCCACATAGCATGTGCTAAAAAGTTGAGAGGGTTACGGCAAAAACTGGATGCACTTCGTGTACAAAATGGACAATCTCTTTCGAAGTATCAGGGTTTCGAACGAAAACTCATCTGTTACAAAGGGATTTCATTTTTTTGAACTTATTTGAACTCCAGACTTTTTGTGTGTTCAAAATGCACCATTCAAAGCCACATCATCAATTTTCAACCCTTTCTGACTTCATTTGGTATTTTGCATGCATTTACTGATTTTTTGAGCTAAATGACCCTGAAATTGAAAAGCACTACAAATGAACTCATCTGTTACAAAAGGCATTTCATTTCTTCACATGTAACTGCAATGATATAGTTGTGGAGAGAAAGTCTTCACTTTTTCTTCGCTTGTGTCCTTTGCTTATTGCGCCGTAACCATGGATAATCTTCATCGTTTAACAGGGTGCTTGGGTCAGCCTTGACTTTGAAGGGAGGAATTTCATGAAACTTTTCATAATCTTCGGACATGTCTGTCTTGCCCTCCAATCCCACGATGTCTCTTTTTCCTGAAAGAACTATGTGGCGCTTTGGCTCATCATATGATGTATTCGCTTCCTTATCTTTTCTTTTTCTTGGTTTGGTAGACATGTCCTTCACATAGAAAACTTGCGCCACATCATTGGCTAGGACGAATGGTTCGTCTGTGTACCCAAGATTGTTCAGATCCACTGTTGTCATTCCGTACTGTGGGTCTTCCTGTACCCCGCCTCCTGACAGATTGACCCATTTGCACTGAAACAAAGGGACCTTGAAATCATGTCCATAGTCAAGTTCCCATATGTCCACTATGTAACCATAATATGTGTCCTTTCCCCTATTGGTTGCTGCATCAAAGCGAACACCGCTGTTTTGGTTGGTGCTCTTTTGATCTTGGGCGATCGTGTAAAATGTATTCCCATTTATCTCGTACCCTTTGTAAGTCAATACAGTCGAAGATGGTCCCCTGGCCAACGAGTACAACTCATCAGAAACAGTGTTGTCACCCATGAGACGTGTTTGCAACCAACTGCCGAAAGTCCTGATGTGCTCATATGTAATCCAGTCGTCACACTGCTCCGGGTGTTTGGAGCGCAGAATATTCTTGTGTTCATCGACATATGGGGTCACCAAGGTAGAATTCTGTAGAACTGTGTAGTGTGCTTGAGACCAAGAATGCCCGTCCCTACATATTATTGAGTCCGCTCCTAGCGTGCCTTTTCCAGTCAGTCTCCCCTCATACCGCGATTGAGGGAGACCAATCTTCTTAAGGTCAGGAATGAAGTCAACACAAAACCCAATGACATCCTCTGTTTGATGGCCCATGGAGATGCTTCCTTCTGGCCTAGCGCGGTTACGAACATATTTCTTTAAGACTCCCATGAACCTCTCAAAGGGGAACATATTGTGTAGAAATACAGGGCCCAGAACGACAATCTCGTCGACTAGATGAACTAGGACGTGCGTCATGATATTGAAGAAGGACGGTGGGAACACCAGCTCGAAACTAACAAGACATTGCACCAAATCACTCCTTAACCTTAGCAGGATTTCTGGATCGATCACCTTCTGAGAGATTGCATTGAGGAATGCACATAGCTTCACAATGGCTAATCGAACGTTTTCCAGTAGAAGCCCCCTCAATGCAACCGGAAGCAGTTGCGTCATAATCACGTGGCAGTCATGAGACTTTAGGTTCTGGAACTTTTTCTCTGCCATATTTATTATTCCCTTTATATTCGACAAGAAGCCAGACGGGACCTTCATACTGAGCAGGCATTCAAAGAAGATTTCCTTCTCTTCTTTGGTAAGAGCGTAGCTGGCAGGACCTTCATACTGCTTTGGATGCATGCCGTCTTTTTCATGCACACGTTGCTGTTCCTCCCGTGCCTCCGGTGTATCTTTTGTCTTCCCATACACTCCCAAGAAGCCTAGCAGGTTCGCGCAAAGATTCTTCGTCACGTGCATCACGTCGATTGCAGAGCGGACCTCTAGGTCTTTCCAATAGGGTAGGTCCCAAAATATAGATTTCTTCTTCCACATGGGTGCGCGTCCCGCATCGTCAGTCGGAACAGATAGTCCGCCAGGACCCTTTCCAAAGATTACTTGTAAATCATTGACCATATCAAGTATGTGATCACCAGTACGGAGGGCAGGCTTCTTCCGGTGATCTGCCTCACCTTTGAAATTCTTTCCTTTCTTTCGACATTGATGGTTGGTCGGAAGAAATCGACGATGCCCCAGGTACACATTCTTCCTGCATTTGTCCAAATATATACTGTCGGTGTCATCTAAATAGTGTGTGCATGCGTGGTATCCCTTGTTTGTCTGTCCTGAAAGGTTACTGAGAGCAGGCCAATCGTTGATGGTTACAAACAGCAACGCATGTAGGTCAAATTCCTCCTGTTCGTTCTCATCCCACACACGTACACCTCTTCCATTCCATAGCTGTAAAAGTTCATCAACTAATGGCCTTAGGTACACAGCAATGTCATTGCCGGGTTGCTTAGGGCCTTGGATGAGCACTGGCATCATAATGAACTTCCGCTTCATGCACAACCAAGGAGGAAGGTTATACATACATAGAGTCACAGGCCATGTGCTATGCTTGCTGCTCTGATCCCCAAAAGGATTAACGCCATCTGCACTTAAACCAAACCATACGTTCCTTGGGTCATCTGTAAAGTTGCTCCACTTTCTCTCGATCTTTCTCCACTGCGACCCGTCAGCGGGTGCTCTCAACTTCCCGTCTTTCTTACGGTCTTTTTTGTGCCATTGCATCAACTCGGCATGCTTTTTGTTTCTGAACAGACGTTTCAACCGTGGTATTATAGGAGCATACCACATCACCTTGGCAGGAACCCTCTTCCCGGTGCTCTGGCCCTCAACATCACCAGGGTCATCTCTTCTAATCTTATACCGCAATGCACCGCATACCGGACATGCGTTCAAATCCTCGTACGCACCGCGGTAGAGGATGCAGTCATTAGGGCATGCATGTATCTTCTGCACCTCCAATCCTAGAGGGCATAGAACCTTCTTTGCTTCGTACGTACTGCCGGGCAATTCGTTATCCTTTGGAAGCTTCTTCTTCATTATTTTAAGTAGCGAACTAAATCCCTTGTCAGATACACCATTGTCTGCCTTCCATTGCAGCAATTCCAGTGTGGTACCGAGCTTTCTGTTGTCATCTTCGCAATTTGGGTACAACCCTTTTTTGTGATCCTCTAACATGCGATCGAACTTCAACTTCTCCCTTTCACTTTCGCATTCTCTCTGTGCATCAACAATGACCCGGCGAAGATCATCATCGGGCACATCGTCTGGTTCCTCTTGATCTTCAGCTTCCCCCATTGCAGCATCACCGTATTCAGGGGGCGGGTAGTTGTCATCATCCTCTTCTTCTTCGTTGTCTTCCATCATAACCCCTCTTTCTCCGTGCTTGGTCCAAACATTATAGCGTGGCATAAAACCCTTCTCAAGCAGGTGGAAGTGAAGGGTTTTAGAGTTGGAGAAAGCCTTCGTATTCTCATAGACAGTACATGGAAAATGCATAAAACCATTCTGCTTGTTTGCCTCAGCCACTTCGAGAAAATTATGCAGGCCCTTAATATACTCGGAGGTGCGTCGGTCACCGTACATCCAGTGCCGGTTCATCTGCGTGCGTTATATAGTTCTCATTATTGAACAACATATAACTCTCTAGAGCATCTAATTAAATCATACAAGTAATAACTATCTAGAACAACATATAACCAAAACCATCGCACTATATAATAACAAACAATAATAAAAGTAAGAAAGTTACACAAGTATCTATCTAAATCATACAAGTAAGAACTTTTTTCTTTTAGAAAGAAGATAAGAAGAAGAGGCTAACCACGGTGGTGCCGGCGCCGAGATGGGCGCGGGCGATCGACGGCGGTGAGGACGGGGACGGGACAGGACGGACCGCCAACCTAGACAAATCTTGAGGAAAATGGAGCTTGGACAAGGAGCTTCCAGAGGAGAAATCTTAAGTATGGCTCGGGCATTTCATCGAACACTTCATGTGCATAGGAGGTGAGCTAGAGAACCACAAAGCTCTCCCCTTGCCGGCCAAAAAAACAGAGCAGTGTGGAGTGCTCTGCTCGCTGGCGAGGGAGGTATATATAGGCATCTCATTGGTCCCGGTTCGTGGCTGGAACCGGGACTAAAGGACCCCCTTTGGTCCCGGTTCCAGCCACGAACCGGGACCAATGGTTGTGGGCCAGGAGCGAGGCACATTGGTCCCGGTTCGTGTCTGGAACCGGGACTAAAGAGTCCAGACGAACCGGGACCAATGCCCCACGAGGCCCGGCCGGCCCCCTGGCCTCACGAACCGAGACTGTTGCCCCCATTGGTCCCGGTTCGTGACTGAACCGGGACTAATGGGCTGGCCCGGCCTGGACCAAAGCCCTGTTTTCTACTAGTGGCATGGAGGCGAAGCCCTCCTTGACGAGCCGTCTGGACGCGGGGCTCCTCCCTGAGCGCCGGGCGGCCGCCTTCCCCGCCTTGGCCACGCACTGCGATGCCGACATCTTCGCCCTTCTTCCGATCTCTCTCTCTCTCTCTCCTCCTCCTCCTCCGTTCTACTTCGCCCGCTCTCTCTTTCTCTTTCTCTTGGTGACTGCAGATGACGAAGGGCGCCGGTGAGCTAATAAAGCTGCGGAGAACGTCTTGTATATCTAGATGTTACCCGTCTGTTCAACCAAACAGTAGATGACATGTAGGGCCCGCGCTCAGAACGACCCACACGTCGGTGTAAGGTGTTTTCTTTTCTGGGTGACATGTAGGATGGGTAACCGGAGGCATGGGACGTGCTGCGCTTCCGGATATTTTGTACAAAGAAAGATATCTACTTTAGTCAATGACATGTGGGTCCACACCACACGACTGCTGCGACTGGGCAATGTATTGTGAGTGCGAAAACCTTCTCTCGTCTTTTGCTTGGAGGGTAAGCCAGCTCAAACGACGCTCGGAGCTAATAAGACGTGCAAATAAAAACTTTTTGATATTATAATTTTTGTCTCGCAAAAAATAATTTATTATTTTGGATGAAGTGGATGTCTAAATTTTCTTCCATTCAATTGAGAAAAAGGAATATGCGTACAGTTTCAGTATTTGCCCAGAGGCCAGAACAGAGAAGCTTGTTAGAAGAATGTCATGGAGCCTCAAAGGTTTAGAGCATCTCCAACCGCGTCCCCAACAGGCCCCCCCGGGCGGGTTTTTTATCGCCGGCGCCGAAAAATTGCCCCAGTTGTGGCCCTAGGACCCCGTTTTTCGCTGGTTGGACCCCTTTTTTGGGCCGGCGAACCCAGGCCGAACCCAGCGCGCTGGGGGGCACTTGGAGGGCTCCGGCGGAAACAAAACGGCGTGTGGGACACCACTGTCAGGCGAATCCCACCTTTTTCGTCGCCCCACCCGCGCCCCTCGCGTCTCCCCACCATGCCGATTCCGGCGCCGGCGCCTCTCGCCTCCTGTTCACGACCACTGCGCCGCCACTAGAAGGCCATTTTCACCGCCGATTCATCCCCCGCCCGCCGGATTTCGCTTCCCCATACGCCCACCCCGTCGCCGTTCTCGAACGGCCACGCCGGCAGGACCGCCACGCCCACAAGGTCGCCGCGCCCACAAGGTGTTCGGCATTTTGCCTGGACACCATCTCGCCGGTCATGGACTCAGACGACGAGGAGACGTCCGCAGCTCTATTGGAGGAAGAAGCTGAGGCCGACACCGCCGACGAGGAACACCTCATGATACTCGCCTCGCTGGCCGGCCTGTTCGTGAACAACGACAAGCCCCGGCGAGGTGGCTCGGCGTCGGGCCGGCGCAAGAGCAAGCAGAGGCATCGGATGGAGGGCTATTGCATGCTCTACGCCGACTACTTCGCCGACGCTCCTCTGCACGGTGAGAAAGTATTTCGGCGCCGTTATCGGATAGGCCGGAAGCTCTTCCTCAGGATTGTGAATGCCATCCGGGAGTTCGACAACTATTTCATTTGCAAGAAGGATTGCACCGGCACAGTTGGATTCTCCTCACTCCAGAAATGCACCCAAGCTTTGAGGATGCTTGCATACGGAGCTCCCGCTGACATACAAGAAGATTATGGACGAATGGCCGAGTCCACCACCATTGAGTGTCTATACAAGTTCTGCAGGGCAGTGGTGGCAGTGTTTGGACCACGGTATTTGCGATCACCCAATGCTGAAGACACTGCTCGGATCCTAGCACAGAATGCAGCAAGAGGATTTCCTGGGATGCTTGGAAGCATCGACTGCATGCATTGGTCATGGAAAAACTGCCCATTTGCTTGGCAGGGGATGTACAAAGGCACCAAAGGAGGTTGCAGCGTGGTACTTGAGGCAGTAGCCACACATGACCTATGGATTTGGCACTCCTTCTTTGGTATGCCAGGAACTCACAATGACATCAACGTATTGCAGTGCTCGAATGTCTTCGCCAAGCTTGTTGAAGGTCATGCTCCTCCGGTGAACTTTGAGGTCAATGGGCGCCACTACAACAAGGGATACTATCTAGCAGATGGTATCTACCCGAGATGGTCCACATTTGTGAAGACTATCTCAAAACCTGTGGCGCCAAAGAAGGCACACTTGCTAAGTGTCAGGAGGCTTGCAGGAAAGATGTCGAGCGAGCATTTGGTGTGCTCCAATCTCAATTTGCTGTTGTCCGGTACCCCGCTCTGACCTAGTCGAAATCGCAGATGTGGGAGATCATGAATTGTTGTGTCTGCTTGCACAACATGATCATTGAGAGCGAGCAGGAAGAGCCAGTGTTTGACACTGAAGCATATCACAGGATGGGACCTCTTGCAGTCGTTGATCACCAGGTACCAGCAACATGGGCTGCCTACCTCAATATGCGCCAGGAGATCCGAGACCCACATGTGCATCAAGAATTGTAGGACGATCTGGTGGAGCAACTATGGAGGCTCAAGGGCAACGCCTAGTTCGATTTGTTTTAATTTATGTTGAAATTATGAGCTTGCGTCGTTGAACTATTTGATTTTGTATTAATTTTTGTGATGAACTTTGGTATGAACATTTAGTTTTTGTTGAATTTATGCCGAAAGAGCGCCGAAATTGTTGAATTTATGCCGAAAGAGCGCCGAAATTGTTGAATTTAAGCCGAAAGAGCGCCGAATTTGGGCCGAAAGTTTTGCCTATACTGGGCCGAAATCACCGTTTCGGGGGCGACCGTGGGGCGGCGGTTGGGAACCCGAGCCCCCCAGGCCGATTATAGCGCCGGTTGGCCCCTAGGCGGCTCTATTTCAGGCCCCTGGGGTGGCGAACGGCTAGAGATGATCTTAATACGACAACCATCTGGCCATCTTTAACATACACTATATTTTAAAGCTTGATTTGATCTAATCTATACAAGAAAAATCAATTGATTTCCTGTATGTGTGTTCTTTCACCCGCACGCTCGAAGGTAATGTGTATCTCATTTCACGATGACAATGTAAAATTGGCGAGTTAATTGCAAGTACCACAATTGGGGCATTACATGCAGATTCATACCAAGTCTGGTAATTTTCGCAGTTCAGTACCAACTTTGGGGCGAAGCGTTACAAATCGGGCTAAAACTGATGTTTATATGTATTGACGCTAAAGGTGACCGGTTGGCCCCGCGGGTCAGGTGCCACGCTGGCCAATGGGCGCATGCCCGCACGCTGACTGGACCAAGTCCGTTCGAGCCGGTTAACCCCCCCCCCCACTGCTGGTCGACCGAGCCACCCCCGCGTCCACTCTTCTCTTCCTCGTCTCTCCTTGCTCCCTCGCCCCCGCGCCGCCGCCTCCACCTGTCGGTCGTTGCCCGCCCGCCGTAGCCATGGTTTTCGAGGACGAAAGCAGCGATGGCACCTCCAGCCTCCCGTACATGCACTCCTCCTCCTCCACCGATGGCCTTAACCAGGTGAGCCTCCCTTTCTTATTGTGAGCTAGGTTTAGGGTTAGGTTATGAGAATTTGGAGATTGTTTTTGTTTAGCTGCATTTTGTTTTGGGGGTATGCTTTGATTCAGTTTCCTCCTCATCTTCACATGTTCTTAACTTTGATTTGATTCCACAGGTCCCCTATTCAGTTGAGGACTCCGAGTACAAGGGCCTTAAGGTAGATCTGATGGTGTTTTGTGAGAAGCATGGCAAGGCATCTGAGAGGCTGGTTGCATTTGAAGGAACATACACTGGGAGAAGGTTCTTAGCTTGTGTAGAGCCGGTATGTTTCATGGACATGCTATTAGGAGTTAATTATGTAGTGGATTTTGTACTTGACAGGGGCCAGATGATTGTGTCCTTGACAGTGGCATAGGCTTGTTTGCTTACTGTGAATTGTTGATATATCCATGTAGTTATGTGTGATTCAGTGATGTTTTAGGTAGTTAACATGATGTATCTATGTAGCAAAATTGTTATGGCAGATGCACACTAGCTCAATATTAAATGTATAATAAGGTGCCATGTAGCTATGTGTGATTCAGTGGTGTTGTTTTGCTAAATATATGATATTGTAATGTGCACATGCTCTTATGCTGATGTTAATTTTTATTATATTGAGCAAGTGCATCAGCAAAGTTCACTTTAGTTACTCCCATGAGCATTTGATGTTACTGACATGAGCATTTGTGTTACTTTAGCTATTCCCATATATTTAGATGAATTGTAGTAGCTGTGGCCTAAAATCACTGTTGAAATTGGTAAAGTTTTTCATTAAACTAATTGTTGCCTTTGATATTTTCCCAGGAAGGTCAAAACTATGGGTTTATTGAATGGGTTGATCACCAGTGGCCTCCAACAATGCAGAATGCATTGTTGAAGCTTTGGGCAATGTATGAAGATGCCAAGGATGCCAGGAGGGATGACAATCTTGAAAGTGCTCTAAAGATTCACCATCTTACAGAATAGAAAAACAAATTGGAGGCCAACTATGACAAGTTAGTTCAAGATGTGCATGAACTTATGAATTTCCAGGAGAAAAGGGTTCTGGATTTCAGTTATCTGCAATCTAATCTAATCTAACATATCAGCAGTATTGCAGAAGTGAGCTGGTGGCAGATATGAAGGGCCAGATGGCAAAGAAAGATGCAGAGCACCAAATTCTTAATGAGAAGTATCAACTCCTAGTGAACCTGACAAGGGCTCAAGCCACTGTCATACATAATTTGAAGTTGAAGAACATGAAAGAGTTGCAAGTGTTGAGTGAAGCTAGGACTAAATTGGATGTTGAGATTGCAGAGCTTAAAAAAGTGAGGGGAAGATCACCCATGAGAAGCTTGAGCTAAAGCTTCAAGTTGCTGACCTGCTAAAGGGAAAGGAAAAGATTAGTGAGGAGAGGTTCCAGTTAAAGCTTCATGTTGCTGAGCTCATCAAGGGAGAGGAAAGGCAGAAGGAGAAGATGATGGGGATCCAGGACATGTTAGTGGAATGAACCAGATGGTACTGTACTGGGCATTGCTGACCTTTTGGGATGTATGGTTGTGTAATGACCTAGTTAACTATGGTAGTGTACTGTATGGTTTTACTAATTGTGAACTCTGGCTGTGTATGTATCTACTATTTTATGTTGTCCATCCTTTGTTACCAAAGGTAAAATGACAGCATTTGAACTCCACTATGTATTTGAAATCCAGTATGTACTGGTGAACCATGCTGGTTAAATGCCATCTTTTTTAGTTATTAATTGTGAGCAATGTAGGTTTCATATTTGTTGATATGCAAAAAGCGTTTTTGAGCAATGCTTGTTTCATATTCGTTGATATGCAAAAAGCTTTTTTAGTTGTTAATTGTGAGCAATGTTGGTTTCATATTTGTTGATATGCAAAAAGCTTTTTAAGTTGTTAATTGTTAGCTAGCAATGATGGGATAAATTATTGATTTGCACATAGTTTTTTTGTTGTTAGTTGTTATTTGTTAATTGTGAGCAATGCTGGTTTCATAATTGTTGATATGCAAAAAGCTTTTTTAGTTGTTAATTGTTAGTTAGCAAAAAGTTTCATAGGGTTTAGGTGGTTCCGTCGACCCCGAGCCACCCTAAACCCTAGGTGGTAGTTTTAGGTGGTTCCGTCGACCCCGAGCCACCCTAAACCCTAGATGCTGATTTAGGTGGTTCCGTCGACCCCGAGCCACCCTAAACCCTAGGTGGTAGTTTTAGGTGGTTCCGTCGACCCCGAGCCACCCTAAACCCTAGATGCTTTTTTAGGTGGTCCCGTCGACCCCGAGTCACCCTAAACCCTAGGTGATAGTTTTAGGTGGTTCCATCGACCCCGAGCCACCCTAAACCCCACATGCTGATTTAGGTGGTTCCTTCGACCCCGAGCCACCCTAAACCCTAGGTGGTAATTTTAGGTGGTTCCGTCGACCCCGAGCCACCCTAAACCCTAGATGCTTTTTTAGGTGGTTCCATCGACCCCGAGCCACCCTAAACCCTAGATGCTTTTTTAGGTGGTTCCGTCGACCCCGAGCCACCCTAAACCATAGATCCCAAATATCAATCATAAAAATAATCATCCATCCAAATATCAATCCATCAACATATTGAGTACTCATCAAAATATCAATCATAAAAAGAACCATCCATCCATCAATATATTTGTAACTCATCCAAACATATAACATAAAAAGAACCATCCATCCATCAATATATTTAGTACTCATCAAAATATCAATCATAAAAAGGACCATCCATACATCAGTATATTTAGTACTCATCAAAATATCAATCATAAAATGAACCATCCATCCATCAATATATTTAGTACTCATCAACATATCCATCATACATAGCAAACAACAACATATATGGAATTAGCTAATACATAGATCCATTGTATCATAGTTTAAACAACATATCCATAGTTTGAACATTACATGGCACATCTGCCATGTAATAGTTACCACTAGCAGTGAAGAAAGCCATCCATCCACTGTGTGTACCACCAGAAGGTGTAGGAGCATTGGATGTGGAGGCAACATATTGCCTTGGGGCAGAGAATGCCCTTGAACCTCTCCCTGTACCTCTCCCAGAAGCACTTGTTGCTCTCCCAACACCTCTCCCTGTACCTCTCCCAGCAGCACTTGTTGCTCTCCCTGCACCTCTCCCTGCAGCACTGCTTGCAGCTCTCCCAGCACCTCTCCTTGCAGCTCTCCCTGCAGCACTCCCAGCACCTCTGCCTGCACCTCTCCCAGCACCTCTGCCTGCACCACTACCAGCAACACTTGTAGCAGCTGTTGGTGCCGGTGTAGGAGCAGCAACACCAACATTTGAATTCCTTGCAGTGGGCTGGAATAAACATGGAAATAAATTAGCAAGTAGTACAAGTCAAAATAACAAAGAATGCAAATATGTCAAAGGGGATTACCACATGTTTGTTCTTCCTCAAAGCTAGCTCATGCTTCAACTGTTTCATGCAGCTTGTGTACCTATGGCCTTGGAGCCCACAATTGCCACATGTTATAGTCCCCATTCTTGATGTGTCCTTTGGCTTTGGAACTTCAAATCTCCCCTTGATTCTCTTCTCCTTCTTTCTTCCCCTCCTCACTTTAAATCCAGGTGGTTCAATGTCTGGACCATGGGTCCTTGTCCAATCATGCTCACCAGGAACTGGATAGATCATTGGTTCATAAGCTGCCACATTGAATTGTTTCTTGAAGAATTTGCTCACATAATCCTCTGGAAATCTTTTGCCCTTATTTATTGCTGAGATGGCATGATTACATGGGATGCCACTAAGGTCCCATTTTCTGCAACCACATGTGTGAAGTTCCAAGTTCACAGCATGTGTTTGCTGCCCACTTGTAACTTGCCATAAATCCACACCAGCTTGAATAGGTTTGCAATATTTGGCCCTCTCCTTCTCAGCCTCTAGCTGCTCACTGTAATGGGGTGTTATCGCCCATCTAGTTGTCTTTCCACTCTCCCTGTTCATATGCCACCTTGCCATTTGCTTATCCTTTATTCCATCACACATTGTCCTTATTGGTTTCTTCCTAACATCTAGGATATACTTGTTGAACACCTCAGACAAATTGTTAACTACCAGGCCAGTCTTGCAGTTTGTGTCAAATGCATGCCTTGCCCATGTTTTCTTGGGTATTTCACTAAGCCACTTCCAAGCTTCCTCACATTCAGCTCTCAAGTCATTCATTGCAATGTTAAATTTGTATTCATTATATGCATAGGCAGTATTATCCATACACTTCTTTAGATCTTCCCCTCTAAATCCAGCATTTTGGAAGTTTGCATATAAATGCCTAAGGCAGAATCTTTGGTTGCAATTAGGAAAGACAACATTCACTGCATTTAGTAGCCCCTAGCACACACAATTAAACTAGCTAAGCTATTGTCTACCACATAACAACATTCACTGAGAGGCTTGAGCTAGATAAAACATATCACATAACAAATCTAACAGATAACAAATACACATACCTTTTGTCTATCAGACATTATTGTATATGGACCAAACTGTCCCACTTCTCCTCCTAGGCAGATTTTAAGTTGGTGAAGAAACCAACACCAGCTAGGTGTGTCCTCTTGCCCAACAATACCATATGCTAGTGGGTATATATTGTTATTGCCATCTCTACCAGTGGCATCAAGTAGTTGAGCACCAGTAGATAGCTTAATAAAGCACCCATCAACACGTGCAAGAGTAAGCAAAATCAATAGCTCAAACATTAAAATGCATTTAAAGGTGAAAAAAATATGTAACTATTGCACAAGGTAAAGAAACTGACCAATGAATGGTCTGCACCCCTTGAGAAACCCCTCCCTTGCTCCATTGATGCAATAGAACATGGCATGAAATCTTGGGCCTGGATGGGGAATTTTTTCAGTTGGTGTTGGAGTTACAGTTGTGACTACTACTCTACTGCTAGGGTTTGTATCCATCACTGTGTGGGCATAGTCTCTCAACCTAGGGCATTGCTTCTTGTGTTCTCCTAGCACGGCATCAAAAGCTATGTTCTTTGCCCTATATGCCATTGACTTGGGCACATCTACACCATACTTTTCCATACAGGCATCAATCAAAGTCTGAATCCCAGTAGCTGGATCAGATCTGAATAATGACTCATATTTCTTTGCAAGCCACTTGGCACTGACCCTGGTTGTCTCTGTACTAATAGGGCAAGTGTGCTCAATTCTCATCTTCTTAATTACAAAAGTAGTTTCCCCTTTTATAACTGCTGCCACAATAAAGAATTTGCAATGTTCATGTTTGCACTGAACAATTATCCTCTGATCTGAGTTCCTGTGATATGTGAAGTTTCTGTTCTGAGTGATGTGTAAGTTCAACAAAGCCTCTCTGAATTGATGTCGATCCTTGAAAGTCATCTGTAGACATAATTGTTGATGTGGTTGCTCCATTTTCTCATTGTACCATTTTCTAGCAGGCCTCTTCTTTGCCCTGGTCTTCCTTTTCTTTGGCAGGACAAATGACAATGGCTCAAAACCATCATCATCAGCCTCCTTCAACAAACCTTTCTCTTCTTCATCAGATGAAGGTATGAAATCAGGAACCTCCTCTTGCAATACACTTGAATGTGACTTTGTTGTTGGCCCTCTCCTAACTGGAAGCTTCTGCTTCTTCTTCTTCTTCTCTGCATGTACAAGTACAGTCCCTTCTTCCTCTGAAACATATGTGTCATCTACCTCCAAATGAAACAGTTCCTCAACCACTGTGTCTCCCTCATAATGCACAACTTCTTCCTCCTCTGATTCTTCATCTTCTGTTTCTTCCTCTTCCAGTTCTTCCTCCTCTCTCTGTCTCTTTCCCTCTTCCATCTCTATGTCATCAGCATCACCCATATAATAATGGTTTTGGTCACTACCATCTTCACCTTCAGAATCAGACTCAGCATCACCAGTCCCCTCATATCTCTCTTCTTCTTCTACTTCCAAAACTGCTTTCAGCTTTCCTTTTACATTCCTGCTCTCTTGTGTGCAAACACCAGTAGCATAAGGTACACTTCCAAAGCTGCTACTTTGACTTTCAAAGACAATTCCTTCCTGATCAACAACATAGATGGGAGGCTGGCTCAGATCATATACCACAGGCTCTTTATACACAATTGGGCTCAGTTCTTGCCTCTGAAACTGGCTAACAGGAGGTGGACATGCCCTGACCAGCAAATTAAGAACCTCAGCCTCCTTATTTTGCCTCTTTATCTTTTGCAACTGAACATTACTCTCTACCAACTGCAACCCTTGCTCCCCTAAGCCTGGATTCTCAATGTGATATAGTAGATCATATACAGTAAATCCTTGGGCTTCCATCACTGCAACAATATTTAGATATGTTACATCTGAACTGCAGAGCTTCATCTCTAATATTTCTCCAGCATCAAAATGGATCCTAACATACAAAATGTCATCATACAAACTGCAAAATGGAAAACAACTGAAACAATTCAGTATCCTAGCAAACAATTTGTTTGAACAGAACACAAAATAATAGTAAAATTTTGACCCTAGGCTATTAAACAATTTAAGGTAATATACAAACAAAGCTTTGTTTTACTCTTTTATGTTTAGTAATGAATTTTACCACTTTTAATTAACAGAAATGATTGAATTACTCACAGTTAGCCATAGTTAACAATTTAAGCAAACACAAAGGCTACAAACCTAAATAATTATGAAAAATACTCTGAATATGACTAAAAACACTAAAGATGGTAATCAATCTAAATAAAAAAGATAAGCAACAACTAACCATAAGTCAAAGGCAGATTTATAGCTAAAAAATATTGCACAACTAGCTAGCCCTAATCCCAATTTGAAGTCAGGAAGCAGAAAACCCTAACCCTAATCCCCATTTCGAGTTAACTAAAGAGGAAGAAATCAGGAGAACTTACAGGACACCGTCGATTCCATGCGTCCACTGATGGCTGATGCTAGGGTTCGCCACCCAAATTTGCGCCAGCCGCAACCTCTGCTCCATGGACAGCGCTGGCTCCGCAAAATCGCCGTCCTCGCTAGAATACTCCGAGCTGGAGTAGCCGTCACCGCCACCGCCCTCAGTCCCTCCTATCGAGCCGCCGACACCTAAGAAGGGTAGCTCGTCGCCGCCACCTCCCTCGCCGCTTGCCGGAGTTGTGGACGCCATCGTGCAGAGCAGCCGCATGGGAGAGGAGGGTTCGAGGGGAGAAGACGACCGACCAGGTGGCTCGGTCGACCAGCAGCCGGCTCGAACGGACTTGGTCCAGTCAGCGCGCGGGCACGCGCCCATTGGCCAGCGTGGCGCCTGACCTGCGGGGCCAACCGGTCAGCTTTAGCGTTAATACGTATAAACAACAGTTTTAGCCCGATTTGTAACGCTTCGCCCCAAAGTTTTTTTTACGAGTTGAGGAAATCTGACGGTTGGAAATTGATTCAAAATGTGTCATTAGCTTTCAAATAAGCTAGACAGTTTCATGCAAATTTGTGCACAGTCGATCGTAGTTACAGTAGTACGTAGAATCTTTATCCCACATATACGCGGGACGTTTGGAGACACAACCAATCCATATGGCTTTGCACGCCGGCGTACGCCGGTATGCCCTACGCTACATTTGTGTGATCGTTTGAAGTCCGGCCGACGCGTGGCGCGCCGCGACAGGGTCAGGAGGGGATGCGAGGATCGAGTAGGATGCAGGTGGGACCCGGTTCGTGCGTGTTGGTTCGCTTTTGGATCTCTCTGTCGTGTTCCTTGGAGCGACCAGCATGGGAGGGGTTGCAGTGGGCCCCACCTTCTCTGGGCAAGCCGAGATGAGCTGTCGTGGTGTGGTGTGGTGGCTAACGTAGCCAGGACATTCAATGTTGCGGATCAGAAATGATACTCCTACCTTGGTTATTAATCATTTGGAGAATAGTTCCGTCCTTGGTTAATGTACAAGTAGTATTAAATGCTCCGAGGGAATTTTATTGATAAACACTCCTCCGCGGATTCAGTCACCTACGGTGGATCCAAGTGCACAAGGGTACAAAGGTGCGCACGCACGCTATTCTTTTTTCCAAGAAGATGATATTGGGGCTGTCACAACCGAGTAACTGACATGACGGTAGACACAGTGAAAAAGTATAATCAAGTTGCTTTCAAGACAAATGAATATACTCCTGTGTACAGCGGTCAATCTAAGATAACTTTACGGATCGTGACACTAGCTAGGCACTCAAATATAATACGAGCACCACTTGGTAAACAGATGAGTATATAGATCATTGGTTGTTTTCAGTGAATATAAGGATCACCGGACGGGGCAGGTAGATTGGCCATGCATCCCGGCTGATCAAACCAGGACCTTTTTTTTTTTTTTTTTTTGCGCTGGAAACCAGGACCAATTTGAAGTGCGCCCTTGCTGATCGCCCCCATGATGCCGTTCGTCGCGTTCAACGAACTGCCGCAAAGGCTTTCAGGTGTAGCAGGTCTCGTCGGGGTCAGACCGATGGAGGGGACAGACTCTGTCGCCCGCGGCTGTTGGTACGTTCGCATGCACAACATGGCTCCTTCCTTTCGTCGCCCCTTTTATTACTACCTGCCAACTCGGAACGAGATCCTCTGACTTAAAGACGTCTACTGCAGAGGGACGTCGTACAACATGCACCGTTCATCACGCATCCAACGACACCGATGGACTATAGCCTTTCTCTCGGGTCGAAACAGAAATAAGCGGCCCATACGGCCCACTTCGACGCTAGCCATCGCTCTCGCCTCGCTCCGCCGCCGTCGGTCAGTCGCCCTTGTCTCTCCTAGGGTTCACACGCTGACGGCGAAGTGAGGTCGCTGCTCCGTCAGTTTGCGTGCTGCGTAGCCTTGTAGCGGCAGAGCTAGCCGTTACCCCGTCAAGGCGTTACGCTGCCTAGCCGTCGAGGCGGCATAGCCAGCCGCGGCCACGTACACGGTGCGACGCCGCCGGAGCCGTCGAGACCGTTGAGCCGCGGACCAAGCATCCTCGCCGCCGCCGATTCTTCTCGGAATACTGTTGTGCTGCTTGCCTCGTGTTGCATTGGTTTGGTGCTTGCTTTCCTTGATGTACAGGTGTCTGAAGTTTCAGGTGTGCAGAAGCTACAGATTCAGTTTTGCAGACAAGCAGCAACAACAGAGAAGCAGCAAAACTCAGGCGAAATGCCAAACTGAGCTTGTAATTGATGTGAATTGAGAGTATATTTCAGTGAGTAGTGTGACTGGATGTTGTATCCAGATTGTAATCATGTGAGTGTGGAGTTTAGTTAATTTGAGTGTGATTATCGTTACAAAATAATCTCTTTTGTCTTGTGTTCGACGACCCTCATTTGCACAAACAAACCTACATGATGTAACCTTGTCATCGGTAGGCCTTCTGTTCGTATACCTTTTTCTGACCTCAAATCCTTTCTGTCCGCTGTAAGTAAGTCAAAACGTCCAAGCCTCATCGGAATTTCCGAATTCCATGCCAACATGAGGTACAAAACTAGGCAATACAACTCTGTAACGTAAAAATAACCTGAACATTAGACTTGTGGATGTGCATAGAAATATTGGGGAGAAGTATAAAGAAAATCAAAATCAGTGAGATCTCATGACAAAGCCAATGTACTTGGGATAAGAAAATTTTACCTGTTAGAATTAGAATCATGGTGCACTGTATTAGTCTCCTCTTCCATCTCAGTTGCTTCTTCCATCAGAAAAAGGGATGCCTGATCAGAGTTTAACAGGGTGCTTCTTCCATCAGAAAAAGGGATGCCTGATCAAAGTTCAACAGGGTGCTTCTTCCATCAGAAAAAGGGATGCCTGATCAAAGTTCATTAGGGAAATTTGATCGATTTCTAAAGTGATCTGATGGTGAAAGTTCAATCTATTTCAGTGTTTTATTCATGTGTTAGATGTCCGAGAAAGAGAAAGGGCTATGGAGACTTACTACGATTGACGAGCAGAGCAGCAGTTCCGGCGCTGGGATCTCCTTCCGATCAACTAGCAAGTTGTTTTTTCCATCAAAAAAAAAGAAATTTGATCAATTTCTAAAGTGATCTGATGGTAAAGTTCAATCAATTCCAGTGTTTTATTCATGCCTTAGAGATCAGAGAAAGGAGTACGCAGACTTACTGAGATTGAGTAGCAGAGCAGCCGTCCCAACTTTTGGCGCCGTTTTGTACTGCTTGCGGGCTGTTGGCGCCCTTTTTCTGTTGGCATCTCGCGCCTTTTTCCCCTGGCTTTCCCTCGCTAGCGTCGGACTGGGCCGCATGGGCCGCTTATTTCTGTTCCCATCCAAGAGAAAGGTTGTAGTCCATGCGTATGTCGTTGGATGCATGATGAGCGGTGCAGGTTGTACAACGTCCCTCGGCAGTACACGTTCCTAAGTTAGAGGATCTCGTTCTGCCAACTCAGAGTCACTCCGTAAAAGCCCCCTATTGAACCCGTGAATGTAGCATTGTTGCTTATTACTCCCGGATGATCTCTTGTTAGTACTACTGAAGTTGTACCAACTCGCGGACCACTGGAACTCTGGTGCCGGGGTGGCCCGCTCACCGTACGTAGACGGAGTAGCAAAAAGTGCGAAAGCTACTTTGCGGCCGGCACGTTTCCTGCGCTCGCAGGGATGCGTACTTGTGGTTGTGCGGGACCTTATGCAGCGAGCGGGCACACCGTTTTTGCTCATAGGAGGACACGATTCAACATCAAATTGTTTGTCGCGTTGGCATTGCACGGATCACAAATTGAATGGATGAGCTTAATGCATGGTTTGCAATTTGAAGTTTTTTTGTTAACATAAGAAAAACAACTTAAAACCGCCAAATCATATCATAGTGGCGTCAGCCGCCTTCCACGCGTGCCACATGTCCCCATGCGCCCCACACACACCACTCTCCCCTTCCTCCTTGTCTTCTTCCCCAACGGTCGAGCTCATTCATGTTTCCTTCGCTGCGCCTACATCTCATCGGGGTGGGCTTCCCATCCTTTGTAGCTATCCCTTTCCTTTCCAACCCACCCTTTATCACAACCATCATTGTCCATCACCCCCGATATTGTTGCTTGGGCCGCCACAATTTGTTGCAGGTGCCTCTCGTGCTCCCGAGCCTCTCCTTAATTCAGACCAGGACGTGACACCGGAGCTTGTCGTTGCCACTATTGCAAGCTTGCCCCCTATCCCACCCTCCCTTACCCCTGTCGCCCCACCACTGATGTTGCGAGCTATGCCCAAGTCCAACGTCATCATGCGCCCACTGCCACAATCGATGTTGCCCACATCGGTGGTTCAATGAAACATGGGCAAATTATGATTCGCATCACACGCAATGTTGCAAATCCCCCTCTTGATGGCGATGTCGCCGCTGCTGCGGATGACATGTTGCCGCCATGCGGGGAATGGTGTGATGTTGGAAAGGTGTCGTTGCAATGCAACATGAGGCTGGTCGGAGACATTGATGTTGCAATCAAAGACTTATCGCTAGACACTGTTTGCTGGAATTCTGGTCATGGGTGTTGCAATTCCCGTCGTTGTCACCTCACCCATTTCCAGGTCAGGCATCGGTGTGTGCCGCAAGGATTCCGTGTGCGCTGATGCAAGGACGGTGCTGCCAACGACTGACTGTGCTGCGTTGTAGTGTGCAAGGCCATGAGGGGTGCTGTAACGGAGGCTAGTCTGCATGCGGTTGCACGGCGTGATGAACCAGAGTTAGTTGCTTGACTAGCACCTGAGGGCGGTCAAACGGTGTCCTCGTCATGATGTTGTGAGGATGCGAATGCGTGGGTGACTATGAGGCATACAAGGAGAAGGGTGACTTGAGATTATTATCGAATGGTCACGAACAGGCCAATCAGGCTGCTAGTGGTGCGGCTAATCCCTGTGCGGAAGAGCCGACTAACGCCTAGTGCTGGCCTAGTGAAAGTGCAATTGTCACTCAATTATGATTTTGGTGTTGATCACAATACAATCTGCAAGGACTAATATCGGTTGCTAAGTTTGTTGGAAATATGCCCTAGAGGCAATAATAAATTGGTTATTATTATATTTCCTTGTTCATGATAATCGTTTATTATCCATGCTATAATTGTATTGATTGGAAACTCAAATACATGTGTGGGTACATAGACAACACTGTGTCCCTAGTAAGCCTCTAGTTGACTAGCTTGTTGATCAAAGATGGTTAAGGTTTCCTAGCCATGGACATGAGATGTCATTTGATAACGGGATCACATCATTAGGAGAATGATGTGATGGACAAGACCCAAACTGTAAACGTAGCATTTGATCGTGTCAGTTTATTGCTATTGTTTTCTGCATGTCAAGTATCTGTTCCTTTGACCATGAGATCATGCAACTCACTGACACCGGAGGAATACCTTGTGTGTATCAAACGTCGCAACGTAACTGGGTGACTATAAAGGTGCTCTACAGGTATCTCCGAGGATGTCTGTTGGGTTGGCATGGATCAAGACTGGGATTTGTTACTCCGTATGACGGAGAGGTATCTCAGGGCCCACTCGGTAATACAACATCACAATGAGCCTTGCAAGCAATGTGACTAAAGTGTTAGCCACGAGATCTTGTATTACGGAACGAGTAAAGAGACTTGCCGGTAACGAGATTGAACTAGGTATAGAGATACCGACGATCGAATCTCGGGCAAGTAACATACCGAAGAACAAAGGGAACAGCATACGGGATTAACTGAATCCTTGACATAGAGGTTCGACCGATAAAGATCTTCGTAGAATATGTAGGAGCCAATATGGGCATCCAGGTCCCGCTATTGGTTATTGGCCGTAGAGGTGTCTCGGTCATGTCTACATAGTTCTCGAACCCGCAGGGTCTACACACTTAACGTTTGGTGACGATTAGTATAATTGAGTTATTATGTTGGTGACCGAAAGTTGTTCGGAAGTCTCGGATAAGATCCCGGACATGACGAGGATCTCCGGAATAGTCCGGAGGTAAAGATTGATATATGTGATAATAGTGTTTTGATCTCCGGAAGAGTTCCGAAGTTCACCGGAAGAGGTTCCGGATGTTTACCGAAGTGTTCGGGTGCAGCAACACTTTATATGGGCCAAGGGATAAAAGCCCACGAGGTATTGGAAAGTGCAAAAGTAGTTTTGCTGCCGCGTAAGCGGTACTACCGCTTGTGTGAAGCGGTACTACCGCCCGAGCGGTACTACCGCTTGTGTGAAGCGGTACTACCGCCCAAGCGGTACTACCGCTTGTGTGAAGCGGTACTACCGCTTGTGTGCGGCTGTGCACGGTTCGGCAGGGATCCGAGTTGGACTCTTTCCCTGCGGGCCAAACCGACCTTGTGCGGGCAAAACCGACCTGGAGGAGGCTTTTACTCCAAGTTTAGACCCCAAGGCTCAACATATAAATAGAGGGGCAGGGCTAGCACACGGGATACATCAGGATTTCCCAAGCCGTGTGCCGGCAACCCTAGCCCTCTAGTTCCTCCGTCATAATCTCCGTAGTGCTTGGCGAAGCCCTGCAGAGATTGTTCCTCACCACCATCACCACGCCGTCGTGCTGCTGGAACTCAACCACTACTTCACCATCGCTCGCTGGATCGAGGAGGTGAAGGCGTCATCAAGCCGTACGTGTGTTGAACGCGGAGGTGCCGTCCGTTCGGCACTAGATCGGAAGGATCGTGATTGGATCGCGGGACGCTCGGCGATTTGGATCGCGAAGACGTTCGACTACATCAACCGCGTTTATTAACGCTTCCGCTTAGCGATCTACAAGGGTATGTAGATTCACTCTCCCTCTCGTAGATGCTCATCACCATGGATAGATCTTGCGTGTGCGTAGGAAAAATTTTTGTTTCCCATGCAACGTTCCCCAACAGTGGCATCATGAGCTAGGTCTATGCGTAGATGAGATCTCGAGTAGAACACAAACGAGTTGTGGGCGTGGATGTATACATATTGCTTGCCGTTACTAGTTGATATTTGATTCGGCGGTACTGTGAGATGAAGCGGCCCGGACCGACATTACGCGTACACTTACGCGAGACAGGTTCCTTCAACTAACATGTAACTTCGTTGCATAAAGATGGCTAGCGGGTGTCTGTCTCTCTCACTTTAGTTGAATCGATTTCAATGAAGAGGGTTCTTTTAGAAGATCAAAAAGCAATCACTACACCACGTTGTGGTTTTGCGTAGGTAAGAACGGTTCTTGCAAACCCGTAGCAGCCACGTAAAATTTGCAACAACAATTAGAGGACGTCTAACTTGTTTTTGCAGGGTATGTTGTGATGTGATATGGCCAATTACATGATGAGATATATGTGATGTATGAGATGATCATGTGTTGTATAGAATATCACGACTTGCATGTCGATGAGTACGGCAACTGGCAGGAGCCATAGAGTTGTCTTTAATTATTGTATGACCTGCGTGTCAATCATTAAGCGCTATGTAATGCTTTACTTTATCGCTAAACGTTAGCAATAGTCGTGGAAGCAACAGTCGGCGCGACAACCTTATGGCGACACGTTGATGGAGATCAAGATGATGGAGATCATGGTGTCATGCCGGTGACGATGGAGATCATGCCGGTGCTTTGGAGATGGAGATCAAAAGCACAAGTTCATGGCCATATCATGTCACTTATGATTTGCATGTGATGTTAATCCTTTTATGCATCTTATTTTGCTTAGGACGACGGTAGCATTATAAGGTGATCCCTCACTTAAATTTCAAGATAAATTGTGTTCTCCCCAAGTGTGCACCGTTGCGAAAGTTCGTCGTTTCGAGACACGCCGTGATGATCGGGTGTGATAGACTCTACGTTCGCATACAACGGGTGTAAGCCATGTTGCACGTGCGGAACACTCGGGTTAAACTTGACGAGCCTAGCATGTACAGACATGGCCTCAGAACACAAGAGACCGAAAGGTCGAACATGAGTCATATAGTAGATATGATCAACATGAAGATGTTCACCATTGAAACCACCTCAACTCACGTGATGATCGGACTTGAGTTGGTGGATTTGGATCATGTTACACTTGAATGACCGGAGGGATGTCAATTTGAGTGGGAGTTTTTAAGTAATATGATTAACTAAACTCATTATCTAGAACAATAGTCTAAGTTGTCTTTGCTATATTTATGTTGTAGATCATGGCTCGCGCAGTAGCACCCCTGAATTTTAATGCGTTCCTAGAGAAAGCTAAGTTGAAAGATGATGGAAGTAACTTTGTGGACTGGGCCCGTAATCTAAGGATTATCCTTACGGCTTCCCAGAAGGCTTATGTCCTTGATGCACCGCTTGGTGATCCACCCGCTCCAGTTGAGTCTCTAGACGTTGTGAACGCCTGGCAGGCTCGTTCTGATGATTACTCAATAGTTCAATGTGCAATGTTGTATGGCTTAGAACCGGGACTTCAAAGACGTTTTGAACGTCATGGAGCATATGAGATGTTCCAGGAATTGAAGTTTATCTTTCAGAAGAATGCCCGGATCGAGAGATATGAGATCTCCGATAAGTTCTATGCTTGCAAGATGGAGGAGAACGGGTCTATCAGTGATCACGTGCTCAGAATGTCTGGGTACTCCACCCGTCTGGCTGAGTTAGGGATGCCCCTTCCGCCAGAGGCTATCACTGACAGAGTTCTTCAATCATTGCCACCTAGCTACAAGAGCTTCGTGTTGAACTATAACATGCACGGGATGAACAAGTCAGTCGCCGAGCTGTTTGCGATGCTGAAAACCGCTGAGTCTGAAATTCAGAAGGAGCATCAAGTGTTGATGGTCAATAAAACCACTAGTTTCAAGAAAAATGGCAAGGGTAAGAAGGGTAACTCCAAGCAGAGTGGCAAAGCAGTTGCTCCTCTCGTGAAGAAACCCAAGGCTGGACCCAAACCAGAAACTGTGTGTTTTCATTGCAAGGGAACTGGACACTGGAAGCGGAATTGCCCCAAGTATTTGGCTGACAAGAAGGCGGCCAACAACAAACAAGGTATATATGATATACATGTTATTGATGTGTACCTTACCAACTCTCGTTGTAGTGCCTGGGTATTTGATACCGGTGCGGTTGCTCATATTTGCAACTCAAAACAGGAACTGCGGAATAGACGGAGGCTGGCAAAGGACGAAGTGACGATGCGCGTGGGAAATGGTTCCAAGGTTGATGTGATCGCCGTCGGCACGCTCGCTCTTCGATTACCGTCGGGATTAGTGATGAACCTAAATAAGTGTTATTTGGTGCCTGCGTTAAGCATGAACATTATATCTGGATCTTGTTTATTGCGAGACGGTTACTCATTTAAATCAGAGAATAATGGTTGTTCTATTTATATGAGTAATATCTTTTATGGTCATGCACCCAATGTGAGGGGTTTATTCTTGTTGAATCTCGATAGTAATGATACACATGTTCATAACATTGATGCCAAAAGATATAGAATTGATAATGATAATACCACTTTCTTGTGGCACTGCCGTTTAGGTCATATTGGCGTAAAACGCATGAAGAAGCTCCATGATGATGGACTTTTGGAGTCACTTGATTTTGAATCACTTGACACATGTGAGCCATGCCTCATGGGCAAGATGACTAAAACGCCGTTCTCTGGAACAATGGAACGGGCAAGTGACTTATTGGAAATCGTACATACTGATGTGTGCGGTCCGATGAGTATTGAGGCGCGCGGTGGTTATCGTTACTTTCTCACCTTCACTGATGACTTAAGTAGATATGGGTATATTTACTTAATGAAACACAAGTCTGAAACATTTGAAAAGTTCAAACAATTTCAGAGTGAAGTTGAGAATCATCGTAACAAGAAGATTAAATTCCTACGATCTGATCGAGGAGGAGAATATCTGAGTTATGAGTTTGGCAGTCACTTAAAACAGTGTGGAATTGTTTCACAATTGACACCGCCTGGAACACCACAGCGTAATGGTGTGTCCGAACGTCGTAATCGAACTTTATTGGATATGGTGCGATCTATGATGTCTCTTGCCGATTTGCCACTATCGTTTTGGGGTTATGCATTAGAGACAGCTGCATTCACTTTAAATAGGGCACCATCGAAATCCGTTGAGACAACGCCATATGAACTTTGGTTTGACAAGAAGCCAAAGCTGTCGTTTCTTAAAGTTTGGGGATGTGATGCTTATGTCAAAAAGCTTCAGCCTGAAAAGCTGGAACCCAAAGCGGAGAAATGCGTCTTCATAGGATACCCAAAAGAGACAATTGGGTATACCTTCTACCTCAGATCCGAGGGCAAAGTGTTTGTCGCTAAAAACGGAACATTTCTTGAGAAAGAGTTTCTCTCGAAAGAATTGAGTGGGAGGAAGATAGAACTTGATGAGGTTGTTGAACCTTTACTTCAACCTGAGAGTAGCGCAGTGCAGAAAGTTGTTTCTGTGGAGCCTACATTAGCTGAAGAGGAAGTTAATGATGATGATCATGAAGCTTTGGATCAAGTTGCTATCGAACCTCGTAGGTCGACAAGGACGCGTACTGCTCCTGAGTGGTACGGCAACCCTATCTTAGAGGTCATGTTGTTAAACAACGATGAACCTACGAGCTATGGAGAAGCGATGATGGGCCCGGATTCCGAGAAGTGGTTAGAGGCCATGAAATCCGAGATGGGATCCATGTATGAAAACAAAGTATGGACTTTGGAAGTATTACCTGAAGGGCGTAAGGCCATTCAGAACAAATGGATCTTTAAGAGGAAGACGGACGCGGACGGTAATGTCACCTTCTATAAAGCTCGACTTGTGGCAAAGGGTTTTTCACAAGTTCAAGGAGTTGACTACGATGAGACCTTCTCACCCGTAGCGATGCTTAAGTCCGTCAGAATCATGTTAGCAATAGCTGCCTTTTTCGATTATGAAATTTGGCAGATGGATGTCAAAACAGCGTTCCTTAACGGTTACCTTAAGGAAGAGTTGTATATGATGCAACCAGAAGGTTTTGTCGATCCAGAGAATGCTGACAAAGTTTGCAAACTCCAGCGATCCATTTATGGACTGGTGCAAGCATCTCGGAGTTGGAATCTTCGCTTTGATGAAGTGATCAAAGCGTTCGAGTTTATACAAGTTTACGGAGAAGCTTGTATTTACAAGAAAGTGAGTGGGAGCTCTATAGCGTTTCTAATATTATATGTGGATGACATATTGCTGATTGGAAACAATATAGAAATGTTGGAAAGCGTGAAGGAATATTTGAACAAGAGTTTTTCAATGAAGGACCTAGGAGAAGCTGCTTTCATATTAGGCATCAAGATCTATAGAGATAGATCAAGACGCTTAATAGGACTTTCACAAAGCACATACCTTGATAAGATTTTGAAGAAGTTCAAAATGGATCAGTCCAAGAAGGGGTTCTTGCCTGTTTTGCAAGGTGTGAAGTTGAGTAAGACTCAATGCCCAGTGACTGCAGAAGATAGAGAAAAGATGAGTGTCATCCCCTATGCTTCGGCCATAGGCTCTATCATGTATGCAATGCTGTGCACAAGACCCGATGTCAGCCTTGCCATAAGTATGGTCGGAAGGTTTCAAAGTGATCCAGGAATGGAACACTGGACGGCGGTCAAGAATATCCTGAAGTACCTGAAAAGGACTAAGGACATGTTTCTCGTTTATGGAGGTGATCAAGAGCTCGTCGTAAAGGGTTACGTCGATGCAAGCTTTGACACTGATCCGGATGACTCTAAGTCGCAAACCGGATACGTATTTATTCTTAATGGGGGTGCGGTTAGCTGGTGCAGTTCCAAGCAAAGCGTGGTAGCTGATTCTACATGCGAAGCGGAGTACATCGCTGCCTCGGAGGCGGCGAAGGAAGGTGTCTGGATGAAGGAGTTCATGACAGATCTTGGAGTAGTGCCTAGTGCACTTGACCCAATGACTCTGTTTTGTGATAATACTGGTGCCATTGCTCTAGCCAAGGAACCAAGATTTCACAAGAGGACCAGACACATAAAGCGACGTTTCAATTCCATCCGCGATTACATCAAAGAGGACGACATAAATATTTGCAAAGTACACACGGATCTAAATGTTGCAGATCCGATGACTAAACCTCTTCCAAGGGCTAAACATGAACAACACCAGAACTGCATGGGTGTTCGATTCATTACAATGTAAATCACATAGTGATGTGAACTAGATTATTGACTCTAGTGCAAGTGGGAGACTGTTGGAAATATGCCCTAGAGGCAATAATAAATTGGTTATTATTATATTTCCTTGTTCATGATAATCGTTTATTATCCATGCTATAATTGTATTGATTGGAAACTCAAATACATGTGTGGGTACATAGACAACACTGTGTCCCTAGTAAGCCTCTAGTTGACTAGCTTGTTGATCAAAGATGGTTAAGGTTTCCTAGCCATGGACATGAGATGTCATTTGATAACGGGATCACATCATTAGGAGAATGATGTGATGGACAAGACCCAAACTGTAAACGTAGCATTTGATCGTGTCAGTTTATTGCTATTGTTTTCTGCATGTCAAGTATCTGTTCCTTTGACCATGAGATCATGCAACTCACTGACACCGGAGGAATACCTTGTGTGTATCAAACGTCGCAACGTAACTGGGTGACTATAAAGGTGCTCTACAGGTATCTCCGAGGATGTCTGTTGGGTTGGCATGGATCAAGACTGGGATTTGTTACTCCGTATGACGGAGAGGTATCTCAGGGCCCACTCGGTAATACAACATCACAATGAGCCTTGCAAGCAATGTGACTAAAGTGTTAGCCACAAGATCTTGTATTACGGAACGAGTAAAGAGACTTGCCGGTAACGAGATTGAACTAGGTATAGAGATACCGACGATCGAATCTCGGGCAAGTAACATACCGAAGAACAAAGGGAACAGCATACGGGATTAACTGAATCCTTGACATAGAGGTTCGACCGATAAAGATCTTCGTAGAATATGTAGGAGCCAATATGGGCATCCAGGTCCCGCTATTGGTTATTGGCCGTAGAGGTGTCTCGGTCATGTCTACATAGTTCTCGAACCCGCAGGGTCTACACACTTAACGTTTGGTGACGATTAGTATAATTGAGTTATTATGTTGGTGACCGAAAGTTGTTCGGAAGTCTCGGATAAGATCCCGGACATGACGAGGATCTCCGGAATAGTCCGGAGGTAAAGATTGATATATGTGATAATAGTGTTTTGATCTCCGGAAGAGTTCCGAAGTTCACCGGAAGAGGTTCCGGATGTTTACCGAAGTGTTCGGGTGCAGCAACACTTTATATGGGCCAAGGGATAAAAGCCCACGAGGTATTGGAAAGTGCAAAAGTAGTTTTGCTGCCGCGTAAGCGGTACTACCGCTTGTGTGAAGCGGTACTACCGCCCGAGCGGTACTACCGCTTGTGTGAAGCGGTACTACCGCCCGAGCGGTACTACCGCTTGTGTGAAGCGGTACTACCGCCCAAGCGGTACTACCGCTTGTGTGAAGCGGTACTACCGCTTGTGTGCGGCTTTGCACGGTTCGGCAGGGATCCGAGTTGGACTCTTTCCCTGCGGGCCAAACCGACCTTGTGCGGGCAAAACCGACCTGGAGGAGGCTTTTACTCCAAGTTTAGACCCCAAGGCTCAACATATAAATAGAGGGGCAGGGCTAGCACACGGGATACATCAGGATTTCCCAAGCCGTGTGCCGGCAACCCTAGCCCTCTAGTTCCTCCGTCATAATCTCCGTAGTGCTTGGCGAAGCCCTGCAGAGATTGTTCCTCACCACCATCACCACGCCGTCGTGCTGCTGGAACTCAACCACTACTTCACCATCGCTCGCTGGATCGAGGAGGTGAAGGCGTCATCAAGCCGTACGTGTGTTGAACGCGGAGGTGCCGTCCGTTCGGCACTAGATCGGAAGGATCGTGATTGGATCGCGGGACGCTCGGCGATTTGGATCGCGAAGACGTTCGACTACATCAACCGCGTTTATTAACGCTTCCGCTTAGCGATCTACAAGGGTATGTAGATTCACTCTCCCTCTCGTAGATGCTCATCACCATGGATAGATCTTGCGTGTGCGTAGGAAAATTTTTTGTTTCCCATGCAACGTTCCCCAACAAAGTTATCTCGGGACATTGGTTTCTCTATTGCGTCTACGGACATCGGTGGCCCTATCGATAAAAAGGGAAAAGACAGTGTTCATCGACAGCTCGAGAAGTTTTATGTTTCTTTCGAGTCCTAGGAACATCCGTATTATTACACTAGTAGAGAACAGGGTACTAGTCCCGGTTCCAGAGGGCCTTTAGTCCCGGTTCTGGAACCGGGACAAAGCAAACGGGACTAATACCCAAAACCTTTAGTCCCGGTTTGCTTACGAACCGGGACCAAAGGGGCTCCACGTGGCTGCTGCGGGGCGCCCAGGCAGGAGGACCTTCAGTCTCGGTTGGTAACACCAACCGGGACCAAAAGGCAGCCACGTGTCAGCAGCTCGCACGCGCTGGGGTTTTTGTTTTTTTAAGGGGGGTTTAGGGGTTTTGGAGGGTTAATTTAGGGGTTTCATATTGTGTTAGCTAGCTAATAGAGAGAAGTGACTTCTCTTTCTCCGTGCTTGGTCGACGCTAGGTACTATACATATAGAGAGAACTCGACGCTAGCTAGTAAGCAAATGAAGGAAACCATTAATTACACAAGATCGTCATGAACATATATAGAGAGAAGTGACATCTCTTTCTCCGTGCTTGGTCGAACAACAAGTTTTCGTATATCTATCCGACGCTACTACATATGTATAATATAACATCTCTTACAATCCCTAACACTTAAGATCTAATTTCACATGGTATTCTCCGTGTTCAGGTATGACGTGGTCAAGAAAGAATCCCGCCAATTCCTCTTGAATTGCTCGTATGCGATCATGTGGTAGGAGTTCATCCCGCATCTGCCAGATCTAATTAAAAGAAGGGGGTCAATACATATATATGAATGAAACTCAACACAATTGATGATAATATATAGAATAAAATTGTGAATATTGTTTACATACTTCAAATTGTTTATCAGAGAAGCCCCGCTCAGAGGTCGAGTGGCGAATGAACTCGCATACATAGTATCCACATAAATGATTCCCGGGTGCCTGGTACAAGCACTTTACGAGAATAGAGTTCAATCAAACTGATAAGCAAGCATGATAATGGTATTGATGAAACTAGAATCAATGAGAGATGCGCGGAACTAGCTAGTAGTACTTACTTTGGGGTGTGTAAATCGCAGCTCGTTGTTTAGACCGGGAACCATTCCGGTGAACTTTTTCCAAACCCTGGCAGGCAAAGAAAATGATTACTTGATATCAAGAAATGAACGAAAGTTGCCGATATGGTCCCGGTATTGATTGAACTTACTTCTGGAGCATTGCAGTCATGTCCGCATAATACTTGGGATCTTTACGGAGCAAGTCTAAGACAGTTACTAATGCCCCGTCAAGCTTAATGGATAGCAGAATAAAGTGGAAGCTGCGCACGCATAACTCATCAATTACATTACTTAACCTCGAGTAAGCGAAACCGAATATGCACAAGACAGTAACACTCACTTGAAGTTGTAAGGAAAGAGTATTTCCCTTTTGTTTTGATGTCTAAGGAACGCTTGTAGCAAGTTGTCCTCAGTAACTTTGGCTCTCTTTTGTACCGACCATTCATTTACGGTATTTGGGCTAATGAACCCAATGTCATAGATTTGTGCTTTTTTGCATTCGACCATCTTCAATCTGCATAATATAGTGAGGATAATTATATATACATGCAATGAACGAGCTGAGCTAGAGACTTAATTATAGAAGTAATACTTACAGACAGTAGCAAGTCATGAGTTGTTTGTCGAGGGCCTCTTGATTGTATAACTGAAATAACTCCACAAATTCAACAGGCAGCAGGTCGACTCCAATGAAGTCGTGCTCTTTTTTAATTCCGACAAACAAATTGTCGGTCCCAGACTTCCTGCAGGTTTCCATGTACCACTCATGCAATTTTTGCATCATCGTTGTTAGATGAGGATGATCAGGTTTGACGAGAGGCTTCCCGTGCTCGTATCTAAAGTCCTCTGCTACTACTACCTCAGCCGTTTCAAACTGTACATCATCACCCACGTAATCACCAAGAGTGGTACCGGGCAGTAGCACTGGATGATTAGCGATATCGCTAGACACCTTGAGCGGGGGGCACGATTGCTTCTCCTGTTCGCCGAGCTGGGGAATTGTTTTCCCACTTCTTCGTTTTTTGTCTCTTCTTGCAGCACTGGAAGTACTTCCCGACCGCACCGCTTCATCATATGTCTTTATAATTATGCGGTCATAGTTGGATAGCCGAGGCGGTGGTGGTCGCTTCAGGGCATGCAGAGTGCGCTTCGCTTTCACCGGATCTACCATTTCCTTCGGAGGTGGATCTTTCCGTGCAAAATGGGCCTTCACTTCAGCTGCACTGATTTCAGCGCGTTCCTCGTCAGTCCTCTCATATGGTAACTTTGGAAGAGGCTTGAGGCTTGGACCAAATTTGAATTTCTTCCCGCCTATTGTACTGCTAGCCGCCAGAGCGGCGGCGTCGACTCTCTTCCACCGTTGCTGACGTGCCGGAGGAGGCGTAGTGCCCTGACGCGCCGGAGGAGGAGGAGGAGGAGGAGGCAGAGTGCCCTGACGCGCCGGAGGAGGCGAAGGAGGAGGCGGAGTGCCCTGACATGCCGGAGGAGGAGAAAGAGGAGGCGGAGTGCCCTGACGCGCCAGAGGAGGAGGAGGAGGCGGAGTGCCCTGATTCGCCGGAGGAGGCTGAGTCTGCTGAGGCGTCCAGTTTGGAAGTTTGATGTACTCCTTTCTCCATAGACAGGTACTCCTCAAAGCATTTTCCAAAAGAATAATATCCTCTTCACCTGTAGGGGTGTCAAGCTCCAGCCCCTCAAATCCATCCATTATTTCATCCACCGTCACAACAGCATAGCCATGTGGAATCGGACGGCAATGGAAAGTTCCCTCAACACGAGGAGGTACAACAGAGCCGACCGCCGCCTTGAAGGTCACGTTCTGGCATTTCGTCATTAGCTCGCAATGTTCAGCCATCGTGATACTATCCACGGGGTAGCGAGGAGCCGTGAAATCAGGCTGAACGAGCTATGTGGAAGCCACGCTGCTTCTCCGCTGAGATGGTGGGGTAGCTTCTGGGGCAGCGTCGAAGGAAGGATCTTCGTGCCGCTCAGATGGTTGGCCGGTAGCTCGCTGGCTCTCAAGTTCCTCTAGTTTTGCTAATCTTGCACTGAGCTTCTGAATTTTGCTTGCTTCATGTTTCCCCTTTCTCTCTCGGCTTCTATAACCACCGCTGTCGGGAAACCCATGCTTCCACGGAACGGAGCCTGATGTGCCTCGTGTTCGTCCAGGGTGTTCAGGATTCCCGAGGGCCTCTGTCAGCTCGTCCTTCTCTCTGTCGGGAATGAACGTCCCTTCCTGCGCTGCCTTGATTGCTGCCTGAAGCTTCCGGAAGGGTATTGCAAGTTGCTCGTCCGTCCAAACACACTCCCCTGTTTCTGGGTCCAAAGTTCCCCCAACCCCGAAGAACCAAGTCCTTGAACGATCTGGCCAATGCAATGTCGCTGGTTGGACATTCTTAGCAAGCAGGTCTTGCTCAGCTTTGTCCCATAACTGCCAGGCTTTGTAGTAGCCACCTGACCCCGTGTGATGGTGATACTTCTTCTTTGCAGCATATTTCTTGTTTGTTAGTGACCATTTCTGACCCTTCTCCGATTTCGTAGGCCACAAATTCGGGCCATTGATCTCTTATCTTCTCATATCGACCGATGAATTTCGGAGTCTCCTCTTTCTCGACAAACTTTGTGTTCAACTCTTTCTTCCAGTTCCTGAATAGTTCTGCCATCTTCTTAAGAGCAAATGCCTTGATCTTTCGCTCTATAACTGGGTTATTCGGATCATCCTCTCGCGGTAGGTTGAAATTTGTCATCAGCTCGGTCCAAAGATCATCTTTCAGTCTATCATGGACATAAGAAACTTCAGGGTCCTTATTATTCTTATTCCATTGCTGGGTGTTGATCGAGACATAGTCCCTAACAACAACTCCACACTGATGTACAAATGCGTCCTTGGTCCGCTTGGGAGCAATCAGTTGGCCATCTTTCGCGACTTCTGTGATCATGAACCTTTCATCCGGGCGCAACCTTTTCTTCGGGCCTCGTCTCCTTACCTCGTCGGACTTTCCAACAGTTGAGGCTCCCTCCTCCGTTCGGTCACCAGAGCCGTGATCATGATCTCCTTCCTCCGCCATTCGGTCACCGGAGCCGTCATGATCTCCTTCCTCCTCCATTGTTGGATCACCGGAGCCGTCATCCTCTCCTTCCCGACTATCGGTGTCGTTGAGATACGAGAAGGGATCACCTCCCTCTCGTATTATATCCCCCAACAACTGTTCTTTTTCTAAGTCTCTGTGATCCATAGTTTCTGCAAATATTACAACATGGCAATATACAAACATGAGATATGCAAATCAATACCAAGGCAATGCAACAATACGATCATATAATATCACTAATACATCATTGAATATTATCATTAATACATCTCGAATATTATTATATAATATCACTAATATAGATATAGTTGACGTCTCGCGGCGCAGGCGGTGGAGACCCAAAGAGAAGGAACTATGACAGGATCATAGCTCGGGTGAGATCCCTGAAGAACCTGCCAGGTATTGGAGAACATGGCGTCCAACGCAGCCATGTAGCGTCGGACGTGCTCGTCCTCCTCCCTGACATGGCAACGTACCACCTCCGCGGGGGCCAACTCCCTCTGCACCGATCCAGGTCCACGCGACCGCCACCAAAGAACCTCCGGGTCGACGACGGGACCCTGATTCCTCACCAAGCAGGGCGCCCCAGAAGGCAGCACCTCCTAGTTCCAGCCCGGCGGAGCCAAGTCCCGGACATGCTGTCGCCTCTCAAGCAGGTGGTTGCCACCGAGTCGACGACGAGGATGCTGGCCGGGCATTGTCGACTCAACGGCTACGCTATGCAACTAAACATTTAAACATCTAAACATCATATATCTGCCTAATATAAAATCGTCGATATCGTCGGGGACTCTCGCTCCCTCACCGACGATCGTCGGGGACTCTCCCTCACCGACGATCGTCGGGGACTCCTCGATATCGCGTCACCGACGACCGACGATACTACATTATTTCCAACTAAAACATAAAAAAACTAAACAACTAAAACATAAAACAACTAAATTAACTAAAACAATATGAAAATAATCATCTATAGAAAATGATCTATCATCATCTATCCTCCATCATCTATATGAAAAAAATTAACTAAATTAACTAAAACAACCAAATAATCAACTAAAACAATATGAAAATAATCATCTATATGAAAATAATCAACTAAATTAACTAAAACAATATGAAAACAACTAAACTAAATTAACTAAAAAATTACTATAGAAAATCATCGATGCGGGGGAGCTCACCGGGGGGCTGACGAGGAGAGCGGCGACGGCGTCGGGTCGGGGCGGCGACGGCGATGAGCGGCGACGGCGTCGGGTCGGGGCGGCGGCAGGGGCGGTGGGGGCAGCGCAGGGGAAGGCCGGAGCTCACTGGGGCAGCAGCAGTGCAGGGCAGGGTGGCGGCGGCAGGGCAGGGCAGGGCGACGGCGGCGGCAGGGCAGGGGCGGCGTCGGGGCAGCTAGCGTCGAGGGCGTCGGTGAGGGCATCGGCGAGGGCATCGACGGCAAGGTGGAGCAGCCTGACGGCGTCGACGGGGCAGAGGGCGGCGAGGGCGTCGACGGCGAGCTCGGGCAGCCTGGCGGCGTCGATGTGCTCGGCGGCATCGGGGGCAACTGCAGATGAAATCTGAAAAATTCCCAACTCCCGCTTATATACAGAGACCTTTGGTCCCGGTTGGTGGCTCCAACCGGGACTAATGCTCCCCTATAGTCCCGGTTGGTGCCACCAACCGGGACCAAAGGTCAATTTCCAGCAGCCCAAAGGGCGGGAAGCAGAGACCTTTAGTCCCGGTTGGTCCCGGTTGGAGCCACCAACCGGGACTAAAGGGTTGGTCCTGACTGTGGTGGGAGTTTAGTCCCACCTCGCCAAGCGAGAGGCACTCGCACCGGTTTATAAGCCCGCCCCTCTCTGCCTTGTTGAGTTCCTCTCAAAGTGAAAATAGATGCCCTTATACGGGAAATTCGACCTAAATTCAAAGTGCTAATATGCACGTTGAATTTCAGGTCGAATTTTCCCTATAAGCACATATATTTTCACTTTTGCTATTTTTTATGTTATTTTTTTGCATATTAAAAGTTCTTAACAAAAAATACTTTATGAATATTCTTTTTGCTATTAAAGTTTTTAACAAAAATAACTTTGATAATTTTAGTAGCATAAATTTTATATAATATTAAGTTAAATAACTTTGATCGGACGAAAACACGTCTATTACAAAGGGATTTCAATTTTTTAAACATATTTTAACTCAAGACTTTTTCTGGATTCAATATGCACCATTCAAAGCCACATCATCACTTTTCAACCCTTTTCTGACTTCATTTGCTATTTTTCATGCATTTCATGATTTATTTTGAGCTAAAATGACCATGAATTGAAAAGCACTGCAAATGAACTCTGAAATGGTTGCAAGTTGGCATGGTATCATCATTTCACCCACATAGCATGTGCTAAAAAGTTGAGAGGGTTACGACAAAAACTGGATGCACTTCGTGCACGAACTGGACAATCTCTTTCGAAGTGTCAGGGTTTTGGACGAAAACTCATCTGTTACAAAAGGATTTCAATTTTTTAAACATATTTGAACTCAAGACTTTTTCTGCATTCAATATGCACCATTCAAAGCCACATCATCACTTTTCAACCCTTTTCTGACTTCATTTGCTATTTTTCATGCATTTCATGATTTATTTTGAGCTAAAATGACCTTGAATTGAAAAGCACAACAAATGAACTCTGAAATGGTTGCAAGTTGGCATGGTATCATCATTTCACCCACATAGCATGTGCTAAAATGTTGAGAGGGTTACGGCAAAAACTGGATGCACTTCGTGTACGAACTGGACAATCTCTTTCGAAGTGTCAGGGTTTTGGACGAAAACTCATCTGTTACAAAAGGATTTCAATTTTTTAAACATATTTGAACTCAAGACTTTTTCTACATTCAATATGCACCATTCAAAGCCACATCATCACTTTTCAAACCTTTTCTGACTTCATTTGCTATTTTTCATGCATTTCATGATTTATTTTGAGCTAAGATGACCCTGAATTGAAAAGCAATGCAAATGAACTCTGAAATGGTTGAAAGTTGGCATGGTATCATCATTTCACCCACATAGCATGTGCTAAAAAGTTGAGAGGGTTACGACAAAAACTGGATGCACTTCGTGTACAAAATGAACAATCTCTTTCGAAGTATCAGGGTTTCAGACGAAAAATCATCTGTTACAAAAGGCATTTCATTTCTTGACATGTAACTGCAGTGATATTCTAGATCAAAGCCATCATCAGAATAGTTGTGGAGAGAAAGTCTTCACTTTTTCTTCGCGTGTGTCCCTTGCTTATTGCGCCGTAACCATGGATAATCTTCATCTTTTAACAGGGTGCTTGGGTCAGCCTTCACTTTGAAGGGAGGAATTTCATGAAACTTTTCATAATCTTCAGACATGTCTGTCTTGCCCTCCACTTCCATGATGTCTCTTTTCCCAGAAGTAAATAACAGAAGTAAATAACATGCCCATCAATATTTTCAACCAAGAGATCTTTAACCATAGCAACACTAGGTTCTACTTTAACCTGTTCAGAGGGCTTAGGTGCTTTAATATTACTTTTGTAAACCACAGTTGATACCTTAGCTTGTTCCTTTATCCTAACAGGGAAAGGTGTTTTTTCAATATAAGCAGTAGGCACAACTGGATCAACATTGTAAATGATGGTTTCATCCTTAGCTTTTATCGGTTCTTTAATTTCTTCTTTAATAGGGGGGTAATATTTAAACCACTTCTCCTTAGGGAGATCAACATGAGTTGCAAATGATTCATAGAAAGATGCTACTATCTCAGAGTCAAGTCCATATTTAGTGCTAAACTTGTGAAAAGCATCGGTATTCATAAAAGATTTAACACAATCAAACTTAAGCTTAATACCTGACTCATTACCTTCGTCGAGTTACCAATATTTAGAGTTGCGTTTAATTCTTTCTAAAAGATCCCACTTGAATTCAATAGTCTTCTTCATAAAAGAACCAGTACAAGAAGTATCGAGCATGCATCGATCATTATTAGAAAGCCGAACATAAAAATTCTGAATAATAATTTCTCTCGGGAGATCATGATTGGGGCATGAATATAACATTGACTTAAGCCTCCCCCAAGCTAGAGCGATGCTTTCTCCTTCACGAGGCCAAAAATTATATATATAATTCTGATCACAATGAACTAGATGCATATGATAAAACTTTTGGTGCAATTCTAATTGCAATCGATTCCAGTTCCATGATCCAATATCATCACATAGCCTATACCATGTCAATGATTTTCCCTTCAAAGATAAAGGGAAAACCTTCTTCTTAACTTCATCTCCGGATAAACCTGCAATCTTAAATAATCCACAAATTTCATCCACATGTATTAGATGCATATCGGGATGTTCAGTTCCGTCTCCTGCATAAGTATTATCTAGCAGTTGTTCTACCATACCCGAAGGAATTTTGAAAGGACGTGGATGTCGCCTAAAGGGGGGGGTGAATAGGCGCTTAAAAATAATTATGGTTTAGGCTTGAACAAATGCGGAATAAAACTAACGTTTAATATGTCATGCACAAAACCTAAAACAACTAGGCTCACCTATGTGCACCAACAACTTATGCTACGCAAGATAAACAACTAAGTGATAGCAAGATATAAAGCATGAAACAATATGGCTATCACAAAGTAAAGTGCATAAGTAGAGGGCTCGGGTAAGAGATAACCGAGGAACGCGGAGACGACGATGTATCACGAAGTTCACACCCTTGCGGATGCTAATCTCTGTTCGGAGCGGTGTGGAGGCACAATGCTCCCCAAGATGCCACTAAGGCCACCGCAATCTCCTCACGCCCTCGCACAATGCAAGATGCCATGATTCCACTAAGGGACCCTTGAGGGCGGTCACCGAACCCGTACAAACAAGGTTGGGGCAAACTTCACAACTTAATTGGAGGCTCCCAACAACACCACGAAGCTTCACCACAATGGATTGTGGCTCCGAGGTGACCTCAAATGCTCGGGGCAAACTCCACAACCTAATTGGAGACCCCGAAGCTTGCCCGGAGCTTTGCACCACAATGATTGAGCTCCGAGGCACCACCAACCGTCTAGGGCGCCAAAGCACCCAAGAGGAACAAGCTCAAGGGTGCTCAAACACCTAAGAGTAATAAGCTTCTCAACTTCTCACTTCCACGTATCACCGTGAAGAACTCAAACCTATGCACCAAATGCAATGGCAAGGGCACACGGAGTGCCCAAGTCCTTCTCTCCCACCCACCACAACAACAAATGTTATGGAGGAAATGAGAGGAAGAACGAAGAAGAACACGAAGAACTCCAAGATCTAGATCCAAGGGGTTCCCCTCACTTAGAGGAGAAAGTGATTGGTGGAAATGTGGATCTATATCTCCTCTCTATTTTCCCTCAAGAACTAGCAAGAATCATTGGAGGTATTGAGAGTTAGCAAGCTCGAAGAAGGTCAACAATGGGGGGCAAACTCGAGCTCAAGAGATAAGATGCATTGGGGAAGAAGACCCCCTTTTATAGGGGGGGAAAGATCCAACCGTTATCCCCACCCTCAGCCCGCGCATTGCGGTACTACCGCACAAAGCCACGGTACTACCACAAGAGGCTGCGGTACTACCGCTGCAGGGTGCGGTACTACCGCTCGCACGGTGGTGACCAGACGAAGACCTATTGCACAGGGCAACGAGCGGTAGAACCGCCGGAGCGGTACTACCACGCGCCAATACGGTACTACCGCATGGTAGGTATCATCAGGCACAGGGGATGCACGGAAGTAAAAAAATTACTTCCATGCCTACCTCCGCTGAGGGCGGAGCTGCGCAAAAGTCCGGCACGGTAGTACCAGACAAACATCACGGTACTACCGCTCGAGGGCGGATGTAAAACATTACATCCGCGCCTACTACCGCAAGCGCACGCATCAAGTGCTCGGGACAACGGTACTACAGCTCACTGGAGCGGTACTACCGCTATCTCCTGCGGTACTACCGCTCCCTTGAGCGGTACTACCGCCCTCGGGAGGGTAACAAAGAACCAGAGCAGCCAGATGGAACCAGTAAAACCAGAACTGCCATAACCTTCGCATATGAGCTCCGAATTGAGCAAACTCAAGCTTGTTGGATTGAGGACGACAAGAGGTAGTATGAAAATGCCAATGATATAGAGATGTGAAACCTCTATCAATGAAGAACCGGCAAAAACTCCAACATCGAAAACATCATAGAAGATGCATAAGGACTCCGTTTTCGATGAACTTGAGCTTGTCATGAAGCTGACCATAAGCTCAAGAACCCATAAAGAGAAAAGCCAACCAAGAACCAGGAAAGATGATGATGCCAAGAATGCAATGGTTTGAGCTCTCAACGAACGATACGATCAAGCTACTCACTTGAGAGCCCCCCTTGATAGTACGACAATCGATCTTATAACCCGGTCTCCCAACTACCACCATGAGACCGGTAAAATAGAAAACCCTATCAAGGTCAAACCTTTTCCTTGCGCATAGTCCACTTGAGCTAGATGATGACGATCTTGACTTCCTCAAGATGGACCACCTTTCTTGATTGCGCCGGCTTGATGAAGACTAGTTGATTGCTCCCCCATGCTCCACTATGGGTGAGCCACTCTTCGGCACATCTTCACAAGTCCAGTGTCACCACAATGAACGGCAAGCCTCAAGCATGATCTCTCCGTGATGCTTCACTTGAGCTTGCACATCGCAGCCTTGATGACGATCTCCACTTGATGTCATCTTCCATGTGATGTATGGGATCTGCCTCTTGATGCAAGCCCATGGAAATATACCTAACCCCACAAAGAACTCTCACGTATACCATGGGTTAGTACACAAAGCGTAATGGACAATGCTTACCACACCATGGGATCACTTTATCCCTCTCGGTACATCTTGTACGCTTTGTGTGTTGATCAACTTGATTCACTATTTGACTTAGTCTTGATCAACCTTGTATCTTATCTTCTCTCTTCATAAGATGATGTCTTGAAGGTAAACATGAATGCTCACACAATCTTATTCTTCAAGACATGCTTGCGATAAGCTCAACTCTCACATGACCAATCTTTGGATAAAACCTTGAATACCACCTTGGTCACCATATACACTCCTTGAAACCAACAGATGGACTTCAAGAAGTACCTACGGACAAATCCTTCGAATATAACTCAAGGCAACCATTAGTCCATAGGGGTGTCATCAATTACCAAAACCACACATGGAGAAATGTGCTCTTACAAATTTCATAACCAATATTTTCAGTAGGTGCAGTAGGTTGAGGGGCAACTAATTGTGGTTCTGATCGAGGTGAAGATACCCCGAACAAACCCCTCTGAAAGGACGTGGATGTCGCCTAGAGGGGGGGGGTGAATAGGCGCTTTAAAATAATTACGGTTTAGGCTTGAACAAATGCGGAATAAAACTATCGTTTAATTAGTCAAGCACAAAACTTAAAACAACTAGGCTCACCTATGTGCACCAACAACTTATGCTAAGCAAAATAGACAACTAAGTGATAGCAAGATATATAACAAGAAACAATATGGCTATCACAAAGTAAAGTGCATAAGTAAAGGGCTCGGGTAAGAGATAACCGAGGCACGCGGAGACGACGATGTATCCCGAAGTTCACACCCTTGCGGATGCTAATCTCCGTTCGGAGCGGTGTGGAGGCACAATGCTCCCCAAGAAGCCACTAGGGCCGCCGTAATCTCCTCACGCCCTCGCACAATGCAAGATGCCATGATTCCACTAAGGGACCCTTGAGGGCGGTCACCGAACCCGTACAAACAAGGTTGGGGCAAACTCCACAACTTAATTGGAGGCTCCCAACAACACCACGAAGCTACACCACAATGGATTGTGGCTCCGAGGTGACCTCAAATGCTCGGGGCAATCTCCACAACCTAATTGGAGACCCCGAAGCTTGCCCGGAGCTTTGCACCACAATGATTGAGCTCCGAGGCACCACCAATCGTCTAGGGTGCCAAAGCACCCAAGAGTAATAAGCTTCTCAAACTTCACTTCCACGTATCACCGTGGAGAACTCAAACCTATGCACCAAATGCAATGGCAAGGGCACACGGAGTGCCCAAGTCCTTCTCTCCCAAATCCCACCAAAGCAACTAATGCTAGGGAGGAAAATGAGAGGAAGAACGAAGAAGAACACGAAGAACTCCAAGATCTAGATCCAAGGGGTTCCCCTCACTTAGAGGAGAAAGTGATTGGTGGAAATGTGGATCTAGATCTCCTCTCTCTTTTCCCTCAAGAACTAGCAAGAATAATTGGAGGGATTGAGAGTTAGCAAGCTCGAAGAAGGTCAACAATGGGGGAAGAACACGAGCTAAAGAGATGAGGTTCAATGGGGAAGAAGACCCCCTTTTATATGTGGGAAAAAATCCAACCGTTATGCTCACAGCCCGCACAGAGTGGTACTACCGCTCCAAGGAGCGGTACTACCGCTAGGGCGGTAGTAGCCATATGAAACACTACCGCAACCAGGCAACAGGGCAGTAGTACTGCCGGAGCGGTACTACCGCTCGTCCTCACGGTACTATCGCTAGGGATAGCGGTACTACCGCAAAGGGTAGCGGTACTAAAAAAATACATCCGTGCCTACCACCGCAGGACAAAACACGAGATTTTGGTCTGGAGCGGTACTACCGCTCAGGAGCCGCGGTAGTACCGCTCTGGAGCGATAGTAAAAAATTACATCCGCTCTAGCCGCGGTAGTACCGTTGCAGCCTTTACCAAAACAGCCACAACTTTTGCAAACGGACTCTGAATTCAACGAAACCAAGTTTATTGGAAAGCTAACGACATGGGCTAACACAATCTTGATATAAATATCAATAAGAAGCAAATGAGAAAAGGCCCATAAGAAAATGGTGAGAACCCTTCCTCGAATAAGACCGGTAAAACCTCCAACATCGAAAACATCATAGAAGATGCATATGGACTCCGTTTTCGATGAACTTGAGCTTGTCATGAAGCTGACCATAAGCTCAAGAACCCACATAGAGAAAAAGCCAACCAAGAACCAAGAAAGATGATGATGCCAAGAATGCAATGGTTTGAGCTCTCAACGAACGATACGATCAAGCTACTCACTTGAGAACCCCCCTTGATAGTACGGCAATCGATCCTATAACCCGGTCTCCCAACTACCACCATGAGACCGGTAAAATAGAAAACCCTATCAAGGTCAAACCTTTGCCTTGCGCATAGTCCACTTGAGCTAGATGATGACGATCTTGTCCTTCTCAAGATGGACCACCTTTCTTGATTCCGTCGGCTCGATGAAGACTAGTAGATTGCTCCCCCATACTCCACTATGGGAGAGCCACTCTTCGGCACATCTTCACAAGTCCATTGTCACCACAATGGACGACAAGCTTCAAGCACGATCTCTCCGTGATGCTTCACTTGAACTTGCACACCGCAACCTTGATGACGATCACCACTTGATGTCATCCTCCATGGGTTGTATGAGATCTTCCTCTTGACGCAAGCCCATGGAAATATACCTAACCCCATAACGAACTCTCACGTAGACCATGGGTTAGTACACAAGGCGTAATGGACAATGCTTACCATACCATGGGATCACTTGATCCCACTTGGTACATCTTCTACGCTTTGTGTGTTGATCAACTTGAATCATTCTTTGCCTTAATCTTGATCAACCTTGTGTCTTATCTTCTCTCTTCATAAAGATGATGTCTTGAAGGTAAAAATGAATGCTCACACAATCTTCTTCTTCAAGACATGCTTGCAATAGGCTCAACTCCCACATGACCAATCTTTGGATAAACCTTGAATACCACCTTGGTCACCATATAAACTCCTTGAAACCAACAGATGGACTTCAAGAAGTACCTACGGACAAATCCTTCGAATATAACTCAAGGCAACCATTAGTCCATAGGGATTGTCATCAATTACCAAAACCACACATGGATAAATGTGCTCTTACACCCTGAAAGGATTGTTTTCCATAGTAGCAAATGATAATAAATTTCAGCACGTAGTATAAGTTTTTCCTTACCAATTTCCACTTACCAAGAGCGCTTAACTCCCCGGCAATGGCGCCAGAAATGAGTCTTGATGACCCACAAGTATAGGCGGTCAATCACAGTCCTTTCGATAAGTAAGAGTGTCGAACCCAACGAGGAGCAGAAGGAAATGACAAGCGGTTTTCAGCAAGGTAATTTCTGCAAGCACTGAAATTGTAGGTAACAAATAGTTTGATAGCAAGATAATTGGTAACGAGCAAGTAATGGTAATGGTAAATAAAGTGCAGCAAGGTAGCCCAATCCTTTTGTGGAAAAGGACAGGCCAGAACAGTATCTTATAATAGGCAAAGTGTTCTTGAGGGTACACGGGAATTTCATCTAGTCACTTTTATAATGTTGGTTTGATTTGCGTTCGCTACTTTGATAATTTGATATGTGGGTGGACTGGTGCTTGGGTGCTGTTGTTACTTGAACAAACCTGCCACTTATGATTAACCCCCTCGCAAGCATCCGCAACTACGAGAAAAGTATTAAGATAAAATCTAACCATAGCATTAAACGTTTGGATCCAAATCAGCCCCTTACGAAGTAGCGCATAAACTAGGGTTTAAGCTTCTGTCAATCTAGCAACCCATCATCTAATAACTACTCCACAATGCATTCCCTTAGGCCCAAAGATGGTGAAGTGTCATGTAGTCGATGTTCACATGACACCACTAAGGGAATCACAACATACGTATCATCAAAATATCGAACACATATCAAATTCACATGATTACTTGCAACATGACTTCTCCCGTGACCTCAAGAACAAAGGTAACTACTCACAAATAATATTCATGCTCAAGATCAGAGGAGTATTAAATAGCATAATGGATCTGAACATATAATCTTCGACCAAATAAACCATATAGTAATCAACTACAAGATGTAATCAACACTACTAGTCACCCACAGGTACCAATCTGGGGTTCCAGTACAAAGATTGAACACATGAGATGAACTAGGGTTTGAGAGGAGATGGTGCTGTTGAAGATGTTGATGAAGATTGGCCTCCCAAAGATGAGAGGGGTGTTGGTGACGACGATGGCTTTGATTTCCCCCTCCGGGAGGGAAGTTCCCCCGGCGGAATCGCTCCGCCGGAGGGCAAAAGTGCTACTGCCCAAGTTCCGCCTCGAGACGGCGGTGTTCCGTCCCGAAATTTCTCTCCTTATTTTTTCTAGGTCAAAAGACCTTAAGTACCAAAAGATGGGCACCGGAGGTGGGCTGGGCTAAGCACAACCCACCAGGGCAAGCCTAGGGGGCCTAGCGCCCTGGTGTCTTGTGCTCACCTGGTGGCCCCCCTCCGGTAGTTATTTGCTCCAGTATTTTTCATATATTCCAAAATAATTCTCCGTGAAGTTTCAGCTTATTTGGAGGTGTGCAGAATAGGTATCTCTGATGTGCTTTTTCAGGTCCAGAATTCCAGCTGCCGGCATTCTCCCTCTTTGTGTAAACCTTGCATATTATGAGACAAAAGGCATTATAATTACTCCATAAAGCATTATTATGCATATAAACATTATAAATAACAGTAGGAAATCATGATGCAGAATGGACGTATCAACATTGTGCTCGGGTGCTTCACCGGCCCCGACGTGGTTACTCCCTCCCATGGTGCAGGGGAGGCCGCTGATGACGATTGAGAATGGCGGCGAGGATGCAGGGAGGTGGGGGATAGAGGATTGTGTGTAGCGAGAATGTTAAAACTAGCGGCTCGAGTGCCGTTCATAAAAGGATTGGGACTTGAGAGGGAGGCGGGTGGCGGTTTAAAGGGACGGCTCGCCTCCCGGTGAGCCGCCTGCGCGTCGGACTGCTGGCATGCGCACCGTCGGTTCACACGCTTGACGGGAAGTCTCCCTGCGAAACTGCGCAGCGAACACGCCTCCCATTAATTCACACACCTACTCGCACGCATCCCGGTCAGCCTGCGCGACGACCTGCTAGCATGCGTCCCGTCAAATCATATTTTCTTGCACGGATAACGGGGCGTGTACTGTTTTTCTGCGAAGCTACAAAACTTACTCCCTCCATTTTTATTTAGTCTGCATATTAGAGTTGACAGAGGTAAAACTTCATAAAGTTTGACCAACTTTATAAAAATAAATATAAATAATTAGCATGACAAATATATATGATGTGAAAGTACATTCAATAAAGAATCTAATGGTATTAATTTTTAATTGTAAACGTTAATATTTTTTTCTATAAATTTGGTCACAGTTTACAAAGCTTGAGTTTAAGCAACGCCAATACGCGGACTAAATAAAAACAGATTTGAATAATAAACCGTTTGCTATGTTAACATGACAGTTCTGTGTTGCATCTATTAATAAGCCCCTGTTTGCAAGAAGCTTAGATGAAAAGTTCTCTCAAATTGAACAATTTATTTACCACGACCTATAAGTTCCCTATCATGAAATCATGTCAATGTTTCATGAATTCTAGCTTAGCTGGGCGTTTGCTGGAATTTGAAAGCCAAGAGTCAATGTTTGCGGCCCCGAGATGTTCAGAAGTTATTGTTTTTCCTTCCATGGGTACTTAACATGCACCCAAGACAAAAAAATTGAATTTCTAATCCATTTGGGGCGCACAACCGCGTGTGCATATAGTTCAAATTTTAAATTTACAAATTAAATACCTAAGGAATTGATTTAATGTATAAAAATGTCTTAATGATCTTTAAAAATCAAATCTTAACACTGCACTCCTATTGTCACATGTGCACTACAGAAAAAGTTTCACATGCATGACTCGAAATGGCGGTGGTGTGGTGGCACGAGTGGGGTTGTGGGGGTCCGACACACAATACGCGTCGTATGTCTGCCATCACGTGGGGTTGTCTGGTTAGTTAGGCATCAAGCTGGCAATGGGGATTACTCGGGCGGGTATATTGGAGTCCCATCCCCGTCCCCATCGCCGCCCTCCCATTCACGTCCCCGTCCCCGTACCCATGCGCGGGGATAAAAAGTTTCCCATCCTTGTCGCCACTTCTTTATCCCCATGGGGAAACCCAATATGCATTTAAGAACAACATTCGATAGTATTTCCGTGAAAAAAAACAGTATTTCAACGCAAAAAAGCAATATGTTGTGGCTTAGTTAGGGATTTCTTAGGGATTTTTGGGCCAGATGGGTGGGATTTGGGGAAATTTGGGTGACCGATGGCGCAAATTACGTGGGGTCTACTAATTTCAGAGCCCACATGTAATTACTTCATGGTTAAGGCGGGTAATGCTATATATATCCCATCCCCATCTGCGTCCTACACGCTGGTAAGGTATTTGACCCACCATCTTCCCCATGAGAAATCAAGCTGGCACTTCTCCGTGACCTAATAGAGTAACTACCCATGAGGATACGGGTAACAGTTTTAACCATTGCCAGCTAAAGGTGAGGCACATGCCACGTCAAAAGTCGTGCATTGGGTATATATTTAAAGCATCTCGATCATGACCTTTTTCATGCATATGTTTGTGTCTCATGCATGCGGTGGTGGTCCTCGTACACTCACTCATGCGGTTACCACTGACACACTTGTTCGTTGCCACCGCGCGGTCTATCACCTTGGATGGCGCGTCGAGAGGGGTTTGATCAAAGGTGGATTCATCTTAGTTCGTGTTTCGGCGAAGATCGTGGTGAGATTCTGGACGAAAGTTTGGGCGCATGTGTGCAAGTGGGTGCTCATTGTACACGTTGTGAACCTCCGTTTTTTCGGTTTATGAAGGTGCCACATCAAAGGTGAGCATTGGGTATTCAAAACATCACACAACACCTCTGTACATATGTTAGGGCGGCATGGAGGCGGTGGTTGTCCTTGGACACCGCCCCCCTCGCATAATTATCAGTGTCACTCCCATCTCTGGCCTCACGTACTTTTGTACCTCAACGAGAGAGGTTAATTATTGTGGATTCTTATTTGGTCGATGTTTGCGGTAGGCCATGGGTGTGAGATTACATGGTATAGTTTGAGTGCGTGTAGTGTAGGCATGAATGTCTCTCCCATCGGCTCGAATGGGGGGGGGGGTATATATATACTACGCGTCGTGAACCTCGCTTTCCATGCAGATTTTAAGATCCCTGAGGAAGGTGTGCCATACCAAAGTTTGTGTACTGCTGGGTTTGTAAACATCACACAACACTTCCATACATATGTTTGATCCACACTTAAACGGTGATTTTCTTTGGATACTCCTTCGTGTGGTTGTCGTTGGAAAGTCCATTCCTGGGCCTGCGTGGATGTCCATCACATTAACTAACAATGAGAGAAAGGTGACCATGGTGGATTCTTCAATTGGTTTGTGTTATGGTATATATTATATAGGTCATTTGAGTTTCCTTACCCAAGTCTGAGCGCACGCGTATGTACGTGTGAATCGTTCCCATCGAAGCTCGGCATACTAGTTGTACGCGTCATGAACACTCGCTCGGGGGGGGGGGCCTTTCGGTTCCAAAGCATGTGCCACATCAAATTTGCACATGAGGTATATATTAACGAATTCCAACGCAACAAAACATTTCCGTACATATGTTTGCGTCACCTACAGGTGATGGCTGTCTTCGACACTCCACCACGTGGTTATCGGCGTCACGCCCATTCACGGGTCTCGGTGGACGTCCGTCCTCTCGACCGACAGCAGGAGAGGTTCGACCAAAATGTTTATTCTTTGGTCGGGATGTCCGTGTTGTGAGGCGCATGGGCCATAGTCCACCTTTGACCGAAAGAGAGATGGGGTGGTTTGACCATGCTGGATTCATGTATATGTTTCATTTTCGTGTTACAGCATGGGTGAGACGCGAGACTTGTTTCGGAGCATGTATTCGTAGCTAGGATTCCCCCTCCGAGAAAGTGGTGACACGAAGTGGCGACGGAGGAGACATGTGCCACTTCAAAGTTGCGGGTTGGGTATTTTGAACAATCAAACCACCCCGCGCATACATATTTTTCTCCACATGCAGGCGTGTATGTGTTCTGACACCTTTCCCCCAATTTTTTGGCGAAATGCTCATATATATTATTATTCTAGGAGTAAATAGCAAACGATTTGAATGTAACAACCGTTTGCGATTTGTACACTGAACAAACACGATTCCCTCCGATGCTGGCACATCAGCACGGTCCACTGGTGGGCGCCGGACACGATTGGGCTCCACGAGACTTCCCCCGCAAAAGTATCTACCTCCTTGAGCCATTTGAAAAATGGCGGTTCCGTAGGTTTTCCTATTTTATACCACACACTTATTATGTTTCTGCTGTGTGCGATGTTAGTTGCTCCCGCGCTGGCCGCGCCGCTTCAATCCTATAATCCAAATTTTTAGTAGCCCCGGCATCCTGGAATTTCACTCCCACCTAGTAAAATTTTCAGTAGTCGTGCGGCATTTCCTCAAACACCACCTTCCCCCCTCCCCACCACAAAACCTCTACTCAGATTACGTAAAAAAGGAAAACCTCCACTCCCGCACGCACCACTCCTTTCCCTCGCTTGAACCCTAGCTAGCCCGCCGCCGCCACCCCCGCCGCCGCCCCGACTCCATCGCCATCCTCTGCAGGCCTTCCCGTGACTATCTCGAAGTCCTCATGAAGATCCATCACAAGGGGGTTGGACTAGAGTCGTTCGTGCAATCGACAGTAGTGCTCCTCCATGTCGAATGCACGCACAACTCCGGTCCACCCCGTAGTGTCGGCCTGCGAGGCACCCTCTTTCCTGCAGATTCCCATCCCCATCATCACCCACACTCCAGAGAGTCACAGCCTCAACCCGGCTATGCTTCCCGGGGAGCTGGTGGAGCGAATGGCCAAAAAGAAGTATATCGAGGTCTTTTTGCTGGACGACAGTGAGGTGGCCGCCGAGGCCCCCCGGGGAAGCTCACTATGATGACTGGCCCGGGGCTTTTAATAAGCGGGCTCGCGCATGTCTGGATGTCCCGGCAGCCGACTACGACATCGAGCTCGTCGACAGCGATGGCTTGACGCGGCTATGCCACAGGTTAAGTGACGCACCCCACCCCTTCGGGTTCAACCTCCTTGGATCTCCTCCATTCCCCCACCGCTGATGTACTCTACTTCGCTGTCAGGATTTTGCCTTCATCGCCATCGAGACCCTTTCGCTGTCAGACGTGCTCTTCCAAAGGGAAGGAGCTAAGCCGCCACAACAGGGTGCGCACCCCCCGTCCAGTCTCTTCCAAGGGGTATGAATTGTAATGTTCAAAAGTGCAATTTGATATGCTGGAGTATGAAATGTTCTGTTCAATTTCAGTGCGTGCGTTTGGTTGTCTGTAGTGAGCATATACCTTGTTTAGCGTGATATGTGGCTATTTGTAGTGAACATATGTCCAGTTTCATTGCTAGATTTGGTTGTTCAATCATGCAATTGGTTCCCGTTAAAGCTGGTGTATTTAACACGCCCCTGTTTATTTTAGTTTTCCCACAATGTGATGTCGAATCATACAATTTGATGTTTAAGCACATGGTGCATTCTATCTTCTATGCAATTTCAACAATACTGATATGAATGACTGTTTGATTGCTGTTAAGTCTGTTGTCGTGTGCATATGCTTCCTTTAAAGGTTTTTGGTTGTTTGTGGTTAGCATATGTCCAGTTTCAGTTGCTATATTTGGTTGTTTGTAGTGTGCCTCTAATCTACTCTGCTTTGCTGTCAGGAATTTGCCATGCTGGAGTATGAAATGTAATGTTTAAAAGAGCAATTTGATATGCTGGAGTATGAATTGTTCAGTTCAATTTCACTGCCTATGTTTGGTTGTCTGTAGTGAGCATATACTTATATTTGGTCATTTGTAGTATGCCTCTCATCTACCCTGCTTTGCTCTCAGGATTTTGCCTTCATCGCCAACGAGACCCTTTTGCCATTTATGAAAGTCGCGTTCTATGGCAGTGTTTTGGCATCGTCAGCTGCCAAGTCAGGCCTCATTGACGATGACAACTTGTCGTCAACAAGTGCGCCCTACGCTGGAGTATGAATTATTTAGTTCAATTGCTAGATTTGGTTGTTCAATCATACAATTGGTTCCTGTTAAAGCTGGTGTAGTTAACACGCCCCTGTTTATTTCGGTTTTCTCACAATGTGATGTTCAATCATAGAATTTGATGTTTAAGCACATGGTACGTTCTATGCAATTTCAATAATACCGATATGAACGACTATTTGGTTGCTGTAGTATGCCTTGTTTATTTAGTTATTCACAATGTGCAGTACAATTTGATTAATACCAGTTCAATGGCCATGTTTGTTTCTTGTTAAGCCTGGTGTAGGTAATACACCCTTTGTTTTGTTCACTCTGTGATGTTCAATTATACAATTTGATGTTTAAGTAGAAGCTCTGTTCTATGCAATTTCAACAATACCATTATGAATGATTTTATTTGGTTGTTCTTAAGCCTGATGTAGTGAGCATATGCCTGTTTTAATGGTTTCTGGTTCACATGGCTATATTTGTTTCCCATGTTTTACGCCCTCCGCCCCATAATATAAGACGCTAATTACATCTAATATGTTACTAGTACATTGGATGTAATTAGATATTATATAGTGGGACGGAGAGATCATCATGTGAGGTAACTAATAAACATTGTTAGTACAATGGGTCAAAATGTGACAATTAAACTATTTATTTACAGTTTGTCCAAGACAACAGTGACATGCAGTATATGAACTCAGAACTCTATACCCTTTTTACTGCACATAATGAGTTGTTAGATGACAATCTCTGTATCTTTTTCCTTTGCAGTGGTTCCCAACGCAGTCTACCCAATGTCACCTCTCAAACTACATGATTGTTGGACATGCAAATGTACATGTATTTATACCAGACTAGAATGACTATCTGGAAGTCATGAAGATATTGAAGGATGGGCGGTCGGCCATCACAAGGGATTGGGCTAGAGTCGTGTGTGCATTCGACATGGAGGGCACACTACGGGCATTCCGCTTCACATTTTACAGCAACCAGAATATCTTTTGCCTCTTTCTTTGCCGTCTTTAATACTAGTATTCAACCATCGTTCATCATTATTTATTTGGTGCTTATGTAATTCTTTCGTTGATGTAATCCTTGAACGTATGTACCTGTGAATGGAATAATGCATTGGTTGACAAACCTATCTATGTATATGTAAAAAGCTATTCCCTACTTTCAAATTCAAATTTTGTATAATTTTAAACTGTAGCGTTTAAAATAATAATAATAAAAATACTCTGCGGGTCATTACACCGCACACGGTTTGTAACTCTCACCGTTTGTGATATACCTTATGATCCGACATGTTTCACAGATAGAATACGTGTGCGACCATGCACACAGTTACCGTTTGCGAACCGTGTGTGATTTTCAGACAATATCACAAACGGTGCAATGGAATTCAACATTGGTGATAGAATCTCTGTCGCACACAGTTTAAAATGATAAACTGTTTGTGATGTAGAATGTATCGCAAATGTTGTACCACAGAATAGCGCATGCGATAGTTATCCTGTCGGACGCGAGTACGACATTCAGACGTTTCTTAAACTTATCCGATACTTGTACGACGGTTAAATTACCGTCTTAGTTAAATATCACAAACGGTTCGGACAATATAAGTGTGTGTGATATACTCCTTATCCTACACGCTTTGCAATTATGAACTGTTTATGATTCGGCACACATCATAAATGGTGCGCGAATAGCGTGTGTGATGTTAGTGTGATCTCACACGAGTTGCAAGGATGAGCCGTATGGGAAGGATGCCATATCTCAAACAGTTAACCAGTGACTCTCGTTTGTGATAGATGCGGACATCCCATACGCTTAGTTTTGCCAAACGTTTCCGTTCGTTGGTCACCATCGCCGACGGGTTTTCCATGTCATGTGGGATGGACCCCCCCTATCGCCCACACATGCAAGGCGACGGTTTAGAACTACGTCACAGAAAGGGGTTAAAAACTGTTTGTATAGCACGTCGCTGCACCAGTGATGGTTCACTTGTCGACGTTCCGGTTGGAACCAACAAGGAGGCCGAGGAATGACCAGTCATGACGAGAAGTATCACTGCATCAAGAGTTCATAAGAGGGAGTGCAATTCTCATGACAATCTTGACATGAAGAGTGTAATACCTCAAGGTAGAACAGAGCAAAAGCTGGATTAGCATTTTGATATGTGGAATACAACTGCTTTGACCCAATCCTCGATATGGGTGAGGTACTGGAGTTTGTTTTCTCCCAGTCATTCTGAGATAGAATGGCTTGACAGACCACAAGAATAATAGGCATCGATGAATACGAATGCACAACTACTCTTGACTATCCACTGATAGATGAAGGTCTGAATACAATTGAAGAGGGCAACTCAAGAGCACATGATTTTTCTGAGTTGTGGATGCATAGGTTAGCATGATCACGAGTTCAACACAATTCTTCCGGGTAACCCATGTAGAAAGGAAGGATTGGCAGAGTCACAATTATGGAATGGAGAACTCATCAAGACCACTCTTGTTGTGACCTTTTGGTTCAAGAAGTACTTCTGCCATAAATGGTTCATGGTATTGGAAGAATGATATACCACGGACCTTGAAGACTATCACTAAAGTTACTAATGTCCTAAAGGAACGAGAAAGCACTATAAACATGAATAAGCAGAAGGAATCTTGGGTTCAAGAACCCAGAAATAGAATACATACTACTATATAACATCACGAGATGTTTTTTTAATGATGGCCAGAATCATCACACTGGGAACACAAAACACAACTAGACTATTGGGTAGTTCTCTGAGATCACATGTTTCCTAACACTTTAGCAATTACGTCGAGGTAATAGAGTACCTCAACACAACAATTAGTGTGCTTTGTCTGGCCACAAAGACATCGGGAATAGGAGGAAGGAATTTGCAATTGCATCAGATTATTTATCAACCTTGGGTAACTCGGACATCATAATGGCTGTACGGGCATGAAATATGAGGCAACCTGCATGAAAACTGACAACATAACAATTGAATTCTTATGGAGGCATCGATCCAGAAGTACAACACCTTTCCAAAAAGTCTGCAGCATAGTAACTCGCCATCCTAATAGATAGATGAGAAGCCTAATTCTTAAACCCGGTAGAAAAGAAGAGGGTGACTCGGAATTAGAATGACATGAGGAAAGGAGTAAAAAGAATCTTATGTTCCCTTCCACAATCAATTCCCTTATATAACTAAAGAAGTTCTAGACTCAACATCGGCCAGTTTGGCTTGGTATTCCTACAGGCAGTCAGGCTCTGATACCAACGCTGTCAGGACCCCGATCCTAAGCCATATGAATCCAGCATGTAAAACATCATCTCACATTGCAACCTCATGCACGGTAATCCCCACGGCTGCCACCTTACCTTGGCCGGGACCGTTTGCGCCTTTGGGCTCACGTATATGAATATGTCACTAGCAATCATATGTCAGAGAACCCGGGTCGACATGACTAGTTATAGACTGATACATCTCCAATGCATCGATAATTTATGAAGTATTCATGCCATATTCACCTATGTTTACAATACTTTTATATGGTTTTGATGCACTTTATGTGATTTATTTAGAACTAACCCGGATTGACGTTGTTTCCAGCATAATTACCGTGGTGTTGTTTTTGTGCAGAAAATGAAAGTTCTCGGAATCGCCCGAAACTTTTTGGTGATTTTTTCTGGACCGAATAAGCTATAATGGAGTGAAGAACCACCGAAGGGGGTGGACCAGAAGGCCACCACGCAACTGGCCGCGCCCCCAGGGGGCGTGGCCAGATGGCTTGTGGGGCACTCGTAGCTCCGTTTGGCGTGATTCCAACGCTGAAAAATCCTATAAATACCAGAAATAAATAGAGACTCCTTGTTCCGCCGCCACAACTCTCTTTATCGACTAAAAACCAATCTGGAGGCGTTCCAGTACCCTGTCGGAGAGGGTAGATCATCTCCGGTGGCCATCTTCATCATCCCGGCGGAGGCCATGACGAGGAGGGAGTAGTCCACCCTCGAGGCTGACGGTTTGTACCAGTAACTATGTGTTCAATCTCTCTCTCTCTCTCGTGTTCTTGAGATGTCATGATCTTGATGTATCACGGGCTTTGTTAATATAGTTGGATCATACGATGTTATTCCCTTGCTACCTTTTTGTGATGAATTGAATCTTTACCTTTGAGATCTCGTTATGTTGGATTGAATATTATGGTTTGAGAACACTTGATGTACGTCTTGCGTGGGATACCCGTAGTGACATTGGGGTATTCTATTGATTCACTTGATATATGTTGAGGCATCAACTTGCGTATTCCGGTGACCTAGGGGATCTATGCATAGGGGTTAATTGCACGTTTTCATACCACGTTCTCCGATAGAAATCTTGGGGTGCTCCTTGAAGTTCTTTGTGTTGGATTGAATATGATAGATCTGAAATTGTTTGATGCATGTCGCATAATTTACCCACGGATACTTGAGGTGACATTGGAGTATCTAGGTGACATTAGAGTTGATTGATATGTATCATTGGTGTTATTCTAGTAGGAACTCTAGGGCTGTTTGTGACACTTATAGGAATAGCCCAATAGATTGATCAGAAAGAATAACTTTGAGGTGGTTCTACTACCTACACCAATTTCATCTTATCGTTCTCAGCTAGATAGGAACTTTGGTGTGACTCTTTGTTGCACGTTGAGGGATGATCATATGAGTCAACTATGTTAGCATTGTTGGGAGATTGCACTAGCCAAAGTATGGACCCTAGGCCTTATTTCCAAGCATTTATACACCATTTTGCTTGCTATTTTACACTTGCTACCTTGCTGTTTTTATATTTTCAAATTACAAAAACCTATATCTATCATCCATAATGCACTTGTATCACCATCTGTTCGCCGAACTAGTGCACCTATACAATTTGCCATTGTATTGGCTGTGTTGGGGACACAAGAGATTTCTTGTATTTGATTGCAGGGTTGTTTGAGAGAGACCATCTTCATCCTACACCTCCCACAGATTGATAAACCTTAGGTCATCCACTTGAGGGAAAATTGCTATTGTCCTACAAAACTCTACGCTTGGAGGCCCAACACGAGTCTACAAGAATAAAGTTGCATAGTAGACATCATAGACCCAAGTGGCACAACCGTACAGGAACAGGCATACGTAACCCATCAATGCAGGTGTCGGTCATCGGCGTGTGTAGACGAGTCATAGCAAGCTACATGGACTCCATTACACCGCGTGACATTTCCCCGAAGGGACAGACACAACAACAAAGAAGGATACACACCGGTCAATAAATGTGTCCAGAGCAGTAGCAAGCTACCAGAGCTCAACGAAAGCACAAAGAGGCATTTCCGTGTAAAGAAGGCTACCATAGACATATGACTAGGTGTCGAATCCCACACATACCAATGCATTTCAAACATACACGCAATATGCACGATATGCATAGATACAACATGGCATCACAACATAACTCTACGACTCAAGTATTTATTAACGACTCATAAGAGCCAACATAGTGTGATATTACAAACATGGGTCACATGACCCAACACTCAAGTCATACAAGCAACAAGCGGAAGCATCGCATGTCTGAGTATAGACATCTACTAAAGTGGCTAGAGGAGCCTGAAAATCTACAACGACCCTCCCAAAGGAGCCAGACCTCTGTCTGGAATTCCCAAGCTAATCCGGTCAACATCGAACTTCACGTCATAATAATCACTAATGAGACTGACGTCTCCTCTGCAAAAACATAAATTATGCAACCGTGAGTACAAAGGTACTCAGCAAGACCTACATCGGAACTATCTACATATGCATCATTGTCAACAAAGGGGGTTGTGGAGTTTATTGTAGCAAGCCAGCTTTGACTCTTGGCTAACATGTACTACGACTATGAGTACTTTCTTTGAGGTGGGATATCGCACACGAGTCCACATATTCACCAAATCAATACACCACTATGGATCCACTCCCATCTCCCTACGAGAAGGCCATCCTTAGCACTCACACTTATCTTGCGCATTTTAGAGTATCCATTTCAAGTTGTCTAAGAACCACATAAGTTTTCCAGGTAGTCCATATCCGAGGACGCGGCTATTCGAACAGATTGATAACCCCGCAGGGGTGTACTTCTTCACACATGCTCCCGCCACTTATCGCCATGTGCATGTAAAAAGGCACCTCGACAATCTTCAAGCGGAAGCCCAGCGAGGGAGTCGTCCATGACCGTTAACCACACAAGACCCTAGTCCAGGTTTATCGCCTATTTGAGATTGAACCCGCAAGGAAGTCTGGCGGAAGTTTCCTCTATGGCCTCAAACGATGCGTAGGGTTCCACAAGCCCACCGTTCGGGTGCCACTTGGTACACCGTGCCACTATGCATCTACCGCATCGAAGCCCACCCCGTCGGGCAGCGCTAAGCACGGCCGCCAGCACTTTTCCTACAAACACCAGAAACTATTTGCAACTCCTAGACAGAGAGATCTAGGCGATCAATAAGTCGAGCGGGGTCATATTTTAGGGCCCAATGTGTGGTAGTTGCTGTCTTGGATCACATACACAGAACTCAGTTCTTAAGGACGGTCCCAATGAGACTACCTGCCATGTACTCCTACATGGCCTCTCATCGCTACCTTTACCAAATAGGATTCACACACTTAGCTCTCACACAGTAGGACATGAACACATCCACTCCGATTCATCGCCCAGATGGATCAGACCCGACACGACTCTAAGCATAGTAGGCACAGTAAGCAAGCATGGATGAGTAAGCACAACAAGGCTCAAGCAGTTGCTACTCATGCTAAGTGGTTTCAACTATTTACTATGACAAAGACAGGTCATGCAAAGGAATGGGTTCAACTACTGAGAACATGTAATAGTTGACTCGTCATTGTCCTAATGCAGTATTATGAGAGCAGGAGCAAGAGAGTAGGATATTATCGGGATGCTCAAGGGGGGTTGCTTGCGTGGCACTTCTGAAGATAACAATGAGTCTTGATCGGCGTCGGAACAACGTCTACCAGAGGGGAACAAACACCGACAACAAGAGGAAACAACATTCAATTCATGCAATGCACAACCATGATGTATGATATGACAAATTAAGGTACTGAATTGACCTAGAGTGATAATTAACCAAGTTAATTGAAGTGGGCTTCAAACAAGTTTGAATCCCAACTCCAAATGATATTTCATAAATTGCCCTAATCATGAAGTGTCCTAGTTGGTGATGTTAACGTGCTCAAAACTGCACGATCATGGCATAAACAGATTCATTGGATTTTTCTGATCATTTTTCATATATAAATTATTTTCATCTGGGTTATAGATTATTTTATATGAATTTTAGAAGTTTCAAACATTTTTTTGTAATTTCCTGATTATTTAAAATACAAGAAAAAGGTTTATTGCGTCTGGGTGACGTCAGCCGGTCAACTGAGCCGGTTCGGTCAAACCTGATATGGGGGACCCGCATGTCATCGATACTGTGCTAATTTGTGGTTATAACTAAACTAACCAAATCATTAGCAGGGTTGGGCCCATGCGTTAGTGACCTAAGGCTAAACTAATCCTGGGATTAGTGCTAATTAAGCGGGCCACGTCAGTGTGGCCAGGGCTAACCACCGGAGACCACCCGCGCGGCGGAGGCACGCCGGAGCAGCGCTACGGGCGGCGGACTGCTGCGCTGAGGGCTCCAGGAGCAAGCCCACGCTCGCCCGCATCTAGGGGAGCATGCGGCTGGTCGAGGCAACGCTGGAGCTCGACGGGAGCAAGCCCGTGGTGGCAGCCGGAGCACGGCTTGGTTGGGCTCGGCGTTAGGGTGCGCTGGAGGAGGAGCCAAAGGAAGCTTCGGCCTCCTGAGAGCATGTGGAGCACGCGTTGCCGCAGCTGAACACGAGCCAGGGCGCCCATGGCCACGGCTGCGCCATTGTCGGCGGCAGAAGCTTCAGGCTATGGTGGGGTGGCGGCTAGGGGATGGCCCCGAGGGGGATAGGTGAAGGAAATCGGTGAGAAGCTCACCGGGATTCTAACGGGAGCAATGCCGAGGTCGGGGATGCACTCGTTGCCGCGAATCGAGGGCGACGGTCGTCCGAGTCCGAGGTTGAAGATGGCGAAATTGGCAACAAATCATCCCGTCCGGCATCGAACGGCTTGGGGGAGACAAAGGAGAGGTCACTGCGGACCGTATGGACACGGAGGGGCGTCGAGGGGAGCTCGGTAGCTATGGTGGTGAGGGGCGCATGGCCATGGCCACGTCGGTCATGAGAGAGGGGGAGAGACAGAGCGAGGGGAAGAGAGGAGAGGGAGTCCTCCTGATCCGGACGGCTCTGGGGATCCCATCCCTGGCGTCACGCCGGCCAGGGAAGCAGGCAGGCTGCTGCCGGCGTGGCGCGAGGCCACGGGCGCCGTGGCCTCCTTCTCATTTGCCTTCTGGCAGGAGGAAGAAGACGGCGATGCCCCTGGTGGGCTGGGCTGCCTAATGGGCCGGCTACAGGTAAGCCAGGTACAGGCCTCTTTTCCTTTTAATTCTGTTTTGTGTTTTATTTAATACCTTTGACACTGATTTAAAATCAAAACTAACACAAAATAGTGCCAGAGTGTTTTCAACAATTTTTATGTGACTATGTGGATTATTTCACACATAGTAGACATTTTGTTTATGGTTTGAACCATTTTGTTTTATTTAAAGTGGAACAAAAATAATTGAAATAATTCCAACAATATTTTTCTCTGGTTTCAAATATTTATTTTGGAACCTAAAAATTGTTGGTTTGGACCAATTATTTTATTTGAGGTAAATCCCATATGCTAGGGTTTTATAAAGGCCATTTTGGGTTCATTGATTCAAATTTGAGTTGAGTTTGGTTTAATCCATTTGGGGTTGGGTTAGGTCATCCCCATTTCAAATTTAAGGGAAAGAATAACATGATGACATGCTGCATAATGCAGAGCCAAACAATGACTAGCTAGGGCTGTGACAGGATGCCCGCAATGACATGCTCAAGCGTAAAGCTCTTGGCCAACCCGCTCTTGACCCCCGAATCATTCAGAAGTCAAAGCAGGCTTAAAAGTCTTCAAGTGAGCTTGTGCAAGAGAGACCAGATATGCCAAGCATTATCTTTCCTGCTGGCTTCTCTGGATGGAGATCACCTCCTCTTTCCTCTACTGCATCCAGCATGAAGACCAAAGCTGCTGAGGCTGAAGCCAGAAAGCGCAAGCTTGCTCAATCTGCTGAAGCTCAACCCTCCAAGAAACCGAAGACTAAGAAATCAAAGTCTTCGAGCCAGCGCCAAGTGCCCCCTGTTGTTCCCACTTCAACTACACCTGCTCAAGAGGAGCCCCTGCTGGTGACGCCAATCTCTATGGCTCCTCCAACATCTGAAAATACAGATAGGCATGTTATTCTGCATGAGTCTGCTACCACAAATGCTCAAACTACTGAAGAGATTCCAGCTGCTGAACCGTCGCAGCTGAAGACATTGTTGTAGATCCAGCTGAAGACATTGCTGCTGAAGCTGTTGTTCATGAGGACAATGTTGAAAGAGAACGAGAATAGGTGCGTCAACTGGATGCACCTATTATATCATCGCCACAGCCTAAAGTCAATGAACATGTGGACATCGGTTCCCCTCAACTCCTATTGTTCCTGATGAGTTCTGGGATGAAGCTCACCCCAACACCCTCATGCATGAAGTCATTCCTCATACCCCAACCATTACTGTTTCAACTCCAGTGTTGCAATCACCTGAGTCTCCATTTGAAGCCAAGGAGATTGAAACAACTGATATATGTCGCCTCTCAAAAGGCTTCGCTGCGGACCCAAGACAACTGCATCTTCAATGTCAAGTATTCTTGAAGAGGAAGTTGTAACATCCCAAAATTTAGAATTTTGGAATGTTAATTATTTAAATAGGATTAATTAAAAACTTGCTTGTGTTGATTGATCTTAGCTAAGTTTGACTAGGATTTAAACTTTTGGAGTTTATTGAATAATCAAATGAGAGGGAATAAAATGACTTTCCCAATTATTCATTTGAATCTCGGTTTGCTTTTGAGAATATTCAGAATACTTCCAATTCAAAAATGAGAGAGGATGACAGGACTTCCTCAATAATTAAATTGGAAAGTAATCAAATATTCTTCCTATTGGGTTTTCAAAATTTAAAACAAATCCAACAAAGAAAAATATGATGAGAGAAGGAAATGTGACTCCTTCAATACCGTTTTGTTTGTAAAGTTCTTTAAATTGTTATTTGGTTCTTTCTCTGGAGTTCAAAAATGTTTTGTGGAACATTTATAAACCCAAATTGTTTTTTTATAAAAACATTATGTGTATTTTATTTAGTTTTTGGTCTTTAAAAATGTTCACTGATTTCTATATTAGTATATATACTTTTTAAATGCTCTATAATTTCTTTAGATGAATGATGTAGATCTCTTTCGCAGCCACAATCATTTTTGTAAATAAAACCGAATAGGAAATATCTAAACCTATTCTAATCCTAAACCTAAATCCAGTTGTCCGGCCCAGCTACCATCCATCGCTCGCGCGTAGTGCAGCAACCATCTGGCCCAGCCCAGCAACGCCAGCACCGCGTTGACCCCACCTACGGCCTCTCTTCCCGCCCCTATTCCACTGACGCGCGGGTCCTACCACTCCTCTCCTACCTCACGATGGACTCCCGCTCCTGCACGATATCGCCGCCGCGGAATCCCTTCTGCCGCACCTGATCTCTCCAATTCCCACGCGATTATCACGCGTATGCACCGCATCATGACCCTCTCGATCTCCTGTGCCGATTTCCTACCTCGCCTCGCAGGACCGAGCTCGAAATCGAGCACACGGAGCTCGCCCGATCTCGCCGAAGCTTCGATGGCCGCCGTGCTTTGCAGGGCGAATCCATCGCCTCTGGAGGTTCCCTGCCTATCCTTGTGCCTCAATCATCTTCGCCTTTGTCTCCTCTGTCTCCCTCACCTCCTACCTCGTCCAGGGACGCACCGGGTCAAGCGCATGGACCAACTCCCGCAGCACACCATCTCCATCTCCGGTTCAGCCGACCACCGCCAAGGTTACAGGACGCCCCCGACGCCACCGTGATCTCCATCTCCTTCGCAGTTCTTTTCCACAAGCACCCGTGCCACTCCCGAAGCCCAAGGACCACTAGTCCGAGCAACCGGACCACCACCCGATGCCGCGCCGAAGCTCCGGAGCACGCCGGAGTTCCCGTTGTCGCCGATAGCCACAGAGGACACCCGCGTTGCCGTCTTCTCCACCATAGCCACCCCGACACACGTTGCGTCCGCACGCCACTTCACCTTCGCCGGAGGACCGCTGGAGGATCCCCGCCGTCCACTCCCGAACCCACCGCCTTTTTCCCCCTGCTTGCGGTGAGCACGCACGCACGAACCCACTTCAGCCAATTGATGTCTACTACGCAACCTTCTTCTTGTAGACTCGTGTTGGGCCTCCAAGCGCAGAGTTTTGTAGGACAGTAGCAAATTTCCCTCAAGTGGATGACCTAAGGTTTATCAATCCGTGGGAGGCGTAGGATGAAGATGGTCTCTCTCAAACAACCCTGCAACCAAATAACAAAGAGTCTCTTGTGTCCCCAACACACCCAATACAATGGTAAATTGTATAGGTGCACTAGTTCGGCGAAGAGATGGTGATACAAGTGCAATATGGATGGTAGATAAAGGTTTTTGTAATCTGAAAATATAAAAACAGCAAGGTAACTAATGATAAAAGTGAGCACAAATGGTATTGCAATGCTTAGAAACAAGGCCTAGGGTTCATACTTTCACTAGTGCAAGTTCTCTCAATAATACTGACATAGTTGAATCATATGTAAATCCCTCACGTGCGACAAAGAGTTCACTCCAAAGTCACAAATAGCGGAGAACAAACGAAGAAATTATTGTAGGGTACGAAACCACCTCAAAGTTATCTTTTCCGATCAATCGTATGAGCTATCCCTATATGTGTCACGAACAGCCCTAGAGTTCGTACTAAAATAACACCTTAAGATACACATCAACCAAAACCCTAATGTCACCTAGATACTCCAATGTCACCACGAGTACCCATGGGCTTGATTATACGATATGCATCACACAATTTCAGATTCAAAATGTTCAATCCAACACAAAGAACTTCAAAGAGTGCCCCAAAGTTTCTACCGGAGAGTCAAGACGAAAACGTGTGCCAACCCCTATGCATAGATTCCCAAGGTCACGGAACCCGCAAGTTTATCACCAAAACATACATCAAGTGGATCAATAGAACATCCCATTGTCACCACGGATATCCCATCGCAAGACATACATCAAGTGTTCTCAAATCCTTTAAAGACTCAATCCGATAAGAAAACTTCAAAGGGAAAACTCAATTCATCACAAGAAGATAGAGAGGGGAAAACTCCATATGATTCATCTATATTAATAAAGCTCGCGGTACATCAAGATCGTGTCATCTCAAGAACACGAGAGTGAGAGATCAAACACATAGCTACTGGTACATACCCTCAGCCCCGAGGGTGAACTACTCCCTCCTCGTCATGGAGACCGCCGAGATGATGAAGATGGCCTCCGGTGATGGTTTCCTCCTCCGGCATGGTGCCGGAACGGGCTCCCGATTGGTTTTCCGTGGCTACAGAGGCTTGCCGCGGCGGAACTCCCGATCTAGGTTTCTTTTTGGAGGTTTCTCGATTTATAGGAGTACTTGGCGTTGGAATCACGTCAGGGGAGTGCTCGAGGGGCCCACAAGCCAGGGGGCGTGCCCTAGGGGGGGCCTAGGCTTGTGGCCTCCTCGGGACTCCTCTCCGGTATCTTTTTGCTCCGATATTTTTTATATTTTCCAAAACTATTTTCCGTAAATTTTCAGCCCGTTCCGAGAACTTTTATTTCTGCACAAAAACAACACCATGGTAGCTCTGCTGAAAACAGCGTCAGTCCGGGTTAGTTCTAATCAAAGCATACCAAAATCATATAAAATTATTGTAAACATGGCATGAATACTTCATAAATTATAGATACGTTGGAGACGTATCAGCATCCCCAAGCTTAATTCCTGCTCGTCCTTGAGTAGGTAAATGATAAAAGAAATAATTTATGAAGTGTGAATGCTACCTAACATATTCATCATATTCTTTTCTTCTTTGTATAGCATGGACATTTGGACTTGTAAATGATCCAAAGCAATAGTGTAGTTTTAACATAATGACTTCAATACTCAAACATGTCAACAAGCAACCATGTCTCTCAAAATATCAACACTAAGGAAAGTTATCCCTTGCCCGTCATGCTCAATCATTGATCCATTCATGAAACACACTCAAATATTAGATATACCCAATGCTCAAGTACGATCATAGTGCCCCCTAGTTGGTGCTTATAAGAGAAGATGGAGACTCAAAGCAAAAATAAAAATTGCATAAAGTAAATAGATAGGCCCTTCGCAGAGGGAAGTAGGGATTTGTAGAGGTGCCAGAGCTCAAGGTTTAAATTGAGAGAGAAAATATTTTGAGTGGCATGCTTTTCCTGTCAACGAAAACGACAAAGTAGCTCACAATACTTTCCATGCTAGATACATTATTGGCGGTTCCCAAACAGAATGGTAAAGTTTTTACTCCCCCTCCACCAATCAATCACACTCCACGGCGAGCCGAATCCACGGGTACCGTCCATACAAACAACAATCCTGGGGGAGTTTTGTTTCATTATATTTTAATTTGATTTTTGAGCATGGAACTGGGCATCCCGAATACCAGCCACTTTCTCGTGAATGATAGTGAATCAACACATATCGTGAGAATAACACACCTAGCATGGAAAAAATATTGGATAGTCCCCACCGTTTCATGAGCGGTACGGGCACACAAAAGAGAAAATTTATTTTGAAAATTTAGAGATGGCACATACAAATTTGCTTGGAACGGCATGGAAATACCGCATATAGGTAGGTATGGTGGACTCATAAGGCAAAACTTGGTTTAAGGATTTTGGATGCACAAGTAGTATTTCTACTTAGTACAAATGGAGGCTAGCAAATAGATTGGGAAGCAACCAAACCAAGAAACGAAAATTCACATAAGTGAGCATTGAACATAACCAACACCGAATAATGCACCACAAGTAGGATGTAACTTCATCGCATAACTATTGACTTTCGTACTTGCATAGGGAATGACAAACCTTAACACCAATATTCCTACTAAAGCATAATTACTTACTAACATGACTCACATATTACTATCATCATGTTTCAAAACTATTACAAAGAATCAAGTTTAATTTGTCCCATGATCTTCATGAAAGTTTTTATTATATCCTCCTTGGATATCTATCACTTTGGGACTAGTTTCATATATCGCCATTGCTTTTTCAACAAGCTCAAACAAATTTAAATGAAGCACAAGAGCATAAATATTTCATCCCTCAAAAAGGTATAAGTGAAGCATGAGAGGAAATGACAAGCTACTCACAAAAGATAAAAGTGAAGATCAATGAGTAGTCAAACAATTAAGTAGCTATGTGAAGACTCTCTCTCTCTCTCTCTCTCTCTATCAATAAAGATTTTCAGATCTTAGTATTTTATTAAACAGCAAGCAAAAGAAAAATAGCACTCCAAGAATAGCACACATCATGTGAACGAATAAAAATTTAGGCTCAACATAGGCTAACCGATAATTGTTGATGAAGAGAGGTGGGATGCGTAGCATCCCCAAGCTTAGATGATTGAGACTTCTTGAAATATTTACTTGGGGTGCCTTTGGCATCCCCAAGCTTGAGCTTTTGTATCTCGTTCAATCCTCTCATATCATGGTTTCACCTATTCTCAAAAACATCTTCCACACAAAACTTGAAAAGAACTCGTGAGATAGGTTAGTACACATAATAATAAATCAACTCTTTATGTACTGCCAAGACAAGTTGCATAATAATTTTCAAACATTAGGTACTGTATACTATCATTTCCACAATTTATATCTACCAATATAGGCTATGGAAACTATAGGATAAGTAGATAACGAAACTATGACAGCAATCTGTCCAAACAGAACAGTCTGTAGAAATTTATGAAAACAGTGTACTTCTGTAACTCAAAAAATTATGAAAATTTAGGACATACTAAATAATTTATATGACATCACTTTGGAAAAATTTCAGAAACTTTCCACATTCCAGTAAAATATGAAAATTCAAACACTACAACCAAAGTTTCTGTTTTTACACAGCACTCAACAAAACATGCAATGCAAGCATCCTAAGGCAATTCTTGGAACTTTTTATTGAAAAACAAGATTATAAATAACACATAACAGAGAAAAACAAAATAAAATGACGCTCCAAGCAAAACTCATATTATGTGACGAATAAAAATATAGCTCCAAGTAAGATATACCGATAATGTTGAAGACGAAAGAGGGGATGCCTTCCGGGGCATCCCCAAGCTTAGGCGCTTGAGTATTCCTTGGATATTACCTTGGGGGTGCCTTGGGCATCCCCAAGCTTAGGTTCTTGTCACTCCTTATTCTCCTCATATCGGTGTCTCACCCAAAACTTGAAAACTTCAATCACACAAAACTTAACGGAACTTCGTGAGATGGGTTAGTATAATAAATAAAGATAATTCACTTAGGTACTGTCAAGACAAGATTAAGAATTGTTCCCACATGATACCTACTGCATTATATCATTCCCATAATTTATATCACTGAATATAAGCTATGGGAACACTAACACAAGCAAACTATGCATGCAAAACAGAATCTATCAAAAACAGAACAGTCTGTGAAGATCTGTAGTGTAACCATACTTCCCTGTCTCTAAAAATTCTGAAAAATTAGGAAAACCTGAAGAATTTATATATCAAGACTGTGTAAAAATTTCAGATCATTATTAAGCTCCTGTAAAAAACGAAAATTCCTGTACTGGAGTCAAAAGTTTCTGTTTTGGTTCAGCATCAATTCTACTCATCTTGTGAGTCATCCCAAAGGCTTTACTTGGCACTTTATTGAAATAAAAGGCACAAAACATGATTAATACAGTAGATTAATCATGTGAACACTCAAAAACAGAAAGGAAAAGTGTTGGGTTGTCTCCGAACAAGCGCTTTTCTTTGAAGCCTTTTAGCTAGGCATGATGATTTCAATGATGCTCACATAGGAATAATAATTGAAACATGCAAAAGAGCATCATGAATCTCATGACAAACACATTTAAGTCTAACCCACTTCCTATGCATAGGGATTTTGTGAGCAAAAAATTTATGGGATCAAGAATCAACTAGCATAGGAAGGCAAAACAAGCATAACTTCAAAACTTTGAACACATAGAGAGGAAACATGATATTATTGCAATTCCTACAAACATATGTTCCTCCCTCATAATAATTTTCAGTAGCATCATGAAGGAATTTCACAACATAACTATCACATAAAGCATTATCTTCATGATCCACAAGCATAGAAAATTTGTCACTCTCCACATAAGCAAATTTATTCTCATCAATGGTAGTGGGAGCAAACTCACCAAAATAACTATCATGTGAAGCATAATCCAATTGAAAATTAAAATCATGATGACAAGTTTCATGGTTACTATCACTATTTATAGCATGCATGTCATCATCATAATCATCATAAATAGGAGGCATGCCATCATCATAACAAACTTGCTCATCAAAACTTGGGGGACTAAAAATATCACATTCATCAAACATAGGATCCCCAAGCTTGTGGCTTTGCATATCATTAGCATCATGAATATTCAGAGAATTCATACTAACAATATTTCTATCATGCTCATCATTCAAGGAATTCTCATTAAGTATTTTGATAATTTCTTCCTCTACCAATTGAGCACAATTTTTGGAATCCTTATTTTCACGAAAGACATTATAAAGACGATACAAATGATGCAACCAAAACTCCATTTTTTTGTAGTTTTCTTTTATAAAACCAAACTAGTGAAAAACAAGAAACTAAAAGATTTAATTGCAAGATCTAAAGATATACCTTCAAGCACTCACCTCCCCGGCAACGGCGCCAGAAAAGAGCTTGATGTCTACTACGCAACCTTCTTCTTGTAGACTCGTGTTGGGCCTCCAAGCGCAGAGTTTTGTAGGACAGTAGCAAATTTCCCTCAAGTGGATGACCTAAGGTTTATCAATCCGTGGGAGGCGTAGGATGAAGATGGTCTCTCTCAAACAACCCTGCAACCAAATAACAAAGAGTCTCTTGTGTCCCCAACACACCCAATACAATGGCAAATTGTATAGGTGCACTAGTTCAGCGAAGAGATGGTGATACAAGTGCAATATGGATGGTAGATAAAGGTTTTTGTAATCTGAAAATATAAAAACAGCAAGGTAACTAATGATAAAAGTGAGCACAAATGGTATTGCAATGCTTAGAAACAAGGCCTAGGGTTCATACTTTCACTAGTGCAAGTTCTCTCAACAATACTGACATAGTTGAATCATATGTAAATCCCTCACGTGCGACAAAGAGTTCACTCCAAAGTCACAAATAGCGGAGAACAAACGAAGAAATTATTGTAGGGTACGAAACCACCTCAAAGTTATCTTTTCCGATCAATCGTATGAGCTATCCCTATATGTGTCACGAACAGCCCTAGAGTTTGTACTAAAATAACACCTTAAGATACACATCAACCAAAACCCTAATGTCACCTAGATACTCCAATGTCACCACGAGCACCCATGGGCTTGATTATACGATATGCATCACACAATTTCAGATTCATCATGTTCAATCCAACACAAAGAACTTCAAAGAGTGCCCCAAAGTTTCTACCGGAGAGTCAAGACGAAAACGTGTGCCAACCCCTATGCATAGATTCCCAAGGTCACGGAACCCGCAAGTTGATCACCAAAACATACATCAAGTGGATCAATAGAACATCCCATTGTCACCACGGATATCCTATCGCAAGACATACATCAAGTGTTCTCAAATCCTTTAAAGACTCAATCCGGTAAGAAAACTTCAAAGGGAAAACTCAGTTCATCACAAGAAGATAGAGAGGGGAAAAATCCATATGATTCATCTATATTAATAAAGCTCGCGGTACATCAAGATCGTGTCATCTCAAGAACACGAGAGAGAGAGAGATCAAACACATAGCTACTCATACATACCCTCAGCCCCGAGGGTGAACTACTCCCTCCTCGTCATGGAGACCGCCGAGATGATGAAGATGGCCTCCGGTGATGGTTTCCCCCTCCGACAGGGTGCCGGAACGGGCTCCCGATTGGTTTTTCGTGGCTACAGAGGCTTGCAGCGGCGGAACTCCCGATCTAGGTTTCTTTTTGGAGGTTTCTCGATTTATAGGAGTACTTGGCATTGGAATCACGTCAGGGGAGTGCTCGAGGGGCCCATAAGCCAGGGGGCACGCCCTGGGGGGGGGGAGGGGCGCCCTTAGGCTTGTGGTCTCCTCGGGACTCCTCTCCGGTATCTTTTTGCTCCAATATTTTTTATATTTTCCAAAAATATTCTCCGTAAATTTTCAGCCCATTCCGAGAACTTTTACTTCTGCACAAAAACAACACCACGGTAGCTCTGCTGAAAACAGTGTCAGTCCGGGTTAGTTCTAATCAAATCATACCAAAATCATATAAAATTATTGTAAACATGGCATGAATACTTCATAAATTATAGATACGTCGGAGATGTATCACCAATCACAGCGCGACACTTGGCAAACGCTACAGTGAACGCAACAACTACAGTAACCGCCAGAGAACTATAGTGTCATGTTTTTTTTGACAGAATTTTAACCTGCTTTTCAATTAGTTATATCTCCTAATCTATATGCCCAATTTAGTTAATTCTTTTTCCTATGCACTCACAATGACCAGTAGAATAGGACACCAGCAAAAAATTTCATGTTTGCAATGTTCAAAATTTGAATTTGATCAAATTTACTTTGAACCTTCCGGAGACCATAATTTGCAAACCGGTTATTAAAATTTATTGATTCTTTTTGTGTTGTGTTCCTATTGATTTGTAGATGTTTTATACCTACTGTTATGCTACTATTTTTGTGATTTTAAAAATGATTTCTTGCTGTTGGTTCTATTTGGTGTTATTTGAGTGTGATGATTGATTTGTTGTGTTGTTTGAAACGTGTAGATTGTCCGGAGTGTGATGCGTAGAAATAGCAGGCTTGTGAGTGCAACGATCTTCATCAAACGTACCAGGCAAGTTACACCCTTATCATCCTTTACCCTATTTTTTCTATGCATGTAGTTATATATCACATTACTATATTATGCATGCATGTGTACGAACATTATGGTAGTATATGATATTGCTATTGAGATTCAGCTTAGTAGAGCCTTATGTAGATCGTGGTAGTGTATTCTTGCTATGCTATGTAGACGGGGATTGGTTCATGTATTTATCGAGATTATGTGAGGACTATGATATAACTTCTGTTGTGTGTGTGTGTGTGTCTATATATATATATATAGGGTAGGACTATTCTGATCCTAGGATCAGAATAACTATTCTTTTTTTTAGAATCAGAATAACTATTCTGATCACGGTGCCCCTATATAGGGAGCGACGAGGTATTCCCGAAATCAACCGAAACGATAGCTAAAAAGAATAAAGAAAAAAAACACCCTGATCCCATCGCCCCCAACCTCCTGCGCCAGATCCCCCTCACCCCACCTCAGATCGCCCTCCCCCCGCCGCCGTGAGACCTTCTCGGCCCTCGTGCCACTGTGCGACCTGCCAGAGAGCCAACCACCGCGCGACCTCCCCGGGCTCCCGCCGCCCGCAATCTCCCGGACGTCCCACCGCCGTGGCAGGACCCCGCCTCCACTACCACGCCGGCCACCACTGCATCTCTTTGTAGGAGATATGCCCTAGAGGCAATAATAAATGTTATTGATTATCTCCCTGTTCATAATTAGGTTTATGTTCCATGCTATAACTGCTATGGTTCTCGAGTCTGCAATAACCACGAGGCTCGGAGGAAGACTCATATGCACGTGTGGAATAATAAACGGTAAAATGTATTCCTAGTCTGGCCTCTAAGACTGGCTCAAATATTGCATGATGATCCTGTTTTCCTGATCATGGGCATGGCTATGCCGGCAATTTTGAGGGCACAATGTTAGAAGAACATTTGTATTGAATCGACCCGAATTGATGTTATGCTATGAGATTCATTCGTCATAAGTTAATGGTTTATAACACAGAGATGGTTAACGTTTGCATGATTCCTTAGACTATGAGAGTATCGAGTTTCTTCATGCTTGCTTCATGAACTTTGGGGTTTGTTAAACGTCATCCGTAAATGGGTGGCTATTACGGCGGCTTACGGGTTCATGGAAAAGTGTGTCAAGTAACTTGATAGCTCAAGATTGGGATTTGCTCCTCCGACGATGGAGAGATATCTCTGGGCCCTCTCGGTGTTACAGTATCCATCATCGTCTGGCCAGACATTTTGTGATTTGATCACAGGGATGCCGGAACACGGGAACGAGAAAAGAGAACAATACCGGTAACGAGGTAACTGGCATAGTGGACAAGTTGTTGATCCACGGGGATGCCAACATGTCTCACCTCGGGTATTTGTAACATATCGCGAAGCAACAGGAATAGCACACAGCAACTGGAGGTTCACTCGAATATTCATTCGTGTGGGTATAGGGGTCAATATGGGTGTCCACGGCTCCGATGTTGATCATTGATCGGAAGGGGTTCCGGGTCATGTCTATACTTCACCGAACCTATAGAGTCACACGCTTAAGGGTCATCTATCTGCTGAATACTAGACAGGGAGTCTGAGAGAAAGTTTCCGGAAAAAGTTTTCGGAGACAGCGGAAAAGTTCCGAAGAGAGAGGTCACCGGATGAGTTCCGGTGAAACTGAAAAGTTGTTTCAGGGGATACCATAAAGTCAAATTGGTTTCGGCACATGCCTGATAATTCTTGGAGGGTGCCAGAATCGTTCTAGAAACTTTCTGGAATTTTCCGGGATGAAAACCGGAAATGTTCCGGAGCTGCCGGAACCGCTTCAGATGCTTTTCGCAGATGAAAATCACTAAACCGGAATTGTTTCGGAACGCATTGAAAATTATTTTAGTGGGTACTGGAAATGTTCTAAGCCCACATAAATATTTTCAGTTCGAACAGACGCTGAAAAATGTCGTCGTGAATAGTGAAATCAGCTTTATGGTTACTTTTTGGAAAGCCACCTTTTTGGGCTTTTGCTCCAAAATATCTTGGAGATGACATGGATGGATGTGGCTGAAATTTCAGCCCCTCCACCCCTCCTTCTCCTATAAATAGAGGTGGAGGGGGCAGCCCAAAACTCATCCCTTCTCACATACAAGTGCCATGCATGATCTGGCTTTCTCTCTCCCTCCCAGCGAAATAGTTTCGTAGAGCCGAAAGGCTGTCTGGGTTCCGGTGGGAACTAGTTCTGGACGGCGAAGCCCTGCCGGATAGATGACACCGTATGTGTGCAACTCTGTAGAGAGATCGTAGTTTCGGTCTTAGTTCGAGAGTGCCTCACGAAGGGCTGTCCGAGTGACTGTCCGAGTTTCGAGGGTCCTCCCGAAGGGCTGTTCGGGTGACTGTCCGAGTTTTGATGGTCCTCCCGAAGGGCTGTCCGTGACACCGTCCGGGGGACTGTCCGACCGCCTCCCGGAGGGCTGTCCGAGGGGCGGATGAGGGTATACATCCTCGCGGTTGGGAGGTTGTAAATCCTAGCTGCGGGGATCTGTACCGCCGATCATCATCGACTCTACTTCCGCTGCACTACGAGTCGGTAACGAAAAATAACAAACCTTGTATGCAGTCTCCATAGTGGTCCTGGGCTGGTGCGTAGGTCGGAAATTTTTGTTTTCTGTTGCGTTCCCCAACAGTGGCATCAAGAGCCAGGCTATGCGTAGATGCAGGTTGCGATCTAGAATACATAGAGATGTATGGGTGTTGCACAATATAATTAGGTAGTAGATGAGTTCTATTACTGAAAATTATTTGTGCGGGTAGCAGATGAAATCTGTTACCCGATGTTCCTGTTGCTTCCCCTGAATTTGCGTAGTCCTGATCTTGACGGCATGGTGGAATCTCACAAAGTTCTGGCAATCCGCAATCCTTTCATGCTGCTCCTGAGTATGCTGATTGACAGATCAACGAAGTGCTAACAGTTCTTTGGGTTCCACCATAGTTGAGAAAGATGGATGTTTCGCAGACGAAAGGGCAATGCAGATGTGATCTGCACGGGCGTCACGCGTATGATGAAGTTTAGTATGGGGCTCGAGATTTTATTATCTCGTGTTTCATACACCCTGGAAAGTTAATCTAGCAACTTGAATTATCATACTTGATGATGGACGTTGGTAGCTTCGGTTTGTTTCGAAACCTTAGAAGCCACGTATAACAAGTTTTTGCATGAACCGATTAGAGGCGTCTAACTTGGTTTTGCAGGATGGTTTGCATGTGCATATGATGTGGTATAGCTGTGCTCATATTAATTTGATTATGTATGAGATGACTATATGATGTATTTTGATTAACATGACCTGCGTGTCATGATTCGGCATGATGGCTGGAGCCATATGATTGCACTTTAATGACCTGCGTGTCAACCTTAAGTAATGCACTTATTTTATTAGCTATAGAGATAGCAATATTATCTGGTGCATCGACAAGGTGGTGGCAATCTTCGCGAAGGTGAACACCGACGCGAATGCCGAAGACGAAGAAATGAAAGACTTCTCCGTCAGAAAGGGCTATACCATACCATGCTATTATGAATTGCCTGAGATGTTTATCCCTTATGATGCACCCTTCTTGATTGCGCGGTAGTCGCTTTTATTAGGGTGATCTCTCACAAAAATATCAAGTAGTTAGTGTTCTCCCAAGTGTAGCACCGTCACGGCACGTATCTTTTCGGGGTGCGCCGTGTCACACGGGTACGAACGATTAGAGAAGTGTGAGGTGGGTGAGTTGAGACCTCGCAGCGAGATCACTTGGTTGTCTTGACGTTCAGGCATGACCGTCATGAGCTCGGAACACACGCATCGAAAAATGAACAAGAGTCACATAGAGATGTGATTGGCAAGTTGGCCTACCGGTTGAGATTTTAGTCATCAGTGGTGTTACACCAATGGCGAACAATTTAAATGCGGGTCTTGTATCACTCACAATCAATTATGAGAGATATTGATTTGAGTGGGAGCGCACTTTAGAATTAATCCTTTTAATTCTTAGTGCAATTAATTTTGAACACTGTCTAAGTGTGATTTGCATAATAATTGTAGAATAATGGCTCGCGTTTCCACCTTCCCTGTTAAAATTGAATAGCTGTTAAATATCTGGTTAAAACTTTACGATTGGTAACGTAATGTGAGGATTGTCCTCTAGAGTGCCGAGAAGGACTTTGTCCTATCGCATACTTTCGGTATTCTCCCGCTAATGCTATGGATCATGTGACTCTCGTCCTTCGATCCAAAAGCTAGAATTCCGTTTTCGGTCAAGTGAAATATGTTTGCTTCCATGAGACCCGAACTTCGAAAGTTTTGGGATAGTTATGTGATATTCATGGATCTGAAAATCATTTTCAGAGACAGACAAAGGCTAAAAGATATGAGATATCCAAAGCAATGTTTGTTTGCAAACTATTAGTAAAAGAGTTTACTATGCATTAGACTGATAAAAGAGGGATCCAGAAGAACGCTTGTCATATAATGAAGGTGAATAAAACAACAGCTCAAAGAGAAAGGAAGTGTCCGAAGGGTGTTAGTGAAACTTTCACGCCTAGGAAGTCCGGGGCTAATGCCACTCTCCAGTTGGGTGCTTCTTCTGAGAGTAGGAGAAATACTGAAAGTTAAACTGTTAGAAGTATGAAGGCAGAAGGAAAGAAGACTGGAATATCCAGCTCATGTATGAATGTCATACAAGTTTTTGATGTATAGAAGGCTGGTTAAAGATATAGTTCTTGGGAATTATGGTTACACATGTTAATCACTAATTCTTGGGTATTGTGAGTTTATCACAAAGATACCCGCTCGATTGCATTCTGTTGCGACTCGATGCAAGAACTACTATGGCCTGAAAGACTAGCCAGGAATGAGGTTTAGATACACGCAGGGAACATAGTAAATGTTACTATACCTTCCATAGGTGTATTCCCTATGTATTTACTTTCATCATTCATTTTAGAGTTTCACACTCTAGCCCTTTGCATAAGGTATCTTGCAAGAAGGTTGTTCATAAGAGAACTTTTGATGTTCGGGGTTATGAATAACATAAGGGCCATACTTTCATTATGAATGAGATGTATGTTATGAATATTGATATTAATACATTACCTCTGGGCTTACTTTCATAATTCATTTTAGAGTTTCATACACTCTAGCCCATTGCACAATGTTTGTTGCAAAAGAGTTGTTCATAAAAACAACAATTGTTGTTCAGTATTATGAATAACATGAAGGGCCATGCTTCCATCCAGGATGGGATGTATGTTATGAATATTGATGGTAATATGATACATCCATAACACTGACGCTAAATGTCACAAGACTAAAAGAATACCACATATGTGTGGCACTGCATTTGGTCACATTGGAGAAACCCGCATGGAAAATTCCATTATGATGGATTTTAAAGTCATTTGATTTTGAATCATTTGACACTTGCAACTTTCCTCCGAAAAGTGAAGTGACTGAAATACCGTTCACAGGCCATAAGGGACGAGCAACAAACTTATTGGTGATCATACATTTTGATGTGTGTAGTTCAATAAATGTTGTTGCAAGTAGTGGATTTATCTATCTTCAGAAATGACTCAAGTAGATATATTGATATTTACTTGATGAGACGTAAGTCTAGATCTTTTGAATTCATTCATAAGGTTTTCAAAAATGAAGTAGAAGTTATTGTAACAAGAAAATTATGTTTCTACAATTCGATTGCAGAAAGGAATATTTGAGTTACAAGTTTAGCGAATGTCTGATGAGTTATGAAAGGGGTTTCATAACTTGCACCTCCCGGAACACCACTGCAAGTGGAAAGTCCGTGAAGATGTAATCGAACCATTTATGACATGGTAAGATCAAAGATGGCATAAATAAATTTGCCATTATCCCTTTTAAAGTGATGCTTTAGAGACTGCGGCTTTTACACTGAAAAAAGCTCCATCGGGTCTGTTGAAATGATGCCATGGTATGGTACGCCCAACCATGTTATATCTTTTCTTAACATTTGGAATATGGGGCTTGTGTAAAAGGTTACAAACCTATTCCAAATCAGACAAGTGCTACTTTGTAAGGTTATCCCAAGTCATTGGGTGTTCCCCCACCACCATACCGAGGCAAAGGATTTTGCCACAAAACGGTATGCTTTTAAAGAGAATAGTTCTTACAAAAGGTGAGTGGGAGGACAATGCAAATCGACGAGATAACCAGTATCTTCGTCATCAGATCAAAGGAAAGAAACCTTGGAAGTAATTCCGAAGTTTCCTACTGCGACTGATACGGAAGTCTCTACAATAAAATGTATGGACTTCGGTCGAACTTGCAGCTGAACCACGTAGGCAAAGCCCGTGCAAACCTATCAGGTGCGCAAACGAGATATTGTTGTTAGACAACAGTATACCTACAATACACAAGGAAGCGTTGATGGGCCCTGACTCCGGAATTGGCTAAATGCCAATACAATCCGAGATAGTTTCCATATAAGTGATTCGAGATTAAAATCTTGATACACCTTTCGGAAGACTTAGAGTCTAACGAATATTTATGGAACTAAAAACTGATACGGATAAAATGTTTTATCCATAAAGCTTGACTTGTTGCAATAACAAGTTCAAGGAGTTGACTACGATGAGATTGTCTCACCGTAGCGATGCTTAAAGTCGGTTCGGGTTGAACTAGCAATTAATACATATTTCAATCATGAGATATGAAACATGGATGACAAAAGGATTTCCATCTGATGGAAATGAAACCTAGGACTTGTATGTGATTCAGTCCAAAGTAATTTGTCGATCCAAAGGATGCTAGTAAGTATGCAAACTTCAGAGTTCCAGCAATGGACAGAAGAGAGCAAAGTGGAGTTGGAATCTTCGTTTTTGATGGAATGGTCAAAGGGGTTTGACTTCATCAAATGGGTATCGAAGATGCTTATGATTCAAGAAAGTAACTGGGAGCATAATAATATTTCTAAAAACCTTGTGTACTTGACACATTGTTAATTGGAAATAAATTTCTTGACACGAATTAAGGACTTCATTTGAAAATAGTTTTTTGATGAAGTGCTTGGGCTAAATAGCCTCAATATTAGGCATGATGATCTATGGAGATAGATTTACCTAATAGGGCTAAGCAATGAATACATATTGACAAGATGCTAAAACCTTTTAGCATTTAAAACGCCAAGGAGTGATTCTTGCCGAAGTCACATGGAAAGAGTTTTTGCAAGACTCAGTGCCCCAAAACACTGATGAGTGAAATACATGATGGAGATTCCACACACTCTTGTGTTTGGATTAATCATGTATTCCATGGTATGTAAATCAACCAGATATGTCCGATACTCCAAAGTTGTTGCGAGTATGGATACCAAAGTGATCAAAGTACTGATCATAGGACAATAGTGAAAGATGTCATTAAAGTACTAGAGTAGTAGTGATGACATGTTTTCTCGCAAGCAGAGATTATGAAGTGCTCGTTGTAAGTAATTACATCGATACAGTCTTCATCAATGCTCCATGCGATTTTCGATTTAAGTTAAGGGTTTTGTGTAATACACAATATGGTGGCACGGTAGTTGGAAATTGTTCCAAACAAGATACCTTGGCGAATTCTATAACAAAGGCTAAGTATGTTGACGCTTAAGAAGCGACAAAGAAGTTGTTGAATCATATAGTTCATTCATGAACTTAGTATGGTTCCAAGATGGCTATGGTCTATGGGACACTATTGCAGAAGTTGCTCCATAGCTCAGTCTGAGGAATCAGGTTTCGACCAATGATTCACACATATGCAAAGCAAAGTCCACACAAAATATGAATTTTGTGAAAGCGTGAAAACGCGAGGATATGCAAAGTTACACACGGAGCTGAAGTCGTCAGATCCGTTGGACATCAGGCTATACCACATGCGAAGCATATTTTACACCAGTATGCCATAGGTGTAAAGTGCATTAGCATTGACTAGATTATTGACTCTAGTGCAAGTGGGAGTCTGTAGGAGATATGCCCTAGAGGCAATAATAAATGTTGTTGATTATCTCCCTGTTCATAATTAGGTTTATGTTCCATGCTATAACTTCTATGGTTCTCGAGTCTGCAATAACCACGAGGCTCGGAGGAAAACTCATATGCACGTGTGGAATAATAAACGGTAAAATGTATTCCTAGTTTGGCCTCTAAGACTGGCTCAAGTATTGCATGATGATCCTGTTTTCCTGATCATGGGCATGGCTATGCCGGCAATTTTGAGGGCACAATGTTAGAAGAACATTTGTGTTGAATCGACCCGAATTGATGTTATGCTATGAGATTCATTCGTCATAAGTTAATGGTTTATAACACAGAGATGGTTAACGTTTGGATGATTCCTTAGACCATGAGAGTATCGAGTTTCTTCATGCTTGCTTCATGAACTTTGGGGTTTGTTAAACGTCATCCGTAAATGGGTGGCTATTACGGCGGCTTACGGGTTCATGGAAAAGTGTGTCAAGTAACTTGATAGCTCAAGATTGGGATTTGCTCCTCCGACGATGGAGAGATATCTCTGGGCCCTCTCGGTGTTACGGTATCCATCATCGTCTGGCCAGACATTTTGTGATTTGATCACAGGGATGCCGGAACACGGGAACGAGAAAAGAGAACAATACCGGTAACGAGGTAACTGGCATAGTGGACAAGTTGTTGATCCACGGGGATGCCAACATGTCTCACCTCGGGTATTTGTAACATATCGCGAAGCAACAGGAATAGCACACGGCAACTGGAGGTTCACTCGAATATTCATTCGTGTGGGTATAGGGGTCAATATGGGTGTCCACGGCTCCGATGTTGATCATTGATCGGAAGGGGTTCCGGGTCATGTCTATATTTCACCGAACCTATAGGGTCACATGCTTAAGGGTCATCTAGCTGCTGAATACTAGACAGGGAGTCTGAGAGAAAGTTTCCGGAAAAAGTTTTCGGAGACAGCGGAAAAGTTCCGAAGAGAGAGGTCACCGGATGAGTTCCGGTGAAACTGAAAAGTTGTTTCAGGGGATACCATAAAGTTAAATTGGTTTCGGCACATGCCTGATAATTCTTGGAGGGTGCCAGAATCGTTCTGGAAACTTTCTGGAATTTTCCGGGATGAAAACCGGAAATGTTCCGGAGCTGCCGGAACCGCTTCAGATGCTTTTCGCAGATGAAAATCACTAAACCGGAATTGTTTCGAAACGCGTTGAAAATTAGTTTAGTGGGTACTGGAAATGTTCTAAGCCCACATAAATATTTTCAGTTCGAACAGACGCTGAAAAATGTCGTCGTGAATAGTGAAATCAGCTTTATGGTTACTTTTTGGAAAGCCACCTTTTTGGGCTTTTGCTCCAAAATATCTTGGAGATGACATGGATGGATGTGGCTGAAATTTCAGCCCCTCCACCCCTCCTTCTCCTATAAATAGAGGTGGAGGGGGCAGCCCAAAACTCATCCCTTCTCACATACAAGTGCCATGCATGATCTGGCTTTCTCTCTCCCTCCCAGCGAAATAGTTTTGTAGAGCCGAAAGGCTGTCTGTGTTCCGGTGGGAACCAGTTCTGGACGGCGAAGCCCTGCCGGATAGATGAGACCGTATGTGTGCAACTCTGTAGAGAGATCGTAGTTTCGGTCTTAGTTCGAGAGTGCCTCCCGAAGGGCTATCCGAGTGACTGTCCGAGTTTCGAGGGTCCTCCCGAAGGGCTGTCCGGGTGACTGTCCGAGTTTCGATGGTCCTCCCGAAGGGCTGTCCGTGACACCGTCTGGGGGACTGTCCGACCGCCTCCCGGAGGGCTGTCCGAGGGGCGGATGAGGGTATACATCCTCGCGGTTGGGAGGTTGTAAATCCTAGCTGCGGGGATCTGCACCGCCGATCGTCATCGACTCTACTTCCGTTGCGCTACGAGTCGGTAATGAAAAAGATCAAACCTTGTATGCAGTCTCCATAGTGGTCCTGGGCTGGTGCGTAGGTCGGAAATTTTTGTTTTCTGCTACGTTCCCCAACACTCTTCCACTGCGGGGAGGTTGGGGAGGCCGCTGATGTCTACTACGCAACCTTCTTCTTGTAGACTCGTGTTGGGCCTCCAAGCGCAGAGTTTTGTAGGACAATAGCTAATTTCCCTCAAGTGGATGACCTAAGGTTTATCAATCCATGGGAGGCGTAGGATGAAGATGGTCTCTCTCAAATAACCCTGCAACCAAATAACAAAGAGTCTCTTGTGTCCCCAACACACCCAATACAATGGTAAATTGTATAGGTGCACTAGTTCGGCGAAGAGATGGTGATACAAGTGTAATATGGATGGTAGGTATAGGTTTTTGTAATCTGAAAATATAAAAACAACAAGGTAACTAATGATAAAAGTGAGCACAAATGGTATTGCAATGCTTAGAAACAAGGCCTAGGGTTCATACTTTCACTAGTGCAAGTTCTCTCAACAATACTAACATACTTGAACATATGTAAATCCCTCACGTGCGACAAAGAGTTCACTCCAAAGTCACAAATAGCGGAGAACAAACGAAGAAATTATTGTAGGGTACGAAACCACCTCAAAGTTATCTTTTCCGATCAATCTTATGAGCTATCCCTATAAGTGTCACGAACAGCCCTAGAGTTCGTACTAAAATAACACCTTAAGATACACATCAACCAAAACCCTAATGTCACCTAGATAGTCCAATGTCACCACGAGTACCCATGGATTATACGATATGCATCACACAATTTCAGATTCATCATGTTCAATCCAACACAAAGAACTTCAAAGACTGCCCCAAAATTTCTACCGGAGAGTCAAGACGAAAACGTGTGCCAACCCCTATGCATAGATTCCCAAGGTCACGGAACCCGCAAGTTGATCACCAAAACATACATCAAGTGGATCAATAGAACATCCCATTGTCACCACGGATATCCTATCGCAAGACATACATCAAGTGTTCTCAAATCCTTTAAAGACCCAATCCGATAATAAAACTTCAAAGGGAAAACTCAATTCATCACAAGAAGATAGAGGGGGAAAAACTCCATATGATTCATCTATATTAATAAAGCTTGCGGTACATCAAGATCGTGTCATCTCAAGAACACGAGAGAGAGAGATCAAACACATAGCTACTGGTACATACCCTCAGCCCCGAGGGTGAACTACTCCCTCCTCATCATGGAGACCACCGGGATGATGAAGATGGCCTCCGGTGATGGTTTCCCCCTCCGACAGGGTGCCGGAACGGGCTCCCGATTGTTTTTTCGTGGCTACAGAGGCTTGCGGCAGCGGAACTCCTGATCTAGGTTTCTTTCTAGGGGTTTTGGTATTTATAGGAATTTTTGGCGTCGGTCTCACGTCAAGGGGGTGCTCGAGGAGTCCACAAGCCAGGAGCACCCTCCCGGGGGGTAGGGCGCTCCCCCTGGCTTGTGGCCTCCTCGGTCACTTCCTGGCCCAGCTCCAGTGCTTCGGGGGTCTCTTTTGGTCCATAAAAAACCACCGTAAATTTTCAGCCCATTCTGAGAACTTTTATTTCTACACAAAAAACGACACCATGGTAGTTCTGCTGAAAACAGCGTCAGTCCGGGTTAGTTCTAATAAAATCATACCAAAACCATATAAAATTATTGTAAACATGGCATGAATACTTCATAAATTATAGATACGTTGGAGACGTATCAGCCGCCGCCAGTTCGTGCACGTCGACCTCCTCGACCCGGGCTCCCCCGTCCCCGTCGTCGGCGGCGTCAGGCCCATCCCCGTCCACCATCCGCTCATCGTCGGCACGTCCAAGCCCGCCAAGAGTCCCATTGCGCCCAAGAGGGGCTCCTGGGGCCCCAAGAACCATGGCGGCGGTGGGGTTCTCGCGGCGTCTCCCAAGGTCGTCAGGCCCATCTCGCTCAGCTTCGAGGAGCGGACGCCCGTCAAGGAGCGGCCCTCGCCAGACCGCAGCTTGGCGTCCGTCAGGAAGAGCACCAGTGTCATGCCCCGGCTGGTCACCCGCAACAGGAGCTTTGTCGCCGACTGGGGCGACCCTCCTCCGCCGGCCAACAAGATCCCCAAGAGCCCCTTCCCACCGGTATGTTCTTTATCTGCACACCTGAACTAAACATTTTTTCATGGCTTCTGAAGCTGAGCTGAACTGAAGCTGAAACTGTTTGTGTGTGTGCAGGAGAAGAGCTCGATGAGATGCACGGCTGTGCGGACGATGAGATGCCCATTCTTCTACTGTTGATCTGCTCTGCTCCAGGATGTTTTCAAAACGGCGATGGTGATATTCTCAGGAGCCATGCCCCAACCTCTCTCTCACCTAGTGATGCACGTCGTAGTGTGAATGATGCAGAGAACAAGTTTTGATTATGTGCTTTGTAAATGCTTGTTGATATGCCAATGAGGACCTATACTTTCTTTTTCTTCAGGTTGTTTTGCCGCTATTTGAGAGTTAATATTTTTGCAAGTTGTAAACTCCAGGTTATGAAGTTCGATGGATGTGAGATTACTTTTGACCTTCCACTATTAAAAGAGCTTCCGAAAATTTCCTACATGGTGATGCATCCCGCATGCACAACCTCAACCTCCTTCATGTATTTTCTATGTTTAGAAAAGTGTTCAATGAAATTTATGTTCCGAGAAGTTCATATATTACTGTGTGGAAAGGTCATGTATTAGAACTACATAATGAGTGAAAAATTGCATACCACAATTTTCTGCAGTAATAAGTGAATGATGCAGAAAATATTTGCTACTTACGTAAAAATATTTTTTAAAAAATAAACTAAGAAGTTCAAATTAAAAAAACAGCGAAGTTTGAAGTTTATGAAAAACTTAGATTTTTTCCTCGTTACTAAAGAATAAAATGAAGAAGTTCAAATAAAAAAGGTGAGAAGTTTAAATTACAATAGAATAGAAGCTCGAAGTTTATGAAAAACTCAGATTTTTTCTCATTACTAAAGAATAAAATAGAAGTTTATGAAAAACTAAGATTTTTTCTCGTTACTAAAGAATAAATGGATCAGTTTTATTTCCCCTGTTTATAAAATAAATACATATAAGTTCAAAATAAAAAAGCTCAAAAGTTCAAATTAAAAATAATGGATTAGTTCGACGTGTAAAGCAACCCGAATTTTTTTCTTTACTAAATTAGGAAAAGTGAGATCTTCAAACAAAAACGTGATAGAAGCTCATAGTGAAAACAACGAGAGGTTCAAGTACTACAAGGAATGCATTTCAGGTGAGAATAAAAGAATAGAAAAATAAAAGCTTAAAAGGTTTGTTGCTAGAAGTTCAAGTGTTCTGCCCGGGAAAGTTCAAAAATTCTTGCGAGAGAGGTTCACCTTGTATTTTCATGTTCAAAAAGCACAAAAATATGTTTTTTGGTGTGTTAAAATAATTCTCTCGATCCACAAAGAAGTTCAGTTATTATTTGGGAGCAATTCAATTTCAAAAAAAGAAAATTAAAAATTCAAATAATAAAAACGGAGAAAGTTCACGTACTACACGGTGTGTGTTTAATGTGAGAAAGATGAATAAAAAGGCAAGGTCCAATTTTTTTTGTTGCTATAAGTTCAAGTCCCCGGTATGATAAAGTTAGAAAATTATTATGAGAGAGGTTTGTACAGAAAGGAGTATCATTTGTGTAACATCGACGAATCAATGAGAAATTACAAACGAAAATACTCGACAGAAGTTCAACGTGAAAACAGCAGGAAGTTCAGCTACTACACTGAATGAATTTCAGATGAAAATCTTTTAAACCATCGCGAGTATGAAAAAAATGATCAAGAAGGAAAAGTTGCGTGTTTACAATAACTTTTCATCGGTATATCACTTGCTCAATTCCGCTGAGTGGACGGAGAGCTACAAGGAAAAAACAGCACGTGAAGAAACAGAGTGAAGTTCAGGTAGATGTGCTGATGAAGTTCAAGTTCTTCACGCGGTGCATTTTCGAAGGCTCTGTTTCGCGATAAAAGGCAGCACGCATGATCTTGCTGTTTTCAAAATTGCTTGAAAACGGCCAGGAATCAGAGAAAACCATCAACATGAAAAAGTTTCGCATTTTCTGTAGCTTTTCAACGGTATATTATTTGCTCTATTCCGATAAATTTTGTAGAAGTTACGGCCAAAAAAACGTTTTTCGTCATTTTCAAAATTGACTTAAAACCGTAAAGAATTGGGAAAAACAATATAAATAAAAAAGTTTCGCATTTGTTCAAGCTTTCCAACCCCATATCATTTGCTGCATTCCGATAAACCGTTGGGAAAATAACTCGAAAATACGAACTCGGTGGTACTTCGGCTATTTTCAAAATTACGTTTAAATAGTTTAAAATTGGAAAAAACTTTCTCTACGAAAAAGAAGCGGACTTGCAGCAGCTATCCAACGCCATCTCATTAGCCTCATTCCTATAAACGGTTTAGAAATAGGCTCGAAAATATTTTTCACATTTATTTTGTATGAACAAAAATGGTTTTCAAAACTGCTCTTAAACCGTGTACATTTTGCCAAAAATTCAACCTAGGCTGTTATACCGGTGTCCATAGCTTTGCAATGGTATATCGCAAGCCCCATTTGGACACTTTTTAGCAGAAGTTCAACCTAGCACTCGGGGAAGTTCAAGTGCTACTGCTGCGGCAGGTTATGTAGTTATCAGAATATTATTCTCATCCTGTGATCAGAATAGTATATATATATATATATATATATATATATATATATATATATATATATATATATATATATATATATATATATATAATTCACCTCTGGGCGGATGTGGTATTGCTGGGTGGTTTTAAGAACATCATGGTTTCGGCCCTCTGAATGTAAGTGAAATGCCGCCCAGGTTCAAAAAGATCAAACAGACTTAGTGACTAGTAGCTTCCATGCACAACCACTAGCTATATGGGCTCTGGCTTAGTTGAGTAGGTTGTGGGAACCTCACCTGGGCAAAGCTAGCAGATGTAGATATGAGTAGGTGTACCGGCTGCTGTTGGGTGGAGGTGACTGCTTCTGAAAGACTTCGTCTCAATCTTCGGGTTGAGTCTAGTGGGTAAAGTGTGCAAAACTCTGCAGAGTAATAAAACTAATCATGATTAGCCGTGTCCCCGGTTATGGACAACTTTGAGCAGCTAGACCATTACAGTTGTTGGATGATCTTGACAGATGATACCTTAATAAAAACTAGCGGGGCGACCCGCGCATTTGCGCGGCTAGAATTCTCGTGTATTACCATATACGATGATAATTCTGTCATGTCAATTCTCTGTATTTCATCTACTTACTAATTAATTTTTTAACTTTCTATGGAATTACATCTTTAGTTTTTAGTACGACGGAAAGATTCAAGTTTAATTGATAAAAAGCATCCAATATATGTAGCTAGCGAACTAACGGTTTATTGTTTACATAGAAGATATAATAGAAAGCCTCATATGTTTTTAATATTATGTATTAATATGCTATCCTTTACTCGTATTTCTTCCTCTGGTCATTCATTTATTTATTTCCGTCATCATTTTATTCAGAGATTTTCAGTAAATGTTAGATCTTACTAGTTTTCTTCGTCTAAATCTTACTATTTTATAGCTTGTCAATAAACCATGTGTCCTCTGTCTTCCAACGGCATCCTCACTGGCCGTATTGTAATTGCAGTTTTTATTTATTCTACTTCACGACCAGCGTACTTTTAACTGTGATCATCTTCTTTGGATTAACTTTGTTGCTTAGCTATCTAAGTCAAGTTTGAATATATGTGCATTTATTAGAAAAACACTAACATATTATATTTCATTCACTATTCGAGCTTGTTTGTATGGAAAGGTGATGGGTATGTGGATGTGCATAAGCTAAATAAACAGGTTCGAAGAAAACAAAATAAAAGTCGTGTGTGTATCATATCCATTACTAAAATTTGGTTAGTTCCTCCTAGCTATATTAACTTGGATTGTTTTCTATTAACCTTCAATATTATTCATAAAACCATTTTTCTACGTGTAGTATGCTTGCGTACAAATGTACATAGATAAAATATGATTCGAAACAATCTAATGTCAGTTCATTGTTTTGGAGCTAATTGTTTTTTCAGTGAAGCATGCTTTGAGAGATCTGAGAAAAAGCGTACACACATCAAACATACCTTGTGCACGCGGTTTTGTGCCACAAGGCAGATGAATTACATCTTAGGCTTAATTGGCATAGTCGGATGTTAGAGAGAAAGAGAGAAGCTAAATTGACAGAACAATTAGTTCCTCGTGTTTAGCAAATCCGGTTTGGAATTGAACTCCGTCTCATCTTCTCACTATGTTCATGCAGAACACTGATAGCGCATCAGCCGTTCGTTCATTTCATCAAGATGCATATATCTATAGAAGAGCCCGTTTGTATTTTCCCTTGTATAGGTTATCTTCTTCCGTATGTGTACATAAGAGACTCGGTTCTATGTGCCAATCATAAGACCTATATTATCCCTCAACAAATCATAAGACGTATTTCTATGTTGGTCGCAAAAAAATACTTATTTGTACACGTTAGAAGTTTTACGTAAATTTTCCATCCTTTAATCTCGAACGTTATAATTCAAATCAATGGAAAGTATTTTTTTTGCATGTATCTATATTTCGGCAAAATAAAACATGTATGTATGTATATTGGTATAAAATCCTACCCCTTTTTTTTAGAAAAGTCTGGCCGGTATTTTTCACAACAGTCTGATCACTGATATATGCGGGGACATATGAGACTGTTTTTTTAAATCAAATGTAGGGACGTATGGCTGCCTCCGAACTTTAACTTGGGGGTGAGTATTTTTTACAGCCTGTGGGGACGTAGGAGTTTGTTTGTCTAGATGATTGTACGGACGTATGGCTACTTCCGGACTTTAACTTGGGATTGACCCAGGAGGATGATCGTCCAATCCTGATTAGGAGAAAATTAGTGCCTTTAATTTATATATATACGTAGATGCAGCGGTTTTGATTTTCCCCTACAATACACGTACATGCAGCAGGGGACTCCTTTTTAAAAGGCATGTACATGCAATTTTTTTTTAATTTTTAGAGATTGCTAGTAGGACGTGACTAATGCATGTTTTTTGGACATGCACGATTCGAATTCATGTAGTATTTTATTTGACGTGTAGTACTTGCCTATCTCAGTTTTTTTTACGTGTGTAGTACTTGCTTAATCTTTCTAGACGTGCACACTTAGGATTTCCGTAGAGTTTTTTCTTTGACGTGTAGTACTTGTCTTATTTCAGTTTTTCTGACGTGTACTGCTTGCCTAATCTTAACCATTGATACATCTTAATTTTAGAGTGTCAAATCATCACCGTTCGTTTTCTATCGTTTGAACTCCGTCTCATCTTCTCACTATGTTCATGCAGAACACTGATAGCGCATCAGCCGTTCGTTCATTCCATCAAGATGCATATATCTATAGAAGAGCCCGTTTGTATTTTTCCTTGTATAGGTTATCTTCTTCCGTATGTGTACATAAGAGACTCGGTTCTATGTGTCAATCATAAGACCTATATTATCCCTCAACAAATCATAAGACGCATTTCTATGTTGGTCGCAAAAAAATACTTATTTGTACACGTTAGAAGTTTTACGTAAATTTTCCATCCTTTAATCTCGAACGTTATAATTCAAATCAATGGAAAGTATTTTTTTTTGCATGTATCTATTTTTCGGCAAAATAAAACATGTATGTATGTATATTGGTATAAAATAAAATCCTACCCCTTTTTTTCGAAAAGTCTGGCCGGTATTTTTCACAACAGTCTGATCACTGATATATGCGGGGACATATGAGACTTTTTTTAAATCAATGTAGGGACGTATGGCTGCCTCCGGACTTTAACTTGGGGGTGAGTATTTTTTACAGCCTGTGGGGACGTAGGAGTTTGTTTGTCTAGATGATGATTGTACAGACGTATGGCTACTTCCGGACTTTAACTTGGGATTGACCCAGGAGGATGATCGTCCAATACTGATTAGGAGAAAATTAGTGCCTTTAATTTATACTAGTAGAGTGTCCGTGCGTTGCCACGGGCTCTTGAAATAGTTTGCAAGAGTTACATGTTAAATTTCACATGTACAAACAATATAACACAAACACAATTATTGAATAATTGAAGTCCATTTTTGCAATGTAAATTGATAACAAAAAGAAAGATTAACGACATGTCCATGTAACAAACTGAGAGATGTTCGAACTAAACATCTATTACAAAACTATCAATAGAATTATGGAAGAGAGAAAATTGGATCGCGGGAAGGGGAGCGGTGACATAAGTGTCGAGGGAGGAGGATTGATTATTGCGGCAGTCACACGAAGAAGATGTCCCATGCCTTTTTTTTTGGAGATCGAGGATGCCCGTGCAGCCATGCCTGCAGGTTTCCTTGGTATTTCCCAGCTACTTTTAGTGACTCCTTTGATTATGTTGGACTATTGTAGAAGAGATTATTGGGAACTTTTTTTGTTTACAATCAGTAATCAATAATTGGAAAACATGTTCGTGCTGGATGGAAGAGGCAAAAGAAAATTTCAAGGTAAGACCTGAAGCTTCCTTGGACTGAAAGTTGATTATGCAAGCAGTCGAAGTTAGGATCTAGCGTGTCAGTCATGCACTCTGAAGAATGTAAATCCTTTGAACTTGTCTATCAAGTCAAGGATACACGATCCAACTATTGACCTACTTTATAAAATCTGTTAGAACACTATCTATACTAAATATAGCGAAAACAAGCACAGGTAAGCACAATGTCTGAAAATGTCAAATTGTGTACAAGTCAATTTTGACAGTAAAAGTACAGATAGCTTTTATGCACTGTAAATGACAGAATCTGGCAACAGAGCTTCAAGCCACGGACTGGCAATATATATTTGTGAACCAAATATGACAGAAACTGGCAATATAACTTCATGCCATAGTTTGGAAACAAAATATGATGGTACATGACATTAGCATTAAAATTGATGTTAAAGAAATTTCAAGCCATTTGACAAAAATAAAATATCACATTAACCTTAGGCAACAGGCTACCCTGTTTTTCACTCTAATTTAAGGGAACTAAACATGTTTTTGACATGACATGGAAGACAAATGACACATGCTCCTTTTCAGCGGCAAAACAATTTCACTCCTGAAGATAAGTGTTGGAAATATGCACATCCTCTTATTTGACACCTGAACAAGCGTCTGGATTAGTTCCAGTATTACAGAGACCAAAGCTCATGAAACATCAGTGTGAATCCCAGATCATAGCAATTTGGGTTTTCCCTTTCATATCTGCATTGTGTAAAGTTGGATCAGATTGCAGTGTTTATATGTAATTTAGCAAGAGTTCTGCCAAGCCATTAACTCCATAGAATCCATTTTTATTTTAGGTAAACATTGATATTATTTAGGAGTGAAAGACATACCTGACCCCACAAATTATTTTTGGAATATAAATTGATTAATATCAGTAGCAAGTTAGGAAAGTCATGTATGTGGCAAATCAGTAGTTAGGAAGGTCATATCTGCATAAGCGATAGGTAACTACTTCATAATTCACAACATGAAACCATTTCAGAATTCTAAACACATTTCAGAAATCGAAAACCATCTAAAAATATTTCAGAATTCATAGCATGCCCATATGTATTTAAATAAAATGATGATTCAAATAAAAAAAATAAAAAGCTAACAAAGTATGGTTGACTACAAAATAGCGTGAATAAAAATAAATCAAAGAAGAACGAACCTGCATCATCCAGGTCTGGCCGGTCCTGTGGTAGCTGTCCGGGCATCAGCTCTGTTGTTATCTCCTCCCAGTACGGGTTGCATGTCATCGTGATAAAGTAATCTGGTTTACCCCATCGCTGCACTATGGCCATTGCATCTAGGAACCTTCTCTGCATATCTCTATCACCACCAGGAAATGTCCTTGGGAGCACAATCCTTTTACCAATCCGATCACCACATGACTCACCAGCAGCGATAGTGTCTACAAGACCCTACATAGAGGATACATAATGCAGACATTAAGAATACTGAACTATATAGTAAAAGTGAGATCGATAATGTCATAAAAAAACAACTTCCAGCACGCACACTCCGAAACCTTTAATAATCAGTATATCACATTCCGAAAGATCTAATGATCAGTAAAGAATGAGGGAGCTAACTACAACAGTGACAATTTGAGTTGAATTGATTTGGTCAATACACGCACCTCTGAATTCTGTTGATCGGTCCCAATGGATTTGATCCCCGACTGCATATCAGATGTAACACGTCCGCTTGTTCGCTCGCTCGTCGACGTAGCCGCTCAGGGCTGTTGAAACACCCGGCAAAATATCAATATAAAAAATATGTTGGATTCAGAACGCTAAACCAATTCACAGAGCAGCACCAGCACACGTATGCAAAGCTAGCCTCAAACAAGCAGAGAGGCAGGTTAATTGATTTCTTGTCTAGCTAGAGGTACGTGCACTTGTAACCATAGACGTACGGATCGTACATGAAGCCCGTCCACGTCGTGGTTAATTCTCTCGTGATCATTCAATTCATATCCGTGTGAACTTGAAGCTGAAATCAGAACACGCACCTCAGTAATCAAGGCAGCAGCGGGTATGGATTTCTAGGGCCGATGGTGATGTCTACACACGTATGTGGATGTGGACGTGGTGGTGAGACTTGGTCGATGGCACAGTGAGAGCACAACCACAAAGCGAGGACGGCGAGGGGTTGGAGCAAGGAGGTCTGGACGGCGCGAGGAGGGCTGCCTGAGAAATCCGGATCGAGAGGTTTGAGCGAGGCCTGGACGACGCGAGGTGGAGGTCTCCAGGTTGGAGCGAGATCGCGGAGATCGTGGTAATTATTACTAATTGATTATGATTAAAATAGGCCTGGACGACGCGAGGTGGAGGTCTCTAGGTTGGAGCGAAATCTGGGTAATTATTGCTTAATTATGATGACGGAGATCGTGGTAATTATTGCTAATTGATTATGATTAAAATAAAATTAATTATAGTAAATGATGTGAATTAGATGTGATACAACATTGAGGCAATCCGGTCCATTGAGAGATGGTGGGTGTGTGGCTGAGATGTAATGTTTCTGCCACAACTCGATTGTTTAATAGTAGTGTAGATGATGCGTCCGTGATTATTTTTCTAATAGGATGCGCTCGTGATTATTTTCCTAATAATAGGATGCGTCCGTGATTAGTTTTCTAATAATAGGATGCTTCTGTGATTAGTTTCCTAATAATTGGATGCGCCCGTGATTGGTTTCTTAATAGGATGCGTTCGTGATTATAGTTTCCTAATTGACCAGACGTGGACTTTCATATTTTGCTCCACGGTGGAGTACGGTCAGACAATGTAAATTGCTAAGCGCACACAGAAAATGAGTTAGATTAAGTCTAGCCGTTAGATTAAGTTCAGCGGGTACGGTTTGTGGGGTGCGCTTAAAGAAGTTATTGGTTGATTGTTTAATAGTATGGGAGGTCATACGAGGAGGATGGACGAAAGGTGGGAACGTAAGAAAGGAAGTGATTGAAAGAAGGAAGGAGATTGATCACCGTTTGATTGAAATAAGAAAGGAGATTGATCACCGTCATAAATAAATTGATTACCATGCATGAATTGCGTTTGGATTGATTGCGTTGGATTGATTGCGCTTGGTTACCTTATGTGAATTATTTGTTTACCAAAGATAGAGTCGATTGGAGGGAGAAAAGAAAATCGGCAGAGAGAAAACCGGTGGGGAGAGGTTGGGAGTGCGGGGTTTTTTTTTTGTCCGTGCGGGGTTTTTTTTTGTGTGTGCGGGTGGGGGCGGGGTGGGGGGTTGGGAGGGGACGAAAAAAAACCTGTCGAAATAAACCGGTTGAAAGATGGGGGTACGATTCTACCAACTGAGACATTAGGAGTAGAGATATATACGTAGATGCAGCGGTTTTGATTTTCCCCTACAATACACGTACATGCAGCAGGGGACTCCTTTTTAAAAGGCATGTACATGCAAAAAAAAAATTTGTTTAGAGATTGCTGGTAGGACGTGACTGATGCATGTTTTTTGGACATGCACGATTCGAATTCATGTAGTATTTTATTTGACGTGTAGTACTTGCCTATCTCAGTTTTTTTACGTGAGTAGTACTTGCTTAATCTTTCTAGACGTGCACACTTAGGATTTCCGTAGAGTTTTTTCTTTGACGTGTAGTACTTGTCTTATTTCAGTTTTTCTGACGTGTACTGCTTGCCTAATCTTAACCATTGATACATCTTAATTTTAGAGTGTCAAATCATCACCGTTCGTTTTCTATCGTTTTAAGTATATAATAGATTGAGTGGGAAACTTAATGATGGGTATAGGTTGGAATTGGAGCGCCCAATTCAACCATATGTATTTAATTGTAGCAAGACAAATTAAAAGGTGACTATTATGTTGTTATCAGGGAAAAAATTGCTTTCTGCAAAACAACCACTACAATATCCTCTTGATATACCTTGCTTGTAGACGTAGGTCTGTTATATCATTCATGTGTGACTTGCCAGTACATTCAACGTACTGACCCTTGTGGCTGTAACTTATCATGTTGCAGATTTTATACGACGAGTGAGTGATACGATGTAGGGTTACGATGTCTATACTCAACATTTGCCTGTGGTGTTGATGGATTCATGAAGATTGTATTTGCTTTTACGCTGCATTCTGTTTGTGTGGTAGCCTTGAGCTACGAGGTTTGTATTATAATAAATTCTGGATCTGCGATGTAATATTATGACATGTGGTTTATTCTTGATATTACATCATGTACTGCGTGTGCTAGCTATTGATCCAGGGACTAGTACAGAGACATCGAATCTTATCAGGTTCGGGTCGTTACAGAAGTGCATGTTGATCCGACTGCATCAGTCGAAGACAATGTGGCTGAAGACATTGTTTCTCATCTCCCAGAGCTCGAAGCTAAAGCCGCCGAAGATGTTGCTGCTGAGACTGATGTTGACCCGCTCGAACCCAACCCCACAGCAACTCTTGAGGGCGAAACCAATGTCCCATCTCCTGATGGTCCTCCTGTCCCTGCCACACCATCGACAGCGACAATTACGAAAACATTGTCATGGCTTGCAATAGGGAAGGAGAAACGGTGCCTACAAGATGGCCCAGGCTAGTTCCTCCACCAAGAATGGGTCCTCAGTATGAATTCAACATTCATCGTTGCCCTTTAGTCATGAATCCGAAGCCAAGGCTTCCAAGTCTTCGACAACAAGGACATGGGGGTCCTCTTATCTTCAGTGTCAAAGACTTCAAACTGAATAACACCTTATTTGGCTCTGATTGGAATCCTTACAATCATCAGAAGATCCAGTCAGATAGGTAGTGGAGTGCTCAACAACGCACGCACCTACTACACATTTGTGCTCTATGACCAGTGTTGGGGAACGTTGCAAGGGAAACAAGAATTTTTCTACAAACACCCAAGATCTATCTATGGAGATCAACGGCTACGAGAGGGGAAGTGCAGCTACTACACTTGTAGATCGCTAAGCGGGAAGCATTAAGAAACGCGGTTGGTGTAGTCGAACGTCTTCGCGGTCCAATCACGATCCGTCCCGCGATCCAATCTTGTTCCGTTCTGATCTAGCGCCGAACGGACGGCACCTCCGTGTTCAGCACATGTACAGCTCGATGACGTCTCCACCTTCTTGATCTAGCAAGCAAGGGTGAAGAGGTAGATGAGTTCTCCGGCAGCACGACAGTGTGGTGGCGGTGGTGGTGGAGCTGTCCCGGCAGGGCTTCGCGAAGCACTACCGAAACGAATCTAGAGGAGAAATACGATCTAGGGGAGGGGGAGGGCTGCGCCGTGGCTTGTGGTGCGGCTACCCTCTCCTCCCTCAAGTATATATAGGGGAGGGGTGGAGGTGCGGCCGCCCTAGGGTTTCCCCTAGGGTTGGGCGGCGGCCAAGGGGGCAGCCTTGGCCCCCAAGGCAAGGGGGCGGCGGCCACCCTTCGGCCAGCCCTTACCCTGGCCGCATGGGCCTTGGGGTGGAGGGTGTAACCAGCCCACCAGGGGCTGGTGCACCACCCCTCTCAGCCCCTGGGGCCCTCTGGGCAGGTGGACCCCCCCGGAACCCTTCTGGCACTTCCGATGAAACCCGGGCAAACCCTGAAACTATTCCGGTGCCCGAATACCAACTTCCCATATATGAATCTTTACCTCCGGACCATTCCGAAACTCCTCCTCACGTCCGGGATCTCATCCGGGACTCCAAAAAACTTTCGGTCACCAACATATACATCTCAACAATACCAAATGGTCACCGAACGTTAAGTGTGCAGACATTGCGGGTTCGAGAACTATGTAGACATGACCGAGACACTCTTTGGTCAATAACCAATAGCGGGACCTGGATGCCCATATTGGTTCCTTCATATTCCACGAAGATCTTTATCGGTCGAACCACGATCTCAAGGATTCAGACAATCTCATATACAGTTCCCTTTGTCCATCGGTATGTTACTTGCCCGAGATTCGATCTTCGGTATCTCCATACCTAATTCAATCTCGTTATCGGCAAGTCTCTTTACTCGTTCCATAATACAAGATCCCATGACTAACTCCTTAGTCACATTGCTTGCAAGCTTCTTATGATGCTGTATTACCGAGTGGGCGCAGAGATACCTCTCCGTCATACGGAGTGACAAATCCCAGTCTCGATCCACGCCAACCCAACAGACACCCTCGGAGATATCTGTAGAGCACCTTTATAGTCACCCAGTTACGTTGTGACGTTTGATACACACAAGGCATTCCTCCGGTGTCAGGGAGTTACATGATCTCATGGTCGTAGGAATAGATACTTGACATGGATAAAGCAGTAGCAATAAACTAACACGATCGGATGTTATGCTTACGGTTGGGTCTTGTCCATCACATCATTCTCCTAATGATGTGATCCCGTTATCAAATGACAACTCATGTCTATGGTCAGGAAACCTTGACCATCTTTGATCAACGAGCTAGTCTAGTAGAGGCTCACTAGGGAAATAGTGTTGTCTATGTATCCGCACATGTATCTGAGTTTCCGATCAATACAATTATAGCATGGATAATAAACGATTATCATGAACAAGGAAATATGATAATAACCAATTTATTATTGCCTCTAGGGCATATTTCCAACAGTCTCCCACTTGCACTAGAGTCAATAATCTAGTTCACATCACCATGTGATTAACACCCAATGAGTTCTGGGGTTTGATCATGTTTTTCTTGTGAGAGAGGTTTTAGTCAATGGGTCTACAACATTCAGATCCGTGTATACTTCGCAAATCTCTATGTCATATTGTAGATGCTGCTACTACGCCCCACTCGGAGCCATTTCAAATGTCTGCTCCACTATACGTATCCGATTTGCTACTCAGAATCATCCGGATCGGTGTCAAAGCTTGCATCGACGTAACCCCTTACGATGAACTCTTTACCACCTCCATAATCGAGAAACATTTCCTTATTCCTCCAGTTACTAAGGATAATTTTGACCGCTGTCCAGTGATCCACTCTTGGATCACTCGTGTACCCCTTGACAAATTCATGGCAAAGCACACACCAGGTGCGGTACACAGCATGTCATACTCTATAGAGCCTATGGCTATGGCATAGGGGACGACCTTCGTCCTTTCTCTTTCTTCTGCCGTGGTCGAGCTTTGAGTCTTACTCAACATCACACCTTACAAATCAGGCAAGAACTCCTTCTTTGACTGATCCATTTTGAACTCCTTCAAAATCTTGTCAAGGTATGTACTCATTGAAAGTCTTATCAGGCGTCTTGATCTATCTCTATAAATCTTGATGCGCAATATTTAAGTAGCTTTATCCAGGTCTTCCTTTGAAAAACTCTTTTCAAACAACCTTTTATGCTTTCCAGAAAATTCTACATCATTTCCGATCAACAATATGTCATCCACATATACTTATCAGAAATGCTATAGTGCTCCCACTCATTTTCTTGTAAATACAAGTTTCTAATAAACTTTGTATAAACCCAAAAGCTTTGATCACCTCATCAAAGCGTATATTCCAACTCCGAGATGCTTGCTCTAGTCCATAGAAGGATTGCTGGAGCTTGCATACCTTTTGGCATCCTTAGGATCGACAAAACCTTCTGGTTGTATCACATAACCTTTCCTTAAGGATACCGTTAAGGAAACGATGTTTTGACATCAATCTGCCAGATTTCATAATCAAAAAATGCAGCAACTGCTAACATAATTCCAACAGACTTTTAGCATCACTACGGGTGAGACAGTCTCATCATAGTCAACTCCTTGAACTTGTCGGAAACTACTTTGCGACAAGTCGATCTTTATAAATGGTGACATTTACCATCAGCGTTTGTCTTCTTCTTAAAGATCCATTTGTACTTAACAGCCCGACGTTCATCGGGAAAGTCTACCAAAGTCCATACTTGGCTTTCATACATGGATCCTATCTTGGATTTCATGGCTCCTAGCCATTTGTTGGAATCCGGGCACACCATCGCTTCTTCATAGCTCGTAGGTTCACTGTTGTCTAACAACATGACCTCCAAGACAGGATTGCCGTACCACTCAGGGAGGTATGATTCCTTGTCGACCTACGAGGCTCAGTAGTAACTTGATTTGAAGTTTCATGATCATCATCATTAGCTTCCTCTTCATTTGGTATACGCGCTGCAAAAACATCTTGTTGCGTCGTGCTACCATCCAACTGAAGTGACGGTTCAATAACCTCATCAAGTTCTACCTTCCTCCCACTCAATTCTTTCGAGAGAAACTCTTTCTCGAGAAAGGACCCGTTTTTAGCAACAAACACTTTGCCCTCGGATCTGACATAGAAGGTATACCCAACTGTTTCCTTAGGGTATCCTATGAAGACGCATTTGTCCTGCTTTGGGTTCGAGCTTATCAGGTTGAAGCCTTTTCACATAAGCATCGCAGCCCCAAACTTTAAGAAACGACAGCTTAGGTTTCTTGCGAAACCATAATTCATATGGCGTCGTTTCAATAGACTTTGATGGTGCCCTATTTAAAGTGAATGTAGTTGTCTCTAATGCATAACCCAAAAATGATATTGGCAAATCGGTAAGAGACATCATAGTACGCACCATATCCAATAGAGCACAACTACTACGTTTGGACACACCATCACACTGTGGTGTTCCAGGCAGCGTGAGTTGTGAAAAATTTCCACGTTGTCTTAAGTTGCATACCAAACTCGTAAATCAGATATTCACCTCCACGATCATATCATAGACATTTTATCTTCTTGTCACGATGATCTTCAACTTCACTCTGAAATTGCTTGAACCTTTCGAACGTTTCAGACTTGTGTTTCATTAAGTAAATATACCCATGTCTACTCAAATCATCAGTGAAGGTAAGAAAACAACGATATCCACCGCACGCTTCAACACTCATTGGACCACATACATCAACATGTATCATAACAAAAACGGGGTCTAAGTCATCTTGCCCATGAGGCGTGGTCCGCATGTCTCAAGCGATTCAAAATTGAGTGAGTCTAAAGATCCATCGGCATGGAGTTTCTTCATGCGATTTACACCAATATGACCTTAGCGGCAATGCCACAAGTATGTGGTACTATCATTATTAACTTTGCATCTTTTGGCATTAATATTATGAACATGTGTATCATTACTATTGAGATTCAATAAACCATTCACATTGGGTGCATGACCATTGAAGGTATTATTCATGTAAACAAAATAACCATTATTCTCTGTCTTAAATGAATAATCGTTATTGCAATAAACACGATCTAATCATGTTCATGCCCAACGCATACACCAAATAACATTTATTCAGGTCAACATTAATCCCGAAGGTAGAGGGAGTGTGCGATGGTGATCACATCAACCTTGGAAACGCTTCCAACACATATCGTCACCTCGCCCTTAGTTAGTCTCCATTTATTCCGTAGCTTTTGTTTCGAGTCACCAATATTAGCAACTGAACCGGTATCTAATACCCAGGTGCTACTAGGAGTACTAGTAAGGTACACATCAATAACATGTGTATCAAATATACTTTTGTTGACGTTGCCAGCCTTGTTATATGCCAAGTATCTTGGGGCAGTTCCGCTTCAGTGACCGTTCCCCTCATAACAGAAGCACTTAGTCGCGGGTTTGGGTCCAACCTTGGGTTTCTTCACTGGAGCGACAACTGGCTTGCCAATCTCAAAGTTACCCTTCTTGTCCTTGCCCTTCTTGAAACTACTGGTCTTACCATCAACACTTGATGCTCCTTCTTGATTTCTACCTTTCATGGTGTAAAACATCACGAATAGCTCAAGGATCATCTTCTCCATCCCTGGCATGTTATAATTCATCACGAAGCTCTAGTAGCTTGGTGACAGTGACTTGGAGAACTATGTCAATCACTATCTTATCTGGAACATCAACTCCCACTTGATTCAAGCGATTGTAGCACCCAGACAATCTAAGCACATGCTCACCGATTGAGCTATTCTCCTTCATCTTGCAGGCAAAGAATCTTGTTGGAGGTCTCATACCTCTCAACATGGGCACGAGCCCGAAATCCCAATTTCAGCTCTTGGAACATCTCATATGATTCGTAATGTTCAAAACGTCTTTGGAGCCTCAATTCTAAGTTGTAAAGCATGACACAGTGAACTATCAAGTAGTCATCAAAAACGTGCATGTCTGATGTTCTCAACACCCACAGACGACGCTTGAGGGGGTGGCGCACCGAGCGGTGCATCAAGGACATAAGCCTTCTGTGCAGCAACTGAGGACAATCCTCAGATCACGGACCTAGTCCGTGTAATTGCTACTACCATCTTTCAACTTAGTTTTCTCTAGGAACGCATTAAAATTCACGGGAGCTACTGCGCAAGCCATTGATCTACAACATAATTTTGCAAAGACAACTTTAGACTACGTTCATGATAATGAGTTCAATTAATCATATTACTAAAGAACTCCCACTCAAATCAACATCCCTCGGGTTTTCTAAGTGTAACATGATCCAAATCCACCAACCCAAGTCCGATCATCACGTGAGATGAGGTGATTTCAATGGCGAACATCTACATGTTGATCATATCTACTATATGACTCATGTTTGACCTTTCGGTCTTCTGTGTTCCGAGGCCATGTCTGTACATGCTAGGCTCGTCAAGTTTAACCCAAGTATTCCGCGTATGTAAATCTGACTTACACTCGTTGTATGCGAACGTAGAGTCTATCACACCCGATCATCACGAGGTGCGTCGAAACGACGAACCTTCGCAACGGTGCATACTCGGGGAGAACACAATTTATCTTGAAATTTTAGTGAAGGATCATCTTATAATGCTACCGTCGTTCTAAGCAAAATAAGATGCATAAATAGGATAAACATCACATGCAAATCATATAAGTGACATGATATGGCCATCATCTTGTGCTTTTGATCTTCATCTCCAAAGCACCGGCATGATCTCCATCATCACCGGCATGACACCATGATCTCCATCATCGTGTCGTCATGTGGTTGTCACGCCAACTATTGCTTCTACAACTATTGCTAACTCATAGCGATCAAGTAAAGCAAAAAAGGCAAAAATAATTAAAGACAACCCTATGGCTCTTGCCGGTTGTCGTACGCATCGACATTCAAGTCGTGATAATCTATAAAAAATATGATCATCTCATACATCACATATATCACATCATGTCTTTGGCCATATCACATCACAACATGCCCTGCAAAAACAAGTTAGACGTCCTCTACTTTGTTGTTGCAAGTTTTACGTGGCTGTTATGGGCAACTAGTAAGAACCGTTCTTACCTACGCAAAGCCACAACGGTAATAATCAAGTTGCCTTTTAACCTTCTACAAGGACCGCCTCTGTCGAATCCGATTCAACTAAAGTGGGAGAGACAGACACCCGTCAGCCATCTTTATGAAACAAGTGCATGTCAGTCGATGGAACCGGTCTCTCGTACGTGGATGAGTAAGGTTGGTCCGAGCCGCTTCATCCCACAATACCGCCGAATCAAGATAAGACTAAGGAAGTAAGCAATCCGAACATCAACGCCCACAAACTCTTTTGTGTTCTACTTGTGCATGTTATCTACGCAAAGACCTAGCTCGTGATGCCACGGTTGGGGAACGTTGCAAGGGAAACAGAAAATTTCCTACGAACACCCAAGATCTATCTATGGAGATCAACAGCTACGAGAGGGGGAGTGCATATACATACCCTTGTAGATTGCTAAGCGGGAAGCATTAAGAAACACGGTTGGTGTAGTCGAACGTCTTTGCGATCCAATCACGATCTGTCCCGCGGTCCAATCTTGTTCCGTTCCGATCTAGCGCCGAACAAACGGCACCTCCACGTTCAGCACATGTACAACTCGATGACGTCTCTGCCTTCTTGATCCAGCAAGCAAGGGAGAAGAGGTAGATGAGTTCTCCGGCAGCACGACGACATGGTGGCGGTGGTGGTGGAGCTGTCCCGGCAAGGCTTCGCCAAGCACTACCGAAACGAATCTAGAGGAGAAAAACGATCTAGGGGAGAGGGAGGGCTGTGCCGTGGCTTGTGGTGCGGCTGCCCTCTCCTACCTCAAGTATATATAGGGGAGAAGTGGAGGTGCGGTCGCCCTAGGGTTTCCCCTAGGGTTGGGCGTCGGCCAAGGGGGCAGCCTTGGCCCCCAAGGCAAGGGGCGGCGGCCACCCTTGGGCCATCCCTTGCCCTGGTTGCATGGGCCTTGGGGTGAAGGGTGCGGCCAGCCTACCAGGGGCTGGTGCGCCACCCCTCTCAGCCCATGTGGCCCTCCGGGCAGGTGGACCCTCCCGGTGGACCCCCCGGAACCCTTCCGGCACTTCCGATGAAACCCGGGCAAACCCCGAAACTATTCCGGTGCCCGAATACCAACTTCCCATATATGAATCTTTATCTCCGGACCATTCCGGAACTCCTCATCACGTCCGGGATCTCATCCGAGACTCCGAACAACTTCCGGTCACCAACATATACATCTCAACAATACCAAATCGTCACCGAACGTTAAGTGTGCAGACCATGCGGGTTCGAGAACTATGCAGACATGACTGAGACACTCTCCGTTCAATAACCCATAGCGGGACCTAGATGCCCATATTGGTTCCTAAATATTCCACGAAGATATTTATCGGTCGAACCACGATGTCAAGGATTCAGATAATCCCGTATACAGTACCCTTTGTCCATCGGTATGTTACTTGCCCGAGATTCGATCGTCGGTATCTCCATACCTAGTTCAATCTCGTTACCGACAAGTCTATTTACTCGTTCCGTAATGCAAGATCCCGTGACTAACTCCTTAGTCACATTTCTTGCAAGCTTCTTATGATGTTGTATTACCGAGTGGGCCCAGAGATACCTCTCCGTCATACGGAGTGACAAATCCCAGTCTTGATCCTCGCCAACTCAACAGACACCCTCGGAGATACCTGTAGAGCACCTTTATAGTCACCCAGTTACGTTGTGACGTTTGATACACACAAGGCATTCCTCCGATGTCAGGGAGTTACATGATCTCATGGTCGTAGGAACAGATACTTTACATGGATAAAGCAGTAGCAATCAACTAACACGATCAGATGCTATGCTTACGGTTGGGTCTTGTCCATCACATCATTCTCCTAATGATGTGATCCCGTTATCAAATGACAACTCATGTCTATGGTCAGGAAACCTTGACCATCTTTGGTCAACGAGCTAGTCTAGTAGAGGCTCACTAGGGACATAGTGTTGTATATGTATCTACACATGTATCTGAGTTTCCGATCAATACAATTATAGCATGGATAATAAACGATTATCATGAACAAGGAAATATGATAATAACCAATTTATTATTGCCTCTAGGGCATATTTTCAACAGCTAGAATAGAGTCTTCCCTCATAGGCATCTCAGTGTTGAAGCTATGAGTGGGCTGCCTTGCTATGAACCGGCACTGAATTGTCTTCGGGATGTTGGATTGCTGCCCTTTGTGGTTGACCACGAAGATTGGAATGAAGAGCTCATCCTTCTATTTTATGCAACTCTCCACATCTCAGGATTCTGCAGAGATCTGAGGACTTGGGCCATGGACTTCATGATCAGAGATCAGCACATCAAGGCTCCAGCAAGCGAACTCTTTACCACAACCCCTCTTGCTGCATCTAATGAAGATCTTGATCCTCGATCCGAAGCTTATGCCGAAGCAACAAGGAGCATCTTTCATATCCCTGAGCCAAACATGACTGCTATGCTTACACTAATGAAGCCAATGGCTCCTGATGCTCCCCTGCCAACAACATTCTTTGTTGAAGATCTTCAGTACCTGCCGAAGACTATCTACCATATTCTTCGTCACACTATTTGGCCGATCAAGGGGCATTCATCTTCAAGCAGGCTGGATCCATGAAGACACTGATCTACAACATCCTCTATGGCATCAGGTTTAATCTTCAAGATTTATTCTTGCGCACATTTGCTGCCTCTGCCATGGATCTATTTGAGCCGAGGATTCATGCACCATGGGTCATGCGCTTCATCAAGCGCAGAACAAACATGAGATATCTGCCATCTGCTCATAATCATGCTGTCTTCCTTCCTGATGTCGAAGTCATTCATGAAGACATATACCCCTCCAAGAGCAAGAATCCAATTGTAGAAGCCACCCACTACAAGAAATATGTCAACTTGTGACCTTATGTCAGTGACCCCAGAAGAAATGGTCATAAATCTACGACCATTTGAGACCAATTGGTCGTAAGCTGCTCGGGGGGCTCCAAACCCTAAACCGTAACGACCATTTTGGTCAGAAAGGTCGTAATTTCCTTACACGAAATGGTCGTAAAGCAGACAACACTGGTCCGCTGCCTTATTTCTAGCTGATCACGACCAATATAGATGGCCATAGCCTTGTAAATTGTGTTGCATTGCTATGACTAGGCGCCACCTCATCAGTTTTTCCTATGTGTCATGTCCATGTGTCAATTTTTGCCCTAGCTTGCGAAGCAGCCTACATTTCTGTCATTCCCAAAAAATTCTCATAAATTCTTTGGATCATATCTTCCTCAAATATGTAAAAAACCTTCCTTGCGTAGTTCAAAAATAATTTAGGAATATTCATTTTCCTATTCTGTTCAGAATAGCACTTTGTGAAGGAAGTGCTATTTATATTTTCTCGATTGACCTCAAAAATTTTGTGCACTCTTTACTATCTAAATCATTGCCTCATGACAAAATTCAGCTCCATTTTCCTAGTAAATCTTCCTCAGTAAATTTCCAAAGTTTATGTTCAGCTAGAAGCTTTGTGAAGGAAGTAGTAGCTAGGTATATCCTAATGCATTGAATTTTTTCCACATCTTCTATATGTCCAAATAATATCTATCCACAAAATGTGAGCCCCATATAACAATTCATGTGAGCTCACCATCCAATCTTTATTTCTGGTAATATTTTTAGTTTGTGAAGCAACTATATTTTATATTGCTTTATAATTGCTGAACATTAACCAGGACATGACCCTGCCCATAAAACCTCCCTCCACAAAATTTTAGCTCATTTAATTTAGCCAATTTCCCTAAAAAAAATTCCCAATTTTCTGTTCAGTGGAGAGCATTGTGAAGGACGTACCATTTTTATTTATCCAAATGGTATGAAATTTTTACAGTGCCTTCATATGCCCAAATTATCATCCTCCTACAAATTATAGCTCAATACAATAATCTATGTGAGCCCAGCTTCAATTTCTATTTTCTGGCCAGATTGGCACATTGCAAAGCAAGTGCTATCTATACCCCTCCTATTGCGCTCAAACTTTTTGGGCGCTATTCCATACTCAAATCATTTCCACATGCCAATATTCAGCTCCATTTGCCTAGTAAATCTTCATCAGAAAATTTCTAAAGTTTCTATCCAGAGAGATGCTTTGTGAAGGAAGTACTAGCTATGATTATCGAAATGATCTGAGATTTTTCTAAATATTTCATATGCTCAAAAAATCACTCTCCACAAAATTTTAGCTTTATACAACAATCCATGTGAGCTCATCATCCAATCTTTTATTCTTGTCATATTTTCAGTTTGTGAAGCAACTATATTTTATATTGCTTAATTATTGTTGAAACTTTACCAGGGAATGTTTCTACCTATATAACTTCCCTCCACCAAATTTGAGCTCATTGCATTTATACAATTTCGCTCTATAATTTTCCCAAGTTTCTGTCCAGAGAAGAGCATTGTGAAGGAAGTACCACTTTGGCATGTCCAAATGGTATCAAATTTTGACTGTACTTTTATATGCCCAAATGACCATCCTCGACCAAATTTCATCTCAATCAATTCATTCATTTGAGCCTAGCTTCAACATCCATATGTCTGTCCAGTGTGGTACTTTGCAAAGCAAGTGCCACCTAGGCTCCTCCATTTGAGATGCAAATTTGCCAAGACAGTCTCCTTAGTAGATGATCATCCTCAGCCAAAACTCAGGCCCATTGGCCATGTGCATTTGCCCCACCGCTAATCAAACACTTGGCTGCTAATTCATGTTTGAGCTTAGTTCAGCCTCCTCGTGAGATTCTTCTGTTGTATTATTCTTCCTAACACCTACCGTGGGAGTGCCCAACCCACCAGACATGCCTAGGCCACCCAAAACGCGTGGCAACGCCACGGTCACGCGGTGACCACACGGCTGGCATGCCAGTTTACGTGCTCTGGAGTTGGGGCCCTCGACCACCGTCCAAACCTCGACGTCTCTCCGCCACACCATGTACCTATGATTAAATAGATACTTATTTTTGGAAAAAATTATGAGCAACCTATGAGGCAGTTGCAGTTCAAACTTGACCCACTTCCTACTGAATCGGCGAAAATTTGTCTTTTTTACTAGAGGTGGATGAAAGCTTTTGACACCCAACCATTTGGTCAATTGTACATTAAATATGGCCTAATATTTTATAAACTTGATTTGGTCCAATTTTGCAACAAATATATGCTATGTCCTTCACAAAAAACACATTTTGGGCACTTGAAAAATGGAAAATGAAATTTTCGTCCAAAAAAAAATAAAAAATTTCTTAGGAAACATTGTTTTCCATTCCAAGATGCACCATTGTGCAAAATATGATATCATTTGAACAAACTATGCCATGAGTGTTGCCATAACAGTGGCCATTTGCCTTGAAAGTCATGGATCTTCATACATGATAGCTCGTTTCTGAGAACACTTTTTAAAATAATTGCCATATTATAAGTGTATTATTTTTCCTCGTAACTTGGTCATATATAATGACACAATGTGAATGTTTTCCATTTTTGTTTTTTGGAATTTTTCATGCCCGTTTCAAAATGCGGTCAAAACGGCGGGCATGTTCGTTCCTAGCTAGTGGTTGAATCTTGGAAAATTTTTGGTGTTTATCTGATTAAATAGATACTTATGTACCTAGAAATGATTTTTGGAAAAAATAAAGAGTAAACTATAAGGCAGATGCAGTTCAAATTTTACCCGCTTCCAACGGAATCGGCGGAAATTTCTCTTTTTCATGAGAGGTGGATCAAAGCTTTTGACACCCAACCATTTGGTCAATTGTACATTAAATATGTCCTAATATTTTAGAAAATTTATGTGGACCAATTTTGAAACAAATATATGGTAGGTCCTTCACAAAAAAACTCATTTTGGGCACTCGGAAAATGGAAAATGAATTTTTCGTCCAAAGAAAATGAAAACTTCCTTAGGCAACAATGTTTGCCATTCCAAGATGCACCCTTGTGGACAATATTAGATCATTTGAATAAACTATGCCATGAATGTGGCCATAAGATTGATCATTTGGCTTAAAAGCCATGAATCTTCACACATGATAGCTAATTTTTTAGAACAATTTTTTAAAATAATTACCGTATTACAAGTTTATTATTTTTCCTGGTAACTTGGTCACATATATTGACACAATGCGAAGGTTTTCCAATTTTCTGATTTTTTTTGAATTTTTCATGCCCATTTCAAAATGCGGTCAAAATGGCGGGCATGACTGTTCCTAGCTAGTGGTTGAATCCTGGAAAACTTATGGTATTTCTCTAATGAAATATCTATTTTTATACCTAAAAATGATTTTTGGAAAAAATCATGAGCAATCTTTGAGGCAGCTGTAGTTCAAATTTGACCCACTTCCATCTCAATCGGCCGAAATTTGTCTTTTTGATGAGAGATGGATCGACAACTTTTGACACGCAAACATTTAGTCAATTGTACATAAAATATGGTCTAATATTTTCAAAAAATGGTATGCTGCCATTTTGCAACAAAGATTTGGTAGGTCCTTCACAAAAAAACTTATTTTGGGCACTCGGAAAATAGAAAATGGTTCTTTTGCAGAAAGAAAATGAAAACCCCCCAAATCAACATTGTTTGTCATCCCTAGATACACACATGTGCGAAATATTGGTTCATTTCAACAAACTATAAGAAGTTAATATGTTAAATGTTTACCCTGAATAAGAGGGTAAAAACTATAAGATAAACAGAAAACAAAATATAAGCTTATCTCTGATTGGTGAAATTAGTTGTGGCATGGATCGATGACATGGTAAACATCTGTCTATCCATGCATCCATCCGTTCGTCCATCCTAGCGCACCCCTCTCTCTCTCGCAGCAAACCCCTTCCTCTCTCTCGCGCACGCGAAGCCTAGTCCGCTCCCCGATCCAGATCCCTTGCAGCCGCCTCCCACCGCGGCTCCCCGATCCAGATCCGCCACCCACCTCCCTCTCCCCTCGCCGCCGGTCTGCACCCTCCCTCTCCCCCACCTTTGCCGCCCATCTTCTCCCCCTACGCGTTGCCCTAGCAACCCCACTTCGCCACTGCGCATCCACATGAGCAACACGAGCGGCGCGCCATGGAGCGGCACCACCGACTTCTTCTACGGCGAGCCGACGCGCCGTGCATCAGCTGCGTCGCCGGATCCGCCGTCCCCGCTCCCCGTCCAGCAGAGCAAACGCCCTCCTTCCTTCTGCTTCCTCCTCGCGAATGTCGCATGATGCTCGCGCGGGTCTTCAAGCGTGAGCCGGCGGCCTGGGCGCGAGCGTGTGAGGGTGGCTGGGGGATAGCTGCCTGTGCGACGGCCCCGGTCTCCGGCGCCATGGTGGAGACGGATTTGGGCGACGTGGTGCTCTCCTGGTACGTCCGGGACATCAACAACGATGGCCTCTGCAGGTCCAAGGTACGTGCGTCCGCTGCTACCTACTTCCGGTCTCATGATTTCTGCCGTTGCCAGCTTCAGCCATTTCCGTTTTCCAATCTCTGCGTGCATACTACGGATCCCCCACTGGCCAAGTGTATGGACGCTAGCTTTAATCTGGTGGTTCCGTGATTGATTAGTCGCTTCTAGTGCACTGTTCGTTCACTGCTTGTTTTGTTCAACCCAAGTTGGTCACTCTAAATTTCTGATGCCAGTGTCAGGGAAGTGCAACTGGCATGTTTGGACAATCTCTGATCACGTATCGTTGCGCACTTGGGGACAGACAAGCACATGATATTTCAGGAAATTGCATGTTGCTTGATGTTTGTTGGTGCCATTTCTGTCTGACCTATAAAGTTGTGCCATTATCTGCTAAAATCCGCCAGTTGATTCCCCGAAATCTAGAGGAAGTAACTCTGTAGAGGCTAGAATGCTTTGATTGTGCAAATCCCTATGAAATAATTCATGGTATCTGAGATTAATTCAGGGTATACGTAAAACTTGGCTGCCTGAATCGAGCAGCTTCTAGTTCAATGTGAGCGACTACCAAATATTCCTGTTGGAACACACAGAAATACTACAGTAGATCTTGCTGTGGGGGAAGGGATTGATACTAAGAATTGACTGAAGTTTTCTATTGCCATGACGAGTGACAGAAATGACAGTGGCAGATTTGGATTTCCACTCTGCTATTGTTGTATTCTATAATGTTCACTTCCTTTTTCTCAATCGCGTTGTTATTTCCTCGCTGCCTACTTAACACCGCCTCTGTGTTCCCTTCCCAAAAGGCAGGGGAAAAGAGTGTTGCATTTTTAAGAGACAACATACAATAGAAGACACTAAAGACATGTATTGCCTGTGACATGGCACTGTAATGACTGTCTGGAATATTGTGAGTACCGGATATCCTTTCTTCACCTAAAAGAGATTCCTTTTTTTCTTCTAATAGGACAGAATCAAGTTAACCATATTTATCTTGTATCTGCGCTTCATTTATACAAATCTGCTATCATATAGCGACCACTTAAACTCCTGGGAACAAAGTACAGATTTGTCCGTTCGTGTTATTAGTGCATATATCATGCAGTTATACCTATCTTTTAGATGGAAGGGAATTCACTAATATCTGTATTTTGCACAAACAGTAGCCGATACAAATGATATTACCAGTTCACAATGTAGGCATTCCCATATACAAACCATATCATGGAGTGCTGCAGCGGTAATTTTCAAATTTACTGTACAAATATTTATTATACATGAAACATATGAAAAGTTTACAAATGATGATTTGGTAGAACATTGCCCCCTGCAATACAGTATGTGCAGTATTCAGTGAACACTAATTACAAGTTGCTGCTGCTCCTGTCTGTGCTAGATCATCACACTATTTGCTTGCTGCTATACCATGGTACATATATGTTATTAGCATTGTTGATCCGGGACATGAGCTTCAATGGTCTAGAAGTAGAACAGCATCAGGTTAATTTGTAGCAGTGAGGTCACTATTTATTTTTCTATGCCATGGTATGATTATGATTGGAATGGTAGCCACTTAACATGTTAGAATGTACTAATTGTTTCCCAGTTCGTACAGTCTGTGTTCATTGATTCAAACTGCTGCTCGAATGTTAGTTTCCAATTTTGCATGCCATTTAACACGATTGTTCAACGATTCCTCTTGTAAATTGTTATCATGGGATCTATGCCCTGCACTACACTAACATTTCCTCCCCTATTTGAATGAATTGCAAGAGAAGGCTCTCTACGTTGCCAAGGACGAGAGGTTTGAGTACACCAAGAAGATCGACGCCTACAACAACCCACAGGTATAACATTCACACCAAACACCTCCATCAAAATCGTAGCCCTGCGAGATCAATGCAACATAGTGGTACTGATCCGTGCTCTTTTGTGCCCATCCTTGTTTCAGGCAGGAGAGGCGTCCGACGACTCTAACAAGTCTAAGTCCGAGGTGAAAGACAAGGACGACGGCTGCAAGGTAAGACCATCCTGATCCACCCGCCCGCTTCCTCCCCGTCATTCCCCTCTAACTGCTCAACCTGTTGATTTGTTTTCTGAACATATGAAAACCTGTTGTGTGCAGGGCAACTAGTGATGCAGCAAGCCAAGCAGCAGCAGGGGAGGGGCTCCGTGGGACGTCGCTGTCGCCTCTTATTGCTACTGTCCCCGATTGATGATGGATGGTCTTTTATTTTAGCTCCTTAGTCCCGCCATCTCTTTCAGGTGGCTGCTTGTTGCTAGTAGAAATGGTAGCTCTAGTCCCATGTAGTCGTAGTCCCATTTAGTTCCTGTGCTCAGAGCATCAAAACCACCCTCTATTGTTTCATTTTTATGTTAATTCAGTCTGTGTTGAATGTACCTATTGTGGTGCCCATGGTTGTTTAAAGAATCCTTATGTGTTGAAAGAAACAAAATGATCTTGATACATGCTTGTTTGAATTCCCTCTCTGTTTTACTCTGTCGTTGGAACATCAGGCAATTCTTGTATGTTGGTTGTGGAGGCCCAAAATAGAAATTGATTGTAAAAGGGCTTAGGCCCAAAAAATAAAGACCGTATAAAGCCACATCGTAGAAAATAAAAAAGGCCGAATTCTTGGACTTGGCCCATGTAGCTAACACAAATTGACAGGAAAATTAACAATAAATGGGCTTGGCCCATATAAAGCATCCAACTGGACCGGGCTGATTCTGATCAACGACCTTTTCATTTGGTCGCAATTTTGCCACACCAGCTTGCCACGTCGGATCCAACGTGGTGTCGGCAGGTTTCCACTGACCAAAACAATTGGTCTTAAAACCAACGACCTTTTGTTTTGGTCATAACCATCTACGACCATTTCCCAAGAAAGGTCGTTAAGTTTCATTAAAGACGGCCAGCTTTTGACCAACTGTTTTTGGTCATAAAAAGGTCGCAAAGAAAAACAATGACCATTCAGTGACCAATATTGATGATCGCAAGTTGCCATATTTCTTGTAGTGACCAGTGGCACTGCTCACATCGAAGGGCTTCTTATCCCCAATGATCCTACACAGGCTCGTCTGATTGGTGCAATTCGCCGACCACAGCCAAGTGCTACTGCCACTGAAGCCACTGCTAGCACTGTGCCTCCATAGACTCACCCCAGAAAGGAGCGCACTATGACTGATCGAGAGCTTCTCGTCTCTCTTCATCAGAAACATGATTGTCATCATGAATGAACCAGGAGGCAGATACAATCTATCATGACAGATATCAATCGCATAAGCAACCTCGCCACCAAGAACACTTTTGTGGCCCATGAGACTGTTGGAAATATGCCCTAGAGGCAATAATAAAGTGATTATTATTATATTTCCTTGTTCATGATAATAGTTTATTATCCATGCTATAATTGTATTGATTGGAAACACAAATACATGTGTGGATACATAGACAACACTGTGTCCCTAGTATGCCTCTAGTAGACTAGCTTGTTGATCAAAGATGGTCAAGGTTTCCTAGCCATAGACATGAGATATCATTTGATAACGGGATCACATCATTAGTAGAATGATGTGATGGACAAGACCCAAACTATGAACGTAGCATATGATCGTGTCAGTTTATTGCTATAGTTTTCTGCATGTCAAGTATCTGTTCCTATGACCATGAGATCATGCAACTCACTGACATTGGAGGAATACCTTGTGTGTATCAAACGTCGCAACGTAACTGGGTGACTATAAAGATGCTCTACAGGTATCTCCGAGGGTGTCTGTTGAGCTGGCATGGATCGAGACTGGAATTTGTTACTCCGTGTGACGGAGAGGTATCTCAGGGCCCACTCGGTAATACAACATCACAATAAGCCTTGCAAGCAAAGTGACTAAAGAGTTAGCCACGGGATCTTGTATTACAGAACGAGTAAAGAGACTTGACGGTAACGAGATTGAACTAGGTATAGAGATACCGACGATCGAATCTCGAGCAAGTAACATACCGAAGAACAAAGGGAACAACATACGGGATTAACTGAATCCTTGACATAGAGGTTCAACCGATAAAGATCTTCGTAGAATATGTAGGAACCAATATGGGCATCGAGGTCCCGCTATTGGTTATTGACCGTAGAGGTGTCTCGGTCATGTCTACATAGTTCTCGAACCAGCAGGGTCTGCACACTTAACGTTCGGTAACGTTTTGGTAGTATTGAGTTATGTTTGGTGGTGACCGAAGGTTGTTTGGAGTCCCGGATGAGATCCCGGACGTCACGAGGAGCTCTGGAATGGTCCGGAGGTAAAGATTGATATATAGGAAAGTGGTGTTTGAACTCCGGAAAAGTTTCGGGCATTTCCGGCAGTGTATTGGGAGTGACGAATGGGTTCCGGGGGTCCACCAAGTGGGGCCCACCCACCCCAAGGGTCACATGGGCCTAGGAGGTGGCGCACCAGCCCCTAGGAGGCCCTTGCGCAAGGGGTGGGGAAGGGGCCAAGTGGGGAGGAGTCCTACTAGGATTCCACCTCCCTTGTGGGAGGTGGACTCCTCCCCCTTGTGGTTCGGCCGACCCTAGGGGGAAACCCTAGGGCGCCAGCCCCTCCCCCTCCCTCCTATATATATTGGAGGGGAGAGAGGGCAGCCGCACCATAAGCCACGGTGCAGCCCTCTCTCCCCCCACTAGATCGTCTCCTCCTCTAGTTAGATTCGATGGTGCTTGGCGAAGCCCTGCCGGACTAGCTCCACCACCACCGTCACCACGTCGTTGTGCTGCCGGAGTACTCATCTACCTCTCCGTCCTCTCTTGCTAGATCAAGAAGGCGGAGATCGTCATCGAGCTGTACGTGTGCTGAACGCGGAGGTGCCGTCCGTTCGGCAATAGATCAGGACGGATCGTGATTGGATCGCGGGACGGCTTGCGATTTGGATCGCGAAGACGTTCGACTACATCAATTGCATTTCTTAACGCTTCCCGCTTAGCGATCTACAAGGGTACGTAGATCCACTCTCCCTCTCGTAGATGCTCATGGATAGATCTTGCGTGTGCGTAGGAATTTTTTTGTTTCCCTTGCAACGTTCCCCAACAGTGGCATCATGAGCTAGGTCTATGCGTAGATGAGATCACGAGTAGAACACAAAGGAGTTTGTGGGCGTTGATATTCAGATTGCTTCCCTCCTTAGTCTTTTCTTGATTCAGCGGTATTGTGGGATGAAGCGGCTCGGACCAACCTTACTCGTCCACGTACGAGAGACCGGTTCCATCGACTGACATGTAACTTTGTTGCATAAGATGGTTGGCGGGTGTCTGTCTCTCCCACTTTAGCTGAATCGGATTCGACAGAGGCGGTCCTTGTAGAAGGTGAAATAGCAACTTGTATATCACCGTTGTGGTTTTGCGTAGGTAAGAATCGTTCTTGCTAGATACCCATAGCAGCCACGTAAAACATGCAACAGCAAATTAGAGGACGTCTAACTTGTTTTTGCAGGGTATGATGTGATATGATATGGCCAGAAACATGATGAGATATATGTGATGTATGAGATGATCATGTTTTGTATAGATTATCACGACTTGCATGTCGATGAGTACGGCAACCGGCAGGAGCCATAGGGTTGTCTTTAATTTATTTTCGCCGTTTTGCTTTACTTTATCACTATGAGTTAGCAATAGTTGTAGAAGTAATAGTTGGCACGACAACCTCATGGCGACACATTGATGGAGATCAAGATGATGGAGATCATGGTGTCATGCCGGCGACAATGGAGATCATGCCGGTGCTTTGGAGATGGAGATCAAAAGCACAAGATCATGGCCATATCATGTCACTTATGATTTGCATGTGATGTTAATCCTTTTATGCATCTTATTATGCTTAGGACGATGGTAGCATTATAAGGTGATCCCTCACTAAAATTTCAAGATAAAATTGTGTTCTTCCTGAGTGTGCACCGTTGCGAAAGTTCGTCGTTTCGAGACACCACGTGATGATCAGGTGTGATAGACTCCACATTCGCATACAACGGGTGCAAGCCAGTTTTGCACATGCGGAACACTCGGGTTAAACTTGACGAGCCTAGCATGTACAGACATAACCTCGGAACACAAGAGACCGAAAGGTCAAGCATGAGTCATATAGTAGATATGATCAACATGGAGATGTTCACCATTAAAACCACCTCATCTCACGTGATGATCGGACTTGGGTTGGTGAATTTGGATCATGTGACACTCGAATGACCTGAGGGATGTCAATTTGAGTGGGAGTTTTTTAAGTAATATGATTAACTAAACTCATTATCTTGAACAATAGTCTAAGTTGTCTTTGCAAAATTTATGTTGTAGATCAATGGCTCGCACAGTAGCACCCCTGAATTTCAATGCGTTCCTAGAGAAAGCTAAGTTGAAAGATGATGGAAGTAACTTTGTAGGCTGGGCCCGTAATCTGAGGATTATCCTCACGGCTTCACAAAAGGCTTATGTCCTTGATGCACCGCTCGGTGAACCACCCGCTCCAGTAGAGTCTGCAGACGTTGCGAACGCCTGGCAGGCACGTTCTGATGACTACTCAATAGTTCAGTGTGCGATGCTGTATGGCTTAGAACCGGGACTTCAAAGACGTTTTGAACGTCATGGAGCATATGAGATGTTCCAGGAGTTGAATTTTATCTTTGAGAAGAATGCCCGGATCGAGAGGTATGAGACCTCCGATAAGTTCTATGCTTGCAAAATGGAGGAGAACGGGTCTGTCAGTGAACATGTACTCAGAATGTCTGGGTATTCCAACCGTCTGGTGGAGTTGGGAATTGTTCTCCCGCCATAGGCGATCACTGACAGAGTTCTTCAATCACTGCCACCTAGCTACAAAAGCTTCGTGTTGAACTATAACATGCAAGGGATGAACAAGTCAGTCGCCGAGTTGTTTGCGATGTTGAAAGTCGCTGAGTCTGAGATTCAGAAGGAGCATCAAGTGTTGATGGTCAATAAAACCACTAGTTTCAAGAAGAATGGCAAGGGCAAGAAGGGTAACTCCAAGAAGAGTGGCAAATCAGTTGCCCCTCCGTGAAGAAACCCAAGGCTGGACCCAAGCCAGAAACCGAGTGTTTTCATTGCAAGGGAACTGGTCACTGGAAGCGGAACTGCCCCAAGTATCTGGCTGACAAGAAGGCGGCCAACACCAAAAAAGGTATATATGATATACATGTTATTGATGTGTACCTTACCAACTCTCGTTGTAGTGCCTGGGTATTTGATACCGGTTCAGTTGCTCACATTTGCAACTCAAAGCAGGAACTACGGAATAGACGAAGGCTGGCAAAGGACGAAGTGACGATGCGTGTGGGAAATGGTTCCAAGGTTGATGTGATCGCCGTCGGCACGCTCGCTCTTCGATTACCATCGGGATTAGTGATGAACCTGAATAATTGTTATTTAGTGCCTGTGTTAAGCATGAACATTATATCTGGATCTTGTTTATTGCGAGACGGATACTCATTTAAATCAGAGAATAATGGTTGTTCTATTTATATGAGTAATATCTTTTATGGTCATGCACCCATTGTGAGGGGTTTATTCTTATTGAATCTCTATAGTGATGATACACATGTTCATAACATTGATGCCAAAAGATGTAGAGTTGATAATGATAGCACCACTTTCTTGTGGCACTGTCGCTTAGGTCATATTGGTGTAAAACGCATGAAGAAACTCCATGCTGATGGACTTTTGGAGTCACTTGATTTTGAATCACTTGACACATGTGAACCATGCCTCATGGGCAAGATGACTAAGACCCTGTTCTCTGGAACAATGGAACGGGCAAGTAACTTGTTGGAAATCATACATACTGATGTGTGCGGTCCAATGAGCATTGAGGCGCACGGTGGATATCGTTATTTTCTCACCTTCACCGATGACTTGAGTAGATATGGGTATATTTACTTAATGAAACATAAATCTGAAACGTTTGAAAAGTTCAAGCAATTTCAGAGTGAAGTTGAGAATCATCGTAACAAGAAGATTAAATTCCTACGATCTGATCGAGGAGGAGAATATCTGAGTTATGAGTTTGGCAATCACTTAAGACAATGTGGAATTGTTTCACAATTGACACCGCCTGGAATACCACAACATAATGGTGTGTCCGAACGTCGTAATCGAACCTTATTAGATATGGTGCGGTCTATGATGTCTCTTGCCGATTTGCCACTATCGTTTTGGGGTTATGCGTTAGAGACAGCTGCATTCACTTTAAATAGGGCACCATCTAAATCCGTTGAGACGACGCCATATGAACTGTGGTTTGGCAAGAAACCAAAGTTGTCGTTTCTTAAAGTTTGGGGATGTGATGCTTATGTCAAAAAGCTTCAGCCTGAAAAGCTGGAACCTAAAGCGGAGAAATGCGTCTTCATAGGATACCCAAAAGAGACGGTTGGGTATACCTTCTATCTCAGATCCGAAGGCAAAGTGTTTGTCGCAAAGAACGGGTCATTTCTCGAGAAAGAGTTTCTCTCGAAAGAATTGAGTGGGAGGAAAATAGTGCTTGATGAGGTTGTTGAACCTTTACTTCAACCAGAGAGTAGCGCAGCGCAGAAAGATGTTTCTGTGGAGCCTACATCAGTTGAAGAGGAAGCTAATGTTGGTGATCATGAAGCTTCGGATCAAGTTGCTATCGAACCTCGTAGGTCGACAAGGACGCGTACTGCTCCTGAGTGGTACGACAACCCTGTCTTAGAGGTCATGTTGTTAGACAACGATGAACCTACGAGCTATGGAGAGGCGATGATGGGCCCGGATTCCGAGAAATGGTTAGAGGCCATGAAATGCGAGATGGGATCCATGTATGAAAACAAAGTATGGACTTTGGAAGTATTACCTGAAGGGCGAAAGGCCATTCAGAATAAATGGATCTTTAAGAAGAAGACGGACGTGGACGGTAATGTCACCGTCTATAAAGCTCGACTTGTGGCAAAGGGGTTTTTCACAAGTTTAAAAGGAGTTGACTACGATGAGACTTCTCACCCGTAGCGATGCTTAAATCTGTCAGAATCATGTTAGCAATAGCTGCATTTTTCGATTATGAAATTTGGCAGATGGATGTCAAAACAACGTTCCTTAATGGTTTCCTTAAGGAAGAGTTGTATATGATGCAACCGGAAGGTTTTGTCGATCTAGAGAATGCTGACAAAGTTTGCAAACTCCAGCGATCCATTTATGGACTGGTGCAAGCATCTCGGAGTTGGAATCTTCGCTTTGATGAGGTGATCAAAGCGTTCGGGTTTATACAAGTTTACGGAGAAGCTTGTATTTACAAGAAAGTGAGTGCGAGCTCTATAGCGTTTCTAATATTATATGTGGATGACATATTGCTGATTGGAAACAATATAGAAATGTTGGAAAGCGTGAAGGAATATTTGAACAAGAGTTTTTCAATGAAGGACCTAGGAGAAGCTGCTTTCATATTAGGCATCAAGATCTATAGAGATAGATCAAGACGCTTAATAGGACTTTCACAGAGCACATACCTTGACAAAGTTTTGAAGAAGTTCAAAATGGATCAGTCCAAGAAGGGGTTCATGCCTGTATTGCAAGGTGTGAAGTTGAGTAAGACTCAATGCCCAGTGACTGCAGAAGATAGAGAAAAGATGAGTGTCATCCCCTATGCTTCAGCCATAGACTCTATCATGTATGCAATGCTGTGCATAAGACCAGATGTTAGCCTTGCCATAAGTATGGCCGGAAGGTTTCAAAGTGATCCAGGAATGGAACACTGGACGACGGTCAAGAATATCCTTAAGTACCTAAAAAGGACTAAGGAAATGTTTCTCGTTTATGGAGGTGATCAAGAGCTCGTCGTAAAGGGTTACGTCGATGCAAGCTTTGACACTGATCCGGATGACTCTAAGTCTCAAACCGGATACGTATTTATTCTCAATGGGGGAGCAGTAAGCTGGTGCAGTTCCAAGCAGAGCATGGTAGCTGATTCTACATCGGAAGCAGAATACATTGCTGCCTCGGAGTCGACGAAGGAAGGTGTCTGGATGAAGGAGTTCATGACAGATCTTCGAGTAGTGCCCAGTGCACTAAACCCAATGACTCTGTTCTGTGACAACACTAGTGCCATTGCTCTGGCCAAGGAACCAAGGTTTCACAAGAGGACTAGACACATAAAGAGACGCTTGAATTCCATCCGCGATTACATCAAGGAGGAGGACATAAATATTTGCAAAGTGCACACGGATCTGAATGTCGCAGACCCGTTGACTAAACCTCTTCCAAGGGCTAAACATGATCAGCACCAGAACTGTATGGGTGTTTGATTCATTACAATGTAAATCACATAGTGATGTGAGCTAGATTATTGACTCTAGTGCAAGTGGGAGACTGTTGGAAATATGCCCTAGAGGCAATAATAAAGTGATTATTATTATATTTCCTTGTTCATGATAATCGTTTATTATCCATGCTGTAAATGTATTGATTGGAAACACAAATACATGTGTGGATACATAGACAACACTGTGTCTCTAGTATGCCTCTAGTAGACTAGCTTGTTGATCAAAGATGGTCAAGGTTTCCTAGCCATAGACATGAGATGTCATTTGATAACGGGATCACATCATTAGGAGAATGATGTGATGGACAAGACACAAACTATGAATGTAGCATATGATCGTGTCAGTTTATTGCTATAGTTTTCTGCATGTCAAGTATCTGTTCCTATGACCATGAGATCATGCAACTCACTGACACCGGAGGAATACCTTGTGTGTATCAAACGTCACAACGTAACTGGGTGACTATAAAGATGCTCTACAGGTATCTCCGAGGGTGTCTGTTGAGCTGGCATGGATCGAGACTGGAATTTGTTACTCCATGTGACGGAGAGGTATCTCAGGGCCCACTCGGTAATACAACATCACAATAAGCCTTGCAAGCAAAGTGACTAAAGAGTTAGCCACGGGATCTTGTATTACGGAGCGAGTAAAGAGACTTGACGGTAACGAGATTTAACTAGGTATAGAGATACCGACGATCGAATCTCGGGCAAGTAACATACCGAAGAACAAAGGGAACAGCATATGGGATTAACTGAATCCTTGACATAGAGGTTCAACCGATAAAGATCTTCGTAGAATATGTAGGAACCAATATGGGCATCCAGGTCCCTCTATTGGCTATTGACCGTAGAGGTGTCTCGGTCATGTCTACATAGTTCTCGAACCCGCAGGGTCTCCACACTTAACGTTCGGTAACGTTTCGGTAGTATTGAGTTATGTATGGTGGTGACCGAAGGTTGTTTGGAGTCCCGGATGAGATCCTGGACGTCATGAGGAGCTCTAAAATGGTCCGGAGGTAAAGATTGATATATAGGAAAGTGGTGTTTGAACTCCGGAAAAGTTTCGGGCATTTCCGGCAGTGTACCGGGAGTGACGAATGGGTTCCGGGGGGTCCACCAAGTGGGGCCCACCCACCCCAAGGGTCACATGGGCCTCAGAGGTGGCACACCAGCCCCTGTTGGGCTGGCCGGCCAGCCCCTAGGAGGCCCTTGTGTAAGGGGTGGGGAAGGGGCCAAGTGGGGAGGAGTCCTACTAGGATTCCACATCCCTTGTGGGAGGTGGACTCCTCCCCCTTGTGGTTCGGCCGACCCTAGGGGGAAACCCTAGGGCGCCAGTCCCTCCCCTCCCTCCTATATATATTGGAGGGGAGAGAGGGCAGCTGCACCCTAAGCCACAGTGCAACCCTCTCTCCCCCACTAGATCGTCTCCTCCTCTAGTTAGATTCGACGGCGCTTGGCGAAGCCCTGCCGGACTAGCTCCACCACCACCGTCACCACGCCGTTGTGCTGCCGGAGTACTCATCTACCTCTCCGTCCTCTCTTGCTGGATCAAGAAGGCGGAGATCGTCATCGAGCTGTACGTGTGCTGAACGCGGAGGTGCCGTCCGTTCGGCGCTAGATCGGGACGGATCGTGATTGGATCGCAGGACGGCTTGCGATTTGGATCGCGAAGACGTTCGACTACATCAACCGCGTTTCTTAACGCTTCCCGCTTAGCGATCTACAAGGGTACGTAGATCCACTCTCCCTCTCGTAGATGTTCATCACCATGGATAGATCTTGTGTGTGCGTAGGAAAATTTGTGTTTCCCTTGCAACGTTCCCCAACAGAGACCTGCAGGCATTCATGGAAGACATTGACTGTGCTGGCTCCAGTGGATGACCTTCGTGAGGATGGCTTCGAGAAGGACTTCAGATTATGTGCCCCTCCTCCTAAAACGGAGATGTGGCGTAGGACGCCATCTCTCGAAGACAGTGACTACTCTTCTTCAGCACCGCCCGTACGTGCTGCTCTCGCTGATGATGAAGCGGAAGATGTCACTTCTCCACCAGCCCCTTCTGTATGCAATGACACTACAACAGGACTATCTGCATCGCCCAACGATGAGCCTGCTGCACCATCGTTGTCGACTCTAGCTAGGGACGTGTAGTGCCCAATGTCTTCACCCTTTTTGGTCATTCGATGACAAAGGGGGAGAAGCATTGGATTGATAGTCTTCAAATGGGTGTATAGGGCTGGGTGGTTGCCATTTTGTTAAGTTTAAAACTCTCGTTCCGAACATTTGCTGTTTTGGGTTGTAAAACTTAAGTCCTGATGGACGTCTCCACATTCCTGAACTTATCCTACTTTTGGCGCTTATCTCAATCATATTTTATGCGCTCGAAGTCATTCTGCAGACGCCCATTTTTCAATATGCATTTCATTATCTTCATAAAACTTTTAAATGCATTGTGATTGGATTACAAGATATAGGGGGAGATCTCCACAAATTAAAACCTGCCATGCGCTTTTGAATTCAAAGAAAAATATTCATAAGCACATCTTTTAGGGGAGCTCTCTATATCTTGCAATCATAATCTCCAAGTCTTTATCTTCAATATTTTATCCCCGTTGAAAACTTCAACCGGCTTGTCATCAATCACCAAAAAGGGGGAGATTGTGAGTGCATCTAATGCCACCCCTAGTTGGTTTTGGAGTATTGAAGACAAACGTGGTTGAGGGACTAATGTGTCTGCGAGAGTTCACATGATAACACAGAAAGAAGTCCCTGGAGATTCGGTTTAACCATCGAAAATGACCCCTAAAAATGTCCGAAGACAATTATGATGGTTGAAGCCTATGGTGGTGCGTGAAGATAAACGCTAGAAGACAATGAAACGCGAAGACGAGGTCTTTTGGTAGTTTTATTTCTTCTCTCACGAGTCATAGGAACCACCGTACTATTAATTGGGGTCTAGGTGATCGAAGTCAGACGCTGACGTGATGCTCAACCTATACACCTATGTCTTCTAGTGAAGACAATGAGTGGAAATCTCTTCCAGAGTTGGTTGAGTCAGCATTGCTTGTAGCCCAAGTAATGTTGCCGCGTGAGTCGTTGAAATCTGACCGGAGACACGTGTCAGTTGGCCATTGACCTAGGGTCATTTTGGTCATATATGGTCGGGTTGCCAGTTGGCTATAAATAGCCCACCCCCTCCACCATAAGTTGGTGGATGCTCAGAATTAGATATGACTATTGTCATTTTGGAGCAACCCACCTCGAAGACATTGAGACAGAGCTATCCTGCGAGGATAAACTCAAACACCTAGAGCTAGTGTGTTTTAGCATCACGGAAGTCGTTCTGTTCTGAGTGAACCGAAGACTTTTTACACTTGAAGACAATGATCTTCTAGACGGTTAGGCGTCTGGGTCTAGAGCATCCAAGAGTCATTGTGGATTGCCGGGTAACCAAGTTTGTACGAGTTTCGGAAGTCTCCCCTGAAGACTTACCAGAGTGATTGGACGTTGTCTAAGTGACTTCGGCTCAAGGGGAACAAGGTGAAGATGAGGTCTCCAGACTTCAATCTCAGCCTCCCCAACCAGACGTACAGTTGTCACAGCAACTGGAACTGGTCCAACAAATCATGTGTCTTCATCAATTGGTCTTCATCAAGCAACTGGTTCTATCATTCACTCTCTTACTTTCTGTACTATACTGAAGCCATTTCTTGATCATTTGTGTGCGAAGACAATCCTCGAAGACATTCCTAAAATGCCATTTATCTTCATACTACTCAAGTTTATCTTCGATACATCTTGTGTGTGCGATGACTGTGCTAAACCTGCCTGAATGTCTTCATAGTATTCCATGCTTTGCTTAGATACTTGATTACTATCCCTACTTGATCATGCTTCGCTTTCGCATACTTTGAATACATTTACTGTTTCAAAGCATTTCATAAAAAATCGCCTATTCACCCCCCCCTCTCTAGTCGATAACTAGCACTTTCATAACTTATAAATTAAAATATAAAAAACTCAAAATGGACTAATTTTAAAGTTTGGACAATTTTTCTATAGATGTTGGAAAAATTTCGAAGGATTTTAAAAATCTAAAAAAATGTTGCAATTCAAAACATCTTAGATCAATCTAGGAAATATCTAGTCAATTTATCTCAGCCATTGTAATTCAGAATTTTCTTCCAAGATAAAACATATATGCAAGCCCATTTTAAGCTCGGCTCTTCTCTAGAGGGCTCAACTCAAGCCGAGATCAAGTATGAGTTAGAGTATAAGCTCAGGCTAAACTTAGCTCTTCACTACTTGTGTCTATGACTAGCAGGGTTGGTCATTAGATTTGTGTCCAACTTGTAGATTTGAGATTTTTGTTACCAATTGGTCCTAGAGTTGTGGATTTTTAAAAAATCCCCTAGGGTTGCGGTTTTGTGTCACCTTAGGGCATTTTCAACATGTACCCTCAAACCGTCCACATCCGTCCACGCCGCAAGCTCCGAACGTGTTTTGCCATCCAACAATGTCTTATATCCGTCTACAGACCGGTTTGGACGTACTTTTTCCCCAAACTGGAGGCAGACTCGGGGGGAGGGGGGCTTTGCGGGAGTCCAGACACTAGCCACGTAGGACTCTCACACCATGGACCCGCTGAAACCCACCTCCTGGTCCCCCTTTTTTCACTCCACAGCTGCCCCTCCTTCCTTTCATCTGCACCATCGTCATTTGTCACCGCCGTTGTACACCTCTGGCCACCGCCCATGCATCCTCTCACGTCCCCAGACCCCACCCACGCAATTGTCCACCTTGGACTACGTTGTTGTCCAGGCAGGATCCCTCCACATCCAGGTACCCTCTGCTTCCCTGCTGACATTGTCCATAAAGGATACCGCGACCCGCAGGTGTTCGGTCAAATGTCATTGAGCTTTTTTTGAACTTCCTGTTGTTTTCTAGAGAATCACGATGACGGGGTACTTGGTGTTCGAGGATGAGTTGTTTTGTGATGCGTGGTTGGCCGTTTATGAGGACTTTGTAGGTATGAATAAGGGCATGACCTTTTGTCGAAGCTTGCATGTTTCGTTTCATGAGCGAAAGAACTTCACGCCTTACAACATGCACGACATCCATGCATGCAATGTGAAGTTGCTAACGCATCGGTGGTACACCAGCTGCAACTCCGTCATTTACCAGGTGGAGACAAGGTGACCATTGGGCTCCTCAACCATGGAGATCATAAGTGTTGCTACATGTTACTCTACATGTTGATTAATTCATTCATTCACTCAATGTTGTTGTACACATTGTATAGCCTGCATGCGCTACCATGACGTACTACAGGACCGAGGGTAGGCCATTCATGCACTTACATTGTTGGCTAAAGCTCAAAGGGCAGTTTGTATGGGATGACATGTGCCTATTCTGGCTCTAGTACCGTCAAATTTGGGATGGATGATTTTGGAAAACTTAATGAACATATGATTTTCTCATTTAATTTGTCCTTTTGTCATGCTAGAGATATTTGCATGGATGAATTGTGCTATTTCCTATAATTACTTCAAGCATCGTGGGCTTGGTTTGGTTAAACAGACAAAACATCATCCGTTTTATGTAAATTATGTCCGAACTATGCTGAATTCTGTCTATTTGATGAACATTCGTTCAGTTTGTCGAAATCCGGTTTGAAATATATGCGAGCATCCTTTAATGGCCGACTTCTGCATCAGTGTCCATAGATTGGTCCCCACTGGTCCACAGACAAATACGGTGTCCACTTTCAGGGTCAGCTTAGCATCTACAACCGGACTTGGTAAATCTGGCCCCCTATACGCCCGAGGGGGCGGCCGGGCGCATCCACAAACAGCGTCGGGCGGCCCCTCATATGGGCTGCCGCACATCCACATACCTCAATGCGGAACCTCAAATCCATGCAATCCATCCACATTAATCACGTGATACAAATTATTCGAATTCAATAGTTTGAAACAAAGCAAAACAATTTATAGTTCAACAATCGGACATGCCAAAATGTATAGCAATGTTCGAGCATGACGGATGCTTCACTGTTGGACGGATCACTCGCCGGACGTCATCCATGCCTCCATCTCCGAGGTCATCTTTGTCTCTTGCTCCAAGGCAATCCTTGTGTCATGCTCCGTCGACAGCGTCTGCATCCGGGCCGCATGCTCGGCCTGCATCCTTGCTGCATGTTCTACTGTTTCTGCAACCGCTGTCGCCGCCTCGTACTCATGTGGTTGATCTCCTTCTTCTCCGCAAGTCACGTATTTGCATGCTCATCCAAGAGGGTTTCGTCCGCCAACATGATCTTCGCTTCCTCCGTGTCCCGTACGAGTTGCAACCTCTCCTTCTCAAGCTCAATCTCTCCAAGAGTCTTCGCTTGCACGACGAAGCCAAGGACGGGACACCGATGGACGAGGCGGACGCAGCCTCTTCCCCGGCGATCGGGGAGGGGCTGGATGACATCTTGGGTGGCGCATCAGGACCGATGATGAGGATGTAGAGTAAGGGTGTAGGACGGAAAGGGAAGAGGGAGACGGGACAAGGAGGAAGAGTTTGATGGATTTGATGCAATTTATGATGGGGTAGGCCTGTCGGACGGACACGCCCGGCTGCCCCCATATCTGCCCTAGATTTGGGCTGGATATGAGGGGTGCCGATCAGCCCGGACGTTTGGGGCCCGTTTGAGGAGCCCGTCTGGGTCGCATTTTCGTGACCGAGCAATGACCGGGCCATCCGCCTGGACGTTTAAGGCGGGTTTAGGGCGTCCGGCTGTAGATGCTCTTATCCCCAAAAGTTGTGTATTTTTGTAATTTCCCTTTTTTAAAACAGTACAGTTAAAATCCAAGAAACAAAAAATGAAAGGAAACAATAAAGTGAAAGAAGAAGATAAAGAAACAAAAAAATCCTATGTTGATGTTAGCTGGATGAGATTAGTTGATCTCATCGATAAGAGCTAGACACATCCTATTTTTATTGGTAAATAAATATAAACCCTTGCCGGTTCAAGGGCCTGAAATGTATGTTAGCGAGGATGTCCCTTCTCCTATGTGTTTTTGCCAACCAGGTACCTCAAGTCAGGATTGACCAGGATTAGCAAGGGTCCCAATTTCACGGATTAGAAGGTTGATGTTCAACTCAGACTAGCACTATATGGTCATGGTTTTAATTTTTTTTTTGTTTTGTTTCAGGAGTTAATTAACTAGCATTAACCTTGTGGTACACTAGCCTGGCCTGTGCATGCAGAATTTTGACAATACTAAAATAGCAGTGTATGTTGACTGTATTATTGTTTTGCGCACAAGTGGGAGCTTTATTGATTAGGTAATAGAGATACAATCAACAACCATAAGATCTACCTGAGCCCTTGGAGCATCTGCAACCACACATCGTTTAGATGCTCCTCGACAAGTTGGCCAAACGATCCGCGACACTAACTTGACTGATCTTGACGACCTTCAGCTCCATCTGTCTCACCATTACCTCCCTAACCGACGAGCTTCCTTTAGCAAGATTACAAGCATACAGTATACAATGTCACTAACTTGACTGATAAAATTTTGAAATGCAAATATCACCGAGCTAATCACAACAGATATCCAGCCTGCCACCAACTGAGTGATCAAAATTTAGTTATTTATTGAAATTTTGGCGTCAGCTGCTACTCAAATATAGGTAGATCAAAGGGTTTAGCCTTTGACCCGCCCTCTGAATTTCTTGAAGATGATGACAGAGTTAGCGCAGAGAAGGCCTTTGGATGGGATTCTTTGTCCATGTCCAAGAAGAAGCGATGCCTGCCGAGCAGCAGTGTGCAAGCACTTGCTTCAGAGTTCGCAGTGAGAAACCAAAATACATGACATGCTGTGGGGAAAAAAAGCTTACCATCTAGAGTCTGATGTCAATTCTGGGTGAAAAGTGGTGGCAAGGATGTTCCCTTGACGTACTGCAACAATTACCCGATCTTTGGAGTACACCTCTTCCTGCCATGGTAATGCATTGCCCGTCAGTGCACACAAGAGATGCAGTAATTTGGAGTGGGTTTTCTTTTGCCAGAATTTTTTTGCAGTATGCTTTCGACAAGGAATTCATGACAGCAGATGCTACACATGTAAGTATTTTTCACACAAGAGATGGAGTAATTTGTTGTTGTTGTTGTTGTTGTTGTTGTTGTTGTCGTCAATATGAGGATCAAACTCAAAAGAGCAACAAGCAAACCTCAAGGCCCTCAGATGGAATTGAAATGCTGGGTCTACCAGAAGGAACAGGGCAGTGAGCCAGTATTTCAACATCAGATCCTACTTCCAAGATTGCAGGTGCTCGTATAAATACTCCACGGCATGTATTACTGCCTCCTTCCTTCTCTGCAAGTATTGGCACTGAAAGTTCTGTTTCAAAGCTTTGCAGCTGCAAGAGAACAGTTTGCGATTACACGCGGTTCACATTATTGCACATTTATCTCAAAAACATTTGTAGATTTACAATGCCAGTGATATTACAAACTAATTTAGTCATTAAATACTCCGTAGACATCATGGTCCTCAGGGTTACCTGGCTCCCAAAAAAGTTACGGTGGACGGTACAGTCAAGTCCCCCTATAAGCTCCTGGCCTCCTGATTTTTGTCCTGCGGGTAACATTGCTTAGTGATCATGACATTCCATCAATTAACTTCACTAAGAAAAGCTAAAGCATCTACATATTGGTGACCCACGTACCTACAGCCTTGTTTGCAAGGAAAATGAGCCCAGCACAAGTTCCCCACACAGGCTTTCCTGCACTGACATACTCTCGAAGTGCAGGAAACTGCAGATCAGATGGAACGAAATTTTGGGCATTTAACAGTGTAGACAAGTAAAAGCATAACAAGGTGTACTCTGTAAGATGTATACAAAATAGAAATAGTACAAATGAAATACGGGAAGGTTTACTTCGCATGAAAAATAGACATACAGTCAACCATAATGAGTCTGGATCTAGCTTTATGCAAAATAACAAGCAACAGTCCCACACACCAGCAGTCTTCCTAATGCCAGGGGGAAATGTAGTGGTCACTTGCATGTCAAACTTTCTATAGAGCCTGAGAGTGTCATGACTTACTGCGCACACACACTACTCAGCGGAAAAGCCAAGGGCAGACAAGTTCTCCCTTGCAGGTTGCCAACACTGGATTACATGTCTACGGTCTAGACATCTACAACCATCCTCGATAAATGAAGATAGAAATAAAGGACTATCATATATTCCAGGGTCTTATAACGTAATAAGGCATAAATAGAGTGACAATTTACAATTGTGGCAAGTTGCTTTGCTGCAGCTGCAGGCTACCCTCCTGGAACTATGCGGCGGATTTGTAGAAAATTACGAGAACATATGGTAATAGTATCAGAAATATCAAATGCAGTGCTATCAGCAGTCAGCACAACCCATTGAACATCATCTAGTTCTCTTTTCTCTTTTGTTTCGGGAAATGTAAGGAAGCATTTTCTTCTTCTTAATTACAAACAAGGAAGAATGTACAACAATTGGGAGAATGTTTGTTTAGTGCGATCAAAGTTGAGTTGTTCAAAATGAAAACACTAATCACTCTGCTGACGAAATTTTGCCATTCAATAATCCACTTGATTGCCCACAAGAGAAAAACTAATTCACCTTGGACGAACTATATAACTTAGAAATAATCCTTTCACTTGAATCCCCCCCCCCCCCCCCCCCCCCCCAAAGCGAATATCATCCTGTGTCATGATTTTCCATTTGAAACATCTTTCACCAAGCCTCTAAGGCTACCAATTTTGGGGTACCCGATATTCAGGAGGTCTCCCAACCAGTTTTGGGGTACCCGATATGCCACGACAGAAATGGAAGTTCAGGTTTCATTATCCTGAAGAAACTAAGACACCCAAAAAAACTACCAGGTTGTGGTAGTTGGCGAGCTTGGCCATGGTGGTGCTCTCGCCGCCGGGGATGATGAGCGAGTCGATGCCCTTCAGCTGCTCTGGCTTCCGCACCTCCAGCCCCTTCACCCCTATCCTCCTCAGTGCTGCCCAGACAGAACCCAACGGAATCACGAGAGACTGCGTCGCCGACACACACGAAAAAGGCGAGAAGAAGATTCAGTGTACCTGAGTGTACCGGAGATGTGTTCGTTGTAGGAGCCCTGCAGCGCGAGAACGCCGACCACCGCCATCGCTCCTCCGCCTCTCTCGGAGATAGAGGTAGAGGTAGGTGGTGTCAGGTAGACAACGGAAGGGGAGGGGGGGAGGGGCAAGTTGCCGTGGCGGCGGCGAGCCGGCGACCACACGGTGAATGACGGAGATATGATCCACCGAGAGAGAGAGAGAAAATGATAGCAGTGGGAGTTGCCGCCGATCGGTTCCGTGCCGTGCGTGCACGTCGGTGGGTCAATCTCGGCCGTCCGTTGTTACTATCATGGGCCGAATTACATATGCCTCCCTGGTTCATTGGGCTGGAAAGTACATGCTGGGGGAAAGTACATGCCTCACGTGTCCTGCTCTGGATGCTCCTTCAGATTTTATTTTTTATTCTTTCGCACGCGTTTTCGACATTTTAAATGGTTTTTTGTTCTTTTTGGCTTTTCGGTGTTCCATCTGTCTTTTCTAGCTTTAGGACGAAAACAATAAAAAAATGTAGGGAGAAACGCATTTTTTTCCTTTCTTAAGAAGCACGATTTTGCTTCCGTGAAAGGTACTGATTTACTTCTGCAAGAGGCATGGTCGTGCCTTCCGGAAACGAAAAAATTAAGTTTTTTCTAATTGAGAGGCATGATTTTGCTTCCCCGAGAGACACGCATTTGCTTCTGAAAGGCTCAAAAACAAAAACAAAAACACGTTATTTGTCCTTCCAGGAGAGTCACGGTTTTGCCTCCCGTGAGAGGCACGGATTTGCTTCTGCGAGAGGAACGGCCGTGCCTCTCAAAAACGATAAAAGAACACATACTTTTTTCCTTCCGCAAGAGACACGGATTTGCTTCTGCGAGAGGCACGACTATGCCTCTTGAAAATGAACAAAAAGTGTTTTCTTTAATTTTTCCTTCCACGAGAGGCCCAGTTTTCCTTCGGTTTTTTCATGATTTTTTTGTCAAACCTATCAACATGGGATCTAGTTTTGAAGATCTCGAGGTGAGGAATCCAATTGTAAGAACAGTTTAAGATTTGGACGCGCGGTTTAAGAGCTAAAATGTTTTCAATAAACGGATCTATGGAAAAAAGGAAAACTCTCTGGTTGCGACAAGTGGCGCACGTGCAGTCCGCCACTTGTCTCAACCTGAAAAGATGGGAGTGACCTTTGCAAAGAGTGCTCCTTAATTAGTAATTTCGGCGAGACAGGGGGGCCCTCGCGTCGAGGAATGCCCAGATAGGTCGGCGCAGCCACGTGGGAGGCCACGACCTGTTATTATTATTATTTTCCGTTCTCCTTTTTTCTTTATTTTTGTACTTCTCTTTATACTTATTCAACATATACATATATCACTCTTCAATTTTGTTTTCAAAATATGTTGAACATGTATTTAAAAAATGTTGAATACGTATTAAAAATGTTAAACAAGAATTTGAAAAATGTCGAGCAAGTATTTAAAAATGTTTAATAAGTATTAAAATGTTCAAGAGTATTTGAAAAATGTTGAAAGAGTATATGAAAAATGTTGAATGATTATTTGAAAAATGTTGAACAAGTATTTGAAAATGTTAATATGTATTAATTTTTTCTAAAAAAATATTTGAAAAATATCGAATAAATATTAAAAAATATTGAGCGAGTATTTGGAAAATGTTGAACAAGTATTTGAAAAAAAACATATTGAATAAGCATTCAGATAATGTTGAACATGTATATAAAAAATGTTGATTGTTTATTAAAAAAATGTGTTTGACATATATAAAAATGTAGAGTGAAAACAAAAACAAATATAAGAAAAAAGGGGAAAATGGAGAAGAAAAAAGAAAATCAAACAAATAATAAAAACACAATGAAAAAACGGCTCTTTTGCCCTATATGTAAGGTGCGCCCTAGTATGCATAACGAACATGGTGTTTACGGAGTTGTTTGCTTCGCTACTCCACATCGAGGAGACCCAGGTTCGAATCTTGGGTCGACCGCCGCACGCTCTCCCTTCTTGTCCTCGCAATTTCTTTCAATGCAAGGTTTTGGGCCGGCCCGTTAAGGCTTAATGCGAGATATAGTCGGGGCGGTTCGGGAGCCCCGCGAGGGTCACCTGGGGTGGGCTGAGAACGCACCATTTAAAGCGCCCTTAATCGCCGCCACGTGTCGCGTTCTGAATGTTTCCTTCATTTTTTTCGCATGCATTTTTGGATTTTTTCGGGTTTTCACTGGTCTCTGTTAGCATTTGGACAAAAAAATGAGCGTGAATAAACGCGATTTCTTTTGCTTCTGCGAGAGGCACGAGCGTGTCTCTCGAAACGAAAAAAACGTGTTTTTTTCCCGTGAGAGGCACATATTTGCATCCTCAAACGGCACAGTCGTGTCTCTTCTCGGAAATGAAAAAAACGTGCCCTGGATGGTTTTTTCGTCAGTTTTTCATGAAAAAAACTTCGTCAAAATATATCAACATTGGATCTAATTTTAAAGGACTCGACGTGAGGAATATAATGGTGAAAAGGGTTGGAGATTTGAACGTAAGATTTAAGAGATAAAACGTTTTGAATAAATGGATCTATAAAAAAAGAAAAAACTCACGGTGCGTCACTTGTCGCAACCTGAAATGATGAAAGCGACATTTACAAAGGATGCTCCTTAATTAGTGCTTTCGTGCCTAAGTGACGCACGTCGCACAGGGGGGTCACCCGACTGGGCCGGCCCAGCTTAGAGCAAACTACAACCGAACACATGTGATAATTCCAAAAGAAACTTAAGTGCCTACAAGGGATCGAACTCAGGACCTTGCAACAATATCTACGTCGCTAGCCGCTGTAATACCTGCAACTTGATGTCCAACATGGCAACCGAATTTATATAAACTATCAGCTGCGATAGATTTCTACTTATTTACAAATTTCGAACGTGATATCATTTGGAAAATTAAATATTTTTTGCGATGCCAACATTTTCTGAAGAAAGAGGAACAGACTCGAATAATTAAATACTGTTTGAATTTGCGGTCATTCTTTTTAAACGCAAACATTTTTTGAAAACCAAGAAAAGACTTGAAAACATGAACATTTTTTAAAATAACGAACAATTTTCCCAAATCATGAACTTCATTTGTATTTGCGAGAAATTTCTGAAAACGTGATTTTTTTTAGATTTGTGAACAAAACATAAAATTAAGCACATTTTTGAATTATTTGGAAATCCGAAACATTTTTTAGATTTGTGAACAAAAAATAAAATTGGGCACATTTTTTAAATTCCCAGAAGTTTTTTTGAATTTGAAAACAAATTTTCCAAACGGAAAAGTTTCCAAATTTGTGAGCAAAACTAGTAACCGGAAACATTTTTGAAGTTCCCAAACATTTTTTTATTTTGCGAACAAATTTTCAAAACATGAATATTTTTAAAATTTGCATACCAAATTTTGTGAATGGACAAAAAAATTATATTCCCCAATATTTTTGGAATTTGTGAATCAAAACTAAAAATGCAATTTTTTTTAAATTTCTGAACATTTATTGAAAATGAAAAAAACTTGAAATGTTAAATTAAATAAAAATAGAAACACAAAAGGGAAATTGAAAAAGAAAGAAAAATGAAAAACGAAAAAGAATAAAAATAAATTAAAATAGGTGAAAGAGACAGGAAAAACCCGATTCTGAGAACCTTCTGAAAGGTTCGCAAAACGGGTAAACCAATATAGAAACCTGCTAGAAGGTTCTGAAAACCGAACGTAACAAATCAGGTAACTGGACGGTCCAGTGTACTCCATCCTGCTAATCCATGTGTGTTTGCTTGACATTATGACGCAGCAAGCATCCAATAAGGACGTTCCTTTTAGTGAGTATAGCTCTCGTCTCGCTCAACGTTTTTGTTTCTAGGCCGGCTCGTTTTCATGAGTTTTTCTTTTCGGTTGCTACCTTTTGTTCGCTCGATCGATTCTGGGGTTGTTCTTAGGTTGGTCCAGTTTTCCCCTTTTCATTTTTCTTTCTGAGTTTTATTTTCGTTTCCTTTCTTTATTCATGTTTTTTTCTTTAGTTTTTCAGTTTCTTTACTTTTTTTCACCAGTTGTTCGTAGGTTGATTCGTTTTTTATCGGTTTTTCTTTCCTTGTTTCTCTTGGTTTCTTTATGTTTTTTTCATTTCTTTTCTTTCTCGGTGCATCCACTATCAGTATTCCTTTGGTTTCTTTGCTTCCATGGTCTTCCTCCCTGGTTTTCTTCGGTTTTCTTTTTTTCTTGATATAATTTATTTTTTTCAATCTTTTTTCTTTGATTATATGTTCTTTCTTTCATGGTTTTCATCGTGTATTTTCCTCATTTTCTTATTTTTTTCTTATTTTTTGATTCTTTCTTGGCTTAAAACATTTTTTCTTAATTGCTTTTCACTCATTTTCACTCCTTTTGCACTTTTTTTTGTTTTTTTCGTTTCCTTTTTCTTCAGTTTCTTCTGATTCCTTCTTGGGTTACATTTTTTTTGCTTTGCTTTGTTTCTTACGGTTTTCGTTCAAAATTTTCATAAACGTCAAGAACATTTTTCTAATACATGTTTAAATTTTTAAAATATATGTATAATATGTTTTAAATACATGTTTTGCATTTTTTTTCATGTACCTTTGACATCTTTTAAATGCTTGATTAATATGTTTCGAATACATGGTTAACAAGTTTTTTAATTCATGCTCAACATGTTTCTATACACATCTCTAATGCTTTATTAACAATTTTAACACATAGTCAACATATTTTTCTATACACATTTAACATTTTTTAAAAACTTGATTAACATTTTTCAAATATTTATTTATCATTATTTTCAAATGCTTGATTGATTTTTTGAAATACATGATCAACTTTTTTTTGCCACAAATTGTATATCATTTGTATACATTTTCAGTGTACATGTGAAATATTTTTTATATGCATTTAACATTTTTCAATTGCTTGGTTAATATATTTTTAATACATGGTCAACATTTTTTCTATACACATTTTAAACCTTTTCAAATGCCTGATTAATATTTTTCAAATACAAGATTAACATTTTTTGAATACATGGTCAACATGTTTTTTTCTATATACATTTTAACATTTTCAAATGGTTGATTACTATTTTTAAAATACAAGTTGAACAATGTTTTATTCATGGTCAATTTTTTCTATATACATTTAACATATTTCAAATGCTTTTTTTGAATGTTTGATTAATATTTATTAAATACTTGATCAACTTTGTTCACACATATTATATATTTTTTATATACATGAAAAGCATTTGCTTTATGCACATATAACATTTTTCAAATGCGTGGTTAATATAATTTTTCAAATGTTTCATGTAAATTATTTTTTGTAATATATTCATTCATAATATTTGGAAGTATGAACTAAATAAAAAATGAAACAAAAAAAATGTGAAAAACCAATAAAAAATGAGGCCGTGGCCTCTCCTGCGCTTGGGCTGGCCCATTTAAGGAGGCGCCTTACGTGAGAGCAGGCTAGGTCTTGCTATAAGCAAGACATAGCGTTGCCCGTCAATTCCAACTCCCCATTGTGTCCAAGCCTGTTGGCAGGGGCGCTTCCCTGCCCCAACTCCTGTTTGGTGCCTCAAGCGCCGGTTAGAGTGCATTTTGCTAATTTGCCGACCCATGTAGGTTTTTTGACTGATTATTTTATTTTATTTTTCTTTTCTTGTTTGCTTTTTTGTTTTTAACTATTCCTTCTAGGGCTGCTACGCTTCGTCCGACGAATCTACTCGTCGTCATTTCCATCATTGCAATAAGATCCTTGTTGCCTAACTTTTTTTGAGGCTGCACACATGATATGTTTGCATGAGGAACCTAGTTGCAACTGCAACTAGGTCCTTCTTGCAATTTTTTATGAGGCTACACATACAAGGACCCTTTGTTGCAAAAGCATATCCGGCTCGTGGTAGTGTCCATCGCCATTGCAACAAGACTTATGTTGAAACTGCAACATAACAAGATTTGGAGGCCTCCATTGTCGGGATCTACATCATCATCCTTGCTTCCAACCGCAAGGCCATCCACTATGAGCTCTCATCCCGAGCGCCGCCAACCTCCGCCGCCTGTCGTGTTGACCAGGGAGCTTGCCAAACCAACAGCCTTGTATGTTGGCATTGATTGTGTCCTTGATAAGGGGAATGCTAACCACATAGCCTCCGAGAACACATGGGTTGGGTCAAGGATACCTAATAGACCAACCAGTGGACCACATTCGTCAGACCCGATGAGGGAATCAAGATGGAATATACCAAAGACATGGCGCATACTCCAAGGCAAAAATGTAATTGTAAGTGCATCTAGTGCCACCCTTTGTTGGTTTTGGAGTATTGAAGACAAACGTGGTTGAGGGACTAATGTGTTTGTGAGAGTTCACAGGTTAACACAGATAGAAGTCCCTGGAGTTTCGGTTTAGCCGTCGAAGACGACCCCCAAAAATGTCCGAAGACATTAATGACGGCTGAAGCTATTGGTGGTATGCGAAGACATTCGTCCGAAGACAATGAAACGCGAAGATGAAGTCTTTTGGTAGTTTTTTTCTTCTTTCCTGAGTCATAGGAACCACCGTACTGTTAAGTGGGGTCGATGTGATTGAAGTCAGATGCTGACGTGATGCTCAACCCATACCTATGTCTTCGAGCGAAGACAATGAGAGGAAATCTCTTCCAGAGTTGGTTGAGTCAGCTTTGCTTGTAGCCCAAGTAAAGCTGCCGCGTGTGTTTGAAATCCGACCGTTGTGACACGTGTCGGTTGGCCATTGACCCAGGGTCATATTGGTCATATCAGGTCGGGTTGCCTACTGGCTATAAATAGCCCACCCGCTCCACCATATGAAGGTGGCTGCTCAGAGAGAGATACGGCTGTTGTCGTTTTGGAGCAACCTACCTCGAAGACATTGAGAGAGAGAAACATCCTGCGAGGATAAACCTAAACACCTAGAGCTAGAGTGTTTGAGCATCACTGAAATCATTCTGTTCTAAGAGAACTGAAGACTTATTACACTTGAAGACTGTGATCTTCCAAACGGTTAGGCGTCTGGGTCTAGAGCAATCCAAGAGTCATTGTGGATCGCCGGGTGACCAAGTTTGTACGGGTTTCGGAAGTCTCCCCTGAAGACTTACCAGAGTGATTGGGCGCTGTCTAAGTGACTCCGGCTCAAGGGGAATAAGGTGAAGACGAGGTCTTCTGAGTTAAATCTCAGCCTCCCTAACCAGACATATAGTTGTCACAGCAACTGGAACTGGTCCAACAAATCATGTGTCTTCGTCAAGCAACTGGTTCTATCCTTCACTTTCTTACATTCCTGTTCCGTATCGTGAAGCCTTTGCTTGTTCATTGTTTGAAGACTTATTCTAAAGACATTCATATATGTCGTTTATCTTCATCCTATCTAAGTTTGTCTTCGACTCATCTTAGTGTGCATGATGATAATGCTTAACCTGCCTGTATGTCTTCACTGCATTGCATGCCTTGACTAGATTATTGATTACTATCCCTACCCTATCCTGTTTCGCTTCCGCATTATTCGAATACGTTCACTATTTCGAAGCCTTTCATAAAAATCGCCTATTCACCCCCCTCTAGTCGATAACTAGCACTTTCAGTAATCTTCGTCACGTTTATCTTCGGATGCAACCAACCTATGTGTAACCCTAGGTAACCCCGGTGTCTATATATGTCGAGGGGTGTAGACCGTAGAGGCCAAGTATGCACGATCTCGAGGTAGATCAACCTGTACGATGTACCCCATCCATAGTCAACACAAACAAATCAGGACGTAGGGTTTTACCTTTTCAAGAAGGCCTGTACCGGGGTAAACATCATGTCCGCCTTGTGTCATTTTACCATCATTTCAAGGCTACCAGCTCGGGACCCCCTACCCGAGATCTGTCGGATTTGACTCCATCAAGGATCTACTTGGATCATAGGTGCCCAAGACCCGCAATACTGGTAGTCTAGCGCCCTCATCAACCTTGTAGCACCCGTGACTTTGAGGTGGAGGAGGAGATGTGTAACATTCGCGCATAGGTCGTATAAGACTATGATAGAGAACATGCCATGGAGATTGCGGATGCATTACGTAACGAGGGGGGATTGGGTGGTTGTATAGAAATCTAGAGAGAACTTCTACCCCTTGTGATCAAGTTAGATCAGATGGTAGCGGACACAGCCGTTGAAGGGCCCGTCTGAGTTGTGCGTTCACACAGGGCCCCCAATTTGGGTACGTATACATGTATGCATTAGTCTAAACAAATTCAGTTTTGGGCCAAAGTTGCCTCGCCGCTTCAAGCACTCCTTTTTGGGCTTCTTGGGCATGGTGCACTCAAGACATTGACTGACCATCCTGTCCCATGGGTCGATCCAATCCTCTATAAAACTATGCCCCCTAGTTTTAAAGAGCTCATATTCAATTGAGGTCTCCAATTAGAATTGAGTCACCCGGTTTTGATCAGGTCAACAATTTCTCAAAGATCTCCCATTCAATTCTTTTGAAGTATACATTATGCTTCTTAATTGTTAAGGACTCACAATTAATTGAGTTATTAAATTTGGAACCGAGTCCCCCAATCTTGATCGGGTCAACAATTTCTCAAGCTCTCCCATTCAATTCTTATAATTCACCATTTTCCCTAATTTTGATACTTTTTCATTCAATTGAGGTATTCAAATTTTGATTTGGTTTAAATTTTTTAACTCGGCAAATTATTTTTTAAATCAATCAGCAACAACTGGCCTATAAGAACATATCAACCCCGTGCACTTCCCATCACCTAGAAAAAAGTGCCACCAAGTGATATTTAGCACCAATATAGTACATCCAGCCACCCACACCGAAATTTCCCCACATAAATATAGCTTGATAGCGGATAACAAAAAATCACACCACGAAAGGCCCACCAAATCACCGCATTATAAATAATAAACACACTCTATCATCTCCCACATGCCAAACTAAATTTTCCATCAGTTCCAAAATATAAGGGGTATTAGTTTTTTGAAAGTCGAATTTGTTTAACTTTAACCAAGACATCCACACTATAAACAAAAAAAGTATGGAAATTCATTTCATTGATGAATCTAATCATACCAATTTGATATTATGGATTTTGATATATTTCTATTCAAATTTGACCAAACTTAAAAGGTTTGAAGTTTCCAAAAAGTATTAGACCTTATATTTTGAAACAAATTGATATTTTAAGAAACCCAACAACACCAACGAGGCAACAAAGCGCGCCCAACCCTTCTAGTTGATAGACGAAACGACAGTTGCAGCGTAGTGCGTATGTTCCCTAATCGCTTCCCATCGCGTCTCGTGGATCGATTGGTATTTTTGCTTCTATTGAATCAGGTGCTCGGTGACGATGGCTTTGCAGCCATGCGATAGGAAAAATTGCACGGGAATTGTGAGCGTCAGCTGATGCTACCACGCCGTCCTACACTGTCGTCGTGTTGTGTGGTCCGCGGAACAGCCGAACAGCCGAACAGAAGGCCAACCAGTGGCCTACGCTCCTCCCATTTTCTCTAATTTTTATACAAACTACAAATTTGCATTAAGACTTCTGAATTCATCATGTATAGCAATTACTAATATTTTTGACACATTTTTTCTCTAGTTGTTGAAGTTCACAAGTTTTCAAAGGTTCAATATTTTTCAATAGTTGCTCATCCAAAATCAAGGTTATGTCCTTTTACATTCTACTATATACACAAGTCACAGGCCTACAATTCATGGATTTCAGCATATTATTTAACTTCCGATTCATAGAAACTTAAAAATAAGCACACTATGCAATAAAAACAGAATGTGTCTAAAACAGTGCGGTATGTAGTGATGTAGTTTTTAGTCATAATAATGTAACTCCGAAAATTCTGAAAAATTGTTATACTTTAGAAAATTTATAATTCACTTATGTATATAAATTTCAACAATTTATCACATTCAAGTACAGAGAATTAATTTAATCTCTTGACACAAAGTTTCTGTTTCTGCATAGAACTTAGTAAACAAACATTTTCCGATATGTCAAAGGCTTTACTTGGCACAAAAATAAAAGAAAATATATGAACATAATTAATACAGAGGCAATAATCATGTTGACTCATAGAAAAATAAAAAGCAAAAGGAAATATTTGGTTGCCTCCCAACAAGCGCTATTATTTAATGCCCATACCTAGGCAGAATGCATAGTATTAGCTATTGTCATCTCTAACATTACGCTTCCCTAATTTATTTTCGTTGCACTCATTGCTCAGTTGTATTATATAATCCACCTTTTCATGGTAATTCTTAATTCTTTGTTCCAATACATCATACTTCTTGTTTTGAGTGACAACATTGCTATTCAATTTATTGGTAAGGTTATACAACCCCTAATACTAGTTTTGGTTGCATTTAGAAGTTCACTTTCTCTATGAATTACTAGAATGGGATGTTTGACAATTTCTATTTTTGGGTTCCCTAGCAAAATTTTCAATTTTTCAAATGAGTCAAAGCCATTATGCTAAATAAAATCTCTTTCAAATATTAAGTCTAGAATATGTCCATGACGGAGGGACAAGCCAACATAAAAGCTTTTGACCCAAACATTTGATCTCTAGCATTCTATGCCAGGATCCTATTAAGGTTTCATCTTGTGATTACTTAACGTTCAAGACTTCAGAGCCCTCTCCAAAAAATTGGAGGAATAGGAAGAGTAGTTTCCATGATAGCGATTCAAGCAAACAAAGCAACACACATATTTTTGGGACATTTACATTTGTTCCCCTAATTCGAACCCGCTACTCAAATTTGCCCCTAATTTTGAAGCATGCTCAAATTTGCCCCTCTTCCGTTAAGTGCGCTTATAGAAATGCCTTTCCGTACATTTTCCGGTCAAAGGCCTTTGACTGGACAGAAAATGTACGGAAAGGCATTTCTATAAGCGCACTTAACGGAAGAGGGGCAAATTTGAGCATGCTTCGAAATTAGGGGCAAATTTTAGTAGTGGTTTCGAGTTAGGGGCACAAATGTAAATGTCCCCATATTTTTTGTATGTTTTAATTTTTGACAAGGAAAGTAAAAGCAAATGGGAAAGAAACGAAAACAAGCAAATTGATAAATGTGAGCAAAGGGACCTGGATTGTTTGGTGAAGCCTCCCCGGTAACAGCGCCAGAAATTCTTCTGCTACTTGTGATAGGTGTTAGGATTCCCCGAAGAGGAACGATGATGTAGTATAACATCATATAGTATTTCCCTCAGTTAAGAACAAAAGTTTATCGAACTAGAAGGAGACGACACACCAACAACTTGAACGACACTTGCACACACACACACACACAAAACAAATGGTTGCACCCAACGAAGGCAAGAGGATTGCCAATTACAAGGATTAAATATGGTTGTGATAGATAGATAAATAAATAAAAATAAAAAGGAAAATAAAACAATGAGCAATTGTATGTTTTTACTAATAATGGATAATGGACCAGGGGGTTATAGCGTTCACCAGAGGTATCTCACTCATAAGCATAGCATCGGTGGGTAAACAAATTACTATTGGGCAATTGACAGAATAACATTAGTTATGATTATGATTCTTCATGGCATGACTAATATATAGCCCTTACGCTCGTGACAGGTAGACCATTAAACTTACTGACACCTACTCCTATTACTCCACCCCAAGACCGATATCCAGCACTCATCTCAAAGTATTAAGTTCATTACAAACAGAGTAACACTTTAAGCAAGATGAAATGATATAGACAAAGTAAGATCAAGCAATATGTTAAAACCCCATCGTTTTATCCTTAGTAGCAACACTATAATATATGCCTTGCAACCCCTCCTATGATAGAGTTAGGACACCGCAAGATTGAATCACTACTATGCACCACTCCCTTTGAAAATCTACTCATCTAATTGGCCAAAGAAGACTTATAGATCGGAAAGCATACATAGATATAAAATCACACATAATAGATATGAAAAGAGTCAATTAGTCTCAATGAATAATCTAAACCCACAGTTCATCAGATCTCAACAAACACATCACGAGAATTACATTGAATAGGTCTCTGAAGAGATCATTGTATTGAAGATCAAAAAGAGAAAGAGAGCCATCTAGCTACTGCTATGGACCTGTAGGTCCTGAAGGGAATACTCACACATCATCATGGAGGCAGCAATGTTGATGAAGATGGCCTTTGTGATGGATTCCGCCTCCGGTAGAGTACTAGAGAAGGCCCCCAGATGGGATCATAGAAGAACAGAGCCTTGCAGCGGCGATAAAATTGTTTCGGGCCTCGCATTGGTGGTTTCCAAATATTTGTGAATTTATAGACTTGCAATTAGCGCAAACTGAGCCACAGGGGCCCCACAAGCTCACATGGCACGTCCCCCACCTGAGCTTGTGCCCCCCTCGAATATTGTCTGGTCCCTCCCCGAAGCTTCTAGGGTCTCTCGTAGTCCAGAAAAAATCACCGTAAAGTTTCATCATGTTTGGACTTCGTTTGGTATGGTTTTTCTGCATAATAAAGAAATAGACAAAAAACAGAAACTGGCACTCGGCACTAAGTTAATAGGCTAGTCCACAAAACTGCTGCGAAATGGCATATAAAGCATACAAGAATGATAATATAGTAAGATGAAAAATCAAAAGTTATACATACGTTGGAGACGTATCAACCCGCCATTATTGTTTTACCTACATGTGGCAGGCGGAAATAGGTACCCACCACAACTATGTTCTGCCAATGTTGGCCATTGGGGAAGAATAACTTGTGGTGATCGCATATACGCGCCTACCACTGCTGATGCAAGTAGTTGTGGAGGGCTATTATTACTGCCCGCCATTGATGAGTTGAGCCCACAAGCCTAGTCCGGAAGATTTTACCCGCCACTGCATCTTTTTTCAAATAAGTGTCACGGGTGTCTGGCAACGCCCACTACTCATTTGAGGCCACCTATAAGCCTTTTTGTAGTAGTGCATGTAGGTTTGGTAAAACATAGATATGAACAGAACTACCTTTTGTTCAATGATCAATAGTGCAACCGTGGACATCCATATTGACCCCTATGATTACACGAATAATATTCGAGTGAACCTTTGGTTATCATATGATATTCCCTTTGCTTCACGATGTGTTACAAAATCCGAGATGAGATATATCGGTATCCTCTTGAGTAATTATCATGCTCATTATACCGGTCTCCTCATTACCGATTTCGTTCTTATTTCTCGTTGACATGTTCCATCATCCCTATCACGTAGTCACATGTGTCTGGACAAACAAAGATGGATGTCGTCACACTGGGAGGGCCCTAATAATATCTCTCCATCGTCGAAGGAGAAAATGCCACTCTTGAGCCATCAAGCCCCTTGTCACACTTTCCGATGAACCCGAAAGTTGTCGTTATGAGCACCGTGTTACATATGCCATTTGAGCAACACTAAAGTTTATCATCTCGTATGAAGTGACTACGATACTATCAGGGTCTAAGGAACTAAAGCATACATTAACTCTCTGTGTTATAACTCATAGGCTTGCAACGATAAATGATACGTACCAAATGTATCTACTTTCCCAAACACTTTTGCTCTCATTTTGGACTCTAATTTGCATGATTTGAATAAAACTAACCCGAACCGACGCTGTTTTCATGAGAACTACCTTGGTGTTATTTTTGTGCAGAACTAAATGTTCTCGAAATTGGACGAAATTTTATGGAGATTTTTTCTGGAATATATAAAACTTACTGGCGAAAAGATCTATCGGAGGGGGGCACCATAGTGCCATGGGGCGCACCACCTGAGGTTGTGGCCCCTGGCAACTCCGTTTGCCCTACCTTCGGTCATATAAGTTCCCTCTCTGATGACCCACAAGTATAGGGGATCAATCGTAGTCTTTTCGATAAGTAAGAGTGTCGAACCCAACAAGAGCAGAAGGAAATGATAAGAGGTTTTCAGCAAGGTATTCTCCGCAAGTGCTGTAAGTGACGATAGTAGATAGTTTTGTAGCAAGATAAATCGTAACAAGTGACAAGTAACAATAGTAGCAAAGGTGCAGCAAGGTAGCCCAATCCTTTTTATAGCAAAGGACAGGCCTGAAAGTACTCTTATATTAAGCAAGCGCTCCCGAGGACACATGGGAATTATGTCTAGTTATGTTCATCATGTTCAGTTGATTCGCGTTCGCTACTTTGATAATTTGATATGTGGGTGGACCTGTGCTAAGGTGTTGTTCTTACTTGAACTAACAACCTACTTATGATTACCCTCTCTCGCAAGCGTCCGCAACTACAAAATAAGAATTAAGATAAATCTAACCATAGCATGAAACATGTGGATCCAAATCAGCCCCTTATGAAGCAACGCATAAACAGGGGTTTAAGCTTCTATCACTCTAGCAACCCATCATCTACTTGTTACTCCACAATGACTTCCCTTAGGCCCATAACATGGTGAAGTGTCATGTAGTCGACGTTCACATGACACCACTAAGAGAAGTAACAACATACATATCATCAAAATATCGAACGAATACCAACTTCACATGATTACTTATAACAAGACTTCTCCCATGTCCCCAGGAACAATAGTAACTACTCACACCTCATCAACATGTTCAAGATCAGAGGTGCAATAATAATAAATAAGGATCTGAACATAATTTCTTCCACCAAGTAATCCAACAAGCATCAAGTACAAGATGTAAATAACACAACTAGTAACCCACAGGTACCAATCTGAGGTTTTGAGACAAAGATTGAATACAAGAGATGAACTAGGGTTGGAGATGGGATGGTGTTGGTGAAGATGTTGATGAGGGCCATACTTTCTTCGTTTTTTGATTCTCATAGGATTCGACAATGGGCCTGAGTCAGTGATTCGAAAATTTAATTAACTTAATTGCCTCAATCTCAATCTGGATTCGCTTTTTTCTTCTTCTTTTTCGAGTTAGAATAGAATAAAAAGAAAAAAGAAAACAATTTTGCATCTTTGGTACAATCTATATTTTCGCGAAATGGATCATAAACAGTTTTCACGATACCTAAAAGGTGGAATAGCGATTGGTCCTCCCACGAAGGAGGAAGCGTTGGTGATGACGATGGCTTCGATCGCCCTGTTGGCTTGTGCCTGGCTGGTGCCCCCCCTCTGGTATACTTTTGGCCCATAAATTCAGATATATTCAATAAAAATTCCTCGTGAAGTTTCAGGTTATTTGGAGTCTGGTGATTTTTCTGCCTTTTTCTCAGTTTTCCGGTCCAGAATTCCACTTTCCAGATAATTCCCTCTTTGTGATGTACCTTGCATATTCAAAGAGAAAGGTTATAAGAATTGTATGATAATAGGGAATAATGGACAAGAATAACGTAAATATGAATAGGAAATCATGATGCAAAATGGACGTATCAACTCCCCCAAGCTTAGACCTCGCTTGTCCTCAAGCGAAAGCCGAACTCGAGAGTAATGACCACATAATTTAAGAGAGAGGTGTCGATAAAAATAGAATGCGGACATGAGAGCATCATGAATATCATTATAGCAGCAAGCATTTCATCATATAACTTGTCATAATCAAGTAAAGATCTATCCACAATTATCGAAGTATGAAGAATAAACCTTATTGACAACCAACAAACGGTGCCTTTAGTCAAGGTGATAATCACAATTCATCATATTCAAGAGAAGATTCTATATAAGAGCTTTCATTGTAGCAAACCAACATGCTCAACTATCATTTAGTCATCTATGATTGTTGACACTCATTGCATATTTTTGGAGCTAATGTTTTTGCCGGACACATAGGAAGATAGGGGCTTCATTTGCCACCCAACTCATTTGCCTCAAGGATAATGTCAACAATAATGTATCATGGTTTCTTACATTCAACTGGGTATATATACCTGGATCTTTCCTCAACATGTGATGCTTACCACTAAGAGAGTTTATAACTTAAACGAAGGTCCAATATTAACGACCCGTGAATAAAAGTAGGAAGTTTATGAAAGTAAAAGATAGGCCCTTCGCAGAGGGAAGCACAGGTTGTCATGCGCTTTTATTTGATTAGATATGCAATCTCTTAATGCAAAGGAACTTCACTTTATAATGCCCCTTGTGATAGCGAACTTTATTGTGCACTCTGTCGCTTTTATTTCTTCACCATCACAAGATCGTACAAAGCTTAATTTCCCTTTGAATAAAATATCATACATGATTAAAGGCAATTTTTATTGCTTATGCACCGATGACAACTTACTTGAAGGATCCTATTCAATCCATAGGTAGGTAAGGTGGACTCTTACAAAAATAAACTGGGTTCAAGGGGTTACGGATGCACAAGTAGTATCTCTACTTGGTGCAGAAATTTTGGCTAGCAAAAGTTCTAAAGGAAGCATCACATGTTAAAGGATCCATGCCTATATAACTTTTATGCAAATGTAAGCAATCATGACCATTAGGTTGTCTTCCATGTCCAGCTTCAACACTTGATCATTATTCAATATTTGGTGAGGGTTCGTAATCAAGATGATGTCCAAGATAGTATATTTGTATGTGGATCTTCTCCTCTCTATCATAATCTTGCATAGATTATAACAATGACTAATGCTATGTTTGTTCTATTTCCAACAATTTTCATAGCTCATACTTTCTTTTTATGTGAAGTCATTACTGCCCATGGGATAAGCATATTATCTTTACTATTATTTTTATTGTCATGCTATGATGATTGGTGCAAGAGAGTAAAGCACATGAACTCAACTAATATTTATATATAACTCTCACACTCGATTACAAGGATAGGTAGAACTCAAAGCAAAATCCTAAGCAAAGCAAATCTGAAACTTTATTTCTCTAAACCATGAAATAGCTAAAGATCAAACTAAAATAAAAGATGATGGTGGAAAGTGATGGTGATACGATACCGGGGCACCTCCCCTAAGCTTGGAACAAGCTAGGGGTTGTGCCCATACCAATGTACTCAAGTGTTATTCGGTGATGGTGGTGGATTTGGAGTACCGGTGCCCTTCTTCTCCAGCTTGCGCCTGAGGATGATGTTTTCCTCCCTTAAATCGTCGTTTTCTTGTTCGAGCTTCAAAACCCTTTTGCATAAATTTGCCTTGCTTTCCTGCAGAAAATGAGACGGGATAAATTGGATCTTAGACTTGTTTACTCCATTGGGAAGGCTTGACTTCTTGAACTCCACATGCATGTCTCTAGGTTGAGGAAGCAGATCTTCAACTTCATCCAAACTAGCATCTGGACCGGTGTCTTCCGTCTCCTCCAGATCAGAATCTCCCTCCTCTTCTGTGGACCATAGGTAGGGGTAGATGTCCCCAAAGATCTTTGGGCCCGTCACATAGTTAGACACATAGCTCTCTCCATCTGAATCTTGAGACAACATATTCTCAGTTCTGCCAGAAAAATAGCTCGAAACAAGAACAGAGGAGAAACTTGCGATGAGGTGGTCAAAACCTACGGGAGTATATATAATGATTTTTTTTCTAGGTCAGAATATGTGTTCGGGAAGAAATCGGAGTCGGGGAGGCACACGAGGGCCGCACAAGCCATCAGGGCGCGCCCAGGGGGGGCCTGTTGGCTTGTGCCTCCCTCGTGGGTCCCCCTGACTCCGTTTTATTTTTGGATTTTTTCTAAAATACTAAAACCAACAGAAATTATTTTTTGGAATTTTTGGAGTCGGTTTACTTACCGTACCACATACCTACCTCTTTTTCAGGTTTCTGGAGTGTTCCGGAAGGCCTCCCGTATGTGTTCTTCTGGTGTTATTACTTGGATGACATTAGTCTCTTCATTAATGGGTGTACCTGAAATATAATGCTTGATTCTTTGCCCATTCACCACTCTCGGGTTTTTGCCTTTGAAGTTATTGATTTTTATAGTACTGGAGCGGTAGACCTCTTCGACAACGTATGGACCTTCCCATTTGGATAAGAGTTTTCCTGCGAAAAACCTGAAATGAGAATTGTACAAAAGCACAAGGTCTCGTACATTGAAATCCCGTTTTTGAATCCTTTTATCATGCCATCTTTTAACTTTTTCTTTGAACAACTTAGCATTTTCATAGGCTTGTGTCCTCCATTCATCTAATGAGCTAATGTCAAATAACCTCTTTTCACCGGCAAGTTTAAAATCATAATTCAGTTCTTTAATTGCCCAATAAGCCTTATGTTCTAGTTCAAGAGGAAAATGACAAGCTTTTCCATATACCATTTTATATGGGGACATCCCCATGGGGTTCTTATAAGCAGTTATGTAAGCCCACAGAGCGTCGTCTAACTTCTTAGACCAATTCTTCCTAGATCTTTTGACAGTCTTTTGCAAGATTAGTTTTAGTTCTCAATTGCTCAATTCAACTTGGCCACTAGACTGAGGGTGATATGGTGATGCAATTCTATGGTTAACATCATATTTAGCTAGAAGTTTACGGAAAGCACCATGAATAAAATATGAACCACCATCAGTCATTAAGTATCTAGGGACTCCAAACCTCGGAAAAATAATTTCCTTAAGCATTTTAATAGAGGTGTTATGATCATCACTACTAGTTGGGATAGCCTCTACCCACTTAGTGACGTAATCAACAACAACTAAAATATGAGTGTACCCATTTGAGGAAGGAAAAGGTCCCATAAAGTCAAAACCCCAAACATCGAATGGTTCAATGGCAAGTGAATAATTCATAGGCATTTCCTGACGTTTACCAATATTAGCAACTCTTTGACATTCATTACATGAAAGGACATACTTACAAGCATCTTTGAAAAGAGTAGGCTAGTAAAAACTAGATTGTAATACCTTGTGTGCAGTTCTGTCACCAGCATGGTGTCCTCCGTAAGGTTCAGAATGACACTTCCTTAAGATTTGGTCTTGTTCATGCTCAGGTATACAACGTCTAATAATACCATCTACTCCTTCTTTATAAAGATATGGGTCATCCCAAAAGTAATGTCGTAAATCATAAAAGGATTTTTTCTTTTGTTGATAAGTAAAACTAGGTGGGATATATTTAGCAACAATATAATTAGCATAGTCAGCATACCAAGGAGTACTACGTGAAGTGTTTATAGCGGCAAGTTGTTCATCAGGAAAATTATCATCATTAGGTAGTGGGTCATCAAGAATATTTTCCATTCTAGACAGGTTATCTGCTACAGGGTTTTCATCTCCCTTTCTATCAACAATATGCAAATCAAATTCTCGAAGCAAAAGCACCCACTGAATAAGTCTAGGCTTAGCATCTTTGTTTTCCATAAGGTATTTAATAGCAGCATGATCTGTGTGAATAGTTACTTTGGAATCGATAATATAAGGTCTAAACTTATCACATGCAAAGACAACTGCTAAAAATTCCTTTTCAGTGGTGGCATAATTTCTTTGAGCAGCATCTAGGGTTTTACTAGCATAATGGATAACATTCAATTTTTTGTCTACTCTTTGCCCTAGAGCAGCACCAACAACATATTCACTAGTATCACACATAATCTCAAATGGTAGGTTTCAACCAGGTGGTTGAACAATAGGTGCAGAAATCAAAGCTTTCTTAAGTATTTCAAAAGCTTCTACACAATCATCATCAAAAGGAATATCTTTTTGAAGAAGATTAGTTAACAGCCTAGAAATCTTTGAGAAATCTTTAATGAAACGCCTATAAAAACCAGCATGACCAAGGAAACTTCTTATACCTTTGATATCTTTGGGGCATGGCATCTTATCAATGGCGTCAACTTTAGCTTTGTCCACTTCAATACCTCGTTCAGAAATTTTATGCCTAAGCACTATACCTTCATTCACCATAAAATGGCACTTCTCCCAATTCAAAACAAGATTAGTTTCTTCACATCTCTACAAAACTCGATCAAGGTTGCTCAAGCAATCATCAAAAGAAGTTCCATAAACGGAAAAATCATCCATGAAAACCTCAACAATCTTTTCACAAAAATCAGAGAATATAGCCATCATACATCTTTGAAAGGTAGCAGGTGCATTGCATAAACCAAAAGGCATACGTCTATAAGCATATGTTCCAAAAGGGCAAGTAAAAGTAGTTTTCTCTTGATCCTCTTTTGACACAGGTATTTGAGAAAAACCAGAATATCCATCAAGAAAGCAAAAGTGTGTGTTCTTAGATAATATTTCTAGCATTTGATCGATAAAAGGTAAAGGATAATGATCTTTCCTAGTAGCTTTGTTTAATTTCCTGAAATCAATCACCATCCTATAACCAGTTACTATTCTTTGTGGGATAAGTTCATTTTTATCATTAGGGACAACAATTCCCTTTCTTAGGAACACAATGAACAGGACTTACCCATCTACTATCAACAATAGGATAAATTATACCTGCCTCCAAAAGCTTTCATATTTCAGTTCTTACCACTTCCTTCATCTTAGGGTTTAAGCGGCGTTGATGATCAACGACAGGTTTAGCATCCGGTTCCATATTAATCTTGTGCTGACATAGAGTGGGACTAATGCCCTTAAGATCATCTAGAGTATATCCAATAGCAGCTTGGTGCTTCTTCAGAGTTTTAAGTAATCTCTTTTCTTCATGCTCTGAAAGGTTAGCACTGATAATAACAGTATATATGTTCTTTTCATCAAGGTAAGCATATTTCAAAGTATCAGGTAAAGTCTTTAACTCAAACAAAGGATCTCCCTTGGGTGGAGGGGGATCCCCTAAAATATCAACAGGTAAGTTGTGTTTAAGAATAGGCATTTGTTTTCGAAATATGTCATCTATTTCATTTCTCTCATTCATATGCATATCATTTTCATGGTCTAATAAATATTGTTCTAACAGATCGGTAGGAGGTACGACAATAGAGGCTAGACCAATAATCTCATCTTTGCTTGGTAATTCTTTCTCATGTGGTTGTTTACCAAACTTAGAGAAATTAAATTCATGAGACACATCGCCCAAGCTTACTTTAACCTTCTCAGTAACACAATTGATCTCAGCATTAACAGTATTCGAGAGAGGTCTACCAAATATAATGGGACAAAAATTATCTTGTTCTGAACCAAGTACTAGAAAATCAGTGGGGTACTTGACCTTTCCACACAAGACTTCAACATCTCTTACAATCCCAAGTGGTGTGATAGTGTCTCTGTTTGCAAGTTTAATAGTAACATCAATGTCCTCAAGCTCGGATGGTGTTATGTCATTCATAATTTCTTGATATAAGGTAAAAGGTATAGCGCTAACACTAGCACCAATGTCACACAAGCCGTGATAGCAATGATCTCCAATTTTAACCGAAACAACGGGCATGCCAACATCTGGTTTATTTTTATCTAGTTCATCTTGCTTACGGCTAATGGGTTTTACAATTCTAGTAGTTTCATCACAGAAGTAGATAACATGTCCATCAATGTTATCAACTAGCAGATCTTTAACCATCGCAACTTTAGGCTCAACATTTATTTGTTCAGGAGGTGTAGGTGTCCTAGCATGACTTTTATTAACCACAGTTGTAGCTTTAGCGTGTTCCTTAATTCTAACAGGAAAAGGTGGCTTCTCAATGTAAGCCGTAGGAATAATTGGATCAACATGGCTAACAATTATGTCTTCCTTCTCAATTTTAATAGGTTTCTCTAATTTCTTTTCAATGGGAGGATGGTATTTAAACCACTTCTCCTTAGGGAGATCAACATGAGTAGCAAATGATTCACAGAAAGAAGCTACTATCTCAGAGTCAAGGCCATATTTATTACTCAACTTGTAACAAGCATCAGTTTCCATAAAAGATTGAACACAATCAATCTTAAGCCTTATACCGACTCTTTACCTTTGTCGAGTTCCCATTGTTCGGAGTTGTGTTTAATTCTTTCCAAAAGATCCCATTTGAATTCAATAGTCCTCTTCATGAAGGAACCCGTAGAAGAAGAATCGAGTAGTGCTTGATCATCATGAGAAAGCCGAGCATAATTTTTGTTCAATGATAGTATTTCTTGAAATCTCATGGTTGGGGCAGGTGTGCATCATAGATTTAAGCCTCCCCAAGCTTGAGCGATACTTTCTCCTTCACGAGGCCAACAATTATAAATAAAGTTCCGATCACGATGAACTAGATGCATAGGATAAAACTTCTGATGAAATTACAGATTCAAGCGATTCCAGTCCCATGATCCAATATTGGCCAATAGCTTGTACCACATTAATGCCTTTCCATCCAAAGATAAAGGGAAAATTTCTTCTTAACTTTGTCTCTAGACAACCCTCCAAGCTGAAATAATCCACAAACTTCATCGACAAATATGAAGTGATAATCAGGATGAGTCGTTCCATCATATGGGTGTGATAAGAGTTTTTCAAGCATACCCGAAGGAATCTCATAATAAATATTTTTAGTGGGTTCAGTAGGTTGAGGAACAATTTCCTCGTCTTCATTCCAGGGCGAAGATGCCCCGAACAAGCCACTCAAAGGGTGACCGTTCATAGCGACAAGCAACAGTAAATGTCAACACGTATAGAAAATGTTTCCTTACCAATTCCACTTACCAAAGGCGCTTCACTCCCTGGCAACGACGCTAGAAAAGAGTCTTGATGACCCACAAGTATAGGGGATCAATTGTAGTCCTTTCGATAAGTAAGAGTGTCGAACCCAACGAGGAGTAGAAGGAAATAATAAGCGGTTTTCAGCAAGGTATTCTCTGCAAGTGCTGTAAGTGACGATAGTAGATAGTTTTGTAGCAAGATAAATCGTAACAAGAGACAAGTAACAATAGTAGCAAAGGTACAGCAAGGTAGCCCAATCCTTTTTTATAGCAAAGGACAGGCCTGAAAGTACTCTTACATTAAGCAAGCGCTCCCGAGGACACATGGGAATTATGTCTAGTCATGTTCATCATGTTGAGTTGATTCGCGGTAAGCTACTTTGATAATTTGATATGTGGGTGGACCAGTGCTAAGGTGATGTTCTTACTTGAACTAACAACCTACTTATGATTACCCCCTCTCTCAAGCATCCGCAACTATGAAAGAAGAATCAAGACAAATCTAACCATAGCATGAAACATGTGGATCCAAATCAGCCCCCTTATGAAGCAACGCATAAACTGGGGTTTAAGCTTGTGTTACTCTAGCAACCCATCATCTACTTGTTACCTCACAATGACTTCCCTTAGGCCCATAACATGGTGAAGTGTCATGTAGTCGACGTTCACATGACACCACTAAGAGAAGTAACAACATACATATCATCAAAATATCGAACGAATACCAACTTCACATGATTACTTATAACAAGACTTCTCCCATGTCCTCAGGAACAATAGTAACTACTCACACCTCATCAACATGTTCAAGATCAGAGGTGCAATAATAATAATTAAGGATCTAAACATAATTTCTTCCACCAAGTAATCCAGCAAGCATCAACTACAAGATGTAATCAACACAACTAGTAACCCACATGTACCAATCTGAGGTTTTGAGACAAAGATTAAATACAAGAGCTGAACTAGGGTTCAAGATGGGATGGTGCTGGTGAAGATGTTGATGAGGATTGGTCCTCTCACGAAGGAGGAAGCGTTGGTGATGACGATGGCTTCGATCTCCCCCTTCCGGAGAGGAATTTCCCCGGCAGAATGTGACTGTCGGAGTGCAAAAGGGCCTCTGCCCATGTTTCCGCCTCGAGATGGCGGCACTTCATCCCGAAAGGTTGGTTATGATTTTTTCTAGGGTAAAACACATCATATAGGAGAAGAGGGGCTTCGGGAGGCCAGTTAGGGCCCCACAAGCCATCAGGGCGCGGCCTGGGGGGCGCCCTGTTGACTTGTGGCTGGCTGGGGGCCCTCCTCTGGTATATTTTTGGCCCATAAATTCAGATATATTCAATAAAAATTCCTCGTGAAGTTTCTGGTCATTTGGAGTCTGGTGATTTTTCTGCGCTTTTCTCGGTTTTCCGGTCCAGAATTACAGTTTCCCGATAATTCCCTCTTTGTGATGTACCTTGCATATTCAGAGAGAAAGGGCATAAGAAATGTATGATAATAGGGAATAATGGACAAGAATAAGGTAAATATGAATAGGAAATCATGATTCAAAATGGACGTATCACTCTCATCCAAAAAAATATGGAGGACAAAGTTTCATCTTGTTTTACGATACGGAGCCGCCGCCACCTCCTGTTCTTCATTGGGAGGGCTACTCGAGAGGTTGTTTTGGGCTCCGGGGAGGGGGATTCATCGCCATCGTCTTCATCAACCCTGCTCCATTGATAATCCCATGATGCTTACCACCGAGAGTGAATAATTCCTTTGTAGGATTGTTGGACAGTGATGGAGGTGGATGAGATTTGTCATGTAATTGAGTCAATTTGTTAGGGCCTCATCCCTAGTATCCACTATGTTCTAAGATTAATGTTGTGACGACTTTGCTATGCTTAATGATTTTCATTAGGGCCCGACTGCCATGATTTCAGATCTGGACCTATTATGTTTCCATGAATACGAAAGTGTTTTAGATCGTATCTTGTAAGTTGTATGCAACTATTATGTGTTATGATCCATAGACCCCAAAGTGACAGCAATTGGGACCCCCTCCGGTGATGATCATAGTATGAGGAGTTCATGTATTAACTATGCGTTAGTGTTTTGTTACGGTTCTCTATTAAAAGGAGACCTTAATTTCCCTTATATTTCCATTAGGACCCCGCTGCCAAGGGAGGGTTGGACAAAAGATGTTGTGCAAGTTATTATCATAAGCACGTACAACCACATACAGAATACATGCCTCCATTGAATTGATGAACTGGAGCTAGTTCTGTGTCACTCTAGGTTGTGGTTGTTACATGACATGTCATCCATACAATTATCCACCACTGATCCAATGCCTACGCTTCGCTCATATTGTCTTTGCTAAGTTACTATTTGCCACTACTACTGTTACAATCACTACAAAACTAATATTGTTACTGTTACTGTTACTATCAAAACTATCAAACTACCTTGCTACTAAACACTTTGTTGTAGAAAGATATATTTCCAGGTGTGGTTGAATTGACAACTCAACTACGAAGGCTCATAAATATCCTTTGGCTCCCATTGTGTTGAATCAATAAATTGGGTGAAATACTACCCTTGAAGACTGTTGCGATCCCATATACTTGTGGGTTATCAAGACCTTTTTCTAGCGTTGTTTCCGGCGAGCATAACTTTAGTTATTGAGTTCACTTGCGAATTATTTATCTGCTCATCATTATGAATAAACTGAAGGATTCCAGAACCAAGATTATACCCTCTAAGACGAGAGGAGGTAAGGAATTGCCAACTAGCTCTGCACTTGATTCATCTTAAGTTTTAAATAAGCCGGCGACACCACCACCTGCTATTCAATCAGATATGTCGCAAGTAATAGACACTGCTTCCATTATGGATGAAACCTATGATGATGCTACTACTATGCTTGACAATACTTCTGTGCCACTTGGTGAATTATTTGATGCTCATATTGCTAAAGCTAGGGAACTTGAAACTGATGAGAATACTGAATCACCTATTACACCTAGCACTCATGTTAGAACTAAGATGCTTGATTTGCGTGATGGTTATGTTATGGACAGAGAGATTGCTAAAGAATTTATTACCTGTAATGATAGAGATGACCTTAAGAAACTATTGGTTAAGCCTAAATAAAAATCTATGAGTGAAAAGGTGAAACATGATCCAAAATTGGCAACCTCTCCTATCTTTGTCAATGATAAGGATTACAAATTCCATGTTGATCCTGAACTTATTACCTTGGTAGAATCTAATCCTTTTCATGGCTACGAATCTAAAACTGTTATAGCACATCTTACTAAGCTGAACGAGATTGCCACCCTATTCACTCATGAGGAAAAGATTCGTTATTACTGTATCCTTAAGTTATTTCCTTTTTCGCTAAATGGTGAAGCTAAAGAATGGTTTAGTACTCTTGCTCCTGGTTGTGTGCGTAGTCCCCAGGACATGATATATTACTAAACTAAGAAATATTTTCCTGCTCATAAGAAACAAGCTGCTTTACAGAAAATTTACAACTTTGTGCAAGCTAAGGAAGAGCATCTCCCTCAAGCTTGGGGGGAGGCTTCTCAAATTACTTAATGCTCTGTCAGATCATACTCTTAAGAAAAATGAAATACTTGATATCTTCTATGATGGACTAACCGATGCTTCTAGGCATTACCTAGATAGCTGTGATGGTTGTATTTTCAGGGAACAAACTGTTGAATAGGCTCAAGAATTATTGAATAACTATTAAGAAATGTCGATGATTGGACACTTCCTAAATCACCACCTGAACCTATTCTGAAGAAAAAAGCTATTTTCTATTCCTCGGTGCAGTAGATATGCAAGAAGCAAAGAAATCTATGAAAGAGAAAGGAATTAAATCTGAAGATGTTAAAATTTTACCACCTACTGAGGAAATACATGTACTTGATATCCCGTCATAGGTAATAGAGGTAAATTCTTTTTGTAGATTTGATGAGGGTGATATTACCTTTACTAAGCCTCCTAGTCAATGTTTGGATGAACTTGATGATTTTATTCTTAAGAAATAAAAGTTAAATAGATACGTTAGTAGTAAACTAAAATGTAATGCTATTATGATTGAACGCTTAAGTGATATGATGTTTAGAATAGCAAATGATGTTAAGGGCTTATGCAAACATTCATCTATGGTTCATACTCAATTAGAACAATTCTCTAAGTCATAAAATGATTTACTAAATGAGATGAACAATAAGATGAATTATCATGCTGTTAGAGTAATGACCAGAGGAGGTAAAATGACTCAGGAACCTTTGTTTCCTGAGGGACACCCTAAAAGAATTGAACATGATTCTCAAAGTGTTAATGAAACTGCACCCAATTCACCTAGGAAGAAAAAGAAAAGGCGTAAACCTCTACATGCCTTTAGTGAACCTACTTTAGAGGAACCTCCTGAGAACTCTAATAATGTTTCTATTTCAGATTCTGAGACACAGTCTGGTGAGTAACACTTACCTAGTGAAGATGATAATGAAGATGCTAGTGATAATCATAACGACGCTCAACCAAAGAATGATAAAGAATCTAACAATGATGTAGAAATAGAACCTGTGGTAGATCTTTATAACCCACCTCCTAAATAAAAGATATATAAAAAGGACTTTGTTGCTAGAAAACATGGTAAGGAAAGAGAACCATGTGTTCAAAACCCCATGCCATTTCCTAGCAAAGCCGTGAAACATGAAGATGAAGAGGCTTTTAACCACTTTGTGGAATTGCTTAGACCTTTGTATCTTCGCACACCTTTGACTGAAATTGTGAAAATGCCTCCCTATTCTAAATACATTAAATATATCATCACCAATAAAAGGAAAATACCGGAGGCTGAGATTACTATGCTTGCAAATTACTCTTTTGAAGGAAAAGTACCTCAGAAATTAGGAGATCTAGGAATACCTACTATACCATGCTCCATTAAAAATATTTATGTCAAAACTGCCTTATGTGATCTAGGAGCCAGTGTAAGTGTTATGCCTTTCTCTTTATATAGAAGACTTGATTTGAGTAAGTTGACACCCACTGAAATCTCTTTGCAAATGGCTGATAAATCAATTGCTATACCTATTGGAATTTGCGAGGATGTTCCTATTGTGGTTGATAATGTTACTATCCTAATATACTTTGTTATTCTTGATATGCCTGAGGATGACAATATGTCAATTATCCTTGGTAGACCCTTTTTAAATACTGCAAGGGTGATAACCCACAAGTATAAGGGATCGCAACAGTCTTCGTGGGTAGTATTACACCCTAATTTATTGATTCGACACAAGGGGAGCCAAATAATATTTATTGGTCTTAGCACTTGAGTTGTCAATGCAATCACACTTGGATATCTCTCTGTAGCAAAAGTTTTAGTGGCAAGGCAAAATAGCAGTAGTAACAATAATAGTGATAGCAACAGTTTTGTAGTGAATGTAACAGTAGTAACATCAATAGTAACTTAGCAAGATTCAGTATATGAAAAGCATAGGAACGTGGACCGGTGATGGATAATGATTTAGATTACATTTATCATGTAACAATTACACAATAGAGTGACACAGAACTAGCTCCAATTCATCAATGTAATGTAGGCATGTATTCCGTATGTAGTCATACGTGCTTGCAATAAGAACTTGCATGACATATTTTATCCTACCCTCCCGTGGCAGAGGGGTCCATAAGGAAATCTAAGGGATATTAAGGCTTCCTTTAAATAGAGAACCGGAACAAAGCATTAACATATGGTGAATACATGAACTCCTCAAACTACGGCAATCACCGGAAAGAATCCCAATTATTCTCACCTTGGGGTATGCGGATCATGACACGTAAGAGGTGCGTAAAACTTGCAAGATAGGATCCAAAACACTCTCATATTTATGAAAACATAATAGATTCAGATCTGAAATCATGGCACTCGGTCCCTAGTGACAAGCATTAAGCATAACAAAGTCATAGCAACATCAATCTCAGAACATAGTGGATACTAGGGATCAAGCTGTATCAAAATAACTCTATTACATAATCAATCTCATCCAATCCCATCACCGTACAGCAAGCCTACAAAGGAATTACTCACTCTCGGTGGTGAGCATCATGGAATTGTTGATGGAGAAGGGTTGGTGATGACGACGATGATGAATCCCCCTCTCTGGAGTCCCAAACGGACTCCAGATCAGCCCTCCCGAGGAAGATCAAGGAGGTGGCAGTGACTCCGTCTCGTAAAACATGATGAAATCTTCTCTCCTATTTTTTTCTCCGTAAATAGGAATATATAGGACTGGAATTAGGGTCGGAGGAGCCACAAGGTGGCCCCAAGCCATCAAGGCATGCCCTGTTGCTTGGCACCAACAGGTGGCCCCCCTCTGGTGGGTCTTCGCTCCATTATTTATTATATATTCCAGAAAAATCCACAAAAGTTTCGTCCAATTCTGAGAACTTTTATTTCTACACAAAAACAACACCATGGCAGTTCTAATGAAAACAGCGTCAGTCTGGGTTAGTTTCATTCAAATCATGCAAATTAGAGTCCAAAACAAGAGTGAAAGTGTTTGGAAAAGTAGATACGTTTGAGACGTATCAACTCCCCCAAGCTTAACTCATTGCTTGTCCTCAAGCAATTTAGTTGATAAACTGAAAGTGATAAAGAATTTTTTTACAAACTCTTTTGTTCTCGTTCCCATATATATGCTTAGCTAGTGTTCAAGTTTTCAGCATAAATCATAAATAACCATATCGATGATAACACTTAGCTATTATATTCACTCATGACAATAACATAACCAACTAGCGAGCAATAATAAAATATCACTCATGCCAACAATTTGTCAAAACAATCATGATATAATATGATGATATGGTATCTCTCTAGCCTTTTCTGAAACCACAAAACATAAATGCAAAGCACCTCTAAGGTTCAAGCAACGACTAAACATTGTAACTCAGAGTAGAAAAGATCCAGTCATGCTCACATTCAACATTAACTAGACTCAATGCATAAGAATGACAATAGTGTTCTCAGGTCTGGTGCTTTGGTAAGAAGATGATGACTCAATTAAAAGAAAATAACATGAAAGTAAATAACATAAAAATAAATAGAAAGGCCCTTCGCAAAGGGAAGAATTGATTTGCAGAGGTGCCAGAGCTCGAAATTTAAACAGAGTTGAAATTGTAATTTTGAGAGGTATATTTTTCCTGTCAATGTCACAACAGAGTTTTCAATATCTTCCATGCTTAACAAATTATTGGCGGTTCCCAAGCGGAACTCTAAAGTTTACTCCCATCCAGCATACATACACAAGCCATGGCTGACCAAATCCACGGGTGCCTGCCAACATATCAACCGTCCCAGGAATTTTGTTTAATTTATTTTCTACTCCCTCCGTTCCTTTATGTAAGGTGTATTATTTTTGGCACGGTGACCAAGGCACATAATTATAGACATGTTAAGACTAAATTACCCTTGGCAAATTTGTTGGTTAGTGGAAAGTGAATCAATTACTTCAGAAAAGTATGAGATACATGCAATCGATAAAGAGATAGTTTCCTTCTTTTACTATAAGGAGAGATACATACAATCAGAAAAGAGATACTTTCCTTTTTTAGGAGGGCTAACCAGGGAATTAGGAGGAATCAGAAGAAATGCACCTTACATTCTGGAATTTTATCAAAAAACAAATACACCTTATATAGAGGAACGGAGGGAGTATTATGCAAGACTGGGAATCCTTTTTGCCAGCCTCCCTCGTGCAATGACAGGCGAATAAACACCCATCTTGAGAATAACCCGCTTAGCATGGAAGATACTGACCGCCTCGTCGCTCCATGAGAGGTACAAGCACACAAAACGGATGTTTATTTGAATGTTTAGAGGTGGCACATGCAAATTTACTTGGAACGACAGGGTAATACCTTATATAGGTAGATATGGTGGACTCATGTGGAAAAACATGAGTTTAAGGATTTTTGATGCGCAATCAGCATTTTCGCTACAAGTGAAGGCTAGCAAATAGGTTGAGAAGTGACCAGCTATAGAGTGAAAACGGCCATAATCATGCATTGAGAATAATTAACATTGAACACTAGCATGAGTAGGATATGAACACTCCGAATTTAAATATCATGAAGGATGTATTGGTTTTGAATCAACTACATGTTTGCACATGGGCCAAGTCAAACCGCTCGAATTACTCAGAGGTAGATACCATACTACCATACCACATCACAATCACTTTAATGCATGTTGACACATAAGATAAATCATTATTCACTCCTAGCTATTTAAGCATGGCATGAGCAACTATAATTTCTAATTGTCATCATAAATGTTTACTCATAATATGCTGAATCAAGATCGAACGAGCTAAACATATTTACAAAAACGGAAAACAAGAAGAGTTCATACCAGCTTCCTTTACCACGATCACTTCATCAAATATCATCATTATTGCCTTTCACTTGCACGACTGAATGATGCAATAATAATAATAGTGCAAGTGTGTTGTGGACTAAGTTGGAATCTGCAAAACAGTTTATGCAAAGGAGAAAACAAGGTAATATTGGCTCTTTTGCTAGATCAACATTAATGCATATGAGAGCCACTCAACATTTTCATCGTGGTCTTCTCCTTTCAATGACTCAACAGAAAGAAAAGAAATTCAGAGAAACACACTGAAATATTTGTGGAGCTTTTGTTTTTTTCAAAGGAAGCAAATAAACAAAAGAAAAAACAAGAACGAGAAAAACGATTTACACGGGAAACCTCCCAACATGCAAAGGAAATCTTTTTGGGTTTTCTTTTAATACTAAATACTAATTAAACAAGAAATAAAAACCAAAAAGAAGCGAGAAATATTTTTGGGTTTTCAATGTTTTTCAAACACACAAGAAGAAAGTGAAAAATAAAACTAACATGGATATACAATGAAAGAGGATGAACACCGACAATTGATATGAAGTGTGTGAACATGAATATAATGTCGGTGAGAAATACGTACTCCCACAAGCTTAGGCTTTTGTCCTACCTTGGTGATCACCATCCGAAGTGGCCATCCGGTTCAGGAGGGAAGTAGTTGGGCTGAGGCACTTGAGCGTCCCAAGCCTGGGCTGCGGCCTCCGCCTCGGCCAACTCGTTTCAGTAAGTGATTATATCAGATGGCATGACGACATATCCACGCTTGGCATGATAGTCAAACAAAGAAAGTGTAGGCAACACAATAACATCACGAGTCCTCTCATTGTATACTACATTATAATGAATGTGATGTGGAGGCTCAGGTTCATCAATAAACTGGTGTTCCAACATAGACTGGTGATCAAGATAAACCTTAGGTAACAAGTAATCAGTAGGGCATATGTTGATATTAAAATGTTTTGCTAGGTGAGTGGCATAAACACCACCATGGACCTTGCCCCTAGTCCGGTTACCATGCAAGCGACGTGCAACAATAGCTCCTAAGCTGTACGTATTATCGCCAAATAGTGCGCGACGCAACATAGCATGGGTGGGGGCACTGAGACCGCCACCCCGCTCCATAGCCATTAAGCATTTCCCTATAAATAACGCAAGGAGTGCACTGCAGGAAAATGTAAGCTAGTGGCTCGGGCGTTCGACACGCCCCTACGTTCACCCATAGTTAAAGTGAGGAGGAAGTCCTTGAACTCCTCCATCCTAGGCTCATTTAATCCTCTGTCAGAGGGAATCAAGCATATTTCGCAGAACCTAGTGAATGGTATTTCAAAAAAATTTGCGTATAAATCAAAGCGCACCATGGGGATATCAAGCCTATGCATAAAATAGAAATTTTGCACAAAGGAGTTTGTAAGGAGATAATATTGGTCATTGATAACCCACAAGTGTATGGGAACGTTTGTAGCCTTTTTCGATAAGTAAGAGTGTCAAACCCAATGAGGAGCTAAAGGTAGAATTAATATTCTCTCAAGTTCTATCGACCACCGATACAACTCTACGCACGCTAACGCTTACTTTACCTAGAACAAGTATGACACTATTTTGCGGGAATAAAACTAGAAGTACTTAGTAGGTGTTATAGATAGTTTTGCAAGGTAATAAAGAACAAGTAAATAAAAGTTAGGGGCTGTTTAGATAAGTATTAATTTAGTTAGTTATTTAGTAGAAAGCTTTTTGTAACACAAGAGAAGGATTTGTCCCTAGGCAATCGATAACTAGATCAATAATCATTATTGCAGTTTTATATGAGGGAGAGGCATACACTAGCATACTTTCCGTACTTGGATCATATGCACTTATTATTGGAACTCTAGCAAGCATCCGCAACTACTAAAGATCATTAAGGTAAAACCCAACCATATCATTAGACATCAAGTCCTCTTTACTCCCATACGCAACAACCCCCTTACTCGGGTGTAAGCTTCTGTCACTTTAGCCGCCCACTATAAGCGAGTCATGAACGTATTGCAACACCCTACAACGAGAATCTTCCACGTGTGCGCGGCACGGAAGGCACCATAGGACATCACCAAAATAAACCATACAACTCAAACCAATCACGATCATCATTCAACCCATAGGACAAAAGAAATCTACTCAAACATCACAGGATAGCCACACGTCATTGGATAACAATATATAGCATTAAGCACCATGTTTAAGTAGAGATTATAGCAGGGAAGAGAGGTTTTACACCACTGCATATAGGGGGCGAGAGTTGGTGGTGACGGCGGCGAAGTTGTTGGTGTAGATCGTCGTTGCGATGGTTGCCCCGTTGGCGTTCTTCCGCCACCGAGAGAGGGAGGGGGAGAGAGCCTCCCTCCTTATTCTTCTTCCTTGGCCTCCCCCCTAGATGGGAGGAGAGTTTCCCCTCTGGTCCATGGCTGCCATGGGACCCGGAGGGCAGCAGCCCCTCTGAGATTGGATCTCTCTCTTGGTTTTCGCGTCTGTTTTCTGACCCCTTCACCGTTTCTTAAATATCCGGAGATTCGTAACTCCGATCAGACTGAACTTTTGAGGGGATTTTTACCACGAAATTATATTTCTTGTGGCCAAAGAAGGGCCCCAACCGACTAAAGGGGTGGCCACGACCTAATAGGGCGCGACCACCCCCCTGGGCATGCCCTGTTGGGTCGTGGGGCCCTCGGGCATCGTGTTGCGTTGATTCTTCGTCCTAAAATTCACAAATATTCCAAATAAAATCTCCATAAGTTTTTATCACGTTTGGACTTCATTTGGTACGGATTTTCTGCAAAACAAAAAACACACAAAAAACAGGAACTCGCACTGGACACTGGATAAGTAAGTTAGTCCCAAAAATAATATAAAATGTTGCCAAAAGTATATGAAAGTTGTAGAATATTGGCATGAAACAATCAAAAATTATAGATACGACGAAGACATATCAACGTCCCGAAGCTTAATTCCTGCTCGTCCTCGAGTAGGTAAATGATAAAAAGATAATTTTGATGTGGAATGCTACCTAACATAATCTTGAACAAATGTCTAATCATGGCATGAATATTAAGATACAAGTGATTCAAGGCAATAGTCTATCATTTGACCTAAAGATATCAATACTCAGGTTTACTCACAAACGATCATGTCCTTTCAAAATAACAATGCTAAAGAACGCCATCCCTACAAGATCATATAGCCTGTCATGCTTAGTCTTCCTAGCATAAAGTATAAATCATGAGCACTCCGGTGTCAAACCAAGCAATTGGATCGTACTTTTTAACGCACTTCAGCTTTTTATAACTCACTCAATACATGAGCGCGAACCATGGACATAGCATATAGGTGGAATAGAATATGGTGGTAGATATCATAGGGGTAAAAAGTGGAGAAGAAAGTCTCGCATCAACTAGGCGTATCAACGGGCTATGGAGATGCCCATCAATAGATATTAATGCGAGGAGCAGGGATTGCCATGCAACGGATGCACTAGAGCTATAAGTGTATGAAAGCTCAACTAAAGCTAAGTGGGTGTGCATCCAACTTGCTTACTCATGAAGACCTCGAGCATTTGAGGAAGCCCGTCATCAGAATATACAAGCCAAGTTCTATAATGAAAAATTCCACTAGCATATGGAAGTGACTAAACATGGTTCTACTTTGAAGCACAAGTGTGATAAAATAGGTAGTAGCACTGTCCCTTCTCTCTTTTTCTCTCATTTATTTTTTTCTCTTTTTTTCTTTCTTTTTTCTTTATTGTTTTCTCCTTTTTTCTCCTTTTTTCCCTTTCTTTCTTTCCTTTCCTTTTTTTCTTTTACTTTTTCTTTTTCGTTTGGAGCCTCATCCCGACTTGTGGGGGAATCATTGTCTCCATCATCCTTTCCTCACTGAGACAGTGCTCTAATAATGAAAAGCATCACACTGTTATTTACTTACAACTCGATATGAAAAACTACTAATCAATATGACTCTATATGAATGCATGTGGTAGTGTGCCAGGATGTGCAATGATCTAGTGTAGCATGTAAACAATGATGAACGGTGGCTGTGCCACAAATACTATCCAGCTACATGATCATGCAAAGCAATATGACAATGAGTGTACTAGTCATATGATGTAACGGTGGAAGTTGCATGGCAATATATCTCGGAATGACTATGGAAATGCCATAATAGGTAGGTATGGTGGCAGTTTTGAGAAAGATATAATGAGGCTTATGTGCAACAGAGTGTATCATGCCACGGGGTTTGGATGCACCGGTGAAGTTTGCACCCACCCTCGAGGTGAGAATGGGCAATGCACGGTACTGAAGAGGCTAGCAAATATGGAAAGGTGAGAGTGCGTACATCCATGGACTCACATTAGTCATAAAGAACTCACATACTTATTGCAAAGCTTTATTAGCTCTCTCGAAGCAAAGTACTACTCGCATGCCCCTAGGGAGGAGGTTTGGAGGAGTTAACCATCGCGCGCCCCCGACTAACAACACTAGGTTTTCAATGAGTAATAAGAATGCTGACACATCATCACCATGCCATAACCAGTATTTCAATGAACATCAAATTAACATCCTTTAACTATCGATATTCCTACTAACCGACAACCATGTACCCACGCCCTTTCTTATTACCAAATCAATATCATGAACCCAAAATTTCTCTCTTATGTGCTACATGTGGTTTTGATATGAACTCCTTGAATACTTATTCTTTTTAGACTAGTCTTATAACCCACACAAATTATCATCACTATTTATTAACCCTCAAACAAATATAAGTGAAGAATGAGATTGTAATTATTTAAAATCTATACGCCATCGTGCTCTAAAAGATATAAGTGAAGTACTAGAGCAACTACTAAGCTCAAAAGATATAAGTGAAGCACATAGAGTTTTCTAACAAATCATGGTGAGCATGTGTCTCTCTAAAGTAGGTGTGTCCAGCAAACAATGATTGTGGAACCAAAAACAAAAGCAAACTAAAGCAAATGACGCTCCAAGCAAAAATCATATCATGTGATGAATAAAAATGTAGCTCCAAGTGACATACCGATGGATTGAGACGAAACAGGGGATGCCTTCCGGGGCATCCCCAAGCTTAGACGCTTGAGTCTTCCTAGAATTTGACTTGGAATGTGATACTTGTGATCTGTGTTGGGTTTTCCGTGAAGAGGAATGGGTGATGCATCACAATATAGGTAAGTATTTCCCTCAATAGAGAACCAAGGTTTATCGAACCAATAGGAGTAACAACCAACCCCCGTCTTCAGCGGCTACACACAAAAGAGCAAACACTTGCACCCAACGCGGGCAAGAGGGTTGTCAATCCCCTTGGACTCGTTATTTGCAAGCTTGTAAGTAGTGTGGTAGGTAGTAGATAATTGGAAATTGCAAAATAAAATAAAAAGTAAATGATTGCAGCAAGGTATTGTAGCCTTTGTAAACTTATAAGTGAATAGACCCGGGGGCCATAGTTTTCCCTAGTGGCATCTCTCATGAAAGTAAGCATACGGTGGGTAAACAAATTACTGTTGGGCAATTGATAGAAAAGCGCATAGTTATGTGATATTCACGGCAATGATCATGTGTATGTAGGCATCACGTCCATAAGCAAATAGGCCGACTCCTGCCTGCACCTATTACTATTACTCCACCCATCGATCGCTATCCAGCATGCATCTAGAGTATTAAGTAAAACAGAGTAATGCTTGGAGAATGATAACATGATGTAGACAAAGAGAATTCAATTAATATGAACTAACCCCATTGTTTTATCCTTAGTGGAAACAATACAAAGACGTATCTTGTCCCCTTCTGTCACTTGGATATAGAAATCCGTCAGATTGAACCCACTACAACGCACCCCTCTCACTGAAGATAGATCAATCTACTTGGCCAAAGCAAATAAATATATCGGAGAGATTTACGAAGCCATGATGATCATGCACATAAGAATCATAATAGATTTCAGAGAAGACTCGGATATTTTTCATGAATAATCTGAACATAAACCCACAATTCATCGGATCCCAACAAACGCACCGCACAAAAGAACTACATTGGGTAGATCAAAGCGAAGATGCGATGATCATTGTATTAAAGAGAGAGAGAGAGAGAGCCATCTACGTAATAACTACGGACCCGTAGGTCTGTGGTGAACTACTCACACATCACCATGGGAGCAGCAAGGATGATGTAGAGGCCCTCCGTGATTGATCCCCCGGCAGGGCACCGGAACAGGGCTCCAGATGGTCACACCGCGGAACAAAGACTTGCGGCGGCATAAATAGTGTTTCGGGATGCTCCATAGGGTTTTTGGGATTAGTGAGAATTTATAGGCCAGAGAGGGGCACCGGGAGGCACCCGAGGGGGGCACGAGGCAACAGGGCGCGGCCTACCCCCTGGGCGCCCTGTTGGCTCGTGCCTCCCTCGTGAGTTTATAGGACTGGAATTAGGGTCGGGGAGACATGTGGGCCACAAACGGACTCCAGATCAGCCCTCCTGAGGAAGAACAGGAGGTGGCGGCGGCTCCGTCTCGTAGATCGCGATGAAAACTTCTCTCTTGTTTTTTTCTCCGAAGATGTGAGTTTATAGAACTGGAATTAGGGTTGGGGAAGACACGTGGGCCCCACGAGCTAAAATGGCGTGCCCTGGGGGTGGGCGCGCCCTGTTGGCTCATGGCCCATAGGCAGCCCCCTCCGGTGGTTCTTCGCTCCATAATCCATTATAATTCCCAGAAAAAATTCACAAAAAGTTTCGTCCAATTCCGAGAACTTTTATTTCTGCACAAAAATCACATCAAGGTAGTTATGCTGAAAACAGTGTCAATCCGGATTAGTTTCATTCAAATCATGCAAATTAGAGTCCAAAATAAGAGCAAAAGTGTTTGAAAAAAAATATAAGTTGGAGACGTATCAACTCCCCCAAGCTTAACTCATTGCTTGTCCTCAAGCAATTCAGTTGATAAACTGAAAGTGATAAAGAAAACTTTTACAAACTCTTTTGTTCTCGTTGCCATATATACGCTTAGCTAGTGTTCAGGTTTTCAGCATAAATCATAAGTAACCATATCCATGGTAACAATTAAACATCATATTCACTCATGGCAATACATAAACAACTAGCGAGCAATAATAAGATATCTCACATGCCAACAATTTGTCAAAACAATCATGGTATAATATGATGAGATGGTATTTCGCTAGCCCTTTCTGAGACTGCACCTCTGAGGTTCAAGCAGCGACTAAACATTATAATTCAGGGTATAAGAGATCCAATCATGCTCACGTCCAACATTAACTAGACTCAATGCATAAAAATGACAATAGTGGTCTCCGGTCTGGTGCTTTTAGTAAGAAGATGGTGACTTAGGAACAACATAAAAGTAAATAGAAAGGCCCTTCACAGAGGGAAGCATTGATTTGCAGAGGTGCTAGAGCTCAAGTTTTAAAAACAGAGTTTGAAATTGTAATTTTGGGTGGTGCACTTTTCCTGTCAACGTTACGACAAAGATTTTCAGTATATTCCATGCTAAACTCATTATTGGCGGTTCCCAAACAGAATTGTAAAGTTTACTCCTATCCACCATCCATACACAAACCATGGTTGACCGAATCCACGGGTGCCTGCCACCATATCAATCGTCCCAAGGAGTTTTGTTTTAATTAATTTGATTTTGCAGGACTGGGCATCCTTTTTATCAGCCTCTCTCTTGTAATGACGACGAATAAACGACCGTCTTGAGAATAACTCACTTAGCATGGAAGATACCGACCGCCCTATCGCTACATGAGCGGTCTGAGTGCACAAAACAGATGTTTGTTTGAATATTAGAGATGACACATGCAAATTTACTTGGAATGACAGGGTAATACTTCATATAGGTAGGTATGGTGGACTCATGTGGAACAACTTTGGGTTCAAGAGTTTGGATGCACAAGCAGCATTCCCGCTAGTACAGGTGAAGGCTAGCAATAGATTGGGAAGCGACTAGCTAGAAAGCAAAAATGGCCATAAGCATGCATTGTGAATAATTAACATTGGACATTAGCATGAGTAGGATACTACCATACCACATCATAACCAGTTTAATGCATGTTGACACACAAGATAAATCATTATCAACTCCTAGCTATTTAAGCATGGCATGAGAAACTATAATCTCTAATTGTCATCATAAACCTTTACACTCATGATATACTGAATCAAGATCGAACGAGCTAAACATATTTACAAAAACGGAAAACCAGAAGAGTTCATACCAGCTTCCTTTGCCACGATCACTTCATCCAATATCCTCATTATTGACTTTCACTTGCACGACCGAATGACGTGATAGTAATAATAGTGCAAGTGTGCCGTGGACTAAGCTGGGATCTACGAAACAATTTAGGCAAAGGAGAAGACAAGGTAGGGGCGGCTCTTTTTGTTATATCAACATTTATGCATATGGAGCCACTCAACATTTTCATCGTGGTCTTCTCCTTTCAACGACTCAAAGAAAAGAAAAAGAAGTTCAGAGAAACACACTGAAAGATATTTGGAGTTTTTGTTTTTCTCAAGAAAACAAAATAAACAAAGGAAAATAAGAACGAGAAAAAAATTATTTACACGGGAAAGCTCCCAACAAGTAAAGGAAATATTTTTGGGTTTTCTTTTAATACTACAACTAATTAAACGGGAAAGAAAAACCGAAAAGAAGCAAGAAATATTTTTGGGTTTTCTAAAGTTTTTTAAACACATATGAAGAAAGCGGAAAAATAAAACTTAGATGGATATACAATGAAAGAGGATGAACACCGACAGTTTATATTAAGTGTGTGAACATGAATGTAATGTCGGTGAGAAATACGTCCTCCCCCAAGCTTAGGCGTTTGCCTAGCTTGGTGATCACCATTGATAAAAGCCGCCATGTCTGGGAAAGTAATGTTGCTGAGGTACCTGAGCATCCCATGCCTGGGCCTCTTTCTCCGCCATAGCCAACTTGTTCTGATAAGCAATTATATCCTTTGGCATGACGGTATATCCGTACCTGCCATGAAAGTTAAACAAAGAGGGTGCAGGCAACACAATAACATCACGAGTAATCTCGTTGTATATTAAGTTATAGCAAATGTGCTGTGGGGGCTTAGGTTCATCAATGAATTGGTGTTCTAACATGGACTGGTGGTCAAGATAAACTTTAGGCAACAATTAATCAGTGGGGCGAATGGCGACAATAAAATGATTTGCTAGGCGGGTAGCATAAATACCACCATGGATTTTGCCCTTAATCCGGATAAGATGCAAGCGACGTGCAACGATAGCTCCTATGCTGTAAGTATTGTCGCCATAAAGTGCGCGACGTAAGATAGAGAGGGTGGGAGCACTGAGACCACCGCCCTTAGTCATAGTAGTTAAACATTTCCCTATAAATAAAGCGAAGTAGTGCACAGAAGGGAAATGTAAACTAGTGGCCCTAGCCTTCGACACGCCCCTGGTTTTTCCCACGATCAAGGTGAGGAGAAATTCCTCGAACTCCTCGGTTCTAGTCTCACAAGTTCCCCCATCAGAAGGAATCATGCATATATCACAGAATTCAGAGAGTGGTATTTGACGATGTTCATCATATAAATCAAAATGAACCGTGGGGGCACCGGGCGTACTGTTGAAGTAAAAAATTTGAACAAATGAATTTGTAAGGAGATAGTATTGGTCACACTCATCTGCGAGGAAGTTGGTCAGCCCGACATTTGCAATCAATTGCATGAACTCTTGATGAAAATCCGCCTCACCCATGAAAGGTGTATGTGGCCATTCACATGGCCTAACCTCCGTGTTGTGAGGAATGTTGATATCTCAGTCCTGGTTCCTCACAGCAACTCTTCTAGAGCTCCGGCTTGAAGAACCTCTCTTAAAGAAGTTCATCTTCCTATGAACAATTTCTGAAATTTTTGGACCACAAAATTATGTCAATAAAACTTTGCAAGATTGATAGCAACTACTCATATGAATGCCTAGAAGACATATCAAGCATTCCCACTACTTGGAACTCAAAGAATTAGACATGCAAGCTCATTTTCAGTAGCACCAAGTGCAGCAAAATATGCAAGATATGAACAATTAAAGCAAAAACTAATTGGAGGAATGAGAGAGTCACATACGATGGAACAATTCCTTAAAACAGTTTCAGAAACGCAGTTCCGAGTAAAGAGATCAAAATTTTCAGTTTCAGGAGGAAGAAAACGAGAGAGAGAGAGAGATAGAGAGAGAGAGAGCTAGGGATTTTTGCTGCAGGTGAGGGACGACATGGGCTAAAGAGATAAGGTAGGAGGGCCCTATGGGCCCCACAACCCAACAGGGCACGCCCTGATACGTCTCCAACCCGGACTGACGTTGTTTTTAGCAAAACTTTACAAGATTTATGAAGTATTCGTGCCATGATTGCCTATGTTTACAATACTTTTATATGGTTTTGATGCACTTTACAAGATTTATTTAGAACTAACCCGGACTGGCGTTGTTTTCAGCAAAACTACCGTGGTGTTGTTTTTTTGTGCAGAAATCAAAGTTCTCCAAATACAACGAAACTTTTTGATGATTTTTATGGAACAAAAGAGGCGCTAGAAGCTTCGTTGGAGAGCCAGGAGAGCCACGAGGTGGGCACAACCCACTAGGGCGCGCCAGGCCCCTCTAGCGCGCCCTGGTGTCATGTGGTCCACTCGTGGTCCAACTTCGCGTGAAACCGACGCCAAAAAATCCTATATATTGAGAAACCTCCAGAAATAACTCTAGACGGGAAGTTCCGCTGCCGCAAAGCCTCTGTATCGACGAAAAACCAATCTGGAGAGAAAACAGTACCCTGCCGGAGAGGGGAAATCATCTCCGGTGGCCATCTTCATCATCCCGGCGGAGGCCATGACGAGGAGGCAGTAGTCCACCCTCGGGGTTGAGTGTATGTACCAGTAGCTATGTGTTCAATATCTCTCTCTCGTGTTCTTGAGATGTCATGATCTTGATGTATCACGGGCTTTGTTAGTATAGTCGGATCGTATGATGTTATTCCCTTGCTATCATGTTGTGATGAATTGAATCTGTCCCTTTGAGATATCGTTATGTTGGATTGAATATTGGATTTGAGAACACTTGATATATGTCTTGCATATGGATACCCGTGGTGACAATGGGGTGTTCTATTGATTCACTTGATGTATGTTTTGGTACTCAACTTACGGATTCCCGAGGTGACATTAGGGTAATCTATGCATAAGGGTTGATGCACGTTCTTGTCCTACGTTCTACGATAGAAATCTTGGGGCACTCTTTGAGGTTCTTTGTGTTGGATTGAGTATTATGAATCTGAAATTGTTTGATGCGTATCGTATAATTAACTCATGGATACTTGTGGTGACATTGGAGTATCTAGGTGACATTAGAGTTGGTTGATGCGTATCATATGGTGTTATTTTAGTACGAACTCTTAGATAGATTGATCAGAAAGGATAACTTGGTGTTATTTTAGTACGAACTCTTGGATAGATCGATCGGAAAGGATAAGTTTAAGGTGGTTTCGTACCCTACAAACAATTTCTTCTTATGTTCTCCGCTAGATAAGAACTTTGGAGTGATTCTTCGTTGCACGTTGAGGGATGGTTATGTGATCCAATTATATTAGCATTGTTGAGAGATTGCACTAGCGAAAGTACGGACCCTAGGCCTTGTTTTCAAGCATTGCAATACCGTTTGTGCTCACTTTTGTTACTTGCTACCTTGCTGTTTTTATATTTTCAGATTACAAAAACCTATATCTATCATCCATATTGCACTTGTATCACCATCTCTTCGCCGAACTAGTGCACCTATACAATTTGCCATTGTATTGGGTGTGTTGGGGACACAAGAGATTTCTTGTATTTGATTGTAGGGTTGTTTGAGAGAGACCATCTTCATCCTACACCTCCCACGGATTGATAAACCTTAGGTCATCCACTTGAGGGAAAATTGCTACTGTCCTACAAAACTCTGCGCTTGGAGGCCCAACACGAGTCTACAAGAATAAAGTTGCATAGTAGACATCAAGCTCTTTTCTGGCGCCGTTGCCGGGGAGGTGAGTGCTTGAAGGTATATCTTTAGATCTTGCAATTAAATCTTTTAGTTTGTTGTTTTATCACTAGTTTGGTTTATAAAAGAAAACTAAACAAATGGAATTGAGCTGGCCCCATATTATTCGTCTTTATCATGTCTTTCTTGAAAATGACGGAAAGGAAAATTGTGCTCAATTGATAGAAGAAGAATTCAATAAAAGTTTGGCATAAATGATGAGCATGATTGCAATGTTGTTAGTATGAATTGTATGAATATCCAAAATACTAATGATGATTGCACTAGTCATGATAAAAATATTTTTATAAGCATGTCAATTTTTGTGGAGTGCATAAAGTTTGTGAAGACGTGCCTTATAGGGATGATAGATTTTGTAAGAAGCATAAACATGATAGAACCAATTTTTTGCTCAAAGTGATAGATGAATTTGCTACAAAATTATGTTCTCTTTGCCCTATTACTTGTGAACTTTGCAATAAAGTTGGTCATCTTAATTTCCAATGCAAACTTTTTCATGATCAAATCATGACCAAATATTGTAATGACTTGATCACCCTTGAACTTTATAATGATCTTTCTCTATTTTTTGGGAGTGAAGAATTGACACATAAACATAGTTGGTTTTAAGTATTCATTCTCATGGACGACATTGAAACTAATCTAAAAAATATCTATATGTTTAGCATGGTAAATTGCAATGAGAATGCTTATATTGCCAACTATAGAAAGATGGGAAAAGCAATAGAATATAAAAGGAATACTAATGAAAGGGTAAAGATTTCCACTTTCCCTCCTATTGTCTCTCATGATGAAATAGGTGACGAGGAGGAGCTCCCTATTCAACCAATCTCATCAATAGGAAGGTCGAAAAAATTAATTAAACCCACATATGATGTGGTGAAGAAGAAGAAAAGAAGAAAGAGTAGTAGAGGTAAAAAGGTATCTCTCCCAAATGATGTTGCTCCTATTATTGTTGTGCCTCACGAGGATGAATAAAAAATAATTGTGGAAGATGATACACTTGATGATGATTTTGTTATGCCTATTACTTGTTGTGATGACTATGATTGGGAAGATAATGATACTTCTTATAATCTTGAAAATCTTTTTGGCACCAACTTGGTAAATTATGATGATAATAATTGTTATACTATTGGTGCTATTCATACTATTAATGATGAGAGTGATTATGCATATGACATGACAAGCCACAAGATTGGGGATGCTATGTTTGATGAGAATGACAACAACAACAACAACAACAACAACAACAACAACAACAACAACAACAACAAAGCCTTTAGTCCCAAACAAGTTGGGGTAGGCTAGAGGTGAAACCCATAAGATCTCGCGACCAACTCATGGTTCTGGCACATGGATAGCAAGCTTCCACGCACCCCTGTCCATGGCTAGTTCTTTGGTGATGCTCCAATCCTTCAGGTCTCTCTTTACGGACTCTTCCCATGTCAAGTTCGGTCTACCCCGGCCTCTTTTGACATTATCAGCACGCTTTAGCCGTCCGCTATGTACTGGGGCTTCTGGAGGCCTGCGCTGAATATGTCCAAACCATCTCAGACAATGTTGGACAAGCTTCTCTTCAATTGGCGCTACCCCAACTCTATCTCGTATATCATCATTCCGGATTCGGTCCTTCCTTGTGTGGCCACACATCCATCTCAACATGCGCATCTCCGCCACACCTAACTGTTGCACATGTCGCCTTTTAGTCGGCCAACACTCAGCGCCATACAACATTGCGGGTCGAACCGCCGTCCTATAGAACTTGCCTTTTAGCTTTTGTGGCACCCTCTTGTCACAGAGAATGCTAGAAGCTTGGCGCCAATTCATCCATCCGGCTTTAATTCGATGGTTCACATCTTCATCGATATCCCCATCCTTCTGCAACATTGACCCCAAATATCGAAAGGTGTCCTTCTGCGGCACCACCTGCCCATCAAGGCTAACATCCTCCTCCTCCTCGTGCCTAGTAGTACCGAAAGCGCACCTCATGTACTCGGTTTTAGTCCTACTAAGTCTAAAACCTTTCGATTCCAAAGTTTGCCTCCATAACTCCAACTTCCTGTTGACCCCCGTCCGACTCTCATCGACTAGCACCACATCGTCCGCAAAGAGCATACACCATGGGATATCTCCTTGTATATCCCTTGTGACCTCATCCATCACCAAGGCAAAAAGATAAGGGCTCAAAGCTGACCCTTGATGCAGTCCTATCTTAATCGGGAAGTCATCAGTGTCGCCATCACTTGTTCGAACACTTGTCACAACATTATCGTACATGTCCTTGATGAGGGTAATGTACTTTGCTGGGACTTTGTGTTTCTCCAAGGCCCACCACATAACATTCCGCGGTATCTTATCATAGGCCTTCTCCAAGTCAATGAACACCATATGCAGGTCCTTCTTTTGCTCCCTATATCTCTCCATAAGTTGTCGTACCAAGAAAATGGCTTCCATGGTCGACCTCCCAGGCATGAAACCAAACTGATTTTTGGTCACGCTTGTCATTCTTCTTAAGCGGTGCTCAATGACTCTCTCCCATAGCTTCATTGTATGGCTCATCAGTTTAATTCCACGGTAATTAGTACAACTCTGAACATCCCCCTTGTTCTTTAAGATTGGTACTAATATACTCCGTCTCCATTCTTCTGGCATCTTGTTTACCCGAAAAATGAGGTTGAAAAGTTTGGTTAGCCATACTATCGCTATGTCCCCGAGGCCTCTCCACACCTCAATGGGGATACAATCAGGGCCCATCGCCTTGCCTCCTTTCATCCTCTTCAAAGCCTCCTTGACCTCCGACTCCTGGATTCGTCGCACAAAAAGCCTGCTAGTATCAGCAAAGGAGTCGTCCAGATCAATGGTAGAGCTCTCACTCTCCCCATTGAACAGCTTGTCAAAGTACTCCCGCCATCTATGCTTAATCTCCTCGTTCTTCACCAGGAGTTGATCTGCTCCGTCCTTGATGCACTTGATTTGGTCAACATCCCTCGTCTTCCTCTCTCGGATCTTGGCCATCTTATAGATGTCCCTTTCGGCTTCCTTCGTTTCTAACCGTTGGTAGAGGTCCTCATACGCCCGGCCCCTTGCTTCACTCACAGCTCGCTTTGCGGCCTTCTTTGCCATCTTGTACTTCTCTATGTTGTCTGCACTCCTATCTAGATATAGGCGTCTGAAACACTCTTTCTTCTCCTTAATTGCCTTCTGGACATCATCGTTCCACCACCAGGTATCTTTAGCTTCTCTTCTACTTCCCCTGGACACTCCAAACTCCTCTGAGGCCACCTTACGAATGCAAGTCGCCATCTTCATCCACATGTTGTCTACATCACCTCCTTCCTCCCAAGGGCCCTCCTTAATGACCCTCTCCTTGAACGCCTGAGCTACCTCCCCCTTGAGCTTCCACCACTTCGTTCTAGCGACTTTGGCACGCTTGTCCCGCTGGACACGAATCCGAAAGCGGAGGTCAGCAACCACAAGCTTATGCTGAGGGACAACACTCTCTCCAGGTATCACCTTACAGTCTAGGCATGCACGCCTGTCTTCTCTTCTCGAGAGGATGAAATCAATCTGGCTAGAGTGTTGCCCACTACTGTAAGTCACTAGATGTGATTCTCTCTTCTTAAAGAGGGTGTTAGCTAAGATCATGTTGTAGGCTAGCGCAAAGCTTAAGACATCTTCTCCTTCTTGGTTCCTGATGCCATAGCCAAAACCCCCATGCACCCCTTCAAAACCTGTGTTAGATGTGCCCACGTGGCCGAGGTCTCCTCCTATGAAGAGCCTCTCGCCAATCGGTACACTCCTAACCATGTCCTCTAGGCCTTCCCAGAACTCCCTCTTGGTGTTCTCATTGTGGCCTACTTGCGGGGCATACGCGCTGATAACGTTGAGAACTAAGTCCCCAACTACCAGCTTGACCAGGATAATCCGGTCCCCACGTCTCTTGACGTCTACCACTCCATCCTTGAGGCTCTTGCTGATCAAGATGCCTACTCCATTTCTGTTTGCAACCGTCCCCGTGTACCACAGCTTGAAGCCGGTACCCTCCTCCTCCTTCGCCTTTTGTCCTCTCCATTTGGTCTCTTGGACGCAAAGGATATCAACGCCTCTCCTCACCGCGGTATCAACTACCTCCCGAAGCTTACCTGTCAGAGACCCTATGTTCCAGCTACCTAAGCGAATCCTCCTAGGCTCGGCTAGCTTCCTTACCCTTCGCACTCGTCGAGTCAAATGCGAAGACCCTTGCTCAATTTCCACTACACCCGGGCGCCGATGTAGCGCGCCACTAAGGATGCGACGACCCGATCCTCGCTCACTTGCCACCGTATCCAGATCAAGATACGGCGCGCCACCTGGGGGGTGACGGCCCGGCCGTTGCCCATTTTCCACCACACCCGGGTTCCGATGTGGCGCGTCGCTGAGAGGGTTACGCCCCAACGAAAATCTTTTGGGTGTCATCTCCACAAGAGTGGCTGAGTTTTGACGTTGGCTCGCCAAGCCTATCACAACCCTCCTCCTTTATCCGGGCTTGGGACCGGCTATGTTGAGACAACATAGGCGGAGTTTATGTTTGATGAGAATGACATGTTTGAGAATTTATTTGCTGCAATTAATGTTAGTCCCAAGCTTGGGGATGCTATGCTTAATGAAGATGATCTTTTTAGTTCCCCTACTTTGAATGATCAAATTTGTTATGATGATTGCATGCCTCCTATTTATGATGATTGTGATATTTATGAAAGTGGGTTTGGAAGAGTGTCAACTTTAGATAATTATTAACCCACTAGTTTGGAGGGTGTTGAATTTTATTATAATGATAAAAGTGGATTTGGAGAGGTCATGACTTTATTTAGTAATGATTCCACTATTTCGAAATAGGTTTCACTTGACTATGATGAGAACAAAGTTGCTACTTATGATGATTATTGTGATGATACTTATGTTATAAAAAGTAGTGATTATTATTGTCATAATTTTGAATATCGTTTTACTGAACATTACTCTTTTAATGTGGAAACAATTTATAGTATTCGAGTTTCATTTGATGCTCCCACTATTATGAATGAGAAGAAATTGCTTATGTGGAGAGTAATAGATTTTCTATGCTTGTAAATCATGAAAAGGTTGCTTTTATGTGATAGTTATATTGTGAAATTCCTTCATCATGATACTAATAATTATTATGAGGGAGGAACATATGCTTGTATGCATTGCAATAATATCAAGTTTCCTCTCTATGTGTTCAAAGTTTTGAAGTTATGCTTGTTTTGCCTTCCTATGCTAGTTGATTCTTGCTCCCATAAATTGTTTGCTCACAAAATCCCTATGCATAGGAAGTGGGTTAGACTTAAATGTGCTTGTCATGAGATTCATGATGCTCCCTTACATGTTTCGAATACTATTCCTATGTGAGCATCATTGAAATCATCATGCCTAGCTAAAAGGCATTAAAGAAAAGCGCTTGTTGGGAGACAACCCGACACTTATAATTTATGTTTTGATGTGTTCAAATGATTAAGCTACTGTATTAATAATGTTTTGTGCCTTTTATTTCAATAAAGTTCCAAGTAAAGCCTTTGGGATGACTCACAAGATGAGTACAATTGATGCTCAACAAAAACAGAAACTTTTGATTCCAGTACAGGAATTTTCAATTTTTACTGGAGCGTGATAATGATCTGAAAATTTTACACAGTCTTAATATACAAATTCTTCAGGTTTTCTTAATTTATAAGAAGTTTTGTAGGTAGGGAAGTATGGTTACACTACAGATCTTCACAGACTGTTCTGTTTTTGACAGATTCTGTTTTGCATGCATAGTTTTCTTGTTTTAGTGTTTCCATGGCTTATATTTAGTGGTATAAATTATGGGAATGGTAGAATACAGTAGGTATCATCTGGGAACAATTATGAATCTTGTCTTGACAGTACCTAAGTGAATGATCTATCTTTATTATACTAACACATCTCACGAAGTGCCGTTAAGTTTTGTGTGATTGAAGTTTTAAAGTTTTGGTTGAGACACCGATATGAGGAGAATAAGGAGTGACAAGAACATAATCTTGGGGATGCCCAAGGCAACCCCAAGGTAATATCCTAGGAATACTCAAGCGCCTAAGCTTGGGGATGCCCCGGAAGGCATCCCCTTTTTCGTTCCCATAATTTATGCTTGGGGATGCTATGCTTAATGAAGATGATCTTTTTAGTTCCCATACTTTGAATGATCAAATTTGTTATGATGATTGCATGCCTCCTATTTATGATGATTGCGATATTTATGAAAGTGGGTTTGGAAGAGTGTCAACTTTAGATAATTATTATCCCACTATTTTGGAGGGTGTTGAATTTTATTATAATGATAAAAGTGGATTTGGAGAGGTCATGATTTTATTTAGTAATGATTCCACTATTTCGGAAGAGGTTTCACTTGACTGTGATGAGAAAAAAGTTGCTACTTATGATGATTATTGTGATGATACTTATGTTATAAAAATTAGTGATAATTATTGTCATAATTTTGAATATACTTTTACTGAACATTACTCTTTTAATGTGGAAACAATTTATAGTATTCAAGTTTCATTTGATGCTCCCACTATTATGAATGAGAAGAAATTTGCTTATGTGGAGAGTGATAAATTTTCTATGCTTGTAGATCATGAAAAGAATGCTTTATGTGATAGTTATATTGTTGAATTCCTTCATGATGCTACTGAAAATTATTATGAGAGAGGAACATATGCTTGTAGGAATTGCAATAATATCAAGTTTCCTCTCTATGTGTTCATAGTTTCGAAGTTATGCTTGTTTTGTGTGACGCCCCCGACTTAATCGTGCACTAATCATACACGCAAACGTGCACGATCAAGCACAGGGACTCACGGGAAGATATCACAACACAACTCTAAACTCAAATAATAAGCACAAATCATCATATTACACGCCAGGGGTCACGAGGACCCGAATACATAAATCATACACACAAATGATATCTGAGTACAGACATAGTTAGTAAAGTTTTGCCTTAAGAAGGCTAGCACAAACAACGATACAGATCGAAAAGGCGAAGGCCTCCTGCCTAGGGCCTCCTAACTACTCCTGGTCGGCTAGATCAACCCAGTAGTAAGTGCCGTCGGGACCCTCCTGGTAGTAAGCTTCGGCAGTGTCGTCTGGCTCCTGGGCTCCGTCGTCTGATGTATCATCATATAGGTATGGGGGAAAAGAATAACAGAGCAACCGTGAGTACTCATCCAAAGTACTCGCAAGACTGACATCAGAACTATGCTAAATATGCATTGGTATCAAATGAAAAGGCTGTATCTGTGGACTATATAGCAGAAATGCCAGAAGAGAGAAAGGCCTAGCCTATCAAAGACTAGCATCTTCAAGTAGTCTTGCAGCATCAGAAGAGAGTAGATAATAGTAGCATACATGTGGATATACAACAGCAATGCCCTGAGATCCTTTCTCGACTCCCTGCGAGAAAGCGGTCCCGAGAGCATTATTAACAGTTTAATATGAATCATCATCAATTTGTAGTTGTCATAGATCCGGGCACAACTCCGAGCGTCCTGTTACCGTGGACACGGCTATTCGAATAGATAACTTCCCTGCAGGGGTGCACTACTGTTACCCAACACGCTCGATTAACTCCGGCCGGACACACTGGCTGGGTAATGCCCGGCCTCGGCTGATCGACACATCGCAGCCCGACCTAGAGCTCAGCAGAGAGGTCAACACGCCGGTCTAAATCCTAAGCACAAAGGGGTCTTGGGCCATCGCCCTTTGCACTCCCGCACGTTGCGAGGGTAGCCGGGGCCCAGGCGCGACACTGAATACACCAGTAACGTAACCAGCCCACCCCAACCAGCCCGCATCTCTGAGCTGTGACGTCTGAAGAGCTTTCGGCTGATACTACGGTGTAGAGGGCCCCATTAAACCATTATCCCACGTGGTGGTAGTGCGAAATGGGCACGATGACCCACTCAGATCAAATACCCAGTTCCGTTAGGCGTATTTAGTATCGCGCGGGTGCTCTTGGAGCCGACCCGTCTTTAATGATTTTCACTCGCGGGCACCCTTGGGGCCAGCCCGACTTTACATTTCCCCGCGGGTACCTCTCGAGGTGGACCCGCCTATAACAAAGGTCATAGTAACTGTGTGTCCAAGTACCGAGGAGGAATCCGAGGAATCACCCTCGATGGATTCCCACTCGAGGAGTTGCACGACGGTAGCCAATCGGAGGTGATGAAAGAGGAATCACCCTCGGTAACACACATCCGGGATGCTATTCTACAGAGGCACCATCGAAAGTGAGCTAAGAGGTATCACCCTCGGCACTCGATGCCAGCTCTGCAGTGTCAAGCAATTTAGGGGGTGTGCAGTGATGTGCTGTTCTCAGCCCGTCGAACATTTGATCGGGGCGCAGATGCTAAAGCGGAGCAACTACAGCAAGGGAGAGGGGCCACAGATGGTTTTCCATCCAACCTATAATAAACAGTTTGGATAATAAGGCAGGTATCAACAGTAGTTACAAGGACAGGCTATGCATCAGATTAGGATAAATCAAAATAGCAGCAATTTCTAATGCAAGCAGGAGGGAGAAGGAATGGATGAAATAGGCATGCGTCAAGGGGGTTTGCTTGCCTGGAAGCTCTGCTGAGAGAGGCTGATCGTCAGACGGCTGCTCGTCGGGGGTGTAGTCGAACTCTGCTGGGACGACGTCGGTCTCGGCGTCTATCGAGAGAGAAGGAAGGGGGAAGAAACAATAAATTTCACGGCAAAATGCAATCACTATGCATGACAAGCCTAAAATGATATGCAGATGTGTTTTATTGCCTAACTAAATGATTTAGTTAATTTAGGAATTTATCTGGATTTATCTAATTAAAGTTGTGCACTATTCATTTATCGAAAACAGTCAAAATGTTCCATGTTCAGCTAGCTAGGAGTGTTGGACAGGTGTTTTGATTACATATTTAGAATCTTCATATTTTTTGATCATTTTACATATACAAATTATTTTCATCTGACTTACGGTTTAAAAGATATGATTTCCTAAAGTTTTATTAATTTTCTGGAATTATTTTAATTATTTAATTCAACATTATCCGAAACAGTGTTGGGATGACGTCAGCATGACGCAATGCTGACGTCAGCGGTCAACAGAGACGCTGACCAGTCAATCTGACGGGTGGGTCCCACATGTCAGTGACCCAGTGGCTAATTAACTAACTAACAGACTAATTAACTAGGTGGGGCCTGCTGGTCAGTGGGTAATTAGTATTTTAATTATACATTTAACTAATTAACAATTTACCTATTTATAAAAACCATTTTAATGGCTAGGCCCCACATGTCAGTGGGTCACCGTGCCCAGTCAGCAACGCTGACTGGTCAACGGGGCCCACGGCCCCACCAGCCAGTGTAACTGGAAGTGGGCCAGGGGCTGCCCCGTCGGACGGCGGCCGGCGACTCGCCGGAATCTCGCCGGCGGGCGCGTTCGCGATGGCGCGGCCATGGGAGGTGATCGGAATTCGCGTAGGGGGCACCATTTTGGTCGCGGCTGGTCGCGTTCGAACGGCACGATGACGACGCGTCGAATGGTGGCGGTCTCGCGGGCTGAAATGGCCGGAGTCGAACGCTAGGAGCTCGCCGGCGGCGAGGTGCTCGGGCGGTGGTGGCTAACGGCGATGCAGGGCGCTAACGAGCGAGCAAAGGGGCTAGGCGAGGTCTGTGCGATGCGGCGAAGCAGATGGGCAGCAGCAAACGACCAAATGGTCGCCGGAACGACGCCGGCGACGAGCTAGGCGGCGGCGCGATCGGGCATCTCCAAATGCGGCGGCAACGGCGGCTAAATCACGCAGGGGAGAGAGGGGAGAGGTGCGGCTGCTCACCGAGAGCCTGCAGGTGTGCGAGAGTAGGCTCGGGGGAGGGCGACGACGGTGAATCGGCGCCGGAGACGAAGATGGCCGAGGAGGAAGAAGAGGTCGAGGCGGACGATGCAGTGGCGATGAGCTCCAACGGCTGGGCGGCGTCGACGTAGTCGAGGATGGCGGTGACGATGGGCTAGTCGGAACGGCAATCGGGGCACAATGGCCGCGGGATCGAGCGACGGCGGCGATGAAGCTTTCGGGTGGGGAGAGATCGTGCGCGTGCGAGAGGGGAGAGGGGGAAATGGGCGCTAGGGTTTCGCCCAGGGGTCCGTGGCGATGCTCTTAACCTCCCCGCAGCAGCAGCGGCGCCGGGGGATGGCCGACAGCTGGCCATCGCCGGCCGGACGCGCGCGCGCGATGACGCGTGCGGGAGGAGGGGGACGACCGCGGTGACGGGCTGGGCTGGCTACTGTGCACTTGCGGCCCAAGTGCACAGTAAGCCACTGCCCCTTTTCTTTTTCTTTTCTCTTTTCTCTTATTTCTACTGTTCTGCAAATTGTTTTAGCACTAAATGAATTTTAATAAATGTGTGACTTGGCTCAAACATTACAGTGCATTATTCTCAACCACCAAAAATTGGTTTGGGTAAAACATGATTTCATTTGTAATTCTTATTAAATAAAATGATATTAAATGTTGCAGCTAGCTACTGTTTGAGGTTGATGGAGTCACTTAGGCATTTTTAGTAATGTTGTTTTACTGATCATAATTAGTTATGAATTATTTCCTATTTAATGAACATTTTAGTTTCTGGTTTTGAACAACTTTTATTTTCACTTTAGATTTGAATTGCAAGTTTAAATTGGAATTTGAAATGAGATATGATGCAATGATGCTCAAGCATGGTTAATCATAATGACATGGCATTATCAAAGGGGTGATTACTGTAGCTATTACATGGGGGCGTTACAATTCTCCTCCTCTAACAAGAATTCTCGTCCCGAGAATTAAGAGGAAGACTGAAAGAAAGCAGGGTATTCTTCACGAAGACGGTCCTCGCGTTCCCAAGTGGCTTCATCCTCAGAATGATTTGACCACTGAACCTTGAGGAACTTGATCAACTTTTGACGAGTCCGAGGAAACTCCTGACTTGCTTGACGTTCTTCGGGGGAGTCCAGTCAAGAATAGCCTGAACTCGCGGTAATCCTCGTAAACCATATACTCGGGGTACCAGCGGTAGCCAAGTCTGGTCAGGAGGGCGATCAGGACAGCTGGAAAACCAGGGGCATCACGAGCCCAAGTGCGAAGCACAAGCTGCGTCGCAGGGCGCGGTGGAAACAGGCGATCCATCTGAAACAGAGGAAACTTAGGATTGTCAAATGAGAATGAGAAGTATAACAACTTGGAGAGAAAGGTTTAGTGAACCAAAGTAAAGGAGAATATGATTATCAGGCTAATCAGATCAATGATAAGGAATAAGCATAGATAATCCAGCTCTCCGGGTGGACGAGATTACGAGATCCTAGTGTCGGCGTTAGTAAAATTCATTTAACCCGAAAGGAAGAGAGTTCAGAGTCCCAGAGTATAGAAGAGAAATAAAAGATCCTAATACCACCCAGTTGGCGACGTCGGCCCGTAAGCCACACAGCCATGTTAGTAAAATAGTTTTCGGAAACACTAGACTCAACTACGGCCAAGGAGTTGGATAGGGGCTTCCTACAGGCAGTCGGCTCTGATACCAACTTCTGACGCCCCCGACTTAATCGTACACTAATCATACACGCAAACGTGCACGATCAAGCACAGGGACTCACGGGAAGATATCACAACGCAACTCTAAACTCAAATAATAAGCATAAATCATCATATTACACGCCAGGGGTCACGAGGACCCGAATACATAAATCATACACACAAATGATATCTGAGTACAGACATAGTTAGTCAAGTTTTGCCTTAAGAAGGCTAGCACAAACAACCATACAGATCGAAAAGGCGAAGGCCTCCTGCCTAGGGCCTCCTAACTACTCCTGGTCGGCTGGATCAACCCAGTAGTAAGTGCCGTCGGGACCCTCCTGGTAGTAAGCTTCGGCAGTGTCGTCTGGCTCCTGGGCTCCGTCGTCTGATGTATCATCATATAGGTATGGGGGAAAAGAATAACAGAGCAACCGTGAGTACTCATCCAAAGTACTCGCAAGACTGACATAAAACTATGCTAAATATGCATTGGTATCAAATGAAAAGGCTGTATCTGTGGACTATATAGCAGAAATGCCAGAAGAGAGAAAGGCCTAGCCTATCGAAGACTAGCATCTTCAAGTAGTCTTGCAGCATCAGAAGAGAGTAGATAATAGTAGCATACATGTGGATATACAACAGCAATGCCCTGAGATCCTTTCTCGACTCCCTGCGAGAAAGCGGTCCCGAGAGCATTATTAACAGTTTAATATGAATCATCATCAATTTGTAGTTGTCATAGATCCGGGCACAACTCCGAGCATCCTGTTACCGTGGACACGGCTATTCGGATAGATAACTTCCCTGCAGGGGTGCACTACTGTTACCCAACACGCTCGATTAACTCCGGCCGGACACACTGGCTGGGTAATGCCCGGCCTCGGCTGATCGACACATCGCAGCCCGACCTAGAGCTCAGCAGAGAGTTCAACACGCCGGTCTAAATCCTAAGCACAAAGGGGTCTTGGGCCATCGCCCTTTGCACTCCTGCACGTTGCGAGGGTATCCGGGGCCCAGGCGCGACACTGAATACACCAGTGACGTAACCAGCCCACCCCAACCAGCCCGCATCTCTGAGCTGTGACGTCTGAAGAGCTTTCGGCTGATACTACGGTGTAGAGGGCCCCATTAAACCATTATCCCACGTGGTGGTAGTGCGAAATGGGCACGACGACCCTCTCAGATCAAATACCCAGTTCCGTTAGGCGTATTTAGTATCGCGCGGGTGCCCTTGGAGCCGACCCGTCTTTAATGATTTTCACTCGCGGGCACCCTTGGGGCCAGCCCGACTTTACATTTCCCCGCGGGTACCTCTCGAGGTGGACCCGCCTGTAACAAAGGTCATAGTAACTGTGTGTCCAAGTACCGAGGAGGAATCCGAGGAATCACCCTCGATGGATTCCCACTCGAGGAGTTGCACGACGGTAGCCAATCGGAGGTGATGAAAGAGGAATCACCCTCGGTAACACACATCCGGGAAGCTATTCTACAGAGGCACCATCGAAAGTGAGCTAAGAGGTATCACCCTCGGCACTCGATGCCAGCTCTGCAGTGTCGAGAAATTTAGGGGGTGTGCGGTGATGTGCTGTTCTCAGCCCGTCGAACATTCGATCGGGGCGCAGATACTAAAGCGGAGCAACTACAGCAAGGGAGAGGGGCCACAGATGGTTTTCCATCCAACCTATAATAAGCAGTTTGGATAATAAGGCAGGTATCAACATCAGTTACAAGGACAGGCTAAGCATCAGATTAGGATAAATCAAAATAGCAGCAATTTCTAATGCAAGCAGGAGGGAGAAGGAATGGATGATATAGGCATGCGTCAAGGGGGTTTGCTTGCCTGGAAGCTCTGCTGAGAGAGGCTGATCGTCAGACGGCTGCTCGTCGGGGGTGTAGTCGAACTCTGCTGGGACGGCGTCGGTCTCGGCGTCTATCGAGAGAGAAGGAAGGGGGAAGAAACAATAAATTTCACGGCAAAATGCAATCACTATGCATGACAAGCCTAAAATGATATGCAGATGTGTTTTATTGCCTAACAAAATGATTTAGTTAATTTAGGAATTTATCTGGATTTATCTAATTAAAGTTGTGCACTATTCATTTATCAAAAACAGTCAAAATGTTCCATGTTCAGCTAGCTAGGAGTGTTGGACAGGTGTTTTGATTACATATTTAGAATCTTCATATTTTTCTGATCATTTTACATATATAAACTATTTTCATCTGACTTACGTTTAAAAGATATGATTTCCTAAAGTTTTATTAATTTTCTGGAATTATTTTAATTATTTAATTCAACATTATCCGAAACAGTGTTGGGATGACGTCAGCATGACGCAATGCTGACGTCAGCGGTCAACAGAGACGCTGACCAGTCAATCTGACGGGTGGGTCCCACATGTCAGTGACCCAGTGGCTAATTAACTAACTAACAGACTAATTAACTAGGTGGGGCCTGCTGGTCAGTGGGTAATTAGCATTTTAATTATACATTTAACTAATTAACAATTTACCTATTTATAAAAACCATTTTAATGGCTAGGCCCCACATGTCAGTGGGTCACCGTGCCCAGTCAGCAACGCTGACTTGTCAACGGGGCCCACGGCCCCACCAGCCAGTGTCACTGGAAGTGGGCCAGGGGCTGCCCCGTCGGACGGCGGCCGGCGACTCGCCGGAATCTCGCCGGCGGGCGCGTTCGCGATGGCGCGGTCATGGGAGGTGATCGGAATTCGCGTAGGGGGCACCATTTTGGTCGCGGCTGGTCGCGTTCGAACGGCACGACGACGACGCGTCGAATGGTGGCGGTCTCGCGGGCTGAAACGGCCGGAGTCGAACGCTAGGAGCTCGCCGGCGGTGGTGGCTAACGACGATGCGGGGCGCTAACGAGCGAGCAAAGGGGCTAGGCAAGGTCAGTGCGATGCGGCGAAGCAGATGGGCAGCAGCAAACGACCAAATGGTCGCCGGAACGACGCCGGCGACGAGCTAGGCGGCGGCGCGATCGGGCATCACCAAATGCGGCGGCAACGGCGGCTAAATCGCGCAGGGGAGAGAGGGGAGAGGTGCGGCTGCTCACCGAGAGCCTGCAGGTGTGCGAGAGTAGGCTCGGGGGAGGGCGATGGCGGTGAATCGGCGCCGGAGACGAAGATGGCCGAGGAGGAAGAAGAGGTCGAGGCGGACGATGCAGTGGCGATGAGCTCCAACGGCTGGGCGGCGTCGACGTAGTCGAGGATGGCGGTGACGATGGGCTAGTCGGAACGGCAATCGGGGCACGGTGGCCGCGGGATCGAGCGACGGCGGCGATGAAGCTTTCGGGCGGGGAGAGATCGAGCGCGTGTGAGAGGGGAGAGGGGGAAATGGGCGCTAGGGTTTCACCCAGGGGTCCGTGGCGATGCTCTTAACCTCCCCGCAGCGGCAGCGGTGCCGGGGGATGGCCGACAGCTGGCCATCGCCGGCCGGACGCGCGCGCGCGATGACGGGTGCGGGAGGAGGGGGACGACCGCGGTGACGGGCTGGGCTGGCTACTGTGCACTTGCGGCCTAAGTGTACAGTAAGCCACTGCCCCTTTTCTTTTTCTTTTCTCTTTTCTCTTATTTCTACTGTTCTGCAAATTGTTTTAGCACTAAATGGATTTTAATAAATGTGTGACTTGGCTCAAACATTACAGTGCATTATTCTCAACCACCAAAAATTGGTTTGGGTAAAACATGATTTCATTTGTAATTCTTAGTAAATAAAATGATATTAAATGTTGCTGCTAGCTACTGTTTGAGGTTGATGGAGTCACTTAGGCATTTTTAGTAATGTTGTTTTACTGATCATAATTAGTTATGAATTATTTCCTATTTAATGAACATTTTAGTTTCTGGTTTTGAACAACTTTTATTTTCACTTTAGATTTGAATTGCAAGTTTAAATTGGAATTTGAAATGAGATATGATGCAATGATGCTCAAGCATGGTTAATCATAATGACATGGCATTATCAAAGGGGTGATTACTGTAGCTATTACATGGGGGCGTTACAATTCTCCTCCTCTAACAAGAATTCTCGTCCCGAGAATTAAGAGGAAGTCTGAAAGAAAGCAGGGTATTCTTCACGAAGACGGTCCTCGCGTTCCCAAGTGGCTTCATCCTCAGAATGATTTGACCACTGAACCTTGAGGAACTTGATCAACTTTTGATGAGTCCGAGGAAACTCCTGACTTGCTTGACGTTCTTCGGGGGAGTCCAGTCAAGAATAGCACTCGCGGTAATCCTTGTAAACCATATACTCGGGGTACCAGCGGTAGCCAAGTCTGGTCAGGAGGGCGATCAGGACAGCTGGAAAACCAGGGGCATCACGAGCCCAAGTGCGAAGCACAAGCTGCGTCGCAGGGCGCGGTGGAAACAGGCGATCCATCTGAAACAGAGGAAACTTAGGATTGTCAAATGACAATGAGAAGTATAACAACTTGGAGAGAAAGGTTTAGCGAACCAAAGTAAAGGAGAATATGATTATCAGGCTAATCAGATCAATGATAAGGAACAAGCACAGATAATCCAGCTCTCCGGGTGGACGAGATTACGAGATCCTAGTGTCGGCGTTAGTAAAATTCATTTAACCCGAAAGGAAGAGAGTTCAGAGTCCCAGAGTATAGAAGAGAAATAAAAGATCCTAATACCACCCAGTTGGCGACGTGGGCCCGTAAGCCACACAGCCATGTTAGTAAAATAGTTTTCAGAAACACTAGACTCAACTACGGCCAAGGAGTTGGATAGGGGCTTCCTACAGGAAGTCGGCTCTGATACCAACTTGTGACGCCCCCGACTTAATCGTGCACTAATCATACACGCAAACGTGCATGATCAAGCACAGGGACTCACGGGAAGATATCACAACGCAACTCTAAACTCAAATAATAAGCATAAATCATCATATTACACGCCAGGGGTCACGAGGACCCGAATACATAAATCATACACACAAATGATATCTGAGTACAGACATAGTTAGTCAAGTTTTGCCTTAAGAAGGCTAGCACAAACAACGATACAGATCGAAAAGGCGAAGGCCTCCTGCCTAGGGCCTGCTAACTACTCCTGGTCGGCTGGATCAACCCAGTAGTAAGTGCCGTCGGGACCCTCCTGGTAGTAAGCTTCGGCAGTGTCGTCTGGCTCCTGGGCTCCGTCGTCTGATGTATCATCATATAGGTATGGGGGAAAAGAATAACAGAGCAACCGTGAGTACTCATCCAAAGTACTCGCAAGACTGACATCAGAACTATGCTAAATATGCATTGGTATCAAATGAAAAGGCTGTATCTGTGGACTATATAGCAGAAATGCCAGAAGAGAGAAAGGCCTAGCCTATCGAAGACTAGCATCTTCAAGTAGTCTTGCAGCATCAGAAGAGAGTAGATAATAGTAGCATACATGTGGATATACAACAGCAATGCCCTGAGATCCTTTCTCGACTCCCTGCGAGAAAGCGGTCCCGAGAGCATTATTAACAGTTTAATATGAATCATCATCAATTTGTAGTTGTCATAGATCCGGGCACAACTCCGAGCGTCCTGTTACCGTGGACACGGCTATTCGAATAGATAACTTCCCTGCAGGGGTGCACTACTGTTACCCAACACGCTCGATTAACTCCGGCCGGACACACTGGCTGGGTAATGCCCGGCCTCGGCTGATCGACACATCGCAGCCCAACCTAGAGCTCAGCAGAGAGGTCAACACGCCGGTCTAAATCCTAAGCACAAAGGGGTCTTGGGCCATCGCCCTTTGCACTCCTGCACGTTGCGAGGGTAGCCAGGGCCCAGGCGCGACACTGAATACACCAGTGATGTAACCAGGCCACCCCAACCAGCCCGCATCTCTGAGCTGTGACGTCTGAAGAGCTTTCGGCTGATACTACGGTGTAGAGGGCCCCATTAAACCATTATCCCACGTGGTGGTAGTGCGAAATGGGCACCATGACCCACTCAGATCAAATACCCAGTTCCGTTAGGCGTATTTAGTATCGCGCGGGTGCTCTTGGAGCCGACCCGTCTTTAATGATTTTCACTCGCGGGCACCCTTGGGGCCAGCCCGACTTTACATTTCCCCGCGGGTACCTCTCGAGGTGGACCCGCTTGTAACAAAGGTCATAGTAACTGTGTGTCCAAGTACCGAGGAGGAATCCGAGGAATCACCCTCGATGGATTCCCACTCGAGGATTTGCATGACGGTAGCCAATCGGAGGTGATGAAAGAGGAATCACCCTCGGTAACACACATCCGGGAAGCTATTCTACAGAGGCACCATCGAAAGTGAGCTAAGAGGTATCACCCTCGGCACTCGATGCCAGCTCTGCAGTGTCGAGAAATTTAGGGGGTGTGCGGTGATGTGCTGTTCTCAGCCCGTCGAACATTCGATCGGGGCGCAGATGCTAAAGCGGAGGAACTAGAGCAAGGGAGAGGGGCCACAGATGGTTTTCCATCCAACCTATAATAAGCAGTTTGGATAATAAGGCAGGTATCAACATCAGTTACAAGGACAGGCTATGCATCAGATTAGGATAAATCAAAATAGCAGCAATTTCTAATGCAAGCAGGAGGGAGAAGGAATGGATGATATAGGCATTCTTCAAGGGGGTTTGCTTGCCTGGAAGCTCTGCTGAGAGAGGCTGATCGTCAGACGGCTGCTCGTCGGGGGTGTAGTCGAACTCTGCTGGGACGGCGTCGGTCTCGGCGTCTATCGAGAGAGAAGGAAGGGGGAAGAAACAATAAATTTCACGGCAAAATGCAATCACTATGCATGACAAGCCTAAAATGATATGCAGATGTGTTTTATTGCCTAACTAAATGATTTAGTTAATTTAGGAATTTATCTGGATTTATCTAATTAAAGTTGTGCACTATTCATTTATCGAAAACAGTCAAAATGTTCCATGTTCAGCTATCTAGGAGTGTTGGACAGGTGTTTTGATTACATAATTAGAATCTTCATATTTTTTTGATCATTTTACATATATACATTATTTTCATCTGACTTACGGTTTAAAAGATATGATTTCCTAAAGTTTTATTAATTTTCTGGAATTATTTTAATTATTTAATTCAACATTATCCAAAACAGTGTTGGGATGACGTCAGCATGACACAATGCTGACGTCAGCGGTCAACAGAGACGCTGACCAGTCAATCTGACGGGTGGGTCCCACATGTCAGTGACCAAGTGGCTAATTAACTAACTAACAGACTAATTAACTAGGTGAGGCCTGCTGGTCAGTGGGTAATTAGCATTTTAATTATACATTTAACTAATTAACAATTTACCTATTTATAAAAACCATTTTAATGGCTAGGCCCCACATGTCAGTGGGTCACCGTGCCCAGTCAGCAACGCTGACTGGTCAACGGGGCCCACGGCCCCACCAGCCAGTGTCACTGGAAGTGGGCCAGGGGCTGCCCCGTCGGACGGCGGCCGGTGACTCGCCGGAATCTCGCCGGCGGGCGCGTTCGCGGCGGCGCGGCCACGGGAGGTGATCGGAATTCGCGTAGGGGGCACCATTTTGGTCGCGGCTGGTCGCGTTCGAACGGCACGACGACGACGCGTCGAATGGTGGCGGTCTCGCGGGCTGAAACGGCCTGAGTCGAACGCTAGGAGCTCGCCGGCGGCGAGGTGCTCGGGCGGTGGTGGCTAACGGCGATGCGGGGCGCTAACGAGCGAGCAAAGGGGCTAGGCGAGGTCAGTGTGATGCGGCGAAGCAGATGGGCAGCAGCAAACGACCAAATGGTCGCCGGAACGACGCCGGCGACGAGCTAGGCGGCGGCGCGATCGGGCATCTCCAAATGCGGCGGCAACGGCGGCTAAATCGCGCAGGGGAGAGAGGGGAGAGGTGCGGCTGCTCACCGAGAGCCTGCAGGTGTGCGAGAGTAGGCTCGGGGGAGGGCGACGGCGGTGAATCGGCGCCGGAGACGAAGATGGCCGAGGAGGAAGAAGAGGTCGAGGCGGACGATGCAGTGGCGATGAGCTCCAACGGCTGGGCGGCGTCGACGTAGTCGAGGATGGCGGTGACGATGGGCTAGTCGGAACGGCAATCGGGGCACGGTGGCCCCGGGATCGAGCGACGGCGGCGATGAAGCTTTCGGGTGGGGAGAGATCGAGCGCGTGCGAGAGGGGAGAGGGGGAAATGGGCGCTAGGGTTTCGCCCAGGGGTCCGTGGCGATGCTCTTAACCTCCCCGCAGCGGCAGCGGCGCCGGAGGATGGCCGACAGCTGGCCATCGCCGGCCGGACGCGCGCGCGCGCGCTGATGCGTGCGGGAGGAGGGGGACGACCGCGGTGACGGGCTGGGCTGGCTATTGTGCACTTGCGGCCCAAGTGCACAGTAAGCCACTGCCCCTTTTCTTTTTCTTTTCTCTTTTCTCTTATTTCTACTGTTCTACAAATTGTTTTAGCACTAAATGAATTTTAATAAATGTGTGACTTGGCTCAAACATTACAGTGCATTATTCTCAACCACCAAAAATTGGTTTGGGTAAAACATGATTTCATTTGTAATTCTTATTAAATAAAATGATATTAAATGTTGCTGCTAGCTACTGTTTGAGGTTGATGGAGTCACTTAGGCATTTTTAGTAATGTTGTTTTACTGATCATATTTAGTTATGAATTATTTCCTATTTAATGAACATTTTAGTTTCTGGTTTTGAACAACTTTTATTTTCACTTTAGATTTGAATTGCAAGTTTAAATTGGAATTTGAAATGAGATATGATGCAATGATGCTCAAGCATGGTTAATTATAATGACATGGCATTATCAAAGGGGTGATTACTGTAGCTATTACATGGGGGCGTTACATTTTGACTTCCTATGCTAGTTGATTCTTGTTCCCAAAAATTGTTTGCTCACAAAATCCCTATGCATAGGAAGTGGGTTAGACTGAAATGTGCTTGTGATGAGATTCATGATGCTCTCTTTATGTTTCAATTCTTTACTTTTATGCGAGCATCATTGAAATCATCATTCCTAGCTAAAAGGCATTAAAGAAAATCGCTTGTTGGGAGACAACCCAACACTTTTACTTTCTGTTTTTTGTGTTAGCATGATTAATATACTGCATTAATCATGTTTTGTGTCTTTTATTTCAATAAAGTGCCAAGTAAGGCCTTTGGGATGACTCACAAGATGAGTAGAATTGATGCTGAACCAGAACAGAAACTTTTGACTCCAGTACAGGAATATTAATTTCATACTGGAGCGTGATAATGATCTGATATTTCTACACAGTGTTGATATACAAATTATTCAGGTTGTCCTAATATTTCAGAAATTTTAGAGACAAGGAAGTATGGTTATACTACAGATCTTCACAGACTGTTCTGTTTTTTACAGATTCTGTTTTGCATGCGTAGTTTGCTTGTTTTAGTGTTTACATAGCTTATATTTAGTGGTATAAATTATGGGAATCATATAATACAGTAGGTATAATGTGGGAACAATTATGAATCTTGTCTTGACAGTACCTGAGTGAATGATCTTTATTTATTATACTAACCCATCTCACGAAGTTCCGTTAAGTTTTGTGTGATTGAAGTTTTCAAGGTTTGGGTGAGACGCCGATATGACGAGAATAAGGAGTGACAAGAACCTAAGCTTGGGGATTCCCAAGGCACCCCCAAGGTAATATCCAAGGAAGACTCAAGTGCCTAAGCTTGGCGATGCCCCGGAAGACATCCCCTCTTTCGACTTCAACATTATCAGTATATCTTACTTAGAGCTATATTTTTATTCGTTACATAGTATGTGCTTTGCTTGTATCGTCATTATATTTTGTTGTTCTCTGTTATATGTTATTTATAAGCTTGTTTTTCAATAAAAATTTCCAAGAATTGCTTTTAGGATGCTTGAATTGCATGTTTGATGTGTGCTGTGTACAAACACTTTTGCCGTAGTGTTTGAATTTTCATATTTTACTGGAACGTGCAAAGTTTCTTAAATTTTTACACAGTGTTTTCATATAAATTATTTATCACGTACTAAATTTTCATAATTTTTTTAATTATAGAATTACACTGTTTTCATAAATTGCTACAGACTGTTCTGTTTGGACAGATTGCTATCATAGTTTTGTTATCTGCTTATCCTATAGTTTCCATAGCCTATATTGGTAGATATAAATTGTGGAAATGATAGTAAACAGTAGATGATGTTTGGAAATTATTATGCAAATTTTCTTAGCAGTACATGAAGTGTTGATTTATTCTTATGTGTACTAACCTATCTCACGAGTTCTTTTCGAGTTTTGTGTGGATGAAGTTTTTGAGAATAGGTGAAGCCATGATATGAGAGTATTGAATGAGATACAAAAGCTCAAGCTTGGGGATTCCCAAGGAACCCCAAGTAAATATTTCAAGAAGTCTCAAGCATCTAAGCTTGGGGATGCTATGTATCCCACCTCTCTTCATAAAAAATTATCGGTTAGCCTATGTTGAGCTTAAATTTTTATTTGTCTTTTGCTCGCTGTTTTTCTTGGAGTGCTATTTTTCTTTTGCTCGCTGTTTAAATAAAATAGCCAGATCTGAAATTCTTTATTGAGAGAGATTCATCACATAGCTACTTTATTGTTTGACTACTCGCTTGATCTTCACTTATATCTTTTTGGAGTAGCTTGTCATTTACTCTCATGCTTCACTTAGATTTATTTGAGAGTTAGTAACTTTTTTAAGAAATTCTCTCATGCTTCACTTATATTATTTTGAGAGATGAAAATCTTTATGCTCATGTTCTTCACTTAATTTTTTTTGAGCTTGTCAAAAGCAATTGCAACATATATATGAAACTAGTCCCAAAGTGATAGATATTCAAGAGGGATATAATAAAAACTTTCATGAAGATCATTGGACAAAATAATCTTGATTCCTTGTAATAGTTTTGAGATATGATGATAGTAATATGTGAGCCATGTTGGTGATTAATTATGCTTTAGTAAGAATATTGGTGTTAAGGTTTGTGATTCCCTATGCAAGCACGAAAGTCAATAGTTATGCAATGAAATTACATCCTACTTGTGGTGCATTATTCGGTGTTAGTTATGCTTAATGCCCGTTTATGTGAATTTTCGTTTCTTGGTTGGTTGCTTCTCAATCTATTTGCTAGCCTCCACTTGTACTAAGTAGAAATACTACTTGTGCATCCAAAATCCTTAAACCCAGTTTTGCCATACGAGTCCACCATACCTACCTCTATGCGGTATTTCCATGTCGTTCCAAGCAAATTTGTATGTGTCATCTCTAATTTTGAAAATGAATTTCCTTTTTGTGTTCCCGTACCGCTCATGAAGCGGCAGGGGGTGGCCAATATTTTTCCATGCTAGATGTGTTATTCTCAAGATGAGTGTTTATTCACTTGTCATTGCACGAGAGTACGGCGGTAATAGGGATGCCCAGTCCTGAAATGGAAAAGAAATTTACTTTATGTTGTGAAATAATAAATTCCTTGGAAAGTGTTGGTATGGAAGGCAACTGTGGATACGGCTAGCCATGGATTGTGAAAGAATGGTGGAAAAAGGAATAAAATTTATTTTCTGTTTGGGAACCGTCTATGATATATCTAGCATGGAAAGTATTGAGAACTACTCGGCCGTTTTCGTTGACAGGAAAGGCATGCCACGCAAAAAAAATTTCTCTCTCAATTTAAGCTTTGAGCTCTGGCACCTCTACAAATCCCTACTTCCCTCTGTGAAGGGCCTATCTATTTACTTTATGCAATTTTTATTTTTAATTTGAGTCTCCATCTTCTCTTATAAAGCACCAACTAGGGGGCTCTATGATCATACTTGTGCATTGGGTGTAGCTAATATTCGAGTGTGTTTCATGAATGGATCAATGATTGAGCATGATGGGCTAGGGATAACTTTCTTTAGTGTTGATATTTTGAAAGACATGGTTGCTTGTTGGTATGCTTGAGTATTAAAGTCTTCATGTCAAAACTAGACTATTGCTTTGAACCATTTAAAAATCCAAATGTCCATGCTACAAAAGAAAAGAATATGTGATGAACATGTTAGGTAGCATTCACACTTCATAAATTATTTCTTTTATCATTACCTACTCAAGGACGATTAGGAATTAAGCTTGGGGATTGTCGGGGATATAGCCCCGTGATATAACCCGCCCTACTGGGCCGGGTTAATATGTTGATGGCTCTACAGTCAAGTTTAAGATGGGCCGTGTCACGAAGACAAGACATGCAAGGCGCTGGCGGACTAAGTCGTCGGGCCGCCCAACACCTGAAGACAGCGGCTCAAGGCCCACAAGGCGGAAGGTGCCGGACGGTTTCCTTGCTTAAGGAGGAAGGCGAGTTAGAGGCATTATAGGTTACGCGTCACGATATGACTCGGACTCTATTGTAAACCCTAGGGTCTTGACCTGTATATAAAGGCAAGCCCCTAGGACCGAAAGACTCAAGTTACAATCTCTCGATAGCTAGGTTAGCAATTCCGCACCCTTGTAATCGAGATCTATCCATCAGTACACAAAAAGCAGGACGTAGGCTATTACCTCCACCAGAGGGGCCAAACCTGGGTAAACCCGACTCTCTTTCCCGTTCAACCCCTTTGAGTCGCCACCTAGCGGCGATGGTCTCACACCTAAGTCCTTGCACGAGGACATCTGCCGTGACAAAACCACGACAGTTGGCGCCCACCGTGGGGCCTTCGCCCGGTGGAGTTGAGTTCTCGAAGGGAACCCTTCTAGAATTTGGGAAGTTTGCGGTTGATCAGATGATCAAGGGTCGCCGTGACAAGATCTACATCAATAAGCCGGATTGGAGCGCTGAGGCTGACTTGATCGAACGCGGTCCTCGAGTTCCCGTCGGTGAGATCGATTTGGAGACCCCCGAGTCGGACATCTACACCAACCTCGACGAGCCGGCTCGGCACGCCCAAACCAGCCAGTGCCAAGGCGTCCGCCGTCACATCTTCGTCGGTTTCACGCAAGGAATCAGTCTTTCGAACGAGCCGATTTCCAGCGAGAACGCCCTCGTCAACTCAGATGGCGGGTCATCCACGGGAGATATAGAGTCGATCTGTCCTCTTTATGATGGCTGACTTGGGGGCTCATTGGAAGCTGAGCCCCCCGGGGAATACGACGAGTCGCCTCGCCAAGTCTCCGTCAACATGGCAGGAGCTACAGCGGTTCCCGATCCAGCCGTAGCTGGAGGTTCCGGTGCGTCAACCAAAACGCCGGCTCAAGCCATGACCGATCTCATGGCTGAGATGGCGAAACTCGTGGAAACCCCAGTTACCGCAGAGAATCAGGAAGAGCGCAATGTGAAGTTAAACAAACTACGTAGCCAGATAGTCGAGGTGCAGAAGGATATTGACGCTGAAAACACGCGGATGGCGGAGTTACAGGCTAGTATACATAATGAGATGGAGTGCCTTAAAGCCGAGGCTTGGCGGTTAGGAGTTCAGAGGGAAGCATCAGAGGCGGTTTATGAGAGAAGACGTCACTGTGGTCTCCCACTGAACCTTGAGCCACAACAGCTTTTTACTACCCCACAACAGACACCAGGAACTGTGTTCAACCGCCTGGAAATCGGCAAGAGGAACCGGCTCAACCACCGCCGGCTCACTCCCCGCTTCGACGATTCCAGACTTCGCGGGGTCATTTTTCCAACCCTGTTGATAACATGCTAGCAGCAACCTGAAATTTGGAGGCGCTACCTATTAACGGAAACACCCCCGTTGAGGTTGAAGCTAGAAACGCCATTGAGATGCTGAAAACAGCCGTGGTGCAACAGGCGCAGTACTCATACAACCGAGATCGGATGCATTCCACTCCCTATGCTAGCAAGGGCCGACATGTGAGTCTCCGGCTGTTTCCAGCAGTGGGCGTAGGCAATAGCCTCAGGTCTCCCCAACCCGGCCCATGCCGTTAGATGCCTAGGCAGTTGTTGATGTAGCCAGAGGCGCACGACAGGCAGAGGCGGAAGCAGCAGCACGGGCAATTCAACAGCTTCACCCTCAACCGGCGAGTTTGGGGGCTGGGACCAACAGTAGGAGAATTGGGATACCATGCTTGTCCCCGGTACTCCGCGCCAAGCACATGCCCAAAGATTTCAAGGGGCCTCGTAAGGTGCCAAACTACATGGCGGATCTTGAGCCGGCATCCTGGATTGAAAGCTACGAGTTGGCGATGGATATGCTGGATGTCAGTGACGCTGTATGCGCCAAGTATTTAACCATGATGTTGGAGGGACCGGCTCGGACGTGGCTGAAATTTTTTCCGCCCAACTCCATCAACACTTGGGCAAAGCTGAAGGAGTGGTTCATCAAGAATTTCCAGGGAACCGGCAAGAAGCCTATGACAATAGTAGATCTACATCATTGCGTTCAGCGAGTGGACAAATCGGCCCACCACTAGACCCGTTGGGTCGCGGAAATTATCCACTCATCAGACAGTATCACGGCGGCTCAAGCTATTCGAATTTTGGAAAAGAACTGTCACTTCCAGCCGTTGGTTCAGAAGCTCGGACGGGTCAAGCGAAAGGTACAAGATATGGGCGACTTAATGGATGTCCTAACCAGATGTGCCGAGTCAGATAGAACGAAGGACCCCGGTTCGGATGACGACAAGACCGCTAAAAGGAAAAAGGTTGAAGGAGGAAAGGGCCAGCATGGTCACGGTGGTAACCAGGGGGCTCAAAATAACAACAAGCGGAAGCAGCCCGATGGCGGGTCAGACTTCGTTGCCAACACTAACACTGGTTTCAAAAATTAGCGCCGCAACGGTCGCCTCGGAGGGGCTTACAATGGGAATAAGCCTCGCAACTATGAGGAGGCGCTTAAAGCACCATGTCCCAAGCACAGTACCCAGGATAAGCCGGCTACCCACTCGTGGGAAAACTGTTACATCATGCAAGAGTTCCGTAATCAGGCTTTCCAAAATAATTCAGGAGGCAATGGTGGGGGACACCCGGGTCAGCACGGACCTGGCGGGTCACAAGGTGGCTCAGGGGTTGGTTTTCAACATCAGGGAAATAATGGCAATGGGCAGCATCCTCGCCAGGGCAATCAGCATAATAACCAAGGAGGATTCCAAAGTAATCCCAAGCAGCTGAATAACGGTCAGTACCACTAGTACCTGAATCTCTGAACAGAATTCATGCGCTGGAGGGTTTTACAAGAAGAAATTATATACCTCCAAGAAGGAAACAAGCCGGCCCGGGAACACTTGCAGCCTTACTATACCTAGAGCCGCCGGCTCCTTTTTTGTAATTTCTCCCCCCCTTGCAAATTCTGTGTATACTTCTTTATGTTTCGAGTATAATAAAGCCGGCGCTCCCGAATTGCGGGGTTTTTAGCCGTTTCAGCCTACGAATTGAGCTCGAGTCTTTATTTTTTGAAACAATAGACACTTGGGGGCTTTCAACTCATCGAGTTTAGCTTTCTCACCCTTGTGACCCAGCAAAATAACGCCACAATACAATAGGCACTTGGGGGCTTCCAACTCATCGAGTTTAGCTTTCTCAACCTTGTGACCCGGCAAAATAACGCCACAATATTTTGGCCATTTGGGGGCTTCCAGCTCATCGAGCTTAGCTTTCTCACCCTCTTGACCTGGCAAAAATAAACGCCATATATGGTTAAACCTGCCTATGCGCTTGATGCGACTCCGATCAGATGGCCCCGTGTAGTCTTGAAAAGTCAATCCTTTTTGGACCCTAAACTTATCAAGGTTAAAACACCGGCTTGGGTCATGAGAGAGTCGGCATACAGAGAGCTTGGATAAACCATGGGTTATCATACCTGCTTCATTGAAGCAAGACTCGAGCCTCGAAAGCCGTTCTTTTCCTGTCGAGCCTCAAAAGCCGACAATTACTTTGATATCATGCGCATATGTTATTTGCACAACATCATTACATCATTCGCATCATCATCGCATCATGCTTGCATGGTCATACCTGTGCGGAAAACTGATTTTTCAGATCAGGATATAGCATGAGACATTTATGAAGACATATAAAGCCTTTGGGCCGATCAGCATCACGGTTTATGATAACCAGGATTACGTGGTCAAGACGTTCAAAGCCGGCTTCAAAGAGCCGCTTTATATTTCTGAGCTTCGAAAGCCAGTTTTTAACGGTACTATGTACTATTATAAAAATTATGTTATCACCACATAAAATGTTTCGGGCACGCCCTGTTCTCATTACCGGTTCATACATGAAGTACCCGGGTTATCAGCTGCATGACCAGCACCAAATTATATTATCGGGGAAAGCCAAAAGGACTTGAGCTTTCTAAACCAGTTTCTTTTTGTCGAGTCTCATCAAGACGGCTTATCAAAATTACCTTGTTCACTTCCTTTACCATGGTAAGTTTTCAGGTACAAGGTTGTTACCGGCTCACACCTGAGCAATCGGGTTGAACAATTGAGTTCACATAGTGGCCAGTTGACAAATCATATAATCTTCAACGTTGTTGGAGGGGAAATAGACTGTTCAAGTCTAGAAGATCGAGACCTTCTGCCGGCTTATTTTGCTCAGCTTTTCCCTGCCAAAAACATTCATCGATAAAGTGCAAACGATAGGATGGCATAACAGCAAAATGGTATCAAGCCCAGGAGTATAAATATTTGGCACCAACAAAGGCGCAAACGTGCACCATGGCACGACACAACAGTTTTTCAGAAAGCTACCCCTATTACAGGCTCAAGGAGCCACAAATTGTTTTTAACCCATACTTGGGGGCTTGGGGTGATAGGGTGGCGATTGAGAAGCTCACGTCATCATTCAACCAACTCGCCGACCATGCCATCCGGGCTAGTCACGGACTAATCTTGCGCATGAGATGCCTCCGGGTTATCCACCGCTGGGTCTTCTGACTCTTGTATCTGGAGGTTATCCAGGTCCCAGTTACAGTGGGATAAAGCTTGTAATATGGCCTCGTCATCAAAGATAGGACACGGCTCAACTTCAGGGGCGAAGATGTGCTTATGCCGTTGAGGAGCCAGGTTCACCGATGTAAAACTGGGCGGTGGAATCCGTGAATGGTTGGCGTCATAAGCCGCCTGATAATTCTTCAGCTTCATTTCAGATACCAACCGAGTGGACAATACTTGAGATGCTTTGACACAAGCAGTATAGTCCTCCTGAGAAAATTCTGACCCATCATTCTTAAACTCGGGAAGCCTTTTGCTAATTCAGCCGGGTCAAGCTCTTCTCCGTAAGCTAGAGCCCGGCTCAACGAATATGTCGCGCCGGCTCAGGTGACTGACCTTTTTAGCTCTTGAATTTGCTGTGGAATGGTTGAAAGGCATTCCAACACGTTTTTGATAAGCTTCAAAGGCTACTTATCCCCCATCACTGCCTTAAGTACAAGATGACTTCCAGCATAAAGTTGCTTTGTTAATGAGTAAACGGCCTTAAGCATCAGGAGGCTATTATTTTTAAGATTGCTCGTCCGGGGCCCTGCAAAATAGCATCAATATATGAGTCGCCAGATGACCATTATTCATATATCAAAAAGGAAGAAATATTTACCAAAAACAGCTTGGGTCATCTGGGCAATGTGCCGTTTCAACTCGGATAGTTCCTCGGTGATGGGTTTGAGCTGACCCTCAGCGTACTCTGCACTATTCATTAGAGACGCCTTTTCAGCCTCAAAGGATTTTTTCTCCTTCAAAAAGCCTGCCTTGGCGCTTTCCAGTTCAACCAATGAGAGTCGAAGTTTTTCTTCAATCTCTGCTTGGGCAGTTTGCCCCTTTTCCAGGTCCTTTTTTAAGCCGGCTATACTTGATTCGGCCGTCTTCAAAGTTTCCTGCGTAGTAAACAAAATTTATAACAAGTCCCAAGCAAATTGCAAGCAATATATTTGGCACTTAGGGGCTAATGTATATCAGTTCTTTCGACGTTAAGATACAGACAAGACCCGACTCATCTCAAGAAGATGAGCCAGCCCTTGGGGGCTACAGGTCGAAGTTCTTCAAATTATCAAGACTCAACTCATCTCAAGAAGATGAGCTGGCCCTTGGGGGCTACAGGTCGAAGTTCTTGAAATTATCAAGACTCGATTCATCTCAAGAAGATGAGCCGGCCCTTGGGGGCTACAATTCGAAGTTATTCAAATTATCAAGACTCGACTCATCTCAAGAAGATGAGCCGGCCCTTGGGGGATACAGGTTGAGTCAATCACAGTATTCACGAGACCTGACATATCTTAGAAAGATAAGTTGGGCCTTGGGGGCTGATGTCTACTATGCAACTTTATTCTTGTAGACTCTTGTTGGGCCTCCAAGCGCAGAGTTTTGTAGGACAGTAGCAATTTTCCCTCAAGTGGATGACCTAAGGTTTATTAATCCGTGGGAGGTGTAGGATGAAGATGATCTATCTCAAACAACAAGGTAGCAAGTAACAAAAGTGAGCACAAACGGTATTGCAATGCTTGAAAACAAGGTCTAGGGTCCGTACTTTTGCTAGTGCAATCTCTCAACAATGCTAATATAATTGGATCACATAACCATCCCTCAACGTGCAACGAAGAATCACTCCAAAGTTCTTATCTAGCGGAGAACATAAGAAGAAATTGTTTGTAGGGTACGAAACCACCTTAAAGTTATCCTTTCCGATCGATCTATCCAAGAGTTCGTACTAAAAATAACACCAAGTTATCCTTTCCGATCAATCTATCTAAGAGTTCGTACTAAAATAACACCATATCTGTTGGAAATATGCCCTAGAGGCAATAATAAAAGTAGTTATTATTATATTTCCTTTTTCATGATAATCGTTTATTGTCCATGCTATAATTGTATTGATTGCAAACTCAATTGCATGTGTGGATACATAGACAACACTGTGTCCCTAGTATGCCTCTAGTAGACTAGCTAGTTGATCAAAGATGGTCAAGGTTTCCTAGCCATAGACATGAGATGTCATTTGATAACGGGATCACATCATTAGGAGAATGATGTGATGGACAAGACCCAAACTATGAATGTAGCATATGATCATGTCAGTTTATTGCTATTGTTTTCTGCATGTCAAGTATCTGTTCCTATGACCATGAGATCATAAAACTCACTGACATCGGAGGAATACCTTGTGTGTATCAAACGTCACAACGTAACTGGGTGACTATAAAGATGCTCTACAGGTATCTCCAAAGGTGTCTGTTGAGCTGGCATGGATCGAGACTGGGATTTGTAACTCCGTATGATGGAGAGGTATCTCAGGGCCCACTCGGTAATACAACATCACAATAAGCCTTGCAAGCAATGTGACTAAAGTGTTAGCCACGGGATCTTGTATTACGGAACGAGTAAAGAGACTTGCCGATAACAAGATTGAACTAGGTATAGAGATACCGACGATCGAATCTCGGGCAAGTAACATACCGAAGAACAAAGGGAACAGCGTACGGGATTAACTGAATCCTTGACATAGAGGTTCAACTGATAAAGATCTTCGTAGAATTTGTAGGAGCCACTATGGACATCTAGGTTCCGCTATTGGTTATTGACCGTAGAGGTGTCTCAGTCATGTCTACATAGTTCTCGAACCCACAGGGTCTGCACACTTAACGTTCGGTGACGTTTCTGTAGTATTGAGTTATGTATGGTGGTGACCGAAGGTTGTTCGAAGTCCCCGATGAGACCCCGTACGTCACGAGGAGCCCCGGAATGGTCCGGAGGTGAAGATCGATATATAGGAAGTCCCTTTTTGGCCACCGGAAAAGTTTCGGGTATTTCCGGTAGTGTACCGGGAGTGCCGGGAGAGTTCCGGGGGTCCATCGGGAGAGGCCACCAATGCCGGAAGGCCACATGGGCCTTAGGGGTGGCGCACCAGCCCTTAGTGGGCTGGGAAAGCCAGCCCCTAAGGGCCCATGCGGCTAGAAAGGTGGAAATAGGAAAAAGCCCAAGAGGGGGAAGGGTTTCCAAGTGGGGGAGGAATCCTACTTGGAGTAGGATTGGAGTTGGACTCCTCCACCTCCCCACTTCGGCCGACTCCTAGGGGGGGCCCTAGGGGCGCCAGCCCCTCCCCTCCCTCCTATATATACTAGAGGGAGAGAGGGCCAAAGACACCCAACCCTAAAGGCCACGGTGCAGCCCTCTCTCCCAATAGATCGTCTCCTCTAGTTTTCGGCGGTGCTTAGGCGAAGCCCTGTCAGAATAGTTCCACCACAACCGCCGCCGTGCCGTCGCGCTGCCGGAGAACTCATCTACCTTTCCGCTCCCTCTTGTTGGATCAAGAAGGCGGAGATCGTCATCGAGCTGTACGTGTGCTGAACGCTGAGGTGCCGTCCGTTCGGCGCTAGATCGTGATTGGATCGCGGGACGGCTAGCAATTTGGATCGCGAAGACATTCGACTACATCAACCGTGTTTCTTAATGCTTCCCGCTTAGCGATCTACAAGGGTATGTAGATCCACTCTCCCTCTCGTAGATGCTCATCACCATGGATAGATCTTGCATGTGCGTAGGAAATTTTTTGTTTCCCATGCAACGTACCCCGACAGTGGCATCATGAGCCAGGTCTATGTGTAGATGAGATCACGAGTAGAACACAAAGGAGTTTGTGGGCGTTGATGCTCAGATTGCTTCCTTCCTTGGTCTTTTCTTGATTCAGCGGTATTGTGGGATGAAGCGGACCGGACCAACCTTACTTGTATGCTTATGAGAGACCGGTTCCATCAACTCACATGTAACTTCGTTGCATAAAGATGGCTGGCGGGTGTCTGTCTCTCCTATTTTAGTTGGATCGGATTCGACAAAGGCGGTCCTTGAGAAGGTTGAATAGCAATTTGTGTATCACCATTGTGGTTTTTGCATAGGTAAGAATAGTTCTTGCTAGATACCCGTAGCAGCCACGTAAAACATGCTCACCATTTTGCTTTACCTTATCGCTATAAGTTAGCAATAATCGTAGAAGCAACGTTGGCGCGACAACCTCATGGCGACACGTTGATGGAGATCAAGATGATGGAGATCATGGTGTCATGCCGGTGACGATGGAGATCATGCCAGTGCTTTGGAGATGGATATCAAAAGCACAAGTTCATGGCCATATCATGTCACTTATGATTTGCATGTAATGTTAATCCTTTTATGCATCTTATTTTGCTTAGGACTATGGTAGGATTATAAGGTGATCCCTCACTGAAATTTCAAGATAAATATGTGTTCTCCCCGAGTGTGCACCGTTGCGAAAGTTCGTCGTTTCGAGACACCACGTGATGATCGGGTGTGATAGACTGTACGTTCGCATACAACAGGTGCAAACCAGTGTTGCACGTGAGGAACACTCGGGTTAAACTTGAAGAGCCTAGCATGTACAGACATGGCCTCGGAACACAAGAGACGGAAAGGTCGAACATGAGTCATATAGTAGATATGATCAACATGAAGATGTTCACCATTGAAACCACCTCATCTCACGTGATGATCAGACTTGAGTTGGTGGATTTGGATCATGTGACACTCGAATGACCGGAGGGATGTCAATTTGAGTGGGAGTTTTTTAAGTAATATGATTAAATAAACGAATTATCTTGAACAATAGTCTAAGTTGTCTTTGCAAAATTTATGTTGTAGATCAATGGCTCGCGCAGTAGCACCCCTGAATTTCAACGCGTTCCTAGAGAAAGCTAAGTTGAAAGATGATGGAAGTAACTTTGTAGACTGGGCCTGTAATCTAAGGATTATCCTTACGGCTTCCCAAAAGGCTTATGTCCTTGATGCACCACTTGGTGAACCACCCGCTCCAGTAGAGTCTGCAGATGTTGCGAACGCCTGGCAGGCACGTTCTGATGATTACTCAATGGTTCAATGTGCAATGTTGTATGGCTTAGAACCGGGACTTCAAAGACGTTTTGAACGTCATGGAGCATATGATATGTTCCAGGAGTTGAAGTTTATCTTGAAGAAGAATGCCCGGATCGAGAGGTATGAGACCTCTGATAAGTTCTATGCTTGCAAGATGGAGGAGAACGGGTCTGCCAGTGAACACATACTCAAAATGTCTGGGTATTCCACCCGTCTGGCTGAATTCGGGATGCCCCTTTCGGCAGAGGCGATCACTGACAGAGTTCTTCAATCACTGCCACCTAGCTGCAAGAGCTTCGTGTTGAACTATAACATGCACGGGATGAACAAGTCAGTCGCCGAGCTGTTTGCGATGTTGAAAGTCGCTGAGTCTGAGATTCAGAAGGAGCATCAAGTGTTGATGGTCAATAAAACCACTAGTTTCAAGAAGAATGGCAAGGGTAAGAAGGGTAACTCCAAGAAGAGTGGCAAAGCAGTTGCCCCTCCCATGAAGAAACCCAAGGCTGGACCCAAGCCAGAAACTGAGTGCTTTGATTGCAAGGGAGCTGGTCACTGGAAGCGGAACTGCCCCAAGTATCTGGCTGACAAGAAGGCGGCCAACACCAAACAAGGTATATATGATATACATGTTATTGATGTGTACCTTACCAACTCTCGTTGTAGTGCCTGGGTATTTGATACCGGTTCGGTTGCTCACATTTGCAACTGAAAATAGGAACTGCGGAATAGACGGAGGCTGGCAAAGGACGAAATGACGATGCACGTGGGAAGTGGTTCCAAGGTTGATGTGATCGCCGTCGGCACGCTCGCTCTTCGATTACCATCGGGATTAGTGATGAACCTGAATAATTGTTATTTAGTGCCTGCATTAAGCATGAACATTATATCTGGATCTTGTTTATTGCGAGACGGTTACTCATTTAAATCAGAGAATAATGGTTGTTCTATTTATATGAGTAATATCTTTTATGGTCATGCACCCATTGTGAGGGGTTTATTCTTATTGAATCTAGATAGTGATGATACACATGTTCATAACATTGATGCCAAAAGATGTAGAGTTGATGATAGCACCACTTTCTTGTGGCACTGCCGCTTAGGTCATATTGGTGTAAAACGCATGAAGAAGCTCCATGCTGATGGACTTTTGGAGTCACTTGATTTTGAATCACTTGACACATGTGAACCATGCCTCATGGGCAAGATGACTAAGACCCCGTTCTCTGGAACAATGGAACGGGCAAGTGACTTGTTGGAAATCATACATACTGATGTGTGCAGTCCGATGAGCATTGAGGCGCGTGGTGGATATTGTTATTTTCTCACCTTCACTGATGACTTAAGTAGATATGGGTATATTTACTTAATGAAACACAAGTCTGAAACGTTTGAAAAGTTCAAGCGATTTCAGAGTGAAGTTGAGAATCATCGTAACAAGAAGATTAAATTCCTGCGATCTGATCGAGGAGGAGAATATCTGAGTTATGAGTTTGGCAGTCACTTAAGACAGTGTGGAATAGTTTCACAATTGACACCGCCTAGAACACCACAGCGTAATGGTGTGTCCGAACGTCGTAATCGAACCTTATTGGATATGGTGCGTTCTATGATGTCTCTTGCCGATTTGCCACTATCGTTTTGGGGTTATGCATTAGAGACAGCTGCATTCACTTTAAATAGGGCACCATAAAAATCCATTGAGACGACGCCATATGAACTGTGGTTTGGCAAGAAGCCAAAGTTGTCGTTTCTTAAAGTTTGGGGATGTGATGCTTATGTCAAAAAGCTTCAGCCTGAAAAGCTGGAACCCAAAGCGGAGAAATGCGTCTTCATAGGATACCCAAAAGAGACAGTTGGGTATACCTTGTATCTCAGATCCGAAGGCAAAGTGTTTGTCGCTAAAAACGGAACATTTCTTGAGAAAGAGTTTCTCTCGTAAGAATTGAGTGGGAGGAAGATAGAACTTGATGAGGTTGCTGAACATTTGTTTCAACCAGAGAGTAGCGTAGCGCAGAAAGTTGTTTCTATGGAGCCTACGTCAGTTGAAAAGGAAGTTAATGATGATGATCATGAAGCTTCGGATCAAGTTACTATCGAACCTCGTAGGTCGACAAGGACGTGTACTGCTCCTGAGTGGTACGGCAACCCTGTCTTAGAGGTCATGTTGTTGGACAACGATGAACCTACGAGCTATGGAGAAGGGATGATGGGCCCGGATTCCGAGAAATGGTTAGAGGCCATGAAATCCGAGATGGGATCCATGTATGAAAACAAAGTATGGGCTTTGGAAGTATTACCTGCAGGGCGAAAGGCCATTCAGAACAAATGGATCTTTAAGAGGAAGACAAATGCGGACGGTAATGTCACCATCTATAAAGCTCGACTTGTGGCAAAGGGTTTTTCACAAGTTCAAGGAGTTGACTACGATGAGACATTCTCACCCATAGCGATGCTTAAGTCTGTCAGAATCATGTTAGCAATAGCTGCATTTTTCGATTATGAAATTTGGCAGATGGATGTCAAAACAACGTTCCTTAATGGTTTCCTTAAGGAAGAGTTGTATATGATGCAACCGGAAGGTTTTGTCGATCCAGAAAATGCTGACAAAGTTTGCAAACTCCAGCGATCCATTTACGGACTATTGCAAGCATCTCAGAGTTGGAATCTTCGCTTTGATGAGGTGATTAAAGCGTTCTGGTTTATACAAGTTTACGGAGAAGCTTGTATTTACAAGAAAGTGAGTGCGAGCTCTATAGCTTTTCTAATATTATATGTGGATGACATATTGCTGATTGGAAACAATATAGAAATGTTGGAAAGCGTGAAGGAATATTTGAACAAGAGTTTTTCAATGAAGGACCTAGGAGAAGCTACTTTCATATTAGGCATCAAGATCTATAGAGATAGATCAAGACGCTTAATAGGACTTTCACAGAGCACATACCTTGACAAAGTTTTGAAGAAGTTCAAAATTGATCAGTCCAAGAAGGGGTTCTTACCTGTATTGCAAGGTGTGAAGTTGAGTAAGACTCAATGCCCAGTGAATGCAGAAGATAGAGAAAAGATGAGTGTCGTCCCCTATGCTTCAGCCATAGGCTCTATCATGTATGCAATGCTGTGCACAAGACCCGATGTCAGCCTTGCCATAAGCATGGCCCGAAGGTTTCAAAGTGATCCATGAATGGAACACTAGACGGCGGTCAAGAATATCCTGAAGTACTTGAAAAGGACTAAGGACATGTTTCTCGTTTATGGAGGTGATCAAGAGTTCGTCGTAAAGGGTTACGTCGATGCAAGCTTTGACACTGATCCGGATGACTCTAAGTCTCAAACCGGATACGTATTTATTCTCAATGGGGGTGCGGTAAGCCGGTGCAGTTCCAAGCAGAGCGTGGTAGCTGATTCTACATGCGAAGCGGAGTACATCGCTGCCTAGGAGGCAGCGAAGGAAGGTGTCTGAATGAAGGAGTTCATGACAGATCTTGGAGTAGTGCCTAGTGCACTAAACCCAATGACTCTGTTCTGTGACAACACTGGTGCCATTGCATTGGCCAAGGAACCAAGGTTTCACAAGAGGACTAGACATATAAAGCGACGTTTCAATTCCATCCGCGATTACATCAAGGAGGAGGACATAAATATTTGCAAAGTACACACGGATCTGAATGTCACAGATCCGATGACTAAACCTCTTCCAAGGGCTAAGCATGATCAACACCAAAACTGTATGGGGGCTAGATTCATTACAATGTAAATCACATAGTGATGTGAGCTAGATTATTGACTCTAGTGCAAGTGGGAGACTGTTGGAAATATGCCCTAAAGGCAATAATAAAAGTAGTTATTATTATATTTCCTTGTTCATGATAATCGTTTATTGTCCATGCTATAATTGTATTGATTGGAAACTCAATTGCATGTGTGGATACATAGACAACACTGTGTCCCTAGTATGCCTCTAGTAGACTAGCTCGTTGATCAAAGATGTTCAAGGTTTCCTAGCCATAGACATGAGATGTCATTTGACAACGGGATCACATCATTAGGAGAATGATGTGATGGACAAGACCCGAACTATGAACGTAGCATATGATCGTGTCAGTTTATTGCTAATGTTTTCTGCATGTCAAGTATGTGTTCCTATGACCATGAGATCATGCAACTCACTGACATCGGAGGAATACCTTGTGTGTATCAAACGTCACAACGTAACTTGGTGACTATAAAGATGCTCTACAGGTATCTCCGAAGGTGTCTGTTGAGCTGGCATGGATCGAGACTGGGATTTGTTACTCGGTATGACGGAGAGGTATCTCAGGGCCCACTCGGTAATACAACATCACAATAAGCCTTGCAAGCAATGTGACTAAAGTTTTAGCCACGGGATCTTGTATTACGGAACGAGTAAAGAGATTTGCCGGTAATGAGATTGAACTAGGTATAGAGATACCGATGATCGAATCTCTGACAAGTAACATACCGAAGAACAAAGGGAACAACATACGGGATTAACTGAATCCTTGACATAGAGGTTCAACCGATAAAGATCTTCGTAGAATATGTAGGAGCCACTATGGACATCCAGGTTCCGCTATTGGTTATAGACCGTAGAGGTGTCTCAGTCATGTCTACATAGTTCTCGAACCCGCAGGGTCTGCACACTTAACGTTCGGTGATGTTTCGGTAGTATTGAGTTATGTATGGTGGTGACCGAAGGTTGTTCGGAGTCCCGGATGAGATCCCGGACGTCATGAGGAGCTCCGGAATGGTCCGGAGGTAAAGATTCATATATAGGAAGTCTCGTTTTGGCCACCGGAAAACTTTCGGGTATTTCCGGTAGTGTACCGGGAGTGCCGGGAGGGTTCCGGGGGTCCATCGGGAGGGGCCACCCATGCCGGAAGGCCACATGGGCCATAGGGGTGGCTCACCAGCCCTTAGTGGGCTGGCCAAGCCAGCCCCTAAGGGCCCATGCGGCTAGGAAGGTGGAAATAGGAAAAAGCCCAAGAGGGGGAAGGGTTTCCAAGTGGGGGAGGAATCCTACTTGGAGTAGGATTGGAGTTGGACTCCTCCACCTCCCCACTTCAGCCGACTCCTAGGGGGAGCCCTAGGGGCGCCGGCCCCTCCCCTCCCTCCTATATGTACTAGAGGGAGAGTGGGCCAAAGACACCCAACCCTAAAGGCCACGGTGCAGCCCTCTCTCCCAATAGATCGTCTCCTCTAGTTTTCGGCGGTGCTTAGGCGAAGCCCTGTCGGAATAGTTCCACCACTACCGCCGCCGCGCTGTCGCACTGCCGGAGAACTCATCTACCTCTCTACTCCCTCTTGCTAGATCAAGAAGGCGGAGATCGACATCGAGCTGTACGTGTGCTGAACGCGGAGGTGCCGTCCGTTCGGCGCTAGATCGTGATTGGATCGCAGGACGGCTAGCTATTTGGATCGCGAAGATGTTCGACTACATCAACCGCGTTTCTTAACGCTTCCCGTTTAGCGATCAACAAGGGTATGTAGATCCACTCTCCCTCTCGTAGATGCTCATCACCATGGATAGATCTTGCGTGTGCGTAGGAATTTTTTTGTTTCCCATGCAACGTACCCCAACAATATGATGCACATCAACCAACTCTAATGTCACCTAGATACTCCAATGTCACCACAAGTATCCATGAGTTAATTATACGATACACATCAAACAATTTCTGATTCATAATGCTCAATCCAACACAAAGAACCTGAAAGAGTGCCCCAAGATTTCTATCGGAGAACATAGGACAAGAACGTGCATCAACACCTATGCATAGATTACCCCAATGTCACCTCGGGAATCCGCGAGTTGAGTACCAAAACATACATCAAGTGAATCAATAGAACACCCCATTGTCACCACGGGTATCCATATGCAAGACATATATCAAGTGTTCTCAAATCCAATATTCAATCCAACATAACGATATCTCAAAGGGAAAGATTCAATTCATCACATCATGATAGCAAGGGAATAACATCATATGATCCGACTATATTAACAAAGCCCATGGTACATCAAGATCGTGACATCTCAAGAACACGAGAGAGAGAGATTGAACACATAGCTACTGGTACATCTACTCCCTCCTCATCATGGCCTCCACCGGGATGATGAAGATGGCCACCGGAAATGATCTACCCTCTCCGGCAGGGTACTGGAACGCCTCCAGATTGGTTTTTCGTTGATATAGAGAGTTGCGGTGGCGGAACTTCCCGTCTAGGGTTATTTCTGGAGGTTTCTCAATATATAGGATTTTTGGGCGACGACTTCACGCGAAGTTGGGCCACGAGTGGGCCACAAGACACCAGGGCGCGCCAGAGGGCCTGGCGCGCCCTGGTGGGTTGTGTCCACCTCGTGGCTCTCCTGGCCCTCCAATGCAACTTCTATTGCCTCTTTTGTTCCAAAAAAACCATTAAAAAGTTTCCTTGAATTTGGAGAACTTTGATTTCTGCACAAAAAACAACACCACGGTAGTTCTGCTGAAAACAACGTCAGTCCGGGTTAGTTCTAAATAAATCATGTAAAGTGCATCACAAACATATAAAAGTATTGTAAACATAGGCAATAATGGCATGAATACTTCATAAATTATCGATACGTTGGAGACGTATCAGCATCCCCAAGCTTAATTCCTGCTCGTCCTCGAGTAGGTAAGTGATAAAAGAACAAATTTATGAAGTGTGAATGCTAGCATAATATATAAGTTTGATCATTGATAATTTCAGTCAATTTTCTAGCATCATAACCAGTAACTTTTTCTCATAAAAATCATCATGATAGAGTAGCAACCAATTCACATGATATGGTTCAAACAATGAATTCTCTTGAAACTTAACAACCTATGTTCTTAGTCACCAAACAATTGCAATTCAACTTATTCTCAACAAAGTCTAAGTAAGAGCTCCACATACTCAATCATCATATAGTCTTCTATGATTGCTAGTACTGAAAGCATATTTTTAGAACAAATGGCATCCATTAAACACAGAGAAAGATAGGGGCTTAATGTTTCGCCTCCCAACTCATTTATCTTAGAGATAATTGTTAACAATAATAAGTCATGATCAAATATATTTGACTGGCCATATGTGCCTAGATCTTTCCCCACCACATTGCCAACTAGAGAATAATTGAGGTTGAAATGAGAATGCATACTATTGACTCTTGCATAAAATTAAATACTGAAAGGTAAAAGATAGGCTCTTCGCAGAGGGAAGCAGGGATTTGCAGAGGTGCGAGAGCTCAAAGCTTAAATCGGAGATAAATATAATTTTGGGAGGTGTACCCTTCCTGTCAACGTTACGACCAAGAGTTATCAATATCTTCCATGTTAAACACATTAGCGGCGGTTCCCAAGCAGTAAAAGTAAAGGTTTACTCCCCCTCCACTAACAAACACACTCCACGGCTAGCCGAATCCACGGGTACCGTCCATACCAACAACATTCCTGGGGGAGTTTTTTTTAATTATTTGCATTTTTTTATTTCGGGACTGGGAATCCCTATTACCGCCCCTCTCATGCAAGGACGAGTGAATAAACACTCATCATGAGAATAACCCGCTTAACATGGAAGATACTGACCGCCCCCTGTCGCTCCATGAGCGGTCCAAGCACACAAAACAGATGCTCATTTGAAATTTTAGAGGTGGCACATGCAAATTTACTTGGAACGACAGGGTAATACCTCATATAGGTAGATATAGTGGACTTTCATGGCAAGAAACAGGGTTTGAGGGTTTTTGGATGCACAAGTAGTATCTCTACTTAGTACGAATTTTTGGCTAGCAAAAGATCCTAAGCAAACACCACATGTTGGAGGATCCATAACAATATAACTTCTATGCAAATATACACAACCATAACTCATTACGTTGTCTTCCTTGTCCAACTTCAACTAATTTGCTAAAGTTTGAAAATAATTAATGGGTATTCACAATCATAGAAGATGTCCAAGATAATAAATTTGTATGTGAAAGTTCTCTTCCTTATACTAATCATTCATGAATTGCTTGTATGACAAATATTGTGATTGTCAAACTTCAATAGATTTTTACTTTCTAAACCAGATGTGAAGCTACTACTAAGCATAAAGAACCTAGATAATTTCATATTTATGATATTCAATTCATTCACAAGTTACTCATAGTATATCAGTGAAGCACAAGAGTAAACATCAAACTACTCTTCAAAAGATATAAGTGAAGATCAAGCGAGTAGTTAAGTAAATGGGTAGACATTTGAGAACTCTCTCTCATCTAAAATTTTTCAGATCTGAGTACTTTATTTAAACAGCGAGCAAAATAAAAATAGCACTCCAAAAATAGCACATATCATGTGGACAAATAAAAATTTAGGCTCAACATAGGCTAACCGATAATTCTTGATGAAGAGAGGTGGGATGCATAGCATCCCCAAGCTTAGATGCTTGAGACATCTTGAAATATTTACTTGGGGTGCCTTGGGCATCCCCAAGTATGAGCTTTTGTATCTCGTTCAATTCTCTCATATCATGGTTTCACCTATTCTTAAAAACTTCATCCACACAAAACTCGAAAAGAACTTGTGAGATAGGTTAGTACACATAAGAATAAATCAACACTTCATATACTGCCAAGACAAGTTGCACAATAATTTCCAAACATCATCTACTATTTACTATCGTTTCCACAATTTATATCTACCAATATAGGCTATGGAAACTATAGGATAAGTAGATAACAAAACTATGACAGTAATCTGTCCAAACAGAACAGTCTGTAGCACTTTATGAAAACAGTGTACTTATGTAACTCAATGAATTATGAACATTTAGGACTTGCTAAAGAATTTATATGAAAACACTGTGTAAAAGTTTCTATTTTTACACATCACACATCAAACATGCAATGCAAGCATCCTAAGGCAATTCTTGGAACTTTTCATTGAAAAAAAGATTATAAATAACACCTAACAGAAAATAACAAAATATAATGATGATTCAAGCAAAGTACATATTATGTGACGAATAAAAATATAGCTCCAAGTAAGATATACCGATAATGTTGAAGACGAAAGAGGGGATGCCTTCCGGGGCATCCGCAAGCTTAGGCGCTTGAGTATTCCTTGGATATTACCTTGGGGGTGCCTTGGGCATCCCCAAGTTCTTGTCACTCCTTATTCGCCTCATATCGGTGTCTCACCCAAAACTTGAAAACTTCAATCACACAAAGCTTAACGGAACTTCGTGAGATGTGTTAGTATAATAAAGATAGATCATTCACTTAGTTACTGTCAAGACAAGATTCATAATTGTTCCCACCTGATACCTAATGAATTCTATCATTCCCATAATTTATACCACTAAATATGAGGTATGGAAACACTCAAACAAGCAAACTATGCATGCAAAACAGAATCTATCAAAAACAGAATAGTCTGTGAAAATATGTAGTATAGCCATACTTCCCTGTCTCTAAAAATTCTGAAACATTATGACAACCTGAAGAATTTGTATATAAATACTGTGTAAAAATTTCAGATCATTATCATGCTCCAGTAAAAAACGAAAATTCCTGTACTGGAGTCAAAAGTTTCTGTTTTGGTTCAGCATCAATTCTATTCATCTTGTGAGTCATCCCAAAGGCTTTACTTGGAACTTTATTGAAATAAAAGGCACAAAACATGATTAATACAGTATCTTAATCATGGGAACACTCAAAAACAGAAAGTAAATGTGTTGGGTTGTCTCCCAACAAGCGCTTTTCTTTAATGCCTTTTAGCTAGGCATGATGATTTCAATGATGCTCATATAAAAAGTAGTAAGTGAAACATGCAAGAGAACATCATGAATCTCAAGACAAGCACATTTAAGTCTAACCCACTTCCTATGCATAGGGATTTTGTGGGCAAATAATTTATGGGAACAAGAATCATCTAGCATAGGAAGGAAAACCAAGTGCAACTTCAAAACTTTGAACACATAGAGAGGAAACTTGATATTATTGCAATTCCTACAAGCATATGTTCCTCCCTCATAAGAAATTTCAGTAGCATCATGAAGGAATTCAACAATATAACTATCACATAAATCATTATTTTCATGATGCACAAGCATGGAATTTTTATTACTCTCCACATAAGCATATTTCTTCTCATTCATAATAGTGGGAGCATTAAATGAAACTCGAATACTATAAATTGTTTCCACATTAAAAGAGTGATGTTCAGTAAAAGGATATTCAAAATTATGACAATAATTTTCAATACTTTTTATAACATAAGTATCATCACAATAATCATCATAAGTAGCAACTTTGTTCTCATCATAGTCAAGTGAAACCTCTTCCGAAATGTGGAATCATTACTAAATAAAGTCATGTCCTGTCCAAATCCACTTTTACCATTATAATAAGATTCAACACCCTCAAAAATAATGGGATAATAATTATCTGAAGTTGACACTATTCCAAACCCACTTTCATAAATATCGCAATCATCATAAATAGGAGGCATGCAATCATCATAACAAATTTGATCATTCAAAGTTGGGGAACTAAAAAGATCATTTCTATTGGGCATAGCATCCCCAAGCTTGGGACAAACATTAATTGCAGCAAATAAATTCTCAAACATGTCATTCTCATCAAACATAGCATCCCCAAGCTTGTGGCTTGGCATAACATAAGCATAATCACTCTCATCATTAATAGTATGAATAGCACCAATGGTATAACAATTATTATCATCATAATTTACCAAGTTGGTGCCAAAAAGATTTTCAATATTATAAGAAGTATCATTATCTTCCCAATCATAGTCATCACAACAAGCAATAGGCATAACAAAATCATCTTCAAGTGTACCATCTTCCACAATTATTTTTGATTCATCCTCATGAGGCACAACAATAATAGGAGCAACATCATTTGGGAGAGATACATTTTGACCTCTACTCTTTCTTCTTTTCTTCTTCTTCATCACATCATATGTGGGTTTAATTAATTTTTTCGAGCTTCTTAGTGAAGAGATTGGTTGAATAGGGAGATCCTCCTCGTCACCTATTTCATAATGAGAGACAATAGGAGGGAAAGTGGAAATCTTTACCCTTCAATTAGTATTCCTTTTATATTCTATTGGCCATCTTTATATAGTTGGCAATATAAGCATTCTCATGGCAATTTACCATGCAAAACATATAGATATTTTTTTATTAGTTTCAATGTCGTCCGTGAGAATGAATACTTCAAACCAACTATTTTTATGTGTCAATTCTTCACTCCCCAAAAATAGAGAAAGCTCATTATAAAGTTCAAGGGTGATCAAGTCATTACAATATTTGGCCACGATTTGATCATGAAAAAGTTTGCATTGGAAATTAAGACGACCAACTTTATTGCAAAGTTCACAAGTAATAGGACAAAGAGAACATAATTTTGTAGCAAATTCATCTATCACTTTGAGTAAAAAATTGGTTCAATCATTTTTATGCTTCTTACAAAATCTATCATCCCTATAAGGCACGTCTTCACAAAGTTCATGCACTCCACAAAAATTGACATGCTTATAAGAAACATTTTTATCATGACTAGTGCAATCATCATGAGTATTTTGGATATTCATAGAATTCATACTAACAACATTGCAATCATGCTCATCATTTATGCCTAACATTTTATTGAATTCTTCTGCTATCAATTGAGCACAATTTTCCTTTCCATCATTTTCAAGAAAGACATGATAAAGACGAATAATATGAGGCCACCTCAATTCCATTATTTTTGTAGTTTTATTTTATGAAACCAAACTAGTGAAAAACAAGAAACTAAAAGATTTAATTGTACGATCTAAAGATATACCTTCAAGCACTCACCTCCCCGGCAACGGCGCCAGAAAAGAGCTTGATGTCTACTATGCAACTTTATTCTTGTAGACTCTTGTTGGGCCTCCAAGTGCAGAGTTTTGTAGGACAGTAGCAATTTTCCCTCAAGTGGTTGACCTAAGGTTTATCAATCCATGGGAGGTGTAGGATGAAGATGGTCTCTCTCAAACAACCCTGCAATCAAATACAAGAAATCTCTTGTGTCCCAAACACACCCAATACAATGGCAAATTGTATAGGTGCACTAGTTCGGCGAAGAGATGGTAATACAAGTGCAATAGGGATGGTAGATAAAGGTTTTTGTAATCTGAAAATATGAAAACAGCAAGGTAGCAAGTAACAAAAGTGAGCACAAAAGGTATTGCAATGCTTGAAAACAAGGCCTAGGATCCGTACTTTCGCTAGTGCAATCTCTGAACAATCACATAACCATCCCTCAACGTGCGACGAAGAATCACTCCAAAGTTCTTATCTAGCGGAGAACATAAGAATAAATTGTTTGTAGGGTACGAAACCACCTTAAATTTATCCTTTCCAATCGATCTATCGAAGAGTTCGTACTAAAATAATACCAAGTTATCCTTTCCGATCAATCTATCTAGAGTTCGTACTAAAATAACACCATATGATACGCATCAACCAACTCTAATGTCACCTAGATACTCCAATGTCACCACAAGTATCCATGAGTTAATATGCGATACACCTCAAATAATTTTAGATACATAATACTCAATCCAACACAAAGAACCTCAAAGAGTGACCCAAGATTTATATTGGAGAACGTAGGACAAGAACGTGCATCGACCCCTATGCATAGATTACCCCAATGTCACCTCGGGAATCCGCAAGTTGAGTACCAAAACATACATCAAGTGAATCAATAGAACAGCCCATTGTCACCACGGGTATCCATATGCAAGACATATATTAAGTGTTCTCAAATACAATATTCAATCCAACATAATGATATCTCAAAGGGAAAGATTCAATTCGTCACAACATGATAGCAAGGGAATAACATCATATGATCCGACTATATTAACAAAACCCGTGGTACATCAAGATCGTGACATCTCAAGAACACGAGAGAGATAGATTGAACACATAGCTACTGGTACATACCCTCAGCCCCGTGGGTGGACTACTCCCTCCTCGTCATGGCCTCCACCGGAATGATGAAGATGGCCACCGGAGATGATCTACCCTCTCCGGCAGGGTATTGGAACGCCTCCAGATTGGTTTTTCGTCGATACAGAGAGTTGCGGTGGCAGAACCTCCCATCTAGGGTTATTTCTGGATGTTTCTCAATATATAGGATTTTTGGGCGTCGGTTTCACGCGAAGTTGGGCCACGAGTGGGCCACAAGACACCAGGGCGCGCCAGAGGGGCCTGGCGTGCCCTGAGGGGTCGTGCCCACCTCGTGGCTCTCCTGGCCCTCCAACAAAGCTTCTAGTGCCTCTTTTGTTCCAAAAAAAATCATCAAAAAGTTTTGTTGCATTTGGAGAACTTTGATTTCTGCACAAAAAACAACACCACGGTAGTTCTGCTGAAAACAGTGTCAGTCCGGGTTAGTTCTAAATAAATCATGTAAAGTGCATAAAAAACATATAAAATTATTGTAAACATAGGCAATCATGGCATGAATACTTTATAAATTATCGATACGCTGGAGACGTATCAGGGGCTACATAAGGATATATGGTATGAGCACATAAAGAGGAGTATACCTCGTATTTATTCTTCATCATACTAACAAGGCCGATTTCCATTTCGCGGCTCGTAGCGAGGCGGTCCAGATAGCCGGCATGAAGATCTTCAGCACTAAAATTCTCATAATTTGGGAGCTCCAGTTTGGTCTTCCCTTTCTCTGGCAGCACTGTTTCACCCTTAGCAATATTTTTTGTTAACACCCTGGAGACCTCAGGAGCAGTATAACTCGCCCCAGTAATAATAACCGCCTCAGGGGCATCTTTAGTTGATGCTGGAGGATTAGGCGGATTAATATTGGTTGCCGGAGTAGCCTCAACATTCACGGCGTCAGTGCTGTCTGGCTCAGACGGAGGAGGTAAATCGGATTGGACCTCCCGAGGATCTTCAGCTTGATCAGCATGAATTTCAGGAGCCGCCAGATCAGGAATCTCCGGCTTAAGGGCCTCAGGGTTAGCAGAAGACCCGTAAGTTTTCCTTTTCTTGGCCTTGGCCCTGCAGAATGAAGAGTGCAGTATAAAGCATGGGTAGAGACAATAGTCTACTCAAACAGGCAAAATAACAAGAGGAGTTTACCCAGGAGCGATAACGAAGGGTGCTAGTTTGGATGCAGTAGAGTCGCCCGACGAAGGTGGCGACTCCTGATAAATCAAAACATAGGAATTCAAGGTTGACACATCAAGTCAAAACCTCCTTGAAGAATTGGAGCGTTAAATACCTCCGTTGGTTGTTTGCGGGCGGCTAGCTTATCAGGCAAGCCGGCAACAAGCTCACCACTCCCACTCTAGGTCTGACGCCTAGACTTGTGCTGAGTTTTCTTCAAAACAAAGTGAGGATCCAGATAAGCGTCCGGGTGAGAGAAGCTTTCCTTCCGAACAACCCGCCTTGTTTTCAATGGGGGCAAGGATTCTGAGTTGGAGGAAATGGAAATTACCTCAACATCACCCGCACGGCTTGTCTCGACATCGCCCTAAGAAGAAGAGGCGTCAGCTAGATTCAATGAAATGCAAACAAAAGATAAAATTTACCTCTGATCGAGTATCAGTGGCAGCTACTTCGTCCATTTGAGACGGCCCTTCTGCAGCTGCCTTATTCTTCTTCTTACTTGGGGCGGCCTTGGGCTTATTAGCCGCAGTTTTACCTCGTTTCCTGCCCCAAAAGGGAGACGTGACCTGTAAAATTAGCAATCAGAGCAAGCAGGCAAAAGGCTATAAAGTCTGTTCGGAAAGCTGGATTAAGGTGTCGAAGGTTTTGTACCGGAGGAACCGGGTTAAGAGCATAGAAAGGTTTCAACCCGTCCTTGCTGCAAGTTTCTTGGTTTTCACCCAGCAGCTTCTTCACGACCCGCTTTATCTCGTCAGCATCCATGGAATAGTTGATGTATCGTTGAGCATCATCCAAGTCGCCTAAGTAAGCATACATCAAGTTATTGCGAAGACTTAATGGCAAAATCCTCCAAGACACCCAACACCGGGTTAAGTCGACTCACCAGTTAGCCCGTTGACTAGTAGAGCCCTCAACTTCAGATAAATAGGGGCGTGTTGAGAACGCTCCTCTTGAGAAGCCCAACTAGGAAGTTCAAAGTCCATGGGGAGGCGATTGGGTCTGTAACCCGGCAAGGGATTTTCGTCAGCAGGGTCGGTGTTCCGACAATAAAACCAAGTTTTGTTCCACCCCTTAGGATGGCTTGGTAGGGTGGCAGCAGGAAAAAGGATGTCTTTTTGTCTCTGGATTGAGACCTCGCCAAGTTCTAGGCTAGGGCCGTCCGCGCATTCGGTCTGCCGGTTCAGGTAGAAGAATTCCCTGAAGAGGAAGACGGTGGGTTCCATTTGCAGATATACCTCACAGAACACTTGGAATTGGCAAAGGTTCGATATGGAGTTGGGACCCAGGTCTTGAGGATGAAGATGGAAGAAGTGGAAGACGTCCCGAAAGAATTTTGATCCGGGAGGTGAAAACCCCCTCTGAAGGTGATCCAAGAATATCACCACTTCTCCCTCTGGTTTCGGGATTTCCTCTCCAAGGATAACCCGCCAGCCAACCACGTCTTGAGGCGGCAGAAATCTATGTTCTTCGTAATCTTTCAAGATAACCTTAGAAGCTTGAGTGGGCACCTAGCTGCAGGTGGTGGTGGATTTTGACATAACGAGTCGCCTGAACAAAATAAAGTGACGGCTTAGACAAGCGGCTGAAGAGCAGACGGCTTAATTATCCACGATAAGTAAATTGCGTGATGAAGGAGCTAGCATCTGAACCCGACAGTTTATTACATGGCGGGTCACATCTACACTAACGAACCGGTCGGAACATACATACGACTTAAGCTAGATCAAAGGCTTACGTTTTCTTTGCTAAGTGTAAGACAAACAAGTTTCCGCCGGAAGAGCAAAGATTGTGGATCTAAGAATAGTTCCAAAAGGCAAAATATTTGCTAGCCCTAACGGAGAAGTAGAGAAGCAGTGGCAGTGCAGTTCATCTAATGCTAAGAAGTATTGAAGTATGTTATACACGAAACAGAACCAGTGTTTCGACCGCTTTATTTTTATGATTAAACTTGCAGGATCTACTCAAGAAACCAACGATGGTGATGAACCGAAGAAAAACTACCGAAGAAATCAAGAACTTCAGTGAACTACAATGGATCTAGGTCAGAGGAAATAACTTACTTGAGTGATCACCGGTTGCGGCGGGAACGTGCGGATGTTTGCCCGGCAAGAAAGAAATGTCGCGACGGTCTCGGGAGTGGTCGCCGGAGACGAGGTAACAACACCGGTGGTGCGAGGAGACTCCGGGCTCAAGGAAGAAGAAGGAGCAAAGAGGCGAAGTGAAAAGTGAAAAGGGGACCCCCTGGTAAATACTTAAAGAGAGGGAGCACGAAGAAGCAACTGACGAGCGCGACAATCGAGGAAATGTAGTAAATTTCGGGAAACAAAGACGCCATGATTTTCGGGATAAACGGATATGGTAAGATTCGCCATGATGTCACTATTGGTTTCCCGAACTGACGACGGATGATGTCACAATAGACAAGCACTGGAGAAATGACAAGTCTAGAAGCATTACAAGCCGACATTATGAGATTCATGAAAGACACGAGTCAGATAACGAGGCGCCAATGAAGAGGAGAAATTGACATGAATGGATTCAAATCAATATGGGGCCTAATGTCGGGGATATAGCCCCGCGATATAACCCGCCATATTGGGCCGGGTTAATATGTTGACGGCTCTATAATCAAGTTTAAAATGGGCCATGTCACGAAGACAAGACACGCAAGGCGGTGGCTGACTAAGTCGTCGGGCGGCCCAACACCTGAAGACGACGGCTCAAGGCCCACAAGGCGGAAGGTGCCGGCCGGTTTCCTTGCTTAAGGAGCAAGGCGAGTTAGAGGCCTTATAGGTTACGAGTCACGATATGACTCGGACTCTATTGTAAACCCTAGGGTCTTGACCTGTATATAAAGGCAAGCCCCTAGGACCGAAAGACTCAAGTTACAATCTCTCGATAGCTAGGTTAGCGATTCCGGACCCTTGTAATCGAGATCTATCCATCAATACACACAAAGCAGGACGTAGGCTATTACCTCCACCAGAGGGCTGAACCTGGGTAAACCTGACTCTCTTTCCCGTTCAACCCCTTTGAGTCGCCACCTAGCGGCGAGATGGCCTCACACCTAAGTCCTTGCACGAGGACATCTGCCGTGACAAAACCACGACAGGGATGCTGATACATCTCCAACGTATCTATAATTTATGAAGTATTCATGCCATATTTACAACAATTTTATATGGTTTTGGTATGATTTGCATGGAACTAACCCGGACTGACCCCCCGTTTTTAGCAGAACTACCGTGGTGTTGTTTTTTGTGCAGAAATAAAAGTTCTCCATATGCAACGAAACTTTTTGACTATTTTTTGGAACAAAAGAGGCACTAGAAGCTTCGTGGGAGGGACACAAGAGCCACGAGGTGGGAACAACCCACCAGGGCGCGCCAGCCCCCTCCGCCGCGCCCTGGTGTCTTGTGGGCCCCTCGTGGCCCATCTTAGTGTGAAACCGACGCCCAAAAATCCTATATATTCAGAAACCCCCAGAAATAACCCTAGATGAGAAGTTCCATCGCCGTAACTCTCTGTATCAACGAAAAACCAATCCGGAGGCGTTCCAGTACCCTGCCAGAGAGGGTAGATCATCTCCGGTGGCCATCTTCATCATCCCGGCGGAGGCCATGACGAGGAGGGAGTAGTCCACCCTCGGGGCTGAGGGTATGTACCAGTAGCTATGTGTTCAATCTCTCTCTCTCGTGTTCTTGAGATGTCACGAACTTGATGTATCACGCGCTTTGTTAATATAGTTGGATCATATGGTGTTTTCCCCTCTCTATCTTGTTGTGATGAATTGAGTTTTTCCTCGGAGATTCTGTTATTAACGGATTGAATACTTTTATGGATTTGAGAGCACTTGATCTATGTCTTCGCACTCAACTTGCGGATTCCCGAGGTGACATTGGGGTAATCTATGCATAGGGGTTGATGCACGTTTTCGTCCTACTTTCTCCAGTAGAAATCTTGGGGCACTCTTTGAGGTTTTTTGTGTTGGGTTGAGTATTATGAATCTAAAATTGTTTGATGTGTATCGTATAATTAACTCATGGATACTTGTGGTGACATTGGAGTATCTAGGTGACATTAGAGTTGGTTGATGCGTATCATATGGTGTTATTTTAGTAAGAACTCTTAGATAGATTGATCGGAAAGGATAACTTGGTGTTATTTTAGTACGAACTCTTGGATAGATCGATCGGAAAGGATAACTTTAAGGTGGTTTCGTACCCTACAAACAATTTCTTCTTATGTTCTCCGCTAGATAAGAACTTTGGAGTGTTTCTTCATTGCACGTTGAGGGATGGTTATGTGATCCAATTATATGAGCATTGTTGAGATATTGCACTAGCGAAAGTTCGGACCCTAGGCCTTGTCTTCAAGAATCGCAATACCGTTTGTGCTCACTTTTGTTACTTGCTACCTTGCTGTTTTTTATTGTTACTATTACAAAAATCATTATCTACTATCATCACTACACTTGTAACACCATCTCTTTGCCGAACTAGTGCACCTATACAATTTACCATTGTATTTGGTGTGTTGGGGACACAAGAGACTTTTTATTATTTGGTTGTAGGGTTGTTTGAGAGAGACCATCTTCATCCTACGCCTCCCACGGATTTATAAACCTTAGGTCATCCACTATAGGGAAATTTGTTACTGTCCTACAAAACTCTGCGCTTGGAGGCCCAACACGAGTCTACAAGAACAAGTTGTATAGTAGGCATCAAGCTCTTTTCTGGCGCCGTTGCCGGGGAGGTGAGTGCTTGAAGGTATATCTTTAGATCTTGCAATTGAATCTTTTAGTTTCTTGTTTTATCACTAGTTTGGTTTATAAAATAAAACTAAAAAAATGGAATTGAGGTGGCCGCATATTATTCGTCTTTATCATGTCTTTCTTGAAAATGATGGAAAGGAAAATTGTGCTCAATCGATAGAAGAAGAATTCAATAAAATGTTTGGTATAAATGACGAGCATGATTGCAATGTTTTTAGTATGAATTCTATGAATATCCAAAATACTAATGATGATTGCACTAGTCATAATTAAAATGTTTCTTATAAGCATGTCAATTTTTGTGGAGTGCATAAAGTTTGTGAAGACGTGCCTTTTAGGGATGATAGATTTTGTAAGAAGCATAAACATGATAGAACCAATTTTTTGCTCAAAGTGATAGATGAATTTGCTACAAAATTATGTTCTCTTTGTCCCATTACTTGTGAACTTTGCAATAAATTTGGTCATCTTAATTTCCAATGCAAACTTTTTCATGATCAAATCATGACCAAATATTGTAATGACTTGATCACCCTTGAACTTTATAATGAGCTTTCTCTATTTTGGGGAGTGAATAATTGACACATAAAAATAGTTGGTTTGAAGTATTCATTCTCACGGACGACAATGAAACTAATCTAAAAAATATCTACATGTTTTGCATGGTAAATTGCAATGAGAATGCTTATATTGCCAACTATAGAAAGATGGCCAATAGAATATAAAAGGAATACTAATGAAAGGGTAAAGATTTCCACTTTCCCTCCTATTGTCTCTCATGATGAAATAGGTGACGAGGAGGATCTCCCTATTCAACCAATCTCATCACTAAGAAGCTCGAAAAAATTAATTAAACCCACACATGATGTGGTGAGGAAGAAAGAGTAGAGGTAAAAAGGTATCTCTCCCAAATGATTTTGCTCCTATTATTGTTGTGCCTCACGAGGATGAATCAAAAATAATTGTGGAAGATGATAAACTTGATGATGATTTTGTTATGCCTCTTGCTTTTTGTGATGACTATGATTGGGAAGATAATGATACTTCTTATAACATTGAAAATCTTTTTGGCACCAACTTGGTAAATTATGATGATGATAATTGTTATACTATTGGTGCTATTCATACTATTAATGATGAGAGTGATTATGCTTATCATATGCCAAGCCACAAGCTGGGGGATGCTATGTTTGATGAGAATGACATGTTTGAGAATTTATTTGCTGAAATTAATGTTTGTCCCAAGCTTGGGGATACTATGCTTAATGAAGATGATCTTTTTAGTTCCCCTACTTTGAATGATCAAATTTGTTATGATGATTGCATGCCTCCTATTTATGATGATTGTGATATTTATGAAAGTGGGTTTGGAAGAGTGTCAACTTTAGATAATTATTATCCCACTATTTTGGAGGGTGTTGAATTTTATTATAATGATAAAAGTGGATTTGGAGAGGTCATGATTTTATTTAGTAATGATTCCACTATTTCGGAAGAGGCTTCACTTGACTATGATGAGAACAAAGGTGCTACTTATGATGATTATTGTGATGATACTTATGTTATAAAAAGTAGTTATAATTATTGTCATAATTTTGAATATACTTTTACTGAACATTACTCTTTTAATGTGGAAATAATTTATAGTATTCGAGTTTCATTTGATGCTCCCACTATTATGAATGAGAAGAAATTTGCTTATGTGGAGAGTGATAATTTTTCTATGCTTGTAGATCATGTAAAGAATGCTTTATGTCATAGTTACATTGTTGAATTCCTTCATGATACTACTGAAAAACTATTATGAGAGAGGAACATATGCTTGTAGGAATTGCAATAATATCAAGTTTCCTCTCTATGTGTTCATAGTTTTGAAGTTATGCTTGTTTTGACTTCCTATGCTAGTTGATTCTTGCTCCCATAAATTGTTTGCTCACAAAATCCCTATGCATAGGAAGTGGGTTAGACTTAAATGTGCTTGTTATGAGATTCATGATGCTCTCTTTATGTTTCAGTTCTTTACTTTTATGCGAGCATCATTGAAAACATCATGCCCAGCTAAAAGGCATTAAAAACGTTTGTTGGGAGACAGCCCAACACTTTTACTTTCTGTTTTTTTGTTTTAAGATGATTAATATACTGTATTAATCATGTTTTGTGTCTTTTATTTCTATAAAGTGCCAAGTAAAGCCTTTGGGACGACTCACAAGATGAGTAGAATTGATGCTGAACCAGAACAGAAACTTTTGACTCCAGTACAGGAATTTTAATTTTTTACTGGAGTGTGATAATGATCTGATATTTTTACACAGTGTTGTTTTACAAATTATTCAGGCTTTCCTAATATTTCCGAATTTTTAGAGACAAGGAAGTATGGTTATACTACAGATCTTCACAGACTGTTCTGTTTTTGACAAATTCTGTTTTGCATGCATAGTTTGCTTGTTTTAGTGTTTCCATAGCTTATATTTAGTGGTATAAATTATGGTAATCATATAATACAGTAGGTATAATGTGGGAACAATTATGAATCTTGTCTTGACAGTAACTGAGTGAATGATCTTTATTTATTATACTAACCCATCTCACGAAGTTCCGTTAAGTTTTGTGTGATTGAAGTTTTCAGGTTTTGGGTGAGACACCGATATGAGGAGAATAAGGAGTGACAAGAACCTAAGCTTGGGGATTCCCAAGGCACCACCAAGGTAATATCCAAGGAAGACTCAAGCGCCTAAGCTTGGCGATGCCCTGGAAGACATCCCCTCTTTCGTCTTCAACATTATCGGTATATCTTACTTACAGCTATATTTTTATTCGTCACATAATATGTGCTTTGCTTGGATCGTCATTATATTTTGTTGTTCTCTGTTATATGTTATTTATAATCTTGTTTTTCAATAAAAATTTCCAAGAATTGCTTTTAGGATGCTTGAATTGCATGTTTGATGTGTGATGTGTAAAAACACTTTTGTCGTACTGTTTGAATTTTCATATTTTACTGGAACGTGGAAAGTTTCTTAAATTTTTAAAAAGTGTTTTCATATAAATTATTTATCACTTCCTAAATTTTCATAATTTTTTGAGTTACAAAAGTACACTGTTTTCATAAATTTCTACAGTCTGTTCTGTTTGGACAGATTTCTATCATAGTTTTGTTATCTACTTATCCTATAGTTTCCATAGCCTATATTGGTAGATATAAATTGTGGAAATGATTGTAAACAGTACATGATGTGGGAAATTATTATGTAACTTGTCTTGGCAGTACATGAAGTGTTGATTTATTCTTATGTGTACTAACCTATCTCACGAGTTCTTTTCGAGTTTTGTGTGGATGAAGTTTTTGAGAATAGGTGAAGCCATGATATGAGAGGATTGAACGAGATACAAAAGCTCAAGCTTGGGGATGCCCAAGGTACCCCAAGTAAATATTTCAAGAAGTCCCAAGCATCTAATCTTGGTGATGCTATGCATCTCACCTCTCTTCATCAATAATTATCGGTTAGCCTATGTTGAGCCTAAATTTTTATTTGTCCACATGATATGTGCTATTCTTGGAGTGCTATTTTTCTCTTTTTATAAAAGAGAAAATGGATGATAAAATGCATAACAATTATCTGTTATGCCTTTCTTTCTTTATAAAAGACTTGATTTGAATAAACTTACACCTATTGAGATATCTTTGCAAATGGCTGAGAAATCCACTGCTTTACCTATTGGAATTTGCGAGGATGTTCCTCTTGTGGTTGCAAATGTTACTATCTTAACACAATTTGTTATTCTTGATATGCCCGAGGACGACAACACGTCGTTCATCCTTGGTAGACCCTTTTTAAATACTGCAGGGGCTGTTATTGATTGCAACAAAAGCAAGGTAAGTTTTCATGTTAATGGCAAACAACATAGTGTGCATTATCCGAAGAAGCAAACTTTGGTTAATAATATCAATGTCATTGAGCCTAGTGCCATGGTCATCATTGGATAATTCAAAATTCCTCTACCTACTGCCAAGAAGAAATACTATAATCTTATTGTTGGGGAAATGCAAATCCCCATTGAGGTACCTTAGTGTCATACGAAAATTCTCCGGCTTCATGTCAATTGGAAACAGTTATTAATAAGACTTGATGAACCTTATTAATGGATCATTTTTGAAAGACATGTGGTTGATGAATTTAGTAGGCACAACTCTCTATACTTTCAGTTTGTTCTGTGTTATTCTTAGTTGAATATAATTAAATACCATGATTATCCAGTTTTCTGAGTTTTTCGTGCAATAAGAATGACCCAAAAATAAAAAAAAGTCTCAGAATGCCACACAATTTTAACATGAATTTCTCTGGAATATTTAAGAATTTTTAGTTCTGAAAACACATTAGGAAGGGACACCTCTGGGCCCTAAGCCAATAGGGCGCGGCCACCCCCTGGGCGTGATGTCTACTACGCAACTTTATTCTTGTAGACTCGTGTTGGGCCTCCAAGCGCAGAGTTTTGTAGGACAGTAGCAATTGTCCCTCAAGTGGATGACCTAAGGTTTATCAATCCGTGGAAGGTGTAGGATGAAGATGGTCTTTCTCAAATAACCCTGCAATCAAATACAAGAAATCTCTTGTGTCCCCAACACACCAAATACAATGGAAAATTGTATAGGTGCACTAGTTCGGCGAAGAGCTGGTGATACAAGTGCAATATGGATAATAGATATAGGTTTTTGTAATCTGAAAATATAAAAACAACAAGGTAGCAAGTAACAAAAGTGAGCACAAACGGTATTGCAATGCTTGAAAACAAGGCCTAGGGTCCGTACTTTCGCTAGTGCAATCTCTCAACAATGCTAATATAATTGGATCACATAACCATCCCTCAACGTGCAACGAAGAATCACTCCAAAGTTCTTATCTAGCGGAGAACATAAGAAGAAATTTTTTGTAGGGTACGAAACCACCTTAAAGTTATCCTTTCCGATCGATCTATCCAAGAGTTCATACTAAAATAACACCAAGTTATCCTTTCCGATCAATCTTTCTAAGAGTTCATACTAAAATAACACCATATGATACGCATCAACCAACTCTAATGTCACCTAGATACTCTAATGTCAACACAAGTATCCATGAGTTAATTATACGACACTGATACGTCCATTTTGCATCATGCTTTTATATTGATATTTATTGCATTATGGGCTGTTATTACACATTATGGTACAATACTTATGCCTTTTCTCTCTTATTTTACAAGGTTTACATGAAGAGGGAGAATGCCGGAAGCTGGAATTCTGGACTGGAAAAGGAGCAAATATGAGAGACCTATTCTGCACAACTCCAAAAGTCCTAAAAAGTTACGAAGAATTATTTTGGAATATATAAAAATTATTGGGCGAAAGAAATACCAGAGGGGACCCACCAGGAGGTCACAAGCCAAGGGGGCGCGCCCTACCACCCTGGCGCGCCCCTGTGGCTTGTGGCCCCCCTGGCAGGCCTCCGGTGCCCATCTTCTGCTATATGGAGGGTTTTGACCTGGAAAAAATCACAAGAGAGCTTTCGGGATGAAGCGCCGCCGTCTCGAGGCGGAACTTGGGCAGAACCAATCTAGGGCTCCGGCGGAGCTGTTCTGCAGGGGAAACTTCCCTCCCGGAGGGGGAAATCGAAGCCATCGTCATCACCAACGATCCTCTCATCGAGAGGGGGTCAATCTCCATCAACATCTTCACCAGCACCATCTCCTTCCTAAACCCTAGTTCATCTCTTGTATCCGATCTTTGTCTCAAAACCTCAGATTGGTACCTGTGGGTTGCTAGTAGTGTTGATTACTCCTTGTAGTTGATGCTAGTTGGTTTACTTGGTGGAAGATCATATGTTCAGATCCTTAATGATAATTAATACTCCTCTGATTATGAACATGAATATGCTTTGTGAGTAGTTACGTTTGTTCCTGAGGACATGGGATAAGTCTAATTATAAGTAATCATGTGAATTTGGTATTCGTTCGATATTTTGATGAGATGTATGTTGTCTCTCCTCTAGTGGTGTTATGTGAACGTCGACTACATGACACTTCACCATTATTTGGTCCTAGGGGAAGGCATTGGGAAGTAATAAGTAGATGATGGGTTGCTAGAGAGACAGAAGCTTAAACCATAGTTTATGTGTTGCTTCGTAAGGGGCTGATTTGGATCCATATGTTTCATGCTATGGTTAGATTTATCTTAATTATTCTTTCGTAGTTGCGGATGGTTGCAAGAGAGGTTAATCATAAGTGGGAGGCTTGTCCAAGTAAGGACAGCACCCAAGCACCAGTCCACCCACATATCAAATTAACAAAGTAACGAACGCGAATCATATGAGCATGATGAAAACTAGCTTGACAGAAATTCCCATGTGTCCTCGGGAGCGCTTTGTTTTATATAAGAGTTTGTCCAGGCTTGTCCTTTGTTACAAAAAGGATTGGGCCACCTTTCTGCACCTTTGTTATATTTGTTACTTGCTACCCGTTACGAATTATCCTATCACAAAACTATCTGTTACCGATAATTTCAGTGCTTGCAGAGAATACCTTACTGAAAACCGCTTGTCATTTCCTTCTGCTCCTCGTTGGGTTCGACACTCTTACTTATTGAAAGGACTACGATAGATCCCCTATACTTGTGGGTCATCAAGACTCTTTTCTGGCGCCGTTGCCGAGGAGTGAAGCACCTTTGGTGAGTGGAACTTGGTAAGGAAAATTTTATATAGTGTGCTGAAATTTACTGTCACTTGTTACTATGCAAAATAATCCTTTGAGGGGCTTGTTCGGGGTATCTTCACCCCGACCGGAAGCACAAAGAGATGCTCCTCAACCTACTGCACCTACTGAAAATATTTATTATGAAATTCCTTCGGGTATGATAGAGAAACTGCTAGCTAATCCTTATGCAGGAGATGGAACACTACATCCTGATTTGCATCTAATCTATGTGGATGAAGTTTGTGGATTATTTAAGCTTGCAGGTTTGCCCGAGGATGATGTCAAGAAGAAGGTCTTTCCTTTATCTTTGAAGGAGAAGGCATTGACATGGTATAGGCTACGTGATGATATTGGATCATGGAACTACAACCGATTGAAATTGGAATTTCATCAGAAGTTTTATCCTATGCATCTGGTTCATCGTGATCGGAATTATATTTATAATTTTTGGCCTCGTGAAGGAGAAAGAATCGCTCAAGCTTGGGGGAAGCTTAAGTCAATTTTATATTCATGCCCCAATCATGTGCTTCCAAGAGAAATTATTATTCGGAATTTTTATGCTCGGCTTTCTCGTAATGATCAATCCATGCTCGATACTTCTTGTGCTGGTTCCTTTATGAAGAAAGATATTGAATTCAAATGGGACTTATTGGAAAGAATTAAACGCAACTCTGAAGATTGGGAACTTGACGAAGGTAAGGAGTCAGGTATAAACCTTAAGTTTGATTGTGTTAAATCCTAGATATCGATGCTTTTCATGAATTTAGCACTAAATATCGACTTGACTCTGAGATAATAGCTTCTTTTTGTGAATCTTTTGCTGCTCATGTTGATCTCCCTAAGGAGAAGTGTTTAAATATCATCCTCCCATTGAAGTGAACGTAGTTGAACCTATTAAAGTTGAAGAAGAAACTATTATTTATAATGATGATCCTATTATTCCTACTGCTTATATTGAGAAACCACCCTTTCCTGTTAGAATAAAGGAACATGGTAAAGCTTCAACTGTGGTTCATAAGAGTTATACTAGAACACCTACACCCCCTGAACAAATTAAAGTTGAACCTAGTATTGCTATGGTTAAAGATCTCTTGGTTGATAATATTGATGGGCATGTTATTCATTTCTGTGATGAAGCTGCTAGAATTGCTAGACCTGATACTAAAGATAAACATAGACCTATTGTTGGCATGCCTGTTGTTTCTGTTAAAATAGGAGATCATTGTTATCATGGCTTGTGTGATGTGGGTGCTAGTGTGAGTGCAATTCCCTTCACCTTATATCAAGAAATTATGATTGATATTGCACCAGCTGAATTAGAGGAAATTGATGTTACCTTTAAGCTTGTTAATAGAGATACTATAGCACCAGTTGGGATTGTTAGAGATGTTGAAGTCTTGTGTGGGAAAATAAAGTATCCTACTGATTTTCTTGTTCTTGGTTCCCCACAAGATGATTTTTGTCCCATTATATTTGGTAGACCTTTCTTGAATACTGTTAATGCTACGGTAAGTTTTGGGGATGTGTCTCATGAGTTCAATTTCTCTAAATTTCGTAGACAACCCCATGACAAAGAATTACCTAGTAAAGATGAAATTATTGGTCTTGCTTCTATTGATGTGCCTCCTACTGATCCCTTAGAACAATATTTGCTAGACCATGAAAACGATATGCATTTGAATGAAAGAAATGAAATAGATAAGATTTTCTTTGATCAGCAGCCTATTTTGAAACACAACCTGCCTGTTGAAATACTTGGGGATCCTCCTCCACCCAAGGGTGATCCCATGTTTGAGCTTAAACAATTACCGGATACTCTGAAATATGCTTATCTTGATGAAAAGGAGATATATCCTGTTATTATTAGTGCTAACCTTTCAGAGCATGAAGAAAATAGATTATTGAAAACTCTGAGGAAGCACCGTGCTGCTATTGGATATACTCTTGATGATCTTAAGGGCATTAGTCCCACTCTATGTCAGCATAAAATTAATATGGAGCCTGATGCTAAACCAGTTGTTGATCACCAACGACGGTTAAATCCTAAAATGAAAGAAGTGGTAAGAAATGAAATACTAAAGCTTCTGGAGGCAGGTATAATTTATCCTATTGCTGATAGTAGATGGGTTAGTCCCGTTCATTGTGTTCCTAAGAAAGGAGGTATTACCATTGTTCCTAATGATAAAAATGAATTGATCCCGCAAAGAATTGTTACAGGATATAGAATGGTAATTGATTTTAGGAAATTAAATAAAGCTACTAGGAAAGATCATTACCCTCTACCTTTTATTGATCAAATGCTAGAAAGACTATCCAAACACACACGTTTTTGCTTTCTAGATGGTTATTCTGGTTTCTCTCAAATACCTGTGTCAAAAGAGGATCAAGAAAAGACAACTTTTACTTGTCCTTTTGGTACCTTTGCTTATAGACGTATGCCTTTTGGTTTATGCAATGCACCTGCTACCTTTCAAAGATGTATGACTGCTATATTCTCTGACTTTTGTGAAAAGATTGTTGAGGTTTTCATGGATGATTTTTCCGTTTACGGAACTTCTTTTGATGATTGCTTGAGCAACCTTGATCAAGTTTTGTAGAGATGCGAAGAAACTAATCTTGTCTTGAATTGGGAAAAGTGCCACTTTATGGTTAATGAAGGTATTGTCTTGGGACACAAAATCTCTGAAAGAGGTATTGAAGTTGATAAAGCTAAAGTTGATGCTATTGAAAAAATGCCGTGTCCTACGGATATCAGAGGTATAAGAAGTTTCCTTGGTCATGCTGGTTTCTATAGGAGGTTTATTAAAGGCTTCTCTAAGATTTCTAGGCCTCTCACTAATCTTTTGCAAAAAGATGTTCCATTCGTTTTTGATGATGATTGTGTAGAAGCATTTGAAATTCTTAAGAAAGCTTTGATTTCTGCACCTGTTGTTCAACCACCTGATTGGAACCTACCCTTTGAAATTATGTGTGATGCTAGTGATTATGCTGTTGGCTCTGTTCTAGGACAAAGAGTTGATAAGAAATTAAATGTTATCCATTATGCTAGTAAAACTCTAGACAGTGCTCAAAGAAACTATGCTACCACTGAAAAGGAATTTTTAGCAGTTGTGTTTGATTGTGATAAGTTCATACCTTATATTGTTGATTCCAAAGTAACTGTTCACACTGATCATGCTGCTATTAAATATCTTATGGAAAAGAAAGATGCTAAACCTAGACTTATTAGATGGGTTCTTCTGCTACAAGAATTTGATTTGCATATTATTGATAGAAAGGGTGCTGAGAACCCCGTAGCAGACAACTTGTCTAGGTTAGAAAATGATCTTGATGACCCACTACCTATTGATCATAGCTTTCCTGATGAACAATTAGCTGTCATAAATGCTTCGCGTAATGCTCCATGGTATGCTGATTATGCTAATTACATTGTTGCTAAATTTATACCACCTAGTTTCACATACCAACAATAGAAAAAGTTCTTCTATGATTTAAGACATTACTTTTGGGATGATCCACACCTTTATAAAGAAGGAGTAGATGGTGTTATTAGATGTTGTGTACCTGAGCATGAACAGGAACATATCCTTCACAAGTGTCATTCCGAGGCCTACAGAGGACACCACGCTGGAGATAGAACTGCACATAAGGTACTACAATCTGGTTTTTATTGGCCTACTCTCTTCAAGGATGCTCGTAAGTTTGTCTTGTCTTGTGATGAATGTCAGAGAATTGGTAATATTAGTAGACGTCAGGAAATGCCTATGAATTACTCACTTGTTATTGAACCATTTGATGTTTGGGGCTTTGATTATATGGGACCTTTTCCAAAGTCTAACGGGTACACTCATATTCTAGTTGCTGTTGATTATGTTACTAAGTGGGTAGAAGCTATTCCAACTAGTAGTGCTGATCATAACACTTCTATTAAAATGCTTAAAGAAGTTATTTTCCCTAGATTTGGAGTCCCTAGATATTTAATGACTGATGGTGGTTCACACTTTATTCATGGTGCCTTCCGTAAATTGCTCGCTAAGCATGATGTTAATCATAGAATTGCATCTCCTTATCATCCTCAGTCTAGTGGTCAAGTAGAATTGAGCAATAGAGAAATTAAATTGATCTTGCAGAAGACTGTTAATAGAGCTAGAAAGAATTGGTCTAAGAAACTTGATGATGCATTATGGGCTTATAGAACTGCTAACAAAAACCCTATGGGTATGTCTCCGTATAAAATGGTTTATGGTAAAGCATGTCACTTACCTCTAGAGCTAGAACATAAAGCTTATTGGGCAATTAAAGAGCTCAACTATGATTTCAAGCTTGCTAGTGAGAAGAGGTTATTTGACATTAGCTCACTTGATGAATGGAGAACCCAGGCCTATGAGAATGCCAAGTTGTTTAAAGAAAAAGTTAAGAGATGGCATGATAAAAGGATACAAAAGCGTGAATTCAATGTAGGTGACCATGTCTTGCTATGCAATTCTCGTTTAAGATTTTTTGCAGGAAAACTTCTCTCTAAATGGGAAGGGCCTTACATTATCGAGGAAGTATATCGTTCCGGTGCCATCAAGATCAACAACGCCGAAGGCACAAATCCTAAGGTGGTAAACGGGCAAAGAATCAAACATTATATCTCAGGTACTCCCATAAATGTTGAAACCAATATTACCAATACCATGACTCCGGAGGAGTACATTAGGGAGACCTACCAGAGCGTTTCAGACTCCGAAAAGGAATAGGTATGTGTTACGGTAAGCAAACCGACTCCAAAACTTTTCCAATAGCAATTTTTATCCGTTTTGGAATATTTAATAAATTAGAAAAATTTAAAGTAGTCCGAAGAGTGCACGAGGAGGCGACAAGCCAGGGGGGCGCGCCCTACCCCCCTGGGCGCGCCCCTGTGGCTTGTGGCCACCCTGTGTACCCTCCGGACTCCGTTTTCTTATGGTATACTCCTTCAGGTCGGTAAAAATTAATTATATAATCTCCCGAAGGTTTGGACCTTCGTATCACGACAATATCTCCTGTTTTTGTTTCGAGTTGTTTTCCGGACAGATTTAGATCGACATGACGTCCCCAAGTGCTTCGAAGGACAAGTTCTTCGAGAAGGTCATCAACCCCTACCTTGCGGAGGTGTTGCGACACCCTCAAACCATTGAGATGCGTGAGGGGGTGCTGCACATCCGTGATGTTGAGGGGGCAAAGAAGACCGGAAGCGTGGAGACAAGGCTCTAAGCAATGGAGCAACAAGTCTTCAAGTTCCAAGGGATGGTGGAACGCGGACTCAATGCCAATCACATGATGATCGCGGAGTTTACCCATAAGCACAAGCTGGACGCCAAGGACATTGGGGAGCACATCTTCAAGCTTTACGAGAAAATCGAGCATCTCCAAGCCCAGATCTATGACCTGCAAAACCAAAACTGTGAGTATGAATACAGATTTAAGAGAATGAGTTTGGCTGTAGATTTGAGGATCCCGGAGACTCGTCATCTTTTTACGATGGTGAGCCTATGCCTTGGAAGATGGAGGACAAGCTTCCAATCTCATCAACAACTCCAACATCACCACCTCCGAAGGAAGACAACTAAACACATGGGTATGGGCACTCCCGTTGGCTTGTGCCAAGCTTGGGGGAGGTGCCCCGGTATCGTATCACCATCACATCTTTTTCTTTTATCGTTTTCTTAGTTCGATCCTTTTGGTTATATCTTGATCTAGTAGAATAAAGTCTTTAGTGTGATCTAGTTTTGAATTTTGCTTTTTGTTCCCCTTATGTAAGCGAGTCTGAGAGTTATATAATAAAAAGTAGTTTTGAGTTGAGGGCTTGGCTTGCTTGCTATGATCTTGAGAAAAAGAAATAGAAAGAAGTATAGAATAAAAGCAAGGGTTATATATGATGATGTTATGGGGAGTGATGACTTCACATATAAGAGGTATGTCGATTGAAATTTGTTGTGAGTTGACAAACATAGCGATTGGTCATTGTTGCAATTAAAAGGAAGTAATAAAGAAAGAGAGGTTCACATATAAATATATTATCTTGGACATCTTTTATGATTGTGAGCACTCATTAAAATATTATATGCTAAGAAGTTGATGTTGGACAAGGAAGACAACATAATGGGTTATGTTTGCTTATTTCCGAATAGAAGTTATATGGTTATAGATCCTTCAACATGTGTCGCTTGCTTCCACCTCATATCAGCCAAAACCTCCGCACCAAGTAGAGATACTACTTGTGCATCCAAACACCTTTAACCCAGTTTTGCCATGAGAGTCCACCATACCTACCTATGGATTGAGTAAGATCCTTCAAGTAAGTTGGCATCGGTGCAAGCAATAAAAATTGCTCTCTAAATATGTGTGATCCATTAGTGTGAGGAAAATAAACTTTATACGAACTTGAGATATGGAAGAAATAAAAGCGGCAGACTGCATAATAAAGTTCTTTATCACAAGGGGCAATATAAAGTGATGTTCTTTTGCATTAAGGGATTGTGCATCCAACTATAAAAGCGCATGACAACCTCTGCTTCCCTCTGCGAAGGGCACATCTGTTACCTTTACTTTCTAGTACTTACCTTTATGCAAGAGTCATGATGATCTTCACCACTTCCTTTATTTCTCCTTTATCTCTTGGCAAGCGTCATGTGTTGGGGAATGATCTAGACACATATATCCACTCGGATGTGGGTGATCATGAGTTATTTCTGTTGACATTACCCTTGAGGTAAATAGTTGGGAGGCAAAACTATAAGCCCCTATCTTTCTCTGTGTCCGATTGAAGCTTTGACCTCATAGGTACCGCGTGAGTGTTAGCAATTATGAAATACTAAAAGATGATTGAGTATGTGGATTTGCTTTACAAGCTCTTATATTGACTCTTTCCGACGTTATGATAAATTGGAATTGCTTCAATGACTAAGATCATAGTTTGTCGGTTCTCAATGGAGTTCTTGATTCATACTTTACCTTGTGAATGAATTGTTACTTTAGCATAAGAAATTATATGTCAATATATGTTGCTGTTCTAAAGATGACCATGATGCCTTCATGTCCGTATTTTATTTTATCGACACCTCTATCTCTAAACATGTGGACATATTTATCGATTTCAGCTTTCGCTTGAGGACAAGCGATGCCTAAGCTTGGGGGAGTTGATACGTCCATTTTGCATCATGCTTTTATATTGATAGTTATTGCATTATGGGCTGTTATTACACATTATGGTACAATACTTATGCCTTTTTTTCTTATTTTACAAGGTTTACATGAAGAGGGAGAATGCCGGCATCTGGAATTCTCGACTGGAAAAGGAGCAAATATGAGAGACCTATTCTGCACAACTCCAAAAGTCCTGAAAAGTTACAGAGAATTATTTTGGAATTTATAAAAATTATTGGGCGAAATAAATACCAGAGGGGACCCACCAGGAGGTCACAAGCCAGGGGGCGCACCCTACCCCCCTGGGCGCGCCCCTGTGGCTTGTGGGCCCACTGGCAGGCCTCCGGTGCCCATCTTCTGCTATATGGAGGGTTTTGACCAGGAAAAAATCAGAAGGGAGCTTTCAGGACGAAGCGCCGCGGTCTCAAGGCGGAACTTGGGCAGAACCAATCTAGGGCTCCGGCGGAGCTGTTCTGCTGGGGAAACTTCCCTCCCGGAGGGGGAAATCGAAGCCATCGTCATCACCAACGATCCTCTCATCGAGAGGGGATCAATCTCCATCAACATCTTCACCAGCACCATCTCCTCCCTAAACCCTAGTTCATCTCTTGTATCCGATCTTTGTCTCAAAACCTCAGATTGGTACCTATGGGTTGCTAGTAGTGTTGATTACTCCTTGTAGTTGATGCTAGTTGGTTTACTTGGTGGAAGATCATATGTTCAGATCCTTAATGATAATTAATACTCCTCTAATTATGAACATGAATATGCTTTGTGAGTAGTTACGTTTGTTCCTCAGGACATAGGATAAGTCTTGTTATAAGTAATCATGTGAATTTGGTATTCGTTCGATATTTTGGAACATACATCTCATCAAAATATTGAACGAATACCAAATTCACATGATTACTTATAGCAAGACTTATCCCATGTCCTCAGGAACAAACGTAACTACTCACAAAGCATATTCATGTTCATAATCAGAGGAGTATTAATTATCATTAAGGATCTGAACATATGATCTTCCACCAAATAAACCAACTAGCATCAACTACAAGGAGTAATCAACACTACTAGCAACCCACAGGTACGAATCTGAGGTTTTGAGACAAAGATCGGATACAAGAGATGAACTAGGGTTTAGGGAGGAGATGGTGCTGGTGAAGATGTTGATGGAGATTGATCCCCTCTCGATGAGAGGATCGTTGGTGATGACGATGGCTTCGATTTCCCCCTCCGGGAGGGAAGTTTCCCCAGCAGAACAGCTCCGCCGGAGCTCTAGATTGGTTCTGCCCAAGTTCCGCCTTGAGACGGCGGCGCTTCATCCTGAAAGCTCCCTTCTGATTTTTTCCTGGTCAAAACCCTCCATATAGCAGAAGATGGGCACCAGAGGCCTGCCAGGGGGCCCACAAGCCACAGGGGCACGCCCCCTGGCTTGTGACCTCCTGGTGGGTCCCCTGATGTATTTCTTTCGCCCAATAATTTTTATAAATTCCAAAATAATTCTCTGTAACTTTTCAGGACTTTTGGAGTTGTGCAGAATAGGTATCTCAGATTTGCTCCTTTTCCAGTCCAGAATTCCAGCTGCCGGCATTCTCCCTCTTCATGTAAACCTTGTAAAATAAGAGAGAAAAGGCATAAGTATTGTACCATAATGCGTAATAACAGCCCATAATGCAATAAATATCAATATAAAAGCATGATGCAAAATGGACGTATCAACTCCCCCATGCTTAGACATCGCTTGTCCTCAAGCGAAAGCCGAAATCGATAAATATGTCCACATGTTTAGAGATAGAGGTGTCGATAAAATAAAATACGGACATGAAGGCATCATGGTCATCTTTAGAACAGCAACATATATTGACATATAATTTCTTATGCTAAAGTAACAATTCATTCACAAGGTAAAGTATGAATCAAGAACTCCATTGAGAACCGACAAACTATGATCTTAGTCATTGAAGCAATTCCAATTTATCATAACATCGGAAAGAGTCAATATAAGAGCTTGTAAAGCAAATCCACATACTCAATCATCTTTTAGTATTTCATAATTGCTAACACTCACGCGGTACCTATGAGGTCAAAGCTTCAATCGGACACAGAGAAAGATAGGGGCTTATAGTTTTTCCTCCCAACTATTTACCTCAAGGGTAATGTCAACAGAAATAACTCATGATCACCCACATCCGAGTGGATATATGTGTCTAGATCATTCCCCAACACATGACGCTTGCCAAGAGATAAAGGCGAAATAAAGGAAGTGGTGAAGATCACCATGACTCTTGCATAAAGGTAAGTACTAGAAAGTAAAAGTAACAGATGGGGAACATAAAGCAAAACTCAAAACTAGATCACACTAAAGATTTTATTCTACTAGATCAAGATATAGCCAAAAGGATCGAACTAAGAAATACGAAGAAAGTAAAAGATGTGATGGTGATACGATACCGGGGCACCTCCCCCAAGCTTGGTACAAGCCAAGGGGAGTGCCCATACCCATGTGTTTAGTTGTATTCCTTCGGGGGTGGTGATGTTGGAGTTGTTGATGAGGTAAGAAGCTTGTCCTCCGTAGTTTTGGTTTTGCAGGTCATAGATCTGGGCTTGGAGATGCTCGATTTTCTCGTAAAGCTTGAAGATGTGCTCTCCGATGTCCTTGGCATCCAGCTTGTGCTAATGGGTAAACTCCGTGATCATCATGTGATTGGCATTGAGTCCTCGTTCCACCATCCCTTGGCACTTGAAAACATGTTGCTCCATTGCTTCGAGCCTTGATCCACGCTTCCGGTCTTCTTTGGCCCCTCAACATCACGGATGTGCAGCACCCCCTCACGCATCTCAATGGTTTGTCCGCAAGGTAGGGGTTGATGACCTTCTCGAAGAACTTGTCCTTCGAAGCACTTGGGGACGTCATATCGATCCAAATCTGCTGCAGAAATAGCTCAAAAACGAAAACAGGAGATATTGTCGGGTTACGAAGGTCAAAACCTTCGGGAGATTATATAATGATTTTTTTTCCGACCCGAAGGAGTATACCACCAGAAAACGGAGTCCGGAGGGTACACGGGGTGGCCACAAGCCACAGGGGCGCGCCCAGGGGGGGTAGGGCGTGCCCCCTGGCTTGTCGCCTCCTCGTGCACTCTTCGGACTACTTTAAATTTTCCTAATTTTTTAAATATTCCAAAACGGAGAAAAATTGCTGTTGAAAAAGTTTTGGAGTCGGTTTGCTTACCGTAATACATACCTATTCCTTTTCGGATTCTGAAACGTTCGGGTATGTCTCCCTAATGTACTCCTCAGGAGTTATGGTATTGATAATATTGGTTTCAACATTTATGGGAGTGCCTGAGATATAATGTTTGATTCTTTGCCCGTTTACCACCTTCGGATTTGTGCCTTCGGCATTGTTGATCTTGATGGCACCGGAACGATATACTTCCTCGATAATGTAAGGCCCTTCCCATTTGGAGAGAAGTTTTCCTGCAAAAAATCTTAAACGAGAATTGTTTAGCAAAACATGATCACCTACATTGAATTCACACTTTTGTATCCTTCTATCATGCCATCTCTTAACCTAGTCTTTAAACAACTTGGCATTCTCATATGCCTGGGTTCTCCATTCATCAAGTGAGCTAATGTCGAATAACCTCTTCTCGCCAGCAAGTTTGAAATCATAGTTGAGCTCTTTAATTGCCCAATAAGCTTTATGTTCTAGCTCTAGAGGTAAGTGACATGCTTTACCATAAACCATCTTATACGGAGACATACCCATAGGGTTTTTATAAGCAATTCTATAAGCCCATAATGCATCATCAAGTTTCTTAGACCAATTCTTTCTAGATCTATTAACGGTCTTCTGCAAGATCAATTTAATTTCTCTATTGCTCAATTCTACTTGACCACTAGACTGAGGATGATAAGGAGATGCAATTCTATGATTAACATCATACTTAGCAAGCAATTTACGGAAAGCACCATGTATAAAGTGTGAACCACCATCAGTCATTAAATATCTAGGGACTCCAAATCTAGGGAAAATAACTTCTTTAAGCATTTTAATAGAAGTGTTATGATCAACGCTACTAGTTGGAATAGCTTCTACCCACTTAGTAACATAATCAACAGCAACTAAAATATGAGTGTACCCGTTAGATTGTGGAAAAGGTCCCATATAATCAAAACCCCAAACATCAAATGGTTCAATAACAAGAGAGTAATTCATAGGCATTTCCTGGCGTCTACTAATATTACCAACTCTTTGGCATTCATCACAAGATAAGACAAACTTACGAGCATCCTTGAAGAGAGTAGGCCAATAAAAACCAGATTGTAATACCATGTGTGCAGTTCTATCTCCAGCGTGGTGTCCTCCGTAAGCCTCGGAATGACACTTGTGAAGGATCTGTTCCTGTTCATGCTCAGGCACACGACGTCTAATAACACCATCTACTCCTTCTTTATAAAGGTGTGGGTCATCCCAAAAGTAATGTCTTAAATCATAGAAGAACTTCTTCTTTTGTTGGTATGTGAAGCTAGGTGGTATAAATTTAGCAACAATGTAATTAGCATAATCAGCATACCATGGAGCATTACGTGAAGCATTTACGACAGCTAATTGTTCATCAGGAAAGCTATCATCAATAGGTAGTGGGTCATCAAGAACATTTTCTAATCTAGACAAGTTATCTGCTACGGGGTTATCAGCACCCTATCTATCAATAATATGCAAATCAATTTTTTGTAGCAAAAGAACCCATCTAATAAGTCTAGGTTTAGCATCTTTCTTTTCCATAAGATATTTAATAGCAGCATGATTAGTGTGAACAGTTACTTTGGAATCAACAATATAAGGTCTGAACTTATCACAAGCAAACACAACTACTAAAAATTCCTTTTCAGTGGTAGAATAGTTTCTTTGAGCACTGTCTAGAGTTTTACTAGCATAATGGATAACATTTAATTTCTTATCAACTCTTTGTCCTAGAACAGCACCAACTGCATAATCACTAGCATCACACATAATTTCAAAGGGTAGGTTCCAATCAGGTGGTTGAACAACAGGTGCGGTAATCAAGGCATTCTTAAGAATTTCAAATGCTTCTACACAATCATCATCAAAAACGAATGGAACATCTTTTTGCAAAAGATTGGTGAGAGGCCTAGAAATCTTAGAGAAGTCTTTAATAAACCTCCTATAGAAACCAGCATGACCAAGGAAACTTCTTATACCTCTGATATCCGTGGGACACGACATTTTTTCAATAGCATCAACTTTAGCTTTATCAACCTCAATACCTCTTTCGGAGATCTTGTGCCCCAAGACAATACCTTCATTAACCATAAAGTGGCACTTTTCCCAATTCAAGACAAGATTAGTTTCTTCGCATCTCTGCAAAACTCGATCAAGGTTGCTCAAGCAATCATCAAAAGAAGTTCCGTAAACGGAAAAATCATCCATGAAAACCTCAACAATCTTTTAACAAAAGTCAGAGAATATAGCCATCTTACATCTTTGAAAGGTAGCAGGTGCATTGCATAAACCAAAAGGCATACGTCTATAAGCAAAGGTACCGAAAGGGCAAGTAAAAGTGGTCTTTTCTTTATCCTCTTTTGAAATAGGTATTTGAGAGAAACCAGAGTAACCATCTAGAAAGCAAAAATGTGTGTGTTTGGATAGTCTTTCTAGCATTTGATCAATAAACGGTAGAGTGTAACGATCTTTCTGAGTAGCTTTATTTAATTTCCTAAAATCAATTACCATCCTATATCCTGTAACAATTCTTTGCGGGATCAATTCATTTTTATCATTAGGAACAACGGTCATACCTCCCTTTTTAGGGACACAATGAACGGGACTAAGCCATCTACTATCAGCAATAGGATAAATTATACCTACCTCCAGAAGCTTTAATATTTCATTTCTTACCACTTCTTTCATTTTAGGATTTAACCGACGTTCGTGATCAACAACTGGTTTAGCATCAGGCTCCATATTAATTTTATGCTGACATAGAGTGGGACTAATGCCCTTAAGATCATCAAGAGTATATCCAATAGCAGCATGGTGCTTCCTCAGAGTTTTCAATAATCTCTTTTCTTCATGCTCTGAAAGGTTAGCACTAATAATAACATGATATATCTCCTTTTCATCAAGGTAAGCATACTTCAGAGTATCAGGCAATGGTTTAAGCTCAAACACGGGATCACCCTTGGGTGGAGGAGGATCCCCAAGTATTTCAACAGGCAGGTTGTGTTTCAAAATAGGCTGCTGATCAAAGAAAATCTTATCTATTTCATTCCTTTCATTCATATGCATATCATTTTCATGGTCTAGCAAATATTGTGCTAAAGGATCAGTAGGAGGCACAGCAATAGAAGCAAGACCAATAAATTCATCTTTACTAGGCAATTCTTTGTCATGGGGTTGTCTACGAAATTTAGAGAAATTGAATTTATGAGACACATCCCCAAAACTTACAGTAACAGTCTCTTTCTCACAATCTATCCTAGCATTAACAATATTCAAGAAGGGTCTACCAAATATAATGGGACAAAAATCATCTTGTGGGGAACCAAGAACAAGAAAATCAGTAGGATACTTTATTTTCCCACACAAGACTTCAACATCTCTAACAATCCCAATTGTTGCAATAGTATCTCTATTAGCAAGCTTAATAGTCACATCAATTTCCTCTAATTCAGCTGGTGCAATATCATGCATAATTTCTTGGTATAAGGTAAAGGGAATTGCACTCACACTAGCACCCACATCACATAAGCCATGATAACAATGATCTCCTATTTTAACAGAAATAACAGGCACGCTAACAATAGGTCTATGTTTACCTTTAGTATCAGGTCTAGCAATTCTAGCAGCTTCATCACAGAAATGAATAACATGCCCATCAATATTATCAACCAAGAGATCTTTAACCATAGCAATACTAGGTTCAACTTTAATTTGTTCAGGGGGCGTAGGTGTTCTAGTACAACTCTTACAAACCACAGTTGAAGCTTTAGCATGTTCCTTTATTCTAACGGGGATGGGTGGTTTCTCAATATAAGCAGTAGGAATAACAGGATCAACGTTATAAGTAATAGTTTCCTCTTCAACTTTAATAGGTTCAACTACTTTAACTTCAATGGGAGGATGATATTTAAACCACTTCTCCTTAGGGAGATCAACATGAGTAGCAAAAGATTCACAGAAAGAAGCTACTATCTCAGAGTCAAGTCCATATTTAGTGCTAAAATCACGAAAAGCATCGGTGTCTATAAAGGATTTAACACAATCAAACTTAAGGTTTATACCTGACTCCTTACCTTCATCGAGTTCCCAATCTTCAGAGTTGCGTTTAATTCTTTCTAATAAGTCCCATTTGAATTCAATATCTTTCTTCATAAAGGAACCAGCACAAGAAGTATCGAGCATGGACTGATCATTATTAGAAAGCCGAGCATAAAAATTCTGGATGATAATTTCTCTCGGGAGCTCATGATTATGGCATGAATATAACATTGACTTAAGCCTCCCCCAAGCTTGAGCGATACTTTCTCCTTCACGAGGCCAAAAATTATAAATATAATTCTGATCACGATGAACCAGATGCATAGGATAAAACATCTGATGAAATTCCAATTTCAATCGGTTGTCGTTCCATGATCCAATATCATCACGTAGCCTATACCATGTCAATGCCTTCTCCTTCAAAGATAAAGGAAAAACCTTCTTCTTGACATCATCCTTGGGAAAACCTGCAAGCTTAAATAATCCACAAACTTCATCCACATAGATTAGATGCAAATCAGGATGTAGTGTTCCATCTCCTGCATAAGGATTAGCTAGCAGTTTCTCTATCATACCCGAAGGGATTTCATAATAAATATTTTCAGTAGGTGCAGTAGGTTTAGGAGCATCTCTTTGTGCTTCCGGTCGAGGTGAAGATACCCCGAACAAACCCCTCAAAGGATTATTTTCCATAGTAACAAGTGACAGTAAATTTCAGCACAGTATATAAATTTTTCCTTACCAAGTTCCACTCACCAAAGGCACTTCACTCCCCGGCAACGGCGCCAGAAAAGAGTCTTGATGACCCACAAGTATAGGGGATCTATCGTAGTCCTTTCGATAATTAAGAGTGTCGAACCCAACGAGGAGCAGAAGGAAATGACAAGCGGTTTTCAGTAAGGTATTCTCTGCAAGCACTGAAATTATCGGTAATAGATTCTTTAGTGATAGGATAATTCGTAACGGGTAGCAAATAACAAATGTAACAAAGGTGCAGCAAGGTGGCCCAATCCCTTTTGTAGCAAGGGACAAGCCTGGACAAACTCTTATATAAAGAAAAGCACACCCGAGGACACATGGGAATTACTGTCAAGCTAGTTTTCATCATGCTCATATGATTCGCTCATATGATTCGCGTTCGTTACTTTGATAATTTGATATGTGGGTGGACCGGTGCTTGGGTGCTGCCCTTACTTGGACAAGCCTCCCACTTATGATTAACCACTCTCGCAAGCATCCGCAACTACGAAAGAAGAATTAAGATAAATCTAACCATAGCATGAAACATATGGATCCAAATCAGCCCCTTACGAAGCAACGCATAAACTAGGGTTTAAGCTTTTGTCACTCTAGCAACCCATCATCTACTTATTACTTCCCAATACCTTCCTCTCGGCCCAAACAATGGTGAAGTGTCATGTAGTCGACGTTCACATAACATCACTAGAGGAGAGACAACATACATCTCATCAAAATATCGAACGAATACCAAATTCACAAGATTACTTATAACAAGACTTATCCCATGTCCTCAGGAACAAACGTAACTACTCACAAAGCATATTCATGTTCATAATCAGAGGAGTATTAATTATCATTAAGGATCTGAACATATGATCTTCCACCAAATAAACCAACTAGCATCAACTACAAGGAGTAATCAACACTACTAGCAACCCACAGGTACCAATCTGAGGTTTGAGACAAAGATCGGATACAAGAGATGAACTAGGGTTTGGAGAGGAGATGGTGCTAGTGAACATGTTGATGGAGATTGACCCCCTCTCGATGAGAGGATCGTTGGTGATGACGATGGCTTCGATTTCCCCCTCCGGGAGGGAAGTTTCCCCGGCAGAACAGCTCCGCCGGAGCCCTAGATTGGTTCTGCCCAAGTTCCACCTCGAGACGGCGGCGCTTCGTCCCGAAAGCTCCCTTCTGATTTTTTTTTCCAGGTCAAAACCCTCCATATAGCAGAAGATGGGCACCGGAGGCCTGCCAGGGGCCCCACAAGCCTGCAGGGCGCGCCAGGGGGGTAGGGTGCGCCCCCCTGGCTTGTGACCTCCTGGTGGGTCCCCTGATGTATTTCTTTCGCCCAATATTTTTTATATATTCCAAAAAAATTCTCCGTAGATTTTCAGGACTTTTGGAGTTGTGCAGAATAGGGATCTCAGATTTGCTCCTTTTCTAGTCCAGAATTCCAGCTGCCGGTATTCTCCCTCTTCATGTAAACCTTGTAAAATAAGAGAGAAAAGGCATAAGTATTGTACCATAATGCGTAATAACAGCCCATAATGCAATAAATATCAATATAAAAGCATGATGCAAAATGGACGTATCACCCCCGGCCTTCTCCCGAAGCTTCCGAGTCTTCTTTTGGTCCAGCAAAAATTGTCAAAAAGTTTCGTGGTATTTGGACTCCGTTTGGTACTTTAAACCTGAAAAGCCAAAAACAGGCAGAAAACAGCAACTGGCACTTGGCACTGGGTTAATAGGTTAGTGCTCAAAAATAATATGAATCAGCAAATAAATGCCCAAAAAGTATCCTAGAATGATAATATTATAGCATGGAACAATCAAAAATTATAGATACGTTGGAGACGTATCACATCATCATAAGTTTCAGAAGTAGCATCATCAACTACTTGCGACATATCAGAACGAGTAGCAATTTGTGGTGTCATAAGCTGGTTTGAAACAATAGGTGAATCAAAAGCAGAGCTAGATGGCAGTTCCTTACCTCCCCTTGTCTTAGATGGTATAATCTTGGTTCTAGTATCTTTCAGATTATTCATAGTGACAACATGATATCCTCAAGTGAACACAATAAATAGAGCTATGCTCCCCGGCAACGGCACTAGAAAACAGTCTTGATAACCCACAAGTATAGGGGATCACAACAGTCTTAGCAGGTAGTATTACAACCCAATTTATTGATTCGACACAAGGGGAGCCAAAGAATATTTATTGGTCTTAGCAGTTGAGTTGTCAATTCAATCACACCTGGGATATCTCTCTGTAGCAAAAGTTTTAGTAGCAATGTAAAATAGCACTAGTGACCGTAATAGTGATAGCAACAGTTTTTTAGTGAATGTAACAGTAGCAACATCAATAATAACTTAGCATGATTCAGTATATGAAAAGCGTAGGCACATGGACCGGTGATAGATAATGATTTAGATGACATTTATCATGTAACAGTTACACACTAGAACGACACAGAACTAGCTCCAATTCATCAATGTAATGTAGGCATGTATTCCGTATCTAGTCATAAGTGCTTGCAATAAGAACTTGCATGACATCTTTTGTCCTACCCTCCCGTGTGATACGTCTCCAACGTATCGATAATTTATGAAGTATTCATGCCATGATTGCCTATGTTTACAATATTTTTATATGGTTTTGATGCACTTTACATGATTTATTTAGAATTAACCCGGACTGACGCTGTTTTTAGCAGAACTACCGTGGTGTTGTTTTTTGTGCAGAAATCAATGTTCTCCAAATGCAACGAAACTTTTTGACGATTTTTTCTGGAACAAAAGAGGCACTAGAAGCTTTGTTGGAGGGCCACAAGATCCACGAGGTGGGCACAACCCACCAGGGCGTGCCCTGGTGTCCTGTGGCCCACTCGTGGCCCAACTTCGCGTGAAACCGCCGCCCAAAAATCCTATATATTGAGAAACCTCCAGAAATAACCCTAGACGGGAAGTTCCGCCGGCACAACTCTCGGTATCGGTGAAAAACCAATCTGGAGGCGTTCCAGTACCCTACCGGAGAGGGTAGATCATCTCCGGTGGCCATCTTCATCATCCCGGTGGAGGCCATAACGAGGAGGGAGTAGTCCACCCTCGGGGCTGAGGGTATGTACTAGTAGCTATGTGTTCAATCTCTCTCTCTCGTGTTCTTGAGATGTCACGATCTTGATGTATCACGGGCTTTGTTAATATAGTCGGATCATATGACGTTATTCCCTTGCTATCATGTTGTGATGAATTGAATCTTTCCCTTTGAGATTTCATCATGGCCTCCGTCGGGATGATGAAGATGGCCACCGGAGATGGATTCCCTTCTCTGGCAGGGTACTAGAACGTCTCCAGATTGGTTTTTCGTCGATACAGAGAGTTGCGGCGGCGGATCAAAGAGTCTAGGGTTATTTCTGATGGGTTCTATATTTATAGGATTTTTGGGCATCGGTTTCATGCCAAGATGGGCCACGAGGAGGGCACAAGACACCAGGGCGCGCCTGGGCCCTCTGGCGCGCCCTGGTGGGTTGTCCCCACGTCGCGGCTCTTCTCCGGTGGTTCTTCGCTCCAATATTGCTTATTTGTTCCATAAAAAATCACCAAAAAGTTTCGGGCGATTTCGAGAACTTTCATTTTCTACACAAAAACAACACCACGGTAATTCTGCTGAAAACAGCGTCAGTCTGGGTTAGTTCTAAATAAATCATATAAAGTGCATCAAAACCATATAAAAGTATTGTAAACATAGGTGAATATGGCATGAATACTTCATAAATTATCGATACGTTGGAGACGTATCAGCATCCCCAAAGTTAATTCCTACTCGTCCTCGAGTAGGTAAATGATAAAAGAACTAATTTATGAAGTGTGAATGCTAGCATAATATATAAGTTTGATCATTGATAATTTCAGTCAATTTTCTAGCATCATAACCAGCAACTTTTTCTCGTAAAAATCATCATGATAAAGTAGCAACCAATTCACATGTTATGGTTCAAACAATGAATTCTCTTAAAACTTAACAACCTATGTTCTTGGTCACCAAACAATTGTAATTCAACTTATTCTCAACAAAGTCTAAGTAAGAGCTCCACATACTCAATCATCATATAGTCTTCTATGATTTCTAGTACTCAAAGCATATTTTTAGAACAAATGGCATCCATCGAACACAGAGAAAGATAGGGGCTTAATGTTTCGCCTCCCAACTCATTTATCATAGAGATAATTGTCAACAATAATAAGTCATGATCAAATATATTTGACTGGCCATATGTGCCTAGATCTTTCCCCACCACATGATGCTTGCCAACTAGAGAATAATTGAGCTTGAAATGAGAATGCATACTATTGACTCTTGCATAAAAGTAATTACTTAAAGGTAAAAGATAGGCCCTCGCATAGGGAAGCAGGGATTTGCAGAGGTGCGAGAGCTCAAAGCTTAAATTAGAGATAAATATAATTTTGGGACGTGCACCCTTCCTGTCAACGTTACGACCAAGAGTTATCAATATCTTCCATGTTAAACACATTAGCGACGGTTCCCAAGCGGTAAAAGTAAAGGTTTACTCCCCCTCCACCAACAAACACAGTCCACGGCTAGCCAAATCCACGGGTACCGTCCATACCAACAACATTCCTGGGGGAGTTTTGTTTAATTATTTGCATTTTTTTTATTTCGGGACTGGGAATCCCTATTACCTCCCCTCTCGTGCAAGGACGAGTGAATAAACACTCATCATGAGAATAACCCGCTTAACATGGAAGATACTGACCGCCCCCCATCGCTCCATGAGCGGTCCAGGCACACAAAACAAATGCTTATTTGAATGTTTAGAGGTGGCACATTCAAATTTACTTGGAATGGCAGTGAAATACCATATATAGGTAGGTATGGTGGACTCTTATTGAAGAAACTTGGCTCAAGGATTTGGATGCACAAGTAGTATCTCTACTTAGTACGAAGTCTTGGCTAGCAAAAGGTTCTAAACAAGCACCACATGTTGGAGGATCCACAACAATATAACTTCTACGCAAATATACACAACCATAACTCATTACGTTGTCTTCCTTGTTCAACTTCAACTAATTTGCTCAAGTTTGAAAATAATTAATGGGTATTCACAATCATAGAAGGTGTCCAAGATAATATATTTGTATGTGAAAGTTCTCTTCCTTATACTAATCATTCACGAATTGCTTGTATGACCAATATTGTGATTGTCAAACTTCAATAGATTTTACTTTCTAAACCAGATGTGAAGCTACTACTAAGCATAAAACACATTGATAATTTCATATTTATGATATTTCATTGATTCACAATTTACTCATAGGATATAAGTGAAGCTCAAGAGTAAACATCAAACTACTCTTCAAAAGATATAAGTGAAGATCAATGAGTAGTCAAACAATTAAATAGCTATGTGAGGACTCTCTCTCAATAAAGATTTTCATATATGAGTATTTTATTCAAACAGCAAACTAAACAAAAATAGAACTCCAAGAATAGCACGCATCATGTGAATGAATAAAAATTTAGGCTCAACGTAGGCTAACCGATAGTTGACGAAGAGAGGTGGGATGCGTAATCCCCAAGCTTAGATGCTTGAGACTTCTTGAAATATTTACTTGGGGTGCCTTGGGCATCCCCAATCTTGAGCTTTTGTATCCCGTTCAATCCTCTCATATCATGGTTTCACCTATTTTCAAAAACTTCATCCACACAAAACTCGAAAAGAACTCGTGAGATAGGTTAGTACACATAAGAATAAATCAACACTTCATGTACTGCCAAGACAAGTTGCACAATAATTTTCAAACATCATCTACTGTTTACTATCATTTCCACAATTTATATCTACCAATATAGGCTATGGAAACTATAGGATAAGTAGATAACAAAACTATGACAGCAATCTGTCCAAACAGAACAGTCTGTAGCAATTTATGAAAACAGTGTACTTCTGTAACTCAAAAAATTATGCAAATTTATTAAGTGTTAAAGAGTTTATATGAAAACACTGTGTAAAAATTTCAGAAACATTCCACGTGCCAGTAAAATATGAAAATTCAAACACTACAGCAAAAGTTTCTGTTTTTACACAGCAGACATCAAAACATGCAATGCAAGAATCCTAAGGCAATTCTTGGAAGTTTTTATTGAAAAACAAGATTATAAACAACAACTAACAGAAAATAACAAAATATAATGACGCTCCAAGAAAAGCACATATTATGTGACGAATAAAAATATAGCTCTAAGTAAGATATACCGATAATGTTGGAGACGAAAGAGGGGATGCCTTCTGGGGCATCCCCAAGTTTAGGCACTTGAGTTTTCCTTGTATATTACCTTGGGGGTGCCTTGGGAATCCCCAATCTTAGGTTCTTGTCACTCCTTATTCTCCTCATATCGGTATCTCACCCAAAACTTGAAAACTTCAATCACACAAAACTTAACGGAACTTCGTGAGATGGGTTAGTATAATAAAGATAGATAATTCACTTAGGTACTGTCAATACAAGATTCATAATTGTTCCCACATGATACCTAATGTATTCTACCAATCCCATAATTCATACCACTAAATATAAGCTATGGAAACACTAAAACAAGCAAACTATGCATGCAAAACAGAATCTGCCAAAAACAGAACAGTCTGTGAAGATCTGTAATGTAACCATACTTACCTGTCTCTAAAAATTCTGAACAATTAGGAAAACCTGAAGAATTTGTATATAATTATTGTGTAAAAATTTCAGATCATTATCAGACTCCAGTAAAAATTGAAAATTCCTGTACTTGAGTCAAAAGTTTCTGTTTTTGGTTCAGCATCAATTCTACTCATCTTGTGAGTCATCCCAAAGGCTTTACTTGGCACTTTATTGAAATAAAAGACACGATATATGATTACCACAGTAGCTAAATAATGTGAACACACAAAAATAGAAAGGAAAATTGTTGGGTTGTCTCCCAACAAGCGCTTTTCTTTAATGCATTTTAGCTAGGCATGATGATTTCAATGATGCTCACATAAGAATAGTATTTGAAACATGCATGGGAGCATCGTGAATCTCATGACAAGCACATTTAAGTCTAACCCACTTCCTATGCATAGGGATTTTGTGAGCAAACAATTTATGGGAGCAAGAGTCAACTAGCATAGGAAGGCAAAACAAGCATAACTTCAAAACTTTGAACACATAGGGAGGAAACTTGATATTATTGCAATTCCTACAAGCATATGTTCCTCTCTCATAAAAAATGTCAGTAGCATCATGAAGGAATTTCACAATATAACTATCACATAAAGCATTCTTTTCATGATCTACAAGCATAGAAAATTTATCACTCTCCACACAAGCAAACTTCTCATACATAATAGTGGGAGCAAACTCAACAAAATAACCATCATGAGACACTTGATTGACATAACCTCTTTGAAAATCATGATGACAAGTTTCATGGTTACTAGCACTCTTTATAGCATACATGTCATCACAATAATCATCATATATAGGAGGCATGCCATAATCATAATAAATTTGCTCATCAAAACTTGGGGGACTAAAAATATCATCTTCATCAAACATACCATCCCCAAGCTTGTGGCTTTGCATATCATTAGTATCATGGATATTCAGAGAATTCATACTAGAAACATTGCAATCATGCTCATATTTCAAGGAATTCTCATCAACTATTTTTATAATTTCTTCCTCTACCAATTGAGCACAATTTTCTGACTCCTTATTTCCATGAAAGACATTATAAAGACGGTACAAATGATGCAACCTAAGCTCCATTTTTTTTTGTAGTTTTGTTTTATAAAACCAAACTAGTGATAAAACAAGAAACTAAAAGATTTAATTGCAAGATCTAAAGATATACCTTCAAGCACTCACCTCCCCGGCAACGGCGCCAGAAAAGAGCTTGATGTCTACTACGCAATTTTATTCTTGTAGACTTTGTTGGGCCTCCAAGCGCAGAGTTTTGTAGGACAGTAGCAATTTTCCCTCAAGTGGATGACCTAAGGTTTATCAATCTGTGGCAGGTGTAGGATGAAGATGGTATCTCTCAAAAAACCCTGCAATCAGATACAAGAAATCTCTTGTGTCCCCAACACACCCAATACAATGGCAAATTGTATAGGTGCACTAGTTCGGCGAAGAGATGGTGATACAAGTGCAATATGGATGGTAGATATAGGTTTTTGTAATATGAAAATATAAAAACATCAAGGTAGCAAGTAACAAAAGTGAGCACAAACGGTATTGCAATGCTTGAAAACAAGGCCTAGGGTCCGTACTTTCGCTAGTTCAATCTCTCAACAATGCTAATCTAATTGGATCACATAACCATCCCTCAACGTGCAACGAAGAATCACTCCAAAGTTTTTATCTAGCGGAGAACATAAGAAGAAATTGTTTGTAGGGAATGAAACCACCTTAAAGTTATTCTTTCCGATCGATATATTCAAGAGTTCTTACTAAGATAACATCAAGTTATCCTTTCCGTTCGATCTATCTAAGAGTTCGTACTAACCATATGATACGCATCAACCAACTCTAATGTCACCTAGATACTCCAATGTCACCAAAAGTATCCATGAGTTAATTATACGATACACATCAAACTATTTCAGATTCATAATACTCAATCCACACAAAGACCCTCAAAGAGTGCCCCATGATTTGTATCGAATAAAGTAGGACAAGAACGTGTATCAACCCCTATGCATAGATTACCCCAATGTAAACGCGGGAATCCGCAAGTTGAGTACCAAAACATATATCAAGTGGATCAATAGAACACCCCATTGTCACCAGGGGTATCCGCATGCAAGACATATATCAAGTCTTCTCAAATCCGTAAAAGTATTCAATCCGGTAACGAAATCTCAAAGGGAAAACTCAATTCATCACAACTAGATAGAGAGGGAAACACATCATATGATCTGACTATATTACCAAAGCCCGTGATACATCAAGATCGTGACATCTCAAGAACACGAGAGAGAGAGAGAGATTGAACACATAGCTACTGGTACATACCCTCAGCCCCGAGGGTGGACTACTCCCTCCTTATCATGGCCTCCGTCGGGATGATGAAGATGGCCACCGGAGATGGATTCCCCTCTCCGGCAGGGTACTGGAATGTCTCCTGATTGGTTTTTCATCGATACAGAGAGTTGTGGTGGTGGAGTGGAGAGTCTAGTGTTATTTCTGATGGTTTCTATATTTATAGGATTTTTGGGTGTCGGTTTCATGCCAAGATGGGCCACGAGGAGGGCACAAGACACCAGGGCGCGCCTGGGCCCTCTGGCGCGCCCTGATGGGTTGTGCCCACCTCATGGCTCTTCTCCGGTGGTTCTTTGCTCCAATATTGCTTATTTGTTACAGAAAAAATACGAAAAAGTTTCGGGCGATTCCGAGAACTTTCATTTTCTGCACAAAAACAACACCACGATAATTCTGCTCAAACCACCGTTAGTCTGGGTTAGTTCTAAATAAATCATATAAAGTGCATCAAATCCATATAAAAGTATTGTAAACATAGGTGAATATGGTATGAATACTTCATAAATTATCGATACGTTGGAGACGTATCATTCTGCCGCCGCAACTCTCTGTATCGGCGAAAAACCAATCTAGAGGCGTTCCAGTACCCTGCCGGAGAGGGTAGATCATCTACGGTGGCCATCTTCATCATCCCAGCGGAGGCCATGACGAGGAGGGAGTAGTACACCCTCGGGACTGAGGGTATGTACCAGTAGCTATGTGTTTAATCTCTCTCTCTCTCTGGTGTTCTTGAGATGTCACGATCTTGATGTATCACGGGCTTTGTTAATATAGTCGGATTATATGATGTTATTCCCTTGCTATCATGTTGTGATGAATTGAATCTTTCCCTTTGAAATATCGTTATGTTTGATTGAATATTGGATTTGAGAACATTTGATATATGTCTTGCATATGGATACCCATGGTGACAATGGGGTGTTCTATTGATTCACTTGATGTATGTTTTGGTACTCAACTTGCAGATTTCCGAGGTGACATTGGGGTAATCTATGCATAGGGGTTGATGCACGTTCTTGTCCTACGTTCTCCGATACAAATCTTGGGGCACTCTTTGAGGTTCTTTGTGTTGGATTGAGTATTATGAATCTGAACTTGTTTGATGCGTATCGTATAATTAACTCATGGATACTTGTGGTGACATTGGAGTATCTAGGTGACATTAGACTTGGTTGATGCGTATCATATGGTGTTATTTTAGTACGAACTCTAGATAGATTGATCGGAAAGGGTAACTTGGTGTTATTTTAGTACGAACTCTTGGATAGATCGATCGGAAAGGATAACTTTAAGGTGGTTTTGTACCCTACAAACAATTTCTTCTTATGTTCTCCGCTACATAAGAACTTTGGAGTGATTCTTCATTGCACGTTGAGGGATGGTTATGTGATCCAATTATATTAGCATTGTTGAGAGATTGCACTAGCGAAAGTATGGACCCTAGGCCTTGTTTTCAAGCATTGCAATACCGTTAGTGCTCACTTTTGTTACTTGCTACCGTGCTGTTTTTATATTTTCAGATTACAAAAACCTTTATCTACCATCCATATTGCACTTGTATCATCATCTCCTCGCCGAACTAGTGCACCTATACAATTTCCCATTGTATTGGGTGTGTTGGGGACACCAGAGACTTTTTATTATTTGATTGCAGGGTTGTTTGAGAGAGACCTTCTTCATCCTACACCTCCCACGGATTGATAAACCTTAGGTCATCCACTTGAGGGAAAATTGCTTCTCTCCTACAAAACTCTGCGCTTGGAGGCCCAACAAAGTCTATAAGAATAAAGTTGCATAGTAGACATCACCGTGGTAGCGGGGTCATAAGAAAATTTAAGGGATATTAAGGCCTCCTTTCAATAGAGACCCGGAACAAAGAATTAACACATGGTGAATACGTGAACCCCTCAAACTACGGCAATCACCGGAAAGAATCCCAATTATTGTCACCCTGGGGTATGCGGATCATGACACGTAATAGGTGCGTACGACTTGCAAGATAGAATCCAAAACAGTCTCATATTTATGAAAACATAATAGGTTTAGATATGAAATCATGGCACTCGGGCCCAAGTGACAAGCATTAAGCATATCAAAGTCATAGCAACATCAATCTCAGAACATACTGGATACTAGGGATCAAGCCCTTTCAAAATAACTCGATTACATAGTCCATCTCATCCAATCCCATAATCGTCCAGCAAGCCTACAAAAGAATTACTCACCCTCGGTGGTCAGCATCATGGAATTATTGATGGAGAAGGGTTGGTGATGACGAAGGCAACGAATCCCCCTCTCCGAAGCCCGAAACAGACTCCAGATCATCCCTCTCGAGGAAGAACAGGAGGTGGCGGCGGCTCCATCTCATAAAATCCAAAGAAATCTCCTCTCCTATTTTTTCCTCCGTAAATAGGAATTTATAGGACTGGAATTAGGGTCGGAGGAGTCTCGAGGTGACCCAAAGCCATCAAGACGCGCCCTGTTGGCTTGGCAGCAACAGGTGGCCCCCCTCTGGTGGGTCTTCGCTCCATTATTTTTCATATATTCCAAAAAAATACATAAAAAGTTTCGTGTGATTCCAAGAACTTTTATTTCCGCACAAAAAGAACACCATGGTAGTTCTGCTGAAAACAACGTCAGTCCGGGTTAGTTTCATTCAAACCATGTAAATTAGAGTCCAAAACAAGAGCAAAAGTGTTTGTAAAAGTAGATACGTTTGAGACATATCAAGGGGCTGTCATTGATTGCAACAAAAGTAAGGTTACTTTTCATGTCAATGGTAAAGAACATTCGGTGCATTTTAGGAAGAAACATAATCAAATGAATATTATCAACTCCATGGAAAAAAATACGATGATTAATATCGGAGGTTTTGAATTCACTATTGCGGCTCCAAACAGAAATTATTACACTCTTATTGTTGGGGTAATGCATATCCCCACTGAGATAACTTAGTGCAAAACAAAAGTTCTTCGGTTTTATGTTGTTCAAAAATAGTGTATTAATCAGACTTGATCAACCTAGTTAATGAATCCCTTTTTAGGGGCATATGATCGATGAATTTAGTAAGCACAACTTTCTGTAATTATAGTTTGCTCTTTGTTATTTTGAGTTTAATAAAGCAAAATGCCATGATTTTTTTATTTTCTAAATTGTCTATGCAATAAAAAATGTCCTGAAAATAAAAGTCCTCGGAATTACCTGAAAATTTAGTATGGTTTTTTCTAGAATATTTGAGAATTTCTGGCACTAAAGACACCCAGGAGGTGCATCTGCGAGCCACAAGCTCACACGACGCGCCTAACCCCTGGGATCGCCATGTGAGCTTGTGGGTCCCATAGTGACCCACTCACTTAAGTGCACTTGTCCACTTCTTCTCCTACCTCCAGAAACAAAATTGTGTTTGCCTCCATTCCCATGTTCTTGTTCATTTTCATGCAATTTTTATATCTTTGCTTGGAGCTCCATTTCCGTAACTGTTCAGGGAAATTGCTCCTTGTTATTTGACTCCTCCAATGCTCCAATTAGTTTTTGTTCTAGTGGATTATATTTTGAGTATTTTGCTACTGTTGATGACCAAAAATATGAGTTTGCATGTTTAATTTACTTGGTTCTAAGTAGTTTGATGTTTGATGTGACCTCTAGGCACTTGTGGGAGTAGTTGATATCAATCCTATTGAGTTATATTCACTTTTGTTTTGGGGATTGAAAGTTTCAGAAATTTTCAGAGAAAAGAGAAAGTGATGAAGAGATTATCCAGGGGTTCCTCTAGTCAGGGAGCTAAAACTCTAAAGGAGAAGCCCAAGTACAGTCTTCCTCGTGTTGCTGAGGTGCGGCCTTGCGAGTGGACAAGAGATGTATTTATGGAAGAAGCGGGCTTTTAACAAGATTTGTATTATTTGGTGAACAATGTCGGCCTCACCCCGTTTCTTCAAGATAAGTGTGATCAGTATCTCCTCCTCACCAATACCTTCATGCAGAATTTCTACTTTATGCCTAGGGAAGAACCACCTGGAGTATCATTCCAACTTTATGACATCCCTATTCGAATGCCACTTGATTGATTTTTTTCAAGTATGCAAAATTCCTAATGAAGGAAGTGCATTACAACCACACTAGGGACTTTGAAAAATTTGTGCATGAGCTAACTCTGGGGTAAAGAAGAGGGGTCTCTAAAGCTCGAGTTGCTAGTTTACATTTCCCTGGTTTACGTTACTTTTCATTATTTGTTGGGAGATGTTTGACTGGTAGATGAGAGAGTGGAAGGCTTAGCTCGTTATGGTGACTGATAACCCACAAGTATAGGGGATCGCAACAGTTTTCGAGGATAGAGTATTCAACCCAAATTTATAGATTCGACACAAGGGGAGCCAAAGAATATTTGCGAGTATTAGCAGCTGAGTTGTCAATTCAACCACACCTAGAGATCAAATATCTGCAGCAGAGTGATCAGTACCATAGTAGTATGATAGTTTTGATAGAAGTAGCAGCCGTAACGATAACGGTAACAGTGATAGTAGTAGTTTTGTAGCAGTTGGAACAGTAGAAGTAGCAATAGTAACTTAGCAAGAACAATATGTGGAAAACTCGTAGGCACTGGATCGGTGAACTCGTTGGATGATATTCATCATATAACAGTCAAAACCTAGGACGACACATAACTAGCTCCAGTTCATAAATGTAATGTAGGCATGTATTCCGTAAATAGTCATACGTGCTTATGGAAAAGAACTTGCATGACATCTTTTATCCTCCCCTCCCATGGCAGCGGGGTCCATAAGGAAAATAAGGGATATTAAGGCCTCCTTTTAATAGAGAACTGGAACAAAGCATTAACACACGGTGAATACATGAACTCCTCAAACTACGTTCATCACCGGAAAGTATCCCGACTATTGTCACTCCAGGGTTTGCGGATCAGAACACGTAATAGGTGCATATTACTAGCAAGATCGGATCAAGAACATAGATATAATGGTGCTAACATAAATGGTTCAGATCTGAAATCATGGCACTCGGGCCCTAGTGAGAAGCATTAAGCATGGCAAAGTCATAGCAACATCAATCTCAGAACATAGTGGATACTAGGGATCAAGCCCTAACAAAACTAACTCAATTACATGATGAATCCCATCCAACTCCTCACCGACAAGCAAGCCTATGAAGGAATTACTCACTCCCGGTGGGGAGCATCATGGAATTGGTGATGGAGAAGGGTTGATGATGACGAAGAATGAAGATTCCCCTCTCCGGAGCCCTAAACGGGCTCCAGATCTGGCCTCCCGATGAAAAACAGGAGGTGGCGGCGGCTCCGTATCATAAAACGTGATGAAACTTTCTCCCTGATTTTTTCTCCAAAAATAGGATTTTATAGCGTCGGAATTAGGGTCAATGGGGCCATGAGGTAGGCACAACCCACCAGGGCGCTTGGGGGGGGGGGCTGGCGTGCCCTGGTGTATCGTGCCCAGCCAGGGGGCCCCCTCCGGTGGTTCTTGGCTCCAGTATTTTTTATTTATTCTAAAATAAATCTCCAAAAAGTTTCGTCCAGTTCCGAGAACTTTTATTTCTGCACAAAAACAACACCATGGTAGTTCTGCTGAAAACAGCGTCAGTCCGGGTTAGTTTCATTCAAATCATGCAAATTAGAGTCCAAAACAAGGGCAAAAGTGTGAGGAAAAGTAGATACGACAGAGACGTATCAACTCCCCCAAGCTTAACCCATTGCTTGTCCTCAAGCAATTCAGTTGACAAACTGAAACTGATAAAGAAAAACTTTTATGAACTCTTTTGTTCTTGTTTACATATATATGCTTAAGTAGCACCCGGGTTTTCAGTAAAGATTATGACTAACCATGACAACAATAACTCATGGTAGCAACTAGCGAGCAATATTAAAATATCTCAACCGTCAACACTTTGTCAAAACAATCATGATATAATATGACAACAGTGGTATCTCGCTAGCACTTTCTGAGATCGCAAAACATAAATGCAGAGCACCTCCAAAGTTCAAGCAGCGACTAAACATTGTAATTCATGGTAGAAAAGATCAAGTCATGCTGCACCCAACATCAACTATACACAATGCATGAGGATGACAATAGTGCTCTCAGGTCTGGCGCTTATTTGAGAAGGTGATGACTCAACATAAAAGTAAATAGATAGTCCCTTCGCAGAGGGAAGCATGGATTTGCAGAGGTGCCAGAGCTCAAAGCTTAAAACAGAGATATATATAATTTTGGGAGGTACACGCTTCATGTCAACGTTATGACCAAGAGTTATCAATATCTTCCATGCTAAACAAATTAGCAGCGGTTCCCAAGCGGTAAAAGTAAAGGTTTACTCCCCCTCCACCAACAATCACACTCCATGGCTAGCCGCATCCACGGGTACCGTCCAAACCAACAACATTCTGGGGGAGTTTTGTTTAATTATTTGTAATTTTTGATTTCGGGACTGGGAATCCCTATTACCGCCCCTCTCGTGTAAGGACGGGTGAATAAACACTCATCATGAGAATAACCCGCTTAACATGGAAGATACTGACTGCCCCCTGTCGCTCCATGAGCGGTCCAGCACACAAAACAGATGTTCATTTGAAGTTTTAGAGATGGCACATGCAAATTTACTTTTGAACGGCCGGGTAATGCCGCATATAGGTAGATATAGTGGACTCATCTGGAATTACTATGGTTTAAGGATTTTGATGCACAAGCAGTATTCCCGCTTAATACAGGCGAAGGCTAGCAAATAGATTGAGAAGCGGCCAGCTAGAGAGCGAAAACAGTCATGAACATGCATTACATATAATAAACATTGACTACTAGCATGAGTAGGATATGGACACCATGAACATAAATATCACGAAGGCTATGTTGGTTTTGATTCAACTACTTGCGTGAACATGTGCCAAGTAATAGTGCAAGAGTGTCGTGGACTAAGCTAGAATCTGAAACATTTTATTCAAGAGGAGAATACAAGGTAACATGGGCTCTTTGTTAAATAACAATATTGCTTATAAGAGCCACTCAACATTTTCATCATGGTCTTCTCCTTGGTACGACTCAAGCAAAGGGAAAAGAATTTCAGAGAAACACATTGAAATATTTTTGGAGTTTTTGATTTTTCTTGAAGAAAGAAAATTAAAGAGGAAAAACAAAAACGAGAAAAACTATTTACACGGGAAAGCTCCCAACAAGTAAAAGAAGAAACGAGAAATATTTTTGGGTTTTCTTTTGATACTACAATTAAACTAGGCTAGAAAGAAAAACCGAAAAGAAGTAGGAAATATTTTTGGATTTTCTGAAAGTTTTTCAAACACACAAGAAGAAAGCGAGAAAACAAATCTAGCATGGATATTACAATGAAAAAGTATGAACACCGAATGAAATGTGTGAACATGAATGTAATGTCGGTGGAAATACATACTCCCCCAAGCTTAGGCTTTTGGCCTAGCTTGGGAATCACCATCCGCATGGATAATAGTCTGAGCGATAGCTCACCGAGACCCTTGGTGCAAACTCCTCGGCCCTCCTGGCAGCTTCAACCTCCGCATTGTACGCATGGGCCTCGCTCTCAAGAACATAGTATCTTCCCCTACTATGAAAATCAAAGAGAGCAGGAGTAGGCAAAGTGATAGGCACAACGTTTTTTTTTATTAAATCTCAAGTTATAGGTGTAGTTAGTAGTCGTGCCTGTAAGGAACTTATGACGCTTCATGGCCTCAAAGTCTAAATACTTAATAGGTAAGATGGGGTCATTAGGCCAAGGTTATACGTTTAGTCTCTCTGCTACACGGGACGCATAAATTCCTCCATAAAAATTACCACTAGCAGCATTGTGCTGCAATCTCCGTGCAACAATTGCTCTGAGATTATAACATTTATTTCCTATTATGGCAGTGTGTATGAGACTCAAATCAGGAGTACACAGTGTGCTACAATCTTGTTTGCCTACGATACATTTGCCATTGAAGACTGCGAAATAGTGTATTGATGAGAAATGGATACTTTTAATTCTTTCTTGTGTTACTCCCCTATCTTCACCATAGCAAAGATTAACCAAAAATGACTCGTACTCAGATTTTGTTGGTTCATCAAGGGAACCCCAATATGGAAGTTTGCATGTTTCACTGAACAATTCTAAAGGCATGGTGAAGGAACGGTCATAAAGGTTGAATGAAACTCTAGACTCACGAGGAAAATATTTAAATTTCTTTGTGAATGTTTTTGTGAGTTCGAGATGTTGAGGGCACTTATCTGCAATGAAGGGAGCAAGCTCTGTATTGTGGATAAATTGTTCAAATTCCCCCTTAATACCTGCACCTTCCATGAACTCGTCGCACGGCCACAACCATGATTTGGTGGCGGCATCTCGCATCGAGCTTTCGCTTGGCTCAACATAAGATTGTCGAACCGAGCTTCCACTTGATGAGGCCTCTGAGGATCTCCTCCTCGAAGAATTCCTAAAGAATTGCATTTTTATTTGTGAACAAAATTCTGAAATAATTTTGAGACACAAAAAAATTTGTCAACAAAACTTTGTAAGATTGATAGCAACTAGTCCTAAGCATGCATAGAGGCCATATTAAGCATTCAAACTACTTAGAACTCTAAGAATTCAACATGCAAGCTCATCTACAACAGCACCAAGAGTAGCTAATTACTCTAAAAATAACTCACTAAATCAAAAACTAATTGGAGCAATGGAGGAGTCACATACCAAGTAGCAATCCCTCCAAACAGTTTCGGAAATGGAGCATCGAGCAAAGAGATCGAAATCCGTGGGTTTGAGAGCAAGAACACGAGAATGGTGGCTATGGTGATTTTTTTTTCTAGAGGTAGGGTATGATGTGGGCTAAAGGAATAAGTGAGGGGGGCCACAACCCACCAGGGCGCGCCTGGGGTTGCTGGCGCGCCCTGGTCTCTTGTGGGCACCAGGTGCACTCCCCTCTGGTATTATTTGCACCAGAAATTCAGAAATATTCGGAAAAAATCGTATCAATTTTCAGAACATTCTGAGGACTTTTATTTTTTGGTCATTTTTTTATTGCACGAAGAAAACAGAAAACAGTATAATCATGGCATTTTATTTTATTTTACTAACTAAAACAAAAAAAATGTGGGAGCAGAGAGTTGTGCTTACTAGATTCATCAACTTCATACCTCTAAAAAATGATCCATTAATGAGGTTGATCAAGTCTTATTAACAACCACTTCCGATTAGCATGAACTCGAAGAACTTTCGTAAAACACAAAGTTACCTCAATGGGGATGTGCATATCCCCAACAATAAGTATATCATATTTCTTTTTGGCAGTAGGTAGAGGTAATTGAAAACTTCCAATAGTGATGGTCGGAGATTCTTCAATAACATTTATACCATTCACTTGGAATTGTTTCTTCGGGAAGTGCACCGTATGCTCATTACCATTGATATGAAAAGTGACTTTGCTTTTATCGCAATCAATAACTGCCCCCACAGTATTCAAAAAGGGTCTACCAAGGATAATCGACATGTTGTCGTCCTCGGGCATCTCAAGAATAACAAGGTCCGTTAAGATAGTAACATTTGCAACAACAACGGGCACATCATCACAAATACCGATAGGTATGGCAGCTGATTTTTCATCCATTTGCAATGATATTTCAGTAGGTGTGAGTGTATTCAAATCAAGTCTTTTATATAAGGAGAAAGGCATAACACTAACACCAGCTCCCAAATCACACAAAGCAGTTTTGACATAATTTCTTTTAATGGAGCAAGGTATAGTTGGTATTCCCGGATCTCCAAGTTTTTTAGGCACTCCATCCTTAAAATAATAATTAGCAAGTATGGTGGAGATTTCAGCTTCAGGTATCTTTCTTTTATTAGTTATGATGTCTTTCATGTACTTTGCATAAGGGGCCATCTTCAGGATATCAGTTAAGCGGGTACGCAAAAAGACTGGCCTAATCATTTCAGCAAAGCATTCAAATTCTTCATCATCCTTTTTCTTAGATGGGTTAGGAGGAAAGGGCATGGGTTCTGAACCCATGGTTCTATTTCTTTACAATGTTTTCTGGCCACAAAGTCTCTTTTATCATAACGTTTATTTTTAGGTTGTGGGTTATCAAGATCAGCAACAGGCTCTATTTAACATCATTATCTGGTTCTTTATCATTATTAGGTTGAGCATCTTCGTGACCATAATCATTATCATTTTCATTATCACTAGATGAATGTTCATTACCAGACTGAGTTTCAGCATCGTAAACAGAGACATCATTATTATCAGGAGTTTTTTTGTATCTCAGGTTCACTAGCGGTATGCAAAGTCCTATCATTTTTCTTTTTCTTTTTGTTTGTAGAAGGACTAGGTGTATCAGTATTAATTCTCTGAGAGTCTTGTTCAATTCTTTTAGGATGACCTTCAGGATAAAGTGGTTCTTGGGTCATTCTACCTCCTCTAGTTACTACTCTAGCAGCAAAATCATTCATATTATTATTCATTTCATCAAGTAATTCTTTTTGATACATAGCAACTTGTTCTAACTGAGTTTGAACCATAGAGGCATGCTTTCCTACGCCTCTAACATCATTACTGATTCTAAATAGCAAGTCACTCAAGCAAGCAATCATAACAGAGTTATATTTCAATTGTTTCAGGACATGTGCATTGAAATGATCTTGCTTCATAATATAGTTGTCAAACTCATATAAGCACTGACTAGGATCTTTATTGTAAGGGATATCACCTTCATCAAACTTTAATAAAGAATTTACCTCTATCACCTATGGAGGTGGTGGTGTGTCAAGGCCATGTATTTCTTCACTAGGTGGTAAATTCTTAACATCCTCAGCTTTAATACCTTTTTCCTTCATAGATTTATTTGCCTCTTGCATATCTTCAGCACTGAGAAATAAGATACCCCTCTTCTTTGGAGTGGGTTTGAGCGGTGGTTCAGGAAGAGTCCAATCATCATAATTCTTCAATATGTTATTCAATAATTCTTCAGCTTGTCAACAGTTCGTTCCCTGAAAACACAACCAGCACAACTATCTAGGAAGTCCCTAGAAGCATCAGTTAGTCCATTATAGAAGATATCAAGTATTTCATTTTTCTTGAGAGGGTGATCAGGCAAAGCATTAAGCAATTGGAGAAGCCTCCCCCAAGCTTGTGGGAGACTCTCTTCTTCAATTTGCACAAAGTTAAATATTTCCTATAAGGCAGCTTGTTTCTTATGAGCAGGAAAATATTTTTCAGAGAAATAGTAAATCATATCATGGGGACTACGCACACAACCAGGAGTAAGAGTATTGTACCATGTCTTAGCATCACCCTTTAATGAGAACAGAAATAACTTGAGAATATAATAGTAGCGAATCTTCTCATCATGAGCAAAGAGGGTGGCTATATCATTCAACTTAGTAAGGTGTGCCACTACAGTTTCAGTTTCATAGCCATGGAAAGGATCAGATTCAACCAAAGTAATTAACTCTGGGTCGACAGAGAATTCATAATCCTTATCTGTAACCAAGATAGGTGAAGTAGCAAACTTAGGATCACATTTCATTCTAGCATTCAAAGTCTTTTCCTTATACTTGCGTAGCAATTTCTTAGGATCGTTTCTATCCTTGCAAGAAAGAATTTCTCTAGTTACCTCCTCATCCATAACATAACCTTCAGGTATCTTAGGCATTTCAAATCTAGGAGAGCTAGGACTATTAGGTGTTTCATAGGCTTCATCAGTTTCAGTGATTTCATTCTCTTTAGCTCTAGCAATTTGTTCATCAAGAAATTCACCTAGTGGCACATTATCATCAAGCATGGTACTAGCATCATCATAAGCATCATTCATAGTAGAAGTAGCATCATTAATAACTTGCGACATATCAGGATTACTAACATGTGGTGGTGTTGCAAGCTTACTCATAACAGAAGGTGAATCAAGCGCAGAGGTAGATGGAAGTTCCTTGCCTCCCCTCATCTTAGAGGGAAAAATCTTGGTCTTTGGATCCCTCAGATTAATCATAGTGATCAATTGATATAAGTCCCAAGTGACTCAACAAATATAGCTATGCTCCCCGGCAACGGCGCCAGAAAAGGTCTTGATAACCCACAAATATAGGGTATCGCAACAGTTTTCGAGGGTAGAGTATTCAACCCAAATTTATAGATTCGACACAAGGGGAGCCAAAGAATATTTGCGAGTATTAGCAGCTGAGTTGTCAATTCAACCACACCTGGAGATTAGATATCTGCAGCAGAGTGATCAGTAGCACAGTAGTATGATAGTTTTGATAACAGTAGCAGCAGTAACGATAACGGTAACAGTGATAGCAGTAGTTTTGTAGCAGTTGGAACAATAGTAGTAGCAATAGTAACTTAGCAAGAACAATATGTGGAAAACTCGTAGGCACTAGATTGGTGAACTCATTGGATTATATTCATCATATAACAGTCATAACCTAGGGCGACACAGAACTAGCTCCAGTTCATAAATGTAATGTAGGCATGTATTCCGTAAATAGTCATACGTGCTTATGGAAAAGAACTTCCATGACATCTTTTGTCCTACCCTCCCGTGGCAGTGGGGTCCATAAGGAAACTCAGGGATATTAAGGCCTCCTTTTAATAGAGAACCGGAACAAAGCATTAACACACGGTGAATACATGAACTCCTCAAACTACGGTCATCACCGGAAAGTATCCCGACTATTGTCACTCCGGGGTTTGCGGATCAGAACACGTAATAGGTGCATATGACTAGCAAGATCGGATCAAGAACATAGATATAATGTTGCTAACATAAACGGTTCAGATCTGAAATCATGGCACTCGGGCCCTAGTGACAAGCATTAAGCATGGCAAAGTCATAGCAACATCAATCTCAGAACATAGTGGATACTAGGGATCAAGCCCTAACAAAACTAACTCGATTACATGATGAATCCCATCCAACTCCTCACCGACCAGCAAGCCTACGAAGGAATTACTCACTCCCGGTGGGGAGCATCATGGAATTGGCGATGGAGAAGGGTTGATGATGATGAAGACCGAAGATTCCCCTCTCGGGAGCCCCAAACGGGCTCCAGATCTGGCCTCCCGATGAAGAACAGGAGGTGGCGGTGGCTCCGTACCGTAAAACGCGATAAAACTTTCTCCCTGATTTTTCTTTCCAAAAATAGGATTTTATAGCGTCGGAATTAGGGTCAGTGGGGCCACGAGGTGGGCACAACCCACCAGGGTGCGCCTAGGGGGCTGGCGCGCCCTGGTGTATCGTGCCCAGTCATGGGCCCCCCTCCGATGGTTCTTGGCTCCAGTATTTTTTATTTATTCTAAAATAAATCTCCAAAAAGTTTAGTCCAGTTCCGAGAACTTTTATTTCTGCAAAAAAACAACACCATGGTAGTTCTGCTGAAAACAGCGTCAGTCCGGGTTAGTTTCATTCAAATCATGCAAATTAGAGTCCAAAACAAGGGCAAAAGTGTGAGGAAAAGTAGATACGATAGAGACGTATCACTGACACAATCTTTAGTTTGGGAGCTATGGTGGCACAACGCTTACACACTAACCACTCTAAGGATGTCATTTATGGTGGTATTTATGCTTCCCTTTTCGTGAGTCACTTTGAGATACCTATTAGGCATAAAGAGGATGAGTTCTTGCCTACGAAATATTTAGATTATGATCGCATGGTTAAACACGATTTCATTAGTAAAGGCAAGGTCCGGTTCTAATACAACTTGGTATTTTGTCAGGGCACCTGTGATATTATTACCCTGCTTGCACCTCCTTTGTTTGATCTTTCCAGGGGGAGGTACACTATATTGCCTGAGGATATTCACGAATAGTAGGCTTTAATCAAAGAGCCAACACCCGCACCGTTACCTGCACCACGACCAGCCTATCAATGGGAGCCTCAGCAACCTCGGTATTTTCCTGGATCCGACTACTTCCAGTCGTAGCCCTAGACCAAGTTAAGCCAAAACGCTAAGCTTGGGGGAGTGCGTATTCTCACCGACTTTACATTCATGTATCACACATTCATTCTAGTTATCGATGTTGATTGTTTTCATTGTATATCCATGTTCGATATTTATTTTGCTTTCTTCTTGTGTGTTTGAAAATCTTCAAAAATTCAAAAATATTTCTTGCTTCTTTTTGGTTTTTCTTTTCAGTTTATCTAGTTTGTATTATTAAAAGAAAATTCAAAAATATTTCTTGTTCTTCTTCTGCCTGTTGGGAGCTTTCTCGTGTAAATAGTTTTTCTTGTTTTCGTTTTTCTTCTTTCTTTCATTTGCTTTAGAAAATAAAAAACTCCAAAAATATTTCAGTGTGTTTCTCTGAATTTATTTTCTTTCTTTGAGTCATCGTGAGGAGAAGACTTCGTAAGAACTGACAAATAGCTCATATTTCCCTTGTTGTTGATCTTGTAAAGAGCCAATTATTCGTTGTCTTCTCCTTTTGATAAAAGTTTGCAGATTACAGCTTAGTCCATGACACTCTTGCACTATTATTACTATCACATCATTCGATCGTGCAAGTGAAAGGCAATTATGACGATAATTTGATGAAGTGAATGTGGTGAAGAAAAGCTGGTATGACCTCTTCTTATTTTTTTTGTTTTTTGTAAATATGTTTAGCTTGTAATTTTTTATTTAGCATATTAGGAGTAAACATGTTTGTGATGACAATTAGAGATTATAGATGCTTATGCCATGCTTAAGTAGCTAGGAGTGAATACGGATCTATCTTGTGTCTCAACGTGCATTAAAATGACTATGATGGAGTATGTTAGGATGATGTCCTCCTCTGAAGAATTCAAGCGGCTTGACTTGGCACATGTTCACACATGTAGTTGATTGGAAACCAATGTAGCCATCATGATATTTATGTTCGGAGTGTTTATATCCTCCTCATGCTCGTATCCAATGTTAAATATTCGCAATGCATGATTATGACCGTTGTCGCTCTCTAGTTGGTCGTTTCCCAATCTATTTGCTAGCCTTCTCCTGTACTAAGCTGGAATGTTGCTTGTAGTTTCAAATCCATGAAACCCAAAGTTATTCCAGAGAGTTCACCATATCTACCTATATGTGGTATTACTTGCTGTTCCAAGTAAGTTTCCATGTGTCATCTCTAATCATTCAAATAAACATCTATTTTGTGTGTCCGTACCGCTCATGGAGCAACTGGACGGTCAATATCTTCCATGCTAAGCGGGTTATTCTCACAATGAGACTTTATTCAATTGTCCTGCACGAGAGAGCCTTGTAAAAAGGATGCCCAATCATGCATAATATGAAAAGTTAACAACAAAAACTCCCCCTACAAAGTTGATTGTTTGGATGGCACCCGAGGATTCGGCTAGCCATGGAATGTGTTTGAATGGTGAAAGGGGGATAAAAATTTCAGTTCTGTTTAGGAACCACTATTAATGTGTTTAGCATGGAAGATATTGAAATCATTTTTCATGACGTTGACAGGAAAGGTACACCACCCAAAATACATTCATCTCTATTTTAAACTTTGAGCTCTCGCACCGCTGCAAACCTCTGCTTCCCACTGCGAAGGGCATTCTTTTTTTACTTTCATGTTATTTATATTCATGTTATTTCCTTTTATTATTGAGTAATCATCTTCTCATTAAAAGCACCAACATAGAGAGCACTATTGTCATTCTTAATCTTAGGGTAACATGCATCGAGTCTAGTTAATGTTGGATGTCAGCATGAATGGATCTCTTCCACCCTGAATTGTAATGTTTAGTCCCTACTTGGACTTTGCAGGTGCTCTGCATTTATGTTTTGTGGTCTTAGAAAGGGCTATCGAGATACCATTTTATCATATTATATCATGATCGTTTTGATAAGTGTTGTCATTTGAGATACTTCATTATTGCTCTCTAATTGATTATGCCATTGTCATGAGGAAATATGAGAGCTAAGTGTTATCATAATATGGTTAGTGCATGATCTTTGCTGAAAAATTGACTATTAGCTAAGCTTATATATGAAAACAATAACAAAAGGGTCTGTAAAAGTTTTTGATTATCACTTTTAGTTTATCAACTGAATTACTAGAGGACAAACAATGAGTTAATCTTGGGGGAGTTGATACAACCCAAACGTATCTACTTTTCCAAACACTTTTGCTCTTGTTTTGGACTCTAGTTTGTATGATTTGAACAAAACTAACCCGGACTGACGCTGTTTTCAGCAGAACTACCTTGGTGTTATTTTTGTGCAGAAATAAAAGTTCTCGAAATTGGGCAAAAAAAATCGGAGAATTTTTCGGAATATAGAAAAATACTGGCGAAAAGATCTATCAAAGGGGGGGCACTAAAGAGCCACAAGCTCAGGTGGCGCCCCCTAGGGCGCGCCACGTGGGCTTGTAAGCCCCATGCAACTCTGTTTGCCCTACCTCCGGTCATATAAGCTTAGTCTCGTCTAGAAAAAAGAAGAAGAGAAAGTTTCATCGTGTTTTACGATACGGAGCCGCTGCCACCTCCTGTTCTTCATTGGGAGGGCTGATCTGGAGTCCGTTTTGGGCTCCGGAGAGCGGGATTTGTCGCCATTGTTATCATCAACCCTTCTTCATCGACAATCCCATGATGTTCACCACTGGGAGTGAGTAATTCCTTTGTAGGCTTGCTGGACGGTGATGGAGGTGGATGATATTTGTCATGTAATCGAGTCAATTTGTTAGGGTTTGATCCCTAGTATCCACCATGTTATGTGATTGATGTTGATATGACTTTGCTATGCTTAATGCTTGTCACTAGGGCCCGAGTACCATGATTTTAGATCTGGATCAATTATTTTTCCATGAATATGAGAGTGTTTTAGATCCTACCTTGCAAGTTGAATGCACCCATTATGTATTATGATCCATATACCCCAAAGTGACAACAATTGGGACCCCGTCTGGTGATAATCATAGTATGAGGAGTTCATGTATTCACTATGTGTTAATGATTTGTTCCGGTTCTCTATTAAAAGGATACCTTAATTGCCCTTAGATTTCCATTAGGACTACGCTTCCACGGGAGGGTTGGACGTACAAAAGATGTTATGCAAGTTCTTATTATAAGCACATATAACTATATATAGAATACATGCCTACATTGAATTGATGAATTGGAGCTAGTTCTGGGTCGCTCTAGGTTGTGGCTGTTACATGATATATGTTATCCATACAATTAACCATCACTGATCCAATGCCTATGCTTCGCTCATATTGTCTTTGCTAATTAATTATTGTCACTACTACTGTTACAATCCCTGCAAAACTACTAATGTTACTGTTACTATCAAAACTATCAAACTACTTTGCTACTAAACACTTTGCTGCAGAAATATATATTTCCAGGTGTGGTTGAATGGACAACTCTGCTAAGGCTCATAAATATCCTTTGTCTCCCCATGTGTCGAATCAATAATTTGGGTGAAATACTACCCTTGAAGACTATTGCGATCCCCTATACTTGTGGGTTATCAATAACATCTCAAAGTATAACAAGCAAGTTGGGTCAATTCAGTATGATCGTTCTACTAACATCACACTCTCAATGTTGTTTGGCATCCTCATTACACTTAAACAAATGCCCATGATTAGGAAAATATGATCGGAACACAACACTTGAGCTAGCCCTAGAGGTGAGAATAGGAACCAAGTTTTACTGTTTATAACTCTACAAATGCTTATGAGGTTTTGATACGTCTCCAACGTATCTATAAATTTTGCTTGTTCCATGCTGTTATATTATCATTCTTGGATGTTTTACAATCATTTTATAACAACTTTATATCATTTTTTGGGACTAACCTATTGACATAGTGCCAAAGTGCTAGTTGTTGTTTTTGCTTGTTTTTTACTTCGTAGAATATCAATACCAAACGGAGTCCAATCATGACGAAACTTTTTGGAGATTTTTTTCTGGACCAGAAGACACCCAGTGGGCCAAAGAAGAGCCATGAAGGTGGGCTGTGGAGAGCACAACCCACCAGGGCGCGCCAGGGGACCCCCGGCGTGCCCTGATGGGTTGTGCCCTCAACGAGGCCCCTCTGCACCGCCTCTGATGCCTATAAATTCCCAAATATTCCAAAAACCCTAGGGGAGTCGAGGAAACACAATTCCAGCCGCCGCAAGTTCCAGAACCTCGAGATCCAATCTAAACACCATCACGGAGGGGTTCATCTTATTCATAGGTGCCTCTCCGATGATGCGTGAGTAGTCCACCATAGACCTACGGGTCCATAGGAAGTAGCTAGATGGCTTCCTCTCTCTCTTATGATTCTCAATACAATGGTCTCTTGGAGATCTATTTGATGTAAACTTTTGTGGTGTATTTGTTGGGATCCGATGAATTTTGAGTTCATGATCAGTTTCTATCCATGAATATTATTTGAGTCTTCTTTGATCTCTTACATCCTTGATTACTTATAGCCTCGTATTTCTTCTTCGAATATCTTGTTTAGTTAGGCCAACTAGATCGATTTTTCTTGCCATGGGAAGAGGTGCTTTGTGATGGGTTCGATTTTATGGTGTCCTTTCCCAGTGACAGAAGGGACAGCAAGGCACGCATGTATCGTTGCCATTAAGGATAACAAGATGGGGTCTATTCCTACATGAATAGATCTTGTCTACATCATGTCATCGTTCTTATTGCATTACTCCATTTTTCCATGAACTTAATACACTAGATGCATGCTGGACAGCGTTCGATGTGTGGAGTAATAGTGGTAGATGCAGGCAGGAGTCGGTCTACTTATCTTGGACGTGATGCCTATATAAGGATCATCGCCTTGGATATTGTCATGATTATTTGATCTTCTATCAATTGCCCAACAGTAACTTGTTCACCCACCGTGTGCTATACTCATGAGAGAAGCCACTAGTGAATCCTACGGCCCCCGGGTCTACTTTTCCAACATATTGCTTTCCGATCTATCTTTTTGCATCTTTGTTTTCAGATCTACAAAACCAAAAACCCAAAAACATTTTGCTGCATATTTTATTTGCTCTTTTTATTTTGTGTTCTTGAGAGATCTATCTCTCCTATCTATCACTACCTAATCTATCTTATTACCGTAGAGAGATTGACAACCTCTCTTTCGCGTCGGGTTGCAAGTATTTATTATTTGTGTGCAGGTGCTGCTTATTGGGTGGTGGTGATACTCCTACTGGTTCGATTACCTTGGTTTCATAACTGAGGTAAATACTTACCGTCGATGTGCTGCATCATCCCTTCCTCTTTGGGGAAATACCGACGCAGTCTCAAGCCACGTCAAAGGAATTTCTGGTGCCGTTGCCGGGGAAGAAGCAGTCTCTTCTACGTGCCTATCGTAGGCGCCGAGGGACTCCATCATCATCTAGCAGGTTCATAATCACAAATCTCATCTCCTTGCAATTACATTATTTGGCATTTGCCTCTCGTTTTCCTCTCCCCCACTTCACCAATTTGCCGTTTTATTCGCCCTCTTTTTCGTTTGCCTTTTTCTCGTCGGATCTCTTCCTTGTTTGCAATCTTGTTTGCGTAGTCACGATGACTCAAGAAAACACCAAGTTGTGTGATTTTTCCAACACTAATAACAATGATTTTATTAGTACTCCGATTGCTCCTCCCGCCACTAGTGCGGAGTCTTGTGACATTAATGCCGCTTTGTTGAATCTTGTCATGAAAGATCAATTTGCCGGTACTCCTAATGAGGATGCCGCGTCCCATATAAACACGTTCGTAGAATTGTGTGATATGCAAAAGAAAAAAGATGTGGACAATGATATTGTGAAGTTGAAATTATTTCCTTTTCCTTGCGGGATCGTGCAAAAATTTGGTTTTCTTCTTTGCCTCGCAATAGTATCGATTCTTCGAATAAGTGCAAGGATGCTTTTATCACTAAGTATTTTGCGCCCGCGAAAATTATTTCCCTTAGGACACAAATCATGAATTTTAAGCAACTTGAGCATGAACATGTTGCACAATCTTGGGAAAGAATGAAGTTGATGCTAAGAAAATGCCCTACTCATGGTTTAAATCTTTGGATGATCATACAAAAAATTTATGCGGGGTTGAATTTTGTCTCTAGAAATCTTTTAGATTCTGCCACGGGTGGTACTTTTATGGAGATTACCTTGGGTGAAGCTACAAAATTGCTAGATAATATCATGGCAAATTATTCACAATGGCATACCGAAAGAGCACCTACTAGTAAAAAAGTTAATTCGGTTGAAGAAATTAGTACTTTGAGTGATAAGGTTAATGCTTTGATGAAATTGGTTGCTAGTAAAAATGCTCCTATTGATCTTAATCATGTGCCTTTGTCTACCTTGATTGAGCAAAATAGTGATTCCGTAGATATGAATTTTCTCTCGCGAAACAATTTCAATAACAATGCTTATAGAGGTAATTTTAATCCTAGGCCTTTTCCTGGAAATTACTCTAATAATTATGGTAATTCCTATGGTAATTCCTCTTACAATAACTAGTAAGTAACTCGTGCATCCGCACGGTCTAGTGCATAGTACATATGAATTCATGTGAGTGCAATTCCTATTTGATATGGATATACCCTAAAATAGTGGGTCATCACGTCATGGTCAGTTTTATATTAGTATAATAATTTTGTATTGAGCTTTGTGCGACAACAATTTTTTGTGACATCATTGTATAGGGATGTTATACAACAAAAGTCAGTCAGTCTCAGCTCGACCCACATGTTCTCTCTCACGCTCTCTATCAAGTCACACTTTTTTTCTCACACACTACATCTCACTCACATTATGTGTCTATGTATGTCTATTTCACACTCACTCACCTATCTTTATCTCCAACTCATCACGGCCCTACAGGTCACGTGTTAGTCACTACTACATGAGAGTAAGTCATGTGCCCCACAATAGTCAGCGACCCACAATTGATTCAATCTTATCCTTGCATTCATAGAATGTTTAGAAGATCGTTGAACTTTTTGAATTTTTTTTTAACTTGTGGAACATTCTTTGTCTTCCGAAAAAAATATTAGGTTGGTGTCCCATGGAATTTATGAACACAGAGCCCACTGGTGACATATCCGAAATTAGTTCCAAATAGGCTTTGAACCCTGGTCAGTATCGGATGCATCTTTTTTTACTTAGAAAACAAAGTTCTGGATGCCATCCTTATATTTGTAAATTTTGGAAGTTCAGTTGAATTTTTAGAAGTTAGTTTGTACTGAATTTTCGGAAGCTAGGCCATGTCTTCTCTAAAAGTTCCACTAAATTATTGGAAGCACAAATGTTAGTTTGTACATTTCTGGAAATTGGCCCCACCGTTGAAATAAGGGTTGTATGTTCTGTTAGGCAGAGTTGCAATTTATGGGAAGAAAATTCTTGGACTACTGAAACCTCTTAAACTTTTTGGAGGTGTGTAACATTTGATAATATTTTGGAAAATCAATATTAGTTTAGAATATGTTTAGCTGGTACTCTAGCCTATGATCAATAGGTTTATCTAGCGACACCAATTCCATAAATTTATCTGGATGTGAGCACACCCCTTCTACTGGTTACTACGAACTTGCATTTTTCTGAGATACACACTCCCATATTGTTATGTGCATATTAATTAATATCTTAATTATTGAACTAAAAGTGCACACCTTAACTTCTAAAGTCGGCGGTTTTCTAACGCACTTGCATCCGTTTAGCAATTTATAACTATTTTCAAATCTCAGATTTGGTTATTACATATATTTTCCAATCAAATTCAGAATATGTTTTTGCACTAATTTCTTTATATTTTAAGAAAACACCAAATGCATGCGCACATGGATTGTTATTTGTAAATGTGATTTATGGACAGGATTGGAATTGTATGCATGCGTACATGCATTGTTATTGTGTAGGTGGTGATTTTTGGAAGAGAACGTGTAGGTGATGTCTTTTTGGAAGGGAGCAAATAGTTTTTTTGTTGGGTAATCAAACAATTAGTTCATCGTACCTAGATGCACATACAACAAAGCAAAATATTGTATGCTACTTTTTATAGCAAAGGGAACACAAATACATTTATTTGTGATATATTGCAAGCTGCGTTAACCATGGATGTGTAACTATATTAGTACGTTAAAAAAGGTGGTCTTAGTTTATATGTTTCTACACATAACATGCATGGACTGTTTTTTTCTAGGTCAACATGCATGGACTCTGTAGGGCTTTTCTTTTTTTATTGAGGCGTTCCTTTTATTATACGTGAGGCATCTTTTTTATTTTGAGGGAACGGATCGAGGCTTTCCGGACGTGAGGTTTTCCTTTTTATTATGAGGAAATGGCTCGAGCCTTTATTTGTTTTTTGTATACCACAGGCATTTAACGTGTTAGCCTTTTTTTTGTGGGACGGGGTCATCTATATTTAGGCAAGTTTCATTTTTATCCTGGGCGTATATTTTACAATCCAATGGTGCGTGGACTCTTTTTTTCGGGTGAACATGCATAGACTCTGTAGGGCTTTCCTTTTTTTATTGAGGCCTACTTTTATTCTATGTGAGTCATTCTTTTTTATTTCGAGGGAACTATGGAGGCTTTCCTTTTATTTTGACGTGAGGATTTCCTTATTATTCTGAGGAAACGGATCGAGCCTTTATTTGATTTGTATACCACAAATAATAGACGTGCCAGATGCCTTTTTTTTGGGGCCGGGCCATATATATTACGCAAGTGTTATTTTTATCCTGGACGTATATTTTACAATCCAACGGCGTAGTTAATTTTGATGATGTGGATTAATGGGATTATCTGAAAGGTGCCTCCAATTAGTAAATAGAAGATAATAGGAACACCTCTGATCTTGAGAGTAATATTACAGAATTTATCAATGCGCAAAAGGCTTTTAATACTACGATAGAAGAAAAGTTGAATAAGATTGATGATATGTCTAGAAGCATTGATAGAATTTCTCATGATGTTGAAAATCTCAAGTTGAAAGCTTTTGTGCCTAAGATTGATGAATCAATTAAAGCTTTATATGTCTCTATGGATGAAAGTAAGAAAAGAACCGCTATGCTTAGAGCTAAAAGAGAAATTTTAGAAAAATTGTTTTCTACTGATTGCCTTCATAAAAAAGATGAAGATCTTAAAGTGATTGGTGTTTCTACTATCGATTCCTTCTTTAGTAATATTAAGATTGATGATAAAGGGACCGAAGTAGAGTCAACTTTAGCTAGAAGGCGTCCCAATAATTTGAAGGGTGAAAATCTTGATGAAAATTTTGATAAAAGTGGGTTTGAAGAGGTCAAAACTTTACCTAGTGATGTGCCCACTATTTTGGATTGCAAAGACTTTAATTATGATAGTTGCTCTTTGATTGAATGCATTTCTTTGCAGCAATCCATGTTGAATTCACCCCATGCTTATGAGCAAAATAAAGCTTTTACGAAACATATCGTTGATGTCATGATGAAATCTTTTGAAGAAAAGTTGGAGTTGGAGATTTATATTCCTAGAAAATTACATGATGAGTGGGAACCTACCATTAAAGTCAAGATTAAAAATTATGAGTGCTTTGCTTTATGTGATTTGGGTGCTAGTGTTTCCACAATTCCGAAATTTCTTTGTGATGTGCTTGGTCTCACCAATATTGAAGAATGTTCTCTTAATTTGCACTTGGCGGATTCTACTATTAAAAAACCTTTGGGAAGAATTAATGATGTTCTTATTCTTGAAAATAGGAACTATGTTCCCTTAGATTTTATTGTGCTTGATATTGATTGCAATCCGTCTTGTCCCATTATACTTGGTAGACCGTTTTCACGCACTATAGGTGCCGTAATTGATATGAAAGAAGGCAACATTCGTTTTCAATTTCCCTTGAGAAAGGGTATGGAACACTTCCCTAGAACAAGAATTAAGCCACCATCTGAATCAACCATGAGGGCATCCTATGGATCCAAAACCAAAGATGACAATACTTGAATCTGTGCGTTATGCCTAGCTAGGGGCGTAAAACGATAGAGCTTGTTGGGAGGCAACCCAATGAATAAATATTTTTTTTCTTTTTCCTTTCTATTTTTGAGTGTTAACACAATTATGCCTCTTGTATGATTGTGTTTTTATGGTTTATTTAGTGTTTGTGCCAAGTAAAGCATTTAGGATGATTCATGAGATGAGTAGAAGCGATGCTGAATCTGAAACAGAAACTTTGCGTCCAGTATATGAATTTTCAATTTTTACTGGAACGTGATCTTGAGCTGAAATTTTAACACAGTGTTTCTATACAAATCCCTTAAGTTATCCTAATTTTTCAGAATTTTTACAGTTACAGACGTATGGTTAGAGTACAGATTACTACAGACTATTCTGTTTAAGACAGATTCTGTTTTCGTTGCATTGTGTGCATGTTTTGATGAATCTATGGGTTATATTGAAGGGTATGAGCCATGGTAAAGTGAAAATACAGTAGGTATAATGCAATAATAAAATATGAATGGGTTTTCAACAGCACCTAAAGTAGTGATTTGCTTTATTATACTAATGGATCTCACGAAGATTTTGTTGAGTTTTGTGTGATTGAAGTTTTCATGTTTTGGGTGAGATCACGATGGATGAAGGAATAAGGAGTGAAAAGAGCCTAAGCTTGGGGATGCTACAGTACCCACAAGATATATCCAAAGATAAACAAGCAACTAAGATTGGGGATGCCCCGAGTGGCATCCCCTCTTTCTTCTAAGAACCATCGGTATTTTACTTGGAGCTATATTTTTATTCGTCACATATCATGAGTTTTGCTTGGAGCGTCTTGTATCTTTGCTTGCTTTGCTTTTTAGTTTGTCACTTGTATCCTTGCTGGACACACCTATTTGAGAGAGCCAAAATTATGCTATGAATTGTTAGAATTGCTCTATGTGCTTCACTTAAACTTTTTGAGCTATAGAATTGCTCTAGTGCTTCGCTTATATCTTCATGAGCACGGTGTGCTTGGAATTTTTTGTAGAAATACTCTCATGCTTCTCTTAGATTAATTTGAGATTTAGGAAATTTTGAAGAAATCCTCTCATGCTTCACTTATACTATTTTGAGAGATAAAATCTTTATGCTCATGTGCTTCACTTAAATTTGTTTGAGCTTGCCAAAAAGCAATGGCAATATATGAAACTATTCTCAAGATGAGTGTTTATTCACTTGTCATTTCACGAGAGTGCGGCGGTAATAGGGATGCCCATTCCCGAAATGAAAAAGAAAAAAAATATTTACTTTATGTTGTCAAATGCCAGCTGTTTGGGAACCGCCTATCATATATCCAGCTTGGAAAGTATTGTGAGCTACTTTGTCATTTTCGTTGACAGGAAAAGCATGCCACCCAAAATATTTTTCTCTCTCAATTTAAACCTTGAGCTCTGGCACCTCTACAAATCCCTACTTCCCTCTACGAAGGGCCTATCTATTTACTTTATGCAATTTTTATTTTTTACTTTGAGTCTCCATCTTCTCTTATAAAGCACCAACTAGGGGGCACTATGATCGTACTTGAGCATTGGGCATAGCTAATATTTGAGTGTGTTTCATGAATGGATCAATGATTGAGCATGATGGGCTAGGGATAACTTTCTTTAGTATTGATATTTTGAAAGACATGGTTGCTTTTTGACATGCTTGAGTATTGAAGTCATTATGTTAAAACTAGACTATTGCTTTGAATCATTTACAAGTCCAAATGTCCATGCTATACAAAAGAAAAGAATATGAGATGAACATGTTAGGCAGCATTCCACATCAAAAATTCTGTTTTTATCATTTACCGACTCGAGGACGAGTAGGAATTAAGCTTGGGGATGCTGATACGTATCCAACGTATATATAATTTTTGCTTGTTCCATGCTATTATATTATCATTCGTGGATGTTTTACAATCATTTTATAACAACTTTATATCATTTTTTGGGACTAACCTATTGACATAGTGCCAAAGTGCCAGTTGCTGTTTTTGCTTGTTTTTTACTTCACAGAATATCAATACCAAACGGAGTCCAATCGCGACGAAACTTTTTGGAGATTTTTTCTAGACCAGAAGACACCCGGCTGGCCAAAGAAGAGCCAGGAAGGTGGGCTGTGGAGAGCACAACCCAGCAGGGCGCGCCAGGGGCCCCCCGGCGCGCCCTGATGGGTTGTGCCCTCCACGGGGCCCCTCTGCACCGCCTCTGATGCCTATAAATTCCCAAATATTCTGAAAACCCTAGGGGAGTCGACGAAACACAATTCCAGCCACCGCAAGTTCCAGAACCTCGAGATCCAATCTAAACACCATCACGGAGGGGTTCATCTTCTTCATAGGTGCCTCTCCAATGATGCGTGAGTAGTCCACCATAGACCTACGGGTGCGTAGGCAGTAGCTAGATGGCTTCCTCTCTCTCTTATGATTCTCAATACAATGGTCTCTTGGAGATCTATTTGATGTAAACTTTTGCGGTGTGTTTGTTGGGATCCGATGAATTTTTAGTTCATGATCAGTTTCTATCCATGAATATTATTTGAGTCTTCTTTGATCTCTTATATTTATGATTACTTATGGCCTCATATTTCTTCTTCGAATATTTGGTTTAGTTAGGCCAACTAGATCGATTTTTCTTGCCATGGGAAGAGGTGCTTTGTGATGGGTTCGATCTTGCGGTGTCCTTTCCCAGTGACAGAAGGGGCAGCAAGGCACGCATGTATCATTACCATTAAGGATAACAAGAAGGGGTGTATTCCTACATGAATAGATCTTGTCTACATCATGTCATCGTTCTTATTGCATTACTCCATTTTTCCATGAACTTAATATAGTAGATGCATGCTAGATAGTGGTCGATGTGTGGAGTAATAGTGGTAGATACAGGCAGGAGTCGGTCTACTTATCTTGGACGTGATGCCAATATAATGATCATCGCCTTGGATATCGTCATGATTATTTGATCTTCTATCAATTGCCCAACAGTAATTTGTTCACCCACCGTGTGCTATACTCATGAGAGAAGCCACTAGTGAATCCTACGGCCACCGGGTCTACTTTTCCAACATATTGCTTTCCGATCTATCTTTTTGCCTCTTTGTTTTCAGATCTACAAAACCAAAAACCCAAAAACATATTGCTGCATATTTTATTTGCTCTTTTTATTTTGTGTTCTTGAGAGATCTATCTCTCCTATCTATCACTACCTAATCTATCTTATTACCGTAGAGAGATTGACAACCTCTCTTTCGCGTCGGGTTGCAAGTATTTATTATTTGTGTGCAGGTGCTGCTTATTGGGTGGTGGTGATCCTCCTACTAGTTCGATAACCTTGGTTTCATAACTGAGGATTATACTTACCGTCGATGTGCTGCATCATCCATTCCTCTTTGGGGAAATACCGACGCAGTCTCAAGCCACGTCAGTTTTCCTCTAAATCACATATTCAAGAACCATAACAGTTATAGAATAGAGTATAAATGTATAGTTATAAACATGAAAATAAATAATACAAATTGGCAGACTCCAAGCATAATTCATAGTACTCAGGCCCTAGTGGAATCATGGTATTCGGACCCTAATGCGTGTTGATACTTGTGATCTGCGTTGTGTTTTCCATGAAGAGGAACGAGTTATTGCAGCACAAAGTGGGTAAGTATTTCCCTCGGTTATGAAATCAAGGTTTATCGAACCAATAGGAATATCAATCCTTAATCGTCTTCAGTAGCTGCACACAAAAGAACAAAGAACTTGCACCAAACGCAGGCAAGAGGGTTGTCAATCCCCTTGATCTCGTTATTTGCAAGCAAATGAGTTGTGTAGATAATTGTAAATTGAAAAATAAAATAAAAAGTAAATGAAGGCAGCAAGGTAATGGTAGCATTTGTAAATTTATAAGTGAATAGACCCGGGGGCCATAGTTTTCCCTAGCAGCATCTCTCATGTAGGCAGCATATGGTGGGTAACAAATTACTGTTGGGCAATTGATAGAAAAGCGGATAGTTATGCGATTTTCACGGCAATGATCATGTGTATATAGGCATCACGTCCATAAACAAATAGGCCGACTCCTGCCTGCACCTATTACTATTACTCCACTTCAAGAGTGCTTCTATGCTTGCCTCTCTACGTATTAAGTTCATGACAAACAGAGTAATGCTTGGACAACGATGACATGATGTAGACAAAGTAAACTCAAGAAATATGAATAAACCCCATCGTGTTATCCTTAGTAGCAACAACACAAAGACGCATCTTGTCCCCTACTTTGTCACTGGGATATAGAAACTCATCAGGTTGAACCTACCACAACGCACCTCTCTCACCGATGAAATATCAATCTAGTTGGCCAAACTATTTCAATAGATCGGAGAGAATTACAAAGCTATAATGATCATGCAATTCAGAGACATAATATATATTAGAGATATCTCAAATACTTTTCATGAATAATCTGAACATAAACCCACAATTCATCGGATCCCAACAAACACACCGCACAATAGGATTACATCGGATAGATCAAAACGAAGATGCGATGAACGTTGTATTGAAGATCAAGAGATAGAGAGATTGCCATATAGGTACTAGATATGGACCCATAGTTCTGTGGTGAACTACTCACACATCATCATGAGGGCAGCAAGGTTGATGTAGAGGCCCTCCGTGATCGATCCCCCCTCCGGCAGGGTGCCGGAACAGAGCTGCAGATGGCCTCGCGACGGAATAGAGACTTGCAGCGGCGTAAAAAGAGTTTCGGGACTGCCTCCAGGGTTTTTCCAATATATGAGAATTTATAAGCCAGAGAACGAGGTCGGAGGAGCCACGAGGGGGCCACAAGCCATCATGGCGCGCCCTGTTGGCTTGTGGGGCCCTCGCGCGGCTCCCGACCTCCTTCCGAAGTTTCTAGCTCTTCTTTTGGTCCAGAAAAAATCATCAAAATTTTGTGGCAATTGGACTTCGTTTGGTACTGTAAACCTGAAAAGTGAAAAACATGCAGAAAACAGCAGCTGGCACTGGGCACTGGGTCAATAGGTTAGTGCTCAAAAATATTATAAATTGGTAAATAAAGACCCAAAAAGTATCCTAGCATGATAATATATCAGCATGGAACACTCAAAAATTATAGATACGTTGGAGACGTATCAAGCATCCCCAAGCTTAATTCCTGCTCGTCCTCGAGTGGGTAAATGATAAAAACAGAATTTTTGATGTGACATGCTATCCATTATGTAATCTTATGCATGTATGCTCATTGAGAAACGATGAATCAACAAATATTAACATAGCAATACTTATAAGTATAAGAAACAAAATCATCACTCTTTCAAAGTATACGATCCTCAAAGAATGTTTACCCCCCATTCATCTTATTATATTAGCAAGGCATGGCTCCATCTTCACCACATTAATACAAATTTCAAGCACCACGTTGTACAAGTCAGGCAATTGGATCGTACTTTTTCAATATGCATCAACTTTTTATTCTTCATGCAATACATGAGCGTGAGCCATTGGACATAGCATTTAGGTGGAATACAATATGGTGGTAGATATCAAAGGGGCAAAAAGTGGAGAAGATAGTCTCACATCAACTAGGCGTACCAACGGGCTATGGAGATGCACATCGATAGATGTCAATGCAAGGAATAGGGATTGTCGTGCAAATGATGCACTAGAGGTATAAGTGTATGAAATCTCAAATGAAGTGAAGTGGGATGTGCATCCAACTTGCTTTCTCATGAAGACCTCGGGCATTTGAGGAAGCCCATCATAGGAATATACAATCCAAGTTTGTAATAATGAAAAAGTAATTCCCACTAGCATATGAAAATGATATATCATGAGACTCTCTACATGAGGAACAAAGTGCCACTTTGAGGCATAAGTGTGTGGTAAAAGATAGTAGCAAAGTCCCTTCTCTCATTTTCTCTCATTTTTTTATTCAGAATGGTGGGCTCATTTGGCCTCCTCCATCTTTTATTTCCTCACTGGGACAATGCTCTAACAATGATGATCATCACACTTTTATTTACTTACAACTTGATATGGAGAACTGATATGAAGATATGACTCTATATGAATGCCTCTGGCAGTGTACCAGGATGTGCAATGCTCTAGCATGACATGTATCAAAAATATGATGAACGGTGACTTTGCCACAAATACTATGTCAGCTCTATATGATCATGCAAAGCAATATGATGATGAACGAACTAGTCATGTGAAGTGACGATGGAATTTGCATGGCAATATATCTCGGAATGGCTATGGAAATGACATGATAGGTAGGTATGGGGGCTGTTTTGAGGAAGATATAATGAGGCTTATGTGCAACAGAGCATATCATGTCACGGGGTTTGGATGCACCAGCGAAAGTTGAACCGATCCTCGAGGTGACAATGGGCTATGCACGGTACCGAAGAGGCTAGCAAATATGAGAAGGTGAGATTGCGTATGTCCATGGTTTCACATTAGTCATAAAGAACTCATATACTTATTGCAAAGTTTTATTAGTTTTATCATAAATCAAAGTACTACTCGCATGCCCCGAGGGAAGAGGTTGGTAGGAGTTAACCATCGCGCACTTCCGACCCGAAACAACACTAGGATTTCAACGAGGAATAGAAATGCTCACACATCATCACCATGCCTCTTTAATTTTTAGACGAACAAGAAGTTAACCTCTCTTAATATAGACACTTCTACGGATCAACAATTATGAACTCACACCCTTTTCATATTACCACATCAATATCATTAACCCACAAGTTCTCTATATGTGCTACATGATGGTTTTGATTATCACTCATTGAATACCTAATATTTTTGGACTAGTCTTATGACCCATGAAAATTACCGTCACTATTTATTAACTCTCAAACAAATATAAGTGAAGAACGAGAGTGAAATTATTTCTATAAAATCTACACGCTACCGTGCTCAAAAAGGTATAAGTGAAGTACTAGAGCAACTGCTAAACTCAAAAGATATAAGTGAAGCACATAGAGTATTCTAACAAATTATGATGAAGGTGTGTCTCTCTTAAATTGGTGTGTCCAGCAAACAATGATTGTGGTAAACTGAAAGTAAAAGCAAACAAAAACAAACGACGCTCCAAGCAAAACTCATATCATGTGACGAATAAAAATATAACTTCAAGTGACATACCGATGGATTGAGACGAAAGAGGTGATGCCTTCCGGGGCATCCCCAAGCTTAGACGCTTGAGTGTTCCTTCAAAGATTACCTTGGGGTGCCTTGGGCATCCCCAAGCATAGGCTCTTGCTACTCCTTATTCCTTTAACCATCGTGATAACACCCAAAACTTGAAAACTTCAATCACACAAAACTCAACGAAACTTCGTGAGATACGTTAGTATTATAAATTGATTATTATTTCATAATTTCATAATAGGTACTGTATTATAACTTCTCCATGGCTTATACCCCCCGATACAATCCATAGCATAATCAAAACAAGCAACTATGCAAGCAAAACCAAAATCTGTCTAAAACAGAACAGTCTGTAGCAATCTGTAGAGAACCTATACTTATGTAACTCTCGTAATTCTGAACAATTAGTACAACCTCAAAAATTTGTATAGAAATATTTTTTTTTTAAATCAGATCATTATCACGCTCCAGTAAAAAATAAAAATTCTTGTACTGGAGTCAAAAGTTTTTGTTTTGTTTCCGTATAGATTCTACTCATCTTGTGAGTCATCCCAAAGGCTTTACTTGGCACAAACCCTAATTTAAACACAAAAACATAATCATTATAGAGGCAATAATCATGTTATCAAAAACAAACAGAAAGTTAAAACTAAAAATTTAAAGATAACTATTGGGTTGCCTCCCAACAAGCGCTATTGTTTTATGCCCCTAGCTAGGTATAATGCATAGTTTCAAGTATTGTCATATTTGAGATTCAACCCATAGGTATCTCTCATGATTGATTCATAAGGTGGTTTAATTCTCTTTCTAGGGAAATGTTTCATCCCTTTCTTTAATGGGAATTGGAACCTTATGTTTCCCTCTTTCATGTCAATAATTGCACCTATAGTTCGTAGGAAAGGTCTTCCAAGTATTATGGGACAAGTAGGATTGCAATAAATATCAAGCACAATGAAATCTACAGGCACATAATTTTTATTTGCAATAATAAGCACATCATTAATTCTACCAAGAGGTTTCTTAATGGTAGAATCCGCAAGATGCAAGTTAAGGGAACAATCTTCAATATTAGTGAGACCAAGCACATCACAAAGAGATTTAGGAATAGTTGAAACACTAGCACCAAGGTCACACAAGGCATTGCATTCATATTTATTTATATTTATTTTGATAGTAGGTTCCCACTCATCATGCAATTTTCTAGGAATAGAAACTTCAAGCTCAAGTTTCTCATCATAAGCTTTTATCATAGCTTCTACTATATGTTCGGTAAAAGCTTTGTTTCGTTCATAAGAATTAGGTGAGATAATAATGGTTTTAAACAAGGAAATACATTCTACTAAAGATAAATTATCATAATTAAATTCCTTGTAATCCAAAATAGTGGGCACATCACTAGTTAAAGTTTTGACCTCCTCAAACCCACGTTTTTTAGTTTTAGCATCAAAATCATCACCCTCCAAGCAAACAGGACGCTTCTCAACTAGAGTTCACTCATCTCCAATCCCTTTATCATTTATATTCAGAGAGGTAAATAATATTCAATAGGAGAAGTACCAATCATTTTAAGATCTTCATCATGATTCCGGTAAAAACCGGGTGGAAGAGATTTTTCTAAGAATTCCCGCTTAGCTTTCAACTTAGCGGTCCTCTCCTTAATTTAATTAATAGATATTTGGATAGATTTAATAGCCTCGTTAAAATCATGCTTGGGTGGAAAAGCTATATTTTTAAGAGTTTGTACATCAAGAGCAATTCTATCCATGTTTTTAGCCAAAGCATCAACTACATGCAATTTTTCTTCTACCATAGTGTTGAAAACCTTTTGAGAATTAATGAATTATTTAATTGTGTTCTCAAGATAAGAGGGTATACTATTAGAATTTTTAGAAGAATTTCCAAAAGATTACCATAAGAATTTCCATAGTTGTTAGAGGAATTACCGGGATATGGTCTAGAATTGAAGTTTCCTCTATCAGCATTATTGTTGAAATTATTTCACGAGACAAATTTCACATCAATAGCATCATTATTTTTCTCAATCAAATTAGACAAGGGAATATCATTGGGATCAACATGAGCATTTTTACTAGCAACCATATTCATAAGAGCATCCACTTTTTCACTCAAAGTAGCGATTTCTACAACATAATTTATCTTCTTACCGGTTGGAGCTCTTTCGGTATGCCATTGAGAATAATTTCTTATAATGTTGTCCAAAAGTTTTGTGGCCTCTCCCAAGGTCACATCCATAAAGGTACCACCTGCAGCAGAATCTAGAAGATTTCTAGACACAAAGTTTAGTTCAGCATAGAAGTTTTGGATGATCATCCACAAATTTAAGCCATGAGTAGGACAATTTCCTATCATCAATTTCATTCTCTCCCAAGCTTGTGAAACATGATCTTGATATTTCTGTTTAAAATTCATTATTTGATTTCTAAGGGAGATGATCTTAGCAGGAGGAAAATACTTGGCAATGAAAGCATCTTTACACTTATCCCATGTTCCAATACTATTACGAGGTAAAGATGAAAACCAAGCCTTAGCTTTATCTCTTAGTGAAAAAGGAAATAATTTTCATTTCACAATATCATTATCCATATCCTTTTTCTTTTGCATATCACATAATTCAACAAAGTTATTAAGAAGTGACGCAGGATCCTCATTAGGACTTTCCGAAAATTGAGCCTTCATGACAAGATTTAGCAATGCAACATTAATATCAAAAGCCTCCGCACTAGTGGTGGGTGGTATGGGAGTACTAATAAAATCATTTTTATTAGTATTTGAGAAGTCACACAACTTAGTAGTATCTTGAGACATGGTGGCCGAACAAGCAACGTGACAAGCAAGACAAGTAAACTAGCAAGCGAAGAAGTAAACTAAGAACAAGCAAACATAAATATTTTTGTATTTTTTATTTTTATGAGACAAACTAAATATAACAGCAAATAAAAAGATAAACAACTGAATGAATTTTTTTGTGAAGTTACATGATAGTTGATGATGATATTCCCCTGCAACGGCGCCAGAAATCCTTCCTGATACTTGTGGTCTGTGTTGGGTTTTCCGTGAAGAGGAATGGGTTATTCCAGCACAAAGTGGGTAAGTATTTCCCTCGGTTATGAAACCAAGGTTTATCGAACCAATAGGAATATCAATCCTCAACCGTCTTCAGCGGCTGCACACAAAACAACAAACAACTTGCACCCAACACGGGCAGGGTTGTCAATCCCCTTGATCTCGTTATTTGCAAACAAATGAGTTGTGTAGATAATTGTAGATAATTGTAAATTGAAAAATAAAATAAAAATTAAATAAAGGCAGCAAGGTAATAGTAGTGTTTGTAAATTTATAAGTGAATAGACCCGGGGGGCATAGTTTTCCCTAGCGGCATCTCTCATGTAGGCAGCATACGGTGGGTAACAAATTACTGTTGGGCAATTGATAGAAAAGCGGATAGTTATGCATTTTCACGGCAATGATCATGTGTATATAGGCATCACATCCATAAACAAATAGGCCGACTCCTTCCTGCACCTATTACTATTACTCCACTTCGACAGCGCTTCTATGGTTGCCTCTCTATGTATTAAGTTCATGACAAACAGAGTAATGCATGGAGAAGGTTGACATGATGTAGATAAAGTAAACTCAAGCAATATGAATAAACCCCATCATGTTATCCTTAGTAGCAACAACACAAAGATGAATCTTGTCCCCTACTTTGTCACTGGGATATAGAAACTCATCAGGTTGAACCTACCACAACTCACCTCTCTCACCGATGAAATATCAATCTAGTTGGCCAAACTATTTCAATAGATCGGAGAGAATTACAAAGCAATAATGATCATGCAATTAAGAGACATAATATATATTAGAGATATCTCAAATACTTTTTATGAATAATCTGAACATAAACCCACAATTCATCGGATCCCAACAAACACACCGCACAATAGGATTACATCGGATAGATCAAAACGAAGATGCGATGAACATTGAATTGAAGATCAAGAGATAGAGAGATTGACATCTAGGTACTAGCTATGGACCCATAGGTCTGCGGTGAACTACTCACACATCATCATGAGGGCAACAAGGTTGATGTAGAGGCCCTCCGTGATCGATCCCCCCTCTGACAGGGTGCCGGAACGGAGCTCCAGATGGCCTCGCGACGGAACAGATACTTGCAGCGGCGTAAAAAGAGTTTCGGGACTGCCTCCAAGGATTTTGCAATATATGAGAATTTATAAGCCAGAGAAGGAGGTCGGAGGAGCCACGAGGGGGCCACAAGCCATCAGGGCGCCCCCACGGTGCGCCCTGTTGGCTTGTGGGGCCCTCGTGCGGCTCCCAGCATCCTTCCGAAGTTTCCAGGTCTTCTTTTGGTCCAGAAAAAATCATAAAAATTTTCCTGGCAATTGGACTTCGTTTGGTTCTGTAAACCTGAAAAGTGAAAAACATGCAAAAAACAGCAACTGGCACTAGGCACTGGGTCAATAGGTTAGTGCTCAAAAATATTATAAATTGGTAAATAAAGACCCAAAAATTATCCAAGAATGATAACATATCAGCATGGAACAATCAAAAATTATAGATACGTTGGAGACGTATCACTTGTCACTAGGGCCAGAGTACCGTGATTCCAGACGTTGTTATGCTTAATGCTTGTCACTAGGGCATATTTCCAACATCGGGGGCAAACTAGCCGTCCATAAGCGTCAAATGGTTGGGCGCCCTGTTGTGGTTGAACACTCCTCCACAACCTCTCTGAAAGCTCTCATCTGCCAGACTGCCACTCCCGCCTTGCCACTCGATGGAAGTGCTCAGACCCGAATAGTGTCTTGCTAAAATCTCCCACGCATAACCAAGCAGTGTGATCGATTGCATAAAGAGTTATCATGAATCTCCAGTTATGATGTATATTTTTTGCCCATGGAGCACCATAGAAACCAGTGAATCTCCACTCGAGAGAAGAATTGTCTGCTTTCCGCACCATAGCATCTATATGGCCGGTACTGATTTTTTCAGATTAACTTTAACTTCAATCGACCAGAACAATCCGATGCCACCGCTCATGTCATCACTGTCAACTGCAAAACATCCTGCAAAGCCAAATCCTTACAACACTTCCACCTTCTTAGCCCTAATTTTGTTTCCATCACAAAACAAGGGCAAGAACTTCTCGTCGTACAATTTTGCGCAACTCACGAACTGCCTCGGGGTTCCCAATCCCCCTGACAGTTCCAACTGAGGCAACTCATTGCTCCCGGCAAGACATCGTGATGGTCTCTATAGAATTCTCACGTGTTGGCCTCTTCTTATTGGATTCCCTTTCTAAGGCTTTACCATCACCATCATTCTCATATGTGCTTGCATTAGGGTCCACTTGACTACCATGATCATACCTAGCCATCAGCAAGAGCTGCTTTGGCACATAAACCACAACCAACCCTTTTTCCTTCTTATTTTAACCTATAGAGTTGTTATTTAAAGGTGAGACAACCTCCTCAACCCCATCTGGTTTAGATTTGGTGCTCGAGATCTTCTTCCCCTGTATACTACTAGACTCCGATCTCTATCCCTTGGACGATTTTTCACTAGAAGTCATCCTCTTGTAGTCATCAGAAGCTCGCAAGTTTGCTCCAAAAGGAAGTTCACCCTTCTCATCCCGGGAACCAGGAGTTGGGCAATAGAATTCCGGGTGACCTATGCGTCCACAAGAAAAGTAGAAATAAGGTATATGCTCATACTGTATACCATGCGGATCCACACTTTTCCTCCTAGTTGAGTTAATTAGGATCCATCTTCGCAAAGGTTTCCCAACATCAATCGTCATCCTAATGCAGATGCAGCCTCCTACGTGATCAAACTTTGCCAACTGAGCATTCTTGTCAATCATGTCGGCAATTGGCAGAATCTAAGAATAATTCACAACCCCTAGCCCACACTTGTAGCCTATCTAACTTAAGTTCATCCAGGCGCATGTAATCATCAAATTCTACAAGGATAATTGCATTCTTTCATGTGCTAGGAATCCAATCCATATTCTATCTCTGCCCCTCTGATTGTTAAAGTCTGCCACGAACATGTTAGATCCCACCGAACGAAACGGTAGTCCCCTTGAGTTCCCCCAGGCTGGATGAAGCGCGTTGGCAATTTTTTTCGACAAGGGGAATATATTAATATCACGAGGATACCATATACACCCGGTCTCTGCATTAACAAGATGTTCGAAGACATACATGATGCACACAACCAAGAACAGAATAAAAAAGAGAGAAAATAAAAAAAGCCCCGTCGCGGTGTACAACCACTCGCAATAGAAGCACTCTAACCACCACCAAATACAATACATGTAATACATACTAGGCTCTCCAAAAGCAATGCCTCCAAAATATCTAGGGTTTCCACCCTAGAGAATGACCGAGTTTCCAAAATAATGCCTTCAAAAAGGCCATTGGCAGGTACAACCAATGAAGGCATGACCATGGGTTTTCACCCTAGAAATCATGGCTCGGTACTCGAGGAGCACCACCAAAAATGCAATCCACCAGTGTTGCCACCCCCGCATGCCAAGGCTGCTGTTGCAAGTCGTCGAACGCCCGACACACAGGAAGAACTTGTGCCAAATCATATTCAACACAGCCAACACTCTCTCTACGAAAAACAAACCTCCGATCGCAGCCGCCATATCTTTCTCCATCTCTGTGAGTTTCATGAAAATCTATATAAAGTCATGTCCCATGTTTACGACCAGAAGAGGCAGCTTCGCACCTCGCCCAAAAAGGGTGCACAGGACCGAATCAATTCCACTCTATATATACAGTAGCATCTTGTGCAAAACTGTGAATATCTCCGCGAGGAAGAACGGAACTTGACGACGGCCTAATCGAGGAGCCAGATTTGGTCGATCGACAAGTTGATGTTTGAAGAATAACAGGGCCAAAACCACCATTATTTTGGTTGATCCAGTAGTCCCTAAACCACCGGCCGACTCCCGGCGATCGGATGGAGCGGGTCAACCTCCGGCCCAAACAAGCCCAAGGTTGAACAGATGAGGCACGAGCACCACAAGACACGCCGGTTTTAGTGCCACCGTCGCAGGGCTTTTTTTGGAAAAGGAGGATACCCCCGGCTTCTTCATCCGGAGGATGCATGCAGACATATTATTAAGCAAAATATGTCCAACAAAAGTGCATAACGAATCAAGAGCTTAGAATAGAGCCCAAGAAAAGGAAAAAAAGGTGCCACATCTGGCAGAAAAAATAACAAGCTACAATGACTAAACACCTAGCCTATTAATTAGCCGCCATCCAAATCGGTTGTAGATAACCCGTGCTCTCGTCTCCCAACGGTTGCCAAAAGCTCCCAGGACTCCGTAGGTGTGAGTAATGACCATGTACGGTCCACGTTGTAGCTCCATAAATGACCTGCAAAAAGTTGGTGAAGTTTTTCCCATTAAATATCATATCATTTCTGCAATTCCAGATAGCCCAAAATAGTGCACATATCCCTATCCGAATATGACACGTTGTGCTACTTTTCACTCCATTAAGCCACGTCCCAAATAACGTGTTCATGCTATTCGGAGGACAAATATTAAAGGTTGTGTGAATAATACGCCAAAGAAGTTTGGCAAGCGGATAATCGAGAAAGAGGTGTTAATAGTCTCGTTCTTGTTACAAAACAACATCTGCAACTACCTACCCATCTGCGCTTAATCAGATTATCTTTCGTCAAAATCACTCCCTTGTGAACAAACCACATAATTTTTTTGATTCTAAGTGGAACTTTAATCTTCCGGATGTGGTTTGATGTTGGTAATGGCCCAACATCAATCAGGTCTAAGTACATCGATTTCATTGAAAAACTACCACTTGCAGTTAATTTCCAGTGAATGGCATCTGGCTGGTCAGTAAGTTGAACCTCCATCAACCTACGAACCAGGTGTAACCAAGAGCGCCATCGTTCCCCCACCAAAGACCGTCTGAATGCAATACCGTAGCGACATAAAGTTCTTTATGTTGTATGATATTATATAGAGAAGGGTATTGTATAGCCAAGGCGTCTCCCCTAACCACGCATATTCCCAGAACCTAGTTGTGTTACCGTTACCAAAGTGAAATTTGACCCTGTGGAAAAAGGTCTCTTTTATCCTCATTAACCCTTTCCAAAATGGTGAATTAGTAGGTCTAATGATAACATGGGCCAGAGTCTTAGATTGTACATAGTTATTGCGTAGAATTTATACCCACATGCCTTCCGTCTATACACAAAGTTTGAAGAGCAATTTACTAAGAAGACATCTATTCTTAACTTCTAAGTTCTCGATACCTAACCTACCTTGGTCTTTGGGTCGACATATAATATCCCATCTAACGAGTCTGTACTTCTTCTTGGTTTTATCCCTTTGCCAGAAGAATCTAGAATGACAGAAATATAATCTTTTCCATACCCCTAGTGGTACTTCAAAGAAAGATAACAGAAACATTACAGGCTTGTCAAAACTGAATTTATTAGCACTAATCGACCTCCATAAGACATAAGCTTGCCCTTCCAGCAACTCAGTCTTTTTTCAAATCTATCTTCTATGCATTTCCATTCCTTAGTCGATAGTTTGTGGTGATGGATGGGTATTCCCAGATAACTAAATGCAAGAGACCCCATCTGACAACCGAATAATTGTATGTACGCATCTTGTTCATCCTTGGCTCATCCAAAACAAAACAATTCGCTCTTTTTGAAATTGATCTTAAGTCCCGACAATTGCTCAAAGATACCAAGCACTAGCTTCATGTTTATAGCTTTCACGAGGTCATGTTCCATGAAAATGATCGTATCATCCGCATATTGCAAGATGGACACTCCCCCATCCACAAGATGCGGAACGAGCCCTCCTACATGGTCGATCTCTTTAGCTCGACCTATAAGAACAACCAACATATCCTCTACTATGTTGAATAAGACGGGAGACATCAAATCACCATGTATTAAACCCTTATAAGTTTGAAAATAATGACTTATATCATCATTCATTTAATTCCCACGCTACCTTTCTGAATAAAGGAATCCACCTGCTTCCTCCAGTTTTCGTTGAATCCCTTCATACGTAAGGCTTGTTGGAGAAAGGGTCATTTGACCTTATCATACGCCTTCTCAAAATCCACTTTGAATATAACTCCATCAAGTTTCTTTGAATGAATTTCGTGAAGAGTTTCATGTAGAACCACAACCCCTTCTAAGATGTGTCTACCTGGAATGAAGGCCGTCTGAGAGGGTTGCACTACCGAATGGGCTATCTGCGTCAACCTATTCATGGCCACTTTAGTAAAAACAAGTAAAACTAACATTAAGCAGACATATCGGCCGAAACTGCTCAATACGTATAGCCTCCTCCCTCTTTGGCAACAATGCGATTGTTCCAAAATTGAGGTGAAAAAGCTGTAAATGTCCGCTAAATAAGTCATGGAACATGGGCATAATATCTCCCTTAATAATATGTCAACACCTCTTGTAGAACTCGGCTGGAAACCCATCAGGTCCGGGAGCCTTGTTCTGTTTCATTTGCGTTATTGCTTCAAACACCTCTTTCTCAGAAAATGGAGCTGACAAAACCTCGTTCTTATCTACATTGAGTTGAGGTATGTCCCCTATTGCGCGCTCATCTAGCGACACATGATTAACTTCGGGGGCTCCAAAAAGTTTTTTTATAGTAGTTAGAGATGTACAATCTTAGGTTCTCGTGTCCCACAATTGTACCCTCATCCTGTTCCAGCTGAATAAATTTTCCTCTTCCTATGCTTCCCATTAGCAATCGTGTGAAAAAATTGCGTGTTGTCATCACCTTGGACATCCTTTGTCACCTTGGCTTGTAGCGCCCATTTAATTTCTTCCTATCAAAGAAGTGCCTGAAGTTTTTGCTCAGTCTCATTCTTAGCATTCCGATCGGACACATTAAGAACGTTAGAGTCGGCTTTGAGATCTAACTCAGTGATCAACTAAATAAGCTTCTCCTTCTCTACTTTGTATAACCCACTTTGGTTTTTTGCCTAGCCCCTCAGAAACTGGCGTAAATGTCTGATTTTATTTTGCCATTTATCCATGCTAGTATCCCCATCAGCATCTTTGGCCCACTTAGCAACAATGAGATCTAAAAAACCTTCTCGCTCGAACCAACCTAATTCAAAAGAGAAGATGTTCTTATTACCCACATGATTCACCTCCCCCGAGTCTACCAAGAGAGGCGTATGATCAGATACTGCTCTCAGCATCGCCTGTACTGTTACCATAGGAAACTTCTGTTCCCACTCAACACTCGTAAGCACACGGTCTAACTTCTCATACGTCGGTACCTATAGTGTGTTTGCCCATGTGAACTGTCGACCAGTAAGACGATTTCTCTCAAAACAAGACTCTCTATAATTGTGTTAAACATGAAAGACCATTGACCATTGAAATTGTCATTATTTTTCTCTTCTCGTCTACGAATTATATTAAAGTCACCTCCTACAAGGATAGCCAGTGTTTCATCTCCGAAGATCATCACCAAGTCTGAGAGAGAATCTGGCTTAAGTTCCGGTTGAGCTGCACCATATACAGCCACTAGGGCCCATCTAAACCCATCAATTTTTGACCTCACCCAAAATTTAACAGAAAAATCACCATAAACTACATTAACAACTTCCAGCGTCTCACACTTAATCCCAAGGAGTATCCCTCCGGATTGACCCCTTGGTTGTAAGCTGTGCCAATCGAAATCAACCCCACCCGCTATGGTGTTGAGAAACTTTGATGTGAAGTTACTCTGCCCGTCTCCAGTAGAGCCATAAAGTCTAATTTATGTTCTACTGATGCTTCCGCCAGGATCCTCCCTTTAGCCAAGTCTGCCAAACCTATGCTATTCCAAAAGATTCCTTTCATTTTTCATCATAATGTTTTTCTTTTGTTTAACTCTCGCGCTTTGGCGCACTGCTGACGTAGGATAAATCCTCCTCTTCCAAGAACGTTTAGGTTTATCCTGCATCACTTCCACATTCTCCTGACCAGAGGTAGAGGTAAGGTCATCGCCTGGTTGGTGAGGAGCCAAATACCCCTCAGAAACTGACTCCTCCTCTCCATCCTCCAATCTCGAAGGGGGAACAACATACTCACATAGACTCTGTAATGCTGTCACTCCTAGGTTATTAATCTCAAATTCATTCATAGGTTTCACAGCCGATAGGTTCTGAATAATCTCAAGCGCTCTATCCACTTTTAGATCTAACAAGTCATTCACAGATTTAGAAATTTCTTTTCCATTACTACCAAGAGAAATTCCTAAGTTGGTTGCTCTATCAATGATTTCATGTTCTGAAAAATGAAGAATAGAACAACTGGTATTGATCGACATACCTGTAGTCACTTCGACATCTTGAAGCTTGGCAGCTCTCATAGCACGCCCCAACTGCAAGTCGTCTGCATCCGACTGGGCCTGAATCTGGTCACTGATGCGCCTATCACCAGAAGTTGGATCGGGAATCAGCCGAATGCAATCATCGCCTCCGTAGAACTCACCATTGGGATCTGGCCTACTGCCATATGCCCAACAGTGTTAGAGATAGGAGCGGGAACATGCGTAATCTGTGGAGGCCCCTCAATCGGTCCGCCAACAGTAGTCTCCATCAGTGCCAAGGGATTCCTAATAGTGCTCCTCGCCATAGCCTCTTGTGATGAAGAAGACAGCCACGGCGACGTCGACCGAGGTGGCGGTGAAGAGGTCCGACGAGCCTCCTGCCCGTTATCCTCCAACACCTCCTCAGAGTAGATGGCACACGGCGAAGAGAGTGCCGTCTCCGAGACCTCATGTCCCAGATTATCCACCGCCACACTGATACGTCTCCAACGTATCTATAATTTATGAAGTATTCATGCCATATTTACAACAATTTTATATGGTTTTTTAGACATCAAGCTCTTTTCTAGCGCCGTTGTCGGGGAGGTGAGTGCTTGAAGGTATATCTTTAGATCTTGCAATTAAATATTTTAGTTTATTGTTTTTCACTAGTTTGGTTTTATAAAAGAAAACTACAAAAAAATGGAGTTTAGGTTGCCTCATTTGTTTCGTCTTTATAATGTCTTTCGTGAAAATAAGGATTCAGAAAATTGTGCTCAATTGGTAGAGGAAGAAATTATGAAAATACTTAATGAGAATTCCTTGAATGATGAGCATAATAGCAATGTTGCTAGTATGAATTCTCTGAATATTCATGATGCTAATGATATGCAAAGCCACAAGCTTGGGGATGCTATGTTTGATGAAGATGATATTTTTAGTCCCCCAAGTTTTGATGAGCAAATATTATGATCATGGCATGCCTCCTATCTATGATGATTATGATGATGACATGTATGCTATAAAGAGTGATAGTAACCATGAAACTTGTCATCATTATTTCAATATTGAATGTGGTTATGTCAATCAAGTTTGTCATGATAGTTATTTTGTTGAGTTTGCTCCCACTACCATGGATGAAAAGGAATTTGCTTATGTGCAGAGTAATGAAAATTCTATGCTTGTAATGAAAAGAATGCTTTATGTGATAGTTATATTGTGAAATTCCAAGTAAATCATGTGAACACTCAAAAACAGAAATTAAATCATTTTTTTGTGTCTTTTATTTCAATAATGTTCCAAGTAAATCCTTTGGGATAGTATGGATACTTGTTGATTTGATTCTGTGCAAAAACAGAAACTTTTGCCTCCAGTAAAGAATTTCTCTGATTTTACTGGTGCGTCAAAAAATTCTGAAATTTTTACACAGTATTTATATGCAAATTCTATAAGTCTTCCTAATGTTTCAGAATTTTGAGAGACATATAAGTATGTCTCTACTACAGATCTTCACAGACTGTTCTGTTTTCGACATATTCTGTTTTGCATGCATAGTTTGCTTGTTTTAGCGTTTCCATAGCTTATATTTAGTGGTATAAATTATGGGAATGATATAATACAGTAGTTAACATGTGGGAACAATTATGAATCTTGTCTTAACATTACCTAAGTGAATGATCTATATTTACTATACTAACCCATCTCACGAAGTTCCGTTAAGTTTTGTGTGATTGAAGTTTTCAAGTTTTGGGTGAGACACCGATATAAGAAGAATAAGTAGTGGTAAGAACCTAAGATTGGGGATGCCCAAGGAACCCCCAAGGTAATATCCAAGAAAGACTCAAGCGCCTAAGCTTGGGGATGCCCCGAAGGCATCCCCTCTTTCGTCTTCAACACTATCGGTATATCTTACTTGGAGCTATATTTTTATTCATCACACAATATGAGTTTTTCTTGGAGTGTCATTTTATTTTATTAGTATTTTCTTGCTGTTATTTATAATCTTGTTTTTCAATAAAAAGTTCCAAGAATTGCCTTTAGGATGCTTGAATTGCATGTTTGATGTGTGCTGTGTAAAAACAGAAACTTTTGTTGTAGTGTTTGAATTTTCATATTTTACTAGAATGTGGAAAGTTTATGAAATTTTTACACAGTGTTGTAATATAAATTCTTTATCTCGTACTAAATGCTCATAATTTTTTGAGTTACAGAAGTACACTGTTTTCATAAATTTCTACAGACTGTTCTGTTTGGACAGATTGATGTCATAGTTTTGTTATCTACTTATCCTATAGTTTCCATAGCCTATATTGGTAGATATAAATTGTGGAAACGATAGTAAACAGTAGATGATATTTGGAAATTATTGTGTAACTTGTCTTTGCAGTACAAGTGTGGACTTATTCTTATGTGTACTAACCTATCTCACGAGTTCTTTTCGAGTTTTTGTGGATGAAGTTTTTAAGATTTAGGGAAACCGTGATATAAAAGGAATTAAGGAGACACAAAAGCTCAAGCTTGGGGATGCCCAAGGCATCCCAAGATAATATTTCAAGAAGTCTCAAGCATTTAAGCTTGGGGATGCCCCAGTAGGCATCCCAAATATTTCAAGAAGTCTCAAGCATCTAAGCTTGGGGATGCCCCGGTAGGCATCCCACTGTTCTTCATCAACAATTATCGGTTAGTAGCGGTTGAGCCTAAGTTTTTTGCTTCTTCACATGATGTGTGCTATTCTTGGAATGTCATTTTATTTTGTTTTGCTTCTGTTTTAATAAAATACTTAGATCTGAAAGTTTTTAGATGAGAGAGAGTTCTCAAATGGCTACCGATTTACTTAACTACTCGCTTGATCTTCACTTATATCTTTTTGGAGTAGCTTGTCATTTACTCTTGTGCTTCACTTATATCAGATGAGTAAATTGTTGAATGCATTGAATGCCATGAAGTTGAAATTATATGTTCATATCATGCCTAGTAGTAGCTTCACATTGGGTTTAGAAAGTGAAATCTTTTGAAGCTTGACAATCACAATATTGGTCATACAAGCAATTCCTGAATGATTAGTATAAGGAAGAGAACTTTCACATACAAATATATTATCTTGGACATCTTCTATGATTGTGAATACCCATTAATTATTTTCAAACTTGAGCAAATTAGTTGAAGTTGGACAATGAAGACAACATAATGAGTTATGGTTGTGTACATTTGCATAGAAGTTATATTGTTATGGATCCTCCAACATGTGGTGTTTGCTTAGGATCTTTTGCTAGCCAAAAATTCATACTAAATAGAGATACTACTTGTGCATCCAAAAAACCTTAAACCCAGTTTCTTGCCATGAGTGTCCACCATACCTACCTATGGATTGAATAAGATCCTTCAAGTAAGTTGTCATCGGTGCAAAAAGGCAACAAAAATTGCTTCTAAATGTGTTTGATCATTTAGTGTAAGAGAAAATTGAGCGTTGTATGAACTTTTCATGGCAAAGTAATAAAAGTGACGGACTGCATAATAAAGGTTACTATCATAAGGGGCAGTATAACGTGACGTTCTTTTGCATTAAGGGATTGTGCATACAAAACCAAAAAGTGCATGACAACCTCTGCTTCCCTCTACGAAGGGCCTATCTTTTACCTTTCAGTATTTACTTTTATGCAAGAGTCAATAGTATGCATTCTCATTTCAACCTCAATTATTCTCTAGTTGGCAAGCATCATGTTGTGGGGAAAGATCTAGGTACATATGGCCAGTCAAATATATTTGATCATGACTTATTATTGTTGACAATTATCTCTATGATAAATGAGTTGGGAGGCGAAACATTAAGCCATATCTTTCTCTGTGTTCGATGGATGCCATTTGTTCTAAAAATATGCTTTGAGTACTAGCAATCATAGAAGACTATATGATGATTGAGTATGTGGAGCTCTTACTTAGACTTTGTTGAGAATAAGTTGAATTGCAATTGTTTGGTGACTAAGAACATAGGTTGTTAAGTTTCAAGAGAATTCATTGTTTGAACCATAACATGTGAATTGGTTGCTACTTTATCATGATGAGTTTTATGAGAAAGAGTTGTTGTTATGATGCTAGGAAAAGTGGTTGAAATTATCATTGATCAAACTTATGCACTATGCTAGCATTCACACTTCATAAATTATTTTCTTTTATCATTCACACTTCATATTTTGGTATCAGCTTGTGGATGCTGATACGTCTCCAACGTATCTATAATTTATGAAGTATTCATGCCATGTTTACAACAATTTTATATGGTTTTGGTATGATTTGCATGGAACTAACCCGGATTGATGCTGTTTTCAGCACAACTACCGTGGTGTTGTTTTTTGTGCACAAATAAAAGTTCTCCAAATGCAACGAAACTTTTTGATGATTTTTTTGGAACAAAAGAGGCACTAGAAGCTTCGTGGGAGGGCCAGAAGAGCCACGAGGTGGCCACAACCCACCAGGGCACGCCAGCCCCCTCTGACGCGCCCCGGTGTCTTGTGGGCCCCTCGTGGCCCATCTTCGCGTGAAACCGACGCCCAAAAATCCTATATATTCAGAAACCCCCAGAAATAACCCTAGATCAGAAGTTCCGTTGTCGTAACTCTCTGTATTGACAAAAAACCAATCTGGAGGCGTTCCAGTACCCTGCCGGAGAGGGTAGATCATCTCCGGTGGCCATCTTCATCATCCCTATGGTCTCCATGATGAGGAGGGAGTAGTCCACCCTCGGGGCTGAGGGTTTGTACCAGTAGCTATGTGTTTAATCTCTCTCTCTCTCTCGTGTTCTTGATTTGGCACGATCTTGATGTATCGTGGGCTTTGTTAATATAGTTGGATCATATGGTGTTTTCCCCTCTCTATCTTGTTGTGATGAATTGAGTTTTCCCTTTGAGATTTCGTTATTACCGGATTGAATACTTTTATGGATTTGAGAGCACTTGATCTATGTCTTGGCACTCAACTCGCGGATTCCCGAGGTGGCATTGGGGTAATCTATGCATAGGGGTTGATGCACGTTTTCATCCTACTTTCTCCGGTAGAAATATTGGGGAACTCTTTGAGGTTCTTTGTGTTGGATTGGGTATTATGAATCTGAAATTGTTTGATGCATATCGTATAATTAACTCATGGATACTTGTGGTTGCATTGGAGTATCTAGGTGACATTAGAGTTGGTTGATGTGTATCATATGGTGTTATTTTAGTACGAACTCTTAGATAGATCGATCGAAAAGGATAACTTGGTGTTATTTTAGTAAGAACTTTTGGATAGATCGATTGGAAAGGATAACTTTAAGGTGGTTTCGTACCCTACAAACAATTTCTTCTTATGTTCTCCGCTAGATCAGAACTTTGGAGTGATTCTTCGTTGCACGTTGAGGGATGGTTATGTGATCCAATTATATTAGCATTGTTGAGAGATTGCACTAGCAAAGTACGGACACTAGGCCTTGTTTTCAAGCATTGCAATACCGTTTGTGCTCACTTTTGTTACTTGCTACCTTACTGTTTTTTATTGTTACTATTACAAAAATCAATATCTACTATCATTACTACACTTGTATCACTATCTCTTCGCCGAACTAGTACACCTATACAATTTACCATTGTATTTGGTGTGTTGGGGACACAAGAGACTTTTTATTATTTGGTTGCAGGGTTGTTTGAGAGAGACCATCTTCATCCTACGCCTCCCACGGATTGATAAACCTTAGGTCATCCACTTGAGGGAAATTTGCTACTGTCCTACAAAACTCTGCGCTTGGACGCCCAACACGAGTCTACAAGAACAATTTGTGTAGTAGACATCACACACTCACCTGATCAGGTCGGCTATCATCTGTGATGAAGACCGGAGTCGGCACGATTTCCTCGTCCTCCACCTCAACTCGGTCACCCCACAGACGGCTCAGCGCGGACACCGCCTGAAAGGAACCAAACCGAAGCGATGCCGCCAGCGTGGAGGAAGGAGCTGTCCCTTTATGGGCAGCCCCCTTGGTCGACTGAGCAGATTGTCGTGTAGGACGCGGTGTGCCATCGCCCGCACCGTGAGACCTGTCGCGCTCCTGCATACCGTTCCCATCTCCTCCGTCGGTCATATCCACATCTTTTATCGTCTCAACATCATGATCAACAGTGTGTTCCTTCACTGCCACCTCCAAATCATATACGATGCCAGCATACGTCCATGGGACCTCGTCTGGCACACAATCCACATGGAGCACACTAACGAACAGCCTCGCAATAGCATGCACATGTGTGAAGGGCATATCAACCTTCTCAGTCTTTCCTATGAGAGCACCCAAACTCCAAACCATGAGAAAATCATTAAGAGGTTCGTACAGAACCCCTGTGAGTCTAATCCAGATCTTATCAAGTTTTCTCCCCTTCAGTTCTGGTTTTTACATTCGTCAAACTCAAGTAAACATTTAGTGCCAAGGACCTTACTGAAACCAAACTTCAGCAGCCGGTCAAGATCCTCCCTCCCAGGGAACTCCACTCGGTAATCTTAATCATCCACCCTGACAGGAGACTAGTGGAATGAGTCTGACACAATGTTGAGGATATCGCTTATCGTTAGCGTCTCGGTCAGCTGGGGATTAGAGATTAATCGGAAATCGGTCGATTAATCGATTTTATCGGTCGGCTATTAATCGGCCATTTTTTGCAAATCCCAGGTTCCCAATAGTAAAATATGATATATTCAACACCAAAACAATATTGGACATAAGTGTTACCTTGATTCCTAGCCTTTGAATCCTCGTATAATGATAAACAAAATAGGACAACAGTACATATTGTGTAACAAGGTTCACAAAACGCAAATAAACATAGTTTTTGCAAACATAGTGCTATTGATAGGCCCAATTTATCGGTAGATTCCCGATAAATCGCTTGTCATAGCGATAAATCGGCCAAAATGATAAACGGTGAAGATAAGGCATAATCTTATCGGTCACCCCAAGAGTAGCGATAAATCGTACGATAAATCGCTGAATCGGAAGATTTTTTGAACAGTGGTCTGACACAAGTCGCCTAAGCTGCTGAGCAACCTGCTCCTCTGGCAAGGACCCATGTGATACTTTCACCAAGCCGTTTCTCGAACCCTCCAAGCGTTGCCTTGCAGTGACCATATGCGGAGTATCGAAAAACATAAGCCTGTTGCCACTCACACCATAGATCATCACACCCGGTTTGGGAGTCAACAACAAAGGACACTCATTTGTTCGGTGTCCCTGTTTGAGGTAGTTATCGCACAACACTGTGTTGCAGTCAATCACAAAGTGTCCCGGTTCTCCACATCTATAGTAACACATCTTTTCTTTCTTGCGTGCCACCTTGTGGGAGCGCACATTATCGGGTTTGTCGCTGCCTTTGTCACTTGCCGAGTCTTTCGCCTCCACAGAACCGGCATCAGGGACAACAACCCCGACTAGTGCCTTAACAGCCGCCGTTGCAGCCGCCGGCAGCACCGTAGATACCGCACCCACGGCCACCAAGGTAGAGGCCTCGCCGCCCACCGGCACCATCGTAGCAACGTCCTCCGTTGCATGCGCCGGCGGTGGCGGCGGTCGAGGCGGATGTGGCCGCCTGCCACCCCCCTTCCTCCACGATTGGCGCAGAATGTCCCCCGGTGACGGAAGTTAGGGCCCGATGCTCCCCGTATGAAGGTGTCGGGCGGTCCATTGAAACCACGTCCATTACTGTCATCGTACTGCGCACCATAGCCACGGCCTCCGCCCGTCGAGGACGAGCCGCGATGTTGACCTTCGCCATAAGCGTTAAAACCATCATCTCCCCACTGTCCCCAGGGTGCAAAGTTCCGGCCACTGTCCGCATACTCACGGCCAGCTCCGTAGTCACCACGTCCACGGCCTGCTCCCTGCACTGCATTGGCGGCCACAGCTCGTCCATCCCTCGCTGGAGGAGGAACCTGGGGAGCATCGGCCCTAGCAGCGGTAGGAGTCTGGCGATGGGGCGGCTGCTGTCCAGCCCCACGTCCAGCCATCGCTTCCGACGAAGTAACGAGGGGCACAGCGATCCGCACCGCCTACCCAAGTCGTGAAGGTGGGAAACCTGGGATCGCCCTTCGAGGTTGAACCCTAGTAATCGCTTCGCATCGTTCTGCCTGCCGAGTCGCCACCGCCGCAGGGCTTGGCCACGCCTCTGCCTTTGACCCGCAGCACCGCGTCCGCCACTTCCTCCACCTCGCCTCACAGCCGTGCGCCCGGCGAGTAGCCGATCCCGCCCGTTGAACTCCTCAAGGAGCCGCCGCCGCCGTCCCGGAGACGAACAGATCTGGCGTCCAGGGTGCATCGGAGCCTCCCGCCAACCAAGGAGGGCTCGAGAGGAGGCCTCGCCGCCGCCTACCGCGGCACGGGCTTTGCCCATGCCGGCCACCGGCAGCGGCGAGGGAGAGATTGCTAAAAAGGATCTTGTCTGCCAATAACCACTTCGCCGGCCCTCCCTCAACACGATCATGGATCACGACAGGAGTAGCTTCTTCTTGCAAGATGTCCAGCATTCCAACTTCCCTAGCGCTTCCGCAAGGTGAGTCCTTGCTGGCCTAGGGTTGTTGTCCCCGGTATTGGGCTCCACCGGACGAGGAGGGCGCAGCCATCTCCACTGCCAGCGATGGGGAGCGGCCCGCCGATGAGATCCGTGGCCGCGCGCAAGTTCCACGTCGAAACCCTAGTCGCCGCCAGAGTGTGGTTTCCGGGAAAAGTTTGTGTTCTCTCCGTCTTCTGTACCTATTGCAATTCTATCTGGACACGAACTTCCGTCCGTGTCCCATTAAAAGTACACATACAGATTTTAATCAGCCCTTATATATATACAATCTCTAGACACGCCCTCGATTTAAGAACAACGAGATCATCAGACACCCGTCGATCGAGAGGGGAAACTCTAACCGAGATGGACGCCGAGATGCGTACTAAACTAGAGTTGCGAGACCTTGTGCGCTTCTACTCGAAGCGTGGCAATCGCACGCTCGCCGACCGCGGCCTGCTGTTTTCGTACACAGGGGAGGACCAGACGTGCACGCTGCTCCGCCTCGACGGCACACTGGTGACCAAGAAGGTTGATGACATCGCCGTCGTCGATAGAAGCTCCATCCACGTCGGCCAGATGATCGGATCGGCGTCGGACGTCGGTGGCCAGATCGGCATCGTCACCAGCGTCACCACCAGTCTCCACCTCGTCCAGCTCAACGACCGCGGGGGGGCGACGACGAAACAGATCATGGGGGTGTCGCCGGCTGGCCTGCGACGCGTCAGAGCCCTCAGCCTTGGCGACTACGTCTTGTCCGGGGCATGGCTGGGCCGGGTGGTCGTCGTGCCTCTGGACGTCGACGTCTTGTTCGATGACGGCGCCGTCTGCAGGGTCGCCCATCTGGATTCCCAGCGGTTAAAATCGACGACAAATAAAGGGGGCTATCATATCCGCGAGACGAACATGGGCTTCTACCCGGGGCAGCGCGTCAGTGTCAAGGACGACTCCTCCACCGTCTTCAAAGGGTCGCAATGGTTAAGCGGCCACTGGAAGCCGGAGCACGAAGCAGGCACGGTGACCAACGTGGAGATGGCCGGCGTCTTTGTTTACTGGATCGCGTCGGCGCAACACGGCACCAGGCAACAGCTGGTGCAGGAGTCTGCTCCTCCCCCTTACCAGCAGCCCGGCGATCTCACTTACTTCTGCTCCGCGCCCAATTGCAGCTGGCGGCTAGGCGACCGCTGCTTTCTTCTTAGTGATGTGGCAGGACGGCACGCGGACGAGCACTCGGACCTGCTGCCCACCATGACCGTTGCCAACAGCAACACCACCGTCGACGTGCTGTGGCAGGACGGCACGCGGCAGTATGGGATTAGATCAACGTCACTCGAACCCTACGAGTTCATCATGGAGCACGACTTCTTTCCTGGGCAGTACGTTGTTGACAACGCTCCTGGTGACATGGTAGATGATGTTGCCGGAGATGGCGCGAGTGCTGCCAATGGATCAACCAGACGTGTCGGCGTTGTCAGAAGCCTGAATTCCAAAGACCAAATGGTGCGCGTGTCGTGGTTCAAGGCGGCGTCGACGCGGCCGGACGACGAGGCCGGCGGCTTGGAGGTCGAGTGTGACGATACGGTGAGTACGTACGATCTGGGCAGGGACCCTGACCACTCCGTTCTCCACGGAGACGTCGTCGTTCGTCTACTCTCAAGCGTCACCGAAAACACACCAGCAGCGCAGCAACCACCACATGCCGATCTTCCATGGGTCGGGCGCGTTATTGACCTGAATGACGGCCACGTCCAAGTCAAGTGGAGTGACGGCAGCACGTCACTGGTAATGAGGATCGATGCAGCATGCATGGCAAATTTGCCATACACCTTCTGTTACAACTTGATTTAATACTATGATATGTAGGATTACGATGGCACCTATCTCTAGTCGGCTTAAATATAGCTGCTTAATTTCCATGTGATTTTTAGGTGTTCCCCCATGAGATCAGTGTCGCCAACAAGGAGCACTACACGCAACTGTACGCTGAAATGTGTGGCTGGGAATGGGAGGAGGAGGAGGAGGAGGACGACGACGACGACGATGTCGGTGCTCCTCCAGAGTTGGATGCTGACAACGTGGTATCTAGCTAGAAACATTATCCCATGGATGCACCTTAACTTAGTATCACATGCATTAGCGTAGGAATGATGTGAAAATGTTCAATTACAGGTCAATGATCCGCATGATCCAACAGATGCTGGAAACATAGAACGCGGTGACTCTTCTGTGAACAAACTAGATGGCCCTGTTGCAACCACGGAGAATGTGGAAGTGCCCACGCATGTATCCACGGTTAGTGACCGTAACGTTGGTGGCGCCGTCATGGAGGCCGGCCTGGCTGATCCAGTGGAAAAAAGCGATTCAAGTGTCGACGATAACGATGACGACTTTGTCAATGATGTGGTGATCAAGGCCAAGGATGCCACTGGAGATGACAGCCCATTTAAGTTCCCAAACTTTGACGTGGTTAAGAGCCCTCCGAATCATCATTATCTTGACACGTTGGATCAGGTTCATCTTTATATCCTTTTCCCTTGGAGATAACAATAGAGCAATTGTCATATCATCTCTAGCTAATCTTATACTCCCTCCGTCCGGAATTATTTGTCACATGAATGGATGTATCTAGATGTATTTTAGTTTAAGATACATTCATACATCCATTCATGTGACAAGTATTTCCGGACGGAGGGAGTAGATGATAGCTATAAATACGTACCTATTGTTAATCTATAGCTAATCTTATACTTAGATGATAGCTAATCTTATAGATGATATGACAATTGGCTAATTTTACTCACTAACAATTGGCTAATCTTACTCACTGACAATTGGCTAATCTTTATATGACAACTGGCTAATCTTATGTGGTAGTAGCTAGCTATATATGATATGATCAGGTTCATCTTTATATCCTTTACACCAATTGGCTAATCTTACTCATTGACAATTGGCTAATCTTATAGCTGATCAAGTTCATCATCCTTGAGCTAATCTCATATGTGTGGTAGTAGTTAGCTATAGAGGCATGTTAGCTATAAATATGTATTACTTGGCTTGTCTTACTCACTGACAAAGCTTCTTGGAGCTAGTGCTGCAACTGATCTTAATCTACAACCTGCTTCTCTTATCTCTTCTAGGACAGCAAAAAGATATTACTCCTTAATTCCTTATAGCCTCATCATCTTATTATATTTGCTCTTAGTTTCGCTAATTTCTTCTTCTTTTCAATGGCTTTAATTCTCCCAACATAGGGCACACCTAGAAGCCAAGAAGGCACGCTTTACGGGCAGAGGTCATGTAGTATGGCGTATCTTAAATAAGCTACAAACATGATGAACTTTAATATTTTTTCCTTAATGTTTTTGCAATAAACTTGGAGGTTTTTTAAGATACACCATACTACATGATTTAACATGCAATATTAAGTTGATCCAGTGGTTAGTGTGGCTCGGCTAGAAGTTTAGCTCAAGGATGATGACTTAGTAATTTCCTGTTAAACTGATGTTGGTCTCTAGTTCGGCTAGTAGTCTTCTCACGTGTTATCACTCCTACCAAGGACAATCCATCCTTTAGTATCGTGTATGCACGCCACCGCCTCATTTAGGGATGCAGGCGGACGCGTCCTTTAGATCATTACAACCATGACATCATTTGTTGGTGTCAATACACCATAGTAGGGATTCCCTACAACGAAATATATTGTAAATCATGTTGTAGTACGACAAGCCGCAAATTAAACATACATTAAGCAATGCTCTCTCTTTTGCCAAATGAACCACAGGTCAGCAGCGGCGGAAAGAGGTGGGTAAAAGCAGTGCAGAATGAGTGGAAGATACTGCAGGAGAGCTTGCCAGGTACGTATGACCTTCGCGCGTACTCCCTAGTGATCTAAACGCTCTTATATTGATTTTTTTATGTGGGAGTAACTTATATGTCTCGTATAGTTTAGTAATGACTCGATGGATCGATCTATACATGTATGCAGACACAATCTATGTACGGGCGTTCGAGGACCGTATGGACCTGCTCCGGGTGGCGATGGTGGGCGCGAGCGGGACGCCTTACCAGGACGGGCTCTTCTTCTTCGACCTGCAGCTGCCGTCGTCCTACCCGGACGTGCCGCCGCAGGTGTACTACCACTCCTTCGGCAACCGGCTGAACCCAAACTTGTATGCCTCTGGCACGGTGTGCCTCAGCCTGCTCAACACCTTCGGCGGCGAGGGCACCGAGGTTTGGATGCCAGGGACGTCGAGCCTCCTCCAGGTCGCCGTCTCCCTCCAGGCCCTCGTCCTCAACGACCAGCCCTACTACAACGAGGCCACCTCCACGCCCCTGGTCGGCACGCCACAGGGCCACCGCCACGCGTTGCCTTATAACGAGAACGCCTTCTTGCTCACTCTTCGGACCATGCTCCATCTGTTGCGCCGACCGCCGCGGGGCTTCGAGGGGTTCGTCAGGGACCACTTCCGCCGGCGCCGGAGATGCGTCCTCGCGACATGTGAAGCGTACCTGCAGGGATGCGTGCCCGCCGATCATGGGAGCATGGAGTTGCCGTGCTCCACCGGCTTAAGGATCGCGCTTGACAATGTCTTGCCCAGGCTCACGGCGGCGTTCACGCAGATTGGCGACGAAGGGAGCGACCAGTGCACTGCCACCAGTCCTCAACACCAGGCAAATATTCTCGTATGATATGACACGCAACACTACTGCTCATGTATCACTCTGAACTCTGTAACCGGTAGACAATAGGAGTTAGATTTTGGTGTCTATACCGTTGCTTCAGCGAAAATATTTGCTACTGTATTGATTATTGAACCATTCATAGCTTCGGTGGAAATCTTTAGTATTTTTTGACATGAAGACAAAAGATTTGACCCGTCGATTAATTAAGAAAAAGACCGACTTACTCACACAATACGAAGACACCATAACCGTACAAACGGCCCTCCAAACACACAACCCCTACTCTCGATACTTGCCCAACAGAATGAAACTCTTGACAAGAACATCGGCAACGACAAAAACTGGGCACCGTTCCTTAGGCCCTCCATCATGAAATCGTGGATGCCTTCCGGATTGTTGGAAGACGCACGCACCGTCCCATCCGGGTGGCTAACAGCCACGTCCTGGTCCTCGGGATCGGCACCAGCCATGCAACACGATCTCCCGAACTCCATGCACGTAGTGGCCTCCGTGCCGTTGTAATCTCTCCCTCAAACCTCCCTGTACTCTCTCTTGTAATGTGTATATAAACACAAAGTCCTCAAGCAATACAAACAGGGTGAGATTTACACAACCTAACTTGGTATCAAACGCAAGGTTCTCCGATCCTTCTTCTCCCCGCTTCCGCTATGCACCGCCTCCTCCGCCGCACCCACTCGGTGGACCTCGAGTCGCCGGCGTCCGACCCCTTCGCCGCGACGCCTCTTGCCTCCGCCACACCTGCTTCGGTCCGTCCCGCCCGGGTGGCGCCCGCCGTGGCACCTTTGCCGCGCCACACGCCCGACGAGCTGGGCAAGACAAGCATCCCCGAGCAAGCGGCGGCGCCTTCCTCGTCCTCAACCGCGCCTCGCGCGACGACCCAGCCCGTCGTGGGTATCCTTCGGACCGCGGGCAGTGTTCCCGTTCCTCCCCTCGCGCTCGGCGGACCTGGCGGCGCGCTCGTCCCGCAGCTCGCCCTCGGCGGCTCCGATGCCGGCCTTCCTCCTCTGTCGGCCTGCCGCCCTCCATCGCGCACTTCTTCACGTCCAAGCTTCAACTCGTGTCGGGTAACTACGCTCACTGGCGTCACCTCTTCTATGTGATCTCCCGCAAATACGAGGTGCAGCACCACCTGGATGTCGCCACCGAGCCGCTCGCCCAGAGCGCCCAATGGCACAACGATGACTTGACCATGGTGTTGTGGCTCCACGGCGTGGTCGACGAGGAGCTCCTGGACGCCGTTTCATCCCCGACCAGCTCCGCCCACGCCATCTGGTCGCAACTCTACCTCCTCTTCATGGACAACCAGCCCAGGCGCGCCGTCATCCTCGGCGCCGAATTCCGAAACCTCGTACAGGGCGACCTCTCTGTCGCCGAGTACACACGGCGGCTCAAATTGCTCGCCGACGCTCTGGGGGACGTTGGCGAACGCATCTCCGACCAAACCCTCACCTTGCAGCTCATCCGCGGTCTCAACCGCAAGTTCCATGTGATGGCTTCCCTGCTCCCGCTGCAGTCGCCGTTTCCCTCCTTCGTGCAGGCCCGTTCGCGCCTCCTTGATACGTCTCCAACGTATCTATAATTTTTGCTTGTTCCATACTGTTATATTATCGTTCTTGGATGTTTTACAATCATTTTACTACAACTTTATATTATTTTTGGGACTAACCTATTAACCTAGAGCCCAGTGCCAGTTTCTGTTTTTTTCGTGTTTTTGAGTTTTACAGAAAAGGAATATCAAACGGAGCCCAAACGGAATAAAAATCTACGGTGATTTTTTATGGACCGGAAGAAGCCCAGGGAGCGTTGGAGTTGGGCCAGAAGAGCCACGAGGCCACCACAAGCCTGGGGGGCGCGCCCCCCTAGCTTGTCGTCACCTCGTGGCCCCCCTTGACTTGTTTCCGCCACAAAAAAATTCTATAAATATAGAAACCCCCAGAAACAAACCTAGATCGGGAGTTCCGCCGCCGCAAGCCTCCAGAGCCATGAAAAACCAATCGGGAGCCCGTTCCGGCACCCTGCCGGAGGGGGAAACCATCACCGGAGGCCATCTTCATCATCCCGGCGGTCTCCATGACGAGGAGGGAGTAGTTCACCCTCGGGGCTGAGGGTATGTACCAGTAGCTATGTGTTTGATCTCTCTCTCTCGTGTTCTTGAGATGACACGATCTTGATGTACCGCGAGCTTTATTGATATAGATGAATCATATGGAGTTTTCCCCTCTCTATCTTCTTGTGATGAATTGAGTTTTCCCTTTGAACTTTTCTTATCGGATTGAGTCTTTAAGGATTTGAGAACACTTGATGTATGTCTTGCGATGGGATATCTGTGGTGACAATGGGATGTTCTATTGATCTACTTGATGTATGTTTTGGTGATCAACTTGCGGGTTCCGTGACCTTGGGAATCTATGCATAGGGGTTGGCGCATGTTTTCGTCTTGACTCTCCGGTAGAAACTTTGGGGCACTCTTTGAAGTTCTTTGTGTTAGATTGAACATGATGAATCTGAAATTGTGTGATGCATATCGTATAATCAAGCCCATGGGTACTTGTGGTGACATTGGAGTATCTATGTGACATTAGGGTTTTGGTTGATGTGTATCTTAAGGTGTTATTTTAGTACGAAATCTAGGGCTGTTCGTGACACTTACAGGGATAGCTCATAAGATTAATCGGAAAAGATAACTTTGAGGTGGTTTCGTACCCTACAATAATTTCTTCGTTTGTTCTCTGCTATTTGTGACTTTGGAGTGAACTCTTTGTCGCACGTGAGGGATTTACATATGATTCAACTATGTTAGTATTGTTGAGAGAACTTGCACTAGTGAAAGTATGAACCCTAGGTCTTGTTTCTAAGCATTGCAATACCGTTTGTGCTCACTTTTATCATTAGTTACCTTGCTGTTTTTATATTTTCAGATTACAAAAACCTATATCTACCATCCATATTACACTTGTATCACCATCTCTTCGCCGAACTAGTGCACCTATACAATTTACCATTGTATTGGGTGTGTTGGGGACACAAGAGACTCTTTGTTATTTGGTTGCAGGGTTGTTTGAGAGAGACCATCTTCATCCTACGCCTCCCACGGATTGATAAACCTTAGGTCATCCACTTGAGGGAAATTTGCTACTGTCCTACAAAACTCTGCGCTTGGAGGCCCAACACGAGTCTACAAGAAGAAGGTTGCGTAGTAGACATCACTCCTCATGGAGGAGATCTCCGTCAACGAGAGGGCTCGGCTGGATGGGCGTCCGGAGGCCACCTCCACTGCGCTCACCATCGGGCATGGCCCGAGCGGCGGGCCCTTCCCCGATTGCAGCTCCTCCCTCGACAAGGGCAAGACTCCAGCGCCTCCCTCCACGGACGACAAGGGGGGGCGTGGCCGCGGGCGCGGCGCTCCTTCCACCGGACGCGGCGGTGCACCTCCGCCACCTTCTGCTCCATACGCCGTCGGGTACTTCGCCCCGTACGGGGCCATGATCCCGGCCCCGACCCTGCAACAACCACAGGTGCCGTGGGCCGCGCCAAACGCCGCCGGCACCCACCCCCGCCGCAGCACGTCTACAACGTCGCCGCCCCATCGTCTTTAACCGCGCCTACCTAGGAGCAGTACAATCAGCTCTACGCCGCACTCCAGAGCCTCTCCATGCAGCAGAACGCCGGCGGTGGCCGGGAGTGGTTCCTGGATACAGGTGCCACCTCACACGTTGCTGGTAAGACGAACCTCCTCACCAAATTTTGTTCTCCGTCATGGCATCATTCTCACGACATCGTTGTTGGTGATGGGTCCTGTTGGGAATATAACCCGTGGTGAAACCCGCCCAGGTGGGGACGGGTCATGAGGTTGGCGGCTTAGCAGTAAGGCTTGGAAGTAACTTGTCCAATGGGCCTGGAGGCCCAGACCCAGAAGACAATGTGTAACCCGGTGGCGTAAGCCGCCGGTGGCGGCTTGCCAGACAAGGCAGGAGTAGTTAGAGGCAAGGTCGGTTATTAAGTATGACCCGGCCCGGACTCTTGTAAGCCCAGGGCCTTGACCTGTGTATATAAAGGCGGGTTACCTGGGCGGATTAGGCCACGAAACCTTTGATCAAGTACTAGGTCTAGCGAATCCGCTCCCTTGTAATCGATATCCAATCAATACAACTCAAAGCAGGACGTAGGCTATTTCCTCCTTCGAGAGGGGCCGAACCTGGGTAAAGTTGTGTCTTTTGTCCCGACCAACCCCTTCGTGTTAACCGCCGTAGCGATGGCTTCACACCTAAGTCCTGACACTAGGACATCTGCCGTGACAAAACCACGACAGTTGGTGCCCACCGTGGGGCGGATGCTCTGTGGTTTGGAGTACTCGAAGGGCTCTCTCCCAGGGATCGAGGGATACGCCGTTGGCAGGATGACCAAGAGTCGCCGCGGCAAACTCTACATCGACGACGCTGGCTGGGGCCCCGAGGCCGACTCAATCGAGTACGGGTACCGAGTCCCCTTTGGCGGAATTCATGTCTTCATTGGCAAGATCGGCGGATCTAAGCCCGGGTCGGACATCTGCACCGACCTCGTCGAGCCGGCCCGGCGCGCGCAACCCGTCCGGGTTAACCTGGGCCGGAAGCACGTCTTCGTCGGCTTCACCCAGGGCACGGAACTTGAAGGTTCTATGTCGCGGGAGGAAACCCTCATCTGCTCAGAGGATGGATCCTCAAGCGGGGAGGCGGAATCAATCTACCAACTTCACAACGGTGGGCTTGGGGGCTACTTCGAGGGCCCATGACCCAGAATACTATGAGCCGCCGAGCCGAGCCGCTGTCTTCATGGCAGGATCGGCACCAGCTCCTGGTAGCACGGTCGCTGGTGCGACGGGATCTGGATCAGGCAGGTCGCCGGCTCAAGTTTTGCTGGATCTGATGAATGAACTTACGACTCTGATGGGAACCGAGGTCACGGCCGAAAACCAAGAAGCCCGTAACACGGAGATCACGAGGTTGAAGGACCAGATGGCCGGTGCCCAAGAGGAAATCAATGCGCTGAAAGCTCAGATGGATGCTGAGTCAGAGCGCCTCAGGGCGGAAGCTTTTCGCCTTGACCTGGATCAACAGACTGCAGATACAGTCCGGCGGATGAGGCACCAGTCCCGCCTGTCGGATCAGTATGAGCCTCGGAATCTTTTCAACACGCCAGGGACAGGACGGAATGCACCTCTGCCCATAACCCGGACGGCGGAAGCACCTGGAAGTAGGGCGGCAGTTCAGCATCGGCAGCCAGACCCGCCCCGCAGGAACCAGACCCCGCCGCAGCACTTTCCAACACCACCCGGTCATTATTCTAACCCGGTGGAGAACATGGTGGCAGCGGCAGTCAGACTTAGCGCGCTCCCCATCCCTGATGGAACGCCTTTTGCGGAAGAAGCGCGGAATGCCATTGGATATTTGCAGACAGCGGTGGCGCAACAGGAGAAGTATACCTATAGCCGGAGCCGCGTGCACGCGACCCCTATCCCATGCCGCAGTTACAGTCGGCGTATAGAGTCGCCTATGATTTCCAGCAGCGAGCGACGTCGGAATCCGGCGCGGGATGACCCGCCTGCTATTGATGCCCAGGCGCTTGTAGATCGTGCGAGAGCGCAGCGAGAGGCGGCAGCGGCGGCGGCTTACCAAGAACCCACAGTAGCACCTTCTGTTTCGGTAGGAGCCGGAGTAACCTCCAGGGCTGTGGGAGTGCCGTGCTTAGTGCCGGCTTTACGAAACGAACGCCTGCCGAAGGATTTCAAGGGTCCCCGCAAGGTGCCAAATTATACTGCCGATCTGCCTCCGGAAGCTTGGATTGGGAGTTATGAGCTAGCCATGGAGATGTTAGACGTCAGTGATGCAGTCTGCGCAAAGTATTTCATCATGATGCTGGAGGGGCCGGCTCGCACGTGGTTGAAGGGTTTGCCACCCAATACCATTAATTCCTGGGCCGAGTTGAAGGCGAAGTTCATCAAGAATTTTCAAGGAACGTGCAAGCAGCCCATGACAATCGTGGATTTGGATCATTGCGTGTAGCGGGAGGATGAGTTGGCCCATCATTGGGTCCGGCGGGTCTCAACCATTATCCACTCCTCTGATAATATCATGGCGGCTCAGGCGGTTCTAATTCTGGAGAAGAATTGCCATTTTTTACCACTCAAGTAGAAGCTTGGACGGCTCAAGCGTTCATGCCAGGATATGGGGGAGCTTATGGCGGCTCTCACCAAATATGCAGACTCTGACAGTACGAAGGATCCTGGGTCTGATGAGGAGAAATCAGCTAAGGGTAAGAAGAATGGCAATGGCAAGGGTCAACAGCAGAATGGGGCAGGAAGTAATAATACCAGCAACGGCGGTAAATGGAAAGACCCGGACAGCGGGTCAGATCTGGTGGCTAACACTAGTGCTGGGAACAACCGCGGCAAGGGCAATGGTAAACTGCCTTTCGGCAAGTCTAAGCCTTTCAATATGGAAGCAATGTTGAATGCCCCTTGTCCAAAGCATAGTGTTCCCGATAAACCATCCACTCATGCCTGGAAGGATTGTTGGGTCATGCGGGAGTTCCGGAATTACAGCATTAACCAGCATCAGGATGGCGGCAGTGGACCGTCCGGCGGGTCAGGATCCGGCTCTCCTGGGTCCGGCTTTGGGGCAGGTGGCTCAGGTTTTGGCTATCAAGGTCAGGGGAACCATGGAGGTCACCATCCACAGTCTGGCAATGGAGGTCAGCAACAAAACAACCAGTCCGGGTATCAGAGTAACCCAAAACAGCTTAATGGAGGTCAATACCACGTCTTTACGACAAGCCTTGACAAGCGGGATCAGAAGGTGCGCAAGCGGGCGGTTAATGCGGTCATGCCAGCTCTCCCACGGTACTTGAAGTGGTCTGAGTATGACATAACTTGGAGCAGGGAGGATCACCCGCCGCGTGTGGATAACCCAGGGCAGTTAGCCTTGGTAGTAGCCCCCCAAGTAGGAGGCTACGTGTTCACCAAGGTGCTTATGGATGGTGGCAGCAGCATCAACATCCTGTACTATGACACGTTCCACCGGATGAACTTGCTTGACAAGGATCTCAAACCATCTTCGACGGTCTTTCACGGTGTGGTGTCTGGAAAGTCGGCTTATCCAGTTGGAAAAATTTCCGCGGAGGTAGCTTTTGGTGATGAGTTCAACTACAGGGTGGAGACCTTATGGTTTGAGGTGGTCAAGATCAAGAGCCCGTACCACGCTTTGTTTGGGCGGCCGGCTTATGCCAAGTTCATGGCTAGGCCTTGTTATGTCTACTTGCAGCTTAAGATGCCCGGATTAAACGGAACGATTACAATGCATGGTGATCGGAAGATTGCTCTTGAGTGCGAGGAAGGCGATGCTGCGTATGCAGAGTCAAGTTGTGCTGAGGCGGAGCTCAAGTTTTATAAGGAGAATGTTGACCCGGCAGATATGACCCTGTTAAAGAAGCCCAGCACGGAATCTGAGCCGCCCCTTAAGTTTGTGGCAGAAGATACCAAGCTAGTGGATTTTACTCCTGGCGACTAATCACAGCAGTTCACTATTGGGGCCAATATGGATCCTAAATAGGAAAGCGCGCTCATCGAATTCATCCGTGAGAATCGGGACATCTTTGCATGGAAACCTTCTGACATGCCGGGTGTACCGAGAGAATTCGCTGAGCACCACCTTAATGTGGATCCTAAGTTTAAGTCAGTCAAACAGTTCCTCCGTCGTTTCAATGAGGAGAGGCTTAAGGCTATTGGAGAAGAGGTGGCCCGGCTCTTGGCAGCAGGGTTTATCGTCGAAGTTTTTCACCCGGAGTGGTTAGCTAACCCGGTGTTGGTACTCAAGAAGAATGGCACGTGGCACATGTGTGTGGATTACACCGATCTCAACAAGGCGTGTCCGGTTGATCCATTTGCTCTCCCCTGTATTGACCAGATCATTGATGCAACGGCGGGTTGTGAGAGTTTATGTTTCCTGGATGCTTATTCGGGTTATCATCAGATCAAGATGGCAGTCAAAGACCAAGAGAAGACGTCTTTCATTACGCCTTTTGGAGCTTTCTGCTATGTGTCTATGCCTTTCGGGCTCAAGAGCGCTCAGGCGACTTATCAGCGTTGTGTGCAGAACTGTCTTCATGGTCAGATTGGGCGCAATGTTCATGCTTATGTGGATGATATTGTGGTCAAGTCAAGGAAGAAGGAGACTCTGTTGGCTGATTTGAAGGAGACTTTTGATAATCTGCGGGTTTACAAGATGATGCTTAACCCGACAAAGTGTGTGTTTGGTGTACCTGCAGGCAAGCTCTTGGGATTCTTGGTCTCCGAGCGTGGCATTGAGGCTAACCCGGACAAGATAAAGGCCATCACTTCTTTGTCTAAGCCGGCGTGTATTAATGATGTTCATCGCTTGGCGGGTCGTATCGCCGCTCTGAGCCGGTTCATAAGCCGCATGGGTGAGAAAGCTATTCCTCTATATCAGATGACGAAGAAGACAGATGACATCGTCTGGAGTGATGCGGCTAATGAGGCGTTTGAGGCGCTCAAGAAGCAGTTGGCTGAGCCGCCCGTTTTGGCTGCTCCGGTGGAAAAGGAGCCTTTGCTCTTGTATCTGGCGGCTAACAACAGAGATGTCAGTGCTGCAGTTGTGGTGGAGCGTAAGGAGGCGGGTAAGGAGTAACCAGTCCAGCGGCCGGTTTACTATGTCAGTGAGGTCTTGACGGAGTCCAAGCAAAGATATCCGCATTGGCAAAAACTGGTGTTTGGGGTATTCATGGCCAATCGCAAGCTGAAACACTATTTTCTTGGGCATCCAATCACAGTGGTCAGCTCTGCTCCTTTGGAAGATATCATCCAAAACAGAGAAGCTACTGGCAGGATTGCTAAGTGGGCAATTGAGCTTGGACCCCTCAATCTGAAATATGTGCCCCGGACGGCTGTGAAATCTCAAGCTCTGGTGGACTTTATCAATGACTGGACAGAATGTCAGGCGCCCGAGGAGAAGCCGGATAATACATATTGGACAATTCATTTTGATGGCTCCAGGCAATTGGAAGGCTCGGGGGCTGGAGTTGTTTTAACTTCCCCGCGAGGTGACAAATTATGTTATGTTTTGAGGTTAATGTTTCCTTGTACTAACAATGCAGTTGAATATGAGGCTTTGCTTCATGGGCTCCGTGTGGCTAAAGAGATGAATTTGAGCTGGGTCAGATGTCTTGGCGACTCAGACCTGGTAGCTCAGCAAGTCTCTGGCACGTGGGACTCTAAGGACCCTCGCATGGCGGCTTATCGCCAGGCGGTTGATGTTATCGCTGGCCACTTCAAGGGCTATCAGGTGGATCATATTGATCGGCGGAAGAATGAGGCGGGTGACGCGTTATCAAGACTGGGATCTCAGCGTAAGCCGGTGCCGCCTAATGTGTTCCTGGACGTATTGCATCACCCGTCGGTTAAGTTACCGTCGGAAGAGGATTTAGCTATACCTGACCCGGAAGGACAATTGGTGGCGGCTCTCCGCGCAATCCCTGATTGGACACTGCCTTATCTGGAGTATCTGACCCGCGGTGAGTTACCTCAAGACGAGACTCTGGCGCGGCAGATCATAAGGCGGTCTAAATCCATGACTATTGTCAATGGCAAGTTACACAGGCGCAGCGTGACTGGCGTCTTTCAGCGATGTGTTTCTCCTAACGAGGGCCGTGAAATCCTGCAAGAGATACATGCCGGCGATTGTGGTCATCACGACGGGTCAAAATCTTTGGTGGCCAAGGCTTTTCGACATGGTTTTTACTGGTTAACAGCTCATAAAGATGCAGAGTACTTGGTCAGTAAATGTGACGGGTGCCAAAAATTTGGACGACGTGCCCATGTGCCGGCTCAAGATTTACGGATGCTTCCAATTACCTGGCCATTTGCAGTCTGGGGGCTTGATATGGTGGGAACTTTTAAGAGGTCTAAAGACAAGAAGACCCACCTCTTGGTGGCGGTTGACAAGTTTACTAAGTGGGTTGAAGCTGAGCCGGTCAGCAAGTGTGATGCAGCAACAACAGTTCAGTTCATCAAGAAGCTGATCTTTCGGTTTGGTTATCCTCATAGTATCATTACTAACAATGGCACAAACCTGTCCAAGGGGGCTATGAAGGAGTTTTGTGATGATGAGCATATCCGCCTCGATGTATCTTCTGTGGCTCACCCATAGTCTAATGGTCAAGCAGAGCGTGCTAACCAGGAAATTTTGAGAGGGATAAAACCCCGGCTTATGGTTCCTTTGGAGCGAACGCCGGGTTGTTGGGTGGAGGAGTTACCTTCAGTTCTTTGGAGCATAAGAACCACCCCCAATAGGTCAACAGGCTATACGCCTTTCTTCATGGTTTATGGCGCAGAAGCTGTTCTTCCCGTGATATTCGTCATGACTCGCCCAGAGTGGCGGCTTACGTGGAAGCTGATAATGAGACGGCACATCAGGATGCTTTGGATGCCTTAGACGAAGAACGGGATCTTGCAGCAGCACGGTCCGCGATTTACCAGCAAGACATGCGTCGCTATCATAGCCGCAGGGTCAAGACCCGGACGTTCCAAGAAGACGACTTAGTACTCCGTTTGATTCAAGACCAGTCAGATATGCATAAGTTATCACCTCCTTGGGAAGGACCGTTCGTGATCAGCAGAAATCTCAACATGTGACCCGCCAAACTCTTGACAGTCAATCTTGCTCAGAGACCCTGAACTTTCATAGTCAATCTCGCACAAAGACCCTGAACTTGTCAAGGTTTAAACGGCGGCTTTTGTCACGAGAGAGCCGGCTTACAGTGAGCTAGGATAAACTCGCCTTGTCTGCTGTAGTTTCTCCACTATGTGGCCCGTTCGTACTCTTAGCAATGTCAATCTTTTAAAGACCCTGCACTTGCTAAGGTTTAAACGACGGATTTATGTCACGTGAGAGCCGACTTATGAGGTTTTCAGGCTTTTATGCCTAGCTTCTTAGGAAGCAATACAAAAAAAATTCTTGCAAAAATAAAGTTTCTTGTCTTGTTGGGCCTTTAAAGCCGGCTCATAAGGCAAGAGATATGCACAAGTATATTGCTTGTTTTTTGAGGGTATTTTTCATGATGAAATTCTAAGTTTTTTCAGTAACTCCGGTTTAGCGTTGCTCATGGAATATAACCCGCCGGGCGAATCAATACAATCAGATGATTATGTCAAGACATTTTTGTTGAGTCGCCGGCGTATGGACTGAAAGATGTTTAAAAAGTGCACGAAGGCACAGGAGCAGACGGTCAAAGATTTTCTACTGCTATTACAAGACCTTAGAGGGCCCAAAATATGTTGCTTAAGTTTTTCACAAGTTAAAACCTGGCGGCTCAGTTTCGCCCGGGTCAGAATCTTTGAAGAACGGTTCTTCGCCTAGCTCGTCGACGGGTCACCGTGTGCCGGGTCTTCGGGCTCCTGGATCTGAAGGTTGTCCACATCCCAGTTGCAGTTGAGTAGAGCTTCAAATTGAGCTTCATCATTCAAGATGGGAGACGGGTCAACGTCAGGGGCAAATATATGCTGACGCCGTTGAGGGGTCAGATCCTTCGGTTCAAAGGTAGGCGCCCGTACTCGAGTGTTGCTGCCGTCGTAAGCTGCTTGGTATGTTGACAGATCAGCTTCTATGGCTAGCCGGCTGGCCAACACTCGAGACTCTCGGTGGCAACGGGCGTAGTCATCCTGGGTGAATTCTGACCCGTCATCTTTGAGTTGCGGGAAGCCGCCCATCATCTCTTCCGGGTGAAGTTCCGGTGCATATGCTAGCGCCCGGCTTAAAGCAGAAATTGCGCCCTTGCGGGCGGCTGGTCGTTTTATTTCCTCGAAGTGCCTGGGAACAGTGGAGAGATAATTCAGCACATCCTTGATCAGTTTTGGCACACCCTTCTCACCAAAGACTGCTCTGATGGTGAAGAGGCTTCCGGAGTATAGTTGCTCAGTGAAGGCGTATAAAGCCTTCAGCTTCAACAGGCTGTCATCCGGAAGTTGGCGAGTTCGTTGGCCTGCAAAAGAGATGGAGATTGTAAGTCGCCGGGCGAGTCTCCATAGGATCATGTCAAGCATAATTACAAGTCAACAATGCTTACCAAAGACGGCTTCGGTCATCCGGCTTATGTGCCGTTTTAGGTGGGTCAGCTCTTCAGTCACCGTTTTCAGACGGCCCTCTGCGTCTTTTGCACGCTTGGTCAGGGCAGCTTGGCTCGTTTCAGCAGACTTTTTGAAAGTCTCGAGCTCAGTCTTGATTTTCTCCAGCTCGGTCAAAGCGATCTGACACTTTGCGCTAGCTTCCACTCGGCCTTCTTGTTGCGCTGCCAGACTCTTCTTAAGGTCTAACACGTTAGATTCAGCAGCATTTAAAGATTCCTGCACAAGACAAATCATAACAAGGCAAGATTGTCAGTTTTAAGCCGCCGGCCAGCTCATACTGGTATTTAAAGGTTTGGCAGAGAATCGTTACAAGTCCCAAGCAGATTGCAAGCAATATACTTGACACTTGGGGGCTAATGTGTATCAGTTCTTTCATATGTCTACAATACAAGTAAGATCCGGATCATCTTCATGAAGATAAACCGGCCCTTGGGGGCTACACCTTGCTCTTAAATTTTAGGATCAGGCTTACAAAAAGTCCCGGTTCATTATTGGCATAAAGACCCGACCCTTGGGGGCTACAACTGGCATTTTTGTGTTTCTTAAGGCAATAAGTACCGGATCATTATTGGTATAATAACCCGGCCCTTGGGGGCTACACCATTGGTCTATTCAAGTTTATATATTATTTCAAGACCCGGCTTATTTTCGAGAATATAAGCCGGCCCTTGGGGGCTACGTAAGGGTATACAGAGAACAGAGAAGTGGAATACCTCATATTTTTTCTTCATCATCTCTACCAGTCTGGCTTCCATGTCCCGACTGATGGCCAGGCGGCTCAAATAGCCAGAGTGCAACTTGTCAGCGGCCAGCTTCTCCAAATTTGGCAGGTCAAGTTTGTTTTTCTCCTTCTCAGGAGAAGGTGTCTCAGCCTTGTGAATATGCTTGGTTAGCACATTGGAGGGGGGCCGGAGCGGCATAGGCTGAGCCGGTAATGGTGACTTCTTCTTCTTGAACCGGCACCTCTTGGGTTGTCGGCAAGGGGCTGGGCGGCTTAGTGATCACAACGTCAACATCCACCGGCTCGTTGGGTTGGGGAGTGTCGTCATGAGCACCTTGGCCGACATCGGATGGCTCCACTTGAGTTTCAGGAGCATCAAGCTTTGGGTCTTCCGGCTCTGAGGCATCCGGACGGGAAAATGACCCGCTCTGTTTCCTTTTCTTGGCCTGGGCCCTGCAAGACACAGACTTCATTATCAGTTATATGCAAAGACATTATAGTAATAAGCAGGGAAAGGATATAGGAAAGTTACCCCGCGTTGATGACAAGGGGAGGCAGCTTGGAAGCAGTTGAGTCGCCAGACGAAGGAGGAGTTTCGTGATACAATTAGAAGCACTATGAGTAAGTGGCAACACAAGAGTAATATGCAGCAGTACAGATATAAGCCGGAAGTACCTCGTTGCGACGCTTTCGGCGAGCCGGAGTGTCAGGCAAGCCGGCCACCAGGTCTTCAGAGCCACCGCTCCGGGTCTGACGTCTGGCGTCATGTTGTTGTTTCTTCAAAAGAAAGTCGGGGTCCAAGTGAGCAAGAGGGTGTGAAAACTTAACTTTCCGGATGACCTGCCGGATTCTCTCTGTTGGCAGAGGTTTTGAGTCGGAGGAGATGATAGTTACCTCTGCAGCCCCGGCTTCACTGGCTTCCGCCTCTTCCTGAGAAGAGTCAGCGTCAATAAGTTGCATAAAAAGACGACCAAGGGAATCAAGTTCTGCCTCTGAGTCGTCCAGGCCGAATAATTCTTCGGTTGATTGTTTCCTTTTACGAGCGGAGCTTTGGCCTTGGTTGCTTTGTTTGCTTTGCTTTTCTTTTTGGAGGTAATGGTTAACCTCTTGTTCCAGAAGGAAGAGTCGGCCTACGTATAAGCATATGCATTGGCAGAATGGTTAAAATAGAAGACAAGAAATAAGGCGTTTAAGGAAAGGGTGAAGATTAGGGTGGAAAGATTCACCTCTGGAGCCAAGTTAAGTGCATAAAAGGGACTTAACCCCGTCTTGCTGCAGGCGGCTTGAGATTCTCCCAGCAAGGACTTGACAATTGTATTGAGATCCTGGTCTGTCAAGGGAGTCTGGTTGAAGCGTTGAGGGTCGTTCACTTCACCGGTATATTGGCACATTAAAGCGATGCGGCGGCTCAATGGCAGAATCCTCCAAGAGACCCAGCAGCGGGTCAGATCAACACCTATTAGCCCGTTGGCTAACAGGGCCCTTATTTTTGAGAAGGTTGGGCCATATTGAGCGTGCTCTGCAGCGGACATCCGGTCTGGGAGTTCCGTGTCAGTGCTGAGCCGGTAAGGGCGATAACCCGGCAGTGGATTCTCTCCTTCTGGGGAAGTGTCTTTGCAGTAAAACCAAGTTTTATTCCATTCTTTGGGATGACTCAGCAGAGTTGCTACTGGAAAGAGTACATCCCTCCGTCTTTGAAGAGTGACACCTCCGAGTTCAAGACTCAATCCATCCGCCATTTCTGTTTGGCGGTTGATGTAGAAATATTCCTTGAAGAGGTCAACAGACGGCTCTTCTTGCAGATAAGCTTCGCAGAGGGTTTGGAACTAACACGGGTTGGTGACAGAGTTGGGGCCAATGTCTTGGGGGTGCAGGTTGAACGAGTGTAAGGCGTCTCGGAAAACTTTAGACTCGGGTGGAGAGAAACCACGGAGAAGATGGTCTGTGAACACAATAATTTCCCCATCCTCGAGTTTGGGAGTGGTTTCATTGCCCGGAACCCGCCAGTGGATAACATCCTGAGCCGGCAAAACTCCCATGGTGACAAAATCCTTGAGTGATTCCTCAGTCACCCCGGACCTTACCCAGTTGCAGGAAGCTGGGACTTTAGACATGGCGGTGGCTTAAAAGACTGCGGAAGGGCATGAATGTATGGCGGGTTAAAATGTATTATGACCAAGGCAACTATGACTCTAAAAATGATGATGGTATTTGGCAGGTCAGTATAAAGTTATGAGCCGCCGAAGCAGGCCGCAATATGACAACGTGAGCCGGCAGTACGACGGTGGGTCAAGTTTGCCAGTGAGTATTGGAAAAATTGCTAAGTGTGAAAAAACAAATTCCAACAGCTACAACTACCGAATTAATATCTACGGGCAAGATAAAAGAAAAATATTTCCTAAACCTAAAAAGCCAGTGGAAGAACAGGCAGTTCCTATACGGATTATAGTGAGCAGATAATTGATAATGAGCATGGTATATTTACCAAGCGGGTGGTCGCATGGTTTGGCTAACGTTATAAAGCCTAAAGAAGTGTTTTCCTCTGATCTATGAAGAATGCCCCGATGAACGGCGATGAACTCGAAGAAAAACCCTATGAACTCGGAGAAAATCTGAAGAACTAATGCAGATCTAAACGAGGGGCAAAGATGGAACCTTGAAGACGCGGGCGAACGCGGGAGTGCTCTGGATGCGATCAGGGTGATGCAGCGGCCGGAGTTGGAGACGACAGCGAGGACCGGGCGGCGCGGGAGAGCTTCGGCGGCGCGGGCGTCTGGAGGAAGAAGAAGAAGGCCGCGACGGGGAAAGTGAAAATGATGGGGCCCCCCGTGCCTATTTATGAGGAGGTGATGGAATAGCAACAGTCCGGTGCGGTAATCGAGGAGACACGATGATGATTGACCAAGAAAGTGCCTCGATTCTCGGGCTGGTCATATTAATGAAAAAGATTCGTCGTGACGTCAGGGGAATCTTTTTGATTTTCCTGAGATGACATCATGGCGGGTCATGAAGATTGGTCAGAGATGACATCACCCATTTCCAGATATTGCGGGTCATGAAGATTTGTCAAGGAATGCAAGATCCGCCAACCAGAAGACTTGAAGATTGACATGAACTGGTTCAAATCAATCTGGGGCCTAATGTTGGGGATATAACCCCGTGGTGAGACCCTCCCAGGTGGGGCCGGGTCATGAGGTTGGCGGCTTAGCATTAAGGCTTGGAAGTAACTTGTCCAATGGGCCTGGAGGCCCAGACCCAGAAGACAATGTGTAACCCGGTGGCGTAAGCCGCCGGTGGCGGCTTGCCAGACAAGGTAGGAGTAGTTAGAGGCGAGGTCGGTTATTAAGTATGACCCGGCCCGGACTCTTGTAAGCCCAGGGCCTCAACCTGTGTATATAAAGGCGGGTTACCTGGGCGGCTTAGGCCACGAAACCTTTGATCGAGTACTAGGTCTAGCGAATCCGCTCCCTTGTAATCGATATCCAATCAATACAACTCAAAGCAGGACGTAGGCTATTACCTCCTTCGAGAGGCGCCGAACCTAGGTAAACATGTGTCTTTCGTCCCGACCAACCCCTTCGAGTTAACCGCCATAGCGATGGCTTCACACCTAAGTCCTGACACTAGGACATCTGCCGTGACAAAACCACGACAGGTCCCGTCTCCCCGTCACGGCTGTTGGTTCTACCTCTCTATCCTCCTTCTCCCTCAATGATGTGCTTATTTCTCTTGGCATCATCAAAAATTTGATCTCCGTTCGTCGCTTTACTATAGACAATTCATGCAGTATCGAATTTGACCCGTTTGGTTTTACCGTGAAGGACCTAGCCACTCGATGGATCATCATGAGGTCTAGTAGCCACGGTGATCTGTACCCCTTCTTCAACAACACCAAGGTCCAAGCAGCCCTCTCCGTCATCGGCGATGTGTGGCACCAACGTCTAGGGCATTCTAGCAACAAGTCTATTTCCATTCTAGCTCATGATTTCCTTCCATCATGTAATAATGGCACGATCAAACATCATGTATGCTCCTCGTGCCAATTAGGCAAGCAGCCCCGGCTGCCATTTATTCATTCCGTTTCAGCAACCAATGCCCCGTTTCAATTGTTGCATTGTGATTTATGGACTTCCCCGATATGTAGCTTCTCTGGTTTCCAATATTATCTTGTGATACTCGATGACTACACCCACTACTCTTGGACGTTTCCATTGCGAAACAAGTCCGACACCATCCGCCGCTTTCATGCCTACGTCCTCACACAATTTCAAGTCCCCATCCAATGCATTCAATGTGACAACGGTGGTGAATTTCTCACTACGTCTCTCCGCGACCTTCTCTCCCGTTCCGGCGCCTCCTTCCGTCTCTCGTGTCCCTACACATCCGCCCAAAACGGTAAAGCCGAGCGTCATATCCGCACCACGAACGATGTTTTCCGTGTCCTCCTCATCCACGCCAACCTACCCCCGCCGTTCTGGGTCGAGGCCCTTCACACGGCTACCTACATTCTCAACCGCCGGCCCTCCTCCTCCATTTCCTTTCAGACACTGTTTTTATGTTTACTCGGTCATCACCCCACCTACGATCACATGCAGGTCTTTGGGTGTCTCTGTTTTCCCAACGCCATTGCCACCAGCCCTCACAAACTAGCCCCGCGCTCGACACGTTGTGTTTTCCTTGGATATCCCCGGAACATAAGGGTTATAGGTGCTTTGACCTCCTCATACACAAGGTCATTATCTCCAGGCATGTCATGTTTGATGAGCATCAATTTCCCTATTTTCCTCCACCAACCAACACCGCATGCACACCTCCCGTAACAACCCCTGGGCTAGAGATCCTTCCCGAGCGTCGTATCCTACCTACCTCGTACGCTGCCCACCCACCCCCCGCTCGCCTGAGGGCATCTCCAATAGTTTGTATGTAGTCTTGTTGGTAAAATTGTCCATGTCATCAACCAACAAAGGATCATACAACTACTCCAATGGTTACATCAATACTATCCAATAGGAGAAGAGAGAATAAATGCAATTGCTCTCTACGTAGCCTTGAAGCTTGTGCAAGAGCTGTTGGTTAATCTACATACAACTTTCATCTCTCTCCTCATTTATTTATTGCCATATCATCATATATCCTAGGTGGTAAAGTTTACCAACAACTATCTTACAGCCATTGGAGAGGCCCTGAGATCGCCCGCCCTCGATCTCCGCCATGCAGCGACCACCACCCCGCAATGCGGGCCTGCCGACCCCGTGCCTAACTCCCCCACGCCGCTCCCTGTACCCAGCCCCACACCGAGCTTGCCATGCACTACCAGCCCCACCACCTCCCCTATCCACCCACCCTCGCCTGCTAGCAACACCAATCCAGCCCGTTCTGCGCCCTCTCCCTCTCGCACTTCGCCTCCAGCCAACCCCGTGGCGCAACCTGACCGCGGGTCCCCCCCCTGCATGCCCATGCACGTCTCTCTCCCCGCGATGTGGCCGTTCCGCCACCGGCCAACTTGCACGGCATGCGTACCCAGGCCAAGGCTGGCTTTGCCCAGCCCAAGGCGCTGGCCTCCGTTCAGCAACCCCCCACGCTCAGTCTGATTCCCTCTTCCTACCGCGCAGCTCTCAAGGACCCTAACTAGTACAACGCCATGCTCGATGAGTTTAATGCACTAACGCGAAACAAAACTTGGTGTTTGCTGTCTCGTCCTGCATGTGCCAACGTCGTTACCGGGAAGTGGATTTTCCGGCACAAGTTCAACCCTGACAGCTCCCTGTCACGATACAAGGCGCGGTGGGTCCTTCGCGGCTTCACACGGCAGGCTGGGGTCGACTACGGCGAGACGTTCAGCCCGGTGGTCAAACCGGCCACCATCCGTACCGTCTTGAGCATCGCTCTCAGCAAGTCTTGGCCCATTCATCAACTCGACGTGAAGAATGTGTTTCTTCACGGACACCTTACTGAGACTGTGTACAGTGTGCAACCGGCCGGCATCATCGACTCCACGGCTCCATCGCATCTGTGCCGTCTCAACCGGTCCTTGTACGGCCTCAAGCAGGCACCGCGGGCATGGTTCTCCCGGTTCACCGCCTACCTCCGCACGCTCGGCTTCGTCGACTCTCGAGCGGACTCCTCGCTGTTCATCCTATGTCGCGGGCATCATGTCGCCTACCTCTTGTTGTACGTGGACGACATCATCCTCACCGCCAACTCTACGGCCGCACTCGAGTCCACCATCAAGGCACTGCACCGAGAGTTCGCGATGACCGATCTCGGAGCTCTGCATCACTTCTTGGGGATCAATGTCACCACCACCGACCGCGGCTTGTTTCTCTCCCAGGAGCAGTATGCACTTGAGATACTCGATCGTGCGGGCATGCTCAACTGCAAGTCTATCTCCACTCCGGTCGACACTCGCCAAGCTCTCCGCCGACACTGGGCAGCTCTTCCACGACCCTTCGCTCTACCGCAGCCTGGCCGGTGCGCTTCGGTACCTTACGCTGACGCGCCCCGACCTCTCGTACGCCGTTCAGCAGTGTTGCCTCTTCATGCATGCACCACGTGACTGCCACTTCCAGCTCGTGAAGCGGATCCTTCGATACCTCCGCGGCACGACGCACCCCGGTCTTCAGATTCACCGAGCCTCCTCTACCGAGTTGGCTGCCTACTCTGACGCTGACTGGGCAGGCTGTCCGGACACACGGAAGTCCACTTCCGGGTTCTGTGTGTTTCTCGGCAGCAACCTTGTTTCCTGGTTGTCAAAGAGACAGAACACCATCTCACGGTCCAGTGCTGAGGCCGAGTATCGGGCGGTTGCTCATGCTGTCGCCGAGCCGGTCTGGCTCCGACAACTCCTCGGCGAGCTCCATCAGCCACCCACGCGTGCCACGGTGGTCTACTGCGACAACGTGAGTGCCATGTACATGTCGAGCAACCCGGTGCAGCATCAACGCACCAAGCACATCGAGATCGATCTTCACTTCGTGCATGAGCGCGTCGCCCTTGGTGAGATACGTGTGCTACACGTCCCGACGAGCTCCCAGTTCGCCGATATCTTCACCAAAGGGTTGTCGTCAAGCATCTTCCTCGACTTTCAGTCCAGCCTCAACGTTCGCGAACCCCACATTTTGGCTGCGGGGGGTGTTGGAAGACGCACGCACCGTCCCACCCGGGTGGCTAACAGCCACGTCCTGGTCCTTGGGATCGGCACCAGCCATGCAACACGATCTCCCGAACTCCATGCACGTAGTGGCCTCCGTGTCGTTGTAATCTCTCCCTCTAACCTCCATGTACTCTCTCTTGTAACGTGTATATAAACACAAGTCCTCAAGCAATACAAACAGGGTGAGATTTACACAACCTAACTCGGATGGCACCACCATTCTTGCTTTTGTTCTTCTTTGATTTCTCCTTGAGAGCAACCACTTGTCTTACCAGATCCAAGCTGATCACCCTCCATCATGAAATCTGTACTATTGAACCATTGCACAGAATGTTGACCTAAACTATTCATAGGGCTGGTTCCATTGCCACTTATAATGACATACTGTTATACCCAAAATTAAATGAAGCATAGATCTAAACTAACTAGCTAGTAGTCTCCAGGTTGCCCATAGACTATTTGCAAAATTAACGAAGAATATTAGAAGCATGTTGGATTTGTGAGATGTGTCTGAAATGATTTGAATATGTCCTAAATAATATATGTGAATGCATATATTTTTTAATATGAAACAATTGAATGATTTTGAAATAAACAAAAGCGACTGAAATAATTATAATTTTTTGAATAAACATTCTTACTTTCTTTTAAATATCGTTAAAAAGAAGGTTCGTGGAAAGATATTTTGAAATTTATGAAAATAAGCAGATTACCTTTTTAAAAATGACAAAAGGTTTGCTACATTCATTAATTAAGAAGAATGTTTTAGAGACCAAACCTCTGGAGGCGAGACTCAAAATCCAAAAGTCTAATCTTCCAACATATTTTTCTTTTGCCAAGACTTCCAACATAATGTTACCCAGATATTCTGCCCCTATCGTGGCCCAGTTTGCCGCCTTGATGCGGATACACGAGACGATGATAGAGGGAGTTTATCTATTATTGTAAGACATGGGAATTACACTCATATTCAAAAATACAGGCATGGTGAGGGTAACTATCGCTTTGCCCCAACTATACCCATGTTGTAGCAAGTGATCCTATCGAGATTGGGCAAAGCTGAAGCCTGCCACGAAAATGGATCGAAAGGGTGTGGTTCAAACCAATCTTTGATCATGTGCGAGACCCGCATGGAGTAGCGACATTGAAAAATATGCGAGCCGCCGACCCAAGGGCACATTTACATAGGAGGTATATCAAACTGAAAATTATGTCATCCGCCTCAATGCCACAAAGATAGATCGAAGGGGTGCAGTTCAAACCTATTCAAAGTTGTGTTTGGATACACATCAATCGCAAAAGATTGATAGCTATCCAAACACAACTCTCGTTTCTTATTTAGAGTAGTGTTTGGATAACTCTAAATAAAAAAAATTAAATTGTTACATTGTTATATGTTCAAGTTGTCAATACTACACCCATTTGGACATATTTCGATGAAATTCCTTCGGGGTTATTTTTCTGAGTGGTTTTGAATCAATCAAGTTAAACGTGGTGCACCATATTGATGGTCACCAAACCCAAAACAATGTCCGGGCAACTGTTGCCCACACGGATAAGGGATTCGTAGGGCCGAAAGCGTGCATCACCTTGTTACAATCCCAACAACAATAGACAAACTCAAAAAATTGAAACAAAGAAAGACATAGGCTTTTTGCTTCCATGAAGAGGACGCCAACCTCTGTAGCATCATAGTCTCGCTCTTTCAGCCTTGTCACCATGATCGAGCAAACTGACTAAAAACCAATACGATGTACTCCCAGCCCCCCCCCCCCCCCCCCCCCCCCCCTCCCAAGTAGACTTGACTAAAAGATAATGTGATGTACTCTCCCCCGCCCCAAATCAGATGCACCCTCAATGGCTTTGGGATCATCTCAGCCTGGAAGGGGTTGCGCACATCTTGCCAGCCGCCGCCAAGAAGGCACCCCTTTCATCACGCGCCGCAAAACCCCACTCACTCTTGTATTATGAGAACCAAAATTTCTTGATACAACATTTTTTGTCCGATCAACATACTACAGTACTATGCACAAGTTTGATCAGGCAACAACAGGAGGTATGTACAATCCTTGGCTTCTATTGTGCATTGATTGGATTCAACCTGTACATGTTTCAGATTTATTTCATTGGCCCTACACTCATATTTTTTTCATACTCCTAGAGAACATTGATATGTCCTACAACTTACGAATTAGGTATGTAAGTGGATTCGTCTGCGAAGTCCACATCACTTACATCCCTATTACGAATTTATATCAAATATCATACACGATAAGCTCATAAACGAGTATCCGTAAATAAACGGATAAAAAAAATTCTTCCCTTGAGACATGATGGATACCTCCCCCGGCATGTTTGTGATATGGTCCAGCTAAGAGCATCTCTAGAAGATCCACTAAAATCCCAAACCGTAAAACCAATTTCGAGTAAAATGGATTTACGGGCAAATTCCTCGAACGGAACAAATACGCAAAAGGTACTGTATAATTTTAAAAATTACTTCAGCGGAAATAGTCAGTTCACAAATGGGGACCAACATTAAACAGAGTTAATACAAACATACATGAAACCTAACCCCAGTTCGACGACATGTTCGCTGTCGTGCTCACTCGTTGATGTTGAGGTAGTGTTTGACGGCGGACTTGCGCAACGCCACACAAGCTCGTGCTCCTTCTTGGCGGCTTCGAGGTGGCCTGCGGCACCTTCTTCGCCGTTCACCACTTCACGCGCAGGGGCAACGAGTTCATCATGGGCGATGTGACACCTCTTGTGATGGGTAAGATGTGCTCACCGAGCACATCAAAGCCAGCCCACGCGTTGTGCCTGCCGCTTGGGGACAGCCGGGCGCTGTCCAACATCTGCTTCAACCTCCACGCGTGCTATTGTGATAGCCTGGCTTAATAGGGATGATATATTACACATATCAATATGGAATTTCTTCTTTTCTTGGATCCCATTCAGAAAGAACTCTAAAGCTAAGCATGCTCAGCTTGGAGCAATTTCAGGATGGGTGGCCGACTAGGTAGTTTGCCTCAGATGTACACAAGTGAGAACAAAGTGCGCAGGAAAGACTAGTGTTGATTTGTGGGGCCAGTCTAGATCCTGCTAGGAGTAACGGCCAGTAACCGAGCCGGCCCTTGCGGTTACATGGTGGTTTGCGGGTCAGGTGCACGGTCATGTTGTGCATGACGTTTGTGATCCATCATGGCATATGGCATCTCACATGTGCCAGACTGGACACACAGACGTGTGCCAAGAGGAACGTTTCTGTGGCCCAATGAGGACGTCGGTTACTTTTGAGTGAGGGTGAATGTGATACCGTGGCTTAATAGGGATGATAGACTACTCATGTCAATAAGGAATTCTTTCTTTTGAGGGAGCCCATTCGGAAAGAACTCTAAAGTTAAGCGTGCTTAGCTCGGAGCAATTTTAGGATGTATGACCGACTAGGAAATTTGTCCCAGGAGCGCACGAGTGAGAACAAAGTAAGCAGGAAAGACTAGCGTTGATTTGTGTGGCCAGTCTAGATCCTGCCAGGAGTAACGGCCAGTAACTGGTGGGTGTTTCCGGGGCCTTACAGCTGCGCATCAGTCTCGTCGTCACTAGAGTTGGAGAGTGTTACCATGAGGCGACTGGAGCTTCCGACCTCTGTGTCGTGGCGGGTGCGCTTGGTCGAAGGCGCACAGACGTGTATATATCGGATTTTTTTGTTGGCTTCTAGAATAAGCTAGAATAAAGCAAAATCACTAATTAAGGAGTACTCCTTCAAAAGGTCACTACCACCTCCCAGGTTGCGACAAGTGGAGCACTGCATGTGTGCCACTTGTCGTAACCTCGGAGTTTTTCCTTTCTTCGTAGATCCGTTATTTCAAAACGTTTTATCTTTTAAACCGTGCATTCAATCTCGAATCGTTTTCACCGCTGGATTCCTCGCATCGAAATCTTCAAAACTAGATCCCATGTTGATAGGTTTTGATGATTTTTTTTCTTTCATGAAAAGAATCGGACGAAAAAAGCGTGCTTCTCGCGGAAGAAAAAAACGCTTTTTCGTTTTTGAGAGGCACGGTTGTGCCTCTCGTGGAAGTAAATATGTGCCTCTCGCAGAAGAAAAACCGTGCCTCTCGTGGAAGAAAAAATATTGTGTTTTTTGTTTCCGAAAGGCACGGCCGTGCCTCTCGCGGAAGAAAATCCGTGTCTCTCGCGGAAGCAAAACCGTGCCTCTCGAGGAAAGAAAAAAAACCTGTTTTTTTGTTTCAGAGAGGCACGACCGTGCCTCTCACGGAAGCAAATCCATGCCTCTCGAGGAAGGAAAAAAATTAAAAAACGATGACGGAAAAAAGGACGACTTGAGAAAAGGTACCTCGAATATATCTAAGAATCCGATGAACTGTTGCAAAGTGAACTGACTGGGGGCAGCCATGAAAGACTGACTTTATTAGGAAAAGCTATTTGGGCGGGTTTTTTCATTTCTGAGAGGCACGCTCGCGGAAGCAAAACAGTGCCTCTCGAGGAAGGAAAAAAAACACGTTTTTTCGTTTTCAAAACGGGCCGTGCCTCTCGCGAAAGCAAAACCGTGCCTCTCAAGAAAGGGAAAAAATGTGTTTTCCGCAAAAAGTTTTTTTAAAATCGTCCAAAAGCTAAGAAAGATCGGTGGGAAACCGAAACGCCAAAAAACCCATCTAAAAAGCCAAAAATGCGTGCGAAGAAACCGGAAGGAACACCCAAAACACAACACGTGGCGACGTCAAAGAACACGCAAAGTGACGGAGCCTGAGGATGACCCTTGAGAGGCTCCCGAAGAAGCGCTCCTCAGATAGTTGCTTCCAGAATAAACTAGGCAGGAGGCAACTTATTATTCTAGAAGCCTGACAAAAAGCCACCAAAATAGTTGGCCCTTATAGTGGTTCTAATGACATAAGAGCATCTCTAGTAGATCCCGCAAACGAACGGCCCGTAAAAGTCATTTGAGGGCTTCCGCAATTTTTTTACGGGACGGCGAGCCCTTCGGGGTACAGATCCCGCAAACCTTTGCGGGATCTATTCCGCGCCGGAGGGCTCGCTCTCTCGCAAATAATATCAACTTCATCATGACAAGTGCATAAAAACTAGTTCATCATCATATATATACATTACTATTAGATCATTATACTAGTTCACATCCAAAAACATGCGCAACATATGAGGTATCAAGTTTAACTTCATGAATGCGCGGTTAAACTAGACAAAAGATGCTCAAATCACATACATCAATATAGAAACATTCTCATTGGAACCGGAGCGGGGTCGACACTCGGTGGTGCCGCGTCGGCCCCTTGCACGAGATGGATGCCTTGACGATTTCTCTTCATGGTGGAGGCGGCGACGGGAGGAGTTGGAGCTGTGGGAGGCCATGGACCGGCGTCGGTGGAGGCGACGACGGTGGAGGGGGCGGCGAAGCATGGTATGGCGCGCCCGGTGCTGGCGGGTACTCCATCCGGCTGAATTTTGGCGCCGTGAGGCTAGTGGGCGAGGTCGGAGGTCGAGTAGGCGGCGGGGGGGGGGGGGAGGGGGTGGAGGCAGAACTGAAACCGACGGAAGATGCTTCGCGTCAACGGACCGGGAATCCTGCAAAATCGGGCGAAATCCCACACATATAGAGGAGGGCTCGCGGATGCGGGATCCCGCAATTTTTTTTCCGAGATGGCTCGATTTGCGGGATCTGGTCGGGTCGGGATATGGGATGAATCCCGCAAACCGACAGTTATTTTAGCGGACAGCCTTGTTTGCGGGATGTGTTAGAGATGCTCTAAGAGCAACTCCAACGGGCCGACCCGGATGCGCCCTGTATCCGCTTTTTGTCCGTTTGGGTCGACCGAGCGGATGCTAGTATCCGTTTTTTCGTTTGGGCAGCTCTTGCACCCAACGCATGCCTAGACTCAAATTTTCAAACGCGGACCAAAAAAAGAAAAACAGATATTTAAATAGCCCAAACAACGATATTAACATTAAACACCAGTCCAATGCCGACCCAAGTCCACATTAACATAATTAAAACATAATTAAAAATATAAAAAGTCGCCGCCCGCTCGCTGCCCTAGGCGTCGTTGTCATCCTCGTCCTCCCCCGGGGCGGTGAGGTCGATGAGCTCAGGCGCCTTGCCAGACCAGGGGAACACCGCCTCCCAGGCCCGAGCAGCGCCGACGTCTGTGGCAGCGCGGGTTGGTGGGCACGCTCATCCACCTCCCTCTCCAGCCGCTCCTCCTCCTCCTCCCGTGCCTAGTGGCGCTCCAGCTCCATCTGTCGCTCGGCCTGGGCGTGCTACGCCGCCAATGTGCGGGCCATCCAGTGCTCCAGGTAGGCCCGCTCCTGTGTCGACGTCGCCTCTAACCAAATGGGCGGCGTGAAGACCCATTCCCGGAGCTGGCCAGTCCACTCGTAGCGGTCCGGCTCGGGCTCCTGCGCCTCGCATTTTGGCTCGGAGAGCAGCGAAGGCGCCAGCACAGGCAGAGACACGACGCAGTCGTCGACCGCGGACAGCTTGAGGGCCTCCTCGAGGCCCTCCCAGTGGGCGCCCTCGTCGCGCCTGCTCTCCTCGATGGCGCACTGCATTGCCGCCTCGAGGGCGGCCTGGTAGGCCGCCTCCTCCTCCGCCTCCGGCTTCACCTTAGGGGACGGCGGTGGGACGGTTGGATCGAACTGGACGCCATGGAGGCGCTCCTGCTCGTGCTCCATGGTGAACCAAACCTCCCAGTTTGGGGAGTTGGTCGTGTACGCTGGCTGCCGCCGCTGCTCGGGGGTCAGCAGCTCGCGCCACCTACACACCTCCTCTGCGTGCGCGCGCGGACTGGTGCACCGCCGGCACAGGGATGTGGTGGGGATCCAGATGCCAACCATGAGGGAGGTTGACATCTGGGTACGGGAGGGTCTGCCTGTACTGCCATGCCATCGAGCTTGGTGGACTGGAATGTACAGGCGCTCCCGTTCCCGCGGTGGCGTTCCACCACGAGGTGACGCCCAGGGTCATCTTGTCCTTTCCTTTGTCGAAGAATCCCATGGTGGACAGTGGACGGAGCCGGCTAGGGCTAGGTTTCCTCTCGCCGGCGAGGGCGTAAGAGTGACCAGATGGGGACGAGGGAGAGAAGTGGATGAGGTCGGCCCCGCCGCACGATTCCATTAAAAAAGGACGACGACCCGCAGCTTCCAGCCACTGCAAGACGGGCCCGGGTTAGCTAGGCGCGTTTAATACGACCGCTGGCGATGGTTGGGCGACCGACAAGTGTGGCCGTAGCGAACACCGAGAAGACGCACGCCGTGTGTGCTTCGTGTCCACGTGCGCGGCCTAAATTTGAGCCTGAAGTGCATCCAAACAGACACGGCGCAGACACATTTTGGGTTTGGGTCGACGCGTTGGGCCGACGCTTTTGTCCGTTTTAACCCAAACGGGACACGGGCGAACAATTTGGGTTGGCCTTGGAATTGCTCTAACCCTAGCCCGGCCCAAATGATCCCCTGAATCGATCCGTCCTTTCGATCCCGACCTGGCTCCACACCCGGCGGCGGCGGCGGCAGGCCGGCAGCGAACTCCAGCAGTGCTGCGTTCCCCTTTCTCACCGACTGCCCGACTCCCCGTCAGCCCCTCTCACACAGACACGCAACAGCCAGTAGCAGCCCATTCCCCGGCGGCAGCTCGCCGGCTGAGGTCGTCACTTCGCAGGCGGCAGCAGCAGCACCACCAAGGTATGCGCTCGGCCTCTAGCTCCTCAGCTCCGGTGCAAACCGTAGCTCACAGCTCAGTTTCTTTTTCTCATCTCCTCTGATCCTCTCCTCTAGATGTCTCCTGCTCAACCTAGGGCGGCATTGTGTTTGTGTAGCCATGTTACAATTTTATAGAAAAATAGAAAAATGTATCCCCTACTGATTTTTTTGTCGGCAAATTTAGGTACTTGATGGAGCCAGATTTAACTTCGGATGAAGTAGCAGAACAGAATAGATCAGTACCCGACGAAGATGATGAAGATGCTTTCATCGTCGAGGAGATTAGGGATTCTTCAGATGACCGGCAGGCAGAGCCGACAGTGTTGGAACCCAAGAAGGGGATGATGTTCAGTAGCGAGGATGATGCTGTCAGGTTCTACAAAGCTTATGCCAGAAAAGTGGGCTTTGGTGTCATAAGAAGGACGACTAGACACGGAGAAGACAAAATGCTAACTTATTTCACGCTTGCTTGTAGCAGACAAGGGAAGGCTCAGTACTCAGCAAAGAACTCATTTAAACCTAATCCGTCGACAAGGATGCAGTGCCCAGCTAAGAGTAATTTCTCTCGTCGTGGGGAAAACTTTTGTATTACGTCTGTTACGCTTGACCACAATCATCCTATAAGTCCAAGCAAAGCCAGATTTCTGAGATGTCATAAGAAAGTGGACTTGCATTCCAAGAGAAGGCTAGAATTGAAGGATCAAGCAGGAACACGTATGAAGAAGAGTGTTGGTTCTCTTGTTATGGAAGCTGGCGGGTATGTAAATCTTGATTTTGGTGAAAAGGAATGCAGGAACTCTTTGCAAGAGAAAAGAGGCCTGAAACTTGGTGCTGGAGATGCACATGCTCTTTATCAATATTTTCTCCGTATGCAGTCGAAAGATCCAGATTTTTTCCATGCTATGGATGTTGCTGAGGATGGATGGCTGAGAAATGTCTTTTGGGCAGATGCAAGAAGTAGGGCTGCATATGAGTCTTATTGGGATGTCATTACATTTGACACCACATACCTAACAAGCAAGTATAGAATGCCGCTCGCTACTTTTGTTGGCGTAAATCATCATGGAGAATATGTTCTATTAGGTTGTGGTCTTCTATCCAATGAAGACACCGAGACTTTTGTTTGGCTATTTAAATCTTGGCTATGTTGTATGTCATACAAACCACCAACTGCTATAATCACTGACCAATGCAAACCAATGCAGAACGCTATTGAAGAAGTTTTCCCTCAAGCTCGTCATAGATGGTCCATATGGTATATCATGAAGATGATTCCTGAAAAGCTTAGTGGGTATGAAAAGTATGTAAACATTAAACATACATTGTCAAATGTGGTGTATGATTCCATGACCAAACATGGTTTTGACAAAGCTTGGGCGGAGATGATCAATAAATATGATCTTCAGGACAATGAATGGCTTGCTGGATTATATGATAATAAAAATCGATGGGTGCCAGCATATGTAAAAGATACTTTTTGGGCAGGAATGTCTTCAACAAAAAGGAGTGAGAGTGAAAATGATTTCTTTGATGGCTATGTCAATGCTGGAATAACTCTGAAGCAATTTGTGGAGCAGTATGAAAATGCACTAAGAGACAAGGTGGAGAAAGAACGCAAGGCTGATTCTAAGTCATTCCAGGAGCAAATTCCATGCATTACTCACTATGACTTCGAGAGGCAATTTCAAGCAGCATATACTACTGCAAAGTTTAAAGAGTTTCAAGATCAATTAAGAGGTAAAATCTATTGCTATCCAACTCAGCTGAACAAAGAAGGATCAATTTTTACATTTGGAGTCAGAGAGGACAGCAAGATTTTTTGTGAAGGAGAGGATGGCAAAAGTAAAGAGAAAAGGGTCATTTTAGAGTTCATTGTCTTGTTCAACCAAGAGGAATGTGATTTGCAGTGTATGTGTAGGCTCTTCGAATTTCAAGGCATCTTGTGTAGCCACATCATTTCCGTGCTTGCTCTCATGGAGATCACAGATGTACCTTCTAAGTATATATTGCAGCGATGGAGAAAGGATTTTAAGCGCAAACACACATTTATTAAATGCTCCTATGATGACATGATGAATACACCAGTTGTGCAGCGTTATGATAATTTGTGCAAGCGTTCCCACGAAGTGGCAGCAAATGGTGCAGAGTCTGATGCATTGCATGACTTGGTGATGGATGGCCTTAATGAGTTACAAAGAAAGATTGATGCATACCGTGCTAGGCAGGAAGATTAGGAGGAGGATCCAACCTCAAAGCATGAAGATACAATGCTAAACAAAGAAAAAATTGTACTCAGTCCAATCCTTGTTTGCAGTGTAGGTCGTCCTCCTTGAAAGAGAAAGGAATCGAAAGTGGATCAAGTGGTCAAAAAATTGAGAGCAAAGAAGCAGCAGGTACCAACAAATAGAAATGAAATGCCAAGTCAAAAGAGGAGAAAGGTATCTGAATTTATAGTTATCCAAAAAAATCTTCCTGTTGTAACTTGCTAAAGTGTAAGAACTATCTTTTGGCAGAAACAGAACAGCAAATCAAAAAATGGGCAAGGCACTAATCTAAAGAGTTCACAACAAATGAAGGTAATATTTCATTCGGATACTCTATGAGAACAAACCAAGCAGTACTGTCAAAATTCTGCATGCAAAGGCCAGGCCAGCGTACCACACGGTTAATGGTTAATTAACTCCTGAAACAAAACAAAAATTAACATCTTGACCTTATAGTGCTAGCCTGAGTTGAATATCAACCATCTAAATCCCTGAAATTGGGGACCCTTGCTAATCCTGGTCAATCCTGACTTGTACCTGTTCGGCACAGGCACATCAAGAAAAGGGCTATCCTCGCTAACATACATGTCAGATCTTCAGTTTTCTAATTTACAGTCGACTGATTTCTAATTGGCGCTGGGTTGAATTTTCATTCGATGGATCGGCAGGCGTGAATCTCATCGAGTGCTTGTCGTGTTGTACTGGTTGTGTGTGTGGTCTCATGGATTGGATGTGGGTTTTATTAGGTTTTGTTTCCACAAAATTGACCCGGTTTGAGGAGGCAGTGTCCTCATTTTGTCTCCGTCTCAGTCCAAAAGGGCTGCTCAGAGGGGGGGGGAGGAGGTATATGGACGAGAGCGAGCGCGCCACGAATCATTGATGGCCTGTGGGGGCGGGCGAGACAAGTACATTGTCTTTCCCCTCTTCACATATCCAGTGTTCCCCCGTCGTCGGCGTGAGCTGCCACGCCGGAGCGGTGCTGCATCCACTCCTCCCCCTCCCTCCCCCAGCACCCCTCTGTTGATCTGCAAGGGAGGCGTGTCCCTCTATTCAATTAGTTCTGAATTTTAGCTCTGCCACATCCCCTCCACTGCTTTTGTTGTGATTCGGTTTTTAGCTTTTTCTGTGTCCCACGTACAATTTCGTTTCGTTTTGTAATGAAATTAATGAGCTATAGTTCAATGATTTTTCAGATCGAGGGTTTGTGTCAACATTTGTGTTGTTTGGGGGCTGGAAGTGGTGGCGCTTTTTTTGCTCATTTCCTTGGGTTTCAGTGTCCTGTGCAAACTGGGAGCAAACTGCAAGTTATCAGCTTCATCCATAGTAGAATGAAAGAACAAACTAGCTAGCTATCTGCATTCATTTCTCAAAAAAAAAAAAAACACTATCTGCATTCAAATGCCAAGAGCCATTAGCAGCAGCAGCCAACCCAACCAAACCCAAATTCCCAATCGAATCACACTAAAAAAATCAGAGGGCAAGCAAGCCCTAAAACAGTCGAGAAGTTTTTACTTGGCCTTTTGATTCAGTTTGGGTTAGTACCTTTTCTCCACCAGGTAGTGTCTGTTGTAGTCCGATTTCTGTGCCACCAGTGCATAGCTGTAGTCTATTTTGAACTGATCATTGAGATGATTTTTTACTGCTGATGAATCCATTAAATAGTTGTGATTTAAGTAAAGAGTTCACACTTTTCTAAATAGATCATATGCTCATATGGTTGTTGTGAGCAGGACAAGGCTGGGATGTACGGGGTGATTTCTATGTCAGCCCTGATGCAAAGCTGCTATTTGGGGTCCCGATCCGTGGGTAAGGCACCACCTTAACAATATATCATTCAGTCTTCATTATATATATTTTTCCATTAATGTCTTTTTTGATGTCCACCTCTGATAAATAAAAATCTGCAGGAGCGGTCCAGCCATGTTGGTGATGAGTGGAGATAACTACATCAGCACGAAGTACTCCACTGCGAAGGATGGCTGAATGTACTTCAAGTCTGGATGGTTGAAACTCGCGATGAAGACTAATCTGGAGATAGGGTTGCTCGTGCTCATCTGCTTTTCATGATAATGAAACTCTCGACATCGGTTTCGATGCCCTGTAGATAGCCAGCCCTAGTAGCCCAAGGCTGCATACACATTGTTTTGCCATCTGTACTAAGTTTCAGTCTAGGTATCATGTATGACAAGACACAAGCCTGAGTCTTCTTCATGCATGTGTTTGTCAGTTAAATCATGTAGTCTTCTTCAGTTGCTTTTCAAGTTCATCAATTGATCAGTTTCATATTCTTCTCAGTTTCTTCATTTTTCTCAGTTTTAGTTTTCTCACTCACTTCATTCTTCTTCAGTTTCTTAGCTCAATTGTTTAGTTTATCAACTTCTGTAATGTCTTCATCAGTTTATCAGCTTAGTATTTTCTTATTCATTTATTCTTTTCTAGTCCTCTTCAGTGTTTTTTTTTGGTAAGTTGTGTATCAGCATTCAGTTTTCATTGAAATTCTTCTTCATTAATCATTTATTCGGTTCCTGCGTTTTGATATTACACGGGCCCTTTGCTCGGCTAGAGTAGTGTTAATCACCTTGCCATTGCTGATATTTAATTCTGTCAGTCATGTTACTTATAGTGGGCCAGTTTCAGTCATGCTACATCTAGGACGCGTTTGGTAGCCTGCATTAGGTCGGGCCAAGCCCGCGCGGGATGAAAATGGGTTGTTTGGGTGCATGTGTTTACTGTTTGGCCCGCATAGCACGAACCTCAAAGCACCCCTCAGCCAGGCCCGCTAGGAACGGCCGAATTGGCCGTTTCCAGCGAGCCAGGCTCGAGCGATGCAGGGGAGAGAAACGTCGCGCCGCGCCGCGCAGGGGAGGGAGATGGCGGGAGCGATGGCGCATCTCCGGAAAAGCGGCGGGACAATTTCGAGTCACCACCTGCCGATTCGGTCGCCCTATATATCGAGGGTCACCGCGGCGGCAAACTCCCGCCACCATTTCCCCCCTCTCGAGCTTTCCCTCCGGCGCGGATCCACTTCGACGACGAGGTAAGCGGCGCATCTACTCCGGCGACCGGTTAACTGCGGCGGCGAGTCGACTCCTCCTCTCCAACGTGCTAGGCACCTCCTCCGCGGCCGTTTCGATGGCGGCTGTAAGTTCTATCACCACCTCCTCTCTTGTAGTTCTAGCTAGATCTGTTCATGTGCTAAGGTTAGGTCGTCCGATCTGTTTGACTGTGATGTTGTAGTAGCTAGTTGTGATGGATTTGGAGCATGCTAGGGGTTGTTTCCATGTGGGCAAGTGTTGGTAGTTAGTGGTCATGGATGAATCGGTGGTATGCTTCTAGTGTGCAAGTGTTGTCCATGATTAGTGCTCTGTTATGCTGTGGTATGCTTGTGCATGTGTTACTGCTAGTTCGATCTGTCCATGATGTACTGCTACTTCGAGATGTCCATGTTGTACTGCTAGTTCATATTGTCCATGTGTAGTGTCTTGTGGTGTTGAGGACACTTACGTTTGTAGGACATGACCACGCAAGAGTTTAGTCAGGCCCTCGTGCTGTCCGAGAGCCAGTTCCCGCCGTCCTACGTCGAGGACTTCCAGCCTTCTATAGAACAGATGCCTCTTCATTCAGAGGTTTTCGAGGTGCTGCCTACGGTTCCTCCATTTGTGCTGGCTCAGCCCAATGTTGTTGCTCATGCTGCTGCTCAAAAGGCAGCAACAAAGGAGAAGAAGGATGGCAGGGGGAACAGCATGAAATGGCAGCCGTTCCTCTCCACTTTTGTGCTTAACAAGATGTGCGAGATCATAGCTAGTGGGGTGAGGACTGACAAGGGCTTCAAGGAGGTGCACTTGAACCTTGTTGCAAAGCAGGTGTTCGACTTCTGTGGACAGGAGGTCACCTCGACCCAGGTGTACAACCACCTGAGGAAGTGGAGAGCAAGGTGGATCACCGTGTCCAAGCTCAGAGACCTCAGCGGTGCTTCATGGGATGAGGACACCTGCTCAATCCTTCTGGATGCAGAGCACTACCAAGGCCACATCGCGGTTAGCTCACAAACCATGCCATTGTAACAAACCAGTAGTTCAAGCCTATGAACCATTGCCACACTAACTAACCTCTCTGCCCTGTTTCTTCTTAGGCTCACCCCAAGGACGCAGAGTTCCTCAACACCCCTATCCAGAACTACCACCAGATGCAGCAGATCTTCTCCTTCGGGTTGGCAACCGACAAGCATGCCATGGGCTCTGGTCAGCCGCTGGGCTCGCCGATGCCGGAGTATCCAGACACCCAGGAGTCAGACACCATCAACGTTGATGCTCCTGAGAAGGATGGTGAGCATGTCCCTGTGCTTGATAGGAAGAGGAAGCGGGCAGGCTTCATGGAGGAGGAGCTGAGCGTCTTCAGCAGCATGACTGAGGTAGTGAAGGAGGTGGCCACCGCCATCAGAGAGAGCAAGAGTGTGGACGTCCACCCTGAGCTCTACGGCGCTGTCATGGAGCAGATTGGCTTCATCCCATAGGCTCTCATGGTGGCTCTAAGCCACCTGCTGGACAACAAAGCCCAGGATGTTGGGTTTGTTGCCATGGGAGCAGCCCACAGGGTGCTCTGGCTGAGGACCTGGCTGGGCAAGCACTACTACTAGTGCTGCTTCTGTTGGTGGCGACGGCGTGCATGATCCTCGACGGCGATGGCGACAAGGACGACGATGACGATGTATATTTTGTGTAGTTAGGGCTTGAAAATAATCTTATGGTATGTATATTTTGGTGAGGTGGTATATACTAACCCCTCACGGTGATCGCGAACTTGCGGTGGTAGGATGATACCCTCTTTTGGATGTGGTGGTAGGATGACAACAAAGTAGTGCTAGGTTGAACTTGCTATGATCATGCATGCTTACTAATGCTCTTCTGCTCCATTGTTTGCTCCTAGAGTTCTTCATTGCTTGTTGTTTGTGTGTTCCAATGCTTGTTGCTTGAACTTATTGCTCGTTTGCACTACCAGTGCAAGTGGTATGTGGTGTTCGAAGGTAGGGTTCCAGGGATTTACAGTTCATGGGAAGCTTGCAACAAACAAGTTTCAGGGTACAACGACAACAATCACAGAGGAGGGTTTAAGACTAGGCAGGCGGCAGAAGATGCTTACTCCAAGTATGTCAAGGAGCATTCATGCAACAAGGTAGAGGTTGGCAAGAAGGTGGATGGACCGTTAGGGCTGAAGAACTTCATCATCTTCGTCCAATTCATCGTCATAGCAGTGCTGTGGCGTTGGTGTGCTCGGTGTGATCGTGTGTAAGGTGTAGTAGTATTGGTAAGCTCACCAAGTAGGGTACAAGGTGAGCACAACTCTATGCTCGTATGTAACCAAACAACGTGCACCCGTGTAAGCACATACAATGCGAGCAACCAAACGCGGTGCGTAGAGACATCGTTACGATGCAGGGAGAGCACATGCAGGCAATCAAACTAAGTGCAGATGTTGGTTTTTGGCCTGCATTTGCTCAGCCAGGCCCAATTGGGACAAGTATGCAAATGGACAAAAAACGATGCAGGTAACCAAACACGGCCCTAGTCGATCAGTTCTATTCATTTTACACCTAGAGCACTCTAATAAAGCTTCAATGCATTTGTTTCTAGTCGATCAATTTTAGCCATGTTTCATCTAGTAGATCAGTTTTAGTCATGTTAAATCCAGAGCTCCCTATTATATAGCACAACTTCTTCACGTTTAGTCCATTGTTTATGTTATCTTTTTAGCAAGTCACGAATATTTTTTCAGTCATATACTAATTAAAATTGCCTTTGTTGGTTATATGATTTTCTCAGCCCATTAAAACCGCCTTTGGATGTGTATAATTCAGCAGTAGCCAGGATGGAAACGTGTTAGCCAATAAAAGGAGAGTGTCTGATTATCTTCTACTCCCTTCGTTCCATAATATAAGATCGTTTTTTATACTAGTGTAGTGTCGAAAACGCTCTTATATTATGAGACGGAGTGAGTACGGTTTTTGGTTTTGTAGACCTCCATTGTTGTGGTGTCTTTTGGTTCGTGTATGTTCCACTTAATTTGTCTCTCTTTCTCCTTAATTGCGATTGTTCAGTCATGTTCCCTGTCAGTAACTAGTTAAGTTTGTAGGTTGGATATGTACATTGGCTCGTGGAGCTATCATCAAGCAGCAAAGTGTAATTTTGAAGGATGCATATTACGCCGGGCAAATTCTGGCAAGATTGAAAGACAAAGCTAGGTGCACACGTGTCACGTGTCCTGTTCTAATTGGACAAACAATTGGCTTACACTAAAACGAAAATCAGTAGACTGATCAATAGGCACTCCCCAGATCTTTCTTCCGGCAAGGGTTTATAATTTACCAACAAAAATGTTAGTGCCCCTTGAAGTCACCAAGAATTGAAAGTTCGCCATTTTTTGAACATCAATATGGACAAAATGTATAAAAAGTAGATTTTGGATTGGTTTAGGCAAACATAAACTATTTGTCATTCACACATGTCAGTGTAAAGAATTTTCTTGGAACCAAAGGGCATTCTAGCGTCTAAATGAAAACATAGTTGATTACCTGTTCTGCCGACAGTAGTGGTCGTTCATGTTGGGAACGTTGCATGGGAAACAAAAACTTTCCTACGCACGCACAAAATCTATCCATGGTGATGAGCATCTACGAGAGGGGAGATCGGATCTACATACCCTTGTAGATCGCTAAGCGGGAAGCGTTAAGAAACGCAGTTGATGTAGTCGAACGTCTTCGCGATCCAAATCGCAATCCGTCCCGCGATCCAATCACGATCCGTCCCGATCTAGCGCCGAACGGACGGCACCTCCGCGTTCAGCACACGTACAGCTCGATGACGTCTCCGCCTCCTCGATCCAGCGAGCGAGGTCGGAGTAGTAGATAAGTTCTCTGGCAACACGACGGCGTGGTGGCGGCGGTGGTGGTGCTATCCCGACAGGGCTACGCCTAGCGCTACCGAAACCGCGAACGGAGGAGAAAATGATCTAGGGAGAGAGAGGGGCGCCAAGGGCTTCGTGTGTGCTCTTGGGGCGCCCCCTCCCCTCTATATATAGGTGGAGGGGCGTGGAGATCAGCCCCTCCAAGCCCTAGGGCGCAGCCAAGGAGGAGGGGTTGGACTCCTAGTCCAATTCCCTCCCTTTCCATAAACAGGTGGACTTCAACCCCGGCCTCAAGGCCGAGGACCAGGTTCGTCGGCGCTTCAGATCCTTAGTTCACTTCTCCTCTCCTCAATCTTCCAAGGAGTTTTTCTTGGTGGTCACCTTCTCTTCAGCCTCCTTCCCCCTGTCCTGTGCTTCGGTTGGTTTGGCTCTTCAATGTTGCATTAGTGGAGTTGCTTCTGGGTTCAATGTTAAACATCTTGGTGATAGAAATTTTCGGTTCTCGGTTGCTTCGAACAAAGTTGGTCATTTCATCTACTCCCTACGGGATAGGATCTGGCCGGATTTTATTTGTCATTTCAACTTGTTCAAACACCCGTGGAATTTGCCATCGGATGGTACACTAGGTTGGAATTCTCACCATGAAATCACAGAACTCTCTATGAGATCTCCCATGGCCATCTATTCAAGTTTAAAATTTCTTGAGAACAGTGCAGCCAAGGATGGTTCCTCGAAAAAGGAATTGGCCAAGTTTGGTTTGGATATTCAGAGGCCGGGGAATCTTTTACAATCTTTTGAGGAGGTTGATGGAATTCATCGTTCAGCTAGTTTTGATCATGGTTCATCGTCCTCTCTGATCGAAGAGGGTGCAACGGGTAAATTACGTGACATAAACTTTCATGGTGATGATTCTAGTTCTCTGCTCGATTCAGAGACATTGCATGAACAAATGTGTTTTGGTAGTTTGGCAGCCCCTGTTTCAGCGGCTAATCAAATATTTGTTGCCAAAAAATTCTATGGCAAGAATCATCGTGATCAAGTTTGGCGCAGCATTCCTCATAAGGTTCTGTACAACATCCTTGATTACCGCCAGGCCAAATATTCAGAAGCTGATATTCAGCAAGCCCATAATTTGGGTGACCTGCCATCCTCGGAGGATATTCACGCGATTTTAGGTCGCTGTGACCGCTGTTTTGCACCTGGGCACGATGTAGAGAATTGCTCGGCCAAACTATGCCCGGACTGCAAAAAAAATTTAAGGGCCTGCTGTTGTGCTCACAAAGAGTTGGGCCATTCTGACAGGGCCTGTGACATGTGTAACAGCTCGGCCCACATAAGGGATCTCTGTCCTGGTAGACTTCGATGTGCTACATGCAATTTTTTGGGTCATGATACGTGTGATTGCAAGAAAAGATCTGCTGTCAGGTTAGTCTGGCGGCAGTGGAAGTTGGAACGGCAATTGCCAATCAAGATTGATCCCTTGCCCAAAAACAAAACTGCTAGACGGCAACGGTATCCTCACTTACCTAAATGCAACCAAATCTGGAGACCGAAACAGAAAGTCCCCCCCCCCCCCCCGCTGCTCACATTTCCCTAAACGCGAGGGTGCCGCCGCTTCCGCTTCAGCCTGATGCACTGATTAATGGAGTACACATCTCGGGTCCGCGTTTGTGCGTGCTGGAGGGACACCCCAAGTGGTAGAAGTGCAGACTGATTTGGGGACTGAATTTCTGCAATTTCTCTGGATGATTTCTATGGGAAGGTACACTAGGTGCATCACTGCTCCGTCAGAGGTTCAGAGTGAGGCAGCAGTGTTTCCTCTGAATCTGCTTGCCCTATACCGTTCTGTGTCTGAAGCTGTCATATATGCTCTTAGTCTGCAGAGTGCTCAAGCTAGCCTGACATTTGTAGTGGAAGGGCAGCTCCAACCAATTACTATCTCCCGTGAAGCTTGGGCTCCATTTGCAGCATACATCAGTCCAGTTCAGCAGGCTAGCCCCCTCATTCGGCTGGAGAGTGTGGAGGACTATGGTGGCAGTAATGTGAGCGACACCCCTGCTGTTCATATTCAGAACAAGAGAATTCAGAATTTGATCAGGTATGAAAAAGCACCAATTGACACAGCACATCTCAGGCGCAGCACCCGCTCTACTCGATACGATGGCTTCAGAGTGCCGCAGATCACCGACGCCAAGAAGTATCAGACAAAGGTGAAACAGAGAGTTGCTCCAACTGTCAGGTGCGGCTCGGTGGCTACTGATCCGCATGCTTCGCCTGCGGCTGAGGGGAAGGCTGACGCTGTTCCGCCAGATATGACGATCCAACAGATTCAGTATGTTGGCTCGGTCCTTTGTGGCATACCTGAAGAGGACCTCAGCCCACAGAAGCTCCTAGCGAGCCACGGTACCGGTCAGGGACCGGATCTGCAGTAAACTCATGTCACGCAATAAAAGCTGGAACGTCCTCTGCTGGAACGTACGTGGGATCAACTCAGATAAAAAGCAGCTGGCCATCAGAAACGCTATTGACATTAGTGGTTGTTCGGTAGTTTACTTTCAAGAAACCAAGCGCACTTCGTTTGATGCATCTTATGTTAAACTATTTTGCCCTAAGAAGTTTGATAAATTTGAATTTGTACCATCTAATGGGAGTTCTGGGGGTTTGATCACGGCATGGATGAGTTCGGTATTTTCTGGCGCTGTGACTTTTTCTGAATCCTTTGCTTTGGGTGTCAGGCTTACCTCATCCCAAACCAATGATTCCTGGACACTAGTTAACATCTATGGCCCATGCTCTGGCCCTGATCGATCGCGTTTTACATCGTGGCTATCCGATCTTCAAATACCACACGGTGAAGATTGGCTCATTGTTGGCGATTTCAATTTCATTAGAGCGCCAGATAACCGTAATAGAGGGGGTGGTGATGCGAACGACATGCTCATGTTTAATGAAATAATCCGTAAGCAGGCTTTGGTTGAAATCCCGATCAAGGGGAGGTCCTTTACGTGGAGTAACATGCAATCGATCCCGTTGCTCGAACAACTGGACTGGCACTTCACCTCCATTGACTGGGCTGTTAAATATCCGAACACGATGGTTTTGCCCCTCGGCAAGCCTATGTCTGACCATGTACCGTGCTACGTTAGCATCCAGAACAATATCCCTAGATCGAAGATTTTTCGCTTTGAGGATTTCTGGACCAAACACCCTGGGTTTTTTTAGGTTGTCCAACGATCATGGAACAAACACTGCTATGCCCCCAATTCTGCTGCTCTGCTCTGCAAGAAAATGAAGAATTTACGCTATGATCTGAAACTTTGGAGCAGAAACATATCTAGGCTGTCGGTGCTAATTGATAACTGCAATAAAGCCTTGTTGGAGCTAGATGGTCTGGAGGATAAAAGACTGCTCTCAGTACCAGAAGGGAATTTCAGACGGATACTGAAAGCACACTTGCTCAAACTCCTCGAATACAAAAGGCTATACTGGAAAAGGAGATGCACAATTAGATACTTCAAGTTCGGGGACGGCAACACAAAATTCTTTCATAGGGCTGCCACTGAAAGGTTTCGTCAAAACTCCATCGCCTCGCTTCGTTTGCCTGATGACACTGTTATCCACGACCATGTGGGCAAGGAGGCGGCTCTGTACCAGACTTACAGAGAGAGATTGGGATGAAGTAGCCCAACCAACATGCGTTTTGACCTGAATGCCATTATCAAAAGGATCAATGGCCTTGAAGCTCTCTCTGCCCCCCTTCACTCGAGCAGAAATAGACCAAGTGGTTAAGGAGATGCCCTCTGACCGAGCCCCCGGCCCGGATGGATTCACCGGAAGCTTCATCAAGTCATGTTGGCACATTGTGAAGGAAGACTTCTATCAGTTCTGTTTTGACTTTTATGCAGGGAAAATTGATCTCGAAAGTATAAACACGGGGTATATCACCCTTATTCCCAAAATTCAGTCGCCGGAGACGGCTAATGATTATCGCCCGATAACTCTACTAAACTGTTGTCTGAAACTCCTGACGAAACTCCTGGCCAATCGTTTACAGAAAGTGATCCTCAAAATTGTGCACCGCAACCAATATGGGTTCCTCCGGGGCAGATCGATACAGGACTGTGTCGCCTGGGCTTTTGAATTTATTCACCAGTGTCAAGCATCTAAGAGGGAGGTGGCAATTCTGAAACTAGATTTTGCCAAAGCTTTCGACACCATAGAGCACAAACCTATGATGGACATCATGCGATGCATGGGATTTGACGACAGATGGCTGGGATGGATCGATTGCCTATTTTCATTTGCAAAATCGTCGGTGCTCCTCAATGGGACTCCCGAGAGGCAGTTTTTCTGCAAACGGGGGGTGCGTCAAGGTGATCCGCTCTCCCCGCTCATATTTGTGCTCGCGGCGGACCTGTTACAGGCTGCAATCAATGACGCTTACCGTGCCGGGCTCATCCAGATGCCGATCCCAGTGCCTGGGGATGAGTACCCTGTTATTCAGTACGCGGACGACACTATATTAGTGATGCCTGCTAATCTGTCGCAGGCAGAGCACATGAAGATGATCCTGCAAGACTATGCGTCATCGGTGGGGCTGCGTATCAATTTTCAGAAGTCGACGTTGATCACTGTCAACACGTCGCAGGAGCTGACGGGACAGTTGGCCGGGGTTTTTGGCTGCGCGATCGGCACAATGCCGTTTACCTATCTTGGATTGCCGATGGGTACCACTAGGCCGACGATGACTGATCTTATGCCCATGGTGGCGTCTGTCGAACGCAGGCTATCCACTGCTGCTTCACTGTTGGATCTTGGGTCTAAACTGACGCTGGTAAACTCGGTGATCACATCCCTCACGATATACGCCATGTGCTCGATCAAAATCCCCCAGAAAATCCTGGACCATCTTGACAAGCTTCGGCGGTACTGTCTTTGGGCTAAAAACTCTGATGATGGACCCAAAAACCTCTCCCTGGCTGCGTGGGAGCTGGTCTGTCACCCGAAAAACAAAGGAGGGCTGGGTATCATCGATCTGAAAGTGCAGAATCAGGGGCTCCTCCTCAAACAATTGCACAAGTTCTTCAACAGAGAGGATGTGCCGTGGGTACAACTTATTTGGTTGGCCTACTATGAGGGCCTGGTACCACACGCGTCTGATCAGTGCGGATCGTTCTGGTGGCGGGATGTAATGCAACTATCGCCGATCTACAGAGGTGTGACGGAGGTGCGCATTGGAGACGGCAGCATGGTGTTGTTCTGGAAAGATCTTTGGCACGGAGAGATACTCGCCGAAAGCCACGCTCGCCTGTTCTCCTTCGCCAGAAACGAGGATGTCTCTGTCCAAGGGCTGCTGACAGCGAACACACTTGGCCAGAACTTTCACCTTCCCCTATCGTTGCAGGCCAGAGCGGAGTTGGAAGAGCTCCAGTCCAACTTGGCCGCGGTTGAACTTTCACCAGGTGAGAAGGACGAATGGAGTTGCATGTGGGGGCCGAAGGGTTTCGTCGCCAGCAAGTACTACAAAAACTGCTTCCACGAGATGGAGGCTGATGAAGCTTTCTCCTGGATTTGGCGGTCAAAATGCACTAACAAATGGAAGGTTTTTGCTTGGCTGATCATGGCGGACAGAATTAACACGCGCAATATGCTGAAGAGGAGGAAGTTGAAACTGAGGGACGACATATACACCTGCCTTCTATGTGATACCCCCCCCGGAGGAAACGGTGGAACATCTATTCTTTTGGTGCCCCTTCAGCAAAACGTGCTGGGACAGGCTGGGGATCGACTGGAGGCGATCGGGAGACAGGCTGAGCCTTTTGCATGCAGCCAAACGAGAGTGGACTCGACCCATGTTCATGGAGGTGTTTGTGATAGCCGCCTGGAGCCTTTGGAAAGAACGTAACAATAAGCATTTCAGAGGGGTGCCGCCCACGCATGATGGGTGGCTGCAGAGATTCAAGACAGACTTCGAGATGATGAAGCATAGGACGAAGGAGGGCCTCTGGCCATTCATTGATCATTTCCTGGCCAACGTTTAGATTGGCTGTGTTGTAATCAAACCCTACCCCCCACTCCCATCTTCTGTTTTCTTCCTCCCTCCCTAGTAGAGTGCTCCCCTTCCCCCCCAAGATATTGACATGTAGACTGTCGGTTGTAAGTGGTTCTCTTTAATATAAAAGTCAGTGAGGCTTTGCCTCACTGTCCTAATTCCTCAAAAAAAAAAACAGGTGGACTTTCCACCTCTCCCAAGCCACATGGGCCTTGAGGGACTTGTGCGCCTGGCCCAATAAGGCCAGGGCGCCTCCCCTCAGCCCATGCAAACCCTTGGGACGTGGTGGAACCCTTGGTGGACTTCTGGACTCCTTCGGAAGTTTCCGGAACCTTCTAGAAGCTTCCCGGTACAATACCGAAAAAACCCGAAACTTTTCCGGTAGCCAAAATATGACTTCCCATATATAAATCTTTACCTCCGGACCATTCTGGAACTCCTCGTGACGTCCGGGATCTCATCTGGGACTCCGAACAACCTTCGGTCACCAACATACATAACTCAACAATACAAAATCGTCACCGAACGTTAAGTGTGCAGACCCTGCGGGTTCGAGAACTATGTAGACATGACCGAGACAACTCTACGGTCAATAACCAATAGCGGGACCTGGATGCCCATATTGGTTCCTACATATTCTATGAAAATCTTTATCGGTCGAACCACGATGTCAAGGATTCAGACAATCCCGTATGCAGTTCCCTTTGTCCATCGGTATGTTACTTGCCCGAGATTCGATCGTCGGTATCTCCATACCTATTTCAATCTCATTACCGGCAAGTCTCTTTACTCGTTCCGTAACACAAGATCCCGTGACTAACTACTTAGTCACATTGCTTGCAAGCTTCTTGTGATGTTGTGTTACCGAGTGGGCCCAGAGATACCTCTTCGTCATACGGAGTGACAAATCCCAGTCTCGATCCATGCCAACTCAACAGACACCCTCGAAGATACCTATAGAGCACCTTTATAGTCACCCAGTTACGTTGTGACGTTTGATACATACAATGCATTCCTCCGGTGTCCGGGAGTTGCATGATCTCATGGTCGTAGGAACATATACTTGACATGGATAAAGCAGTAGCAACAAACTGACATGATCAAGTGCTATGCTTACGGTTGGGTCTTGTCCATCACATCATTCTCCTAATGATGTGATCCCGTTATCAGATGACAACTCATTGTCTATGGTCAGGAAACCTTGACCATCTCTGATCAACGAGCTAGTCTAGTAGAGGCTTACTAGGGACATAGTGTTGTCTATGTATCCACACATGTATCTGAGTTTCCGATCAATACAATTCTAGCATGGATAATAAACGATTATCATGAACAAGGAAATATGATAATAACCATTTTATTATTTCCTCTAGGGCATATTTCCAGCAGTCTCCCACTTGCACTAGAGTCAATAATCTAGCTCACATCGCTATGTGATTTACATTGTTATGAATTTAACACCCAATGAGTTCTGGGGTTCGATCATGTTTTGCATGTGAGAGAGGTTTTAGTCAACGTTCTACAACATTCAGATCCGTGTGTTCTTTGCAAATATATATGTCATACTGTAGATGCTGCTACCACGCTCCACTTGGAGCTATTCCAAATGGCTGCTCCACTATACATATCCGGATTACTTACTAAGAGTCATCCGGATTGGTGTCAAAGCTTGCATCGACGTAACTCTTTACGACGAACTCTTCATCACCTCCATAATCGAGAAACATTTCCTTAGTCCTCTAGTTACTAAGGATAATTTTGACTGTTGTCCAGTGATCCACTCCTGGATCACTCTTGTACCCCTTTGACAGACTCATGGCAAGGCACACACCAGGTGCGGTACACAGCATGGCATACTATACAGAGCCTATGGATAAGGCATAGGGGACGACCTTCGTCCTTTCTCTTTCTTCTGCCGTGGTCGAGCTTTGAGTCTTACTCAACTTCACACCTTACAAATCAGTCAAGAACTCTTTCTTTGACTGATCCATTTTGAACTCTTTCAAAATCTTGTCAAGGTATGTACTCATTGAAAGTCTTATTAGGCGTCTTAATCTATCTCTATAGATCTTGATGCCCAATATTTAAGTAGCTTTATCCAGGTCTTCCTTTGAAAAACTCCTTTCAAACAACCCTTTATGCTTTCCAGAAATTCTACATTATTTCCGATCAACAATATGTCAACCACATATACCTATCAGAAATTCTATAGTGCTCCCACTCACTTTATTGTAAATACAAGTTTCTTATAAACTTTGTATATACCCAAAAACTTTGATCTCCTTATCAAAGCGTATATTCCAACTCCGAGATGCTTGCCCCATTCCATAGAAGGATCACTGGAGTTTGCACACTTTTTAGCATCCTTAGGATCGACAAAACCTTGTGGTTGTATCACATACAACCTTTCCTCACGAAAACCGTTAAGGAAACTCTGTTTTGACATCCATTTGCCAGATTTCATAATCAAAAAATGCAGCAACTGCTAACATAATTCCAACAAACTTCAGCATCGCTATGGGTGAGAGAGTCTCATCGTAGTCAACTCCTTGAACTTGTCGGAAACTACTTTGCGACAAGTCGAGCCTTATAAATGGTGACAATTACCATCATCGTCTGTCTTCTTCTTAAAGGTCCATTTGTACTTAACGATCTGTCGTTCATCGGGCAAGTCTACCAAAGTCCATACTTGGTTTTCATACATGGATCCTATCTCGGATTTCACGGCGCATAGCCATTAGTTGGAATCCGGGCCCACCGTCGCTTCTTCATAGCTCGCAGGTTCACTATTGTCCAACAACATGACCTCTAAGACAGGATTCCGCACCACTTAGTGGCGGTACGATTCCTTGTCGACCTACGAGGCTCAGTAGTAACTTGATCTGAAGTTTCATGATCATCATCATTAGCTTCCTCTTCATTTGGTGTATGCACCACAGAAACATCTTTCTGCGTTGTGCTACCATCCAACTTAAGTGACGGTTCAATAACCTCATCAAGTTCTACCTTCCTCCCACTCAATTCTTTCGAGAGAAACTCTTTCTCGAGAAAGGATCCGTTTTTAGCAACAAACACTTTGCCCTTGGATCTGAGATAGAAGGTATACCCAACTGTTTCCTTAGGGTATCCTATGAAGACGCATTTGTCCGCTTTGGGTTCGAGCTTATCAGGTTGAAGTCTTTTCACATAAGCATCGTATTCCCAAACTCTAAGAAATGACAGCTTAGGTTTCTGCCAAACCATAATTCATACGGTGTCATCTTAACAGATTTAGATGGTGCCCTATTTAAAGTGAATGTAGTTGTCTCTAACGCATAACCCCAAAACGATAGTGGCAAATCGGCAAGAGATATCATAGAACGCACCATATCCAATAGAGTACGGCTACGATATTCGGACACACCATTACACTGTGGTGTTCCAGGTGGCATGTGTTGTGAAATAACTTCCACAGTGTCTTAAATATATACCAAAACTCGTAACTCAGATGTTTACCTCCACAATCATATCGTAGATATTCAATCTTCTTGTCACGATGATCTTCAACTTCACTCTGAAATTTCTTGAACTTTCAAAAGTTTCAGACTTGTGATTCATCAAGTAAACATACCAGTATCTACTCAAATCATCTGTGAAGGTAAGATAATAACAATATCCACCGCGTGCTTCAATGCTCATTGGATATCATACATCAATATGTATTATTTCCAATAAGTCACTTGCCCCCTCCATCGAACCGGAAAATGGGGTCTTAGTCATCTAGCCCAAGAGGCATGGTTCGCATGTCTCAAGCGATTCAAAATCGAGTGAGTCCAAAGATCCATCAGCATGAAGCTTCTTCATGCAATTTACACCAATATGACCTTAGCAGCAATGCCACAAGTATGTGGTACTATCATTATCAACTTTGCATCTTTCGGCATCAATATTATGAACATGTGTATCAATACGATTGAGATTCAATAAACCATTCACATTGGATGCATGACCATTGAAGGTATTATTCATGTAAACAGAACAACCATTATTCTCTGACTTAAATGAATAACCGTATTGCAATAAACACGATCTAATCATGTTCATGCTCAACGCAAACACCGAATAACATTTATTTAGGTTCAACACTAATCCCGAAGGTAGAGGGAGCGTGTGATGGTGATCACATCAACCTTGGAAACACTTCCAACACACATCGTCACCTCACCCTTAGATAGTCTCCGTTTATTCCGTAACTTTTACTTCGAGTTACCAATATCAGCAACTAAACTGGTATCTAATACCCAGGTGCTACTAGGAGTACTAGTACGGTACACATCAATAATATGTATATCAAATATACTTTTGTTGACGTTGCCAGCCTTCTTATCTGCCATGTATCTAGGGTAGTTCCGCTATCAGTGACCGTTCCCTTATAATAGAAGCACTTAGTCTCGGGTTTGGGTTCAACCTTGGGTTTCTTCACTGGAGCGGCAACTGTTTTGCCATTCTTGAAGTTTCCCTTCTTCCCCTTGCCCTTCTTGAAACTAGTGGTCATGTTAACCATCAACACTTAATGCTCCTTCTTGATTTCTACCTTCGCGGCCTTAAGCATTGCGAACAGCTCCAGGATCACTATTTCCATCCCTTGCATGTTATAGTTCATCACAAAGCTCTAGTAGCTTGGTGATAGTGACTGGAGAACTCTGTCAATCACTATCTTATCTAGAAGATGAACTCCCACTTGATTCAAGTGATTGTAGTACCCAGACATTTTGAGCACATGCTCACCGATTGAGCTATTCTCCTCCATCTTGCAGGCAAAGAAATTTGTCAGAGGTCTCATACCTCTCAACACAGGCATGAGCCCGAAATTCCAATTTCAGCTCTCGGAACATCTCATATGCTCCGTGATGTTCAAAACGTCTTTGGATCCTCAATTCTAAGCCGTAAAGCATGGCGCACTAAACTATCAAGTAGTCATCAGAACGTGTCTGCCAGACGTTCACAACATCCACAGACGACGCTTGAGGGGGTGGCGCACCGAGCGGTGCATCGAGGACATAAGCCTTCTGTGCAGCAATGAGGACAGTCCTCAGATCACAGACCCAGTCCGTATAATTGCTACCATCATCTTTCAACTTATTTTTTCTCTAGGAACGTATCAAAAATACAGGGGAGCTACGGCGCGAGCTATTGATCTACAACATAATTTGCAAAGACATTTTGACTATGTTCATGATAATGAGTTCAGTTAATCATATTACTAAAGAACTCCCACTCAAATTGACATCCCTCCGGTCATCCGAGTGTTACATGATCCAAATTCACCAACCCAAGTCCGATCATCACGTGAGATGAGGTGGTTTCAATGGTGAACATCTCCATGTTGATCATATCTACTATATGACTCATGTTCGACCTTTCGGTCTCTTGTGTTCCGAGGCCATGTCTGTACATGCTAGGCTCGTCAAGTTTAACCCGAGTGTTCCGCATGTGCAAAACTGGCTTGCACCCATTGTATGTGAACGTAGAGTCTATCACACCCGATCATCACGTGGTGCTTCGAAATGACGAACTTTCGCAACGGTGCACACTCGGGGAGAACACAATTTTATCTTGAAATTTTAGTGAGGGATCACCTTATGATGCTACCGTCGTCCTAAGCAAAACAAGGTGCATAAAAGGATTAACATCACATGCAAATCATAAGTGACATGATATGGCCATGATCTTGTGCTTTTGATCTTTATCTCCAAAGCACTGGCATGATCTCCATCGTCACTGGCATAACACCATGATCTCCATCATCTTGATCTCCATCAACGTGTCGTCATGAGGTTGTCGCGCCAACTATTGCTTCTACAACTATTGCTAACTCATAGCGATAAAGTAAAGCAAAAAAAGGCGAAAATAAATTAAAGACAACCCTATGGCTCCTGCCGGTTGCCGTACTCATCGACATGCAAGTTGTGATAATCTATACAAAACATGATCATCTCATACATCAAATATATCTCATCATGTTTCTGGCCATATCATATCACATCATACCCTGCAAAAACAAGTTAGACGTCCTCTAATTTGTTGTTGCATGTTTTATGTGGCTGCTATGGGTATCTAGCAAGAACGATTCTTACCTATGCAAAACCACAACGGTGATATACAAGTTGCTATTTCACCTTCTACAAGGACCACCTCTGTCGAATCCGATTCAACTAAAGTGGGAGAGACAGACACCCGCCAGCCATCTAATGCAACAAAGTTACATGGCAGTCGATGGAACCGGTCTCTCGTACATGGACGAGTAAGGTTGGTCCGAGCCGCTTCATCCCACAATACCGCCGAATCAAGATAAGACTAAGGAGGGAAGCAATCTGAATATCAACGCTCACAAACTCCTTTGTGTTCTACACGTGATCTCATCTACGCATAGACCTAGCTCATGATGCCACTATTGGGGAACGTTGCATGGGAAACAAATACTTTCCTACGCACACACAAGATCTATCCATGGTGATGAGCATCTACGAGAGGGGAGATCGGATCTACATACCCTTGTAGATCGCTAAGCGGGAAGCGTTAAGAAACGCGGTTGATGTAGTCGAACGTCTTCGCGATCCAAATCGCAATCCGTCCCGCGATCCAATCACGATCCCTCCCGATCTAGCGCCGAACGGACGGCACCTCCGCGTTCAGCACACGTACAGCTCGATGACGTCTCCGCCTCCTCGATCCAGTGAGCGAGGTTGGAGTAGTAGATAAGTTCTCTGGCAACACGACGGCGTGGTGGTGGCGGTGGTGGTGCTATCCCGGCAGGGCTACGCCTAGCGCTACCGAAACCGCGAACGGACGAGAAAACGATCTAGGGAGAGAGAGGGGCACCAAGGGCTTCGTGTGTGCTCTTGGGGCGCCCCCTCCCCTCTATATATAGGTGGAGGGGCGTGGAGATCAGCCCCTCCAAGCCCTAGGGCGCAGCCAAGGGGGAGGGGCTGGACTCCTAGTCCAATTCCCTCCCTTTCCATAAACAGGTGGACTTTCCACCTCTCCCAAGCCACATGGGACTTGAGGGACTTGTGCGCCTGGCCCAATAAGGCCAGGGCGTCTCCCCTCAGCCCATGCAAACCCTTGGGACGTGGTGGAACCCTTGGTGGACTTCCGGGCTCCTCCGGAAGTTTCCGAAACCTTCTAGAAGCTTCCCGGTACAATACCGGAAAAACCCGAAACTTTTCCGGTAGCCAAAATATGACTTCCCATATATAAATCTTTACCTCCGGACCATTCTGGAACTCCTCGTGATGTCCGGGATCTCATCCGGGACACCGAACAACCTTTGGTCACTGTCGTGGTTTTGTCACGGCAAGATGTCCGGGTTAACGGACTTGAGGTGTGAGGTCATCGCAGCTATGTGGCGGCTTGAGAGGAGTTGGTCGGGATCGAGAGATGCGAGTTTACCCAGGTTCGGCCCCTCACGGTGGAGGTAAAAGCCTACGTCCTGCTTATGCTGTATTAACTGGTATATCGATTACAAGGGGCGGCTTGCTTGCCCTAACTCCCGATAGTTGATCTCTCTCGCCGTAAGGCTTCTCCCGCCGTAAGGCGTCTCTCGCATTAAGGCGTCTCTCGCCATAAGGCGTCTCTCGCCGTAAGGCGTCTCCCGCCGTAAGGCGTCTCTCGCCGTAAGGCTTCTCCTGCCGTAAGGCGTCTCTCGCCGTAAGGCGTCTCCCGCCGTAAGGCTTGTCTCTCTAAGACCTGTCTATGGAGACGTCTAAAAACTTGACCCTCTTGGGGTGACCCGCCCCTCCTTATATAAGCTGAAGAGGCGGTTTACATGTAGAGTCTAAGTCGGATTGAGACTTAACTTATTATGACTTCCCATCGCGGGCTTCTCCTCATGGGCTTCTGAGTCCCGGGCTTCTTATCTGAGACGGGCGGCTTTGACCGGGCGGCTTACAATCAGGGTTTATCTTCAAGACTCATCTTCAGGGACTCGTCTCCGGGACTTAACTATCTGTCGGGTTAACTGTCTGCCGGGTTACGAGTTATAACTGTCTGACGGGTTAACTGTCTACCGGGTTAACTGTGTGCCGGGTTACGAGTTATAACTGTCTGACGGGTTAACTGTCTACCGGGTTAACTGTCTGCCGGGTTACGAGTTATAACTGTCTGACGGGTTAACTGTCTACCGGGTTAACTGTCTGCCGGGTTACGAGTTATAACTGTCTGACGGGTTAACTGTCTACCGGGTTAACTGTCCGTCGGGTTACGAGTTATAACTGTCTGACGGGTTAACCACGGGGTATATCCCCGACATTAGCCCCCAGGTTAGCTTGAATTTATTCATGGTAACCTCCTGAAAAAATAATAAACATGTTTAAGTGACCGGCTCACTCCCCTGGCCGGCTTATTTCACTGGAGTGGATCCTCAAAAATCCGGGTTTCTTCTTCATATGAATGAGCCATCTTCTCAATCGTCTTGCTTGTCGGTGTCCTTTGAAGTAAAATACTAGGAATACAACACCCATATGCCATTGAGTCGGCCTCCAACACTCTTGGCGGGTCATCACCGTTGGGTCATAATTTTTGATATATCCATATTACCTGTAGCCCCCAAGCTCCAAGTTTATCCATGATGACTTGGTGCTTTGCAATAATGTCTTTGATTGTGTAGCCCCCAAGTACTAGGTTGTCTGGCCTGCCGCAGCCTGGGACTTGTAACTGTCTTGTACCTTTTAAAGCTTCAGCTGGTGTAGCCCCCCAAGGGCCGGGTCAGTAAGAAATACTGGGCTAGGACTTTAGAAAAATACAGAACGGCCGGCTCATCTCCTTGAGATAACAGGGTCTTGTTGATAATGTCATGATTTGAAAACCAGCTTGCATTAGCCCCCAAGTGCCGTGGTGCGTGCTTGCAGCGACATGGGACTTGCATACTTGATATCAACTGGACTTGAATAATGTAGCCCCCAAGTGCCGGGTTGTCTGCCTGCGGCGACTCGGGACTGTATAAGAAGAACATGGCTCCTTGACCGTGGTTGTAACCCGGTGTCAATAGTGAAATCCCTGCTCGTGGTTGCGGTGCAACCCGGCAAATATATGCTTGAGAAATCCATGAGTGCTGTAGTATACTACAGAACACTGGTTGAAGAAAACCAAGAGCCGGTCAATTTAGATGACCCGGCATTTATAATTGATAGGGCGGCTCTTCAAGAATAACCAATTTTTCAAGTCGTCTTGTATTCTGTCCGTGACATCTTTCGTCACACTTTAATAGCGGCTCAGATCAAGAGATAAGACCTGCAAAAAATAAACAATACAGAGTATGTTCTGTATTGTTGTGAGGGCGGCTTGAAAAAGCACAACCCGGAGAGGTTTAACTCTCACATAGTCTTGCTTCTTCTTTCATAATCTTGCTCTGACCCGGTTTGGCAAACCGGCATGATATGAAATGTATGATGCAATGTAATGTATGATGGAATGCATGATGCAATGTATGATGCAATGCATGATGTTCTCTGCTCTTACAAGTCATCCAAAGAGGGGGTAAGTGGCCAACTCGCTGCACCCCAATATTGGAGAGGTTATCAAAAGAGGGGGTGAGTGGCTAACTCGCTGCACCCCAATTTTGAAAAAGGTCATCAAAGAGGGGGTAAGTTTTCAACTCGCTGCACCCCAATTTGGAAAAAATCATCAAAAGAGGGGGTAAGTTCTCAACTCGCTGCACCCCAATTTTGGAATAAGTCATCAAAGAGGGGGTAAGTTTTCAACTCGCTGCACCCCAATTTGGAAAAAATCATCAAAAGAGGGGGTAAGTTCTCAACTCGCTGCACCCCAATTTTGGAATAAGTCATCAAAGAGGGGGTAAGTATTCAACTCGCTGCACCCCAATTTGGAAAAAATCATCAAAAGAGGGGGTAAGTTCTCAACTCGCTGCACCCTAATTTTGGAATAAGTCATCAAAGAGGGGGTAAGTATTCAACTCGCTGCACCCCAATTTGGAAAAAAATCCTCAAAAGAGGGGGTAAGTATACAACTCGCTGCACCCCAATTTTGGCATTGTTGATGGAATCAAACTCTGGGTTCAAGACCCGCCTTACAGTGGCTGAAAAGCCTGATCGAGAGGGTTGAAGCTTAACCCGGTGGGTTGAAAACCCTCAAACGACCTTGTCAATGATATTAACTTGTGCACCATCTTGTAAGCCGCCGTCATGTAAGCCGCCGTATAATGATGCTATTTTTGCTGAAGAGTTTTTGCACAGTCCTGTAAGCCGCCATCTTACTGAATCATGTCTGTAGTGTTGGGGAACGTTGCATGGGAAACAAAAATTTTCCTACGCACACACAAGATCTATCCATGGTGATGAGCATCTACGAGAGGGAGAGTGAATCTACATACCCTTGTAGATCGCTAAGCGGAAGCGTTAATAAACGCGGTTGATGTAGTCGAACGTCTTCGCGATCCAAATCGCCGAGCGTCCCGCGATCCAATCACGATCCTTCCGATCTAGTGCCGAACGGACGGCACCTCCGCGTTCAACACACGTACGGCTTGATGACGCCTTCACCTCCTCGATCCAGCGAGCGATGGTGAAGTAGTGGTTGAGTTCCAGCAGCACGACGGCGTGGTGATGGTGGTGAGGAACAATCTCTGCAGGGCTTCGCCAAGCGCTACGGAGATTATGACGGAGGAACTAGAGGGCTAGGGTTGCCGGCACACGGCTTGGGAAATCCTGATGTGTCCCGTGTGCTAGCCCTGCCCCTCTATTTATATGTTGAGCCTTGGGGTCTAAACTTGGAGTAAAAGCCTCCTCCGGGTCGGTTTTGCCCGCACAAGGTCGGTTTGGCCCGCAGGGAAAGAGTCCAACTCGGACCCCTGCCGAATCGTGCACAGCCGCACACAAGCGGTAGTACCGCTTCACACAAGCGGTAGTACCGCTTGGGCGGTAGTACCGCTTCACACAAGCGGTAGTACCGCTCCGGCGGTAGTACCGCTTCACCAAGCGGTAGTACCGCTTACGCGGCAGCAAAACTACTTTTGCACTTTCCAATACCTTGTGGGCTTTATCCCTTTGGCTCATATAAAGTGTTGCTGCACCCGAACACTTCGGTAAACATCCGGAACCCCTTCCGGTGAACTTCGGAACTCTTCCGGAGATCAAAACACTATTATCACATATATCAATCTTTACCTCCGGACTATTCCGGAGATCCTCGTCATGTCCGGGATCTTATCCGGGACTCCGAACAACTTTCGGTCACCAACATAATAACTCAATTATACTAATCGTCACCAAACGTTAAGTGTGTAGACCCTGCGGGTTCGAGAACTATGTAGACATGACCGAGACACCTCTACGGCCAATAACCAATAGCGGGACCTGGATGCCCATATTGGCTCCTACATATTCTACGAAGATCTTTTATCGGTCGAACCTCTATGTCAAGGATTCAGTTAATCCCGTATGCTGTTCCCTTTGTTCTTCGGTATGTTACTTGCCCGAGATTCGATCGTCGGTATCTCTATACCTAGTTCAATCTCGTTACCGGCAAGTCTCTTTACTCGTTCCGTAATACAAGATCTCGTGGCTAACACTTTTAGTCACATTGCTTGCAAGGCTCATTGTGATGTTGTATTACCGAGTGGGCCCTGAGATACCTCTCCGTCATACGGAGTAACAAATCCTAGTCTTGATCCATGCCAACCCAACAGACACCCTCGGAGATATCTGTAGAGCACCTTTATAGTCACCCAGTTACGTTGCGACGTTTGATACACACAAGGTATTCTTCCGGTGTCAGTGAGTTGTATGATCTCATGGTCAAAGGAACAGATACTTGACATGCAGAAAACAATAGCAATAAACTGACACGATCAAATGCTACGTTTACAGTTTGGGTCTTGTCCATCACATCATTCTCCTAATGATGTGATCCCGTTATCAAATGACATCTCATGTCCATGGCCAGGAAACCTTAACCATCTTTGATCAACAAGCTAGTCAACTAGAGGCTTACTAGGGACACAGTGTTGTCTATGTACCCACACATGTATTTGAGTTTCCAATCAATACAATTATAGCATGGATAATAAACGATTATCATGAACAAGGAAATATAATAATAACCAATTTATTATTGCCTCTAGGGCATATTTCCAACAGTCTCCCACTTGCACTAGAGTCAATAATCTAGTTCACATCACTATGTGATTTACATTGTAATGAATCGAACACCCATGCAGTTCTGGTGTTGTTCATGTTTAGCCCTTGGAAGAGGTTTAGTCATCGGATCTGCAATATTTAGATCCGTGTGTACTTTGCAAATATTTATGTCGTCCTCCTTGATGTAATCGCGGATGGAATTGAAACGTCGCTTTATGTGTCTGGTCCTCTTGTGAAATCTTGGTTCCTTGGCTAGAGCAATGGCACCAGTATTATCACAAAACAGAGTCATTGGGTTAAGCGCACTAGGCACAACTCCAAGATCTGTCATGAACTCCTTCATCCAGACACCTTCCTTCGCCGCCTCCGAGGCAGCGATGTACTCCGCTTCGCATGTAGAATCTGCTACCACGCTTTGCTTGGAACTGCACCAGCTAACCGCACCCCCATTAAGAATAAATACGTATCCGGTTTGCGACTTAGAGTCATCCGGATCAGTGTCAAAGCTTGCATCGACGTAACCCTTTACGACGAGCTCTTGATCACCTCCATAAACGAGAAACATGTCCTTAGTCCTTTTCAGGTACTTCAGGATATTCTTGACCGCCGTCCAGTGTTCCATTCCTGGATCACTTTGAAACCTTCCGACCATACTTATGGCAAGGCTGACATCGGGTCTTGTGCACAGCATTGCATACATGATAGAGCCTATGGCCAAAGCATAGGGGATGACACTCATCTTTTCTCTATCTTCTGCAGTCACTGGGCATTGAGTCTTACTCAACTTCACACCTTGCAAAACAGGCAAGAACCCCTTCTTGGACTGATCCATTTTGAACTTCTTCAAAATCTTATCAAGGTATGTGCTTTGTGAAAGTCCTATTAAGCGTCTTGATCTATCTCTATAGATCTTGATGCCTAATATGAAAGCAGCTTCTCCTAGGTCCTTCATTGAAAAACTCTTGTTCAAATTTTCCTTTACGCTTTCCAGCATTTCTATATTGTTTCCAATCAGCAATATGTCATCCACATATAATATTAGAAACGCTATAGAGCTCCCACTCACTTTCTTGTAAATACAAGCTTCTCCGTAAACTTGTATAAACTCGAACGCTTTGATCACCTCATCAAAACGAAGATTCCAACTCCGAGATGCTTGCACCAGTCCATAAATGGATCGCTGGAGTTTGCAAACTTTGTCAGCATTCTCTGGATCGACAAAACCTTCTGGTTGCATCATATACAACTCTTCCTTAAGGTAACCGTTAAGGAACGCTGTTTTGACATCCATCTGCCAAATTTCATAATCGAAAAAGGCAGCTATTGCTAACATGATTCTGACGGACTTAAGCATCGCTACGGGTGAGAAGGTCTCATCGTAGTCAACTCCTTGAACTTGTGAAAAACCCTTTGCCACAAGTCGAGCTTTATAGACGGTGACATTACCGTCCGCGTCCGTCTTCCTCTTAAAGATCCATTTGTTCTGAATGGCCTTACGCCCTTCAGGTAATACTTCCAAAGTCCACACTTTGTTTTCATACATGGATCCCATCTCGGATTTCATGGCCTCTAACCACTTCTCGGAATCCGGGCCCATCATCGCTTCTCCATAGCTCGTAGGTTCATCGTTGTTTAACAACATGACCTCTAAGACAGGGTTGCCGTACCACTCAGGAGCAGTACGCGTCCTTGTCGACCTACGAGGTTCGATAGCAACTTGATCCAAAGCTTCATGATCATCATCATTAACTTCCTCTTCAGCTAATGTAGGCTCCACAGAAACAATTTTCTGCGCTGCGCTACTCTCAGGTTGAAGTAAAGGTTCAACAACCTCATCAAGTTCTATCTTCCTCCCACTCAATTCTTTCGAGAGAAACTCTTTCTCAAGAAATGTTCCGTTTTTAGCGACAAACACTTTGCCCTCGGATCTGAGGTAGAAGGTATACCCAACTGTCTCTTTTGGGTATCCTATGAAGACGCATTTCTCCGCTTTGGGTTCCAGCTTTTCAGGCTGAAGCTTTTTGACATAAGCATCACATCCCCAAACTTTAAGAAACGACAGCTTTGGCTTCTTGCCAAACCAAAGTTCATATGGCGTTGTCTCAACGGATTTCGATGGTGCCCTATTTAAAGTGAATGCAGCTGTCTCTAATGCATAACCCCAAAACGATAGTGGCAAATCGGCAAGAGACATCATAGATCGCACCATATCCAATAAGGTTCGATTACGACGTTCGGACACACCATTACGCTGTGGTGTTCCAGGCGGTGTTAATTGTGAAACAATTCCACACTGTCTTAAGTGACTGCCAAACTCATAACTCAGATATTCTCCCCCTCGATCAGATCGTAGGAATTTAATCTTCTTGTTATGATGATTCTCAACTTCACTCTGAAATTGTTTGAACTTTTCAAATGTTTCAGACTTGTGTTTCATTAAGTAAATATACCCATATCTACTTAAGTCATCAGTGAAGGTGAGAAAGTAACGATAACCACCGCGCGCCTCAATACTCATCGGACCGCACACATCAGTATGTATGATTTCCAATAAGTTACTTGCCCGTTCCATTGTTCCAGAGAACGGCGTTTTAGTCATCTTGCCCATGAGGCATGGCTCACATGTGTCAAGTGATTCAAAATCAAGTGACTCCAAAAGTCCATCAGCATGGAGCTTCCTCATGCGTTTTACGCCAATATGACCTAAACGGCAGTGCCACAAGAAAGTGGTATTATCATTATCAATTCTACATCTTTTGGCATCAATGTTATGAACATGTGTATCATTACTGTCGAGATTCAATAAGAATAAACCCCTCACATTGGGTGCATGACCATAAAAGATATTACTCATATAAATAGAACAACCATTATTCTCTGATTTAAATGAGTAACCGTCTCGCAATAAACAAGATCCAGATATAATGTTCATGCTTAACGCAGGCACCAAATAACACTTATTTAGGTTCATCACTAATCCCGACGGTAATCGAAGTGCGAGCGTGCCGACGGCGATCACATCAACCTTGGAACCATTTCCCACGCGCATCGTCACTTCGTCCTTTGCCAGCCTCCGTCTATTCCGCAGTTCCTGTTTTGAGTTGCAAATATGAGCAACCGCACCGGTATCAAATACCCAGGCACTACAACGAGAGTTGGTAAGGTACACATCAATAACATGTATATCATATATACCTTGTTTGTTGTTGGCCGCCTTCTTGTCAGCCAAATACTTGGGGCAATTCCGCTTCCAGTGTCCAGTTCCCTTGCAATGAAAACACACAGTTTCTGGTTTGGGTCCAGCCTTGGGTTTCTTCACGAGAGGAGCAACTGCTTTGCCACTCTGCTTGGAGTTACCCTTCTTACCCTTGCCATTTTTCTTGAAACTAGTGGTTTTATTGACCATCAACACTTGATGCTCCTTCTGAATTTCAGACTCAGCGGCTTTCAGCATCGCAAACAGCTCGGCGACTGACTTGTTCATCCCGTGCATGTTATAGTTCAACACGAAGCTCTTGTAGCTAGGTGGCAATGATTGAAGAACTCTGTCAGTGATAGCCTCTGGCGGAAGGGGCATCCCTAACTCAGCCAGACGGGTGGAGTACCCAGACATTCGTAGCACGTGATCACTGATAGACCCGTTCTCCTCCATCTTGCAAGCATAGAACTTATCGGAGATCTCATATCTCTCGATCCGGGCATTCTTCTGAAAGATAAACTTCAACTCCTGGAACATCTCATATGCTCCATGACGTTCAAAACGTCTTTGAAGTCCCGGTTCTAAGCCATACAACATTGCACATTGAACTATTGAGTAATCATCAGAACGAGCCTGCCAGGCGTTCACAACGTCTAGAGACTCAACTGGAGCGGGTGGATCACCAAGCGGTGCATCAAGGACATAAGCCTTCTGGGAAGCCGTAAGGATAATCCTTAGATTACGGGCCCAGTCCACAAAGTTACTTCCATCATCTTTCAACTTAACTTTCTCTAGGAACGCATTAAAATTCAGGGGTGCTACTGCGCGAGCCATGATCTACAACATAAATATAGCAAAGACAACTTAGACTATTGTTCTAGATAATGAGTTTAGTTAATCATATTACTATAAAAACTCCCACTCAAATTGACATCCCTCCGGTCATTCGAGTGTAACATGATCCAAATCCACCAACTCAAGTCCGATCATCACGTGAGTTGAGGTGGTTTCAATGGTGAACATCTTCATGTTGATCATATCTACTATATGACTCATGTTCGACCTTTCGGTCTCTTGTGTTCCGAGGCCATGTCTGTACATGCTAGGCTCGTCAAGTTTAACCCGAGTGTTCCGCACGTGCAACATGGCTTACACCCGTTGTATGCGAACGTAGAGTCTATCACACCCGATCATCACGGCGTGTCTCGAAACGACGAACTTTCGCAACGGTGCACACTTGGGGAGAACACAATTTATCTTGAAATTTAAGTGAGGGATCACCTTATAATGCTACCGTCGTCCTAAGCAAAATAAGATGCATAAAAAGGATTAACATCACATGCAAATCATAAGTGACATGATATGGCCATGAACTTGTGCTTTTGATCTCCATCTCCAAAGCACCGGCATGATCTCCATCGTCACCGGCATGACACCATGATCTCCATCATCTTGATCTCCATCAACGTGTCGCCATAAGGTTGTCGCGCCGACTGATGCTTCCACGACTATAGCTAACGTTTAGCGATAAAGTAAAGCATTACATAGCGCTTAATGATTGACACGCAGGTCATACAATAATTAAAGACAACTCTATGGCTCCTGCCAGTTGCCGTACTCATCGACATGCAAGTCGTGATATTCTATACAAAACATGATCATCTCATACATCACATATATCTCATCATGTAATTGGCCATATCACATCACAACATACCCTGCAAAAACAAGTTAGACGTCCTCTAATTGTTGTTGCAAATTTTACGTGGCTGCTACGGGTTTGCAAGAACCGTTCTTACCTACGCAAAACCACAACGTGGTGTAGTGATTGCTTTTTGATCTTCTAAAAGAACCCTCTTCATTGAAATCGATTCAACTAAAGTGAGAGAGACAGACACCCGCTAGCCATCTTTATGCAACGAAGTTACATGTCAGTTGAAGGAACCTGTCTCGCGTAAGTGTACGCGTAATGTCGGTCCGGGCCGCTTCATCTCACAGTACCGCCGAATCAAATATCAACTAGTAACGGCAAGCAATATGTATACACCCACGCCCACAACTCGTTTGTGTTCTACTCGAGATCTCATCTACGCATAGACCTAGCTCATGATGCCACTGTTGGGGAACGTTGCATGGGAAACAAAAATTTTCCTACGCACACACAAGATCTATCCATGGTGATGAGCATCTACGAGAGGGAGAGTGAATCTACATACCCTTGTAGATCGCTAAGCGGAAGCGTTAATAAACGCGGTTGATGTAGTCAAACGTCTTCGCGATCCAAATCGCCGAGCGTCCCGCGATCCAATCACGATCCTTCCGATCTAGTGCCGAACGGACGGCACCTCCGCGTTCAACACACGTACGGCTTGATGACGCCTTCACCTCCTCGATCCAGCGAGCGATGGTGAAGTAGTGGTTGAGTTCCAGCAGCACGACGGCGTGGTGATGGTGGTGAGGAACAATCTCTGCAGGGCTTCGCCAAGCGCTACGGAGATTATGACGGAGGAACTAGAGGGCTAGGGTTGCCGGCACACGGCTTGGGAAATCCTGATGTGTCCCGTGTGCTAGCCCTGCCCCTCTATTTATATGTTGAGCCTTGGGGTCTAAACTTGGAGTAAAAGCCTCCTCCGGGTCGGTTTTGCCCGCACAAGGTCGGTTTGGCCCGCAGGGAAAGAGTCCAACTCGGACCCCTGCCGAATCGTGCACAGCCGCACACAAGCGGTAGTACCGCTTCACACAAGCGGTAGTACCGCTTGGGCGGTAGTACCGCTTCACACAAGCGGTAGTACCGCTCCGGCGGTAGTACCGCTTCACCAAGCGGTAGTACCGCTTACGCGGCAGCAAAACTACTTTTGCACTTTCCAATACCTTGTGGGCTTTATCCCTTTGGCTCATATAAAGTGTTGCTGCACCCGAACACTTCGGTAAACATCCGGAACCCCTTCCGGTGAACTTCGGAACTCTTCCGGAGATCAAAACACTATTATCACATATATCAATCTTTACCTCCGGACTATTCCGGAGATCCTCATCATGTCCGGGATCTTATCCGGGACTCCGAACAACTTTCGGTCACCAACATAATAACTCAATTATACTAATCGTCACCAAACGTTAAGTGTGTAGACCCTGCGGGTTCGAGAACTATGTAGACATGACCGAGACACCTCTACGGCCAATAACCAATAGCGGGACCTGGATGCCCATATTGGCTCCTACATATTCTACGAAGATCTTTTATCGGTCGAACCTCTATGTCAAGGATTCAGTTAATCCCGTATGCTGTTCCCTTTGTTCTTCGGTATGTTACTTGCCCGAGATTCGATCGTCGGTATCTCTATACCTAGTTCAATCTCGTTACCGGCAAGTCTCTTTACTCGTTCCGTAATACAAGATCTCGTGGCTAACACTTTTAGTCACATTGCTTGCAAGGCTCATTGTGATGTTGTATTACCGAGTGGGCCCTGAGATACCTCTCCGTCATACGGAGTAACAAATCCCAGTCTTGATCCATGCCAACCCAACAGACACCCTCGGAGATATCTGTAGAGCACCTTTATAGTCACCCAGTTACGTTGCGACGTTTGATACACACAAGGTATTCTTCCGGTGTCAGTGAGTTGTATGATCTCATGGTCAAAGGAACAGATACTTGACATGCAGAAAACAATAGCAATAAACTGACACGATCAAATGCTACGTTTACAGTTTGGGTCTTGTCCATCACATCATTCTCCTAATGATGTGATCCCGTTATCAAATGACATCTCATGTCCATGGCCAGGAAACCTTAACCATCTTTGATCAACAAGCTAGTCAACTAGAGGCTTACTAGGGACACAGTGTTGTCTATGTACCCACACATGTATTTGAGTTTCCAATCAATACAATTATAGCATGGATAATAAACGATTATCATGAACAAGGAAATATAATAATAACCAATTTATTATTGCCTCTAGGGCATATTTCCAACATGTAGCCCCCGAGTCTTAAGTTGACTCGAAGAGGCGGCTTGAGATTCTCCATACTTAACCATGATATAAGTCGGCATCGGAACGCTGGAATGTGTTTGAAGCCGCAGGCAAAGTGGCGAGTTGATAATCTTCGTAACACTCATTGTATATCCTTTAGCGTTGATAACGCGATGCGAATCCACGGGAGGTTGAGGTCGACTGCGGCGGGTTATAAATGATCCTGTATGAGCTATCCATTGAGCCATCTGGTGGAAGCTGACAATATATTATGATCTACTCCAGGGTTATTGGAATAAACCGCACCGCAGGGCGGCGACTTGCACATGTCCGCTGGGCAGCTTGTGTGAGCAGACGGGGCTCTGAGTTGTTGATATATATATGCAGGAGTCGGCCAGTAACCCGGCGCGGACAAGAAAGTCGGCCGCGGGCGCTGTAAACCGGTGCGGACGGCCGAGTCAATCGCAGGCACGGTAAGCCGTGCGGTCGAGCGAGTCAGCCGCGTAGTGCTGATGTAGATTGGGCCGCCGAGGCGGCGGTTTGTACACGTCCGTTGGGCGGTTTGTACACGTCCGTTGGGCGGGTTGAGGTGAGGCGACCACCACTTGGCGGCGGCTCGCAGGCGTTTGAGGCAGAGCGGCTGAGGCGGCCGGCGACTCAATGCAAGGCCCGTGTGAGGGCTGCTCGGAACGAGGCCACAGCGGCTGCGTCCGAATCCAACCCCAATCCACGTCTTTGCCCTGGTTGTAGTTGGTTTGACTCTCCGTCTGACCATGTAAGAGCTTCTGTTGGTATTTTCTCTGTAGGAATTTGCATTGCTGATAACCACAGAGATGGCTCAAAGCGAGGCCAAGTGGAGGTAGCCCGCCGGCGGAGACAGCGTAGGCCGTCTTGCATGTAAAGGCGGCGGCGGCCGTTGGCCACCGCGGTGGAAACAGTGACTTGCGGCCGGGGTGACTCGCAGCAAAGGTAGGAGCGGAGGCGAACCACGGCGATTTGAAGCAACGGAGGGCCGCGGCGGGTCAACGAGGCGAGGCGAGGCCATGGCGGCTCACGGGAGCGGCGGCGCAAGACGGCGGCTGGCTGGATCAGCGGCAGCGCAGGAGCAGCCGCGGCGACTGGCGGCTCGGGCGAGGTGAAGCCATCGCAGAGGTGAAACAGAGTCGGCCGCGCGGAATCCAAACAAGTGCGTCGAGGCGAGGCGGCTCGAATCCGAGCCGTGGCTGGCTTGATAAATCCACGTCCGTGTCAACTTCTAAGCCGTGGCCTTCTGCCCCCTTCTTTTTTCCTTTTCTTGGACGCGCATGTATTAAGACGCAGCTCCTTCTTCTTTCTTTCTTCGCTTTCACGCTGCAGCTTTTTCCTTTGTTCCCCACGAGGTGCGTTTGAGACCGGTCCGGAGAAGGTTTTGAGAGGAATATTGACTGAGCACGTGGCGTTTTTGGCAGATCGCCTCGTCGGCGCAACAGAGTGGAAGTATGCGCGTGAGACCCACACAACTGTCCAACGTCCATGTCTGCGCCTGTAGCACTACCAATTTTTCTTCTTCAACCCGGTACTAGACTAAACTTGGAGATCGAGCCGGTTTTTCTTTATTTGGCCAATTGCGATCGCAAGCTCCGGTCACGCTCGTAATATTATACGGCTGCTTCCATGGATCCAGTTACCCAAGGCGGCGCAAAAAGGTTTCTTGAATCCGATCTGATGTAAACCGCCGCCGGATTATTCTTTGATCTTGATTGATGAGATCGCAATTGATATAAATCCTTCTTTGCTGGCTTTCGACGAATCACAAGCTTCTCGATCCCTGGGGATCCCTCCAAGAACTCAACACCACCGTGCGCGGGCCCCACGGTGGGCGCCAACTGTCGTGGTTTTGTCACGGCAAGATGTCCGGGTTAACGGACTTGAGGTGTGAGGTCATCGCAGCTATGTGGCGGCTTGAGAAGGGTTCGTCGGGATCGAGAGATGCGAGTTTACCCAGGTTCGGCCCCTCACGGTGGAGGTAAAAGCCTACGTCCTGCTTATGCTGTATTAACTGGTATATCGATTACAAGGGGCGGCTTGCTTGCCCTAACTCCCGATAGTTGATCTCTCTCGCCGTAAGGCTTCTCCCGCCATAAGGCGTCTCTCGCCGTAAGGCGTCTCCCGCCGTAAGGCGTCTCTCGCCATAAGGCGTCTCCCGCCGTAAGGCGTCTCTCGCCGTAAGGCTTCTCTCGCCGTAAGGCGTCTCCCGCCATAAGGCTTGTCTCTCTAAGACCTGTCTATGGAGACGTCTAAAAACTTGACCCTCTTGGGGTGACCCGCCCCTCCTTATATAAGCTAAAGAGGCGGTTTACATGTAGAGTCTAAGTCGGATTGAGACTTAACTTATTATGACTTCCCATCGCGGGCTTCTCCTCATGGGCTTCTGAGTCCCGGGCTTCTTATCTGAGACGGGCGGCTTTGACCGGGCGGCTTACAATCAGGGTTTATCTTCAAGACTCATCTTCAGGGACTCGTCTCCGGGACTTAACTATCTGCCGGGTTAACTGTGTGCCGGGTTACGAGTTATAACTGTCTGACGGGTTAACTGTCTACCGGGTTAACTGTCTGCCGGGTTACGAGTTATAACTGTCTGACGGGTTAACTGTCTACCGGGTTAACTGTCTGCCGGGTTACGAGTTATAACTGTCTGACGGGTTAACTGTCTACCGGGTTAACTGTCCGCCGGGTTACAAGTTATAACTGTCTGACGGGTTAACTGTCTACCAGGTTAACTGTCTGCCGGGTTACGAGTTATAACTGTCTGACGGGTTAACTGTCTACCGGGTTAACTGTCCGCCGGGTTACGAGTTATAACTGTCTGACGGGTTAACCACGGGGTATATCCCCGACAGTCACCAACATACATAACTCAACAATACAAAATCGTCACCGAACGTTAAGTGTGCAGACCCTGCAGGTTCGAGAACTATGTAGACATGACCGAGACAACTATACGGTCAATAACCAATAGCAGGACCTGGATGCCCATATTGGTTCCTACATATTCTACGAAAATCTTTATCGGTCGAACCACGATGTCAAGGATTCAGGCAATCCCGTATGCAGTTCCCTTTGTCCATCGGTATGTTACTTGCCCGAGATTCGATCGTCGGTATCTCCATACCTAGTTCAATCTCATTACCGGCAAGTCTCTTTACTCGTTCCGTAACACAAGATCCCGTGACTAACTACTTAGTCACATTGCTTGCAAGCTTCTTGTGATGTTGTGTTACCGAGTGGGCCCAGAGATACCTCTCCGTCATACGGAGTGACAAATCCCAGTCTCGATCCATGCCAACTCAACAAACACCCTCGAAGATACCTATAGAGCACCTTTATAGTCACCCAGTTACGTTGTGACGTTTGATACATACAATGCATTCCTCCGGTGTCCGGGAGTTGCATGATCTCATGGTCGTAGGAACATATACTTGACATGGATAAAGCAGTAGCAACAAACTGACATGATCAAGTGCTATGCTTACGGTTGGGTCTTGTCCATCACATCATTCTCCTAATGATGTGATCCCGTTATCAGATGACAACTCATTGTCTATGGTCAGGAAACCTTGACCATCTCTGATCAACGAGCTAGTCTAGTAGAGGCTTACTAGGGACACAGTGTTGTCTATGTATCCACACATGTATCTGAGTTTTCGATCAATACAATTCTAGCATGGATAATAAACGATTATCATGAACAAGGAAATATGATAATAACCATTTTATTATTTCTTCTAGGGCATATTTCCAGCAGTTCGATGGTCTCCGAATCTCAATGTAATTTTTATTATGTTTGAGATGAACTTCCATTGAACTTTTATAATAGATCTAATACTTTCCGCAAAAAAAATGTTGTTTGCCTCAAGCCTAATTCCCTTGCGACCTGCGACACTTAATTTGGGCCAATGTGAACCAAAAACAACAAGTGCCACATGACCAATATTAAAACAAAAAAAGTAAATATCATCTTTCCTCTGTCTTTCTCCTTTATGCTCTCTATAGCCAAATTGAATTTTGGTTTAAACTCGTTTACCAAGTGGGTGTGTCACAAGGGGTCCGACCCTTTCGCCATCACTAATTGAACTGCCTGAGTGCGGTCCATTTCCATAGTTAGCTTCACCTCCGTCTGGTATAGCCCTATAGGGACATTCACAATCTTTCTTCTATAACCACTAGCTCCGCCTCCAATGCATCGACAGAATTGAAACTTACCCTGACAACTATAAAAATGACCGCCCTTCATGGTCTCGCTGGGTTATACCAGGTCTGGCCGACCCGTCTCTGTCCCAGAAGGCACTATCAACATTGAGTTTCGTGTAACGCGTCGTAGTTGGTGCCCACCAGTTCACAACACCCATCGTTTTCACTTGCACATTGCTAACCTAAAATTGCACAAAACATTCATGTGTCATTCCATGCTTCAAAATATGATATTTTCAAGATGAAAACCTTTGCTTGGCTGAATCAAGTTGTCTGACTCAATGTGGCCAACTCAAAGGTAAAAGATACCTCTTACTTCGCTCATTTTCAGCCGTTGAATCTGAAACTGATGGTGGGGATCAGATGCTACAAGCACAACGAACATCATTTTGGTACAGTAACACCGACTAGTGATTATTGGGAACAACATTTTCACGGATTTCTTCAAACCAGTCAGAAATGTGCATGATAAACGTGCCCTTCAAAAAGTTTTTTCACATCAATTCTTATGTAGTCACATGGATTGCTTGTTATATCTCCATCAGAATCCGATCGACGACCTTGGAAAAGGGAAAGGCTCAATCACATATGCGACAAGTTTCACTACTAACACTGAACAATACAAATCAACCCCACCAGAACATCTTCAATGGCCACCCCCTCCAGTTGGTTGGTCAAAACTCAACATTGTTGACTACTTTGTCTTTGAAACCGAAGCGTCTGAGGCTAGAATGGTCATCCGGATCACTTGGGCAGTTGATCTCCAGTTCAGGTCGAAACTTGCTCTCATGTTCTTCGACGCATGTAGCGAAATTTTTTGCATGTATGGAAGGAAGTGCATTGACTCTTGAATGGTGCACCACCCTGATAATCTTCGGATCATATTGCTTGGACCTTGTTAACATGCTTAAGGCTTAAGATAAAAAGTGTGTTGTCCTAAAGGGAAGTTTATACTATTCATATTAGTTGTTGCCAAACATGCATGAAGTTGTCATGGATGCTCCTTCTCCTGATAAAAGCACTTTTTGCATCGGAAACATGGAAAACATGAATGTTGATGAAACACAATACAAGAACACCCCAATGTCCAAACATGTACACATATATTTTCTAACACATGTTTACCATTGATAATATGTGTAAATCTTGAAAGCCCACTGATTGTAATCTTGATATACGGTATGATTATTAATACAAATTCCTTACATTGCAAAAATAAAAATAGAACATTGTGAACAACATTCTGAACAGTGTCTGGGTGAATCTCTTCCCTGGATCCTTGATCGGACGGCTGTCCGTGGCTAAGCCACCCCTGACTTGGCCACCGCAGAGTCGGAGAACCCGTGCCCTCCTTGCCCACGCGCACCACCAGCCGTCGGCGTAAAATCCAAGCAGTCCCGAGAATCGCACCGGGGCAGACAGACAGATCCACAGAAGAAGGGCGGGGGCGGAGGCGGAGCAGAGGAAATCAAGAAGCGGCGAAGGTCGCCGGAGATGGAGGGGTGGGACAAGGGCACGAAGAGCGTGGTGGGCGAGATCCCGCTGCTGTCGACGCGGGCGGGGCCCCGGGACGGCGACGCGTGGCGGCAGCGGCTCAAGGAGGAGTACCGCGCCCTCATCGCCTACACCTCCGTCAACAAGGCCAAAGACAACGACTGGTTCCGCATCTCCGCCGCCAACCCGGAGGGCACCCGCTGGGAGGGCACCTGCTGGTACGTCCACAACCTCCGCCGCTACGAGTTCCCCCTCCAGTTCGACATCCCCGTCGCCTACCCCCAGGTCGCCCCCGAGATCGAGCTCCCCACGCTCGACGGCAAGACCCACAAGGTTCGCAGCCGCGTCTCTTCTTTCCCGCGCCGTCTCTGCGTCGCTGGGTTCTTGGTTGTGGATTGTGATCGTTGTCGTTGATGGAATATATGGAATTACGGATGCAGATGTACCGCGGAGGGAAGATCTGCCTCACCGTGCACTTCAAGCCGCTGTGGGCCAAGAACTGCCCGCGGTTCGGGCTGGCGCACGCGCTGTGCCTCGGGCTCGCGCCGTGGCTCGCCGCGGAGGTGCCCATCCTCGTCGATTCGGGCATGGTGAAGCACAAGGACGATGAGGCTGCTCCTGCGGATGCGGCTGCTGCGTCTGGCTCTGCCGCTGCCTCTTAGCTGTAAGACAGTCACAGTATGTTTTGTGTGTGTTGCTGACAGTGACAGTTACAGAATGTTGGTTGTCAAGGGGATTGGAGGATTGAAAATCCGCTCGGTTGTGGACTAATAAGAGCTAGCAATATCTATACTCTACTTGTCATGTGCTACTTGCTGTTTCATATTCACTGGTTGCTTATTAGAACTGTGGTTAGTTTGTCTGACTGATTTGGTGTGCATCAAAGCAGTAGATTTGCATCCAGCACTGATTTTCATAACAAATACAGTACTACATCTGTTCACTAATTTAGGACGTTCTTACATTAGTGAACAGAGGTAGTATTGAACAAATCAATACTTTGAAACAGTAGATTTGCATCCAGCACTGATTTTCATAACAAATACTACATCTGTTCACTAATTTATGACGTTCTTACATTAGTGAACAGAGGTAATATTGAACAAATCAATACTTTGAAACAGTAGATTTACATCCAGCACTGATTTTCATAACAAATATACTACCTCTATTCACTAATTTAGGACGTTCTTACATTAGTGTACAGAGGTGGTATTGAACAAATCAATTACCTCCGCCCTGCTGGACAGCTGAGGTGGATGCTGTTAATTTAGGATGGAACCTGAAACTTTGTGTTGGGTTAACAGAAGTCTGTTTTCTGTATCGACAAAGAGCAATAGAGCATCAGCAAGATCAGGTGCACAGTTGTCTTTTGAATGTTTTTGCCATACCTATTCCATCCTTGGAAATAAAAAAAAGGACCAAATGTTCAATTGCTTGTATATCTCCTCCAAGTTTTTCATGTTTTGTTGTGTATTCTATTTTGATTTGTGAAGTTTGGATGTATGATTGTAACACTGCTACCAGCCTACCATTGTCTTTTTAACACAGTGATATTGAATATGTTTTGCTAGAAACCTAAAACTGGTTGAATTGTTGCCTTCTATATTGGTTTGATTTTTCATATTTTGAACAGTAGAATTGAGTTAAGGGTCATTGTGTTAACTTCATCAATTGATTCTTTTTTGTGGGAAGTAAGAGTGTATTCATCAACTTCATCAATTGTTGATGATATACTTCTTTTTGAAGCAAGAGAGTGTATTCATTGATTCATAGATGGACAGTTTACAGACCTCAGCAACTACATAAGGCCCAACCTCTGTTGGGACATGCCCCAACCAGAAATTGTTAACAGCACTCACTCAGCAAGCTCATGAGCTGCCTGATTATACTCTTTACCAATTTTAGAAACTTCCAACCTATCTGGAGTAGACTCAAGGATGTTGACGTCTTCATTCGTATGCCAGATTGGAAATGTTTTGCTCTTTCTTTCTAGTTGCTTCCGCTGCAGCCGAACTATCAGATACAATATTACGGAAAACTAGTTTCAGCTTCACAGCCACACACACTGCATATGTTGTCAATCTCCAACTTCCTTTTGAATTTATTGTTCTTTGTAGCAAGGTTATCACAAGCTAGGCTCCAGCCAAATATTCTTACCTTATTTGGCACCGTGGCATTCTAAATAAGCTTCCAAAGAGATTTGGTATCCTCTTATCTTGAACTGGTGCCAGGACTTATCTGTTGGTTGTAATGCCGGTAGCATGCTAGTTTATAAGCGCTCCTCACCAAGAGAACACCATTCTTCTCATAGTGCCAAGCTTAGAAATCCTTATTAGAATCATCAGGCGGAGGATAATACTGGCATCATGAGGATGGAAAATCCTCTGAATGATAAAACTGTTATCACCTCTATTTACTGACTGATGACTGGCCCGTCTATGCCTATCATTTGTTCTGCCTGGCAGGGCTTTCAAGGCATGGTTTCTTGGAAGCCAGTTATCCCTAAGTCGTGATATTTCTCCCATCACCTATTCTCCAGATTACACCATCTTTGAGTAGCTCCAGAGTCCAGACCATGTTCAATACCATGCCAAACAGGAGAAGCTTGCGCTCTGAGCAATGTGTCAATGAGATTCCCCCCTAGGTTCAGTTCTTTGAGTAAATAGCTAGAATTACAGGACAAGAAGCGTTATTAGAAGGTTCAGTTTTTTTATTATTAACTGAACCAAATTTCTCTTTACTCCAGGCTCCAGCTTTGGGGCACTGACATAGTTGAAGCATGTTTTTCACCGACTCATCCCAGGTTTTGACTAGAAGCATCAATGTTCAGGCCGCGCAACCTGAATTTCCTCTGACAAGTACTCCTCCCACATGATACCGTACCTGCTAATACCGCTTTTTCGCCAAATTCACCAGGATGGCTGTACTGCTATGAAGATGTGCACCTTGCTGTATAATTCTCTCCTGGTATCTTCACTATCAGACTCAGACTCACAGGTTTTTTGGTGTATACCAGCTTTTCAGATAGGAGTAGTATCTTACTATCAGACGACTCCTCTGTTTCTGGGTTGTACCCATCGGTTCCTAAATATAAGTCTTTTTAGAGATTCTACTACGGACTACATGCGGAGCAAAATGAGTGAATCTGTACTTTAAAGTATGTCTATATACATCCGTATATAGTTGAACCTCTAAAAAGACTTATACTAACTCTGTACCGAAATACTTGTAGTCGGGGGAACTTGGTTTTCCCTAACTATAAGTATTTTGGTAGAGAGGGAGTAAGTATTTAGAAACGGAGGTACTTGACTCGTGGGCTTATGTGGTTTGGATACAGTGCGAGGTTTGTTTCACGTACCAGTACTCGTGTGTGCGTGATGTGCTGGCGTTCCGTGTAGGACGGTGTTACCGGAGTATTAGTGGAGTAAATAATCTTGCACGCGCGATTTGTACATCCTGACCAATGTACTTATATTCTATAGATGTATATGGAGTACAAACCTATTCAAGTCCACGGGGTAAAAGTATGAATGCACGGAAGATCATTTCAGCCAATTCCTCCAACTTTGGTCTAGCATATAGGGCTTCCAGTTGCAACACGATGTAGAGGACGAGATTATGTGGAAACATACTGACAGTGGGCTCTACACCGCTGCTTCCGTCTACAAGGCTCAGTTTCATGGCATGATCCGCTCGCCTCTGGAACATGCTATATGGAAAGTTTGGGCCCCTCCCAAAGTGAAGTTCTTCGCTTGGCTGGCCGCCCAAAATAGAGTGTGGACCGCTGACCGATTGGCCAAACGTGGATGGCCAAACTGTGGCCTTTGCCCTCTCTGTAGGCGTGAGCAGGAAACGGTCGATCACCTTCTCTTCCGATGTCGGTTTTCCATCCGGATCTGGAACATGATCAAGGTGTGGCTGCAACTTGAAAACATTGATACCGCCAGCTGGCAGCACTTTGAATCCGCCAAGGGGTGGTGGACCGCGCTCTCCGACCACTCCGTTCCCAACAGGAAGGCGATGGCCTCCCTCACATTGCTCACCTCTTGGGCCATCTGGAACGAACGTAATGCAAGGGTGTTCCGTCACAAAAGTGCCCCGCCATTTGTAATTCTAGCTCTCATCAAAGGGGAGGCGGCACTTTGGGTCGCCGCCGGTGCTAAGAAGTTGAGTTCAATCATGCCGGGAGAGTAGTCCCTTTGTATGGCGGTGTTCTGTGTTGTAATCCCTCAAACTCTATCTTCTCTCTTAATTAATATATGAGGCAAATCTTTTGCCTCCTTTCAAAAAAAAAAACTGGTGTAATCATATTCATCCAAAAATCACTTTTTACTCACAGTTTGGAACCGTAAGTCACCAAAAGTCGAGCACCGGCCTGAGAAGTAATTTTGCTCGAAAAAAGCACGTCTTCAGTAAGATAAATTCTATAAGAACTGCACTGCACATTTTACTCATAGTTCTTTCAGAAAGAAGAATAACAGGAATTTTTACAACCATAATAGAGGAAAAAAATATATATCAAATGTGAGCTTCACTTCATCCATCTTTTGCATTAGCCACTAAGGACATCCCCAACGTGGAACACCAAAACACTCGTAAATGTTCGGCCCGGACAGTCTGGGCGTCCCCAACGCAAGTTATCAAATGTCCGTGGAATGATTTGGATACCCGAAATCCCACAAACGCGTTCTCTAACTGAGGGAGCTTTAGGGTAGTTCCCACAAACAGTTCTCTGACTGGGGGAGCTTTAGGGGGAGTCCGGACGTCCGTCGACGGCCCACTGAACATCAGTAACGTCGATTGGACCATGCCTCTCCCACACCCCATGTCTTCCACTATTCAACAAACAATTGATGATCTGCGTTGGAGATGGCCCTAATACCACCTCTAGTTTACTGCCGCCTGCATACATCACCATCACTTCAAGGAAAATACTTAACAAACTCGCCTTTCTTTTCTATATTTTGAATTCAGTTCTTCAGCAACATCAAAAACAGTTGTCCAATAACTGATGGTCTAACTCGTTGGCCTAATTCAGTAGCCCACCATGCATGGTTGAACCTGGATTTGTCCTCAAAATTTTACTCATTTTGAATTTGTCCTCGAAATTTTACCACAAGCAAGAATTGTATGCGTAGCAGTTTCAATAAAGGTTTGCAAAAACAATGTATTTCAAAAGCAGCGTATCCATTTTCAAAAGAAAAAAAAAACAGTGCATCAGTACACAAGGAAGCATATATGAATCAGAAAATCTTTCTCCACAAGGAATCTAGCTGCCACTGCACTTTTGGAGCCACAAAGCCTGGATGTATTCCACCATACCAACGAAAATCGGTAGGAGATTGGATACTGAACATCAGTAATGCCGGTTTCCTCTAAAGGGGGTACCAGAGGAGGAAGCAGGGGAACCGGCAGAGGCAATTGCAGGCGACTCCTCCCTGAACGGCTGTGTAGCCGGATCAGTCACACTTGGTAGTCTCTGTACGCTCCCCTTTCCTTTCCTTGCGTTGGGGCCGATTTCTTCAATCATGTACTTCCATCCGTCAATAGGCCGCCTTCGACTAAATATGTGAGTTTTGATGAAGCTAGCAATCTGCAACCACAGTTTCAGTGTCATTTTGGAATTTGGAGACTTCAACAAAGATTGTTGTGTGAATTGTGACCTGCTGTTTACTGAAAGCAATGCGCCTCTCAAATTCTTGGAGAAGAATGTCCTCCTCGCGCTGTGAGATCTCCCATATGTTACCGTCCTGGCCCCTCGAGGTAGTTTCCCAACCATCCGGCTTGGTTTTGATCTCACCAGTGCCTGGAATCTTTGAATCGCCAAAATCTGCGTTGCCGGAGTCAAAGATCCTGCATTTCATTTCATGATTAGAGTACTGTAAGGAAACCATGTCTTCTGGAGCACCAAGTATATTGACAAAACCAAGATGTGTGAGTGAAGAAAACACATGTGCCTGCCAATTACGCGGTATTTCCTATCGCAGGGAAATAACCTTTTTTTCAATTATAAAACGCTTCTGCAAGCACTTGGATTGCATCCTACAAGTTACTATAGCCCATAAAAAACTAATGGCCACAGTTGGCTGGTTATGAGGCATATGCAAGCAAAGCACAAAAGGCATTCGATAAATAAGATGTCAGTGTGCATTGACTCAACTGTCATTTCAGTCTTAGCTGATGCCTAATTCTGTCAACTAAGTGATGAGCAGGAAAGGAAAGAACAAAGATAACACTTGTCCATTATTGAGCAAGAGATAACGTCATTCAACTACAAGGCTTCTATTACTCAAACAAAAACTGTATTGTATCAAGTATGACGAAGCGAGATAAATTTGATTTTTGCTAGGTGATAAACCGCCAGTATAAATAGTTTGTGAGATCGTGCTGCTGGATTGGAAGCTTCAACATAATGGAAGCCTCCATTTTGCTCCCCTCGACTATCCCCACCCCCATTTCCTTTGCAAATCGTTCACTGTTCACCCATCGTGTGATTTTGCCTGACGTGGCACCCTCATGTCACAGTTTCGCTTACATGACATCCAACAACAACAACAACAACAACAACAACAACAACAGGAAAGCCTTTAGTCCCAAACAAGTTGGGGTAGGCTAGAGGTGCAAAATGCCACAGGGCCTCAGCGCCTATAGTATTCATCCTCATGTACTCGATGATGTTGGGTCGCAACAAAACACCGACTGTGACACTTGGGCAGGGTCAGTGGATAATCTATGTGGCAGGCCCACCACCATGCCAGCCAAACAGCATAGTCGTTTTTATTTCACTATTGCTAACTAGGATGCCACGTCAAGTGGCATGGCAGAAACTCAGAATTTTTGCCAACATGAATGCCACGACATCCAAAGTCATATTGAACCAGTTTTGAGAGTTTGCGGAGTAAAGTGGGTGGTTTTGGAGTTCATGGTGATATTTGGCACCTGCCAATTTTCATGGTAAAATATGCTAGTTTCTGTTCTTCGCAGAGAAGACAAGAATGAGTGCCTAGAATAGCAACTTTTATGTCCTGAATTCATTCTTTTTCCACAGGGCACAAGAATGCAAGTTTTTACACTAACTTTGCAAGAAACTATATGTGCTCTTTTTCAAGAATTTTGACAATGCAGAATGCTTTATTGTTAAAACAGGAGCACATGCTCCCAAGCTCAACTTGGAGTTACCGGTGTAAAATGGCTATAATCTGTTCCAGACGCATCGCATCGTATCAGAATGCATAATCCCACATCAGGCAGTGAACAAGCTCGCAGCAAATTTCATGCGAGTCATCTAAACTTAATTTGAGTGCTGACCATTGAACAGCCATCATGCGTGTTATACAGAATTCAGTCTGATTTATCAGAAAGTACAGGTTCCACTAGATAAGCCACCAGCAATCAAGAAAGCGCAGTACAACACGAAGGTATTTTACATGATGCAATTAAAATTTGGTACACTTTCATACCCTCTCCCAATCGTTTCCCCAAAAGAAAAGAAAAAACTATCTCGATGAACTATCTTCCTTGCAAAACCTAACAGAAACAATACATTTTTAGAAAATTGTCACAAACCCTCTGAAGAAGATACATACCGCGACAATTCTACCACTTGCATTTGTAATTAAAAGTCATGTGACACTGGGAGCCTATAATATGTCGCACGTAATGGGGTTTTAGTGGGAAACTAGTTCAACAAATGTGGTGCATGTATCACAAGCAATCGAATATAACCAAGCAATGTGATGACACTAAGCAGCCACAGCTAAAGATTGCAGCTCTGTTAGAGAGCGAAAAATGAAGGAAAGAAGAGCAGCAACGCACTCTGAGCACGAGTCGAGAAGCCGGTCGATGTCGTCGGCTGCGCCGCGGCCACCGCCGCCGCCGAGGCGCGCCTCCTCCATCTTGTCGATCTCCTTCACCCAAAGCGCAGCGTGCACGCGCTGCTTCCTTGTCCTGTACTCGTCCGCCCCTGCCTTCTTCGCCCCGTCGCCGCCCCCTCCCTCGGCAGCCGTAGGGCGAGGAGGAGCGCGCGGCCGCCTCGTCGCGGCGCGGCGCTCGGCCCAGCGCTCGTCCATGTCGGCGACGAAGGCCTTCGTGTCAGGGTCCACCTCGGCGGTTATGGCCGGGACGGTGGCCGCGACGGTTTCCGAGGTGGGGGACTCCCACGGCGCGGCGGGTGCCGGGGAGGAGGCGGGGGAGTCGCCCGGGAGCCATGCTGTCTCCCACGCGTCGTTCCACTCGTCGTCTCCTGTGGCCGCAGCCGGGTGCGCTGGAGCGCGGCGGTGGGATGAGAGGCGGCGGGCGCCGCAGGAGGGGGACTCGGGAAGGCGGCGGAGTATGCGCCTGAGCGACAGCATGCCGTGTGCTCGGCGAAATGCCGACGAGAGGGTTCGATCTGTGTATCAGTGTTGTAAACTAGGGTTCGATCTGTGTATCGGTGTTGTAAACTCGTGCTCCTCCGTTCCGTAGTGCCTATAATTTTTTTCAAAAGTCGAACTTTTAAAATTTTAATCATACTTAGAGAGAAAAATATTTGCATTTAAAATATCAATACATCATGACCTAAAATTTCATATTATATATGTTTGGTATTGTAGATATAGGACCCAAATATTCGCATTTAAAATATCAATACAACATGACCTAAATTTGCATATTATATATGTTTGATATTGTAGATATAGGGCCTAAAAATATTTACATTTAAAATATCAATACATCTGATCCGAATGAATTGACGCAGCCTCGGTACAATATCCATTAATTTGGACCCAACATCGTGTAGGGCCTCTTGGACCAAAACGGTGTTCAGCAAATTCTGCATATGGTGACAAAAGTTATAATTGGGCAGCCCAAAATTTTAGTATCCGTTGTATATTTGCAGTACCGTCGTGACTGCTGCAAAATCCAAAGCATCCCTCGTTAACCCTCAGCCGACTGCTAAACTTTCACTTCCCACACCTACGTCGTCGCATGTTGGCGCCGCCGTCGATTGCGGCTGCCACCGTCATCCCGCTTCCCATCGTCGCCCACGGGTACGTCCATTTGCATCATTATTTCATCATATTTCAATGATATATTTCACATTAAGATGCAATTCTAATATTTTTTCTTTCTTAAACTGTAAGGTATATATGGAGAGGGAAATTGCAAGACTGCTGAAAATCTACACTTAATCTGCAATAAAAGAAAATACAATTTTTCCAAGCTCCAAAAATGTCGGGGATTTTTCTGAATTATATTTGAAAAATATGAAGACCGAAGACCCAAGATGGACTAGAGGGGAGCCACAAGGGCACCAGATGCCATGACATACGCCCACCTGGCCGCATGGCGGGCCTGTCTGGTGGCCTCGGAGATACTCTTTTGATGTTCTTCGGCAATAAAATCTTATTTACCCTAAAAACTCACAGGAAATTATCAGACCTTTCCGTCGTTGTCTGTGAGGTGGGGCACTTTTACCCTTCGGCAGGACGATTATGCCGGGGAAACTTTCTTCGGGAGGGGGAAATCGAAGTCATCGTCATCACCAACACTCCGTTCATCATCGGGATCATCATCTCCATCAACATTTTCACCAGCAGCATCTCCATCTCAAACCCTAGTTCACCCCTCTATTCTATCTATGTACCATAACCTCAGGTCGGTTGCCAAGAGTAATTTTATGTGTTGATTACATCTTGTAATTGATGCTTACGAGTTTTATCGGTGAAGGATTGTTATGTTTAGATTGTTTTATCATCTATTCCTACCACTGACCTGTTGGGGAACGGAGCATGAATTTCAAAAAAATTCCTACGCTCACGCAAGATCTATCCATGGAGATGCATCGCTGCGAGAGGGGAGAGTGTGTCTACGTACCCTCGTAGACCGTTAGCGGAAGCGTCTCACAACGCGGTTGATGTAGTCGAACAATCCTTCGAGCTCCACCGATCGAGTACCGAACGTACGGCACCTCCGAGTTCTACACACGTGCAGCTCGGTGACGATCCTCGCCTTCTTGATCCAGCAAGACGTCGAGGAAGTAGATGAGTTCCGTCAGCACGACGGCGTGGCGACGGTGACGGTGAAGTGATTCCGGCAGGGCTTCGCCTAAGCTCTCCGAAAATATGACCGAGGTGGAAAACGGAGATCGGGGCACCGCACACGGCTATGGGACAATTGTGTGTCTCCAAGGGGTGCCCCTCCTCCGTATATAAAGGAGGGAGGGAGGAGGCCGGCCCCCTAGGGGTGCGCCAAGTGTGGGGAGTCCTACTAGGACTCCTTAGTCCTAGTAGGATTCCACCTCCCATACGGAGTAGGAAAGGGGGAAGGGGGAGGGAAAGGAAAGAGGGGGCTGCGCCCCCTCCCCTAGTCCAATTCGGTTTGGGCAAGGGGGGGGGGGCGCCTCCTCACGTGGCCTGCCTCTCCTTTTCCCGTATGGCCCAATAAGGCCCATTACTTCTCCCGGTGAATTCCCGTAACTCCCCGGTACTCCGAAAAATACCCGAATCACTCGGAACCTTTCCGACGTCCGAATATAGCCTTCCAATATATGAATATTTACCTCTCGACCATTTAGAGACTCCTCGTCATGTCCGTGATCTCATCCGGGACTCCGAACAAACTTCGGCCACCAATCACATAACTCATATAATACTAAATCGTCATCGAACCTTAAGTGTGCGGACCCTACGGGTTCGGGAATGATGTAGACATGACCGAGATGACTCTCCGGTCAATAACCAACAGCGGAACCTGGATGCTCATATTGGTTCCTACATATTCCACGAAGATCTTTATCGGTGAACCTCATATGTCAACATACGTTGTTCCCTTTGTCTGGCGGTATGTTACTTGCCCGAGATTCGATCGTCGGTATCCAATACCTAGTTCAATCTCGTTACCGGCAAGTCTCTTTACTCGTTCCGTAATACATCATCTTGCAACTAACTCTTTAGTCACGGTGCTTGCAAGGCTTCTATGATGCTGTATTACCGAGAGGGCCCAGAGATACCTCTCCGATAGTCGGAGTGACAAATCCCAATCTCGATCCATGCCAACTCAACAAACACTTTTGGAGATACCTGTAGTGCACCTTTATAATCACCCAGTAACGTTGTGACGTTTGATACACCCAAAGTATTCCTACGGTATCCGGGAGTTGCATGATCTCATGGTCAGAGGAACGTGTATTTGACATAGTGAAAGCAATAGCAATAAACTGAACGATCATTTGCTATGCTAACGGTTGGGTCATGCCCATCACATCATTCTCCTAATGATGTGATCCCGTTATCAAATGACAACTCATGTCCATGGTCAGGAAACCTTGACCATCTTTTGATCAACGAGCTAGTCTAGTAGAGGCATACTAGGGACATAGTATTTGTCTATTATCCACACATGTATTTAGTTTCCGGTCAATACAATTCTTGCATGAATAATAAACTATTATCATGAACGGGGAAATATGATAATAACTATTTATTATTGCCTCTAGGGTACAGACTTGGGTTTCTTCGTGGGAGCAGCAACTGATTTGCCGTTCTTCTTGAAGTTCCCCTTCTTTCCCTTGCCCTTCTTGAAACTAGTGCTCTTCTTTATCATCAACACTTGATGCTCCTTCTTGACTTCTACCTCCGCGGCTTTGAGCATAGTGAAGAGCTCGGAAATAGACTTTTCCATACCTTGCATATTATAGTTCATCACAAAGCCCTTATAGCTTGGTGGCAGTGATTGGAGAATTCTGTTAATAACCGAATCATCTGGAAGATTAACTCCCAACTGAGTCAAGCGGTTATGCAACCCAGACATCTTGAGTATATGCTCACTGACAGAACTATTCTCCTCCATCTTACAGCTAAAGAACTTGTCGAAGACATCATATCTTTCGACCCGGGCATGAGCTTGAAATACAAGTTTCAGCTCTTGGAACATCTCATATGCTCCGTGATGCTCAAAACGTCTTTGGAGCCCCGGTTCTAAGCCGTAAAGCATGGCACACTGAACTATCGAGTAGTCATCAACACGTGTCTGCCAGGCGTTCATAACGTCGACAGACAAGGGAGGGGGCGCGACACCTAGCGGTGCATCAAGGACATAAGCCTTCTGTGCAGCAATGAGGATGATCCTCAGATTACGGACCCAGTCCGCATAGTTGCTTCCATCATCTTTCAACTTAGCTTTCTCTAGGAACGCATTAAAATTCAGTGGAACTACAGCGCGGGCCATTGATCTACAACATACAATTGCAAAGATTATTTAGACTATGTTCATGATAATTGAAGTTCAATTAATCAAATTAGTTTAAGAACTCCCACTTAGATTAACATCCCTCAAGTTGTCTAAGTGTAACATGATCCATATCAACTAAACCACGTCCGATCATCACGTGAGGTGGATTAGTTATCAATGGTGAACATCTTTCATGTTGATCGTATCTACTATATGACTCATGTTCGACCTTTCGGTCTCTTGTGTTCCGAGGCCATATCTGTATATGCTAGGCTCGTCAAGTTTAACCCAAGTATTCTGCGTGTGTAAAACTGGCTTACACCCGTTGTATGCGTACGAAAGAATCCATCACACCCGATCATCACGTGGTGCTTAGAAGCGTCGAACCTTCGCAACGGTGCATACTAGGGGAGAACACTTATCTTGAAATTTAGTGAAGGGATCATCTTATAATGCTACCGTCATCCTAAGCAAAATAAGATGCATAAAAGGATTAACATCACATGCAATTCAATATATATGTGACATGATATGGCCATCAACGTCTTGTGCTTTTGATCTCCATCAGCATAGCACTGTCATGATCTCCATCGTCACCGGGTTGACACCTTGATCACCATCGTAGCGTCGTGACACCTTGATCTCCATCGTAGTGTCGTGACACCTTGATCTCCATCGCAGCGTCGTGGTCGTCTCGCCGGCTATTGTTACTACTACTACTGCTAACTCATAGCGGTAAAGAAAAGCAATTACATAGCGTTGGCATTGCATACAATAAAGAGACAACCATAAGGCTCCTGCCGGTTGCCTGATAACTTACAAAACATGATCATCTCATACAACAACTTATATCACATCATGTCTTGACCATATCACATCACCAGCATACCCTGCAAAAACAAGTTAGACGTCCTCTACTTTGTTGTTGCAAGTTTTACGTGGCTGCTACGGGTTTGCAAGAACCGTTCTTACCTACGCAAAACCACAACGTGGTGTAGTGATTGCTTTTTGATCTTCTAAAAGAACCCTCTTCATTGAAACCAATTCAACTAAAGTGAGAGAGACAGACACCCGCCAGTCACCTTTATGCAACGAGTGCACGTAGCGGTGAAACCTGTCTCGCGTAAGCGTACGCGTAATGTCGGTCCGGGCCGCTTCATCTCACAATACCGCCGAATCAAGTAACAACTAGTAACGGCAAGCAATATTTATACACCCACGCCCACAACTCACTTGTGTTCTACTCGTGCAAAACACATCTACGCATAGACCTGGCTCGGATGCCACTGTTGGGGAACGGAGCATGAATTTCAAAAAATTTCCTACGCTCACGCAAGATCTATCCATGGAGATGCATCGCTACGAGAGGGGAGAGTGTGTCTACGTACCCTCGTAGACCATTAGCGGAAGCGTCTCACAACGCGGTTGATGTAGTCGAACAATCCTTCGAGCTCCACCGATCAAGTACCGAACGTACGGCACCTCCGAGTTCTACACACGTGCAGCTCGGTGACGATCCTCGCCTTCTTGATCCAGCAAGACGTCGAGGAAGTAGATGAGTTCCGTCAGCACGACGGCGTGGCGACGGTGACGGTGAAGTGATTCCGACAGGGCTTCGCCTAAGCTCTCCGAAAATATGACCGAGGTGGAAAACGGAGATCGGGGCACCGCACATGGCTATGGGACAATTGTGTGTCTCCAAGGGGTGCCCCTCCTCCGTATATAAAGGAGGGAGGGAGGAGGCCGGCCCCCTAGGGGTGCGCCAAGTGTGGGGAGTCCTACTAGGACTCCTTAGTCCTAGTAGGATTCCACCTCCCATACGGAGTAGGAAAGGGGGAAGGGAGAGGGAAAGGAAAGAGGGGGCTGCGCCCCCTCCCCAAGTCCAATTCGGTTTGGGCAAGGGGGGGGGGGCGCCTCCTCACGTGGCCTGCCTCTCCTTTTCCCGTCTGGCCCAATAAGGCCCATTACTTCTCCCGGTGAATTCCCGTAACTCCCCGGTACTCCGAAAAATACCCGAATCACTCGGAACCTTTCCGACGTCCGAATATAGCCTTCCAATATATGAATCTTTACCTCTCGACCATTTCGAGACTCCTCGTCATGTCCGTGATCTCATCCGGGACTCCGGACAAACTTCGGCCACCAATCACATAACTCATATAATACTAAATCGTCATCGAACCTTAAGTGTGCGGACCCTACGGGTTCGGGAATGATGTAGACATGACCGAGACGACTCTCCGGTCAATAACCAACAGCGGAACCTGGATGCTCATATTGGTTCCTACATATTCCACGAAGATCTTTATCGGTGAACCTCATATGTCAACATACGTTGTTCCCTTTGTCTGGCGGTATGTTACTTGCCCGAGATTCGATCGTCGGTATCCAATACCTAGTTCAATCTCGTTACCGGCAAGTCTCTTTACTCGTTCCATAATACATCATCTTGCAACTAACTCTTTAGTCACGGTGCTTGCAAGGCTTCTGTGATGCTGTATTACCGAGAGGGCCCAGAGATACCTCTCCGATAGTCGGAGTGACAAATCCCAATCTCGATCCATGCCAACTCAACAAACACTTTCGGAGATACCTGTAGTGCACCTTTATAATCACCCAGTAACGTTGTGACGTTTGATACACCCAAAGTATTCCTACGGTATCCGGGAGTTGCATGATCTCATGGTCAGAGGAACGTGTATTTGACATAGTGAAAGCAATAGCAATAAACTGAACGATCATTTGCTATGCTAACGGTTGGGTCATGTCCATCACATCATTCTCCTAATGATGTGATCCCGTTATCAAATGACAACTCATGTCCATGGTCAGGAAACCTTGACCATCTTTTGATCAACGAGCTAGTCTAGTAGAGGCATACTAGGGACATAGTATTTGTCTATTATCCACACATGTATTTAGTTTCCGGTCAATACAATTATAGCATGAATAATAAACCATTATCATGAACGGAGAAATATGATAATAATAAACACTTTATTAATTGCCTCTAGGGCATATTTCCAACAGTCTCCCACTTGCACTAGAGTCAATTACATTGTAATGAATCTAACACCCATCGCATTCTGGTGCTGATCATGTTTTGCTCGTGGAAGAGGTTTAGTCAACGGGTCTACCACATTCAGATCCGTGTGTACTTTGCAAATCTCTGTGTCTCCATCCTTAATCAAATTCCGAATGGAGTTGAAGCGATGCTTTATATGCTTGGTTCTCTTATGAAACCTGGGCTCCTTTGCTATAGCAATTGCTCCAGTGTTGTCACATAAGATAGTCATTGGACCCGATGCACTAGGTATGACACCCAGATCGGATATGAACTCCTTCATCCAGACTCCTTCATGTGCTGCTTCGGAAGCAGCTATGTATATGATGTCTTGAGAGTAGATCCATATGATGTCTTGAGAGTAGATCCTTTAGTTCTTGAGGACATGAGAGAAGTTTTGTTGCTAGTAATCATGTGAAATTGAATACCGTTTAATGTTTGGATGTTATGTTGTCGTGTTCTTCCTCTAGCAGTGTTATGTGAACATCGATTACTGATACTTCACCATCGTTGGGCCTAGGGAAAGACATTGTGAAATTAGTTTGTAGAAGATGGTTTGCGGGAGTGATAGAAATCTAAACCCCAGTTTATGAATTGTTGCACAATGGGTTGTTTTGGATCTCAAAGTTTACGCTATGGTTAGATTTTATCTTAATTACTTTTTTGTATTTGCGGATGCTTGCATGGAGAAGGTATAAACATAAGTAGGTCTACTCACACAACACTAATCAAAACAATGAAAGGTAACTCAATGAAATTGGTAAAAGTAACTTGACAAGAAAAATTGCCTGTCCTCAAGAGCATTTTAGTCACTATAAGAAACACAATCGACTTGTCCTTAGCATAGATAAGGATTGGCCCGCTTGCTGCACTCTATTGCTTTTGTTACTATTTACCTTTTTATAAATTATCTTGCTATCAAACAACCTATCAAATTATATCTACAGCTTCTACAGTGAAACCCTTGCTGACCACTTGTCAATTCCTTCTACTTCTTGTTGAGTTCAGCACTCTGACTTGTCAAAAATGCTACGATAGATCTCCTATACTTGTGGGTCATCACCCATCGCCAAGATCCCAGATGATTTCCACTCACTCGCGTTGCATCCCTGTTGTCGCCTGCAATAGTCATCATCCCGTTGTCGTCCAAATTAGGGCGGCCACATCGCCGTCGTAGCAGGATCCATGATGTCTACTATGCAACCTTCTTCTTGTAAACTCGTGTTGGGCCTCCAAGCGCAGAGTTTTGTAGGACAGTAGCAAATTTCCCTCAAGTGGATGACCTAAGGTTTATCAATCCGTGGGAGGCGTAGGATGAAGATGGTCTCTCTCAAACAACCCTGCAACCAAATAACAAAGAGTCTCTTGTGTCCCCAACACACCCAATACAATGGTAAATTGTATAGGTGCACTAGTTCGGCGAAGAGATGGTGATACAAGTGTAATATGGATAGTAGATATAGGTTTTTGTAATCTGAAAATATAAAAACAGCAAGGTAGCAAGTAACAAAAGTGAGCAAAAACGGTATTGCAATGCTTGAAAACAAGGCTTAGGGTTCATACTTTCACTAGTGCAAGTTCTCTCAACAATACTAACATAGTTGAATCATATGTAAATCCCTCACGTGCAACAAAGAGTTCACTCCAAAGTCACAAATAGCGGAGAACAAACGAAGAAATTATTGTAGGGTACGAAACCACCTCAAAGTTATCTTTTCCGATCAATCGTATGAGCTATCCCTATAAGTGTCACGAACAGCCCTAGAGTTCATACTAAAATAACACCTTAAGATACACATCAACCAAAACCCTAATGTCACCTAGATACTCCAATGTCACCACGAGTACCCATGGGCTTGATTATACGATATGCATCACACAATTTCAGATTCATCATGTTCAATCTAACACAAAGAACTTCAAAGAGTGCCCCAAAGTTTCTACCGGAGAGTCAAGACGAAAACATGTGCCAACCCCTATGCATAGATTCCCAAGGTCACGGAACCCGCAAGTTGATCACCAAAACATACATCAAGTGGATCAATAGAACATCCCATTGTCACCACGGATATCCCATTGCAAGACATACATCAAGTGTTCTCAAATCCTTAGAAGACTCAATCCGATAATAAAACTTCAAAGGGAAAACTCAATTCATCACAAGAAGATAGAGAGGGGAAAACTCCATATGATTCATCTATATTAATAAGGCTCGCGGTACATCAAGATCGTGCCATATCAAGAACACGAGAGAGAGAGAGATGAAACACATATCTACTGGTACATACCCTCAGCCCCGAGGGTGAACTACTCCCTCCTCGTCATGGAGACCGCCGGAATGATGAAGATGGCCTCCGGTGATGGTTTCCCCCTCCGGCAGGGTGCCGGAACGGGCCCCCGATTTGTTTTTCGTGGCTACAGAGGCTTGCGGCGGCGGAACTCCCGATCTAGGTTTCTTTTCGGGGGTTTATGTATTTATAGGAATTTTTGGCGTCGGAAACAAGTCAAGGGGGGCGCGCCCTAGGGGGGGCGCCCTGCAGGCTTGTGGTGGCCTCGTGGCTCTTCTGCCCCAACTCCAATGCTTCGGGGGTCTCTTTTGGTCCATAAAAAATCACCGTAAATTTTCAGCCCATTCCGAGAACTTTTATTTCTGCACAAAAAACGACACCATGGTAGTTCTGCTGAAAACAGCGTCAGTCCGGGTTAGTTCTAATAAAATCATACCAAAATCATATAGAATTATTGTAAACATGGCATGAATACTTCATAAATTATAGATACATTGGAGACGTATCAGCATCCCCAAGCTTAATTCCTGCTCGTCCTCGAGTAGGTAAATGATAAAAGAAATAATTTATGAAGTGTGAATGCTAGCAAGTGCACAAGTTTGATCAATGATAATTCCAATCACTTTTTCTAGCATCAATATAAACCATAAATAGCAGCTCATCTCATAAAGCTTCTCATGATCAAGTAACAAGCTATTCACATGTTAAAGTATAGACCAGAAAGTTTCTTGAAAACTAACAAACCATATTCCTAGTCATCGAGCAATTGCAATTCATATTATTTTCAGGAAGGGGCTATGTAAGAGCTTTGATTTAGCAAATTCCACATACTCAACTATCATATAGTCTTCCTTGATTATTGACACTCAAAGCATATTTTTAGAACAAATAGCATCCATCGAACACAGAGAAAGATAGGGGCTTAATGTTTTGCCTCCCAACTTATTTATCATATAGATAATTGTCAACAATAATAATTCATGATCAAATATATTTGTGTGGATATATATGTCTAGATCATTCCCCAACACATGACGCTTGCCAAGAGAAAAAGGCGAAATATAGGAAGTGGTGAAGATCACCATGACTTTTGCATAAAGGTAAGTATTAGAAAGTAAAAGATAGGCCCTTCGTAGAGGGAAGCATTGATTTGCAAAGGTGCCAGAGCTCGAGCTTTTAAAACAGAGATGAATAATAATTTTGAGCGGTATGCTTTCATTGTCAACATAACAACCGAGAGATCTCGGTATCTTCCATGCTAGATAAATTATAGGCGGTTCCCAAACAGAATGGTAAAGTTTTTACTCCCCCTCCACCAATCAAACAGACTCCACGGCGAGCCGAATCCACGGGTACCGTCCATACAAACAACAATCCTGGGGGAGTTTTGTTTCATTATATTTTGATTTGATTTTTGAGCATGGAACTGGGTATCCCGAATACCAGCCACTTTCTCGTGAATGATAGTGAATCAACACATATCGTGAGAATAACCCACCTAGCATGGAAGATACTGACAGCCCCTAGTCACTATATGAGCGATTCGGGCATACAAAACAGAATATTATTTAAAGGTTTAGAGTTTGGCACATGCAAATTTACTTGGAACGGCAGGTAAATACCGCAAATAGGTAGGTATGGTGGACTCATATGGAATAACTTTGGGTTTAAGGGTGTTTGGATGCACAAGTAGTATTTCTACTTGGTGCGGAAGTTTTGGCTAGTATGAGGTGGAAGCAAGCACCACATGTTGGAGGATCCATAACAATATAACTTCTATACAAATATACCCAAACATAACTCATTAAGTTGTCTTCCTTGTCCAATATTAACTAATTTGCTCGAGTTTGAAAATAATTAATGAGCTCACAATCATAGAAGATGTCCAAGATAGTATATTTATATGTGGAATCTCTCTTCCTTCAATATTCTTTCATGAATTGTTCAAGTGACCAATGCGGTGTTTGCTAACTTTCAATAAATTTTACCACCTATACTTATTATGTGTGAAGTCATTACTCCCCATGGGATAAGTATATGAAGCATATTTAATTTCAGATTTATGATATTCAATTCATTCAACCATTTACTCATAGGATATAAGTGAAGCACGAGAGTGAATGACAAACTACTCCAAAAAGATATAAGTGAAGATCAATGAGTAGCCAACAATTAAATAACTATGTGAGGACTCTCTCATCTAAGAATTTCAGATCTTAAGCATTTTATTAAACAGCAAGCAAAATAAAAATAGCACTCCAAGAATAGCACGCATCATGTGAACGAATAAAAATTTAGGCTCAACATAGGCTAACCGATAATTGTTGATGAAGAGAGGTGGGATGCGTAGCATCCCCAAGCTTAGATCCTTGAGACTTCTTGAAATATTTCCTTGGGGTGCCTTGGGCATCCCCAAGCTTGAGCTTTTGTATCTCGTTCAATCCTCTCATATCATGGTTTCACCTATTCTCAAAAACATCTTCCACACAAAACTTGAAAAGAACTCGTGAGATAGGTTAGTACACATAAGAACAAATTAACACTTCATGTACTGCCAAGACAAGTTGCACAATAATTTTCAAACATTAGGTACTGTATAATATCATTTCCACAATTTATATCTACCAACATAGGCTATGAAAACCATAGGATAAGTAGATAACAAAACTATGACAGCAATCTGTCCAAACAGAACAGTCTGTAGCAATCTATTAAACCAGTTTACTTCTGTAACTCAAACAATTATGAAAATTTAGGACATGCTATAACATTTATATTACAATAATGTGTAAAAATTTCAGAAACTTTACACGTTCCAGTAAAATATGAAAATTCAAACACTACAGCAAAAGTTTCTGTTTATACACAGCACACATCAAACATGCAATTCAAGCATCCTAAAAGGCAATTCTTGGAACTTTTTATTGAAAAACAGGATTATAAATAACACCTAACATAAAACAAGAAAATAAAATGATGCTCCAAGCAAAACTCATATTATGTGACGAATAAAAATATAGCTCCAAGTAAGATATACCGATAGTGTTGAAGATGAAAGAGGGGATGCCTTCCGGGGCATCCCCAAGCTTAGGCGCTTGAGTCTTCCTTGGATATTACCTTGGGGGTGCCTTGGGCATCCCCAAGCTTAGGTTCTTTTCACTCCTTATTCTCCTCATATCGGTGTCACCCAAAACTTGAAAACTTCAATCACACAAAACTTAACGGAACTTCGTGAGAAGGGTTAGTGTAGTAAAGATAAATCATTCACTTAGGTACTGTCAAGACAAGTTTCATAATTGTTCCCACGTCATACCTACTGTATTATATCATTCCCTTAATTTATATCACTCAATATAAGCTATAGAAACACTAAAACAAGTAAACTATGCATGCAAAACAGAATCTGTCAAAAACAGAACAGTCTGTGAAGATCTGTAGTGTAACTATACTTCCCTGTCTCTAAAAATTCTGAAAAATTAGGAAAATCTAGGAAATTTGTATATCAATCATTTGTAAAAAATTCAGATCAATAGCAAGTTCCAGTGAATTTAAAAAATTCCTGGACTGAGAGCAAAAGTTTCTGTTTTTGCACAGAATCAAGTCAACTATCATCCACACTATCCCAAAGGCTTTACTTGGCACTTTATTGAAACAAAAGCTATAAAACATGATTATAAAGTAGCTTAATCATGTGGATACACACAAACAGAAAGTAAAAGTGTTGGGTTGTCTCCCAACAAGCGCTTTTCTTTAATGCCTTTTAGCTAGGCATGATGATTTCAATGATGCTCACATAAAAGATAAGAATTGAAACATGCAAGAGAGCATCATGAATCTCATGGAAAACACATTTAAGTCTAACCCACTTCCTATGCATAGGGATTTTGTGAGCAAACAATTTATGGGAGCAAGAATCAACTAGCATAGGAAGGCAAAACAAGCATGACTTCAAAACTTTCAACACATAGAGAGGAAACTTGATATTATTGCAATATGTAGAAGCATAAGATCCTCTCTCATAATAATTTTCAGTAGCATCATGAACGAATTCAACAATATAACCAGCACATAAAGCATTCTTTTCATGATCTACAAGCATAGAAATTTTACTACTCTCCACACAAGAAAAATTCTTCTCATGACTAATAGTGGGAGTATCATAAAAGAATTGAATACTACAAATTGGTTCCACATTAAAAGAGTAATATTCAGTAAAAGGATATTCATAATTATGACAAGTATCATAATAGTAATCATCACTCTTTTTCATCGCATAAGTATCATCACAATAATCATCATAAGTAGGAGGCATGCAATCATTATAACAAATTTGATCATTCAAAGTAGGGGGAATAAAAAGATCATCTTCATTAAGCATAGCATCCCCAAGCTTGGGACAAATATTAATTGCAGCAAATAAATTCTCAAACATGTCCTTTTCATCAAACATAGCATCCCCAAGCTTGTGGCTTCGTATATCATAAACATAATCACTCTCATCATTAATAGTATGAATAGCACCAATAGTATAGCAATTATTATCATCATCCTACAAGTTGGTGCCATAAATATTTTCAAGATTATAAGAAGTATCATTATCTTCCCAATCATAATTATCACAACAAGCAATACGCATAACAAAATCATCCTCAAGTGTATCATCTTCCACAACTATTTTTGATTCATTCTCATGAGGCCTATCAATAATGGGAGCAACATTATTTGGGAGAGATACCTCTTTACCTTTACTTTTCCTTCTTTTCTTCTTCTTCACCACATTATGTGTGGGTTTATTTAATTCCTCCAAGCTTCTTTTTGAAGAGGTTGGTTGAATAAAAAGCTCCTCCTCGTTACCTGATTCATCATAAGAAAAAATAGGAGGATATTGGGAAACCTCTTCCCCTTCATTAGTATTCTATTCATCTTCTATTTGTTTTCTTGTCTTTAAGTAATTGGCAATATAAGGATTCTCAATGCAATTTACCACACAATACATATAGATTTCATTTAGATCAAAATCAATCATTTTCATGAGAACCCAAGCTGGAACATCCTTAGTTTTATGTTTCATTTCTTCATACCCCAAAAATAGACTAAGTTCATTTTGATGCTCAAGGGTAATGAGGTTATCACAATTTTTGGACACAATTCGATCATGAAATAATTCACATTGGAAATTAAAATGACCACTTTCATTGCAAAGTTCACAAGGACGGCAAGAAATATTAAGTCTTTCAGCACAAACATATAGCCTCTCTTGCAACCATTTAGTTTCTAAATACTTATGCCTCTTACAAAATCTATCTTCCCTTTTAGGCATGTCTTCACAAACTCTATGCACTCCATAAAAATTGACATGCTTATAAGAAATCTTTTTATCATGACTAGTGCAATCATCATTAGTACTATGGATATTCAAAGAATTCATACTAACAACATTGCAATCATGCTCATCACTCAAAGATTTAGTGCCAAACATTTTAATAACTTCTTCTTCTAACACTTGAGCACAATTTTCATTTCCATCATTTTCACGAAAGACATTAAAAAGATGAAGCATATGAGGCAACCTCAATTCCATATTTTTTTTGTAGTTTTCTTTTATAGACTAAACTAGTGATAAAACAAGAAAATAAAAGATTCAATTGCAAGATCTAAAGATATACCTTCAAGCACTCACCTCCCCGGCAACGGCGCCAGAAAAGAGCTTGATGTCTACTATGCAACCTTCTTCTTGTAGACTCGTGTTGGGCCTCCAAGCATAGAGTTTTGTAGGACAGTAGCAAATTTCCCTCAAGTGGATGACCTAAGGTTTATCAATCCGTGGGAGGCGTAGGATGAAGATGGTCTCTCTCAAACAACCCTGCAACCAAATAACAAAGAGTCTCTTGTGTCCCCAACACACCCAATACAATGGTAAATTGTATAGGTGCACTAGTTCGGCGAAGAGATGGTGATACAAGTGTAATATGGATAGTAGATATAGGTTTTTGTAATCTGAAAATATAAAAACAGCAAGGTAGCAAGTAACAAAAGTGAGCAAAAACGGTATTGCAATGCTTGAAAACAAGGCTGAGGGTTCATACTTTCACTAGTGCAAGTTCTCTCAACAATACTAACATAGTTGAATCATATGTAAATCCCTCACATGCGACAAAGAGTTCACTCCAAAGTCACAAATAGCGGAGAACAAACGAAGAAATTATTGTAGGGCACGAAACCACCTCAAAGTTATCTTTTCCGATCAATCGTATGAGCTATCCCTATAAGTGTCACGAACAGCCCTAGAGTTCATACTAAAATAACACCTTAAGATACACATCAACCAAAACCCTAATGTCACCTAGATACTCCAATGTCACCACGAGTACCCATGGGCTTGATTATACGATATGCATCACACAATTTCAGATTCATCATGTTCAATCCAACACAAAGAACTTCAAAGAGTGCCCCAAAGTTTCTACCGGAGAGTCAAGACGAAAACATGTGCCAACCCCTATGCATAGATTCCCAAGGTCACGGAACCCGCAAGTTGATCACCAAAACATACATCAAGTGGATCAATAGAACATCCCATTGTCACCACGGATATCCCATCGCAAGACATACATCAAGTGTTCTCAAATCCTTAGAAGACTCAATCTGATAAGAAAACTTCAAAGGGAAAACTCAATTCATCACCAGAAGATAGAGAGGAGAAAACTCCATATGATTCATCTATATTAATAAGGCTCGCAGTACATCAAGATCGTGCCATCTCAAGAACACGAGAGAGAGATGAAACACATAGCTACTGGTACATACCCTCAGCCCCGAGGGTGAACTACTCCCTCCTCGTCATGGAGACCGCTGGGATGATGAAGATGGCCTCCGGTGATGGTTTCCCCCTCCGGCAGGGTGCCGAAACGGGCTCCCGATTGGTTTTTCGTGGCTACAGAGGCTTGCGCCGGCGGAACTCCCGATCTAGGTTTCTTTTCGGGGGTTTCTGTATTTATAGGATATTTTGGCGTCAGAAACAAGTCAAGGGGGGCCTCGAGGCGGCGACAAGCTAGGAGGGCGCGCCCTAGGGGGGGCGCCCTGCAGGCTTGTGGTGGCCTCGTGGCTCTTCTGGCCCAACTCCAATGCTTCGGGGGTCTCTTTTGGTCCATAAAAAATCACCGTAAATTTTCAGCCCATTCCGAGAACTTTTATTTCTGCACAAAAAACGACACCATGGTAGTTCTGCTGAAAATAGCGTCAGTCCGGGTTAGTTCTAATAAAACCATACCAAAATCATATATACTTATTGTAAACATGGCATGAATACTTCATAAATTATAGATACGTTGGAGACGTATCAATCCACCACCCCCATTCCCCGATCTTCCGATTCCGGCCACAGAGCGCCCGATTCGACCGTCGCTCCACCAGGATTTGTCTGCCGTCGTAGGGATCATCTACGAAGATGTCACCCCGCTGTATAGCAGCGTTCGGGGCATCCGTACGATGACTTTACTAATGGGATCTCCTGCGAGGGGGAGCGGAAGTGGTTCAACACCTTCGAGACCCTAGAGCTCGCCGCGCGTGCGTACAAAGCGGCGACACTCATGTATGGTCGGAGCAGGCCGAGCTCAAATTCCCCAAGGCGGTCGAAGACGAGGAGTTCCTCGCCCCTCCCATGCAGATCATGTCCCGCGACGAGAAGGCAAACCGCATGGCCGAGGCGCAACGCACCGCTTAGGCTATGGATGCGCTACACATGGGAAATTCTCCAAGGCCAATCCAGACCTCTTGGCGGTGGAGCTTGCATTCTATGCTAAGAGGGACAAGAAGCGCGGGAAGAAGGAAGAGGAGCATGCTCACGAGATCAAGGTCGAGGTAAATGAGTTGTTCGACCAACTCGACAAAGTGGAGGAGGTGAAGCCGTCTACCAGCAGTGGCCATGAGGCAGGCTCTTCTGGTAGAGGGTCGATCTATGTCGAGTCAGATGACAACAACTTTGATGGGTACCGTGTGTGTACAAAGACGCCACACGTGGTCTAGTGTAGAAGTGACGGGGGGTAGCGTGATGATCTATCTTAATTAGTACTTTTTAATTATCAAGTGGGATGTTTTTAATGTTTAATGTTGAACATTTCATATTAGAGTTTGAACTTTCAGAATATCCAATGCATGATGTTCATGGAATAATTAGAGCATCAGTTTTACATCATCTGTTATGGCAAAAAAAAATCTGGTGCCCAAAAATCTTCACTTGCCACAAAACCATTTCTCACACCAACTTTTACATCATTAATTTGAGATGCTCTAAGATCTTTTGAAGTTTGTTCCCTTGTTGGTCGTGGTTTAGTATAAGAGGGAGGCAGGAAACACCAATGCAACATTGTCTTGCCAATCTTCTTAATTTTTTATTTTGGAATTTGTTCCAATGCACAATAAAGAACAAATTTTACTATGCATAGTACCAAGAAATTACTTTGGACAATAGATATTTTTTTACTTCTAAAATAGACACGAGCATATACTAAAGAAGAGGAAGCTTAATTTTTTGAAAACAATTTATATGAAACATGTGAAATGACCCTTTAGTAAACAATCAATATGTATATCTTTGTTTTTCGAGTGACAACACACGGACATTCACCTAGTCTTAAGTTAAACATTAGTAAGTTTGACTAAATTTACGAATCATGGAATATGTTTTCCTAGTATATTATATTAATATATATTTTCCATAAATTTGATCAAACTTACAAAAGTTTGACTTAGAAAAAACTATACATCTTACGCACTCAATTGTAGCGTGAAAACTAGTTTAGCTTCGTAGCAATACACACTATGTATGTTGTCACTCTCCAACTTTCTTTTGAATTTATTGTTCTTTGTAGCAAGGTTATCACAAGCTACTCTTCAGTCAAATATTCTTACCTTATTTGGCACCGGGGCATTCCACGTAAGCTTCCAAAGAGATTCGGTCTCCTCTTATCTTGAACTGGTGCCAGGTCTACTGGTTTTAATGTTGGTGCTACCGTAGTTTATAAGCACTTCTAACCAAGGAAAATGTCGTTCTTCTCATAGTGCCAATTGTGAAGCTAAGAAATCCTTCTTAGAAGCATCAAGTGGTTTACATTAGAGAATAATGCTGGCATTATGAGGATGAAAGTTCCTCTGAAGGGTTTGCACATTCCAACTGTCATCACTTCTATGTACTGACTTACTAACATGTATGTGCCTATCATTTGTTCTTCCTGGCAGTTCTTTCAAGGTTCATTTCTTGGAAGCCTGTTAGGCCTTGTACAATGGCAGGTCCTTGCAAAAATGAACCGATTTTTCTTAAGCACCGATTCTTATTTGTACAACATAGACGCTTACTTAGACACGTCTGTAAGCACCTTATGTTGTTGTGACGCCCCCATTTTGATCGTACACTAATCATACACGCAAATGCGTACGGCCAAGATTAGGGACTCACGGGAAGATATCACAACACAACTCTAGACACAAATTAAAGTCATACAAGATTCATATTACAAGCCAAGGGCCTCGAGGGCTCGAATACATAAGCTCAAATTCAAACGAGTTAGCGAAAGCAAATAATATCTGAGTACAGACATAAGCAAACAAGTTTTGCCTTAAGAAGGCTAGCACAAACATAAACTACAGATCGAAAAGGGCAAGGCCTCCTACCTGGGAGCCTCCTAACTACTCAGCAGCCTCCACGTAGTAGTATGCTCCGTCGGGGTAGTAGTCGTCGGCGGGATCAACCATCTCCTGGGCTCCAGCATCTGGTCGCGGCAATCGTATCAAGAGGAAAAAGGGGGAACAAAGCAACGGTGAGTACTCATCCAAAGTACTCGCAAGACTAACATCAGAACTATGCTAAGTATGCATCAGTATCAAAGGAATGGGGCTATATCTTTGGACTGACTGCAGAAATGCCAGAATAGAGAGAAGGCCTAGTCCTATCGAAAACTAGCATCTTCAGTGTCTTGCAGCATTAAAAGAGTGCAGATTAGCATAATTATAATGTAGCAAGTTTATTAGCAACGCCCAGAGATTCTTCCTCGACTCCCTGCGAGAAAGCAGTCTCGGAGCCAAACATTTCAATTTTAAGTCACAATTCTAGTTGTATTAGATCGGGATACAACTCCAAGTCGTCCTGTTACCGTGGACACGACTATTTGAATAGTTGAATTCATCCCTGCAGAGGTGCACCACATTTCCCAACACGCTTGATAACCTATGGCCGGGCACACTTTCCTAGGTCATGTCCGGCCTCGGGACATCAACACGTCATCACCCTACCTAGGCTCAACAAAGAGGCCAGCCCGCCGGCCGGTCTAAATCCTAAGCGCACAGGGGTCATGGGCCCATCACCAAATGCACTCCTGCACGATGCGTGGGCGGCCGAGGTCAGTCCTAGCACCTCTTATACAAGATCAATGTTGTCGCGGACCACTCGGGCGCGCCCCGATCCGTTGCTGACGTCCGAAGAGCTTCGGATGATACAACGACGCCGAGTACCCATAACTTCTCCCACGTGAAGGTTAGTGCGAAAAAGGTCAATCGACCAACTCAGATCAAATACACAATGATACGTCTCCAATGTATCTATAATTTTTGATTGTTCCATGGTTTTATATTATCATTCTTGGATGTTTTATAATCATTTTATAGCAACTTTATATCATTTTTTGGGACTAACCTGTTGACATAGTGCCTAGTGCCAGTTGCTGTTTTTTGCTTGTTTTTTACTTCGCAGAATATCAGTACCAAACTGAGTCCAAATGCCAAGAAACTTTTTGGAGTTTTTTTGGACCAGAAGACAACTTGGAAGCCAAGGAAACACCTGGGGGGGGAGGCCCGTGGGGCCCACGATACACCAGGGTGCGCCAAAGGCCCCTGGCGCGCCCTGATTTATCGTGGGGCTCACAGAGGTCTTTTCCACCGCCTCTTAGCTCTATAAATCCTCAGAAATTCCAGAAACCCTAGAGGAGGAGACGAAATAAAATTCCAGCCGCCGCAGGTTCCAGAACCGCGAGATCCAATCTAACACCATCACGGAGGCGTTCATCATCCTCATTGGTGCGTCTCCGATGATGCATGAGTAGTCCACCATAGACCTACGGGTCCATAGATAGTAGCTAGATGGCTTCCTCTCTCTCTCTTTTGATTCTTAATACAATGGTCTCTTGGAGATCTATTTGATGTAATGACTTTTTGCTGTGTGTTTGTTGGGATCCGATGAAGTTTGAGTTCATGATTGGTTTCTATCCATGAATATTATTTGAGTCTTATTTGATCTCTTATATGCATGATTATTTATAGCCTCGTATTTCTTCTTAGAATCTTTGGTTTAGTTAGGCCAAGTAGATCGATTTTTCTTGCCATGGGAAGAGGTGCTTTGTGATGGGTTCCATCTTGTAGTGTCCTCTCCCAGTGACAGAAGGGGCAGCGAGGCACGCATGTATCGTTGCTATTAAGGATAACAAGATGGGGTCTATTCCTACATGAATAGATCTTGTCTACATCATGTCATCGTTCTTATTGCATTACTCAGTTTCTCCATGAACTTAATACACTAGATGCATGCTGGATAGCGGTCGATGTGTGGAGTAATAGTAGTAGATGCAGAATCGTTTCAGTCTACTAATCTTGGACGTGATGCCTATATATTGATCATAGCCTTGGATATCGTCATGATTATTTTATCTTCTATCAATAGCCCAACAGTAATTTGTTTACCCACCGTGTGCTATTTTCTTGAGAGAAGCCACTAGTGAAATCTACGGCCCCCGGGTCTATTCTTTTAATATATTGCTTTCCGATCTATCTTTTTCCGCATTTGTTTTCAGATGTATTATTCCAAAAACCCAAAAATACCTTGCTGCACTTTTTATTTGCTTCTTTTATTTTATGTTCTTGTGCGATCTATATATCCAATCTATTACAAACCAATCTATCTCTTTACCGTGGAGAGATTGACAACCTCTCTTACGCGTCGGGTTGCAAGTATTTGTTCTTTGTGTGCAGGTACCGTTTACATAGTGTTGCTTGGTTCTCCTACTGGTTTGATAACTTTGGTTTCATAACTGAGGGAAATACTTACCGTAGCTGTGCTGCATCATCCCTTCCTCTTTGTGGAAATACCGACGCAATCTCAAGCCACGTCAAAGGAATTTCTGGCGCCGTTACCGGGGAGACATCATCAACATCTATCAGGTTCCTAATCACAAATCTCATCTCCTTGCAGTTTACATTATTTGCCATTTGCCTCTCGTTTTCATCGCCCCCACTTCACAAAAATTTGCCGTTTTATTCGCCCTCTTTTTCGTTTGCATTTTTCTTGTCAGGTCTCTTGTATGCTTGCAATCTTGTTTGCGTAGTCATGATGACTCAAGAAAATACCAAATTGTGTGATTTTTCCAATACCAATAATAATGATTTTATTAGTAGTCCGATTGCTCCTCCCCCCACTAGTGCGGAGTCTTGTGATATTAATGCCGCTTTGTTGAATCTTGTCATGAAAGATCAATTTTCCGGTACTCCTAATGAGGATGCCGCGTGCCATCTAAACACATGCGTAGAATTGTGTGATATGTAAAAGGAAAAAGACGTGGACAATGATATAGTGAAGTTGAAATTATTTCCTTTCTCCTTGCGGATCGTGCAAAAATTTGGTTTTCTTCTTTGCCTCGCAATAGTATCGATTCTTGGGATAAGTGCAAGGATGCTTTTATTACTAAGTTTTTTCCGCCCGCGAAAATTATTTCCCTTAGAACTCAAATCCTGAATTTTAAGCAACTTGAGCATGAACATGTTGCACAATCTTGGGAAAGAATGAAATTGATGCTAAGAAGTTGTCCTACTCATGGTTTAAATCTTTGGATGATCATACAAAAATATTTATGCGGGATTGAATTTTGTCTCTAGAAATCTTTTAGATTCCGCCGCGGGTGGTACTTTTATGCAAATTACTTTGGGTGAAGCTACTAAATTGCTAGATAATATTATGGCAAATTATTCACAATGGCATACTAATAGAGCACCTACTAGTAAAAAAGTTAATTCGGTTGAAGAAATTAGTACTTTAAGTGAAAAAGTTGATGCTCTTATGAAGTTGGTTGCTAGTAAAAATGCTCCTATTGATCTTAATGATGTGCCTTTGTCTACTTTGATTGAGCAAAATAGTAATTCCGTAGATGTGAATTTCATCTCGCGAAACAATTTTAATAACAATGCTTATAGAGGTAATTTTAATCCTAGGCCTTTTCCTGGAAATTCCTCTAATAATTATGGTAATTCCTATGGTAATTCTTCTTATAATAATAATAGGAACCCCTCTGATCTTGAGAGTAATATTAAAGAATTTATCAATGCTAAAAAAAATCAATACTACGATAGAAGAAAAGTTGAATAAGATTGATGATATGTCTAGAAGCATTGATAGAATTTCCCATGATGTAGAAAATCTCAAGTTGAAAGATTTTCCACCTAAGATTGATGAATCAATTAAAGCTTTATATGTTTCTATGGATGAAAGTACGAAAAGAACCGCTATTCTTAGAGCTAAAGAGAATTTTTAGAAAAAAAATGTTTTCTAGTGATTGCTTTCATAAAAATGATGAAGATCTTAAAGTGATTGGTGTTTCTTCTATTTATTCCTTGTTTAGTAATATTAAAATTGATGATAAAGGGACTGAAGAAGAGTCAACTTTAGCTAGAAGGTGTCCCAATGATTTGGATGGTGAAAATCTTGATGAAAAAATTGATGAAAGTGGGTTTGGAGAGGTCAAGACTTTAACTACTGATGTGTCCACTATTTTGGATTACAAAGACTTTAATTATGATATTTCTCTATGATTGAATGTATTTCTTTGTTACAATCCATGATAAATTCACCCCATGCTTATGAACAAAATAAAGCTTTTACTAAACATATTGCTGATGCCATGATGAAATCTTTTGAAGAAAAGTTGGAGTTAGAGATTTCAATTCGTAGAAAATTACATGGTGTGTGGGAACCTACCATTAAAGTCAATATTAAAAATTATGAGTGCTTTGCTTTATGTGATTTTGGTGCTAGTGTTTCCACAATTCCGAAATCTCTATGTGATGTGCTTGGTCTTACCAATATTGAAGAATGTTCTCTTAATTTGCACTTGGCGGATTCTACTATTAAAAAGCCTTTGGAAAGAATTAATGATGTTCTTATTCTTGCAAATAGGAACTATGTGCCCATAGATTTTATTGTTCTTGATATTGATTACAATCCGTCTTGTCCCATTATACTTGGTAGACCGTTTTTACGCACTATAGGTGCCGTGATTGATATGAAAGAAGGCAATATTAAATTTCAATTTCCACTAAGAAAGGGTATGGAACACTTCCCTAGAACAAGAATTAATCCACCATATGAATCAATCATGAGAGCATCCTATGGAGCAAAAACTAAATATGACAACACTTGAATCTATGCATTATGCCTAGCTAGGGGCATAAAACGATAGCTCTTGTTGGGAGGCAACCCAATGAATCAAATTTATTTTTACCTTTTTCTTTATGTTATTAAGTGTTTACACAATTATGCTACTGTTATTATTATGTTTTTTACGATTTAATTAGTGTGTGTTCCAAGTAAAGCCTTTGGGATCATGTTGGGTGATAGTTGATTCGATCTTGTTGGAAAACAGAAACTTTTGCGTCCAGTAGAAGAATTTTCAAAAATCACAGAAGTGACGAAAAATTCTGATTTTTTTACACAAGATTTATATTAAAATTTCTTACGTTTTACTAATATTTCAGAATTTTTGGAGTTACAGAAGTATGGTTAGAGTACGGATTACTACAGACTGTTCTGTTTTTGACAGATTTTGTTTTTGTTGCATTGTGTGCTTATTTTGATGAATCTATGGTTTGTATCGGAGGGTATAAGCCATGGTAAAGTTAGAATACAGTAGATATAATGCAATAATGAAATATTAATGGGTTTTCAATAGTACTTAGAGTGGTGATTTGCTTTGTTATACTAACGGATCTCACGAAGGTTTTGTTAAGTTTTGTGTGATTGAAGTTTTCAAGTTTTGGGTGAGATCACGATGGATGAAGGAATAAGGAGTGAAAAGAGCCTAATCTTGGGGATGCTATGGCACCCCAAGATAATATCCAAGGAGAAACAAGCAACTAAGCTTGGGGATGCCCCGAGTGGCATCCCCTCTTTCTTCTAACGACCATCGGTATTTTACTTGGAGCTATATTTTTATTCGTCACCTATCATGAGTTTTGCTTGGAGCGTCTTGTATTATATTAGTCTTTACTTGATTTGCTTTTTAGTTTGTCACAAGTAACCTTGCTGGAAACACCTATTTTAGAGAGCCAAAATTATGCTATGATTTGTTAGAATTGCTCTATATGCTTCACTAAATTTTTTTGAGCTATGGAACTGCTCTAGTGCTTCACTTATATCTTTTTGAGGACGGCGTGCTTTAAAAATTTTAAGAAATTTTCTCATGCTTCACTTATATTATTTTGACTTTCCTGCTTCACTTAGATTAATTTGAGAGTTAGTAAATTTTGAAGAAATTTACTCATGCTTCACTTATATTATTTTGAGAGATGAAATTTTTATGCTGATGTTCTTCACTTAAATATATGAAACTAGTCCCAAAGTGATAGATATTCAAGAGGGATATAATATAAACTTTCATGAAGATCATTGGACAAATTAAACTTGATTCCTTGTAATAGTTTTGAGACATGATGATAGTAATATGTGAGTCATGTTGGTGAGTAATTATGCTTTAGTAAGAATATTGGTGTTAAGGTTTGTGATTCCCTATGCAAGCACGAAAGTCAATAGTTATGCAATAAAATTACATCCTACTTGTGGTGCATTATTCAGTGTTAGTTATGCTTAATGCCCGTTTATGTGAATTTTTGTTTCTTGGTTGGTTGCTTCTCAATCTATTTGCTAGCCTCCACTTGTACTAAGTAGAAATACTACTTGTGCATCCAAAATCCTTAACCCTAGTTTTACCATATGAGTCCACCATACCTACCTATATGCGGTATTTACATGCCGTTCCAAGCAAATTTGTATGTGCCATCTCTAATTTTCAAAATGAATTTCCTTTTTGTGAGCTCGTACCGCTCATGAAGCGACACGGGGTGGCCAATATATTTCCATGCTAGATGTGTTATTCTCAAGATGAGTGTTTATTCACTTGTCATTGCACGAGAGTACGGCGGTAATAGGGATGCCCAGTCCCGAAATGAAAAAGAAATTTACTTTATGTTGTCAAATAATAAATTCCATGGAAAGTGTTGGTATGGAAGGCATCCGTGGATACGGCTAGCCATGGATTGTGAAAGAATGGTGGAAAAAGGAATAAACTTTATTTTCTGTTTGGGTACCGCCTATGATATATCTAGCATGGAAAGTATTGAGAATTCTCGGTCGTTTTCGTTGACAAGAAAGGCATGCCACCCCAAATATTTTTCTCTCTCAATTTAAGCTTTGAGCTCTGGCACCTCTACAAATCCCTACTTCCCTCTGCGAAGGGCCTATCTATTTACTTTATGCAATTTTTACTTTTATTTGAGTCTCCATCTCCTCTTATAATGCACCAACTAGGGGGCACTATGATCATACTTATGCATTGGGTGTAGCTAATATTCGAGTGTGTTTCATGAATGGATCAATGATTGAGCATGACGGGCTAGGGATAACTTTCTTTAGTATTGATATTTTGAAAGACATGGTTGCTTGTTGGTATGCTTGAGTATTAAAGTCTTCATGTCAAAACTAGACTATTGCTTTGAACCATCAAAAAGTCCAAATGTCCATGCTACAAAAGAAAAGAATATGTGATGAACATGTTAGGCAACATTCCACATCAAAAATTATGTTTTTATCATTTACCTACTCGAGGACGAGCAGGAATTAAGCTTGGGGATGCTGATACGTCTCCAATGTATCTATTATTTTTGATTGTTCCATGCTGTTATATTATCATTCTTGGATGTTTTATAATCATTTTATAGCAACTTTATATCATTTTTTGGGACTAACCTATTGACATAGTGCCCAGTGCCAGTTGCTGTTTTTTGCTTGTTTTTTACTTCGCAGAATATCAGTGCCAAACGGAGTCCAAATGCCAAGAAAATTTTTATAGATTTTTTTGGACCAGAAGACAACTTGGGAGCCAAGGAAGCACCTGGGGGAGGCCCGTGGGGCCCACGATACACCAGGGTGCGCCAGAGGCCCCTGGCGCGCCCTGATGTATCGTGGGGCCCGGAGGTCTTTTCCACCGCCTCTCAGCTCTATAAATCCTCAGAAATTCCAGAAACCCTAGAGGAGGAGACAAAACACAATTCCAGCCGCCGCAAGTTCCAGAACCACGAGATCCAATCTAACACCATCACGGAGGGGTTCATCATCCTCATTGGTGCCTCTCCGATGATGCGTGAGTAGTCCACCATAGACCTACGGGTCCGTAGGCAGTAGCTAGATGGCTTCCCCTCTCTCTTTTGATTCTCAATACAATGGTCTCTTGGAGATCTATTTGATGTAATGACTTTTTGCGGTGTGTTTGTTGCAATCCGATGAAGTTTGAGTTCGTGATCAGTATGCATGATTATTTATAGCATCGTATTTCTTCTTCGAATCTTTGGTTTAGTTAGGCCAACTAGATTGATTTTTCTTGCCATGGGAAGAGGTGCTTTGTGATGGGTTCGATCTTGCTGTGTCCTCTCCCAGTGACAGAAGGGGTAGCGAGGCACTCATGTATCGTTGCTATTAAGGATAACAAGATGGGGTCTATTCCTACATGAATAGATCTTGTCTACATCATGTCATCGTTCTTATTGCATTGCTCCGTTGCTCCATGAACTTAATACACTAGATGCATGCTAGATAGCGGTCGATGTGTGGAGTAATAGTAGTAGATGCAGAATCGTTTCGGTCTACTTTGCAAATATTTATGTCCTCCTCCTTGATGTAATCGCAGATGGAATTGAAACGTCGCTTTATGTGTCTGGTCCTCTTGTGAAACCTTGGTTCCTTGGCTAGAGCAATGGCACCAGTGTTGTCACAGAACAGAGCCATTGGGTTTAGTGCACTGGGCACTACTCCAAGATCTGTCATGCACTCCTTCATCCAAACACCTTCCTTCGCCGCCTCCGAGGCAGCGATGTACTCCGCTTCACATGTAGAATCAGCTACCTCCCTCTGCTTGGAACTGCACCAGCTTACCGCACCCCCATTGAGAATAAATACGTATCCGGTTTGAGACTTAGAGTCATCCGGATCAGTGTCAAAGCTTGCATCGACGTAACCCTTTACGACGAGCTCTTGATCACCTCCATAACCGAGAAACATGTCCTTAGTCCTTTTCAGGTATTTAAGGATATTCTTGACCGCCGTCCAGTGTTCCATCCCTGGATCACTTTGAAACCTTCCGGCCATACTTATGGCAAGGCTGACATCGGGTCTTGTGCACAGCATTGCATACATGATAGAGCCTATGGCTGAAGCATAGGGGACGACACTCATCTTTTCTCTATCTTCTGCAGTCACTGGGCATTGAGTCTTACTCAACTTCGCACCTTGCAATACAGGCAAGAACCCCTTCTTGGACTGATCCATTTTGAACTTCTTCAAAACTTTGTCAAGGTATGTGCTCTGTGAAAGTCCTATTAAGCGTCTCGATCTATCTCTATAGATCTTGATGCCTAATATGAAAGCAGCTTCTCCTAGGTCCTTCATTGAAAAACTCTTGTTCAAATATTCCTTCACGCTTTCCAACATTTCTATATTGTTTCCAATCAGCAATATGTCATCCACATATAATATTAGAAACGCTATAGAGCTCCCACTCACTTTCTTGTAAATACAAGCTTCTCCATAAACTTGTATAAACCCAAATGCTTTGATCACCTCATCAAAGCGAAGATTCCAACTCCGAGATGCTTGCACCAGTCCATAAATGGATCGCTGGAGTTTGCAAACTTTGTCAGCATTCTCTGGATCGACAAAACCTTCTGGTTACATCATATACAACTCTTCCTTAAGGAAACCGTTAAGGAACGCTGTTTTGACATCCATCTGCCAAATTTCATAATCGAAAAATGCAGCTATTGCTAACATGATTCTGACGGACTTAAGCATCGCTATGGGTGAGAAGGTCTCAACTTAGTCAACTCCTTGAACTTGTGAAAAACCCTTTGCCACAAGTCGAGCTTTATAGACGGTAACATTACCGTCCGCATCCGTCTTCTTCTTAAAGATCCATTTGTTCTGAATGGCCTTTCGCCCTTCAGGTAATACTTCCAAAGCTCATACTTTGTTTTCATACATGGATCCCATATCGGATTTCATGGCAGCTAACCATTTCTCGGAATCTGGTCCCATCATCGCTTCTCCATAGCTCGTAGGTTCATCGTTGTCCAATAACATGACCTCTAAGACAGGGTTGCCGTACCACTCAGGAGCAGTACGCGTCCTTGTCGACCTACGAGGTTCGATAGCAACTTGATCCGAAGCTTCATGATCATCATCAATAACTTCCTCTTCAACCGATGTAGGCTCTACAGAAACATCTTTCTGCGCTGCGCTACTCTCAGGTTGAAGTAAAAGTTCAACAACCTCATCAAGTTCTATTTTCCTCCCACTCAATTCTTTTGAGAGAAACTCTTTCTCAAGAAATGCTCCGTTCTTAGCGAAAAACACTTTGCCTTCGGATCTGAGATAGAAGGTATACCCAACTGTCTCTTTTGGGTATCCTATGAAGACGCATTTCTCCGCTTTGGGTTCCAGCTTTTCAGGCTGAAGCTTTTTGACATAAGCATCACATCCCCAAACTTTAAGAAATGACAACTTTGGCTTCTTGCCAAACCACAGTTCATATGGCGTCATCTCAACAGATTTCGATGGTGCCCTATTTAAAGTGAATGCAGCTGTCTCTAATGCATAACCCCAAAACGATAGTGGCAAATCGGCAAGAGACATCATAGAACGCACCATATCTAATAAGGTTCGATTACGACATTCAGACACACCATTATGCCGTGGTGTTCCAGGCGGTGTCAATTGTGAAACAATTCCACATTGTCTTAAGTGACTGCCAAACTCATAACTCAGATATTCTCCTCCTCGATCAGATCACAGGAATTTAATCTTCTTGTTACGATGATTCTCAACCTCACTCTGAAATTGCTTGAACTTTTCAAACGTTTCAGACTTGTGTTTCATTAAGTAAATATACCCATATCTACTTAAGTCATCAGTGAAGGTGAGAAAATAACGATATCCACCTCGCGCCCCAATGCTCATCGGACCGCACACATCAGTATGTATGATTTCCAATAAGTCACTTGCCCGTTCCATTGTACCAGAGAACGGGGTCTTAGTCATCTTGCCCATGAGGCATGGTTGACAAGTGTCAAGTGATTCAAAATCAAGTGACTCCAAAAGTCCATTGGCATGGAGCTTCTTCATGTGTTTTACACCAATTTGACCTAAGCGGCAGTGCCACAAGAAAGTGGTACTATCATTATCAACTCTACATCTTTTGGCATCAATGTTATGAACATGTGTATCATCACTATCGAGATTCAATAAGAATAAACCCCTCGCATTGGGTGCATGACCATAAAAGATATTACTCATATAAATAGAACAACCATTATTCTCTGATTTAAATGAGTAACCGTCTCGCAATAAATAAGATCCAGATATAATGTTCATGCTTAACGCAGGCACTAAATAACAATTATTCAGGTTCATCACTAATCCCGATGGTAATCGAAGAGCGAGCGTGCCGACGGCGATCACATCAACCTTGGAACCATTTCCCACGCGCGTCATCACTTCGTCCTTTGCCAGCCTCCGTCTATTCCGCAGTTCCTGTTTTGAGTTGCAAATGTGAGCAACTGAACCGGTATCAAATAACCAGGCACTACTACAAGGGTTGGTAAGGTACACATCAATAACATGTATATCATATATACCTTGTTTGGTGTTGGACGCCTTCTTGTCAGCCAGATACTTGGGGCAGTTCCGCTTCCAGTGACCAATTCCCTTGCAATGAAACCACTCAGTTTCTAGCTTGGGTCTAGCCTTGGGTTTCTTCACGGGAGGGGCAACTGCTTTCCACTCTTCTTGGAGTTACCCTTCTTACCCTTGACATTCTTCTTGAAACTAGTGGTTTTATTGACCATCAACACTTGATGCTCCTTCTGAATCTCAGACTCAGCGACTTTCAACATCGCAAACAGCTCGGTGACTGACTTGTTCATCCCATGCATGTTATAGTTCAACATGAAGCTCTTGTAGCTAGGTGGCAGTGATTGAAGAACTCTGTCAGTGATCGCCTCTGGCGGAAGGGGCATCCCCAATTCAGCCAGACGGGTGGAATACCCAGATATTTTGAGTATGTGTTCACTGACAGACCCGTTCTCCTCCATCTTGCAAGCATAGAACTTATCGGAGGTCTCATACCTCTCGATCCGGGCATTCTTTTGAAAGATAAACTTCAACTCCTGGAACATATCATATGCTCCATGACGTTCAAAACATCTTTGAAGTCCCGGTTCTAAGCCATACAACATTGCACATTAAACTATTGAGTAATCATCAGAACGTGTCTGCCAGGCGTTCGCAACGTCTGCAGACTCTATTGGAGTGGGTGGTTCACCAAGCAGTGCATCAAGGACATAAGCCTTTTGGGAAGCCGTAAGGATAATCCTTAGATTATGGGCCCAGTCTACAAAGTTACTTCCATCATCTTTCAACTTAGCTTTCTCTAGGAACGCATTGAAATTCAGGGGTGCTACTGCGCGAGCCATTGATCTACAACATAAATTTTTGCAAAGACAACTTAGACTATTGTTCAAGATAATGAGTTTAGTTAATCATATTACTTAAAAAACTCCCACCCAAATTGACATCCCTCTGGTCATTCGAGTGTCACATGATCCAAATTCACCAACTCAAGTCCGATCATCACGTGAGATGAGGTGGTTTCAATGGTGAACATCTTCATGTTGATCATATATACTTATATGACTCATGTTCGACCTTTCGGTCTCTTGTGTTCCGAGGCCATGTCTGTACATGCTAGGCTCGTCAAGATTAACCCGAGTGTTCCGCACGTGCAACACTGGCTTGCACCCGTTGTATCACACCCGATCATCACGTGGTGTCTTGAAACAACGAACTTTCGCAACGGTGCACACTCGGGGAGAACACAAATTTATCTTGAATTTTAGTGAGGGATCACCTTATAATGCTACCGTCATCCTAAGAAAAATAAGATGCATAAAGGATTAACATCACATGCAAATCATAAGTGACATGATATGGCCATGAACTTGTGCTTTTGATCTCCATCTCCAAAGCACCGGCATGATCTCCATCGTCACCGGCATGACACCATGATCTCCATCATCTTGATCTCCATCAACGTGTCACCATGAGGTTGTCGCGCCAACTGTTGCTTCCACGACTATTGCTAACTGATGACCCACAAATATAGGGGATCTGGTGTAGTCCTTTCGATAAGTAAGAGTGTCGAACCCAACGAGGAGCAGAAGGAAATGACAAGCGGTCTTCAGTAAGGTATTCTCTGCAAGCACTGAAATTATCGGTAACAGATAGTTTTGTGATAAGGTAATTCGTAACGGGTAGCAAGTAACAAATGTAACAAAGGTGCAGCAAGGTGGCCCAATCCTTTTTGTAGCAAAGGACAAGCCTGGACAAACTCTTATATAAAGCAAAGCACTCCCGAGGACACATGGGAATTTCTGTCAAGCTAGTTTTCGTCATGCTCATATGATCCGTGTTCGTTATTTTGATAATTTGATATGTGGGTGGACCGGTGCTTGGGTGCTGTCCTTACTTGGACAAACCTCCCACTTATGATTAACCCCTCTCGCAAGCATCCGCAACTACGAAAGAAGAATTAAGATAAATCTAACCAAAGCATGAAACATGTGGATCCAAATCAGCCCCTTACGAAGCAACGCATAAACTAGGGTTTAAGCTTCTGTCACTCTAGCAACCCATCATCTACTTATTACTTCCCAATGCCTTCCTCTAGGCCCAAATAATGGTGAAGTATCATGTAGTCGACGTTCACATAACACCACTAGAGGAGAGAGAACATACATCTCATCAAAATATCGAACGAATACCAAATTCACATAACACCACCCGAAAGCTCCCTTATGATTTTTTTCAGGTCAAAACCCTTCATATAGCAGAAGATGGGCACCGGAGGCCTGCCAGGGGGCCCAGAAGCCACAGGGGCGCGCCCAGGGGGGTAGGGCACGCCCCCTGGCTTGTGACTGCCTGGTGGGTCCCCTCTGGTATTTTCTTCGCCCAGTATTTTTTATATATTTCAAAATATTTGTCCGTAGATTTTCAGGAGTTTTGGAGTTGTGCAGAATAGGTATCTCAGATTTGCTCCTTTTCCAGTCCAGAATTCCAGCTGCCGGCATTCTCCCTCTTCATGTAAACCTTGTAAAATAAGAGAGAAAAGGCATAAGTATTGTACCATAATGTGTAATAACAGCCCATAATGCAATAAATATCAATATAAAAGCATGATGCAAAATGGACGTATCAACTCCCCCAAGCTTAGACCTCGCTTGTCCTCAAGCGAAAGCCGAAATCGATAAATATGCCCACATGTTTAGAGATAGAGGTGTTGATAAAATAAAATACGGACATGAAGGCATCATGATCATCTTTAGAACAGCAACATATATTGACATATGATTTCTTATGCGGAAGTAACAATTCATTCACAAGGTAAAGTATGAATCAGGAACTTTATTGAGAACCAACAAACTATGATCTCAGTCATTGAAGCAATTCCAATTTATCATAACGTAGGAAAGAGTCAATATAAGAGCTTGTAAAGCAAATCCACATACTCAATCATCTTTTAGTCTTTCATAATTGCTAACACTCACGCGGTACCTATGAGGTCAAAGCTTCAATCGGACACAGAGAAAGATAGGGGCTTATAGTATTGCCTCCCAACTATTTACCTCAAGGGTAATGTCAACAGAAATAACTCATGCTCACCCACATCCGAGTGGATATATGTGTCTAGATCATTCCCCAACACATGACGCTTGCCAAGAGATAAGGGCGAAATAAAGGAAATGGTGAAGATCACCACGACTCTTGCATAAAGATAAGTACTAGAAAATAAAAGTAACAGATAGGCCCTTCGCAGAGGGAAGCAGAGGTTGTCATGCGCTTTTATAGTTGGATGCGCAATCCCTTAATGCAAAAGAACGTCACTTTATATTGCCCCTTGTGATAAAGAACTTTATTATGCAGTCCGTCACTTTTATTTCTTCCATATCACAAGTTCGTATAAAGTTAATTTTCCTCACACTAATAGATCACACATATTTAGGGAGCAATTTTTATTTCTTGCACCGATGACAACTTACTTGAACGATCTTACTCAATCCATAGGTAGGTATGGTGGACTCTCATGGCAAAACTGGATTAAAGGTGTTTGGATGCACAAGTAGTATCTCTACTTGGTGCGGAAGTTTTGACTGATATGGGGTGGAAGCAAGCGACACATGTTGAAGGATCTAAAACAATATAACTTCTATTCGGAAATAAGCAAACATAACCCATTATGTTGTCTTCCTTGTCCAACATCAACTTCTTAACATATAATATTTTAATGAGTGCTCACAATCATAAAAGATGTCCAAGATGATATATTCATATGTGAACCTCTCTTTCTTTATTACTTCCTTTTAATTGCAACAATGACCAATAGCTTTGTTTGTCAACTCACAACAAATTTCAATCGACATACCTCTTATATGTGAAGTCATCACCCCCCATAAGATCATCATATATACTCTTTGCTTTTATTCTATACTTCTTTTTATTTCTTTTTCTCAAGATCCTAGCAAGCAAGCAAAGCCCTCAACTCAAAACTACTCTTTATTATATAACTCTTGGACTTGCTTACATAGGGGGAACATAAAGCAAAACTCAAAACTAGATCACACTAAAGACTTTATTGTACTAGATCAAAATATAACCAAAAGGATCGAACTAAGAAAAGCGATAAAAGTAAAAGATGTGATGGTGATACGATACCGGGGCACCTCCCCCAAGCTTGGCACAAGCCAAGGGGAGTGCCCATACCCATGTGTTCAGTTGTCTTCCTTCGGAGGTGGTGATGTTGGAGTTGTTGATGAGGTTGGAAGCTTGTCTATTTTCCTCTTAAGCATAAAATTATGTTCCCTCAGATCGTCTACTTCCTGCTCGAGCTTCAATATCCTTTGACATAATTCTTGCTTGCTCTCCTGCAGAAAACGAGAAGGGATGAATAGAACCTTGGGTTTTCTCCTTGTATTTGGGAGGCTCGATTTCCTGAACTCCACGTGCACATCTCCTGGTCGAGGCAGGGGGGTCTCCTCTTCATCCGAGCTTTCTTCCTTATACTTGCCTTCCAGTTCCTCCTCCGAGAACAATCCATAAGGATCTAAGTACCCATAGAGCTTGGGATTGGCAAGATAATGCGACACATCGCTCTCCCCATCGGAATCTTGGGACGACATCTTGCTCTAAATCTGCTACAGAAACAGCTCAAAATGAAAACAGGAGATATTGTCGTGTTACAAAGGTCAAAACCTTCAGGAGATTATATAATGAATTTTTACCAAACCGAAGGAGCATAGCAAAAGAAAACGGAGTCCGGTGGGTACACGAGGTGGCCACAAACCACAGGGGCGCGCCTAGGGTGGTAGGGCCTGCCCCCCTGGCTTGTCGCCTCCTCGTGCGCTCTTCGGACTACTTTAAATTTTCCTAATTTTTTAAATATTCCAAAACGGAGAAAAATTGATGTTGAAAAAGTTTTGGAGTCGGTTTACTTACCGTAACACATACCTATTCCTTTTCGGAGTCTGAAACATTCTGGTAGGTTTCCCTAATGTACTCCTCCGGAGTTATGGTATTGATAATATTGGTTTCAACATTTATGGGAGTACCTGAGATATAATGTTTGATTCTTTGCCCGTTTACCACCTTCGGATTTGTGCCTTCGGCGTTGGTGATCTTGATGGCACCGGAACGATATACTTCCTCGATAATGTAAGGCCCTTCCCATTTAGAGAGAAGTTTCCCTGCAAAGAATCTTAAACGAGAATTGTATAACAAGACATGGTCCCCTACATTGAATTCACGCTTTTGTATCCTTTTATCATGCCATCTCTTGACTTTTTCTTTAAACAACTTGGCATTCTCATAGGCCTGGGTTCTCCATTCATCAAGTGAGCTAATGTCAAATAACCTCTTCTCACCAGCAAGTTTGAAATCATAGTTGAGCTCTTTAATTGCCCAGTAAGCTTTATGTTCTAGCTCTAGAGGTAAGTGACATGCTTTACCATAAACCATCTTATACGGAGACATACCCATAGGGTTTTTATAAGCAGTTCTATAAGCCCATAATGCATCATCAAGTTTCTTAGACCAATTCTTTCTAGATCTATTAACAGTCTTCTGCAAGATCAATTTAATTTCTCTATTGCTCAATTCTACTTGACCACTAGACTGAGGATGATAAGGAGATGCAATTCTATGATTAACATCATACTTAGCAAGCAATTTACGGAATGCACCATGAATAAAGTGTGAACCACCATCAGTCATTAAATATCTAGGGACTCCAAATCTAAGGAAAATAGCTTCTTTAAGCATTTTAATAGAAGTGTTATGATCAGCGCTACTAGTTGGAATAGCTTCTACCCACTTGGTAACATAATCAACAGCAACTAGAATATGAGTATACCCGTTAGACTATGGAAAAGGTCCCATATAATCAAAGCCCCAAACATCAAATGGTTCAATAACAAGAGAGTAATTCATAGGCATTTCGTGACGCCTACTAATATTACCAATTCTTTGACATTCATCACAAGACAAGACAAACTTACGAGCATCCTTGAAGAGAGTAGGCCAATAAAAACCAGATTGTAGTACCTTATGTGCAGTTCTATCCCCAGCGTGGTGTCCTCTGTAGGCCTCGGAGTGACACTTGTGAAGGATCTGTTCCTGTTCATGTTCAGGCACACAACGTCTAATAACACCATCTACTCCTTCTTTATAAAGGTGTGGATCATCCCAAAAGTAATGTCTTAAATCATAGAAGAACTTTTTCTTTTGTTGGTATGTGAAACTAGGCGGTATAAATTTAGCAACAATGTAATTAGCATAATCAGCATACCATAGAGCATTGCGCGAAGCATTTATGATAGCTAATTGTTCATCAGGAAAGCTATCATCAATAGGTAGTGGGTCATCAACAACCTTTTCTAACCTAGACAAGTTGTCTGCTACAGGGTTATCAACACCCTTTCTATCAATAATATGCAAATCAAATTCTTGTAGCAGAAGAACCCATCTAATAAGTCTAGGTTTAGCATCTTTATTTTCCATAAGATATTTTATAGAAGCATGATCAGTGTGAACAGTTACTTTGGAATCAATAATATAAGGTCTGAACTTATCACAAGCAAACACAACTGCCAAAAATTCCTTTTCAGTGGTAGCATAGTTTCTTTGAGCACTGTCTAGAGTTTTACTAGCATAATGGATAACATTTAATTTCTTATCAACTCTTTGTCCTAGAACAGCGCCAACAGCAGAATCACTAGCATCACACATAATTTCAAAGGGTAGGTTCCAATCAGATGGTTGAACAACAGGTGCGGAAATCAAGGCATTCTTAAGAATTTCAAATGCTTCTACACAATCATCATCAAAAATGAATGGGACATCTTTTTGCAAAAGATTGGTGAGAGGCCTAGAAATCTTAGAGAAGTCTTTAATAAACCTCCTATAGAAACCAGCATGACCAAGAAAACTTCTTATACCTCTGATTTCCGTAGGACACGGCATTTTTTCAATAGCATCAACTTTAGCTTTATCCACCTCAATACCCCTTTCGGAGATTTTGTGCCCCAAGACAATACCTTCATTAACCATAAAGTGGCACTTTTCCCAATTCAAGACTAGATTAGTTTCTTCGCATCTCTGCAAAACTCGATCAAGGTTGCTCAAGCAATCATCAAAAGCAGTTCCGTAAACGGAGAAATCATCCATGAAAACCTCAACAATCTTTTCACAAAAGTCAGAGAATATAGGCATCATACATCTTTGAAAGGTAGCAGGTGCATTGCATAAACCAAAAGGCATACGTCTATAAGCAAACGTACCGAAAGGACAAGTAAAAGTGGTCTTTTCTTGATCCTCTTTTGACACAGGTATTTGAGAGAAACCAGAATAACCATCTAGAAAGCAAAAATGTGTATGTTTGGATAGTCTTTCTAGCATTTGATCAATAAAAGGTAGAGGGTAATGATCTTTCCTAGTAGATTTATTTAATTTCCTAAAATGAATTACCATTCTATATCCTGTAACAATTCTTTGCGGTATCAATTCATTTTATCATTAGGAACTACCGTAATACCTCCATTCTTAGGAACACAATGAACGGGACTAACCCATCTACTATCAGCAATAGGATAAATTATACCTATCTCCAGAAGCTTTAGTATTTCATTTCTTACCACTTCTTTCATCTTAGGATTTAACCATCGTTGGTGATCAACAACTGGTTTAGCATCAGGCTCCATATTAATTTTATGCTGACATAAAGTGGGACTAATGCCCTTAAGATCATCAAGAGTATATCCAATAGCAACACGGTGCTTCCTCAAAGTTTCCAATAATCTCTTTTCTTCATGCTCTGAAAGGTTAGCACTAATAATAACAGGATATATCTCCTTTTCATCAAGATAAGCATATTTCAGAGTATCCGGTAATTGTTTAAGCTCAAACACGGGATCACCCTTGGGTGGAGGAGGATCCCCAAGTATTTCAAAAGGCAGGTTGTGTTTCAAAATAGGCTGCTGATCAAAGAAAATCCTATCTATTTCATTCCTTTCATTCATATGCATATCATTTTCATGGTCTAGCAAATATTGTTCTAAAGGATCAGTAGGAGGCACATCAATAGAAGCAAGACCAATAATTTCATCCTTACTAGGCAATTCTTTGTCATGGGGTTGTCTACGAAATTTAGAGAAATTGAACTCATGAGACACATCCCCAAAACTTACAGTAACAGTTTCTTTCTCACAATCTATCCTAGCATTAACAGTATTCAAGAAAGGTCTACCAAATATGATGGGACAAAAATCATCTTGTGGGGAACCAAGAACAAGAAAATCAGTAGGATACTTTATTTTCCCACACAAGACTTCAACATCTCTAACAATCCCAATTGGTGCAATAGTATCTCTATTAGCCAGCTTAATGGTAACATCAATTTCTTCTAATTCAGCTGGTGCAATATCATTCATAATTTCTTGGTATAAGGTAAAGGGAATTGCACTCACACTAGCACCCACATCACATAAGCCATGATAACAATGATCTCCTATTTTAACAGAAACAACAAGCACACCAACAATAGGTCTATGTTTGCCTTTAGTATCAGGTCTAGCAATTCTAGTAGCTTCATCACAGAAATGAATAACATGCCCATCAATATTATCAACCAAGAGATCTTTAACCATAGCAATACTAGGTTCAACTTTAATTTGTTCAGGGGGTGTAGGTGTTCTAGTACAACTCTTACGAACCACAGTTGAAGCTTTAGCATGTTCCTTTATTCTAACAGGGAAGGGCGGTTTCTCAATATAAGCAATAGGAATAACAGGATCAACATTATAAATAATAGTTTCTTTCTCAACTTTAATAGGTTCTACAGCTTTCACTTCAATGGGGGGATGATATTTAAACCACTTCTCCTTGGGGAGATCAACGTGAGTAGCAAAAGATTCACAAAAAGAAGCTACTATCTCAGAGTCAAGTCCATATTTAGTGCTAAATTCAAGAAAAGCATCGGTGTCTATAAAGGATTTAACACAATCAAACTTAAGGTTTATACCTGACTCCTTACCTTCGTCGAGTTCCCAATCTTCAGAGTTGCGTTTAATTCTTTCCAATAAGTCCCATTTGAATTCAATATCTTTCTTCATAAAGGAACCAGCACAAGAAGTATCGAGCATGGACCGATCATTATTAGAAAGCCGAGCATAAAAATTTTGAATAATAATTTCTCTCGGGAGCTCATGATTGGGGCATGAATATAACATTGACTTAAGCCTCCCCCAAGCTTGAGCGATACTTTCTCCTATACGAGGCCAAAAATTATAAATATAATTCCGATCACGATGAACCAGATGCATAGGATAAAACTTCTGATGAAATTCCAATTTCAATCGGTTGTAGTTCCAGGATCCAATATCATCACGTAGCCTATACCATGTCAATGCCTTCTCCTTCAAAGATAAAGGAAAGACCTTCTTCTTGACATCATCCTCGGGCAAACCTGCAAGCTTAAATAATCCACAAACTTCATCCACATAGATTAGATGCAAATCAGGATGTAGTGTTCCATCTCCTGCATAAGGATTAGCTAGCAGTTTCTCTATCATACCCGAAGGAATTTCATAATAAATATTTTTAGTAGGTGCAGTAGGTTGAGGAGCATCTCTTTGTGCTTCCGGTCGAGGCGAAGATACCCCGAACAAGCCCCTCAAAGAATTATTTTCCATAGTAACAAGTGACAGTAAATTTCAGTACACTAAATAAATTTTTCCTTACCAAGTTCCACTCACCGAAGGCGCTTCACTCCCCGGCAACGGCGCCAGAAAAGAGTCTTGATGACCCACAAGTATAGGGGATCTGTCGTAGTCCTTTCGATAAGTAAGAGTGTCAAACCCAACGAGGAGCAGAAGGAAATGACAAGCGGTCTTCAGTAAGGTATTCTCTGCAAGCACTGAAATTATCGGTAACAGATAGTTTTGTGATAAGGTAATTCGTAATGGGTAGCAAGTAACAAATGTAACAAAGGTGCAGCAAGGTGGCCCAATCCTTTTTGTATCAAAGGACAAGCCTGGACAAACTCTTATATAAAGCAAAGCACTCCCGAGGACACATGGGAATTTCTGTCAAGCTAGTTTTCATCATGCTCATATGATTCGCGTTTGTTACTTTGATAATTTGATATGTGGATGGACCGGTGCTTGGGTGCTGTCCTTACTTGGACAAACCTCCCACTTATGATTAACCCCTCTCGCAAGCATCTGCAACTACGAAAGAAGAATTAAGATAAATCTAACCATAGCATGAAACATGTGGATCCAAATCAGCCCCTTACGAAGCAACGCATAAACTAGGGTTTAAGCTTCTGTCACTCTAGCAACCCATCATCTACTTATTACTTCTCAATGCCTTCCTCTAGGCCCAAATAATGGTGAAGTGTCATGTAGTCGACGTTCACATAACACCACTAGAGGAGAGACAACATACATCTCATCAAAATATCGAACGAATACCAAATTCACATGATTACTTGTAACTAGACTTATCCCATGTCCTCAGGAACAAACGTAATTACTCACAAAGCATATTCATGTTCATAATCAGAGGAGTATTAATTATCATTAAGGATCTGAACATATGATCTTCCACCAAGTAAACCAACTAGCATCAACTACAAGGTGTAATCAACACTACTAGCAACCCACAGGTACCAATCTGAGGTTTGAGACAAAGATCGGATACAAGAGATGAACTAGGGTTTGGAGAGGAGATGGTGCTGGTGAAGATGTTGATGGAGATTGACCCCCTCTCGATGAGAGGATCGTTGGTGATGACGATGGCTTCGATTTCCCCCTCAGGGAGGGAAGTTTCCCCGGCAGAACAGCTCCGCCAGAGCCCTAGATTGGTTCTGTCCAAGTTCCGCCTCGAGACGGCGGCGCTTCGTCCCGAAAGCTCCCTTATGATTTTTTCAGGCCAAAACTCTTTATATAGTAGAAGATGGGCACCGGAGGCCTGCCAGGGGACCCAGAAGCCACAGGGGCGCGCCTAGGGGGTAGGGCGCGCCCCCTGGCTTGTGACTGCCTGGTGGGTCTCCTCTGGTATTTTCTTCGCCCATTATTATTTTTATATTCTAAAATAATTCTTCATAGATTTTCAGGACTTTTGGAGTTGTGCAGAATAGGTATCTCAGATTTGCTCCTTTTCCAGTCCAGAATTCCAGCTGCCGGCATTCTCCCTCTTCATGTAAACCTTGTAAAATAAGAGAGAAAAGGCATAAGTATTGTACCATAATGTGTAATAACAGCCCATAATGCAATAAATATCAATATAAAAGCATGATACAAAATGGACGTATCAACTCCCCCAAGCTTAGACCTCGCTTGTCCTCAAGCGAAAGCCGAAATCGATAAATATGCCCACATGTTTAGAGATAGAGGTGTCGATAAAATAAAATACGGACATGAAGGCATCATGATCATCTTTAGAACAGCAACATATATTGACATATGATTTCTTATGCGGAAGTAACAATTCATTCACAAGGTAAAGTATGAATCAGGAACTTTATTGAGAACCAACAAACTATGATCTCAGTCATTGAAGCAATTCCAATCTATCATAACGTAGGAAAGAGTCGATATAAGAGCTTGTAAAGCAAATCCACATACTCAATCATCTTTTAGTCTTTCATAATTGCTAACACTCACGCGGTACCTATGAGGTCAAAGCTTCAATCGGACACAGAGAAAGATAGGGGCTTATAGTATTGCGTCCCAACTATTTACCTCAAGGGTAATGTCAACAGAAATAACTAATTGCTCACCCACATCCGAGTGGATATATGTGTCTAGATCATTCCCCAACACATGACGCTTGCCAAGAGATAAGGGCGAAATAAAGGAAATGGTGAAGATCACCACGACTCTTGCATAAAGATAAGTACTAGAAAATAAAAGTAACAGATAGGCCCTTCGCAGAGGGAAGCAGAGGTTGTCATGCGCTTTTATAGTTGGATGCGCAATCCCTTAATGCAAAAGAACATCACTTTATATTGCCCCTTGTGATAAAGAACTTTATTATGCAGTCCGTCGCTTTTATTTCTTCCATATCACAAGTTCGTATAAAGTTAATTTTCCTCACACTAATAGATCACACATATTTAGGGAGCAATTTTTATTTCTTGCACCGATGACAACTTACTTGAACGATCTTACTCAATCCATAGGTAGGTATGGTGGACTCTCATGGCAAAACTGGATTAAAGGTGTTTGGATGCACAAGTAGTATCTCTACTTGGTGCGGAAGTTTTGACTGATATGGGGTGGAAGCAAGCGACACATGTTAAAGGATCTAAAACAATATAACTTCTATTTGGAAATAAGCAAACATACCCCATTATGTTGTCTTCCTTGTCCAACATCAACTTCTTAACATATAATATTTTAATGAGTGCTCACAATCATAAAAGATGTCCAAGATGATATATTCATATGTGAACCTCCCTTTCTTTATTACTTCCTTTTAATTGCAACAATGACCAATAGCTTTGTTTGTCAACTCACAACAAATTTCAATCGACATACCTCTTATATGTGAAGTCATCACCCCCCATAAGATCATCATATATACTCTTTGCTTTTATTCTATACTTCTTTTTATTTCTTTTTCTCAAGATCCTAGCAAGCAAGCAAAGCCCTCAACTCAAAACTACTCTTTATTATATAACTCTTGGACTTGCTTACATAGGGGGAACATAAAGCAAAACTCAAAACTAGATCACACTAAAGACTTTATTGTACTAGATCAAAATATAACCAAAAGGATCGAACTAAGAAAAGCGATAAAAGTAAAAGATGTGATGGTGATACGATACCGGGGCACATCCCCCAAGCTTGGCACAAGCCAAGGGGAGTGCCCATACCCATGTGTTTAGTTGTCTTTTTTTCGGAGGTGGCGATGTTGGAGTTGTTGATGAGGTCGGAAGCTTGTCTAGTTTCCTCTTAAGCATAAAATTATGTTCCCTCAGATCGTCTACTTCCTGCTCGAGCTTCAATATCCTTTGACATAATTCTTGCTTGCTCTCCTGCAGAAAACGAGAAGGGATGAATAGAACCTTGGGTTTTCTCCTTGTATTTGGGAGGCTCGATTTCCTGAACTCCACGTGCATATCTCTGGTCGAGGCAGGGGGGTCTCCTCTTCATCCGAGCTTTCTTCCTCATACTTGCCTTCCACTTCCTCCTCCGAGAACAACCCATAAGGATCTAAGTCCCCATAGAGCTTGGGATTGGCAATATAATGCGACACATAGCTCTCCCCATCGGAATCTTGGGACGACATCTTGCTCTAAATCTGCTGCAGAAACAGCTCAAAACGAAAACATGAGATATTGTCGTGTTACGAAGGTCAAAACCTTCGGGAGATTATATAATGAATTTTTACCGAACCGAAGGAGCATAACACAAGAAAATGGAGTCCGGAGGGTACACGAGGTGGCCACAAACCACAGGGGCGTGCCTAGGGTGGTAGGACCTGCCCCCCTGGCTTGTCGCCTCCTCGTGCGCTCTTCGGACTACTTTAAATTTTCCTAATTTTTTAAATATTCCAAAATGGAGAAAAATTGATGTTGAAAAAGTTTTGGAGTCGGTTTACTTACCGTAACACATACCTATTCCTTTTCGGAGTCTGAAACGTTCTGGTAGGTTTCCCTAATGTACTCCTTCGGAGTTATGGTATTGATAATATTGGTTTCAACATTTATGGGAGTACCTGAGATATAATGTTTGATTCTTTGCCCGTTTACCACCTTCGGATTTGTGCCTTCGGCGTTGGTGATCTTGATGGCACCGGAACGATATACTTCCTCGATAATGCAAGGCCCTTCCCATTTAGAGAGAAGTTTCCCTGCAAAGAATCTTAAACGAGAATTGTATAACAAGACATGGTCCCCTACATTGAATTCACGCTTTTGTATCCTTTTATCATGCCATCTCTTGACTTTTTCTTTAAACAACTTGGCATTCTCATAGGCCTGGGTTCTCCATTCATCAAGTGAGCTAATGTCAAATAACCTCTTCTCACCAGCAAGTTTGAAATCATAGTTGAGCTCTTTAATTGCCCAGTAAGCTTTATGTTCTAGCTCTAGAGGTAAGTGACATGTTTTACCATAAACCATCTTATACGGAGACATACCCATAGGGTTTTTATAAGCAGTTCTATAAGCCCATAATGCATCATCAAGTTTCTTAGACCAATTCTTTCTGGATCTATTAACAGTCTTCTGCAAGATCAATTTAATTTCTCTATTGCTCAATTCTACTTGACCACTAGACTGAGGATGATAAGGAGATGCAATTCTATGATTAACATCATACTTAGCAAGCAATTTACGGAATGCACCATGAATAAAGTGTGAACCACCATCAGTCATTAAATATCTAGGGACTCCAAATCTAGGGAAAATAACTTCTTTAAGCATTTTAATAGAAGTGTTATGATCAGCGCTACTAGTTGGAATAGCTTCTACCCAGTTGGTAACATAATCAACAGCAACTAGAATATGAGTATACCCGTTAGACTGTGGAAAAGGTGCCATATAATCAAAGCCCCAAACATCAAATGGTTCAATAACAAGAGAGTAATTCATAGGCATTTCCTGACGCCTACTAATATTACCAATTCTTTGACATTCATCACAATACAAGACAAACTTACGAGCATCCTTGAAGAGAGTAGGCCAATAAAAACCAGATTGTAGTACCTTATGTGCAGTTCTATCCCCAGCGTGGTGTCCTCCGTAGGCCTCGCAAAAACCACAACGGTGATACACAAATTGCTATTCAACCTTCTTAAGGACCGCCTTTGTCGAATCCGATCCAACTAAAGTGGGAGAGACAGACACCCGCCAGCCATCTTTATGCAACAAAGTCACATGTCAGTTGATCGAACCGGTCTCTCGTAAGCGTACGAGTAAGGTTGGTCCGGGTCGCTTTATCCCGCAATACCGCTGAATCAAGAAAAGACCAAGGGAGGAAGCAATCTGAGCATCAACGCCCACAAACTCCTTTGTGTTCTACTCGTGATCTCATCTACGCATAGACCTAGCTCTGATACCACTGTTGGGAAACGTTGCATGGGAAACAAAAAATTTACTACGCACACACAAGATCTATCCATGGTGATGAGCATCTACGAGAGGGAGAGTGGATCTACATACCCTTGTAGATCGCTAAGCGGGAAGCATTAAGAAACGCGGTTGGTGTAGTCGAACGTCTTCGCGATCCAAATCGCAGCCGTCCCGCGATCCGTCCCGATCTAGCGCCGAACGGACGGCACTTCCGCGTTCAGCACACGTACAGCTTGATGACGATCTCCACCTTCTTGATCCAGCAAGAGGGGCGAAGAGGTAGACAAATTCTCTGGCAGCGCGACGGCGTGGCGGCGATGGTGGTGGAACTATTCAGGCAGGGCTTCGCCTAAGCACCGCCGAAAACTAGGGGAGACGATTTATTGGGGAGAAAGGGCTGCACCGTGGCTTGGGTGTGTTGGCCCTCTCTCCCCTCTAGTATATATAGGAGGGAGGGAGGAGAGCCGGCGCCCCTAGGGTTCCCCCTAGGAGTTGGCCGAACCAGGAAGAGGTGGAGGAGTCCACCTCCAATCCTACTCCAAGTAGGATTCCTTTCCTACTTGGAGTTTCCCTTCCCCACTTGGGGTTTTTTCCTTTTCCCCTAACCCTAGCCGCATGGGCCCTTAGGGGCTGGCTTGCCCAGCCCACTAAGGGCTGGTGCGCCACCCCTAAGGCCCATGTGGCCTCCCGGCGTGAGTGGCCCCTCCCGATGGCCCTCCGGAACCCTCCCGGCACCCCAGGTACATTACCGAAATTACCCAAAAAAATTCCGGTGACCAAAACGGGACTTCCTATATATCAATCTTTACCCCCGGACCATTCCGAAGCTCCTAGTGATGTCCGGGATCTCATCCGGGACTCCGAACAACCTTCGGTCACCAACATACATAACTCAACTATACCGAAACGTCACCGAACCTTAAGTGTGCTGACCCTGCGGGTTCGAGAACTATGCAGACATGACCGAGACACCTCTACGGTCAATAACCAATAGCGGTACCTGGATGTCCATATTGGTTCCTACATATTCTACGAAGATCTTTATCGGTTGAACCTCTATGTCAAGGATTTAGTTAATCCCGTATGTTGTTCCCTTTGTTCTTCGGTATGTTACTTGCCCGAGATTTGATCGTCGGTATCTCTATACCTAGTTCAATCTCGTTACCGGCAAGTCTCTTTACTCGTTCCGTAATACAAGATCCCGTGGCTAACTCTTTAGTCACTTTGCTTGCAAGGCTTATTGTGATGTCGTATTACCGAGTGGGCCCTGAGATACCTCTCCGTCATACGGAGTAACAAATACCAATCTTGATCCATGCCAACTCAACAGACACCCTCGGAGATACCTGTAGAGCATCTTTATAGCCACCCAGTTACGTTGCGACGTTTGATACACACAAGGTATTCCTCCGGTGTCAGTGAGTTGCATGATCTCATGGTCATAGGAACAGATACTTGACATGCAGAAAACAATAGCAATAAACTGACACGATCATATGCTACGTTCATAGTTTGGGTCTTGTCCATCACATCATTCTCCTAATGATGTGATCCCGTTATCAAATGACATCTCATGTCTATGGCTAGGAAACCTTGACCATCTTTGATCAATAAGCTAGTCTACTAGAGGCATACTAGGGACACTGTGTTGTCTATGTATCCACACATGCAATTGAGTTTCCAATCAATACAATTATAGCATGGATAATAAACGATTATCATGAACAAGGAAATATAATAATAACCACTTTATTATTGCCTCTAGGGCATATTTCCAACACTAGCCATGGATTGTGAAAGAATGGTGGAAAAAGGAATAAACTTTACTTTATGTTTGGGAACCGCCTATGATGTATCTAGCATGGAAAGTATTGAGAACTACTTTGTCGTTTTCGTCGACAGGAAAGGCACGCCACCCAAAATATTTTCTCTCTCAATTTAAACTTTGAGCTCTGGCACCTCTACAAATCCCTACTTCCCTCTGCGAAGGGCCTATCTATTTACTTTATGCAATTTTTATTTTTAATTTGAGTCTCCATCTTCTCTTACAAAGCACCAACTAGGGGGCACTATGATCATACTTGTGCATTGGGTGTAGTTAATATTTGAGTGTGTTTCATGAATGGATCAATGATTGAGCATGATGGGCTAGGGATAACTGTCTTAAGTGTCTATATTTTGAAATACATGGTTGCTTGTTAGCATGCTTGAGTATTAAAGTCTTTATGTCAGAACTAGACTATTGCTTTGAACCATCTAGAAGTCCAAATGTCCATGCTACAAAAGAAAAGAATATGTGATGAACATGTTAGGCAGCATTCCACATCAAACATTCTGTTTTTATCATTTACCTACTCGAGGACGAGTAGGAATTCAGCTTGGGGATGCTGATACGTCTCCAACGTATCTATATTTTTTGCTTGTTCCATGCTGTTATATTATCATTCTTGGATGTTTTACAATCATTTTATAGCAACTTTATATCATTTTTTGGGACTAGCCTATTGACATAGTGCCAAGTTCCAGTTGCTGTTTTTTGCTTGTTTTTTACTTCCCAGAATATCAGTACCAAACAGAGTCCAATCGCGACGAAACTTTTTGGAGTTTTTTTGGACCAGAAGGAGGCCGGTGGGCCAAAGAAGTAACCAAGAGGGAGCCCGGGCCACCCACAAGACACCAGGGCGCGCTAGGGGCCCCGGGCACGCCCTGGTGGGTTGTGGCCGCCTCAGGAACCTTCTCCACCGCCTCCGAGCTCTATAAATACCCAAATATTCCAGAAACCCTAGAGCAGTCGACGAAAAATACTTCCAGCCACCGCAAGTTCCAGAACCGCGAGATCCAATCTAACACCATCACGAAGGGGTTCATCATCCTCATTGGTGCCTCTCCGATGATGCGTGAGTAGTCCACCATAGAACTACGGGTCCGTAGGCAGTAGCTAGATGGCTTTCTCTCTCTCTTTTGATTCTCAATACAATAGTCTCTTGGAGATCTATTTGATGTAATGACTTTTTGCGACGTGTTTGTTGGGATCTGATGAATTTTGAGTTCATGATCAGTTTCTATCCATGAATATTATTTGAGTCTTCTTTGATCTCTTATATGCATGATTACTTATAGCCTCGTATTTCTTCTTTGAGGTGCTTTGTGATGGGTTCGATCTTACGGTGTCCTCACCCAGTGACAGAAGGGGCAGCGAGGCACACATGTATCATTACGATTAAGGATAACAAGATGGGGTCTATTCCTACATGAATAGATCTTGTCTACATCATGTCACCGTTCTTATTGCATTACTCCGTTTTTCCATGAATTTAATACACTAGATGCATGCTGGATAGCGGTCGATGTGTGAAGTAATAGTAGTAGATGCAGAATCGTTTCGGTCTACTAATGTTGGATGTGATGCCTATATAATGATCATCGCCTTGGATATCGTCATGATCATTTGATCTTCTATCAATTGCCCAACAGTAATTTGTTCACCCACCATGTGCTATACTCATGAGAGAAGCCACTAGTGAAACCTACGGCCCGCGGGTCTATTTTTCCAACATATTGCTTTCCGATCTATATTTTTGCCGCTTTTGTTTTCAGATCTACTATTCCAAAAACCCAAAAATACCTTGCTCCACTTTTAATTTGCCTCTTGTATTTTGTGTTCTTGCGAGATCTATTTATCCAATCTACAATCTAATCTATCTTTTTACCATGGAGAGATTGACAACCTCTCTTTCGCGTCGGGTTGCAAGTATTTGTTCATTGTGTGCAGGTACTATTTACATAGTGTTGCGTGATCCTCCTACTGATTTGATACCTTGGTTTCATAACTGGGGGAAATACTTACCGTCACTGTGCTGCATCATCCCTTCCTCTTTGCGGAAACACCAACGCAGTCTCAAGCCACGTCAGGTGCTCTTTATAAGAAAGGTCTTGTTGTAGCTCAAGCATATCATGATCCACTGCTCGGATAGGATCCTTGAAGCAACGGCGAAGCTGTGACACATGGAAGACATCGTGAACCTGAGACAGGTTCGACAGCAGTTCCAATTGATATGCCACTTTTCCACGCCTTTCGAGAATAGTGAATGGACCAATATAGCGAGGAGCTAGCTTGCCCTTGATCCCAAAGCGGTGTGCACCTCTCATTGGTGTGACTCGAAGATAAGGCTTTTCGCCAGGTTGATAGACCATATCCTAGTGATGACGGTCATATTGTCTCTTCTGACGAGACTGAGCGGCCTTCAGATTCTCACGAATAACGCGGACTTGATCTTCGGCATGTTGGATAATATCCGGACCGAAAAGTGAACGTTCCCTAGTTTTTGACCAATTCAGAGGAGTCTGACACTTTCGTCCATACAACACTTCAGAGGGGGCCATCTTCAGACTAGCTTGATAGCTATTGTTGTAGGAGAATTCGGCATACGGGAGAGATTCCTCCCATTTCTTGCCGAAAGAAATGACACAAGCTCGAAGCATGTATTCGAGAATTTGGTTGACTCGTTCAACTTGTCCCTGGGATTGAGGATGAAAAGCGGTGCTAAAGGACAGATGAGTTCCCATAGCCTCATGGAAACTTGCCCAGAATCTTGAAGTGAATAAGCTGCCACGGTCTGAGCTAATCACCAATGTAATACCGTGGAGTGAAACAACTCTGGACATGTATAGATCTGCCAGCTGACTAGCAGTGATGGTTTCCTTGACGGCTAGAAAATGTGCAACTTTGGACAGTCGGTCAATGACGACAAGAATAGCATCATTACCTTTGTACGATCTGGGAAAACCAGTGATGAAGTCCATTTCGACATGGTCCCACTTCCATTCAGGAGTAGTAATAGGTTGCAGGGTTCCAGCAGGCCTTTGATGTTCTGTTTTGATTCAACGACAAATGTCATATTCTGCAACATAGCGTGCAATGTCTTGTTTCATGTTCGACCACCAAAACCTTTGACGGATGTCTTGGTACATCTTGGTACTACCCGGATGAATAGACAGAGGTGTATCATGAGCTTCTTTCATTACTTTCTCAGTGATATCTAGGTTTTTCCTCTTACTTGGAACAAATAAACGACCCTTGAAGTACACGGCGCCATCATCAGCAACAGTGAAGAAAGAGGGTTTACCTTCCGCAAGATAGCGTTTAATCGTTTCGACTTGATCGTCATAGAGTTAAATAGTTTTGATGTTGGCCACGAGATCTGGTAGAGCAACCAGGTTATTAAGGGAACCCTGGTTCACAACACGGAGGTTCATCTTGCGGAACTCTTCAGGAGGGAGAGCGAGATAATCCTGAGGAACAATATGGAGGTTTAGTTTGCAGAATTCCTTTTGAAGAAGGGGGTGAACCTTATGAACCTGGAGGTGGTTGCAGTATGACTCGCGGCTTAAGGCATCGGCCATTACATTAGCCTTGCTAGGTGTATAAGAAATACGCAAGTTGTAATCTGCTATGCACTCCATCCATCTTTGTTGACGGAGGTTCAGATCCGATTGAGTAAACAGGTCCTTCATACTTTGGTGATCGGTTTAGATCTCGCAACGATTACCAATAAGGTAATGTCACCACTCTTTCAGTGCATGTATTACTGCAGCAAGTTCGAGGTCATGAACTGGGTAGTTCTCTTCATGAGGACGCAATTGATGAGAGGCATAAGTAGTCACTCTACGCTCTTGCATTAGGACACAGCCTATTCCTTGACGTGAAGCGTCACAATAAATGACAAAGTCCTTACGAGTATCCGGAGGAGCAAGCATTGGAGCAGATGTCAGTTTGTCCTTAAGTGCGTGAAAGCTCTCCTGACATTTTTCTGTCCACTCATATTTAACACCTTTGTGAAGTAGATTGGTGAAGGGCTTTGCAATCTTGGAGAAGTTCTCGACAAAATGACAACAATAGTTGGCGACTCCGAGAAAACTTCTGACTTGCTTAACATTCTTCGGGGGAGTCCAGTCAAGAATGGCTTGAACTCGTTCCGGGTTGATGACAATACCATCTTTGGAGATCACATGCCCAAGGTAGGTCACTTCATCCAACCAAAACTCACACTTGGAATACTTGGCATATAGATGATGCTCCCGAAGCTTTTCCAGTACAAGATGAATATGTTTAGCATGCTCTTCTTTATTCTTGGAGTATACCAGGATATCATTGAAGGGATCGATAGAAGAGATGTCTAGAGGGGGGGGAGAATAGACTACTTGCAAGAATTAAAACCTAACATTTTCCCAAGTTAATTGGTGGGCGGTTTTAGCAATTATAACAAGTCTAATGCACCCTACACATGCTAGTCAACAAGTATGGCAACGGAAAGTAAGACAAGCACATGTAAGAGAGAGTAGAGATAGGAAGATCAAACGCAATTTGGAGACGCAAGGATTTTTTCCGTGGTTCTGATAGGTGGCGCTATCGTACATCCACGTTTATGGAGTCTTCAACCCACGGAGGGTAGCGGTCGCGAGAATCCACGGAGGGCTCCACCCATAAGGGTCCACAAACTAGCAACCTTGACTATTCCATAACAGCCTCCATCCACGAAGGACTAGCCTCACTATGGGTAGATCTTCACGAAGTAGGAGATCTCCTTGCCCGTAAAAACTTCTTGGTTCACTCCACAACACGAAGTAGGAGGCTCCCAAGCGACACCTAACCAATCTAGGAGGCACCACCCTCCAAAAGGTAATAGGCTCGATAGTAACGATGAACTCCTTGCTCTTGTGTTTCAAATGATAATCTCCTCAACACACAATCACTCTCTCACAGATTTGGCTTGGGTAGAAGAGATTGATTGGATGGAAAGCAACTTGGGGAGGCTAGAAATCAAGATCCACATGGTTGGAGTGGATGATCTTGACCTCAACACAAGGGTAGGTGGTTCTCTCTCAGAAATTTGGATATGGGAAGTGTGGAACTGTTCTGAGTGCTTCTCTCCCGAGTGGAATGTGGTGGAGGGGTATATATAGGCTTCTCCAAAAATCCAACCGTTACACCATTATTGACCAACTCGGTGAAACCGAAGTGAAAACTCGGTGGCACCGAAGTGTTCAAAATGTGGCAACTTTAGGAATCTCGGTGAGACCGATATAGAATTCTCGGTGGTACCGACAAGGTTCACCTAGGCAGTTTCCAAAACTCGGTGGCACCGATTTTTAAAACTCGGAAATTCCGATTCTTGAAAATGAGATACTAGAGAGCTGGTCACTGTTTTCGGTGGCACCGAAATACAACTTGGTGGTACCGAGAATAGGTTTTGGCTAGGGTTTGTGTCTGAGATGAAAATTGGTAGGGCCGAGTGGGAAATGTTGGTGGCACCGATTTTGCATGTTAGGCTTTGGACAAAATATTTGTGGGAGAGCTTTGTGAATGTTTTTGGTGGCTATCACTTGAGCATTTCATTCACCATTAATACCTTACCCCCTTTTGATAGTATTGGATTTCCTATGGACTCAAAGTGATTTCTCACAAAGTAAAATGTAGATTCTTCTTGCTTGTAGCCTGGCCAATCTTATTCCTTGCATCTTGGGGTTCTCCTCACAATCCTTTGCCAATCCTCTCTGTGGACTTAAACCTGAAATAAGCTAGGTAGAAATATTAGTCCAAGAAACAATGTATGTTGTCATGAATTATCAAAACCGCCAAGGGAGCATATGTGCTTTCAATCTCCCCCTTTTTGTAATTGATGACAACATACAATCAAAGCTTCAATTTAAGATATGTAGGAATATGTGGTAGCTTTGAAAGATACATGACTAATGTAAGCTCCCCCTAAATGTGTGCAATCCATCTTAAAGATAGTTGCTTTGGAATGCATGGACACACATATAGTATAAGGGACATGAGAGGTCATGTATATCTTGGCTATATGCATCAAACATATATGAATGAGGTGTTTCCATGTTCAAGACTTCACTCTTGCAAACAATATGTGCAAGAAACAAGAGATCATCTTGACCAAGGATATGATGCATATACTTACCTTGAGGTTCTTGAGCATTTTAGTAGTAGAAACACACTTGAGAAAACAATGTTAGGAAACACAAGGGTATCCTACTTATTCAAATGCAAACGAACTCAAGAGTACCAAGACATGGAAAACATATAGGAAATGACATCACATAAGATCAATGTGTTTCCAAGAATCATTAAGACCTTTGTCGGGATATTCCCCACAGTTTGACCCGGCCAGGGGTATGACCCACCCAACCATTTGGTGGCTCATGAGGTCACCATATTTACCGGGTCAACCTGGAGGACAAGGCCTAAGGCCCGGCGTGCTCCCTAGCGGAAGGCGGCTCACAGAGAAGGCCCAAAGGAGAGGAAGGATTCCCTTACAAGAAAAACAAGACTCGGATTAGGACTCAAGAGAGACTAGTCCTAATCCTACTCTCAGTAGGACTCTACATGTAAACCTACCCCTTCAACCTATATAAGGAGGGGTAAGGCATCCCTAGAGGGACAACTTCAAGTCATTAGAGATAGACAGATTAGAGGCACTCGAGATTAGAGGTAGCGATTCCGCACCCTTGTAATCGAGATCATCATCAATAGACACAAAGCAGGACGAAGGCTTTTACCTCCATCGGAGGGGCTGGACCTGGGTAAACTCGCGTCTCTCGATTCCGATCAACCCCTCTCAAGCCGCCACCTAGTTGTGATGGCCTCACACCTAAGTTCTCTCACGAGGACATCTTGCGTGACAAAACCACGACAGTTGGCGCCCACCGTGGGGCGCAGCATGCATGGTGGTTTTATGTTCTTGGAGGGAGCTCTTCAGGTATCGAGAAGCTCGTGATGGATCAGATGTAGAAAGCCGGCATGGAACAATTGCGCAAGATAACCCGCCATGAGACAACCGCCACGGGACAATCGGAAGAGCTGGCAAAGTTATCCTTTGGTGATCAAAATCATGGTTAAACTTTGGAGCTGGTAGCTACAAGGTTGAGATCGAGGGAAAATTTAGAGTTGTGGTATGTTTTTGCCGCCGCCATCCGAAAGGTTCACCCAAGACCAACATCACTTTTTTCGCTGCAGTTTTCCTCCTCGGTCTGTGCGATGGGTACGCCGAAGCCAATGCGTATTAATCCTGCGTTGTCGTTGAAATCATGGCAGTCCTTGGTTTCTTGTGATGGGACAAACAGAGGCACAACCGCGTCAACCTGAAACCAGTTGACCTGTCATCACATGAAGCCTGCAAGTCAATTCACAATTACCTGGGAACACGTAACCGAGATAGCAGTACGACCGTTCAAAAATTCCAAGGGATCAACTAATCTAAGGTGCATGGATCCATAGATCGGATCTCGGAGTTTAATCCCCCACTTCCGGTTACGAGCAGTAATCAACCACCCTCGGATATCATATATACAACCAGAAGGTTTTGGTCAAGGGGGGATGGATACACGGCAGGTCAACATGTCAAAAAGCAAAGATCTCGCTTCCACCTCCTGCTGGCCCCGCCGGCGCCGATTCCGGGACGCAGTGCCTCCACGTCTGCACCTGGTGGGAGGGCGGCCGGCTTGTATAGCCTCGTCTCGACCTGCCTCGCCGCTGCCGCCACAGGCTCCGTTGCCAGGGACGCCGTCCTCCTCGCCTCGCCCTCGAGGCCCACACACCTCTGTCGCCAAGGCCACGCTCCAGGGGCTCCGACTCGCCGCCCGCGCACCCACCGGCTGCTGCTGAGCCCCGCCGCTGTCCCGCCACTGACGCCGGCCGCAGCCGTACTACGTCCGGCTACTCCGCGCTGGCCAGATCCCGCCTCGCCGCGCTTTCCCCTCCTGCATGCTGGCTCGCCTCGGCCTCGCCCCGCCGCTGCACCGAGCTGCCTCCCCGTCGCTGCACCTCACCGGCCGCCTCGCCGCGCCTCCCCACCTGCGCCAGGCCACGCCTGCCACCTGCCGTGGCTACACCTCAAGCCGCCGCCGCGCGCTCTGCCTCTGCCGCAGGCCGGCGCTGCCGAGCCGCCGCCGCGACCTCTGCCTCTGCCATGGCCTCGCCTCGCCTCAACCGCTCCGCCACGCTCGACCGCCGTAGCCCGGTCCCGCCGCTGTCCATTACTGTTTGGCTGCAAGAAAAAAGAAAGAGGGAGAAGAGGAGTGGGGATCCGGCTAGGAAAAGGATTGGGGGCAGTTAGGAAAAGAAAAGAGAAGAGGAGGTGTTGGATGGGAGGCAGTTGAAGCAACGAGACCAGATATTAGACTCATTTGATTGATCTTCCACATCAAGACGAAATTGGTCAAGCTAGCTGCATTCAAGTGAAATACTACAGCAAGTCTCGAACATTTGAGTGGAAGTACACATGGATCATCTGTTGTCCTAAATCAGGTGCTATTTGCCCTTTTCTGTTTTCAATACATATTAAAACATCAAAGAACAATTATTCCGTCTCTTGCAATATTTCTATGCAGAACAATTGTTTATTACCAGGGTGGTATTATACCGTGGAGATGGAGCGTGCGCTGAACATCATTCTACACCGGTGTTCGCCCGTGCCGTGCTGCGCAGCCAACTTATCGTCCGTGCCGGCTTACAACATGCCGTGGTCGACTCGCCGTACGCACCGACTTACAACGCCACGGCTGACTCGCTTTCCGCGCTGGTTTTTCAATACCGCGGCTGACTCCTACGTCTACATCAACATGCTGGTGCCGCGCCTGCTCACTCAAGACGCTCAACGGGTGCTCGTGAGTCGCCGCCCTCACGGTCCGGTCTCAATCGACACGCCGGAGCCGCGCTCACCCGCCAATATGAGCCGCCCAATGGACGCTCGAGAGTCGCCATCCCTTCGGTCCAGTCTACATTGACGCGCTGGTGCCGCGCCTGCTCACTCAAGCCGCCCAACGGATGCACGCAAACCGCCCCCGCGGCCGGTCTGTTCCAACAAACTCTGGAGCAAATAATAATATATTATCAGCCTCCGCCTGCACCGGATGACCAATGGACAGGCGCACAAGTCGCCGCCACTGCGGTTCGGGTTAACTTCAACAACTAGCCGGGACGAACCATCGACCGGATTATTGAAACAACTCATACAGGATCATCATAACCCGCCACGGTTGACCTCAACCTTCCGTGGATTCTCGTCGCGTTGTCAACGCCAAGGACATACGATGAGCATCACGAATATCATCAACTCGCCACATGGTCTCCAGTTTGGATAAATTCCATCGTTCGGCCGTGAAATATATGCCAGCTTATGCCACAGTCAACTATGAAGACTCTCAAGCCGCCTCTTCGAGTCGACTTAAGACTCGGGGTCTACACAGACATGGTTCGACACATTTGGTCGGTTCAACAAGAACCCTGGGTCATTCGCAAAGGAGGTTAACCCGGTCTCGGGGGCTGCTGCCTTATTAGCAGAAAAATTTAAAGTCGCCCAAGAGGACGAGCCGCCATGATGCCACCGTTCAAACTTGGGTGCACTACCTTATTGGCGGAAGATTTAAAGTCACCCAAGAGGACGAGCCGCCATGTTGCGACCGTTCAAACATGGGTGCCCTGATTTATTGGATCATCATAAAGTCAGTTGGGGGCTTCCAACTCAATGAGTTTAGCTTTCATACCCTCTTGACCGGCTTCCATGCCATATATGAGTTAAACCTGCATGTTTGAAACTTGCTACTCCACCAGGTGACCCGCCGAACTCTTGACAGTCAATCTTGCAAAGAGACCCTGAACTTGACAGTCAATCTCGCAATAAGACCCTGAACTTGTCAAGGTTAAAACGGCGGTTCTTGTCACGAGAGAGCCAGCTTACAGTGAGCTAGGATAAACTCACCTGTCCGCTGTAGTCTCTCCGCTATGTGGCCCGTTCGTACTCTTAACAGTCAATCTTTTTTAAGACCCTGAACTCGTTAAGGTTTAAACGACGGATTTATGTCACGTGAGAGCCAACTTACGGGATTAAAGGCTTTCATGCCAAAGCTTCTTGGAAGCGAAAACCTTGAGTTTTTCAAAAAATAAGAACAAGAGTTAATCTCTTGTGGTTGTGCCTTCAAAGCCGACTTACAAATATTTGAGATATACATGTATATATTCTCTGTTAGTTATTTTTATCATATGCATACATCATCATGAATTGCATCATGCATCATACATACATATCATGACGGTCTTCAAACCGGGTAAAAGCATAAACTTATGCAGGAGCAAATAGATCTTTGATAGCCAAAATGGTTGGATCTTCATCATGGTTTATCATAACCAGTATTAAATGATTGGGGTTTTTCAAGCCAGCTCGAAAGAAATTACTATTCTCGAAGAGCCGCCCTATCACATATAATGCCGTGTCATTTAATTGACCGGCTATTGGATTCTTTCAAATTGTGCTCTGTAGTAAGCTACAACACTTATGGGTTTCTCATACATATATTTGCCGGGTTGCACCGCAACCACGAGCAGGGATTTTCATTTCAAGGACAAAGGCATTATTCCAGGATATTCGACAAATTACCGGGTTACAACCACGGTCAAGGAGTCATTCAACAAATTATGATGGCTTATATTATTCTCACACAGTCTCAAGTCGCTACAGGCATACGACCCGGCACTTGGGGGCTACATCATATGGTGTTTTTCTTTCTTTCCAAAAGGAGAAGTACATGTAAGTCCCGAGTCGCAGCAGGCAAACGACCCGACACTTGGGGGCTACACCGCTCAGATAAAAAAAATTAAAAGTCCCAAGTCGCTGCAGGCGTGCGACCCGACACTTGGGGGATACAGTATTCAGCTGTTCAAATAGATTATAAGGTCTAAATTGAAGACCCGACCCATCACATACTGATGAGCCGGCCCTTGGGGGCTACACATGTGAAATACAAGACACTCAGTTTATATCTGGCGACTCAGATGACAACCCAGATTTCTCAGCATTTAACACCAAGTTCAAAGTCCCAGGTTGTTGCAGGCAAGACAACCCGGCACTTGGGGGCTACACTGGCTGAAGATTTATAAAGTATAAAGACAATTGCAAGTCCCAGGCTGCTGCAGGCAAGACAACCCGGTACTTGGGGGCTACACAATCAAAGATATTATTGAAAAGCTCCAAGTCATCATGGAAAAACTCGGAGCTTGGGGGCTACAGGTAATATGGATATAAAAAATAGAAGAACACTTTCAAGATGTCAATTGTGAGCGAGACGGGTCTCATTTCTTCATGAAGCTGAAGCATTGTAAAACCGGCTCAATATCACACATATTTCTTTATTCCCAATAATTTTATCAAGTCAGTTGGAGTCCAGTTGTTTGACCCGGCGTCACCAACAAATCATGACCCGGCATTATCAAAAGATCATAACCCGGCAGAGTCTATATAAGCAACCCGGCTTCACAAGTTGAAAGTGGTTTAACAATGGACGATTTTCTATTCCCAATCAAAGCAATGGAAAGCCGGCTCAACTTCATATGATTTTCTTATCTCCAATATTTTCATCGAAGCCAAAGCATTGGAAGACGACTCAACGGCATATGGGTGTTTTATTCCCAATATTTTGCAAAGGACACGGACCTGCAAGATGTTTGTGAAGACGGCTCGTTAATATGAAGAAGAAACCCGGATTTTCAAGGAGCTACTTCATTAAGCCGGCCAGTGGAGCAAGCCGGTCTTTTAACATATTATTATTATTTCAGGAGCTTACCATGAATAAATTCAAGCTAACCTCGGGGCTAATTTCGGGATATTCCCCACATTTTGACCTGGCCAGGGGTATGACCCGCCCAACCATTTGGCGGCTCATGAGGTCACCATATTTACCGGGTCAACCTGGAGGACAAGGCCTAAGGCCCGGCATGCTCCCTGGCGGAAGGCAGCTCACGGAGAAGGCCCAAAGGAGAGGAAGGATTCCCTTACAAGAGAAACAAGACCCGGATTAGGACTCAAGAGAGACTAGTCCTAATCCTCAGTAGGACTCTACATGTAAACCTACCCCTTCAACCTATATAAGGAGGGGTAAGGCACCCCTAGAGGGACAACTTCAAGTCATTAGAGATAGACAGATTAGAGGCACTCGAGATTAGAGGTAGCGATTCCACACCCTTATAATCGAGATCATCATCAATAGACACAAAGCAAGTTGTAGGCTTTTACCTCCATCGGAGGGGCTGAACCTGGGTAAACTCGCATCTCTCGATTCCGATCAACCCCTCTCAAGCCGCCACCTAGTTGCGATGGCCTCACACCTAAGTTCTCTCACGAGGACATCTTGCCGTGACAAAACCACGACAACCTTCCTCCCCTAAGTGCGAATATTAAGTCTTCCTCTCCCCCTGAATCACAACATGTAGATATTGGGAGTAGGTAGGGCTAAGAAAAATCTAACGATTTTGAGCAGTTAAAATACCTGTTCTCTCTCCCTCTTAAAATGATATTTCTCCCCTTTTTGGGTAAGCAAATTTTTTCATATGTATCTCTCCCCCTTTGGCATAAACAGAGTTATGGTATTTCTCCCCCTTAAAATTATATCTCCCCCTTTGGTATGAATAAGCTTTTGAAGCTTTGATATTTCTCCCCCTTTGGCATAAATTTCCAAAAAGGGTCACACAAAGGGTCAGATAAAAGAGATCATTGTGGGATCATGGAGAACATTTGAGTTCTAAGGAATCTGTGAGTAGAATTTATCCTCCTTCCATTGATCTGAAAGCGTTTAAGATTTCTCCCCATTTATCGTAGGGATCCTTTAAGATTGTCTTCCCCCCCCCCAATTGTTTTTTGATAATAAAGGGATCATTGAAGAAATGGAGATTTTCCAAAATCGAAACGAAATACAAAGAGTAGCAGAATCGGTGACTCCGAAGAAAATTTGTCGGTGGAACCGATTTGGTGAGTGTGTAGCCAATCTGCAATATCGGTGAAACCGAGAATTTTGAATCGGAGGCTCCAAAGTACTAAACAGAGACTTGACAATATTTGACAGAATTTATTTTTCGGTAAGCTTTGATAGAAAAAAAAGAGAAGAGGATGATTGCTGAGAATAAAGAGTATTTATAACAAATTTTCATCTAGATGTAAATTGAGTGGTTCTAACAAGGCACGCAACTAAAAGATGAACCAAACAAGATACTTCACCTAGATGATGGGCGGTGACTAGGTCACCTATATTAGAGTATATTGACTTAAGGAGCCAAGCAAGAATACTTGATCATAGGTCATACTCTACGTTAAGCTCAAAATGGGGTTGCCATTTTTAGATTAAGCATTTTTAATGTTATCATATCTCTCGAGTTGCTTTATCTCATGTCTTGGAGTAAAGCTATTTCAAGAATATGATCACATACCTTTGAGTGATGTTGATGACGTAGCGTGTAGGGGAACTTCTTGTGGATGCTTGAGGTTGATGAAGATCATCTTGAGTTGAGAGTTATCCTTGATCGTTTTGGTTCTCTTTCCACCTACATGGGTTAGTCGGGCAATGAAGAATAAGATATATCCAAGTGACAAGATACCAATTGAGAATTTTGCAATTGTGATTGTATCAAATGGATGTCAAGGATATGTTTTGTTGTTTTCTTCCTTCATCATCAAATAAGGGTTGTGGATACTTGGCCATGACAAGATTGCTTGTGATATAAGTTGTGCGCAATCTGGTGGAATGTAGTTCTTCCAAGTACCTACAAAAGGTTAGATGCAGTACAAGGGAGCGTAGATTTCCAAGATATAAGATAGTGTCATATCAAGTGTAACATGGAATAGTCATGTAAGCTCATGCCCTTGCATGCACCCGAGTGAGTCTAGCTCAAGTTTGAAGCATCAATGATGTTCAACTCACTCCTCAAGTGACAAAACACTTTCTCATCAAGTGGCTTAGTAAAGATATCGGCCAATTGCTTGTTAGTACGAACATGCTTAAGATTAATATCTCCTTTGGCAACATGATCACGAATGAAATGATGACGAACTTGAATATGTTTAGTTCGAGAATGTTGCACGGGATTATAAGCAATTTTAATAGCACTTTCATTATCACACAATAATGGGACATGTCTCACATGGATTCCATAATCCTCAAGAGTTTGTGTCATCCATAGCAATTGAGCACAACATGATCCAGCGGCAATGTATTCCGCTTCAGCGGTAGATAGAGATACCAAGTTTTGTTTCTTGGAGGACCAAGACACGAGAGATCTACCAAGAAATTGACATGTACCCGAGGTGGATTTTCTATCAACCTTGTCTCCGGCATAGTCCGAGTCAGAATAGTCAACGAGGTTAAAAGAAGATCCCTTGGGATACCATATGCTAAAGTTTGGTGTATGTATCAAGTATCTCGCAATTCTTTTCATGGCCTTAAGATGACACTCTTTAGGAGCGACTTGATATCTAGCGCACATGCATACACTAAGCATAATGTCGGGACGGGAGGCACATAGATATAACAATGAACCAATCATAGATCGATAAACCTTTTGATCAACCGGTTCGTCCTCCTTGGTAAGATCAACATGTCCACTAGTAGGCATAGGAGTTTTCATACCTTTACACTCTTGCATGTTGAACTTCTTGATCAAGTCCTTGGTGTACTTGGTTTGAGAGATGAAAGTTCCTTCTCTCTTTTGCTTGATTTGCAAACCAAGAAAAAATTTCAGCTCACACATCATGGACATCTCATACTTCTCGGACATCAAGCTTACAAATCTTTCACTAAATTGTGGGTTAGTAGATCCAAAGATAATATCATCCACATAGATATGGCACACATATAATTCACCATTAACTCTCTTAGTGAATAAGGTTGCATCTATTTTAGCAATTTCAAAACCCTTTTCAATGAGAAACTTCGTTAAGCATTTATACCAAGCACGTGGGGCTTGCTTAAGTCCATAAAGCGCTTTACGAAGCTTGTAAACGTGATTAGGTTTCTTAGGGTTCACAAAACCAGAGGGTTGTTTAACATAGACCTTTTCTTCAATCTCACCATTTAAAAATGCACTTTTAATATCCATTTGATAAAGCGTGATATCATGGTGATTAGCATAAGCAAGAAGAATACGGATAACTACAAGTCTAGCAACGGGGGCATAGGTCTCACCGTAGTCCATACCTTCGACTTGGGTGTAGCCTTGAGCCACGAGACGCGCCTTGTTGCGTACGACTTGACCGTATTCGTCTTGTTTGTTCCGAAACACCCATTTGGTTCCGATGATGTCTTGCTCGTCTTTGGGCTTCTCCACTAGTGTCCACACTTCATTCCTCTCGAAGTTGTGTAGCTCCTCGTGCATGGCATTCACCCAATCCGGGTCCTGAAGAGCTTCTTCTACCTTCAAGGGCTCAATACTAGATATGAATGAATAATGCTCACAAAAGTTAGCTAGTCGAGTTTTAGAGCGAGTTATCCTCCCGGTTTGTATGTCACCGAAGATTTGATTTAGAGGATGGTTTTTGTCCACTCTTGCTCGAACTTGGGGTAGCTTTTGCTTGTTGGATGGTGGAGCTTCTTCATCATCATCTTCTTCTTCTTCGTTGTTGTTGAAGGTGTCATTTCCTTGAGGTGGTGGTGAAGGTGGTTGAGGTGGATCATCATAATGAACTTCTTCCTCCTCTTCATCTTGTCGTGTACCGCTTGTGGATGCCTCCATGTCATGTTGAGGTTTGCCTTGACGCGAAGTAGGGGCTTCCACTTGAGTTGATGGGGTACTTTCCTTCACCTCCATGGGACGAATCTTGCCAATGGACAAGTCTTGGATAGCTTCCGAAGGTTCCTTATCTCCTACATCATTTGGCAATTGTTCGACTTGCGAACCATTAGATTCATCAAACTTCACATCTACCGTCTCTTCAACTTTTGGAGTGAAGTTGTTGTAGACACGGTAAGTGTGAGAGTTTGATCCGTAACCGAGTAGGAAACCTTCATAAGATTTAGGAGCAAATTTCGAACGACGATGCTTATCAAGAATGTAACACTTGGAGCCGAATACTGGAAAGTATCCAACTTGGGGCTTGTTACCAGTGAGTAGCTCGTATGCTGTTTTACCAAGAAGCTTGTGAAGATAGAGTCGATTTAAAGCATGACAAGCTGTTTCCACGGCTTCTGCCCAAAAATGTCTTGGCGTCTTGTATTTGTTGAGCATCGTTCTAGCCATCTAGATAAGAGTTCGGTTCTTCCTCTCAACAACTCCATTTTGTTGAGGCGTGTACGTAGCCGAGAACTCATGTAGAACACCTTCTTTGTCAAGAAAGGTATCCACATTGGTGTTCTTGAACTCCAATCCGTTGTCGCTCCGAACCTTCTTGATCTTCACTTCAAACTGATTTTGCGCTTTGCGAGCGAAGTTCTTGAAGATCTTTTGTACCTGCGACTTATCATCAAGAAAGAATACCCACATAAATCTGGAAAAATCATCAACTATCACTAGACCAAAGGAATTTCCACCGAGGCTCTTGTAAGCGTTGGGACCAAAAAGATCCATATGAAGTAACTCGAGTGGTCTCCTAGTAGTCATGATATTCTTTACAGGATGACTTCCACCTACTTGCTTTCCAGCTTGACAAGCACTACAAAGTCTATCTTTGTCAAAGATAACATCTTTAACGCCAAGTATATGATCACCTTTGATAAGCTTGTCTAGATTACGCATACCAACATGTCCTAGTCTTCTATGCCAAAGCCAACCTTTAGAAGATTTTGCAATAAGACAACTACGAGGTTTGGATCTCTTAGTGAAATCGACAATATATAGATCACCTCTACGGAAACCGGTAAAGACCATGCTATGATTGTCTTGACAAAACACTTGGCAATCTACTTTGGTAAATAGCACATTAAAACCGAAGTCGGCAAGTCTAGATACGGAAAGAAGATTATAGCCAAGGGATTCAACAAGCATGACGTTTTGAATGGAGCTATCATGAGATATGGCCACCTTACCAAGACCGAGTACCTTACCCTTAGAATTGTCTCCGAAAGTCACATACCTTCGCGGTCCATGGTTTGGTGTGATCTCTTGAAAGATGTCTCTATCTCCGGTCATGTGATCGGTGCATCCACTATCGAGAATCCACTCTTTTCCTATGGGCGTGTAATCCTTGAAGTTTGCCATGAGACTTAGATTTTTCATTGTCTTCTCATACTCGATGTCGAACAACTCATCTTCATCATAGTAGCCATGTTCCACATTGTCATCATCAAGTGGAAAATCCTCGCCATAAGAAACAAGAGATTCGTTAGGGTTGTGATCATGACAATGTTCAAGATTATGAATGCGAATGGCTTCAACAATGATGTTGTTGATAGTTATGACATCTCCTTTAGCACGCATGAGGTCTCTAAGCTCAAATAGATAGTCATCAAACTTAGGATCACTAGGCATCATTTTGTGAAAAGCAATGGTTTTATGAAGAATTTCATCAAGATTACTTAATGAATAATTTGGATATCGTTTCTCCAAATCACTCCACAAAGTATAAGCACATTCATAATTCTTCATTTGATTAAGCACGATTCTAGGCAATCCTCTAATGATAAGATTAACAGTTCTAAGATTGTGTAGCATATCAGTTTCCTCTTCGTGTGTGGGATGTAAGGGATCAATGGGAGGTACATAGGGGTTCTTAACATACTTGCTTAAATGGAATTCATTGAATAGCTCAAGCATCTCATATTTCCATTGACTATAGTACTCCCCATCGAGAACGGGCACTCTACAACTAAGACTCCCCAAACTATACACATCCATCTTCCTCCACGGTGATGAAACCGAAGCTATGGAGACCAAAGCTCTGATACCAATTGAAGCGATCGATAGAAGAGATGTCTAGAGGGGGGTGAATAGACTACTTGCAAGAATTAAAACCTAACCTTTTCCCAAGTTAATTGGTGGGCAATTTTATCAATTATAACAAGTCTAATGCACCCTACACATGCTAGTCAACAAGTATGGCAGCGGAAAGTAAGAAAAGCACATGTAAGAGAGAGTAGAGATAGGAAGATCAAACGCAATTTGGAGACGCAAGGATTTTTTTTCCGTGGTTCCGATAGGTGGCGCTATCGTACATCCACGTTTATGGAGTTTTCAACCCACGGAGGGTACGGTCGCGAGAGTCCACGGAGGGCTCCACCCATAAGGGTCCACGAAGTAGCAACCTTGACTATTCCATAACGGCCTCCGTCCACGAAGGACTAGCCTCACTATGGGTAGATCTTCACAAAGTGGGCGATCTCCTTACCCATACAAACTTCTTGGTTCACTCCACAACACGAAGTAGGAGGCTCCCAAGCGACACCTAACCAATCTAGGAGGCACCACCCTCCAAAAGGTAATAGGCTCGATAGTAACGATGAACTCCTTGCTCTTGTGTTTCAAATGATAGTCTCCTCAACACACAATCACTTTCTCACGGATTTGGCTTGGGTAGAAGATATTGATTGGATGGAAAGCAACTTGGGGAGGCTAGAAATCAAGATCCATATGGTTGGAGTGGATGATCTTGACCTCAACACAAGTGTAGGTGGTTCTCTCTCAGAAATTTGGATATGGGAAGTGTGGAACTATTCCGAGTGCTTCTTTCCCGAGTGGGATGTGGTGGAGGGGTATATATAGGCTTCTCCAAAAATCCAACCGTTACACCATTATTGACCAACTCGGTGAAACCGAAGTGAAAACTCGGTGGCACCAAAGTGTTCAAAATGTGGCAACTTTAGGAATCTCGGTGAGACCGATATAGAATTCTCGGTGGTACAAACAAGGTTCACCTAGGCAGTTTCCAAAACTAGGTGGCACCGATTTTCAAAACTCGGAAATTCCGATTCTTGAAAATGAGATACCAGAGAGCTGGTCACCGTTTTTGGTGGCACCGAAATGCAACTTGGTGGTACCGAGAATAGGGTTTGGCTAGGGTTTCTGTCTGAGATGAAAATCGGTAGGGCCGAGTGGGAAATGTTGGTGGCACCGATTTTGCATGTTAGGCTTTGGAAAGAATATTTGTGGGTATCGGTGTCAAAACCGGCGGATCTCGGGTAGGGGGTCCCAAGCTGTGAGTCTAGGAACGATGGGTAACAAGGGATGAAGGAGACGATGTTTTACCTAGGTTCGGGCCCTCTCGATGGAGGTAATACCCTATGTCCTCCTTTGTTTGTATTGATGATGGTGTATCGAGTACAGAGTTTGATCTACCTCGAGATCGAATATAGTGGTCTAAACCCTAGGAGTAATGATCTTCATCTATGATGATATGATCGTCCCTAATGACTAGCCTGGCCTCGGCTTATATAACACACCAGAGGCCTAGGATAACAAGAGTCCTAGTCGGCTACGTCGGTGGAGAGTAGTCCTTGTCTTGATCACCAAGTCTTGTGGAATCTTCCTCGTATGCATCATGGGCTGTCCGAACTGGCCCATTAATGAACCGCCCTGGGGGTCCTCGGCCCGACCCACTGGTCGGGAGACTACGTGGTGAGTACCCCCTACTCCAGGACACCGTCAGTAGCCCCCTGAACCGGTCTTCAAGTTAGGGACGCTCCTCGGTTCTTCCGGACAGTTCTTCGTCTTCGGCCGTCGGTCTTGAAAACTGGTTCAATAAATCTTCCCATCACTGATCTTGAGGATCGCCGAGGTGAATCCGAAGAGTTCACAAGTCGGGCATCCGAGGAGCCCCTTTAAGTTATCGGCCTGTATTAATGCCTCATTATTTTTACGCCACAACTCGGGTCCAAAGTGTTTCCCGTGTGGCGGTATCCTCTTGTGTCCGAGCTCCAATGCCGAACTGTATCCGAGGTGTCTTTCTAAGCCCGAGCTCCAATGCTGGTTGGCATCCGAGGTGTCATAGGATACCTCGGTCTCTGAATATTTGAAGTAGTTCATCCGAGCTTAAATATCGGGATAGTCTTTTATGGAGCCAGCCGTTCGCATTCGAGCTTTATGCCGGACTGCTTCCGAAGTGTCTTCGATCTTGAGCTTTATGTCGGAATGCTTCTGAGCTCCAACGCCGGACCGCATCCGAGCTCCAACGATGATCAGCGTCCGAGGTGTTATAAACTACCTCGGTCTTTAAAAGATTGAACGAATTCAGCCGAGCTTAATGCCGGAAATGCCCTCTATGGATCCAGCCACTTGCGCCCGAGCTTTATGCCGAACTGCTTCAGAGGTGGTGCACCACCCCGACCGCGGGCTGATTTTTTGTGGATATTTTCGATTGGTGCAATTTATTCTCTGCCGAGATATATAGCCAGTAGCCCTCAAGGTGCGTGTCGGTCTAAAACCTGAGATGCCCCTGAAGGAAAAAATAATAATCAAAATAAAACCACTAATCCCAGTAGCCCCTGAGACTTAGGTCGATTTGCAAAATCCGCCTGAGGATCTAGTTCTTGCTCGGCGGCATTCGTTAGGGATGTAAACGTGGTACGCAGTAGTTTCCGAGACTCGGGTTGAGTGCGGCCGACCAACCTAAGGATCGAATCTCCTCAGAAACCGTATTGCACTTTGAATTTGCTGCATTGAATATGCAATGCAGTAGCCCCCGAGCCTTAATTTGGGCACGGGTGGTCGAATTAAGGATCGATATTTTTTTGACACAAACTTTGTTACGTTTGACACAATTTATGTGTAATGATTCTACGTATCCAAGTACTTTACATCATTAATGCTCAGATCCGCATTGTACAAGACTTTGTTAACTGACCATCGGCTTCAACCTCCTTGGCTAGTAGCCGAGGAGTGTTTGTCCTACTTTATAAAGCCTTTATAAGGACAAAGATTTACGACAAACAAGGCAATCCGGCCTTACGGTTTTATAAACAAAGGTACGCGGAGAGATATGTTATATTACTATTATCGTAAGAAACATCTTCTGGAAAAAATAGTTCCTTTATAAGTTCCTTTTCCCAGGATATCATGTTGACCATGATCGTGAAACCTCAACTCCGATCAATGTGGGAGGAAAATATTGAGGATTTAGTTCGGGGAATGTTCCCAAACTCTGTGGTCTTTAATGAACCGAAATTTTTACTTCCGTCGTTGCCGACCAATTATTTTCTTAAGATGGCTAGCTTTTGGCTTCACCCAGTCTGAGGTACTAACTCGAATGACCCGGAAGTAACAATCACAGAGGTGCTCCCTTTATCCCCTAGCCGAACAATCGGAAACGTAGGGGGTAAGCACAGGAGCCAGGCAACCCAGCTTGGCTAAAGTCTTAAGTCAAATTGATGCATATTTATGGCTTTATAACGATCACTACGGAAGGCATCTTTCGTATATTAAATACAAACGCTGATGATATGTTGAGCTCTCCAGGAATCCCGATGTATCTATGCCGAGGTGCCACAAGGAACCCTCGGTATGGTTTATTTTGACTCCGTCGCGACTGTTTACAATCTGAAAGTAGCCTATCGTCGGCTTCCATCCCTTTGTAGATGCTACGCAGGGTGTTTCCATACAAACAAGACAACCCTTAGCCGACGTCTCGGTGCCCGGAGGCGGTTGTGTTAGTGGAAACGAGGCAATCAGATATTCAGGCTTTATAACTTTCACTTAGTCATAGGAGCAAATGTTGGGGGGCAACTTAATAGCCCCCGGTATATGTCGACTCCACGAATCATTCGAGGTCGAACCACCCACAACTTGGCCTTTTCAAGAAAAAGAGGCCCTTCATTTTATTCGGATAACCTCGATCGGCTATATTTCGTTGAACACCGCCTCCGGTTCGCTGACCGATTTACGCTTGTTGTGACAGTCAGCTTTCGGCTTTCTCCAACTGAGGCACTTAACCAGTTAAACCGGAAGTGACAATCGCAGTGGTTCTCCCTTTACCCCTTAGCCGAACAAAGCGGAAACGTAAGTAGTAAGCACAGGATCCGGGTAATCCAGCTATAGACCAAAGACACAACTCGAAATCAATGCATATAAATGCGAAATACCGAGGACATTTTGCCGAGGACTGCACGGAGTACCTTGGTGTTTGGTGGGTTCGGTGCTAACCGCATACCCCTTTAATATTGCCGATGCGTGAAATGCATCTAGCGTTGTACTGCGAAAGTTATGCTCGCAAAAAACAAAAAACTTCTGCAAAAACTTTATGATTAGATAAAATAAAATTATGCCAATCCGGAATTGGTCTAAAATTTAATTTTTGCTTCGGTCATGCTTTAACATGATACATCCGATCTCCGGACTCCAAGCGGGTCAACCTTTAACTTCAACCTCCATATCCCGAAGGCGGAGTGTTTCTCCGAGGCCTGTTTAGCGAACTAAACTCCAGCGGCTTTAGAGAGAAACCATTGACCACATGCTAGTGTCAGAAAAAGGAGTAGTAGAAAAAGACTTTGCAACGACTAAGAAGAAAACACAGTTATTATAAAATGGCTCATACAAATTTAAGAGCCCCCAGTTAAATCGGGTAAATAAATTTTTAACAAACAAAGTTTTTTTTGTTTAACAAAAAATATAATGTTTGGTTGCCCCGAACAAAAAATAAAATTTCAAAGAGAGCTGAGCACGAAAACGTCTTAGCTGGTTAATGTGCTCGGTGCGGTTCGGGGTTGTGGCGTGACGAAGACATAGTCCTCGGCCTGGCAGAGGTCCCAGCCCCCAAGCCCGAGGTAATCGAGCGAAGAGCTCAGGTCGAGAAGTGGCAACGCAACACGGTTGCTGCGGCGAGGCGAAGCCCCCGGTCCAGCTGAGGAGAGTAGTTCGGCAGCGTGACAGTGAAGCCCCCAGGTCCGTCGACCATGTCGACGACACAATTTTGTTGATGGAGGTGGGACGACGATGTAGGCGTGCCAAGGTGACCGCATGACATAGCCGAAGTCAATTACCTATGCACACAATATAGTGCAAACCAAGAGTAATAACAAATAAAGGTAATAATATATATAAAAAAATCTTCTACTTAGTTAATTTAAGTGAAGCAAATAAGTAAAGGAATATGGCCTGGGCGCCGAGGTGCCTGAGCGAAGAGTTCGGCTTGACGAAGTGGCAACGCTGCACGGTCGATGTGGAGAGGCGAAGTCCCTGGTCCAGCTAACATGGCGAAGCTGGTCGGCTGGTGACGCCGAAATCCCTGGAGCAGGTTGATGAAGAGATGCCAAAGCCCCCGGTCTAGCCGAGGTGACGGAGCAGGTCGGATGGTGACGCCGAAGTCTCATGCCAGCCGAGGTGCCGAAGCAGGTTAACTGGTGACGCTGAAGTCTCACGCCAGCCGAGGTGTCGAAGCTGGTCGGTTGGTGATGCCGAATTCTCATGCCAGCCGAGGTGTTGGAGCTGGTCGGCTGGTGACGCCGAAGACCCCGGAGCGGGTTGATGAGGAGATGACGAAGCCCCCGGTATAGCCGAGGTGACGGAGCAGATCGGTAAGGTGACGCTAGAGCTTTATGCCAGCCAACATGTAAAAGCAGGTCGGCGTGGTGGACGTCAGCTTGAAAAAGTAAAGGCGCGGCGATGTCGACGCAGGTCGGAATTTGTGAGGAGGTCAATACTGGCTTGATGAAGCAACGGAGCGCCCGACCCGTACAACCCGCGGATGACGAGGTTCTCTTGATGATTATTCGGCCCTCACGATGCCGAACTCTTGGTCGGTTGACCGAGGTGATGACAAAATTTCCTTCAAAAAGGACGCCTCACAACCCGTTCATGAAAAAGATGAACTCGGGTCGGATTAGTTTTCGCGCAGAAAATAGATCCAAAATGCGTTGTACTCATCGGACGTTTCCCAGAGTTTGGACAGTCGGATCGAGCTGAAATTTTGAGGGGTGATCGGTATAGGAATTCCGCAGCCGATGAACGGTGGGATTTTCCAACAGATATCCGAGCTAGATACTGGACACCTCATCCTAAACTCATCCAGATTCCCGTCCAGATTCGATAGGGCTCCGGTATATTGGAGATTGCCGGAGATTCCTCCATCGGAACGCGACGAAATTTTGCAAGGTTGTTTTAGATACAATTCCGCACAATTCCACTGAAGCAATCGTCAAAACGACGCTCGAGGAAACGGGGATGACGAACACAAATTTGCTGTCCAGAAAAAACTGCAATATGCAGACGAGCCATCGATTCTTCTAGCGATCCCACAACGGAACTCTCAATGAAAGCACCAATGTCGGTGTCAAAACCGGCGGATCTCGGGTAGGGGGTCCCAAGCTATGAGTCTAGGAACGATGGGTAACAAGGGACGAAGGAGACGATGTTTTACCCAGGTTCGGGCCCTCTCTATGGAGGTAATACCCTACGTCCTGCTTTGTTTGTATTGATGATGGTGTATCGAGTACAGAGTTTGATCTACCTCGAGATCGAATATAGTGGTCTAAACCCTAGGAGTAATGATCTTCATCTATGATGATATGATCGTCCCTAATGACTAGCCTGGCCTCGGCTTATATAACACACCAGAGGCCTAGGATAACAAGAGTCCTAGTCGGCTACGTCGGTGGAGAGGAGTCCTTATCTTGATCACCAAGTCTTGTGGAATGTTCCTCGTATGCATCATGGGCTGTCCGAACTAGCCCATTAATGAACCGTCCTGGGGTCCTCGGCCCGACCCACTGGTCGGGAGACGACATGGTGAGTACTCTCTAGTCCAGGACACCGTCAGTGGGAGAGCTTTGTGAATGTTTTTGGTGGCTATCACTTGAGCATTTCATTCACCATTAATACCTTACCCCCTTTTGATAGTATTGGCTTTCCTATGGACTCAAAGTGATTTCTCAAAAAGTAAAATGTAGAGTCTTCTTGCTTGTAGCCTGGCCAATCTTATTCCTTGAATCTTGGGGTTCTCCTCACAATCCTTTGCCAATCCTCTCTGTGGACTTAAACCTGAAATAAGATAGGTAGAAATATTAGTCCAAGAGACAATTTATGTTGTCATGAATTATCAAAACCACCAAGGAAGCATATGTGCTTTCAATCATCCATATAAACCATGATGAATTTGTCGAGGTAGTCCATGAATATATAGTTCATCAGACGAGAGAAGGTTGCTGGAGCATTGGTTAAGCCGAAGGACATGATAGTGTACTCGTATGAACCATATCGAGTAACGACGGCGGTTTTTGGGATATCCTCTTTGCGAACATGGATCTGGAGGTATCACAATCTCAAGTCGAGCTTAAAGAAGACTGAGGAACCAGCATGTTGATCATAGAGATCGTTGATCCGTGGAAGCGGATATTTGTTCTAAATGTTTGCCTGGTTGATAGGACGTTAATCTTGAACCAAACGATTCGTAGCATCCTTCTTCTTGACAAAGAGAGAAGGTGCTACCCAAGCAGAGGAACTTGGACGAATGAAACCACAACGGAGAGATTTGTCCATTTCTTCCTGAAAATCAAGGAGTTCATGTGGTGGCATCTTGTAAGGTCGTTTGGCGATAGGAGTGGTGTCTGGCACTAATTCGATGACAAACTCAATAGCTCTCGAAGGGGGAATCCCTGGGAGTTCTTCTGGAAAGACATCAGAGAAGTCACGAACCACTGGGATGTTTTCAATCCCCTCAATAGGTGACACATTTAATGCAATCAAGGCATATAGTCGGGCTTCAGCATCTCGAACAAGATGAGCTTGGTAGCTTACTATCTCACTAGAAGGATGCAAGAGGTGGACGGTTTTGGTGGCGCAAACGATTGACGTCGTATGAGGTTTCAACCAATCCATTCCCAGGATGAGGTCAATATTAGAAGACTTCAACATAATGGGGGGGACATGGAACTCCAACCCTTCAATTTCAACGGGGACATTGGGGCTAACCATGGAGGTTTGATATTGGACCGCGGGGGTGTTTACCACTATTGGAATGTTCGTCTCTTCACATTTAATGTTATGCATGTACGCAAAATTTTCCGACATGAAAGAATGCGATGCTCTTGTATCAAACAATACAGAAGCTGGAGCTGAGTTAGCAAGAAGGGTACCCATCACAGTAGCAGGCTGGTCTTGAGCTTCATTCAGTTCAATGTTGTTAGCCTAGACATGACTATAAGCAGGCCTGGCATTGTTGTTGCGGGGCTGGTTGGAAGGCAGTGCAAGCTGATTCTGATTCTGATTCTGCCTGCAATCTCTGGCACGGTGTCCTGGACGACCACACTTGAAGCACAGCCCATCCTCGGGACTGGAAGGAGGAACTCATGGCGGTGGAGCTGGGAGCCTTAGATGCCTAGGTGGTGGAGGGGGCAGACGAGGTGCAGCATAGGACGACCTTGGAGCGGGAGCAGGTGCATGGTACATGTTGTGGGGAATCCAGATCTTGCGCTTCTGAGTTGATGAGCCCGAAGATGAGCCCATGTCATGGTTGCGCTTGTTGCTGTCCTTGTAGTCCTGCAGACCAGTTTCAACTTGAATGGACTTGTTCACCAAGGTGGCGAAATCAGCAAAGTCCTGAACAAGGAGTGCGAGCTTGATATCAGGGTGAAGGCCTCCGCGAAATTTCTCCTGCCTATGAGCATCAGTTGCAATGTCTTCTTCAGCATAGTGAGACAAGTCCAGAAACTCCCGCTGATAAGCATCCACAGTCTTGTGGCCCTGGGTGAGGTTGCGGAACTCACGCTTCTTCCTGTCCATTATTCCCTGGGGAATGTGGCGGGCACGGAAGGCAGCTTGGAACTCCAGCCAGGTGATGATGGTTCCAACAGGCTGCGAACGCCTGTGACTGTCCCACCATTGAGCAGCGGGACCCTTCAGGAAGTACGACGCAGAAGTAACATAGCTATCCATTGGGGCGCCTGCAGACTTCAGCTCATAGGTGATGTCACGGAGCCAGTCATCAGCGTCAAGCGGCTGAGTTGAGCTGCGATAGACAACAGGGTTAAGGCGCATAAAGTCGTGCAGAGTTACTGGGGCTGTCTGCTGATTCATATTCGACCTCGGAAACTGATCCATAAGCCCTTGCATAAACTGGCGGTTCAGCTCAAACTGCTGCATCATTCCAGCCATGTATTCAGGTGGTGGTGGCTGGTTGGCACCACGGCCACGTCCAGCTGGTCTAACCATTCTGTCAAAATCAACAGTGGTAGCTTAGCATTGAGTAATAGCAAAGACAATGAATCATTCACGAGGTAATCATGCAGAAAGAAGGAAGTGCAATAGATACATCATAGTAGTCGAACACGACATACAGATCCATACATAGGTCTATTACAAACCAGCGATACAAGTTCGGAAAGGTAAACAACCTAGACCACTAGGCGGCACGCAGGCACGCGATAGAGAGATACAACAATGGAACATAGCGATATGCTACATCAACGTCGGGGACAACCACTAAAACCAGGCAACTGCTGGTGACCATGTATGGCAAACCTGGTGGCAGGATTCTGCAATCCATGAACACTCTGATGCGGATACTGGTCCCTAGAGGGGAGCAGAGGTCTACGTGCAGGTGTATGACCTCCAAGAGCAAGCCACTCAAGATCTGGTGGCAGCTCTATCCTGCGCGGGTAAAGGGTCTATTTTGGATGCATCCCCGCACGGACTACTGGTATCAACTGTGTCATAGCGTCGTAAAGATGAGTACAAGTGGCGTACAACTCAACAGTCAGAGCTCGGACAGCACGATCCAGCGCCTCAGTGTACTGAACCAGAATATGTTGGTCATAATGACGACTCACATAAGGGGTACAAACCGCGGTGTAGGACTGGTCGTTGCACTGCCGCACGTAAGGGGTGAAGGCAGCGGTGTCTGATCCAGTCTCATCCCCAGCGGGGGCATACGAAATGTATCTGAATCCAGTCTCCTCCAAGCAGGGGTGCTCTCTACGGAGGCAGGTGATAGTAGTAATGGCAGCATCATGGACTGCCATATCAACAGTCACTTCAACATTGCAATAGGTGTGCAACTCAGTGATGGAGCGGTCCCGCCAATCCCAGATAAGAACCTCAGCCTGGTACTGCTCCTGGTTGAACTCGCGGTAGTCCTCGTAAACAGTGTACTCGGGGTACCGGCGATATCTCAGCCTGGTCAAAACGTTGATTAGAATGGCCGGGAATCCAGTCGCATCGACAGCCATAGTCAGACAAACGAGCTCCCTAGAGGGACGCATCTGTAACCAGGAGATTCAAAGATGTCAAATGACAGTGTGTGCATCATAACTTCAAGGGAAAACAATTGTCGATAAAACAACTCTCCGGTGGATGTGATCACGAGAACCTAATGTTAGAATTAGCAAAATCTTTAACCCGAAAGAGAAGAGAGATCAGAACCCAGAGTATAGACAAGGAATAAAAGATCCTAATACCACCCGATTGAGATGTGGGCCCGTAAGCCACACAACAATGTTAGTAAAAGTTTTTCAACGACTAGATTTGACTTCGGCCAACGAGTTGGAAAGGGGGCTACCTACAAGCAGTCGGCTCTGGTACCAACTTGTGACGCCCCCATTTTGATCGTACGCTAATCATACACGCAAATGCGTACGACCAAGATTAGGGACTCACGGGAAGATTCACAACACAACTCTACACACAAATTAAAGTCATACAAGCTTCATATTACAAGTCAGTGGGCTCGAATACATAAGCTCAAATTCAAACGAGTCAGCGGAAGCAAATAATATCTGAGTACAGACATAAGTAAACAAGTTTTGCCTTAAGAAGGCTAGCACAAACATAAACTACAGATCGAAAAAGGGCAAGGCCTCCAGCCTGGGAGCCTCCTAACTACTCAGCAGCCTCCACGTAGTGGTATGCTCCAATTGGGTAGTAGTCGTCGGCGGGATCAGCCATCTCCTGGGCTCCAGCATCTCGTCGCGGCAATCGTATCAAGAGGAAAAAGGGGAAACAAAGCAACGGTGAGTACTCATCCAAAGTACTCGCAAGACTGACATCAAAACTATGCTAAGTATGCATCAGAATCAAAGAATGGGGCTATATCATTGGACTAACAGGAGAAATGCCAGAATAGAGAGAAGGCCTAGTCCTATCGAAGACTAGCATCTTCACTGTCTTGCAGCATTAGAAGAGTGCAGATTAGCATAATTATAATGTAGCAAGTTTATTAGCAACGCCCAGAGATTCTTCATCGACTCCCTGCGAGAAAGCAATCTCGGAGCCAAACATTTCAATTTTAAGTCACAATTCTAGTTGTATTAGATTGGGATACAACTCCAAGTCGTCCTGTTATCATGGACACGGCTATTCGAATAGTTGAATTCATCCCTAGAGGGGTGCACCATGATACGTCTCTCTCGTATATATAATTTTTGATTGTTTCATGATAATATTATACAATTCACATATTTTTGGCAACATTTTATATGATTTATTGGACTAACATATTGATCCAGTGCCCAGTGCTAGTTCCTGTTTTTTGTGTGTTTTTTGTTTCGCAGAAATTCCATATCAAACAAAGTCCAAACGCGATAAAAATTTACGGATAATTTTTTTGGAATATTTGTGAATTTTAGGAAGTGAAATCAACGCAAAAGGAGGTCCACAGCCACCACAACCCACCAGGGCACGACCCAGGTCCCAGGCGCGGGGTGGTGGGTGGTGCTCACCTCGTAAGTCGGTTGGAGCTCTCCTTCGGGCTCAAGGAAGCTTATATCCGGAAACAAATCATGTTAAAATCTCAGCGCAATCGGAGTTACGGATCTCCGGGAATATAAGAAACGGCTTTCAACCAGAAAACAGGAACGCGAAACAGTAGACAACGGAGAGGGAGATCCAAGCTCGGAGGGGCTCCTGCCCCTCCGCCGCCATGGAGTACATGGACCAGAGGGGGAACTCTCCTCCCTCCTAGGGGGAGGCCAAGGAAGAAGAAGAAGGAGGGGGCTCTCTCCCCCTCTCTCCCGGTGGCGCCGGAACGCCGCCGGGGCAATCATCGTGACGGCGATCTACACCAACAACTTCGCCGCCGTCAACACCAACTCTCTCCCCCTCTATGGAGTGGTGTAACACCTCTTTTCCCCGTTGTAATCTCTACTTAAACATGGTTCTCAACTCCATATATTATTTCCCAATGATATTTGGCTATCCTATGATGTTTGAGTAGATCCGTTTTGTCCTATCGGCTAATTGATGATCGTGGTTGTTATGAGTGTATATTTTATTATGGTGTTGTCTTATGGTTCCCTCCGTCTCGCGCAAACGTGGGAGATCCGCGCTGTAGGGTGTTGCAATGTGTTCATGATTTGCCTATGGTGGGTGGCGTGAGTGACAAAATACACAGACCCGAGTAGGTGGGTTGTTGCATATGGGAGTAAAGAGGACTTGATACTTAATGCTATGGTTGGGTTTTACCTTAATGATCTTTGGTAGTTGCGGATGCTTGCTAGAGTTCCAATCATAAGTGCATATCATCCAAGTACGGAAAGTATGTTAGCTCATGCCTCTCCCTCATATAAAATTGCAAGAATGATTACCGGTCTAGTTATCAATTGCCTAGGGACAAATAACCTTCTTGATTGACAAAAGCTTTCTACTAAACAATTAACTTTTATTATCTTGCAATTTACTCATAGTTTTATTCCCGCTAAGTACTTCTAGTTTTATTCGTTTAAACTATCCTTTCACCTACAAAATAGTTCATACTTGTTCTAGGTAAAGCAAACGTTAAAGTGTGCGTAGAGTTGTATCGGTGGTCGATAGAACTTGAGGGAATACTTGTTCTACCTTTAGCTCCCCGTTGGGTTCGACACTCTTATTTCTCGAAAAAGGCTACAAACGATCCCCTACACTTGTGGGTTCTCAAGACCTTTTTCTGGCGCCGTTGCCGGGGAGCAATAGTGTGGGGTGAATATTCTCGTGTGTGCTTGTTTGCTTTATCACTAAGTAATTTGTATTTTCTATTATTAGTTGTTTTATATCTTTAGTTATGGATATGGAACACGAAACACCAAAAAAATTAATGGTACTTGCTACTCATGGAGATGGGGAACCTCCTAAAACCCTCAATGCTCGTTATGTGGGACGCGTTAATTACTCCTTTGATAATCCTGAGAAATCATCATTAAACTTTATAATGGGAGACACGTTGGATCAACGTGAGTACTTTAGGGATTATCGCTTGTCTCAAAAGGGGAACACTTATGGGATCAAATTAGAATATTGCAATGGTTTGCTTGGGATGTATGCTTGAGATGTGAATTTAATTGTTGCTCTAAGATAAAGGCTCCACACCTTCCCTGTCAATGTAAATTTAACGATAATGAAACCTTGGCTTCTTATGCTAAAGGTATTTATGATTACTATGATGTAGAACGAATATAAGAATTTGTTGCTTTTAAAGGAGCTTATGAAATTGCTTCTTTGCTTGAAAAGTATGATGATGATGTTCCTTACGAATCTGAAAATTTATCCATACTTCAATATTGCTATGACAATTATGAATACAATTATGATATTATTGAATTTATTGAGATAATGTCCGCTACCTTGGAAGAGACTAACATTTTGCAGGAATCTATGGAAGAGGAAGTTGCTGAAATTGTGAGCTCATTAGATGAAGAAGATGAGGAGGAGAGCGAAGAACAAAAGGAGGAAGAGCGGATTAGCTACCCGTGCCCACCTTCTAATGAGAGTAACTCTTCAACTCATACATTATTTAATTTCCCTTCGTGCTTACCGAAGTATGAATGCTATGATAATTGCTATGATCCCGTGGATTCTTTTGAAATATCCCTTTTTGATGAACTTGATGCTTGCTATGCGTGTGGCCAAGATGCCAATATGAATTATGTTTATGGAGATGAACTTGCTATAGTTCCTTATGTTAAGAATGAAATTGTTGCTATTGCACCCACACATGATAGTCATATTATCTTTTTGAATTCTCCCAACTACACTATATCGGAGAAGTTTGCTCTTATTAAGGATTATATTGATGGGTTGCGTTTTGCTACTACACATGATGATTTTGATGAATATAATATGCATGAGCTTTCTGCTCCTACTTGCAATTATTATGAGAGAGGAACCACATCTCCACCTATTTATGTTTCCAATACGATAAAATTGCAAGAAATTGTTTATACTATGCATTGGCCTTTATTTTGTGTGAATGAATTGTTCTTGTATGACATGCCAATGCATATGAAGAGAGTTAGACTTTGTTGTCACATGATATATATCACTTTGTGCTCACTACTAAATTACAAATCATTGTTAATTAAAATTGGCTTTGATATACATTGGGATCCGGGTGGATCAATTACTTGAGCACTATATGCCTAGCTTAATGGATTTAAAGAAAGCGCTGCCAGGGAGACAACCCAGAAGTTTTAGAGAGTCATTTTATTCTGTTGAGTTCTTTTATAAAGTTTAAAAACAAAAAAATATAGAGGGGAACCTAAAACTTCACAAAAAGAAAGGTGAAAGTGAGAGAGATGATGAGCATCGTTGAAGTGGGGGCTAGCCTTGAACTTTGTTCATGCCCATGGAAACTTTGTGAATCTTGAAATCACAGAAACTTTTCAACAAAAATAATTATCCCCTTGTACAAACCAATTGTATTGTAAAAATAATGTGCCAATATTTGCCTTTAGGGTGATTAGATTGCTTGTTGGTATGTGCGGTGTAAAAACAGAAACTTTGGCTGTAGTGCGTGAATTTAAATTTTTTAGTGGAACGTCAAAAGTTTCTGAAATTTTTACAAAGTATTGCTAAACAAATTTTTTATTTCTTCCTAATTTTCAGAATTTTTTGAGTTACATAAGTATGGTCAAAGTTCAGATTACTACAGATTGTCCTGTTTAAGGCAGATTCTGTTTTTGATGCATTGTTTTGCTTGTTTTGATGAAACTATCGATTTTATCGGTGGTATAAGCCATGAAGAAGTTATAATACAGCAGTGATAATGAAAATATAAAATATTAATGGGTTTGCAACAGTACTTAAAGTAGTAATTTGCTTTATTATACTAACGGATCTGACCAGTTTTCTGTTAAGTTTTGTGTGGATGAAGTGTTCAAAGATCAAGGAGGTCTCGATATGAGGAGAAGGAGGAGAGCCAAGAGTTCAAGATTGGGGATGCCCAAGGCACCCCAAGTAAATATCCAAGGAGACTCAAGCGTCTAAGCTTGGGGATGCCACGGAAGGCATCCCATCCTTCTTCAACGAGTATCGGTATGTTTTCGTTTCTGTTTTGTTCATCTGATATGCGTAAATCTTGGAGCGTCTTTTGTGCTTGGTTTTCACTTTTATTTTATGCACCATGCTGGTATGAGATAGTCCATGGTTGATTTATAGAATGCTCATTGCACTTCACTTATATCTTTTGAGTATGGCTTTATAGAATGCTTCATGTGCTTCACTTATATCATTTGAAGTTTGGATTGCATGTTTCTCTTCACATAGAAAACCGTTATTCGTAGAATGCTCTTTTGCTTCACTTATATTTAGTAGAGCATGGTATTTTGTATAAAGAATTAAACTCTCTTGCTTCACTTATATCTATTTAGAGAGTCAACAGGAATTGGTCATTTGCATGGTTAGTCATAAAATCCTACTTATGGATCACTGAATATGATATGTTTGATTCCTTTCAATAGTTTTGCGATATAGAGATGATAATATGTGGGAGGTACTAGTGGATGATCGTGTTTAGTAAGATATTGGTGTTAAGGTTTGTGATTCCCGAAGCATGCACGTATAGTCTCCCATTATGCGAGGAAGTTGGAGCACAATTTATCCTTGATTGTCTATCTTTGTGTAAAGGTCGGGGGGCGTGATGGTTAACTCCTACCAACCTCCCACCTAGGAGCATGCGTAGTAATACTTTGCTTCGAGGGCGAATAAGCTTTTGCAATAAGTATGTGAGTTCTTTATGACTAATGTGAGTCCATGGATTATACACACTCTTACCTTTTCGCAATTTGCTAGCCTCTGCGGTACCGTGCATTGCCCTTTCTCACCTCGAGAGTCGGTGCAAACTTCACCGGTGCATCCAAACCCCATGATATGATACGCTCTATCACACATAAGCCTTATTATATCCTCCTCAAAACAGCCACCATACCTACCTATTATGGCATTTCCATAGCCATTCCGAGATATATTGCCATGCAACTTCCACCGCTTCCGTTTTAATGACTTGAGCATTCATTGTCATATTGCTTTACATGATCATAAGATAGCTAGCATGATGTTTCCATGGCTTGTCCGTTTTTTATATCTTTGCTACGCTAGATCATTGCACATCCTGGTACACTGCCACAGGCATTCATATAGCGTCATACTTTGTTCTACTATCGAGTTGTAATATTGAGTTGTAAGTAAATAGAAGTGTGATGATCATCATTATTCATTATTAGAGCATGTCCCAGTGAGGAAAGGATGATGGAAAATATGATTCCCCCACAAGTCGGGATGAGGCTCCGGACAAATATAAAAAAACAAAAAAAAGAGAAAAAAAGAAGAAAAAAAAAGAAAAAGAAAAAAAGAGAGATAAAGAGAGAAGGGGCAAGCTAATTCCACACTTGTGCTTCAAAGTACCACCATGTTTTTCATATAGAGAGTCTCCTATGTTGTCACTTTCATATACTAGTGGGAATTTCTCATTATAGAGTTAGATGCACACCCACTTAGTTTCAGTTTGAGCTTTCATACACTTATAGCTCTTAGTGCAAACGTTGCATGGCAATCCCTACTCCTCGCATTGATATCAATTGATGGGCATCTCCATAGCCCGTTGATTAGCCGCTTCGATGTGAGACTATCTTCTTTTTTGTCTTCTCTATACTAATATCTACCACCGCATTCTATTCCACCCATAGTGCTATATCCATGGCTTGCGCTCATGTATTGCGTGAGAGTTAAAAATGCTGAAGCGCGTTAAAAAGTATGAACCAATTGCTTGGCTGACACCGGTGTAGTACATGATTTATACTTTGTGTTAAGAAGACAGAGCATGACAAGGCTATATGATTTTGTTGGGATAGCATTCTTTAGCCTTGATATTTTGAAAGACATGGTTGTTTGTTGGGATGCCTGAGTATTAATGTCTTCATGTCAAATTATAGACTATTGCTTTGAATCACTCGTGTCTTAATATTCATGCCATGATTAGATATATGATCAAGATTATGCTAGGTGGCATTCCACATCAAAAACTATATTTTTATCATTTACCTACTCGAGGACGAGTAGGAATTAAGCTTGGGGATTCTAATACGTCTCCATCATAACTATAATTTCTGATTGTTTCATGCCAATATTATACAACTTTCACGTATTTTTGGCAACATTTTATATGATTTATTGGACTAACATATTGATCCAGTGCCCAGTGCCAGTTCCTGTTTTTTGAGTGTTTTTTGTTTCCTAGAAATTCCATATCAAACGAAGTCCAAACGCGATAAAAATTTACGGAGAATTATTTTGGAATATTTGTGAATTTTGGGAGGTGGTATCAACGCAAAAGGAGGTCCACGGCCACCACAACCTACCAGGGCGCGGCCCAGGGCCCAAGCGCGGGTTGGTGGGTTGTGCTCACCTCGTAAGTCGGTTGGAGCTTTCCTTCTGGCGCAAGGAAGCTTATATCCGGAAACAGATCTTGTTAAAATCTCAGCGCAATCAGAGTTACAGATCTCCGGGAATATAAGAAACGGTTTTCGGCCAGAAAACAGGAACGCGAAACAGAAGAGAACAGAGAGGGAGATCCAATCTCGGAGGGGCTCCTGCCCCTCCGCCGCCATGGAGGCCATGGACCAGAGGTGGAACTCTCCTCCCACCTAGGGGGGAGGCCGAGGAAGAATAAGAAGGAGGGGGGCTCTCTCCCCCTCTCTCCCGGTGGCGCCGGAACGCCGCCGGGGCAATCATCGTGACGGCGATCTGAACCAACAACTTCCCCGCCGTCAATACCAAATCTCTCCCCATCTATGCAGCAGTGTAACACCTCTTTTCCCCACTGTAATCTCTACTTAAGCATGGTGCTCAACTCCATATATTATTTCCCAATGATATTTGGCTATCCTATGATGTTTGAGTAGATCCGTTTTGTCCTATGGGCTAATTGATGATCGTGGTTGGTATGAGTGTATATTTTATTATGGTGCTGTCCTATGGTGCCCTCCATCTCGCGCAAACGTGGGGGATCCCCGATGTAGGGTGTTGCAATGTGTTCATGATTTGCCTATGGTGGGTGGCGTGAGTGACAGAATACACATACCCGAGTAGGTGGGTTGTTGCATATGGGAGTAAAGAGGACTTGATACTTAATGCTATGGTTGGGTTTTACCTTAATGATCTTTGGTAGTTGCGGATGCTTGCTAGAGTTCCAATCATAAGTGCATATGATCCAAGTACGGAAAGTATGTTAGCTGATGCCTCTCCCTCATATAAAATTGCAAGAATGATTACCGGTCTAGTTATCAATTGCCTAGGGACAAATAACCTTCTTGATTGACAAAAGCTTTCTACTAAACAATTAACTTTTATTATCTTGCAATTTACTCGTAGTTTTATTCCCTCTAAGTACTTCTAGTTTTATTCATGCAAACTATCCTTTCACCTACAAAATAGTTTCATACTTGTTCTAGGTAAAGCAAACATTAAAGTGTGCATAGAGTTGTATCGATGGTCGATAGAACTTGAGGGAATATTTGTTCTACCTTTAGCTCGTTTGGTTCGACACTCTTATTTATCGAAAAAGGCTACAAAGGATCTCGTACACTTGTGGGTTATCACACCACGTTTCCTAACACGCTTGATAACCTCTGGCCGGACACACTTTCCTGGGTCATGCCAGGCCTCGGGACATCAACACATCGTCGCCCTACCTAGGCTCAACAGAGAGGCCAGCCCGTCGGTCTAAATCCTAAGCGCGCAGGGGTCATGGGACCATCACCCTTTGCACTCCTGCACGATGCGTGGGCGGCTGAGGTCAGTCCAAGCACCTCTTATAGAAGATCAATGATGCCACGGACCACTCGGGCGCGCGCCGCTCCATTGCTGATGGAAGAAGAGCTTCGGCTGATACAACGACGCCGAGTACCCGTAACTTCTCCCACATGAAGGTTAGTGCGAAAAAGGTCAATCGACCAACTCAGATCAAATACCCAACACATTAGCATTTTGTTAACTGCGGTGATGATCAATGATCCATGATATGTGGTCCCGTCGCCCCATCTCGAGGATGTGTGGTAAGGGCCAAGAATGCCCGGCCACGCCTCGTCATTATTACACCTACACCCTCCAAGTCATCCTGGCCTCAACATGTTTTAGTAGTAAAGTCAAAGTATCTATGTGTCCATGACACCAAGGGGAAACCAGAGGAATCAACCTCGATGGATCCCACCTGATGTAACTGTCAAGGTGACCAGAGAGGAATCACCCTCGATGGTACACGCTTGAGGTGTTTCATGACAGAGTCGTTATCAGAAGTGGTGACGGAGGAATCACCATTGACATCCACGTCCGATTAGCTACACTACAGAGTCATCATCATGAGTGCGTTACGAGGTATCACCCTCGGCACTCGATAGTAGCTCTGTAGAGTCATACAACTAGGGGGGTGATGTGATGTGACGGGCATGGCTCGTCAATCCGGATGATCGAGTCTTCAAGTCGTTCATGATGAAGCAGGGGCAACTCGGACTAAGGGGTCATAGGGGATCACTAATCAACCTATGCTAAGCAGGTGATATAACAGTAGGTACAACAATAGTTTAACAAAAACAAGCTATGCATCACAATAGGAGCTAACTAAACAGTAGCAAAATCTAATGCAAGCATGAGGGAGAAAGAATGGGCGATATCGGTATGATCAAGGGGGGTTGCTTGCCTTGTTGCTCTGGTGCAAAAGGTTGATTGTTAGGGGGGTAGTCGTGCCCGGCAACAGCGTCAGTCTCGGTGTCTACCGGACAGAAGAGGGGGAAGAAACAATAAATATAAAGCAAACAGATGCATCACGATGCATGGCATGGCAATATGCAGTGCTAGGGATGAGCTAACGCAGTACTACACGTTACTAACGGAGCGGGATAATATCTGACGATATTTCCCGGGTCACAAGCTACTACCGGACAGATGATCCTGGTGCCAATATGTCCATGTTCATCATGCTAGGAGCATGTGACAGATGAACGGACAGCGTATTCGGATTCGTGAGATTTTTCTGAGCAACTTTCATATATAAATTATTTTCATCTGACTTACAGATTATTTTTTATATTAATTTTCAAAGTTTTATTAATATTCTGAAATTAACATATTTATTTTAATTAGAAAAGTCTTTATTGCATCAGCATGACCTCACTGTGACGTCAGCAGTCAACAGGACTGCTGACTGGTCAAACCTGACCAGTGGGGCCCCTCTGCCATAGACAGAGGGCTAATTCCAGAGTTAAAATTAATCTATTTAACTAATCTAATTATCAGGGCCCACATTGTTGGGGAACGTTGCATGGGAAACAAAAAATTTCCTACGCACACACAAGATCTATCCATGGTGATGAGCATCTACGAGAAGGAGAGTGGATCACATACCCTAGTAGATCTCTAAGCGGGAAGCGTTAAGAAACGCGGTTGATGTAGTCGAACGTCTTCGCGATCCAAATCGTCGAGCGTCCCGCGATCCAATTACGATCCGTCCCGATCTAGCGCCGAACGGACGGCACCTCCGCATACAGCACACGTACAGCTCGATGACGATCTCCGCCTTCTTGATCCAGCAAGAGGGAGCGGAGAGGTAGAAGAGTTCTCCGGCAGCGCGACGGCGCGGTGGCATTGGTGGTGGAACTATTCCAGCAGGGCTTCGCCTAAACACTGTTGAAAAACTAGAGGAACTAATCTATTGGGAGAGAGGGCTGCACCATGGCCTTTTTTGGGTTGAAGTGCTATTGCCCTCTCTCCCTCTAGTATATGTAGGACGGACAGGAGGGGCCGGTGCCCTAGGGATCCTCCCCTAGGGTCGGCCGAAGTGGGGAGGAGAGGGAGTGGGACTCCAATCCTACTCCTAGTAGGACTCCTCCCCCACTTGGAAACCCTTCCCCCTTTGGGCTTTTTGCCTTTTCCTCTCACCCCAGCCGCATGGGCCCTTAGGGGCTGGCTTGCCCAGCCCACTAAGGGCTGGTGAACCACTCCTAAGGCCCATGTGGCCTCCCGGCGTGAGTGGCCCCTCCCGATGGACCCCCGGAACCCTCCCGGCACTCCCGATACATTACCGGAAATACCCGAAACTTTTCCGGTGACCAAAACGGGACTTCCTATATATCAATCTTTACCTCCGGACCATTCCGGAGCTCCTCATGACGTCCTGGATCTCATCCGGGACTCTGAACAACCTTCGGTCACCACCATACGTAACTCAATACTACCGAAACATCACCGAACGTTAAGTGTGTAGACCCTACGGGTTCGAGAACTATGTAGACATGACCGAGACACCTCTACGGTCAATAACCAATAGCGGGACCTGGATGCCCATATTGGTTCCTACATATTCTAAGAAGATCTTTATCGGTTGAACCTCTATGTCAAGGATTCAGTTAATCCCGTATGTTGTTCCCTTTGTTTTTCGGTATGTTACTTGCCCGAGATTCGATCGTTGGTATCTCTATACCTAGTTCAATCTCGTTACCGGCAAGTCTCTTTACTCGTTCCGTAATACAAGATCCCGTGGCTAACACTTTAGTCACATTGCTTGCAAGGCTTTGTTGTGATGTTGTATTACCGAGTGGGCCCTGAGATACCTCTCCGTCGCACGGAGTAACAAATCCCAGTCTTGATCCATGCCGACTCAACAGATACCCTCGAAGACACCTGTAGAGCATCTTTATAGTCACCCAGTTACGTTGTGATGTTTGATACACACAAGGTATTCCTCCGGTGTCAGTGAGTTGCATGATCTCAAGGTCATAGGAACAGATACTTGACATGCAGAAAACAATAGCAATAAACTGACACGATCATATGCTACGTTCATAGTTTGGGTCTTGTCCATCACATCATTCTCCTAATGATGTGATCCCGTTATCAAATGACATCTCATGTCCATGGCTAGGAAACCTTGACCATCTTTGATCAACGAGCTAGTCTACTAGAGGCATACTAGGGACATAGTGTTGTCTATGTATCCACACATGTAATTGAGTTCCAATCAATACAATTATAGCATGGATAATAAACGATTATCATGAACAAGGAAATATAATAATAACTACTTTTATAATTGCCTCTAGGGCATATTTCCAACAGTCTCCCACTTGCACTAGAGTCAATAATCTAGCTCACATCACTATGTGATTTACATTGTAATGAATCTAACACCCATACAGTTCTGGTGTTGATCATGTTTAACCCTTGGAAGAGGTTTAGTCATCGGATCTGCAACATTCAGATCCGTGTGCACTTTTCAAATATTTATGTCGTCCTCCTTAATATAATCGCGGATGGAATTGAAACGTCGCTTTATGTGTCTGGTCCTCTTGTGAAACCTTGGTTCCTTGGCTAGAGCAATGGCACCAGTGTTGTCACAGAACATAGTCATTGGGTTTAGTGCACTAGGCACTACTCCAAGATCTGTCATGAACTCCTTCATCCAGACACCTTCCTTCGCCGCCTCCGAGGCAGCGATGTACTCCGCTTCGCATGTAGAATCAGCTACCACACTCTGCTTGGAACTGCACCAGCTTACCGCACCCCCATTGAGAATAAATACGTATCCGGTTTGAGACTTAGAGTCATCCGGATCAGTGTCAAAGCTTGCATCGACGTAAACCTTTACGACGAGCTCTTGATCACCTCCATAAACGAGAAACATGTCCTTAGTCCTTTTCAGGTACTTAAGGATATTCTTGACCGCCGTCTAGTGTTCCATTCCTGGATCACTTTGAAACCTTCCGGCCATACTTATGGCAAGGCTGACATCGGGTCTTGTGCACAGCATTGCATACATGATAGAGCCTATGGCTGAAGCATAGGGGATGACACCCATCTTTTCTCTATCTTCTGCAGTCACTGGGCATTGAGTCTCACTCAACTTCACACCTTGCAATACAGGCAAGAACCCCTTCTTGGACTAATCCATTTTGAACTTCTTCAAAACTTTGTCAAGGTATGTGCTCTGTGAAAGTCCTATTAAGCGTCTCGATCTATCTCTATAGATCTTGATGCCTAATATGAAAGCAGCTTCTCCTAGGTCCTTCATTGAAAAACTCTTGTTCAAATATTCCTTCACGCTTTCCAACATTTCAATATTGTTTCCAATCAGCAATATGTCATCCACATATAATATTAGAAACGCTATAGAGCTCCCACTCACTTTCTTGTAAATACAAGCTTCTCCGTAAACTTGTATAAACCCGAACGCTTTGATCACATCATCAAAGAGAAGATTCCAACTCCAAGATGCTTGCACCAGTCTATAAATGGATCGCTGGAGTTTGCAAACTTTGTCAGCATTCTATGGATCGACAAAACCTTCTGGTTGCATCATATACAACTCTTCCTTAAGGAAACCGTTAAGGAACGCTGTTTTGACATCCATCTGCCAAATTTCATAATCGAAAAAGGCAGTTATTGCTAACATGATTCTGACGGACTTAAGCATCGCTACGGGTGAGAAGGTCTCATCGTAGTCAACTCCTTGAACTTGTGAAAAACCCTTTGCCACAAGTCGAGCTTTATAGACGGTGACATTACCGTCCGCGTCCGTCTTCCTCTTAAAGATCCATTTGTTCTGAATGGCCTTTTGCCCTTCAGGTAATACTTCCAAAGCCCATACTTTGTTTTCATACATGGATCCCATCTCAGATTTCATGGCCTCTAATCATTTCTCGGAATTCGGGCCCATCATCGCTTCTCCATAGCTCGTAGGTTCATCGTTGTCCAACAACATGACCTCTAAGACAAGGTTGTCGTACCACTCAGGAGCATTACGCGTCCTTGTCGACATACGAGGTTCGATAGCAACTTGATCCAAAGCTTCATGATCATCATCATTAACTTCCTCTTCAACCGATGTAGGCTCTACAGAAACATCTTTCTGCGCTGCGCTACTCTCTGGTTGAAGTAAAGGTTCAACAACCTCATCAAGTTCTATCTTCCTCCCACTCAATTCTTTCGAGAGAAACTCTTTCTCAAGAAATTTTCCATTTTTAGCGACAAACACTTTGCCTTCGGATCTGAGATAGAAGGTATACCCAATTGTCTCTTTTGGGAATCCTATGAAGACGCATTTGTCCGCTTTGGGTTCCAGCTTTTCAGGCTGAAGCTTTTTGACATAAGCATCACATCCCCAAACTTTAAGAAACGACAACTTTGGCTTCTTGCCAAACCATAGTTCATATGGCGTCGTCTCAACGGATTTCGATGGTGCCCTATTTAAAGTGAATGCAGCTGTCTGTAATGCATAACCCCAAAACGATAATGGCAAATCGGCAAGAGACATCATAGATCGCACCATATCCAATAAGGTTCGATTACGACGTTCAGACACACCATTACGCTGTGGTGTTCCAGGCGGTGTCAATTGTGAAACAATTCCACACTGTCTTAAGTGACTGCCAAACTCATAACTCAGATATTCTCCTCCTCGATCAGATCGTAGGAATTTAATCTTCTTGTTACGATGATTCTCAACTTCACTCTGAAATTGCTTGAACTTTTCAAACGTTTCAGACTTGTGTTTCATTAAGTAAATATACCCATATCTACTTAAGTCATCAGTGAAGGTGAGAAAATAATGATATCCACCGCGCGCCTCAATGCTCTTCTGACCGCACACATCAGTATGTATGATTTCCAACAAGTCACTTGCCCGTTCCATTGTTCCAGAGAACGGGGTCTTATTCATCTTGCCCATGAGGCATGGTTCACATGTGTCAAGTGATTCAAAATCAAGTGACTCCAAAAGTCCATCAGCATGGAGCTTCTTCATGCGTTTTACACCAATATGACCTAAACGGTAGTGCCACAAGAAAGTGGTATCATCATTATCAATTCTACATCTTTTGGCATCAATGTTATGAACATGTGTATCATCACTATCGAGATTCAATGAGAATAAACCCCTCACATTGGGTGCTTGACCATAAAAGATATTACTCATATAAATAGAACAACCATTATTCTCTGATTTAAATGAGTAACTGTCTCGCAATAAACAAGATCCAGATATAATGTTCATGCTTAACGCGGGCACTAAATAACAATTATTCAGGTTCATCACTAATCCCGATGGTAATCGAAGAGCGAGCGTGCCAATGGCGATCACATCAACCTTGAAACCATTTTCCACGCGCATCGTCACTTTGTCCTTTGCCAGCCTCCGTCTATTCCGCAGTTCCTGTTTTGAGTTGCAAATGTGAGCAACCGCACCGGTATCAAATACACAGGCACTACAACGAGAGTTGGTAAGGTACACATCAATAACATGTATATCATATATACCTTGTTTGTTGTTGGCCGCCTTCTTGTCAGCCAAATACTTGGGGCAGTTCCGCTTCCAGTGACTAGTTCCCTTGCAATGAAAGCACTTAGTTTCTGGCTTGGGTCCAGCTTTGGGTTTCTTCACGGGAGGGGCAACTGCTTTGCCACTCTTCTTGGAGTTACCCTTCTTACCCTTGCCATTCTTCTTGAACCTAGTGGTTTTATTGACCATCAACACTTGATGCTCCTTCTGAATCTCAGACTCAGCGACTTTCAACATCGCAAACAGCTCGGCGACTGACTTGTTCATCCCGTGCATGTTATAGTTCAACACGAAGCTCTTGTAGCTAGGTGGCAATGATTGAAGAACTCTGTCAGTGATCGCCTCTGCTGGAAGGGGCATCCCCAATTCAGCCAGACGGGTGGAATGCCCAGACATTTTGAGTATGTGTTCACTGACAGACCCGTTCTCCTCCATCTTGCAGGCATAGAACTTATCGGAGGTCTCATACCTCTCGATCCGGGCATTCTTCTGAAAGATAAACTTCAACTCTAGGAACATATCATATGCTCCATGACGTTCAAAATGTCTTTGAAGTCCCGGTTCCAAGCCATACAACATTGCACATTGAACCATTGAGTAATCATCAGAATGAGCCTGCCGGGCGTTCACAACGTCTGGAGACTCTACTGGAGCGGGTGGATCACCAAGCGGTGCATCAAGGACATAAGCCTTTTGGGAAGCCGTAAGTATAATCCTTAGATTACGGGCCCAGTCCACAAAGTTACTTCCATCATCTTTCAACCTAGCTTTCTCTAGGAACGCATTAAAATTCAGGGGTGCTACTGCGCGAGCCATTGATCTACAACATAAATTTTGCAAAGACAACTTAGACTATTGTTCAAGATAATGAGTTTAGTTAATCATATTACTTAAAAAACTCCCACTCAAATTGACATCCCTCTGGTCATTCGAGTGTCACATGATCCAAATTCACCAACTCAAGTCCGATCATCACGTGAGATGAGGTGGTTTCAATGGTGAAAATCTTCATGTTGATCATATCTACTATATGACTCATGTTCGACCTTTCAGTCTCTTGTGTTCCGAGGCCATGTATGTACATGCTAGGCTCGTCAAGTTTAACCCGAGTGTTCTGCTTGTGCAACACTGGCTTGCACCCGTTGTATGCGAACGTAGAGTCTATCACACCCGATCATCACGTGGTGTCTCGAAACGACGAACTTTTGCAACGGTGCACACTCGGGGAGAACACAATTTTATCTTGAAATTTTAGTGAGGGATCACCTTATAATGCTACCGTCGTCCTAAGCAAAATAAGATGCGTAAAAGGATTAACATCACATGCAAATCATAAGTGACATGATATGGCCATGAACTTGTGCTTTTGATCTCCATCTCCAAAGCACCGGCATGATCTCCATCGTCACCGGCATGACACCATGATCTCCATCATCTTGATCTCCATCAACGTGTCGCCATGAGGTTGTCGCGCCAACTGTTGCTTCCACGACTATTGCTAACTCATAGCGATAAAGTATAGCAAAACGGCAAAAATAATTAAAGACAACCCTATGGCTCCTGCCGATTGCCGTACTCATCGACATGCAAGTCGTGATATTCTATACAATACATGATCATCTCATACATCATATATATCTCATCATGTAATTGGCCATATCACATCACAACATACCCTGCAAAAACAAGTTAGACGTCCTCTAATTGTTGTTGCATGTTTTACGTAGCTGCTACGGGTATCTAGTAAGAACTATTCTTACCTACGCAAAAACCACAACGGTGATACAAAAATTGCTATTCAACCTTCTCAAGGACCTCCTTTGTCAAATCCGATCCGACTAAAGTAGGAGAGACAGACACCCACCAGCCATCTTTATGCAACGAAGTTACATGTCAGTTGATGAAACCGGTCACTCGTAAGCGTACGAGTAAGGTTGGTACGAGCCGCTTCATCCCACAATACCGCCGAATCAAGAAAAGACCAAGGGAGGAAGCAATCTGAATATCAACGCCCACAAACTCCTTTGTGTTCTACTCGTGATCTCATCTACACATAGACCTAGCTCATGATGCCACCGTTGGGTAACGTTGCATGGGAAACAAAAATTTCCTACGCACACGCAAGATCTATCCATGGTGATAAGCATCTACGAGAGGGAGAGTGGATCTACATACCCTTGTAGATCGCTAAGCGGGAAGCGTTAAGAAACACGGTTGATGTAGTCGAACGTCTTCGCGATCCAAATTGCCGAGCGTCCCGCGATCCAATTACGATCCGTCCCGATCTAGCGCCGAACGGACGGCACCTCCGCGTTCAGCACACGTACAGCTTGATGACGATCTCCGCCTTCTTGATCCAGCAAGAGGGAGCGGAGAGGTAGAAGAGTTCTCCGGCAGCGCGACGGCGCGGCGGCGGCGGTGGTGGAACTATTCCAGCAGTGCTTCGCTTAAACACTGCTGAAAAACTAGAGGAACTAATCTATCGGGAGAGAGGACTGCACCGTGGCCTTTTTTGGGTTGAAGTGCTATGGCCCTTTCTCCCTCTAGTATATATAGGAGGGAGGGGAGGGGCCGGTGCCCTAGGGATCCTCCCCTAGGGTCGGCCGAAGTGGGGAGGAGAGGGAGTTGGACTCCAATCCTACTCCTAGTAGGACTCCTCCCCCACTTGGAAACCCTTCCCCCTTTGGGATTTTTGCCTTTTCCTCTCACCCCAGCCGCATGGGACCTTAGGGGCTAGCTAGCCCAGCCCACTAAGGGCTGGTGCGCCACTCCTAAGGCCCATGTGGCCTCCCGGCGTGAGAGGCCCCTCCCGATGGACCCCCGGAACCCTCCCGGCACTCCCGGTACATTATCGGAAATACCCGAAACTTTTTCGGTGACCAAAACGGGACTTCCTATATATCAATCTTTACCTCCGGACCATTCCGGAGCTCCTCGTGACGTTCTGGATCTCATCTGGGGCTCTGAACAACCTTCGATCACCACCATACGTAACTCAATACTACCGAAACGTCATCGAACGTTAAGTGTGCAGACCCTGCGGGTTCGAGAACTATGTAGGCATGACCGAGACACCTCTACGGTCAATAACCAATAGCGGGACCTGGATGCCCATATTGGTTCCTACATATTCTACGAAGATCTTTATCGGTTGAACCTCTATGTCAAGGATTCAGTTAATCCCGTATGTTGTTCCCTTTGTTCTCCGGTATGTTACTTGCCCGAGATTCGATCGTCGGTATCTCTATACCTAGTTCAATCTCGTTACCGGCAAGTCTCTTTACTCGTTCCGTAATACAAGATATCGTGGCTAACACTTAATCACATTGCTTGCAAGGCTTTGTTCTGATGTTGTATTACCGAGTGGGCCCTGAGATAACTCTCCGTCACACGGAGTAACAAATCCCAGTCTTGATCCATGCCCACTCAACAGACACCCTCGGAGATACCTGTAGAGCATCTTTATAGTCACCCAGTTACGTTGTGACGTTTGATACACACATGGTATTCCTCCGGTGTCAGTGAGTTGCATGATCTCATGGTCATAGGAACAGATACTTGACATGCAGAAAACAATAGCAATAAACTGACATGATCATATGCTACGTTCATAGTTTGGGTCTTGTCCATCACATCATTCTCCTAATGATGTGATCCCGTTATCAAATGACATCTCATGTCCATGGCTAGGAAACCTTGACCATCTTTGATCAACGAGCTAGTCTACTAGATGCCTACTAGGGACACAGTGTTGTCTATGTATCCACACATGTAATTGAGTTTCCAATCAATACAATTGTAGCATGGATAATAAACGATTATCATGAACAAGGAAATATAATATTAACTACTTTTATTATTGCGTCTAGGGCATATTTCCAACACACATGTCATTGACTATTTAATCAAATTAATTAGATTAACTGAATTAACAATTTTATTAGGTGTTAATTTAAACCTAGGCCCACATGTCAGTGGCCCAGGGGGTGGCCCACCGGTCAGCTGCTGGGGCTGCACAGTTAGCACAGTTGACCAGGTCAACTGGTCAACTGGCCCGCGGGCCACCCTGGCCAGTGACCCAAAGGGTCCACCTGGCCGGCCAGGTCAGGGGCGGCGGCCGGAGCAACTCCGGCGACCTCTCTACGCGGCGGAGGGCTCGGACGCCGCTCGGGAATCGCCCACACGGGCCCGTTTGGAGCGTGCTTGGTCGGAAACGAAAGTCGGGAGTGAACCGCGTCGATCTGCGATGGTGGCCGGGGCTGCGAGGGGCGGTAGCATCGCCGGCGACGAGCGACGATCGGGCTCCGACGGAGGTGACGCTACAATTCACTAGCGAGCAAACAGAAGGGTTAAAGGGGATCTATGCTTCGCGGGGAGGCCAACCAGCTCGGGTCCGGGACCAAATGGTCACCGGAGGCTCGCCGGCGTCGAGCTCGGGCGGAGCCGAGCTCCGGCCGATGTGGAATCGAGCGCTGCGAGCTCGGTTTCGAAGAGGAGAAGGAGGGGAAAGGATCAGTGGCTCACTGTGATCCTGTATGTGAGCAAAGTGGGCTCGGGGAGGCTCGAGGTGGCCGGAATCGTTGCCGGAGCGCGGCGGTGCTCCGAGGAGGAAGAAGGCTCAGGGACGGCGGTGCAGGGGCTCCAGGCTCAAATGGCTGGGCGCAGTCAACACAGGAGACTGCGGCGGTCCTTCTTGGCACGGAGGCGAGGCGTGGGAGGTACGGTGGGCGTGGCTCTACGGAGGGGCGGTCATGGTTGCGCTCGGGTCCGGGCGGGGGAGGAAGAGGGCGAGGCAGGAGGGGGGTCTGGCTAGGGTTAGGGTTCGGGGGCGATGGGGGAGCACCTTGTAGGCGCCGGCGAGCCGGCGGATGGCCGCCACAGCGACGGGGGCGTTGACGAGCATCTCCGCGCCCACGTCTCTTCCCGTGAGCAGTGGAGGAAGACGATGGGGGAGATGGGCTGGGCCTGCTCTGCCCACTTAGGCTCAGCCACAGCGGGCCTTTTCCTTTTTCTTTTAAAACCCTAGGATTTCTGTTTTATAATAGCCATTGTTGATTTAATTCTAGTACCAGTGCACTTTTGTAAAAAGAGGCACTTGGTCAAATATTATTGTTGTAATATTTGATAGAGTCACAAAAAGTTTGGGGGCTTTTTGAATTTATTTGAAAACCACATAATTCAAAAGGGCATTTAATAAATGATTTGGCCTCTGTTTTATTTATTTTGAGGCGCCAAAACACTTTGCAAAAATGTGGGTTACAATTTTACAATTGCTTAGGCAATATTTGCAACCCATCCATGAATTTAGTTTTCAGGTTTGCAAAATATTTTATGCACTTATTATTTGAATTTTGAATTTCAGAAGGGAATTTGGAATGAGATATGATTCTAATATTGATCAAGCACTGTTTAGCAAAAGCATTTAGCTTAATCTGGGCCATCACAGTAGCTTAATTACAATGATCACTACAGCTTAATCCAAGGGTGTCACAGTTGTACATGGTCTTATCCCTCCAAGCCCTGATATTTCTCCCATCACCTATTCTTTAGATTACACCAGCTTTGAGCCTTTGAGTAGCTCCAATCCATGTCCTTCACAACGGTAAATGGGAGAAGCTTGCCCTCTGAACACTATAACAGCGAGATTGCCCCTAGGGTAATAGATAGCTAGAATTATAGGACAAGAACCGTTGTAGGTCCCTTCTTAGAAGGTTCCATTAACTAAACTTCATTTCTCTTTGCTCTAGCATTGGGGCATTGACATAGTTCAAGCAAGTTTTTGAGTATCTCCTCCCATATTTTGACTAGATGCATGTTTAGACTACACAATATGAATTTCCTCTAACAAAGACTCCACCTCTCTCCCATACAACATGAATTTCCGCTGACATAGACTCCACCTCTCTCCCATATGATTTCATACCTTCTAGTTTTAATATTAGTTTTTTTGTACTCTTTTTTGGCCAATTCACCTGGATGTTGCTATACTGCTATGACGAGTAACGAGGTTTGTAGAGGTTGTTGACAAGGTTATGTTAAGTCAAAATGGAGATCATCTTTCATTAATTGTTAGATGTATAATTCTCTCCTGATATTTTACTATCAAACCAGAAGTAGATGTGTATCTAGCCGCGCCATCATCTTTAGCGTTTCTCTGTGTTTGTTTGTTTGTTTGTTTGTTTTGGGTTTGTACTTTTTAGTGTCTCATGGGATTTTATTTCTCCGCTTTAGGTGGTTTGGATGCGTGCGAGGTTTTTGTCGGGTATGGATGTGTGTGGGGGTGGGTGGGTTGACCGTGTGTGTTGTGTTAGCATTCTATGTAGCACGGCGGCTCGCTTCGTTGTCGTGTGTTATACCAGGGTATAAGTTAGGGACTAGTAATCTTGCACACGCAAATGGGCATCCTGACTAATGTTAATTCTATAGATGTATATAATATAACAAACCTATTCAAATCTTTGTTAATCTTGTGCTCTTGAGTGGTAATGCAACATATCATCCGAAAGAACATTTTAATTACATAATATGGAAATAAAACCTTGTACGGAACCATTAAGATAACCATTTCACTGGGTAAAAGTATGGATGAATGAAACCGACATAATCATCTTTAAAGTTGCATCTAGAATGCCCTGAATCTTCAAAATTGCTTCTCATTGCTATGATCTGAAATTGCTAGCTACCCCTTTTAAGTGAGTGAATCTGGTATTGGGGGATGGAACTTAGTCCATAACCATGGGTCGCCAAAAAACAAGCACTGGCCTGAGTAGTAATTTTTCTCATACAAAGCATGTCTTCAGCAATAAATTCTATAGAAATATATTATCAAGTAGAACTGCACTGCACAATATAAAGAAGACCCAATTTTTATTTGACTCTTTCAGAAAGAAGATCAACAGAAGTCTGTATAACCAGAATAGAGAAGGTCTTCTTTTTCAAATATGAGCCTCACCTCATCCATTTCTTGCATTAGCCACTAATTCTACTCTAGTTTGCTGTCGGCCCCATACATCAATATCACTTGAAGAAAAATCCTTACAATCTAAGATCCCTAAGAATAGAGGCCTAATATAGCTCCAAAGTTTTTTCCTCAAAGTGACCCCCATGTAAGGGTCTGATCGGGTTATGGGCCCCGCATGACAATATTGGGACCAACATTCATTGAAACTCTTTTAAAAAAGGAATTAAAAGTTTTGTGATTTTCCAAAAAATCACAAATTTTAAAATCGTACATGAATTTAAATAATGCTATTAAATTTAAAACTTCTTCATGAATAAGAAAAATATATTCGTGAATTCCAAAAAATGTTCATTGGTTTAATAATTATTGATGATTTGTTAAAATGTTGATGAATTTTTTAAAAAGGTCATGTATTTAAAAAAATGTTTGTAATTTATAAATATTCACATATTTTTAAATAATTCTTAAAATTTGAAGAAAGAAATTATGAATTTGAAAAAATATTCATTGTTTTAAAAAAATGTAATTTAAAAATATTCTTAGATTTTTAAATAATGTTCACAATTTTGAAGAAAACATTAGAAAAAAATGTTCAAGAATTTAAATTATGTCCTTGAAATTAAAACATATTCATATATATATATATTAAAAACATGAATTAAAAAAATTCTAAAAATGAACACGAAATAAAACATGAAAAATAAATCGTTAGAGAAAAAAGAAAATAAAATAACCAGACGAAACCTTTCGAAATCGGAAGAACCGGCCTACGTGGCCAACCCAGCAGCGCCAACGGGGGTCCGTGTTTACTTGACCGCCTAGGAGTGTGCATTAAATGTAAATTACCATAATAACCCTTGGAAGAAAAATAAAATTAATTCTAAAACTGAAGAAGCGCCCATTACCCTCTAGAACTTTAGAAACCCGCTCGTTTTTCTATAATATATTTTAAGAGGGTATGTTCATGCATTCATTAAGAGGAAACGAATTCCTCGGTTAATTTGTAAAATCGAACAAAAACTAGATTGCCTAATTTATTACGAAAAATTGGGCAAAAACTATCACAACCGCTGAGCGGCACACACAAAATACCCCACACACATCACTCCAACGGGGGGCTCGTCAAGACAACATGCAGCCGTTATCATTATCACTCCTCCCCTAGAAACGTCATCGTCAACCCTAAACCCATACTATAAAGACTGAGTGAAATTATATGAAGATCCGTCTCCAAATGACCAGTCAGCGTAGCTCCGACTCTGACAAAACTAGGCATGACTGGCGGCACGGAAGATCGTCAAACGGGCCATTTGCAGTCAGTGATCGTACATCACAGGGCCCCGACGCCCCAGCCTCGGTTTCACAACAACAAACAAACCGAGGCAATCCCGCGAACACGTCGGAGAAGAGCTGACTACCTCAACCTTTGCCGCGTCGCCGACATCGGTCCCATCATAATCGTTGCCACAGAAGTCTGGACGTCATAACCGTCGCCAACCACCGGCCCTGCTAGCCGATGCTGAGCTCCGAGACGAAGCCTTCCTCGGTCAACATCACAACGTCTTCAACAGCTATAATTGACCCCCGCAAAAAAAACAGCTATAATTGACAATTTGACTCCTTGTAACTGCGCACATACAACAAAGAGATGTGATTTGGTCAAAGATCTGAACGCAGTTCACCATTGAAAACGTAACCATGCAAGCGGCCATGGATATAGGTGAGAAATATTCAATCAAGTACGTATCTATAGCTAAAAGAATAGGCTATCTGACTTCCAACTGCAAACCATAGTTCTAATACAAAGGGCACACAATCCGTACCCCCTCGCACTACACATGTTGACACAGATTTGCTGCAGCCTATGCAAGGCCCTTCAGCCCACAAATGTTTTCGGCAAAAAGACGTGCATGCCGAGTAGTATAGAGAAGTTGAGGTCTTGCCAGTGTATCAATTCCAAGGATTTGGAACGCTTATTATGGTTCAGGAGCTTCTTAATGGATCAAATCCACATGCTCCCTGCTTTGAACTGTCATCTGACGACTACTACCACCACAAGATCAAATTTAAAACACACCCACAAAATGTCTACCAGAGCAAGAGCCGCCTGCACAAATGCAAGACGCCCGCCCTACTCTTCAAGCTAGACATTAAGAAAGCCTTTGACTCGGTTAAGTGGGAATACATCCTCGACTTACTGCAGCGCATGGGGTTTCCATGCAAGTTCCGGAATTGGATTGCCGCATTGCTCTCGTCCTCCTCCTCGCGCATTTTGTTGAACGGTCTCCCGGGGCCACCCATCAAGCATGGTCGTGGGTTCCGACAAGGGGACCCCATTTCCCCTCTGCTTTTTGTCCTTGCTATCGATCCTCTCCATCGAATCCTTGACCTTGCAACCTCCAAAGGCATTATTCACAAGATTCATGGGCGTGGGGCCATGATGCGGACATCCCTTTACGCGGACGATGCGGCCATTTTCATGGCCCCAATTAAGAGGGACATCGACAATTTGTCGATCATTCTTAAGGGATTTGGAGAAGTCACGGGGCTTTGCACCAACTTGCATAAGAGCTCGGTTGTGCCCATCAGATGTAATCAACTTCCCCTTCGGCGTATATTGCGGAGCATTCCAGCGACCCGTGAATCTTTTCCAATAAAATATTTGGGTCTCCCGCTCTCCGTCTGGCAGCTTAGGAAGGTTGACTTCCAATACCTTGAAGACAAAGCGGCTGGAAAACTGGCGGCTTGGGATGGGCAGAACATCACCACCATTGGGCGTACGGCCCTTGTTAAATCAGTTATCACCTCCCAAGCTGTTTTCTCCATCACACCTCTCATTGTGCCACAAGGTTCCCTGCATAACCTTAATAAGATTGAGAGGGCCTTTCTGTGGTCAGGTTCTAACAAGACAACAGGGGCAAAATGTAAGGTCAATTGGGATGTGGTTTGCCGGCCTAAGCTTTTTGGAGGCCTAGGGGTCCTCAACACTGAGAAATTCGCTAGGGCGCTGCGTTTGCGATGGCCTTGGTATGAATGGAAGGAGCCTAACAAACTTTGGGTCGGTTTAGGCAACCCATGTACCGAGGAAGATCTCGACTTCTTCTATGCATCGACCACCATCACCGTTGGGAACGGCGCTAAAACACCTTTCTGGGACTCCCCTTGGTTGTTTGGGCGGAAGCCCAAGGACGTCGCCCCACTAATTCACGAAGCCTCAATGAGAAGGAATTGGAAAGTTCGTGAGGCCATACAAGGGAATGCATGGATGGTTAAGATAAGGCCTGACACAATAGTCTCCGGTGGACACATCCGGGAACTTTTCTCCCTTTGGATGCTTCTGAACGACTTCAGCCTTGACGACCGGGCCGAGGATGACATCGTTTGGAAACATACGATGGATGGTTCATACACGGCGGCATCCGCCTATCGGGCGCAATTCCTTGGGCTCACACTCTCTCCCATGGATTACATGGTGTGGAAAGCTTAGGCTCCTCCAAAGGTCAAGTTCTTCGCATGGCTTGCTTTGCAAGACCGGATTTGGACTGCCGACCGGCTCGATAGGCGCGGTTGGGAAAATTGTGGTCTTTGCCAACTATGCAAGAGAGAGCAAGAAACGGGTATACACCTTTTCGTCAAGTGCCGTTTCTCTATTCGGCTATGGCGCTTGATCATTGAGAAATTTGGGCTTGTGCACATCGACACCTCTAACTGGCACTTGGAGGAATCGCTTCAGAGATGGTGGGACAGGAGAACCGACATGCAAAACCCAAACAGGCGAGCTATGGCCTCCCTCACCATGCTCGTCGCTTGGTCTATCTGGAATGAGAGAAACGCTCGTGTGTTTCGTCACAAGAGTGCACCGCCGCCGATCATTCTTAATAATATAGTTACCAAGGCCAACCTTTGGGTTACCGCTGGTGCTAAGAAACTGTTGACACACGAACGCGTCACGCGTACCCTCGACGCCGGGGGTGATGCACCGCAGCTCACGTCGAGGGAGGCCTGCCGGAAGCGCGATACGCAAGACAATCCGGCGGGCGCTTTTAAGAACCCGAAACCCCACACGCCCGGGAGAGACCCCGTCAGGGAGTGCGGCGGCTATGGGCTGCTCTAGGTCGATTCGCTCGCCCCTAGAGCCTCGGGATTCGCAGCTCTCCAAAACGAAGAACGACGAAGAACGAGGAAGCAATAACGAGGGAGAGATAAAACTAGGGTAAAAGATGTAGATGTGTTTGTTCGATTGTGTGTTTTTAATCGGCCATCACCTCTTCTATTTAAGAGGGGGTTGGACTTCCCGTACAAGTCATGGATTCATCTTTCCTTATAAAGTATCAAAAACACTAGTCAAATTCAGACTCCTCAAAAACCTGCCCGAATCTGCGCGACGGTAAGCAGTAGTACTGCTACAAGCAGTAGTACCGCTCTGAGTATAGCTGAGTACCGCGCTACTACCGAGTAAGGGTCTCGGGATACCAGAAGAATTTTCGTAAGCGGTAGTAATCGCGGTAGTAAAATACGGTAGTACCGCTCAAGCGGTAGTACCGCTCTGGAGGGCGGTAGTACCGCTCCAGAGGCTGTCTTGATGGGCTGGCTTATGTCTCCTCGCGTCCATCTTGATCTTTGGTCTTCGACGGGCAGTCGCCTTCCCGGGAATACCATTAGGATATCTTGCCGGGTCGCCTTGCCGGGTCATCTTCTTGCCGGATCGCCTCCTTGCCGGGCTGTCTCCTTGCCGGGTCGTTTCCTTGCCGGATCTCCTCCTTGCTGGGCTGCCACCTTGCCGGATCACCTCCTTGTCGGGTTGTCTCCTTGCCGGGCCGTTTCCTTGCCGGATCGTCTCCTTGCCGGGTCATCTTCAACTCTTGTTTGGGCTTCCACTGAAATCGGCAAGCACTCAAAATCGACAAGCCAAACCGGCAAGCCTTCAGCTCGAGCGGTAAGATTTCACCAGCAAGCCTTTCATGCCGGTAATGTGAATTTTCTCGTATAGAAGACTTCGCCGCTTGAGCCCACCTTTACTGTATTTTGCACCGTGCCAAAATCGGGTGTCAACACATGCCCCCCTGTTTTTCGGCAAAGCTTGCATGCCGAAAAATAATTTGCATTAGGCTTGTCCTAAGGACGATGTCAACACTCCATCGGCCATTAATTTGTGCTTAGGGCGATAATCATATATCGGCCATTGCCTATTTAGGCTTCTTGCCACACACTTGGGTGGTACTTCTTCAAATATTTGCCATTGAGAGCTCGAGGTAGCAATGTTCCTTGCATGGATTCCACCAAATATGAATTTCCGGGAACTATTCTTGCAATCTTGAAAGGACCTTCCCAACTTGGAGACCACTTCCCGAATCTTCTATCCTTTGAACCAATCGGTACAATCACCTTCCACACAAGATCACCAATCTGAAAATTCTTCAACTTGACCTTCTTATTGTAGGCTCTTGCTACCCTCAACTTGTCTCTCTCTATGGCCTTTAATGCAGCGAAACGCTTATCAGCAACCTCGTCAATATTATCCATTATCAAGTTATAAAAGTCCACTGCCGATAAATCATTTTGTTTGGCTATTCTCAAAGCATTCAAATTAACTTCCACCGGTAAAACGGCCTCTTGACCATATATGAGCTCATATGGAGTTACCTTCGTCGCACCATGCCTTGAGATTCTATGCGCCCACGAAGCCTCGGACAATAATTCATGCCATCTCCTTGGATTATCTTCAATCTTCTTCTTGATGAGCTTGATCAAAATTTTATTGCTAGACTCAGCTTGTCCATTGGCTTGAGCATAATACGGGGAGGAATTGAGCAACTTTATCTTATACGATTCGGCAAATTCTCTAACTTGATGTGACATGAAAGATGAACCTTGATCCGTAGTTAATGTTTGCGGAATACCGAATCTATGAATAATGTGCTCACTTATGAATTGAATTACCTCCGTATGTGTCATATTCTTGAGAGGTACTGCTTCAGACCATTTAGTAAAATAATCAGTTGCCACCAACACGAACCGATGCCCCTTTGAAGAGGAAGGATGAATTTCTCCAATAAAGTCTAATCCCCAACCTCTAAAAGGCCACGGCTTGATAATAGGATGTAACATAGCAGCGGGAGCCAACTGAATATCACCAAACTTTTGACAAGCTTCACATCCTTTATAATACCTGAAGCAATCGTTGATCATCGTCGGCCAATAAAATCCAGCACGTCGTAATAACCACTTCATCTTGGGGGCTGACTGATGAGTGCTGCAAATTCCTTCATGAACCTCTCCCATAGCAACTCTTGCTTGGTCCTCGTCCAAACACTTCAAAAGAACATCTTCAACCGTTCGGCGATAAAGACCACCGTCTCTCATTGTATATTTGAAAGCCATGCGCCGAACAGCCCTGTCCACCCTTCCACTTGGTTTGCACAAGTAATCAATAATGGGATTCCTCCAGTCATGATTTTCACCTGCACTAGATTTATTGTTAGTGACCGAATCAGTGGGCTCTGGTTCGGCCTCTCCTACATTAGCAAGACAAGACATCGGCTTTTGAGAGATATGAAACATGCCATGATTGACATGATAGCCGGATGCTTGTTGTGCTAACTCATTTGCTCTCCAATTATCATGTCTAGATATATGAGCAATGCTAAAATGATCCAAAGTAGAAATTATATCTAGACATTTATCAAGATAAACATTAAGTGATTCGTCTAAACATTGAAAAACTTTGGATACATGTTGTACTACTAATAACGAATCACCAAAAGCCTCAATATGTGTAGCACCTATAGCAAGCAACATCTCTAAGCCGAATAACAATGCTTCATATTCGGCTTGATTATTTGTGCAAAAATATTCTAAGCGGCATGAGGCTTCAAAAACAGCACCATGAGGAGATATATAAGCAATACCAACACCTTGGCCGTTGCTACAAACTGAACCATCAAAATATAATCTCCATGGTACTATCGAGACAAGGTTTATATCAATATCTTGCTTGTCATTAATCCGATGCTCAACGATAAAATTAGCAACAATTTGGCCTTTCATGGATTTTAGAGACTCATAAGACAAATCATACTCAATTAAAGCATAAGCCCATTTACCAATTCTACCACTAAGAATTGGTCTATGCAACATGTATTTAATGACATCGGTTTGACAAGCTACTATGCAAGCACTTGGTACTAGATAATGTCTCAATTTTGTGCAAGCATAGTACAAGCATAGGCACAATTTTTTAATAAATGTATACCTTGTCTCGGCATCCAATAGGCGTCGGCTCAAATAAGTGGTAGCATGCTCTTTTCCTTCGGTTTCTTGAGTCAAAACAGCTCCAATAACGCCTTCCTCGGCTGCAATGTAAAGTCTAAAGGGCTCTCTATGCTTGGGCGCCTTCATCACCGGAGGAGTGCACAAATAATTCTTAATCATATCAAATGCTTCTTGCTGTTTTGCCCCCCAAGTAAAATCAACATCATTCTTCAACCGAAGGATATGAGTAAATGCATCAACCTTCCCTGACAAATTAGCTATGCACCTCCTCAAATAATTGACCTTGCCAAGGAATTTTTGCATATCTCTCTTGCATGTTGGAGCCTCCACTTTTTGTATAGCTTCTATCTTTTTGGGATCAATCTCTATGTCATCTTCATGAATAATGAAACCCAAAAACTTACCAGCCGACACGCCAAACGCACACTTCAAAGGATTCATCTTCAGCCCATATTTCTTCATCCTCTCAAAAGCTAAACGCAAATCGGCTAAGTGAGATTCAAAAGCATCCGATTTGACAACAATATCATCAATATAGACTTCAAGTATAACACCGAGTAAATCATGAAAGATCAAATTCATAGCCCTTTGATATGTGGCGCCGGCATTCTTCAATCCAAAGGTCATCACTGTCCACTCAAATAATCCAAGGAAACCGGGGCACCGAAAAGCCGTTTTGGACATGTCCTCTTCGGCCATGAAAATTTGGTTGTACCCCGCATTGCCATCAAGAAAGCTAATAACCTTATGTCCAGAAGCATCATTAATAAGCATGTCGGCTATAGGCATAGGATACTCATCTTTGGGCGTAGCTCTATTCAAATCTCTGAAATCAATGCACACCCTCAACTTGCCGGAGCCTTTCTTTTCCACTGGCACAATATTAGAAATCCACTCGGCGTACCTGCAAGGTCTAATAAAATTAGCTTTAAGCAAACGACCGATCTCTTCCTTGATCCGATCATATATTTTTGGATTGAACTTCCTAGCCGATTGTTTATACGGTCTAAAACCGGCTTTTATAGGTAATCGATGCTCCACTAGCTCTCGGCTTAAACCTGGCATCTCATGATATTCCCATGCAAAGCAACAAATATATTCTTTCAATAGCTCGATTAACTTGACTTTACAATCGGCTTTCAAATTTTTGTTTACATATGTCGGCCTAGGAATTGAGCCATCTCCAATATCTACTTCTTCTAATGGATCGGCTGATGTAAAACCTTGTCCAAGTTTATCCATATCACCTAACTCCTCTATAGACTCATACATATCGTTCCCTTTGGACCGATATTCTGCAAGCCGCTTTTGTAACCACTCAGAGTTAGGATCCATTTAAATACGTCATACCTTGGAGCCGATTTCCACCAACCGGCTTTAAAGAAACGGGTACAAAACCACTCTTGGTGGCGCTGAGAAAGTTAAACTCTGATAAGTCCCATCCCGTCAAGCAAGCAGCATTGGGGTGTTGCCAATCCATCGGTGTATCGGCTAAAGCAACGCAAGCCGAATTATCCGCATGAACGATCTCCACTTCATCATCAACCCATTGAATTAAAAATTGATGCATAGTGGATGGCACACATTGGTTTGCATGAACCCAATCACGGCCTAGAATGACGTTGTAGTTACCTTGCACCTCGGCGACAAAGAATGCAGTAGCCAAAGTTTTGCTTCCAACCGTAAGCTCCACGTAAATCACACCTTTAGCTTCGGTTTTCTCTTTGCCTTCAAATCCATTGAGCACCATATTGGTTTTCATCAATCCTTCGTCAGGCAAACCCAATTTCTTGAAGACTGAATAGGGCATGAGATTCACCACAGCACCACCATCAACAAGCATTCGAGTAATTGGTGATCCATTGATATGGCCCCTGAGGTACAACGGTTTCAAGTGTGTCACTGGTTCTTTTGGCTTCTCAAATATTGCATTCTTAGGGCCAAAATCCAGCTGAGCCACCTCCCCTTCTTCATCTATAGCACGAAACTCAGCGGGTAAGTAAAACACCATGTTGATATCCATACCTTCATGCACCGGTGTAGGCTCACAATCCACCATATCTTCCTTCTCTTCGGGCGTGTCTATTGGTTCTGAAATTTGTTCGAGCGAAGCGAAATCAATAGGCGCCGCGGACGATGTAATAACAGTGGCATCGTCCTCCTTTGGTGGTACAGGCACTGATGTGACAGATATAGAGACTACCACACTTTGTATTTGCTTAGGCACCCATACTTGTTTTGTAGGTACCATGGGCCGAATGTCATTGAACCAGTTATCCCTTTGCTTTTCGGCCTCCTGTTCAGCCATCTCATGACTTCTCATCCTCTGTAGTTTTCTCGTTTGTGTTTTTGTCAGCCCTGGAGGACACCACTTATGTTGCATATACTTTGGATCTTTGAACTTGGCCTTGCTTGTGCTAGCTTCATGATCATTAGCCGAGTGCTTTGGCGCGATAGCAAGTATCGGCTCAGTAGGGTTGTTCCGCACAGTCGGCTGTTGTATGGTGAATGTCTCAGTGCCCAAGATGAGTGAGTCGGCATCAACTTTTCCTTTGCCCTTTCCAGACTCGACCGCTGTGCTTGGTGATTTGGCACGCCATATTTGCTTGTTGATCCCTTCTTGATTATTCTGCATTGGCCGATTGACACCATTGTTCAAACGGCCTCGTGTGGGATAAGAAAGCCTTTCACGCGTAGGCCTCCTTGGCTCTGCCCATCCTGGATGAAAAGCATAAGGGGCCATTGGGGGCTGCCCCCATCCTCCATTGAATCCTCCCATGTAGTATGGTGCATAGGGAGGTGGCGCCATCCACGGTCCTGGCGCCCATGACCCATATGGCCTTGTGTGATGCTGCAACTCTCGCCTCGGAGGTGATCTTGGGCGCTTCAAATTTGATGGCTGATTAGAGCTAGAACCGGCCGCTTGATTAGCATACTTGGACAGCAATATGTCAAAAGTTGGCTTGGCTCTCTTGCGCTGCACTTTGGCTTCATTCAGCTTCCACTTGCCAACTTCCGGACTCTTGGGCTTGACAAACTTAACACGAGTGTCTTGTTGCTCCTGTGGTTGCCCCCCAAGTGTAGGATTCTTGACGGTGATCTTGATTATCTCTCCACCATCGGGTTGCTTGTCAAGCACCACTTGCCTTCCCAAGATCTTGTCGCCATCTCTGTTTTTCCTAGGCTCACCAATGACAACATTAGTTTTATTAGCGGATTCGGCCACCTCCGGCCGAATGAGTAACTTTTTCCCCTCTAAATCCAGAGTATTCATTGGGAAGGGCTGCTTATCTACTTGCATTTCAGAAAAGTTCAATCGTCCGTCATTAATGGCCGATTGTATCTGTCGTCGGAAAACATTGCAATCATTAGTAGCATGAGAAAAAGAATTATGATACTTGCAATAAGCACGCCGTTTCAGCTCTTCAAACGGTGGTAAAGTATGAGATATTCTAATAATCTTAGCTTGTAGCAAAGCATCAAATATTCTATCACATTTAGCAATGTTAAAAGTAAACTTCATCTCATCATCACGATTCTTATGAATCGGCTTTAAATCATGACAAGTAAAAGATTTGGCCTTCGAGGGCCAAACAAATTCAGCAGCATAAATATCACCCTCATCGTCCGAATGATCACTATCATATTCAACCATATTCATCTTTGGACGATCAGTTTTATATCTATGCACTTCTTTGAGGTCCTTGCTTCGGCTTTCATGAGCCAAAGCCCTCTGTAAGACTTGGTTGATACTTATAAACTCATAACCTTCTAGTTTTTCTCTAATTTGAGTTCTCAAACCATTAAGCACAAGATCTGCCAAGTCTCTCTCGGTTATCACTAAACTATAGCACCGGTTTTTTGTCTCTCTAAATCTCTTGACGTAATCGGAGACCGATTCGTCATGCTTCTGCTTAACCGATGTTAGATGTGACAACTTAAGTTCATTGTCGCCGCTATAAAAATGATCATGAAATTTTTGCTCTAGTTGTGACCAAACACGAATAGATCCATGCGGCAAAGAAGAAAACCATGAAAATGCAGTACCAGTTAATGACAAAGGAAATAAACGCACTTTCAATTCATTTATCGAGCCTGCTTCACCCAATTGTGCTAGGTATTGGCTAACATGCTCCCATGTGGTTTCGTGCCCTCTCCATTGAACTTAACAAAATCTGGAATTTTATATCCTTGGGGGCACGGAATTGCATCAAAGTACTCAGGATACGGCTTTTGATAAATCCGATTCCTAGGTAATTAAATGCCAAAATTCTCTCGAAGCGTTTTAGCCATCTCCTCTCTAAAATTAGCTAAAGCATCGTCCATAGTAGACGATGGAGCTTGTGGCAATGGCATAGGAGGATTAGGGTTAGCAACTATGGGTGTAAATTGTGGCATGTTGGCCGAACCATAGTTCGGCGATGATCTAGCAATGTTTCCACCTATCGGTAAGGTTTGGTTCGGCGTTGCCACCGAACTCTGCATATTCATGAAAGGATTAAGCGGTGCAGCCACAATTTGATTGGTATGGGTGGGAAAATAATTCATCGGCATGGGGGGCGCCGATGAGATAGGCAAAGCTGAATTAGGGTTTCCCATACTAATAGGCATATTAGGCATATTCTTCTGAGCATTATTATTTTCTAAGAAAGCTTGATAAATCAGATTATTGCTATCAGAAATACGGCTCTCAATTTCAGCCAATTGCTCAGGAGAAAAGGTAGTACTTACAGAAGGTTTAACCTGATCGGCTTGAAGAGGAGGGAACTTGATTTCTCCAACCGGAGTGATATTGCCTTGGTGGTCCTTCTTGAAGTTTCCAAGGAACTCCTGCAACTCCTTCTCTTCACGCGCCTTCTTGTACTCCTCATAAGCTTGGTGATGCTCGGCCGATAACTCCTCCAGATTGGGCTTGATGATGTTATCGGCGTCAACTTCCGAGGGATTGGGAAGATTGAACATGATGGATGATGATGATGGATCAAAGTTCCCCAGCGGAGTCGCCAAAAAGTGTGTTGACACACGAACGCGTCACGCGTACCCCCGACGCCGGGGGTGATGCACCGCAGCTCACGTCGAGGGAGGCCTGCAGGAAGCGCGATACGCAAGACAATCCGGCGGGCGCTTTTAAGAACCCGAAACCCCACACGCCCGGGAGGGACCCCGTCAGGGAGTGCGGCGGCTATGGGCTGCTCTAGGCATTCGCTCGCCCCTAGAGCCTCGGGATTCGCAGCTCTCCAAAACGAAGAACGACGAAGAACGAGAAAGCAATAACGAGGGAGAGATAAAATTAGGGTAAAAGATGTAGATGTGTTTGTTCGATTGTGTGTTTTTAATCGGCCATCACCTCTTCTATTTAAGAGGGGGTTGGACTTCCCGTACAAGTCATGGATTCATCTTTCCTTACAAAGTATCAAAAACACTAGTCAAATTCAGACTCCTCAAAAACCTGCCCGAATCTGCGCGACGGTAAGCGGTAGTACCGCTCTGGTCAAGCGGTAGTACCGCTACAAGCGGTAGTACCGCTCTGAGTATAGCTGAGTACCGCGCTACTACCGAGTAAGGGTCTCGGGATACCAGAAGAATTTTCGTAAGCGGTAGTAATCGCGGTAGTAAAATACGGTAGTACCGCTCAAGCGGTAGTACCGCTCTGGAGGGCGGTAGTACCGCTCCAGAGGCTGTCTTGATGGGCTGGCTTACGTCTCCTCGCGTCCATCTTGATCTTTGGTCTTCGACGGGCAGTCGCCTTCCCGAGAGTACCATCAGGATATCTTGCCGGGTCGCCTTGCCGGGTCATCTTCTTGCCGGATCGCCTCCTTGCCGGGCTGCCTCCTTGCCGGATCACCTCTTTGCCGGGCTGTCTCCTTGCCGGGCCGTTTCCTTGCCGGATCTCCTCCTTGCCGGGCTGCCTCCTTGCCGGGCTGTCTCCTTGCCGGGCCGTTTCCTTGCCGGATCTCCTGCCGGATCGTCTCCTTGTCGGGTCATCTTCAACTCATGTTTGGGCTTCCACTGAAATCGGCAAGCACTCAAAATCGACAAGCCAAACCGGCAAGCCTTCAGCTCGAGCGGTAAGATTTCACCGGCAAGCCTTTCATGCCGGTAATGTGAATTTTCTCGTATAGAAGACTTCTCCGCTTGAGCCCACCTTTACTGTATTTTGCAACGTACCAAAATCGGGTGTCAACAGAAACTAGGGCTTCTTGTTGTACGTGAGTAATTGTCATGCCGTGATCATGGATCAGTTGTAAAACTCTATTCTCCCCTTATTTAATGGATGAGGCAAATCTTTTGCCCCCGTTTCGAAAAAAAAACAGTAGTGACTGACGTCTTTGACGACGAGCTCGCCACGGACCCGTCGCTTTGCTTCGCGTCACTCGCGTCGCGTACGCCATGGCACCCACCACGGTTCGCTGTCGCTCCTACTACCTGCCGCATTCACAAGATTTTAAGACTAAGGGCCTGTTCGGTAACGCTCCGGCAGCCTGTTCGGTAACGCTCCGGTCTCCACGTACGGCTCCACGGTTCGGGGAAGGGCGAGTGCGTGCGGGGGCGACCCAATCTACCAGGTGTATATTTCTACGAGCCTTCAGGAGCCAATCTTTCGGCTCCAACATGGTAAAGTTAACCCGCCCCTCGCTTAATTTTTCTTGGCTGGCAGTGGCACTGTGGCAGCTTCATTAGAGTAGTAGCAGACGAGAATAACAACTACTGCTAGTTAACTGACGACCCATACGTTTCCATCTCGCTATGCCAAGCCTGTGTGCTTTCCATGGAGCAGCAAGCCAAAACTAGCAGCGCATACCGCGTACTACATGAACAGCCGCACAGTAGACAGACTGCAGATGCGTCTTCACCATTAACTGCACAGTACTCCGATCGGTTGGCACCTGACAAAGCGGCCATCAACAATTCACCATGAATAGTACACTGCCCTGACAAATACGCGCACCAAACTTGAGTAGATCCAATGAAGGCAACGATGACAAAAATAGTGAGCATAGCGGGAGCAGCAGTAATCATCCGGTCAACAGTACTGAGCGAGCTTGCATCGCGCCCCCCAACCCCATATATATCTGGCAGAAAATGACCGTGATGTTGCTCAGCTCGTGGCCGTGCAACAGGAGGAGCCCTGTACCGCATGTAAATTGGGGCGGGCATCGCTCTCGCCGTGCTGACCCCTGGAGAATGCAACGGCCAAAGCCGCCTCAGCCCACAAGATTTCCCGGCGGCCCACCGTGACATCCCCGAGACTACGGGCGCCCACCACCAGCCTCGCCGGCCGCCGGCTGCCTGCCGCACGCTTGCACCGTCGCACGCACGGGCCGCTCGGATAGTAGAAAACAAACGGAAACAAGGACAAAGCCGGCGAGCGACCCAACAAAAGCGACGGCCGGCGGTGGGGGGCAGCTGGGGACGGCCCACCCGTCACCCGGCGTGAGGGGGGCGGGCCTAGCCCTAGCTTGCGTCCACGCAGCCGAGAGGGTCCCGGACTCCCGGTCCCAGCACTAAAAGGTGTGGCTGAACCGGAGGCCGAACGGGACACCACCGGTTTCCTTCCATGATTTTGTGTCCTCCATCTCCATGCTTGTACGTCAGAGGGCATCTCCCTTTGTTGAACGGCGGCAATCAAGCGGGGAATTGCGGGAATGTACGACAGCACTGAGCATGAATCCATTACGTGCCCTACCGTATCTCTACTCCTAATGGAGCAGTTGGTAGTCTCCGCCGGTCAATTTTCGTCCCACCAGATACGGTTAATTTTCGTCCTCGATCCCACCTCCCGCTACCCAGCGATTCCCCCCTTCCTCCCTCGAGACCGACAAAAAAAAAGGGTATGCTACCACGAGGCCCGTTGTGAAACACTACGGTTCATCGACAGAAAATCGTCCTAAAAAAATCTACGACGGTTAACCTACGAAAATTAACCGAATCGTACTATTCCCAACTGAAACCCTCGCACCCGAATCGTCGTGCCCTCGATGCACTTGCCCGCCGCCGTCATTCGTCCCTATCGTCCCTACGTACACGTAGCTTCCGTCACCGCCGCTCAACCCCTTCGCCGCCGCCATCCGAGTGCAAAGACAGGACGATCCCGTTGAGGGACCCTGCTCTGGATCGGCTAGAACCCGTATGATCCGCCGCTGATCATCGGATCTGCGGCCGATCCCGTGGAGTGCCCAAGATCAGGATCGGCTTGACCCTCCCAGGTTGGCCTTGTTCGTTTGTTGCAGCGGCCGCCGCCGATCACTTCCATCTAGGTATTGCGCAATTAACCCTTACAAATCTGAGTGTTAACCCTTACAAATCGGTCATCATCTTACAAATCTGGAACCAGTTTTGGTAGCGTGCTCATACTGGGGAGACCTGGACCATTCAAAGTGGACTCCTGGACAATCATCAAGCCCTTTAGAACCTGCAATGGAAAAATACGGGTTCCTGGACCATTCAAAGTGTACATGAAAGCCATATAATGTGCCTGTACCTGGAAAAATACACCTTACTGACTCATATGATGTGGCTGTACCTGCTTTGGTCAGTTTGACAGCCCCATCTTCATTACTCTTTGGATCTGATTGCAAGCTCCATCTGCACATAACTGACACCCAGTTTACATATAAACAGCAGGAGCATAATTGAATTTGCAGGTTTTTGTATCAGCACATAACTAACACCCACTTTTGGAGTTTGCAGGTGGTGAGTCATCTCGGTGCCGGGGTCATCAGAAGCAGCAACTGGCAACAGTTTCCGATTTTGCAGCTCACAACAACATCACAATCAAGAAGTGACACATATAAGAGGTAGGAAGGACAGTATTGCAAGCTCCATCTGCACATAACTGACACCCAGTTTACATACAAACAGCAGGAGCATAATTGAATTTGCAGGTTTTTGTATCAGCACATAACTAACACCCACTTTTGGAGTTTGCAGGTGGTGAGTCATCTCGGTGCCGGGGTCATCAGAAGCAGCAACTGGCAACAGTTTCCGATTTTGCAGCTCACAACAACATCACAATCAAGAAGTGACACATATAAGAGGTAGGAAGGACAGTATTGCAAGCTCCATCTGCACATAACTGACACCCAGTTTACATACAAACAGCAGGAGCATAATTGAATTTGCAGGTATTTGTATCAGCACATAACTGACACCCACTTTAGGAGTTTGCAGGTGGTGAGTCACCTCGGTGCCGGGGTCATCAGAAGCAGCAACTGGCAACGGTTTCCGAGTTTGCAGCTCACAACAACATCACAAGCAAGAAGTGACACAAATAAGAGGTAGTTAGGACACTTATGGAAAATAGCTGATGTGGTTTCCATGCAATAGTCAACATATGTAGGCCAAAATAAGTAATAAGAAACTGAGTGCATTTTCAATATGTATAAGGCTGGAAACATATTATAGAAACAACCTTAATGATAGAATGACAAACTAACATATGTTCCTACTCTTTAAAACAGTTCAAGATGACCATCATTTGGATAAATTGAATAAAGAACACTTTGTATGACAAGATTAGTAATTAGCAGAGTTTGTGCCATTTCATAGATCACGTCAGGCAAAGGTCATTTAATGTCAGTGTACTGCCCTTACATAGGTGCGTATGGGTAATTCAAAAAGCAAGGCAGTTGAACAGCAACCAGAAGAGGACGTTACTACGGGTATGCTGCATTTCTATCATAAAGTGCTACACATGCGTTCTGTGCATTTCTGATATTCACAAGCTATATGCATAATGTTTTGCAGGCCTTACAAGCGGGAGAAATGTTGAAGATAACAATGCAAGCATCATACCCGTAGCTCAAAATGTTGACGAAAATTATGCTACGGTTCCAGGTATAATGCTTGTGTGAATATTGGTGAGAATGTTGCCGCATACATTGTCGCCTGTATCATTGGCCTTATATTCATCCTGGTTACAACTCTACAGATGGATCAATGTCGTGTCCGGTTGGAGAGCATAATGAGGCTTCGTTGTCGGCTCCGAGTATACTAACAGTGGATTATTGCACAGATGAATATGGTACTCACTCATCCGCATTTCATATGCCAAGAATGTTAGCTGCATATATTGTCGCCTATATATCATTGGTTTTCTTTTCCTACTGGTTACAACTCTACAGATGGATCAAGATCGCTACGGGTTGGAAACCATCATGATGCTTCGTTGTTGGCTTCGAGTAATCTAACTCTCGATTGTGGCACAATTGTAGATGGCCGCATTACATATGGTACTGACTCATCCACATTTCATATGCCATTACTTAAAATTATGGGTGTTCACCTTCATGTACAACATACCGCATTTATTTTTTATTGGTAAGCTGTAGGCTGTGAACCTTCAAACGATGAGATAGATGGTGCGACAAAGCTAAAAGGTATTCCCATGCATGCTTATCCACCATCCATACTGACGTGTTCGGTAGTGGATCCATCATCCAACACTTATAATTTTTGCTTTATGGGCTTTGTGGTTTTTACTTTTGACATGATGCAGACGACATCACTTGCATAGATTACGCTGACAAAACAAAGGAGCAGTTCAACGCACAAAGGCGTGCAGCTTATCGGAAGAAAAAAGACCAGGATAATGTGTTGTTGCAAGAGGTTCATCAGCCCTCCTTGTCGAATTCTGGTAAGTTGTTTAACGTGAGTATGCTGACTAATCTTTGCGGCATATAAGTTTTTAAGCTGGTTTCTTATATGTTGTATGAATGTGATCTAAGTGAGTTGTAAATATAACCTTAATACATGCTGGGGCTTTTTTTATTCACTAACTCTCATACGTTTGATTCATCTTGTAGACCATAGGGAACTTAACAACGCATGGAGGCGGGCATCTTATCGCATTAGCAAGTCAGAGGGTTTGAAAAAACAACAAGACGATGGGCACATTGTTCAACGTCGTACCCTAGGTGATATCACGAATGTTCGTCAACCTTCACATGTGATCCCAGGTACATCAAGTACTCATGGTATATCAAAAAGCAAGGTCAGCGTCCCCTTGGTATATCAAGTAAGAATACTGACCACGCATGTTGAATCAGATGACTTGAATGACACCAAAGAGAATCCGCAAAGAACGGAAGAAGATCGCAAAAGAGACCATAGAAACGCCCTGAGGAGAGCTTCTTATCGGCGGAAAAAAGATCGGGATCTCCAAGAAGAGAATCTCCGGGCCCTTAATTTATCTGGTAAGATTTAAATGTTCTAACCATTATATTTAGTACCTTCAATTCATGTCTTAACCATTAAGTTTTGAGTATGTTTTATTAACCATGTTTAACCAGACAACCCAACTAGCTCCGACTATACAACATTATCGCATAATGATTCAGCATTTACTGCTACAACTACGGTCACATCTGGTCTGGTTAATGACAATGATCTACAAGGTAATCAACTTGTGCGTAAGATGTCATCAATTGAGGTCAGATTATGTTTTACTCTCTACATTTATAGTATGTCCTGAATGACACCAGACGTTGACTTGAATGACCTTGAAGAAACAAATCAAATAACCGAGGAAGAGCGCAAGAGAGATCATAGAAATGCACCGAGGAGAGCTTCTTATCGGAGGAAAAAGGATCAGATAAAAGCAGATGAAAATCTGCAGCCACTATCTACATCAGGTAAAATATTACCTTTAGTTTCACGTTGACGTACAAAGATTTGTTTTCTCATACCAACATATTCTTTTAGCGACCATGATGCACGAAGCATACCGTCAAATGCTTGATCTTAATGCACATGATTTATATTTGAGTAGCAAAAGAATGTTCTAATATTCATTAGTCACTAAATCAGATTGTTCTAATGATGTTTTCACACCGTTTTTCATAAAGCCACCCCTGATAGCCCAAACTATACAGACTTCTTGCATGATGAAGCAACATTACCCCCTTCATCATTAGACGCGTCTGGTGTTACCCATGACAATGACCGAGCTAAGAGGGAGCAGAGAAACTCACGTAGCCGAGCATGTTATCAGAAGAAAAAGGATGAACTAACGGTTGATGACAGAGAAGATCTGAATGAAAAGATACGAGGGAAGCGCGTGCAACGCCGCAAAAGCATGTCGGTGATTGAGAAGGGGTAGTCAAGTGCTTAAAGGAAGGCCAGTTATGCTAAAAGGAAAAACACCCCGTGCAAAGAATCCCTCGCACTCCCACGTCCAGACCTAGCAAACTCAACCTCTGAATGTCCCGCATCCACCTGCCGCAATACCCCTCTCTCGGGCCGCCGAAGATGATTCATCGGATGGCGACCCTCCGCCGGTCATGCCGAATTACGGTGTTGGCACCAATGGTATGAAAATGCTTTTGTCCGGTTCTTATGCTCATTCTCATCAACCCTGTTCTGACATGATGTTGTCTATTGTCACATTCGCCACAACTATAATGCAGACGACATCGATGTGTTCCGAGACCCCATCATGGGCGATGAGCCGACACCATCCGACTTGATGGATGAGGAGTACTACATGTTTCGCGACCAAGGTATGGTCAACTCGGAACTTGGAAGTCGTGGAGCTTTATTGTAATTATAGTTATTTGTGAATATTGTTTTGAACATCATGTCTCAACAAATGCCTGTAGGATCCGATAATGACACAATTGAGGATGACGAGGAAACGAGCATGTCGTCTGCTATACCTAGCGAGGTTGATCCATTAGACTTTGTCTACACAAACATCCCAGACACCACTCACATCCTGAAGCTCGACGCAAACTGCAAACACTGCAAGGCCAAAAAGTTTGTGTCTGAGACTGACGGGTTCTGCTGTCGCAATGGACAGATCGAACTTAAACAACCGGAACCAATCCCAGAGCTGATGAGGCTATGGTCCAGCATGGATGCAGATTCTAGACATTTTGGGGAGAACATACGGTTCTTCAACGGGCATTTCGCCTTCACAACCCTTGGCGTCAGCCTTGATGAGAACTACACAAACATGAAGTCTGGGGTGTACACATTCCGGGCACACGGCACCATCTACCACAATGTGCATTCGTTCGGGCCTAGCTCCCGTCCAGAACATCTGCAGTTGTACTTCTATGATGACGACCCAACCATAACTCATCGTAAGGCGGCCACCAAGCAATTATACCATGATGTCGTGAAGAAGTTAGTAGACATACTCAAAGAAAACCCGTACTCCCAGCAATTTAGGAGTTTGGGTGCACACAAGGACAACCTCGATGATTATAGGATAGACCTAAACACCGATAAGAGGCTTGACCAAAGAAAATATAATAGACCGTTGTCATCTAAGGTCGCTGCAATTTGGGTTGAGGGCAGCGACCTAGCAAAAAGGTTTGACCGGAGGATAACACTTTGTGGTAACAACAACGAAAGGCACAGTATACGTGTGACATCCGGAGCATATGACCCGTTGTCTTATCCCCTATTCTATCCAAGGGGGGAACTAGGTTGGCATCCGAAGCTACCTAAACGTAATGTTCCTTGGGAGGCTGTACTACATCCTCAACTGGTCCATGATGATGATGAGGATGCAGGTATGACGTCTGTGTCCCATTTTGTTACAAATAATATATTATTTCTTAAATATATCCTCATTTTGATGGTACTCAATCATGTGCAGAGGGCAATAGCAGGTTGTGCGTCTCTGTCAGAGACTACTACTGTTACATGCTGCAGACACGGCCTGCGATCTTCAATCCCATACTCTGTGGAGCACGCCTGCTGCAGCAATGGGCGGTCGACATGTACGTCAAGATTGAAAGTTGTCGGTTGAGGTGGTACAGGAAGAACCAGACGCAGATTCGTGCCGACTTGTATAAAGGAGTTGTTGATGCGATCACATCGGGGGAGACGCGAGCAAGCGCTGTTGGGGTAAGAATAGTGCTCCCTGGAACATACCCTGGTGGCGACCGCGACATGAAGAAGAGGCATATGGATTCCATGGCAATTGTCCATACATACGGGAAGCCTGACATCTTCCTGACCATGACTTGCAATCCTAAATGGGAAGAGATAACGAATGAGTTGCTGCCTGGTCAGACGGCGCAAGACCGACCTGATATTGTGGCTCGTGTGTTCTACGGCAAACTAGAGGCTATGAAAGACATGTTGTTCAAGAAGCAGATCCTGGGTGTTGTTGTCGCTTATGTATACGTTGTCGAGTTCCAAAAAAGAGGCCTCCCCCACTCACATTTTTTGTTGATCATGGACTCAACATATAAGCTTATCGTCCCGGAGCAGTATGACCGACTCATTTCCGCAGAGCTCCCAGACAAGCATAAGTATCCGGAATTGTATGCAATGGTGGTAAAACATATGATGCACGGACCATGCGGTGCTCTCAACCCGAAGAATGTTTGCATGCAAGAAAACGGATGCAAGTGCAGATACCCACGGCCGTTCAATGAAAACACAGCACAGGGGAAGGACTCATACCCAGTTTATCGGCGTAGAGACGATGGAAGACGTGCTAAGGTCCGAGGGAAGATGTTGGACAACAGATGGGTTGTGCCTTATAACCCATACCTTCTGCGGATGTTCAATTGCGACATCAACGTTGAGGTCTGCTCTAGCATAAAGGCCGTCAAATATCTTTACAAGTACATTTACAAGGGCCATGATAAGGCTTCTTTCAGCATCGACCAGCCCGACGCCGATGGTAACATTGATGAGATCAAGAGATACGTTGACGCAAGGTGGGTCACCCCTCCGGAGGCTATGTGGAGGATATTTGGCTTCCCACTTTGCGCCAATTACCCGCCTGTCTTGCAGTTGCCTCTTCATCTCCCGAATATGCACAGGGTTGTATTCAATGCGCAGGCTGACTTGAAGAATGTTGTCGCCTCCGAAAATGCTTCAAAATCCATGTTAACGGAGTATTTCAAGGCTAACCAGGAACACCCTCGGGCTAGGCATATATTGTACAAGGATTTTCCCGGAAGCTTCACGTGGCAGAAGAAAAAGAAGTTTTGGAAGCCGCGGGTCGAGCATTTTCAAATAGGTCGCATCGTGTCTGCCAATCCTGCCGAGGGGGGGCGATACTACCTGCGTGTGTTGCTAAACCATGTTACGGGCAAAACATCCTTCGACGACTTGCTCACCGTGGACGGCGTGCTATGTGGGAGCTTTAGAGAGGCTGCTAAAAGGTTGGGACTCATCGAGGCAGACAACACGCTCGACGACTGTCTTAATGAGGCTGAGCAGTGGGCGATGCCATGTTCTCTTAGGAGGCTCTTCGCAACCATCTTGGTGCACTGCGAGCCAGGCGACGTGCGTGGTTTATGGGATTGGCACTTCGAGCCTATGTCAGATGACTATCGTCGATCACGCACGTCCCCTGACGAGGTGGAGCAGATGGTGTTGCTTGACATTAGGGGTATGTTGCAGTCCATGGGTAAAGACATTGTTGATTTCGCTCTTCCAAGCATAGATGATGCGTTTGACCCAACCGAGGGCGAGGCAAGAGAGGTCATCGAGGAATCAACCGTTGAGTTTGACGTGGATGACACTAAATTGGCATCTTCCCTGAACTTGGAGCAGAGGGCCGCATACGACGAGATACTAGGGGCTGTTGAACGCGGTGATGGGGGTGTATTCTTTGTTGATGGCCCTGGAGGTACAGGGAAGACCTTCCTATATAGGGCGATGCTTGCCAAGGTGAGGAGCGAGGGCAAGATTGGTATCGCTACCACGACGTCGGGCGTCGCCGCTTCTATCATGCCTGGCGGCAGGACTGCCCACTCGAGGTTCAAGATCCCATTGAGTTGTGATGATGGCGCCTCGTGCAGCTTCACCAAGCAGAGTGGGACCGCCAAGCTGCTAAGGATGGCCTCATTGATAATATGGGACGAGGCCAGCATGACGAAGCGACAAGCGGTCGAGGCATTGGACAATAGCATGCGCGACATCATGGGAATACGCGACCGGCCCTTTGGAGGAAAGACTGTTGTTTTTGGCGGGGACTTTAGGCAGGTGCTTCCGGTCGTCAGAAGGGGGTCGCGGGGCCAGATAATTGATGCAACCCTCCGAAGTTCTCATCTATGGAAGGGTATGCGGCAGCTTCGGCTCATCACCAACATGAGGGCTCATAATGACACGTGGTTTGCCAATTACTTGCTAAGGGTCGGCAATGGCACTGAGGATGTCGACGATCAAGGCAACATACTACTCCCTGAAGACATTTGTCTGCCGTCTACAGGCGAGGTTGACGACCTGGAGAAGCTTATTGACCACGTGTTTCCGAGTCTAGATGACAACATGTCTGATTCGAATTACATGACATCTCATCGTGCGAGGTCAGAAGTTTTGCGAGAAGGAAACTATCCAGACGTTGGCAACATTATTTGATAGCTGGCCTGGGATGGACAGCGACATCTCATCGTGCAACAAGGTAAGTAAAGTATTTTGTCCATTGTTATCATGGTTTATTGTTGTTTCTAATAGCTCCACTTTTAGATTTATCTTCCCTATGCATCCATCGGCCAATACATCTTGTACGTCGTCGACAAAGAGGCACGTCGTCTATATATTATGGATCCTATTCAAACATCACAATCGTTAGAGGAAAAAAATTTGAGGCATGCACTGAAATTAAAAAGTTTTGCAAGGGATTTCAAAGAAGCACTCGAAATAAAGCTGCCTGGTTGGAATTATGATATATCTAAATGGCAACGTTTATTTCCGTTCGGTGTTCCAACGAGTATAGATTGGTAATGAATTCATAACAAAAACATTTATTTTTGTTATCACTATATTCTTCATATTACTAATTTAAAGTTTTGCAGGAATGTGTCTGGCTATTTTGTTTTTCATTTTATGCTCTGGCGGAACGGTAAAGAATTGGTCAAGCCGATTTGCGCGGTGAGTATTGTCTGTTACATGTTTTAAGACCTTCGGCGTGAAATTTTCATACTAACTACATGTATTGTTTGTGCAGGATGGGTATGAATTGAGGAAGCAGTTTTTACTATACTTGCTAAAACATCATGGGAATGAAGCTAAAGGAAACTTTCCTGATATTGTGAAAGAATTTCTTAAGCGCATCATCTAGATGTTAATAGTTTTGTAATAGATTTTTAGTTGGAACATCGCTCAGTTTGTTACATGGACATGTCGTTAATTTTCTTTATGTTATCAATTTACATTGCAAAAATGGACTTCAGTTATTAAATAATTGTGTTTGTTATATATTGTTTGTACGTGTGGAATTTAACATGTAACTCTTGTAAACTATTTCAAGAGCCCGTGGCAACGCACGGGCATTCTACTAGTAGACTGAAATTTGGACTTCTTTTTACTGATTATTACTTCGGTGAAATGCAATTTACAGTACTTCCATTGCCGAAAGAAATCAAACTTCTCTGTATCACTATTTCTACCATTTTTATACTCCCTCCGTTTCTTTTTAGTGTGCATATAAAATTTGGTCAAAATCAAGCTATGCAAAGTTTGACCAAATTTATATCAAAAGATATCAACATCTACAATACCAAAGCTATATGCTAGGAAAATTAACATCATGACACATCTAGTAATATTGATTTCATATTGTAAATGTTGATATTTTGTCCTATAAAGTTAGTCAAAGTTTATGAAGTTTGACTTTAACCAAACCTTATATGCAGACTAAAAAGAAACGGAAGGAGTACTATCTATTTAGGGCATGTACAATGGTTAATAAGATAGTCTTATCTTAAGTCTTGCATGTAATTTAGAGATGATAAAAAAAAATATCTACAATGGGTCATCTCTTAGCCTTATCTTCGATAACTAGTTATTCCTAAAAACGTTGTGAAACATATTGTGCTAAGAGATCACCTCTTGTCTTCTCTTAAATAAGAGAAGGCAAAGCTTTTTTTCTCAGTTCTCTCTCCTCCACCTCATCATTTATCCTACGTGGCACTCCTAAGATAGCATCATTGTACATGCCCTTATCTCTGCTTCTATCACTTTTAAACCACGCAAATATACTGTGTGCACCATAATTCACACACCCCCACTACCAAACATCAGTGGACCCCTGGATGAGACGGTGTTGGAAGTGCGGGGGCAACTAAGGGCTCCAATTTATTAATTTCTTGCATGTTTACAATTAATAGAACAACTACTCGTGTTCGATCTACCGACGGGAGAAAGTTGAGAGCACACGTCTGAATAAAGATATATGCTATGTCCACTGTTTGTGGCCTATAAAATGATATCCACTGTATTAGGTACATCGCCGAGTAGAAAACACTATCAACAAAAATCTTTACCTGCTTTTGTCTGTGAGATCCGTTTGCTGAACCCCTGCCAAGTGCTGCATACTGAAACTCTTAACGGTTCTGGATAATGCTTGTTGTTCTACTGCTCTCCTCACAAAAAGTTTCTTTTAGCACGAAGCACTAAACCATTCGCCAACCCCCAAACCTTGTAGTAGTATCCAATGTGGTGGCAGTGGAGCACCTGTATTAGGCCTTGTGCAACGTAGGTGCTTAGGCAGCCGTATTGAAACAACCGGCCCCTCGTTAAGTACGGTAGCAGCTATAATTAACAGCCACCCCACTGCTAGTAGCTAGCCGATCCTTAAGAGCATCTACAGCCGGACCTAGCAAATCTGACCCTTTAAATGCTCGCGGACGCGCCCGGTCAGTGACCGGGCGTGTCCGTTTTGAGCCCTATAATTTGGTCCGCGCAGCCACACTTCTCATTTTTCTTCTCATATGTCCGGTCACTTGCACGTGATTGGTGGAGAAGAAGAGAGAGAAAGAAAATAATGAATAAGAAAAGAGAAAAGGTGGTTCGGAGTGAGGTCGCGTCCTACATGGTGGACTGACCGGGCGTGTCCGGGCGCGTCCGCGAGCCCTCATATCGGCCCCATATTTGAGATGGATATGAGGGGTGCCGGTCAGTCCGGGCGTTTGAGACGGATATGAGGGGTCCGGTTGGGTCGCATTTTTGTGATCGCTCAGTGACCGGGAGGACGTTTCGGACGTTTGAGGAGCATATAGGGGGTCCGGCTGTAGATGCTCTAACTAGAGCAAGGATCTGATTTTCTGCGTGTGCTTTCCATGAAGCAGCACAGTAGACAGACTGCTGACGTGTCCTCAGCATTAGCTGCACATATTACTCTGATCGGTAGGGGCCGGACAAAGCGGGGGCACCCACATTACTCCATGGCATGAATCCTGTCCTGGAAAATACACGCACCAAACCTGAGGATCCAATGGAGTTTGTACTCATCCGGCCCACTGTATCCAGCGACCTTGCGTGGTACACGATTCTGATAATATATCTGGCCGGGAGCAGAGCACGTGATGTCGCTCCGCGCGTGGCCGCGCAAGTCTCCGGTACGCGATCCGGGGCCAAGGTCCCGGCAGGTGGCGGCTCTCCCGCGCGCGCCGGCCGCCGCGCGCTCGCGCTCTCGCCGTGCTCACTGGCCCCTCGAGCATGCAACGGCCGCGTTTGCCCCTCAGCCCACAAGATTTCCCCGCAGCCCACCGGGATACCGCCAGCCAGACTACGGGCGCCCACCACCGCCAGCCTCTCAACCCGCGTCGCTGGTCTCCGGGTGCCGCACGGTTGCACCGTTGCACGAACCCAGATGCTAGCCAGAAACAATGGAAAACAAAGACAAAAGCCGGCGAGCGATCCAACAAAAGCGCATCATCAAGGCCGGAGGTGGTGGGCAGCTGGGATGGGCCCCGCCTGTCAGCCGACATCACGTATGGAGCATGAGACTCGCCATGTGGATGTGCCCAACTACTGTTCGGATGTGGAGATTGAAAACATGCATATCATCGGGACTGCGTATCGAACCAACCACCCCCAGTTTGTAACAGAGACATGACCAATCGCTTTTACAGGGCACAAGGTATCATATATCCACCATCGGTAGAGGACCCCAGGGATGCGGATGGCTCAGGTTCGATCCACTGCCCGGAGCACACGCTTGAAAACAACGATATCCACTACGGGCAGTAGGTATTTAGGTGAATCTCCTAATAGAAAACGCTATCAATGGAGGAAATCTTTTTGGTCTCTGGTGAGATCCGTTTGCTAAACTTTTTAAGTGGTGGCTGAATGCCGAGGCTTTGTACACACTTTCTCGGTCTGGATGGTGCATTCTGTTCTACAACTCTCCTTACAAAACAAGATGATAAGAGAGGCTTTCCCCGAAGAAATAATAAACCATTCCCTTCCTTATGAATTTGTGCCTCGTATGATGCAGAGGCCGGGGTTACCGGGTTAGGCCATCTCTAAGGACAATCCGTAAATTTCCTCCCGCATCCGTCCGCGGATAGGGGGACCAGTCCGCGGACACGGATGTGGGAGGACGACATCCGACCGTAGTCGCGTACATCCGTTCAACAACTTAAATCAACCGGACGAAATTCATGCAAATCGGACGATATTCATCATAGTTCGGATAGGAAATAGCATAAATCATCTATACATACCATGCAAATTAAGTCCAGAACAACAAGGTCTCAAATTATACAGATGTCCAACAATTTTTTGATCAAAAGATCATGTTGTCCCACACAAATTGTCCCTTTATCCAACAGTGTGTGCATGTAAATGGTCGTCTCTCTTTCCTGTGGTACGCCACGGCAGTGCGTGCGAGCTACATATAATGTGTAGACCAACATTACGTGAATGAATCAATCAACAAATTGAGCAAGAGGAAGAAAAAAAACTTACGAGACCCTCATCTGTCGCGTGCAATGGCCACCTTTCCTCGAGCTCACGAAACACGTTCCAAAACTTGGTGACGCTAATCTGGATCATGTGCCAGCGGTACGACAACGAAATCATGTTGCATGGTTGAATGACTTACATGTCGTAGGGTGCAATGTCCTTTCGTGCGTGAAACGTTTCGTGCACTTGCCGTCAGAAAGGCCCCCCTCTGGTTCTGCCTACGAAATCCACAGATGCGGCCAACCACGCATCGCGCAACAACTCATCCTCCATGGTCGAGTAGCTCACCATCTCCAAACTCTAAAAAACGACATATCATTTGAAAATAAGCTCAATGGCATTTTACAGAACACCTGTCGGATGTGATGACCGCCATGGAGGTCCTCGACAGGGGGCGGAGTGTACCTGGGTACAAACAGCTCTAGGGTGGAAAGCTCCATCGTAGACGGCGAGCGGGCGCGTCGGTGCTAGATGCGGACGTCCGACAATGCCTCTCTGGTGGTCGAAAACGTACAAGGAGCGGCGGCGGAGGAGGAGGTGGAGGGTGGAAATCAAGGGGTAGAAGGCGCGGAGTGCGAGGAAATGGGACCGGGAGGGGGGATTGGGTGGGCCATGGGGTGTCGGATAGTGACGTTTCTCGTGTCCGGACTCCCGCAAACCTCCTCCACTTTTGTCTCCAAATTAATCGCGTTCGGACCGCTCCGCGGACCGATACAGAACCGCGTTGGATGGCTTCCGCGGTCCGGACGGTTGCGGGAGGTTTGCGGGTCCGCCTTGAAAACATACGAGTGTGTACTATATGTTCTTTGGTTGCATCATAGAAAAACAATAAGAATTTCCGTCAAGGATTAACCGTTTGGCATAATTGCCATAGAAACAAAGAAATGATTTAATTTTATAATACTGGAATCGATTAAATTTTTCCTTTCTGATCACCTGTAAAATAGTTCAGTGTTTCTTTTTATAATTCCTGTTGTGCAAATCAAACATGACCTATACAAAATCCTAACAAATATAGTCCTCTAAAGTTCTTGCAAATTTTATTTGAATCAACTAAAGAGAACCTTAATAAACCTTGTAATATCTTACAACAACTCCAACGCTGACCCTCAAACCGCCCACATAAGTCCGGACCGCGTTGTCCGTACCCCGGAAGCCATCCAACGCCGATCCCATCCGTCTGGGAAGCAGTCCGGACCAAGTTTTCCCTGCAAACTGAAACCAAACATGTGTGTGTGTGTGGAGGGGGGTGCGAGAGTCTCGGCACGAGACACATCCGACTCTTATAACCATGACCCACCCAAAAGGAAGGCGGAGCCCACGCTTTTGTAGCATCTCGCATTGTTTTCGCGCCCAAATCTCCCACTCTTTTCTTCCACCCCGCCGCTCTCCATCCAATTCTCGCCCTTTTCGCCCACTTTCTTCTTCGCTCCCGCCGCTGACGCATGTAACCAGACAAGAACCTGCTGGAGATGGAGGTGGTGGAGGTGTAGGAGGATCTGAGCATCATGGTCGCCTGGAAGATCAACTCGGCGACACGGCAAAATCCCCGTGTCAGAGAAAAGACTGGAAAGGAGGAAACTCTCAGGAAGCGGAAAGCCGGCGGAGGCATGTTGATGACGAAGGGGCGATGAGTGTGTTGTTCGTGGATGTTGAGGAACGGAGCATGAATTTCAAAAAAAATTCCTACGCTCACGCAAGATCTATCCATGGGGATGCATCGCTACGAGAGGGGAGAGTGTGTCTACGTACCCTCATAGACCGTTAGCGGAAGCATCTCACAACGCGGTTGATGTAGTCGAACAATCCTTCGAGCTCCACCGATCGAGTACCGAACGTACGGCACCTCCGAGTTCTACACACGTGCAGCTCGGTGACGTTCCTCGCCTTCTTGATCCAGCAAGACGTCGAGGTAGTAGATGAGTTCCGTCAGCACGACGGCGTGGCGACGGTGACGGTGAAGTGATTCCGGCAGGGCTTCGCCTAAGCTCTCCGAAAATATGATCGATGTGGAAAACAGAGATCGGGGCACCGCACACGGCTATGGGACAATTGTTGTACTTTGGGGTGCCCCCTTGCCCCCGTATATAAAGGATGAGAGGGAGGAGGCCGGCCCCCTAGGGGTGCGCCAAGTGTGGGGAGTCCTACTAGGACTCCTTAGTCCTAGTAGGATTCCACCTCCCATACGGAGTAGGAAAGGGGGAAGGGAGAGGGAAAGGAAAGAGGGGGCTGCGCCCCCTCCCCTAGTCCAATTCAGTTTGGGCAAGTGGGGGCGCGCGCCTCCTCATGTGGCCTGCCTCTCCTTTTCCCGTATGGCCCAATAAGGCCCATTACTTCTCCCGGTGAATTCCCGTAACTCCCCGGTACTCCAAAAAATACCCGAATCACTCGGAACCTTTCCGACGTCCGAATATAGCCTTCCAATATATGAATCTTTACCTCTCGACCATTTCGAGACTCCTCGTCATGTCCGTGATCTCATCCGGGACTCCGAACAAACTTCGGCCACCAATCACATAACTCATATAATACTAAATCGTCATCGAACCTTAAGTGTGCGGACCCTACGGGTTCGGGAATGATGTAGACATGATCGAGACGACTCTCCGGTCAATAACCAACAGCGGAACCTGGATGCTCATATTGGTTCCTACATATTCCACGAAGATCTTTATCGGTGAACCTCATATGTCAACATACGTTGATCCCTTTGTCTGGCGGTATGTTACTTGCCCGAGATTCGATCGTCGATATCCAATACCTAGTTCAATCTCGTTACCGGCAAGTCTCTTTACTCGTTCCGTAATACATCATCTTGCAACTAACTCTTTAGTCACGGTGCTTGCAAGGCTTCTGTGATGCTGTATTACCGAGAGGGCCCAGAGATACCACTCCGATAGTCGGAGTGACAAATCCCAATCTCGATCCATGCCAACTCAACAAACACTTTCGGAGATACTTGTAGTGCACCTTTATAATCACCCAGTAACGTTGTGACGTTTGATACACCCAAAGTATTCCTACGGTATCCGGGAGTTGCATGATCTCATGGTCAGAGAAACGTGTATTTGACATAATGAAAGCAATAGCAATAAACTGAACGATCATTTGCTATGCTAACGGTTGGGTCATGTCCATCACATCATTCTCCTAATGATGTGATCCCGTTATCAAATGACAACTCATGTCCATGGTCAGGAAACCTTGACCATCTTTTGATCAACGAGCTAGTCTAGTAGAGGCATACTAGGGACATAGTATTTGTCTATTATCCACACATGTATTTAGTTTCCGGTCAATACAATTCTAGCATGAATAATAAACCATTATCATGAACGGAGAAATATGATAATAATAAACACTTTATTAATTGCCTCTAGGGCATATTTCCAACAGTCTCCCACTTGCACTAGAGTCAATTACATTGTAATGAATCTAACACCCATCGCATTCTGGTGCTGATCATGTTTTGCTCGTGGAAGAGGTTTAGTCAACGGGTCTGCCACATTCAGATCCATGTGTACTTTGCAAATCTCTATGTCTCCATCCTTAATCAAATTCTGAATGGAGTTGAAGCGACGCTTTATATGCTTGGTTCTCTTGTGAAACCTGGGCTCCTTTGCTATAGCAATTGCTCCAGTGTTGTCACATAAGATAGTCATTGGACCCAATGCACTAGGTATGACACCTAGATCGGATATGAACTCCTTCATCCAGACTCCTTCATGTGCTGCTTCGGAAGCAGCTATGTATTCCGCCTCACATGTAGATCCCGCCACGACGCTCTGCTTGGAACTGCACCAACTGACCGCTCCACCATTAAGAATAAATACGTATCCAGATTGTGACTTAGAGCCATCTGGATCTGTGTCAAAGCTAGCATCGACGTAACCCTTTACGACGAGCTCTTTGTCACCTCCATAAACGAGAAACATGTCCTTGGTCCTTTTCAGGTACTTCAGGATATTCTTGACCGCTGTCCAGTGATCTACTCCTGGATCACTTTGGTACCTTCCCACCAAGCTAATAGCGAGGCACACATCAGGTCTGGTACACAGCATGGCATACATAATAGAGCCTATGGCTGAGGCATAGGGGATGACACTCATCTTCTCTTTGTCTTCTGCCGTGGTCGGGCTTTGAGTCTTACTCAATCTCACACCTTGCAATACAGGCAATAACCCTTTCTTTGACTGATCCATTTTGAACTTCTTCAAAATCTTGTCAAGGTATGTGCTTTGTGAAAGTCCAATGAGGCGTCTTGATCTATCTCTATAGATCTTGATGCCTAATATGTAAGCAGCTTCTCCGAGATCCTTCATTGAAAAACTTTTGTTCAAATAACCCTTTATGCTTTCCAGAAATTCTATGTCATTTCCCATCAATAATATGTCATCCACATATAATATGAGAAATGCCACAGAGCTCCCACTCACTTTCTTGTAAATACAAGCTTCTCCATAAGTTTGTATAAACCCAAACGCTTTGATCACTTCATCAAAGCGAGTATTCCAGCTCCGAGATGCTTGCACCAGTCCATAGATGGATCGCTGGAGCTTGCATACTTTGTTAGCACCTTTAGGATCGACAAAACCTTCCGGTTGCATCATATACAATTCTTCCTTAAGGAATCCATTAAGGAATGCCGTTTTGACGTCCATTTGCCAGATTTCATAATCATAAAACGCGGCAATTGCTAACATAATTCTGACAGACTTTAGCATCACTACAGGTGAGAAAGTCTCATCGTAGTCAACTCCTTGAACTTGTCGATAACCTTTAGCAACAAGTCGTGCTTTATAGACGGTGACATTACCATCAGCGTCCGTCTTCTTCTTAAAGATCCATTTATTTTCAATAGCTCGCCGTTCATCGGGAAAGTCTACCAAAGTCCATACTTTGTTCTCATACATGGATCCAATCTCGGATTTCATGGCCTCAAGCCATTTGTCGGAATCCGGGCTTGCCATCGCTTCTTCATAGTTCGAAGGTTCATCGTTGTCTAGCAACATGACCTCCAAGACTGGATTTCCGTACCACTCTGGTGCGGAACGTGTCCTGGTTGACCTTCGAAGTTCAGTAACAACTTGATCCAAAGTTTCATGATCATCATCATCAACTTCTTCTCTGGTTTGTGTCGATGTCACAAAATTTCTTTCTGTGGCGTACTACTATTCAGAGGAGGTACAATTACCTCATCAAGTTCTACTTTCCTCCCACTCACTTCTTTCGAGAGAAACTCCTTCTCTAGAAAGGATCCATTCTTAGCAACGAATACTTTGCCTTTGGATCTGTGGTAGAAGGTGTACCCAACGGTCTCTTTTGGGTATCCTATGAAGACGCACTTATCCGCTTTGGGTTCGAGCTTATCTGGCTGAAGCCTTTTCACATAAGCATCGCATCCCCAAACTTTCAGAAACGACAGCTTAGGTTTCTTACCAAACCACAGTTCATACGGTGTCGTCTCAACGGATTTAGACGGTGCCCTGTTTAAAGTGAATGCAGCTGTCTCTAATGCATAACCCCAAAATGATAGTGGCAAATCGGTAAGAGACATCATAGAACGCACCATATCTAATAGAGTACGATTATGACGATCGGACACACCATTACGCTGTGGTGTTCCAGGTGGCGTGAGCTATGAAACAATTCCACATTGTTTTAAGTGATTGCCAAACTTGTAACTCAAATATTCTCCTCCACGATCAGATCGTAAGAACTTTATTTTCTTGTTACGATGGTTCTCTACTTCACTCTGAAATTCTTTGAACTTTTCAAATGTTTCAGATTTATGCTTCATCAAGTAGACATAGCCATATCTACTCAAATCATCTGTGAACGTGAGAACATAACGATATCCACCGCGCGCCTCAACACTCATCGGACCGCATACATCGGTATGTATTATTTCCAACAAGTCTGTTGCTCGCTCCATTGTTCCGGAGAACGGAGTCTTAGTCATCTTGCCCATGAGGCATGGTTCGCACGTCTCAAATGATTCATAATCAAGTGATTCCAAAAGTCCATCTGTATGGAGTTTCTTCATGTGTTTTACACCAATATGACCTAAGCGGCAGTGCCACAAATATGTGGTACTATCACTATCAATTTTGCGTCTTTTGGCATCAATATTATGGATGTGTGTATCACCACGATCGAGATTCAACAAGAATAAACCATTCACAAGCGGTGCATGACCATAAAAGATATTATTCATCAAAATAGAACAACTTTTATTCTCTGATTTAAATGAATAACCGTCTCGCAATAAACAAGATCCAGATATAATGTTCATGCTCAACGCAGGCACCAAATAACAATTATTTAGGTTCATCACTAATCCCGAGGGTAGATGTAGAGGTAGCGTGCCGACGGCGATAACTTCAACTCTTGAACCGTTCCCGACGCGCATCGTCACCTCGTCCTTAGCCAATCTTCGTTTATTCCGTAGCTCTTGTTTCGAGTTACAAATATGAGCAACCGAACCAATATGAAATACCCAGGTGCTACTACGAGTATTGGTAAGGTACACATCAATAACATGTATATCAAATATACCTTTGTTGATGTTGCCAGCCTTCTTATCTGCCAGGTACTTGGGGCAGTTCCGCTTCCAGTGACCAGTCCCCTTGCAGTAGAAACACTCAGTCTCGGGTTTGGGTACAGACTTGGGTTTCTTCGTGGGAGCAGCAACTGATTTGCCATTCTTCTTGAAGTTCCCCTTCTTTCCCTTGCCCTTCTTGAAACTAGTGCTCTTCTTTACCATCAACACTTGATGCTGTTGGGGAACGTTGCATGGGAAACAAAAATTTTCCTACGCACACATAAGATCTATCCATGGTGATGAGCATCTACGAGAGGGAGAGTGAATCTACATACCCTTGTAGATCGCTAAGCGGAAGCGTTTAAGAAACGCGGTTGATGTAGTCGAACGTCTCCGCGATCCAAATCGCAAGTCGTCCCTCGATCCGATCACGAACTAGCGCCGAACGGACGGCACCTCCGCGTTCAACACACGTACGGCTTGATGACGCCTTCACCTCCTCGATCCAGCGAGCGATGGTGAAGTAGTGGTTGAGTTCCAGCAGCACGACGGCGTGGTGATGGTGGTGAGGAACAATCTCTGCAGGGCTTCGCCAAGCGCTACGGAGATTATGACGGAGGAACTAGAGGGTTAGGGTTGCCGCACACGGCTTGGGGAAATCTTGATGTGTCCCGTGTGCTAGCCCTGCCCCTCTATTTATATGTTGAGCCTTGGGGTCTAAACTTGGAGTAAAAGCCTCCTCCAGGTCGGTTTTGCCCGCACAAGGTCGGTTTGACCCGCAGCGAAAGAGTCCAACTCGGATCCCTGCCGAACCGTGCACAGCCGCACACAAGCGGTAGTACCGCTTCACACAAGCGGTAGTACCGCTTCATACAAGCGGTAGTACCGCTCGGGCGGTAGTACCGCTTCACACAAGCGGTAGTACCGTTTACGCGGCAGCAAAACTACTTTTGCACTTTCCAATACCTCGTGGGCTTTATCCCTTTGGCCCATATAAAGTGTTGCTGCACCCGAACACTTCGGTAAACATCCGGAACCCATTCCGGTGAACTCCGGAACTCTTTCGGAGATCAAAACACTATTATCACATATATCAATCTTTACCTCCGGACTATTCCGGAGATCCTCGTCATGTCTGGGATCTTATCCGGGACTCCGAACAACCTTCGGTCACCAACATAATAACTCAACTATACTAATCGTCACCAAACGTTAAGTGTGTAGACCCTGCGGGTTCGAGAACTATGTAGACATGACCGAGACACCTCTACGGCCAATAACCAATAGCGGGACCTGGATGCCCATATTGGCTCCTACATATTCTACGAAGATCTTTATCGGTCGAACCTCTATGTCAAGGATTCAGTTAATCCCGTATGCTGTTCCCTTTGTTCTTCGGTATGTTACTTGCCCGAGATTCGATCGTCGGTATCTCTATACCTAGTTCAATCTCGTTACCGGCAAGTCTCTTTACTCGTTCCGTAATACAAGATCCTGTGGCTAACTCTTTAGTCACTTTGCTTGCAAGGCTCAATGTGATGTTGTATTACCGAGTGGGCCCTGAGATACCTCTCCGTCACACGGAGTAACAAATCCCAGTCTTGATCCATGCCAACCCAACAGACACCCTCGGAGATACCTGTAGAGCACCTTTATAGTCACCCAGTTACGTTGCGACGTTTGATACACACAAGGTATTCCTCCGGTGTCAGTGAGTTGCATGATCTCATGGTCAAAGGAACAGATACTTGACATGCAGAAAACAATAGCAATAAACTGACACGATCAAATGCTACGTTTACAGTTTGGGTCTTGTCCATCACATCATTCTCCTAATGATGTGATCCCGTTATCAAATGACATCTCATGTCAATGGCTAGGAAACCTTAACCATCTTTGATCAACGAGCTAGTCAACTAGAGGCTTACTAGGGACACAGTGTTGTCTATGTACCCACACATGTATTTGAGTTTCCAATCAATACAATTATAGCATGGATAATAAACGATTATCATGAACAAGGAAATATAATAATAACCAATTTATTATTGCCTCTAGGGCATATTTCCAACAGTCTCCCACTTGCACTAGAGTCAATAATCTAGTTCACATCACTATGTGATTTACATTGTAATGAATCGAACACCCATGCAGTTCTGGTGTTGTTCATGTTTAGCCCTTGGAAGAGGTTTAGTCATCGGATCTGCAACATTTAGATCCGTGTGTACTTTGCAAATATTTATGTCGTCCTCCTTGATGTAATCGCGGATGGAATTGAAACGTCGTTTTATGTGTCTGGTCCTCTTGTGAAATCTTGGTTCCTTGGCTAGAGCAATGGCACCAGTGTTATCACAAAACAGAGTCATTGGGTTAAGCGCACTAGGCACTACTCCAAGATCTGTCATGAACTCCTTCATCCAGACACCTTCCTTCGCCGCCTCCGAGGCAGCGATGTACTCCGCTTCGCATGTAGAATCTGCTACCACGCTTTGCTTGGAACTGCACCAGCTAACCGCACCCCCATTAAGAATAAACACGTATCCGGTTTGAGACTTAGAGTCATCCGGATCAGTGTCAAAGCTTGCATCGACGTAACCCTTTACGACGAGCTCTTGATCACCTCCATAAACGAGAAACATATCCTTAGTCCTTTTCAGGTACTTCAGGATATTCTTGACCGCCGTCCAGTGTTCCATTCCTGGATCACTCTGAAACCTTCCGGCCATACTTATGGCAAGGCTGACATCGGGTCTTGTGCACAGCATTGCATACATGATAGAGCCTATGGCTGAAGCATAGGGGATGACACTCATCTTTTCTCTATCTTCTGCAGTCACTGGGCATTGAGTCTTACTCAACTTCACACCTTGCAAAACAGGCAAGAACCCCTTCTTGGACTGATCCATTTTGAACTTCTTCAAAATCTTATCAAGGTATGTGCTTTGTGAAAGTCCTATTAAACGTCTTGATCTATCTCTATAGATCTTGATGCCTAATATGAAAGCAGCTTCTCCTAGGTCCTTCATTGAAAAACTCTTGTTCAAATATTCCTTTACGCTTTCCAGCATTTCTATATTGTTTCCAATCAACAATATGTCATCCACATATAATATTAGAAACGCTATAGAGCTCCCACTCACTTTCTTGTAAATACAAGCTTCTCCGTAAACTTGTATAAACTCGAACGCTTTGATCACCTCATCAAAACGACGATTCCAACTCCGAGATGCTTGCACCAGTCCATAAATGGATCGCTGGAGTTTGCAAACTTTGTCAGCATTCTCTGGATCGACAAAACCTTCTGGTTGCATCATATACAACTCTTCCTTAAGGTAACCGTTAAGGAACGCTGTTTTGACATCCATCTGCCAAATTTCATAATCGAAAAAGGCAGCTATTGCTAACATGATTCTGACGGACTTAAGCATCGCTACGGGTGAGAAGGTCTCATCGTAGTCAACTCCTTGAACTTGTGAAAAACCCTTTGCCACAAGTCGAGCTTTATAGACAGTGACATTACCGTCCGCGTCCGTCTTCCTCTTAAAGATCCATTTGTTCTGAATGGCCTTACGCCCTTCAGGTAATACTTCCAAAGTCCATACTTTGTTTTCATACATGGATCCCATCTCGGATTTCATGGCCTCTAACCACTTCTCGGAATCCGGGCTCATCATCGCTTCTCCATAGCTCGTAGGTTCATCGTTGTTTAACAACATGACCTCTAAGACAGGGTTGCCGTACCACTCAGGAGCAGTACGCGTCCTTGTCGACCTACGAGGTTCGATAGCAACTTGATCCAAAGCTTCATGATCATCATCATTAACTTCCTCTTCAGCTAATGTAGGCTCCATAGAAACAACTTTCTGCGCTGCGCTACTCTCAGGTTGAAGTAAAGGTTCAACAACCTCATCAAGTTCTATCTTCCTCCCACTCAACTCTTTCGAGAGAAACTCTTTCTCAAGAAATGTTCCGTTTTTAGCGACAAACACTTTGCCCTCGGATCTGAGGTAGAAGGTATACCCAATTGTCTCTTTTGGGTATCCTATGAAGACGCATTTCTCCGCTTTGGGTTCCAGCTTTTCAGGCTGAAGCTTTTTGACATAAGCATCACATCCCCAAACTTTAAGAAACGACAGCTTTGGCTTCTTGTCAAACCAAAGTTCATATGGCGTTGTCTCAACGGATTTCGATGGTGCCCTATTTAAAGTGAATGCAGCTGTCTCTAATGCATAACCCCAAAACGATAGTGGCAAATCGGCAAGAGACATCATAGATCGCACCATATCCAATAAGGTTCGATTACGACGTTCGGACACACCATTACGCTGTGGTGTTCCAGGCGGTGTCAATTGTGAAACAATTCCACACTGTCTTAAGTGACTGCCAAACTCATAACTCAGATATTCTCCCCCTCGATCAGATCGTAGGAATTTAATCTTCTTGTTACGATGATTCTCAACTTCACTCTGAAATTGTTTGAACTTTTCAAATGTTTCAGACTTGTGTTTCATTAAGTAAATATACCCATATCTACTTAAGTCATCAGTGAAGGTGAGAAAGTAACGATAACCACCGCGCGCCTCAATACTCATCGGACCGCACACATCAGTATGTATGATTTCCAATAAGTCACTTGCCCGTTCCATTGTTCCAGAGAACGGCGTTTTAGTCATCTTGCCCATGAGGCATGGCTCACATGTGTCAAGTGATTCAAAATCAAGTGACTCCAAAAGTCCATCAGCATGGAGCTTCTTCATGCGTTTTACGCCAATATGACCTAAACGGCAGTGCCACAAGAAAGTGGTATTATCATTATCAATTCTATATCTTTTGGCATCAATGTTATGAACATGTGTATCATTACTATCGAGATTCAACAAGAATAAACCCCTCACATTGGGTGCATGACCATAAAAGATATTACTCATATAAATAGAACAACCATTATTCTCTGATTTAAATGAGTAACCGTCTCGCAATAAACAAGATCCAGATATAATGTTCATGCTTAACGCAGGCACCAAATAACACTTATTTAGGTTCATCACTAATCCCGACGGTAATCGAAGAGCGAGCGTGCCGACGGCGATCACATCAACCTTGGAACCATTTCCCACGCGCATCGTCACTTCGTCCTTTGCCAGCCTCCGTCTATTCCGCAGTTCCTGTTTTGAGTTGCAAATATGAGCAACCGCACCGGTATCAAATACCCAGGCACTACAACGAGAGTTGGTAAGGTACACATCAATAACATGTATATCATATATACCTTGTTTGTTGTTGGCCGCCTTCTTGTCAGCCAAATACTTGGGGCAATTCCGCTTCCAGTGTCCAGTTCCCTTGCAATGAAAACACACAGTTTCTGGTTTGGGTCCAGCCTTGGGTTTCTTCACGAGAGGAGCAACTGCTTTGCCACTCTGCTTGGAGTTACCCTTCTTACCCTTGCCATTTTTCTTGAAACTAGTGGTTTTATTGACCATCAACACTTGATGCTCCTTCTGAATTTCAGACTCAGCGGCTTTCAGCATCGCAAACAGCTCGGCGACTGACTTGTTCATCCCGTGCATGTTATAGTTCAACACGAAGCTCTTGTAGCTAGGTGGCAATGATTGAAGAACTCTGTCAGTGATAGTCTCTGGTGGAAGGAGCATCCCTAACTCAGCCAGACGGGTGGAGTACCCAGACATTCTGAGCACGTGGTCACTGATAGACCCGTTCTCCTCCATCTTGCAAGCATAGAACTTATCGGAGATCTCATATCTCTCGATCCGGGCATTCTTCTGAAAGATAAACTTCAACTCCTGGAACATCTCATATGCTCCATGACGTTCAAAACGTCTTTGAAGTCCCAGTTCTAATCCATACAACATTGCACATTGAACTATTGAGTAATCATCAGAACGAGCCTGCCAGGCGTTCACAACGTCTAGAGACTCAACTGGAGCGGGTGGATCACCAAGCGGTGCATCAAGGACATAAGCCTTCTGGGAAGCCGTAAGGATAATCCTTAGATTACGGGCCCAGTCCACAAAGTTACTTCCATCATCTTTCAACTTAGCTTTCTCTAGGAACGCATTAAAATTCAGGGGTGCTACTGCGCGAGCCATGATCTACAACATAAATATAGCAAAGACAACTTAGACTATTGTTCTTAGATAATGAGTTTAGTTAATCATATTTAAAAAACTCCCACTCAAATTGACATCCCTCCGATCATTCGAGTGTAACATGATCCAAATCCACCAACTCAAGTCCGATCATCACGTGAGTTGAGGTGGTTTCAATGGTGAACATCTTCATGTTGATCATATCTACTATATGACTCATGTTCGACCTTTCGTTCTCTTGTGTTCCGAGGCCATGTCTGTACATGCTAGGCTCGTCAAGTTTAACCCGAGTGTTCCGCACGTGCAACATGGCTTGCACCCGTTGTATGCGAACGTAGAGTCTATCACACCCGATCATCACGGCGTGTCTCGAAACGACGAACTTTCGCAACGGTGCACACTTGGGGAGAACACAATTTATCTTGAAATTTAAGTGAGGGATCACCTTATAATGCTACCGTCGTCCTAAGCAAAATAAGATGCATAAAAGGATTAACATCACATGCAAATCATAAGTGACATGATATGGCCATGAACTTGTGCTTTTGATCTCCATCTCCAAAGCACCGGCATGATCTCCATCGTCACCGGCATGACACCATGATCTCCATCATCTTGATCTCCATCAACGTGTCGCCATAAGGTTGTCGCGCCGACTGTTGCTTCCACGACTATTGCTAACGTTTAGCGATAAAGTAAAGCATTACATAGCGCTTAATGATTGACACGCAGGTCATACAATAATTAAAGACAACTCTATGGCTCCTGCCAGTTGCCGTACTCATCGACATGCAAGTCGTGATATTCTATACAACACATGATCATCTCATACATCACATATATCTCATCATGTAATTGGCCATATCACATCACAACATACCCTGCAAAAACAAGTTAGACGTCCTCTAATTGTTGTTGCAAATTTTACGTGGCTGCTACGGGTTTGCAAGAACCGTTCTTACCTACGCAAAACCACAACGTGGTGTAGTGATTGCTTTTTGATCTTCTAAAAGAACCCTCTTCATTGAAATCGATTCAACTAAAGTGAGAGAGACAGACACCCGCTAGCCATCTTTATGCAACGAAGTTACATGTCAGTTGAAGGAACCTGTCTCGCGTAAGTGTACGCGTAATGTCGGTCCGGGCCGCTTCATCTCACAGTACCGCCGAATCAAATATCAACTAGTAACGGCAAGCAATATGTATACACCCACGCCCACAACTCGTTTGTGTTCTACTCGAGATCTCATCTACGCATAGACCTGGCTCATGATGCCACTGTTGGGGAACGTTGCATGGGAAACAAAAATTTTCCTACGCACACATAAGATCTATCCATGGTGATGAGCATCTACGAGAGGGAGAGTGAATCTACATACCCTTGTAGATCGCTAAGCGGAAGCGTTTAAGAAACGCGGTTGATGTAGTCGAACGTCTCCGCGATCCAAATCGCAAGTCGTCCCTCGATCCGATCACGAACTAGCGCCGAACGGATGGCACCTCCACGTTCAACACACGTACGGCTTGATGACGCCTTCACCTCCTCGATCCAGCGAGCGATGGTGAAGTAGTGGTTGAGTTCCAGCAGCACGACGGCGTGGTGATGGTGGTGAGGAACAATCTCTGCAGGGCTTCGCCAAGTGCTACGGAGATTATGACGGAGGAACTAGAGGGTTAGGGTTGCCGCACACGGCTTGGGGAAATCTTGATGTGTCCCGTGTGCTAGCCCTGCCCCTCTATTTATATGTTGAGCCTTGGGGTCTAAACTTGGAGTAAAAGCCTCCTCCAGGTCGGTTTTGCCCGCACAAGGTCGGTTTGGCCCGCAGCGAAAGAGTCCAACTCGGATCCCTGCCGAACCGTGCACAGCCGCACACAAGCGGTAGTACCGCTTCACACAAGCGGTAGTACCGCTTGGGCGGTAGTACCGCTTCATACAAGCGGTAGTACCGCTCGGGCGGTAGTACCGCTTCACACAAGCGGTAGTACCGTTTACGCGGCAGCAAAACTACTTTTGCACTTTCCAATACCTCGTGGGCTTTATCCCTTTGGCCCATATAAAGTGTTGCTGCACCCGAACACTTCGGTAAACATCCGGAACCCATTCCGGTGAACTCCGGAACTCTTTCGGAGATCAAAACACTATTATCACATATATCAATCTTTACCTCCGGACTATTCCGGAGATCCTCGTCATGTCTGGGATCTTATCCGGGACTCCGAACAACCTTCGGTCACCAACATAATAACTCAACTATACTAATCGTCACCAAACGTTAAGTGTGTAGACCCTGCGGGTTCGAGAACTATGTAGACATGACCGAGACACCTCTACGGCCAATAACCAATAGCGGGACCTGGATGCCCATATTGGCTCCTACATATTCTACGAAGATCTTTATCGGTCGAACCTCTATGTCAAGGATTCAGTTAATCCCGTATGCTGTTCCCTTTGTTCTTCGGTATGTTACTTGCCCGAGATTCGATCGTCGGTATCTCTATACCTAGTTCAATCTCGTTACCGGCAAGTCTCTTTACTCGTTCCGTAATACAAGATCCTGTGGCTAACTCTTTAGTCACTTTGCTTGCAAGGCTCAATGTGATGTTGTATTACCGAGTGGGCCCTGAGATACCTCTCCGTCACACGGAGTAACAAATCCCAGTCTTGATCCATGCCAACCCAACAGACACCCTCGGAGATACCTGTAGAGCACCTTTATAGTCACCCAGTTACGTTGCGACGTTTGATACACACAAGGTATTCCTCCGGTGTCAGTGAGTTGCATGATCTCATGGTCAAAGGAACAGATACTTGACATGCAGAAAACAATAGCAATAAACTGACACGATCAAATGCTACGTTTACAGTTTGGGTCTTGTCCATCACATCATTCTCCTAATGATGTGATCCCGTTATCAAATGACATCTCATGTCAATGGCTAGGAAACCTTAACCATCTTTGATCAACGAGCTAGTCAACTAGAGGCTTACTAGGGACACAGTGTTGTCTATGTACCCACACATGTATTTGAGTTTCCAATCAATACAATTATAGCATGGATAATAAACGATTATCATGAACAAGGAAATATAATAATAACCAATTTATTATTGCCTCTAGGGCATATTTCCAACAGATGCTCCTTCTTGACTTCTACCTCCGCAGCTTTGAGCATAGCGAAGAGCTCGGAAATAGACTTTTCCATTCCTTGCATATTATAGTTCATCACAAAGCCCTTATAGCTTGGTGGCAGTGATTGGAGAATTCTGTCAATAACCGAATCATCTGGAATATTAACTCCTAACTGAGTCAAGCGGTTATGCAACCCAGACATCTTGAGTATATGCTCACTGACAGAACTATTCTCCTCCATCTTACAGCTAAAGAACTTGTCGGAGACATCATATATCTCGACCCGGGCATGAGCTTGAAATACAAGTTTCAGCTCTTGGAACATCTCATATGCTCCGTGATGCTCAAAACGTCTTTGGAGCCCCGGTTCTAAGCCGTAAAGCATGGCACACTGAACTATCGAGTAGTCATCAACACGTGTCTGCCAGGCGTTCATAACGTCGACAGACGAGGGAGGGGGTGCGACACCTAGCGGTGCATCAAGGACATAAGCCTTCTATGCAGCAATGAGGATGATCCTCAGATTACGGACCGAGTCCGCATAGTTGCTTCCATCATCTTTCAACTTAGCTTTCTCTAGGAACGCATTAAAATTCAGTGGAACTACAGCGCGGGCCATTGATCTACAACATACAATTGCAAAGATTATTTAGACTATGTTCATGATAATTGAAGTTCAATTAATCAAATTATTTAAGAACTCCCACTTAGATTAACATCCCTCAAGTTGTCTAAGTGTAACATGATCCACATCAACTAAGCCACGTCCGATCATCACGTGAGGTGGATTAGTTATCAATGGTGAACATCTTTCATGTTGATCATATCTACTATATGACTCATGTTCGACCTTTCGGTCTCTTGTGTTCCGAGGCCATATCTGTATATGCTAGGCTCATCAAGTTTAACCCAAGTATTCTGCGTGTGTAAAACTGGCTTACACCCGTTGTATGCGAACGAAAGAATCCATCACACCCGATCATCACGTGGTGCTTAGAAGCGTCGAACCTTCGCAACGGTGCATACTAGGGGAGAACACTTATCTTGAAATTTAGTGAAGGGATCATCTTATAATGCTACCGTCGTCCTAAGCAAAATAAGATGCATAAAAGGATTAACATCACATGCAATTCAATATATGTGACATGATATGGCCATCATCGTCTTGTGCTTTTGATCTCCATCAGCCAAGCACCGTCATGATCTCCATTGTCACCGGATTGACACCATGATCTCCATCGTAGCGTCGTGACACCTTGATCTCCATCGCAGCGTCGTGGTCGTCTCGCCGGCTATTGCTACTACTACTACTGCTAACTCATAGCGGTAAAGAAAAGCAATTACATAGCGTTGGCATTGCATACAATAAAGAGACAACCATAAGGCTCCTGCCGGTTGCCTGATAACTTACAAAACATGATCATCTCATACAACAACTTATATCACATCATGTCTTGACCATATCACATCACCAGCATACCCTGCAAAAACAAGTTAGACGTCCTCTACTTTGTTGTTGCAAATTTTACGTGGCTGCTACGGGTTTGCAAGAACCGTTCTTACCTACGCAAAACCACAACGTGGTGTAGTGATTGCTTTTTGATCTTCTAAAAGAACCCTCTTCATTGAAACCGATTCAACTAAAGTGAGAGAGACAGACACCCGCCAGTCACCTTTATGCAACGAGTGCACTTAGCGGTGAAACCTGTCTCGCGTAAGCGTACGCGTAATGTCGGTCCAGGCCGCTTCATCTCACAATACCGCCGAATCAAGTATCAACTAGTAACGGCAAGCAATATGTATACACCCATGCCCACAACTCACTTGTGTTCTACTCGTGCAAATCACATCTACGCATAGACCTGGCTCGGATGCCACTGTTGGGGAACGGAGCATGAATTTCAAAAAAAATTCCTACGCTCACGCAAGATCTATCCATGGAGATGCATCGCTACGAGAGGGGAGAGTGTGTCTACGTACCCTCGTAGACCGTTAGCGGAAGCGTCTCACAACGCGGTTGATGTAGTCGAACAATCCTTCGAGCTCCACCGATCGAGTACCGAACGTACGGCAGCTCCGAGTTCTACACACGTGCAGCTCGGTGACGTTCCTCGCCTTCTTGATCCAGCAAGACGTCGTGGTAGTAGATGAGTTCCGTCAGCACGACGGCGTGGCGACGGTGATGGTGAAGTGATTCCGGCAGGGCTTCGCCTAAGCTCTCCGAAAATATGACCGAGGTGGAAAACAGAGATCGGGGCACCGCACACGGCTATGGGACAATTGTTGTACTTTGGGGTGCCCCTTGCCCCCGTATATAAAGGATGAGAGGGAGGAGGCCGGCCCCTAGGGGTGCGCCAAGTGTGGGGAGTCCTACTAGGACTCCTTAGTCCTAGTACGATTCCACCTCCCATACGGAGTAGGAAAGGGGGAAGGGAGAGGGAAAGGAAAGAGGGGGCTGCGCCCCCTCCCCTAGTCCAATTCGGTTTGGGCAAGTGGGGGCGCGCGCCTCCTCATGTGGCCTGCCTCTCCTTTTCCCGTATGGCCCAATAAGGCCCATTACTTCTCCCGGTGAATTCCCGTAACTCCCCGGTACTCCAAAAAATACCCGAATCACTCGGAACCTTTCCGACGTCCGAATATAGCCTTCCAATATATGAATCTTTACCTCTCGACCATTTCGAGACTCCTCGTCATGTCCGTGACCTCATCCGGGACTCCGAAAAAACTTCGGCCACCAATCACATAACTCATATAATACTAAATCGTCATCGAACCTTAAGTGTGCGGACCCTACGGGTTCGGGAATGATGTAGACATGATCGAGACGACTCTCCGGTCAATAACCAACAACGGAACCTGGATGCTCATATTGGTTCCTACATATTCCACGAAGATCTTTATCGGTGAACCTCATATGTCAACATACGTTGTTCCCTTTGTCTGGCGGTATGTTACTTGCCCGAGATTCGATCGTCGGTATCCAATACCTAGTTCAATCTCGTTACCGGCAAGTCTCTTTACTCGTTCCGTAATACATCATCTTGCAACTAACTCTTTAGTCACGGTGCTTGCAAGGCTTCTGTGATGCTGTATTACCGAGAGGGCCCAGAGATACCTCTCCGATAGTCGGAGTGACAAATCCCAATCTCGATCCATGCCAACTCAACAAACACTTTCGGAGATACCTGTAGTGCACCTTTATAATCACCCAGTAACGTTGTGACGTTTGATACACCCAAAGTATTCCTACGGTATCCGGGAGTTGCATGATCTCATGGTCAGAGGAACGTGTATTTGACATAATGAAAGCAATAGCAATAAACTGAACGATCATTTGCTATGCTAACGGTTGGGTCATGTCCATCACATCATTCTCCTAATGATGTGATCCCGTTATCAAATGACAACTCATGTCCATGGTCAGGAAACCTTGACCATCTTTTGATCAACGAGCTAGTCTAGTAGAGGCATACTAGGGACATAGTATTTGTCTATTATCCACACATGTATTTAGTTTCCGGTCAATACAATTCTAGCATGAATAATAAACCATTATCATGAACGGAGAAATATGATAATAATAAACACTTTATTAATTGCCTCTAGGGCATATTTCCAACAGTGGAGGTCGCGGCCAGGGCCGCGGAGCCTAGATGGTGTCACGCACCGTCCAGACGCCGCCATAGTCGGAGCATTACAAGGCTCCGTACTACTACACCGCCAAGCAACTCAGTAGGCAGTCCACGGCAACCTCCGTCGGGCAAGTGCCTTATATCGTCGATGTAATCATGGATCCGCTGCTCTTCTCGGAGTCTTCTTGCCACAGCTCGTCTGGGCGCGGACGGCGGGCCGGGAGCAGATGGATGCCCACACACTGTCCCCTGCTATTCCTAAAGCGAGCGAGAAGGCGTACAACGACACGGACAGGGAGATGTTCGAAATCATCCACGATGGAGGCGGAGGAGGAGGTGGTTATGAGGATGGGCAGGTGAAAGACTTGGATCCCACCCAGTCCGACAACTATACCGACACGCGGCAGGGCTACACCTAGACCGACATGCTGCAACCCTAGACCCAGACCGACATGGGCACACAGCAGCAGGATTGGGCCGCCGGAAGGCATAGGAGGAGGTGAAGAAGGTGGAGGACGGTAAGGACGATGATCCAGTTTGTCGGTGATCCAAAGAAGAAGGCTAGAGAAGAAAGCTTCAACATGCACGGGACAAGTTATTGTGCGATGCATGTTTGGCCACTAGCCTCGATCCGATCCATGGCACGGGGAAAAATGATACAACTTTTTTGGCCAACATTCATACATGGTTCCATGAACACAAGGATTTCGCGCCCTACTCCTGTGCGGTCATCCGCAACCGTGAATCAAAGTCCCTCAACCATCGATGGTACACCATCCAAGAGGCCTTGTCGAAGTACTGCGGCCATTTGGCGTATCTCATCACACGGTGGCCTAGTGGTGCGGAAATCACCGAGCAAGTAAGTTCATTTGGCTGGATACGCATAGTTTAGTTGATTATTCATCGGATATCCATATTTTAGTTGTTCACTAGCCGGATATGCATAGTTTTGTTGGTCACTAGCCGGATATGCATAGTTTTGTTGGTCATTTGCCAGATATGCATAGTTTTGTAGCCCTACATGCATAGTTTTGTTGGTCATTTGCCGGATATGCATAGTTTTGTAGCCCTACATGCATAGTTTTGTTGGTCATTTGCCGGATATGCATACTTTTGTGGCCGGATATACACAATTTTGTTGATCATTGGCCGGATATGCATAGTTTTGTTGACCATTAGCCGCATATGCATAGTTTTGTTGATCACTAGCCGGATATGTGTTGTTTTGTGGCCGGATATGCATAGTTTAGTTGACAATATTTTATTTTGTAGCCTTTTTGTGCGTGTACGGTGTTTAATAAGTTGGAAAAGAAAAACTTCACGGTCATGCATTGTTGGTTGACGTTGAATGGGCAACTGAATTGTAACGTATGCATAGCCAAGAACGCCACCCAAGCCACCGAGGAAGAAACTGGAGACCCAATCGACCCAACAAAAGAACCACCCAAGAAGGTTAGAAGAGAGTTTCGTGAAAAGAAGTGGGAGGAGGAGAGGACGAAGCGAGAAGGTGTGACAGTCAAGATGATAGAGAGATTCAAGGAGATCTTGTCCAAGAAGGGGGTGGCATATGTCAAGTGCTCGGACATCCAGAAGGGAAAAAGGAGGTCAGTTCAAATTGTTGATGGAGGCGACCGAGAAGAAGCCTACCCTCGAAGAGAAGAGGGCCATTATCGAAGAGAAGAAGGACATGCTTGATGAGAAGAAGGCGACGCTTGAAGAAAAGAAGGTGAAGATCGCAGCCGATGCGGAGGACGCCAATATGTCGTCCTTTAATTTTGAGTCTTTGGATGTCGAAGCAATAATGATCATGCAAGCCGTCCGTTACAAGATGTTGCAGCGGCAGAAAGATTAGTTGGTGGTGATGGACAAGGAGGAGGAGGAGGCGGCGGAGAAGGAGGCAGTGGAGAAGGAGGCAGAGGCTGCATACACGGCGGCGACGACACCTTGAGCATGGCAGCTCGGGTTGGTGGTCCGACAGGGCAGAAAATCTCAATTTTTGGCATGGAATGCCGGGCTGATATTCTTTTATGATCGGGCATGTAAAAACTTACTATATTTGTCTCTTTTTGGTTGTGATCGGACATTTGATCCGACACGCGCTATGGATCGGATTTTATTTGAATTTTAAGCTGACAGACATATATATGATAGCAATGGATGGCCAGTTTCCGTATTCTTGTCCGCGGACTGATCCCTATCCACATACGGATCAACACCGAAGACGCCCCTAGACATGCCAGAGATATTCAAGTCAAGATTACTTGAACTATTGCACATGGTTGTGATGTGTCCTTGTGTTCCCAATATATATGTGTGAATTATTTTTATTTTTTTATTTTTTTGACGTGCAAGGCAGGAGCACTGCCGATTTTCATTAAGAGAGAAAAATAGAGAACAAAGTGGCCCGGTTTATAAGGGAAACTAGGCCGAAAAAACCTTACAACACACGATTGAAACAGAGGACAATCGTGCAACCCTAGCCGACATCGACTACTCAAACTCCACCGCCAACAGACCCACCACCTAGAGAAGTGTGAGGACTCTTCGGTGACGCCTTCAAGAAGCATCGTCGCCGGTATCCTTCGACCCCCATCGAACCAAGGCTTTCGCCCAGAGTCATCCACAACAACCCCGCCGGACCTCGGGAAAGTCAAGCCACACCAAACAGCCACCACGGCAACCCTAGAACCAACAGACCACGGTCTAGTGAAGAGGAGGAACTCTTCGACGACAGCTTCAAGAAGCAATGTCGCCGGTATCCTTCGATCCCCATCGAACCAAGGCTTTCGCCCAGAGCCCTAAGCCTCTCCACCTATACAAGCACCGGGGAAGGAGCTCAGCCAGTGCCAATAGAGAGAATCTCCGACAGAAGCAGACCAAAGACGCCGGACCCAGGAATCGTCGATCGAGCCACACAGCACCGAGGAGACGAGCAAACGTCGATGAACAACACCACCTGACCACCGCCACCATCCACCAACGAACCGGATCTGAGGAATTATGTCCTCAAGCATCCTGGTGTTGTGTACAGGACAAACTTCGGTAAAGCTCGTCAGAAACGACTAAGCAAAGCTTATCCACATTGCTCTGCGTGTGACTGGGCACCAAACCTCGCAATATCTTCTCGGGCACTTTTAACCGTTTAGTGTCACGGACGGCGCCTGCACCTGCAAGTAGCAACGGACCTTCCCCGCTAGCTTAGCTGCGACGTCTGATACTGTTTACAAAGACCGTTCTTAACTCGTTTTAGTTAACTGATAATGATCGCGTGGAAAACTTCGCTATGCGTCTTCGGTGGAGCACGCGGCAGCACTGCCATGACGCTCACATGGTGTCTTGACAACTTAATTTCCGTTCACGTATGGGGTAACCTTTTTTTTGTTGATAGAACGTATGGGGTAAATTGGGATCGTTCACGTACTACAACAAAAGCAGCAGGAGGGATCACGGTAGTACGTGGGGTTGCTTGTCGCGGACGCATGTTGACAGCTTTATTTCCGTTTGCGACAACCGATAATGTCACGCGACGACCGAGTTCTCCTCCCCCCCGTCACGCGAGAGGTCCTCCAAATATCCAGTAGCCGAGAGCGAGCGAGGTCACGTGAGCCCTCTGCCCAGGCGATCTATCTATCCATGTAGCTACCTACCGGCTGCTTGTTGAGTGTTTGTTGACTTGGTCTCGGTCTCTGTCTCGTGCGTTCCGTGCGGCCTTGTCGGAGAGCTCGCCGACGATCGAAGGCGTCCGTCGTCGGCCGGAAAAATATATTCCGCCAGAGGCTTTCGAACATAGCAACTAAGGACGCGTATGGTTACCTGCATTGTTTTTGGTATTTTGCATACTTGATTCAGTTGGACCTGAGCATATGCAGGTAAAAAATCAACATCTGCATATAGATTGATTGTATGCATCTCCTCTAGACTGCATGTGGCGAAACGAAAGACATGTTGTTTGGTTGTGACCTGGTTTGAGACGAAACACAAGTGTGGTAAACTCTTCTTCGATGTGGTGAGGTTTCAGAGGCACAAAAATAAAGCAACCAATACAGAACGAAGTTAAGCACACATCGAAGCTTAACCGCACACAAAAGTTAAACATAGTACGATAAGTTTCAAAGTTTAACCGCAATACATAGTCTTAAACCAACAACCAGCAACTTCACTAGGAACGAGAGGTCATTTACGTGGTCACGACGAAGGCCTCGTCGTGCTTCTTGCACTTGGTGACCACCTCCACGCCGTCGTCGTTGAAGACGATCACCTTCATGGTGTTTGGGATGAGGAGCTTGAAAGTCAGCATGCACCCACTGCATCCAATCCTCACTTGGTGAATGGCAGCGAAGGTGGCTCAACAGTGATCAAGGATGACCCTGCCGTCGACCACCTTCACCGTGACCCTCCATGAGTGCCTGGTGTTCGTCTTCTGACTGAACTCTGTAGGCACGACGGGGAATTGCTTGGTGAAGTCCAGAGGCAAAGGCACAACCTCCAGCTTCGGAGCAAAGATTACCTTGCAGAAGTGGGTTGGTCCTGCCTCTTCATGGTAGTGCCCGTAGTTCCTTCGCTTGGCGTTAGGGTGATCCTGCACCGACACCTCCACCAATGGCGGCACGACCTCCTTGCCCTTGTCCAATGGTGGCACCACCTACTTGCCCTTGTCCATCTGCATTATCAACAACACGGAGTTCAAACTTCAAAGGTCAGCATTCAATTCTATCGGCTTAATGCTCCTATATTTACCCACACTTCTTACCCAACACCACACTCAAACCCTCTCTCATTTTCACCTCCTCTCCCATTTTCATCCCCTCTCTTTTTCAACCTCTCTCTGTTTCACCACCTCTTCCTCACCATGAACTCCAACTCCAACCCATCCCCCTGGGCATGGGATGGAGGGCATTCTTCCTCGGGTGCTCGCTCGGTGACCGTGCTAAGTTCGATGACACAATAAAAGTGTTCTCGAACTTCACCAGCATGGAAGAAGTGCACAAGGAGGCCGACGCTGTGGTGAAGAAGAAGACGTCGAAGGAGTTGAAGACGTTGATTCCTGACCCAGCGAAGGGCGCTATGTCAGTCGACATCCTTCGCCGGGCCATGAATCAGGCCAACTCCGGCGACGCTCGACGGAGGGCCAAGTGGGCCAAGTACAAGGAGTACACCCGTCCCAATGACGACCGTGCTACGGTGTACTGGACGACACGGACTATGGAGGATCCAGCGAAGGAAGACGACGAGGTGCAGATGGTGGCCAGGGCGCCGGCGGCAGGCGCCCGTGCAAGACCCATCGTTCTTGACCACGAAGATGAGGAAGAAGACGAACAGGAAGAAGACAACGGCGAGGAAGAAAAGAAGCTAACGCCCCACTGCCGCTCGACGCGACTCGAGGGTCGCCGCGGCTAGACAATTAGGTTGTACCCCAATCCCCATCCCCGATGTAATCGACCGATTAGGCATGAACTGAAGATGTGTTTAATCCCCCCACCCTCGATGTGTTCAATCCCCTTCCTTACCCTCCTATCGCGTGCTCAATTAAATCTACCCCGTTCTCGACGGAGTTACTTTAGAGAGGTCAAAGAAACTTATCGCCATTGCCGATGTGCTCCGGTGGAGGTGTGAAGTCACTGCGGTGGTCGACGCCGTCGTAGATTCTGCTGTTGTCGCTCCGGTGGTCGCCATCGCCGGTGTGAGTGGGGAAGAGGGGAAAGAGCGGTGAGGAAGTGAGGTGAGGGTAATTTATGATGGTGCTTCGAAAAACAACGCGACTTCTTAAGACTGCATCCAAAAAAACACAACCCACGCCCACGGTCCCAGGGTTGAAGCGCTCGGGCCTGGCTCCACAAAAATGACCGATTTGAACGTTCCTATGAATGCAAGCCCAGAGATGATTTAATGTTCGTACTATGAGGCCAAAGAGTCCACACGGGTAAACGGCTCAATTTTTTTCCGCAAGAGCCTAGCCAACCTAATACAGCCTACCAAAACTCGTCCTAATACTATGATTGGTGACACGATGGTGTGTAGGGGGGAGCGTGGCGTCGATCGACGAGTCCGTTAGCAGGAGAGATGGTTTTCGGATGCGCGCGATACCACGTGGTCAAGGAAGCCACGGCCAAGGCGGCGACCGTCGACATCGTGCGTGTGCGTCGTATGTATGCAGAACGAACGAACGAACGAACGTGGTAATCAGTCAAGCGCCGTTATTGTGGGCGGGGCGAGAGAGAGCTCAACAGCAACTCGCAGTCGCCGGAGCTGTCTCTGTGCGCAGCACACCGCAGCACATCGATCGATCCAGATCCAGTCGCACGCATTAAACAAAAGCGGGATCGAATCATATGGAATCCCTCCCCCACTCTGCTTACCCCGCGATCCAGCGGCCAATGGGGGGCGCCCACCGGCGGTCTCCGGTGGCTCCGCCAACAGTGACCGATAAGCCCCGCTCCCCGACACGCACCCACCGCCGCCACGTGACGGTTGCCGTCCGGGCATCACGGCAGCCGGCCGGTAGGGCTCGGGCTCGGGGATAAGGCCGGCTGGCTGGCCACGACACCAACCCGCTGTATAAATATTCACTCACCCCCTCGGGATCCCGAATAATCGCACTCGCCACGCTGCTTCCCACTATCCTCTCCCCCACTTTCAAGGACCCCCCAAGCGCCGCCCCTCCTCCTCCCTCGCCGGAGAAGAGAAGCTTCCTTCCGCCGACGGCCGGCGCTGCGATGGCGTGACTGTGTTTCTTGGATGATTCCGTTTTCTCTGGCTGGCGGGCAGCAGCGGCAGTGGCGGAAGAGGGAACTCCGGGGAGCGGGATCAGGATGAGCTTCAGCGTTGCGGGCATGGAGGAGGAGCGCGCGGTGGAGGAGATCCGGCGCCTGCCGGCGGAGGTCAACTGGGAGATGCTCGACAAGTCCCGCTTCTTCGTGCTCGGCGCGGGCCTCTTCTCGGGCGTCTCCGCCGCGCTCTACCCGGCCGTCGTCGTCAAGACGCACCTGCAGGTGGCCCCGCCCCCGCAGGCCGCCGCCGCCACCGTCAGGGCCATCCTCTGCCGCGACGGCCTCCGGGGCTTCTACCGCGGCTTCGGCGCCTCGCTGGCCGGGACCGTCCCCGCGCGCGCGCTCTACATGGCCGCGCTCGAGGCCACCAAGAGCTCCGTCGGGTCCGCCGCGGTGCGGTTCGGCGTCTCGGAGCCCGCGGCGTCGGCGGTCGCATCGGCGGCCGCGGGCGTCTCCGCCGCCGTCGCCGCGCAGGTCGTGTGGACCCCCGTGGACGTCATCAGCCAGCGGCTCATGGTCCAGACCTCCGCCGCCTGCCGCTACGCCGGCGGCGCGGACGCCTTCAGGAAGATCCTCGCCGCCGACGGCGTCCGCGGCCTGTACCGCGGCTTCGGCCTCTCCATCATCACCTACGCGCCGTCCAACGCGGTGTGGTGGGCGTCCTACGCCATGGCGCAGCGCTTCGCGTGGCGCGTCGTGGGCGCCGACCGCTCCGAGAGCTACCCCGCGCTGATGGCCGTGCAGGGCGCCAGCGCCGCCGTGGCCGGGGGCGCGGCGGCCCTGGTCACCATGCCGCTGGACACCGTGAAGACGCGGCTCCAGGTGATGGAAGCCGACGCGGCGGTGGCGCGGCCGACGCTGGGGAGCACCATGCGGGGGCTGCTCAAGGAGGGCGGGTGGGCCGCGTGCTACCGCGGGCTGGGGCCGAGGTGGGGCTCCATGTCGCTCTCCGCCGCCACCATGGTCACCACCTACGAGCTCCTCAAGCGGCTGTCGGCCAAGGAGGGCTCCCTGGGCTAGATCGATCCTTCTTACCACTACCAGCAGCGTCGTCGTTCGCCAGGTGACTCAGACGGTCAGACCAAACTGGCTTCGAACCGAGATCGATCCGTGAAGGTGCTGCCCGGCCGGTCTCAATTAGTTAGGTTTCTTGTACATATGCTCAAGATCTTTTGCTTCATTTCTCGTTTGGGTTCGTCGATCTGGTGCTATAGAGGGGTGGTGAAGAACAAGCACTAGAAGGTGGGTGGGGTTTTAGGATGCCAAGTTTTGCTGGTTTTATGCCCGTGGTGGCGACGCCGCCGCCGATGATGATGATGAAAAATTAGCTGAAATGGTAGATTTTCAGTCTGAACTTCTTATGAACTACTCTTATCTTAGCGATGATGGCGATTCCCTATATGCTACTGCGTATTAGCAGTACTATGTGCTTTGTTTATGTGAATGAAAACCTTGTGTGCCTAACTCTAACCGACTGCCCACTCTGTTCATGTGGGCTGCTAGCGGCGTCGTTGTCGTGGCTTTGCTTCATGGAATGAGGTGACTTGATGTGCACCTATGGCCGCTTCTTTTCATCAGTTTCTTGGCCACTTCTCCCTCGGCTTCTACTACTACTAGAGTTTAGGACAGTGAGACTGCAATGCTGCCACTCGGATCACTTTCCTGATTCCTCCATGGCATGATAGCTCCATACCTTTTTGTTTGCGAGATGACACTGTACCTGCCGCGCAAGTTGCACAGAAACCGTTGAAGATATTTGGTTTAATCTCAGAAGAAACCGTCCGATGCAAGTTGGTTGCTGAAGGTCGGAGAAGACACGCGCCTCTTGAAGAAAGGTTAGGCTCGAAAGTTTAGGCCGTAAATATCGGTCTGTGAGAGGATGGATGGGTAGGTGGTGACGCTGGCGATGGCGAGACGTGCGGTTTACGATATGATAAGCAGGCGATCCATTCTACTGTCTCCCCTAGTAGTAGTAAGACCAGAGCAGCCATTGCACCAAATTCCGTCTCCCGTCAGCTCGAGAAGAAAGGAACCAGCTTCCCTTCCCACAAATAGCAGTAATACAAGAGCGACGGGAGCCACGGCACATGATTAAGAAACAATAAACTGCGCTGATAATGAACTAATGTGTCGTAGTATGCTGGAAGAAAATGGCAAGTCGCGTGTCAGATCAGATGAGCGCATGAAGACGATAGGCGGGTCGCTTTATCGCCGTGGGCCGTGGGGGTGGCCATGCCGACGCTCATGGCTGCTGCCGGCTCGATCAGGTCCACGCGTCCGCGTCCAGCCAGTCATCGTCCGTCCCGGATCGGGTTTGGTGGGGCTGGGGCCCGCCGGGCAGTGGCAGCGCCTGCGAACAAACGAGCAAACGCTTGTCGACTCTGATGGTCAGGTTCTGCTCACCGGGGCGAATGAATGGGATGATTGATTCGTTTCTGTTGATTGACGATGCGATGCCTTCCTTCTGTTGCTCCGCGTGCTCGCGGTCAGGAGACTGCGCCTGCACGTAGTAGTACATCCTCCGTAGATTTGGGGTTTTGTTCCCATCTTTCTACCCCCTGCGACTATGCCATTGCCGTGGGACGTGTGATTGTGTGAAGAAAGCTGATCGTTTCCACGCTCCGTTCCTGCTAAAATTGCCTGGCGTGTCTCCGTCCGTGGTCTTGTTTAGCTGGGTACGCGATCGACTGGTTCAGGAAAGGAAACCTGGTGGTCGCTGGCCAGTCTTGCTGCTGCCTGACACGACGACTGGCTCCTGGAATAGCAATGCCACTGCCACACGGGGATGCTGACGCTTGTTGACATGGAGTTCGCAAGGTGTGTGTGGGAGAACGACAAAAGCAGAGCGGAGACCGAGAGCGAGTCAGCACAACATTTCTTGCAAGTTTGCACGTGACGTCGTTCCTGATCGATCGCTGGGGTCGGTCACTCATCTCCCTCCCTCCCTCCCTCCCTCCCTCGGAGCCAGCCAATGCAAGGCCAGCAACACAACTCAAGCCCGTCAGGCCTCAACCGTGTGTGGATCTCACTGCCCCTGCATTTACATGCTCCATAGCGACGTCTCCCGAGAACTCCAGCTGTTCCCCTCGGCTGTGTCGACGATCTCTAACACATCGTGTGTTCATGTCACACCCTTAAATACCATGGCCATGGCGCGCTTTTCCTGTTCCACCGGAGACGAACCTTGGCCAATGCCTATCACGCACTAATTACACGGCTTAATAAAGCGCGGTCGTGGTGCCGTTTTCTCTTCGATGCATTGCCATGTGCACAAGCAAGTTTGACTTGAGGCAGTAATGCTCGCCACCTTTTGCTTCTTTGCGGTAAAGTTAGAAAGCGATTGAAGAAACCCGAGAGATTTTCCACCGTGACACAACAGCTGTGTGATTGTGATTAATATTAGAGTATTTGTGGCTTACGAGCATTGGAAGGCTGGATTTTGTTGTTGCTGAGAAGAACTGGACGACTGAAATTGGTAATTAGGGCCTGTTCTGAAGTCCTCCACCTCCACGCTTCAAGAACTTCACGGATGATTTTAACCCGAACGCTTGGGCTCCAAGAAGCTAGATTCTCGAAGCTAAGGCCGACCGTAGTGCAAAAATCTGAAGCGAGCTCGGCCCAGCTCCACAGATTGAAAAAGCTGGAGTTCACTTAATTTATAGGAGCCTGCCACCGCTAAAGATACCGGTTCGCTTCTCCCCTTCGAGAAAATATAACGTCCCGCTACTGTAGCGACCCCCCCTCGCCCCGCTGACCCCCTTCCCCCCTCGATCTGTGCATTCGCTAGCTTAATTGGGCTGCCTCCAGCCGGCCCAATATATCTCGAACAGGCCACAGTCTCCTAGCTAGGCTGCAGCGCTAGAGAAGTTGCTGATGCAGCAGAACATATCTGGGATCGCTACATGGAGTAGAAGCTGTCGACGAGAAGCTGATTTTGTGAAGTTTTGTGAAGCCAGATGAGATCCGAACACGCCCTTAGAGTGCATATCAAGTGATACGGGGTGTGGTATGATCCCCTGATCCCGGACCATGTGGAGCGCTGGATCTGGACTGAAGACACAGGATTAAGAGCATCTCCAAGGCGATGCGGCGGCAGGCAGCGCGTAACCTCGACTCATCGTCAGATACAACTTCCGATAAATCATTTCTTATATTTTTTGAATCTCGTATTTCCACCAGTTTAAATAATGTTGGAATTACCATTAGAAAAAATGATAATGGTGTTCATGTTTCGGTGGGGGCGTTAAAACACATGGAGATCGACTGATTAAAAGTTTCTCTTAAGTGTTTCAGCCCCCTGTCGTACCTTGAAACCGAGGAGGAGGAATCGACTGCCGCATATGATGGTCCGCTTCTCTCCCACTTGGTTGGTGCGGTAACTGAGGTTGGATTAGATGACACACGACTTGGGTCCATGTTTTGTGATTTCACTGCGTCTTTGCGTAAGTCTAAATCCCATTCCTCGAAAAAGAAACAAAAACCGTCCAAGAAGACGAAGATATCCACCCCAACCCGAGTTTCCACGTGAGAGGCATGTTTTGGAATAGCAGAGGTCTTTCAGACTTGGCTAAACATAAACACGTCGGTGACTGTGTGCGTGAGCATGGGTTGTATTTTGTGGCGATTTCTGAGGTAGGTAAATGTGATCTCCTTGCACATGTCTTTGACCTCCTATCAGGTGGTTTTGACTACACATGGCATTCTTTGCCACCACGTGGAAGGTCCAGAGGAATCTTACTTGGGATACAGACCACTATCATGGACTTGTTAGTTTTTTCGGTTGGTGAATTTCACATCAAATTTCATCTTCAAAACAGAGCAGACAATTTTACATGGAGTCTGGTCGCGGTCTATGGGGCTGCCCAAGATGAGAATAAATCCGCTTTCCTTCGGGAATTGGTCAACCTGGCTAGAGATAACCCCCATCCAATGCTTATTGGAGGCGACTTTAATATCCTTAAGTACCAGGAAGAAAAAAACAACGACCATTTCGACACTCACTGGCCTTTCTTATTCAACGTTGTGATTTACAGTTTGAATCTTCGGGAAGCTAGTATGTCGGGACGAAAGTTCACTTGGGCCAACAATCGTCCGGTGCCGACATACGAGAAGCTCGATCGGGGTACTCATGGATACCGAATGGGAATTAAAATTCCCTCTGATAACTGTGCGTGTACTAGAGCGCATTGAGACACTTTCGGACCATGTGCCCATCATTCTTGAGTCTAATTCTACTAGCCCTCCCACTACTTGCTGCCCATTCAAATTCGAATTGGGATGGTTACAACGGGATAGCTTTATGGATTTAGTTAAGAATGTATGGGAGAGGCCCCCCGTTAGTCGCACACCGATCCAGAGATGGAATTTCAAAATTAGGGCCACAAGCCAGTTCCTAACTGGATGGGCGAAACACACCAGTGGTATGTATAAGAAAGAAAACAACGTCTTTCCACTATTATTGATGACCTTGATAAAATCGCAGTGACCCGCACTTTGTCTCAACATGAGATTGATATAAAAAAATCAATCCAATGAGCAGATGGTGCGTCTATTGCAAGAAGAGGAACTCAAATGGTATCGAAGATCCGGTTCCCAATTCATTTTGGAGGGAGATAACAATACACGATATTTCCAACTGGAGGAGGGACGTCGGCGGCTCAAGGCCTTGGTTGGTGTATCGTCGGGAACCGCTTCGTCACCGCGTCGGCGACGACGCAACGTTTCTGCTCGGGGTCGTCGCCACTGCTTTGACCAGAGCTCCGCATCCCGCCCCACATCGTGGCAGATCGGTGGACGGGGCGGCGGATTTATGTCACCGGCGGTGAGAAATCACATGGGGGAATGGGGAATCGCGGCAGCGGGGGATAGGGTTTCGACCCGTATCGCGGCCACGGACCCGGATATATACTGCGCGGGTGGGTTTGTTTCCGGGCCACCATAGATTTTTTACGGGCCGGGCCTACTACACGGGTCTGATCTGGTTTAAAAATCGGGCCAAACCCATATAGTCACCGGAATTATACGGGCTGCGTGGTTTTAAGGGGTCTTCTAGAGATGCTCTAAGAAGGCTGAGATCCCGTGCAAAATTTACAAAAGACATCCTAGGTTATTTAGAATTTCGATCGAAGTACAATCGTTCTTGCCTCTTCTTCGATAGGACATTTCCCCCACCGCCGCCGCCTAGGTCATGTCCTGCCACCGCCGGCCACCATGGAGTATGCCCCATCCGCTATTGTTCGCCCCAATCCAGAGCAACCTATAGGGATGTCGCGCACCTGTCGAACTGTTGACATCTCAAGGGAGAGGAGACAAACCTCTCCCCGCCGCCGCTGGAGCCGACCAAGTTGCGGGAGCCGGAGACCCTACATAAGGACGATCTGGTAAGAGGCAGCGCCTCCTTTCTCGTCGGTATCTGGCCGTTTTCTAGTGTTCGCATCCCTGATTTAGATTCTTTGGTTTTAGAACTGGATGTCTGTGCTGGTTGCAGTGGTCGGACACTCGGGCCTCAATCTGCCTCCTCCAACTGTGTGGTGCTACGTGCATTGGTAGTTCTGGACCAGCCCAGAGTTATACTCCATGCTTCGTCAGGAAGTGCAGCAGATATGGTTAGTTCATCCTCTAATGTCACCACATAAGGGATTTATATGTGGATATCCATACAGAATTGAAACCAGCATTTCATCCTATTAGGATAGTTATTAAACTAAATGAAGCAACAATAATTGCCTCTGGTAAGGAAGATGCAACAACAGACAGTAGCAGCACACAGCTACGGACAGAGGTGTGGCAGCAGCAAATTTAGTGTTAGTCCAAACATCTTGTTTTCAGAATATAAGATCGGCTTTTCACTTGTTCTCCACAAGGTAACCCTTAATTATAGGAAGCCTGGGATGAAAGATTCTGCAAAACTGTTGATGTTCTAATGCATTTTCACTGGGAAATAAGTGCTCGTATAGACACACAAGATGGTGCCTCTTTGTTTGGCCAATTCCTACGGTGAATCATGGGTTACTTCTAGACAGTGCTGGAATGTCACAACTCATAGGCTTGATGTGACTAAAATTACGAACTCATAGCCAACTGTTGCAATTGTATGTGAACAAATGAAATAACTGTATTTTTTTTTGCAGATACAGCTACATGTAATGTTCAAATCATAAAAATTCCGTGTCTTACCATTCAGTCGCAGTAGACGTTAAAAGTCAGTTCGGAGCAGAGACATGCATTGCATCAGTAGTTTAATCTTTGAAGACTTAGAAGAATGCTTGCTGCAACACAGATGGTTTTCTTGTTTAGTCACTGGTTACAGCATCTTGCTACTTTAGTTCTGGTATCTAATCCTTAGAAAAACTGATTTGCTGGCCATTTATTTAATAAACTGACTTGTTGATCAAAACATAGTAGTGTCTTCTTTGACTTTTAACAATCTCTGCGCAGCTTCTGTAATCATGTGCTATTTACAGTTTACGTTTATTTTCTCAAACTATCTTCAATATTATCCACGAATAAAAAGAAATGGCACATCTTTCGGGTAGTATGTGAAGTTGATAACTGGTATAATTTACTAATGACATAGTGACACTTCATTTGGATAATGTAATGTAATTCATCAGTTAGTTTATGATTCTGAAATTCTTACCTCAAGCAATACATGGGAGCTACAGTGGGTTGGGTTGTGTGAAGTACAAGTTTCTTGCAATTTCTTTTCTTTACTACCAGTTAGAAGAATTTTTTCCATACACTTAGTTAAAAATATATATGCTATTTTACATTGTTGCCCTGCCCGTTCGTGTTGAAAAGCTTAACAGCTTTCAAGCATGCTACAGTATGGCGGCATTTTATATGCTCCTTCGGCTATATAATTTTACATGCTCGGTTTTCTAAGCTGCATCTTGCCATTTCAGCTGAATTGTTTGATTAGTGGCGCATATGAACTACCAAGTATTACACACCCTTTAGTTTACCTATGACATTTCTTGCTTATATGGGGCAAATGCTTGTAATATATAAGAGAATTTGCACATGTGCAACGCTGGCTGTCATTTTCACATGTTAATTGATGAAGTAAATTTAATCGAAAAAGTAAATTTAGTTGTTGCAGTTGTGCAAGCTTGGCGGTGGCCGCTACGGCTGCAATCCCCGGATTGCTATAAGCAGAGGTTTGTCACGTAGGAGGTGAAGCTGGTCGCGCACAAGGCGAACCTGAGGCCCTCGACACCACCATCCAGGAGCTTGTCGATATCGGCTTCGGATTACTGTCATCCTAGAAATAAGAGGAACCTTCTTGAATGTGTATGAACTTGCAGAAAGTGGGCTTATTTCAGCCATACTGAATTTATGTTATTGCTTGCTGTACCGATGATTTTGCTTATTTTGAATGTACTGAATTTTAGCATGTACCATGCTTGTTGCTTATTTGTTTCAGTCGGGCAACATTTCATCTTTACATTTTTATTCTTGCTTGAATCATTTTGTGCATATTTTTCCCTGTGAACTAATAGAACAAGGCCTAAATGATGTGGTGTATGTTTGATTAATGCACGTCTCTTGGTTTTATTCAGATAAGTTCAGCTGGCATAATGTTCAGTAATTGTTGGTAAGAAACTGACGATGGGGATGTTGAGGACAGGTGTCAGGTGTGTAGATTTGTTGTGATTTTACAAGGATAGGCTCTTTTCGAGGGGGCAAATGCAAAATGTACCAAGGGGGCATGTGTAAATGATAGGTGAGTTGATCCTGTCCCTTGCATGTAGATCCAAGGCACCACACAGTTCTGGAGCAGGGTATCATGTAATACCCCGTATCACTGGATATTTTCCCTTGGTACTTAACCTGATAAGTGGACAAAACAATACAATGGGATAGACTGATTTTTAGTTTTTCACGGCCCATATTGATGTACAGTCCTACTTCCACCAACCATTTTGCTGAAGAAATTTTCAACCAAGCTAATAGCATTTTCGAGCAAAATATTCATGATGCCCTACAAGGGTCATACATTTATGTGTGTCCTTCATGCTAACATCGCTTTTACAGTTACAAAGCCTACCGTATGACTATATATGTGGGTAACCTTTGTGTTGGCTCTGAGTTGCGCTTCCTGCCTTATGTAGATTGACTGTATACACTTACGTGATCGAACATGAGAGTGATAGTTGAACTCTCGGTTCAAACTTGATGGTGAGAGACTGGAGCGAGCCAAAACCTCAATACTGACCTAGGGCAAGTGATAAGCATTCTACACTCACCGATAATTTAAGTTGATGGTGGCTAGCAGTCGAAGTGGTCCAAAGAAATCATTATACACATGCTTAATTCACTACTGTGTGTATGGTAGGAGAATGGAGTATCGTCTCATGCACACAAAGAAGTAACATCTCCATCCGGAAATCTGTTTTGGCTCTCAGGTCCATGTGCTTCTGAAATCTGCACCACAAGTTTGTCCTCGTGATCAGGGCTGGTTCTATATTTTGTCATGTATTTGCTTTTGGCAATCGATTATTGAACAATGCAGTGGCCCACCGCTGCCAGCCATTTAATACCCCCACGTCTCCGTTTTCGTAGAGCTAGATCCCGACAGAGAGATGTCCATACGGGAAGGTCACGTTAGATTCATAAGAGCATTTTTTTTTTGGAAAAGAAGGAACAGCGTCCCCGGCCTCTGCATCAATCGATGCATACAGCCATATTATTAAATAAGTAAGCAAACAAAGTCTTAGGTTCGCAAAGGTCTCACAATTTGAGTCATAATAAGAAATCAAAATGAAAGGGAAATAAATGACTGCCACATCCGGCGACTCTAAAAGGCTACGATGCCTATACACCTAGCCTATTAGTAGCCCTCCATTCAAACCGGCAGAAGATAGCCCGTGCGACCGTCTCCCACCGGTTGCACCCAATATCCATAAGCTCCCTGGAGTCCGCATGATTGAGTAACGACCACGTACGGATCCAAGCAGTGGCTCTGCATATGACCTGCAAAAAATGGTTAAGTTTCTTGCCATTGAAAATCATATCGTTTCTAGTGTTCCATATAGCCCAAAATAAAGTACTTATTCCAATGCGGATATGATTCGCTAGTGTGACGTCTACTCCGTTGTGTCACGTCCCAAATAGCATGTTAATGTTCATTAGTGGGTGAATATTGAAAGCTATATGAACAGTGCGTCATAAAAGTTTTGCTAGTGGACATTCTAAAAAGAGGTGACTTATTGATTCATTATGATCGCAATAGCAACATTTGGTACATCCAACCCAGCTCCTTTTTATCAGATTATCTTTGGTTAGTATCACTCCCTTGTGTACAAACCACATGAAATTTTTAATTCTAAGTGGAACTTTAATCTTCCAAATATGCAAAGACCTCGAAAGGGGTCCAGAGTTAATTGGATCCATATACATCGATTTCACTGAAAAAGATCCACTCGTGGCTAATTTCCAGTGAATTTGATCTGGCTGATCAGAGAGTTGAACATCCATCAACCGTCTGACCAGATGTAACCATGAGTTCCAGCGCTCTCCCACTAGAGATCGCCTGAATTGGACATTGAGAGGTACCGACTGTAATACTGTGGCAACATAATCTTCCTTACGTTGTGCAATATTATAAAGGGTAGGATACTGTAAAGCTAGCGGCGTTTCCCCAAGCCATGTGTCCTCCCAGAATCTGGTCGTGGTACCATTACCAACCAAAAACTTCACCCTCTGGAAGAAGGTTACTTTCATCTTCATTAACCCTTTCCAAAAAGGTGAGTCATTCGGTCTAGTCGTAACCTGAGCTAGTGTCTTGGACTGTAAATACTTATTTCTCAAAATTTGTATCCACATTCCATCGGTCTCCGTAGATAGCCTGTAAAGCCACTTGCTAAGTAGGCATCTATTCTTGACCTCTAAGTTCTCAACTCCTAACCCCCCTTGATCTTTAGGTCTGCATATTATATCCCACCTTGTTAATCTATATTTCTTCTTAGCCTCATCACATTGCCAGAAGAAACGAGATCGATAGAAATCTAATCTTTTCCGTACTCCAATAGGTATTTCAAAGAAAGATAAAAGGAACATCGGCAGACTTGTTAATACCGAGTTTATCAATACAAGTCGACCTCCATAAGACATAAGCTTGCCCTTCCAGCATCCTAGTCTTTTTTCGAATCTATCTTCAATGCATTTCCACTCCCTATTCGTTAATCGTCTATGATGAATGGGAATCCCGAGGTAACTGCCGGATTTCGTAAATCCGACCCCTCAAACGTCCGCGGACGTGCCCGCGTCCGTCAGGGGCGGTTTCAGGTCCCAGGCAGGCAAGGCCTTCGCCTGGGGCGGTTTCAGGTCCCAGGCAGGCAAGGCCTTCGCCTGGGGCGTGCTGTGAAGACCCTTTGTTGGCTGAAGCACAAATTACACGGTATATCACTGTAGCATACTGTAGATGCAAGGCTTGTCTGGGATGTTGTGTGATGCTAGGTCCGCTACCGGCGTCCGCGAACAATGACCGGTCACCTCTTATTTTTTTTATTTTTACATACATGTTCCTCACTTTATCACTATACGTCCGGTCACATGCATGTAATTGATGAAGATGAAGTAAGAGAAATAATAAACAAAGAGAAAATATGAGTCCAATCCTATGTGGCGGATGCATGACCACTGACCGGGTACATCCGGGCACTCCTCATACTCATCTCATATATGAGATGAATATGATGGGTGCCGGTCAGTCCGGCCGTTTGAGGGCCGTTTAAAGCGTACGTCTGGATCGCATTTTCATGACCGGTCAATAATCAGACCATCCGTCCAAGCGTTTAAGATGGGTTTAAAGCGTCCGGCTGTAGATGCTCTAACGAGTATGCCTGAAGCCAACCATCATCTCTACAGGGCGAAATAAATGACCAGCTCCCACCCATTTACCGTTTCAATCTGAATAGTCCCCTCTAGCACGAGAGCTACCAAAATCCATCCATGACGTTTCTGTCCTCTACACCGCAGCTGCCCAAGGCTCAGGAACTCTTCCCACTAATCCCATGCCCACTGTGTGGCGACAACATAGTATCCTTCGTGTGCAGTGCTCGCGGATCCAGACGCAGCGATCGGTTCAAGCGTAGGCTCAAAGATATAACTGATGGATTTCTTCCCACAACAGCAGGAACTGCCAAAATCGTATGCTGATGCTTACATCAAAATTTTCAGGCCAGCAAGTGCAAGAGTCATACGCCTCGCCAAGAGAATCGATGGTCAGGCCGAGTGACAGTTCAACCACTTGTGCACCCAACTCCTCTGCATATCCCCGTATGGTCTGCTCAACGGCTCAAGTGCGCCAACGAGCCCCGGACATGGCGGATGACTACCAACTCTAACCCTGCAAGTACAATAGACACGCCGAATTCAAATTAGTACTAGTTAATGCAATATCGAGACACAACCCAGATTCTAAAATACCAAGACACTTAGTCCTTCGATTGCAATATGTATGGGTTTCAGTTTAGCATCTAAACTCAATTTTCAGAACAACAACACTTGGAGCCCTGGCGCTTGTTTTATACAGTTTAATTTTGGACGTCCTACTAGATCACCACTGACTGTCCACACACTAATGCCGATACCCATTTTGCAATGAATTTGTAGCGCATACCCATAGAGTGTCACTCTTAATTCAGTTGCAATGCAGTGCGACTGAAATTTCTAATTAACAGTAAATTGTCTAGGCCTAATCTTTTCAGGAGTCAGGACAAGAACATATACTTTTTTGTCCAGCCACATGCTTGCGGGTCAATTTCCGTGTTGATTGAGTCGGCGCCTCATTGTCACTGTCTTCGCGCTTGCGAATCACGGCTATCCGGTCGCCCTCCACTGCATCTCCAGCTACAACGTCAAAGGCGACGAGTTCATTGTCTGCTATGCTTTCGCTTGCCGCAGCGCTGCCGCCTCCGCCCGCACCATGAGAACCACCAGCTAGTCCCCGCAGGTCGTCCTCTCCGGTACCCAGCATAGCAGGTTGTTGCAACACATTCCCCGACCCGTAGCATCCACTCTCAAAGGGGCGGGCCGTGCTGTCGGCTTCCTCCGTAGCTGGAGCTTCGTCTGAAAAAATTGGCAACCTGAAAGAACACAGGTGGAGCTTCATAATCTTTCCTCAAATCCACGCACAACAACGGTGCCCAAGCTATGTACCTGGTCACCGGATCCACTGGAAAATCCATCCCTCCGTCTCCGTGCACCGCCGCACGCTCCAACCTCCAGATCCTTCTTTTCCGGCGCTCCACCGCTTCAATCCGTAAGAGCAACTCCAACAGACGCGCAACAACGCGGCGCGCTAAAAGTTTTTTACAGTGTTGAAATAGGCTTTTTTAGTGCGAGGCATGATGTTTGCTCCAGAAGGCGCTGAAAAAAAGGACGCGCCGATACAGCTCCAGCAGACGTGTTAAATTTAAAACGCCCGCGCCTAGCACATTTCTTACTTTTTGAATCATCAAGAAGATAAAAAACACAAAAATAAATCAACAATAATACTGTAGTTCATAGCATTGTTCATAAACACAGTTCAAGTCCAAACGATACGAACGAAAACGATAACTAGATAGATAAATACTAGAAAACTACTCCTCCTTCTCGCTCTCCTCGGTGGTGTAGTCCGACGTGAGGAAGGCCTCATCCCAGCGATCATCATTCTCGCTCCATGTAGACGCCTGCCCTAGGTCGGACCGCGCTAGTGCTGCAGCCTTCCGCTCACGCCTGTCTGCCCGCTCCGCGGCTCGCGCGACGCGGCGCGCTAAAAGTTTTTTACAGTGTCGAAATAGGCTTTTTTAGCGCGAGGCATGGTGTCTGCTCCAGCAGGCGCTGGAAAAAAGGGCGCAGCGGTACAGCTCCAACAGACGCGTTAAATTTAAAGCGCCCGCGCCTAGCACATTTCTTACTTTTTGAATCATCAAGAAGATCAAAAACACAAAAATAAATCAACAATAATAGTTCATAGCATTGTTCATAAACATAGTTCAAGTCCAAACGATACGAACGAAAACGATAACTAGATAGATAAATACTAGAAAACTATTCCTCCTCCTCGCTCTCCTCGGTGGTGTAGTCCGACGTGAGGAAGGCGTCATCCCAGCGATCATCATTCTCGCTCCATGTCGACGCCTGCCCCAGGTCGGACCGCGCTAGCGCTGCAGCCTTCCGCTCACGCCTGTCTGCCTGCTCCGCGGCTCGCACCGCCCTCTGCCGCGCCTAGAACTCACGCTCGTCGATGACATCCTGCGGGAAGCGTTGGCACCACACCTTCATGCCTGCTCGTCCGTCTCGGCGATGAGGAGGCGGGGCTTCCGCCTCTGCTGGATGCGGCGGTCCTCCGCGGTGATTAGCCGCGGGGGAGGCGCGCGGGCCTGCACCTCCTCGCGCGTCCGGACTTCCGGATAATTCATCTGTGACCGCGGCCTGGCGAGCCGCCACGCCGCCGCGTCATACGCACGGGCGGCCGCTTGGGCGGTCTCAAACGTCCCGAGCCCGAGGCGTGTATCACCGGAGCATATCTCCGCGTAAAACACGCCGGAGGGGCGGACGCCGCGGTAGCCGGAGCTGCTCCGGGGGCGCCGCGGCATCGTGGCTATGAGGAAGAAGGGCGGCGGGGGCGAGGGAGAAGGGCGCCGGAGACGAGGAAGAAGGGCGCGGCGGCGGCGGTGACGCGACGGAGGCGAAGTCGCAGGCAGGCGCTGGGGGTGGAGGTTTGCGGGCGAGCGCGCGGTTTTTATAGGGAGCGCCGGACGCCGCACGCCAAAACTGCCGCGCGCGTTGCCGCTTTTTCGCGCGCGCGCGTCTTTTTTTTTTTGCGCGTCAGTTTTTCCCGCGCCTGCTGGAGCGCGCCAACCGCTCGCGTGCACAAAAAAAGGCGTTTTCTCCCGCGCACGCCAAATTTTCCACGCCTGTTGGAGATGCTCTAACCCCTAATGGGGGCATCTCCAACAGCAACCCGCAAATTTCCTTCTACACCCGTCCGCGGACAGGGACCAGTCCATGAACACGGATGCAGGAGGACGACATCCAATCATAACCTGTATATGCCCGTCAATAAATTTGAATTCAAATATACTCCGATGCAATCCACACAGCGTGCCGCGCGCCCACCCCCTGGACACGCCCTGATCGTCGGGCGCGCCGGATAGTTACCTTTTACCATCATGTTGGATCGTCTGTATCATACAATCGGTATGGCAGCCATTTTGATATTTTAAGCAAATATAAAAGAGATCAATTAGCCATGCATTGTTCATGTATCGGCATGTTTCTCCTTTCGCTCCTTTTTCTTTGCTAGATGGAAACATGTACTAGATGAAAGCAAAAGGAGAAAAGTAAAAAGGCTGATCCGTATGCTGAAAAATCATATGAATGCAGTGGAGAGCACTTTTTTTTTTTTACATACACACGCACTTTAGATGTAACAATGCTCATATGCATGTTAGGTTCATATTTGCTCAGGCCTATCGTGTGTACCATTCCTTGTTGCAGCTGGGATGGCACTTATATATAGCCGCCCGATTTCATGTGCCTGATTCTATGTCAACATTCAACAAGATAGCTAGCTATCAAGCAAGTTCTGTGTTTAATTATTTACTACTCCGTATGTTCAAGTGAGAGATTGGAGAAAACCAACTTGCTAGCAAGAAGGCTTCTCCTGCTGCGAAGTAACCAATCCGAGTCTCTGCTCCTGGCCCATCTACGATTCAGTAGGTGCGAGGTGATCTGAACGTGCTGGTAAAGAGATGCATGCAAATGCAAATATCTTTCATGCAAACTTTGGAAGGCTCTGTAGTGGCAAGAACAACCACTAGAAGGAGGTTTTGGATGCCAATTTTTGCTAGTTTTGCCACGTACACATGTTGATAATGATGACATTTTCTTTCTGTGGAAGCACGGGAACGGTGTGGTGTTCAATGGAGCAGCTCCTTCCACAAGCGACCTCCTCAAGAAGATCAATTTAGAAGGGCAAGACTGAGGGCAGCCGTGCTGCTGCGAGAGGCCGGATCGCTCCCGGTTAGAGTAGATGGGTGGTCTAGTAGTGAGTAATTCACATGTCGAATGATGGCTTTCACAGCCGTGGCTAAGTTGTAAAAGTATCTGCCTTCTAGGCATCTTCTATCTATGAATTAGATACGTCAAAGATGCTTGAAAGAAGATTGTTAGTCATAATTTGTTTTTTTAACAATCACCAGGAGGAGAGGGTCCCCACATGTATATATTACTCAAAGGCCCAAAGGGTAGCTACATCAAGGATTACAATGAGAGAAGAGGTATAGGCGCCAAAACACGGCATCCTCCCTACTAACAGGGTCCATAAATCTGAAGGCCCAAAGCGTAAAGTCCGAAAAAATGTTCCAAAGAGTATCTAGGGGGTGTGTGTAGCTCATTGCGAAAGACATGAGCGTTGCTGGAGTCCCAGAGCTTCCAAAGGATGGCGAGGGCGACAGTAAGCCAAATGTTAATGTCGAGGCTGACCGGCGTCATAGTAACTCAAACGAGGTCGATGGAGTGAGGGGGCTGCAGCCCTAAGAGAGGGACCGTCCTGTGCCGCACATGGGCAAAGGATGGCGACGTGCATTGCATCGTCATGAGTGAGGGCGGCATCGTGGACAATCTGAATCAGAGGCGATGGTCTTATAATATAAGTTTGCCATTGTGCTCAACCTGTCATGACAGACAAGCTAGTCGAAGATCTTAACCTTGATAGGTGCCTTAGAGCTTCAGATGTACCCTGCGTCGAGATCGATCTCGTGGTCGTAGGAGAGCAACGAGTAGGCGCACCTCGAGGAGAAGGAGGAGCCGTGGGTGAGGAATCTGTTGTCGGGCATGTCGTTCGTGGTAACATCCTACAAGAAAGACAAAATAAACGCAAGCTCTACAGAAGCAACATCGGTTAGGCGGTTCCGTAAAGTAGCGAGTAAATCATTACACACGACATGTGATACCAGGACGAAGGGTGAGATGGAGTGAGAGAAGAGGTGTGGATAGGTGTGTGCGAGCGGAATATGAATAAGTCAAACGCCAAGCCAGAAGAAGGTTTGTCTTTGTTGACACGAGGACTGGCTCCTACTAGCGGTGCCGGGGCCACACGCGGAGGCTGACGCTTGTTGACATGACCTGTTCACAAGCTATGGGGGAGAACAACAAAAGTAGAACTGAGACCAAAGAGCGAGTCAGCACAACATTTCATGCAAGTTTGCCCGTGACGACATTCCTGGTCGATCGATGAGGGGATACTCATCACTGGGTTTACGTCCTCCCTCGGAGCCAGCCAATGCAAGGACACTCAAGCATCAACAAACAACTCAAGCCAGTCAAGCCCCAAACGTGTAGTATATCACTGTCCCGACATTTACATGCTCCACAACGATCGTCCCCGAAAACACCAGCTGTCCCTCTCGATCGTGTCGACAATCTCTAAACACATAATGTATTCATGTGATCATGTCAGACCCTTTAATGCCATGGTGCGCTTTTTCCTCTGCACACTGGTGCTGATGCTTGGCCAATGTCTGTCACACAATAATTGCATGGCTTAGTAAAGTGCGGATGTGGTGCCATTTTTTCTTCGGGTCCATTGCCATGTCCATAAGGAAATTGACTTAGGGGGTAATGCTCATTACCTTTATACACTATGTTGTAAAGTTAGAATGTGACTGATGATTAACATTGGCGAACCTGCCATTCGTTGTGACTTAGTAAGTCAATAATTTTTTTTTGTCAAAAAAAAGTAAGTCGATAATTTCAATGTGATAGCTGTTTGATTGTGATCTTTTTTGAGGGAGTGACAAAATTGCTTGTGGGTTATGAATACTGGAAGGCTGGCACAGTAGTACTTTTTTTTAGAACAATGGAATAGTGCTAGTACTTAAAACGGTAAAAGTAGTCAGAAGAGGCCATATATGGGCTAAACTGGTTTTCACAGCCCATATTGATGTACATTCCTACTTCCACCAGCCCTTCTGCTGAAGAAATATTCCGCCAAACTACTAGCATTTCCAGCAAAATATACATGACCCCCTCACACCGGCCATACGTTTGTGTGTGTCCTTCATGCTAATACAGCTTTGCAATTACAAAAGCTAGCCTACCTACGTTGGAGTATATATAGGTGTTTTTGTGTTAGATCTAAGTTGCACTTCATGCCTTATGTAGATTAACTGTATATCCTAGTCAGCTGTTCAAACTTCAAAGTTGAGGGCGAGAGATATGAAAACTACGAGTTCAAACTTATGATGAGAGATTGGAGCAAACCAAAACCCCAACACCAACCGAGAGCAATTGACAAGAGTTATACACTAGCCGATCATTTTATTTGATGGTGGATAGCAGTGGAGGTGGTCAAAAGAAGTCGGTGTCCCAGTGGTTAATTAACTAACTAGTGGCTGGGGTGCGCCCTAGGCCCACCTCTTGAGGCGTCATTGTGCACACTAATCAAGTTTTCATAATTGTTAACATGTTGATGATGCAGATAAGCCACATTTTTCATGCTTTGCTCAAATCTTATCTTCAAATCCATCTCTCCTTCAGGTTTCTTTTGAGCTTTATCAACATAACTATTTCACAAACAATAGCAGCTCCTAGAAAACCTTTGTCATGGCTCTTCTAAATCACATTCATACATGTGATCTTGTCAAGATACCCAACAAATTAATATCCAACCACACGTATAAAACTTACTATCTTGTAAATTAATATCTAACCACACGTATAAAAATTACTAACCTGTAAATTAATAGGAAATAAAAATCCATGTAGAATCACATGAAGCATCAAGAGAAAGGTATTGGAGGGGAACACACACCTTATGAACCCAAGTTGAATCGTGGGTGTTCATCATATTCCATTGAAACAGATTAGAAAATGAGGGAGCACAATCCATATATGTTCATCCTAAGTTTCGATCTATTAGATATCACAATAGAAAACAAATAAAGAGTTGTGTATCTAAGACGTAGTGGTTCATGGTCGGGGTGGTGCAGAGTCAACACCAGCAGCAACAGGAGCACCATCCCGTAGGGCGTGCCAGACAATGAATCCATGGTGTCTCCTTTGTCTCGTTGTTGTTGTCGTCCTGGGCACCCGTGTTCCTCTTGTCGACCACCAAAAAGGAAGAGCTTCCATCAGTGACGGATAGTCTAGATTCTTCTAATCTTCAGCAAACTGCCAAATCGAAACGAACAGAGTTTTTTTTTCACATATACAATTCAATACTTCTATGATAGATACAACTAGTATAATCAATCCAACAATGATTCATGTGGTTCTACAAAAAGCAAAGCTATAATATCATATAACAGTTCACTAAAAGGTTCAATATTTCTTATTACTTAGTGAACTCCTCTTACTGAATATGGTTACAACTTTGGTCACAACCGTAATGTTCTTCCTTATCTTTTGAGATTAAAATGTAATGAATGTGCTCCTTGAGATTGCTATTTCTAATTGTTTGTATTAGCTAATATAGGAAAGGCGAGATTGTTATATAGGAATTCCATGATTTATTGATTTTCTTGTAACAAGAATGTCCACAAGAACATTTCTGAATCCTGAAACAAGTCTCTTTATGTGTGTGCCAACGAATACAGAACCAACCTTCTTTAATAAACTTCGCTTTCTGTGAATATCAATATATTATAATTACCTACTGAAACAATCATCCAGATTGTTTATAGAAGAGATTACCAAATTTTCATGTACAGATTTAGATGTCATTCTGTTGCTATTTATAAGGGTTTCAGTTTTTTGTTCCTTTATGGCTTTATCATTTATTTTTCTAAGAACTTAAGCATTACAGGTATGACGAAGAAAGATAATCTAGACATGTGTTCTGTTCCTAATCTAGACCCATCTAGAGGGAGGGCGCTGGAGGAGGAGAAAGGAGAGAAATATGACCTAAGGGGAGGCTCATGTAGTGCAAGGAGTCATCCTGGTGCGCTATAGGTGGTGCTCAGAGTTCTCCCAACTCCTACAATAATTGCTCAGAGTAATGCAAAACCTGAAAAGTGGTTTTCAGATTCAAACTCCTAAAAAACAATGCACAAATTATTTTCTTCAGCATATGATTCATTCAATTTGAGAAGAATTCAAAATTATTTACTCTAGTGAGCATGTAAAATTAGAGATTTTATTAGAAGTATTTTATTCTCTTTATCTAGCTAGAAATTCTAATAAAAAATCTCATTTCACTATGAATATATATGTTATGAAATTTCCTTAAAGCAAGAAATAATGATTTACATAAAAATATATTAGTTCGGAAAAGGAAAATAAAAAATCTCATTTCACTATGAATAAAGTAGTAGTGCTACACGGGGAAGCTGACGTCTTTTTTTTGTTGAAATGGAGGCAAAAGCTTTGCATCATCTCATTAATAAAGAAGAAGGTTTAACAAGGTCTTATGAGGGTCATTAATCCTCCACAAATGATAAAAGTAAGGCCTACTCTCGCGGCATCAACGATCCCAAATGTTTACTCCGGCCAACACCCAATTCTTGGCCTGCACGCGGATGTCCTCAATCACCTTGGTTGGCATCGCGGATTTGTTCTCGAACACCCTCACATTTCTTTCTTTTTAGACCTCCCAAGAGACAAGCATCATAAGTGAAGAAACCGCCTTTCGTCTGTGTCCTGGAGCTAGCACCATCCTTGCCCACCACTCGGGGACCGTCTGAATCCCTGCCCAAGCGTCGGTGTCGAGCTCTAGTGCGTCCAAACCACCTCGCACCGCATTCCAAATGCGTGTGGAGAACATGCATTTGAACAGCAAGTGTGCCGCTGTCTCCGGCACCCTTTTCCAAAGCTTGCATGTGTTGTAGTTTGGCTACCCACACCATTGTAGCCGGTCCGCTGTCCAAATTCTATCCTTGTTTACTAGCTAAGCGAAGAACTTGCACTTGGGCGGTGCCCAGTTTCCTCAAACCACCTTCGTCGCATTGTTGTACCGTCATCACAACATTTCTTGCAAGCTTGCACGTGATGTTGTTCCTGGTCGATCGATGAGAGGAGGGATCACTCGTCACTGGGTTTCCTCCCTCCACCCCCCAGCCAATGCAAGGACAGCAACGCACATCGTGGGATGCAAGACCGTCAAGGAGATCAGCAAATCCTATATACCTAAGAAGTTCATCCTCACTTCCTCTTCACCTTCTCCACAAATTCATGCCCATGCCTGTGCTCGAGACTCGAGAGTGGTTTTTCATCCTCTAATGATCATCGACCTTCATGGTGGGACAAATTTGAAGCCTACGTTGCCAGTACCCATCGCTTGCTGGTGTTGTGGGTGTTGGTTGCAGCCCCCCCCCCCCCCCCCCCCCCCCCCCCCGGTGTCGCCTCCCCTCTCCATACCAGGTCACCCAGCAACCTCTTGTTCGTGGCCGCCATCGATTCAGCCCTTGCCCATCCAATTTTTACAGATCTGGTTTTAAATCCAGAAATTTAGAAATTGCTGTGCCTAGAAGTGCATCAGTTAAACGATGAGGATTGATACGATCTGGTTGTTGTACTACATTTTCCTTATATGTTTCTATGTCATATTGCCACTCTTTTTCTTCTGTGTTTATGGATTTTAAGTGCTGCTATAATTTGTTTTTCACTTAGGCTGATGTGGTCTGCCTGTGAACTAAAGATGGACAGAAATTCAGTAATGTTCGTACAGAATATTATGGATGCACTCATGCACACCATCTATTCAGTTTGTAGAAGCGAATGTCATGGTAAGAGTGCATTTTATTTAGCTTCATTTGTAAGCAGGAAAATAAGAGTACAAATATGTTGGGTACCCTCAATCATTAATTTCCAATAATGCTATTTATTAACTCCCGGGTCGGCATACCATGATATGTAGGTAACGAAAGAGCATGTCTAGGAACAGAGATTACTAAGCAATGTCTTTTTCTTTCCAAGCAAGCACAGTCAAATACAGATGCTAGGAATAGAAGATTCCTTCTCTGATTAGTATTCTTCTTTCAATATTATTTGGTTATATTTCCCCCCTTTTTAGGACCAGACGAGGTATTTTCTCTTGGTAGACATTTGTATATATGGCAATTTGGGCTGCAACATTGCAAGCTAATCTTCCTGTTTATATATTTTATTTGCAGGGTATTGTGTTACTACTAAGAGTGCAAGCAACCTGAATGGTAAATATTTAACTTTTTTGCACATGTAGAACTACCCATGTCTTTTTAATTGTGTTGATTCTTGCAGTCTCAATTATCTTCAACCTTACCTATGATACTTAAGCCACATCATGGCAAATATAGATTGAACTGGTAACTAGCTTTCAGTTTTGTATTTTTTCCGAAACACCTAGACGGGTAGACACTAGAAAAGTTCATTTTGTTTTTCTGCAAATATATAACGAACCATTTTTTTATTGGTTTCAAGAAGAGCAGTGAACGACAAGTTTTACCGTCATGACTCAAATGTAGATTATACAATACCGTTTTGTCTACTTTGATCATCGTGGTCTTGATGCCTTTCTTTTTCTTATTTGAAAGTGCATATATACTAAAGAAGCAGAATGACATCATTGTCTGTATATAATCATGTTGTAAGATCTAACTATCCTATAGCAAACAATCTGCCATATGTACACTGAGATGGCCTTTCCCTCCCCTACAGTGTGTGGAAATGTCCAGATCAAATGATTTCTTGATGATTTAAATATATATACCAAGATTCCCAACAGTACATTACGGCTCTTAAATTTTCCTTTGCATTATTCATTTTTTTACACTGGAAAGTGAAGTCAACAACAAATCTGTCAGAACATTTTAGGGATGATATATTTGAGCATATTATGCCTTTTTTTTATGTCTCTTTGATACGACTATATGCATAGCTAAACATCTCCCGTAGCAACGTACAGGGTATCATCTAGTAACCTCAAGCACGTCAAGCCTCAAACGAGTGAGTATCACTGTCCAAGCATTTACATGCTCCATAACGACGTCCCCCCGAAAACTCCAGCTGTTCCCCTCGATACAATCCATAAACGCATCATGTGTTCATGTGATCACGTCACACTCTTAAATGCCATGGTGCGCTTTTTCCTCTACGCAGGGGTGTGGATTCTTGGCCAATGCCTGTCGCACACTAACTGCATGGCTTAGTAAAGTGTGGATGTGGTGCCACTTTTTCTTCGGTCCATTTCCAAGTCCATAAGGAAATTGACTTAGGAGGCAATTTGAGAATGGCGTTTTGGAGGCCGAGCTCCATGGAGGCCTTTATTTTTGAAAAATTCAAATTTAAATTTTTACGTTTCAAAAAATTCTGAAAAAAAATATGTGTGTATGTAAGGATGTAACCCATATGTGTGTAAAATTTTATGATGAAATACGTTGAAATGCGACCTGTACAAAAAAGACAAATTGATGGCCTGAGAGGATGAATAGTATCATGTGTTAAACAGCCCCAGATTTGTCTTTTTTGCACAGCCCTCATTTCAACGTATTTTGACCTGAAAATTTACACACATGTGTGTTATGCCTTCATGTATATCTGTACTTTATTTCAGAATTTTTTAAAATGTAAAAATATGAATTATGATGAAATTTGAATTTTAAATTTGGAGGCCTTCAGTGAGCTCGGTCACCAAAGGCAATTTCCGGAGGTACTAACGCTCACTACCTTTATATACTATCTGGTAAAGTTAGAATGTGACTGATGATTACCACTTGCGAACCTGCCATTTGCAGTGACGAAGTAAGCTAATAATTTTTCCAACGTGATAATTGTTTGATTGTGATTTTTATAGTGATTTTTTTATGAGAGTGATAAAATTACTTGTGGTTATGAATGCTGGAAGGCTGGAATAGTATCTTTTTGAGGGGAATGAAACAGCTAGCAGTACTCCCTTTCTAAAGTAATATACGACTAATAGGCCATGTGGTTATCCTGACATCTCTTTCCTCCTCCACAAGAAAAGCTCTTCTCCTTTTGTCGGCGCCGCCGCCGGTCCGCCCCATCTCCGATGGCCTCTAGGCCATGGAGGTGCGGAGGATCTCGGCCCCCCGCCGGCAGGAGGGACCCCGTTCTCGTTCTTGTTAGATTCAGCGTATTGGTTGGGGCTGTGTGGCGACGGCGATATCCCATAGTAGGAATAATGTCTCCCACGTTCTATCCCCGTCCCGATGGTGTGTCTAGCATCATCGGAGGGCGTGTGGAGGTTTGTCTCCGTCGGATCTCGCGGGATTCGGTCGGTGCTGGTCTTCGGTGGATCTGTTTGGATCCGGTCTTCGTTCGCCTTTGTTTGGGTGTTTACAGGTTTGGTTCTTCTGATCTACGACTTTCTTCATCGGCGATGGTTGCTACTCTGGTGCGCTGGTCCTATGGGGCCTTAGCACGACGACTTCCCGACTGTTTACTACAACAAGGTTTGCCCGGCTCCGGTGAGGGAGGGGCGATGACGGCGGCGTGCCTTCGGCTCGCTCCAGTGCTTGTAGTCGTCGCTAGGTGGTCCACGGACATGGTTGTAATTTTTATTACCTCTGTTGTTCTTTGTACTGCCATGATTGAAGATGAATAGATTGGAAGTTTCTCGCAAAAAAAAAAAGTAATATACGACTTTTTTTTCTTCAGAGAGGGAGTACCTTTTTAGAACAAGGGAATTGTAGTACGTAACATGGCAAATGGACAGAAGAATACATATATGGGTTAGACTGGTTTTCATGGCCCATATTGATGTACACTAGTGGTTGGGGTGTGCCTTTGCGCTCCTCTTGAGGCGTTCGTGTGCGCTCCTATATTTTCTCAGCGCATTGGGCTGCCTTGTTTGGTCCCCGGTCTCGCTCCGGAGCGATTTGAGTTAGAGATGTTAATCTAGTAGACAGTGACGTAGCTTGGGTTGAATAAGGGGGGAGGGGGCAAAAAAATATGTGTTTCGGGCTCATTTTCCTTCACATATGGGCCAAATACTAAGGGGTATTTTAGAAAATTTCCATGGACTTGGGGAGGGGGGCAACGGCCCAGGTTAGCCCCTGAGAAGCTCCACCACTGCTAGTAGATATATAACATTAGAATATTCATAGCTTAGATCAATCAACCCAGAAACAAAGATAAGGTTATGTGTGTATGCTATAGGAGTACATACCATGTTTGATCAACCATATGTACGAACTGAATTTTTGTTACACTGTAGTTTCAAATCTTATTACAGAGATTCATTTAGTATCTTCACACTTCTAGCAACAACTCACAAGTGCACCACATAATAAGATTCACTAAACAAGTTTCTGATCTTCTGCTAGAACAACCTTCCATTAAAGCCTGCAAATATCCCTCTGTCTTGATACAAACAGGCAGTGCATTTACTGACGTAGAAATATAACAGAAAGTATGAAGAACATAATTTCAATGCAAACCATTAAAGATGAGCCATCTGTAGTATAACTCAAAGCAACATCACACTACATTAAAGATGAGCCATCTGTAGTAACTCAAAGCAACACCACACAAACCCGTATATGTGGAATAATATAGAAACATATTAATCTTCTTAAACTCTTCCTCCTCACCCTTCATCCAATTGTGCGTCCCTACAACAGCTCATGGTTACTTTTGCCTTAAATCACCTAAATCATGCTACGGTACCCGAGAAAGTTAAGTTTTTTTTTTGAATTTTCACCGGGGGAGGAGGGGGAGCCCCTCAACCACCTGAATATATTACCCAAAAAAGGGGGACAAAGCACCCTGAATGTTTAGATTACAAAGAGAGAACAGACTATCCACCACCCCTAGAGGGGGGCAAGCTTCTCAAGCAGCCCTAAGAACAGAGAGCTAGACATCAATGTGCGAGTGGTCATCCATTTTCATCCGAGCACGCCAGAGCCCCGCATCGTCCCGGCATGCCTTGAGGGTAGCAGCAAGGGACGGCGAGCCGTCCATGAAAACAACATCATTTCTTCGCTTCCAGAGCCGCCAGCAGCAGAGAAGGACGAATGCACCAGGGGAGGCAGCTCCGACCGCTGGGGAAGCGTCAAAGTTCTAAAGAGCCCCCACCGAAGCGCCGTCCGGCGAGAGGCCGACACACCTCCAGAATTGCACCGCGAACGGGCAACCGAAAATGAGGTGGTTGGCGGTCTCCAGCTCCGCCTCACAGCAGGGGCACCCTGCCTCCTCCGCCGAAAGGATAGTCTTACACAGCAGCACGCCCCGCGTGTGGATGCGCGACAACGAGAGCAGCCAGCCGAAGAACTTGACGCGCGACGGAGCTCGAGTCGACCAAAGAAAGGACGCAGCGGCCGACTCCACCCCGCCAAAGTGCGAGAGGGCGTACGCCTCCCGAGACGAGAATTTGCCCTTAGGGGCAGCGCAAGGAGTAGCGATCCGAGAGTCAGGCGCCGTAGTAGGATGACGCCCCTCCAGCAGCAGCTGGACCGCCGCGCACTCCCGAACAGCCAGGGGGGTGAGCCGGGGCACGAGCAGAGCACGCACGCCACGCCGCCGGGCATCCCAACCCGTGACCTCCGGGCAGGTAGCGTGGGAAAAGAGGGCGGGAAACGCCGCGCGGAGAGGCCCTCCAGCCAGCCACGCGTCATGCCAAAATGAGGTGGCCTTCCCGTTGCCCACCTCCACTCGTGTGAGAGCCCGATACACGGGCAGGAGCCCCTGAAGGGCCCCCCAGTGCTCGCCCTCGAGGGTGGAGTTACGCGGGGCCAGGAGCGACCTCCCGTCCAACTGGTCCCAAACCCAGGAGGCCCACCTAGACGGGGAGCGGGAGTGTAGATGATGGAGAAGCTTGAGGAGGAGGCAGTCGTGCTGGACTCCAAGAGCCCTTACTCCGAGCCCGCCCTCGGCCTTGGACCGGCAGACCCGCTCCCATGCGACGAGGCACTGAGCGCCAGACGCCCGATCAGCCACATTCCAGAGGAATGCCCGTCGAAGACCATCCAGTTAGACAAGACAGCCGGCGGGAGTCGCATTGCCGCCATGGCGTAGGCAGGGAGAGAGTCGAGCACTGCGTTGATGAGCACCAGACGTCCTGCGGGAGATAACAGTCTCGCGCGCCACCCTGCCAGGTACTTGTCCACCTTGGCAATCATGGGTGCGAAGTCGTCGAGCTTGAGCTTGTCGCAGGAGAGAGGCAACCCAAGGTAGGACCGCGGAAAGGTGCCGACGCTGCACCCAAAGGACGCCACCATGGCCGAGAGCACCCCGGGGTCGACGTGCATGTGGACGAGGGTGCTTTTGGAGTAGTTGATGACGAGCCCCGTCGCCGCAGCGAAGAGGTCAAGGATGACTCGCAGCCGCTCCGCGGCCGCAGGGGCGGCGCGCATGATGATAAGAGTTTCGTCGGCATACTGGAGCACCACCGGCGGTGCACCATCAACCAAGGGGTGGCGAACAGCCCCGTCCGCCCTGATCAATCGCTGGAGCACATCGGCGACCAGGAGGAACAGGTTGGGGGAGACGGGATCCCCCTGGCGTAGCCCCTTCCGGACCGCGAACCACCGCCCCAGAACACCGTTGAGGAGCACCACCGCCTTTGAGGACTTAAGGATGAGGTCCATCCAGTCGCACCAGGTGGGGGGGGGGGGGGGAACCCCGCACCTCCATGATCCGACGAAGGCTGGGCCAGTTGATGGAGTCGAATGCTTTAGCGAAGTCTAGCTTGAACACCAGCGCGGGCGCGCGCCACTAATGACAGCATTGCACGAGCTCAGCAGCGTAGACGAAGTTCTCCGAGATGCTACGTCCGGACAAGAAGCCAGACTGGTCCTCGTCAATGAGGGCGCCAATCTGAAGCTGGAGCCTCGTGGTTAGCCCACGACAGAGAATCTTCACATCACCGTTTTGAAGAGAAACGGGTCGGAAATCTCCGGGGGCCGGCACCCCATCCGTCTTGGGAAGCAGGGCGATGAGGGCCCTATTGATCCCATCCAGCCTCGCCGAGCCTCAGTGAACGTCATCGAAGAGCCGCTGGAGATCGTCCGCCACCTTCGGCCAAGCCGCTTGGTAGAAGGCGGGCCCAAGGCCGTCTGGGCCGGGTGCACTCGACCGGTCCAGAGCGAAGACTGCCGCGCGGATCTCCTCCCGGGCGAATGGCGCGACCAGAGGGGTGGCATCAACCGTCGGCGCACCGTAGTAGAGGGACGCCAGGTCAAAGCCCCAAGAGGTATGAGAGACCCGACCCAGTAGGTTGGAGTAGAACCGCCGCAGCGCCATCTCTTTAGTGTTATGAGCAACGAGCTCGACGCCGTTGACAGCGAGGACCCGGATGGCGTTGCAGTGCCGCCGGTGGGATGCGCGGGCGTGGAAGTAGCCGGTGTTCTCATCGCCCTCCGCCACGGCGCGACACTTCCCACGCTGCCGCCAGTAGGCAGACTGCCGCGCCACCGAGCCTGCGAGCGCCAAACGTGCATCACTCCGCAGCTCACCCTCGTTGCGGGAGAGCCGACGGTGTTCCTCCAGGAAGTCTAACAGGTCAATCAGAAACATGCAATTGTTATCGAAAACGGGAATGAATTTGTGTTGTCGTTTCCAAACCTTGGCAGCAGACCTGAGGCGTTTCTTCTAACGAGCAAGACGTGTAGCGGCGCAGGGGGCAGACTGAGGGACGCCGGACCAGGCATGCAAAACCGAGGGGAGAAACTGGGGATCCAGTAGCCACGAGTTTTCGAAGAAAAAACGCCCCATAGAAGGGATGCGAGTAGAGACTGAGACCACCAGAGGGAAGTGGTCGGAAGTGGCCCGGGGGTGAGAAGCAAGCGTAGAGTCAGGGAACAAAGAGTCCCAACTGGAGTAAAAAAAGGCCCGGTCGAGCCGCGCAAGAGTGGGGGGATCATATTTGTTCGACCAAGTCAAACGGCGGTCCGTGAGAGGGAGCTCGAACCAGGCCAAGGCGTTGATCATAGAGTTGAACACGGACGCACGCCCAACGTCAAACCGGTTATTGTTTTTCTTGCGCGGGTGACGGATAAGATTGAAATCACCCACGACCAGCCACGGCCCCTGGACGGACGGGGCTAGGGCAAGCATGTCGTCCACAAAGTCTGCAGTGAGAGAGTGGTCCGCGGGGGCGTAAACGTTAGTGACGGAGAAGGCGACATCAGAGACCGTGGAAATCAATGACATGGTGAGCGAGAACCGAGACCTCGTGGACCCGACGAGGGACAAGAGGTGAGGGTTCCAAGCAATAACCACGCCCCCTCGCGACCCGTCGGCATCGTTAGTAACAAAATCGGAGAGACAAGCAGGGAGGAAGGAGCGGGCTTTTTGCACCTCGAGCGTAGCAAGTTTGGACTCCTGCAAACAAGCAACAATGGGAGTCGCAGAGGAGATGGAGTTACGAACAAGGTCGCATTTATCTCCGTCACCCAAGCCCTGGACGTTCAAACAGAGGAAGGAAAAGCATTGAACGGAATTAACCATGGACACTGCATAACACCCAGCGAGCAAAACAAACGCACATGACGTGGCTTGAGACTGCGTCGGTATTTCCCCAAAGAGGAAGGGATGATGCAGCACAACGACGGTACGTATTTCCCTCATTTATGAAACCAAGGTTATCGAACCAGTAGGAGGATCACCATCACCCAATAAGCAGCACCTGCACACAAACACCAAATACTTGCAACCCGACGCGAAAGAGAGGTTGTCAATCTCTCTACGGTAAAAAGATAGATTAGGTTGTGATGGATAGGAGAGATAGATCTCTCAAGAACACAAATAAAAAGAGTAAATATGCAGCAATATGTTTTTGGGTTTTTGGTTTTGTAGATCTGAAAACAAAGATTGCAAAAAAGTAGATCGGAAAGCAATATGTTGGAAAAGTAGACCCGGGGGCCGTAGGGTTCACTAGTGTCTTCTCTCATGAGTATAGCGCACGGTGGGTGAACAAATTACTGTTGGGCAATTGATAGAAAATCGAATAGTCATGACGATATCCAAGGTGATGGTCATTATATAGGCATCACGTCCAAGATAGATAGACCGACTCCAGCCTGCATCTACCTCTATTACTCAACACATCGACCGCTATCCAGCATGCATCTAGTGTATTAAGTTCATGGAAAAATGGAGTAATGCAATAAGAACGTTGACATGATGTAGACAAGATCTATCCATGGAGGAATAGACCCCATCTTGTTATCCTTAATAGCAACGATACATGCATGTCTTGCTGCCCCTTCTGTCACTGGGAAAGAACACCGCAAGATCGAAGCCATCACAAAGCACATCTTCCCATGGCAAGAAAAATCGATCTAGTCAGCCTAACTAAACCAAAGATTTGGAGAAGAAATACGAGGCTATAAGTAATCATGCATATAAGAGATCGAAGAAGACTCAAATAATATTCATGGATAGAAACTGATCATGAACTCAAAATTCATCGGATCCCAACAAACACACCGCAAAAGTTTACATCAAATAGATCTCCAAGAGACCATTGTATTGAGAATCATAAGAGAGAGGAAGCCATCTAGCTACTCCCTACAGACCCATAGGTCTGTGGTGGACTACTCACGCATCATCGGAGAGGCACCTATGAGGAAGATGAACCCCTCCGTGATGGTGTTTAGATTGGATCTCGAGGTTCTGGAACTTGCGGCGGCTGGAATTGTGTTTCGTCGACTCCCCTAGGGTTTTTGGTATATTTGGGAATTTATAGGCATCAGAGGCGGTGGAGAGGGGCCCCGAGGAGGGCACAACCCATCAGGGCGCGCCGGGGCCCCCCTGGCGCGCTCTGGTGGGTTGTGGTCTCCTCAGCCCACTCCCCCGGCACTTCTTTGGCCCACTGGGTGTCTTCTGGTACAGAAAAAATCTCCAAAAAGTTTCGTCGCGATTGGACTCCATTTGGTATTGATTTTCTACAAAGTAAAAAACAAGCGAAAATAGCAACTGGCACTTTGGCACTATGTCAATAGGTTAGTCCCAAAAAATGATATAAAGTTGTTATAAAATGATTGTAAAACATCCAAGAATGGTAATATAACAGCATGGAACAAGCAAAAATTATAGATACGTTGGAGACGTATCAGCATCCCCAAGCTTAATTCCTACTCGTCCTCGAGTAGGTAAATGATAAAAACAGAATTTTTGATGTGGAATGCTGCCTAACATGTTCATCATATTCTTTTCTTTTGTATGGCATGGACATTTGGACTTGTAAATGATTCAAGGCAATAGTCTAGTTTTAACATAATGACTTCAATACTCAAGCATGTCAACAAGCAACCATGTCTTTCAAAATATCAACACTAAAGAAAGTTATCCCTAGCCCATCATGCTCAATCATTGATCCATTCATGAAACGCACTCAAATATTAGCTATGCCCAATGCTCAAGTACGATCATAGTGCCCCCTAGTTGGTGCTTATAAGAGAAGATGGAGACTCAAAGTAAAAATAAAAATTGCATAAAGTAAATAGATAGGCCCTTCGCAGAGGGAAGTAGGGATTTGTACAGGTGCCAGAGCTCAAGGTTTAAATTTTGAGAGAAAAATATTTTGGGTGGCATGCTTTTCCTGTCAACGAAAACGACAAAGTAGCTCACAATACTTTCCATGCTAGATATATCATAGGCGGTTCCCAAACAGAAAATAAAGTTTATTCATTTTTCCACCAAACTTTCACTTTCCATGGCGGGCCGTATCCACGGTTGTCTTCCATACCAACACTTTCCAAGGAATTTATTATTTGACAACATAAAGTATTTTTTTTTCTTTTTCATTTCGGGAATGGGCATCCCTATTACCGCCGCACTCTCGTGCAATGACAAGTGAATAAACACTCATCTTGAGAATAACACATCTAGCATGGAAAAATATTGGACACTCCCCACCGTTTCATGAGCGGTACGGGCACACAAAAGTGAAAATTTATTTTGAAAATTTAGAGATGGCACATACAAATTTGCTTGGAACGGCATGGAAATACCGCATATAGGTAGGTATGGTGGACTCATAAGGCAAAACTTGGTTTAAGGACTTTGGATGCACAAGTAGTATTTCTACTTAGTACAAATGGAGGCTAGCAAATAGATTGGGAAGCAACCAAACCAAGAAACGAAAATTCACATAAGTGAGCATTGAACATAACTAACACCGAATAACGCACCACAAGTAGGATGTAACTTCATTGCATAACTATTGACTTTCGTGCATGCATAGGGAATCACAAACCTTAACACCAATATTCCTACTAAGCACAATTACTCATTAACATGACTCACATATTACTATCATCATGTTTCAAAACTATTACAAGGAATCAAGTTTAATTTGTCCAATGATCTTCATGAAAGTTTTTATTATATCCTCCTTGGATATCTATCACTTTGGGACTAGTTTCATATATTGCCATTGCTTTTTGGCAAGCTCAAACAAATTTAAGTGAAGCACATGAGCATAAAGATTTCATCTATCAAAAAGGTATAAGTGAAGCATGAGAGGATTTATTCAAAATTTACCTACTCTCAAATTAATCTAAGTGAAGCATGAGAGTATTTCTACAAAAATTTCCAAGCACACCGTGCTCAAAAGGATATAAGTGAAGCACTAGAGCAATTCTATAGCTCAAAAAGTTTAAGTGAAGCACATAGAGCAATTCTAACAAATCATAGCATGATTTTGGATTTCTCAAATAGGTGTGTCCAGCAAGGATACAAGGGAAAAACTAACAAACAAAGGAAGCAAAGATACAAGACGCACCAAGCAAAACTCATGACATGTGACGAATAAAAATATAGCTCCAAGTAAAATACCGATGGTCGTTAGAAGAAAGAGGGGATGCCACTCGGGGGCATCCCCAAGATTAGTTGCTTGTTTCTATTTGGATATATCTTGGGGGTGCGGTAGAATCCCCAAGATTAGGCTTTTATTACTCCTTATTCCTTCATCCATCGTGATCTCACCTAAAACTTGAAACTTCAATCACACAAAACTCAACAAAATCTTCGTGAGATCCGTCAGTATAATAAAGCAAATCACTACTTTAGGTACTGTTGAAAACCCATTCATATTTTATTATTGCATTATACCTACTGTAGTTTAACTTTACCATGGCTCATACCCTTCAATATAACCCATAGATTCATCAAAACAAGCACACAATGCAACGAAAACAGAATCTGTCTTAAACATAATAGTCTGTTGTAATCTGTACTCTACCCATACTTATGTAACTCTAAAAATTCTGAAACATTAGGAAAACGTAAGGAATTTGTATAGAAACACTGTGTTAAAATTTCAACTCAAGATCACATTCCAGCAAAAAATGAAAATTCATATACTGGACGCAAAGTTTCTGTTTCAGATTCAGCATCGCTTCTACTCATCCTATGAATCATCCTAAAGGCTTTACTTGGCACAAACACTAAATAAACCATAAAAACACAATAATAACAGAGGCATAATTGTGTCAACACTCAAAAACAGAAAGGAAAAAGCAAAAATTTATTTATTCATTGGGTTGCCTCCCAACAAGCGCTATCGTTTTACGCCCCTAGCTAGGCATAACGCATAGATTCAAGTATTGTCATCTTTAGTTTTGGATCCATAGTATGCCCTCATGATTGATTCATGTGGTGGCTTAATTATTGTTCTAGGGAAGTGTTCCATACCCTTTCTCAAGGGAAATTGAAAACGAATATTGCCTTCTTTCATATCAATCACGGCACCTATAGTGCGTAAAAACGGTCTACCAAGTATAATGGGACAAGACGGATTGCAATCAATATCAAGCACAATAAAATCAATAGGCACATAGTTCCTATTTGCAAGAATAAGAACATCATTAATTCTTCCCAAAGGATTTTTAATAGTAGAATCCGACAAGTGCAAATTAAGAGAACATTCTTCAATATTGGTGAGACCAAGCACATCACATAGAGACTTCGGAATCGTGGAAACACTAGCACCCAAATCACACAAAGCAAAGCATTCATAATTTTTAATCTTGACCTTAATGGTAGGTTCCCACTCATCATGTAATTTTCTAGGAATAGAAATCTCCAACTCCAACTTTTCTTCAAAAGATTTCATCATGGCATCAACGATATGTTTAGTAAAAGCTTTATTTTGCTCATAAGCATAGGGTGAATTCAACATGGATTGCAGCAAAGAAATACATTCAATCAAAGAGCAACTATCATAATTGAAGTCTTTGCAATCCAAAAGAGTGGGCACATCAATAGTTAATGTTTTGACCTCTTCAAACCCACTTTTATCAAAATTTACATCAAGATTTTCACCCTCCAAATTATTGGGACGCCTTCTAGCTAAAGTTGACTCTACTTCAGTCCCTTCATTATGAATTTTAATATTACTAAACAAGGAATCAATTGAAGAAACACCTATGACTTTAAGATCTTCATCTTTCTTATGAAGGTAATCACTAGAAAACGATTTTTCTAAGATTTCTCTTTTAGCTCTAAGCATAGCGGTCCTTTTCTTACTTTCATCCATAGAGACATATAAAGATTTAATAGATTCATCAATCTTAGGCACAAAAGCTTTCAACTTGAGATTTTCAACATCATGAGAAATTCTATCAATGCTTCTAGACATATCATCAATCTTATTCAACTTTTCTTCTATCGTAGTATTGAAAGCCTTTTTCGCATTGATAAATTCTTTAATATTACTCTCAAGATCAGAGGTGTTCCTATTATTATTGTAAGAAGAATTACCATAGGAATTACCTTAATTATTAGAGAAATTTCCAGGAAACGGCCTAGGATTAAAATTACCTCTATAAGTATTGTTATTGAAATTGTTTCGCGAGACAAAATTCACATCTACGGAATCACTATTTTGCTCAATCAAGGTAGACAAAGCCACATCATTAAGATCAATAGGAGCATTTTTACTAGCAACCAATTTCATCAAAGCATCAACTTTATCACTCAAAGTACGAATTTCCTCTACCGAATTAACTTTTTTACTAGTAGGTGCTCTTTCGGTATGCCATTGAGAATAATTAGCCATGATATTATCTAGCAATTTAGTGGCTTCACCCAAAGTAATCTCCATAAAAGTACCACCCGCGGCGGAATCTAAAAGATTTCTAGAGACAAAATTCAACCCCGCATAAATTTTTTGTATGATCATCCAAAGATTTAAACCATGAGTAGGACAATTTCTTAGCATCAACTTCATTCTTTCCCAAGATTGTGCAACATGTTCATGCTCTAGTTGCTTAAAATTCATGATTTGCGTCCTAAGGGAAATAGTTTTCGTGGGCGGAAAATACTTAGTGATAAAAGGATCCTTGCAGTTATTCCAAGAATCGATACTATTGCGAGGCAAAGAGGAAAACCAAATTTTTGCACGATCCCACAAGGAAAAAGGAAATAGTTTCAACTTCACAATATCATTGTCCACATCTTTTTTCTTTTGCATATCACACAATTCTACGAACATATTTAGATGGGACGCGGCATCCTTATTAGAATTACCGGCAAATTGATCTTTCATGACAAGATTTAACAAAGCGGCATTAATATCACAAGACTCCGCACTAGTGGCGGGAGGAGCAATAGGCGTACTAATAAAATCATTGTTATTAGTATTGGAAAAATCACACAACTTGGTGTTCTCTTGAGTCATCGTGACTACGCAAACAAGATTGCAAGCAAGGAAGAGATCCGACGAGAAAAAGGCAAACAAAGAAGAGGGCGAATAAAACGGTAAATTGGTGAAGTGGGGGAGAGGAAAACGAGAGGCAAATGGCAAATAATGTAATTGCAAGGAGATGAGATTTGTGATTAGGAACCTGGTAGATGATGGTGGAGTCCCCTCGGCGTCTACGATAGGCACGTAGAAGAGACCGCTTCCTCCCCGGCAATGGCGCCAGAAATTCCTTTGACGTGGCTTGAGACTGCATCGGTATTTCCCCAAAGAGGAAGGGATGATGCAGCACAACGACGGTAAGTATTTCCCTCAGTTATGAAACCAAGGTTATCGAACCAGTAGGAGGATCACCACCACCCAATAAGCAGCACCTGCACACAAACAACAAATACTTGCAACCCGACGCGAAAGAGAGGTTGTCAATCTCTCTACGGTAAAAAGATAGATTAGGTAGTGATGGATAGGAGAGATAGATCTCTCAAGAACACAAATAAAAAGAGTAAATATGCAGCAATATGTTTTTGGGTTTTTGGTTTTGTAGATCTAAAAACAAAGATTGTAAAAAAGTAGATCGGAAAGCAATATGTTGCAAAAGTAGACCCGGGGGCCGTAGGGTTCACTAGTGGCTTCTCTCATGAGTATAGCGCACGGTGGGTGAACAAATTACTGTTGGGCAATTGATAGAAAATCGAATAGTCATGACGATATCCAAGGCGATGGTCATTATATAGGCATCACGTCCAAGATAGATAGACCGACTCCTGCCTGCATCTACCTCTATTACTCCACACATCGACCGCTATCCAGCATGCATCTAGTGTATTAAGTTTATGGAAAAACGGAGTAATGCAATAAGAACGATGACATGATGTAGACAAGATCTATTCATGTAGGAATATACCCCATCTTGTTATCCTTAATAGGAACGATACATGCGTGTCTTGCTGCCCCTTCTGTCACTAGGAAAGAACACCGCAAGATCGAACCCATCACAAAGCACCTCTTCCCATGGCAAGAAAAATCGATCTAGTCGGCCTAACTAAACCAAAGATTCGGAGAAGAAATACGAGGCTATAAGTAATCATGCATATAAGAGATCGAAGAAGACTCAAATAATATTCATGGTTAGAAACTGATCATGAACTCAAAATTCATCGGATCCCAGCAAACACACTGCAAAAGTTTACATCAAATAGATCTTCAAGAGACCATTGTATTGAGAATCATAAGAGAGATAGAGAGAGGAAGCCATCTAGCTGCCTACAGACCCATAGGTCTATGGTGGACTACTCACGCGTCATCGGAGAGGCACCTATGAGGAAGATGAACCCCTCCGTGATGGTGTTTAGATTGGATCTCGAGGTTCTGGAACTTGCGGCGGCTGGAATTGTGTTTCGTCGACTCCCCTAGGGTTTTTGGAATATTTGAGAATTTATAGGCATCAGAGGCGGTGGAGAGGGGCCCCGAGGAGGGCACAACCCATCAGGGCGCGCCGGGCCCCCCCTGGCGAGCCCTGGTGGGTTGTGGTCTCCTCGGCCCACTCCCCCGGCACTTCTTTGGCCCACTGGGTGTCTTCTGGTCCAGAAAAAATCTCCAAAAAGTTTCGTCGCGATTGGACTCCGTTTGGTATTGATTTTCTGCGAAGTAAAAAACAAGCAAAAACAACAACTGGCACTTTGGCACTATGTCAATAGGTTAGTCCCAAAAAATGATATAAAGTTGTTATAAAATTATTATAAAACATTCAAGAATGATAATATAACAGCATGGAACAAGTTAAAATTATAGATACGTTGAAGACGTATCAGCACACACCACAACAAAAGGAAGATACAGAGCCACCCAAACTGGCAGGGTAACACGAGGAAGCAGGAGGGAACACGGCACTAAGCACCGCACCCGGACTAGGCCTAAACAACCTACTAATCATCGGCCCGAGATGGCATCGAGGCAGCAGCAACTTTGATAGCAGCAGCAGCGCGCAACCAGCCACGGAGGCGACCAACAATGGCTGCACCACATCATCGAGGACCTGGTCGCGCACAGCCTTGGCCTGGAGCCTCGGAGAGCAGCCGATCAGCGCGTCCTTGAGGGCCCGGCGCTTGACCGAGCACTGCCGAGCACGCTGAGGCATGCCAGGAGAGCGCACTGCCGAGCACGCTGAGGCACGCGCCTGAACAGTTCTTCGCGGAAAAGGTCGATGCGAGCCCCCTCATAGTCCAGCGGCTGGTTGACGATGACCTCCTCACGGTCTGCCCAGGAGGCAAAACGGAGGTAGCACACCCCCACCGACGAGGGCACGGTGTCGAAGGAGATGTGCACAAAGTCATGCAGCATGGCACCTTGAACCGCACTGGTGGCGTTGATGAAAGAGTTTGGAGGCTCAATGAAGACGACGGCGAGCCGGAGCACCGCCTCGAGATCTCCGGCCGGCATGAAGACGTCCATGGCGTCGGGGCGTTGCGATTCCGCGGCCACAGACACCCCGCTGCCCGAGGAGACCTCAGACCCAGAGGATGACGATCGCCGCGAGGAGCTGTGCGACGACGGCGGGTCACGCAACAGGTGCAGCTCCGACGGCGGCGCAGCCCCAGCAATGTTGAACACCACGGGTTGAGGATGGCCAAGCAGCACCACCGCAGGGGGAGGGGACAGCGGCGGAGAGCGCACAACCGCATCCAACATGACGTCCCTGGGGGAGAGCGAGGTGGAGCGGCGGCCCTAGGAGCTGGAACCCCCACCTCGAGGCGTAGCGGGCAAAGGTAGAGGCCCGACAGGGAGGAGGGGCGACGAGTGGTGGTGGGGTAAGCGGTCTGTCTACGGGAAGGGGGGCGGTGGAGGCGGAGGGGGAGTGGAGCGCGACGGGGACACCGAGGTGCTAGGCACGACAGCGGGACGCGGGGGAGCCATGGGGCAGGAGCGGGAGCGCGCGGTGGCCGGAACGGCGGCAATAGCGGCAGCGGACAGGGTCTCGGCAGTCTTTCGCGGGTGGAAAGGCAGCGGAAGCAGCCGTCTAGGGAGAGGGGCGGAGGAGCTGGGCGAGGTTGAGAGCGGCGGGGCGGGGCCGCTGGGGATAATAACGCTGCGCGGTATGGACTCCTGTCGCCCTCTTCGGGAGCGAGATCGAGAGAGGACAGGGGAGTAGATATGCCGCGGGCCCTCACATTAAACCCCCTGTCGCTGTCGGGGTCAGGGGGCCCGTCGTCCGCAACGGGAGACCACGTGAAACTCCCCTGGCAGGAGACAACGGGATCACACCCCGGCAAAGCAGCACGAGGGCCAGGCGAATCCGGAGGCGTAACTTGGCCTGCGATTGTACGCGGCCAGAGGGCAGGGAGGGACGACCGGGGGGGGGGGGGGTAGGCGTCGCCGGGCCGAAAGGCTACGTGGGCGCCCATGCGCATTAAACGCAGGCTTGAATGTGGCAGGAGGAGCGCTCGCGCGGGACTCGAGGGCCAGCGCAGCCGCAGCGCGTGCCTCGTCCACAGACAGGTGCAACCGGAGCCGCACCGCCGCCGCGCTCCCGACGCCGGACTTGACCACGAACCTCGCCACGGCCTCGCTAGCAACCTAGACAGAGAAGACCAGGGGCCGGTCCAGCACAGCAAACAGACGGGCGGTGTAGGTGTACTAAAGTATGGGTCTTTTTAGTACCCCTTACTTGTGCACGGGCAGTTGTAGCCGTACCGTGGCGAACCTTGCCGGGGAATAGCTAGGAGTAATCACGAGACTAAGATGCCAAGGAGACATTCAAGTCAACGATCGGACCAGAAGACAGAAGGCCAAAGGGTTGCGGAGGCCCGGCAAGACCCTTGCCGGCAAGGCCTCGCACCCGGCAAGACCCTTGCCGGCAAGGCCTCACACCCGGCAAGACCCTTACCGGCAAGGCCTCGCATCCGGCAAGACCCGGTCCCGGCAAGCCCCGGGCCCGGCAAGGATTCAGCCCCGGCAAGGCTCTGCACAGTGCAGCGCTATCGCTCCAGTGCAGCGGCCAGCCTTGTCGTTTAGGGCTTGTCCTCATGGTGACGTGGTGCGATGCTGGCCACGAGATGCTTAAGCGGTGCTGATGGGATGGCTGCTTTTGCCCATCCCCTGTAAAGCTTTTCCAAGCCCAAGACGCTGAGGGACACCTCGACGGACACCTCACGGTGCATTTAATGAGCTTGTCCTAAGCCGTCAGGGTTAGGTATGATAACACTGTAGCTACTTTCCACCTCATGCCTTATCTCGTACGCCACTGTGGTAGCCCCTTTGACTCATATAAAAGGAGGCCCGAGGCGTACAGATAGGGGGGATCGGCTTCTGGTCAGTTGTACGAGTAGCGCCTGTGTAGCTTGCATAGCGCTCCTGAGCCAGAAGACCAGAACAGATAATACAACCAAGCAGGAGTAGGGTTTTACGCATCCGTGCGGCCCGAACCTGGGTAAATCCCCGTGTGCTGCTCGTTAGTTCTGCTCTTTGTGCAATCCTCTCCCCTTGCCGAACCGTAAGGGATCTCCTTGGTCCCATAGGTGTTCGTTTCCCACGACATCTTTGGCGCGCCAGGTAGGGGGATCGAGGTTGTGCGAACCTGATCTAGCAATCAGCGCGTCAGATCTTTGATCGTCTTCACCACCATGGCTCCCAAGAAGAAGGGTTTCATGGCGGTTGGTCCATCTGCATCCGTCGTGCCTGATGCTGCGCGCACAGACGACGGGGTAGACGCGGGTGGAGGAGGTGGAGGCTCTGAGCTTCCATGGCGTTCCGGTGATCCGAGCCGGACGAGCAACATGTCCAAGGATGGAGCTGCGCAACCTGCGGGTGGTGCAGCGACTTCCAAGGATGGAGCGGCGCCTTCCAGGACGAATACGCCGGTGCATGCACCGCGACCTTCTCAGGACGCGCGTGACGTGCGGCCTCAGGACATTGGTGGTTCTAGGCGTCTGCAAGAAAAGGCTCCTGCGCATCACTCTCAGGGTGCGCAGGGCCAAGATCCGCGCCAGCGCGCTGGTGGAAGCTGCGCGCGGGTGCAGGGTCGTGATGGCGCTCCTTCTAACCCTGTTAGGAGTTTGAGCACCTCACGTTCTTCACACCTGTCGCCGCCGCCTACGCCAGCAGAGGCATTGGCGCGAGCTTAGCTGCTCCTAGACTTCCCTCCTGCCGCGGAGAAGCTAGATGAGTGGCGAGCCGCCATCCAGAGCCTCATCGGCCTAGCCAACAACGACGTACCGCAGCAGGGTGAACCCTCGCGGCTGCAGTCGTCTAGGCTGGTGCGTGGCGATGGAGAGAAGACCGGAGCTGGAACGAATACGTTGTGTTCCCCTCCGCTGCATCAAGAGCGGTCATTAACTCGACGGACCAGCGCCCGTGAGGATGGTTCCACGGCGTCATCTGATCCGCGGGTTCGCCGCGATCAACGTCACGTTCTTCGGGAACGGAAGAAGGAGGACGCTCGAACCACCATCGAGCGCCGAAGGGAAGCGCGTCGCCAGTCCGACAAGCGCGCTGGGACCGCTGTTGACGAGCCCGCGCCAGGGTACCCTGGCTGCCTACCTTATGAGGTGGGTTGCCCAGCGTTTACTCGTGAGCTGCGGCAAGTCCAGTGGCCCAGCTCCCGCTCCTTCAAGCCGGAAGTACCGGAGAAGTACGACGGCAAGACCCATCCGTCCGAGTTCTTGAGCATCTACACCATCGTGGTGCAGGCTGCCGGGGCTCGTGACAATAAGGTGCTGGCCAACTACTTTCCGTTGGTGCTGAAGCCCAACGTGAGATCGTGGTTGATGCACCTGCCCGAGAATTCCATTTCTTCTTGGGCCGACCTGTGCCATCAGTTTGTTGGCGCCTTCACCGGCGGCCATCAAGCTCCTGGCCAGGAGAGTGATCTGCACATCATTCCCCAGAAGGAGGGCGAAACTTTGCGCAAATATATCCAGAGGTTCAGCCGCATCCAGCACAACATTCCTGACGTTCATCCCGCCGCCGTCATCAGCGCCTTTCATCAGAATGTGCGCAATCGTAAGATGTGGGAGGAGCTGGCGATGAACAAAGTCATAGATGTCGCCGAGCTCTACGCTTTGGCCGACAAGTGTGCTCGGGCAGAAGAAGGAAGGAGGCTCCCCGGCGAGAACGCTGGCGCTGGAGTCGACTCCGAGAGCGAAGACGCTCCTGCCCCGGCAAAGAAGGGGCGGCAGAAGAACAAGAAGCGCAAGGGCAAGGCCGTACTTGCCGTCGAAGGTTCCAGCAACCCCGGCACCGCCAAGAAGGCCAAGACCGACGACCTCGGCAAGGAGGTTGTCGGGTGTGCGGTGTGTCAGGCCTTGGCGGCTGCCGACAAGCCAGAAGGATCCGGCAAGCAGTACTGCAAGATCCACCGCACCAAGGGCCATGATCTCCAAGACTACCGGCAAGTAGAGGAGCTTGCCGAGAAGCAGCGCGCCGAGTACGAAAGGCGCGACAAGGAAAGAGCCCAAGATGGTACCGGAGGATCTGGCAGGAAGCGCGGTCGAGGAGGTCGCCGCGGCAAGCCCAGGCAGCAGCAAGAGAAGCCTGCCCGGGGCCACGCCAAAGAGCAAAGAGATGAGGATGATGATGCAGAGGGCGACGAGTCCAGCGAACACGAGTTCCAGAAGGCTACAGAGGCCATGTGCGTCGACGGGGGCGCTTCGTTGCATTCCTCTCACCGCCAGCTCAAGCAGTGGGCGCGCGAGATTAATGCGGCAGAGCCATCCCTCGATGCCCGGAAGCCACTGAAGTGGTCCCACACGCCTGTCATTTTTGACACCGAGGATCACCCTGATCGCACAACTGCGGTCGGGTGTTTGCCGTTGTTGGTTTCACCAACGATCCGCAATCTCCAGGTGACGAAAATGTTAGTTGACGGTGGGGCCGGCCTGAACCTGATCTCGCCCGATGTGATCAAGAGGCTGCAAATTCCCGACGAAGATCTCGAGGAAACAGGCTCTTTCCAAGGGGTCAATCCGGGAAGGAACCAGCCGAAGGGAAAAATCACGCTGCCGGTAACATTCGGCAGCGAGCTGAACTTCAGGACGGAGAAGGTCGTCTTCGACGTCGCTAAGATTCCGTTGCCGTACAATGGAATCCTTGGCCGCCCAGCGCTGGCTAAGTTCATGGCGGCCTCGCACTACGCCTACAACGTCTTGAAGATGCCCGGTCCAATGAGCGTCATCACTGTCCTCTCCGACAAGAAAGACGCGCTCATTTGCACCGACAAGCTCTACCGGGAAGCAGTTGCAGCGTCCGCCGCCAAGGCGCATGCTCCTGCCGCTCAAGATCCCGGCAAGAAGAAGAAGCCCGGCAAGACCTCTGGTACGAACTCCGGCAAGCGCGCCTCTCCGGAGTGCTGCGCTGCCGTCGAGGGTGCCCCAGAGAGCTCTGCCGGTCAGACCAAGAAATCCAAGGCTGCTTCGCCTGAGACCAAGAAGGTGCCCGCCAAGGAGGACGGGACGGGAGGAACTTTCACCATAAGTTCCACCCTTGATAACAAATAGGAAAGCGTGCTCGTTGCCTTCCTGCGGGTGAATGTCGATGTGTTTGCATGGCAACCATCTGACATCCCCGGTGTTCCCAGGGAGGTAATTGAGCACCACCTAGCTGTATGTCCTCACGCGCGGCCCGTCAAGCAGAAGGTACGGAAGCAAGCTTTGGAGCGGCAAGAGTTTATTGTGTTGGAAATATGCCCTAGAGGCAATAATAAATTAGTTATTATTATATTTCCTTGTTCATGATAATCGTTTATTATCCATGCTATAATTGTATTGATTGGAAACTCAAATACATGTGTGGATACATAGACAACACTGTGTCCCTAGTAAGCCTCTAGTTGACTAGCTCGTTGATCAAAGATGGTTAAGGTTTCCTAGCCATTGACATGAGATGTCATTTGATAACGGGATCACATCATTAGGAGAATGATGTGATGGACAAGACCCAAACTGTAAACGTAGCATTTGATCGTGTCAGTTTATTGCTATTGTTTTCTGCATGTCAAGTATCTGTTCCTTTGACCATGAGATCATGCAACTCACTGACACCGGAGGAATACCTTGTGTGTATCAAACGTCGCAACGTAACTGGGTGACTATAAAGGTGCTCTACAGGTATCTCCGAGGGTGTCTGTTGGGTTGGCATGGATCAAGACTGGGATTTGTTACTCCGTGTGACGGAGAGGTATCTCAGGGCCCACTCGGTAATACAACATCACAATGAGCCTTGCAAGCAATGTGACTAAAGTGTTAGCCACGAGATCTTGTATTACGGAACGAGTAAAGAGACTTGCCGGTAACGAGATTGAACTAGGTATAGTGATACCGACGATCGAATCTCGGGCAAGTAACATACCGAAGAACAAAGGGAACAGCATACGGGATTAACTGAATCCTTGACATAGAGGTTCGACCGATAAAAGATCTTCGTAGAATATGTAGGAGCCAATATGGGCATCCAGGTCCCGCTATTGGTTATTGGCCGTAGAGGTGTCTCGGTCATGTCTACATAGTTCTCGAACCCGCAGGGTCTACACACTTAACGTTTGGTGACGATTAGTATAATTGAGTTATTATGTTGGTGACCGAAAGTTGTTCGGAGTCCCGGATAAGATCCCGGACATGACGAGGATCTCCGGAATAGTCCGGAGGTAAAGATTGATATATGTGATAATAGTGTTTTGATCTCCGGAAGAGTTCCAGAGTTCGCCGGAAGGGGTTCCGGATGTTTGCCGAAGTGTTCGGGTACAACAACACTTTATATGGGCCAAGGGATAAAAGCCCACAAGGTATTGGAAAGTGCAAAAAGTAGTTTTGCTGCCGCGTAAGCGGTACTACCGCTTGTGTGAAGCGGTACTACCGCCCAAGCGGTACTACCGCTTGGGTGAAGCGGTACTACCGCCCAAGCGGTACTACCGCTTGTGTGAAGCGGTACTACCGCTTGTGTGCGGCTGTGCACGGTTCGGCAGGGATCCGAGTTGGACTCTTTCCCTGCGGGCCAAACCGACCTTGTGCGGGCAAAACCGACCTGGAGGAGGCTTTTACTCCAAGTTTAGACCCCAAGGCTCAACATATAAATAGAGGGGCAGGGCTAGCACACGGGACACATCAAGATTTCCCCAAGCCGTGTGCGGCAACCCTAGCCCTCTAGTTCCTCCGTCATAATCTCCGTAGCGCTTGGCGAAGCCCTGCAGAGATTGTTCTTCACCACCATCACCACGCCGTCGTGCTGCTGGAACTCAACCACTACTTCACCATCGCTCGCTGGATCGAGGAGGTGAAGGCGTCATCAAGCCGTACGTGTGTTGAACGCGGAGGTGCCGTCCGTTCGGCACTAGTTCGTGATCGGATCGAGGGACGACTTGCGATTTGGATCGCGGAGACGTTCGACTACATCAACCGCGTTTCTTAAACGCTTCCGCTTAGCGATCTACAAGGGTATGTAGATTCACTCTCCCTCTCGTAGATGCTCATCACCATGGATAGTGTTGGGGAACGTTGCATGGGAAACAAAAATTTTCCTACGCACACACAAGATCTATCCATGGTGATGAGCATCTACGAGAGGGAGAGTGAATCTACATACCCTTGTAGATCGCTAAGCGGAAGCGTTTAATAAACGCGGTTGATGTAGTCGAACGTCTCCGCGATCCAAATCGCAAGTCGTCCCTCGATCCGATCACGAACTAGCGCCGAACGGACGGCACCTCCGCGTTCAACACACGTACGGCTTGATGACGCCTTCACCTCCTCGATCCAGCGAGCGATGGTGAAGTAGTGGTTGAGTTCCAGCAGCACGACGACGTGGTGATGGTGGTGAGGAACAATCTCTGCAGGGCTTCGCCAAGCACTACGGAGATTATGACGGAGGAACTAGAGGGTTAGGGTTGCCGCACACGGCTTGGGGAAATCTTGATGTGTCCCGTGTGCTAGCCCTGCCCCTCTATTTATATGTTGAGCCTTGGGGTCTAAACTTGGAGTAAAAGCCTCCTCTAGGTCGGTTTTGCCCGCACAAGGTCGGTTTGGCCCGCAGGGAAAGAGTCCAACTCGGATCCCTGCCGAACCGTGCACAGCCGCACACAAGCGGTAGTACCGCTTCACACAAGCGGTAGTACCGCTTGGGCGGTAGTACCGCTTCACCCAAGCGGTAGTACCGCTTGGGCGGTAGTACCGCTTCACACAAGCGGTAGTACCGCTTACGCGGCAGCAAAACTACTTTTTGCACTTTCCAATACCTTGTGGGCTTTTATCCCTTGGCCCATATAAAGTGTTGCTGTACCCGAACACTTCGGCAAACATCCGGAACCCCTTCCGGCGAACTCTGGAACTCTTCCGGAGATCAAAACACTATTATCACATATATCAATCTTTACCTCCGGACTATTCCGGAGATCCTCGTCATGTCCGGGATCTTATCCGGGACTCCGAACAACTTTCGGTCACCAACATAATAACTCAATTATACTAATCGTCACCAAACGTTAAGTGTGTAGACCCTGCGGGTTCGAGAACTATGTAGACATGACCGAGACACCTCTACGGCCAATAACCAATAGCGGGACCTGGATGCCCATATTGGCTCCTACATATTCTACGAAGATCTTTTATCGGTCGAACCTCTATGTCAAGGATTCAGTTAATCCCGTATGCTGTTCCCTTTGTTCTTCGGTATGTTACTTGCCCGAGATTCGATCGTCGGTATCACTATACCTAGTTCAATCTCGTTACCGGCAAGTCTCTTTACTCGTTCCGTAATACAAGATCTCGTGGCTAACACTTTAGTCACATTGCTTGCAAGGCTCATTGTGATGTTGTATTACCGAGTGGGCCCTGAGATACCTCTCCGTCACACGGAGTAACAAATCCCAGTCTTGATCCATGCCAACCCAACAGACACCCTCGGAGATACCTGTAGAGCACCTTTATAGTCACCCAGTTACGTTGCGACGTTTGATACACACAAGGTATTCCTCCGGTGTCAGTGAGTTGCATGATCTCATGGTCAAAGGAACAGATACTTGACATGCAGAAAACAATAGCAATAAACTGACACGATCAAATGCTACGTTTACAGTTTGGGTCTTGTCCATCACATCATTCTCCTAATGATGTGATCCCGTTATCAAATGACATCTCATGTCAATGGCTAGGAAACCTTAACCATCTTTGATCAACGAGCTAGTCAACTAGAGGCTTACTAGGGACACAGTGTTGTCTATGTATCCACACATGTATTTGAGTTTCCAATCAATACAATTATAGCATGGATAATAAACGATTATCATGAACAAGGAAATATAATAATAACTAATTTATTATTGCCTCTAGGGCATATTTCCAACAGTCTCCCACTTGCACTAGAGTCAATAATCTAGTTTACATCACTATGTGATCTACATTGTAATGAATCGAACACCCATGCAGTTCTGGTGTTGTTCATGTTTAGCCCTTGGAAGAGGTTTAGTCATCGGATCTGCAACATTTAGATCCGTGTGTACTTTGCAAATATTTATGTCGTCCTCCTTGATGTAATCGCGGATGGAATTGAAACGTCGCTTTATGTGTCTGGTCCTCTTGTGAAATCTTGGTTCCTTGGCTAGAGCAATGGCACCAGTATTATCACAAAACAGAGTCATTGGGTTAAGCGCACTAGGCACTACTCCAAGATCTGTTATGAACTCCTTCATCCAGACACCTTCCTTCGCTGCCTCCGAGGCTGCGATGTACTCCGCTTCGCATGTAGAATCAGCTACCACGCTTTGCTTGGAACTGCACCAGCTAACCGCACCCCCATTTAGAATAAATACGTATCCGGTTTGCGACTTAGAGTCATCCGGATCAGTGTCAAAGCTTGCATCGACGTAACCCTTTACGACGAGCTCTTGATCACCTCCATAAACGAGAAACATGTCCTTAGTCCTTTTCAGGTACTTCAGGATATTCTTGACCGCCGTCCAGTGTTCCATTCCTGGATCACTTTGAAACCTTCCGACCATACTTATGGCAAGGCTGACATCGGGTCTTGTGCACAGCATTGCATACATAATAGAGCCTATGGCTGAAGCATAGGGGATGACACTCATCTTTTCTCTATCTTCTGCAGTCACTGGGCATTGAGTCTTACTCAACTTCACACCTTGCAAAACAGGCAAGAACCCCTTCTTGGACTGATCCATTTTGAACTTCTTCAAAATCTTATCAAGGTATGTGCTTTGTGAAAGTCCTATTAAGCGTCTTGATCTATCTCTATAGATCTTGATGCCTAATATGAAAGCAGCTTCTCCTAGGTCCTTCATTGAAAAACTCTTGTTCAAATATTCCTTTACGCTTTCCAGCATTTCTATATTGTTTCCAATCAGTAATATGTCATCCACATATAATATTAGAAACGCTATAGAGCTCCCACTCACTTTCTTGTAAATACAAGCTTCTCCGTAAACTTGTAAAAACTCGAACGCTTTGATCACCTCATCAAAACGAAGATTCCAACTCCGAGATGCTTGCACCAGTCCATAAATGGATCGCTGGAGTTTGCAAACTTTGTCAGCATTCTCTGGATCGACAAAACCTTCTGGTTGCATCATATACAACTCTTCCTTAAGGTAACCGTTAAGGAACGCTGTTTTGACATCCATCTGCCAAATTTCATAATCGAAAAAGGCAGCTATTGCTAACATGATTCTGACGGACTTAAGCATCGCTACGGGTGAGAAGGTCTCATCGTAGTCAACTCCTTGAACTTGTGAAAAACCCTTTGCCACAAGTCGAGCTTTATAGACGGTGACATTACCGTCCGCGTCCGTCTTCCTCTTAAAGATCCATTTGTTCTGAATGGCCTTACGCCCTTCAGGTAATACTTCCAAAGTCCATACTTTGTTTTCATACATGGATCCCATCTCGGATTTCATGGCCTCTAACCACTTCTTGGAATCCGGGCCCATCATCGCTTCTCCATAGCTCGTAGGTTCATCGTTGTCTAACAACATGACTTTTAAGACAGGGTTGCCGTACCACTCGGGAGCAGTACGCGTCCTTGTCGACCTACGAGGTTCGATAGCAACTTGATCCAAAGCTTCATGATCATCATCATTAACTTCCTCTTCAGCTAATGTAGGCTCCACAGAAACAACTTTCTGCGCTGCGCTACTCTCAGGTTGAAGTAAAGGTTCAACAACCTCATCAAGTTCTATCTTCCTCCCACTCAATTCTTTCGAGAGAAACTCTTTCTCAAGAAATGTTCCGTTTTTAGCGACAAACACTTTGCCCTCGGATCTGAGGTAGAAGGTATACCCAATTGTCTCTTTTGGGTATCCTATGAAGACGCATTTCTCCGCTTTGGGTTCCAGCTTTTCAGGCTGAAGCTTTTTGACATAAGCATCACATCCCCAAACTTTAAGAAACGACAGCTTTGGCTTCTTGTCAAACCAAAGTTCATATGGCGTTGTCTCAACGGATTTCGATGGTGCCCTATTTAAAGTGAATGCAGCTGTCTCTAATGCATAACCCCAAAACGATAGTGGCAAATCGGCAAGAGACATCATAGATCGCACCATATCCAATAAGGTTCGATTACGACGTTCGGACACACCATTACGCTATGGTGTTCCAGGCGGTGTCAATTGTGAAACAATTCCACACTGTCTTAAGTGACTGCCAAACTCATAACTCAGATATTCTCCCCCTCGATCAGATCGTAGGAATTTAATCTTCTTGTTACGATGATTCTCAACTTCACTCTGAAATTGTTTGAACTTTTCAAATGTTTCAGACTTGTGTTTCATTAAGTAAATATACCCATATCTACTTAAGTCATCAGTGAAGGTGAGAAAGTAACGATAACCACCGCGCGCCTCAATACTCATCGGACCGCACACATCAGTATGTATGATTTCCAATAAGTCACTTGCCCGTTCCATTGTTCCAGAGAACGGCGTTTTAGTCATCTTGCCCATGAGGCATGGCTCACATGTGTCAAGTGATTCAAAATCAAGTGACTCCAAAAGTCCATCAGCATGGAGCTTCTTCATGCGTTTTACGCCAATATGACCTAAACGGCAGTGCCACAAGAAAGTGGTATTATCATTATCAATTCTATATCTTTTGGCATCAATGTTATGAACATGTGTATCATTACTATCGAGATTCAACAAGAATAAACCCCTCACATTGGGTGCATGACCATAAAAGATATTACTCATATAAATAGAACAACCATTATTCTCTGATTTAAATGAGTAACCGTCTCTCAATAAACAAGATCCAGATATAATGTTCATGCTTAACGCAGGCACCAAATAACACTTATTTAGGTTCATCACTAATCCCGACGGTAATCGAAGAGCGAGCGTGCCGACGGCGATCACATCAACCTTGGAACCATTTCCCACGCGCATCGTCACTTCGTCCTTTGCCAGCCTCCGTCTATTCCGCAGTTCCTGTTTTGAGTTGCAAATATGAGCAACCGCACCGGTATCAAATACCCAGGCACTACAACGAGAGTTGGTAAGGTACACATCAATAACATGTATATCATATATACCTTGTTTGTTGTTGGCCGCCTTCTTGTCAGCCAAATACTTGAGGCAATTCCGCTTCCAGTGTCCAGTTCCCTTGCAATGAAAACACACAGTTTCTGGTTTGGGTCCAGCCTTGGGTTTCTTCACGAAAGGAGCAACTGCTTTGCCACTCTGCTTGGAGTTACCCTTCTTACCCTTGCCATTTTTCTTGAAACTAGTGGTTTTATTGACCATCAACACTTGATGCTCCTTCTGAATTTCAGACTCAGCGGCTTTCAGCATCGCAAACAGCTCGGCGACTGACTTGTTCATCCCGTGCATGTTATAGTTCAACACGAAGCTCTTGTAGCTAGGTGGCAATGATTGAAGAACTCTGTCAGTGATAGCCTCTGGCGGAAGGGGCATCCCTAACTCAGCCAGACGGGTGGAGTACCCAGACATTCTGAGCACGTGATCACTGATAGACCCGTTCTCCTCCATCTTGCAAGCATAGAACTTATCGGAGATCTCATATCTCTCGATCCGGGCATTCTTCTGAAAGATAAACTTCAATTCCTGGAACATCTCATATGCTCCATGACGTTCAAAACGTCTTTGAAGTCCCGGTTCTAAGCCATACAACATTGCACATTGAACTATTGAGTAATCATCAGAACGAGCCTGCCAGGCGTTCACAACGTCTAGAGACTCAACTGGAGCGGGTGGATCACCAAGCGGTGCATCAAGGACATAAGCCTTCTGGGAAGCCGTAAGGATAATCCTTAGATTACGGGCCCAGTCCACAAAGTTACTTCCATCATCTTTCAACTTAGCTTTCTCTAGGAACGCATTAAAATTCAGGGGTGCTACTGCGCGAGCCATGATCTACAACATAAATATAGCAAAGACAACTTAGACTATTGTTCTAGATAATGAGTTTAGTTAATCATATTACTTAAAAACTCCCACTCAAATTGACATCCCTCCGGTCATTCGAGTGTAACATGATCCAAATCCACCAACTCAAGTCCGATCATCACGTGAGTTGAGGTGGTTTCAATGGTGAACATCTTCATGTTGATCATATCTACTATATGACTCATGTTCGACCTTTCGGTCTCTTGTGTTCCGAGGCCATGTCTATACATGCTAGGCTCGTCAAGTTTAACCCGAGTGTTCCGCACGTGCAACATGGCTTGCACCCGTTGTATGCGAACGTAGAGTCTATCACACCCGATCATCACGGCGTGTCTCGAAACGACGAACTTTCGCAACGGTGCACACTTGGGGAGAACACAATTTTTCTTGAAATTTAAGTGAGGGATCACCTTATAATGCTACCGTCGTCCTAAGCAAAATAAGATGCATAAAAGGATTAACATCACATGCAAATCATAAGTGACATGATATGGCCATGAACTTGTGCTTTTGATCTCCATCTCCAAAGCACTGGCATGATCTCCATCGTCACCGGCATGACACCATGATCTCCATCATCTTGATCTCCATCAACGTGTCGCCATAAGGTTGTCGCGCCGACTGTTGCTTCCACGACTATTGCTAACGTTTAGCGATAAAGTAAAGCATTACATAGCGCTTAATGATTGACACGCAGGTCATACAATAATTAAAGACAACTCTATGGCTCCTGCCAGTTGCCGTACTCATCGACATGCAAGTCGTGATATTCTATACAACACATGATCATCTCATACATCACATATATCTCATCATGTAATTGGCCATATCATATCACATCATACCCTGCAAAAACAAGTTAGACGTCCTCTAATTGTTGTTGCAAATTTTACGTGGCTGCTACGGGTTTGCAAGAACCGTTCTTACCTACGCAAAACCACAACGTGGTGTAGTGATTGCTTTTTGATCTTCTAAAAGAACCCTCTTCATTGAAATCGATTCAACTAAAGTGAGAGAGACAGACACCCGCTAGCCATCTTTATGCAACGAAGTTACATGTCAGTTGAAGGAACCTGTCTCGCGTAAGTGTACGCGTAATGTCGGTCCGGGCCGCTTCATCTCACAGTACCGCCGAATCAAATATCAACTAGTAACGGCAAGCAATATGTATACATCCACGCCCACAACTCGTTTGTGTACTACTCGAGATCTCATCTACGCATAGACCTAGCTCATATGCCACTGTTGGGGAACGTTGCATGGGAAACAAAAATTTTCCTACGCACACACAAGATCTATCCATGGTGATGAGCATCTACGAGAGGGAGAGTGAATCTACATACCCTTGTAGATCGCTAAGCGGAAGCGTTTAATAAACGCGGTTGATGTAGTCGAACGTCTCCGCGATCCAAATCGCAAGTCGTCCCTCGATCCGATCACGAACTAGCGCCGAACGGACGGCACCTCCGCGTTCAACACACGTACGGCTTGATGACGCCTTCACCTCCTCGATCCAGCGAGCGATGGTGAAGTAGTGGTTGAGTTCCAGCAGCACGACGGCGTGGTGATGGTGGTGAGGAACAATCTCTGCAGGGCTTCGCCAAGCACTACGGAGATTATGACGGAGGAACTAGAGGGTTAGGGTTGCCGCACACGGCTTGGGGAAATCTTGATGTGTCCCGTGTGCTAGCCCTGCCCCTCTATTTATATGTTGAGCCTTGGGGTCTAAACTTGGAGTAAAAGCCTCCTCCAGGTCGGTTTTGCCCGCACAAGGTCGGTTTGGCCCGCAGGGAAAGAGTCCAACTCGGATCCCTGCCGAACCGTGCACAGCCGCACACAAGCGGTAGTACCGCTTCACACAAGCGGTAGTACCGCTTGGGCGGTAGTACCGCTTCACCCAAGCGGTAGTACCGCTTGGGCGGTAGTACCGCTTCACACAAGCGGTAGTACCGCTTACGCGGCAGCAAAACTACTTTTTGCACTTTCCAATACCTTGTGGGCTTTTATCCCTTGGCCCATATAAAGTGTTGCTGTACCCGAACACTTCGGCAAACATCCGGAACCCCTTCCGGCGAACTCTGGAACTCTTCCGGAGATCAAAACACTATTATCACATATATCAATCTTTACCTCCGGACTATTCCGGAGATCCTCGTCATGTCCGGGATCTTATCCGGGACTCCGAAAAACTTTCGGTCACCAACATAATAACTCAATTATACTAATCGTCACCAAACGTTAAGTGTGTAGACCCTGCGGGTTCGAGAACTATGTAGACATGACCGAGACACCTCTACGGCCAATAACCAATAGCGGGACCTGGATGCCCATATTGGCTCCTACATATTCTACGAAGATCTTTTATCGGTCGAACCTCTATGTCAAGGATTCAGTTAATCCCGTATGCTGTTCCCTTTGTTCTTCGGTATGTTACTTGCCCGAGATTCGATCGTCGGTATCACTATACCTAGTTCAATCTCGTTACCGGCAAGTCTCTTTACTCGTTCCGTAATACAAGATCTCGTGGCTAACACTTTAGTCACATTGCTTGCAAGGCTCATTGTGATGTTGTATTACCGAGTGGGCCCTGAGATACCTCTCCGTCACACGGAGTAACAAATCCCAGTCTTGATCCATGCCAACCCAACAGACACCCTCGGAGATACCTGTAGAGCACCTTTATAGTCACCCAGTTACGTTGCGACGTTTGATACACACAAGGTATTCCTCCGGTGTCAGTGAGTTGCATGATCTCATGGTCAAAGGAACAGATACTTGACATGCAGAAAACAATAGCAATAAACTGACACGATCAAATGCTACGTTTACAGTTTGGGTCTTGTCCATCACATCATTCTCCTAATGATGTGATCCCGTTATCAAATGACATCTCATGTCAATGGCTAGGAAACCTTAACCATCTTTGATCAACGAGCTAGTCAACTAGAGGCTTACTAGGGACACAGTGTTGTCTATGTATCCACACATGTATTTGAGTTTCCAATCAATACAATTATAGCATGGATAATAAACGATTATCATGAACAAGGAAATATAATAATAACTAATTTATTATTGCCTCTAGGGCATATTTCCAACAGATAGATCTTGTGTGTGCGTAGGAAAATTTTTGTTTCCCATGCAACGTTCCCCAACAGTGGCATCTGAGCTAGGTCTATGCGTAGATGAGATCTCGAGTAGAACACAAACGAGTTGTGGGCGTGGGTGTATATATATTGCTTGCCGTTACTAGTTGATATTTGATTCGGCGGTACTGTGAGATGAAGCGGCCCGGACCGACATTACGCGTACACTTACGCGAGACAGGTTCCTTCAACTGACATGTAACTTCGTTGCATAAAGATGGCTAGCGGGTGTCTGTCTCTCTCACTTTAGTTGAATCGATTTCAATGAAGAGGGTTCTTTTAGAAGATCAAAAAGCAATCACTACACCACGTTGTGGTTTTGCGTAGGTAAGAACGGTTCTTGCAAACCCGTAGCAGCCACGTAAAATTTGCAACAACAATTAGAGGACGTCTAACTTGTTTTTGCAGGGTATGATGTGATATGATATGGCCAATTACATGATGAGATATATGTGATGTATGAGATGATCATGTGTTGTATAGAATATCACGACTTGCATGTCGATGAGTACGGCAACTGGCAGGAGCCATAGAGTTGTCTTTAATTATTGTATGACCTGCGTGTCAATCATTAAGCGCTATGTAATGCTTTACTTTATCGCTAAACGTTAGCAATAGTCGTGGAAGCAACAGTCGGCGCGACAACCTTATGGCGACACGTTGATGGAGATCAAGATGATGGAGATCATGGTGTCATGCCGGTGACGATGGAGATCATGCCGGTGCTTTGGAGATGGAGATCAATAGCACAAGTTCATGGCCATATCATGTCACTTATGATTTGCATGTGATGTTAATCCTTTTATGCATCTTATTTTGCTTAGGACGACGGTAGCATTATAAGGTGATCCCTCACTTAAATTTCAAGAAAAATTGTGTTCTCCCCGAGTGTGCACCGTTGCGAAAGTTCGTCGTTTCGAGACACGCCGTGATGATCGGGTGTGATAGACTCCACGTTCACATACAACGGGTGCAAGCCATGTTGCACACGCGGAACACTCGGGTTAAACTTGACGAGCCTAGCATGTACAGACATGGCCTCGGAACACAAGAGACCGAAAGGTCGAACATGAGTCATATAGTAGATATGATCAACATGAAGATGTTCACCATTGAAACCACCTCAACTCACGTGATGATCGGACTTGAGTTGGTGGATTTGGATCATGTTACACTCGAATGACCGGAGGGATGTCAATTTGAGTGGGAGTTTTTAAGTAATATGATTAACTAAACTCATTATCTAGAACAATAGTCTAAGTTGTCTTTGCTATATTTATGTTGTAGATCATGGCTCGCGCAGTAGCACCCCTGAATTTTAATGCGTTCCTAGAGAAAGCTAAGTTGAAAGATGATGGAAGTAACTTTGTGGACTGGGCCCGTAATCTAAGGATTATCCTTACGGCTTCCCAGAAGGCTTATGTCCTTGATGCACCGCTTGGTGATCCACCCGCTCCAGTTGAGTCTCTAGACGTTGTGAACGCCTGGCAGGCTCGTTCTGATGATTACTCAATAGTTCAATGTGCAATGTTGTATGGCTTAGAACCGGGACTTCAAAGACGTTTTGAACGTCATGGAGCATATGAGATGTTCCAGGAATTGAAGTTTATCTTTCAGAAGAATGCCCGGATCGAGAGATATGAGATCTCCGATAAGTTCTATGCTTGCAAGATGGAGGAGAACGGGTCTATCAGTGATCACGTGCTCAGAATGTCTGGGTACTCCACCCGTCTGGCTGAGTTAGGGATGCCCCTTCCGCCAGAGGCTATCACTGACAGAGTTCTTCAATCATTGCCACCTAGCTACAAGAGCTTCGTGTTGAACTATAACATGCACGGGATGAACAAGTCAGTCGCCGAGCTGTTTGCGATGCTGAAAGCCGCTGAGTCTGAAATTCAGAAGGAGCATCAAGTGTTGATGGTCAATAAAACCACTAGTTTCAAGAAAAATGGCAAGGGTAAGAAGGGTAACTCCAAGCAGAGTGGCAAAGCAGTTGTTCCTTTCGTGAAGAAACCCAAGGCTGGACCCAAACCAGAAACTGTGTGTTTTCATTGCAAGGGAACTGGACACTGGAAGCGGAATTGCCCCAAGTATTTGGCTGACAAGAAGGCGGCCAACAACAAACAAGGTATATATGATATACATGTTATTGATGTGTACCTTACCAACTCTCGTTGTAGTGCCTGGGTATTTGATACCGGTGCGGTTGCTCATATTTGCAACTCAAAACAGGAACTGCGGAATAGACGGAGGCTGGCAAAGGACGAAGTGACGATGCGCGTGGGAAATGGTTCCAAGGTTGATGTGATCGCCGTCGGCACGCTCGCTCTTCGATTACCGTCGGGATTAGTGATGAACCTAAATAAGTGTTATTTGGTGCCTGCGTTAAGCATGAACATTATATCTGGATCTTGTTTATTGCGAGACGGTTACTCATTTAAATCAGAGAATAATGGTTGTTCTATTTATATGAGTAATATCTTTTATGGTCATGCACCCAATGTGAGGGGTTTATTCTTGTTGAATCTCGATAGTAATGATACACATGTTCATAACATTGATGCCAAAAGATATAGAATTGATAATGATAATACCACTTTCTTGTGGCACTGCCGTTTAGGTCATATTGGCGTAAAACGCATGAAGAAGCTCCATGCTGATGGACTTTTGGAGTCACTTGATTTTGAATCACTTGACACATGTGAGCCATGCCTCATGGGCAAGATGACTAAAACGCCGTTCTCTGGAACAATGGAACGGGCAAGTGACTTATTGGAAATCATACATACTGATGTGTGCGGTCCGATGAGTATTGAGGCGCGCGGTGGTTATCGTTACTTTCTCACCTTCACTGATGACTTAAGTAGATATGGGTATATTTACTTAATGAAACACAAGTCTGAAACATTTGAAAAGTTCAAACAATTTCAGAGTGAAGTTGAGAATCATCGTAACAAGAAGATTAAATTCCTACGATCTGATCGAGGGGGAGAATATCTGAGTTATGAGTTTGGCAGTCACTTAAGACAGTGTGGAATTGTTTCACAATTGACACCGCCTGGAACACCACAGCGTAATGGTGTGTCCGAACGTCGTAATCGAACCTTATTGGATATGGTGCGATCTATGATGTCTCTTGCCGATTTGCCACTATCGTTTTGGGGTTATGCATTAGAGACAGCTGCATTCACTTTAAATAGGGCACCATCGAAATCCGTTGAGACAACGCCATATGAACTTTGGTTTGACAAGAAGCCAAAGCTGTCGTTTCTTAAAGTTTGGGGATGTGATGCTTATGTCAAAAAGCTTCAGCCTGAAAAGCTGGAACCCAAAGCGGAGAAATGCATCTTCATAGGATACCCAAAAGAGACAATTGGGTATACCTTCTACCTCAGATCCGAGGGCAAAGTGTTTGTCGCTAAAAACGGAACATTTCTTGAGAAAGAGTTTCTCTCGAAAGAATTGAGTGGGAGGAAGATAGAACTTGATGAGGTTGTTGAACCTTTACTTCAACCTGAGAGTAGCGCAGCGCAGAAAGTTGTTTCTGTGGAGCCTACATTAGCTGAAGAGGAAGTTAATGATGATGATCATGAAGCTTTGGATCAAGTTGCTATCGAACCTCGTAGGTCGACAAGGACGCGTACTGCTCCCGAGTGGTACGGCAACCCTGTCTTAAAAGTCATGTTGTTAGACAACGATGAACCTACGAGCTATGGAGAAGCGATGATGGGCCCGGATTCCAAGAAGTGGTTAGAGGCCATGAAATCCGAGATGGGATCCATGTATGAAAACAAAGTATGGACTTTGGAAGTATTACCTGAAGGGCGTAAGGCCATTCAGAACAAATGGATCTTTAAGAGGAAGACGGACGCGGACGGTAATGTCACCGTCTATAAAGCTCGACTTGTGGCAAAGGGTTTTTCACAAGTTCAAGGAGTTGACTACGATGAGACCTTCTCACCCGTAGCGATGCTTAAGTCCGTCAGAATCATGTTAGCAATAGCTGCTTTTTTCGATTATGAAATTTGGCAGATGGATGTCAAAACAGCGTTCCTTAACGGTTACCTTAAGGAAGAGTTGTATATGATGCAACCAGAAGGTTTTGTCGATCCAGAGAATGCTGACAAAGTTTGCAAACTCCAGCGATCCATTTATGGACTGGTGCAAGCATCTCGGAGTTGGAATCTTCGTTTTGATGAGGTGATCAAAGCGTTCGAGTTTTTACAAGTTTACGGAGAAGCTTGTATTTACAAGAAAGTGAGTGGGAGCTCTATAGCGTTTCTAATATTATATGTGGATGACATATTACTGATTGGAAACAATATAGAAATGCTGGAAAGCGTAAAGGAATATTTGAACAAGAGTTTTTCAATGAAGGACCTAGGAGAAGCTGCTTTCATATTAGGCATCAAGATCTATAGAGATAGATCAAGACGCTTAATAGGACTTTCACAAAGCACATACCTTGATAAGATTTTGAAGAAGTTCAAAATGGATCAGTCCAAGAAGGGGTTCTTGCCTGTTTTGCAAGGTGTGAAGTTGAGTAAGACTCAATGCCCTGTGACTGCAGAAGATAGAGAAAAGATGAGTGTCATCCCCTATGCTTCAGCCATAGGCTCTATTATGTATGCAATGCTGTGCACAAGACCCGATGTCAGCCTTGCCATAAGTATGGTCGGAAGGTTTCAAAGTGATCCAGGAATGGAACACTGGACGGCGGTCAAGAATATCCTGAAGTACCTGAAAAGGACTAAGGACATGTTTCTCGTTTATGGAGGTGATCAAGAGCTCGTCGTAAAGGGTTACGTCGATGCAAGCTTTGACACTGATCCGGATGACTCTAAGTCGCAAACCGGATACGTATTTATTCTAAATGGGGGTGCGGTTAGCTGGTGCAGTTCCAAGCAAAGCGTGGTAGCTGATTCTACATGCGAAGCGGAGTACATCGCAGCCTCGGAGGCAGCGAAGGAAGGTGTCTGGATGAAGGAGTTCATAACAGATCTTGGAGTAGTGCCTAGTGCGCTTAACCCAATGACTCTGTTTTGTGATAATACTGGTGCCATTGCTCTAGCCAAGGAACCAAGATTTCACAAGAGGACCAGACACATAAAGCGACGTTTCAATTCCATCCGCGATTACATCAAGGAGGACGACATAAATATTTGCAAAGTACACACGGATCTAAATGTTGCAGATCCGATGACTAAACCTCTTCCAAGGGCTAAACATGAACAACACCAGAACTGCATGGGTGTTCGATTCATTACAATGTAAATCACATAGTGATGTGAACTAGATTATTGACTCTAGTGCAAGTGGGAGACTGTTGGAAATATGCCCTAGAGGCAATAATAAATTAGTTATTATTATATTTCCTTGTTCATGATAATCGTTTATTATCCATGCTATAATTGTATTGATTGGAAACTCAAATACATGTGTGGATACATAGACAACACTGTGTCCCTAGTAAGCCTCTAGTTGACTAGCTCGTTGATCAAAGATGGTTAAGGTTTCCTAGCCATTGACATGAGATGTCATTTGATAACGGGATCACATCATTAGGAGAATGATGTGATGGACAAGACCCAAACTGTAAACGTAGCATTTGATCGTGTCAGTTTATTGCTATTGTTTTCTGCATGTCAAGTATCTGTTCCTTTGACCATGAGATCATGCAACTCACTGACACCGGAGGAATACCTTGTGTGTATCAAACGTCGCAACGTAACTGGGTGACTATAAAGGTGCTCTACAGGTATCTCCGAGGGTGTCTGTTGGGTTGGCATGGATCAAGACTGGGATTTGTTACTCCGTGTGACGGAGAGGTATCTCAGGGCCCACTCGGTAATACAACATCACAATGAGCCTTGCAAGCAATGTGACTAAAGTGTTAGCCACGAGATCTTGTATTACGGAACGAGTAAAGAGACTTGCCGGTAACGAGATTGAACTAGGTATAGTGATACCGACGATCGAATCTCGGGCAAGTAACATACCGAAGAACAAAGGGAACAGCATACGGGATTAACTGAATCCTTGACATAGAGGTTCGACCGATAAAAGATCTTCGTAGAATATGTAGGAGCCAATATGGGCATCCAGGTCCCGCTATTGGTTATTGGCCGTAGAGGTGTCTCGGTCATGTCTACATAGTTCTCGAACCCGCAGGGTCTACACACTTAACGTTTGGTGACGATTAGTATAATTGAGTTATTATGTTGGTGACCGAAAGTTGTTCGGAGTCCCGGATAAGATCCCGGACATGACGAGGATCTCCGGAATAGTCCGGAGGTAAAGATTGATATATGTGATAATAGTGTTTTGATCTCCGGAAGAGTTCCAGAGTTCGCCGGAAGGGGTTCCGGATGTTTGCCGAAGTGTTCGGGTACAGCAACACTTTATATGGGCCAAGGGATAAAAGCCCACAAGGTATTGGAAAGTGCAAAAAGTAGTTTTGCTGCCGCGTAAGCGGTACTACCGCTTGTGTGAAGCGGTACTACCGCCCAAGCGGTACTACCGCTTGGGTGAAGCGGTACTACCGCCCAAGCGGTACTACCGCTTGTGTGAAGCGGTACTACCGCTTGTGTGCGGCTGTGCACGGTTCGGCAGGGATCCGAGTTGGACTCTTTCCCTGCGGGCCAAACCGACCTTGTGCGGGCAAAACCGACCTGGAGGAGGCTTTTACTCCAAGTTTAGACCCCAAGGCTCAACATATAAATAGAGGGGCAGGGCTAGCACACGGGACACATCAAGATTTCCCCAAGCCGTGTGCGGCAACCCTAGCCCTCTAGTTCCTCCGTCATAATCTCCGTAGCGCTTGGCGAAGCCCTGCAGAGATTGTTCTTCACCACCATCACCACGCCGTCGTGCTGCTGGAACTCAACCACTACTTCACCATCGCTCGCTGGATCGAGGAGGTGAAGGCGTCATCAAGCCGTACGTGTGTTGAACGCGGAGGTGCCGTCCGTTCGGCACTAGTTCGTGATCGGATCGAGGGACGACTTGCGATTTGGATCGCGGAGACGTTCGACTACATCAACCGCGTTTCTTAAACGCTTCCGCTTAGCGATCTACAAGGGTATGTAGATTCACTCTCCCTCTCGTAGATGCTCATCACCATGGATAGATCTTGTGTGTGCGTAGGAAAATTTTTGTTTCCCATGCAACGTTCCCCAACATATTGCAGAAGAGATTAAGAAGCTTGAGGCAGCAGGCCTGGTTAGGGGAGTCCTCCATCCTACATGGTTGGCCAATCCAGTTGTTGTGCGCAAGGCGAATGGTAAATGGAGGCTATGTATTGACTTTACAGATATCAATAAAGCCTGTCCAAAAGATCCCTTTCCCTTGCCGCGCATCGACCAGATTGTGGATTCCACTGCCGGCTGCGATTTGCTGTCATTTCTTGACGCATACTCAGGCTATCACCAGATCTTCATGGCGAAAGAAGACGAAGAGAAGACTGCATTTATCACCCCGTGTGGCACATATTGCTTCTTGCGTATGCCTTTCGGGTTGAAAAGTGCTGGTTCAACCTTCGCAAGAGCTGTCCAGATTGGTTTCGGGGCCCAGCTGCATAGAAATATGGAAGCTTACATGTGTGACATAGTGGTCAAAACCAAGGACAAGGCAACGCTCATTCAAGATCTGGAGGAGACTTTTGCAAATCTGCGCAGGATCAACCTGAAGCTCAATCCCAAGAAGTGCGTGTTCGGCGTCCCATCCGGCAAGCTTCTCGGGTTCTTTGTATCTCAGCGTGGAATTGAAGCCAATCCCGATAAGATCAAAGCAATTGAGCAGATTGAAGCGCCAAGACAAGTCAAGGATGTGCGCCGCCTTGCCGGCTGCGTCGCTGCTTTGAGTAGGTTCATCTCAAAGTCTGCTGAGCGCGCCCTGCCATTTTTCAAAATTTTGAAGAAGGCAGGTCCAATGAAATGGACTCCAGAAGCGGAGGCAGCGCTGCAGGATTTGAAGAGGTACCTCTCCTCTCCGCCAGTACTAGTCGCGCCTAGGCCACAAGAGCCGTTGCTGCTATACCTAGCGGCAACGAACCAAGTGGTTAGTGCTGCGCTGGTGGCAGAGAGAGAAGGAGAGGAGGATGCATCGGCAACGGTAGGCCCGCCAAGCGACTTGCCGGGGCCAGCCCCGGCAGAGTCTGGTGCCGACAAGGAAAGATCCGCGCAGTCAAGTCAAGCAGTGCAAAAGAAGAAGATGGTGCAGCGCCCAGTCTATTTCGTCAGCTCCCTGTTGCAGGGGGCTAGGTCGAGATATTCTGGTGTGCAGAAGTTGCTCTTCGGCCTTCTCATGGCCTCGAGGAAGCTGCGCCATTATTTCCAAGCACATGACATCACCGTCATCACTCGCTTTCCGCTGCAACGGATTCTTCGGAACCCAGAAGCAACCGGCAGGATCGTGGAGTGGGCGTTGGAGCTGTCATGCTTTGGTCTCAAGTTTGAAAGTTCTTCAACTATCCAAAGCAGAGCCTTGGCAGAGTTCATTGCAGAATGGACCCCAACGCCAGACGACGAAGTTCAAGAATCAGCGATTCCCGGCAAGGAAACAGATCGCAAATGGATTATATACTTTGATGGGGCTTTTTCGCTGCAAGGCGCCGGTGCCGGTGTGCTGCTTGTCGCACCCACCGGAGAGCACCTCAAGTACGTCGTCCAGATGCATTTTCCCCGGGAGAGATCGACCAACAACACGGCAGAGTATGAAGGACTGCTTGCCGGTCTCAGGATTGCGGCAGACCTTGGGATCAAGAAGCTCATCGTTAGAGGTGACTCCCAGCTCGTCGTGAGGCAGGTCAACAAAGATTATCAGAGCCCATTGATGGAAGCCTATGTCGGTGAAGTGAGGAAGCTGGAGGAGCACTTTGACGGTCTTCAGACAGAGCATGTTCCTCGATCAGAGAACAGCATTGCCGACGACCTGTCGAAGCGTGCCGCACTCAAGCTACCTGTGGAACCAGGGACTTTTGTGCTCCGCTTGACTCAACCATCCGTGTCGCCATCGACAAGGCCTGATAAGAGAAGAAAGTTAAGTACCGGCGAGTACTTCCCGGCAGGGCTTCCCGAGGCCCCCGGCAAGAATCTTGCCGGGAACGACACGGTTGCCGGTGAGCAGCGGCTTCGCGCAGAACCTCAGGTTCTTGCCGCCGAAGCAAGCGCCCCTGCTGCCGAAGAAATGCCAGTTGCCGGTGAGCAGCTGCTCCGCCAAGAACCTCAGGTTCTTGCCGTAGAAGCAAATGCTCCCGCAGCTGAAGAGTCGCCTTTAGTCCTTGTCGTCGAGCCACAGGCTCCGGCATGGGCACAGCAAGTAGTCCATTTCCTTCAGACAGGAGAACTCCCCGAGGAGCAGGAAGAAGCTGAAAAAGTAGCCCGTCAATCAAGTATGTATCAGTTCGTCGACGACATCCTGTACAGAAAGAGACCCAACGGTGTGAAATTGAAGTGCATTCCTCGGGAGGATGGACTAGAGCTGTTGGCAGAGATTCATGGGGGCATATGTGGATCACAGTTAGGCTCAAGAGCCCTTGTCGGCAAGGCATTCCGGCAAGGATTCTTCTGGCCTACTGTTCTCCAGGATGCAACTGCACTAGTAACCAAGTGTGAAGCGTGCCAGTTTCATTCGAAGCAACTTCATCAGCCAGCTCAAGCTCTCCAGACGATCCCTCTCTCCTGGCCCTTCTCGGTCTGGGGGCTCGACATACTGGGTCCTTTCCCCCGCGCTGCCGGGGGCTTCGAGTACTTGTACGTTGCCATCGACAAGTTCACGAAGTGGCCAGAAGTGGAAGCAGTGAGGAGGGTGACAACACAGTCAGCAGTCAAGTTCTTCAAGGGGATTGTGTGCCGTTTTGGTGTGCCGAACAGGATCATCACCGACAACGGTACGCAGTTCACTAGTCGTACCTTCATACAGTACGTCCAAGACCTTGGCGGCAAGATCTGTTTTGCCTCTGTTGCTCACCCGAGAAGCAACGGCCAAGCGGAAAGGGCGAACGCTGAAGTGTTGCGTGGTCTCCGGACCAGAACTTTCGACAAGCTGCACAAGCATGGAAGACGCTGGATTGATGAGCTGCCGGCGGTTCTTTGGTCGATCAGGACGACGCCAAATCGAGCCACCGGCCAGACACCCTTCGCTCTGGTTTACGGAGCGGAAGCAGTTCTCCCCACAGAACTCATATACGGGTCACCTCGAGTGCTCGCTTATGATGAGCTTGAGCAAGAGCAGCTTGGCAAGATGACGCGCTGCTCCTTGAGGAGGACCGTCTTCGGGCTGCTGTGCGAGCCGCTCGCTACCAGCAAGCTTTGCGCCGCTACCATAGCCTCAAGGTTCACGCCCGGAGTCTTGAGGAAGGCGACCTTGTTCTTCGGCGCGTTCAGTCGGCCAAGAATTCCAACAAGTTGACGCCGAAGTGGGAAGGCCCTTACCGGGTAGTGCGAGTCACCAGGCCTGGCGCTGTCCGCCTGGAGACCGAAGAGGGCTCGCCAGTGAGCAACTCCTGGAATATCGAGCACCTTCGCAAGTTCTACCCGTAAGGCGCGGTTGTTCGGGTTTCTTGCTGTGATAGCGATACGGCCAGCAGGCTGCTGACGACCCGAATCCAGCGCTCGCGGCAGCGTAACGCTCCGGCAAGATCCCGGCAACGCCATTCTGTACGAGTGTTGCCGCTGGCATGTAATCCTTTGTACAGAGCAGGCACATCCCTGTGCATATTTTATAAGATCTGTGTGCTTTACATTTCTTGTTGATTTCATGTCATTCTATATGCATGTATTATCTGAGATGTGTATTGCACTCGATCCAGGTAAGAGCTAACGAACCGTCAAGGTTCCATACTTTTATTTTCTCTTCTTTCTTTTTCTCAAGAGACAGAAGATTCCCTCGCGTGCAAGTTTGCCGGGGGGGGGGGGGGGGGGAAGCAGAATGGTGGTATGGATACCAGACGACGTTCAAGGTTGGCGCCTTGCCGGAAGAAAAAGAATAGCGACGAAAAGCAGAGCTAAGTTGCTAAACCCCTTAAGCAGATTTTAATTTTTGTAAGGCTGTATTCCCTTGAACGATTTCGGCTTTGTATGGAAAACCTGCACGCGATGGAATCTTGTCATGATCGGCTGCGCCCTTACTCTGTTTCGAGTCCGCTCAACAGTCTAGGTGGCCGCGCTGAAAGCGTCAAGATTTCTTGCCGTGAGCAGCACTGCCCGCAAGCTGCTGACAACCCGAATCCAGCGCTCGCGACGGGGTTATGCTCCGGCAAGTTCCCAGCAAAGAGTAGGGTATACGCCATACAGAAAGAAATTGAACAAAGGGAATAGCATGCCATAATTCAAATAGAGCAAGTTATATTACATCCAGTGCTTGCCGCGTTTCTGACATAAGACAAATTGTCTTTTACATGGAATGCTGGCGGCGAGATGAAGAAGAGATAGGAGGCTACAGCTAGTCCCGGCGATCGCCCTCGACCCTCTTCACCTGGCTCACCCGATCGACGATGGGCGCGACAAGCTCTTCGAGAGCCTTGACGTCCACGTCCTTCGGCAAGCTCTTCGAGGCTTTGGAGAGGTCGACGCCAGGGTTCTTGTACGCCACCTTCATCAACACCTTGCGGAGGATGAGTTGGCAGAGTTTCCGGGATTCGTCGGCCAGCTTGCTTGTCTGGTTCGCCTGGAGTAGCTTGAGGGCGTCGACGAGCTTGTCGAAGAACATGGTTAGCCTGGCGCTTGAGGATACGTTGTCGTCGACAGAATATCCGAAGCCCGACAAGTCCATGGCCTCCAGCTCCGCGCCAAGCTTCTCGGCGACGTCCGCCAGCCTGGCAGTCCAGAGCTCCACGCTAGACGTGTACTCGTTGTGGGTGGCGGCGGCGTTCTGGAGCAGCTCCTGTTCGTCGTGGAGGTCTTTGATAAGAGTCCTCTCGCGAACTCGGGCGGCCTCAAGAGACTCCTCCAGCGTGGATAGCTTCAGCTTCAGATCTTCAATGGAGTCCTTGGCGGAGGAGAGCTGCTGGACCTTCTCGGATGCGGCAGCCTGCGTCTCCATCAGGCTGTGGAGAGCTTTGTCTCTCTCGGCCTCGAGTGCTGAGACCTTCTTGCCGTGGTCCTCGACAGCGGCCTCCAGCTGCTTCGTCTTCTCCTCCAGCAAGTTCTTGGCGGTCTCCGCAGCTCCGGCAGCGTCGAGGGCCTCTTTGAGCTTGCCGGCGTGGTCTTCAGTTAGAGCTCTGAGCGTCTTCAAGTGTTTCTGCTCAAGCTCCTGGACCCGCCGTGCGACAAGACTTTCGAGCTCTTCATCCTTGTTGCGAAGCTTGGCGGCAAGCGCCGCCTCGCGCGCGGCAAGGTCCTCTTCTTGGGCGTCAAGGCTGATGCGGCGCTGCGTCAAGAGGGCTTCTGCCGCGGTGGCTTGCTGGGCGGCCTCCTCCTGCGCCTTCTCGATGTCCGATTGCTTCAGCAGGAGGACGTTCCGCTCTTTCGCCAGCTGCTCCCGATAAACATTCAGCTCTTGGAGGGCCTCGCCATACCAAGCCTGTGTCTCCGTGACGTGTTGTTGGAAGTCTCCTTCCGCTGCCTCGACGAGCGCTGCCCGGGAGTCCAGTTTCTCCTTCCGGGCACGGTAGAGCGTTTGGAGCTTCTGATAGTTGTCATTCATGGCTTGGAGTAGCTGCTCCTCCTTGAGCTCGCTGGCGGCGGCGACGATGATTTCCCCGTCAAGATGTTCCCCTTCAACCAGCTCTTCGATGTTTGCCGACCCCGGCATGCTGACAACGTTCTTGCCGGCCCTGATGTATTGGCTTGAGGAAGGGGTCTGGGACGCCGAGAGATGATCTTCGGCAGTCGAGGGCCCCGCGGCAGTAGAAGCGCCTGGCGCTCCTGCGGCGGAAGCGCCGTCAGTATTGCCGTGGGTCTCCTCACTGGTTCCCTTGGCAGCCATCTTGGCGGCCTCCTCTTGCGCGGCCTTGGCGGCCTCAGCGGCAGCGGCCTTGGCGGCCTCGGCGGCAGCGGCCTTGGCGGCCTCGACGGCAACAGCCTCGGCGGCAGCAGCTTTGGCGGCCTCGGCGGTAGCATGCTTGGCGGCCTCGTCGGCAGCAATCTTGTCGGCTTCAGTGGCGGCATCCTTGGCAGTCTCTTCAATGACAGCGTCAGTGTCCATGAGCTCTGTCAGAAGAAGATTGAAAGCCAAGGAGTTGATTAAGATGAAGCTGGGAAGGAAGTTCAAGAAGACAAAAAAAAACCAAAGCGACAAGTTCTTTGAAGCAAGTAACTTTACCTGCGTCAGGGAAGGGGTTGCCGGAGCCTGCTCTTGCCGACTCCTCCCCTCCGTCGCGGTAGGGCTCGCTCGAAGGTTCCTCCCTGGGCCGTGTGGTCGACGGAGGTGGCAAGGCAGAGGCAGCTCCTGCTGTTGCTTCTCGCTGTTGCCCCGCTCCTGCACGCCCGGAGATGTCAGCAGAGAAGATGCACACCCCGGCACGCGCCAGTGGGTAGTGAGTAGAAGACTCACGCTGGGGGCTGCACCGGGGGCTGCGTCGAGGGCTGCATCGAGGGTTGCGTTCTGGGCTTGACTCCGAGCCGACGAGAACCGTTTCCGGCACGCCCGAGGTGCTTGCCGGCGGCTCGACGCTTGTTGAGGTCTTGGCCCTCTTCGCCATCCTCTGCGCCAGAGTCTCCGTATCCCTGAGGAGGCAAAAACAGAGCGAGTTAATCAAGCAAAGCTGGAAGGATAAGGATCAAAGCTGTGGCGGGACTCTTACTCTTCTTCTTCTTCCTCGGAGCTGATGGCGGAGAGGTCAAAGCCGACCCCCGCCGCCGTTCCTGACGGAGGAGGAGGAGGAGTGGTCCTGGGCCGCTTGGCAGCGGCAGGTTGCGGTGCGGCCTCGCCGGCCGCCCCTTTGCCGGAGGCCTCGCTGCTTGAGGAGGGTTGGCGGGCTGGAGCGCCAGTGGTGTTCTTCCGGAGGACACGTCTCTTCTTGTGTTGAAGAGCTGGGGGCTCTTCCTCCTCTTCTTCTTCCTCTTCGGCGGCGCCTCCGGCAGAAGAGCTCCCGGCAGCGGCTCCGCTCGACTCCCCGGCAGCCTAATCTCGCCCGGCAAGATCTTCCCGCAGCAAGTCCTCGCCTTCGCTGGACTCAGTGCTGCCGGCTTCTTCGGCAAGGTTCGCCTCTTCCGCCCTGCTGGCGATGTAGGCCAGCTCCTCCTCCGTGGTAGTGCGGACAAGGTTCTCCCTGCGGATGGCCTTCTCCGTCAAGTTGTCAAAGAACGCCAGCGCCTGCTCCGCGGATGGCTCGATCCACCTCTCGTCGATGCTATGGGCATTGAGCACCGGCATCATGGCGATGATGGAGGTCAGCGACGAGTTGTTGCATAGTGGGACGACGCCTGCCGGCAAGTCTCCCACTGCTCCAGATCTGAACAGCTGTTGGCAGAGGGCCGCGTGCCCCATGGCTGTCAGATTATTATCCAGCCCAGGCCGCACCCTCATGACGTCGGCGGCGTTCGCGTACTCCTAGGCAGGGCGCCCCTTGTTCTGCAGTGGGGCGATGCGCCGGCGAAGGAAATCTGAAGCAATCATCTCCACCTTTAACCCGGCAGCCTTGAGGCGCAGTATCCTGGAGATGGCGATGGTGAGCTTGCTGTCGTCAGGGTCAGCGGCGCTCCAATCCTTGGCGCGGACCACCTTCTGCTTCCGCACCTCGCAGAACGGTTTGGGTTCCTTTTCCCAGACCCAGCACCACTTGCCGCGCCACTCATCCCATCTATCGCGGTAGAGCCCCTCTGGGTACGTATCCTTGGTTGTCGTCCTCGGAATCCAAGTGATGCTGCCGGAGAGGGCGTCGCCCTTTTGGATGCGGGGGTAAAAGTAGTGCCGGAAAAGTGCAGTGCTCGGGATGACCCCGACAAAATTCTCGCAAAGGTGCGCGAAGACGGACATGCAAGTCACGGCATTCGGCGTGAAATCTAGTAGCTGGAAGCCGTAGGTGAGCATGATATCTACGAAGAAATCCGAGTACGGAGGGCAGAGGCCGCACCAGAAGTAATCGGCAAAGAAGGGATAATCTCCTGGCTCTGCCCTACGAGAAGCTACACTCAATTTGGTGGCTGGATGCGCCGTGGTCTCAGTCACCCATGCGAACTGGTACCTCGTCTTCAAGGTCTCCGCATCAAGCGTCGAGGGGAAGACAGCGCGTTCCTTCCGCATCTTCGCCAGCCTGCTCTCCGCGGCGGCCGCTTCCGCCGCCTTGCCCTTGCTCGGCTTGGGCGGCATGGTGGCTATGGAGGTGGGCGCTGAAGGCGTCGAGAGCACGGTGGAGGAGGGTGGAGGGAGAAAAGCTCTGCTTTGGGCGCGAGGAAGAAGACGATGGCGACGGTTCTGAGATTGAGATTGGAAAGGCGGAGGGGGTAAATGAGCAGTGCCCTCTGCGATTCCCTTTTTATGGGGAAGGCGCGAGGCAGGCTCTTTACCGCCCGCTTTTGCAGCGGGGTTTCCGCCCACGTCTCCCACGTCGCACGATTAATGCGCGTAGTGGAGGGGCGTGGTAAAAGAGATAATGATTGCGAGCAGTTATTCCCTGCCACGCGCGCCTGTGCACTGTATTGGGCCTAGCCCAACAGGCCTGGCACCCGTGTATGGCCTAGGCCCGGGGGCTCCTGTCGGTGTACTAAAGTATGGGTCTTTTTAGTACCCCTTACTTGTGCACGGGCAGTTGTAGCCGTACCGTGGCGAACCTTGCCGGGGAATAGCTAGGAGTAATCACGAGACTAAGATGCCAAGGAGACGTTCAAGTCAACGATCGGACCAGAAGACAGAAGGCCAAAGGGTTGCGGAGGCCCGGCAAGACCCTTGCCGGCAAGGCCTCGCACCCGGCAAGACCCTTGCCGGCAAGGCCTCGCACCCGGCAAGACCCTTGCCGGCAAGGCCTCGCATCCGGCAAGACCCGGTCCCGGCAAGCCCCGGGCCCGGCAAGGATTCAGCCCCGGCAAGGCTCTGCACAGTGCAGCGCTATCGCTCCAGTGCAGCGGCCAGCCTTGTCGTTTAGGGCTTGTCCTCATGGTGACGTGGTGCGATGCTGGCCACGAGATGCTTAAGCGGTGCTGATGGGATGGCTGCTTTGGCCCATCCCCTGTAAAGCTTTTCCAAGCCCAAGACGCTGAGGGACACCTCGACGGACACCTCACGGTGCATTTAATGAGCTTGTCCTAAGCCGTCAGGGTTAGGTATGATAACACTGTAGCTACTTTCCACCTCATGCCTTATCTCGTACGCCACTGTGGTAGCCCCTTTGACTCATATAAAAGGAGGCCCGAGGCGTACAGATAGGGGGGATCGGCTTCTGGTCAGTTGTACGAGTAGCGCCCGTGTAGCTTGCATAGCGCTCCTGAGCCAGAAGACCAGAACAGATAATATAACCAAGTAGGAGTAGAGTTTTACGCATCCGTGCGGCCCGAACCTGGGTAAATCCCCGTGTGCTGCTCGTTAGTTCTGCTCTTTGTGCAATCCTCTTCCCTTGCCGAACCGTAAGGGATCTCCTATAGGTATTCGTTTCCCACGACAGGCGGGGTGCGTGCAGAAGAAATAGGAGACGAGAGCGGAGACGGTAGCGGCGGAGAGAGGGGGTCCCTCGCCGGAGGAGTGACCCAGACCGCCCCCGGGGGGAAGCAGACTCGGAGCTGGGGTCGAAGACGACCCCGGAGCGGAAGGAGGACAAAACTCGCGCTTGAAAAGCTTTACCTGGTCGCGGCACCACTCGGAAGCCCCGGCGCGCGCTACGAACCGTCCTGCTGCCGGACGAGCCATCAGGCCGGCGGCCAAGGATAGGAGCAGACGGTGAGGTGGCAACTGGCGGGAGTGGTGGAGGTGGGTGGAGCGGCGGCAGGGCAGCCAGGGGGACGCCGGGGCAATCGCCTGGCTCGTCGCCAGAGCTATCGCCCGACATCCTTCAGCACCGTCACCCTATCTATGTCAGAAAGTTAAGTTGAGTCATCAGATTTAGGCTGGAGAAGCACATGCATCAGAAAAACAACGATATCGAAGCAACATAAACCTGTTGTGAATTGTCAAACTCTGCGAATTAACTGGGATAGTACAAACCTACTGCCCGGTAAAGTGGGGTAAAAACTCAAATAGCACAGATACCCAAAGTGAAATCTGAGAAGAGATGGTCTCAATGGAATCACCTCTACCGTGGATGCCATTAATTTCTTACAGTCAACATATATCATTAGGAGTCCCGTTTTGGTACCCCCCCCCCCCCCACACACACTAAACGTATAGAGGGCAACATGGTCTTTTCGCATATCATACTTTTTTTAGGGAACATATCATACGATGATGTATGGTTAGTCGCCCGGAACGTATACGCACAGTGGCTGGGCCGGCCCACTCGCAAGCACCGAAGGTAGCTGTGTTTATACTGCGAAAAGAAAGCCAGCTCAGCTGGCGAGAATCGAACTCGGGACTTCCACCTTGCCACCGAGTTCTGCTAGCCAATGGAGACAATGGTTGTTCGTGATGGAAAACATTTTGGAAAACACGAACAGGTTTTTGAAAAAATGAATACATTTTGAAATTTCTATACATTTTTAAAAAACCCGAACATTATTGGAAGTTTTGAACATTTTTTTTAAAACAAGGAATAAAAATTGAAAACTAGATCATTTTCCAATATTACGAACAAATTTGAAATTCTCCAAACATTTTAGGAATTCGCGACCAAATTTTAAAACATGAACAATTTTTAAAATTGTGAACGAAATTTGAAAACGGAGACATTTTCTGAAATTCCCAAACATTTTTTATTTCGTGAAAAGTTTTCCCATGAATTTCTGGATATTTTAAAATAAGCTCACAATTTTTAAAATATCCAAATAATTTGTCAATAAGGAAACTTTACTTAAATTTTAGAAGAAATTATGGACAGTGCAACATTTTTTACATTCTGAAATTTTTGAAAAAAATATAAAAAGAAACTTAAAGAAAAAGAAACAGAAACAGAAACAGAAATAGAAAAGGTGAAAACAAAAGAAAAGAAAACCAAACAAATCTGAAAAGAAACAACACGGGAAAAAAGGTTCTTGTATCATCGGTTAGTCGCACTGTGGAAAGCTGGAGCTGAGCCGGCACATGTATCGTCGCTCACATCCCATATCCGTCAGAATCCCCGACAGTTTGCCCCAGCCTGCGGCAAATACGGCACTACGCACAAGGAGGTCGCCCGACTGAGCCAGCCCATTGTCCCTTAGCGACCGATTTACTGTTCCGAACTGGTCTTTCCCACATTTCTTTTCTCTGTACGTTTTTTGTTACTTTTTCAAAAAAACAAAATCGTTTTTCCTTCTTGTTTCTTTTCCTAAAAATTCTTGCGCTTTTAAAAAATATTCAAAATTTCAAAAATATTCACCTTTTCAAATAATGTTCTTTAATTACAAATATTCATATTTTAGAAAATTATAAAGAAATTTCAAAAAATGTTAGTGTCTTTAAAAATTTCTCAGAATGTCAGAACACGAACATTTTTAAAAAGAGCAAACAAAATTTTGAACACAAACATTTTTCTGATTTTTTCAAACTTTTTTTGGAAAACACTTATTTTTTGGAATTTCAAAATACATTCAGAAAAAAATATGAACTAAAAACAAAGGGTCTGTGAGTGTTCATAAAGCTCCGTCTGAGAGCACGTTGTTTCTTGACATCCTTGAAATGATTCTAATTTTTTTCATGGCCTTGTATTGAATAGTTTAAGGCACCATGCCAATATGTTTGGGTTTTCGACAAAATTTGCATTTTCTAAAGTTTTTTTTTGGTGAAATAAATGCCCATATATGGCTGGATGTGTCGCAATGCGCAAACGGTGTCGGGAATCATTCAAATATGACATGGATGCCTACCATGGGCATGAACAACTGCTTGCAAAAGTTGAGACAGTTTAAACGGTGTGTGAAAATAGACCATGTTCAATGGAGGGTCTCCAAGTGGCCAGAAGGCTCCATCTGAAAGCACATTGTGTTTTTGATATCCCTGAAAGCACATGGCCTTGTACGACCAATTAAAGGCACCATGTCAAGTTGTTTTGGTTTTCGATAAATTTTGCATTTTCTGGAGTTTTTCTTTGTGAAAAAGACCCATAAATAGTCGGACATGTCGCAACGTGCATATTGTGTCGGAAGTCATTCAAACATTGCATTGATGGCTACCATGGACATGTCCACTTTATGAAAAAATTTGGTGTCATTTCATGGATGTCTAAAAAAACACCATGTTCCGTTTGAGAGCGCATGTTTTCTGACATATGGAAAAAGGCCCAATTTTTTCCATGGCCTTATATGACCAATTCAAGGCAGCATGCTAAGTTGCTTGGGGTTTCGATAAGTTTTTCATTTCAGGAGTTTTCTCTGTAAAAAAAGGCCGATAAATGGTCCAACGTGTCACAGCTTGCATACAGTCAAAAGTTGTTCAAACCTGTCATGGATACCTATCCTAGGCATGCCTACCTATTGGCAAAAGTTGAGGCCATTTCAAGGATGTCGACAAAAACAGCAAGTTCAACGGAGGGTGTTTGGGTAGGCCAGAAGGTTCATGTGAGAGCATGTTGTTTTTGAACATCTTTGAAATGGTACCATTTTTTTTCATGGTCTTGCATTACCAATTCAAGGCATCATGCCAAGTTGTTTCGGGTTGCAACAAATTTTGCATTTTGTGGAGATTTATAAGTAAAATAAGGACGATAAATATCCTGACATGTTGGAACTAGCATATGGTGTTGGAAATCGTTCAAACCTCGTGTGGATGCTTACCATGGGCATATGCAACTGCTTGCAAAAGTTTGGGTCATTTGAAGGATGTCCAAAAATAGACCATGTTGAAGGGAGGGTGTTCGGGTAGGTCAGAAAGCTCCGCCTGAATGTCGAAATTCATTCAAACATTGCATTGCCTAACATGGTCATATGTCCATCTATTTACAAAAGTTGAGGTAATTTATCCATAATCCAAAAAACCACCAATTGAGAGGAGTGTGTCAGACTAGGCCACACAGGTGCATCCGTGAGCATGTAGTTTTACCTAATTGAATGATTATGTTATTTGCAATTTCTGCCATTATAAATCAACATGAACATTTCTTTATGTCCTAACCATTTCTTGAAATTTGCCAACTATTTTGGAAATTCAAATTGTGTATGAAAAAATTACAGACTTGAACACTTCAAAATTATTAAAAAAATCCCGACAGTAGATGAAATTTTGAACAGAAATTGCAAACCACATGCTTTCTTACAAATTAATCAAAATTTTCGAAACACAAACATTTCTTAAATTTGTTAATCAAAAATTTCGAAAATGGAAACAACATTTGAAGTTCTAGAAAACTTTTTAAAATAATATTTGAGAAATGAGCATTTTTGGGTATGCCAAACCATTTTTTAATAGGTTTCAACAAAAAATTGCAAAAAGGACAAAAAATAATTAATATATAAATAGAAAATAATAAAATGCATAGGCCTTGGCCAACAAGGCGAAAACATCGCTCCCAGGCGCCTGTTGGGCCAACCCAAGCAATCACGCATTTGAAAAAGGTTTATCACTTTTGAAAAAGAATGTTCATGAATTTGAAAATTTTCCAAAGATTTTCAAAAAAGTTCACTAAAAAGGACATCAATTTTGAAAAAAAGATCATGACTGTTTTTATCGAATTTGAAAAACGTTCACGGATTTTGATAAAAGTTTGTAAAACTTTAAACTCGTTTGTGGATTTGAAAAACATTCATGACTTTGAAAAAATTTTTACACATTCGAAAAATGTTCATGGGTTTGAAAAAAAGTTTACAAAATTAAGAAAATGTTTACGAGTTTGAAAGGCTCATGAATTTAAGAAAATTTAAGATTTTAAATAAAATTCACGAATTTTATAAAAGTAACAAGAAAATGAAAAAGGAAGAGGAAGAGAAATAAAAGCAGAAGAAAAAAACACCCAAAACAAAAACCGAAAAACAAAAGCAAAACCAAACAATAAAGCAGTTGTTTGTTTTTTTAGCATTGATTTAAAGAAGGAAAAAAGAACTAACCTAGGCATGTCGGGTAACATCTTCCCACTTGGTTATTATAGTTCCACTTAACCGGGAGGTCAGGAGTTTGAATCACGTCGCCCCACATTTTTTTGATGTTTATCAGAAAAGAAAAAGAGTAAATGGGCGAGCGTAGGGAGTGGGTGCGCTGAATAGGACCGGGCAGTACATACGGCAATTCCTATTTGCCGCCCGCGGGCGGCAAACAGTCGAGCAAACGGCCGCAATGCAGCCAGTTGGGTGGGCCCATTATGAGGTTCGTGCAACTGTTTCGTCTGCTCATGTTTTTGGGTTCGCTTCTGAGGGTTACTGAATATTGATATATTTATAGGATTGGAATTAGGTCAAATTGAGGATCATGGGGACCACATGGGCAGATGGCACGGCTACCCCCCAGCCGCGCAAAGCTTCTAGGGTCTCCTATTGGCCAGGAAAAATCGTCCAAAAGTTTTGTCTTGTTTAGACTTCCGTAAGTATGAATATTTCGCGAAACCAAAAACTAGAGAAAATAGAAAATAGGGGTGGACATTAAATGAATAGGTTAGTCTAGAAAAATAATAATGATATAAAAACATATATAAATGATAACACAATAGCATTTAAAAAATAAAAAATTATAGATAAGTTGGAGACGTATCAACGATGGGTAGCGAGGTGGTACGTTCGTTGGTTGCCTCCTCGGAGGCGCAGGCTAGTACGTTCGTTAACTCTTGGATGGTAGCGACTAGGTGGGTGGAGACCGTTGACTAAAAACCTCTCTCACATGCAAAACATGATCGAACCCAGAACTCATTGGGTGTTAGATTCATAACAATGTAAATCACATAGCGATGTGAGCTAGATTATTGACTCTATCGCAAGTGAGAGACTGTTGGAAATATGCTCTAGAGGCAATAATAAAATGGTTATTATTATATTTCCTTGTTCAAGATAATCATTTATTATCCATGCTATAATTGTATTGATTGGAAACTCAAATACATGTGTGGATACATAGACAACAAAGTGTCCCTAGTAAGTCTCTACTAGACTAGCTCGTTGATCAAAGATGGTTAAGGTTTCCTAGCCATACACATGAGATGTCATTTGATAACGGGATCACATCATTAGGAGAATGATGTGATGGACAAGACCCAAACAATGAACGTAGCATATGATCGTGTCAGTTTATTGCTATAGTTTTCTGCATGTCAAGTATCTATTCCTATGACCATGAGATCATGCAACTCACTGACACCGGAGGAATACCTTGTGTGTATCAAACGTCGCAACGTAACTGGGTGACTATAAAGATACTCTACAGGTATCTCCGAGGGTGTCTGTTGAGCTGGCATGGATCGAGACTGGGATTTGTTACTCCGTGTGACGGAGAGGTATCTCAGGGCCCACTCGGTAATACAACATCACAATAAGCCTTGCAAGCAAAGTGACTAAAGAGTTAGCCACGGGATCTTGTATTACGGAACGAGTAAAGAGACTTACCGGTAACGAGATTGAACTAGGTATAGAGATACCGACGATCGAATCTCGGGCAAGTAACATACCGATAAACAAAGGGAACATCATACGGGATTGACTGAATCCTTGACATAGAGGTTCAACCGATAAAGATCTTCGTAGAATATGTAGGAACAAATATGGGCATCCAGGTCCCGCTATTGGTTATTGACCGTAGAGGTGTCTCGGTCATGTCTACATAGTTCTCGAACCCGCAGGGTCTGCACACTTAACGTTCGGTGACGTTTCGGTAGTATTGAGATATATGTGTTGGTGACCGAAGGTTGTTTGGAGTCCCGGATGAGATCCCGGATGTCACGAGGAGCTTCGGAATGGTCCGGAGGTAAAGATTTATATATAGGAAAGTGGTATTTGGGTTCCGGAAAAGTTTCGGGTATTCCCGGTAGTGTACCGGGAGTGATGAATGGGTTCCGGGGGTCCACAGGGTGGGGCCCACCCACCCCGGGGGCCACATGGGCCCAAGAGGTGGCGCACCAGCCCCTAATGGGCTGGGGAACCGACCCCATAAGGGCCCATATGCCCAAGAGGAAAAAGGGTGGAGATAGGAAGGAATAGGACTCCTTCCTAATATGAATCCACTTCCTAGTAGGAAGTGGATTGGACTCCTCCTTGCCCTGGTTCGGCCGACCCCTAGGGCAAACCCTAGGGAGGCTTGCTCCTCCCTCTCCCTCCTATATATACTAGAGGAATAGAGCCCCAAAACACACAGCCACGTGCTAGTTCTCTATTCTCTAGTTCCTCCACCAAATAGATTCCGGTAGTGCTTAGGCGAAGCCCTGCCGGGATAACTCCACCAGCACCACCACCACGCCGTCGTGCTGCTGGAGATCTCATCTACCTCTCCGCTCCCTCTTGCTGGATCAAGAAGGCGGAGATCGTTATCGAGCTGTACGTGTGCTGAACGCGGAGGTGCCGTCCGTTCGGCGCTAGATCGGGACAGATCGTGATTGGATCGCGGGACGGCTTGCGATTTGGATCGCGAAGACGTTCGACTACATCAACCGCGTTTCTTAACGCTTCCCGCTTAGCGATCTACAAGGGTACGTAGATCCACTCTCCCTCTCATAGATCCTCATCACCATGGATAGATCTTGCGTGTCCGTAGGAAATTTTTTGTTTCCCACGCAACGTTCCCCAACAGTGGCATCATGAGCTAGGTCTATGCGTAGATGAGATCACGAGTAGAACACAAAGGAGTTTGTGGGCGTTGATGCTCAGATTGTTTCCTCCCTTGGTCTTTTCTTGATTCAGCGGTATTGTGGGATGAAGCGGCCCGGACCAACCTTACTCGTACGCTTACAAGAGACCGGTTCCATCAACTGACATGTGACTTTGTTGCATAAAGATGGCTGGCGGGTGTCTGTCTCTCCCACTTTAGTTGGATCGGATTCGACGAAGGCGGTCCTTGAGAAGGTTGAATAGCAATTTGTGTATCACCGTTGTGGTTTTGCGTAGGTAAGAATTGTTCTTGCTAGATACCCATAGCAGTCACGTAAAACATGCAACAACAATTAGAGGACGTCTAACTTGTTTTTGCAGGGTATGTTGTGATATGATATGGCCAATGACATGATGAGATATATGTGATGTATGAGATGATCATGTTATGTATAGATAATCACGCCTTGCATGTCGATGAGTACGGCAACCGGCAGGAGCCATAGGGTTGTCTTTAATTTATTTTCGCCGTTTTGCTTTACTTTATCGCTATGAGTTAGCAATAGTTGTAGAAGCAATAGTTGGCGCGACAACCTCATGGCGACACGTTGATGGAGATCATGGTGTCATGCCGGTGACGATGGAGATCATGCCGGTGCTTTGAAGATGGAGATCAAAAGCACAAGTTCATGGCCATATCATGTCACTTATGATTTGCATGTGATATTAATCCGTTTATGCATCTTATTTTGCTTAGGACGACGGTAGCATTATAAGGTGATCCCTCACTAAAATTTCAAGATAAAACTGTGTTCTCCCCGAGTGTGCACCGTTGCGAAAGTTCGTCGTTTCGAGACACCACGTGATGATCGGGTGTGATAGACTCTACATTCACATACAACGGGTGCAAGCCAGTGTTGCACGTGCGGAACACTCGAGTTAAACTTGACGAGCCTAGCATGTATAGACATGGCCTCGGAACACAAGAGACCGAAAGGTCGAACATGAGTCATATAGTAGATAAGATCAACATGGAGATGTTCACCATTGAAACCACCTCATCTCACGTGATGATCAGACTTGGGTTGGTGAAATTGGATCATGTAACACTCGGATGATCGGAGGGATGTCAATTTGAGTGGGAGTTCTTTAGTAATATGATTAATTGAACTCATTATCATGAACATAGTCAAAATGTCTTTGCAGATTATGTTGTAGATCACTAGCTCGCGCTGTAGCTCCCCTGTGTTTTTATACGTTCCTAGAGAAAATAGAGTTGAAAGATGATGGTAGCAATAATGCGGACTGGGTCCGTGATCTGAGGATTGTCCTCATTTGCTGCACAGAAGGCTTATGTCCTTAATGCACCGCTCGGTGCGCCACCCCCTCAAGCGTCGTCTGTAGAGGTTGTGAACATCTGACAGACACGTTTTGATGACTACTTGATAGTTCAATGCGTCATGCATTACAGCTTAGAATTGAGGCTCCAAAACGTTTTTTGAACGTCACGGAACATATGAGATGTTCTAAGAGCTGAAATTGGGATCTCAGGCTCGTGCCCGTGTTGAGAGGTATGAGACCTCCAACAAGATTCTTTGCCTGCAAGATGAAGGAGAATATCTCAATCGGTGAGCATGTGCTCAGATTGTCTGGGTGCTACAATCGCTTGAATCGAGTGGGAGTTGATCTTCCAGATAAGATAGTGGTTGATATAGTTCTCCAAGTCACTGCCACAAAGCTACTAGAGCTTCGTGATGAACTATAAAATGCCAGGGATGGAAATAATGACCCCCGAGCTATTCGCGATGTTTGACACCGCGAAGGTAGAAATCAAGAAGGAGCATCAAGTGTTGATGGTTAGTAAAACCACTAGTTTCGAGAAGGGCAAGGGCAAGGAGGGATACTTCATGGATGGCAAGCCAGTTGCTGCTCCAGTAAAGAAACCCAAGGTTGAACCCAAACCCGAGACTGAGTGCTTCTATTATGAGGAGAACGGTCACTGAAGCGGAACTGCCCTAGATACTTGGTAGATAAGAAGGCTGGCAACGTCAACAGAAGTATATTTGATATACGTTTTATTCATGTGTACCTTGCTAGTACTCCTAGTAGCACCTGGGTATTAGATACCGGTTCAGTTGCTAAATGTTGGTAACTCGAAATAAAAGCTACGGAATAAACGGAGACTAGCTAAGGGCGAGGTGATGATGTGTGTTGGAAGTGTTTCCAAGGTTGATGTGCTCACCATCGCATGCTCTCTCTACCTTCGGGATTAGTGACGAACCTAAATAAATGTTATTTGGTGTTTGCGTTGAGCATAAACGTGATTAGATTGTGTCTATTGCAATACGGTTATTCATTTAAGTTAGAGAATAATGGTTATTCTGTTTACATGAATAATACCTTCAATGGTCATGCACCCAATGTAAATGGTTCATTGAATCTCGATCGTAGTGTTACACATGTTCATAATATTGATGCCAAAAGATGCAAAGTTAATAATGATAGTACCACATACTTGTGGCACTGCCGCTAAAGGTCATATTGGTGTAAAACGCATGCAGAAACTCCAAGCTGATGGATCTTTGGACTCACTCGATATCGAATCGGTTGAGACATGCGGACCATGCCTCATGGGCAAGATGACTAAAACCCGTTTTCCGACTTGATGGAGTGGGCAAGTGACTTATTGGAAATGATACATGTTGATGTATGCGGTCCAATTAATGTTGAAGCGTGCGGTGGATATCGCTATTTTCTTACCTTCACTGATGATTTGAGTAGATATGGGGATATTTACTTAATGAAACACAAGTCTGAAACGTTTGAAAACTTCAAACAAATTCAGAGTGAAGTTTGAGATCATCGTGACAAGAAGATAAAATGTCTACGATATGATCGTGGAGGTAAATATCTGAGTTACGAGTTTGGTATGCAACTTAAGACAATGTGGAAATTGTTTCACAACTTACGCCACCTGGAACACCATAGTGTGATGGTGTGTCCGAACGTCGTAGTCGTGCTCTATTGGATATGGTGCGTACTATGATGTCTCTTATCGTTTTGCCACTATTGTTTTGGGATTATGGATTAGAGACAACTACATTCACTTTAAATTAGGGCACCATCTAAGTCCGTTGAGATGACACCGTATGAATTTTGGTTTGACAGAAACCTAAGCTGTCATTTCTCAGAGTTTGGGAATGCGACGCTTATGTCTGATAAGATCGAACCCAAAGCGGAAAAGTGCATCTTCATAAGATACCCTAAGGAAACAGTTGGGTATACCTTCTATCTCAGATCCAAGGGCAAAATGTTGGCTGCTTAAAATGGGTCCTTTCTCGAGAAAAAGTTTCTCGCGAAAGAATTGAGTGGGAGGAAAGTAGAACTTGATGAGGTTGTTGAACCGTCACTTCAGTTTGATAGTAGTACGACGTAGAAAGATGTTTCTACGACGCCTACACCAAGTGAAGCGGAAGCAAATGATGATGATCATGAAGCTTCGGATCAAGTTACTACCGAACCTCGTAGGTTGACAAGAACTCGTACCGCCCCTGAGTGGTACGTCAATCCTGTCTTGGAGGTCATGTTGTTAAGACAACAGTGAACCTACGAGCTATGAAGAAGCGATGGTGGGCCCGGATTCCAATAAATGGCTAGGAGCCATGAAATCCGAGAAAGGATCCATGTATGAAAACCAAGTATGGACTTTGGTAGACTTGCCCGTTAAACGGCAGGCCGTTGAGTACAAATGGACCTTTAAGAAGAAGACATACGCTGATGGTAAATGTCACCATTTATAAAGCTCGACTTGTCGCAAAGAAGTTTCCGACAAGTTCAAAGAGTTGACTACGATGAGACTTTCTCACCCGTAGCGATGCTAAAAGTCTGTTGGAATTATGTTAGCAGTTGCTGCATTTTTCGATTATGAAATCTGGCAGATGGATGTCAAAACATTGTTTCCTTAATTGTTTCCTTGAGGAAAGGTTGTATGTGATACAACCGGAAGGTTTTGTCAGTCCTAAGGATGCTAAAATGTATGCAAGCTCCAGCGATCCTTCTATGGACTGGAGCGAGCATCTTGGAGTTGGAATATATGCTTTGATGAGGTGATCAAAGCTTTTGGGTTTATACAAAGTTTATAAGAAACTTGTATTTACAAGAAAGTGAGTGGGAGCACTATAGAATTTCTGATAAGTATATGTTGATGACATATTGTTGATCGGAAATAATGTGGAATTTTTGGAAAGCATAATGGGTTGTTTGAAAGGAGTTTTTCAAAGGAAGACCTGAATGAAGCTACTTAAATATTGGGCATCAGGATCTATATAGATAGATCAAGACGTCTGATAAGACTTTCAATGAGTACATACCTTGACAAGATTTTGAAAGAATTCAAAATAGATCAGTCAAAGAAAGAGTTCTTGCCTGATTTGTAAGGTGTGGAGTTGAGTGAGACTCAAAGCTCGACCACGGCAGAAGAAAGAGAAAGGACGAAGGTCGTCCCCTATGCCTTATCCATAGGCTCTATATAGTATGCCATGCTATGTACCGCACCTAGTGTGTGTGCCTTGCCATGAGTCTGTCAAGGGGTACAAGAGTGGTCCACGAGTGGATCACTGGACAGCGATCAAAATTATCCTTAGTAACTAGAGGACTAAGGAAATGTTTCTCGGTTATGGAGGTGATAAAGAGTTCGTCGTAAAGGGTTACGTCGATGCAAGCTTTGACACCTATCCGGATGACTCTGAGTAGCAATCCGGATACGTATAGTGGAGCAACCATTTGGAATAGCTCCAAGTGGAGCATGGTAGCATCTGCAGTATGACATATAGATTTGCAAAGAACACACAGATCTGAATGTTGCAGACCGTTGACTAAAAACCTCTCTCACATGCAAAACATGATCGAACCCCAGAACTCATTGGGTGTTAGATTCATAACAATGTAAATCACATAGCGATGTGAGCTAGATTATTGACTCTATCGCAAGTGGGAGACTGTTGGAAATATGCCCTAGAGGCAATAATAAAATGGTTATTATTATATTTCCTTGTTCAAGATAATCGTTTATTATCCATGCTATAATTGTATTGATTGGAAACTCAGATACATGTGTGGATACATAGACAACAAAGTGTCCCTAGTAAGCCTCTACTAGACTAGCTCGTTGATCAAAGATGGTTAAGGTTTCCTAGCCATAGACATGAGATGTCATTTGATAACGGGATCACATCATTAGGAGAATGATGTGATGGACAAGACCCAAACAATGAACGTAGCATATGATCGTGTCAGTTTATTGCTATAGTTTTCTGCATGTCAAGTATCTGTTCCTATGACCATGAGATCATGCAACTCACTGACACCGGAGGAATATCTTGTGTGTATCAAACGTCGCAACGTAACTGGGTGACTATAAAGATACTCTACAGGTATCTCCGAGGGTGTCTGTTGAGCTGGCATGGATCGAGACTGGGATTTGTTACTCCGTGTGACGGAGAGGTATCTCAGGGCCCACTCGGTAATACAACATCACAATAAGCCTTGCAAGCAAAGTGACTAAAGAGTTAGCCACGGGATCTTGTATTACGGAACGAGTAAAGAGACTTGCCGGTAACGAGATTGAACTAGGTATAGAGATACCGACGATCGAATCTCGGGCAAGTAACATACCGATAAACAAAGGGAACATCATACGAGATTGACTGAATCCTTGACATAGAGGTTCAACCGATAAAGATCTTCGTAGAATATGTAGGAACCAATATGGGCATCCAGGTCCCGCTATTGGTTATTGACCGTAGAGGTGTCTCGGTCATGTCTACATAGTTCTCGAACCCGCAGGGTCTGCACACTTAACGTTCGGTGATGTTTCGGTAGTATTGAGATATATGTGTTGGTGACCGAAGGTTGTTCCGAGTCCCGGATGAGATCCCGGATGTCACGAGGAGCTCCGGAATGGTCCGGAGGTAAAGATTTATATATAGGAAAGTGGTATTTGGGTTCCGGAAAAGTTTCGGGTATTTCCGGTAGTGTACCGGGAGTGACGAATGGGTTCTGGGGGTCCATCGGGTGGGCCCCACCCACCCCGGGGGCCACATGGGCCCAAGAGGTGGCGCACCAGCCCCTAATGGGCTGGGGAACCGACCCCATAAGGGCCCATATGCCCAAGAGGAAAAAAGGTGGAGATAGGAAGGAATAGGACTCCTTCCTAATATGAATTCACTTCCTAGTAGGAAGTGGATTGGACTCCTCCTTGCCCTGGTTCGGCTGACCCCTAGGGGAAACCCTAGGGAGGCTTGCTCCTCCCTATCCCTCCTATATATATACTAGAGGAATAGAGCCCCAAAACACACGGCCACGTGCTAGTTCTCTATTCTCTATTTCCTCCACCAAATAGATTCCGGTAGTGCTTAGGCGAAGCCCTGCCGGGATAACTCCACCAGCACCACCACCACGCCGTCGTGCTGCTGGAGATCTCATCTACCTCTCCGCTCCCTCTTGCTGGATCAAGAAGGCGGAGATCGTCATCGAGCTGTACGTGTGCTGAACGCGGAGGTGCCGTCCGTTCGGCACTAGATCGGGACATATCGTGATTGGATCGCGGGACGGCTTGCGATTTGGATCGCGAAGACGTTCGACTACATCAACCGCGTTTCTTAACGCTTCCCGCTTAGCGATCTACAAGGGTACGTAGATCCACTCTCCCTCTCGTAGATGCTCATCATCATGGATAGATCTTGCGTGTGTGTAGGAAATTTTTTGTTTCCCATGCAACGTTCCCCATCATCTGACACCTAACCCGAAAACACAAGCTTGTTGTGAGAGTCTGCAACGTACTCCAGGTTTCCAAAGCTGATGGTCTGTCCTGGAGCGAAGTTTTCGATCTAATCGTGGTGGCGTGTTGAATCGGCGTAAAGCGTGACGCTGCCGAAGACAAAGAGTTGTTCGGGGTAGAAAGTCTTTCCATAGCCAATGTTGTCATCGGTCCTAGTTGGTAGTCTTGGGGTTCTTGGCCCGACCCATCCCGGGGAGCCAACGTAGTTACTACCCCCACTGATGTAGGACACCATCAGGCGGTACCACCAATGCCAGGCAGAGTTAGAATCTGCTTACATGGAGTTCGACAAGGCGGCGTATGAGGTGTTCAGCAAGAGCGAGGACGCAGATGAGGTTGCCAGCTTGGCTGCGTCCCGCGGCCATGATCATGAAGCCGACACGTCCGCGAGCGCCACCTGCAGCAAGGAAGAGTAGCGCATGGGAGGTTGCCGGCGCTTGTATCCCATGAAGGCCGCCGTTTCTCTCCTCCCGCTGTAGACAAGCTTGGCGGCGTCAACATCGTCGGACGATTAGCCGCTTGTCGGCGCTTGTATCCCATGAAGGCCACCACTTCTCCCATCCCGTTGTAGCCAAGATTGGCAGCCTCAACATCTTCGGACGATTAGCCGCTTGCCGATGATGTGGAGGGGGATAGCTTCAGTTCCTGATGCTCATGGCTGCGAGGAGGCGAAGCTTCATTTTTTGAGATCATGGCCGACCGAAGATGTGGAACGAGTGTCGGCGGTCATTTTAGGTTATATTTAGAGTCCGATCTAGTTGAATATGAATGTAATGAATTTGCTAAGGTTCAGACGAACAACTTTTGGTTTTATCTAAATATTATCCAAGTATGAATGAATATCGTCCGGTACATTCACATATGCATCAAATTTGTGCATTTTCGTTAAATTTCTTTCAAAATGTAAGCAAACATATACGGATAGCTTTGGATGATCGTCTCCTGCATCCGTGTCCATGGGATGATCTCTATTTCTCTACTCCTAAAGGGGGAGTTGGTAGCTTCTTTTCTAGGTTTTTTTTCGTCTCCCCTTCCATCTTCGTCTGGTTTTTCTTCGTCCGGTTTTTTTCGTCCCCCTCCCCTCATCGTATATCTCTACTCCTAAAGGGGGACTTGGTAGCCTGGTACGCAGGTTTTTATCGTCCGGTTTTATTTCATCCCACCTCCCACTGGTTTATTTTCGCTTCACATCCCATCACCTACTCCCACTGGTTTATTCTCTCATTCATTCAAATGCAACAAATCTCTTTCGAGGGAAAGAATCCGAAAGCAATCATCTCTTTTGAGGGAAAGAATCTGAAAGAAATAATCTCTTTCCTAAAATCGGATACAATCGTATTAAATTGATTGACTTTTTATGAATGTCACGAGCAAATGCAGGACACAATCCCCTCTTTGCAAAAATTGGGACACAATCCGATTAGATTGATTGACTCTCCCTCAGTACATGCATGGAGATGATAAAAAAGGAGTGTCACCTTTACTGTACATCTGTAGCTCCACCAACGCGTACGTCCTCGTCTTTCCTACTCCCGGCCTCATCCAAACCAATGATCTCATCCCGAAACAATTTTTTGCAAGCCGATGCTCCCACCTTAGAAAACCGAATATAAAACAACAAATAGAAACCCTAGGCGCACAACCTCATCTCACCGCTCGGCTCCTCCCACACTCGTTTTCTCTCACGCACAGTCGCCCGTCGCTATCCTGAGCCACCATGTTGCCTCCTCTGGATGCACAGTGCCAAAAGGCTCACCGGCTCTGGCCGCTGGTCTGCCTTCGCCGTCTTTGAACCCTTCACGCACCCTGCCAGCGCGGCCCCAGATGCCATACTCTCACCATCCTCGGCGTCGCCGTGGTCATCTTCCACATGGAGCCCACCTCCATTGTCAGCCGTGACGGCAAGCACGGTCCTGAGCGCAGCGAGCACGAGCATAAAGAGGCTACGCAAGTACGACGAGGAAGAAGATCCCCAGCTCGGCCTTCACCCTCCCTCTCGAACGCCTTTAATACCTCGTCGCCGGTTACCTCCCACGGTGCCTCCCGACGCTAACCGACCACGCCGCGTCATCTCACTGACTCACGTGGACACGATAACCACGTACGCCTGGATCCCATCACCTTGGTTAGAATCGTCTCCCTAAGCGCCCACTTCGTCGATCCCGCTGCTTGGCCTCCTCAATATGTTCAAGAACCCGGCGACCCCGGGCTCTGGTCGCCACTCTCCCAACAGTGTTGGCCTAGAACTCATTGAATGCTATACACCGAGCATAATGCATTCTGGTAATCATGCCAACTCTTCTGTCTAGCAATGGATAGAAATACAATACATCGTTTTATCTCAGAGGGAATCAATCTGCACTACTTCGGCTTTGTGTCATTGACATGCATCATACAGTTGAAGTAATTTGATTAAGGACAACAAGAGTTTGGGAAAGTGTTATGGCGCTGGTCCTTCAATTTGATGATCTTTATGATTTATGTTGGAGTTTATCTGAATTTGTTATCGCTGTCCTCAGCGTCAATTTTGTTGGCTCACAGGCATGTGATTGCTCGATCATGACTGGAAGCGATCTTTGGAATTAGAATTGGTTTATACCAATGGGTAGTTGCATATCGAGTTAAAATAGTCAGTGTTGATCAACAAGGAAACGTGGCCATTGGTTGATGGATCATTGACGGTACAGATGTGCGAAGCAACAATGAATATTGGACCCAAATACCTTCCTGAAAAAAATACTGAAGGGTGAGATACTGGACCACCACACAACTTCAGAAACATATATATCTTTATATTATACAGTATGATATAGCTGGAGGTTTATGCATAGTGTATCAATTAAGTTTTTCATAAAGTTTTTCGTTAAGTTTTTATGCATAGTGTATCAATTATATTATAAATTGGCCATAATCCATGGTGTATCAATTAAGTTTTTCGTTAACCTGCTGGTTACTATCTCTCTACAATCTGTGAGAGTAATCGCATTTTTTTGCCATGATTTATCAAAAGAGTGATACTAGAAGATAATACTATTCTAGAGGTTGTTCTTTTTCTTAAGGAAAATCTATAGACTGTTCTCGCCAAACCGTACAAATCAACCAGGTATGTACTGAATGATATCATGTTGGTTTCATTTCTATTCCTTTCGATTATTGATATCATGTTGGTTTCATTTCTATTCCTTTCGATTATTGTGTACAGTTACTGCATTCACACAGGAAACTAGGAATATAGCCTTGAGTTATGCATCAACGTTTATCATTGTCAAACATTTGATCAAGCAACACAAGCTGGCCCTCTACACTCAAAATTAGTTGTTTTACCCAACTGAGTTCCCAAATCCAACACAAGCATTTCTTTGTCTCATATGTAGTAGGTTTTTCTTTCTTCCATAAAATATACGTTGTGAAAGTGAGCTTATTTTGAAGCATATATTTAACAATTTGGTGAGCGTGTATCACGTGCATTCCGTGTATCTCTTGCATGTAGAAACCAACGTCTGTTGTGGACATGTGAATAATAAATGTCTTGATAAAGTTGGATGAAATTAAATCACACTGCTTGCAGGACCCAATGAAACGAATGTGGAACTTCAGTTATCAAGTTGGATACTTCTATGAGCTTACTTTCATTTATTTTACTTCAAATTAGTACGTACCTTCAATAATTATTGACGCTTTTGAAGCATAAGCAGTTGAATAACCATGATAAAGTACTGAGTTTTACTAACTGAATATATTTAATTTTTAGGCCCTCTAGAGACGATCAAACTATATCTTGGAGCATATAATGGTCTAACTGTGATTTAGCAAAAGAAAATGCATGAGTCGTGGAAGGACCCTGCAATTCTTAAGTCCCCCAAATTGTGATTCCAACATGTTTTCCGTTATCGTGCTTTTGCAATAACTCTCAGGTTCTGCCCATCAAAGCTACAAAAAAAAATACTAATACATTGTTCAGATAGAACAGAACAATGTCCTTGGAACATGATATTCCTCGTGTGGTGTTCTTTTAAAAAGCAAACTACTGTACACGTTTATGTAAGTTGATGCACAGTACCGTAAGTGGTAGTACGAGTGAAAGCAAACACCCTTTTGATGTTGAAGAAAAAAGTGACTTGTCCCTATGGAGAATGTGAATCTCCTCTGTATCATGGTGATGTTGGTTTGACAAATGGATATATCTAGCTTTTGTTTTGTGAAGAGTCGTGTCTGAACCTGATGAACCATATGAAATAAAATACAATGTCTAGCATGAAAAGATGTTTTATTTTGAGCACGATGCAGAACTTGTTCTCAATATACTATGCCAATTTTCATATGTTGACATGTGATTCCAAATAAGTTTTTTTGGTTAAGAAAAAAATAGTCTTCAATATTCCCCATTTTAATTTTAGATTTTAATATATATTATATATGAGCTTATTTTAAAATTTTAAATTTAATATATGTTTATATGTTTACTTTTGGAGATCAAGATAAAAACCAATGGCTTCGGATGTTGCTTTGAAAATGTTGATTGACAAAGTTATGGGAGTAACTGCGATGGAAAGCTGTGATAGACAAAGATTTTTGCTGAAACCGGCGGCATATTTTATTGGGATTGGCAGGGTGTCGTGCTACGACGGCGATGCAGGGACGGCGACTGCGTGTTGGGACTGTCAAGATGAAAAACTGCAACCGACAATTATTATGGCTGGAACCGTGCCGGCGAAGCGACGTGCTTGTGTTGGTGATGCATGGTGGAATCGGCAAGACGAAGAGCTGCATCCTGCAATGATTTTTGCTTGAACTATTCATGATGACGCTGCGACACTTGACGGCGACGACGGATTTTTTGCTGCATCCGTCATCGTTTTTTGCTATGCCCGGCGTTGAAGATTGTTATGGCGACGGGGCTCGTCATCTGTGAGGAGCTGCAACCGTTCGCAGGCCAGACAACTGCTTCCTACTTCCTATGATGACGACGGATCAAGTACTGTGACGTCCGTCATTTTTTCTACGACGACCTTGGGATGGGCACTGTGAGCCGCGTTGCTGCAAGCGGCCGACGAGGGGGTTGTGCGCTACCTTTGCTACGACGAGCGACGGAACGAGCACCGAGGTGCCTCGAGCTGGAGGGCGCGAGGTGGATTTCAGACGGCTGTTCCATGTTTATTTTAGAATATTATGAAAAAGATGAAGATAGATTATGTCGATATTCATAAAGAATTCACCGATAAAGGTCCTAAGACATTGTTGAAAGAGGCAAAAAAATTCACCAAGTTTTATACAACAATACCATTATATATATATATATATATATATATATATATATATATATATATATATATATATATATATAACTGAAAAAAAAATAAAAGGTCCGTGGCAACGTACGGGCGTTCTACTAGTTATGAATAAATGCGGTGCCCGGTTTCGGACGAGCGTTGAAGATGTCCTGAGTCTAGTCTAGATAGATGATGCCTGCTGGTTTTGAGGGTACCCTCAGGCATCATACCGCATGGCAAAACTGCTATCTCACCGCCGGTATTGGTTAACAACGGATATCATAGAGATCATGGGCTTATGGCATCTATATACTTTGTGGGTATGGACACACATTATCCACATTATCTATGAATACATCGTCTTGCAGTCTGAATCACTGTTTTTGAACAGGATACCTGGACAAAACTGCCATCCCTACCGATCCGTGGCCGAGAGGGGGCACCGCCGCCTGGTTTCCTTTCCCGGAGAAAGCAAGCAAGTTTTGGACGACCACCGCCGTCTTCTTCACACCCCGACAATGCTACTCTTACGAAAGGTTACGTGAGCGTTTTACGTAAAATCTGACGTGGAGATGATTAATTGGGCCAGAATTAGGGGCTGGGGCCCACCCCTGGTGAAAATCATGGGGCCGATAGGATTTTAGTTGGAAGGTTAAGTAGGCTTTCGTAGACTTATTCGTAGATGTATCATTATTGCTTCACACCCTGTATAAATGGACGACACCTGCCTCTCCCGAAACACCAACCCAACACACGTCAAGCGAACAGCTCAAGGAAACGGTCTAGAGTATTCCCCAAAACCCCACGTACGTCCCCTCTGCTGCGGCTCGGGTGCTTCGCTCCCACTCCACTAGTGTACTCTTACTACTCGGCTCGGATCGACCGTGATGGACACCCGCATCGGGTCCGTCGACGGGCCGTCGCCGGCGGCGGTGAACGGGGCGGTGGGCTGCCCGGCGTCCGCGCCGGGGTGCCCGATCATGTCCTCCCACCCGGTCCCGGCGGCGTCCGCCGGCGGGGCGGCGTCGCTGGGGCGGCACCTGGCGCGCCGGCTCGTGCAGGTCGGCGTCAGCGACGTCTTCGCCGTCCCCGGGGACTTCAACCTCACGCTGCTCGACCACCTCGTCGCCGAGCCCGGGCTGCGCCTCGTCGGCTGCTGCAACGAGCTCAACGCCGGCTACGCGGCCGACGGCTACGCGCGGGCCCGCGGCGTCGGCGCCTGCGCCGTCACCTTCACCGTCGGCGGCCTCAGCGTGCTCAACGCCGTCGCCGGCGCCTACAGCGAGAACCTGCCCGTCGTCTGCATCGCCGGCGGGCCCAACTCCAACGACCACGGCACCAACCGCATCCTCCACCACACCATCGGCGTCCCGGACTTCTCCCAGGAGCTCCGCTGCTTCAAGACCGTCACCTGCCACCAGGCACGCGCGCGCACGCTCTTCCTGGTTCCTCTAGTTCGTCGAGTTTGAGTTTGAGGAGCGCCTCTTGTCTTGACTCTTGAGTGTTGACTCGATCTGCTTGCTTGGTCTGTTGTTTGTGGCCGGATTCAGGCGGTGGTGACCAAGCTGGACGACGCGCACGAGCAGATCGACACGGCCATCGCGACGGCGCTGAGGGAGAGCAAGCCGGTGTACCTCAGCATCAGCTGCAACCTCCCTGGGCTACCTCACCCCACCTTCACCCGTGACCCACTCCCCTTGTTCCTCGCCCCCAGGTACTACTCCTCCTCTGGTTGTTCTCCTTCTCCCCCCCTATCTTCATCTCCCTCCATGTGTGCTTTGTGTCTGCTTCATCTTGGATCATGGAACTGCACGTGTTACAATGAAACTGCAGGATGAGCAACCAGATGGGGCTGGAGGCTGCAGTGGAGGCGACAGTGGAGTTCCTGAACAAGGCGGTGAAGCCGGTGCTGGTGGCTGGCCCCAAACTGCGCGTGGCCAAGGCGGGGAAGGCCTTCGTCGACCTTGTGGACGCCAGTGGCTACGCCTACGCTATCATGCCATCGGCCAAGGGCCTTGTGCCAGAGACGCACCCCCACTTCATTGGCACCTACTGGGGCGCCGTCAGCACCGCCTTCTGCGCCGAGATCATGGAGTCGGCCGACGCCTACCTCTTCGCCGGCCCCATCTTCAACGACTACAGCTCCGTTGGCTACTCTTTCCTGCTGAACAAGGACAAGGCCATCATCGTGCAGCCTGAGCGCGTCACCGTCGGGAACGGCCCGGCATTCGGCTGCGTCATGATGAAGGACTACTTGTCTGCCCTGGCCAAGCGGGTTCAGAGCAACACCACTGCCTACGAGAACTACAAGAGGATCTTTGTGCCCGAGGGCCATCCACTCAAGGGCGAGGCCGGCGAGCCGCTGCGTGTCAACGTGCTCTTCAAGCACGTCCAGAATATGCTCACCGGTGACAACGCAGTGCTCGCTGACACCGGTGACTCCTGGTTCAACTGCCAGAAGCTGAAGCTGCCCGAGGGCTGCGGGTGAGCCTTCCTGACTCTGCTTACGTTGTTGTGATCGTCGGATCGATCGTCGTATGTACGTAGAGGTTTCCTTGATTGTCCTGTGCTGATTAAGCAGGGCTGTTTGCGCGCCGCAGGTATGAGTTCCAAATGCAGTACGGCTCGATTGGATGGTCGGTGGGTGCGCTGCTCGGGTACGCGCAGGGAGCAAGCGACAAGCGCGCCATTGCCTGCATCGGTGATGGGAGCTTCCAGGTGAAACATCGATCACTGGGTCTCATGTGCTGCGCTAGCTATGTGCTGTTTCTAAATTCTGATGTGATGCATGTCCGGGGAATTCCGCTGTCTGCACTGCAGGTGACGGCGCAGGATGTGTCGACCATGCTGCGGTGCGCCCAGAAGAGCATAATCTTCCTCATCAACAATGGCGGGTACACCATCGAGGTGGAGATCCACGACGGGCCTTACAATGTCATCAAGAACTGGGACTACACCGGCCTTGTGGAGGCCATCCACAACGGGGAGGGCAAATGCTGGACTGCCAAGGTAATTAATACTGTAATAATTAAGCAGTTGTCCATTGCAGTTGCATAGACCAGCGCAAGCATTTGAACTGGACGAGGCGAGCTTGCAGAACTGCTGCTGAATACTTTCGTGTTGTGCAGGTCAGGTGCGAGGAGGAGCTGACGGCGGCGATAGAGACGGCGCTGGGGGAGAAGAAGGACTCCCTGTGCTTCATCGAGGTGATCGCGCACAAGGACGACACCAGCAAAGAGCTTCTGGAATGGGGGTCCAGGGTCTCCGCTGCCAACTCCAGGCCACCGAATCCCCAATAGACAGACCAAGCTTTGCCTGCATCAGCACTTTGCCCATCAAATAATGTCGACAGTTTATCTTTGCTCTTCGGCTATGTTCTTCGTCTGTTCCCTAGTTTTGTGTCTAAAAATAATGGTGGCTTGTGAGTCGTGGCCATCCCCTGTGTTCTATCCTGAGAATGCTACCAAGATCATGAAAATTTCTTATTTTGCCTTGGCTATTAGTGATGTATCTTCTAGACCGACCGAGTATAACTGAAAGTCATGAGCGACTCGCCTCGAGGAATCTGGAATCGCTAGATCAGTAACGCAACATGCATGAACCATGAATACTAGTACAGTACTACTAGTTGGAGTAGTTTTGATAAGTGAGCTAGTGATAAGCTAGTACTGCAACTTTTGGAGGAGGCTTGGCACGTTGCTCTCGGCAAGGCCCCGCGTACATGCATGGGCACAGCATTGGTGCACCGTTTGTTGATTTCCCCAGGAGCCATTGTGTTTTCCTTTTGAACACGATACATTCGTAGATGGTCTGTACATGCACATACCACCCATGCGCGCGTACGCGCACGATGGGAACGTCTCCTTTGGCTGAACGGAAACCGTCGAAAAATCTACAATAAATCAAGAAAAATATGAGCAACAGGGCCAAGTCTAAGATTTGAACTTTGATGAGCTGGAGAAACCTAATAATTTAAGCTCCGCTAAGTTCGCGTTTGTTTGTGGGTTTATTGTGAGAAAAAACCACAAACAATATTTGAGCTTGAGTCGACGTCTCATCTTGGTCATCAACTTTAATAAAATATTCTAAATACGGTCATTATACATGCTCTCAGGTAACATTATATACACGTACTCATTTTCGCCTATGTAGCACTAACTTTCTAGTGGATATTCATACCCGATGGATATTCATCAGGTTTTGACATATGAATTATTATTTTCCATGGGTTTTTTTGTGGGCGGACACATATTGCCTTCATGGATTTGGATGTGAATTTGATATTGTTCAACTCAGCACAAAACTGACCTATTGCCATCATTAACTACATTAACATGAGGTCGGTTGATCTGTAAGGCCGTGCAGCTACATGTGGTTAGTAGACATACATCTGTAATTGGCTGCTAGTGCTTGGGAGTGCGAGGGCAAATACATGTGGCCGGCTAGCATGTAAAGTGGGTTTTCTAGCGTTAACGGTATGTACCAATAAGGAATCGAGTGTTAGTTTGCTACATGGAGACTTGTGCTCCCTTTCCTTGCATAAGGTTGTCAATAATTTCTTAGATGAATACATAGCAATATAAACTGAAGTGGTTCACAGCAATAGCTTTTTGCCAAGTAAGAGAGTGAGAAAGGAGAGAATGACAGTTGGACGCATGCACACAAGATTCCATCTCTCCAAATAAAGACTTGCATTTTATTTTTCTATGACATTTCAAATGACTCATAACGTTTGAACCAAATTTCCGTTTTTGAATTGTTTTTACATATTTGTATTCCCGAAGAGACTTTTAAAACATAACCAAACTTCAATATGTCATGACCAAGTTTTAAAAATCGATTTCACCCATTTGAAAAGAATTACACATTTCAAAAAAATCACAAATTTCAAAAAATAATTTCACTCATTTCAAAATATTGATTTACTCAATTAAAGAAAAGAAAATCAATTTTCACTTATTTCACCCTGTTTTTAAAAATCACTCACTTCCAAAATTGATTTCACACTATTTAAAAAGACAATGATAACTGCCAATTACGTGGCAGTTGAGCTTAACAACCAAATACCCCCTCTCCACGCCTCTAATTACATGCATGCATCCATTAGAATGACTCCCTCTCCTTTCATGTGCATTTTCTTCTCTAATTACATGCATGCATGCACCAGAGACAAAAAAGTTGATCTCATTCATAGATTTTTCCTATTTCAACAATTCAAAATGTTTTGTAGGTCAAGCTATCTGTCAGATGCAAAAATTGTTTTCACATAAAAAATCGTTATGACGAGATTTTCGAAACTAGATCTCATGTTGGTATGTTTCAATCATTTTTTTTGTCAAAAGTTACCGTACCTGGCCTAGATAAGTTGCCACTCCTGTGGTATATACGTTATGTGATATTTTCACCCAAGTTACTAGGGGAATTTAAAATGGTTCCCCACCCTTCTCCATATGCACAAGTATGTATGCACTAGAGGACAAAAAACTTGATGTGGTCATATATAGATTCTTCCCATTTTGAAAATTCAAAATGTTTTGTAGCTGAAACCATCGGTACGACTCAAAATCCGTTTTGCATAAAAAATCATCACGACGATACCTTCAAAACTAGATCTCATGCTGTTATGTTCCGACTACCTTTTTAGGGTCAAAAGTTACCACTCATGGGTTACATAAGCTACCACACACAGAAGAGAGGTATTATATTCCTCAATTTCGAAGATAGGTAAGAAGTTAATAAATCTATGAAAGAGAAAAATGTTAAAACTGAAGATGTGAAGAATTGTCCTCCTATTGAATAATTATATGAACTTCCCACTCCAAATCAGGTAGTAGAGGTACATTCTCTTAATAAATTTGACAAAGATGACATTTCTTACAATAAATATGCTAGTCAATGCTTAGAAGCATTTGATAATTTTGTTGCCAAACAACACAATTTTAATATGCAAATAAGTGATCGTATGAAACATAATTCTATTGTTATTGAACGCTTGAATGATGTGCTAGTAAGAATTTCTAATGATGTTAAAGGTGTATGTAAACACTTCTCTATGGGTTATACTACATTTGAACAAGTTTCTAAATCACAACAAGATTTGTTTAAACAACATGATAAACTTGCTTATGGAGTAGAAACTAGAGGAGGTAAATTTACTCAAGATCATTTGTATCCTGAAGGCCATCCTAAAGAATCGAACAAGATTATAAAAGGGCTAATTATAGTGCACCTAGTTCACCTAAGAAGAAGCAAAAACATAGAAAGAATAAAACTTTGCATGCTACTAGCGAACCTGTTATAGAAAAACCTGCTGAGAATCCTAATAATGTTTCTATTTCTGATGCTGAAACACAAGATGGTGAAGAGTATGAACATAGTCATGATGACAATGCTAATGGTGATAATACTATTGATAATGATGCTCCACCTAATGATAATAATGAATCTAAAAAAAAGGTAGAAATAGAACCTGAAGGTGATGATAAAAGATACTTTATTGCTAGGAAGCATGGTAGAGAGAGAGAGAGGACCATGGGTATAAAAGCACACGCCCTTTCGTAGTAAGACACTAAAAATCTAAAGATGAAGATACTCTTAATCATTTCATTGAATCGCTTAGATCTTTATTTCTGCAAGTTCCTTTGACTGATGCTATTAAGACGCCTTCTTATGCCAAGTATATGAATGATATTGTTACTAATAAAAGAAAGATACTTGAGGCTGAAATATCTACTATTCTTGCTAATTATTCTTTCAAAGAAAAATTTCTAAAAAGCTAGGAGATCCAGGGATACTTACGATACCATGCTTCATTAAGAACAACTGTGTTAAAACCGCTTCGTGTGATTTAGGAGCAGGTGTTAGTGTTATTCCCTTCTGCCTTTATAAAAACTTGACTTGAATAAGTTGATACCCACTGAAATATCTTTGCAAAAGGCTGACAAGTCTACTACTATTCCTCGGGGTGTTTGTGAGGATGTTTCTGTTGTGGTTGCTAATGTTATGATCTTAGCTGACTTTTTTAATACTTGATATGCCCGAGGATGATAATATGTCTGTTATTCTCAGTAGACCTTTTCTTAACACTATAGGGGCTGTTATTGATTGTAATAAAAACAAAGTCACTTTTCATGTTATTGGTAACTAGCATACGGTTTATTTCCCGAGAAAGCCAAATAAAGGACATAGTCTCAACTCTATTGAAGAAATTATGACTATCACTGTTGGAGACTTTGAATTTTTATTCCGGTTCCAGAAAAGAAAAATCAAACTCTTATGATTGGAACCATGCCTATTCAAGTTGAGGTAACATAGTGTTTTACAAAAATTCTTCGGTTTTATGTTGGTCGAAAATAGGTCGTTAATAAGACTTGATCAACCTTATTAATGACTTTTTGGTGAAAAGTATATGATCGATGAATTCCGTAAACACAACTTTTTGTAACTCTATTTTGTCCTCTGATTGAATTAGTTTTATTACAATATAAATGTTTTAGAATAGCCAGTTTTGCATATTTTTTGAGTTTTCGACACAATAAAAATGTGCAAAAATAAAAGTTATCAAAATGCCCGAAAAATTTAACATGATTTTGTGCACAATATTTAAAAAATATGGGCACTGAAAAAACCTGGGGGTGTGCACCATGCAGTCACATGGACAGGGTGCATGACCACCCCCAGGCCGCGACATGTGTCCATGTGGGGCCCACAGGCACCCACTCACTTAGTGCCCGTGGCCCCTGCATTCTTCTTCCCGCAGAAAATTTTCTCCTAGCTTCCCAACTCGTGTTCTTGTTGTTCTATGAACAATTTTTTATCTCTTTGCTCGGAGCTTCGTTTTCAAAACTTTTTGGAGGGATTGCTTCTTGATATGTGACTCTTCCATTGTTATGATTAGTATTTCCTCAAGGGGTCTATACTTTGCTTATTTTACTGATGTAGCTCACCGTAAAACTGAGTTTGCATGTCAAATTTATTTGGTTCTAAGTAGTTTTGATGCATGATTTAGGCACTAGAAGCTTGTGGGAGTAGTTGCTATCAATTTAATTGATTTTGTTCCCTTTTTATGATTTGAATAAAAAATTCAGAAATGGAGAGGTTAAAGGAGAGGATCTTAGGAGATCCGGAGGTTCCTCTAGCCACAGTACCGCGAAAACCACCTACCATGAACCAGGATACAACGTTCCTCGAAGGGTTGATGTTCGACCCTGTCACTAGGGGTGGATAAAAGATTTGCTTGTCTCGTTAATCTCGTGTTCGTTAAGCTCGTGCTCGTTAACGTTTGAATTGTTAAGCTCTTTAAGATTAACGAGTATAAAACCCAGCTTGACTCGGTTCGTTTGAAGCTCGTGAGCGCTTGCAAGCGCTCGTTAACTGATTCTGATGTGTTACGGTCTACATGATGAGTGTGTAGATGTGGTTTTTAAGGAAGATGGTGACTACGAAAGGAAACACACTAGTTTATTGCCTCCTATGCAGATTAGATTGAATAGATGGGTTGAGGTGCTACGAAAAATTTGCCACTCAAGATGAAAATATGTGTTATGTTACCAATGAGCTACTTGTTAGCTCGTTCATTAAGCTCATTAAGCTTAACCATTTGAACTCGATGATTGGATCTTTTCATTAAGAAGCGAGCCACGAGCTTAACGAGCTGAACTATCGAGCTCTCATTAAGCTCGCGAGCTACGAGCTTTTGGTCCAGTCCTAAGTATAACATTGTGAAGCTCCTTCGCGCCGCATTGCATGGGATTAGTGTGAGTGTGTGAGCACCATTTTTTGAATGAATTGCACTTTATATGGTCCCTCAAATCCTCCATTTGTATTAAATAAACTTAAATAGAAGGGTACTTACAGTGTTTGATGGAACTTTCTGAAAGCATTACCAGTTTTTGTTCCTAATTTTATATTTTCTGCAGGTTTGATGTAATTGAGGATTAACTCAAGTTTTCTTGTGCATCGTCAGGTGAAGATGTGCATGATTGGAAATTTACTGAAAGCATCTAGCTCGTCTCTCTCCCTTTGTCCTCTGTTGTACTACAATCTCTTCAAAGTGTAGTTCTTAGATTACATATGTAGTTTATGTGATTTTCTGCAGGTTTTTGTAGAGCAGGTGTGTAGTTTCTGTACTGTTTATGTGATTTTGGACTATGAAATGCTTGTGATGTTCCCATACGTAAAGATTTGATGTATTTCCATCGAACCAGCTAAAGATGTGTCCATCGATCATCACTAGAGTTGTTTGTAAAGTTGTTCTTTTGATACAGTTGCATGAGTCATAAACCTTGAGGTTTCCAATTGATTAAAGGAAAAATAATATTTATTTTGCAAAAATCAGATAACACCAGAATGAACAACTTCCACGTACTAACTGAACTTTCTGTCAACATTTCGTGATTCAATTCTTCTTCAGTACAACCCCCTAAATATTTTGACGGACCAGATCTGCTCATACCCTTTCATAAGAAAGGATAGGATGGTCCTTCTACAAAAGACGTCGGCCCTGATCATACACAGCGGCGAGCAGTAAATTGGACCAGCCCAGCAGCGAACGATCTCTGTAGCGGTCTTGTAGTGCCAGAGTGGAAAATCTTAAAAAATTATTGCATCCAGAAAGTATCGAACACAAGACATCCCACTATCACACAAACAAGCACAACCTCTAGAATGAGCCAGCTATCTTGACTAATAAGCAGCGCCGTATTTTAAGAACTATATGACCAGCAACATATTTGAACATTTTTCGGAAATTTGAACGTTAATTTTTTTTGAACAACATTTTTAAAAATTGTAAACAAAAAATTGAAAATGCAAACAAATTTTCCGAAAAGTGGAACATATTTTAAACGTCGAACAAAATTTAAAAATGAGACCTTTTAAAATTCTTAACAGTTTTTGAAAACACACACAATTCTTAAACTCTGAACTTTTAAGAAAACGCGATCGTTTTTCATATATTCAAACTTTTTTGAAAATGATGAACAATTTTTGGACTTTGTGATTTTTAAAAAGAAAAAAGAAATAAAAAAATGATTCGTGAACCTTCTTAAATGTTCCCAAACAGGTAAAAACCGACCTAGAACTATTTAGAACGTTCCCAAAACCAGCATCTTTAGAAGCAACAAACAGATTCAAATGTGTTGGCCCATGTTCACTCGTCAAATAGGATTTTTTTCCCCAATAGGTGTCCGATGGGATTGATATCGTCTCCTAGTTAGGCCAACGGCTAAGCTTTTTCTTCTATTTTTTTGTTTTCTATTTTTTTTGTTAATTCATTTATCCTTTTTGAGCGTTACCATTTTTTGAAACTTGTTCAAAATTATGGAAAATTGTTCGGCATACCCTAAAATGTTCTTGTTTTCAAATATTTCTTAGAATTTTATTCAATATTCTGGAATATCAAAATATCTTCATGCTTTCGAATATTTTGTTTGCAAATTTAAGAAATGTTTGTATTTCAAAAAAGGTTGATATTTTTTTGAAATAGTACATTGTTTCCAATTTGTGTTCAAACTTTTCATCAATTGTTGGGAATTTGTTACCAATTTTTGAAAAGGTGTTTAAACTTGTAAAATTTTCATACACAATCTGAAATTTCAAAATTGATGACAAATTTCAAGAAATGTTTAGTGCATAACAAAATGTTCCTGTTGATTGATAATAATAGAAATTACAAATAACAGAAGCATTTAAATTAGGAAAAACTACATGCTCACGGATGCACTCGTGTGACCTAGTCTAGCACACCCATCTCAACTAGTGGTTTCTTGACTATGGATAAATGACCCCAACTTATTTTATCTGCATGATACGGACATATGAGGCATCCATGTCAGCTTTGAATAATTTCCGACCCTATTTGCATGTTGCAACATGTCCGGCCATTTATCAGCCCCTTTTCACCGAGAAAACTCCAGACGCAAAATCTGTCGGAAACCCAAACAACTTGACATGGTATCTTGAATTGGCCATATAAGCTCATGAAATAAATTTGGGTCATGTGACGGATGCCCAAAAAATGTGGTCTCAAACGGACCCTTCTCGCCTACCCGAACACTCCTTGTTAAATATGGTCTATTTTTGGACATGCAAGAAATGGCCTAACTTTTGCCAGTAGGTGGGCAAGCTCATTGTAGTCATCCATGCCAGGTTTGAATGAATTCTAATACCGCATGCAATTTATGTCACGTCCGGACATTTATTGACCATTTTTTCAGTGAGAAATCTCCAAAACATGCAAGAATTGTCGAAAATTCAAAAAACTTGAGATGATGCTTTGAATTGGCCATATAAGGCTATGAACAAACATAGACTCTCAAACAGACCGTTTTGGCCTAATCGAACTCCCTCCATTGAACATGGTCTATGTTTGGATATGCATGAACTGAACCCAACTTTTGCAAGCCGGTGGACATGCCCATGGTAGACATCTATGTCAAGTTTGAACGAATTCCGACACCATATGTAAGTTGCATAATGGCCGGTCATTTTTCATCGAGAAAACTTCAAAAAATGGAAGAACTGTCGAAAACTGAAATAATTTGCCATGATGTCTTGAATTGGTCATACAAGACCAAGAGCAAAAATTGGAGCCATCTTAGGGATGTCGAGAAAGGAAGTGCTCCCAAACGGACCCCTCCCGCCTACCCAAACACACTCCGTTGAACACGGTCTATTTTTTATCATGTATGAAATGGACCTTTTCTCAAATTTGTGTTCTTTTTTTTCTGATTTTTTAATTCCAAATTTGTTAGTGTTTTTTTTTCAATAAATGTTCAGAAAATTTAAGATTGTTCATGTTCAAAATTTTGTTTGCTCATTTTAAAAAGTTTGTATTTTGACATTCTGAGTAATTTTGAAAGACACGGACATTTTTTTTCAAATTTCTGTATAATTTTTTAAAACACAAATACTTGTAAATTTTGAACAAAATTTGAAAAAGCAAACATATTTTAAAGTTATGAACAAATGTTAAAAGCGCAAACTGATTTGTGGTTCATGAATTGTTTTTTTTGTTTCGTTTTTCTCTTCTTTTCTGTTACTTTTTTCTTCTTTTTATTTTTACAAATTGCAAAGTTTGAAAATGTTCAACATATTTAATCTTTTTCATTTTTCTCAAAAGTATTCGAAAAAATCTAATTTTTTTCACGTTTTCAAAAATTGTTCGTGTTTTTCGAATACATTCAGAATTCCCCATTTGCTCATGTTTTTAAAGAAATGTTTGGAGTTTCAAAATTTTCTTCATGTTTTCAGAAATTGTCCGCGCTTTCAAAATAGTTCCGAGCTTCAAACATTGTTCGTATTTTCAAAATTTGTTCAAGTTCTCCAAAATTCTTTGGAATTTCAATTTTTGTTCTCATTTTTAAAAATTTCTCAGAATTTCAAAATTTGTCAAAGATTTTCCGTGTTTTCGGAAAAAAATGTTCGCAATTTCAGAAATGTTCAGACTTCCAAAGTTTGCTCGCGTTTTAAAAATGTGTTCGTAATTTCAACATTTGTTCTCGTTTTTCAAAATTTGTTCATAAATTCAAAATGTGTTCCAGTTTTTCGTAAGAAATTTTGCATTTTAAACTGTCAAAAATTGGAATAATGACAGCGTTTAAACAAAATTGTGTTCAAATTTTCCAAAAAACGTTCAAATCTGTTACTTTGGATTTTCTTAATATACTGCGCTGCTGAAAGGTTGTCCAGTCTAGTGGTTCGGCTCTTTGGTATTAGCACTGGAGGTCCTATGTTCAAGTACTGACTGCCGTTTGCAGTATTTTTCAGGAACAGATTTTCTACTGTTTCTCTAGGCTGCCGGGCCGGCCCAGTTGACTGCTCGCTGTACGTTCTGTGTATACGAGCGATCCATCATACATACGAAAATACGTACAATCTGTCGAATGTCTATATTGCCCTTTGTACGTATTGTGAGGGGATAGGATTATATTTCACTATTGTCATACCATCCTGAAAAAGCCCCAGTGCATCATCTTGTAATCTCTATTTTTGAGTGAAAAGGGGACGACCTAGCTTTAATTCATCGCTCCAATTGCCCAAAGGACTTGTGACTCGTGCCTAGGTCGAGCGGACCATGTGCTACAGGACTCCGGTCCAAAAAAGATTAGGAACGCCAAGACCGTAGAAGACCAATGTGGGCTACAACAGTAGTGAACAACGGACGAGAAGCAGTGGCACTGTTCAATATTAATTCGAGAAAACGCAATACAACATGCAATATAACCGTGTGTACCGATCCCTATGTGGACCAACGGGTCTGATAATGGTGTCATATGGTAGTATGACCCATATTGAATTTTCGATAGGTAGGAAATACATATTATTGTAACTACAAGAGTATCTTACAAGCCCAGCATAGAGCGTGCCTTTTTGATAAACACATATTTACATTGGGAATTCTTACTATAATCTTCATAACATAGACCATGCATGTATCACGATAATTTTATTTGTCATGAGGTTAACCTGTCTAGGCATATATAGTGTTGGCTTACCTATTTTGGGCAAGGGGTCTCAACTTGAGTTTAATTGGAAGTCCAAGGATGGGCGTTGGCTTTGGATCCCTCTTATAGGTTTCCTTTTGATAGGTTATTTTCCACCTGAACTGCCTTACCAGATAGTGCATGGCCACCATAGTTTCTACCCTTGCAAACACATTTCCAGGGCACATTCTTGGACCCCCTCCAAATGGCATGTAGCTGTATGGAGGGGCAGATTTCTCAAACCGAGAAGGATTGAATTTGTTAGGCTCATGGAAGAATTGTGAATCCATATGTGTGACACTTTGCGCGGCGAAGACCTGCATGTTTCCATGTTACTGGTGTGTGATAGGAGTCCTCGGGAAGTATTAAATAAATCGTTTATTATGGAACATATATGTACTTACTTTCCAGCCTTTAGGGATATGGTAGCCCTGGTATTCAATGTCTTTGGTAGTTGTTCGGAAGCTCCCAAAAACCGGAGGAATTGTTCTTAGTGTCTCCATTGCCACTTTCCACGTATACTTCATCTTTGCAACATCATCCCAAGTTATAGCATCCTCTGGGTTTTTATTCCGTGCAATCTCATCTTGCTCTATAGAAGATCAAAAGGCATAAAGATCAGATTGATTTCCATGGTGTAGAAGAAATTATCATTGTTTTAGCAAAGCCGTTAAACAAATATAGGAAGCAAAGCACAAAGAAGCATAATAATATACATACCTGTAGTAACTTTGTCAAGGATATCTGGCTCACTAGAGAGGTACCGGATCATGAAGGTGATAAGAGCAGAAGTCGTCTCGTGCGCCCCAACAATGAGACCCATCGCGTTGTCCACAATGTTTTCCAGAGTGAGGGAGTGCCCACCTTGAGACCGGAGAATGAGCATGTAGCTGATGAAGTCATCATCAGAAGTGGCATTTGCTTCCTGCTACAGCGACTCTTCCCTTTTGTGGGCAATATTAGTGATAACCTTTCGTATCTTGGCACTTGCAGCCATACCTTTGTTGAACCGGGTGAATGGTATATTCAGTGGAAATGACAATATAGCCTTCCCAAGAGTAACAAAATCAGTGCAAAGACTTTCTTTGATGGTAGCTGACTCTTGGCCTAAGACAACCGAACATATGATAGCAAGAAAAAGTCTCCTCACCATTGGCAGGACCTGTAAAATCATCAACCACTCATTTCAAATTCGTACTGCGGCATTTCCCAAATCCGTTTCTGCATTTCTAGATTGTTGTATTTTAACCTTCAAAAAAATCTTATCGTATCTCTTTCTTCAAATATTCTTGTGAATACCAAAATTTTAGAAGTGCATTGCATCACCTTTGTGAGATAATATAAAATTATCTTATGGTGGTGCCCCTTGATATATTATCATATTGACCCTCTAGCCTTATCAAATATATCATCATGGAATTTTAAACAATACAAATCAATAAATGCATGAATGAAGTACACCTGATTTACGGTATTTCTATATTTTTCAATGTTACTATTGGAAAACACAAGATCAGCCGTCAAGTGCTTATTTTTACTATTCTCAGTTCTTGTCCACATGGAAATATTCAAAACATATTATATTTGTGAACAGAGGCAGTACTTCAGTTCATATAGGTTTCTTCTTGTTTCTATAATTCAGAAAGTGAACGTATAATTCCTGTATGTGAATGAAACATATAGTCGAGCAGTAAGCGTCTCTCCATACCGTGACAGAGTCACGGCCGACCCAGTTTAGCTCGATGTGGCTCCGGACCTCGTGGTCTATCTTGCAGACATATCTTCTCACCATCTCTGGCTTCAAGTAGCCCTGCAGCGCGCCGCGGACCAGCTTCAGCTCGTTGCCCGTGAGTGTCAGTACCGACCGGCCGACGAGGGCTCTTAGCGCACCTGTCTGCGTCAAGATGAGGCCGTCGTTGCTGAATATGAAATGGTTCGCTGCCGGTCCGGCCAGTAGCACCGTCGGCGACCCCAGCAACGACATGGTAGAGACCGGGCCGTACTTCTTGATCCGGTCTCGAAACCATTGGTCGTCGGTGTTGCTGCGGAAGGCGCGGAGCAGGGAAAAAGTGCTGCCGATGAACGGCACGCCGAGATTACCCGGAGGCAGGTTGTAGGCTGCGTAGTAGAGCCTGTAGAAGTTTTTGTAAAGGAGTTGGACAACTGCAGCTACAAGCAAAGCAAGTACTGCCCCGAGGAGAATGGAGTAAGCCATAGGAAATTATGGTGAAGCCTTGAGGTTGGGTGTTGTGTACTCGAAGTTTATATGGAAAAGGAACAGACGTCACTGAAGCCTCTCTCTGCTTGACGGAAGCTGCATAACCAATTAACACGATTCACACGATGGCAAAAAGAATTCTGTTACTCCCCAGAAACCGACGTCTCTCTCTAAGGCGGGGAACCCTAGCATCTCCCTTTTTGGAATTGTGTATAAGATAGATTACAATTAAACTCTGAGTTGTATATTGTGTCCAGATAAGATAAAACGTGTTCTAATAAAACATTTATATCCTAGGCCTTCTATATAATGTCAACATAATCACACGAGACACGATATCGTGGCTACATCCCGGAGCTACATCCCGGAGCTTTATTATGGGCACTCCTCCATACGATACCACTAAGATGCCGCACACCGCCACCCGGACGCTGGCACACGCTGCTGCCTCCCCTTACATGCATGTGCTATTATGTTGGCATAGATTACATCACGTATCGACCCTATAGTATATTGTAGGCCTATGATTCAAATGTCCTATTAGGACACAAGTCCTACCTTATCTGGACACGGTACAACTCAGAGTTCAATTCTAACCTACTTTGTACATAATATTCGACATAATTTAACAAACTCTAACTTGGCGAATATTCTTCATCATCTTGAATTTATTTATGTGTCAAACGTTCATGCACATTGTACTTGACCTTATCTCATAAGTATATTGCATAATGTTTGAGTCAAACCCTTGAATAGAAGTAGGCTCTTATCTATAGAAATGATCGAGCCAAGGGTATAATGAGAAACGTAATGTTAGCGAGCATGTATCCTCTTTCAGTTGAGGTTGACAAACTGTGATCTTCTCTATGCTACTATGTTCAAAAGATGATAGAAACGTGCAATAACTAATTTATACCGTACTAAGAATTTTCTTACATTTTTGTTTAATGAATTATATTTTTCCTTGGATGATATGCTTAAATATCAACATATATTTGTTAAACCTTGTGTAATCATGCTTAGTGCCATTAGTCAATCTTTTGATCAATTATATTCATGTTTTTAAGTAAAGCTTTTACTAAACTTTATTATACCTAAATTCTCGAAATCGGTTTTCGCCCTGCTTTATAGATAAAGCAATGGTCCATACAATCAACATCCTCAATCCGAATCACATCAAAGGCTGGGGCAACAACACAATTATGACCAACAAACAGAAGAGAAATAAGAAAAAAGGCCACCTAGTGGCTGCCGACACGGACAACAAACAACACAATCAACGCTCCAATTATACGCATATTCATGCCAAATATACGCCATCTAAAGTTCTCAATGCATAGATGCTTAGTTTGTTGTTGTCAACTTTTTTCATTTAATTGTTTTACAACTAAACTCCTTCATGCATGTAGTAAACTTTTTTATTTAAGTGTTTTGCATAGGTACACGCGCTTGACATTGGTTCTTCGTGGGATCATCAAACTCCTCTCTCTCCTCTTAACTAACGTGTCACAACAGATTTTTTGCACATCTGACATGCTTAGCACCTGTATACCATGGAACACCGGGAAGGGCCTTATGTAAAACCCTAGCCCGTGCGGGTGCACAAATAGCAGTTACTTACTACCTTCGTCCTTATTTATTGGTCCCCTTCATATTTTGTGTTAAATTTTAACTATAAATTTAACTAACAAAATATTAATGCAAGTCATAAAAAATTATATCGTTGGATTCGTGATTGGACATATTTTCTGATGATATTGTTTTTGATTATGTATAATTTATATTTTATTAATGAAAATTATTGATCATAATATGATCCTAAATGCGAGGAAGAATCATAAACCAGGACGGAAGTAGTAGAGTTAAGTACGAAAAGCTTGAGAATTAAATGCATGTCATCGACCGAGCAACCACTCCTATAACTATTCCATGATACTGTAGCTCTATTGGTCCTGCAGATTGACATCCACATGGCATTACATTGTCAAGCTAATCCGCTCTCTGCTAATACTTTCCTTTCCGTCCGGCCGGCTGTAGCTGTTAATCTGATGCTGGCGCAACAAAAGCATGGTATACTTTGACGTCTTTACATGCACAGTAGTTTATTTGCGCGCCAAACACGCGGACGAACGGTTAGGTATCAAAAGACGCAAGAAACACAGAATGCTGTCCCGTCGGTCGGTAGCATCAGCATTTTGCTTCTCGTGTTCCACGAGAAAATGTGTCCGCTTCTTCTTTTTCAACAAACCGAATTTAAAGTACGATTTAGTGACATGCATTTTTGGACTGGTGTAGTTAGAGCGTTGCTATTGGTGTAATATTCTTTACTAGTAATAGAAACCCTAATCGCATACAGACAACGAAAATCCACATCAGACAGAGGCTATTGCTGAGGTAGATAGATTTTTATACAATTATATTTGGTTAGGAAAGAAAAAGCACAGACGGACACACATCACTCTCGCTATGACATTGTTATCATTGGAGCCTTGTCAGCTCGGCCTTCAAATCTGATCCTTCTGCACTGTGGTACTGAAACTGCAGCATCACCATTCTGATATATCGGGTACATGACACAAAATATTCTTTTGAAAACATATTTGTACCATAAATAAATAGCATAGTAGTTTTTCTTGTGTATGAACTATGAACAAATGAACAACTTTGGTTATGTCGACGCTTTGCATATGGCAAACACTACATGAAATCATCATATCCGTAACCAAGTCTTTGTTTAGTGTCACCGAAATCGGCTATCTGTTTAAAGAAACAATTTAACTGCGCAATAAAGACTCGGTTCCAACTAATAATTCATTGGCCAATTCCAAAATTGCAAGCAATGGCTACATATGACCATGTTAGAAATGATATCCTTCATGTTAATGTTATGTGCGCATCTCAATTAATGCCTTCATTGATGTAACAAAAACATACAGTGGCGGAATAACACCTGTTAGGATAGGGTGGTGTATCTCGTGGATGTATTAAGGAACCTAACTATATTTAGTGCAGATGCAAACGGCGGTTTATCAAATAGATAAATCGTAACTTATGCATACCATGGTTGCCTATTTCTGTCTTTTTAATGTCTTAAAAGAAAAGAAACAAGAAAAAACGGAACTATAATGTGCAAAACGTCACGATTTACCCGACATATATTTTTTTAAACTTGCTATTACATTAGCAAACGGGAGAGTACATTAAAAGATAGTGATATGTCAGCGAGGTTGGTCCTGCTGAGCAGTGGCGTTCAGTTGTCAGCGTGCGAGGCTCTGATGGTCAGCGTCTCGGGTACTAGCGGGAGATCTCGGGGTGGTAAATGGCGTGCCTTGAGGGTACGCCCTTGGCTGGATCCGAAGGGCCAGATCTGGCCATTGGAGAGCTGCTGCTCCGGTGGCACGACACGTGCTAGTGGTACCCTGACGTCACATTGTAGGAAGGTGACCTGCGATGTGGTGTTAGTTGCCGTTGATGATCCCCATCCTATCCAAATTAGGTGTGGGGCTGGATCCAGGTGGGATCTGGCTCTCGGGGTTGAGGATTCCTCTGCGCATGGGATGATATCGGTGATGGTCGGTCCTAACCAATGTTGTGTTGTGGCACGACGACTCTGTGTTAGCATTGTCTCTGCCAAGAATGTCTGGTTTTTCAACGGCCTAGTGTCCCGGTGGTGGTGGAGAGTCGGTCTCGTAGGCTATGCAGTTGCCTCTACGACGAGCAGCGCTGGAACGGTAGTGGCATCTCTCCTTGGTTGTGTGGATGGAAAGGAGTGGATGGAGGGTGGTGTTGATGTTCATGGTGCTTCGGTGGTGGAGGCTACCTAATCTTGAACTGGAGACCTTGTTCCGGTGGCGATGGTCCTTCCCTTGGGTTATTGTTGAGCGGGTGAGACTCCGAGCAAAAGCTCTCTACTATGGCGCCAGCGGTGACTAGGCGTGAGGGTGTCGATCCCCTCCTGGGTGGGTGTGTCACCAGGATTTCCCACCTTGTACCACGGATCCAAGTAAAAACCCTAGTTTGTCTTCGCGGTCTCTGCAGTAGCGACACTTTGCGTCGTCACCCTCTTTTGGGCCATTGTGAAGCTCATGTGCCATCTGGTCGCACCGCGCCGATGTCTTCGGGCAAGGATACTGGCATCAATCTTCTTTGACTCTCTGGCGAGCGTTTTGCGTTCCTTGTTGATGGTGACTTTTGAGAAAACCAATGTGCAATACATCATAAGACGGAGGGAGTATGCCATGTATAAACAAAATAACATATCAATGGAATAATCTTTATTTAAAGAACTGCTTAACCAATCAAAATACATCATACGGTAGCATGCTATATCTTTGTGGTTTGTATGTACATTAATTTGCTTCGTCGACAAGATCCACAGCCTACGGTTAGTATTGCTAGCCATTTTATGTTACAGATCCGCATGACTAACTCCGGTACCAACATGTACGATACAAAAAATAAGGTCAAATATTACTTAGAGTTCAATAAAGAAAAGCTCGAGCATTACTTGCATGTTGTCGACCGAGCAACCACTCCTAGGTACTCCACGATAGCTGTATTGCTCCTGCTGCAGTTTGACATCGACAAGACATTTTCCTTTGCTGTAGCCAACTAGATTAGCGTGATATGGCTTCCATTATATTCTCAAGCTAATACGCTTTCCGCTCATATTTTCCTATCCATACGGGTAGCAATAAAAGCATGGTACAACTTTGATGAACTGCATGTTCAGTTTGCACACCAAGCACGCGGATACGCGGTTAGGCACCAAAAGATGCAAGAAACACAAAGTGTTGTCCCATCAATAACATCAACATTTTGCTTCTCATGTTCAAGTAGAAAATTTGGCCACTTCTTCTTTTCAACTAACGAAATTTGAATTAAGAACTCGGGAGATGTGCGTTATTGGACTGGTCAAGTTAGATCGCCACATTCGTGTGATATTAACCCTAATCGCATACAGAAGAAAACTCACATGACACATAGCCTATGAGTATGTCTTAATTATTGCCAATGAGGTACATAGATTTATAGAATTATGTTTGGTTAGAAAAATAAAAACAGACGTGCACACATAATACTCGCCATGATGTTCTTATCATTGGAGCCTTGTCAGCTCCGCCTTCGAATAAGATCCTTGTGTGCAATGGTACTGAAACTGCAGCGTCACCGTTCTGGTATTTCCGTTACACGGCACGAAACACTCTTTTGGAGACATATTTGTAGCATAAATAAACAGCATATTAGTTCTTTTTGTGTATGATGAACAAATCAACACCTCTGGTTACGTTGATGCTGTGCATATGGCAAAAGTCTCATGAAGAAATCATATATGTAACCAAGCCTTTGTGCAGTGTCACAGAAATCACTTATTTGTTTAAAGAAACAATTTAACTTCACAATGCAGACTAAATTTCAACAAATCATTTGTTGGCCAATTCCATTGCAAACAATGGCTACATATGACCATGTTAGAATCGAGATCCATATGGCCACCATTAGGCAACCCGTTGATGTGACAATAACATGCGGTCACATAATAACACATATTAGGATCGAGTGGTGTTTCTCGTGGACGTAGTAGGTAACCTAACTATATTTAGTGCAGATGCAAACTGCACTTTATCAGATAGATAAGTTGTAACTTATGCATGCCATGGTTAGCTATTTATGTCATTTTAAGTCTTAAAGAGAAAATAAAAAAAAATTGAACCACGATATGCAAAATGCCTTGATTTATCTGACTTATAAATTGTCAACTTGGTATTACAACATTAGCAAACATCATGGTGTACTAGTAAAAGATAATGATATGTCGGCGAGGTTGGTCCTGCTGGGCCACGGTGTACGATTGTAGGCGTGTGAGGCTCTGGTGGCTGGCATCTCGGGTGATAGTGGGAGATCTTTGGGTGCATGGTGGTGTGCTTGCCCCGTTGGCATGACATATGTTGGTGGTGCCTCGGCATCGCGGTGTGGGCAGGTGGCACCCAACGTGGTGTTGGATGCCGCCGGTGATCCCCATCCTTGGCCAAATTTTGTGAGAGGGTTGGATCCAGGTGGGATATAGCTTCCAAGGTGGGGAATTCCTCTACGCGTGGAGCGGCATCGATGATGTCCGGCCATTGCCGATGTTGTGCTGCGTCATGGTGGCCCCATGCTAGCCTTGTCCATGCCAATGTGTGTGTGCTTTTTTGGTGTCCTGGTGTCCCGGTAGTTGTGGAGAGTCAGTCTTGGATGCCAGGGTGACGCCCCGGAACGTGAGGCTAGGCGGTGGACTCTATGGCGAGCATGCTCCAACAGTGGTGGCATCCCTCCTGGGTCATGTGGATGGCAAGGGCCGAGGCGGCGGGTGATGTTGTTGTTTTCAGTACTTAGGCGGTGGCGTCTACCTAATCTTGATCTAAAGGCCTTGTTGCGTTGGTGATGTCCTTTCCCTCGGAGCATTATGGCGCGGGTGATACTCCGAGCGAAATCTCCATGCTATGGCGCCAGCTCCAGCGATGCCTGTGAATGTAAATTCCTTCTTGGGGGTGTCATAGTGGTTTCCCACCATATGCCATAGCTCTGGGCACTAGTAGAAAACAGGGCATTGGTTGAGGCCAGGATAAGGCCATTAATCCCGGTTCACTTACGAACCGGGACTAATGTGAGCATCAGTCCCGGTTCGTGAGGCCAGGGCGCCGGCCGGGCGTCGAGGGCCATCAGTCCCGGTTCAGATGGGACCTTTAGTCCCGGTTTGAGCCACGAACCGGGACTAAAGGGGTGGTGGCAACCGTTCGCCTGGCGCGTGCCCATTTAGTCCCGGCTCGTGGCTCGAACCGGGACTAAAGGTCCAAACCGTTTGATTCCCGCGCCTTGGAAGTTGTCCCGCGCGAGATCAAACGCTACAGTAAACGCGACCAGCGCCTCCATTTCTGTTCGTCTCCCTCTCCTCTCTTCTTCCCCATCCTCCCATCCTCCACCATGAATCCAATCACTCGCTACGGGAAGGTGCTCGCACATGGCACGACCAATCTCCATGTCGTCTACATGAACGACAGCGCCAAACTGAAGGTTTTTCTTTCCATGATCGAGGAATGGCTTCAAGAGGAGAAACACAAGTTCATGGGCCTCGATCTCGAGTACACGGCTGATGGTCGCGATGTTGCCGTCGTCCAACTTTGTTTCAAGCAACGTGTCATGGTCTTTCAGTGGGCAAGGTAATACGAAACTTGTCATAGTTTTAATTGGGGCTTTTCTTTGATTCATAGGATAGGAAAATTGCATAGGAATAGGAGGATTGGGAATGTCGAGAACATGTCATAGTTTCATTGATTCATAGGAAAAATGCATAGGAAAATTGGGGCTTTTTCTTTGATTCATAGGAAAATTGGGGCTTTTCTTTGATTCATAGGAAAATTGCATAGGAATAGAAAATTGCATAGGAATAGGAGGATTAGGAAAATTGCATAGGAATAGGAGGATAGGAATTGCATAAGAATTTTCCTTGTTGTTGCATATTGGCCATCGTGGGAGAACATGTCGTAGTTTAGGGGCTTCTTTTTGATTCATAGGATAGGAAATGCATAGGAAATAGGAAACTTGCTATGATTCTTATTATACTTGTTATGATTCTTATTATACTTGTTCTAAAATATACTTGTTATGATTCTTATTATACTTGTTCTAAAATATACTTGTTGCAGCAGTATTTAACACATTTGTTCCATTTTGTTGTTGCAGTAGTGATAAGCACTGTCCAAAACTCATGGAGTTCCTTCGCAGCGGCATATATTTTGCTAGCGTTGATATAACGAATGACAAGATCAAAATGAGGCGCACCTGGGGTATTGAGATACCAGCTGAATGCCACATTGATCTTCAGGGCAGGTTCAGGCTTGAGCATGAGAAGACTTCAATGGCTGATATGGCAGCCGCCCTGATCGACGAGGACTACGCTGATATGAAGACAAAATTCCCCAAGTCAGGGCACCAACATTGGGAGAAGACCCCACTTGACCCTATCAACATTGAGTATGCAGCAATAGATGTGTACGTTGCATACGAGTTGTACCGCAGGATTGGAATCTGCAATTATGGGCAGCGTCACCTCGTACCGCTAGTATCTCCTGCTTGGGGGTATTCTGATCCGGACGACGAGTAGTGTTTGCAATGGCGAACACTTTTATCTCTATTATGTAGTGCTTTGGGGTCTCCTGATTCGGACGAGTAGGTTTGCAATCCGGAAGAGTAGGATTGGTATCTTCAATTATATATGCAGTACTTTCTGTAATGGATATCTGAACTATTATTTCTATTATGTCCCTGTTTAAGTACGGTTTGTGTGTAAGAATATTTAGTATGATGTTAGCAAGCTTTCTGAAGCATTGTGATGTATGTGATGAAGATTGTCCATGGTTACGGCACAATAAGCAAGGGACACACGAGAAGAAAAAGTGAAGACTTTCTCTCCACAACTATTCTGATGATGGCTTTGATCTACAATATATCACTGCAGTTAAATATAATATTAACTAAAATTATCAACGTATTTATTTGTTAAAAAGAATGAACTAAAAAGAATCAACTAAAATATTAACTAAAAAGAATGAACTAAAAAGAATCAACTAAAAAATTAACTAAAAAGAATGAACTAAAAAGAATCAAAATAATATTAACTAAAATTATCAAAGTATTTATTTGTTAAAAAGAATCAACTAAAATATTAACAAAAATTATCAAAGTATTTATTTGTTAAATAGAATGAACTAAAAAGAATCAACTAAAATATTAACTAAAAAGAATGAACTAAAAAGAATCAACTAAAACATTAACTAAAAAGAATGAACTAAAAAGAATCAAAATAATATTAACTAAAATAATCAAAGTATTTATTTGTTAAAAAGAATGAACTAAAAAGAATCAACTAAAATATTAACTAAAAAGAATGAACTAAAAAGAATCAACTAAAACATTAACTAAAAAGAATGAACTAAAAAGAATCAAAATAATATTAACTAAAATAATCCAAGTATTTATTTGTTAAAAAGAATGAACTAAAAAGAATCAACTAAAATATTAACTAAAAGAATGAACTAAAAAGAATCAACTAAAACATTAACTAAAAAGAATGAACTAAAAAGAATCAACTAAAACATTAACTAAAAAGAATGAACTAAAAAGAATCAAAATAATATTAACTAAAATTATCAAAGTATTTATTTGTTAAAAAGAATGAACTAAAAAATTGAAATTCTTTTGTAACAGAAGAGTTTTCGTCCAAAACCCTGACACTTCGAAAGAGATTGTCCAGTTCGTACACGAAGTGCATCCAGTTTTTGCCGTAACCCTCTCAACTTTTTAGCATATGCTATGTGGGTGAAATGATGATACCATGCCAATTTTCAACCATTTCAGAGTTCATTTGCAGTGCTTTTCAATCTCAGGGTCATCTTAGCTCAAAATAAATCATGAAATGCATGAAAAATAGCAAATGATGTCAGAAAAGGTCCGAAAAGTGATGATGTGGCTTTGAATGGTGCATATTGAATGCAGAAAAAGTCTTGAGTTCAAATATGTTCAAAAAATTGAAATCCTTTTGTAACAGAAGAGTTTTCGTCTGAAACCCTGACACTTCGAAAGAGATTGTCCAGTTTGTACACGAAGTGCATCCAGTTTTTGTCGTAACCCTCTCAACTTTTTAGCACATGCTATGTGGGTGAAATGATGATACCATGCCAGTTTTCAACCATTTTAGAGTTCATTTGCAGTGCTTTTCAATCTCAGGGTCATCTTAGCTCAAAATAAATCATGAAATGCATGAAAAATAGCAAATGAAGTCAGAAAATGATTGAAAAGTGATGATGTGGCTTTGAATGATGCATATTGAATGCAGAAAAAAATATCTAGTTAAAAACTTTAATAGTAAAATGAATTTTCATAAAGTATATTTTGTTACAAGCTTTAATAGAAACTAAAAAGCTTTTATAAAACTCTAATAGCAAAAGGAATCAACTAAAAAGAACCAATAAAAATAAAACTTATGCAACTAAAATTATATAAAATTTATGCAACTAAAATAATATAACTAAAAATAACACATGCAAAAATAACAATAAAATCATAATATATATGCAAAAAAAGGCCCGCCTGCTAGGCAGCACGGCCTGCATACGACTAGAATCCCTACAAATGGGCCAGGATGCAGGACCGCGGTGATAGCAGGCCCAACAGGGCTTCAAATAGGCATGTACTACCCGCATTAGAGAGAAGCTCGAGGTAGGACCGGCCGCAGCACTTATAAACTACTCCGAGCCCCTCTCGACTAGCGAGGTGGGACTAAACTTTTGGTACGGGAAGCACATCCCTTTAGTCCCGGTTGGTGGAACCAACCGGGACTAATGCCCCCCCTTTAGTCCCGGTTGTTTCCACCAACCGGGACTAAAGGTCCCTTTAGTCCCGGTTGGTGGAAACAACCGGGACTAAAGGGGGGGCATTAGTCCCGGTTGGTGCCACCAACCGGGACTAAAGGGGGCGCTATTTAAGGCGGACTTATCAATTTTTCCAATCTATTGCAGTTTCTTCTCTCCTCGGCGCCGACGACGACATCGACGCCGCCAGGCTGCCGGATTTTGCCGTCGCCCTGCCGTCTCCGAGCCCGCTGACCATCGCCGGCGCCGGACCTCCTCGCGCGCCCTTCTCTCCATCGCCGTCGCCGCGCCCTGCCCCGCCGTCGCCGTCTCCTCGCCCTGCCCTGCCGTCGTCATCGCCGTCGCCGCGCCCTGCCACCACATCGCCGTCGCCTCGCCCTGCCCCGCTGTCGCCGTCGCCTGGCCCGCCGTCGCCGTGGCCTCGCCCTGCCCCGCTGTCGTCGCGCTCCTGCCCCTACGTCGTCGTCGCCGTCACCGCGCCCCGCCCCTACGTCGCTGTCGCCGTCGCCTCGCCCTTCCCCGCCGTCTCCTCCCCCTGCCCCGTCGCCGTCGCCGCGCCCCTGCCGGCCTCGACATCGCCGCGCCGGCCCCTGCCCCCTAGTGAGCCCATTGAACATGGCTTGCATGTTGATGCTGATGGCTTCGTGCTTTTTGAGAGTTCTTGTTTATTAATTGCCGTATCCCGTATCGCCGTATATGTTTACCGTATCAATGTCCAGTCCATGTCATTTTATTATTACTTAAATATGTTTACTATGCCGTATCCCCCACAGTGAGATTTTAAAATGAGACAGTCCATGTCATTTTATTAGTACTTATATATGTTTACCGTATCGCCTTATTGCTGTTTTTAGAAATTGCCGTATCCCGTATCGCCATACCCGTATCAATGTCGTTGTATCGGTGCTTCGTAGGTTGCCAGTCCCACCATATGAACATAATGCACTTGAGAATTTTCATATGTTCGTAGAATGATAACTTCGACATGAGGGGGGTGGGGGTCCGCAAGTATCCTCGAGGACCATGAGAGAGGCAGTCTCGGGTTCAAACCCGTTTCAGTAATACCCGAACCCGAGGTCATATGCAATTTGTGTGGTCAAAACAAGATTAAGGACAAAAGGGGGGAGGAGTCCTCGACGATCGTCTGAAACTGACTGTTATAAAACTTGTGAACTTTGCATGATGTTTCCCACTAATCCATCTCTCATGGTTGTATGTTGTCACGTTGTAATATTTGCAGAAACTATGGCGGACAGAGACTTAGAAAAAGAACAGTTGTTGGGGGATATAATACGAGAGGGTGATATCGATCTCACCTGCTTGTCGTTTCTCAACGAGACCGATGGTGAGGAAAGAGAGGATGGCGGCTCCGGTGAGGAGGAAGGAGATCATGACTGCTCCGGTGATCGAACTGGGGACAAAGGAGATCATGACGGCTCCGGTGATCGAACTGGGGACGAAGGAACCATAACTGCTTCAAAGTCCGGCGAGGTATATATTAATTAACCCTCTGCTGACTAGATGCATTAATTTTCTTGTATGTACATATATTAACGCTTCTTTCTTCTTTTAATTAGCCATCCGGATCGAGCTCCACTTCCGTAAGGAGACGAGGCCCGATGAGAAGGCTGGAGGCGCAAGAAAGGTTCACGATCGAAGAAGTCTCACTAGAAGGCCAACCGATTGCTCCCTACCGGACCAAGAACAAATTTATACATCAGTGCGGAGTGGTTGTTAGGGACCTCGTCCCGATCAACTGCCAAGAAGGGAATAAGAAGAAGGACCCTCAAGTTCCTTATGTCAATGATAGACTGAAAGATGATCTTTGGACCAATCTGATTAGAAATTTTAGTCTACCGCCAGAGGAGGATCCGAATAACCCAGTTATACAGCGAAAGGTCAGGGCATTTGCTCTTAAGAAGATGGCAGAACTATTCAAGAACTGGAAGAAAGTATTGAACAGGAAGTTTGTCGAGAAAGACAAGACTCCAGAATTCAAAGGTCAATATGAGAAGATGAGAGATCACTGGCCCGCATTTGTGGCCTACAAGAAATCGGAGAAGGCTAAGAACATGTCACTTAGAAATAAGAAAAATGCCGCAAGGAAGGAGTATCACCATGTTACGGGGTCAGGTGGCTACAGAAAAGCCCGGCCTACGTGGGACAAAGATGAGCAAGACTTGCTTGCTAAAGATGTCCAACCAGAGACATTGCACTGGCCAGATCGGGCAAGGACTTGGTTCTTCGGGGTTGGGGGAACATTGGACCCAGAAACAGGGAAGTGTGTCTGGACGAAAGCTCAACTTGCAATACCATTCAAAAAGCTTGAGGAAACAATCAAGAAATCGCTGGAAGGGACGTTCGTTCCCGACAGAGAGAAGGACGAGCTGTCATTTGCCCTCGGGAGTCCTGAACACCCTGGACGAACACGAGGCACATCAGGCTCCGTTCCGTGGAAGGTTGGGCTTCCCGACAGCGCTGGTTACAGAAGCCGACAGAGAAAGAAGAAAGAAGAAGCAAGCGAAATGCAGAAGTTGAATGAAAGATTAGCAAAACTAGAGGCACTTGAGAGCCAGCGAGCTACGGGCCAACCATCTCAGCGGCACGAAGATCCTTCATTGGAGACTACCCACGATGCTACCCCACCATCTCAGCGGAGAAGCAGCGTGGCTTCCACTGAGCTCGTTCATCCTGATAGCACGGCTCCTCGCTACCCCGTGGATGCTATCATGCAAAATGAACATTGTGTGCTAATGGCGAAATGTCATAACTGACCTTGAAGGCGGCGGTCGGCCATGTCTTACCTCCTCGACCTGATGCAACTTTCCATTGCACTCCGGTTCCAGCTGGCTTTGCTATTGTCGGGGTGGATGAAATAATGGACGGATTTGATGGGCTGGAGCTTGAGCACGCTACAGGTGAAGGGGAGCTTCTTCTTCGATATGCCTTAAGGACTACTTGTCTATGGAGAAAGGAACACATCGTGCTTCCATACTGGACGCCGCCTCAGCAGACTCAGGCGGAGGAGGCCTCGGTGCCTGAGTCGTCTCCGGTGCGTCAGCCGTCTCCGCCGCCTCAGCAAACTCCGACGGAGGAGGGCCCTCAGCAGAATCCTCCTCCGCCTCAGCTGTCTCCGCCGCGTCATCGGACTCCGCCTCCTTCGCCGCGTAAGCAACAGCGGAAGAGAGTCGTCGCCGCCTCAGCAAACCTCGATTCGGTACAGTTCGAAACGGCTGAGGTAGTACCATCCTTAAGCCACGAGCACGGGAAGCCTCTCGTCACACGTGAGGAGCTCAAGGATCTACCAACGAGGATGCGACATTTGCATGAATGGTACTTGGATGCCTGCAAGGAGGGGAACAACGAAATCTTGGTGGGAATAGAAAATGAGCACTTCTTCAATGGAAAGCAGATGTTGATCGTTGAATTTGAAGAAATTTTTCAGTTATACAACCAAAAGGAGCTCGACAAAACTATCGTCAGTTCCTATTGTCTGTAAGTATTTTTTCTATAATTAAGTCTCTAGCTCAGCTCGTTCATTGCATGTATTAATTATCCTCACTCTATATTATGCAGAATGAAGATCCTCGAATGCAAACAACTACAAATCCATGACATTGGGTTCATTGACCCAAATTTCATAAATGAACCTACGTTAAAAGAATTTCCTGCTGATACAGAGAAAAATTTGCTAGATTCGTTACTTGGACAACAAACCAGAAAGGACATACTATTTCCTTACAACTTCCAGTGAGTGTTACTATCTTGTGCACATTCTGTTTCGCTTACTCGAGGTTAAGTGCGATTAATGAGTTATGCATGCGCAGTTTCCACTTTATTCTGCTAGACATTCATCTTGAAGAGGGAAAAATAATTGTCTTGGACTCGAGACGTAAAGACCCTAAGGAGTGGACGGGCATGCGTCAAATGCTTCAGAAGCAAGTTCAATCATTATCGCACCATATCGGCAACTTTCATTCATTTTCTGATATCAAGTAATCATTTTCTTTGCCGGGCAGGGTTTGGAAAAAGTTCACCAAATAGGTTAAGGGTGTCAAATGGAAAAAAGAGCTACAATTTTTACACCCCAAAGTAAGTATTACTCTAGTATCGCGCATCTCTCATTGATTCTAGTTTCAATACCATTATCATGCTTGATTATCATTTTGATTAAACTCTATTCTCATAAAGTGCTTGTGGCAGGCAACTGGGACTAATTTATGTGCTTACTACGTTTGTGAGTTCATTCGCCACTTGACCACTGAGCGGGGCCGGGGCATATCTGACGAACAATTTGAAGTACGTAAACAATATTCACAATTTTATTTTATTACCATCAATTGTGTTGAGTTTTATTGACCCCCTTCTTTAAATTAGATCTGGCAGATGCGGGACGAACTCCTACCAACTGATCGCGTACGAGCAATTCAAGAGGAATTGGCGGGATTCTTTGTTGAGCATGTCATACCTAAAGACGGAGAATGCCATCGGGAGTGGTAATAGAAGTTAGGATCGTAAGAGATGTTATATTGTATATATGCATGAACGTGTACTATATGTAATAGCATCGAATAGATTTACGAAAACTTGTTGCATATTGTTCGACCAAGCACGGAGAAAGAGAGGTCACTTCTATATGTAGTAGCTAGCGTCGAGTTGTGTAATGGTTCCTTCATTGCTATATGTAGTACCTAGCGTCGAGTTGAATGAAAAGCGTCAAATAAAAATGGTAAACACAAAAATAAAAGGGGGAAACACAATAGGAAAACCACTAAACCCCTCCTTTCAAAAAAAAAACCCCAGCGCCTGTCAGGTGCTGACGCGTGCACTAGTAGAAAACAGACCTTTTGTCCAAAGCATTAGTCCCGGTCTGGTTTTGAACCGGCACTAATGTGACCATTAGTCCCGGTTCGGGACGGGCATCATTAGTCGCGGTTCGTAACATGAACCGGGACTAAAGGGTTTGTGCCAGGCTGGTGTCAGCCTGGGGCCCCACGATTACCTTTAGTCCCGGTTCGTGGCACGAACCGGGACTATAGGCTCACCTTTAGTCCCGGTTCGTGCCACGAACCGGGACTAAAGATCCCCTATATGAATTCGGCCAGCCCAAGCACAGTACTCCTCCCTGTTTTTCCCCTTATTCCCCTCCTTTGTTCTTCCTCTTCCTCGAGCTCATCCTCCATTTTTGCCAAAATTTGTCAAGATTTGGAGGCACCCCATCCATCCAAGTGTTCACAAAGGTTAGCAACTTTGTCCTTTCATATCTCATTGCTAGATTAGCTCTTGCAATGCTTTATAGGTATAGTGATTTGTGGGTTTTAGTTTGGGAGTATTTATATGTGGTAGTTCATTTGATTTATATGCAATTTGAGCTCAAATTAACTTCTTACTTTGCATGTGTAGGTGTGGTTTACTTAGTGCCTTCCCGTCCCCGTCCTAACCACCGTCGATCGCCCGCACCGTCCCGTCGCCGGCACCACCTTGGTGTGCCTCTTGTTCTTATCCTTTTTATAAAAAAAATCATGTTTGTAAGATTTAGATAGTTACTTGTATAGTTTTCTTACCTATATGGTTGTTTGTTATACATAGTGGCATGGTTTTGATATCCGTCCCCGTCGGCCCTCGTCCGGTTTATGATTCGGATGTGGTATATACTCTCTTTTATAACTGTTTGTTGCATTTCGTGTTTATGGCAATTATGCCCATCAAGTTGACATAGATATTTTTATCTAGGAGGTATGTGAACCGGAAATTGCAACCGACATAGATATTCTTGTCAAGAAGTTAAATTTAGTTGAAAAAGAAAACGAGTATTTGAAAGAAAAATTGAAAAGAGTTGAAGAAGAGAAGATGAAACTGGAGTTGTATGTTGCCGATGTCGTCGATGATCACAAGATCAAGATGGATGCAATGCGCTTGAAGATTAGAAAATTTAAAAAATATGCCATTGATAGTGAGGCTTGGTATCACTATGCTGTTGGATCAATTGTTACCTTAGTTGCGATCTTGATCGCATTTGTTGTTGCATTTAAATGCTTTAGCTAGAGAGTTTGTATGTTGCTTTATGAGAACAAGTGTGTATGAACTTTATGTATGAACTTGTATTAATTTGGTCTTTTCGGTGTTGTGTAATGAAGATGAGCCGGCAATGGATGAACGATGACCGATGCTCTCCCTAGTTCATTAATGGCGTGCATACTTTTCTGGTTGCGGCCGAGGCAAATAAGCGGGCGGATGGTTTTATGTATTGTCCATGTGCTGGCTGTAAGAATGATCGAAATTACTCTAACTCAAGAACCATTCACGTCCACCTGTTTGAGTCCGGTTTCATGTCCGGCTATAACTGTTGGACCAAGCACGGAGAAGAGGGGTCCTAATGGAAGAGAATGAAGAAGAAGAGGATGACGACAGCTATCCTGGCCATGGGTTCCATGAATACGATGGTACAACAATGGGGGAAGAAGCTGAGTCGGCAATGCGGGAAGGAGCTGAAGAAGAGGCATCAGATGAGCCCGCTGATGATCTTGGTCGGGCCATTGCCGATGCAAAGAGAAACTACACAAGTGAAAAGGAGAAGCTGAAGTTGCAGCGCATGTTAGAGGATCACAAGAAATTGTTGTACCCAAATTGCGAAGATGACAAGAAAAAGCTAGGTACCACACTGGAATTGCTGCAACGGAAGGCAGAGAATGGTGTACCTGACAAGGCATTTGAAAAGTTGCTGAAAATAATGAAGAATAAGCTATCAAAGGACAACGAATTGCTCGACAGTACGTACGAAGCAAAGAAGGCCGTCTGCCCTCTAGGATTAGAGGTGCAGAAGATACATGCATGCCCTAATGACTGCATCCTCCACCGCGGTGAGTACGAGGATTTGAATGCATGCCCGGTATGCTGTGCATTGCGCTATAAGATCGGCCACGATGACCCTGGTGATGTTGCGGGTGAGCGCCCCAGGAAGAAGATTCCTGCCAAGGTGATGTGGTATGCTCCTATAATACCACGGTTGAAAGGTTTGTTCCAAAACAAAGAGCATGCCAAGTTGATGCGATGGCACAAAGATGACCGTAAGAAAGACGGGAAGTTGAGAGTACCCGCTGACGGATCATAGTGGAGAAAAATCAAGAGAAAGTGGAAGGACTTTGCAGATGACGCAAGGAACGTATGGTTTGGTTTAAGTGCAGATGGCATCAATCCTTTTGGGGAGCAGAGCAGCAATCATAGCACCTGGCCTGTGACTCTATGTATCTATAACCTTCCTCCTTGGTTGTGCATGAAGCGGAAGTTCATTATGATGCCAGTGCTCATCCAAGGCCCCAAGCAACCCGGCAACGACATTGATGTGTACCTAAGGCTATTAGTCGAAGAACTTTTAGAGCTGTGGAATGGAAAATGTGTACGTGCGTGGAATGAGCACAAACAACAGGAATTTGACCTGCGAGCGTTGCTGTTTGTAACCATCAATGATTGGCCTGCTCTCAGTAACCTTTCAGGACAGACAAACAAGGGATACCACACATGCACGCACTGTTTAGATGATACCGACAGTATATATTTGGATAAATGTAAGAAGAATGTGTACCTGGGGCATCGTCGATTTCTTCAGAGAAGGCATCCCGTAAGAAAGAAAGGCAAGCATTTCAAAGGTGAGGCAGATCACCGGAAGAAGCCTCGCCACCGTACTGGTGATGATATACTTGATATGGTCAAGGATTTAAAAGTAATCTTTGGAAAGGGTCCTGGCGGACAATCTGTTCCGAATGACGCTGACGGACGCGCACCCATGTGGAAGAAGAAATCTATATTTTGGGACCTACCCTATTGGAAAGACCTAGAGGTCCGCTCTGCAATCGACGTGATGCAAGTGACGAAGAATCTTTGCGTGAACCTGCTAGGCTTCTTGGGCGTGTATGGGAAGACAAAAGATACACCGGAGGCACGGGAGGACCAGCAACGTATGCACGGAGAAGACGACATGGATCCAAAGCAGTTTCAGGGTCATGCCAGCTACGCTCTTACCAAAGAAGAGAAGGAAATCTTCTTCGAATGCCTGCTCAGTATGAAGGTCCCGTATGGCTTCTCGTCGAATATAAAGGGAATAATAAATATGGCAGAGAAAAAGTTCCAGAACCTAAAGTCTCATGACTGCCACGTGATTATGACGCAACTGCTTCCGGTTGCATTGAGGGGGCTTCTACCAGAAAACGTTCGATTAGCCATTGTGAAGCTATGTGCATTCCTCAATGCAATCTCTCAGAAGGTAATCGATCCAGAAATCCTACCAAGGTTAGAGAATGATTTGGTGCAATGTCTTGTCAGTTTCGAGTTGGTGTTCCCACCATCCTTCTTCAATATCATGACGCACGTCCTAGTTCACCTAGTCGAGGAGATTGCCATTCTGGGTCCTGTATTTCTACACAATATGTTCTCCTTTGAGAGGTTCATGGGAGTCTTAAAGAAATATGTTCATAATCGTGCTAGGCCAGAAGGAAGCATCTCCAAGGGCCATGAAACAGAGGAGGTCATTAAGTTTTGTGTTGACTTTATTCCTGACATTAAGCCGATTGGTGTTCCTGAATCACGGCATGAGGGCAGACTGGGTGGAAAAGGCACGTTAGGAAAGAATTCAGTAATATGCCGGGACGGGCATTCTTTGGCGCAAGCACACTACACAGTTCTACAAAGTTCCGCCTTGGTGGCTCCGTATATTGAGCAGCACAAGAATATTCTACGCTCCAAACAACCGGAGCAGTCTGACGACTGGATTACACATGAACAAACTGTGACTTTCGCCGGTTGGTTGCAGACACGTCTCATGCATGACGACACTGTTGCAGATGACCTGTACTTGCTGTCCAAGTTACCATCTTCGACTATATTGACTTTCAAAGGGTACGAGATAAATGGGAATACATTTTACACGATCGCCCAAGATAAAAAGAGCGCCAACCAAAACAGTGGTGTCCGCTTTGATGCAGCAAACACCAATAGGCCAAAGGACACATATTATGGTTACATAGAGGAGATATGGGAACTTGACTATGGACTTGGTTTGAAGGTCCCTTTGTTTCGGTGCAAATGGGTCAATCTGAGAGGAGGCGGGGTAAAGGAAGACCGGCAGTACGGAATGACAACAGTGGATCTCAACAATCTTGGGTATGCAGACGAACCATTCATCCTAGCCAATGATGTGGCGCAGGTTTTCTATGTGAAGGACATGTCTACCAAGCCGAGAAAAGGAAAAGATAAGGAAGCGAATACATCATACGATGAGCCAAAGCGCCACATAGTTCTTTCAGGGAAAAGAAACATCGTGGGAGTGGAGGACAAGACAGACATGTCAGAAGATTATGAAACGTTTCATGAAATTGCTCCCTTCACAGTGAATGTTGACCCGAGCATCAAGTTAAACGATGAATATTGTCCATGGTTACGGCGCAAAGGGACACGCGCGAAGAAAAAGTTTTATACCCAAAGATCCCACTCTGGGATGTGACCGGCTTCTCTAGTTAGTTTCCGGACTTATATATCTGGAAAGTCCCACTTCGGACAAACCGGAGGGAATTTTTGTAATAGTAGTGTACTTATGTGTTTTGGCATTTGAAACGCGAAGAAATATTATGTCCAAAGCCACGTCATCAATTTTCAACCCTTTCTGACTTCATTTGCTATTTTCATGCATTTAGTGATTTTTTTGAGCTAAATGACCCTAAAATTGAAAAGCACTACAAATGAACTCTGAAAAGGTTGAAAGTTGGCATGGTATCATTATTTCACCCACATAGCATGTGCTAAAAAGTTGAGAGGGTTACGACAAAAACTGGATGCACTTCGTGTACAAAATGGACAATTTATTTCGAAGTATCAGGGTTTCAGACGAAAACTCGTCTGTTACAAAGGCATTTCATTTTTTAAACTTATTTTAACTCCAGACTTTTTGTGTGTTCAGTATGCACCATTCGAAGCCACATCATCAATTTTCAACCCTTTCTGACTTCATTTGCTATTTTTCATGCATTTACTGATTTTTTTGAGCTAAATGACCCTAAAATTGAAAAGCACTACAAATGAACTCTGCAAGGTTGAAAGTTGGCATGGTATCATCATTTCACCCACATAGCATGTGCTAAAAAGTTGAGAGGGTTACGGCAAAAACTGGATCCACTTCGTGTACAAAATGGACAATCTCTTTCGAAGTATCAGGGTTTCAGACGAAAACTCGTCTGTTACAAAGGCATTTCATTTTTTAAAAAACCTAAGAATTACCAAATTGAATATAATGATAAAACACGCTAATATTAAACAGCAGAAAAAAGAATCACTGCAAAATCTATTTTTAAAGTAAAGTTATTCACAAACTAGTGATTCACACAAATTTCAAATAATTCGAATTTAAACTATTCAAATTTGAAAACTACTGCCACTAACAGAAAGTTTATAATTTTTTGACCTAACGCAAAAAGATTCACTCATTAATTCTAAATAAAGCAAAAAAAAAAACTCAGAAACAAAAGAAAATAAATAAAACAGAAATTAAAAAAAACTGAAATTAAAAAAAACTGAAAAGTAAATAAAAAAAATGCCCGCCTACTGGGCCACCATAGCGTATTGGGCCGGAATGCAGGCCCAGTAGGCCCAACAGGGCAACACAGGTGCGGTAGGCCTAGAAGGCCTGCATTAGAGAGGAGCTCGACACGGTAGCCGCGGCGGGGCTTATAAACCGGTGCGAGCTCCTCTCAACTAGCGAGGTGGGACTAAACATTCGACACGGGAAGCCAGACCTTTAGTCGCGGTTGGTGGTTCCAACCGCGACTAAAGGCCCGCCTTTAGTCGCGGTTGGAACCACCAACCGTGACTAAAGGCTTGCGCTTCTCGCCGCTTTGGCTGGGTGAATTCACCTTTAGTCGCGGTTGGTGGCTCCAACCGCGACTAAAGGGGGGTCTTTAGTCGCGGTTGGAGCCACCAACCGCGACTATAGGTGTTTGTATATAAGCGGCAGTTTGCAAAATTTCAGAACTCATCGCTTTTCCCCCCTCGACGACGCCGAACAGGACGCCGCCAGGCTGCCGGATCAGCACCCCGCCGCCGTCGCCGTCGACTCGCCTCGCCGTCGCCATCGTCGTCGAATCGCCTCGCCGTCGCCGACGCCTCACCGCGCCATCGCCATCGCCGTCGCGCGTTGACCTCGCCGCCCCCCTCGATCTCCTCCTCGACCTCTCGCGCGCCGTCGCCGTCGTCGTAGCCGTCGCAGTCGCCGTCGCCGTGGCCGTCGACTCGCCTCGCCTCGTCGTCGCCCCGCTGTGAGCCCCTCCCCCCTCTCCTCTCCCTGCCGCGCGCCATGGCCGCCCCTCCCCGAGAGCCCACACACATGATGCATGAACACACACACACACACATGTTAGAATGATGTATTTTTGTGTAGATGAATGTTATGTTAGAATGAATGATATGTCAGAAAGATGTATTTTTGTGTAGATGATGTATTTTTGCAAATTTATATGTATATTTGTGTAGATGAATGTTATGTTAGAATGATGTATATATGTAGAATAATTATGGATAAGTTATAATTAGATGGACAAAAGTAGATTGGATGATGGATATATGTAGAATGATGTACATATTGGATGATGTAGAATTACAAAAATCATAATCAAGCATTTAAAAAATGTTAAATTTGCATAGAATTTGTTCTCGACGTCTACGATGCCCGGCCCGCATCCTCGTCGTCGGATCGGTGGCGACGTCCTGCTTTAGAGGGGCAACGTTCGGGACTGGGCTCCGCCGGGCTGGCACTGGGAGGTGTTACCTTCAGGGGCGCGCAACTTGGTGAGGAACCCGGCCCCAGGTCCCGTCGTCGACCCGGAGCTTCTTTGGTGGCGTTCGCGTGGGCCACTTTCGGTGCGGAGGGAGCCGGCCCCGCCGGAGGTGGTACGTCACCATGTCAGGGAGGAGGACGAGCACGTCCGTCGCTACATGGATGCGTTGGACGTCAGGTTCTCCAATACCTGGCATGTTCTTCTGGGATCTCACCCGAGCTATGATCCTGTGATGGTTCCTTCTCTTTGGGTGTCCACCGCCCGCACCTCAGGAACCGCGAGTGAACTAGATTCTTCGATAATATTCGATCTGTATTAGCTAGTGATAATACTCGAGATGTATTCGAGATTATATTCGATAATATTCGAGACGATTTATTCGAGATTATATTCGATGATGCATATTATATGAATTATTCGAGATGCATATTATGTACTATGATTCAGTTTTTCCTTATTGATTGCATGCATTCTAATTTGAATACTAAATTGTTTTTCTTCTGGATTAGTTAAATAAAAGCTATGGACAATACCGACAAAGAAGGAGAAGAGGCTCTGTTCGACATCATACGCTCCATGAGCCCAGAGCATGAACCTGAAGATGATGACGGCTCGCAATATCTGAACAATTCCGGTGAGGGTTGTATGATATTTGATGAAGATGAACGAATAGATGAAGGTGACGACAACGATGTTGACGAAGAAAATGTTCTTCAAATAACAAAGACCGGCGAGGTATATTTAATATATAAGCCATCCGGTGATCATTACATGTCTTAATTGATTTGTATGTATTAACGAATCGATCTTTCTTTTTTTAGGCCTCCGGATCGAGCAAATCTTCTACAAGCGACATGGTAGTTCGAGGCCCGGCCAAAAAGTTGGACAAAGGCGTAAAGTTCAACATCGATTCCATCAAAACATCAACTGGCGAACCGCTTGAACCTAGGAAAAATGCGACCAAGTTCAAGAATCAATGCGGAGTTATTGTCAGGGACCAAATCCCGATCTCCGTTCAAGAATGGAAAAAGCCAGCAAAGGGAGATCGAGCAGGAGTTACTTTTGTCGACGAAAGAGCAAAAGATGTGCTTTGGACTACGCTCATGGAACATTTCACCCTACCAGATAATTTGACAGATGCAGATCTGAAGAAAGTCAGAAACTATGCTCTTAAAAAGATGGCGATCGCATTCAACACCTTCAAGAAAAATGCATGGACTAAGTACGTCAAATCAAAAAAGAAGACTCCAGAATTCACGGGAGCACTGGTGAAGGCAAAAGATCACTGGGATGCTTTCGTGAAGTTCAAGGAATCGGAAGAAGCTAAGGAACGGTCGAGAATAAACAAGATTAATGCTGCGAAAAAGAAGTGGCACCATACTCTGGGGCCAGGTGGCTACCAGGTGGCCCTGCCTAAGTGGGATCAATCTGAGCAAAAGATGATTAGTGCAGGGGTCAATCCAGTTACATTGACATGGCCCTCCAGGTGCAGGACATGGTTTTATGCGCATGGGGGGGGAAGTTGGACCCAGAGACAGGGCTGGTTATGGTGAAGGCAAGTCTTAAAGAAGCGACAGACGAAATACTTATTGCAATAGAAGAAGCTCGAACGGGGGTGTTCACGCCCAACAGAGAGAACGACGAGCTTACACGCGCCCTGAAGAATCGTGAACACCTGGGAAGAACACGAGGCAAAGGCGTTGTTCCGTGGTTTGAGGGGTTTGCGGATTGGAACGACGACTATAGAAGCCGTGCGAGAAAGAAGATGCAGGAGGAGAAGAAGAAGGAGGAAGCACTCCGCCTTGAAGGCCTAGAATCAAAGCACCTGGAGTTGGAACGATTTGTCAGGCGGCAGCAGGAGCAGATCGACTCACTCAGCCAGGAAAGGGCGTCTCAGCGGCAGCATGAGCAGATCGATCCAGCATTGGATAGCACCGTCCCATCTATGCCGAGAAGCAGCGTGGGTTCTGCCCCGGCCGATATCGATAATGCATTGCTAACTAGCTACCCTGTGGATGATATCAAAGACAGGACTAACTGTGAGCTACACATGAAAGTGAAGAACTTATCCATGAAGGTGGCGGACGGCTATGCTTTAGCAAATCCCCCTGAAGCAACCTTCCATTGCAATCCCATTCCAGCTGGCTATGCTCGTGTCGGGGTTGATGAAGTGATGTCAGGATATCACGAGCTACAACTTGACATTCTTGGAGGTGACGAGGAGAGAACACTAGGAGAGGCCATACATCGTATCATTCTATGGAAAAAGGATTGCATCGTCTTTCCAAGGCCACCGACTCCTCCTCCTCCAAGTCCGCCGCCACGTCAGTGGACTCCTCCTCCTCCAAGTCCGGCACGGCGTCAGCCAACTCCTCCTCCTCCAAGTCCGCCGGCACCGCGTCAGCCGACTCCTCCTCCAAGTCCGGCACGGCGTCAGCCAACTCCTCCTCCTCCAAGTCCGCCGGCACCGCGTCAGCCGACTCCTCCTCCAAGTCCGGCACGGCGTCAGCCTAAGCAACAGCGGAAGAGAGAGGCAGCAGCTACAACGGCTAGCGGTACAACAGACAAGAAATTCAAATATGGTCCAAGCCTCAAGCCTCTTCCGAAGTTGTCTTACCACCTGACTCAGGAGGAACTCGACGACGCATGTGACGCCCAATTGAAGGCTCATTTTGCACCGAAACCGCCCGCGCCGCCAAAGGAGAAAGTACCTGAGCATGTCTCACAACACTTTATTGATATGGCTCGACCGGCTGACAATCAGAAGGACTCCGACTATGTGCGGTCTATCAAGAAGTCATATTTAGCAGGGAAAAAGGAGTCGAGCTCGAGCTCGAGCCAAGCAGTTGGCAAAAAAAGCGGGAAAACTGTTCCCCAGCTGGGAGAACAGGCAGTGCAATCGATCCCCCCGCTCATTGTACAAACACCTATGAGTACCGCCGATCGGCTGGTAATAACCGACGATCTTAGAAGGCAGGCCAAAGAGGCCGGTGTCACTGTTGAACAACTCTTAGGCCTTGAGGAAATCCCCGGGATTACAGAGGAGGAAGTAAAATACCAATATGTCCGCGGCAAACCTCTGGTCAAGCCTGACGATGTCAAGCTTCTACCAACGAGAATGTACAATTTGCATACGTGGTACATGCAAGAAACAACAAATACCAATCAAGAGTCCCTCATGGTGAAAGTCAAGAGAAAGCATTACTTCCATAAAAAAGATTTGTGGATTCATTATTCAGAGTTGTTTCAGTTATTCCAACAAGACGCACTAGACAAATCTATCGTCAGTTGCTATTGTCTGTAAGTGATTTCTTTCTGTAATTTAAGTCTCTAGCTAGCTAGCTAGATGTGCTCTCGTTCATTACCTGTAATTATCCTCACTATATTCTTTTCTGTGGTATTATGCAGAATGAAGATGTATGAAATGAAAAAAGCTGGACGCTATGGCATTGGGTTCATTGACCCAAATACGGTTAATCAGGCGATATGGGAAGATCAATATTCGAGAAAAGACACAGAGAGATTCCTGCTAGAGTTTTTGAAGCAACTAAACACCCAACCAGAAATATTACTTCCTTACAACTTCGGGTGAGTGTTACTATATCTTGTACCACAAATTCTATTTTTTGCTTACTAGATGTTAATAAGTGTAGTTGATGACTTATGCACATGCCCGCTTATTTATAAAAAACGTGTGCGCATGCAGTTACCACTGGATCTTGTTAATCATTGAAGTTGACAAGGGAAAAGTTGAAGTACTGGACTCACTATATAAGAATCCATCCGAATACGCAATCGTGAGGGGGATGGTCGACAGGTAATTTCAATCATTATCGCACTATGTCGGCCTCTTTACTTCATTTCCTGATATCAACTAGTTAATAACTCCTTTATTCATTTTCTTTGCCGGCGGGCAGGTCTTGGCAAAGGTTCATCAAAGAGGTCCCCGGCGAATGGAAACAACAGCTGAAATGGGTGCGACCCAAGGTAATTAAGTAGTACTAGCTAGCTACGTCCGTGCATCTCTTTAATTCTAGTTTCAATACCATTATCATGCTTGATTAATTATTACCTGATTGAATTTTATTCTCGTAAAGTGCATGAAGCAGGAGCAGGGGAATGCTTTATGCGCATACTACGTTTGCGAGAACATTCGCATGATCACGTCTGAAAGGAGCAGAGATGAAAGAAATCTTTGGGTACGTTTGCCAGAACACTATCCATATTTTTTTTATCATGATCTAGCTAATATATATACACACAACTAATATATTCATCTTGATCTCCTGATTATAGCTGATGGAGATGCGGGGCCAACTCCTACCAACGGCTCGCGTACGTGCAATTCAAGAGGAAATAGTTGGATTTCTGCTCGACCAGGTCATAGATCCCAAGGGAGAATACCATTACAAGATCAAGCAGTAATGCCCTGCATATGTAATGATCCGCAAATTGTAGGAGAAATTGTATATACCAAATTGTATATATATATGTATGTGAATGATCGTCGTACGAGAAATTCGATGATATAATATATATATATATATATATATATATATATATATATATATATATATATATATATGATCGGTTCTACGAGAAATTCTATTTATATATATATGCACAACGTGTACAGTATGTAGTAGCGTAATATATGTTTGAAATGAAAAATAATTAAATGGAAAACACAAAATTAAAAGGAAAAATAAACCATAATTAATAAATAAACCCCTAAAGGATTAAAAGGAAAAATAAACCAAAATTAAAAGAATTAAATACTTTTAGTCCTTTAGTGCCGGTTGGTGTTACCAACCGGGACTAAAGGTCCCCCAGCCCACGGCGCCGGCAGGTGCCACGTGGTGGGCCTTTAGTGCCGGGCCGTGTTGAACCGGTACTAAAGGGGGGGGCCCTTTAGTCCCCACCCTTTAGTGCCGGTTGGAGAACCGGCACTAAAGGCCCTTACGAACCGGCACTATAGGCCGATTCTACACTAGTGGTGGCTGCCTTTTAGTCCCGGTCAGTGTTACCAACCGGGACTAAAGGTCCTCCTGCCTGGGCGCCCCGCAGCGGCCACGTGGAGCCCCTTTGGTCCCGGTTTGTAAGCAAACCGGGACTACAGGTTTTGGGCATTTGTCCTGATCGGTTTGTCCCGGTTCCAGAACCGGGACTAAAGGCCCTCTGGAACCGGGACTAGTGCCCTGTTTTCTACTAGTGGGGTGAAAACCCTTGTCCATCTTTGTGGTTTCTGCAACGGAGGCACATTGCGTTGTTACCCTCTTTGGGTCATTTTGGAGCTCATTACCTTTTTATCGTAGCGCCGATGTCTTCAGGCATGGATCCTGGTGTGAAGCATCTTCGACTCTGGCGTGAGGCGGTCCTATTGGTCTCGAACCTTTTACATGTTTCATCGGTGTCCCGTTCTCGTTCCTTGCTATCCACGGGCAGGATCGGCACTCCGCGGCCCAGAGCGAGAGGGAAGTTGGCCCTCTCTGGCAATAGTTTGTTGTGCGGGATGTAACTATCTAGTGGTTTCCAAAGGAGGAGCACTTTTTTCCTAGTTGATAGTCTTGGGTGCTTCTTGTTGGGTGACTTCTCTTGTTTTCTTGCTTGATTTTGAGTTGGTGGCGTCTTCTCTTCTTTTTGGGATGCTCTGGTTTTATGTTGAGCTGCTTCATAAGAGGATTTTCTCATCATCTTTTATCGGTTCGGCTGTTTAGGTTCTATTTATAAAGTGGATCCAAAGCTTGTTTCGGTATTATGTTACTTATCAAGTTTTGAAGGAGGAAAGGGAAGAATATTAGTGCGTGAAGATGAAGTGATAGTGAACAAAGAATGAGAGAAATTAACTGGACTGAGAGCATCTATAGACGGACTTAGCAAATATGACCCTCTAAATGCCCGCGGACGCGCCCGGTCAGTGACCGGGCATGTCCCCTATTTGTCCGTCCGCGCAGCCACACTCCTCATTTTCTTCCTCATATGTCCAGTCACTTGCATGTGATTGGTGGAGAGGAAGAGAGAGAAAGGAAAGAATGAATTAAGAAAAAGAAAAGGTGGTCTGGGGTAGGGTCACGTCCTACGTGGCGGACTGACCGGGCGCACCCAAGCGCGTCCGCGAGCCCTCATATCCTCCCTATATTTGAGATGGATATGATGGTTCGCGGACAGCCCGAGCATATAGGGATGATATGAGGGGTCCGGTTGGGTCATTTTTTCATTCTACCGAAAAAGACTTTCGCCTCGCTTTATATATAAAGCAACGAACCACAAGCACCACGATACAAACTCACGCCACCACCACACACGACACACACACCCAAGGCAAGATATAAAGGTGCCGAGCACCGCCACACCACCCCACCGACTCCAAGCCACTACATAAGCGCGGACGAACCGCTTGGAGCCAACGGAGACCTCCAATCCTCCGAGGAGAGGTGAGACGGAAAACGACGGGACAAGGATTCCAAAATGGTGCCTCCTAGAAGGGAACAACCACTGAAGCCGCCACCATCCGATCCCAAAGATCGAGTTTTCACCCAGAGTAGATCGAAGGAGTAGGGACACCGCGACGAAGCCTTCATGAAGGATACAGTGTCCGTGGACGCCGCCGCCGTCGGCCAATACAAGATTGGGCAAGTGATGTATCCCGGCATGCCCACCCCTCCGATGCATCCTAGCTCCGCCAACAACCAGCGACCATCCACCCGCGTGGCCATGGCCGCTCGCCCGCACCCGAGGCGCAAGTTTCGTCCACGAACGTCGTGCCTCCCGCCACCAGGGCCGCCGCCCTGCATCCAGACACCCCCAAGACCGACCAAAGTGACCGGCTTTGGGCCAAAGGACGCACCCGACCGAAGAGATCGCAGCATGCGTCCCGCCTCGAACAACGCCGAAGCCGCGTCAGCCCACACACGAGTGGGGAACGGGGGAGGAGGGGGAGTGGACGCATCCGGGCCGGCACACCCCTGTGCCAGCGATGGGTGGCCCGACCTCGTCGGCGCCTCCCATCCCTCCAGCCTGCCTCCCCACGGGACACCTCTGTGTCGCCCCACCTCGGCGGCGAACACAGCTCCACGCGAGGCCACAAACACACGCCCGCCCACCGACAAGGAGAGATCCCAAGCACCGCTGCGAATCACTAAGGAAGCTCATCGAGGACCCCATATGCGCTGCTTGCCGTCGTCCAGCCGCCGTAGCCCCTGGATCCCGACCGGCCCGCCCACCGGCCAGCCGCTGCTGCGTCGCACCACCACCCACCGTGGCCATGGCAGGGGCAGAAACCTGCAGACCGTGCCGCACTCGGCCCGCGCTGCCAGGCCCCAGATCTGGCCTCGACCCTGCCGTCCCTGGCGACCAAGGCGCGCCCGCCATCACCCCGCCGCCCAACACACAATCGTTGTGCCACCGCCGTCGACCAGCCATGGCGCGCCGTCGTGCTGCCGCGCCCGGCGCCCAGCGCGACACCCAGGCCCGGGTGAGCCACCCCGCGTCTCGCCACCCGCGCGAGGGAAAGAAGAGCGCCCCGCCGCCGCCGCCGTCGGCTGGGCTTCGCCCAGTCGCGCCCTCTGGTGGCGGGGAGGGAGAGGAGGAGGGGAGGAGGAGTGCCCGCCGGCTGCTAGGGTTAGCCTCCAGTGCGCCCGCGGGGGCGTCGCTGGAGGAGAGGGGGAGAGTTCTTATCCACGTAACTCTACTAGCTTCTTTTTTCATTCTCTCTTGACAGGGTGCGTCCGCGGACGTATGAAAGGTCGTTTGAGGCGTCCGGTTGTAGATGCTCTAATCTAGACCTCAAATAATCTTCGAGTCTGGCGTGAGGCGGTCCCATTGGTCTCGAACCTTTACATGTTTCATTGTTGTCCCGTTCTCATTCCTTGCTATCCACGGGCAGGATCGGCACTCCGCGGCCCGGAGCGAGAGGGAAGGTGGCCCTCTCTGGCAATAGCTTGTTGTGCGGGGTGTAACTATCTAGAGGAGCACTTTTTTCCTAGTTGATAGCCTTGGGTACTTCCTGTTGGGTGACTTCTCTTGTTTTCTTGCTCGATTTTGAGTTGGTGGCGTCTTCGCTTCTTTCTCGGATGCTCTGGTTTTATGTTGAGCTGCTTCATAAGAGGATTTTCTCATCACCTTGTATCGGTTCTGCTGTTTAGGTTCTATTTATAAAGCGGATCCAAAGCTTGTTTTGGCATTATGTTGCTTATCAAGTTTTGAAGGAGGAAATGGACGAATATTAGTGCGTGAAGATGAAGTGATAGTGAACAAAGAATGAGAGAAATTAACTGGACTAATCTAGACCTCAAATAACATACTGTGTACAATACACAGATGGTGTGACAACTTTAGGCTCATGAATTAAGAAATTTAAATTAATGTTCAGCACTAAAGCAAGGCGCGCGCGCACACACACACTATAATGTGTTATATTTTAGCAAAACAGTAGCGACACTGCCTATTATTGGATAGATGTTTTTCCTGCATATGCTAACACAGTGACGCCATGGTCCATCTTCATAGTGTTGTTTGGCATTATAGTTAACGATTACCATCAACACCGACACTGCTTATTACTCCACGTACCTAATTACAATCTCTTTCCTAGATAATGGAAATATATCGTCATCGCTAATGAGTAGCAATTACCAGTTGCACTGTGGCACCGGCTCGTCCTATATAACCCCTCTCAGTTTTTCCTTCTAAGCAACTCAGCTCAGTTCATCGTTCGACAGGTCGAATAGTTAACATATACAAGTACTCGGGCGTGATGGCTAGCTCGGCCGCCTTGATCCTTCTGATCTCATCGGTTTTGCTAGTCGCAGCTGCCTATATCCGCCGTGAGCCAGGCCACGCGGACGGAAGCTTCGCCGACACACACCTCCACTTCTACATGCACGACGCCTACGGCGGCCCGCGCCCCACGGCCGCGCTCATCGTCACCGGAAGGGAGCCGCTCCCACTACTGTCTGACGACAGGGGCACCGGCGGGGAAGCAACCTCCTCCTCGCCGTGGAGGTTCGGCGACATCGCCGTGATGAACAACGCGCTCACGGAGGGGCCGGAGCGCGGCAGCGCACGGGTTGGCACGGCGCAGGGGTTCACCGTGCGCGTCGCGGAGCACGGCTCCGTGAACGACCTAAGCCTGCACCTGGTGGTGGAGGCCGGCGAGTACGGGGGGAGCTCGCTGGCGGTGAAGGGCAGGGTGGACACGGGCGCCGTGGTGCGCGAGTCCATAATCGTCGGCGGCACCGGCCGCTTCCGCTTCGCGACGGGCTACGCGCTGAGCAGGAGCTACGACTACGACATCGCCAACGGAGGAGTCGTGGAGATCGATGTGTACGTGCAGCTTCGACGAGTTTAATTACATACATACATGCTGCATGTCTGGCTTATGCATCGAGTGAGCATACTATATTTGAACCGATGGCATCCAGGGGCCAAAATGAAATAAAGAGATAACTGTGTGGGCAATCTCACAATTTCACGTGTGTGGTCACAAAATATGCACATTTGTGGTCTGCGTCTTTTTATTTTAGAAAATACATTCAAAGCGTCGGTATCTTATGTACCTGATATTTATCATGGAAAACAAGAGTCATTACAAACAGTGGCGGAGCTAGACATGAATCTCAGGTGGCCAAAGCCAAAACATGAACAACTAATAGCTAGGGAAAATAGCCATGACAAATATATTTTCTTCACTGGTTTGCCTCAGGCTGGGGGGCCAAGGCCCCCTCATAGTTGTACCAAGCTTCACCACTGATTACAAAGGATGAAAGGAATCACAACTTATGTGCATGAAGTCCGTGTCAAATTTCATGGAGTTTGGACATTTCAGTAGCTTTCGGTAAAGAAGACAAATTTTGAGGTTCTAAAAAAGTTTACTGTTCACGTACTGTTTTGACCGACTTTGTCTTTTTTGCCATGAGCTCCTCAGATGTCCAAACAAGCTGCAATTTGGCACGAACATCACGCATTGGAACATCTTCCACCTACAAAAAATTCAGATTTTTGTTGAGTTTTTTTTTTTTGGAATTTACTGTTCACCGGGTGCAGATGGGCCTTGGCACCGAATTGAATATCCGAATGAACACATGCTACACTCCCCCATAAAAAAAAAAATTTAGAGAAAAAACTAACACCAAGCCTGGGATAGGGCTCCAACCTGGCCCGAATTGAATTAACAAAATCATCAGCCAGCCATGATTATATCGAACAATTACACAAAGAAGAAAACAAAAGTCGACAAAGATACAGAGTACTGGAACAGATGAAACATGCAAACATAACATGAAAATGTGCCTAGCCTAAACCACCAAGACAAACTCCTAAAACCAGCCGCCACACCATCACCATGGTGAAAATCAGCAAGACATCAACATCGGTAGCCAATAACTCGCCTACTCCTACAGAGCATGCCAAGACTGACAAGCCATTCGATTCTACCTCTGAATAGGACTACAATCATCTCGCCCTGGCTTGAAGGGCGTATCGTTGAAGGCAGAGTGCTCACCAGACATCCGAATGACAAAGCCGACTTAGCAGCTTGGGCATGCGGGGCTAGAGTGATAACCACCACCGCCGAGCTCACATGGCCTCACCGCCAGTAACAAGTCAACCAGACATCCAAACGCAAGCTGAAGAGCGCCACTAGAAGACAAAGACTGGCCGGAGAAGATGTAGAACAATAAACAATTCGCCACCACCATCTGCCCCCAACAAACAAAGAAGCACCATCCTCACTCTGCATACCCCGGATGACACCTCCAAGAAGGGGAGTAATGCCAACACACCGTCGACATCCACAAGGGGAACCAGAACCTTCACCCAAAGCGAGAGGCAAGGATGAGGGACGTGGGAAGGGACCTCGACTAAGGCCTCCAAGAAGGGGACCGGCTCCAAGACATAGGCCCGTCTGCGTAGTCTTGTCAGACGGTCGGCATAGGGGCCTATGCCGACGACCCTAGGCATATCTTCACCGTCGACAAAAAAACGACAAGACGGCAGCTGACACCGTCATCGCTAAGTCCACCCAATCAGTAAACAACACGTGGCACAGATATGCCGACGGCTTGGCCGTCAGCATATGTGGATATCTATGCCAACAGTCTGCCTGTCGGCATATCAATGCCACATGTAGCCCGTGGCTCTTCGCTGTCCCACAAACCGTCGGCATAGATGTTGACCAAAATCAAACAAATTACTAGCTTGCTCGCCCTTCTCTGCCCGCGTCGCCGCCCTGCTCACCAGGCGCCGACGCCCTGCTCACCCATACTCACCTACATGACCGGCCGCGCCCACACTTAGCCTTACTGCCTGACCGCCGCCACCCTGCTCCGTCCGTGCCGCGTCGCGCTTGCCCATCCTGCCAGGCCATGCTCATCCGCCGCCCTGCTCGCTCGTTGCAGCCGTCGACATGCTGGCCTACCGCCCTGGTCGCCCGCCGTAGCAGCCGACCTTCTCGCCCGCCGCGGTCGCCCAGGTCGGCTTTCTCGCCCGCGTCACCGCAAGAGAGAGGGACAAGAAGGAAACAGGAGGGAGAGGAGAACACGAGGGCGAATGAGAGAAAACGGAGAAGGAGAAGGAGAGAGGAGGGAGTAAGGTGGCCGGGAAGGAGAGGTGGGGCCGGGCTGGGAGGGAGAGAGGAGGGAGAGGCTAGGAGGGAGAGGTGGCGTGGTGGGCTAGGCTGCCCTGCCACGTAACCGATTCGTGGGAGGTTGCTTCCAACCAACAATCGATTTTGTGCTTTTTTGCACTATTTTCTTTACAAAATTCACATGTTAAAATTTCGTAAATTTTGTCAATCTTTTTCCATGTTTTCTAGGAATCATAAACCAATACCACACCAAATTTCATATTATTTAGACCTTGTTACCATTTTAAAAAAAAATCAACATTTGTAGGTCACGAGTAGCTATTTCATAAGAGAATCAGCATTTTTTTTTTGAAATATTCCACCCCTAGATACGAACGGTCATGCGCGCCATTTTAAACGCATTTTGAACTAGCATAAGAAATTAAAATAATCGAAAAAATGGAAAACATTCGCAAAATGACCAATGTTATGGCTTAAATTATGGCGTAGTTTGTTAAAATAATCTCATATTGTGTAATAGTGTGCATCTTACAATGGCAAACAATGTTGATGAAGGGAGTTTTAATTTTCTTTGGACAAGAAAATCACTTTTCATTTTCTGTGTGCCATGATGAGGTCACCTACCCAAGGTAGGGTCATGGACCTTACATCTAGGGCCCACCTGGGGTCCTACGTGTTCATGGAAGTCTCTGGACTACTTTAGCATTCGGATGATCTTACTAAATCCACTCGGATCCTTGGAAGTCACTCGGACGTCATCAACCAGTCGGCCAGCCCTAGGCACTCGGACGAGAAGAAGCAGAGGCAACCTAGGGGCTACAACGTTAGAGGGACCAAACTCACATAAAGTGTTGTGAAGACGATGTTACCTGTAACGCCCCTAGTTAACACAGTCATTTCTAGTAACTCCAGCAGTTACCATCATTAATTACCCTGGTAATGGCGCTCGGCAGGTGGTGGCGCACTCTATATAAGCCACCCCCTGCCGCCAGAGCGAGGGTTACGAACTCCCTGTAATCAGACACCCCCATAAGCAAACACTAAGCCTCAGGGCTCGAGACGTAGGATCTTTACCACTTTCGAGTGGGGCCTGAGCTCGTACATCTGAGTGTTACACTTGTGCCGTAGCTAGGCTTCGCCCTTACTCGTACGTACCCCCCGTACTACTGTCAGCCTTACTCCCACGACAGTTGGCGCCCACCGTGGGGCAGCACGTCTAGCAAACTCCGGCGCAGGTGGAGATTTAACTTTTTCGGTCATCATGATGGCACTCGGCGGCGAAATCCTTTTCGGCAACCTCCGCTTCGTTGCTGACAGTTCGGCATGGTTGCATGAGGCACCATTGGACCCGGACGCGTTCCCCGCCCGTGGGGCGACGCATTTCAGCGCGGCGGCACACGGAGTTCTTCTTCGACAGCCGTCGGAGCCTTATGGCTCCGTGCCTACTCGTCCCATTGCGGGCCGCCGCAAGCGCTATGGGTGCTCGCGGCTGCAGCGATGGATCAAGCACGCCATGGTACGTCAGCCTACTTCCGAGCAGGTGGCCGTGCTTGGTTCTGGCGAGCCCACCGTCAGCTTGTCCCCCTCATCGGGTGACGAGTTGTCCGATGGGCCCGAGTGCGAAAGCAGCGAGAACGCTATAGAGATATTTATGGCTCACTCCACCAACCACGGGCCTCCTGGGTACTCCGCAGGCGGTTCCCGTGGTCGAGACGTTGCCCGCGACGACGGCCACACCGACGCCTATTTTCCTCAACCTCTCAGTCCAGAGCAGCGAGAGGAGAGGAGGAGGAGGAACGACGAAGTCCTGTTCACTCCCATCACGGGGACTTCCCCGAAGGAGATAGCTTTGGAGGCCACGCGTCAAGCCACCTTGGCCGAGCGCGAGCGTCTCGAGCGACTCCAGCGGTCACTCGATGATCGCGCGGCCAGAGAGCAACCCAGCTCCAGTCGCAGTCGGCGGCAGTTGTTTCCAAATGACAGACCGCACAAGATTCCGGTGATGCGCACACCGATGGAGAACCTGGCCGCAGCCACTCGGATCGCTGAATCTATTCAGCCATCCGGTTCTGCTGCTGGAGAGGGCATTTGGCAGATCCAGACTCTGTTGAAGATCGCCCTGAGACAGAATTCGAAGGTATCGTAGTCGCACCAGCGCATTTACAACAAGTTCGTTCGGGCTAATACAGTTCAGTCTGCACACAGCCCGTATGCATATGGAAAGCGCCGACATTCTCCTCCTCCTCTGAGAGGCCAGCATGGAGGACGTTGGTGCGATGACCGTAATGTCAGTCGGACGCCCCCTCCGAGGGGCGGTTTGTATGGCAAGCGGCCCTATGATGGCGGTCGACCTCAGCGAGAAGACCGCAATCGGAGTCGCGCTTGGCCCAGGGGCTATGAAGAAGGTGGCCGGCGACCCCCGCTACTCAATGCCAGATCTATCATCACGCAGAATGTGATAAGAAAAGAACAGACTGGTCAGAGATCGAGTGAGTGGATGGGGTACTTCAGGGCTCGAGTGTTTCAGTAGGTAAATCCGAGAGGCCGAGATCCCCTCCAACTACAGGTTGGCAACGGGGATCGAAAAGTTTAACAGCGAGTCCAAGCCGGAAACATGGCTCGAGGATTACCGAGTGGCCATCCAAATTGGTGGCGGCGATGACTTTGTTACGATGAAGCATCTTCCTCTCATGCTAGAAGGATCTGCACGAGCCTGGCTGAACCAGTTGCCCTCTAGCAGCATCTATTGCTAGGAGGACCTGGCCCAGGTGTTCATCAAGACATTTGAGGGCACGTACAAGCGTCCGGGTGGGCTGATAGAATTGCAGAACTGTGTCCAGAAGAGCAACGAAACTCTCCGGGAGTACATTTAGTGCTGGACCACGCTGCACAATACCGTCGAGAACGTTACCGAGCACCAAACTATTTGCGCCTTCAAGGCAAGCACTCGGTACCGGGAGCTCATCCTCAAGTTTGGCCAATCGGGAGACCTGTCTCTCAGTCGGGCCATGGAAATCGCCAATAAGTATGCCAATGGTGAAGAAGACGACCGCCTCCGAAGCAGCAAAGGGCGAGCCGGCGACACCCCTCAATCGAGGGGAAACGCTGGCAAAAAGCAAAAACAGAAAGCTGATCCTCCGGGAAAGGCAGAAGTTGCGGCAGTTCCTGGCCAGGGGAAGCCTAAGCCAAAGAAGAAGAAGAAGGAATGGGATAATAAGAAGAAGCCCGAATACAAAACCGAAGTATTGGATCAGCCCTGTGTTGTCCATACTAAAAAAGATGAGGAGGGCAATGTGATCTACCCAAAGCACACCACTCGGGAGTGCCGAGCGCTCAAGCAAGAGATGGGTAGAGAGACCTCTGCAGAGAAGGACGACGACGAGGAAGGTGAGGATGATCCTGAGTATCCCAATGTCGACAAGGTCCTCAACATGATTTTTGCTGACGTCGAAAGCAAGAGCCGGTTGAAGGTCGTCAATCGGGAGGTGAACATGGCAGCTCCGACTGTCGTCAAGTACCTCAACTGGGCGAAGACCCCCGTTACCTTGGACCAGTCGGATCATCCAGCCTACATAGCCACCCCTGGGAGGCAGGCGCTGGTTGTCGACCCGGCCGTCAATGGAGTCCGACTGCGCAAAGTGCTGATGGATGGAGGCAGCGGGCTCAACATAATCTACGCCGACACGCTGAGGGCAATGGACATTCCGATGTCCCGACTGAGCAAGAGCAACATGCATTTCCACGGGGTCATCCCAGGGAAGAAGGCCGAGTCACTCGGCCAAATCGCTCTGGACGTCGTGTTCGAAGGTGAGAAAAATTTCCGAAAGGAACGCCTAACGTTCAAAGTGGTGGACTTTCGTAGCGCCTATCACGCCATTCTTGGTAGGCCCGCCTACGCCCGTTTCATGGCCCGTCCATGTTATGTGTATCTTAAACTTAAGATGCCCGGGACGAAAGGAGTGATCACGGCGACCGGCGATCGGATAGTCGCCGAGGAGTGCCTCCAGCAGGGCTCCAAGATTGCTAACGAGCAAGTACTCGCGGTCGAGCTCGATGGGTACAAGAAGGCCGTGGACACTGTGGATTTGCTCAAGTCCAAACGGCCGGCAACGGAATCAGCCTTCCAGTCGGCCGGTGAGACTAAGCAGGTTCACATTCACCCGAACGATCCGAGTGCTGCTCCTACGAACATCTCGACGACACTAGGTGAAAAATAGGAAGCCGAGCTCATCCAGTTCCTCCGTGAGAACTGGGATATCTTCGCGTGGAAGCTGTTGTCGGGGTTCCGAGGGGACTGGCTGAGCACCGACTCCGAGTCAATCCGAATATCAACCCGGTAAAGGAGCACTTGCGTCAATCCTCCGTCGAGAAGCGCAAGGCGATTGGTGAAGAAATTGCTCGGCTCCTAGCCACCGAGTTCATTCGCAAGGTGTACCATTCTGAGTTGCTCGCCAACCCAGTGTTGATGCCCAAGAAGGACAAATCCCTCTGGATGTGCATGAACTTCAAGCACCTCAATCGGGCCTGACTGAAGGATCATTTTCCTCTTCCCTGCATAGATCAGATAGTAGATTCCACTGCCGGATACGAACGCTTGTCGTTCCTGGATGCGTACTCCGGGTACCACCAGATCCGAATGTATGGACCAGATGAAATAAAAACAGCTTTCATCACCCCATTTGGGTGTTTCTGTTATATCACTATGCCATTCGGTCTCAAGAATGCAGGGCAACCTTTATGCGCATGATCCAAAAATGCTTGCAAAAGCAAATCAGTTGGAACGTGGAGGCGTATATGGATGACATCGTGGTCAAGTCCAAGAAAGGTTCCAACTTCCTGGAAGATCTCACCGAAACCTTCGCAAACCTGCGACGCTTTCAAATAAAGCTAAATCCTACAAAATGCACATTCGGAGTGCCATCGGGCAAGCTACTCGGTTTTCTCGTCTCCGAACGGGGAATCGATGCCAATCCTGACAAAATTGGCGCTATTGTCCGAATGAAGAAACCAGTGCACCTGGACGACGTGCAAAATCTCACGAGGTGCCTCGGAGCCCTAAGCAGATTCATCTCGACTCGGTGAGAAGGCGTTGCCTCTTTACCGATTGATGAAGAAGTCTGGTAGCTTTGAGTGAACTCCCAAAGCACAAGCCGCATTTGATGAGCTCAAGGCCTTGTTTTCCACCCAGCCGGTGTTAGCTGCTCCGAGCAGCCGAGAGCCTTTGCTCTTGTACATCGCGTCTACCAGCCAAGTGGTCAGCATTGTCCTCACTATGGAGCGCGAGGAATCGGGAAAAGCATTCAAAGTGCAAAGACCCATCTATTACATCTCAAAAGTCTTGACCCCTTCCAAGCAAAGGTATCCACACTACCAGAAGTTGGTCTATGGTATTTACCTCATTGTTAAGAAGGTAACTCATTACTTCCAAGAGCACTCGGTCACAGTTATCAGCGATGCCCCCCTGTTGGAAATCCTGCATAACGGAGATGCCACGGGCCGAGTGGCAAAATGGGCGATTGAGCTCCTCCCGTTGGAGATCAAGTTTGAAGCCAAGAAGGCAATCAAGTCTCAACCGCTTGTGGACTTTTTAGCCGAGTGGATAGAACATGAACAGCCAGCCCCAAGTATCCCCTAACACTGGACCATGTTTTTCGATGGATCCAAGATGCTTCAAGGATCCGGTGTTGGAGTGGTTCTGGTGTCCCCCAGGGGAGACCGATTGAGCTACGTCCTTCAAATCCACTTTGATTCGTGGAACAACGAGGCCGAGTACGAAGCCCTCCTGTACGGGCTTCGAATGGCCATCTCACTCGGTATCCGACGTTTGATGATATTCGGTGACTCGGACCTCGTTGTCAATCAAGTGATGAAAGAATGGGACATCCGGAGTCCGGCTATGACCGGATACTGCAATGCGGTCAGGAAACTGGAGAAAAACTTTGAAGGCTTGGAGCTACATCACATACCCCGAGCGAAGAACCAGGCGGCAGATGACTTGGCTAAGATCGGTTCCACTCGGCGGGTCGTGCCGAAGGGCATATTCCTTGAGCACATGCGCTCTCCCTCAGTCAAAGAAGATCCTTTCACTGAGGAGCCCCCGCAAGTAGTCGGACCTTCAAATCCGACTGAAGTTAACATTCCAGTCGTGGTGGACCTTGTCCATGAAATGTTGGTAATCACTCCCGAGTGAACCCAACCTTACTTAGCATACTTGCTCCGGCAAGAGCTCCCTAAAGATGAAGAGGAAGCCCGACGGATCGTCCAGCGGTCTAAATCCTTTGAAGTGATGGGAGAACGGTTGTACAAGAAAAGCACTACAGGTGTAACCCAGAAATGCATTTCCCCAGAGGAAGGACTATAGATCTTGCACGAGATTCATTCGGGAACCTTCGATCATCACGCGTCCTCTCGGACGTTGGTGGCGAAAGCGTTCCGTGCGGGTTTTTGTTGGCCCCGAGCCAATGAAGCAGCAAAAGACTTGGTTGACCTCTGTGTTGGGTGTCAGTTCTATAAGAATCAGACGCACAAACCTGCATCCGCACTGAAGACCATCCTGCTCACCTGGCCATTTGCCGTGTGGGGTTTCGATATGGTCGGCCCTCTGCGCACTGGGTCTAGTGGGTTTACCCACCTGCTAGTAAAGGTGGATAAGTTCACCAAGTTAGTCAATGTGAAGCCCATCAAGAGCTTGGATGCATCGACTGTTGTCAGTTTCATTCGGCAGATTATCTTCAGATTCGGAATTCCCCATGACATCATCACTGACAAAGGGGTAAATTTTGATTCAGATGAATTCCGTGAGTTCTGCTACTCTCAAGGCACTCGGGTCAACTATGCCTCTGTGGATCACCCGTAGTCGAATGGACAAGCAGAACGGGCGAATGGGATGATTCTACAACGATTGAAGCCCCGGCTGATGAGGGATTTGGAGTACACTATAGGAGCCTGGGTCGAAGAGCTACCGTCTGTCCTATGGGGCATTCAGACGACTCCAAACTTCTCGACCAAGCGCACTCCGTTCTTCATGGTATACGGATCTGAAGCCGTCTTGTCGAGTGACGTACGCCACAATGCTCCCCGGGTGGAACTTTATAATGAAGATGAAGCAGAAGCACCATGTCAAGACGGTCTGGACCTCTTGGAAGAGGAGAGAGAACTAGCTCTAGTCAGATTGACTCTTTATCAGCAAGACCCGAGTCGTTATCATGACAGACAAATCAGAGGGCATGCTTTCCAGGAAGGAGACCTTGTCCTCCGACTGGACCAACAGAAGCCACACAAGCTGGCGCCTCCGTGGCAAGGGCCTTACGTGATCTCCAAAGTCCTGAACAATGGAGCTTATCGGTTGTATAACTCCAACACTGAGGTAGAAGAGCCCCAGACGTGGAACGCGGATCTGCTCCGCAAGTTCTACACTTAGATAGAAAACACACCGTCATTCCTGTAATGAACCGCCGAGTGGCTTTGGTGAATAAAAGTCTTTACTTTTCTTACACTCTGTCAAAAAAATTCACTTTTTGTTTCACCCTGGTGATCCTTGTAGCTTTCCTCACCCCTAGTTGGTGCATGGATCGACTTAGCCACGAACCTAACTTTGCCTAAGTTTAAAAAACTACTCCGAGTGAGGACATCGTCCACACTCAGGGGCTTAGCTGCGATCCAGTAATCACCTAAGTTAAAAACTACTCCGAGTGAGGACATCATCCACACTCAGGGGCTTACCTGTGATCTAGTAATTGCCTAAATTAAAAACTACTCCGAGTGAGGACATCGTCCCCACTCGGGGGGCTTAGCTGTGATCCAGTAATCGCCTAAGTTAAAAACTATTCCGAGTGAGGACACCGTCCACACTCGGGGGCTTAGCCGCGATCGAGTAATCGCCTAAGTAAAAAAACTACTCTGAGTAAGGACATCGTCCACACTCAGGGGCTTAGCCGCGATCCAGTAATCTCCTAAGTTAAAAACTACTCCGAGTGAGGACATCGTCCACACTCGGGGGCTTAGCTGCGATGCAGAAATCGCCTAAGTTAAAAACTACTCCGAGTGAGGACATCGTCCACACTTGAGGGCTTAGCTGCGATCCAGTAATCGCCTAAGTTAAAAACTACTCCGAGTGAGGACATCGTCCACACTCGGGGGCTTAGCTGCGATCCAGTAATCGCCTAAGTTAAAAACTACTCCGAGTGAGGACATCGTCCACACTCGGGGGGCCTTAGCTGCGATTGTTGGAAATATGCCCTAGAGGCACTAATAAATTGGTTATTATCATATTTCCCCATTCATGATAACCGTCTATTATCCATGCTAGAATTGTATTGATCGGAAAATCAGATACATGTGTGGATACATAGACAACACTGTGTCCCTAGTGAGCCTCTACTAGACTAGCTCGTTGATCAAAGATGGTTAAAGTTACCTAACCATAGACATGAGTTGTCATTTGATAACGAGGTCACATCATTAGGAGAATGATGTGATGGGCAAGACCCAACCGTAAGCATAGCATTTGATCGTATTAGTTTATTGCTAATGCTTTCTTCATGTCAAGTATCTGTTCCTAAGACCATGAGATCATGCAACTCCCTGGCACCGGAGGGATGCCTTATGTGTATCAAACGTCACTTTGTAACTGGGTGATCATAAAGGTACTCTACAAGTATCTCCAAGGGTGACTGTTGGGTTGGCAGGGATCGAGACTGGGATTTGTTACTCCGTATGACGGAGAGGTATCTCTGGGCCCTCTCAGTAATACAACATCACAAGAAGCTTGCAAGCAATGTGACTAAGGAGTTAGTCACCGGATCTTGTATTACGGAATGAGTAAAGAGACTTGCCGGTAACGAGATTGAACTAGGTATGGAGATACCTACGATCGAATCTCGGGCAAGTAACACACCGCTGGACAAATGGAACTGCATACGGGATTGACTGAATCCTTGACATCGGGGTTTGACCAATTAAGATCTTTGTGGAATATGTAGGAACCACTATGGTCATCTAGGTCCCTCTATTGGTTATTGGCCCAAGAGGTGTCTCGGTCATGTCTACATGATACTTGAACCCGCAGGGTCCGCACGCTTAACGTTCGGTGACGCTAGAGTAGTATTGGGATATGTACGTTGGTGACCGAATGTTGTTCGGAGTCCCGGATGAGATCCCGGATGTCACAAGGAGCTCTGGAATGGTCTGAAGGTAAAGATTTATATATGGGAAGTAATGTTTTGGCTACCGGAAAAGTTTTGGGTTTTGCCGGTATTGTACCGGGAAGCTTCTAGAAGGTTCCAGAAACTTCTGGAGGAGTCCGGAAGTCCACCAAGGGTTCCACCACGTCCCAAGGGACAACATGGGCTAAGGGGAGGCGCCCTGGCCTTATAGGGCTAGGCGCACAAGTCCCTCAAGGCTCATGTGGCTTGGGAGAGGTGGAAAGTCCACCTTTGTATGGAAGGGAAGGAGGAGGACTAGGATTCCGGGAACTCCTAGTCGGCGCCTTCTACGCCGGTTAGGTGAACCGACGGGTGTAGAAATTTTTGTTGGGCTGCTTTCTGGTAGGCCTATCCTGTTTCTTCGTTCTTTCGACTGTTTTTGTTTGTTCGTTCGACTGTTTCAATGTTCGTTCGACTGTGTCTTCGTTCGACTGGTGGGCAAATCTTGTATCTTCGTTCGACTGTTTCTTGAATGAATTTTTCTTCGACTGTTTCTAGACTACTTTTTTCAAATAGAATTACATATAAACAGAAAGGGACTTTGTATCGAAAATCTTCTTAATGAAAAAAACCTGGTGATCAAAATGTCTGCTTAAGTTGGTGATTCAATAAATTTATTCTAAGTAAAAACTTCTGAATGATAAACTTCTGAACGAATAAGAGTAAAACCTTTAAACTAGGAATTACAACTGACTATAAACATAGTGAATAAGAAAAGTTTAGTTGGTGAATCTCTGCCTGAAGAATCTTTTGTTCGGAATGTTTATTTTTCAGTAATGAAGCAATCTGTGCACTGGAGAACTGAAGCATTCTAATCCCTGGAGAGGCCCTGACAATTAAAAGCAGTGAAAGTCATCTTCTTGTTATTAAAATAGAAATAGATTTCAACAATTTAGTCTTGATCTTTTTATTCATAGAAATTATTGGAAACTTAAAAAATCTTGTACCGATTCAGAAATTTTTGGTACTTATTTACCTTGTAGCAGTAGATATAGTATCCTTGCTAGTACCTTTTACTTGAATGACCGAAAACCCCATTGAATAGAATAACAACTACTTATTTGAGTTACTTGACTCAAAAGTTTCCTTGTTAACAAAATTTGGAAAAGGCACTTTAAATATAAAAGACCCTTTCTGAACTCACATTATTTTGAAGAAAAGTCCTGACTATTGGTAATTGAACCTCACTGTTGCTATATGTTGCAAACTCATACAAGAATATCTCACGCAGAGCTTGCAAGTCAACCTATAGCAAAAAAAAGTGGGAGCAATATAATTTTTTTTTGTTCTATAAATAATAAGATTAGAATTGTAACCTATGATTACTTAAAGATATATCAAAGACTTATAGTTGAGAACCCTAGCACTCCCATTCCGCGATACGTTTTAAGGATTTCCAGTATGAAAACACCTGTGTCATACCTGGTATTGTAAAACAAAGGTTGACTAGCATGTTAGTTCCAATCTAGTTCCAAATTCTTGGGAGCATAATAAAAAAAATCTTAAAAGTAGAACACAAAGTTGTAGTATGAGAAAAGTTTCCCTATAGAACAATCAAAAAGGTTATACTACCAAAGAGGCAACCTGATTAGCTCAACACGAAAATAAAGAATAAAATCTGGCAATTGTTTTACTCTACAGATAATTAAAGAAACTACTTATTTATTGAGTTAGTGAGAAGAAACTGTTGAAGAAAGAGAAGGTGCATAACCTGAAATGAGTTCTAGGTACTGCAAGAAACCTGTAATCAAAGTCTTTGATGGAGAATGCAGTACAGTTCGGATAGGTGAGCACAAACAGTGACTTGAAATTATAGTAGACAGTGCTTATGATACTAGTGAATTTGTCTTTTCCAGATGCATCAGGATTCATAATATCAAAGAACCTTCCACTTTTTAAGTTTGCTGTTATTACCATCCATTCTTATCAACAAAGCAAGGCAAATGGACCTGCAAGAAAAAGGAAAGAATTGATTTTCAGAACAGTTTTATTTTAAAAATGAAAAATAGCAGAGTAATGTTTAAAAGAAAAATGCTCGGAGATATTTAACTTACAAAATTAGCTATTTGCAAGCTGAATCCAACTCTTTGTTCACTTAACATGTCTCTGCATATTGGGTCTGAATGATTCAATAGAGGCCTCAGGAGAAGTTCCTAAAAATCCCAAGGAAGTAAAAAAAAATTAGTAATCTTGGTCATATAGTTTTAGAATTGAAAATTAGTAGAGAAATTAAAAAGTAATTGAAGTCAGTGCACAGTACCATGTCTTCTCTTTGCACAATGTGCTTAATAACATCAGTATTTGGTATTAGGCCTTGCCTACCATGGATTAGTTGGTCCGTATTGAGCATTTTTGAGTAACAATCAAGGGAGTGTGGATTCATCCGGCAACCAGGACTCAAGGAAATAGTTAGAGTTTTCTGGTCAACCCAAACTTCGTTGACTTGGAATATTCTTTGGCTGTTGTTTTGAAATAAATGTCATAAAGATTAGTCTAGAAGTTATTTACACAGGAAAAATAATGAAGAAAAGAATGTAGGATAAATGTCATTGATGAAAACATTTGCTATGAAAAACAGTTTACGGAAATGACATTTTTGAAAAAAAATACCTTGAGTCCAGAACTGGAAGAGCTGCAGTCATTGTCTTGTAGAATTCCATTTGCACTGGGGTTGAGAAGATAACTTGTTAAAGACAGTTGGACTATTGAACTAAATTTGCAGGATAGAAGTGTTCAAATTTCTTCTTCTTTCCTGCCTCATTGTCTTGTTCAGACCTTCTGCATTCAGCTTCAAAGTCATTCATGAGTTTTGTCAAACCGGGATCGTTTATTGGAGTTCCAAATCTCATTTCTGGTTGAACGTTGTTCATTTTGAAAGGCTTAAGGGGGCTATTGCTGTATAGAAAAGAAGAACTAGGATTCAACAGGCTTGGATATGATTGATTGCCAGGTTTAAGAATAGACGAAGAACCCAGATCAGAGTACTTTCTTTGTTCATGAGCAGTCAATATTGGTGGGACTCGTTCTTCTATTGCATCAATAATAGCATTGAAATTGGGGGCATCAAACTTAGAATTGTTTGTTATGTAAGAATGAGTTCCAGCTTCTGGTTGAGATTGTAGAACTGTTGGCACAAACTTTTCAAACCTATGTACATTTGTTTGTTGGGAGGGTTGTGATTGAATGACAGTAGTTTTGTCTTGAAATGGGTCCATTTCAGCTTCATGTGGTCCATAGTACAAAGAATTGCCGGTCATGAATCCAAAATTCAGAATTAAACTTGTGTTTGGTCGTAATTGGGATGAAAAATTGTGAAGAAAACTTTAGTATATGTAATTAAAAGAAACTGCATTTAACTAAAATAGATGAATTAGCTGATATAAATTTCCACTGAGTAGAGCTGAATTTTTCTTGCGTCCAAATTTGATATTTTGTTGCATTCAAGTCGTTCCAGCTTGGATCGTTTCTTATTGAATCCCTAATCACTGGTATAAGTGTTTTGAAGAACAAAAGTTTACTTAGATCAACAGAATTAAAAGGTGTGAATTTATTTGAACAGAAAATAATTAGATTGTGTAAGAGATCAAAATACCTTCCGAAGAAGAAATCACAGTACAAGTGTTGATTTCATTAACTCAATCCTTGCTGAAAACTTCTACAAGAGCTAAATATGTAGTACTTGGTGTTCCAACAGTCAACAGTGGGTCAAACTTTGTTGAGTCAGTAATGAACAGACTTTTGGAGAAATTTTGTATGATTGAATCAATTCCTGCTTGGCTGCATTCTGAATAAAAGCTTGGAGGATAGATATGAGGCCCAGGGAAATCCAAGAAATTATGTGATTTTAGAATTGATTGCAAGTCTGGATATTTTTCCAATGGAATTTTTCGTAAGATAGAATTTGTTTCAGCAGGTTTAGTTTGAACAACATCCAACTGCATCGGTGTAAAAACTTGAACTGTCGAAGGAGCTAATTTCTGGATTTCTGTCGAAGTAATAGTCGACTTGAATAGGCTCAGTGCATCATCAACATAAGATTCTAGTGTTGGAATAGAGTTTTTCACAATTGTTTGCCAAAATTTTTGAGAGGTGCACTGTAGTTTGATCTTATCCTGTTTTGAAGAGTATAAAAATAAAAAATGTAGAGGGAAAGTAGAAAACATAGAAGCTAGCAAGTAAATCATGGTTGTTGTTCAAGTCTGTAAGAATTCCGTACCTGAATGTTGTGAATAGAAGGGAGCTTATTGTTGATGTGGTGCAAAATTGACTCAGGTAATTGGAGAGCGGTCTCATTCAGTGAATCCCTAAATGGAGTTGTTGATATGTGCTTCATCTGTTTTTGTTTCAAAAAAATAGCGGAAACAGTTTTTGAGTTAATTATTATTCAGAAAAATAAATGCTATAACATATATTTTAGTTGTAGATAATTGTTACTTGCGTCCTTACTTGTAGTGTACCAAAGTGAAGAGTCTCTCCAGGCATTGTATCTAGAGCAATGAATGACCTAAGCATTGTTGTTGACCACAAAGGAAGTCTTGGGAAGGTATTGGTTGGAATCTTGTACTCAGAAGTGATCAAGAATTCAAACTGTGCAATTTGGAAAGGTTAAAAAAGTGCGAAGAAAACCAAAGTCATTTAGAAAATTGAGATTGACCAGAAGTAGAACAAAGCTGAAAAAAGAAGAAACAGGAAACAAGATGTAGTTTTAATTTTTTCTTACCACTAGTAATAATTTGCAACCTCCTGGCAGTATTGTCCTCCTGTTTGGAAGAGCTGCTTGCATTTTTTTATCTTGTGTGCCAGGAATGACAGGGTGAAAAGGGACCAATTGTAATTTGGAACAGAAGCAATATTGACCAAGGCAGTGTAGTATTTTTTGCTCGGAACTCCTTTTGAACTGGGTGCAATAATAGTGGAAAGGACAAGAAGCAAGAAATTCCTAGAGAAATATTCTTCTATCATGTTAGCAGAAATCATTGAGAGCAATAGTTCTGGTGTTGGACTTGTTGTTTTGAGTGTTGAATTCATGAAATCAACAGTTTCTCTCGAGGGATTTGTATGTATTGGAACTCCTCCACATGGAATCCCTAGGATTTTGTGAACAACAGTTTCACTGAAGGTGAATTTGAATCCATTATTTAGTTCAATTCTGCATGTCGATGTGTTGAACTGCATTGCTAACCATTGAAATAAATCATCAAAATTGCAGTCACATGTGATGTAAAGCAAAGAACCAAACCCAAGTTTTTGAACTATTAGCTTCTGCTCCTCGGTTAGTTCAGATAAAAACTTGATTAGAAGAGTGGTATGGTCATTTTGAGTGACCTGGTAGAAATGTTGAATGTCTGTCAGTTGCGAAATAACAATTCGAAAAAGTTTTAAAAAGTTAAAAAGAAAATCAGTGTAGAAAAAATAACATTTCAGTAATGCTAAGGTCTTGAAAGCATAACAATAAATACGAAGGGTAGGATTAATAAATATGCCATTACCTTCAACCTCTTGTTAAATGAGAGCCACTGGCTGGCTGGTTGGACCTCTTGTTGAGCAAACTTTCATCTGCACAATTCATCTGTAGGATAAGTCAAGAATAAGATTACTGTCGAACAGAATAAGCTTAGACTGTAATAAAGAAGAACTCATTTTGTATAGTATAAAACTTACAACGCAGGAGAATCTATACGTGGACTGCAGTTTGAGCTTTTAGTTGAATACAGATTTTGAAGGTTTTTCCTTGTGTACTATCTCATTGGTTTTAAATAGAGTCTGAACTTGTAAAATCAGAATTGTGTGTTTGAAGGTAGACATAACATACTTTGAAGCTATAGTCTCAAATTCGCTTTGCTGTTAGTAATATGGAAAATGTAGACACTAGTTCTTAATAACGGACTTGATGTTGTTGGATAGTGTAAAGTAACCTTGAGTTTAGAACAAAGAAAAAGTAAGAGGATTCAGTAATTTCCTACGAAACTATAAGCCCCGGAACTAATACTTTGCCTAGTGTTCAAGATAAGAGTAGATGAAAGTTGTACATACAGTATGTAGAAAATTGGTTAAAAATTAATTTGCTGTTTGTAGATGCAGTCAATATTTCATAGATATTTTATAGAACTTGTAGCAATAATTTTGAACTGGTTGAACAATAAGAAACAAAAGAGATAGTTTGAACAATAATTTTGTGTGGAAACTATGGTAGTTTGTTTGCAAAATTTCACCTCCAATACTTGGAAGTGGATCTAGATTAGCAACTAAAAAAATGTTAGAGCATCATCTACATATTTGAAACAGCCGTGACACAGAACCAACTACACCATTTTTGCACCATCTACAGAAACAAATTAGAGTATTACTGCACCAACACTTCTGTTCTACTTCACCATTACATCAGTGACCCAAAATTGCATCCAGAAGTGCAAAGTGGTCTAGCTAGGGTTAGTACACGTGTTAATATTTTCTGTGTGACCTCTTTGCCTAACTGAGATAGCGGTCTAGCTAGGTGATTTGGGACTCACAAGTATCTATTTCAGCAAGACCTATCTAGCTGGAGAACACGGGTGATAAATTCGGATTTGGAGCAGCATAGGTTTGAAGATCGGTTGAATCAACGAACAGGAAGAAAGAGAAGGTTACAGAAGGTAGATTAAATCGAACAAACCTCAAGAACTTCGTGGATCTTCGAGTTTTGCTGCAGGGGATCCAGGGGAGGCTCGCGAGTCGCCAGAGGAATGGATCGGATCAGCGGAGCAGAGGAGTGGAGGAGAAAAGGGAAACGGGATTTTACTTGGTCGGGATGATTTTTTTTCTTCAAAAAAGCCCCTCTAATCTATCATTTGGCATGTGTTTTTACCAGTTTCTCCTTGCTTCTTTGGAGAGTTCTATATTAGGTCCCTTCGAACAAGAGAGAGGGCCCAGCAGTAAGTGGCTGGAGAGAAAAACTAATCGAAGGAATTAAAAAGAAAAAGAATTAGGGATAGGGATAGGGATAGAGCAGAACTCAGGGGCGGAAATCGCGCGGACATGGCGGCCATGACGCCGCCGCCCGCGGCTACGCAAAATTCCGAGGAAGCTCGTCCTCGTTTGGAGGAGACTCCAACAGAAGCAGCTACAACGAACAGCTCGCACGCCCTACCGCTCCCACGACCTAACACGCACACGTCCAGAACGCAGGTATAATTTCTTTGTTCCCTTGGTTTCTTTAACAAGATCGATTTGAACACTGGTATCCTAAAGATTGTTTCTACTCTTTTTGTTATGTAACACAGCTTTGTACATGTAATTGTGAATTATTTGTTAATGAACTTGGAAACATAGAGGACATGGTTTCTTTATTGATCTGTTGCTATGTTAATTTTTTGCTATATTCTTATAGTAAATTAAGGAATCGAAATTTTAATAAATGAAATTGTTAGAGAGATGAACTTATATTTGTTATTGATCTTTTATCTCTTTCATTGGTTTGTTAATTTGATCTTTGTAGTTGTGCAAAAGAAATTATAGAAGACTTGACAACTTAATACAAACAAGTCTGTTGATCTTGGTTTTAATTAGATGCATTTATGTTTTGATGAAAGGAATTGGGGAGGCCTAGAATACTTTTTTTGATACAATGTCTGTTTTGAAATATTTAGTGATTTGTTGCAGTACTCAAATTGAGTAAAAAGTATGTTTTAAAAAATAGAAACAGACTTAATTTTAAAACCAATGTTATAGATTAGATTGGCAAAAGGTAAATATTTTTGTCCTAGGTGCCTGGAACTCGAAAGTCTTCAACGGTATGGAGGAAGAAACTTGTGAAAAGCAAAGAACAAGGAAAGAAGGAAGCAATTAGTTATCCAGTTCTCGGAAATTTGGAAGAAACAAACGATGTATGATGCTTAAACTGGTTTTTTAGTTATATAGTTTAATTCAGTTTTGTTGTTTGGAATGAACCATCAGGTTTCTACCATTAAAATAGTTGCCTTCAAAAAAATTTAATGGTATATTTTGTTCCCCTGCTGTAGGATTGATGATGTTATACTTGAATTTGACTAGTATGTAACCTACCATGAAATGAAGAAGAAAACAGAAGTAAGTTGTTGTAATTGATATAGAGTTTAAAATATTTGAGCCAAGTTTGTCTTTAGAGTAGAATCTTTCTTAACTAATTGTTTCAAATGTTAATTGTTTCAGGAAGTGTTGAGTAGTTAGGGGCAGAAGTTTAGTCAAGAAAATATAAGCAGTCAGGACAAATTGCAGACATTTTACCAAACTTTTCTTAGTCAGCGATGTGATAGAGATCGCGTGACTGAAGGAGTTGAAATTGAACAAGTTTGTGATCTTTCAAACTATCAAGAAAGTGAGTAGGTAATTGAAAGTAGTTTGAACAGCCTTTTGGTCATTCTGTTGTTTTATTATTTTGGTGCTAATTCAGTTGTTTTCCTGTCAAAAACTCTAGATATGTAATGAACAACAACAAAAGAGTGTTGGAGGCTCTTCAGCTCACTGTTCTAGTGTCATGAGTGGAATTCTAGATGCTGAAATTGGAGGAGATGTTATGTCTTCTCTTCAAAATGATTATCAACTAGCGCTTGTGCTTGAAACTGAGAAGGTAGGCAGTATGCAAAAAAATTGTTATTGCTTTTGTAATTTGTTGAAAAAAATAATTTAAACAGAACACTTTTTTGTTTGTGATTGCTCATAGTGTAAATGCAATTTGGCAGGACATGCTTTCTGGCGAGAAGGCTGTTGAGATCACAACCGCAGATGTTGATAGTAGTAGTGACGATTCTGGTGAAGAAGACAATGATGGTGATTCCAAAGATGAAGAATAATTGTTTCCGACACCAGACGAAATGGAGAAATCAAATGAACCTCAAGTGCGAAAGGTGTTCACTACTCTGGATGAGGCTAAAAGATTTGTTAATATGTATGCTCTTATTGCTCGATTTGGAATAAAAAAAGGAAGAAATCACAAGAACAGGAAGATTTCCTTTGTTTGCAACAAGAGTAGGAAGACTGTGTCAACATATAAAGGTGCAAGAAAGAGGAGGAGAAATGTTCTTCAAAGAACAAATTGCCAAATGCATGTTACAGTTAGCTTGGAAGATGGAAAATGGCATATTCAATCCCAAGATTTGAAGCATAATCATCCTTTGGTTTCATCACCATCTCTGACACAGTTCTTCCTTAGTCACAGAAGCATGAATGAAGCTGAGAAATTGTTGTCCAAACTCCTGCAGGAACACAGAGTAAAGCCTCGGAACATCATGAGCATATTTAGGAAGCTGTGTGGGGGCAAATTTGGGAATATTACTTTTGATGTAAAGAAACTAGACAATTTGAAGCAAGATGAGTGTGAAAAAAGGAGGAATACCGACATAGAACACACTATGGATTACATTGAGAAATTGCAGGTTCAGAAACCTGGTTTCACATACAAGGCACAAAGAGATTCTTCTAATTCAATCCTTAGTTTGTTTTGGACAGATTCAAGGACAAGACTTGATTACATGCTGTTTGGAGATATTATTTCGTTTGACACAACATTCAGCATGAACAAATACAACATGCCTTTTGCGCCCATTATAGGAGTTAATGGACACTCTAGAACAATTGTCTTTGGATGGGATCTTTTGCAGGCTGAGAAGGCAGATACTTTCAAGTGGCTCTTTGAAACATTTGTAGAAGTAATGGGTGGAAAGAAACAAAGAGTTGTGTTGATAGATCAAGATGCTGCTATGAAAGTAGTTGTTCCAAAGGTGTTCCCAGATGCTTTTCACAGATTTTGTATTTGGCATGTGTGGAGGAAAGCCAGAGAGAATTTGAAAGTTTCCTTTCATTTGAAGAAAGGAATGGAGAAAGACCTAGATGATTGTATAATGCAATCAATAACAGTTGAGGAGTTTGAAAGAAAATGGAAGGAACTGTTGGAGAAGCACAACTGTGGAAAACATGCTCACATTAAGCGGATGTGGGACAACAGGGAGTACTTTGTTCTTGCTTACTACCAAAGAGTGTTCTGTCCTTTCACTAGATCAACAAGCAAGAGTGAGAGTTTCAACTCAAACTTAAAGGATTATGTTTTGAGGAAAGACACAATTGAAACTTTTATCCGCCAATATGAATTATTCCAGGAGAATGTCATACATATAGAGAACCAGGATAGGTTCTTGTCGAATGAAAAAATTCCAGTTATGTGGGGATATCAGCGGTTTGAATGACACGCAGCTGAAATATATACTAGAGCAATATACTGCAAGTTCCTGGCAGAGATGGTGAATGCAACGGCATTTGGAGTGAAAGAGATTGAGAAAGATAAAACATATGAACTAAAAAGAAATTTTGAGTATGAGAACCCAGAGTATGACAGGGAGATATTTACTGTGCAGGCAGACCGAGTTGCTGAGGAATTTGACTGTGAATGCGGAAAGTTTGATAGGGATGGTATTCTTTGCTGTCATATTCTCAGACTGTTTACATAGTTTGATTTCCTAAAGATTCCAGAAAAGTATATAGTGCCAAGATGGACAAGAGAATTCAGAGAGGTTGAACTAAGGAAGCACAAGTTTGATGTTATTGGAGGACAATCCCTAGACCAATCGGAAAATGCAGTGCGCTATGCAATTGTTATGAATACTGTTGGTGAGGTCTGTTCTGACATTAGTCATGATCCAGTGTATTGTCAAGAGTTACTGGATGCAGTTAAGGGTGTGCATAACAGATATCAATCTGGTAAAGAAAAAACAGATAAAAATAAAGAAGTTGACGAAAATGAAAGGCAGAATGAAGGAAATATGAGCATGAGAGACCCTGCTGTTAAAAGGAACAAGTCAGTAAAAAAAGGTAATAGAATGAAGCCTCGTTCAGAAATTGAAGCTCAAAAGTGTGATGCGCAAAAGAGGAAAATTCAATATGAGACTTTCAAAACTAGTAGATAAAAAGAAGAAGGAGAGATTGGTTAAGGAATTCAGACTGTAAATGAAAATCTGATAGGGTCTTTTGTTTAGCTTTATAAATGATTGCTTGAATGCAATGTCTTTACATACTGTATACCGTACTTTGGCATGTGCTGGATTTGATTTATGTGCAATTGATGTTGGCATGGGGATAATTCTAAAAAAACAAATTGAATGAGTTTTTTGTCTTATTAAAAATGCATCATTCTAAAATTTTGTTTTTTATATAAAGGTTAGAGGGGCAACAAATTATTGCATCAACCAACATTTGAAAAAATTTGAGGAGTTTTAATTCATGTCTTTATTTTACCCAACAATTCAATACTTTTGTGTTTTTTTATTTAATAGAATTATTATAAACACTATGGTAAAACACTAGGATTATTTTTGAACAAATATTTCAAAATCAGTTATAAAACTATTTGATTAGTATTGATTGTATATTTTAAAAAAATGTTGAAGATGTATTTTGTTGGGTAGAGAATATGTGTGTTGAATTGAATTCAATGTTTTGGGTAGGGAAACCATTCCAATGTTAACACATGTCTACTTGTATGAAAAGGGTATCAATGTTTTTCGTCATGATTTGCATTGAACTAAATCATTTCTTTAAGTAATGTTTTTCGTCAGTGGAAAAACTCAAATTTTTACGAACTAAGTTTGAATTACCGTGAACGAAAGAACAAAAAGTAGTGAACTGAATTCAAACTTGTTGAACTAAAATTTGAATCTGGTTTCTGATTTAATTTTGAGTAAACTGAATTTGAACTTGTTGAACTAAAAATCGAATGGTTGTGAACAGGTTTATGATTTGATTGAAGTAATTTTCAATTCAAGTGTATTGATTTTGAACTAGTTGAACTCAAATTTTGAAGTTGGTGAACTATATTTGAATTACACTTAACTATTTTTCAACTAAGTTTGAATTACCGTGAACGGGATATCAAAATCAAGTGAACTCAATTTATTTTTGAGTGAACTGAATTCGAACTTGTTGAACTAAAATTTGAATGGTTGTGAACTGGTTTCGGATTTAATTTTGAGTGAACTGAATTCAAACTTGTTGAACTAAAAATTGAATGGTTGTGAACTGTTTTCGTATTTAATTATGAGTGAACTGAATTTGAACTTGTTGAACTAAATTTTGAATGGTTGTGAACTAGTTTCCGATTTTATTGAACTAATTTTCAATTCAAGTGAACTGAATTAGAACTAGATGAACTAAAATTTAGAAATTGGTGAACTATATTTTAATTGCAGTTAACTATTTTATTACTATAAAAGTGAAAAAATTCAAATTTTCATGAACTAAGTTTGAATTACCGTGATCGAAAGATCAAAATGAAGTGAACTCAATTTATTTTTGACTGAGTTGAATTTGAACTTGTCAAACTAAAAATTGAATGGTTGTGAACTGATTTCGGATGTAATTTTGAGTGAACTTAATTTGAACTTGTCGAACTAAAATTTGAATGGTTGAGAACTGATTTCGGATTTCATTGAACTAATTTTCAATTCAAGTGAACTGAATTTAAACTAGATGAACTAAAATATAGAAGTTGGTGAACTACATTTGAATTACAGTTAACTATTTTATAACTATAAAAGTGAAAAATTCAAATTTTCATGAACTAAGTTTGAATTACCATGAACGAAATATGAAAATGAAGTGAACTCAATTTATTTTTGAGTGAACTGAATTTGAACTTGTTGAACAAAAAATTGAATGGTTGTGAATTGGCTTCGTATTTAATTTTGAGTGAATTGAATTTGAACTTGTTGAACTAAATTTCGAATTGTTGTGAACTAGTTTCGGATTTGATTGAACTAATTTTCAATTCAAGTGAACTGAATTTGAACTAAATTTTGAAGTTGGTGAACTGTATTTGAATTACACTTAATTATTTTTGAACTAAGTTTGAATTACTGTGAACGAAAGTTCAAATGAAGTGAAAATATTATAATTTTGAGTGAACCGAATTTGAGCTTCGTGAACTAAAATTTGAATGGTTGTGAACTGGTTTCGTACTTAATTTTAAGTGAACTGAATTTGAACTTGTTGAAGTTAATTTCGAATTGTTGTGAACTCATTTCGAATTTAATTGATCTAGTTTTCAATTCAAATGAACTGAATTTGAACTGTACGAACTAAATTTTTGAAGTTGGTGAACTATATTTTGAAGTTGGTCGAACTAAAATTGAAGTTGGTGAACTATATTTGAATTACAGTTAACTATTTTTGAACTAAGTTTGAATTACCGTGAACGAAAGATCAAATTGAAGTGAAAATAATATAATTTTGAGTGAACTGTATTTGAACTTGTCGAACTAAAATTTGAATGGTTGTGAACTGGTTTCGTATTCAATTTTGAGTGAACTAAATTTGGACTGGTCGATCTAAAAATTGAATGGTTGTGAACTAAGTTTGAATTACCGTGTACGAAATATCAAAAGGAGGTGAATTGAATTTGTTTTTGAGTGAACTGAATTTCAACTTGTCGAACTAAAAGTTGAATGGTTGCGAACTGATTTCGTATTTAATTTTGAGCGAACTGTATTTGAACTTGTTGGACTAAAATTTGAATGGTTGTGAACTTGTTTCGGATTAAATTTTGAGTGAACTGAATTTGAACTAGACGAACTAAAGTTTGAATGGTTGTGAACTGCTTTCGGATTTGATTGAACTAATTTTCTTTTCAGGTCAACTGAATTTAAACTAGTTGAACTAAAATTTTGAAGTTGGTGAACTATATTAGAATTACAGTTAACTATTTTATTACTATAAAAGTGGAAAAAATCAAATTTTCATGAACTAAGTTTGAATTACCGTGAACGAAATATCAAAATGAAGTGAACTCAATTTATGTTTGAGTGAATTGAATTTGAACTTGTCAAACGAAAATTAGAATGGTTGTGAACTGGTTTCGGATAAGTGAACTTAATTTGAACTTGTTGGAATAAATTTTGAATAGTTGTGAACTGGTTTCGGATTTAATTTTGAGTGAACTTAATTTGAACTCATCGAACTAAAATTTCAATGATTGTGAACTAGTTTCGGACATTATTGAACTAATTTTTAATTCAAGTGAACTGAATTTAAACTAGATGAACTAAAATATAGAAGTTGGTGAACCACATTTCAATTATAGTTAACAATTTTATTACTATAAAAGTGAAAAAATTCAAATTTTCACAAACTAAGTTTGAATTAGCATGAACGAAATATCAAAATGAAGTGAGCTCAATTTATTTTTGAGTGAATTGAATTTGAGCTTGTGGAATTAAAATTTGAATGGTTGTGAGTTGGTTTCGTATTTAATTTTGAGCAAACTATATTTGAACTTGTTGAACTAAAATTTGAATGGTTGTGAACTAGTTTCGGATTAAATTTTGAGTGAACTGAATTAGAACTAATCAAACTAAAATTTGAATGGTTGTGAACTGCTTTCCGGATTTGAGCGAACTAAATTTCAATTCAAGTGAACTGAATATAAACTAGTCGAACTAAAAGTTTGAAATTGGTGAACTATATTAGAATTACAGTTAACTATTTTATTAATATAAAAGTGGAAAAATTCAAAGTTTCATGAACTAAGTTTGAATTACCATGAACGAAATATCAAAATGAAGTGAACTCGATTTATTTTTGACTGAAATGAATTTGAACTTGTCAAACTAAAATTTGAATGGTTGTGAACTGGTTTCATATTTAATTTTGAGTGAACTTAATTTGAACTTGTCGAACTAAAATTCGAATGGTTGTGCGGTTTCCGATTTGATCGAACTAATTTTCATTTCAAGCGAATTGAATTTGAACTGGATGAACCAAAACTTTAAGTTGGTGAACATTGTTTGAATTACACTTAACTATTTTTGAACTAAGTTTGAATTACCGTGAACGAAAGTTCAAAATGAAGTGAAAATTTATAATTTTGAGTGAACTGTATGCGAACTTGTAGAACTAAAATTTGAATAGTTCTGAACTGGTTTCATATTTAATTTTAAGTGAACCAAATTTGAACTTGTTAAATTAATTTCGAATTGTTCTGAACTAGTTTCATATTTGATTGAACTAAATTTCAATTCAAGTGAACTAAATTTGAACTAGTCGAACTAAAATTTTCAAGTTGGTGAACTATGTTTTGAAATTGGTTGAACTAAAATTTTGAAGTTGGTGAACTATATTTGAATTGCACTGAACTATTTTTCAACTAAGTTTGAATTACCGTGAACGAAAGATCAAAATGAAGTGAAAAAATTATAATTTTGAGTGAACTGTATTTGAACTTGTCGAACTAAAATTTGAATGGTTGTGAACTGGTTTCGTATTTAATTTTGAGGGTACTGATTTCGGATTTAATTTTGAGTGAACTGAATTAGAACTAGTTGAACTAAAATTTGAATGGTTTTGAACTACTTTCGGAATTGATTGAATTAATTTTCAATTTAGGTGAACTGAATTTAAACTAGTCGAACTTAAATTTTGAAGTTGGTGAATTATAATTGAATTACAGTTAACTATTTTATTACGATAAAGTGGAAAAATTCAAATTTTCATGAACTAAGTTTGAATTACCGTGAACGAAAGATCAAAATGAAGTGAACTCAATTTATTTTTTAGTGAATTGCATTTGAATTTGACAAACTAAAATTTGGATGGTTGTGAACTGGTTTCGAATTTAATTTTCTGTGAACATAATTTGAACTTGTTGCACTAAAATTTGAATGGTTGTGAACTGGTTTCGGATTTTATTAAACTAATTTTCAATTCACGTGAACTGAATTAGAACTAGTCGAACTAAAATTTGAATGGTTTTGAACTACTTTCGGAATTGATTGACCTAATTTTAAATTCAGGTGAACTTAATTTAAACTAGTTGAACAATTTTTTTGAAGTTGGTGATTTATGATTGAATTACAGTTAACTATTTTATTACTATAAAAGTGGAAAAATTCAAATTTTCATGAACTAAGTTTGAATTACCGTGAACGATATATCAAAATGAAGTGAACTAAATTTATTTTGAGTGAACTGAATTTGAACTGGTTGATCTAAAAATTGAATAGTTGTGAACTAAGTTTTAATTACCGTGAACGAATAATCTAAAAGAAGGGAATTGAATTTATTTTTGAGTGAACTGAATTTGAACTTGTCGAACTAAAATTTGAATACTTGTGAACTGATTTCGGATTTAATTTTTAGCGAACTGTATTTGAACTTGTTGAACTAAAATTTGAATGGTTGTGAACTAGTTTCGGATTAAATTTTGTGTGAACTGAATTTGAACTAGTCGAACTATAGTTTGAATGGTCGTGAACTGCTTTTGCATTTGATTAAACTAATTTTGAATTCAAGTCAACTGAATTTAAACTAGTTGAACTAAATTTTTGAAGTTGGTGAACTATATTAGAATTACAGTTAACTATTTTATAACTAGAAAAGTGAAAAAATTCAAATTTTCATGAACTAAGTTTGAATTACCGTGAACGAAAGATCAAAATGAAGTGAACTCAATTTATTTTTGAGTGAATTGAATTTGAACTTGTCAAACTAAAATTAGAATGGTTGTGAACTGGTTTCGGATTTAATTTTGAGTGAACTTAATTTGAACTTGTTGAAATCAAATTTGAATAGTTGTGAACTAGTTTCAGATTCAATTTTGAGTGAACTTAATTTGAACTTGTAGAACTAAAATATGAATGGTTGTGAACTAATTTCGGACTTTATTGAATTAATTTTCAATTCAACTGAACTGAATTTAAACTAGATGAACTAAAATATAGAAGTTTGTGAACTACATTTGAATTATAGTTAACAATTTTATTACTATAAAAGTGAAAAAATTCAAATTTTCATGAACTAAGTTTGAATTAGCATGAGCGAAATGTCAAAATGAAGTGAACTCAATTTATTTTTGAGTGAATTGAATTTGAACTTGTGGAACTAAAATTTGAATGGTTGTGAGTTGGTTTCGTATTTAATTTTTAGCAAACTGTATTTGAACTTGTTGAACTAAAATTTGAATGGTTGTGAACTAGTTTCGGAGTAAATTTTGAGTGAACTGAATTTGAACTAGTCGAACTAAAATTTGAATGGTTGCGAACTGTTTTCGGATTTGAGTGAACTAAATTTCAATTCAAGTGAACTGAATTTAAACTAGTTAAATTAAAAGTTTGAAATTGGTGAACTATATTAGAATTACAGTTAACTATTTTATTACTATAAAACTAGTGGAAAAATTCAAATTTTCATGAACTAAGTTTGAATTAGCGTGAACGAATTATCAAAATGAAGTGAACTCAATTTATTTTTGAGTGAACTGAATTTGAACTTGTTAAACTAAAATTTGAATGGTTGTGAACTGGTTTCGGATTTAATTTTGAGTGAACTTAATTTGAACTTGTTGAACTAAAATTCGAATGGTTGTGAGGTTTCCGATTTGATTGAACTAATTTTCAATTCAAGCGAATTGAATTTGAACTAGATGAACCAAAAGTTTGAAGTTGGTGAACATTATTTGAATTACACTTAACTATTTTTGAACTAAGTTTGAATTACCGTGAACGAAAGTTCAAAATGAAGTGAAAATTTATAATTTTGAGTGAACTGTATGCGAACTTGTAGAACTAAAATTTGAATAGTTGTGAACTGGTTTCATATTTAATTTTAAGTGAACCAAATTTGAACTTGTTAAATTAATTTCGAATTGTTCTGAACTAGTTTCATATTTGATTGAACTAATTTTCAATTCAAGTGAACTAAATTTGAACTGGTCGAACTAAAATTTTCAAGTTGGTGAACTATGTTTTGAAATTGGTTGAACTAAAAATTTGAAGTTGGTGAACTATATTTGAATTGCACTGAACTATTTTTGAACTAAGTTTGAATTACCGTGAACGAAAGATCAAAATGAAGTGAAAAAATTATAATTTTGAGTGAACAGTATTTGAACTTGTTGAACTAAAATTTGAATGGTTGTGAACTGGTTTCGTATTTAATTTTGAGTGTACTGATTTCGGATTTAATTTTGACTGAACTGAATTAGAACTATTTAACTAAAATTTGAATGGTTTTGAACTACTTTCGGAATTGATTGAATTAATTTTCAATTTAGGTGAACTAAATTTAAACTAGTCGAACTAAAATTTTGAAGTTGGTGAATTATAATTGAATTACAGTTAACTATTTTATTACTATAAAGTGGAAAAAGTCAAATTTTCATGAACTAACTTTGAATTACCATGAACGAAAGATCAAAATGAAGTGAACTCAATTTATTTTTTAGTGAATTGAATTTGAACTTGACAAACTAAACTTTGGTTGGTTGTGAACTAGTTTCGAATTTAATTTTCTGTGAACATAATTCGAACTTGTTGCACTAAATTTTGAATGGTTGTGAACTGGTTTCGGATTTTATTAAACTAATTTTCAATTCAAGTGAACTGAATTAGAACTAGTCGAACTAAAATTTGAATGGTTTTGAACTACTTTCGGAATTGATTGACCTAATTTTCAATTCAGGTGAACTAAATTTAAACTAGTTGAACAAATTTTTTGAAATTGGTACAGTTAACTATTTTATTACTATAAAAGTGGAAAATTTCAAATTTTCATGAACTATGTTTGAATTACCATGAACGAAATATCAAAATGAAGTGAACTAAATTTATTTTGAGTGAACTGAATTTGAACTGGTTGATCTAAAAATTGAATGGTTGTGAACTAAGTTTGAATTACCATGAACGAAATATCAAAAAGAAGGCAATTGAATTTATTTTTGAGTGAACTGAATTTGAACTTGTTGAACTAAAATTTGAATAGTTGTGAACTGATTTCGGATTTAATTTTGAGCTAACTGGATTTGAACTTGTTGAACTAAAATTTGAATGGTTGTGAACTAGTTTCGGTTTAAATTTTGTGTGAACTGAATTTGAACTAGTCGAACTATAGTTTGAATGGTCGTGAACTGCTTTTGGATTTGATTAAACTAATTTTCAATTCAAGTCTACTGAATTTAAACTAGTTGAACTAAAATTTTGAAGTTGGTGAACTATATTAGAATTACAGTTAACTATTTTATTACTAGAAAAGTGAAAAAATTCAAATTTTCATGAACTAAGTTTGAATTACCGTCAACGAAAGATCAAAATAAGTGAACTCAATTTATTTTTGAGTGAATTGAATTTGAACTTGTCAAACTAAAATTAGACTGGTTGTGAACTGGTTTCGGATTTAATTTTGAGTGAACTTAATTTGAACTTGTTGAAATCAAATTTGAATAGTTGTGAACTAGTTTCGGATTCAATTTTGAGTGAACTTAATTTGAACTGGTTGAACTAAAATTTGAATGGTTGTGTCGGTGTACTAAAGTTTGGGTCTTTAGTACCCCATACTTGTGCACGGGCAGTCGAAGCCATACCAGCGGCAAGGTCTACCAGGAGATAACTAAGTACAAGCTCAAGTTTATCAAGGAGTATTTGAAACAATACTCAGAAGACAGAAGACCGAAGGCTGGAGCCCCGGCAAGATCTTGCCGGGATGGCTCACAACCCCGGCAAGGCTCGCACCCGGCAAGACCTCGCTACCCTGTCACCACTCCAGTATAGCAGCCAGCTTGTCTTTTAGCTGTTGTCCTCCTGGGTGCGTGTCAGGCGCCTGCGGTGGATGGGCTTAAGCGGTGCTGATGGGACGTCACCTTTTTCCGTCCACAAGAAGCTAAGGGACACCTCAATGGAGCATTAAATGCATTTGTCCTAAGCCGTCAGTGTTAGGTATGATAACACTGTAGCTACTTTTACACCTCATGTATGCACTATACGCCACTGTTGGTGACCCCTTCGAACGTATAAAAGGAGGTCCAAGGCGTAGCTACAGGGAGGATCTTCTTCTGGCCCATTCTGCATGTGTAGCTGCTGTGTACTGTTCATGACAAGCGCTCCTAGAACCAGGGCTTAAACACATCCAATATACTAAAGCATGAGTAGGGTTTTACGCTTCTCAGCGGCCCGAACCTGGGTAAAAATCCCTCGTGTTGATCGTTGGATCTGCTCTTTGTGCAAGCCTTTCTCCCTGCCGAACTGTAAAGGGATCCACGCGATCCCATAGGTGTCGTTTCCGACATCTTTGGCGCGCCAGGTAGGGGAAGAAGGTTGCGTGAACCTGATCTGGTGATCAGCGCGCCAGTTTCTTCATCAGCTTCATCGCCATGGCTCCCAAGAAGAAGGGTTTCACGACGGATGGTCCATCCGCGTCCGCTGCGCCTGTAGCCACACAGACGGGTGATGGTGTGGACGCGGGCGGAGGAGGCGGAGGTTCTGAGCCTCCACGACGTTCTGGTGGTCAAAGCCAAGCGAGCAGCGTCGTTCGCAGCGGCGACGGCCACCCGCGCGCCCCTAGATCCAGGGACATAGTTGTGCTGCCCGCAGGCGGCGTAACGAATTCCAAGGATGGAAGGGCGCCTTCTAAGACACCCACGCCGGCGCACGCGCCGCGGCCTTCTCAGGTCGCGCGTGATGAACAGCGCCGCGACGTTGGTGGTACTAGGCATCCCCACGGAAAGTCTCCTGAGCATCACCCTCGAGATGCGCGGGACCAACATGCACGCCTACATGTTGGTGGAAGCGGCGCGCGGTCGCGGGACCGTGATGGAGCTCCTTCTAACACGGTTAGGAGTCAGAGCACCTCACGTTCTTCGCACCTGTCGCCGCCACCTACACCAGCAGAAGCACTGGCGCGAGCACAGCTGCTCATGAATTTTCCACCTGCTGTGGACAAGCTCGACGAGTGGAGAGCTGCTATTCAAAGCCTCGTCGGCCTCGCCAACGATGATAGGCCGCAGCAGGCGGAGCCTTCGCGGCGGCAATCCATCGAGCCGACGCGTGTCGCTGGCGAAAAGACGGGAGGCGCTACGACCACGGTGCACTCTCCTCCACGGCGGCAACAGCAACCGCAGACTCGACGGATCGATGCTTGCGAGGACGATTCAACGGCGTCGTCTTATCCGCGAACTCATCGTGATCAACGTCAAGTTCTTCGGAAACGAGGCAAAGAAGACGCCCGGACTACCATCGAGCGGCGGTGGGAAGCGCGCTATCAATCTGATAAGCGCGCAGGGCCTACTGTGGACAAGCCTGCGCCAGGGTATCCTGTCGATCTACCCTATGAGGTGGGTTGTCCAGCGTTTACCCGTGAGCTGCGGCGAGTCCAGTGGCCCAATTCCCGTACGTTCAAGCCAGAGGTCCCGGAGAAATATGACAGCAAGACCCACCCGTCAGAGTTCCTGAGCATCTACACCATTGCGGTGCAGGCTGCCAGGGGTCGCGACGACAAGATACTCGCCAGCTACTTCCCGTTGGTGCTTAAGCCCAACGTCAGGTCGTGGTTGATGCATCTGCCGGAGAATTCCATTTCTTCCTGGGTAGATCTGTGTCATGAGTTTGTTGGCGCCTTTACCGGAGGCCACCAAGTTCCTGGCCAAGAAAGCGATTTGCATCTCATCCCCCAGAAAGAGGGCGAGACCCTGCGCAAGTATATCCAGAGATTCAGCCGCGTACACCACAACATCCCGGACGTTCATCCTGCCGCCGTTGTCAGCGCGTTCCATCAGAACGTGCGCAACCGTAGGATGTGCGAAGAGCTGGCGAGGAACAAAGTCAGGGATGTTGCCAAGATTTATGCTCTGGCCGATAAGTGTGCTCGAGCTGAAGAAGGGAGGAGACTCCCCGGCGAAGATGCTGGCGCAGGAGTCGACTCTGAAGATGAAGACGCTGCCGCCCCGGCAAAGAAGGGCCGGCGACGTAACAGGAAGCGCAAGGGCAAGGCCGTGCTTGCTGTCGAGGGATCCGGCAACCCTGGCACCGCCAAGAAGGCCAAGGTTGACGACCCCGGCAAGGAGGTTGCTAGGTGCGCCTCCTGTCAGGCCTTGGCGGGTGCCGGCAAGCCAGAGGGCTCCGGCAAGCAGTACTGCAAGATCCATCGCACCAAGGGCCATGATCTCCAAGACTGCCGGCAGGTTGAGCAGCTTGTCGAGAAGCAGAAAGCTGAGTACGAAAGGCGGGATAAGGAGAAGGCCGAGGACGGTGCGGAGGGGTCCGGCAAGAAACATGGTGGCCGAGGAGGTCGCCGCGGCAAGGCCAAGCAACAGAAGGAGAGGCCCTCTCGAGGCCGCGACAAGCAAGAGGGGGGTGACGATGACAATGAAGAGGACGACGAGTCCAGCGAGCAAGAATTCCAGAAAGCTACAGACATGATGTGCGTTGACGGAGGAGATTCGTTGCATTCTTCCCGCCGCCAACTTAAACAGTGGGCGCGCGAGATTAATGCGACAGAGCCATCTGTCGATGCCTGCAAGCCATTGAAGTGGTCCAACACGCCTATTATTTTCGAAGCTGAGGATCACCCTGATCGCATAACTGCGGTCGGGTGTCTGCCATTGTTGGTTTCACCAACGATTCACAACCTCAAAGTGACGAAAATGTTAGTTGACGGTGGGGCCGGCTTGAACTTGATCTCGCCTGAGGTGATCAAGAGGCTGCAAATCCCTGATGAAGATCTCGAAGAAACGGGGACGTTTCAAGGGGTCAATCCAGGAAGGAGTCAGTCCAAGGGAAAGATTACATTACCGGTAACATTTGGTAGTGACCTGAATTTCAAGACAGAGAAGATTGTGTTCGACGTCGCCAAGATTCCGTTGCCATATAATGGGATCCTTGGCCGCCCAGCGCTGGCTAAGTTCATGGCGGCATCACACTACGCCTACAATGTATTGAAATGCCCGGGCCGATGAGCGTCATCACTGTCAGCTCCGACAAGAAAGACGCGCTTATCTGCACCGACCAGCTTTACCGGGAGGCAGTTGCAGCATCTGCCGCCAAGGCACTTGCTCCTACCGCTGAAGCTCCCGGGGGGAAGAAGATCGGCAAGACCTCTCGCACACACTCCGGCAAGCACACCTCCTCGGAGTGCTGCACTCCTGTTGAGGATGTGCCAGAGAGCTCCACCGGCAAGAGCAAGAAGTCCAAGGCAGCTCCACCAGAGACCAAGAAGGTGCCCGCCAAGGAGGATGGTACGGGAGGAACTTTCACCATAAGTTCCACCCTCGATAACAAATAGGAAAGTGCGCTCGTTGCTTTCCTGCGGGCGAATATCGATGTGTTTGCATGGCAACCATCTGATATCCCCGGTGTTCCCAGGGAAGTAATTGAGCACCACCTTGCTGTCTGTCCACACGCGCGGCCCGTCAAGCAGAAGGTCAGGAAGCAGGCTTTGGAGCGGCAACAGTTTATTGCCGAAGAAATCAAGAAGTTGGAAGCGGCAGGTTTGGTAAGAGGAGTGCTTCATCCAACATGGTTGGCCAATCCAATTGTAGTGCGCAAGGCGAATGGAAAATATAGGCTGTGTATGGACTATACAGACATCAATAAAGCCTGTCAAAAAGATCCTTTTCCCTTGCCGCGCATCGACCAGATTGTGGACTCCACTGCCGGCTGCGATTTGCTTTCATTTCTTGATGCATATTCAGGGTATCATCAGATCTTCATGTCAAAGGAAGACGAAGAGAAGACCGCATTTATCACCCCATGTGGTACGTATTGATTTTTACGTATGCCTTTCGGGTTGAAAAGTGCTGGTTCAACATTTGCAAGAGCAGTCCAGATTGGTTTTGAACCCCAGCTACATAGAAATATGGAAGCTTATATGGATGATATAGTGGTCAAGACCAAGGACAAAGCAACGCTTATTCAAGATTTAGAAGAGACATTTGCAAATCTGCGCAAGATCAATTTGAAGCTCAATCCTGAGAAGTGTGTGTTTGGTGTTCCGTTCGGCAAGCTTCTTGGGTTCTTTATATCTCAACGTGGAATTGAAGCAAATCCCGACAAGATCAAGGCAATTGAGCAGATTGAAGCGCCAAGACGTGTCAAGGATGTGCGTTGTCTTGCCGGCTGCGTCGCTGCTTTGAGTAGGTTCATCTCAAAATCTGCTGAGCGCACCCTACCTTTTTTCAAAATCTTGAAAAAGGCAGGTCTAATGAAATGGACTCCGGAAGCGGAGGCGGCGCTGCAGGATTTGAAGAGGTACCTCTCCTCTCCGCCAGTACTAGTCACGCCAAAACCACAAGAGCCGTTACTGCTATATCTAGTGGCAACGAATCAAGTGGTGAGTGTTGCGTTAGTGGCAGAGAGAGAAGTTGATGAAGGAGAAGCAGCAGCGGCCAGACCGCCAAGCGACGAGCTGGGATCTTCCCCGGCAGAGTCTGGTGCTGACCAAGAGGGATCTGCGTAGTCAAGTGAAGCAACACAGAAGAAGAAGATGGTGCAGCGCCCGGTTTATTTTGTCAGCTCCCTTTTACAGGGGGCTAGGTCCAGATACTCTGGTGTGCACAAGTTGCTCTTCGGCCTCCTTATGGCCTCGAGGAAGCTGCGCCATTACTTTCAAGCACATGAGATCATCGTCGTCACTCGCTTTCCGTTGCAGCGGATTTTACGAAATCCAGATGCGACCGGCAGGATTGTGGAGTGGGCTTTGGAACTATCAAGTTTTGGTCTCAAGTTTGAAAGTACTTCAACCATTCAGAGCAGAACTTTGGCGGAGTTCACTGGAGAATGGACCCCGACACCAGACGAAGAGATTCCAGAGACAACTCTCCCTGGCAAGGAAACCAATCAAGAGTGGATCATGTATTTTGATGGGGCTTTCTCGCTGCAAGGCGCCGGTGCTGGCATTCTGCTTGTCGCACCCACCGGAGAGCACCTCAAATACGTGATTCAAATGCATTTTCCCTGGGAGAGATCAACAAATAACACTGTAGAGTATGAAGGGCTGCTTGCCAGTCTCAGGATCGCGGCAGACCTTGGAATTAGAAAACTCATCGTCAGAGGTGATTCGCAGCTTGTCGTCAAGCAGGTGAACAAAGATTATCAAAGTCCATTAATGGAAGCTTATGTCGATGAAGTGAGGAAATTGGAAGAGCGTTTTGACGGTCTGCAAATGGAGCACGTTCCTCGTGCGGAAAACAGCATTGCTGATGACTTGTCAAAGCGCGCTGCCCTTAAGTTACCTGTGGAACCAGGAACTTTTGTTCTCCGATTGACTCAACCATCCGTAGCACCATCGATGGGACAAGAGAAAAAGAAGGAAGTCGAGTCCCGGCAAGTATTTCCCGGCAGATCTCCCAGAGGCCGCTGGTAAAGAAGTTTCCGGGAACGACCCCAAGCTTGCCGGTGAGCGACAGGCTCCGGCAAGGCCTCAGGCTCTTGCCGTAGAGACAAACGCTCCCGCCGAGCTTGCCGGGGAGCGACAGGCTCCGGCAGGGCCTCGAGCCTTTGCTGTAGAGACAAACGCTCCCACGGCAGAAGACATGGCTTTAGTCCTTTTTATCGAGCCCCAGGCTCCAGCATGGGCACAGCACATCGTCCTTTTCCTTCAGACAGGAAAACTCCCCGAAGAGCAGGAAGAAGCGGAAAAAGTAGCCCGTCAGTCTAGTATGTACCAGTTCGTGGACAACGTTCTGTACAGAAAGAGACCGAACGGTGTGAAATTGAAGTGCATTCCTCGGGAGGATGAACTGGAGCTGTTGGCAGAGATTTATGGAGGCATATGTGGCTCCCACATAGGCTCAAGAGCTCTTGTTGGTAAGGCATTTCGGCAAGGTTTCTTTTGGCCCACCGCTCTCCAGGATGCACCTGCACTAGTAACCAAGTGTGAAGCGTGCCAGGTCCATTCGAAAAAATTGCATCAACCAGCTCAAGCTCTTCAAACAATCCCTCTTTCCTGGCCATTTTCGGTCTGGGGGCTTGACATATTGGGCCCTTTTCCCCGTGCTACCGGGGGTTTTGAGTACTTGTACGTCGCAATCGACAAGTTCACAAAGTGGCCGGAAGTGGAAGCACTGAGAAAGGTGACAGCACAGTCAGCCGTCAAGTTCTTCAAAGGTATAGTTTGCCGTTTTGGTGTGCCTAACAGGATCATCACTGACAACGGCACACAGTTCACGAGCCACACCTTCATGCAGTATGTCCAAGACTTTGGCGGTAAGATCTGTTTTGCTTCTGTTGCTCATCCAAGGAGCAATGGCCAGGCAGAAAGGGCAAATGCTGAAGTGTTGCGAGGTCTCAGGACAAGAACTTTCGACAAGCTGCGCAAGTGCGGAAGACGCTGGATTGATGAGTTGCCGGCGGTTCTTTGGTCAATCAGAACGACACCAAATCGAGCCACCGGCCAGACACCCTTCTCCCTAGTATATGGGGCGGAAGCAGTTCTCCCCACAGAACTCATATACGGGTCACCTCGAGTGCTCGCCTATGATGAGCTCGAGCAAGAGCAGTTGCGGCAAGATGACGCGTTGCTCCTTGAGGAAGATCGTCTTCAGGCTGTTGTGCGAGCTGCACGCTACCAGCAAGCCTTGCGCCGCTACCATAGCCGCAAGGTTCATGCCCGAAGTCTTGAGGAAGGCGACCTTGTTCTTCGGCGCGCTCAGTCGGCCAAGAATTCCAACAAGTTGACGCCGAAGTGGGAAGGCCCTTATCGCGTAGTGCGAGTCACCAGGCCTGGCGCAGTCCGCCTGGAGACCGAAGATGGCGTTCCAGTGAGCAACTCCTGGAATATCGAACATCTTCATAAGTTCTATCCATAAGGCGCGGTTGCCGGGTCTCCCGGCAACCACCTTTTGTACAAGTCTTGCCGATGAAGCATGTAATCCTTCGTACAAAGCCAGGCGCAGACCTTGTGTATAGTTGAATAAAGCCGAAGTGTTTTGCAATTCTTGTCGATTTTCATGTTTACTTATGTGCATGTTTATCTAAGATATTGTATTACACTTGCTTCCGGTAAGCATTAACGAACCGCCAAGGTTCCATATCTCTATTTTCTCTTCTTTCTTTTTCTCAAAGGACAGAAGGTTCCCTCGCATGCAAGTTTGTCGGGGGGGGGGGGGGGGGGATGGTGGTATGGATACCGACATGCGACGTTCAAGGTGACGTTCAAGGTTGACATCTTGCCGGAAGAAATACAGCAACGAAAAGCTAAGTTGCAGAAACTTTGAATAAATTTCTTGTTTGTAAAGTTATTCTCCTTGAACGGTTTCGGCCTATGTATGGAAAACCTGCACGCGAAGGGAACCTTGTCATGATCAGTTGCGCCCTTACTCTGTTTCGAGTCCGCTCAACAGCTTAAGTGGCTGCACTGGAAATGCTAAGGTATCTTGCCGGCAGCGGCACCTCCAGCAGACTGCTAAAGTCCCGCACCTAGCGCTCGCGGCAAGGCTGTGCGCACCGGCAAGTTTCCAACAAAGCGTAGGGCGAGTACCATATAGAAAGAAATCAGACAAGGGAAATAGCATGCATTCATCCAGAACATAGCAAGTTATATTACATAAATAGTTGCCGCGTTTCTAACATAAGACGAATTGTCTTGGGCATGGAATCATGGCGACGACAAGAAGTGAAGTAGCTAATCCCGGCGATCGCCCTCAACCCTCTTGACTTGGCTTACCCTGTCAACGATGGGCGCGACAAGCTCCTCAAGTGCCTTGACGTCCACATCCTTCGGCAAGCCGTTGAAGATGTTGGAGAGGTTGATGCCGGGGTTCTTGTGCACCACTTTGACGAGCACCTTGTGGAGGACAGCCTGGCAGATCTTGCGTGATTCGCTGGCCAGATGGGTTGTTCAGTCAGAGTGAAGCTGCTCCAGGGCTTCAAGCATACAGTCAAAGAACATGGTCACCTTGGCGCTTGTGGACACCCTATCGTCAGAAGAATACCTGAAGCCTTGCAGGCCCATGGTGGACAGTTGTGTGGCAAGCTTCTCGGCAACGTCGACGAGCTTTTCAGTCCAGATCTGCACACCTGACACATAGTCGTTGTGTGCGGCAGCGGCGCTCTTGAGCAGCTCCCGCTCATTTTGGAGGTCTTTGATCAGGGTTCTTTCATGAACCTTGGCGGTCTCAAGAGTCTCCTTCAGCGTGGTCAGCTTCAGCTCCAGATCGGCGATGGATTCTTTGGCTGAGGTGAGCTGTTGGGTCTTCTCGGACATGGTGATCTGTATCTCCATCAAGCTGTGGAGAGCCTTATCTCTCTCGGCTTCGAGCGTCGAGATCTTCTTGCCGTGGTCCTCAAGATCCGCCTCCAGCTTCTTCACCTTCTCCTCCAGCAAGTTCTTGGCGGCCTCTACGGCTTTGGCAGCATCGACGGCCTCCTTCAGTTTGCCGGCGTGATCTACAGTTAGAGCTTCGAGCGTCTCCTTGTGTTTTTGCTCCAGCTCCTTGGTCCGCTGCGCGACAAGCTTTTCAATTTCTTCATCTTTGCCGCGAAGCTTGTCGGCAAGCGCCTTCTCACGAGCATCGAGGTCCTCGGCATATGCATCAAGTCCAACACGGAGCTCTGTCAAGCGAGCTTCCTCTGCAGCGTCCCGTTGTTTGGCCTCCTCCTGTGCTTTCTCAACATCGGACTGCTTCATGAGGAGCTCATTCCAGCTTTGGCTCAGCTGCTCTTGGCTCATCCTCAGCTCTTGAAAGGCTTCGACATACCAAGCTTGCATTTCTTCGACGCGCTTCTGGAGGTCTGCTTCTGCTGCTTCGACAACTGCTGCCCTGGAGTTCAGTTTCTCTCTCCAAGCGCGGTGAAGCGCTTGGAGCTTTTGGAAGTTGCTGCTCATGGCTTGGAGGAGCTGCTCTTCTTCAGATTTACTGCTGCTGGTGCGTGGCTCATCAACGATCTCGAGCCCAGCAGCGGCGATGACGTCTTCGTCAAAGATCTCCCCCTCAGTTGGCACCCGGGAGCTTGTTGTGCCTGGAATGCTGACGAATAGATTGTTGCTAACCTTGAGGTATTTGCTAGACGAGGGGGCTTTGGATGTTGACGGCTGGTCCTCAACAGTCGTCTCACCGGCAGCTGGGGGCTCCATGGCCGGCGTAGCGCCTGGCGCTCCTGCGGCAGGAATGCCGTCAGTGTGGTCACTGGTCTCCTTGCCGGCCCTCTCAGTAGACCTCTTGGTGGCCTCTTCCTGCGCGGCTTTGGCGGCCTCGGCGGCAGCGGCCTCGGCGGCAGCATTCTTGGCGGCCTCCTCAGTGGCAACCCTGTCGGCCTCGGCGGCAACATACCTGGCGGTCTCCTCAATAACAACATCAACGTCCATGTGCTCCGTCGAGGGAAGATCTGGGGGCCAAGAGAACGAACAAGACATGGCTGAAGAGGAAGTTCAAGAAGACAAAAAGAAAGACAAAATGACAAGTACTCTGAGGCGAGCAGTTTACCTGTGTCGAGCTGCTGAGAAGGGTTGCCGGTGCCTGTGCTTGCCGGCTCCTCTTCATCGCGGTAAAGCTCGCTTGCCGAAGACTCATCTCTGGGCGGTGTAGTTGACGGAGGCGGCGCATCAGGGGCGGCCCCCGTTGGTACTCCTTGTTGCCGCTCTACTCCTACACGCCTGGTGATGTTAGCAGTAAAGATACACACCCCGGCACTTGCCAGCGGGAAGCGAGTAACGGACTCACGCTGGGGGCTGTGTTGAGGGCTGCGTCGTGGGCTGAGCTCCGGGCTGATGTTAACCAGCTCTGGCGCACCTGACGTGCTTGCCGGCGGTTCATCACCCATCGAGGTCTTCGCCCTCTTCGCTATCCTTTGAGCCAATGTTTCTGTGTCATCTCTGCGGAAACGAGTCAAAGCAAAACAAATCAGTTAAACAAAATCAGAAGTTCAGAAGTTAGAGGATGTGATGGGGCTCTTACTCTTCTTCCTCCGAGCTGAAGGCAGAGAGGTCAAAGTCGACTTCCGTCGCGGCGCTCGTGCGAGGAGATGAGGGAGTGGTCCTGGGGCGCTTAGCTGCGGCGGGTTGCTGCGTAGCTTTGCCGGCAGCCCCTTTGCCGAAGGCTTCACCGCTCGGGGAAGGCTGGCGGGCAGAGGCACCAAAGGTGACTTTTCGAAGAGCGTGCCTCTTCCTCGGCTCGAGAGCTGGGGGCTCCTCATGTAGTTCCTCCTCAGCTATGTCTTCAGCAGATGGGCCCCGGCAGATGTGCCACTCTGCTCTCCGGCAGCTTCGCCCTGCCCGGCAAGTTTCCCTTCGGACACCACCTCTTCTTCATTGGCTTCCTCTTCTACGAAGCCAGCGCTGCCGGCCTCCGGCAAGATCAGCCTCTGCCGCTCTGCTGGCAATGTACGCCACCTCTTCCTCAAGGGTGGGGCAGATGAGGACTGCTTCTTCCCGGATGGCCTTCTCCGATAAATTATCAAAGAACTCTTGTGCCTGCTCTGCAGATGGAACTTCCCAATTCCCGTCAGGGCCGTGAGCGTTACACGCCGGCATTATGGCGATGAGGGAGGTCAGAGCAGAGTTGCGACACAGAGGAATGATGCCCGCCGGCAACCTGAATCTGGCGTCAGACCTGAACAACTTGTGACAGAGGGCTGTGTGCTGCATGACCGTCAGGTTGTTGTTCAAGCCAGGGCGCAGCCGCATAATGTCTGCCGCGTTCCGAAACTCCCAGGCTGGTCTTCCTTTGTTCATCAGGGGAGCGATATGCCGGCGAAGGAAATCAGCGCCGATCATCTCTATTGAGAGCCCGGCAGCCTTGAGACGATGAATTCTGGTAACCACAATTGTGAGCTTCTCATCCTGAGGATCGAGGGCACTCCAATCGTTGCCGCGCGTCACCTTTGTCTGTCGAGGCGCACAGAAAGGCTGGGGTTCTGTCTCCTGAATCCAGCACCACTTGCCCCGCCATTCTTCCCACTTCTCGTGGTAGGCCCCGTCTGGGTACGTATCCTTGTTCCAGGACCTTGGAATCCAAGTGATAGAACCGGAAAGTGCCTCACCCGCTTGAATGCGGGGAACAAAGAAGTTGCGGAAGAGGGCTGTGTTGGGGACTACTCCGGCAAAGTTTTCGCAAAAATGCGCAAAGACTGACATACAAGTTACGACATTCGGCGTAAAATCTAAGAGTTGGAAGCCGTATGTGTACATGATGTCATTGAAGAAATCAGAGAAAGGGGGGCAGAGCCCGCAGTAAAAGTAGTCGACAAAGAAAGGGAATTTATTTGGGCCTCCCTTGAAGGAACCTAGGCTCACGAGAGTAGCGGGATGAGCCTTCGTCTCCTTCGCCCACATGCACAGGTACTGATCCTTCAGGGCGTTCGCGTCGAGCGCAGACGTGAAGACGACGTGCTTCTTCTGCATCTTCACCAGCTCATTCTCCGGGACGGCGGCTTTCACCCCCTTGCCCTTGCTCGCTTTGGGCGGCATGGTGGCTGCGGAAGCAGAGGCTGAGGACGAGGAGGGTGTGGCGGCAATGGATGAGTGGAAGAGGCTCTGTTTTGGGCTCAAGGAAGAAGACGACGGCGGTTCCCAGATTGGAAAAGACAGGAGGTAAATGAGCAGCGCCTCTGCGGATTCCTTTTTATGGGGAAGGTAACGGCCGCTCCGCCCACGTCTCCCACGCCGCGCATTCAACGCGCGTAGTGGGGGGCTCAGTAAACGGAATGATTACAACAGTAAATTTCTGCCACGCATGCCCGTGCACTATTTGGGCCTAGCCCAACAACGCCTTGCACCATGTATGGCCTAGGCCCGGGGGCTCCTGTCGGTGTACTAAAGTTTGGGTCTTTAGTACCCCATACTTGTGCACGGGCAGTCGAAGCCATACCAGCGGCAAGGTCTGCCAGGATATAACTAAGTACAAGCTCAAGATTATCAAGGAGTATTTGAAACAATACTCAGAAGACAGAAGACCGAAGGCTGGAGCCCCGGCAAGATCTTGTCGGGATGGCTCGCAGCCCCGACAAGGCTCGCACCCGGCAAGACCTCGCTACCCTGTCACCACTCCAGTACAGCAGCCAGCTTGTCTTTTAGCTGTTGTCCTCCTGGGTGCGTGTCAGGCGCCTGCGGTGGATGGGCTTAAGCGGTGCTGATGGGACGGCCCCTTTTTCCGTCCCCAAGAAGCTAAGGGACACCTCAACGGAGCATTAAATGCATTTGTCCTAAGCCGTCAGTGTTAGGTATGATGACACTGTAGCTACTTTTACACCTCATGTATGCACTATACGCCACTGTTGGTGACCTCTTCGAACGTATAAAAGGAGGCCCAAGGCGTAGCTACAGGGAGGATCTTCTTCTGGCCCATTCTGCATGTGTAGCTGCTGTGTACTGTTCATGACAAGCGCTCCTAGAACCAGGGCTTAAACACATCCAATATACTAAAGCAGGAGTAGGGTTTTACGCTTCTTAGCGGCCCGAACCTGGGTAAAAATCCCTCGTGTTGATCGTTGGATCTGCTCTTTGTGCAAGCCTTTCTCCCTGCCGAACCGTAAAGGGATCCACGCGATCCCATAGGTGTCGTTTCCGACAGGTTGTGAACTAATTTCGGACTTTATTGAATTAATTTTCAATTCAACTGAACTGAATTTAAACTAGATGAACTAAAATATAGAAGTTGGTGAACTACATTTGAATTATAGTTAACAATTTTATTACTATAAAAGTGAAAAAATTCAAATTTTCATGAACTAAGTTTGAATTAGCATGAGCGAAATGTCAAAATGAAGTGAACTCAATTTATTTTTGAGTGAATTGAATTTGAACTTGTGGAACTAAAATTTGAATGGTTGTGAGTTGGTTTCGTATTTAATTTTTAGCAAACTGTATTTGAACTTGTTGAACTAAAATTTGAATGGTTGTGAACTAGTTTCGGAGTAAATTTTGAGTGAACTGAATTTGAACTAGTCGAACTAAAATTTGAATGGTTGCGAACTGTTTTCGGATTTGAGTGAACTAAATTTCAATTCAAGTGAACTGAATTTAAACTAGTTAAATTAAAAGTTTGAAATTGGTGAACTATATTAGAATTACAGTTAACTATTTTATTACTATAAAACTAGTGGAAAAATTCAAATTTTCATGAACTAAGTTTGAATTAGCGTGAACGAATTATCAAAATGAAGTGAACTCAATTTATTTTTGAGTGAAATGAATTTGAACTTGTTAGACTAAAATTTGAATGGTTGTGAACTGGTTTCAGATTTAATTTTGAGTGAACTTAATTTGAACTTGTCGAACTAAAATTCGAATGGTTGTGAGGTTTCCGATTTGATAGAACTAATTTTCAATTCAAGCGAATTGAATTTGAACTAGATGAACGAAAACTTTGAAGTTGGTGAACAATATTTGAATTACACTTAACTATTTTTGAACTAAGTTTGAATTACCGTGAACGAAAGTTCAAAATGAAGTGAAAATTTATAATTTTGAGTGAACTGTATGCGAACTTGTAGAACTAAAATTTGAATAGTTGTGAACTGGTTTCATATTTAATTTTAAGTGAACCAAATTTGAACTTGTTAAATTAATTTCGATTTGTTCTGAACTAGTTTCATATTTGATAGAACTAATTTTCAATTTAGGCGAACTAAATTTGAACTGGTCGAACTAAAATTTTCAAGTTGGTGAACTATGTTTTGAAATTGGTTGAACTAAAATTTTGTAGTTGGTGAACTATATTTGAATTGCACTGAACTATTTTTGAATTAAGTTTGAATTACTGTGAACGAAAGATCAAAATGAAGTGAAAAAAATATAATTTTGAGTGAACTGTATTTGAACTTGTCGAACTAAAATTTGAATGGTTGTGAACTGGTTTCGTATTTAATTTTGAGTGTACTGATTTCTGATTTAATTTTGAGTGAACTGAATTAGAACTAGTCGAACTAAAATTTGAATGGTTTTGAACTACTTTCGGAATTGATTGAATTAATTTTCAATTTAGGTGAACTCAATTTAAACTAGTAGAACTAAAATTTTGAAGTTGGTGAATTATAATTGAATTACAGTTAACTATTTTATTACTATAAAGTGGAAAAATTCAAATTTTCATGAACTAAGTTTGAATTACCGTGAATGAAAGATCAAAATGAAGTGAACTCAATTTATTTTTTAGTGAATTGAATTTGAACTTGACAAACTAAAATTTGGACGGTTGTGAACTGGTTTCGAATTTAATTTTGTGTGAACATAATTTGAACTTTTTTCACTAAAATTTGAATGGTTGTGAACTGGTTTCAGATTTTATTAAACTAATTTTCAATTCAAGTGAACTGAATTAGAACTAGTCGAACTAAAATTTGAATGGTTTTGAACTACTTTCGGAATTGATTAACCTAATTTTCAATTCAGGTGAACTTAATTTAAACTAGTTGAACAATTTTTTTGAAATTGGTGAATTATAATTGAATTACATTTAACTATTTCATTACTATAAAAGTGGAAATTTTCAAATTTTCATGAACTAAGTTTGAATTACCGTGGACGAAATATCAAAATGAACCGAACTAAATTTATTTTGAGTGAACTGAATTTGAACTGGTGCATCGAAAAATTGAATGGTTGTGAACTAAGTTTGAATTACCGTGAACGAAATATCAAAAATAAGTCAATTGAATTTCTTTTTGAGTGAACTGAATTTGAACTTGTCGAACTAAAATTTGAATACTTGTGAACTGATTTCGGATTTAATTTTGAGCGAACTGTATTTGAACTTGTCGAACTAAAATTTGAATGGTTGTGAACTAGTTTCGGATTAAATTTTGTGTGAACTAAATTTGAACTAGTCGAACTATAGTTTGAATGGTCGTGAACTGCTTTTGGATTTGATTAAACTAATTTTCAATTGAAGTCAACTGAATTTAAACTAGTTGAACTAAATTTTTGAAGTTGGTGAACAACATTAGAATTACAGTTAACTATTTTATTACTATAAAAGCGAAAAAAATCGAATTTTCATGAACTAAGTTTGAATTACCGTGAACGAAAGATCAAAATGAATTGAACTCAATTTATTTTTGAGTGAATTGAATTTGAACTTGTGGAACTAAAATTTGAATGGTTGTGAGTTGGTTTCGTATTTAATTTTGAGGAAACTGTATTTGAACTTGTCGAACTAAAATTTGAATAGTAATGAACTGGTTTCAGATTCCATTTTGAGTAAACTTAATTTGAACTTGTTGAACTAAAATTTGAATCGTTGTGAACTAATTTCGGACTTTATTGAATTAATTTTCAATTCAAGTGAACTGAATTTAAACTAGATGAACTAAAATATAGAAGTTGGTGAACTACATTTGAATTATAGTTAACTATTTTATTACTATAAAAGTGAAAAAATTCAAATTTTCATGAACTAAGTTTGAATTAGCATGAGCGAAATGTCAAAATGAAGTGAACTCAATTTATTTTTGAGTGAATTGAATTTGAACTTGTGGAACTAAAATTTGAATGGTTGTGAGTTGGTTTCGTATTTAATTTTTAGCAAACTGTATTTTAACTTGTTGAACTAAAATTTGAATGGTTGTGAACAAGTTTCGGCGTAAATTGTGAGTGAACTGAATTTGAACTAGTCGAACTAAAATTTGAATGGTTGTGAACTGCTTTCGGATTTGAGCGAACTAAATTTCAATTCAAGAGAACTGAATTTAAACTAGTTAAACTAAAAGTTTGAAATTGGTGACCTATATTAGAATTACAGTTAACTATTTTATTACTATAAAAGTAGTGGAAAAATTCAAATTTTCATGAACTAAGTTTGAATTAGCGTGAACGAATTATCAAAATGAAGTGAACTCAATTTATTTTTGATGAACTGAATTTGAACTTGTTAAACTAAAATTTGAATGGTTGTGAACTGGTTTCGGATTTAATTTTGAGTGGACTTAATTTGAACTTGTCAAACTAAAATTCGAATGGTTGTGAGGTTTTGGATTTGATTGAACTAATTTTCAATTCAAGCGAATTGAATTTGAACTGGATGAATCAAAATTTTAAAGTTGGTGAACTATATTTGAATTACACTTAACTATTTTTGAACTAAGTTTGAATTACCGTTAATGAAAGTTCAAAATGAAGTAAAAAAATTCTAATTTTGAGTGAACTGTATTTGAATTTGTTGAGCTAAAATTTGAATAGTTGTGAACTGGTTTCATATTTAATTTTAAGTGAACCGAATTTGAACTTGTTGAATTAATTTTGAATTGTTCTGAACTAGTTTCAGATTTGAAAGAACTAATTTTCAATTCAAGAGAACTAAATTTGAACTGGTTGAACTAAAATTTTCATGTTGGTGAACTATGTTTTAAAATTGGTTGAACTAAAATTTTGAAGTTGGTGAACTATATTTGAATTACACTGAACTATTTTTGAACTAAGTTTGAATTACCGTGAATGAAAGATCAAATTGAATAGAAAAAATTATAATTTTGAGTGAACTGTATTTGAACTTGTCGAACTAAAATTTGAATGGTTGTGAACTAGTTTCGTATTTAATTTTGAGTGTACTGGTTTCGGATTTAATTTTGAGTGAACTGAATTAGAACTAGTAGAACTAAAATTTGAATGGTTTTGAACTACTTTTGGAATTGATTGAATTAATTTTCAATTTAGGTGAACTGAATTTAAACTAGTTGAACTATAATTTTGAAGTTGGTGAATTATAATTGAATTACAGTTAACTATTTTATTACTATAAAGTGGAAAAACTCAAATTTTATGAACCAAGTTTGAATTACCGTGAACGAAAGATCAAAATGAAGTGAACTCAATTTATTTTTTAGTGAATTGAATTTGAACTTGACAAACTAAAATTTGGATGCTTGTGAACTGGTTTCGCATTTAATTTTGCGTGAACATAATTTGAACTTGTTGAACTAATATTTGAATGGTTGTGAACTGGTTTCGGATTTTATTGAACTAATTTTCAATTCAAGTGAACTGAATTAGCACTTGTCGAACTAAAATTTGAATGGGTTTGAACTACTTTCGGAATTGATTGAACTAGTTTTCAATTCAGGTGAACTGAATTTAAACTAGTTGACCTAAAATTTTGTAGTTGGTGAATTATGATTGAATTACAGTTAACTATTTTATTACTATAAAAGTGGAAAATTGCAAATTTTCATGAACTAAGTTTGAATTACCGTGAACGAAATCTCAAAATGAAGTGAACTCAATTTATTTTGAGTGAACTTAATTTGAACTGGTCGATCTGAAAATCGAACGGTTTTGAACTAAGTTTGAATTACCGTGAACGTAATATCAAAAAGAAGTGAATTGAATTTATTTTTGAGTGAACTGAATATGAACTTGTTAAACTAAAATTTGAATGGTTGTGAACTGATTTCAGTTTTAAATTTGAGCGAAATGTATTTGAAATTTTTGAAATTAAATTTGAATGGTTGTGAACTAGTTTCGGATTAAATTTTGAGTGAACTGAATTTGAACTAGTCGAACTAAAGTTTGAATGGTTGTGAACTGCTTTCGGATTTGATCGAACTAATTTTCTATTCAAGTCAACTGAATTTCAACTAGTTGAACTTAAATTTTGAAGTTGGCGAACTATATTAGAATTATAGTTAACTATTTTATTACTATAAAAGTGGAAAAATTCAAATCTTCTTGAACTAAGTTTGAATTACCGTCAACGAAAGATCAAATGAAGTGAACTCAATTTATTTTTGAGTGAATTGAATTTGAACTTGTCAAACTAAAATTTGAATGGTTGTGAATTGGTTACGGATTTAATTTTAAGAGAACTTAATTTGAACTTGTTGGAATAAATTTTGAAGAGTTGTCAACTGGTTTCGGATTTAATTTTGAGTGAACTTGATTTGAACTTCTCGAACTAAAATGTGAATGATTGTGAACTAGTTTCGGACTTTATTGAACTAATTTTTAATTCAAGTGAACTGAATTTAAACTAGATGAGCGAAAGATCAAAATGAAGTGAACTCAATTTATTTTCTAGTGAATTGAATTTGAACGTGACAAACTAAAATTTGGATGGTTGTGAACTGGTTTCGAATTTAATTTTGTGTGAACATAATTTGAACTTGTCGCACTAAAATTTGAATAGTTATGAACTGGTTTCCGATTTTATTAAACTAATTTTCAATTCAAGTGAACTGAATTAGAACTAGTCGAACTAAAATTTGAATGGTTTTGAACTACTTTCGGAATTGATTGACTTAATTTTAAATTCAAGTGAACTGAATTTAAACTAGTTGAATTTTTTTTTGAAATTGGTGAATTATAATTGAATTACAGTTAACAATTTTATTACTATAAGAGTGGAAAATTTCAAATTTTCATGAACTAAGTTTGAATTACCGTGAAGGAAATATCAAAATGAAGTGAACTAAATTTATTTTGAGTGAACTTAATTTGAACTGGTTAATCTAAAAATTGAATGGTTGTGAACTAAGTTTGAATTACCGTGAACAAAATATCAAAAAGAAGTGAATTGAATTTATTTTTGAGTGAACTGAATTTGAACTTGTCGAACTAAAATTTGAATAGTTGCGAACTGATTTCGGATTTAATTTTGAACGAACTGTATTTGAACTTGTTGAATTAAAATTTGAATGGTTGTGAACTAGTTTCGGATTAAATTTTTATTTATCTAAATTTGAACTAGTCGAACTATAGTTTGAATTGTCGTGAACTGCTTTTGGATTTGATTAAACTAATTTTCAATTCAAGTTAACTGAATTGAAACTAGTTGAACTAAAATTTTGAAGTTGGTGAACTATATTAGAATTACAGTTAACTATTTTATTACTAGAAAAGTGAAAAAATTCGAATTTTCATGAACTAAGTTTGAATTTCCGTGAACGAAAGATCAAAATGAAGTGAGCTCAATTTATTTTTGAGTGAATTGAATTTGAACTTGTGGAACTAAAATTTGAATGGTTGTGAGTTGTTTTCGTATTTAATTTTGAGGAAACTATATTTGAACTTGTCGAACTAAAATTTGAATAGTTGTGAACTGGTTTCGGATTCAATTTTGAGTGAACTTAATTTGAACTTGTCGAACTAAAATTTGAATGGTTGTGAACTAATTTCGGACTTTATTGAATTAATTTTCAATTCAAGTGAACTGAATTTAAACTAGATGAACTAAAGTATAGAAGTTGGTGAACTACATTTGAATTATAGTTAACTATTTTATAACTATAAAAGTGAAAAAATTCAAATTTTCATGAACTAAGTTTGAATTAGCATGAGCGAAATGTCAAAATGAAGTGAACTCAATTTATTTTTGAGTGAATTGAATTTGAACTTGTGGAACTAAAACTTGAATGGTTGTGAGTTGGTTTCGTATTTAATTTTTAGCAAACTGTATTTTAACTTGTTGAACTAAAATTTGAATGGTTGTGAACTAGTTTCGGAGTAAATTTTGAGTGAACTGAATTTTAACTAGTCGAACTAAAATTTGAATGGTTGTGAACTGCTTTCGGATTTGAGCGAACTAAATTTCAATTCAAGCGAACTAAATTTAAACTAGTTAAACTAAAAGTTTGAAATTGGTGACCTATATTAGAATTACAGTTAACTATTTTATTACTATAAAAGTAGTGGAAAAATTCAAATTTTCATGAACTAAGTTTAAATTAGCGTGAACGAAATATCAAAATGAAGTGAACTCAATTTATTTTTGAGTGAACTGAATTTGAACTTGTTAATCTAAAATTTGAATCGTTGTGAACTGGTTTCAGATTTAATTTTGAGTGGACTTAATTTGAACTTGTCGAACTAAAATTCGAATGGTTGTGAGGTTTCGGATTTGATTGAACTAATTTTCAATTCAAGCGAATTGAATTTGAACTGGATGAACCAAAATTTTGAAGTTGGTGAACTATATTTGAATTACACTTAACTAATTTTGGACTTGAATTACCGTGAACGAAAGTTCAAAATGAAGTGAAAAATTTATAATTTTGAGTGCATTGTATTTGAACTTGTTGAGCTAAAATTAGAATAGTTGTGAACTAATTTCATATGGAATTTTAAGTGAACCGAATTTGAACTTGTTGAATTAATTTTGAATTGTTCTGAACTAGTTTCAGATTTGATTGAACTAATTTTCAATTCAAGTGAACTAAATTTGAACTGGTCGAACTAAAATTTTCATGTTGGTGAACTATGTTTTGAAATTGGTCGAACTAAAATTTTGAAGTTGGTGAACTATATTTGAATTACACTAAACTATTTTTGAACTAAGTTTGAATTACCGTGAACGAAAGATCAAAATGAATTGAAGAAACTATAGTTTGAGTGAACTGTATTTGAACTTGTAGAACTAAAATTTGAATGGTTGAGAACTGGTTTCGTATTTAATTTTGAGTGTACTGGCTTCGGATTTAATTTTGAGTGAACTGAATTAGAACTAGTTGAACTAAAATTTGAATGGTTTTGAACTACTTTTGGAATTGATTGAATTAATTTTCAATTTAGGTGAACTGAATTTAAACTAGTTGAACTAAAATTTTGAAGTTGGTGAATTATAATTGAATTACAGTTAACTATTTTATTACTATAAAGTGGAAAAACTCAAATTTTTGTGAACTCAGTTTGAATTACCGTGAACGAAAGATCAAAATGAAGTGAACTCAATTTATTTTTTAGTGAATTGAATTTGAATGGTTGTGAACTGGTTTTGAATTTAATTTTGCGTGAACATAATTTGAACTTGTTGAACTAAAATTTGAAAGGTTGTGAACTGGTTTCAGATTTTTTTGAACTAATTTTCAATTCAAGTGAACAGAATTAGAACTAGTCGAACTAAAATTTGAATGGGTTTGAACTACTTTCGGAATTGATTGAACTAGTTTTCAATTCAGGTGAACTGAATTTAAACTAGTTGACCTAAAATTTTGAAGTTGGTGAATTATGATTGAATTACAGTTAACTATTTTATTACTATAAAAGTGGAAAAATTCAAATTTTCATGAACCAAGTTTGAATTACCCTGAACGAAATATCAAAATGAAGTGAACTCAGTTTATTTTGAGTGAACTGAATTTGAACTGGTCGATCTAAAAATCGAACGGATTTGACCTAAGTTTGAATTACCGTGAACGAAATATCAAAAAGAAGTGAATTGAATTTAATTTTGAGTGAACTGAATTTGAACTTGTTGAACTAAAATTTGAATGGTTGTGAACTGATTTTGGATTTAATTTTGAGCGAACTGTATTTGGACTTTTTGAAATTAAATTTGAATGGTGGTGAACTAGTTTCGGATTAAATTTGGAGTGAACTGAATTTGAACTAGTCGAACTAAAGTTTGAATGGTTGTGAACTGCTTTCGGATTTGATTGAACTAATTTTCTATTCAAGTCAAATGAATTTCAACTAGTTGAACTAAAGTTTTGAAGTTGGCGAACTATATTAGAATTACAGTTAACTATTTTATTACTACAAAAGTGGAAAAATTCAAATTTTCATGAACTAAGTTTGAATTACCGTGAACGAAAGATCAAAATGAAGTGAACTCAATTTATTTTTGAGTGAATTGAATTTGAACTTGTCAAACTAAAATTTGAATGGTTGTGAACTGGTTTCGGATTTAATTTTGAGTGAACTTAATTTGAACTTGTTGAAATCAAATTTGAATAGTTGTAAACTGGTTTCGGATTCAATTTTGAGTGAACTTAATTTGAACTTGTTGAACTAAAATTTTAATGGTTGTGAACTAATTTCGGACTTTATTGAATTAATTTTCAATTCAAGTGAACTGAATTTAAACTAGACAAACTAAAATATAGAAGTTGCTGAACTACATTTGAATTATAGTTAACTATTTTATTACTATAAAAGTGAAAAAATTCAAATTTTCATGAACTAAGTTTGAATTAGCATGAGCGAAATGTCAAAATGAAGTGAACTCAATTTATTTTTGAGTGAATTGAATTTGAACTTGTGGAACTAAAATTTGAATGGTTGTGAGTTGGTTTCGTATTTAATTTTTAGCAAACTGTATTTGAATTTGTTGAACTAAAATTTGAATGGTTGTGAACTAGTTTCGGAGTAAATTTTGAGTGAACTGAATTTGAACTAGTCGAACTAAAATTAGAATGGTTGTGAACTGCTTTCGGATTTGAGTGAACTGAATTTCAATTCAAGCGAACTGAATTTAAACTAGTTAAACTAAAAGTTTGAAATTGGTGAACTATATTAGAATTACATTTAACTATTTTATTACTATAAAAGTAGTGGAAAAATTCAAATTTTCATGAACTAAGTTTGAATTAGCGTGAACGAAATATCAAAATGAAGTGAACTCGATTTATTTTTGAGTGAACTGAATTTGAACTTGTTAAACTAAAATTTGAAGGGTTGTGAACTGGTTTCGGATTTAATTTTGAGTGGACTTAATTTGAACTTGTCAAACTAAAATTCGAATGATTGAACTAATTTTCAATTTAAGCGAATTGAATTTGAACTGGATGAACCAAAATTTTGAAGTTGCTGAACTATATTTGAATTACACTTAACTAATTTTGAACTAAGTTTGAATTACCGTGAACGAAAGTTGAAAATGAAGTGAAAAATTTATAATTTTGAGTGAACTGTATTTGAACTTGTTGAGCTAAAATTTGAATAGTTGTGAACTGGTTTCATATTTAATTTTAAGTGAGCCAAATTTGAACTTGTTGAATTAATTTTGAATTGTTCTGAACTAGTTTCAGAATGTATAGAACTAATTTTCAATTCAAGTGAACTAAATTTGAACTGGTCGAACTAAAATTTTCATGTTAGTGAACTATGTTTTGAAATTGGTTGAACTAAAATTTTGAAGTTGGTGAACTATATTTGAATGACACTGAACTATTTCTGAACTAAGTTTGAATTACCATGAACGAAAGATCAAAATGAAGTGAAAAATTATAATTTTGAGTGAACTGTATTTGAACTTGTTGAACTAAAATTTGAATGGTTGTGAACTGGTTTCGTATTTAATTTTGAGTGTACTGGTTTCGGATTTAATTTTGAGTGAACTAAATTAGAACTAGTCGAACTAAAATTTGATTAGTTTTGAACTACTTTCAGAATTGATTGAAGTAATTTTCAATTCAGGTGAACAGAATTTAAACTATTTGAACTAAAATGAAGTGAACTCGATTTATTTTTTAGGGAATTGAATTTGAACTTGACAAACTAAAATTTGGATGGTTGTGAACTGGTTTTCAATTTATTTTTGAGTGAACTATATTTGAACTTGTCGAACTAAAATTTGAATGATTGTGAACTCGTTTTGGATTTTATTGAACTAATTTTCAATTCAAGTGAACTGATATAGAACTAGATGTACTAAAATTTTGAACTTGGTGAACTATATTTGAATTGCAATTAACTATTTTATTACTATAAAAGTGGAAAAATTCAAATTGTCATGAACTAAGTTTGAATTACCGTGATCGAAATATCGAAATGAAGTGAACTCAATTTATTTTTTACTAAATTGAACTTGAACTTGTCGAAGTAAAATTTGAATAGTTGTGAACTGATTTCGTATTTAATTTTGAGTGAACTTAATTTGAACTTGTCGAACTAAAATTTGAGTGGTTGAGAATTGGTTTCGGATTTCATTGAACTAATTTTCAATTCAAGTAAACTGAATTTAAACTAGATGAAATAAAATTTAGAAATTGGTGAACTACATTTGAAATACAGTTAACTATTTTATAACTATAAAAGTGAAAAAATTCAAATTATCACGAACTAAGATTGAATTACCATGAACGAAATATCAAAATGAAGTGAACTCAATTTATTTTTTGAGTGAACTGAATTTGAGCTTGTTGAAATAAAATTTGAATGGTTGTGAATTGGTTTCATATTTAATTTTGAGTGAATTCAATTTGAACTTGTTGACCTAAATTTTGAATTGTTGTGAACTGGTTTCGGATTTGATTGAACGAATTTTCAATTCAAGTGAACTGAATTTGAACTAGTTGAACTAAAATTTTGATGTTGGTGAACTAAGTTTGAATTATTTTGAACGAAAGTTCAAAATGAAGTGAAAATATTATAATTTTGAGTGAACTGAATTTGAACTTCTGGAACTAAAATTTGAATAGTTGTGAACTGGATTCGTATTTAATTTTAAGTGAACTGAATTTGAACTTGTTGAAGTAAATTTCAAATTGTAGTGAACTGGTTTCGAATTTGATTGAACTAATTTTCAATTCAAGTCAACTGAATTTGAACTGGTCGAACTAAAATTTTGAAGTTGGTGAACTATATTTTGAATTTGGTCGAACTAAAATTTTGAAGTTGTTAAACTATATTACACTTAACTATTTTTGAACTAAGTTTGAATTACCATGAATGAAAGATCAAATTGAAGTGAAAATATTATAATTTTGAGTGAATTGAATTTGAACTTGTCAAACTAAAATTTGAATGGTTGTGAACTGGTTTCGGATTTAATTTTGAGTGAACTTAATTTGAACTAGTTGAACTAAAATTTTGAAGTTTGCGAACTATATTAGAATTATAGTTAACTATTTTATTACTATAAAAGTGGAAAAATTCAAATTTTCATGAACTAAGTTTGAATTACCGTGAACGAAAGATCAAAATGAAGTGAACTCAATTTATTTTTGAGTGAATTGAATTTGAACTTGTCAAACTAAAATTTGAATGGTTGTGAACTGGTTTCAGATTTAATTTTATGTGAACTTAATTTGAACTTGTTGGAATAAATTTTGAATAGTTGTGAACTGGTTTTGGATTTAATTTTGAGTGAACTTAATTTGAACTTGTTGAACTAAAATTTGAATGATTGTGAACTAGTTTCGGACTTTATTGAACTAATTTTTTATTCAAATGAACTGAATTTAAACTAGATGAACTAAAATATAGAAGTTGGTGGACTACATTTCAATTATAGTTAACTATTTTATTACAATAAAAGTGAAAAAATTCAAATTTTCATGAACTAAGTTTGAATTAGCATGAACGAAATATCAAAATGAAGTGAACTCAATTTATTTTTGAGTGATTTGAATTTGAACTTGTGGAACTAAAATTTGAATGGTTGTGAGTTGGTTTCGTATTTAATTTTGAGGAAACTGTATTTGAACTTGTTGAACTAAAATTTGAATGGTTGTGAACTAGTTTCGGATTAAATTTTGAGAGAACTGAATTAGAACTAGTCGAACTAAAATTTGAATGGTTGTGAACTGCTTTCGGATTTGAGTGAACTAAATTTCAATTCAAGTGAACTGAATTTAAACTAGTTGAACTAAAAGTTTGAAATTGGTGAACTATATTAGAATTACAGTTAACTATTTTATTACTATAAAAGTGGAAACATTCAAATTTTCATGAACTTAGTTTGAATTACCGTGAACGAAATATCATAATGAAGTGAACTCGATTTATTTTTAAAGGGAACTGAATTTGAACTTGTCAAACTAAAATTTGAATGGTTGTGAACTGGTTTCGGATTTAATTTTGAGTGAACTTAATTGGAACTTGTTGAACTAAAATTCGAATGGTTGTGAGGTTTCAGATTTGATTGAACCAATTTTCTATTCAAGCGAATTGAATTTAAACTGGATGAACCAAAAATTTTAAGTTGGTGAACTATATTTGAATTACACTTAACTATTTTTGAACTAAGTTTGAATTAGCATGGACGAAAGTTCAAAACGAAGTGAAAAATTTATAATTTTGAGTGAACTGTATTTAAACTTGTTGAACTAAAATTTGAATAGTTGTGAACTGGTTTAGTATTTAATGTTAAGTGAACTAAATTTGAACTTGTCGAACTAAATTTCGAATTGTTGTGAACTAGTTTCGGATTTGATTAAAGTAATTTTCAATTCAAGTGAGAAAAATTGAACTGGTTGAACTGAAATTTTGAAGTTGTTGAACTATGTTTTGAAATTGGTCGAACTAAAATTTTGAAGTTGGTGAACTATATTTGAATTACACTGAACTATTTTTGAACTAAGTTTGAATTACCGTGAACGAAAGATCAAAATGAAGTGAAAAAATTATAATTTTGAGTGAACTGTATTTGAACTTGTTGAACTAAAAATTGCATGGTTGTGAACTGGTTTCGTATTTAATTTTGAGTGTATTGGTTTCGGATTTAATTTTGAGTGAACTAAATTAGAACTAGTCGAACTAAAATTTGATTTGTTTTGAACTACTTTCAGAATTGATTGAAGTAATTTTCAATTCAGGTGAACAGAATTTAAAATATTTAAACTAAAATTTTGAAGTTGGTGAATTATAATTGAATTACTGTTAACTATTTTATTGCTATAAAAGTGAAAAAATTCAAATTTTCATGAACTAAGTTTGAATTACCGTGAACGAAAGATCAAAATGAAGTGAACTCAATTTAATTTTTAGGGAATTGAATTTGAACTTGACAAACTATCGGTGCACTAAGAATTGGGTCCTTTATTGCCCCGTACTTGTGCACGGACAGTTGTAGCCACACCTGCGACAAGGCCTGCCGGGAGACAGCCGAATGCAAGTTCATAAAGTCAAGAAGGCATCCAAGAAAAGGCAATGATCAGAAGATAGAAGACTGAAGGCTGGAGCGCCGGCAAGATCTTGCCGGGATGGCTCGCAGCCCCGGCAAGACTCGCACCCGGCAAGCCCTCGCTGCCCTGTCACCGCTCCAGTGCGGTCACCAGCTTGTCTTTTAGCTATTGTCCTCCTGGTAACGTGTTAGGTGCTAGCGGTGGATGGGCTTAAGCGGTGCGATGGGACGGCCCCTTTTTCCAGCCCCAAGACGCTAAGGGACACCTCAACGGAGCATTTAATGCACTTGTCCTAAACCGTCAGTGTTAGGTATGATAACACTGTAGCTACTTTTACACCTCATGTATGCACTGTGCGCCACTGTTGGTGACCCCTTCGAACGTATAAAAGGAGGCCCAAGGTGTAGCTACAGGGGGGTCGGATCCTTTTTAGCCCTTTCTGCATGTGTAGCTGCTGAGTACGGTAGCGCTCCCAGAACTTGAGCTAGAACACACCTAATACAACCAAGCAGGAGTAGGGTTTTACGCATCTTTGCGGCCCGAACCTGGGTAAAATTCCCGCGTGTTGATCATCAGATCTGCTCTCTGTACAAACCCTTCCCCTTGCCGAATCGTTAAGGGATCCTCGCAATCCCATAGGTGTCGTTTCTCCGACATCTTTGGCGCGCCAGGTAGGGGTGACAAGAGGTTGTGCGAACCTGACCTGGTGACTAGCGCGCCAGTTCTTCACCATCTTCGTCGCCATGGCCCCCAAGAGGAAGGCTTTCACGGCGGTTGGTCCATCCACGTCCGCTGCGCCTGTGCTTACACGCACGGGCGACGGTGTCGATGCGGGTGGAGGAGGAAGTAGAGATCCAGAGCTTCCACGACGCTCTGGTGATCGTAGCCAGGCGAGCGGCGTCGTTCGCGCCGCTGGATCCAGGGATGGAGCTGTGCTGCCAGCAGGCGGTGCAGCGAACTCCAGAGATGGAAGGGCGCCTTCCAAGACACCCACACCGGCGCACGTGCCGCGACCTTCTCAGGGTGCGCGCGATGAAAGTCGCCGTGATGTTCATGGGTCCCGGCATCCCCATGGAAAGTCTCCTGAGCATCAACCTCGGGATGTGCGAGACCAGCATGCACGTCCGCATGCTGGTGGAAGTGGTGTACGGTCGCGGAACCGTGATGTAGCTCCTCCCAAGATAGTTGGGAGTCAGAGCACATCACGTTCCTCCCACCTGTCGCCGCCGCCTACACGAGCAGAAGCGCTGGCACGTGAACAGCTGCTTCTGAACTTTCCTCCTACTGCGGACAAGCTCGACGAATGGAGAGCCGCCATTCAGAGCATCGTCGGCCTCGCCAACGAAGATAAGCCGGAGCAGGCGGAGCCCTCGGACGGCAGTCCGTTGAGCCGGCACGCATCGGCGGTGAGAAGACTGTGGGCGGTACAACTATGGTGTACTCTCCCCCACAACGGCAGCAGCAGACACTGACTCGACGGGTCGACACCCGTGATGACGATTCCACGGCATCGTCCGATCCACGAACTCGCCGCAATCAACATCAAGTTCTTCGGGAGCGAGGCAAGGAAGACGCTCGAACTACCATCGAGCGGCGTCGGGAAGCGCGCCATCAATCTGATAAGCACGCGGGACCCACTGTAGATAAGCCTGCGCCGAGGTATCCTATCGATCTACCTTACGAGGTGGGTTGTCCAGCGTTTACCCGTGATCTGCGGCGAGTCCAGTGGCCCAATTCCCGCACGTTCAAGCCGGAGGTCCCGGAGAAATACGACGGCAAGACCCATCCGTCAGAGTTCCTGAGCATCTACACCATTGCGGTGTAGGCTGCCGGGGCTCGAGACAACAAGATACTCGCCAACTACTTCCCGTTGGTGCTTAAGCCCAACGTCAGGAGCTCGTTGATGCACCTGCCGGAGAATTCCATCTCTTCTTGGGCAGACCTATGCCATGAGTTTGTTGGCGCCTTTACTGGAGGCCACCAAGCCCCTGGCCAGGAAAGCGATCTGCATATCATCCCCCAGAAGGAAGGCAAAACTTTGCGCAAGTACATCCAGAGGTTCAGCCGCATACATCACAACATTCCAGAGATTCATCCTGCCGCTGTTATCAGTGCGTTCCATCAGAACGTGCGCAACCGCAGGATGCGGGAAGAGCTGGCGATGAACATGATCAGGGATGTTGCCGAGCTTTATGCTCTGGCAGATAAGTGTGCCCAGGCTGAAGAAGGGAGGAGACTCCCCGGCGAAGATGCTGGTGCAGGGGTCGATTCTGGAGACGAGGACGCCGCCGCTCCGCAAAGAAGGGCCGCCGGCGTAACAGGAAGCGCAAGGGCAAGGCCATGCTTGCCGTTGAGGGATCCGGCAACCCCGGTACCGCCAAGAAGGCCAAGGTTGATGACCCGGCAAGGATGTTGCCGGGTGTGCCTCCTGCCAAGCCTTGGCGGCTGCCGACAAGCCAGACGGTTCCGGCAAGCAGTACTGCAAGATCCATCGCACCAAGGGCCATGATCTCCAGGACTGCCGGCAAGTCGAGCAGCTTGTCGAGAAGCAGAAAGCCGAGTACGAGAGGCGAGACAAGGAGAAGGCCCAGGATGGCGCGGAGGGGTCCGGCAAGAAGCGTGGTGGCCGAGGAGGTCGCCGCGGCAAGGCCAAGCAACAGAAGGACCGGCCCGCTCGAGGCCGCGACAAGCAAGAGGGGGGTGATGATGACATGGAGGAGGACGATGAATCTAGTGAGCAAGAGTTCCAGAAAGCTACGGACGCCATGTGCGTTGACGGAGGTGCCTCATTGCATTCTTCCCACCGCCAACTTAAACAGTGGGCGCGTGAGGTTAATGCGACTGAGCCAACTGTCGGCGCCCGGAAGCCTTTGAAATGGTCCAACACGCCTATCATTTTCGAGGTTGAGGATCACCCTGATCGTGTAACCGCGGTCGGGTGTTTGCCGTTGTTGGTCTCACCAACGATTCGCAACCTCAAGGTGACGAAGATGTTAGTTGACGGTGGGGCCGGTTTGAACTTGATCTCGCCCGAGGTAATCAAGAGATTGCAAATTCCTGATGGAGATCTCAAGGAAACGGGCTCGTTTCAAGGGGTCAATCCAGGAAGGAGCCAGCCAAAGGGGAAAATCACGTTGCCGGTGACATTTGGCAATGACCTGAACTTCAGAACTGAGAAGATCGTGTTTGACGTTGCCAAGATTCCGTTGCCATATAATGGGATCCTTGGCCGCCCAGCGCTGGCCAAGTTCATGGCGGCATCGCACTACGCCTACAATGTGCTGAAGATGCCTGGGCCGATGAGCGTTATCACTGTCGGCTCCGACAAGAAAGACGTGCTTATCTGCACCGATCAGCTCTACCGGGAGGCAGTTGCAGCATCTGCCGCCAAGGCACTTGCTCCTGCCGCTGAAACTCCCGGGGGAAGGAAGACCGGCAAGGCCTCTCACGCACACTCCGGCAAGCGCACCTCTTCGGAGTACTGCGCTCCCGTTGACGATGTGCCAGAGAGTTCCACCGGCAAGAGTAAGAAGTCCAAGGCTGCTCCGCCAGAGACCAAGAAGGTGCCCGCCAAGGAAGATGGCTCGGGAGGAACTTTCACCATAAGTTCCACCCTCGACAGCAAATAGGAAAGCGCGCTCGTTGCCTTCCTGCGGGCGAATATTGATGTGTTTGCATGGCAACCATCTGATATCCCCGGTGTTCCTAGGGAGGTGATTGAGCACCACCTTGCCGTCTGTCCACACGCGCGGCCCGTCAAGCAAAAAGTCAAGAAGCAAGCTTTGGAGCGGCAACAGTTTATTGCCGAAGAAATTAAGAAGTTAGAAGCGGCAGGCTTGGTTAGAGGAGTACTTCATCCAACATGGTTGGCCAATCCAGTTGTAGTGCACAAGGCGAATGGAAAATGGAGGCTATGTATTGACTATACAGATATCAATAAAGCCTATCCAAAAGATCCTTTTCCCTTGCCGCGCATCGACCAGATTGTGGACTCCACTGCCGGCTGCGACTTGCTGTCATTCCTTGACGCCTATTCAGGCTATCATCAGATTTTCATGGCCAAGGAAGACGAAGAGAAGACCGCATTTATCACCCCATGTGGTACGTACTGCTTCTTGCGTATGCCTTTCGGGTTGAAAAATGTTGGTTCTACATTTGCAAGAGCGGTCCAGATTGGTTTTGAGCCCCAGCTACATAGAAATATGGAAGCTTACATGGATGATATAGTGGTCAAAACCAAGGATAAGGCAACGCTCATATCAGATTTAGAAGAAACGTTTGCCAATCTGCGCAAGATCAACTTGAAGCTCAACCCTGAGAAGTGTGTGTTTGGTGTCCCATCCGGCAAGCTTCTCGGGTTCTTTGTATCTCAACGAGGAATTGAAGCAAATCCCGACAAGATCAAAGCAATTGAGCAAATTGAAGCGCCAAGACGTGTCAAGGATGTGCGCCGTCTTGCCGGCTGCGTTGCTGCTCTGAGTAGGTTCATCTCAAAATCTGCTGAGCACACCCTGCCCTTTTTCAAAATTTTGAAGAAGGCAGGTCCAATGAAATGGACTCCGGAAGCGGAGGCAGCGCTGCAGGATTTGAAGAAGTACCTCTCCTCTCCGCCAGTACTAGTCGCGCCAAAACCACAAGAGCCATTGCTGCTATATCTAGCGGCAACGAATCAAGTGATGAGTGCTGAACTAGTGGCGGAGAGAGAAGCTGATGAAGAAGCAGCGCCAGCGGCAGGACTGCCAAATGACGAGCTGGGATCTTCCCCGGCAGGATCTGGTGCCGACAAGGTTGAATCTGCGCAGTCAAGTCAAGCAATTCAGAAGAAGAAGATGGTGCAGCGCCCAGTCTATTTTGTCAGCTCCCTTTTGCAGGGGGCTAGGTCAAGATATTCTGGTGTGCAGAAGTTGCTCTTCGGCCTCCTCATGGCCTCGAGGAAGCTGCGCCATTACTTCCAAGCACACGAGATCACCGTTATCACTCGCTTTCCATTGCAGCGGATTTTGCGGAACCCATATGCTACCGGCAGAATTGTGGAGTGGGCTTTGAAGCTGTCAAGCTTTGGTCTCAAGTTTGAAAGTACTTCAACCATCCAGAGCAGAGCTTTGCCGGAGTACATTGCAGAATGGACCCCAACGCCAGATGAAGAAGTTCCAGAGTCAACTCTCCCCGGCAAGGAAATGAATCAAGAGTGGATCTTGTATTTTGATGGGGCTTTCTCGCTGCAAGGCGCCGGTGCTGGCGTGCTGCTTGTCGCACCCACCGGAGAGCACCTCAAATACGTGGTTCAGATGCATTTTCCCTGGGAGAGGTCAACGAACAATACTGCGGAGTATGAAGGGTTGCTTGCCGGTCTCAGGATCGCGGCAGACCTTGGAATCCAGAAGCTTATTGTCAGAGGTGATTCTCAACTTGTCGTCAAGCAAGTCAACAAAGATTATCAGAGCCCGTTGATGGAAGCTTATGTAGATAAAGTGAGGAAGTTGGAAGAGCATTTTGACGGCCAGCAAATGGAGCACGTTCCTCGTGCAGAAAACAGCATTGCTGATGGCCTATCAAAATGCGCTGCTCTCAAGTTACCTGTGGAACCAGGAACTTTTGTGCTTCGACTGACTCAGCCATCCGTGACACCATCAATGGGACAAAAGAAAAGATAGTTGAGCCCCGGCAAGTACTTCCCGGCAGAGCTCCCAGAAGCCGCCGACAAGGAAGTTGCCGGGAGCAACGTCCAGCTTGCCGGTGAGCGACAGGCTCCGGCAGGGCCTCAGGCTCTTGCCGTCGAGACAAATGCTCCCGCCAAGCTTGCCGGGGGACAGCAAGCTCCGGCAGAGTCTCAGGCCCTTGCTGTCGAGACGACTGCTCCCGCAGCAGAAGATTTGCCTTTAGTCCTTGCCGTCGAGCCTCAGGTTCCAGCATTGGCACAGCACATCGTCCATTTCCTTCAGACAGGAGAACTTCCCGAAGAGCAGGAAGAAGCAGAGAAAGTAGCCCATCGGTCTAAAATGTACCAGTTTGTGGACAATGTCCTGTACAGAAAGAGGTCGAACGGTGTGATATTGAAGTGCATTTCTCAGGAAGATGGACTGGAGCTGTTGGCAGAGATACATGGAGGAATATGTGGCTCCCACATAGGATCAAGAGCTCTTGCCGGCAAGGCATTCCGGCAAGGTTTCTTTTGGCCCACTGCTCTCCAGGATGCAACTGCGCTAGTAACCAAGTGTGAAGCATGCCAGTTTCATTCGAAGAAATTGCATCAACCAGCTCAAGCTCTTCAGACAATCCCTCTCTCCTGGCCATTCTCGGTTTGGGGGCTCGACATCTTGGGCCCTTTTCCCCGTGCTACCGGGGGCTTTGAATACTTGTACGTTGCAATCGACAAGTTTACAAAGTGGCCGGAAGTGGAAGCAGTGAGGAAGGTGACAACACAGTCAGCCGTCAAGTTCATCAAAGGAATAGTTTGCCGCTTTGGTGTACCAAACAGGATTATCACCGACAACGGCACACAGTTCATGAGCCGCACCTTCATGCAGTATGTCCAAGACCTTGGCGGCAAGATTTGTTTTGCTTCTATTGCCCACCCGAGGAGCAACGGCCAGGCGAAAAGGGCTAATGCTGAAGTGCTGCGAGGCCTCAAGACGAGGACTTTCGACAGGCTGCGCAAGTGCGGAAGGCGCTGGGTTGATGAGTTGCCGGTGGTTCTTTGGTCAATCAGGACGACACCAAATCGAGCTACCGGCCAGACACCCTTCTCCCTAGTATATGGGGCGGAAGAAATTCTCCCCACGGAACTCACATACGGGTCACCTCGAGTGCTCGCTTATGATGAGCTCGAGCAAGAGCAGCTGCGGCAAGATGACGCTGTGCTCCTTGAGGAGGATCGTCTCCAGGCTGCTGTGCGAGCTGCATGCTACCAGCAAGCTTTGCGCCGCTACCATAGCCGCAAGGTTCATGCCCGGAGTCTTGAGGAAGGCGACCTTGTTCTTCGGCACGTTCAGTCGGCCAAGAATTCCAACAAGTTGACGCCGAAGTGGGAAGGCCCTTATCGGGTAGTATGAGTCACCAGGCCTGGCGCAGTCCGCCTGGAGACCGAAGACGGTATTCCGGTGAGCAACTCCTGGAATATCGAGCATCTTCGTAAGTTCTACCCATGAGGCGCGGTTGCCGGGTCTCCCGGCAACCCCTTTTGTACAAGTCTTGCCGCCGTAGCATGTAATTCTTTGTACAAAGCCAGGCGCAGACCCTGTGCATAGTTGAATAAAGCCTAAGTTTCTTGCAATTCTTGTCGATAATTCATGTTTATTTATGTGCATCTTTATCTGAGATATTGTATTACACTTATCTCCAGCAAATGCTAACGAACCGCCAAGGTTCCATATCTCTATTTTCTCTTCTTTCTTTTTCTCAAAGGACAGAAGGTTCCCTCGCATGCAAGTTTGCCGGGGGGATAGGATGGTATGGATACCGACAGGCGACGTTCAAGGTTGACATCTTGCCGGAAGAAGTACAGCAACCAAAAGCTAAGTTCCAGAAACTTTGAACAATTTTTCTGTTATTCTCCTTGAACGATTTCAACTCTTGTATGGAAAACCTGCACGCGAAGGAACCTTGTTGTGATTGGTTGCGCCCTTATCCTGTTTCGAGTCCGCTCAACAGTTTCGGTGGCTGCACTGAAAACACTAAGGTCTCTTGCCGGTAGCAGCACCGCCAGCAGGTTGCTAAAGTCCCGCACCTAGCGCTCGCGGCAAGGGTGCGCGCGCCGGCAAGTTTCCAATCAAGCGTAGGGCGAATACATACAGGAAGAAATTAAACAAGGGGAATAACATAGCATTCATCCAGAACATAGCAATTTATATTACATCAATCTTGCCGCAATTCTAACATAAGATAAATTGTTTTTGGCATGGATGGCGGCGGGAAGTAAGGCAGCTAATCCTGGCAATCGCCTTCAACTCTCTTGACTTGGCTTACCCTGTCGACGATGGGCGTGACAAGCTCCTCAAGTGCCTTGACGTCCACGTCCTTCGGCAGGCGGTCGAAGATGCTGAGGTTGATGGCGGGGTTTTTATGCACCATCTTGACGAGCACCTTCTGGAGGACGGCCTGGCAGAGTTTGCGCGACTCGCTGGCCAGATGAGCTTTTCGGTCTGAATGGAGCTGCTCCAGAGCTCCAAGCACACGGTCGAAGAACATGGTCACCTTGGCGCTCGGAGACACCCTGTCGTCAAGAGGCTGCCTGTGATCTTGCAGGCCCATGGTAGACAGTTGTGCGGCAAGATTCTCCGCGGCGTCGACAAGCTTCTCAGTCCAGATTTGCACTCCCTGCACATAGTCGTTGTGGGCAGCAGCAGCACTCCTGACCAGCTCCTCCTCGTCCCGGAGACTTTTGACCAGAGCTTTCTCGCGAGTCTTGGCGGTCCCCAGAGTCTCCTCCAGCGTGGACAGTTTCAGCTTCAGATCGGCGATGGATTCGTTGGCTGTGGAGAGCTCTTTGGTCTTGTCGGATACGGAAACTTGCGTCTCCATCAAGCTGTGGAGAGCTTTGTCTCTCTCGGTCTTGAGCGTTGAGATCTGCTTGCTGTGTTCCTCAAGATCTGCCTCCAGCTTCTTCACCCCGTTGACAAGCTTGTCCTTGGTGGCCTCTGCAGTTTGGCGGCATCGACGGCCTCCTTCAGCTTGCCGGCATGATCTACAGTCAGAGCTTCGAGGGCCTCCTTGTGCTTCAGCTCCAAATCCTGGGTCCGCTGCGCGACAAACCTTTCAATCTCCTCGTCCTTGGCGCGGAGCTTGTCGGCAAGAGTCTTCTCGCGAGCGGTGAGGTCATCATCATGAGCCTCAAGCCCAACGCGAAGCTCTCTTAGGCGTGCTTCCTCCATGGCAGCCTGTTGCTTGGCATCCTCCTGTGCCTTCTCCACGTCAGACTGCTTCATGAGGAGATCGTCCCATCTCTGACTCAGCTGCTCTTGGCCAGTCCTCAACTCCTGGAAAGCTTCGGCAAAGCAAGCCTGCGTCTCCTCAATGCGTTTCTGGAGATCTGCTTCAATCTTATCGGCAACCGCAGCCCTGGAGTCTAGTTTCTCCTTCCGGGCGCGGTGGAGTGCTTGGAGCTTCTAGTAGTTGTCGTGCATGGCCTTGAGGAGCTTCTCTTCTTCAGATTTGCTGCTACTGGCGCTTGGTTCATCGACGACCTCGAGCCCAGCAGCGGCAATGGCGTCTTCATCAAAGACTTCCCCTTCAGTTGGCGCCCTAGTGCTTGCCGTGCGTGGGATGCTGACGAACAAGTTGTCGCCAATCTTGAGGTACTTGCTTGATGAGGGAGCTTCGGATGTTGGTGGCTGTTTCTCAACAGCCGCATCCCCGGCAGCTGGGGGCTCTTTGTCCAGTGTAGCGCCTGGCGCTCCTGCGGCAGGGATGCCGTCAGTACGGTCACTAGCCTCCTCGCCGGCCCTCTCGGCGGATTCCTTGGCGGCGTCTTCCTGCGCAGCCCTGGCAGCTTCGGCGCTGGCATCCTTGGCGGCGTCGGCGGCAACATTCTTGGCGGCTTTGGCGGCTTCGGCGGCAGCATTCTTGGTGGCCTCGTCAGCGGCAATTCTATCGGCCTCGGCGGCAGCATCCCTGGCGGTTTCCTCGATGACGATGTCGACGTCCATCTGCTCCGTCGAGGGAATGTCTGAAAGCCAAGAAAGCAAAACAAGATGTGATTGAGATGGAAGTTCAAGAAGACAAAAAAGAAGGAAAACAGAATAACAAGTACCTGTGCTAACATTGGTTGCCGGCGTAGAGCTGCCGGTGCCCAGGCTTGCCGGCTCTTCCTCATCGCGATAGAGCACGCTAGAGGAAGTCCTTGCCGGCGATCCATCTCTGGGCGGCGTGGTTGATGGAGGCGGCATATCAGGGGTGGCCTCTGATGGTTCTCCTTATCGCTGCTCTCCTCCTGCACGCCTAGCGATGTCAGCAGTAAAGATGCACACCCCGGCACTTGCCAGTGGAAAGTGAGTAATAGACTCACGCTAGGGGCTGCGCCGGGGGCTGAGCCGAGGACTGCGTCGCGGGCTAGGCTCCGGGCTGATGGTGATCGTCTCCAGCGCACCAGAGGTGCTTGCTGGCGGTTCCTCGCCCATCGAGGTGTTCGCCCTCTTCGTCATCCTCTGCGCCAGAGTTTCTGTGTCCCTGCGGAGACAGGCCAAAGCAAGACAAATGAGATAAGAAAAACCAAAAACTCAGAAAGTAAAGGACGCGGCAAGATCCTTACTCTTCTCCTTCTTCTCCCGAGCTAAAGGCAGAGAGGTCGAAGTCGACTTCCGCCACGGGAGGAGGTGGAGGCGTGCTCCTGGGACGCTTGGCTGCGGCAGGCGCAGGTTGCTGAGGAGCTCCTTGCCGCTGCGTGGCCTTGCCGGCCGCCCCCTAGCCGGGGGCTGCACTGCTCAAGGAAGGCTGGTGGACTGCGGCCCCAGAAGCGGCGCTCCGCAGGACGCGCCTCTTCCTTGGTTCAAGGGTCGAGGCTTCCTCGTGCAGTTCCTCCTCGGCGGCGTCTCCAGCAGAAGGGCCTTCGGCTGATGTGCCACCCTGCTCTTCTGCGGTCTCGTCCCGCCCGACAAGATCCTCATCCGCAGCGCTTCCTCTCCGCAGGTTTCCTTTTTCACGAAGCCAGCGCTGCCGGCCTCCTCGGCAAGATTTGCTTCCTCCGCCCTGCTGGCAATGTATGCCACTTCTTTCTCAGTGGTGGCGCGGACGAGGCCCTCTTCTTCGCGGATGGCCCTCTCCGTCAGGTTGTCAAAGAATTGATGCACTTGCTCTTCAGATGGCTCAATCCAAGATCCGTCAAGGCTGTGAGCGTCAAACGCCGGCATCATGGCGATGATTGGGCCTAGAGAGGAGTTGTTGCATAGAACGACTATGCTTGCCGGCAGCTTGCATACCACGTCGCCCCTGAACAGTTTCTGGCAGAGAGCTGCGTGTTGCATAAGTATCAGATTGCCATTCAGCCCAGGGCGCAGTCGCATGATGTCTGCCGCGTTCCGGAATTGCCAGGCTGGTCTCCCTTTGTTCTGCAAAGGGGTGATGCGCCGGCGAAGGAAATCGGCGCCTATCATATCTATTGTGAGCCTGGCAGCTCTGAGGAGGTGAATCCTGGTAGTAGCGACGGTGAGCTTCTTGTCGTCAGGATCGAAGGCGCTCCAGTTGTTGCTGCGCGCTATCTTCGTGTGCCGCGGCAAGCAGAAAGGTTGGACTTCAGATTTTTCTGTCTCCCGAACCCAGCACCATCTGGCCCGCCATTCATCCCACTTCTCGCGGAAGGCCCCGTATGGATAGACCTCCTTGGTTCCTGGCCGTGAGATCCAAGCGATGGAGCCAGAAAGGGCCTCGCCTTTTTGGATGCGGGGAATAAAGTAATGGCGGAAAAGAGCAGTGCTAGGAACTACTCCGGCAAAGTTTTCGCAAAGATGAGCGAAAACGGACATGCAAGTAACGGCATTCGGCGTGAAATCCAAAAGTTGGAAGCCGTAGGTGAGCATGATGTCATTGAAGAAATCGGAGAAAGGGGGGCAGAGTCCGCAGTAGAAATAATCGGCAAAGAAGTGGTATTTATTTGGGCCGCCCCTAGAAGAACCTGGACTCACGGCGGTGGCCGGATGCGCTGTCGTCTCTGTCGCCCACATGAACTGGTATCGCTCCCTCAGTGCGGCCGCATCAAGCGCCGGGGGGAAGACGACGTGCTCCTTCTGCATCTTCGCCATCTTGTTCTCTGAGGCAGCGGCATCCACCTCCTTGCCCCTGCTTGCTTTGGGCGGCATGGTGGCGATGGGAGACGGAGGCTGAGGGCGGAGAAGGCGTGGAGGCGGCGGATGAGAGGGGGAAGCTCTGTTTCGACTCAAGGAAGAAGACGGCGGCGGTTCCCAGATTGGAAAAGGCAAGAGGTAAATGAGCGGCGCCTCTACCGATTCTTTTTTTATGGGGAGGACGCGAGGCCGCCTCTTTACTAAAATAATATTGAAACACTTCGCGAGCGCGCTGCTATAACGGCCGCGCTGCGTATGCCCCCCCCACGTCCCACGTTCAATGGGCGTCGTGGGCGGCGCAGTAAATGGAATGATTACGGTGGATAACTCCTGCCACGCGTGCCCGTGCACTGTTTGGGCCTGGCCCAACAACGTCTCGCACCCGTGTATGGCCCAGGCCCGGGGGCTCCTGTCGGTGCACTAAGAATTGGGTCCTTTAGTGCCCCGTACTTGTGCACGGACAGTTGTAGCCACACCTGCGGCAAGGCCTGCCGGGAGACAGCTGAATGCAAGTTCATAAAGTCAAGAAGGCATCCAAGACAAGGCAATGATCAGAAGATAGAAGACTGAAGGCAGGAGCGCCGGCAAGATCTTGCTGGGATGGCTCGCAGCCCCGGCAAGACTCGCACCCGGCAAGCCCTCGCTGCCCTGTCACCGCTCCAGTGCAGTCACCAGCTTGTCTTTTAGCTGTTGTCCTCCTGGTAACGTGTCAGGTGCTAGCGGTGGATGGGCTTAAGCGGTGCGATGGGACGGCCCCTTTTTCCAGCCCCAAGACGCTAAGGGACACCTCAATGGAGCATTTAATGCACTTGTCCTAAACCGTCAGTGTTAGGTATGATAACACTGTAGCTACTTTTACACCTCATGTATGCACTGTGCGCCACTGTTGGTGACCCATTCGAACGTATAAAAGGAGGCCCAAGCCGTAGCTACAGGGGGGTCGGATCCTTTTCAGCCCTTTCTGCATGTGTAGCTGCTGAGTACGGTAGCGCTCCCAGAACTTGAGCTAGAACACACCTAATACAACCAAGCAGGAGTAGGGTTTTACGCATCTTTGCGGCCCGAACCTGGGTAAAATTCCCGCGTGTTGATCATCAGATCTGCTCTCTGTACAAACCCTTCCCATTGCCGAATCGTTAAGGGATCCTCGCGATCCCATAGGTGTCGTTTCTCCGACACAAACTAAAATTTGGATGGTTGTGAACTGGTTTTCAATTTATTTTTGAGTGAACTATATTTGAAATTGTTGAACTAAAATTTGAATGATTGTGAACTCGTTTCGGATTTTATGGAACTAATTTTCAATTCAAGTGAACTGATATAGAACTAGATGAACTAAAATTTTGAACTTGGTGAACTATATTTGAATTGCAATTATCTATTTTATTACTATAAAAGTGGAAAAATTCAAATTTTCATGAACTAAGTTTGAATTATCGTGATCGAAACATCAAAATGAAGTGAACTCAATTTATTTTTGACTGAGTTGAATTTGAACTTGTCGAAGTAAAATTTGAATAATTGTGAACTGATTTCGGATTTAATTTTGAGTGAACTTAATTTGAACTTGTCTAACTAAAATTTGAATGGTTGAGAATTGGTTTCGGATTTCATTGAACTAATTTTCAATTCAAGTAAACTGAATTTAAACTAGATGAAATAAAATTTAGAAATTGGTGAACTACATTTGAATTACAGTTAACTATTTTATTACTATAAAAGTGAAAAAATTCAAATTATCACGAAGTAAGATTGAATTACCAGGAACGAAATATCAAAATGAAGTGAACTCAATTTATTTTTGAGTGAACTGAATTTGAACTTGTTGGAATAAAATTTGAATGGTTGTGAATTGGTTTCGTATTTAATTTTGAGTGAATTGAATTTGAACTTGTTGAACTAAATTTTGAATTGTTCTGAACTGGTTTCGGATTTGATTGAACGAATTTTCAATTCATGTGAACTGAATTTGAACTAGTTGAACTAAAATTTTGAAGTTGGTGAACTGTATTTGAATTACACTTTACTATTTTAGAACTAAGTTTGAAATATTTTGAACGAAAGTTCAAAATGAAGTGAAAATATTATAATTTTGAGTGAACTGAATTTGAACTTCTCGAACTAAAATTTGAATAGTTGTGAACTGGTTTCGTATTTAATTTTAAGTGAACTGAATTTGAACTTGTTGAAGTAAATTTCAAATTGTAGTGAACTGGTTTCGAATTTGATTGAACTAATTTTCAATTCAAGTGAACTGAATTTGAACTGGTCGAACTAAAATTTTGAAGTTTGTGAACTATATTTTGAATTTGGTTGAACTAAAATTTTGAAGTTGTTGAACTATATTACACTTAACTATTTTTGAACTAAGTTTGAATTACCGTGAATGAAAGATCAAATTGAAGTGATAATATTATAATTTTGAGTGAATTGAATTTGAACTTGTCAAACTAAAATTTGAATGGTTGTGAATTGGTTTCGGATTTAATTTTGAGTGAACTTAATTTGAACTTGTTGAAATAAAATTTGAATTGTTGTGAACTGGTTTCAGATTTAATTTTGAGTGAACGTAATTTGAACTTGTCGAACTATAATTTGAATGGTTGTGAACTCTTTTCGGATTTTATTGAACTAATTTTCAATTCAAGTGAGCTGAATTTAAACTAGATTTGAATTATAGTTAACTATTTTATTACTATAAAAGTGAAAAAATTCAAATTTTCACGAACTAAGTTTGAATTAGCACGAACGAAATATCAAAATGAAGTGAACTCAATTTATTTTTGATTGAATTGAATTTGGACTTGTTGAACTAAAATTTGAAAGGTTGTGAGTTGGTTTCGTATTTAATATTGAGAGAATTATTTTTGAATATGTTGAACTAAAATTTGAATGGTTGTGAACTAGTTTCGCAAATAAATTTTGAGTGAACTGAATTAGAACTAGTAGAACTAAAATTTGAATGGTTATGTACTGCTTTCGGATTTGATTGAACTAATTTTCAATTCAAGCGAACTGAATTTAAACTAGTTGAACTAAAATTTTGAAGTTGGAGAACTATATTAGAATTACAGTTAACTATTTTAGTACTATAAAAGTGGAAAAAATTCAAATTTTCATGAACTAAGTTTGAATTACTGTGACCGAAATATCAAAATGAACTGAACTCAATTTATTTTTGAGTGAACTTAATTTGAACTTGGTAAACTGAAATTTGAATGGTTGTGAACTGGTTTCGGATTTAATTTTGAGTGAACTTAATTTGAACTTGACGAACTAAAATTCGAATGGTTGTGAGGTTTCGGATTTGATAGAACTAATTTTCAATTCAAGTGAATTGAATTTGTACTGGTAGAACCAAAATTTTGAAGTTGGTGAACTATATTTGAATTACTCTTAACTATTTTTGAACTAAGTTTGAATTACCGTGAACGAAAATTCAAAATGAAGTGAAAATATTATAATTTTAAGAGAACTGTATTTGAACTTGTTGAACTAAAATTTGAATGGTTGTGAACTGGTTTTGTATTTAATTTTAAGTGAACTGAACTTGAACTTTTTGAACTAAATTTCGAATTGTTGTGAACTAGTTTCGGATTTGATTGAACTAATTTTCAATTCAAGTGAACTGAATTTGAACTGGTTGAACTAAAAATTTGAAGTTGGTGAACTATATTTTGAAGTTGGTCGAACTAAGATTTTGAAGTTGGTGAACTATATTTGAATTACACTTAACTGTTTTTAAACTAAGTTTGAATTACCGTGACCAAAAGTTCAAAATGAAGTGAAAAAAAAAATATTTTAGAATGAACTGTATTTGAACTTGTTGAACTAAAAATTGAATGGTTGTGAACTGGTTTTGTATTTAGTTTTGAGTGAACTGAATTTGAACTTGCCGAACTAAAATTCGAATTGTTGTGAACTAAGTTTGAATTACCGTGAACAAAAATATCAAAAAGGACTGAACTCAATTTATTTTTGAGTGAACTGAATTTGAACTAGTTGAACTAAAATTTGAATGGTTGTGAATTGATTTCGGATTTGATTGAACTAATTATCAATTCAAGTGAACTGAATTTAAACTAGATGAACTAAAATATAGAAGTTGGTGAACTACATTTGAATTACAGTTAACTATTTTATTACTATAAAAGTGGAAAAATTCAAATTTTCATGCACTATGTTTTAATTACCGTGAACAAAATATCAAAAAGTAGTGAACTCATTTTAATTTTGAGTGAAATGAATTTGAACTTGTTGAACTAAAATTTGAATGGTTGTGAATTGGTTTCAGATTTTATTGTAGTAATTTTCAATTCAAGTGAACTGAATTTGAACTAGTTGAACTAAAATTTTGAAGTTTTAATGGTTGTGAACTGGTTTCAGATTTTATTGAGCTAATTTTCAATTCAAGTGAACTAAAATATTAAGTTGGTGAACTATATTTGAATTACAATTAACTATTTTTGAATTAAGTTTGAATTACCATGAATTATAGGTCAAAATGAAGTGAAAATATTATAATTTTGAGTGAACTGTATTTCAACTAGTCGAATTAAAAATTGAATGGTTGTGAACTAGTTTCAGATTTGATTGAACTAATTATCAATTCAAGTGAACTGAATTTAAACTAGATGAACTAAAATATAGAAGTTGGTGAACTACATTTGAATTACAGTTAACTATTTTATTACTATAAAAGTGGAAATTTTCAAATTTTCATGAACTAAGTTTCAATTACCATGAACGAAATATCAAAATGAAGTGAACTCAATTTATTTTTCAGGTAACTTAATTTGAACTTCTTGAACTAAAATTTGAATGGTTATGAATTGGTTTCGTATTTAATTTTGAGAGAATTGAATTTGAACTTGTCGAACTAAAATTCGAATGGTTGCGAACTGGTTTCGGATTTTATTGAACTAATTTTCAATTCAAGTGAACTGAATTTGAACTAGTTGAACTAAAATTTTGAAGTTGGTGAACTAGGTGAATTAAAATTTGAATGGTTGTGAGCTGGTTTCGTATTTAATTTTGAGTGAACTGAATTTGAACTTGTTGAACTAAAATTCAAATTGTTATGAACTGGTTTCAGATTTGATTGAACTAATTTTCAATTAAAGTGAATTGAATTTAACTAGTTGAACTACAATTTTGAAGTTGGTGAACTATATTTGAATTACACTTAACTGTTTTTGAACTAAGTTTGAATTACCGTGAACGAAAGTTCAAAACGAAGTGAAAAATATTATAATTTAGAGTGAACTGTAAGTGAACTTGTGGAACTAAAATTTGGAAGTTGGTGAACTATTTTTGAATTACATTTAACTATTTTATTACTAGGAAAAATTGAAATTATCAACAGTTAAGTTTGAATTACCGTGAACGAAAGATCAAAAAGAAGAGAACTCAATTTATTTTTGGGTGAACTGAAATTTGGACTTATTGAACTAAAATTTGAATGGTTTGGAACTGGTTTTGGATTTAATTTTGAGTGAAATGAATTTGAACTTGTTGAAAAAAAAATTGAATGGTTGTGAACTGGTTTCGGATTTGCTTGAACTAATTTTTAATTCAACTGAAGTGAATTAAGTAGTTGATCTAAAGTTTCAAAGTTGGGGAACTATATTTGAATTACACCTAACTATTTGTTGACCTCAGCTTTCTCTTACTCTTTCAGACTACATGGACATCGGATAACTCACGTGAAAAAACACAAGTATTCTATTTTGCTGGTGTTCTCTGTAACTTAACTCACCTATTCTTTGTTGCAAGTAATATTTTATTTCTCTTGCGCAAGCAAAATTAGTTCTACAACTTTTATTACAAAAATAATTCTAATTCATAAGTCTTATGTACACACATGTGTTTCAGGTTTGAAAAATGACAAAAAGAAAGAAAAGAGGCACATAAAAAACTTCAAAGACCCATTTGATAAAAACTTAGTTTCCACACATTCCATCCAAGCAAGGTTCAGAACCTGCTACATTACATGTAACATCTAAAAGGGTAGAGGGGGCTGGTAGTTCACTACTACATATTCATACAATAGATAGAAGAGTAGACATAAAACACATAACTGGTTGTCTTGCACCTTCTGCATTTCCTCAAGCAGAACCACTCGTGCCCCCACGAACATCTTCGGGAGCTTCAGCAGCACCAGCATCGACAGTAGAGACACTGTTGGGAGAAGGCACCGGACGAATGATTTGAGTCTTTGTAAGACCAAACCAATCGGGCTTGCAAGGCTTCAGCTCCACAACTTTGGTAGCCATCATAACTGCGTAATTGTTAGTGGTTGCACCTTGCTTGAAATTCTTTCCATGGACAGCATTCACAGAGAACAAGTTGTCAAACTTGACAACAACCTCGTCTTCGATGAAATGGTCTGCTACCTTAAATGACCAATCGCCGAGATAGTCGCGAAGCGCATAATCAACACAAAATGATGTTGGGAACATGTTGCGTGACACTGAGAATACATCAACATTGTCCACCAGACCATAATGCAGGCCTAGCTGCTCCTTCGTGCTAATGGCAATCTCTAGTACCTGCGGTGCTCGATCATACAACTACAAAAAAGAAAAGAAAAAGAAAAAAATTAATAACTTGACAAAGATATAACCAACAAGTTAACTAAACAAGAAAATTAAAAATAAAAACAGTAAAAAAGATGAACAAAAACAGTAGTAATTATTAGTCTGTAGCAGAAAGGTTTTACAAAATCTAGATATTCTGGCAGATTAAAGAGCCCTTCAATGTCCTCAAGATACACAAAGGGATAAGCTACAGTATCCAGCAAGCATTATCTTGCAGTTTACATTTCAGTTTAGCAGCGATAAGGAAAAAAACTCAATCATTTCAGCAAATGAAATACCAAACAGAACTATGTGGTTGAGAAGCCAAGTCAATTACGCTGCTATCAGCTAACCCAAGATGTGGTTTTAAGTAAGCATCTAAGGAATAGGTTCTATTGTACAGTATGAAATAGATGAGATGGACGCTACAGTGCACAAGAAAGCTACTACACTTGTAGGTCTGAAAAAACAGTATTGGAACTAGACAAAGAATGTCTATGCAGTAGCAATCTTATTTTAGTTAAGTGACTGACCATCAGGAACCACACAAGCATCATGCAGGTAGGGCCGAATCTTATGATATGAATTAGGACCTCACAAGGCAAATTTCACAAGAAAGAAGCTTGCTCGAGTAGAGTGGCATCAAGCAAGCAAGCAGTAAACCAGAGTCCATGAGCTATTAATAGTAAAGTCAACTACCATACATTACCAAGCAACATCTGGCTACATATGTTCATGTTAACAAGCAATTTTCTCAAATTTGTGTACCCAAATGGAGTGTCATGTTGACTAAGTGGTTTTGCTCTAACACGCATGACTATGAGTGCATGAAAAAAAGATTTTGTATTACTTGGGTAAAAAATGCTATAAATTAGTTTACTGACCAATATTTAATTTCCTGTCCTTAACAACTGTTCTTCTGTACTAAAGTCCTATCACACATAAATTTTCCTCTGCTTGCTTAATTTATTTAAACTGAAGTGCTAGTTGCGTATGACTATAGTCGATACATACAAAAATTATTCATCTAATGCCAAAAAAATACAAGCACAAAACAGGTATAGATAAACACAAAACCATCAAACTTAAAACACAAATTGATTGGCATAAAAAATCAACTTACACGAGAAGTATCATCATCAACTTCATCAGAAGCCACTCTGGGCCTTTTGCCCTACGACAGAAAAATTAACATGTAAATCACAATATGAAAACATAACACAAAAAAACAAGATAAGCATACAAATACAGTAATTATAGAACAACTACAGTTCTTAAAGTAACAAGATAAGTATCTAAAACTACAGTAATTATCCCTATAAATAAGAGATATTGTAGTTTTACCACAAACAAAGTATTTTGAACTATTCATAAGCCTAAGTGCTTATTGTGATGAACAAAAACTATAAACACAATATAGTTGCTTCCACAATCAATTTAACTTGTTTTCCAATCCTACAACTCTAAAATCAATCTATTGACAAAATATAGTTGCTACTGACAAGCAATAAGAAGATGCTTACTTTAAACTCAATACCAATTCCATAAAAAAATAGTTACTACTGACCTAATTTAAATACACAAACATCAAAGGAAGAAACACAAAAATGGTATTGAGATTAGTACAACAGATTCAAGAAAGATACCTTAGCCACCTCTCCTTTTCCGTTTGCTGATGCAGAAGCAAATGTGTCCATCTGCAAAAATTGAGAACCCAAATAAATCAGATACAGAAGAATAAGAATGCCTATTTGTTTGATAATTGTTCCAACAAATCAGATCTACAAAAAAACTATCAGGAATGAAACGAATGCTTGCTCTAGTTGGAGGCATAACATCTACACAGAAAAACAGCAAAAAAAATTAGAGAACCCCTGAACAAATGGTTGCTCCAGGGTTTCAGTCAGAAAAATCAAACTAGTGTACATCAACTGAATAAGCACAACAAATTTATATGGGGAACCCTAAAGAATGAGGGCCACACTAGTCGCACAGAGAATCATAATAATGATTTAGAACCCTAAGAATAACACTACTGACATAGAAATCCTTTCAGAAAAAAGATCTGAAAAAGAACAAAAAATAGAAAGGAAGAGGGAACCACCGCAGACCTCAAGAAAGTGCCTGAGCAAAACAACCCAAGGAAGAACAAAAAGGGACCAGATCCCATCGAAATATCCGAGACATCAAGGGAGAGGATGAGAGGAAACGCCGGAGAAAGAGATGGGGAATGGAGGAGAGGAGAAACCGAGGAGAAACCGTTGGAATGGGAAGGGACTCTGTGTCTGGGGTGGCGCCTCTATATATGTTCAGGTACCTGAACCGGCGGTAGTGGGGTAGTGGGGTGCGTGGAGGGGTAGTGGGGTGCCGGGTTTGACTGGCGGGTTAGTTGGACTAAGTTACATCTATAAAAATGCACTTACACACTCCTGCACTAATTTGATAAGAAAACCACGATGAGGAAAAAAGTTGATAACTGTGTGTCTGTCTGTGTAGATTTTTTTTCAAAACTGGCACGTTTTTTATAGCAATTTCGAAAACTAGCAGTGCTAACACGTTTTTTTCAAAAATAGCACCCCGTCGGTCGTTCGTTGGCCAAAAAGTGAGTCTTCGGTCATCCGTTGGCCGAAGAGGGACTCTTCGGTCAGGTGTTGGCCGAAGAGTGTGTTTTCGGTCAGGCGTCGGCCGAAGACCAGCGGCGCTGGGCCGAAGAGTTGTCTTCGGCCAGCAGAAGGCCGAAGAGTCCTTTTCTGTCATTCGTTGGCCGAAGAGTTCATACTCTTTACGTCAGACGTTGACCGAAGTTGCATGGGAGTACTCTTCGGCTTACACAAGACCGAAGTGTTATTTTTTTCAAATAAATGCATTATAATTCCTGAACAATCATTCCCCCTCTTTGACATGCCAACTTTGTACTTTCCCGCAACCATTTCCTGACATTCTATCTCGTCATTTTGTTTCCCGCCCTACTATCCCACCATTTTCCTTCCCGCCATTTTCTTTCCCGCCCTTCTATCTCGTCATTTTCTTTCCCGCCCTACTATCCCGCCATTTTCGTTCCCGCCATTTTCTTTCCCGCCCTTCTTTCCAGCCATTTTCTTTCCCGCCATTTTCTTTCCCTCCATTCTCTCCTGCCATTCTTTCCCGCCATCTTCTCTTCTGAACCTATAAAACCCCCTCCACAGTAAGGTGGGTGAGCAGGCAAGTGTAGTCTCATGAAGATGTCCGGTTATCATTTCGATCGTAGTTGTTTTCACCCTGGTATGTCCAAAACTCTTCTTAGTTTAGCCGCCAATTTCAAGATAGACAACAGGATAGTTCCATGGGACGAACTCCTCGGTAGTGACATCTTCATGAATGAGTTGGCTCACTAGTTAAGTAGGAGCGGGTGGCCTTCAAGGACCTTTGAGGAGATACGGAAAGAACTTGTCAGGTTGCATGGTAGGTGGAAAAAAGTACAATATAAGAGTGAAGCTTTTCAAAGGGTTGCAGTAGAAGATACTTGGTTATGGAGCCAAGACAGTGAGGACGAAGACGATCTTTTCATGCCGAGCACCAAGCCCAAGATACACGCATCATCGAAGTCCAAGAGTACCGCACCGTCGAAGGGCAAGAGTGCTGCATCAACGGAGGATGACGACGATGACTTCATGCCGAGCACCAAGGCCAAGAGACCCACATCGTCGAAGTCCAAGCCACTAGCACCGTCGAAGGGCAAGAGTGCTGCATCAACGGAGGATGACGACGATGACTTCATGCCGAGCACCAAGGCCAAGAGACCCACATCGTCGAAGTCCAAGCCACCAGCACCGTCGAAGGGCAAGAGTGCTGCATCAACGGAGGATGATGACGATGACTTCATGCCGAGCACCAAGGCCAAGAGACCCACATCGTCGAAGTCCAAGCCACCAGCACCGTCGAAGGGCAAGAGTGCTGCATCAACGGAGGATGATGACGATGACTTCATGCCGAGCACCAAGGCCAAGAGACCCACATCGTCGAAGTTCAAGACTACCGCATCGTCCAAGGGTAAGAGTGCTGCATCAACAGAGGATGACGACGATGACTTCATGTAGTTTGCGGGATGTATTTTTCTAGTTAAGTCGTACCGTTTAATTCAGATGTACTTCTATCTTAATTATCTGTTGTAGTCTCTTTGGAAATGTATCTCGTACCGTTTAGTTGAGTCGTACCGTTTAATTGAGATGTACTACTAATATGAAGTAGACAAGTGTCTTGAAAACAAATCAGTCTCTTACATAGATAATGACTCATACATAGATAGTAACACATACATGAAGGATGTCTGATACATAGATAAGTCCTCACACATGAGAATAGTCTGAAACTAACATGGATGTCTCATACATATATAATCATATCACTGCTGGGGACGGCGACGAGTCTGGACCTTCCTCTGCCGAGGACCGGAAGGCGATAAGCACTGACGCGGTGGGCGAGGGTCACGAAAACCACGACCGTACATAACCTCGCCTGTCACGGTCTGTGTCTCCTGCGTCGGTGGTGGTGGTGGAGTATGATACAGCGGCTGAGAGAAGTCATACGTGTTTGCAGCTTGGTCATCGTCATCGCCTTAGCCGTCTAAGAATGAACCATCACCACTAAGCATCGGCGACTGCACGACATGCGTGAACGGATGCGGCTGGTTGCTGACTGTAGTAGTGAAGCACATGTCAAATTGAATTGTGAACGTACACTGCTTAAAAGAGAAACCAAAAGTAAAGTTACCTGGCCCCATTTGTTGATGCCATGCCGATCCCCCTGGTTGTGATGGATGTGGCTCATGCCATGTCGACCCCCCTGGTTGTGAAGGATGTGGCTCATGCCAGGACAAGCTCCCTGGCTGTGAAGGAGATGGCTCTTGCCATGCCGAGCTCCCTGGATGTGAAAGAGGTGGCTGATGCCATGCCGACCTTCCTGGTTGTGAAGGAGGTGGCGCCGGTGAAGCCATGTGCCGTGACTCTGAACGATGCACAGATGGACGTGGCGGACGAAGTGCTGGCTGTGGGACGTGAGGAACCGCAACGTCCGAAGATCTTCTACATGTCACTGCTGCGTAAATCCCTCGTAGCTTCTCATCAAAACGCTTCAACCATGAGAGGTGCTCTGGCTGTGGGATAGTATCCCCCCTCTCAACCCGCCGCATTAAAGCGGAAACCTCCTCTCGCGCCTCGACTGTCAAGTCACCCTGTACATTGAAGAGTTAGCTAATTGTAAATGTTCAGGTTATGACATGAGTACACATATTACAACCATAATAGAGGAAGTTGGGTACGTACCGCGTGGTGTCTGGTTCCCATAATAGAGGAAGTTGGGTACATATCGCTGGTCAGAGGGGCTTCAATCTGATCAGGAGTAGCACATGGAACCAAGTAGATCCTCGTTGAATGCCTGTAACACTGCAGATACAACCCGAACTTGTCCCAGTCAAAGGGTCGAACCTCATCCCAAATATGTATTGGCGCGGTCCTCCATTCTAGAACATAAAGGCCAATGTTCTGAAGCCAGAAATCCATGGACTTGTTCCCTCCTACGTGGCTCAACCCGAAGCCAGAAACGGGGTAAGCAAAAATCTGAAAGCAGTGCTGACAACTAAATTAGAATTACTTACTTGTGCACGTGTGCCGGTATGTGTGGAATAACTGGAATTTCATCCTCTTGACATCGACCGAACTGTCTCATCACCCTATGAAGAGCCATCTCCTCCACCGTCACGTCGAACACCAATCTCGCCTTGGTCAACCAGTAGTGCCGATCTCTAGTGCACAAGTCAGATATCCCAACTGGATACCTAGATGTTATAGCCTGATGCGAGTAGGGCTCCCAGATAACAACATCCTCGTGCAAAGCATCAAACTGCGTTGTGAAGGACGGGTAGCAGCTCTTCACCTGCATACCCGCATACTGTCTCTGTGCATGACAACAAATAAACATTAGTAATAGTATTGCATGGCAAGAAATAATCTAATGAAATGTTACATAATACAAAATTACCTCTCTTCGCGCCCAAACAGATCCCACAGTAGGCAAGTCGTTAATATGTTGCACATAAGCCCCTGCTATGTCTACCAACCTAAATGTTTTATCAACGCAGACATAGGGTCATCCAATAGGGAACCTCTCATACGACCAGAGCTGCAACAATAGTGGACATCCAACCAGACCTGATCTATGGGAGCTCAACATGCAACCTTTGGACAGGCCTCCGTACGTAGCTGCCAACACAGCAGAACCAAAACTCCTCTGCATAATGTCCCCTGGGCAACGAGCGTCAGCTATCTCTCGTGCAATGCTGATGAGGCGCGCATCGACAGTGGTCACGTGGTTCTCCGTGAACATCGTCTTGCCGAATAACCAAAGAATATATGCTGGCAAGTCACAAAGAGCTACAGGCTGCTCTAGCTCCGCGATGGTTATTGCTAATTTAACCTGATCTTGTTCCATTTTCTGTTTGGCTTTAACCTGCTTCTTAGTAAACTCATCTAGTTTTGACCAAATAAAATTGTATTTGCGGGGCTGGTTCTGCTTGCATAATTTTTTGAACAAGTTCATCAACCGCTTGTTCTTGAACTGTGAGAATTTTTTTGCCCCAAGATGGCGCATGCACCACCGGCTCTGCAGGTCCTTCCATGGTGTTGATTCGTTCTCAGTTGGATCCCTCAGTGTCTTCACGGCCTTCAATATACCAGCATGTCTGTCATGAATGACACACACGTTCGGTCAGTCCTTCACGATGGCAATTTTCACTTGCCTCAAGAACCATATCCATCTTGGAAACTTCTCACCCTCCACGAATGCCATAGCAAGTGGGATGATTTGATTGTTCCCGTCAACACCAATAGCAGTAAGGATTTGCCCTCTGTACTGACCAGTCAGGAATGTGCCATCCACAAACATCACAGGAGGACAATGCGGAAAGCTTCGGTGCAAATAGCAAAAGAAAAGAATACTCTCTTCAACACCTTAAAATCTGGTATACTCGCCAATCTTGTGTGTTGTACGTTAACATAAGTGCCGGGATTCCTCTCCTTCAATACTTGAAGGAGCCGCACAACGTTATCATATGAGTCGAAGAACGTCCCAAACCTTTCCTCCATAGCCTTCTGCTTAGCCCTCCAAGCCTTCCCGTAAGGAATGACATAATTCCATCTGACCTTCACTGCTGTCTGGATGTGTTTTGCTTCCATGTCTTTCTTCTGCACTATCTCAGTATACATGAGTTGCGCAATGAGAGTTGAAGACAGGTTCGGATGATTCACCAGAAGGTTTTTCCTCACACAAGTATGTGGAACAACATCGGTGACAACCCAGTGGATGTTATACTTCGACACGTGCCCGTGCACCTTCCCAGGACAACCTGTTTCAACACATTTCACGGTATAGTTTGTTCGATTTGATATGTGTGTCCGGAAAACCCTCTGCGTGGACATAGCCCACTTTACCACCGCATATTTCAATTTCTTCTTTGTATCATACATAGAACCTATCTGGACTTGGTTCAGATGATACTGCCATGGAGTCTAATGGCCATCGTTGACCGTGAGACCGGTGGATAGGTCCTGATCCCATGCGACAGGAATCGGTACCTCCACTTCATCCTCGGAATTTTCAGAATCCAGATCCTCAGCCAGTCCATCCTCGTCCTCTTCCTCCATCACCCTCTGCATTTCCTCCCCTTCCTCATCGCTATCAGCAAAACCAGAACCAGCTAATATTAGCGACCGACTACTCTGCCCAGTATCGTTACCACACAAATTGTGTGGCACGTAATCTGGCTCTTCCTCGGGTTGGCTAGCATCCACATCCATTGGCTGTGACCCGGATAAATAAATCTCTTTAGCCACTTGACTGCCCTGCCCGGGTTCATACCCCCCCCCCCCACTTGCCATATGGGTGGATTTTTCGGTCTCTGCAACGCCTTAACAGGGTCAACCACTGCTGGCTCCTATCTATCAGCATCAACTCCCACTTCACATTTTTACATGATTTGGTCCACAATGCTTGAATACTGACGGAACATACCCCAGGATCCAGCCCAAAACTAGTTGTCAACCAGTACTTCAACTGTCTAATGTCCAGTCTGTCCGGGTCTGGAAGTGTCATGACACATTTTTTATACTCGCTAAGATCAACCACCAACTCATTATATCTAACATTGCCAGGGCCATAGTAAGTAGTCAAATTTACTGATTCAGACATTTTAACCTGTCAGACACTTCCATCTCATTAATCACAACGAACAAAATTATTACCCGCTACACTAACTAACCGCTAAAATGACAGCACAAACCAATTAACACTAAAAAAATGTGACGCGTGATTATACCTTCGACGCATGTGGCCACCTCACGGAGAACTTGCACCAACGGACAACACCAACGCCACCCCCTCGGCGTCAAGAAGATGCACCTCCTCCTCCTCCTCACCCCACCATGACTCCAACTCACTTGTACGCACAAATAGCTATCCCATAGGAAAAAAAATGACCGTAGGCCGGTGGAGATGGCTACGATCTACCGTTTCTGTGGTTTGGATTCGAAAATGGGTGGAGAAACGGAGAGATCAGCGAGGGGGGGGGCGACGTTACAGAGAGGAACGAGAGAGAGAGAGAGAGCTCGTAAGAACAGCCAGAGGAAGAAGAAACTGGCTCGGGCGTTATCCACGAGCTCTTCGATCGCTGGTTGGCCGAAAAGGCCCGTCCTCGGCCGCTGGTTAGCCAAAAAGGTTTTCGGCCGCTGGTTGGCCGAAGAGGCCCGTCTTCGGCCCAGCTCACGCACTCTTCGGCCTACGCGTAACCGAAGAGGCCTCTTCAGTATTCGGCTGTCCGAAAAGGCCCTCTTCGACCAACGAACGACCGATGGGGTGCTAGTTTTGCAAAAAACATGTTAGCACTGCTAGTTTTCAAAATTGCTATAAAAAATGTGCCAGTTTTGAAAAAAAATCGTCTGTGTATATCCCCAAGTTCCATCAGGATGTATACATGAAGTAGGTAGATTACGGGCAGGAACACGTGGTGCAGTTTGGTGTTGATCTCCATGGTGAAGTGCACACGAAAACGCTAAAAAGTTTGTGCAAAAATAGCTTATTTAACAGCAGCAAGAAAAAACAAGGAAAAAACAAAAAATTAAGAGAAACCCCAAAATAAATAAATTTTAAAAAATAAAACAAGGAATTAATTTAAAAAGTAAAACACAAAAAGATAAAATTGTAAACACAAAAAAGATTAAAAAATATAGGGCAGTATCAAGAAAATCAACTGCATTACTGAAAAAATGCAGTTGATTTGTTCAAGCCCAAAAAATAAAATGGTTGGCTGATTTATTTTAGTTTTACAATGAAGAGTTGAAACTTGCAATGCCAAAACAAAGCAAACATTGCATAGTTTACCAAAAAAATTCTGTTGTTATTGTAGAGACATCTTACAACCGACAAAAAACAGCACCGAAAATTTGGAAAACATCTATAATAAACATAACAAAATATATATCATTTTGGTCTCCTCCCAAAATATATAACCATGATAGTACTCCAGGATTCGAATAACAGTCAGAGGCAAATTTAAACTACTTGTACTGAGTATGTGCTAGTATACTATTACACATATGCTTGTTTGCAAACATGACAGGAATAAACTTCAGACTACCCACAATTAGAAAAAGCATTTTCCTAGGTAAAACTGGCATACTATTACACATTGAAAACTGGCAGATGCATTTTTCTAAGTTCAGTTGCTTGGTTGTAGATCTTCTTCTTTCAACTTGTTCAAGGCACTTTTGAAGAACTTGAAAGCACATATCATTCTGTACTTGGGTATGTTCTCCTGCATACAAACAGAAGGTATACATTTAATTAAGATAGAGGAAAAAAAGATTGTGAAGAAGTACTTTGATTTCTGAAAAACTGCAGCAAGTGTTACCCAGATTAACAAGTTGAATAAAACTACAATTACCAGATCCACAACCTCTTTTTCATTAAAAACATTAAGGAAAAGAACTGCAGAAACAAGTTGAATTAAAAAGAAGTAAATCTTAACTACAATTACAGTTTAATCTCAGGAGGCAAATTTCCAGATTGATATGCAGCTAGGATAAGACAAAAGGAAACTCACATACAACTAGAATAAGACAAAAGAGAAATAGTGGTCTCATTTCATAAAATAAAATAAAAACTTGTTTCAAGTTTGTGATATAAGTAGAATTGTAGTTTCAATAGATTATTTTTAGTATAATTGTGAGATTCTGAATAATACTTCTATTTGATTGATCTGATAGGAGGTTTGTGATTTCATTTTGAAACAGTTTTCAGATATCTACTTTGAATTCAGGGTTGAGTTATCATTTGAAAACTTGTTTTGTCATAAAAAATCCTACAAACCGGGTAGCATGCTCAAATATTTTGTGTATTCAGTATATTTATGCCAAAAAAAAGTTTTCAAAGAGTTCTGAATAAATTACTGCACTGAAAAACTTCATTGATTTGCCATCAAAGTTCTCCATGTATACTGGCAAATAGTGGCCTGAGTCATGCCTGCATAAACAAAAGAAGCTAAAGGTGTTAGAACTAACAAAATACCACTGCCAAATGCATTTTGTTTGACTATGCTGCAAGTCTACACAACCAGCAGTGCACCACATACACACAAACAGATGTCTATCAGTGTACAAAGTTGTCTCATGCGTGCTTGACCAGATAAAAGTTGCTGCTGCTATGGCAGTCAGGGTCGGGATTGGAGGAGAAGTAGAAAAAAAGAGCTGGGTGTGGAAAGGTATGGGGATGGAGAGGTATTGAATGTAGTGGGCCAATTTTTCTATTGGTATTACTAGGATTACTCATTCGAAGTCACATTTAAAAACATTTTGATGTGGTGACCTCTACTTTTAGTTGAATGCAACTACTAGATCATGGCAAAAGAAAGAAAAAAACAAAACATTGCTCGCAACCCTAGCCTCCGCTCTACCATGGTGTAGGGCCTCTACGGCATGCGACTCAAAGCAATGTAGTGAACTAAGTTTTGCTATATATAATTTTATGTCTATTTTGATCTTCTACCCTAGCCTCCGCTCTACCATGGTGTTTGAGAAATATTTTTGACCAAAAATGCATCTGAGGTAGAAGAATACAAAAGAAAAAAAGAAACAAACTTAAATCAAGCATTTTGTTGGGTAGGGTCCTGTAGCTTCAAGCTTGAAATGGAACACATTCTTGAAAGGTTTTTTACAGAGCTTGCAAAGCATGTTGAGGTTCGAAACCTATTTCCATATATATAAATAAATGCATAGTTAGAAGCATTCAAACTAGCTAGAGCAGAATTTAAAAATGTTTTAGTTGAATTCAATTGATATTCTGACTAAACAAGTTCTTACCAAGTTGTGAACAAGTTCTTTTTGAGCAGTTTCCAGCATAGTCCCACAAGGATCAAAAAAGTGAGTTTTCTCAAAAAGAGAGCTTATGCAAAGTATAACCCAAGTGCTTGATCTTATCGTAGGAAAGTATAACTGTTGAAACAAAAAAACAAAGTAGTTTGAATAAAAAAAAGTTTAACAAAGCAGTTTGAATAAATTATGATTAACAAATAAAAAAACAAAGCAATTGGAACAGATATTTACCAAGTCCTGTTTCCAGAGACTTTCTTCTGAATTAATCCTATTAAATTCTCTTTCACAGCTAACTGGATCAAATGTTTCAGGCGTAACCAACAACTTATTATGTGACCATTAAAAGAAAGATAAGAAAAAATGAGTCAACTAACAACTAAAAAACAGTAGAAGTGAAAAGAATAGCAAAATGGCAGTTGTAGATACTCACAGTGAAATAGGAAGTGAAACAGTACTTCTTGATAAAAGGTTTTACGTCAGAGCTCAACTTTGATTCGTAGTTCAGAACTTGAATAAATGAGTTCATAACTACATCTCCAATCTCACCCCTTGCTTTAAAAGAATTGTAGTAGTTCTCATAGCTTACAGGAAATCCATCAAGGTCCACAAAAAGAGTGCTGGAAAGAATAAAAATAATTAACTAGAGAACTATAGGGAAAAGATTTTTAAAAAGAGAGTTTTAAAAAAATGTATGATTCAAATGCATAACTGCCATGACAAAAGTTATAAAAAGAAATGCATCAATATAGTTATATCTAATCTATGTGTGGCTTATAATAAATATTGCAAGCACAGTCACTCTTTGGATGTGTGTTGAAATTATTTGAATTTGATATCAAGGCACAAATTCGTCAAAAAAGAACAAGTTTCCCTGATCATTTCATGCCTATCAAGAAAATACCTAATTGAAAAGTATTAAGTTGTTCTATTTCAATTCCTCGTTCGGTTCATATTTGGTTAACAAAGATTTCTTAGACAAACACTTGTGTGTGGAGAGGGCTGGCTAACAAAACATATCTCATAAATTAATGAGTATAAAAAACAGAGTTTTTGAATAAGAGAATTTACTATGTTTGGAAGAAAGGCTTCCTCAAATTTTTTGACAAAAACTCATCGACTTCTCGAGATATTTTGAGATACTTAGGGTGATCAGGAGATTGAACTTTAGCTGCTCTCTTTTTCCTATTCTTCTTTTCAATTGTGTTTGGACATGTACTTGTTCCAGCTTCCGCATCATTGATTGTAGAAAAGTCTGCACAAATAATATGGAAAAAGGATGAAAAGGAAATAAATAAATGGGTTCAGACTAATACTACAAAAAATTATAAAAAGAAAATAGAAAGGATATAAAAGACGAACTGTTACCTTGTTGCTCAGAAATATCGAAGGGCATTTGAATTTCTACACTTGCATCACATTGAGAGGTTGTTCTGTCTTCTTTTGTAGCAACAACAGGAGTGGTAGGAGAATCATCTTCAATTAGGATGGGCATTCCTTGGTAGAACCTAACTCTATCTTTTGAAGAGAAGAACTGATCATTATAAAACTCCTCTTTGCATTAATTTCACTTGATAAATTTGCATGAGTCGTTCGAGGTGTTGGTTTATTTTTTTCCTCCTAGCAAAGGTAGAAGACATGTTGTTAAAGATCAATCAAAAAAACATCGTAAAAAATGCAAATAAAGTTGAAACAAAACCTTTTTTGATGTAGTAGCTTGGTCAACAGAGTAGCTATTCAGAACTGAACCACGGACATGATTGATTGGAGTTTGGTAAACAGAATTCAGACCAAAATTGTTCTGGGTGGAGGCAAAAAAACAAGTAAAAATAGTTAATTGGTTGATACTATTTTAAAAATCAAAAAAATTGAATCAATACCAGAAATAACTAGCACAACTAATAGGGACAAAATTAAAAGTTGGTTACCTTAAGTTCAACATTGTTTTCAACTTTTGGTGGCGTGGGCTCCTGCTTAGTGGCTTGTTCAACACGAATCTGCATTTAATAGTACTTTGTAAATAACGTTTTTCTTAAAAAAAACTAATACACAGATATTAAAAATTGGCACAATAGGAAAATTTACATCTTGCTTCAAATGTGGATCTGGCTTTACTTTGTCATCAAAATCAACTTTTGCAGTGCATTTCAGACCTTCTGAATTGATTGCTGTACTCTTTGAATCAACTGGGTTGTTCTCAAAGATATCTTCAGGAACATTGGAGACATTAATGACCTACAATTGACAGTATGAATAAATGTTTATCTGTAATAAGAAAAAAAATAACAATAAGAATCTAGTTAAAAAGAACTTAAACAATAAAAACTAGATGAGTCAAAAAAAGAAATACCTCCACATGAGGAACTGAAACAAACTCGGTAGGATTAATAGGAGCATTGTTGACAGGCCCAATAGTGGCATAGGGTGTTTGAGATATGTCTCGTATCTACAATTGAAAGATGAATGAACAATGAAAAAAATCTAGAGCTAATAATAAAAGTAAACAAATGTAATAGAGTAATGGATGCTTACTGGTAGAACTCCAAAAGCTTTCCTAGACTCATAATTCATATCGACCAACGCAAGATACTGGAAATCATCATTCTTAATATGAGATATCCGAGGAAGAGAATAATCCACAGTTGATTGATGATTCTCAATAACATCAAAATCAACAAAATCCAGATAAATGATCTGTCAACCAAAAATAAAAAGTCAGTCAATAAAAAATTGTAGAAAAAGAAAGACTGAAACTCATGAAAAAAAATCTATTAATTGGAAAATAGAAATAATTTACTCCCCAAATAGGAAGACATCCCCCAATATGAGAAGGCTTGTTCATTTCCTCAATAGTTGGTCTGCTCATAATCATTTCAAAGTGACGCTCTGACTCCTCACGCATAAAATCAAGTGCCAACTGCCCAAAGTTGAGTGAGGGAATCGCGGAAACATCTCTTAGAGAATAAAGGAACTTGGTGTTACCAAAGCAATATGAGGCAGGGCACAAAATAGTTGATATGAAATAAAAATGAAGCTTCTGATAAAACTATCTTCAGTTTCGTCACTATGCATAACCTCTTCAATTTTGTTTATTGGCATCTTGTTCCGATGATCAACATACTTTGTTCTTAACTCTGCAACCTCTGATTTCACTTGGGGATCATCACTGCTAAAAACAAAAGGCACGGTGCCACCAGGGAAATCGAAGATTTTGTCAACCATATCTTTTGTGATCTTGATAACTTTGTCCTTGTGCTTGAAATAAGGCTCTACATTACCAAAAATGTGATGATCTAACCACTCAAGTAAATTCATTGGGATGATAAGGTGGTATGGCATATGAAGAAGCGCTTCCATTTTATACTTTCTGATATGACCTAACTGAACACCAGTAAACTGCTTCACAGCTTTGTTGAAACGCATGGTTGACAGTCAAGAAATATAGGTAGGATTGCATAACTTCCTGGGAAACACTCTTGCTGTTGAAAAAAAAGACCAAGAACAACAAATAAGAGGCTGGAAAAAGAATAAGAATAGTTTCACTATACAACCAGAAAAAAAAGACAATTAAAAAAGTTATACAAAAAAAGAGGCCACAGGATTAACTAAACAAGAAGATAAACAAATATATCTGAAACAAAGGTTTTACTCTACAAATATTAAAAGAAACAAGATTTCCAATTCTTATACAGAAATGCATGGGTTTCTTCTACATCTAAAACAAAAGAAACGCAAGAGATAGTTCACACATGGTTGACACTTTTAAAAGAATACACCACCTCCTGTAAGAACAAAGTTGACACAAATTTTTCTATTTACATCAATTTTCTCAACTATCATACTGCAAAAAATATATAAGAAAACACAGGTGAAAAATAAAAAAAAACATACCACCTTGGTCATTCCGGAGACCTCTTGCGGGATATTCAAAATGTTCCTCCCCTGCCGAGTCTTCTACTTGCCCAACATCACCACCTTCTTGTGCTGTAAAACTCAGGTTGAAGTTGAAAAAAATAAATTACCAGCTTCTAACCAATAAATACTACACAAGATGAACAACAACTACTACAATATATCAAAATTCAGAAAAAACTCTAAACATTAGAACACTAAGCGAAAATTGCTCTATATTCGGGTTGTACTTGAAAAACAATAAAAAGCAACTACCAAACAACAACTCCTACACGCAGATGAACACCAATAGTAAAAAATTCATATGAACACAAACTACTACACAAGATGAACATTTGAACACAAACCCTACCACATAATTACTACACAAAAGAAGAACAACAACAATGAACAACTCAGATGAACACCAACTACTACACAACAAGAACAAATTGAACACATACCCTAACCAATATAAAGTACAAAAGATAAATACAAACTACTACACAAGATGAACACAAACCCTAAAATACTAATGGGGATCTGCTGGAAATTCATCAAGCAACTCAACAAAATCACAACTATTTATTCTGTTTTACACCAAACTCAAGAAAAAACGATAGCATCTAACAAAAACTAATCAGAACCAACTACTACAAACTATAAAGACTTGATTTGGTGAACTACGGCTAGGGTTGGCAATTGCACTAACAATTTTCCAACCCAAATCACAGCCACAACACAGCTACAACAACCTATCAAACGAATCAACTAGTTGGCCACCAGATTGATTTGCAGCATAAGACCTAGCCAAGGATCACTAGACACAAACCCTAAGATCACTAGACAGAAACCCTAAGATCACTAGACACAAACCCAACAGCAGCAGAGGCTAGATCCAGACACATAAAAGAGCAACACAGCAATGAGAAGCACAAAAAATCGCGGGAAAACACTAGGGTTCGAAGGGGAACGAACCAGTCGAAGCCATAACGGGGACAGAGCAGAACGCCGGCGTGCGCGAGGCTTGGATGCGCGAGACCATGGATGCGCGAAACAGGGATCCGCGAGCCGGGGAAACGTGGAACAAATCGTCGGAACCGAACCCTAGGTATTCAGCAGCGACGGCGGAGAGGGAGGAAGAGGGGAGGGGAACGGGGAGGGAGGAAGAAGAAGAAAAGAGACGACGCGTCTCTCTGGTGGCCGTACGGGGAGGGGAACGGGGAAACGAAGGAACCAGTATATGGGCCGGCCTAGTAAAAGCGGCTGCAGGCGCCGGTTTGGAGAAAAATGAAGGAACCGGCGCCTGTAGCGCTAAATAGGATTTTCCTAGGATTCCACCTCTTCCCCCTTGGCTGTGACCTAGGGCTTGGAGGGGCTGTTACCCATGCCCCTCCACCTATATATAGAGGGGAGGGGGCGCCCCAAGAGCACACACGAAGCCCTTTGTGCCCCTCTCTCTCCCGTTACTCCATTTTCTCCTCAGATCGCATCTACGGTAGTGCTTGGCGATGCCCTGTCGGGATTGCTCCACCACCATCTCCACCACGCCGTCTTGCTGGTTGAGATCCCATCTACTTCTCCTCCCTCGCTTGCTGGATCAAGAAGGAGGAGACGTCATCGAGCCGCACGTGTGCGGAACGCAGAGGTGTCGTCCGTTCGGCGCTTGATCGGGACAGATCGCGATTGGATCGTGAAGACGCACGACTACATCAACCGCGTTATATACACTTCCGCTTAGCGATCTACAAGGGTTCGTAGATACACTCCCCCTCTCGTAGCTATGCATCTCCATGGATAGATCTTGGGTGTTCGTAGGAAATTTTTTGTTTCCCATGCAACGTTCCCCAACAGCGATCCAGTAATCGCCTAAGTTAAAAACTACTCCGAGTGACGACATCGTCCACACTCGGAGGCTTAGCTGCGATCCAGTAATCGCCTAAGTTAAAAACTACTCTGAGTGAGGACATTGTCCACACTCGGGGGCTTAGCTGCGATCCAGTAATCGCCTAAGTTAAAAACTACTCCGAGTGAGGACATCGTCCATACTCGGGGGCTTAGCTGCGATCCAGTAATCGCCTAAGTTAAAAACTACTCCGAGTGAGGACATCGTCCACACTCGGGGGCTTAGATGTGATCCAGTAATCGCCTAAATTAAAAACAACTCCGAGTGAGGAAATCGTCCACACACGGGGCTTAACCGTGATCCAGTAATCGCCTAAGTTAAAAACTACTCCGAGTGAGGACATCGTCCACACTCGGAGGCTTAGCTGCGATCCAGTAATCCCCTAAGTTAAAAACTACTCCGAGTGAGGGCATCGTCCACACTCGGGGGCTTAGCTGCGATCCAGTAATTGCCTAAGTTAAAAACTACTCCAAGTGAGGACATCGTCCACACTCGGGGGCTTAGCTGCCATCCAGTAATCGCCTAAGTTAGAAACTACTCCCAGTGAGGACATCGTCCACACTCGCTGCCTGACCCTTGAGCTGGAAAGTCGCGAACTTGACATAGTCCGCAGGTCTGACATTGCTGCACTCAAAATGCTTGTTCATGTCACGGAGCCAATCGTCTTCATCGAGAGGCTGCTCACAACAGTGAAGGACTTGGGCTGATTTGCGAGGAACTGGTTCAGAGTTGCAAACTGAGGCTGATTCTGAAAATTCCCTTGATGACCTTGTTGTCCTTGCTCTCTTTCCTGCAGCAACCTGAGCAACATCTGGGTATTCGCATTGGTTGCGGCCATCACTGCTTGCCATGCCTCCGGAGGTGGAGGTGGTGGTGGGGGTGGTGGAGGATCAGACTGCTCCCCCTCACGACCTGGGTTCCCATGAGTTGCCGGAGCCATCCTTAAGATGGACAAGATTATCAGCACACCATTGCAAAGATGATAGAAATAAGCCGAATCAATGGCTTGAAAGAATTGCGACGGAATATCATCAATTGCATTCAAACTGCAAATAGTAAGAACGCTTTCTGCAGGATCTTGATAACATCATCAGAACATGAAGCCACTTGAAATAACACAACAAGTATTGAGCTAAGGTTGCTCGGAACAAATGTACAACCCTTATACATCTGTCGGAAGATGATCCTAAGCACTACTGGAATTCCCACCTAAGAATTTTCGAAGTCTTTCTTGTTTATGCGATTCGGGTTGCGGGCCCAGGAACGCACCCAAGGTAATCAGCTACAACTGCACCCGCAACCTTCCACACCATAATTCAAGAAACTCCGCAAACTCGTCTACCTCAGACACTCGTAACCACAACGATACTAAACATGGCAGTACCCTGGACGCCTCCCCAGTACTGGGTGACTCCAGCCTTATCTTGCCACGAAAAGCATTGAAGCAATTTTGAACATCCTCCGTCCTGAGATACTAAGGAAACTGAATGATAACGATGTGCAAAAATCCCTCGGAGCTCTACTCCTCGATAACAGGAGGCACCAAGACAGAATTCCTTCACATTGGCATCATATAGATTCCAAAATACCCGCGTGATCCTAAAAAAAAATTTGAGCGAGAAGAGGAGTAGAATTAAAATTCCTGAGTCGAATTCCTCACCAGAGTATAGAAGAGGAGTAAAAGAAACCTACTCTCCGATATAACTAGACTCAAAATAGTTTTTCACTAGACTCGACTCGGCCAAGTTCGATCAAGCAAGGGGCTCCTATGGTCGGTATGGCTCTGATTACCAACTTGTCACGCCCAAGATGCGGTCCTATCCCTATTAAGGCTTGTGGCCTCGACGGGGATAGAAGCGCATCTTGTCGTTCGCAAGAACAGTAATACATTGCATACATGTAGGAAGAGATAAGTATATGAGTTGGCTTACACTCGCCACAAGCTATCTTACAAGTCCACACAAATTATTCATACATCATCCAGAAGACAGGGTCCAACTACGGACGAAATCAAACGATAAAAGAAGCAATGCAAAACTGCCTTGCTATCCCAGGATCACCACCACGAAGCTCCCTACTCGTCTGGATACGTAACATACATACGCCTACTCTCTTCATCATACTCCCACTGGAGCTGAGTCACATCATCTAGCACGTTCTCGTCAACACATGTACCTGTATTGTTGTAATCTGTGAGCCACAGGGACTCAGCAATCTCATAACCCGGGTACCGAAACTATGTAAGCCATTGGGTAAGGAATTGGTTAAGTGGTGAGACTGCAGTAGCGCTAAGCATATATTTGGTGGCTAACTTACGAGAACATGAATGTAAATATGGTGGCCTACGAGAGACGGACGTGAGCTAGCATGATCACTAACTGATCCTGAACACCTACTTACGTCAATCATAACCCCACCGTGTTCTCTCTCGGTACATATTCACGAGCAGAGATGGTCACGGTTACGCACACAGTTGGTGTATTTTATTAGAGTTTACTTCAAGTTAACTATAACCGGGTGTTAAACAAATTTCCAAGTTGCCACGTAACCGCGGGCACGGCTTTCCGAAAAGATTAAACCCTGCAGGGGTGCTCCAACTCATCCATCACAAACTAACCACACGCCGCGGGAATAACCTCGACCACGAATCTCGTGATCTTCCTAGGCAATTCCACTGGAAAACCGCAACCTCGAGATAGCCGGAAGAAAAACCGGAATTCCTCGCCCAAGACATTCGAGAAAGGTAAAACAAGTCCAGCAAGACCTCCCGGTGAGCCAGATCCGCTTCTAGAGCCATGCGCTCTCTATCAACAGGCATCATCCGTCTATGCGAAGTGGACGGTTGCCTAGAAAATGCCTCGAGTTGCCCCGAGGTGGCACCGCCGACTGCTAGGTAGGTGGACCAACACTCATGAGGAGCACTGGCCCGGGGGGGTTGATTAATTATCCACGGGGTAGCTATGCACTATGCCATTTATTAAGTTGTTTAGCAAATGTAGTACCAATGTTGGGTCTTGCCAGACAAGTTTTAATCTAAAACGAATGGTCAAGGGGGTCCCCATAACAACCCCGAGCATGTTAGGAGCACAAAAATATGGAATATAACACCAGTACTCGGAACTAGTGCGGCAAAAGCGGAACAAAACACTGAGCAAAAGGCCAAGCCTTCCACCATTGCCAGATATATATGTGCATCAAATTAAATAACAATAATAGAGTGATATAACCAAAATATCCATGTTGACACATGGAAGCTTGCACCTGCAACTAGCAATGCTATAAGATAAGGGCTGAGTAGCGGTAACATAGCCAATCAATGTTTGCTAGGTGGTGGAGGGGTTAGAGGCTTTCATGGCAATTTGGAGGCTGACAGTTTAAGTGGTAGGTAACGGAAAACATAACGGTAAAAGCGATACATCTAGCAAGGCAAAAATAGTGTCGGGATCCGGGTATGATCATCTTGCCTGTTGGTTCTTCAGAGGGACAAAGGGCTGGGTCCTCGTAGTTGTACTCTCCGGGATCCTCGTACTCAGGCTCAACACTCGCGTCTACCCAAAGAGAACAGCAACCAATAAACAAATAGCAAGGTGCAATGCACAAACAAGATGATGCATGGTCATATTAAGAAATATAAGATGGCAAGCCTATGCTAGTCATGTTTCACATGCATTTATTAAGTTGTTTAGTATTCTGTACATAACCTCAATATTACTTATTTGAACATGCATGATCATGGCAAATATGGATGCTTCATGCAAAATTGATGCAAATGCACATAAAGAACGTAGCAAACGGAGTTACGTAGCTCCCGGTACGCTCCCGGCAAGATACAAACTTTAACGAAGACAAAACACAACATGAGGCAATCTCTGGGCTATACCTTGGTGTTCCAAGGATGCCACTGGATAGGAAATGAAATTCTAGTAAGAATAGACCTAAAGATCAAGCAAAACAATGGAGTATAACTCCCACAAGTCACGAAACACTCAAACACACATTCTGCCCACAAACAGCAACATGGCATCTTGTCACACACATAACCAGAGCTACAACAGGTTTAAAGTCACAACCAAGGCATGTACATGGAGTCAGGAACATTCTTAACAAAACATCTATTCATAGCAACATGAAAGGAAGCATGGATCAATAGCATATGTGCTCACAAGATGGCATGTTGAAACAGATTTCAGGGACTTAGTGAAAATTCCAGTTTCTAGATCCTGAGTTAGCACGTAGGCAAATTAACAACAAGTCTAAATATGCTACATGCATTTTTAAGACATGAAAATTAACAGGATGGTAGAGGGCAACATCCACTACAATTCATTAGCACTGAGCATGAGCTAGAACACAACATATCACTTGGTAGCATCCTCTAAACATGGCATAAAAATAACAGCAACTACTCAGACTTAGCCAAAATTTAGCAAGGGCAAAACTGGACACATGTTAACAGAATAGCAACTTGACAGCAGGTTTTAAATATGTTGCAAGGTCTTAATGCTCAAGTTCTTAGCACAATCAGGTAGAGCATGAAGAGCTCAACAAAACATGTTAAGGCCCCAAACTCAAAGGAACAACACATCCATGGGAACCATCATCTAAACATAGCAAGAAAATAACAGCTTCTAACACTTAGCAACATTTGAGGCATGCAACCAGTGTTATCTCTTAGCATGTTAACAGCAAGAAACCCACATATCCACAAGTTTATCATGCCAAACAAAATAACCAGGGCCTAGTACCCACAAAACACTAGCATATTCATGTTGACAAGTTTCACATATGTTGCATAGGTTAATTCATATGAAAAAGACAAAATGGCATGTTGGGACAAAAATGACATTTTGCAAACTTGCTCAAATGCCCAAACAAAGTTCAGCATTGGATTCCTTGGGAAATTCTACCCAAAAATCATATATCACACTCATATGTACAAGTACTGCACAAGCACTTATAAGTCAAAACTTACCCAAATGGATCTCTCCCTATTTGGCATCTTCCTGATTTGGCAGGCTACCAAATTAGGATAAAAACAAACCAGAGAGGATAAAACAATAAAAATAAATAATAGAAGGAGGGGGGAACCCACTGGCGGTGAGCCAGGGCCCCCTGAGAGGCTGACAGGGTGACCCCTCAGGCCCACATGTCAGGCACACACACACAGTAACTCCACAGCCCCAGGAAATCACTCAGAAAATAAAAGGCCCGGGGGGGAATTGAACCCACGCCCTCCTGGTCGAGCTGGTTCGGTCGAACCACTTGGCCAGGCACTCGGATCTAACCAGAGACAGGCTGCACAGAACATAACACATCACTTGGTGACAGGCCTGGCCCCACGCGACAGAGACACTCACACAGATACACACTCTCATCTCGCCGGCGACGAACAGTGGCGGAGCACTTGCGATGGAGGGGGCTACGATGACCAAAACTAGCGGCGGATGGCACCACACGACGTGCAACACGAATCCGCACACACGTGCACACGCACACAGCCAGAGATGCGCTAGAACACTCCCGGCGTTGAGGAACTCCGGCGGCGACGGCGGAGTCGAACAGCGAGCTACGAGGAAGGGATCGAGCACTACAATGCAAAAACGGAACCTACGCACGGTCTGGAGCTCAAGCACATACGCGCACACGCAAGAACTGGACGGATCACTCGCCGACGACGAGATCCGACGGCGGCATGAACCTGACTACGCGGATACGGTGACACAAGGAGCAAACATGCGCAAGAATCTAGCGGGGACGGGGACAAGCTCACAGGGAAGACGCTCGAGTCGACGATCGGGCTTGGGGAAGAACGACGGCGACGAATTCGGGCGGCGATGATCGGCGGGTGCGGAGGAAGGAGGAAGCAATTCCGGCGATCCCTGGCGTCCCACGAGGCAGCAGACGATGACGAGGAAGAAGAGGATGATGCGGAGCGATCCCGACGCTCGCCTGCTCGAGGGGCTCGCCGGGGATGGACCCGCGAAGATCGACGCTCTCTGAACCCGCTCACTCTCTGAATCCGGGGGAAGAACGAACCTGGCGGCGGCGAGAAGGAAGAAGGGGAAACCCTAGGGGAAGGCACGCACGCCGAGGGGAATTTATAGGCCGGGAGGCATGGCACTAGCCTCACCACCCTGGCCATGGCGGGTCCCCGCGCGGGAGCTCTCTGAGAGGGAGCTGGAAAGCGAGGAAGAAGAAAGGAGGAAGGAGAGGCTGACGCGCGGGCCTGGGGCACGCCACACTGGAGGGAACCAGCGCATGGCCTAGCTGGGCCACGGGGAAGGAAGAAGCCTAGGTGGGCCGCCACTCTCTCTCGGCGCAAAAATAAAACCAGGCCTTTCCTATTTAAAATAACTAGCACACAAGAAAATAAACCAGGCAAGTTTGAAAAGGAATTGGGAGGAATAAAAATAAGTTTTGGAATCAGCAAATTATGCTCTATTTAACAAAAATGGAGATGGCATTTCTAGAGAAAAGAAATAAAACACATATTTTTATCTGCCAATCTGCTTTGCAAAGAATCCAAAGGCAAAATAAATCCAAACATTTATGAGAGTTGAACCACATTTCTTCTCAGATTTTATAGAAGAAGTGCAACATTTTTAATACATTAAAACAACAAGTAGTATATTAGCATGTGGAATATTATTTGAATAGGAGAGAAAAGGAGATAGATTTGATATGGGAAATGGAGAAGAACTCAACTCAAACATCACAACATCAACACATACCACACCACAACACAAGCACACACTCATCCACAACACATACCATATCATGACAACCAAAGTGATGCACTTGACAAATATGATGTGATGCCATGATGCATGAATGACAAGAGGCAAAGTGAAACTCAAACTCATGATAGCATTGCAAACATCCCATGAAAGTCTCACATGACAAATATTACAAAGGTTGGAATGAATGCACTTGGGCTGTTACAGTCGGGGACTTAGCCGCAATCCAGAAATCGTCTAAGTCAAAAACAACTCCGAGTGAGGACATCGTCCACACTCGGGGACTTAGCTGCGATCCAGAAATCGTCTAAGTCAAAACCACTCTGAGTGAGGATGACCTCCACACTCGAGAGCTGAGCCAAGCGCTCGAATAGTCATATAAAGGCAATCGAACTGCGTATAATTCAAAGCAAAGGTACACATAGTTGTGGCCGCTAAATCACGGCGAATGTACGGTTACATAAACCACTCGGCATACCGAGGAAAATATCACTTTAAGTTTTTTATCCAAGGATCACTCGGCTGTAGTCAGAGCTGCTCTGTCTAGGAAGGTATCGAGGTCGATGAAGTCCGCAATCCGAGTGGCAGCTACAAGGAATGTCTCCATGAAGTCTTAGATCTTGGCATTCTTCCTGTTGACAACCTTCAGTGACTTCAACTTCTCCTCATCCACGCCCTTGCAATGCACGCAAACGAGGGAGAGGGCGCTGTTGGCACCAGCGCGAGCCGCGGATTTCTTCCACGATTGCACTTGGTGTGGGACATCTCGCAGTCGGTTGATGAGGGCGTCTAGATCATTCGAGAACTCCTCTCCGGGGCGACTTCTTGGTTAATGTCCTTGACAGCAGTACGCAGACGCTTGAGGAAGATAGTGACCTCCCCGATACACTCATCCAGCCGGAGCAGAGCAAGACCCGAGCTATCACGAAGGATGCCCGCAGTCGGATCCAGCTCCTTCTCAATCTTGGAAGTCTCTTCTTTGGCATCCACGCAGAAATCTGTTGAATCAATGAAGAAAAGGGAGTTACGAGAGGACGAGTAAAGAATCAAAGCGACTTGAAATGCAGTCGGGTCATTGACATACCTTTGAGCTTCTCGTTCATTTCGTTGCCGAAGTCCTCAATGAACTTCTCCAACTTGAGTCTCTTAGATGCAACCTGCTTCAACTTCGTCTCGGCCTCAACAGCCTCCTCTATAGATCTCTTGGTAATAGCCTCCAGCGTCTTCTTCTCCTCCTCCCACTTCTCGAGAGACTTCATCTTGTCCTCGGCCTCTTTCATCTTTCGACTGGCCTCCTTCTGGGCACACGCCAGCTCGTTGTCTTTCTTCTCCAGGGCCTCCTTCATGGTGTCTATAGAAATGGAAGCCCATGGTCTTTTAGTAAGTTGAAGATTTTCACTACGTACATCTGATAAAGTACTTTCAGTCAGACAGGGAAAAAGAACAAGTTCTAAAGCAGTCGGGCAGAAAGCGCTTACCTCCGAGTGATCGCTTCTCTTGTTCCAGACGCGCACTCTTGATCTTCTCGGCCTCAAGGCTGAGGCGCAGGTCTTGTACCTCCTTCTCTAGGGCGTTGTAGCGGGTCCCAAGCTTGCACACGCTCTGCCAATAGAAAACAAGGTAACATCAATGAAAACAATCGGATTCAAGATAAAGGTTCATTCTGTTGAACTACAAGACTCTAAGACTCCCGCCGACTGCTTCAGTCGACGACAGTGTCGGGGACTATACCCAGTGGGTGCGCTCAGAGCGCCCCCACTAGAATTATACTGAGGATGAGGTACTTCCACAAACTCTGTAACAGGTTCTACCTACTTGGTATGAGGTACTTCCACATGCTCAGTAACAGGTTCTACCTACTGGGGATGAGGTACTTCCACAAACTCAGTAACAGGTTCTACCCATTCGGAGAGAGGTCCTCCTCACTCGGGATGAGGTACTTCCACAAGCTCAGTAACTGGTTCTACCTACTGGAGATGGGCAACAGGTTCTACACCCTGACGGTCAAACGTCGAGAGGCTCTGGTCCATGGACCATCACCGCATCTTCTTCGACAAGTATCGCTTCACTCGGGATGAGGTATTACCTCAAGTACCATTTGGACTCTAAGACTCCCGCCGACCGCTTCAGTCGATGGCAGTCTCGGGGACTACACCCAGTGGGTGCGCTCAGCGCACCCCCACTGGAGAGTAACAGGTTCTACACCTCGACGGTTAACATCGAGAGGCTCTGGTCCATGAACCATCGCCGCATCCTCTTCGACAAGTATTTCAACACTCGTAATTACTACAAACGTCACACGGATTCTAAGACTCCCGCCGACTGCTTCAATCGACGGCAGTCTCGGGGACTACACCCAGTGGGTGCGCTCAGCGCGGCCCCACTGGAATCAGAGAACACACCCACTGGGTGTGCCCCCGACGCTAACCCACTCGGGACTTCAAGAAACTGTGTACAAGACAAAATTTCCGACTGAAGATGGTACTTACAAGAGTACTTGCTCGGACGTTCTTCTCTAGAGCCTTGCTGGCGTCATAGGCCTCTTTCAGCCTATCGTTCATCAACTTCAGCTGGATCAGCGCCTCCTTGCTCGCTCCCACCTGGTCCTCCAGGACGTGGTGTAGTCTAAAGATGGTATCCACAGGAGGAGTTGGCAGAGGAGATCTGAGTCCGGTTCCGGCCACCGAAGAAGTTCCCCGAACCGGTGTTGATGCTTTAGTAGGCGAGGCATCCCACATCACGACGTTTGCATCGGCGGAAGGATTCGGCAGGTCGACCTTGTCATCCACGTCAAGTTCTATCACTTCACGCGGATCTACAAACACTCGAAGATCATTCGGGAGTAAGCCCAAAGGAGAAACACAGAGTTCGAAGATCATGTCCGAGTGAATTCGAAGATTTTCTTCTGAAGACGCAGCGTCAACGTTAGCTTTGTCCTTCTCCAGCGAAGCAGTTGAAGTGTCAATTCCGCAATGAAGCCACTCAGAATATCGCACCACTCGACCAAACAACAGAAAGAGCAATCGATGCAAAAATACTTACGCTAAGTCCACCGGCACGTTCATTTTGGTCTTCGGCAAAACAGCCTTCCGAGGTTTGTTGACAGTGTCCTTCGGCTGCTTGGCGGTCTTCTCGGGTGACGGTGCGAGCTCGCCACACCCGCGCTTCAATGTCCGAATGGGAAGGGCAGGCGCTGAGGACTTGGCAGCACCCGACCCTTTGGTGTTGCCCCGACGGACCCCAGGGTCCTGGCGCGCCTTGGAGTGGGGCTCGGGCAGAATCTCCCCCAATGGAGAGGATTCCGCCTCGTCTCCTAGGTCCGAGTCCTCCTCCCCCTCCTCTTCACCGCTCTCGCTATCGTCCACGTACTCCTCTTCGCCGTCTGAGCCCTCATGGCGCTCGTTGTCGCTTCTCACATCAGTGGGGGCGTTGTTGACAGCGGGTATCAAGCTCACCATGCTCGTGAAGGCCTGCCGAATGAAATTTATGTTAGCCAAGGTTTTTGCCAGCGAACACCATAATCACTCAGAAAACAGCAACAACACACGGAATTTACCTCATTCACTCTAGATTCTCAGCCGAGAATGGAGGCACCTGCCTCGTCCCCCTGGGTTTGTCACGAGCCGGAGTGATAGCCTTGAGCTTGTTCTCCACGGCCTCGGCACTGAGTTCCTCCGAGTGCGTACGTGTGGGGTCACTCGGCCCCAAGTACAACCACATGGGGTGGGCTCTGGCCTGCAGCGGTTGGATTCTCCTCTGGAAGAAAACCTCCAACAGGTCCAGACCATTGATGCCTAGATTCACTAGGGCTACCAATGCAATCACAAGGTTGTCTACTTCCATTTCTCCTCCTTGGTCACAGTCAGTTTGGGAAGCTGCCGAATGCGCTTAGCCGAATACGGTGGGAGACCCGATTGGCTCTCGCTGACTGGGACGTCCTGGCAGTAAAACCAAGTCCCTTGCCAATCCTTGACCGTTTCAGGAAAATTCACTTGCGAAAAACTACCCTTTCCCCTCATCTGGATGCCTAAACCCCCGCACAACTGGGCTATATTCGTCTTTCCCCCAGTCTGAGCAGATATCTTTACAGTCATCACCCGGCACGTGAACAGGTGTTTGAACAGACCCCAGTGAGGATGGCAGCCGAGGAAGTTTTCGCAAAGGGAAATGAAGGCCGCCAAATAGGAAATGGCGTTGGGGGGAAGGTGGTGGAGCTGAGTGATGTCTACTACACAACTTGTTCTTGTAGACTCGTGTTGGGCCTCCAAGCGCAGAGTTTTGTAGGACATTAGCAAATTTCCCTCAAGTGTATGACCTAAGGTTTATCAATCCGTGGGAGCCATAGGATGAAGATGGTCTCTTTCAAACAACCCTGCAAACAAATAATAAAAAGTCTCTTGTGTCCCCAACACATCAAGTACAATGGTAAATTGTATAGGTGCACTAGTTCAGCGAAGAGATAGTGATAGAAGTGTAGTAATGATAGTAGATATTGATTTTTGTAATAGTAACAATAAAAAACAACAAGGTAGCAAGTAACAAAAGTGAGCACAAACGGTATTGCAATGCTTGAAAACAAGGCCTAGGGTCCGTACTTTCGCTAGTGCAAACTCTCAACAATGCTAATATAATTGTATCACATAACCATCCCTCAACGTGCAACGAAGAATCACTCCAAAGTTCTTATCTAGGGGAGAACATAAGAAGAAATTGTTTGTAGGGTACGAAACCACCTTAAAGTTATCCTTTCCAATCGATCTATCCAAGAGTTCATACTAAAATAACACCAAGTTATCCTTTCCGATCGATCTATCTAAGAGTTCGTACTAAAATAACACCATATGATATGCATCAACCAACTCTAATGTCACCTAGATACACCAATGTCACCACAACTATCCATGAGTTAATTATACGATACGCATTGAACAATTTCAGATTCATAATACTCAATCCAACACAAAGAACCTCAAAGAGTGCCCCAAGATTTCTATCGGAGAACGTGGTATGAAAACGTGCAATCAACCCCTATGCATAGATCCCCTAGGTCACCGGAATCCGCCAGTTGATGCCTCAACATATATCACGTGAATCAATAGAATACCCCAATGCCACTACGGGTATCCTACGCAAGACGTACATCAAGTGTTCTCAAACCATAATATTCAATCCGACATAACGAGATCTCAAAGGTAAAGATTCAATTCATCACAACAAGGTAGCAAGGGAATAACATCATATGATCCGACTATATTAACAAAGCCCGTGATACATCAAGATAGTGACATCTCAAGAACACGAGAGAGAGAGAGAGATTGAACACATAGCTACTGGTACAACCGTTAGCCCCGAGGGTGGAATACTCCCTCCTCGTCATGGCCTCCGCCGGGATGATGAAGATGGCCACCGGAGATGATCTACCCTCTCCGGCAGGGTACCGGAATGCCTCCAATTTGGTTTTTCGTCGATACAGAGAGTTTTGGTGGCGGAACTTCTCATCTAGGGTTATTTCTAGTGGTTTCTGAATATATAGGATTTTTGGGCGTCGGTTTCACGCGAAAGATGGGCCACGAGGGGCCCACAAGACACCAGGGCGTGCCAAAGGGGGCTGGCGTGCCCTGGTGGGTTGTGGCCACCACGTGGCTCTTCTGGCCCTCCCACGAAGCTTCTAGTGCCTCTTTTGTTCCAAAAAAATCGTCAAAAAGTTTCGTTGCATTTGGAGAACTTTTATTTCTGCACAAAAAACAACACCACGGTAGTTCTACTAAAACAGCGTCAGTTCGGGTTAGTTCCATGCAAATCATACCAAAACCATATAAAATTGTTGTAAATATGGCATGGATACTTCATAAATTATAGAAACGTTGGAGACGTATCAGCATCCCCAAGCTTAATTCCTACCCGTCCTCGAGTGGGTAAATGATAAAAGAAAATAATTTATGAAGTGTGGATGCTAGCATAGTGCACAAGTTTGATTAATGATAATTTCAACCACTTTTCCTAGCATCATAACAGCAACTCTTTCTCATAAAACTCATCATGATAAAGTAGCAACCAATTCACATGTTATGTTTCAAACAATGAATTCTCTTGAAACTTAACAACCTATGTTCTTAGTCACCAAACAATTGCAATTCAACTTATTCTCAACAAAGTCTAAGTAAGAGCTCCACATACTCAATCATCATATAGTCTTTTATGATTGCTAGTACTCAAAGCATATTTTTGAACAAATCGCATCCATTGAATATAGAGAAAGATAGGGGCTTAATGTTTTGCCTCCCAACTCATTTATCATAGAGATAATTGTCAACAATAATAAGTCATGATCAAAATATATTTGACTAGCCATATGTGCCTAGATCTTTCCCCACCACATGATGCTTGCCAACTAGAAAATAATTTAGGTTGAAATGAGAATGCATACTATTGACTTTTGCATAAAAGTAAATACTAAAAGGTACAAGATAGGACCTTCGAAGAGGGAAGCAGAGGTTGTCATGCGCTTTTTGGTTTTGTATGCACAATCCCTAAATGCAAAAGAACGTCACGTTATATTGCCCCTTATGATAGCAACCTTTATTATGCAGTCTGTCGCTTTTATTACTTTGCCATCACAAGTTCGTACAATGCTCAATTTTCTCTTACACTAAATGATCAAATACATTTAGAAGCAATTTTTATTGCCTTTTTGCAACGATGACAACTTACTTGAAGGATCTTATTCAATCCATAGGTAGGTATGGTGGACAGTCATGGCAAGAAACTGGATTTAAGGGTTTTCGGATGCACAAGTAGTATCTCTACTTAGTACGAATTTTTGGCTAGCAAAAGATCCTAAGCAAACACCACATGTTGGAGGATCCATAACAATATAACTTCTATGCAAATATACACAACCATAACTCATTACATTGTCTTCCTTGTCCAACTTCAACTAATTTGCTCAAGTTTGAAAATAATTAATGGGTATTCACAATCATAGAAGATGTCCAAGATAATATATTTGTATGTGAAAGTTCTCTTCCTTATATTAATCATTCACGAATTGCTTGTATGTCTAATATTGTGATTGTCGAGCTTCAAAATATTTCACTTTTTAAACCCAATGTGAAGCAACTACTAGGCATGATATGAACATATAATTTCAACTTTATGGTATTCAATTCATTCAACGATTTACTCATAGGACATAAGTGAAGCACAAGAGTAAATGAGAAGCTACTCCAAAAAGATATAAGTGAAGATCAAGCGAGTAGTTAAGTAAATGGGTAGCCATTTGAGAACTCTCTCTCATCTAAAAACACTCAGATATGAGTATTTTATTTAAACAACGAGCAAAAGAAAAATAGAACTCCAATAATAGCACATATCATGTGGACAAATAAAAATTTAGGATCAACATAGGCTAACCGATAATTGTTGATGAAGAGAGGTGGGATGCGTAGCATCCCCAAGCTTAGATGCTTGAGGCTTCTTGACATATTTACTTGGGGTACCTTGGGCATCCCCAAGCTTGAGCTTTTGTATCTCGTTCAATCCTCTCATATCATGGTTTCACCTATTCTCAAAAACTTCATCCACACAAGACTCGAAAAGAACTCATGGGATACGTTAGTACACATAAGAATAAATCAACACTTCATGTACTGCCAAGACAAGTTTCATAAAAATTTCCAAACATTATTTACTGTATACTATCATTTCCACAATTTATATCTACCAATATAGGCTATGGAAACTATAGGATAAGTAGATAACAAACTATGACAGCAATCTGTCCAAATAGAATAGTCTGTAGCAATTTATGAAAACCGTGTACTTATGTAACACAAAAAATTATGAAAATTTAGGAAGTGATAAAGAATTTATATGACAACACTGTATAAAAATTTCAGAAACTTTCCACTTTCCAATAAAATATGAAAATTCAAACACTACAGAGAAAGTTTCTGTTTTTACACAGCACACATCAAACATGCAATGCAAGCATCCTAAGGCAATTCTTGGAATTTTTTATTAAAAAAATATTATAAATAACACCTAACATAAAATAACAAAATATAATGATGATCCAAGCAAAGAACATATTATGTGACGAATAAAAATATAGCTCTAAGTAAGATATACCGATAATGTTGAAGAAGAAAGAGGGGATGCCTTCCGGGGCATCCCCAAGCTTAGGCGCTTGAGTCTTCCTTGGATATTACCTTGGGGGTGACTTGGGCATCCCCAAGCTTAGGTTCTTTTCACTCCTTATTCTCCTCATATCGGTGTCTCACCCAAAACTTAAAAACTTCAATCACACAAAACTTAACGGAACTTCGTGAGATGGGTTAGTATACCAAATAAATATCATTCACTTAAGTACTGTCAAGACAAGCTTCATAATTGTTATCACATAATACCTACTGTATTCTACCATTCACATAATTTATATCAGTGAATATAAGCTATGGGAACACTAAAACAACCTAACTATGCATGCAAAACAGAATCTGTCAAAAACAGAACAGTCTGTGAAGATCTGTAGTATAACCATACTTCCCTGTATCTAAAAGTTCTAAAAAAATAGGACAACCTGAAGAATTTGTATATAAACACTGTAAAAATTTCAGATCATTATCACGCTCCAGTAAAATATGAAAATTCCTGTACTGGAGTCAAAAGTTTCTGTTTTGGTTCAGCATCAATTCTACTCATCTTGTGAGTCATCCCAAAGGCTTTACTTGGCACTTTATTGAAATAAAAGACACAAAACATGATTAATACAGTATATTAATTATGTGAACACTCAAAAACATAAAGTAAAAGTGTTGGTTTGTCTCCCATAGCGCTTTTCTTTAAAGCCTTTTAGCTAGGCATGATGATTTCAATGATGCTCACATAGGAATAGTATTTGAAACATGTAAGAGAGCATCATGAATCTCATGACAAGCACATTTAAGTCTAACCCACTTCCTATGCATAGGGATTTTGTGAGCAAACAATTTATTGGAACAAGAATCGACTAGCATAGGAAGGCAAAACAAGCATAACTTCAAAACTTTGAACACATAGAGAGGAAACTTGATATTATTGCAATTCCTACAAGCATATGTTCCTCCCTCATAATAATTTTTAGTAGCATCATGAAGGAATTTCACAATATAACTATCACATAAAGCATTCTTTTCATGATCTACAAGCATAAAATTTTCATTACTCTCCACATAAGCAATTTTCTTCTCATTCATAGTAGTGGGAGCAAACTCAACAAAATAACTATCATAAGACACTTGATTGACATAACCACATTCAATATTAAAATCATGATGAAAAGTTTCATGGTCACTATCACTCTTTATAGCATGCATGCCATCATCATAATCATCATAGATAGGAGGCATGCCATCATCATAATAAATTTTCTCATCAAAACTTGGGGGACAAAAAATATCATCTTCATCAAACATAGCATCCCCAAGCTTGTGGCTTTGCATATCATTAGCATAATGGATATTCAAAGAATTCATACTAAGAACACTGCAATCATGCTCATCATTTATGCCAAACATTTTATTGAATTCTTCTTCTATCGATTGAGCACAATTTTCCTTTCCATCATTTTCAAGAAAGACATGATAAAGACGAATAATATGAGGCCACCTCAATTCCATTTTTTTTGTAGTTTTCTTTTATGAAACCAAACTAGTGAAAAACAAGAAACTAAAAGATTTAATTGCAAGATCTAAATATATACCTTCAAGCACTCACCTCCCCGGCAACGGCGCCAGAAAAGAGCTTGATGTCTACTACACAACTTGTTCTTGTAGACTCGTGTTGGGCCTCCAAGCGCAGAGTTTTGTAGGGCAGTAGCAGATTTTCCTCAAGTGGATGACCTAAGGTTTATCAATCCGTGGGAGGCATAGGATAAATATGGTCTCTCTCAAACAACCCTACAACCAAATAATAAAAAGTCTCTTGTGTCCCCAACACACCAAATACAATGGTAAATTGTATAGGTGCACTAGTTCGGCGAAGAGATGGTGATACAAGTGTAGTAATGATAGTAGATATTGATTTTTGTAATAGTAACAATAAAAAACAGCAAGGTAGCAAGTAACAAAAGTGAGCACAAACGGTATTGCAATGCTTGAAAATAAGGCCTAGGGTCCGTACTTTCGCTAGTGCAATCTCTCAACAATGCTAATATAATTGGATCACATAACCATCCCTCAACGTGCAACGAAGAATCGCTCCAAAGTTCTTATCTAGGGGAGAACATAAGAAGAAATTGTTTGTAGGGTACGAAACCACCTTAAAGTTATCCTTTCCAATCGATCTATCCAAGAGTTCATACTAAAATAACACCAAGTTATCCTTTCCGATCGATCTATCTAAGAGTTCGTACTAAAATAACACCATATGATATGCATCAAACAACTCTAATGTCACCTAGATATTCCAATGTCACCACAACTATCCATGTGTTAATTATACGACACGCATCAAACAATTTCAGATTCATAATACTCAATCCAACACAAAGAACCTCAAAGAGTGCCCCAAGATTTCTATCAGAGAACGTGGTATGAAAACGTGCAATCAACCCCTATGCATAGATCCCCTAGGTCACCGGAATCCGCCAGTTGATGCCTCAACATATATCACGTGAATCAATAGAATACCCCAATGCCACTATGGGTATCCTACGCAAGACGTACATCAAGTGTTCTCAAACCATAATATTCAATCCGACATAACGAGATCTCAAAGGTAAAGATTCAATTCATCACAACAAGGTAGCAAGGGAATAACATCATATGATCCGACTATATTAACAAAGCCCGTGATACATCAAGATAGTGACATATCAAGAACACGTGAGAGAGAGAGAGAGAGAGATTGAACACATAGCTACTGGTACAAACCGTCAGCCCCGAGGGTGGACTACTCCCTCCTCGTCATGGCCTCCGCCGGGATGATGAAGATGGCCACCAGAGATGATCTACCCTCTCCGGCAGGGTACTGAAACGCCTCTAGATTGGTTTTTCATCGATACAGCGAGTTTTGGCGGCGGAACTTCTCATCTAGGGTTATTTCTGGGGGGTTTTGAATATATAGGATTTTTGGGCGTCGGTTTCACGCGAAGATGGCTCACGAGGGGCCCACAAGACACCAGGGCGCGCTAGAGGGGGCTGGCGCGCCCTGGTGGGTTGTGGCCACCCCGTGGCTCTTCTGGCCCTCCCACGAAGCTTCTAGTGCCTGTTTTGTTCCAAAAAATCGTCAAAAAGTTTCGTTGCATTTGGAGAACCTTTATTTCTGCACACAAAACAACATCACGGTAGTTCTGCTGAAAACAGCGTCAGTTCGGGTTAGTTCCATGCAAATCATACCAAAACCATATAAAATTGTTGTAAATATGGCATGGATACTTCATAAATATAGATACGTTGGAGATGTATCAGCACCCCCAAGCTTAATTCCTACTCGTCCTCGAGTAGGTAAATGATAAAAGAAAATAATTTATGAAGTGTGAATGCTAGCATAGTGCATAAGTTTGATCAATGATAATTTCAACCACTTTTCCTAGCATCATAACAACAACTCTTTCTCATAAAACTCATCATGATAAAGTAGCAACCAATTCACATGTTATGGTTCAAACAATGAATTATCTTGAAACTTAACAACCTATGTTCTTAGTCACCAAACAATTGCAATTCAACTTATTCTCAACAAAGTCTAAGTAAGAGCTCTACATACTCAATCATCATATAGTCTTCTATGATGTCTAGTACTCAAAGCATATTTTTAGAACAAATTGCATCCATCGAACACAGAGAAAGATAGGGGCTTAATGTTTCGCCTCCCAACTCATTTATCATAGAGATAATTGTCAACAATATTAAGTCATGATCAAAATATATTTGACTCGCCATATGTGCCTAGATCTTTCCCCACCACATGAGTGGGGAATGGGAGTTATCTCTCTCTTCCCTCCTCCCGGTCAAGTCTTATACCTCGTCTCAACGGATTCATAGCCGTCAGATCAGCAGGCACCTTGCAATCAATGGGCGGTGACGGATTCGCAAAATCTCTGGGGCAGCGTTACGGGGACGCGTGGCGTTATTTGTGGTGCGGAAATCGAGGCGCCGCATCCACTTTCCCCACTTCTATGATGTAACCACCCACGTGCGCACGCTTCCCACGATTTCGAAATCGGCGGAGATTTCACCACGGCGTGATCCGAATGGGCTCCGCGCCCGCTGGCGCGTTCTGACATGGCAAAACCCACCGAGTGTGCGAATAAGATCCATCGAGCACTCGGATGAATTTCCAACTGTCATAGGAACACCCGAAAGGTCAGCAGTTTTCTAGCATTACCAGCCGGAAGTTTTGACGATCGTACTCTCAAGTCTTTAGGTCGTTTCTCCTGAGAACGAATGCTACTCTAGCCAAGTGGCTCGAACAATCAGGCTATTTAGGTCACTCTGAATCTATTTAACCTGAATCGGTTATGGTTTTAAAGCTGGGTGAGAAACGATCCGACTCGTTTCCCGGCGTCTCCGAGACGCCGTCGATGTCACACCACGTCGGCCACTCGTTCCCCAAACCTCAACCGATTCGGGGGCTACTGATGAGGTCACCCACCCAAGGTAGGGTCATGGACCTGACATCTAGGGCCCACCTGGGGTCCTACGTGTTCATGGAAGTCTCTGGGCTACTTTAGCATTCGAATGATTTTACTAAATCCACTCGAATCCTTGGAAGTCACTTGGACGTCATCAACCAGTCGGCCAGCCCTCGGCACTCGGACGAGAAGAAGCAGAGGCAACCTAGGGCTACAACGTTCAAGGGACTTAACTCACATAAAGTGTTGTGAAGATGACGTTACCTATAACGCCCCTAGTTAACACAGCCGTGTCTAGTAACTCCAGCAGTTACCATCATTAATTACCCTAGTAATGGCGCTCGGCAGGTGGTGGCGCACTCTATATAAGCCACGCCTGGCGCCAGAGCGAGGGTTACGAACTCCCTGTAATCAGACACCCCCATAAGCAAACACTAAGCCTCAGGGCTCAAGACGTAGGGTCTTTACCACTTCCGAGTGGGGCCTGAACTCGTACATCCGAGTGTTACACTTGTGTCGTAGCTAGGCTTCGCCCTTACTCGTACGTACCCCCCTGCTCGCTCGCTGCAGCCGTCGACATGCTGGCTCGCCGCCCAGGTCGCCCGCCACGGTCGCCCAGGTCGGCTCGCTCGCCCGCATCGCCGCAGGAGAGAGGGACAAGAAGGAGAGAGGAGGGAGAGGAGAACAGGAGGGCGAATGAGAGAAAACGGAGAAGGAGAAGGAGAGAGGAGGGAGTAAGGTGACTGGGAGGAGAGGTGGGGCCGGGCTAGGAGGGAGAGAGGACGGAGAGGCTAGGAGGGAGAGGTGGCGTGGTGGGGTAGGCTGCCCTACCTCGTAACCGATTCGTGGGAGGTTGCTTCCAACCAATACGAAGCAATCGATTTTGTGCTTTTTTCACTATTTTATTTACAAAATTCACATGTTAAAATTTAGTAAATTTTGTCAATCTTTTTCCATCTTTTCTAGGAATCATAAACCAATACCACACCAAATTTCATATTATTTAGACCTTGTTTCCATTTTTTAAAAATAAAAAAAAATCAACATTTGTAGGTCACGAGTAGCTATTTCATAAGAGAATCAACATTTTTTTGAAATATTCCACCCCTAGATACGAACGGTCATGCGCGTCATTTTAAACGCATTTTGAAACTAGCATAAGTAATTAAAATAATCGGGAAAATTGAAAACATTCGCAAAATGACCAATGTTATGGCTTAAATTATGGCGTATTTTGTTAAAATAATCTCATATTGTGTAAAAGTGTGCATCTTACAATGGCAAAAAATGTTGATGAAGGGAGTTTTCATTTTCTTTGGACAAGAAAATCACTTTTCATTTTCTGTGTGCCAAAATTGGGGTTTTTTGTGAAGAAACTACCAAAAAAATTTGTTAAAATTGTACCACGTCAATTTTCAAACATATTAGACCATATTCTATGTTCAAATAATCAAATGATTGCCACTCAAAAGGTTTTCATACATCTCTCGTGAAATTAATAGATTTATGTCGATTTAGTAGGAACCGGGTCAAATGTGAACTAGAGCTGCCTCGTAGTTTGCTCATGATTTTTCATAAAAATTATTTTTAGGTACAAAAGTAGCTATTTAATTAGAGATCCATCAAAGTTTTGCAAGATTTCATCCCTAGCTACAAATGGTCATGCTCGCCATTTTGAATAAATTATGAAATCGGCATAAGAAATTCAAAACAAACTAAATAATGGAAAACCTTCGCATTGTGTCATTATATGTGACCTATTTTCTAGAAAAAATAACAAACTTGAAATATGGCAATTATTTTAAAAAATGTTCTCATAAATGAGCTATCGTGTATGAAGATTAATGACTTTCAAGCCAAATGACCAATGTTATGACCACATTCATGGCAAAATGATATCATATTGTGTGCAAGTGAGCATCTTGGATTGGCAAACAATATTTACGAATGGAGTTTTCATTTTTCTTTGCACAATAAACTTATTTTCCATTTTCCGAGTGCCAAAAATGGGTTTTTTCTGTGAAGAACCTACCAAATATTTGCTGCAAAATTGGACCACATCAATTATCAAACATATTAGACCACATTTTATGTTCAAATAACCAAATGGTTGTCACTCAAAAGGTTTCCATACATCTCTCATGAAATTAAAAGATTTATGTCGATTCAGTAGAAACCGGACCAAATTTGAACTAGAGATGCCTGATGAGTGATATTTTTACACTCATTTCAACCATTTTTAAAACGAGATATTTTGTTAAAAGATAGATATTCGCTGTGATAATGCCACTAATGACTAATGAATGCAAAGGATTCCACAAATCCCCTCTTTGATATTTTTCCATGGGAAATGGGCTAAAAAGGAAGAAATCGCGTGGGAGAAAGGAAATGAAGGAGAATGGAGAAGAAACAAGTCACCAAGAGGCGTCAGAAGGCCACCGGAGTCAAAGACGATGTTCCATGCGGCCGCACACACCCGTTTGAGTGGTCGTTTGGCGTGGAAACTGAGGCAGGTCGTCCATCTAAACAACTTTTATAAAGGGGACCCCGTCGAAATGTCAACAGAATAGCGTCGAGCACAGCCAGAACCTCTTCATAATCATCTTCATCCACAAACCATAGTTGACGCCATTTTCATCTCCATAGGCCATAGCCATCTCCACCACCATAGTGCTCTCTCATCTAGTTCATATTTGTAATCGTGCATCGCACAAGGCATCCATTGTAAGACATATTACAATCTATCAATCACAAGATGTGTTCTTCAATGATTTCTTCTCATGATCTGATCTCCATGTGTAAGTAGTTCGGTAAGGTATGGGGTGCGGCATGAGCCTTGCAACCCCAGGTATTTGGTGAAGGTATCGATGGAAGTCTTTGACACAACGTCTTGTATGTGTGAAATAAATTGTTTCGTGAAGTGTCTCTTGTCTTGTCCGCGATCTTCATCCCTGCATGTACCCAGGATCATGGAGATTGAGCACCGATGAAGCTAGGAGCAAGGGGACCGTGAAGTGTATATAGAACACCAGTGACAGTAAGGTTTAGTAGGGTAACATGGACCGTAACCTTGGGGATTCATGAGGTGTAGTCATTAGACACCCAATGCTTTTGTTTGATATTATTATCTTAATTATCGGGGCAACCCCACGAGATGGATAGGGCCTTCAGTAGGACAATTGATTCTTGATGCAGGACTCGTGTCGGTCAACATGTTATTTGGAGCACCTCTTGATGGGTGACTTGCCGAGCACAAACTAATATCATTTTTTATCCCAACACCAATACATGATTGTAAGAACTAAGACCTCATCCACGTACCTTCTTTTTATTATAAGTGTTTGAATCACAATTTGCTTTCTGATCCGGTGAAAAGTTGGACTGAGACTTTAACATAAGCTTGCTAGAGACCATTACTTCAAGAGATTCTTCCTCTCGTGGGTTCGATACCCAGGGTCACCTCTGGGGAAATAGGTGCGGTATGCCCTTTCTTGTTCCAATACCGGATCAATAAAAAGGAGATATCAAGCCCTTTTTCTGGCGCCATTGCCTAGGAGGAGTTTAGTATTCCTAGTTTTTGTGTTTAGAGTTTTTGTTAAAGTTGATTCTCAGTTTTTGTTTTTTATTTTTCAGTTTTTAGTTTAAGTTTTATTTTGTTGCATGTCTTTTAGTTGAAAATACCAAAAAGTTACTACGGTTCATAATCTTGGGAGTTTTGCTACTCCTAGGAACAATTTCATGCGTGAACCAATAGCACAACCTAATGTTGCAGCTGCAGAATTTGAGATCAAACTGAACCTAGTTTCCATGGTTCAACAGGACCAATTTGGAGGCTCTGCTTCTGAGATGCAGGTATGCATTTACATAATTTTACTGAATTGTGCAACATGACACGCATAAAGGATTATGACCCATATGCTCTGAAACTTCACTTACTTCCTTTCTCTTTGAGAGGAAAAGCTAAGGAATGGCTTTTAGCTTTGCCTAAAGACAATATTACTTCTTGGGCTGCTTGTTGCGGTAAAGTTTTATCTAAGTTTTGTACACCTACAAAAATTATGCAATTGCGTTCTCAGATCACAGGTTTGAAGCAAGAGGAACGTGAGCCACTAGCACTTGCATGGGATAGAATGAAATAAGATATAAGAACTACCCCAAACATGGAATGGAGGAGTGGTTAATCCTTCATATGTTTTATAATGGCTTGAATCATATGTCAAAAACTATGCTTGATACTGCTGCAGGAGGAACAATCATGGGAAAGCCCATGGAACATGTCAAGAAGATACTAGATGATATGCAATAGAACCATGCCCAATGGCATGTTGAGAGAACCATCACCAAGAAGGTGAATTCCATAGAAGAAAATAGCTCAGAGTTGACAACCAAGCTAGAAGAACTTATCTCTTTGATGAAAGGTAAAGAAGAGGTAAATGGCATCACTAATGAAGATACTAGTGATGTGAATTTTATTGCTCGTAATAGCTATAATTCCAACTGGAAAAATAATGGATATGTTCCTAAACTTCCTTATCCTAGTAATGAAGGAGCATCCGATAATTTTAATCGAGCATATGCTAGTTCTCAGCAAAGGAACAAACCTAGATGTCGTTTATTCACCCAACCTAGGGGCAATACTTTTGCTACACCTCGCGCATCAAGCAAATCATCCACAAGGAGATATCATGTGTGGAGGAGTGATCACCATGTTGACCAACTCCCTTGGCCTCAACTACAATCACCTCCGCCCCATTGTCGGTAACACCCTTGTTAACATTCGTGTTCTTACTAGCATTGGTATCGTAGTAGTTCGTAATGGCCATCATTGCATCAAAATTCTTGGAGTGGCGTACTTGTTACCTACACCTATGCCTAACCGTTTCTCCATCGAGAATGGAAAATTGCAATATGTTGTACGGGAAGGAGATGCAACTATTAACCAATAAGGGCCAGAACGTGAACAGGTTGATGAAGAAGAACTCACTACCGACGAAGAGGTGGAGTAGTCCCAACAAGACTACACCACCTATGTGGACCTCAACAACCTCCAGGGCTCTATGCATGATATGAGCAACCTTGCATCGCCCCTGAGAGGCACAACTGCCAACATGAACGTGGACTTCTCCAACTGGAGGCAGGAGTGGAGTCCTGACCAACCGCCACAATGATTCGCCGGTTTGGGATTGCACGAGCCTAAGCTTGGGGGAGGTTATCACCACTTCTATATCAAGATGACCAACCGCCACTTTGCTTTTTATTTGCTTTCGCCTTTTATTTTTGCCTTTGTGATTTTTCAGTCGCATGTTAGTTTTCAAAAACCAAAATCCAAAAAAATATAATAAGCTTTGCTTTGCTCTTGTTCTTCATTTTAGCCCATTGGAGTTCGTTTGCATTTTGTTTTTAGAAGAGTTGATCTATGACAGGACAACGAGGAATGCAAGAGTAAGGAAGAGAAGTGTGTAAATTCGCAACCGTGAAGGTATGTCCGACGACCCTCCTCTTTTGCACTTGGATACTTAGAATAATTTTGTAGCTTTTGTTTTCTTTAGTTTAGACAACTAAGACTTGTCATGAGACAGTTTTTGAATGAAATGTTATTATCCAAGTATAACTTTGCACAAGAGAAAGTCTTTCAAGACTTGGGAGTTGAGAAATTATAGTGGAAGAGATGTTTAATATGCTCAACCCCATGTTGTTAATTTTAATAGACTTGATAGCACTTGTGGATTAAATTGTCTAGAGAAACTTAGTTGAAAGGTGGTTGAGATTATGCCAAAAGTTTGTGTTGTATATCTCAACATGGTGTTACAGCCTCCAGCTGGTGCCATGGCCTTTGCTACTATATATGCGTTTACATGTGTAAATGTGGCTTTGTCACCCTTCTTGATGTTATGTTGAGGACTCCGCTGGCCAATGAACGATCCACCAAGAGCGACAGCTCGGATTTCGGCTATGAGTTTGTACTGTACACAGTGGCAACACTACAAACGAATATTATTTGGCTTTCTATTGTGTGAGTGTGTATGTGGTAAATAAAGGGGGCTGATCAAAAGAGCTCGAAAGAGACATTATTGCTAAAAGTCCATAGTTCCCAAACCTTAAGCCACAGGGAAAACCTATGCATGATCACTTATTTGGCATAATCTCCTTCACGTGACAATCAAAGTTCCAGCAAACAATGATTGAAACAAAGTGTTTAAGAGCCTAGAGCAGGAGGCAATTGTGGGTGTGTTCATGAGCACTTGAGCATCATATTTTAGTACAGGCTTTCTACTCCCTAATTTATGTTTTCATGGCTCTATCTTTAAGAAACTCTTTCGGGCATTCCCGGCAAGCAGGTGTTGTCTTGATTAAATGAAATGAAGTGTTGCAATGTAGTTTTATCTAGTAGATCAGAAATTTTGTGTTGATTATCTTTACTTCACTAACACTTGGACTATAATCATGCCACCGTTATATCTATGATAAGTTTTCATGTCAAGAAGCGGAGTGCTATCTAGGCATACCGGTCGAAAGCGAACCAAAACCATCTCATTATTTCGATTTAAGCAACTGAGTTCCTTATGCTTCGGATTTCTCTCTATGTTGCTCGAGGACGATCAAGTTTAAGCTTGGGGGAGTTGATGAGTGATATTTTTACACTCATTTCAACCATGTTTAAACCGAGATATTTCATTAAAAGAGATATATTCGCTCCGATATTACCACTAATGACTAATGAATGCAAAGGATTTCAAAAATCCTCTCTTTGATATTTTTCCACGGGAAATGGGCTAAAAAGGAAGAAATCACGTGGGAGGAAGGAAAGGAAGAAGAATGGAGAAGAAGCAAGTCACTAGGAGGCGCCAGAAGGCCACTAGAGTCAAAGACGGCGTTCCATGTGACCGTATGTGGCCGTTTGAGCGGTCATTCGGCATGGAAACCGAGACAGGTCGTCCACCTGAACAACTTTTATAAAGGGGACCCCACCAAAATGTCATCAGAACATCGTCGACCACAACCAGAACCATCATCATCTTCATCCACAATCCCTAGCCGCCGCCATTTTCATCTCCATAGCCATCTCCACCACCATAGTGCCACTAGTGCAGAAAATCCTAGCTATGGCATGGCAAAAATGGCCTTGCTGGCGTAGACACCCTACGCCAGCAATATGGTGCCACAGTTAAAAAATAGTGGTGGCTTTGGAGCCTACGCCAGCAGTATTTCATATACCTATGGCGTTGGCTTTATCTCCATGACGGCAATATCATATATATCTATGGCGTGTTAACTTTCCCAACCCCAGACACTGGAGAGATCATTACGGGCGTATCGGATGTTTCGCACGCCAGTAAATGACCAAACGCAGCAAAAAAAACGCTGCCACAGCAGCGAGAAATGCTACGGCGGCAGCGCAATTTTGTATCAGTATATACATAATGATGTTTGTGTCCCACATTGATTCCGATAAGAAATGAAAACACGTACAACATAATTTATATTATGGTACACATCATTTATATATATGCATACATTAACCATTGTCATAACTACTAGTACGGTACTCATCACGTTTAGGATCAATCTTGAAGAAGAGGTAAACCCCCTGCATCTCCATGCATGGTGGAGCATAGAGATTCAACGATCTCCAATCTCTTCCAAGTTGCGATCACTCGGGTAGGTGCCTCCATTCTTTTAACTCTAAATGTCCATATCTAGTGGTCACCCATCACCGGAGGCACAACATATCTTGGGAGCTTCTGTCTTTGAACAAAATAGTAACATAGTAAGCAATGTAGTAATCAACTTTTGTCTTGAGGCATATAATTGTCATATAAACCACACTGTTAGCAACAAAATTTGTGTGATCTACCTCATTATTGATTGTACATTTGGAATTGAAACCATCTTTCCTCTTGAGGCATTGTAGCGTGACGGAGAAGCATTTATTGTTGTCAAGGTGAGGATCATCTCACATACCACTTTGTCGGAACAGTACGGGCATTCTTCCATTTTGTGTTGCATTCATAAAAGAAAAGTCAATGGAAAAAATGGACATGAACGTAGGTAAAAAATGGACATATTGAGTGCAAGAAATTTTGATGAAATAGAAATAAATCCACGTTTCCCTGCAAAAGGAAACGTAAGCTAGCGCGAGACAATTCGCAAGAACACACGATGATGCAACATATAACATATTTAATCAATTCGCATTTCATCAAATGATTAGAGATAGATTTTTACCGTCCGGATCGAGTGGGGGTCGGCTGTCAAGAGGGCACAGTGGGGGCGCCCGTGAAGACTATGCGATGGGGTGGTGGTGCATGGTGGACGGGGCGGCCGGACATGATGACGGAGGGAGAGAGTGGCCAGACAGGACAACGGAGGAAGAGGCTCTTGGATGAGTGGGTGAGCTGGGGGAAGGGCTGGGCAGCGCGGCGGCACGTCTGGCGCAGGGTGCGGGCACGGCTGGGTGGGGGAACGGCGGAGAACATTGTCTGGCGGCGGGGGGAAGAAGGGGAATCTAAGTTGTTCTCACAATAGTAGTGTAGATAAAAGTGCCGATTAGTCATTAGTGCTAGCGCCAATGACGTGGCCGAAGCCAGCAGTAATTGGTGTTGTGTTAGCTTGGGTTGTTCTAATACTTGACAAATGGCGTGTGAAAATGCATACATGAATGTGGATCAAAGTATATAATAATGCAAATTAGGAGGTACACACAAATGAAGTACAATATCGTGCGAAGTATTACGCAATGAAAAGTACACAAAAGTGTAGTACACGAATAATGAAGCACACAAATTAATCAACTAGTACGACGTCGTTTGACAATCCTCTCAACGAAGGTTTGGGTCTTTTTAATCTTGCTTGAATACTTCCGTCCCGTGTTATGACTCTTTCGTCAGAAGGGACATCCTGTCTTAGGCAAGGTAGTTCTGCTTCTTCTGGTGGTGTAATTTTCATCGTCATCATAGTTCTCCTCTTCTTTTGGGTTGACGCCGAACTGATCATAGTCATCCTCGTTGGCCACTCCGTCCATCCCGACGATGGATCTCCTGACGACAACATGACTTGGCTTTGCCGGGTCAGTTATATAGAAGCATTGTGACACGTCCTTAGCGAATACCCAAGGCTCATGTTTGGCGGTAATTCCTTTGACACCCTTTGCACCAGCAGCTTGTGCTTCGGGCAGGGACATGGTAACGGCACCACGTTCTTCCTTCTCAACATTCTTCGCCCATCTGACCCGGAGCAGTGGCACCGTGTGATCTTCGGCGTACTCAAGTTCCCATATCTCTTTGATCCTTCCATAGTATCTGTTAGTTTCATTCTTGGTGGAGGCAATTAACGTGACGCCTGAGTTCTGGTAATCATAGTTTTTCTCTTTTGCCTCAGTATATAATGTGTATGCATTGATATCATATGATTGGTAGGTGGCGATGGTGCATGTGGGGCCTATTGCTAATGCATAGATGAGATTTGCAATGGCAATACCCGTTGGCAGTGGTTTCTCCCGAATTCGCTCTTTTAACCAGGCTGCAAATTTGGAGTTGTGCTCTCTAATGATCTGGGCTTCGGTCCTCTGTCTCCCTGCCATTGCATGCTCTCTCTTTAAGGTGTCCTTGTGAGTCTGCTGCAAAGGAGTGATTATATCTGCTTGTTGTAACACCACTATGTGCGCTCTGTCAAAGTCGTCTCGGCGGTTCTGTATATCCCCATTTAAATCACGCTTCAACTGTGAGTGACCTACTCCATCAAGCCTATTGGCATGCTTCCTCGTGGGCAAACCAAGAGATTGATCATCATCTATATAATTATTGCAGAATGATATGGACTCTTCGGTCAGATAGGCCTGGACGATGCTTCCATCCAAACGGGCCCTGTTACGAATGTAACCCTTCACAGTTCCATTCATCCTTTCAAACGGGAACATGGTATGCAAGAATGTCGGTCCAAGGTCTTTAACCTCAGAAACAACATGAACTAGGAGATGCACCATCACATCAAAGAATGATGGGGGGAATATATCTCAAGCTCACATAGTATTGTGATGATCTCCTCTTGTAGTCGAGTGAGATGTCGCACGCTGATCGACTTTCGAGAGAGAACGTGGAAAATGTTGCAGAAGTCAAGAAGTGTGTTGCGAATGTGATCATCCATTATCCCTCTGAGGGCTACAGAAAGTAATTGCGTCATCATCACATGACAATCATGGGACTTCATGTTGCTAAACCTTTGCTTTTTTGTGTCAAGATATCTGCGTATGAGCCCCGAGTAACCAGAAGGAACTTTGATGCCGTCAAGGCAATTGAAAAGTTGATGAAGCTCACCCTCGTCGAGCATGAAGCAAGCTTGGGGCAATAATCTTCTTTGTTTTTTGTCACGGTTTTGCCCTTCGTTGTCTCATCGGCTATGGCGATGTTTTTGCCCTTGGCCATCTCCTTGGTTCTTTTAAGGGATGCGGGTTGGAGCTCTTCCCTAATACCTATATCTTTCAAGTCTTGTCTTGCCCTCGTGCCGTCTTTACTTTTTTCTGGCATGTCAAACAGTGTGCCAAGCAAACTCTCATAGATATTTTTTGTGATATGCATCATATCAAGAGAATGCGGCGAACTGAGTAGTTCCCAATACTTCAAGCCCCAGAAAACAGACTTTCGTTTCCATACTTTTAGCATCATTTTCTTAGCCTTCTTTTTCTTCTTTCCTGGCTTCGGGCAATCTGTCCAATTCTTTAACATCTCATGGATTTCTTCTCCACTCCACTTACATGGTGGCCCTCGGGCCTCATCCGTGTTGTAGAACAGGTCGCCACGACTTCTCCACTCATCATCTTTGTCAAGCCACACTGGTGCAACGACGTGCTATACAAACGGTTTTTAACCCCTTTTGGTGACGTAGTTTTAAACCGTCGCCTTGCATGTGTGGGCGATAGGGGGGCCCATCCCACACGACACGGAAAACCCGTCGGCGATGGTGGCCAACGAACGCAAACGTTTTGCAAAGCTAAGCGTATGGAATGTCCGCATCTATCAGAAACGAGAGTCACCAGTCAACCATTTGAGATATGGCATCCTTCCCATACGGCCCATCCTTGGAACTCGTGTGAGATCACACTAACATCGCACGCGCTATTCTGTAGCGCACCATTTACGATGTGTGCCGAAACACAAACAGTTCATAATTGCAAAGTGTGTATGATAAGGAGACAATCACACACATTTTGTCCTACCGCGTCGTTTGCGATATACCAAGATTCCCAAACGCTCCAACAGTCATACTCGTGTCGGATGCATACGACATAACAAACAGTTAAACATTCTAAAACGTGTATGATAAGGAGACTGTCACAAAACATTTGGGCATGCTTAACCGTTTTTGATATTGTCTAACATCAGACACAGTTAGCAGACGACAATTGTGTGCATTGTCGCACACGGTTTCTCTCTCTGAAACGTGTCGAATCATGAGGTATATCACACACATTCTGCTTTACAAACCGTGTGCGGTGTAATGACCTGCAGAGCTTATTTTTTCGCTATTTTAATCGCCACAATTTAAAATTCTATAGGATTTGAATTTGATCGTAGGCTATAAATTTTTTTATATCCATCCTATATATACATAGGTTCAACAACCAATGCATTATTCCATTCACAGGTACATATGTTCAAGAATTACATCAAGAAATAATAATTACATTAGGACTAGATAAATAATGATGAACCACGGTTGCGTACTTGTATTAAATACGGTAAAGGAAGAGGCGGAAGACACTCTGGCAGTTGTACAAGGGAAGCGGAATGCCCATATTGTGTCCTCCTCCATGCAGAATGCACGGACGACTCTGGGCCAACCCCTTGTGATGGCGGACCGCCCATCCTTCTCTGTGTTGATGAGGACATCTAGGTAGTCAACGTCGCCCCGTAGATATACTTTAACGTTTGCACGTCCACCAATCATGTAGTTTGAGAGGTAATCCTGAGTAAACTGCTTTGAGAACCACTACAAACAAAATAGATTCAGACATTGTAAATTTGTAAGCTAACAACTCATTATGGACAGTAAAAAGAAGGGTACAAAGTTCGTAGTTACCATCCTGGAGTTCACTGTTGTCTTGGATAAGGTGTAAAGAAATAGTTTAATTGCCATATTTTGTCCCATTTTATTAACAACCTTTATAAGTTTCCTCACATGATGCTGGTTCATGAATATCTCATTGCCCATACGCAAAAAGGGTCGACACGCGGATCTTTACCAGTGACATATGTACCTACAAGCAACAAGTTAGTATTAGAAGGTAAACTGAAATTGTACAATGATGTAGTTCAGTATTCCCTATCCAAGTATATAAGATCTTATTACATCCAAAATACTCACATATTTGATGTATTAACATCTTATACTTTGGGGTGGATGGAGTATATATATAAGCCATGTGATGAAACTAACCTCGATGAAAAACAACAGTTGTTCCCGATATTGTCCTGGGTAAGTACATCGAAAGGCATGTTAAGTACTGACAGGCTAAACATCAACCAAATATATGCATGGTAAACAACATGATCACAAAATGATAGCTTCAGTGTGCAGGTTTAAGCACGCTAGCTAAGCTAATAATAAGTGGAGATGTGTGTTAACTGCAATAGGCTTAGCATTTAACAACAACAAAATATAGTCATTCAAACTGGTATTGTGCATGTTTAAGCACACTAGTTATTGTTACATAAAAATGGAAAGGCTTGTGCTCACTACAACATGCTTAACAGCAATCAAATATAGTCATTCATAGTGGTACTGTTGAAATTGCATAGAATGTAGCTGGTGCTTACACATGAAATTGTATAACTGAACATCACATTGTGAAAAAAACAGAAATAAACAGTGGGCGTGTTAACTGGTATGATGAAATTAAACTGGAAAGTACATACTTGCAGATATAGAACTTCACAATGTGAATAACTGAAATAAACAAGACATACTATATAGCAATTGAATCATGACATATGCCCAGTACAAACAACCGAGCTAGGAAAAACCGATAAACAAGGCATATGCTCACTACAACAGGCTTGATAGCAACCAAAAATAGTCATTCGTACAATACTGTTGAAACTGCATAGAACGTAGCCGGTGCTTAAACATGAAATTTTATAACTGAACATCACATGCGAAAGAACTGAAATAAACAGTTCACGTGTTAATTGCACCAGGTTTAACAGGAACCATATATGGATCTTGAAACAGGTATTGATGAAATTCAACTGCAGAGTCCATACAATTAGCATGAGTGAAGTAATTTAACATGGGATGGGTTTCCTCCCCTGTCATAGATGGGCTCATTCCCATTAGAAGAGCGCGGATTATGGGTGTGCTCCGTGTTGTCACAGATGGGATCCTTCCCCTTAGAAGAGCAGGGATGCAGGGTGCCCTCCCTGATGTCACGGATGGGCTCTTTCCCCTTGGAAGAGAAGGATAGGGCGCCGTTGTCGGCGTCGGCGTCATCGATGAGGTCTGACTTGGCAGCTGACGATGCCGAGCGACTGCCATAGAACGTTTCCTTCAGAAATGAAAAAAGAGGCTCCATGGAGATGAAGGAAGGCAAATTCTTGAGGGCGAAGCAGAGTAGATCAGCGGCTGAGCAATGCATGAGGTCGACGGGGGTTGAACCCGAGGGGTCGGGGTTGGGCCACTTAACCTGTGACATAGCCCGTGACAAGCCGTCACCATCGACGAGCTCGATGTCATAGCCGGCTGCGTCGATATGCATCCAAACGGGAACCCATTGTCTTACAGCCTCGTGGTCGTCAACTTCCCCGGCGGCCTCGGAGGCCACCTCGTCATCGTAGTCAGCTTCCCCGGCGGCCTCGGTGGCCACCTCGTCATCGTAGACAGCTTCCCCGGCGGCCTCGGCGGACAACTCGTCATCGTAGTCAGCTTCCCCGGGGATCCCGGCGGGCACCTCATCATCGTAGTCAGGTTCCCCGGTAGCCTCGGCGGCCACCTCGGCATTGTCCAGCGGAAAGGCCGCGATATACCTCCTTTTGGCCATTCGCTCCTCGATCTCCCCTGCAAGTGTAGCTGGGATTAGGCTGCGATGGTCTGCGGTGGGGGTCAGTGCGGATCTTTGAGGAAAGGGGTGTTTAGCAGGCGCCATCTAAGAAATTCAAGGCCGTGAGGGTACGGAGATGGGTTCGTAACCTGGACGGGGAGAGCAGGAGAGGTTGACTGTGGAACGCGGAGCGGGATTGGGGGCGGCGGCGACGACGGCGAGGTAGCTAGGGTTCGAGCGAGGGAGTTGTGTGGGGGTGGGGGTGGGAGGGGCCTAGGTGGTGTTTGAGGAAATGCAGCGGCTACTTTAAATTTTACTTGGAGGGAATGAAAAGCCGGGACAAACTGAAATTTTTATGAAGGTTTTGAAGTGGCGCTGGAGGAACAAAAATCGCACACGGCCCGAACATAATACCCGTGTGCAATTCAAAGAAATAAACCCACGCGGCCATCAATTTTTAAATTGATCAAGGCGGGTAGCTATTTTTAAGACACAGTTAGCACGCGAGAACCGTGTCTACTGCATACACAATCGCACACAGTTGTCTCCTTCGACTCGTCTGCTATTTAAGTTTAAAAAAAAGACTACCCTGCCATTTATCTAACAACATTGGAAAATAAACACGATAAATCTAGGGGCATATCACAAACAGACCTGCTTGTGGACCAAATGTATGTATGGAAAGGTTGTTGTTGTGTTCAAATACGGAATGCACAACTTTCATGTGACACACAATGTCTTGCAGAACACACAGTAATGTTGGCTTATGCCCCCCCCCACACACACACCTTCGAGTCGGTGGGGGGATGGTAGCTATAGTATATATATGAACGTACGGACTTATACTACGACTGCAAATTCACCCAACCGTAACACAAAACCAATAGAAATCCATCATGATCACCCCCCTCCCCCGTGTTTTAGTTCTGAGGGTAGACTGTGTGGGCCCACTGATGGGCGCGTCTTAGAAACTTCACAAGATGGGTGAGACCGCAACCACATGTGTGTGGCTCAACTAATTAATTAAGGTGGTGTGATATTTCGTGCGTGCATAACTTTTTGATGTGGCTCAAAAGTCGAACGGTATGTAGTACTTGACCTCATAAATAGGTTTCGTGTATACGTACTATTGTGTTGCCCCTCCCCTGCCCCCACCCCACCCCACGCACACACATGCTTTGAACAGACACCACGACCTATATATATATATAGAGAGAGAGAGAGAGAGACAGAGAGGAGAGAGAGAGAGAGAGAGAGAGTGGCACTATTCTAATCACAGGATTAGAATAGTTATTCTAATCCAACCCTCCCTATATAGGGCAGACAGGGACCCCCCTGAACTCTCGAAACCATGGGCGCAACCTGGGCCAGGACCAGGTGCCAATGAAACCGGGGCCCTGATCCCGATCCCGATCCCCTGCCCCTCTCCTCCCGTCCGCCGCCACCTCCCGTCCGCCACCACCTCCCGTCCGCCGCCACCTCCCCTGCCCCTCTCCTCCCGTCCGCCGCCACCTCCCGTCCGACCGACGGCATGAGGGAGACCGCGAGGGAGCGACGATGCACGCCGGCGCGAGAGATTCCGCGACGGCTGGAGGCGGCGAAGCTGCCAGAGCCCGCGCCATGGAACACCTGACCGCCGCGCGCCTCCATCTTCCGGCATCCGCGCGCCTCCACCTCCCGGTAGCCGCGCGCCTCCAAAACCCGTCTGCCGCCGCGCCTCGACCCCCCGACCGCCGCGCGCCTCGATCCCCGACTGCTGGCACGCCTCCACCTCCTACAGGTCGCCATGCACCTCCATCACCGGCGGCGGGCGACCTCCCTCCACCATGCGCTGGCCTCCTCGGCCCCACTGCGCCACCGCCCCCTCTGTCTCAACAGGTTGCACCGCATCCCCACCTCCTCCGCCTCACCGTGCCGCCCCCAAGCGTGACGCCGTCGACGCAATTGCAGGCCCAACTTGCCGCTGACCACGCAGTCTTCCTCAAGGAGCTCGTGTCCAACGAAACTGTAAGGAACTACTCGAGTTTTGAACTTCTTATTCAGTCATGCTAGTACTGAGCAAAAATGTACTGAGATGTATTGCAGTTTTATCTCTCTGAGACCCTGACAATTATTCAGTCCACGCCGCCACACAGTCCAACTGCATCCCCCATCTCAGTGCGACCTCTCCTACCTTTGCAACCCGTGTCCCGTGCAGTACAACATCGCCCCTATACGAGGTTCAAAGACATTGTAGAGAGAAGGAAAGCAGATGTTAAGGTCGGCATCTTCCTCGTCTCCATCCCGGTATGGTGCGTGTCCTGTGTTCATCCCCTGCCATTGATTTTACAAACTAGCGGCAACATAACCTCCGCCTGCACATTTTTTTGGAAGTTCTAGAATTCCTAGAGCTTCAGTCCAACTATGTAGCTTCTGCGATTATACGTGCACAAAAAATCACACTGAATATTGTTTTGTTCTCTGAACCTAAACGCATTTGTTCTTCGAGCTTAAATACATTTATTATCTGAACTTAAATAGGTTGGTTCTCTGAACTTAAGTGTGTGCGTTCTGTGCGGATTGGAACATTACATATATTCAGTTTCGGCGCAGGTAGTGGCTTTGCTGAGGCGCGCCTTCCACTGCTTCTCCTCGCTGGACTAGTCGACCTGCAAGAGATGAACTGAAACAAAAAGTACTCAAGGTGGACTTAAGTTGAACTAGTGATGGTGTTAGAAACTGTATGTTTGAAACTGGTCAAGGTTTTTTAAAGCTAAAAAGTTCAAATTTTAGTTGATTTTCAGTTATTTGAACTATATAAATAGTTCAACTTTTAGTTGATTTTCAGTTCAGATTTTGCATTCTTCTCAGTACATCAACTTTAATGTGCTGAACATCAAGGAAATCCTGAAAAATTATATGTGCACTCTATGTATTTTCTTATGCTTACAAGAATTCTGCACTCATACGAGGACTTCTGCACTCATACAAGAATTGCTGCCTGGCTACCGTCCATCTATATATGCATCTGTGGTGCGTTGCCAGTGGCATCTACCTTGACCAGCACACCAAGCTGACCGACTTGCTACTACTAATGCCCATTGCATTTTACCCATAAAGATAGAAATGCAGGAAGGCGCAAGTTTGTGTGGAGCTCATGCACACCATATTTTTTTTGGAAAAATGTCGCGGTACAAATAACGGTAAGCTTGCGCGTGTATTTGCACGGTACAAATAAAATGCACATGGGCTGCCAAACAACCTCAAGTTCTTAGGTGCATGTTCTTCAATCCAAGTTCTCCGGCGAGGTCGTCTCTGGTTTCGTTTTCCTTAACACTTGGTAAGGGAAAGTTCCTGATATTTACTTTTTCTAATAACAAAAAAATGACGTCCGACCTTCAATTACGTGTAATTCGATGTATACACAAAAACATGACAGAAGTTCATAGTGAAAACAACGAGAAGTTCAAGTACTACAAGGAATGCGTTTCAGGTGAGAATAAAAGAATAGAAAAATAAAAGCTTAAAATGTTTGTTGAAAGAAGTTCACGTGCTCTGCCCGGGAAAGTTTGATGTGTATAAAAAACTCAAATTATATAACGAACGGTCCAATATTTCTTAAATAAGTGATTTTTAAGTAAACATCGAAGTACTTTCAAAAAAATTGAACTTCTCTACTTTTAAAAAAATAACAGAGAAATTCGAAGTATATAAACTACTCAGATTTTTCCTCGTTACTAAATAATAAAATGAAGAAGTTCAAATTAAAACAGCAGAGAAGTTCGAAGTTTATGAAAAACTCAGATTTTTTCTCGTTACTAGAATTCTTTACTCAAAAATAGAAAACGTGAAGTTCAAATTAAAATACCACAGAAGTTCAAAGTGAAAACAGCCAGAAGTTCACGTGTTGCATGGTGTGTGTTTTCATATGAGAAAAAGGAATAAAAAGACAAAGTATACAAAATTTGTTGCTAGAAGTTCAGATGCTCGACACGGTGCGGTTCAAAACTTCTTGTGAGTGTGGTTCACTATGTATTTCTCACCCATTTTTGTGAGTGAGAAAAATGAATAAAAAGGCAAGGTCCAATTTTTTTCTTGCTATAAGTTCAAGTTCTCGGTCGGAGAAAGTTAGAAAAATATTGTGAGAGAGGTTTGTACAAAAAGGAATATCATTTGTGTAACACCGACGAATGGGCGAGAAATTACAAACAAAAATACGTGACAGAAGTTCAATTTGGAAACAGCAGGAAGTTCAACTACTACGCTAAATGAATTTCAGATGAAAATCTTTTAAACCGTCGCGACTATGAAAAAATGATCAAGACGGAAAAGTTGCGTGTTTACAGCAGCTTTCCATCGGTATATCACTTGCTCAATTCCGGTGAGTGGATGGAGAGCTACGAGACAAAAATAGCACGTGAAGAAATAGAGTGAAGTTCAGGTAGACGTGCTGATGAAGTTCAAGTTCTTCACGCGGTGCATTTTCGAAGTCTCTGTTTCGCGATAAAAGGCACAACGTATGATCGTGTTGTTTTCAAAATTGCTTGAAAACAGCTAGGAATCAGAGAAAACCATCTACATGAAAAGTTTCGAATTTTCCGTAGCTTTTCAACGGTATATTATTTGCCCCATTCCGATAAATTTTGTAGAAATTACGACCAAAAAACGTTTTTCGCCATTTTCAAAATTGACTTAAAACTGTAAAGCATTGGGAAAAACAATCTACATAACAAAGTTTCGCTTTTCTTCAAGCTTTCCAACGCCATATCATTTGCCGCATTCCGATAAACCGTTGAGAAAAAAATGCAAAAATATGAATTCGGTGGGACTTTGGCCATTTTCAAAATTACGTTTAAATAGTTTAAAATTGGAAAAAAAATTCTCTGCGAAAAAGAAGCGGATTTGCAGCAGCTATCCAACGCCATCTCATTTGCCTCATTCCGATAAACGGTTTATAAATAGGCTCAAAAATACGATTCACGTTTTTTTTGAAGAAAAACCGTTTTCAAAACTGCTCTTAAACCATTTAGATTTTGACAAAAATTCAACTTAGGTCGTGACCGTCGTGTCCACAGCTTTCCAATGGTATATTGCAAGCCTCATTTGGACAATGTTATGGGAAGTTCAACCGCTCACCAAGGGAAGTTCACGTCGAACAACTCAGGCAGTAAAATTGCAACAGACGCAAGTTCATCACGTCCCGAGAGCAAATCCGCCAACGAGCGAGATTCCTATTTTAAACGGGCATTTAGTTGTTAAAAACCGTTTCCAGATTACACTTACATCACATAGAACACGACTGACCAGAATAATTCGCGCGGGGAGACACGGTTGCGAAGATATCCCGAAGGTCGGGTTCCTACAGAGGGAAGTTCAGGTTGTGTAACTCAGGAAGTTCAACCCGTGATCAGAATAATATTCTGATCTCGTGATCAGAATAGTGTTTATGTATATATATATATATATGTATATATATATATATATATATGCGCTCAAACTTGTGTCTCTTATCTCACCATGAACTATATCGTAACAAATAATGAGAAGACTATATATATACCTTGGTCAAATTAACCTGTAGTATATATGGGCCGGTTTAAGTGATAGACCACACGGGTCCACAAATTTGGAATGTTGTCCATAACCACGCGAGGGAGTGTCTGTAGACAACACCAACGCACATGCATGGCCGTGGGCACAACGTATGAAAGCGTTGTGCGATGTTTTCAAATACCAAACGCACAACTTTCGCCGCCACATGTGTGTTTCCCGGACCAGAATGGCCCCGTATTGAGGTTAACGACCCACGCATATATAGCCCCACGCGCGCCCACAGTTCGAGCCGATAGGAGTGATTCAGTGTGTACGATGCATTTAATTTTTTTCTTAGAATTGAAATGTCGATGAATATATGAACTACGTATAATATATATATAACATACATATACCAACAAGAAGAATCCACCTTGGTCAAATTAACATCTCTACAGTCGCCTGTCAAAGTGACGACCCACATGGACATGGTTGTGCCGGTGTGATGCCGATGACCACGTGATAGAGTGTTTGACAAAACAAACGACCACGCCATGAGGCCCACACATATATGTATATATGTAATTAAGTGTTTGTTTAGTTAATTAGTACCCAATGGAACTTTAATGTCAATTGCCTTAGAAACTGCAAATCGACTTACGAAGAGGATCGATCACAACGCATATAGGCCCTGTTTGGATCCATGGGTTAGAGTTAGTTGAGCTAGCTGGGGCTCAAATAGCCCTAAAGTATTCAAACATGAGGGATAGATTGGAGCTAGTTGCATCTAATTAACCCACCCAAAAAAAACTATCCCATCCTAGAGGTGCTAATTGGAGCTAGTTCTCACGGGGCCCTCTCTATCCCACCAGCCAAGAGGTCATAATTGGAGCTAGTTCTCGTGGGGCCCACTGAAAAATCACTTTTCTCTCTCCATCAAGTGTATCTATTGTCAATGTAACCCTGTCATCCAAACACCTCTTTCACTATAGTTAGTTTAGGGTTAGTCATGAGCTAGAAACTAACTCCAACCTCTAGTTATATAAGTTAGAGTATCCAAACAGGGCCATAGTATATGTATGCCACCCCACCCGACCCAACCCCCCATTTCGAGATGGTGGTGGGATGGGTTCATGGGTATATATATATATGCATGCGCCCAAAAAACATTTGTCTCGATGTCTGACCATGGCATATGGTAATTAACACGCATACCGAAAAGGATCCACATTGGTCAAAACGATATATAATATAGATGACCACACATGGGACCCATAGATTGACGCGTCACGATTACCATGTGAGGGAGCCACTTAGGGCCACCATCAATTATATGTGACACAAGCAAATGAATGGATTTGTTTTTTGATGTCAAAATGCCAACTACACGACTTTGATCCAGTGTGTGCTTCACAATTTGGAAAGTCCGCACGCTAAAGAAAATTGCGCGCAATATGTATGTCTCCTCCCACCCACCCCCTCAACTTTGAGCGGTAGGAGGTACTCATGAGTACGTCACGTCAATCTTTGGTGTGGAATCTCACCATGATCTACCGCAACACAGAGCAGATTAACTGAACCCACCTTTGTCAAACCCCTACCGGTGCAGCTCAAAAGTGATAGACCATGTGGACCCACGAATGTGCACGTCACTAATAGCACACGAAGGATTATTGTCGGGACCCCGATCCTAAGCCATACGAATCTAGCATGTAACACATCATATCACATTGCGGCCTCACGCACGGTATCCCCACGGCTGCCACCTTACCTTGGCCGGGACCGTTTGCACCTTTTGGCTTACGTATATGAATATGTCGCTAGCAATCGTATGTCAAAGAACCCGGGTCGACATGACTAGTTATAGACCCAAGTGGCACAACCGTACAGGGACAGGCATACGTAACCCAGCAATGCAGGTGTCGGTCATCAGCGTGTGTAGACGAGTCGTAGCAAGCTACATGGACTCCATTACATCGTGAGACATATCTGTCATCAACGGTACATAGACGAGTCATAGCAGGCTACAGGGACTCCATTACACTGCGAGACATTTCCCCGTAGGGACAGACACAGCAGCAAAGAAGGATACACGCCGGTCAATCAATGTGTCCGGAGCAGTAGCAAGCTACCAAGGCTCGGTGGAAGCACAAAGAGGCATTTCCCCATAAAGAAGGCTACTAAAGGCATACAACTAGGTGTCGAATCCGACACATACCAATGCATTTCAACCATACACGCAATATGCACGATATGCGTAGATACAACATGGCATCACAACAAAACTCTACAACATAACATTTATTTAGATGGCTCCGAAGAGCCAACATAGTATAATGTTACGAGCAGGGAGGGTCACATGACCCAACATTCAGAGCATACAAACAACAAGCGGAAGTTACATGTCTGAGTACAGACATCTAATAAAAGTGGCTGGAAGAGCCTGAAAAGCTACAACGACCCTACCAAAGGAGCCAGACTCCTGTCTGGGTTCCCAAGCTAATCCGTCGATGTCAACGTCAAAAGAAACATAAAGTGAACAACGTCTATCTCTGCAAAAACGTAAATAAGCAACAATGAGTACGAAGGTACTCAGCAAGTCTTACATCAGAACTATCTACTTATGCATCATGTATCAAGAACGGGATTGTGGGATTTACTGCAGAAAGTCAGCTTTGACCTTTGGCTAAACTAGACTACGACAAGGTATCACTTGTATCGTACCTCTCTCGTCTCCCTACAAGAGAGCACACACGAGTCCACATATCCACCATATCAATACACCACTATGGATCCTCTCTCGTCTTCCTACGAGAAGGCCATCCATAGCACTCACACTTATCTGGAGCATTTTAGAGTATCCGTTAAGTTATCTATGAACAATGCAAGTCTCCAAGTAGTCCATATCCACGGATGCGGCTATTCGAATAGATAGATTACCATGCAGGGGTGTACTTCATCACACATGCTCCCGCCACTTATCGCCATGTGCACGTTAAAAAGACACCTCGGCAACCTTCAAGCGGAAGCCAGGCGAGGGCGTCGGCCACGGACGTTAACTTACAACAACTCACGTCTAAGGTAGTCTCCTATCTGAGCTGGAACCCATAATGGAAGTCCGGCCGAGGTTTCCAATACGGCCTCAAACGTTGTGAGCAGGGCCCCAAGTCGGTCCCGACTGGGCCGTTCATCCACTTCGCAGGCCGTGCCACACCTATCAACGTTTCAAACTACTGTGACTCCTGGACTGAGCACAGGGTAGGTTAATAGGCCGAGAGAGCTTGAGTTACCGGAGCCCAATGTGCGGTAGTAGCTAGTCTTGGAACACAAACACAGAACTCAGTTCCTATGAGCTGTCTCAATGAGACAACCCACCATGTACTCCAACATGGCCTCTCATCGCTACCTTTACCAAAACAGGTTCAACACTTAACCCTCATCATCAGGACACAATTATTTCACTCCGGTTCATCACCCAGATGAATCAGACCTGACACAACTCTCAGCATAGCAAGCACAACAGGGTTATAGCACAACATGTCTCAAGCATCTACCAGGTATGCTAGGTTGCTTGGTTTAGCTATTTACTTTGACAATGACAGGTCATGCAAAGGAGTGGGTTCAACTACCGGAACACAAGTAATAGTTGAATCATTTGTCCTAATTCATTGAAATGAGAGCAAGAGCGAGAGAGTAGGTTATATCGGAATGCTCAAGGGGGGGTTGCTTGCCTGTTTATCGGAAGAACACAGCTGTTCTTTGATGTCGTCGATAACTACGTCTCGCAAGTCTATCGACAAGGACAAACAAGGTATAAATTAAGCATGGCAGATGCTTCACAATGATGCATGATAATGGCATGGCAATATGTTGCTGGTTTGAGCAAATGCATCTATCAACAGGTTAAATGAAGAAGGTTTCATACCCAAGGTTCAAATTAACTCCATATGTGAAGTGGCCTATTGTGTTTGGAACAAAATGTCCAAGTTCTCCTATTTAGGTTGCTCTAACATGCATGAAAATGACACCATCAGATTCATTGGATTTTCTGATAATTTTTCATATATAAATTATTTTAATCTGACTTACAGATTATTTTCTATGAATTTTTGAAGTTTTAAACATTTTCTGGATTATTTCTATTACAGAAAATATTAATTGCGTCAGGCTGGCGTCAGCGGGTCAAAGGGCCCGGTCCTAGGTCAAACCTGACCAGTGGGGTCCATTGGTCAGTGACCCGGGGTTAATCCCCGGTCAAACCCGACGCTGACTGTGCTTTGACCACCTGCGGGGCCTCCTGTCAGTGGCTGATGGCGGGGGGATTAGCGCTAAGCGGCTGGCCACGTCGGCGCCCACCGGAGTTGGGCCGGCGGCGACCAAAACAGTGGCGGGGCTCGCCGGAACAGCTGCTCCGGTGCCCATTCGACGCACGGAGGGCACCCAGAGCAAGCTCTCCCTCAAGCGCATCCAGCGGTGGCCCCAGGCGCAACAGAGATGGCCAAGAGCATCGACGGCGTCGAGCTCCCGCGGCGGTGGCACTCAGGCACGGCGGTGCTATGGCCAGGAGGACGCGAAGAAGCTGGAGAGGAGGGGAAATCGACACGGCGGCTCACAACAGTTCTAATGATGGTGACGGCAAGGTCGGAGGAGCTCCCTAGCCGGCGAATTTGACGCCGGCGGCCGGCGGGTCCGAAGGTTGAAGATGGCGGCGCTGATGGCGATGGAGAGCTCCCGGCTTGACTCCTTCGACGGGGAGAGCTACGGTGATGCGGCGAAGATGATGGCCAGCTCAGGGAGGCGAGGCAGCAAGGGTGACCGCGGTGGCTGTTGGAAATATGCCCTAGAGGCAATAATAAAAGTAGTTATTATTATATTTCCTTGTTCATGATAATCGTTTATTGTCCATGCTATAATTGTATTGATTGGAAACTCAATTGCATGTGTGGATACATAGATAACACTGTATCCCTAGTATGCCTCTAGTATGCCTCCCGCGGCGGCGGCACTCAGGCACGGCGGCGCTATGGCCAGGAGGACGCGAAGAAGCTGGAGAGGAGGGGAAATCGACACGGCGGCTCACAACAGTTCTAATGATGGTGACGGCAAGGTCGGAGGAGCTCCCTAGCCGGCGAATTTGACGCCGGCGGCCGGCGGGTCCGAAGGTTGAAGATGGCGGCGCTGATGGCAATGGAGAGCTCCCGGCTTGACTCCTTCGACGGGGAGAGCTACGGTGATGCGGCGAAGATGATGGCCAGCTCAGGGAGGCGAGGCAGCAAGGGTGACCGCGGTGGCTGTTGGAAATATGCCCTAGAGGCAATAATAAAAGTAGTTATTATTATATTTCCTTGTTCATGATAATCGTTTATTGTCCATGCTATAATTGTATTGATTGGAAACTCAATTGCATGTGTGGATACATAGATAACACTGTGTCCCTAGTATGCCTCTAGTGGACTAGCTCGTTGATCAAAGATGGTCAAGGTTTCCTAGCCATAGACATGAGATGTCATTTGATAACGGGATCACATCATTAGGAGAATAATGTGATGGACAAGACCCAAACTATGAACATAGCATATGATCGTGTCAGTTTATTGCTATTGTTTTCGGCATGTCAAGTATCTGTTCCTATGACCATGAGATCATGCAACTCACTGACACCGGAGGAATACCTTGTGTGTATCAAACGTCACAACGTAACTGGGTGACTATAAAGATGCTCTACAGGTATCTCCGAGGGTGTCTGTTGAGTTGGCATGGATTGAGACTGGGATTTGTGACTCCGTATGACGGAGAGGTATCTCAGGGCCCACTCGGTAATAAAACATCACAATAAGCCTTGCAAGCAATGTGACTAAGTGTTAGCCACGGGATCTTGTATTACGAAACGAGTAAAGAGACTTGCCGGTAACGAGATTGAACTAGGTATAGAGATACCGACGATCGAATCTCGGGCAAGTAACATACCGAAGAACAAAGGGGTTAACTGAATCCTTGACATAGAGGTTCAACTGATGAAGATCTTCGTAGAATATGTAGGAACCAATATGGGCATCTAGGTCCCGCTATTGGTTATTGACCGTAGAGGTGTCTCGGTCATGTCTACATAGTTCTCGAACCCGCAGGGTCTGCACACTTAAGGTTCGGTGATGTTTCGGTATAGTTGAGTTATGTATGTTGGTGACCGAAGGTTGTTCGGAGTCCCGGATGAGATCCCAGACATCACGAGGAGCTCCGGAATGGTCCGGAGGTAAAGATTGATATATAGGAAAGTGGTGTTCGAACTCCGGAAAAGTTTTGGGCATTTCCGGCAGTGTACCGGGAGTGACGAATGGGTTCCGGGGGTCCACCAAGTGGACCCACCACACCCCAAGAGGGTCACATGGGCCTTAGGGTGGCGCACCAGCCCTTGGTGGGCTGGGCGGCCAGCCCAAGGGGGGCTATGCGGCTGGAATTTTGGGGAAAGGAAAGTCCAAGTGGGGAAGGGAAGGAATCCTACTAGGAGTAGGATTGGAGGTGGACTCCTCCACCTCCACCTCCTTTGGCCGACTCCTAGGAGGATCCCTAGGTCGGCCAGCCCCTCCCCTCCCTCCTATATATACTAGAGGGGAGAGAGGGCAGCAGCACAAGAAACCCTAGCCACGGTGCAGCCCTCTCTCCCCGATAGATCAAATCCTCTAGTTTCAGCGGCGCTTAGGCGAAGCCCTGCTGGAACAGTTCCACCACCGCCGCCGCCGCACCGTCGCGCTGCCGGAGAACTCATCTACCTCTCTGCTACCTCTTGCTGGATCAAGAAGGCGGAGATCGTCATGGAGCTGTACGTGTGCTGAACGCGGAGGTGCCGTCCGTTCGACGCTAGATCGTGATTGGATCGCGGGACGGCTAGCGATTTGGATCGCTAAGACGTTCGACTACATCAACCGCGTTTCTTAACGCTTCCCGCTTAGCGATCTACAAGGGTATGTAGATCCACTCTCCCTCTCGTAGATGCTCATCACCATGGATAGATCTTGCGTGTGCGTAGGAAAATTTTTGTTTCCCATGCAACGTTCCCCAACAGTGGCATCATGAGCTAGGTCTATGCGTAGATGAGATCATGAGTAGAACACAAAGGAGTTTGTGGGCGTTGATGCTCAGATTGCTTCCTCCCTTTGTCTTTTCTTGATTCAGTGGTATTGTGGGATGAAGCGGCCCGGACCAACCTTACTCGTACGCTTACGAGAGACCGGTTCCATCAACTGACATGTGACTTTGTTGCAAAAAGATGGTTGGCGGGTGTCTGTCTCTCCCACTTTAGTTGGATCGGATTCAACAAAGGCGGTCCTTGAGAAGGTTGAATCGCAATTTGTGTATCACTGTTGTTGTTTTTGCGTAGGTAAGAATCGTTCTTGCTAGATACCCGTAGCAGCCACGTAAAACATGCAACAACAATTAGAGGACGTCTAACTTGTTTTTGCAGGGTATGTTGTGATGTGATATGGCCAGAAACATGATGAGATATATGTGATGTATGAGATGATCATGTTTTGTATAGATTATCACGACTTGCATGTCGATGAGTACGGCAACCGGCAGGAGCCATAGGGTTGTCTTTAATTTATTTTTGCCGTTTTTGCTTTACTTTATTGCTATGAGTTAGCAATAGTTGTAGAAGCAATAGTTGGCGTGACAACCTCATGGCGACACATTGATGAAGATCAAGATGATGGAGATCATGGTGTCATGCCGGTGACGATGGAGATCATGCCGGTGCTTTGGAGATGGAGATCAAAAGCACAAGATCATGGCCATATCATGTCACTTATGATTTGCATGTGATGTTAATCCTTTATGCACCTTGTTATGCTTAGGACGACGGTAGCATTATAAAGTGATCCCTCACTAAAATTTCAAGATAAAAATTGTGTTCTCCCCGAGTGTGCACCATTGCGAAAGTTTGTCGTTTCGATACACCACGTGATGATCGGGTGTGATAGACTCTACGTTCACATACAACGGGTGCAAGCCAGTGTTGCACATGCGGAACACTCGGGTTAAACTTGACGAGCCTAGCATGTACAGACATGGCCTCGGAACACAAGAGACCGAAAGGTCGAACATGAGTCATATAGTAGATATGATCAACATGGAGATGTTCACCATTGAAACCACCTCATCTCACGTGATGATCGGACTTGGGTTGGTGAATTTGGATCATGTAACACTCGGATGACTCGAGGGATGTCAATTTGAGTGGGAGTTCTCAAGTAATATGATTAATTGAACTCATTATCATGAACATAGTCAAAGTGACTTTGCAAATTATGTTGTAGATCAATAGCTCGCGCTGTAGCTCCCTATATTTATATGTTCCTAGAGAAATAGAGTTGAAAGATGATGGTAGCAATAATGTGGACTAGGTCCGTGATCTGAGGATTGTCCTCATTGCTGCACAGAAGGCTTATGTCCTTAATGCACCGCTCGGTGCGCCACCCCCTCAAGCGTCGTCTATAGATGTTGTGAACATCTAACAGGCACGTTCTGATGACTACTTGATAGTTCAGTGCGTCATGCATTACGGCTTAGAATTAAGGCTCCAAAACGTTTTGAACGTCACGGAACATATGAGATGTTCTAAGAGCTGAAATTGGGATCTCAGGCTCGTGCCCGTGTTGAGAGGTATGAGACCTCCAATAAGATTCTTTGCCTGCAAGATGAAGGAGAATAACTCAATCGGTGAGCATGTGCTCAGATTGTCTGGGTGCTACAATCGCTTGAATCGAGTGGGAGTTGATCTTCCAGATAAGATAGTGATTGATGAGTGCGAATTTTTGGAGGCCGGGCTCCATGGAGCCCTTTATTTTAAAATCTTTGAAAATGATATTTCCAAGTTTCAAAAAAATTCAAAAAAAAATTCATGAAAACTTATACATATTCATGACCGATCTGGAAAATTTCGTTCAAAAATATTATGATTTGCATGCTGTGCAAAAAAGACAAAATCTAGGCCCAACAACAAAAACAAACTGGCCCATGTTCATTTACATATTTGTTTTTTTTTGTGTACGCCACGTATGAAACTATATTGTTCTGAAACTTTTCTCGGACGTGTTAAACATGTATTTGTATATGTACAAAAAATTCAATTTTTTTGCGCTGTATAAATATGTTTTTCAGAAAACAAGCTCACTGGAGCTCGGCCTCCATTGGTCATTAGCGAGTGATTGATATAGTTCTCCAAGTCACTGTCACTAAGCTACTAGAGCTTCATGATGAACCATAAAATGCCAAGGATGGAAATCATGATCCCTGAGCTATTCGCGATGTTTGACACCGCGAAGGTAGAAACCAAAAGGAGCATCAAGTGTTGATGGTTAGTGAAACCACTAGTTTCGAGAAGGGAAAGGGCAAGGAGGGAAACTTCATGGATGGCAAGCCAGTTGCTGCTCCAGTGAAGAAACCCAAGGTTGAACCGAAACCCGAGACTAAGTGCTTCTATTATGAGGAGAACGGTCACTGAAGCAGAACAACCCTAGATACTTGGTAGATAAGAAGGCTGGCAACGTCGAGAGAAGTATATTTGATATACGTGTTATTGATGTGTACCTTACTAATACTCCTAGTAGCACCTGGGTATTGGATACCGGTTCGGTTGCTAAATGTTAGTAACTCGAAATAAAAGCTATGGAATAAACGGAGACTAGCTAAGGGCGAGGTGACGATGTGTGTTGTAAGTGTTTCCAAGGTTGATGTGATCACCATCGCACGCTCTCTCTACCTTCGGGATTAGTGATGAACTTAAATAAATGTTATTTGGTGTTTGCGTTGAGCATGAACGTGATTAGATCATGTTTATTGCAATACGGTTATTCATTTAAGTTAGAGAATGATGGTTATTCTGTTTACATGAATAATACCTTCAATGGTCATGCACCCAATGAGAATGGTTTATTGAATCTTGATCGTAGTGATACACATGTTCATAATATTGATGCCAAAAGATACAAAGTTAATAATGATAGTACCACATACTTGTGGCACTGCCGCTAAATGTCATATTGGTGTAAAGCGCATGCAGAAACTCCATGCTGATGGATCTTAGGACTCATTCGATTTCAAATCGGTTGAGACATGCGGACCATGACTCACGGGCAAGATGACTAAGACCCCGTTTTCCGGTATGATGGAGCGAGCAAGTGACTTATTGGAAATGATACATGTTGATGTATTCGGTCCAATGAGTGTAGTAGCAAGCGGTGGATATCGTTATTTTCTTACCTTCACTGGTGATTTGAGTAGATATGGGTATATTTACTTAATGAAACACAAGTCTGAAACGTTTGAAAAGTTCAAACAAATTCAGAGTGAAGTTTGAGATCATCGTGACAAGAAGATAAAATGTCTGCGATATGATCGTGGAGGTGAATATCTGAGTTACGAGTTTGGTATGCAACTTAAGACGATGTGGAAGTTGTTTCACAACTCACGCCGCCTGGAACACCATAGTGTGATGGTGTGTCCGAACGTCATAGTCGTGCTCTATTGGATATGGTACGTCCTATGATGTCTCTTGTTGATTTGCCACTATCGTTTTGGGGTTATGCATTAGAGACAACTACATTCACTTTAAATAGGGCACCATCTAAGTCCGTTGAGATGACACCGTATGAATTTTGGTTCGGTAGAAACCTAAGCTGTCATTTCTCAGAGTTTGGGAATACGACGCTTATGTCTGATAAGCTCGATCCCAAAGCAGAAAGGTGCATCTTCATAGTATACCCTAAGGAAACAGTTGGGTATACCTTCTATCTTAGATCCGAGGGCAAAGTGTTTGTTGCTAAAACGGGTCCTTTCTCGAGAAAGAGTTTCTCTCGAAAGAATTGAGTGGGAGGAAAGTAGAACTTGATGAGGTTGTTGAACCGTCACTTCAGTTGGATAGTAGCACGACGCAGAAAGATGTTTTTGCGACGCCTACACCAAGTGAAGAGGAAGCAAATGATGATGATCATGAAGCTTCAGATCAAGTTACTACCAAACCTCGTAGGTCGACAAGGACTCATACTGCCCCTAAGTGGTGCGTCATTCCTGTCTTGGAGGTCATGTTGTTAGACAACAGTGAACCTACGAGCTATGAAGAAGCGATGGTCGGCCCGGATTCCAATAAATGGCTAGGAGCCATAAAATCCGAGATAGGATCCATGTATGAAAACCAAGTATGGACTTTGGTAGACTTGCCCGATAAATGGCAGGACGTTAAGTACAAATGGACCTTTAAGAAGAAGACAGACGCTGATGGTAAATGTCACCATTTATAAAGCTCGACTTGTCGCAAAATAGTTTCCGACGAGTTCAAGGAGTTGACTACGATGAGTTTTTCTCACCCGTAGCGATGCTAAAGTCTGTTGGAATTATGTTAGCAGTTTCTGCATTTTTCAATTATGAAATCTGGCAGATGGATGTCAAAATATCGTTTCCTTAACGGTTTCCTTGAGGAAAGGTTGTATGTGATACAACCGGAAGGTTTTGTCAGTCCTAAGGATGCTAAAATGTATGCAAGCTCCAGCTATCCTTCTATGGACTGGAGCAAGCATCTCGGAGTTGGAATATACGCTTTGATGAGGTGATCAAAGTTTTTGGGTCTATACAAAGTTTATGAGAAACTTGTATTTACAATAAAGTGAGTGGGAGCACTATAGAATTTTTGATAAGTATATGTGGATGACATATTGTTGATCGGAAATGATGTAGAATTTCTGGAAAGCATAAAGGGGTCTTTGAAAAGGAGTTTTTCAAAGGAAAACCTGGAATGAAGCTACTTAAATATTGGGCATCAGGATCTATAGAGATAGATCAAGACGTCTGATAAGACTTTCAATGAGTACATACCTTGACAAGATTTTGAAAGAGTTCAAAATGGATCAGTCAAAGAAAGAGTTCTTGCCTGATTTGTAAGGTGTGGAGTTGAGTGAGAATCAAAGCTCGACCACAGCAGAAGAAAGAGAAAGTACGAAGGTCGTCCCCTATGCCTTATCCATAGGCTCTGTATAGTATGCCATGTTGTGTACCGCACCTGGTGTGTGCCTTGCCATGAGTCTGTCAAGGGGTACAAGAGTGATCCAGGAGTGGATCACTGGACAGCGGTCAAGATTATCCTTAGTAACTAGAGGACTAAGGAAATATTTCTCGATTATGGAGGTGATAAAGAGTTCGTCGTAAAGGGTTACATCGATGCAAGCTTTAACACCAATCCGGATGACCATTAGTAGCAATCCGGATACGTATAGTGGAGCAGCCATTTGGAATAGCTCCAAGTGGAGCGTGGTAGCAGTATCTACAGTATGACATAAAGATTTGCAAAGTACACACGGATCTGAATGTCGCAGACCCGTTGACTAAAACCTCTCTCACATGCAAAACAAGATCGAACACCAGAACTGTATGGCTGTTAGATTCATTACAATGTAAATAACATAGTGATGTGAGCTAGATTATTGACTCTAGTGCAAGTGGGAGACTGTTGGAAATATGCCCTAGAGGCAATAATAGAAGTAGTTATTATTATATTTCCTTGTTCATGATAATCGTTTATTGTCCATGCTATAATTGTATTGATTGGAAACTCAATTGCATGTGTAGATACATAGATAACACTATGTCCCTGGTATGCCTCTAGTGGACTAGCTCGTTGATCAAAGATGGTCAAGGTTTCCTAGCCATAGACATGAGATGTCATTTGATGACGGGATCACATCATTAGGAGAATGATGTGATGGATAAGACCCAAACTATGAACATAGCATATGATCGTGTCAGTTTATTGCTATTGTTTTCTGCATGTCAAGTATATGTTCCTATGACCATGAGATCATGCAACTCACTGACACCGGAGGAATACCTTGTGTGTATCAAATGTCGCAACGTAACTGGGTGACTATAAAGATGCTCTACAGGTATCTCCGAGGGTGTCTGTTGAGTTGGCATGGATCGAGACTGGGATTTATTACTCCGTATGACGGAGAGGTATCTCAGGGCCCACTCGGTAATACAACATCACAATAAGCCTTGCAAGCAATGTGACTAAGTGTTAGCCACGGGATCTTGTATTACAGAACGAGTAAAGAGACTTGCCGATAACGAGATTGAACTAAGTATAGAGATACCGACGATCGAATCTCGGGCAAGTAACATACCGAAGAACAAAGGGAACAACATACGGGATTAACTGAATCCTTGACATAGAGGTTCAACCGATGAAGATCTTCGTAGAATATGTAGGAACCAATATGGGCATCCAGGTCCCACTATTGGTTATTGACCATAGAGGTGTCTCGGTCATGTCTACATAGTTCTCGAACCCGCTGGGTCTGCACACTTAAAGTTCAGTGACGTTTCGGTATAGTTGAGTTATGTATGTTGGTGACCGAAGGTTGTTCGGAGTCCCGGATGAGATCTCAGATGTCACGAGGAGCTCCGGAATGGTCCGGAGGTAAAGATTGATATATAGGAAAGTGGTGTTTGAACTCCGGAAATGTATCGGGCATTTCCGGCAGTGTACCGGGAGTGACGAATGGGTTCCGGGGGTCCACCAAGTGGACCCACCACACCCCAAGAGGGTCACATGGGCCTTAGGGTGGCGCACCAGCCCCTGGTGGGCTGGGCGGCTAGCCCAAGTGGGCCTATGCGGCTGGAATTTTGGGGAAAGGAAAGTCCAAGTGGGGAAGGGAAGGAATCCTACTAGGAGTAGGATTGGAGGTGGACTCCTCCACCTCCACCTCCTTCGGCCGACTCCTAGGAGGATCCCTAGGTCAGCCAGCCCCTCCCCTCCCTCCTATATATACTAGAGGGGAGAGAGGGCAGCAGCACAAGAAACCCTAGCCACGGTGCAGCCCTCTCTCCCCGAGAGATCAAATCCTCTAGTTTCAGCGGCGCTTAGGCGAAGCCCTGCTGGAACAGTTCCACCACCACCGCCGCCGCGCCGTCGCGTTGCTGGAGAACTCATCTACCTCTCTGCTCCCTCTTGCCGGATCAAGAAGGCGGAGATCGTCATCGAGCTGTACGTGTGCTGAACGCGGAGGTGCCGTCCGTTCGGCGCTAGATCATGATTGGATCGCGGGACGGCTAGCGATTTGGATCGCTAAGACGTTCGACTACATCAACCGCGTTTCTTAACGCTTCCCGCTTAGCGATCTACAAGGGTATGTAGATCCACTCTCCCTCTCGTAGATGCTCATCACCATGGATAAATCTTGCGTGTGCGTAGGAAAATATTTGTTTCCCATGCAACGTTCCCCAACAGTGGCTATGAGCGACGGCGATGGATCCGATCGGCCAGGCGAGGGAGAGAGCAGAGGAGAGGGAGAGGGACGGCAGGGAGAGAGGGGGAATGGGATCAGCTCGCCCTGGCCGTCGTGCTGGAGCGGTTGGAAGGCCCGGGACCTCCAGGTGGAAGCAGGAGGTGGCCGAGGGCCCTCAGGTGCACGCCACGCTTCTCCTCTGCCTACTGGCTGGACGTAGAAAACGAGGCTGCCCCTGTGGGCTGGGCCTCTTCCTCACAGGTAAGGCCCAGGTAAGTGCTTTGCCCCTTTTCTTTATTTCTTTTCTTTTCTATTTCTATTATTTGTTTTGGTTTATAACTAAAATATAAAACCATTTCATAAAACCCTCAAAATATAAATGTGGGCTAATTGGAATTATCCCATGCCACATAATAAATCTGAGAGACATTGGACAATTATTTAATGTATAGGGAATAATTATCCAATGCAATTAGTGGTTAAATTAATTCAAAAGCCCAATATAAAATGTTTCTGTGTTTCCAAAATATTGGTTGGCAATTTTACCTCATCCCAATATTTTCACAGAATAGTTGGAACATTTTCTTGGATCTATTTGAAGCAGTTTTTATAATGCCTTTTGACAAAAATTTGAATTGTGAGGCTTGATCAAATCCTCATTTCAATTTCATTGCAATTTAAATGCATGCATGAATGCATTATCAAACAAGGGAAACTAGGGCTGTGACAACTCACCCCCACTAAACAATAATTTTGTCCCGAGATTCAGGTGTAGTCGGGAAGAGTGCAGGGTACTCAAGCTGAAGACGATCTTCGCGCTCCCAGGTTGCTTCATCCTCGGAATGGTGTGACCACTGAACCTTGAGAAACTTGATGCTGCGACGTCGAGTGATGCGCTCGGCTTCATCGAGAATATGAATAGGATATTCTCGATATGAGAGGTCATCTTGAAGATCAAGCGTTTCATGGTCTACTTCGCGGACAGGATCCTTGAAGCAACACATGAGTTGAGAAACGTGGAACACATCATGAACTTTGAAAAGTTGCGGAGGTAGTTCCAATTGGTAGGCAACCTCTCCTCGTTTAGCGAGAATGAGGAAAGGACCATTGTAACGAGGAGCCAATTTGCCTTTGATACCGAAACGATGGGTACCCTTGAGAGGTGTAACCCGAAGGTAAGCCTTCTCGTCAACTTCATAACTTACATCTTTATGACGACGGTCATATTGACTCTTTTGACGAGACTGGGCAGTTTTCAGATTCTCACGAATGATGCGAACTTGCTCTTCTGCATCCTGGATCATATCCGGTCCAAAGAATTGTCTTTCACCGGTGACGGTGTCCTGGACTAGGAGGTACTCACCACGTCGTCTCCCGACCAGTGGGTCGGGCCGAGGACCCCCGTGATGATTCACTAATGGGCCACTTCGGGCGGCCCATGCCGAATACAAGGAGGATTCCACAAGACTTGGCGCACAAGACAAGGACTCCTCTAAACCCTAGGCCTACTGTGCATATATAAACCGAGGCCAGGCTAGTCAATAGATGGATATATTACATCTCATAATCTCGTGGTAGATACATGTACTCTATACTATCCCCCATATCAATACAATCAAAAGCAGGACGTAGGGTATTATCTCTTCAAGAGAGCCCGAACCTGGGTAAAATCCTGTGTCCATGTTACCATCGCTCCAAGACGCCTAGCTTAGGACCCCTACCACGAGATATGCCGGATTTGACACCGACAACCGGTTTCTGACCAGTTTAATGGCGTTCGACATCTTTGTCCATACAACACTTCGAAAGGAGCTTTGCCCAGACTAAACTGGAAGCTGTTGTTATAAGCAAACTCGGCGAACGGAAGACATTTCTCCCAATTCATTCCGAATGAGATAACATAGGCTCTGAGCATATCTTCGAGAATTTGATTGACTCTTTCGACTTGACCACTTGACTAAGGGTGATAAGCGGTGCTAAAGGAGAGATGGGTTCCCATAGCATTCTGGAAACTTTCCCAAAATCGAGAAGTGAAAAGACTTCCACGATCTGAATTGATCTCTAGAGGAACACCATGAAGAGAAACTATTCGAGAAATATATAGGTCTGCTAACTGACTAGCAGTTATACTTTCTCGAACTGGAAGGAAATGAGCAACTTTCGAAAGGCGATCGATGACCACAAAGATGGCATCATTCCCTTTCTTAGTCTTTGGAAAGCCGGTGATGAAATCCATACTGACCTTGTCCCATTTCCACTCGGGAATAGCCAAGGGGTGAAGAGTGCCAGCAGGCCTTTGATGATCTGCCTTAACGCGACGACAAACATCGCAGTTAGCAATGAACTGAGCGATTTCTTTCTTCATCCGGGTCCACCAGAACCTCTGGCGTAGGTCCTGATACATCTTAGTACTACTGGGATGAATCGTGAGAGGAGATTCATGAGCTTCCTTAAGGATCAGCTCTCGAAGTTGTTGCTTCTTGGGAACCACCAAGCGGTTCTCAAAGAATACAACACCTTGATCATCTACCGAGAAGGAACGAGCAACTCCCTTAGCAATGTTGCTCTTGATCCGAGAAATTCCCGTATCCTGCTTCTGGGCAGCTATGATTTGATCCTCAAGAGTCGGTTTCGCCACCAAGTTAGAAAGGAATCCTCGAGGAACAATGTGAAGATTTAACTTGCGAAATTCCTCGTGGAGAAGTGGTTGACCATGTAGCAACATGAGGTTGTTACAATAGGATTTACAACTTAGTGCATCAGCCATGACATTGGCTTTGCCTGGGGTGTAAGATATTCCTAAGTCGTAGTCCGTAATCAACACAATCCACCGTCTTTGCCTGAGATTCAAATCCGGTTGGGTGAATATATACTTGAGACTCTGGTGATCAGTGTATATTTCGCAACGGTTACCCAGAAGGTAATGTCGCCAAGTGACAAGTGCATGGACTACTGCGGCAAGTTCCAGATCGTGTGTTGGATAATTCCCCTCATGTGGACGCAACTGTCGAGATGCGTAGGCAATCACATGACGATCTTGCATAAGAATGCAACCTAGACCTTGTCGCGATGCATCACAGTAGATAACAAAGTCTTTTGTGAAATCCGGGGGTACAAGTACAGGGGCAGTAGTCATTCGTCTTTTCAACTCCTAAAAACTTTCCTCGCACTTTGGAGTCCACTCAAACTTTTTATCTTTCTTGAGGAGTTCAGTTAGAGGTTTGGCAACTTTGGAGAAGTTCTCAACGAAGCGGCGACAGTAGCTCGCTAAGCCAAGGAAACTCCTAACTTGCTTCACCGATTCAGGTTGAGTCCAATCAAGGACAACTTGAACTCTCTCGGGATTGACAGCAATACCTTTCGCAGAGATTACGTGACCTAGATAGGTCACTTCTGGCAACCAAAATTCGCACTTGGAGAATTTGGCGTAAAGGCGGTGCTCTCGAAGTTTCATCAATACCAGCCTAAGATGCTCAGCATGTTCTTCTTCGTTCTTCGAGTATATGAGGATATCATCGAGGTAAACCATGACAAATTTGTCCAGATACTCCATGAAGATCGAATTCATTAAGCGGGAGAAGGTGGCTGGGGCATTGGTTAGACCGAAGGACATGACGGTGTACTCGTATTGGCCATAACGAGTGACAAAGGCCGTCTTTGGAATGTCCCTCTTCCTGATTTTGATTTGATGATAACCTAATCTCAAATCCATCTTCGAAAAAACTACGGATCCAACGAGCTGATCATACAGATCGTTAATCCTGGGGAGCGGATATTTGTTCTTTATCGTAACCAGGTTAACCGGTCGATAATCTACAACCATCCGGTTTGTACCATCCTTCTTCTTGACGAAGAGGACAGGACAAGCCCATGGAGAAGAACTAGGACAGATGAAACCTTTCTTCAAAGATTCATCGAGTTGGATTTTAAGCTCAGCTAATTCTTGGGGTGACATCTTATACGGTTTCCTAGCAATTGGGGCAGTTCCTGGAATAAGGTCTATGACAAACTCTACTTCTCTGCCAGGTGGAATATCTGGCAGTTCCTCTGGAAAGACATCCAGAAAGTCACGGACTACCGGGATGTTTTCCATCTCTGGAAGAGGATTGGCATTAAGAGAATAAACCCGGCCTTCTGGGACATGGGTTTGGACTTTGACTATCTGGCCAGAAGGATGGGTAAGCTGAACAGACCTAGTGAAACAATCAATTTTGGCATGATGAGTTGTCATCCAGTCCATCGCCAAAATGATATTGATGTCTGAAGTTTTAAGGGCTATCAGAGAGGCAAGGAATACTAAACCATCGACAAGGATTTGGTTCCCATGGCTTACTGCATTAGTTTTCCATTTGGAACCTCGAGTTTCAATTACTAATGGAGAGGGCATAACTTCGAAAGCAATGTTATGCAAGGAGGCATAACGCTCAGAGATGAAGGAGTGGGATGCTCCTGAGTCAAATAGAACTAAAGCTAGATGAGAATTGACAAGAAGCGTCTTAAGCACGACGTCAGCATCATCTTGGGCTTCTTCTGCAGTTACATGGTGCACACATCCACGAGTATAAACAACTGACCTGGCATTGGGCTTCTTGGTTGGCGGCTTGCAACGAACAGCACCCGTTGACGAAGAGGGTGGAACATAACCACGCAGGGGACAATATCTTGAGTAATGTCCTGGCTGGCTACATTTGAAGCATGCTCCATAAGTGGGATGTGGATCTGGGTTGATCACTTGCTTGACGAGGTTCTTCTGGGGAGCACATGGCATCGGCAGATGAGGCGCCACATAGGATGGCCTCCGTGCATATCCAGCAGGAAGAGTGGCGATCGGGATCCATATCCTATGCTTCTGGGATATAGCAACTGAAGATGACCCAATATCACGGGTGTGCTTGCAGGATTCCTCATAGCTCATCCGACTTGTCTCCGCTTGGATTGCTTTGTTCACAAGAACCTGGAAGCTAACAAACTCATGCAGACTGAGATCATGACGAAGCTTCGGGCTAAGGCCTTTCCTGAACCTTGCTTACTTCTTAGCGTCTGTGGATACCTTTTCTGGGGCATAACGCGCGAGGCGTCCAAACTCTTGACTATAGGCATCCACATCCATCTTGCCTTGGGTCAGATTGCAAAACTCCTCTTGTTTACGATCTATCACGGCCTGGGGAATATGATGCTCACGAATAACCTCACAGAATTCCTCCCATGAAGTAGATTGGCCTGCAGGTCGCATGGCCTCGAAGTTCTCCCACCATAGGCTGGCAAAACCTTCAAGGTGATATGCGGCATAGGTGACCTTGTCTCCTTCAGCCACGTTTGCATAACGCATCTTGTTGTTAATACTCCAGAGCCAATCATCTGCATCCAGTGGCTCAATGGAATGATGGAAGGTGGGTGGTTGCAAATTGATGAAGTCTCTGATGGATACTAGGTCATTGCGACGATGGCCTGTATTCTGCTCGATGTGCTCCAACAGACGGTTGGTGGCACGCTTGTTCCTCTCGACTTCTAGCATAACCTCCGCCAACAGAGGCGGGTTGGGAGGATCTTCTTCATCCCTTCCATCTCCATGGTTCTGACCACGACTAGCAGATCTCTGGGTTACTGGCGACATCCTGAAGGAAACAACCAGGGTTCAGAACAAGGAAGAACACCGGAACATACCTAAACCTAGAAGAACTTGGACAGCATAACGGATGTACGAGCATGAAATATGAGGCAACCTGCACAGGATTTGGGCAGCATAACAACTCAACATCATGGGTTCAAGGCACAAGGAGAACATTGGCATCACTTCTCACAAATCTGATGGGACATGACTTGACACAAACAACCATTCTATCAGTCTGTGGTCCAGTAACTCGTCATCCTAGCAGATAGGTAAGAAGCCTAGTTCTTAATCCCCGTAGAAAAGAGGAGGGTGACTCAGAATAGAGTGACACAAGGAAAGGAGTAAAAAGAGCCTTACGTTCCCTTCCACAATCAATTCCCTTATATAACTAAAGCATTACTAGACTCAAAATCGACCAGTTTGGCTTCGTAATCCTACAGACAGTTCAGCTCTGATACCAACACTGTCGGGACCCCGATCCTAATCCATACGAATCTAGCATGTAACATATCATATCACATTGCGTCCTCACGCACGGTAATCCCCACGGCTGCCACCTTACCTTAGCCAGGACCATTTGCGCCTTTTGGCTCACGTATATGAATATGTCGCTAGCAATCGTATGTCAAAGAACCCGGGTCGACATGACTAGTTATAGACCCAAGTGGCACAACCGTACAGGGACAGGCATACGTAACCCAGCAATGCAGGTGTCGGTCATCGGCGTGTGTAGACAAGTCGTAGCAAGCTACATGGACTCCATTACATTGTGAGACATATCTGTCATCAACGGTACGTAGACGAGTCATAGCAGGCTACAGGGACTCCATTACACTGCGAGACATTTCCCCGTAGGGACAGACACAGCAGCAAAGAAGGATACACGCCAGTCAATCAATGTGTCCGGAGCAGTAGCAAGCTACCAAGGCTCGGTGGAAGCACAAAGAGGCATTTCCCCGTAAAGAAGGCTACTAAAGGCATACAACTAGGTGTCGAATCCCACACATACCAATGCATTTCAACCATACACGCAATATGCACGATATGCGTAGATACAACATGGCATCACGACAAAACTCTACAACATAACATCTATTTAGATGGCTCCGAAGAGCCAACATAGTATAATGTTACAAGCAGGGAGGGTCACATGACCCAACATTCAGAGCATACAAACAACAAGCGGAAGTTACATGTCTGAGTACATACATCTAATAAAAGTGGCTGGAAGAGCCTGAAAAGCTACAACGACCCTACCAAAGGAGCCAGACTCCTGTCTGGGTTCCCAAGCTAATCCGTCGATGTCAACGTCAAAAGAAACACAAAGTGAACAACGTCTATCTCTGCAAAAACGTAAATAAGCAACAGTGAGTACGAATGTACTCAGCAAGTCTTACATCAGAACTATCTACTTATGCATCATGTATCAAGAACGGGATTGTGGGGTTTACTACAGAAAGCCAGCTTTGACCTTTGGCTAAACTAGACTACGACAAGGTATCCATTGTATCATACCTCTATCGTCTCCCTACAAGAGAGCACACACGAGTCCACATATCCACCATATCAATACACCACTATGGATCCTCTCTCGTCTTCCTACGAGAAGGCCATCCATAGCACTCACACTTATCTGGAGCATTGGTATTCATCAAACCCGACGCTGATTCTGCTTTGACCACCTACGGGGCCCGCTATCAGTGGCTGATGGCGGGGGGATTAGCGCTAAGCGGCTGGCCACGTCGGCGCCCACCGGAGTTGGGCCGGCGGCGACCAAAACAGCGGCGGGGCTCGCCGGAACAGCTGCTCCGGCGCCCATTCGACGCGCGGAGGGCACCCAGAGGAAGCTCTCCCTCGAGCGCATCCAGCGGTGGCCCCAGGCGCCATAGAGATGGCCGGGAGCATCGACGGTGTCGAGCTCCCGCGGCGGCGGCGCTCGAGCGCGGCAGCGCTATGGCTAGGAGGACGCAGAGAAGCTGGGGAGGAGGGGAAATCGACACGGTGGCTCACAACGGTTCTGATGACGGTGACGGCGAGGTCGAAGGAGCTCCCTAGCCGGCAAATTTGACACCGACGACCGGCGGGTCCGAAGGTTGAAGACGGCGGCGCTGATGGCGATGGAGAGCTCCCGACTTGACTCCTTCGACGGGGAGAGCTACGGTGATGCGGCGAAGACGATGGCCAGCTCAGGGAGGCGAGGCAGCAAGGGTGGCCGCGGTGGCTGCGAGCGACGGCGACGGATCCGATCGGCCGGGCGAGGGAGAGAGCAGAGGAGAGGGAGAGGGACGGCAGGGAGAGAGGGGGAATGGGATCAGCTCGCCCTGGCCATCGTGCTGGAGCGGTTGGAAGGCCCGGGACCTCCAGGTGGAAGCAGGAGGTGGCCAAGGGCCCTCGGGTGCACGCCACGCTTCTCCTCTGCCTACTGGCTGGAGGTAGAAGACGAGGCTGCCCCTGTGGGTTGGGCCTCTTCTTCACAGGTAAGTCACAGGTAAGTGCTTTGCCCCTTTTCTTTATTTCTTTTCTTTTCTATTTCTGTTATTTGTTTTGGTTTATAACTAAAATATAAAACCATTTCATAAAACCCTCAAAATATAAATGTGGGCTAATTGGAATTATCCCATGCCACATAATAAATCTGAGAGACATTGGACAATTATTTAATGTATAGGGAATAATTATCCAATGCAATTAATGGTTAAATTAATTCAAAAGCCCAATATAAAATGTTTCTGTGTCCAAAATATTGGTTGGCAATTTTACCTCATCCCAATATTTTCACAGAATAGTTGGAACATTTTCTTGGATCTATTTGAAGCAGTTTTTATAATGCCTTTTGACAAAAATTTGAATTGTGAGGCTTGATCAAATCCTCATTTCAATTTCATTGCAATTTAAATGCATGCATTATCAAACAAGGGAAACTAGGGTTGTGCCAATTATTGTCCGAGGGACCACCACCACCGTGTGCATGTGTCCTAAACACGTGCATGACGTTAGAGGTGTGCCTTGTTTGAAACATTTCAATGCACAATTTTGATAATTTGGGGTGGCAAGTGCCTCAAAAACGAACAATCCCACACATAGAGGCTCGTGCAACAAGTGAAACGGAAAGAGCCCCCCTTCCCCCCCCCCCCCCCCCCCCCCCGCGGCCACCACCGAAAACACCATGTCGAGACGCGTCAAACTATTTTTATGCAGAAAACACGTGACACATCAGTCCGTGTTATAATTATAAAATGTTCATATATCATTCGAAAAATATGCAACAATGAGTTTCCAGGAATTCATTGGGGGAAATCATATGTCCCCTTGGGTTCATGTTTAGTCGCCATGCAATTAATGGTAAGGAACCTCAAACCTCTTGGCGTCGTGGAAAACATTAAAAATATTGGTTTTTAGACAGATCGGCCTCAAACATCGAAAAAATCATTTTAAATTGAAGTAAACCCAAAAATCAACTGAAAATCAGGAAACTTGGGATTCCGTTTCATGACATAAACAGGAGCTTATTAAAGGTTGGTACTTGGTACACACACTTGTCACGTTACCATCTCGAATGATTACAGTATTCAACCATGTGCGTTGGTCCCAACAAAATATTACGTACCACCACGAGCCCCGTGTGCCGTCTGAGCGGACGTGAGTTGACGGGACGCATGCGAGCAGTCCGCTGCTTAGGCTGACCGTGAGGCGTGCGAGCAGGTGTGTAAATTGACGGGGCGCGTGCGAGCAGGCCGCTCTGGCACACCGAGAGACGTGCGAGCTGGTGTGTGAATTGACGGGACGCTTGCGAGCAGTCCTCCGCGCAAGCTAACCGGGAGACGTGCAAGCAGTCCTCTGGGAAGGCTAACCAGGAGACGTGCGAGCAGGGGTGAGGCATGCGAGAAGACCACTGGCAGGTTCACCGGGAGGCGAGCCGTTTAACCGCCTCCCGTCTAGCTCCCAACCACTCTATATTAATCGCGCCTGTGCCGCTGGTTATAGCAGGCGGCCGCACTCCCCTCTCTCCACACACACCGCGCCTGCATCCTCGCCGCTGTTCCCAATCGTAAGTGTATCAGATGGCGACCAAGCACACCATCGGAGGGAGTGGTGACGCGGGGTTCGAAGCCGGGGCCGGTGAAGCAACTAAGCATCTCTTGATGCTAGGCGACGAGGTTGCCCTCCCCTCCAATGAGGTCTCGCGCGGACAGAAGCACTGCCATGATGTCGTAAGCCTCGTCGTGCCTCCCCGGCAGGAGGCGGTGCTGCACAGAGACTACTACGACCTCTCTGATGACCACTCCACCGACGACAACTCCGACGACTCCGACGGCGACAACTCTGACGACGACGGAGAATAGGTTAGACCCCCCCCACTCTATTTTGGTAACTATATCATAGGGTATCTCTGATTAGTTATGTTTCCGCCTTTTTTTGGAATTCGCCCGGGGTTCATGTGATTTCAATCCATGTAATCAGAGTAAGATTCGATAGATCCGTGTTAGTATGTACATATTGATTATTTGTTAGGTAAATGATAAGTGACTTGGATAAGTGACATCCGTACATACGATTACTAATATTGTGTCTAAGGTTTTATAGTGATTTAATGGTTGACTTGTACAAATGATCATTTTGCTAATAATCCGTCTACATAGATGATTGTACATGTATCCATTTGTAAATAAACACTGTATAAGAGCATGTAGATCACTACTTTAGTGATAATGGGGAGTAGTACTTACTTCAAAGTTCCTTGTTTGTTTGACAATAATCGGTCCATGCATTTAAAGTCATTAGTTAATTATTTTGTTGCCCTAAGTTGTTTGTGACATCATTTTATGCATTTTATTCATCAATGTCATGATTTTTTATTATATGTATAGGTGCTATCTGACGACGTTGGCAGCGATAAATACGACCAGAGAAGGTACAAGAAACAAAAGCTTAGGGAGCTCTATGCGGGAACGCATAATCGTCGTATCAGGACCCGGAATGGGGGCTTCGGATGCCCATTCTGCACCCAAAGGCTTAACCCCGCGTTTGCAAGTGTTCTGGCGCATGCTAGAGGACGAGTCGTTGGCTCCTTTAGGCAGAAGTATTCTCGGAGGGTGGCGCACGCCGCGTACGCGGAGTACCTGGAGAAAGTTTATGTTGTTGGTGGGTACGATTAGGATTGAGTTATATATACATGTCCTGATGCCAGCACTACCCTAGCTATCTATAGTTTGTGCGTCATATATCACTGCTTGAGTTATGTTTATTATATGTTGATCTAGATGTCGGTGAGACTCTGTTTTATGAACTAATACGTAGAACAATGTAATTGCAAACTTGAGCTGCAATCAGTTTGGTAGATGGAATATTTATGCTTATCTTAGAGTCCCCACACAATTTACTACTACAACTGTTTGCCCACAGCACGCACAGCTACGTTTGAGTGTTGGCAATTTTTTTACACTATACATATTACGGTAAAAAATGCTTGACTTACCTGCAAACTTGTTGAATGCGGTAAAAAGTTCAGGTGTCACACGTAAGATGAAATTTGGAACCCACAAACTTGGTTATTTTCCCGGATTGAAACTGGGTGCGAGGACTAACATTGTGCCGCGACACGGGTGTGTCCTGATTGTCCAGAACGCATTCCCACGGACCACGCCAGTCCACTTGCACCGTAGTGACACTTATCACAAACGTCTCTGTCTACTGAACCGTCGCCTCCGAAGCGCATTATTATTCTGGCCGAGAAAACCCTCACCATCATCCCCGCTTAACAAAAGTTACAAAACCCTCACCGTCCTTCCCAGTCGCACCCACACTGCATATGTCACACCGCTGCTTAGTGTTGAACGTGTACACTGCTTGAAGTCATTGCACACACATCGTTTTTGCTAACCGTTTGCCATTTAACGCCCCCCAATAATGGGAGCTTCTTCCAGCCGACGCGTGGCCAACCGAGCCGGGCGGGAGGTTGTGCACGGTTGCGCGCGGGAACGGGCTCACCAACGATACGTTGGCGGCACTTCGAGCCGCCGCGTGGCCAAACGAACCACCGGGAACGCTTGTTCGTGCGCTGGTCAAGCTTGCACAGCAATCCTCCGCCGGGAACGCGGTGACAAGACGTGCCAATTACAGCCTGTCCAGCCCCCATTTACTCCACCGCTCTTTTAACCTACTGTCTCTCTTCAACCTTTCCCCATAACGCAAGAAGCACACCCACACTCCAAATAGAGAGAGGATATCCTGCTCGGCTCCAATGGTGGAGCTCCCAGCGGCTGCCGACGACGAGCGGCAGTTCACCATTCGTGCCTACGTGGACACCCACGTAAGGTTCAAGAACCTCACGGTGGTGTACACCAACGACCCGATCTGGGTGGAGAACTCCATCCACACCATGGAGCAGTTACTTGCCTATGACAAGTACAAAGTGGTCGGCGAGTATACCGGCGGTCGTGCCGGGCATGATCAGAAGGTTGCCGTCGCCCAGCTATGCGTGGGCCATTACGTCCTCGTCTATCACTACTGCCTGGCCATAAGGCCTTATGATCGATTCGCGAGGTTTGTCAACAGCCCCGACTACATATTCGGTACGGTGGACACCACCAACGATGAAAAGGTGCTCAAGGCCACGGGCTTGGCCTGCCGGAATCTTGTGGACATCCAATGCATGTACAAGATCTTGGGCGGCGAGGAGAAGCATAAGGACTCCCTGGTTGACCTCGCCATGTCCATCATCGACCCCTACTACAGAGGCATGAAGGATGTCTGCAAGAAGAAGAAGGTTGCCTGGCACCGCGCCTGGGTCCGAAGACTGGATGAAGATCACGTCAAGTACGCGGCCAAGGACGCGTACGTAAGCTATGAGATGTGCAGGTGGATCGTTGACATGAGGAAGTGCCTCCGTCCTGCGCCGACCGGCACCCCTCGTCACAAGAAGAATAGATGAATGATTTGATGATCGTTACTACTAGTTTAGTATGTCTGTACTTGTTAATTGATGTGTGCAAATGTTATCTGTGGTCAGTAATGTAATTGGATGTTTATTTAGGTTATGCAATCATGATGTTGTTCTATAGTACCATCCTTTCCTTAGTTTGCAATGTACGATTAATATCTGGACATTAATATGCAATTGAAAATTAATATCTGGACCTTAAGAAGTAGAACCACGACCGAGGGTATCCTACGCGGCTCCAATGGTGCTCCCAGCAGCTGCCGACGACGAGCACCAGTTCACCATGCATGCCGTAGTGGACACGCACAAAGTGGTCTGCTTCGACCTCGCGTCCCACCGCGTGCTCTGCTCTCGCGTCCCTCTGTGTGCTCTGCTCTCGCGCCCCCCGCACGCACTCTGCTAGCGGTTGGGGCCGGCCCACGATCACGTTCGGGGCTCCATATGCATGCGGTTGCGCCACGCGCGTCGCCCCATGCAGTTACGTGCTTCCTCGACTGAATCGCACGCTGCAAAAACTGCCATCCGGAAGTGCCGGTTTTACAGGACGACCGGCCCCCATTTATACACACGGCCACTAACCATAGTCTCTTCATGCTTTCGATCGCGCCCACAACAGAATAAGCACACCCTCGACGACGCATACAGAGAGGATGTCCAGCGGCTCTCCAATGGAGTACGGCGAGCATCATGTGGAGACCCACATGAGGAAGACGGACCTCATGGTGGTGTACACCAATGAACCGGGCATGGTGGAGGACTCCATCGGCACTATGGAGTGGTTGCTTGATGCGGATGACAAGTACAAAGTGGTCGGCTTCGACCTCGCTTACACCGGCGGTCGTGCCGGGCATGATCAGAAGGTTGCCGTCGCCCAGTTGTGCGTCGGCCATCACGTCCTCCTCTACCACTACTGCCTGGCCACAGTGCCTTGCGAGCGTTTCACCAGGTTTGTCAACAGACCCAACTACAGGTTCGCCACGGTGGACACCATCGACGATCCAAAGATGCTCAAGACTTCGGGCTTGGCCTGCCAGAAGCTTGTCGACATCCGCGGCCACTACAAGGTTTGGGGCAGCAAGAAGAACATGGACTCCCATGTTGACCTGGCCGAGGCCATCTTCGACCCCTACTACAGAGACATGAAGGCTGAGTGCGACAAGAACACGCCTGTCTGGCACAGGGGCTGGGTGAAGAAACTGGATGAATATCACCTCCAGACCGCGGCCAAGAAAGCGTACACTTGCTACGAGATGTTTAGGCGGATCGTTGACATGAGGAAGTGCCTCCTACCTGAAGACGACGCGGGATCGAGCCACAAGCAGAGCGGTGGCGACAAGCGTCACAGGAAGTAGATGATTTGATGATCGTTGCTCATACTCCCTCTACGCTGAAATATTTGTAGTTTTAGAGGGATAAGTTTATGATGCATGTAATAGTTTATTGAGGTGTGTGCGCCAATGTTATGTGTGTACTCACTTATGTATTTGGATGCTTAATTAGGTTATGGCAATCATGTTGTTATGTGTGTAATTGTTTATTGAGGTGTGCCAATGTTATGTGTGTAGTCACTTATGTATTTGGATGTTTAATTTGGTTCTGCAATCATGTTGTTCTAAACAGAAGCATAGATGTTTGTGGGCAAATTGAGCAAATCACATCGCATGCGGAATAAACAACCATATCCGTCGGTGATGATTTCATCAGTCCCTGACAGTTCTTTATCCGGAACCGTTTGCCCACAACACATCCGAATGGCATGTGTATGTTGTACATCACACACATCTTGATCTGAGCAACCGTTTGTGTTATTTTTGCTTATCGCACACAGTTCATCCCAATGGCCTGTATGCTGTCTATCACACACATCTTGCTCTATGTAACCATTTATGTTATCTTATCTCATCACAAATAGTTCATCCGAATGACCTGTATGCCATCTATCGCACACGTAATCATCTGCACAATCGCTTGTGTTCTGCTGGATTAGCGCAAACAGTTTGTCAGGGTGAACTGTATGTCGTACATCGCACACACTTGCACTTTTCTAACCGTTTGCGCTATATTGTCCAATCGCAAATAGTTTATCTGGACCAACTGTTTGCCACAGATCGCACACGCAACTTTTTTTGGGATCGTATTTGATGGACCCGTCATCGCACACAGTTCGTGTCATTAGCGACAGAGCTATAACTATACCGTTTGCGATTTGGTCATCGCACATAGTTTCGTCGAAGGGTCTCTGATTGCTGTGTCGTCTTTGGACCATTCTGTAGTAGTGCCACCTTCGATGGCCCATGAACACTGTTTTGCAACTGCCCTTTTTTGATAGTTGGAGAAAAGATGTGTCATCCATACATTTAACACATCCGCAATGTCCATGACACGCTTGTCCGGAAATATATCCGTAACCTAGATAGTCATGAACGGTCGTGAGCAATGTTGCTCTCATTGGAAAATAGTTTCCAGTGATGGCGTCCCACGTTTTGACCCCTTCATCCTTCCATAATATGTCTAACTCCTCCTTCAATAGCTCAAGCTATGTGTTGATATCGTTGCCTGGTTGGAGCGGTCCTTGAATGAGCATTACCATGTGTATGTACTTTTGTTTCATGCAGAGCCAAGGCGGGAGGTTGTACATCCAAACAAACACGGGCCATGTACTATGTGTGCTACTCTGCTTGCCAAATGGATTTAGTCCATTGCTACTGACACCCAACCTGGGGTTTCTTGGTTCTGCTGCAAATTCTGGTTCAATGCAGTCGAGTGCTTTCCACTGACAACCATCCACAATATGTCTCAGAATGCCATCATTTTTGGATTTCCTGGTCTTGTGCCAAGTCATGTTCTTTGCTTCCTTCGCGTCAGCGAAATAACGTTGCAAGCGTGGAATCAACGGAAGGTACCATACAACCTTTCGAGGATCCTTCTTTCCAGGCTTGTATCGGGGTTCCTTGCAAGTTGGACACTTTGTTTTGTGCTCATGCTTGTTACGATATAAGATGCAATCATTTATGCATGCATGATATCTTACATGCGGCAAATCAAGAGGGCACACGATCTTTTTTGCCTCATCAACACTCTTAGGCAACAAATTCCCCTTGGGCAAAACTGTATGTAAATATTCCAATGTAGCGTCTAGACTTGCGTCTGTGCTCTTGAATCTTGCCTTGATGTCTAGAAGTTTGAGCGTGATGTGCAAGCGGGTGTGCTCAGGATCACAACCTTCATACAGTGGAGCATTCGCGTCCTCCAATTGCGCCAACTTGAGAGCCTCCTTGATAGCAGCTCTCTCATTTGTTGTCTTCTTCTGAAGCAGTTCTTTAACATGGGGATCCTGCAGCATTTCAGCCAATGACATATCCTGGGTGACATGGTCCTCTTCATGTTCGGGTGGCGTTTCATCATTTCCTCCTCCAGGCGCATGTTCATTATTGTTTCCTCCTTCTGGCGGCCCTGGTAATTCATCATTGAAAGGGTTCTCCGCTTCCATATCCGCCACTCCGTCGTCGTCGTCACGTACATCATCATTCTCCTCACCATGCTTTGTCCATCGTGTATAACCTTCAAAGAAACCACGATGAAGCAAGTGCGCGAGGACGCTACCATCGAGAGAGTGGGTGTGTGGAGGAGGCTAGCAAACGTAACTAACGCATCACCTAGCTAGATCTAACTACCTAATTAAGAATCATGATAAAATAATTGAGTTTCTCAAGATGAGGAGGGAAGAGAGAGAAGGAAGAGCAAGAGCAAGAGGAAGAAGAAGGGGAATCTAGTGTATACACAAGGGTTATCACGTGGTAGCAGTGCTGCGACTTTATTACTGGCGTTTCAAGAAAACAGTACGCCAGCACTAACATGTATATTCATGGCGTGCAGTCGTATGCTACGCCGGTGTTACGTGGGTCCCGATGTTGACCTAAAAAAATGGACCCACAAAATAAATTGCTGGCGTCCGAACGAAGTCAACGCCATAGATATAGGAAATACTGCTGGCGTACTACGAACCTAGTACGCCAACAGTAAGTTACGCCTGCACACAACCTTGGAGGCCACATACAAGTGGCGTTCCACGTACGTCCAGCGCCAGCACTAAGTTACTAGCGATGTCCTACCAAATTGGCCGAAGCCAGCGATATTTGAAAAATGTAGTGCTGGCGTCGGCCGAAAACGGCGCGCCACCAACAAGAGTTGTGGCTAGCCATTTCTCTACTAGTGTGCTCTCTCATCTAGTTCATACTTGTAATCGTGCATCGCACAAGGCATCCATTGTAAGACATATTGCAATCAATCAATCCCAAGATGTGTTCTTCAATGATTTCTTCTTGCGATCTGGTATTCATGTGTGAGTAGTTTGATAAGGTATGGGGTGAGGCATGAGCCTTACAACCCTAGGTATTTGGTGAAGGGATCAATGGAAGTCTTTGACACAACATCTTGTATGTGTGAAATCAAATTGTTTCGTGAAGTGTCTCTTGTCTTGTCCGCGATCTTCATCCCTGCAGGTACCCAGGATCATGGAGATTGAGAACCGGTGAGGCTAGGAGCAAGGGGACCGTGAAGTGTTATAACGAACACCGGTGACAGTAAGGTTCAGTAGAGTAACATGGATCATAACCTTGGGGATTCATGAGGTAGTCATTAAACACCCAATGCTTTTGTCTGATATTATTATCTTAATTATCGGGGCAACCTCGTGAGACGGATAGGGCCTTCGGTAGGACAACTGATTCTTGATGCATGACTCGTGTCGGTCAAGATGTTATTTGGACACATCCCCCCACTCTGATACAAAGCAAGCACCTTTTGATGGTTGACTTCCCAAGCACAAATTTATACTCCCTCCGTCCCAAATTAAGTGACTCGACTTTGTACTAACTTTGCACTAAAGTTAGTACAAAGTCGAGTCACTTAATTTGGGACGGAGGGAGTATCATTTGTTATCCCAACACCAATAAAAGGTTGTAAGCATTAAGACCTCATCCCCGTACCTTCTTTTTATTATAAGTATTTGACTCACAATTTGCTTGTTGATCCGGTCAAAAGCTGGATTGAGACTTTAACATAAGCTTGCTAGAGACCATTGCTTCAAGGGAGTCTTCCTCTCGTGGGTTCGATACCCAGGGTCACCTCTGGGGAAATAGGTGCGGGATACCCTTTCTTGTTCCAATACTAGATCAATAAAAAGGAGATATCACTTCCTCATAGTTTTCTCATGAGTTCTTACAAAAATCATTTTTAGGTACAAAACTAGCTATTTCATCAGCGATCCAACAAAAGTTTTGCAAGATTCCACCCTTAGCTATGAACGGTCAGGCCCGTCGTTTTGAACGCAATTTGAAGAAAACATGATTTTAGTTTGTTCAAATTTGAAAACATAGTATCAAAAGAGAATCCTTTCAAGATTCTGATCCATAAAACATATAAATTTTGTCAAAACCAATGTATGTATGAATTACTTGTGATTTTGACTAAGTATAAGGACCTATTTGCAAAAGTACATAAGGTCACATTTTTAACATATTCAAAAACAGAAACAAAGTGGATATTCATAATCTATGAAAAAATCTACCCGAAATTGATATATAATTTATATATGTTTAAGTTTAGATAAGTCAGATTTAAATTAATCAAATTTAAAAAATATTCAAAAACAGAAAATGATTAAAACATTAAAAACAATAAAGATAAATAGAATGCCGACAACCAGCGTCAGGGCCGTCGGCATAGATCTAATGGCGTCGGCCATCCGTCAGCAAATATGCCACGTGGCAGCTTATACCGACGGTCGAAGATATGCCGACGGCAACCCTCGACATAAATTCTACGTTGCCGACGGCCTGTGTTCGCTGACGGCCTTACATCGGCCGTCGGCATAGATCTAGATATGCCAACGGCCCCGACAAAAAGTCGTCGGCATAGAAAATGCCGTCCGCATAAGGGGTTATTCCGGTAGTGAATGACGCCGACATCGTCATGGCCTCCGCCAAAGGCCAACGGTTTCAACCGGTCCCACTCCCCACACGCATCCACCTAACACGAGAGCATGAGCTATCAGGCGAAGCCGCCATGGCCGGATCAGATCAAGGGGCGCAACCACAGGGCGTCGAGGCGCCAGAACCCACAGAAACACAACCCCGCCACTAATATGACACAAGATTTAATACAATAAAATATTTAATTCCATAGGTTGCTCTTAAGTTCATGTTTTATATGACACAACTTACTATTATAGATTGAAGGAACAACAGTAAACAAAATAAATTTGGTTTATGTTAGTTCATCCAAGAAACCTGACAAATACATTCATGTACTAATATACATTAGCTTATTTAACTTAACTAAATAAATTTTATAACCAGCGTATACATTTCAGTTTGCAATCTAACACTATTAGTTATTGAAGTCTCTCAAAGCTTATATAGTATGTATCTATAAAAGGAATGAAAGGCACAACAGTCAAGTCAATATACTATATCACTAATTCCCCTAAAATTGGAGGCCTCTCATTCAATTGAGGTCATCAATTTGGAATTGAATCACCGATTTTGACCGGGTCAACAATTTTTCACTCAATTATTTTAATCCTCTATAACACTAAGCTCCCTATTTTTTTAATGCCTCACAATCAATTGAGGTCTCAATTTGGAATTGGATCATGGAAATTTGACCGAGCCAATAATTTCAAAATGAGCACTCTCGTTCATTTTCTAATACACTATGCTCTCTAATTTTAAAGCTTCACCAGTCAATCATTGATTTTGACTCCATCAATCCTTTTGTTGTGGCAATGAAATCTCTAACTTCGTTAAGCTATCCCGTTTTAAAGCCCCTCATTCAACTCTTCAATTTGGATTGAATGCATAATTGATTGGGTCGTTCACCTTGGCTTCATGGCGGGATCTCTCGATGAATGGGTGACAAAACGAAAGTGTCGCCCATGACACGTTTGGCGCCAGCATAACACACGTGTCCAACAACGTAAGTAACTTTCTCATGTTTTTGTACTAATTAAAAGACGTCCTCCAATCACACGGTCAAAAAAATCCACCAAAACACCACAATAAAAAAAAAGAAAAATGATAATAAACTCACGAACACTACGGATTGGTCATACCAAACATTGTCCCATCAATCACTTCCCCGATTTGCACCGTTGGCCCACTTTTTCCCTAATCTCTGGCCATAAATTGACACATCCATCCGTAAGCATGATTTTGTAAATTCTGTCCGTAGGGGTAGCATATCTAATAAAAAAATGCACTTCATTGTATCCCCACACGCCAAACCAACTAATACGTAAATATTTTTCACAACTTCACAAAAATTACATAAAACATGTACAACCCCAAAAATATAAGCGGCGCGGCAAAGCGTGCACTGTCCTTCTAGTAATATAATGATGTACGCTTAAGTTTTGATGTATGTAACTTAACATAACACCATTCTGATTTATGATTAAATTTTTGCGTCTGTAACTAACATGTTCACTAAAATTGATTAAGTTTCTGTTTCCTGAACTTATAACACGTTTTACATACATAAACTTGCTACATACATTAATTTATGTATAGTTCGACATCCAAAACTTCTTTAGTACAAATATTCAATAAGTATAAGACGGGACTTCTTGAAAGAGAACAAGACACCAGACGCACTGTAACTTAATCAACACTGATATACAATTAAGTTTCCTTGTATATGTAACTAACATGCCGTTTAAATCGTCTGAGTTTGTTTTTGGGGGTGTTTACGAACCCGTTGTAAATTCATAAACTAACTACTTCATTATTTTTTGCGTTATATGATTCAACAGTGAAATTTTCCTTACTACAAATCCAAAGACCGTGAGTTCTTTGAAGAGAACAAGCTAGGTCCACCAAAAAGAAAGAACGATGTTATTCTTGAGAACAACACGCTATCCTAAAGCACCAACGCGGCACCATTCTCGAGCCTCTTCCTGGATGTGAGATAGTAGAATACTCTCCCTCGATGTGAGATAGAATACGACCAACATCCGACGAAGCACCATTGGATGTGGAGTCATTCCTATGCCTCCAAGCAAGGGAACAGAGCAGACAAACCTGTCCATGCACTCTCACTTGGGATATGGAATGGGCTGACCTGGACCTGGCCTTGGCCCGGCTCATGTGGCCCCAATGCCAATTTGAGAGGCCACGGGCCAACCATATATAAACAATAGTCAATGGCCTCGTTGGCCGGATGGCTATTTTGGGTCGATCCAAATTCTTGCTTTTAGATTGCCTTGTGACGAACGAGGTGTTAAAATTAGGCTGTAATCTGACTGGCATAAAAAATAAGATTTCTAATACATGGTTAATAGAAAATATCAAGCCGTCTACTTGTGGTTTTGTATGTGTGCATCTTGCCGAAACATATAAATATAATTTTGGTGTTCATATACGTCAGCGTTCGCCAGAAATTTACAGACCGTGTCGCAAAATCGGGTCTTATGATGATGTGACGAAGATTGCAACTACTATGGGCTATAAGACTATAATGTGGGCTGACTCGGCGATGCCGGCTCTGTTGATCCAAATCTCATTTGAGACCGACTATGACCCATTGGCCTCGAATTTTTTGGGTCGGGTTAGCGACCTGGCGGGCCACTCGGCACATTTCCATCTGAGCCTCTGACTTCACAAGTGGAGCGCAAGGGGCTATTGTATCACGTGAAGCTAATGAAGAAGCTTTTAGCGCAATTTGTAGGGATTCATCGGGTGCCTGTCTAGGTGCCTCGACCATTAGGATCTCCGGGATTACAGACCCAACATCTCTTGAAGCGCTAGCTTGTCGAGAGGCTATGTCTCTTGCTCTCGACCTATCACTACCACATGTGAAAATAGCTTTAGATTGTCAAGCCGTTGCCAATAACATCAAGCAGGGAACCGGAGGGACCTACGCAAGCGCAATCAGGGAGATCACGACTACTACAAGCGAGTTTCAGAAGTGCTTCTTCATCTTTGAAGGACGGGACACCAACTTCAAGGCACATAGCCTTGCAGGCATGCTTCCGGTTTGGAGTTTGGCCGTCATCTTTGGCTACTAAACCCTTCAGATCTTTATTGTATTCTTAGAAACATTATTGAGTACTGGAGTAACTAATAAAGTGTGTTTAGACTTTAAAAAGAAATGAAGCATTATTGAGTACTGGAAAGTTTGTTGACACGTTTTTTCATTGAAAATCCGTTGCCTACTTGGCAAGCTATCACTCATGGTTTGGATCTCCTTAAGAAGGGCATCGTGTGGAGAATTGGGAATGGCCAAAACGTACGCATCGGGATAGATGGATTGCGAGGGAGCCAACTGGCAGCTTAATCACAACAAAAAGAAGGTGTCGGCTTAAGTGGGTTTCAGATTTCATTGGCCTTAACGGCGAGTGGGACATGAATAAGATTACGCAGCACTTCCTTCCTGTGGACGTGGGGGGATTTAAAAAAGATTTGCCATGATCCTCGTTTCAGTGATGATTTTATTGTTTGGGCACCGGAGAAAAGCGGGAGGTTTACAGTTCGAAGCGTGTACAGCCTAGCCAATGATGAGCTAGCGAACGCGGCTTCAGTTTCTACTAGCTCCCGGCCTGCTGGATCGCGTCAAGGTTAGAACGAGATTTGACGATGTGATGTTTCACCCAAAATTCAGTCCTTTGCATGGCGACTCACCACTGACCCACTTGCAACCTGGAAAAACAAACATCGAAGAAATCTGGAGATCTCGGTTGTATGCCCGCTGTGTGGAAGGGAAGATGAAGACTCATATCATGTCTTCTGTTCATGCAATCAGGCGGTGTACTTATGGAATGCCATGGCCAGAGAATGGACACTGCCAGAATGAACAAGCATAAGGAATGTGGGCAACGACTGTTTTTTTCACCTTCTCAATGAGATTAATGAAGACACTCAGTGCAGGCCTTATGATGTTATTTTGGAGAATATGGTATGTTAAGAATGTATTGTGCACTCTAAACCACTGCCTCATGTACGTGTTTCCGTCCGGTTCCTAGCTAGCTACTTAGCCTCTTTGCAAGCCATTAAGGATACCACGGTCATTGATCCAGTAAAGGAAAATATGTCCTTCGTCCAGAATACAAACAAAAAGTAAACCAATGTTTATTGACCCAGAGCACAGCCGGATCATGGTCAAAACCAACTATTGAAAGGGTAAAGTTAAACACAGATGGTTCGGTGTCAAAGCCAAATGCAGGAGCAGGTATGGTCCTTAGTGATCGCGCTGGATCAATCACCTTTACATCACGCAGGCACCTTTACTCATGCAGAGATATATTGGACGCTGAGTGTTGGCTTTGAAAGAAGGAATTTCGCTAGCATTGTAATTTAGTAATTTACGCATCGACATCGAAACAGATTGTTTAGAGGTCATCACCATGATAAGAGAATGAGCTGGAAACAAATTAAAATATGCTTTTACAGTGAGAGAGACCATTGATAGTACGAGAGAGAGATTCTTGCATTACTCATTCTCGTCGAAACTGTAATAGAGCTAGTATTCCATGGCTAATTTTGATAAGTTGCAATGCCGAAGGCTCCCGTCCGGAAGAGGTCCTGGAGATTGTTGAACGGGATGTAAACTGAACTTCGAGTAATGCAAGAATTATTTTCAAAAAAAGAAAAAAACGAAGCAAGACAAGTGCCACCAGTAACACCACAGTCAAGTGTTGACACCCGTCCCCACCGGCAGCCGAAGCCCATCCGCTCCGAAGACCCAACCACCCCCATCCGGTCGGCGTCACGACTCACGCCGGCCTCCGCGCTACACTACGCCACGCCACCGTCCCCAGATGAGAGCCGCGGCCACATCCACAGCCTTCTCCCTCCTCTCTCCCTCCCGCCTCCGGACCTCCGCTCCCGCCAGCCTCCCCTACCGCCGCCGCCCCCGCATCGCCGCGATGGCCACCGCCGCCTCCTCCTTCCGCCCGGAGGCCGCGCGCTCGCCCCCCACCGTCGAGCCCCCGGCCCCGCCGCTCTCCAAGGTCACGCCCCCTACCCGGTTCGAGCTGATCGCTTTTTGTTTTGTTTCCGGTTCGGGTTTGATCTGAAGAGGAGGGTTTGGTTCTGTGGGCGCAGTTCAAGGTGGCGCTGTGCCAGCTCTCGGTGACGGCGGACAAGGCTCGCAACATCGCGCGCGCCCGCGCCGCCATCGAGTCGGCCGCGGCCGACGGCGCCAAGCTCGTGCTCCTCCCGGTGAGTGCCTACCAACGAAGCTCTGTTATCACCAGCTCATTCAGTGCCGATTTCCTCTCGAATTAGCAGGGGAGGGCTGTTGAGGATTGACTGATGATTGTATAGAGTGACTGCATCGTGATTCCGTGGGAGTTTATGGGTAGAAGCGTATTACCGTAGCATCGTTACCTTGATTGACTGTATAAGATTCAAGCGTGAGTATATGCACTGGTGATTGTATAAGATTCAAGCGTGAGTATCATGTGGATGGTTACTTCTGATATGTCAATAATTAGCTGTGATATTGAGATGTGCTCTAAAAGTTAGATTGTACTAGGATACAGGCTCACTATGTCACGAGTTACAGTCTTAGTAGTCCGACAGTACCGGAGTTACCAACATTGTGGTATCAACTATTGAGGTCCAGGCACTTAGCATCCGTTTTGCCATGAACCAAATTGTAGTGGTAGAATGCTGTCCTTTTCTCTGTCCAAACTGTCAAAAGATAATACAACATTACTAGGTTTTGGCACCTCTCACTTCTGTGTAGCTTGCCCAATACGTACCTTTTTTCTCAGCCAACTAGTATAAGTTAATTAGGACAAGTCTCACTAACTGCGTAAAAATAATTCGGTACTTCAATTTTTCATTTTTCTTCTCAAACAGGTTGTGACTTTTGAACCATGGTATCATTTCCACATCTTGTGCTGCATGATTTAACATGCATTGACTAGGCTGCGTGTGATTTTGATTTGATAATTTAGTCCCCTTTCTCTTATCAGATCATTTGGTAAGAAATTCGCTTTCGCTTTTTTATTACCTTTTACCTGTTGCAGTTTCCTGTTTTTATGTGTGTAGGAGATATGGAATGGTCCATATTCAAATGACAGCTTTCCGGAGTATGCTGAGGACATTGAGGCTGGTGGCGATGCAGCTCCTTCATTTTCAATGATGTCTGATGTTGCTCGCAGCTTGCAAATTACTCTTGTTGGTGGATCCATATCAGAACGTTCTGGTAACAGCTTGTACAATACATGCTGTGTCTTTGGTTCAGATGGCAAGCTTAAGGGTAAACATAGAAAGGTATGTATGGAAACTTATTTCCGTTAAGTAGTTTGTTTATATAGTAAATGAAGAGTGAAGACAGATAAATTGAGTATGTCATAGTGACAGACAACAATGCCAACCGGATGATCTATGTTTGAAAAAGCACGTTTTTTTATACTATTACTGACATGCTCGGAACGTCTAGTACATCAATCACGACGTTTCCACGTAGTACTGTGATTCTCTTCCGACGAATGTAAAACATAATGTTCTCGCGAAGTCACAAGAGAAGTACATGTTTTATAAATTCACTGATTTACGCAAGCTAATTAGTGAACTTACCTTATTTACAACATTTGATTAGTTAACTTACTTCTCGTGGCATTTTGTTTCTTCCACACTAAACAATATTATTCCTATGGTGGTTCCTTCTTGTTTTTTTATGTCACAGCAATGAACTTTTCATGAATGCAGGTCCATCTTTTTGACATTGATATTCCAGGAAAGATTACATTCCAGGAATCAAAAACCCTTACTGCTGGGCAGGATCTTACTGTTGTTGACACAGGTTTGTCTTATTACTCTGCTGTAATAAACCACGCTAGGATTATGTAGCTCTCAAACCACAAGATCTTTGATGTATCCCTAAATTTTTTTTGGGTCATATCAATTAAGGTTTACAAATGGAACATGTTTATGATTGATGTTGGTATTTTTAAAGCCATACCTTTCCATATGGACTTCCCATGTTTCTTGGATTTAAGAATCTCCTTCGGATATGTTATTTAAGCTTTCATTTCTCATTGTTCGTTTGGTTCTGCTTTCTAGATTTCTTCTGCAATTTGTTGTAGCTAGTTGAATTTGGTCATCTTTGTTCTGCTTTAGTTTCTTGATACAGCACAACTAATTTATTTTGTTGCATATAAATCTAATATAGTGTCGATTGTTTTCAGATGTAGGCCGAATTGGTATAGGCATTTGCTATGACATTCGTTTCCAGGAATTGGCAATGTTGTATGCTGCAAGAGGTCTAAATTTCTCACATCCTATTTTTACAGTACACATGATTTTTCTGTTTGTAATGTTTTTATTGTTATAATCAAAATGCTTCTAGGATTGCTTTAATGCTAATTACTTCATTTGATTCGTAGCAGCTGCTAACTTACTATGTATGTGCATAATGGATCACATTATTTGGTCTCAGAAACTAATAGCTAAATATAATTTGATTTCCAGTATTTACTTGTACTATGGGCCTGGTTTGTTAAGGGTCTGCTGGTAGGAGGATCTTTCTCCATTCTGTTTGCCTGGTGAAAAGGGAGGTAGACTAGATAATTTGTTTAATGTTTTCTTCTTAATCAATAATAGACACAATCCCGTGCTTATATAGATGAATGTTTTGAAAATGAAGAACCTGTCTAAAAAAGGAAACTTAAAACTATGCAACTAGCATGATTGACGGGAAATGTATTGGAGCACCTGGGTGCCACACACCCCTATATGAAAATAGCATTAAAAATATCAGGAAATTTCAAAAATTCTGAATTTTTGGGATATGACACCTGTGTTCATTTTCGCGGGGAATGGGTGCCCGTGGTATCCGCTGTGCAGGAATTATGGTCCGACATACGATACATCTATTTTTTCCTATACATACAAATCTTTTGTCTTTTTTACTGACATTACAACGGGCACCCATTCCCCACTAAGCTGAACACGGGTGTACAACAGGCACCCACGTTTCATATCCCAAAATTTTAGAATTTTTTAAAATTTTCCTAATATGTTTTTTAATGCTATACTCATATATGGGTGTGTGGCACCCGAGAGCCACAAATCCTCTTCCCATGATTGACTATCCAGTTTTATGAGATATACATACTTTGTTTGCCTTTCTAGTAAAAGTCTGGTGGAAATATCTTTGGTCCAAAAGTTACGAGTTTATGACATGGATGCAGCTCAATAGATAACCTTTCGACTAAAATGAGTTGAGACTTGAGACTTGCTACTATTAACTGTATGTACTTTTCACACACTGCAGTACTCGTGTTGCTTGCCACTGGGACCGAGTCCATAATAGCTTGCAACCTCTAGATTTTTAGTTGCTAATAATATAATATGTGCAACTTCACTGTTGATCATACAAAATATATTAATGTTCGCATGTTGATTGCAGGTGCTCATTTGCTATGCTATCCTGGTGCTTTCAACATGACTACTGGGCCATTGCACTGGGAGTTGCTTCAACGGGCAAGGTATGTATCTTCTGAATCATTTGGACCTAGAGATGAAATGCAGGAGATAGATAATGAGGTTAAATGTCTTGTACTTCTGTTGATGATAATTTACTTATAAATTAAGCTTAGATGTAGTCAAAAGATCAACTCTTCTGTCTATTTTCCTCCATATAAGTACTGGCTGAAGTATCTTTCCTTGTTATTTTGCATTACATCTTCTCCGTTTCTGTTCTGAATATATTTTTATGATGCCAGGGCTGCTGACAACCAGGTATGAGGAATACTGATGTGCTGCCCTCCATTTTTTCTGTACAGACACTCATCATTTCCACTTCCAATTTTTCCCTTTCAAGTAGTAACAATCATTATTCTCTCAGCTTTTTGTTGCAACCTGTGCCCCAGCTCGTGATACCAGTTCAAGCTATGTTGCTTGGGGACATTCCACTCTTGTTGGACCGGTGAGTTGATTATAGATTTTAAGATGCCAGTTCTTCTGTAGTTCGGCAGGAGCCTCCAGATCTTTTATGCTCCAGACTCCAGACTTGGAATTCAAACTCAGTACTAACGCAAGGAATATTATGTTACTGCTATAGTGATTCGGCCTTGAGCCACGCTGTTTCATATTCTCAGCACTCTGAAAACTCTATTTCAGTGATGGTATGGTGATCTCACACTTAACTGTTGGCATTTTATTTTCTAGTTTGGTGAGGTGATTGCGACAACTGAGCATGACGAAGCAACTATAATAGCTGAGATTGATTACTCGTTGATTGAGCAGAGAAGGTAAGCAAAATGATTGAATCAGCTTTTCCATGGCGCTGTTTATTCTCAGCTTGGTCTGATCGCTTGACCAATATCATTCTCCAGGCAATTTCTTCCTCTGCGACACCAGCGACGCGGAGATCTTTATCAGCTGGTAGATGTCCAGGGATCGGGTTCCAAGTAGACTGTCGTCATTGCTCGCTCAGGCATGATCCATGAAGCAAGAGTCGAAGATTGGGAAATTCAATCTCATGCTTTGGTTCGTGAGATGAGATAATGTGTGAAAAGGGGACGAAACCAGTAAGGAGATATGTATCGTGTACAACTGCCTGAGTTTGTGAAATAATTGAACCCCATTTGCAGGAATAAGAATCAAAAAAATTACTCAACGTGCTGGGTTACTTGTGCTACGCTTCGAGATGATGCAAACATGAGATGATTACTTGTTCCAACCTGTTCTTAGCCTCGTATCGGTATACATGTTGAGTGGAGTGAGCTGAGGAGAGAAGGTGGAGGGCAGAAATATGTGTCCTGGATCAAATGTACCCCATGTTCTCGGCTTATTTTTGGGCCTTACGTCAGTGGCGGCTATAAATGAGCAATGTGGCAGGCCAGGCTGTGTGTACTGCGGTAAGCGTAAATGATCAAGCAGGAAGGAGGAGGTGCCCTGTGTCTTGCCCAGCTGCAGCAGCCTGCACGAACAAGAACAGGGCTTCTGCAGCCGGCAGGCGGGCAGGCGATGAAACATTGAGACAGAGGAGGCATGGCGAGCCTTTCGTGTCCGGAGATGTGAGCCCATTTATGCGCCATCACGCTTTCCTTCCGTTAATTAAAAGCGAGTTCGCCGGGTTTCAACTTTCAAATCCACTTCTCTTCGATGCATCATCGCTTAGCAGCCACGACGCGTCGAAAGAAGGCTGGGGATGGGAAAGAAAAAGAAAAAAAAGGCATGCGTGCTGAACTGGCAGTCTCCATGAAACCCAGAGTCTGAAGAAATGTTTCGACGTGCGCCAATCGAAAGATGCGTCACGACGGATGGCACGGCAATGGACCCCACGAGACGATCCAACCTCCCCAAATGCCAGTCGGTAGCGTGGGTGGCCGCACCGCCTGCTTCTTTTGCTGCTCCATGGCCGGCCCCTACAGCCGATGTCTCTCGCCCCGTGCGATCGGCCCCGGCGCGATGGTGTCGCGTGATGTGATGCACCTTGCTTCTTCATCAATGCAAGCAACTCAAGTGAGGCTAGCATGGTAAAATAGTGTGATAATATGTGGTAAAGATGGTCACAATCCAGACAGATCCTAAAGACGTGTTTTGATTACTTGCATTGTTTTTAGGCACTTTGTCTCAGTTGGGCCTGGTTGGGCTAATGCAGACAAAAAAAAAACATCTGCATGTTGATTGATTGACTGCATCCTCTCTAGTCTGCATGTGCCCAAGGAAAGGCGCATTGTTTGCTTGTTTCCGAAGAAACACAAGTCCGATTGTTTGGTTACATGTAGGACAATTGTGTGATAATCCTCCTCCTCGATGTGATGAGATTATCAGAGACACACGTACTCCCTCCGGTCCTTTTTACTCCGCGTATTAGAATTGTGTCAAGTCAAACATTGCAAAGTTTGACCAAATTTATATTAAAAAATATCAACACCTACAATACCAAATATATATACCATGAAACTACATTTCATAATGAATCTAACAATATTGATTTGGCATTATGAATGTTGATACTTTTTTCTATAAGTTTGATCAAAGTAGAGGTACTTTGACTTCGGACAAAAGTTATATGCAGACTAAAAAGGACCGGAGGGAGTACATAGGTAACAACAAACTGAGCATGCACATCAAGAAGAGGCACGCATAACATAGTCTTGACCACGCATTAGAACAAGTTTAACATAGTAGGATAAGTTATAAAGCAAACCACACCGCATAATATAGTCTTAAACCAAATCAGGCAACATGAGTTTTCTAGACGTTCACGGCGAAGGCCTCGTCGTGCTTCTTGCACTTTGTGAACACCTCCACGTCGTCGTCGTTGAAGACGATCACCTTCAGGGTGTTGGGAGTCAGCAACTTGAAGGTCACCATGTACCCAATCATGATCTGGTGAACAGCGGTGAAGGGGGACCAACCCTGATCAAGAGTGACCCTTTCGTCGACCACCCGGACCGTGACCCTTCATGCGCAGCCGGTGTTCGTCTTCAGCTTGAAATGTACGAAGGGTGGGGAAGTGCTTCGTGAAGTCTAAAGGCAAAGACAGGCTCTCTAGATTCAGGCCAAGGATCATCTTGCAACAAGTTGGTTGGCCCTGACTCCTCGTGGTAGTGCCCATAGTTCCTCCGCTTGCCGCTGGAGGGCTCCTGCACCACCACGTCGTCCTCCAATAGCGGCACGACCTCCTTGCCCTTGTACAATGTCGACACAACCTCCTTGTCGATATACATTATGAACAACACGAAGTTCAAAGATCAGCATTCATTCATATCAGCATAACGCTCCTATATATTTACCCATCGTGCTTACCACCATCGCACTCAAACCCTCTCTGTCTCTCCTCTTTCACCTCTCTATTTCACCACCTCTCCATCGCCATGAACCACAACCCCAACCCTTTCCCGTGGGGCATTGGATGGAGGGCCTTCTTCCTTGAGTGCTTGCTCGGAGACCACACAAAGTTCGAGAACATCATGGAGGTGTGCTTGAACATCAGCAGCATCGAAGACATGCACAAGGAGGCAGACGATGTTGTAAAGAAGGCTACATCGGAGGAGCTGAAGACACTGATTCATGACCCAGTGAAGGGCGCTATGTCAGTCGACATCCTGCGCTGAGCCATGAATCAGGCAGACTCCGGTGATGCTCGACAGAGGGCAAGATGGGCCAAGTACGGGGAGTACATGGCTCCTTAATACCAGCGTGTCGCAGCGTTCTGTACTAGGACGTTGGCGGCGCCGGAGAACAACGACGATGCGGTGCAGATGGTGGTCAGGGCTCCGATGGCAGGCGACCGTGCAAGACCCATCGTTCTTGACGAAGACGATGAGGACGAGACTGTGACTGGTGCGGGTGGAAGCGATGTAGGAAGACAAGAAGATGGCTACTGTCCCCCCCCCCTCCCCGCCGCTCGAAGCGCCTCCAAGGTCGCCGCGAATAGGATTAGGCGCTTGTAAACTAGTTTTACCCCCAACCTTGACCACCGATGTAATGAAAAAGGACCAAGAACCCTCAAATCCATCGGACCGAACCGATGGATTCGAGGGTTCATCGGGCGTGTGAGTGGGGAAGATAAGAGAGAGAGCGGTGAGGGAAGGAAGGTGAGGGTAATTATGACGCGGCTTCGGGAAACAACTCTACTTCTCGAGACCGCATTCATGCATGCAACCGCCCGCGCCCACATGCCACGGGTTGCACCGCTCGGGCCTGGCTCTAGAAAAATGACCGATTTGGCCGTTCATCTGGATACAGGCCTAGAGATGCTTTAACTTTCGTGCATATCAACTTTTTTATTCGACCCAAACAACCAAAGCCAAAAACTATCCTTACGGGCCTGGCTAGACCTAATACAGGCTACCAAACGCGTGTCATGTGTGGAACAATTTTGATACGCCCCTTAGGGCATCTCCAACGGTAGCCCGCAAATTTCCTCCCGCATTCGTCCGCGGGCAGGGGGGACCAGTCCGCGCACACGGATGTGGGAGGACGCCATCCAATTGTAGCCGCATACATTTTGACAACAATTCAAACCAGTCGGACAAACACGGCCGGATTTCATACAAACCGGACGGAAACATTTACATTTTGAACATATTTTTTAAAAAGGTAACTCTATGTGCACGTATAGTTGCGCAGAGGTCCACTCCCATGACACACATACACTACACTAGTCTACGGCCGGTCGCGGCGAATCCCTTTGTCTTCCTCATGTCCGGCAGCGCAATCATCGGAATGCCGGGAGCCCCGGAGGCATATGCTTAGCGCAAAAGACGACTTGCTTCCCCACCGCACATCGGAGCGGACCCCCCGGCTGATGCTTCAGCGGGAGGGGAAGGGGGCGCCTCTGTTGGGGAACACGGCAGAAAACAAAAAAAATCGATACTGCGAGCACGCCCAGGATCACTATGGAGATGCATACAAGGTTTGATCTGATCGTTACCGACTCGTAGCGCAGCGGAAGTAGAGTCGATGAAGATCGGTGGTGCCGATCCCCGCAACTAGGATTTATAACCTCCCAACCGCGAGGATGTACTCCCTCGTCTGCCCCCGGACGGAACTCCGGGCAGCCCTTCGGGAGGCCTCGGGACAGTCCCTCGGATAGTCCCACCGGACGGATCCTCGGACAGCCCTTCGGGAGGACCCGGGACAGTCCCTCGGATAGTCCCACCGGCCGGATCCTCGGACAGCCCTTCGGGAGGACCCGGGACAGTCCCTCGGATAGTCCCACCGGACGGATCCTCGGACAGCCCTTCGGGAGGACCCCAGAATCTCGGACGGTCACTCGGACAGCCCTTCGGGAGGCACACTCAAACAGCCCCTCGGGCAAATAGGACGAACCTACGACCTCTCTATGGGGTTGCACACATGCGGTGTCATCTATCCGGCAGGGCTTTGCCGTCCAGAACTAGTTCCCACCGGAACCCAGACAGCCTTTCGGCTCTACGAAACTATTTCGCTGGGAGGGAGGGAGAAAGCCAGATCATGCATGGCATGTGTATGAGAGCAAGGATGAGGTTTGGGCAGCCCCCTCACCTCCTATTTATAGGAAGACCAAGGGGTAGCTTGGCCCCCAAGTCCTTCTAGAAGCCTTTCTGCAAAAGTCATAAAAGGTGGCTTTCCAAAAAAATATCCCAAAAGCACTTTCACTATTCATGAAGACATTTTTCTGCGTCCGTAAATTCCGAAAAGTTTTTGTGAGTCCTAGAATAATTCCAGTACCCACCAAAACAATTCTGGACGCATTCTGAAACATTTTCAGATCAATGATTTTCATCTGTGAAAAGCAACCAAAGCGGTTCCGGCAGTCCGGAACATTTCCGGTTTTTGTCTCTGAAAAATTTCAGAAGTTACCAGAACAATTCTGGTACCCTCCAATAATTTCCAGGCATATGCCGAAACCAATTTGACTTAATGGTGTACTCCGAAACAACTTTTCGGTTTTACCGAAACTCTTCCGGTGTTCTCTCTCCGGAACTCTTCCGTTGTCCCCGAAACTTTTCCGGTGATTTTCTCTCAGGCTCCCTGTCTAGTATTCAACAGATAGATGACCCTTAATCGTGTGACCCTATAGGTTCGGTGAAGTATAGACATGACCCGGAACACCTTCCGATCAATGATCAACATCGGAGCCGTGGACACCCATATTGACCCCTATACCCACACGAATGAATATTCGAGTGAACCTCCAGTTGTTGTGTGCTATTCCTTTTACTTCGCGGTATGTTACAAAACCCGAGGTGAGATTTATCGGCATCCCCGTGGATCAACACTTGTCCACAATGCCAGTTACCTCGTTGCCGGTTTTGTTCTCTTTTCTCGTTTCCGCGTTCCGGCATCCCCGTGATCAAATCACACTGTGTCTGGCCAGACGATGATGAATACCGTAACACCGAGAGGGCCCGAGAATATCTCTCCATCGTCGGAGGATCAAATCCCAATCTTGAGCTACCAAGTTACTTGTCATACTTTTCCGTGAACCCGTAAGCCGCCGTAATAGCCACCCTGTTACAGATGACGTTTAACAAACCCCAAAGTTCACGAAGAAAGTACAAAGGAACTCGATACTCTCATGGTATAAGGAATTATGCAAACGTTAACTTTCTCTGTGTTATTAACCATTAACTTGTGACGAATGTATCTCATAGCATAACATCAATTCGGGTCAATTCAACACAAATATTCTTCTAATATTGTGCCCTCAAAGTTGCCGGCATAGCCATGCCTATGATCAGGAAAACAGAACCATCATGCAACACTTGAGCTAGTCTTAGAGGCCAGACTAGGAATACATTTTACCGTTTATTATTCCACACGTGCATATGAGTCTTCCTCCGAGCCTCGTGGTTATTGTAGACTCGAGAACCATAACAGTTATAGCATGGAATATAAACTTAATTAGGAACATGGGGATAAATAATAACATGTATTATTACCTCTAGGGCATATCTCCTACAGACTCCCACTTGCACTAGAGCCAATAATCTAGTCAATGCTAATGCACTTTACACCTATGGCATACTGGTGTAAAATATGCTTCGCTTGTGGTATAGCCTGATGTCCAACAGATCTGACAACTTCAGCTCCGTGTGTATCTTTGCATATCCTCGCATTTTCACGCTTTCACAAAATTCATATTTTGTGTGGACTTGGCTTTGTATATATGTGAATCACAGGTCAAACCTTGATTCCTCAGACTGAGCTATGGAGCAACTATGTGCAATAGTGTCCCATTGACCAAAGCCATCTTGGAACCATACTAAGTTCATGAATGAACTATATGATTCAACATCTTCTTTGTTGCTTCCAAAACGTCAACATACTTAGCCTTTGTTATAGAATTCGCCACAGTAACCTGTTTAGAACAATTCCAACTTACCATGCCACCGTATTGTGTATTACACAAAACCTTAACTTAAATCGAAAATCGCATGGAGCATTGATGAAGACTGTATCGATGTAATTACTTACAACGAGCACTTCATAATCTCTGCTTGCGAGAAAACATGTCATCGGTGCTACTTTAGTACTCAATGACATTTTTCACTGTTGTCCTATGATCAGTACTTTGATCACTTTGGTATCTATGCTCGCAACAGTTTGGGAGTATCGGACATATCTGGTTGATTTACATACCATGGAATACATGATTAATCCAAACACATAGGTGTGTGGAATATCCATCATGTATTTTGCTCATCAATGTTTTTAGGACACCGAGTCTTGCAAAAACTAATTCCATGTGACTTCGGCAAGAATCACTCCTTGGCGGTTTTAGTGCTAAATTGTTTTAGCATCTTGTCAATATGTATTTTTGCTTAGCCCCATTAGGCAAATCTATCTCCATAGATCATTATGCCTAATAGCAAGGCTATTTAGCCCAAGCACTTCATCGAAAAACTATTTTCAAATGAAGTCCTAATTCGTGTCAAGAAATTTATTTCCAATTAACAATGTATCAAGCACAAAAGGTTTTTAGAAATATTATTATGCTTCCACTTACTTCCTTGAAACCACAAGCATCTTCATTATCCATTGATGAAATCAATCTCTTTTGATCATTTCATCAAAATGAAGATTCCAACTCCATTTTGCTCTCTTCTATCCATTGCTGGAACTCTGAAGTTTGCATACTCACTAGCATCCTTTGGATCGACAAAATACTTTGGACTGTATCACATACAAATCCTAGTTTGTATTCCCATTTCATGGAAATTCTTTCGCCATCCATGTTTCATATCTCATGATTGAAATATGTATTAATTGCTAGTTTAACCCGAACCGACTTTAAGCATCGCTACTGTGAAACAACCTCATCGTAGTCAACTCCTTGAACTTGTATTGCAACAAGTCGAGCTTTATGGATAAAACATTTTATCCACATCAGTTTATAGTTTCGTAAATATTCATTAGACTCTAAGTCTTTCGAAAGGTGTATCAAGGTTTTAATCTTGAATCACTTATATGGAAACTATCTCGGATTGTATTGGCATTTAGCCAGTTCCGGAGTCAGGGCCCATCAACACTTCCTTGTGTATCATAGGTATACGGTTGTCTAACAACAATATCTCGTTTGCGCACCTGAGAGGTTTGCACGAGCTTTGCCTACGTTGTTCAGCTGCAAGTTCGACCGAAGTCCATACATCTCATGTAGAGGCTTCCGTATCAGTCGCAGTAGGAAACACTAGAATCACTTCCAAGGTTCCTTTCCTTTGATCTGATGACGAAGATACTTATTATCTCGTCGAGTTGCACTGTCCTCCCACTCACCTTTTTGCAAGAACTATTCTCTTTAAAAGCATACCGTTTTGTGGCAAAATCCTTTGCCTCGGTATAGTGGTGGGGGAATACCCAACATTATGGGATAACCTACAAAGTAGCACTTGTCTGATTTGGAGTAGGTATGTAACCTTTTACACAAGCCCCATATTCCAAATGTTAAGAAAAGATATAACATGGTTGGCCGTACCATACCATGGCGTCATTTCAACAGACCCGATGGAGCTTTTTTCAGTGTAAAAGCCGCAGTCTCTAAAGCATTACTCTTAAAAGGGATAAAGGCAAATTGATTTATGTCATCTTTGATCTCACCATGTCATAAATGGTTTGATTACATCTTCACGGACATTCCACTTACTGTGGTGTTTCGGGAGGTGTAAGTTATGAAACTCTTTTCACAACTCATCAGACATTCGCTAAACTTGTAACTCAAAATATTCCTTTCCGCAATCTAATTGTAGAAACATAATTTTCTTGTTACAATAATTTCTACTTCATTTTTGAAAAACCTTTTGAATGATTTCAAAAGATCCAGACTTACGTCTCATCAAGTAAATATCCATATATCTACTTGAGTCATTTCACAAGATAGACAAATCCACTGCTAGCAACAACATTTATCGGACTACACACATCACGATGTATGATCACCAATAAGTTCTTTGCTCGTTCCCTATGGCCTGTGAACGGTATTTCAGTCACTCCACTTTCCGGAGGAAAGTTGCAAGTGTCAGATGATTCATAATCAAACGACTTCAAAATCCATCATTATGGAATTTCTCCATGCGGGTTTCTCCAATGTGACCAAATGCAGTGCCACACATATGTGGTATTCTTTTAGTCTTGCGACATTTAGTGTCAGTGTTACGGATGTATCATATTACCATCAATATTCATAACATACCTCCCATCCTTGATGGAAGCATGGCCCTTATGTTATTCATGATACTGAACAACAATTGTTCTTTTATGAATAACACTCTTGCAACAAACATTATGCAAATGGGCTAGAGTGTGTAAAACTCTAAAATGAATTATGAAAGTAAATACAGAGGTAATGTACTATTATCAATATTCATAACATACATCTCATTCATAATGAAAGTATGGCCTTTATTCATAACACCGAACATCAAAAGTTCTCTTATGAACAACCTTCTTGCAATATACTTTATGCAATGGGCTAGAATGTGTAAAACTCTAAAATGAATTATGAAAATAAATACAGACGGTAATACACAGATGGAAGGTATAGTAACTTTTACTATGTTCCCAGCGCGTATCTAAACCTCATTACTGGCAAGTCTTTTAGGCCGTAGTAGTTCTTATATCGAGTTGCAAGAGAATGCAATCGAACGGGTATTCCTGTGATCAAAAGTCAATCACAATACCCAAGAATCAGTGACTAATAGTTTAATCACAATTCCCAAGAACTATTTCTTTTTGACCAGCCTTCCAAACATCAATAACTTGTATGACTTTCATACACGAGCTGGACATTCCAGACTTCTTCCCTTTTGCCTTTATACTTCTAACAGTTTTACTTTCAGTCTTTCTCCTACTCTCAGAAGAAGCACCCAACTTAAGAGTGGCATTAGCCCCGGACTTCCTAGGTGTGTAAGTCACACTAACACCCTTTGGACATTTCCTTTCTCTTTAAGTTGTTTGTTTTATTCACCTTCATTTACATGACAGGCGTTCTCCTGGATCCCTCTCTTATCAGTCAAATGACCAGTAAACACTTTACTAATACCTTGCAAACAAACATTGCTTTGGATATCTCATATCTTTTAGCCTTTGTTTGTATCTGAAAATAATTTTCAGTTCCATGAGTATCACATAACTATCCCAAACTTTTGAAGTTTGGGTTTTATGGAAGCAAATGTATTGCACTTGACCGTAACGGAATTCTAGCTTTTGGACCGAAGGACGAGAGTCTCATCATCCATAGCATCAGCGGGAGAATACAGAAAGCATGCGATAGGACAAAGTCCTTCTCGGCACTCTTGAGGACAATCCTCACATTACGTTACCAATTGTAAAGTTTTAACCAGATAAATAACAGCTTATTCAATTTTAATAGGGAAGGTGGAAACGCGAGCCATTATTCTACAACTATTAGAAAATTTCACTTAGATGATGTCCATAATTAATTGCACCAAGAATTAAACAAGTTAATTCTACAGTGCGATCCCACTCAAATCAATATCTCTCATAATTGATTGTGAGTGATACAAGACCCATATTTCAATTCAACGTCACGGTTCGAGATGAACTCAAATGGCGTGAACTTCAATCGGTAGGCCAACTTGCCAATCACATCTCTATGTGACTCTTGTTCATCTCTCGATGGGCGTGTTCCGAGCTCAGGACGATCCTCCGGAACGTCAAGACAACCAAGTGATCTCGCTGCGAGGTCTCAACTCACCCGCCTCACACTTCTCTAATCGTTCGCACCCATGGAGATCATGTGATGCCCCGAAGAGATAGGTGCCGTGACGGTGCTACACTTGGGAGAACACTAACTACTTGATATTTTAAGTGAGATATCACCCTAATAAAAGCGACTACCGCGCAATCAAGAAGGGTGCATCAAACGGGATAAACATCTCAGGCAATTCACAATAGCATGATATGGTATAGCCCTTTCTGACGGAGAAGTCATTAATTTCTTCGTCTTCGGCATTCGCATCGGTGTTCACCTTCGCGAAGTTTGCCACCACCTTGTCGATGCACCAGATAATATTGCTATCTCTATAGCTAATAAAATAAGTGCATTACATAAGGTTGACACGCAGGTCATTAAAGTGACAATCATATGGCTCCAGCCATCATGCCGAATCATGACATGCAGGTCATGTTAATTTACATTGTATAGTCATCTCATACATAATCAAATTAAATATGAGAACTGCTATACCACATCTGTTGGGGAACGTTGCATGGGAAACAAAAAATTTCCTACGAACACCCAAGATCTATCTATGGAGATCAACAGCTACGAGAGGGAGAGTGGATCTACATACCCTTGTAGATCGCTAAGCGGGAAACGTTAAGAAACGCGGTTGATGTAGTCGAACGTCTTCGCGATCCAAATCGCAATCTGTCCCGCGATCCAATCACGATCCGTCCTGATCTAGCGCCGAACGGACGGCACCTCCGCGTTCAGCACACGTACAGCTCGATGACTTCTCTGCCTCCTCGATCCAGCGAGCAAGGTCGGAGTAGTAGATGAGTTCTCTGGCAACACGATGGCGTGGTGCCGGTGGTGGTGGTGCTATCCCGGCAGGGCTACGCCTAGCGCTACCGAAACCGCGAACGGAGTAGAAAACGATCTAGGGAGAGAGAGGGGCGCCAAGGGCTTCGTGTGTCCTCTTGGGGAGCCCCCTCCCCTCTATATATAGGTGGAGGGGCGTGGAGATCAGCCCCTCCAAGCCCTAGGGCGCAGCCAAGGGGGAGGAGTTGGACTCCTAGTCCAATTCCCTCCCTTTCCATAAACAGGTGGACTTTCCACCTCTCCCAAGCCACATGGGCCTTGAGGGACTTGTGCGCCTGGCCCAATAAGGCCAGGGCGCCTCCCCTCAGCCCATGCAAACCCTTGGGACGTGGTGGAACCCTTGGTGGACTTACGGACTCCTCCGGAAGTTTCCGGAATCTTCTAGAAGCTTCCCGGTACAATACCGGAAAAAGCCGAAACTTTTCCGGTAGCCAAAATATGACTTCCCATATATAAATCTTTACCTCTGGACCATTCCGGAACTCCTCGTGACGTCCATGATCTCATCCAGGATTCCGAACAACCTTCGGTTACCAACATACATAACTCAACAATACCAAATCGTCACCGAATGTTAAGTGTGCAGACCCTGCGGGTTCGAGAACTATGTAGACATGACCGAGACAACTCTACGGTCAATAACCTATAGCGGGACCTGGATGCCCATATTGGTTCCTCATATTCTACGAAGATCTTTATCGGTCGAACCACGATGTCAAGGATTCAGACAATCCCGTATGAAGTTCTCTTTGTCCATCGGTATGTTACTTGCCCGAGATTCGATCGTCGGTATCTCCATACCTAGTTCATTCTCGTTACCGGCAAGTCTCTTTACTCGTTCCGTAACACAAGATCCCGTGACTAACTCCTTAGTCACATTGCTTGCAAACTTCTTGTGATGCTGTGTTACCGAGTGGGCCCAGAGATACCTCTCCATCATACGGAGTGACAAATCCCAGTCTCGATCCACGCCAACCCAACAGACACCCTCGGAGATACCTCTAGAGCACCTTTATAGTCACCCAGTTACGTTGTGACGTTTGATACACACAAGGCATTCCTCTGGTGTTCGGGAGTTGCATGATCTCATGGTCGTAGGAACATATACTTGACATGGATAAAGCAGTAGCAATAAACTGACACGATCAATTGATATGCTTACGGTTGGGTCTTGTCCATCACATCATTCTCCTAATGATGTGATCCCGTTATCAGATGACAACTCATTGTCTATGGTCAGGAAACCTTGACCATCTCTGATCAACGAGCTAGTCTAGTAGAGGCTTACTAGGGACACAGTGTTGTCTATGTATCCACACATGTATCTGAGTTTCCGATCAATACAATTCTAGCATGGATAATAAACGATTATCATGAACAAGGAAATATGATAATAACCATTTTATTATTGCCTCTACGGTATATTTCCAACAGTCTCCCACTTGCACTAGAGTCAATAATCTAGCTCACATCGCTATGTGATTTACATTGTTATGAATCTAACACCCATTGAGTTCTGGGGTTCGATCATGTTTTGCATGTGAGAGAGGTTTTAGTCAACGGTCTGCAACATTCAGATCCGTGTGTTCTTTGCAAATCTATATGTCATACTGTAGATGCTGCTTCCACGCTCCACTTGGAGCTATTCCAAATGGCTGCTCCATTATACGTATCCAGATTACTACTAAGATTCATCCGGATTGGTGTCAAAGCTTGCATCGACGTAACTCTTTACGACAAACTCTTCATCACCTCCATAATCGAGAAACATTTCCTTAGTCCTCTAGTTACTAAGGATAATTTTGACCGTTGTCCAGTGATCCACTCCTGAATCACTCTTGTACCCCTTGACAGACTCATGGCAAGGCACACACCAGGTGCGGTACACAGCATGGCATACTATATAGAGCCTATGGATAAGGCATAGGGGACGACCTTCGTCCTTTCTCTTTCTTCTGTCGTGGTAGAGCTTTGAGTCTCACTCAATTTCACACCATACAAATCAGGCAAGAACTCTTTCTTTGACTGATCCATTTTGAACTCCTTCAAAATCTTGTCAAGGTATGTACTTATTGAAAGTCTTATCAGCCGTCCTGATCTATCTCTATAGATCTTGATGCCCAATATTTAAGTAGCTTTATCCAGGTATTCCTTTGAAAAACTCCTTTCAAACAACCCTTTATGCTTTCTAGAAATTCTACATTATTTCCGATCAACAATATGTCATCCACATATACCTATCAGAAATTCTATAGTTCTCCCACTCACTTTATTGTAAATACAAGTTTCTTATAAACTTTGTATATACCCAAAAACTTTGATCACCTTATCAAAGCGTATATTCCAACTCCGAGATGCTTGCCCCAGTCCATAGAAGGATCGTTGGAGTTTGCACACCTTTTAGCATCCTTAGGATCGATAAAACCTTCTGGTTGTATCACATGTTGGGGCAGCTCTCTCTCTCACCGGCAGTTGGACGGAGGTAGTAAACGAAAGATAGCACACATGAGTTGTTTTTCCAGGCGACGAACGCCCCGGCTGCTCGTACACCCTTTTTCTCCAAGAGCTCAAACTCTCCGCGATTACAAACTCAGAGTACAGCAGCTTTTGTAGCTTTTGCGGACGCAGCACACGCTGCCCCACCAGCCTACACTCACAACTAACTACGGCGCCAACGGACTGCGGCTCATACTCGAGCACGGACGCGGCCACGCACCAGCGTCTGGTCTAGACCTACACGATGGACTCCAACGCGAGCACAGACTCACGCACCACCGGGACACACACACTCATACACACATGGCCGTGACCCAGCCCACGGACCCGACCTGGCGCACCGACGCCGGTCGCACCGCCACGGACCCGACCTGGTGCACTAACGCCGGTCGCACCATGCTCCGTCACGACTTATTCCTAACAATCACCCCCTAAGCCGTGACCTAGAGGAGCGCCGCGACAAGCGCCTGCTCCGCCGCCTCCGCCTGACGTGGCTTCGGGCACTCCCGCCGGAAGTGGCCGCGCTGCCCGTAGTTATAGCAGCGCCCGCGGACTCGCCGCTGCCCGACGGCATGCTGCCCGCGCCGTCATCATCGTGGTCGAAGCCGTCGCCATGTCAACGTCCCCGTGCCGCCCACTGAGCAGCGGTGAGCATCAGCTGCTCGTCCGCCTGCTCGCCGCCGGCCTGCGCGCGCCGCCTCGTCCTCTCCTCGAAGGTCTTGAGCCTCCCGAGCGCCTCCTCGAACGCCATGGTGCTGATGTCGCAGAACTGCTCGATCCAGGCGACCGCCGCGTACAGCCGGTCCGGCACCGAGTCCAACAGCTTCTTCACCATCTCGGCGTCGTCGAGCGTCGACCCAAGCCCCGCGTAGCGCGCCGCCATCCCGCGATCTTGCCGGCGAACGCATCCAGCGTCTCCGCCTCCGCCATGCGCAGCCGCTCGAACTCGCCGCGGAGAGTGGCCAGCCGCGCCGCCCGAACCCGGTCCGCACCGACGAACCTCGTCTTCAAGCTCGCCTATAGCTCTCCCACCGTCTTCTTCGACGAGACCTGCAGCAGAATCTCCTCGGAGAGCGCCCCGAGCAAGTACGCCCTCGCCTGCTTGTCCTTCTTGGCGATCACCGCCGCCGCCGCGTCCTCCGCCAGAACCACCGCCTCCCAGAGCACAGCCGCGTTGAGGTTGGCCTCCACCTTGATCGCCCACACAGTGTAGTTTTCACCGGTGAGCACCGGGCATTGCATGGGCAGCGACCCGCCCGATCCGCCGGCGTACGGGACGAGCGACATTGCTCCGAGTAGGATCACAATAAGGCTCTGTATACCAAATGTTGGGGCAGCTCTCTCTCTCACCGGCAGTTGGACGGAGGTAGTAGACGAAAGATAGCACACAGGAGTTGTTTTTCCAGGCGACGAACGCCCCGGCTGCTCGTACAGCCTTTTTCTCCAAGAGCTCAAACTCTCCGCGATTACAAACTCAGAGTACAACAGCTTTTGTAGCTTTTGCGAACGCAGCGCACGCTGCCCCACCAGCCACTAACCACACTACGCACGACCCGTAGAAGTGCTAGCTAACTAACTCAGCCATGCATGCAAACCAGCACGCATCTCCATATGACTCGGCCAAGGATAACTACACTCACAACTAACTACGGCGCCAACGGACTGCGACTCATACTCGAGCACGGACGCGGCCACGCACCAGCGTCTGGTCTAGACCTACACGATGGACTCCAACGCGAGCACGGACTCACGCACCACGGGACACACACACTCATACACACATGGCCGTGACCCAGCCCACGGACCCGACCTGGCGCACCGACGCCGGTCGCACCGCCACGGACCCGACCTGGCGCACTGATGCCGTTCGCACCATGCTCCGTCACGACTTATTCCTAACATCACATACAACCTTTCCTCAGGGAAACCGTTAAGGAAACTCTGTTTTGACATCCATCTGCCAGATTTCATAATAAAAAAATACAGCAACTGCTAACATAATTTCAACAGACTTTAGCATCGCTACGGGTGAGAGAGTCTCATCGTAGTCAACTCCTTCAACTTGTCGGAAACCACTTTGCGACAAGTCGAGCTTTATAAATGGTGACAATTACCATCAGCGTCTGTCTTCTTCTTAAATGTCCGTTTGTACTTAACGACCTGCCGTTCATCGGGCAAGTCTACCAAAGTCCATACTTGGTTTTCATACATGGATCCTATCTCGGATTTCATGGCTGCTAGCCATTAGTTGGAATCCGGGCCCACCATCGCTTCTTCATAGCTCGTAGGTTCACTGTTGTCTAACTACATGACCTCCAAGACAGGATTGCCGCACCACTTAGGGGTGGTACGATTCCTTGTCGACCTACGAGGCTCAGTAGTAACTTTGATCTGAAGTTTCATGATCAACATCATTAGCTTCCTCTTCATTTGGTGTACGCTCCGCAGAACAACTTTCTGCGTTGTGCTACCATCCAACTGAAGTGACGGTTCAATAACCTCATCAAGTTCTACCTTCCTCCAACTCAATTCTTTCGAGAGAAACTCTTTCTCGAGAAAGGACCCGTTTTTAGCAACAAACACTTTGCCCTTGGATCTGAGATAGAAGGTATACCCAACTGTTTCCTTAGGGTATCCGATGAAGACGCATTTGTCCGCTTTGGGTTCGAGCTTATGAGGTTGAAGTCCTTTCACATAAGCATCGCATTCCCAAACTCTAAGAAATGACAGCTTAGGTTTCTGCCAAACCATAATTCATACGGTGTCATCTCAACGGATTTAGATGGTGCCCTATTTAAAGTGAATGTAGTTGTCTCTAACGCATAATCCCAAACCGATAGTGGCAAATCGGTAAGAAACATCATAGAACGCACCATATCCAATAGAGTACGACTACGATATTCGGACACACCATTACACTGTGGTGTTCCAGGTGGCATGTGTTGTGAAACAACTTCCACATTGTCTTAAATATATACCAAAACTCGTAACTCAGATATTTACCTCTATGATCACATCGTAGACATTCAATCTTCTTGTCACGATGATCTTCAACTTCACTCTGAAATTTCTTGAACTTTTCAAAAGTTTCAGACTTGTGATTCATCAAGTAAACATACCAGTATCTACTCAAATCATCTGTGAAGGTAAGATAATAACGATATCCACTGCGTGCTTCAATGCTCATTGGACTGCATACATCAATATGTATTATTTCCAATAAGTCACTTGCCCGTTCCATCGAACCGGAAAACGGGGTCTCAGTCATCTTGCCCATGAGGCATGGTTCGCATGTCTCAAGCGATTCAAAATCGAGTGAGTCCAAAGATCCATCAGCATGGAGCTTCTTCATGCGTTTTATACCACTATGACCTTAGCGGCAGTGCCACAAGTATGTGGTACTATCATTATTAACTTTGCATCTTTTGGCATCAATATTATGAACATGTGTATCACTACGATCGAGATTCAATAAACCATTCACATTGGATGCATGACCATTGAAGGTATTATTCATGTAAACAGAATAACAATTATTCTCTGACTTAAATGAATAACTGTATTGCAATAAACACGATCTAATCATGTTCATACCCAACGCAAACATCAAATAACATTTATTTAGGTTCAACACTAATCCCGAAGGTAGAGGGAGCGTGCGATGGTGATCACATCAACCTTGGAAACACTTCCAACACACATCGTCACCTCCCCCTTAGCTAGTCTCCGTTTATTCCGTAGCTTTTACTTCGAGTTACCAAAATTAGCAACTGAACCAGTATCTAATACCCAGGTGCTACTAGGAGTACTAGTAAAGTACACATCAATAACATGTATATCAAATATACTTTTGTTGATGTTGCCAGCCTTTTTATCTGCCAAGTATCTGGGGCAGTTCCGCTTCAGTGACCGTTCCCCTCATAACAGAAGCACTCAATCTCTGGTTTGGGTCCAATCTTGGGTTTCTTCACTGGAGCGACAACTGGCTTGCCATTCTCGAAGTTTCCCTTCTTGCCCTTGCCTTTCTTGAAACTAGTGGCCTTACCATCAACACTTGATGATCTTTCTTGATTTCTACCTTTCGGAGTGTAAAACATTGCGAATAGCTCAGGGATCATCATCTCCATCCCTGGCATGTTATAGTTCATCACGAAGCTTTAGGAGCTTGGTGGCAGTGACTTGGAGAACCATATCAATCACTATCTTATCTGAAAGATCAACTCCCACTTGATTCAAGTGATTGTTGCACTTAGACAATCTGAGCACATGCTCACCGATTGAGCTATTCTCCTTCATCTTGCAGGCAAAGAATCTTGTTGGAGGTCTCATACCTCTCAACATGGGCACGAGCCTGAAATCCAATTTCAGCTCTTGGAACATCACATATGCTCCGGGATGTTTCAAAACGTATTTGGAGCCTCAATTCTAAGCCGTAATGCATGACGCACTGAACTATCAAGTAGTCATCAGGACGTACCAGTCAGATGTTCACAACTTCCACATACGCCGCTTGAGGGGTGGCGCACCGAGCGGTGCATTAAGGACATAAGCCTTCTGTGCAGCAACCGAGGACAATCCTCAGATCACGGACCTAGTCCGCATAATTTCTACCAACATCTTTCAACTCTATTTTCTCTAGGAACGTTTCAAAAACACAGTGGAGCTACAGCGTGAGCTATTGATCTACAACATAATTTTGCAAAGACAACTTTAGACTATGTTCATGATAAAGAGTTCGGTTAATCATATTACTTAAAGAACTCCCACTCAAATTGACATCCCTTCGGTCATCCGAGTGTGACATGATCCAAATTCACCAACCCAAGTCCGATCATCACGTGAGATGAGGTGGTTTCAATGGTGAACATCTCCATGTTGATCATATCTACTATATGACTCATGTTCGACCTTTCGGTCTCTTGTGTTCCGAGGCCATGTCTGTACATGCTAGGCTCGTCAAGTTTAACCCGAGTGTTCCGCATGTGCAAAACTGGCTTGCACCCGTTGTATGCGAACGTAAAGTCTATCACACCCGATCATCACGTGGTGCTTCAAAACAACGAACTTTCACAACGATGCACACTCGGGGAGAACACAATTTTATCTTGAAAGTTTAGTGAGGGATCACCTTATAATGCTACCGTCGTCCTAAGCAAAATAAGATGCATAAAAGGATTAACATCACATGCAAATCATAAGTGACATGATATGGCCATGATCTTGTGGTCTTGATCTCCATCTCCAAAGCACCGGCATGATCTCCATCGTCACCGGCATGACACCATGATCTCCATCAACGTGTCTCCATGAGGTTGTTGCGCCAACTATTGCTTCTACAACTATTGCTAACTCATAGCGATAAAGTAAAGCAAAAGAAGGCAAAAATAATTAAAGACAACCCTATGGCTCCTGCCGGTTGCCGTACTCATCGACATGCAAGTCGTGATAATCTATACAAAACATGATCATCTCATACATCACATATATCACATCATGTGTTTGGCCATATCATATCACAACATACCCTGCCAAAACAAGTTAGACGTCCTCTAATTGTTGTTGCATGTTTTACGTGGCTGCTATGGGTATCTAGCAAGAACGATTCTTACCTACGCAAAACCACAACGGTGATATTCAAGTTGCTATTTAACCTTCTACAAGGACCGCCTCTGTCGAATCCAATTCAACTAAAGTGGGAGAGACAGACACCCGCCAGCCATCTTTATGCAACAAGTGCATGTCAGTCGATGGAACCGGTCTCTCGTACGTGGACGAGTAAGGTTGGTCCAGGCCGCTTCATCCCACAAGACCGCCGAATCAAAATGAGACTAAGGAAGTAAGCAATCTGAACATCAACGCCCACAAACTCTTTTGTGTTCTACTCGTGCATGTTATCTACGCATAAACCTAGCTCTGATCCCACTGTTGGGGAACGTTGCATGGGAAACAAAAAAATTCCTACGAACACCCAAGATCTATCTATGGAGATCAACAGCTACGAGAGGGAGAGTGGATCTACATACCCTTGTAGATCGCTAAGCGAGAAGCATTAAGAAACGCGGTTGATGTAGTCGAACGTCTTCGCGATCCAAATCGCAATCCGTCCCGCGATCCAATCACGATCCGTCCTGATCTAGCGCCGAACGGACGGCACCTCCGCGTTCAGCACACGTACAGCTCGATGACGTCTCCGCCTCCTCGATCCAGTGAGCGAGGTCGGAGTAGTAGATGAGTTCTCTGGCAACACGACGGCGTGGTGCCGGTGGTGGTGGTGCTATCCCGGCAGGGCTACGCCTAGCGCTACCGAAACCGCGAACGGAGGAGAAAACGATCTAGGGAGAGAGAGGGGCGCCAAGGGCTTCGTGTGTCCTCTTGGGGAGCCCCCTCCCCTCTATATATAGGTGGAGGGGCGTGGAGATCAGCCCCTCCAAGCCCTAGGGCGCAGCCAAGGGGGAGGAGTTGGACTCCTAGTCCAATTCCCTCCCTTTCCATAAACAGGTGGACTTTCCACCTCTCCCAAGCCACATGGGCCTTGAGGGACTTGTGCGCCTGGCCCAATAAGGCCAGGGCGCCTCCCCTCAGCCCATGCAAACCCTTGGGATGTGGTGGAACCCTTGGTGGACTTCCGGACTCCTCCGGAAGTTTTCGGAACCTTCTAGAAGCTTCCCGGTACAATACCGGAAAAACCCGAAACTTTTCCGGTAGCCAAAATATGACTTCCCATATATAAATCTTTACCTCCGGACCATTCCGGAACTCCTCGTGACGTCCATGATCTCATCCGGGACTCCGAACAACCTTCGGTTACCAACATACATAACTCAACAATACCAAATCGTCACCGAACGTTAAGTGTGCAGACCATGCGGGTTCGAGAACTATGCAGACATGACCGAGACAACTCTACGTTCAATAACCAATAGCGGGACCTGGATGCCCATATTGGTTCCTACATATTCTACGAAGATCTTTATCGGTCGAACCACGATGTCAAGGATTCAGACAATCCCGTATGAAGTTCTCTTTATCCATCGGTATGTTACTTGCCCGAGATTCGATCGTCAGTATCTCCATACCTAGTTCATTCTCGTTACCGGCAAGTCTCTTTACTCGTTCCGTAACACAAGATCCCGTGACTAACTCCTTAGTCACATTGCTTGCAAACTTCTTGTGATGTTGTGTTACCGAGTGGGCCCAAAGATACCTCTCCATCATACGGAGTGACAAATCCCAGTCTCGATCCATGCCAACCCAACAGACACCCTCGGAGATACCTCTAGAGCACCTTTATAGTCACCCAGTTACGTTGTGACATTTGATACACACAAGGCATTCCTATGGTGTCCAGGAGTTGCATGATCTCATGGTCGTAGGAACATATACTTGACATGGAGAAAGCAGTAGCAATAAACTGACACGATCAATTGCTATGCTTACGGTTGTGTCTTGTCCATCACATCATTCTCGTAATGATGTGATCCCATTATCAGATGACAACTCATTGTCTATGGTCAGGAAACCTTGACCATCTCTGATCAACGAGCTAGTCTAGTAGAGGCTTACTAGGGACACAGTGTTGTCTATGTATCCACACATGTATCTGAGTTTCCGATCAATACAATTCTAGCATGGATAATAAACGATTATCATGAACAAGGAAATATGATAATAACCATTTTATTATTGCCTCTACGGCATATTTCCAACAACATCACATGCACACCTCGTGTCATCCTGCAAAACCAAGTTAGACGCCTCTAATCGGTTTATGCAAAAATATATTTTACGTGGCTTCTAAGATTTCAACCAAACCGCAGCTACCAACATTTATCATCAAGCATGATCATTCAAGTTGCTAGATTAACTTTGCGGGGCGTATGAAACACGAGATAATAAAATCTCGAGCCCCATACTAAACTTCGTCATACGCATGACCCCCGTGCAGATCATATCTGCATTGCCCTTTCGTCTGCGAAACATCCATCTTTCTCAACTATGGCGGAACCCAAAGACACTGAAGCACTTCGTTGATCTGTCAATCAGCATACTCAGGAGCAGCATGAAAGGATCGCGGATTGCCAGAACTTTGTCAGATTCCACCATGCCGTCAAGATCAGGACTACGCAAATTCAAGGGAAGCAACAAGAATATCGGGTAATAGATTTCATCTACTACCCGCACAAATAATTTTCAGCAATAGATCTTATCTACTACAAAATTATACTATGCACTACCCACACATCTCATGTATTCTAGATCGTAACATGCATCTACGCACAGCCTGGCTCATGATGCCACTGTTGGGGAACGCGACAGAAAACAAAAAAAATCGGTACTGCGAGCACGCCCATGATCACTATGGAGATGCATACAAGGTTTGATCTGATCGTTACCGACTCGTAGCGCAGCGGAAGTAGAGTCGATGAAGATCGGTGGTGCTGATCCCCGCAGCTAGGATTTACAACCTCCCAACCGCGAGGATGTACTCCCTCGTCTGCCCCTGGACGGAACTCCGGGCAGCCCTTCGGGAGGCCTCGGGACAGTCCCTCGGATAGTTCCACCGGACGGATCCTCGGACAGCCCTTCGAGAGGACTCGGGACAATCCCTCGGATAGTACCACCGGACGGATCCTCGGACAGCCCTTCGGGAGGACGCGGGACAGTCCCTCGGATAGTCCCACCGGACGGATCCTCGGTCAGCCCTTCGGGAGGACCCGGGACAGTCCCTCGGATAGTCTCACCGGACGGATCCTCGGACAGCCCTTCGGGAGGAACCTAGAATCTCGGACGGTCACTCGGACAGCCCTTCGGGAGGCACACTCAAACAACCCCTCGGGCAAATAGGACGAACCTATGACCTCTCTACGGGGTTGCACACATGCGGTGTCATCTATCCGGCAGGGCTTCGCCGTCCAGAACTAGTTCCCACCGGAACCCAGACAACGTTTCGGCTCTACGAAGCTATTTCGCTGGGAGGGAGAGAGAAAGCCAGATCATGCATGGCATGTGTATGAGAGCAAGGATGAGGTTTGGGCAGCCTCCTCACCTCCTATTTATAGGAAAACCAAGGGGTAGCTTGGCCCCCAAGTCCTTCTATAAGCCTTTCTGCAAAAGTCCTAAAAGGTGGCTTTCCAAAAAAATATCCCAAAATCACTTTCACTATTCATGAAGACATTTTTCTGCGTCCGTAAATTCTGAAAAGTTTTTGTGAGTCCTAAAATAATTCCAGTACCCACCAAAACAATTCTGGACGCATTCTGAAACATTTTCAGATCAATGATTTTCATCTGCGAAAAGCAACCAAAGCGGCTCCGGCAGTCCGGAACATTTCCGGTTTTTGTCTCTGAACAATCTCAGAAGTTACCGGAACAATTCTGGTACCCTCCAATAATTTCCAGGCAGATGCCGAAACCAATTTGACTTAATGGTATACTCCGAAACAACTTTTCAGTTTTACCGAAACTCTTCCGGTGTTCTCTCTCCGGAACTCTTCCGTTGTCCCCGAAACTTTTCCGGTGATTTTCTCTGAGACTCCCTGTCTAGTATTCAACAGATAGATGACCCTTAAGCGTGTGACCCTATAGGTTCGGTGAAGTATATACATGACCCGGAACACCTTCCGATCAATGATCAACATCGAAGCCGTGGACACCCATATTGACCCCTATACCCACACGAATGAATATTCGAGTGAACCTCCAGTTGTTGTGTGCTATTCCTTTTACTTCACGATATGTTACAAAACCCGAGGTGAGATTTATCGGCATCCCTATGGATCAACACTTGTCCACAATGCCAGTTACCTCGTTGCCGGTTTTGTTCTCTTTTCTCGTTTTCGCGTTCCGGCATCCCCGTGATCAAATCACACTGTGTCTGGCCAGACGATGATGAATACCGTAACACCGAGAGGGCCAGAGAATATCTCTCCATCGTCAGAGGGTCAAATCCCAATCTTGAGCTATCAAGTTACTTGTCATACTTTTCCGTGAACCCGTAAGCCGCCGTAATAGCCACCCTGTTACAGATAACGTTTAACAAACCCCAAAGTTCACGAAGCAAGTACGAAGGAACTCGATACTCTCATGGTCTAAGGAATTATGCAAACGTTAACTTTCTCTGTGTTATTAACCATTAACTTGTGACGAATGTATCTCATAGCATAACATCAATTCGGGTCAATTCAACACAAATATTCTTCTAATATTGTGCCCTCAAAGTTGCCGGCATAGCCATGCCTATGATCAGGAAAACAGAACCATCATGCAACACTTGAGCTAGTCTTAGAGGCCAGACTAGGAATACATTTTACCGTTTATTATTCCACACGTGCATATGAGTCTTCCTCCGAGCCTCGTGGTTATTGTAGACTCGAGAACCATAGCAGTTATAGCATGGAATATAAACTTAATTAGGAACATGGGGATAAATAATAACATGTATTATTGCCTCTAGGGCATATCTCCTACAGCCTCCGCTTCCTTGGAGCTCATGCGGGGTTGGCGATGGTCGTCACAAGAGAAGAACCGGGCAAGACACCAGCTGTGTACACCGGCGTCGCCTCGGCGGTGGCCTTCATGGGACCCAAGCGGTGGCAGCCTCCCGTGTTCTACTTCTCCTCGATGATGGCGGCGGACATGGAGGTGCTAGCCACCGACTCGCCGCTCTCCGCGCACCCGGCTTCTGTCTCTGTCTGCATGGCGCAACCGCAGGCACGGGAGGCACGGTTGCCGCCCTGCTCCCCCGCCATGCCGGCGTGCTCGTATCCGGCGGGTTCGGCGTGCCACCCAGCCTGCTTGTATGCCGGAGAAGTGCTCTTCGGAAGCCATAGGAAGAATTGAGAAAATGGTGAAGGAGGAGAAGGGGGAGCGACGGAGGGGTGCGATTCTTGCCCGGCATCTGGCCTAGTTTAAATAGAGGGCGGACGGAAGGAGCTCGGTCGGCCTTGCGTTTAATGTCGGCTCGCTCATGAACGATCGTGTGGCCGGAGTAGGTTTCTCGGCTTCCACGTAGGTTTAATGGAGGCATTTGAATGCGACGAGGAGGCGTGTTCAGCCGGACTTGCAGCGGACGACGCCTTCGACCGGTGGGCCGCTTCAATGGTGGGGGCAGTGAAAGGTCGCGTCCGCCTTGAGCCGCCTTCAATATGAAGCTGTGCACTCTAGAGCGGCATGAATGCGGGCAGCTCGCGCCAGGCAGGAAGCACACACGGGAGCTGGGAGGGGTTTTTGGTGGGTCACGGCAGTCAGAAGCGGGTTTGGGATCGGTCCGGACTTCCGTAAACCTCCCCCACATTTGTCTTCTATTTATGAGGAAAATCGCATCCGAACCGCGCCGCGGATCGATACAGATCGTGTTAGATGGCTTCCGCAGTCCAGACGATGGTTGCGGAGATGCCCTTAGGGCATCTCCAATGGTTGTTGGTAGTCTTTGCCACATAGGATTTTTGATGATGTGTCATACAATAAATGAGGAAAGAGAGCAAGATTGTATGTAAATTAACCAATACCCCTTGCACAAGCTCCAATGTAGAATGAGAGAGCACCTTATTTATTATCTTACATCCTATTGGGCAAACTAGATACAACCTATTGAAATAGTTGTATGTTAAGGTGTTGGTTGATGACATGGCATATTTTACCAACAAGCTAACCAACAAACGGTTGGAGATGCCCTTAGAGCATCTCCAATAGATGGTCCAAATGTAAAAATACCTAACTTTTGGACCATCTGGGGCAAAAAACGCTGCTCCAACAGACGGTCCATATGTAAAAAAAATTGGACCGCGGCCTCCCGGTGATGTAAAAATGAAAACTTCGTGATGCAAATTTATATCACGAGATGCAAGTGATGTAAAAACCGCGGCCGCGCGCCAACGCCCAACCGCCAGTTCATTCGCATTCCGCCTCGCGACCGCCCGCCCGCGATCCGCCTGTCCGCCCCCCCCCCCCCCCCCCCCCCCCCCCGCCTTTCGCCGCCGCCATGGCCGAAGCCGACGACCCCGCCGCCTTCTCCGCCGCCGCCGCAGCAGGTGGGCTGACCCACGTCGCCGCCGCCGCTACGAACTCGCCTTCCACCGCCGCGTCCATGCCGCCGCCCCCCGTCCGCCGCCTCGGATTCGCGCCGCCCCGGCCAGTCGCCCCTGCGCCGGCGGTTCCTGCGAAGGCGCCGAAGGTACAAAAACGTCCGGCTAATCGCGGCCGGAACCCGGCAGAAACTGCGGCGCGGCCGGCCAAAAACTCGAAGGCAGACGCGGCGGCTCGGGCCAACGACTCCCAGCTAGGGCCGGCCACGTCCTCTAGCAGCCAAGGAGCCTTTCCTCCACCTCTGCCCCCGTCACCGCCGGCCATGGAGGAAGATTTGGCCACGCCGACGGCCACCGCCTCCAACATGTTCGATGAAATGTCGCAAAGGTAAAAAAAATTATTTTGTGCTCTCGTTTGTTGTTTCAAATTGAAGTGATGTTGAATGTTTGTACGTTCAATTGTAGTCTTGATGACGAAGCTTTTTTGCACGCGACAAATGTGGCAAATGATGATTTTGTGTCGCACGAGTATGTGTCACAAGAATATGAAACCCAATAGGGTGATGACAATCTTGACATGGACGATGAGGGCTTTGTTGCGAAGGGAAGAAGTGGAAATTATACCAATGCGGAGGATGTGTTGATATGCACCGCATGGAAGAAAGTCTCTCAAGATGCATCCGTTGGAAGCGACCAAACGGTTAACACCTATTGGCAACGCATCAAGGATTACTTCGATGAGCGCAACACAAGTGGTCACTTCCGTTCGAGCGACTCTATTCGCCAACGTTGGTCCACCATCAATGCCGAATGCCAAAAGTGGTCTGGTTGCTTGGCAAATGTTGCTCGCATGAACCCAAGTGGTTGCGGTGATAGTGATTTGGTAAATATTTCCTCTTCGTGCGTGTTTTTCCAAATATTAGATTGTTCCACATTTTGATGATGACGTGTTGGTTGTTTTATTGTAGAAAATGATTGCCCAAGGATTGTTTCGAGAGAGGAACATGAAAGGCGAGAAGACGAAAAGGAAAGGAAAAGCTTTCACTTTTCATCATTGCTTCAAAGAGCTCAAGGATGAGGAGAAGTGGAAAACTAGAGAAACTTTTGATGCTTCGAAGAAGAAGAGTGTGGTGATTGAGGATGAAGAAGATGATGCCGTTGAGGATACGAGCCCCACTCCTAACTCCGCCACCAAATCATATAGGCCCGATGGAAACAAGAAAGTGAAGGGAACCAAGGCCGGAGACAATGATCTCAAGGAAGGATTTGATGCCATTGTCACGGCGAGGAAAGAGTATGCCGAAGAAAAAAGGATGTTGAAGCTCAAGGAAATAGAGGAGAGGAGTGAGGCCGAGCGGCGGAGGGCGGCGGCCGAAGAGAAGAGGGCGGCGGCCGAGGAGAGGTTGGCGGCGGCCGAGGAGAGGAAGGTGGAACTAGAGGAGAAAAAGGCCGCGGCCGAGGAGATGAAGATGGTCAAGGAGAAGGCACTCAAGTTTATGTTCATGGACACATCTAGTCTTGATCCCAAGGCAAAGGCCTATGTTGAACTTTGTCGCGATGAAATGCTCATGAAGAAGCAAATGCTAATGAGGCAAATGATGATGGGAGGAGGCATGGGAGGAGGCTTGGGAGGAGGCATGGGAGGAGGCATGGGAGGTACCATGGGTGGCTACATGAACATGATGGGAGGTGGCATGAATGGTGCATTTGGCGGAAATATGGGAGGTGGCTTTGGTGGCATGGGAGCCGGCTTCGGAGGCAACATGACCGGCATGGGAGGTGGCTTTGGCGGCAACACGATGGGTGACAACATGAGCGACATGGGAGGCAATGAAGGTGCTTCCGGTCGTGCTCTCGGCAACGATACTTCACCGCTTCACAACGTCGACAAAGAAGCCGGTGATGATGATGATCGTACCACGGTTCACAACGCCGGTGGTGTTGATGATCCGCATGAATGATATTCATGTGTATTTTAATTTGTAGGCCAAAAAACTTTGATTGGGACGTTGCACTTTTGGTAGAGGGATTTCAAACTATGATGATGATGATGCACTTTTGTTATGATTTGAACTATGATGATGATGCACTTTATTTCAAATTTGAAGTGATATTTTAACGCAAAACCGCGGCTGTACAGTGGCTGAACAGCAGCCGCGCGGCCGCCGGCCGGTTTTGCATCTTCGATTTGGACCATCTGTTGGAGATGCTCTTTTTTTTACATCTCCGTTTTGGATCATCTGTTGGAGCTGAGCCTTTTTCGAAAATGTAAAAAACACTTTTTGGTGCTCCAAATTTGAACCATCACCGGTTTGGACCGCCAAAATTCGGACCATATTAGTCGTTTGCCGCCAAGCTGAGAGATGTCAGAAACCTCGGCCCGTGGATCTGCACGGTGCATGCATGCATGCGGCGGTGCAGCCATTGAACCGCGTGTAGTAGTACGTACCTGCACCTGCACCTGCATGCATGGCCCGTGATTCCTGTTGGCGAAAAAGGCGCGCATGTCGCAGTTTTTGAACACGGCCCGTACCTCTACGCTCGATTTGGGAGGATCGCTCGCAATCACTGCGGCGGCAGCCAGCAGCACCAGACGAGACGTACTACGTGCGGTGCAGCATTCATGCGGCACTGTCAAAGACTCGAGCCAACGAGCAGTCGAGTACCTGTACACTATTGGCCTACACTATTCACGCACATACTCCTCCATTGCTGACGCCACCAAGGTCGAAGAAACGGGTGCGTACTCAGGACAGAAGTACGCGCGTACCCGCGTAGCACTCGAGTTGCATTGCATGTACGTAGTCGCACGTGGACGTGGGGAGGGAGGCGGTCGCGCGTGGCAGGCAGGGTGGCAGAGGCCTCCACGATCGGCCATCTTCCCGAGACAAAGCCTCTAGGAGTACTACATCCATCAAAGCAGAAAAAGCAAAGGAAAAACATTCTCACCCCATCATCCAGCAGCCAGAAAAGAAAAGTTACCAGCTCGTACCGCAAGAATACCCACGACTCCACGAGGCTTTTTTTTGAACACAGTACAGACGCAAGCGCTTATATATACGCGCATACACTCACCTCTATGAACGCACACACGCACACCCTACCCCTATGAGCACTTCCGAGAGACTGGGCCGACATATCATCTTGAAATTTACGAAGTAACCGTAGACACCTCGTCGTCGACGGGAACGTCTCCTCCCACTGAATGCGCATCGCTGAAAATCCTGAAATAAATCCAGGAATAAATGCGAGCATCAAGATTTGAACCCTGGTGGGTTAGGGATACCACAGTCCCTCTAACCATCCAACCACAGGTTGGTTCGCGACTCCACGAGGCTTTTGAGTCGGCCAAGCCAAGCCGGCATGCATGCATGGTCGTATCGCACACTACGTCTGCGCTGCACGCGGCAAAGCGGTGGCCCCACCTGTCATCGCGGTTTGGGCGCCGCTTTCCCTTTTTTTCTGGGTTCCCGCGTCGCGGTCGCGCAGCTTCCAACAATAAAAGCCGGGCCGGGCTGGACCGGACCGGACCGGACCTGGGCTCACCATGGAGTACCTGATGGTGGGAACAGCAGGATCGAATCCGATCCGATCCGATCGGCGATCGGACCGATCCCACCACCGGCCGCACGAGACCGAGAGCTTTGGCGCGCGCGAGCCCCCAAATTGAGCTTTCGCTCTCGTGTGTGCGTGCAGCGCAGGGCTCTCTTTCTCTTTTTGATCGATCCGAGCGAAAGCTGCTGCGGCGATCGATCGATCTTCCGGCTCACGACTCGCGTCTCGCTCGTGACGGGCGTACGTACACTGTAACGATTCCCTGCCCGTGTGTGTACTCCTGCGGTGGCCTCGGGATCGATGCCCCGCCGGCCCGCCAAGCAAATTCTGCCGTCGTTTCATCGCCCACCGGCGGGATCGACATGACTTTCTTCTTCGGTGCAGCGTGCAGGCTCTTTTTTTTTTTTTTACCTCTCTGATTCAAGAAACTGTATACGTGTCGCCCGCGCAAATGATTCAACATGCACTGCTCCTTTTCATATGTTCTTTAGCTCATTTTCTTCTCCAAATGCTTGCTCGGCGTGCGCCGATCTTTGACAAGAGGTCGAAAATAGTGTGCGGCGGCTAGTGTAAATGTCAAACCCTGCATGTGCCGCGCTCATACCCGCATAGCCGCACGCTCTCGGTGGGCCTGCATGCATGTGAGCACGCACGTCCGTCCGTGTAGACATAAACTACAGTACTACTGTCCATGTAAAGATTTAAACCTCTACGGTCCATGCATAGATCTTACTTGCTGGTCAGCACGTTCGATCGTAGCCAGTGTTCCCACGCACTGCATGCGTGCATCAAAACGACGCGGGAAAATAATCCATCTAATCACTGTTCACTCGTTGCATGCGTGTGTTTTGTCAAGCTCACAAAAAGTCAGGTTTCTTTTGAGACATTTGATAGTCCATAGGTCAAACAGCTTTAAGAAACTACAGTGATTTTGATTCATTATCCTTTTCGGTCGAGGCTAGTGGATTTCAGGACAGCGGGCACATCAGAGTTAGTTGCAAAATTTATACTTACTACGACGTAGATAAATTTAACTAATGTCTTAGGCATTCTAGGTTTGCAGCTCTATGCATTTCTAGCTTTGATGCTACCTACCTCACGCCACCAAATAACGATAACAAAACTCAAAAGAATTAGCTAGCTAGTACGTTTATACTAGAGGAGCAATATGTTAGCCTTCTACTTTTGAGCAAACATGCACCCTTTCCCCATCAATAGCAAGTTATTAAGTTTGAGCTATCGGAGAGTACTATCATAGGACTATTAACTAATCAATAATCATGCCTGATTAGTGGCTGGAGAAGCTAAAAGCAAGGGTCAATTCCTAATGGGCAAGCAAAACCTCAATCTTTAGTTAATTGATCACGCCATCAACTTTTGTTTTTCACTTTTTTGCGAAAAAGCATCCGGGTCTATTAAAAAAGTTCACCAGAAGTACAAAAACACCTCAAATATAATGAAATTTACACCGACGTCTCTGGACCATCGAACGACCATTAACGCCACGGGAACGAGCCGTTGTCGCCATTCTTCTTCCCGGGCCGACTTGACCTTGTCGATGACAGTAGAAAAGTCTTCGCCGTCGTCTTCATTCCCCTATCGAAGTTGGTTTGACCTTATCGATGACTGTCATGAAGTCTTCCTTGCACTATGTTCTATAGTTTCAAGTACCACAAAATTTATTTTTCTTAGAGCATCTACAACCGGACCTCTCAAACCCGCCTCATACGCCCGGGCAGGCCGCCCGGTCACTGCCCGGTCACTTTTTTTTGACCCAGACGGGCCTCTCAAACGGCCCTCAAACGCCCGGGCTGACCGGCACCCCCCATATCCAGCCCAAATATGGGGCGGATATGGGGGCTCCCGGGCGCGCCCGGGCACGCCCGCCACGTCGGACTGACGAACGGGACCCAGCCGGAAACGCCCGCCAACCCGGCGGTCCGAAGGTCGTCTCCTCCGCCGGACCGGTCGCGCCGCGTGTCGCAGCTCCGGCGGGCCGCGTAGTGCATTGCCCGGCTATTTAAGTGCACCGGCGGACCCCGAAACCCTACATCCACATCTTCCTCCTCATCCTGTCCGCTGCCGCCGCCAGTTTCCACTCCACCCATCCGCAGCCATGCCCCCACGCTGCCGGGTGAGGAGCCAGCCGTTCCTGACGCCGGAGCGCCGGCTCGAGCTCCTTGAGCGGATCCTGAATAGGCGCGAAGCCCGGATCGCCGCGGGGCTACCTCCGGATGTAGTGGATCCGGAGGAGGAGTTGGAGGTGGAGGAGGAGGAGGAGGTGGAGGTGGAGGAGGAGGATGAAGAGGTGGAGGAGGAGGGGGGTGAGCCGGGGGAGGAGGATGTGGGGGACGCTGGCGACGGGGATCTCCGGGCGGAGTAGCAGGCCATCCTCGATTCCCTCCGGTCGGAGTCGGATGCGGATGCAAGACGCCGTCGCCGGCAGGAGATGGAGGCGCAAGAAGCCGCGGAACAGGCGGAGTGCTTGGCCTACATTGATGAGATGGAGCGGGAGGAGGATGAACCGGAGCCCTCCTCCCCGCCCGTCCAGCCGGCGCCTGGCTCCGTCGTCGTGGACATCACGGACGACGAAGAGTAGCTAGGGTAGTACGTAGGATTTACTTTGCATGCTTTTGTATGGATGTAGGGGATGAAATTTGAAAGATGCGGATGCAGATTGAGCAATTTGAGGAGTGCCAGGTCAGTGCCCGCGGACGCGTCCGGGCGCACCCGCGGGCGTTTGAGGGCCCGGATTTGTCATATCCGGCTGTAGATGTTCTTTTTTTTTGACGGTTAACAGCAGGAGCTCTGCTTTTCATTAAAGACGAGGGACATACTGTACAGACTGAATTCAGTCAGAGAAAAAAAGCGGAAAGAAAGGCCTACTCCTCGCAAAAAGCCTGACCTACAGTCAGGAGGTCATCTCTAATCAAACTAACAAGGCCAGCAAGATCCAACGTTTTGTTATCAAAAATCCTTCGATTTCGCTCTTTCCAGATGTGCCACGCAACCAGGGCTGGCAGGACAGACTTGTGGAAGGCATGGTTCTTGGAGACGAAGCAGGAGGTCTTCCTCCACCAGCCACGGACAGAAGTGGCGATGCGAGCGATGGCAGCAGTCTCGGGATGGGAGCTGTTGAAAGCGAACCAGACTTGTTTTGCAAAAGGGCATTCCAACAGCAGGTGATTGGAGGTCTCCATGGCTTGATCATAGAGTGCACACGAAGTGTTGTGCGGCCATCCTCGAGAACTCAACCTGTCCGCAGTCCAGAGCCTATTTTGGACGAGCAGCCACAGGAAGAACTGAACCTTTCCATCAGTTTTCAGTTTCCAGACTTTGAACAAGCTTGGGTTGCGGATGTGGGCAATGAAGTGGGTGTCATAAGCTGAAGCGGTGGAGTAAGAACTCGAAGTTGTGAGGATCCAGCGGATCGAGTCAGCATTTTCCGACAGTTGCACATCATCAACCTTAGTCTAGAGTTTGACAAAATCGTCCAGTTGGTCCTGAGTGCTCATCTTGTGCAAGCCTCGCATCCATCGAGAGTTAGTCAACCCCTCACAGACGGATAGGTGTTTTCTGGCAGCCAGCTTGAAGAGAGTTGGCATGGTGTCTTTGAGGGCTCCGCAGCCAAGCCAGTCATCCATCCAGAAGGAGGTCATCTTGCCATTGCCTAGTGTGATTGAGGTGCAGGCAGCAAAAAGGCTCTTATCAGTAGCATCGCAAGGAGGGGGTGATCCAGCCCACGGTCTGGGATTTCTGTCCCAGGCGTACCATAGCCATCTGAGTCTTAGCGCACGGCTGAAAAACGTAAGGTTCTTAATTCCCAGGCCGCCACATTCCTTTGGAGAGCAAACTTTGTTCCAATTGACGAGGCATTTTCCCCCGTGGGCATCTTCCTCGCCGTTCCAGAGAAAACTACGCCATATTTTGTCAATCTTCTTGATAGTCCATTTGGAGGGTGGGAACACGGTGAAGAAGTAGGTGGTCAAAGTTGTTAAGACAGAGTTGACGAGGACCAGACGGCCTTTTCTGTCCAACATCTTGCCCTTCCAGGGTTTTAGACGCCCAGCGATCTTGTCCAAAAGCGGCTGGATTTCAATTCTTCTTGGTGCCTTGTGGTTGAGTGGCAAGCCCAAGTACGTGCATGGGAGGGAGCCAAGCACACCACCAAAAGCATCAGCGAGCTCAGTGGTGTCAATGTCGTCACATCTGACAGGGTATACCACACTCTTAGCAGGATTCACTTTCAGACCCGAGGCAGCACCAAAAGACTCAAGAATTTTCCCAACCGTGCACATCTCCTCTTTGTCAGGTTTGATAAACAGTGCTGCGTCATCAGCGTAGAAGCTGGATCTCATTTTGGCGGCCCTATTTGTCAGCTGAGATAGGAGGCCAGCATCAGTGGCCCTTTGGAGGATTCTTTGCAGGGGTTCAAGGGCAAGAATGAAGAGCATTGGAGCAAGGGGATCGCCCTGTCGCAACCCTATTTTATGAGTGAAAGCATTGCCCGGGATGCCGTTGAGCAGAACTTTGGAGGAGGCCGATGCAAGGATCAGAGAGATCAAGTTTTTCCACTTGGAGCTGAATCCAAAGAAAGCAAGGGCCTCAATAAGGTTAAGAGTTAAATACACCGGGGGTGCCTCAACTTGTCTAGCGCGGTCACTTTGATGCCTAAAGTTGTAAAATACACAAAACTGGTGCTATAACTTGTCCTGCCGTGCAAATACGGTGCCTGGTACCGTATCCAGGCGTACGCTTTGCCGATGTGGCTTGCTAGCGTAGTGATGGCCCACATGTCAGTGGGTGGGAGCGGGAAGATGTTGGGTGACCCGTGCGTGATGATATTTCAGAAAACCCCTCGTGTTTTATTTATTTATTTACATATAATTGTATCTCAAATGTGGATGCAGGCCGACTAGTCCCACCTGTCAGGTGCGGGCCCCACATGCCAGCACTTTTTTTTTGAGCAACTACATGTCAGCACGTGTGGGTGGATGAAATAATACGAGAGAAAGATTTAAATTTGAGCTTACCAGATTCGAACACAGGATCAAATGTGCAAGCTTTGCACATGCTAGCCACTACGCCACGCACAATAAGATGATGTTATGCTCATTATAATAAGGAATGATACCAGGCGAAATAATGAAGGGCAATAAGAAATAAAAAGCTGACAGAAAGGGATTCGAAACCATGACCTCAAGTCTAAAGTCCTTGCAACACGCTAATATCCGCTTAGTTCACGTAGAAGAGTTTTTTTTTTTTGAGTGGATGTTCACATAGAAGAGTTAGAGTAATACATGGCGTACCTATTTACCTCTTCTGGCGATTTTATTTTTCATTTTCACCTGCAAAAAATATATTTTATTTTTCATTTTTACATATAACGCACCTATGGGTCTGCACAAGTTTTATTTTTATTTTTTCAAGTTCATGTTAATTTTTCATTCGATATTATTTTTTCCCACTTGAACTAAGAAATGTAAGAAAAAATTACAACTGCCATAAGATTTAAAGAAAGTGTTAATGCATTTGAAAAAAATGTTCAGCATGTTTTTGGCAAATGTTTCACGAGTATTAAAAAATTATTGTGAAATTATTCTTACATTTCTATAAACATGATTAACATGTTAGTACATTTCTAGAATTTATTATCATTACACTATAATTTTTAATATACATTCAACTGTCTAAATCCACATAAATTTTAGAAAAAGCTCGTGTTTACCTCTTCAAAGTACACAATAATGAAAATAGAATAAATAATTAAAATACACAATAATTTCTTACTGATAATTATTGTATTTTTTATATGGTAAAATTTACCTATCATAAAAACTAAACAGGAACTTGAAAAAAATAAAAATAAAGACATGTAAAAAATGTGTTAAGGCATAACAGAGCGATAGACAGAATTGGTCTATATTAATTTCCACCTAATACTACATCACATAGTGTAGCTCGGCGTGGTGGCCAGGTTGCGCTTGCTCCGAGCATGAGCTCCCAGGTTCGGACCCTGCTCGCTGAAATTTATTTAGTGCTTTCTATATCTGTCATACTGACATGTCGGGCCCACATTTGTAATTTGAGGCGCCTCTCTACCTCATTAATTATAATTAAAATATGAGGTGTTTTCTGTAAAAAAAATCACTTCGTCTGGTTCCTGCCACTGACATGTGGGTCGTCGCCACGCTGGCCGACACACAGGCAGTGTGTACGTCCGGATACGGTAGGAGGCACCGTATTTGCACGGCCGGACAAGTTTGAGCACCACTTTTATGTATTTTACAACTTTAGGCACCAAACTGACCGCACAAAACAAGTTAAGGCACCTGTGGTGCATTTAACTCTAAGGTTAACTACCTTATTCTCACGTACTCCCGTACCTCACATCACATTATTAGAGTCTAGATAAGGCCTAAGCTTCTTTTGAGATATAGTCTACTGGTAAAATACAGTAATAGCTAGCCTTTGTGTAGGGGCCCGAGTTGCTTTCCTCAACAGCTCTCAAGATCTTTGTCCCTCTATGTTTATAGCCTGCTGACAGACCCTGCACATAACTGCGGTAGTCTGCCCATTTTGAGAGAGACTAGATAGATGACAGGCCCTCCAATGCCATACGTACATTTCAGGAGATTAATACTACTAGCCAGTAGCCACTACTCCTAGTCGAATGTGTGTGCATGCGGTGCAGACTTTATCTTTTGCGGATGCTTACCAGCCTATAATGATGCTGTGGCCCAGAGGCAAATTTAGCCCACACAATGGTTCAGATGACTCCTAATCAACTTCGGTTCCAAACCTACATATGTCTTGGATTTGGATCGATCAACAACTCTCGTGTGCTTCCCCTCAAAAGAAAAAAAATAACTCTTCTGTGCTCGGGCCTCGAGCTGGATTAAGTCGCCTGTTCCACGCATGGATCGGACGGTTCAGGCAGGTTCACCGGGTTGCATCATGTGGCCGAGAATTATTCCAACCAATTCCAACGCAAGTTTTGTGTTGGGAAAACAGTTTTATCTACAGCTGCACCATCAACCACGTATCCACAATGGGATTTGGAGCCATCTCCATCGATCTTTCGCAAATGGAACGGTTCATGCCCATCCTCCGCACCATCATAAATTAGGCGCACATCCAATCCAACACAATTCGAACGGTTGGCCAAATATATATTTCACCACAGCGAGGATTATTTTGTAAGTACGTCATGCATGCACCCTGCGCGTAGATTGGCTCTACCTGACCTGAGCCGAGCGGTGGTCCTCCAATGGCGTCGCAATCCGATTGATCAGGCCGGCGTGTACAATTCGTGTGAGTATCCAAAGATGCATGGGCCAGCACAGCACGCATAATTTAGGGTTCGTGGTCCAAACCACATTTCAATCCTTTCACATACGCATCTGAAATGATTTCCGGCTGCTGGCTGCGGCTTTGTCGTCCTTTCCGGCCGCCCGCACGCAAAGTCCTACAACTACAACTGATAGTTCCAGAGTCCTGTTTGGATTGGACACATATATTGGTTTGGAGAAAATAACATGTGCTCCGAACTTAATTACAACCAACGCTGCATATGCCCATGCACTGTCCACGTCAGATTCTCCCTTGACAAAGAAAAGCCCACTAGAATCTCAGTACAATATACGTAGGTATAAACAGGGAAACAGTATGTGATGGTATTTTATTTTATTTCTTGTTAGTGGCAAGTCCAGTACAGCCATGCTCCCAAAGTATGGGAATCAAGTCGATGGAACAAGCAGCAAAACTAAATTAATACCCGTCGAGATCAACTCGCAGTTGAGAGCATCGCAAGGGAGGCTTTAAACCCTCGTCTCTTTTTGACTGACGGCACTCACGAGCCGGGGGAGAAAAGGGGTGAAAGGAACTCGGCCAAAGAGGAAGAAAAAAACAGCAGAATAATGGGGGCACGTACGCGAGCATTTCGCCTTTTCCACGGTCGAGATTAGCTCATATCAATGGCAGGATAGAAAGTAAGATTTGGCGCATAATTTCATCGGATGATTGCGGTGACACCACGCCTGGAGATCGGGAGTGATCCAGATGATCAGCTGGCGAGGGACCCGGACGGAAGCAGCGGACAGGCACGAGATTTGGCCCCATTTAAGCTAGCTGGTGGATCACATCAGATCAGTCTACTGTGATGTTACTGACAGCAGTATCTTTTTTTCACTCGTGCCGTAAATCTAGTTTTGGAGACAGCAGTATCTTTGATCCTCTGCTGATCTCTTCCTTACTTAAATGGCGGCACTGCATTTGAGCAGATTCTACTACCGAACAGCGGCAGTGTCCAGTTATTAATGTGGGGTTCCTGATTTCGAGCCCGGCTAGGTTTTGATTTTGGGGGGTTTTGAGGGTAGGCGTCACACGGATCAACAGTGCTGGGTACATGGGAATCCCTGTACGTGCACGCTGCTCGTACAGACATAAAGAGGTTGCACGACCGATCGAACATGACAAGGACGGCGCAATCAATCAATGAAGGCACACTTTCGAAAACGCTGCTCGTACCTAGTACACACATCATCTCAAACTCAAAGAGAGCAAGAAGATAAAACCCGGGAAACAGGGCCCCAATCCTTAAGCTAAGAGCTCTCTTAAACTAGGTTCAGCTACTAACCTGATCGATTTTCCATTAGCCGAAATAATTGACCAACATTGAGTAGTAGCCTGTAATGTATCGTCATCTAGGACGCGTTTGGTTCACATCTGTGTTTGAGGGCATTTTGTATACTTGTTTTGGTTGGGCCTGGCTGAGCTAATGCAGCCTAAAAACAAGCATCTGCATGTAGTCTGGTCTTTTGCATTAAGCTATTTGCATGAGGGGAGCAATATGTTAGCACGTTGTTTGGTTGCCTGCGTCGCTGTTGTTAGACGAACAACACGTTGTTTGGTTGCAACCGGCTAAAGATGTGATCACCACCTCTCATTAGTGGAGACCTTACCACACACGACTAAATTTCGTGTTTTAACCCTTTTCTGAAGTTGATCCAGATCTGACCCTAGTTTGTAAAAATTTCGGGATCTGATCCTTTTCTCACCGTCAGGGTTCTTGGCGGTAGGGTATAACACCCTACGCCGAGGTCCATAGCGGTAGGAAACTTATCCACATCAGCAACACGACCCCTACCGCCAAACATGCTGGCGGTAGCCTATACAACCCTACCGCCAAGGTCCCCGGCGGTAGGTGCGAACACGCACTATGTCCGACACTAGGAAAAAATTGCGGTAGGGCGTGCAATCCTACCGTCAGGGTGCTTGACGGTAGGCTGTTATATCCTACCGCCAAGGACCTTGGCGGTAGGAAAAGGGTTAGATCCCGATTTTTTTACAAACTAGGGTCGGATCTGGATCAACTTACACAAAAGGGTCAAAACACGAAATTTAGCCACCACACACACAACATTGTCTTCTCCTAGCTTGGAAACAAATGAGAGTTTATCCCAGCTACTAGCAAATGATGGTACAAGACTGAATAGTCGAAAGTTCAATTATGTTAACTAGGTGGAAGTTCATCCTCTTTCTCTTCCTCTTCCTCTCCCTCTCCTTCTCTTCCTCCTCTTCTGTTGTTGCTGTTGCCTCTTCCTTTTCTTCTTCTTCAGATCCTGGTCTGACCTTTGTTATCCCACATTTTCTAAGCCCACTCCAACCTTTTGTTCTTCCACGCTTCATTGTTAAACGCTTCCACACCATGGCCGGAGCTGATCACCTCATCAGGAGTCACATCATCCTCCTCTGGCACAAGTTCATTAGTTCCCCATTGTAGGATCCAGTTATGAATGATGCAACATGCAAGAACAAGCTTGACCTATGTAGGGTAAGGGCGGAATGCCTTCTGATCCAGGATGTTAAACCTGTTATTCAGAGCTCCAAATGCCCTTTCAACAGTTACTCTAAGACTGGAGTGTTTGAGATTGAACAGCTCATGTGGAGTCCTAAGATAGTTCCTACCAGAGAACTCGTTCAGATGGTACCTAGTTTTCCTGAAGGGTGGAATAACACCTGGCCGACAAGTATAGCCAGCATCTCCTAGGTAGAACTTGCCATCTGGGATGTTGATGCCATCAGGTCTACACATGCTGTCATTCAGAATGTGAGCATCATGTGCTGATCCTTCCCAGCCAGCTAAGACATATGTAAACTTCAAATCAAAGTCAACAGCAGCAAGCACATTCTGGCTTGTGTAGTGTTTTCTCCCTCTATATGTTGCAACTTGTGACCTCGACACTCTGGCAGTGACATGAGTACCATCTATTGCGTCAATGCAATCCTAGAATGGAATTACAAGATGGTGTTATGGCTACAACAGAACAAGAACAACATATGAAGGCATTAACAACATACTGTCAGTACTTGCCTTGAAGTATGGATACCATCTTGGGCTAATGCGAATCTTAGTAGGAATCCGGTCGCTTGGTGACACGATCATCTCTCCTCTGATTTCCCAATAGCGTACAACACTTGCTTGAAGTACCTGGAGATGGTCTCCATTGATCTCCTGAACGTGTTGTGGATAACCCTAAACCTCTAGTTATGGCCAACAACATGAAGAAACATGGCCACTTGCTCTTCTACATGGATGTGTATGCTATCTTCAAGCAGCCCCCTGCTCCCGAAGGTCTAGACAAGTCTGGCAAATAATGCTCTTTTCATTCTAAGCATCGATAGAGCCTATGTGTCGTTGCAGTTGTAGATGTAGTTCAGATTTGCTATCCTCTCCCTATCCCGGATTAACATCGGACCATACCGGATGAGAGGTCGCTCATTCCGCCGAACAACTCTCTTATGAACCAACAAGATCCATGCCTGAACTACAGCTATCAGCGATGCTGCCTGAACTAGAAGCTTTGTCCGTTCATCGACAACCTAAGCGACATCCATGATGCGGTCAGCCTAGGCGCTACCAACCCTAAACGGTCCTAGCAGAGGAGGGGGGTAGCTTACCAGCTTCCGGGTCGGGGGAGACATGGCCGAGACGAGGATGGCCGGACAGTGTCGAAGAAGAAAGGGAGAAGCAGCTGACGGTGTCGGGAAGTGCTGTTGTCGCCACCAACGCCGTCGCCGCCGCCGGTGCCAATAACAGAGGATGGCTTGTCCTAGAGCTAGGGGTGAGCGAGTAAATGGGGTGGTAAGGGTATATTTTGCGCCATCCCGCCTCCACAGATTTCCCCTCCCGCCATCTCCGACCGAATCCCCACTGCATCGGGCCCTACGCCACGTTTTTCTTTTGCGTCCGACTCAGCCTGGCTCGCTGGAAATGGACGATTCGAGCGTTCTTAGCGAGCCAGGCTTTCGGGGTGCTTTAAGTTTTGTGCCGATGCGAGTCAGGCCTCAATGCAGACAACCAAACGGTTTATTTTCATCTCGTCAGGATCTGGTTAGGCTCTACGCAGCCTACCAAGCTCGCCCCTAGTGTAGTAGTAGTAGTGATGACTTCTTTCGAGCCGTTGGTGATTTTGTATCGACATGTTTGATGACCAGCCTCGATCAGCCTAGCTCCTACTACATACAACACACCTAAATTTCTTGCTTCTGCAACAATCCATGGAACAGCCATAATTAGCAAAACTGAGACCGTACGGCGAGCCAGGATTGAGGCACTGTTTCCCGGTTTTGCTGATCCTCGTCCCTAAATTAGTAGGAGTATTAGTAAGTTTGCTGCAAAAGCAACCGAGTCATGCTTCGATCCATCCGACTCCTCATCTTATCTGGGATTACTGGAATAGTAATAACTCGCCACTGTGCTGGAGCTGACGTCTGTGGCGGCCTCGCGCGCCGGAGGGAAAGAAGGAAGGAAAGAAAGAGGAATGATTCCGTAGGGATATGATGCCGGTAATGATTAGGGGGAGCTCGCATGTTAGTGGGCAGCAGACAAAGCGTGTGCGTGCATCCCCGTCAAATCCATCCGTCGCTCACCGTCGCCGTCTTCGCCCACCACCGTCCGCCTCCCAACTTTCAATCCCCTCCTCATTTCTCTCCTCCCTCTTCTTTACATGCTGCTGCGTCCTATTCATATTCACATCATTCACGCTAGCCTAGCAAATTAGATCGTACCCGCACTTGGTACAATGCACACGGTGGTGGTGCGCTTGCCGTCGATGAGATGGAAACGTCGTCAATATCCGACTCATCTGTGGCAAATATTCGACTAATTTGAAGTACTAGGAGTAGTACCTCCAATTGTTGCGTCCAAAATATTTGCTTCCAACTGGACCGGAGTGCATTCAAGACTTCACGAGAAAAGCAACATTACTGATTGATTTCCTGCGGCTAGAAATTACATCTGAACACACTGCACCCCACAAAACACAAAGAAAAACACCAAAGGTTAAAGAGAGAGCACGTAATAAAATAAAATGCCTACTCCACCTCCCATCTCGCTAACTAAAATCTGCATTTTACAGTAACCGCCGCCGCCGTTTCACAGTCGCGCGATCCGATCGAGCAAACATCAGTCAGACCACTCTGGCGCTCCGGCCGTGCCCGTGCGCGTGGCCAATGCCGCGGCTCAGCACCACCCTGGTCGTCTCGTACACCGGCAGCTCGTCCCTGTACCCGGCGCCCGGCGGCACGGCAACGGCGGCGGCGGCCAGGTTCTCGAGCTCGAACAGGTCGGAGCTGGCGTCGCTGCTGCTCTCGTCGTCCTCCTCGTCGCTCTCCATCTCCATGCGCCGGAGCAGCATCTGCTCCACCGCCTGCGCCGGCACCCTCCGCCGGTCCGCCCCGGGCACCGTCGCCGGCGCCTCGCGCTCGCTGTCCACGAACCGCACGGTGCGGGTCGCGTGCCCGCGCGTCGACGGCGTCTTGCTCAGGCATGACCGCGAGTACGACGACGCCGAGGAGCACGCGTACTCCGCCGCCGCCGCCGCCGTCCGGGCCGAGGGCGGCGTCTGCGGCGCGCTGCGCTTGCCGGCGAAGATGGTGTTGAGGAAGCCAGCGAGCCGCGCGCCTGGGGAGGCCGGCTTGCGGAGGTCCCTGAGCTTGGCGCGGATGGAGGCCCCAGCCGGCTTCTTGGCCTTCTTCTCCGGGGCCGGCGCGGGCGGCCCGCCGGGGACGGCGGTGCGGATGGGGCGCAGGCGGCGGTGGTTGGACGACTCGGCCTCGGACGAGGAGAAGCCGCCGTAGCTGGAGCACTCGGAGGAGCTGGACGTGGTGGCGTGCGGCCCCGGGGCCGCGGACGCCCGGTAGCTCCCCGCGAGCGACGGCCTGTAGTAGTAGCTGTAGTGCAGGGCCTCCTCCTGCTGCTGGTGCTGCTGCTTCTTCCTGGTCACCGCCTCCCCGCCGGCGTGGCCCGGCTCGTCCTCCATGGACCTGTATATCGCGTCCAGCAGCGACGACGAGAAGGAAGGCTGGTCGGCGTGCCGCCTCGCCCGCGCCACCGCCGACATCCCCTTCTCCCCACGCCTCTCCATGCCACAGGGACACAGCAAGAACACCAAAGCTCAAAATCAGCAGCTCCCAGCCCAGCAATGCGCTCTTCTTCCGCGGAAAGTGGCGAGACTCAGAGGAACTCCGTGCACGGCGAGACGGTTCTTCTTCACCGGAGGTGAGCTCGTGAGGGCTGTGGTGGAAAGGAAGGAGGAGATGGTGTGGAAAGGTTGGAGGAAAGAAGGGTGAGGGAGTAATGGATCGGTGGGAAGATATAGGCGGGCGGGCGGGAGGAAGAAGGGGTGACGTGGCAGCGGGCAGAGGAGGAGGCGGGCGGCCACCACACTAGCTAGCTTCAGTTGGTTTTGGGCGTGCGGGTGATGGCGACGGGCCCACTCCTCGCTCACCCTCTATCTATCTGTCGCTCACTCATGTCATGTCACCACCCGGTGACGTTACCTGCGCGCGTGTGTGTGATCACCGCGCAGCAGTATCTCACTCATCCATTTAAGGAGGTTACCAGACACCAGTACTGGCACGAGTAAATCCCCCACTTTTGGCACGTCTCAGGTTCCACTGTTTAGCCCATGATGATCCATTCCAGCCACGTCGCTCCATGCCCTGCGTGGTAACATGCTCTCTTTAACTGCGATCGCACGGCTCAGCGAGGTGCTAATCTCGCCACTAAACACTCCTTAATGAATGTACTAATTTCGCTACTAATGAACGCACTAGCTCGTGTAAATTCCTCTTTTTAACTCATGTGGTGTCCTGCGGCTAGCATTGCCTGCACAGCATGTCTAGTCTAGGTTAAAAAAGTTTTGCTTGATTTGCCCGGGGCCGGTGCAAATTATGTGCAGTGCCGCAGCCAAAGGCGCGGTAGAAACGGCATGCGCGCCACATCTAACCACCTAGCTATGCGTGTTATCTCAAAAAAAAAACAAAAAACTATGCGTGTCTCGTGTCGCCGAAAAAACCTTAACGACGCACATAAAAAACCAGAGGCCCCGTGCTGGCGCAGGTACGGCGTCCCCGCTGCGAAAAGCGCGCCCCCTCCTCCTTGCCATATTTATCCTTGATCTAGTGCCCAGCAGTGCAGTGCACGTCTGCGCCGGCCGTACTGCCGAATAAAGCAGTGTGTGGCGAGCTGCAAAGCACCGGATTCCCGTCCTTGATTAATCCTTCCATGGCGGTGATCAAGGTTTGATTAGCGGATTACAGCGCGCAGGCCCTGTACCGGCGGTGCTGGGAGCAGTACATGTTTATGGCTGCCCGGGCCGGGACCATGCATGGACGCCTAGTAGGGTGGAAAAAGGGTGCGTATTCATCTTGATGGTGGCCGGGGAATGTTTTTGGTTCTTTTCCAGTTTCCTTGTCACCGGGGCTGTTTTCGTACGTACTGTGGATTAAACTCCCTTTTTGTTTGTGTGGCTTCGATTGGATTGAGGGGTGCGTGATCGTTGCTCGGTTCGCTGTGAGATGGATTGACGCGCGTGATGGCAAGCAACCCCGAACATGTTCACGAGGGGATGACGGTGACGGATGGCGGGGGCACAGGGAGGAAGCACCACGAGACGAGACCACGCACCGCCAGCCACAATAATTAGTATTGTAAGACCTCGATCCGCGTCTTTAATTCCGGGAAAATGGCTGCGCGCCACGCAGAAGAACCCGTTCTCTCCCCTCGTCGGTTCAAACACATACCCATACCAGCACGCACTGGGAACAGTTTTTCTGGAGAAAGATGGTCGTCGCTAAACAGCGAGACGAGATCTCGTTGTCTAAGCTTTTGAAAACCCTGCGATTTCCACGGCGACTTGGCGGAGGCCTGTCCAAAATTTCCATCCTGCGTCGACCGTGGTGGAGGATGATTGGCCAGACACGAGAGGGACACAAATGGACTGCACGGGGCGGCTGCCTCCGGCGCCCTCCGTCCCTTTCAGGCCGAGCTTCCAGACCCTAATGTGTGTCGCGCGCAGCAGGGCACGGAGGGAGGGGCGCCCATGCGAGTCGGTGCGTGCGCCCGTCCAGACCAGACCCCATGGCCGAGAGGCAGGCAGGGCTGGGTGCCGTGAGCATCGCTGCCGTTGGTTAACATGACACGCCCGGAGGCCGATGGCGATGCTGCTCACCCCCTGCCTGCCCGCCTTGATCCCGATCGATCTCGACCGATCTCTGGCCGGAAGTGATGGGCACGGCTACCTTCGTTGGACCCCCGACCTTTGGTGAGAGCATTAGGTTGGCTTTCACCTTTGGCGATCGACTTGATCGATGCCGGCCTTGATGTGTTTGTGCTGGATTGATCGCCATGGCTGGCTGAGTGACAGCCGGTCTGTCGTCTCGCCACACGTATGGTACGATGTACGTACGCACGCCCGCACGCCGCCGTCGCTCTTCTCTTTTCCTTCGGTGTGAGTGCGGCGATTGTTGGTGTGATTGGACGTGGGGTTGGTTGTGTCCGATCGATCGTGCGTGTCTACGGAGAGGAGATCGTCTGTCGAGCACGCACTTGTACGTGCGTGCGTAGGGTGACGGTCGGTAGTACCCGACGGCCGCGTGCGTATCTGTCGGCTCTTCATTGGTGAAGGCCTGTGCCGTGGTGGCTTTGCTGGATTCGGAGACAGCGACGGTCGGCCCTGCCCTGCGCTGCGCCTGGCTACCTGCTGTTGTTCTCTTGTTCGACTCGGTCTGCACGAGCGCACGCCTTTCGGTGCCGCAACTCTGCTCCTGCTCTTTTGTTTTACGTGAAGCAGGAGGAGAGACAGGTGACTAGGAGGCTTGTTTGCTTCTGAATGTGCGCAGCACCAGGATCCAAAGTCACCGAGTACAGACAGCCGAATACACTGAACCTTTTTTTTTTCCTTCGGCGGTGGAACCGCGTAAGTACACTCAACTGGTGGCGGCTAGAGCGGGCGCATAAGCAAAGTTTTTTTTTTTTTGAGCCTCACTGAGTATACAAGCTAACATTCATCAAACTCTATCTCTGGCTGTCAAAGCCAGTGATCAGACGCTACAGTTTTGCTGGTCGATTAGCAGACCTAGCTGATACGCTGACAGATAAACCGGCACTGCATCAGTCCGTCTCAACAGCGAACAGTGGAAAACCTATGAGCAACAGAGGAGCATGGAATCCTCAACAGCGTCTGTAGGCCAGCACTGGATCGGCCAGCGGCCACCTCGTCGTCCCAAAGCGAAAAAGCGGCGGCAGGCAGGGTGTGCTGGGACGTCACGTTGTGCCGCGCGCGCGGCAGGCCCAAGGAAACCGTCGTCCGTCCGTCCATCCATCCATCCATCGGAGCGACGGATCGCGTGGTCGAGGGGTCCGGCAGCCTTCGCTTTTCTTTCCCCGCTCGCGCGGTCGGCCGGGGAGCACACAACGCCGCGGCAGGCGCATCAGAGGCGCAGATCTGCTCGCCTCTTCCTCCTGCACACAGCCGAGCGAGCAGCACAGCGGCGCAGCTGCGCTCGACTCGACAGTCGACACCGCCTTCTGCCTGGCACCTTCCGCTGCCTGCACGGGGGCGTTCCGGGCATGCGCAGATCGTGTCGTCTCTCTCGTCTGCCTTTTTTCCTTTCTTCTTTAGCTGATCTTCTGCTGCTCGTGATCCCGGGCAGCACCATCCGTGCACCTGCGGCGTGGTGATTACGGGCGAGCGAGCGAGTTTGCGTCGCTGCAGGCGGAGGGTTTAGTGACTACTCCGGCCAGTGGAAAAGGGGTTGGAAAGTTTGGAGGACTGGAAGGCGCACACATGCATGCATGGGGGTTGGCTAGCTTGAGAGAATTTTTAAGTGTCCCTGTCGCCAGATGAGTTGATCCGGTAATCATGTAGAGAAGGGTTGGCTTTTGTTTAGGGCTACTCTCTTTGGAGGCCTTGGCTAGGGTTAGTGTGGTCCATGGCCATGGGAGGTCGGTTTGCCGTTCTTCTGCTTGGGTCAGCTGTAGTAGTAGTAGTATTTTTCTGTTGGTTAAATCCTAAGCTAACCAAAACCAACTCCATGGTTGGAATTTGGAGTAGTGACATGGAGAGGGTGGACAAGTCATGCAGAGCCCTTCGTTTGATCTCGTCTGCTTGGGACACGGAAACTCGGTAAAAATTCTTTGGGCATTACAATGGGAGTTGCAGGAACGTCATGCACATTTCCACAGTTTCCAACTATGATTGGAAGCGTATGATTGGAAGTGACAACTGACAGGGAAATCTCAGCTTGCCAAGGAGGCCATGCAATCGAATGATTTCTACACAAACGTAAGTTCGCATCGGCAAAAATTTCAACAGTTACAGAAAAGAGAGGACGAAAATCATGCTGTTGTCTTTTCAGAGCGCACTATTGAATTCATGCTCAAGCCAGTTGCTCCAAAAGTCCAAACTAAAGAGAGAGACGGACAATATATTTCAACACTCCCCCTCACGTCTAGACTATTTTAATCCTTAGACATGGGATTGATGTAGGCCGCAAAATCGTTTATTTTTTAATACTGTGTTGGTAGGGTGTTGAACTCAAGACCTCTTGAATAAGATACCATATTGAATTCATGCTTCATCCAGTTGCTCCAAAAGTACGAACTAAAGAGAGAGGCGGGCAATATATTTCAACAGTTTTGCTAAAGCACATCAAGATGTGACATAAGTATTGCACATCTAAGTCTTATATTATTGATTTTACGTGAAGATTCGTGTGGATATTATTATTTTCTTTTTTTTTCTTTTTATGTTTGATTTAATCATTTGGATGTGCAATAACTATGTCATATCTAGATGTTCCATAGACACACCCATATTTCAACACGCACCACGTCGCATCCCAGAAAACAAAATTTGCGACGAACTCCACGGAGCAATTATAGTCCAATGACAATATGGCGCGTCCTACCTAGCTTTCACCGGAGGTCAATGCCCTGATCGAACTTTTTTTTTTTTGCGAGAAATTTCCAATCTATTCATTTTCAATCATGGCAGTACAAAGAACAACAGAGATAATAAAAATTACAACCATGTTCGTGGACCACCTAGCGACGACTACAAGCACTGGAGCGAGCCGAAGGCGCGCCGCCGTCATCGTCCCTCCCTCACCGGAGCCAGGCAAACCTTGTTGTAGTAAACAGTTGGAAAGTCGTCATGCTAAACAACTGAACCGATGGATCCACCATCTTCTTCTTCTTCTTCTTCCACCAGTGAGAAAGCAAGCTGCTCAGTGCGGTAGCACTGTAGCAAACCACCTGAATTTATGTCATGTCTGCAGATGCGATACGACCAGAGATCCCGGTGCACGTCCATGTCGACCGGCCGGCCGGAAGGATCGCTGGATATGAGTAGTGCCCTGCGCAGAATGGATGCTTGGTCGATAGCAGCAAGTATTTTGCGGTAGTGCGGTGGGCAGCTAGCCGGGCGGCTAGAGAGGTAGATAGATAGGTGGTCTGCTCGCCAGTGGACGCTGAATCCTCTGCTACTATTTTCTTGCTCGGGCGATCAACGCATCTTTTCTTATCCTGCACGCCCTGTTTGCAGATACGTCTGATCTCTCTTTCTCCATGATTCGACATTTCTGCGATCGCCACTGCGATGATTGTCGTCGAGAATTATATTCCACCAAAACCTGGATCGGTCTTTGGTTGCCAAGATAGCACATACACCCTTAGCTACTTTTTTAGCCAAGATATGAGTGCTGGATGTCAGTTAGCAGTACTTGTGAAATAATCTGGCGGGTCACTTGTTGCTGGACCATCATGTGAAATGAGTTGCATCATAGATGCATGCATGCATGCCTTTTGTTTGTCTGGCAATTTTCTGCCCAAGTCATTTTTTTTACAACTAAAGCGCTACAGTGAAATGGGTAGAGCTTAGTAATCGATTGCTTGGGAAAAGTTTAGTGGCTAGTACTGGCTAATCGATTAAACAAAGCTGTTGCTTCCGTGGTAATCTGAGCTTAGGAGCCACGCAGAGTAAAAGGGGGTCATGATTTGTCCGTGAGATCGTCAGAGATGCATGGTCCCTGAGCAGCCGAGCCGCACACGATCAGACGGACAAGACGGTTTCAGTTAGCTGTATAACGTGATCAGCATAAATAAAAGACAGTTTCAGGGACACAAGCAGCGTGAAGTGAAGGGCAAAGTTAGTGCAGCCCACCTGGCCCCCAATGGCTCGTGAGGATTGCATGCATGTGCCGTGAATTTTGTGTGCAAAGGTGAACTTCTCACCAGGTATCATAGGCATCTAGTGAGTAGTGGCTGGTGCACACAGAGTCCGTGAAGTTAGTCACCCTGCCTCTATGAAGTCTGAACCCATGGCAGAGATGATGCAGCACTTAACTTCGCTGCAAATGGTTTTTGGCGGGAAACATACGAGGACAATTCAAACGGTCGCACACTGAAGTTTAAGCCTCGAATTTCAATCGTCAGTCGGCAACGACTGTAATATTCGGCCGATTTGTCATCATGGAATGAGCCGGCCGCTATCCTCTGCTACGAAATCTTGCAGAGGAAGATAGCATAGTTCAGTGTGAAGTTCAGTTCCCCCAGCTTGTTGCTACCTTGGTCCCATGTGACGGAGCAGCCGAGAAGATAGATTCCTTCCATTCCATCAACTACTGGGTGGGAGAAGAGAAGTGCGAGCGCGTACAGGGCTTCGAGATCAGCGAAAGCGAAAAGACGAGCGTGCCGAAGGAGGACGAGAGAGACGGGCGTGGAGTGGAGACATGGGAGCAGACAGGAGGTACTCCATTGCGAAGGGAGGTGGGATCATGGTCATGAATGGCTACGCGACGAGCAGGGCTCGCTAGGGATCGAGGCGGCAGCCGGTGGTGGTGATCCCGAGACCAGGGACATGGCGCATCATGAGAATGCCGAGGCCGGCCGGCAAAGCGAGCCGGGACGACATGAGAGGGCTCAAAAGAAGCGGCCGGGCACCCCCTCGATCCCTGTTGCACTGCACCCACAGGCGCAGCGTGCCGCCATGGCATGGCGCCGTCGTCTCCCTCGATCTCCTTTTGCTTCTTTCCATCTCTTTCGGTTTTGCCTCCCTTTTTCCCTTTCTCTTTCTACCTTTCGGGTGCGGCCGGCCATGCACTGCCATGGCCCATGCATCGTCTGCGCCATGGCGACGCTCAAAATGTAGTAGAACACCCGCTGGACTGACGGATATAGCCGAGCACAGTCGGCTCCACGGAGATCAACCTTTCTGATCAGTCGTTCTCGTTCCTCGAAACCTCTAACACGTTACCTCTGTTTGTCTTTTGATTTTGTTAATGGTGTCCAACGAGCTGACGCTCTTGGAGCTAGGAGTAGCTTTTCAGCAACTGATATCGTATCATGCCGGTGCTAATCTGCTGAACTGGAAGTCCTCTTGTTCGCAAGAAGACGCATGCTCCTCTTTACAGATCGCTGCCAATGATCGCGGCATGCGTGTTGATCATGTGTTCTCTTCTCTTCTTGCTGTGTGCCGTGAGAATGTGAGCATCATGTGCCCAAAGGTTCAGATATCGTACGAATCCCGAGAAACAAAAAGGAACCGAGGAAGCAACAGATCCAAGAAACCCAGAGCAGAGTAGCATCATTCTTTCGCATCAAAATGTGCGCGGATGGTTTGGATTTTCGTATCGCTTTCGCTTTTCCTCCCTCCTTTGACAATTTGATTGACACTGGTGTGACCGGATGATTTTTGCTCCGGACCTACGATTCGATTCCAAGGCTGGGCCACCGTAGTAGAGCGCCATCCAACAAAGACAACATGCCCAGGTCCAGGCCGTCGTCTGTCTGCTCGCTGGCTGCTCGGCTCTGTTATGCTGCTAGCGTTTTTTTTCCTTTTCAGTTCTTGGAAAACTCAGTGAAATAAATATTGTTCAAGGATTTGAAAATGTTCATAAACATATAAATATTCATGCATTTAAGCTTTTTATGAAATTTATAAATATATTCACGAATTTAAAAAATATTTGTGACCTTTAAGTAATGTTTACAAAATTATAAATAAAATGAAATTGAAACAAATAAAAAAAACATAGAAAGTAGTATAACAAGAGATAAAAACCGGCAGAATCTTTAGAACCTTCCTAAAATAATGTGGGAAGGTTTGTAAAACAATGTGTCCATTTGGTCCGGCCCATTAGTGGAGTGTTCAGTGAGGGTGTGTGTGTTATACCAAATGGCGGTCCTCGAAAATAAAAGAACAATATTGGCAATCGATCGCGAGGGTGTGTGTTCAGTAAGGGTGTGTGTGTTATACCAAATGGCGGTCCTTGAAAATAAAAGAACAATATTGGCAATCGATCGCGAGGGACGGAGACTCCAGCAACCGATTCAATCGCTGGCGACCAGCGAACGTTTTCGTTTGCTGGGGAGCTCACAATCGAGTCAACCAGCGACCCCTTCGGCTACCAGGCCTCCCGGCCCAATTACAAAATTTCCATAGACCAAGGCAGAAAATGCCATCTGTTAAAATGCCATAATCAAAAAATGGCATCTCCTAGTAAAAAAAAATGCCATCTCTCAATAAAGAAAAAAATACCATCTCTTAATAATCAAAAGATATTACACCCACCGTCCCATAATATAAGAGCGTTTTTTACACTAGTGAAAAATGGCATCACTTAATAATATAAAAAATGATTTTTACACAATATAAACACTCTTATATTATGTGACGGAGGGAGTATCTCTTAAATAAAAAAAATGGCATCACTTAATAATAAAATTCCATCTTTTAAATATAAAAATCACACCTCTTAACATTAAAATGTCTTCTCTTATAAATAATAAAAAAAATGTCATCTCTAAATAAAAAAATGGCATCTCTTAACATAAAAATTCCACCTCTTAACCTAAAAAGTCCATCTCTTATAAATAGCACATAATGTCATCTCTTAACAATAATAAAGGTCATCTCTTAATATAAAATTGTCATCTCTTAAATAAGTAAAAGTTTCATCTCTTATAATAAAAAAAATGCCATGTTACATAGTTCAAAAGTTTATAAAAACTACCATGTTGATTTTACCCTAGAGAAAAATGTCATCTGGTGATAAAAGAAAAAGAAAAAGAGGACTGGGATTCGAACCCAAGTGGCCCCGGCAAAGGGGTGCCCTGGAAGCTACTAAGGTGGCTCTAGTACTTTAAAAAAGAATCAATTACACCACAGGTGCATGAACTTGACAAGAAAAGTCAGTTTGGCGCTAGAACTTGCGGCATACATGGAACCGGTGACAAAACTTAGCTTGGGCGTGCATCTACGGTGCTAATCACGTTTTGTATATGCACAGCGTGCTGACGAGGTGCGCCAACGTCGCGTGGGACCCAATGTCAGTGACCGGAAGGCGGGACGGGCTTGTGGCCTGATTTTTTGCGGAAAACACCTTGATATTATATTTTATTTTCACAAAAAAACCTCAGTTCTTTTTCTTAAAATAACCCTGAAACGTCACTATGACAATTGGACTCCACCCGCCAGGACACACTACAAAAAAGGGAAATTAGAATGCAAACTTTAGCACCGCCCATGTCCGAACATGCCATCACCACGCCGGTGTACATGAACTTCGTTTTTTTCTCTTATATTTACTTCGTTCTTCCGTTCGGTTTATTCTTTTTATTTTTTTCTCATCCTTTTTCGTTTTTTAATGCACAGTTTTTGAAAATTTGTGAGACTTTTTGAAATAGATGAACTTTTTTAGTTTGATGGTTTTTGTTTTCAAATCCGATGAACTTTTCTCAAATTCGATGAATTTTTTCAAAATTGATGAATTTTTTTCAGATTTGCAAACTTTTGTTTAAAACCGGTTAACCTTTTTTATTTTAATAAATCTATGAACTTTTTTTCACGAACATATTGAAAATTGTAAAAAAAACTGGAGGGCGGGCTTTTTCCTGAACCAGCATCGCAGCACAGCTGAAAAAAAGCCAGCGAGGCGAGCGAAAGCAAACTCGGAGGGAGCAAGGGAGTGATTTTTTAATGCTCCACGGCCCGCTGCTGATCGCTGCAGGTGCCACTTCTCCAACGGTATAACACCCAATAGGAGCTCCTCCTTCGGCTTGCTAGGATGAGGTCACGTGTTTGAACCCCTGACTTTTGCATTTTCGTTTTCCCTTTGTATTATTTCCTGACGGGTGTGCCTCACTGGCCTTTTAAGGAAAAAAAAAAACAAGGGGCTCTTTTGTGATGAAAAAAATCTAGGGTGTTTTTCGCAAAAACCCAGGTCACACGTCCATCCCCGCCTTTCCGGTCACTGATAATGGGTCCTACGGCACGTTGGCACGCCTCGTCGGCCCGCTGAGCGTATACAAACGTGATTAGCACCGTAGATGCACGCCCAAGCCAAGTTCTGTCACCGGTTCAATGTATGCTGCAAGTTTTAGCATCAAATTAACTTTTCTTGTCAAGTTAAAGCACCTGTGGTGTAATTGACTCTTTAAAAAATGTTCGCTGGCGATTTCCTTATAGAGAATGGGTTTGGGGATCCGATGTGCAATAGATCTTACGAGAGATGGGGGTCGTTAAGAAATCCCTCATCGCTAGCGGTCGCTAGTTATGTCGCTAGTTATGATTTCCAAAAAAAAGGTTGCTATTTCACGTTACCGTTGTGAAATAGGAAAATGTGTGCCGGGTGCGAAAACTGCCAAGGTACGAAGGCCGAGCTCTAGTGAGCTTGTTTTCAAATTTATTTTTTACAGCACAAAAAATTCCAAATTTATCTGTGAAGACAGGTTCACATGTATACTACGTATATGCAAAATTTCACAGCAGTATACATTTACATGTGGCGTACATAAAATAGACAAATACACAATTTTAAACGGGCCTCTTATTTTTTTTATTGGGCCGGAATTTTATTTTTTTGTACACCCTACAAATCACAACATTTTAGACGAAATTTAACACGTTCTTGCGGAATACATATATGTTTCAATGTATTTTATTTCAGTTTTTTCTGAAACTTTTAAATGCGCCTTTGATATTTTCAAAACACCGACCTCACGGAGCTCAGCCTCTGAAAATCTGCACTTGTGCTGGCTTCTCCTATTTAAGCTTCAGGCGACAAAGTGATGCTAGCCGGATTTTTTTTTCATTTTTGGTAAAGTCAGTGATATAAGTATTGTTCAAGGATGATTTTTTTTCATATTTTTTAAAGGAGTTTATAATTTTATAAATACTGAAAAAGTTTTAAAAAAATATTCACAAATTTCAAAATTATTTGTGACTTTTAAGTAATATTCACAATTTTTTAAACGAAATTGAAAAATAATACTAAAAACATAGAAAGTATAAAAACAAGAGAAAGAAAAACAGGCAAAATCTTTTTAGAACCTTCCAAAAATCATGTGGTAAGGTTCTAATATAGTGCGCCTATTTGGCCAGACCCATTAGTGAACAAACGTGTTTAGTGAGGGTGCGTGAGTTATAGCAAATGGCAGTTCGCTAAAAAAACAAATGGTTGATATTTCATGCTACCAGAAGTGAAGAAGGGTGGATTGCTCCTGTCTCGCACCCGCGGGTGGTCCGGGAGTAAACCCTAGCCACCGCCAACACCTCATCCACCACTTCTTTTCCCCTCGTTGCAGTGGCGAGGTGTTTTTCCTCCTCCCGTTGGGGCTACGTGGCACGTGCCGGTAGTCTTGGTTGGAGCTCGAGCGGTTGCGCGCGCTCGGGGTGGTATGGCTTGTCGGTGTGGTGCTGCACAATGGCCAGGGCACGCAGGACGCGACACGAACGTGCAAGGTCTCCTGCCCGCGTGGATTTAGCGTCGGGAGAGCATGTAGTGGAGCGGTTTGACCGTGTTGGAAGGTGCGACACAACTGTGTAGGGAGGCTTGGTGCCGGCGATCGGGTGCGAGGAGGTCGAGCGGTGTGCGACAGCGACTGCCAGTAGATCTGGGCCTTTTCGGGCCCGTGGCTGGTGTTGTGGTGCTGGGAAGACAATTCCCCTGTAGTGTTCCAGTTTGGATGTGAGGATTGGTAGCTCCATATTTGATGGTGGGTGTGTTGGTGGAGGTGGAGGTGGGCCGATGGTGGACGGAATGGATTTGGGCCTCGGTGCCCTGATCTGGTGGTGGCGTCCTCTGGGCGCGGTGGTGGTGGTGCGGGCTCGATCCGGGCGGGGCTATCATTGCCCTGTTCCCTGATGTGGCTGCTATGCTACGAGATGCGGCTCCTCTCGCTGCGGTGGTTGACCTTCTCAAGTAACTCTGATGAAGTTTGGATTCTAGGATCTTAGGCTGAGAGAAATCCGTTGAAAGGACGTGGATGTCACCTAGGGAGGGGGGGGTGTTAAAATTGACGCTTTAACATAATTATGATTTAAGCTTGAACAAATGCGGAATAAAACCAACGTTTAATTTGTCAAGCACAAAACATAAACCAACTAGGCTCACCTATGTGCACCAACAACTTATGCTAAGCAAGATACTACCTCCGTCCCGGTTTATTAGGCCCCTTAGTATTTTGGGTCAAACTTTGACCATTCATATGACTATAAAATATAGAATATATGCTAAAAAAATACATTGTTGGATTTGTATTTGAAAAACTATCTGAAGGTATAATTTTTATGACATATAGTTTATATTGTATTAGTTAAATTTTTGGTCAAACTTTAGCCCAAAATGAAAGGGGGCCTAATAAATCCGGACGGAGGTAGTAAACAACTAAGTGATAGCAAGATATATAACATGAAACACTATGGCTATCACAAAGTAAAGTGCATAAGTAAAGGGCTCGGGTAAAAGATAACCGAGGCACGCGGAGACGACGATGTATCCCGAAGTTCACATCCTTGCGGATGCTAATCTCCGTTTGGAGCGGTGTGGCATTTATCATACTGTGCATGGTGGGTGTGCGTGAGGGATGTGCCTGCTAGTCATAGAGATTGGTATTGTAATGGCCGAAAAGCGTTGTATCCGACTTCTTTGCAGCCTCTTCTTAATGCAATGATGTCACATCCCAAGTTTTTCAGATTTAGGAAGTATAACTAGAAGCATTGCATCATGATTTCAGTGCACATTTGGTGCTGAGGATCAACTTAACCTTTTATTAAGCCCCAAGTTAAATGGACTTTAATTAAAGGCCATAATGATTCCATATTGATAGCCATGGCAGATTGCTCGTTTCTCCTTGTCCACAGCGTATCCTAGTCTTGTATCGTTCTTGTACGTGAGCTTCGCTGTAAACACATGCGTACCTCTATGGTTCTAGCCCTTGAGCATTCACATGAGCATCAATACAGTGTTGTGAATAATCGTAAATAACTAACACTATTTATCTATTCCAAAATAAACCGATTCTACCACTTCTTCCTGAACCACCAACAACAGTTTTTTTAATTAAATCCTAATGTTGATGCTAACTTTCGACACATGTCTACTCGATTTGTGTCTCCAATATGCACAACACAGCCATGGCAAAATCCTTCGTTAGTTCACGAAGCACACAAATTGTCACGAGGTCGCCGGCCCCACGACAATTCCAACAAAGGCGACCTCCCTAGTCTGCTCCATACGATGCTGAAGAAGACACCATCGCAAACACTATATCGACATAGCCGTAGTGGCTGAGGTAAAAGACACTAGAAAGGTCGATGACCCATGCGGTTCCACCAAGGTCGGGCATGAAGACAAGCCTGCCCATGGATTTGTCCGAACAAAGAACAACGTGCACGACGACTGGAGACAAGCGGAGAAGGAACTGAACACTATGAGACGGCAAGAGAAAGGTAAACCATAACTAGAGGAAAACAATCAGCGGTACCACGACGTCACCTGAGCGATGATTAGATCTAGCACCACCATGGTTAAATGAAATAACTTTTTCTTTGAGAAAATAGAGGAGACCTCCTAGTCCCCGCATAGGGCGACGGTAGGCTAGCAAACGCGTACCCCCGGCACACTTTTTATGATTTTTCCTTTTTCTGCCCTCTTAACTTCAAAAATGTTCACAAAATTTTAATAAATCTTCATGGATTCAAATAAATGTTTGGGATTTCAAAACATATTTCTAATTTCAAAAGATCTTCACAAATTCAAAAAATGTTCATGAATTCAGAAAATATTTTGCATTAAAACATGTTCATGAATTTTCAAATAATCTTCAGAAATTTCAGAAAATCTTTTGGATTTCAAAAACAAATCTCGGATTACAAAATCTCCATGAAATTCGGAAAATGTTCATGAATTTTAAAATAATTAAATCAATCAAATTTTAAAAAATGATCGTGAATTCTAGAAATGATCATGAATTTCAAAGAATTTTCTCGCATAAAAAATATTCCCAGATTGCAAACAATTTTTATGGACATAAAATATCCTATTTTTTAAAAAAATAATTAGCAGAATAAAAAATATCCATAAATTTCTAAAATTGCTTACAAAATAAAAAAATGTTCATGGATTTAAAAAATATTGATGGATTTAAAAAAAAATACTGAATTAAAAAGATGTTCGCAAAGTATAAAAAGAAGAAAAGAGAGAAATAAAACGAACGGGAAAGTAAAACAAAAAAAATGAAAAGAAACCGAGTCTATGGAACATCTAAAAGTCTTAGTTGGTCTGAACCAATAGTTATGTGCAACACCAGATGTGGGTGCGCGTTTGGTCGACGTTTGTTGACCTATGTGTTGAATAGAGTCCATCATAAGATAGTTCGAAAAAGGGATGAGGATTTGTGGCTCTCGGGTGCCACACACCCCTATATGAAATAGCATTAAAAAACATATTAGAAAAATTCAAAAAAATCTGAAATTTTAGGATATAAAACTTGAGTACCCGTTGTACACACGTGTTTAGTTTCGTGGGGGAATGGGTGCCCATGGTAATGCCAGTAGAAAACAAAAAAATTGCATGTGTAAAAAAAAACTGAATGTAACGTATGCCGGTCCGTAATTCGTACGTCGCGGATACCATAGGCACCTATTCACCATGAAAATGAACACGGGTGTACAACAGGCACTCAGGTTTCATATCCCAAAATTTCAGATTTTTTTAAAATTTCTTGATATTTTTTAATGCTATTTTCATATAGGGATGTGTGGCACCCGAGAGCTGCAAAGCATTTCCCGAATACTGAGAGCCTTCTTAATGGCAATGTGTCCCAACCCAGCAAGCATGTCACGGTATGCACCTGTCCAAAACCTCGCCGGCCAATGGCCCCACCGTTGGGCTATGCAAAAATTCATATCAACGCGGGCATCAAACATTCAATGGGAGGTTCGGCAGCGGCGGTATGCCGGGATTGCAATGGCAACTAGCTGGCAGTTCGGCCCTGGTGACCAGTGACTTGTTTGATGTGGCAACTTGAGGCGATCAAGTTTCGGGAGGCGTTAGCACTTGCAGAGGATCTCCACCTACCACAATTCATCATTGCTTCTGATTCTAAACAAGTGGTGTGAGACACCGCCAAGGGCAACCAAGGACGTTATGGCATCATTATTAGTGAGATTATGTCGTCGTTTTCTCACGACAGATGCCATGGGGTGGCTTATCGAGAGTGGTTGGGGCCGAAGGACACCGACGGACTCCGGGAGCGGGATTGGGCACAAGCGGTGAGAGACACACGATGTACCCAGGTTCGGGGCCCTCCGTGGGAGGTAACACCCCTAGTCCTGCTTGTCTAGTTGATGGGTCGTAGAAATTACAGCGGTGCTCCTTGAGCTGTCATCTAGAGGAAGAAGAAGGAGCTGCCGGCTCTTCTTGCCTCGCTACGTGGGAATGAGAGCGTGAGATGGGGTGAATGCCTGCCCCACGCAGGGGGGGCCTCGGGGGGTTTTATAGGCCAACCCCCCTGCTTACAAAATGCATAAGGTACTAAAAGGGGGGGACCCGGCTGACAGCCTCTCCGGCCGGCCAGTGGTCCCACCGGCTGGGCCGTCTCGTCGCCCGTAGGGCCTGTCGGCTGTGCGGTCCCATCGCTGACTGGGGCCCGCCAGCCGACTCTTCTATTGGCCCGCGCCTACCTACCGCGGCACGGGCCGCCCCGCACGGCGTCGTCTTGCGCCTGCCAGCCGAAGTCAGCGGTACGGCCGGCTGCGATGTAGCCACGCCGGGGCAGGTAATGGAGTGGACGGCGGCGTGGCCGCATTGTTGCCTCGCCGGGTCTCGATCGGTCACGGTCAGCGGTACGACCGCCCGGACTGTAGCCACGCATGCCCGCGTGTCAGCGGCCGCTGTAGCCACGCCGGAGTCGTCGTGGGGGTTGTGTCTCGTCGCTGTACTTGGTCGCGTTGGGAGGGGACAAGTGCCTGCCCGCCCGAGGGTCAGTGGGAGGGTCGGCCGTGGAGCGGCCGGCCGCAGGGTGGCCAGGCGCCCGGTGGCCGTCTTTCGACCAGCCGGCTACGTGCCCGCCGGGTGTAGGCCTGCCGGCCGTTGGCCAGCCGGCCTCAGGCCAACCGGCCAAGGTCCGGCCGGCCGTAGGCCCGTCGGCTGCTTGCCAGCCGGCCATAGACCAGCCGGTCATGGGCCTGCCGGTCGTTGGCCAGCCGGCCTTGGACCAGCCGGTCGTATGGTTTTTTCGAGAGGGTTTGAAACTCCCTAGTCTTAGCCTACCTAGGGGTAATAACCCCGTCAGTAGTCCCCGAAGCCGGCGGGGGCCCGAATCCTTCCGACGAGGGGGAGCCGGCGGCTTCATCCGACGGCATCGTCCTGTCGCGCGGGATCGATCAATTAGCCGCGTCGGCAACCGCGCCCGTCGCCTCGGGTCCTGTCGCGTCGCCTCGAGACCCGTGCCGGACCACGGCGCGCCACGCGGAGCGTAGTGACGCTGAGGGCCCTGCGTCCGGGGGCTTGACCGGACGTTGCCTTGGGCCTAGCCCGGTAGGCCACGGGCCTAGCCCAGTCGGCCTCGGGGTGCAGGCAGGGATCATCTGTGCCCGGACCCCGGCGACCGCGACCCACGGCGCCCACGTCCCGCGGATTCCCCGGGGGAGTGGGCGCAGTTAATCCCCACGTCCCCCGGGCGTCGCCCCCTTATTTATAAGGGGAGGGGGAGGGGCTGAGGCAGTTCGCGCACCCCTCTCCCCATCGTCTTCCTTCTCTTGTAGTCCGCCACTTCGGCCCGCGCTGCCGCTCCGCTCGCCCGTTCCTTCGCGCTCGACCGCCTCAGAGATGGCCGACGGACCCTCCGGCAGCTGGGGTGGCTCCGTCGTCACCGCGGAGGACATCGCGCACCTCCACCGCGCCCGCATGATGCCGTCGGAGGATCGCGTCGCCGCCCGTCCACTGGGCAGTGAGGTGGTGCCCGAGCCCGTGGAGGGGGAGTTTGTGGTGTTCGCTTGGCACTTCTCGCGCGGCTTTGACCTGCCGGTGAGCCAGTTCTTCCGATTCTTCTTGGATACCTTCGATCTCCAGCCGCACCACTTAGGGCCCAACTCCGTTCTTCAACTGTCGAGCTTCGTGACTCTCTGTGAGGGCTACCTCGGACTTCTCCCCTTCGTGGAGTTGTGGAGGAAGCTCTTCTATCTCAAGGCTCTGAAGAATGGCAACGAGGCATACACCTGCGGGGGCGCGGTGGTGTGCGTCCGCGGCACGCTATTCCCCCGCATCACCCTCATCCAGTCTGTCAAGAAATGGAACCGGACGTTCTTCTATGTGAAGAACGTCGACCCGGCGCGGGACTACATCCGGCTGCTGGCCTTCGTCAACGCCCCATCCTCGGGGGTGAACTGGACGGCCGACGGGACGCCCGAGGGTCTGCCCGGGATGCTGGGCCGGCTCCACACCATGAAGAGTGGGGAGGGGCTGGTCGCGGCCGACCTGGTGGCCGCCTTCATCGATCGCCGGGTGCTTCCCCTGCAGCAAAGGCTGCACCGGATCTGCGACATGACGGGCCAGTGGGACCCCTGCCGGCTGTCCACCTTTGAGCTGACGACAGCCCAGGTGGCGGAGCGGATGAACGCCATCACCAACTTCAAATTGGCGCCGCGCACCTGGCACTTCGGCAAGTTGCCGTACAGCCGGCACGACCCGGCACCCCTGGTACGTTCTGTTGAGGTGGTTTCCTTTCCTTCTGTGTTTCTCTAGCCGCCCCCCTGCTCACACGCCACGCTGACCGCAACACTTTGTTCGACAGAATACGCCGGATGGCCCGCACCCCCAGATATTCCAGGCGGAACGCGCTGAATTTGACCCGGAGGATTTCGAGCTGGGAGGAGGCGTCGAGGAGGGGGTCGAATCCTCGGGAGAGGTTGAGGCGAACGGGACGATAGGTGACCCGGGAGCTGGCGGGTCTAGAGCGGCTGGTGAGTTCACCTTCGGACCCTCGATCAAAGATTGGACTGACGATGATGATGATGATGTTGATGTCCGGGTCTTGGACGCGCCTCCCCCACAGCTCGGCGGGAGCCACGCGGACGGAGCGAGGAGCAGCCGGCTCGTGGCCGGACGGCCGAGGCCTCCCGTCGGGAGAAGAGGCCGGCCTCGGGGCAGCAGTCGACGCAGTCGCCGGCTCGCAAGAAGGTGCGAGCGGCCGTCGCGAAGCCGCCGCCTCGAGCCAGGCGGCCCCTTCCCGTTGTCATCGGGTGAGTGCATTTCTTAACCTTTGTAGGTGTTTTCGCGTTTTGAGCCGGCGGGCGCCTGAGGGTCCTTGCTCCATTTTTGCCAGAGACGCCATCGAGCTCCACGACACGGAGTCGACCGCCGACCCGGTGGACGCCACCAGCCTGCAGGCCCAGGAGCACGCGGCCCCATTGCGGGAGGAGAAGATGAGGCTCGCCGAAATGCGAGCCGTGAAGGCAGGGGCGAAGGGTGCGCCCTCGCGTACGGGGGCCTCGAGTGACGGGAGGCGGAGGCGGCCCTCGGACCCGGCGCGTGCTACGGACTCAGCGGCGGAGTCGACGCGGATGTCGAGGCCGCCATCGAGCGAGCCGCGGGGGCCGGCGCCGGACTCGACCTCGGCCCCGCCCTTGGCGGTGGTGGCTCGGCCGGCGGACGCGGCTCCCGAGCCGGCCAGGGAGGCGGACCCACGAGCGGAGCCGGTTGCGACCCCGTCTTCTGTCGAGCCGGCCGCGGCAGAGGAACCTGCCGCTCCAGCCGTGCCGGAGGCGGCACCGGAGATGACGGTCGGCGAGAGGAGCGAGCCGGTCCGCCTGGCTATCGAGCCGGTCCGACAGGCGGCGGAGCCGGCCGCACTGGTTGTAGAGGGACCCGAGGCTGGCTCCCGAGCCCTTGTGGTTACCACCAACCTTCCGCCGGCCGCCGCCGCAGCGGACGCCGGGTCGAATGGTGGGGCGAGCCGGTCGAAGAGTTCCATGCTCGACGTGATCCGAGACTGGAAAGCATTGGCCCTCGCCCCAGCCGTCCCGGCCCTGCCAGCCGGCAGCCAGGTCCTTGTGCCTGGGGAGCCAGGCCACATCATGGCGCACTGCCATGAGGGGCTGGCCAAGTTTACGGAGTCCGCCGAAAGCAATTTCCGGCGCGTGGAGGAGGCGGTGGAGGTGAGTTTCCTTAGCCCGCGTTGAATTTTCAGTGGGGGCGCGCGGGCACACCCACTGGGTGTAGCCCCCGAGATTTGGGCTGGCTGCCCGGCTGCGTGGCAGCCGGGCCGGATCTTCCTTTTTTATATTATTTTTGCTGTCTAACTTTTCTTTCATTCCTTGGCGCGGAGTAGGCCGAAAACGCCAGGCGGCAGACGCTTTTTGACGAGGCGGTAGCCATCCACAACCGGGGCAAGGTTGGCTACTACCAGGCTCAGGAGGAGCTGAAGAAGGCGCAAGGTATGCTTATTCCAGTGGGGGCGCGCGAGCACACCCACTGGGTGTAGCCCCCGAGAGTCGGGCCGGCTGCTCGGCAGTCGGCCCGGGTCTTCCGCACTTGAGTAACTCGTGTTGGATTTTTCGCAGAGGAGCTGGCCCCCATTCGGCAGAAGAGGGACGAAATGGCCTCCGATCGGGATCGGCTGGGGTGGGAGCTCCTGGCGGTTACGTCCGAGCGGGACCGGTTGGGCGGCCTGGTCGCTGACGGTCAGGCGGCGCAGGAGCGCCTGACCGCGGAGCTGCAGCGGGAAGTGGCGGCCCGGGAGGACTCCGTCAAGCAGGCGGTTGATGATGCTGTAGGCCGGGGCCCGGCGCTGGATTTGCCTTGCCGTGGCCTCGTCAGGGGGGAGCTCGCCATGCAAGAGGAAAGCCAGAATGGGCCGGGCCCATGAGGGGGCCGAGACGGGAGCCGACTCGGGCTCAAGTAAAGTGCCGGGGGCAGCCGGAGCCCCCGGGCCCGCTACCGGAGCCCCCGGGTCCGGCTCGTCAGTCCCCGGGGCCGGCTCGCCATCCCCCGGGACCGGGTCGCCAGTCCCCGAGACTGAGACAGCGGGGGGCGCGTCAATTGCCATCATGACGGCCGTGGAGCCGGAGCCGGCCGCCGCGGGGGCGTCGGACGTTGGAGCCGATGGGGCCGGCACGACAGCCGGAGTTGATGGCGCCGGTAGAGCAGCCGGGCCCGGCGGAGAGCCGGCGGTGTCAGCCGGCACGAAGATAGACTCTGATTCAAGGGAAGGCTTGATCGAAGGCTTGTGCAGCCGTTCGAGGGAAACGCCGGCTGGGATGGCTTGCCGGGTGGAGCCGATCTTCGCCAACGTATCGGCCGCCTCATTGTCCGCCCGGGGGACGTGGTGGAACTCACAGCCCTCGAAGGAGCCGGCGAGCTGCTGGACGAGGAAGCGATAGCTGGCCATGTTGGCGTCCCTGGCGTCCCATTCGCCAGAGACCTGTTGCACCACGAGGTCGGAGTCGCCAAAACAGAGGATGCACCGGATCCCGATTTCCTTGGCGAGCCGGAGGCCGTGAACGAGCGCCTCATACTTGGCCACGTTGTTGGAGGCGGTGAAGAGGATCTGGAGCGCGTACTTGAGCTGGTCCCCCTCCGGGGACGACAAGACGATGCCAGCTCCCAGGCCGGTTCGCATCTTCGAGCCGTCAAAATGCATGCGCCAATGCGTGGAATCCGGGGGAGGTGGCACGAACTGGGTCTCGGCCCAGTCGACGGGGAAGTCAGCCATCGTCTGTGACTTGATGGCGGTGCGCGGCTCGTACCGAATCTCGTAGTCGGCGAGGGCGATGGCCCATTTGGCGATCCGGCCGGTGGCGTCCCGGCCGCTCATGATCTCGCCGAGCGGCGCCGTGCTCACCACGGTGATGGTGTGCTCCTGGAAGTACTACTTGACCTTCTTGGCGGCGAAGTATATGCCGTAGCACATCTTCTGGTAGTGGGGGTAGTTCTGCTTGGAGGCGGAGAGGACCTCGCTGAGGTAGTAGACGGGGCGCTGGACCGGCAGCGCCTTGCCCTCTTCCGGCCGCTCCACCACCAGAACGACGTTGATCACGCGGGTGGTCGCCGCGATGTACGCGAGCATCGGCTCCTTCTCAGCCGGAGCCGCCAGGACGGGAGCGCTAGAGAGCGTGCGCTTGAGGTCGCGGAACGCCTCGTCTGCCTGGTCGGTCCACTCGAACTTGGGCATCTTCCTCATGAGCTGGTAGAGGGGCAACGCCTTCTCGCCCAGCCGGCTGACGAACCGGCTGAGCGAGGCAAGGCAACCGGCGAACTTCTGGACGTCGCGGATCTTGGCCGGCTTGTGCATGCGCTCAATGGCTCTGATCTTCTCCGGGTTAGCTTCGATGCCGCGGGCGGACACGAAGAAACCCAGAAGCTGGCCGGCTGGCACGCCGAAAACGCACTTCTCCGGGTTGAGCTTGATCTTGTATTCGCGCAGGTTAGCGAAGGTCTCCCGGAGATCGTCGAGGAGGCTGAAATGCTTCTTGGTCTTGACGACGATGTCGTCCACGTAGACGTGGACGTTCCTGCCGATCTGAGGCAGGAGACACTTCTGCATGCAGCGCTGGAAGGTAGCGTCCGCGTTCTTCAGGCCGAAGGACATGGTGATGTAGCAGTAGGCCCCGAAAGGGGTGATGAAGGAGGTCTTCAGCCGGTCGGCTGGATCCAGCTTGATCTGGTGGTAGCCGGAATAGGCGTCCAGGAAGGACAGCAGGTCACAGTCGGCCGTGGAGTCGATGACTTGATCGATCCAGGGCAGGGCGAAGGGGTCCTTGGGACAGGCCTTGTTCAGGCTGGTGTAGTCGATACACATGCGCCAAGTTTTGTTTTTCTTCAGCACCAGGACTGGGTTGGCCAGCCAGTCCGGGTGGAATACTTCCATGATGAAGCCGGCTGCGAGCAGTCGGGTGATCTCTTCTCCTATAGTACGCCGCTTCTCCTCGGAGAAACGGCGCAGGGGTTGCTTGACCGGCTTGGCATCCGGCCGCACATGAAGTTTGTGCTCGGCGAACTTCCTCGGAACACCCGGCATGTCTTTTGGAGACCATGCAAAGATGTCCCGATTCTCATGGAGGAAGTCGACGAGCTTGCCTTCCTATTTGCTGTCGAGGCGGGCGCCGATGGTGACGCACTGCTTGGGGTTGGCCGGGTCGAGCGGCACCTGCTTGGTGTCCTTGGACGGCTGGAACGACGCTTCGCCGGCCGACAGGGACGGAGGAGCCGGCACGGCCGGCTGGTTGGAGGCGTGAGCCACGAGCCGGTCGAGCTGCCGCCTCTCCTCCGCTATTTCCAGGGCCTTGGCCAGCCGGCTGCCGTCGCGCGCGCACTCGATCGACTTTTTATAGTCGCCGTCGATGTTGATGATGCCCTTGGGGCCTGGCATCTTGAGCTTGAGGTAGGCGTAACGGGGAACCGCCATGAACTTGACGAGGGCCGGCCTGCCCAGTAGCGCGTGGTAGGGACTGTCGAGGTCCACCACCTCAAACCATATCGGTTCGCGGCGGAAGTGGCTCTTGTTGCCGAAGAGGACGTCGAGCTAGATCTTGCCGATGGGGGTGCAGGATTTTCCTGGCACGATGCCATGGAAAACTGTCCGGCTTGTCTGCAGGTCCTTCTCCCTGAGCCCCAGTTTGATCAGCGTGTCGCGGTAAAGGATGTTGATGTTACTGCCTTCGTCGACCAGTACTCGCGAGAAGCGGCAGGTGAGTCTCGCGGAGGCGATGGTGGGATCGAGGACGAGGGCATAGCTGCCGGGGTTTGGCATTATGGCCGGGTGGTCCGCCCGGATCCAGGTAATCGTCTTCTCGGACCAATGCATGAACTGGGGGACCGAGGAAACGGTAGCGTTCACCTCGTGCCGACGCTGGCGCACGCTGTGCTTGTCAGTTCCTTCTCTTGTGAAGACGACGTAGGCCCCGTCCTGGTCAGGGAACTGGTCATGGAGGCGGCCGTCATTGGCAGCCGGAGCCGGCGCGCGGGGAGCCAGAGGCGGAGGAACCGGGAGGCCCTCGCCTCGGGCTAGCCGCTGGGAGAAGCTGCACTGCCGCATCGTGTGCGTGGCCGGCTTCGCCCCGGAGTGCATTTTGCACGGGGCGTCGAGCATCTGCTCGAAGGTGAGCTTGGGCTGCCAGGCGGCCTTGCCGGTCCGCTGGCGCTGGCTGGAGGCCTGGGCGGCCGGCTGTTCTTCCTCGATAGTGGCGACCTGCCGGCTCCCATAGCGGGGATCCGACTGGTCGGCCTTGCGCTTGTTGTTCTGCTGCGGCCGGTTGTCGGCAGCTGCCCGCAGCGTGGCAGGCGGCGGGGTCGGCTTGGCTGGCGTGGTGACCTTCATCCGCATTGCGGAGTCGGCCGTGGCGTATTTGTCTGCCTTGGCCATTAGATCCGCCAGGGTTGCCGGCTCGGAGCACAAGAGCTTGTGCTTGAGGTGAGTGCCGTCGCGGCAGTCCTCGATGAAGTACTGGATGGCTTGCACCTCGTGTACCCCCTCGCAGGAGTTGCGGAGCTCGGTCCAGCGCGTGAGGTAGTCACGAAGGGACTTGTCCGGCCCCTGGACGCACATGGCCAGCTCGTGGGGCCGGCCGGGCTGCTTGTAGGTGCCGGTGAAGTTGCGGACGAACGCATCCTCAAAGTCCGTCCAGGTGTTGATGCTGTCGGCCGACAGGCTGTTGAGCCAGGTACGAGCCGAGCCGATCAACATGAGGGGGACTTAGCGTACGGCGACGCGCTTGTTTCCCCTGGCTATGCCGACCGCGGTGGTGTAGTCGACTGTGACACCCTGGATTTTTTGCTACAGTGATCATTGTAATTAAGCACAGTGATGACCATGATCAGTGCCTAATCATTTTGCTAAACAGGGTATGATCAAGTTTAAATTCATGTCTCAATTCAAATTCCACTTCAAAAGCCAATTGAATTTTATTGTGATAAAATAATTCTCCAAACAGCATAAGAAAAATGTTGCACACTTGTGGAAAAATCCAAAACAATTATTGTTAAGGAAAACAACATCACCCTCAAGCTGGTGTGGACCCCACCATCCAAATCAGAATCAATTAGCTTTTAAAAGAGCCCTTTTATTCCATGGATAATTAAAACAGATACCAAAAATGCTCAAACTTGGTATGGCCTTTCTAAATATTGCAAAGTATTTAATGGGCCATGTCACACATTTTTGCAAAAGAAAATAGTAGCTGAAAATAAAGAAAACAGAAAAGATTAAAGGAAAACAGAAATCAGAAAAAGAAAAGAATCGGAAAAAGAGAAAACGCACTGTGCACTAAAGGTCCAGCCGCTACAGGCTGGCCCGGCCCAGCAGCGCCGGCCTTTCTTCCTCCTCGCGCCAGAGAGGAAGGCCATGGCGCGCGCGCGCCGTCCGAACGGTGATTGCCTCGCCGTCTAGCATCCCGCGGCCCCCGCGAGGATAATACCAACCGCGCGGACCTCTCTCCCTCTCCCGCGAACCCTAGGACCCCAGTAGCCCCCTCTGTCTCTCTCTCGCTCGCATTCGAGCTCGCCCGAGCGGATCCATGGCCGCGCCGTGGTAAAACCGCGGCCACCGGCCCTCCCTCGACGAGCCAGCACGCCCTGGGGCTGCGCACCGTTCCCCTCTTCCTCCCTGTGCTGTGGATCGAGCCCCAGGGGCTCCAACGCCGTCGCCATCGTGCTTCTTCCACCTCGGACCCGAGCGTTCGCCATCGTCGATTCATCGGCGCCACTGCATAACCTCTGCTCCGGGCCTTCCCAGCACCCTCAGTGAGCACCCCCGCGCCTTCCTCTCCCTCTTAGCGCTCTCGAACGCCACCGTAGCCGTAGCTCCACGCGAGCCCGATCCCGCCGCCGCGGATGCTCAATGCCGACGACCATTCGGTGGTCGTTAGGAGCCGTGGCCAGGTCTGTTCGCTTGCGGTGCGTGCGTAGAGTCCATCCCGCGCAAGATGTGCTCCGTTTGATCGCTGGTTTGCGCGCGCCCAAACTGGCCGAATGCCGCCGCCGCCATTGTTGAAGCTGTGCTCAACGCCGGCCACCTCCGGCCCTGCTGCTTCCATCAACGGATGCGGCTCGCCTCCAGGAACGCATAGGACCAAACCGCGCGCGATTTGGCCCTCAGATGACGATTTCCGAGCCTCGCCGTCGTTGCTGTGGCTGCCGCCGGCGTGCCACCGCGTTCGAAACGTCGGTGTGTCGCTGACCGGTGGGGCCCAGTCATTAGCCAGCTAACCACGGGGCTAACCCCCCCACTGACAATGGGCCCGGGCACTGTAGCGTTTAGATTAGTCTCTAATTAAGTTAGCTAATAGACACTGACAGGTGGGGCCCCCTTTAATTAGTTTAATTAAACCCCTCTGTTATTCCAACAGAGTATGACATGTGGGGCCCCAGCAAATTAATCAGTATTTAGATTAATTAACCCTGTATTAAACCCTGAGTCAATGACAGCTGGGGCCCACTGGTCAGGTTTGACCAGTCAGCCCCACTGTTGACTGCTGATGTCAGCATGAGGTCATGTTGACGTCATAAATGTTGTTTTTTCGAATTAAATTAAATCTGTTTATTTCAGAATATTAATAAAATATTGAAAATTAATATAAAATAATCCGTAACTCGGATGAAAAAGTTTTATACATGAAAGTTGATCAGAAAAATCCCACGAATCCGAATACGCTGCCCGTTTATCTGACACATGCTCCTAGCATGATGAACATGGACATTTAGCATTAGGATCATCTGTTCGGTAATAGCCAGAGACCCGGGAAATATCGTCAGATATTCTTCCGACCCGTCTGCGACGTGTAGTACTGCGTTAGTGCATGCCTAGCTCTGCATATTGCCATGTCATGCATCGTGATGCATTTGTCTGCTTTATATTTATTGTTTCTCCCCCCTCTTCTCTCCGGTAGACACCGAGACTGACGCTGCTGCCCAGTACGACTACTACGTTGACGATCAGGCCTTTGCCGCAGAGCAGCAAGGCAAGCAACCCCCCTTGAGCATTCCGATATCACCCATCTCTCTCCCTCTTATTCTTGCATTAGATTTTGCTACTGTATTAGTTAGCTCCTATTCTGATGCATAGCCTATTTTTGATTTACTGCAACCATACCTGCAATCATATCAACTGCTTAGTATAGGTTGATCAGTGAATCCCCTGAGACCCCGTAGTCCCAGTTGCCCCTGCTTCTTCATCGACGACTCGACGACCCGAAGATTCGAAGACTCAGTCAACCGACCGACGAGCCAGGCCCCTCACATCACCGCACCCCCTTAGTTGTACGACTCTGCAGCGCTACTATCGAGTACCGAGGGTGACACCTCGTGAAGTACTCATGATGCTAGCTCTGTAGTGCAGCTAGTCGGTCGTGGTTATCGAGGGTGATTCCTCCTTCACCACTCCCGATGATGACTCTGTCGTGCAACCCCTCATGTGTGGGACTCTCGAGGGTGATTCCTCTAAGTCTACCTTGACGGTTTCATCGAGCGGGACCCTTTGAGGGTGATTCCTCAGGTTCCGCCTCGATGTTTTATACACACAGTTACTATGACCCGGTTACAGAAACATGTTGGTGATGGGTCGGCCCTGAGGGGTACCCACGGTTTGATGATGATGAGGCGTGGACGGGCAGGAGAGGCCCTTGCCACATATCCTCGAGACGGGGTGACGGGACCACACTTTATGGGTCGCGCTTGCCCCGCGTTAATAAAATGCTAATGGGTTGGGTATTTGATCTGAGTTGGTCTGACTGACCTTTTACGCACCAAACCATCGCGTGGGAGAAGTTATGGGTACTCAGCGTCGTTGTATTAGCCGAAGCTCTTCGGACGTCAGCAATGGAGCGGCGCGCGCCCGAGGGGCCTGGACGGTACAGCTCTTGGACTAGAGTGTGCTAGGGCTGACCTCGGCCTCCCACGCATCGTGCAGGAGCGCATAGGGCAAGTGGGCCCACGAACCCTGTGTGCTTAGGATTTAGACCGGCGGGCTGGCCTCTCTGTTGAGTCTAGGTGGGGCGACGACGTGTTGCTATCCCGAGGCCGGGCATTACCCAGTAAAGTGTGTCCGGCCGGAGGTGATCAAGCATGTTGGAAATGAGGTGCACCCCTGCAGGGATGAATAAACTATTCGAATAGCCGTGTCCACGGTAACATGACGACTTGGAGTTGTCCTTTGACCTACTACAACTATAACTGTGATTTAAATTTGAAATGAATGTTGGCTCCGAGATTGCTTCCTCGCAGGGAGTCGGGGAAGAATCTCTGGGCGTGGTTATTTAATAAAATTTGCTACAATAATATTGATATATATGAGATACCAATCTGCACTCTTCTAATGCTGCAAGATGTTGAAGATGCTAGTCTTCGATAGGACTAGGCCTCCCCCCTACTCTTGCTTTTTGCAGTTAGTACAGATATAACCCCACCCCTTGATGATGATGCATACTTAGCATAGTTCTGATGTCAGTCTTGCGAGTACTTTGGATGAGTACTCACCGCTGCTTTGCTTTCTCTTTCCCCCTCGATACGACGCTGCGTTCAGACGACGGAGCCCAGGAGACGGAGTACGCCAGAGATGACTACTACACCATCGATGGAGCCTACTACTACGTGGAGAGTGCCGACGCTCAGGAGTAGTTAAGAGGTTCCCAGGCAGGAGGCCTCGCCTCTTTCGATCCGCTGCTTATGTTTGTGCTAGCCTTCTTAAGGCAAAACTTGTTTAACTTATGTCTGTACTCAGATATTATTTGCTTCCGCTGACTCGTGCTTGTCGAGCTTTGTATTCGAGCCCTCGAGGCCCCTGGCCTGTAATATGAAGCTGTATGACTTTAATTTGTGTCCAGTGTTATGTTGTGATATTAATCAGTGAGTCCCTAATCTTGGTCGTATGCATTGCGTGTATGTTTAGCGTACGGTCGAAATCGGGGGCGTCACAAGTTGGTATTAGAGCCGACTGCCTATAGGTAGTCCCCTTTCCAACTCCTTGGCCGAAGTTGAGTCTAGTACTTGAAAAACTTTACTAACTTAGTTGTGTGGCTTACGGGCCCACTTCTCAATCGGGTGGTATTAGGATCTTTTATTCCTCGTCTATACTCTGGGTTCTAATCTGTCTTCTCTTTCGGGTTAAAGATTTCGCTAAATCTAACATTAGAATCTCGTGATCACATCCACCTGGAGAACTTCTCGTCGACAATCTTTGCTTTTGAGAGTATGATGCACACATTGTCGTTTGACATCCTCTGAACTTTGTCACATGATGTCCCGAAATACTCTTCGTTGTTCCAAGAATCCTTGAGCTTACTGCCTTGCAGTTCCTTACCTCATGAAAGACCTTACGAATAATTCCTCATACTTACCGAGGATTCGTTCATCCCTAGTTGTCATGGGTTTTGCAAAATTCTTCGGAACGCTATTCGACCTTCCGAAATCCTCAGGAGCCTATTGCTCTTGACCTTCATTACCTGCTTGCATCATGGTTAATTCCATATGTCTAGCAATATTCTTTAAAATCCTTTGCGATTGTCATTCTGATCTTATGGATTCAACATGTGAGCGAATGCACGCAGTCCTCAGTTGGTCCCTGTAAGTTATCTTTTCGGCTCAGACGTCTTTCCAAACATGAGTTGTATCTCGGCAAATCAAATCTTGTTTGATTATCCATCTAAGTCCGTTCAACTTACTTGTATTTGGTCGGAGCATCTGATTCTGATACACCAACCTGGAAACCATAATTCCTTTGTTAGGTAAGCATCGAATTATTCAGGTGTTCTATAACCTGATGCCTTGCATTCTTTCTTCTTTTTGATTGAGTACCGTTACTCACAGCAGATCAATTGTGGTCCGCTGGATCCTTTGGTGGATTATTATCTGACAGTGTCCTTCTTATTCAAAATCTTGTGGGTTTTCCCTGATACATAATGCCTTGGTAAAGTGTATCCTCTGCTTTTATCAACCATGCTCTACTTTCGAGCTTGTGTTATTTACTCTTGAAGTTTGTGGGATATGTTCCTAAGATGCCCCTATGGGTTGAACCTATGCCTTCCCTAATCCGTGCGAACCCGAGAGTTTTCAGGAGTTATAATCTTCTGGTGTTTTGCCCAATAAAATTTCAACACTGCAACTTCTTCGGAAGCGAGAAGTGAATGATAGGTTATGCATTGAAGAAGTGGGAGTCGACTTTGAACTTTGTGTTCATACCCATGGATATGATGTATATCTTGTCATGGAATCTTCTCATAATAATAATTCTTCCCTTGTTATGAATTCATCTTGCATCTTGCGTTGGTCCTTTGCAACCGTGGTTCCGACCATGATTGTTCTCCTTTGATTCCATTTCGCAGACAAGTTAAAGTACTTGTCTTCTGTAGATCAATACGCCTGCCCAACCTCTATTTTGATCTACCTTCGAGTATTGCCCCCTGGTATCTCGAGGATATCATGTCTTTGCACTACATCCTATAAATTTTAGATGAAGTAATACCTTTCCCTGTCATAGTCACTCCACGGGTTCTGAGTTGTTAGACACTCAAGGACACCGATATCTGAATCGAGTCCGCACTGCAATTCAACAATTCTTAGTAATCTTCTTTACTTGCGAGTTTGTACTCAATCATGCCATTCCCAGCTGATTGGCTACCTCATCATCGTCATGCTAAAGCTTGACCATGCTATCTATGTCATGCGACCCCGGGACACAATTCCAACAGTGCACTAAACTTACATCGAGCTTTCAACATCATGTTGGTTGTCTTGAAAAGGCAATTTCGATTCTGAGCTAGCAATCTTATTTGTGGTTCCGGCAACTTTTTGCTTCACCATTCCTTTGCTTGATGACATCGCTGGTCGATTACATCTTCATGAAACTTCTCGACATATGTGTCGTGATCATCATCAACATTCTGATGCTCTTCCAACATATCAATTGAGTTCATGATGAGAAATACCATCCCTGCCCCTCGATGATTTGTATTATCATCGACAACATTATTTCCTTCCCTCCAACGCAAACTTGTTCATATTTTGTGTTGTACCTTGAGTTCCTTGCTATCTAGCTTAAGTTCTGTCCTACCTTGGCGTAATGCCATATCTTATGTCAAGGATGTCATGAGAATTGCACCACCTCTTATGAATTCTTGATGCAGTGATGCTTCTCGCCATCACCATTCATTTCTTGGTCCCCGTGTTGTTTCTAACCGGTGTACCGACAAATGAACTATGATCTGTAAATTCAATACCTCAAGCAATTCTATTGCTTTGAGGTTGATGAGTGATAATTTCATTCTCAGTGTGTGGTTGTTGAATCACCATTCTAACATTGATCGTGCTGTTCCATCCATGTTTCTGGGTGCACTTCTCGATCACTGTTTATTTGAGGATGTTTTCCTCGGGCATACGTCATTATATCATTGGGACTGACCAATTCTATCACCTTGTCCATATAAATTTGGAAATCCATCTTTGTGGAAATCTCGATAGATTGTGACTGAGCCCATCGGCCACATCCTCATCTTCTCCGTGGTTCATTCCGAGAATCTTGCAACATCATCTTGTAGATCTGTGTTGCATCCTCTTTCTTCTCAGGCCCGCTAAGTCTAAAGTGTCATGGCACCAATCAGATCTGAAATCTCGGACAGATATGATGGTTGGAACATTTTCCAAAAATTGTAACATTGGTCTCGGTTACCCGGTAAGGTGATGTCATGCCTAGCACACCTGGCTAGATGAACCGTTGTTATGGTATCTTGTTCAGCAAGATTAGCCTTTCTCCCATGAGGAAATTGTAAGACTTATCTTATAAGTTGTTCCTGATGGATCCTTTGTGTTCCCAAAACTCCGGTCCTTTACCTGGTGACCATGTCATTGCTATCTCGAAGCATGTCTGTTGTACATCGATCCTCAAACAAGAACATTGGAGGCATAATGCTAAATGTTTCTTAATAAATTATTCAAACATCGTTGTATGGGTAAACATCATAAAATTCCTTGCCCTTTGTCTAAATGGTTACATACTTGTAGCCCTGTCATGATTATTCCGCTCTGCTTGCTCTTGGAAAGGATATACACCAAATACTTGTGAACACACATTTTCCATTCCATTGGTCTGTTTAATGTGATGAACACATTTTCCTTTCCATTGGTCTGTTAATGTGATAAACACATTTTCCTTTCCATTGGTCTGTTAATGTGATAAACACATTTTCCTTTCCATTGGTCTGTTTAATGTGATGAACACATTTTCCTTTCCATTGGTCTGTTTAACCTTTCTTGAAATCTAGCTTATCTGAACAGTGGTGATTCCCTACTTAGGTAAGCACCTCGGTGATCAATTCTATCACTAAGACCCTGTTACTATTGTTGATAACATTCCGGTAACCGCCGGTGGACGGGAACTTTGCCTATTGGTCCGCCTCGTTTCAACGAGCAGGAAAATGGTTCTATTCGTCCCCCGCCCTTGGTACCGACGTTGTCGCCAGCATAACTGACAAGCTATCCTCTGACTTGTCATGCTACCATGACCGTGTAAGATGTCACCGCTCTTCCTGCTCTTAACCACATGGTCGGCCCATAACCCTCGGTTCCACAGGATCGAAACCTGACTCTCCTGTACATCTTTGATTCCAAAGTATCCTTTGCACTTGGCTTCGTTTGTAATTCCCGAGCCACCGTCCAAGGGATGTTCTATTCTAGTATCAGACGCAATAAATATTTTTCGTTGCTTTGAACCCCTTTTCCCCTTCTGGTTAGACATCGAATGATTGCCTACCCGTTTGAAACTTTTGTACCATCGCATTTTGCACTCAACAAATTCCTTGAGTTATAGCTCGAGGAATAATTCATGTATTCTTCCCTGAGTTCACCTTCAGATGCCCAACCTTCTGGAGATACGTTCTCCCAGGGTCTTCCTTCTTATCGCATTCGTAGGACGATAAAGACCCCGAAGGAAGGATGACGACTTCGTTGGGATGACTTGAATCAGAGAATTGGAAACGTCGACAAAAGGGATTAACTTCTTCGAAAAGAACAACCAAGAACGAGAAGATCCGTTAGAATTTCGTAACCAAACTTTTCCCCTTACCTCTACCGCTTAATTCTCGGGACGAGAATTCTTTTTAGTAGGGGAGAGTTGTGACACCCTGGATTTTTGGCTATAGTGATCATTGTAATTAAGCACAGTGATGATCATGATCAGTGCCTAATCATTTTGCTAAATAGGGTATGATCAAGTTTAAATTCATGTCTCAATTCAAATTCCACTTCAAAAGCCAATTGAATTTTATTGTGATAAAATAATTCTCCAAACAGCATAAGAAAAATGTTGCACACTTGTGGAATAATCCAAAACAATTATTGTTAAGGAAAACAACATCACCCTCAAGCTGGTGTGGACCCCACCATCCAAATCAGAATCAATTAGCTTTTAAAAGAGCCCTTTTATTCCATGGATAATTAAAACAGATACCAAAAATGCTCAAACTTGGTATGGCCTTTCTAAATATTGCAAAGTATTTAATGGGCCATGTCACACATTTTTGCTAAAGAAAATAGTAGCTGAAAATAAATAAAACAGAAAAGATTAAAGGAAAACAGAAATCAGAAAAAGAAAAGAATCGGAAAAAGAGAAAACGCACTGTGCACTAAAGGTCCAGCCGCTACAGGCTGGCCCGGCCCAGCAGCGCCGGCCTTTCTTCCTCCTCGCGCCAGAGAGGAAGGCCATGGCGCGCGCGCGCCGTCCGAACGGCGATTGCCTCGCTGTCTAGCATCCCGCGCCCCCCACGAGGATAAGACCGACCGCGCGGACCCTTTCCCTCTCCCGCGAACCCTAGGACCCCAGTAGCCCCCTCTGTCTCTCTCTCTCACTCGCATTCGAGCTCGCCCGAGCGGATCCATGGCCGCGCCGTGGTAAAACCGCGGCCACTGGCCCTCCCTCGACGAGCCAGCACGCCCTGGGGCTGCGCACCGTTCCCCTCTTCCTCCCCGTGCTGTGCATCGAGCCCCAGGGGCTCCAACACCGTCGCCCTCGTGCTTCTTCCACCTCGGACCCGAGCGCTCGCCGTCGTCGATTCATCGGCGCCACTGCATCACCTCTGCTCTGGGCCTTCCCAGCACCCTCAGTGAGCACCCCCGCGCCTTCCTCTCCCTCTCAGCGCTCTCGAACGCCACCGTAGCCATAGCTCCTCGCGAGCCCGATCCCGCCGCCACGGATGCTCAACGCCGACGACCATTCGGTGGTCGTTTGGAGCCGTGGCCAGGTCTGTTCGCTTGCAGTGCGTGCGTAGAGTCCATCCCGCGCAAGATGTGCTCCGTTTGATCGCTGGTTTGCGCGCGCCCAAACTGGCCGAATGCCGCCGCTGCCATTGTTGAAGCTGTGCTCAACGCCGGCCACCTCCGGCCCTGCTGCTTCCACCAACGGATGTGGCTCGCCTCCAGGAACGCATAGGACCAAACCGCGCGCGATTTGGCCCTCACATGACGATTTCCGAGCCTCGCCGTCGTTGCTGTGGCTGCCGCCGGCGCGCCACCGCGTTCAAAACGTCGGTGTGTCGCTGACCGGTGGGGCCCAGTCATTAGCCAGCTAACCACGGGGCTAACCCCCCCACTGACAATGGGCCCGGGCACTGTAGCGTTTAGATTAGTCTCTAATTAAGTTAGCTAATAGACACCGACAGGTGGGGCCCCCTTTAATTAGTTTAATTAAAACCCTCTGTTATTCCAACAGAGTATGACATGTGGGGCCCCAGCTAATTAATCAGTATTTAGATTAATTAACCATGTATTAAACCCTGAGTCAATGACAGTTGGGGCCCCCTGGTCAGGTTTGACCAGTCAGCCCCACTGTTGACTGCTGATGTCAGCATGAGGTCATGCTGACGTCATAAATGTTTTTTTTTCCGAATTAAATTAAATCTGTTTATTTCAGAATATTAATAAAACTTTGAAAATTAATATAAAATAATCCGTAACTCGGATGAAAAAGTTTTATACATGAAAGTTGATCAGAAAAATCCCACAAATCCGACTACGCTGTCTGTTCATCTAACACATGCTCCTAGCATGATGAACATGGGCATTTAGCATTAGGATCATCTGTCCGGTAATAGCCAGAGACCCGGGAAATATCGTCAGATATTCTTCCGACCCGTCTGCGACGTGTAGTACTGCGTTTGTGCATGCCTAGCTCTGCATATTGCCATGTCATGCATCGTGATGCATTTGTCTGCTTTATATTTATTGTTTCTCCCCCCCCTCTTCTCTCCGGTAGACACCGAGACTGACGCTGCTGCCGAGTACGACTACGACGTTGACGATCAGGCCTTTGCCGCAGAGCAGCAAGGCAAGCAACTCCCCTTGAGCATTCCGATATCGCCCATCTCTCTCCCTCTTATTCTTGCATTAGATTTTGCTACTGTATTAGTTAGCTCCTATTCTGATGCATAGCCTGTTTTTGATAAACTGCTACCATACCAGCAATCATATCAACTGCTTAGTATAGGTTGATCAGTGAATCCCCTGAGACCCCGTAGTCCCAGTTGCCCCTGCTTCTTCGTCGACGACTCGACGACTCGACGACCCGAAGATTCGAAGACTCGGTCAACCGACCGACGAGCCAGGCCCCTCACATCACCGCACCCCCCTTAGTTGTACAACTCTGCAGCGCTACTATCGAGTACCGAGGGTGACACCTCGTGAAGTACTCATGATGCTAGCTCTGTAGTGCAGCTAGTCGGTTATGGTTATTGAGGGTGATTCCTCCTTCACCACTCCCGACGATGACTCTGTCGTGCAACCCCTCAAGTGTGGGACCCTCGAGGGTGATTCCTCTAAGTCCACCTTGACGGTTTCATCGAGCGGGACCCTTTGAGGGTGATTCCTCAGGTTCCGCCTCGATGTTTTATACACACAGTTACTATGACCCGGTTACAGAAACATGTTGGTGATGGGTCGGCCCTGAGGGGTACCCACGGTTTGATGATGGAGAGGCGTGGACGGGCAGGAGAGGCCCTTGCCACACATCCTCGAGACGGGGTGACGGGACCACACTTTATGGGTCGCGCTTGCCCCGCATTAATAAAATGCTAATGGGTTGGGTATTTGATCTGAGTTGGTCTGACTGACCTTTTACACACCAAACCATCGCGTGGGAGAAGTTATGGGTACTCAGCGTCGTTGTATCAGCCGAAGCTCTTCAGACGTCAGCAATGGAGCGGCGCGCGCTCTAGTGGCCTGGACGGTACAGCTCTTGGACTAGAGTGTGCTAGGGCTGACCTCGGCCGCCCACGCATCGTGCAGGAGCGCGTAGGGCAAGTGGGCCCACGAACCCTGTGTGCTTAGGATTTAGACCGGCGGGGCGACGACGTGTTGCTATCCCGAGGCCGGGCATTACCCAGTAAAGTGTGTCCGGCCGGAGGTGATCAAGCGTGTTGGAAATGAGGTGCACCCCTGCAGGGATGAATAAACTATTCGAATAGCCGTGTCCACGGTAACATGACGACTTGGAGTTGTCCTTTGACCTACTACAACTATAACTGTGATTTAAATTTGAAATGAATGTTGGCTCCGAGATTGCTTCCTCGCAGGGAGTCGGGGAAGAATCTCTGGGCGTGGTTACTTAATAAAATTTGCTACAATAATATTGATATATATGAGATACCAATCTGCACTCTTCTAATGCGGCAAGATGTTGAAGATGCTTGTCTTTGATAGGACTAGGCCTCCCCCCTACTCTTGCTTTCTACAGTCAGTCCAGATATAACCCCACCCCTTGATGATGATGCATACTTAGCATAGTTCTGATGTCAGTCTTGCGAGTACTTTGGATGAGTACTCACCGCTGCTTTGCTTTCTCTTTCCCCCTCGATACGACGCTGCGTTCAGACGACGGAGCCCAGGAGACGGAGTACGACAGAGACGACTACTACACCACCGATGGAGCCTACTACTACGTGGAGAGTGCCGACGCTCAGGAGTAGTTAGGAGGTTCCCAGGCAGGAGGCCTAGCCTCTTTCGATCCGCTGCTTATGTTTGTGCTAGCCTTCTTAAGGCAAAACTTGTTTAACTTATGTCTATACTCAGATATTATTTGCCTCCACTGACTCGTGCTTGTCGAGCTTTGTATTCGAGCCCTCGAGGCCCCTGGCTTGTAATATGAAGCTGTATGACTTTAATTTGTGTCTAGTGTTGTGTTGTGATATCAATCAGTGAGTCCCTAATCTTGGTCGTACGCATTGCGTGTATGTTTAGCGTACGGTCGAAATCGGGGGCGTCACATCGACCAGCCAGTCCTCCCGCTTGGCGGTGCCATTGTACTTCGGGGTGTCGCGAGGGAGCGTGAAGCCGGCGGGGAATGGCTCGTTGCGGATCCGTGGGCCGAAGCATGCCGGGCCGATCGGCCCCTCCTCTTCGAGGAGGGCGGATTGCGCCAGCCGGTCGATGCGGGTCCGGGCGTCGTTCTCGCTCCGCGGGACGCGCGGGCCAAGCCGAGCGGCGAGTTCGGGACGCACAACCGGGGCAGGCGAGCGCGCGTGCTCCTGCCACGCGGGCGGGGTATGGTCCCGGCTGCGCCGGCTGCCGCCAGCCGGGGCGTCGTTGCGCCGGCTACTGACGGCCGGCGGCTCGTCTCCGTACCGGGAGCGTCCGTTATGGGACCTAGCGCCCCGCCGGCCGGAGCCGTGGGGGGAAGAGGCTTGCTGGACCGGCCGGCGCCGGCCAGCAGTTGGCGGGGCGTCCCTCTCGGGGGCGGGAACTTCGGAGCCGGCGTTGGCGTCATCGAGCCGGGCCTGCTGGGCGTTGGCGGTGGCGATGAGGTCTTGGATGTGCCGCTCCTGCTGCTCTCGTTCCTCGCCCACCAGGTCAGCGAGGTCGGCATAGGCCACCTGGGCGGCCCTCAGGTTGGCAGCCGGCGTGTCGTAGGTGGGGAGCCTACCACTAAGGATTTCCGCGACCACACGGCCGCAGTTGAGGACGTCGCCGCGCCGGCTGGGCTCGTTGCCGGCGGGGGTGAGGCCGTAGGCGGAGTTGTACTCGCGCTGCGTGGACTCCATCTGGCGCTTGGTGGTGGCGAGCGTGGTTGCCTCCGTGAACAGCAGCCGGCGAGCGGCCTCTAGCTCGGCCGTAGCCGTGGCTGGGTTCGTTGTAGGTGCGACGGGGGTGCTGAGGCCCCGAAGCACGGAGCCGAGGGGGTCGGATGTGCCGGTGCGGGCGGCCACGGCGGCCGCCTCCGCCTCCGCCCTGACGCGGCCGGAGGTCGTGGAGGAGCCGGTGGCCATTACCCCCGCGCGGACGTAGGAGCCATCGACATCGCCCGGGGCGAGCGTGCCCGCAAACGAGGGTGGCTCGAGGCAGTCGAGCACCTGGCTAGGGTACTCGTCGGCAGCTGGCTCGTTGGCGAGGCTCAGCCTGTCGAAGCGCCTGGTAAGGACGGCGACGTCGAGCAGAAGATCGCTGCCGTGCCACCCGCGGGAGCAAGCCCCACGAGCGTGCAGTTCCGCCCGGACGCAGGGCGGCCGGGGGAGGTGGTGAAGGGTCCCGCCCGGAGCGTGACTCCGGCCGGCGCCGCGGACGGCCCCACGGTGGGCGCCAACTGTCGTCGTTTTCTCATGACAGATGCCATGTGATGGCTTATCGAGAGTGGTTGGGGCCGAAGGACGCCGACGGACTCCGGGAGCGGGATTGGGCACAAGCGGTGAGAGACACACGATGTACCCAGGTTCGGGGCCCTCCGTGGGAGGTAACACCCCTAGTCCTGCTTGTTTAGTTGATGGGTCGTAGAAATTACAGCGGTGCTCCTTGAGCTGTCGTCTAGAGGAAGAAGAAGGAGCTGCCGGCTCTTCTTGCCTTGCTACGTGGGAATCAGAGTGTGAGATGGGGTGAATGCCTGCCCCATGCATGGGAGGCCTCGGGGGGTTTTATAGGCCAACCCCCCGGCTTACAAAATTCATAAGGTACTAAAGGGGTGGACCCGGCTGACAGCCTCTCCGGCCGGCCAGTGGTCCCACCGGCTGGGCCGTCTCGTCGCCCGTAGGGCCCGCCGGCTGTGCGGTCCCATCGCTGACTGGGGCCCGCCAGCCGACTCTTCTATTGGCCCGCGCCTACCTGCCGCGGCACGGGCCGCCCCGCACGGCGTCGTCTTGCGCCTGCCGGCCGAAGTCAACGGTACGGCCGGCTGCGTTGTAGCCACGCCGGGGCAGGTAATGGAGTGGACGGCGGCGTGGCCGCACTGTTGCCTCGCCGGGTCTCGATCGGTCATGGTCAGCGGTACGACCGCCCGGACTGTAGCCACGCATGCCCGCGTGTCAGCGGCCGATGTAGCCACGCCGGAGTCGTCGTGGGGGTTGTGTCTTGTCGCTATACTTGGTCGCGTTGGGAGGGGACAAGTGCCTGCCCGCCCGAGGGTCAGCGAGAGAGTCGGCAGTGGAGCGGCCGGCCGCAGGGTGGCCAGGCGCCCGGTGGCCGTCTTTCGACCAGCCGGCTACGTGCCCGCCGGGTGTAGGCCTGCCGGCCGTTGGCCAGCCGGCCTCAGGCCTGCCGGCCGTTGGCCAGCCGGCCTCAGGCCAACCGGCCAAGGTCCGGCCGGCCGTAGGCCCGTCGGCTGCTTGCCAGCCGGCCATAGACCAGCCGGTTACGGGCCTGCCGGTCGTTGGCCAGCCGGCCTTGGACCAGCCGGTCGCATGGTTTTTTCGAGAGGGGTTGAAACTCCCTAGTCTTAGCCTACCTAGGGGTAATAACCCCGTCAGATTAACTCTCGTACTTTCAAGTGTACTTTTAGTTTTGAAGGTTGTGTTGTGAATTACTCTCTCCTTTCAGGTTTATTAGGCTCATCTTAATTTTTTTTCGTTTTTCCGATTCAAAGGGCTCATCTCTCTCTTGTTTTAAGATTCCGAGACCCATTAAATCTTTGCATGCAAAAATTTAAAAGGAACACACCAATGCATATAATGTTCCTACTCATCTAGTGGCCAAGGATGCATGCACTGCAATTAATCCAAATTAATGCATCAGTTTAATTTGTGTAGTTTTGTAAAGTATGAGATATATTCCTGCACTCACCATATGCCTTGCTGTTGATGATATTTTAGATTTGAGCCCTGTATACCGGAAAGGAAGGAGTATGAAGAACTAGTCTGGCCAAGTTTTCGTTTACTCTAGGCCAGGGACGTCACGTGTGGTTTGGCCAAACCCATAACCGAAATTATACCCACATTCTATGGTTTTCGATCAATAAAACTTGGCTTTATCCCTAAAAAGAAACAACATATCCAAAACCTAATATGCACATCACCCTTCCAAGAATCTTCGGGAGGTTGCTATGGTTGAGTGGCCAAGAAAATTAGAACATGAAAGAGTACTTCTATTTCATGTGATTATGTTCATGAATTTAGAGGCGTTGCTTTGCCGTTGAATTAGAGGCGCCATTTACGGCTGGGCGTGCCTCATGACCCTGATGTAATACCTAAAAGAAGACCATTGGACATGTGAATGGTGACTTGGTGAGCTATACCAAAAACAAAAGATTTCAGCTCAAAAAAGAAAAGATTTCTCCAAAAATAAACATCACCCTCCAGGCACAGCCGCCGTTTTGTCGAAAGGAGGTATCGAGGTGGAGCCAGTCCGCCGTCGCCATCGGCCGTATCTCTGTCATCCACCACGGCTTTTTTTTTTTTTGCTCCGCCCAGAAACATCCTCCTCTTTAGCCCATTTAGGCCCATGTCAGCCCACCACCCACATCATTCCCGTCCTCATATGCGGTGATGTACCACCAGGCGCAGCGCTAGCACAAGAGAGAAATTAGGCGAGGCAGGAAGCGAGGCAGCAGCGTCCGTCTCCCTCCCTCGGCCGACCACACCCTAGCCCCCCAGCGCATCGCCGCCGGCCCCCCTCCGTCGCTCAGTCGCCGAAGAGCGCGTCGAGCTCGCCGGATCGGCCCTGCCGCCGCGGATCCAGTACGGGTTTCCCCACTCCGAGACCCCCGCGCGTCTATTAGTTCCCCGTTGCTTGATTTGACACGACCTGATTGCTTTCCCTGGGTTGAGATTTGGTCTCGTAGGCTGAATCGCGATCGGGATCGGAGGATCTTGGGCGGGATTTAGTAGGATCTTATAGGGATCGAATCGTATTGGAAAGAGCGATCGTCCCCCTTTGTTAGCTGCGTTTTTTTTTTGTGTGTGTGGCGAAATGTCTCGAATTGTGAAGTTGGATTTGGGTTGATGCCATACGGACCCATTCAGTAATTAGCAGCGTAATTTGATGCTGACTTGCTGAGTATATGGTGAATGATGTCTGACAGGCATCCTCACTTAATCCAACATCAGAGACTCATTTTAGTGGATTGCTTGAGTAGAACTAATACTTCACTATGTTAGATAGAGGGTGCATCACTCCAGTACACATGTGATCTGAACATAATTCCTTTGTTTTTAGTATCTCTACCTCAACCACAACGACATGGGATTTGAACCATTCCCCACTAGAGTTGGACAAGAAAATAACCCATTACGCCACAAAATTCAAGTTTTAAGCGGGTTCAGCACTTAAGTTGGATCAACAAAGGAGAATACAGAGCAACAGGCTTAACTCATGAGCTGTAGAGGAAAGCTTGTCGGAATGCTAATGTCAATTCATGAAATGCAAAGTGGAAACTTGATGCAGAAAAGGAACATATGATATGTTTTGTTATATCTATCTGACTCTGCATACACGTAGCAATCACAGGGTATTGTGTAATTAGGATCCCCTTAAACTTACTATTCCTAATTGTGTGATCATTATTTATGAGAATTTTTTTTGAAGTTGAAACCAATACGGTAAGTTTAATTTTTTGCATTTCTAGTTATGTTGGTTTTGCTCGGATCAAACAGATACATGGGTGTCCTTTTCCATGTAATTGTGTTTGTTGTTGGGTGCCATATCATTAATCAAGTATTGCCAATCTTTGGTCCAGATGGCTCTTAATGAACGCCTCAGCAAATTTAAACAACAGCAGGAGAGATGCCAGACAACTCTATCCAGCATTGCTGCAACCCAAGCTTCAACCACAAAATCCCACAATGCTCCAAGGTCTAGACCAGCAAATGCTCTGTCAGCTCCAGCAAAACAGATACAGGCTATTAAATTCTCAAATGATACAGAAAGGCTTCAACACATCAATTCAGTGAGGAAGTCTCCTGTCGGAGCACAGATCAAATTAGTTATTGAACTGCTTTACAAGGTAATTTGCGAAAAGTTCAACTTGATGGGATTACCTCATCTTCAGTTATTCTGTCCCATGCATGGTGATAGGTTTCTCTGTTCTCTGTTTGGCCTTGCAAAATTGCAAGTATTAATGATCATGCAAAGCAAGTTGTTAACTGAGCCTTATAGGACAATAAGTGATTTATTGGATAAGTTTTGCTATTGTTTATGTTGTCTTTGGGTTAGAGAAAACTTCACAGTGCTAATTTTCTCTGGGTAATGGTAAAATGACCAGAGCAGTGATGTCATATAATATTACTGTCGCTTTTAGTGACAAATAATATATAATTGCACTCTCAATTATCAAATACTGGTGGTCCTAACGCAAAAATGGAGATATTTATTCAAGCCTGAAAAATGGTTCTGCACCTTATTTCACATGTTTAATTCTTTATAATTTTTTTCAGCTTATTAGATTAATGACAGACTTCGTAGTACAGTATCAAAAAGAATGTCCTCTTACAGTTTTTGTCCTGAAATATATGTTATAATTTGTTCCGTGTAAAATAATACTCCTCTTTTCTTGTGAACCTGCAGACAAGACTTGCCTATACAGCAGAGCAAATAAATGAAGCAACATATGTTGCAATTAATAGTAACAAGGCAGTCTTTGATAGCCTGACAAACAATCCCAAAGTACAATTTGATGGGAAGCGTTTCTCTTACAAGGTAATTGCATCGAGGATTATTTTGTTACACATCGATATATGAAATACCTGTTTTTTCCTTCGCGAAAGATTTTTATCTTTCATCTCATATTAGGTTGCATATTGACCTGGCATTTGAAATTATGCAGTCCAAACATGATCTGAAGGGGAAAGATCAATTGCTTCATTTGATCAGAAGGTTTCCCGAGGGTCTTCCTGTTGTGGAGGTCAAGGATTCATATCCAACTGTATTGGATGATCTACAGGTGACTAAATTCATCTTGGTTTAAGATTTTGAGAAATCTGGTAGGTGCTACATTATTTTCCGTGATGTGCATCAAATTTGATGGTGGAAATAACTGTATCTGTGTTCAGAAACCAAGTAGTTTGATGTACAGAGGTTCGAGACTTTAATGTTGGGATCTTTTAGCGAGCCTTGCTTTTGTTTACGTATATTTAGAAGTACAGTTATCTAAGATTCCACTGGTATGCTCCAAAATTCTTATTACCGCATAATGCTCAAAGCTATCTTTTCTCTTGAAATAATTAATAGGGACTCGAGCTTCTATGGAGGTTAAATTTTAATGTTAGTTGTTGCCTTTGTGTGCACTTGTAGTGGTTTTTGGAATATTTCAACGGTTGGTTGCTTCACTGCTAGTAAATAATCGAAGTTGATGGACTGTACACAACAGCACAGCCCTTTGACTAAGCACAAATTTTCGATATTTGGTTAGCTTGAACCAGTGAGGTATATATGAAGTTGATGTGTCCCATGACCAGCAATTTGCTTGCTTGGAAAGTGTTTCCTGGTGTCTGATGGAACACAACCATAATGAATCAGTGAAATTGCTTAGTTCCATAGAGGTGGTTCTTTTCTGCAGACAAATAGAACAGCAAAGCAGGACAGGCTAGTTCCAAGTATATTGAAACTAGGCAGATCGCTTCCTGATCAGTGTTGACTATTGGTGTTACTTTGTGTGCTTGTAGCTTTTGCTCTTTATTGCAAATGTGTGAGCGAACCAGGAATTCAGCCCAGATGTCTGATGTATACAGCTGAAATTTTGTTTTCTGCTTACAGGCTCTCAAAGCCTCAGGTGACGTCTGGTGGCTGTCAAGCATGGACTCCCAGGAAGACATTGTGTACCCAAATGATCCCAAATCGAAGATCAAGCTTGATGCCGACTTGAAGCAGCTTTACCGGGAGATAGAGCTGCCACGGGACATGATCGACATCGAGAAGGAGCTGCTGAAGAACGGCCACAAGCCAGCAACGGACACAACCAAGCGGCGTGCAGCGGCGCAGATCCATGGCCAGCGACCAAAGCCGAAGGCCAAGAAGAAGCAGAAAGAGATCACTAAAAGGACCAAGCTCACGAATGCGCATCTGCCTGAGCTGTTCGACCTGCCCCGTTAGCACAAGAAGCGATGGTGCATATAAAGTTTGGGGGAATTTCTTCATGTGAGAGCTCGCAATAATATAATATTTTTTCATGCACAACCATATCTGTTTTTTGTGTTACTTCATCATTGGGGGAAATGACTTGCTGCATCTCAAAACTCAAAACTGAGGTTGATGCTTATGCTTGTTATACATCAGTTGTACGTTGACAATCCATCGTGTGTTCCGTATAAAATGAATCGAGATGAACAACAAGCGACCTCGCACTATACATTTGCTTGTTTGTTATTAAAGGGCAATCCATTGTGAGGCGCGGTTCAACCGTCTCTCAAGATACCCTCTAACTAGAAATCCCTTAAAACTCTTGAGAGCATCTACGGGTAAAAAAAAAAAAAAGCGATCCAAACAGACCTTAAATGTCCGGACTGACCGATACACCTCATATCCAGTTTAAATATGGGGAGCATATCCAGTTTAAATATGGGGAGGCCTGGCACAACAACCGAGTTCACGTAGGGTTGATGGCTGAGTCCATACAGAATCGCCCGGAAACCGATTTTTTTTTTGACGGAACCTCGTCAGAGGGCCAGGTGCTCTGGCATTGCATTATAGAAGAAGAGAGTTGATCCAGTTTATAAGGGAAACTGGATCGAAAACCTAACAGAGTGGCCCAGTTTATAAGGAAAACCAGACCGAAAAACCGCACAAGCAACGAACCCTCGCCGACCACACGACCCAGGGCTACATCGCAACAAACACACACACCCGACTCCGGAGCCGCCGCTCCGACGTCCCCCGCCCGCACACGAGCCACAACGCCGCACGGCTCAGGCACCTTGTAGCCCTTGCTACATGAGATGACCACCCGCAGACCACGAACGCTGTGCCAAAACATCCGGGGCCGCCGCCCCGACTTCCAGCCAAACCGACCCCTCAGATCGCGTCGACCGAGCCGACGAACTCGCTATCCCCGCAGCACCAGGTCGCCGCCCATGCCAAGCAAAGCAGCGAACCAACCCCATAGGGCCGCCGTTGCATGACCATCCGAGGCCGCCGCCTCGGCATACATCCACCGTCCGGAGCCGCCGCTCCGGCATCCACCGTCTCGGCATACCACCAGAAGCACAAACGCCACAAGCGCCAACCGGACCTCGTCTCCAAAAATGGCGCCTCCAAGAAAGATAAACGACGTCAAAGAAGACGCCGCCGCCATCCGATCCAGCAAACTAAATCTGGGTTTTCACCCGGAAGACGAGGTCCCATTGGTTGGAGGTGGGTCGGGGCTCCTCGACGACGCCATCAAGATGGAAACGGCGCATCAGAGCGCCGCCGTCGCCGGCACCGACCGAGTCGGGCAGAAACTTTCGTCCGGAGCTCCACGACAACCACCATCACCGTACTGCCGCGAGGACAGTCCACCGCGCTGCAGCCCTTGACAAATCCAGGGAGCCGCCACCCTCACCGGAAGCACTACCGGCCATGCCACAGCCATCCACACGACACCAAATCCAACTTGACCCGGAGCCGCCGCCAACAGCCCTGACCACCCCGCCACCGCACGCACGGCCGGAGCAGGCTGAGCACACACCGCCCCGGAGGCCAGGGACCGCTCACGACGACCGCCGCAACACAACCACCTACGCGGCGCTGTCGCGCCGCCATCCAGGAGCTGCAGCACGCCGCCACCACCGCAGCTCGACCAGTCGGACGCGCAGCCACCGGAGCCACACGCCTAGGCGCCCCCACCGACGGATCCAGCCACTAGGCGCCAGATCCGCGGCGGCCGGCCCCAGCACCGCCCCGCACAACCCCCGGGGAGGGAGGAGAAGAGAGAACGGCGCCGCCACCATGCCCGGGGCCGCCGCCCCGGCTTGCCTGCGCCGGCGAGGCGCCGCCGCCGCCAGTCGCATGGCTTCGTCCAGGGCCGCCGCTATGCGCCTCGCGAGGAGAAGTCCCCGCCGCCGCCGAGCGCCGGACGTGCTTTGCCCGTCGGCTTCACCTGGCGGCGGCGAGGGGATCTGGGGTGGAGGTGGGGAACGGAGGCGGCGGCGGCTAGGTTTCGCTCGTGCCGCCCCCTGGGAGCGACGCGAGCGCTGGTGGTTTTTTTTCTGTCCCCCGGAAACCGAGTTCACGTTGCTTGCAGGGAAGCGCTTGCCCTTGCGGCAGATTTGATGATCCAACACTTGGAGATCGCTTCGGATTGCCAGGGAGTCATCAATGACATTGAGGATGGAACGGGGGGCCCAATGCAGCTATAATCCATGAAATAATGGGACGTAGGGGCGATTTCACAACTTGTCGCTTCAAGTTCGAACGGCGGAATTTTAACTTCGAGGCTCACAATCTCGTTAAATTTGCTTGTAATTTGCAGATAGGTAGACATGTGTGGTTGGGCAATCCTCATGACCCAAATGTTGTACCTATGAACATCGTTTTGAATCAATAAAGTGGGCGAGTTTACTAAAAAAAAAACCCAACAATCCAACGGGCATCTCCTTCGGTGAGGGTGTGAACGCCGCGTGACGCCGTTTTGGCTTGCTGTCCGGGCCAAAGTCCGGCCATTTAACTGGTCGGCGTCCCCCAACCCTAGCGACACCCCTTCCCGCACCGTCAGCTCGAGCCCACCCACTTCTCTCCCGCTCCGCTGCTCTTCCCACGCCATCTGACTTCGTCATGGCCCGGCAAAAGAAGACGACCTACGCTATACTGACGTCGGAGCGCCTCTTCCAGATCGAGGAGCAGATCCAGGTGAGGCGCGCCGCCCACATCACAGTTGACGTGCCTCCGGACTTGCCGGAGGAGGAGGAGGAGGAGGAGGAACCGGGGTAGGAGGAGCAGCATCCAGTTCCGATGGAGGAGGAGGAGGAGCCAGAGGAGGAGCTGGCTCCGGCTCCGGGCTTCAACATGGACGACGCGGAGGCAGAGTTCACGGTCGCCCAAGCGGCCGAGATGGCGGAGCAGCAGACCATCCTCGAGTCCATCCAGGATGAGGCCTATGTGGGGGTCAACCGGCAGTTCATCTGGCAGGAGCGGGAGCGACCGACACGCTTTTTACCGAACTCGACGGGGAGGCGGAGGGGGCGCCAGCTCCCAAGTAGTTGAAGGAGTCGGAATTGCGTCTACCCCCCCCATGTACCGGGAGCCCGGAACGGGGATAGTGGACATCTCCTATGACAACGAGTAGCCAGAGGCGGATTTAGTTGATCTACGTAGTAGATGTTTTATTTGCATGATTTGTATGGTTTTAAGATTTCATATATGAGATGTTCGGATGCAAAGATAGATATTTTAAGGAGTGAACGGTCAGTGCCCGTGGACAAGCTCGGGCGCATCCGTAGGCGTTTGCGGGACGGATTTGCCAAGTCTGACTGTAGATGCTCTAAGCTCCCTTAAAAGTAGACCTTCTGTTAATCGGGGTTGTGGGGTGTGGTGGTCCCATCAGCATGTGTCTGTCTAGAGCGATGGTTTTGACTCCTGGATCTGTTTGTATGTAGTCGTGGCGGATGAGTACATGTTGTTATGTATGTGTGACCACAATAATAAGAGCAACCCCAAAGGGAGGACCCATTTCGTCCGCCCATGTTCATTTGGGTCCGCGCGGACAAAAACGATGGCTCATCGCAGAGACCCATTTTTATTTTGCGTCCGCTTTGTGTCCGCGCGGACCCATTTCTGGCTCAAATTTGAGTCACATTTGGGTCGCAGACGGACACAAAGCGGACGTTTTCTGCGTCTGCGTCGTCCGACTATGTCCGGACAGACCCACTTGTCACCCACCCACCCACCTCTCCCTTCTTATTTAATTCGCTGGCCCACCCCCACCCACCTCTCTCCTATTATTCTATTGCCACAGCGCTCCCGTCCACCTGCTTCCCGTTGGGTGCCCCGACTGGCCCATTTAAAAAAGCGGACACAGACAGGCGGACGGGCGACCCAAACGGATGAAAAGCGGACAAACCGCGCGTCCGTTTGGGTCTCCCCGTTGGAGTTGCTCTAACGCATGGACTGGTTACATGTCCCCCAACAAAGTTTGAATTAACCAAACAAAATCTATATCTATACATAATACCTAATCTATACCTACTAATAAAAAATAAGTATTTTTGGTCCGTCATGCAATTTTACAGAAAACGCTAGATGTTTATGATAATCAACCCGCACTTCAGTCAAATTTTCACTTTCGCAGAACCCCCTAATATTTTTGGTAATCAAGCCACAACCCAGTTTTAAGTCAGATTTTGGTTTTTGCAGAAACCTCCTGATATTTGGGTTAATCAACCCGCACTACATATCAAATGATTTAAAAAAATACCATCTTTTAAAACCTAAAAGATGGTATTTTTTTAATAGTAATACTATTCATCACCCAGGGTGCAGAATAAGTTATTCTTCATCCGAGGTAATCTTACGATCGTTTTATAAATAAATTACATTTGGAATACAAATAGTTACATTCATATTGATTTACTACATAAAATTTGGCATAAGAAAACAAAAATATAGGTTATAAGACCAGAAAAATTGCATTTTTTTGTATATTTTACACTATGTTTTTATGTTTGTAATTTTATGAACTCAAAATATTTTTTACGGCGATTATATATTTTCTTACGTTCTTTTTTTACATATGAAATAAGACAAAATTTACGAAACGTAAAATTATGATGCATTGATGTTAAAATAGAGAGGGGTGAAGAATAACTATTCCTCACTCAGGGTGACGAATAGCGCGACCCTATATATATAGGGAAAATACATCCTACTACCGGGTATAGATACTCCCATGTCTTATATACTAACATGTGATAGTATATATACTACTTTATTATTTTTAGTATGTTCGTATACGATATCTAAGATACTCCAAAGTGAGTTATATGAAAAAAATTGCAAGTACACTCAAATTTTTATTATATTTATAAAATACGTACAAAGATGTACGTAAAAACGTTTATGCTCAAAATATGAGACATACTACCTAAAAAGTAGTATATATACTACCTAAACATTCTTATATACTACATACTACGCATACATACACTTCGAAATGATAGATACTACCTATAACATACGAAATAAAAGTGGGAGTAACTACACCCGGTCGTACCAAACATTATATATATATGAGTCCTCTTTTATACTCCCAAGAGTATGTACTCCCATTGCTAATTATCAGAAAAGACTAACTAATTTAGTTTGCATGCGCAGGTACTCCCTAGAAAGAAGGAACCATACATGCTAATCTATTTGTTTAATCTGGTTGTTAGTTGTATGGACGGGGCCATAATACTCTGATCCTATCGTTGAGTATTACACCTTTTCTATTTTTGTAGATATGGGAGTATATGCTTCTGTCATGAGATAGTATATACTATACTTATCTACAAGGTAGTATATACCACATTATTTCTAAGAAGTATATGCATCTTTTTTTTTTTGAAAGTGTATATACCTCATCTTTTGTGAGGAAGTATATACTACACCTTTTGCGTGTGAGTGCGTACAACTTCATTTCTGAGGAAGTATATACTTAATATCTTATGGGAGAGTATGCAACACATCTTTTGGGAGGAAGTATATGCTTCTCAATTTTATAAGCGATCATATAGTACATGGCTTGTGGGGAAATATACTTCATCTTTTACACTAGTATATACCACTTTTTCTAAAGAAGTATATACTACATCACCCGTGAGCAATATACCACAAGAGAGTATATACAATATAATTGTGATAACATATCTTTTTGTTTTTATGAAGACATTATATACCACATTATTTATGAAGACGATATGCAATATTTTAGAGTATATAAATAAAAAATGCACGTGCATAAGGAGTATACACGTCTTTCACCATTAGTAGCAACACATGACAGAATTGTACACGTACAAAGGAAGCTGCTACAGTCATTCTCATACAAATAGTACGTGATAATGAATAGATATATGCATCATAAGTTGCCAAGTGTATGTTCATGCATGTGTTCTTCAACCCAGCATCTTTTTTGCATCTCTGGCGTGTCCCAAACCGGACGCGGGGCAGCCGGACTGGGGATTTCAGGGTGTTGAAGTCCAGTTGGGTTGTCACTTTTATGCAGGAAGTGAAGAACTCGCTTCACCATGGCCGCGCCACCGTCCATGGTTGCCGTCGTCTTCCTGTTGACCACAGAAGCATGAATATTAGGGAGCATTCATACGTCAGTTGCGTGGTAATTTTTTTTGGAGTATGCATAATACCATGAATCAATAAAACAGCAAGAAAACACTCATGCATGAACCTGACCAAAGTTACTTACATGTTGTGAAGATCTACAGAATGGTAATAAGCTACTGAATGAAAGAGGGCCCCAGTGAGAGAATCTGCGAGATGTGGTTGACCATCGGGAAGAATATGCCTGTATAGAGGTCGATCTACTGCTAATTAATTAGGGGACGAGTTGCTGCCATGGAGGAGATGACAGGAGTTCTCCGCCGTGCTGCCCTTCCGCCGTAAGCTTCAAATTGCTAGAAAACAAATACACCGGTCAATAAATCATTGCATGAAAAGACTAGTTGCCATGGGACAAAAAAGATCAGCCACAAGATACGGTAGTAGATCATCTAATTCTTTTGAATCTCACCTACCTTTGACTATCCAGTGTGTATGCATACTGCCGGCAACGTTGGCACAGTTGGAGTCGCTGCACCAAAAGGCTCATCCCAACTGAGTTATTGCCTATGCAGGACGGTGCCGCGCGAGCCGTCGTGCCGCCGCCGTCGGGTGCCGACGCAGCGGGAGGGAGGAACGGATGTGTACATGGCAAATGAGCTGGCCAACATATACTGAACAGAAACCCAACAAAATAGGATCACCAACGTCCTGGTTTAATTCTTTTTTATTTTTCACTTAAAATCCAAACGGGTCTAGCGTAAGCGTAGGTGAGAGCCAAATAAATGCCACGTGTCCTAGGAGTACATACTCCTAGGAGTATAGACCTATTTTCTCCTCTTCCGTACTCCCAGGAATACATACTCCCGCTCTTTAACGGGTCTTTGAGTTGGATGTATCCAATAGCTAACAAACTAACCAACAAAAAAAGCAAGCCGATGCATGCAATAGCTACCGTATGCATGCAGATGTCTGATCCTATTATTAAGGAAGGTTATTTGTGGTACTCCCATCTTTTGAAAATAGGATGTTTGTTAAAGCTGTAAGCCACATGCTCCACGTAGTATATATAGCCCTAAATTAAAAATACTAGTGTATGCATGTGGTATATTTATTAGCTTGTTGTATATTTTTTCGGAAGTCATATTTTTTTTAACGGAGTGTACCCTTTTGATTTTGTGATGCAGTATATTACACATCTTTGGAATGAAGTATATACTTCATATTTACAACAGAGTATATACCACTTCTTTTTTATGGAGTACATGCCGCCTTTTTTTTTTTCGGTCAACCTTTTTAGGATTATGTACTTCCTCTATATGATTCAAAGGAGTATATGCTCCATTTTTTCATGAGCATATGCTACATTTTTTGTGAGTATATACTTGTTTCTCGAAATATACTGTCCATATTTTTGAACAAGTATATACTACATCTTTTCATGAACGAAATTTTCACTATGGAGCTCATGTTACTTCTTCGTGATGGAGCATCTACCCTTTTCTTTACGTAAGTATATACTGCATTTTTGTGGGGAAGTATTTGTTTATTCTAAAGAGACGTATAATTCATTCGAAAAAACATAAACTAAAAAGATATTTTCTGTTTTGAACACATATATTTTTCAATTCAAGTAAAATAACAAATTACAAGACTCAAACTTTGGCAAAAAGAAGAATAATAAACTGGTTGTGTGCATCACGGCATAACAGCCGTATCAGTTTTATGTGTATGATTGTTCCATGATGCATTGAACGATTCTTCTGCATCGGGATGACAGTGTGGTCGGAGTCGGAGTCCCTTGCGTCACATACTTGTGTTGGTGAAGCTGCTCGGAAAACCTGATCAATTAAGTGTGGCTTGCCCGGAGAAGACGTGCCGCCGGCCGGCGTAGCCCAACCGGTGGTGCAGTCTGATTAAAATTGCCTGTAGATGAATCGTGCATAGGATATAAGTTCATTAGTTCAACAGATGCAGATAATCTCATCATGCATGTGTGCATAGAAATTAGCAGTGTACGTGATCAATTCCGATTGGAGACACACCTCACGCTAGTAGAAAACAGGGCGTCAGTTCCGGTTTCAGAGGGCCTTTAGTCCCGGTTGGGTTACGAACCGGGACTAAAAGGGTTCCACGTGGCCGTTGTGGGCGCCCAGGCAGTAGGACCTCTAGTCCTTGTTGGTAACACCAACCGAGACTAGAAGGCAGCCACGCGTCAGCACCTGCCAGGCGCTGGGTCTTTATTTTTGAAAGGGTTTAGGGGTTTTGGAGGGTTTAAGGGTTTCATATTGTGTTTTCCCTTTTTTTTTGTTTACCATTTTTATTTTATGCTTTTCATTCAACTGGACGCTAGCTACTACATATAGCAATGAAGGAACCATTATACAACATCGTCATGATCAATATATAGAGAGAAGTGACCTCTCTTTCTCCGTGTTTGGTCGAACAACAAGTTTTCGTATATCTATTCGACGCTACTACATATAGTACACGTTTATGCATATATACAATATAACATCTCTTACGATCCCTAATATCTAATTACCAAAATCGCATCGGAAATTCCGATGGCATTCTCCGTCTGTAGGTATGACATGCTCAACAAAGAATCCCGCCAATTCCTCTTGAATTGCTCGTATGCGATCAGTTGGTAGGAGTTCGTCCCGCTTCCGCCAGATCTGATTTAAAGAAGGGGGTCAATATATATATACTAGATCATTGATGGCGCGCGTTGCTGCGCCCATCTATTTGTATCATAAATATATGGTGTCATTAAACATATTACATTTTGTATAAACATATGTGTTAGTTATCGTGATCGAGGGAAATATCATACTCCTATATACTTAGTGAAAGCAACACTGGAAGATAATAATTACATGTTACATGTATTATTAACCAAAATGTCATAACAGATGGCCACTCCCCATTATTATTACACGCACTGCCTCATGTATACATTAGGAAAATGCCTTCAGGAAAAAGTGAGCAAGTAATAATTGAATCAGATGTTGATGTAACTGAAGCATTAGGTTTACCTTCAATGAGTCGTGGAAACACTTATTTATAAGCATTGTCAATACCTTCCGAAGCAAACTCCATGGATTCTGCATATAAAAAAAACTCATATCACTCATAAACTTTGAGGAAAGAATTATTCCAGTATTGGCTAATGTAAGCAAACATCACATCTTACGACCAGAAATTGGAGGCATTGTAAAGTGCAGATGAACCATACAGTTCAGACCTATGAAAATAACTTAGATTCACATATGAATCATATGAGAAACTACCAAAATGTTCTAGTAGATAGCAAAAAAGAATTCCGAAGGAGAGAAGAAATGCCTTCCAGAACCTCTTTAGTTCGTAAGATGATTGATATGTACCGGCAAACATCTGACGGGAAATACAGATGTGCCATAAATAGTGCAGTAAACCTATGATATGTTCTGGAGTTGTTGAACAAAACAATAATTTAAACTCACCCATGTTCACTACATAATTGCATTGAGCACTTACAGTTACCAGAAGACGAAGAAGAAATGGAAGGGGCAACTGGCTTAGCTGAAAGCTGAGAGATCCATAACGGGCCGAGTCTCATAAGAAAATAACCAAATTCAAGATTTACAAACATAGAAGGCCAACCAGCATATCGACCTGAGTTGCTAGGCTAACTCCATCTTGATGTTGTAACACCATATCTTGTTTGTGTGCTCTCCTGAACCAAACCGACAAATCAATACATGCTACGGTCAGAAACAATCAGAGAAAGGATGTCAAGGAACAAAACTGGATACTCACAGATCATACATCTCAAACCTTTGTTTTTTTTTCTAGTGGTGAGGAGGAAAGCCCATAGGGGCGTGAAAATCTAGTCTGTCAACTCCACAAGAGTCACGCGAGGTCGTTACCGCCATCCGCAGAAGCAGAACTAACAAAAATTGACCCTTGCATCGCTTTTCCCCGCATCGATTGCTTCTCCCAGTGTCGACAGGCATGACTTTTCCACTCCTGATCTGACCAATTGAATTGAATCGAAGGTCAGTGGCTCCGTAAGAACCAGCCTCGGCCAGAAGAATGCAATGAAGGCTAATTTTACCTGGAATCTATATGAAGGCGTCTCAGAAGCTTCACAATCCTCTCCACACCTGGTACCCGAAACTGGGGTCCCAAACATGAACCCCTCTAGGGCCCCAAGGACAGCGCGTGTCGCGGCCACGGCCGTCTTGGGGGCACAACATATGGCGAAAAGTAGATGGGAAAGAAGTGACGTGTCGTCCCATCCTCTGGTGCTCATCCCCAGCCTCCACGATTTGCCCGAACTAGCTGACCGGAACCACGATGAACACAACCTGCACAAATTTGAGATTGGAAAGACATTAACACCTCAAATCCCATGTCCAACAGTAGCAACTTTTTTGTGGCGAGCGAGATGTCGTGATGCCTGAGGAACAGATGGGACGTGCGCGGCAGGGATGGTGAAGGTGTGGAGGTAGTAGCAACCTGGTGGAGATCCATAGCCAGTGGGAAGCTTTAACCGGAAGAAGGAAGCGCAAAGAGTCGCGGTGAGCGTTGACGTCTTCCTTCCTTTGTCTCCGGATGGGTGCCGCTGCTTGAGGGTGGATCCCCTCCCGCGCCGGTTCCCCTCGCAAGCGCCGCTTCAGCTTGGTCCTCACTCATGCGTCGACTGGATGGATGCTACTGCCCCTTATCAAGCGTCGCCTCAGCTTCGTCGGTTAGATAGATAAATGGGCCAGTGAAGCCCAATCAACCATAGGCCTCCAAAAAAGTCCCCAGAATAGCTGCTCATTAGGACAGGCGGCCCAGGTCACTATAAATTGTGCTGGAACAAAGATCAGACGGCCAGGAACTGCTCACGTCTGACGAGAGGCTTCCCGTGCTCGTATTTTAAGGCTACTACCTCAGCCTTTTCGAACTGTACCTCATCGCCTATGTAATCACCAAGAGTGATAGCAAGACCACCGGCCGCTATCTCCGGATCATTAGTGTCGTGGTTTTGTCAACCCGGCAGATGTCCTCGTAACAGGACTTAGGTGTGAGGCCATCGCCGCTTGGTGGCGACTCGAAGGTATTAAACGAGATAGAGAGTCGGGTTTACCCAGGTTCGGCCCCTCCTATGGAGGTAATAGCCTACGTCCTGCTTTGTGTGTATTTGATGGATAGATCTCGATTACAAGGGTGCGGAATCGCTAACTGACGTGGCTTGACACTGCGTCGGTATTTCCCCAATGAGGAAGGGATGATGCAGCACAACGACGGTAAGTATTTCCCTCAGTTATGAAACCAAGGTTATCGAACCAGTAGGAGGATCACCACCACCCAATAAGCAGCACCTGCACACAAATAACAAATACTTACAACCCGACGCGAAAGAGAGGTTGTCAATCTCTCTACGGTAAAATGATAGATTAGGTAATGATAGATAGGAGAGATAGATCTCTCAAGAACACAAAATAAGAAAAACAAATAAAAAGTGCCGCAATATGTTTTGCGTTTTTGGTTTGTAGATCTGAAAACAAAGAAGCAAAAAGATATATCGGAAAGCAATATGTTGGAAAAGTAGACCCGGGGGCCGTAGGTTTCACTAGTGGCTTCTCTCATGAGTATAGCACACGATGGGTGAACAAATTACTGTTGGGCAATTGATAGAAGATCAAATAATCATGACGATATCCAAGGCGATGATCATTATATAGGCATGACGTCCAAGATAAGTAGACCGACTCCTGCCTGCATCTACCACTATTACTCCACACATCGACCGCTATCCAGCATGCATCTAGTGTATTAAGTTCATAGAAAAACGGAGTAATGCAATAAGAACGATGACATTATGTAGACAAGATCTATTCATGTAGGAATAGACCCCATCTTGTTATCCTTAATGGCAACGATACATGCGTGCCTTGCTGCCCCTTCTGTCACTGGGAAAGAACACCGCAAGATCGAACCCATCACAAAGCACATCTTCCCATGGCAAGAAAAATCGATATTGTTGGCCTAACTAAACCAAAGATTCGAAGAAGAAATACGAGGCTATAAGTAATCATGCATATAAGAGATCAAAGAAGACTCAAATAATATTCATGGATAGAAACTGATCATGAACTCAAAATTCATCGGATCCCAACAAACACACCGCAAAAGTTTACATCAAATAGATCTCCAAGAGACCATTGTATTGAGAATCATAAGAGAGAGAGAGAGAGGAAGCCATCTAGCTACTGCCTACGGACCCGTAGGTCCATGGTAGACTACTCACGCATCATCGGAGAGGCACCTATGAAGAAGATGAACCCCTCCGTGATGGTGTTTAGATTGGATCTCGCGGTTCTGGAACTTGCGGCGGCTGGAATTGTGTTTCGTCGACTCCCCTAGGGTTTTCGGAATATTTGGGAATTTATAGGCATCAGAGGCGGTGTAGAGGGGCCCCGTGGAGGGCACAACCCATCAGGGCACGCCGGCCCCCCCCTGGCGCGCCCTGGTGGGTTGTGCTCTCAAAATCCCACCTTCCTGGCTCTTCTTTGGCCCACCGGGTGTCTTCTGGTCTAGAAAAAATCTCCAAAAAGTTTCGTCGCGATTGGACTCCGTTTGGTACTGATATTCTGCGAAGTAAAAAACAAGCAAAAACAGCAACTGGCACTTTGGCACTATGTCAATAGGTTAGTCCCAAAAAATGATATAAAGTTGTTATAAAATGATTGTAAAACATCCAAGAATGATAATATAACAGCATGGATCAAGCAAAAATTGTAGATACGTTGGAGACGTATCAGCATCCCCAAGCTTAATTCCTACTCGTCCTCGAATAGGTAAATGATAAAAACAGAATTTTTGATGTGGAATGCTGCCTAACATATTCATCATATTCTTTTCTTTTGTATAGCATGGACATTTGGACTTGTAGATGATTCAAAGCAATAGTCTAGTTTTAACATAATGACTTCAATACTCAAGCATGCTAACAAGCAACCATGTCTTTCAAAATATCAACACTAAAGAAAGTTATCCATAGCCCATCATGCTCAATCATTGATCCATTCATGAAACACACTCAAATATTAGCTATACCCAATTCTCAAGTACGATCATAGTGCCCCCTAGTTGGTGCTTTATAAGAGAAGATGGAGACTCAAAGTAAAAGTAAAAATTGCATAAAGTAAATAGATAGGCCCTTCGCAGAGGGAAGTAGGGATTTGTAGAGGTGCGAGAGCTCAAAGTTTTAAATTGAGAGAGAAAAAATTGTGGGTGGCATGCTTTTCCTGTCAACAAAAATGACAAAGTAGCTCACAATACTTTCCATGCTAGATATATCATAGGCGGTTCCCAAACAGAAAATAAAGTTTATTCCTTTTTCCACCAAACTTTCACTTTTCATGGCGGTCCGTATCCACGGTTGCCTTCCATACCAACACTTTCCAAGGACTTTATTATTTGACAACATAAAGTAAATATTTTTTCTTTTTCATTTCGGGAATGGGCATCCCTATTACCACCTCACTCTCGTGCAATGACAAGTGAATAAACACTCATCTTGAGAATAACACATCTAGCATGGAAAAATATTGGACACTCCCCACCGTTTCATGAGCGGTACGAGCACACAAAAGAGAAAATTTATTTTGAAAATTTAGAGATGACACATACAAATTTGCTTGGAACGTCATGGAAATACCACATATAGGTAGGTATGGTGGACTCATAAGGCAAAACTTGGTTTAAGGATTTTGGACAAGTAGTATTTCTACTTAGTACAAATGGAGGCTAGGAAATAGATTGAGAAGCAACCAAACCAAGAAACGAAAATTCACATAAGTGAGCATTGAGCATAATTAACACCGAATAATGCACCACAAGTAGGATGTAATTTCATTGCATAACTATTGACTTTCGTGCTTGCATAGGGAATCACAAACCTTAACACCAATATTCCTACTAAAGCATAATTACTCACTAACATGACTCACATATTACTATCATCATGTTTCAAAACTATCACAAGGAATCAAGTTTAATTTGCCCAATGATCTTCATGATTTTTTTTATTATATCCTCCTTGGATATCTATCACTTTGGGACTAGTTTCATATATTGCCATTGTTTTTTTTGACAAGTTCAAACAAATCTAAGTGAAGCACATGAGCATAAAGATTTCATCTCTCAAAAAGGTATAAGTGAAGCATGAGAGGATTTCTTCAAAATTTAATAACTCTCAAATTAATCTAAGTGAAGCATGCGAGTATTTCTACAAAAAAATTCAAGCACACCGTGCTCAAAAAGATATAAGTGAAGCACTAGAGCAACTCTATAGCTCAAAAAGTTTAAGTGAAGCATAGAGAGCAATTCTAACAAATCATAGCATAATTTTGGCTCTCCCAAATAGGTGTGTTCAGAAAGGATACAAATGAAAAACTAACAAGTAAAGCAAGCAAAGATACAAGACGCTCCAAGCAAAACTCATGATATGTGACGAATAAAAATATAGCTCCAAGTAAAATACCGATGGTCGTTAGAAGAAAGAGGGGATGCCACTCGGGGCATCCCCAAACTTAGTTGCTTGTTACTCTTTAGATATATCTTGGGGGTGCGGTAGCATACCCAAGCTTAGGCTCTTATCACTCCTTATTCCTTCATCCATCATGATCTCACCCAAAACTTGAAAACTTTAATCACACAAAACTCAACAAAATGTTCGTGAGACCCGTTAGTATAATAAAGCAAATCACTACTTTAGGTGCTGTTGCCAAACCATTAATATTTAATTATTGCATTATACCTACTGTATTTTAACTTTACCATGGCTCATACCCTTCAATATAACCCATAGATTCATCAAAACAAGCACAGAATGCAACGAAAACAAAATCTGTCTTAAACAGAACAGTTTGTAGTAATCAGTACTCTAACCATACTTCTGTAACTCTAAAAATTCTAAAAAATTATGACAACGTAAAGAATTTGTATAGCAACACTGTGTTATAATTTCAGCTCAAGACCACGTTCCATCAAAAAATGAAAATTCAAATACTGGACGTAAAGTTTCTGTTTCAGATTCAACATCGCTTCTACTCATCTTATGAATCATCCTAAAGGCTCTACTTGGCACAAACACTTAAATAAACCATAAAAACACAATTATAACAGAGGCATAATTGTGTCAACACTCAAAAACATAAAGGAAAAAGAAAAAATAAATTTATTCATTGGGTTGCCTCCCAACAAGCGCTATCGTTTTACGCCCCTAGCTAGGCATAACACATAGATTCAAGTATTGTCATCTTTGGTTTTCAACTCTTCAATCACACAACTAGATTTCTTCAAGGATTTGACATGCATGTTCTTAACGATAACAATCCTAGGAAGAAAACCAAAAAAATCATTCTTGTAAATAGGATCTCTTATGATTTCAACAAAGTCAGGATGAATACTAATCATTTTAAGATCCCCCTTGTGGCCACTAGGTGTAGCAATTTTGTTCTTGGTGACTTGCGTGGGCTTGCCAATTTTTACAAGAGTTTTTTCAATAGATTTGATATAAGAAAAAGCCGAACCCAAATTACTAAAAATTTCTTCCAACTTATCAATCCGGTAAGGACTTTCTTCTACCCTTTCGTTAACTACGGTTTCTTTTGCCTTTAGCAATTTAAAGGCATCCCCCGTCTTAGCCCCAATTTTATTAGCAAGATTATGCATTTTCTTATCCAAATCTTCAAGACGTTCTTTAGTAATCATCTTCTTTTCAATAGCATCTATTCTCTCCATAATGTGTTCGAGAGTTAAAGTTGTTTCATTGATCATGATAGGTGGTGATCCCACTAAACTTCCCAAATCATTAGAAGCATCCAAAGATGGACACATCAAGAAGTTCCCACCGGTAATCGTATCAAGGATGAATCTATACCAGTGGTCATGCCAACATAAAAACTGCGAAGAAGAACAACGGTAGATTGCTTATGGATAGATCTATTATGAGCATTGCAAATCCTATACCAAGCATCTTTTAGGTTCTCCCCTCCCCTTTGCTTAAAATTAAGAACCTCATTATTGGGAGTACACGCAATAAAGGAAGAACTAGCCATAACGACAAGGCAAGAGATCCGGCGAGAAAAAAGGCAACCGAAAAAGAGGGCGAATAAAACGGTAAATTGGTGAAGTGGGGGAGAGGAAAACGAGAGGCAAATGACAAATAATGTAATTGCAAGGAGATGAGATTTGTGATTAGGAACCTGGTAGATGATGATGGAGTCTCCTCGGCGCCTGAGATAGGCAGGTAAAAGAGACCGCTTCCTCCCCGGCAATGGCGCCAACAATTCCTTTGACTTGGCTTGAGACTGCGTCGGTATTTCCCCAAAGAGGAAGGGATGATGCAGCACAGCGACGGTAAGTATTTTCCTCAGTTATGAAACCAAGGTTATCGAACCAGTAGGAGGATCATCACCACCCAATAAGTAGCACCTGCACACAAATAACAAATACTTGCAACCCGATGCGAAAGAGAGGTTGTCAATCTCTCTACGGTAAAAAGATAGATTAGGTAATGATAGATAGGAGAGATAGACCTCTCAAGAACACAAAATAAGAAGAACAAATAAAAAGTGCAGCAATATGTTTTTGGGTTTTTGGTTTTGTAGATCTGAAAACAAAGAAGCAAAAAGATAGATCTGAAAGCAATATGTTGGAAAAGTAGATCCGGGGGCCGTAGGTTTCACTAGTGGCTTCTCTCATGAGTATAGCACACGATGGGTGAAAAAATTACTGTTGGGCAATTGATAGAAGATCAAATAATCATGACGATATCCAAGGCGATGATCATTATATAGGCATCACGTCCAACATAAGTAGACCGACTCCAGCCTGCATCTACCACTATTACTCCACACATCGACCGCTATCCAACATACATCTAGTGTATTAAGTTCATGGAAAAACGGAGTAATGCAATAAGAACGATGACATGCTGTAGACAAGATCTATTCATGGAGGAATAGACCCCATCTTGTTATCCTTAATGGCAACGATACATGCGTGCCTTGCTGCCCCTTCTGTTACTGGGAAAGAACACCACAAGATCGAACCCATCACAAAGCACATCTTCCCATGGCAAGAAAAATCGATATAGTTGGCCTAGCTAAACCAAAGATTCGAAGAAGAAATATGAGGCTATAAGTAATCATGCATATAAGAGATCAAAGAAGACTCAAATAATATTCATGGATAGAAACTGATCATGAACTCAAAATTCATTGGATCCCAACAAACACACCGCAAAAGTTTACATCAAATAGATCTCCAAGAGACCATTGTATTGAGAATCATAAGAGAGAGAGAGGAAGCCATCTAGCTACTGCCTACGGACCCGTAGGTCTCTGGTGGACTACTCACGCATCATCGGAGAGGCACCTATGAAGAAGATGAACCCCTCCGTGATGGTGTTTAGATTGGATCTCGCGGTTCTGGAACTTGCGGCGGCTGGAATTGTGTTTCGTCGACTCCCCTAAGGTTTTCAGAATATTTGGGAATTTATAGGCATCAGAGGCGGTGTAGAGGGGCCCCGTGGAGGGCACAACCCATCAGGGCGCGCCGGGGGCCCCCTAGCACGCCCTGGTGGGTTGTGCTCTCCACAGCTCACCTTCCCGGCTCTTCTTAGGCCCACTGGGTGTCTTCTGGTGCAGAAAAAATCTCCAAAAAGTTTCGTCGCGATTGGACTCCGTTTGTTACTGATATTCTGCGAAGTACAAAACAAGCAAAAACAGCAACTTGCACTTTGGCACTATGTCAATAGGTTAGTCCCAAAAAATGATATAAAGTTGTTATAAAATGATTGTAAAACATCCAAGAATGATAATATAACAACATGGAACAAGCAAAAATTATAGATACGTTGGAGACGTATCACTAACCTAGCTATCGAGAGGTTGTAACTTGAGACTTTCGGCCCTAGGGGCCTGCCTTTATATACAGGTCAAGCCCTAGGGTTTACAACAGAGTCCGGGTCATATCATGACCCGTGACCAACTACATCTCTAACTCGTCTTGCACTTTAAGGAAACTTAACCGACGTCCTTAGCTTCATGGGCTTTGAGCCGCCGTCTTCAGGTGTTGGACCGCCCGTCGTCTTAATGAGTCGCCGCCTTACTTATCTTGTATTCAGGACACGGCCCATTTAAACTTGGTTGAAAAGCTGTTGATATGTTAACCCGGCCCAGTATGGCGGGTTACACCGTGGAGTTATATCCCCGACATTAAGCCCCAGATTGATTTGAATCCATTCATGTCAATAGATCTTTCCTTCCTGTGGCGGCTCATCTTTGGATTGGTATCTTCTACAGATTTCATAACGCCGGCTTGTTCTGCTCCCACACTTGTCATTTTCCCAACGTTATTTATCGTGACGTCATCTGTCGTCAGTCTGAAAAACAATAATGACATCATGGCGAATCTGGTCATATCTGTTTATCCTGAAAATCGAGGCGTTTCTGTTTCTCGAAATTTACTGTATTCCCTCGATTGTCGCGCCTGTCAGTTGCCCCTTTGGGTTCCTTCCCTTTAAATATTTACCGAAAGGCCCTGGATTCACTTTCCACTTCCTCTCTTTGCTTCTTCTTCTTCTTCCTCGAGTCCGGAAACTCCTTGTGCCACCGCCGCAGCTTCCTCATCTCGGCGATCTTCCTCGAGGTCATCGCAGCATTCCTTCTTCGTCAGTCAATCCTCCGCGCGCTTTCCCCACCACCGGTCGAACGCTCGAGTAAGTCATCCTTCCTCTGATCTAGATCCATTATAGCACCCCGAGGTTCTTCGGGTTCTTCGGCAACTTTCCTCTGGTTCATCGCCATTGCTAGCTCTGTGAATAGATCCCGCGAACATAAACACCAAAGTAGAGTGGTAGAGACACCAACTCTGTTTTGCGTATGACATGTCTTAATCCTTCCTAGTATTAGATGAACCGTAATTTCATTGCTTCCATGCCCTCCTGCTAGGGCTAGCGAATATTCTCCCCTTTTTGAATTATTCTTAGATCCAAAAATTGTTGCGGCTTCGGGAGAAACTTGTTTGTCTCACACTTAGAAAAATTCCCAAGAACCTCTTCTCTTAGCACAAGTCGCCCTTACTTCTGCCGGCTTAATAATTGTAACTCGCCATGCATTTAGGCCATTTGTAAACACTCTATATTTTTACCAGACTTGTGATGTCTACTACGCAACTTTATTCTTGTAGACTTTGTTGGGCCTCCAAGCGCAGAGTTTTGTAGGATAGTAGCAATTTTCCCTCAAGTGGATGACCTATGGTTTATCAATCCGTGGGAGGTGTAGGATGAAGATGGTCTCTCTCAAACAACCCTGCAATCAAATACAAGAAATCTCTTGTGTCCCCAACACACCCAATACAATGGCAAATTGTATATGTGCACTAGTTCGGCGAAGAGATGGTGATACAAGTGCAATATGGATGGTAGATATAGGTTTTTGTAATCTGAAAATATAAAAACAGCAAGGTAGCAAGTAACAAAAGTGAGCACAAACGGTATTGCAATGCTTGAAAACAAGGCCTAGGATCCGTACTTTTGCTAGTGCAATCTCTCAACAATGCTAATATAATTGGATCACATAACCATCCCTCAACGTGCAACGAAGAATCACTCCAAAGTTCTTATCTAGCGGAGAACATAAGAAGAAATTGTTTGTAGGGTACGAAACCACCTTAAAGTTATTCTTTCCGATCGATCTATCCAAGAGTTCGTACTAAGATAACACCAAGTTATCCTTTCCGATCGATATATCTAAGAGTTCGTACTAGAATAACACCATATGATACGCATCAACCAACTCTAATGTCACCTAGATACTCCAATGTCACCACAAGTATCCATGAGTTAATTATACGATACGCATCAAAAAAAAATTCAGATTCATAATACTCAATCCAACACAAAGAACCTCAAAGAGTACCCCAAGATTTCTATTGGAGAAAGTAGGACAAGAACGTGTATCAACCCCTATGCATAGATTACCCCAATGTCAGCGCGGGAATCCGCAAGTTGAGTACCAAAACATATATTAAGTGAATCAATAGAACACCCCATTGTCACCACGGGTATCCACATGCAAGACATATATCAAGTGTTCTCAAATCCGAAATTCAATCCAACACAACGATATCTCGAAGGGAAAGATTCAATTCATCACAACAAGATAGTAAGGGAATGTCACATCCCTAGTTTTCCCCTTGCCTTGTGCTAGCTAAGATGTGCATCATGTTTAAATTTGCATCAACATGAAATGGGGAATATCAGAAACCCTAGCACCTCACTTGATTCAAACCAATTCAAATGTTGTGATTTTTCAATGAATCCAAAATGCCCATAAAAAATGTTCACTGTTTCTGATAAATGTTGGCAACAACATATCAAGGGACATTTTATTTTTCACGATAGTTATAGCATTTTAAAAATCGTTCATAATGCTACTAAAATTGGCAAATAAAGCACTATAAATATTATAGCTTTTCAAAAATGCTGAAATCTTTGGTGGAGGTTTGAAATATTCAAACTTGGCTCTGTAAAACAATTCAGCAATTTTGAGCCAAAGGTTGTGGCCCAAACAAAATAAAACAAATGTCAGTAATAGGAAAAGGAACAGGAAATAAATAAAAGAGGAAAGGCTTACCTGAGGCCTGGCACTGGGCGGCCCATCTGGCCCAAGTGCTAGTCGTTCCCTTCCTCTCACCAGGAGGACGGGGGCACGCGCCCGACGTGCGTGGCCACGCTGCCGGCCACCTTCTGCTTCCGCCGCTTCGCGGCGAGGTGATAAGTTCACCACGGGGCTCTCCCGTGCACGTCTCTCTCGCCCTGCTTCTCTTCCCTCCCCTCGATGCCTCTCTGCTCGCCATGGCCGCAGCTCGCCGCAGCTCGCCGCCGTAGTCTCGCCTCCCCAGTGCCTCCCTCTCGCCTCTGAGCACCCCACGAGCTCCGCCTCGTCGCCCTCGACCTCCACGCTGACCAGCTCGACGCCAGGAGTTCCCCATCGCCGCCCCAAGCCCGTCTTCCTCCTCCGGCCGTCAGAGATCGCTGCCACCGTTCGTTTCCTACAGATCGTCCCCGAGCCCGCTTTCAACGGCTACAACCTCGCCGTGAGCTGCTGGACCCGTCCCCCCTCTCTCCTCTGTCGATTTCGAGCCGTAGCTCTCAAGTCCATCGAGACCCGAGGAGGTCCGCCACGGACCTCGACGCCGGTGACGCTCCGGTGACCAGGTGATCCTTCCGAGGCCACCATCGAGCTTGTAGGGTCGCGTAGACGCGGTAGGAGCCAAGTCCCGGCCTTTTTGCGCGCTAGATCGTCGACCTTGAGCTCGGCCGAACTCCGGCAGCCGCCAAGCCCGTCGCCGGCGACACTCTGGACCATCCCAGCCCCTGGGATGCGTTCCGCTGGATGCGCACATGTGCGGGCATTCGGAACAGCGTTTCCGCCGTTGTTTTGGTCGCCGGAGGGCGAAACCCGACCCCCTCCATCGTCCCTGTGGCCGCCGGCGGCTCAATGCCGGCGGGTCCGACCAGTTTGAGCATGGGGTTGACCCCCCTGGGTCACTGGCAAGTGGGGCCCAGCCCCTGGTTAACCCTAGTTTAACTTAAAATTAATTAAGTTAATTAATTAACCTAATCACCCACTGACCAGTGGGCCCAGGCCCACTAATTAGGAATAAAGATTAAGTTTAAACTCTGTTAGTGCCTGGGTCACTGACCAGTGGACCCCACTGGTCAGGTTTAACCTGGCAACGGCCTGTTGACCTGCTGATGCAATGCTGATGTCATGCTGACGCAATAAAACCTTTTCTGATTTATAATAATTCCAGAAAATGGATAAAACTTCTAAAATTCATAGAAATTAATCTGTAACTCAGATTGAAATAGTTTATATATGAAAAATTATCAAAAAAAAATCCAAAGAATCCATTGGTGCTATTTTCATGCATGCTAGAGCAACCTAAATAGGAGAACACTGACATTTTGCAATAATGCAATCTGTGGAATATCACATGGAGTACGATTTTGAACCTATATTCAACTCTACTCCATTTAACTCTAATGACAGGTGCATTAGCTCATACTTATCATACTGCCATGTCAAGATCATGCATCATATTTTTGCACTTGCCGTGAATTGATTGTTATTCCGTCTATGTCGCGGTAGGTTCTGCTCCATCGGATACCCGTGAGTATCCCTTTGAAGGAGAGTAGCTCCCCGCCAACCTGCAAGGCAAGCAACCTGATACGTCTCCAACGTATCTATAATTTATGAAGTATTCATGCCATGTTTACAATAATTTTATATGATTTTGGTATGATTTTATTGGAACTAACCCGGACTGACGTTGTTTTCAGCAGAACTACCGTGGTGTTGTTTTTGTGCAGAAATAAAAGTTCTTGGAATGGGCTGAAAATTTACGGAGAATATTTTTGGAAAATATAAAAAATATTGGAGCAAAAAGATATCGGAGAGGAGTCCCGAGGCAGCCACAAGCCACAGGGGCGCGACCCCCCCCTAGGGCGCGCCCCCCTGGCTTGTGGGTCCCTCGGGCACCCCCTTGACGTGAGACCGACACCAAAAATTTCTATAAATCCAGAAACCTCCGAAAACAAACCTAGATCGGGAGTTCCGCCGCCACAAGCCTCCAGAGCCACGAAAAACCAATCGGGAGCCCGTTCCGGCACCCTGCCGGAGGGGGAAACCATCACCGAAGGCCATCTTCATCATCCCGGCGGTCTCCATGACGAGGAGGGAGTAGTTCACCCTCGGGGCTGAGGGTATGTACCAGTAGCTATGTGTTTGATCTCTCTCTCTCGTGTTCTTAAGATGGGCACGATCTTGATGTATCGCGAGCTTTATTAATATAGATGAATCATATGGAGTTTTCCCCTCTCTATCTTCTTGTGATGAATTGAGTTTTCCCTTTGAACTTTTCTTATTGGATTGAGTCTTTAAGGATTTGAGAACACTTGATATATGTCTTGCGATGGGATATCTATGGTGACAATGGGATGTTCTATTGATCCACTTGATGTATGTTTTGGTGATCAACTTGCGGGTTCCGTGACCTTGGGAATCTATGCATAGGGGTTGGCACATGTTTTCGTCTTGACTCTCCGGTAGAAACTTTGGGGCACTCTTTGAAGTTCTTTGTGTTGGATTGAACATGATGAATCTGAAATTGTGTGATGCATATCGTATAATCAAGCCCATGGGTACTTGTGGTGACATTGGAGTATCTAGGTGACATTAGGGTTTTGGTTGATGTGTATCTGAAGGTGTTATTTTAGTACGAACTCTAGGGCTGTTCGTGACACTTATAGGGATAGCTCATATGATTGATCGGAAAGGATAACTTTGAGGTGGTTTTGTACCCTACAATAATTTCTTCGTTAGTTCTCCGCTATTTGTGACTTTGGAGTGAACTCTTTGTCGCACGGTTGGGATTTACATATGATTCAACTATGTTAGTATTGTTGAGAGATTGCACTAGTGAAAGTATGAACCCTAGGCCTTGTTTCTAAGCATTGCAATACCATTTTTGTTCACTTTTGTTACTTTCTACCTTGCTGTTTTTATATTTTCAGATTACAAAAACCTATATCTACCATCCATATTACGCTTGTATCACCATCTCTTCGCCGAACTAGTGCACCTATACAATTTACCATTGTATTGGGTGTGTTGGGGAGACAAGAGACTCTTTGTTATTTGGTTGCAGGGTTGTTCGAGAGAGACCATCTTCATCCTACACCTCCCACGGATTGATAAACCTTAGGTCATCCACTTGAGAGAAATTTGCTACTGTCCTACAAAACTCTGCGCTTGGAGGCCCAACACGAGTCTACAAGAAGAAGGTTGCGTAGTAGACATCAAGCTCTTTTCTGGCGCCGTTGCCGGGGAGGTGAGTGCTTGAAGGTATATCTTTAGATCTTGCAATTGAATCTTTTAGTTTCTTGTTTTTTTTCACTAGTTTAGTCTATAAAAGAAAACTACAAAAAAATGGAATTGAGGTTGCCTCATATACTTCATCTTTATAATGTCTTTCGTGAAAATGATGGAAAGGAAAATTGTGCCAAAGTGTTAGAAGAAGAAGTCAATAAAATGTTTGGCACTAAATCTTTGAATGATGAGCATGATTGCAATGTTGTTAGTATGAATTCCTTGAATATTCATGATGCTAATGATATGCAAAGCTACAAGCTTGGGGATGCTATGTTTGATGAAGATGATATGTTTAGTCCCCCAAGTTTTGATGAGCAAATATATTTATGATGATTATGATGATGACACATATGCTATAAAGAGTGATAGTAACCATGAAACTTGTCATCATGATTTTAATATTCAAAGTGGTTATGTCAATCAATTATCTCATGATAGTTATTTTGTTGAGTTTGCCCCCACTATTATGAATGAGAAGAAAATTGCTTATGTGGAGAGTGACAAATTTTCTAAGCTTGTGGATCATGAAGATAATGTTTTATGTGCTGGTTATATTGTGAGATTCCTTCATGATGCTACTGAAAATTATTATGAGGGAGGAACATATGCTTGTAGGAATTGCAATAATATCAAGTTTCCTCTCTATGTGTTCAAAGTTTTGAAGTTATGCTTGTTTTGCCTTCCTATGCTAGTTGATTCTTGCTCCCATAAATTTTTTGCTCACAAAATCCCTATGCATAAGAAGTGGGTTAGACTTAAATGTGCTTGTCATGATATTCATGATGCTCTTTTGCATGTTTCAATTATTATTCCTATGTGAGCATCATTGAAATCATCATGCCTAGCTAAAAGGCATTAAAGAAAAGCGCTTGTTGGGAGACAACCTAACACTTTTACCTTCTGTTTTGGTGTGTTCACATGATTAAGCTACTGTAGTAATCATGTTTTGTGTCTTTTATTTCAATAAAGTGCCAAGTAAAGCCTTTGGGATGACTCATAAGATGAGTAGAATTGATGCTGAACCAAAACAGAAACTTTTGACTCCAGTACAGGAATTTTAATTTTTTACTGGAGCGTGATAATGATCTGAAATTTTTACACAGTCTTGATATACAAATTCTTATGGTTGTAATAATTTTTCAGAATTGTCAGAGACAGGGAAGTATGGCTACACTACAGATCTTCACAGACTGTTCTGTTTTTGACAGATTCTGTTTTGCATGCATAGTTTGCTTGTTTTAGTGTTTTCATAGCTTATATTTAGTGGTATAAATTATAGGAATGATAGAATACAGTAGGTATGATGTGGAAACAATTATGAATCTTGTCTTGACAGTACCAAAGTGAATGATCTTTGTTTATTATACTAACCCATCTCACGAAGTTCCGTTAAGTTTTGTGTGATTGAAGTTTTCAAGTTTTGGGTGAGACACCGATATGAGGAGAATAAGGAGTGTCAAGAACCTAAGCTTGGGGATGCCCAAGGCACCCCCAAGGTAATATCCAAGGAAGACTCCAGCTCCTAAGCTTGGGGATGCCCCGGAAGCATCCCCTCTTTCGTCTTCAACATTATCGGTATATCTTACTTAGAGCTATATTTTTTTTCGTCACATAATATGTGTTTTGCTTGGAGCATCATATTATTTTGTTTTTATCTGTTAGGAGTTATTTATAATCTTGTTTTTCAATAAAAAGTTACAAGAATTGTCTTAGGATGCTTGCATTGCATGTTTTGAGGTGTGCTGTGTAAAAACAGAAACTTTTGCTGTAGTGTTTGAATTTTCATATTTTACTGGAACGTGGAAACTTTCTGAAATTTTTACAGAGTGTTTTCATATAAATTCCTTATCATGTCCTAAATTTTCATAATTTTTTGAGTTACATAAGTACACTGTTTTGATAAATTGCTACAGACTGTTCTGTTTGGACAGATCGCTGTCATAGTTTTGTTATCTACTTATCCTATAGTTTCCATAGCCTATATTGGTAGATATAAATTGTGGAAATGATAGTATACATTACCTAATGTTTGAAGATTATTATGCAACTTGTCTTGGCAGTACATAAAGAGTTGATTTATTATTATGTGTACTAACCTATCTCACGAGTTCTTTTCGAGTTTTGTGTGGATGAAGTTTTTGAGAATAGGTGAAACCATGATATGAGAGGATTGAACGAGATACAAAATCTCAAGCTTGGGGATGCCCAAGGCACCCCAAGTAAATATTTCAAGAAGTCTCAAGCATCTAAGCTTGGGGATGCTACGCATCCCACTTCTCTTCATCAACAATTATCGGTTAGCCTATGTTGAGCCCAAATTTTTATTCGTTCACATGATGCGTGCTATTCTTGGAGTGTTATTTTTCTTTTGCTTGCTGTTTAAATAAAATACTCAGATCTGAAAATCTTTATTGAGAGAGAGTCCTCACATAGCTACTTAATTGTTTGACTACTCATTGATCTTCACGTATATCTTTCGAGAGTAGTTTTGATGTTTACTCTTGTGCTTCACTTATATCCTATGAGTAAATGGTTGAATGAATTGAATATCATAAATCTGAAATTAAATATGCTTCATATACTTATCCCATGGGGAGTAATGACTTCACACATAATAAGTATAGGTGGTAAAATTTATTGAAAGTTAGCAAACACCGCATTGGTCACTTGAACAATTCATGAAAGAATATTGAAGGGAGAGAGATTCCACATATAAATATACTATCTTGGACATATTCTATGACTGTGAGCTCATTAATTATTTTCAAACTTGAGTAAATTAGTTAAAATTGGACAAGGAAGACAACTTAATGAGTTATGTTTGGGTATATTTGTATAGAAGTTATATTGTTATGGATCCTCCAACATGGGGTGCTTGCTTCCACCTCATACTAGCCAAAACTTCCGCACCAAGTAGAAATACTACTTGTGCATCCAAACACCCTTAAACCCAAAGTTGTTCCATATGAGTCCACCATACCTACCTATATGCGGTATTTACCTGCCGTTCCAAGTAAATTTGCATGTGCCAAACTCTAAACCTTCAAATAATATTCTGTTTTGTATGCCCGAATCGCTCATATAGTGACTAGGGGCTGTCAGTATCTTCCATGCTAGGTGGGTTATTCTCATGATATGTGTTGATTCACTATCATTCACGAGAAAGTGGCTGGTATTCGGGATGCCCAGTTACATGCTCAAAAATCAAATCAAAATATAATGAAACAAAACTCCCCCAAGATTGTTGTTTGTATGGACGGTACCCGTGGATTTGGCTCGTCGTGGAGTGTGATTGATTGGTGGAGGGGGAGTAAAAACTTTATCATTCTGTTTGGGAACCGCCTATAATGTATCTAGCATGGAAGATGGTGAAATCTCTTGGTTGTTATGTTGACAATGAAAGCATACCGCTCAAAATTATTATTCATCCCTGTTTTAAAAGCTCGAGCTCTGGCACCTCTGCAAATCAATGCTTCCCTCTGCGAAGGGCCTATCTTTTACTTTCTAGTACTTACCTTTATGCAAGAGTCATGGTGATCTTCACGAGTTCCTATATTTCGCCTTTTTTTTCTCTTGGCAAGCGTCATGTGTTGGGGAATGATCTAGACATATATATCCACACAAATATATTTGATCATGAATTATTATTGTTGACAATTATCTATATGATAAATAAGTTGGGAGGCGAAACATTAAGCCCCTATCTTTCTCTGTGTTCGATGGATGCTATTTGTTCTAAAAATATGCTTTGAGTGTCAATAATCATGGAAGACTATATGATAGTTGAGTATGTGGAATTTGCTAAACCAAAGCTCTTACATAGACCCTTCCTGAAAATAAGATGAATTGCAATTGTTTGATGACTAGGAATATGGTTTGTTAGTTTTCAAGAAACTTTCTGGTCTATACTTTAACATGTGAATAGCTTGTTACTTGATCATGAGAAGTTTTATGAGATGAGCTACTGTTTATGGTTTATATTGATGCTAGAAAAAGTGATTGGAATTAGCATTGATCAAACTTGTGCACTTGCTAGCATTCACACTTCATAAATTATTTCTTTTATCATTTACCTACTCGAGGACGAGCAGGAATTAAGCTTGGGGATGCTGATACGTCTCCAACATATCTATAATTTATGAAGTATTCATGCCATGTTTACAATAATTTTATATGATTTTGGTATGATTTTATTGGAACTAACCCGGACTGACGCTGTTTTCAGCAGAACTACCGTGGTGTTGTTTTTGTGCAGAAATAAAAGTTCTCAGAATGGGCTGAAAATTTACGGAGAATATTTTTGGAAAATATAAACAATATTGGAGCAAAAATATATCGGAGAGGAGTCCCGAGGCAGCCACAAGCCACAGGGGCGCCCCCCTAGGGCGCGCCCCCCTGTCTTGTGGGTCCCTCGGGCACCCCCTTGACGTGAGACCGACGCCAAAAATTCCTATAAATCCAGAAACGTCCGAAAACAAACCTAGATCGGGAGTTCCGCCGCCGCAAGCCTCCAGAGCCACGAAAAACCAATCAGGAGCCCGTTCCGACACCCTGCCGGAGGGGGAAACCATCACCGGAGGCCATCTTCATCATCTCGGCGGTCTCCATGACGAGGAGGGAGTAGTTCACCCTCGGGGCTGAGGGTATGTACCAGTAGCTATGTGTTTGATCTCTGTCTCTCTCGTGTTCTTAAGATGGCACGATCTTGATGTATTGCGAGCTTTATTAATATAGATGAATCATATGGAGTTTTCCCCTCTCTTTCTTCTTGTGATGAATTGAGTTTTCCCTTTGAAGTTTTCTTATCGGATTGAGTCTTTAAGGATTTGAGAACACTTGATGTATGTCTTGCGATGGAATATCTGTGGTGACAATGGGATGTTCTATTGATCCACTTGATGTATGTTTTGGTGATCAACTTGCGTGTTCCGTGACCTTGGGAATCTATGCATAGGGGTTGGCACATGTTTTCGTCTTGACTCTCCGGTAGAAACTTTGGGGCACTCTTTGAAGTTCTTTGTGTTGGATTGAACATGATGAATCTGAAATTGTGTGATGCATATCGTATAATCAAGCCCATGGGTACTTGTGGTGACATTGGAGTATCTAGGTGACATTAGGGTTTTGGTTGATGTGTATCTTAAGGTGTTATTTTAGTACGAACTCTAGGGCTGTTCGTGACACTTATAGGGATAGCTCATATGATTGATCGGAAAGGATAACTTTGAGGTGGTTTCGTACCCTACAATAATTTCTTCGTTAGTTCTCCGCTATTTGTGACTTTGGAGTGAACTCTTTGTCGCACGGGAGGGATTTACATATGATTCAACTATGTTAGTATTGTTGAGAGATTGCACTAGTGAAAGTATGAACCCTAGGCCTTGTTTCTAAGCATTGCAATACCGTTTTTGCTCACTTTTGTTACTTGCTACCTTGCTGTTTTTATATTTTCAGATTACAAAAACCTATATCTACCATCCATATTACGCTTGTATCACCATCTCTTCGCCGAACTAGTGCACCTATACAATTTACCATTGTATTGGGTGTGTTAGGGACACAAGAGACTCTTTGTTATTTGGTTGCAGGGTTGTTCAAGAGAGACCATCTTCATCCTACACCTCCCACGGATTGATAAACCTTAGGTCATCCACTTGAGGGAAATTTGCTACTGTCCTACAAAACTCTGCGCTTGGAGGCCCAACACGAATCTACAAGAAGAAGGTTGCATAGTAGACATCACAACCCCATTGATCATACCGATACATTCCACTCTCTCGCTCCTGCTCTTGTTTATTGCATTAGGACAAACGCTTCAACTGTCTATCTATTGCGGTAGTTGAACCCATTCCTCTGCATGACCTGTCATTGTCACAGTAAATAGCTAAACCAAGCAACCTAGCATACCTGGTAGATGGTTGACCCTTGATGTGCCTTACCTGCTTTGCTTGCTATGCTTAGAGTTGTGTCATGTCTGATTCATCTGGGTGATGAACCGTAGTGAAACGGTGCTGGTCTAATGTGGTGAGCTAATGATGAACCTGATTTGGTAAAGATAGCGATGAGAGGCTATGTAGGAGTACATAGCGGATTGTCTCATTGTGACCATTCTTAGGAACTAAGTTCCGTGTTTGTGATCCAAGACTAGTTACTACCACACATTGAGCTCCGGGCACTCCAAGCTCTCTCGACTTATCATCCGCCTAGTCCTCGGTCCAGGAGTTGCAAGTAGTTTCTGGTGTTTGTAGCTATGCTGGAGGCCGTGCGTAGCGCAGACCTTAGGGGTGGGCTACGACGCGGTAGGCAGTGGCACGGTGTACCAAGGGTCACCCGAATGGTGGGCTTGGGAACCCTGTGGACATCGTTTGGGGCCGTAGCGGAAACTTTGGCCGGACTTCCGTGCGGGTTCAGTCTCAAATAGGCGATAGCCTGGACTAGGGTCTTGTGTGTTTGACGGTCGTGGACGACTCCCTCGCTGGGCTTCCGATTGAAGGTTGTCGAGGTGCCTGTTTTTATGTGCACACAACGATAAGTGGCGGGAGCGTGTGTGAAGAAGTGCACCCCTGTAGGGTAATGAATCTGTTCGAATAGCCGCGTCCTCGGAAATGGACTACTTGGAGAACTTATGTTGTTCATAGATAACTTGATGGTTACTCATAAAAGACTCAAGACAAGTGTGAGTACCATGGATGGCACTCTCGTAGGTGACGAGAGCGGATCCATGGTGGTGTATTGAAGTGGTGTTAGTGGACTCGTGTGTGCTATCTCAAAACTTGTTCAAAGAACTGGTAGTCATAGTATAGGCTAGCCAAGAGTCAAAGCAGGCTTGCTGCATAAACCCCACTACTCCTCTTGATGAAACATGAGCATGAATAGCTTAGGTCTGCTTTAAAGACTTGCTGAGTACGTTTGTACTCATGTTTGCTTAATAACTGTTGTAGATGAGAACATGGACCCATCTGGTGGGTTCTACCTAGACGTCGATGACGCCGAGTAGCTGGTATCCCAGCTACGATCTGATGCCCTGGGTTGGGCTGTAGATAGTCAGGCTTTATGCCTTTTTACCTTTCATCTGTCTGTACTCAGACAGCTTTAAGCTTCCGCTTGCTTTGTATGAACATGTTTGTATGACTTGAGTGTCGGTTCATGTGACCCCTACCTATATGAACATATTATGCAAGGCTCTTCCGAGCCTTCTAAATAAATGTTATGTTGTTGTATGGTTATGTCGTGATGCCATAGTTGTATCTATGCATATCGGACATGTCGTGCGTACGTGTGACGTGTAACGGTATGTATGGGATTCGACACCTAGTTGTGTGCCTCTAGTAGTAATCTTTACGGGGAAATGCCTCTTTATGCTTCCAATGAGCCTTGGAAGCTTGCTACTGCTCCGGACACATTGATTAACCGGCGTGTATCCTTCTTGCTGCTGTGTCTGTCCCTTCGGGGAAATGTCTCGCAGTGTAATGGAGTCCGTGTAGCCTGCTATGACTCATCTATGCGCAGTTGATGACATTTATGTCCCACGGCGTAATGGAGTCCCTGTAGCTTGCTATGACTCGTCTACACACGCTGAGACCGACACCTGCATTGTTGGGTTACGTATGCATGTCCCCGTACGGATGTGCCACTTGGGTTCTACGACTAGTCATGTCGACCCGGGTTCTTGGACATTTGAATGCTAGCGACATATTCACATTCGTGAGCCAAAAGGTGCAAACGGTCCCGGCCCAGGTAAGGTGGCAGCCGTGGAGATAACCGTGCATGAGGCCGCAAAGTAATGTGAAGTGTTACATGCTAGATTCTTATGGCTTAGGATCGGGGTCCCGACAGCGTTGGTATCAGAGCCTGACTGACTGTAGGATTACCAAGCCAAACTGGTCGAAGTTGAGTCTAGAAATGCTTTAGTTATGCAAGGGAATTGATTGTGGAAGGGAACGTAAGGCTCTTTTTACTCCTCTTCCCGAGTCATTCTATTCTGAGTCACCCTCTTCTTTTCTACGGGGTTAAGAGCTAGGCTTCTTATCTACCTCTCAGGATGACGAGTTACTAACCATGGACTTGTAGACTAAGTTGCTTGTGAGTCAACTCCAGTTTTCAAGTATTGTTTCGGTGTGACAATCATTGGTTAAAATCTTGAAGCTAGAAAGTTGAGTGGTTATGCTATCCAATCTTTTCTGAATGTCTCAAAATTGTTTTTGAGCATTTTCAGCCGTTATGCTGTCCGATTTCTGCTAGGATCTCTAATGCACTTTGCATTATCCTCTGTTTCAGATGCCTTCTCGACCTTCTCGTCAGGTGTTCCGTTTGACCAGGTGCATTGATGTACCGGGTCACACGACTATGTTGGTCAGAGTCATGATGGAGACCGGTTACCACTGGTACCCCGAGTACACAGTGGAGGAGCAGTACCGCGACTTCAATCAGAGCCAGTACCTCTGTACCGTTAGGATTTATCCATCATACCCTGGAGCTGAGGAGCCGCTCCATTGGGCTTATGGATTAGGAGTTACCATTGATATGGCAGTTCAGGAGGCCGCTTACACAATGCTGACCATCATGAGAGCTCACCATGGTCTACTTCAGGGCACAGAGTTCTGCTATATTCCAGCGACATTAGGAGGAGAGGATGGATATCTTACCGCAGCCTACTATGATCACTCTCATGAGGATCCTAGGCTTCAGGTGACTGCTCAGTTGTTGGAGAACAGGGATCGTGATGCACGTGCTCTTCGCATGGAGCTTTATGCTACACGTGCACGTCTTTGGACATCCTTGACGCAGCTAGATCCAGTCGTTCAGACTGGTTATGGAGATATGGATATGCTGAGCCCGCTTCGGACTCATCTACCAGCTCTCGTAGACTGGCCTGACGTTGGAGGCTTTGTTCCTCTTCGAGGACCTCTACTGCCGCCAGCCAGGGGACCTAGGCCACATCCGTGTCCCTATGGACCCCACGGATCTCAGGCTAGGGTGTTTCCAGACCCTCAGGTTCAGCTTCCAGGTCACGGAGGTAATCTGTATGAGATGTTCTACGCAGAAGCTTGAGTTCGTGAGTGGAGGTAGTAGTATTGTAGCAGTTGTATGTCCACAGTCCTACGCGTCTTGTGGAATATAACTGAGGTGTGAGTTGAGTTCCGGAGGTGTAGAAAAATAATGTATAGGAAGCTTGTAATGCCTCCGATGAGTTGAATTATCTTCTCACTAGCTTGTACTTCAGCTTGGGTTTGTACTGAACTATATCATGGTGTGTATGAATCATGGTGTATATATGGCAGTTTGCTTGTATCATGTTGTTCGGGTGTTTACCGCTGCATTCCATGTTGTTCAGTATAATCCGTATATCTTATCCTAGAGTTGTTGTCTCCCTTGTCTAAGGTGTGGGTTTTGTTTTCCCCGGGATGGTATCCACCAGGAACAACCCCGCTCCTGCTTACGAGCAGGGTGAGGGTAGCCAAGCCAGGCAAGAGAATCTGCCCCACCCGCCATCTTTGGCGGAGGTGATGCTTGTGGCGGAACGCAACAAGAGAGACACCAACAGGCTGCTAGAGCGTATTGAGCAGAATACAACACGCCCTCCCCGCAATGAGCGTAATGATGGAGTGCCCCTCAATGACTTTGTGAAGTTGTATCCACCAAAGTTCCATCATTCTGTCGACCCCCTCGATGCGGATGATTGGCTTTCCAGCATGACTCGCAAGATCCATTTTGCAAATGTAGCAGAAGCTGACAAGGTGACCTTTGCCGCGTACTTCCTTGAAGGACCCGCCAGTCAGTGGTGGGAAAACTATGAGGCTATGCGCCCAGAGGGCCCCGCTACTACATGGACAGACTTTTGCAGTGCCTTCTGCACCCACCATATTCCTGAAGGTCTGATGGACCGTAAGAGAGAGGAGTTCTGTGCCTTCACTCAGGGTAAGCTGACAGTGGATGCTTACATCCATGAGTTCGGCAATCTAGGCCGCTATCCACAGGAGGAGGTGTCAACTGACGCCAAGAAGCAAGCTAGGTTCCGCAAGGGACTTAGCCCCGAGCTCCGTCGTGATCTGCGCCTGCATGAGTGCGCTACCTTCCAGGGTCTCGTCAACAAGGCTATCAATGCCGAGACTGGTATTCAACCAAAGTGATTAACTTAGGATCGACAGAGAATTCATAATCCTTATCAGTAAAAAAGATAGGTGAAGTAGCAAACTTAGGATCATATTGCATTCTAGCATTCAGAGATTTTTCCTTCCACTTGCATAGCAATTTCTTAAGATCATCTCTATCCTTACAAGCAAGAAAGTCCCTAGCTACCTCTCCCTCCATAACATAACCCTCAGGTATATCAGGCAATTCATATCTAGGAGATCTAGGTCTAATAGGTGTCTCATAGTGTTCAGTTTCAATAATTTCATCAGTTTCAGAAATATCATCAGTTTCAGCATTGACTCTAGCAATTTGTTCATCAAGAAATTCACCCAGTGGCACAGTATTATCAAGCAAAGTATCATCATAAGCATCATGCATAGCAGAAGTGGCATCATCAATTACATGCGACACATCAGAAACAATAGCAGGTGGTGGTGTCGCAAATTTACTCATAACAGAAGGTGAATCAAGTGCAGAGCTAGATGGCAGTTCCTTACCTCCCCTCGTAGTAGAGGGATAGATCTTGGTTTTTGGATCTTTTAGATTCTTCATAGTGATCAACAGATATAAATCCCAAGTGACTCAGAGAGTAGAGCTATGCTCCCCTGCAACGGCGCCAGAAAAGGGTCTTGATAACCCACAAGTATAGGGGATCGCAACAGTTTTTGAGGGTAGAGTATTCAACCCAAATTTATTGATTCGACACAAGGGGAGCCAAAGAATATTCTTGAGTATTAGCAGCTGAGTTGTCAATTCAACCACACCTGAAAGACTTAATATCTGCAGCAACGTATTTAGTAGCAAAGTAGTATGGAAGTAACGGTAACGGTGGCAAAAGTGACAATAGCAGTTTTGTAGTGATTGTAACAGTAGCAACGGAAAAGTAACTTAGCAAAGATCAATATGTGAAAAGCTCGTAGGCAACGGATCAGTGATGGATAATTATGTCGGATGGCATTCATCATGCAACAGTTATAACATAGGGTGACACGGAACTAGCTCCAATTCATCAATGTAATGTAGGCATGTATTTCATATATAGTCATACGTGCTTATGGAAAAGAAATTGCATGACATATTTTGTCCTACCCTCCCGTGGCAGCGGGGTCCTAATGGAAACTAAGGGATATTAAGGCCTCCTTGTAATAGAGAACCGGACCAAAGCATTAGCACTTAGTGAATACATGAACTCCTCAAACTACGGTAATCACCGGAAAGAATCCCAGTTATTGTCACCCTGGGGGATGCGGATCATAACTCGTAATAGGTGTCTACAACTTGCAAGATAGGATCAAGAACACATATATATTCATGAAAACATGATAGGTTCAGATCTGAAATCATGGCACTCGGGCCCTAGTGACAAGCATTAAGCATAGCAAAGTCATAGCAACATCAATCTCAGAACATAGTGGATACTAGGGATCAAACCCTAACAAAACTAACTCGATTACATGGTAAATCTCATCCAACCCATCACCGTCCAGCAAGCCTACGATGGAATTACTCAAGAACGGCGGAGAGCATTATGAAATTGGTGATGAAGGATGGTTGGTGATGACGACGGCGTCGATTTCCCCTCTCCGGAGCCCAAAACGGACCCCAGATCTGCCCTCCCGAGGAAGAACAGGAGGTGGCGGAGGCTCCGTATCGTGAAACGCGATGAACTCTTCTCCTTGATTTTTTTCTCCACGAATAGGAATATATAGAGTTGGAATTGAGGTCAGAGGAGCTGCAGGGGGCCCACAAGACTGGGGGGCGCGCCCAGGGGGGGGGGGGGCGTGCCCAGGGGGGGGGGCGCCCCCTGGCTTGTGGTCAATGGGTGGACCCCCTCCAATTGATTCTTTCGCCACTATTTTTTATTAATTACAAAAATATTCTCCATAAATTTTCAGGTCAATCCGAGAACTTTTATTTCTACACAAAAATAACACCAAGGCAATTCTGCTGAAAACAGCGTCAGTCCGGGTTAGTTCCATTCAAATCATGCAAATTAGAGTCCAAAACAAGGGGAAAAGAGTTTGGAAAAGTATATACGATGGAGACGTATCAATCATCTTCCACAATTATTTTCGATTCATCCTCGTGAGGCACAACAATAATGGGAGCAACATCATTTGGGAGAGGTACATTTTTACCTCTACTCTTTCTTCTTTTCTTCTTCTTCACCACCTCAAGTGTGGGTTTAATTAATTTTTTCGAGCTTCTTATTGATGTGATTGGTTGAATAGGGAGCTCCTCCTCGTCACCTATTTCATCATGAGAGACAATAGGAGGGAAAGTGGAAATCTTTACCCTTTCATTAGTATTCCTTTTATATTCTATTGGTTTTCCCATCTTTCTATAGTTGGCAATATAAGCATTCTCATTGCAATTTACCATGCAAAACATATAGATATTTTTTAGATTAGTTTCAATGTCGTCCATGAGAATGAATACTTCAAACCAACTATTTTTATGTGTCAATTCTTCACTCCCCAAAAATAGAGAAAGCTCATCATAAAGTTCAAGGGTGATCAAGTCATTACAATATTTGGCCATAATTTGATCATGAAAATTTTTGCATTGCAAATTAAGATGACCAACTTTATTGCAAAGTTCACAAGTAATAAGACAAAGATAACATAATTTTGTAGCAAATTCATCTATCACTTTGAGCAAAAAATTGGTTCTATCATGTTTATGCTTCTTACAAAATCTATCATCCCTATAAGGCACGTCTTCACAAACTTTATGCACTCCACAAAAATTGACATGCTTATAAGAAACATTTTTATCATGACTAGTGCAATCATCATTAGTATTTTGGATATTCATAGAATTCATACTAACAACATTGCAGTCATGCTCATCATTCAAGGAATCCTCATTAAGTATTTTCATAATTTCTTCCTCTACCAATTGAGCACAATTTTCTGACTCCTTATTTTCACGAAAGACATTATAAAGACGATACAAATGATGCAACCTAAGTTCCATTTTTTTATAGTTTTCTTTTATAAAACCAAACTAGTGATAAAACAAGAAACTAAAATATTCAATTACAGCATCTAAATATATACCTTAAAGCACTCACCTCCCCAGCAACGGCGCCCGAAAAGAGCTTGATGTCTACTACGCAACTTTATTCTTGTAGACTTTGTTGGGCCTCCAAGTGCAGAGTTTTGTAGGACAATAGCAATTTTCCCTCAAGTGGATGACCTAAGGTTTATCAATCCGTGGGAGGTGTAGGATGAAGATGGTCTCTCTCAAACAACCCTGCAATCAAATACAAGAAATCTCTTGTGTCCCCAACACACCCAATACAATGGCAAATTGTATAGGTGCACTAGTTCGGCGAAGAGATGGTGATACAAGTGCAATATGGATGGTAGATATAGGTTTTTGTAATCTGAAAATATAAAAACAGCAAGGTAGCAAGTAACAAAAGTGAGCACAAATGGTATTGCAATGCTTGAAAACAAGGCCTAGGGTCCGTACTTTCGCTAGTGCAATCTCTCAACAATGCTAATATAATTGGATCACATAACCACCCCTCAACGTGCAACGAAGAATCACTCCAAAGTTCTTATCTAGCGGAGAACATAAGAAGAAATTGTTTGTAGGGTACGAAACCACCTTAAAGTTATTCTTTCCGATCGATCTATCCAAGAGTTTGTGCTAAGATAACACCAAGTTATCCTTTTCGATCGATATATCTAAGAGTTCGTACTAGAATAACACGATATGATACGCATCAACCAACTCTAATGTCACCTAGATACTCCAATGTCTCCACAAGTATCCGTGAGTTAATTATACGATACGCATCAAACAATTTCAGATTCATAATACTCAATCCAACACAAAGAACCTCAAAGAGTACCCCAAGATTTCTATTGGAGAAAGTAGGACAAGAACGTGTATCAACCCCTATGCATAGATTACCCCAATGTCACCGCGGGAATCCGCAAGTTGAGTACCAAAACATATATCAAGTGAATCAATAGAACACCCCATTGTCACCACGGGTATCCACATGCAAGACATATATCAAATGTTCTCAAATCCAATATTCAATCCAACATAACGATATCTCGAAGGGAAAGATTCAATTCATCACAACAAGATAGTAAGGGAAACACACCGTATGATCCAACTATATTAACAATGCCCGTGATACATCAAGATCATGACATCTCAAGAACACGAGTGAGAGAGAGAGAGAGAGAGATTTAACACATAGCTACTGGTACATACCCTCAGCCCCGAGGGTGGACTACTCCCTCCTCGCCTTGGCCTCCCCCGGGATGATGAAGATGGCCACCGGAGATGATCTACCCTCTCCGGCAGGGTACCAGAACGCCTCTAGATTGGTTTTTCGTCGATACAGAGAGTTGCGGTGGTGGAGCGGAGAGTCTAGGGTTATTTCTGATGGTTTCTATATTTATAGAATTTTTGGGTGTCGGTTTCACGCCAAGATGGGCCACGAGGTGAGCACGATACACCAGGGCGCGCCGGGGGGGACCTGGTGCGCCCTAGTGGGTTGTGCCCACATCGTGGCTCTTCTGGCCCTCCCACGAAGCGTCTAGTGCCTCTTTTGTTCCAAAAAATCATCAAAAAGTTTCGGACGATTCTGAGAACTTTCATTTTCTGCACAAAAACACCACCACGGTAGTTCTGCTGAAAACAGCGTCAGTCCGGGTTAGTTCTAAATAAATCATATAAAGTGCATCAAAACCATATATAAGTATTGTAAACATAGGTGAATATGGCATGAATACTTCATAAATTATCGATACGTTGGAGACGTATCAACTTGCCCTTTATTGCAAATACTTAGATCATTTTACTTGAACCATTTACTTAAGCCACCCTCTTTTACTTTATCCAGGCGACTCATTATGTCAGAGTCAAAAGCCTGCAACTGGGTGGTGACTCAAGTTTCTGATGTTCACTTAAAGGATTATGAGGAACATGGGTTTCTGCCGCCTCAAAATGTGGTTGGCTGGTGAGTCATCCTTGGAGAGGAGATTGCAAACCCCCAGGAGGGAGAGGTGGTGATATTTTTGGATCACCTACAGAGGGGTTTTTCACCTCCCGGGTCGAAATTCTTCCGGGACGTCTTACACTTTTTCGGCCTCCATCCTCAAGACTTGGCCCCCAACTCCATAACGAACCTTTGCCAGTTCCAAATATTTTGCGAGGTGTATCTTCAGACGGAACCCACTGTCTCCCTCTTTAGGGAGTTTTTCTATTTGAACCGGCAAACAAAGTGCGCAGTCGGTCCCGGCATAGAACTTGGCGGGGTTTCGATCCAAAGGCGAAAGGATGTCCTTTTTCCTGCTGCCACCTTACCAAACCAACCTAAAGGGTGGAACAAGACTTGGTTTTATTGCCGAAACACTGCGCCCGCCGATGAAAATCCCTTGCCGAGTTATAGGCCCAACCGCCTTCCCATGGATCTTGAGCTTCCGGGTTGGGCTCCTGCTGAGGAACGCTCCCAACACGCCCATGTCTATCCAAAGTTGAGGGCTCTGCTAGCCAACGGGTTGACTGGGGTCAACTTAACCCGGTGTTGGGTATCTTGCAGGATTCCGCCGTTAAGTCTGCGTAGTGGCTTAATGTGTACTTATTCTGGCGACTTGAACGACGCTCAACATACATCAATTTTTCCTTGGAGGCCGACGAAATAAACCGGATGGTGAAAAAGCTGCTAGGTGAAAACTAGGAGACTTGCAGCAAGGACGGGTTGAAACCTTTCTACGCCCTTAACCCGGCTCCTCCGGTATAAAACCTTTTAAGATCTTAATCCGACTTTTTGAACAAACTTTGAGCCTTTGCTTCCTTAGTCCAAGTGTTTATTTTGCAGGCTACCTCTTCTTTCTGGAATCGGAAACGTACCAAGATCACGGCTAACAAGTCCAAAGCCACCCCGAGCAAGAAGAAAAATAAGGCGGCTGCATAAAGGCCGTCTCATATGGACGAAACAGCTGCCACTGATACCCGATCAGAGGTAAAATTAACCTTTTGTTTATATTTCCTTGAATCTATTTGATGCCTTTTCCTTCTTAGGGTGATGTTGAAACAAGCCGTGCAGGTGATGTTGAGGTAATTTCCATATCTTCTGACTCAGATCCTCCGCCTCCGCTGAAAACAAGGCGGGTTGTTCGGAAGGTATGCTTTTCTCACCCGGACACTCATCTGGATCCTTACTTTATTTTGAAGAAAACCCAGCACCAGTCTAGGCGTCAAACCCGAAGTGGGAGTGGCGATCTTGTTGATGGCTTACCTGATAAATCAGTCGCCAGAAAGCGACCAGCCAAGGTACTTAATGTTCCAAACTTCCAAAGAAACTCCGACTTGATGTGTCAATGTTTTGACTCCTATGCCTTGGTTAATCAGGAAACACCACCTTTGTCGGATGACTCGACTGCGTCCAAGCTGGCGCCTTTTGTCATCAATCAATGGTAAGTTTCTCATCAATTCATCTGTTTGAGTAAACTATTGTCTTTTCCATTCTTCTTATTATACTCTTAAACTTGGCAGGACCAAAGCCAAGAAAAGGAAAACTGACGGGTCTTCTGTTAACCCGGAGGCCCCTGAGTCGGAGCTTCCTGATCCGGCGGCTCATGAAGTCCATGTTGATCATCTCGAAGACCCTCAGGAAATCCAAAATGATTTACCTCCTCCATCTGAGCCAAGCAACACTGATGCCGTAACTGTTGAAGCTACATCAGCAGTTAACCTTGACCCGCCCAATCCTTCAGTGATAAACAAAGATAATCCTGACGTCATTATTACTGGGACGGGTTATACTGCTCCTGAGGCTTCCAGGGTATTAACAAAGGTTGTTGCTAAGGATGAAGCAGTACTGCAAGAAAAAGGGAAGACCAAGTTGGAACTTCCAAATTATGAGGGATTTAGTGTCAAAGATCTTCATGCTGCCTGCTTAGACCACCTGGCAGCAAGCTGTGAGATGGAAATCGGCCTTGTTAGCATGATGAAAAATAAATATGAGGTATGTTCTCCTTTACATACTCTCATCATATATCCTTTTGTAGCCCCCAAGGCCCATCTTTGTCTTTCTAAGATAAGCTGGGTCTTGGAAATGTTTGTCTAACTCAACCTATAGCCCCCAAGGGCCGGCTCATCTCCTTGAGATGAGTCGGGTCTTTTTGTAATAACTTTGAAGAACTTTCAACCTGTAGCCCCCAAGGGCCGGCTCATCTCTTTGAGATGAGTCGGGTCTTTTTGTAATAACTTTGAAGAACTTTCGACCTGTAGCCCCCAAGGGCCGGCTCATCTCTTTGAGATGAGTCGGGTCTTTTTGTAATAACTTTGAAGAACTTTCGACCTGTAGCCCCCAAGGGCCGGCTTATCTCTTTGAGATGAGTCGGGTCTCGTTCACATCTTTAATGTCAAAAAAGAGCTGAGATACATTAGGCCCCAAGTGCCAAATATATTGCTTTGCAATTTTCTTGGGACTTGATGTAAATTTCATTTATGATGTAGGAAGCTTTGAAGACAGCTGAATCCAGCGTGGCCAATTTGAAAAAAGACCTGGAAAAAGGGCGGACTTCCCAGGCAGAAGTTGAAGAAAAACTTCGCCTTTCTTTGATCGAGCTGGAAAACACCAAAGCAGGCTTCTTAAGAGAGAAGAAATCCTTTGAAGATGAAAAAGACAGCTTTTCTTAAGCATGCAAAGGACGCTGAGGGCCGGCTCAAACCCAATACTGAGGAGTTGTCCGGGTTAAAACGACATATTGCCCAGATGGCCCAAGCTATTTTTGGTAAGTGTATATATCCTCCTGTTTTCTTGAAATATAGATATAATGCGCCTGGCAACTTATGCATTGATTCTATTTTGCAGGCCCCCGGACTAGCAGTTTTTATGATAACAGTCTGCTCATGCTCAAGGCTGCTTATTCTCTGACGGAGCAGCTCTACACTGGGAGCCATCTCGCAATTAAGGCGACACTGGGGGATAAGCAACCCTTAAAGTATATCAAGAATGTACTGGAAAATCTTTTCATCATCCCTCAGCATGTTCCAGAGCTAAAAAGATCAGCCGCCCGATCTGGCGCAATATATGCATTGAACCAGGCTTTAGCTTATGGAGAAGAACTTGATCCAGCCGAGCTGGCAAAGGGCTTCCCTGAATTTAAAAATGACGGGTCAGAATCTCCCAGGAGGATTACGCGGCTTGTGTAAAGGATGCTCAAATTCTGTCGACTCAGCTGGTCTCTGAGATGAAACCGAGGAGCTATCAGGCGGCTTACGGCACCAATCATACTCGGATTCCACTACCTGACTTGATAACAAAGAGTCTGGCTCCTCAACATCGCGATCATGTTTTTGCCCCTGAAGTTGCCCCGTCTTCAATTCTTGATGACGAGGTCGTGTTCCAGGCTTTATCTCACTGCAACTGGGATGCGGACAACCTTCAGATTCAGGAGCCAGAAGACCAGTCGGTGGATAACCCAGAGGCGTCTCACGCGCAAGATTAGCCGCCATTGACCCGTCTGATGCGGTCGGCGACTCAAACTTCTTCAACCGATACCTTGTCAACTCAATCCCCCGAGTATGGGTGAAAAAGCAATTTGTGGCTTCGTTAAGCATGTAATAGGGATAGTCGAAAACTGTTGTCGTGCCATCGTGCACGTTTTGCACCTTTGATGCTAGATACTTTACTTGCTGTTTCATCATCCCGTCCGTGCAACCTTTCTATTGACGGGCCTTTTGATAAGATATAGCGGGGCAAAATGACCCGGCCTTTGATCTTGATTTTAACAATCTATTCCTCTTTAACCAATGTTGAATTTGTAGGATAGCTTGTCAATTGGCTGCTCACGCATACTCAATCATTTAATCCTGGTCCTTGAAGCACGGGCCGGTAATAATTTTGAACCTGAAACTTGCTATAATAAACAAGCCAAATAAAACAATATTATAAGCCGGCTCAAGGAGCCTTGGCCGAAATTGATGTCCAAGCTTGAGGTCCTTTTTTAGCCTCTTTAAGTAATAACATAATTTTGTGCTGTCATGCAGCTGATAACCTGGTTATTTCATACATAAACCGGTAAAAAACAGGGTCGTGCCCAAAACATTTTTATGTGATGAGTTTCAGCACATAGTACTCGTGTTGGGGATTGTTTCCCGAAGGTTAGAAATATAAGGTAGCCCCCTTTGAAGTCACCTTTGACGGTCGTAGAGGACATATGATCATAATAATCTGCCGGTTTTCGAGGCTCGACAGGAAAAGTCCGGCTTTCGAGGCTCGGGCCTTGCTTCATTGAAGCGGGTATGATAACCCATGGTTTATCCTAGCTTTCCGTATGCCGGTTCTCACATGACTCAAGCCGGTGTTTTAACCTTAACAAGTTCAGGGTCCAAAAAAGGATTGACTCGTCAAGAGTTCACGGGGTCATCTGATAGGAGTCGCATCAAGCACACAGGCAGGTTTAACCATATATGGCGTTTATTTTTTCGGGGTCAAGAGGGTGAGAAAGCTAAGCCCGATGGGCTGGAAGCCCCCAAATGCCGTTAATAAGGTGGCATTGTTATGCCGGGTCACAAGGGTGATAAAGCTAGACCCATGAGTCGGAAGCCCCCAAGTGCCCTTTTGTTTCAGAAAATAAAGACTCAAACTCATCTTGTAAGTTGAAACGACAAAATACGTCGGCTTTATTCATACTTGAAACATAAAGAAGTATGTACAGAAGCATGCAAGGGGGGAAGAAATTACAAAAAAGGAGCCGGCGGAGCTAAGTTTAATAAGGCCACTGGTGTTCCAGGGCCGACTTATTTCCCTCTTGGAGACATAAGATTTCTTCTTTAATATCCTCCAGAGTATGAATTTTATTCAGGGATTTAGGTGCTAGTGGTACTGACCGTTATTCAACTGCTTGGGATTACTTTGAAATCCTCCTTGGTTATTATGCTGATTGCCCTGGCTAGGATGTTGTCCATTGCTATGATTTCCCTGATGTTGAAAACTAGCCCCTGGGCTACTTTGTGACCCGCCAGGTCCATGTTGACCCGGGTGTCCTCCACCATTGCCTCCTGAGTCATTCTGGAAAGCCTGGCTGTGGAACTCTTGCATGATATAACAATTCTCCCAAGAGTGGCTAGTCGGCTTATCTTGGGTGCTGTGTTTAGGGCAAGGTACTTTAAGCGCCTCCTCATAATTGCGAGGTTTATTCCCATTATAAGCTCCTCCGGATCGACCGTTCTAGAGCTGGTTCTTGAAACCTGTATTAGTGTTGGCCATCTGACCCGCCATCCGGCTACTTCCGCATATTATTTTGAGCCCCCTGGTTGCCTCCTGGACCGTGTTGACCTTTCCCTCCTTCAACCTTTTTGCCTTTGAAGGTCTTGTCCTCGTCTGAGCCGGGATCCTTCATGCTATCTGACTCGGCATATCTGGTGAGGACGTCCATCAAGTCACCCATGTCTTGCACCTTTTGCTTAAGCCGTCCGAGCTTCAGGACCAAAGGCTGGAAGTGACAGTTCTTTTCCAATATTAGGACTGCCTGAGCCGCTGTCATGCTGTCCGACGAGTGGATGATTTCCGTGACCCGGCGAGTCCAATGGTGAGCCGACTCGTCTACTCGTTTAACGCAATGTTGTAGATCTACTATCGTCATAGGCTTCTTGTAGGTTCCTTGGAAATTCTTGATGAATCGTTCTTTCAGCTCAGTCCATGTGTTGATGGAGTTAGGCGGCAAGTTTTTCAACCATGTCCGAGCCAGTCCTTCCAACATCATGGTTAAGTATTTAGCACACACAGCATCGCTGACATCCAGCATGTCCATTGCCAACTCATAACTCTCGATCCAAGACGCCGGCTCAAGATATGCCATGTAGTTTGGCAGCTTGCGAGGCCCCTTAAAATCTTTGGGCATGCGCTCTGCGCGGAGCGCTGGGGATGAGCATGGTATTCCAATCGTCCTACTGTTGGACCCAGCCCCCAAACTCGCAGGTTGAGGGTGAGATTGCTGGATCGCCCGTGCTGCTGCTTCTGCTTCTGCCTGTCGTGCGCCTCTCGCAGCGTCAACAACTGCCTGGGCGTCTGATGGAATGGGACGGGTTGGAGAGACCTGAAGCTGCTGTCTTCGCCCACTGCTAGAAACAGCCGGGGACTCCGCATGACGGCCCTTGCTAGCGTAGGGAGTGGAATGCATCCGATCCCGGCTATACGAATACTGTGCCTGTTGTACCACAGCAGTTTTTAGCATCTCGATAGCGTTCCTAGCTTCAACCTCAAGAGGAGAGTTTCCATTAATAGGCAATGCTTCCAAATTCCGGGTTGCAGCCAACATGTTGTCAACAGGATTGGAAAAGTGGCCCCGCGGCGTCTGAAACCGCCGAGGCGGGGATTGAGCCGGCGGGGGTTGAGCCGGTTCCTCTTGCCGATTCCCGGGTTGCTGAACAGTTCCTGGTGTCTGTTGTGGGATGTTAAAAAGCTGTTGTGGCTCAAGGTTCGGGGGGTGTCCACGGTGGCGTCTTCTCTCGTAAACCGCCTCCGATGCCTCTCTCTGAACTCCTAATCGCTAGGCCTCAGCCTTAAGGCGCTCCGTCTCTTGATGTATGCGAGCCTGCAGATCCGCCATCCGTGCGTTTTCAGCATCTATCTCTTTCTGTACCTCAATTATTTGACTACGCAATTTGGTTAGCTCCACATTGTGCTCTTCCTGGTTTTCCGTAGTGACCGGGGTATCCACGAGTTTTGCCATCTCGTCCATGAGATCAGCCATAGCTTGAGCTGGCGTTTTAGTTGACCCGCCAGAACCTCCAGCCGTGGCCGGATCTGGAACTGCCGTAGCCCCGGCCATGTAGACGGCAACTTGGCGAGGCGACTCATTGTATTCCTCAGGGGCTTCGGTCTCCAATGAGCCCCCAAGTCCGCCATCATAAAGAGGGCAGATTGACTCCGTATCTCCTGTCGATGATGTGCCCTCCGAATTGACGAGGACATCACCGCTGGAGGCCGGCTCATCCAAAAGGCTGACCCCTTGCGTGAAGCCAACGAATACACGGCGAAGACCGTCCTGACGTTGATTGGATCGGGCGCTCCGAGCCGGCTCATCGATGTCGATGTAGATGTCCGGATCGGAAGTTTCTAACCCAATCTCTCCCGCGGGATCTCATAACCCACGTCCAATCGGGTCGTCCTTGACGCTCCAAACCGGCTCGTAGAACCTGTAACGGTGATTCTGGATCATCTGGTTCACCGCAAACTTCCCGAATCCTGATTGGATCCCATTCGAAAACTCAACTCCACCGGGCGAGAGCCCCACGGTGGGCGCCAACTGTCGTGGTTTTGTCAACCCGGCAGATGTCCTCATAACAGGACTTAGGTGTGAGGCCATCGCCGCTTGGTGGCGACTCGAAGGGGTTAAACGGGATAGAGAGTCGGGTTTACCCAGGTTCGGCCCCTCCTATGGAGGTAATAGCCTACGTCCTACTTTGTGTTTATTTGATGGATAGATCTCGATTACAAGGGTGCGGAATCGCTAACCTAGCTATCGAGAGATTGTAACTTGAGACTTTCAGCCCTAGGGGCCTGCCTTTATATACAGGTCAAGCCCTAGGGTTTAAAACAGAGTCCGGGTCATATCATGACCCATGACCAACTACATCTCTAACTCGTCTTGCACTTTAAGGAAACTTAACCGGCGTCCTTAGCTTCATGGGCTTTGAGCCGCCGTCTTCAGGTGTTGGACCGCCCGTCGTCTTAGTGAGTCGCCGCCTTACTTATCTTGTATTCAGGACACGACCCATTTAAACTTGGTTGAAAAGCTGTTGATATGTTAACCCGGCCCAGTATGGTGGGTTACACCTTATATCCCCGACAATTAGCGATATCGGTAAACACCTTGAACGGGGGCACTATTGCTTTTCTTGTTCGCCGAGCTGGGGAATTGTTTTCCCACTTCTTGCACCGCTGCTACTTAAGCTTCCCGACCCCTTCGCTTGATCAAATGTCTTTTGAATACATCGGTCATAGTTTGATTGCGGCGGAGGCGGTGGTGGTCGCCTAAGGGCATCCAGACATCGCTTCGCTTTTACCAGATCTACTTTCTCCTTTGGAGGTGGACGTTTCGGTGCAAGCTGGCGTTTCACATCGGCAGCCACGATCTTGTCAGCTTCCTCCTCAGTCATGTCGTAGGGTAACTTGGGAGGAGCCTTCTTAACGCTTGGTCCTGCTCTGGATTTCTTCGTTTTTGTACTGTTGCTAGCCGCCGGAGCGGCGGCGGCTCTCTTCCACCATTACTGAGGCGATGGAGTTAGGTGACGCGATGGAGGAGTCGGAGTCCGGTGACGCAGCGGAGGAGGTGGGGTCCGCTGAGGCGGCGGAGACAGCTGAGGCGGAGGAGGATTCTGCTGAGGGGCCTCCTCCGACTGAGTCTGCTGAGGGGCCTCCTCAGGCTGAGTCTGTTGAGGGACCTCCTCCGACTGAGTCTGTTGAGGCGGCATCCAGTTTGGAAGCACGATGTTTTCCTTTCTCCATAGAATTGTAGTCCTTAGGGCATTTATTAGACGAGTCTCCCCTTCACATGTAGGGTACTGACGGTCCAGATCCTCAAATCCGTTGGAAACTTCATCCACCCCGACAACAGCATAGTCATCTGGAATCAGATTGCAATGGAAAGTTCCATCAGGTGCAGGAGGTAAGACATAGCCGACCGCCACCTTCAAGGTTAGGTTATGGCATTTCGCAATTAGCTCACAATGTTCCCTCTCCGTGATACCATCCACGGGGTAGCGACGAGCCGTGATATCAGGCTGAATGAGCTCCGTGGAAGCCACGCTACTTTTCTGCTGAGATGGTGGGGTAGCTTCGTGGGCAGTATCGAATGAAGGATCTTCATGCTGCTGAGATGGTGATCCGGTAATAGCTCGTTGACTGGTACATGCCTCTAGTAACGCTAATCTTTCTTCCATCTTCTGCATCCGGTTTGCTTCCTCTTTCTTCTTTCTCCCTCGGCTTCTATAATCAGTGATGTCCGGAAACCCATACTTCCACGCAACGGAGCCTGATGTGCCTCTAGTTCGTCCAGGGTGTTCAGCATTCCCGAGGGCCTTTGACAGCTCGTCCTTCTCTCTGTCAGGATGGAACCCCCCTTCCTGCACTTCCCTATTGCTTCCTGAATCATTTTGACGGGTGTTTCAGGTTGAGCTTTCATGAAAACACACTTTCCTGTTTCTGGGTTCAAAGTTCCCCCATGCCCGAAGAACCAAGTCCTACACCGATCGGGCCAGTTCAATGTCGCTGGTTGGACCCCTTTAGCAAGCAGGTCGTTCTCAGCTTTGTCCCACGTAGGCCGGGCAACATTGTAGCCACCTGACCCCGTAACATGGTGATACTTCTTCTTTGCAACATTTATCTTATTTGTCTGTGACCTTTTCTTCGCTTTCTCTGATTTCTTGTACGCCACAAATGCGGGTAGTGGTCTTTTATCTTCCCATATTGACCGATGAATTCTAGAGTCTCGTCTTTCTCGACAAACTTTTTGTTCAATAGTTTCTTCCAGTTCTTGAATAGTTCTGCCATCTTTTTAAGAGCAAACGCCTTGACTTTTCGCTGTATAACTGGGTTATTTAGATCCCCCTCTGGCGGTAGGCTGAAATTTGTCATCAGCGAGGTCCAAAGGTCATCTTTCTGTCTATCGTTGACATAAGAAACTTCACCGTCCTTCTTCTTATTCCATTCTTGGATGCTGATCGGGATGCTGTCCCTAACCGTCCTTGGACCAGCCTTCACTTTGAAGGGAGGAATTTCATGAAACTTTTCATAATCTTCAGACATGTCTGTCTTGTCCTCCACTCCCACGATGTTTCTTTTCCCTGAAAGAACTATGTGGCACTTTGGCTCATCGTATGATGTATTCGCTTCCTCATCTTTTCTTTTTCTCGGTTTGGTAGACTTGTCCTTCACATAGAAAACCTGTGCCACATCATTGGCTAGGACGAATGGTTCGTCTGTGCACCCAAGATTGTTGAGATCCACTGTTGTCATTCCGTACTACAGGTCTACCTGTACCCCGCCCCCTAACAGATTGACCCATTTGCACCGAAACAAAGGGACCTTAAATTCACGTCCATAGTCAAGTTCCCATATCTCCTCTACGTAACCATAATATGTGTCCTTTGCCCTATTGGTGATTGCTGCATCAAAGCGGACACCACTGTTTTGGTTGGTGCTCTTTTTATCTTGGGTGATCGTGTAAAATGTATTCCCATTTATCTCGTACCCTTGGTAAGTCAATACAGTCGAAGATGGTGTCTTGGCTAACAAGTACAACTCATCTCCAACAGTGTTGTTACGCATGAGCTGTATTTGCAACCAACCGCCGAAAGTCCCGATGTGTTCATGTGTAATCCAGTCGTCAGACTGCTCCGGGTGTTTGGAGCGTAGAATATTCTTGTGTTCATTGATATACGGGGCCACCAAGGTAGAATTATGTAGAACTGTGTACTGTGCTTGCGCCCAAGAATGCCCGTCCCTACATATTATTGAATCCGCTCCTAGCGTGCGTTTTCCACTCAGTCTCCCCTCATACCGCTATTGAGGGACACCAATCGGCTTAAGGTCAGGAATAAAGTCAACACAAAACCCAATGACCTCCTCTGTTTGATGGCCCGTGGAGATGCTTCCTTCTGGCCTAGCACGGTTATGAACATATTTCTTTAAGACTCCCATGAATCTCTCAAAGGGGAACATATTGTGTAGAAATACAGGACCCAGAATGGCAATCTCGTCGACTAGGTGAACTAGGACGTGCGTCATAATATTGAAGAAGGATGGTGGGGACACCAACTCAAAACTGACAAGACATTGGACCAAATCATTCTGTAATCTTGGTAGGATTTCTGGATCGATTACCTTATGAGAAATTGCATTGAGGAATGCACATAGCTTCACAATGGCTAATCGAACATTTTCTGGTAGAAGCCCCCTCAATGCAACCGGAAGCACTTGCGTCATACTCACGTGGCAGTCATGAGACTTTAGGTTCTGGAATTTTTTCTCTGCCATGTTTATTATTCGCTTTATATTCGACGAGAAGCCAGACAGGACCTTGATACTGAGCAGGCATTCAAAGAAGATTTCCTTCTCTGCTTTGGTAAGAGCGTAGCTGGCAGGACCTTGATACTGCTTTGGATGCATGTCGTCTTTTTTGTTCACACGTTGCTGGTCCTCCCGTGCCTCCGGTGTATCTTTTGTCTTCCCATACACGCCCAAGAAGCCTAGCAGGTTCACGCAAACATTCTTCGTCACGTGCATCACGTCGATTGCAGAGCGGACCTCTAGGTCTTCCCAATAGGGTAGGTCCCAAAATATAGATTTCTTCTTCCACATGGGTGCGTGTCCCTTAGCATCATTCGGAACAGATTGTCCGCCAGGACCCTTTCCAAAGATTAGTTGTAAATCCTTGACCATATCAAGTATATCATCACCAGTACGGAGGATGGGCTTCTTTCGGTGATCTGCCTCACCTTTGAAATGCTTGCCTTTCTTTCTTAAGGCATGCTTGGTCGGAAGAAATTGACGATGTCCCAGGTACACATTCTTCTTGCATTTGTCCAAATATATACTTTGGGTATCATCTAAACAGTGCGTGCATGCGTTGTATCCCTTGTTTGTCTATCTTGAAAGGTTACTAAGAGCAAGCCAATCATTGATGGTTACAAACAACAATGCTCGTAGGTCAAATTCCTGCTGTTTGTGCTCATCCCACACACGTACACCTTTTTTATCCCACAGCTGTAAAAGTTCTTCAACTAATGTCCTTAGGTACACATCAATATCGTTGCCGGGTTGCTTAGGGCCTTGGATGAGCACTGGCATCATAATGAACTTCCGCTTCATGCACAATCAAGGAGGAAGGTTATAGATACATAGAGTCACGGGCCAGGTGTCGGTGTCAAAACCGGCGGATCTCGGGTAGGGGGTCCCAAGCTGTGGATCTAGAATCGATGTTTACCCAGGTTTAGGCCCTCCTATGGAGGTAAAACCCTACATCCTGCTTGGTTGTATTGATGTGTATGAAGATTACAGAGTCGATCTACCTCAAGATCAAATTGCTAAACCCTAGATGAGTTCACCTGCCTTCTACGATCTAAACCCCCCGGTTTATATAGACACCGGGGGTACCTAGGGTTTACACATGATAAGTCTCTAGCCGAAAGTAAAGACGCTGATCCCCTCATCTTGACTTGGAGTGCACGCCGCGTCTTTGGAGGTTTCCTTCTAGAATATAGGGTCGTCGCATATCTCGGCCCGTCCTGCGATAATCAGAGAGCGGGCCACCAAGCCGGCCTATGAGAGATAGGTCGGCGGCCCGAGGACCCCTTAGTCCAGGACTCCCTCAGTAGCCCCCGAACTAGCCGCCAATGCCAGGGGTCATGACACTAGCAGCTTCGCGTGATCAGAGTTTCCGGCTTGCGGGGTGAGTTCTTTTCCCCCTTTATGATCGGCTGGCTCTAGTCCGGCCGCCAATGACATGTAGTTATCCGAACATGTAGTTATCCAGAAGCCATAAGTCGCTTAACCTCGAAGGCCGAACGTCAAAGTGTGAACAATATTTCCTGACAACCTTTCTGACGAAGGGTCGTGGCCTATCATGACCGCTGAGCCGGTTACAAAAACTCGATTCGCGGTTCGAGGCCGTTTCTCCATTGGCACGTCTTATCAACGTGTAGATCGTGTCCCGTTTCTTACGGGATATGATTAGTGCCCTGGGTTATCCCACACGCGCATAATGGCACGATTGTTTCGGGAAGTGGCGAGGCCCGCGGCGCAGTAAAAGGGAGGCTCTTGGTGTTACGGCACCCCATAAAAGGGAGAAAACCCCCAAGGCCTATTCACGCTCCAAATTCGCACCCTTTGCCTTCTCAACCTTCCCAAGCCCCGAGAGCCCAGATCCTGTTCTTCCTCAATTTTCCCTCCGAGTTCGGCCATGGCTGGTTCGGGCTCCATGGGCAAGTGGGAGGCCTCCTCCATCACCGACAACGACATTCGGGAGCTAAAGCGTGCCCGCTACCTCTTCGCCAACATCGCCCATCGCGCTGCAGAGGCGAATCAGGTGGTTCCCACACCGAAGCCGGGCGAGAGGGTGGTGTTCGTCCCCCATTTCATCCGGGGACTGGGCTTTCCGCTCCACCCCTTCGTCAAGGGCCTCATGTTCTTTTACGGGTTAGATTTCCATGACCTCCCCCCGAACTCCTTCATGCACATCTCGGCGTTCATCATCGTTTGCGAAGTCTTCCTGCGGGTACAGCCGCACTTCGGCATGTGGCTCAAAGTGTTCAAAGTCAAGCCAAAGAGAGTTGCGGGCGCGCATGCGGATTGTGGAGGGGCGGTAATCAGCAAGCTCCCCCGTGTCGAGTGGCCGGACGGCACCTTTATTGACACGGTCAAGATCTGGCAAAAAGAATGGTTCTACATCACCGAACCAAGGAGCGCGGACTGGGTGGCACCTGCCGAGTTCAGATCCGGACCCCCCGCGAGGCTAACCTTGTGGCTCAAGAAAGGCCTTGACTGGGGGTCGGTCGCAGAGGTAAAATTGCTGCAGAAGCGCATCTCCGCGATGATTGAGGCCAAAATCGAGTTGGTCAACGTGATCCAGGTCATGCTCCGCCGCCGTCTCCTCCCCTGCCAGCACCGGGCCTCCCCAATGTGGGCTTACCAGCTCGAGGACCCGGCCACCGTGCGTCAATTCTTCCGCACTACCCATGAGAAATTGTGGAAAGTGCTATTCAAGCCCAGAAGAGCTAGCCGGCCGAGGAGGAGGACACCGGTCTTGACGCCGAATCCCCTCCTACCAAGGTATGATAAAACTTTAATTCTCTGGCTCTGTTTTTTGACAAAGAGCTGAATCCCTTCTTCCTCATCTTCACAGAAATGGCTGAGCAAGGTCGTGCAAATTGACTGTCCGGCCCCGCAGCCTAAAGACTCTCGGTCGAATTTGTTGACGGAGATGCTCGTCGTGGCGCCGTATTTAGCGCCAGAGAAGAAGGAGAAGAAGAAGAAAGGGGAGAAGAAGGAGGCCCAAGAGGGTCTTCGTCTAAGGGGTCTTCCGGACACTAAGTCCGAGGAGACCCATGCTTCTTCCACTCACGAGGAAGAGCACGAGGACGAAGGGGAGTGCGACTGCCCCCTCACAAGGAAAAGGGCGGCGTCAGCGGATGCCGCGGAGGACCTACCTCCTCCTGCCCCGAAGAGGACATGCCAGACAAAGGCAGTCCTGGCCGATGATAACTCGGACTCCGATAAGTAGTCTGAGGATTTTGAGAAGGTTCCCCGAAGGAACCCAAGGGTTAAGCCCCCAGCCCGGAGGTATGAATCCGAAGACCCTCTGGGTCACTTATATAGAGCTTTTAATGCTAAATGGGCGAACGTCTTTCAATTTGCAGCCCACCACGCGATCTCCCCACCGACCAAATATTAGACGGGGAGTCTCTACCCACCGACCTGGCGGAAAGTGGGACTGCGTCACATCCTACGCCTCCTGAGGTCTCGAAGGAGGCCGCAGAGGTGTTATCGCGCCAGGCTCCCTCTGAGCCGAACACCGGCGGCGAGGGTGATGATGTTATGGCTGAGGTTAATACCTCGGCCGCCGAAGACTAGGAGGAGGAACATCTCCTGGCAACTAAAGAGGGGGGACGAGGTCCGGTCCAGTCCCCTCCGAGGACATCTCCGGAGCGCTCTATGCCTCAGGAGCTGCCAGCCCAATCCCCCACCGGAGGGAGGGTTGGCAGGTCACCACCGGTGCCGCCCATGACTGGGTGGCTGGCCGTGATGGAGGAAGCTTTATCCGGCTCCTCCATCGCCGAAGATCACCGCGCCCTTATGGGTGCGGTTTTGCAAGGCATTCAGTCCGTTGATAGCGGACTGAAAGAGGCCTTCAACGGTCTCTTGACAGGCTTCAAGGTGAGCCACGTAATACTCTTTTTTCCAGAAAAAGTTAATTTACCAAGTTTATGCAATCCTTATAAGTGTAGTAGCCCCCGAGCCCTGGGTGAGTTTGAAAAACCCACCCGGGGGTCAAATGTCCGGAAATTGGTAATGATGCTCAAGGCACCCTTTGTCCCTCATTATTCTAAGAGCTCCGGAGAGTACTTACCCAGGGTCTGAATCCGACAGCTCGGGAGTTTTGATGCACATAAGTTGTTTTGTAGGCCTCGTCATCGGCGGCGGCTGCCAACGCAGTGGATCTTGCCGAGCTAAACCGGAAGCTCAAGAGCTCCGATGAGGAGCTCGATCGCCTGAACAAGAGATTTGACGAGACGCAAGGTGAGTCCGAATTGTATCATTCGGGCTATTGTCTATCCTCATTGATTGAGATATCTAGATTGTTATCCCTAAGTGTTATTTACTCATTGTTACCACAGCTGTGGCTGCGGAGGTCGAGAACCTCAAGGCCGAGTTGAAAAAGGTAAGGCAGGAGGCCGCGGATGAGAAGGCGGCGACCGAACAAGCAACAGCCGAACTGTCGGCGTTAAAAGCCGTGAGCGGCAAGCATGAGGCCCGGGTGGCAGAGGTGCAGCTAGAGCTCAAGGATGCCAGCACGAAGTGCGAGGCCCTTGAGCAAAAGAACGAAGACCAGGCCACCAAACTATCCGCGCTGAAATCGGAGCTCAAAGCGGAGCGAGTTGATAGGCGGTTCTTTGAAGAAGAACTCCGCCAAGTCAAGGCGATCGCGGATGGTAAGCCGTACTTACTGCAATCTGCCTTTGGTGGTAACAGGTTTGCATTGCTCACCCGGGTGTGGCATTCCTCAGGCGCCTTTACGGACCTCCCGAGGAGTGCAGCGGACGCGAACAAATACTTCGCCTCTCGGGATGGGGATGTTGAGCCTCGGCTGTTCTGGGTGCAATTTCAAGCCCCCGAGCATCCTCCCCTCCTGAGCAAGCGGATGAAACAATTGATGGAGCTGCACAGGATAGCGGAGCCGGCCATGAAGGACCTCTGCATCCGGCTGTGACCTGCAGAGCCGTTGCCGAGCAGTTACTTCGGCTTGGTGCAGAAACTGTGCGACGCTGCGCCTCGGATTGATGCTCTAAAGCGTTCTACGTGCATCGAGGGAGCTCGGATGGCCTTTGCAAGGACCATGATGCACTGGCCGAGGCTCAAGCCGACCGAGATGGCCACCGTGCCTCCACCCCCTGGGAAGGAGCATAGGCACCCCGAGCAATACTTTTCCACCGTGATGGATGGTGCTCGGGCGATAGAAGCCCAATGTCCTAAGGATGTAATTTATGAATGAGCGTTTTGTCATGTATCCGCCGACTGTTTCGGTTTATAATGCTGTTGCATGGTTTACCATGTCTTTAAGCTTTGTATTATTTTGACTCCTATGTGGCCGTTTTATCTGAAAGTTGCGAGTCGTCGGCTTCAGCTCCCATGTAGATACTACACGAGGTGTTTCTACCTCCACACTGTGACCCTTAGCCGATGTATCGGTGCCCGAAGGCGGTAGTGCGAGGGGAACAAGGCAATCGGACTATGATGCTTTAGTGCTTTCACTTAGCCGTAGGAGCTTGACTGCGGGGGCTGATGACTAGCCCCCAGTGTTTTGTGATATTCGGATACACCGAGGTTGAAACCAGCATCACACGGTTTGTAATCGTACAAACCCCTCGTATAACACCGAATAACCTCTATCAATTTTTAGTTTGACACTTATGCTCGGATTACAGACCGGTTCTCGCTTATTATGACAGTCAGTTTTCGGCTTTCTCCACTGAGGTACTTGACCAGGCGAGCTGGAAGCACAATCGCTGTAGTTCTCCCTTTACCCTTTTAGCCGAACGAGCAGAACGTAAGAGGGCAAACACAGGAGCCGGGCAACCCAACCATTGACCCAAGACATAATTCGGAACCGATTCATATAACGCAACATCCGAGACGCCGAACACATAAACAATAGTACCGGGGTGATGCTTGGGGCAATTTTTATAGTCAAGCCCCCGGTCTATTAGCCAGTCACATCGTAATATGTACCGAACAGCTTTGCTATCGGCATTGGTGAGTAGAGAACAGAGTATGTGACATAAAATACAGCGAGGAGGCCGTAAAGGATGGTCTTTATTTCTGATGAATTCTTATAACTCAAACTGCCGAAGGAACTGTTACAGGTATTTTGAAATGAAAAATAAAGTTTACAAAGGAGAGGTCTTACCCGGGGTCTTCGATGGGTGGCTTGACGTCCTCAATGTGCCCTATCGCATGTCTGCTCCTTTGCTCCCGAGGGGGTTGCGTTCCTTTAAAGGTGATTGCTATCGGCGAACGGACCATGGGAAGAAGATCTTGAGAAGTCGCCGCAGTGTGGATGAGCTTTACGCTTGGAAGGTCCTAGATGGTACCTGTGGTTTGTCCGAAGACATGTGTTGGCAGTAGTTCGGTCCAGCTGAACACTTTCCCTTTGATAGTGGGTCCCCACAGCTGCCCATGGTATTTTGAGCGCGAAGTTGTGCCTTCTCGGCACATATTTTACGGGAACTAGGGCTGTGCTGTGGGGGGCGTATCCCTATTTTTGTTGGGCGGAAGATGATTCCAGGAGTTCGGGTTGAGACCGAGCTCGTTTACTAACCTGACGCGCCTTTATGGCTGATTTGGGCGTCGGCCTATCGTCGCCGTACTGGAATTCGGCTGCCAGGGCCGCTGTGTGTTCCTCAGTTCGGAGAGAGCACTCTGTGTTGCCGTTGACAGTAATGACCCCCTTGGGCCCGGGTATCTTGAGCTTCAGGTACGCGTAGTGGGGGGCGGCGCTAAAGCGAGCGAATGCTGTGCGGCCGAGTAGGGCGTGATAACCGTTGCGAAAAGGGACAATGTCGAAGATCAAGTCTTCGCTGCGGAAGTTGTCCGGCGACCCGAACACTACTTCCAGATTCACGGTGCCCGAGCAGCGGGCTTCGACGCCTGGGACCACTCCTTTAAAGGTAGTGTTGCTAGGTTTGATCCTTGACGGATCTATACCCATCTTTTTCACCGTGTCTGAGTAAATCAGATTAAGGCTACTTCCTCCGTCCATTAGAACTCTAGTGAGGTGATACCCATCGATAATGGGGTCTAGGACGAGGGCTGCCGAACCTCCGTGACGGATACTGGTTGGGATGGTCCCGTCGGTCGAAGGTGATCGGGCAAGCCGACCATGGGTTATACTTCGGGGCTACGGGCTCTACGGCGTAGACCTCCTGAAGGACGCGCTTCCTCTCCTTTTTTGGTATGTGAGTGGCATATATCATGTTCACAGTTTTTACCTCTGGAGGGAACTACTTTTGTCCTCCATTGCTTGGACTGCGGGGCTCGTCATCGTCCTCGCTGCATGGGCCCTTGCCTTGCTCTTCGGCTGTGAGCTTGCCAGCTTGTTTGAATACCCAACAATTACGGTTGGTGTGGGTAGCGGGCTTGTCTTGGGTGCCGTGGATCTGGCAGGGCCTATCCATGATTTTGTCCAGCGTGGTAGGTCCGTCTTGATTTCCTTTAGAAGGTTTCTTCCGCTGTCCGAATTTTGGGTTGCGGAAACCGGCATTAACGGCCGTGTCCTCAACATCGCCATTGCTGTGCCGGCGTTTGTTTTTGTTACGTCGTGGTTGTCCATTTCCATCCCGGACTTCGGAGGTGCCGGGGTTTTTGGGGTTATGGCCTCGTCGAGCTAGCCAGTTATCCTCACCCGCGCAAAAGCGGGTCATAAGTGAGGTAAGGGCGGACATTGTCCTCGGCTTGTCCTGGCCGAGTTGACGAGCTAGCCACTCGTCCCGGATTTTATGTTTGAAGGAGGCTATTGCCTCGGCGTCCGGGCAGTCAACGATCTAGTTTTTCTTGGTCAGGAACCGATTCCAGAATTGCCGAGCCGATTCACCTGCTTTCTGGACAACATTGCTCAGGTCGGAGGAGTCCGGTGGCCGGACATAAGTGCCCTGGAAGTTAGATCGGAAGGCATCCTCGAGCTCTTCCCAGCTCCCGATGGAATTCTCGGGGAGACTGTTTAACCAGTGTCGAGCTGGCCCCTTAAGTTTTAGGGGCAGATACTTGATGACGTGGAGATCATCTCCTCGTGCCATATGAATGTGGAGGAGGAAGTCCTCAATCCACACGACTGGGTCTGTTGTGCCGTCGTATTGCTCTATGTTAACAGGTTTAAACCCTTCAGGGAACTGATGCTGCATCACCTCGTCTGTGAAGCACAGTGGGTGGGCAGCGCCTCTGACCCGAGGTATGTCATGACTACGATCAGCGGTCGATCGAGCCTGGTTTTGTTCCCGACCTCTATTGTTGCGGTCGAGCCAAGACTGTTACCCGTCCCGTCTAGCGGGGGAGTACCCTCTAGATCCGTAGATGGATCTTGTGTGGCCTGCTCTATAATCCAGGTCCTGTCATAAGTCATACCTGTCCTCAGGCTGTGCTGGCTCTTTTCCTCTCCTGCGGGGTACCGCAGGTCTGTACTCGGCCTCGCCGGCCGTCCTATCCCATCCTCGGGGAGGGCGGTCCGGCTGGTCGTACGGAGTATGCCTGGGAGGCGATGTTTCAAGGACCTCGTCATCGAACTGCGGCAGCAGCCACCGGCGTGGGTAGCTCTTGGGTTGGTCCGTTAGATTGGTACCGTACCCTTCTTCGGCTGCCAAGACCCTCGTCCATATATCATTGAGGGTGTCTTGTTCGGCTTTGAGCTGCTGTTGTTTTGCCTTCAGGCTTCGGGCGGTGGCTAAAAGCTGCCGCCTAAACCGTTCCTGATCCGCGGGGTATTCGGGGACGGTGAAGTCTTCGGCTTCCAGGCTGTCCTCCTCCTCGACAGGGGGGAGGTAGTTGTCATCCTCGGAATCATTAAGATCCTCGGTGTCGCGCCGATCTTCAGGCCTTTCCTGGTCCTCCAGTGGCTGTTCGGGGACTTCAGGGTCGCCTAGGTCTTCCGGGGTGTCGTTTTCCCCGGTGCCTACAATGGCCTCCCTTCCCTTGTTTGCCTTCGATCGTTTGCGCTGTTTCCGGCGCCTTGACGGCTCCTCATCGGATTTATCGCCATTCTTCTTAGGGGTGCGATCGCCCTTATCGTCGGGGGTGTCTACCATGTAGACGTCGTAGAGGGAGGTGGCAGTCCATCGCCCAGTGTTGACAGGGGCGGGGACGCCGTCCTCTTCATCCATGTCTTCTGCCTCCTCGGAGGCGTAGTCCAGCATATCGGTTAAGTCTTCGATAGTGGCTACCAAGTGGGTGGTGGACGGGTCAAAAAATTCCCCATGACCCGCCTTCAGACCGATCTGAGCATGGGTCAAGGTCGGGTCGTCTGTGTTTTTTATTGATAGGATCCGATCCAGCGCCTCGTTGATCATCGAGAGCTCGACATGATCGATCTGCCTAGGGCTTTTGGAGTTAACCTCCAACGTGTTCGTACAAAGAGTGTGTTCGGCAGGGGCCGACCCCTGGCCCTCAGGTACTATAACCGGATCCGGACTAAGAGCCAGATCATCGGCAGGGATAGATTCGAGGGCGGAGTCGATAAGGAGATCCAAAGTTAAGGCTTCGGAGACTTCGGGCTCATCAGATGAGATCGCGAGCTCGGCGAATGAAAGATCGCCCCGGGAGTCTACGGAGAACTCTAGGTTCCCGAATCTGATCTCTTGATCGGGGGCGAGACTCCCGATCCGACCAGGGTGGCCGGTCGGGTCGGCGTGCAGCACGATGCTGCCAAAAGCGAAAATCTGTCCGGGGGCGAAGGAGTCCCCGTTACGGACTTCATCGCTAATGATTAGGTGAGCCATCAATTCCTCTTGCGATCCCACAGCGGAACTCTCAATGAAAGCACCAATGTCGGTGTCAAAACCGGCGGATCTCGGGTAGGGGGTCCCAAGCTGTTGATCTAGAATCTATGGGTAACAGGGGACGAAGGAGACGATGTTTACCCAGGTTCAGGCCCTCCTATGGAGGTAAAACCCTACGTCCTGCTTGGTTGTATTGATGTGTATGAAGATTACAGAGTCGATCTACCTCGAGATCAAATAGCTAAACCCTAGATGAGTTCACCTGCCTTCTATGATCTAAACCCCCAGGTTTATATAGACACCGGGGGTACCTAGGGTTTACACATGATAAATCTCCAGCCGGAAGTAAAGACGCTGATCCCCTCATCTTGACTTGGAGTGCACGCCGCGTCTTCGGAGGTTTCCTTCTAGAATACGGGGTCGTCGCATATCCCGGCCCTTCCTGCGATAATCAGAGAGCGGTCCACCAAGCCGGCCTATGAGAGATAGGCCACCGGCCCGAGGACCTCTTAGTCCAGGACTCCCTCATCAGGTGCTATGATTGCTGCTCTGCTCCCCAAAAGGATTAATGCCATCTGCACTTAAACCAAACCATACGTTCCTTGCGTCATCTGCAAAGTCCCACCACTTTCTCTCGATTTTCTCCACTGTGACCCGTCAGCGGGTACTCTCAACTTCCCGTCTTTCTTACGGTCTTCTGCGTGCCATCGCAACAACTTGGCATGCTTTCTGTTTCTGAACAAACGTTTCAACCGTGGTATTATAGGAGCATACCACATCACCTTGGCAGGAACCCTCTTCCTGGGGCGCTCGCCCTCAACATCAGCAGGGTCATTTCGTCTGATCTTATACCGCAATGCATCGCATGCCGGGCATGCGTTCAAATTCTCGTACTCACCGCTGTAGAGGATGCAGTCATTAGGGCATGCATGTATCTTATGCACCTCTAATCCTAGACGGCAGAGAACCTTCTTTGCTTCGTACGTACTGTCAGGCAATTCGTTATCCTTTGGAAGCTTCTTCTTCATTATTTTCAGTAGCGAACCAAATCCCTTGTCAGATACACCATTGTCTGCCTTCCATTGCAGCAATTCCAGTGTGGTACCGAACTTTGTGTTGTCATCTTCGCAGTTTGGATACAACCCTTTTTTGTGATCCTCTAACATGCGATCGAACTTCAACTTCTCCCTTTCACTTTCACATTCTCTCTGTGCATCAACAATGAGCGACGAAGATCATCATCGGGCACATCTGGTGCCTCTTGATCTTCAGCATCCCCCGTTGCAGTATCACCGTATTCAGGGAACATAGGATAGTTGTCGTCATCCTCTTCTTCTTCATTGTCTTCCATCATAACCCCTCTTTCTCCGTGCTTGGTCCAAACATTATAGTATGGCATGAAACCCTTCTCAAGCAGGTGCAAGTGAAGGGTTTTCGGGGAAGAGTAATCCTTCGTATTCCCACAAACAGTACATGGACAATACATAAAACCATTCTGTTTTTTTGCCTCAGCCACTTCGAGAAAATTATGCAGGCCCTCAATGTAGTCGGAGATGCGTCGGTCACCGTACATCCATTGCTGGTTCATCTGCATGCATTATATAATTAAGTATATCAAAACCATTACAGAACATCATGAATAGAGAAGTGACCAAATTAATACAAGTTCATCATCACATTAAAATCAAAGTACAATAGTGATCAAATGTTATTACTGAAAAAATAAATACATAAAGTTCATACATATAGTTCTCATAGAACAACATACAACTCTCTAGAGCATCTAATTAAAACATACATTGAAACTAACATACAACTATGTACAACATTTCAATGCAACAACAAATGCAATCAAAATCGCAACTAAGGTAACAATTGATCCAACAACATAATGATACCAAGCCTCAGTATCAATGGCATATTTTCTAATCTTTCTAATCTTCAAGCGCATTGCATCCATCTGGATCTTGTGATTGTCGACGACATCGGCAACATGCAACTCCAATTTTATCTTCTCCTCTTCAATTCTTTTTAATTTTTCTTTCAAGTAATTGTTTTCTTTTTCAACCAAATTTAACCTCTCGACAATAGGGTCGGTTGGAATTTTCGGTTCGCATACCTCCTAGATAAAAACATCTATGTAACGTTGGTCGGCATAATTGTGGTAAACACTAAATGAAACAAATAGTTATAAAAGATAATATACCACATCCGAATCATAGACCGGACAAGAGCCGACGGGGGCGGATACCAAAACCATGTGACTATATATTAACAAACAATAATAAAAGTAAGAAAATTATATAAGTAGCTATCTAAATCATAGAAGTAAGAATTTTTTCCTTTTAAAAAGAAGATAAGAACAAGAGGCTCGCTACGGTGGTGCCCGCGACGAGATCGGCGCGGGCGATCGACGGCGGTGAAGACGGGGACGGGGACGGGACGACACCCTACACATGTGCAGACTCTAAGAAGTTAATTTGAGCTCAAATTGTGCATCTAAATCAAATGAACTCCCACATACACTCCTCCACTAAAACCCACAAACCACTATACTTCTAGAGCATTTGAAATGAGCTAAACTAGCAGTGAGAGATGAAAGGATGAAGTTGCTAACCTTTTAGAACACTTGTGTAGTTGGTGCACCGCCAAACCTAGACAAATCTTGGGGAAAATGTAGCTTGGAGGTCGAGCTTGGAGAGGAGAAAGCTTAAGTGTGGCTCGGGCATTTCATCAAACACCTCATGTGCATAGGAGATGAGAACAGAGTAGCACACACCTCCCACCCTTCCACGGCCAAAAAACAGAGGAGATGGGGGGCGTGAAAATATATAGGCAAAACATTAGTCCCGGTTTTAGATACAAACCGGGACTAAAGGCCTACCTTTAGTCTCGGTTTCAGACACAAACCGGGACTAAAGGGCAGCAACCCCTTTAGTCCCGGTTGGTGGCTGGAACTGGGACTAAAGGTCCCAATTGAACCGGGACTGATGCCTGCCGAGGCCCGGCCGGCGTCCTAACCGCTCGAACCGGGACAGATGCTCCCATTAGTCCCGGTTCATAACACAACCGGGACTAATGCTCTGATCTAGCCAGGACCAAAGCCATGTTTTCTACCAGTGTGTCATCACTATTTTTGTATCAAAAAGTCACATGCATGAAAACTCTTGTACATACCAGGCATGTCATCTTGGCGAACAACACATATGAATGGCATCTCGCCTTCATCGTCCACGGATCTGAGGACCAACTGATCTTTTTCTCCAGCGTTGTCCAGAGCCGTCGTTGATCGATGCATCTGGTCTCCGTCATATAACTACCGCCGGCCTCGTCCACTGGCCACATGTCGCCCTGGTCGTTAACTGGCAGCCGCATCTCATCTGCATGCTTTTTCTTAGGTACTACTTATATTCATGTATTTGCTGTGGCCGGGACTGCTTCACCCAACTTTCAGTTGGGATTTCAAACCGTAGGTGCCTTATCCTCCCTTTTAGTAAGGAACTACTTTTCAAAATCTGATCAACAAAAAGTATTTAATTAATTACATGGTGCCATGTGACAACACAGATAGGTGCCATGTGTTGAAATAAATTACGTGAAACTATTGAGATCTTGAGCCATGGTTATTGGGTTAAAGGAGTGGTATGTTTTCTTCTTTTGCAACGCACATGCTCTTTTACTAGTAATAATAAAGAACAGTGTGTTTCTTTAATTTGTTTTCATCCCAAAATTGATAGTAATTACCTACTATGCCATCCATAAGTCATAAAAATACTCCTTCCCTTTTAGTAGGACGTTGCGTTTCACACATCATTTCATCTCAGAAAAGAATAGCAGAAGAAGGACTCGAACCATGCTCACGTTGAAGGAGGCCGAATGCATGAACCAAGTCATCTAGCCAGCCCCTAGAAAATTCATCTAGCCAACATTGCTAGAGAAATTAAAATAGATACCTTTTTACTGGTTAAGCGAGTTTTTTTTAAACTTAGAAGCCACAAATCGATCATGTAAATCCGTCACTCATGATGGTACTTCTGTCCGCGCCACACACGTACTCTTCGGCCTTTGCCTACAATACACAACAGTTTTGTTGGGCCTTTTTTGCGCGTCATCGAACTGGGTCATGCTGGGCCAAAACACAAAATTGCTACCATGGAGGATCAAACTCTTACGACATCCATTCAGTTCACGAGGGTTTAACCAGTTCAGCTAGCTTTTAATTATGACAAAAGGCATGAATAAATTATTAATCAATAGTTTCACCTTGTTGTTTTATACCAGATCTCACAAATTTATATACATCCGCAGTTAGATAATCAACAAGCCCCTTTGAAGGAAAGAAAAGAATTATGATAAACAGGGTGATGTGTGGAATATATATGGCTGATTGGCTCTAACTTAAGCGGGGCCGTGGGGAATAATATTCGTGAGATGGTATAGGCCGTGACCAAAATATTTAAAGAAGATAATGTACATGGCTGATTGGCTCTAACTTAAGCAGGATTCTGGGAGAAAAATATTTGAGGAATAGGCTAGGCAAAGTTGATCTTTAAAGAAGAGAACATGTCGAGTGACGACCTGCGGAGTATTCAATCAAATAATTCTTTGATTCGTTCAGCAGTGCGTGCCCATTTAATATTGGGTTGTCGTCCCATGGAGGATGTGTATGAGATGTGTGTATGTGTGTGTGTGGGGGGGGGGGGCGTGCCTTCACATCCTTAATAACAATCATGTCGAGCAGTCGACACCCGTCACCAACACACTCCAATCCTTGGTGCCGCCTCGCAAATGCCCACCTTGTTCGACCAGTTGTCACCCGTCACAAACGCAGCCGGAGGACTCGATCGGAATCAAAATAAAAATATAAAAGTCCATGTTGTGTCTGACATAAATTATTTTTCTGTTTTTTAAGGACTTAGTTTTTTTCTCATTGCAACGCACGGGCTCTTTTGCTAGTCTAACCAAACGAACTGACCAACTAGTATCCCTCCATTTCTTTTTTAGGAACACCTGTAATTTTATAAATACTCATGATATGGGGGCTCTGGCCTGTAAGACCGACGCCACCGATTGTACATCCAACGGTGGTCGCAAGATCAGGTGCCACTGAGTACAACGAACTTATAACAGTAGCATACATCCATTACAACACTATTAAGTCTTACATAGGGGTGACCCACAAGGGTCTAGTCTTACATAGAAAAGCCATAAAGGCAACTACTTCACAACAGTGCATGGGAAACCACGACAAACACTTGAACCCACGTAGCGAGCCATAACCAAGAGGCAGGCTGACTGGGTAAGCGGCCTAGTTCGCATCGACGTTGTCGAAGAACTCATCTTCAGAACATGTATCTTCCATTCCTGGCCAAGTTGATAGCCAGGGACATGCCAGGTGAGTACGTTTGAATGTAATCGCAATCAACCCATGGAATGTAATAGCAGAATATTCATGCACAACTCAGTACAAAGGAAAGGCTTCTATACTATGTTTAGCGGTTTGCCGAGAGCTGAGCCTTTCTGTCGGGGATATTACCCCGCGGTATAACCCGGCCTGAAGTATGACCCGGCCGGGACTTGGCGACTCACTGCTGCGCCAGCCGAGCTTGGCGACTCATTGGTGACCCGGCAGGAGGTATGACCCGGCCCATCGTATGGCGGCTCGTAGGTCACCTCTATTACCGGGTCGCAGGACGACCAGGCCCAAGGCCCAGCATGTAAGTCGGCGCAATGCGGCTCACAGAGAAGGCCCAAAGGAGAGGAAGAATTCCCTTACAAGAGAAATAAGACCCGGATTAGGACTCAAGAGAGACTAGTTCGGATCCTACTCCTAGTAGGACTCTACATGTAAACCTACCCCTTCCACTTATATAAGGAGGGGTAGAGCACCCCTAGAGGGACGACTTCAAGTCATTAGAAATAGACAGATTAGAGGCTCTCGAGATTAGAGGTAACAATATGGCACTCTTGTAATCGAGATCATCCTCATCATTAATACACACAAAGCATGACGTACGCTTTTACCTCCATCGGAGGGGCCGAACCTGGGTAAACTCGCGTCTCTCGATTCTGACCAACCCCTCTCAAGCCGCCACATAGTTGCGATGGCCTCACACCCAAGTTCTCTCACGAGGACATCTTGCCGTGACAAAACCATGACAGTTGGCGCCCACCGTGGGGCCCACGCACGGTGTTTTTGTGTTCTTGGAGGGAGATCTCCCAGGGATCGGGAAGCTCGCAATTTGCCGGATGAAGAAAAGTCGGCTCGAAGGAATCTACGTGGGCCGTGGATCTTTATTTCTATGGTTTCAATCTTCATCAACAAACATCAACATCAGCGGGCGACTCGCCATGCTAGTGCTCGGTGGTCGACATCAACAACGCCCCTCGTGTGCAAACTGCAGGGCAGCAGGAACGTCTTCATTGTGACCATTGCCGAGGGCGGCTCGGAAATTGTTTCGACGATCCCTTCGGTGGAAATATGCGAAATCAAATTTTCTATCAGCTGTTAAAATTTCATCATGTTCCGACGGTTAGATCTCCCACACCGAGTCAAACACTGAAGCCCTGTCGGAACCTCACGGAAATCGGCACGGTCTTAGTAAAATAATTGCCAAGGTTGACTCGGAAATTAATTAGAAGATCCCTTCGGTGGAATCATGCGGAATATAATTCTGCACTACCCCTCAAAATTTCAGCCAATTCCAATCGTTAGATCTCCGTCAGCGACTCGCGCATCGCATCAAGTTTCAGATCTAGGCGAGTTCGCGAATCGAAACTACAAATTCGGATATCAACTCCATCGACAATACAGTCAACTTCAACCTCTTCATCACGGCGGCTCTGGCTAGACTGATTCCGATGTGGTTATACCACGGCGGCTTACTTTGACGAGCCGCCTTCAACCTTTTGACGGCTTAGAATCCGTATACTGATCATCTGTCATTCAAATACATCAGGTGATATTCATCTAATTTATTCTAGCACATATTAATTTCTTTGAGAACAATTACTTTGACCTGTAATATTTTTACACAGGACAATTATTCATTACAAAAGTGGCATTAAACCACGGAGATGGAGCGCGCACTAAACGGGTATTCGCCCGTGTCGCGTTGCACCGGCTTCCAAAGGCCACGGCCAACTCACCCGCGTTTGCGCCGTTTCCAATGCCGCGGCCGGTTCTACTGTTCGTGCTCGCGACCGCACCGGCTTACAACGTCGCGGCCGCCTCTGGCGACCGCACCGGCTTACAACGCCGCGGCCGCCTCTCGCGACCGCACCGGCTTACAACGTCGCGGCTGCTTTTGGCGACCGCACCGGCTTACAACGCCGCGGCCGTCTCTCCGACCGCATCAGCTTACAACGCCGCGGCCGTCTCTCGCGACTGCACCGGCTTACAACGCCGCGGCCGTCTCTCGCAACCGCGTCGTCTTCAAACGCGCGGCAGACTTCTATATCTACATTAACACGCCAGGGGCCGCGTACACCAGTACGAGCCGCCTAACGGGCGCTCATGAGTCGCCGCCCTGCGGTCCGGTTTACATCGACATACTGGTGCCGTGCTTGCTCGTTCAAGCCACCTAACGGACGCTCATGAGTCGCCGCCCTGCGGTCCGGTTTACATCGATATACTGGTGCCGTGCTTGCTCGTTCAAGCCGCCCAACGGACGCTCATGAGTCGCCGCCCTGCGGTCCGGTCTACATCGACATGCTAGTCCCGTGCTTGCTCGTTCAAGCCGCCCAACGGACGCTCATGAGTCGCCGCCCTGCGATCCGGTCTATTCCAACAATTCTGAAGCAAGTCATGATATATTATCAGCATCTGCCTCCACCGGATGGTTCAATGGATAGGCGTGCAAGTTGCCGCCTGATACGTCTCCAACGTATCTATAATTTTTTATTGTTCCATGCTATTATATTATCTGTTTTGGATGTTTTATATGCATTAATATGCTATTTTATATTAATTTTGGGACTAACCTATTAATCTAGTGCCTAGTGCCAGTTTCTGTTTTTTCCTTGTTTTTGAGTATTGCAGATAAGGAATATTAAATGGAGTCCAAACGAAATAAAATCTTCGAAATGATTTTTCTTGGACCAGAAGAAACCTACCAGACTTGGAGAGGGGGCAGGAGACCTGCCGGGAGATCACAAGCCTGCAGGGCGCGGCCCCAAGGGGGGCGCGCCCCCCTGGCTTGTGGCCCCCCTGCAGGGCTCCTAACCCTAATCTTTGTCCTATAAATTCCCAAATATTCCCTGGATACCAAAAAGAGCCACGAAAATACTTTTCCGCCGCCGGAAGCCTCTGTTCCCGTGAGATCCAATCTTGGAGCCTTTTCCGGTAATCTGCCGGAGGGGGATTCGATCACGGAGGGCATCTACATCAACTCCATTGCCCCTCCGATGATGCGTGAGTAGTTCACCACAGACCTTCGGGTCCATAGCTAGTAGCTAGATGGCTTCTTCTCTCTCTTTGCTCTTCAATACCATGTTCTTCATGATCTTCATGGGGATCTATCCGATGTAATACTTTTGTGCGGTGTGTTTGTCGAGATCCGATGAATTGTGTGTTTATGATCAGATTATCTATGAATATTATTTGAGTCTTTTCTGAATTCTTATATGCATGATTTCATATCTTTGCAAGTCTCTTCGAGTTATTGGTTTGGTTTGGCCAACTAGATTGGTAATTCTTGCAATGGGAGAAGTGCTTAGTTTTGGGTTCAATCTTGCGGTGTCCTCAATCAGTGACAAAGTAGGGGTAGCGAGGCACGTATTGTATTGTTGCCATCGAGAATAAAAAGATGGGGTTTTCATCATATTTCTTGAGTTTATCCCTCTACATCATGTCATCTTACCTAATGCGTTACTCTGTTCTTCATGAACTTAATGCTCTAGATGCAGGCAGGAGTCGGTCGATGTGTGGAGTAATAGTAGTAGATGCAGAATCGTTTCGGTCTACTTGACACGGACATGATGCCTATATGCATAATCATTGCCTTGGATATCGTCATAACTATGCGCTTTTCTATCAATTGCTCGACAGTAATTTGTTCACCCACCGTATTGTTTTCCTTCAAGAGAGAAGCCTCTAGTGAAACCTATGGCCCCCGGGTCTATTTTCCATAATATATTTTCAGATCTATAAACCAAAAATACCAAAAATACCTTGCTGCAATTTTATTTACTTTTCTTTTAGTTTTACTTTTGGCAATCATCTATATCTATCTCTATCAGATCTCATCCTTGCAAGTAACCGTGAAGGGATTGACAACCCCTTTATAGCGTTGGGTGCAAGTGTTTGATTGTTTGTGTAGGTGCAAATATTGGTGCCTTGCTTGTTCCTCCTACTGGATTGATAAATTGGTTCTCAACAAACTGAGGGAAATACTTATCTACTTCGCTGCATCACCCTTTCCTCTTCAAGGGAAAACCCAACGCAAGCTCAAGAGGTAGCAAGAAGGATTTCTGGCGCCGTTGCCGGGGAGGATACAAGTCAAGACAAGATCTACATCTACCAAGTACCCATCACAAACTCATCTCTTGCATTTACATTATTTGCCATTTGCCTCTCGTTTTCCTCTCCCCCACTTCTAAAACGATTTTCAGAAAGAACCAAAAAGATTTGCTTTTTTCGCTTTCTCTCCCTTGTTTGCCCGTTTCTTGCCGGATCTCTTGCTTGTTGCCATGACTAGCGTTACTACCCCTCTTTTGTCATCAGACTTTGAAGTTCTATACTTCAAACAAAAACAAGGGGAAAATCTGAAAGATGCCTGGTATAGGCTAGTGGAATCCTATCTTATTTCCAATCTAAAAGGAGACACAAAAGTTTTTCTTTGAAATTTTTATATTGGATTGGCTTTGCATCATAGAAGGCTTTTGGATTCTGCCTCAAAGGGCAATTTTATCGAACTTGATACAAAGGCCGCTTATGAAGTTTTGGAAGGGATTTTAGGGGTTCCCCCACAAAAAAAGGGGCTTGCCTTTTTACAAGAGGGAGTTCAAATTCTCGACAAGTTAAATGACTTACATAAGCACTTAATCGAGTTACAAAAATATCTCGAACCCCTCAAACATATCAATGGGAACCTCAGTCGTTTGAACACTTTGATCACTCTTTGCAATAAGCGTTTGGATATTTTGGATCTTAAGATGGATTCTTCTCCTGAAAATTTGGGGAAGCGGAAAGAGCCCCCCAGATTCGAGAAAGCCCTCACAAAAGTTGCCAATACCAAAGATGACAATACCTAGATCTATTGCGTTATGCCTAGCTAGGGGCGTTAAACAATAGCGCTTGTTGGGAGGCAACCCAATTTTATTTTTGCTTTCTGTTTTGGTGTGTTTCAGACATTATTACTTCTGTAGTAATTGTGTTTTATTGTTTTAATTAGTGTTTGTGCCAAGTAAGACCTTTGGGATGGTTTACGGTGATTGTTGATTTGGTTTTGCTGAAAAACAGAAACTTTTGCGCTCAGTCCAAGAATTTTATAAATTCACCAGAGCGTCGAATGGATCTGAATTGTTTACACAAGATTGATATACAAATTTCCCAGGTTTTCCTAATTTTTCAGAATTTTTGGAGTTACAGAAGTATTCAAAGTCTACAGATTGCTACAGACTGTTCTGTTTTTGACAGATTCTGTTTTCTATGTGTTGTTTGCTTATTTTGATGTATCTATGGGTTGTATCGGGGGGTATGAACCATGGAGAAGTTGGAATACAGTAAATATTACACCAATATAAATAAATAATGAGTTCACAATAGTACCTAAAGTGGTGATTTATTTTTCTAATACTAACGGATCTTACGAGTTTTCTGTTGAGTTTTGTGTTGTGAAGTTTTCAAGTTTTGGGTAAAGATTTTGTAACACCCCAAAAATTTAACCACATTTTTATTAAGTAAAATTTGGCCAGAAATAAAATTTTGAATTGCAATAAGTCCTTTAATGATTTTTAGAGCCTTTCCTATTCCTCTGTTTCAAAATCCTTCCCTCCATATAGAAATTTTGTGGGCCTTGATAGTTTTCTTAAAGTACCTCAATTATATTTCTACAGCAGTAGGAATTATTTTCATAATAAATTTTTGCCCTAGATAATTCTTTTAAAGGCATTTTCAATCTTTGTAATGCTTCTGTTGTACTACAACCATTTTAAATAATTCTTTAAAAATTTCACAAAAATTATGGGAGGTCATGTTATGCCTATAAATCACTTTTATGCAAAAAGCTAACTTGGTGTTTTGAAAATTTTGAAAGTAACTCCCTCTTTTCAATTCTGTCCTGTTTTTGAGTTTTAACTACAACCCCAATTTTCCTTGACCAAACAATTTCCAAATTTTTCCCACTTATTGTCCTTCCAACCAAAACCTTAAGTCCAGGAGATCAGCTTCATTTGCATCTTTTAAGTCTACCAAAATATCCTCTGCAGTTTCTGTCCAGAATTGGATTCTGACAATAATTGCACTAGCAAGTTTCCTATTTTTCCAAACTAACTTCACCACCCTCTTTATCATCTAAAGAGACTCTAGTCTGCCAATTTTCATTTTTAGAAAACCCCCACAGATGGCTCTGGCATTCTGTCAAGCACCTGTAGTGCATGGACAACTTTGGCATGAATCTGTAATTGCATTGGAAACTTGCTTAACTGACCATACCAGCATGTCCAAAAGACCTAAGCTACCCCCAACAATGACCCTGTTAAATCTCATGATCATCAGAGCCATCTAGACCACCGTGGCATTTGGTCGAACAGGTGTCGCGCGTGCCCGGAGCGCGAGCAGAGCGCGTGTTTTGCACGTGCGATGCCCGAGCCCCTGCCGCGACCTTGCTGCCTCCCCCTGTTGTCCTGATCTTCCTATGGATTAGCCTGACCACCCAGGAGCTCGCCGACACCTTCCCTTGGTCCCTTGTGCCGACCACCACCGTCCTCAGTCGCCGCCGCCGTCCTCCACTTGGGCACGACACCGCCCGAGCCACCAGACCCCGCCAGCGCAAACCCCCCTTCTTAACTGATGACCACCACCACTCCACCGCCCCACTGACCCCGCAACGGCCTCTCCGGCCTCACCCACCGCCATGAATGGCCTCCGCCGCCGTGCTTATCTTCGGTCTCCGGCGAACCGACCTTGGCCGGCTATATAAAGCCACCCCCATTGCCCCATCCACCTCAGGCAGCTCCTCCACTTCCTCTTAGAGACCCCCGAGCCCCCAATCAACTTGTAGCCACCGTCTCCTTCACCTCCGACCGAGGAGCTCGCCGGCACCTCGCGGTCAAATTCGTCGCCACCAGAGCTCCTCCCCCTCCGTTCTCTCCACCAATGGCCTCCTGACACTTCCGCTAACCCGTTCCTAGTCCCCACTTCACCTCTCGATCGACCAATGGCAAAGGCCCCTTTAGCCCAAAACTCTCATCTGCCATGGAAGAAGCCCCGCTCGGTCTCGAGCTCGCCGGCGATCCCCTCTCCAGCCAGAAGAAGCGTCCGCTCCTCCTGATCACTCCGGTGTGCCGAGCTCGAGGAATGAAGCCCCCTAGCTCTGGCAATCATCGCCGGAGCCGTGCTTCTGCCTGTTTCCCAGACGCGCGGGAGGAAGAAGGCAAACCTGACAGGTGGGTCCCACCTGTCGGTGAGCCAGCCCAGCCGCCGGTGGCGCAACCCCCTCAGGAGGCGTTTTCCATCAGGGAAGGCGTGTTTCCTTGAAGTACGCTTTCAAGTTCGAGTAAGCGCATTCCATGCCGAACCGTTTTCTTTTATAACCTTTTATTTAAAAAACAGAGTTGACCTAACTTTGACTGGTTATAAGTTTTAAACTAAAACTCCAATGGATTTGATTCTTTTTCCTACACTTCTCAAATTTCACCTAGTTTATTTTAGGATTTATTTCAAAAATTTCTAAGACAACTGTTTGTACTGTTTTTAAATTATGTTTTAATTGGAATATTTTCAAAACTAGGAAAGGGAGAGGAGATCAAACTTTAAAAAGTTTTGGAGTGCACCCTACCTCTCTACACATTGAAGGCAAGCATCTTGAACACTTGATATGGTGATTGCATGGTTGATTATTTGCATGGATAATTAAAGCATGAGTATGTCGAATTTCAATAAGATTTGCATATGACTAGTTATGCATGCATGATCACATGGGAACATTTCATATTCAACAAAGCATGATGTTTGAGTGAGCTTGGTTACTTTCACTTGTCATGTATGCCGTGTTGGTCTGGACTAAACTGCAGGAAAGAATCAGTCACGAGTAAAGTGACCGTGAGACTAAATTCTCGTGGTGACAAGAATGATCAGTAAGGGCATGTTGGGACATGTCAGGTGATGACCCTGTTGGGTACTATCGAGAAACTTGATTGTGCTAACCACTGCAGGAAACTTAAACCTTCTGAGTCGACCGTAGATCAAGTCTTGTTCCGGTAACCCCCATACTTGATTCGTGCTGCCACTTGTCCCTGCCTCAGGTGGGGTATGGTTCAGTAAGTTGTTAACCCCTTTTCGTGCACACACCGTACAGAGGGCCACGATGAGGGTTTCCACGGCCGCGGACTAAATCCTGTCATCGGGTCAGGGGGCATGGGTGTTTCCGGCTGGTAGCCGAGAGGGGGTCCCCCCTTGTAATCCGCGCGTATGAATAGTGATCCCATGCTAGTCGAGACGATGGTCTCCCCGACTTAGAGTTTTTCTGGAAAGGTGCTTTGGGTGATTTCCTGGCATCCGGGCGATTAATCTGGTGTGTGCTGGTTAGGTGTGTTTTCAACCCAAAGACCGTAAAGGGAATTAGTCAGTGTTACGGTACTGACTAAAGAAATCCTTTACTTGTGGGTAAAGAGTACACCCTCTGCAGAGTTATAACTATTCGAGTAGCCGTGTCCGCGGTTAAGCACTACAATCTGGGTTGGTCAAGTGTCGGTCTTAGAGTCGGTCTCCGGAGGAAAAAAATTAAAATTGAGCATGGTTATTTTGCAGAGTAATTATTGCTGCTACTAGTGTTGTCATGAATATGATTGATAATATGGTTATCATTGTGGGCTAACCCTGTCATACTTATTTTACTTTCTGAGTGTCTCAGGGGCTGGCTAGACTACCCGGGCATTCAGTTTTATTTCCAAGACCTCTCGTGGCGTCCCTCGAGTTCTCAGGTGGTTCTATCTCGCCACTACTCTTGTGGACACCCGACTGCCATTTCTTTTCAAGACCTCTCGTGGCGTCGCTTGAGTTATCGGATGGTTCTGTCTTGTCTGATTTCTCTTTTAGACACCCGTTTGGCATTTCTCTACAAAACCTACCGTGGTGTCACTTGACATCCAACCGGCATTTCTTTTATATTTTCTTTGGATTCTCGGAAGGTTCTGTCTCGTCCGATTTTCCATCAGCCTTCTTTGTTTGTCGCTATCTCGTTAATTCTGCACATGCTATTATGTCATCATGCCATGATTTAATTTCTGTCAGCATGCATATAACATAGTCCAGCATGAGCATAAACAAATAGTTTAGTTCATCATGATCATATATTATCTGCTGCATTCGGTATATCATTTGTTCATAATGTTTGCGAGTACATTGAAACGTACTCACTGGCTTGTCCCTGGTTATTTCATTGGCCAGGTCAGAAGAGTATTATGACGACGTCCATACGAAGCCTAGGATAGCAGCCACGCGGATAGGAGTTATCCAGGTCAGCCGTTCCTGTGGGAATGGAGCCCCATCGACATTGGAGATTCACGAATCGCTTCCGTCATCCACCACCAAAAATCATTATTGTATCATTAGACCTTTACGGTCTTGTATCCAATTCTTGCAATTGCTTGGAATTCTGTATCGAGGAAGTGTCCACCAGCAAACAGAGATCCTGGGGCTGGTGATGACACAAGGGGTTAATTCTGGGATATTGTGCCCCGGAAATCCGGCCCCGACAGATTTGATGGACTATGGAATAAGGAGTGGCAAGAGCCTAAGCTTGGGGATGCCCAAGGCACCCCAAGTCATATTCAAGGATGCCAAAGAGCCTAAGCTTGGGGATGCCCGGGAAGGCATCCCCTCTTTTGTCTTCAATAAATTTACTTGAGGCTATATTTTTATTCACCACATGATATGCGTTTTGCTTGGAGCGTCTTGTATGATATGAGTCTTTGCTTTTTAGTTTGCCACAATCATCCTTGCTGCACACATCTTTTTGGGAGAGACCCGCATTAATCGTGAATTTATTAGAATACTCTATGTGCTTCACTTATATCTTTTGAGCTAGGCAATGTTGCTCTAGTGCTTCACTTATATCTTTTTAGAGCACGGTGGTGTTTTTTATTTTATAGAAATAATTGAACTCTCGTACCTCACTTATATTATTTTGAGAGTCTTTAAACAGCATGATAATTTGTTTAGGTTATGAATTTAGTCCTAATATAATAGGCATCCAAGAGGGATATAATAAAAACTTTCATATTAAGTGCATTGAATAATATGAGAAGTTCGATTCCTTGCATAAAGTTTTGAGATATAGAGATGGTGATATTAGAGTCATGCTAGTGAGTAATTGTGGATTGGTAAGAATAATTGTGTTAAGGTTTGTGATTCCCGTAGCATGCACGTATGGTGAACTGTTATGTAATGAAGTCGGAGCATGATTTGTTTGATGATTGTCATCCTTTGTGTGATGGGTCGGGAGCGCGCGATGGTTAACTCCTACCAACCTCTCCCCTAGGGGCATGCGTGTAACACTTTGCTTTGATGACTAATAGGCTTTTGCAATAAGTATGTGAGTTCTTTATGACTAATGTGAGTCCATGGATTATACGCACTCTCACCCTTCCACCTTTGCTAGCCTCTCTAGTACCGCGCAACTTTCGCCGGTGCATTAAACCCACCTTCCTCAAAACAGCCACCATATACCTTCCTCAAAACAGCCACCATACCTACCTATTTATGGCATTTCCATAGCCATTCCGAGATATATTGACATGCAACTTCCACCATTCCGTTTGTTATGACACACACCATCATTGTCATATTGCTTTGCATGATCGTAAGATAGCTAGCATGATGTTTTCATGGCTTGTCTGTTTTTTGATGTCATTGCTACGCTAGATCATTGCACATCCCGGTACCTTGCCGGAGGCATTCATATAGAGTCATACTTTGTTCTAGCATTGAGTTGTAATTTTGAGTTGTAAGTAAATAAAAGTGTGATGATCATCATTATAGAGCATTGTCCCATGAGAGGAAAGGATGATGGAAGCTATGATTCCCTCTCAAGTTGGGATGAGTCTCCGGACTTTACAAAAAATAAAAGAGGCCATTGAAGCCCAAAAAAAAAAGAGGCCAAAGATGCCCACCAAAAAAAAGAGATATATAAAAAAAAGAGAGAAAAGAGAGAAGGGACAATGCTACTATCCTTTTTCCACACTTGTGCTTCGAAATAGCACCATGATCTTCATGATAGAGAGTCTCCTATTTTGTCACTTTCATATACTAGTGGGAATTTTTCGTTATATAACTTGGCTTGTATATTCCAATGATGGGCTTCCTCAAATTGCCCTAGGTCTTCATGAGCAAGCGAGTTGGATGAACACCCACTTAGTTTCTTTTTTGAGCTTTCATACACTTATAGCTCTAGTGCATCCGTTGCATGGCAATCCCTACTCACTCACATTGATATCTATTGATGGGCATCTCCATAGCCCGTTGATACGCCTAGTTGATGTGAGACTATCTTCTCCTTTTTCCTTGCAACCTCCACCATATTCTATTCCACCTATAGTGCTATATCCATGGCTCACGCTCATGTATTGCGTGAAAGTTGAAAAGGTTTGAGAACATAAAAGGTGTGAAACAATTGCTTGACTTGTCATCGGGGGTGTGCATGATTTAAATACTTTGTGCGGGGAAGATGGAGCATAGCCAGACTATATGATATTGTAGGGATAACTTTCTTTAGCCATGTTATTTTGAAAGGACACGAATGTTTGTTAGTATGCTTGAAGTATTACTGTTTTTATGTCAATATTAAGCTTTTGTTTTGAATCTTACGGATCTGAACATTCATGCCACAATAAAGAATATTACATGGATAAATATGTTAGGTAGCATTCCACATCAAAAATTCTGTTTTTATCATTTACCTACTCGAGGACGAGCAGGAATTAAGCTTGGGGATGCTTGATACGTCTCCAACCTATCTATAATATTTGATTGTTCCATGCTATTATATTATCTGTTTTGGATGTTTTATATGCATTAATATGCTATTTTATATTAATTTTGGGACTAACCTACTAATCTAGTGCCTAGTGTCAGTTTCTGTTTTTTCCTTGTTTTTGAGTATTGCAGATAAGGAATATTAAACGGAGTCCAAACGGAATAAAATCTTCGGAATGATTTTTCTTGGACCAGAAGAAACCTACCAGACTTGGAGAGGGGGGGCAGGAGACCTGCCGGGAGATCACAAGCCTGCAGGGCGCGGCCCCAGGGGGGGCGCCCCCCCTGGCTTGTGGCCCCCCTGCAGGGCGCCTAACCCTAATCTTTGTCCTATAAATTCCCAAATATTCCCTGGATACCAAAAAGAGCCACGAAAATACTTTTCCGCCGCCAGAAGCCTCTGTTCCCGTGAGATCCAATCTTGGAGCCTTTTCCGGTAATCTGCCGGAGGGGGATTCGATCACGGAGGGCATCTACATCAACTCCATTGCCCCTCCGATGATGCGTGAGTAGTTCACCACAGACCTTCGGGTCCATAGCTAGTAGCTAGATGATTTCTTCTCTCTCTTTGCTCTTCAATACCATGTTCTTCATGATCTTCATGGGGATCTATCCGATGTAATACTTTTGTGCGGTGTGTTTGTCGAGATCCGATGAATTGTGGGTTTATGATCAGATTATCTATGAATATTATTTGAGTCTTTTCTGAATTCTTATATGCATGATTTCATATCTTTGCAAGTCTCTTCGAGTTATTGGTTTGGTTTGGCCAACTAGATTGGTAATTCTTGCAATGGGAGAAGTGCTTAGTTTTGGGTTCAATCTTGCGGTGTCCTCACCCAGTGACAAAGTAGGGGTAGCGAGGCACGTATTGTATTGCTGCCATCGAGGATAAAAAGATGGGGTTTTCATCATATTGCTTGAGTTTATCCCTCTACATCATGTCATCTTACCTAATGCGTTACTCTGTTCTTCATGAACTTAATACTCTAGATGCAGGCAGGAGTCGGTCGATGTGTGGAGTAATAGTAGTAGATGCAGAATCGTTTCGGTCTACTTGACACGGACGTGATGCCTATATGCATAATCATTGCCTTGGATATCGTCATAACTATGCGCTTTTCTATCAATTGCTCGACAGTAATTTGTTCACCCACCGTATTGTTTTCCTTCAAGAGAGAAGCCTCTAGTGAAACCTATGGCCCCCGGGTCTATTTTCCATAATATATTTTCAGATCTATAAACCAGAAATACCAAAAATACCTTGCTGCAATTTTATTTACTTTTCTTTTAGTTTTACTTTTGGCAATCATCTATATCTATCTCTATCAGATCTCATCCTTGCAAGTAACCGTGAAGGGATTGACAACCCCTTTATAGCGTTGGGTGCAAGTGTTTGATTGTTTGTGTAGGTGCAAATATTGGTGCCTTGCTTGTTCCTCCTACTGGATTGATACCTTGGTTCTCAACAAACTGAGGGAAATACTTATCTACTTTGCTGCATCACCCTTTCCTCTTCAAGGGAAAACCCAACGCAAGCTCAAGAGGTAGCACCGCCACTGCGTTTTGGTTAACTTCAACAACCAGCAGGGATGAACCGCTGGCTGGATTACTGACAAAAATCATATGGGATCATTTATAACCCGCCATCTCGACATTCCATGGGTTCATGTTGTGCCAAGGACATACAATGAGTGTCGCAAAGATCATCAACTCGCCACACGCTTTTGGCTTCAATAAATTTCAGTTGTCAGCCATCAACCATATGTCGGCTTATGCCACAGTCAACTATGAAGACTCTCAAGCCGCCTCTTCGAGTCGACTTAAGACTCGGGGGCTACAGACATGGCTCGACACATTTGGTCGTTTTCAACAAGAACCTCGGGTCATTGCGAGGAAGACAACTCGGTCCCGGGGGTTGCTGCCTTATTGGCGGAAGATTTAAAGTCGCCCAAGAGGACGAGCCGCCATAATGCGACCGTTCAAACATGGGTGCACTACGCGGAAGATTTAAAGTCGCCGAAGAGGACGAGCCGCTATGATGCGACCGTTCAAACATGGGTGCACTACCTTATTGGGGGAAGATTTAAAGTCTACCAAGAGGACGAGCCGCCATGTTGCGACCGTTCAAACATGGGTGCCCGGATTTATTGGATCATCATATGGTCACTTGGGGGATTCCAACCCACTGGGTTTAGCTTTCATACCCTCTTGGCCAGGCTTTATATGCCATGTTCGAGTTAAACCTGCCTGTTTGCAACTTGCTACTCCGCCATGTGACCCGCCGAACTCTTGACAGTTAATATTGATAAGAGACCCTGAACTTTTATAAGTTATTCTCGCACTAAGACCCTGAACTTGTCAAGGTTTAAACGGCGGCTTTTTTCACGAGAGAGCTGGCTTACAGTGAGCTAGGATAAACTCGCCTTGTCTGCCGTAATCCCTCCGCTATCTGGCCCGTTCGTACTCTTAGCAATGTCAATCTTTTAAAGACCCTGAACTTGCTAAGGTTTAAACGACAGATTTATGTCACGTGAGAGCCGGCTTACAAGATGAAAGGCTTTCATGCCAAGCTTCTTTGAAGCAAAACTTGAGTTTTTCAAAAAACGAAACAAAGCGAGTCTCTTTTTGTCGAGCCTTGAAAGCCGACATTTTTATATCATCATACATTGCATCATACATTGCATCATCATTGCATCGACATATCATGCATCATATATGCATGGATATCCTGGTTTATATTGCAGGAACCGGTTGTCAAACCAGGTTACATATTCCAATCCTTAATAGCCAACATGGCTGGATTTTCATTATGGTTGTTATAACCAGTATTGAGTAATTGAGGTTTTCAAAACCGGGTTATATTATTCAAATCTTAAATAGCCAATGTGGCTGGATTTTTATTATGGTTATCATAACCTATATTGGATGATTAAGGTTTTCAAAGCCCCTTCAGAGTAATGGCTGTTATTCCCTCATCCAAAAATACCAGCTCACAGCAGGGAGCATGGTTCAACATTGATATGCCAAGCATTCAGCAATATCGTCCATATAATGGATATGATTTATTCTGCAATGGAAAGAATAGTCCCGAGTCGCTGCAGGCATACGACCCAGTACTTGGGGGCTACATTATTCAAATCAAGATTATATCAAGTATGCAAGTCCCATGTCGCTGCAAGCATGCACCACGGCACTTGGGGGCTAATGCAAGTTGCTTTTTCAACTCAACACATTATCAACGAACCCGGTTATCTCAGGGAGATGAGCCGGCCTTTCTATCTTTTTCTAAGTCCCAGCACAGTATTATCTTACCGAGCCGGCCCTTGGGGGCTACACGTTGCTCCTCAAGTTTATATGATCAAATCTACAAAAAGTCCCTGCTCATTATTGCATAATGACCCGGCCCTTGGGGGCTACACTACTCAGATCAAATTTTCTAAAGTCCCAAGTCGCCGCAGGCATGCGACCCGGCACTTGGGGGCTACAGTACTCAGTTGTTCAGAACAGATTATAAGGTCCAAATTGAAGACCCGGTCCATCACATACTGATGAGCCGGCCCTTGGGGGCTACACTGGCTGAAGTTTTATAAGTATAAGGTAATTACAAGTCCCAGACTGCTGCAGGCAAGATAACCCAAAACTTGGGGGCGACACAGTCCAATATATTATTGCAAAGCACCAAGTCATCATGGATAAACTTGGAGCTTGGGGGCTACAGGTAATATGGAGATAAAAAAATAGAAGAACACTTTCAAAATATCAATTGTGAGTGAGACTGGTTTCATTTCTGGATGGAAGGTTGCAAAGATCATCTCTTTCGAATTATTCATAGAAAGGCCCAGAAGACCGGCTCAACATCAGATAGATTTTCATCCCAATATATTTATCAAGTCAACTGGAGCCCGCTTGTTTTTAAACCGGCGTCACCAACGGTCATGACCCTGCATTGTCAAAATTCATGACCCGGCAGATTCTATATAAGCAACCCGGCTTCACAGGTTGGAGTGGTTTAACAATGGACGAATTTCTATTGCCCAATATTTTTATCAAGCCGAAGCAATGGAAGCCGGCTCAACTTCATATGGTTTTCTTATCTCCAATAATTTCAACAAGCCAAGAGGATTGGAGGCCGACTTAATGGCATATGGGTGTTTTATTCACAATATTTTGTGAAGGACACGGACTTGCACGATGTTTGTGAAGACGGCTCGTTAATAGGAAGAAGAAACCCGGATTTTCAAGGAGATACTTCTTTAAGCCGGCCAGTGGAGCAAGCCGGTCCTTTAACATATTTGTTATTCTTATTTCAGGAGCTTACCATGAATAAATTCAAGCTAACCTGGGGGCTAATGTCGGGGATATTACCCCGCGGTATAACCCGGCCTGAAGTATGACCCGACCGGGACTTGGCGACTCACTGCTGCGCCAGCCGAGCTTGGCGACTCATTGGTGACCCGGCAGGAGGTATGACCCGGCCCATCGTATGGCGGCTCGTAGGTCACCTCTATTACCGGGTCGCAGGACGACCAGGCCCAAGGCCCAGCGTGTAAGCCGGCGCAAGGCGGCTCACAGAGAAGGCCCAAAGGAGAGGAAGAATTCCCTTACAAGAGAAACAAGACCCGGATTAGGACTCAAGAGAGACTAGTTCGGATCCTACTCCTAGTAGGACTCTACATGTAAACCTACCCCTTCCACTTATATGAGGAGGGGTAGAGCACCCCTAGAGGGACGACTTCAAGTCATTAGAGATAGACAGATTAGAGGCTCTCGAGATTAGAGGTAGCAATATGGCACCCTTGTAATTGAGATCATCCTCATCATCAATACACACAAAGCAGGACGTAGGCTTTTACCTCCATCGGAGGGGCCGAACCTGGGTAAACTCGCGTCTCTCGATTCCGACCAACCCCTCTCAAGCCGCCACATAGTTGCGATGGCCTCACACCCAAGTTCTCTCACGAGGACATCTTGCCGTGACAAAACCACGACACTTTCCATACTATGTTTAGCAGTTTGCGGAAAGCTGGTTATCAATGCACATGACCTACTTTTTAAAACAACAAGGCCTCATGGTCCGAAAAACCACGAAGACTCGGATCACATATATCAACATAAACAGATCGAGTTGAACATCAAATTGATCATCTTGTCACCAAACATGGGTACCTAGTACCTCTCATCATCATCATCATCATCATCATCATTCTCATCATCATTAGGTTTTTATGCACACTTTCCCCACAAGAACCGAGGAACCTTCGTGTGTGCCACACGTCTCACCGTACAAGCTACCCTGTACGTGAGATAAGCCCCCACCAATACCTTTTCCCAGACGACACTATTGGAGAGACCATGCGTTGGTATTCATCCCTCGCTCAACATCATTTCACTTGGGCATACGACCAAGGTTGTCAGAATCATGATTCTGTTATACAATTCTAAGACTTTACGATCCAAACTGACCCATCTGATTCTACAATTTTAGTTTATAGAATCTACGTTTCTACGATCTTGATAGTAAAGATTCTATTATTTGCGATCCTATCATCGGAGCTCCGATCCGATTCAAAATCACGGTTCTGACAACCTTGCATACGGCCCTTGGGGTCTCACCCCTTAATCAATATTTTCACATACATGAGGGTACCAACGATGTTCCTGTAGATCCGAAGTCAAGCCGCCTCGAATTCGCCGAGCGCGGCACCATACCGAGAGTGCCTCTTGCACTCATGTCACTAGTAACGCGGTTCTCCACTAGGGCCGAGCAAGGTACTCTATAGAGGCTCTTTCCCATATAAGAGGTAGCATGGTTGCGCTAGGTGTTGGGCCGGCATCACATCTTAGCATCTAATCCTTACTGAAAACTTTCATTTATTTCCTTTCTCGGGCATCAATGTCACCTGACAGGGTTTTCATAAAACTTTTGATTGAGTTTGCTTTGTGCCCAACCTATAAGCTTTCTACCCATCTTGCATGTCTAAGCAACTACCATAGCATTTAGCTATGCCCATTTATTTTTCTCGGGTTATCAAGGTCAAGGTAATAAATACATATAGGGTGTCACCTATGTCATGCAAATAGGATCAACTACTAGCAATGCATAATCATAAGTTTTGATGCATGAAAATAAACTACACTACGAGCAAAATTTGGGTGAATCAACAAGGTCAAAAGGTTGATTTCCTGGCTCAAAAAAGTCTTCAAGTGCTTATGGTCCTTCTCCAAGTCCTTCATCTACTTCGTTATCTAACGCCGGAACGAAACACAATAAGCAACACAACAAGGCAGAAAAATAAAATTGCTCTAAAATAGGAATCATACTTTTCTAAAACCTCTCTGGCTATATGAAAAATAACCAGAGTAACCCTATTGTTTTTAGAGCTACTGATATTTTTGAACATTCCATATTGTTGGAACCAATGGAAAAATGGAAATGCAAGAAGTCCACACAATGCCTTTTTGTAAAAACGAGTGAAGGTACTCATTAAATAAGGCATGATTCTAGAAATATTTAGAAATTGGTTTCACTGGATTTGGAGTTCAAATGATTTTCCTAGATATTTCCAAAGATGAGAATACATATAGAAATGGCCTAATAAATTAGGTTGAAGACACAGTGCATGAAAAAAATGTATGTTAAGCCATTGTGTGGGTAAAGATTTTAGGAGCATCTAGGAACTTGAATCACTCAATTTGGATTTGAAATGAATGGTCTAGGATCATTTGAAACCTACTAGAAAAAGAAAAGGGAAAGATTTATACCAAATTGGCCAAATTGCCAGATCCGGAGTGGCCGAGGTGCGCACCGGGGAACTGGCGAAGTGGGAGGTGTACTCCGGCTAGTGCACTTTCATCGGGCGAAGAAGGTTTCCATGGAAAATCCGCCTCCACTTACTCCACACGGACCCTGCTGGACAACTCAGCAGGGGCTGACTGGTGGGGTCGCCGGTCCCACCACTGGTTCTTCTTATTACTCACGTCGGGCCCTGCCCCGAGCGAGCGGCAAGGACAATGACGACCAGGCGGGCAGCTCCGGCTATCCGGGTAGGCATGCGGCCTACCGGTGCCTTTAGGGAGGAGAGCCGTATCCATGTGATGTAAGAGGGGTCGCCGGTGAGCTCAGGGGCAAGCACACCGTCGCTCGAGGCAGAGGAAGGCGGCGGTGAGATTTGGGGAGCTCACCCCAGTGCACCAGAGAAAGAAACGAACGCTTGGAGGGCTTCATTGGGGATTGGGTAATCTCCTGGTGGTTGGTGTGGAGGCAATGGAGCTCAGGGTAGCTCAAATTCAAGATGACCTTACGGCGGCAATGCCGGGCATGGCGAGGGGAGGAGGGAGCGAGAGGTGTTGGTCCATGGAGTTTCTGGGAAGGAGAGGAGTTACCAAGGGGCGAGAGGGAGATCTCGGGGTGGTGTATAGGCAGAGGGCGACGAGAAGTGCTCCTGTGGCCACCCGAGAGCTCTCGGGTTCCGTTTGTTCTCGCACATGCGTTGCGTTGGAGGCATCCTGGAGTTGTGGGGTAGCAAGGGAGGTCAAGGAGGAGGCTGTGGTGCGCGTGGAGGTCCTGCCGCTACTGCCAACGAGCAAACCGACGAGGACTCGAGGCCGGGCACTCTTTTTGACCGTCAGCTGCCTGGTCACCGCCAACAGTGGATCTCCAAGGCACTAAATGGCCAACAGATGATGTGTGGAGCGTGAGGTATGGGTGTCTTGACGCATTGGTGAAGTTTCAAAACAAATGGAGGAGTGTGGAGAAAGTTGAGGTAGTGATAGGTCATGTGGCAGAAACTTTGGGCAAGGAACATGGGTACTTAGAGTATAGGCATTGAGATGAACCCTTGTCTGGTGGGCTCATGCAGGGAGGGTGCACAAGTGTGTAAATTTCAGCTCATTTGGATGAAGGGAAGTGGTACTTGCAGTTCAAAGCTGCATTTGATGCCAAAAGCTAGGTTTAGATGAATTGTTTAATATTACACATGAGGATACTAGTTTTGGATGCATGTAGAGGCATTAGTGTGCAAATGATACATTGGCAAGGTTGGGGTTATTTTCAAACACGAAATAAAAATGAGAGAGAGAAAAGTGTCACTACATGTTCTGCCCAGAAGTTAGGCAGGTACATTTGGATATTTTTTGAGTTAAATTGGATTTTGGGATTCACACAAGACGGGAAGAGATGCATGAAAAGGCTCTGGTAAATATTTGAGGTAAAACAAATAAACTTCATTTCACAAAACTTTCAAAACAAGTTTCTGCATGAAATGGAAAATCGGATGATTTGCATGTCAAATGGATGATCTCTTAGTTCAAACTTGGTAGGATGGATATTTGATAACATTTACACATGCATGAATTATTTCGGATTTTTTGGAGAAAATCCCCTCTGCAAATGTTTCAAATCCTTGAAATGGGCAGAAATTATATGTCCCGTGAGTCTCTCTAATTTTTTTGAAATATTTTTGAAGCATAAAAATATTTTTTCCCTACTAAAGACCATTTCTGGCCTTAAGAAAAAAACTTTAAATAAAATGCTTATATAACCTTTAAAAATATAATTTTGTGGTTTTGGGATGTCTTAATACTAGTAGGATCCAAAACTAACTTTGCAAGGTTTTTGTCTCACTTAAATCATAGACTTGTAGTTTAAGCCATGACTCAAGGGTTTTTGAAAATCTAAATTTGGAAAATAGATTTTGGCCAAAGTATTTTTTCAAATAATTATTTTTATGACCTATACCCATGTCATGATCACTGGTAGAGATTTGGAGTTCAGCACTTGAGTAGAATGGCCATAGGATTTTTCCTAAGTCTTAGAGCACTTTTAACAAGCAGAAGATCCAACTCAAATTCAAACAAGAGAAAAGAAAATTTTCAAATAAGAAGAAATAAATTCCAACTCAATCACAATCAAGGATCCAAATAACACTATTAGCTCTAAGTTACCGCGAGGCAAAATTCAGTGTGCTACACGTAACAATTACAAGTACACTGATTTGGATCTAACATCTAAAAATACAAAGTAACTCCTAAAACTAAGAATTACAATAAAATCTCTTGGAAACACCTTCTTTGCGGTATCAATCTCTACTAGAAGAAATACTCCAAATACTTTGGTAAAGAGGCTGCAATTGGACTGGAGCAACGATGGTGTCCCTCTTTCACCCGCACGAACATTACCAACAATGTTTTTTGAAAACACCTTGAATTGCCCATCCAAAAAGATGGGAAACCTTGTTCGAGAACGTACTGGGGCAGTGTATGATCCCCTAGAAGTGCGGGTCATCGAATCACGATATCTCTACCATGATTTCGATGAAAGATTTCACCTCCACAAAGAATCAAACCAACAAAAAAAGCTTGACATTCCAACATAAACTCATCAGATCTGAATAATCGGATCTGCGAGGACAGAAAACTCTCAAACCTCATGGCAGCGCCAAATGAACGAGCGTACTTTTATTCTCACAAAATACAATGATCACTAGACGTTGATGAAGAACATAACAATTTTGAAGATACGAGGCCCCTCACCTCACAGCGCCAAGATGGCAGTCGGAGGCGAGGGGACCAACGGTATCCCTATAGTGGTTGCAACGTCGTTCACAAAACCCTCACCTTGTTTACCAGCATCCCTCTAGTATTGCATTAATTGTCTGGCACCAACCTAGCGATGGTCCTTTAAGGCTACGGAGGGCCATTTTGGCCCCAGGAGTATATGCTCCCGAATAAACAATAAACTCAGAATAAATAAGGAATGAATTAAAAAAATATTATTTTTTGGATGTTCATGTTAGTTTAACTAGTGTGATTAACAACTTTTTCATGCGAAACGAGATCGCGGTGTTTCGTTAGTGGGAAACCAAATTTGAATATAACATCTAGAGGTAACATTTGGTGTCTGATAGGCAAGACTTGTCAGCTTTTTCTTCCCTATTCCTTGGCGGCTAGGGAAAGCTCTTTCCTCCATGTTGTGCTGGAGAGCCCGTGGATCCACCTCTCCTATGCCTATCGTTCCATCAGCCAGTGACGGGGAGGGGAATTGTAGTGCCTCTGCTCCGGTTAGTAGTTTAGGTTAGGATTTTTCTTAGTCCTAGCAGGTGCGGTGCCCGAGTTTGTCTTTCATGCTCTGATCCTCTTTGAGTTCGTCCATCTGGACGTAGTCGACGGAGCTCTAGCGTAGATTCCTGACGTCTCGTTGAGGCACTAAGGTTATGGTTTCTCACCGTGCGGCAAGATTTGGTGCCAGGTGCTTCAATCTATTCAAGGTTTCAACGGTGACGACTACGGCTCCAGGACACTGGTCCTTCGAGGCACATACACAAAGACTTTTCGGTTGTTATCGACATGGTCAAGCCGGCTCCGGTAAAGGAGCGGCGACATTGGCGTGTCGGCGGCTCGTTGTGGCGATGGTAGTGGTCGTTTGGTTGTCTCAAAATCTCAATGTAATTTCTATTATGTTTGAGGTGCTTTGTACTTTCTGTGAACTTTGATGATAGATCTGGATCCTTTTCGCAAAAAAAAAACATTTAGTGTTCTATTTTTTTGATGCAAGTCAAAATGCTTAAATTTTTTCTCTACAAATTTGCAGGTAGTATTTGGATGTGACTATGAACACATCTAAACTTTTTTTGGATTTGTTTTACATTTGAAAAATAGCATTTTTAGCGAGCGGGAGGATGTGATCTAGGAGCCGAATTGGATTTCTGCTACAATATACTATATCACTAAATCTCCTAGGATTGGAGGCCTCACAATCAATTGAGGTCTCCAATTGGATTTTGTTCACCCAATTTTAACCAGGTCAACAATCTTTTTCATTTATTTTTTAATACAATACACTATGTTCCTAATTTTTAAATCTTCATAATTAATTGAGGTTTCAATTTAGAATTGGGTCATCCAATTTTGACCGGGTCAACAATTTCTCAAGGAGCTCTCCCATCAATTTATTTGAAGTCTCTATGTTTCCTAATTTTAAAGCTCTTTCGTTCGATTGAGGTATTCAATTTTGAATTTGGTTTACAATTTTGATCGGGCCAACGATTTTTGAAATCAATCAGCAGCAACAGGCCTATAAAAATATATTAACCCTCGTAGACTCCTATCACCACAAAAAAAAACCACCATGTAATATTATAGCCGAATAAAGTACACGCAACCAACGATGAAAAAATATCCCCACATAAATATGGGTTGATTAGTGAATAACAAAGAATCACACCGCGAAAGGCCCACCAATAACCGCATTATAAATAAACATAAAACAAACTCCACCGTCTCCCCCACGGGCCAAAGTAAATACTCCATTTTAAAATATAAGGATTATTAGTTTTTTGGGAAGTCGGGTTTATGTAATTTTGACCAAGTTCAGAGCCAAAAATATCGACTTGCACAATATTAAACAAAAATATATATTAAAATTCATTTCCTGATGAATTTAATAACACCGACTTGATATTAAGAATTTTGATATATTTCTCTACAAATTTGATCAGACTTAAAGAAGTTTGACTTTTCAAAAAAGTAATACACCATATATTTTGAAATAGAGTGAGTAAAGAAATTTGAGAATCCCAACAAATTCAGGGACGCAACAAAGCGCGCCTAACCCTTCTAGTAATGGCTATATCATACTTTTATGCATTCCATAGCAAAGCAAGGGTAGGGCAGGTATTGTTTAGTTAGTTTTCTGTACTCAAATCAACTTTTATGTTATATACACAAACATAACCACATGTGAAAAAACATAGGCAAAAATTGGATGGTTGGCATGGCGGTCGCTAAGGTGTGGAGCGGGTTGATACTGCCTACAGAACAGGCAAAGTATTTGTGTGCGGTCGCTAAGGTTGGAGCCGGTCATCCAACTCTCGCCGTAAATATCCATCCATAATACAAACAAATTAAGATATAATTCATTCAAACAGATGTAAATTCGATATATTTTACATAAACTGGACAATATTTCGTGCATTCAACAAATAAGACCTAAAAAACCCTAACCTAGCTTGTAGCGGACTATAACCTCGTAAGCCGGGCTGGCCTGTGTCACATCCGTCAACGTCGTTGGAGTGGTCCTTTCAATGGCAGAAGGGCGCGGCCGCCCTACCTGGCCGCTCGGCGTTTGTGGAGGAGCCACTAAGTTTCCTTCTGTGTCGTGCAGAGGGCTGATGCGGTCAACGCCGACCCTGCTCGGGGAGCCTTACCCTTGTCCCTATCGGCGGCGGCCTTGCTGAGCTACCAGTAATCACCGATCTTGGCGAGCTCCCCATCGAGGTGACTTACTCGCTGCACGGACATCTCCGCGGTGGTTAGCGACCGATCGCGGGCCCAGGCCTCCTCAAGGTCGGGGTCCGCGCGGACCAAGGCCGATGCCTCGTCAGACCTTGTGAACGCCGTCCGGCGCACCTCGTTACGCCGCTCCCGCATCGCCGCCTCCCTGGCCACCCTCTCCTTGCTTCAATGCGGCTGTCAGAGATCCGGTGGCTCGCAGTTTTGGCAGTCGATCATTCAGCTGCTCCCGGTCCTGCGTATTGGGACCTCCATCGAGGTGGGCTCTGGGACCTCCACCCTGTTCTGGTTCGACCGGTGGGCGGGAGCGTCCCCCCTAGCTGCTCGCTTCCCGGGACTTTTTGCCATCGCTGTGGATCAACGGATCTCTGTCGAGGCGGCCCTTATTGACCTTGGGCGCTTGGCTTTCCGGCGGCCATTTGGGCCCCCGGAAACTATTGCTTGGAACGAGCTCCTGACGACTGTTGCCCTCAACGAACCGGACGTTCACCAGAGCGTCGACCGCACCTCGTGGCACCTAGAGCCTTTGGGCATGTTCTCCACAAAGTCTCTGTACCGGGCCATAGCTGCCACTCCCGCCCCGGAGCCCTTCCAGTTGATCTGGAAGATCAGGCTCCCCCTGAAGATTAGGATCTTCTTGTGGCAGTGGATCCGCGGCCGGGTCCCATCTGGCGTGGAGGTGCTCAAGCGTAATGGCCCGGGAGACGGGCTGTGCCCCCTATGTGGAACGGCGGAAGACTCGAATCATATCTTCTTCTCGTGCGTGTCCGCCCAGTTCCTCTGGACCTGTCTCCGTGAGACCATTGGGGGACGTTGGTGTAACACCAACCTGCCTGACCTCTACGCCGAGATCCAGGCTTCCCCCCCTCCGGACCGCCACATTAGATGGCTGACCATTGCGGTCCTCGCTTGGACGCTTTGGACGGTCCTAAATAAGCTTGTAATTCAACGAGTTCCTCTCAGACGTGCGACTGACGCGGTGTTCAAAATGTGTGGTGATATGCAGCTTTGGCGGCCGCTTAGCCGCCTCCAGGATCAGGACGCCATCAACTCCATCATCGCAGACCTTCGGACGTTGGCCTTCCGCTTGGCGCCGCCGCTCCCTCCACCACCTCCAGAGCCAGATTAGATGCTTTTATTGCGGTTCCTCCGCCTTGTTGTGTGTTTTTAGGGCTTGTTGAGCTGTGCCCTCAGTAGAACCCCGTACTTGTTGTCATGCTACCTTGGGTGCATGTGTGTGTGGATTTGGTCTTATGATTGTACTCTTGGTCTGGTGGTTTGCTTTATCTATAAAGCGGGGCAAAAGCCTTTTTCGGTAATGCGGCGCTGGCCGAAGTAGGGTTTTTTTTTGAGGTTGCGAAAAGGGTTTTTTGGATGAAGAGGTTTTGGGTGTGACCGGAGTGTCAAACATGCACGTTGCTGTGGTCCATACGCCCGCAAAGCTCTCCTAGTTTGTGGGCCTACTTTCAGCACGGAACTAGGTCTGGTCTGAACTTTGTTCCGGTTTCACGAACCGATGAGCGCAGGATTTTGTTCAAAGCCATATTGATATATCAACATAAACAAAGAAATGGACTTCAAGCGTAACTCAAGGTTTCAGAAGTGAACTTGTCAGTACATCGAGTAGTTGGATAAGGACGGCCGAGAGAGAATATAACTCCAATTTGTACTTTTTCCAGTTTACATGTGTATATGCATACAGCACGAGTGATCCATGAATATAACCCTTGTTAGAATGCCCTAGATTTTTTTTTTTTTGGAGACAAATTACAATTCCCTAGCTGAACATAGAATTGTAGACTCAAAAACTAAAATCCGGCCCAACTATGTCCGAAGGGGCTTAATCACAGTTTTTTTTAGGGAGAACTTAATCACAGCTCTTATTACAGATGTTACTCCCTCTGTAAACTAATATAAGAGTGTTTAGATCACTACTTTAGTGATCTAAACGCTCTTATATTAGTTTACGGAGGGAGTACATATTTCCCCCCCCCCCCCCCCCCCCCACACACACACACATCAACAACATTCCAGACACCGGTCCGGTCCCAAGGATTTTGAACTTTACAAGTTTTTATCATGTGCAAGATAGTAAAATGTATTCACCAACACCGTCCTGCTTTTTCTAAATCAAGAGGACTGATGGCATACGTTCACCTGCACAAAGGATATGTGAACAAGTCCCCTGTTAACTAGTCTAGTGATTGGAACTGAAGGAGAGTAAGCACAGATCTGATGACTGGCGAGCACCATCCACGTCAACCATCTACAAATAAGCAACATAAGAGCAATTAAACTCAGGGCTCTATAACTAAACGGAAAAAAAGAAAAAAGAAATGTATACCTTGAATCCTATATGATCATAGAGCCTCCGAGCTGGCAAGTTATCCTTATGTACATGAATATAAATACTTTCAGCGCCTACAATAAGGGGTGAAGGTATCAGCGCATGAACCCCTAGTATCTGTGGATTTACAATTCCAGACAAGCCTAATGCTTTACCATCGAGTCTTGCAGCATCAATGGCCAATAACAACATGTTGCTGGCAATCCCTTGACGCCGTGCATACTTAGCAACACAAACATTGGTTAAATATCCAAATTTTGGCTGATCTGGCTGATAGATCCTAGAGTAAAATGGCGTGTTTCCAGGCTCCTGTGAATAATTTCGAAATGTAACTTCCAAAGACACAGGCAGGAGTAATACAAAGATATTGGTGCTATTTTCCATACCGCAGGATATGTCTCCCCATATAGAGGATGCCTGACACATAGATCTACCGTACCAACAACACTATTCAGCACAGTTCGTGTAACGTCATCATTCTTTACCTGCAATATTATTACCGTGGACGAGATGTTAATTAACCATGAAATATAAGGAAAATATAATCAAAGCAACTTTTAAGAGTGATTGACAATGTAGACCTAAATATATTTTTTTACAAAAGATCTCTAACAACAGAAAAGTGAAGTTTTAACTTGTCGGTTGTTGGGTAGCCATTTTCGTGTGTCTTCCCTCAAAGCATATTTCAGAACTAGCATAACATACTATTTCGTGAACAACATGCATAACTCAAAATGCAGTAATAAATGGGTTACAAACAGCTTTACTCTCATACCGCAACAAAACAGGTATACTTCTCTCCAACCTGCCTGCTACATCGTTTCTTTAAAGCGTGAAATTCCTGCAGTGAGATGACTGACGATGATACATTTGACATATTACAAGAAAATGATACACGGCTACAAGTGTCAACTTTTAAATGATCAGCTGGTGGAAAATGGGCACGTGTCGACATCATTACCATCAGCTGGTGGAAAATGTAACACAAAAATATGACTAACTGATTACACACGTACCTGTGATGCAAACTTTCTTTTGAAGCTTTCAACATAGCTGCAGAGAGAAAAGAACGGTACAATAGATTTTAGTTACAAGGATATTAACAAACAAAAAGTGCACCAACACTGTAATTTAGATACTAACCGATCGCCTGACTGATCTTCATAGTGATCTTCTGCTCTCAACCATGCGGCAATCTATAAAGTCTTGGTAAGAAGAGATGTAAGGCATAGTGGTAATGTAAATGTTATTTCATTACTTCATACTAGCACCAACTAAATTGTGAAGGTAAATGATTTGGAACATAAATGTTAGTATCTATAAATCTCATGCTCTGAGCTTATTAGCATGAGAAACAAGACAGGTAGTCTATTAATTATTGTCACTAACCCATCATAAACACATCTGCCGACCATGTCAATCAGAAGTGGACGACTTTAATTTGTTGCCCAGAATCAGCGAATGTATATTTTTGCAAGTAACAAGAATAATACCCAGTATTCCTCATCCATTATAGCCTCCCGAGCAACATAGCGACCAAAATATCTTGTGTATTTGCAATCACTTTTCTCAATCGGGGGTCGAAGACGATTGAAACGGAGATCGGATGGTTCTGCTGGATGCAAAGGTGTTGGTGTCGCTGTTGTCCTATTGGATAAGCTTGATGAAACCCCAGGGATGGATGCTTTTCTGGCAACATTAACAGTATGGGCAATCATTTCCTCTTTTCCACCGTTCGTAGAAACCACGGGTTCATCTTTCCTGAAAGAAAAAACTGATTTTGCATGAAAATAATGCACAACATGGGTAAAATGTAAGCGTGGTGTTACATTTTAAATATCTATGCTAGTTCTATGCTTACAAAGCAAGAAAAGACCACAAGATTCAGAAACCTAATGTAGACAAAATTGGGTTCTAGTCCTATGACGAGTATTCCCTTCAAAGTACTGTGCAGTTCTGCATCCGAGAAAACACACACCAAGGTCCGCAGCATAATTGTTTTCCAGAACAACATAGCACTATCTTTATCTTCTCCGTTTGGAATAAACTTTGTAGCAAAATACTGGCGAATAAAACCAGCAATTGGTAAATTACACAACAATCCAACAAATAAGGGTGTGAATCGGATCCTAAATTGAACTATCTGAGGAAGTGACTACCCTTTAGTGTCATGATGAATTGATGAATACATCTTGCAACGGGCAATCAGTGTTCAGCGAAGTTCTCAAATCCCATTGATCTACTTCCTCCCTGATTCAAGCAGGCATGTCCCTTCCTTTACTGCAATGAGCAACTAAGAACACGAAATCCCTCATTCCTAGCAGCCTACGGACCCGGTGACCAAGCTGACTGCGAACGCAAGAACCGAGTAAAGGGTGCTCACATCGGCGTGGCGGCGAGGCGCCGGCGGAGGAGGACTCCCCGGCCACCGAAGCCGCGCCGCCCGCCAGCCAGCGGCGGCGGCGGCGGCGCGACGGCTCCGCTCGCCATCCCGGCCCTGCTAGCGCCTAGTCCAACGGAGCAGGGGGTGGGGGTACTCTCCGGCGGCGCGGCGAGAGGAAATGCTGGTTGGCGTGCGCCGTGGTCTACCCGGCCACCAACCTCGTGGCTGCTTCTTCCTCTCTGCCTTCGGCTCTCTGCTAGCAGTAGCTCAGCAGTCAGCTCTATCCGCTTCACTTTTTCTGTGGGCCTGACGCGTCCGGTTTGATGGATTGGGATCTTTTTTCCGGTGGATGGCCGCCGCCTACAGCTTGTTCTTGTTTCGTGCGCACGAAGCGCCCACGTCTCGGCACGGTGGCCCCGCAGCTCTGCTGTGCGAGTGCATGATCGGCCATATAAGGCATTTTGTTTATTATTCATTGCATTATTATCCTTCTGGTTGCGTTTGTGGGTTTGTACCACATGTGCTTGCTAAGGAGAAAAGCATGGCGATATTTGTATTTTGGGTGGGGCAAGAGGGATGTGAGGGGGACAGGTTAGCATATTTGGAACAAACTCATACTAGTGCTTTTTGCGGAAAAACGAATAGACTATTTTATGGAATGCAAATTGAGGATCATGCTTCAATTTTACATTTGTTGTCTAAGAGCATCCACAGCCGGACTTGCCTAATATGACTATACGAGCCCCTATACGTCCCCCGACAACGCCCGTCCACCCTCCATTTGTGTGTTTGCGTCGGTCCCTCATATCCAAACACCCATATTCATGTGATCCCATGCAACGTAGATTAACACAATGTAGATAAATACATAACATTCATAGGATCGGACATTAATTAGTTCAACATATAACCAGATATAGCAAGTTATAATACATAGATAGTTGGATAGCTTCATTCCACATACAACTAGATACTGGTAGATATGGATAAAAACACCACTTCCTTGTTGGGTCCTTCTCCTTGGCGTCTCCCTAGCGGTGATAGTAATACTAAGCGTATGCATCGGCGACCGAGGGGCGTCGTCGTCATCGTTGGTAGTGCCGCCTTCGGACAAGGACAAGAAGGAGTGTCGTCGTCATTGTTGGGCGACGTGGACCTACTCCTTGGCATATCGCTCAGCATTCGCTATATGGGCGACCTTCTGCTTAGCGAGCCGATCGAACTCCTCGAGCCTGAGACTCAATGCCTTGGTAGTTTTGGTGGCGACGACGACATCCGTCTCGGCCATGGTCAACGACCCACGGATGACACCGTGGCTGAGATCCTTCTCGAGGCAGAGGACAGGGCAACAGGTGGAGATATGCGCGACCCGCAGCTAGAATGGCCAGATTTGACTTGTCGCTCTGCCTCGCACGACGATTGGTTAATGACCCTTTGAGATCTGGTTTGGATTGTGATACGTCTTCATTGTATCTACTTTTTCAAACACTCTTCATCTTGATTTGAATGAAATTAATTCGGACTGACGCTATTTTCATCATAACTACCTTGATGTTATTTTTGTGCTGAAATAAAAGTTCTTCGGATTGGACGAAACTTTTCGAAGATTGTTTATGGAATAAATAAAAAATACTGGAGCAAAGAAGTACCCGAGAGGACTTATAGGCATACTAAATGGTGATGGAGATGGATGAGATTTCTTCCGTAATCGAGTCAGTTTGTTAGGGTTTGATCCCTAGTATCCACTATGTTCTGAGGTTGATGTTGCTACAACTTTGCTATGCTTAATGCTTGTCAGTAGGGCCCGAGTGTCATGATTTCAGATCTGAACACTTATGCTTATTATGATTATATTTGAGTTGTTAATCTTACTTGCAAGTTGTATGCACCTGTCATCGTTCTGAACCCTAGACCCCCAAGGTGACCATGAATTGGGATATCGACAGGGATGACTTTGACTTGAGGAGTCCACGTATTCACTACGAAACTTGGCATGGTGTCAAGATATGACCTGAGTATACTGTAGTAAAAATTTGAGAAGGTTTTCACAAAAAATTTAATGTCTAAGTGAGGGATCACTAGAAGAGTGTTTAGAGGGGGGGGGGGGTGAATAGACTACTAGCAGGAATTAAAAAACTAACATTTTCCCAAGTTAATTGGTTGGTAGATTTTAGCAGTTATAGCAAGTCTAACACACCCTACACATGCAAGTCAACAAGTATGGCAGCGGAAAATAAAGACATTGCACATGGAAGTAAGGAGTTGAGATAGGGAGATCAAACGCATGAGAGACACGAAGATTTTTCCCGTGGTTCCGATAGGTGGTGCTATCGTACGTCCACGTTTATGGAGTCTTCAACCCACGGAGGGTAACGGTCGCGAGAGTCCACGGAGGGCTCCACCCATAAAGGTCCACGAAGTAGCAACCTTGACTATTCCATAACGGCTTCCGTCCACGAAGGACTAGCCTCACTATGGGTAGATCTTCACGAAGTAGGCGATCTCCTTGCCCGTACAAACTTCTTGGTTCAACTCCACAACACGAAGTAGGAGGCTCCCAAGCGACACCTAACCAATCTAGGAGGCACCACCCTCCAAAAGGTAATAGGCTCGGCAATGTCGATGAACTCCTTGCTCTTGTGCTTCAAGATGATAGAATCCTCAACACACAATCACTCTCTCACAGATTTGGCTTGGTAGAAGAGATTGGATTGGTGGAAAGCAACTTGGGGAGACTAGAGATCAAGATTCATATGGATGGAGTGGAATGGCTTGATCTCAACACATGAGTAGGTGGCTCTCTCTCAGAAAATAGGATGGGGCAAGTATGGAATAGTTCTGAGTGCTTCTTTTTCGAGTGGCTGGTGGTGAAGGGGTATATATAGGCATCCCCAAAAATCCAACCGTTACACCTAAAGTGACCAACTCGGTGACACTGATGTGTGAATCTCGGTGGTACCGAAGTGACCAAAAGGCAGTAACTTTTGAATCTCGGTGAGACCGATATATAATTCTCGGTGGTACCGATTAGGTGACCAACGGTCAGAATGCACAACTCGGTGACGCTGATTCTCAATTCTCGGTGGTACCGATTCTTGACCATGGCTAACCAGAGAGTTGGTCCAGAAACTCGGTGGGACCGATTCACAATTCTCGGTGGTACCGATTCTTGTGAATGGCTATCCAGGGAGTTGGTCCAAAAACTCGGTGAGACCGACTGGCAAAACTCGGTGGTACCGAAGACTGAAAATAGCTAAACAAAAAGTTGGCAACTGAACTCGGTGGCACCGATGCAGAATCGGTTGCACCGAATGGCTAGGGTTTGGCATGAGTCTATCTGAGTTTGGGAATCGGTGGGACCGAGTGGGAATTGTTGGTTGCACCGATTTTGGATGTTTGGCTTGGACAGACTTTTGTCGAAGAGTTTGTGGGTGTTTTTGGTGACTATCTCTTGTGCACGTGGAGCATCTTGTTCACCAACAGTACCTTACCCCCTTTTAATAGTATTGGCTTTCCTATGGACTCAAAGTGATTTCTCACAAAGTAAAATGTAGAGTCCTCTTGCTTGAAGCTTTGCCAATCCATTTCCTTGCATCTTGGGGTTTCTCCACAATCCTTTTGCCAACCCTCTCTGTGGACTTTATCTGAAATACACTAGGTAAAAGTATTAGTCCAAGAGACAATGTATGTTGTCATGAAATATCAAAACCACCAAGGGAGCATTTGTGCTTTCAATCTCCCCCTTTTTGGTAATTGATGACAACATACAATCAAAGCTTCAAATAAAGATATGCATAGATATTATGAAGACTGTGAGAGACACATGACTTAGATTTGCTCCCCCTAAATGTGTGCAATCCCTTTAAAGGATGATTGCTTTGGAATGCATGGACACACATATAGTAGAAGGGATATAATGAGTCATGTGTATCTTGGCTATATGCATCAAATATATGTGAATAAGATGTATCCTTGTTCAAGACTTCACCCTTGCAAACAATATGTGCAAGAAGCAAGAGATCATCTTGATCAAAGATATGATGCATATACTTACCTTGAGTTCTTGAGCATTCTTGTAGTAGAGATACACTTGAGAAAACAATGTTAGGAAACACAAGAGTATTCTACCAATCTAAAGCAATAGAGCTCAATAGTACCAAGATATGGAGAACATATAGAAGATAGTATTCCTTAAGATTGATATGTCTCCAAGATCATTTAGAACTTTCTCCCCTTAGATATGAAAATAGTAGATCATCCTCTCCCCCTGAATCTTAGTATGTAGATATTGGGATTGGATAGGGTGAGAAAAGTCTAACATGAGTAGTCAAATGAAATAAACATATTTTTCTCCCAATCATATTTTTCTCCCCCTACTTTGATATTCTCCCCTTGTTTGTATAAGTATAAGCTATGATATTCTCCCCCTTGATTGTATCTCCCCCTTTGCATTGAAGCATGTATCTCCCCCTTTAGCTTTGAAGCTTTGGTATTTCTCCCCCTTTGGCATTAATTTCTAAAAAGGTCCATACACAGGGTTAGACACAGGGATCATGGAGTAGGAAGGGATCCTTGAGAACAAGGGTCATAGAATGTAGGGATCATGGAGAGCATTGAAAACTGAGGGAATCATGGAAAATAATTTCTCCTCTTTGGCTGATCTGAGAGCTTGTAAGACTTCTCCTCCTTTGAGTTAGGGATCCTAGAATAAAGTTTCTCCCCTCCTTTTTAAAAAAAATAAGGGATCATTGAAGAATTGCTAAGTTTAACAAAGGATAGGGAAGATAGCAAGGTCGGTGGCTCCGAGGCAAATAAGTCGGTGGAACCGAGATGTGTATTTGCAGCCTGTCTGCATAATCGGTAGAACCGAGTCATTTGTATCGGAGGCTCCGAGGGCTAAACAGAAACTTGGCAATGTTTGAGAAACTTGCAAATTTTGGAAAACTTGTAACAAAATGTCAAAAGGATCTTCAAAGGAAATGCAAAAGACTTTACAAAGAGATATCAACTAGAGAAGATTTGAGTGGTTCCAAGAAATCTTGCAAATAGAGAATAAACCAAACAAGATACTTAACTAGATGATGGGTGGTGACTAGGTCACCTATATTAGAGTATATTGACTTAGGAGCCAAGCAAGAATGCTTGATCATAGGTCATACTTATCGTTATGCTCAAAATGGGGTTACCATTTTTTGATTAAGCATTTTAATGTTTTCATATCACTTGAGTTGCTTTAGCTCATGACTTGGAGTAAAGCCTTTTCAAGGATATGAGTACATACCTTCAAGTGATGTTGATGACGTAGCTTGTAGGTGAACTTGTTGAGGGTGCTCGTGGTTGATGAGGTTCATCTTGAGTTGGGAGCAATCCTTCTTGTTTTGGTACTCTTATCACCTACATAGGTTAGTCATGCAAGGAAGAACATGATATGACACGATACTAATTGTGAAATTCAAATAAGTGTCAAGGATATGTTTTTGTTGTCCTCTTCCTTCCATCATCAAGAGGGGTTGTGGATACTTGGCTAAGACAAGATTGCTTATGATTGGAGTTGATGGCAATCTTGTGGATTGAAGTTCTTCCAAGTACCTACAAAAGGTTAGTTGCAATGCAAGGGAGCATATATTTCCATGGAATAAAATAATATGTCAAGTGTATCACGGAAGTATCATGTAAGCTCATGCCCTTGCATGCATCCGAGTGAGTCTAGCTCAAGTTTGAGGCATCAATGATCTTCAACTCACTCCTCAAGTGACAAAACACTTTCTCATCAAGTGGCTTAGTAAAGATGTCGGCCAATTGCTTGTTGGTACGAACATGCTTAAGATCAATATCTCCTTTGGCAACATGATCATGAATGAAATGATGTCGAACTTGAATATGCTTAGTTCGAGAATGTTGCACAGGATTATGACCAATTTTAATAGCACTTTCATTGTCACAAAGTAATGGAACATTTTTAACATGGATTCCATAATCCTTAAGCGTTTGTGTCATCCATAGTAATTGTGCACAACATGATCCGGTAGCAATATACTCAGCTTCGGCAGTAGATAGAGATACCGAGTTTTGTTTCTTGGAGGACCAAGACACAAGAGATCTACCAAGAAATTGACAAGTACCCGAGGTGGATTTTCTATCAACCTTGTCATCGGCATAGTCCGAATCGGAATAGCCAACAAGGTTAAAGGAAGATCCTTTGGGATACCAAATGCCAAAGTTTGGTGTTTGTATCAAATATCTCACAATATGTTTCACGGCCAAGAGATGACACTCTTTAGGTGCAGCTTGATATCTAGCACACATGCAAACACTAAGCATAATATCGGGACGGGAGGCACATAGGTATAGCAATGAACCAATCATAGATCGATAAACTTTTTGATCAACCGGTTCGTCCTCCTTGGTAAGATCAACATGTCCACTAGTAGGCATAGGAGTTTTCATACCTTTACACTCTTGCATGTTGAACGTCTTGATCAAGTCCTTGGTATACTTGGTTTGAGAGATGAAAGTTCCTTCTCTCGTTTGCTTGATTTGCAGACCAAGGAAAAATTTCAGCTCACACATCATGGACATCTCATACTTCTCGGACATCAACCTTCCAAATCTTTCACTAAATTGTGGGTTAGTAGATCCAAAGATAATATCATCCACATAGATTTGGCACACAAATAATTCACCATTAACTCTTTTAGTGAATAAGGTTGCGTCAATTTTACCAATTTCAAAACCCTTTTCAATGAGAAACTTCGTTAAGCATTTATACCAAGCACGTGGAGCTTGCTTAAGACCATAAAGAGCTTTACGAAGCTTGTAAACATGATTAGGTTTCTTAGGATTCACAAAACCAGGGGGTTGCTTAACATAGACTTCTTCTTCAATCTCACCATTTAAAAAGGCACTTTTAATGTCCATTTGATAAAGCGTGATATCATGGTGATTAGCATAAGAAAGAAGAATGCGAATAGCTTCAAGTCTAGCGACGGGGGCATAGGTCTCACCGTAGTCCATACCTTCGACTTGTGTATATCCTTGGGCTACGAGACGCGCCTTGTTGCGTACGACTTGACCGTCTTCATCTTGCTTGTTCCGAAACACCCATTTGGTTCCGATGATGTTGTGCTCATCCTTGGGCTTCTCCACGAGTGTCCACACTTCGTTCCTCTCAAAGTTGTGAAGCTCTTCATGCATAGCGTTCACCCAATCCGGGTCTTCAAGAGCTTGTTATACCTTCAAGGGTTCAATGCTAGAGATGAAAGAATAATGCTCACAAAAATTGGCTAAGCGAGTTTTAGAGCGAGTGATTCTCCGAGTTTGTATGTCACCAAAGATTTGGTTTAGAGGATGGTTCTTGGTCACTCTTGCTCGAACTCGGGGTAGCTTTTGCTTGTTGGATGGTGGAGCTTCTTCATCATCATCATCATCTCCTTCGTCTTCGTTGTTGTTGAAGGTGTCGTTTCCTTGAGATGGTGGTGAAGGAGGTTGTGGTGGATCTTCATGATGTACTTCCTCCTCTTCATCTTGTCGTGTACCGCTTGTGGATGCCTCCATGTCGTGTTGAGGATCACCTTGACGTGAAGTAGGGGCTTCCACTTGAGTTGACGAAGTACTTTCCTTCACCTCCATGGGGCGAATCTTGCCGATGGACAAGTCTTGGATAGCTTCCGAAGGGTCCTTATCTCCTACATCATTTGGCAATTGTTCGACTTGCGAACCATTAGATTCATCAAACTTCACATCTACCGTCTCTTCAACTTTTTGAGTGAAGTTGTTGTAGACACGGTAAGTGTGAGAGTTCGATCCGTAACCGAGTAGGAAACCTTCATGAGATTTAGGAGCAAATTTAGTACGACGATGCTTATCAAGAATGTAGCACTTTGAGCCGAATACCCGAAAGTATCCAACTTGGGGTTTGTTACCGGTGAGTAGCTCGTATGCTGTTTTACCGAGAAGCTTGTGCAAGTAGAGTCGGTTTGTGGCATGACACGCTGTTTCCACGGCTTCCACCCAAAAGTGTCTTGGCGTCTTGTATTCGTCAAGCATCTTTCTTGCCATCTCAATAAGAGTCCGGTTCTTCCTCTCAACAACTCCATTTTGTTGAGGTGTGTACATAGCCGAGAACTCATGTGAAACACCTTCTTCGTCAAGAAAGGTATCTACATGGGTGTTCTTGAACTCCGATCCTTTATCGCTTCTAACCTTCTTGATCTTCACTTCAAACTGATTTTGCGCTTTGCGAGCGAAGTTCTTGAAGATCTTTTGCACCTGCGACTTATCATCAAGAAAGAATACCCACGTAAATCTGAAAAAATCATCAACTATAACTAGACCATAGGAATTTCCACCGAGGCTCTTGTAAGCATTGGGACCAAAAAGATCCATATGAAGTAACTCGAGTGGTCTCCTAGTAGTCATGACATTCTTTACGGGATGACTTCCACCTACTTGCTTTCCAGCTTGGCAAGCACTACAAAGTCTATCTTTGTCAAAGATAACATCTTTAACACCAAGTATATGATCACCTTTGATGAGCTTGTCTAGATTACGCATGCCAACATGTCCTAGTCTTCTATGCCAAAGCCAACCTTTAGAAGATTTTGCAATAAGATAAGTACGAGGTTTGGATCTCTTAGTGAAATCTACAATGTATAGATCACCTCTACGGTTACCGGTAAAGACCATGTTATGATTATCTTGATGAAACACTTGGCAATCTACTTTTGTGAATAGCACATTAAAACCGAAGTCGGCAAGTCTAGATACGGAAAGAAGATTGTAGCCAAAGGATTCAACAAGCATGGCGTTTTGAATAGAGCTATCATGGGATATGGCCACCTTACCAAGACCGAGTACCTTACCCTTGGAGTTATCTCCAAAAGTTACATACCTTCGCGGTCTATGGTTTGGTGTAATCTCTTCAAACATCTCTCTATCTCCGGTCATATGATCGGTGCATCCGCTATCGAGAATCCACTCTTTTCCTCCGGACATGTAATCCTTGAAGTTTGCCATGAGACTTAGATTCTTCATGATCTTCTCATGCTCGATGTCGAACAACTCATCTTCATCATAGTAGCCATGTTCCGTATTGTCATCATCAAGTGGGAAATCCTCGTCACAAAGAACAAGAGATTCGTTAAGGTTGTGATCATGACAATGTTCAAATTTATGAATTTGAATGGCTTCTACAATGATGTTGTTGATAGTTATGACATCTCCTTTAGCACGCATGAGGTCTCTAAGCTCAAATAGATAGTCATCAAACTTGGGATCACTAGGCGTCATTTTGTGAAAGACAATAGTTTTATGAAGAATTTCATCAAGATTACTCAATGAATAACTTGGATATCGTTTCTCCAAGTCATTCCACAAAGTATAAGAACATTCAAATTTTTTCATTTGATTAAGCACAATTCTAGGCAATCCTCTAACGATAAGATTAACAGTTCTAAGATTGCATAGCATATCAATTTCCTCTTCGTATGTGGGATGTAAAGGATCAATGGGAGGTACATAGGGGTTCTTAATATACTTGCTCAATTGAAATTCATTGAATAGCTCAAGCATCTTATATTTGCATTGACTATAGTACTCCCCATCAAGAATAGGCACTCTACAACTCAAACTTCCTATACTAGACACATCCATCTTCCTCCACGGTGATGAAACCGAAGCAATGGAGACCAATGCTCTGATACCAATTGAGGGATCACTAGAAGAGTGTCTAGAGGGTGGGTGAATAGACTACTAGCAGGAATTAAAAAACTAACATTTTCCCAAGTTAATTGGTTGGCAGATTTTAGCAGTTATAGCAAGTCTAACACACCCTACACATGCAAGTCAACAAGTATGGCAGCGAAAAATAAAGGCATTGCACATGGAAGTAAGGAGTTGAGATAGGGAGATCAAACGCATGAGGGACATGAAGATTTTTCCCGTGGTTCCGATAAGTGGTGCTATCGTACGTCCACGTTTATGGAGTCTTCAAACCACGGAGGGTAACGGTCGCGAGAGTCCACGGAGGGCTCCACCCATAAGGGTCCACGAAGTAGAAACCTTGACTATTCCATAACGGCTTCCGTCCACGAAGGACTAGCCTCACTATGGGTAGATCTTTACGAAGTAGGCGATCTCCTTGCCCGTACAAACTTCTTGGTTCAACTCCACAACACGAAGTAGGAGGCTCCCAAGCGACACCTAACCAATCTAGGAGGCACCACCTCCAAAAGGTAATAGGCTCGGCAATGTCGATGAACTCCTTGCTCTTGTGCTTCAGGATGATAGACTCCTCAACACACAATCACTCTCTCGTAGATTTGGCTTGGTAGAAGAGATTGGATTGGTGGAAAGCAACTTGGGGAGGCTAGAGATCAAAATTCATATGGATGGAGTGGAATGGCTTGATCTCAACACATGAGTAGGTGGCTCTCTCTCTCTCAGAAAATAGGATGGGGCAAGTATGGAATAGTTTTGAGTGCTTCTTTTTTGAGTGGGTGGTGGTGAAGGGGTATATATAGGCATCCCCAAAAATCCAACCGTTACACCTAAAGTGACCAACTCAGTGACACCGATGTGTGAATCTCGGTGGTACCAAAGTGAGCAAAAGGCAATAACTTTTGAATCTCGGTGAGACCGATATATAATTCTCGGTGGTACCGATTAGGTGACCAACGGTTAGAATGCACAACTCGGTGACGCCGATTCTCAATTCTCGGAGGTACCGATTCTTGACCATGGCTAACCAGAGAGTTGGTCCAGAAACTCAGTGGGACCGATTCACAATTCTCGGTGGTACCGATTCTTGTGAATGGCTATCCAGGGAGTTGGTCCAAAAACTCGGTGAGACCGACTGGCAAAACTCGGTGGTACCGAAGACTGAAAATAGCTAAACAGAAAGTTGGCAACTGAACTTGGTGGCACCGATGCAGAATCGGTTGCACCGAATGGCTAGGGTTTGGCATGAGTCTGTCTGAGTTTGGGAATCGGTGGGACCGAGTGGGAATTGTTGGTTGCACCGATTTTGGATGTTTGGCTTGGACAGACTTTTGTCGAAGAGTTTGTGGGTGTTTTTGGTGACTATCTCTTGTGCACGTGGAGCATCTTGTTCACCAACAGTACCTTACCCCCTTTTAATAGTATTGGCTTTCCTATGGACTCAAAGTGATTTCTCACAAAGTAAAATGTAGAGTCCTCTTGCTTGAAGCTTTGCCAATCCATTTCCTTGCATCTTGGGGTTTCTCCACAATCCTTTTGCCAACCCTCTCTGTGGACTTTATCTGAAATACACTAGGTAAAAGTATTAGTCCAAGAGACAATGTATGTTGTCATGCATTATCAAAACCACCAAGGGAGCATTTGTGCTTTCACTAAGGGAAAAATCAATTGGCAAGAAAGCACACATGTGTGTATTGAATTCTTATTGGTGAAGAGATTGAAGCCTTGGATCGATGACATGACATGAATCCATCCGTCCATACTCCACACCCAAGAAAAATATCTTGCCTTAATTATCTCATCCTTATCTCTTCACCATGTACTCTACCACATCCACACATATATCTAGGTAGCATGAATCCAACCTCATATAGAACCATGGACATGACGAACACTTCTTCCATGCCATGGCTGGCGGGGCGGACGACACTTGCTTCACCCTCCGTCTGGGAGCAGGATGCGGCGGGGTGGGGAGTGTTGGGCACCGGGCGGCCGTGCGTGGAGCGGGTGCCCTGGACGCCATGAGGCTCGTCGTCGGGCATAGACGCGAGCACGAGCATGAAGCGACCGTCCAGCTCCGGGAGCTCTGTTCAGCGGCACAACTACTTCAACAGGTTATGCATCCCGAGAGGCAGCGTCATGGAGGCGTAGTTTGTGGCCATGTAAGTTAGCTTCCCGTGCTTCTCAATCCACGAGGCTGGTTGCTAGCTTGCTAGTCGGATAGTACTAATCTAATCTTGTTTTTATATGTCTAAGTATGATGTCTCTAGCCATCTAATATATTTATAATTCTCCTCATCCATCAAGATCTTTCTCTTCCAATACTTTTTGAGAAAAAAATATGCATAACTAATGTAAGAACTAATTTCAAGTAGGATAATTAAGTATGTAAGATAAAAAAATCATGACAAATACAAAAGATTTAAAAAATCCATTTTTTTCATGGTAAATAATTTAGAGCGTGAGGTGCGCTTCAAATTTCAGATCATTTGGACATACGGTAGCTCTCAGGAAAATATAAAAATTGAGTCAAAACAATACATGAATAGTAAGCTTCTTTATAGACCCTAAATTTGTCTTTTTGTCGAGAGCTACTCAAATGTCCAAATGATCTAAAATTTGAAGCACACCCCATGCATAAATTTTTTACCACAGATTTTTTTTTGGAATTCTTTGAATTTTTCCAATATTTGTTTGAATTTTTCTTCATCACAGGCACAGATGAGTCTGGGCACCGAATCACTACTCTCTGCAGTCATGTACTTCTGTTGACCTTGTCACCCTTTTCTTTTGTTTTTTCAGGATGAGATAGAATGAGAAATTTTAGAAGGTTTGACAGTTGATGTCATCGATGAACAAGAGACTGATGAAGCTTTACGACGTAATTAGATGTGATTGCTAGCTGACGTGTTGACTGTTGTGTTATGTGAGATAGTACATTTGCACTTGTGTATGTTGTATGACAAAGCTTGAAACATGTCTATGTTAGCTACCCGTGGAAAAGAAACCATATAATTGATTTTGAATGTGCATGTTTTGTCTTATCTTTGTTTGTGAAAAGTTGATCGTAGTAAATTTATTACTGTCTAGCTGATTTTAGGACTAATTAAGCCTCGTTAAGATCACACATTGCACACAGTTTATGTAGTACAAATGTGAGCAGTGACCCCCCCCCCCCCACATTGCACACAATTTTCTGGATCCAATTGTGTGTGATGGCATTTACATCACAAACAGTTTTTTATTTTAGTCGTGTACAATGACTTGCGCATTACACACAATTTTCTTGAAATAACCGTGTATGATGCTAATCCGAAATGCACACAATTTTTGTGTTGAATTGTGTGGGATGTACCCCCAATCACAAACAGTTTTGGTAGCGTGTGCGATGGACTCCCCTTATCACACACACATGCAAGGTGACGGTTTGAAACTACGTCACTGAAAGGGGGTAAAAACCATTTGCTTAGGACCATCCTGCAGTAGTGCGAGAATGGGTGATGCAGGACACTAAAGTGGCTAGCAAATATGGATAGCTGAAAGTGCAAAAAGGATCACAAGATCACATTAATTAGTGATAAAGAACTCAAAAATTATTATAAGCATATCATGGTCTACTTTAGGAAAATTGTAAAACTAATGCAACTCCTAGGGGATGTGTTCGGAGAAGCCGAAGCTCGTTGTGCAATCCCAACACATAATACACGAGCGATTTACTTACAATGACCTTCAACTTAGACCTCACCGCGGAATCAACGACCACACTTTTATGTAAATTAATGAAATAAGAAGGCATTGACTCATAAGACATTCACTAAATTTCGTCATTAATTCACTTAAGGTATTTTACAAATACATTCATCTATTACTCCCATTCTACCTCAAAACTATTGCCGAGAATCTTATCTTCAAATTAGTGATCCTAGATTGATTCTCGCAAATTCAATTATACCACCTAGAATACTTATCATTGTTATTATCAACATATTGCCAACTATCAATTACTATTCAACTCTGCAAACAAATATAAGTGTAGCAAGAGAGTTCTAATCGTTTTTAACAGGACTACCACCATGCTCTAACAAGTATACGTGAAACAACAGAACAATTCTATAAATGCATGGACTATGAGTAACTCCCTAAGCATGTGTACCGAGGTATCGTGATTGACTATGTCACAAAATAAAATAAAATAAAAATAAAACAAAAGACACTCCAAGCATAACACATATCATGTGAAAAAAAATGTAGGTCCAACCAAGACCGACAAATAGTTATTGATGAAGCAAGGTGGAATGCCTACGGGGCATCCCCAAACTTAGGTGCTTGGGACTTCTTGAAATATTATCACTGTACTTACATTGACAACAAGTTGTTCATGTGGCATCACTCTGCAGCTTATCTTCGCCCGCCCTCCATTTTCTCCACATTATTAGGTCAATATTTACTCTTACCAAATATTGAATAAAGCTAATGCTACTGAAGAAGTTTAGCAACACATTGCTCTTGTCAGTACCTTTTGTCTGTATTGTTGCTTACATATATAGCTAGTTGATCATGTAGCATAACTCTGCATCTTAGCTTCAATATCCTCCATGTGTTCCAATATTACCATATCTATATTTACGCTTAACAAAATGTAGAAATAAATGCAATATTTATGAAGAAGAATTTGTGGTAAACTTCTTGAATTGCCTCCCATCAACATGGACAAGGGCTTTATAGAGCCAGTCATAACTACTAACATAAGTTCATCCTTCTCATCCCTTCAAACTTTGTTGTAGTACATATTTGGATAGGCATGACTATAACTGTTGTTTATTTTTGGCCTTTGCATCAGATTACATGTTTAAAGTTTATTATGAAGAACTTCATAAACATAAGTTCGTCCTTCCCAGTTTTAGTTTTCAGGTGTACAACCAAGTTCCTTATTCATACCATGTACATTAAGCAGAGATAGTGATATTCTTTAGCACTTCATGTGTGCTTGTGTTCTTGATCTATAATCCAGTGGTGTGGTGAGGCCGTCACACTTGCACAATTTCATTTCCTACTTTGTCTTAACTATGAACATTGCAATATTATGTTAATGCTATTTTAAATTGTGTTACTTTATTCGCCAATATGCAGGCCCGGTCCTCAAATTTCGGGGGCCCGGGCTGAAAAGAGAACATGGACCCTTTAATATAAGAATCAAAATGGTTATTATAAATCTATATAAAAACTTAAACACATAAAAATAATACCATGTTTTATAAATATTATAAATGAAAAAAAATCCAACAATCTTAGATGCAAACTCAATAATCATGTTGTTCTCTATGGAATGAGAATAAGAGACATATTTTAACAAAATTCTAGTGGTTGTGGTGACCGGTAAGCGTGGCGTGATCTCGTCTCGATGACTCGGCTTCTCGACATGGCCGCTGGGTGGGGGTGATGATTGTGCGCCATCAGCCAAGACGCGCATGAAATCAAGAATTGGTCAATGGATATATGAGATCAAGCCAAATTACGGCTACATCTTACGAGCAAAACTACAATCACGATGTTGCAGGAAGAACTAATTTTTTATTATGGTAAAACCGATACCGAAGAAATTTCCTTGACTTCAAATATATAATCATTCAAATAAGAGTTACAATGGCTCTATATGAAAATATTAAGGTCAAAGTTGGATGTATTATACATCACTAAATAAAGCTAACGTAACAGTTGACATCAATTTATAAAATATAAATCAACTTCTAAAAATATATGATATTTTAGCACAATTCAATGTTTGGTGTGTTCTGTAAAGAGCACATAAAAATATACTATTAATTAGTATGGATAAAAATAGGGAAGGCGAGTACGCCAGATACCCTATTCCGGACCAGAGCATCAATTTTTTAGGGTCAACCTCTTTTTTGACACAATATTTAGGGTCAACTGAAGGCTAATTCTACTGAACCGATGATGCCCCAGCCTGGTCTGGCCCGCCACTGTTTTTTCTTCTCTTAGAAGAGGCCTGCCAACAACATCGATACATGCTAAAGAAAGAAAAAGGCCCAAGGCCTAGTATGCTAAAGGATAACACTTCGGTCGTCTTCTCGGTGATACACCAGCGAACAACTTAAAGAGCTTTAATGGCACCCCCAGAAAGCGGTTGTCGATCGTGGTAGAGGTGCTCGTACATACCTGGGCAGGGGCTCGGGTCGGCCGCCCCTCCCCCCTCAGGGCCGGCCCTGCCAATATGAATGGGATAAATTGACAACACATACCGTTAATTGACTATGAAAGAGAAACAAGCAGAGAAACCCATTGCTTGATCCTCTAACATACATTACAACAAAGAAGACAAAACATATTGAAGATAGCGAGACAACCTCAAAGTCATGTCTTACTGTAGCGCTCAAGACACTCACCAATAACAACGACACAAGCTCACTGAAGTTGCAGCCTGAACTAGTTGACTTATTCAGTCTCAACTTCAAGCTGAAAGACATGGTTCAGCTCAGGTCCGACTCAAAGTCCAACCTCTAAGGAAGATTGTAGAGAAGTATAGTCCATACATTATTGCTAACCAACTAGAGTTGAAGGATATGAGCGTGAAACAAGAGCAGTGTCATCAACTTGCTCACCTGCTTTTGTAGAAGATCCCGGACAGGGCTAATGTTTCTTGAATTGTGTTGAAGTGCTCTCAGTTCTGTATATTATTTTGGTTGCACCTTTCTTTGCACTGGTGGCGACTTTTGATGCCCACTATATGTAATATGTTGTTTGGTTGCATTTTATTATCACTGTCAGTGAACTTTGATGCCCTGTGGATATAATATGCCATAATTTCTTTATTGTATAATATAGGTTTATTCTTAGTTCTGGGTCATTATTTCTTTGTTGTGTATTGTTGGTTTTTTCGAGCAGATTGTATAGTGTAGGTTAATTCTCACTTACTGTATATAATATTGTCAAAAGGGCAAAAGTACCGACCATCCAACGGGCCAAAACTTTATCCGGACGCTATCGGAATAAAATGAGTATACGACGCTAACGGGCCGACATGCATAGCGGGCCATCATTGGGTCAGTCCACATTTCTCTTTTGATGGGACGAAACGTGCATCGGGCCCTGTAGCCCACTGAACATAAGTGGACCAAAATCAACATGGACCCTTAACGGACTGGATGGGCCCACTTTCCTTAAATAGGCCCATAACCATCATGGTCCATTAGCATGCATGCCCAAACTTAATGCAGACCGTTAACAGGCTGAAATAAACCACGAACGTTATTGGCTCATACAGGTGACATGCAGTTAACATATCAAATCACAAGTCGGGCCTTAATTGGCCCAGGACAAAAGGTGGATTGGATTTGAGATGTGCCAGTGAGCCCATGAGCCATCAGCAGGACGATATCTATCTCGGGCCATGATTGGCTCTATTACACCGTGGGCCGTTAACACACCGAAAGCCAACTTAAGCCATAAATGCGCCGATGTACTACGTGAGATTTAAGATGCCGAAAGTGAGGGCGGGCCAAAATTGTGCCACGGAGAACATGGACCATTAATAGGTGCGAAATGTCAGTCGGACCACAAATGGCTCAAGTGTCACGCTGGTTGTTAATAGGCCGAAAGACACACCGAACTGGAAAAGGCCCAACTCAACAACGGGTCACTAACAGCCCGAAAGACACACGTGACAGAAAACGCCCCAATTCCACCACGGCCCGCTAACATGCCAAAAGAATCATCGGGCCACAAATGTGCCGAAGTGTACCGTGTGCCTTGAGCATGCCGAAAACAAACCGGGTCATAAATGGGCCCCAAGGCATAGTGAACTGTTAATGCGTCGGCACTGCCGATGGGCCTCAATGATGTCGATGGACAACGGGTCAATGGCGGGCCGAATTGGCACCCTTGTTATGGGTCGTATGGCCCGTGGTTGAAATTGGGCCATCTGCAAGCAGACCGTTATGGGCCGACCTGCTAACTTTTGCCTAAATCTTTTGGGCCTCTGACTAGGCCGGCCTTTTTAACTAAATGTGCCACGTGTCACTGTTTCATTGTCGTTTATTGCCGTTAGATGGGCTACACTTGTCGCAACGCAAAGCTAACACGTGGTTTCATTGGTGAATGAGAATCCAACACGTGAAAAATTGTCATTGGTCGAGGTTGTTAACGAGTATTGGATCCAAAAGCCGCATCCGATACCTTAACGGCGGCCTGTTACGATGGCTGCCATGTGTCGGTTACCCTTGATGAAAACACTTCCATGAAGCGCCATTTATCATCATGGGAGTGGACACTTCCGTGATGATAAATCGATTATTGCCATGGAACACATCCCCGATAGCACATGTATGATTTTCTTCATTCTGTCATAATTTTTTTACGAATATACATGGGTGATAGAAAGCGTGACCTACTGTGACAAAGGCATATCATCACAGATGTATTCTTCTTTTGTAGTGTGCATCGGTAGAGGAAGACCACGGTCTGAAGCATGAGTAGTATGACAAGGAGGGAACATAACCTTATCCCTGCCCACGCCTGCAATGATATAGCCGGCGCCCTACCCCCATAGTTGGCATCCGCGCCACATGAGATAGCTAAACACACAACAAAGAAGAGTTTGTTCATGATGGTGATTAGAGTATCTTGGGGTCTTGCCAAAGGCTGGTAGAACGTAGTTAAATTTATAGTATAGAGGACCAAGGAAAAACTTGAGAGGGGTATGACCATATTCATGAACCAACAAGTCAAGCATCCATATAAAATAAAATATGGACACAAATAGTTCATACTTCTAGATCATTAGGGGCCAAAGCCCCCCTGTTTCCATTCTCCAGTAGCAGACCCACGAAAACTTGAGAGGGGCAAAAATGTATGACCATATTTATGAACCAAAAAGCCAAGCATCCATATAAGCTAAATATGGGCATAATTAGTTTGTACTTTTAGATCATCAGGGGCAAAGGCCCCCCTCCCCCGTGATTCGATTATCCATGGATGGACCCAAGGAAACTTTGTAGAGGGGCAAGAATGTACGACCATAGAAATGAACAAACAAGCAAAGCATCCATATATAAACTAGAATATATGCATAATCACTTCATTCTTTTCTTTTAAATCATTACAGGAACCCAACAACCCCCCTCCCCTCGTCCACCGGTTCCATTATCAAATAAACGCAATGTTCAAAACCCAATTCATGTACAAAGTAAAACTACACGAAAGTAAACACTTTGACTGTAGGTAAGCTCCCTGATTTTCAACTTTGGTTAAGTCGATTTTTTGACCATTTATTCTTTTTTTCTTTTTTTTGCCTTCTTGGGTTGAATTTTTGACTTGCCCTTGTTTGAGATCAGTAGATCTACCTAATGGACTGGAAGCGTGTTACCCATTGCCAAAAAAATTCTTTCGTTTTATGTGTTTTTTCTTTCTTTTTTAGTCGCCATTGCTTTTTATCTATGGATGTTTTTGGGATGTTGCATGAGTGTAAATGTGAACATGAAATTGTTGTATAGTATGTGTATAAATTACAGTAGAGCGTGAAAATTCAAAATTTGCTTTTGTAGCTCGGCCTCCATGGAGGCCGGTTTTTGAAAAAAATCAAAATTCTTCAAAAAATATTATTTGTACATTTCAAAAAATTCTGAAAAAATACAGATGTACATAGAGGCATAAGACACATGTTTGTAAATTTTCAGAATGAAATACGTTGAAATATGGGCTGTGCAAAAAAGACAAATCAGAGGCATTTCAACAGATGAGATTATTCATCACAGAAGTCCATGAATTTGTTCTTTTTGCACAGATCACATCTCAAGGTATTTCTGTTTGAGATTGTATTTACATACACATCATATCCTTGTATAATTGTATAATTTCTTTTCAGATTTTTTTGAAACCAAAAGGTTTGGTTTTTGATATTTTTTAAAAAAAATTGGCCTCCATGGAGGCCGAGCTCCAAAATGCCCTTCTTGTGAAAACTGCACCATTATTTGCTTATTCATTGCATATTAAAAAAGTGCAATTTCAGTAAAAAGTTTTGTTCAAGTTTTTTTTAAATCATTTTCTTCCTTCGCAAAGTGTAATACCTGTCATTAACACATTTTTCTTAGGAAAGTTCATTATTTTGATTTGCTTTTAGTTTTATTCTAGTTTTTCTTCCTTTTTAAGGGTAATATCAATTCCCCTAATCCAGTCCTTCTTACTAAACTTCTTTTTTGCGAGGAATCACTATTGTGTGATTATTCTTGCTTGTTATAAAAAATACAGTTTCTGCATAAATTGTGTACAATTTTTTTCCATTGTTCGTTTCATTATTTTCATTTCTATTTTTTCCATTGCAGGAATATCATCAAGTAGAACTACTAATTAAAACTAGTATGCTAAAAATCTATGTAAAAGCCGAAATAACATAGTACCAACACTTGCAATTAGTTGTAAAGACTCATTCACTTGCGAATAGCATATATTTATCTAAAAAAAGGACTGTATAAATATCTAGTGGAGTTTTAACACATTAAATTACAATTCCTTGATAGAGGTGACAAAATATATTTATATGAAGTTAAAAGTGATCCACTAACATAATAATTTCCTAAAAAATCATGCTTTACAACATAAACGATTATTATTTGCGAAAAATGTGCAATAAACATAGCTAGATTCTAAATACTATATTTTTTGTTTAAACTAATAATGTGGTCATGTTCAAGATTTAAAAAATAATGTAATGCGATCTCTTTTCATCAGGAATGCTCTAATGGCCTTCTAATATATCACTATATTCTAGTTTTCAGGAAAAACGTAATGATGTCAGATATTATAGAACCAGACTGTATAGAAAAACTGACAGATGGAATACATTGTTTCAGCCTCTTTACTTGAGAAACCATAGACGTGATGGTAATCGTACGATTATTCATGTGCATACATCAGGAGTGACATGGAAACCCACATGATTTAGTTTCCTAGTGAAGTTAGTTGTTGCATTTTGATGAGACCAAGCCTTTATTATCTATATCAAAATTCGAGTTTACCGGCTTATAGTTGGATATCACAATCATAGGATAGCCACTTAATCCCTTCAGTTCAATATAAACTCAAGTCCCGAGAGCATACATTATTCTCGCAAACCTAGAAAGAAAATAGCATTACAAAGGTCATGTGCTTATCATAGGATAGCCACTATACCTTCAGTTCAATAAACTCAATGAAGGAGGAAGGTTGGATTGGAGAGTTGATTCAGGTTTCTAAACAGGATGAAGGGGAGAGGGTTAGCCTTTACTTGTTGCGCGCCTCGCCTCGCCTTCATCCCCTTGGGCACTTTCACTGGACCCACACCCTCTCCTCCATGATCTGTATCCTCTCCAGAGATGGTTATTTGTTGTATGCTCTGATTATAACTATAGCCTCACGAGAAGTCCTATACTCACATGAATGAACCTGATCTGAAAATAATGATAGAAAAACAAAGTGTAGACTGGTGCTATATGTAGCTCTGTTGCTGCCTCTGGCCCTCCTAATGAAAGCTATAAAAAGTCTCAATCAAATCATAAAAAAGGAAAGAAGGAAAACCTTAATCACTCTTTCCCACACACTTTGATCACTAAAAAAAGTTACTGTAGCAGAACTCAGGCAAAAAGATATGCAAGATCATCTCATTGTTTCTTGCAAGGACAAATCAATAAAAAGTGAAGCAGATGCACTACACGTAAATACTCCCTCCGTTCCTAAATATAAGTCTTTTTAGAGATTTCACAACGGACTACATACATAGTAAAATAAGTGAATCTATACTCTAAAATATGTTTACATACATCCGTATGTAGTCTATAATGGAATATCTAGAAAGACTTATATTTAGGAACGGAGGAAGTTGGAGATATGACAGTGGCAATGTGATTGTACTCACTTGCTCGCACCAGAGCTGAGCAGCAGTGACGGCCCCATTCGTCCGCCCGTGTGTCATGGCTGGCTACAGGACCTCTCGCCCGCGCTTGCTCGCTAGGGTTCGCTCAGAGGCTATGGATGGACATATTCTGTGATTGAAGCCAACTCACTGGAGCACCACTCGCTGGCGGCGCTAGCCACATGACTAGCACGCTTGTACTCTGGAATTCAAAGAATGAACCAAACGATAGACGCATGACGGCAATCTGCACTAATCAGGTCTTGCACCCGGGGGAGAATCCATGATCGACAACGAGTGGTCGGCCTTGACCTTGGTGTGTGTGCCTAGACGTGCACGACAAACACAACAAGAAGAACCCCCCCCCCCCGCCACACGCTGCCTCCTGGATCCTCGTCACCTGCTGCTGCTACGCTTCATAGGGGTGCACCAAGAGGAGGTTGCGAGGAGGGGAATGATACGTCTCCAACGTATCTATAATTTTTGATTGTTCCATGCTGATATATTATCATTCTAGGATACTTTTTGGGTATTTATTTACCAATTTATAATATTTTTGAGCACTAACCTATTGACCCAGTGCCCAGTGCCAGTTCCTGTTTTTTTGCGTGTTTTTGCCTTTTCAGAGTTACAATACCAAACGGAGTCCAATTGCCACAAAACTTTTTGGTGATTTTTTTGGACCAATACAAGACCTAGAAACTTCGGAGGAGGGCCAGGAGATGCACCAGGGGCCCACCATATATCCAGCCGCGCCCCCTAGGGGGGGCGTGACCAGATATGTGATGCCCCCCTGGAGCGTCCCCCGACGTCGTTCTCTGGCCTATAAACTCACATCTAGCCTAAAAACATCATAAGCGCTCCCGAAACACTTTTTCCGCCGCCGCAAGCCTCTGTGCCGACGGGAGGCCATCTACACCTCCGTTCCGGCACCCTGTCGGAGGGGAGATCAATCACGGAGGACCTCTTCATCAACCTTGCTTCCCTCACCATGATGTGTGAGTAGTTCAACGTAGACCTACGGGTCCGTAGGTAGTACCTAGATGGCAATCTCTCTCTCTCTCTCTCTCGATCTTCAATACAATGTTCATCGCATCTTTGCCTTGATCTATCCTATGTAATCCCTTTGTATGGTGTGTTTGTTGGGATCCGATGAATTGTGAGTTTATGTTCAGATTATTCATGAAAAGTATTTGAGTCAAACCTGATTACTATGATACTTATTTGCATGATCATCATAGCTTCGTAATGCTCTCCGATCTATTGAGATAGTTTGGCCAACTAGATTGATATTTCTTCGGTGGGAGTGGTGCGTTGTAGTAGGTTCAACCTGACGAGTTTCTATATCCAAGTGACAGAAGGGGACAAGTTGCATCTTCGTGTTGTTGCTACTAAGGATAAAACGATGGGGTTTATTCATATTAGTTGAGTTTACTTTGTCTACATCATGTCGTCATTCTCCAAGCATTACTCCGTTTGTCATGAACTTAATACGTAGAGAGGCAAGCATAGAAGCGCTCTTGAAGTGGAGTAATAGTACTAGGTGTAGGCAGGAGTCGGCCTATTTGCTTATGGACGTGATGCCTATATACACATGATCATTGCCGTGAACATCGCATAATTATTCGCTTTTCTATCAATTGCCCAATAGTAATTTGTTTACCCACAGTATGCTTTGCTTATGAGAGATGCCACTAGAGAACTCTACGTCCCCCGGGTCTATTTGATTATAAATTCACAAACGCTATCATTACCTTGCTGTTATTTATTACCTTTTATTTTATTTTGCACTTTACTATTATCTACAATTATCTACACAACTCACTTGCTTGCAAATAACGAGATCAAGGGGATTGACAACCCTCTTGCCGGCGTTGGGTGCAAGTTGTTTGTTCTTTTATGTGCAGCCGCTAAAGACGGTTGAGGATTGGTATTCCTATTGGTTCGATAAGCCTTGGTTTCATAACTAAGGGAAATACTTACCCACTTTGTGCTGCGATTACCCGTTCCTCTTCACGGAAAACCCAACGCAGATCACGAGTATCAGGAAGGATTTCTGGCGCCGTTGCCGGGGAATACCATCACCAACTATCAAGTAACTTCGCACAAAATTTCATTCACTTGTTCTTCTTTTTATTTGTTGTTATATTTAGTTTGTCTCATAAAAATCAAAAATACAAAAATATTTACCTTTGCTTGTTACTAGTTCTTGCTTGAAGTCATGGCTAGTTCTTCTTTTGTGCATGTCACTCCCAATAATGATGTTATCAATTTTACACAAAGGGAAGGAGAAAGTTTGAAGGATGCATGGTATAGGATTTGCCATGCCCAAAATAAAGCAACTAATAAGCTATCCACCACCAATTTGCTTCATAATTTCTATGTTGGTGTGACAACTTGGTATAGGTTTGTCCTTGACACCATCACCGGTGGGAACTTCTTAATGTGTCATACTTTGGATGCTTATAATGCAATTGAAAATATTGTTGGAACACCACCCCTTATCGTTAATGAAACCAATTTGACATTGGAACATGTTATGCAAAGGCTTGATGCTATTGAAAAGAAAATGATCACTAGTGAGCCTATTGAGGAGTTAGATAAAAAACTTCATAATCATATCACTCAATTTGGGTCACGGGTAGGAATAACTTTGAAAACTGTAAAGGGAAAAGATGCTACTATTGATAAGAGGTTAGAACAAGGATTGAGTAGAATTGATAAAATGGAGGAGGTTATTAACCAAGTGAGCTCCGCTTGCACACCATCCAAAACTAGTGTTAGTACCTCACAAGACAAAAATCCCAAGTTCATATTTATTCCTAAGAGCATTAGTACACCTCCTTCCAAAAGAAACGAAGATCTCAAAATGATTAGTGTTCACCCCAACTTTTTGAAATTGATAAAGGAACCTATGGTAAAGCCTTCCATTGTTCCAATTAATCATAGTTGTGTTATCAAGGAGCTGAATGTCAAAGATGACAACACTTGAAACTATGCATTATGCCTAGCTAGGGGCATAAAACAATAGCGCTTGTTGGGAGGCAACCCAATATGTATCTTTATTTTTGTTTTTAATTTCTATTTTTGTGTGATAACATGATTGTTGCCTCTGTAATGATTGTGTTTTTATGTTTTAATTAGTGTTTGTGCCAAGTAAAGCCTTTGGGATGACTCACAAGATGAGTAGAAACGATGCTGAATCTGAAACAGAAACTTTGACTCCAGTGCTGGAATTTTCATTTTTTTCTGGAGCGTGATAATGATCTGAAATTTTAACACAGTATTGCTATACAAATTCCTTACGTTGTCCTAATTCGTCAGAATTGTTAGAGTTACATAAGTATGGGCTCATTACAAATTTCTACAGATTGTTCTGTTTTAAACAGATTCTGTTTTGCTTGCATAGTTTGCTTGTTTTGATTATGCCATGGACTATATCAGGGGGGGTGTAAGCCATGGGGAAGTTAGAATACAGTACCTAATATGCAAAAATGAATTTGAATCAATTTATCACAGTACCTCAAGTATGCAATATGTTTCTTATACTAATGGATCTCACGAAGTTTTGTTGAGTTTTGTGTGATTGATGTTTTCAAGTTTTGGGTGTGATCACGATGGACTACGGAATAAGGAGTAGCAAGAGCCCAAGCTTGGGGATGCCCAAGGCACCCCAAGTATAATTCTAAGGAGACTCAAGCATCTAAGCTTGGGGATGCCCCGGAAGGCATCCCCTCTTTCGTCTCGATCCATCAGTATGTCACTTGGAGTTATATTTTTATTCATCACATGATATGTGTTTTGCTTGGAGCGTCGTTTGATTTTGTTTGCTTTTACTTCAGTTTGTCACAATCATCATTTGCTGGACACACCTATTTGAGAGAGACACACCTTCATGATAATTTGCTATAATACTCTATGTGCTTCACTTATATCTTTTGAGCTAGGCAGTTGCTCTAGTACTTCACTTATATCTTTTTGAGCACGGTGGCGTGTAGATTTTATAGAAATAATATGCTCTAATTCTTCACTTATATTTATTTGAGAGCTGAGTAATAGTGACGGTAATTTGCGTGGGTCATAAGACTAGTCCAAGAATATTAGGTATTCAATGAATGATAATCCAAACCATCGTGTAACACATATAGAGAAGTTGTGGGTTCATGACATTGATGTGGTAATATGAAAAAGGTGTGAGTCCAAAATTGTTGATTCATAGAAGTGTCGATATTAAGAGGTGTTAACTAGTTATTTATCTAAAAATTAAATAGGCATGGTGATGATGTGTGAGCATTTATATTCCTCGTTGAAATCCTAGTGTTGTTTTGAGTCGGGGGTGCGCGATGGTTAACTCCTACCAACCTCCTCCCCCGGGGCATGCGAGGAGTACTTTGATTTGTGATAAAACTAATAAAACTTTTCAATAAGTATGTGAGTTTTTTATGAATAATGTGACACCATGGACATATGCATCTTCACATTCTCATATTTGCTAGCCTCTTCGGTGCCGTGCATAGCCAATTCTCACCTCGAGGATCGGTGCAAATATTCGCCGGTGCATCCAAACCCCGTGACATGATACGCTCTGTTGCACATAAGCCTCATTATATCTTCCTCAAAACATCCACCATACCTACCTATTATGGCATTTCCATAGCCGTTGTGAGATATATTGCCATGCAAATTCCATCGTCACTTCACATGACTAGTTCGTTCATCATCATAATGCTTTGCATGATCGTATAGAGCTGACATAGTATTTGTGGCAAAGCCACCGTTCTTCATATTTTCGATGCATGTCACGCTAGATCATTGCACATCCTGGTACACTGCTAGAGGCATTCATACAGAGTCATATCTTCCTATCAGTTCTTCATGTTGAGTTGTAAGTAAATAAAAGTGTGATGATGATGACCCAGAAGTATAGGGGATCAATCATAGTTCTTTCGATAAGTAATAGTGTCAAACCCAACGAGGAGCAGAAGGAAATGACAAGCGGTTTTCAGCAAGGTAATTTCTGCAAGCACTAAAATTGTAGGCAACAGATAGTTTGATAGCAAGATAATTGGTAACAAGCAAGTAACGGTAACGGTAAATAAGGTGCAGCAAGGTAGCCCAATCCTTTTGAGGGAAAGGACAGGCCAGAACAATCACTAGTAATAGGCAAAATGTTGTTGAGGGTACACGGGAATTTCGTGTTCGCTACTTTGATAATTTGATATGTGGGTGGACCGGTGCTAAGGTGCTGTTCTTACTTGAACTAAAAACCTACTTCTGATTAACCCCCTCGCAAGCATCCGCAACTATGAGAAGAGTATTAAGACAAAGTCTAACCATAGCATTAAACATATGGATCCAAATCAGCCCCTTACGAAGTAGCGCATAAACTAGGGTTTAAGCTTCTGTCACTCTAGCAACCCATCATCTAATAACTACTCCACAATGCCTTCCCTTAGGCCCATGAATGGTGAAGTGTCATGTAGTCGACGTTCACATGACACCACTAAGGGAATCACAACATACATATCATCAAAATATCGAACACATATCAAATTCACATGATTACTTGCAACATGACTTCTCCCGTGACCTCAAGAACAAAGGTAACTACTCACAAATAATAATCATGATCAAGATCAGAGGAGTATTGAATAGCATAATGAATTTGAACATATAATCTTCCACCAAATAAACCATATAGTAATCAACTACGCAAGGTAATCAACTATACTAGTCACCCACAGGTACTAATCTGAGGTTCCGGTACAAAGATTGAACACAAGAGATGAACTAGGGTTTGAGAGGAGATGGTGCTATTGAAGATGTTGATGAAGATTGACCTCCCAAAGATGAGAGGGGTGTTGGTGATGACGATAGCTTTGATTTCCCCCTCCGGGAGGGAAGTTCCCCCGGCGGAATCGCTCCGCCGGAGGGCAAAAGTGCTCCTGCCCAAGTTCCTCCTCGAGGCGGCAGCACTTCGTCCCGAAAGTCCTCCTCCAATTTTTTCTAGGTCAAGAGAGACCTTATACCAGAAGATGGGCACCGGAGGTGGGCCAGGCTGAGCACAACCCATCAGGGCGCGCCCAGGGGGGGCTGGCGCGCCCTGGTGGGTTGTGCCCACCTGGGAGGCCTCCTCCGGTAGTTTCCAGCTCCAGTATTTTTTATTAAATGTAAAAATAATCTCCATAAAATTTCAGCTTCATTGGAGTTGTGCAGAATAGGTATCTCTGACGTGCTTTTTTTGGGTCCAGAATTCCAGCTGCCGGTATTCTCCCTCCTTGTGTAAACCTTGCATATTATGAGAGAAAAGGCATTAGAATCACTCCCCAAAGCATTACTATTCGACAAAACAAAGTAAATAATAGTAGGAAATCATGATGCAAAATGGACGTATCAACTCCCCCAAGCTTAGACCTCGCTTGTCCTCAAGCGAAAGCCGATATTGAAAAGCATGTCCACATGGTTTGAGAGAGAGGTGTCGATAAAAACAAAATACAGACATAGAAGCATCATGCTTATTGTGGCGCCCCCGCCTGATTACCACTGTAACCAGACGGTCGCCACGCATACCAGCCCAGGAAATCACTCTGGCATGCGCTTTTACAACAAGTATCATGAACACAGACATTTCTATTAATGGATATACCAGTCTTACAAGATATATTACAAGAGTGGTGGCAGCGGGAAAAGCTCTATCTAAGGCAGCATGGTCTTGGTGCGGCTCCAGTCCACAGGGATCTGACTGGGTTACTCTCCTAGCCCGTGAACGCTCCGGCTCCTCGACGACGGACGACGGATCCTTAGGTGAACCTGGCCATGTTAAAGGCCGCTGAGTACTTTTGAATGTACTCGCAAGCAAACCAAACCAACATATACACCAAGCAAAGCAATCCATGGCATTCAAGCATGCATTTGTTATTAGAGCAATATTAATTAGTACAACAAGGCATAACTAGCTAGCAATATCAATAATCATGTTATAGCAGGGTATCTAGCAAGATAACTACTATGTAAAATACAGTAAAGTAAAGCATGTCCAGTAAGTTATCCATACTCCGAACAATCTTAGGATCCAATACAACTCTGATCCAAATCCAACTTACTCTCTTACGGGTTGTCCCACAACCCTCGGAATACTCAGGAGTCATCGAGTACTTCTGATCATAGGACAAGTTCTTCCATCATTATTATCATTACTATGGTTGACCACCTAGTGAGGTCTGGATGGGCTGTCCAATACCATGGACGCGGATATTCGAATAGATTTTACACTCTGCAGAGGTTGCGCACTTTACCCACACCATGGGGCACCTGGCCTCGTGATCCCATTCGGGTGGACCAGCGTTGCTCCAACGAAACCCGCCTGACCCGTGACTCTCCCATCGTACCGCTGGCATTCATCCTCCCCCGGAGTCCTGCCCTGGGTGGCCCCTGTGTCACCTCGTGACACCTGCCACCGTCGTGGCCACACAAACTGTCCCAAACGGGGACTCCCGGGTTAAACAATCAACTGGGCTCACAAGGTTATCGCCGCCTACCGGGCCAGGGTAGCGTGCGCGCATAACCTTCCCTGTCTAGAGATACCGGTGAAAGAGAACGCGATCAGACGAAGTCAAGGCCGTCCCATACCGGCAAATGTGGCTGCACGGATAAGCCTGGACAGGTGACTCTAGATCAACTGACTAGGTTTAGCCTTAGCAAGTGTTTAACAAGCATGGTTGTTTATCACAATAGCTTGAGATGGCAGTAGCTAAGCATGATAAAAACATAACCACCTATCTCCATATAATATCACGACAAGTCATTAGTGCAATGATAAGATGAGCAGTAGCAGGTGATGTAAATGACAATATCAAAATGGCAGGAGTTTAATTATTTCTAGCACAGGCATATCATTAATTAAACACGCAAGAATAACACAGAGCAATGCTTTAGGGCATATATCAGATGGTCGGCTTGCCTGGGGTCGAAGAATACTCCGGGAAGAAGTGCGGTAGCCTCGTAGGCTAATTCGCCGGAAAGGATTCCCTCTCGGAGGGGCTGAAGGAAGGGCAGGGGCAAAATGGTCATTTTCAGAATGTGCCAACATTATGAAAGTGACCTCATCGGAACGGGCTCGACAAACTGAAGACGTGGGCATTAGTTTCAGCTGAATCGGAGTTACGAGTGAAAAGTTGTGGCCGTTCGTTGTTTAGGCAGAAAATAAATAAATTGTATTCATTTTCGCTCTAAACCAGTGAACGTCTACAATATAAGCCTTTCGGCCGCCGGCTGAGAAATGGAAAGCGCATTTCGGAGTTGGGAAAGCGCATTTTGCGTAGGGCGCCTCCACTTATCCCCGCTGGCAGCTCCTCTCTCGCCGACATGTGGGGTCCGCGGGGTAGGTGGGACCCAGGGCGGGGTCAACGGCTGGTGGCTTCCATGCGGGCCCCGCCGCACGCTCTCTCTCTCTCTCTCCTCTCATCCCTGTCTTCCTCCTCGCGACAGAGACAGCAGAGGAGGCCGGTCGCCGGCCTGGCCGACGCCTCGCCGCCCGAGGGGGCTGGCCAGAGAGCGCACGGGCTCCGCCGTCCCTCACCGCGCCCATGGGTAGCCGCGGGGCTGCTCGGGGTGTACCACACCGCCGGCGCCATGGGGCAGGTCGCGGTGATGGAGGTGATGCAGGGGGGCCGCGCTGGCGGGGCTCCCTCGCCGGGGTTGAGTGTGGCGGCGGTTAGCGGACTCCGAGGGGAGGCTGGGGAAGCAGAGGAGCGGGAGGGGGACGGACCAGTAGCGGTGGAGGCCAAGGGGACCGGCGGCGGCCGCTTCGGCCATGGAAGGGAATAGAGAGCTCCGGGGCTCGGGGAGGGGTGAGGGAAGAAGTTGGTGGGTTGCGGAGAAGCTCGGGAATGGCTACTTATAGCCGCGGGAAGGAGCTCTGGACGCCGGCCGGAGCTTCGAGACGGCGACGCCGTGGCGGTGATCCGGTGGCGAATCCAAGTCAGCAAAGGTGGCCAGGAGCTAGGGGACGAGGGGGAGAGACTTCCAGACGAGCCACGCGTGCGGTGGGGAGCTCGTCGGCGCTGCCAGACAAGTCGGAGCCCGCGGAAGCGAGCTCCCGAAGCCTCTGGGCACGCGGTGTTCTGCCTTGGCGTGCACTGCACGCAGTCACCGCGTGGCCACGGCGTTGCCACGCTGCACTCGCAGCCAGTTTGTGTCTGGGGCCTTCTCCTTGCTTCGCTGAGTTGACTAGAGAGGTTTTGGAGAGAAGTGGGGGCAAGAGATGACAGATGAGAGCTCACATGGGTTCTGGCATGAAGGTGTTTGACAGGTGGCATGGCCACCATAGTGCTCACCTTGGCCTGATCTTTGGCAGAGAATGATCACTCACTAGGGTGACCATCCTTACAAAAATTCAGCACCAATGGATTACTCTAGATGGCACCTCCTTTGCAAACTTGCAAGCTGGCCAGAAATGAAAATGAGAATGCTGGGGAGGAATGGCTAGATAGATCTGGCTCAAATTTGGTGGAGGGTCATGATTTGGATATATGAAGCCACTGTAAAAGTTTCATACCATTTGGGTACACCAAAATGGTACTTCCTTCACAGTGCTTTCGAATGGACAGAAACTTAGGAAAAATGCTGTGGGAAAATGGATAAATGGATTGAGCTGATTTTTGGTATTCATGAGTGATCTAGCAATGTTAACCACCATGAAAATTTTCAGCTCAAATAGATCAAGGGTTCAAGCACTTCCTTTGCAAATTGCCCTACTGGACCGAATTTGCAAATTGATGTGGTGCTCAAAATTTGAACTATGGAACTTAAGTTCTTGATGGAAATGGTGAAGATATGGATAGGAGAAGCTCCACAAATTATTTGGGATTTTTCCTGGCTACCAAAATGGTAGCTCCTTTAGAAAGTGCCCAAGATGCAATATTGGCATTAAATAGGAAAATGCAATTTCCCTTATTTAATGATGGACAATATTTTTATGGGAGGTCAATATGATCACAAAGAATATCTCCACAAGTTTTCATGAACTTTGGAGATGGGTAGATATTTTCCTGGATTTAATTCCTTTAACTGGCAGAAAAAGGAATTAGTTATAAATGAAAAATATTGCAAATGACTTGGCAATATTTTTGCATATCCAGGGTTTATAGATAAAGGATGATAACTGGGAAAAGTTTGGGAGGCAACAGATCAAAAGAAATTGGGGTTCCTTTGTAACTGCAAGAGTTAGGGTTTCCCTCCCGGCAACTCGGAAGGTAGGGTTTCGATGGCAAAACCCTGAGCCAAAGATCTAGGGTGGCAAGGTTGGACTGGGGAGAATGTCTGGTTGGATAGGAGGGCAAGGCTGAATGACCATCTTCATATACCCAAGAGTGAAAGAAATCCGATAATACCGAGAAAAAAAAGACGGGAGGCAAATCCCGCGAAGGAAAAAAAACAGGAGCGAAAACCAGGGTGTTACACTTATTAACATAACAGCAACAAACTCTAACATAGGACTTATTTCAATACATTTTTATCATAAGGCTTCTCATGAACAAGTAACAATTCATCACAACATAGAAGTATGAAGCATAAACCTTATTGGGAACCAACAAACTATGTTCTCAGTCAACTTTGCAACTACAATTCATCATATTTTCAGGAAGGGTCTCATGTAGGAGCCTTTTGGCAAGTCCACATACTCAACCATCATTTAGTCCTCTATGATTGCTAACGCTCACGGCATACCCATGAACAAAAAGTTTCAACCAGACACGTAGGAAGATAGGGGCTTATAGTTTCGCCTCCCAACTCACTCACCTCAAGGGTGATGTCAACAATAATAACTCATGCTCACCCATATCCAACTGGATATATGTACCTAGATCTTTCCTCACCACATGATGCTTGCAAAAGAAAAAGTAAAAGGAATAGGGAAGAATACTTTGACTCTTGCATAAAAGTAAGTGCATAAAAGTAAAAGATAGGCCCTTCGCAGAGGGAAGCAGAGGTTGTCATGCGCTTATTGGTTTGTATTCCCAATCCCTTAATGTAAAAGAACGTCACGCTATATTGCCCCCCTATGATAGCAACCTTTATTATGCAGTCCGTCGCTTTTATTACTTTGCCATCATAAGTTCGTATAACGCTCAATTTTCTCTTACACTAATTGATCAAAACACTTTTAGAAGCAATTTTTATTGCCTTGTTGCACCGATGACAACTTACTTGAAGGATCTTTCTCGATCCATAGGTAGGTATGGTGGACACTCAAAGAAAGAGTTTGCTTTGGGTTTTGGGATGCACAAGTAGTATCTCTACTTAGTGCAGAATTTTTGGCTAGCAAATATATTGGGCAAGCACCACATGTTAAAGGATCTATGACAATATAACTTCTATGTGGATATGAACAAACATAAATCATTACGTTGTCTTCCTCATCCAACGTCAACAATTTTGACATATAATATTTGATGGGGGCTCACAATCATAAAAGATGTCCAAGATAGTGTATTTGCATGTGAATCTTCTCTTCACTACTAGAAAACTGGCTATAGCCAATATCCCTATTAGTGGCGCACCATGGTGGTGGTGCGCCACTGCTATATAGCAATGGCGCACCAGAAACAGGTGCGCCATTGTTATTTTTTTAGTAGTGGCGCACCACCTGAGCAGTGCGCCATTGTTATTTTTTTTGCCCACCCCCCCACCTCACCTGACATAGCAATGGCGCACCACAGCTAGGTGCGCCATTACTATGCTACATAGTAATGGCACACCTTGGTGTGGTGCGCCATTGCTATGTGTGTGTGGTGGGGTGTGTCTGTGTGGGTGAGCAATAGTAATGGCGCACCCTCCCTAGTGCGCCATTGCTAAGGTTAGCAATGGCGCACCAGGGAGGGTGCGCCATTACTATTGCTCACCCACACAGACACACCCCACCACACACACACAACCCCCCCCCCCCCCCCCCCCGTGGATCGCCTTTTCAGCTTAAAAGAAAATGATAAAAGATTCAAAAAAATTCAAAAAAATAGATGCCCATGTGTTATGTGTTCTAATTGTTAGGAAAATTAATAAATATGAATTTTGATTTTTTTTGCAAAAAGCCGCCGTGTTTCGGTAAAATGGCCGTAACTTTTGCATATGACCTCCGATGAAAAAGTTTTTTATATGAAAAAGCATCTACTCGATAAGTTACATCCGAATTACCCCATGGTGCGCCATTACTAGTTTCGACACAGCTTATTAACCCCTAGCTCTGTCTTCTCCCCTTTCTCCCCTTTCTGCTCCCTACCTCTTCTTCCTCCTCCCCCCTCCTCATGCCCTCCTCTTCCACTTCCTCCATGCCTCCTCCTCCTCCTCCTCCTCCCCTTCATCCATGCCCCCTCCTCCCCTTCCTCCATGGCTCCTCCTCCTCCCCATCATCCATGCCTCCTCCTCCCCTTCCTCCATGGCTCCTCCTCCTCCACTTCCTCCATGGCTGCGTGCGAGCGGGCACGGAGGCTTCGTCCTCCTCCTGATCCTGCACGAGGAGGCAGGCGGCGGCCATTGCCACGGCGAGGCGGGGCGGGGAACGGAGGGTTGGCCATGGCCACCGGATCCAGCGACAGGGACGTTCGGAACGGCGCGGTGACGACGAGCTCGGGCAGCGAGCATCCATGGTGTTGACCTTGCAACAGAGAGAGAGAGAGATGAGAGGATTAGGAAAGGGAGGAAGAAGAGAGAGGAGAGAGGCACGACACGGGAGGAGGCGACCTGCGAGGCGGCGTGGCTACTCGAGCTCAAGCTCGCCTGCCGCCGGTGACCACCCCAAGAACCGCTCAAGAACAAAAATAATTGGAAAAAAGGAAAAAAAAACGCAAAAAATGAGCAATGGCGCACGGTGGGGGTTAGACGGTGCGCCACTACTATTTTCCCGCCTTCAAAATTCAAAAAAAATCAAAAAAAATTAAAAAAAAAGTTACCAGTGGCGCACCTGTAGCAATGGTAATGGCGCACCAGAGGTGCGCCACTGTTACCTGCAATACTAATGGCACACCAGAGGTGCGCCATTAGTATTTCTTATTAGTGGCGTGGTAATAGTGGCGCACCTATGGTGCGCCATTAATACCCAAAAGTGGTGCGCCACTAATGTGCTTTTTTCTAGTAGTGCTTCCTTTATTAATTCTTTCATGAATTGCATCATTGACCAATGCTATGTTTGTCAATCTCCAATAAATTTTACATACTTATACTTTTCCTTATGTGATGTCATTACTCACCATAAGATTAGCCTATGATTCTTTTCATTTGTTTCTTTTCCTTTATTTTGATTGCAACAATAAAGTAGAGAGGCAAAAACTCAAACTAAACTTTATTATATAACTTTCACTCGATTACATAGATAGATAGGCCACGGAACTAACACACGAAAAATAGATCATGCTAAACTTTTATTCAACTAAAGCAAAGGGAAACTAAAGATCGAACTAAAATAGGTAAAGGTGGATAAAAGTGATGGTGATACGATACCGGGGCACCTCCCCAAGCTTGGCTCGAGCCAAGGGGAGTGCCCATACCCGTGTGCTCAAGTCTCCTTTGGTGGTGGTGATGAAAAAGGTGGAGGTGTTGATGTAGGTGGTGGTGATATGATGTCACACTTTAGCTTCAACATATGCTGCAATTTGCAGATGACCCTCCTAAGGTTATTGATGTGCTCTTGCAGCAAAATATTTTCACGGATGAGAAATTTATTCTGAACATGAACCGCTTCGAAAGCTCTAAAGGATTCGATTTCAATAGGGGTGAGATGACTGTAATAAGGTTGAAGGATATCTTCTTCCTCTCCCTCCTTTGATGGCATGAATTGATCTCCTTCAGGGAGATGGTCCACCATAGCCTCCTTGCCCTTCTCCTCCTTGTTGGCTTCTTCCGGCTCCTCCCTCTTCAACTCTATCTTCATTAGCCAGGCATCTTCTTCCACGTTGTTAGAAGAGGGAGAAGACATGATGCCTGACTTGACAGATCTAATAGGAAAACAGCAAGAAACAAGAACAAAGGATTTTTCTGCGATGCGGTCGTCAAAACAGTCGGGGGTATATATAGAGAATTTTTATTCTTGGGAAACAAGTATTTGGAAGGAAAACGGAGTCGGGAAGGCATCCGAGGTGGGCACAACCCACCAGGGCGCCCAGGGGTGCCTGGCGCGCCCTGGTGTATCGTGCCCGCCTCGATCACCTTCCGGTTTATTTTTTTATTTCCAAAATTCTAAAATATTCCAAAACTGATAAAAAAAATTGTGGATTTTTCAGAGTCCATTTACTTACCGTATCACGTACCTCCTATTTTTAAATAATCTGGAGTGTTCCGGAAGGTTTCTTTTATGTGTTCCTCCGGTGTCATGGTTTGGATAACATTGCTTTCAACGTTAATAGGCGTACCTGAGATATAATGCTTAATTCTTTGTCCATTGACCACCTTCGGGTTAGTACCTACGGCGTTATTAATCTTGATATCTCCAGAACGATAAACCTCTTCGATGATATATGGTCCTTCCCATTTTGAGAGAAGCTTTCCTGCAAAAAATCTTAAACGAGAGTTGAACAAAAGAACATAATCTCCTATTTTGAATTCCCACTTTTGGATTCTTTTGTCATGCCATCTTTTTACTTTTTCTTTGAATAGCTTGACATTTTCATAGGCTTGGGGTTCTCCATTCATCTAGTGAGCTAATGTCAAATAGCCTCTTTTCATAGGCAAGTTTGAAGTCATAGTTGAGTTCTTTAATTGCCCAAAATGCTTTGTGTTCTAGTTCTAAAGGCAAATGACAAGCTTTTTCCATATACCATTTTATATGGAGACATACCCATAGAATTTTTATAAGCTGTTCGATAGGCCCAAAGTGCATCATTTAATTTCTTAGACCAATTCTTACGAGACCTATTGACAGTTTTTTGCAATATTAATTTTATTTCTCTATTGCTAAGTTCAACTTGACCACTAGGTTGAGGATGATAGGGTGATGCAATTCTATGGTTAACATCATATTTAGCAAGCATCTTACGGAAAGCACCATGGATAAAATGTGAACCACCATCGGTCATTAAATATCTAGGGACTCCAAACCTCGGGAAGATAACCTCTTTAAGCATTTTAATGGAGGTGTGGTGATCGGCACTACTAGTTGGAATAGCTTCTACCCACTTAGTGACATAATCAACCGCAACCAAAATATGAGTGTGCCCATTGGAGGAAGGAAAAGGCTCCATATAATCAAAACCCCAAACGTCAAATGGTTCAACAACAAGTGAATAATTCATAGGCATTTCCTGACGCTTGCCGATATTACCAATTCTTTGACATTCATCACAAGACTAGACAAACTTACGAGCATCCTTGAAGAGAGTAGGCCACTAAAAACAAGATTGCAATACCTTATGAGCAGTTCTATCTCCCGCATGATGTCCTCCATAAGCTTCGGAATGACATTTCCGTAGGATTTGTTCCTGTTCATGCTCAGGTACACAACGTCTAATAATACCATCTACTCCTTCTTTATAAATATGTGGGTCATCCCAAAAGTAATGTCTCAAGTCATAGAATTTTTTTTCTCTTTTGTTGATAAGTAAAGCTAGGTGGTATATATATAGCGACAATGTAATTAGCATAATCAGCATACCAAGGTGTGTGTTGTGAAACACTTATTGCAGCTAGCTGTTCGTCAGGGAAACTATCATCAATAGGTAGTGGGTCATCAAGAATATTTTCTAACCTAGACAAGTTATTAGCTACGGGGTTCTCAGCTCCTTTCCTATCAACGATGTGTAAGTCAAATTCTTGGAGCAAGAGAACCCACCTAATGAGTCTAGGTTTAGCATCTTTCTTTTCCATAAGGTATTTTATAGCAGCATGATCGGTGTGAACGATGACTTTGGAATCAACAATATAAGATCTAAATTTATCACAAGCAAACACAACTGCTAAAAATTCTTTTTCAGTAGTAGCATAGTTTCGTTGGGCACTGTCCAGATTTTTACTAGCATAATGGATAACATTTAATTTCTTATCAACTCTTTGTCCTAGGACAGCACCAACAGCATAATCACTAGCATCACACATAATTTCAAAAGGCAAGTTCCAATCAGGTGGTTGTACGATAGGTGTTGAGGTTAAGGCTTTCTTGAGTGTTTCAAAGGCTTCCACACAGTCATCATAAAAAACAAAAGGAATATCCTTTTGCAAGAGATTAGTAAGAGGCCTAGAAATTTTAGAGAAGTCTTTAATGAACCTCCTATAAAAACCAGCATGACCAAGGAAACTTTGAATACCTTTAATATCTTTAGGACATGGCATTTTCTCAATTGCATCAACTTTAGCTTTATCCACCTCAATACCTCGTTCAGATATTTTATGCCCCAAGACAATGCCTTCATTAACCATAAAGTGGCACTTCTCCCAATTCAAGACGAGATTAGTTTGTTCACATATCTGCAAAACTCGATCAAGGTTGCTTAAGCAATCATCAAAAGAAGTTCCGTAAACGGAAAAATCATCCATGAAAACCTCCACAATCTTTTCACAAAAGTCAGAGAATATAGCAGTCATACATATTTGAAAGGTAGCAGGTGCAGTGCATAAACCAAAAGGCATACGTCTATAAGCATAGGTTCCAAAAAGGCAGGTAAAGGTAGTTTTCTCTTGATCAGATTGTGACACAGGTATTTGAGAGAAACCAGAATATCCATCTAAGAAGCAAAGTGTGTGTGCTTAGATAGTCTCTCTAGTATTTGATCAATGAGCGGTAGAGGGTAATGATCTTTTCTAGTAGCTTTATTTAATTTTCTAAAGTCAATTACCATTCTATAGCCAGTGACAATTCTTTGTGGAATGAGTTCATTCTTATCATTGGGAACAACGGTAATACCTCCTTTCTTAGGGACACAATGAACGGGACTTACCCATCTACTATCAGCTATTGGATAGATTATACCTGCTTCTAGAAGTTTTAATATTTCAGTTCTTACCACTTCTTTCATCTTAGGATTCAATCGCCGTTGGTGATCAACAACTGGTTTAGCATCAGGTTCCATGTTGATCTTGTGCTGACATAGAGTGGGACTAATGCCCTTAAGATCATCAAGAGTATATCCGATAGCAGCCCGGTGCTTCCTTAGAACTTTTAATAATCTTTCTTCTTCATGTTCTGAAATGTTAGCACTAATAATAACAGGATATACATTTTTCTCATCAAGATAAGCATACTTCAAAGTGTCAGGCAATTGTTTCAATTCAAACACAGGATCACCTTTAGGTGGAGGAGGACCTCCAAGAGTTTCAATAGGAAAATTGTGTTTCAAGAGAGGTTGTTGTTCGAAGAAAATTTGATCTATTTCGTTTCTTTCACACAAATGCATATCATTTTCATGGTCGAGCAAATATTGTTCTAATGGATCAGTAGGAGGCTTGGAAATAGAAGCAAGACCAATTATTTCATCCTTATTAGGTAACGCTTTATCATGAGGTTGTCTACTAAACTTGGAAAAATTAAACTCATGAGACACATTACCAAAACTGACACCGACAGTTTGTTTTTCACAATCTATCTTAGCATTGACGGTGCTCAAGATAATGGGACAAAAGTCATCTTGTGGGGAACCAAGGACTAGAAAATCAGTAGGATATTTTATTTTCCCACACAATACTTCAACATCTCTAACAAATCCAAGTGGTGTGATAGTGTCTCTATTGGCAAGTTTAATAGTGACAAAAATGTCTTCCATTTCAGTAGGTGCAATTTCATCCATAATTTCTTGGTATAAGGTAAAAGGGATAGCACTCACACTAGCACCTAAATAACATAAACCATGATAGCAATGATCTCCTATTTCTACTGAGACGACAGGCAAACCTTCTATGGGTCTATGTTTATCTTTTTCATCAGGTTTAGCAATTCTAGCAGCTTCATCACAAAAGTAGATAACATGCCCATCAATATTTTCTTCCAAGAGATCTTTAACCATAGCGACACTAGGTTCTACTTTAATTTGCTCAGGGGGTTTAGGTGCTCTTATATTACTCTTACGAACCACAGTTGATACCTTAGCATGTTCCTTTATCCTAACAGGGAAAGGTGGTTTTTCAATATAAGCGGTAGGCACAACTAGATCAACATTGTAAAAGATGGTTTCTTCTTTAGCTATGACCGGTTCTTTAATTTCTTCCTTAATAGGGGGATGATATTTAAACCACTTCTCCTTAGGGAGATCAACGTGAGTAGCAAATGCTTCACAGAAAGAGGCTACTATCTCAGAGTCAAGTCCATATTTAGTGCTAAACTTGTGAATAGTATCGGTATTCATAAAAGATTTAACACAATCAAATTCAAGCTTTATACCTGACTCATTACCTTCGTCGAGTTCCCAATCTTCAGAGTTGCGTTTAATTCTTTCTAAGAGATCCCACTTGAATTCAATAGTCTTCATCATATAAGAACCAACACAAGAAGTATCGAGCATGATTTGATCATTATGAGAAAGCCGAGCATATGAGAAAGCCGAACCACTACTGGAATCAGGCACTTTGCTGTCTGCCATAGCAGACGGCAATGGATAGGCCCGCGGACGGCAAACTCCTTTGCCGTCCGCCAGCAGACGGCCACAGGTTCGGCACTGTATACTCCGGTAAAGAGGTTCTTTGCCGTCTGCCATAGCTCAACGGACGGCAAAGGAGTTTTGCCGTCAGCCGGCAGACCGCAAAGAGGGTGGACGGTGCAGTACAGACGTTAGCCCCGTTAGGTGGTAACGGCATTCTTTATCATCTGCCCCCTGACAGTCACGTCACAAGGTCTTTGCCGTCTGCCCCCGGACGGCCACGTCACAAGGTCTTTGCCGTCTGCCCCCGGACGGCAAAGAGGCCAAATGGTCCCAGGCCTGGAGTTCCCAGGTTGCACAGGCGGCTGCCACGTGCCACCTTTGCCGTTGGTGGCAGACGGCAAAGAGGTCTTTGCCGACGGTGGCAGACGGCAAAGAGGTCTTTGCCGACGGTGGCAGACGGCAAAGAGGTCTTTGCCGACGGTGGCAGACGGCAAAGAGCCACAATTGCCTCTTTTTTCCCCTGTTTCTGTTATATTCAAGAATTTTCACAGGCAAACAAATGATATGTATATATATATTTCACAGAAACAATATCCCTGCCATATGGATATGATGAACCAACAATTATACCAAATTAAAAGTATCAAATGTCACATTGTTCACCATATTACAATAGTTTCATCCATACATACATAGTCTCATCCATAAGTAGAAAGTTTCACATAAGTTCATCGATACAAAATGAAAATAGAAAGTAAACACGAGCACTACATCAAAGCAAGCTACCGTGAAGTGAATCAAATCTGCAAAATTGGAAATAAGAAAGTTAGAAGAAGAATACTAGAAGAAGTAGAAGAAGATCTAGAAGAAGAAGAAGATGAAGAAGCGTTTTTCTTCTCTGTCTCTTTCTCCTCTTGTTTTTCTTCTTCTTATTGCTTATTTGTGTCATTTTAGAGCTAACCTAGGTAATTATCCCATTTTTTTTACCTAACTAAGCTTATTGTGTCATTTTGCAAGAAAATAAGCTAAGTATATGGCATTTATGAGGTTACCAAGTCTATTATGCCATTTTTGAGTTAACTAAGCTTATTATGTCATTCTGGAGGAAACAAACCTAAGTAGAGGTCATTCTAGAACTAAGTGAGCTTATTATCTCATTTTGTAGGAAGCGAAGCTAAGTATAGGTCATTTTAGAACTAACTTAGGTAAAATAGGTCATTTTGGAGGTAAGTAAGCTTATTATGTCACTTTGGAGAAAACAATGCTAAGTATAGGTCATTTTAGAGCTAACCTAGGTAAAATAGATCATTCTGGAACTAAGTGAGCTTATTATCTCATTTTGTAGGAAGCAAAGCTAAGTATAGGTCATTTTAGAGCTAACTTAGGTAAAATAGGTCATTTCGGAGCCAATCAGCTATGTAAGCTTACAATGTCATTTTGGAGAAAACAATGCTAAGTATAGGTCATTTTAGAGCTAACTTAGGTAAAATATGTCATTTTGGAGGTAAGTAAGCTTACTATGTCATTTTGAAGGAAACAAAGCTAACTTAGGTAAAATATGACATTTATGAGCTAACCAACGTTGTTATGCCATTTTTGACCTAAGTAAGCTAATTATGTCATAAATAAGCTAAGTATATGAGCTAACCAAGGTTATTATGCCATTTGTTGAGCTTGACTTTCGGTCTTTCGAGGTTTTCCTTAGAAAAACTCTCATGCCTCATGGTGTGTATGGTGCGCACTCACTCACACTTATATGGTGGTGTATGTTGGTAGACACTACCTAACACTAATATTTCGACCGTCGGTGATGGTCATTTCCCCTTCTCCTCTCCCGCAATATACCATGGTATATATCGAGAGAAGGAGAAGAAGAAATGACCCCCGCGACAACAGTCGGGATTCCTCCATCAAGAAGAGACATGAAACTCTCACAAGGAGCTCCGACAGACCGAAAGTACGTAATTTTGTCTAAGTGCTAAGTTTGTCTTTCTTTGAGAAAATGAGCCAAGTAAGTGGCATATTAGGTTTTACCGTCCTCGTCATCACGGAGGTGAAGCACCGGGGTTGCTCGGGCCGGTGTCACCTGGAGAAGGATGCCCTGGAGAAGGGTCGTGCGATGCGGCTCGGGAGTTATGATGCACCAAAGATCATTTGCAAAGTCTCGTTACCATGATGACACTGAAATGTTAAGACTAGTAACTAATGACCATTCAAATGAAACTCACCGTTCCCGCCGTGGTAATGACTGGCATCAGCGAAGGGGTCTGGCCATTCTTCTCGCACAAAGATTGCACATTTGGTTTTGACAAGTCAATCATATTGGTTATTAATGAAACGAACATGTAGTGCATGATTTGGCTAATATGAAGAAGAAACTTACCACGATGACCTCGTACATGGCCCGGTTAGACGCATCGTTCCGTGCCTTCTCCTCCTCCAACAACCTAGGCGTCCTCTCCTCCAAATCCCTCTTCTCCTCCGCCGCCTGCCGGGCCTGTTCCTCCAGAAGCGCCTGGGTTGCCTCTCTCTTTCTACAGAGCAGCCTGCAACACAACTCCTCGTTAGCATTGTAATCATCTTTGTTCGCACACACAATGTAATGGAGGAAAGCTATCTGAGTACGTATGACTAACCTCGATGGCGAGCTCGACTGGCCGTGGACGAGGCCTTATCTCAGGACAGGAGCTCGTTTGGCGCGCCTTGATCTCCCGGAGAGTGCGAGAAGACCGTATAAGTCCATCTCCAATGGCTATCAAGCCATGGGGCCTCCCGCCGCCAGCTATCATCACCAGCTCTGGATCAATAGGATGCTGGCTCGGGTTGAAGTCCTCCCCATTCACCGCCTTCCCCACATCTCTGTACCTCACAAGCTTGTGGTGGGAGGAGATGTTGGTGAAGTTCTCGGGATGATCGAGGTCAGACTCAGAGAATGCCTTCGCCTTCTTCTACGAGGCAGTATGGGCCATGGCATAGAGGTCGTACATCTCTGGCATCTCCGTGTTATTGTGATGCGCCTAAAAGAGAGAGAGAGAGGAACAAAGTATTAGTAAAGGGCTCAAGCAAGCATCAAGAGTGAATTGCATGAATCATGAAGCAAACCACATACCGAGTTCTCCCCGAACTGATATAGGTCGGCGCTGCCTCGATGGTGTGGCACACCAACCATTTTGGTACGCCGGTCCTTGGCATTGTTGTGGACGGCTAGCCATTGCTCTGAGCACCACTCATCCACTAACGCCTCCCAACAATCCATCTTATCCGCACACCATCTCGGGGGCACCTAAATGAGTAAAGAATAATTTGAGCGCTACACCTATGAATCAAATCAAGGAAACTAAGTACAAGGCCTTAAGAAAAGGTAATTACCTTCATGTACTGCTCCTTCTCCAGAAACTTTCCGTGGCACGTCGTCTTTTCCTTCTTAACTTTCCGCGAGGCGTAGTAGTCTCGAACAGCCTGCGGTCGAGCCTCGTGCCATAAGTTCTGTAGTAGGCGCTGGCACTCGACATTGATAACCTTTGCCGCGGCCTCCTCGTACCCCTCCTCACACATGTAGAAGGTCTGCAATTAAACGAGACAACACTGATTAGTACAATAAATAGCTATTGTTGATTTTTAATTGTGTAAAGGATAAATTACCCAAAACTGTCTGATCACCATGTCGGCCCTCGTGTGGCACAAGACACCGTCGATCCTCGTCTCCGGCGGGGCCGAGGCAGCCAAGTAGTGCTCCCAGGTCAATCCTAGCTCTCGAACCCGGCCCTCACCGGGCAACGTGACAAACCCCGAAAAGTTGTGCCGGCAAATCACACCAAGGACGGAGTTGGGCCTGCGGGCACCCTTGGCATGAGTCCAACCCCTGCAGTATGACAAAGCCAACGCATTAGATATTTGAAGAAACGTGAAGGCAAAAGGTTAAAAAAGAATAAATGCACTTACTTCTCCCCATTAGGCCTAATCAACCACCTCTGCTCGCGGGTCGCCGGCATGGGCGGGAGCCGTGTACCACCACGCTGGTAGACCTTCCCCCCTCAAACGCCTCGTCCTCGCTATCAGAAAACCCATCCCCGCCACAATCAGCATGGCCACTTGGCTCCGGCCAGCTATCCCATTGGGTCTGCTGGGACGTACCCTGATCCCTGCTCTGCCTCGAAGTCTCGTGGGACAAAGCCTGTGGGACAGGAGTCTCGTGGGACGAAGGCTCGTCGACCCTATGCTCGTGGACCGGAGTCCGCATAGCCTCCTCCTCAGACGGGTCCACCCTAGGCTCGTGGACCGGAGTCCGCGTAGCCTCCTCCTCAGACGGGTCCACCCTAGCAGTCCTGTGCTCGGATGAATCAGCTGGGGGTGGCCGCGAGAAAGCCGTAGCAGCCTGCCTACCTCTCCCACCACGGGCACGTATACCTCTAATACCTCTCTTCTTCCCCCGACCTCCTCTCCCGGTGGGCAACGACGCCGACGAAGAAGCTCCCGCCTGTGTCTGCATACAGTCGAGCAACGCTTTCCGGAGATGCTGGGGTGGAATGGAAGTACCCCTCCCACCAAGCGCCGACGAAGATTGAGCCGCGGAACGCTCTCGACCCGCGCCCACCATCTTTCAACACCTGCCATGACAAAGAGTGAACGAAATTAGTACTGATACGTCTATTTTGCATCATGCTTTTATATCGATATTTATTGCATTATGGGCTGTTATTACATGTTTTGGTACAATACTTATGCCTTTTCTCTCTTATTTTATAAGGTTTACATGAAGAGGGAGAATGCCGGCAGCTGGAATTCTGGACCGGAAAAGGAGCAAATCAGAGATACCTATTCTGCACAACTCCAAAAGTCCTGAAAACTTACGGAGAATTATTTTGGAATATATAAAAAATATTGGGCGAAGAAAATACCAGAGGGGACCCACCAGGCAGTCACAAGCCTGGGGGGCGCGCCCTACCCCCCTGGGCGCGCCCCTGTGGCTTGTGGCCCACCTGGCAGGTCTCCGGAGCCCATCTTCTGCTATATGGAGGGTTTTGACCTGGAAAAAATCATAAGAGAGCTTTTGGGATGAAGCGCCACCGTCTTGAGGCAGAACCTGGGCAGAACCAATCTAGGGCTCCGACGGAGCTGTTCTGCCGGGGAAACTTCCCTCCCGGAGGGGGAAATCGAAGCCATCGTCATCACCAACGATCCTCTCATCGAGAGGGGGTCAATCTCCATCAACATCTTCACCAGCACCATCTCCTCTCCAAACCCTAGTTCATCTCTTGTATCCGATCTTTGTCTCAAAACCTCAGATTGGTACCTGTGGGTTGCTAGTAGTGTTGATTACTCCTTGTAGTTGATGCTAGTTGGTTTACTTGGTGGAAGATTATATGTTCAGATCCTTAATGATATTAATACTCCTCTGATTATGAACATGAATATGCTTTGTGAGTAGTTACGTTTGTTCCTGAGGACCTGGGATAAGTTTTGATATAAGTAATCATGTGAATATGGTATTCGTTCGATATTTTGATGAGATGTATGTTGTCTCTCCTCTAGTGGTGTTATGTGAACGTCGACTACATGACACTTCACCATTATTTGGGCCTAGGGGAAGGCATTGGGAAGTAATAAGTAGATGATGGGTTGCTAGAGTGACAAAAGCTTAAACCCTAGTTTATGCGTTGCTTCGTAAGGGGCTGATTTGGATCCACATGTTTCATGCTATGGTTAGATTTATCTTAATTCTTCTTTCATAGTTGCGGATGCTTGCGAGAGGGGGTAATCATAAGTGGGAGGTTTGTCCAAGTAAGGGCAGCACCCAAGCACCGGTCCACCCACATATCAAATTATCAAAGTAACGAACGCGAATCATATGAGCATGATGAAAACTAGCTTGACAGAAATTCCCATGTGTCCTCGGGAGCGCTTTGCTTTATATAAGAGTTTGTCCAGGCTTGTCCTTTGCTACAAAAAGGATTGGGCCACCTTGCTGCACCTTTATTACACTTGTTACTTGTTACCCGTTACGAATTATCTTATCACACAACTATCTGTTACCGATAATTTCAGTGCTTGCAGAGAATACCTTGCTGAAAACCGCTTGTTATTTCCTTCTGCTCCTCGTTGGGTTCGACACTCTTACTTATTGAAAGGACTACGATAGATCCCTTATACTTGTGGGTCATCAAGACTCTTTTCTGGCGCCGTTGCCGTTGAGTGAAGTGCCTTTGGTGAGTGGAATTTGGTAAGGAAAAATTTATATATTGTGCTGAAATTTACTGTCACTTGTTACTATGGAAAGTAATCCTTTGAGGGGCTTGTTCGGGGTATCTTCACCTCGACCTGAAGCGCAAAGAGCTGCTCCTCAACCTACTAAATCTACTGAAAATATTTATTATGAAATTCCTTCGGGTATGAATGAGAAACTGCTAGCTAATCCTTATGCAGGAGATGGAACACTACATACTGATTTGCACCTGATCTATGTGGATGAAGTTTGTGGATTATTTAAGCTTGCAGGTTTGCCCGAGGATGATGTTAAGAAGAAGGTTTTTTCTTTATCTTTGAAGGAGAAGGCATTGACATGGTATAGGCTATGTGATGATATTGGATCATGGAATTACAACCGATTGAAATTGGAATTTCATCAGAAGTTTTATCCTATGCATCTGGTTCATCGTGATCGGAATTATATTTATAATTTTTGGCCTCGTGAAGGAGAAAGTATCGCTCAAGCTTGGGGGAGGCTTAAGTCAATGTTATATTCATGCCCCAATCATGAGCTCTCAAGAGAAATTATTATTCAAAATTTTTATGCTCGGCTTTCTCATAATGATCGATCCATGCTCGATACTTCTTGTACTGGTTCTTTTATGAAGAAGGATATTGAATTCAAATGGGACTTATTGGAAAGAATTAAACGCAACTCTGAAGATTGGGAGCTCGACGAGGGTAAGGAGTCAGGTATAAACCTCAAGTTTGATTGTGTTAAATCCTTTATAGACACCGATGCTTTTCGTGAATTTAGCACTAAATATGGCTTGACTCTGAGATAGTAGCTTCTTTCTGTGAATCTTTTGCTGCTCATGTTGATCTCCCCAAGGAGAAGTGGTTTAAATATCATCCTCCCGTTGAAGTGAAAGTAGTGGAACCTATTAAAGTTGAAGAAACTATTACTTATAATGTTGATCCTGTTATTCCTGCTGCTTATATTGAGAAACCACCCTTCCCTGTTAGAATAAAGGAACATGCTAAAGCTTCAATTGTGGTTCGTAAGAGCTATGTTAGAACACCTACACCCCCTGAACAAATTAAAGTTGAACCTAGTATTGCTATGGTTAAAGATCTCTTGGTTGATAATATTGATGGGCATGTTATTCATTTCTGTGATGAAGCTGCTAGAATTGCTAGACCTGATGCTAAAGACAAACATAGACCTATTGTTGGCGTGCCTATTGTTTCTGTTAAAATAGGAGATCATTGTTATCATGGCTTATGTGATGTGGGTGCTAGTGTGAGTGCAATTCCCTTTACCTTATATCAAGAAATTATGAATGATATTGCACCTGCTGAATTAGAGGAAATCGATGTTACCATTAAGCTTGCTAATAGAGATACTATAGCACCTATTGGGATTGTTAGAGATGTTGAAGTCTTGTGTGGGAAAATAAAATACCCTACTGACTTTCTTGTTCTTGGTTCCCCACAAGATGACTTTTGTCCCATTATATTTGGTAGACCTTTCTTGAACACCGTTAATGCTAGAATAGATTGTGAGAAACAAACCGTTACTGTAAGCTTTGGGGATGTGTCCCATGAGTTTAATTTCTCTAAATTTCGTAGACAACCCCATGATAAAGAATTGCCTAGTAAGGATGAAATTATTGGTCTTGCTTCTATTGTTGTGCCTCCTACCGATCCTTTAGAACAATATTTGCTAGACCATGAAAACGATATGCATATGAATGAAAGGAACGAAATAGATAAGATTTTCTTTGATCAGCATCCGATTTTGAAACACAACTTGCCTGTTGAAATACTTGGGGATCCTCCTCCACCCAAGGGTGATCCCGTGTTTGAGCTTAAACCATTACCGGATACTCTGAAATATGCTTATCTTGATGAAAAGGAGATGTATCCTGTTATTATTAGTGCTAACCTTTCAGATCAAGAAGAAAAGAGATTATTGAAAACTCTGAGGAAGCACCGTGCTGCTATTGGATATACTCTCGATGATCTTAAGGGCATTAGTCCCACTCTATGCCAGCATAAAATTAATATGGAGCCTGACGCTAAACCAGTTGTTGATCACCAACGAAGGCTAAATCCCAAAATGAAAGAAGTGGTAAGGAATGAAATATTAAAGCTTCTGGAGGCAAGTATAATCTACCCTATTGCTGATAGTAGATGGGTTAGTCCCGTTCATTGTGTCCCTAAGAAGGGAGGTATTACCGTTGTTCCTAATGATAAAAATGAATTGATCCCGCAAAGAATTGTTACAGGATATAGAATGGTAATTGATTTCAGGAAATTAAATAAAGCTACTAGGAAAGATCATTACCCTCTAACTTTTATTGATCAAATGCTAGAAAGACTATCCAAACACACACACTTTTGCTTTCTAGATGGTTATTCTGGTTTCTCTCATATACCTGTGTCAAAAGAGGACCAAGAGAAGACCACTTTCACTTGTCCTTTCAGTACCTTTGCTTATAGACGTATGCCTTGTGGTTTATGCAATGCACCTGCTACCTTTCAAAGATGTATGATGGCTATATTCTCTGACTTTTGTGAAAAGATTGTTGAGGTTTTCATGGATGATTTCTCCGTTTATGGAACTTCTTTTGATGATTGCTGAGCAACCTTGATCGAGTTTTGCAGAGGTGTGAAGAAACTAATCTTGTCTTGAATTGGGAGAAGTGCCACTTTATGGTTAATGAGGGCATTGTCTTGGGACACAAAATCTCCGAAAGAGGTATTGAAGTTGATAAGGCTAAAGTTGATGCTATTGAAAAAATGTCGTGTCCTACGGATATCAAAGGTATAAGAAGTTTCCTTGGTCATGCTGGTTTCTATAGGAGGTTTATTAAAGACTTCTCTAAGATTTCTAGGCCTCTCACTAATCTGTTGCAAAAAGATGTTCCATTCGTTTTTGATGATGATTGCTTAGAAGCATTTGAAATTCTTAAGAACGCCTTGATTTCTGCACCTGTTGTTCAACCACCTGATTGGAACTTACCCTTTGAAATTATGTGTGATGCTAGTGATTATGCTGTTGGTGCTGTTCTAGGATAGAGAGTTGATAAGAAATTGAATGTTATCCATTATTCTAGTAAAACTCTAGACAGTACCCAAAGAAACTATGCTACTACTGAAAAGGAATTTTTAGCTGTCGTGTTTGCATGTGATAAGTTCAGACCTTATATTGTTGATTCCAAGGTAACTGTTCACACTGATCATGCTGCTATTAAGTACCTTATGGAAAAGAAGGATGCTAAACCTAGACTTATTAGATGGGTTCTTCTGCTACAAGAATTTGATTTGCATATTGTTGATAGAAAGGGTGCTGAGAACCCTGTAGCAGACAACTTGTCTAGGTTAGAAAATGTTCTTGATGACCCACTACCTATTGATGATAGCTTCCCTGACAAACAATTAGCTGTCATAAATGCTTCACGTAATGCTCCATGGTATGCTGATTATGCTAATTACATTGTTGCCAAATTTATACCACCAAGTTTCACATACCAACAAAAGAAAAAGTTCTTCTATGATTTGAGACATTACTTTTGGGATGATCCACACCTTTATAAACAAGGAGTAGATGGTGTTATTAGACATTGTGTACCTGAGCATGAACAGGAAAAGATCCTACACAAGTGTCACTCCGAGGCCTACGGAGGACACCACGCTGGAGATAGAACTGCACACAAGGTATTACAATCTGGTTTTTATTGGCCTACTCTCTTCAAGGGTGCTCGTAAGTTTGTCTTGTCTTGTGACGAATGTCAAAGAATTGGTAATATTAGTAGACGTCAGGAAATGCCTATGAATTATTCTCTTGTTATTGAACCATTTGATGTTTGGGGTTTTGATTATATGGGACCTTTTCCAAAGTCCAATGGGTATACGCATATTTTAGTTGCTGTTGATTACGTTACTAAGTGGGTAGAAGCTATTCCAACTAGTAGTGCTGATCATAACACTTCTATTAAGATGCTTAAAGAAGTTATTTTCCCTAGATTTGGAGTCCCTAGATATTTAATGACTGATGGTGGTTCACACTTTATTCATGGTGCTTTCCGTAAATTGCTTGCTAAGTATGATGTTAATCATAGAATTGCATCTCCATATCATCCTCAGTCTAGTGGTCAAGTAGAATTGAGCAATAGAGAAATTAAATTGATCTTGCAAAAGACTGTCAATAGATCCAGAAAGAATTGGTCTAAGAAACTTGATGATGCATTATGGGCTTATAGAACTGCTTACAAAAACCCTATGGGCATGTCTCCGTATAAAATGGTTTATGGTAAAGCATGTCACTTACCTCTAGAATTAGAACATAAAGCTTATTGGGCAATCAAAGAGCTCAACTATGATTTCAAACTTGCTAGTGAGAAGAGGTTATTTGACATTAGCTCACTCGATGAATGGAGAACCCAGGCCTATGAGAATGCCAAGTTGTTTAAAGAAAAGGTTAAGAGATGGCATGATAAGAGGATACAAAAGTGTGAATTCAACGTAGGTGATCATGTCTTGCTATACAATTCTCGTTTAAGATTTTTTGCAGGAAAACTTCTCTCTAAATGGGAAGGGCTTTACATTATCGAGGAAGTATATCATTCCGGTGCCATCAAGATCAACAACGCCGAAGGCACAAATCCGAAGGTGGTGAACGGGCAAAGAATCAAACATTATATCTCAGGTACTCCCATAAATGTTGAAACTAATATTATCAATACCATAACTCCGGAGGAGTACATTAGGGAGACCTACCAGAATGTTTCAGACTCCGAAAAGGAATAGGTATGTGATACGGTAAGCAAACCGATTCCAAATCTTTTCCAATAGAATTTTTTATCAGTTTTGGAATATTTAAAAAATTAGAAAAATTTAAAGTAGTCCGAAGAGTTCACGAGGAGGCGACAAGCCAGGGGGGCGCGCCCTACCCCCCTGGGCGCACCCCTGTGGCTTGTGACCACCTTGTGTACCCTCCGGACTCCGTTTTCTTGTAGAATACTCCTTTAGGTCGGTAAAAATTCATTATATAATCCCCCGAAGGTTTTGAACTTCGTATCACGACAATACCTCCTATTTTTGTTTTGAGATGTTTCTGCCGCAGATTTAGATCGCCATGACGTCCACAAGTGCTTCAAAGGACAAGTTTTTTGAGAAAGTCATCAACCCCTACCTTGCGGAGGTGCTGCAACACCCTCAAACCATGGAGATGCGTGAGGGGGTGCTGCGCATCCGTGATGTAGAGGGGACAAAGAAGTCCGGAAGCGTGGAGACAAGGCTCGAAGCAATGGAGCAGCAAGTCTTAAAGTGTCAAGGGATGGTGGAGCGTGGACTCAATGCCAATCACATGATGATCACGGAGTTTACCCATAAGCACAAGCTGGATGCCAAGGACATCGGGGAGCACATCTTCAAGCTTTAGGAGAAAATCGAGCACCTCCAAGCCCAGATCTATGACCTGCAAAACCAAACCTGTGAGTATGAATACAGATTTAAGAGGATGAGTTTTGCTGCAGATTTGAGGATCCTGGAGACTCGTTCATCTTTTTATGATGGTGAGCCCATGCCTTGGAAGTCGGAGGACAAGCTTCCCACTTCATCAACAACTCCAACATCACCACCTCCAAAGCAAGTTAACTAAACACATGGGTATGGGCACTCCCCTTGGCTTGTGCCAAGCTTGGGGGAGGTGCCCCGGTATTGTATCACCATCACATCTTTTACTTTTATCGTTTTTCTTAGTTTGATCCTTTTGGTTATATCTTGATCTAGTAGAATAAAGTTTTTGTGTGATCTAGCTTTGAGTTTTGCTTTATGTTCCCCCTATGTAAGCGAGTCCGTGAGTTATATAATAAAGAGTAGTTTTGAGTTGAGGGCTTTGCTTCCTTGCTATGATCCTAAGAAAAAGAAATAGAAAGAAGTATAGAAAATAGTATATATGATGATCTAATGGGGAGTGATGACTTCACATATAAGAAGTATTTTGACTGAAATTTGTTGTGAGTTGACAAACATAGCGATTGGTCATTGCTGCAATTAAAAGGAAGTAATAAAGAAAGAGAGGTTCACATATAAATATATTATCTTGGACATCGTTTATGATTGTGAGCACTCATTAAAATATTTTATGCTAAGAAGTTGATGTTGGACAAGGAAGACAACATAATGGGTTATGTTTGCTTATTTCCGAATAGAAGTTATATTTTCATAGATCCCTTAACATGTGACGCTTGCTTCCGCCCCATATTAGCCAAAACTTCCACACCAAGTAGAGATACTACTTGTGCATCCAAACAACCTCAACCCAGTTTTTCCATGAGAGTCCACCATACCTACCTATGGATTGAGTAAGATCCTTCAAGTAAGTTGTCATCGGTGCAAGCAATAAAAGTTGTTCTCTAAATATGTATGACCTATTAGTGTGGGGGAAACAAACTTTATACGAACTTGTGATGTGGAAGAAATAAAAGCGGCAGACTGCATAATAAAGTTCTTTATCACAAGAGGCAATATAAAGTGACGTTCTTTTGCATTAAGAGATTGTGCATCCAACTACAAAAGCGCATGACAACCTCTGCTTCCCTCTGCGAAGGGCCTATCTATTACTTTTACTTTCTAGTACTTACCTTTATGCAAGAGTCGTGGTGATCTTCACCACTTCCTTTATTCCGCCTTTATCTCTTGGCAAGCGTTATATGTTGGGGAAAGATCTAGACACATATATCCACTCGGATGTTGGTGAGCATGAGTTATTTCTGTTGACATTACCCTTGAGGTAAATAGTTGGGAGGCAAAACTATAAGCCCCTATCTTTCTCGGTGTCCGATTGAAGCTTCGATCTCATAGGTACCGCGTGAGTGTTAGCAATTATGAAAGACTAAAAGATGATTGAGTATGTGGATTTGCTTTACAAGCTCTTATATTGACTCTTTCCTACGTTATGATAAATTGGAATTGCTTCAATGACTGAGATCATAGTTTGTTGGTTCTCAATAGAGTTCTTGATTCATACTTTACCTTGTGGATGAATTGTTACTCTAGCATAAGAAATTATATGTCAATATATGTTGCTGTTCTAAAGATGATCATGATGCCCTCATGTCCGTATTTTATTTTATTGACACCTCTATCTCTAAACATGTGGACATATTTATCGACTTCGGCTTTCGCTTGAGGACAAGCGAGGTCTAAGCTTGGGGGAGTTGATACGTCCATTTTGCATCATGATTTTATATCGATATTTATTGCATTATGGGCTGTTATTACATGTTTTGGTACAATACTTATGCCTTTTCTCTCTTATTTTATAAGGTTTACATGAAGAGGGAGAATGCCGGCAGTTGGAATTCTGGACCGGAAAAGGAGCAAATCAGAGATACCTATTCTGCACAACTCCAAAAGTCCTGAAAACTTACGGAGAATTATTTTGGAATATATAAAAAATATTGGGCGAAGAAAATACCAGAGGGGACCCACCAGGCAGTCACAAGCCTGGGGGGCACGCCCTTCCCCCCTGGGCGCGCCCCTGTGGCTTGTGGCCCACCTGGCGGGTCTCCGGAGCCCATCTTCTGCTATATGGAGGGTTTTGACCTGGAAAAAATCATAAGAGAGCTTTTGGGATGAAGCGTCGCCGTCTCGAGGCAGAACCTGGGCAGAACCAATCTAGGGCTCCGGCGGAGCTGTTCTGCCGGGGAAACTTCCCTCCCGGAGGGGGAAATCGAAGCCATCGTCATCACCAACGATCCTCTCATCGAGAGGGGGTCAATCTCCACCAACATCTTCACCAGCACCATCTCCTCTCCAAACCCTAGTTCATCTCTTGTATCCGATCTTTGTCTCAAAACCTCAGATTGGTACCTGTGGGTTGCTAGTAGTGTTGATTACTCCTTGTAGTTGATGCTAGTTGGTTTACTTGCTGGAAGATTATATGTTCAGATCCTTAATGATCTTAATACTCCTCTGATTATGAACATGAATATGCTTTGTGAGTAGTTACGTTTGTTCCTGAGGACATGGGACAAGTTTTGTTATAAGTAATCATGTGTATATGGTATTCGTTCGATATTTTGATGAGATGTATGTTGTCTCTCCTCTAGTGGTGTTATGTGAACGTCGACTACATGACACTTCACCATTATTTGGGCCTAGGGGAAGGCATTGGGAAGTAATAAGTAGATGATGGGTTGCTAGAGTGACAGAAGCTTAAACCCTAGTTTATGCGTTGCTTCGTAAGGGGCTGATTTGGATCCACATGTTTCATGCTATGGTTAGATTTATCTTAATTCTTCTTTCGTAGTTGCGGATGCTTGCGAGAGGGGGTAATCATAAGTGGGAGGTTTGTCCAAGTAAGGGCAGCACCCAAGCTGTAACATCCCAAATTTTGGAATATTATATTAATTACTAGAATGATTGAATGTTTGTTTGAGTGACTGAATTTGAGTGAAAATTTGAAACTTTTGAAACTTTTGAATGAGAGGGAATAAAATAACCTTCCCCTTTGTTTTTGATTTCAAATACATCCAATTCAAATCAATGAGAGAAGATGACATGACTTCTTCAATACGATGTATTTGAAATTTTGGATTTTGAAAACTACTTTGAATCCATTTCATATTTGGCTCTATTTTAAAAGTTTGAATGAATTCAATCTCCCCTGCCTAAATTCAAAAATTTGAGATGAGGAACATGACCCTCCAAACCAGAGGTATTTTTGTGATTTATTTGAACCATAAAACCCATGGGATTATTTGATAATTATTTGCAAAAAGAAATAAAACCAATTTAGGTATTTTCTGAAAAATATTTTTTTAAAAGTATTTATTTTGGCCGTGGAAAAATGTCCCTCAGATTGCATTTATTTTTTTGATAATTTTGATATATAATACTCCCATACTTGACTTTATATTTATTTCCTATTTTTAGTTTTCTTTCCTGATTTTAAATAAAAGGAAAATGTTTTATAAAAAGGAAAAACGATCGTGCGCTATTAGGAAACAGTGTGGCCCATAAGGAATAGTACCGGCCCGATCTCCCTGCACCAGATCCGAAAAGATTCGGATCGGCCACCGATCGCCCGCGCAACTCCTCGCGCTCCCTGACAGCGGGGCCCACGCCCGACCGCCTCCTCCCCTCGGTCATCCCCTTCCTTCTTACTCCCCTCCTTCCTTCGCCGGCGACCGCCTCGAATCCGACGGGATCTCGTCGATCCCCTTCCCTCCGAGCACCCCTGACCCCAGGGCTATAAAAGCCGGGAGCCCCGCACCCCGTTTCGCCCTAATCCCGCTCGCCCGACCCTCTCCTCTCGCCGGAGTCCGAAGCCGCCGCTGCGCCATTGTCGCTCCCCCGCTCACCTCCGTCGCCCCCAACCGTCGCCGTGACCACCATCGCCACCATCGTCACCGTCCGCGCCTCCCCGTGCACTCGCCTGAGCTCCAGAGCCACCGGAGTGAGCTTCCCGTCGACCACCCGAGTGCCACTACCTCTCACGAGCTCGCCGCCATCAACACCGTCGTCCCCAAGCTTCGCCGAGGCCACCTTCGTGCTCGCCGTCCTCGTCCGCGTCACCTGAGCCCTTCGCTGTCGCCGGAGGATCACCGGAGCGCCATCCCGAGCACCTGGAGCTTCTGCCGCCGCCGCGACATCGCCGGAGACCTCCACCCCCTCTGTAAGTGGCAGGCATCCCTCCTAGCCGTCGGATCTAAAGCAACGGTTAGGATTAGATCATTTTTAATTGTATTTAAACGGCCGAACCGTTTTTCTTTAATTACCGAACGTTCGCTCGCTAGCCACCGCGCGCGCACGCCCGCAACCAATCGCGATGCGCCACGTAGCCACCTGTTCGTTAGTTTAGGTTTTATTTTTTCTGTTTTTGTTTTATTTAACAGAGTAGAATCTGTTTTTGTTTTAGCTATATCTTTTAGGTTTTTAAATGTTTTAATTTGATTCTTTTTGCATTAGGTCACAAATTTTATGCAGTTTCTGTAGATATAAAGTTTGACCATATTTGAATATTTAAATTTGAATTCAAAACAGATTTGATTCAAACACTAAATTGCTTATAACTTGAGTTTAAAAATAGGTTTTTAGTTGATTATTTTTGCTACTGTTTTGTATTAGTGTGTTTAATATTACTGTCGAATGTGAGAATTTTTAGAGAATTTTAAATTAGGATTTCAAGCAAAACATATTCTGTTTTAATTCTTTTAGGTTTATTTCTATTTCTTTTGTTTTAATTGTTTTTAATTTATTTTCTTTTATATTAGTTGACAAGTTTTACCTTGTTTTTTTGTTAGTTAGCAGTAGCATTTCAACCAAGTTTATTTTATGTCATTTATTATGTTTGATAGCATGAAATCAATTCTAGTTTCATAATAACTTGCAAATTGATTTCATTGCTAGTTTGATTTCCTATTTGAAAAATTATTTCCATATATTGTTTTATAAATTTTATTTTCTGTTAACTTTAGTTTAGACCAGAAAACAATTTGTATTATAGTTGAAATTGTTTGTGGTCAATTAAAGGTTAACTTTGTTTAGGTTATAGGAAGAGTTTACTAAAAGTTTTTTCTATTAGTTCTTTTTTTTTGTAATAAAGTTTTATGAGAAAATATCTTCTGTTAATTTAGTGTTTTATATTTTTTTTTCTGTTATTTTATTATCTTAGTGTTTTCTTTGCTGTTATGTTCTATTAGCTAGAAAACTTACTTTATTTAGGGTGGTGTTTTCATAGTTCTTACTTGTTCTTCAAAAGTAATTCTTTTTGCTAGTAAAATATTTAATAAAATACTTTTGTTACATTTTTCCTTGTTTTTGTTTTGTTTCTATTCAAAATAGTTTATTTGTAGGGAAAACTACATTTGGTTCTTGTGATGAAGTTTTGTTGTTTTAACTTTTGTCTTAAGTATTTTCCTTCATCACAACACTTTTGTGTTTGGTTTTTGTGTTGCCTTTTGATTGTTAGTATTGATTGCTAGTATGATTGCTTATATGAGTGCAATGTTTGATTATATAGATTTTCATCGGAGAGTGACGGATAGTTCTATCAAGTTATTTCTGAGAGCGATATTTATCTTCATCAACTGTACAGGCAAGTTCACTTTGATCATCTTACATTACCTATGTTTTATTTGCATTAGAATAAACCTCTCCATCATACATCCAGTAGGATATTGAGCTTGAACTTGTTGTAGTATCATGAGGTAGGAGAAACCCAACACCCTGTTACCATTGCCCGGGAAGGGACGTTACTTCACAATAGCTACGCTTTAGTCGACGGGGTTTGGTTGTGAGATTCAGGAGTGTTGTGAGGTTAATTAATTATTTCAAGACCTGCATGATGATCAAGACTTCAAGGACTCAATATACCTCTGGGTGGATTGGACATGCATTTTTGGCAGCCTGATATCTATCATGGTTATGCCGGGAATCCTGGTATCTACCTGTGATCATCCCAACGGAATGCCACCCAGGCTCAAAGAGATGGATGGATACTTCAAGGCCGGAAAGCTTACGTGTGCAACCGCAAGTCAATATGGGCTCTGGCTTGGTTGACCTTAGTGGTGACTCTGGTAGGTCAGATTGCTACGAGACGTAGAAGAACGGTAGGATTGGATGGGCACTGACTTTCTATTAGAGGATCACTTTGGAAGACCATGTTTCGATCGTCTCGTTCTCAAACATCATGCAGTGCGAGGACACAACGAGAGGGATCGAATCTTGCAGGTAAAGTGTACAAACCTCTGCAGAGTGTCAAACTAATCGATTAGCCGTGTCCCCGGTTATGGACAACATGAGCACCGGAGATGATACTATCAGCCAGTCTCAACACAATTAATAAAATTTTATGATGAGTGGGTCTATTAATAATTTTGGGACATGAGAATTGGTTGGTGGAACCATCTCATTAACAACCAACTTTTGTAGTGATATTTCCGTTTGACTCCTTTGTTGTAGGGAAAATAAAACCAGCTTTTCTGCAAAAACTCAGACACAGAGCCATAAAGCCTTTTGCATATAGATTAGTTTTTATCATTTCATTCTATGGTGATCTTGCTGGTACATTCAATGTACTGACCTACACGGCTGCAACGTCTTATGTTGCAGATACTTTTCTACGACGAGTAAGAGTACGATTTAGGGTTACGGTCTACACTCAACCTGCCGTTGGTGTTTATTGGGACTCCACTCCCGTTGACTGTTTCCGCTGACATTTAAGAGGTATATATCAATATTTACATTATTTACATGTGATTGCACTTTGATATATACATTGATGTACTGTGTGTGCCAGCATACTGATCCAGGGATGGCACTGACACACAGAGGCTTGACTCGTTTTGAGTCGGGACGCTACACAAGCACCGGTCCACCCACATATCAAATTATCAAAGTAACGAACGCGAATCATATGAGCATGATGAAAACTAGCTTGACAGAAATTCCTATGTGTCCTCGGGAGCGCTTTGCTTTATATAAGAGTTTGTCCAGGCTTGTCCTTTGCTACAAAAAGGATTGGGCCACCTTGCTGCACCTTTATTACACTTTTTACTTGTTACCCGTTACGAATTATCTTATCACACAACTATCTGTTACCGATAATTTCAGTGCTTGCAGAGAATACCTTGCTGAAAACCGCTTGTCATTTCCTTCTGCTCCTCGTTGGGTTCGATACTCTTACTTATCGAAAGGACTACGATAGATCCCTTATACTTGTGGGTCATCAAGGACAACATAAAAAAATTGAATACCGACATGAATAATAAAAATTGAATACCGACATGTATATAATTTAAGTGTATCATAATCATGTATATAATAAAAATTGAATACCTGACATGAACTAATAATAATCTTGATCGTCTATATATGCTCCGGGATCATCATCATCATCACTATCATCAATAAATGCATCATCATCATCACTATCGGGAACAACATGTGGCAGGCCTCCTTTATGTAATCGGTCAAGCATTGACAGGTCATCCGCAACAGTAACCTCTTCTTGTTCCAGCTCTTCTTGTTTCGGCTCAGGGGTGAAGTCGGTTTCACAGTTGCTGTCTACTTCAATGTTCTGGGGTGAAGTAGACCGGTTCTTGAAACGCTTTTTTGGAAAGACGTGTTTCTTGGAAGAATTCTCCTTCATATGTGTCTGGGTTAATGTGAGGTTCATAATCCTCTTCATTGAGGGGAGGTGGTCTAAAATGTGGCGGCACTTCATAAACGACATCACAACCATTCAGATTTGGATCAGTTTGGCAGGCCCACGGTAGATAGAAAACTTGGGTCGCCTGTTGAGCCATAATCACTAGTAGAAAACAGGCCATTAGTCCCGGTTGGGAAGGGCCTTTAGTCCCGGTTCCCCAACCGGGACTAATGTATAGGGACTAAAGGCTCCAAGCCTTTAGTCCCGGTTGGCTACGACCCAGGACTAAATCCCTGCCACATGGTCGGCAACGCGCGACGGGGGATGGGGACCTTTAGTCCCGGTTGGTAACACCAACCGGGACTAATGATTTTTTTTGTTGGGAAGTAGGTTTTATTGTTTATTTTTCCTTTTCATTTTCTGTTTTCCATTCAATTCTTTTTCATTTCAAACCTATTTTACGCTACTACATACCGTACACGTTATGCATATATAATATAATGTTTATATATATCATTATTGATTACAACTTGAGTAACAGATAACTAGGTTTCAAACACCTTACAAATCCAGACCAAACTGCTAGATCGAGACCAATAATGATTAAACTATTAAACCTTAAACTAGAGCTTAATCTTACTACAATACTATTAATGAGCAGAATCTGGTGGTGCAGAATCTGATGGTGGTGGGGGCATTCTTGGCGGAAGTATCCCGACAACACTTCCCCATCGGGCCCTCTGAGCCGGGCACGAAGATGTCACTTTTTGTAGTGCCCATTCCATAACCAAGTGGGGACTACTCTGAGGCGGCATCTGAGCATGCTCTGCAACGTTGGCCTCCGCGAAGATGACTTCTGCCGCAACTTTTAGTTGTGTTTGGGCATAACTCTTGCACGCATTGACTTCGTACTCCCAGAAACCAGACTGAGTCTCCCGGAACTTATTCTCTGCCTCTTTCAGCTCCCGCATACAATCTCTCCATCCGAACACTGCATCGTCAATCATTTTTCCCCGCGCCACCAACTTCCTCCGCCACTCCAACTCCTCTTCACGAGAACGTCTAGGAGACATGGAATCCCTGTTAATTTGGCATGACATTTGCTTAACAATGAACATATTAAGTGCATCCAGTCATCTAAATGTATCAATTCATCCATCATTATAACATATATACATCAATATAACATCTATGCATCGGAAAAAATACACATATGCATTTGTTAGCTTCTAACATCAATATTCCATTCTAACATACACATATGCATCGGAAAAAAAAACATCTATGCATACATCAATGTAACATTTCCATTCTAACATACATCAATATAACATATATACATCAATATAAAACAAATACACATATCCATTTTATCTAACATACACATATGCATCTAAACATTTAAAACATACATTTAAACATGCATCTAAACATCTAAAAAATGAACAAAATTTGAGGAGGAGGCATTTTATCTAATGTAAAACATACATCAATGCAACAATATAACATGCATTTTATCTAATATACACATACACATCAACATCAGACATACATCAATATAAAACATATGTTTCTTTTCTCTGATGAACATGGAAATTTGTTCAATTAGCATACATAAATAAAAAAACAAAGGCGTGTGGCGTTTTTTTGTTTACATAGTGTCCGACCTCTTTTTGAACACAAGGACACATACACATCAACATAAAACATACAAATACAACAATACAAACATACATCGATATATTCTATTATTTTGCATTTTATTCTCCCATTTGCTAGTACAACAAATACAAATATGCACAACAATACAACAATACAAGAAATACAAATACAAATTTGGAGGAGGACGGATTGGGCTTACAAATATGCGGTGCCGGAGACGGATCGGAGCGCTGGAGGAGGACGTACGCCGGAAACGGAGGAGGACGTACGCCGGAGGCGGGGAGGAGTGGCGCCGGCGCTCGGGCTCGGGCCGCGGCGGCGCTTGGAGGAGCGGTCGGGGATCGAGGAGGGCTCGCGCGCAGAAGGAGAGGGGGCCGGGGATTGCACGGACGGCCGGCTGGGAGGAGCGGCGCCGACGGAGCTGAGGGTGACGGCGTTCGCCGGCGGAGCTGAGGGCGACGGGACGATCCTGCAGCCTGGCGGCGTAGTTGTGGGATTCGGCGTCGGGGGAGAAAATGAGGAGGGAGAAGGGGGGCTTAAATAGCCCGGGACCTTGAGTCCCGGTTGGTGGCTCCAACCGGGACTAAATCCCCTTTAGTCCCGGTTGGTGATACCAACCGGGCCTAAAGAGGCCTTTTTGGCGGCCCAAATTCGCGCTCGAAGGGACCTTTAGTCCCGGTTGGTGATACCAACCGGTACTAAAGGTCTATTTTCTCTTTTTTTGTTTTTCAGTTTTTATATTTGGAATAACTGTTTTTAGATTTGGCATAACTGTTAGAATATTTATAGTTTTTAATGAATCTTTTTGCTTTAGGTCAAAACAATTACAAACTTTCTGTTAGTGCCAGTAGTTTTCAAATTTAAATAGTTTAAATTTGAATTCATTTGAAATTTGTGTGAAACAGTAATTTGTGAATAACTTTAGTTTAAAAATAGATTTTTGAGTGATTGTTTTTCCTGTTGTTTAATATTAGTATGTTTTATCATTATGTTAAACTTGGGAATTTTTAGGATAATTTAAATAGGTGTTTTAATCAAAACCAGATTCTGTTTAACTCTTTTAGTTTTATACCTTCATTTGTTTTAATCAAAATCACCCAAATGAACTCCAAACTTTTTGTGCATTCAACATATGCACCATTGTAAGCCACATCTTCAAATTTCAACCCTATCTAACTTCATTTGCTATTTTTCATGCATTTAATGATTTTTTTGAGCTAAATGACCCTGAAATTAAAAAGCACTACAAATGAAATCTAAAAAGGTAGAAACTTGGCATGGTATCATCATTTCACCCACATAGCATGTGCTAAAAAGTTGAGAGGGTTACGGCAAAAACTAGATGCACTTCATTTACAAACTAGACCATCTCCTTCGAAGTATGAAGGTTTCGGACGAAAACTCATCTGTTACAAAGGCATTTCATTTTTTTAAACTTGTTTCAACTCCAGACTTTTTGTGCATTCAATATGCACCATTCTAAGCCACATATTCAATTTTCACCCCTTTGTAACTTCATTTGCTATTTTTCATGCATTTAAAGATTTTTTTGAGCAAAACGACCCTGAAATTAAAAAGCACCACAATTGAACTCTGAAAATGTTGAAACTTGGCATGGTATCATCATTTCACCCACATAGCATGTGCTAAAAAGTTGAGAGGGTTACGTCAAAAACTGGATGCACTTCGTGTACAAACTAGACCATCTCCTTCGAAGTATGAGGGTTTCAGACGAAAACTCATCTGTTACAAAGGCATTTCATTTTTTTAAACTTGTTTCAACTCTAGACTTTTTGTGCATTCAATATGCACCATTCTAAGCCACATATTCAAATTTCAACCCTTTCTAACCTCATTTGCTATTTTTCATGCATTTAATGATTTTTTTGAGCTAAACGACCCCGAAATTAAAAAGCACCACAACTGAACTCTGAAAAGGTTGAAACTTGGCATGGTATCATCATTTCACCCACATAGCATGTGCTAAAAAGTTGAGAGGGTTACAACAAAAACTGGATGCACTTCGTGTACAAACTGGACCATCCCGGCTACTCACTAGAGAAGAAAAGTGATGATGGTGCAGCCAATCACATCCCAGAGTGGGATCTTGGGGTATAAATTTTTTTCTTCGCGTGTGTCCCTAGATTATTGCTCCGTAACCATGGACAATTGTGGCACCCCGGCTTAGAGAACCGAATTACCAGTGTTTCCAACCCAGAGATCATGTCTTCTGGAAACACACAACAACTTGGAACAGAACTGAACTGAACTTTATTGATAGATTTCGAGTACAAGCTCATATTTTACAAGGATAGCGAGGCCAAAGGCACACTCGGTGCTATGACAATATCTACATTATTTATGAAACATAGCAGGGCCTCAGAACTACTAAGTAATTCTACGGCGTAGCGGAACATAGCGGAAACTCCGTCCACAGGGACACTGCTAAGGACACAGCCTAGCTAGTGTAGCACGAACCTTCGGGACCTCCGCCCTCGGCTTCTCCTGCATCTGGCATGATATGCCAGGTGAGTACTTTGAATGTACTCGCAAGCTCACGACAACCAAGTAATGCAGCAAACAATAGCATGTCAACCAACATGTTAAATACTTGAGCAAATCACTTACTGCTACCGGTTATTAATTTACTCTCTTTCGGGTTGTCCCACAACCCTCGGAATACTCATAAGCCATCGAGTACTTCCGATCATACGACAAGTTCTTCCATCATTATTACCACTGTTACGGTTGACCACCTAGTGAGGTCTGGACGGGCTGTCCAATACCGTGGACGCGGCTATTCGAATAGATTTTACACTCTACAGAGGTTGTGCACTTTACCCACACCATGGAGCACTTGACCTCGTGATCCCATTCGGGTGGATCAGCGTTGCTCCAACGAAACCTGCCTGACCCGTGACTCTCCCATCGTACCACCGGCAGTCATCCTCCCCCGGAGTCCTGCCCTGGGTGGCCCCTGTGTCACCTCGTGACACCTGCCACCGCCGTGGCCAAACTAAACTGTCCCAAACGGGGACGCCGGCACAAAACTCAACTGGGCTCACAGGGTTATCGCCACCTACCTGATCAGGGTAGCACGCACGCATAACCCTCCCTGTCTGGAGGTACCGGTGAAAGAGCACGGAGCCAGACCAAGTCAAGGCCGTCCCATACCGGCAAATGTGGTTGCACGGGTAAGCCCGGACAGGTGACTCAAGATCAACCACTAAGTTCATTTAGCAAATATAGTGGTTCATCACAATTCTTAGGCATTTAAATTAATTACTATAATTTATCATCTAGCAAATAAATCAACATAATGCATTGAAATATGCAATGCTATTGAAATGCTTCATGAAATGGGTGTCCTGGCTTGCCTTGCTCTGTTGGGTTGTCCACAAACTCCTGGTCTTCAAAACCACCAAAGTTTCCTTCTGAAAATATTTTTTAATAGCAAAAGGAAATGTCACATAAAGCCTTTTTGTTAACCAGAGATTCTGTGCACATGAGAAAAATACCAAAATTTGTTAGCAAATAAAGGGGCTCAAGACAAACCCAATGCAAAAAGAATCAACTGATTTAGACTTATGGTTTAAAAGATATAGCTGGTCAAAGTTTCTCGTCAAACCTGTTTTAAAAATTGGATTTAAACTAAATATAGAAAACCCACAGCGGGCCACGTCAAAGACGTAAAGTGGAGGGGCGCCTCCACTTATACCGCTTCGGGCGCGGGCTTGAGCCGCTGACAGGTGGGGCCGGTCTGATTTTAAACAGAGAGAGAGAGAGGAGAGACAGAGGCGAGGCGGCTCATCGGCGGTCGTCGCCAGCGATAGGGACGGCGGCGAGGTCGGGAGAAGGCTGGGATGGGTCGGGCGCACGACGGCGATCACGCACGTACCCGTAGATCCTCCGGAGGTGGTCGGACGGCGTCGCCCCCTTCTTCTCCGGCGGATGGAGGCTACGGTGGTCGTCGGCGATAGCGATTCCGGCAGCGATTCGGCTGGGAGAGGGATCGGGGAGCACAAGGGGAATGCCCTGAGCTCTTGAGTGGGATCGGGCAAGGCTGGGGTTGACCGGAGTGGGCTGGCGTCAGGAGGGGATCGGGTGGCGGAGCCTTCGCCGGAGCTGAGGGAGACGAGCTCCCGGCTCTTGCTGGGGTGCTCTGGAGGCGATTGGGTGATGGTGAGGTGGGGTGAGGAGCTCTGGAGGGTCGGGCATGGCTTTATATAGGCCAGAGGCGAGCGCGGCCGAGCTCTCCCGAGGCGGCGAGGCTCGGGACACGTCACCGGCGGCAGGACGCCGCGCTGGCTGGCCGCTTGCGGGCGACGAGACGGGAGAGGGCAGGGGAAAGTTAATGCGGTTTGAGGCAAGCGGAGGAAGGCGACACGCCGCAGAGCCACTGTGGCCGCACGGGCGCCACAGTGCCCGAGTGCCGTGGCGGCCGCCGAGGAGGTTTCTGGTGAGGAGAGAGCTCCAGAATGGCCAGGTGGGAGGAGGGGAAGACGTCGGCACGCGGGGACAAGGCTAGACCACGCGGGGCCGCAGGGACGCGTCGTTTCGGGCTCGGGCGCGGTGCAGAGCGCGTGTACTGGCATGCCAGCACCGTGCTCACCACGAGTGCGGCCACCAGGAGGTCTCCCCTGCCCGGCGCACCATGTCTAGGGTGTTCTCCCTTGGTCATTTAGCCCCCCTGTGCCACTAGTTTGGCTAGGTTCATACTGATATGAAGTGTAGCTTCAGCTACAGTTTCTGACAGAAACTTTGGGAGGGATCTGGAGAAGAGATGAGCTGGAGATGAAGCCAGTGGATATGTCTGGTGTGATCTAGGTTGGAAAGACTACAAACTGGCCAAGTTTGAAAGGGTTTGAACAAGTTTTGAATATAGTTCATGTGTAAACTACAATACTGGTCCAGAAACTTGTTGAGCTTGTGGCACTCACATAGATGGTCTCCTGATGAAGAAACTTGGTGGAGGGAAGTCATTTGAGATATAGAAGATACCCTAAAAGTTTCATGGCCATAGGATACATCTAGCTAGCACTTCCTTCACAGATTTGGAATAAGCAGAAACTTGTCAGAGTTTTGCTGCTGAAAATTTGTACTGGACCAGATGATATTTTTGGATATTGTGGCAAGATAGAATCCCTAGTATCACAGGGAATTTATTGGGAATTTTCTGATCTAGGAAAATGGGAGTTGCTTCACAACCGACAAATTCTGACCAGAAAGAAAATAATTATTCTGGCCAAAATTTTGCATTGGGCAATGGAATATTTTTGAAGATTATGGGATTATGTGATGGTAAGAAGGTGTGACAGAAGTTTGGGATTTTATAGATCATCCAAACTATAGGTTGCTTCACAACCCATAGGGATAACCTAATTTCCCAAATAAAGAAAAGAATTATTGGGAAAAGGTTAAATATTGGAAATTGATCCAGGAGAGGTGTGGAAAGGTTTTGACAAGGTGATGAGAGTTTTGGGTTACTTGGGAAAAGATTCAATGATTCATAGGTCCAAATCAACTGAAAAGATTTGAAAATCAACCAAATTTGCAAATAAAACCAAAAAGATTTTTGAAAAGAAAAAGTTGCCAAAAACCAGGGTGTCACAAACCTACCCCCCTTAGGATGAATCTCGTCCTCGAGATTCGGTTGCTCAGGGAACAAGTACGGGTATGCGGATCTTAGAAAATCTTCTCTTTCCCAGGTAGCCTCTTCCTCAGTATGGTGCTCCCACAATACCTTGTAAAACTTAATCACCTAACTCCTGGTAGTCCTTTCCATCGCATCCAAGATTCTGTTAGGTTTCTCTTCGTAGGTCAGATCCTTAGCCAGTTCTAGTTCTCTCATATCTGTCTGCTTGACTGGTGGTGCAATGCACTTTCTTAACTGTGATATGTGGAAAACGTCATGAACATCAGACAGTTCCGGTGGTAATTCCAACTGATATGCTACCCTGCCTTTCTTAGCAATTACTGGAAAGGGACCGATGTATCTTGGTGCAAGCTTTCCCCGGGTATGAAACCTCTTTACTCCCTTCATGGGGGTCACTCGAAGGTAAGCATATTCTCCGGGCTCAAAAGTCACTTCTCGGTGCTTTGGGTCATAGTAGCTCTTTTGACGGGACTTGGCTGCTCGAAGATGCTCCTGAATATCCTTGACATGTTTCTCAGCCTCGAGCATCAAGTCCATGCCGAAAATACGACTATCTCCTGTCTGGGACCAATTCAATGGGGTGCGGCACTTCCGCCCATATAGTGCCTCAAACGGTGACATTTTCAAACTTGACTGATAACTGTTGTTATAGGAGAATTCCGCATAGGGTAGGCTATCTTCCCATTTGGGTCCATGGGTGAGAGCACAAGAACGAAGCATATCTTCCAATATCTGGTTCACTCGTTCGGTCTGTCCATCTGTCTGTGGATGGTATGCCGTGCTATGCTTCAGCATGGTTCCCAAGGCTTGGTGCAATCGCAGCCAGAATGCTGAGGTGAATAGAGAGCCCCTATTTGAGGTGATAGACTTGGGTACTCCATGAAGACTGACTATCCGGGACATGTAGAGTTGTGCCAGCTAGTTTGCGTTAAAAGTGGTCTTTACCGGAATAAAGTGAGCCACTTTTGTGAGTATATCCACAATGACCCAGATAGCATCATTGCCTCTTGTTGACCTGGGCAGTGGAATAATGAAGTCCATGCATATGTCGTCCCACTTCCACTGGGGAACTGGTAAAGGTTGCAGTAGCCCAGCGGGTTTCTGGTGTTCAGCCTTGACCTTGTTGCAGATGTCACAACAGGCGACATAGTATGCTATATCCCTTCGCATTCCTGGCCACCAAAAGGTTTCTCTCAGATCCTGATACATTTTTGTGCCTCCCGGGTGGATAGAGTACGCGGACTCATGAGCATCTCTAAGTATTTGCTGTCTCAGATTGTTCTGGTTGGACACACATATCCGTTTCTCAAACCATAAGGTGCCTTGGTTATCCACAAGGAAAGACTTGGCCTTCCCTTGCTGCATCAGCTCCTTGATCTCTTTTATTCCTTCATCTGGCTCTTGAGCCTTCTTAATTTCTTCCATGAGTGTTGGAGTGATCTCCAAGGTATCCAGGGTAATTGGGCCACATAGCACCATGTTAAGCTTGGCGAACTCTTCTTGTAACCTTGGATGGATACTTCCAATTAGTGCATTCACGGTGCCTTGTTTTCTGCTGAGAGCATCAGCGACCACATTAGCCTTTCCCGGATGATAGTTTATTCCAAGGTCATAGTCCTTGACTAGCTCTAGCCATCTTCGCTGCCTGAGATTCAGGTCAGGTTGGGTGAAAATATACTTGAGACTCTTGTGGTCCGTGTATATTTCACATCGTTGTCCAATGAGGTAATGCCTCCAAATCTTCAAGGCATGAACCACGACTGCTAATTCCAAGTCATGCGTGGGGTAGTTATTCTCATGAGGTCGTAGCTGTCTGGATGCATATGCTACAACCTTTCCTTCTTGCATTAACACGCAGCCGATTCCATGTCTGGAAGCATCGCAGTAAATATCAAAGCTCTTATGAATGTCTGGAAGAACTAAGACAGGTGTTGTAGTTAGCCTTGTCTTTAGCTCTAGGAAGCTACTGTCACACTCTACCGTCCAGGCAAACCTTTGATTTTTCTTTAGCAATTCTGTCAGTGGCTTAGCTATCTTGGAGAAGCCTTCTATGAAACAACGCTAATAGCCTGCCAATCCCAGAAAGCTACGGACTTCGGTCACCGAGGCTGGTGTCTTCCAATTCAGTACTGCAGTTACTTTGCTGGGGTCGATAGCTACTCCTTGTTCTGACAGAATGTGACCCAGAAATCCCACCTCTTTCAGCCAAAACTCACATTTACTGAACTTGGCATACAGACGATGGGCTCTTAACCTTTCTAGGACAGCACGGAGGTGTTGTTTATGCTCTTCTTCATCCTTGGAATATATCAGCATATCGTCAATGAACACCGCCACGAATTTGTCCAAAAAATCCATGAAGACCTTGTTCATCATGCTCATGAAATAAGCCAGAGCATTCGTCAGTCCAAAAGACATGACTGTAAACTCATACAGACCATATCGGGTGGTGAAGTTGTCTTGGGTATATCCTCTTTTCTAATTTTTAGCTGATGATACCCGGTTCGGAGGTCAATCTTGGAGAATACCCGTGCTCCGTTCAGCTGGTCGAACAAATCGTCAATGCGAGGGAGCGGGTACTTATTCTAGATGGTGACCTCATTCAGCTGGCGATAGTCTACGCACATTCGTAGACTTGCATCCTTCTTCTTGACAAATAGTACGGGTGATACCCATGGCGAGATACTTGGGCGAATGTACCCTTTTTGCAGCAATTCATCCAACTGCTTCTTTAGTTCCGCCAGCTCTGGACCTGGCATACGGTAGTATTTCTTGTAGATTGGAGCAGTACCGGGAATCACCTCAATTGCAAATTCTAATTCCTGGTCGGGTGGCATCCCTGGTAATTCCTCGGGAAATACATCCGGAAATTCGCAGACTACTGGAATCAAGTTCATATCCGCAACGGTAGTCTGGTATGCCATTCCTCTCTTTGTCATCATCTTGCTGGCAAGGAATTTGACTGTTTGTCCTGCCGGGTTAACTAGTGTCACTGTGCTGGTGGCACAGTTAATGCACACCTGATGTGGTGTTAACCAATCCATCCCCAGTATTATATCCAATCCAGGGGATTCAATGGCAACAAGTGTAGCTGGAAATTTAACTCCATGTATCAAAATTTCCAGATCTTTATATATCAGATTTGTTCTGAGCAAGGAGCCAGGGGATTGTACCACCATGATTTTATCCAAAAGCGAAGGAGAAAATTTGTGCAAGGTGGTGAAACTCCGCGAAATAAATGAATGGGAAGTCCCAGAATCAAATAAAATTACTGCAGGTATGTCGTTAACAGAAAACATACCAAGGACTACTTCTAGAGCTTCGCAGGCTTCCTCAGCGGAGATATGATGGACGCGTCCGTGGCAGAAGTTATGATTGGGGCGGCGTCCAATATTGTTGACTTGTGGCTCCAAGTTGGATACTGGCTTTCCGTTGTTGGCAAGGCACTGCTTGGAATAGTGTCCGCTTTGGCCGCAAGTAAAGCAGGTGTTATTGCGGCGGCAGTCCTCTATTACTGGCTATTTGCCGAAGGTCTTATTCTGACTTGCCGTTTTATTGTTCTTGTTGCCATTGCTCCATGTGGGCTTGTATTCAGATGGGCCTGGCTGCCAGGTGCGTGGCTTCTGCGCAAACTGCTCACGATTATCCTTCTTGGGTTCAAACTTCCGTTTGCGGTCATCATATCCGGACTTATGCTCTCGTTCAGCTATGAAAGCCTTGTTCACCAAAGTCTGGAAGTCCGGAAAGTCCAGCATACAGAGCTGACAATGGAGAGTGTGATTCAGTCCTCCCAGGAACCGATCTATCTTCCTTTCTTCGGTGGACACGTCATGGGTAGAGTATCGTGCCAGATTGTTGAACTTATTCAGATACTTCCTCACGGACATATTTCCTTGTGTAAGAGCAAGGAACTCCCTTTGTTTTACCTTCATTATGCCTGTAGGGATATGATACTTGCGGAATAGCTCCTTGAACTTCTCCCAGGAAATATCTTCTCCAGAAGGCCACGTTGTTTTTGTGTTGTCCCACCATATAGCTGCTGGCCCTTCTAGGTAGTGAGTGACAAAAGGAACCTTATCTGATTCTTCACAGCGGGCTATGTCTAGCTTCTTTTCCATGGTCCTCAGCCAGTCATCAGCTTCTATAGGGTCCACAGCTTGACCGAAATTGGGTGGCTTGGTACGCTGAAAGTTAGACAACTTAGAGTGTGTTCCATTGTGGTTGTTATTCTGACCCACCATAGCATGCATGCTTTTCAAAAATTCCATGAGGTCCTGGTTTCTTTTCTCTTCAAACATCCTCATGATCTGATCAGTGGTCGGTGTTTGAAGTGGTGGGGGTGGTAAGTCTTCTGGTGGTTGTCCTGCTTGTCTGGCGGATCGACAAATGGGGGTTCCATCGCCGCCTTGGCTACAACCTCTCTTCATCCTAAATTTGTTCCCATTGCAAAATACCGAATCGATGAGCAACATCCATAAGGGAAACACAGTAATATGACACCAGAAAGAAAATGCACAAAAAGGCGAATAAAGCAAACAACATAATTTTACAAGAGAACCCAACATCATAAATGGCAAGCTAGTAGGGGAATATCATGGCTAGACTGCTCATACGGCAGTTGACATATGCAAAGATGCATGCACTACAACTCAAGCCTCCACTCTAGTGGCGCGGGTGGCACGAACACTGCCAAGCTGAAGACTCCTCGTCATCTGATCCTGAGTCGGAATCGGAACTGATGATGTGGATGACATCCTCCGGATCAAAGGAAACATTACGACGCTGCTGAGATGGTTCTCCTTCCGAGGAAGAAGGAGCACGTCGCCTCAGCATCGGAGCAGCTGGACTGGCTTGGAGGGAGGCCCACTCTGCCGGGGTCTCACGACGGCTACCAGACGAAAAGCCTGGTGGCGCAGTAGAGCTAGAAGGAGTATCAAACCTTGGTGGAGGTGGAACTGGTGGTGGATACATAGGTGGAAATATAGGCTGAGGTGGGGATGGTACTGTAATCGCGGCTGCAAGTGCCCCCTGGACACGAGACAGCTCCTCAGCCAAGGACATGATCGTACGATAGCTGGCGTTCAGATAACGAGATAAAACACCAGTCGCACGATCACTCGCCGGGTCAACTGGAGCGAAAATGACTCGCCCTGTCGTAGGCGACAGGGTGGGATAGTGGAAGAAACCTGGATGAGTCTGCATCTCGACCTCGTGGAAGCGCAAGTCAGTGAGAGCCTCCATCGCAGCAAACTGGATCGCCAGCTCCGGAGTGGAAGCCGTTCCGCCCTTGGAGGAGCGAGAGTAGCTACCAATATCCAAGCTCGCGGTCAGGAAAGCCTCTGCATGGTACTCGTATACTGACTCGGCAAGCTGCTCCCGAAACACCTGGTATAGTGGATCTTCGCCGTTGGGGTACAGTCGAAGCCAGACGTTACGGAGCAGTACATGAAAGGTGAATGGTGCTGGCTCATGATGGTAGTGGTATGGAACTGGTGCCATCTACACTCACAATGCCAACGGTTAGTAAAACCATGAATCATGATGCATGCTATGCAACAATCAAATGCAGCAAGCAAGATGCACACTCAAAGCCCTACACTAATCGCGGTTCTAGCGCGGGTTAACTAGGGTGTCCTACAGTCAGCACGGCTCTGATACCAAGCGTTGTGGCACCCCGGCTCAGAGAACCGGAGTACCAGTGTTTCCAACCCAGAGATCATGTCTTCTGGAAACACACAACAACTTGGAACAGAACATAACTGAACTTTATTGATAGATTTCGAGTACAAGCTCATATTTTACAAGGATAGCGAGGCCAAAGGCACACTCGGTGCTATGACAATATCTACATTATTTATGAAACATAGCAGGGCCTCGGAACTACTAAGTAATTCTACGGCGTAGCGGAACATAGCAGAAACTCCGTCCACAGGGACACTGCTAAGGACACAGCCTAGCTAGTGTAGCACGAACCTTCGGGACCTCCGTCCTCGGCTTCTCCTGCATCTGGCATGATACACCAGGTGAGTACTTTGAATGTACTCTCAAGCTCACGACAACCAAGTAATGCAGCAAACAATAGCATGGCAACCAACATGTTAAATACTTGAGCAAATCACTTACTGCTACCGGTTATTAACTTACTCTCTTTCGGGTTGTCCCAAAACCCTTGGAATACTCATAAGCCATCGAGTACTTCCGATCATACGACAAGTTCTTCCATCATTATTACCACTGTTACGGTTGACCACCTAGTGAGGTCTGGACGGGCTGTCCAATACCATGGACGCGGCTATTCGAATAGATTTTACACTCTGCAGAGGTTGCGCACTTTACCCACACCATGGAGCACCTGACCTCGTGATCCCATTCGGGTGGATCAGTGTTGCTCCAACGAAACCTGCCTGACCCGTGACTCTCCCATCGTACCACCGGCAGTCATCCTCCCCCGGAGTCCTGCCCTGGGTGGCCCCTGTGTCACCTCGTGACACCTGCCACCGCCGTGGCCAAACTAAACTGTCCCAAACGGGGACGCCGGCACAAAACTCAACTGGGCTCACAGGGTTATCGCCGCCTACCTGATCAGGGTAGCACGCACGCATAACCCTCCCTGTCTGGAGGTACCGGTGAAAGAACACGGAGCCAGACCAAGTCAAGGCGGTCCCATACCGGCAAATGTGGTCGCACGGGTAAGCCCGGACAGGTGACTCAAGATCAACCACTAAGTTCATTTAGCAAATATAGTGGTTCATCACAATTCTTAGGCATTTAAATTAATTACTATAATTTATCATATAGCAAATAAATCAACATAATGCATTGAAATATGCAATGCTATTGAAATGCTTCATGAAATGGGTGTCTTGGCTTGCCTTGCTCTGTTGGGTTGTCCACAAACTCCTGGTCTTCAAAACCACCAAAGTTTCCTTCTGAAAATATTTTTAAATAGCAAAAGGAAATGTCACATAAAGCCTTTTTGTTAACCAGAGATTCTGTGCACATGAGAAAAATACCAAAATTTGTTAGAAAATAAAGGGGCTCAAGACAAACCCAATGCAAAAAGAATCAACTGATTTAGACTTATGGTTTAAAAGATATAGCTGGTCAAAGTTTCTGGTCAAACTTGTTTTAAAAATTGGATTTAAACTAAATATAGAAAACCCACAGCGGGCCACGTCAAAGACGTAAAGTGGAGGGGCGCCTCCACTTATACCGCTTCGGGCGCGGGCTTGAGCCGCTGACAGGTGGGGCCGGTCTGATTTTAAACAGAGAGAGAGAGGAGAGACAGAGGCGAGGCGGCTCACCGGTGGTCATCGCCGGCGATAGGGACGGCGGCGAGGTCGGGAGAAGGCTGGGATGGGTCGGGCACACGACGGCGATCACGCACGTACCCACAGATCCTCCGGAGGTGGTCGTACGGCATCGCCCCCTTCTTCTCCGGCGGATGGAGGCTGCGGTGGTCGTCGGCGACAGCGATTCCGGCAGCGATTCGGCTGGCAGAGGGGTCGGGGAGCACCAGGGGAATGCCCTGAGCTCTTGAGTGGGATCGGGCAAGGCTGGGGTTGACCGGAGTGGGCTGGCGTCAGGAGGGGATCGGGTGGCGGAGCCTTCGCCGGAGCTGAGGGAGACGAGCTCCGGGCTCTTGCTGGGGCGCTCTGGAGGCGATTGGGTGATGGTGAGGTGGGGCGAGGAGCTCTGGAGGGTCGGGCATGGCTTTATATAGGCTAGAGGCGAGCGCGGCCGAGCTCTCCCGAAGCGGCGAGGCTCGGGACACGTCGCCGGTGCCAGGACGCCGCGCTGGCTGGCCCCTTGCGGGCGACGAGACAGGAGAGGGCAGGGGAAAGTTAATGCGGTTTGAGGCAAGCGGAGGAAGGCGACACGCCGAAGAGCCATTGTGGCCGCACGGGCGCCACAGTGCCCGCGTGCCGTGGCGGCCACCGAGGAGGTTTCTGGCGAGGAGAGAGCTCCAGAATGGCCAGGTGGGAGGAGGGGAAGACGTCGGCGCGCGGGGACAAGGCTAGACCACGCGGGGCCGCAGGGACGCGTCGTTTAGGGCTCGGGCGCGGTGCAGAGTGTGTGTACTGGCATGCCAGCACCGTGCTCACCACGAGTGCGGCCACCAGGAGGTCTCCCCTGCCCGGCGCACCATGTCTAGGGTGTTCTCCCTTGGTCATTTAGCCCCCCTGTGCCACTGGTTTGGCTAGGTTCATACTGATATGAAGTGTAGCTTCAGCTATAGTTTCTGACAGAAACTTTGGGAGGGATCTGGAGAAGAGATGAGCTGGAGATGAAGCCAGTGGAGATGTCTGGTGTGATCTAGGTTGGAAAGACTACAAACTGGCCAAGTTTGAAAGGGTTTGAACAAGTTTTGAATATAGTTCATGTGTAAACTACAATACTGGTCCAGAAACTTGTTGAGCTTGTGGCACTCACATAGATGGTCTCCTGATGAAGAAACTTGGCGGAGGGAAGTCATTTGAGATATAGAAGATACCCTAAAAGTTTCATGGCCATAGGATACATCTAGCTAGCACTTCCTTCACAGATTTGGAATAAGCAGAAACTTGTCAGAGTTTTGCTGCTGAAAATTTGTACTGGACCAGATGATTTTTTTGGATATTGTGGCAAGATAGGATCCCTAGTATCACAGGGAATTTATTGGGAATTTTCTGAGCTAGGAAAATGGGAGTTGCTTCACAACCGACAAATTCTGACCAGAAAGAAAATAATTATTCTGGCAAAATTTTTGGATTGGGCAATGGAATATTTTTGAAGATTATGGGATTATGTGATGGTAAGAAGGTGTGACAGAAGTTTGGGATTTTATTGATCATCCAAACTATAGGTTGCTTCACAACCCATAGGGATAACCTAATTTCCCAAATAAAGAAAAGAATTATTGGGAAAAGGTTAAATATTGGAAATTGATCCACGAGAGGTGTGGAAAGGTTTTGACAAGGTGATGAGAGTTTTGGGTTACTTGGGAAAAGATTCAATGATTCAAAGGTCCAAATCAACTGAAAAGATTTGAAAATCAACCAAATTTGCAAATAAAACCAAAAAGATTTTGAAAAGAAAAAATTGCCAAAAACCAGGGTGTCACAACAATCTTCATCATTTAACAGGATACTTGGGCCAGTCTTCACTGCGAAGGGAGGAATTTCATCAAACTTTTCATAATCTTGTGACATGTCTGTCTTGTCCTCAACTCCCATGATGTTTCTTTTCCCAGAAAGCACTATGTGGCGCTTTGGCTCATCGTATGATGTATCCGCTTTCTTATCTTTCCTTTTTCTCGGTTTGGTAGACATGTCCTTCACATAGAAAACTTGCCCCACATCATTGGCTAGAACGAATGGTTCGTCTGTGTGCCCAAGATTGTTGAGATCCACTGTTGTCATTCCGTACTGCGGGTCTACCATTACCCCTCCTCTAGTCAGATTGGCCCATTTGCACCGGAAAAAAGGGACCTTCAAATCACCTCCATAGTCAAGTTCCCATATCTCCTCTATGTAACCATAATATGTGTCCTTCTCCTTGCTGTTTGCCGCTTCGTCAAAGTGGACACCACTATTTTGGTTGGTGCTCTTTTTATCTTGGGCGATCGTGTAAAATGTATTCCCATTTATCTCATACCCTTGGAAAGTCAATATAGTCAAAGATGGTCTCTTGGCCAACAAGTACAGGTCATCTTCAACATTGTCGTCATTCATGAGATGTGTTCACAACCAACCGCCGAAAGCCTCAATGTGTGTACGTTGAATCCAGGGGTCAGACTTCGCCGGGTTCTTCGAGCGTATAATATCCATGTGTTTCTCGATATACGGGGTCACAAAGGTAGAATTTTGTAGAACTGTGTAGTGTGATTGCGCCCAAGAATGCCCGTCCCTACATATTATTGATTTTGGTCCAAGCGTGCCTTTTCCACGCAGTCTCCCCTCATGCCGCGATTGAGGAACACCAATCGGCTTAATGTCAGGAATAAAGTCAACACAAAACTCAATAACCTCCTCTGTTTCATGGCCCTTGGAGATGCTTCCTTCTGGCCTAGCACGGTTATGAACATATTTCTTTAAGACTCCCATGAACCTCTCAAAGGGGAACATATTGTGTAGAAATACAGGACCCAGAATGGCCATCTCTTCGACTAGGTGAACTAGGACGTGCATCATAATATTGAAGAAGGATGGTGGGAACACCAACTCGAAACTGACCAGACATTGGACCAAATCATTCTGTAAGCTTGGTAGGATTTCCGGATCGATTACCTTCTGAGAAATTGCATTGAGGAATGAACATAGCTTCACAATGGCTAATCGAACATTTTCTGGTAGAAGCCCCCTCAACACAACCGGAAGCAATTGCATCATGATCACGTGGCAGTCATGAGACTTTAGGTTCGGGAATTTTTTCTCTGTCATATTTATTATTCCCTTTATATTCGACGAGAAGCCATACGGGGCCTTCATACTGAGCAGGCATTCAAAGAATATTTCCTTCTCTGCTTTGGTAAGAGCGTAGCTGGCAGGACCTTGATACTGCTTTGGATGCATGCCGTCGTTTTCGTGCACACGTTGCTGGTCCTCCCGTGCCTCCGGTGTATCTTTTGTCTTCCCATACATGCCCAGGAAGCCTAGCAGGTTCACGCAAAGATTCTTCGTCACGTGCATCACGTCGATTGCGGAGCGGACCTCTAGGACTTTCCAATATTCTAGCTCCTAAAATATAGATTTCTTCTTCCACATGGGTGCGCGTTCCTCAGCGTCAGTCGGAACAGATTGTCCGCCAGGACCCTTTCCAAATATTACTTGTAAATCCTTGACCATATCAAGTATGTCATCACCAGTACGGAGGGCGGGCTTCTTCCGGTGTTCTGCCTCACCTTTGAAATGCTTGCCTTTCCTTCTTAAGGCATGCTTGGTCGGAAGAAATCGACGATGTCCCAGGTACACATTCTTCTTGCATTTGTCCAAATATATACTTTCAGTCTCATCTAAACAGTGCGTGCATGCATGGTATCCCTTGTTTGTCTGTCCTGAAAAGTTACTAAGAGCAGGCCAATCATTGATGGTTACAAATAGCTATGCTCGCAGGTCAAATTCCTGTTGTTTGTGCTCATCCCACGCACGTACACCTTTTTTATTCCACAGCTGTAAAAGTTCATCAACTAATGGCCTTAGGTACACATCAATGTCGTTGCGGGTTGCTTAGGGCCTTGGATGAGCACTGGCATCATAATGAACTTCCGCTTCATGTACAACCAAGGAGGAAGGTTATAGGTACATAGAGTCACAGGCCATGTGCTATGCTGGCTGCTCTGCTCCCCAAATGGATTAATGCCATCTGCACTTAAACCAGACCATAAGTTCCTTGGGTCATCTGCAAAGTCCGGCCACTGTCTCTCGATTTATCTCCACTGCGACCCATCAGAGGGAACTCTCAACTTCCCGTCTTTCTTACGGTCTTCTTTGTGCCATCGCAACGACTTGGCATTCTCTTTGTTTTGGAACAAACGTTTCAACCGTGGTATTATAGGAGCATACCACATCACCTTGGCAGGAATCCTCTTCCTGGGGCGCTCGCCCTGAACATCATCACCAGGGTCATCGCGACCGATCTTATATCACAATGCATTGCATACCGGGCATGCATTCAAATTCTCATACTCACCGCGGTAGAGGATGCAGTCATTAGGGCATGCATGTATCTTCTGCACCTCCAATCCTAGAGGGCAGACAACCTTCTTTGCTTTGTATGTACTGTCGGGCAATTCGTTGTCCTTTGGAAGCTTATTCTTCATTATTTTCAGCAACTTTTCAAATGCCTTGTTAGGTACACCATTCTCTGCCTTCCATTGCAGCAATTCCAGTGTGGTACCGAGCTTTGTGTTGTCATTTTCGCAATTTGGGTACAACCCTTTTTTGTGATCCTCTAACATGCGCTGCAACTTCAACTTCTCCTTTTCACTTTCGCAGTGTCTCTTTGCATCAGCAATGGCCCGACCAAGATCATCAGCGGGCTCATACGATCCCTCAGCTTCTTCTTCTTCATTCTCTTCCCCCATTGTAGTATCATCATATTCAGGACACCCCGGATAGTTGTCGTCATCCTCTTCTTCTTCATTCTCTTCCATCAGAACCCCTCTTTCTCCGTGCTTGGTCCAACAATTATAGCCAGACATGAAACCGGACGTAAACAGGTGGACGTGAATCTGTTTTGAGCTAGAGTTAGTCTTATCATTCTTACACACACCACATGGACAACACATAAAACCATCCTGCTTGTTTGCCTCAGCCGCATGCAAAAAACTCTGCACGCCATTAATGAACTGGGGAGAGCGTCGGTCATCGTACATCCATTGCCGGTTCATCTTCATTACACAACACCGAAAAGACCAAATTAATACAAGTTCATACATAAAGCTCATACACACTTATTTTCTCATAAAACAACATACAACTATCTAGATAAAACATTTAAATGCAACAACAAATGCGATCAAAATCGCAACTAAGGTAGCAATTGATCTAACAGCATAATGATACCAAGCCTCTTTATTAATGGCATATTTTGTAATCTTTCTAATCTTCAAGCGCATTGCATCCATCTTGATTTTGTGATCATCGACGACATCAGCAACGTACAACTCCAATTTCATCTTCTCTTCTTCAACTCTTTTCAATTTTCCTTTCAAATCCTCGTTTTCTTTTTCAACTAAATTTAACTTCTCGACAATAGGGTCGGTTGGCATTTCCGGTTCAACTACCTCCTAGATAAAAATATCTATGTCAACTTGACGGGCATAATTGTCATTAACACGAAATGCAACAAATATTTCTAAAAGAGAATATACCACATCCGAATCGTAAACCGGACGAGGGCCGATGGGCATGGATATCATAACCATGGCAGTATATATAACAACAATCATACAAGTAAGAAAATTATGCAAGTTACTATCTAAATCATACAAATAAGATTTTTTTAATAAAAATGATAAGAACACAAGAAGAGGCTCACCAAGGTGGTGCCGGCGACGGGACGGTGCGGGCGATCGACGGTGGTTAGGACGGGGACGGGAAGGCACACTAACTAAACCACACCTACACATATGCAAACTAAGGAGTTAATTTGAGCTCAAATTGCATATAAATCAAAAAAACTACCACATAATTACACCCAAACTAAAACCCACAAATCACTATACTTATAAAGCATTGCACGAGCTGATCTAGCAATAAGAAATGAAAGGACAAAGTTGCTAACCTTTGTTGACACTTGGATGGATTGGGGTGCCTCAAATCTTGACAAATCTTGGCAAACAAGGAGGGAGGAGCTCGAGCTAGGGGAAGAACAGAGAGGGGAATTCGAATGGAGAAAACAGAGAAATGGAGTCGGGTTGGACGAAGGGTTTATATAGGGAAAGCTTTAGTCCCGGTTGGTTATACAAACCGGGACTAAAGGTCCACCTATAGTCCCGGTTTGTATCACAAACCGGGACTAAAAGGGCTCGTGGGGGCCCCAGGCTAACACCAGCCTGCCACCACCCCTTTAGTCCCGGTTTGTGATACAAACCGGGACCATAGGTTCCAAATGAACCGGGACTAATGGTGCCCGTGCCCCCCGACCGCTCCTAGCCGTTGGAACCGGAACTAATGGTTACATTAGTCCCGGGCCAAAGCCAAACCGGGACTAAAGGGTTAAACGGAAGGCATGTTTTCTACTAGTGAATATAGACATCGGGAACATCTAAATGGGTGCTTTGTTTGATTTCGACTAGCCCTATATGTTAATGAGTCCTTCTAGTCTCCTTCGACTGGAACCAATAGCATTTGAAGACTACGACGTTCGGTGGGGTTTCACCATAGAATATAAGTTCATAAATTGCTTCAACTCTTCCATAATACTCGGTACCTCCTTCGCCGATAGCAGAGACACAACAATTTGTAGACTTTCGGTTGGCCATAGATAGCTCTTTGCCAAAGGTACGAAAGCGATACCCGTTGATGTCGTATTTGTCAAATGAACAGACCTTATAGTCAAAACCATTAGCGACTTGTCTCAATTCAGCGTCCATAGACTCTGAATTAGCCTACAAGTTTAATACAAAGGGATTGTTGCATTAGCCGCAAATTAGATGAAGAAATGAAATGGTCTAATGGAAATTACCGTTTGTTTGAACCAAGAGATGAAACCGGGATAGCCGCCTCCATGCTTTGCCAGAAGCTCATACTCTTCGATGGAATCCTTTTGGATCACCGCTCCATCCGAGAATTTGGCGACGTATCGACTGTATCAAATATCCGTGAATAAGAGCAGTTCAAAGGAATTAGAAGTTGCGAAACAATGTACCGAGAACTTACTCGATGTACGGCCGCACTTCTGTTAGGTTGTTGAAGATATACAACGAAATGGTCCGCCATTCTTCGACATCCAACGCTATTCCTTTCGAAGCACCGGCTGGTGCGAGCTTCCCTTTGAATAGGCTGAGCTTGGATCGACCTTTTTTGGGTCGCCATCATTGTACCGAGTCTTCGGATTATGCAAATGACGATTTTTGGCTTCGTAGTGTGTTGTCACGAAGTTTGCTGCGTCCTTAGTAATGAATGCCTCGGCCATCGATGCTTCAATTCGACGTTTATTTTTACATTTTGCTCAAAGCGTCTTCTACATCCTCTCAGTTGCGTAGCACCAACGATTTTGCACGGGCCCCCCCAATCTTGCCTCGGTCGGGAGATGCAAAATCAAATGCTGCATTGGATTAAAGAAGCCCAGTGGAAAGATCTTCTCTAACTTGCATATCAACTCCGGCGCCAACTCTTCCATTTCAGAAAGCACGACAGGCGATAGTTCTTTTGCACAAAGAGAATGGAAGAAATAGCTCAGCTCTGCCAGTACTAGCCATTCATCCTCAGGGATAAAGCCACGCAACATCACCGGCATTACCCGCTCAAGCCATATATGCCAATCATGACTCTTGAGACCAAATATTTTCAGTTTGTCAAGACTCGCTCCCCTCTTTAGATTCGCTGCATACCCATCGGGGAACATCAACTGCATTTTCACCCACAAGATCATTTCCCTCATAGCTGGCCTTCCAAGATTGAACCATGCCTTTGGCTTTGTTCAGTTCTGCTTTCCTTTCGATTGTCGCATGTTTTGTAACGGTCTATCACACAGAGCCTCCTGGTTGACTCTAGTCTTAGGACTATCCTTTGACTTCCCCTCTATGCCGAACAATGTACCAAAAAGGGCCTCGGCGATATTCTTTTCAGTGTGCATGACGTCGATGTTGTGTGGGGAAAGGAGGTCTTTGAAGTAATGCAGATCCCATAAGCATGTCTTGTGAGTCCAGGCGTGTTGCGAATTATACCCTTTGAAATAGCCTGGACGCTCTGGATCAGGCTCGAGAGTGTTTAACTAATCTAGGGTCTGTTGGCCTGTCAACGCAGGTGGTGCAGGGTTTTTGACAACTCTACCTTTGATGAAATTCTTCTTGTCTTTTCTGAACTTATGGCGAGGATCCAGGAACTGTCTATGCAAGTCGAAGCAACAAAACTTGCGACCAGCCTGTAGCCAACGAAACTAAAGAGCTGCCTTGCATGTGGGGCACGGGAACCTTCCATGCACACTCCAGCTAACGAATAGTGCATAAGCCGGCAAGTCATGCATCGAGTACATGTACCACACATGCATCATGAAGTTTTGTTTTGTAGCGGCGTCGTATGTCTTGATCCCATTATCCCAAGCTTCTTGCAATTCATCCTTAAGCGGTTGCATGTACACATTCATATTCTTCCCTGGATAGTTGGGCCCTGGAATTATCAACGTCTGGAAAATGTTCTTTCTTTTCATAATCTCTCCGGGGGGGAGATTGAGTGGAATGACAAATACAGGCCAACAACTCTATTGGGTTGCCGTCATACCAAACACATTGAACCCATCAGTGCTGATGACGACTCGAGGATGCCTTGGATCTGCCGCTTTATCCTTATGTAATGCATCGAAGTGCTTCCAGGCAAAAGAGTCTGAAGTGTGTACCAACATCTGATTCCCATCTGCATCTAGTTCGGTTCTTTTGCCCAATTTGTGCCATGTCATCTGTCTGGCCATCTCTTCCACCATGAAAAGACATTGAAGTCTTAGTACGATTGGCATATAGCGAAGAATATTAACGGGGATTTTGGTCTGAATCTTCTCACCCATACCGTTGTCTACCACAACAGACCTGGAAGACTTACAAATGGGACAATAGTTCAAGTCCGCATACTCAAGCCTAAATAAGGCACATCCATTCTCACAGGCATCTATCTTCTCATAGGGCATCTTAAGTACACGAAGGATTTTGTTCGACTGGTACAGGTTTGCAGGCAGTACATGGCCTTTGGGTAGAAAGCGTCCAAATATTGTCATCATCGCGTCGTAGCATTCTCTTCCAAGGTTGAATTGAGCCTTCAGAGCCATTACTTGCGCGATGGCATCCAGCTGACAAAACTCAGTGTGCTCATGGAGAGGACGTTTTGAAGACTCCAACATTTCATAGAATGCCTTTGCAGATTCCTCCATCTCATCGTTCGAATCCCGAGCATCATCAAAGTCTTGCACCATGTCTTCGATCCTGGTACCATGCTCGTCGGTGCCACGACGAACCTCCTCAGCTCTGGCACGTTGGGCAGACTCACCATGAAAAGTCCACACCGTATAATTAGGTGTAAAACCCCACTTCTGCAGGTGTTTACCCATTTCACCCTCTGTCTGCTTTTTAAAGTTGTCCCACCAGGGACAGGGCCACCATGCTTTTTCCTGGCCATTTGCAAATGCGGCTCTCACAAACCCCTTGGTATTTGTTAACCATTCTTTGGTCATGTCTTCCTGACTAGTGTGACCGGTGTACATCCATGCACGATCACTCATCTTGCCTAGCTACTAGACACACAAGAAATATATATATATATAATTCAGCATATATATTCATCAGTTAATCAAGTTTGTCAGTTTTATTACGTCCATGCAACCAACACGCTAATAGGTAAAGATAGGTCCTAATCCCACCCGAGTATGTGTAGATTGGGTTCGTTTTCCCATGCTCTACTCCGGATCCGACGCAGAATTTCGGCAGCACCTCCCCGTTGTTCTCCTGATACACGTCTTGGCAATAAGCAGAGAGGATGTGTACCCGGAGAACAACAGGGAGGCACTGATGAATTTCCGCATCGGATCCGAAGCAGAGCATATGGGAAAACGAACCCAATCTACACATACTCGGGCTGTCCATGGATAACGTTGGACAATTCGAAAGGATGGCGGTTATAAATATGCAAAGACATGCATATTTATAGATGTCGCCCTTTCGAACGGGAGACGCATACTGGTCACGCATACTGTTGAATTGAAGACACCTATAGCTAGCAAGTTTCATCGGCACGAAGACCAGAACAGAGCAAATTAAGGGGGGGAGGAGATGTCATTTGTGCTCACCCACGAACGCAGGGGCGGAGGTCGTCCAACGCACGGGGAGGTCGTCGAACAACTGCACATTGAAATCCACCTGATCAACACAAATATGATGTTTTTTATAACAAAATCGGAAAATATGTGACCTAACTCATAATTTACAAAACTATGACCCCGTCGGCCTCTGGAAGGCCGAAGAGCACCTTTTGGTCAACAGGAGGCACAAGAGGTGTCGGGGGTCGGGGGTCAGTGGCGTCGGGAGAACGTGGCATCGGGGGTCAGTGGGGTCGGGGGGTGGCGTCGGGGGTCGAGGGTCAGTGGCGTCGGGGGTCAGTGGCGTCGGGTGTCGGTGGCGTCGGGGGTCGGGGGTCAGTGGCGTCGGGGGTCAGTGGGGTCAGTGCCGTCGGGGGTCGGTGGCGTCGGGGGTCAGTGCCGTCGGGGGTCGGGGGTCTTCTCTTCTTCTTCTTCTTTTTCTTCTTCTTCTTCTTTCCCTTTCTCCTCTTCTTCTTCTTCTTCTCCTCCTCTCCTCTTTTTCTTTTTCTTCTTCTTCTTCTTCTTCTTCTTCTTCTTCTTCTTCTTCTTCTTCTTCTTCTTCTTCTTCTTTCTCCTCCTCCTCCTCCTCCTCTTCTTCTTCTTCTTCTTCTTCTCCTTCTTCTTTTCCTTCTTCTTTTCCTTCTTCTTCTTCTTATTCTTTTCTTCTTTTCCTTTTTCCTTTTTCATTTTTTCCTTCTTCTTTTCTTCGTTTTTTTCTTCTAACCTAACTAACTAACCTAATTAACCTAATAAACTAATAAAACTAACCTAATTAACCTAATAAACTAACCTAATAAACGAATAAAACTAACCTAATAAACTAACTAATTTAACAGAAATAAAAAACAGAAAAAACGAAAAAAGGGGGCGGCCGGCGGTGGTACTCACCGGCGGGGGGCGGCGTGGGCGGTGTGGGCGGCAGGGGACGGGGACGGCGCAGGGACGCCGGGGGCGCTGCGGTGGCGGGGGGCAGGGGCGTCGGGGGGCGTCGAGGGCGTCGAGGCGGCGGGGGGCAGGGGCTCCGGGGGCGTCGGGGCGGCGGGGGGCAGGGGCGCAGGGGCGGCGGAGACGGCGGTGGGCAGGGGCGCAGGGGCAGCGGTGGCGGCCGGGCGGCGAGGGGCAGCGGAGGCGGGGGCGGCCGGGCAGCGGTGGGGCGGGGCGGCGCAGCTCGGGGGCGAGAGGGAGAGAGAGAATGAAAGATAGAGAGGGGGTGGGGTGGTCGTTGACGACGTTATGTATAGAGCCTCTTTGCCGTCTGCTGGCGGACCACAAAGAGTCCCCAGCCAGACGACAAAGAGCCAGCATACGGCCCACCACCCCCACGGGGCCAGTGGGGCCCAGGTGGGTTCTTTGCCGTCTGATTTCCAGCTCTTTGCCGTCAGCTGGCAGACGGCAAAGCCCTGGCTGAGGGCAAATGGTATCTTTGCCGTCAGCCTGTTCTTTGCCGTCCGTTCCTGTTCAGTTGACGGCAAAGAGCTGGCAGATGGCAAATCCTCTGATTCCAGTAGTCCGTTTACTTACCGTATCACGTTTATTTTTTTGCCAGCCTGTTTATTTTTTTATTTCCAGCCTGTATATTTTTGCCAGCCTATTTATTTTTTTTATTTCCAAAATTCTAAAATATTCCAAAACTGATAAAAAAATATTTTTGTGGATTTTTCAGAGTCTGTTTACTTACCGTATCACGTACCTCCTATTTTTAAATAATCTGGAGTGTTCCGGAAGGTTTCTTTTATGTGTTCCTCCGGTGTCATGGTTTGGATAACATTGCTTTCAACGTTAATAGGCGTACCTTAGATAGAATACTTAATTCTTTGTCCATTGACCACCATCGGGTTAGTACCTTCGGCGTTATTAATCTTGATAGCTCCAGAACGATAAACCTCTTCGATGATATATGGTCCTTCCCATTTTGAGAGAAGCTTTCCTGCAAAAAATCTTAAACGAGAGTTGAACAAAAGAACATAATCTCCTATTTTGAATTCCCGCTTTTGGATTCTTTTGTCATGCCATCTTTTTACTTTTTCTTTGAATAGCTTGGCATTTTCATAGGCTTGGGGTTCTCCATTCATCTAGTGAGCTAGTGTCAAATAGGCTCTTTTCATAGGCAAGTTTGAAATCATAGTTGAGTTCTTTAATTGCCCAAAATGCTTTGTGTTCTAGTTCTAAAGGCAAATGACAAGCTTTTCCATATACCATTTTATATGGAGACATACCCATAGGATTTTTATAAGCTGTTCTATAGGCCCAAAGTGCATCATTTAATTTCTTAGACCAATTCTTACGAGACCTATTGACAGTTTTTTGCAATATTAATTTTATTTCTCTATTGCTAAGTTGAACTTGACCACTAGATTGAGGATGATAGGGTGATGCAATTCTATGGTTAACATCATATTTAGCAAGCATCTTACGGAAAGCACCATGGATAAAATGTGAACCACCATCGGTCATTAAATATCTAGGGACTCCAAACCTTGGGAAGATAACCTCTTTAAGCATTTTAATGGAGGTGTGGTGATCGGCATTACTAGTTGGAATAGCTTCTACCCACTTAGTGACATAATCAACCGCAACCAAAATATGAGTGTACCCATTGGAGGAAGGAAAAGGCCCCATATAATCAAAACCTCAAATGTCAAATGGTTCAACAACAAGTGAATAATTCATAGGCATTTCCTAACGCTTACCGATATTACCAATTCTTTCACATTCATCACAAGACAAGACAAACTTACGAGCATCCTTGAAGAGAGTAGGCCAATAAAAACAAGATTTCAATACCTTATGAGCAGTTCTATCTCCCGCATGATGTCCTCCATAAGCTTCAGAATGACATTTCCATAGGATTTGTTCCTGTTCATGCTCAGGTACACAACGTCTAATAATACCATCTACTCCTTCTTTATAAAGATGTGGGTCATCCCAAAAGTAATGTCTCAAGTCATAGATTTTTTTCTCTTTTGTTGATAAGTAAAGCTAGGTGGTATATATATAGCGACAATGTACTTAGCATAATCAGCATACCAAGGTGTGTGTTGTGAAACAGTTATTGCAGCTAGCTATTCGTCAGGGAAACTATCATCAATAGGTAGTGGGTCATCAAGAATATTTTCTAACCTAGACAAGTTATCAGCTACGGGGTTCTCAGCTCCTTTCCTATCAACGATGTGTAAGTCAAATTCTTGGAGCAAGAGAACCCACCTAATGAGTCTAGGTTTAGCATCTTTCTTTTCCATAAGGTATTTTATAGCAGCATGATCGGTGTGAACGAAGACTTTGGAATCAACAATATAAGATCTAAATTTATCACAAGCAAACACAACTGCTAAAAATTCTTTTTCAGAAGTAGCATAGTTTCGTTGCGCACTGTCCAGATTTTTACTAGCATAATGGATAACATTTAATTTCTTATCAACTCTTTGTCCTAGGACAGCACCAACAACATAATCACTAGCATCACACATAATTTCAAAAGGCAAGTTCCAATCAGGTGGTTGTACGATAGGTGCTGAGGTTAAGGCTTTCTTGAGGGTTTCAAAGGCTTCCACACAATCATCATCAAAAACAAAAGGAATATCCTTTTGCAAGAGATTAGTAAGAGGCCTAGAAATTTTAGAGAAGTCTTTAATGAACCTCCTATAAAAACCAGCATGACCAAGGAAACTTTGAATACCTTTAATATCTTTAGGACATGGCATTTTCTCAATTGCATCAACTTTAGCTTTATCCACCTCAATACCTCGTGCAGATATTTTATGCCCCAAGACAATGCCTTCATTAGCCATAAAGTGGCACTTCCCCCAATTCAAGACAAGATTAGTTTGTTCACATATCTGTAAAACTCGATCAAGGTTGCTTAAACAATCATCAAAATAAGTTTCGTAAATGGAAATATCATCCATGAAAACCTCCACAATCTTTTCACAAAAGTCAGAGATTATAGCAGTCATACATCTTTGAAAGGTAGCAGGTGCATTGCATAAACCAAAAGGCATACGTCTATAAGCATAGGTTCCAAAAGGGCAGGTAAAGGTAGTTTTCTCTTGATCAGATTGTGACACAGGTATTTGAGAGAAACCAGAATATCCATCTAAGAAGCAAAGTGTGTGTGCTTAGATAGTCTCTCTAGCATTTGATCAATGAACGGTAGAGGGTAATGATCTTTTCTAGTAGCTTTATTTAATTTTCTAAAGTCAATTACCATTCTATAGCCAGTGACAATTCTTTGTGGAATGAGTTCATTCTTATCATTGGGAACAACGGTAATACCTCCTTTCTTAGGGACACAATGAACGAGACTTACCCATCTACTATCAGCTATGGGATAGATTATACCTGCTTCCAGAAGTTTTAATATTTCAGTTCTTACCACTTCTTTCATCTTAGGATTCAATCGCCGTTGGTGATCAACAACTGGTTTAGCATCAGGTTCCATGTTGATCTTGTGCTGACATAGAGTGGGACTAATGCCCTTAAGATCATCAAGAGTATATCCAATAGCAGCCCAGTGCTTCCTTAGAATTTTTAATAATCTTTCTTCTTCATGTTCTGAAAGGTTAGCACTAATAATAACAGGATATACATTTTTCTCATCAAGATAAGCATACTTTAAAGTGTCAGGCAATTGTTTCAATTCAAACACACGATCACCTTTAGGTGGAGGAGGACCTCCAAGAGTTTCAATAGGCAAATTGTGTTTCAAGAGAGGTTGTTGTTCGAAGAAAATTTGATCTATTTCGTTTCTTTCACGCAAATGCATATCATTTTCATGGTCGAGCAAATATTGTTCTAATGGATCATTAGGAGGCACGGCAATAGAAGCAAGACCAATTATTTCATCCTTATTAGGTAACACTTTATCACGAGGTTGGCTACTAAACTTGGAAAAATTAAATTCATGAGACACATTACCAAAACTGACACCGACATTTTGTTTTTCACAATCTATCTTAGCATTGACGGTGCTCAAGAAAGGTCTACCAAAGATAATGGGACAAAAGTCGTCTTGTGGGGAACCAAGGACTAGAAAATCAGTAGGATATTTTATTTTCCCACACAAGACTTCAACATCTCTAACAATTCCAAGTGGTGTGATAGTGTCTCTATTGGCAAGTTTAATAGTGACATAAATGTCTTCCATTTTAGCAGGTGCTATTTCATCCATAATTTCTTGGTATAAGGTAAAAGGGATAGCACTCACACTAGCACCTAAATCACATAAACCATGATAGCAATGATCTCCTATTTTGACTGAGACGACAGGCAAACCTTCTACGGGTCTATGTTTATCTTTTTCATCAGGTTTAGCAATTCTAGCAGCTTCATCACAAAAGTAGATAACATGCCCATCAATATTTTCTTCCAAGAGATCTTTAACCATAGCAACACTAGGTTCTACTTTAATTTTCTCAAGGGGTTTAGGTCCTCTTATATTACTCTTACGAACCACAGTTGATACCTTAGCATGTTCCTTTATCCTAACAGGGAATGGTGGTTTTTCAATATAAGCGGTAAGCACAACTGGATCAACATTGTAAAAGATGGTTTCTTCTTTAGCTATGACCGGTTCTTTAATTTCTTCCTTAATAGGGGGATGATATTTAAAACACTTCTCCTTAGGGAGATCAACGTGAGTAGCAAATGCTTCATAGAAAGAGGCTACTATCTCAGAGTCAAGTCCATATTTAGTGCTAAACTTGTGAAAAGTATCGGTATTCATAAAAGATTTAAAACAATCAAATTCAAGCTTTATACCTGACTCATTACCTTCGCGAGTTCCCAATCTTCAGAGTTGCGTTTAAATCTTTCTAAGAGATCCCACTTGAATTCAATAGTCTTCATCATATAAGAACCAGCACAAGAAGTATCGAGCATGATTTGATCATTATGAGAAAGCCGAGCATAAAAATTCTGAATGATAACTTCCCTCGGAATGTCATGATTGGGGCATGAATATAACATTGACTTAAGCCTCCCCCAAGCTAGAGCGATACTTTCTCCTCCACGAGGCCAAAAATTATATATATAATTCCGATCACGATGAACTAGATGCATGGGATAAATCTTTTGGTGAAATTTCAATTGCAAACGATTCCAGTTCCACGATCCAAGATCATCACATAGCCTATACCATGTCAATGCTTTTCCCTCCAAAGATAAAGGAAAAACCTTCTTCTTAACTTCATCTCAGGGTAAACCTGCAAGCTTAAATAATCCACAAATCTCGTTCACATATAAAAGGTGCATATCAGGATGTTCAGTTCCGTCTCCTACATAAGGTTTAGCAAGCAGTTGTTCTAGCATACCCGAAGGAATTTCACAAGTAACATTTTTAGTAGGTGCTGTAGGTTGAGGGGCGACTAATTGTGGTTCCGGTCGAGGTGAAGATACCCCGAACAAACCCCTCAAAGGATTGTTCTCCATAGTAGCATGTAGCAATAAATTTCAGCACGTAGTATAAGTTTTTCCTTACCGATTTCCACTTACCAAGAGGGCTTCACTCCCAGGCAACGGCGCCAGAAAAGAGTCTTGATGACCCACAAGTATAGGGGATCAATCGTAGTCATTTCTATAAGTAAGAGTGTCGAAACCAACGAGGAGCAGAAGGAAATGACAAGCGGTTTTCAGCAAGGTAATTTCTGCAAGCACAGAAATTGTAGGTAACAGATAGTTTGATAGCAAGATAATTGGTAACGAGCAAGTAACGGTAATGGTAAACAAGGTGCAGCAAGGTAGCCCAATCCTTTTGAGGCAAAGGACAGGCCAGAACAATCACTAGTAATAGGCAAAATGTTCTTGAGGGTACACGGGAATTTCGTCTAGTCACTTTTATCATGTTGGTTTGATTCGTGTTCGCTACTTTGATAATTTGATATGTGGGTGGACCGGTGCTAAGGTGCTGTTCTTACTTGAACTAACAACCTACTTATGATTAACCCCCTCGCAAGCATCCGCAACTACAAGAAAAGTATTAAGACAAAGTCTAACCATAGCATTAAACATATGGATCCAAATCAGCCCCTTACGAAGTAGCGCATAAACTAGGGATTAAGCTTCTGTCACTCTAGCAACCCATCATCTAATAACTACTCCACAATGCCTTCCCTTAGGCCCATGAATGGGGAAGTGTCATGTAGTCGACGTTCACATGACACCACTAAGGGAATCACAACATACATATCATCAAAATATCGAACACATATCAAATTCACATGATTACTCGCAACATGACTTCTCCCGTGACCTCAAGAACAAAGGTAACTACTCACAAATAATAATCATGCTCAAGATCAGAGGAGTATTGAATAGCATAATGAATCTGAACATATAATCTTCCACCAAATAAACCATATAGTAATCAACTACGCAAGGTAATCAACTCTACTAGTCACCCACACGTACCAATCTGAGGTTCCGGTACAAAGATTGAACACAAGAGATGAACTAGGGTTTGAGAGGAGATGGTGCTGTTGAAGATGTTGATGAAGATTGACCTCCCAAAGATGATAGGGGTGTTGGTGATGACGATAGTTTCGATTTCCCCCTCCGGGAGGGAAGTTCCCCCAGCGGAATCGCTCCGCCGGAGGGCAAAAGTGCTCCTGCCCAAGTTCCGCCTCGAGGCGGCAACGCTTCGTCCCGAAAGTCCTCTTCTGATTTTTTTTCTAGGTCAAGAGAGACCTTATACCACAAGATGGGCACCAGAGGTGGGCCAGGCTGAGCACAACCCATCAGGGCGCGCCCAGGGGGGCCTGGCGTGCCCTGGTGGGTTGTGCCCACCAGGGAGGCCTCCACCGGTAGTTTCCAGCTCCAGTATTTTTTATTAAATGTAAAAATAATCTCCGTAAAATTTCAGCTTCATTGGAGTTGTGCAGAATAGGTATCTCTGGCGTGCTTTTCTTGGGTCCAGAATTCCAGCTGCCGGTATTCTCCCTCCTTGTGTAAACCTTGCATATGATGAGAGAAAAGGCATTAGAATCACTCCCCGAAGCATTATTATTCGACAAAACAAAGTAAATAACAGTAGGAAATCATGATGCAAAATGGACGTATCAGATGATCATCATTATTAGAGCATTGTCCCAATGAGGAAAGGATGATGGAGACTATGATTTCCCCACAAGTCGGGATGAGACTCCAGACGAAAAATGAAATAAAAATGGGGGAGGCCAAATGAGCCCATCATAGTAAAAAAGATAAAATGGGGGAGGCAAAAAAAGAGAAATGCCCACCATAAAAAAATAAAAAAATGAGAGAAAAGAGAGAAGGGACTTTGCTACTAACCTTTACCACACTTGTGCCTCAGAGTGGCACCATGTTCTTCATATAGAGAGTCTCCTATGTTGACACTTCCATATGCTAGTGGGAATTACCTTTTCATATAATAAACTTGGCTTGTATATTCCTATGATGGGCTTCCTCAAATGCCCGAGGTCTTCATGAGCAAGCAAGTTTGATGCACACCCCACTTAGTTTCAGTTGAGCTTTCATACACTTATAGCTCTAGTGCATCATTTGCATAGCAATCCCTACTCCTCGCATTGATATCTATCGATGAGCATCTCCATGGCTCATTGGTACGCCTAGTTGACGCGAGACTATCTTCTCCACTTTTTACCCCTTTGATACCTACCAAAATATTCTATTCCACCTATATGCTATGTCCAATGGTTCATGCTCATGTATTGCGTGAAGAATAAAAAGTTGATGCATATTGAAAAAGTATGATCCAATTGCCTGACTTGGACGCCGTGGTGCTTAACATTTGTATCTATGTGGTGAAGACGGAGTCATGCCTTGCTAATATAATAAGATGAATAGGGGTAAAACATTCTTTTAGGATCGTATACTTTGAAAAATTAATGATTTTGTTTCTTATACTTATAAATAGTACTATGTTGCTGTTTGTTAATTCATCATTTCTCAGTGAGCATACATACCAAAGATTACATAATGGGTAGCATGTCAAATAAAAAATTCTGTTTTTATCATTTACCTACTCGAGTACGAGCAGGAATTACGCTTGGGGATTCTGATACGTCTCCAACGTATCTATAATTTTTTATTGTTCCATGCTGATATATTATCATTCTAGGATACTTTTTGGGTATTTATTTACCAATTTATAATATTTTTGAGCACTAACCTATTGACCCAGTGCCAGTTCCTGTTTTCTGCGTGTTTTTGCTTTTCAGAGTTACAATAGCAAACGGAGTCCAATTGCCACAAAACTTTTTGGTGGTTTTTTGGACCAATAAAATTCCTAGAAGCTTCGGAGGAGGGCCAGGAGATGCACCAGGGGCCCACCACATATCCAGCTGCACCCCCTAGGGGGGCGGCCAGATATGTGGTGGCCCCCTGGAGCGTCCCTCGACGTCGTTCTCTGGCCTATAAATTCACATCTACCCTAAAAATATCAGAAGCGCTCCCGAAACACTTTTTCCGCCGCCACAAGCCTCTGTTCCAACGGGAGGCCATCTACACCTTCGTTCTGGCACCCTACCAGAGGGGAGATCAATCACGGAGGGCCTCTTCATCAACCTTGCTACCCTCACCATGATGTGTGAGTAGTTCACCCCAGACCTACGGGTCCGTAGGTAGTACCTAGATGGCAATCTCTCTCTCTCTCTCTCAATCTTCAATACAATGTTCATCGCATCTTTGCCTTGATCTATCCGATGTAATCCCTTTGTATGGTGTGTTTGTTGGGATCCGATGAATTGTGAGTTTATGTTTAGATTATTCATGAAAAGTATTTGAGTCAAACCTGATTACTATGATACTTATTTGCATGATCATCATAGCTTCGTAATGCTCTCCGATCTATTGAGATAATTTGGCCAACTAGATTGATATTTCTTCGGTGGGAGTGGTGCGTTGTAGTAGGTTCAACCTGCCGAGTTTCTATATCCCAGTGACAGAAGGGGACAAGTTGTGTATTTGTGTTGTTGCTACTAAGGATAAAACGATGGGGTTTATTCATATTAGTTGAGTTTCTTTTGTCTACATCATGTCATCGTTCTCCAAGCATTACTCCATTTGTCATGAAATTAATACGTAGAGAGGCAAGCATAGAAGCGCTCTTGAACCAGAGTAATAGTAGTAGGTGCAGGTAGGAGTCGGCCTATTTGCTTATGGACGTGATGCCTGTATACACATGATCATTGCCGTGAACATCACATAATTATTCGCTTTTCTATCAATTGCCCAACAGTAATTTGTTTACCCACCGTATGCTTTTCTTATGAGAGATGCCACTAGAGAACTCTACGCCCCCCGGGTCTATTCACTTATAAATTCACAAACGCTATCATTACCTTGCTGTTATTTATTACCTTTTATTTTATTTTACACTTTACTATTATCTACAATTATCTACACAACTCACTTGCTTGCAAATAACGAGATCAAGGGGATTGACAACCCTCTTGCCGGCGTTGGGTGCAAGTTGTTTATTCTTTTGTGTGCAGCCCCTGAAGAAGGTTGAGGATTGGTATTCCTATTGGTTCGATAAACCTTGGATTCATAACTGAGGGAAATACTTACCCACTTTGTGCTGCGATTACTCGTTCCTCTTCATGGAAAACCCAACGCAGATCACGAGTATCAGGGAAGGAGAGGTGCCCTGCCAATTGGCCCTCCTAAATCCACCGCCACTGCCAGTTGCATCCAGGTCATCGTCGTCCGCTGGCCTTGTATCAACCTCCCCTTCCGCCTCCACATCTTGAACAAGCCGCTGCCACCTCTCCATTGTACACGCGCTTGGGCGCGGTCCTGCAACGGATTCCACGACAGAGGATTGCCCCGCGAGGTGGGCAAGGGATGCGGAGGCGCAGGCGGCGACAACGGCGTGCGGGGATGCAAGGAGGGAGATGTGGTCGTGGCCGGCGGGGGAGAGGATGAAACGGCGAGAGGAGCGAAGGTATGTACTCGTTAGCTAGTTTTTATTCTCTGCAAGGCTGAAGCGGCTTTCACGCAAGAAGACCAATTAACCACGGGCCTCCGATTCGGCTACGAGACCAGCCGCTCAAAGGATAGTCAGCCCACTTTCATCTAAATACAGATCGGGCGATCAGGACTGATCAAAATCGGTGATCTGACAGTTGAAAATGCCAAATGCGTGAGAGGGCTGGGTTTATGTTCAGTTTTACTGTCTTTCTGTAGCGACCCGACTCAAAATGAGTCAAGCCTCTATGTGTCTGTGCTATCCCTGGATCGGTATGCTAGCACACACAGTACATCAATGTATATATATCAAAGTGCAATCACTTGTAAATAACGTAAAACTGATATATACCTCAAGAGTCTCAGCGAAAACAGTCAATCGGGGGTGGAGTCTCATTAACGCCAATGTCAAGTTGAGTGCAGACCGTAACCCTATATCGTACTCTTACTCGTCGTAGAAATATTTGCAACATAAGACGTTGCAGCCAAGTAGGTCAGTACATTGAATGTACCGACAAGATCACAATAAGAGAAAACAGATAATAAGACTATTCTATATGCAATAAGGCTTGTGGCTCCGCGTCTGAGTTTTTGCATAAAAGCTGGTTTTATTTTCTTTTTCCTACAACAAAGGAATATCAGGAGTGTTCACTGTGGATTTATCTACCATGACATGGTTCCGCCAACCGATGTCTCATAGCCCACAAGTAACAATAAGTTGCCCACAATTAATTATCATTTTGGTGTTGAGAGTTCAGAGATAGATCCAAGTTCAGAGGCTCAAATTGTCCATAACCGGGGACACAACTAATCAATCAGGTTTTAACTCTGCAGAGTGTTGTTCACTTTACCCACAAGAATCGTTCCCTCCTTGTAAGTCCTCGCACTGCCAGGTGTTCGAGAACAGGATGAACGAAACATGGTCTTTCTAAGAGTTCCTCTGACCATTGTCCGGTGCCCATCCAACCCTACTGTTCGTCTACATCTGCTAGCACCGTCCCGGCCAGAGTCACAACTAAGGTCAACCAAGCCAGAGCCCATATTGACTTGTGGCTGCACAGGTAAGCTTCCGATCATGAAGTATTCTTTCGTATCTTTGAGTCTGGGTGAAGCTCATGGCGCTTCTCCATGCATCCCGGCCATCCACTGGTTTCTGCAGGGTGCCCATCAAGTCCATCCTTCACCCAGTAGTGTGTATTGAAATCTTGAGGTCTTGATGATGCCGTCATGGAGTTGTCGTCATTGGCGTAGAATCCTTCTTCTCACACCACTCCCGAACACTCATACCAACCCCGTCTAGTAAAGCGTAGCATCAAAATAAACAACGTCCCGGGGCTTGATAACAGGGTGGTGGGTTCCTACCTCATGCATTCTACCCAACTACAAGATTCAATATCACTACGGAGGAGATGGTGAAATGATAACACTAAATGCAATAAAACAGAGGTATGAACAACATGGTCAAAGTGAACTTGCCTGGTAAGTTGATGAAGATAAAACGCTCTCAAAAAAATTTGATAGAACTATTCGTCGCTCTCCGATGAAATCTATATAGTCAAACATTGCACTCATAAGAAATCATACTAGCAATCAATCTAACAATCAAGTTGCTAAAGCAAGTATTACACACACACTAGTGTTGAGATGAAGGAAATACTTAAGACAAAAGTTAAAACAACAAAACTTTGTCAAAGCAACCAAGAATAGTTTTCTCCAAATAACCTATTATCAACAGCAACAAGAAATAAAAAAATAGAACTTAAGTTATTTTAGTAAATATTTTACTAGCAAAAAGAATTACTTTTGAAGAACAAAATAAAGAAAACTATGAAAAGTATCACCCTAAACAATATAAGTTTTTGTCCTAATAAAACACAACAGCAAAGAAAACACTAAAATAAAACTTTAACAGAGAGTAAAAATATAAAACAACTAAATAACAAAAGGTATTTTTCATAAAATTTTGCTAGCAAAAAGAAGAAATTGAGAAGCTTTTATTAAACTCTACATATAAAGAAAACAATGCTACTTGCAAAACAAAGAACAAAAATAATATATTTTTGAACAGCAAATAAAACTCCTACTGTTAACTAACAGAAACTAGTTAGAATATGCCAACAATACCAAAAGAAAACAAATTAAAAACTATTAAAACAAAAGAAAAGGCATTAAACCTAAAAGAACTAAAACAGATTCTGTTTTGCTTAAAACACATATTTAAAATATCCTAAAAATTCCCAAATTGCACCTACTTATAAAACACACCAATATAAAACAGCAGCAAAAAGAATCACTCAAAAATCTATTTTTTAAATGAAAGTTATTCACAAAATAGTGATTCAAACAAAATTTATTTAATTCAAATTTAAACTCATCAAATTTGAAAATTACTGTAACTGGCAGAAACTTCATAATTTTTGTGACCTAATGCAAAAAGATTCACTCAAAAACTAATTAAAACATAAAAGATAAAGTAAAAAACCAAATCAGAATCTATTCTGTTTTAAAACCAAAATAGAAAAAGAAAAAAACCTAACTACCGGACACTAGGCTACGTGGTGGCTTCTAAGTGGCTGAGGGGTGTGCGCTGCGGGTGTAAACGAGCGAGCGTTTGGATCTTAACAGAAACCGGTTCGGGGTATTTAAGTGGTCTAATCTTGGCCGCATGATCTAGATCTAACAGCTAAAAAGAAAGAGGGAAGCTCACAGCGGCGATGGGTGGTCTCCGGCGAGGTTGACGGCCGCGGTGGCTTTGTGCTTGCTCGGTGGAGGTGCTCCAGTGGTCCTCGGCATCGGCGAAAGTGTCCAGGCGATGGCGGCGGGGCTCCGGCGTCGATTGGCGGTGGCGGTGGAGCTCGGGGGCAATGGAGATGAGTGAAGCGAGCTCGGCGAGGTTCGGTGGTGGCAGGGACTACGACGAGTTTGTGTGGCGGCGGTGGTGCATGGGAGGAGGCGCTTAGGGGGGGACGGAGTGCGGAGGGGCTGGGCTTTATAGCCATGGTGTCGAGGGGGCTCAAACGGCAAGAAATCGTGGCGCGGCTCGGATCCTGTGAGATCCTCCGGCGAAGGAAGGCGCGGGCGAGGTAAGGAAGGAGATGACCGACATGGATTAGGATCGGGCAGTGGGACCAGGGCGTCAGAGAGAGAGAGAGAGAGAGAGAGGTGGGGCAATGCGGTCAGTGGCCGATTCGAAGAGATTCAAATCCGGCTGGGATTCCATTCGGGCCAGATTCGGCTGTGGGCCGCGTGGATCCTTTCCTATTAAAGGCACTATTTCCATTTAAAACCCTTTTTCCTTTTTATTTGAAAACAGAAACATAAAAGCTAAAAGGAGAAAGAAAATAACTCCAAATATAGAAGTGTTATATATTAAAATGATCAGAAAAAAGAGTGTAATCAGAATAACATTTTTCCACGGCCAAAATAAATACTTTTTAAAAACGATTTTCTAAAAATGCCCAAAATGGATTTCAAATACTAATTCAAATATTTTCAAAATACCCCTCTGGTTTTAATAGTCAAAAGCCTTTCAAAAATACTGCTGAATTGGAGTGTCATATTCCTCCTCTCTTTATCTTTTTTTGAATTTGGTTAGGCATTTGAATTCATTCAAATTTTAAAATTGGAAAGGTCCAAATTTGGAAATACTCCAAATGGAAAAATTCCAAAACTTCCAACTTCCCATTTCAAATTCTTTATTTGAAGAAGTCATGTCATCTTCTCTCTATGATTTGTAGTGGATGAATTTGAAATCAGAAGCAAATGGGAAAGTGATTTTATTCCCTCTCATTCAAAGGTTTTCAAAAGTTTCAAATTTCACTCAAATTCAATCAATCAATCAAACAGTCAATCATTCAATTAATTAATATAACATTCCAAAATTTGGGATGTTACAAGCCTACCACACTTAAAATGAATCTCGTCCTCGAGATTCGAAGAGGCTAGAAAGAAAAGGGTTATGGTTTGGGGTCTTCTAGCAATTCCATTGACTTGAAAAGTGTGGGTGCAACCACACTTAAAATGAGTGTTACTGGTCCCTCAAGTCCTGCCATTCCTTCGGGATCTTGGCAATATATGTCTCTTCACATTCCTCGCAATAAATCCTTCGTTGATGCTCTTCCATTATAGTCATAATGTCTCCTTCAAAGTCTTGTGTTCTTTCGTCAATATAGAGTTCTTCCAATACGAGGTCTTCTTAACTAACAGGCCTTACGACGATTCTAAACAACTTTTCGGTGATCTCATGGTGGTCATCAGTTAAAGGTCACCCTGTAGTGAAATGGGTCTTGGCTTCATTCTCACCATAAAAAAATCCCTACGTTTGGCAACAGCTGCCATGTACAAGGGTTCATCATCATACCAATCTAAGGCTTAAAACAAAGGTTTCAATGATCGTCGTCACTCTACTATGGGTAAGTCACTCATATTTACCATTCCAAATAACAAGGGTGAATGATAAAGAGTAAGTCGTCATGGTGATCAATCCATTCCGCACCCAAATCATTACTCTGTATAAGGTTTACCGAATATCGTATTCTAACACTTGGGAATCCTTTCAAGCATTGCAGAATTTCTCTTGTCCACGAAGTTTGGGTAAATCCATTGATTCTGCAAGCTGAACAAAACATCTATCGTTTTCTTCACAACTCTCGGGTTTTTGTATCCTCCTAAGAAAAACGTCCGTTGATCAGTCATAGCTTCTTCCAAGTTTCTTCCTTCATAAAGATAGTGCTTGATCCTTATTAACCGTGAGGTCTATGGGTTGTAGGCCCACTTCAACACTTTAACTCGTCCTTGGAGTAACTAGCGTTCCATATTACAACATTACACCGCCCTTAATTAATTCCAATTGTGCTTCATTCCATCATACTTTTGGGGTAACCATCATATAAAAATAATTCTCAGACTTATTTTTGTCCGGGCTCCAATCTGTGGAAATACATTTTCCTTTCCATTGGTCTGTTTACCAATAAAGGTATTGGTTCATCATATTCAATCCCTTATTTCATCCTTAATCTCTTCTCAAAACTCTAAATTTCAAAAGTACTTTATTACAATTGTTGTCATCCACATAGTTTGATAAGGGCTAACATTTCTTTCTTCTGTATTCATTTGTCCAGACTCCTTGGCATGAACGGTACATTCCTTTTCCTCGGATTTCTGTGGTTTTACCGATTACTACCACACTTAAAATGGAATGTCCACATGAATGCATAGACCATATTTTCTCATATCCTCGAAAAAGGTCAGAGATCTTGTTTATAGAGCAATAACTCATACAATTTAACATAGGAATTGATGACACATTAAATTCTATTGGTTCATGAAGTTATTACAATCTCTGAGACTTCCGTTGCATAATTCAATTCCATAACCTCATGAAAACAAAAGTGTTTCCTATTACACTCATTGCCATTATCTAAATCTCAACTACTCAGTTCCGGCTTTCTTCTTGTCTGGACATTTATTAGCATAATGTCCCGCTTCCTTGCAACGAAAAAAAATGACTTCCGACAACTCTCGGGGCTTCTTGGTGGTTGTGTCTGCTCCTTGGGTTCTTGGTTCCTTTCCTGGGCACATATTGGCATAGTGACCTAAATCCTTACACTTGAAACATGCGATATGACTCAGTTCCTTCTGTGCAGGGACTTGTCTCTTCCTGATGCACTTTCTCTTCTTCTTCATGGAATCCTTTGTATAGATTATAGATTCTATTTCCTGAGGATCATACTCAAACTCCACCGTTAGGAATTCTTCCAGATATTCCTTCGAACAATCCTGGGAGATATGTCCTTCTTCTCCACATGAATAACATGACTTGGTGTAGTACTCCATTGAGGTATCTCCATATGGTACATCTTCTGTCATCATTGGTACTTGCATACCTATCACAAGTTCCTCTAAATTTTCCCTGAGGGCCTCTTTCATTGCTTCTTTTTGCTGCTTGACAACTTGTTGCACCTTGGGATAAATGTAGCACTGAGCTGGGTAGTGGGTGGTTCCTTCACACAAGAAACAAGTCAACCGACTAGTTGGGCATTCCTCAGCTGGGTGATTTTCTTCACAATGAGGGCATCCATCCTTGTGTTCTTCATGGGTGTGTCCTATTTCTCCACAGATCTTGCATGCACAAGGCTTCTTCATCGGGTTATCACAGTGCTTTCGGATGAGACGGGATCTTAACAGAGTCTTCTTGAACTCTTCCCAAGTTTCTGCTCCATTACATCCTTGTATGGCTTGATGCATTTTCCACCAGGTTGCAGCACTTTGTGTAAAGTACCGAAGAGCGTATTGAACCTCATACTTCCTTGCAATCAAGTAGTTCGTGAAGTGATTCTCCATGTTCTGAATCCATACTTCTGCCTCCAGCTAGGTCATCGGTCCAGAGAATACCAGTCCATCTTCATTTGCCATCTATTGGGTCCAAGAGTTTTGGAATGAGATGGGTAAGAGAGAGAGAGAGAGAGAGAGAGAGAGAGAGAGAAGGATGGATACATACTAAAATAAACAAACAACTCAGTGGCACAAATGTTAAAACATCAAAACTCAAGTACACACATTCATAAAGTTCAATCAATTCCTATAGTATCGCCACCCACATAAGGTTGGTATGGTCGATTACTCTAATCGCAAAAACGTTCATATTTATTCTCTCATGGTGGGGCTACTACTAAGCTAGCTTATCCATGTCTTCATCTTCAATGAGTTTCTTCTGGTCATGCTTGATCTTCTCAAGTTCTTCTGCCAGATTATCCCTGTTGACGCGGAGTCTCCTGTGTCGTTCCTGTAGTTCCAGAAGTTGATTCTTGAGCTTCTGGATTTCAACATCACCGTCATGTGTCATGGCCTGAATGTCCTTCAGTTCCCGACGAAGCTTCTGAATCTCGAGAGATTGCTTCTCCTGATTGGCTACCTTCAGCTTGTCGGCCTTGAGGTCCTCACGAAGTGCTTCCTTCTCAAATAAAGCTGCCAGAAGGTCCATTTGAAGGTTCTTGATGTACTGTTTCAGCTCTTGATTATACACCACCAGAGGTGAAAACTTCATCTTTTGTTCGTCCGTCAGGATGATGTGTGCTCCATCAGCCTTCTGCCATCCAAGCCTTCCAAAGTAGTGGTTACCTAACTCAGCACAATGACGATAGCTTAAGCGTGCGATAGTATCATGGACGGCAGTGTTTATGCCAATATCACAGTCATGATTTAACGTCCCGTAGTTGATATCTTCAGTCTTGGGGTCTTCTTTATGACCAAAAACTTGAGTCCTGACGCCCCATGATCCGGACTTCCTCTTAGTCACCTTGATCTCAGGTATCGGCAGCTTCAGCATTATGACAAGTTCCACGAGGAATGGGCCACCAAGAACATCCTTGTAGTGCTCTCTTTCATTCAGAAGGTAGCTCTCCATCTATAATTTGAAATAAGGAAAGTTTAATAAAAGAATTAAAAGGTTACGAGAGTAGTGTAAAATAGAAGTTGTTCCTATCAAGGTCTTTCTATTTCTGAGCCATTTCCTAGGGTCACGTCCTACAGTCAACACGTGCTCTGATACCCTTTCCTAATATATTGAGACTTTCCTAATATATCATCAAGTAGAACTACTAATCAAAACCAGTATGCTAAAACTCTGTGTAAAAGCCGAGATAACATAGTACCAACACTTGCAGTTAGTTGTAAAGACTCATTCAGTTGAGAATAGCATATTTTTATCTGAAAAAAGGACAATATAAATATCTGGTGGAGTTTTAACACATTAAATTACAATTCCTTGATAGAGGTGACAAAATATATTTATATGAAGTTAAAAGTGATCCACTAACATAATAATTTCTTAAAAAAGCACACTTTACAACATAAACAATTATTATTTGCGATTTTTTTTGCAATATACATAGCTAGTTCTAAATACTATATTTTTTGTTTAAACTAATAATGTGGTCATGTTCAAGATTTAAAAAATAATGTAATGCGATCTCTTTTCATCAGGAATGCTCTAATGGCCTTCTAATATATCACTGTATTCTAGTTTTCACGAAAAACGTAACGATTTCAAATATTATAGAACCAGACTGTACAGAAAAATTGACAGATAGAATACATTGTTTCAGCCTCTTTACTTGAGAAACCATAGACGTGATGGTAATCGTACGATTATTCATGTGCATACATCAGGAGTGACATGGAAACCCACATGATTTAGTTTTCTAGTGTAGTTAGTTGTTGTGTTTTGATGAGAGCAAGCCTTTATTATCTATATCAAAATTCGAGTTTACCGGCTTATAGTTGGATATCACAATCATAGGGTAGCCGCTTAATCCCTTCGGTTCAATATAAACTCAAGCCCCGAGAGCATACATTATTCTCGCAAACCTGGAAAGAAAATAGCATTACAAAGATCATGTGCTTATCATAGGATAGCCACTTAATACCTTCGGTTCAATAAACTCAATGAAGGAGGAAGGTTGGATTGGAGAGTTGATTCAGGTTTCTAAACAGGATGAAGGGAAGAGGATTAGCCTTTACATGTCGCGCGCCTCGCCTTGCCTTCATCCCCTCGGGCACTTTCACTGGACCCGCACCCTCTCCTCCATGATTTGTATCCTCTCCAGAGATGGTTCTTTGTTGTATGCTCTGATTATAACTATAGCCTCACGAGAAGTCCTATGCTCACATGAATGAACCTGATCTGAAAATAATGATAGAAAAACAAAGCGTAAACCGGTGCTATATGTAGCTCTGTTGCTACCTCTGGCCTTCCTAATGAAAGCTATAAAAAGTCTCAATCAAATCATAAAAAAGGAAAGAAGGAAAACCTTAATCACTTGCACTTACCCACACACTTTTATCACTAAAAAAGTAATTACTGTAGCAGAACTCAGGCAAAAAGATATGCAAGATCATCTCATTGTTTCTTGCAAGGACAAATCAATAAAAAGTGAATCAGATGCACTACACGCAAGTACTCCCTTCGTTCCTAAATATAAAACTTTTTAGTGATTTCACTACGAACTACATACAAAGTAAAATAAGTGAATCTGTACTTTAAAATATGTTTACATACATCCGTATGTAGTCTATAGTGGAATATCTAGAAAGGCTTATATTTAGGAACGGGGGAAGTTGGAGATATGACAGTGGCAATATGATTGTACTCACTTGCTCGCACCAGAGCTGAGCAGCAGTGACGGACCCATTCGTCCGTCCGTGTGCCATGGCTGGCTGCAGGACCTCTCTCCCGCGCTTGCTCGCTAGGGTTCGCTCAGAGGTTGTGGATGGACATATTCTGTGATTGAAGCCAACCCACTGGAGCACCACTCGCTGGCGGCGACAGCCACATGACCAGTGTGCTTGTACTCTGGAATTCAAAGAACGAACCAAACGATGGACGCATGACGGCAATCTGCACTAATCAGGTCTTGCACCCGGGGGAGAATCCATGATCGACAACGAGTGGGCGGCCTTGACCTTGGTGTGTGCGCCTAGACGGCCACGACAAACACAGCAAGAAGACCCCCCCCCCATGCTGTCTCCTGGCTCCTCGTCGTCAGCTGCTGCTACTCTTCATAGGGGTGCACCAAGAGGAGGTTGCGAGGAGGGGAAGGAGAGGTGCCCTGCCAATGGGCCCTCCTAAATCCACCGCCACTGCCAGCTGCATCCAGGTCATCGTCGTCGACTGGCCTTGTATCAACCTCCCCTTCCGCCTCCACATCTTGAACAGGCCACTGCCACCTCTCCCCTGTACACGCGCTTGGGCGCGGTCCTGCAACGGATTGCACGGCAGAGGATAGCCCCGCGAGGTGGGCAAGGGATGCAGAGGTGCAGTCGACGACAACGGCGTGCGGGGATGCGAGGGAGATGTGGTCGTGGCCGGCGGCGGGGAGAGGATGAAACGGCGAGAGGAGGGAAGGCATGTACTCGTTAGCTAGTTTTTATTTTCTGCAAGGCTGAAGCGGCTTTCACGCACTAGGCCCAAGTAACCACGGGCCTCTGATTCGGCTACGGGAGCAGCTGCTCAAAGGACAGTCGGCCCACTTTCATCTAAATACAGATCGGACGACCAGGAATGATTCAAATCGGTGATCTGACAGTCGAATATGCAAAATGCGTGAGAGGGCTGGATTTAGGTTCAGTTTTACTGTCTTTAATACGTAGGACCAGTGGCGGATCTAGCGGGTGTCATGGGTGCCATGGCACCCCCTTCAGAAGTGCAAACTAGTTTAAACAACTGTACTCCGTATTTGATAATGTTTTTGAACTATTCGTTACAACTATAATGACATTTAGTCTAAATTGTACTATTTGGCACCCCTCAGTTCAACGTTCCTTGGTCCGCTGCCGCATATGATCAATTATATGTGGATGAAAAATGTGAGCATCAGTGTCAAATCTAATACTTGAATTCTAGTGAGCTGATTTCATCAAAAGAACCTAACCATGTGAGTTATGCTTGGTTCAGCCCACGTTTTGTTCTAAGGCAGTTATCTATAGTGATCTTCTATTGTTGTCACGATACAATGTTCAAAAGCCTCACGTCCAAATTCTTAAACGTGTGCTTGCACGATTTGGACGAACCAAGCGGCTGCCCAACATGCAGTTATGTGGTCTAATTTTTGTCTTTATCTGTGTATGGGCATTAATTTGGATTTTTAGTTTTTTTAAACCATACCTTTTAAACCACGCGTCAAAATTCGGATATATTTACATTGTTGGAATCCTTGCGATGAGATCTTTGAAACTAGATCCCATGGATATATTTGGCGAAATTTTTTCATATGTGAACTTTGGTGCTATATGGTGCAACTCTATTACTACATGGTGCAACGGTAGTACTACATGGTGCAATTTTTATCAAAACAAATTTTAGAGCTGCATGATCCAATTTCCTATGAGGTTTCAAGCTAGCAACCATGAAAACCAACTTTCTGTGATGTGCAAGTAGTCTACTACTCCGGCCAACTACTTAGTAGTCGATGTGCAACACCCCTCCTTACTAGTGGATGTGTATGCACACCCTGACCAGCTACCCTACCTAGCGATATGTGTGCAACTCCTCCCCCTCCCTACTTGTGGTTGTGTAGTTTCAGTTGGCAGGGGCAACAGACGGAGTTGCACATATTCTATTAGGTAGTTGGCCGGGTCAGTAGGTGAAATTCCACATCTCACCGACAATGCTAGTTAGATGGTGAAAACTGCACATCCATGAGGGTGCTGAAAAGTTGCATATAGACATGGTGCTAAAGTTGCACATCTTACTAGCAGGGGTGGTTCGGACGGGCTGCTACCTGCACATTCACGGAGTACGGGGGAGGTTTGCACATCACTATTAGGTAGTTGGCTGGCGCAACATCCGAATTTACACATCCAATGATAGCCAGTTAGCCGATGCGACAAATAGTAAAAACTGCACATCCACGGGCAGGGAGAAAGTTACACGTCAACTACGTGCAGTTGGCCTGAGCAACAGACGAAGTTCCACATCTTACTGTTAGGGGTAGTTAGGGGTGGAGATGCCACCAGTGAAAACTGCATGTCTACAAAGAAGGGCTAATAGACAGTTGCACCTAACGGGAACTAAATTGCATACAGAAAATTTCGTCAAAACATACCCATGTGGGATTTAGTTTCGAAGAGCACGATGCGAGGATTCCAACATGAAAACGGATCTTAATTCCGACGCGCGGTTTAAAAAATATAACTTTTTAAATTCTGAAACTCGAATAAAATAAGTTCACCTTATTCACAAGGATGCTTTTGTAATAAAATATTTTCTTTCTGTTTACATGGTACTTTTTCCAATATGGATTAGAATTTTTCTTATATGAATTAGGGGAGACAAATTGTTTTCATTTATAAATTAGGGGATCAGATTTTTTTTTTCCTTTTGGACCGGCCGTTCGGGGTGCTAACGGAGCAGCCGGCCGCTCCCTAGACTTGTCCAACTTATATACCTTGTGTAAAAAATGGAGGATATTCTTGTTGCCATTATGCCCCTAGTTCCATGCGCAAATTACGACGCTTTTTACTAAGGCTGGTCATAGTGAGGAGTAACTTACACTAGTAACATATGCATGTTATTAGTCTATGTTACTACATTCATAATGGGTCGTGTCATAGATGTGATAACATAGAGAACTTCATTTATTGCTTTGTAGAGTCATTTTACACTGGGAACCGCTTTGTGACGGTAACATAATATGTTACTCCCTCCATTCCACAATGTAGTGCGTCCGCGTTTTCCGAGATCTAAGTTTGACCATACATTATGAATTCGGTGCTATAATTTTTGCTCCCGTCGCAATCGGTCTCGTTGGTTAAATGTATGGTCAAACTTAGATCTTGGGAAGTGCGGACGCACTACATTATAGAATGGAGGGAGTATTCCATTTGCATCTCTCCTCATTAATTACTTGTCACATCAATTTTTTTTGTCTATGTGACATCTATGTTACTATTTATGTACTTTCACTATAAACAGCCTAAAGTGCACGTCTACGTTTGAGAAATATCTCGGTTGCCCTTAATTTGGTAAATTAATTTGGTCCAACTTGTCATTAATTTTGCATTCATAACATAATTTAATATTTCTGGACAAGATAAGCACGAACATCCTACACAAACCCGGCCTAGCCAGCCATCCTAGTTAACAGTAGCACACACCAACATCTGATCATCTTGAGGAGCAAGTATTTCTAGCAAATCTAAGATGAGGACTCGCTGCTTGTTCTTCCTGGTCCTTGCCCTCGTGGTTCTATCCTCGGGTACGCGGCTACGTGCATTCCTTCAAACAAATTATTTTTCCATCTAGGAGTATTTCTTGTACCCCCTCTGTATGATAAAATCGTGGTAAAGTTAACCACGCAGCAGATCTATCATAATCTTCTGATTGATTTTCTCTTCCCTTGTTGCTCTGGGATCGATCCACAGGCGTGGCCATGAAGGTGACGGCGCAGGACTGCGAAACGTTCAAGTACAAAGGGAGATGTAACTTGGAGGTGTGCCAATACCGTTGCAACAAAATATGGGGAAGCAATGCTGTTGCTAGTTGTGAGCATGACTTCGCGTGTAAATGCACGGTCTGTCCTCCCCCGCAAAGATTTGAGCCATCCGTGCTGTGAATGGTTTCCAAGTAATTAATGTGGTCCCTTTTACCTTCTCTTTTCATATGAGAGTATAATAGATTGGAGCCATTGATTTTATTAAGTAGTGGATCTGAGCAAGCTTAACTTCTTATCTTTCATGTGAAAAGAGTGTAAGAGGGGTCATGTTAAAATTTGCCAATAAACGAGGAATGATGTATACTTTGAGCGGCCATTGTTAAAGGGAAAATGACACTGGTGAATCCGTTCGTTGTTGTTCTTTTGTTTTGATTCCTGAGTTATTCTAAGAAATTTAATTCTCAATTTTGTGAAGCCCGTGCTAGGCTTCCTTCATCATCATCGGATGCGCATGATCATAGTTGCCCGACATGCTCCCGCAGTACCCTCGCAAGAACGGAGGTCCCTGCTCACATCACCGGCTCGGAGCGGTGACATCGCGTGTCTCATGGTCGTTGTACACCATCGTAGCACTGTCGGAGCAACCCTGGCAGCCTTTTCATCAGGGTCATCGTCCCTCAAAACAATGGGTGTCGCTCACAACAACTCTTGTGGTATTCGCAACAGTGTCGCCGCCCCTTCGTAACAGCGGATGATGTCGCTCGCATCATCATCGGCCATCCTCACAGCATCATCGGAAGGCCTTGAGCCCTCAAAGCTCTCAACGAAGAAAAGGTGTGGACGAGGGGATTTGGCTCAAGATGGGGATAGGGACAGGAGGGGAGCAGTCATCAGGCTCCACGGGAGCACATGTCACATGGGAGAGGCGGTCGACCGGCGGCCAAAAAGCACCCAAGATTCTAATCGTTTTCCATTTGGTATATTACAACGGGAGAGAAGTACAACTCAAAACGGTTCCATTCCATTCAAAACGAAACCACGAACATCATCCAGTACATCAACTCAAAACCCCTAGCTAAAAACGTAACAAACTCCGTCCAGTACAACTTCGAGAGAATCGGTCGGATTGTCATCCATCGGATGCGAATGATCATAGTCGACCGCCGTGCTATGCGCCCTCGCGGAGATCGTCTCTCACAACACCGTATCCTAGCAGCGATATCGATCGTGTGTCTCAGCATCGCTGGCCACTGTCGTAGCGCTGCTCCGAGCGATCCCGACGGCCTTTACATCGGTGTCACCACCAGTCACAGCAACGAGTGATGCCGCATACAATAACTCGTGTGGCTTCGTAGCAATGTCGCCACCCCCTCGCGGCATCGGGTGATGTCGCCCACAAGATCATTGGACAGCCTCATCGCATCATCGGAAGGCCTGGAGCCCTCGAAGATCTCGTCGAAGAGAAGGTGTGGACGTGGAGCTTCAACTCGATATTGGATAGGGATAGGAGGGGAGAGTGTTCAACAGAATCCATAGGGGTAGGTGTCACATGGGACAGGCAGCCGACAGGGAGTCAAGAGGCACCCATGATTCTAACAGTTTTGCATTTTGTGTATGAAAGTGTGTGAGAGAACTCCTTACTTTTTTTATAAACAAGGGCACATCCCTTGTTCCTTTTCATTCAAAATGAAACCACGAACATCATCTAGTATATCAACTCAAAACCCCTAGCTAAAAATGCAACAAACTCCATCTATAGGTTCTCCAAAAACTGTCATAGTCGTAGACACACCAGTTGCTAAACCTGAATAATAAGCTAGATGACAGACAAGATAAATGAAAATCCAAAAGCAACATCAACATGAGAATACCACGTGAATGCATTCATTGCTCAAAGGATTTTTCTTCGGGAACTCCAGCGATGCCCTCCCTCCATGTGCGGCCTCGCCAATCGAATTCTTCCATGAATCTTGCTCTGAGACACTGTGGCATATAACCAGTCTGGTTCCAGCTCTAGAGGGTTCATCTGTTTTTTCCTTAGTACATCCAATAAGCGCTTCATCTTTTCATCCTGCAGGTCCTTGAACAACTTTATCCGGTCGGCCAGATATAAAAAACTAGACCTAAAACATGTTTCATCGAAGTCCAAGTACATCTATTAAAAACTAAAGCATTGTTGTTCCAAGTACATCTATTAAAAACTAAAGCATTACACAACCATACTTAGCTACAAATTCGAAGTCTAGAAAGCTAAAACCAAAAAATGACTGTACTTGTTTCCAAACTAGTTTAGCAACAATGCATGCAAAAAAGGTGATAAATAGACTCAATTTTAGTACAAAAAACACATTCCAGTGGTTTAGCACAACCTCTCTTTCTCAGTTTGTCACAAGTCATGATCTTGTTTGGGAAAACAACCAGAGAAAATCTAGAACTTTTGGGGGGATATCAATTCGCAGACAACAGGTATGTAAATGGATTGCACCCCGACCCCTAAAATTTACTACAACATACAAGGATTTATAAGAGTATACACCTTTGGACTCATATTGCCAGACCAAAGAATCATCCCGATCTGAAAATACAATATACCTAGCTATGATCAATAAAACCTGCCATAAAGACAACAACTCCTCAAAGAAACTTCTTTAAAGGTTACCCTAAGCTGAAACCCATCCCAAAGTTCAGCAACATTTTTATTCTTCTCATTAGCAATATAACAAAGATAACATAATTAGGTTGCCATGGGAGCATTTCAAACGACTATTCTCCCAAAACCTAATTTGTTTACCAATGAAAGTAATTTACTTATAGCCCATATTGACTGCTTTCATGGCCCACATAAATCATTTCCAAAACCGGGAAGTGTGCATGTCATGACAACACAAGATGTTTGGAGATCTAGTGGTATATTTGGAATCTATTATCTTTTTTTTTCCATAGAGAACCTTCCTAGAAATATACTTCTTAGCCCATTATCCTACCAAGATGATATTTCAATCTTGCATGTTGGGGATACTCATGCCACCTAATTATTATTTTCATGCAAATATAAGGTCAAATGGCAAGATGAATTTTCTCTATACCATCGCTATGACTCTAGAAACAATTAGTCATCTAACAATTAATCAATGCTATGACCCATTTTGGAAATTTGAAAAGGTAAAGCATGTGAACAAGCATACTAGCTAGACATGCTTTAATCAAAGTGACTTTGCATAGATAAGAAAGTAATTTCCCTTGCCAACGTGCAATCCTAGCTAAAATTTTATCTATCAGAGGTTGTAAATCTTTGTTTCTCAACTTATCAAAATGTAGAGGGAATCCCAAATACTTTGTATGAAAAGCACCAACTATACATTGAAAAATTTGTAGGAAATGATCAATTTCATTTACTTGTAAGTTAATGGGACCTAATTCACTCTAATGGTAATTAATCTACATGCCAGAAACTTGTTTAAAGCAAGCCAAGATCCATTTTAAATTAACAACTACTCTCAAATCATTTTCTAGAAACGAGAGTGTATCGTATGCATATTGCAGACAGCAAATTCCCCAGGAATGAGGTTAGGACAAAGCTCGGTTATTAACCCAACTCGGTTATTAACCCAGCTCCCCCCCCCCCCCTCATTAGTATCTTAGCAAAAATATCTACAACTGGATTAAGAAACGGAGGGGAGAGTGGTCCCATTGCCTCAGGCCTTTACCGGTAACAAATAAATCACTCTCCTATCCGTTGAGCTTAATAGATGAAGAACCTCATTGAGTAATACTCTTAATCCAACCTAACAAATTGTCCCCAAAACCTCTAAGAGCCAAGATCTCATAAAAAAATCAAGATTGCCTCTATCATAAGCCTTCTCATAGTCAATTTTAAATACTAAACCTTTCTACCCACTGGAAGACACAACATGCACAATCTCATGTGTTGTGACTGCACTCTATAGAATGAATTCACCTCTTATAAATGCAGACTCGTGATTGGAAATTAACCTACCATTCAACATAGCTAATATATTTGTTAACCTTTGTAAAAATCTTAAAACAACAATTTAAAAGGCTAATAGGTCTGAATTTGTTCATAGTCTTAGCATCATTTTTTTTAGGTATCAAGGTGATCCTGGCAAAGTTAAGCCTAAAGATGATTAAATCACCTTGAAACCATCAATCAAAGATTTAAATTAGATCTCGTTTGACTAAATCCCAATAGGTTTGGTAAAACATGAATGGTAGGCCATCAAGGCGAGGAGCACCATCTGAATAAGAATCAAACACAACTGGTATATTCTCTTCCTCGGTGAAAACAGATTCCAAAGCTGGATTCTCACTGGAGGAAAACTTTTTCTTCCTCGGAGAAGAAATCATCTCTAAGACACATGCCAGGTCTAGGTTCCCAGCAAAAAAGATTTTTATAGTAGTCTACATCATTTTTTTCTCATATCTATGTCACCACTAACAAGCTCTATAGGGCCCTCTAAAACATGGATAATTTTCTTCCTTTTCCTCTGATTAACTACTGCATGAAAATATGCAGTATTTCTATCGCATATATCACCGACATAATTCCTCACTTCCACTCTATATCACCAACAGAAGGCATATTCCGTTACATACCATTTGGATGATGATTTTGAGTTTCTCTGTGACATTACATAAGCTCTATTACTAAATCACAATAAATGCCCCCTCCCTGAGAAAAAGAATAGATGCCCCTTTTCATGCAAAGAAAAATAGTAGATGCCCTTTTCCAAAAATATCAATATCTATCTAAAAGCCTATTTTTGGGTGAGCAAATCACGGAGAATCGATTCCAGTTTTTTGGGGTCATATACCAAGCAGTATAGAATAAATTTGGATACTTAGGAAGACAAACCGACAATTTGCATTACATGCGCAATACAAGGGCAACCGGGTTTTTTCATGTTTAACTGATCTCTACCGACGAGAAGTCATTTGCACAATGTTGAGTGCCCCAGAATATCAGCGGTATGTATAAAGAATAATCTTTGTCTAGGTGAATGATCCATGCTTTGGATCATCGTCATTGTCGTCTACTGGCAATGGTCCATGACTTCTCGGCTACAGTTACAACGATTATGGGCTCCAGGGGTGTGGAGTACGTGCGGCAACAAGCTAGACTCACGATGCACTACGAGTGTGACAGGGTCATAAATTGCACCGATAAAACTCGCCAAGAAGCATGAAACGAAAGGTTTTTCTTTTAACAAGGCAGGGCACCAAAAGGTGCCAAATTTCATTCAGCTCAAAAGTATAGTACTCCCTCCGTTCGTAAATATAAGACGTTCTGGCAGTTCAATCTATGCTGTCAAAACGTCTTATATTTATAAGCAGAGGTAGTAAATCAGAAGTTTTTTTTTTTTTTGCGAGGGTAAAGTACATCAGAAGTTACAAAGGCCTGAAAGCGGAAGTGAGAAAGGAAAGCACTACCAATTCCTATGAGCTGAAGAAACGAGCCAAGAGGTAGGTTGAAACAGATTATCAACCAGGTGATCTTCAGATCCAGATATAACTCAGACAGAAGCAGCAATCAGATACTGAGAAGAAGAAGCCGGCCTCATCAGAATTAGTAAGACAAAGCACATGTTAGTACTGCATCAGAACCGAACAATAGCTCCCGACTTCCTCCAAAGATAGTGCTGCAAAGACATCCCAAACCTGCTGAACTATCTGCTTCCACATGTGAGCAAGACCTGCATAGCACACAATAGGGAAAAAAGGTCCTTCACTTGACAGAAAGTAAGATGAACTCGGGACACGCATATGAGGGCTTCCACCAAATGTAGTTTGTCCTCCTGAAAACAGCAGCAATGGACAACAAGGACTGAAGAGACGTACACCTGAAATTCTTGAAGGGGAAACAATAACAGAGCCGAAGCCCAAATCAGTAACAATGTGCAGCATGGACAACAAATCCCTGGAACTGACAATTGGCAAGTAGAGAAGTAATAGGGCAAGGAACATGCTGATGAGCAGAGGCAAGACAACATATATAGATCCTGAGTGCGGCCGAAGCACCTGTTGAGCCAAATTATGAGCAATCCCATTGATCTCTCTTAAAATGTGGAACACCTGGGCATGAAAATCAGAGGTGAAGAAAAAATAATCAGCCAACATTTTCCTTATTGCCCAACGAACCGAATCATCAGATGCTTTTGCTGAGGCTGCAAACGAACCGAAAGAAAGACAACCAATGAGGAAGAGATGGAGACTTGATTAACCCGGGGGGGGGGGGGGGGGGGGGGGGGGGGGGGCTGTGACCTATCAGTGGTGCCGAGAGAGTTGAGCTCATTGTCAAGTTAATGTACACATGATCCGGTTGAGCAGGTTACATGCTTCAGCGATGAATCATGCATGTCACGGTTTGCAAATGATCTGTATATTTGCCTGCCACTAGGTCGTTAGGCGCACCTTGTTCTGAATGCAACACATGCTTCTAAAGAAAATAGATACCCTGATTCCCTTTTCCGATCTGCTTGGCCTACCGTTTTAGACGAAACCACCTCAATCCCACTACATACGAAACTTGGCACTCACACTTGTTTTCTTGTCAAACTAACGACACATTTTTTTTTTTTGAAAAAGGAAGAACAGAGCCCCCGGCCTCTGCATCAATGTGATGCATGCAGCCATATTATTAAAAAAAGTGCGTAAACAACGTTTTAGATCCATAATTGGCTCACAATCTAAGCATAAAAGCAAAATGGAAAAATAAACATGCCACATCCTGAGACAGAAAGACAGGTTACAATGCCTATACACCTAGCCTATTATTAGCTCGCCATCCAAATAGGTTGAAGATAGCCCGTACGACCGTCTTCCACTGGTTGCACCCAATAACCATAAGCTCCTTGGAGTCCGCATGAGTGAGCAACGACCACGTACGGATCCAAGCAGTGGCTCTGTAAATAACCTGCAAAAAAATGGTGAAGTTCTTCCCATTAAAAATCAAATCATTCCTAGTGTTCCATATAGCCCAAAATAGTGCACATATTCCAATCCGGATATGATTCGCTATAGTAACGGCTACTCCATTGAGCCACGTTCCAAATAACGTACTAATGCTCGAAGGTGGATTGATGTTGACGGCTATATGTACGGTGGGCTATAGTAGTTTTGCTAGTGGACAATCGAGAAAGAGGTGTCTCATTGTTTCATTCTGATCACAATAGCAACATCTAGAACTGCCTACCCATTTTCTTTTTATCAAATTATCTTTAGTTAATACACTCCCTTGTGTACAAACCACATGCAATTTTTAATTTTTAAAGGTACTTTAATCTTTCAATAATGTAACGATCTCAAAAGAGACCCAGAGTCAATTAAGTAAATAAGTAAATGAACAGTTTAAGAGGATGAGCCTCTAGACCTGACATCATTATCCCAGTTAAATCCGGAGATTTCGCAGCCAAGAAAGCAAGTCTTCTCATAAAAAAAGAAACAAAAAAAGAGAGAAAGTGAAGTCTTAATTACACTTTCGATTACGCTAAGAACACGTGTTACTAACGGTGTAAGAGGACTCATCGTGGCGTACCGATACAGCAGAAAGTTGTACAGCCACGTTGCTGCATGGGCGCAGCTTGAAGCACAAGCCCGGCCGGTTCGATCCTACGCGCGCGTCCGTAACTGCACAATATTCGGATTGTCGAGCAGCTTGCCTCGGCATCCGATTCCGTGCTCACCAGCTACGAAGGTGAAGAAAGAATCTCCCCTTTGCGGCTTTACATCACAGCCTAGGCCACCCCAACAATCGACCAGTGGATAATAATGCACAAATCTGAATATGATATATAGGAATCGATCGATAGTCAAAAAGGCTTCCGATCAAAAAGTATAGATATCGGTAAGGTACTCGTGTGCTTGCTTCTCAAGATTGGTCCAGCTAGCCAAACGCAGAATAAAAGAAAGAAACTCTGGAGAGCACCACGATCACATAGCATAAACCTTTAGGCTTTCGGCCCAGAGAGTGTAGGAGAGTCTACTTTGCACTTGGAGCGTGTGCGATCAACACCGGCTGATCGACAGCAGCACGAACATGGGGAGGCCGTCTTCCACGGAGAAGCTGGTGTGCGTGGCCCTGGCGGCGCTGGCCGTGCTGTCGCCGCTGTACATGGACCGGGAGTTCGAGGCGGAGGAGGAGGAGGAGGAGGAAGGCTGGGGCCTGCTGCTGCCGTCAGCGCTGTGGCTGCCGGCGCTGCTGGTGGTGCTCATCCTGGCCATCAACGTGGCGTGCTTCGTGGACCGGAGGGTGGTCAGGTTCGACCCCTACTGGATCCACCGCTTCGGGGGCTCCTCCTGCGGCCTCATGGCCACGCTGCTGCTGCTCGGCTTCGTCCTCAAGTGCAAGGCCTCCTTCTAGGCTCCATTTTCTTTCATGGAGCAGCTCCTGTCTGATTGGCCAGTTCTCCTCTCCGCTCCTTTTATCTTGACTGAATCGTGTTCTTGAGCGCACCGCTATGCATTGTATAGTGTTTCTGGTGCTAGCAAAAGGAAATCAGTATTGTCCATGGTTACAGAGAGGTTTGAGCTCTTTCTCACTGTCCATTTGTGCTGGATTTGTATATATATATTTTTCTCTCTCGGCACGAGGCTTGGGCAGGCTTTGCCATGTTGCCTTCTAGGAGTACATGCATATATATAGTAGCTTCGATTTGGAACACAATTTCTCATCATTAATTCCTCACTAAAATACATCGCAACTCGGTTTATAGAAAAGAGAAGAAAAAAAACAGCTCGAGCAATGATAATATTTGGTCAACATGCTTAAGGTTTTGGTCACCTACAAATTGAGTGTGTTGTTGAAGAGTTTATGGTCTTGCTCAAACATTTCTTGGTAACCCACCTGATTTGAGCCCTTTGTGATTATGCTGGCTTTCTTTTGCTTTTTTAGTTTCAAGAAGAGGATTGTGTTGGATTTGTCAGTTCTACAACTTGATTTCTCGAATAAACTTCTGCCTGTTTTATAGCTTTGATTGCGAATACATTGCTCCGGCAGGGCGATAGAGGAAAGGACTGTGCGCGAGGGCCCTCACTGACCGCACCTGGATACGGGACATCACCGGCGCCCTCTCCGTGCATGTGCTCTCGCAGTTTCTCGTCCTCCTCGATGATCTGCAAGGGGCTACACTCCAGCACGGCGTCCCGGACAGCTTCATCTGGAAGTGGACAGATTCGGCAGCCTACTCTGCCCGCTCTGCCTACCGTCTCTTCTTCGCTGGCTTGGAGCGCTTCCCCTGTGGGCAGATCATCTGGCGCACTTGGGCTCCGGCAAAGTGCAAGCTGCACGTTTGGCTAGCCATGCAGCGGCGCATATGGACTGCCGATCGGAGGCTGCGCCACGGCATGGAATCCCATGTCGTCTGCCCGCTCTGTGATCAAGACGACGAGACCGCAGATCACCTCGTTGTCCGGTGCGTCCTCGTCCGCGAAGTCTGGCACTCCACCCTCTCCCGATGCGGCCTCGCCAACTTCGCCCCGACCCCGGAGTCCACCCTAATTGATTGGTGGCCTTCATCCCGCGTGCTGGTCCCACCGCATGCTAGGAAAGGTTTCGACTCCATCGTGCTGCTCACCGTATGGATGCTTTGGAAGGAGAGAAGCAGTCGTGTCTTCGAGCGCTCTGCCGTAGTAGCTAGTGAGCTCTGTAGGCTGGCCGCCGCCGAGGCAGAGTTGTGGATGCTCTCTGGGGCATCAGGGTTGAGTCGTATTTGGCGATAGCTAGCTTAGTCTTGCACCGGGCGCTGTACTGTATCGTACGCTGATCATGCAAGCCCGGGCATGAGCGTCGTGGGCACCGTATGCCGCTGTTTGTAAGCTACTCTGTACTATATTTTTCTCCCCTACCTTAATACACCGACACGCAAGCCTTTTGCGTGTTCGCAAAAAAAAATTTGCGAATACATTTTTCATCCCTGATTCACCACACAAAAACTTTCCAACCAAAAAGAATATCACCTTTTGATCTTGTGTAAGAAATCAGTTTTTCCGCAGACGCGCAAAAGAAAAGAACTGCTTGGTTATATTAACAACTAAGAATCCACAAGAAAATATCACGTGAATCTCTTTGAACCTTGGCACTCAACTGTGGGACCAGCCGTGAAGAGCCTGTTCTAAAGTGCAAGATTAACACCATTTATCTATGTGTCGTGTTTTCTATCGGACAATAGGGTGATTGCCCATCTAAACAAACTTTTTACAAATCTTGTGTGAGTCGCAAATTTGCAGGAGAACCGACTCGGTTGGCCACAGAATTGCTTTGCGATTCGTAAACTTGTATATGCAATTAGTCTTTAATTTATGTTCGTGGGCTGCATGCATGGCAGCTTTTCGCAACTTCCCCCACCCCACCTCTCATGCATTTCTTTTCGCTTTCAAATATAGATTTGCTCTATCTTTTAAACCATCATTCTAATTTATGTTTTGTTTGCATATTCGTGTTCCTGTGCCGAGGACTTCCAAACAAGACCAATCTTGATTACAATTTGATAACATTTAAATTTTTACTAAGTTTCAAATAGTAAAATTTGATAGTCGTAATATTAAGTTTTTATGAACTTTCATCAACTTTTACGAAGATCCATTTGCTTTTAGGGTTTAAGTTTTAGGTTTAGGGCTTAGGACTTTCATATTAGGGTGCATGGTTTAAGTTTTAGTATTTGAAACTTCCCTACAAGAAATATGTCAACTTGTGACCTTTTGGCAGTGACCCTGGAAGAAATGGTCGTAAATCTACGACCATTTGAGACCAATTGGTCGTAAGCTGTTCGGGGGGCTCCAAACGCTAAACCATAACGACCAATTTGGTCAGAAAGGTCGTAATTTCCTTACACGAAATGGTCGTAAAGCAGACAACACTGGTCTGTTGCCTTATTTCTAGTTGATCACGACTAATATAGATGGTCATAGCCTTGTAAATCGTGGTGCATTGCTATGACTAGGTGCCACCTCATCAGTTTTGCCTATGTGTCATGTCCATGTGTCAATTTTTGCCCTAGGTTGTGAAGGAGCCTACATTTCTGTCATTCCCAAAATTCCCAAAAAATTCTCATAAATTCTTTGGATCCTATCTTCATGAAATATGTCAAAACCCTTCCTTGCCTAGTTCAAAAATAATTTAGGAATATTCATTTTCATATTCTGTTCAGAACAGCACTTTGTGAAGGAAGTGCTATATATATTTTTTGGATTGACCTCAAAAATTTTGGGCACTCTTTTCTATCCAAATCTTTGCCTCATGACAAAATTCAGATCCATTTGCCTATTAAATATTCCTCAGCAAATTTCCAAAGTTTCTGTTCAGCCAGAAGCTTTGTGAAGTAAGTACTAGCTAGGCATCTCCTAATGAGCTGAATTTTTGCCACATATTCTATATGCCCAAATAATAGCTCTCCACAAAATTTGATCCCCATCTAATAATCCATGTGAGCTCACCATCCAATCTTTGTTTCTGGTAATATTTTCAATTTGTCAAGCGACTATATTTTATATTGCTTTATAATTGCTGAAAAATTACCAGGACATGACCCTGCCCTTAGAACTTCCCTACACCAAATTTATATGATTTTAATGTAGCCAATTTTCCTTAATATTTTTCTCAATTTTTTGTTCAGTAGAGAGCATTGTGAAGGAAGTACCGATTTTATTTATACAAATGGTATGCAATTTGTACAGATCCTTCATATGCCCAGATTATTATCCTCCTCCAAATTGCAGCTCAATCCAATCATCTATGTGGGCCCAACATCAATTTCTATTTTCTATCCAGAGAAGAGCATTGTGAAGGAAATACCACTTTGGCATGTCCAAATGGTATCAAATTTTTACAGTGCCTTCCTATGCCCAAACGACTATCCTCCACCAAATTTCAGCTCAATTCATTCATTCATTTGAGACCAGCTTTAACATTCACATTTCTGTCCAGTGTGGTACTTTGCAAAGCAAGTGCCACTTAGGCTCCTCCATTTAAGCTGAAATTTTTCCAAGACAGTCTCGTTAGTAGATGATCATTCTCAGCCAAAACTCATGCCCATTGGCCATGTTCATTTCCCCCACCGCTAATAAAACACTTGGCTGTTAATTCATGTTTGAGCTTAGTTCGGTCTCCTCGTGAGATTCTTCTGTTGTATTCTTCTTCCTAGCACCTACCGGGGAAGTGCCCAACCCATCAGACATGCCTATGCCACCCAGAATGCGTGAAAACTTTGCACATTGTAGAGTGATAATAGGAGAGCACGTTTTGTTTGTGCCGTTAATGCAATGCTTGGATTTGTTTTTTAGTGTTATATACATTGGTACATATCGGAGATGATATGGAACAATTTTTTGCCTAATGGACACGCGTCGTTTGATGATCGTCAGTTCATAAGTAGGAATTGGTTCAAGTAGGTAGGCATGAACGAATGGTTGCCGCACTGTTGGGCAGCAACTTCCATTTCCTGCGTGGCATGCTTCGCCGTTCTTCAGTCCTCCTTGTCTCTTGTGGCCACTGGCCAAAAGAAATACAGTATTTGTATGCATGTGGTGCGTCACCATGCGCACGTCACTAGCAATGGAATGGGTAGACAGATAGATAGAGATAGATACATGGGGACCGGACGGCCGAGAGAAGCGGCGGCATGGACAGCGACACCTGCTCGCCGCTGTTGTTGTTCTGATCTGGCGTGTAGGGTAGATGTTGACCTGCCGCGGCAATTCGCATAGGTAGAGAGACGCACGGGGAGCACAAATGTTACCTACTTGCTCACGAGGGTTTCGGATCAGGCTGGCGGTCCATTTCATGTGGACAGCGTAGCGGGTAGAAGCACGCAGCTCCTGTGCTGTGAGTCACGAACCCCATCTGGTCCAGAAGCTTCCCGAGTCCAGCGTCTCGCCGTGAACGGCAACTCTTCCAGAATGCCTAGTTTACCCGCGGCTGGTCATTCCGCTGGCAGTTTTGGTTCGATACCAAGGGCTACGATAAGTTTATCAAGAAAGAGTGCTGACAAACCATATATATGTGTATATTTCAGATGAAAATTAATGTTTAAGTAAAACTGAATTTTAAAGCCAAAACACTTGCAACAGCATTGTGCTAGCATTACTTTTTTATTCTATGTATGGGAGACTCTAGGAGTATTTCTATGCGAGCTGTGCAGGTAGTGCCACTAGCGTCCGTTGCATGGGTTCACCATCGTGTGTCCATGTCTCTCTTACCATGGGGTCACCATCGTGTGTCTACCGTGCAGGCTGTGGCGCTAGCTTGTGCGAGTGAAATTTCTCGAGCATGTCCATCACACATAGTCAGGAGGAATGATAACTGTCTGATTTGACTGATCATACTCCCAGTCATGCTAAGATCTTTTCAAAGTACTTGTATTGTTGTTGTTCTCCTGGTGATATGGAGTAGGGTATAGAAATGATCTCTTGCTGATATGGAGTAAATTTGCATGCATCTTGAAAATCTTCATCTCCTGCATCTTAAATCATCTCATCTTCTACAGGTGGACTATTGTTGAGGTCTGGGAGAACCATGTTCAAGATGTAGTAAGCTACTGGGCGAGACGGTGATCTGCTGCTGTAAGTACTCCTCCTTTTGCCGTACTCCTGCTGATCAGTTGCTGTTGTTGTATTCTGTTGCTGGTCTGCTATGGATATGTTGTTGTACAGAGGACTGGTGATCTGCTGCTGGTGATTTGCCGCTGTTAGGATGTGCTACTGCTGGATCTGAGCGGAGGACTTGGGGGCATAGCAGCTGGGTGGAGGACCCGGGGGCAGAGGAGCTGATGCCGTGGTGAGCGACTGCTGTTAATATGTCGTGTCACGATGAAAATCATTTGTTGTTGCAGAAAGTGATATCTAAGCAGGCATCTTATTTGTGCCATCCACTTTATAGCTGGACTGTACTTGCATGCTTAGTATAACCTTGTATGTACAGCTACAACAGAACTACTAATGTAATATGCAAACAACAAATTGAAACCATGTTCTTTTACAGATATAATATGTATCCTGACTTGTTATTTTCTTCTCTAGCAAATTGTAGACATGAATCTCTAGTTGACCTATTGCTTCATAGACATATATCGGTCCTATTACATTTTTTTAAATGGGTGCAAGTTCTATGATATGTGAGTTCCTTCTATTGCTGCAAGCAGTGACACAATATGCCGTGTGCAGGGAGCTCCGCATCCAAGTCCTGTGTGTCCTCCGCAGCAAGGAGCTCGGCCAAGGGAGCAAGCAGCGCCGCTGGTTCCTTCGAGGATGCGTGCTGCTGGACGAGTCTTGTGAAGAGCAGGGCGAATTAGGCATCATCTCACTTGTGCCGCTGTAGTAAGAATAGAACACCACTCTCACTTGATGTGCTCCTACTGAGTAAACTAGACCCAACCTGTAAAATAAAGTGAACTAAAGGTTGTTGCAATCTGTACATGTTACTTTATATTGGTGTCTGTTAATGATATCTATGGAAATTCTACTTTATAAAGAATAAATAATGTGATATGGATCACAAGTTAATTTGTGTTGACATGAATTTGTTATGCCCCTTATTTTTGACTTAGTTTCACCCACGTTGCTTTTCAAAACATGAGTCTGATGAGTTTTCCTTGTAGGCACCATTGATTTAGGATTGATTTAAGATTTTGTGAGTATGCCTAGGTTCTCCAAATATGCACCACAAACATCTAGTGTTCTAATATAACTGGTCTCTAAAATATCTAGTTCTTTGAAGTTGTCTGAATCTGTTGCTTTATCATACATTTGCTCCATAAATCTGCATTTCTGTGAAAATTTGTTAAATATATACTTTTCCGATAGTCTGTACATTAAACCTAGAGTTTTGAAAATCTCCAGGAATGAAAAGGCTACTCTAAGGCTGGTAGCCTTTGTGTTCACTCTTTTTCAGGAGCTCTAGGCCTAAGAAATTTCAAGTTCGAAGCTGTGTGTAGCCCTACTCAGCAAAGATTTGTTCTGTTTGATTATAATAGACTGTAAAGTATTGTAATAGTAGGCATACCTGGGTTGTAATAGACTATGTACATATTGTAATAGACTAATTTAGTGTTATTTGATGAACTACATTTGTTCTCTTCTGTTTGTAATATTGCTTATTCATGTGATTTGCAAACGTGTGAAATGGAAACCTGATTAGTGGGACCCACTTATGAAAATAATCCAAACAATTCTCACATTTTTGACATGTGCGACAAATATAGGAGATTTGACAAGTGAACCCATCTGACTAGTTGGACCAGCTTTAAAAATATAATGGTCGTAACACTGTAAAAAGGCCATGGCCTAGAAATAAAAAAGCTGAAATGTTGGGCTTGGCCCATGTAGCTGACAAAAATTAACAGAAATAAATATATTAAATGGGCCGAATTAGTGGGCTCGGCCCATATAAAAGGCGGAACTGGACCGGGCTGATTCTTATCAACGACCAATTCAATTGGTCGCAATTTTGCCACATCAGCTTGCCACGTTGGATCCGACGTGGCCTGGGCAGACAACCAGCGACCAAAACAATTGGTCATAGGACCAACGACCTTTTATTTTGGTCGTAACCTTTTACGACCATATCACAAAGAAGGTCGTTAAGTTTCATTAAAGACGGTCCGCTTTTGACCAACTGTTTTTGGTCACAAAAAGGTCGCAAATGAAAAACAATGACCATTTTGTGATCAATATTGATGGTCGCAAGTTAGCATATTTCTTGTAGTGCTTGTTGAATGTCCTTAGTTTTATCAAGTTTTAATAGTTGAAACTTGGAAGGCGTAGGATTTAGGGCTTAGGGTTTAAGTATTAGTATTCAAAACTTGTTGAATGTATCCTTCGTGTTTATCAAGTTTTAATAGTTGAAATTGTGTGATGTTTTTAGAACTTGTGATAACTTATTCAAGAGTGATCTTGTTTCAAAGTCCTCGTCGCAAGGAATACGATTATGCAAACAAAAATGAATTGGACTTTCAAATGCAAAGATATAATAGATTCAAATTGGACTTTTAGGGCTGCCAAAAGTTGCAAAAAGTTGCACGCATGGACCCCCATCTAAGGTAACTAAGAGCTAAAGCCTATGCAAAGAGAAAACAAATTTCCAAATTGCAAGGCAATCCTATGGCCAGAAAATTGTGTGTTCCTACACAAAGCGTGCCACAAATCATCTCCCTTGTGTGAGTGCACAGTTCAGTAGATATACTGGGCTATGGTGATACACCACTGTATAAGAGGATTGCAATCAACATGAAACAAGGACAACACGGGTCCTTGTCTTACCATGTCGTGATACTCGATAGAACAACTTGACCTTAAACAACATGGAACCAACCAATAGGCCCCTTGGCCCGTCTGTAATTTCCCATAAAACAACCTTTACTTGAATCATATACCGTAGTTACGTGTACTTGACGAACCTTTTCGCCCGCAGGAAATTACCAATGCGGTCCTCTAAGTGAGCAAGGCTGCCAGCACTGGTCCTGATGGCTTTGGGCTGGGCATGTATCAGACCTTTCGGCCCATCGCCAAACCGTCTTTTGAAAGAATGTTCACACGCTTCTATGACCTCCAAATTGACACCACTTCACTAAAACACACTAATGGTCCTACTACAAAAGAAGATACGACATGAACACTAGATGCCTTCTGCCTTATATCATTGTAAAATTGTCCAATTGAAGCAATCGACAAGTTCTCATGAAAAGATGGAAGCATTCATCCATTTGCTCGTCTATGAAATCAAACCATATTTCTCTCTAAGAGATCAATCTCATAGAATTTCCTCTATGCCGCTAATCTACTCAACTGCTACCATAATTCCAAAGCCCTGTCACTCAGCATTAAAGTGGACTTTCGCATTTAGTTTGGATTCCTTGATTACCATCATTGCAAAAAGGGGTTTCCCCAAAAATGGTGCAACTGGATTAAAATCATGTTGCATACAAGCAAAACCGCGGTCCTGCTAAATGGATGCCCTGGCCCACGGATTAACTGCAAATAAGGCATGTGTCAGGGAGATCCTCTCTCTCCCTATCACTTTATCGTTGTGTCTAACATCCTTAAAAGGATGATTGATTGGGCACATTCAAACGGTGAACTATATCAACTCCATTAAACAAGGCCTGCCACCACAAGTTATGCAATATGCAGATGACACACTCATTTTTCTAAAAGCCACTCCCACTATGGCAACAAAGCTTAAAAGAATCTAGGATGATTTCACTGCCCCCGCCACCAGCCTGCATATTAATTTCAGAAAACCACCTTCCTAGCGTTAAATGTTGACCCAAACACTGTAGCTTCATTGGTTGTTGATCTACACATAACTTTGCCTTATTTTCCACAAACATACCTAGGTATTCCTCTTTCACCAACTAAACTGCCATCCACGACTTTTCAACACCTAATTGACACTTTTGATCGCTATCTACCAGATGGATTACACTTTTACTCACCAAAGGTGTCCGCCTAGTCCTACTCTTTGCAGTCCTTAACTCAGTCCCCACATATTTCATGGGTGCTTTCTTACTACCAAAAGTCTCCGTTGAGCGCCTAGACAAAAATTGAAGTTGTTTTTCAGGTTTGACAAAGATACTTGTTCAGGTGCACAATACTTGGAGGCATGGGTTATGGTTTGCACGCACAAGAATGGAGGTGGTTTAGGTGTTAAAAACATCTAGGCACATTTTTTTTATCTTATGATGAAAGTTTCTTTCAAGTTCTTACATTCTAGAGACCTACCATGGAAGCGGTGGATCATGCATGACTCACCATTCCCATTCTTACTTGGTCAAAAGACTTCCTACTGAGCTAAGTTAGTCCACCAAAACCTATATGGATTAAGAGAGATCACCCGACCGTCTACTAAAACAAGATTTTCCTGGATCCGGGGAAGGAGGGGCGATGACCATGGCGCATCCTCGGCTCGCTACAACGCTTGTAGTCGTCGTTAGGTGGTCTACGAACCTGAATGTAATTTTTACTTCTGATGTTCTTTGTACTACCTTGACGGTTGATGAATAGGCCAGAAGTTTTTCCCGCAAAAAAAGAGATCACCCAATGTTCTGTGCAAGACGGCAAATCCACCTTATTTTGGTTAGATAAATGGCCACTACCAGCGCCCCTAGCCACTGATTTCCCTGTCATCTACTCCCACCACCTAAACCAAAATACATTTTTTCCATAGTATCATGCATGATGAGATCGGCTCTACCCTGCATAATAGACTATCCACTGTCGCAATTCAAGAACGCGTCTCTGTTTGTGGTCTATTGCAGGGTGTTATGCTCACAGAAATGCCGGAGCAATGATGCATGCTTGGTGGCGAGCCATTTTCAATAAAAGCTCCATACACACCACCATGTACAAAGTTGTTGACGCCCATGTTCTCACTGGTTTGGTCCTCCTGAGTTTCCAACAAGATTAATGTCTTTGGATGGCTGCTGCACAATGACATGTTAAACACCTACAAAAACCTTCATAAAAAACCATTCTTCCTTCTAACACCATGTGCTTACAGGACATTGAAACCTAGACACACACTTGTTCCTGCTATGCTCCAAGGCAAAAGCTATATGACGTGCCCTTGGCATCATGCCAAACCGCAATGACATCAAGATCATCTTGAAGATCGATTTCCCAACACGACTCCCAACCTCATTGCAACCTTTCATAACATTGTTGATCCTCTATAAGATTTGGGACGCTAGGAATGCTCTGGTTTTCAAACAATGCCACTTAGCGCCTGCTGGTGTACTCTCTAATACTATAATCTATGATCTAATCCTATAATCACATCACCTAAAAACACATGAGCGGAGAAGTGATGTCGGTCTATGACGCGACTTTCTTTCCTCGTGATAAACGCTTGCTCTGTACAAAAAAACTTTGCTCTAAATGAAAAATCAGGTGGGGAAACTCTCCCTCGCCCCACCCAGTGACGTTTCAAAAAAAATCACTTGGAAGGTCATGCAAAGGGAGCCTGCACGGGAGCTCTTGATTATCTGGTATACCGCTCAAACATTAAATTATGTACAACGATGATGGTTTGAAGTGTAAGGTTTCCTCGTTAGGACTACCGAAAAAGAAATCCACGCAATGCCTATGCTCAAGCGAGCAACCTCACCAAGGACCACATCTAAGTACTGATGCGGAGCATCCCACCATCATCCCCATGGACTCTACACCACCACATCAAGCTACAAAGGGACCCATGACTAGAGCCCGGGCACGTGCTATTGAACACGAGGTGACATCTTTCCTATATGATTCTCTCTTTGATGTTCATGGAACTTGGATGCTACCTCAATCGGAGACCCTTTGCATGATCAGGTACAATGGAAATGGAGATGGTCTAGAAGATGCTCGGAGCGGAGGACGTCAAGCTTGGAAGGAAAAGGGAGAAGCTGCGGACAAGGCCCAGCCTTCGGATGTCCGGATAGCCTCGGACGTTCGGACAGCCTCGGACGTCCGGCGCCTGAAGACCGACCTAGCCAGGAAACTCCAGGACGCCCCAGCGCTCGGACGACCGACCATGCCCGGACGTCCGGCACGCTCCAGCACCCGGACGACCAGACCCGTCCGGAAATCCGACGCCCCGGCACCCGCACCGAATCCTCGGAAGACCGAAGACCTTCGGACGACCGGGCCCCGCACGTCCGACGTGCCACGGAAATCCGAAGACCCCGATCCAGAGCCGAAACCTCGGACGACCGGCCACCTCTCTACGTCCGGACCGCCGTGAAGCCTCGGACGTCCGACCGCGTCCGGACGTCTGGACCCTGTCTGCGCACAGGCCCGCGGGCTTTGGCCCATGTACCCCTTCGTTTCGCCTAGGACTATATAAACTCCTTGCCCTCCTCTTCCTAGGGTTAGCTTATGTTTAGCAAAGACACTTGTTGAGCATAGCTCCAATATCTCCCTTCCCTCATGGAGCGATACACCTCTACATGAGAAGATCCGGAGTGATGCCAAGGCCCCTCTAAGGGAAGATCCCCACGGGATTCAAGACCTCCTCCTCCGGAGCGAGAAGCCTACCGTTACTTGTATCCTTTGGTTGTTCGTGGACCGTGATACTCATGTACTCGTGTGATTATAGTGGATGTGTGATCGGAGTTCGTCCTTGAGTGTTTTCCTCTTGTGATTTCCCCCTCGCGTTCTTCGTGTTCGTTCACAAATCCACCTCCAATTCGTGAAAGATCGACGCACACGGGCGTGCCCCGTATCATATTGGTATCAAGAGCCAAGGTTTCTCACGAATTTGGAGTCTCCCCCACCGTTTTCTAGCCGATTTTGTTTTCTTTTGACCTAATTTCAAAAATCCCCACAAAACTAGCCCTACCCAAATTTCTTGGATCCGTTGGATTTGGGGAGATTTTGTTGATTTTGATCCGTGGATTTCGTTGAGAACAAGTGGATCTACCTTTTCCCCATCTTCCTCATCAATTCCATCCGCAAAATCGCCGTAATTTTGCCCAAAATTTTTCTTTGGTTCGTGTTCATCCCGTGGAACCCGCAGGTTCCGGACGACCGAGAGCAGCCGGACGACCGACCCGGTCCGGACGTCCGAGCAACCTTGACGAAACTGAACTTTCCCCCGAATTTTTTTCTTTCTCCGCCATTTCTTCTGCATTGTTTCTCCACCATTTCTTCCGCAACCTTTTGCAGTTGAGATTTTGAGCAGCGAGCCTCGCCACTTCCTAAGGTGTTTCGGCTAATTAGGAGTGGTTCTTCGTCGACATCGCCCCTCATCATCGCCCCGGTTCGTCACCAACCAACTCTTCATTGACACCTCACCGTAAGCAAGGACGGTAAACGCGACATCACCTTTCCCTATACCCTTGCCATTGCATTGTTAACCCAAGCCTATTTGCGTTACTTGCCTATCGAGACTAGCCATTGAGTATTGCCGGACCACGCTACTTGTGCACTTTAGTGATACATACTCCGTATAGCTTCATTTGCGTGCATATATCTTAGTATCATCTTTTGTGTTACAACATAGTTCCCGCATACATAATTGCTATCTTGGTGTGCACGTCTCGCATTGTGACCATACAAATCATCATTGCAAAAGGAAAGAGAAGCAAAGCTTTTAAGCAAAAGAGCAAAAGAGCAATAGCATCGCAAGATTCGCATAGCATACTTGATCATCTTGGATCACTTGAGCGAGTGACACGTGCCACATACACACATAGCAAGTCGGGCATAGGAAGACGACACTTTTGGTTCATTTTAGGGTGTGCACAAGTGCGTATCATGCCCATTGGAGCAATCGTGCTACCGTCTCTCTAGTGTTGTGCAACGAGAGCATTTTCCGTGGACTCCACATTTTGGCTCATCCATGATTGCATGACCCCAATTTTCTTCCGTGCGTGTGTTTCCGTGTATACCCATTGCTATTGATCTACATTGTCTCATTTGTGAATTCTACGAATCTCTTTCAACATTATTGAATCTTATCTTTCGAAATGCTTGAAATTTGTGCCACTAACCTAACCAAGCTACTCCATAAGCCTTATTTGTGTAGGTGTGAGAAGGACGATCTTCGGTACCATTTCTAGTACTTCCATACTTGTACATTGAGTGATCTTGATCCACTTTCAACTTTTGGAACGGTAATTGGTATTGTCTTCTCACTCTTCCACTTATATCTCTTTGAGTGCTATGGATAGGAACATCATGTCGAACCCGGCCTTCGAGGAGAATGAAGACGATGTGAACAGCCACGTCACCAAGTTGCACTTCTTCGGCGCACACAAGGCAATTACTCAAGCTCAAGATGTCTTGAATGACCGCATTGACCACCTCGCCTCCAACTTGCGTGAATCCGAATTGCGCACAAGGGAATACCTCGACACCAAGATCTCAAGCCAAATGGAGGAGCTCCGGTCCTTGATGGTCACTCGAGCACCTTCCTCATCTACATCAACAAGGAGTCCTCACACAAGTCGCAACTCATCGACGCACTCTTCCGACGCAAGTCCACAAGTGCGTCATCACCATCGCGACGAACACTCCGTCCCAAGTTCTCCACAAGGTCGTCACCGTCAAGATAATCCATTTCATGGCAATGGATTGCAAGATCGCGTTCGTGCTCGAGAACGTCGCCGTCAACAAGATCAAGATGCGTTGGAGCACGAACAACAACGCCAAGACCAAGAACAACGACGCGGAGAAGAAGAACAACATCGCCGCCATGAACGAGCGCTTGAGGCACATCGCGCTTTGCAAGAGGCTACTCATGCCTTGGAGGAGTGCAACTGCCAAGCTCATCACGAGCAAGAAGCACTTCGCCAAGCACAACAAGAAGAACTTCGTCGACAACGACAAGAAGAAGCTCATCGCCAAGAGGAGCACCAAGAAAGGCGCAACCGAGTGCGTCCACTTCGTCGCCATCCTCAAGATCATCGCGACAAACCCGACCATGAAGATGAGCAAGGACACGATCAACGTCGACACGCGCAAGGCAATGTCAATGAGGATCCTCCTCCAAGACAAGGACTTCGGCATCCCAACCACAATGACGAACAACGCTTCGGCAAGCTCAAGTTCACAATGCCAAAGTTTTCCGGAAGCAATGATCCCGAAGACTACTTGTCATGGGCCCTCAAGGTTGACAAGATCTTTTGCCTACACAACAATGATGAAGAGAAGAAGATCGCCATGGCTTCACTCGAGTTCCAAGACTACGTCCTAATTTGGTGGGAACAAGTGATTGAGCAGAGAAGAGAAAGAGGCGAACCGCCTATCAACACTTGGGCCCAAATGAAGGACCTCATGCGAGCCCATTTTGTGCCTACAAACTACAACCGGGATCTCTTCAAGAAGCTCCAACAACTCAAGCAAGGCACCAAGTCGGTAGAAGAGTACTATCAAGAGATGGAGATTGCTATGATCCGAGCCAATGTCAAGGAAGATGACGAGCAAACAATGGCACGCTTCTTGAATGGCCTCAACTACCAAGTCAAGAAAATTGCCGACTTCCAACCATACTCCAACCTTCTCGAACTTGTGCATCAAGCAACCAAGGCGGAACGGCAAGTGCAAGATGACTACAAGTACTCCAAGTTCTCCTCCAAGACCTACGGCTCAAGTGCTCAAGCTACTACGACAACGACACCATCAACTACGAAATCTACAACACCTACCAACGACAAGTCAAGCTACAAGGACAAGACGATTTCGTCAAGCCGACCAACCTCAAGCACCTACAAGCCGATAGCTTCATCCTCTACCCCAACACCGGATGCTACCGCCAAAACAAGCTCCATCAAGTGTTTCACGTGCCAAGGGCGAGGCCACAAGACCTTCGAATGCCCAACCAAACGCAACATGATCCTCCTCGACGATGGCACCTATGACTCTATGAGTGATGATGAGATGCAAGCTTTGGAGCAAGTGGCCATACACCGCCAAGTAAATGAAGATGAAGATTCGCAAATCTTTTGCGACTACGATTCGAGCCCCTCTCTCGTTGTCTCCAAAGTTTTGACGCTCCAACAACAAGAAGACGATGACCAACGTTGCCACATCTTCCACACCAAGGCGGGCATCCAAGGAAAGTCCGTCAAGGTCATCATCGACGGAGGGAGCTGCCACAACTTGGCAAGTGAAGACCTTTGTTCCAAGCTACAATTGGTCAAGAAAAAGCACCCTCGTCCATACAAGGTCCAATGGCTTAGTGATTCCGGAACCCTCCAAGTTGACCACACCGTGGAAGTTTCCTGCAAGATAGGCGCTTATGAAGACACTTTGGAGTGTGATGTGGTTCCAATGTCCGTGTGCCACCTCCTACTTGGTAGACCTTGGCAATTCGACCGTGGCGTCGCACACAACAGTCGGACAAATCAATATAGCTTCAAGATGAAGGGCAAGCAATATGTGCTCCGCCCAATGACTCCAAGTCAAGTCATCACCGACAAACAAGCTTCATCCCATCGTGGAGATAAAAGTGAGAGAGTGATCCACCTCAAAGAGAGTGAGTGCCACAAGCCCAAAATGAGCGACTCCACGATGAGGGACATGAGAGATATAGTTCTCTTAGCCACCAAAAGAGATTTGAGGGATGTGAGTGAGAGCCCATCGACTGTTCTTCACTATGTACTTGTGTGCAAAGATGAAGTCGTTCGGACTAACCCTTCACAACATCTTCCTCTTGTGTTATCTAAGTTGTTGCAGGAATTCCATGATGTTTTCCCCGATGAGCTACCTCCGGGACTACCACCAAAACGAGGGATCGAACACCGCATCGACCTCATCCCCGGCGTACCGCTTCCTAACAAGGCTCCCTACCGCGTCAACCCCGAAGAAACAAAGGAAATACAAAGGCAAGTCCAAAAACTCCTAGACAAAGGGCATGTACGTGAGAGTTTGAGTCCTTATGCGGTCCCGGTGATACTAGTGCCTAAGCAAGATGGTAGTATGCGCATGTGTTCTGATTGCCGTCCTATCAATGCTATCACCATTCGATACCGTCATCCCATTCCTCGCTTAGATGATATGCTAGATGAACTTAGTGGTGCCACTATATTTTCTAAGATTGACTTAAAATGTGGTTACTACCAAATTCACATACAAGAGGGTGACGAGTGGAAAACTGCTTTTAAGACAAAATTTGGTCTCTATGAATGGTTGGTTATGCCCATGGGCTTATCCGAAGCACCGGGTACTTTCATGCGTGTTATGCACTATGTTTTGCGACCACTCATAGGATATTGTGTTGTGGTATATTTTGATGATATTCTTGTCTTTAGCAAGTCTCTTGCGGAGCATGCTACACATGTTCGTGATGTTTTGCAAATCCTTAGGAAAGAGCAACTCTATGCGAACATGGAGAAATGCACGTTTGGTGTTGAGAAGGTAGTTTTCCTAGGTTTTGTAGTATCTTCAAAGGGCGTTTATGTAGATGAAACTAAGATTGATGCTATTAAAACTTGGCCAACGCCAACGAATTTGCAACAAGTGCGTAGTTTCCTAGGACTAGCCGGTTTCTACCGCCGTTTTGTCAAAGACTTTAGCACTATTGCATCACCTCTTCATGCTTTGAGCAAGAAGAATGCACCATTTATATGGGGTCCTTCACAAGACACCGCTTTCCATGAACTTAAAAATTTTCTCACTCATGCACCTTTGCTTGCTTTGCCCAACTTTGATAAAACATTTGAAGTGCATTGTGATGCTAGTGGTAATGGGATAGGTGGTGTGCTAATGCAAGAGAAGCGCCCTATTGCGTACTTTAGCGAGAAATTATCCGGCGGTCAACTTAACTACCCCATCTATAACAAAGAATTGTATGCTTTGGTGAGAGTTTTACATGTGTGGGAACACTACTTGCGACCCCATGAGTTTGTTATTCATACCGACCATGAAACGCTCAAGTACTTAAAGGGTCAAACCAAGTTGAACAAACGGCATGCTAAATGGAGTGAATTTATTGAGTCCTTCCCTTATGTCATCAAATATATTAAGGGTAAGGAAAACGTTGTGGCGGATGCCCTTTCCTGCAAATGCATGCTAGTTACTCAACTTGAATTGAATGTTGTTGGTTTTGAGCACATCAAAGACTTGTATGAGCATGATGCCTATTTTGCTAATCCTTACACTATGTGCCAAGTGAAAACTTGTTGGGAGAACTATTATATGAAAGATGGCTATCTTATGCGTGCTAACAAACTTTGTATACCCGAGTCTTCTCTTCGTTTGTTGCTTTTGCAAGAGGCCCACGGTGGAGGACTTATGGGTCACTTTGGACGCGACAAGACGTATGCCACACTCTCCAACAAGTACTTTTGGCACAAGATGTTTCGTGATGTTGCACGCTTCACCAACCGATGCTCTACATGCCGCAAAGCTAAGTCAAAAGCTCAATCCCATGGTCTTTACATGCCTCTTCCTATACCTTTCCAACCATGGGAAGACATTAGTATGGACTTTGTGCTTGGCTTACCACGAACTAAAAATGGCCATGATTTCGTTTTTGTCGTTGAGGACCGTTTTTCCAAGATGGCTCATTTCATTCCATGTCACAAGATAGACGATGGTTCACATATTGCCAATCTCTTTTGTAGGGACATCTTACGACTACATGGCGTCCCCAAGACCATTGTCTCGGATCGCGACGTCAAGTTTTTGAGCTACTTTTGGAAGACCCTATGCGCCAAGCTCGGAATCAAGATTCTTTTCTCCTCGGCATACCATCCTCAAACCGATGGACAAACGGAGGTGACGAACCGGATGCTTTCTACCCTACTTCGCGTATTGATCAAGAAGAACATCAAGGAATGGGAAGATTGCCTCCCCATCGCCGAGTACGCCTACAACCGCGCAAGTCACTCCACCACCGGCAAGTCTCCGTTCGAAGTGGTTTACGGCTTCAATCCTTTGTCCCCATTGGACATCCTACCTCTACCTCTACAAGAGTGCGTCAACATGGACGCAAGTGCAAGGGCAAGCTACATCAAGAGGATGCATGAAGATACAAGGCGCACGATTGAACGACAAGTGGAACGCGTCACCAACAAGCGCAACCTCAACAAACACCCCATTGTGTTCAAGCCCGGTGATCTTGTTTGGCTACACTTTCGCAAGGACCGCTTCCCCAACGAACGCAAGTCGAAGCTACTTCCTCGAGCCGACGGCCCCTTCAAGGTGTTGGCACGCTACAACAACAATGCCTACAAGATCGACATACCACGCGACAAGTACAACGTGAGTGACACTTTCAATGTCACGGATCTATCCCCTTACCATGGTGATGAAGATCTTGATCCGAGGACGGATCTTCCCCAAGGGGGGGGGGAGATGATGCGGAGCATCCCACCATCATCCCCATGGACTCTACACCACCACATCAAGCTACAAAGGGACCCATGACTAGAGCCCGGGCACGTGCTATTGAACACGAGGTGACATCTCTCCTATATGATTCTCTCTTTGATGTTCATGGAACTTGGATCCTACCTCAATCGAAGACCCTTTGCATGATCAGGTACAATGGAAATGGAGATGGTCTAGAAGATGCTCGGAGCGGAGGACGTCAAGCTTGGAAGGAAAAGGGAGAAGCTGCGGACAAGGCCCAGCCCTCGGACGTCCGGACAGCCTCGGACGTCCAGACAGCCTCGGACGTCCGACGCCTGAAGACCGACCTAGCCAGGAAACTCCAGGACGCCCCAACGCTCGGACGACCGACCACGCCCGGACGTCCGGCATGCTCCAGCACCCGGATGACCGGACCCGTCCGGAAATCCGACGCCCCGGCACCCACACCGAATCCTCGGAAGACCGAAGACCTCCGGACGACCGGGCCCCGGACGTCCGACGTGCCACGGAAATCCGAAGACCCCGATCCAGAGCCGAAACCTCGGACGACCGGCCACCTCCGGACGTCCGGACCGCCGTGAAGCCTCGGACGTCCGACCGCGTCCGGACGTCCGGACCCTGTCTGCGCACAGGCCCGCGGGCTTTGGCCCATGTACCCCTTCGTTTCGCCTAGGACTATATAAACTCCTTGCCCTCCTCTTCCTAGGGTTAGCTTATGTTTAGCAAAGACACTTGTTGAGCATAGCTCCATTATCTCCTTTCCCTCGTGGAGCGATACACCTTTACGTGAGAAGATCCGGAGTGATGCCAAGGCCCCTCTAAGGGAAGATCCCCACGGGATTCAAGACCTCCTCCTCCGGAGCGAGAAGCCTACCGTTACTTGTATCATTTAGTTGTTCGTGGACCGTGATACTCATGTACTCGTGTGATTCTAGTGGATGTGTGATCGGAGTTCGTCCTTGAGTGTTTTCCTCTTGTGATTTTCCCCTCGTGTTCTTTGTGTTCGTTCACAAATCCACCTCCAATTCGTAAAAGATCGACGCACACGGGCGTGCCCCATATCAAGTACTAATATTTGTTCATTGTTTGCGTAACAGTATATATTCCAATCCTCGTATGTATGTGCATGTAGTATATGCATGTTTCCAGTTTTCCGTACCATGTTCAAAGTCCAAAATAATGTGGTATTCCAATCTGCATCCGCTTATACGAAACCAAAAAGAACAATAAAACATGTTACGATATGAGCATTGTCCATTCGGCTCTGATCTGGTTTCACCCCTATCTCCATTTACATGTAGAAGTATCATGTAAGGCAGATTTCCTTCCGGACGCGTTGGAAATGTCTGGCGAAAATGCCCGCTGGGCGCGCCTCGTGAATTTGGTCGTTTCTACGTCGCCGATGGTGATCTCTGCGGCCTAAATAAACAAAAACTTCGCTCTCGGTTTGGTGGTACAGGCTTATTATCATCGCCCATGCTTTGTCGGGCGCCGTCGCACTCTCGCCGTAACCAGCGATCGCAGTGCCGGCGACAAGGCAGGCAGAGCCCACGTACAAGGAGAGTGGCGACGGATAGCCCACGTAACGTGCAACATCACCGAGCGCGTCGATTGACCTGTTGCCCGACCCGAACCGAGCGATTTGCTCGTAGCCTCGTAGGCAGCCCCGCCCGTGCCGTGGCCACGACGAGCTACCCACAGCCGCACCCCTCCCTCCACCCCTCGCGTCGCGGCAGCCAGCAAGAGCCCAGTTCCCCGCCGAGAGCTCGAGCTCCCTCCCCCCAAAAATGCCCTCCGCCTCGCTCCTCCCCGCCACCTCCGCCGGGGCGCAGCCCTGCCCCTCCCTAGCGCCGCCCCGCGGCCGGCGCCGATGCTGCCGCGTCACGGCCGCCTCCGCCCCGTCGCCTGCCGTCGGTCTCGGCCTCGGCCGCCGCGCCGTCTCCCTTGCCGGCGTCGCCGCCTGGCTCGCCACCACCGCCGGCTGTAAGCAATGCTACTACCGCATTTCAACGGGCAGCTCGCGTGTGTGTGTGTTTTGGGCGAGCTGTGTGCGATGTGAGTGACCAATTTGCCGTGTCACGGATGTTGCAGGGGCAGAAGCCAGCCCGTTCGACAACTACGTCAAGAAGTAGTAATCCGTGTCTCCATTTTGTTTGCGCTAACGCCACCTTGTGGCTTCGTGCTGATGATCTTCAATTGCTGCTGCTAGGAAGAAGCTGGAGCCATTGGAGACGTACGTCCCGGCTGTGCTGCTGACCCAAGACCAGTTCAGGGATCTAGGTGAGGGTGATTTACAGTCGATAAGTTTGGTACCCAAAGCACTGGCTGTCCTGATTGAACATGTGCAAGAAGATTAGTCCAATTGCAAGTGCACTGACTGTTTGAGCAACCATTAGCAGCTGGGTTCTTCATCTGCAATCGTCCAGAATCAGTGTGAAATGTACAGTTTTGTTCAAAATTCTTTTGCAGGTCTATCAGACATTATTCTATTATTATGTGTTTCTTCCAACGGAAATGGTCCTTTGAAACAAGAAACATACAATTGCTACAACTCAATTATCTTAGATTCTACCTTTGTCAGATGTTTTTAACCTTTATATATATGATTCACTACAGAGAAATCCTTGGAATTCGAGAAGCCAAGGTTTGATGAGAGTAGATCATTGCTTCGTTCTGGTCCAGCATCATCCCTACGTATCAATATTCGAGCAGTAAGTCAATGATTTGATGAATGTTAGTACATTACTAGTGCATTCATGTTTTTATGCTAGCTAGCCCTTCTGCTTCTCAAGCTTCAGGTGTCCTAGGTCTTGAAATTATTCTTAGGCCATAGCATTATACAGTATCCATATTTCATAATAATGATTCCTTTATTTCTAGCTATGCATACTGAAACTGTGTCGTAAACTTAATGTAGGTGGCACAATATGCTTCCAGTAATGGCCAAGGCAAAGCTGCCTCTGATGCAGTGGATGAATGCTTACGGTAAATGACACCCTTTTTACAAGTATAAACTTGTTTGCCGAATGAATTGGAGCTTATGAGGTGTTATGCTGCTTCCTAGAGCATTGGAAGATCTCGACTCGCTGCTACTAAAGGCTTCACGGAAAGACTCGTCAGCATCCGTTGAAGTCATGAGGACCAAAATTGCTGTAGCCCTTGGAGCATTAGACAAGTATTACCAAATGCAACTTCTTTATCCATCCTGAAATCAAAAGGAACCATCACTCATACTTCTCTGCATTCCTGTCATTTCAGCCTCCTGCAAACCGTGCCATCAGCCGTTATAGATAAAGGAAAGGCGATTGCTGATGCATACAGGACGCCTACAGATAATTATTATGAAGAGGGTAATGGCGCAGAGTTGGATCCCAGTCTGAAACAGCTGCAGGACATTCTTTAATACTGAATCTTGTTCAGGTTAACACATCTTGCATTGTTAAGTTCCTTCAGTATGATTAGAACCAAGTTCATAGCAGAATGCGTACCTGCGGCAGTACTTCTAGAGTATAGCTATTATTATTTTTCGCTGTAGTAAACTGAACATCAGAACACCGTTTTTCTTATGTTTTATACCTGATGTCTGTACAAATTAAAGGGAAGTTTGAGCATAATCCTAATTCCGGAGAAGTGTATAGGCTCCTAGTCTGAAACCTGAAACCATCACCCAAATATTGAAAACGTACAGATACATATACCTGCATTCTCCGACGAGTGATCTGCACTCGCTGTAACTTGCATTCTCAAATTACAAGCATTTCCTTGCAATGGACAATACAAAAGTGGATCTCAGAAGAAGTTACATGCCATAGGGCCAACTAAAAACTCTGGTCATTTTTTTTAGAAAAGGAGGATGACCCCCGGCCTCTGCATCTTCAGAGCAGATTGAGGTGCCAACCTTGGCAGGTTCCTCCGCCATCGACGCCACCAAGACGCCAAACGACGACCACCACCTACGCTAGTCCATCTCCAAGCAGAAGGAGCGCTACCACAAGACGAAGACCGGCGGTAGAATAGATGAAACGCCGCACACATTGCCGCCGCCAAACACCTCACACACACCGCAAAGCGCCCACCGTGCTTCCGAGAACCCCGGGCGACGCCTTCAAGAAGGAGCGCGACGAGGGTACGACGCCGTCGCCTGCAAGGGGAACTAGATCTTTCGCCCAAAGGAAGAGCACAGTGAAAGACGGGAGAGGACCTCGACAAGGCCTCCAAGAAGGGGACCGACGCCCAGCAAAGGCGCCGCCATTGTCGTGGCCTCCGCCGACGGCCAAGGGTTTCCCCCGGTCCTGCCCCCATCCCATCCACCCGGCCAAACACCTGGCCAGGGGAGCGCACGCAGCCGGAGAAGGCGTTGGACATCATCGAAGCAGGCACGCCGGGTGACGGGGCACCCCGACCCACTGTAGTAGACGTCCACCGAGACCTCGCCGCCCGCATGGCCGAAGTCGCGGACCACCAGCACCCACGGCCGTCGCCCGTCGAAGAGGCAACGCCATCCACACCGCCCGAGGCCGCCGCCCCGGCATTCACCCACCGCACACATCCCGTCGAAACATGGAGAAAGACCCACACCGCCGCCACCAGGGAACACCACACCGCGAAAACCCAAGCCGGGCAGGACGAGGCATGGCCACGCTGGCCAGATCCGGGCGGATCCGGCGAACCCCGGCCCACCAGCCGCCAGATCGGAGGAGCTGGCACCGATCCCAGGGCCGAGGCGGCCGGATCTGACGGGCGAAGCCGTCCCAGGCGACTCGACCCAGGGCAGGCGCGGGGCGACAACGCCGGCGGCCGACGGCCGCCGCAGAGGGCCGGCATCGGCGGCCACCAGGGCAGGGGAAGCGGGCGGCGGCGCCCGATGCGGGGTGGGGGGCTCTCCAGAGGCCGATGCGGGTGCGCGGGGAAGCCCCCGCCGCTGCCTACCGCCGCGCGGGCAAGCCCGACGACGGCTGCCGGCGGCGGCGGGGGAGGAGGAGAAGGGGAGGCGGGGAACCGGCGGCGCCTAGGGTTTCGCCAGTTAGTAATTTACTAGACCATATATCTGCTGCCGTAGATAATCCCACGGTTTGATCAACAGATCAATCAAAGTAACACACACGAAAAAGCCCACTATCATTTGCATCAACACATAAACATTCTCCAAATTAAGCACACATTAAGCAACAGAGAAACCAAGAGCAGGAGGCGTAGAATTCCTGAGTAACCACATGAGCAAGAAGGAAGAGCCGCCGGTCTGTCGTCTGCCGCGGCGTCGATGTGCTTGGGGAAGGCGCATGGACAGTACGTCGTGATGTCGCGGCGTCCTTGGGCGGAGAACGGCGCCACTGCCTCGACAGCCGCACGCTTCATGTCAATGGTGATGACGCAGGCCTTGTCGTCCTCATCGTTCACCCCGGCCATCATGTAGACGAAATCGTCGTCCTGCGTGCTCAGGGTTGGGCCGTAGAAAGCAAGCTTCTTGTTCAGTTCCAGTTGCTTGGTCTTGTCGTTCCACAGCTCAGGCAGCAATGCACGATAGCGAGGATCAACCGAGATGTTGTTGACATCGACCGTGAAGCGCCGGCGCCAATCGTCCCAAGACACCATCCTGGTAAACGTGGTGGCTCTCCAGCCTTCATCGCTCCCGCCATCGCCGCCGTAGATGTCGATGTCGACGAGCTTGATCAGGCCGTCGCAGCAGGTGACATCGCGGATGTACTCGGGGAAAGCTGCGCAGTAGAAAATGCCACCATCCTCGTCGGTGATGCAAACCCTTGGCTTGGGCAATGAGATGTACTGGATCACAGGATGGTCGTCGAACAGGTTGGTGATGAGAAGGATACCGCGGATGATATCAACCCAGCCCAGCGAGTCAGCTCCCACGGTGATCTGCTTGGTGGTCTCGTGATCGACATTACCCAGCAGTAGCTTGTCAGACTCCGATAGACTCTGGGAGGCTCGCCTGGTGGTCCATGCCCGCGTCTCCGACGAGAAGACATGGGCGTCGAACTGCCATGGCTCACCACCGGCGTTCGGAATCCAGTTGAGATAGGCCACGGCATAGTGCCCGTTGTGGGCGGGCAAGAGGCCAAATTCCTCGGCCACGAAGCCTCGAATATCGGGGCCCGGAAGTAGGTCCAGCGATGGCTTCCCAGGGCCAGCTCTGTAGACGAAGTAGTGGTAGAGCCTGTTCTTCCAATAGGAGTGGAACGTTACGCTGAAGAGAACGAGGGCGCCCTCGGCGCAGATGACCGAGGCCTCGTAGTGGCTGTAGGAGTGATCATCGTCGTCGTCTTCCTTGATGCCGGGGCAGAGGAGGGTGAAGTAGGAGACGCCCGGCGGATCCACGAGCCAGAAGGACACCGCTACAGACTGGCCATCACTCGTCTTGGACTGAGCGGTGGTGGCGTTCCGGCGGTCGGAGATGTACGACAACTGCTGCAGTAAAACCCAGTCGGCGGAGCCGGAGCGCCGGGAGGTGGAGTCGACGGCGTACGATGGTTCCTGCAGGGTCGGGGGCCGGAAGGACGCGGCGGGCAAGCGGAACGGCATGGACATGGAGATCGCGAACGATTTGGCGCCGCGTTGGGTGGGCTGGACTTCTAGACACCGCTCGGCGGTGTATACGTAGTTTTTTTTTTTTAACACAGCACAGACGCAAGCGCTCATATACACGCGCATACATTCATCCCTATGAACGCACACACGCACACCCTATCCCTATGAGCACCTCCGAGAGACTGAGCCGGCATATCATCTTGAAATTTACGAAGTCACCGTAGGCACCTCGTCGTCGACGGGAACGTCTCCTCCCACTGAATGCGCATCGCCGGAAATCCTGAAATAATTTCAGAAATAAATGCGAGCACCAGGATTTGAACCCTGGTGAGCTGAGAATACCACAGTCCCTCTAACCATCCAACCCACAGTGTTGTACTACGGTAAGTGCGTGCGCCGCAGCTGGGCTGCGAGTCCGACTCGGAACCTACGAGCCATGCGATGCGCGCGTTCGTCGAGAGCTCTTAATTGGCGCCTTATGCGCGAGTTGGAGGAACTGGCGCTCACGCACCACCCGGTTATGGCCGGCCCAATACAATATTTCGAGCGCTCGCTTCGTTCCTGGATCCCTCGCTAAAAAAAAAACGGTTTCTGGTCACTCGGTTCGGTCGGCTCCCAGTTTGACTGGCCGCTGTTTGACCATGGACCAGGTTCATGTTGACCGTTGAATTTTATGAAAAAGTTGACAAATTAAAAAAACATGAATTGAAAAACAATCATGCATTCGAAAAACGTTCATGAATCTAAAAGAGTTCACTAATTTGAAAAAAGTTTACAACTAAGAAAAAGTTTATGAATTGTGACAAAAGTTCACGAGTTTGAAAAAAGGTCATCGATTTTTTTAAAAAGTTCACAAATTTGAAAACACATTCATCGCTTTTTGAAAAAAGTTCACTAATTTAAAAAAGTTATATAAAGTTTATGGATTGTGACAAAAGCTCATGAGTTTGAAAAAATCATCGATTTTGTAAGAAAGCTCACAAATTTTAAGAACATTCATGGACTTTGAAAACAGATTGCTGACTTTGAAAAAAGTTCATGGACTTTGACAAAAGTTCACGAATTTGAAAAAAGTTCATCAATCTTGACAAAAACAAGGATTCAAAAAATTGTGTATTTAAATAATAGGTTCGCGTATAAGAGGAAACAATATCACAATTTTGGAAAAGTTCACAAATTTAAGGAAAATATTAACAAAAATTCAATAAAAGTTTGAAAGATTTACGAAAAAAGACAAAAATTTGAAGAAAGATTTTTGAATTTCAAAAAATGTTCACGCATTTAAAAAGTTGACAAATTAAAAAAACATGAATTGAAAAACAATCATGCATTTGAAAAACGTTCCTGAATCTAAAAAAGTTCACTAATTTGAAAAAAGTTTACAACTAAGAAAAAGTTTATGAATTGTGACAAAAGTTCACAAGTTTGAAAAAAGATCATCGATTGTTTTTAAAAGTTCACAAATTTGAAAACACATTCATCGCTTTTTGAAAAAAGTTCACTTATTTGAAAAATGTTTAAAAAAAACGAATCAAAAGTTTCTGGATTGTGACAAAAGTTCACGAGTTTGAAAAAAAATCATCGATTTTGTAAAACATCTCACATATTTTAAAAACATTCATGCACTTTGAAAAAAGTTCATGGACTTTGAAACAAGTCCACGAATTTGAAAAAACACACATGGATTCAAAAAAATGTGTATTTAAATAATAGGTTCGCGTATATGTGGAAAAAAATATCAAAATTTTGAAAATTTCATGAATTTAAGGAAAGTGTTCACAAAAATTCAATAAAAGTTCGAAAGGTTTACGAAAAAAGACACGAATTTGAAGAAAGTTTTCTGAATTCAAAAAATGTTCACGCATTTAAAAAAGAAAAAAAAACAGAACAAAAGAAGGGGAAAAGGAAAACCAGCTGGAAGTTTTCAGCAAAAGTTTCTGAAAATCGGATTGGAACCTTCACAAAAACCAGGGATTGAATCTATTAAGTACTCCCTCTGTAAACTAATATAAGAGCATTTAGAACACTACTTTAGTAATCTAAACACTCTTATATTAGTTTACAGAGGGAGTACCTTTTAAATGGGTCGGCCGACAAAGAATTGATCGAGAGGGGGGGGGGGGGGCAGGTTGTGGAAACGTGTGTAAACAACCCTAAAGACGCTGAATAGGAATCGGGTGCATTGTGCAGTTAAGAAAACACAGCCACTAATAGGAATCGCCTACGAGCGACAACTAGCAGGCCAACGCAGTGGTGTGGTTGCTCGGTGCGTGCTATAGGTTCAATTGGCTTCGGTTTCTACATTGTTTTCTTTATAATCTTTATTTCTTCGGTTTCATTTGTTTTTCTCTGGGTTTTTTTCTCCATTCAACTTTGATTTTCTTAGATTTTTCATAGGGTTTTGCCTTTCTTCATTATAATTTTGTTTTCTTATGTTTCTTTCTTGGTTTTATTGTTTGATATGGTTTTATTGCTTTTTTTGCTTCTTTATCGTACTTTATCGGTTTTATACACGTGAATCATTTTTGTGATAAACATTAGACATTTTCTAAATTAATCATGTACATTTTTAAATACATATTTTTAACACTTTTTCAAATACACGGAACAATTTCCGAATAGATGTTTTACTTTGTTGTATGGCAATAAATATTTTTAAAAACTTCGAAAAAAGTTTTACATTATATAATTTTTTTTAAAAAGTTTCAACTCGACCTCATATTCACTCCATATGACAGCAGACCCATCAACCTAAACATACATATCAAACGCCACCAAATTCATCAAGATCGGGCCCTTTTTTAGCTGCTTGTAGTTAGTTATCCCCTCCGCTCATCGATCATATGCCATGTAGATTCGACCTCCCATCGTACTTCCTCTTTCCCGAAACATCTTCTGGTATTCAGAGCAAGGTTCATGTTGTATGATATGTAGCCTTGTAGTTAGATCTATCATTTTTAGTTTGGTTTTTCAACTAAAAAACAAAAAACAATAGAAAACAGGAATTGACCACTCGCACTAGATTAATATGTTAGTCCATAAATATAATATAAAATTATGCCAAAATTATATGTAAATGATATGAATGTAACATGAATATTTTAAAAATTATAGATACGTTCGAGACGTATCACGGCTATAACCCGTTACTGTATTTGCTCTAACATTGAAATACATGGACCCACAAAGATGGCTATGCGCTTAGATTATGTCATAATATTTGGCTGTTGGCTCAACCAAATATGGAATTTTACGCCATTTCATAGATAAAGTTGAGTTTTTCCTAGAAAGGTACCCAAAACAATATTGAGTTTATTTTCGAAAAATGCATACAAAAACTAAGGGCCTCTTTGATTCGTAGGATTTTGAAAACGCGGGAATAGGAAAAGTATAGGTTTGGAGTGGCATGTCCAATTGAACCCTATAGGATTAGCAAGGAGTCTTTGATGTCAAAGGAAAAACAAAGGAATTGTAAAAGAATGTTGGAGTAGATGTTAGATTTCCTATGAAACATAGTACAAAAGATTCCATTGGAAAAAATCCTATGGGATCCAATCCTATGAATCAAAGGATCAATGTAGGAAAAAATTCTAAGGATCTCAATCCTCCAAAAAACCTATAGAATTCCTTTGAATCAAAGGAGCCCTAAAAATGATGTATGACTGGTTGACCTTTTCCACGGTTCTTCTGGTTTTCAGTTTCGAACATAATGACCTGGTAAGTTGTACTCAGACTAGACAGTGTGCAATATGCGAGCATGTAATTTCAAATATGTGGCACAAGTAAGCTAGTTTAAAAATACCTGATAGGCTAAGTTTACATTTCTATGACTCCATTGATTCAACTGATTTTTGTGATGCTTCAACCCCTTTTTATGGAAAAGTTGATTACTTATTGAGATTTAAAATATTAATAAATTTTCATATGGACCAGTTTGTATTGGATTAAAAAACTAAATATTAACTTAGCGTCATCTCATAGAAAAACTTCCTCTTACCTACGACAACTATAACATGCACTCATGCAAGAAAATTTCTATGGCATGCACTCAAACATAAGGAAATTATTTTTTCAGATTGTGCAAACAAATACTTTATGTTATTCATTTTCATGTTTTAGTTCAATTTATTCTAATATATGTGTTTATTCTAATATATGTGTGTCAATTTTATATCTCATGGGAAGTAGCTCGACTCTAAGAATCAATTTTATGCCATATTAATTTGATGTGTGTAACAAAAGAAGCTAATCACGTGTTTTGTTGCCTGCTACCATTTTGGCCTCTCTACATCTGTGGGCCGGCTGTGCTAAATTGGTAATGCAAGCTATAAACCATGTGTATGCACTTTGTTTGATTGCCTGCATCATGAGGTCGTTTGATCCATGACGTTTGGTTGACAGCAGTTGAGGCTTATGATTGTGAAAGTGCAAAACATGGTGTTAAGTTTCTCCCAGCCTATTGTCGTCGTTACCCCTTTTCTCTAGTGATGTTCTTACCACACAATACACTAAATAGCTAGTACGAAATTAACATTATTTTAATTCTAACTACTAAACAATTAGATGTTCGTCCCAGCTACGAACAAATGGTTGTACAAATCACATATGGCTCAATGAGGAAAGTTTATCAATGCCGAACACGGGAGAAGTTCATCATCATCTTTTTCCTCTTCTTCTTCTTTTGATATGAACTCATCATAACCCCGTTCTAACATCCAGATATGAAGAATGCAACATGTAAGAACACAACATATCCTTGTGTTAGCTTGGTTGGTCCACATTGTCTGAGCCCACTCCAACATTTTGTTCTTTCAAGCTTTATTTTCATGTGCCTCCACACCATGGCCAGAGTCATCAATATCATCAATCATCACATCCTCCTCCTTTGGCATGAACTAATCATAACCCCATTCTATCATCCATATATGAAGAATGCAACATGTAATAACAAGGTTAAATTGGGTGGGAAATGATGGGATGCCTTCCGATTGAGGATCTTAAATCTATACTTCAAATCACGGAATGTTCTATCAACCGCAACTCTAAGGCTAGAGTGTCTGAACTTTAACAATTCGGCGACTATACTAGGATAGTTCCTAGAAGATAATTCGTTGGGACGGTACTTGGTTTGCTGAAGGGTGGAAGAACACATGATAGACATGCATATCCTGTTGGAAATATGCCCTAGAGGCAATAATAAATTAGTTACTATCATATTTCCTTGTTCATGATAATCGTTTATTATCCATGCTAGAATTGTATCGATCGGAAACTCAGATACATGTGTGGATACATAGACAACACTATGTCCCTAGTGAGCCTTTACTAGACTAGCTCGTTGATCAAAGATGGTCAAGGTTTCCTGGCCATAGACATGAGTTGTCATTTGATAACGCGATCACATCATTAGGAGAATGATGTGATGAACAAAACCCAAACTATGAACGTAGCATATGATCGTGTTAAGTTTATTGCTATTGTTTTCTATGTGTCAAGTATCTGTTCCTATGACCATGAGATCATGAAACTCACTGACACCGAAGGAGTACCTTGTGTGTATCAAACGTCGCAACGTAACTCTGTGACTATAAAGGTGCTCTACAGGTATCTCCGAGGGTGTCTGTTGAGTTGGCGTGGATCGAGACTGGGATTTGCCACTCCGTATGACGGGGAGGTATCTCTGGGCCCTCTTAGTAATACAACATCACAAGAAGCTTGCAAGCAATGTGACTAAGGAGTTAGTCACGGGATCTTGTATTACGGAACGAGTAAAGAGACTTCCCGGTAACTAGATTGAATTGGGTATGGAGATACCGACGATCGAATCTCGGGCAAGTAACATACGGATGGACAAAGGGAACTGCATACGGGATTGTCTGAATCCTTGACATCGTGGTTCGACCGATAAAGATCTTCGAAGAATATGTAGGAACCAATATGGGCATCCAGGTCCCTCTATTGGTTATTAACCATAGAGATGTCTCGGTCATGTCTACATAGTTCTCGAACCCGCAGGGTCTGCACACTTAACGTTCGGTGACGATTTGGTATTGTTGAGTTATGTATGTTGGTGACCGAAAGTTGTTTGGAGTCCTGAGATCCCGGACGTCCCGAGGAGCTCCGTAATAGTCCGGAGGTAAAGATTTCTATATGGGAAGTCATATTTTGGCTACCGGAAAAGTTTCGGGTTTTTCCAGTATTGTACCGGGAAGCTTCCGGAAGGTTCCAGAGGGTTCCGGAGGAGTCCGGAAGGGTCCCTCCAGCCTCTAGGACGTGCATGGACTGTAAGGGGGCGTCCAAGCCTTGTTGGGCCAGCCCCCAAGGGCCCATGCGGCTGGGGGGGTAGGAAACCCTAAAGGGGAAGGCACCTAGGAGGTGCCTTGGGGAGGGAGGACTCCTCCCTCCTGGCCGCCGCCCCTTCCTTCGAGGAAGGGCTAGGGCTGCGCCCTAGCTACCCCCTCCTCCTATATATAGAGAGGGAGAGGGAGGGAAGCGACAACCCAAGGCATAGGTGCATCCCCCCCCTCTCTCCCTAGATATGTTTCTCCACCGAAAACGCATCTGCGGCAGCGCTTGGCCAAGCCCTGCTGAGATTGCTCCACCACCACCTCCACCACGCCGTTGTGCTATCGGAGAACTCATCTACCTCTTCGCCCTCGCTTGCTGGATCAAGGAGGCGGATACGTCATCGAGTTGTACGTGTGCTGAATGCGGAGGTGCCGTCCGTTTGGTGCTAGATCAGAACGGATCAAAATTGGATCGCGGGACGGATCGTGATTGGATCGCGAAGACGTTCGACTACACCAACCGTGTTTCTTAACGCTTCCCGCTTAGCGATCTACAAGGGTATGTAGATGCAATCTCTCCTCTCGTAGATGGTCATCTCCTAGATTGATCTTGGTGAAGCGTAGAAAAAAAAATTGTTTCCCATGCAACGTTCCCCATTAGTGGCATCATGAGCTGGGTCTATGCGTAGATGACATCACGAGTAGAACACAAAGGAGTTTGTGGGTATTGATATTCAGATTGCTTCCTTCCTTAGTCTTATTTTGATTCAGCGGTATTGTGGAATGAAGCGGCCCGGACCAACTTTACATGTCCTCGTACATGAGACCGGTTCCATCGACTGACATGTAACTTTGTTGCATAAGATGGCTGGCGGGTGTCTGTCTCTCCCACCTTAGTTGAATCGGATTCGACAAAGGCGGTCCTTGTAGAAGGTTAAATAGCAAGTTGTATATCACCGTTGTGGTTTTGCGTAGGTAAGAATCGTTCTTGCTAGATACCCATAGCAGCCACGTAAAACATGCGACAACAAATTAGAGGACGTCTAACTTGTTTTTGCAGGGTGTGTTGTGATATGATATGGCCAAAGACATGATGATATATATTTGATGTATGAGATGATCATGTTTTTTGTAATAGTTTATATCAACTTGCATGTTGATACGGCAACCGGCAGGAGCCATAGTGTTGGGGATATAACCCCGTGGTATGACCGCCCAAGGAGAGGGCATGTTAGGAAGTTGGCGACTCTTACAGTGAGGCCTTAAGCAGGCCGGAAGATCAAGACAAGGCTTGGAAGTAACTTGCCAAATGGGCCTGGCGGAGGCCCAGAGCCGGAAGGCAACGTGTGACCCAGAGGCGTAAGCCGCCGGGAGATGGCTTGCCAGACAAGGCAAGGTGATTTAGAGATAAGGTCCGTTACTAGATGTAACCCGGCCCGGACTCTTGTAAGCCCAGGGCCTCGACATGTGTATATAAAGGCGGGTTCCCTGGGCGGCTTAGGCCACGAAACCTTTGATCGAGGGCTAGGTCAAGCGAATCCGCTCCCTTGTAATCGATACCCAATCAATACAACTCAAAGCAGGACGTAGGCTATTACCTCCTTCGAGAGGGGCCGAACCTGGGTAACCCTATGTCTTTCGTCCCGATCAACCCCTTCGAGTTAACCGCCGTAGCGATGGCTTCACCCCTAAGTCCTTGCACTAGGACATCTGCCATGATAAAACCACGACAGTTGGCGCCCACCATGGGGCAGATGCGTGGTGGTTTGGAGTACTCGAAGGGCTCTCTCCCAGGGATCGAGGGATACGCCGTTGGCAGGATGACTAAGAGTCGCCGCGGCAAGCTCTACATCGACGACGCTGGCTGGGGCCCCGAGGCCGACTCAATCGAGTACGGGTACCGGGTCCCCTTCGGCGGAATTCACGTTTTCATCGGGCAAGATCGGCGGCTCTAAGCCCGGGCAGGACATCTGCACCAACCTCGTCGAGTCGTCCCGACGCGTGCAACCCGCCCGGATCAAGCCGGGCCGGAAGCACGTCTTCGTCGGCTTCACCCAAGGCGCGGAGTTTGAGGAAGGCTCCATGTCACGAGAAGAAACACTAATCTGCTCAGAGGATGGATCCTCGAGCGGAGAGGCGGAATCAATCTACCAGCTTCATAACGGTGGGCTTGGGGGCTATTTCGAGGACGACAGTGTTCCGGAGCCCTATGAGCCGCCGAGCCAAGCCGCCGTTTTCATGGCTGGATCGGCGCCGGCTTCTGGCAGCACGGCGGCCGGCACGGCAGGGTCCGGGTCAGCCAGGCCCCCGGCTCAAGTTTTACTGGATCTGATGAACGAGTTGACAGCTCTGATGGGAACCGAGGTCACAACGGAAAACCAGGCAAACCGTAATGCAGAGATCGCGAGACTGAAGGACCAGATGACCAGGGCCCAGGAGGAGATCAATGCGTTGCAGGCTCAGATGGATACTGAGTCGGAGCGTCTCAGGGCTGAAGCTTTTCGCCTTAGTCTGGATCGACAAGCCTCAGAGGCAGTTTTTCGGATGAGGCATCAGACCCGTCTGCCTGATCAGTACGAGCCTAGAAATCTTTTTAACACACCGGGGGCAGGGCCGAACGCGCCTCTGACCATGGCCCGAATGGCGGAAGTGCCTAGGAATAGGGCGGCGACTCAGCATCGGCAGCCAGACCCGCCCCGCGGGAATCAGACCCTGCCGCAGCGTTTTCTGACACCACCTGGTCATTACTCTAATCCGGTGGAGAACATGATAACAGCGGCTACCAGGCTCAATGCGCTCCCCTTGCTGAGGGGACACATTTCGCCGAAGAGGCAAGGAATGCCATTGGGTACTTGCAGACAGCAGTGGCTCAACAGGAGAAGTATACTTACAGCCGGAGTCGTGTGCACTCAACCCCCATCCCGACCCACAGTTACAGCCGTCGTTTGGAGTAGCCGGCGGTCTCCAGCAGCGAGCGACGTCGAAACCCGCCCCGTGATGACCCACCCGTTGTCGATGCTCAGGCGATTGTGGATAATGCTAGAGCTCAGTGGGAGGCGGTGGCCGCAGCAGCTTACCAAGAGCCGCCCCCGATGACCCCTTCAACTTCGGTGGGAGCCGGAGTCACCTCCAGAGCTGTGGGAGTGCCGTGTTTAGCACCGGCTCTACGGAACGAGCGCCTGCCGAAGGACTTTAAGGGTCCGCGCAAAGTGCCTAATTATACAGCTGATATGCCTCCAGAAGCCTGGATCGAGAGTTATGAGCTGGCCATGGAGATGTTAGACGTCAGTTATGCAGTCTGTGCTAAGTACTTCATCATGATGTTGGAAGGACCGGCTCGTACATGGTTAAAGGGTTTGCTACCCAATACCATTAATTCCTGGGCCGAGTTGAAAGCAAAGTTCATCAAGAATTTTCAAGGGACGTGCAAGAAGCCTATGATGATCATTGATTTGGATCATTGTGTGCAGCGTGAGGATGAGTTGGCCCATCATTGGGTCCGGCGGGTCTCAACCATTATTCACTCGTCTGACAATATCACGGCGGCTCGGGCGGTTCTAATTCTGGAAAAGAATTATCATTTTTTGCCCCTTAAGCAGAAGCTTGGACGGCTCAAGCGTTCTTGCCAGGACATGGTGAGCTCATGGCGGCTCTCACTAAATATGCAGATTCGAACAGCACGAAGGATCCTGGGTCTGATGACGAGAAATCGGCTAAGGGTAAGAAGAATGGCAACGGCAAGGGTCAGCAGCAGAATGGGGCAGGAAATAACAACCCAGGCAATGGCGGTAAATGGAAGCATCCAGACGGCGGGTCAGATCTGGTGGCCAATATCAACACTGGGAACAACCGTGGCAAGGGCAACGGTAAACCACCTTTCGGCAAGGGCAAGCCTTTCAACATGGAAGAAATGCTTAACGACCCCTGCCCGAAGCATAGTCTTCCCAACAAGCCATCCACTCATGCTTGGAAGGATTGCTATATCATGCGGGAGTTCCGGAACTATAGCCTTAACCAGCATCACGGTAACGGCAATGGACCGCCCGGCGGGTCAGGATCCGGTTCTCATGGGTCAGGTTTTGGTGCAGGCGGCTCAAGCTCTGGTTATTAAGGTCAAGGTAACCATGGAGGTCATAATCAGCAGTCTGGCAATGGCGGTCAGCAGCAAAATAATCAATCAGGGTATTAGAGTAACCCAAAGCAGCTTAATGGAGGCCAGTATCATGTCTTCACAACAAGCCTTGATAAGCGTGATCAGAAGGTGCGCAAGCGGGCGGTTAACGCAGCCATGCCGGCTCTTCCGCAATACCTAAAGTGGTCTCAACACACGATATCATGGAGCCGGGAGGATCACCCGCCGCGCGTTGATAACCCGGGGCACTTGGCCCTTGTGGTAGCCCCTCAAGTAGGAGGCTACATGTTCACCAAGGTGCTGATGGATGGTGGTAGCAGCATCAACATCCTTTACTATGACACTTTCCGTCGGATGAACCTGGTTGACAAGGATCTCAAGTCGTCATCCACAGTTTTTCACGGTATGGTACCCGGCAAATCGGCTTATCTAGTTGGAAAAATTTCCCTTGAGGTAGCTTTTGGTGATGAATTCAACTACAGAGTAGAGACCTTATGGTTTGAGGTGGTTAAAATCAAGAGCCCATATCATGCTCTGTTTGGACGGGCGGCTTATGCCAAGTTCATGGCTCGGCCCTGTTATGTTTACTTGCAGCTCAAGATGCCTGGTCTGAAGGGGACGATTACGGTGCATGGTGATCGGAAGATTGCTCTTGAGTGCGAAGAAGGTGATGCTGCGTATGCGGAGTCAAGTTGTGCGGAGGCAGGGCTCAAGTTTTATAAAGACAATGTTGACCCGGCGGATATGACCCTGATACGTCTCCATCGTATCTACAATTTTTGATTGTTTCATGCCAATATTCTACAACTTTCATATACTTTTGGCAACTTTTTATACTATTTTTGGGACTAACATATTGATCCAGTGCCAGTTCCTGTTTGTTGCATGTTTTTTGTTTCGCAGAATATCCATACCAAATGAAGTCCAAACGCGATAAAAACTTACGGAGATTTTTTTGGAATATATGTGATTTTTGGGAAAAAGAATCAACGCGAGACGATGCCCGAGGGGCCCACAAGCCATAGGGGCGCGCCCCAGGGGGTAGGGCGCGCCCTGGACCCTTGTGATCACCCCGTAAGGCGGCTGGTGCCCTTCTTTCGCCGCGAGAAAGCTAATATCCGGATAAAAATCGTGTTAAAATTTCAGTCCAATTGGAGTTACGGATCTCCGGGAATTTAAGAAACGGTGAAAGGCCAGAATCTGGGGGGCAGAAACAGAAGGAAACAGAAGGAAACAGAGAGAGAGATCCAATCTCGGAGTGAGCCCTTCCGCCGCCATGGAGGCCATGGACCAGAGGGGAAAACCTTCTCCCATCTAGAGGGAAGGACAAGGAAGAAGAAGAAGAGGGGGGCTCTCTCCCCCTCTCTCCCGGTGGCACCGGAACGCCGCCGGGGCCATCATAGTGACGGCGATCTACACCAACAAATTCGTCGCCGTCATCACCAACTCTCTCCCCCTCTATGCAGCGGTGTAACACCCCTTCTCCCCGCTGTAATCTCTACTTAAACATGGTGCTCAACGCTATATATTATTTCCCAATGATGTATGGCTATCCAATGATGTTTGAGTAGATCCGTTTTGTCCTATGGGTTGATTGATGATCATGATTGGTTTGAGTTGCATGTTTTATTATTGGTGCTGTCCTATGGTGCTCTCCGTGTCGCGCAAGCGTGAGGGGTCCCCGCTGTAGGGTTTGCAATATGTTCATGATTCGCTTATGGTGGGTGGCGTGAGTGACGGAAGCACAGACCCGAGTAAGTAGGTTGTTTGCGTATGGGAATAAAGAGGACTTGATACCTTATAATGCTATGGTTGGGTTTTACCTTAATGATCTTTAGTAGTTGCGGATGCTTGCTAGAGTTCCAATCATAAGTGCATATGATCCAAGTTGAGAAAGTATGTTAGCTTATGCCTCTCCCTCATATAAAATTGCAATAATGATTACCGGTCTAGTTATCAATTGCCTAGGGACAAATAACTTTCTTGTGACAAAAAGCTCTCTACTAATACTAACTTAGTTGTTTCTTTATCTAAGCAGCCCCTAGTTTTTATTTACGTGCTCTTTATTATCTTGCAAACCTATCCTATCACAGCTACAAAGTACTTCTAGTTTCATACTTTATCTAGGTAAAGCGAACGTTAAGCATGCATAGAGTTGTATCGGTGGTCGATAGAACTTGAGGGAATATTTGTTCTACCTTTAGCTCCTCGTTGGGTTCGACACTCTTACTTATCGAGAAAGGCTACAATTGATCCCCTATACTTGTGGGTTATCAAGACCTTTTTCTGGCGCCGTTGCCGGGGAGCTATAGCGTGGGGTGAATATTCTCGTGGGTGCTTGTTTGCTTTATCACTAAGTAGATTTTATTTGCTGTTCTAAGTTGTTCTCTATCTTTAGTTATGGATATGGAACACGAAATACCAAAAAAATTAGTTGAACCTACTACACCAATGGTTGAAGAACCACCCAAAATCTATCACACTGTTGAAGCTTTTTACTTGGATCATCTTCGATCCGTTTGTGCTCGTGCTGAAACCCCAACTAGCTTAGTTGAGGGCAAATCATTAAGTGAGCATGCTTATTATGTGCGACACCGCTTATCTCAAAAAGGGAAACTTTTATGGCATCATATTAATACTTTGCAATGCTATGCTTGGAATTTATGCGAAATTTATGATTTTACTTGTTGTTCTGAAGACCCTAGAAAACACCTTCCCTATCAATGTGAGTTTAAGGATAATGGAATCGTATCTTCTTATGCCAAGGGTGTTTATAATTACTATAATATTGAGCAAATTGAAGAATTTGTTGCTTTTAAGGGTGCCTATGAAATTGCTTCTTTGATTGAAAAGTATGATGCTACTCTTTACAAATCTGAAAGTTTTATCATACTTAAATATTGCTATGAAAACTATGCTTCTAATGCTTATGTTAAGCCATATATTGAGGACTCCTCCGCTGTCCAAGAGGAGACTAATATTTTGCAGGAAACTATGGAAGAAGAAAATGATGACACTGTGAGCTCATTTGATGAAAAATATGACGAGGAGAGCGAAGAACAAAAGGAGGAAGAGCGGACTAGCTACCCATGCCCACCTTCTAATGAGAGTAACTCTTCAACTCATACATTGTTTAATTTCCCTTCATGCTTACCGAAGGATGAATGCTATGATGATTGCCATGATCCCTTGGATTCGTTTGAAATATCCCTTTTTGATGAAATTGATGCTTGTTATGCTTGTGGCCATGATGCCAATATGAATTATGCTTATGGAGATGAACTTGCTAGAGTTTCTTATGTTAAGAATGAAATTGTTGCTATTCCACCCACGCATGATAGTCCTATTATCTTTTTGAATTCTCGCAACTACACTATATCGGAGAAGTTTGCGCTTATTAAGGATTATATTGATGGGTTGCGTTCTACTATTGCACATGATAATTTTGATAAATATAATATGCATGTGCTTGCTGCTCCTACTTGCAATTATTATGAGAGAGGAACTACATCTCCGCCTCTCTATGTTTCCAATACGATAAAATTGCAAGAAACTGTTTATACTATGCATTGGCCTTTACTTTGTGTGCATGAATTGTTCTTTTATGACATGCCGATGCATAGGAAGAGAGTTAGACTTCGTTGTTGCATTATATATGTTACTTTGTGCTCACTACTAAATTACAAATCATTGTTAATTAAAATTGGCTTTGATATACCTTGGGATCCGGGTGGATCAATTACTTGAGCACTTTATGCCTAGCTTAATGGCTTTAAAGAAAGCGCTGCCAGGGAGACAACCCGAAAGTTTTAGAGAGTCATTTTATTCTGTTGTGTGCTTTTATATAGTTTAAAAAACAAAAAAAATAAAGAGGGGAAGCTAAAACTTTTTCAAAAAGAAAAGTGAAAGTGAGAGAGACAAGCATTGTTAAAATGGGAGCATGCCTTGAACTTTGTTCATGCCCATGGAAACCTTGTGAATCTTAATTACAGAAACTTTTCAACAAAAATAATTATCCCCTTGTATAAATCCATTGTATTATAAAAATAATGTGCCAAGATTTGCCTTTAGGATGATTAGATTGCTTGTTTGGTGTGTGCAGTGCAAAAACAGAAACTTTGGCTGTAGTGCGTGAATTTACATTTTTTACTGTAATGTAAAAAGTTTCTGAAATTTTTACACAGTACTGATATGAATTTTTTTTATTTTTTCCTAATTTTTCAGAATTTTTAGAGTTACAGAAGTATAGTAAATGTTCAGATTTCTACAGATTGTCCTGTTTAAGACAGATTCTGTTTTTGATGCATTGTTTTGCCAGTTTTGATGAAACTATCGATTTTATCGGTGGTATAAGCCATAAAGAAGTTATAATACAGTAGCTACAATGCAAAAATAAAATGTGAATGGGTTTGCAACAGTACTTAAAGTTGTAATTTGCTTTATTATACTAACGGATCTCACGAGGGTTTTGTTATGTTTTGTGTGATTGAAGTTTTCAAGTTTTGGGTGAGATCACGATGGATGAAGGAATAGGGAGTGGAAAGAGACTAAGCTTGGGGATGCCTGAGGCACCCCAAGGTAATATTCAAGGACTCCCAAGAAACTAAGCTTGGGGATGCCCCGGAAGGCATCCCCTCTTTCTTCTAACAACCATCGGTAATTTTACTTGGAGCTATATTTTTATTCGTCACATGATATGCGTAAATCTTGGAGCGTCGTGTGCTTTTTATTTTTCTTTTAATAATGCACCATGCTGGTATGAGAAAGTCCTTGGTTGATTTATAGAAGGCTCTTTGCACCTCACTTATATCTTTTGAGTATGGCTTTATAGAATGCTTCATGTGCTTCACTTATATCATTTGAAGTTTGGATTGCATGTTTCTCTACACATAGAAAACCGCCATTTGTAGAATGCTCTTTTGCTTCACTTATATTTGTTAAGAGTGTGGGCATATCTTTTGTAGAAAGAATTAAACTCTCATGCTTCACTTATATCTATTTAGAGAGTTAACTGGAGTTGGCCATTCACATGGTTAGTCATAAAATCCTACATAAAACTTGTAGATCACTGAATATGATGTGTTTGATTCCTTTCAATAGTTTTGCAATATAAAGATGGTGATACTAGAGTCATGCTAGTGAGTAATTGTGGATTGCTAGAAATACTTGTGTTAAAGTTTGTGATTCCCGTAGCATGCACGTATGGTGAACCGTTATGTGATGAAGTCGGAGCATGATTTATTTATTGATTGTCATCCTTTGTGTGGAGGTCGGGATCGCGCGATGGTTAACTCCTACCAACCCTTCCCCTAGGAGCATGCGTGTAGTACCTTGTTTTGATGACTAATAAATTTTTGCAATAAGTATGTGAGTTCTTTATGACTAATGTTGAGTCCATGGATTATACTCACTCTCACCCTTCCACCTTTGCTAGCCTCTCCAGTACCACGCAACTTTCGCCGATGCATTAAACCCACCTTCCTTAAAACAGCCACCATATTCTCTTCCTCAAAACAGCCACCATACCTACCTATTATGGCATTTCCATAGCCATTCCGAGATATATTGCCATGCAACTTCCACCGTTCCGTTTATTATGACACGCACCATCATTGTCATATTGCTTTGCATGATCATAAGATAGCTAGCATGATGTTTTCATGGCTTGTCCGTTTTTTTATGTCATTGCTACGCTAGATCATTGCACATCCCGGTACACCGCCGGAGGCATTCATATAGAGTCATATTTTGTTCTAGTATCGAGTTGTAATTCTTGAGTTGTAAGTCAATAAAAGTGTGATGATCATCATTATAGAGCATTGTCCCATGTGAGGAAAGGATGATGGAAGCTATGATTCCCTCACAAGTTGGGATGAGTCTCTGGACTTTATGAAAAATAAAAGAGGCCAAAGAAGCCCAAATAAAAAAAAGAGGCCAAAGAAGCCCACCAAAAAAATGAGAGAAAAGAGAGAAGGGGCAATGCTACTATTCCTTTTTCCACACTTGTGCTTCAAAGTAGCACCATGATCTTCATGATAGAGAGTCTCCTATATTGTCACTTTCATATACTAGTGGGAATTTTCCATTATAGAACTTGGCTTGTATATTCCAATGATGGGCTTCCTCAAATTGCCCTAGGTCTTCGTGAGCAAGCAAGTTGGATGCACACCCACTTAGTTTTCAGTTTGAGCTTTCATACACTTATAGCTCTAGTGCATCCGTTGCATGGCAATCCCTACTCACTTGCATCGATATTGATTGATGGGCATCTCCATAGCCCATTAATTTGCCTAGTTGATGTGAGACTATCTCCTTCTTTTTGTCTTCTCCACAACCTCCACCATATTCTATTCCACCTATAGTGCTATATCCATGGCTCACGCTCATGTATTGCGTGAAAGTTGAAAAAGTTTGAGAATACTAAAGTATGAAACAATTGCTTGGCTAAAACCGGGGTTGTGCATGATTTAATACTTTGTGTGATGAAGATGGAGCATAGCCAGACTATATGATTTTTTAGGGATAACTTTCTTTTAGCCATGATATTTTGAGAAGACATGATTGCTTTATTAGTATGCTTGAAGTATTATTGTCTTTATGTCAAATGATAGACTATTGCTTTGCATCACCCGTGTCTTAATATTCATGCCATGATTAGATTATATGATCAAGATTATGCTAGGTAGCATTCCACATCAAAAATTATCTTTTTTATCATTTACCTGCTCGAGGACGAGCAGGAATTACGCTTGGGGATGCTGATACGTCTCCGTCGTATCTACAATTTTTGATTGTTTCATGCCAATATTCTACAACTTTCATATACTTTTGGCAACTTTTTATACTATTTTTGGGACTAACATATTGATCCAGTGCCCAGTGCCAGTTCCTGTTTGTTGCATGTTTTTTGTTTCGCAGAATATTCATACCAAACGAAGTCCAAACGCGATAAAAACTTACTGAGATTTTTTTTTGGAATATATGTGATTTTTGGGAAAAATAATCAACGCGAGACGATGCCCGAGGGGCCCACAAGCCATAGGGGCATGCCCCAGGGGGTAGGGCACGCCCGGGACCCTTGTGGTCACCCCGTAAGGTGGTTGGTGCCCTTCTTTCGCGGCAAGAAAGCTAATATCCAGATAAAAATCGTGTTAAAATTTCAGCCCAATCGGAGTTACGGATCTCCGGGAATTTAAGAAACGGTGAAAGGCCAGAATCTGGGGGGCAGAAACAGAAGGAAACAGAGAGAGAGATCCAATCTCGGAGGGGCTCTCGCCCCTCCGCCGCCATGGAGGCCATGGAGCAGAGGGGAAACCCTTCTCCCATCTAGGGGGAAGGACAAGGAAGAAGAAGAAGGAGGGGGGCTCTCTCCCCCTCTCTCCCGGTGGCACCGGAACGCCGCCGGGGCCATCATCGTGACGGCGATCTACACCAACAAATTCGCCGCCGTCATCACCAACTCTCTCCCCCTCTATGTAGCGGTGTAACACCCCTTCTCCCCGCTGTAATCTCTACTTAAACATGGTGCTCAACGCTATATATTATTTCCCAATGATGTATGGCTATCCTATGATGTCTGAGTAGATCCGTTTTGTCCTATGGGTTGATTGATGATCATGATTGGTTTGAGTTGCATGTTTTATTATTGGTGCTGTCCTATGGTGCTCTCCATGTCGTGCAAGCGTGAGGGATCCCCGCTGTAGGGTTTGCAATATGTTCATGATTCGCTTATGGTGGGTGGCGTGAGTGACGGAAGCACATACCCGAGTAAGTAGGTTGTTTGCGTATGGGAATAAAGAGGACTTGATACCTTATAATGCTATGGTTGGGTTTTACCTTAATGATCTTTAGTAGTTGCGGATGCTTTCTAGAGTTCCAATCATAAGTGCATATGATCCAAGTAGAGAAAGTATGTTAGCTTATGCCTCTCCCTCATATAAAATTGCAATAATGATTACCGGCCTAGTTATCGATTGCCTAGGGACTAATAACTTTCTTGTGACAAAAAGCTCTCTACTAAGACTAACTTAGTTGTTTCTTTATCTAAGCAGCCCCTAGTTTTTATTTAAGTGCCCTTTATTATCTTGCAAACCTATCCTATCACACCTACAAAGTACTTCTAGTTTCATACTTGTTCTAGGTAAAGCGAACGTTAAGCGTGCGTAGAATTGTATCGGTGGTCGATAGAACTTGAGGGAATATTTGTTCTACCTTTAGCTCCTCGTTGGGTTCGACACTCTTACTTATAGAGAAAGGCTACAATTGATCCCCTATACTTGTGGGTTATCAGACCCCGTTGAAGAAGCCAAGCACGGAATCTGACCCGCCCCTGAAGTTTGTAGCATAGGATACCAAGTTGGTGGATTTTGTTCCTGGAGACTCATCGCAACAGTTCACTATTGGGGCCAATATGGACCCCAAATAGGAAAGCGTGCTCATCGAATTCATCCGTGAGAATCGGGACATCTTTGCATGGAAGCCTTCTGACATGCCGGGTGTATCGAGAGAATTCGCTGAGCACCACCTTAATGTGGATCCTAAGTTCAAGCCAGTCAAGCAATTCCTCCGTCGTTTCAATGAAGAGCGGCGTAAAGCTATTGGGGAAGAGGTAGCCCGGCTCTTAGCAGCAGGGTTTATCGTGGAGGTTTTTCACCCGGAGTGGTTGGCTAACCCCGTGCTCATACTTAAGAAGAACGGCACATGGCGCATGTGTGTAGATTACACAGATCTCAACAAGGCGTGTCCGGTTGATCCGTTTGCTCTCCCACGTATCGACCAGATCATTGATGCAACGGCGGGTTGTGAGAGTTGATGCTTCCTGGACGCTTATTCGGGTTATCATCAGATCAAGATGGCAGTCAAAGACCAAGACAAGACGTCTTTCATCACGCCTTTTGGAGCTTTCTGCTACGTGTCTATGCCTTTTGGACTCAAAAGTGCACAGGTGACTTATCAACGCTGTGTGCAGAACTGTCTTCATAGTCAAATTGGACGCAATGTTCATGCTTATGTGGATGATATTGTGGTCAAGTCAAGGAAGAAGGAGACTCTGCTTGACGACTTGAAGGAAACTTTTGATAACATGTGGGTTTACAAGATGATGCTTAATCCGGCTAAGTGTGTTTTTGGTGTACCTGCAGGCAAGCTCCTGGGATTTTTGGTTCCAGAACGGGGCATTGAAGCTAACCCGGATAAAATAAAGGCCATCACCTCATTATCTAAGCCGGCGTGTATTAATGACGTCCAGCGCTTGGCGGGTCGTATTGCCGCTTTAAGCTGGTTCATAAGCCGTGTGGGCGAGAAGGCTATTCCTTTGTATCAGATGATGAAGAAGACAGATGATTTTGTCTGGAGTGATGCTGCCAATGATGCGTTTGAGGCGCTCAAAAAAGAGTTGGTTGAGCCGCCTGTCTTGGCTGCTCCCGTGGAAAAAGAGCATTTGCTCCTGTACGTGGCGGCTAATAATAAAGCCGTCAGTGCTGCAGTCGTTGTGGAGCGCAAGGAGGCAGGCAAAGAGTATCCAGTTCAGCGGCCAGTTTGTTATGTCAGTGAGGTTTTGACAGAGTCCAAGCAAAGGTATCCGCATTGGCAAAAGTTGGTATTTGGAGTGTTCATGGCAAATCGCAAATTGAAGCATTATTTCCTTGGACATCCAATCACGGTGGTCAGCTCTGCTCCTTTGGGAGACATTATTCAGAGTAGAGAAGCCACCGACAGGATTGCTAAGTGGGCGATTGAGCTTGGGCCTCTTAATTTGAAGTATGTGCCTCGAACAGCTGTCATGTCTCAAGCCCTGGTTGATTTTATCAATGACTGGACGGAGTGTCAAGCACCTGAAGAGAAGCCAGACAATACTTATTGGACAATTCATTTAGATGGGTCCAGGCAGTTAGAAGGCTCGGGGGCTGGAGTTGTTTTGACTTCCCCTAGAGGTGACAAGTTCTGTTATGTATTAAGGATAATGTTTCCTTGTACTAACGATGCAGCTGAGTATGAAGCCTTGCTTCATGGGCTCCGTGTGGCCAAGGAGATGAATTTGAGCCGGGTCAGATGTCTCGGCGACTCAGACCTTGTGGCCCAGCAAGTCTCGGGCACGTGGGATTCTAAGGACCCTCGTATGGCGGCTTATCGCCAGGCGGTTGATGTCATCGCTGGTCGCTTTAAGGGCTATCAGGTGGACCATATTGATCGTCGAAAGAATGAGGCAGCTGATGCATTATCGCGTTTGGGGTCTCAACGTAAGCCGGTGCCGCCTAATGTGTTTCTGGATGTCCTGCATCACCCGTCCGTTAAATTGCCTTCTGAGGAGGATCTAGCTATACCTGACCCGGAAGGACACTTGGTGGCGGCTCTTCATGCTATTCCTGATTAGGCGCTGCCTTATCTAGCGTATCTGACCCGCGGCGAGTTACCCGAGGACGAGATTTTGGCACGGAAAGTCATACGGCGATCTAAGTCCATGACTATTGTCAATGGCGAGTTGCACAGATGCAGCGTGACTGGTGTTTTTCAACGATGTGTTTCTCCTGAGGAGGGCCGTGAAATCTTGCAAGAGATACACGCCGGCGATTGTGGTCATCACGTCGGGTCAAAATCCTTGGTGGCCAAAGCCTTTCGGCACGTTTTTACTGGTTGACCGCTCATGCAGATGCAGAGTATTTGGTCAGCAGATGTGATGGGTGTCAGAAATTTGGACGACGTGCCCATGTGCCGGCTCAAGAATTGCGGATGAATCCAATAAACTGGCCATTCGCGGTCTGGGGGATTGATATGGTTGGACCGTTTAATAGGTCTAAAGATAAGAAGACCCACCTCTTGGTGGCGGTTGATAAATTTACTAAGTGGGTTGAGGCAGAGCCGGTCAGTAAGTGCGACGCAGCAACAGCAGTTCAGTTCGTCAAAAAGCTGATTTTCCGGTTCAGTTACCCTCACAGTATCATTACTGACAATGGTACGAATCTGTCCAAGGGGGCTATGAAAGAGTTATGCGACAGTGAACACATCCTCCTTGATGTCTCCTCCGTGGCTCATCCACAGTCTAATGGTCAAGAAGAGTGTGCTAACTAGGAAATTCGGAGAGGGATAAAACCCCGGCTTATGGTTCCTTTGGAGCGAACGCCGGGTTGTTGGGTGGAGGAGTTACCTTCAGTCCTTTGGAGCATTAGAACCACCCACAACAGATCAACAGGCTACACGCCTTTCTTCATGGTTTATGGCGCAGAAGTCGTTCTCCCTAGCGATATCCGTCATGACTCGCCCAGAGTGGCGGCTTACGTTGAAACTGATAATGAGACGGCTCGTCAGGATGCACTGGACGCCTTGGATGAAGAACAGGATCTTGCAGCCGCACGTTCGGCGATTTATCAACAAGATCTGCGCTGCTATCATAGCCGCAGAGTGAAGACCCGGACGTTCCAAGAAGGCGACTTAGTGCTACGTTTGATTCAAGATCAAACAGATATGCATAAGTTATCTCCCCCTTGGGAAGGACCTTTTGTGATCAGCAGAAATCTCAACAATGGTTCCTAATATCTCATTGATATACGGGACAGCGACAAGTCACACACTTCTGGGGAAGAGACTGCCAAGCCATGGAACATTGCTCATCTTCGGCCTTACTACACTTGAGCCACCGGCTCTCATCGATGTACATACTTCTGTCATTGTATACACCACTTTTTATAATATAATAAAACCGGCATCCCCAAAATTCGGGGCCTCTGCCGTTTTCATGCAACAGTTGATGGTGCAAAGAGTTGAGTATTCATAAGGTCACTTGGGGGCTTCCAACCCACTGGGTTTAGCTTTCATACCCTCTTGACCGGCTTAAAAGCCATATTTGAGTTAAACCTGCCTGTTTGCAACTTGCTACTCCGCCAGGTGACCCGCCGAACGTTTGACAGTCAATCTTTCTTAAGACCCTGAACTAGTCAAAGTTAAAACGACGGCTTGTGTCACGAGAGAGCCGGCTTACAGAGAGCTAGGATAAACTCACCTATCTGCTGTAGTCTCTCCGCTATGTGGCCCGTTCGTACTCTTAACAGTCAATCTTTTTTAAGACCCTGAACTGGTTAAGGTTAAAACGACGGATTTATGTCACGTGAGAGCCGGCTTATGGGATTTTGGGCACTCATGCCTAGCTTATTTGAAGCAAAAAACTTGAGTTTTTCTAAAAATATAAGAGTTGATCTCTTTGGGCTGTGCCTTCAAAGCCGCCTAAACTATATTACAAGATATACATATATTTTCTGCTTGTTATTTTGCAGGAGTTTTTCATGATAAGATTCTAAGTCTTTGGGTAATCCCGGCTTAGCATTGCTCATGGATTATAGAACGCCAGTGGGAATTGGTGAATTGATACTGAGGCATATGATCATATCAAAACATTCACACTGTGGAAAAAATTTCTTGAAGTGCCAAAGCTACCAGAATATGAGCTGATAAAGTTCAAAACATGCGCAAAGGCACGGCACAGGCAATCAAGTTTTTACTACGGCTATTACAAGGCTCCAAAGGGCCCAAAATTTGTGGACTCAAGTTTTTCGCACAAGTTCTAACCCGGCGGCTCGGCATGCCCGGGTTAACTTCATCCGAGACCAGCTCCTCGCTTAACTCGTTGACGGGTCATCCTGCGCCGGGTCTTCGTTTTCCTAGATCTGAAGGTTGTCCACATCCCAGTTGCAATTGAGTAAGGCTTCGAATTCGGCTTCGTCATGCAAGATTGGAGACGGGTCAACATCAGGGGCAAAGATGTGCTTACGGCGTTGGAGAGTCAAGTTTTTCGCCTCAAAAGTGGGCGCCCGGGCTCGCACATTGTTGTCATCATAAGCCGCCTGATACACTGTCAGATCAGCTTCGGCGGCCAGCCGGCTAGCCAATGCTCGCGATGCTTTGATGCAACAGGCATAGTCTTCTTGAGTAAATTCTGACCCGTCATCCTTCAGATGTGGAAAGCCGCCACTCATCTCTTCTGGGCTAAGCTCGGGTGCATAAGCCAACGCCCGGCTCAAAGCAGCTACTGCGCCTTTCCGGGCGGCTGATTTCTTCAGTTCTTCAAATTGCTGGGGGATGGTGGAGAGGCACTTCAGCACATCTTTGATAAGTTTGGGCGTGCCCTTCTCGCCGATGAAGGTGATAACCCACAAGTATAGGGGATCGCAGCAGTTTTCGAGGGTAGAGTATTCAACCCAAATTTATAGATTCGACACAAGGGGAGCCAAAGAATACTTGAGAGTATTAGTAGTTGAGTTGTCAATTCAACCACACCTGGAGATTAAATATCTGCAGCAGAGTGATCAGTAGCACAGTAATATGGTAGTTTTGATAGCAGTAGCAATAGTAACAGTAGCGGTAACAGTAGTAGCAGTTTTTTTGTAGCAGTTGGAACAGCAGCAACAACAGTAGTAACTTAGCAAGAGTAATAAGTGGAAAGGTCGTAGGCACTGGATCAGTAATATTCATCATATAACAGTCATAACCTAGGGCGATACAGAACTAGCTCCAGTTCATCAATGTAATGTAGGCATGTATTCCGTAAATAGTCATACGTGCTTATGGAAAAGAACTTGCATGACATCTTTTGTCCTACCCTCCCGTGGCAGCGGGGTCCATAAGGAAACTAAGGGATATTAAGGCCTCCTTTTAATAGAGAACCGGAACAAAGCATTAACACATGGTGAATACATGAACTCCTCAAACTACGGTCATCACCGCGAAGTATCCCAAATATTGTCACTATGGGGTTGACGGATCATAACATGTAATAGGTGCATATGACTAGGCAAGATTGGATCAATAACATGGATATAGAGATGATAACATAAACGGTTCAGATCTGAAATCATGGCACTCGGGCCCTAGTGACAAGCATTAGGTATAGCAAAGTCATAGCAACATCAATCTCAGAACATAATGGATACTAGGGATCAAGCCCTAACAAAACTAACTCGATTACATGATGAATCTCATCCAACTCCTCACCGACCAGCAAGCCTATGAAGGAATTACTCACTCCCGGTGGGGAGCATCATGGAATTGGCGATGGAGAAAGGTTGATGATGACGAAGACCGAAGATTCCCCTCTCCGGAGCCCCAAACGGGCTCCAGATCTGGCCTCACGATGAAGAACAGGAGCTGGCGGCGGCTCCATCTCGTGAAACGCGATAATTCTTTCTCTCCAATTTTTTTCTCCAAATTTAGGAATTTATAGTGGTGGAGATAGGGCAAGTGGGGCCTCGAGGTGCCCAGCCCCCACCAGGGCACGCCGGGAGGGGGATGGCGCACCCTGGTGGGTGCTGCGCACCCTGGGACCCCTCTGCGGTAGTTTCTGGCTCCAGTATTTTTTATATTTTCCAAAATAAATCTGCCGAAAGTTTCGTTCCATTCTGAGAACTTTTATTTCTGCACAAAAAACAACACCATGGCAATTATGCTGAAAACAACGTCAGTCCGGGTTAGTTCCATTCAAATCATGCAAATTAGAGTACAAAACAAGGGCAAAACAGTGAGGAAAAGTAGATACGTTGGAGACGTATCAACTCCCCCAAGCTTAAACCTTTGCTTGTCCTCAAGCAATTCAGTTGATAAACTGAAAGTGATAAAGAAAAACTTTTATGAACTCTTTTGTTCTTGTTTACATATATATGCTTAAGTGGCACCCAGGTTTTCAGCAGAGATTATGACTAACCATGTCAACAATAACTCTTAGGAATTATATTTACTCATATCAATAACATAAGCAACTAGCGAGCAACAATAAGATATTTCAAGCATCAACATTTTGTCAAAACAATCATGATACAATATGATAATAGTGGTATCTCGCTAGCCCTTTCTAAGACCGCAAAACATAAATGCAGAGCACCTCCAAAGTTCAAGCAGCGACTAAACATTGTAATTCATGGTAGAAAAGATACAGTCATGCTGCACCCAACGTCAACTATACACAATGCATGAGGATGACAATAGTGCTCTCAGGTCTGGCGCTTATTTGAGAAGGTGATGACTCAACTTAAAAGTAAATAGATAGTCCCTTCGCAGAGGGAAGCATGGATTTGCAGCGGTGCCAGAGCTCAAAGTTTAAAATAGAGATAGATATAATTTTGGGAGGTACACCCTTCCTGTCAACGTCACGACCAAGAGTTATCAAATCTTCCATGCTAAACAAATTAGCGGCGGTTCCCAAGCAGTAAAAGTAAAGGTTTACTCCCCCTCCACCAACAATCACACTCCACGGCGAGCCGCATCCACGGGTACCGTCCAAACCAACAACATTACTGAAAGCACATTTGCTCCCTTGGTGGTTTTGGTAATTAATAACAACATATAAGTCATTGAACTAATGTTTCCGCTAAGCATATTTCAGGAAAAGTTCAATGATGGGTTGGCAAAAGGATTGTGGAAATACCCCAAGATGCAAGGAAATAGATTGGCAAAGCTTCAAGCAAGTGGACTCTACATTTTACTTTGTGAGAAATCACTTTGAGTCCATAGGTAAGCCAATACTATTAAAAGGGGGTAAGGTACTGTTGGTGAACAAAATGCTCATATGTGCACAAGTAATAGTCACCAAAAACACCCACAAGCTCTTCCACAAAAGTCTGTCCAAAGCCAAATATCCAAAATCGGTGCAACCAACATTTCCACTCGGTGCCACCGATTCCCAAACTCACACAGACCCATGCCAAACCCTAGCCTTTCGGTGCAACCGATTCTGCTTCGGTGCCACCGAGTTTAGGTTACCAACTTTCTGTTACCTCGATTCACAAAATCGGTACCACCGAGTTTGTTGGATCGGCGTCACCGAGATTGGGCAATCTGACCGTTGGTCACCTTATCGGTGCAACCGAGATTTATATATCGGTCTCACCGAGATTCAAAAGTTACTGCCTTTTGGTCACTTAGGTACCACCGAGATTAACACATCGGTGTCACCGAGTTGGTCACTTTAGGTGTAACGGTTGGATTTTTGGGGATGCCTATATATACCCCTTCACCACCACCTACTCGAAAGAGAAGCACTCAGAACTATTCCATACTTGCCCCATCATATTTTCTGAGAGAGAGCCACCTACTCATGTGTTGAGATCATGCCATTCCATTCCAACCATATGAATCTTGATCTCTAGCCTCCCCAAGTTGCTTTCCACCAATCCAATCTCTTCCACCAAGCCAAATCTGTGAGAGAGTGATTGTGTGTTGAGGAGTCTATCATCTTGAAGCACAAGAGCAAGGAGTTCATCGACATTGCCGAGCCTATTACCTTTTGGAGGGTGGTGCCTCCTAGATTGGTTAGGTGTCGCTTGGGAGCCTCCTACTTCGTGTTGTGGAGTTGAACCAAGAAGTTTGTAAGGGCACGGAGATCGCCTACTTTGTGAAGATCTACCCATAGTGAGGCTAGTCCTTCGTGGATGGAAGCCGTTATGGAATAGTCAAGGTTGCTACTTCGTGGACCCTTATGGGTGGAGCCCTCCGTGGACTCTCGCGACCGTTACCCTCCGTGGGTTGAAGACTCCATAAACGTGGACGTACGATAGCACCACCTATCGGAACCACGGGAAAAATCTTCGTGTCTACAAATTGTGTTTGATCTTCCTACCCTTCCTTTACTACTCATGCTTGTTGTTACTTTCCGCTGCTATAGTCTTAGACATGCATGTGTAGGGTGTGCTTGACTTGCTATGAATGCCAAAATCTGCCAACACTTAAAATTGGGAAAAGGCTAGATTTTTATTTGGTCAAGTAGTCTAATCACCCCCCCTCTAGACATACTTTCGGTCCTACAATTACTGGGGGAGTTTTGTTTAATTATTTTTGATTTTTGATTTCGGGACTGAGAATCCCTATTACCGCACCTCTCGTGTAAGGACAAGTGAATAAACACTCGTCATGAGAATAACCCGCTTAGCATAGAAGATACTGACCGCCCCCTGTCGCTCCATGAGCGGTCCAGGCACACAAAACTGATGTTCATTTGAATTTTAGAGGTGGCACATGCAAATTTACTTTGGAACGGTAGGGTAATACCGCATATAGGTAGATATGGTGGACTCATCTGGCATAACTTGGTTTAAAGGTTTTGATGCACAAGCAGTATTCCTGCTTAGTACAGGCGAAGGCTAGCAGTTAGATTGAGAAGCGGCCAGCTAGAGAGCGAAGATGGTCATGAACATGCATTACATATAATCAACATTGAATACTAGCATGAGTAGGATATGGACACCATGAACATAAATATCATGAAGGCTATCTTGGTTTTGATTCAACTACATGCGTGAACATGTGCCAAGTCAAGCCACTTGAAACATTCAGAGGAGCATACCATATCACCATACCGCATCACAACCATTTTAATGCATGTTGACACCCAAGATAAATCATTATCCACTCCTAGATATTTAAGCATGGCATGAACAACTATAAACTCTAATGTTCATTGCAAACATGTTTGATCATAATGAGCTGAATCAAGGGATACTAGGTTAAACATATTTACAAAAACAAAAACAAGTTGAGTTCATACCCGCCTTTCTCTGCCACAGTCAATTCATCAAATGTCGTCATTATCGCCTTTCACTTGCACGACCGAATGATAAGAGAATAATAATAGTGCAAGAATGTCGTGGACTAAGCTGGAATCTGCAAACATTTTATTCAAGAGGAGAAGACAAGGTAATATGGGTTCTTTGTTAGGTAAACAATAATGCAGATGAGAACAACTCAACAATTTCATCGTGGTCTTCTCCTAGGTATGGCTCGAGTAAAAAGAAAAGAATTTCAGAGAAACACACTGAAATATTTTTGGAGTTTTGGTTTTTCATGAAGAAAACAAACTAAAGAAGAAAAAGAAAAACGAGAAAAACTATTTACACGGGAAAGCTCCCAACAAGTAAAAGAAGAAGCGAGAAATCTTTTTGGGTTTTCTTTTAATGCAACAGTTAAACTAAGCTAGAAAGAAAAACTAAAAAGAAGTAGGAAATAGTTTTGGGTTTTCTCAAAGTTTTTCAAACACACAAGAAGAAAGCGAGAAAACAAATCTAGCATGGATATTACAATGAAAAAGTATGAACACCGACAACTGGAATGAAATGTGAGAACATGAATGTAATGTCGGTCGAAATACGTACTCCCCAAGCTTAGGCTTTTGGCCTAGCTTGGTAATCACCATCCATAGTAGCCGTCCGGTCCCAAGTCGTAGTGAGGCGGAGGCGGCACCTGAGCGTCCCACCCCTGGTGCTCCTCCTCAGCAGCTGCTAGGTTGTTCCGGTAAGCCGTAATGTCATCTGGCATAATCCTGTATCCGTTCCTGGCAATAGGATCAAACAAAGCAGGTGCAGGCAACGGGATAATATCACGTGTTACCTTGCTAAATACTAAGTTATAGTGAATATCACGTGGAGAGTCAGTTACATCAAGAAAATGGTGAGCCTGCAGTGACTTATGATCGAGGTGAACTCGGGGTAAGAGGTAATCATGTGGGCGAAAGGGGATTCTAAAGTGGTTCGCTAAGCGAGTAGCATAAATACCACCATGTATCTTTCCCTTAGTTTTATTTACATGTAAGCGCCGGGCAATAATAGCCCCCATACTAAAGGTGTGATCACCATAAAGTGCACGTCGCAAAATAGCGAGGTCAGGAGCACTGAGTGAGCTAACCTTCTCCCTAGCGGTTAAACACTTAGTGATGACTAAGGCGAAATAATGTACTGAAGGAAACTGTAAGCTAATAGCAGTGGCGCCCGACACGCCTCTATCCTCACCCACGGTTAATGCGAGGAGAAAATCCTCAAACTCAGATGGCCTAGGTTCTCTCAAATCCCCATCAGAAGGGATCAAGCATATGTTACAGAAGTCAGCTAGCGATAATGTGTGAGGTTCAGCATAAAGATTAAACTGCACTTCAGGAGGGTCGTTCCTCCCTAGATAAGTAAAACTTTGTGCAAAGGAATTTGTAAGGATGTGATATTGGTCACACTTATCTACGAGAAACTCGGTTAACCCAGCATTTGCGACAAACTAAGCGAACTCTTGGTGGATCCCGGCCTCCTCCAGGAAGGCATCATGTGGCCATTCGCACGGCCGCACCTCCACCTTTCTTGGAGTGTGAAGATCATTGTCCGATGATTCCCCAATGACTCCCTTGGCATTTTTCTTGGAGGAGAACTTAGTAAAGATATTCATTTTATTCCTATAAAAATTCTGAAAAATTTTAGTCCACAAAAATTTGTCAACAAAACTTTGTAAGATTGTTAGCAACTACTCCCAAGCATGCATAGAGGCCATATTGAGCATTCAAACTACTTAGAACTCTAAGAATTCAACATGCAAGCTCATCTACAGCAGAACCAAGAGTAGCAAATTACTCTAAAAAAATCCACTAAAACAAAAACTAATTGGAGCAATGGAGGAGTCACATACCAAGTAGAAATCCCTCCAAACAGTTTCGGAAACGGAGCTTCGAGCAAAGAGATCGAAATCCGCGGGTTTGAGAGCAAGAACACGAAAATGGTGGCTGTGGTGATTTTTTGCTGGAGGTAGGTGGTGATGTGGGCTAAAGAGATAAGTGAGGGGGCCTACGTGGGGGCCACCACCCACCAGGGCGCGCCCTGGTGGGTGCTGCTCACCCTGGGCACCCCCCTCAGGTGTTATTTGCACCAGAAATTCATAAATATTTGGAAAAAATTCGTGTTAAATTTTCAGGGCATTCTGAGAATTTTATTTTTGGGTCATTTTTTGTTGCACGGAGAAAACAGAAAACAGGATAAACATGGCATTTTATTTTATTTGACTAACTAAGACAGAAAATAAAAGGTGGGAGTAGAAAGTTGTGCTTACTAGATTCATCGACGTCATACCTCTCAAAAATGATTCATTAATAAGGTTGATCAAGTCTTATTAACAACCACTTCCGATTAGCATGAAACCGAAGAACTTTCGTAAAACACTAAGTTACCTCAGTGGGGATGTGCATATCCCCTACAATAAGTATATCATATTTCTTTTTAGCAGTAGGAAGAGGTAATTGAAAACTTCCAATAGTGATGGTCGGAGATTCTTCAATAACATTTATACCATTCACTTGAAATAGTTTCTTCGGAAAGTGCACCGTGTGCTCATTACCATTGATATGAAAAGTGACTTTGCTTTTATTGCAATCAATAACAGCCCCTCCAGTATTCAAAAAGGGTCTACCAAGGATAATCGACATGTTGTCATCCTCGGGCATCTCAAGAATAACAAAGTCCGTTAAGATAGTAACATTTGCAACAACAACGGGCACATCCTCATAAATACCAATAGGTATGGCTGTTGATTTGTCAGCCATTTGCAATGATATCTCAGTAGGTGTGAGTTTATTCAAATCAAGTCTTTTATATAAGGAGAAAGGCATAACACTAACACCGGCTCCCAAATCACACAAAGCAGTTTTAACATAGTTTCTTTTGATGGAGAAAGGTATAGTTGGTATTCCAGGATCTCCAAGTTTTTTAGGTACTCCATCCTTAAAAGAATAATTAGCAAGCATGGTGGAGATTTCAGCTTTAGGTATTTTTCTTTTATTAGTGATGATGTCTTTCATATACTTTGCATAAGGGGCCATCTTCAAAATATCACTTAAGCGGGTACGCAAAAAGACTGGCCTAATCGTTTCAGCAAAGCGCTCAAATTCTTCATCATCCTTTTTCTTAGATGGCTTAGGTGGAAATGGCATGGGTTTCTGAACCCATGGCTCTCTTTCCATACCATGTTTCCTAGCCACAAAATCTTTTTTATCGTAACGTTTATTTTTAGGTTGTGGGTTATCAAGATCAGGAGCAGGCTCTATTTCAACATCATTATCAGGTTCTCTATCATTACTTGGTTGAGCATCATTGTGAACATCATCATTATCATTTTCATTATCACTAGGTTGATGTTCGCTACCAGATTGAGTTTCAGCATCGGAAATAGAGACATCATTACTATCAGGAGGTTTTTGTGTCTCAGGTTCACTAGAGGTATGCAAAGTCCTATCATTTTTCTTTTTCTTCTTCTTTTTAGAGGGACTAGGTGCATCAGTATAAATTCTCTGAAAGTCTTGTTCAATTCTTTTAGGATGACCCTCAGGATAGAGTGGTTCTTGGGTCATTCTACCTCCTCTAGTTACTACTCTAGCAGCAAAGTCATGCATATTACTATTCATTTCATCAAGCAATTCTTTTTGAGACTTAGCAACTTGTTCTAATTGGGTTTCAACCATAGAGGCATGCTTTCCTACACCTCTAACATCATTACTGATTCTAAATAGCAAGTCACTCAAACGAGCAATCATATCACAATTATATTTCAATTGTTTCAGAACATGGGCATTGAAATGATCTTGCTTCATGATATAGTTATCAAACTCATATAAGCATTGACTAGGAGGTTTATTGTGAGGGATGTCACTTTCATTAAACTTTAATAAAGAATTTACCTCCACCACCTGTGGAGGTGGTGGTGTGTCAAGGCCATGTATTTCTTCAATAGGTGGCAAATTCTTAACATCCTCAGCTTTAATACCTTTTTCCTTCATAGATTTCTTTGCCTCTTGCATATCTTCAGGACTTAGAAATAAGATACCCCTCTTCTTCGGAGTGGGTTTAAACGGTGGTTCAGGAAGAGTCCAATCATCATAATTCTTCAATATATTATTCAATAATTCCTTAGCTTGTTCAACAGTTCGTTCCCTGAAAACACAACCAACACAACTATCTAGGAAGTCCCTAGAAGCATCGATTAGTCGATTATAAAAGATATCAAGTATTTCATTTTTCTTGAGAGGATGATCAGGCAAAGCATTAAGCAACTGGAGAAGCCTCCCCCAAGCTTGTGGGAGACTCTCTTCTTCAATTTGCACAAAGTTAAATATTTCCTGTAAGGCAGCTTGTTTCTTATGAGCAGGAAAATATTTTTTAGAGAAGTAGTAAATCATATCCTGGGGACTACGCACACAACCAGGAGCAAGAGTATTGTACCATGTCTTAGCATCACCCTTTAATGAGACCAGAAATAACTTAAGGATATAATAGTAGCGAATCTTCTCATCATTAGTAAAGAGAGTGGCTATATCATTCAGCTTAGTAAGGTGTGCCACTACAGTTTCAGTTTCATAGCCATGGAAAGGATCAGATTCAACCAAAGTAATTAACTCTGGGTCGACAGAGAATTCATAATCCTTATCGGTAACACAGATAGGTGAAGTAGCAAACTTAGGATCACATTTCATTCTAGCATTCAAAGTTTTTTCCTTATACTTGCATAGCAGTTTCTTAAGATCATCTCTATCCTTGCAAGAAAGAATTTCTCTAGATATCTCCTCGTCCATAACATAACCTTCAGGTATCTTAGGCATTTCAAACTTAGGAGAGCTAGGACTAATAGGAGTTTCATAATCATAATCAGTTTCATAAGCTTCATCAGTTTCAGCAATTTCATTTTCTTTAGCTCTAGCAATTTGTTCATCAAGAAATTCTCCTAGCGGCACATTATCATCAAGCATGGTACTAGCATCATCATAAGTATCATTCATAGCTGAGGTAGCATCATCAATAACTTGCGCATATCAGGATTACTAGCATGTGGTGGTGTTGCAAGCTTACTCATAACAGAAGGTGAATCAAGTGCAGAGTGTGATGGCAGTTCCTTACCTCCCCTCGTAGTAGAGGGGAAAATCTTGGTCCTTGGATCCTTCAGATTCCTCATAGTGATAAATTGATATAAATCCCAAGTGACTCAACAAATATTGCTATGCTCCCCGGCAACGGCGCCAGAGAAAGGTCTTGATAACCCACAAGTATAGGGGATCGCAACAGTTTTCGAGGGTAGATTATTCAACCCAAATTTATAGATTCGACACAAGGGGAGCCAAAGAATACTTGAGAGTATTAGCAGTTGAGTTGTCAATTCAACCACACCTGGAGATTAAATATCTGTAACAGAGTGATCAGTAGCACAGTAATATGGTAGTTTTGATAGCAGTAGCAATAGTAACAGTAGCGGTAACAGTAATAGCAGTTGTTTTGTAGCAGTTGGAACAGCAGCAACAACAGTAGTAACTTAGCAAGAGTAATAAGTGGAAAGGTCGTAGGCACTGGATCGGTAACTCGTTGGATGATATTCATCATATAACAGTCATAACCTAGGGCGATACAGAACTAGCTCCAGTTCATCAATGTAATGTAGGCATGTATTCCGTAAATAGTCATACGTGCTTATGGAAAAGAACTTGCATGACATCTTTTGTCCTACCCTCCCGTGGCAGCGGGGTCCATAAGGAAACTAAGGGATATTAAGGCCTCCTTTTAATAGAGAACCGGAACAAAGCATTAACACATGGTGAATACATGAACTCCTCAAACTACGGTCATCACCACGAAGTATCCCAAATATTGTCACTATGGGGTTGACGGATCATAACACGTAATAGGTGCATATGACTAGGCAAGATCGGATCAAGAACATGGATATAGAGATGATAACATAAACGGTTTAGATCTGAAATCATGGCACTTGGGCCCTAGTGACAAGCATTAGGCATAGCAAAGTCATAGCAACATCAATCTCAGAACATAATGGATACTAGGGATCAAGCCCTAACAAAACTAACTCGATTACATGATGAATCTCATCCAACTCCTCACCGACCAGCAAGCCTACGAAGGAATTACTCACTCTCGGTGGGGAGCATCATGGAATTGGCGATGGAGAAAGGTTGATGATGACGAAGACCGAAGATTCCCCTCTCCGGAGCCCCAAACGGGCTCCAGATCTGGCCTCCCGATGAAGAACAGGAGGTGGCGGCGGCTCCGTCTCGTGAAACATGATAATTCTTTCTCTCTGATTTTTTTCTCCAAATTTAGGAATTTATAGTGGCGGAGATAAGGCAAGTGGGGCCTCGAGGTGCCCAACCCGCACCTGGGCGCGTCGGGAGGGGGCTGGCGTGCCCTGGTGGGTGTTGCGCACCCTGGGCCCCCTCTCCGGTAGTTTCTGGCTCCAGTATTTTTTATATTTTCCAAAATAAATATCCCGAAAGTTTCGTTCCATTCCGAGAACTTTTATTTCTGCACAAAAAACAACACCATGGCAATTCTGCTGAAAACAGCGTCAGTCCGGGTTAGTTCCATTCAAATCATGCAAATTAGAGTCCAAAACAAGGGCAAAAGATTGAGGAAAAGTAGATACATTGGAGACATATCAGAAGGCCCTGATGGTGAAGAGGCTTTTAGCATACAGCTGCTCAGTGAAGGCATATAAAGCCTTCAGCTTCAGCAAACTGTTATCTGGAAGCTGGCGAGTTCGTTGGCCTGTAGACAGATCAGCTTTGTAAGTCGCCGGGCGAGTCTTTATAAGACTTTGAAAAAGAAGGCTCATAACATAATCGGTGAACACTTACCAAAGACGGCTTCAGTCATTCGAGCCACATGGCGTTTCAGGCTGGTCAGCTCTTCAATAACGGGCTTAATCCGGCCCTCTGCGTCTTCGGCGCGTTTGACCAAAGCAGCTTGTTCAGCCTCAGTAGATTGCTTGTAGACTTCAAAATCTGCCTTGGTTTTTTCCATCTCTGTTGAGGAGAGCCGCCATTTTTCGTCGGCTTCAGCTCGGGCATCTTGTTGCAAGGCTAGATTTTTCCTCAGGTCGGTCAAGCTAGACTCGGCCACATTTAAAGCCTCCTGCACAAGACAATGGTCAACAACAAGCTTATCAATTTTAAGCCGCCAGTCGGTTTATAATAGCACTTGAAGGCACTAAAGAAGATTGTTACAAGTCTCAAGCAGATTGCAAGCAATATGCTTGACACTTGGGGGCTAATGTGTATCAGTTCTTTCAAAGATTACAGTACAAGCAAGACCCGGATCATCTTCAAGAAGATGACCCGGCCCTTGGGGGCTACACTTGGCGTTTTCTCAATACGCTAAGTGCCGGCTCATTATTTACATAATGACCCGACCCTTGGGGGCTACACATTGCTCCTCAAAATTATATGATCAGATCTAAAAAAAATTCCGGCTTATTACTTACATAATGACCCGATCCTTGGGGGCTACACTTGGCATTTTTATCATACAATAAGTGCCGGCTCATTATTTGCATAATGATCCAACCCTTGGGGGCTACACGCTGGTCTATTGAAATCTATATATTGCTGAAGACCCGGCTTATCTTCAAGAAAATAAGCCGACTCTTGGGGGCTACGTAAGGATATACAGAGAGCAAGGAAGGTTCAATACCTCATATTTTTTCTTCATCATGCCAACTAAGTTGGCCTCCATGTCCCGGCTGGCAGCGAGGCGGCTCAGATATCCCGAGTGCAGTTCATCAGCAGTAAGCTTCTCCAGGTTAGGAAGGTCAAGTTTAGCCTTCTCCTTCTCAGGAGAAGGCGCCTCATCCTTGCTAATGTGCTTGGTTAGCACGTTGGAAGGGGCTGGAGCTGTATAGGCTGTGCCGGTGATAGTAACCTCTTCTTCATGAGCAGTCACATCGTGAGGTGTCGGCAGAGGGCTGGGCGGCTTCGGATCAGCCTCCGGGTTAGCCTCAGGAATCACAATGTCAACATCTGCCAGCTCAGTAGGCTGGGGAGTCTCATCGTGAGCGCCTTGGTCAGCTTCAGAGGGCTCGACTTGAATTTCAGGAGTGCCAAGCTTTGGGTTCTCCGGCTCTGGGACATCCGGACGGGTAGACGACCTGCTCAATTTCCTCTTCTTAGCCTGGGCTCTGTGAATAAAGATTTCATTGTTAGTTATATGCAAGGACAGAATAATAATAAACAGTAAGGGGATGCAAAGAAGCTTACCCTGGGTTGATAACAAGGGGAGGCAATTTTGAGGCGGTTGAGTCGCCAGAGGAAGGAGGAGTCTCCTGAAGACATTAAGGTTGAGCAGTATGATCAATTTACGGCATAAGGCTAGCAGGCAGAAAAAATGCAAACAAAGTGATGAGTTACCTCGTTACGGCATTTCCGCGGAGCCGGAGCGTCAGGTAAGCCGGCCACTAGATCTTCAGAGCCGCCGCTCCGGGTCTGACGCCTGGAGTCGTGTTGCTGCTTCTTCAAAAGAAAGTTGGGATCCAAGTGAGCAAGGGGGTGTGAAAACTTTACTTTTCGGATGACCCGCCGTATTTTCTCTCTTGGCAAGGGTTCTGAGTCGGAGGAGATGATAGTTACCTCTGCTGCGCCGGCTTGGCTTGCCTCCGCGTCACCCTGAGAGGAGTCAGCGTCAATAAGTTGCATGAAAAGAAGGCCAAGAGAGTCAAGTTCAACCTCCGAGTCATCCAGCTCAAGCAGCTCCTCAGCTGATTGTTTCTTCTTACAAGCCGGAGCCCGGGTCTTAGTCGCCTTTGTCTTCTTTTTAGAAGTGGAGGCTGTGTTTAGTCTGTTCTTCTAGAAGGAAGAGCCGGCCTGCATATAATAAATGGATTTGCAGAAAGATTAAAATAAGGCATATGAAATGCAGTATCTAAAGGAAGAAGAGTGAAGGTTGAAATACAAAGGTTCACCTCAGGAGCCGGGTTAAGAGCATAAAAGGGATTTAACCCCATCTTGTTGCAGACTTCTTGAGGTTCTCCCAACAATGATTTGACGATCAGGTTGAGGTCCTTGTCCGTTAGGGACATCTGATTAAAGCACTGAGGGTCATTCACCTCCCCAGTATACTCACACATTAAGCCGCAGCGCCGGATCAATGGTAAGATTCTCCAAGAAACCCAGCAGCGGGTCAGATCAACGCCAGTCATCCCGTTGGCCAATAAGGCTCTGATCTTTGAAAACGTCTCAGCATATTGGGCGCGCTCTACGGCAGATAGCCGGTCTGGGAGCTCAGTGGTGGTGCAGAGCCGGTAAGGACGATAACCCGGTAGTGGATTTTCTCCGGCCGGAGAAGTGTCTTTGCAGTAAAACCAGGTATGATTCCAGTCCTTAGGGTGACTGGGCAGAGTCGCCGAGGGAAAGGAAACATCTCTCTGCCTCTGAATTGAAACACCACCAAGTTCAAGGCTTGGTCCATCTGCGATCTCCGTCTGGCGGTTGATGTACAAAAAATCTCTGAAGAGCTCAACGGTGGGCTCTTGTTGCAGATATGCTTCGCAGAAAATTTGGAACTGGCACAACTTGGTAACAGAGTTGGGGCCAATATCTTGAGGATGCAGTTTGTAGAAATGCAGGGCGTCCCAGAAAAACTTTGATCCGGGCGGTGAGAAGCCACGGAGAAGATGGTCTGTGAAGACAATAACTTCCACATCCTTGGGTTCGGGAGTGATCTCATCACCTGGAACCCGCCACTGGATGACGTCCTGAGCCGGCAAAACTCCCATGATTACGAAATCATTGAGAATATCCTCGGTGACCCCAGAGCCTACCCAATCGCAAGAGGCGGGGGCTTTAGCCATAACGGCGGGTTAAACACTGTGGAAAGGCATAGAGATGCGGCGGGTTAAGAACGCTGCATGACCAAAACAGCTATGACTCTAAAACGACGACGCTACTTGGCGGGTCATTACTAAGTTATGAGCCGCCGCCAACTACAGGAATGAGGCGGATTACATCGCTACAAGGAGAGCCGGCAGCATGATGGCGGGTGAAATAGAAAGTAAATGTTGAAAATATTGCTAAGTATGGACAAACAGGTTCCACCGACTACAGCTACCATTTTAAGACCTACGGAAGGAAACAAAAGGGAAACATTTTCTAAACCTAAAAGTATCCGTGGAAGAACAGACAGTTCGTGTATGAGTTCCCGTGAAGGGATGATCTACGATGGACATGGAAAACGCATTAAGCGGAGTGCTGCTGGTTTTTGGCTAGCGGTTGAAGGCTTAAGGGTGTCTCCTTTTCTCATCTACGGCAAGAACTTCGATGAATGGTGGCGGACTCGAAAGAACACTGGCGAGCTAATGCGGACCTAAGAGGAAAAACGAATGGAACCAGAGAGGTGCAGGAGATGCGGGCGCGCGCCGGCAAGTTCTGGACACGTTCAGGGTGATGCAGCGGCCTGGTTGATGACGGCGTGGTCCGGACGGCGCGGTGGAGCTTCGGTCGCATGGGCGTCTGGAGGAAGAAGAGAGAAGCGGCGGCGGGGGGAAAAGTGAAAAGGATGGGACCCCCCCCCCCCCCGCCTATTTATAAGGGGGATGGAACAGCAACAGTCCAGCGCGGGAATCGAGGAGACAAATGATGATTGACCAAGAAAACGCCTCGATTCTCGGGTTGATTGATTAATGCAAAGATCCGTTGTGATGTCATTAAGATCTTTTTGATTTATCAGAGATGATGTCATCCGTTTCACATGGCGGGTCAGGAAAATTTATTCCGGGTCAAGTGGTATGAAGAATGCAAGACTTGCCAACCAGAAGAGTTGAAGATTGACATGTACGGGTTCAAATCAATCTGGGGCCTAATGTTGGGGATATAACCCCGTGGTATGACCCCCCCAAGGAGAGGGCGTGTTAGGAAGTTGGCGACTCTTACAGTGAGGCCTTAAGCAAGCCGGAAGATCAAGACAAGGCTTGGAAGTAACTTGCCAGATGGGCCTGGTGGAGGCCCAGAGCCGGAAGGCAACGTGTGACCCGGAGGCCTAGATGTAACCCGGCCCGGACTCTTGTAAGCCCAGGGCCTCGACCTGTGTATATAAAGGCGGGTTCCCTGGGCGGCTTAGGCCACGAAACCTTTGATCGAGGGCTAGGTCAAGCGAATTTGCTCCCTTGTAATCGATACCCAATCAATACAACTCAAAGCAGGACGTAGGCTATTACCTCCTTCAAGAGGGGCCGAACTTGGGTAACCCTGTGTCTTTCGTCCCGATCAACCCCTTCGAGTTAACCGCCGTAGCGATGGCTTCACCCCTAAGTCCTTGCACTAGGACATCTACCGTGATAAAACCACGACACATAGGGTTGTCTTTAATTATTATGTGGCCTGCGTGTCACTTATTAAGCGCTATGTAATGCTTTACTTTATCGCTAAGCGGTAGCAATAATAGTAGAAGCATGGTTGGCGTGACAACCCCGATGGCAACACGATGATGAAGATCATGGTGTCATGCCGGTGACGATGGAGATCATGCCGGTGCTTTGGATATGGAGATGATCCCTGAGCTATTCGCAATGTTTGACACCGCGAAGGTAGAAATCAAGAAGGAGCATCAAGTGTTGATGGTTAGTAAAACCACTAGTTTCGAGAAGGGTAAGGGCAAGAAGGGAAACTTCATGAATGGCAAGCCTGTTGCCGCTCCAGTGAAGAAACCCAAGGTTGAACCCAAACCCAAGACTAAGTGCTTCAATAATAAGGGGAACGGTCACTGGTAGCGGAACTGCCCCAGATACTTGGCAGATAAGAAGGATGGCAACATCAACAGAAGTATATTTGATATACGTGTTATTGATGTGTGCCTTACTAGTACTCCTAGTAGCACCGGGGTATTAGATAACGGTTCAGTTGCTAATGTTAGTAACTCGAAATAAAAGCTACGGAATAAACAGAGACTAGCTAAAGTGCGAGGTGACGATGTGTGTTGGAAGTGTTTCCAAGGTTGATGTGATCACCATCGCACGCTCCCTCTACCTTCGGGATTAGTGTTGAACCTAAATAAATGTTATTTGGTGTTTGCGTTGAGCATGAACATGATTAGATCGTGTTTATTGCAGTATGGTTATTCATTTAAGTCAAGAGAATAATGGTTATTCTATTTACATGAATAATACCTTCAATGGTCATGCACCAAATGTGAATGGTTTATTGAATCTCGATCGTAGTGATACACATGTTCATAATATTTATGCCAAAAGATGCAAAGTTAATAATGATAGTACCACATACTTGTGGCACTGCCGCTAAGGTCATATTGGTGTAAAGCGCATGAAGAAACTCCATGTTGATGGATCTTTGGACTCACTCGATTTCGAATCGCTTGAGACATGTGGACCATGCCTCATGGGCAAGATGACTAAGACCCTGTTTTCCGGTATGATGGAGCGGGCAAGTGACTTATTGGAAATGATACATGTTGATGTATGCGGTCCAATGAGTGTTGAAGCGTGCGGTGGATATCGTTATTTTCTTACCTTCACTGATGATTTGAGTAGATATAGGTATATTTACTTAATGAAACACAAGTCTGAAACGTTTGAAAAGTTCAAGCAATTTCAGAGTGAAGTTGAAGATCATCGTGACAAGAAGATAAAATGTCTACGATATGATCATGGAGGTGAATATCTGAGTTACGAGTTTGGTATGCAACTTAAGACAATGTGGAAATTGTTTCACAACTCACGCCGCCTGGAACGCCATGGTGTGATGGTGTGTCCGAACATCGTAGTCGTACTCTATTGGATATGGTGCGTACTATGATGTCTCTTACCGATTTGCCACTATCATTTCCGGGTTATGCATTAGATACAACTACATTCACTTTAATAGGGCACCATCTAAGTCCGTTGAGATGACATTGTATGAATTATGGTTTAACAAAAACCTAAGCTGTCGTTTCTTAGAGTTTCGGAATGCGATGCTTATGTGAAAAGACTTCAACCTGATACGCTCGAACCCAAAGCGGACAAATGCGTCTTCATAGGATACCCTAAGGAAACAGTTGGGTATACCTTCTATCTCAGATCCGAGGGCAAAGTGTTTGTTGCTAAAACGGGTCCTTTCTCGAGAAAGAGTTTCCCTCGAAAGAATTGAGTGGGAGGAAAAGTAGAACTTGATGAGGTTATTGAACCGTCACTTCAGTTGGATGGTAGCACGACGCAGAAAGATGTTTTCTGTGGCGCCTACACCGAATGAAGAGGAAGTTAATGATGATGATCATGTAGGACCGAAAGTATGTCTAGAGGGGGGGTGATTAGACTACTTGACCAAATAAAAATCTACTTTTTCCCAATTTTAAGAGTTGGCAGATTTTAGCATTCATAGCAAGTCAAGTACACCCTACACATGCATGTCTAAGAGTATAGCAGTGGAAAGTAAAGATAAGCATGAGTAGTAAAGGAAGGGTCGGAAGATCAAACGCAATTTGTAGACACGATGATTTTTCCCATGGTTCCGATAGGTGGTGCTATCGTACGTCCACGTTTATGGAGTCTTCAACCCACGGAGGGTAACGGTCGCGAGAGTCCACAGAGGGCTCCAACCATAAGGGTCCACGAAGTAGCAACCTTGACTATTCCATAACGGCTTCCGTCCACGAAGGACTAGCCTCACTATGGGTAGATCTTCACGAAGTAGGCGATCTCCTTGCCCGTGCAAACTTCTTGGTTCACTCCACAACACGAAGTAGGAGGCTCCCAAGCGACACCTAACCAATCTAGGAGGCACCACCCTCCAAAAGGTAATAGGCTCGGCAATGTCGATGAACTCCTTGCTCTTGTGCTTCAAGATGATAGACTCCTCAACACACAATCACTCTCTCACAGATTTGGCTTGGTGGAAGAGATTGATTTTGTGGAAAGCAACTTGGGGAGGCTAGAGATCAAGATTCATATGGATGGAATGGAATGGCATGATCTCAACACATGAGTAGGTGGTTCTCTCTCAGAAAATCAGATGCGGCAAGTATGGAATAGTTCTGAGTGCTTCTCTTTCGAGTAGGTGGTGGTGGAGGGGTATATATAGGCATCTCCAAAAATCCAACCGTTACACCTTAAGTGACCAACTCGGTGACACCGATGTGTGAATCTCGGTGGTACCGAGTTGCTCCAAAGGTAGCAACTTTTGAATCTCGGTGAGACCGATATATAAATCTCGGTGGTACCGATCAGGTGACCAACGGTCAGATTGCCAAACTCGGTGACGCCGATTCAACAAACTCGGTTGGACCGATTTTGTGAAACTGGGTAACAGAAAGTTGACAACCCAAACTCGGTGGCACCGAATCAGAATCGGTTGCATCGATAGGTTACGGTTTGGCATGGGTCTGTCTGAGTTTGGGAATCGGTGGCACCGAGTGGGAGTTGTTGGTTGCACCGATTTTGAATGTTTGGCTTTGGACAGACTTTTGTGGAAGAGCTTGTGGGTGTTTTTGGTGACTATCACTTGTGCACGTATGAGCATTTTGTTCACCAACAGTACCTTACCCCCTTTTAATAGTATTGGCTTTCCTATGTACTCAAAGTGATTTCTCACAAAGTAAAATGTAGAGTCCTCTTGCTTGAAGCTTTGCCAATCTATTTCCTTGCATCTTGGGGTATTCCACAATCCTTTTGCCAACCCATCATTGAACTTTTCCTGAAATATGCTTAGTGGAAACATTAGTTCAATGACATATATGTTGTTATTAATTACCAAAACCACCAAGGGAGCAAATGTGCTTTCAATCTCCCCCTTTTTGGTAATTGATGACAACATATAGATCAAAGCTTCGACATATGATATAATCAATGAATATAATCGTCGCTTTGAGAAGTATGTGATAAGCAAGAGCTCCCCCTAAATTTGTGCACTATTTTCAAATTTGCATTTGAATGCAAATGCACAATCGATTAGGTACATGGGGCACTTCTTCCATGTCACATACATCTTGGTGGTGTGCGAGGATAATAAGAATGAACATCATAGCACAACACAATCAAGCAAGGTGAATGATCATCTCATAAACATCAAAAGGATAGGAAATAGTAGCAACACACATAAGCGTATGATCAAACACCACAAAAGTTCAACACATCCAAAACAAAAGACCAAATGTTTTTGAAAAAGCGATAAAAACAGAACGCTCTCTCACTCGAAGCCTAAAGATCTATATACACTTCTCCCCCTTTGGCAACAAGTTACCAAAAAGTTCAAAGAGATATATCTAATCGTTCTTGGGCTGATCTCCTCCGGTGGTCGATGTCGGAGTCGAGAGAACCGCGTCGGCGAAGACTTCTGCAGACGTCATGGATGGAGTTGGAGTAGCAACTGGAGGAACTGGAGGAGCTGAAGTGACTGTAGCCGGAGCTGATGAAGAAGGCCTCGTCTCAGGAGCTAGCACTGTGGCTGATCTGGCCTGGGTAGTAAACTGAGTAGCTGGCCTGAGAGGAGAGACATCCTCATCATCTGATGTGTCCTCATCTGTGGAATGTGGGATAGGCACAACATCTACTTCCTGCTTGAGCTCATTCACGGTCTTGGTCAGCCCATCCACCTTGTCATTTAGGGTCTTGACTCTATTCTCAAAGATCCTCACAAGACTGTTCTGGTTCTCCAGTATGTCCTTGATGTCCTTTTGCATGCCTTGAACGACTGAGATCAAGAAATCCATCTGCTCATTCCTGGATCTAGGGACCTGAGCACTAGTGGCTCTAGCTGCCTCTGCCTCTGCCTATGCTTGAGCTACAGCTGATGTGGGATGTTCTGGGTCCATCACCACAATGTTGTCCTCTAAATCTGGCTGTAGGGGCAAATGGGGTCTGTCAAGAGCAAAGATGTGCTTCTCCAACTTGGAGTTGATGAGCATCTGAATGTAGGGTGCATAGCAGCATGAGCGCTTCTGATCAGCAGCAACCCTCTTCACTATCTCTACTATCAAATCCATCACCCTTATCCTGGTGTGTCTATCAAGATGGATCAGCATGTTGATGGAATAGCCTCGAATCATCTTCTCATCTCCAGACTTAGGCATCAATGTGTGCCTCAAGATAGTGTTCATGGTACGGAGGCCAGCCTGGAGGAAGTAAATGGATCCAAACTTGTGAGATTTGAAGTTGGCAGCAGGGATCTCATTGTACATATTCTTCATAGAATCATGGCTCTCCTTGGATTCAGAGTAGACATCCAAGTCACCATCTTGCACCTCCGGGACACCTAAGATGGCAGCCCATTCATCAATAGTAGACTCATATCTTGCTCCTTCTGTCATCCATACAATCCTACCATCTCCATAGAAGTGAGCAGTGGAGTAGAATTGCATGATCATCTCATCGTTCCATGCAGTGAACTCTCTGCCAACAAATTCATCTAGACCAATGCAGTGAAAGTTGTCTTGCACACAAGGGAATGTAGGGGAACGCAACAGAGAACAAAAAATTTCCGACCTACGGACCAGCCCAGGACCACTATGGAGACTGCATACAAGGTTTAATCTTTTTCGTTACCGACTCGTAGCGCAGCGGAAGTAGAGTCGATGACGATCGGCGGTGCAGATCCCCGCAGCTAGGATTTACAACCTCCCAACTGCGAGGATGTATTCCCTCATCTGCTCCTCGGACATCCCTCCGGGAGGCGGTCGGACAGTCCCCCGAACGGTGTCGCGGACAGCCCTTCGGGAGGACCTTCGAAACTCGGACGGTCACTCGAACAGCCCTTCGGGAGGCACTCTCGAACTAAGACCGAAACTACGATCTCTCTATAGAGTTGCACACATACGGTGTCATCTATCCGGCAGGGCTTCGCCGTCCAGAACTAGTTCCCACCGGAACCCAGACAGCCTTTCGGCTCTACGAAACTATTTCGCTGGGAGGGAGAGAGAAGGCCAGATCATGCATGGCTTGTGTATGTTGAGAAAGAGTGAGTTTTGGGCAGCCCCCTCCACCTATATTTATAGGAGAAGGAGGGGTGGAGGGGCTGAAATTTCAGCCACATCCATCCATGTCATCTCCAAGATATTTTGGAGCAAAAGCCCAAAAAGGTGGCTTTCCAAAAAGTAACCATAAAGCTGATTTCACTATTGCCGACGACATTTTTCAGCGTCCGTTCGAACCGAAAATATTTATGTGGGCTTAGAACATTTCCAGTACCCACTAAAATAATTTTCGACGCGTTCCAAAACAATTCCGGATTAGTGATTTTCATCTGCGAAAAGCAAACAAAGCGGTTCCGGCAGCTCCGGAACATTTCCGGTTTTTCTTCCGAAAAATTCTCAGAAGTTTCCAGAATGATTCTGGCACCCTCCAAGAATTATCAGGCATGTGCCGAAACCAATTTGACTTAATGGTGTACTCCGAAACAACTTTTCGGTTTAGTGATTTTAATCTGTGAAAAGCAACTAAAGCGGTTCCGGCAGTCCGGAACATTTCCGACTTTTGTCTCTGAAAAATCTCAGAAGTTACCAGAACAATTCTGGTACCCTCCAATAATTTCCAGGCATGTGCCGAAACCAATTTGACTTAATGGTACACTCCGAAAAAACTTTTCGGTTTTACCAAATCTCTTCCGGTGTTCTCTCTCCGGAACTCTTTCGTTGTCTCCGAAACTTTTTCGGTGAATTTCTCTCAGACTCCCTGTCTAGTATTCAACAGATAGATGACCCTTAAGCGTGTGACCCTATAGGTTCGGTGAAGTATAGACATGACCCGGAATCCCTTCCGATCAATGATCAACATCGGAGCCGTGGACACCCATATTGACCCATATACCCACACGAATGAATATTCGAGTGAACCTCCAGTTGCCGGGTGCTATTCATGTTGCTTCGCGATATGTTACAAATACCCGAGGTGAGACATGTTGGCATCCCCGTGGATCAACAACTTGTCCACTATGCCGGTTACCTCGTTACCGGTATTGTTCTCTTTTCTCGTTAACGTGTTCCGGCATCCCTGTGATCAAATCACCCTGTGTCTGGCCAGACGATGATGGATACCGTAATACCGAGAGGGCCCAGAGATATCTCTCCATCGTCGGAGGAGCAAATCCCAATCTTGACCTATCTTGTTACTTGCCATACTTTTCCGTGAACCCGTAAGCCGCCGTAATAGCCACCCAGTAACGGATGACGTTTAACAAACCCCATAGTTCACGAAGCAAGCACGAAGGAACTCAATACTCTCATGGTCTAAGGAATTATGCAAACATTAACTATCTCTGTGTTATTAACCATTAACTAGTGACGAAAGTATCTCATAGCATAACATCAATTCGGGTCGATTCAACACAAATGTTCTTCTAACATTGTGCCCTCAAAATTGCCGGCATAGCCATGCCCATGACCAGGAAAACAGGATCATCATGCAATACTTGAGCTAGTCTTAGAGGTATGACTAGGAATACTTTTTATCGTTTATTATTCCACACGTGCATATGAGCTTTCCTCCGAGCCTCGTGGTTATTGTAGACTCGAGAACCATATCAGTTATAGCATGGAATATAAACTTAATTAGGAACATGGGGATAAATAATAGCATTTATTATTGCCTCTAGGGCATATCTCCTACAGACTCCCACTTGCACTAGAATCAATAATCTAGTCAATGCTAATGCACTTTACACATATGGCATACTGGTGTAAAATATGCTTCGCTTGTGGTATAGCCTGATGTCCAACGGATCTGACAACTTCAGCTCCGTGTGTATCTTTGCATATCCTCGCATTTTCACGCTTTCACAAAATTCATATTTTGTGTGGACTTGGCTTTGTATATATGTGAATCACAGGTCAAACCTTGATTCCTCAGACTGAGCTATGGAGCAACTATCTGCAATAGTGTCCCATTGACCAAAGCCATCTTGGAACCATACTAAGTTCATGAATGAACTATATGATTCAACATCTCCTTTGTTGCTTCCAAAACGTCAACATACTTAGCCTTTTGTTATAGAATTCGCCACAGTAACCTGTTTAGAACAATTCCAACTTACCGTGCCACCGTATTGTGTATTACACAAAACCTTAACTTAAATCAAAAATCGCATGGAGCATTGATGAAGACTGTATCGATGTAATTACTTACAACGAGCACTTCATAATCTCTGCTTGCGAGAAAACATGTCATCAGTGCTACTTTAGTACTCAATGACATTTTTCACTGTTGTCCTATGATCAGTACTTTGATCACTTTGGTATCTATACTCGCAATAGTTTGGGAGTATCGAACATATCTGGTTGTTTTACATACCATGGAATACATGATTAATCCAAACACAAGAGTGTGTGGAATCTCCATCATGTATTTTGCTCATCAGTGTTTTGGGACACCGAGTCTTACAAAACTCTTTCCATGTGACTTCGGCAAGAATCACTCCTTGGCGGTTTTCGTGCTAAATGGTTTTAGCATCTTGTCAATATGTATTTTTGCTTAGCCCCATTAGGCAAATCTATCTCCATAGATCATTATGCCTAATAGCAAGGCTACTTAGCCCAAGCACTTCATCGAAAAACTATTTTCAAATGAAGTCCTAATTCGTGTCAAGAAATTTATTTCCAATTAACAATGTGTCAAGCACACAAGGTTTTTAGAAATATTATTCTGCTCCCACTTACTTTCTTGAAAACACAAGCATCTTCATTATCCATTGATGAAATCAAACTCTTTTGATCATTTCATCAAGACGAAGATTCCAACTCCATTTTGCTCTCTTCTGTCCATTGCTGGAACTCTAAAGTTTGCATACTAGCTAGCATCCTTTGGATCGACAAAATACTTTGGACTGTATCACATACAAATCCTATTTTGTATTCCCATTTCATGGAAATTCTTTCGCCATCCATGTTTCATATCTCATGATTGAAATATGTAATAATTGCTAGTTTAACCCGAACCGACTTTAAGCATCGCTACGATGAAACAACCTCATCGTAGTCAACTCCTTGAACTTGTTATTGCAACAAGTCGAGCTTTATGGATAAAACATTTTATCCACATCAGTTTATAGTTTCATAAATATTCGTTAGACTCTAAGTCTTCCGAAAGGTGTATCAAGGTTTTAATCTTGAATCACTTATATGGAAACTATCTCGGATTGTATTGGCATTTATACAATTCCGGAGTCAGGGCCCATAAACGCTTCCTTGTGTATCGTAGGTATACTGTTGTCTAACAACAATATCTCGTATGCGCACCTGAGAGGTTTGCACGAGTTTTTCCTACGTGGTTCAGCTGCAAGTTCGACCGAAGTCCATACATCTCATGTAGAGGCTTCCGTATCAGTCGCAGTAGGAAACTCTGGAATTACTTCCAAGGTCTCTTTCCTTTGATCTGATGACGAAGATACTATTTATCTCGTCGAGTTGCACTGTTCTCCCACTCACCTTTTTGAAAGAATAGTTTTCTTCAAAAACCATACCGTTCTTTGTGGCAAAACTCTTAGCCTCGGTATAATGGTGGGGGAATACCCAATAACTTGGGATAACCTACAAAGTAGCACTTGTCTGATTTGGAATAGGTTTGTAACCTTTTACACAAGCCCCATATTCCAAATGTTAAGAAAAGATATAACATGGTTGGGCATACCATACCATGGCGTCATTTCAACAGACCCGATGGAGCTCTTTTCAGTGTAAAAGCCGCAGTCTCTAAAGCATCACTTTAAAAGGGATAATGGCAAATTTATTTATGTCATCTTTGATCTTACCATGTCATGAATGGTTCGATTACATCTTCACGGACTCTCCACTTGCAGTGGTGTTCCGGGAGGTGCAAGTTATGAAACCCCTTTCACAACTCATCAGACATTCGCTAAACTTGTAACTCAAATATTCCTTTCTGCAATCGAATTGTAGAAACATAATTTTCTTGTTACAACAACTTCTACTTCATTTTTGAAAACCTTTCGAATGATTTCAAAAGATCCAGACTTACGTCTCATCAAGTAAATATCCATATATCTACTTGAGTCATTTCTGAGGAGAGATTAAATCCACTACTTGCAACAACATTTATTGAACTACACACATCTAAATGTATGATCACCAATAAGTTTGTTGCTCGTTCCTTATGGCATGTGAACGGTATTTCAGTCACTTCACTTTTCGGATGAAAGTTGCAAGTGTCAAATGATTTAAAATCAACTGACTTCAAAATCCATCATAATGGAATTTTCCATGCGGGTTTCTCCAATGTGACCAAATGCAGTGCCACACTTGTGTGGTATTCTTTTAGTCTTGCGAGATTTAGCGTCAGTGTTATGGATGTATCATATTTCCATCAATATTCATAACATACATCCCATCTTGGATGGAAGCATGGCCCTTCATGTTATTCATAATACTGAACAACAATTGTTCTTTTATGAACAACCCTTTTGCAACAAACATTGTGCACTGGGTTAGAGTGTATGAAACTCTAAAATGAATTATGAAAGTAAACACAGAGGTAATATATTAATATCATTTTTCATAACATACATCTCATTCATAATTAAAGTATGGCCCTTATGTTTATTCATAACACTGAACATCAAAAGTTCTCTTATGAACAACCTTCTTGCAAGATACCTTATGCAAAGGGCTAGAGTGTGTAAAGCTCTAAAATGAATTATGAAAGAAAACACATAGGTAATACACCGATGGAAGGTATAGTAACTTTTACTATGTTCCCAGCGTGTATCAAGACCTCATTCCTGGCTAGTCTTTCAGGCCATAGTAGTTCTTGTATCGAGTTGCAAGAGAATGCTATCGAACGGGTATTCCTGTGATCAAAATTCAATCACAATACCCAAGAATCAGTGACTAACAGTTTAATCACAATTCCCAAGAACTATTTCTTTTTGACCAGCCTTCCAAACATCAATAACTTGTATGACTTTCATACATGAGCTGGACATTCCAGACTTCTTTCCTTTTGCCTTTATACTTCTAACAGTTTAACTTTCAGTATTTCTCCTACTCTCAGAAGAAGCACTCAACTTAAGAGTGGCGTTAGCCCCGGACTTCCTAGGCGTGAAAGTTTTACTAACACCCTTCGGACACTTCCTTTCTCTTTAAGTTGTTGTTTTATTCACCTTTCATCATATGACAGGCGTTCTACTGGATCCCTCTCTTATCAGTCTAATGCATAGTAAACACCTTTACTAATAGTTTGCAAACAACTATTGCTTTGGATATTTCATATCTTTCAGCCTTTGTTTGTATCTGAAAATTAATTTTCAGTTCCATGAATATCGCATAACTATCCCAAAACTTTCGAAGTTCGGGTCTCATGGAAGCAAACGTATTGCACTTGACTGAAACGGAATTCTAGCTTTTGGATCAAAGGACGAGAGTCACATGATCCATCGAATTAGCGGGAGAATACCGAAATCATGCGATAGGACAAAGTCCTTCTCGGCACTCTTGAGGACAATCCTCACATTACGTTATCAATCGTAAAGTTTTAACCAGATAAATAACAGCTTATTCAATTTTAATAGGGAAGGTGGAAACGCGAGCCATTATTCTACAACTATTATGCAAATCACACTTAGACAGTGTTCAAAATTAATTGCACTAAGAATTAAAAGAATTAATTCTAAAGTGCGCTCCCTCTCAAATCAATATCTCTCATAATTGATTGTGAGTGATTCAAGACCCACATTTCCATTCAACGCCATTGTTCGAGATGAACACTGATGGCGCGAACTTCAATTGGTAGGCAAACTTGCCAATCACATCTCCATGTGACTCTTGTTCATCTTTCGATGCGTGTGTTCCGATCTCAGGACGATCCTGCCATGAACGTCAAGATAACCAAGTGATCTTGCTGCGAGGTCTGACCTCACCCGCCTTACACCCGTACAATCGTTCGTACCCATGTAGATCATGGCGCACCTCGAAAGGAAGGATGCTGTGATGGTGCTACACTTGGGAGAACACTAACAACTTGATATTTTTGTGAGAGATCACCCTAATAAAAGCGACTACCGCGCAATCAAGAAGGGTGCATCAAGAGGGATAAACATCTCAGGCAATTCATAATAGCATGATATGGTATAGCCCTTTCTGACGGAGAAGTCATTAATTTCTTCGTCTTCGGCATTCGCGTCGGTGTTCACCTTCGCGAAGTTTGCCACCACCTTGTCGATGCACCAGATAATATTGCTATCTCTATAGCTAATAAAATAAGTTCATTACATAAGGTTGACACGTAGGTCATTAAAGTGACAATCATATGGCTCCAGACATCATGCCGAATCATGACACGCAGGTCATGTTAATTTACATCATATAGTCATCTCATACATAATCAAATTAATATGAGCATTGCTATACCACATCACATGCTCATGCAAACCCTCCTGCAAAACCAAGTTAGACGCCTCTAATCGGTTTATGCAAGAACTTGTTTTTCGTGGCTTCTAAGGTTTCGAAACAAAACAAAGCTACCAACGTCCATCATCAAGTATGATAATTCAAGTTGCTAGATTAACTTTGCGGGGTGTATGAAACACGAGATAATAAAATCTCGAGCCCCATACTGAACTTCGTCATACGCATGACCCCCGTGCAAATCATATCTGCATTGCCCTTTCATCTACGAAATTTCATCTTTCTTTTTAACTACAGTGGAATTCAATGAACTGTTAGCACTTCGTTGATCAATCAGGATCGCGGATTGCCAGAACATTGAAACTCCACCATGCTGTTATCAAGATCAGAAATATGCAAATCCCAGGGAAGCAACAAGAACATCGGGTAACAGATTTCATCTGCTACCCGCACAAATAATTTTCAGTAATAGAACTCATCTACTACCTAATTATATTGTGCAACACCCATACATCTCTATGTATTCTAGATCGCAACCTGCATCTACGCATAGCACGGCTCATGATGCCACTGTAGGGGAACGCAGCAAAAAACAAAAATTGTCCGACCTACGCACCAGCCCAGGACCACTATGGAGACTGTATACAAGGTTTGATCTTTTTCGTTACCGACTCGTAGCGCAGCGGAAGTAGAGTCGATGACGATCGGCGGTGCAGATCCCCGCAGCTAGGATTTACAACCTCCCAACCGCGAGGATGTATTCCCTCATCTCCTCCTCGGACAGCCCTCCGGGAGGCGGTCGGACAGTCCCCCGGACGGTGTCGCGGACAGCCCTTCGGGAGGACCTTCGAAACTCGGACGGTCACTCGGACAGCCCTTCGGGAGGCACTCTCGAACTAAGACCGAAACTACGATCTCTCTATAGAGTTGCACACATACGGTGTCATCTATCCGGCAGGGCTTCGCCGTCCCGAACTTGTTCCCACCGGAACCCAGACAGCCTTTCGGCTCTACGAAACTATTTCGCTGGGAGGGAGAGAGAAGGCCAGATCATGCATGGCTTGTGTATGTTGAGAAAGAGTGAGTTTTGGGCAGCCCCCTCCACCTCTATTTATAGGAGAAGGAGGGGTGGAGGGGCTGAAATTTCAGCCACATCCATCCATGTCATCTCCAAGATATTTTGGAGCAAAAGCCCAAAAAGGTGGCTTTCCAAAAAGTAACCATAAAGCTGATTTCACTATTGACGACGACATTTTTCAGCGTCCGTTCGAACCGAAAATATTTATGTGGGCTTAGAACATTTCCAGTACCCACTAAAATAATTTTCGACGCGTTCCAAAACAATTCCGGATTAGTGATTTTCATCTACGAAAAGCAAACAAAGCGGTTCCGGCAGCTCCGGAACATTTCCGGTTTTTCTTCCGAAAAATTCCCAGAAGTTTCCAGAATGATTCTGGCACCCTCCAAGAATTATCACACGTGTGCCGAAACCAATTTTGACTTAATGGTGTACTCCAAAACAACTTTTCGGTTTAGTGATTTTCATCTGTGAAAAGCAACTAAAGCGGTTTCGGCAGTCCGGAACATTTCCGGTTTTTGTCTCTGAAAAATCTCAGAAGTTACCGGAACAATTCTGTTACCCTCCAATAATTTCCAGGCATGTGCCGAAACCAATTTGACTTAATGGTACACTCCGAAACAACTTTTCGGTTTTACCGAAACTCTTCCGGTGTTCTCTCTCCGGAACTCTTCCGTTGTCTCCGAAACTTTTTCGGTGATTTTCTCTCAGACTCCCTGTCTAGTATTCAACAGATAGATGACCCTTAAGCGTGTGACGCTATAGGTTCGGTGAAGTATAGACATGACCCGGAATCCCTTCCGATCAATGATCAACATCGGAGCCGTGGACACCCATATTGACCCCTATACCCACACGAATGAATATTCGAGTGAACCTCCAGTTGCCGGGTGCTATTCCTGTTGCTTCGCGATATGTTACAAATACCCGAGGTGAGACATGTTGGCATCCCCGTGGATCAACAACTTGTCCACTATGCCGGTTACCTCGTTACCGGTATTGTTCTCTTTTCTCGTTACCGTGTTCGGCATCCCTGTGATCAAATCACCCTGTGTCTGGCCAGACGATGATGGATACCATAATACCGAGAGGGCCCAGAGATATCTCTCCATCGTCGGAGGAGCAAATCCCAATCTTGAGCTATCTTGTTACTTGCCATACTTTTCCGTGAACCCGTAAGCCGCCATAATAGCCACCCAGTAACGGATGACGTTTAACAAACCCCAAAGTTCATGAAGCAAGCACGAAAGAACTCGATACTCTCATGGTCTAAGGAATTATGCAAACATTAACTATCTCTGTGTTATTAACCATTAACTAGTGACAAAAGTATCTCATAGCATAACATCAATTCGGGTCGATTCAACACAAATGTTCTTCTAACATTGTGCCCTCAAAATTGCCGGCATAGCCATGCCCATGACCAGGAAAACAGGATCATCATGCAATACTTGAGCTAGTCTTAGAGGTATGACTAGGAATACTTTTTATCGTTTATTATTCCACACGTGCATATGAGCTTTCCTCCGAGCCTCGTGGTTATTGTAGACTCGAGAACCATATCAGTTATAGCATGGAATATAAACTTAATTAGGAACATGGGGATAAATAATAACATTTATTATTGCCTCTAGGGCATATCTCCTACAGGGAAATAGTCTTCATTTGCCTTGATAAATTTCCAGTCAACGTATCTCATATCACTCACAGCTGGACTCTTGTCAAGCAGCACAGTCTCATAGAAGTCCTGTTGCTCCTTGGTGTAGAACATGTAGTCTACAGCTATCTTTCTCCTTTGGGCATATGGATCAATTGCTCTCCATGCCCTCAAACCAGAATCCTTCCTCTTCTTCATGTCTTCAGCAAGTGGATGGCTGGCATTGTGCTCTGGAAGGTGTGGTCTGAGCTTCATCAATGCAGACATGGCATCCTCATCCATATCTCTGGAGGTAGTTCCCTTGTACTTCTCAGAAGCTGGAATCTGTCTGGATGACCTCTTGGACTTTTCAGCAGCAGCCTTCTTGGGGCAGATTTGGTGCTCTTGGAGGGACCTTGCTTTGGCATAGCATCTGCCAAAAGCTTCTTTTGCTTCTTCTTGGGAGGGGCCTTGACAACTTGCTCTTCCTCCTCCTCCTCTGCAGCAGCACCAGCAGTCTCCTCTGGGTCCTCATACATGGATGTAGGCCTGCCAACAACATGGATAATCCTCTTCCTTGACTTCTTCTTCTCCCCTGCCTTCTTGGGCATAGACTTCTTGGGAGGCTCAATGGTCATGGTTGCTCTGGAGCTCTCAGGTGCTCTCAATATCTCAGAGCTAGCATACTCCTTTCTGACAGCTTTCTTCTTCTTGGAAGAAGTGGCAGCAGCAGTATCCTTGACAGACTTGTCCTGCTTTGACTTGGGAGGCACTTCATCAGGTATGAAGTCCTCATCTTCCTCATCAGAATTGAGCTTTCTCCTAGTTCTTGTAGCAGCCTTGGGCAAATCAGGGGAACTAGGCACATCATCAAAACTCTCCTCAGGACTAGTGCCTGAGTCCAAGTCAACACTCTGCTCTCTGAAGTTGTTCTCACTGTCATCTGAAGCAGACATCTCTGACCCTGTGAATAGAGTGTAGAAGACTGGAAGAAGATAAGTCATCACAAAATGCAGCTATTTTTGAAAGATTGAACAGAAAAATCTTAGATGTAGTTCACTGCAAAAATGAATTTTGGTGTCACCGAGTCAAAATTTTCTTTGCTGCCGAGACTCACAATACTCTTTACAGAAACTTGGCAGCAGTTTCGGTCGGACCGAAAACTGCCACTCGGTCTCACCGAGTACTGTCCTCAGTAGCACAAAAAGAAAATCGGTGGAACCGATTTTTCTGACTCGGTATCACCGAGATGCAATTTTGCGGGCAACTAGACCTAAAAAGATTCGGTTCGCTAATCTAATGAGATTTCCAGTAGATGGAGAGGTTTGCAAATGGTGGATTATCGATGGAATAAACTTCAGTGCGCAAGATTCGAACGGGGAGCGCAAGAAGGGTCGGATCCATACCCTAACTCGGCGACGGATCCGCTACGGCGGCGACGATGGAGAAGATTTCGTCGGCGGCGGCGATTCCCAGCGGCGGAGACGCACGGGGAAGCAAAGGCGACGACCAGGGGTCACGAATCGGCAGCGTAGGGTTTTGGAGGGGGCGACGGTTTGAAGGAATTTTCAAAGGTCGGGTCCGCCTCTTATATAGCCTCGGCTGTCGGTGACACCGATTCTAAATTTTCGGTGTCACCGAGTTCCTCAACTATCAGCTGACAGGGAAACTCGGTGTAACCGAGAATATGGAATCGGTGGTACCGAGATTGAAAACCAGATCAACCCTAGGCATTCGGTGAGACCGAGTTGTTTGAGTTGGTTCCACCGAGATGCACTTGGGAGGTTTTAATGGTCAGTCCTTTGTCGATACGGAACTCCGAGTGCTCCACACACAGAGGGATCGAAAAGTACTTGTTCAAATTTTGTGATGTAGCATGAATAGAATATGAGGTGAGAAAGCATAGATAGCTAGAGAGTGGTCCTAGGCATTCTTGTCCATCCAATTGGCAAAAGAAAAATCAAAAGCCAAATAGCAACAATTGGATGTCCTCGAATGAGAAAATAAATGCAGACCAACATGCTTACATAATAAGATGTCAAATAAAATCATGGCAAACATGCACAAACATACTAGCATCTAACAAGCACTATGGCGATGACAGAGTCATCTATATATGAGTATATTGACTTAGGAGCCAAGTAAGGATACTTGATCATAGGGCATACTCATCGTTTAAGCACAAGTGGGGTTACCACTTTTACATAAAGCATTTAATGTTGTCACATACTATGAGATGCTTTAACTCAAGTCTTAGAGTCAAGCTCCCCCTTGATGTGACATCCCTCTTAGGAGGGATAAACTAACCTTGGGTTTTGTCGAAGAAGACTTCATGTAGGTGATGTAGTGGTGGATGCTCAAAGTTGATGAAGATCACCATGAATTGGGAGCATCCTTATTGTTTCCTTACTCTTCTCACCTACATGGGTTAGTCCCAACACACAAGAGACAAATACAAGGATATCTATGGACATGGAGTGCAAAGCATATGTGATGATGTCCATGGATTTGTTGATTACCTTGTCCCTTGCTTACCTTTGAGGGAATGTGTGACTCCTTGAACCATTGCATAGAGTTGATGTTGATTGCAAATAGTTCTTGCCAATAATGAATGTGAGTGAATTTCATTGGCGGAGTCACCCCTCAAGAACTTCTCTAGTTCTTCTTCTTGGGGACCCACATCAAGTTGATGGGGATCCTTGGTGTTGAAGTAGCCTTTGTAGAAGTTGAGCTTGAAGTAGCCTTGGGAACCCACTCCACCAAAGCTAGGGATTCATCTTCATATGAGTCAATGTCCTCTTGAAGCTTGTTCTTGCCCTTGAGCTTGTGATCTTGTGGTGGAAGGTCATCTTGGGTGTTTGTTCCCTTGGGAGGAGTATGTTCATACTTCTCCTTTTGAGGAACAAACTTGGGCTTGGGGTATTGACCTTCTTCCCACTCAACTCCATTTGCGTTGAAGTAGCCAACACCATGGTTCTTTCGGTATCCTCCGTGCTTGCGTACAATTTCCTCAAATTGCTTACACCCGGCAAGACTCTTGTAGATACCTTTCTCTATAATTCCTTTCAATAAAGCATTTTCTTGCTCAAGTGTAACTTGGCTAAGAGAATCATCATTAGTGGAATCAATAGAACTACTAGAAGCAACATCATTAGGTTTGGCATTTTTATTGTTGCTACTAGATGAAGAACCTTTCTTGCCTTTGTTACTAGTTTGTTTAGATTTAACTTGTGGCATGAATGTAGACAAGAGTAATCGTTTGGCTAGATAAGATGAAGTCTTGTTTCGGAGGTCGTCATTGATAGCTTTGAGAAACTCATGCTCTTGCTCCAAGTTGAGCTTCTCGAAGCGTAGCTTCTCATGAGTTCTCACAAGCCCTCTATGATCTTCAAGAGTAGATTCATGAGCTAACTTAAGAGTGTTTAATTCTTTAGTTAGTTGTTCTATTTTCATCTTATCATCATCAAATGACTTATCTTGACTATCATGAGAATTATCAAGTTCATTTTGACTAACATTACTAGTTTCATCAAAGTGCAAGTCATCATCACAAAGCAAGTCATCTTCATCACTATTGAAATCAAGATATTCGGGGTGTGATACCTTGGGGCCTTTAGCCATGAAGCAACATCCACTCCCTTCATTTGGTGAGTCAAATATGTCGTAGGAGTCGGTTGTCACTAGTGCAAGTCTGGCAACACCTTCATCTTGACTATAGTCGGAGTTGGAGTGATAGCTTCTCTCGGAGTTGTTGTCGGAGTCGGAGCCGGAAACCCATTCACGAACATGAGCTTGATGTTTTCTTCTTGTGTAGCTCTTGGTGTACTTGTCCTTCTTCTCCAAATCCCTACTTCTCCTTGAGGGTCAAGAGAATAATGGTTATTCTGTTTACATGAATAATACCTTCAATGGTCATGCACCAAATATGAATGGTTTATTGAATCTCGATCGTAGTGAGACACATGTTCATAATATTTATGCCAAAAGATGCAAAGTTAATAATGATAGTACCACATACTTGTGGCACTGCCGCTAAGGTCATATTGGTGTAAAGCACATGAAGAAACTCCATGTTGATGGATCTTTGGACTCACTCGATTTCGAATCGCTTGAGACATGCGGACCATGCCTCATGGGCAAGATGACTAAGACCCCGTTTTCCGGTATGATGGAGCGGGCAAGTGACTTATTGGAAATGATACATGTTGATGTATGCGGTCCAATGAGTGTTGAAGCGTGCGGTGGATATCGTTATTTTCTTACCTTCACTGATGATTTGAGTAGATATAGGTATATTTACTTAATGAAACACAAGTCTGAAACGTTTGAAAAGTTCAAGCAATTTCAGAGTGAAGTTGAAGATCATCGTGACAAGAAGATAAAATGTCTACGATATGATCGTGGAGGTGAATATCGGAGTTACGAGTTTGGTATGCAACTTAAGACAATGTGGAAATTGTTTCACAACTCACGCCGCCTGGAACGCCATGGTGTGATGGTGTGTCCGAACTATGAGTTGTCATTTGATAACGGGATCACATCATTAGGAGAATGATGTGATGGACAAGACCCAAACTATGAACGTAGCATATGATCGTGTCAACTTTATTGCTATTGTTTTCTGCGTGTCAAGTATCTGTTCCTATGACCATGAGATCATGCGACTCACTGACACCGGAGGAGTACCTTGTGTGTATCAAACGTCGCAACATAACTGGGTGACTATAAAGGTGCTCTACAGGTATCTCCGAGGGTGTCTGTTGGGTTGGCGTGGATCGAGACTGGGATTTGTCACTCCGTATGACGGAGAGGTATCTCTGGGCCCTCTCGGTAATACAACATCACAAGAAGCTTGCAAGCAATGTGACTAAGGAGTTAGTCACGGGATCTTGTATTACGGAACGAGTAAAGAGACTTGCCGGTAACGAGATTGAACAGGGTATGGAGATATGGACGATCGAATCTCGGGCAAGTAACATACCGATGGACAAAGGGATCTGCATACGGGATTGTCTGAATCCTTGACATCGTGGTTCGACCGATAAAGATCTTCGGAGAATATGTAGGAACTAATATGGGCATCCAGGTCCCGCTATTGGTTATTGACCGTAGAGGTTTCTCGGTCATGTCTACATAGTTCTCGAACCCGCAGGGTCTGCACACTTAACGTTCGGTGATGATTTGGTATTGTTGAGTTATGTATGTTGGTGACCGAAAGTTGTTCGGAGTCCCGGATGAGATCCCGGACGTCACGAGGAGCTCCGGAATAGTCCGGAGGTAAAGATTTATATATGGGAAGTCATATTTTGGCTACCGGAAAAGTTTTGGGTTTTTCCGGTATTGTACCGGGAAGCTTCCGGAAGGTTCCAGAGGGTTCCGGAGGAGTCCGGAAGGGTCCCTCCATCCTCTAGGACGTGCATGGGCTGTAAGGGGGCGTCCAAGCCTTGTTGGGCCAGACCCAAGGGCACATGCGGCTAGGGGATAGGAAACCCTAAAGGGGAAGGCACCTAGGAGGTGCCTTGGGGAGGGAGGACTCCTCCCTCCTGGCCGCCGCCCCCTTCCTTGGAGGAAGGGCTATGGATGCGCCCCATCTATCCCCTCCTCCTATATATAGAGAGGGAGAGGGAGGGCAGTGGCACCCCAAGGCATAGGTGCAGCCCCCCCCCCCCTCTCTCCCTAGATCTGTTTCTCCACCGAAAACGCATCTGCGGTAGCGCTTGGCGAAGCCCTGCTGAGATTGCTCCACCACCGCCGCCACCATGACGTTGTGCTGTCGGAGAACTCATCTACCTCTCCGCCCTCACTTTCTGGATCAAGGAGGCAGAGACGTCATTGAGCTGTACATGTGCTGAACGCGGAGGTGCCGTCCGTTTGGCGCTAGATCGGAACGGATCAAGATTGGATCGCGGGACAGATCGTGATTGGATCGCGAAGACATTCAACTACACCAACCGCGTTTCCTAACGCTTCCTGCTTAGCGATCTACAAGGGTATGTAGATGCAATCTCTCCTCTCGTAGATGGTCATCTCCTAGATTGATCTTGGTGAATCGTAGGAAAAAATGTGTTTGCCATGCAACGTTCCCCATCATATCCAACATCTTCTAGGTTGAACTCACCATCTGGTGATATTGATCCCATCAGATCAAGCCATGATGTCAGCAAGAATGTAGTCTAATGGGCTAATCTTTCCTAGCCAGGTAACGCATATGTGAACTTGAGATCGAAACCAACAACAATAACAAGCACATTCTGGCTGATGTAGTGCTTCTGCCACTGTATGATGCATCATGTGACCTTGATACTCCAATAGTAACATGACTAGTATCTACTGTGGCGCTACAATATTGTGATGTTGTTGACACACGAACGCGTCACGCGTACCCTCGACGCCGGGGGTGATGCACCGCAGCTCACGTCGAAGGAGGCCCGTCCGGAAGCGCGGTACGCAAGCAATCCGGCGGGCGCTTTTGAAACCCGACGCACCGCTTCTCCGAGATGGAACCTGTCAGGAGTCACGGATGGACGATGGGCTGCCCTAGGTCTATTCGCTCGCCCCTAGGGCCTCGAGGTTCGCCGTCCTGCAACAAGAAGAACGAACGAAGAACGAGAAGAAAGATACAAGGGAGAGGGATAAAAGTAGGGTAAAAAGATGTAGATGTGTTTGTTCGATTGCGTGTTGTTTCAATCGGCCATCACCTCTTCTATTTAAGAGGGGGTTGGACTTCCCGTACAAGACACGGACCCAAATTTCCGTCCAAAGGGTCAAAAATACTAGCCAAACTCGGACTCTTCAAAATCTGTCTGAATCTGCGTGAACGGCAAGCGGTAGTACCGCTTCTTGGCACGGTATTACCGCCCAAGCGGTACTTCCGTGTATTAGTACCGCGCCACTTCCGCGTGGGTGTCTAGAAGTGTTTTTTAAGCGGTAGTAGAAGCGCGGTAGTACCGCTCGAGCGGTACTACCGCTTATGGGAGCGGTACTACCGCCCTCTGCTATAGCAGCATCTTATAACGGCTGTAACTTTTCCATACGATCTCAGATTGAGACGATTTTTATATCAAAATCGACCGATTCGACGAAACGAAGACAATCCGTGTAGACCATTTTCTCATATGAGGTGGTCTTGGGGGCTTAATCAGCCGAATAGTGTTCTGGATACAAAATCTCAGTACTTCGAACACAACTTCGGCCTTAGAGATGAGATCGGATGGCTATGGCCCAAATATCAAAGTTTCTCCTTTCGACGATACGGAACTTCCTCACTTTGAGCACTTTTCCATTTGAGGCCTTCTTAATTATGTTTTTGACCATGCCAAAATCTGGTGTCAACACATGCCCCCCTGTTTTTCGGCAAAACTTGTGTGCCGAAAAATAACTTGCACAATGCTTTTTCTAAGGACGATGTCAACACTCCATCGGCCATTTATGTTCTTAGGGCGATAATCATATATCGGCCATGTTTGCTCTTAGGGCGATAATCATATATCGGCCATGTTTGTTCTTAGGGCGATAATCATATATCGGCCATTGCCTATTTAGGCTTCTTGCCACACACTCGGGTGGTACTTCTTCAAATATTTGCCATTAAGATCTCGAGGCAGCAATGTTCCTTGTATGGATTCCACCAAATATGAATTTCCGGGAACTATTCTTGCAATCCCGAAAGGACCTTCCCAACTTGGAGACCACTTCCCGAATTTTTTGTCTTTCGAACCAATTGGTAGAATCACCTTCCACACGAGGTCGCCAACCTTTGTTGCACCATGCCTTGAGATTCTATGCGCCCACAAAGCCTCGGACAATAGCTCATGCCATCTTCTTGGATTATCCTCAATCTTCTTCTTGATGAGCTTGATCAATATCTTATTGCTAGACTCAGCTTGTCCATTGGCTTGAGCATAATACGGGGAGGAATTGAGCAACCTTATCTTACATGATTCGGAAAATTCTCTAACTTGATGTGACATGAAAGATGAACCTTGATCCGTAGTTAATGTTTGCGGAATACCGAATCTATGAATAATGTGCTCACTTATGAATTGAATTACCTCCGTATGTGTCATATTCTTGAGAGGTACTGCTTCAGACCATTTAGTAAAATAATCAGTTGCCACCAATACGAACCGATGCCCCTTTGAAGAGGAAGGATGAATTTCTCCAATAAAGTCTAATCCCCAACCTCTAAAAGGCCACGGCTTGATAATAGGATGTAACATAGCAGCGGGAGCCAACTGAATATCACCAAACTTTTGACAAGCTTCACATCCTTTATAATACCTGAAGCAATCGTTGATCATCGTCGGCCAATAAAATCCAGCACGTCGTAATAACCACTTCATCTTGGGGGCCGACTGATGAGTGCCGCAAATTCCTTCATGAACCTCTCCCATAGCAATTCTCGCTTGGTCTTCGTCCAAACACTTCAAGAGAACATCTTCAACCGTTCGGCGATAAAGACCATCGTCTCTCATTGTATATTTGAAAGCCATGCGCCGAACAGCCCTGTCCACCCTTCCACTCGGATTGCACAAGTAATCAATAATGGGCTTCCTCCAGTCATGAATTTCATCTGCACTAGATTTATTGTTAGTGACCGAATCAGTGGGCTCTGGTTCGGTCTCTCCTATGTTAGCAAGACAAGACATCGGCTTTAGAGAGATATGAAACATGCCATGATCGACATGATAGCCGAATGCTTGTTGTGCCAACTCATTTGCTCTCCAATTATCATGTCTAGATATATGAGCAATGCTAAAATGACCCAAAGTAGAAATTATATCTAGACATTTATCAAGATAAACATTAAGTGATTCGTCTAAACATTGAAAAACTTTGGATACTTGTTGTACTACTAATAACGAATCACCAAAAGCCTCAATATGTGTAGCACCTATAGCAAGCAACATCTCTAAGCCGAATAACAATGCTTCATATTCGGCTTGATTATTTGTGCAAAAATATTCTAAGCGGCATGAGGCTTCAAAAACAGCACCATGAGGAGATATATAAGCAATACCAACACCTTGGCCGTTGCTACAAACTGAACCATCAAAATATAATCTCGATGGTACTAACGAGACAAGGTTTATATCAATATCTTGCTTGTCATTAATCCGATGCTCAACGATAAAATTAGCAACAATTTGGCCTTTCATGGATTTTAGAGACTCATAAGCCAAATCATACTCAATTAAAGCATAAGCCCATTTACCAATTCTACCACTAAGAATTGGTCTATGCAACATGTATTTAATGACATCGGTTTGACAAGCTACTATGCAAGCACTTGGTACTAGATAATGTCTCAATTTTGTGCAAGCATAGTATAAGCATAGGCATAATTTTTCAATAAATGTATACCTTGTCTCGGCATCCAATAGGCGTCGGCTCAAATAAGTGATAGCATGCTCTTTTCCTTCGGTTTCTTGAGTCAAAACAGCTCCAATAACGCCTTCCTCGGCTGCAATGTAAAGTCTAAAGGGCTCTCTATGCTTGGGCGCCTTCATCACCGGAGGAGTGCACAAATAATTCTTAATCATATCAAATGCTTCTTGCTGTTTTGCCCCCCAAGTAAAATCAACATCATTCTTCAACCGAAGGATATGAGTAAATGCATCAACCTTCCCTGACAAATTAGCTATGAACCTCCTCAAATAATTGACCTTGCCAAGGAATTTTTGCATATCTCTCTTGCATGTTGGAGCCTCCACTTTTTGTATAGCTTCTATCTTTTTGGGATCAATCTCTATGCCATCTTCATGAATAATGAAACCCAAAAACTTACCAGCCGACACGCCAAACGCACACTTCAAAGGATTCATCTTCAGCCCATATTTCTTCATCCTCTCAAAAGCTAAACGCAAATCGGCTAAGTGAGATTCAAAAGCATCCGATTTGACAACAATATCATCAATATAGACTTCAAGTATAACACCGAGTAAATCATGAAAGATCAAATTCATAGCCCTTTGATATGTGGCGCCGGCATTCTTCAATCCAAAGGTCATCACTGTCCACTCAAATAATCCAAGGAAACCAGGGCACCGAAAAGCCGTTTTGGACATGTCCTCTTCGGCCATGAAAATTTGGTTGTACCCCGCATTGCCATCAAGAAAGCTAATAACCTTATGTCCAGAAGCATCATTAATAAGCATGTCGGCTATAGGCATAGGACACTCATCTTTGAGCGTAGCTCTATTCAAATCTCTGAAATCAATGCACACCCTCAACTTGCCGGAGCCTTTCTTTTCCACTGGCACAATATTAGAAATCCACTCGGCATACCTGGGGATGAATTCCATGGTAAAGGTATCAATGGCATGGTTGAAGAATATGAATGATGTGCTAACCGAAGATTATTTTTTGTGGACGAAAACCTTCGGCTTAATTTCTTATAAGATTCTTTCTCCTTCTTCACTTTTGTTGTACTTGTTACAATAGAAGCTTGCACATTATTTTCTGTTTGACTGCTCTTCTTGGGAACCCATGCCATGTTCTTCTTTCTCAGTTCATGTGCACTAAGCTTTTGTAATTCCTTCTTTTGCCAATACGATAAGCCGAGTGGGCGCCTCAGCCGTGATTCTTGTTCAAGCAATGGCAATTCTTTTCTAACCTTGTGCACTCTCATCTTCTTTTGTTTAGATTTGGCATCTTGATTTTGAACATTTGCTTGCTCGACTTCTTTGCCTTTAGTAGCCAATGTTAACACTTTAATTGGCTCTTTATCATTTAAAATAAAATCTGAAGTGGCACACGTACGACCATCTTTTTTGACTCGATATACTTGCCTGACCACCTCTTTCTTCTTTCTTGAGCTCCGGACCGATTCCTTTTGAGTGAAACGGTCTTGGTTATGTAATTGTTCATCAAATGTTGATCTTCTTGGAGCTGCATAATCTTGATGAGATGGTTCAAAATAAGATGAATAATGTGCCCTTGAATTATACCTGTCCCGTGGTGGATATTGATTCGTATAAGCACAGGGAGGTATCCATGGCATTGGCATTGACGTCCCAAAATATGGATATGAATACGACGCATTGAAATTTCCCTTCTGCCAATACCGTTCTTTAGATTCGCGCCTAGGGGGTAATCTTGATGCTTTTGAATTACTTGGCCGATAAGCAATCTTTTCCTCACTTATCTTCTGATATTTTTCCAATAGCTGTGCGAAAGTGACTTTCGGCTTTTTACCTTTGCGTTTACTACGGCCTTTGCTTTCTTTGGTTGTGCTTGCATCGATCATTGGATTTTCTTGTTGCCCCCCAGTGCTTGGCGTCTTCACCGTAACTTTGATAGAACCATTGCCTTCAAGAATATCATCATTGTACTCATGAATAATTTTTGCACTTGAAAGCTTGATCCCATCACCTGCAGCTTTTACCTTCTTGTCTTTAAATGGATCGGCTTGAAGCAGCCGATGCAAAATCTTTTTGCCATCAGGACCAATAGGAATAGCCTGGTCATCCCTTGGTGTTTTAACAAGTCTCAATCGTCCGCTATCAATGGCCGATTTAACTACTTGACGAAACATATTGCAGTCCTCAAAATTATGCTTGAACGAATCATGCAACTTACAATACATTCATCCTTGGATTGATGGCTTTACACGGTGATCAAGAATTCTAATATAATCATTCTTCAGCAACAAATCAAAAATCTGATCACACATGTTTGAATTGAAGGTAAACCTTTTATTTTCTAGCCGATCTTGCTGTGAGAACGGCTTTGGAGTTAAGCAAACGAATGGTTCAGATTTGGCACCCCATTCGGCTATGCATTGTGTCTCGCACTCTATCTCCGATGACTTTGGATAAGATATTGCAATAGCATCGGTTTTCTCAAAAGATTCAAACCTTGGCTTTATGTTTCTGAAATCAAAACTGTTATAACATATATGTCTCATTTGAGACCAAATGCAAGCCAAGTATGACATAAGCAAAGCTACCCATGCATATATAAACTTTAAATAAGACAATGGGAAGTACTTTGACTGCGATAGTAAATCTTTATCGGTCTCTATAAATGGTGCAATGGGTTGACCAATATGCTTTATAACAATTTTGTTGCTAACAAGTAAATCACCCTCCTTCATTGGTCTTTCAAAAGTATTTATGATAATTTTTCCAATAGATGCATCAACAATAAAGTTGTGACCAAATCTAAAAATAGGTAAATCACTTGGTAGACATACCTCTTCATACATGTTGGGAGAGTATGATGGTTGTAACACTTGAATAATACTTTGATCCACTTTTCAATGACTCTCCAACGCTTTATCTTCATCTTTTCCTTGATTCCGTGCTTCATCACTCGAATGATCTTCAAGTGAACTTTGCTCAGCTGCACGCTTGTGTTCTTGATGTTCATCATTAACCAAACTTTGTTCGGCCATATTACTTTGTTCTTGATGCTCATCAATTTCCTTGGCACGGAACTCGTAGGGCAGGAAATAGGTTCCCTCAACTTCAGAAGAATCAAGCACAGCTGTTTTGTGCTTGCCATGCCCTTTCTCAATGGTGCTTGCCTCTTTGGATTTTATGGATTCGGAATACATACTAGTTGATTCGGCTTTTCCAGCCGAAGAACTTTCACTCTTCGAATCATCATTCTTTTCATTGGCTCCTATAATTGGCAAGACTTCTTCTGTAGTTGATTCGGTACATGTAATGTTTGATTCGGCCTTTTCAATAACCGAAATAACTTTGTTACCTGAATCAATACTTTTCTCTTTTTGAATTTGCAAGGCTTCTCGCTCTTGTCTAATTTTAGCCAACATCTCAGCTTGGTGAGCTTTAAATTTTTTCATCTCAATTTCTATCCAATCCTCATGAGATTGCCCCCAATGCTTTGAGACTCTTTCGGCAATGAAACTTGAGTGTTGCCGAAACTTTGCAATTGTTTAGGGGGTATATAGCATGCTGCAACAGTAGGTGAAGACATATGCATTGGTGTAGAACTATATTTTTCCTCGCATAGTCTATCAATTGGCAATGATTCATCTTCATACAAAACTCTAGCTTTTATTGCATCATAATCAGGAAACAACCCCTTTTCATGTTGTTCAAGGCAAAGAGCACTAATCCTGTTATTTTGGGCTAGCCTCTTTTTTAACAAAGCCACGTTAGCTTCTGTAAGGAATTGCTCCATAGTATTTTCATATTCTTTCGGCAATGAGGTGTTGCCGAAATTTTGCAATTGTGTAGAGGATGCATTATATGCTACAGCATTAGATGAAGGCATATATGCTCCTGCAAATTTATCACTTATTCGGCTATGACCATGAAGGTGTGAAGCCGAATTATGAATATCAACAGTTGCATACGGTGCTGACACATTACTAGTATGAGGTGTAGCATATGATGGTTGATGGTAATTGGCCGAATAACTAGTAGTAGCATAGCCAATTCCACTATCCACCGGCACATTTGAATTAACATATTGCAAGTTAGGTGCCGATGAATAAAAAGGTGAAACACTTTTTTGCATATTATTGAAAGTTCCAACATGAGGTGTTTCAACTTGATTAACCAAACTCATCATGTTGTTCATCGGCATATGGATTTCTGGGGTTGCCGATGCATGAGAGTTGGAATACATATGGTGCATGTTACTAGTATCATAAGAAGTTGAAGCTTGTAAATTACTTTGAATCGGCCCTTGCACATAATTAGATGTATAACTGACAAAACTAGGGTTGGCCGATAGAGCATACTCATTGAACGATCTAGTAACACCATATGAATTATTTGCATCTACATGAGGGGATTGAGTATTCATATTACCTTTGTAGATTGCAAACCCTAGATGACGATCTCTTCGTAGCAAGAACGGGCCGGAGACCGTTCAAAGCTTCGTCCCCAGCGGAGTCGCCAAAAAGTGTGTTGACACACGAACGCGTCACGCGTACCCTCGACGCCGGGGGTGATGCACCGCAGCTCACGTTGAAGGAGGCCCGTCCGGAAGCGCGGTACGCAAGCAATCCGGCGGGCGCTTTTGAAACCTGACGCACCGCTTCTCCGGGATGGAACCCGTCAGGAGTCACGGATGGACGATGGGCTGCCCTAGGTCGATTCGCTCGCCCCTAGGGCCTCGAGGTTCGCCGTCCTGCAACAAGAAGAACGAACGAAGAACGAGAAGAAAGATACAAGGGAGAGGGATAAAAGTAGGGTAAAAAGATGTAGATGTGTTTGTTCGATTGCGTGTTGTTTCAATCGGCCATCACCTCTTCTATTTAAGAGGGGGTTGGACTTCCCGTACAAGACACGGACCCAAATTTCCGTCCAAAGGGTCAAAAATACTAGCCAAACTCGGACTCTTCAAAATCTGTCCGAATCTGCGTGAACGGCAAGCGGTAGTACCGCTTCTTGGCACGGTAGTACCGCCCAAGCGGTACTTCCGGGTATTAGTACCGCGCCACTTCCGCGCGGGTGTCCAGAAGTGTTTTTTAAGCGGTAGTAGAAGCGCGGTAATACCGCTCGAGCGGTACTACCGCTTATGGGAGCGGTACTACCGCCCTCTGCTATAGCAGCATCTTATAACGGCTGTAACTTTTGCATACGATCTCGGATTGAGACAATTTTTATATGAAAATCGACCGATTCGACGAGACGAAGACAATCCATGTAGATCATTTTCTCATATGAGGTCGTCTTGGGGGCTTAATCAGCCGAATAGTGTTCTGGATACAAAATCTCAGTACTTCGAACACAACTTCGGCCTTCGAGATGAGATCGGATGGCTATGGCCCAAATATCAAAGTTTCTCCTTTCGACGATACGGAACTTCCTCACTTTGAGAAGTTTTCCATTTGAGGCCTTCTTAATTATGTTTTTGACCATGCCAAAATCTGGTGTCAACAGATGTCATGAAAAAACTGTTATGGCTCGCTCAAAACAATACAATCATGTTATGGCATGAACCTAGAGTATTGCTCACCTTGAACTATGGTTATGACCCACAACATGAAGTGACATTGTTACTTGTCTTCCATAGAGGTGTGGATACTATCTTGTAGCAACTCTCACTCCCTAAATGTGTTCACAAGCTTGACAAAACTTTCTCCTCACATTCAAAGCATATTCACAGCTTCTGTATTATTACTATTGTAGATGTAGTTTAGATTCGACATTCTCTCTCTATCTGAGGCTAACTATGGATCATAACACATCACACGTTTCGAATTGCGACAAACCACTCTATTATGGACAAACATGACTCGGGCTGGAATCATATCTATGAGTGTTGATGTCTGAAGTGCCAGCTTCATCCATTTGCTAGTGAAATCGTTGTTGCCATAAGTAATGATAAAATCGCCCCTGCACCTTAATAGTGGAGAGTGGTTGTATGTTGCTTACATTATTGAAGCCGATGACCAACCCATGCCAGGGACGAGGCGGATGAGATAGAGACGAAGATGAAGGAGACAAGCAATTCACAAAGGAGAGAGCAGATCCTAGTGTTGGAGATTTAAGTCACCACCATCGTCACTGTCAGTTTCACAGATCTAATTCGCCACCGCCCTCGGTGTCGAGAGTGAGCCTGAATTTGTCCTGCCGCTAGAGGTTAGATTTGTCCTACCACTAGATTTCGTGTCATCTCGTGTCAATAGCTTTGGTCTTCCGCCATCTCCATACCTGCACACCCGCGTACTATACCTCTTTGAGGGTGTTGCACGCATCCAAACTCTTTTTTGCATCCATTGGCTTGTTCAAGGATGTTGTAGGCAACCAAACACATCTAATTGCTTTTTCTTTCTGTACTTGTGGGTAGTTGTTCACCCCTAGCGACCCTAGAAACGTTTTTCCTCCGTGCATGGATTGAGATAATTTAGTAGATTCGTCCGACGTCGATATGCTCTTTGATTGTTTTCCGAGAACATTTCATGACTTATTCGATCACCAAACGGCTAGTGAGATTGCACGGAGCGGGGTCGCATTGAAGTCGCTCCGCTGCATCGGTGGTCTCGTGTGGGGAGGGGAGGAGAGTAGAGGTGAGGCAAGCAGATGAGCAAGTCCGCGGTCGAACGAACCCTGGCTTGGCTTGGCTTGGCTTGCTTGCCTCCTCGGGAAGCCCAACCCAAGTTGCACAGATATCCATCCATCGTCAATCAAATCAATCAATGCCGCAGTCGTGATCCGTCTCCTAAAATAATCTCCAGGACATGATCCCTTTCCGGGACGGCCCCCCTTTGTCACGTTGCAACTTGTATAAACGAGAAAAAGAAAAGAAAAGAAAAGAGTTTGTGTGTGTGTTGGTGATGCGTCGTCAGCTACTACCCCTGGGCTACTGGTGGCATGGCAGCACTGGTAGGAGCTGCTGCGGCCTACTTTGGAATCCGTAGAGCCAGGCTGAGCAGAGGTGACTCCCCATGAGGCTGCACGCAAGATGCCAAAACGACGAGACCAAGGAAAGGGAGAGAGAGAGAGCATGGACGGATGGATGGGTGACGGAGTGACATGGCACATCTCCCGAGGGAGATAAACCGCTGCCTCCCCGCCCCCTCGCCTTGTCCGGGCTCGACGTACGCAGCCTTATCTACAGCACGCACGCACGCACGCATCCCCTCTGGTCTCTACGTACTGTACCCAGTAGACGGCTCGGGGCTACGGTACCGAAAAAAAAGATGAGGGGAGCTGCAGATGAATCGGCTTCCTCCTACCATCCAACTCCAGCGCACGCCCCAAACGGACGTCCGCTTCGACCTGCTTTTCGTCCGTTTGGGACGGCAATGGGGTAGCCCATGTCCGGATCGGGCCGCTGCCGCCAAATCATGTCTGGGGTGAACATGATATAAAAAAAATGCAAACCCAAATAAAAATGTTGAAAAAATTCAAATAAAACGCAAACATTAACAATAAAACATAATTAAACATATAAACTTAATAGAACATAGTCTTCACGGCCTCCAAACGGCCTCCACAATACTTAATTAACATAATTAACTTAAAAACTTAAAAAAAAACAAGCGCCGCCCGCGCACTGCTGCCGCCGTCGATGCCGGCCCGTCGCCGTCTCACGCGCCACCGTTGTCGTCCTCGTCGCTGGTGAGGTCGATGTAGGGCGGCGGCGCCCAGAGGTGGGACGGTGGCCCCTGGAAGGTGGGAGGTGCCTGCACCACCACCCCCTCCCCCCGTGGCGACGGCTCGCGCTTCGGTGACCGCGGCGGCGTGGGGCACCAAGACCCGGCCCCCACGGCGTCGGCCATGTCGGAGGCCGTGCACGACCAGCTCCACTGCTGGCCCACCAGGCCCGGGTGCCACGCGGCGACGGGCTGCTCCTCCTTCACCTCCTCCTTCACCTCCACCATGTCCAGCTCGGGCACGGCCACGTCGCCGGCCGCAGAGAGGGCAAGCATGGTGTCCAGACCCTCCCATTGCCGCTCATCGTGCGTGTACTTGGAGTCTTCCAAGACACGTTGGTAGAGGCGGGCCTCCTCCTCCTCTGTCATGGGAGGAGGTGGTGGTGGCGACGGAGAGGGCAACGGCGTCGGTGTGATGCCGCGCACCCGCGTACGCCCGCGCACCTGGGGAGGGCTGGGAGCACGCGCTCGGCGCTCTGGACGTGCACGCCGCGGGCTACCTGGGCGACCAACAAAATACGACGCGCGCCGCACGTCGTGCTCGTCCTAGAACCAAGTGTCCCACAGGGGGGAATCCACGGCGTACCTGTCGTCGTAGTACAGGTCGTCAGGCAGGCGGCGGCGGTGGATCTCCTCGCGGCGGGCACGGCCGCTCAACGGGATCGGCACCCGATCCGCGGAGAGATGCCAGTTATTGGGCAGGTGCACGTCCGCCCAGGGGAGCGGCGTCCCTGTTTCCCAATAACGCCGGCAGACATCCGAGGGGACGTACTGCTGGATGCGCGCCGGGGCGGCCGGAGGGGCGATGGCGAATGCGGGCGGTGCGGGGGCCCTTCGTGGGGGTGGCGTGGTGCTAGCGGCGCGGCGGTGGCCGGAGGACGAACCGGCCTCGTGGTCGTGCGCCCCCTTGCGGCCGGTGCTCCACCACACCATTGTTGCTGGCGGCCGGCGAGCTCGAGGAGGTGGACTAGGGTTTGGGGGTGCCGGTTTCGAAGAGACCGCACGGCTGGAGTGGGAAGCGTGGACTGACCGGTCCACGGCTTCCACATTAAGAAGGACGGCGACCGCTCGCCTGGGCGGATGACAGGTGGGGCCGACCGCGCGTGCGCAATGAATTTGGGCGGTGAGAGTTAGGTGGCCGCCAGCCACGCGGCCTCGACGCGGACGAGAGAAGCGTCCGTTCGCTGTCTGCCTGGACCTAAACCGGACGCATGTTTACACTGGAAATGGGTCGGGCCGGACAGAAAACGGACAAGATGGGTCCAGCCTAGCGCGCGCTGGGCCGTGGGGTTTGTCCGTTTTGCCCCAAACGTACAGGGCCGGACGGGATGGAGTCCTGCCCTGGAGTTGGCCTCATGGGGATGGAGTCGTGGTTTTCCCGACCGGTGGAAGGCGGTGCGAGCACGGTGGCCTCCCTCTGGTCGATCGGGCCGTTCGTTTTGCCTTTGCCGATTCGAAGCGCGCGCTCTGGTCGTTCCCCCGGTTCCCGTGGCTTGGCGCGCGCGCGTCTCGCCGGGCTATTTTTTGTTCTCTTGTTGGGGCGGTCGCGTGGTTGGTTCATTGGTTGGGAGCCGCAAAGGCTTGAAATCCCAGGTGTGCGCTGCCGCCGCTGCTCAGTCCGTCTGCGCGCAGTGGAAAAGAGCAAATTCTTTACGTGCGGCAGCGCGTATCGGCTCCCGTGCCATGCTCTCGGAGTACCGTAGATCAATGGTTTTGTTCCATTTCATGGGCTGCGTTGCGCTTCATAGGTCCGACTCGCTGGCAGTCGGGTCACAAAAACTCCGAACACACGATCAAACGGCAAGCACCACAGTAGTATTCATCACCCCCAGAACCACGGTTTCCAACATTTCATGCACAAGGAATGCCCCCGCAAAATGCACAAGGGACTAGTCACTACTCACTAGCATGCATGCGCACAGGTTTTGCGCCTAAAAGGAAAATCTAATAATCAAGACGGATGCCTCGCCTCACCTGGTCCGGCACCAAATAAAGGCGCCAAAGTACGAGGGAACCCGGGTCCCAAATGTGGTAAACCAGCCCAGCCTCGGCGGGCACGCTGACACGGGCCATCCAATCGAATCTTCCTCCTCCGTGGAGGGAGATCTCCTTGTTCACGGATCGTGCTCGCTCGCTTGCTTGCTTTCTGCGACAGGATGCGCGTGTGCGCGCCTCGAGGCTCGCCGTCGCTGCTGCCGCTGCCGCTTTCTTTGGGCAGCCTTGCGTCGCCGGACCGGACGATGAAAGGCGGGCGCCACCCCCGGCCCGTCCGTACACGAGTTGCTTCACGTGAGCGCTGTGCGCATCGAAGCGCGCACTTTCGGGGGGGCTCGGTCCGCGTGCAATCGCGCGTCGTCATCCGTCGCCTCGCCGGCCTGGCTCGTTTGAAAACCACGTCAACTCCATCCACCGGGGCCGGACCAAAGCATCGGACGTGACGTTTTAAAGATGGGTGTGTCTCTAGATGTGACATAGTTATTGCACATCATCCAGCATAAAAAGAAAAAATTAAAATTAAAAAAGAAATAGTCACACGAATCTCCGTAGGAAATCAATGGCATAGAACTTAGATGTGCAATACTTATGTCACATCTATATGTGAACTAGCAAAACCGTTTGAAGATCGATCGGTTAAGCGTCCGATTACCGATGAAATAGTATTATGGGCAGGGCACTGATCCCATCCCATGCATGCCCACGTAAAAATAACACGGATCATTTGGCATTTTTTTTTTGAGGGAATGGAGCATTTGGTATTGAACCTTTGATCTTTGGACTTGGGGTGACCAAATCACCTGAGAAGATACCGCGCAATTCCCGCATGCATGTGATGACCCAGACCCAGACTGACCCCGTTGAGTTTGGCACGTGAGTGAGAGAACAAATACCAACACTAAAATAACCCAGATACTACTCTCACTCACATTCACCCGTTCACACCAGGCCCCATGTTGGCGCTGCCACGCTGCAAGACGTATCTATGATGGCACATACCCCAACGCACAAAAGAAAGCTCTGGACCACACTCGTATGCATACGTACATGCAATGCACGAGCCACCCAGCCAGCGTATTATTTGACAAATCTGACCCTGGGACCGACTTCACGCACATCTGCCCCTGTGCAAAACTAATTCGGAATTTGGCCCCTGGGGTCGGCGCCACACCACATGGCGCCCAACATGTACATCTCGGCGCCATACTAAGCGGCGCCGAGATGTACATATTCGGCGCCATATTTGTGTGGCGCCGAACAATCTGACCCTAAGGCTCCTGTGGGCCCAACTGGGGTCGGCGCCAGACCACATGGCGCCGAACATGGAAATCTCGGTGCCGCTTAGTATGGCGCCGAGATGTACATGTTGGGCGCCATCTGGTGTGACGCCGACCCCAGAGGTCAGATTCCGAATTAGTTTTGCACAGGGGCCAGATGTGCGTGAAGTCGGTCCTAGGGGCCAGATTTGTCAAATAATACCCAGCCAGCCAACCAAGGACCAAAGTTACACACCAAGACTTGGTTTCCTTCCCCTTCCCACTCCTACTCTACTCTACTCTACTCCCTACTGCAACCATTCATTCATAGTACTCCCTCCGTCCAGGTTTATAGGGCACGCGCGTGGTTCTAGGTCATCGATTTGACTAACTAAATATGCGTTATATGTCACGAAAAATATATCATTAGATTCTTAAGCAGATGTAGTTTCTAAACATATATTTTTCATCACATATAATAAATATTTAGCTAGTTAAATTGTCAACCTAGAACTACGCGCATGCCCTATAAACCTGGACGGAGGGAGTAGTAATATCGACCGATCGATCATTCGACCCTCCATCACCTACGCTAGGTTAGGACGCACCACGCAGCACCATCACCGTGGCCAAATATAGCGCCGGCGTATATAAACGTCAAAGTGGGGGGCTCGCCTCTGTTCGTAGCCCGAGCACCAATCTAGATAGCCCCACCCCCATATCTCTCCCTTGCTTGGACGCCATAGCCACCCCGGCCGGGAAAAGACCAAGCTCTTTTGGTTCTTCTTTCGTTTCCTTTTCTCCTCCTAAGCTTTTTCGTGTGGTGTGCTGGTGGAGAAGAACCGGAGGAGATGGACATGAACAGCGGCTGGCTTGGCTTCTCCTTGTCTTCCTCTTCCGCCGCGAGGGGCTACGGCGGCGAAGGCGGCGGCGAGGGGGGTGGTGACGGCGGCTCCTGCTCGTCTCCTACCGCGGCGGCGGCCGGGGCGCCTTCTTCGCCCATCGTCGGCGTGCCGTTGCACTCTGGCGGCGGCTCTGTGCAGTACGACGGCCCAGGTAACTGACCAATCGCATGCAACGCGATTGCAGGAAGGCCATGTTCGGATCATTGCTTGCATGTTCATGACTTTTTCTTTTTCTGTCATGTTTATATGCTACTAGTATATACCCAAGTCTAACTAACACTAGAATCAAAACTACACACGTTCATGTTAATCTGTGTTCCAGTTTTCGACGGTTCGCTGGTGTTGTTCCTAGTTTGTACCAATCTACGTATTCACAGGGGCATCAAAATTAACATATGTTTGATCAAAATGTTTGTCGTAACTTTTGCACAGATTGGACGCATCATCACGGAGAAGCCAAAGGCCCCAAGCTGGAGGACTTCCTGAGCGTCGGCTACGGCAACGACAGGAGCAGCGGCATCTACGACGCGACCCACGCCGACCAGCTCAAGTACCACCACCAAGACGTCCACGCCTATCCAGCCTCGCCCTACTTCCAGGGCAATGGCGGCGGCGGCGCCGTCATCGGGCTTGACATCAACAACGCACCGACGCCGCCACACTGCACCGGCCTCCCGGACCACCACTTCATGCCTGCGCACCACGGCCAGTACTCGCTGTGCCCGCAGAACCAAGCTGCAGGCCCGGGGGCTATGGCGGCGGCGCCAATGTACAGCTCCGCGGCGGGCTTCGACGGCAGCACCAACATGTCCATCTCTGGCATCAAGTCCTGGCTCCGGCAGTCGATGTACGTCCCGGAGCGGTCGCCGGCGGTGCCTCCCTCCGTGCACGCCGCCCCGAACGAGCCGCCGCTGCCAGCGCCGTCCGTCCCCGTCCCTCGGAAGCTCGCGCAGACGTTCGGGCAGAGGACGTCGCAGTTCCGCGGCGTCACGAGGTTGGTCGAGCGGGTTCAAGCTTTGCATCGTCTGGACGTACGTGCGCCCATTCCGTTCGTCCATGGATTCATGCTGGTTCGCGCGTTCATTCGCAGGCACAGGTGGACGGGGAGGTACGAGGCTCACCTGTGGGACAACACTTGCAGGAAGGAAGGGCAGACCAGGAAAGGAAGGCAAGGTGAGCTCCTGATCAAGAATCACAAAACATTTCCGCCTTTGTAGGAGTACCTACGACGTACTACATCCATGGACAACATGATTAAGACTGACATCGCCTTCCTTGTTCGTTCCTGAATGTCCCGAATGCAACGAGCAGTTTACCTAGGTACGCCATTGCCACACCCTCCTTTAACTCCCCCAGTGGTTTTAGAGGCACGGTTTAGAATTTGCAATAGCTCATGCTGTCCATTGTTGCTGATCATGGTTGGTTTGAACTTTGAATAAGGTGGGTATGACAAGGAGGAGAAGGCCGCGAGGGCTTACGATCTGGCAGCGCTCAAGTACTGGGGTCCAACGACTCACATAAATTTCCCGGTACGTTCCAGCTTTAGATCGTGACTCCATGGCATTCAAGCTGCTTTCCTGTTAAGCCCAGGGGATGTGGTACGTACTAGTGTAGGGGCCGGCCTAATACCATGGTTCATTCCTGCACCATTTTACTGGCCGTTGATTAAAGTGGTTAGTACATCAGCAGATGATTTGAATGTTTTCCCTGATGGATGGGCTGGGTTTTGTTGTGACATGTAGTTAAGCACCTACGAGAAGGAGCTGGAGGAGATGAAGCACATGACAAGGCAGGAGTTCATTGCGCACTTACGAAGGTGCACCAGTACATACATACCCTGTAGTAGTTCCTGTTTTTTCTCTCTTTATTACTGCTGGACCATAATAAGTGATGCAGTGCCACCAATTATATGCATCTAGTAGTAGTACACTATGGGAAGAAAACCATTGCGAAATCTGATGAACAACTTGAACATCAGTAGAGACAAAATTTCTAGTAGTACTTCGAGTGTGTGCACAGTTTCACATACATGTGCATCCAAAAGTGTGAAAACATCTGGCGCGCTCGCCAAGGCTATCGCTGCTGCTTACAACTTCCGAGTTAAATTTTGTTCTTTGCAGGAACAGCAGTGGCTTCTCGAGGGGAGCATCCATGTACAGAGGAGTGACCAGGTGCCCCATTTTTACCCCCATCTGCAGGCTTTTTCACCACCCCAAAACTTGCTCTCTTCTGTTCTGAGCTCTAGCGGTATGGTATAGTCCATCTCACTCACTGTCACAAAGTCACAGCCAGACAGACAGGCAGAAACACACACGCATCGACTTGCCAGCCAGCCAGCCTGAGGCAGCCTGTGGTAGTGGTACTGTATGTGATCTTTTCTTGTTGGGCTTGCTTTCCCCAGGCATCACCAGCACGGCAGATGGCAGGCCAGGATTGGGAGGGTGGCAGGGAACAAGGACCTGTACCTTGGCACCTTCAGTAAGTTTTTGTTTTCTTACTCTTGTACGCACCTTGTTCACTCCAAGTTCCAAGTCCTAACAGTCGCCCAACTGTTGCTAATCTAACTGTAATCTTGTTCTTGTTTTGTCATTGTGCATGGTTACATGGCAGTAGATGTCTGATGTGTAATTGAAAATCGCAGGCACGCAGGAGGAGGCGGCGGAGGCGTACGACATCGCGGCGATCAAGTTCCGCGGGCTGAGCGCCGTCACCAACTTCGACATCAGCAAGTACGACGTGAAGCGCATCTGCGCCAGCTCGCACCTCATCGGCGGGGACCTCGCATGCAGGCGCTCCCCGACGGGCGACGCGCCGGCGCTGGCCAACGGCGTGAGCGTCGCCGTCGCCGTGGACCGCCCCGAGGCCGGCGCGTCCGACAACAGCTCCGACGCCTCGGACGGCCACCGCGGCGCGCACCTGCTGCACGGCCTCCAGTACGCGCACGCCATGAAGTACGAGGCCGGCGAGGGCAGCAACGGCGGCGGCAGCTGGATGCCGGGCGCGGCGCGGCCCGTCGCCGGCGCGCACCCGCTCCCGGTGTTCGCGCTCTGGAACGACTGAGTCACTAGCGTAGCACGCAACGGAGGGTAGCTAGCTAGGGCAACATGCCCCACACGTACGGTGGTGCATGAGGACGGAGGACCGACTGATGATGATAAAAGCTTGCGGGGGAGGCGGTGTTGTGATCGGCCGACCCCCTGCGACGCGAGGGTGGGGTGTGCGATGCATGTCGTTGCATGGTTGGCGCCTTAACTTGTTTGGGAGGTGCCGACAATTTTGCCGCAATGTGAGACTCTTTGACATGCATTCATGCCATGCCATGCCATGCCACGACGTAGGAGATTTTCAAATGCGACTAGCATGTACTGAACCTTGCCACCTACTGAAGGTGCCATGTACTGAATCTGAGAGGTGCGCCGAAGCCTATGGTGTTGCGTAGATAGAGCGGTGGAGACGCGCCTCGCGTCGCGTTGCGTTGCATGGGCGCGTCGGAGGAAGTGCGTCGTGCTTCTCGGTATTCCACACAGAGATGACGCCAGGAGATGCTAGTAGTATTGCATCGGCTGAGTGCTGTCTCCGTCGTAAGTCGTAACCCGTGACGCGGCGATGCCCTGGAGAACCCGATGCAGCAGCCACGGGACGTACGTACGCCGGAATTGGGGCGGCTGCGATTTTACACTTGCGTGCCGAAAGTGGCAGCGCGCAGCACCTCGTCCAACTCACAGAAACGCCGGCGAGTGGAATCTCAGGCGCTGCGTGCTTCCTGTCCTGTCCCGCCGGCAGTGGCTGCCTGCCGGCCCGGCCCCGGCCCCTGCCCCTGCCTGTAGACGACGACGGGCTTTGCTCGTGAAAGATGCCAAAAAGCAGAGCGACGTGTTTATCTGGCTCAGGAATTGACCGGGGATATCCAATCGAGGGGATGGCGCAGACCCAAAGGCCCGACGCCTTTGCTGCAGCTAGCGTCATCTCTCAGTCGTGTCCGTTGCGGACAGAAATATACCCGCAGGACTCTATTTTGAGGACAAGATTCTTTCCTGCATTACTATAAATATGAGTGTTTTTATTAGTTTTTTCGATCAAGCAACCGCTGGCTTTCAATATATTACTAGTAGATAGAGGGCGGGAAAACAAATCGCCATGATCAAAGTATCGGTTAGGGTTCAGTCCAGACTGAAAACCGAAGAAAGAGGAAAACTGATGAGAAAACAAAGAAACTGTAGGAACACTACAGGCGACAGACCGAAGCGGCAGCCTCACCCTGGGTCACCAAGTGGTGTCTCAAGGCATTTTGCGCCGGCCATCCTCCATGAATCAATGTCGCTTCATATGATCGCCATCACTGAGCTGATGAAGAGCATCGGTTTCTGAAAATGTGAGAGTTTCACTCCTGCCAGATTTGCCAAAGCAGGATGAGCATGGATTGTACTTTTTGTTTCGCATCTCCGCTCCCTTCTTCACTGTTTGCACCATATCAGGCTTCTGCAACCCCGCCCAATATAACAGAAACGCACAAGCTGAAAAAATAACTTCAAAAGGCGAGTTAATCCATTTGCGTTCAAAGGTGGCCTGATTGCTAGCAAGCTAAATTGCCCAAAAAACTGCAGCAAGTCCAAAAGTGTATAAAGTATCAAATCCAGGCAAAAAGGCATACATCCAGGCATAGTATTGCCAGATAGAATTTGGACAACAATCAGTCCCAAACATAGAACCGACGGCTCTCCAGATCACCCTAGATACTGGACACAGGAATAATATATGTTGGGTCGTTTCCACCTGTTCACAGAAGGAACATCGGGGATCACCCGACCATTGCCTTTTTTCATGTTATCTCTAGTAAGAATAGCATGCTGGCAAGCTTGCCACATCAAAATCTGAATTTTAGACGAGATGTTGGCACGCCAGATCCATTTAAACCCAGATCCAACCAAATCTTTTTCCAGCCACATATACATAGATTTGGTAGAGAAATTTCTCGAACTATCGAATTTCCAGTAAACCTCATCAAGAAGACCATTTTGTCCAAGTTTTAGAGCAGTTCCCCTCACCTCTTCCCATTATTGCATTAACTCAGGTGACAGTCTTCTTCTAAAGGAAGAAATAGGGCTCGTATCTATGTCCAAAGTACAGTTTTGTTCGACACAAACATCAAACAAATTGGGAAATTTGTCTTTAAAAGACATCCCATCCTCCAATCCATCCATCCAAAGCCTGGCAATAACCCACCTATTCACTTGAACCCCTCTACCTGCCATATAGAATTCTTTTACTTTCAACAAGGATTTCCAATAGGGGGAATCGCTTGCTTTTTGTTTCACCGAAGCCACGATAGATTTTTTCAAGTATTTAGCTTTAATAATATCTTGCCAAAGTCCTTCGTTTTTATCAAGTTTTCACAACCATTTAACCAACAAGCTTATGTTTTGTTTCCTCAAATCTTTTACACCGAGACCACCTTTCCTTTTAGACCTACAAACTCGGCTCCATTTGACCATGTGATATCCTCTTTTTTTTTTCATTGCTATGCCAAAAAAATTCTTCTAGGCTTATCCCATTTTTCCAATGTTGTTTTATTCAAAAGGAACATAGACATGTAGAAAGTTGGGACATGGGAAAGTACCGCATTCACCTTGATAAGTCTCCCTCCTATAGAGAGCACCTCACTAATCCAAGCTTCACCATGATTCACAAATTTATCATCAACGAAAAAGCCAATCACTATTTTAAGTCCAACATAGCTAACGGGCATTCCCAAATACTTAATAGGGAAGGATCATATCTGGCAGTTAAACATATCAGCATACATCTTCATAGTATCATCATCCGCACAGACTGAGAATATCTCACTCTTCAGGAAATTTATTTTTAATCCAGACATGATTTCAAAAAGATACAATAGCAATTTAATATTGATAGCATTCATAGGATTATCCTCAAAGCATAATCCGCATATTGTAAGATGGCTATTCCATTAGGAACGAAAATTTCGTAGACAATTGGAAAGAGCTGCGCGGGGGGTGACTGGCCTAACCAAGAGTTGTTTGGACATTGTCGATGGTTAGGCGAACAGGGTGCAGATGGTAATCCAGAGCCAACCCATGCCCTATCAAGGGTTTTCCAAGCGAACCATAGCCATCTCGGCCTGAGTGCTCTGGTGAACCTCTCAAGATCGAGCACCCAACCCACTTGTGTCCATCGAAGTGCAAACCTTCCTCCAGCTGAACTTGCAATTGCCGCCCGTGAGCTCTATGTCATGTGCCCAAAGAAACCACCGACTAGCCTTGTCTACCTCTCTTAGAAGCTTCTTGGATGCACGGAGAACAGTAAGCGCGAAGAAAGGGATAGCGCTTAGCACGCGCCGCACAAGCACCCCGCATCCAGCAGTGGACAGTAACCTCCCCTTCTAGCCTGCGAGGCACACTCTTATCCGATTAATGATAAACTGCATGTGCAGCTGCACCATCTTAGCCCTAGTGATGGTGATGGGAAGCCCAAGGTACTTGAGAGAAGTGCATATTTCAACCTCAAACTCTTGCCATAGTCTAATTTACAACTTCAAATTCCAATATAGTCTATATTACAACCCCAAACTCATAAAACCGGCTAGGATTCAACTCTCCCATCCCTGTTGACCATCCAGTCAGCAAGCCACATTAGCCAAAGCAAAATCAAAATTTTAAAAAAAATCCAGAAAAAAATATAAAATTTCAAATTTTCAAAAAGCAAAATGTGACAAATTTCCATCATTTTAAGATTTATTTTCTAAATTTGATGGTAATTTATTTTATTATTTGACAAAATTTAGCAAAAAATTGGCCCGAATATGAAATCTAATGCTAATTTTTAATTATTTTAATAAAAATAAGAAACTTCCCATAATGCCAAGTATTGTTTTCCTGATCTTTTCCTGGACTTTTTTTTACTTTATAATTATTTTTGAAATATATATTTACTCACGTGGTTTACTGATTGGACATGCTGACTGGATGGTAAATGGGTCAAAACCTATCAACGGGGAAGGGAGGGTCGAATCCTAGCCGACTTTAAGAGTTCAGGGTTGTAATGTAGATGATATTGTAATTTGAGGTTGTAAATTAGACTAGGGCATGCGTTTGGGTTGAGATATGCGCTTCTCTCAATGTTATTTCAATGGGAAATTGGGAATCGTGCCGTTAGGCAACCAAAGTTTTGCAGCACTTCGCCCAGGTTAATCTCATCACATCTAAGTGGGGCCACTGATGATTTGGCTAGGTTGACGCGTAGCCCCGAGGTGTCGCCAAATTGTTTTCATAATATATAGTAGCTTGTAGATTCCTTTTTCCGTTAGGGTTTGCAAAGATGACTGCATCGTTAGCGTAAAGAATGGCGCACAACTTGAGCTCTTTGCCAAAAAGCGAAGCGAGGATGCCCATGTCCGTGGCCGTGGTGATCAAGTGGTGATAAGGGTCGATCACAAGGATGAATAGTAGTAGAGATAGAGGGTCACCCTATCGCAGGACACGACAGTGATCCATCTTCTCATCTAGCACGCTATTGAGCAGGCACAAGGAGGAGGAGGAGGAGGAGGTTGACAAGAGTGTCGCGATCCAGTCTTCCCACAGATCGCTGATGTAGGGTAACACATCAAAAAACAAAAAATTCCAACCTATGCACCAGCCCAGGACCACTATTAAGATGCATATAAGGTTTGATCTGATCGTTACCAACTCGTAGCGCAGCGGAAGTAGCGTTGACGTAGATCGTTGGTGTAGATCCCCGCGACTAGGATTTTACAACCTCCCAACCACAAGGATGTTCTCCCTCGGACAGTCCTCGGAAGGCCCTCGGATAGAAACTCAATCAGTCAATCGGATAGCCCTTCGGGAGGCGATTGGATAAAAACTCGATCTGTCACTCGGACAACCCTCCGGGAGGCACAGGGCCAGATCCTCAGACAGAACCTCGGACAAAACCTTAGCGCATCTCTCGGACTAAGATCAAAACTACGGCCTCTCTACCGGGTTGAACACATCCGGTGTCTACTATCCGGCAGGGCTTCACCATGCAAAACTAGGCCTTACCGAAGACTAGACAGCCTTTCGGCTACAAAACTATTTCGTGAAGAGGGGGATAGAAACCCAGATCATTGCATGTCATCTATATAAGAGAGCTTGTGTGAAATGGATATCTCTCTCTACCTCTATTTATAGTGGGAGGCAAGGGGTAGAGGCCATTTGAAAATACCAAAATGCCCATGACATATGTCCTTCATAAGGCCAAAATGGGGTCGTTAGTGGAGCTCCATGGAGGACCTCCTCCCATGGCCAGCCACCATGTGTGGGCCATTCCAAAGGGGGTCCCACCACCCCATGCCATCCCCTTGACTTTTGGGACAAAGCCCTAAAAGGTGGCTTTCCAAGATGCCATCAAAAAGGGCGTTGTACCCTAATAGTGCTACCACTATTCATGACAACTTTTCATGAAATATTTTCAGTGTGTGTTAAATCCGAAAAAATAGGAAGGTCTAGAACATTTCCGGCACCCACTAAACTATTCTGGACCCATTCCAAAACATTTCCGGTATGTAGTTTGTCTTCGAAACATTTTCGGTTTTCTCGCTAAAACTTTTCTGTTGTCTCCGAATTTTTTCCGGAAACAATTTCATGGACTTCCTGTCTATTACTTAGCAGATAGACGAACCTTAAGTGTGTGACCCTGTAGGTTCGGTGAAGTATAAACATGACCGGAACACTTCCAACGGAATGTGGACATCCATAAGAATAATGCATATATGGCAGAAATCAGTAAATGGTATTTCGAAGGGTTCATCATAAAGATGAAATGATACGGTAGGGATTTCCTGCCTAGGCTTGAACCGGAAATTTTGCAGAAAAGTATTGGTGAGGAGTTGGTATTGGTTACACTCATCCGCGAGGAAGGAGGTCGGTCCGGCGTTCCCCACGAGTTGCACAAAGTCATGTTGGAAACCAGCTTCTCTCATGAAAGTGTGACACAACCACTCCCATGGCCGCACATCGGCTTCCCGAGGAAGATTATATTTAGGTGCTTCTCGAGGGGTTTCCTCCAGACCCTGACTCGAAGAACCCCTTGTAAATATCCGCTTAAACATCTCTCGGTTTGGAGAAAAACCAACTCTCGGTTTTTTGATGGACTAATATCATAGTTTTAAAAAATTGTTAGTGTATTTGATAGAAAGTTCATGAATATGGAAAAACATTATGACTGCAAAAATGTTCACAAATTTGAAAAATAAATTTGTGGATTTGAGAAAAGTCCGTGATTTTCGAAAAAAATCACGGATTTGGGAAAAGTTCATGAACTTTTTAGTAATCTGCTAATTTGAAAAAAGTTCAGGAATTTAGAAAAATGTTTGGGAATTCGTAAAAGTTCATGAATTTAAAAATGTTCATGAATTTGAAAATATTTTTGAATTTGAAAAGGCTCATGAATTGTAAAAAGAAAAAAAACGAGCTGAAAAATAAAAACGAAAATAGGAAAAAACCAAAAAAAAGAAATTGAATGAGACTAAAAAGAAAATAGAAGAAGAAAACTAAAAGAGCCGCAGGCCGAATCATCTGGAATGTTTCCCAAAACCAAAACTGTATGCTTCTCTAAGATGGGCCGACCCACTGTTTCGTTGGGGTGTGTGTTGCGTATGAGATGAAGAGAAATCACTGTTTTGACCTTTTCAGTAATCTTTGTCACAAATTGAACTCGACATGAAAGTATTTTACGATCTGACCCTTTTGGCAACGCCATAGCCCGTGGCGTTTCTGCCCGACATAGAAACGCCGAGCTAGATAGCGTTTCTTCCCTCGCTCAATACCAGGCCGAGCTGGCTACCGTTTCTGGAAACGCCAAAGGCCTTGGCGTTGCTGCCCTACATAGAAACGCCAAGGCCTTTGGCGTTTCCAGCTCGGCCTGACAGTGGACAAAGGGAGAAACGCTATCTAGCTTGGCGTTTCTATGTTGGTCAGAAACGCCACGGGCTATGGCGTTGCCAAAAGGGCCAAATCGTGAAATACTTTCATATCGAGTTTAGTTTGTGATAAAGATCGCTGAGAAGGTCAGAATAGTGATTTCGTCCTATGAGATGCACTCTATTTGGCGCATCCGTAGACCATTTCTGGCGTCTTCTCATGAACGGGCTGTTGTGGAACGAGAGGTTGTGAGGGGACATATTCATTTGCATGCCCGTGACCGATTTTGTCTCTATTTTTCCAAAATAAGCAAGAAAATAATATGTATTACACGTGAAAATATAATTAAAAGGAGAACACGAATCCTATCTTTACCCCGTGATCTATGTAGACACGTAACAAACATTAAATGATTTAATAAATTAAACCGGCTGACCTATTAATATTTTTTCATAAGCACATATTTTTTTCCATTTGTAAGTAAAAAATGTGATGGGCGTGTTAGCAATATGTATTTAGATTCATTTTCATATGCCATGTTTGATCAAAAGTGTATATACCTTATAGGAGGGGAATATTTCTTGTCTAATTCGTGCATCTTTTTCACCTACATTTCATATTCAGTTCCTAGTTGGCAGTCTTTCATTCTTTGCCATACATGGATTTATTTAATAAGAATCAAATTTAAAATTATGAAGTAATTTAAACCCAAATTCGGTCGTGGTGTGAAAATGGATAGTAATTGGCGGGGAGTTTATTTTAAACGACATGGCTAATCTGATAATAGGATGTTCAACCCCACATCCTTTTCAAACTGTTATATAGAATAAGTGGTATATCCACACTCCGAGAAATTTTGGCGCCTAAGGAATAACTGGTTCTATAATAGTTTTTTGAGAAAATTCTACCCTCCACGGATGATCCATTGTCTTTTATTTTTCTCTTTCTCTTTCAGTCGGTCGAGGAAATGGAATAGGGAATGGAGTAAAGAGGTTAGCCGAGTGGCAGTTTTCATTTTCATGTTGCCTCTTCTCATTGGCTGCTTATAGACTCCCGTGATGGAGCGTGTTGTAGAGATGGCTTATGTCACGCCCAAGATGCGATCCTATCCTTATTTTGGCACGAGGGGCCTCGACAGGGATAGAAGCGCATCTCGTCGTTTCGCAAGAATGGATATCATTGCAAGTACATGTAAAGAAGAGATGAGTATATGGAATTGGCTTACACTCGCCACAAGCTACATCAATATCACATCAATACAATAACATAACAATCATCATACAGAAGAGCAGGGTCCGACTACGGACGAAAACAAACGATAAAATGACATCCATCCTTGCCATCTCAGGCTGCCGCCTGGAACCCATCCTAGATCGATGAAGAAGAAGAACTCCAAATCAAACAAGCATCGCGCTCACGTCAAATCATCGCATTACCTGTACCTGCAACTGTTGTTGTAGTAATTTGTGAGCCACAGGGACTCAACAATCTCATTTCCAAGGGTATCAAGACTATTAAAGCTTAATGGGTGAGGTATGGTTAAGTGGTGAGGCTGCAGCAAGCACTAAGCATTTATTTGAGTGGCTAACTTACGAGTACAAGAATAAAGGGGGATGATTGTCGAATAAACAGTCGTGAACTAGTAATGATCTCTAAAAGATCCTGAACACCTACTTACGAACAAACATAACCCCACCGTGTTCTCTCTCGGTTCAGAAATCACGAGAAGAGACAGTCACGGTTACGCACACAGTTGGTGTATTTTATTTGAGTTTACTTCAAGTTTGCTATGACCGGGTGTTAAACAAAGTTTCCAAGTTGCCACTTAACCGCGGGCATGGCTTTCCGAAAGATTTAACCCTGCAGGGGTGCTCCAACTCATCCATCACAAACTAACCACACGCCGCGGGAATAACCTCGCCCACGAATCTCGTGATCTTCCTAGGCAATTCCACTGGAAAACCGCAACCTCGAGATAGCCCGAAGTATTCTCGGAATTCCTCGCACAAGACGTTCGAGAAAGGTAAAACAAGTTCAGCAAGGCCGCCCGACGTGCCGACAATCCCGATAGGAGCCGCGTATCTCGTTCTCAGGGCACAACCGGATGAGCACTACGTACGGTGGCCGGATAGACATCCCCCGAGTTGCCCCGGGTGGCCCCGCAAGTGGCTCTGTTTTGGACCAGCACCAGCAGCACTGGCCCCCCTGTATTAGGTTGAATAACGAACCTCGGGCAGCGCTAACTCCCTATGCGTCAAATTAATTATCAGATTTATTATGTTGGGCAAATGTAGTACCAATGTTGGGCCTTGCCAGACAAGTTTTATCCTAAAACGAAAATCAAGGGGGTCCCCATAACAACCCCGAGCATGTTAGGAGCGCTCAATTATGGAACATAACACCGGTACACAAGTAACTAGGGCGGCAAGAGTGGAACAAAACACCGAGCAAAAGGCCAAGTCTTCCACCCTTTACCAAGTATATATGTGCATTAAATTAAATAGCAATAATATTGTGATATATCAAAAGATCCATGTTTCACACGGGAAACATCTTGCACCTACAACTGGCAACGCTATAAGAAGGGTTGAGCAAGCGGTAACATAGCCAAACAATGTTTTGCTGGGATGTGGAGGGGTTAGAGGCTTTTCATGGCAATTTGGGAGGCTTGACATACAAGTGGTAGGTAGCGAGACATCGATAGAAACGAGACATCTAGCATGGCAATGATAGTAATGGTATCCAGGGAAATGATCATCTTGCTTGAGATCCCGCTTGGAAGAAGAACAAATCCGTGAACAAGACGAGCCAACGTAGTCGAACACATCCTCACACTCCGAACGCTCTCGGAACTCTATCGAGAAGAAGCAATCCGGAAACAACAATCAACACATGATCAACACCACAACATATGCATGACATGATGCACTTCAAATATGATGCATGTTATGCATGACATGGCAAGCACAACAATCAACTTCTACACATTAAGTGAAGCTCAATATGCAACGAGTTGCATATTGACGAAACTCCACATTCGAATATTTAGTTCACTCTCGTTTCGGTACACAACAATATTAAATGTTGTTAAACATGGCAAGAGGTGAAGCATAAGTAAACTACACATCTAGGCAAGTTTAAATGAGGCCGGAAACAACATATAGCATTTCCGGAGCGGCCCATATGTTAATTTCGAAATTGATGCAGATTTGAATTAAACATGTTTTATATTTATTAAACAGGAAAATAAAGTATACCATGCAATTCTACACGTCATTCTAGTCGATATACATATATAGATCATATAAACCGGAGCTACGGCCTAAAAGATATGACCATCACAAGATATATGCCATGAATGCAAAAATGCATGCAAACGTCAACCATAAACATATCAAATCATGGATGCAACAAGATATTATGAAACTACATGAGATTCTAAGCAAGTTTCATGTGAAACATGTTCAAAACGGAGCTACGGTTCAACCACAACAACCAACACAAGTTTTATTTCAAATCTGCCCAAAACAGCCACATAGCATATTGCACACATGATAACAAGTTACAATATTCTAAAATGCACAAACTAAGCATGGGGCAGTAGCATATAACACACACTTCATTTCATCTTCACATATCATACTCAAAAGAATCATGGAACACATGGTAGGAAGCTCACAACATGGCAATAAAATATAGCAGGTTAGGACTTAGTGAAAATCACAGTTTTTAGCATAGCAGATTTTCACGAAGGCATATTGGCAGCAATAAAACTATATGCTACAAGTCATATAATGGCATGAAAATTAACAGCATGGTAGTAGACATGATGCACTACAATTCATACCATGGTGGCAAGGTCTAATTATGCATAGAAACGTGGCTAGCATCATCACAACGTGGCATTATGAAGAAAACAGATTATCAGACAGTGAAAATTAGACTAGACATGTGCAGCAGTTTTTAACAGATTGACATATTGAACAACAGAATTAATTATGATGCTAAACCTATTCATGCAAACTATTGGCACAACATGATAGGCAACAACATGCTTAACAAAAGACTCCTTGGGAGCAACCCAAAAATACTCCTAGATCCATAGCAAATCACATGACAACATGGCAACAAAATAACAGTTTTTCAGACTTAGAAATATTTTGGACCCTCAAAACAGCACATTTTTATGGCATGTTGGCAACAAGAAAATAACACCTAAACATGGATTTCTATAGCAACCAAAATGACCAGGGCCTAGCACACATGTCCAAGGGCATATCTCATGTTCAAAATTATTTCATATCATGCATGGATTAATTCACACAAAATAAACAAAAGGGCATCATAGCAAAAATGACATGCACACAAATTGCTCAAATGACAAAACTAATTGCACAGATAAATTCTATAGATTTTTCTACCTCAAAATCATATATAATATGTGGGTTTCTATTAAAGAAACAATGACACGACAATTATGCGAGATTAGGACATAAACCGTTTTAACAAGTTATTTACGCAAATTAAATGCAAACATCACATCAAACACTTTATCATGCATGAAAAAGGGGGTATAAATAATCTACACATTTTACATATACGGTTTTGTTAATCCCGATGCATGGTTAAATATATATGCGCAATAATAAAAAAATATGGCATTTATGCGAATCCAAGAAAACAACATGTTAAACATTTTTATCATGCATCAAAGTGGGATATTATTGATCTACGCAAAATTCTGGACATTTTCATATATAAAATATTTCGATACGAAGCACGGTTAATTACTTATGGGCATTTTCAAAAAAACATGCATTATTTGAAATTCCTAAATGCACTGGTTAAATAGAAAAATCGCAGCAGGGAATTTTTTTACTATGCGGGCCGAATCTGGTGTGAACTGGGCTAACGGGCATGGCGTCATATAGCTATCTAGCGCACTAAGCGCTGCTTAGAGGGGCTGGGAGCAGGCTCACCTAGCGGCCATGGGCCGGCTTGGTGGTGATCTGGGCCGGCTCGGCTGACGACGGGGAAGGCCCACGCGGGTGAGGTCCGACGCTGGGCATCGTCCTCCCGATCCCGATCCCGCCTGGATCGAGAGATGCGGGGCCGACGGCAGCGTGAACAACGACGGCGAGGGGCGGCGATGGCGGAGCGGATCCGGCGCAAGGGAGGCCGGGATGGCTAGATCGGGTCGAGGGGCGCTGGATCCAAGCGCAGGTCGCCGGATCTGACCGGACAGCGGCTGGCGACGGCGGGGCTCCACGGCGGCGGGCGGATCGGCCACGACCGGATCTCGGGGACGCCTGGCGAGGGCGGGGCGTGCTGCGACGGACCGGTCGAGGTTGGCAGGAGGCGGCAATGACGGCGGGGCTCGCCGGAGCTCCGGCAGCGCGAAGGGGACGACGACCGGCGACGAGGGCGCGCACGGGGCTGGCGGCCCGGGAGCGAGCTAGGGTTTCGGCGGCACGCGAGCTCGCGCTGGCTCGGGCCGCGTCCGGACGTCGACGGCGCCCTTCGGGCCCGGGAGGGCCTGGCTCGGGCCCGGCGGGCCTGTGGTGGAGGCTGGGGTCTGCGGGGTGACGTGGTGGTCCCTGATTGGCCACAGGGATCGCTGCGGCGGCGCTAGGGCTGGCAGGGCTCGCCAAGTGGCGAGGAATGGCTGGGGCGGTGCGGAAAACGAGGTGGGGGCGGCTGGAGATAGGTGGAGGCTAGGGGTGTCCAAAAATGGCAGGTTGGGTGTCTATTTATAGACAAGGGGCTAGGGTTAGGAGATTTGCTCCGTTTTCGGACCGTTTGATCTCGATCGGATGGTCCGGAAGCGAAGGGGGGGGGCTAGTTGGGCTAGTGGGCTGTGGAGAGGTGGTTGGGCTGAGATGAGAGGGAAGACTTTTGGCCCGGCATAGAGTTTTATTAAACCGAAAACGTCCGATGATTTGACCGATGACGGCGCTGCTGCGGTTGACCGCTGGGGTATCAAACGACCTCTGATTGCGACGAAATTTGGAAGGCGGTCTACCTGCAATAAAACAAGACCGCACGCCAACTTTCGACCCAATCCGAGAATATTTTTCGCACGCTTTTGAAAACAATACTTTATCGATGCCGCGGGCGCGTGCTTGTGTAGTTGGACTCGAAACGGTCGTCGACGAGAACGGAGAGAACCGGCGACTACGAACGGATGCAGTTTTTCGAAAACGAGTGACGATGCTATGCGGATGATGCGAATGATGCGATGATGAATGCGACAACCAAACGAAACACATGACGACAAAGGAATAAGAGGGGAATCTTCTGGAGCGTCGGTCCCGGGCTGTTACAGCTTATGACCACATTGTGGTTGAAGCCTCGATCTGATTGACCACAGGTAAGGAGAAGGCGAGTTAGACGACTACAACAACATCGACCATTCTCCTTGTGTAGGTGAATGTGCCGAGGGAGAATGGGTCCCAGTTTTCTTTAGGGGCTTTTTTTTTTGAATTTCTTTTGGATACTGTTCACGTGAATGCATATTACTGATTTACTATTTTTGCTGTTTCGCTTTATTCGGGTGTGTTGCTCTATGTTACAATTCGGTTACTATTTCCATTTATGGTTTGAGTGGGTTAATGTTTTCGATTTATTTAGGTGTTGTTCGGTTTTACTGTTCTGGGTTATTCGGGTTTGTTGATCCAGCTTATGTGAGCTATTGTTTCGGTTAGAGTTCTGGGTTTATCGGATACTGTTCCGGTTTTGTTCGTGTAATTGTGGGGATACTGTTCATAGATATCATGTTGTAGAAAAGGACAGTAATCGGTCGAGAAATTATTTTTCCCACGGATTACTATTCATGCAAATATACTGTTTCGCTCTACTGTTTTCTTAGGAAAGGATCTGGAGACTATCGAAGCGGCTCTGCGTCGGTACGCCGATGGAGAGAAATCATGTGTATAAAAATTCTAAATTTAACCCTTCATATCAGGACGCGAGGGTGGAGGGGGGGGGGGGGGGGTGGGGAGGAATAATGTGTAAAAAAGGTCCCATCTTTTTCTTGGAATCATGCGTGTATTTTTTCTCCCGGGCATTGTTCACTGACGGGACTGTTCACGCATGGGATGGTGTCCGCGCTTTCTGTTCACGACCAGGAAACTGTTCATGCACACATATTGTTCATGAGTCAATAAAATCCAGCCTTTCTCAAAAACTAAAAAATGGTATACAATCACTGGTGGATCATAACATGCGTTTACAGGGTTTGAACAATCTCGCGGGGGGTTCCAAATGTTCTGCTTGGACAAACTTGTTTGCACAATGACATTCCAATGCTGATTTATATGGCAGGGTAACATGTGTCGATTTTGCAACGTACCTAATATTACCCATTAGGATTGAACTGTTTTGTTCTTCTATTTTTTCTGTAAGCCCTATGATATTTTACAACCCATCGCACTGTTCGATGTTTTTTTTTCCAAAGGGCATCTGATGCTATGTAGATCAAGGTTATTTCTGATTACCTGCGAGACTCCTACATATTATATCATGTGGAATTTCTTGTTCCTACGGTTAGGAGGATCCATTGCAACATCTCGCAATAAACAATTAGGCAAAAAGATTTTGATCATCACAATAATATTAGATATTGAAACCATGACTTATTACATAATCAGTTTATTCACTCTATAAAGCAACGGGCTCACAGAAACACATACTGGATACACTGTATGAAAGCATGCATGCATCCGTGATAGATCAGGCCCTTAGTTGCACTTGGGGCTCTGCACGAAGTTGCTAACTGGAAAGGACTGGTCGAAGGTGGCTGCATGCTCACTCCCGGTAAACCTGAGCTTGTCACCGACGCGTTGAACCGTGTGGAATGCAAGAAAATCCCACTCCACTTGTATCCTCACACCTCCTAGTTGGGTTATGGATCCGGGCCGGATAACCCCACTGACTATGCTGTCAAACCGAATCGGGTGTTGTCCGCCAGCAACTTGTTGGGAACGTTGTATGGGAAACAAAAAATTTCCTACGCACACGCAAGATCTATCCATGGTGATGAATATCTACGAGAGGGAAAGTGGATCTACATACCCTTATAGATCGCTAAGCAACGAGATGGAAGCGTTAAGAAACACGGTTGATGTAGTCGAACGTCTTCGCGATCCAAATCGCAATCCGTCCCGATCTAGCGCCGAACGGACGGCACCACCGCGTTCAGCACACATACAGCTCGATGACGATCTGCACCTTCTTGATCTAGCAAGAGGGGGCGGAGAGGTGGATGAGATCTCCAGCAGCACGACGGCATGGTGGTGGTGGTGGTGGAGTTATCCTGGCAGGGCTTCGCCTAAGCACTACCGAAATCTATTTGGTGGAGGAACTAGAGAATAGAGAACTAGCACGTGGCCGTGGGTTTTGGGGCTCTATTCCTCTAGTATATATAGGAGGGAGAGGGAGGAGCAAGCCTCCCTAGGGTTTCCCCTAGGGGTCGACCGAACCAGGGCAAGGAGGAGTCCAATCCACTTCCTACTAGGAAGTGGATTCATATTAGGAAGGAGTCCTATTCCTTCCTATCTCTACCTTTTTTCCTCTGGGGCATATGGGCCTTTATGGGGTCGGTTCCCCAGCCCATTAGGGGCTGGTGCGCCACCTCTTGGGCCCATGTGGCCCCCCGGGGTGGGTGGGCCCCACCTGGTGGACCCCGGGAACCCATTCGTCACTCCCGGTACACTATCGGAAATACCCGAAACTTTTCCGGAACCCAAATACCACTTTACTATATATAAATCTTTACCTCCGGATCATTCCGGAGCTCCTCGTGACGTCCGGGATCTCATCCGGGACTCCGAACAACCTTCGGTCACCAACACATATATCTCAATACTACCGAAACGTCACCGAACGTTAAGTGTGCAGACCCTGCGGGTTCGAGAACTATGTAGACATGACCGAGACACCTCTACGGTCAATAACCAATAGCGGGACCTTGATGCCCATATTGGTTCCTACATATTCTACGAAGATCTTTATCGGTTGAACCTCTATGTTAAGGATTCAGTTAATCCCGTATGCTGTTCCCTTTGTTCTTCGGTATGTTACTTGCCCGAGATTCGATCGTCGGTATCTCTATACCTAGTTCAATCTCGTTACCGGCAAGTCTCTTTACTCGTTCCGTAATACAAGATCCCGTGGCTAACACTTTAGTCACTTTGCTTGCAAGGCTTATTGTGATGTTGTATTACCGAGTGGGCCCTGAGATACCTCTCCGTCACACGGAGTAACAAATCCCAGTTTTGATCCATGCCCACTCAACAGACACCCTAGGAGATACCTGTAGAGCATCTTTATAGTCACCCAGTTACGTTGCGACGTTTGATACACACAAGGTATTCCTCCGGTGTCAGTGAGTTACATGATCTCATGGTTATAGGAACAGATACTTGACATGCAGAAAACTATAGCAATAAACTGACACGATCACATGCTACGTTCATAATTTGGGTCTTGTCCATCACATCATTCTCCTAATGATGTGATCCCGTTATCAAATGAAATCTCATGTCTATGGCTAGGAAACCTTGACCATCTTTGATCAACGAGCTAGTCTACTAGAGGCATAGTAGGGACACAGTGTTGTCTATGTATCCACACATGCAATTGAGTTACCAATCAATACAATTATAGCATGGATAATAAACGATTATCATGAACAAGGAAATATAATAATAACCACTTTATTATTGCCTCTAGGGCATAATTCCAACAGTCACCCACTTGCACTAGAGTCAATAATCTAGTTGACATCACTATGTGATTTACATTGTAATGAATCTAACACCCATACAGTTCTGGTGTTGATCATGTTTAGCCCTTGGAAGAGGTTTAGTCAACGGGTCTGCGACATTCAGATCGTGTGCACTTTGCAAATATTTATGTCCTCCTCCTTGATATAATCGCGGATGGAATTGAAGCGTCGCTTTATGTGTTTGGTCCTCTTGTGAAACCTTGGTTCCTTGGCCAGAGCAATGGCACCAGTGTTGTCACAGAACAAAGTCATTGGGTTTAGTGCACTGGGCACTACTCCAAGATCTGTCATGAACTCCTTCATCCAGACACCTTCCTTCGCCGCCTCCGAGGCAGCGATGTACTCCGCTTCGCATGTAGAATCAGCTACCACGCTCTGCTTGGAACTGCACCAGCTTACCGCACCCCCATTGAGAATAAATACGTATCCAGTTTGAGACTTAGAGTCATCCGGATCAGTGTCAAAGCTTGCATCGACGTAACCCTTTACGATGAGCTCTTGATCACCTCCATAAACGAGAAACATATCCTTAGTCCTTTTGAGGTACTTAAGGATATTCTTGACCGCCGTCCATTGTTCCATTCCTGGATCACTTTGAAACCTTCCGGCCATACTTATGGCAAGGCTGGCATCGGGTCTTATGCACATCATTGCATACATGATAGAGCCTATGGCTGAAGCATAGGGGACGACACTCATCTTTTCTGTATCTTCTGCAGTCACTGGGCATTGAGTCTTACTCAACTTCACACCTTGCAATACTGGCAAGAACTCCTTCTTGGACTCATCCATTTTGAACTTCTTCAAAACTTTGTCAAGGTATGTGCTCTGCGAAAGTCCTATCAAGCGTCTCGATCTATCTCTATAGATCTTGATGCCTAATATGAAAGCAGCTTCTCCTAGGTCCTTCATTGAAAAACTCTTGTTCAAATATTCCTTTATGCTTTCCAACATTTCTATATTGTTTCCAATCAGCAATATGTCATCCACATATAATATTAGAAACGCTATAGAGCTCCCACTCACTTTCTTGTAAATACAAGCTTCTCCGTAAACTTGTATAAACCCGAACGCTTTGATCACCTCATCAAAGCGAAGACTCCAACTCCGAGATGCTTGCACCAGTCCATAAATGGATCGCTGGATCTTGCAAACTTTGTCAGCATTCTCTGGATAGACAAAACCTTCTGGTTGCATCATATACAACTCTTCCTTAAGGAAACCGTTAAGGAACGCTGTTTTGACATCCATCTGCCAAATTTCATAATCGAAAAATGCAGCTATTGCTAACATGATTCTGACGGACTTAAGCATCGCTACGGGTGAGAAGGTCTCATCGTAGTCAACTCCTTGAACTTGTGAAAACCCCTTTGCCACAAGTCGAGCTTTATAGACGGTAACATTACCGTCCGCGTCCGTCTTCTTCTTAAAGATCCATTTATTCTGAATGGCCTTTCGCCCTTCAGGCAATACTTCCAAAGCTCATACTTTGTTTTCATACATGGATCCCATCTCGGATTTCATGGCCTCTAACCATTTCTCGGAATCCGGGCCCATCATCGCTTCTCCATAGCTCGTAGGTTCATCGTTGTCCAACAACATGTCCTAACCATGTAGAGATCGGGCATGCCCTTTGTTTGCATATTTTGATGATTTTTTTGAGTCAATGAATCCACCATTTCTCAAAATATAAAAACTGGTATACAATCACTGGCAGACCATAACATGCGTTTACAGGGTTTGAACAATGGGGGAGGGGGATCTATAGCAGGATTTGCATCCTACCTGAGCATCTCCAACAGGCGCGCGAAAGATGGCGCGGCGCGGTAAAAACCTAGTTTTTCACGCGCGCGGGGTCGGGAGCGCGCTCCAGCAGAGGCGCGAAACGGCGGCGCGCTAAAAAAATTCGCGCGCGCGGGAAAAGCGGCCGCCCACGCGCTAACTTTGGCACGCGTTTCCGCGCACGCTCTATATATTGGGCGCCGCCGTGCCCGTGCTCCACCCCACTTCTCCCCGCGCCTCGTCCCCGCCCCGCCTTCTCCGCGCACCTCTCGCCGCCGCCGCGCCTTCTCCCCGCGCCTCGTCGCCGTCCCGCCTTCTCCCGTCGCCGCGCCATGCCACCGCGCCCCCGGAGCATCTCGGGCTTCCGCGGTCTCCGCGAACGCCCGTCCGACATGTTCTACGCCAAAATTCGCTCCGGCAACACGCTTCTCGGCCTCAGCACCTACGAGACCGCCCATGAGGCCGCCCGCGTGTACGACGCGGCGGCGTGGGACCTCCGGCGGCCTCGTTCACAGATGAACTTCGACGACGTCCGATCGGCTGAAGAGGCGCGGTAGGTCGCGCCTCCCCCGCGTTTGGCCACCGAGGCGAACCGCCGCGCCGCACGTAATCGGGAGCGCCGGCTGTTGATCGCCCGGAGGGACGAGGACGCCATGGCAGAGTGGCACCGCCAGCATCCGGAGGACGTTATTGCCGAGCATGAGTTCTACGCGAGCAGGAGGGCGCAACGTGTTGCCGAATGCCTAGACAAGCGTAGGCGCAAGGCATTGGATATTTCCCACGTAGAGATGGAGAACGACCCCTAGGACCCGAACGACGACCGATACGTGGACGCATTTCTTACGACGTCCAATGACACCACCGAGGAGGATGATGAAGAGTAGTCTAGGCGCATTTTTATTTTACTAGCGTTTTTCATTTGTATCGTACGAACTGCATGTGGTGTTGGGCTTGATGTATGGTATAATCTTAATCGTTAATTTTTGTTGTTTGATCTTTTGATTTTATATTGAATAATTTCATAGCGTTGCCTGCTCGTGCGCGCTGCATTTTCCAGCGCCTGCTGGAGCGGCTCGCGCGTGCAATATTTTGCAGCGGGCGCTGGAGCCAGCGCTCTGCTGCGCGCAAAAAGTTGCTATTTCGACGCTATAAAAGTTATTTTAGCACGTCGCGCGTTGCGCGCCTGTTGGAGATGCTCTTAGAAATCATACATGCTGCACCGCATATTCAAATATCTTACCAAACGTTCTACTTAGACAAACTTTTTTGCACAATGACACTCCAATGCTAATTTATATGGCAGTGTCACATGTGCCAATTTCGAAACGTATACCTAATATTAACCATTATTCAAAATAATGACTGAGCTGTTTTGATCTTCTATTTTTCCTGTAAGCTCTACGATATTTAATAACTCATCGCACACCATTGGATAGTTTTTTTCCAAAGGGCATCTGATACTATTTAGATCAAAGTTATTTCTAGTTACCTGCGTGATTCTGACAAAGTATATCATGTGGAATTTCTTGTTCCTATAGTTAGGAGGAACCGTTGCAACATCTCTCAATAAAAGATTGGGCAAATAAAATCTGATCACCACAATAAAATTAGTTCTTGAAATCATGTCTTATTAGATAATCAGTTTATTCACTCTACAAAGCAACGGACTTACAGAGACACATATTAGTTACATTGTATGAAAGCATGCATGCATCCCTAATCGATCAGGCCCTTAGCTGCACTTGGGGCTCTGCACAAAGTTGCTAACCGGAAAGGACTGGTCGAAGGTGGCTGCATGCTCACTACCAGTAAACCTGAGTTTGTCACCGACGCGTTGAACCGTGTGGAATGCAAGAAAATCCCACTCCACTTGTATCCTCACGCCGCCCAGTTGGGTTATGGATCCGGGCCGGATAACCCCACTTACTATGCTGTCAAACCGAATCGTGTGTTGTCTGCCAGCAACCGTAACGTTGAAGTGGCATGAGGCGGGGAGGGTCACCTCAACGGCACCCCCGTGGTTCACGTACGACTTCACGCCCTGAGGCAGGAGAGCCCGCGGGAAGTTGTTTTTCACCAAAAGGTCGTACGCCGTGTCGGAGGTGGCCGCTTGGAGGATGGAAGACATGAAGACGATGAGGAGCAGATGCTGGATGGCCATGGCTAACTGTTGCTTACGAATTATATCAATATTGGAATGTGAGGAATGGGGAAGTGCGTGTAGACTGAGGCCCTGGCCACGTATTATATATGCTGCCCAATGAAATCAAAGACAATCAACTTTTAATTGCATTTATTTTGTCCCTAATTATCTTCCTTCAATCGCCTCATCAAATACGCTAAATATAGCATCCAATTAAATCATATTTATTTCTGGCCTAGTTAGGGCATTTTCAATGCAGGGCGCCTGTAGAGGCGCTTAGGCAAATAAAATAAATATCTTAAAATTAAAAACTCACGTAAGCATTCTCTGTTCCAACGCTAGCTGCCAACATAGGCGCTAACAAACTCCAACAAACGTGGTTGTTGCGCTCAGATTTTATCTCGTATGGCAAGCAAACTACCCAAGCGCTGGACTCCTACTCTTGCGTCGATGCCAAAATATAAGCGCCGGACTCCAGGATTACCAGGCGCAACTGCCAGTCTGGCCGGGAATTCAATCCTAGCGCCTCCAGTTAGCACCGCCCATTGGAGATGCCCTTAAACATCCCATAGTTAGTGGTTTTTCCAAATTTGAAACGTTCCTTAAATCTGCATAATTAATACGTACCATAATATGAGATTGAAAACATATCTGCACCTATTAATAAAGGGAGGGATTCTGCCCCACCGTCGCACATTTTATAGAAAGACCCTGCCTTTTCGATAATTAACTCGCAGTCCATCTTTAAGTCAGAACGAATCGTTTTTTGCATTTTACACAAAATCCACTGTCTTTTATGCTAATTAACCCACGGTCCATCTTTAAGTCACAGTGAATGTTTTTTTTGCAGTTTTATATAAACCCCTCTGATATCTGCGTTAATCACCCCACAATCTATTAAGAATAAAAAATGTCTTCAAATAACCATATCTTTTAAACCGTAACTTCAATTTTAACATGTTATATATCAAATTTAAATAAAAAAATGTAAATTTTGAATATGATGTTATTTTAAATGTTAAATATATTTAAAATTCTATTTAGGATGCAACGTTAATCAATGGTACACAATCCGTCTTTATTTCGTACTGACACGGATCCTATTGCAAATGAACATGCCGCGCACAATGTTGTGTGCAGGTTGGCAAGGAGCGAGCAATGGAAAAGATTATAATCCTTGGGCATGTTGTACTTGCACCTGGTTCTTTATTTGTACATGTTTCATGATCTAAGACCCTACATACGTACCTTTTCTTGACGAATTCCACGTGCATACTTACCAACGGACTACACATTTTTTTGTAGTGAATACACAAACAATTTTTATAGGATGTACATACACTTATAAAATTCATGAACATCAGAACTACATGAATGTTTATTTTGAAAATATGCAAAAAAAAATTGTGATGGTCATGAACGTTAATATTGGAACCGATGAGTGGGATCTTAGTTTGTGTTTCATCTGTAACGGTGATACATATAGGCTTTCTTAAATAAACTTAATTTATAGATGTGGCCTCCTCAGTGTCGAATGACACCACTTAGATGTTGCCTGAGTGTGGTCGTAGGTGCACTCCATCAATATGACGAGTCAGAATCAAAATTGAATCGCAATGAAAATAGTGGCTCAATTAAATTGCTTACTCTCCCGTTGTAATGGACAGGCATGTTTGCTAGTATCCTATATGTACCTAGTTCATCCCCACTATTTCCATTATCTTAACATGGCACACATGCCACATCAAAAGTCCACCACAACATGCATGAGAATTATTTTTTATTATTAATTGATCCCCACTAATCTTCTATATCCAAATACCTAGCCCCCACTAACAAATTTCTCTCAACATGTAAGCATGCTACCTCATCACACAACATGCATGGAAAAAGGCCCACTCCCACTAAACCTATTTCTTTCAACATGCAAGCATGTCACAACATCATGCAACATGTATGGGAAAAGAACCACCTCAACATGCAAACATACATGAGAATTGTCATTTCGTTTTATATTTAATAAATAATAAACAACTATACAATAATCAAACACAATAACTAAGATGTATCAATTTTAGCTCTTATATTATTACTTAAGATATTTATGTTTCATGCGGTGAATCTCATTGAAAAATGTTGCAAAATATTCCCGCAACCAAGTGTGGGGCATCATCTAGTTCTATTTATTTCTGTTGGGGAACGTTGTATTGGAAACAAAATTTTCCTACGAACACTCAAGATCTATCTATGGAGATGCATAGCTACGAATAGGGGAGTGTATCTACATACCATCGTAGATCGCTAAGCGGAAGCGTATATAACTCGGTTGATGTAGTCGTACTCTTCATGATCCAATCGCGATCCGATGCGATCTAGCGCCGAACGGACTGCATCTCCGCGTTCAGCACACGTGCGGCTCATGACGTCTCCTCCTTCTTGATCCATCAAGCGAGGGAGGAGAAGTAGATGGGATCTCAACTAGCACGACGGCGTGGTGGAGATGGTGGTGGAGCAATCCCGGCAGGGCTTCGCCAAGTGTTACCGTAGATGCGATCTGAGGAGAAAATGGAGTAACGGGAGAGGGAGGGCTGCCACCGGGGCGTAGGAATTGGTGTGTGCAGCCCTCCCCTCCACTATATATAGGAGGCAAAGGGGAGAGGGGAGGCGCAGCCTTGACCCCTCCTCCAACGGAGGGGCCGGCGGCCAAGGGAGAGTCCTCCCTTTACAAGGAAGGGAGCAATCCCCCTACTCCAAGGCACCTCTGGGGTGACTTGTCCCTTTGGGACTCTTTCCCCCAAGCCTAATCCTTTAGGGGCTGATGCACCTGGCCCATGATGGCTAGGGCGCACCCCCTATGGCCCATGTGGGCCCACGGGGCAGGTGGACCCCCGGAACCCTTTTCAGCACCCCGGTACACTACCGATAATGCCCGAAACTTTTCCGGCAACCAAAATAGGACTTCCCCTATATAAATCTTTACCTCCGGACCATTCCGGAACTCCTCGTGATGTCCGGGATCTCATCCGGGACTCCGAACAAGATTCGGTCACCAACATACATATCCCAATACTACTCTAGCGTCACCGAACGTTAAGCGTGCGGACCCCGCGGGTTCGAGAATCATGTAGACATGACCGAGACACCTCTCTGGCCAATAACCAATAGCGGGACCTGGATGACTATAGTGGTTCCTACATATTCCACAAAGATCTTCATCGGTCGAACCACGATGTCAAGGATTCAATTAATCCCATATGAAGTTCCCTTTGTCTAGCGGTATGTTACTTGCCCGAGATTCGATCGTCGGTATCTCCATACCTAGTTCAATCTCGTTACCGGCAAGTCTCTTTACTCGTTCCGTAACACAAGATCCCATGACTAACTCCTTAGTCACATTGCTTGCAAGTTTCTTGTGATGTTGTATTACCGAGAGGGCCCAGAGATATCTCTCCATCATACGGAGTGAAAAATCCCAGTCTCGATCCATGCCAACCCAACAGTCACCCTTAGAGATACCTGTAGAGTACCTTTATGATCACCCAGTTACGAAGTGACGTTTGATACACACAAGGCATTCCTCCGGTGCCAGGGAGTTGCATGATCTCATGGTCTTAGGAATAGATACTTGACATGAAGAAAGCAGTAGCAATAAACTAATACGATCAGCTATGCTTATAGTTGGGTCTTGTCCATCACATCATTCTCCTAATGATGTGACCTTATTATCAAATGACAACTCATCTCTATGGTTAGGAAACTTTAACCATCTTTGGTCAACGAGCTAGTCTGGTAGAGGCTCACTAGGGACACGGTGTTGTCTAATTATACACACATGTATCTGAGTTTCCGATCAATACAATTCTAGCATGGATAATAGACGTTTATCATGAACAGGGAAATATGATAATAACCAATTTATTATTGCCTCTAGGGCATATTTCCAACAGTCTCCCACTTGCACTAGAGTCAATAATCTAGTTCACACTGCCATGTGATTCACACCCAATGAGTTCTGGGGTTTGATCTTGTGTTGCTTGTGAGAGAGGTTTTAGTCAACGGGTCTACAACATTCAGATCCATGTGTACTTTGCAAATCCTTATGTTATACTGTAGATGCTGATATCACGCTCCACTTGGAGCTATTCCAAATGAATGCTCCACTATACGTATCCGGTTTGCTACTCAGAGTCATCCGGATCGATGTCAAAGCTTGCATCGACGTAATCCTTTACGACGAACTCTTTATCATCTCCATAATCGAGAAACATTTCCTTAGTCCTCTAGTTACTAAGGATAATTTTGACCGCTGTCCAGTGATCCACTCCTGGATCACTCATGTACCCCCTTGCCAAACACGTGGCAAGGCACACATCAGGTGCGGTACACAGCATGGCATACCGTATAGAGCCTATGGCTAAGGCATAGGGGACGACCTTCGTCCTTTCTCTTTCTTCTGCCATGGTCGAGGTTTGAGTCTTACTCAACTTCACACCTTACAATACAGGCAAGAACTCCTTCTTTGACTGATCCATTTTGAACTCCTTCAAAATCTTGTCAAGGTATATAGTCATTGAAAGTCTTATCACACGTCTTGATCTATCTCTATAGATCTTGATGCCCAATATTTAAGCAGCTTTTTCCAGGTCTTCCTTTGAAAAAACTCCTTTCAAACAACCCTTTATGCTTTCCAGAAATTCTACATCATTTACAATCAACAATATGTCATCCACATATACTTATCAGAAATGATATAGTGCTCCTACTCACTTTCTTGTAAATACAAGTTTCTTATAAACTTTGTACAAACCCAAAAGAGCTTTGATCACCTCATCAAAGCGCATATTCCAACTCTGAGATGCTTGCACCAGTCCATAGAAGGATCACTCGAGCTCGCATGCCTTTTAGCATCCTTAGGATTGACAAAACCTTCTGGTTGTATCACATACAACCTTTCCTCAAGGAAACTGTTAAGGAAACGATGTTTTGACATCCATCTACCAGATTTCATAATCGAAAAATGCAGCAACTGCTAACATAATCCCAACAAATTTTGACATTGCTACGGGTGAGAAAGTCTCATCATAGTCAACTCCTTGAACTTGTCGGAAACCTCTTTGTGACAAGTCGAGCATTATAGATAGTGATATTACTACCAACTTCTGTCTTCTTAAAGATCCATTTATCCTTAATGGCCTGCCGGTCATCGGACAAGTCTACGATAGTCCACACTTGGTTATCATACATGGATCCTATCTCGGATTACATGGCCTCTAGCCATTTGTCGGAATTTGGGCCCACCATTGCTTCTTCATAGTTCATAGGCTCATCGTTGTCTAACAAAATGACTTTCAAGACAGGATTACCGCACCACTCTTGGCAGTACGTGTCCTTGTCGACCTACGAGACTCAGTAGTAAATTGATTCGAAGTTTCATGATCATCATCATTAGCTTCCTCTTCAATTGGTGTACGCATCACAGGAACACTTTTCTGTGTTGCGCTACTTTCCAATTCAAGTGAAGATTCGATAACCTCATCAAGTTCTACCTTCCTCCCACTCACTTCTTTCGAGAGAACGTCCTTCTCTGGAAAGGATACATTCTTGGCAACAAAGACCTTGCCTTTGGATCTGTGATAGAAGGTATACCCAATATTTTCTCTAGGATATCTTATGAAGATGCACTTTTCCGCTTTGGGTTCGAGCTTATCAGACATAAGTGTCGTATCCCCAAACTCTAAGAAATGACAACTTAGGTTTCTTGCCAAACCATAATTCATACGGTGTCATCTCAACGGATTTAGATGGTGCCCTATTTAAAGTGAATGTAGTTGTCTCTAATGCATAACCCCAAAACTATATTTAGTGGAAAATCGGTAAGAGACATCATAGAACGCACGATATCCAATAGAGTATGGCTACGACGTTCGAACACACCATTACACTGTGGTGTTCCAGGTGGCGTGAGTTGTGAAAAAATTTCCACATTGTCTTAAATTGCATACCAAACTCGTAACTCAGATATTCACCTCCACGATCATATCGTAGACATTTTATCTTCTTGTCACGATGATCCTCAACTTCACTCTGAAATTGCTTGAACTTTTCAAACGTTTCAAACTTGTGTTTCATTAAGCAATTATACCCATATCTACTCAAATCATCAATGAAGATAAGAAAATAACGATATCCATCGCACGCTTCAATACTCATTGGACAACACACATCAGTATGTATGATTTCCAACAAATCACCCACCCGCTCCATTGATCCGGAAAACGGGGTTTTCGTCATCTTGCCCTGAGGCATGGTTCGCATGTATCAAGCGATTAAAAATCGAGTGATTCCAAAAGTCCATCAGCATGGATTTCTTCATGCGCTTTACACCAATATGACCTTTAGTGGTAGTGCCACAAGTATGTGGTACTATCATTATTAACTCTGCATATTTTGGCATCAATATTATGAACATGTGTATCACTACGATCGAGATTCAATAAACCATTCACATTGGGTGCATGACCATAGAAGGTATTATTCATGTAAACAGAACAAGCATTATTCTCGGACTTAAATGAATAACCGTATTGCAATAAACACGATCTAATCATGTTCACGCTCAACGCAGACACCAAATAACATTTATTTAGGTTCAACACTAACCCCGAAGGTAGAGGGAGCGTGCGATGGTGATCACATCAACCTTGGGAACACTTCCAACTCACATTGTCACCTCGCCCTTAGCTAGTCTCCGTTTATTCCGCAGCTTTTGTTTCGAGTTACCAATATTAGCAACTGAACCGGTATCTAATACCCAGGCGCTACTAGGAGTACTAGTAAGGTACATATCAATGACACGTATATCAAATATACTTTTGTTGACGTTGCCAGCCTTCTTATCTACCAAGTATTTGGGGTAGTTCCGCTACCAGTGACCGTTTCCCTCATAATAGAAGCACTTAGTCTCGGGTTTGGGTTCAACCTTCGGTTTCTTCACTGGAGTGGCAACTGTCATTCTTGGAGTTTGCCTTCTTGCCCTTGCCCTTCTTGAAACTAGTGGTCCGGTTAACCATCAACACTTGATGCTCCTTCTTGATTTCTACCTTCGCGGCCTTAAGCACCATGAATAGCTCAGGGATCATCATCTCCATCCCTTGCATGTTATCGTTCATCACAAAGCTCTAGTAGCTTGGTGACAGTGACTGGAGAACTCTGTCAATCACTATCTTATCTGGAAGATTAACTCCCACTTGATTCAAGCGATTTTAGCACCCCGATTTCTACTACGCAACTTTATTCTTGTAGACTCGTGTTGGGCATCCAAGCGCAGAGTTTTGTAGGACAGTAGCAATTTTCCCTCAAGTGGATGACCTAAGGTTTATCAATCCGTGGGAGGTGTAGAATGAAGATGGTCTCTCTCAAACAACAAATACTTGCAACCCGACGCGAAAGAGAGGTTGTCAATCTCTCTACGGTAAATAGATAGATTAGGTAGTGATAGATAGGAGAGATAGATCTCTCAAGTACACAAATAAAAAGAGTAAATATGCAGCAATATATTTTTGGGTTTTTGGTTTTGTAGATCTGAAAACAAAGATTGCAAAAAAAGTAGATCGAAAAGTAATATGATGGAAAAGTAGACCCGGGGGCCGTAGGGTTCACTAGTGGCTTCTCTCATGAGTATAGCACACGGTGGGTGAACAAATTACTATTGGGCAATTGATAGAAAATCGAATAGTCATGACGATATCAATGGCGATGATCATTATATAGGCATCACGTCCAAGATAGATAGACCGACTCCTGCCTGCATCTACCTCTATTACTCCACACATCGACCGCTATCCAACATGCATCTTGTGTATTAAGTTCATGGAAAAACGGAGTAATGGAATAAGAACGATGACATGATGTAGACAAGATCTATTCATGTAGGAATAGACCCCATCTTTTTATCCTTAATAGCAACGATACATGCGTGTCTTGCTGCCCCTTCTGTCACTGGGAAAGAACACCGCAAGATCGAACCCATCACAAAGCACCTCTTCCCATGGCAAGAAAAATCGATCTAGTCAGCCTAACTAAACCAAAGATTCGAAGAAGAAATACGATGCTATAAGTAATCATGCATATAAGAGATCAAAGAAGACTCAAATAATATTCATGGATAGAAACTGATCATGAACTCAAAATTCATCGGATCCCAACAAACACACCGCAAAAGTTTACATCAAATAGATCTCCAAGAGACGATTGTATTGAGAATCATAAGAGAGAGAGAGAGAGAAGAAGCCATCTAGTTACTGCCTACGGACTCGTAGGTCTATGGTGGACTACTCACACATCAACGGAGAGGCACCTATGAGGAAGATGAACCCCTCCGTGATGGTGTTTAGATTGGATCTCGCGGTTCTGGAATTTGCGGCGGCTGGAATTATGTTTCGTCGACTCCCCTAGGGTTTTTGGAATATTTGGGAATTTATAGGCATCAGAGGCGGTGCGGAAGGGGGCCGAGGAGGGCACAACCCATCAGGACGCGCCAGGGCCCCCCTGGCGCGCCCTGGTGGGTTGTGCTCTCCACAGCCCACCTCTCCGGCAGTTGTTTGGCCCACTGGGTGTCTTCTGGTCCAGAAAAAATCTCCAAAAAGTTTCGTCGCGATTGGACTCCATTTGGTATTGATTTTCTGCGAAGTAAAAAACAAGCAAAAACAGCAACTGGCACTTTGGCACTATGTCAATAGGTTAGTCCCAAAAATGATATAAAGTTGTTATAAAATGATTGTAAAACATCCAAGAATGATAATATAACTGCATGGAACAAGCAAAAATTATAGATACGTTGGAGACGTATCAGCATCCCCAAGCTTAATTCCTACTCGTCCTCGAGTAGGTAAATGATAAAAACAAAATTTTTGATGTGGAATGCTGCCTAACATGTTCATCACATTCTTTTCTTTTGTATAGCATGGACATTTGGACTTATAATGATTCAAAGCAATAGTCTAGTTTTAACATAATGACTTCAATACTCAAGCATGTCAACAAACAACCATGTCTTTCAAAATATCAACACTAAAGAAAGTTATCCCTAGCCCATCATGCTCAATCATTGATCCATTCATGAAACACCCTCAAATATTAGCTATGCCCAATGCTCAAGTACGATCATAGTGCCCCCTAGTTGGTGCTTATAAGAGAAGATGGAGACTCAAAGCAAAAAATATAAATTGCATAAAGTAAATAGATAGGCCCTTCGCTGAGGGAAGTAGGGATTTGTAGAGGTGCCAGAGCTCAAGGTTTAAAATTGAGAGAGAAAAATATTTTGGGTGGCATGCTTTTCCTGTCAACGAAAACGACAAAGTAGCTCACAATACTTTCCATGCTAGATATATCATAGGCGGTTCCCAAACAGAAAATAAAGTTTATTCCTTTTTCCACCAAACTTTCACTTTCCATGGCGGGCCGTATCCACGGTTGCCTTCCATACCAACACTTTCCAAGGAATTTATTATTTGACAACATAAAGTAAATATTTTTTCTTTTTCATTTCGGGAATGGGCATCACTATTACCGCCACACTCTCGTGCAATGACAAGTGAATAAACACTCATCTTGAGAATAACACATCTAGCATGGAAAAATATTGGACACTCCCCACCGTTTCATGAGCGGTACGGGCACACAAAAGAGAAAATTTATTTTGAAAATTTAGAGATGGCACATACAAATTTGCTTGGAACGACATGGAAATACCGCATATAGGTAGGTATGGTGAACTCATGAGGCAAAACTTGGTTTAAGGATTTTGGATGCACAAGTAGTATTTCTACTTAGTACAAATGAAGGCTAGCTAATAGATTGGGAAGCAACCAAACCAAGAAACGAAAAATCACATAAGTGAGCATTGAACATAACTAACACCGAATAATGCACTACAAGTAGGATGTAACTTCATTGCATAGCTATTGACTTTCGTGCATGCATAGGGAATCACAAACCTTAACACCAATATTCCTACTAAGCATAATTACTCACTAACATGACTCACATATTACTATCATCATGTTTCCAAACTATTACAAGGAATCAAGTTTAATTTGTCCAATGATCTTCATGAAAGTTTTTATTATATCCTCCTTGGATATTTATCACTTTGGGACTAGTGTCATATATTGCCATTGCTTTTTGGCAAGCTCAAACAAATTTAAGTGAAGCACATGAGCATAAAGATTTCATCTCTCAAAAAGGTATAAGTGAAGCATGAGCGGATTTCTACAAAATTTACTAACTCTCAAATTAATCTAAGTGAAGCATAAGAGTATTTCTACAAAAGTTTCCAAGCACACCGTGCTCAAAAAGATATAAGTGAAGCGCTAGAGCAATTTCTATAGCTCAAAAAGTTTAAGTGAAGCACATAGAGCAATTCTAACAAATCATAGCATGATTGTGGCTCTCTCAAATAGATGTGTACAGCAAGGATACAAAGGAAAAACTAACAAACAAATCAAGCAAAGATACAAGACGCTCCAAGCAAAACACATGATATGTGACGAATAAAAATATAGCTCCAAGTAAAATACCGATGGTCGTTAGAAGAAAGAGGGGATGCCACTCGGGGGCATCCCCAAGCTTAGTTGCTTGTTACTCTTTGGATATATCTTGGGGGTGCGGTAGCATCCCCAAGCTTAGGCTTTTGCTACTCCTTATTCCTTCATCCATCGTGATCTCACCAAAAACTTGAAAACTTCAATCACACAAAACTCAACAAAATCTTCGTGAGATCCGTTAGTATAAGAAAGCAAATCACTACTTTAGGTACTGTTGCAAACCCATTCAAATTTTATAATTGCATTATACCTACTGTATTTTAACTTTACCATGGCTTATACCCCCCAATACAAACCATAGATTCCTCAAAACAAGCACACAATGCAACAAAAACAGAATCTGTCTTAAACAGAACAGTCTGTAGTAATCTGTACTATACCCATACTTCTGTAACTCTAAAAATTCTAAAAAATTAGGACGACGTAAGGAATTTGTATAGCAACACTGTGTTAAAATTTAAGCTCAAGATCACGTTCCAGCAAAACAATGAAAATCCATATACTGGACGCAAAGTTTCTGTTTCAGATTCAGCATCACTTCTACTCATCCTATGAATCATCCTAACGGTTCTACTTGGCACAAATACTAAATAAACCATAAAAACACAATCATAACAGAGGCATAATTGTGTCAACACTCAAAAACAGAAAGGAAAAAGCAAAAATTTATTTATTCATTGGGTTGCCTCCCAACAAGCGCTATCGTTTTACGCCCCTAGCTAGGCATATTGGATAGATTCAAGTATTGTCATCTTTGGTTTTGGCCACTTTTGTGAGGGCCTTCTCGAATCCGGGGGGCTCTTTCCGCTTCCCCAAATTTTCAGGAGAAGAAACCATCTTAAGATCCAAAATATACAAATGCTTATTGCAAAGGGTAATCAAAGTATTCAAACGATTGAGGTTCCCACTAATATGCTTGAGGGGTTCGTGATATTTTTGTAACTCGACCAAGTGCTTATGTAAGTCACCCAATTTGTCGAGAATTTGAACTCCCTCTTATGAAAAAGCAAGCCCCTTTTTTGGTGGAGGAACCCCCAAAATCCCTTCCAAAACTTCATAAGCGGCGTTTGCATCAAGTTAAATAAAATTCCCTTTTGAGGCAAAATCCAAAAGCTCTCTTTGATGCAAAGCCAATCCAATGTAAAAATTTCTAAGCAAGACTTTTGGATCTCCTTTTAGATTGGAAAGACGATAAGTTCCATTAGCCTATACCAGGCATCTTTCAGATTTTCCCCTTGTTTTTGTTTGAAGTATAAAACTTGAAATTCTGGTGACAGAGGGGGAGTAGTGACGCTAGTTGATACGTCTCCATCGTATCTACTTTTCCAAACTCTTTTGCCCTTGTTTTGGACCCTAATTTGCATGATTTGAATGAAACTAACCCGGACTGACGCTGTTTTCAGCAGAATTGCCTTGGTGTTATTTTTGTGCAGAAATAAAAGTTCTCGGATTGACCTGAAAATTTACGTAGAATATTTTTGGAATTAATAAAAAATACTGGCGAAAGAATCAACTGGAGGGGGTCCACCACCTGGCCACAAGCCAGGGGGCGCCCCCCCCTAGGGCGCGCCCCCCTGTCTTGTGGGACCCCAGGAGCTCCTCCGACCTCAACTCCAACTCTATATATTCCTATTCGGGGAGAAAAAAATCAAGGAGAAGAGTTCATCGCGTTTCATGATACGGAGCCGCCACCACCTCCTGTTCTTCCTCGGGAGGGCAGATCTGGGGTCCGATTTTGGCTCCGGAGAGGGGAAATCGACGTCGTCGTCATCACCAACCATCCTTCATCACCAATTTCATGATGCTCTCCGCCGTTCGTGAGTAATTCCATCGTGGGCTTGCTGGACGGTGATGGGTTGGATGAGATTTACCATGTAATCGAGTTAGTTTTGTTAGGGTTTCATCCCTAGTATCCACTATGTTCTGAGATTGATGTTGCTATGACTTTGCTATGCTTAATGCTTGTCACTAGGGCCCGAGTGCCATGATTTCACATCTGAACCTATTATGTTTTCATGAATATATATGTGTTCTTGATCCCATCTTGCAAGTTATAGACACCTATTACGAGTTATGATCCGCATCCCCCAGGGTGACAATAACTGGGATTCTTTCCGGTGATTACCGTAGTTTGAGGAGTTCATGTATTCACTAAGTGCTAATGCTTTGGTCCGGTTCTCTATTAAAAGGAGGCCTTAATATCCCTTAGTTTCCGTTAGGACCCCGCTGCCACGGGAGGGTAGGACAAAAGATGTCATGCAAGTCTTTTCCATAAGCACGTATGACTATATACGGAATACATGCCTACATTATATTGATGAATTGGAGCTAGTTCTGTGTCACCCTATGTTATAACCGTTGCATGATGAATGCCATCCGACATAATTATCCATCACTGATCCATTGCCTACGAGCTTTTCATATATTGACCTTTTCTAAGTTACTTTTCCGTTGCTACTGTTACAATCACTACAAAACTGCTACTGTCACTTTTGCCACCGTTACCGCTACTTCCATACTACTTTGCTACTGAATACTTTGCTGCAGATATTAAGTCTTTCAGGTGTGGTTGAATTGACAACTCAGCTGCTAATACTCGATAATATTCTTTGGCTCCCCTTGTGTCGAATCAATAAATTTGGGTTGAATACTCTACCCTCGAAAACTGTTGCGATCCCCTATACTTGTGGGTTATCAAGACCCTTTTCTGGCGCCGTTGCCGGGGAGCATAGCTCTATTCTCCGAGTCACTTGGGATTTATATCTGTTGATCACTATGAAGAATCTGAAAGATCCAAAGACCAAGATCTATCCCTCTACTACGAGGGGAGGTAAGGAACTGCCATCTAGCTCTGCACTTGATTCACCTTCTGTTATGTGTAAATTTGCGACACCACCACCTGCTATTGATTCTGATATGTCGCAAGTAATTGATGATGCCACTTCTGCTATGCATGATGCTTATGATGATACTTTGCTTGATAATACTGTGCCACTGGGTGAATTTCTTGATGAAGAAATTGCTAGAGTCAATGCTGAAACTGATGATATTTCTGAAACTGATGAAATTATTGAAACTGAACACTATGAGACACCTGTTAGACCTAGCTCTCCTAGATATGAATTGCCTAATATACCTAAGGGTTATGTTATGGATGGAGAGGTAGCTAGGGACTTTCTTGCTTGTAAGGATAGAGATGATCTTAAGAAATTACTATGCAAGTGGAAGGAAAAATCTTTGAATGCTAGAATGCAATATGATCCTAAGTTTGCTACTTCACCTATCTTTGTTACTGATAAGGACTATGAATTCTCTGTCGATCCTGAGTTAATCACTTTGGTTGAATCTGATCCGTTCCATGGTTATGAATCTGAAACTGTTGTGGCACATCTTACTAAATTGAATGATATAGCCACCCTATTTACTCATGAGGAAAAAATTCATTATTACTATATTCTTAAGTTGTTTCCTTTCTCATTAAAGGGTGATGCTAATATATGGTTTAATACTCTGGCTCTTGGTTGTGTGCGTAGTCCCCAGGATATGATTTATTACTTCTCTGAAAAATATTTTCCTGCCCATAAGAAACAAGCTGCCTTGCAGGAAATATTTAATTTTGTGCAAATTAAAGAAGAGAGTCTCCCACAAGCTTGGGGGAGGCTTCTCCAATTACTTAATGCTTTGCCTGATCATCCTCTCAAGAAAAATGAAATACTTGATATCTTTTATAATGGACTAACCGATGCTTCTAGGGACCACCTAGATAGTTGTGCTGGTTGTGTTTTCAGGGAACGAACTGTTGAACAAGCTGAACTACTATTGAATAATATATTGAGCAATGATAATGATTGGACTATTCCCGAACCATCTCCAAAGCCAACTCCGAAGAAAAGAGGTATTCTATTTCTCAGTCCTGAAGATATGCAAGAGGCAAAGAAATCTATGAAAGAAAAAGGTATTAAAGCTGAAGATGTTAAGAATCTACCACATATTCAAGAAATACATGGTCTTGATACCCCGACATAGGTAGTAGAGGTAAATTCTCTCCGTAGATTTGATGAAGGTGATATTCCTTTTAATAAGTCTGCTAGCCAATGCTTGGATGAGTTTGATAACTTTGTTGTTAAGCAAGTAAATTTCAATGCTTATGTTAGTAGACAATTGAAACATAATGCTTACATGCTTGATCGCTTAGGAGATTATATGAGTAGAACTATCAATGATCTTAAGCTTATTAGTAAACATGCTTCCATGGTAACTACTCAAGTAGAACAAGTACTTAAGGCACAGAATGATTTGCTTAATGAGATGAATGATAAGAACAATGATCATTCTGTTAGAGTTGTGACTAGAGGTGGTAAAATGACCCAGGAACCTTTGTATCCTGAGGGCCATCCTAAGAGAATTGAGCAAGATTCTCAGAGAGTTAATACTGATGCACCTAGTCATTCTAGTAATAAAAGGAAAAAGAATGATGATAGGGCTTTGCATGCTGCTAGTGAACCTGTTATAGATACACCTGAAAACCCAAATGATATTTCTATTTCTGATGCTGAGACACAATCTGGTAATGAACATGAGCCTAGTTATAATATTAATGATGATGTTCATGTTAATGCTCAACCTAGTAATGATAATGATGTGGAGATTGAACCTGCGGTTGATCTTGATAACCCACAACCTAAGAATAAAAGATATGATAAGAGAGGCTTTGTTGCTAGGAAGCATGGTAAAGAAAGAGAACCATGGGTTCAGAAACCCATGCCCTTTCCTCCTAAACCATCCAAGAAAAAGGATGATGAGGATTTTGAGCGCTTTGTTGAAATGCTTAGACCTGTCTTTTTGCGTATGCGTTTGACTGATATTCTGAAAATGTCTCCTTATGCTAAGTATATGAAAGATATTGTGACAAATAAAAGAAAGATACCGAAAGCTGAAATTTCCACCATGCTTGCTAATTATACTTTTAAGGGTGGAATACCAAAGAAATTAGGAGATCCAGGAATACCTACTATACCATGCTCTATTAAAAGAAATTATGTTAAAACTGCTTTATGTGACCTTGGAGCTGGTGTTAGTGTTATGCCTTTCTCTTTGTACCGTAGACTTGATTTGAATAAGTTGACACCTACTGAAATCTCTTTGCAAATGGGTGATAAATCAACTGCTTTACCCATCGGTATTTGTGAGGATGTGCCCGTCGTAGTTGCAAATGTTACTATTCTAACGGACTTTGTTATTCTTGATATTCCCGAGGACGACTGTATGTCGATCATCCTTGGTAGACCTTTTTTGAATACTGCAGGGGATGTTATTGATTGCAACAAGGGCAATGTCACTTTTCATGTTAATGGTAATGAGCATACGGTACACTTGCCGAAGAAACAACCTCAAGTTCATAGTATCAACTCTATTGGAGAAATTCCAACAATTGCTATTGGAGGTTTTAAATTCCCTCTCCCTACTGTCAAGAAGAAATATGAAATAATCATGATAGGGGACATGCCTGTCCTTGTTGAGGTAACCTAGTGTTATTCGAAAATTCTCCGGTTCCGTGTCATTCGAAAAAAGTTTGTCAATAAGACTTGATCAACCTTATTGATGGATTCTTTTTGATGAGCATGAGATGGATGAATTTAGGAGGCACAACCTTCTGTACCCAACTTTTACTCTCTGTTATTTAGATTAAATAAAGTAAAAATGCTATTTATTTTTTTCGGTTTTCTGAATTATCCGTGCAATAAAAAATGACCTGAAAATAAAAGTTCTCCAAATGCCCTGAAAATGTAGTATGATTTTTTCTGGAATATTTAAGAATTTTTGGCACTAAGAACACATCAGGGGGCTGCACCAGTGGGCCACAAGCCTGCAGGGCGCGCCCACCCCCCCTGGGCACACCCCCTGGCTTGTGGGTCCCACGTAGGCCCCCCTCACTTATTCCAGCACCCATCCACTTCGTATTCCTCCAGAAAAAATCCCACCATTGCTCAAACCCGTGTTCTAGCTCATTTTGCTGCCATTTTCGATCTCCTTGTGCAAAGCTCCATTTGCAAAACTGTTTTGGGGGATTGTTCTTCGGTATGTGACTCCTCCAATGGTCCAATTAGTTTTTGTTCTAGTGCTTTATATATTGCAAATTTTTGCTGCTGTGGTGACCTTGTTCTTGAGCTTGCATGTCACATTTGTATGGTCCCAAGTAGATTTGGTGCATGATATAGCCTCTAGGCACTTGTGGGAGTAGTTGCTATAAGTTTTGTTGAGTTTGGTTCACCTTTATTTTGAGTCACTAAAAATTTCAGAGAAAGAAAGATGTTAAGGGGAATATACCAAGGTGGTTCCTCGAGCAAGAAGGCCCCGAGACTCGCGTTACGTGAGCCCGACTTTGAACCACCGAGGGAGGCTCAAGTGCAGCCTTGTGAATGGCCGTCGGATCAATTCATGGTTCAGGCCGGTATCAAGGAAGAATTTTACGCGTACACACAAAATGTTGGCCTTGAAGATTTTGTTTCAAACCAATGCAAGCAATATTATCAACTCACTGATTCCTTCGTGCGGAGGTTTGAATTTTCATCTAGGCGTAATACGCATTCTGTCCTATTTAATCTTTATGATGAATCATATATCATGGACCTGGAAGATTTTAACCGCGCATGCAAAATTCCACAATGGGGCAGCCATAATGATCCTCACAAAACGGAATATAATGATTTCCTTGCTAGCATCACTGTGGGAGAAACTAGAAACATTACACACGCTACCTTGGGGAGCATTCACTTTCCTGCTATACATTATTTTGCTCTTTTCATAGGTAGATGTATTAACGGTAAACATGAGCATAGCCACCTTTGCGTACCTGATCTTAGTATTCTTAAGAGTGCGGTAATGGGTGATAGACGATATAACTTGGGGGCTATTATTGCTAGGAGGCTACATAAAAATGCTAAGGAAGGAGATTTCTTTCGCGGGATTTATGCCACTCGGGTAGCTAATTATCTTGGGGTATCCATAAGGGGGAATGACATTGAGTTACCACCCGCTTTTCTTGATTATGAGGCTATGGTGCGCTACCAGTTTCTTTCGAGGAACGAACAATCCCTCCTGTACCGACTAATTTTTGACAGACAGCGTGCTGTCCATATTACCCTTCCTGCTCCTGCCTTCTTTAACTTTCAGGAAAAACGGAGACACTTTATAACCAGAGAGGAGGCAAACGAGTACGAGAGAGAGGCGAAAGCCACTCGCCTCCGCGCTGCAGCCGTTCAGGCAGTAGCCGCCGCAGCCCAGTATAACCCCAACTATGACTTTGGATATTATCCGGGCCAGCCATGGCACTAGACCAACTTAGGCCAAAAGCCTAAGCTAGGGGGAGTACGTATTTCTCACCGATATTACATTCATGTTCACACACTCATCTTAATAGTCGGTGCTTATACCTTTTCATTGTATTATCCATGTTAGTTTATTTATTTTTCTCGCTTTCTTCTCGTGTGTCAGAAAAACCTTGAGAAAATTCAAAAAAAAAATTAGTCTAGCTTTACCTTCTTGTATGTTTAGTTGTAGTATTAAAAGAAAACCCAAAAAGATTTCTCGTTCTTCTTTTGCTTGTTGGGAGCTTTTCCGTGTAAATAGTTTTTCTCGTTCTTGTTTTGAAATTTCTTTCTTTGGGTCGTAAGGAGAAGACCACGATGAAAATGTTGAGTGGCTCTCATATGCATTACTGTTTATCTATCAGAGAGCCCATATTATCTTGTCTTCTCCTTTGAGTTATTGTTTGCAGATTCCAACTTAGTCCAATGCACGTGCACTCTTATTATTATTTACACCGTTCGGTCATGCAAGTGAAAGGCAATAATGACGATATATGATGAAAAGATTGAGATGGAGAAAAGCTGGTATGAACTCGACCTATTTTGTTTTTGTAAATATGATTAGCTCATCGTTCTGAATTCAGCTCATTATGGGTGAAACATGTTTGCAATGACAATTAGAGATTATAGTTGCTCATGCCATGCTTAATTAGCTAAGAGTGTATAATGGTTTGTCTTGAGTGCCAACATGCATTTTAAAATGGTTGTGATGTAGTATGATAGGATGGTATCCTCCTCTGAATGATTCAAGTGGCTTGACTTGGCACATGTTCACGCATGTAGTTGAAACAAAATCAACATAGCCTTCACGATATTTATGTTCATGGTGCTTTATATCCTACTCATGCTTGCATTCAATGTTGGTTAATCTCAATGCATGTTTATGACTGTTGTCGCTCTTTAGTTGGTCGCTCCCCAGTCTTTTGCTAGCCTTCACTTGTACTAAGCGGGAATACTGCTTGTGCATCCACTTCCATAAACCCAAAGTTGTTTCATATGAGTCCACCATACCTACCTATATGCGGTATTTACGTGCCGTTCCAAGTAAATTTGCACGTGCCAAACTCTAAACCTTCAAATAATATTCTGTTTTGTATGCCCGAATCGCTCATGTAGCGACTGGGGGCGGTCAGTATCTTCCATGCTAGGTGGGTTATTCTCACGATATGTGTTGATTCACTATCATTCACGAGAAAGTGGCTGGTAACCGGGATGCCCAGTTCCATGCTCGAAAATCAAATCAAAATATAATGAAACAAAACTCCCCCATGATTGTTGTTTGTATGGACGGTACCCGTGGATTCGTCCCGCCGTGGAGTGTGATTGATTGGTGGAGGGGGAGTAAAAACTTTACCATTTTGTTTGGGAACCGCCTATAATGTATCTAGCATGGAAGATGGTGAAATCTCTTGGTCGTCATGTTGACAATGAAAGCATACCGCTCAAAATTATTATTCATCTCTGTTTTAAAAGCTCGAGCTCTGGCACATCTGCAAATCAATGCTTCCCTCTGCGAAGGGCCTATCTATTTTACTTTACTGTTGAGTCATCCTCCTCTTATAAAAAGCACCAGTTAGAGAGCACTACCGTCATTTGTATGCTTTGCTATTAATTGATATTGAGTATGATTGTGACTGGATCTCTTTTACACTGAATTACAATGTCCAGTCAGCCCTTGTTCTTCAGAGGTGCTCTGCATCTATGTTTTGCGGTCTCAGAAAGGGCTAGCGAGATACCATTATATCATATTGTATCATGATTGTTTTGATTAAATTGTTGTCATCCAAGATTTATTATTATTGCTCGCTAGTTGATTATGCCATTGATATGAGTAAATGTGAGACCTAAATGTTATTGTGAATGTGGTTAGTCTATAATCTTTGCTGAAACCTGAACATCAGTTAGGCATATTTACAACAACAAGATCAAACAGAGTTTGTAAAAGTTTTTCTTTGTCACTTTCAGTTTGTGAACTGAATTGCTTGAGGACAAGCAATGGGTTAAGCTTGGGGGAGTTGATACGTCTCCATCGTATCTACTTTTCCAAACTCTTTTGCCCTTGTTTTGGACCCTAATTTGCATGATTTGAATGAAACTACCCGGACTGACGCTGTTTTCAGCAGAATTGCCTTGGTGTTATTTTTGTGCAGAAATAAAAGTTCTCGGATTGACCTGAAAATTTATGGAGAATATTTTTGGAATTAATAAAAAATATTGGCGAAAGAATCAACCGGAGGGGGTCCACCACCTGGCCACAAGCCAGGGGGGCGCCCCCCCCTAGGGCGCGCCCCCTTGTCTTGTGGGCCCCCAGGAGCTCCTCCGACCTCAATTCCAACTCTATATATTCCTATTCGGGGAGAAAAAAATCAAGGAGAAGAGTTCATCGCGTTTCACGATACGGAGCCGCCGCCACCTCCTGTTCTTCCTCGGGAGGGCAGATCTGGGGTCCGATTTGGGCTCCGGAGAGGGGAAATCAACGCCGTCGTCATCACCAACCATCCTTCATCACCAATTTCATGATGCTCTACGCCGTTCGTGAGTAATTCCATCGTGGGCTTGCTGGACGGTGATGGGTTGGATGCGATTTACCATGTAACCGAGTTAGTTTTGTTAGGGTTTGATCCCTAGTATCCACTATGTTCTGAGATTGATGTTGCTATGACTTTGCTATGCTTAATGCTTGTCACTAGGGCCCGAGTGCCATGATTTCAGATCTGAACCTATTATGTTTTCATGAATATATATGTGTTCTTGATCCTATCTTGCAAGTTATAGACACCTATTACGAGTTATGATCCGCATCCCCCAGGGTGACAATAACTGGGATTCTTTCCGGTGATTACCGTAGTTTGAGGAGTTCATGTATTCACTAAGTGCTAATGCTTTGGTCCGGTTCTCTATTAAAAGGAGGCCTTAATATCCCTTAGTTTCCGTTAGGACCCCGTTGCCACGGGAGGGTAGGACAAAAGATGTCATGCAAGTTCTTTTCCATAAGCACGTATGACCATATACGGAATACATGCCTACATTATATTGATGAATTGGAGCTAGTTCTGTGTCACCCTATGTTATAACCGTTGCATGATGAATGCCATCCGACATAATTATCCATCACTGATCCATTGCCTACGAGCTTTTCATATATTGATCTTTGCTAAGTTACTTTTCCGTTGCTACTGTTACAATCACTTCAAAACTGCTACTGTCACTTTTGCCACCGTTACCGCTACTTCCATACTACTTTGCTACTGAATACTTTGCTGCAGATATTAAGTCTTTCAGGTGTGGTTGAATTGACAACTCAGCTGCTAATACTCGAGAATATTCTTTGGCTCCCCTTGTGTCGAATCAATAAATTTGGGTTGAATACTCTACCCTCGAAAACTGTTGCGATCCCCTATACTTGTGGGTTATCACTAGTCATAGCAACAAGCAAGAGATCCGGCAATAAAACTGGCAAATGAAAAAAAAGGGTGAATAAAATGGCAAATTGGTGAAGTGAGGGAGAGGAAAATGAGATGCAAATGGCAAATAATGTAATTGCAAGGAGATGATATTTGTGGTTAGGAACCTCGTCGATGATGGTGGAGTCCCCTCGGTGCCTACGATAGGCACGTAGAAGAGACCGCGTCCTCCCCGGCAACGGCGCCAGAAATTCCTTTGCCGTGGCTTGGACTACGTCGGTATTTCCCCAAAGAGGAAGGGATGATGCAGCACAGCGACGGTAAGTATTTCCCTCAGTTATGAAACCAAGGTTATCGAACCAGTAGGAGGATCACCAACACCCAATAAGCAGCACCTGCACACAAACAACAAATACTTGCAACCCGACGCGAAAGAGAGGTTGTTAATCTCTCTACGGCAAATAGATAGATTAGGTAGTGATAGATAGGAGAGATAGATCTCTCAAGAACACAAATAAAAAGAGTAAATATGCAGCAATATATTTTTGGGTTTTTGGTTTTGTAGATCTGAAAACAAAGATTTCAAAAAAAGTAGATCGGAAAGCAATATGATGGAAAAGTAGACCCGGGGGCTGTAGGGTTCACTAGTGGCTTCTCTCATGAGTATAGCGCACGGTGGGTGAACAAATTACTGTTGGCCAATTGATAGAAAATCGAATAGTCATGACAATATCCAAGGCGATGATCATTATATAGGCATCACGTCCAAGATAGATAGACCGACTCCTGCCTGCATCTAGTGTATTAAGTTCATGGAAAAACGGAGTAATGCAATAAGAACGATGACATGATGTAGACAAGACCTATTCATGTAGGAATAGACCCCATCTTGTTATCCTTAATAGCAACGATACATGCGTGTCTTGCTGCCCCTTCTGTCACTGGGAAAGAACACCGTAAGATCGAACCCATCACAAAGCACCTCTTCCCATGGCAAGAAAAATTGATCTAGTCGGCCTAACTAAACCAAAGATTCGAAGAAGAAATACGATGGTATAAGTAATCATGCATATAATAGATCAAAGAAGACTCAAATAATATTCATGGATAGAAACTGATAATGAACTCAAAATTCATCGGATCCCAACAAACATACCGCAAAAGTTTACATCAAATAGATCTCCAAGAGACCGTTGTATTGAGAATCATAAGAGAGAGAGAAGAAGCCATCTAGCTACTGCCTACGGACCCGTAGGTCTATGGTGGACTACTCACGCATCATCGGAGAGGCACCTATGAGGAAGATGAACCCCTCCGTGATGGTGTTTAGATTGGATCTCGCGGTTCTGGAACTTGCAGCGGCTGGAATTGTGTTTCGTCGACTCCCCTAGGGTTTTTGGAATATTTGGGAATTTATAGGCATCAGAGGCGGTGCAGAAGGGGGCCGAGGAGGGCACAACCCATCAGGGCGCGCTGGGGCCCCCCTGGCGCGCCCTGGTGGGTTGTGCTCTCCACAGCCCACCTCTCCGGCAGTTGTTTGACCCACTGGGTGTCTTTTGGTCCAGAAAAAATCTCCAAAAAGTTTTGTCGCGATTGGACTCCGTTTGGTATTGATTTTTTGTGAAGTAAAAAACAAGCAAAAACAGCAACTGGCACTTTGGCACTATGTCAATAGGTTAGTCCCAAAAAATGATATAATGTTGTTATAAAATGATTGTAAAACATCCAAGAATGATAATATAACAGCATGGAACAAGCAAAAATTATAGATACGTTGGAGACGTATCAATGACAACCATTGCCATGCTTCGCACATGATTGATATTGCTTATTGTCATATGTCTCCATGTGTTGCCTCGCTCATGCTAAATGATTCGCCATGTATTGAGTGCAACAATGCTATCCATTTTGTTAATGAGAGTGCCCTCATAGCTTTCTCTCATATTAGTGGAGCTTTTGACATCTTTTATGTGAAGCATGCTTGCCTTCCTTCTTTGCACCATATGCCTAGTGCCATGAATATAGACATTGTTGCATCATATCATTCATGCACTTTTGCTTCTAATTGTTATGTGCAAGAGAAGAAAACCATCATGATGGATGATGTGTTTGTCTACCATGCACATACATTGTTTCCTTTGTTGTGCGTGTGTGTAGGATACTTCGACCACATGTCACCTTCCACTTCATGTGAGTTGACAATTCGAGCTCTTGAGAGCGAGTCATGCTACACCGACGCGATTCTACATCGCACTTTCTTACGCATCGACATTGTGAAGGACGCACAATGACAAGTTTTTAAGGTGACATCCTTCTTGAGCATGGATATTGTGGATCATCCTACTTGTGTTGCTTGTATCATGACACATATTGGTCATCTTGGACCACTTACTTGCACACATGTTAGAGATATTGCTTTCACTCATGATTGCCATCGTTCCATGCCTCATGACATATATGCCTTGTGTGTTGCATCCAACTTGTGGATTGTTTGCCCTCATCATATGCTTGGTTGCAACAATGCCCGTTCTTCACATTTGCCATGCCACATTGCTCGCTACATGCTTGACTTGATTGCCTCACACATGATGAACAATTGCTCTTTCTATTGTGTTGAGTGCCACACTATCTTCACTACACCATATGCACATTATGCTTGGATTGCCTTGCACTTTGGCTTGCCCCATGTGTTTAGACACTTCATATTACTTGGTGTTGTGAATGATTCCTATGCATACCATAGACCTTTTGTTGATTGTTTTGTGCATGCGTGCTATGACCTTGAGGTAGATGCTTGTTATATTATCACACATATTGGCATCCCTACCTCACCTAGGCATGTTTGTTTCCATGATTACATTGCTTGTGCTCCATTTGTATGCTTACATGCCATGACACAATCCCTTGTCACACCATATGTTATGTATGATGACAACACTTGTGCGGTGATTCACCACTTGAATGCTTGGTTTTGCCCTAACGCTAACCACATTTGTTTTTCCAAGTGTTTGTCATATTTGCTCCTTTTGAAGGAATTCCTAGGCGGTGAGACATTGGAGAGTGCCCCCTTAGAGCTTGATGATGAGTGTTTGGTGACCGTCCACATCTACACGGCGACGCCATCTCCTTTCCTTGGTGATTTGGATTTTGATCCGAGGACGGATCTTTCCCAAGGGGGAGGGGATGATGCGGAGCATCCTACGGACATCACCATGACAAGAGTCCGTTTGGCAAGTGACACGTGCCACAACTACTTCACATACATAAAGGTGAATCATCTCCTTTACACGTGTTCACCTGACCCCTTCGAGGATGGTATACTACTTGACACTCCTCTCGTGTGCATGCATAGGTATTGTCGGAGCTTCACGGATGACGAGGAGGAGTGCAAGCGCCAAGGTACACCTACACCATCCGCGAGGGAAGCTTGAAAGCGAAGACGGAAGAAGACGAAGCTGCAGACTCTACAGGGCCCGGACATCCGGCCCCCAGACCCCGGACATCTGGCCCAGCCCGGAGATCCGGCCCTGAGCCCCGGAAATCCGGCCAGGAGATGCCAGCACCGAAGGCTCCCTGACCAGCCAAGCCTCGGACATCCGGCCCAAGCCCGGACGTCCGACGACTCCCCAGCGCCCGGACATCCGGCCCCAGCTCCCGGAAATCCGGCGCACCCGTATCCAGAGAGCCACAGAAACTGGCGCCCGAGCCCCGGACATCCGGCCCCATGGCCGGACATCCGGCCTACACATGAAGCCCCGGACGTCCGCCCCCCCCCCCAAGCCCGGACATCCGGCCCCTGTGCGGGCACACGCGGGCAGGAGGCCCATGTATCCCTCTCACTTACCCCTTCGTGGACTAGCACTATATATACTCCACCCTCTCCTCCTTTCTAGGATTAGCATTGGTTTAGCTCATAGATAGTTGAGCCCTTGCTCCTTCCACTACCTCTCCCATGGAGTAGATGCCTCTATGAGAGAAGACCCCCTAGTGGATGTCAAGGCCCCTTGCACGGGAAGATCCCTAGTGGATTCAAGGCCCCATCTCCCCATGGGATTTGGGATGAACTCTACCATGTATCCTTCTTTCCCTTTGTTGTTCTTGTACCCTTGTGGATCTTGTGTGGATGTGAGCATAGTGGATGTGTGATTGGACTTGTTTTGAGTGTTTCTCTTGTGATTTCCCCCTCGTGTTCTTCGTGTTCATTCACAAATCCACCTCCAATTCGTGAAAGATCGACGCACACGGGCGTGCCCCGTATCATTGTCACTCCTTATTCTCCTTATATCGGTGTCTCACCCAAAACTTGAAAACTTCAATCACACAAAACTTAACGGAACTTCGTGAGATTGGTTAGTACAATAAATAAAGATCATTCACTTAGGTACTGTCAAGACAAGCTTCATAATTGTTCTCACATAATACCTACTTTGTTATACCATTCACATAATTTATATCACTGAATATAAGCTATGGGAACACTAAAACAAGCAAACCATGCATGCAAAACAGAATTTGTCAAAAACAGAACAGTCTGTGAAGATCTGTATGAACACCATACTTCCCTGACTCTAAAAATTCTGACAAATTAGGACAATGTAGAGCATTTGCATAGAAACTTTTAGTAAAAATGTCAGAATTTTTTGACGCTCCAGTAAAATCAGAGAAATTCTGCACTGGACGTAAAAGTTTCTGTTTTTGCACAGAATCAAACCAACAAGTTTCCACACTATCCCAAAGGCTTTACTTGGCACTTTATTGAAATAAAAGACACAAAACATGATTAGTACAGTAGCTTAATAATGTGAACACACAAAAACAGAAGATAAAAGTGGTTGGTTGTCTCCCAACAAGCGCTTTTCTTTAATGCCTTTTAGCTAGGCATGATGATTTCAATGATGCTCACATAAAAGTAAAGGATTGAAACACAACGGGAGCATCATGAAGCATATGAAAAGCACATTTAAATCTAACCCACTTCCTATGCATAGGGATTTTGTGAGCAAACAACTTATGGGAGCAAGAATCAACTAGCATAGGAAGGCAAAACAAGCATATCTTCAAAAATTTGAACACGTAGAGAGGAAACTTGATATTATTGCAATTCCTACAAGCATAAGTTCCTCCCTCATAATAGTTTTCAGTAGCATCATGAAGGAATTCCACAATATAACTATCACATAAAGCATTCTTTTCATGATTCACGAGGATAGAAAATTTATTATTCTCCCCCAAGCAAACTTCTCATACATAGTAGTGGGAGTATCATAGGAGACTTGAATATTATAAATTGTTTCCACATTAGAAGAGTAATGTTCAAAGAAAGGGTATTCATAATTGTGACAGGTTGTATAATAATAATCATCACTACTTTTCATAACATAAGTATTATCACAATAATCATCATAAATAGGAGGCATGTAATCATCATAACAAATTTGATCATTCGAAGTGGGGGAACTAAAAAGATCATCTCCATTTTGCATAGCGTCCCCAAGCTTGGGAGTTTGCGAATCATTAGCATAATCATCAATAGCATGAATAGCACCAATAGTGTAACAATTATCATCATCGTTTTCCAAGTTGGTGCCAAAAAGATTTTCAATATTATAAGGTGTATCATTATCTTCCCAATCATCCTCATCACAACAAGTGGTAGGCATAACAAAATAATCATCAAGTGTATCATCGTCCCAACTACTTTCGTATTCATTTTCAACCATTATAGGAGCAACATTATTTGGGAGAGATACCTTTTTACCTTTACCTTTTCTTCTCTTCTTCTTCTCCTTTACCACATTTTGTGTGGGTTTAAGTAGTTTTTCTGAGCTCCTTATTGAAGAGATAGGTTCGATGGAAATCTCTTCCTTGCAACCTGATTTATCACGAGAAACAATAGGAGGGTATTGGGAGAGCTTTATCCTTTCATTAGTATTCCTTTTATATTCTATTGGTTCGTCATTATTTCTATAGTTGGCAATATAAGCATTCTCACTGCAATTCACTACGCAAAACATATAGATTTCTTGTAGATTAGTTTCATTATCATTTGTTGTAATGAATATATCAAACCAATCATTTTATGTGATAATTCTTCATTCCCCAAAAATAAGCAAAATTCATTATAGAGTTCGCGGGAGATTAAATTATCACAATATTTGGAAACGGTTCGGTCATGAAAAAGCATGCATTGGAAATTAAGATGACCAACCCTATTGCAAAGTTCACAAGTAATGGGATGAAGAGAGCATAATGTTGTGGCAAGTTCATCTATCACTTTAAGCCACCAATTAGTTTGATCTTGTTTATGCTTCTTACAAAATCTATCATCCCTATACGGTATGTCTTTACAAATTTTATGCACTCCACAAAAATTGACATGCTTATAGGAAATCTTTTTATCATGACTAGTGCAATCATCATTAGCATTATGGATATTCAGAGAATTCATACTAACAACATGGCAATCATGCTTTTCATTCAAGGAACTATCATGAATCACATTATAAATTTCAAAAAATTTAGATTCATGATTTTCAAGCAAGACCTCATAAAGATAATCTAGGGAACTCTCACTAGCAATTGTTCCAACATAATCGGGTCTTTTGAAAATATTAGAAAGTGGATGAGGATCCATTTATCTTTACTTTGTAGTTTTCTTTTATAAAACCAAATTAGTGAAAAACAAGAAACTAAAAAAATTTAATTGCAAGATCTAAAGATATACCTTCAAGAACTCACCTCCCCGGCAACGGCGCCAGAAAAGAGCTTGATGTCTACTACGCAACTTTATTCTTGTAGACTCGTGTTGGGCCTCCAAGCGCAGAGTTTTGTAGGACAGTAGCAATTTTCCCTCAAGTGGATGACCTAAGGTTTATCAATCTGTAGGAGTTTTAGGACGAAGATGGTCTCCCTCAAACAACCCTGCAATCAAATACAAGAAATCTCTTGTGTCCCCAACACACCCAATACAATGGCAAATTGTATAGGTGCACTAGTTCGGCGAAGAGATGGTGATACAAGTGCAATATGGATTATAGATATAGGTTTTTGTAATCTGAACAACAAGGTAGCAAGTGTAAAACAGCGAACAAAATGGTGTATAGATGCTTGGAAATAAGGCCTAGGGTTCATACTTTAGCTAGTGCAATCTCCCAACAATGCTAACATAGTTGAATCATATGATCATCCCTCAACATGCAACAAAGAATCACTCCAAAGTTCCTATCTAGCGGAGAACAATAAAATGAAATTGGTGTAGGTAGTAGAACCACCTCAAAGCTATTCTTTCCAATCAATCTATTGGGCTATTCCTATAAGTGTCACAAACAGCCCTAGAGTTCCTACTAGAATAACACCAATGATACATATCAATCAACCCTAATGTCACCTAGACACTTCAATGTCACCTCAAGTATCCGTGGGTAAATTATGCGACATGCATCAAACAATTTCAGATCTATCATATTCAATCCAACACAAAGAACTTCAAGGAGCACCCCAAGATTTCTATTGGAGAACATGGTATGAAAACGTGCAATCAACCCCTATGCATAGATCCCCTAGGTCACCGGAATCCGCAAGTTGATGCCTCAACATATATCAAGTGAATCAATAGAATACCCGAATGTCACTACGGGTATCCCACGCAAGACGTACATCAAGTGTTCCCAAACCATAATATTCAATCCAACATAACGAGATCTCAAAGGTAAAGATTCAATTCATCACAACAAGGTAGCAAGGGAATAACATCATATGATCCGACTATATTAACAAAGACCGTGATACATCAAGATCATGCCATCTCAATAACACGAGAGAGAGAGATTGAACACATAGCTACTGGTACAAACCGTCAGCCCCGAGGGTGGACTACTCCCTCATCATCATGGCCTCCGTTGGGATGATGAAGATGGCCACTGGTGATGGTTTCTCCTCTACGGCAGGGTACTGGAACGCCTCCAGATTGGTTTTTCGTCGATACAGAGAGTTGCAGCGGCGGAACGAGTGTTTCGGGAGCGCTTCTGATGTTTTTAGGGTAGATGTGAATTTATAGGCCAGAGAACGACGTCGGGGGACGCTCCAGGGGGCCACCACATATCTAGCCGCCCCCCCTAAGGGGCGCGGCTAGATATGTGGTGGGCCCTTGGTGCATCTCCTGGCCCTCCTCCGAAGCTTCTAGGTCTTGTATTGGTCCAAAAAAATCACAAAAAAGTTTCGGGCGATTCCGAGAACTTTCATTTTCTGCACAAAAACAACACCACGGTAATTTTGCTGAAAACAGCGTCAGTCCGGGTTAGTTCTAAATAAATCATATAAAATGCATCAAAACCATATAAAAGTATTGTAAACATAGGTGAATATGGCATGAATACTTCATAAATTATCGATACGTTGGAGATGTATCACACCCAGACATTCTGAGCACATGCTCACTGACTGAGCTATTCTCCTCCATCTTGTAGGCAAAGAACTTGTTAGAGGTCTCATACCTCTCAACACGGGCATGAGCCTGAAATACCATTTTCAGCTCTTGCAACATCACATATGCTCCATGGCGTTCAAAACGTCTTTGGAGCCCCGATTCTAAGCCGTAAAGCATGGCGCACTAAACGTTTCTGTCAGACGTTCATAGCATCCACATATGACGCTAGAGGGGTTGGCACACCGAGTGGTGCATCGAGGACATAAGCCTTCTGTGCAGCAGTGAGGACAAACCTCAGATTACGAACCCAGTCCGCACAATTGCTTACACTATCTTTCAACTTAGCCTTTCTCAAGGAAAGTATCAAAATACAGGGGAGCTACAGCGCGAGCTATTGATCTACAACATAATTCTGCAAAGTCAACTTTAGACTATGTTCATGATAATGAGTTCAATTAATCATATTACTAAAGAACTCCCACTCTAATCAACATCCCTCGGGTTGTCTAAGTGTGACATGATCCAAATCCACCAACCCAAGTCCGATCATCACGTGAGATGAGGTGGTTTCAATGGTGAACATCTCCATGTTGATTGATACGTCCATTTTGCATCATGTTTTCCTACTGTTATTTATTATGTTTTGTTGAATAATGATGCTTTAGGGAGTGATTCTAGTGCCATTTCTCTCATAATATGCAAGGTTTACACAAAGAGGGAGAATACCGGAAGCTGGAATTCTGGACCTGAAAAAGCACATCAGAGATACCTATTCTGCACAACTCCAAAGAAGCTGAAACTTTACGGAGAATATTTTTGGAATATATAAAAAATACTAGAGTAATAATCTACCGGAGGGGGCCACCCTGGTGGGCACAAGACACCAGGGCGCGCCAGGCCCCCCAGGCGCTCCCTAGTGGGTTGTGCCCTCCTTGGCCCACCTCCGGTGCCCATCTTATGGTATATAGGGTCTCATGACCTAAAAAAATAAGGAGAGGACTTTCGGGACGGAGCGCCGCCGTCTCGAGGCGGAATTTGGTGATACGTCTCCAACGTATCTATAATTTTTGCTTGTTCCATGCTGTTATATTATCATTCTTGGATGTTTTACAATCATTTTATTATAACTTTATATCATTTTTTGGGACTAACCTATTGACATAGTGCCACAGTGCCAGTTGCCATTTTTGCTTGTTTTTTACTTCGCAGAAAATCAGTACCAAACGAAGACAAAATGCTGCGGAGATTTTCGTGGATTTTTTACGGACCAGAAGAAAGAAGATGGGCCAAAGAACACCAGAAGAGGGGGCCTAGGGTGGCCACCACCCACCAGGGCGTGCCAGAGGCCCCCTGGCTCAGCCTGGTGGGGGCTGGGCACCCCCTCAACCGACTATCGTGCCTATAAATTCCCTGGAAATCCAAAAACCCTAGAAGAGTCGACGAAACACAATTCCAGCCGCCGCAAGTTCCAGAACCGCGAGATCCAATCTAAACACCATCACGGAGGGGTTCATCTTCTTCATAGGTGCCTCTCCGATGATGCGTGAGTAGTCCACCAGAGACCTACGGGTCCGTAGGCAGTAGCTAGATGGCTTCCTCTCTCTCTCTTATGATTCTCAATACAATGGTCTCTTGGAGATCTATTTGATGTAAACTTTTGCGGTGTGTTTGTTGGGATCCAATGAATTTTGAGTTCATGATCAGTTTCTATCCATGAATATTATTTGAGTCTTCTTTGATCTCTTATATGCATGATTACTTATAGCCTCATATTTCTTTTATGAATATCGATGCTTTTCACAAGTTTAGCACTAAATATGGACTTGACTCTGAGATAGTCGCCTCTTTCTGTGAAGCATTTGCTACTCATGTTGATCTCCCTAAAGAGAACTGGTTTAAATATCATCCCCCTATTAAAGAAGAAATTAAAGAACCAGTCATAGCTAAAGATGAAACCATCATTTACAATGTTGATCCAGTTGTGCCTACCGCTTATATTGAAAAACCACCTTTTCCTGTTAGGATAAAGGAACATGCTAAGGTATCAACTATGGTTCGCAAGAGTAATATTAGAGCACCTAACCCACCTAAGCAAATTAAAGTAGAACCTAGTGTTGTTATGGTTAAAGATCTCTTGGTAGAAAATATTGATGGGCATGTTACCTACTTCTGTGATGAAGCTGCTAGAATTGCCAAACCTGATGAAAAAGATAAACATAGACCCGTAGTGGGCATGCATGTTGTCTCAGTCAAAATAGGAGATCATTGCTATCATGGTTTTTGTGATTTGGGTGCTAGTGTGAGTGCTATCCCTTTTACCTTATACCAAGAAATTATGAATGAAATAGCACCTGCTGAAATAGAAGACATTGATGTTACTATTAAACTTGATAATAGAGACACCATCACACCACTTGGGATTGTTAGGGATGTTGAAGTCTTGTGTGGGAAAGTAAAATATCCTACTGATTTTCTAGTTCTTGGTTCCCCACAAGATGACTTTTGTTCCATTATCTTTGGTAGACCTTTCTTGAACACCGTCAATGCTAAGATTGATTGTGAAAAACAAACATTCGGTGTCAGTTTTGGTGATGTGTCTCATGAGTTTAATTTTTCCAAGTTTAGTAGACGACCCCATGATAGAGCATTGTCTAGTAAGGATGAAATAATTGGTCTTGCTTCTATTGTCGTGCCTCCTACTGATCCATTAGAACAATATTTGCTTGACCATGAAAATGATATGCACTTGCGTGAAAGAAATGAAATAGATAAAATTTTCTTTGAACAACAACCTCTCCTAAAACACAATTTTCCTGTCAAAACTCTTGGAGGTCCTCCTCCACCTAAAGGTGATCCTGTGTTTGAATTAAAGCAATTGCCTGATACTTTGAAGTACGCTTATCTTGATGAGAAAAAGATATATCCTGTTATTATTAGTGCTAACCTTTTAGAACATGAAGAAGAAAGATTATTAAAAGTTCTAAGGAAGCACCGGGCTGCTATTGGATATACTCTTGATGATCTTAAGGGCATTAGTCCCACTCTATGTCAGCACACGATTAATGTGGAACCTGATGCTAAACCTGTTGTTGATCACCAACGGCGATTGAATCCTAAGATGAAAGAAGTGGTAAGAACTTAAATATTAAAGCTCCTGGAAGCAGGTATAATCTATCCCATAGTTGATAGTAGATGGGTAAGTCTCGTTCATTGTGTCCCTAAGAAAGGAGGTATTACCGTTGTTCCTAATGATAAAAATGAACTCATTCCACAAAGAATCGTCACTGGCTATAGAATGGTAATTGATTTTTGAAAACTAAATAAAGCTACTAGAAAAGATCATTACCCTCTACCTTTCATTGATCAGATGCTAGAAATATTATCTAAGCACACACACTTTTTTTCTGGACGGATATTCTGGTTTCTCTCAAATACCCGTGTCACAATCTGATCAAGAGAAAACCACCTTTACTTGCCCTTTTGGCACCTATGCTTATAGACGTATGCCCTTTGGTTTATGCAATGCACCTGCTACCTTTCAAAGATGTATGACTGCTATATTCTCTGACTTTTGTGAAAAGATTGTGGAGGTTTTCATGGATGATTTTTCCGTTTACGGGACTTCTTTTGATGATTGCTTAAGCAACCTTGATCGAGTCTTGCAGAGATGTGAACAAACTAATCTTGTCTTGAATTGGGAGAAGTGCCACTTTATGGTTAATGAAGTATTGTCTTGGGGCATAAAATATCTGAACGAGGTATTGAGGTGGATAAAGCTAAAATTGATGCAATTGAGAAAATGTCATGTCCTAAAGATATTAAAGGTATTCGAAGTTTTCTTGGTCATGCTGGTTTCTATAGGAGGTTCATTAAAGACTTCTCTAAAATTTCTAGGCCTCTTACTAATCTTTTGCAAAAGGATATCCCTTTTGTCTTTGATGATGATTGTGTGGAAGCCTTTGAAACACTCAAGAAAGCCTTAACCTCTGCACCTATTGTTCAACCAACTGATTGGAACTTGCCTTTTGAAATTATGTGTGATGCTAGTGATTATGTTGTTGGGGCTGTTCTAGGACAAAGAGTTGATAAGAAATTGAATGTTATCCATTATGCTAGCAAAACTCTAGACAGTGCCCAACGAAATTACGCTACTACTGAAAAATAATTTTTAGCAGTTGTGTTTGCTTGTGATAAACTTAGATCCAACATTGTTGATTCCAAAGTCATTGTTCACACCGATAATGCTGCTATAAAATATCTTATGGAAAAGAAAGATGCGAAACCTAGACTCATTAGGTGGGTTCTCTTGCTTCAGGAATTTGACTTACATATCGTTGCTAGGAAGGGAGCTGAGAACCCCGTAGCTGATAACTTGTCTAGGTTAGAAAATATTCTTGATGACCCATTACCTATTGATGATAGCTTCCCTGATGAACAGTTAGCTACAATAAATGTTTCTCAAAACACTCCTTGGTATGCTGATTATGCTAATTACATTGTCGCTAAATATATACCACCTAGCTTCACATACCAACAAAAGAAAAAAATCTTCTATGATTTAAGACATTACTTTTGGGATGACCCACATCTTTATAAAGAAGGAGTAGGTGGTATTATTAGACGTTGTGTACATGAGCATGAACAGGAACAAATCCGACGGAAATGTCATTCCGAAGCTTATGGAGGACATCATGCGGGAGATAGAACTGCTCACAAGGTATTGCAATCTGGTTTTTATTGGCCTGCTCTCTTCAAGGATGCCCGTAAGTTTGTCTTGTCTTGTGATGAATGTCAAAGAATTGGTAATATCGGTAAGCGTCAGGAAATGCCTATGAATTATTCACTTGTTGTCGAACCATTTGATGTTTGGGGTTTTGATTATATGGGACCTTTTCGTTCCTCTAACGTGTACACTCATATTTTGGTTGCTGTTGATTATGTCACTGAGTGGGTAGAAGCTATTCCAACTAGTAGTGCTGATCATCACACCTCCATTAAAATGCTTTAAGAGGTTATCTTCCCGAGGTTTGGAGTCCCTAGATATTTAATGACCGATGGTGGTTCACACTTTATTCATGGTGCTTTCCATAAGATGCTTTCTAAATATGATGTTAACCATAGAATTGCATCACCCTATCATCCTCAATCTAGTGGTCAAGTTGAGCTTATCAATAGAGAAATAAAATTGATATTACAAAAAACTGTCAATAGGTCTCGAAAGAATTGGTCTAAGAAACTAGATGATGCACTTTGGGCCTATAGAACAACTTATAAAAATCCTATGGGTATGTCTCCATACAAAATGGTATATGGTAAAGCTTGTCATTTGCCTCTAGAGTTAGAACATAAAGCATTTTGGGCAATTAAAGAACTCAATTATGATTTCAAACTTGCTGGTGAGAAGAGGCTATTTGATATTAGCTCACTTGATGAATGGAGAACCCAAGCTTATGAAAATGCCAAACTATTCAAAGAAAAAGTAAAAAAGATGGCATGACAAAAGAATCCAAAAGCGGGAATTCAAAATAGGAGACTATGTCCTTTTGTTCAACTCTCGTTTAAGATTTTTTGCAGGTTAGCTTCTCTCCAAATGGGAAAGACCTTATATTATCGAAGAGGTTTATCATTCTGGAGCTATCAAGATTAATAATGCCGAAGGTACTAACCCGAAGGTGTTCAATGGACAAAGAATTAAGCACTATATCTCAGGTACGCCTATTAATGTTGAAAGCAATGTTATCCAAACCATGACACCGGAGGAACACATAAAAGAAACCTTCCGGAACACTCCAGAATTCTGAAAAATAGGAGGTACGTGATACGGTAAGTAAACGGACTCCGAAAAATCCGCAAAAACATTTGTTGTCTGTTTTGGAATATTAGAAAATTTTGGAAAATAAGAAATAAACCGGAAGGCAACCGAGGTGAGCACGATACACCAGGGCGCGCCAGCCTTGCCGAGCGCGCCCTGGTGGGTTGTGCCCACCTCAGACACCTTCCCGACTCCATTTTCCTTCCATATGCTTGCTTTCCAAGAATAAAAATTATCTATATATACCCTCGACTGTTTCGACGACCGCATCGCAGAAAAATCCTCTATTCTTGTTTTGTGTTGTTTTCTCGTCAGATCTAGATCTCCATGGCTCCACCAAGCTCCTCCAAGGACAAGTTCTTCGAGAAGGTCATCAACCCGTACTTGCCGGAGGTGATGAAGCACCCTCAAGCCATTGAGATGCGTGAGGGGGTGCTCCACATCCGCTATGCTCAGGGACCCAAGAGGACCGGAAGCGTGGAGGCTAGGCTCGAGGCGTTCATCACGGAGGGGTTCATCTTCTTCATAGGTGCCTCTCCGATGATGCGTGAGTAGTCCACCAGAGACCTACGGGTCCGTAGGCAGTAGCTAGATGGCTTCCTCTCTCTCTCTTATGATTCTCAATACAATGGTCTCTTGGAGATCTATTTGATGTAAACTTTTGCGGTGTGTTTGTTGGGATCCAATGAATTTTGAGTTCGTGATCAGTTTCTATCCATGAATATTATTTGAGTCTTCTTTGATCTCTTATATGCATGATTACTTATAGCCTCATATTACTTGCAACATGACTTCTCCCGTGACCTCAAGAACAAAGGTAACTACTCACAAATAATATTCATGCTCAAGATCAGAGGGGTATTGAATAGCATAATGGATCTGAACATATAATCTTCCACCAAATAAACCATATAGTAATCAACTACAAGATGTAATCAACACTACTAGTCACCCACAGGTACCAATCTGAGGTTTCGGTACAAAGATTGAACACAAGAGATGAACTCGGGTTTGAGAGGAGATGATGTTGTTGAAGATGTTGATGAAGATTGACCTCCCAAAGATGAGAGGGGTGTTGGTGATGACGATGGCTTCGATTTCCCCCTCCGGGAGGGAAGTTCCCCCGGCGGAATCGCTCTGCCGGAGGGCAAAAGTGCTCCTGCCCAAGTTCCGCCTCGAGACGGCGGCGCTCCGTCCCAAAAGTCCTCTCCTTATTTTTTAGGTCAAGAGACCCTATATACCATAAGATGGGCACTGGAGGTGGGCCGAGGAGGGCACAACCCACCAGGGCGTGCCTGAGGGGCCTAGCGCGCCCTGGTGTCTTGTGCCCACTAGGGTGGCCCCGTCCGGTAGTTATTTGCTCCAGTATTTTTCATATATTCCAAAAATATTTTCTGTAAAGTTTCAGCTTCTTTGGAGATGTGCAGAATAGGTATCTTTGATGTGCTTTTTCAAGTCCTGAATTCCAGCTGCCCGTATTCTCCCTCATTGTGTAAACCTTGCATATTATGAGAGAAAAGGCATTAGAATCACTCCCTAAAGCATTATTATTCAACAAAACATAATAAATAACAGTAGGAAAACATGATGCAAAATGGACGTATCAACTCCCCCAAGCTTAGACCTCGCTTGTCCTCAAGCGAAAAGCCGATATTGAAAAGCATGTCCACATGGTTTGAGAGAGGTGTCGATAAAAACAAAATACGGACATAGTGGCATCATGCTTATTATAATAACAGCAACAAACTCTATCATAAAACTTATGCATATACTTTCATCTTATAACTTCTCATGAACAAGTAACAATTCATCACAACATAGAAGTATAAAGCATAAACCTTATTGAAAACCAACAAACTATGTTCTCAGTCAACTTTGCAACTAAAATTCATCATATTTTCAGGAAGGGTCTCATGTCGGGGCCTTTTGGCAAGTCCACATACGCAACCATCATTTAGTCTTCCATGATTGCTCACACTCACAGCATACCCATGAGCAAAAAGTTTCAACCGGATACATAGAAAGATAGGGCCTAATAGTTTCGCCACCCAACGTACTCACCTCAAGGGTGATGTCAACAATAATAACTCATGCTCACTCACATCCAACTGTATATATGTGCCTAGATCTTTCCTCACCACATGATGCTTACAAAAAGAGAAAAGTAAAAAGGAATAGGGGAAAATACTTTGACTCTTGCATAAAAGTAAATACATAAAAGTAAAAGATAGTCCCTTCGCAGAGGGAAGCAGAGGTTGTCATGCGCTTTTTGGATTGTATGCCCAAGCCCTTAATGTAAAAGAATGTCATGCTATATTGCCCCCTATGATAGCAACCTTTATTATGCAGTCCGTCGCTTTTATTACTTTGCCATCATCAGTTCATATAGCGCTCAATTTTCTCTTACACTAATTGATCAAAACACATTTAGAAGCAATTTTTATTGCCTTATTGCACCGATGACAACTTACTTGAAGGATCTTACTCGATCCATAGGTAGGTATGGTGGACTCTCAAAGGATGAATTTGGGTTTTGGGTTTTGGGTTTTTGGATGCACAAGTAGTATCTCTACTTAGTGCGGAATTTTTGGCTAGCAAAGATATTGAGCAAGCACCACATGTTGAAGGATCTATGACAATATAACTTCTATGTGGATATGAACAAACATAAATCATTACGTTGTCTTCCTTGTCCAACGTCAACCATTTTGACATATAATATTTAATGGGGGCTCACAATCATAAAGGATGTCCAAGATAGTGTATTTGCATGTGAATCTTCTCTTCCCTTATTAATTCTTTCATGAAATTCATCATTGACCAATGCTATGTTTGTCAATCTCCAATAAATTTTACTACTTATACTTTTCCTTATGTGATGTCATTACTCACCATAAGATTAGCATATGATCCTTTTCATTTATTTCTCTTTCCTTTTATTTTGATTGCAACAAGAAAGTAGAGAGGCAAAAACTCAAACTAAATTTTATTATATAACTCTCACTCGATTACATAGATAGATAGACCACGAAACTAACACACGAAAATAGATCATGCTAAACTTTTATTCAACTAAATCAAAAGGTAAAAGTGAATAAAAGTGATGGTGATACGATACCGGGGCACCTCCCCCAAGCTTAGATCAAGCCAAGGGGAGTGCCCATACCCGTGTGCTCAAGTCTCCTTTGGTGGTGGTGATGAAGTAGGTTTGTCCTCCAGCTTCCAGGGAAAGGGCTCACCATCAAAAGTTGACGCAAGAGTCCCCTGAGTCCTGCAACTGGCAGCTAAACTCATACCTTTAAATCTTGCTTCATATTAAAAAACTTGGTTTTGAAGATCATAAACTTGACTTTGTAGAAAATTGATTTGCTCGTTGAGGGTGGAGATGGTGTCCTTCACGGACCGGCCATCCACCATCAGATCACGGGTGAATTCCGTGATCATGGAGTGATTGGCACTAAGTCCACGCTCCACCATCCTTTGGCACTTGAAGATGCCGTGTTCCCCCGCCTCGAGCCTAGCCTCCACGCTTCCGGTCCTCTTGGGTCCCTGAGCATAGCGGATGTGGAGCACCCCCTCACGCATCTCAATGGCTTGAGGGTGCTTCATCACCTCCGGCAAGTACGGGTTGATGACCTTCTCGAAGAACTTGTCCTTGGAGGAGCTTGGTGGAGCCATGGAGATCTAGATCTGACGAGAAAACAACACAAAACAAGAATAGAGGATTTTTCTGCGATGCGGTCGTCGAAACAGTCGAGGGTATATATAGATAATTTTTATTCTTGGAAAGCAAGCATATGGAAGGAAAATGGAGTCGGGAAGGTGTCTGAGGTGGGCACAACCCACCAGGGCGCGCTCGGCAAGGCTGGCGCGCCCTGGTGTATCGTGCTCACCTCGGTTGCCTTCCGGTTTATTTCTTATTTTCCAAAATTTTCTAATATTCCAAAACAGACAACAAATGTTTTTGCGGATTTTTCGGAGTCCGTTTACTTACCGTATCACGTACCTCCTATTTTTCAGAATTCTGGAGTGTTCCGGAAGGTTTCTTTTATGTGTTCCTCCGGTGTCATGGTTTGGATAACATTGCTTTCAACATTAATAGGCGTACCTGAGATATAGTGCTTAATTCTTTGTCCATTGAACACCTTCGGGTTAGTACCTTCGGCATTATTAATCTTGATAGCTCCAGAATGATAAACCTCTTCGATAATATAAGGTCTTTCCCATTTGGAGAGAAGCTAACCTGCAAAAAATCTTAAACGAGAGTTGAACAAAAGGACATAGTCTCCTATTTTGAATTCCCGCTTTTGGATTCTTTTGTCATGCCATCTTTTTTACTTTTTCTTTGAATAGTTTGGCATTTTCATAAGCTTGGGTTCTCCATTCATCAAGTGAGCTAATATCAAATAGCCTCTTCTCACCAGCAAGTTTGAAATCATAATTGAGTTCTTTAATTGCCCAAAATGCTTTATGTTCTAACTCTAGAGGCAAATGACAAGCTTTACCATATACCATTTTGTATGGAGACATACCCATAGGATTTTTATAAGTTGTTCTATAGGCCCAAAGTGCATCATCTAGTTTCTTAGACCAATTCTTTCGAGACCTATTGACAGTTTTTTGTAATATCAATTTTATTTCTCTATTGATAAGCTCAACTTGACCACTAGATTGAGGATGATAGGGTGATGCAATTCTATGGTTAACATCATATTTAGAAAGCATCTTATGGAAAGCACCATGAATAAAGTGTGAACCACCATCGGTCATTAAATATCTAGGGACTCCAAACCTCGGGAAGATAACCTCTTAAAGCATTTTAATGGAGGTGTGATGATCAGCACTACTAGTTGGAATAGCTTCTACCCACTCAGTGACATAATCAACAGCAACCAAAATATGAGTGTACACGTTAGAGGAACGAAAAGGTCCCATATAATCAAAACCCCAAACATCAAATGGTTCGACAACAAGTGAATAATTCATAGGCATTTCCTGACGCTTACCGATATTACCAATTCTTTGACATTCATCACAAGACAAGACAAACTTACGGGCATCCTTGAAGAGAGCAGGCCAATAAAAACCAGATTGCAATACCTTGTGAGCAGTTCTATCTCCCGCATGATGTCCTCCATAAGCTTCGGAATGACATTTCCGTCGGATTTGTTCCTGTTCATGCTCATGTACACAACGTCTAATAATACCACCTACTCCTTCTTTATAAAGATGTGGGTCATCCCAAAAGTAATGTCTTAAATCATAGAAGATTTTTTTCTTTTGTTGGTATGTGAAGCTAGGTGGTATATATATTTAGCGACAATGTAATTAGCATAATCAGCATACCAAGGAGTGTTTTGAGAAACATTTATTGTAGCTAACTGTTCATCAGGGAAGCTATCATCAATAGGTAATGGGTCATCAAGAATATTTTCTAACCTAGACAAGTTATCAGCTACGGGGTTCTCAGCTCCCTTCCTAGCAACGATATGTAAGTCAAATTCCTGAAGCAAGAGAACCCACCTAATGAGTCTAGGTTTCGCATCTTTCTTTTCCATAAGATATTTTATAGCAGCATTATCGGTGTGAACAATGACTTTGGAATCAACAATGTTGGATCTAAATTTATCACAAGCAAACACAACTGCTAAAAATTATTTTTCAGTAGTAGCGTAATTTCGTTGGGCACTGTCTAGAGTTTTGCTAGCATAATGGATAACATTCAATTTCTTATCAACTCTTTGTCCTAGAACAGCCCCAACAACATAATCACTAGCATCACACATAATTTCAAAAGGCAAGTTCCAATCAGTTGGTTGAACAATAGGTGCAGAGGTTAAGGCTTTCTTGAGTGTTTCAAAGGCTTCCACACAATCATCATCAAAGACAAAAGGGATATCCTTTTGCAAAAGATTAGTAAGAGGCCTAGAAATTTTAGAGAAGTCTTTAATGAACCTCCTATAGAAACCAGCATGACCAAGAAAACTTCGAATACCTTTAATATCTTTAGGACATGACATTTTCTCAATTGCATCAATTTTAGCTTTATCCACCTCAATACCTCGTTCAGATATTTTATGCCCCAAGACAATACTTCATTAACCATAAAGTGGCACTTCTCCCAATTCAAGACAAGATTAGTTTGTTCACATCTCTGCAAGACTCGATCAAGGTTGCTTAAGCAATCATCAAAAGAAGTCCCGTAAACGGAAAAATCATCCATGAAAACCTCCACAATCTTTTCACAAAAGTCAGAGAATATAGCAGTCATACATCTTTGAAAGGTAGCAGGTGCATTGCATAAACCAAAGGGCATACGTCTATAAGCATAGGTGCCAAAAGGGCAAGTAAAGGTGGTTTTCTCTTGATCAGATTGTGACACGGGTATTTGAGAGAAACCAGAATATCCGTCCAGAAAAAAAGTGTGTGTGCTTAGATAATATTTCTAGCATCTGATCAATGAAAGGTAGAGGGTAATGATCTTTTCTAGTAGCTTTATTTAGTTTTCAAAAATCAATTACCATTCTATAGCCAGTGACGATTCTTTGTGGAATGAGTTCATTTTTATCATTAGGAACAACGGTAATACCTCCTTTCTTAGGGACACAATGAACGAGACTTACCCATCTACTATCAGCTATGGGATAGATTATACCTGCTTCCAGGAGCTTTAATATTTAAGTTCTTACCACTTCTTTCATCTTAGGATTCAATCGCCGTTGGTGATCAACAACAGGTTTAGCATCAGGTTCCACATTAATCGTGTGCTGACATAGAGTGGGACTAATGCCCTTAAGATCATCAAGAGTATATCCAATAGCAGCCCGGTGCTTCCTTAGAACTTTTAATAATCTTTCTTCTTCATGTTCTAAAAGGTTAGCACTAATAATAACAGGATATATCTTTTTCTCATCAAGATAAGCGTACTTCAAAGTATCAGGCAATTGCTTTAATTCAAACACAGGATCACCTTTAGGTGGAGGAGGACCTCCAAGAGTTTTGACAGGAAAATTGTGTTTTAGGAGAGGTTGTTGTTCAAAGAAAATTTTATCTATTTCATTTCTTTCACGCAAGTGCATATCATTTTCATGGTCAAGCAAATATTGTTCTAATGGATCAGTAGGAGGCACGACAATAGAAGCAAGACCAATTATTTCATCCTTACTAGACAATGCTCTATCATGGGGTCGTCTACTAAACTTGGAAAAATTAAACTCATGAGACACATCACCAAAACTGACACCGAATGTTTGTTTTTCACAATCAATCTTAGCATTGACGGTGTTCAAGAAAGGTCTACCAAAGATAATGGGACAAAAGTCATCTTGTGGGGAACCAAGAACTAGAAAATCAGTAGGATATTTTACTTTCCCACACAAGACTTCAACATCCCTAACAATCCCAAGTGGTGTGATGGTGTCTCTATTATCAAGTTTAATAGTAACATCAATGTCTTCTATTTCAGCAGGTGCTATTTCATTCATAATTTCTTGGTATAAGGTAAAAGGGATAGCACTCACACTAGCACCCAAATCACAAAAACCATGATAGCAATGATCTCCTATTTTGACTGAGACAACATGCATGCCCACTACGGGTCTATGTTTATCTTTTTCATCAGGTTTGGCAATTCTAGCAGCTTCATCACAGAAGTAGGTAACATGCCCATCAATATTTTCTACCAAGAGATCTTTAACCATAACAACACTAGGTTCTACTTTAATTTGCTTAGGTGGGTTAGGTGCTCTAATATTACTCTTGCGAACCACAGTTGATACCTTAGCATGTTCCTTTATCCTAACAGGAAAAGGTGGTTTTTCAATATAAGCGGTAGGCACAACTGGATCAACATTGTAAATGATGGTTTCATCTTTAGCTATGACTGGTTCTTTAATTTCTTCTTTAATAGGGGGATGATATTTAAACCAGTTCTCTTTAGGGAGATCAACATGAGTAGCAAATGCTTCACAGAAAGAGGCGACTATCTCAGAGTCAAGTCCATATTTAGTGCTAAACTTGTGAAAAGCATCGATATTCATGTGAATTTGATATGTGTTCGATATTTTGATGATATGTATGTTGTGATTCCCTTAGTGGTGTCATGTGAACGCCGACTACATGACACTTCACCATCCTTGGGCCTAAGGGAATGCATTGTGGAGTAGTTATTAGATGATGGGTTGCTAGAGTGACAGAAGCTTAAACCCTAGTTTATGCGCTACTTCGTAAGGGGTGATTTGGATCCAAACGTTTAATGCTATGGTTAGATTTTATCTTAATACTTTTCTCATAGTTGCGTATGCTTGCGAGGGGGTTAATCATAAGTGGGAGGTTTGTTCAAGTAAGAATAACACTCAAGCACCGGTCCACCCACATATCAAATTATCAAAGTAGCGAACACGAATCAAACCAACATGATAAAAGTGACTAGATGAAATTCCCGTGCACCCTCAAGAACACTTTTCCTATTACTGGAAACTATTCTGGCCTGTCCTTTGCCACAAAAGGATTAGGCTACCTTACTGCACCTTATTTACAGTTACCATTACCTGCTCGTTACCAATTATCTTGCTATCAAACTATCTGTTACCTACAATTTCAGTGCTTGCAGAAATTACCTTGCTGAAAACTGCTTGTCATTTCCTTCTGCTCCTCATTGGGTTCGACACTCTTACTTATCGAAAGGACTACGATTGACCCCCTATACTTGTGGGTCATCATTGATCATATCTACTATATGACTCATGTTCGACCTTTCGGCCTCCTGTGTTTCGAGGCCATGTATGTACATGCTAGGCTCGTCAAGGTTAACCCAAGTATTCCGCGTGTGTAAATCTGGCTTACACCTATTGTATGCGAACGTAGAGTCTATCACACCCGATCATCACGAGGTGCTTAGAAACGACGATCCTTCGCAGCGGTGCATACTCGCGGAGAACACAATTTTATCTTGAAATTTTAGTGAGGGATCATCTTATAATGCTACCGTTGTCCTAAGCAAAATAAGATGCATAAAAGGATAAACATCACATGCAAATCATATAAGTGACATGATATGGCCACCATCGTCTTGTCCTTTTGATCTCCATCTCCAAAACACCAGCATGATCTCCATCGTCACCGACATGACACCATGATCTTCATCATCATGATCTCCATCATCGTGTCGTCATGTGGTTGTCGCGCCAACTATTGCTTCTACAACTATTGCTAACTCATAGCAATAAAGTAAAGCAAATGGCATAAATGAATTAAAGACAACCCTATGGCTCCTGCCGGTTGCCGTACTCATCGACATGCAAGTCATGATAACTATATAAAACATGATCATCTCATACATCACATATATCAAATATCGTCTTGGCCATATCACATCACAACATGCCCTCCAAAAACAAGTTAGACGTCATATACTTTGTTTGCAAGTTTTACGTGGCTGCTATGGGCAACTAGTAAGAACCGTTCTTACCTATGCATAGCCACAACGGTGATAATCAAGTTGCCTTTTAACCTTCTATAAGGACCACCTTTGTCGAATCCGATTCAACTAAAATGGGAGAGACAGACACCCGCCAGCCACCTTTATGCAACTAGGTTACATGTCAGTCGGTGGAACCGGTCTCTTGTACGAGGACAAGTAAGGTTGGTCCGGGCCGCTTCATCCCACAATACCGCCGAATCAAGATAAGACTAAGGAGGTAAGCAATCTGAACATCAACGCCCATAAACTCTTTTGTGTTCTTCTCGTGCATATCATCTACGCATAGACCTAGCTCATGATGCCACTGTTGGGGAACGTTGCATGGGAAACAAAATTTTCCTACGAACACCCAAGATCTATCTATGGAGATGCATGGCTACGAGAGGGGAGTGTATCTACATACCCTTGTAGATCGCTAAGTGGAAGCGTATATAACGTTGTTGATGTAGTCGTACTCTTCACGATCCAATCGCGATCCGATCCGATCTAGCGCCGAATGGACGGCACCTTCGAGTTCAGCACACGTGCGGCTCGATGACGTCTTGATACGTCTCCAACGTATCTATAATTTTTGCTTGTTCCATGCTGTTATATTATCATTCTTGGATGTTTTACAATCATTTTATAACAACTTTATATCATTTTTTGGGACTAACCTATTGACATAGTGCCAAAGTGCCAGCTGCTATTTTTGCTTGTTTTTTACTTCGCAGAAAATCAATACCAAACGGATTCCAATCGCGATGAAACCTTTTGGAGATTTTTTCGGGACCAGAAGACACCCAGTGGACCAAAGAAGTGCCGGGGGAGTGGGCTGAGGAGACCACAACCCACCAGGGCGCGCCAGGGAGGCCCCGGCGCGCCCTGATGGGTTGTGCCCTCCTCGGGGCCCCTCTCCACCACCTCTAATGCCTATAAATTCTCAAATATTCCAAAAACCCTAGGGGAGTCGACGAAACACAATTCCAGCCGCCGCAAGTTCCAGAACCACGAGATCCAATCTAAACACCATCACGGAGGGGTTCATCTTCTTCATAGGTGCCTCTCCGATGATGCGTGAGTAGTCCACCATGGACCTACGGGTCCGTAGGCAGTAGCTAGATGGCTTCCTCTCTCTCTCTTATGATTCTCAATACAGTGGTCTCTTGGAGATCTATTTGATGTAAACTTTTGCGGTGTGTTTGTTGGGATCCGATGAATTTTGAGTTCATGACCAGTTTCTATCCATGAATATTATTTGAGTCTTCTTTGATCTCTTATATGCATGATTAATTATAGCCTCCTATTTATTATTCGAATCTTTGGTTTAGTTAGGCCAACTAGATCGATTTTTCTTGCCATGGGAAGAGGTGCTTTGTGATGGGTTCGATCTTGCGGTGTTCTTTCCCAGTGATAGAAGGGGCAGCAAGACACACATGTATCGTTGCTATTAAGGATAACAAGATGGGGTCTATTCCTACATGAATAGATCTTGTCTACATCATGACATCATTCTTATTGCATTACTCCGTTTTTCCATGAACTTAATACACTAGATGCATGCTGGATAGCGGTCGATGTGTGGAGTAATAGTGGTAGATGCAGGCAGGAGTCGGTCTACTTATCTTGGACGTGATGCCTATATAATGATCATCGCCTTGGATATCGTCATGACTATTCGATTTTCTATCAATTGCCCAACAGTAATTTGTTCACCCACCGTGCGCTATACTCATGAGAGAAGCCACTAGTGAACCCTACGGCCCCCGGGTCTACTTTTCAAACATATTGCTTTCAGATCTATCTTGTTGCATCTTTGTTTTCAGATCTACAAAACCAAAAACCCAAAAAACATATTGCTGCATATTTTATTTGCCCTTTTTATTTTGTGTTCTTGAGAGATCTATCTCTCCTATCTATCACTACCTAATCTATCTTATTACCGTAGAGAGATTGACAACCTCTCTTTCGCGTCGGGTTGCAAGTATTTGTTGTTTGTGTGCAGGTGCTGCTTATTGGGTGGTGGTGATCCTCCTACTGGTTCGATAACCTTGGTTTCATAACTGAGGGAAATACTTACCGTGGATGTGCTGCATCATCCCTTCCTCTTTGGGGAAATACCGACGCAGTCTCAAGCCACGTCACGTCTCCTCCTTCTTGATCCAGCAAGCGAGGGAGGAGAAGTAGATGGGATCTCAATCAGCACGACGGCGTGGTGGAGATGCTGGTGGAGCAATCCCAGCTGGCCTTCGCCAAGCGCTACCGTAGATGCGATCTGAGGAGAAAACGGAGTAACGGGAGAGGGAGGGCTGCCACCGGGGCGTAGGAATTGGTGTGTGCAGCCCTCCCCTCCTCTCCACTATATATAAGAGGCAAAGGGGAGAGGGGAGGCGCAGCCTTAACCCCTCCTCCAAGGGAGGGGCTGGCGGCCAAGGGAGAGTCCTCCCTTTACAAGGAAGGGAGGAGTCCCCCTCCTCCAAGGCACCTTCGAGGTGCCTTGTTAATTTGGGACTCTTGCCCCCAAGCCTAATTCGCCTTTAGGGGCTGATGCACCTGGACCATGATGGCTAGGGAGCACCCCCTATGGCCCATGTGGGCCCACGGGGCAGGTGGACCCCCCAGTGGACCACTGAAACCCTTTTCGGCAGCCCGGTACACTACCGATAATGCCCGAAACTTTTCCGGCGACCAAAATAGGACTTCCCATATATAAATCTTTACCTACGGACCATTCCGAAACTCCTCGTGACGTCCGGGATGTCATCCGGGACTCCGAACAACATTCGGTCAACAACGTACATACCCCAATACTACTCTAGCGTCACCGAACGTTAAGCGTGCGGACCCTGCGGGTTCGAGAATCATGTAGACATGACCGAGACACCTCTCTGGTCAATAACCATAGCGGGACCTGGATGCCCATAGTGGTTCCTACATATTCCACAAAGATCTTCATCGGTCGAACCACGATGTCAAGGATTCAGTTAATCCCGTATGCAGTTCCCTTTGTCCAGCGGTATGTTACTTGCCCGAGATTCGATCGTCGGTATCTCCATACCTAGTTCAATCTCGTTACCGGCAAGTCTCTTTACTCGTTCCGTAATACAAGTTCCCGTGACTAACTCCTTAGTCACATTGCTTGCAAGCTTCTTGTGATGTTGTATTACCGAGAGGGCCCGGAGATACCTCTCCGTCATACGGAGTGACAAATCACAGTCTCGATCCATGCCAACCCAACAGTCACCCTTGAAGATACCTGTAGAGTACCTTTATGATCACCCAGTTACGAACTGGCGTTTGATACACACAAGGCATTCCTCTGGTGCCAGGGAGTTGCATGATCTCATGGTCTTAGGAACAAATACTTGACATGAAGAAAGCAGTAGCAATAAACTAATACGATCAAATGCTATGCTTACGGTTGGGTCTTGTCCATCACATCATTCTCCTAATGATGTGAGCTCGTTATCAAATGACAACTCATCTATATGGTTAGGAAACTTTAACCATCTTTGACCAACGAGCTAGTCTGGTAGAGGCTCGCTAGGGACACGGTGTTGTTTATGTATCCACACATATATCTGAGTTTCCGATCAATAAAATTCTAGCATGGATAATAGACGTTTATCATGAACAGGGAAATATGATAATAACCAATTTATTATTGCATCTAGGGCATATTTCCAACAATTTCAATACACACACATGCCACCTCTTCGAAGGCCAACCCAACATGCATGGGAAAAATTTCCATTCTATTATTTTACTACCTATATTCAACAAATATTTTTCAACTATACAATATATAATACGTATTTTTAGTTTTTTCCATATACTATTAATCCATATTTTCTTACAACCAAATATTATTGAAATATATTACAACATATTCTCGCGGCAACACACGGGGTATCATCTAGTTTCACTAGTATACATAATCGAGTATTGGAGGTGGTTCTCGTGCATGGAGCGACGCTAGTTTCCAGTTCTGCTTCAAAGCCTGCGTCGCTAATACTCCGCACGGAGCTGGCGGTTGTAGAAACCGCCTCCAATATCGTGGGCAACGCATCCGGTTTGGTCTGGCTTCCAATACTCTTCTTGTCGTAGGTGGTTTCGTAGCGAATAACCACCTTCATTTTGTATGTTAGGAATATAAATGTTTCCTTTTCGGTACTGGCACTGCTAATGACAGTCAGATGAAACATTCCCCAATTTCCGTATTACTTAACCAGTCGCGCGAATGGAACTGAAAGTAAACATTAGGATAAACATAGGCATACATCATTCATTTGCACAAACCTTTGCTTCTCATAACCGACATGCATATATAATTGAAATTTCAGAGCAACATACATTTCCGCATTACACAACCAACATATGAAATATATGTGAAAACCTAAAAATGATTCAAGAGAAAACATCAACATCACCAACAGTTTGATCCTTTATGTTGGCCTGGGTACCAATGAGGCTTCTCTTCTCTTCAAATAATTTTGTGCAGTGCAACTATAACACAAAACACCAGCAAGAAAGAAATACTTCATTTTTAGATATACTTGAGTTTTATGTCGGTATGCAGCGCAACATAATGATTATTTCACCATTGTGTAGAACATCTCTTTAAGGAAGCCTACTCAGCCCAACTCCAGCGCACGACCCCATCCCGTCCGTCCCTGTCCATTTGGGGCAAAACAGACAAACCCCACGGCCCAGCGCGCGGGAGCCTGGACCCATCTTGTCCGTTTTTTGTCCGGCCCGACCCATTTCCAGCGCAAACATGCGCCTGGTTTGGGTCCAGGCGGACAGCGAACGGACGCGTCTCTCGTCCGCATCGGGGCCGCGTGGCAGGCGGCCACCTACCTCCCACCGCCCAAATTGACTGCGCACGCGCGGTCGGCCCCACATGTCATCCGCCCAGGCGAGCGGTCGCCGTCCTTCTTAAATGGGAAGCCGTGGACCGGTCAGTCCACGCTCCCACTCCAGTCGTGCTGACTCCTCGAAACCGACACCCAAACCCTAGTTCTCCTCTCCCCTTCCTCGAGCTCGCCGGCCGCCGGCAGCAATGGTGTGGTGGAGCACCGACCGCAAGGGGACGCACGACCACGAGGCTGGTTCGTCCTCCGGCCGCCGCCGTGCCGCTAGCTCCACACCACCCCCACGGAGGGCCCCCGCATCGCCAGCATTCGCCATCGCCCCTCCGGCCGCCCCGGCGCGCGTCCGGCAGTACGTCCCCTCGGATGTTTGCCGGCGTTATTGGGAAACAGGGACGCCGCTCCCCTGGGCCGACGTTCACCTGCCCAATAATTGGCATCTCTCCGCGGATCGGGTGCCGATCCCGCTGATCCCGTTGAGCGGCCGTGCCCGCCGCGAGGAGATCCACCGCCGCCGCCGCCACCTGCCTGACGACCTGTACTACGACCCCAGGTACGCCAACGATTCCCCACTGTGGGACACCTGGTTCCAGGACGAGCACGACGTGCGGCGCGCGTCGTACTTTGCTGGTCGCCCAGCTAGCCCGCGACGTGCACGTCCATAGCACCGAGCGCGTGCTCCGAGCCCTCCCCAGGTGTGCGGGCGTACGCGGGTGCGCGGCATCACGCCGACGCCGTCGCCTTCGCCCTCTCCGTCCCCACCACCACCTTCTCCCATGATAGAGGAGGAGGAGGCCCGGCTCATTCAACGTGTCTTGGAAGACTCCATGAACACGCACGATGAGCGCCAATGGGTGGGTCTGGACACCATGTTGGCCCTCTCTGCGGCCGGCGACGTGGCCGTACTGGAGCTGGAGATGATGGAGGAGGTGAAGGAGGAGGTGCTGGAGGAGCAGCCCGTCGCCGCGTTCCACCCGGGCCTGGTGGGCCAGCGGTGGAGCTGGTCATGAACGGCCGCCGACATGGCCGACGCCGTGGGGGGCGGGTCTTGGTGCCCCACGCCGCTGGGTCACCGAAGCGCGAGCCGTCGCCACGGGGGGGAGGTGGTGCAGGCGCCTCCCACCTTCCAGGGACCACCGTCCCACCTCTGGACGCCGCCGCCCTACATCGACCTCACTGGCGACGAGGACGACAACGGCGGCGCGTGACGGCGATAGGCACGGCATCGATGGGGACGGCAGCAGCGCGCGGGCTACGCTTGTCTTTTTTTTAGTTTTTATGTTAATTATGTTAAGCACTGTGGAGGCCGTGAAGACTATAATGTTTAATTATGTTTTAATTATTATTGTTTGCGTATTATTTGATTTTTTTCGTCATTTATTTGAGTTTTGCTCTTTTTTTAATATCATGTCCACCCCGACATGATTTGGGGTGCGGCCGCGCGTTGGGCGCAACGACATGGCAACGGCCCGATCCGAACATGGGCTACCCCATTACCACCCCAAACGGACAAAAAGCAGGCCGAGACGGACGTCCGTTTGGGGTCGTGCGCTGAAGTTGGCCTCAGACGAGCACTCATACATATATAACATCTCAGTCAAAGATGCCAACATGCAGGACCATCATTGAATGTTATAACATGAACTCTAAGACCGTCAGAGTGGTTCAGAACCCATATCCAAAATGAAGAGTGAAGAGGAGCAGGTGCCTACCCCTCCACTTTCCTCTTCTCTTCAAATTTTCTTGTGCAATGCAATTAAAATAAAAACAGTTGCAAGCAAAATATTTAATTTTGAGCATCTTGGGTTATATTTGACATAAGTATGTCCGGATGTGAACACATAGGTATACAATCTAGAAGGAAGAGAAATAAAGATTCAGACCTCAGATAACGTAATTAACCTTAATTCTTTACATAAAAGGCGTAACTGCTTTGACAAGCATGAGTTATAATTTTTTATTCTTCAACACAAAAAAGTCAAAGCTAGCCACGCCTATGATACAAGTAAAGGTTACCAGTTTATCATTGGTCTAAAACAAAAACTGAACTATACTCCCTTCTTTTCGGTTTGCTTGGCCTATCTTAGAAATATCATCAACAGAAAACCTTCATATAAGCATCAACTAATCATACAAAAAGATTTAAGCATACAATCGCTAACCCTAGAAGCAACAACTATCTGTAGAGAAATATATAATCCGTGGCGGAACATTTGGGAGCTCACCGTGCCAGAGATTCAGATGCCTCGGTGAAGGTCGGTTGCGGCTTTGATACAATCCAATCCCCGCGAAGCCATCGGTTGGTGGTTCTGCAATCGTGACACCGCGGATGGGCGGCAAAATAGACTCGCAAACCGCCTGCGGTGACATGAAATTTGAGGCACTTAGAAAATAGCAACTACCTCTAATATTTCTTGCAGGCGTTTCCGTTGTTCTAACCGCCTCCGAAGCTATCTATTGTAACGTTAACCACCTGCGCTTGGTGTATTACAAGGGGCTTTGATCAGCTTGGTCACAACCGCCTCTAGTGGCCACTTCTAATGCCCGTTTTGTACTAGTGTTTAGTCCTAAAAATTCTTACGAACATATATTTCTTGAAAACACTCCATATATTAATGAAGCCATATTTACTAGTGACATCCACACCTTGTGGTTGTTCTTGGTGTTCTGGGACCCCTGTTTTTAACAGGCCAGACTCTTTTACCTTGTTGTAACACTAGTTTAGCTTCCTTTCTTCCGCTTTTGTACAAACTTTTTATTGAGAATCTATAAAAATCACCATGGGGAGAAATTCTCATAGTTTAGGGTAAAAGAAATGTTCCTACCTTTGCCTAATCACTAAAATAATCCCTATTCACTGTGACAGAAATCCTTGTGATGAAGTCGATCACGGTGACCGACACTAGCTGATGACCGTTCGGGCCAACGTACCGTGACATCTTTCATGGCAGTTTGGTCCGATTTCAGGTGACGAAGATTCACTGTCACAAAATATGTGCATATTCGGTGAATATTTTCTGTATTGCGGAATATGTTGGACAAGTTAGTGGAGAACATATAAATAGAAAAAACGAGTCTGCGAGATTCAAACGTCTAATCTCAAACAAAAAAAAATAGCTTACTTGAGTGGATAACTTATTAAGACGTGGTGGATTTATGCTTCTAGATGGCTTGAAATAAATAAGTGCTCAATATGGAAGTTGCTCGCCTCATTGAAATGAACAACTTTGCTTTATGTATCATCTCACTTCAAGGTCATATGCAATCTCCACAAGTGACACAATGTGACAACCTTCGTCTTGCAAGAAATTTCAGACTTACTTGTCTGACTTAAGGTAGGTTTGCATATTTGGACATAAAATTGGAGCAAGTTTTATTGTTGGCGAAGTCCATCGCCTCATATATAGATGAAAGGTGATGATCGCTTGAACAGCAGATCAGACCAATATACCAATTTTTACCTTTATTTTGTTTCTCTCTCTGGGTTTTCTTCTTCTTAGTTCTTCATTGTTCTTCGTGTCCGACGACAGCAAACCTCGAGGCCTTAGGGGCAACCAGGCTGACCACAGGCAACCCAAAGCCTCGCACGTCTTGGCGGGTCCCTTCCGGGTGCGTGGGGTTTCGTATCCTCAAGAGACCTTAGAGCATGGTTAATAGTACAGCCAGCCGCTGGCTATAAGATGTTGCCACATCATCTATAGCCAACCTTATAGCCGGCAAGTATAATAGTCAGATGCAAATAAGTACTACTTCATTAATACATGGCCCACTTTTCTCTCTCACAAAGTCCCTAGGAGCACGTGCTATAGCCGGCTGTTAGTTAGTAGCCCGCTTCTCTTCTCTCTCCTCTTCTCTCTCTGCCAACTCAGCAACAATATACTATTTTAAGTCTTACAGCCCGCCTACGTCACCTTATTATACTTGCTCTTACCGACGTGTCTTATGTGTCGCGTTTGGGGATGTGCCTTGTGTATCGTGCTTGAAGCTGGGGGCGACACGGTGACATGTTCATGTGTGGGAAACCTAAAAAATGATACCTTGTGAAGCATCTTGCAAGAATATACATGCAACATACTCTGAAACTTTTTCTACATGAGTTAAACCACATATTAGAGATAATTTCAAATTTCAATATTTTTTTAGTTCTCATTTGTATTTTTTTAGCTTTTAAATTAACCTTTTGGCATTTTTCATCCAAAAAATAGAAATAAACCTAAATATGGTCGAAAAATGTAACATTTTGCATCACCACATATATATAGTACAGGTTTAGGAGATAGGTGAAGAAGTCTTATGAGATTTGACAAAGTTTAGTTACACTTTGCTTTGTAATTGGTGGATCTCCTATGATGTCTCTTAGATATTCAAGTCAACTACGAGGTTTCTAATGAGCAATCAATTTCTTTGTGCATGTTACTTCAAAAATGAAATATACCATTTACTTTATCATTATTATTGACAAATTTAACATCATATTACAACTTTGTTGTGTCGTAATTTATTTTTCCTACTTCACAAATACCTAATAACTCGTTCCTTGTTAAGCACCATACAAAACTATGTATCCAACATATTCAGACTTTTTCTACATGAACTAAATCACGTATTAGAGATAACTTCAAATTTTAAGAGTTTTCATATCTCATTTGCTACTTTTAGGTTCTAAATGCATTTTTTACATTTTTGATCCAAAAAATAGAAACCAACATAAATGTGATAAAAAAAACGTTTTTTTTTTTGCTTGGGCTCATATTACGGGTTTGCGAGATATGTGAAAATGTCTCACGATATTTTACAAAAGTTTGCTTGTACTTTGTTGCGTAATGGATGTATCTTCCAGGGTGTTTCTTAGTTATTCAAGTCAAACTATGAGGATTCTAATGACCAATCATCTTCTTTGTACAAATAACTTTAAAAGTGGACTCATTTAGTTTATTGTTAGTATTGAAAATTTTAACTTCATAGTTTTCATGTCATACTTGTTTTTCCTACTTTGCAAATACCTAAAAGTTGGTACTTGTGAATCACCATGCAAAAATATTTATCCAACGTACCCTAGACTTTTTCCACATGAACTAAACCGCATATTAGAAATAATTTAAATTTCAAGATTTTTTAGATTTCATTTTCTACTTTTTATGTTTTGAATGCATTTTTTCCATTTTTCATCCAAAAAATAGAAACCAACCAATATGTGATAAATAACACGTAAAATTTAACAAGGGCTCATATTTTATGGGTTTAGGAGATAGGCAAAAATGTAACATGACATTGACAAAATATTGGTTATACTTTGCTTTTTGTAATGGGTGGATCTCCTATGATGTTTCTTAGATGGTCAAGTCAAACTATGATGTTTCTAGTGACCAATTGTTTTCTTTGTACGTGCAACTTCAAAAAGGGACTATGCCATATACTTTATCATTAGTATTGACAAACTTAACTTCGTATCACCACTTGTGCCATAATGTTTTTTCTACATTGCAAATACGTAAAGCTTGGTGCTTTGTGAGGCACCATGCAAAAAATATATCCAATATACTCCAAACTTTTTCTACATCAACTAGAAACCATATAAACACACAGGCATTCGATCTCCCTTAACCCAACATGCAACCAATCAATGGATCGACACAACAGCAGCAAAGCAAGGAGGTCTCCTCACACTATGAGGGCCAAATAACCTTGTCACAGCAAGCATATGCTGAAGGGAGGCACTCTTGCGAGAGTCACATTTCAGGCTCTGGTTAGCCCCTTCCCACACTATATAGGGTTTAGGGAATGTGCTGGATAATAGTTAGACTAACAATTAAGTTCAATACCTGGTAGTTCTCACTGCTCAAGTTGTGCTGACAGTGCGACTTGCTCTAATTCACCTGGACATACCACATACAGGGGATATCTTCTTAGCTGTCAGGTGACTGAACGATGCTGCTGATCATCCTTACAGCAACGTCCGGCTTGTCGACAGGCACCTGTATAGAAGATTTGCATTGACACAAGCTTACGCTTCAGTTTGCGCATAAGATGTACCAACATTTCAAATAGTGATGTTGTATACATTGGCACGTACCTTGTGTCCAGCTCCGAGGATCCAGTAGAAGTTTAGGTTCTGGTATGATCTAGCGTATGCCTCCACAGGGGTGAGGCAGTGGGCTGGAGAATCACAGTATCGTATCGCAAAGCCTGCCTTGGCGTGCTCAAGAAGCTCTTCAGACCAGCCCATCTGAAAAACATGATCATGTTAACAGGTTAGAAAACAAGCAATGATGATGGTTTGAATACACCCAGGTAACAAGAAAGCATACCTCTATATGCGAGTATTTCGATGCGACAGTGTGCACTACGATATTGAATTAAGATATTACGTACAGGCATTATGATACTAATCGACCCATCTTTGTGCTGTTACAGTGTCCATCATTCACTACTGAGTGTGACTCGTGGATGACGCCGTTATGTGGAAGCATCTTCTTATGAACAAGGCACAAATGGGCTGGTCTGTGTCCTCCTTCCCACAAACATACCTCGGCCTCCCTCTCTCTGCCTACACACTCCCTCTCTCTTTAACAGCTTCAAATATCTGACGGGGTGGAGGGCTAAGCTGCTCTTCGGCGCCAACAGGCTAACCCTCACCTCCTTCGTTCACGACTCCCTCGCCACATACTTCATGTCAGTTTTCCAACTCCCCAAAAAAGTTTTGAAGGCGCTCGACGCAATCCGACGTGTTTTCTTCTGGACTGCGGAGGAGACCTGTACGGGGGCGAAATGTCTTACAGCGTAGCGGGATGTTTGCAAACCAAAAAACATACGGTTGTCTAGGCATCAAAGATCTTCAAACCCAAAATAGTTCCTTGCTTATGAAATTTGTTTTGCAATGTTTAGCCTCCCCCACCCCCCTTTCTTGGGTTACCAGCTGGTACCTACGCTTACATAGCCTGACCCACTACACCCAGCCCTCCTTTCTCTCCAAGATAATTCAAACACACCTCCCCACGCTACTCAAACTCTCTGTTATAACAATGGGGTATCCACCTTCTTCCGGCTTGATACTTGGCTATACCATAAACCCTTAGCATCCGCCTTCCCAACCCTATACTCCCACTCTACTAATACCAATATCCTCGTGTCGAAAGTTTTGCAGAATGGATTACATTCCAATCTCCAGAACCGGCTTACCACTGGGTTCTAATCTAGTTTGGACATGCTGCCTCTGTTCTCATGACATCACATTAAATATTTTGCACTGTTACTTTGTCTGTTTTGATCATTGCAATACATTGAAAAGGAATGTTTATTTGTCAGTTATTCATCACTTCGGGTTGCCTATATTGACAAAGTCGAGGAGACAAGCAAAGAGGGGGAGACAAGCAAAGATAGGAGCAAGAAGATAGAGAAGGTTTACTACTCAGCGTTCGTGAAGGCGGCAGTAACTAAGCCTGATGATCCTGGTCAGAAACACGATCAGGTACTGTGAAATGCTTTTAATTCAGTCTTGATTATATCTGATATAATCTAATTGTATAAATATGTTTTAGCCATTAGTTGCCTGCAGAATTTGTTTGTCTTTAGTGGATAGTCTGCCGATATGTGATGTTATTGCATCCAAACAAAGTTACTTTTTCTACTTTTGGGTCCTGGAGCTGAATTTCATAGCAGAGGTCCCGGGGCGGAGCTGCACCGGGGGGTCCTCCTAGGCGGCGACGGTTCGTGTGGCGGCGGGGCTCGTGGGCGGACGGCTGGGCGGTGGCGTCGCCGTTGGCGGCGGAGTGACGCTGTGGCGCGACCTGGCGGCAGCCACTCGGCCCAGATCTGGGCCCTACGGGGCCCATCTGGGCATGGGCGGCCCAACGGCGGAGCGGGCCTGCGGTGGGACTTCCGGGAGGCGGGGGAGCGGCGACGAGCTGATGGGTGCTGGCAGCACCGACGCCAGCCTGCTGCAGCATGGCCGGCGGGGCTTAGCGGGCCCGTTTCGGGCCTGGCCGGGCCAGGGTTGGCCTGGTATGCCCTGCTGCCCTGTCCGGACGGCGACCGCGACGGTGCCGGAGGCACGGGCCTCTCGCACGACGGCGGTGGAGGTTATTCCCTCCCGCTTGGCTTCGGTGCTGCTGCTACGTCGCTTGGCGCTTCTCTCCGTTCTTCTTGGCCTCGTGTTGGTGTTCGTAGTGCGACAAGGTGTGTGGCGGCACAACCGCGGTGGCGCATGGGGTTGGGCGATGGTCTGGCTGGTCGGCTCCGGTTGGGCGGTGGGGTTTGGCGTGCGGGAGAAATCCTTGTCGGTTCGTCCGGGTCCGATGCGGTGACACCGGCGGGTGCCATCATTCCTTCCTGGAGGGTATCGGGGGTAGCCATCCCCTACTTCCCTCCGCGTGACGGGGGAAACCCTAGGGATTGTCCAGGCAGCAGCAGCGTCGGCGTCGCATCCCTTCTTGGAGGTGCTGCTTGGCACGCGGTGGATCGGAGCCTCGGGCTGTGGTGGTTTGTCTCCGGAGGGCGCAACGGTGGCGGGTCATCCGCTCTTTGTCAAGCTGCCGTTGTTGGCATTTGTTTCTTCTTCTTTTTCTTTTGGGCCTGATGTGCTGCTCGCCCCAGCAATGCTCTGTATCGGTGTTGGTATCGGTGTTGGTTGCTTTGGAATACAAAGCGGGGGAAACCGTTTTTCGGTAACTACCTATATATGTTAGGCAGCTGGAGATGCATTAATGGGATTAATCATGGGGCAATGTTGTGAAAAAAGAATGGGGTATGCAGAAGAAATGATCCACAGAAATTGAACTTTATGTTTTAATTTGTATTTTATTTGATCATTATTCTTCAAGCATGCATAGAGGCACAATATTTGGAACAGGTGCATTTCGTGATCTCACCAGTGCCGATTCGATATAAAATTGCTTACCTTGTGTCATTTTGTTGTGTAATAGGGCATTTACAGGATAAAACTTCCAGGCAATGCAATGTTGGGTGAAGGCAAACCAGAAAATCAGAACCATGAGATAACTTTTACTCGAGGTGAAGGCCTACAAACCATAGACATGAATCAGGTATCGTCATTTGTGCTTCTTCTTGTGCTGCTAGCTAGGATTTTTGGGCCATTTAGTTATGTTGTGATGCCATGACAGGAGCATTATATAGAGGAGACATTGAAAATGAGAAACCTGCTGCAAGAGTTTACGAAGAAACATGATGGTGTGAGTTATCCCACAATACTTGGTGTAAGAGAACATATATTCACTGGCAGGTATATGTCGTTTCTGACTGCCTCTTCACCCTTAAATTTGTGATTAATGTGTGACTTCATTGTACAGTGTTACACACATTATACATATACGAGGAATTCGCTCCGCTCCCCGCTCGCCCAGTGGTGGCGCGGAAGTAGCCTCGCCGTCCCATGGCCGGCCCCTCGCCGACCTCCACCCCTCTTCCGCCCCCACCCCCTGGCCCACCCCCCGCTTCGGCCGTGCTCTGTCCTGCCTCCTACCAGGACGCGCTCGCCTCCCCCTCGCGCCAAGCTGCAGCGCTTTCAAGGCAGCCCCAGATTCGCTCGCTGGTGGTTGCGCCTTCAAGCCTGGGGGCCGCGCGTGCCGGCGTTTCCGGGGACGGCCATGCCGCTAGTGGGCGGCAGGGAGGGTGGCAGCAGGTCAGGAAGAAGTACTGGTGGCGTGATGAGAGGAGGCAGCTGCAAGGCATTAATGGCGGGGATCCGCGTGCTCCTCCCCAACGGCAACTCACTCGCATCCAGCACTTGTTTTTAACAAGGGCGGCCGGATGCTGTTTTCGGTGTCTCTCCCCTCGCCATAGAGTTGCCTCCTGCACTAACCCACCCCGCTGCTTGCTGTGCTCCATCTCGGGGCACGTCTCCGGCAGCTGCCATCTCAGATTTGGTTCGTCTTCCGCCACCGCCCCGCCTTCCACTGCAGCTCCGCGCAGCACCGCCGCTCCGTCTTCCACTGCAGCTCCGCGCAACACCGCCGCTCCGCCCGCCGCTGCGCCTCCCAACTCTGTTGCTCCCGCACCAGTCGCTCCCACACCTGAAGCCGCCGCAGTTGGCGCTTCCGGCGCCGTCGCCCCTCCCGTTCGCAACGCTGCCCCCATCCGCGCCACCGGGTGTATGGAGAACCCGGTCCCTGATGTGGGCTTGAGGCCGCGCATGGTTTCGGCGACCGTGCCGTGGTCGCCGGCCCTGGCGAGCGCTGAGGCGGACTTCGAGACCCACGCCGTGGTGGCAACTGTGCTGGGCAACCACCCACGCTTCACGGTGCAGGACGTCTCCGTCGCTGCGTCCATGCAGTTTGGAGTGCCGCGCGTGAGGATGCATGTCTCGGTGTTCTCTCCTGGCGATTTCCTCATCCGCTTCACCGACCGGCATTTGCGTGACGTCGCTCTCGCGCAACCCTCCACTCTGCGCATCGGGAGGGCAGTGCTCAGGCTCTCGGCCTGGTCTCGCCGCGTCGGAGCTACTCTGGTGCGCCTCCCATACATGGCCAGGGTCTGCTTGGAGGGCCCCCCAAGGCAAGCATGGTCCATCGAAGGCATCAAGCAGCTGTTCCCCCCGCCGGCCATCATCGACCACATTGAAGACGGCGTGTTCGGTGACGAGGAGTCGGCTTGCTGCTGTGTCTGGGTTTGGGTCCAAGATCCCTCCAAGATCGCTACCAGAGGCAGTCTCACCGTCGAGGAGCCGCCAAGCCCGAACTCTCCGGGGTTCCACCGGCGCTTCCTCGGTGAGGCACGAGACGAGACCGCAATCTACAGCTCCAAGCCAGTCGATGTTCTTGCCCATCCGGTTCTGCTGCACCTTGACCAGATTCATGACTACACCGTGGAACCGGGATCCGGAGATGAGAGCATGGGCAGTTTCAACAGCGACATCAGCGGCCTCCCCTCCGAGGTCTCGCCGGTGTGGGAGGACTGCGTCAAGTGGGGCTATCGATGGTTCCTCCACTACGAAGACGGCACCTTCCCGCCGCCCCAGCGCCGGGGCTCAGTGCACTCTCGGCTCACTTTTGGCGGCGGTGATGGTGGCGGTGGGCAGGGGACCGGTGGGCGGCGAGGTCCTGGCCAAGGGGGCGCCCCCCCCACGCCGGAGGAGGTATGCTGATGCCGGTGGCGGAGACAGCTCAGCCAGTGGTGGTCCTGCTGCGGGCGGGCATGGTGACCATGGGCATCATCATGGGCGCCGTCAGGTTTCCGTCCACGCTGAAGACGGAGCAGCAAACGGGAAGAAGGAAGCCAGCCTCACGGGTGGAACGCTGGGACCGCAGACCGAGGCCATGAAGGACATCCAAGTGCAAGACCAAGACGGCGTGACCGAAGACGGTGATTTTCTGGCTCATGGCTCTCCTCGGTCGGGCGCTGTTTCAGAGCCAGTTCCCTCTTCCATGTCTCCTGCCCTCTGCCCAAGCCTGTCAGATGACCAGGAGCACGGGGCTGGGGGATGCATGGATGAGTTGGTACCCACACCAACAGGAGCAAGAGCAGTGCCCACACCTGCACCAGCAGAAGAAAGGCCAGATCATCTTCCTGCCCAAGCGGCGCCTGGTCAGCGCCACGGTCAGCGCTCGGGTGGTACTCTGGTGCCCTTGCAGGAGGTGGGAGTTGGGGTGGAGTTTGGGCCCGAAGCCATCTTGGGCATGGAGAGTGGAGATGGGCCTCAAAAAGACTCCGGCCCAGAAGACCCAAGCGCTCCAGCGCTTGTTGGAGATCAGCCTGGCATCGAGAACCCATCAGGGGAAGCTGCTCAGCCCATCCAGTCGGTGCCAGGGGTGGATAAGGTCGAGCTCTTCCTTAACAAATGTTCATCCCCGCCCTCAGCCCCTCTGATCCCCACCCCTCCCGTGGCGCCGGCGGCCAAGGCAACAGCTCCGGCCAGCTGCCCTCCAACAGGCGGCAGGGCATCACAGAGGTGCAGCAGCAGGCTCGCGGCGAAGCCTTCTAGCCAGCTCTCCAGTTTGGACAAGGCGTTGTTCGTCCTACTGAAGGAGGGAACAACGCCTGAACTAGAGGCTGCCATGCCGGATGGGATCGAGCGCATCAAGAACATCTGCCAGAAGCCGCTTCCCTCGGCGTTTGTGGCTGCCATCTCCTCCCTCATGGTCGCCTCCTGCCCTGCTAAGAAAGGCAAGGCCCCAGCTTTGGTGCCAGGGCTCGCGGCGTCCTAGGCTGGTTGTTTCTGTCGATGTTGGTAGTGTTTTGGTTTCCAAATGATAATTCATCTGATGTTTCTTAGAGGTCTGTGTGTTGAATTGATGTATCCCCAATCTGATGTTGGAGTGCTTAGTAGTGTTGGTCGTCTGTTGGAAAGCACGGCTCAAATGGCCCTATTCTGCTTTTTTCGGTCTGGATGTCAGTTCACGCTGATTGGTGGAGAAGTGCTGCCGTTCCCTCCTGTTGTGACCTTGGTTTCTTTATGGATTACAAAATTTTAAATTGGATTGTCAAGGGCTTAAACAACCCGGCCAAGCGAAGAGCAACTCTGATGTTTGTGGCTGAGATTGGTTGCAACATAATCTGCCTTCAGGAAGTGAAATTAGCTGAGATTACTCCTGCTATTGTTGCTGAAATTTTGGGCACCCAGTTCAGAGAAAACTTCATATACAAGCCTGCTATGGGCACTAGGGGAGGAATTCTCATCGCTTGCTCCTCTGATTTTGAGATCACCCATGAACCACTGGCAGATGGACCAAATTCAATCACAGGGACTGTTAGAGATCGAACTAACAATGATTCCTGGACACTCTCGGCTGTCTATGGACCGCAAGAAGACTCGGACAAGATTTTGTTCATTGAGGAGATTAAGAACATCAAGCAGTTTGCTCAAGCCTGCTGGATGGTGACTGGAGATTTCAATCTGATCAAGAAGGCTGACGAGAAGAGCAATGGTAATATCAATTTGCAAATGATGGGCCGGTTCAGAGCCGCTCTGGACCATCTTGAACTGCTGGAATTCCCTCTGCTTGGGAGAAAATTCACCTGGTCAAATGAGAGGGAAAATGTGACTTTAACAAAGATCGACAGACTGCTGGTTACTGAAGCCTGGGAACTGAAATTTCCAAATTACCAGCTTACTCCCGCCTCTTCGTCCGTCTCCGACCATTGCCCCCTGTTGCTCAAGCCAATTGAACTGCAACACTTCAAAGGATTCCGTTTCGAGTCCTTTTGGCTTGCGAAACCTGACTTCATTGAGGTGGTAGCTAAAGCTTGGGAAAAACCAGTTCAGTCCTTGGATGCTTGCAGGAAGCTTCACACCAAGTTGTCCAGAACTGCCAAGGCGCTGAAGAAATGGAACGGAAAGGCATCCAAAAGATCTAGGCTGCTGTACAACGTTGCCACCGAGCTGATCTTCCATCTTGATCTCGCCCAAGAAGAGAGAGCACTAACTAAAGAAGAGAGGCTCTTAAGAGATTTACTGAAAAAGAAACTGCTGGGTTTTGCAGCTATTGAGAGAATAAAGGTTCGACAACGGTCTAGGTTAACCTGGATTAAGGTTGGGGATGCAAACTCAAAGTTTTTCCAGCTCAGGGCGAATGGGCGCAGACGCAAGAATCACATCCCCTCTTTGCATGGACCGGAGGGCGTTGTCGTTGAAAAGAAGCAGAAGGCCCGGATCCTGTGGGAGCACTTCAACAATCTGATTGGAACTGCTAGGCAGCGCAACTTCAGCTTAAATTGGGAATATCTGCAGCTTCCTTCCTTCAATCTTGAGCACCTGGACGCCATTTTCACCATGGAGGAATTAAAAAAGGCAGTTTTCGAAATGCATGCTGAGAAGTCCCCTGGCCCTGATGGTTTTATTGGGGGTTTTTTCAAAAAGTGTTGGGAGCTCATTAAAGGAGATTTGCTGGAGGCCATCAACCAATTCTTTCATCTGAGAGGGAAAACCTGGAATCTTTTGAATAATGCCTTCATTGTGCTGCTGCCAAAGAAAGGAAATGCTGATCGTGCAACTGATTTTAGGCCAATTAGTCTCATGCATAGTGTGGCAAAAATTCTGTGCAAAATCTTGGCAAACAGGCTGGCCCCGGAGCTGCAGCACATGATCTCTGCAAGTCAAAGTGCTTTCCTCAAGGGCCGTAGCATTCAAGATAATTTTTTGTATGTCCAGAATGTCATAAGGAGGGCATTCACAAAAAATTCACCGCTCATCTTCCTCAAATTGGATATCGCTAAGGCTTTTGACTCGGTGCACTGGAGCTACATGTTGGAGGTTCTGAAAGGTTTTGGTTTTGGGCAAAAATGGACGGGCATGATTGCATTGCTTCTCTCCACATCCTCTTCAAGGGTTATCCTCAACGGCTGTCCGGGCGAACCGTTCCTGCACCGAAGGGGGCTGCGCCAGGGAGACCCGCTGTCGCCAATGCTATTCATTCTTGCAATGGAGCCATTGCAAAAAATGATCGCCATGGCAACGGCTGAGGGTCTTCTCACCCCTATAAGCCAGCAGGCCGCCACTTTGAGAACCAGCCTGTACGCGGATGACGCGGCACTCTTTGTAAATCCCATCAGAGAAGAGATTGCGGCAACTCAGAGAATTCTGATCAGATTTGGGGAGATTTCTGGCTTGATGATCAACCTGGGGAAGTGCACGGCGTACAAGATTCGATGCAACGAGGATGAACATGGGGAGGTTCTGCAGGACTTTGGAGGAAAAGAGGGTATGCTGCCTTGCCAATACCTGGGTTTACCACTGAACAGGAGGAAGCCGACTCGTGCTGAATTGCAACCAATTATAGACAAGGCTACTGGAAGAGTAAAGCCATGGAAGGGAAAACTTCTGAATAGAACCGGGCGCCTAACTCTAATCAACTCAGTCCTCACGGCAATGACAACCTTCTTCCTCTCGTGTTTCGCAATGGATAAATGGGCTATCAAAAAGCTTGATAAGTGCAAGAGGAATTTTCTTTGGGCTGGGGATGAGGAGGCAAGCGGAAGTAAATGCATGGTAAATTGGAAACAATGTTGTACCCCCAAAAATCTCGGTGGCCTCGGGATCAAAGACTTAATTTGTTATAGCCGAGCCTTGAGACTAAGATGGTGCTGGTTCAAATGGGACGACATTGACAGACCTTGGAAAGGCACCCAAATTCCGTGTGACACAATTGACAGAAGTCTATTCTCTGCCTGCACCAAGATCACCTTGGGGAATGGAAAAAAGGTGAACTTCTGGAAGGACAAGTGGATACAAGGAGTTGCACCTATTGCGGTGGCACCCGAGGTTGCGAAACTGGCTTGGAGGAAGAATCTCAAGGTCGCTGATGCTCTGACAGATAACAAATGGATGAAGGGGCTACAACGGATAAACAACGAAGAGCAAGTGCGGCAATTTGTTTCCCTATGGGAGAAGATCCAAGAAGTGCATATTTCTCATGACGATGATAGCATTACGTGGCTTTTTAACTCCAAAGGAAAATACACGGCTAAAGATGCTTATGAAGCCCAATTCTTGGGACGAATTAAGCAACCACTCCTGGAGCAAGCATGGAAAGTGAAGGCTGAAAACAAGATAAAATTCTACCTCTGGTTGCTGCTCCAGAACCGTAACTGGACTGCGGACAGATTATCCACCAGGGGATGGCCTTGCAACCTGACCTGCTCTTTCTGTGATCAGGCCCCTGAGACAGCGATGCACATCCTGCTGGGATGCCCCTACTCTAACGAGGTCTGGAGCAAGACTGGCTCTATCCACCCCCAGATGATGGACGTGGCCCTTTCCTCCAATTCAGTCAGATGCTGGTGGCGCAAGCTGCTCTTGATCACACCGAAAGAAATTAGGAAGGAGCAGATTACATTTGCTGCATACGTGGCATGGCATCTCTGGAATGAAAGAAATAGGAGGGTGTTCCAAAACAAACTGCTCCTGCCGCATCAAGTGTTCATGCTGGTGATTGATGATGTTAGCCTCCTCAGGGAGGCATTCAGAGAGTAGTCCGTACTTGTGGCCACTGATCAGCCTTCCGTTTGTTCAGTGGCCTAAGCTCCTCTGTAAACTCTAAAATGTACAGTTTTTCCCTCTCCTATAATGCAATGACAGAGCTCCTGTCGGTTCGGGTCAAAAATTGTACAGTGTTACTATTTGCTTGTATAAATTACTCTATCTATTACGATTGCTTTTGCAGTGTTTCTTCGCTTGCGTGGTTCATGTCAAACCAAGAGACAAGTTTTGTGTCTATTGGACAGCGTGTACTTGTCAATCCTTCAAGGTAAACCATCTTGATTGAATCACAATGTAGTTCATCCCATTTGTGGGCTTACTATGTTCGGTTACTCACCTTCTATATGTTTCTTTCTACAACTTGTCTTTAATTCTGGAAGTAACAAGTTATTGTTGATTATTTCAATTTAGTATACTCCTTTTTTGTTCATTTGGTTGAGTTGTCTTCTTGGTTTTGTTTCTTTCTGTTAGTGTTACTCTATGCAGTGTTACTCCTCTTTTTCCGGAGAAATTTAAAGAATGTCCGTTCATGTTTTCTTTTCCTGGACACTCTCATGTGCAGTGTTCGATCTCATTATGGATATCCTGATATCTTTGATCGACTCTTCCATCTCACAAGGCTCCTTTGGCGGAGTTGTGTGATCTGTCTTTGTTGTTGCGGGATTTCCATCTCTCGGAGGTCTCGGAGGTCCTTAGTTCATAGCTTGCCGTTCTCTGCCAAGGGTGCTTATGAGCTGCTCATGGCTGAAGATGTGGAGTGTGACTGCTGTTTCGCGGCCGTCTCAACATGAAGGCCAATCTGTTCCACAAACACATCGCCAGCTCTACCTCATGCCTGAGGTGCTCCTGTGTATCTGAAGCCACAAACCATTTGTTCCTCCACAGCCCGAAGGCCGCCCTGGTTTGGAACACTCTCAGCATTTGCCCCTCCAAGCTACCAAGATCTTTGATCCGTGGCTACCCCTGTGACTCCTGTCGGCGATGTGTGGCCTGAGGTTGTCTTTCCCATCCTTTGTTAGATTTGGGACTCCCAGAATGCTGCTGTCGTTCTCCATGAGGATCACACAGCCGCGACTACTATTTCTAATATTTGAGAAGATTTTGAACTTTGGATTGTAAGAGTTAAGGACCCGCTCAACAAGGTGTCCGCTATATCTTGGCGCGACTACCTCTCTGCACAGCTTGTTCTGCCCCTGTAACTCTTCCCTGAAGCCCATGGTATGTATGCTACACTGGCAATGGTGGAATGAAAACATCAAAACATCAGGGAGGAAGTTAAACATAGGAGTCTTACTTGAGCTTTTTGACCCAAGCTTCCACACCGATTGTCGGGCATATCACATCGAGTTGCCCATTGTAAACCGACACATTTACTCCATGTGCTAGCAATTGATCAACCTAATCAAGTAAACATGCATAACATCTCAAACGCCACAAATTTTCATCAGCCGGCAAATTAGATCCATTAGAGCTTTGTTTACCTCGTCGATTGCTGGCTTCATGTAGGTGGCATTCATTGCATGGAAAACTTGAATAGCCACTCCTTGCCAACTGCAGTGTAATCAGATATCAGATTACGGTAATTTGAGCAAGATGATATTTTGGGCGGAAAAGAAAAAATATATAGAAAAAAAGTATGCTCACATTATGTTCTTAGGAATAACCTTCAACTTTTCTCTAATGAGCCCATTCATGATACCATCAATGGTGTTGGGGGTTGACGGAAACACCTGGCTCATCGATGAGCCTTCACCTTTGTCAAGCAAGAAATTTAGCATATCCTGTAGAAAGCCATGCATGTTTTATCGATTTGTGCTGAATGGTATTAATATTTTGTTGTGAGAACAATCTAATAAATGTCAACCAAACATGCCATCAACATGCTATCCATAGTTTTGTCTACTGGTCCAGATGATCTCCCGGCTCTGTTTTACCAGATATGAAATGAGCTCAGGTCAAAAGGTCAACTTGCAGAAGTACTCTATTTTTTTGGGCCTGGGGGTGCAAGAAGACTCCAACGAGGATCTGAAAGTTGTTATCAGTAGTGATAGAAGCAGTGAATAAAGGATATCTGGCCCTCCCAACAATGGTGGGTAGGTCCAAGGATGGTGCTTTCAAGCATATTGCTGAAAGAGATTGGGGGAATGTGCAAGGGTGGAAGGGTCAGAGGCTATCAAAGGCAGGAAAGGAGATCCTAGTAAAATATGTAATACAAGCTGTTCTGGCCTACACCATAAGCTGTGTTTCTTTCACTAAGTTCCTCAAGCAGCTTACTTCAGTATTTGTGTTATGAAAAAATTCTGGTGGGGCTTATGTAATGGACAGCACAAGGTGCATTGGGCCAGCTAGGAGAAGTTCTTGGTGCCAAAGAAATGGGGAGGTGTATGCTTCAGGGATATGGAGGCTTTCAACCAAACATTTTTGGCTCGGCGAGGTTGGGGGATCCTAAGTTGTCCTCAGTCACTCTGGGCATGTTTTAAGAGCCTGCTATTTAAGTCACACTGATTTTCTGAATGCTTATAGTTCCCCTCGTAATGATTCCCTGACATGGTGCAGTATTTTACATGGAAGGAAGTTGCTCAAACAGGGAATCACTGAAGAATTGTCAATGGAGAAAAAGTCGATAACTAGCAAGACGATTGGTTACCTCGGAATAGTTGCAGGCACCCTTTGGGAAGGCGAAAGGAAACCAACATTTGCAAAGTAAAAATTCAAAAAAAAAAAACATTTGCAAAGTGTCTGATCTTCTATTGGCGGGCAATAAACGGTGGAATGAGAACCTTATGTACTGTTTGGCATGCTTTGTAGCCAATACGTACTGTTTGGTTGCAACTGTTTGGCATGCCAATGGCTCCTTATCAACTCTACTTCATTTTTTAGTCAAAGTTGGCCAACTCATAGGCACACAAAACCTTGGCTAGCCAAATATTTGATGGGGCAACTCTAGACTCAAACCAAACAAATCCTATGTTACTAATTACTATTCACTTACCACGCCATCACTCTGCTGGTCAATCAATTTAACTAGATTCGTCCACGTCATCTTCGCCATGGTGAATTGTCCGGCTGCCATCTGCTCTTTTACTATTGCTGCCATTCTGCAAACGAAATATCGAATCAGGGCATGCAATTGGAGATCGAGGCAAATAACATGTTGCAGATTTTTACCTGTTGAGAGGGGCAACAGCTTCGTTGCTCAGCCTCGACGCGTAGCGCAACAGTTGCGCATATGAGAGCTGAAAGTATCCAAAGCATTGGTTGAGAAAATCGAGCTTTTTTGCGGGGAAAATGGAACTGCTTTGATCATTGAGAGACTCAAACAGATTAAAATGATTTACTCACCGCAAAATCATCTGGTGAGATCCAGCTATCCCCAAGCACGACACCGCCTAGTGTCAGCTCGAGGGTGCCGGCATGGATTGCCTTTGCCACGGAGATACCGATCTTAGCTGCAAGCTTGCCACCATAAGACTCGCCGACAAGGAACAACGGGCTGCTGTGCAAGGTGGGTATCTCCTTGGTGAGTGCCCTGAGGAGCTCGGTGGCGTCAGCAGCCACTTGCACATCCGTCGTTGCTAGCACGCTTGGGTCCTCTGCGTAGCTATACCCGACGCCCACCGGTAAGTCCTGCATTCCGACATACTCGTTACTTACAATGGAAATGTCCTTATAGTACGTGCATGAAGGAACAACTCTCTTACCACGAAGATGAGATCAGCCTTCTGCAGCCACGTCGAGTTGCGTGGCTTCAGATTGACATCCAGCGGCCCAATCCCCTGGAAGTTGCCACCCCCGACGCCCGACCCTCCCTGGAAGAACACGACGACAGTCAACTAATGCTTTGTTCTCAACCAAAGAAAAAAAATGGCAGTGAGAGGAGACCAGTTACATACCGGACCGCCCTCCAACCAGAGGATGGTTGGCCATGGCTTTATTGGCGAAGACACCCGATGTGGGCTCTTGTAATACCACCAAAATAGGTGCGCCTCTGCAACAAAAACTTACGGTTAAACTCATGCACAAAAACAGACAAATGAAATAAAATTTTGGTCATAGTAGTAAATGGAAAAAAGAAACGATGAAAGGACCCAACATGATGTAAAGATTGCTATTATAGTGGATACTTACTGTGACGAATTTCAACGTAGCCCCATATCTCGCTTTTATCAGCAGCAACGGCAACACCTTGAAGAATGAAGCATAGGAGGAGAACAGAGGCTCGCCACATCTGAACCAATGTGGATAACTGAATTTAAGTCTATGTATTAGTATTACTGGATATAAGCAAGCAGCATCTTTTTAATCCACGTCCATCAAGACACATGAACCATGAATATCTACCAATCATGTAAGAAGCTCGTAAAAGTGAGCAATGTGGCCTGAAAGCTAAGTTTGGTTATTGGACGCTGCTACACAGCAAGCGCTCGCTGTGCAGGTCTTTCCAGCAGCCGGCTGGAAAAGGTAGGGACGCACGTGCGGTCCCCCCACCAACACCAAAATCATCAAGTTTGCCTCCCCGCCCCAACAATGCTAAAAAGACATAGAGGTTCATGCTAAAACGACATAGAGGACAAGCCAAACAAGCCAGCATGCTTCTGCAACTCTTTGTTGCCGATCAGGCTACAAAAGACCCAAAAAAAACAGGTAAAAAGAGAGGGCCCAAAAACTCCTGTTGCTGCTGTTCAATATCCCCCCCGTATATATGTCACACTCCATGATCTAGTTGCAGGAATCTCCCCCTCTACCCTCCTGATGTACTTGCAACTTCTCTTGCAAGCCTTTGGATCCATTTTTGCCTTTCTTTTCCCCCGAACCTGATATGCATTGCTGATTTTGTGATGTTTTACTGCCTAGCACCTGGCTTCTGTTTACATTGGGCAACAAAACACAAGAACTAGTTGGTCAGAGCATTGTAAAACCCCCCAAAAAAGCAGTATTAGTTTGGCGGTGCTGAAAAAGGATGTAAGCAATTGTGCGGAAAACCTTCAAAAAAAACCTAAAAAGGAGTCCTGGAAAAGGTCCTGAGCATTAGTTCTTTTTCAAAATGAATATTTTTACCAAAACGTTTAAAATATAAGAAATGTTGAAAAAATTTAACTGAATGTAATATTGGCGAAGACACCCGATGAATATTTGTGCCTCATTGAATGTAATATCGAACACATCCCCAATTCCAAGCCTCCCACCTCTAGAGCAGGGAACGCGGGAGCAAGCCGCCGCCGCCGGCCGCCCGACGGCGTATTTCCTCTCTCGCCGTCTCGCAGAGCAAGCCGCCACAAACCGGAATCTCACGGATCTCGCTACGGGCAAGCCCCCTGTCCTGCTCCAGTGCTCCCTCCTGGCCTCCCGCGACTCTTTGCAGGCTGCAGCAACCCGGGCTCGACCAAAACGTTTAACTGAACTAGTTGCTCAGGAAAAATATGATGAATGACCATAGATGATATAGTTGCTGGTAGCTCCAGCGGAAACAAGGCTTAAAAAATTGCTGCTTGAGTTGTAGGGGATTTGTTGATTCTAGAATAAACAATAAGAACGACTAATGGAAACAGGCACAAATAATCACACTGAGAGCTTAAAAAAATTTAAAATATAAGAAATGTATAGTTGCTGAGTTGTGTGGTGTCTTCCTGAGTAACTTGATTTATTTTTGGACTTGTAAATAATACACAGAAAAGCCTGAAAAAGAAAACACTAAGTGCCTCAAAATAATTGACTTGCGAGAAAAAAAATGTTTTCCTTTCCCTCCCACACTATTACTGGTCGTTTTTGGTTTCAATGCAGTTGGTTTTCATTGACCTGAATGGTTTTCCTGATGGATATGATGAAGATGCTGAAGCCCCACTGTATTGTACGCAAGCCCCACCTGTTGGTTGCCTACATCAATTGAGGGTGTGGGCGAGCTACCACTTACCAGATTTAGTTGATGGCACCCCTGTGACTGAAAATGTGGGAGTGAAATTTAATGATACTCCGGTCACCGTGTCCGATGCGCCAAGGACTGAGCATGTCATCCCTACTGCAGCAGTTTGTGGTACTACAACGACTCCACCTGGTGGGACAGTGCGAACTGGAGGTGGTTCAGGGGAGTTGCCGGACTTCAATTCAGGTCATGAGGCTGAAGTTTAGTCTAGCCCTCAAGAACCTTTTGTTGGCATGGAGTTTGATTCAGACTGTAATGCACCAGAGGGGAAGGGGATCGAGATCGGAGTAGGTGAGGGAGAGGGAGCAGGTAATGGGAGCGATCAGGAGAGGGTGAGGGTTTAGTTCAGCGTTTAATTCCTTCATGCCCAACATGGTAGCTTACAGGGGTATAAGTATCCGACCGGACGGGCCGACGACAGTTACATGGCCCATGGCCGAATTCAACCCAACAGTGGCTTTGCACTCCAGTGCATCTTTTGTCACGCTGCATCTGATTCAGTTATCTGAATCTGAGTAGCAGGCGTGACAATACAACCCTCAATTACTGTTCTCTGTGTAGCCTACATCCTACTGTCTACCCCCACTGGATAAAAACAGAGCCCCCTTGTCATCTTCCCACCTCGTGCCGCGACGGTAAAAACCCTAAAAAATACACTATTGCCTACTTACACCCTATTCCCTGATTCATATCCACTGTTTTGCCTAGGGGGAAAATGCACTATTGCCTTTTCTATTACCTGAAGAAACCCTGTTCTACTGCCTAAATTAAATCCGATGTTATTGCTAAAAATTAACAAATCAGCTTTCTGGAAGCCTCCACTAACCTTGAATAGATGGAACAGCCCCCTCAAAATAGCAATTGGTTGTTTCTCTGCTTCTGTATATTCATAGAGGCAAAGAAATTGTGATTTCCTTGAATAAGGGGCGATTCCAGCTAGCAGCCGCAAACATCAAACATGTCCTGAAGAATTAGACTGGTATTCCTGTGATAGGGCTGTTCCATCTATTTAGACTAGTACGTATGTGCAAAGCAGTTCAACACTGGGTACTGAAAATGATGATGCAACATGATTGCTGCCTGTATCATTTAGATGATGCAAAAATGGGTTGCCTACATTATTAGAGATGATGGACCTCTCTATTGCCTAATTTATTCAGTTTTATTGCCTACATCCCGAGTGTTGTCTGCGTCTCAGAAGACCCTACGCGAGATTTAGCACGAAACCGATTGTACTAGTTCGCCCTGAATATGCAGCCTGCAAAAGTAGGGCATGTGCGCTGCCACACCTCAAAACCCTCTCGGGAATTTTAGAACGAAAACAGTAACTGAGAAACTCCATCGCTCTCCCCAAAAAATCTCACTGAAAATGCGACATCGGGTGTGGATTTGGCCTGCAGGGACCCCCCCCCCCCCCCCCTCCTGGGTGTGGGTTTCCCCAACACGCGATTCCGGCCACCCTGGCCCCCGATTCCGGCGACCGCGACGGCGAAATCCCGCTGAACCTCCCCCCTCCCCCGTTCGCGAGCAGATCATAGCTAGGGCGCGGGCTTACCTTCTCTCCCAGTCGATGTAGCGGTTCGCCGCGCCGTCGTCGTTCACCTCCCCCGTCCTCCTTCTCCCTCCTCTGTCTCTCGTCGGCTCGGTCGCCTTATTGTGGTGCTCGCTCCCCGCGTAGTGGTAGCTGCCGCCGGGCGCGCGCTGTCAGCCCCCTTGCTCCTCGCCGTCGTCGGGCTCTCGCTGGCCTCGACCGTCGACGAGGAATTCCTCTCCTCTCCTAGGGATTGCTCTCCTCTCTATGTTCTGTCGACTGTGAGTAGAGGGGAAAGGACGGGAGCAGCCGAGGGCGCGTCGTCCCAAAAAAATCGAAGCACAGGCCCCGCTTGGAATGGGTGTAAATTTGTACAGTAGTATTTATTTTATACAGTAGTAAATTACCGGTCATAGCTGATTTTTCCTCTGAAAACAAAACTACCAAATGCAAATGCAAGGTGTTTAGGGAAGGTGCTTAGAGAATAAGCCATACTTTTTTTAAGCACCGGTGTTTATTTTTTACAGTAGAGGTGCCTATTCTGTACAATTTTTCTCTACTAGTAAAACGTATGTGCGTTGTTACGGGCTACAATGCACATATATGAATCAAACAAATAATTAAGATTGTTCGTAGCCCATTTCTTCCTCGTATATCCGGACTTGTTCGGACATCAAACAGGCATTCAGGAGGCTCCCTAAAATTCAACCGCCGGGACAATGCGGACTCCTAAAAAACCATGCGTGGGAAAGAAATATGATTGTCTGGGCCTCCATGTTATCTCCAACACGTGGGCCTCACACAAAACCCCCACCGCACCGCTCATCATTCCCTTCTCCTGTTAGGCCCTCCCCTTCTGGCTCGGATTCCCGTCGTAGATGGACATTTCTCGTTTGAGCCCTCTCCTTCAAAAGCGGATGACGCTGCCCTCATCTTCGCCACCTCTCTCCTTCACACCGTAATGCCCCATAGACTGCCAAGGAGGAGTCCCCCACCAACCGCTCGCTCTTTGCCTGACCCCCTCTCCCGTGTTCGTGTCGATCCACCACCCCAATCAGCGGCTGAGGCGTGCGCCGTCCGTGAAGCCCCCCGAGGCAAGAAGGCAGATCCGATGTCTCCTGAGCCATTGCCACGTTGTATACACTTGAATGTCGTGCCTTATCATGAAACCAAAATATAATATCCGCTGTTGGGCATGCAACTTATACGTCATTGTGTGCATTATTAACTCAACCAAGCAATGCATTTACTCGTCTATCCTAGTTAACCAAAAAAATGTGTGACTTGATGAAAACAAACATGAAACGCTCGCTCATGCAATTTGCTGCAAAGCCATCTTTAATGAAATGCAATTTGTCACACTTCCTAAAGTATGGGAATTATTTCGTTCAAACAACTGTAACTGAACAGACCAACCCCAACCCCTATCAACATCCAGTGTTGCATAATATAAGTGGGAGACCCACATGTGTCCACATAATTTTTCACGGGACAAGTGGACATCCCACATAATCTCATGCCAATGATAGACTCAGCTAAATTGGTGTACCGAAATGTAGTACTATTGTTGGACACTTCAAGTGACCTATTATTGATGCTAGTTAATTGCTCATGCTTTGCAACAAGGTATGTACATTTTAGTAATTCAACATTAGTTGTATCTTGCATATATATTCAAAATCTTCTTGCACATCAGGCTGCCTTGGTGACTTCTTTTTTACTGGCAAATCAGTCTCCTTTATTCCTTTATTTATTTCTCTCAACCAAAAATTTCTCTCAGAGTGATATGTGAATGGATATATCTACAACCACAATAAAGATATCAAGAGCTAATAATTATTTAATCAAAGAATTTAAGAATGTACCCATGAAGCATTCAACATTTAAGTTATCATGGTTGTCCTACCCATGTGCACTTGCAAGCTCTCTCTTTTCCCCCTCCCTCTCCCTCCACCTCTCTCTCGATCTCTCTCTTCCTCCATCTCCCGGTCTCTGCGCCCCCCTCTCTCCCCTTTCTGGATCACTCTCGGTCTTTAGTAGCTGCCTCATGAGCTGGTCATCATTGTTGCTGGTTGTGGTTGTGCCGCCAACTCCTTCCTGTATAAGAAACAAATACCCTTAGTGTGTTCCACAGAGTTCCTGATACTATCAAGTACTCTCTTTGTAAACTAATATAAGATCTTTTAGATTATGATGAGTTCTCTCAAGAACTTTCACTTTCGTGCGTGTGTGTTTAACGGCCAATAGATTTGTACAAGAGACATATCAATCCCATTGCGTTGTAGTCATTTGAATATACTACAAAGAATAAAATATAAATTGTGCAATTATATGTTAGAAAAGAAAGACATTTGTATATCTTGTAGCTTCATCATCGCTTCTCTAAAAATCACTAAACTCCCTTTCCAAAAAAATATCACTAAACTCTTAGCAACAATTTAGTAGTAATCACCCTAAAGAATAAATGCAAAAGGGGAGATAGAGAGAAATCAGCAATGTATCTACAACCATTCAAGTATACGTGAGGTTAATTAATGGGAAAATCATGTGTGTCCTCCTTGAGATTGGGCTTGCCCCTAGTGAACGCAAAATATTCCTTGAATAACCTCAATCAATCTTTGTGACTAATACTACCACCGTATTACATGATGTTATTTTTATAATTTCAATTGTCGTAACATCCTAGGATTCGCACTTCCTTGAAGCAGGGTAAGTGTTGCCTTTGACAAGCTTCAACAAGCATGTCCATGATTGCCACGTCTGCTGCCTCTAGTAAGCTTTAACAAGCGTGTCCATGATTGTCAGGTCCAGGTAGCACTTCCGATAGTTTTCACACACAAAAACATTATTAGAATTAGAAGGAAAAAGAGTTGACAGTGTGTGAGCTGTCAAGAAATTATATCTATAACCTATCACCAACAGTTGAAAATAGTAAAGATGCACATAGCGGCCACCTCCCCAGACCTTCTTTCTGGAGCAAAATCAATACAGAACCAAACCATGTCAATACAATACCACATTAAAGTAGAACCTAATGAACCCGTGTAAGCTCGGTATGCATGTTACTGACTGAAAATTCATGCCATCCATTGGCAAAAGGAAAACAAAAGAACAATGAACTTCTAACAAAATTTGTTGAAAAGTCTAACCGTCTAGGAAAAAAATAACCTAAAATACAACAAATTAAAAATTGTTTAGAAAATGTAGAACCAAATGACAGAAATCATAATTTACATGTTTCAAACATATTAGGTATGAAGTTTCTCTCCATAGTCACCCTTGTTTGTCAATCTACGATGTCACACTTGCAGCAACAGGCGAGCAGTCACTTCCCACGTCGAATAAAGAATGATGAAAACATTGATTGACGTCCCCATGTACATGCACTTAGTATGGTGATGGAGGAAAGAATACATCAAATAGAGATGATGTGCGTGAGTGCGTGTGTGTGCACTCGTGTTTGTGTGTGTGTGTGTGACCTCGCTGCGGATTAATGCATCATGTGTCCCTCATCTTAGGTGGATAATGATTGATATACACAAAGCCACGAAAACATTTTCACCCACATTTAGCATAACCATAAAAGGAGGTGGGAGGGGGCAGGGGGCATACAAAATATGTGTGAGGAAAAGACATACAATCAATTCAATGAAGTGGTTATAGATGGGTGAGGAGTAATTAGCACTAAATTATGGGGAAACCAACCAGCTAACTAGTAGAATGCCCGTGCGTTGCCACGGGCTCTTGAAATATTTTGCAAGAGTTATATAAAGATAATGCATGCTAACTTTCACACATACAGAAAATATAGCACGTACACAATTAATTAATAATTGAAGTCAACTTCACTTGCAATATAAATTGATAACAAAAAGAAAAATTGACGACATGTCCGTGTAACAAATTGAGCGATGTTCCAACTAAACATCTATTAAAAAAAGATATAGCATTTTCTCAGAGAAAACATCCAACTATAATGTTGATATATAAATAAATAGTCATCTGAAATTTCTTAAATCATTTTAAATTATTTATATAGGCTAAGGAAAATTTTCCAACAAAAGATAAGAACATGCAAGCAATCCAATATAAACCAAGTATATCGGTTTCTTCTCTCAAAATTGTGATTTTTTTTTGATACTCTGAATATATCTAATACGTATAAAAATATTTATTTTCATGAACCATGTTTAATTAATATATATACACTCTTTATTTTTTTGAGGCGTATATATATACTTTTTTTTGGGCAAACATATATATACACTTTAATATATATGTTTTTCGGTAGAGCAAACGTTGCCGATCCAAGGCCCAAATTAGCTATCCAGCACGGCCCAACCAGCACCCAATCTAATGGTCAACTTCACATCTTCTGCTAATGGTCAGCAAAGAGTGAAGGCTGGAGTGTGTGACATGTACGCAACAACATTTTACTTTGATGTAGTACATGATTGATTTCAAAACAACTATCCACAAATTAGTGCATACTGTCAAAAAAATAATATACATAAGCAATCTATCAAAAGGAAAAATAAGCTAGACTACAAGTAATTCTCCGTAGCACGATTTGACCATGCCTATGCCAGAAACAAGGTTGTCAAATAGAAAGCCTCAACAATGATGATGCTGCTACTGTTTTCATTTCTTAAACATTAGATGGAGTTCACCAGGTTGTAGTCTAGCTCAAGCTACCTAAAAAAAGGGTCAAAGGAACAAGCAGACACAGCATAAATGAACTAAGAAACAACTATACTGCAAAAAAAAATTGGGACATTGTGCGTGCCTGCTTTGGGGCCGCAACATAAGTTTTTCTGTAATGTGGAACACTCAAGTGGAGTCTAGTTTCACAACATCATCATGACCCAGACAGTGTGCAATACTTGTGCAGAAAAACATAGTGTTCGCGTACGTTTAAATACATAGGATGCAGGTAGAAGGTTTGTCACGCCCGTCTACAATTGGCAACTTGCAAAGTCACAAATCCGAGGTAATATTATTAATATTTCACTTTTTTATAAACATAATAAAGCTCAAATGCTAACAACCAAAGATAAAGATGTGTACAAAAACTCCGAAGAGTGGCAAAATTTCTTAAGTGCGGACTTCAGCCTGTAAGGACTTCCTTATAGACGATGTTCTTCATCAAGGTCTGTAAGAATACGGTAGGCCTTTTTCGCTTCTTTGATTTACTGTTTTGCTTCTTGCCCTTCTCCTTCTCCTTCTCCTTCTCCTTCTCAATGAGGATCTTTATGTTTCTCTTTGCGGTGGCTCGAGACAACGCGACGTAGAGTTGACCATGAGAGAACACCGGATTAGGTAGGTACACGCCAACAATCGGGATGGTCTGACCTTGAGCCTTGTTAATCGTCATAGCAAAGCTAAGCCTTATAGGAAATTGCTTCCTCTTGAACTTGAATGGAAACATGTCGTTGTCAGACGGGCATAGGGGTATTCGAGGAAGGTATACCCTCCTACCCGCGTGTTGTCCTATCACGATTTCTGCGTCAATGGCGTTCCTCTCAAAACCTCGGACCACAAGTCTCGTACCGTTACACAGTCCATTGGCCGGATCAATGTTCCTCAGAAGTATGACAGGGCAGTTCAGCTTCAGTTTGAGTACATGTGGTGGCAGACCATTGGGAGTCAATCCATTCAGGAACTCTTGGGCGTAGTAGCCATATGGGTCGTCCTCTGCACTGTCAAAACTATGGTAGATCACTTCTTCTCCCTTGAAACGCTCTATCATGCGTATGTTTATCTTGTCGACGTTGTCGTTCGTCGTGGAGAGGATTGCGCGAGAAGTCATGTAATTCGGATCAGACATGTTGTCATCTAGACTCGGAAATACATGGTCAATCAGCTTCTCCAGGTCGTCATCCTCGCCAGTAGACGGCACACAAATATCCTCAGGGAGTCGTATGTTGCCTTGATCGTCAGCTTCCTCGGTGCCATTGCCTACCCTGAGCAAGTATTCCGCAAACCACGTGTCATTATGAGCCCTCATATTGGTGACGAGCCTTAGCTGGCGCATACCCTTCCAGAGATTCAAATGTATGTTATAACATGGCAATGGTTGGGGAGACATTCAAATGTTTCGTGGTTAAAGACGACATTCAAATGTATGTTATAACATGGCAATGGTTGGGGAGACATCGGATGTGCCTTCTTGGCTCGGGAGAGAAGGCGTCACGGGTGGTGCATGCCTCGTCCCCCTTCATGGCGGTGCTGGATTGACACAAACACGGGAGGGGGGAGGATCGGGGTGGATAGTGGGGTGGTTGGTAGAAGACTCCTCGACGGTCCGTGGGGAAGCACGGTGTGAAGGAGCGAGGGTCCCATGACAAAGATGAGGTGGGTAACATCCGGTTTTAAAGGAGATATCTCTATCGAGAAAGAATGAAGCTAGATGAACCACTACAGTGCATGTAACGTATGCAATGACTACTTAATATATATTCATTGTTCATTGTATTGCTGAAACATTAATCAATCATACCAGACATTGGAAGGGAAGGTTGATTTTCATCTTGGCACTTGACCGTACCATCCTCTTTTTTCTTCCGATAAGCAGCTCGCCTCCGGGCGTTATACTGCTCCCTTTTTTCGTCTGACCTCCCATTTTTCAAAGTTTGCTTGGCGACATTCAAAGCTACTGAAAAAACATAAAAGCCATAAGTCAGGGCAATTGATGAAAATAAACCCATAATTAGTTCATACGAAACACGTATCAGGAAATACCACTTGAACTTTGTGCTACATCTGCGGAATAAACGTGAGTGAGATTACTGGGCACCGGCAACGAAGCTTCATTATTTATGAAAGAGACTGCTGGGTTGTCTGCATCATGCAAAAATAACAAATAATGGACAGAACGAAGCAGTTTACAGCTAACCGCACCATAGCAAACCAACATTACGTTTAATACTTACCTGGAATGAAACTCGGAGGTTGATGCACATTTGTGATATCACAGTTGGTGTGTTGGGGAAGAGTACCATGCATTCCTACAAGTCACACGCTTGGTCCGTTAGATATGATGTGCGTCTCTATAGTCTGCTGTAGTTATGAGTGATCCCATAAAAAGCATATGATGGACGTAAAAAATCAAGTTGTCTATATGTCCACAGACTTAAACCTGGACTTCTTGGGTGTATCTCGTCAACGACGTCAGATACGGCTACAATCTCAGGGCTGTAGTCGTCAACACTTGGCCCCTCCATCTGCCCTGCAACACCTCCAGTACTCACAAATGTCATTAGGAGTAGAGATAAGGGGATCGTGTTTGACATGTATAGCCAAACACATACCTGGAGGTACATCCGACGCTGGCATTTGTTCCGTTGCTTTGCTTTGTGGATTGCCCATATGTACCTATCAATGGCCATCACAACAACCCGTACCCATTGTGTACTCAGAATTATAAGCAAGTCAAGCAATGGATAACTATTCAGCTAAATACATCATAATGAAACACACATAAGAGAATATTTGACGAAATACATCACGTAACTATTCACCTAAATGTCCATTGTACCTATCAATCTCTTGAAACACCAACAGATAGATATGTGATGGGAAAGTTTTCAAATTTTATAGCACGCCTTGGGCCATGAATAGTGATAGAAATCATTTATGTTATAGCAAAAGATCTGTATCGAGGAATACTGTAAGCCGAACGAGTTTTCACATTCTCTTTTGCTAACACGCTACAGGCCGCCGCCTATGTCCCACACGCTGCTACCTTCCTTGATGGCATGTTGTTGTCGTCTCCATGCCAACCATCAGTAGCAGTGGAGCCTCGACTCCTACCTCATGCACCCAAACCCAACTGCTTATCTGATTTTGGTTGCATTTAGAATTCAGACTTCAGGTAAGACTGAACAATTAAAATGAAGCCTCCTACTACAGCAGACTATGTTAGTTGTTACAGAGCATCTGTTACAGAAAAGACTATGTTAGAGAGCAGTTGTGGGACAGATTATGCACCTTTTCTTTAGCATGACTAAGCTAGCTACAGTTTTAGCACGACTACCGCCTCCTCCCTCCACGATAACCCCAGTTTTCTTGAGGTCCTGTAGGTTTAAGAAGCCAGATCAACGGAACCAACATCTCTAGGCGTCCAGTATAAGGTCGAAACCTGATGAGATTCGTAGCTTGCACTGGGTATGCTGGCAGTGTAGGTCAAATTGGATCATTTACCTTATATAAATGCGATCTGTCCAGCACTGGGTCGAAACCGCCCCGATCTGGGGGACGGCGGCGTCTCCCCTAGGAGATCGGCGGCGCAGGCGTCTCCCCTCAGAGATCAGCGGCGTCAGCGGCTGCTCTGGGAGATGGCGGCGCCAGCGTCTCACGGTCAGCGCGGTGTAGAGATCGGTGGCGGCGGCGGTGAAGAGATCGGCGACGGCGGCGGCGGTGTAGAGATCGGCGGCGGCGATGGCGGCGGTGAAGAGATCGGCGGCGGCGGCGGTGTAGAGATCGGTGGCGGCGGCGGCTCGATGGACGTACGTAGCGAGGGCAGCCTCGTTCGTCTGAGAGGTCCTCGCTACCAGGTCGTGCGAGGGTGCTCGCCCCGCTTCGACCGGTTTTTTTTGGCGTCCGTCCCTTTTTTTTTAGCATGAGGGTGCTCAGTATGTTGTTTTCGTACGTGTGAGGTGGGAGGTGGGAAGGAAAAAAACCAGACAAAGGTGGGAGGTGGGAGGAGGGGCGAAAAAAAACCAGACGAAGTGGGAGGTGGGACGAAAAAAAACCTGAAACAAAGACTACCAACTGCTCCATTAGGAGTAGAGATTTGTTTCTACTACCAGAAGATCACGAGAGATGCAGGTATTAGTAACATGCATAAAAATATTTAAACCAATCATGCATAAAAAAATTAGCTTTTAGTATTACATACTTTGGCCTCCTTCAGATGCTATACAACTTTGCTTTTACTGCTATATCAAATTCTCAATTGTTTACACCCAGTTTTGATTTTAAACATTTGTATTCAGATCCTAGTTAGTAGTCGCATAAGCCAGGAACTAATTCTTCAATCCACACATCAATCAATGATCTCAGGACTAAGTAGAAGTTTACCCTCAAAGTGAAGACAAAAGATTCACTCATTGAATTCTTGGTCCAATCTTCATCCTCCGCTTCTTTGCCGCTCTTTTCTGTTTCTTCTCCATTGGTTATCGGCTCGGGTGATGCAGTAACATATCGCCAGAATATGCTCATATGCTTCCCAATCCTAAATTCTTCTCTCCTTAGCCCTTGCCTAATATATGATGTAAGTCAGATTTACACAACTGGCAAATAAGATGTGAAGTACAGTACACTCATTTAATGAATGTGTTGATACAATAAACATGAGAACAGACACGCAGGAGCTCAAAATAGATCCACGTGCTTTGTTAAGCTCCTAGCTGGAGTCGTCCAATGCAAATGAAGTGAAATTAAAAGAAGCAATGCTACTCGTATGTAAAGAACAATAGTAAAAAAAAATCGATGCCTTAGATTGAAAAGTCGAGATACTTCTAATCATAATTTACCATGCAACCTATAGTAGCCCATATGTTCAATATTTTCTACAAGAAATATAAGTGCTTGCATTACCTCGTAGCATTCTTTTTTATATTCATTCAAAAAGTTGGCGGCAATAATTGTCCACAAAGATCCAGCTTCTCTTGAAACATTACAAGCACCCTGATTTTTACTGAACAAATTCTGAAACTTCATTTTAAACGGACCATCACCAGCATTTCCTGACAAATATATGGGCTATCACGCTATTGGTCAGTGGTTCACGTTACCGCAAGAAAATACTTCAACGTGCAATTTATACAACGACAAGATGCAAATAAAATATTAGGAAGATATATTTACCATGTTATAGATTGTAGTCATCCAAAACTGTACTTATTCAACTGCCATGTTAATTATTATCCAATAGAATCCAATAAAAGCACGACCATGAGTTTGTGTAAATGACAGCAGCTCGCTTCACCAGCAGAGAAAGAAAACACTTCTACTGGAGGGCCGACGTATACTATACTAAATGGTTTATAACTAATACTAACAGGCACCGTAACAAATTACTAATCCAGGGCGAATCACTATACTTTGTTGGATGCGTATTAGTATATTATATCCCAGTGTTGCTGTTGTGTACATTGCAAGCAGAGGCCTGCTTGTCCCGGTTTCAGACTTTCAGTACGTCTGCAAGCATTGATCAGGTCCCGAGTTCAGTCCATCTTCATGCCCTGATCAGCTGCGTTACTTGTCTGTCTGCGTGCACCGATCCTGGTGCTGGAAGATGGTCGGGGTGGGGTGGAGGCGTCCTGTTGGTGACGGACGCTTCACTATTGTAGAAGACGGTGATAGTAGGAGACGATGCGATCTGGCAGAAGAGGCCGTGGCGGCTGATGGTGTCCTGGACTAGGGGGTACTCACCACGTCGTCTCCCGACCAGTGGGTCGGGCCGAGGACCCCCAGGATGATTCGCTAATGGGCCACTTCGGGCAGCCCATGATGCATACAAGGGAGATTCCACAAGACTTGGCGCACAAGACAAGGACTCCTCTAAACCCTAGGCCTACGGTGCATTATATAAACCGAGGCCAGGCTAGTCAATAGACAATCTGATATTCATTACAACAATCTCGTGGTAGATACATGTACTGTGTACTATCCCCATATCAATACAATCAAAAGCAGGACGTAGGGTATTATCTCCTTGAGAGAGCCCGAACCTGGGTAAAATCTTGTGTCCATGTTACCATCGCTCCAAGACGCCTAGCTTAGGACCCCTACTACGAGATATGCCGGATTAAGAACCGACATTGGTGCTTTCATTGAGAGTCTGCTGAGCGATCATCACAGATCAATGGGATGATCAGGTGATATTTTTTCAGTTAGATCTGTTTCACGTAAGTTATTTCTTTTATAAAATCATTGCTACCGCGTCGTGCTATCTTTGCAGTCAGATCGGGATCGATTAATTTAATAATGGCGGCCATGTCCGTCGCTTGGCTGTACATCGGACCCAAGGTCTGCTGCTGTTGGCAGCGCGCCTAAGGACGAACTACCCCGCATGTCATGAAGAATCCTGGAGAAGCACCCGCATGCAAACATGCAGTCGAGTTGGCGAACTTGCGGCGTAGGTCAAAAGAAAAAGTCTGCCGTCCGTACATCAACGATTCAGGGCAGGAGACCATACAGAGTTAGTACTCCAGGGCTGACGGGAATACAGCGCTGCTGCGGCATGAATCTAGGAAGATTTCTTATCCTTTCCTTTTAATATGCTAGTTGTAGCACATCAAATCGGTGCAAGCGTGCTAGCCTATTTTGGGCCATCTCCCACGTAAAAGCAACCTAGGGTTTTGGTGCGCTTTTTTTTATGGCTACACCCGGGCTCACGTGCAATTATTCTAGTTTTTCTTTTATTTTCTATGTAATTTCGTGCATCCAAGAAATCCCTTGCTCTCCATGTGCGCTCTTGTGTACGCAGGTTTATTTGTACGAACATTATTGCTCTGGCATCGAGCCGCGTTTATCCGCCGCGCTGCCATCACAACAGGCCAACAACCACTACAATGACTGACACCTCCGTGCAACAAAGTCTGGATCATGCCATGCCGACATGGTCACCCCGCGCATGCCAACGACTTTCGCGTTGTCTCTTCGCCGGACAGACCTCGACGCTTAGGCCATATTTCTTTAATTATTTATTTCACTTAAGTCAATTAAGTAGAAGAATTTTTTTTAGTATATTATTATTACCTTTATTTGTTATTACTTTTGGCTTGCACTATATTATGTGCGCAGGTAATTGACTTTCACTTTGTAAGGCGGTCACCTCGGCGTGCCAACGTTGTCATCCCGCCTCCATCGACCAAATTGTGTCGTCACCTTGCTGGACGGGGGGGCTTTGCCACCTCTTTATCAACCTGCTCCGGGGACTTCAGCGTCACCAGCCGACCAGCATCATCACCTCGGCTGGACCGGGGGCCGCAACAACCATGTTGTGTTGCCACTTCTCGACCCGAGCTCTTCGCTCGATTACCTCAGGCTTGGGGGCTGGGACCTCGGCCAGGCCGAGGACTACGTCTCCGTCCCGCTACAACCCCGGACCGCATCGAGCACATTAACCAGCTAAGTTGTTTTCGTGCTCAACTCTCTTTGAAATTTTACTTTTTGTTCGGTTCAACCGAACATTATATTTCTTGTTAAACAAAAAAAATGTTTGTTAAAAACTTTGTTAAAAATTTCTTTACCCGATTTAACCGGGGGTTCTTTAATTTGTATGAGCCGTTTTATAATAAATGTGTTTTCTTCTTGGTCGTTGCAAAGTCTTTTTCTACTACTCTTTTTTCTGACATGAGTGTGTGGTCAATAGCCGGGTAGCCTGGTTTCTTTCTAAAGCCGCTCGAGTTTAGTTCGCTAAACATGCCTCGGAGAAACACTTCGCCTTCGGGATATGGAGGTTGAAGCCAAAGGCTGACCCGCTTGGAGCCCGGAGATCGGATGTATCATGTTAAAGCACGACCGAAGCACGCATTAATTTTAAGACCAATTTTGGATTGGCACCAAAAAACTTAATTTAGTTCGGACGTCGAAGTTTTTACATAAGTTTTTTGGCTTTTCGAGCTTATGACACTTTTAAGCTATTTGTATGTTTTTCTTTTAGGAGGCGGGACATCCTCATGAATGAGGTGCCCTGCGTAATAATTCAGCTTGAGAGATCTTTTCTGACCCTCTCGGTATCTTTCCTGCCGACTTACACCTCAGCGTTGGCAAAACGCACATGACATCTGGACTAGTTCCCGAGGAGATTCGATCCTCAGGTTGGTCGGCCGCACCCAACCTGAGTCTCAGGGGATACTGTGTGTCTCCAGCATAGCTCTCGAAGTACAACATCGGATGCCTTTAAAGTATCGGCAATATCAACGGGGGACTCTGACTAGAGCCGAACCCACCAACAGCCAAGGTACTCCGAGCAGTCCTCGGCAAAACGTTCTCGGATATTGCCTTATATGCATCAGTTTCGAATTGTGTCTTCGGTCAATAGTTGGGTTGCCCTACTCCTGTGATTGCCTCCTACATTTTGCTTTGTTCGGCTAGGTGTGCAAAGGGAGAACCACTGTGATTGTACTTCCGATTTAACTGGTCAAGTACCATAGTGGAGAAAGCCAAAAACTGACTGTCGCAATGAGCGCAAACTGGTCAGCGATCCGATGACTCTGTCAAACTATAGACCGATAGAGGTTACCCCGTGGGCCTTTCATAAAATTGGCCGAAGTGTTAACGGCTTGACCTCGGCTGACGCCGAACACTAACCGGGGGCTAGTAACTGGCCTCCCAAACTTTAAGCTCCTATGACTAAGTGATAAACAGTCACAAAGGAGTCAAAATACCATATAGCATAACAAGCATTTGTATTCAATATGCGAGTGCTGCCTTCCATAGTCATCATTATAAAGCCATAAATATGCATCAATTTGACTTGAGATTTTGACCAAGCTGGGTTGCCTGGCTCCTGTGCTTACCCCCTACGTTCCCGATTGTTCGGCTAGGGGGTAAAGGGAGCACCTCTTTGATTGTTACTTCCGGGTCATCCGAGTTAGTACCTCAGACTGGGTGAAGCCGAAAGCTAGTCATCTTAAGAATATAATTGGTCGGCAACGACGGAAGTGAAAATTTCGGTTCATTAAAGACAACTGATTTGGGGAACATTTCCCAAACTAAATCCTCGCTATTTTCCTCCCACATTGATCGGAGGTGAGGTTTTCACGATCATGGTCAACATGATAGCCTGGGAAAAGGAACTTATAAAGGAACTATTTTTCCCAGAAGATGTTTCTTACGTTAAATAGTAATATAACATATCTCTTCGCGTACCTTTGTTTATAAAACCGTATGGCCGGATTGCCTTGTTTGCCGTAAATCTTTGCCCTTATAAAAGCTTTATAAAGTAGGACAAACACTCCTCGGCTACTGGCCGAGGAGGTTGAAGCCGATGGTCGGTCAACAAAGTCTTGTACAATGCGGATCCGAGCATTAATGATGTAAAGTACTTAGATACATAGAATCATTATACATAAATTGTGTCGAACGTAACAACGTTTGTGTCAAACAAATGTCGATCCTTAATTCGACCACCCGTGCCCAAATTAAGGCTCGGGGGCTACTGCATTACCTATTCAATGCAACAAATTCAAAGTGCAATATGGTTCCCAAGGAGATTTGATCCTCAAATTCAAAGGAGTCTCGGAAACTATGGCGCACCGCGTTTCTGTTCCTAAGTATGCTGCCGAGCAAGGACTTGATCCTCAGGCCGATTTCACAAATCGACCTAAGTCTCAGGGGCTACTGGGATCTGTGGTTTTATTATTTCCTTCAGGTGCATCTCGGGTTTTAGACCAACACACACCTTGAGGGCTACTGGCTATACATCTCGGTAGTAAATAAATTGCGCCGATCGGAAATAAATCCCGCAAAAAATAGCCCGAGACCGAGGTGGTGCACCACCTTGGAAGCAGTCCGGCATAAAGCTTGGATGCAAGTGGCTGGCTCCATAAAGGGCATTTCTGGCATTAAGCTCGGATGAACTCCTTCAATTTTTTCAAGACCGAGGTAATCTATGACACCTCGGATGCATACCGGCGTTGGAGCTCGGCTGCAAAAAGATACCTCGGATACAGTCCGGCGTTGGAGCTCGGACACAGTCTGGCGTTGGAGCTCGGCTGTAAAAAGACACCTCAGACGTAGTCCGGCGTTGGAGCTCGGATGCAAGAGGAGACCGCCACACGGGAAACACTTTGAGCCCGAGGTGTGGCGTAAATATTACAAGGCATTGATAAAGGCCGAGAACTTAAAGGGGCTCCTCGGATGCCCGACATGTGAACTCTTCGGATACACCTCAACGATCCTCAAGATCGGAGATAGGAAGATTTGTTGAACCAGTTTTCAAGACCGGCGTCTGAAGACGAAGAACAGTTCGGAACAACCGAGGAGCATCCCCAACTTGAAGACCGGTTCAGGGGGCTACTGATGGTGTCCTGGACTAGGGGGTACTCACCACGTCGTCTCCCGACCAGTGGGTCGGGCCGAGGACCCCCAGGGTGATTCGCTAATGGGCCACTTTGGGCAGCCCATGATGCATACAAGGGAGATTCCACAAGACTTGGCGCACAAGACAAGGACTCCTCTAAACCCTAGGCCTACGGTGCATTATATAAACCGAGGCCAGGCTAGTCAATAGACAATCTGATATTCATTACAACAATCTCGTGGTAAATACTTGTACTATGTACTATCCCCATATCAATACAATCAAAAGCAGGACGTAGGGTATTATCTCCTTGAGAGAGCCCGAACCTGGGTAAAATCCTGTGTCCATGTTACCATCGCTCCAAGACGCCTAGCTTAGGACCCCTACTATGAGATATGCCGGATTAAGTACCGACAGCGGCGGCAGCTGCGGTGCGAAGGAAGGCGGCGCGATCCAGGCTGTCGACTGCCCCAAATAGGACCTATATTAGGCATCACATGTGTCGCCTCGTCGGTCACCACCATCGTCTCTTGCACTGCTCGCAATGGTGAGATCCACCACCACGATCTCCGGGACACAAAAGTTCACAAGCTCATTCCGCCGCCGCAACGTACACCAAACGGAGGGTGAGTGACGGGAAAGGGAGGGGCGGAGCGGCGGAAGGCCGAGATTGTTGACGAGCTCCCATGCGACGGCGGCGTGTAAGAACCCTAGCGCGCGCGAGGGTATTTGGGGAGAGGAGAGGTTCACGCGAGGAGACAGAGGGGAGCGGCTCCCTCGTCGATGCGTTTTTTAATTGAAGCCAAGGGTTCTCTTCTGTTTGGGAGGGGATGGGAGAAAACCGGTGCGAGGGAGAAAATCGGGGTAGAGTGATATTGTACGAGAGGTGAAGGGAACGAACGAACGAAACGAGCGACGACCTATGTACTAAGACTTTAGGAGTAGAGATTATTTTTGGCACGGTGACCAAGGCACAACATTATAGAAAATTTTGGACAAAAATATCCTTGGGTAATTTGTTGGTTAGTGGCAAGTAAATCAATTAGGAAAATAAAGGAAGTATACACACAATCAAGAGAGAGATTCTCTCCTTTTTCTACAAGAAGAGATACATGCAATCGTGAGAGAGATGCTTTCCTTTGTTCAGAGGGATATAAACGGAATTGCGAGGAATTAGAAGAAATGCACCTTACAATGCGGAGTTTTATAAAAAAATACACCTTTGATAAAGAAACGGAGGGAGTAATACTCTCTCCATCCGAAAATACTTGTCGGAGGAATGGATCTATCTAGACGTATTTTAGTTCTAGATACATCCATTTTTATCCATTTCTCCGACAAGTATTTTCGGACCGAGGGAGTAAGATTTGGTTGTCATGGTTTACTTGTTAATTTTATTAAAATATGTTATTTGTTTCCTAAAAATCTACTATTTGTTTCCTAAAACAAATTGCATTAATTAGATAGATCAGTTGATTTGGATAAGTTAGGAAAGCTCGATTTGTGTTTTTTGTATGTTAGGAAAGTGTTGATTTGAAAGAAAAGAGTGAAGAGAAAAATAAATCAATAGATAAGAAAACCAGTTGGAGGTGGAACGGAAAAAAATCGGACGAAAAAATCCGCATACGGAAAAAACCCGTGTACCAGCTACCACCCCCCTTTAGGAGTAGAGACTCCTAAAGGGGGAGTACATTGTCGTTTCGTCTCGCTAGCCTCCCCCATCGAACGTCACAATCACCCCCACCAAACGATACCATACCACCGATTTTTTTATCTCCACCGCAAAACCAGTGGGCAAATAATCACCAAAAAGACCATCAATCCTTGTCCAGGCTGTCCTTCCACATCACGTTCACAATCACATCACGATCACAATCACAACTTTCCTAATCTATATAATCAATATATTCAATTAATCCCCTGTCCACGCTTTCCTTCCACATCATGTTCACAATTTTCCTAATATATCTAATCAATCTATTCAATTAAAGCCTTGTATGAATCATCAATCATTCCATACACAAAACAGATCTTGTATGATTCGTCAAGTTTTGAATCGGGCCTCCTGAGTTGGGCGGTGAACCCTTATTCACCGTGGTTCCAATCGCCGGCGATTATCCCTGAAGACGCACGCCTGAAACTATTTCGGCGAACCCTGCTTCAGCGACGGTGAGTAGCTTTGAAGATGTTGTTGTCCTTCCTGCAACTGCCACACCATAGTAAAGTAAGTGCAACCATTTGAATCTGATGGAACATAAAGTGATTTGCTACCTGCCACCTCCCTGGTTTGCACTTCACCTCCCCTGCCACCTGCAAACCAATGAAGCACGAGGCAGATGACCTGCCTTGCAACTTGCTACAGATAGATTGTTTCCAATTCCCATGTCCATAGAACTTGACAGGAATTCCGCTTAGCAAGCCATTCTCTTTCTTATTGAACTCAAATCTGCCCCTCATTTTGGAATAAACAAAATGTAAGATGCTTACCTTTTTCTTGTTGAGTTCCAAGCATTGAACAAATTCCTCATCTAACATCTGGTCTTCCTTCATTGAAATCCTGTACAAACCCTCGTCATGGGAATTGGAAAACCTAGAAAGGAAAGGAAGAGTCATATAGGGAGTAATATGTGCAATTCCAAGCATATCCTTCCAATCTCATAGTTTATTCTCACTACTCATGAGAGAAACACAGTCAATTCATAAACTGTTGCCTTCGCGTATATGTAGCCTTTTCCAAGAAGTTAAAACCAAATTCCCACTATTTTGCCAATTCCACAATCACCTTTATGCATATAATGTTGACCTGCCTAGTAATACACACCTACATTTTTAGAAGAAAAAGAATCCAGCCAAGCCAACTTCATCCTGGAAGAACTCTATTAGTACCATTTGCAACACAAACACGTAGTTTAACGCTTTCACATCCGCTCAACAATAATTCCTTGACTTATTTCATTTCAGTAAATATATATAGTCAAAGCATTAGAGTGGCAGAGCTTTAAACTAGAACATTTATTTGACAACCATACACCCAGTCCGTTCTCAATTACATAGTTCTAACCATACACCAAGAGCAAAAACTCAAGAGACTTGGTGAAGTTGCGAAGTAGTTAGACCTCTTACGAATTAGCTAAATCTGTAATGTGAATCAACTTCTACTGACACACAATCTAAAGACCCACACACAGCCCTAACATCAGGTTCAATACATGAGGTTCTATCGGTTTGTGATACGTCTCCAACGTATCTATAATTTTTGCTTGTTCCATGTTGTTATATTATCATTCTTGGATGTTTTACAATCATTTTATTACAACTTTATATTATTTTTTGGGACTAACCTATTGACATAGTGCCAAAGTGCCAGTTGCTGTTTTTGCTTGTTTTTTACTTCGCAGAAAATCAGTACCAAACAGAGATGAAACGCTGTGGGGATTTTTGTGGATTTTTTACGGACCAGAAGAAACCAGATGGGCCAAAGAACACAAGAAGAGGGGGCCCAGGGTGGCCAGCCCCCACCAGGGCGCGCTAGAGGCCCCCTGGCGCGGCCTGGTGGGTGCTGGGCACCTCGGGCACCCCCTCAACCGACTATCATGCCTATAAATTCCCTGGAAATCCAAAAACCCTAGAGGAGTCGACGAAACACAATTCCAGCCACCGCAAGTTCCAGAACCGCGAGATCCAATCTAAACACCATCACGGAGGGGTTCATCTTCCTCATAGGTGCCTCTCCGATGATGCGTGAGTAGTCCACCATAGACCTACGGGTCTGTAGGCAGTAGCTAGATGGCTTCTTCTCTCTCTCTCTTATGATTCTCAATACAATGGTCTCTTGGAGATCTATTTGATGTAAACTTTTGCGGTGTGTTTGTTGGGATCCGATGAATTTTGAGTTCATGAACAGTTTCTATCCATGAATATTATTTGAGTCTTCTTTGATCTCTTATATGCATGATGACTTATAGCCCAGTGTTTCTTCTTCGAATCTTTGGTTTAGTTAGGCCAACTAGATCGATTTTGCTTGCCATGGGAAGAGGTGCTTTGTGATGGGTTCGATCTTGCGGTGTTCTTTCCCAGTGACAGAAGGGGCAGCAAGACACGCATGTATCGTTGCTATTAAGGATAACAAGATGGGGTCTATTCCTACATGAACAGATCTTGTCTACATCATGTCATCATTCTTATTGCATTACTCCGTTTTTCCATGAACTTAATACACTAGATGCATGCTGGATAGCGGTCGATGTGTGGAGTAATAGAGGTAGATGCAGGCAGGAGTCGGTCTATCTATCTTGGACGTGATGCCTATATAATGATCATCGCCTTGAATATCGTCATGACTATTCGATTTTCTATCAATTGCCCAACAGTAATTTGTTCACCCATCGTGCGCTATACTCATGAGAGAAGCCACTAGTGAACCCTACGGCCCCCGGGTCTACTTTTCCTATCATATTGCTTTCCGATCTACGTTTTTTGCAATCTTTGTTTTCAGATCTACAAAACCAAAAAACCAAAAACATATTGCTGCATATTTACTCTTTTTATTTGTGTTCTTGAGAGATCTATCTCTCCTATCTATCACTACCTAATCTATCTATTTACCGTAGAGAGATTGACAACCTCTCCTTCGCGTTGGGTTGCAAGTATTTGTTGTTTGTGTGTAGGTGCTGCTTATTGGGTGGTGGTGATCCTCCTACTGGTTCGATAACCTTGGTTTCATAACTGATGGAAATACTTACCGTCGCTGTGCTGCATCATCCCTTCCTCTTTGGGGAAATACCGACGCAGTCCAAGCCATGTCAAAGGAATTTCTGGTGCCGTTGCCGGGGAGGAAGCAGTCTCTTCTACGTGCCTATCGTAGGCGCCGAGGGGACTCCATCATCATCTACCAGGTTCCTAATCGCAAATCTCGGCTCCTTGCAATTACATTATTTGCCATTTGCCTCTCGATTTCCTCTCCCCCACCTCACCAATTTGCCGTTTTATTCGCCCTCTTTTTTGTTTTCCTTTTTCTCGCCGGATCTCTTTTTGTTTGCTTGTTTGCTATCTTTGCTTGTGTTGCCATGTGCCTTCTATTTGCTTGCATCTTCGCTTGCTAAAAATATATTGATATGGATCCTCATCCACTTGCTAATCTTTTCAAAAGACCAAATTATGATGAACCAATTGCTAGTGAGTTGAGTGCACTTGATTATCTCTATGAAGTTTTGCTTGAAAATCATGAATCTGAAAATTTTGATGAAGTTTTGAAAGAAGAAATTTATAAGGTGATTCATGATAGCTCCTTGATTGAAAAGCATGATTGCAAGGATGTTACTATAAATTCTATTAGTGTCAATTATGCTAATGATATGAAAAGCCACAAGCTTGGGGATGCTACGTTTGATGAAGATGATATTTTTAGTCCCCCAAGTTTTGATGAGCAAATTTATTATGATGATTGCATGCCTCCTATTCATGATGATGGTGATGACACGTATGCTATAATGATTAATGATAACCATGAAAATTATCATTATGGTTTTAATTTGCAATGTGGTTATGTCAATCAAGTGTCTCATGATAGTTATTTTGTTGAGTTTGCTCCCACTACCATGGATGAAAAGGAATTTGCTTATGTGCAGAGTAATGAAAATTCTATGTTTGTGCATCATGAAAAGAATGATTTATGTGATAGTTATATTGTTGAATTCCTTCATGATGCTACTGAAATTTATTATGAGGGAGTAACATATGCTTGTAGGAATCGCAATAATATCAAGTTTCCTCTCTATGTGTTCAAAGTTTTGAAGTTATGCTTGTTTTGCCTTCCTATGCTAGTTGATTCTTGTTCCCATAAATTGTTTGCTCACAAAATCCCTATGCATAGGAAGTGGGTTAGACTTAAATGTGTTTTTCATGAGATTCATGATGCTCTCTTACATATTTCAATTAATACTTTTTATGTGAGCATCATTGAAATCATTATGCCTAGCTAGGGGCGTAAAACGATAGCGCTTGTTGGGAGGCAACCCAATGAATAAATATTTTTTTGCTTTTTGCTTTCTATTTTTGAGTGTTGACACAATTATGCCTCTGTTATGATTATGTTTTTATGGTTTATTTAGTGTTTGTGCCAAGTAGAACCGTTAGGATGATTCATAGGATGAGTAGAAGTGATGCTGAATCTGAAACAGAAACTTTGCGTCCAGTATATGAATTCTCATTTTTTGCTGGAACGTGATATTGAGCTGAAAATTTAACACAGTGTTGCTATACAAATTTCTCACGTTTTACTAATTATTCAGAATTTTTAGAGTTACATAAGTATGGGTATGGTACAGATTACTACAGACTGTTCTGTTTGAGACAGATTCTGTTTTTGTTGCATTGTGTGCTTGTTTTGACAAATCTATGGTTTGTATTGGATGGTATAAGCCATGGTAAAGTTAAAATACAGTAGGTATAATGCAATTATAAAATTTGAATGGGTTTACAACAGTACCTAAAGTAGTGATTTGCTTTCTTTTACTAACGGATCTCACGAAGATTTTGTTGAGTTTTGTGTGATTGAAGTTTTCAAGTTTTGGGTGAGGTCACGATGGATGAAGGAATAAGGAGTAGCAAAAGCCTAAGCTTGGGGATGCTACCGCACCCCCAAGATATATCCAAAGAGTAACAAGCAACTAAGCTTGGGGATGCCTCAAGTGGCATCCCCTCTTTCTTCTAACGACCATCGGTATTTTACTTGGAGCTATATTTTTATTCGTCACATATCATGTGTTTTGCTTGGAGCGTCTTGTATCTTTGCTTGCTTTGTTTGTTAGTTTTCCCTTTGTATCCTTGCTGTACACACCTATTTGAGAGAGCCACAATCATGCTATGATTTGTTAGAATTGCTCTATGTGCTTCACTTAAACTTTTTGAGCTATAGAATTGCTCTAGTGCTTCACTTATATCTTTTTGAGCACGGTGTGCTTGGAAACTTTCATAGAAATACTCTCATGCTTCACTTAGATTAATTTGAGAGTTACTAAAATTTTGAAGAAATCCTCTCATGCCTCACTTATACCTTTTTGAGAGATGAAATCTTTATGCTCACGTGCTTCACTTAAATTTGTTTGAGCTTGCCAAAAAGCAATGGCAATATATGAAACTAGTCCCAAAGTGATAGATATCCAAGCAGGATATAATAAAAACTTTCATGAAGATCATTGGACAAATTAAACTTGATTCCTTGTAATAGTTTTGAAACATGGTGATAGTAATATGTGAGTCATGTTAATGAGTAATTATGCTTAGTAGGAATATTGGTTTTAAGGTTTGTGATTCCCTATGCATGCACGAAAGTCAATAGTCATGCAATGAAGTTACATCCTACTTGTGGTGCATTATTCGGTGTTAGTTATGTTCAATGCTCACTTATGTGATTTTTTCGTTTCTTGGTTTGGTTGCTTCCCAATCTTTTTGCAAGCCTTCATTTGTACTAAGTAGAAATACTACTTGTGCATCCAAAACCCTTAAACCAAGTTTTGCCTTATGAGTCGACCATACCTACCTATATGCGGTATTTCCATGCCGTTCCAAGCAAATTTGTATGTGCCGTCTCTAAATTTTCAAAATAAATTTTCTCTTTTGTGTGCCCGTACCGCTCATGAAACGGTGGGGAGTATCCAATATTTTTCCATGCTAGATATGTTATTCTCAAGATGAGTGTTTATTCACTTGTCACTGCACGAGAGTGCGGCGGTAATAGGGATGCCCATTCCCGAAATGAAAAAGAAAAAATATTTACTTTATGTTGTCAAATAATAAATTCCTTGGAAAGTGTTGGAATGGAAGTCAACCGTGGATACGGCCCGCCATGGAAAGTGAAAGTTTGGTGGAAAAAGGAATAAACTTTATTTTCTGTTTGGGAACCGCCTATGATATATCTAGCATGGAAAGTATTGTGAGCTACTTTGTCGTTTTCGTTGACAGGAAAAGCATGCCACCCAAAATATTTTTCTCTCTCAATTTAAAACTTTGAGCTCTGGCACCTCTACAAATCCCTACTTCCCTCTGCGAAGGGCCTATCTATTTACTTTATGCAATTTTTATTTTTTGCTTTGAGTCTCCATCTTCTCTTATAAGCACCAACTAGGGGGCACTATGATCGTACTTGAGCATTGGGCATAGCTAATATTTGAGTGTGTTTCATGAATGGATCAATGATTGAGCATGATGGGCTAGGGATAACTTTCTTTAGTGTTGATATTTTGAAAGACATGGTTGCTTGTTGACATGCTTCAGTATTGAAGTCATTATGTTAAAACTAGACTATTGCTTTGAATCATTTACAAGTCCAAATGTTCATGCTATACAAAGAAGAAAACAATATGATGAACATGTTAGGCAGCATTCCACATCAAAAATTCTGTTTTTATCATTTACCTACTCGAGGACGAGTAGGAATTAAGCTTGGGGATGCTGATACGTCTCCAACGTATCTATAATTTTTGCTTGTTCCATGCTGTTATATTATCATTCTTGGATGTTTTACAATCATTTTATTACAACTTTATATCATTTTTTGCGACTAACCTATTGACATAGTGCCAAAGTGCCAGTTGCAGAAAATCAGTACCAAACAGAGATGAAACGCTGCGGGGATTTTTACAGACCAGAAGAAACCAGATGGGCCAAAGAACACCAGAAGAGGGGGCCCAGGGTGGTCAGCCCCCACCAGGGCGCGCCAGAGGCCCCCTGGCGCGGCCTGGTGGGTGCTGGGCACCTCGGGCACCCCCTCAACCGACTATCGTGCTTATAAATTCCCTGGAAATCCAAAAACCCTAGAGGAGTCGACGAAACACAATTCCAGCCACCGCAAGTTCCAGAACCGCGAGATCCAATCTAAACACCATCACGGAGGGGTTCATCTTCCTCATAGGTGCCTCTCCGATGATTCGTGAGTATTCCACCATAGACCTACAGGTACGTATGCAGTAGCTAGATGGCTTCTTCTCTCTCTCTCTCTCTTATGATTCTAAATACAATGGTCTCTTGGAGATCTATTTGATGTAAACTTTTGCGGTGTGTTTGTTGGGATCCGATGAATTTTGAGTTCATGATCAGTTTCTATCCATGAATATTATTTGAGTCTTCTTCTATCTCTTATATGCATGATTACTTATAGCCTCGTGTTTCTTCTTCGAATCTTTGGTTTAGTTAGGCCAACTAGATCGATTTTTCTTGCCATGGGAAGAGGTGCTTTGTGATGGGTTCGATCTTGCGGTGTTCTTTCCCAGTGACAGAAGGGGCAGCAAGACACGCATGTATCGTTGCTATTAAGGATAACAAGATGGGGTCTATTCCTACATGAATAGATCTTGTCTACATCATGTCATCGTTCTTATTGCATTACTCCGTTTTTCCATGAACTTAATACACTAGATGCATGCTGGATAGCGGTCGATGTGTGGAGTAATAGAGGTAGATGCAGGCAGGAGCCGGTCTATCTATCTTGGACGTGATGCCTATATAATGATCATCGCCTTGGATATCGTCATGACTATTCGATTTTCTATCAATTGCCCAACAGTAATTTTTTCACCCACCGCACGCTATACTCATGAGAGAAGCCACTAGTGAACCCTACGGACCCCGGGTCTACTTTTCCTATCATATTGCTTTATGATCTACGTTTTTTGCAATCTTTGTTTTCAGATCTACAAAACCAAAAACCCAAAAACATATTGCTGCATATTTACTCTTTTTATTTGTGTTCTTGAGAGATCTATCTCTGCTATCTATCACTACCTAATCTATCTATTTACCGTAGAGAGATTGACAACCTCTCTTTCGCGTCGGGTTGCAAGTATTTGTTGTTTGTGTGCAGGTGCTGCTTATTGGGTGGTGGTGATCCTCCTACTGGTTCGATAACCTTGGTTTCATAACTGATGGAAATACTTACCGTCACTGTGCTGCATGATCCCTTCCTCTTTGGGGAAATACCGATGCAGTCCAAGCCATGTCAGTTTGTATTCAAACACACACCGTAATTTCACAACCATGCCACTCAGCCACACAACCATGCATCTCCAGCCACTGGATTTGGCGGGTGCTGCTTCTCAGGTGAGATCGCCGTGCTGCACCGCTACCACCATGGATTTGTACCTAAACAAATTTGTTAAAACAACTCTTTTACAACTCTTTCTATCTCACTCATGCTTTTAGCTGTCTATTATAATTCGAGAATGGCCTTCCACTCTTTCTTTTTCCAGATAACTCATCTGTATGACTGCCTGGTGCTACCTTCAGAACAACCTAATAGTACAAAAGGTCTATTGCAGAATATGAGAGAATATGATAGAGATGGAGATAGAATCTATCGACTCTAAAAAAGAATGCATGGATTTTGTTGGAAGGGACCAAAATTGCACCTAATTTTGTACAACAAAATGATTTTGTTGGAAGGGACTAAAATGATTTTCATACGGTGATAAAAATAGAAAATATAACTCTATGTGTAAAATACAATTCTTAATTTGTCAGCTTATGTTGCTAGTAATGAAATGTATTTCTATTTAACATGCATTATGTTTATATATGTAACATCAGCTAAAGCTTTAAAATGGCCGTGGCAACACAGAGGGATTCTACTGGATGGTGGTTACATGACAAAATAATAGTTGTTACTCACTTTAGCATTCGATTTCTTACTCGTCACCAAAAGATGGCAGATATGTAATGTAATGGAAATAGCTAATGTTTTGTTTAATTTCATTTTTGAGCGCCGACAGACAATGCCTCTCGAAGATAAGGACGCACCAAATATGGGCCGGCCCCCTGATGGTGATACCTCTACCCGAGCCCCTCATGGAGACATCTCTAATGTTGATCATCATTTCCGAATGACTCCAATGCCAGTGCCAGGTAATTGATAGCATAACTTGTTATTATTTATTGTATTGTCCTTGATGAGATTTTTCTACTATTATTAATTGGTTCTAACATTGGTAGCATCACACGACCTTACCCCGTATGGATCTCGCTGGGAAAGGGTAAACCTTGCTAGGCAACACAGAAGTAGCAAAGAAAATCAAACGATCGATGCAATAAATTCCAGCCGACACCTTCAAAGCAGACGGTCTTCTCTTGCATTTACTCCAGTTACTATGTCTGATCCGAATTACACGACTTCTCGTGCAATCCTATCCACCACGAATGACAACGTGGACAAGATAAACATACGCATGATAGAGCGTTTCCAGGGAGAAGAAGTAATCTACCATAGCTTTGATAGTGCAGAGGACGGCCCATATGGCTACTACGCTCCCGAGTTCCTGAACGGATTGACTCCCAACGGTTTGCCTCCGCATGCACTCAAACTGAAGCTGAACTGCCCTGTTGATAACCCACAAGTATAGGGGATCGCAACAGTTTTCGAGGGTAGAGTATTCAACCCAAATTTATAGATTCGACACAAGGGGAGCCAAAGAATATTTGCGAGTATTAGCAGTTGAGTTGTCAATTCAACCACACCTGGAGATTAAATATCTGCAGCAGAGTGATCAGTAGCACGGTAGTATGATAGTTTTGATAGCAGTAGTAGCAGTAATAGTAACAGTAGCAGTGATAGCAATAGTTTTGTAGCAATTGTAAAAGTAGCAGTAGCAATAGTAACTCAGCAAGAAGAATATGTGGAAAACTTGTAGGCACTGGATCGGTGAACTCGTTGCATAATATTCATCATGTAATAGTCATAACCTAGGGCGACACAGAACTAGCTCCAGTTCATAAATGTAATGTAGGCATGTACTCCGTAAATAGTCATACGTGCTTATGGAAAAGAACTTGCATGACATCTTTTGTCCTACCCTCCCGTGGCAGCGGGGTCCATGAGGAAACTAAGGGATATTAAGGCATCCTTTTAATAGAGAACCGGAACAAAGCATTAACACATAGTGAATACATGAAGTCCTCAAACTACGATCATCACCGGAAAGTAACCCGACTATTGTCACTCCGGGGTTTACGGATCATAACACGTAATAGGTGCGTATGACTAGCAAGATCGGATCAAGAACATAGATATAATGGTGATAACATAAACGGTTCAGATCTGAAATCATGGCACTCGGACCCTAGTGACAAGCATTAAGCATGGCAAAGTCATAGCACCATCAATCCCAGAACATAGTGGATACTAGGGATCAAGCCCTAACAAAACTAACTCGATTACATGATGAATCTCATCCAACTCCTCACCGACCAGCAAGCCTATGAAGGAATTACTCACTCCCGGTGGGGAGCATCATAGAATTGGCGATGGAAAAGGGTTGATGATGACGAAGACCGAAGATTCCCCTCTCCGGAGCCCCAAACAGGCTCCAGATCTGGCCTCCCGAGGAAGAACAAGAGGTGGCAGCGGCTCTGTATCGTAAAACGCGATGAAACTTTCTCTCTGATTTTTTTCTCCAAAAATAGGATTTTATAGCGCTGGAATTAGGGTCAATGGGGCCCCGAGGTGGGCACAACCCACCAAGGCGCGCCTGGAGGGGTGGCGCGCCCTGGTGTATCGTGCCCAACCAGGGCACCCCCTCCGGTGGTTCTTGGCTCCAGTATTTTTTATTTATTGTAAAATAAATCTCCAAAAAGTTTCGTCCAGTTCCGAGAACTTTTATTTCTGCACAGAAACAACAACATGGTAGTTGTGCTGAAAACATCGTCAGTCCGGGTTAGTTTCATTCAAATCATGCAAATTAGAGTCTAAAACAAGAGCAAAAGCATTAGGAAAAGTAGATACGATGGAGACGTATCAAGTCCCCCAAGCTTAACCCATTGCTTGTCCTCAAGCAATTCAGTTGACAAACTGAAAGTGATAAAGAAAAACTTTTACGAACTCTTTTGTTCTTGTTTACATATATATGCTTAAGTAGCACCCAGGTTTTCAGCAAAGATTATGACTAACCATGCTAGCAATAACTCTTAAAAATTATATTAGCTCATATCGATGACATAAGTAGCTAGCGAGCAATAATAAAATATCTCAAGCGCCAACACTTTGTCAAAACAAGCATGATATAATATGACAACAGTGGTATCTCGCTAGCCCTTTCTGAGACCGCAAAACATAAATGCAGAGCACCTCCAAAGTTCAAGCAGCGACTAAACATTGTAATTCATGGTAGAAAAGATCCAGTCATGCTGCACCCAATATTAACTGTACACAATGCATGAGGATGACAATAGTGCTCTCAGGTCTGGCGCTTATTTGAGAAGGTGATGACTCAACATAAAAGTAAATAGATAGTCCCTTCGCAGAGGGAAGCAGGGATTTGCAGAGGTGCCAGAGCTCAAAATTTAAATCAGAGATAAATATAATTTTGGGAGGTACACCCTTCCTGTCAACGTTACGACCAAGAGTTATCGATATCTTCCATGCTAAACAAATTAGCGGCGGTTCCCAAGCGGTAAAAGTAAAGGTTTACTCCCCCTCCACCAACAAACACACTCCACGGCTAGCTGAACCCACGCGTACCGTCCATACCAACAACATTCCTGGGGGAGTTTTGTTTAATTATTTGTAATTTTTTTATTTTGGGACTGGGAATCCCTATTACCGCCCCTCTCGTACAAGGACGAGTGAATAAACACTCATCATGAGAATAACCCGCTTAACATGGAAGATACTGACCGCCCCCTGTCGCTCCATGAGTAGTCCAAGCACACAAAACAGATGTTCATTTGAATTTTAGAGGTGGCACATGCGAATTTACTCGGAACGGCAGGGTAATACCGCATATAGGTAGGTATAGTGGACTCATCTGGAATAACTTTGGTTTAAGGATTTTGACGCACAAGCAGTATCCCCGCTTAGTACAGGTGAAGGCTAGCAAATAGGTTGAGAAGGGGCCAGCTAGAGAGCAAAAACGGTCATGAACATGCATTACGAATAATAAACATTGAATACTAGCATGAGTAGGATATGGACACCATGGACATAAATATCTTGAAGGCTATGTTGGTTTTGATTCAACTATATGCATGAACATGTGCCCAGTCAAGCCACTTGAAACATTCAGAGGAGGATACCATATCATCATACCACATCACAATCATTTTAATGCATGTTGACATCCAAGATAAATCATTATCCACTCCTAGCTACTTAAGCATGGCATGAGCAACTATAATCTCTAATTGTCATTGCAAACATGTTTGATCATAATATGCTAAATCATGGGTACTAGGTTAAACATATTTACAAAAACAAAAACAAGTTGAGTTCATACTCGCTTCTCTCTGCCACAGTCACTTCATCAAATATCGTCATTATTGCCTTTCACTTGCACGACCGAATGATATAGAAAATAATAATAGTGCAAGAGTGTCGTGGACTAAGCTGGAATCTGCAAGCATTTTATTCAAGAGGAGAAGACAAAGTAACATGGGCTCTTTGTTAAATTAACAATGATGCATATGAGAGCCACTCAACATTTTCATCGTGGTCTTCTCCTTGGTACAACTCAAATAAAAGGAAAAGAAATTCAGAGAAACACACTTAAATATTTTTGGAGTTTTTGGTTTTTCTTGAAGAAAGCAAATTAAAGAGGGAAAAACAAAAACGAGAAAAAATATTTACACGGGAGAGCTCCCAACAAGTAAAATAAGAAGCGAGAAATCTTTTTGGGTTTTCTTTTGATACTACAATTAATTTAAACTAGAAAGAAAAGCCGAAAAGAAGTAGGAAATATTTTTGGATTTTCTCAAAGTTTTTCGAACACACAAGAAGAAAGCAAGAAAATAAATCTAGCATGGATAATACAATGAAAAAGTGTAGACACCGACAATTGGAATGAAAAGTGTAAACATGAATATAATGTCGGTGGATATACGTACTCCCCCAAGCTTAGGCTTTTGGCCTAGTTTAGTAATCACCATCCATAATAACCATCCGGTCCTAAGACGAAGTGCGGTGGAGACGGCACTTGAGCGTCCCACTCCTGGGGCTCCTCCTCAGCAGCTGCTAGGTTGTTTCGGTAGGCTGTAATGTCCTCTGGCATGATCATGTATCCGTTCCTGGCAGTAGAATCAAACAGAGCAGGTGCAGGCTACGGGATAACATCACGGGTTTCAACGCTGAATACTAAGTTGTAGCGAATGTTATGAAAAAGAATCAGCTGCATCAATAAATTGGTGATCCTGCAATGCCTTGTGATCTAGATAAACTTGGGACAAGGGGTAATCATGTGGGCAAATCAGAACATTAAAGTGTCTCGCTAAGCGAGTAGCATAAATACCACCATGTATCTTTCCTTTAGTCCTGTTAAGGTGTAAGCGACGTGCAATAATAGCCCCCATGCTAAAGGTGTAATCATTGTGCAGTGCACGGCGTAAAATGGCAAAGTCGGGGGCACTGAGTACACCAACCTTCTCCCTAGCGGTTAAACACTTCACGATGAATAAAGCAAAGTAATGCACAGAAGGAAACTACAAACTAGTAGCAGTGGCTTTTGACACGCCTCTATCTTCACCCACTGTTAAAGTGAGGAGAAATTCCTAAAACTCCGCTGGTCTAGGCTCTCTTAATTCCCCATCAGAAGGGATCAAGCATATGTCACAAAAGTCAGTGAGCGGTATCTTGTGAGTTTCAGCATATAACTTAAACTGCACCTCAGGAGGATTATTCTTACTCAGAAAAATGAAAACTTTGCACAAAGGAATTTGTAAGGATGTGGTGTTGGTCACACTTAGCTGCGAGGAAATCGGCCAGCCCAGCATTTGCAATGAATTGGACAAACTCTTGATGGAACCTGGCCTCCTCCATGAAGGTATTATGCAGCCATTCGCACGGCCGCACCTCTGCCGTTCTCGGAGTGTGGAGGTCATTGTCCGATGATTCCCCAATGACTCCTTTAGCATTCTTACTGGAGGAAAACTTCCTAAAGAAATCCATCTTATTCCTATAATTAAATTTCTGAAAATTTTAGTCTACAAAATTTTTGTCAACAAAACTTCGTAAGATTGATAGCAACTACTCCTAAGGATGCATAGAGGCCATATTAAGCATTCAAACTACTTAGAACTCTAAGAATTCAACATGCAAGCCCATCTACAGCAGCACCAAGAGTAGCTAATTATTCTGAAAATAACCCACTAAATCAAAAACTAATTGGAGCAATGAAGGAGTCATATACCAAGTAGCAATCCCCCAAAACAGTTTCGGAAACGGAGCTTCGAGCAAAGAGATCGAAATTCCGTGGGTTTGTGAGCAAGAAGACGGGAATGAGAGCTATGGTGATTTTTTCTGGAGGTAGGAGATGACATGGGCTAAAGAAGTAAGTGAGGGGGCCCACGTGGGGGCCACAACCCACCCGTGTGCGCTTGGGGTTGCTAGCACGCACTGGTGTCTTGTGGGCACCAGGTGCACCCCCCTCTGATGTTATTTGCACCAGAAATTCAGAAATATTTAGAAAAAAAATGTATCAATTTTTCAGGATATTCTGAGAACTTTTATTTTGGGTCATTTTTTTATTGCATGGACAAAATAGAAAACATGATAGACATGTCATTTTATTTTATATGACTAGGTAAAATAGAAAACAAAAGGTGGGTACAGAAAGTTGTGCCTACTAGATTCATCAACTTCATACCTTTGAAAAATGATCCATTAATAAGGTTGATCAAGTCTTATTAACAACCACTTCCGATTAGCATGAAACCGAAGAACTTTCGTAGAACACTAAGTTACCTCAATGGGGATATGCATATCCCCAACAATAAGTATGTCATATTTCTTTTTGGCAGTAGGTAGAGGTAATTGAAAACTTCCAATAGTGAGTGTCGGAGATTCTTCAATAACATTTATACCATTCACTTGGAATTGTTTCTTCGGAAAGTGCACTGTATGCTCATTACCATTGATATGAAAAGTGACTTTGCTTTTATTGCAATCAATAACAGCCCCTGCAGTATTCAAAAAGGGTGTACCAAGGATAATCGACATGTTGTCGTCCTCGGGCATCTCAAGAATAACAAAGTCCGTTAAGATAGTAACATTTGCAACAACAACGGGCACATCCTCACAAATACCGATAGGTATGGCAGTTGATTTGTCAGCCATTTGCAATGATATTTCAGTAGGTGTGAGTTTATTCAAATCAAGTCTTTTATATAAGGAGAAAGGCATAACACTAACACCAGCTCCCAAATCACACAAAGCAGTTTTGACATAATTTCTTTTAATGGAGCATGGTATAGTTGGTATTCCAGGATCTCCAAGTTTTTTAGGTACTCCATCGTTAAAAGAATAATTAGCAAGCATGGTGGAGATTTTAGCTTTAGGTATCTTTCTTTTATTAGTGATGATGTCTTTCATGTATTTTGCATATGGGGCCATCTTTAAAATATCAGTTAAGCGGGTACGCAAAAAGACTGCCTAATCATTTCAGAAAAGCGTTCAAATTCTTCATCATCCTTTTTCTTAGATGGTTTAGTTGGAAAGGGCATGGGTGTCGGTGTCAAAACCGGCGGATCTCGGGTAGGGGGTCCCGAGTTGTGAGATTAGGATCGATGGGTAACAGGGGACGAAGGAGACGATGTTTACCCAGGTTCGGCCCCTCCTATGGAGGTAAAACCCTACGTCCTGCTTGGTTGTATTGATGTGTATGAAGATTACAGAGTCGATCTACCTCGAGATCAAGTAGCCAAAACCCTAGATGAGCTTGTCTACCCTCTACAATCTAAACCATCCGGTTTATATAGACACCGTGGGTACCTAGGGTTTACACATGATAAGTCTCCAGCCAGAAGTAAAGACACTGATCCTCTCATCTTGACTTGGAGTGCACGCCGCGTCTTCGGAGGTTTCCTTCTAGAATACGGGGTCGCCGCATATCCCGGCCCTTCCTGCGATAACCAGAGAGCGGCCCATCAAGCCGGCCTATGAGAGATAGGTCGGCGGCCCGAGGACCGCTTAGTCCAGGACTCCCTCAGTAGCCCCCAAACTAGCCCCCAACACCAGGAGTCATGACACTAGTAGCTTCGAGTGATCGGAGTCTCCGACTTGCGGGGTGAGTTCTTTTCCCCCTTTATGATCGGCTGGTTCTAGTCCGGCCGCCGATGATATGTAGTTATCCGAATATATAGTTATCCGGGCGCCATAAGTCGCTTAACCTCGAAGGCCAAACGTCAAAGTGCGAACAGTATTTCCTGACAACCTTTCTGACGAAGGGTTGTGGCCCGTCACGACCGCTGAGCCGGTTACAAAAACTCGATTCGCAGTTAGAGGCCATTTCTCCATTGGCACGTCTTATCAATGCGTAGATCGTGTCCCGTTTATTACGGGATATGCTCAATGCCCTGGGTTATCCCACGCGCGCATAACGGCATGATTATTTCGGGATGTGGCGAGGCCTGCGGCGCAGTAAGAGGGAGGCTCTTGGTATTATGGCACCCCATAAAAGGGAGAAAACCCCCAAGGCCTATTCACGCTCCCAATTCGCAACCTTTGCCTCCTCAACCTTCCCAAGCTCCGAGAGCCCAGATCCAGTTCTTCTTCAATCTTCCCTCCGAGTTCGGCCATGGCTGGTTCTGGCTCCATGGGCAAGTGGGAAGTTTCCTCCGTCACCGACAACGACATTCGGGAGTTAAAGCGTGCCGGCTACCTCTCTGCCAACATCGCCCACCGCGCTCCAGAGGCGAATCAGGTGGTTCCCACACCGAAGCCGGGCGAGAGGGTGGTGTTCGTCCCCCCATTTCATCCGGGGACTGGGCTTTCCGCTCCACCCCTTTGTCAGGGGCCTCATGTTCTTTTACGGGTTAGATTTCCATGACCTTCCCCCGAACTCCTTCATGCACATCTCGGCGTTCATCATCGTCTGCGAAGCCTTCCTGTGGGTACAGCCGCACTTCGGCCTGTGGCTCAAAGTGTTCAACGTCAAGCCGAAGACAGTTGCGGGCGCGCATGCGGATTGTGGAGGGGCGGTAATCAGCAAGCTCCCCCGTGTCGAGTGGCCGGAGGGCACTTTCATCGACACGGTCAAGATCTGGCAAAAGGAATGGTTCTACATCACCGAACCAAGGAATGCGGATTGGGTGGCACCTGCCGAGTTCAGATCCGGACCCCCCGCGACGCTAACCTCGTGGCTCAAGAAAGGCCTTGACTGGGGGTCGGCCGCAGAGGTAAAATCGTTGCAGAAGCACATCTCCTCGATGATTGAGGCCAAGATCGAACTGGTCAACGTGATCCAGGTCATGATCCTCCGCCGTCTCCTCCCCTGCCAGCACCGAGCCTCCCGAATGTGGGCTTACCAGCTCGAGGACCCGACCACCGTGAGTCAATTCTTCCGCACTACCCACGAGAAATTGTGGAAAGTGCTATTCAAGCCCCAAAAGAGCTGGCCAGCTGAGGAGGAGGACACCGGTCTTGACGCCGAAACCCCTCCTACCAAGGTATGAAAAAACTTTAATTCTCCGGCTCTGTTTTTTGACAAAGAGCTGAACCCCTTCTCCCTCATCTTCACAGAAATGGCTAAGCAAGGCCGTGCAGATTGACTGTCCGGCCCCGTATCCCGAAGACCCCCGGTCCGATATGTTGACAGAGATGCTCGTCGTGGCGCCGTATTCGGCGCCAAAGAAGAAGGAGAAAAAGAAGAAAGGGGAGAAAAAGGAGGCCCGAGAGGGTCTTCGTCTGAGGGGTCTGCCGGACACTAAGTCCGAGCAGACCCATGCCTCTTCCACTCACGAGGAAGAGCACAAGGACGAAGGGGAGTGCGGCTCCCCCCTCACAAGGAAGAGGGCGGCGTCAGTGGACGCCACGGAGGACCTACCTCCTCCTACCCCGAAGAGGACATGCCGGACAAAGGCTGTCCTGGCCGACGATAACTCGGACTCCGGTAAGGAGTCTGAGGATTTTGAGAGGGTTCCCCGAAGGAACCCAAGGGTTAAGCCCCCGGCCCAGAGGTATGGATCCGAAGACCCTCTGGATCACTTATATAGAGTTTTTAATGCTAAATGGGCGAACGTCTTTCAATTTGCAGCCCACCACGTGATCTCCCCACCGACCAAATTTCAGACGGGGAGTCTCCGCCCGCCGACCTGGCGGAAAGTGGGACTGTGTCTCATCCTACGCCGCCTGAGGTCTCGAAGGAGACCGCGGAGGTGTTATCGCGCCCGGCTCCTTCTGAGCCGAACACCGGCGGCGGGGGTGACGACGTCATGGCCGAGGTTAATACCTCGGCCGCCGAAGACCAGGAGAAGGAAACTCTCCCAGCAACTAAAGAGGGGGGACGAAGTCCAGCCCAGTCCCCCCGAGGACATCCCCGGAGCGCTCTATGCCTCCAGGGCCGCTAGCCCAATCCCCCACTGGAGGGAGGGTTGGCGGGTCACCACTGGTGCCGCCCACTACTAGGTGGCAGGCCGTGATGGAGGAAGCTTTATCCGGCTCCCCCATCGCCGAAGATCACCGCGCCCTTATGGGTGCGGTTTTGCAAGGAATTCGGCCCGTTGATAGCAGACTGAAAGAGGCCTTCAACGGTCTCTTGACGGGCTTCAAGGTGAGCCATGTAATACTCTTTTTTCTAGAAAAAGTTAATTTACCAAGTTTATGCAATCATTATAAGTGTAGTAGCCCCCGAGCCCTGGGTGAGTTTGAAAAACCCATTCGGGGGTCAAATGTCCGAATACTAGTAACGATGCTCAAGGCACCGGAGAGTACTTAGCAGAGGGTCTGAATCCGACAGCTCGGGAGTTTTAATGCACATAAGTTGTTTTGTAGGCCTCATCATCGGCGGCGGCCGCCAACGCAGGGGAGCTTGCCGAGCTAAACCGGAGGCTCAAGAGCTCCGATGAGGAGCTCGATCGCCTGAACAAGAGATTCGACGAGACGCAAGGTGAGTTCAAATTGTATCATTCGGGGCTATTTGTCTATCCTCATTGATTGAGATATCTGGATTGTTATCCCTAAGTGTTATTTACCCATTGTTACCACAGCTGTGGCCGTGGAGGTCGAGAACCTCAAGGCCGAATTGGCAAAGGCGAGGCAGGAGGCCGCGGATGAGAAGGCGGCGGCCGAACGAGCGGCAGCCGACCTGTCGGCGTTAAACGCCGCGAGCGACAAGCACGAGGCCTGGGTGGTAGAGGTGCAGCTGGAGCTCAAGGATGCCAGCACGAAGTGCGAGGCCCTTGAGCAAAAGAGCGAAGACCAGGCCACCGAACTATCCACGCTGAAATCCGAGCTCAAAGCGGAGCGGGTTGATAGGCGGTTCTTTGAGGAGGAGCTCCGCCAAGTCAAGGCGATCGCGGATGGTAAGCCGTACTTACTGCAATGTGCCTTTGGTGGTAACAGGTTTGCGTTGCTCACCCGGGTGTGGCATTCCTCAGGCGCCTTTACGGACCTCCCGAGGAGTGCAGCGGACGCGAACAAATACTTCGCCTCCCGGGATAGGGATGTTGAGCCTCGGCTATTCTGGGCGCAATTTCAAGCCCCCGAGCATCCTCCTCTCCTGAGCAAGTAGATGAAACAATTGATGGAGCTGCACAGGATGGTGGAGCCAGCCATGAGGGACCTCTGCATCCGGCTGTGGCCTGCAGAGCCACTGCCGAGCAGTTACTTCGGCTTGGTGCAGAAGCTATGCGACGCTGCGCCTCGGATTGACGCTCTAAAGCATTCTACGTGCATCGAGGGAGCTCGGATGGCCTTTGCAAGGATCATGGTGCACTGGCCGAAGATCAAGCCGACCGAGATGGCCACCACGCCTCCACCCCCTGGGAAGGAGCATAGGCGCCCCGAGAAATACTTTGCCACCGTGATGGACGGTGCTCGGGCGATAGAAGCTCAATGTCCTAAGGATGTAATTTATGAGTGAACGTGTTGTCATGTATCCGATGACTGTTCCACTTTATAATGCGATTGCATGGTTTATCATGTCTTTAAGCTTTGTATTATTTTGACTCCTATGTGGCCGTTTTATCTGAAAGTTGCGAGTCGTCGGCTTCAGCCCCCATGTAGATACTACACGAGGTGTTTCTACCTCCACACTGTGACCCTTAGCCGACGTATCGGTGCCCGAAGGCGGTAGTGCGGGGGGAACAAGGCAATCGGACTATGATGCTTTAGTGCTTTCACTTAGCCGTAGGAGCTTGACTGCGGGGGCTGATGACGAGCCCCCAGTGTTTTGTGATATTCAGGTACACCGAGGTTGAAACCAGCATCACATGGTTTGTAAAAGTACAAACTCCTCGTATAACACGGAATAACCTATATCGATGTTTAGTTTGACACTTATGCTCGGATTGCAGACCGGTTCTCGCTTATTATGACAGTCAGTTTTCGGCTTTCTCCACTTTGGTACTTGACCAGGCGAGCTGGAAGCACAATCGCAGTGGTTCTCCCTTTACCCTTTTAGCCGAACGGGCAGAACGTAAGAGGGCAAACACAGGAGCCGGGCAACCCAACCATTGACCCAAGACATAATTTCGGAACCGATTCATATAACGCAACATCCGAGACGCCGAACACATAAACAATAGTGCCGAGGTGATGCTTGGGGCGATTTAGAGTCAAGCCCCCGGTCTATTAGCCGGTCGCATCGTAACATGTACCGAACAGCTTTGCTATCGGCATCGGTGAGAACAGAGTATGTGACATAAAATACAGCAAGGAGGCCGTAAAGGATGGTCTTTATTTCTGATGAATTCTTACAACTCAAACTGCCGAAGCAACTGTTACAGGTATTTTGAAATGAAAAATAAAGTTTACAAAGGAGAGGTTTTACCCGGGGTCTTCGATAGGTGGCTTGACGTCCTCGATGTGCCATGTCGCATGTCTGCTCCTTTGCTCCCGAGGGGGTTGTGTTCCTTTAAAGGTGGTTGTTATCGGCAAACGGACCTTGGGAAGAAGATCTTGAGAAGTCACCACAGTGTGTATGAGCTTTACGCTTGGAAGGTCCTAGATGGTACATGTGGTTTGTCTGAAGACAAGTGTTGGCAGTAGTTCGGTCCAGCCGAACACTTTCCCTTTGACAGTGGGTCCCCACAGCTGCCCATGGTATTTTGAGCGCGAAGTTGTGCCTTCTTGGCACATATTTTACGGGAACTAGGGATGTGCTGTGGGGGGCGTATCCCTATTTTTGTTGGGCGGAAGATGATTCTGGGAGTTCGGGTTGAGACCGAACTCGTTTGCTATCATGACGTGCCTTTATGGCTGATTTGGGCGTCGGCCTATCATCGCCGTACTAGAATTCAGCTGCCAAAGCCATTGTGTGTTCCTCAGTTCGGAGAGAGCGCTCTGTGTTGCCGTTGAGAGTAATGACCCCTCGGGGCCCGGGCATCTTGAGCTTCAGGTAAGCGTAGTGGGGGACGGCGTTAAAGCGAGCGAATGCGGTGCGGCCGAGTAGGGCGTGATAATCGCTGCGAAAAGGGACAATGTCGAAGATCAAGTCTTCGCTGCGGAAGTTGTCGAGCGAGCCGAACACTACTTCCAGATTCACGGTGCCCGAGCAGCGGGCTTCGACACCTGGGATCACTCCTTTAAAGGTAGTGTTGCTAGGTTTGATCCTTGACGGATCTATACCCATCTTTTTCACCGTGTCTGAGTAAATCAGATTAAGGCTACTTCCTCCGTCCATTAGGACTCTAGTGAGGTGATACCCATCGATAATGGGGTCTAGGACGAGGGCAGCCGAACCTCCGTGAAGGATACTGGTCGGATGGTCCCGTCGGTCGAAGGTGATCGGGCAAGTCGACCATGGGTTATACTTCGGGGCTACGGGCTCTACGGCGTAGACCTCCCGAAGGGTGCGCTTCCTCTCCTTCTTTGGTCTGTGAGTGGCATATATCATGTTCGCAGCTTTTACCTCTGGAGGGAACTGCTTTTGTCCTCCATTGCTTGGACCGCGGGGCTCGTCATCATCCTCGCTGCGTGGGCTCTTGCCTTGCTCCTCGGCTGCGAGTTTGCCAGCTTGTTTGAATACCCAACAATTATGGTTGGTGTGGTTAGCGGGCTTGTCTTGGGTGCCGTGGATCTGGCAGGGCCTATCCATGATTTTGTCCAGCGTGGTAGGTCCGTCTCGATTTCCTTTAGAAGGTTTCTTCCGCTGTCCGGATTTTGGGTTGCGGAAACCGGCATTAACGGCCGTGTCCTCCGCATCGCCGTTGCTGTGCCGGCGTTTGTTTTTGTTACGTCATGGTTTCCCATTTCCATCCCAGACTTCGGAGGTGCCGGGGTCTTCGGGGTTATGGCTTCGTCGAGCTAGCCAGTTATCCTCACCCGTGCAAAAGCGGGTCATAAGTGAGGTAAGGGCGGACATTGTCCTCGGCTTGTCCTGGCCTAACTGACGAGCTAGCCACTCGTCCCGGATGTTATGTCTGAAGGAGGCTATAGCTTCGGCATCCGGGCAGTCAACGATCTGGTTTTTCTTGGTCGAGAACCAATTCCAGAATTGCCGAGCCAATTCACCTGCTTTCTGGACAACATTGCTCAGGTCGGAGGAGTCCGGTGGCCGAACATAAGTGCCCTAGAAGTTAGATCGGAAGGCATCCTCGAGCTCTTCCCAGGTCCCGATAGAATTCTCGGGGAGACTGTTTAACCAGTGTCGAGCTGGCCCCTTAAGTTTTAGGGGCAGATACTTGATGGCGTGGAGATCATCTCCTCGTGCCATATGAATGTGGAGGAGGAAGTCCTCAATCCACACGGCTGGGTCTGTTGTCCCGTCGTATTGCTCTATGTTAACGGGTTTAAACCCTTCAGGGAACTGATGTTGCATCACCTCGTCTGTGAAGCACAGTGGGTGGGCAGCGCCTCTGACCCGAGCTATGTCATGCCTACGATCGGCGGTAGATCGGGGCCGGTATTGTTCCTGACCTCTATTGTTGCGGTCGAGCCAAGACTGGTACCGGTCCCGTCTAGCGGGGGAGTACCCTCTAGATCCGTAGATGGATCTTGTGTGGCCTGCTCTATAATCCAGGTCCTGTCGCAAGTCGTACCTGTCCTCAGGCCCTGTTGTCTCTTTTCCTCTCCTGCGGGGGACCGCAGGTCTGTACTCGGCCTCGCCGGCCGTCCTATCCCGTCCTCGGGGAGGGCGGTCCGGCTGGTCGTACGGAGTACGCCTGGGAGGCGATGTTTCAAGGGTCTCATCATCGAACTGCGGCAGCAGCCGCCGGCGAGGGTAGCTCTTGTGTTGGTCCGATAGATCGGTACCGTACCCTTCTTCAGTTGCCAGGACCCTTGTCCATCTGTCATTAAGGGTGTCCTATTCGGCTTTGAGCTGCTGTTGTTTTGCCTTCAGGCTTCGGGCGGTGGCTAGAAGCTGCCGGCTGAACCGTTCCTGATCCGCAGGGTTTTCGGGGACGGTGAAGTATTCGGCTTCCAGGATGCCTTCCTCCTCGATGGGGCGAAGGTAGTGTCGTCCTCGGAATCATTAGGATCATCGGTGTCGCGCCGATCTTCGGGCCTTTCCTGGTCCTCTAGTGGCTGTTCGGGGGCTTTAGGGTCGCCGAGGTCTTCCGGGATGTCGTCTTCCCCAGTGCCTGCAATGGCTTCCATTCCCTTGTTTGCCTTAGATCGTTTGCGCTATTTCCGGCGCCTTGACGGCGCCTCACCGGATTTATCGCCATTCTTCTTAGGGGTGCGATTGCCCTTATCGTCGGGGGTGTCTACCATGTACACGTCGTAGGTGGAGGTGGCAGTCCATCGCCCAGTGTCGACAGGGGCGGGGGCGCCGTCCTCTTCATCCATGTCTTCTGCCTCCTCGGAGGCGTAGTCCAGCATATCGGTTAAGTCTTCGATAGTGGCTACCAAGTGGGTGGTGGGTGGGTCGAAAAATTCCCCATGACCTGCTTTCAGACCGATCTGAGCATGGGTCGAGGTTGGGTCGTCTGTGATCTTTATTGATAAGATCCGATTCAGCGCCTCGTTGAGCGTCGAGAGCTCGACCGGATCGATCAGCCTAGGACTTTCGGAGTTAACCTCCAAAGCGTCCGTACAAAGAGTGTATTTGGCAGAGGCCGGCCTCTGGCCCTCAGGTACTGTAACCGAATCCGGACTAAGAGCCAGATCATCGGCAGGGATAGACCCGAGGGCGGAGTCGAGAAGGAGATCCGAAGTTAAGGCTTCGGAGACTTCGGGCTCGTAAGATGAGATCGCAAGCCCATCGAATGAAAGATCGCCCCGGGAGTCTACGGAGAACTCTAGGTTCCCGCATCTGATCTCTTGATCGGGGGCGAGACTCCCGATCCGACTAGGGTGGCCGGTCGGGTCGGTGTGCAGCACGATGCTGCCGAAAGCGAAAATCTGTCCGGGGGCGAAGGGGCCCCCGGCACGAACTTCATCGCTAATGATTAGGTGAGCCATCGATTCCTCTTGCAATCCCATATCGCAACTCTCAATGAAAGCACCAATGTCGGTGTCAAAACCGGTGGATCTCGGGTAGGGGGTCCCAAGCTGTGAGATTAGGATCGATGGACAGGGGACGAACGAGTTGATGTTTACCCAGGTTCGGGCCCTCCTATGGAGGTAAAACCCTACGTCCTGCTTGGTTGTATTGATGTGTATGAAGATTACAGAGTCGATCTACCTCGAGATCAAGTAGCCAAAACCCTAGATGAGCTTGTCTGCCCTCTACAATCTAAACCCTCCAGTTTATATAGACACCGTGGGTACCTAGGGTTTACACATGATAAGTCTCCAGCCGGAAGTAAAGACGTTGATCCTCTCATCTTGACTTGGAGTGCACGCCGCGTCTTCGGAGGTTTCCTTCTAGAATACGGGGTCGCCGCATATCCCGGCCCTTCCTGCGATAACCAGAGAGCGGCCCATCAAGCCGGCCTATGAGAGATAGGCCGGCGGCCCGAGGACCCCTTAGTCCAGGACTCCCTCAATGGGTTTCTGAACCCATGGCTCTCTTTCTTTACCATGTTTTCTAGCCACAAAGTCTCTTTTATCATATCGTTTATTTTTAGGTTGTGGGTTATCGAGACCAACAGTAGGCTCTATTTCAACATCATTATCTGGTTCTTTATCATTGTTCGGTTGAGTATCCTCATGAACATCATCATTATCATTTTCATTATCACTAGGTGAAAGTTCATTACCAGATTGAGTTTCAGCATCAGAAATAGAGACATCATCATTATGAGGAGGTTTTTGTATCTCAGGTTCACTAGAGGTATGCAAGGTCCTATTGTTTTTCTTTTTCTTTTTCTTTTTGGAAGGACTAGGTGCATCAACATTAATTCTTTGGGAGTCTTGTTCAATTCTTTTAGGATGACCTTCAGGATAAAGAGGTTCTTGGGTCTTTCTACCTCCTCTAGTTACTACTCTAGCAGAAAAATCATTCATATTATTATTCATTTCATCAAGCAATTCCTTTTGAGATTTAGCAACTTGTTCTAACTGGGTTTGAACCATAGAGGCATGTTTTCCTACACCTCTAAAATCATTACTGATTCTAAATAACAAGTCACTCAAGCGAGCAATCATATCAGAATTATATTTCAATTGTTTCAGAACATTTGCATTGAAGTGATCTTGTTTCATAATGTAGTTATCAAACTCATATAAGCATTGACTAGGATGTTTATTGTAAGGGATATCACTTTCATCAAACTTTAATAAAGAATTTACCTCTACCACCTGTGGAGGTGGTGGTGTGTCAAGGCCATGTATTTCTTCAATAGGTGGTAAATTCTTAACATCCTCAGCTTTAACACCCTTTTCCTTCATACATTTCTTTGCCTCTTGCATATTTTCAGGACTGAGAAATAAGATACCCCTCTTCTTTGGAGTGGGTTTAGGTGGTGGTTCAGGAAGAGTCCAATCATCATAATTCTTCAATATATTATTCAATAGTTCCTCAGCTTGTTCAACAGTTCGTTCCCTGAAAACACAACCAGCACAATTATCTAGGAAGTCCCTAGAAGCATCAGTTAGTCCATTATAGAAGATATCAAGTATTTCATTTTGCTTAAGAGGATGATCAGGCAAAGCATTAAGCAATTGGAGAAGCCTCCCCCAAGCTTGTGGGAGACTCTCTTCTTCAATTTGCACAAAGTTAAATATTTCCTGTAAGGCAGCTTGTTTCTTATGAGCAGGAAAATATTTTTCAGAGAAGTAGTAGATCATATCCTGGGGACTACGCACACAACCAGGAGCAAGAGTATTGTACCATATCTTAGCATCACCCTTTAATGAGAACGGAAATAATTTGAGAATATAGTAGTAGTGAATCTTCTCATCATGAGCAAAAAGGGTGGCTATATCATTCAGCTTAGTACGATGTGCCACTACAGTTTTAGTTTCATAGCCATGGAAAGGATCAGATTCAACGAAAGTAATTAACTCTGGGTCGACAGAGAATTCATAATCCTTATCGGTAACAAAGATAGGTGAAGTAGCAAACTTAGGATCATATTTCATTCTAGCATTCAAAGTCTTTTCCTTATACTTACGTAGCAATTTCTTAAGATCATCTCTATCCTTAAAAGAAAGGATTTCTCTAGCTATTTCTCCATCCATAACATAACCCTCGGGTATCTCAGGCATTTCAAATCTAGGAGAGCTAGGTCTAATAGGTGTTTCTTAGTTCTCAGTTTCAAAGACTTCATCAGTTTCAGTAATCTCATCAGTTTCAGTAATTTCATTCTCTTTAGCTCTAGCAATTTGTTCATCAAGAAATTCACCTAATGGGACATTATCATCAAGCATGGTACTAGCATCATCATAAGCATCATTCATAGCAGAAGTAGCATCATCAATAACTTGCAACATATCAGGATTAATAGCATGTGGTGGTGTTGCAAGTTTACTCATAACCGAAGGTGAATCAAGTACAGAGCTAGATGGCAATTCCTTACCTCCCCTCGTCTTAGAGGGAAAAATCTTGGTTCTTGGATCCTTCAGATTCTTCATAGTGATCAATTGATATAAATCCCAAGTGACTCAACAAATATAGCTATGCTCCCCGGCAACGGCACCAGAAAAAGGTCTTGATAACCCACAAGTATAGGGGATCGCAACAGTTTTCGAGGGTAGAGTATTCAACCCAAATTTATAGATTTGACACAAGGGGAGCCAAAGAATATTTGTGAGTATTAGCAGTTGAGTTGTCAATTCAACCACACCTGGAGATTAAATATCTGCAACAGAGTGATCAGTAGCAAGGTAGTATGATAGTTTTGATAGCAGTAGTAGCAGTAATAGTAATAGTAGCAGTGATAGCAATAGTTTTGTAGCAAGTGTAACAGTAGCAGTAGCAATAGTAACTCAGCAAGAACAATATGTGGAAAACTCATAGGCACTGGATCGGTGAACTCATTGGATAATATTCATCATGTAACAGTCATAACCTAGGGCGACACAGAACTAGCTCCAGTTCATAAATGTAATGTAGGCATGTATTCTGTAAATAGTCATAGGTGCTTATGGAAAAGAACTTGCATGACATCTTTTGTCCTACCCTCCCGTGGCAGCGGGGTCCATAAGGAAACTAAGGGATATTAAGGCCTCCTTTTAATAGAGAACCGGAACAAAGCATTAACACATAGTGAATACATGAACTCCTCAAACTACGGTCATCACCGGAAAGTATCCCGACTATTGTCACTCCAGGGTTTACGGATCATAACACGTAATAGGTGCGTATGACTAGCAAGATCGGATCAAGAACATAGATATAATGGTGATAACATAAACGGTTCAGATCTGAAATCATGGCAGTCGGGCCCTAGTGACAAGCATTAAGCATGGCAAAGTCATAGCAACATCAATCTCAGAACATAGTGGATACTAGGGATCAAGCCCTAACAAAACTAACTCGATTACATGATGGATCTCATCCAACTCCTCACCGACCAGCAAGCCTACGAAGGAATTACTCACTCCCGGTGGGGAGCATCATGGAATTGGCGTTGGAGAAGGGTTGATGATGACGAAGACCAAAGATTCCCCTCTCCGGAGCCCCAAACGGGCTCCAGATCTGGCCTCCCGAGGAAGAATAGGAGGTGGCGGTGGCTCCGTATCGTAAAACGCGATGAAACTTTCTCTCTGATTTTTTCTCCGAAAATAGGATTTTATAGCGCTGGAATTAGGATCAGTGGGGCCTGAGGTGGGCACAACCCACCAGTGCGCGCCTAGAGGGGGTGGCGCACCCTCGTGTATCGTGCCCAACCAGGGCACCCCCTCCGGTGGTTCTTGGCTCCAGTATTTTTTATTTATTGTAAAATAAATCTCCAAAAAGTTTCGTCCAGTTCCGAGAACTTTTATTTCTGCACAAAAACAACACCATGGTAGTTCTGCTGAAAACAGCGTCAGTCCGGGTTAGTTTCATTCAAATCATGCAAATTAGAGTCCAAAACAAGAGCAAAAGCGTTAGGAAAAGTAGATACGACGGAGACGTATCACCTGTCATACTTCTGAGAAACATTGATCCAACTAACGGACTGTGTAATGGGACAAGGCTTGTTTTCCAAGGTTTCGAGAGGAACGCCATCGACGCGGAAATCGTGATTGGACAACACAAGGGTAGAAGGGTCTTCCTTCCTCGGATACCCCTATGCTCGTCCGACAATGACATGTTTCCATTCAAGTTCAAGAGGAAGCAATTTCCTCTGAGGCTTAGCTTTGCTATGACGATAAACAATGCGCAAGGGCAGACCATCCCGATTGTCGGCATGTACCTACCTAATCAGGTGTTCTCTCATGGTCAACTCTATATCGCGTTGTCTCGAGCCACCGCAAAAAGAAACATAAAGATCCTCATCGAGAAGGAGAAAGGAGAAGGGGAAGAAGCAGGCCAATAAATCGAAGAAATGAAAAAGACCTATCATCTCCTTACACACCTCCATGAAGAACATCGTCTATAAGGAAATCCTTACATGCTGAAGTACGCACTTAAGAAACTTGTGTAGCTTCCATGAGTATCACCATGTGAAAGTGTTTATGCATGATGGTAGCAACTATGCAATTATTGCCTCTATAGGTGTTATTGGTTGCAAGTATATTTCAGACTCTTTGGAGGATGTTATGTGTGCATTTCTTATTGACACATGTGTGCATTTCTTATTAACACACCCACCTAACGTATAATATCCCATTTATGACACTGTTGGACTAACATGAAGGTAAATTGTTTTTTCCTTGGAGTTGTTACTATGACTGTCGTTGATGGAATTCTTTTATTTAGTGAAATAAACTTCCCCATCGGAATGTGATGTTACTTAAGTTGTCACTCTGGTACATATCGTAATATGTTTTTATAGCTAAGTTTGCTTGTGAACATTGTGTTCCATGCCATGTAATAAAAAAAGCATGTATAAGCGTCATACGAGAGGATCAATAAAACATTACTGTTGAAATGAGTAGAGATGTTTTACCTGTAGACTGTAGAGTATTTGTACACTGCATATGCTCCGGCCTCGGCAAATAGGAGTCCGAATAAAATAACCCTCATGAAGTTCCAGCCGTCTGAGAAGGCAACATGTTTTGGCAAATAGGAGTCCAAATAAAATAACCCATATGAAGCTCCAGCCGACTGAGAAGGCAACATGTTTGCCTACAAGGAGTTTATATACAACATTAGGCTAGCACAGGAGTGTGATATCAAATGAAACTGTAACCTAGTTCCAGTTGCTAGCTGATAACATAATCAAAAGGTGTATGATTATTAGATTGGTAACAACCAAATTCTTTATCCTAGAATGTTCCATTGATTTCAATAGCTAATTGAAGGAAATCTAACAAGCAAAAGCATGGAGTCATTGAGGGAGTCCGGGACTAAGGGGTCCTCGAGCCGCCGGCTTATTTCCCATAGGCCGGACTGGTGGGCCGCTTCGAGCCCAGCACATGGAGGCTGAACTACAAGTCAACATCGTATTCGGGAAGGAAAGCTTCAGTGTCTTGGTGTGTCCTCCAAGTCAAGATGACAAGATCGACGAGTTTATCCATTGATGCTAACCGACTATGTGTAACCCTAGGTACCCCTGGTGTCTATATAAACCAGAGGGTTTAGCACGTAGAGGGAGAGAACCATTGTTCCAACTCATCTAGGGTTTAGTTCCTTTGATCTCGAGGTAGATCGACTCTGTAACCGTCATATATTCATCAATATAATCAAGCAAGACGTAGGGTTTTACCTCTTCGAGAGGGCCCGAACCTGGGTAAACATCGTCTCCATGTTTCATGTTCCCCATCAATCCAAGATCCACAGCTCGGGACCCCCTACCCGAGATCTGCCGGTTTTGACACCGACCTTGGTGCATTCATTGAGAGTTTCGCTGTTGGATCACCAGTAGGATCGATGGCTCGCTTGGTCATCAGCGATGACATCTGTAAGGTGGACGTTTTCGTTCCTGGACAGATCTTTGCGTTCGGCAGCATTGTGTTGCACGCCGGACAGACCGGCCATCTCGTCCGGGTCGGATGTTTGGCCCCTGGTCATGAGATCCGTTTTGGGAGCCTGGAGTTCGCCGGCGACCCCTGGGGGGATCTTCTTCTGACAAGGCTCTCGACCCCCATGAGGAGCCCGCAAGTCCCGACACCTTAACGTCGGAAGCCGTGGATCCATCCATCGAGGCAACTCCCACCCCAGGTCCGGCCTTAAAGCCTGATCTAGTCAAGGTAATCAGGTTGATTTCCGCCAAACATTGCCTGGGCGCGGGTTTTAACACCCCCGAGGCCGCAACTCTGTGGATCGACCCTCTGTGCTCCGGAAGCATGGACTTTGCTGACCTCTCATCATTGAACGAGATACTTGATCGGATCCAAGCCATCGGGGCTACTAACAGCCAGCCCTTGATCTATGATCGGGTCGGGCTTAAACCCGATGACAAGGAAATTAATATCCCGCCTATCACACACTTGGTCGCAACCATCGAGGACGCGACTGATCGTTTTCCCTCACATCCACCGGAGCTAAGGACGGTCTATGTCCGGATTCCCCACCACCGGGATAGATCCCCTAGTTCGGAATCCGGACCCACCCCTGGAAGGAGTTCGGGGTCAAACCCCAACCAGATGCGTGACCTGGAGCCCGTGCGACAATGTCCAGCTGATAACCCAGACCCAGAACCCGCCGCCCAAATTCCACTACGAAACAAGACACGACCGCCAATGCTTCGAGCTCGCACCCCGCAGGGATGCAAAGTTTTTCCCCACCCACCCCCCACATCGATTACTCTCCAAGTAATTCGGGAATACCTGACATATGGGACCTAATGTACGTCAAATAGCAACCAGGGGAAACGGTCCACCACTTCTGGGCTAGATTCCTCCTTGTCAAAGGTAGAATGGCAGAATGCGGCCACCAGGACATTATATCAACCTTCCGATATAATTGCCATGATGAAGGAGTCCTTAATGCCATCGCCCGTTGCCACGTCCAAAGCTTCGAAGAATTGGCAGACCTGGTGCAAAAATACTGCGCCATGGAAAGCACCAGGCAGGCTCAACAGATGCGCACGGAGTCAATCCACGCCAAGGACCCTAGGAGAACTCGGCGGAATCACGTACCCTCACGACGTCCGGCCGAGCATGAGCCCGCCGAGAAAAAGAACAAACCAATCGCAGGACCCAGAACTGTCAGGAAGACTTACTGGATAAGTCGTGCCCTATACACTCTGTCCTGCTAAACACGAACCCAACACACAGTCTGCGTGCTTGCTGGGTCATCAGGCAAGTCGCAAACAACGAAGATACCATCCTTGGGATCCCACCCTCAAGCAGACAACCTCCCACACCACCAAATAACAACGCCGAGATCCTAACGATCTACAAGACGTTCCCCTCAAATAATCAGAGAAAAAGAGCTCTTCAAGAACTCGACCAAATACACCAAGTGGCAACGAGGAATTTGTGGATGAATACACCCATCACCTTCGACGAGGAAGATCAGCCACGTATCCGCCTCGACCGAACACCTGCCGCCCTGGTCCTCAACCCCATTGTCGATGGCTTCAGGCTCCATGAAGTTATAATGGATGGCGGCAGTGGTCTAAACCTCATTTACGAGGATAACTTGGCCAAAATGCAATTCGATAGATCTCGCATCGAGCAAAGCCATACAACCTTTCGAGGAATCATCCCCGAAAAAGAAGCACGTTGCACCAGACAGGTTACCCTCGACATGGTATTCGGCACCCCTGAGAACTACAGGTCCGAAGAACTTATCTTCCACATTGTGCCCTTTCATAGCGGTTATCACGCCCTATTGGGGCGTGACGCTTTCACAAGATTTCAGGTTATACCACATTATGGGTATATGAAGCTCAAAATGCCAGGGCCCAATGGCGTGATCACAATCATAAGTGACCTGGATAGAGCTCTACGGGCCAAAAACAAAACATCTTCGCTCGCCCTTGAGGCACTGTCCGAAACCCTTGCGGCGCAAGAATTAACCACACTCTGATCTATGGTGGATAGGGATGATGTAATTCTCAGCAAAAGGCCCAAATCCACATCCTTCAAGCCAGCAGACGAAATCATCAAATTCCAAGTACATCCGACGGACCCCAATAAAACGGCGTCCATTGGAGTTCAGCTGGACCTCGAGGTGAACGAAGCATTGCGCACATTTCTACGCGCAAATTGGGATATATTCGCCCGGCACCCTTCAGGCATGCAAGGAATCCCACGAAGACTGGAGCATAGCGTGAACATCATCCCAAGTTTCAAGCCTGTTAAGCAGGCGTTATGCCAATTTTCCGAACCCAAGTGCCAAGCTATGGGTGAAGAACAAGCAAAACTATTGGAAGCTGGATTCATCCGAGAAATCAAACATCCCAAGTGGCTTGCAAACCTGGTCATGGTGCCAAAGAAAGACAAATCTTGGCGGCTATGTGTCGATGTCAAGGATCTAAATAAAGCCTGCCATAAGGATCCCTTTCCCCTATGCCGCATCGACCAGATCATCGACGCCACTGCCGGGCATGACTCGCTTTGCTTCTGATGGTGTCCTGGACTAGGGGGTACTCACCACGTCGTCTCCCGACCAGTGGGTCGAGCCGAGGACCCCCAGGGCAATTCACTAATGGGCCACTTCGGGCAGCCCATGACGCATACGAGGAAGATTCCACAAGACTTGGTGATCAAGACAAGGACTCCTCTCCACTGACGTAGCCGACTAGGACTCTTGTTATCCTAGGCCTCCGGTGCATTATATAAACGGAGGTCGGGCTAGTCAATAGACAATCTCATATTCATGAGGACCATAAGCCCAACTCATCTAGGGTTTAGTTCCTTTGATCTCGAGGTAGATCGACTCTGTAATCGTCATACACACATCAATACAGTCAAGCAGGACGTAGGGTCTTACCTCTTTGAGAGGGCCCGAACCTGTGTAAACATTGTCTCACAGTTTCATGTTCCCCATTGATCCAGGATCCACAGCTTGGGACCCCCTACCCGAGATCTGCCGGTTTTGACACCGACATTGGTGCTTTCATTGAGAGTCCCGTTGAGAGATCGACAGAAGGATTGATGGCTTATCTACAGATTGGCATCAGTTTTTTCTAGACAACGGAATCGTGTTCGTTGTCCTCGCCTTCTCGGGCGTTGCTTTAATGACTGCTTCGGTGAAATTGTGCGGAATTGAGTCTAGAACAACCCTATAAAATTTCATCGCGTTTTGATGGAGGAATCTCCGGAGTCCAGGTTCGGGCCCTCTCATGGAGCTTTGTCGAATCTGGACGAGAATCTGGACGAGTTTAGGGCGAGAGTACAGCATCCAGCTCGGACATCGTTTTTAAGATCCCACCGTTCATCGTGTGTGGAATTTTCATACCGGTCACCACTCAAAATTTTAGCTTGATCCGACCGTTCAAACTCCGGGAAACGTCTGATGAGTGCATCAATTTCCAGATCTGTTTTCTGCTCGAAAACAAATCCGACCCGAATTCATCTTTCTTCATGAACGGGATATTGGACATCCTTTTTGGAGGAATTTTTCTTAGGGTATTGTGTGTTGTTCTCAAACACGTGCCCACAAATTTTAAAGCCTTTTTCTGAGGTAATCTTTGCCGGCGAATTGGTGTCAAACCAGCCCGACAATGTTGCTCCATGGCTGCTGACCTGCGCTAGACAGATCCTCGCTTCGTCGAGCTGAGGTCAACCTCATCAGATCATCACCTCGATGAGCTGACCAAAAGTTCGGTATTGAGAGGGCCAAATAATCTTCAAGAGAACCACGTCATCCCACGGGTTGCACGGATCGGGTGCGTCATTGCTTCATCAAGCCAGCATTGACCGCGTCACAAATTCCGACCTGCGTCGGCATTGTTGCGTTGTCGCTTCTTCCCACCACGCCGACCTGCTTTAACACGTCGGCTGGCATGGGGGATCTAGCGTCACCTTACCGACTTGCTCCGTCACCTCGGCTGGACTGGGGGTTTCGTCATCTCTTCATCAACCTACTCCTGGGACTTCGGCGTCACCAGCCGACCAGCTTCATCACCTCGGCTGGACAGAGGGCTTTGCCTCGCCACATCAGCCGTGCTGCACCACCATTTCATCAAGCCGAGCTCTTCCGTCGGGCACCCCGGGACCGGCTTGGGGGCTGGGACCTCGACCCGCTACAAGCTCTGGTCACGTCATCAATACCGGGCACATTAACCAGCTAAGTCGCTTTCATGCTCACCTTTTTTCAATTTTTAATTTTTGTTTGGTTCAACCAAGCATTATATTTGTGTTAAACAAAAAAGTTATTTGTTAAAAACTTAGCTTGTTAAAAGCGTCGTTTGTTAAAAACACTTCTTTTTCCCATGTTAAATCGGGGCTCCTAAATTTATATCATTATATGAGCCATTTCATAATAAATATTTTCTTCTTGGTCGTTGCAAAGTCTTTTTCTACTGCTCCTTTCTCAACTCGGGTGTGTGGTTAATAGCCGGATAGCCTGGTTTCTCTCTAAAGCCGCTCGAGCTTAGTTCGCCAAACATGCCTCAGAGAGACACTCCACCTTCGGGATATGGAGGTTGAAGCCAAAGAATTACCCGCTTGAAGTCCGGAGATCGGATGTATCATGTTAAAGCATGACGGAAGCACAAACTAATTTTAAGACCAATTTCTGGATTGGCACCAAAAAACTAGATTTAGTTCGGACGCAAAGTTTTTGCTAAAGTTTTTTGGTTTTCCGAGCTTATGGCACCTTTAACCTATTTTTATGTTTTTTCAGGAGGCAGGACATCCTCTTGTTCCAGGTGTTCTACTTGGTGGTTCTGCTCGGGAAATCTTTTCCGACACGCAGTTCAGCATCTTCCCTGCCGAGCTATACCTCGGCATTGTCAAAAAAGAACTCAATGGATGAACTAGTTCCCGAGGAGATACGATCCTAGGGTCGGCCATGTTACCAAACCCAAGTCTCGAGGGCTGCTGGTTATACAGCTCGTTGATACGTCTCCGTCGTATCTATAATTTTTGATTGTTTCATGCCAATATTATACAACTTTCACATATTTTTGGCAACATTTTATATGATTTATTCGACAAACATATTGATCCAGTGCTCAGTGCTAGTTCCTGTTTGTTGCATGTTTTTTGTTTCGCAGAATATCCATATCAAATGAAGTCCAAACGTGATAAAAATTTACGGAGAATTATTTTGGAATATATGTGATTTTTGGGAGTTGGAATCAACGCAAAAGGAGGCGCACAACCCCCACAGTACACCAAGGCGCACCCCAGGGCCCAAGCACGCCGTGGTGGGTTGTGGTCACCTCGTAAGGCGGTTGGAGCTCTACTTCAGGCGCAAGGAAGCTTATATCCGGAAAAAAATCGTGTTAAAACCTCAGCACAATCGGAGTTACGGATCTCCGGGAATATAAGAAACGGTTTTCGACCAGAAAACTAGAACGCAAAAACAGAAGAGAACAGAGAGGGTGATCCAATCTCGGAGGGGCTCCTGCCCCTCTGCCGCCATGGAGGCCATGGACCAGAGGGGGAACTCTCCTCCCATCTAGGGGGGAGGCCAATGAAGAATAAAAAGGAGGGGGGCTCTCTCCCACTCTCTCTCGGTGGCGCCGGAACACCACCGGGGCAATCATCGTGACGGCGATCTACACCAAGAACTTCGCCGCCGTTGTTGGGGAACGTTGCATGGGAAACAAAAAAATTCCTACGCTTCACCAAGATCAATCTAGGAGATGAGCATCTACGAGAGGAGAGATCAGGTCCACATACCCTTGTAGATCGCTAAGCGGGAAGCGTTAAGAAACGCGGTTAATGTAGTCGAACATCTTCTCGATCCAAATCGCAAGCCGTCCCGCGATCCAATCACGATCTAGCGCCGAACGGACGGCACCTCCGCGTTCAGCACACGTACAGCTCGATGACGATCTCGCCTCCTTGATCCAGCAAACCAGGGCGGAGAGGTAGATGGGTTCTCCGGTAGTGCGACGACGTGGCGGCGGTGGTGGTGGAGCTGATTCGGCAGAGCTTCACTAAGCAATACCGAACCAATCTAATCTAGAGGAGAAACGATCTAGGGGAGAGGGAGGGCTGCACCATGGCTTAAGGTGAGGCAGCCCTCCCAAACCTCCACTATATATAGGGGGAGAGGGATAGGGGGCCGGCGCCCAAGGGTTCCCACCCCTAGGGGTGCGGCGGCCTAGATGGGGCCGGCGGCCAAGGGAGTGCCTTGTCCACCAAGGCAAGTGGTGGCCCGCCCCCCCTAGGGTTCCCCTCAGCCCTTCGGCCGCATGGGCCCTTGTGGGAGGGGCGGCCAGCCCACCAGGGGCTGGTGCGTCCCCTCTCACAGCCCTTGGGGCCCTCCGGGGCAGGTGGACCCACCCGGTGACCTCCGGAACCCTTCTGCGACTCCCGACGAAATCCGGGCAAACTCCGAAACTATTCCGTTGCCCGAACATAAACTTCCTATATATCAATCTTCACCTCCGGACCATTCCGGATCTCCTCGTGACGTCCGGGATCTCATCCGGGACTCCGAACAACCTTCGGTCACCAGCATAGATAACCCAATAATACTGAAACGTCACTGAACGTTAAGTGTGCAGACCCTGCGGGTTCGAGAACTATGTAGACATAACCGAGACACCTCTATGGTCAATAACCAATAGCGGGACTTGGATGCCCATATTGGTTCCTACATATTCTACGAAGATCTTTATCGATTGAACCTCTATGTCCATGATTCAGTTAATCCCGTACGTAGTTCCCTTTGTTTATCGGTATGTTACTTGCCCGAGATTCGATCGTCGGTATCTCCATACCTAGTTCAATCTCGTTACCGGCAAGTCTCTTTACTCGTTCCGTAATACAAGATCCCGTGGCTAACTCTTTAGCCACTTTGCTTGCAAGCTCATTGTGATGTTGTATTACCGAGTGGGCCCTGAGGTACCTCTCCGTCACACGGAGTAACAAATCCCAGTCTTGATCCATGCCAACTCAACAGACACCCTCAGAGACACCTGTAGAGCATGTTTATAATCACCCAGTTACGTTGTGACGTTTGATACACACAAGGTACTCCTACGGTGTCAGTGAGTTACATGATCTCATGGTCATAGGAACATATACTTGACATGCAGAAAACAATAGCAATAAACTGACAAGATCATATGCTAAGTTAATAGTTTGGGTCTTGTCCATCACATCATTCTCCTAATGATGTGATCCCGTTATCAAATGAGAACTCATGTCTATGGCCAGGAAACCTTGACCATCTTTGATTAACGAGCTAGTCCTAAAGAGGCTCACTAGGGACACGGTGTTGTCTATATACCCACACATGTACTTGAGTTTCCAATCAATACAATTATAGCATGGATAATAAACATTTATCATAAACAAGGAAATATAATAATAACCATTTTATTATTGCCTCTAGGGCATATTTCCAACAGCCGTCAACACCAACTCTCTCCCCTCTATGCAGTGGTGTAACACCTCTCTTCCCCACTGTAATCTCTACTTAAACATGGTGCTCAACTCCATATATTATTTCCCAATGATATGTGGCTATCCTACGATGTTTGAGTAGATCCGTTTTGTCCTATGGGCTAACTTATGATCGTGGTTGGTATGAGTTGTATGTTTTATTTTGGTGCTGTCCTATGGTGCCCTCCGTGTCGCGCAAACGTGGGGGATCCCCATTCTAGGGTGTTGCAATATGTTCATGATTTTCTTATGGTGGGTGGTGTGAGTGACAGAAGCACAGACCCGAGTAGGTGGGTTGTTGCGTATGGGAGTAAAGAGGACTTGATACTTAATGCTATGGTTGGGTTTTACCTTAATGATCTTTGGTAGTTGCGGATGCTTGCTAGAGTTTCAATCATAAGTGCATATGATCCAAGTACGGAAAGTATGTTAGCTCATGCCTCTCCCTCATATAAAATTGCAATAATGATTACCGGTCTAGTTATCAATTGCCTAAGGACAAATAACCTTCTTGTTTGACAAAAGCTTTCTAATAAACAACTAACTTTTATTATCTTGCAATTTACTCTTAGTTTTATTCCTGCAAAGTACTTCTACTTTTATTCGTGCAAACTATCCTATCACCTACAAAATAGTTTCATACTTGTTCTAGGTAAAGCAAACGTTAAAGTGTGCGTAGAGTTGTATCGGTGGTCGATAGAACTTGAGGGGATATTTGTTCTACCTTTAGCTCCTCGTTGGGCTCGACACTCTTATTTATTGAAAAAGGCCACAAACGATCCCCTACATGTGTGGGTTATCAAGACATTTTTCTGGCGCCGTTGCCGGGGAGCAATAGCGTAGTGGTTGATATTCTCGTGTGTGCCTGTTTGCTTTATCACTAAGTAATTTTTATTTTTTGTTATTAGTTGTTTTATTTTCTGTTATTATTTGTTTTCTATCTTTAGATATGAGTAGGAAACACAAAATACCAAAAAAATAGATGTACTTGCTGCTCCAAAAGTTGAGGAACCACTAGTGTTCCGTACTATCGAATAATATTACTTGGATCATCTTCGATCCCTTTGTGCTCGTGCTGAAACCCCAACTAGCTTAGTTGATGGAAAATCTTTAAATGAGCATGCTTATTTTGCGCGTCACCGGTTGTCTCAAAAAGGGAGAATTTTAGACCATCAAATAAAATGTTTGATGTGCTATGCTTGGAATCTATGTGAAATTTATGATTTTACTTGTTGTTCTGAAGAAACTAAAAAACACCTTCCCTACCAATGTGTGTTTAATGATAATGAAATACTATCTTCTTATGCCAAGGAAGCCTATTGTTATTATGATGTTGAACAAATTGAAGAATTTGTTGCTTTTAAGGGTGCTTATGAAATTGCTTCTTTGATTGAAAAGTGAGATGCTATTCTTTACAAGTCTGAAAATTTTGCCGTACTCAAATATTGCTATGAAAACTATGCCTCTAATGCTTATGTTAAAGAATTTATTGAAAGAATGACCTCTGCCTTGGAAGAGACTAATATTTTGCAGGAATCTATGGAAGAAGAAATTGATAAAACTGTGAGCTCATTAGATGAAAAAGATGAGGATGAGAGCGAAGAACAAAAGGAGGAAGAGCGGATTAGCTACCCGTACCCACCTTCTAATGAGAGTAACTCTTCAACTCATACATTGTTTAATTACCCTTCGCACATACCGAAGGATGAATGCTATGATGATTGCTATGATCCCTTGGATTCATTTGAAATATCCCTTTTTGATGAACTTGATGCTTACTATGCTTGTGGCCATGATGCAATATGAATTATGCTTATGGAGATGAACTTGCTATAGTTCCTTATGTTAAGAATGAAATTGTTGCTATTGCACACACACATGATAGTCCTATTATCTTTTTGAATTCTCCCAACTACACTATATCGGAGAAGTTTGCTCTTATTAAGGATTATATTGATGGGTTGCGTTTTGCTACTACACATGATGATTTTGATGAATATAATATGCATGTGCTTTCTGCTCCTACTTGCAGTTATTATGAGAGAGGAACTACATCTCCACCTCTTTATGTTTCCAATACGATAAAATTGCAAGAAACTGTTTATACTATGCATTGGCCTTTACTTGATGTGCATGAATTGTTCTTTTATGACATACCGATGCATAGGAAAAGAGTTAGACTTCGTCATTGCATGATATATGTTGCTTTGTGCTCATTACTAAATCACAAAACATTGTTAATTAAAATTGGCTTTGATATACCTTGGGATCCGGGTGGATCCATTACTTGAGCACTTTATGCCTAGCTTAATGGCTTTAAAGAAAGCGCTGCCAGGGAGACAATCCAGAAGTTTTAGAGAGTCATTTTATTCTGTTGAGTGCTTTTATAAAGTTTAAAAACAAAAAAAAATATAGAGGGGAACCTAAAACTTCACAAAAAGAAAAGTGAAAGTGAGAGAGACGAACATCGTGAAAGTGGGGGAATTCCTTAAACTTTGTTCATGCCCATGGAAACTTTGTGAATCTTGAATCACAGAAACTTTTCAACAAAATTAATTACCCCCTTGTACGAATCCATTGTATTATAAAAATAATGTGCCAAGATTTGCCTTTAGGATGATTAGATTGCTTGTTGGTATGTGCGGTGTAAAAATAGAAACTTTGGCTGTAGTGCGTGAATTTACATTTTTTACTGGAACGTCAAAAGTTTCTGAAATTTTTACACAGTATTGCTATAAAAAAAATATTTCTTCCTAATTTTTTATAATTTTTGGAGTTACAGAAGTATGGTCAAAGTTAAAATTACTACAGATTGTCCTGTTTAAGACAGATTCTGTTTTTGATGCATTGTTTTGCTTGTTTTGATGAAACTATCTATTTTATCGGTGGTATAAGCCATGGAGAAGTTATAATACAGCAGGTATAATGCAAATATAAAATATGAATGGGTTTGCAACAGCACTTAAAGTAGTAATTTGCTTTATTATACTAACGGATCTCACTAGTTTTCTGTTAAGTTTTGTGTGGATGAAGTGTTCAAAGATCAAGGAGGTCTCGATATGAGGAGAAGGAGGAGAGGCAAGAGTTAAAGCTTGGGGATGCCCAACGCACCCCAAGTAAATATCCAAGGAGACTCAAGCGTCTAAGCTTGGGGATGCCCCAGAAGGCATCCCATCTTTCTTCAACAAGTATCGGTATGTTTTCATTTTCGTTTCGTTCATGTGATATGTGTAAATCTTGGAGCGTATTTTGTGTTTAGTTTTCACTTTTCTTTTATGCACCATGCTGGTATGAGATAGTCCATGCTTGATTTATAGAATGCTCATTGCACTTCACTTATATCTTTTGAGTATGGCTTTATAGAATGCTTCATGTGCTTCACTTATATCATTTGAAGTTTGGATTGCCTATTTCTCTTCACATAGAAAATCGTTATTTGTAGAATGCTCTTTTGCTTCACCTATATTTATTAGAGCATGGCCTTTTGTAGAAATAATTAAACTCTCTTGCTTCACTTATATCTATTAACAGAGTCAACAGGAATTGGTCATTTGCATGGTTAGTCATAAAATCCTACGTAAAACTTATGGATCACTGAATATGATATGTTTGATTCCTTGTAATAGTTTTGCGATATAGAGATGATAATATGTGGGAGGTACTAGTAAACAGTTGTGGTTAGTAAGAATATTGGTGTTAAGGTTTGTGATTCCCGAAGCATGCACATATAGACTCCCGTTATGCCAGGAAGTTGGAGCACAATTTATCCTTGATTGTCTATCTTTGTGTGAAGGTCGAGGGCGCGTGATGGTTAACTCCTTCCAACCTCCCCCCTAGGAGCATGCGTAGTAATACTTTGCTTCGAGGGCTAAAAAACTTTTGCAATAAGTATGTGAGTTCTTTATGACTAATGTGATTCCATGGATTATACGCACTCTTACCTTTCCGCAATTTGCTAGCCTCTACGGTACTGTGCATTGCCCTTTCTCACGTCAAGAGTCAGTGCAAACTTCGTCGGTGCATCCAAACCCCGTCATATGATACGCTCTATCACACATAAGCCTTATTATATCTTCCTCGAAACAGCCACCATACCTACCTATTATGGCATTTCCATAGCCATTCCGAGATATATTGCCATGCAACTTCCACCGCTTCCGTTTTGATGACTTGAGCATTCATTGTCCTATTGCTTTACATGATCGTAAGATAGCTAGCATGATGTTTCCATGGCATGTACGTTTTTTGATATCTTTGCTACGCTAGATTATTGCACATCCTGGTACACTGCCAGAGGCATTCATATAGAGTCATACTTTGTTCTACTATCGAGTTGTAATATTGAGTTGTAAGTAAACAGAAGTGTGATGATTATCATTATTCATTATTAGAGCATGTCCCAGTGAGGAAAGGATGATGGAAACTTTGATTCCCCCACAAGTCGGGATGAGGCTCCGGACAAATATAAAGAGAAAAAAAAAAGGAGAAAAAATAAAGAAAAAATGAGAGACAAAGAGAGAAGGGGCATGCTAATTCCACACTTGTGCTTCAAAGCAGCACCATGTTTTTCATATAGAGAGTCTCCTATGTTGTCACTTTCATATACTAGTGGGAATTTCTCATTATAGAGTTAGATGCACGCCCACTTAGTTTCAGTTTGAGCTTTCATACACTTATAGCTCTTAGTGCATCCGTTGCATGGCAATCCCTACTCCTCGCATTGATATCAATTGATGGGCATCTCCATAGCCCGTTGATTAGCCGCTTCAATGTGAGACTATCTTTCCTTTTGTCTTCTCTATATTAATGTCTACCACCGCATTCTATTCCACCCATAGTGCTATATCCATGGCTTGCGCACATGTATTGCGTGAGAGCTGAAAATGCTGAAGCGGGTTAAAAAGTATGAACCAATTGCTTGGCTGACACCGGGGTAGTACATGATTTATACTTTGTGTTAAGAAGACAGAGCATGACAAAGCTATATGATTTTGTAGGGATAGCGTTCTTTAGCCTTGATATTTTGAAAGACATGATTGTTTGTTGGGTGCCTGAGTATTAATGTCTTTATGTCAAATTATAGACTATTTATTTGAATCACTCATGTCTAAATATTCATGTCATGATTAGATATATGATCAAGATTATGCTAGGTAGCATTCCACATAAAAAAAATCATTTACCTACTCGAGGACGAGCAGGAATTAAGCTTGGGGATGCTGATACGTCTCCATCGTATCTATAATTTTTGATTGTTTCATGCCAATATTATACAACTTTCACATATTTTTGGCAACATTTTATATGATTTATTCCACTAACATATTGATCCAGTGCCCAGTGCCAGTTCCTGTTTGTTACATGTTTTTTGTTTCGCAGAATATCCGTATCAAATGAAGTCCAAACGCGATAAAAATTTACGGAGAATTATTTTGGAATATATGTGATTTTTGGGAGTTGGAATCAACACAAAAGGAGGCCCACAGCCCCCACAGTACACCAGGGTGCGCCCCAGGGCCCAGGCGCGCCATGGTGGGTTGTGGTCACCTCGTAAGGCAGTTGGAGCTCTACTTCGGGTGCAAGGAAGCTTATATCCGGAAAAAAATCGTGTTAAAATCTCAGCGCAATCAGAGTTATGGATCTCTGGGAATATAAGAAACGGTTTTTGGCCAGAAAACAGGAACGCAAAAACAGAAGAGAACAGAGAGGGAGATCCAATCTGGGAGGGGATCCTGCCCCTCCGCCGCCATGGAGGCCATGGACCAGAGGGGGAACTCTCCTCCCATCTAGGGGGGGGTCCAAGGAAGAAGAAGAAGGAGGGGGCTCTCTCCCCCTCTCTCCCAGTGGCGCCGGAACGCCGCCGGGGCAATCATCGTGACGGCGATCTACACCAACAACTTCGCCGCAGTCAACACCAACTCTCTCCCCCTTTATGCAGTGGTGTAACACCTCTCTTCCCCGCTGTAATCTCTACTTAAACATGGTGCTCAACTCCATATATTATTTCCCAATGATATGTGGTTATCCTATGATGTTTGAGTAGATCCGTTTTGTCCTATGGGCTAATTGATGATCGTGGTTGGTATGAGTTGTATGTTTTATTTTGGTGTTGTCCTATGGTGCCCTCCGTGTCGCGCAAACGTGAGGGATCCCCGCTGTAGGGTGTTGCAATATGTTCATGATTTGCTTATGGTGGGTGGCGTGAGTGACAGAAGCACAGACCCGAGTAGGTGGGTTGTTGCGTATGGGAGTAAAGAGGACTTGATACTTAATGCTATGGTTGGGTTTTACCTTAATAATCTTTGGTAGTTGCGGATGCTTGCTAGAGTTCCAATCATAAGTGCATATGATCCAAGTACGGAAAGTATCTTAGTTCATGCCTCTCCCTCATATAAAATTGCAATAATGATTACCGGTCTAGTTATCAATTGCATAGGGACAAATAACCTTCTTGTTTGACAAAAGCTTTCTACTAAACAACTAACTTTTATTATCTTGCAAATTAGTCATAGTTTTATTCGTGCAAACTATCCTGTCACCTACAAAATAGTTTCATACTTGTTCTAGGTAAAGCAAACGTTAAAGTGTGCGTAGAGTTGTATCGGTGGTCGATAGAACTTGAGGGAATATTTGTTCTACCTTTAGCTCCTCGTTGGGTTCGACACTCTTATTTATCGAAAAAGGCTACAAACGATCCCCTACACTTGTGGGTTATCACTCGTCAGAGAATAAATTACATCAATTTAAAAAATCTGCAAAAAACAGCCCGAGACTGAGGTGGTGCACCACCTCAGAAGTAGTCCGGCATTGGAGCTCGGACATAGTCCGGCAAAAAGCTCGGGCGCGGTCTGGCGTTTGGGCTCGGACACAGTCCGGCATAAAGCTCGGTTATCGACCAGCGTTGGAGCTCGGCTGCAAAAAAGACACCTCGGATGCTGACCAGCGTTGGAGCTCATATGCAAAAAGACACCTCGGATGCAATTCGGTGTTGGATCTCGGACGCAAGAGGATAGCGCCGCACAGGAAATACTTTGAGCCCGAGGTGTGGTGTAAAAATTACAAGGCATTGATAAAGGTCGAGAACTTAAAGGGGCTCCTCGGATGCCCAACTTGTGAACTCTTCGGATACACCTCGGCGATCATCAAGATCGGAGATGGGAAGTTTTGATAAACTACTTTTCAAAACCGACGGTTGAAGATGAAGAACAGTTCGAAAGAACCGACGAGCATCCCCAACTTGAAGACCGGTTCAGGGGGCTACTGATGGTGTCCTGTACTAGGGGCTACTCACCACGTCGTATCCCGACCAGTGGGTCGGGACGAGGATGGGCCAGGGTGATTCACTAATGGGCCACTTCGGGCAGCACATGACGAATACGAGGAAGATTCCACAAGACTTGGTGATCAAGACAAGGACTCCTCTCCACCGACATAGCCGACTAGGACTCTTGTTATCCTAGGCCTCCGGTGCATTATATAAACGAAGGCCAGGCTAGTAATTAGACAATCTCATATTCATGAGGACCATAATCCCAACTCATCTAGGGTTTAGTTCCGTATACTATGTATCGGAGGTGATCACCCCATGCAAATCAACGTATCCGCATTACCAGAAGATAGCCTACACAGTTTTCATGGCATCTCAAAAGCTACGGCACTACTTTCAAGAGTGTTCGGTCATGGTGGCATCCGAAGTACCATTGAACGATATAATCAATAACAGAGATGCCACTGGCCGCATAGCCAAATGGGCAATTGAACTGCTTCCTTTCGAAATCACGTACAAACCATGCCGAGCTATCAAATCTCAGGTGTTCGCTGATTTCCTCACCGATGGACGGAGGCCGAGCTCCACAGGGAAAACAGTACATACTCCCACTGGACGATGTACTTTGACAGATCCAAAACGCTCCCCGGACTAGGGGCTGGAGTAATACTCACATCCCCAACAGGCGACAAAAGAGCAAACAACTTGCACCCAACGCAACAAGAGGGTTGTCAATCCCCTTGATCTCGTTATTTGCAAGCAAGCGAAGTGTGTAGATAATAGTAGATAATTGTAAATTGAAAAATATAATAAAAAGTAAATAATGGCAGCAAGGTAATGATAGGATTTGTAAAGATATATGTGAATAGACCCGGGGGCCATAGTTTTCCCTAGCGGCATCTCTCATGTAGACAACATACGGTGGGTAAACAAATTACTGTTGGGCAATTGATAGAAAAGCGCATAGTTATGTGATATTCACGGCAATGATCATGTAAATATAGGCATCACGTCCATAAGAAAATAGGCCTACTCATGCCTGCACCTATTACTATTACTCCACCCATCGACCGCTATCCAACATGCATCTAGAGTATTAAGTAAAACAGACTAATGCTTGGAGAAGATTGACATGATGTAGACAAAGAGAATTCAATTGATTGAACTAACCCCATCATTTTATCCTTAGTGGCAACAATACAAAGACGTGTCTTGTCCCCTTCTGTCACTGGGATATAGAGCATCGCCAGATTGAACCCACTACAACGCACCCCTCTCACTGAAGAAATATCAATCTAGTTGGCCAAACTATTTCAATAGATCGAAGAGATTTACAAAGCTATAATGATCATGCAAATAAGAATCATAATATTCAGAGGTGACTCAAATACTTTTCATGAATAATCTGAAACATAAACCCACAATTCATCGGATCCCAACAAACACACCATCTGGATGAGGATTATACAAAGGAGAAGACGATGGCGACGCTCCCACCACCGCCACCACCTCCCCGGCGATTTCCTAATCTGACCATCAACTAGTGGTTTCTCTCCGATTAATCTCTCTGGCGGTCTCTCTGGATCTTGGCAATACCCACCTCTAATGGATTCTCATGGCAGATCTACCCTTGGCTTGGACTTCTCCAAGGGGATGGAGTTTGCAGATAAGATCTATAGATCTACTGGTTTTTCGGTGCATCCTATGGAGGGTTTGGGATCTTTCACAATGATTGTTTCATTCAGCAGGCATTGTTTCCATCTGAATGAGGATTCGGTGGCGGCGGCTTTGGAGTCGGCCATTGGTGGATCTGATTGAGCTTGCAGTCTCTCATGTTAAGGATAAGGTGTCCACTTTTAATGTTTCATCTAAGCAGGCTAGATTTTCCATTGTTAATCTTCGGTCTTTTTCTTGCTTGCAATTCAAACGATTTTTCCACCTTTGGGGTAATGGAGGACCTAATTGAATTCGGGAGCTCAGGATATGGAGGAAAGAGTGTGACGCTGAATGGATTTTAATTAGTCCTTCGAAGAGACGAGCTACCATGGGTCTTCTAGCCATGCATAAACCTCCTATCAGATCGTCCATCAAACATGATCGCTCGATGAAAAAGAAATTTTCATTTGCTACTTTTCACAATTACCATGTGTGCCATGGTTACAGATATCCAGCTTCTCAACATGAAGTTGACATCCTTTCCAAGGACGCCGGATATTCAATTTCGGATCATGAATGTGTGATCATTCACCCTGCGTCACCGATGGAAATGAATTGGACGGTGGCCCGACCACCTATCGTTTTTGGTATTGTGAGTCAAGCTCAGACATCCTCATTGCCGGCTAGGGTCTCCTCACCACTGGCATCTGATCCTGGGAGACTAGTTCCCATGGCGATCCTTCCTCGACTGGATGGAGATACTACTCCTGATTTGGTGGTGCCTTTCACGCCCGATTGCTTAGACGGGATTCCCAGGTTTTCAAACTCCTCGCATGGGCTCTTGTCGGACTCTGGGCCGACCCATTATACGGAGTCTATGGGTATCGCCCAATCTGGGCCTGATCTCGAAGTCCCTTCTACTCAAGAGGCCGAGAATTCGTTTAATAGCATGATCAATGTTATGGTTGAGGAAATTTTAATGTGTCAGATTTGTTCTAGGGTGGGACATTTTGCAGCCAACTGCCCAGCTGTTATGATTTGTTTGGCATGTTCGAGGAAAGGCCACCATAGGCGGGATTGTGCGGCGGTGGCCAAGGAACAAGGTTTATTTTGGAGGAAAAAATCATCCCAATCGGATTTTGCGGGACCCACTACTTGCATTGATGCGGTTAGTCCCACCAAGCCGACTCTGCCGGACGCTTCGTGCTCCTCTGTTCCTCCTGTCCTGTCTAGTCCCATCATCGGCCGCCCAAAAACCCCATTTGGCTCTCCGCCGGTGACTCCTCTGCCGCCACTTGACTCGCCAACTTCTCAGCTATTGCCCGCATCCATGGCCAACTTTCCTCTTGATCCACATCGGTACATCCCGACCGATCACCATATTGTAGATGGAGGAAACCTCCGCCTCCCGCGGACCTTTGTCACGCCGCATGCTACTATTGCCCATCGCCACGAAGAGTTCATGATTGCAGAGGTGATGCCCCTCCCCGAGCCGGACGAGGTGGGGCAAATGCGTGAGGCCGTGGTTGATCTTCTGGAATAGCGTGGAGTTCAGGTGATGTCAGCTCAGCCCTGGATTTCTGGCATGGGGCTGTTTCATCTTCAGGATGCTGGAGTTCGCTTTACTTTGCTTCAACTTCCACCATTGCCCCTGGGTAACGATAGATTTGTCAGATTCATGAAGCATGATGAGGGTATTGGTTTTCGCCGGGCTCATGGCTTTAGAGATGGTTGCTTGATGTTTTTGAGTATTCCCCTAGATCTGCGCAACACTGAGAATATTCCTGCGGCAGTCAACACCTTTGGGAAATTTCATCATTGGGTTAGTGATGATCCGTATTTGGTACGGAGCATTGTGTTTGCCTCGTTTCCGGAGGATATTTTGGTTCCACGAGATGTGGTCTTTTCTGATTATGCTCATCGGGGAGGGTCAAAGGTGTCTTGTACTGTGCCTTGTTATATATTAGGTGCAAATTTTGCTGAACAGATGCCGGAAGATGAGGATCAGATGCCTATCAATGGCAACCCGCATCCTTTGCCTGGAGAACTCATGCCTGAAGAACACAACTTTGTCCTGCCTCCTTTTCTAGCCATTGGTTGGAATGATCTGCCACTAGTTCCACCACCTATGCATGATCATGTCGATGAGGATAACTGGGGACATGGACATTGGGGAGACAACGAACCAGTGCAGCCACAAGAGGATGTTGTTCCTGTGCAAGATCAGGAGTCCATGGTGATTGATCAGCCATCAGGTTCAAGCTCGGTCAATGAGGTTATCCAACACCATCAACAAGCCCCAATTCAGGAGGAGGTAGTCCAAGAAAAGAATGAGAATGATTTGGCAATCATCTCGTACCAGCCACCAATTGTGCATGTGGAGCAAATTGTTGTTGGTGCAGTCAGGCTTGTCTATGGTCCTCCCCTACCGCCTGAATTAGCATGGAGGAGGTCTTTCCAGACTTTGCTACATGGAGAGGTGGTGTATGAAATCCCTAAACCCCTACTAGCAAAACCCCTGCAGTCTTTGGTTCTCTCCAAAAGATCTTGGGCCCTTGCTTTTGATGAAGTGCATGTCCTCTCTAGGCTTGAATGGAAGGAGGCCCACTTGGCTGGCCCAAGCAAGCCCATGAGACCAGTTACGCGTACCTTGCTTCCTCAGCTTGAATCAGTCCCTGACAAAACTGTATGCGTGGCAGATATTGAGCATTCTTCGTCAATGATTTCTTCCCAGCAGGTGCAAAGCCACAATGACACTTCAGCAGAGGGGTTTTCTTTCTCTGCTCCCTCAGGTACTAAGAGTGCTCGAGGTAAGCGCAAGTCTCTTCTTCCCACTCCTGTGGTGGAGTCAGCTGTCCGTCGCTGCATGAGGGGCTCTATAAAGAGGGATGTGTTTAAACCCATCTTTCAGGAATTAAAATCTGAGCCAAAGAAGAAGAAGCCACGCTGCAAGCCTTTCATGGAGTCTGGAACACCCAAGCAAGACCCCGATGCCAGCTCATCCGTGGCCCCACCGACACCTATCAAGGAGATTCAAAAGATTGGGGAGGAGCTTGGAATTCATGCTGAGAAGCTTACGGTGGAGCGGCTTATGGCTGCACCAACTGAGGAGCATCCAGTTGCCTCTGATGATTAGTGCTTCATTTCTGAAGAGGGTTTGGCGCACGCATAAGCTAGCCTCTGAATATTTGCTTAATTGGACTTGCTGGATCTTTTGTGTTAATGTTGCTACCTGGGATCATGTCTTTTGGGCTTGTAATGATACTCTATGTTCTGTGGTAATCTACGGGATGGTTTGTTACTATGTAACATGCCTTTGTGCTTCTTCCTCTATTTATTTAGATGAGTAACAACTTACATTGAAACTGGAATGTCCTCTGTTGGAATGTTAGTGGTTTAAATTCCGCTGCTAGACAGAGATTAGTAAAGCAAAAGATGGAAGAGAGCCAGTGTGTTGTCGCTTGTTTTCAAGAAACTAAATATGAATCATATACTCTAAAGAATATTAGGTCTTTATGCCCTAAGAAGTTTGATAATTTCACTTTTGCTCCTTCGGTTGGGGCCTCATGTGGATTATTGGTCGTTTGGAACTCTGTTATCCTCCATGGGGAGTTGATGCATGTCCAGTCTTTTGGAATCATTGTTAAATTCACATCTAAGCAATGTGCAGATGCTTGGACCTTGGTTAATGTTTATGACCCCTGGCAGGGAGAATTATGAGATTTATTCGTTGATTGGCTATATAATCTGCACATACCTTTTGAGGATAATTGGCTGCTGTTAGGAGACTTTAACTTTATCAGGTCCACTGAAAACAAGAACTTGCCAGGTGGATATATCAATGATATGTTTATCTTTAATGAGATCATTGGGCACCTTGGTTTGGTTGAGTTGCCCATCAAGGGTAAAACTTTTAGTTGGTCTAATATGCAGGATAATCCACTCTTGGAGCAGCTGGACTGGTTTTTTACTTCCACTAACTGGATCACATGCTATCCTATCACTGAGGTCTTGCCTTTGGCCAGGACCACTTCTGATCATGTCCCATGTGTGGTGGTGATCAACACTTCCATTCCTAAATCAAATATATTTAGGTTTGAGAATTTTTGGACCAAGGTAGATGGCTTTCTAGAGTGTGTCTCAAATTCCTGGAAAAGGCAATCATATAAGTCACATGCTTCTGCAGTACTTGCTAATAAATTTAAAACTTTGAGGCAGGACTTAAAAAGGTGGAAACTGGGTATTTCCAAGATGAAAATATCCATTGAGAAATTTAACAAGGTGGTGGGTTGGCTAGATGTCTTGGAGGAGAACAGGCCTCTTTTTAGGCAGGAATTCAACTTCAGAAAGATTGAGAAAATTCACTTGGAGCATTTGCTGCATCTACATTATATGTATTGGAAAAAGAGATGTACTATCAGATTCATTAAAGTGGGAGAGGAAAACACCAAAATTTTCCATGCTATGGCCTCAGAGAGATATAGAAGGAACTCCATTGCTAATTTGCAACTGGCTGATGGTACTGTGGTATCTGAACACGGTCAAATGGAAGGAGTTTTATGGTCTTCCTTCAGAGGTCGAATGGGCACGGCAAAAGGCATTACTATGGGTTTTGATCTGTCTACTCTACTCCATCCAGTCCATGGGTTGCAGGAGTTGACAAAACCTTTTTCCCAAGAAGAGATGGACTCAGTTATTAAGCATATGCCCATTGATAAAGCTCCTAGACCTGATGGTTTCAATGGTCTATTCCTTAAGAAATGTTGGCATATTGTATGCCAGGATTTTTATAAGTTAGCGAATGAGTTTTTTGAGGGGCAGGCTCGGCTGGAGAGCATTAATGGGTCTTATATTACATTGGTTCCTAAGAACAACTCTCCTGCATTTGTGGGAGACTATATACCAATTTCATTGACTGGCTTAGGTATCAAATTCCTTCCCAAAATGGCTGCTAATAGGTTGCAAGAGGTAATTTTGAGCTGTGTTCATAAGAATCAGTATGGGTTTATTAAAACAAGAACTATTCAGGATTGCATTGGTTGGACCTTGGAATACCTGCATCAATTTCATCAGTCCAAGAGACCCATCCTCATTCTCAAATTAGACTTTGAGAAGGCCTTTGACTCTATTGAACATGAGGTAATTATGGAGATTCTGGAATATAAAGGTTTTTAACTCTAAGTGGAGACTCTTGATACATCAGTTTCTTTCTTCTAGAACCTCATCAGTCATCCTCAATGGGATCCCAGGAAAGCAGTTTCCATGTAAAGCAGGAGTTAGGCAGGGGGACTCTATTTCTCCATTGCTATTTGTTTTAGCTGCTCACCTCCTGCAAACAGTGGTTAATGACATGTTGAGTAGAGGAGAGATTCAGTTGCCAATTCCATGTCATGATAAGGACTTTCCCATCATTCAATATGCTGATGATACTTTGATCATCTTCCCTGTTGTGGAGGACCAATTACTTGCTCTTAAGAGAATGTTGAAGGTTTTTTCTCAGTCAACTGGACTACACATCAACTATCACAAATCATCCATGGTACCCATTAATGTTCCTCTGGAGGAAACATATAGACTGGCTAAGGTATGGATGCAAGGTGGGATCAATGCCCTTCACTTATTTAGGGCTTCTAGTTGGCACAACTAAATCTAAAATGGAGGACCTAATGTCACTTGTCAACTGCATGGAAAGGAGGATGACTGCCAGCTCATCTTTGCTTGCACAGGCTGGTAGATTGCAGTATCTCAACTCTGCTTTGTCTTCTTTGCCTATTTTCTTCCTGTGCAGTTTATCAATTCCTCCTAGAATCCTCAAACAACTGGAAAGAATTCAGAGGCAATGTTTCTGGAGAAGAAATAGACAGGAGCATGCACCCTCCCATGCTGCCTGGGATTTGATTTGCAGGCCAAAAAATAAAGGAGGATTGGGGATCCTTAATCTTGGTCTGAAGAATGCTGCTTTGCTGATGAAGCATGCTAGTAACTTTCTCAACAAACATGACTTGCCTTGGGTAAATTTGATTTGGAATACCTATTAGCATGAGAGGGTACCCTAGGCAACTGAGCCTTGTGGTTCTTATTGGTGGAAGAATATTCTGAAATTGTTGGAGAATTTTAGAGAGGTTACTTGGGTTCAGGTCTATCAAGGAAATACAGTTTTGTTTTGGCAGGGCGGGTGGAATATTGGTAATTCTGTTGTCCCACTAAAAGATAGATTCCCTAGGCTTTTCTCCTATGTGAAGGATCCATGGTCTATTGTCAAGGAGGGATTTTAGTGTAATGACCTGATAAACTGGTTCAATCTGCCTCTGTCTGGTCAAGCTTTTGCAGAACTCACAATGATTAAATCCTTTATGACTGGTGTTGAGTTGAAGGAGAACCAATTAGATGTCTGGTCTTGGCAAGGAACAACTAAGGCTTATACACCAAAGATGTTCTACACTTATGCTCATAGATTCCAATCCTTCAATCCACTGCTCAACTGGATTTGGGCTAGCTGTTGTACTTTAAAGCTTAAAGTATTTGCTTGGATGCTCATCATGGACAGATTAAACACCAAAGATATGGTTGAGAGGAGACACTGGCATTTGGAGGATGGTGTCAACTGCAAAATATGTCATGCACAGGTCAGGGAAGATAGAGACCATCTGTTCTTCTCTTGTTTGTTTAGTCAAAGGGTCTGGAATTATCTGCAAATTGATTGGGGAACTGGACATGATTGTCAGCTGCTGCACTACATGCCAAAAGAGAGTTTGGTAAACCATTTTTCTGAGAGGTTGTATTCATTGCATGCTGGCATATATGGTTGATCATAAATGCTAAAGTATTCAGGAACATTAGGCCTAGATTTAATGTGTGGAAGGCAGGCTTTGTAACAGATATGTCCCTGTTGGCTCATAGAATAAAGCCCAGGTTTAAGGAGGACCTTGTAAGGTGGGTTTCTTTCTTGCCCCCTTGATTTTGTTTTCTTTCCCTCCACCTTTAGGTTATATAGATTAGTTTTTTCTTATTTTGGGTTACTGAGGTAACCTTGTAACTATACATGTATTTTTTTTTAGTGGAATCAAATTTTCAAGGCTGTGGGGAGGTTCTCCCAATAGTGTTCAGTCAAAAAAAAACACCATACAAAAGAATTACATCAGATAGGTCAAAGCGAAGATGCGATGATCATTGTATTGAAGATCAAAAGAGAGAGAGATAGCCATCTAGGTACTAACTACGGACCCGTGGGTCTCTGGTGAACTACTCACACATCATCATGAGGGCAGCAAGGTTGATGAAGAGGCCCTCTGTGATTGATCCCTCCTCTAGCAGGGTGCCGGAACGGAGCTCCAGATGAGATCTCGGTGGAACAGAGACTTGCGGCGGCGGAAAAAGTGTTTCGTGATGCCCCTAGGGTTTTTGGGATATATGTGAATTTATAGGCTAGAGAACCGGGGTAGGAGGGCAACCAGGGAGGGACAAGCCATCAGGGTGCGCCGACCCCCCTGGGCGCGCCCTGTTGGCTTGTGCCTCCCTCGTGTGGCCTCCGGTATTCTCCTGAAGCTTCCAGGTCTTCTTTTGGTCCAAAAAATCATAAAAAAGTTTTGGGGCAATTGGACTTCGTTTGGTACTGTAAACCTGAAAAGTAAGAAACACGCAGAAAATAACAACTGGCACTGGGCACTAGGTCAATAGGTTAGTGCTAAAAAATAATATAAATTGGTAAATTATTACTCAAAAAGTATCCTAGAATGGTAATATAACAGCATGGAACAATCAAAAATTATAGATACGTTGGAGACGTATCAGCATCCCCAAGCTTAATTCCTGCTCGTCCTCAAGTAGGTAAATGATAAAAACAGAATTTTTTATGTGACATGCTACCCAATATGTAATCTTTTGCATGTATGCTCATTGAGAAATGATGAATTAACAAACATCAACATAGTAATATTTATGGGCACAAGCAACAAAATCATCAATCTTTCTAAGTATACGATCCTAAAAGAATGTTTACCCCCATTCATTTTATCATATTAGCAAGGCATGGCTCCATCTTCACCACAATAATACAAATGTCAAGCACCACGGTGTCCAAGTCAGGCAATTGGATCGTACTTTTTCAATGTGCATCAACTTTTTATTCTTCACGCAATACATGCGCGTGAACCATGGACATAGCATAAGGGTGGAATAGAATATGGTGGTAGATATCAAAGGGGTAAAAAGTTGAGAAGAAAGTCTCGCATCAACTAGGCGTATCAACGGGTTATGGATATGCCCATCGATAGATGTCAATGCAAGGAGTAGGGATTTACATGCAAATCATGCACAAGAGCTATAAGTGTATGAAAGCTCAACTGAAGCTAAGTGGGGTGTGCATCCAACTTGCTTCCTCATGAAGACCTCGGGTATTTGAGGAAGCCTGTCATTGGAATATACAAGCCAAGTTTATAATAATGAAAAAGTAATTCCCACTAGCATATGAAAATGACATAACATGAGACTCTCTATATGAAGAACAAGGTGCCACTTTGAGGCACGATGGTAAAGGATAGTAGCAAAGTCCCTTCTCTCTTTTTCTCTTATTTTTTTTATTATGGTGGGCTCATTTGGACTCCCGCATTTTTATTTCCTCACTGGGACAATGCTCTAATAATGATGATCATCACATTTTTATTTACTTACAAGTCAACATGAAAACTCGATATGAAGAACTATGAAACAATATGACTCAATATGCATGCCGCTAGCAGTGTACCAGGATGTGCAATGATCTAGCGTGACATGTATAAAAAATATAATGAATGGTGGCTTTGCCACAAATACTATGTCAGCTCTATATGATCATGCAAAGCAATATGATAATGAACGAACTAGTCATATGATGTAATGGTGGAATTTGCATGGCAATATATCTCGGAATGGCTATGGAAATGCCATAATAGGCAGGTATGGTGGTTGTTTTTAGGAAGATATAAGAAGGCTTATGTGTGACAGAGCGTATCATGTCACGGGGTTTGGATGCACCGGCAAAGTTTGCACCGATCCTCGAGGTGAGAATGGGCAATGCACGGTACCGAAGAGGCTAGCAAAATATGAGGTGTTGAGATTGCGTATGTCCACGGGTTCACATTAGTCATGAAGAACTCATATACTTATTGCAAAGTTTTATTAGTTTTATCACAAATCGAAGTATTACTCGCATGCCCCGAGGGAGGAGGTTGGGAGGAGTTAACCATCGCGCACCTCGGACCCGAAACAACACTAGGATTTTAACGAGGAATAGAAATGCTCACACATCCTCACCATGCCTATTTAATATTTAGACAAACAGGAAATTAACACCTCTTAATACCGATACTTCTACGAATCAACAATGATGCACTCACACCTTTTTCATATTACCACATCAATATCATTAACCCACAATTTCTCTTTTATGCGCTACATGATGGTTTTTATTATCACTCATTGAATACCTATTATTTTTGGACTAGTCTTATGACCCATGCAAATTACCGTCACTATTTATTAACTCTCAAGCAAATATAAGTGAAGAACGAGAGCGCAATTATTTCTACAAAATCTATACGCCACCGTGCTCAAAAAGATATAAGTGAAGTACTAGAGCAACTGCTAAGCTCAAAAGATATAAGTGAAGCACATAGAGTATTCTAATAAATTATGATTAAGGTGTATCTCTCTCAAATAGGTGTGTCCATAAAATGATGATTGTGGCAAACTAAAAATAAAAGCAAACAAAAGCAAACGACGCTCCAAGCAAAGCTCATATCATGTGACGAATAAAAATATAGCTCCAAGTGACATATCGATGGATTGAAACGAAAGAGGGGATGCCTTCCGGGGCATCCCCAAGATTATACGCTTGATTTTTCCTAGAATATTACCTTGGGGTTCCTTGGGCATCCCCAAGCTTAGGCTGTTGCCACTCCTTATTCCTTCGTCCATCGTGATAACACCCAAAACTTGAAAACTTCAATCACACAAAACTCAACAAAACTTTGTGAGATCCGTTAGTATAAGCAACATATCAAATACTTTAGGTACTGTTTTAATTGATTAATATTTAATTATTTCATAATAGGTACTATGTTCTAACTTCTCCATGGCTTATACCCCCCGATACAATCCATAGCATCATCAAAACAAGCAAACTATGCAAGCAAAAAACAGAATCTGTCTAAAACAGAACAGTCTGTAAAGATCTGTAAAGAACCTATTCTTATGTAACTCTAAAAATTCTGAACAATTAGGAAAACCTGAATAATTTGTATAGAAATAATTTGTACAAAATTCAGATCAAAAATATGTTCCAGTAAAATCAGAGAAATTCTGCACTGGACGCTAAAGTTTCTGTTTTTGCACCGTATCGATTCTAGTCATCTTGTGAGTCATCCCAAAGGCTTTACTTGGCACAAACACAAATTTAAACATAAAAATGCAATAATTACAGAGTCAATAATCATGTTATCACACACAAACAGAAAGTAAAAAAGCAAAAATAAAGATTACTATTGGGTTGCCTCCCAACAAGCATTATTGTTTTATGCCCCTAGCTAGGCATAATGCATAGTTTCAAGTATTGTCATGTTTGACACTCCGCCCATAAGTAGTTCTCATGATTGATTCATAAGGTGGTTTAATTCTCTTCCTAGGGAAGTGTTCCATCCCTTTCTTTAATGGAAATTGGAACCTTATGTTTCCTTCTTTCATATCAATAATTGCACCTATAGTTCGTAAGAAAGGTCTTCCAAGTATTATTGTACAAGTAGGATTGTAATCAATATCAAGCACAATGAAATCTACATGCACATAATTATTATTTGCAACAATGAGAACATCATTTATTCTACCTACAGGTTTTTTAATGGTAGAATCCGCAAGATGCAAGTTTAGGAAACAATCTTGAATATTGGTGAGACCAAGCACATCACAAAGAGTTTTAGGTATAGTTGAAACACTAGCACCAAGGTACCACAAAGCATTGCATTCATATTTATTTATCCTTATTTTAATAGTAGTTTCCCACTCATCATGCAATTTTCTAGGAATAGAAACTTCAAGCTCAAGTTTCTCATCATAAGCTTTTATCATCGCTTCGACTATATGATTAGTGAAAGCCTTGTTTTGTTCATATGCATTGGGTGAGCTAATAATGGTTTGCAACAAGGAAATACTTTCTACTAAAGAGCAACTTTCATAATTAAAGTCCTTGTAGTCAAAGATAGTGGGCACATCACTAGTTAAAGTTTTAATCTCTCCAAACCCACTTTTTCAGTTTTATCATTAGAATCATCACCCTCCAAGCAAACGGGACGCTCTCTAGCTAGAGTTGACTCATCTCCAGTCCCTTTATCATTTATATTCAGAGAAGTAAACAAAGATTCAATAGGAGAAGTACCAATCATTTTAAGATCTTCATCATGATCCCGGTAAAAACCGGGTGGGAGAGCTTTTTCTAGGAATTCCCGCTTAGCTTTCAACTTAGCGGTCCGCTCCTTACTTTCATTAATAGATATTTGGATAGATTTAATAGTCTCATTAAAATCTTGCTTGGGTGGCAAAGTTTTACTTTTAAGAGTTTCTACATCAAGAGCAATTATATCCATGTTTTTAGCCAAAGTATCGATCGTATGCAACTTTTCTTCTACCATAGTATTAAAAATCTTTTGAGAACTAATAAATTATTTTATTATATTCTGAAGATAAGAGGATATCCTATTAGCATTTTTAGAAGAATTTCCATAAGAATTACCATAAGATTTTCCATAGTTGTTAGAGGAGTTACCGGGATACGGCCTAGCATTGAAATTTCCTCTATAGGCATTGTTGTTGAAATTATTTCGCGAGATAAAGTTCAAATAAATAGCATAATTATTTTGCTCAATAAAAGTAGACAAAGGCATATCATTTGGATCAACATGAGTATTTTTGATAGCAACCATATTCATAAGAGCATCCACTTTTCACTCAAAGTAGCGATTTCTTTGACAGAATTTACCTTCTTACCAGTTAGAGCTCTTTCGGTATGCCATTGAGAATAATTTGTCATGATGTTGTCCAGAAGTTTTTTGGCCTCTCCTAAGGTCACATCCATAAAGGTACCACCTGCAGCAGAATCTAGAAGATTTCTAGACACAAAGTTTAGTCCAGCATAGAAGTTTTGGATAATCATCCACAAGTTTAAACCATGAGTAGGGCAATTTATAATCATCAATTTCATTCTCTCCTAAGCTTGTGCAACATGTTCTTGATCATGTTGAAGTTCATAATTTGATTCCTAAAGAAGATGATCTTAGTCGGAGGAATATACTTGGAAATAAAAGCATCTTTACACTTATCCCATGTTCCAATACTATTATGTGGTAAAGATGAAAACCAAGTCTTAGCTTTATCTCTCGGTGAAAAAGGAAATAATTTTAATTTCACAACATCATTATCCATATCATTTATTTTTTTGCATATCACAAAGTTTAACAAAAGTATTAAGATGAGCAGCGGGATCCTTATTAGGACTTCCCGAAAATTGATCTTTCATCACAAGATTCAGCAATGCATCATTAATATCAAAAGCCTCCGCGCTAGTGGCGGGTGGTATAGGAGTGCTAATAAAATCATTTTTATTAGTATTTTATAAGTCACACAACTTAGTAGTATCTTGAGACATGGTGACCGAGCAAGCAAAGTAACAAGCAGGACAAGTAAACTAACAAGCAAAGAAGTAAAGTAGTAACAAGCAAAGATAAATATTTTTGTATTTTTGATTTTTATGAATAAAACTAAATATAACAGCAAATAAAAATAAGAACAAGTGAATGATAATTTGTGTGAAGTTACTTGATAGTTGGTGATGATATTCCCCGGCAACGGCGCTAGAAATCCTTCCTCATACTTGTGATCTGCATTGGGTTTTCCGTGAAGAGGAACGGGCAATTGCAGCACAATATGGATAAGTATTTCCCTCAGTTAAGAAACCAAGGTTTATTGAACCAATAGGAATATAAATCCACAACCGTCTTCAACGGCTGCACACAAAAGAGCAAACAACTTGCACCCTACGCGGCAAGAGGGTTGTCAATCCCCTTGATCTCGTTATTTGCAAGTAAGTGAAGTGTGTAGATAATAGTACATAATTGTAAATTGCAAAATAAAATAAAAAGTAAATAATGGAAGCAAGGTAATGATAGGATTTCTAAAGATATATGTGAATAGACATGAGGGGCACAATTTTCCCTAGCGGCATCTCTCATGTAGGCAACATACGGTGGGTAAACAAATTACTATTGGGCAATTGATAGAAAAGCGCATAGTTATGTGATATTCACGGCAATGATCATGTATATATAGGTGATACGTCTCCAACGTATCTATAATTTTTGATTGTTCCATGCTGATATATTATCATTCTAGGATACTTTTTGGGTCTTTATTTACCAATTTATAATATTTTTGAGCACTAACCTATTGACCCAGTTCCCAGTGTCAGTTGTTGTTTTCTGCATGTTTTTCACTTCTCAGGTTTACAGTACTAAACGAAGTCCAATTGCCACGAAACTTTTTGATGATTTTTTCTAGACCAAAAGAAGACTTGGGAGAGTCGGAAGAAGGCTCGGGGCCGCACCAAGGCCCCACAAGCCAACAGGGCGCGCCCTGGGGGGGCCGCGCCCTGATGGCTTGTGGGCCCTTGGCGGCTCCCCCAACCTCGTTCTCTGGTCTATAAATTCTCATATATCGTACAAACACTGGAGGCAGTCCTGAAACCCTTTTTACGCCGCCGCAAGTCTCTGTTCCGTCGCGAAGCCATCTGGAGCTCCGTTTCGGCACCCTGTCGGAGGGGCAGGTCAATCACGAAGGGCCTCTACATCAACCTTGCTGCCCTCATGATGATGTGTGAGTAGTTCACCACAGACATACGGGTCCATAGCTAGTACCTAGATGGCAATCTCTCCATCTCTTGATCTTCAATACAATGATCATCGCATCTTCGCTTTGATCCATCCGATGTAATCCTATTGTGTGGTGTGTTTGTGGGGATCCGATGAATTGTGGGTTTATGTCAAAATAATTACATCGGATAGGTCAAAGCGAAGATGCGATGATCATTGTATTGAAGATCAAAAGAGAGAGATAGCCATCTAGGTACTAACTACGGACCCGTAGGTCTGTGGTGAACTACTCACACATCATCATGAGGGCAGCAAGGTTGATGAAGAGGCCCTTCGTGTTTGATCCCCCTCCGGTAGGGTGCCGGAACGGAGCTCCAGATGAGATCGCGGCGGAACAGAGACTTGCGGCGGCGAAAAAAAGTGTTTCGGGATCCCCCCTAGGGTTTTTGGAATATATGTGAATTTATAGGCCAGAGAACGGGGGTAGGAGGGCCACCAGGGAGGGACAAGACATCAGGGCACGCTGACCCCCCTAGGTGCGCCATGTTGGCTTGTGCCTCCCTCGTGTGTCCTTCGGTCTTCTCCCGAAGCTTCCAGGTCTTCTTTTGGTCCAGAAAAAATCATAAAAAAGATTCGGGGCAATTGGACTTCGTTTGGTACTGTAAACCTGAAAAGTAAAAAACACGCAGAAAACAGCAACTGGCACTGGGCACTGGGTCAATAGGTTAGTGCTCAAAAATAATATAAATTGGTAAATTATTACTCAAAAAGTATCCTAGAATGATAATATAACACCATGGAACAATCAAAAATTATAGATACGTTGGAGACGTATCAGTTCACGACTCATATTATAGTGATCAAAGATATCGCGAGCCTCTCGCACTATATAGTCAAAGTCATGCATGAGGATAAGAGTGTCTATCTTCTTAGCCCTAGGGTCTTTTATGACCGACAACTCATAGAAAAGCCTTTGCAAAGTAGGGTGAGTACGCATAAATCTTCGTTCAAGTTTAAGAACAAGAGCGGAAATAGCATCGGCGTAACTTTTGGTTCTTGCAAGGATTGGCGTATCCTTGCAAGCCAAAGTACACGTACAGTTAAAGAATTCTTGGATAATGCTTTTCCCTATGATATTCCCCTTCCCTGCAACAAAATTTTTTACATCTTATTGTGGGGGAGTTTCCTCTTTGGGGGTTTTACATTCATCATCCTTCTCAATGATAAAATCAGACATGATATCAACTTCAGGCAAAGTAACAAGCGAAGCAAGTAGACTTAGCAAGCAAACAAGTAAACTAGCAAAGATAAATATTTTTGTATTTTTTATTTTTATAGCAAGCAAAATATAACAGTAAATAAAAATTAGAACAAGTGAATGATAATTTGTGAGAAGGTACTTGATAGGAATTTGATGATGCTCCCCGGCAACGGCGCTAGAAATCCTTCCTGATACTTGTAAATTGCGTTGGGATTTTCCCCGAAGAGGAGTGGATGATGCAACAAAGTAAAGGTAAGTATTTCCCTCAGTGAGAACCAAGGTTATCGAACCAATAGGAGAACCACGCAAATTCCCGTCTTCAGCGCCTACGCACAAAAGAGCAAACACTTGCACCCAACGTGGGCAAGAGGGTTGTCAATCCCCTTAAACTCGTTACTTGCAAGCGATAAGTAGTGATAGATAGATAATTTGATAAATATAAATTAGAAATAAAAGGAAAGTAAATAATGGCAGCAAGGTATTTAGAGTTTTTGTAAATATATTAGTGAGGAGACCCGAGGGCCATAGTGTTCGCTAGAGGCTTCTCTCTCGAAGAAGGCATACGGTGGGTAAACAAATTACTGTTGGGAAATTGATAGAAAAGCGCATAGTTATGCAATATTTATCCATGGCAATGATCATTTATATAGGCATCACGTCCATAAACAAGTAGACCGACTCCTGCCTGCATCTACTACTGTTACTCCATCCATCGACCGCTATCCATTATGCATCTAGAGTATTAGGTAAAAATGGAGTAATGCTTGGAGGAGGATGACATGATGTAGACAAAGTAAATCCAATCAATATGAATAAACCGCATCATTTTACCCTTAGCGGCAGCAATACAATACTTGTCATGTCCCTTTCTGTCACTGGGATTGAGCACCGCAAGATTGAACCCACTACAACGCACCACTCCCACTTGAAGATAAATCAATCTATTGGCAAAACCAAACCGATAGATCGGGGAGCACTACAAAGCTATAACAATCATACAAATAAAATACCAGCAAGTATTCAATATCTTTTCATGAATAATCTGAACATAAACCCACAATTCATCGGATCCCAACAAACACACCGCAAAGATTGATTACATAAGATAAACCACCGCGGGAATCGCGCTGATCTTGGCAATGAAGAACATTGAGAGAGAGCGATAGCCATCTAGGTACTAACTACGGACCCGTAGGTCTGCGGTGAACTACTCACACATCACCATGGGAGCAGCAAGGTTGATGTAGAGGCCCTGTGTGATCGATCCCTCCTCCGGGAGGGCACCGGAACAGGGCTCCAGATGGGCACACGGCGGAACAGAGACTTGCGGTGGTGGAAAAAGTGTTTCAGGAGGCTCTCTAGGGTTTTTGGATTATATGTGAATTTATAGGCCAGAGAACGAGGGCTGGAGAGCGGGGAGGTGGCCCCAAGCTATCAGGGCGCGGCCACCCCCCCTGGGCGCGCCCTGATGGCTTGGGGGGCACCTCGTGTGCCCTCCGGTCTTCCTCCTTAGCTTCCAGGTCTTATTTTGGTCCCCAAAAAAATCATCAAAAAGTTTCGGGGTATTTGGACTTCGTTTGGTACAGTATTCCTAAAAAGCCAAAAACACGCAGAAAACATCAACTGGCACTTGGCACTGGGTTAATAGGTTAGTGCTAAAAAATAATATAAAATAGCAAGTAAATGGCTAAAAAGTGTCCTAGAATGATAATATAATATCATGGAACAATCAAAAATTATAGATACGTTGGAGACGTATCAGAGGGATATAATAAAAACTTTCATGTAGCTCACAAAAGAAGAAACATGAGTTGATTATATTGATGTAGTAATATGAAAGGGCATGAGCACATGATTGTTGGTTTGTAGAAATATCGGTAATTGAAGCTTGTTATTTGTTATTCATCTAAGTATTAACTATGGCACGGTGATGATGTGTGAGCATTTTTATGTCTGAAATGAAATCCTATCGTGTTGTTCGAATCGGGCGCGCGCGATGGTTAACTCCTACCAACTTCCTTCCTAGGGGTATGCGGTAGTACTTTGCTTCGAGAGAGCTAATAAGGCTTTACAATAAGTATGTGAGTTCTTTATGACTAATGTGAATCCATGGATATAAGCACTCTTACCTTTTCCGTAATTGCTAGCCTCTTCGGTACCGTGCATTGCCCATTCTCACCTCGAGAGTCGGTGCAATCTTTGCCGGTGCATCCAAACCCTGTGATATGATACGCTCTATCAGACAGAAGCCTCCTTATTTCTTCCTCAAAACAGCCACCATACCTATCTATTATGGCATTTCATAGCCATTCCGAGATATATTTCCATGCAACTCCCACCGTTCCATCACATGACTTGTGTGTTCATCATCATATTGCTTTGCATGATCATATAGCTGACATGGTATTTGTGGCAAAGCCACCATTCATCATTGTTTACATGTTACGCTATATCATTGCACGTCCTGGTACACTGCCAGAGGCATTCACATAGAGTCATATTGTTTTATGTTAAGTTGTAATGTTGAGTTGTGAGTAAATAAAAGTGTGATGATCATCATTATTAGAGCATTGTCCCGGTGAGAAAAGGATGATGGAGACAATGATTCCCCCACAAGTTGGGATGAGACTCCGGACGGAAAAAAAGGGATGGGGGAGGCAGAAAAAAAGAAAATCCCACCATGAAAAAAATGAGAGAAAAGAGAGAAGGGGAAGTGTTACTATCCATTTACCACACTAGTGCCTCAAAGTGGCACCATGATCTTCATATAGAGAGTCTCATGAGTTGTCATTTTCATATGCTGGTGTGAATTTTACATTATAGAACTTGGCTTGTATATTCAGATGACGGGCTTCCTCAAATGCCCGAGGTCTTCATGAGCAAGCAAGTTGGATGCACGCCTACTTAGCTTCCGTTGAGCTTTCATACACTTCTAGCTATAGTGCATCCGTTGCATGGCAATCCCTACTCCTTGCACTGATATTGATTGATGGGCATCTTCATAGCCTGTTGATCCGCCTAAATGATGCGAGACTTTCTTTTTCACTTTGACTCCTTTGATATCTACCACCATACTCTATTCTACCCATATGTTATATCCATGGTTCACACTTATGTATTGCGTGAAGTTGAAAATGTTGAAGCGCGTTAGAAGTACGATCCAATTGCCTGGTTTGACACCGGGGTGCTCATGATTATACTTATGCGATGAAGACGGAGTCATGCCATGCTTGATATGATAAAATGAGTAGGGAACATTCTTTAAGGATCGTATATTTTGAAAAGTAATGATTATGTTATTTATGCTTATGGATATTATTATGTTTATATCAATTAGTTCATCGTTTCTCGATTATCATACTTAAAAGGGATTACATTTTCAGTAGCATGTCATATCAAAAATTCTGTTTTTATCATTTACCTACTCGAGGACGAGCAGGTAAGCTTGGGGATGCTGATACGTCACCAACGTATCTATAATTTTTGATTGTTCCATGCTATTATATTACCAATCTAGGATACCTTATATGCTATTTTATATCATTTTTGGGAACTAACCTATTAACCCAGTGCCAAGTGTCAGTTGTTGTTTTTTTGCCTCTTTTTGGTTTTCCACGAAATCTGTATCAAACGAAGTCCAAATGCTATGAAACTTTTTGACATTTTTTCTGGACAAAAGAGACCCGGGAAGCTTCGGGAGGAGTCCAGAAGACAGACGAGGAGACAGCAAGGCAACAGGGCGCCCTGATGCCTTGGGTGGCCCTCGTGGCTCCGTCTGACCTAATTCCACCTCCATAAATTCTCTAAAATCGGGAAACCAACAGAGAGCCACCTGAAACACTTTTTTTGCCACCGAAAGCCTCTGTTCTGACGGGAGGCCATTTGAAGACCTTTTTTGGTACTCTGTCGGAGGGGGGATCGACCACGGAGGCCATCTACATCAACCTTGCTGCCTCCATGATGATGCGTGAGTAGTCCACCACACACCTACGGGTCAATAACTAGTACCTAGAGGACTTCTTCTCTCTCTTTGATCTTCAATACAAAGTTCACCGGGATTTTCGCGGTGATCTATTCGATGTAATCTTCTTTTGCGGTGTGTTTGTTGGGATCCGATGAATTGTGGGTTTATGATCAGATTATTCATTGAAAGTAATTGAGTCTTTTCTGAATTCTATTATGCATGATTGGTATAGCTTCGTATTTCTCTCTGATCTATCTGTTTGGTTTGGCCAGCTAGATTGATTTATCTTCAGCGGGAGTGGTGCGTTGTAGTGGGTTCAATCTTATGGTGATCTATATCCTCGTGACAGAAGGGGACAAGACGCATATTTGTATTGTTGCCATTAAGGATAAAACGACGGGATCTGAGCATATTGCTTGTCTTATTTTGTCTACATCATGTCACCTTGCTCCAAGCATTACTCTGTTTGTTATGAACTTAATACCTAGATAGGCAAGCATAGAAGCGCTCTCGAAGTGGAGTAATAATATGTAGGAGATATGGCCTAGAGGCAATAATAAATGTTATTAATTATCTCCATGTTCATAATTAGGTTTATGTTCCATGCTATAACTGCTATGGTTCTCGAGTCTGCAATAACCACGAGGCTCGGAGGAAGACTCATATGCACGTGTGGAATAATAAATGGTAAAATGTATTCCTAGTCTGGCCTCTAAGACTAGCTAAAGTGTTGCATGATGGTTCTGTTTTCCTGATCATGGGCATGTCTATGCCAGCAACTTTGAGGGCACAATGTTAGTAGAACATTTGTGTTGAATCTACCCGAATTGATGTTATGCTATGAGATGCTTTCGTCACAAGTTAATGGTTAATAACACAGAGATGGTTAACGTTTGCATGATTCCTTAGACCATGAGAGTATCGAGTTTCTTCATGCTTGCTTCATGAACTTTGGGGTTTGTTAAACGTCATCCGTAAATGGGTGGCTATTACGGCGGCTTACGGGTTCATGGAAAAGTATGTCAAGTAACTTGATAGCTCAAGATTGGGATTTGCTCCTCCGACGATGGAGAGATATATCTGGGCCCTCTCGGTGTTACGGTATCCATCATCGTCTGGCCAGACACTTTTTGATTTGATCACGGGGATGCCGGAACACGGGAACGAGAAAAGAGAACAATACCGGTAACGAGGTAACTGGCATAGTGGACAAGTTGTTGATCCACGGGGATGCCAACATGTCTCACCTCGGGTATTTGTAACATATCGCGAAGCAACGGGAATAGCACACGGCAACTGGAGGTTCACTCGAATATTCATTCGTGTGGGTATAGGGGTCAATATGGGTGTCCACGACTCCGATGTTGATCATTGATCGGAAGGGGTTCCGGGTCATGTCTATACTTCACCGAACCTATAGGGTCACACGCTTAAGGGTCACCTATCTGCTGAATACTAGACAGGGAGTCTGAGAGAAAATCACGGGAAAAGTTTCGGACAGCGGAAAAGTTCCGCAGAGAGAACACCGGAACAGTTTCGGTAAAACTGAAAAGTTGTTTCAGGGGATACCATTAAGTCAAATTGGTTTCGGCACATGCCTGATAATTCTTGGAGGGTGCCAGAATCATTCTGGAAACTTCTGGGAATTTTCCGGAAGAAAAACCGGAAATGTTCAGGAGCTGCCGGAACCGCTTCGGATGCTTTTCGCAGATGAAAATCACTAATCCGGAATTGTTCCGGAACGCGTTGAAAATTATTTTTGTGGGTACTGGAAATGTTCTAGGACCACATAAAAAATTTCAGTTCGAACGGACGCTGAAAAATGTCGTCGTGAATAGTGAAAGTGCTTTTCGGATTACTTTATTGAAAGCCATTATTTTGGGCTTTGTCCCAAGATATTTTTGGGGATGACATGGATGGATGAGGCCCCCTTGGGGGGCCCCACCAAGGGGGTGGCCGGCCACATGTGGTGCTCCTCCATGGAGCACCACTTGTCCTTTGGCTTTCCCCTTTTGCCCTTGGAAAGTGTTTCCTTCATGGGCATTTTTGGTATTTTGAATACCCTTCCTACCCCTTAGTTTTCCTATAAAAGGAGTGGAGGGGGCTGCCCACTCAATCATCCCTTCTCACATACACATGCCATAGACTTGTCTGGCTTCTCTCTCCCTCCCAGCGAAATAGTTTCGTAGAGCCGAAAGGTTGTCTGGGTTCCGACAGGAACTAGTTCTGGACGGCGAAGCCCTGCCGGATAGATGACACCGTATGTGTGCAACCCCGTAGAGAGGTCGTAGTTTCGATCTTTGTGCTAGAGGGGCTGTTTTGAGAGTGCCTCCCGAAGGGCTGTCCAAGTGACGGTCCGAGTTCTGTGAGTCCTCCCGAAGGGTTGTCCGAGTGACCGTCCGAGTTTTGAGGGTCCTCCCGAAGGGCTGTCCGCGACACCGTCCGGGGGACTGTCCGACCGCCTCCCGGAGGGTTGTCCGTGGGGCAGATGAGGGAGTACATCCTCGCGGTTGGGAGGTTGTAAATCCTAGCTGCGGGGATCTGCACCGCCGATCGTCATCGACTCTACTTCCGCTGCGCTACGAGTCGGTAACGAAAAGATCAAACCTTGTATGCAGTCTCCATAGTGGTCCTGGGCTGGTGCGTAGGTCAGAAATTTTTTGTTTTCTGCTGCGTTACCCTACAGTGGCATCATGAGCCGTGCTATGCGTAGATGCAGGTTGCGATCTAGAGTACATAGAGATGTATGGGTGTTGCACAATATAATTAGGTAGTAGATGAGTTCTATTACTGAAAATTATTTGTGCGGGTAGCAAATGAAATCTGTTACCCGATGTTCTTGTTGCTTCCCTGGAATTTGCATATTTCTGATCTTGATAACAGCATGGTGGAGTTTCAATGTTCTGGCAATCCGCGATCCTGATTGATCAACGAAGTGCTAACAGTTCATTGAATTCCACCGTAGTTAAAAAGAAAGATGAAATTTCGCAGACGAAAGGGCAATGCAGATATGATCTACATGGGGGTCATGCGTATGATGAAGTTTAGTATGGGGCTCGAGATTTTATTATCTCGTGTTTCATACACCCCGCGATGTTAATCTAGCAACTTGGATTATCATGCTTGATGATGGACGTTGGTAGCTTCGGTTTGTTTCGAAACCTTAGAAGCCACATAAAACAAGTTTTTGCATGAACCGATTAGAGGCGTCTAACTTGGTTTTGCAGGATGGTTTGCATGTGCATATGATGTGGTATAGCAATGCTCATATTAATTTGATTATGTATGAGATGACTATATGATGTAATATTAACATGACCTGCGTGTCATGATTCGGCATGATGGCTGGAGCCATATGATTGTCACTTTAATGGCATGCGTGTCAACCTTAAGTAATGCACTTATTTTATTAGCTATAGAGATAGCAATATTATCTGGTGCACCGACAAGGTGGTGGCAATCTTCGCGAAGGTGAATACCGACGTGAATGCCGAAGACGAAGAAATACAAGACTTCTCCGTCAGAAAGGGCTATACCATATCATGCTATTATGAATTGCCTGAGATGTTTATCCCTTATGATGCACCCTTCTTGATTGCGCGGTAGTCGCTTTTTATTAGGGTGATTTCTCACAAAAATATCAAGTAGTTAGTGTTCTCCCAAGAGTAGCACCGTCACGGCACCTAACTTTTCGGGGTGCGCCATGCTACCATGGGTACGAACGATTAGAGAAGTGTGAGGCGGGTGAGTTAAGACCTCGCAGCGAGATCACTTGGTTGTCTTGACGTTCAGGCATGAAAGTCATGAGCTCGGAACACACGCATCGAAAGATGAACAAGAGTCACATAGAGATGTGATTGGCAAGTTTGCCTACCGATTGAGATTTTCGTCATCAGTGATGCTACCATCAATGGCGTTGAATTGAAATGCAGATCTTGAATCACTCACAATCAATTATGAGAGATATTGATTTGAGTGGGAGCGCCCTTTAGAATTAACTTGTTTAATTCTCAGTGCAATTAATTGTGAACTCTGTCTAAGTGTGATTTGCATAAAGTTGTAGAATAATGGCTCGCGTTTCCACCTTCCCTGTTAAAATTAAATAGCTGTTATATATCTGGTTAAAACTTTATGGTTGGTAACGTAATGTGAGGATTGTCCTCAAGAGTGCCGAGAAGGACTTTGTCCTATCGCATACTTTCGGTATTCTCCCGCTAATGCTATGGATGATGTGACTTTCGTCCTTCGATCCAAAAGCTAACATTCCGTTACGGTCAAGTGAAATATGTTTGCTTCCATGAGACCCAAACTTCGAAAGTTTGGATAGTTATGTGATATTCATGGAATCTGAAAATCATTTTCAGAGACAGACAAAGGCTAAAAGATATGAGATACCCAAAGCAATGTTTGTTTGCAAAACATTAGTAAAGTGTTTACTATACATTGGACTGATAAAAAAGGGATCCAAAAGAACGCCTGTCATATGATATGAAGGTGAATAAAACAACAACTTAAAGAGAAAGGAAGTGTCCGAAGGGTGTTAGTGAAACTTTTCACGCCTAGGAAGTCCGGGGCTAACGCCACTCTTAAGTTGGGTGCTTCTTCTGAGAGTAGGAGAAATACTGAAAGTTAAACTGTTAGAAGTGTGAAGGCAGAAAGAAAGAAGACTGGAATATCCAGCTCATGTATGAATGTCATACAAGTTTTTGATGTATAGAAGGCTGGTCAAAGATATAGTTCTTGGGAATTATGGTTAAACATGTTAATCACTAATTCTTGGGTATTGTGAGTTGATCACAAAGATACCCGCTCGATTGCATTCTGTTGCGACTCGATGGAAGAACTACTATGGCCTGAAAGACTAGCCAGGAATGAGGTCTTGATACACGCTGGGAACATAGTAAAAGTTACTATACCTTCCATCGGTGTATTACCTATGTATTTTCTTTCATAATTCATTTTAGAGCTTTACACACTCTAGCCCTTTGCATAAGGTATCTTGCAAGAAGGTTGTTCATAAGAGAACTTTTGATGTTCGGTGTTATGAATAAACATAAGGGCCATACTTTCATTATGAATGAGATGTATGTTATGAATAATGATATTAATATATTACCTCTGTATTTACTTTCATAATTCATTTTAGAGTTTCATACACTCTAGCCCATTGCACAATGTTTGTTGCAAAAGGATTGTTCATAAAAGAACAATTGTTGTTCAGTATTATGAATAACATGAAGGGCCATGCTTCCATCCAAGATGGGATGTATGTTATGAATATTGATGGTAATATGATACATCCATAACACTGACGCTAAATGTCGCAAGACTAAAAGAATACCACATATGTGTGGCACTGCATTTGGTCACATTAGAGAAACCCGCATGGAAAATTCCATTATGATGGATTTTGAAGTCGTTTGATTTTGAATGATCTGACACTTGCAACTTTCCTCTGAAAAGTGAAGTGACTGAAATACCGTTCACAGGCCATAAGGAACGAGCAAAGAACATATTGGTGATCATACATTATGATGTGTGTAGTCCAATAAATGTTGTTGCAAGTAGTGGATTTATCTATCTTCAGAAATGACTCAAGTAGATATATGGATATTTACTTGATGAGACGTAAGTCTGGATCTTTTGAATTCATTCTTAAGGTTTTCAAAAATGAAGTAGAAGTCAGAAAATTATGTTTCCGCAATTTGATTGCGGAAAGGAATATTTGAGTTACAAGTTTAGCGAATGTCTGATGAGTTGTGAAAGGGGTTTCATAACTTGCACCTCCCGGAACACCACTGCAAGTGAAAAGTCCGTGAAGATGTAATCGAACCATTTATGACATGGTAAGATCAAAGATGACATAAATAAATTTGCCATTATCCCTTTTAAAGTGATGCTTTAGAGACTGCGGCTTTTACACTGAAAAGAGCTCCATCGGGTCTGTTGAAATGACGCCATGGTATGGTACGCCCAACCATGTTATATCTTTTCTTAACATTTGGAATATGGGGCTTGTGTAAAAGGTTACAAACCTATTCCAAATCAGACAAGTGCTGCTTTGTAGGTTATCCCAAGTCATTGGGTATTCCCCCACCACTATACCGAGGCAAAGGATTTTGCCACAAAACGGTATGCTTTTAAAGAGAATAGTTCTTACAAAAGGTGAGTGAGAGGACCGTGCAACTCGATGAGATAACCAGTATCTTCGTCATCAGGTCAAAGGAAAGGAACCTTGGAAGTGATTCCGGAGTTTCCTACTGCGACTGATACGGAAGTCTCTACAATAAAATGTATGGACTTCGGTCGAACTTGCAGCTGAACCACGTAGGCAAGGCTCGTGCAAACCTCTCAGGTGCGTAAACGAGGTATTGTTATTGGACAACAGTATACCTACGATACACAAGGAAGCGGTGATGGGCCCTGACTCCGGAATTGGCTAAATGCCAATACAATCCGAGATAGTTTCCATATAAATGTTTCAAGATTAAAATCTTGATACACCTTTCAGAAGACTTAGAGTCTAACGAATATTTATGGAACTAAAAACTGATACGGATAAAAATGTTTTATCCATAAAGCTCGACTTGTTGAAATAAAAAGTTCAAGGAGTTGACTACGATGAGGTTGTTTCACCGTAGCGATGCTTAAAGTTGGTTCGGGTTGAACTAGCAATTAATACATATTTCAATCATGAGATATGAAACATGGATGACGAAAGGATTTCCATCTGATGGAAATGTAACCAAGGACTTGCATGTGTTACAGTCCAAGGTATTTTGTCAGTCCAGAGGATGCTAGTAAGTATGCAAACTTCAGAGTTCCAGCAATGGACAGAAGAGAGCAAAATGGAGTTGGAATCTTCGTGTTTTGATGAAATGGTCAAAAAGGGTTTTTGACTTCATCAATGGGTAACGAAGATGCTCGTGATTCAAGAAAATAAGTGGGAGCATAATAATATTTCTAAAAACCTTGTGTGCATGACACATTGTTAATTGAAAATAAATTTCTTGACACGAATTAGGACTTCATTTGAAAATAGTTTTTTTCGATGAAGTGCTTGGGCTAAATAGCCTTGATATTAGGCATGATGATCTATGGAGATAGATTACCTAATGGGGCTGAGCAAAGATACATATTGACAAAATGCTAAAACCTTTTAGCATTGAAAACCGTCAAGGAGTGATTCTTGCCGAAGTCACATGGAAAGAGTTTTTGCAAGACTCGGTGTCCCAAAACACTGATGAGCAAAATACATGATGGTGATTCCACACACTCTTGTGTTTGGATTAATAATGTATTCCATGGTATGTAAAAACAACCAGATATGTCCAATACTCCAAAGTTGTTGCGAGTATAGATACCAAAGTGATCAAAGTACTGATCATGGGACAACAGTGAAAGATGTCATTGAGTACTAGAGCAGTACTGATGACATGTTTTCTCGCAAGCAGAGATTATGAAGTGCTCGTTGTAAGTAATTGCATCGATACAGTCTTCATCAATGCTCCATGCGATTTTCGATTTAAGTTAAGGGTTTTGTGTAATACACAATATGGTGGCACGGTAGTTGGAAATTGTTCCAAACAAGATACTGTGGCGAATTCTATAACAAAGGCTAAGTATGTTGACGCTTTAGAAGCGACAAAGAAGTTGTTGAATCATATAGTTCATTCATGAACTTAGTATGGTTCCAAGATGGCTTTGGTCTATGGGACACTATTGCAGATAGTTGCTCCATAGCTCAGTCTGAGGAATAAGGTTTCGACCAATGATTCACACATATGCAAAGCCAAGTCCACACAAAATATGAATTTTGTGAAAGCGTGAAAACGCAAGGATATGCAAAGTTACACACGGAGCTGAAGTCGTCAAATCCGTTGGACATCAGGCTATACCACAAGCGAAGCATATTTTCACCGGTGTGCCACAGGTGTAAAGTGCATTAGCATTAACTAGATTATTTACTCTAGTGCAAGTGGGAGTCTGTAGGAGATATGCCCTAGAGGTAATAAATGTTATTGATTATCTCCCTGTTCATAATTAGGTTTATGTTCCATGCTATAACTGCTATGGTTCTCGAGTCTGCAATAACCACGAGGCTCGGAGGAAGACTCATATGCACGTGTGGAATAATAAATGGTAAAATGTATTCCTAGTCTGGCCTCTAAGACTAGCTCAAGTGTTGCATGATGGTTCTGTTTTCCTGATCATGGGCATGTCTATGCCAGCAACGACACAATGTTGGTAGAACATTTGTGTTGAATCGACCCGAATTGATGTTATGCTATGAGATGCTTTCGTCACAAGTTAATGGTTAATAACACAGAGATGGTTAACGTTTGCATGATTCCTTAGACCATGAGAGTATCGAGTTTCTTCATGCTTGCTTCATGAACTTTGGGGTTTGTTAAACGTCATCCGTAAATGGGTGGCTATTACGGCGGCTTACGGGTTCATGGAAAAGTATGTCAAGTAACTTGATAGCTCAAGATTGGGATTTGCTCCTCCGACGATGGAGAGATATATCTGGGCCCTCTCGGTGTTACGGTATCCATCCTCGTCTGGCCAGACACTTTGTGATTTGATCACAGGGATGCCGGAACACGGGAACGAGAAAAGAGAACAATACCGGTAACGAGGTAACTGGCATAGTGGACAAGTTGTTGATCCACGGGGATGCCAACATGTCTCACCTCGGGTATTTGTAACATATCGCGAAGCAACGGGAATAGCACACGGCAACTGGAGGTTCACTCGAATATTCATTCGTGTGGGTATAGGGGTCAATATGGGTGTCCACAGCTCCGATGTTGATCATTGATCGGAAGGGGTTCCAGGTCATGTCTATACTTCACCGAACCTATAGGGTCACACGCTTAACGGTCATCTATCTGCTGAATACTAGACAGGGAGTCTGAGAGAAAATCACCGGAAAAGTTTCGGACACCGGAAAAGTTTCGGACAGCGGAAAAGTTCCGCAGAGAGAACACCGGAACAGTTTTGGTAAAACTGAAAAGTTGTTTCAGGGGATACCATTAAGTCAAATTGGTTTCGTCACATGCCTGATAATTCTTGGAGGGTGCCAGAATCATTCTGGAAACTTCTGGGAATTTTCCGGAAGAAAAAACGGAAATGTTCCGGAGCTACCGGAACCGCTTCGGATGTTTTTCGCAAATGAAAATCACTAATCCGGAATTGTTCCGGAACGCGTTGAAAATTATTTTTGTGGGTACTGGAAATGTTCTAGGACCACATAAAAAATTTCAGTTCGAACGAACGCTGAAAAATGTCGTCGTGAATAGTGAAAGTGTTTTTTGGATTACTTTTTGGAAAGCCATTATTTTGGGCTTTGTCCCAAGATATTTTTGGGGATGACATGGATGGATGAGGCCCCCTTGGGGGGCCCACCAAGGGGGTGGCCGGCCACATGTGGTGCTCCTCCATGGAGCACCACTTGTCCTTTGGCTTTCCCCTTTTGTCCTTGGAAAGTGTTTCCTTCATGGGCATTTTTGGTATTTTGAATACCCTTCCTACCCCTTAGTTTTCCTATAAAAGGAGTGGAGGGGGCTGCCCACTCAATCATCCCTTCTCACATACACATGCCATAGACTTGTCTGGCTTCTCTCTCCCTCCCAGCGAAATAGTTTCGTAGAGCCGAAAGGTTGTCTGGGTTCCGACAGGAACTAGTTCTGGACGGCGAAGCCCTGCCGGATAGATGACACCGTATGTGTGCAACCCCGTAGAGAGGTCGTAGTTTCGATCTTTGTGCTCGAGGGGCTGTTTTGAGAGTGCCTCCCGAAGGGCTGTCCAAGTGACGGTCTGAGTTCTGTGAGTCCTCCCGAAGGGCTGTCCGAGTGACCGTCCGAGTTTTGAGGGTCCTCCCGAAGGGCTGTCCGCGACACCGTCCGGGGGACTGTCCGACCGCCTCCCGGAGGGTTGTCCGTGGAGCAGATGAGGGAGTACATCCTCGCGGTTGGGAGGTTGTAAATCCTAGCTGCGGGGATCTGCACCGCCGATCGTCATCGACTCTACTTCCGCTGCGCTACGAGTCGGTAACATTTTTAAATTGATGAACATTTTTAGATTCATGAACATTTTTAAAAATCCTCAAACTTTTAAAAATAGATATTTTAATTCTTGAATATTTTTAAAGTTTTTTACTCTTTTAAATTTTTCAGACATTTTTTGAAATCCATGAATAATTTTAAAATTCCCCAAAAAATTATAAAATTTATTTTAATGCAATATTTAAAATTCATTATTTTTAAAAAATCAATGAACACCTTTTGATTTAACAAAAAAATCAAATGAAAAAAGTGATAGCCAACTTTTATTAGGTGGCAGTGGACCGAGCGAAAAAAACTGCTAAGCGAGCTGAGCTGAGCGAGCGAGAGCTTCCTGTGGCGTCCCATGTGAATGTTATATTTGTCTATAAAAAAATGTGAATGTTATATAAAAGCAATTTTATGGTTGCAGGCTTTCGGCATGGAACAGAAGCTCCAAAGGGGCTCGCCCAACAATCAAACAAATACTGTGTGTAACGGCACCCAATCACTATAGGAACTAAGAAAAACACCATCGTCATAATTAAAATCAAAGCAAACACAGATAAAACCAAAACCAAACAACCGAACACAATAATCTATTGGAGGAAAAAGATTTAATCTCATGAGTAAAGAATGGCCCGGCAAAGCACACGGTAGCCTCTAGTGTACTACAGTCCTATGTGTGATTTCTTTTTGTGATGTATTGGTTGCATCATCGACAGGTCACTCGGCAAACGCAAAGGTCGTTCTCCGGAATGCAGTGACGTGACGTTATTAGATGCTTTGTTGGTCAGGTCAGGGAGCAGCGGCCGCCGGCGGAAACTAGCGTATGAGAGTTGATTGATGATCCACACACGTCGTGCGCTCGTCATGCTGAAGTTGGTATTATTAGTGTGGAGTCTTTTTTTTCCATGATTTATAGTAGGATGCAATTCTCCTCTCTCGCTCTCTCTTTTTGTTCAATCAGCTTGCTACCATAATGACCTAGTCACAATTATCAATTCATCATCACCTAATACCGTTACCACATTTCAGTTCCTTTTCCCTTCGTAAAACTATTGCGAGGGCAGACGTGCTGACATCAGCATCGATGCCATGAACACGCACGCACGCTAATACTTGCGCAGGTGTCCACGTTTTCTCTTCACCGGCCTGACACACTCATTCTTAATCAGCAACATTGTTCTTTTTTTTCCAAGATAGAGAACGCCATTAGTACAATTGACTCAGTTTGATGCATAATACGTACGACTTAGCAGACTTTAGGTTTATAAATACCGGCGCCTCTCCCTCTCCGTACTTCACAACTCACAGGTGATACAGCGACAAGAAAGAGAGCAGTTTAAGGAGTAGAAACTCAAACCAAGGAGACCAGAACTCTACAGCAATGGCGACCAAGATCTACATCGTGTACGTAATGCTCCGCCTCTACTCGCCCTTCTTCTGCCTCATGGATCTTCATCTTGATCTGCTCCGTTTCTTCTGCTTATTTACAGCTACTACTCGACCTGGGGACACGTCGCGGCGCTCGCGGAGGAGATTAAGAAGGGCGCCGATTCCGTCCCTGACGTCGAGGTCACCATCTGGCGGGTGCCGGAGACGCTGCCGGAGGATGTGCTGGGGAAGATGCACGCGGCGCCGGGGCGTGAGGACCACCCGGTCATCACGGCGAGGCAGCTGGCCGAGGCCGACGGCATCCTGTTCGGCTTCCCGACGCGGTTCGGCCAGGGCCGGCCCTGAGGGGGGGCGAACGGGGTGGCCGCCCCGGGCCCCCTCCCACGTATGCATATGTAGTATTAGGGCCCGTATTTAGAACGAAAACAATGAAGCCCGTTTATTAAGCACACCTCTCAGCTTCGCGTACATATAGAAGAAAAATAAGAAGAAGGGAGACGATGGATCTGGCCCATATTCACATGTATAGGCAGGACACACGAACAAGGAAAGGAATCATTCGTTTCCTGTAATTGTGCTCTATTTCTTCGGATCACGGGATCAAACCGATCGTTCCCTTCCTTCTTTTGCATGTTCTTCTTCGATAGGTGGACGACTCTCCCTGATGAACGAGAACGACGCGGGCACGCGGCTACGCTAGGTACGACTACGACTACGTCTCCTCGCGTCCTCTAACCCATGCATGTACTGTTCTAGTGTTTTTGTTCCTTATCTAATCCTGAATTCTTGAATCTCGATCAATCGAACAGGGAATTATCGCATTGTGGCGCTCGAATCATTGCGCATCGAATAAAATATCATAATTAGTTTAGAGAGAAGGTACTATGATATGCCCTAGATTTTTTCTGTAATTGATCTTATATCTACATAGCTTTGCGCTAATTTTAAAAGCTAATTGTTCCTTCTAATTTCAGCACCATCATGTGAGGCTCGGGTAGAAAGTATCTATCCGACGGTGATAAAAGAAAAAGGAGGATGGATGTAGATGAGATGAAAAGATCATTGAGAGGATTCCTTAGTAAATATTTTCAGAGTGATACAAGCACTTCAAGAAATCCAGACAAGTTGGCGATAGTTCTTGCTGATGACCAAACTAATACTAATCAGGGAGATGATCCTACAAAAGACAATGTTGACATCAACATGGATGATATGGATGTGAGTGATCCTGAGCACATATTTAATTCATCCGCACCAGAATCTCCTAGTGTTGATGCACTTGACGGTTCTTTTTATTTGGACAATGATTTTGGATGTACTTGACTGTTTTTAATACAAATTTATATCTGCATATGTTGATTACTATTTAAACCTTTATACTAAGGGCCCTGTAGGGCCCCGGATTAGAGTTTTGCCCCGGCCCCTGAAATCTCAGGACCGGACCTGGGTTCGGCATGATGGCCGCGCAGATGAAGGCCTTCTTTGACTCCACCGGCGGCCTCTGGCAGCAGCAGTCCCTCGCCGGCAAGCCCGCGGCCGTCTTCTTCGCCACAGGCACCCAGGGCGGCGGCCAGGAGACCACGCTGCTCACCTCCGTGACGCAGCTGACGCACCACGGCATGCTGTTCGTGCCCGTCGGGTACACGCACGGCGCCGGCATGTTCGACGTGGCCGAAGTCAAGGGCGGCAGCCCGTACGGGGCTGGCACCTTTGCCGGCGCCGACGGCAGCAGGGTGCCCACTGACGCCGAGCTCGCTTTGGCGGCGCATCAGGGGAAGTACTTCGCCGGCATCGCCAAGAAGCTCAAGTCCGTCCAAATCTGATCACCAAAGGGTTACACTATGGGCCATGGCAGTGATGCATGCGACCGAGTGCAAGATCATCATATCCAGGGGAGCAAGTTTTACACAATTATGTAACAATTAAACAGTAATTTCATTATCCTCAAAAAACAGTAATTTCATTCAGTGTCTTGTTTGGAAAAAATATTAATAATACTCCATTTCTTGCTTATCAACTTCGACTTTGACTTATGGAGCCAGGATTGACCCGAACTGATCCTCAATTTTTATATATAACAGCACAAAAGCAAATCGCTCTAAATAAAATAGTATTTTTCTCGGTTTTGACAGGTTTCATTTGCAAATATCATTGTATCAATAAAACTAGCTCCTCTCCCTAACACCAAAACTAAAGACAGAGAAGATGATCCATTGATGATCAATAAGCACTACTCCAATATACATGGGTCGTCCAAAAATACGTACGTATCTAAAATTACGCTCACGAACAACGCGGTGGTGGGACATCCCAAATACTCCCTATGTCCCATAATATAAAAGTGTTTTTGACACTACACTAATATTAAAAAACATTCTTATATTATGGGACGGATGGAGTAGCTCTCTATTTGTTTCACTACACTCGCAACACATGGTAATTTGACAGATACATACTCGCAACACATAGTAATTTGATAGATCCTATGTATAATTTGTCACCGACACTCTTCAAGAATTATCTCTCTGTATTACCTAAAAATAGAATTATCTCTCTTTGTCTCACGTCTTAGGGCATTCCCAACGCGAACCCCTAAAACAGACATCTGTGGACCAGTGTCCGGACACTGATATGAGAGACGGTCATTCAAAGCTAGCCGCAAATGTCAGGTCACATTTTAAATGAAATTTAACGGAAAAGGAAAATTTTGATACAAATTTAAACAAAACCAAATGATTGTCATTTAAACTTAGATAATTTTTACGTAAAACTGGACGGTATCCGTCTGGTTAACTATAAAACTAAAAAGAAAAGTAGACTACCTTATACTTTACATTGACCTCGTACACCATGTTGAGCAGGCTGGCGATATCTCCGTCGTCGTCGCCGTTCTTGAAGTTGTCGCCGTCGTGCTTCGTGCGATGGAAGAGCACGAGGTCACGGCAGGGCTTCCTGCGCCGCCTGGTGCTCGCGGTTGTTCTTCTCAGCTTGCTTCTGCACCGTGCGCAGTGCAACCACGGCCATCGCGAACATGGGCGAGGGGAGAGACATGCGTCGGGACTTGCCGCCGGCGACAGCAGTGGTCTTGCTCAGAGACCACTCCTCGCCGTACTTCACCATCTCCTTATCGAGGCGGCAGAGACGACGCTTGCTTGTCTCCGCCATGGTCTTGTGCCGATCAAGGACCCGGACCATTGCGAGCTCCGGGTCCTTCAGAATTTTGTGGCACTCCGCGAACTCCGCCCGGTGCACGACATTGTGTTTGTTCCACCGTTCCCGCTCCCTGTCTGCACTCTCCTGCACCGACGCTTGTGACGCCCCCACCTTGATCGTACGCTAATCACACACGCAAATACGCACGATTAAGATTAGAGACTCGCTGGAAGATATCACAACACAACTCTAGTCACAAATTAAAGTCATACAAGCTTTAGATTACAAGCCAGGGCCTCGAGGGCTCGAATACATAAGCTCGAATACAAATGAGTCAGCGGAAGGAGCAATATCTGAGTATAGACATAAGTAAACAAGTTTGCCTTAAGAAGGCTAGTACAAACATAAGCAGAATCGAAAAGGCAAGGCCTTCTGCCTGGGAGCCTCCTAACTACTCAGCGACCTCCACGTAGTAGTACGCTCCGTCCTGATAATAGTAGTCGTCGGCGGGATCAGCTGGCTCCTGGGTTCCGTCATCTGATCGTAGCAATTGTATCAAGGGAAAAAGGGGAGCAAAGCAACGGTGAGTACTCATCCAAAGTACTCGCAAGACTTACATCAGATCTATACTAAGTATGCATCAGTATCAAAGGAATGGGGCTATATCTTTGGACTGAACTGCAGAAATGCCAGAATAGAAGGGAAGGCATAGTCCTATCGAAGACTAGCATCTTCAGTGTCTTGCAGCATTAGAAGAGTGTAGATTAGCATATTAAAGTATGTTGTAGCAACGCCGAGAGATCCTCCCTTGACTCCTTGCGAGGAAGTAATCTCGGAGCCGTCATTTCCATTTCAATGTCACAAGTATCCAGTTCTAGTTGTATAGATCGGGATACAACTCTGAGCGTCCGTTACCGTGGACATGGCTATTCGAATAGATATACTTCCCTGCAGGGATGCACAAACTTACCCAACACGCTCAATTAACTCATGTCGGACACACTTTCCAGGTCATGCCCGGCCTCGGCTGATCAACACACCGTAGTCCTACTTAGGCTCAACAGAGAGGTCAACAAGCTGGTCTAAATCCTAAGTGCTCAGGGGTCATAGGTTCATCACCCTTTGCACTCCTACACGTTACAAGGATGGCCGGTGTCAGTCCTGGCACCTCTTTAAACAAAGTAGGTGCTTACGCGGGCCACCCGGGCGCGTGCCGCTCACTGCGACGTCTGAAGAGCTTTCGGGCGAATGTACGACGCAGAGTGCCCATACTTATTCCCGCGTGGTGGTCAGTGCAAAAAAAGACCAGAGGCCTACTCAGATCACATATCCAAACATGTTAGTGTCTTGGTAGCGCGCGGTGACGATCAATGATCCACGATATGTGGTCCCGTAGCCCTGTCTCCCGGACTTACGGCAAGGGCTAAGAATGCCCGGCCGTGCCGCGTAATTATCTCGCGGGCACCTTCCTGGTCAACCCGACTACACATCACTCGCGGGTACCCTTGGGTCCGACCCGTCTTTCACATTTCCTCACGGGTACCCTTGGGCCGACCCGTCTTTCACATGGTTATGTAGTGAATGTCAAAGTAACCATGTGTCCATACATCAAGGGGGGACCCGAGGAATCACCCTTGATGGATTCCACTTGATGCGACCGTCAAGGTGACCTGGGAGGAATCACCCTCCGTAACCCACAACCGACTAGCTACACTACAGAGTTATCATCAGGAGTGCGTTACGAGGTATCACCCTCGGCACTCGATAGTAGCTCTGCAGAGTCGTACAACTAAGGGGGGGTGAGGTGATGTGTCGGGCTCAGGGCTTGTCGATCATGTTGATCGAGTCTTTGATTCTCCGATGATGAAGCAGGAGCAACAGGGACAATGTGAGGGGTCACTGATGGATCACTAACCAACCTATCTAAGAATATAGGATAGACAGGTAAAGTACAATAGCAGGTTTCAAAAGCAGGCTATGCATCAGAATAGGAGCTATCAACAACAGTAGCAAAATCTAATGCAATCATGAGATAGAAGGAATGGGTGATATAGGAATGACCAAGGGTTTTTTCTTGCATGGATACTCTGCGGCAAGTGGCCGGACGTTAGTGGTGTAGTCGTACCCGGCAGCAGCGTCAGTCTCGGTGTCTACTGGAGAGAAGAGGGGGGAAGAAACAATAAATATAAAGCAAACAAATGCATCACAATGCATGACATGGCAATATGCAGTGCTAGGGGTGACCTAACGCAGTGCTACGTGTTACAGACGGAGCGGAAAAATATCTATTGATATTTTCCGAGTCTCGGGCATTTATCGGACAAATGAACCGGAGGGAAAAGCTCCATGTTCATCATGTTAGAGGCATGTGACATATGAACAGATTGCATATTCGGATTCGTTATTTTTTTTCTGATCATTTTTCATATATAAATTATTTTCATCCAAGCTATAGATTATTTTATACGATTTTTCAAAGTTTTAAACAATTTCTGGAATTTAATTTAAATAGAAAATAAAAGTGAAATTGCTATGGGTACACAGAGAGTGTACCCAGCTGTTTGCATGTGAGGCTGACAGTGGGTCCTATTGACAGATGAGTCAGCAGTCAACAGTCAACTGCTGACTTGTCACACTGACCAGGGGGTCCATCTGTCATAGAGTAGTACTTTAACAGAGTCTTATTAGATTATTTAACTAGATGGGGTCCACCAGTCAGTGTCTATTAGTTAAAATATCTAGGCAATTAGATTAAATAACCTAACTAATTAACAGGGGGTTAGGAGGGCTAATTAGGTAGTTAGCGGCCGGGGCCCACATGTCATAGGGCCAGACAACCCTCAAGGCTGGGCACGCACGGGCACGGGGCTCCGGTGGCCACGGCTAGCAGTAGCAGCGGTGTGCGCGGCAGCGGCGGCCGGAGCGGCGCGCAGCCGGCTGCGGGCGGACGGCGGCAGCGGCGCAGGCGGACGGTGGCAAGAGCGGGCGGCACGGGCGCGCGCGTGCCTACGAGGGGCGCAACTCATACGTCTCCAACGTATCTATAATTGTTTATTGTTCCATGCTGATATATTATCATTCTAGGATACTTTTTGGGTCATTATTTACCAATTTATAATATTTTTCAACACTAATCTATTGACCCAGTGCCCAGTGCCAGTTACTGTTTTCTGCGTGTTTTTTCCTTTTCAGGTTTACTGTACCAAACGAAGTCCAATTGCCACGAAACTTTTTGATGATTTTTTCTGGACTATATGAAGACCTAGAAGCTTCAGAAGGAAGCCAGGAGGTGCACGAGGGCCCCACCACACATCAGGGCGCGCCCTGATATGTGGTGGCCCCCTCGGGCGCCTCCCGACGTCCCTCTTCGTCCTATAAATTCTCGAATATTCTAAAAACCCTGGAGGCAGTCCCGAAACCCTTTTTCCGCCACCGCAAGTCTCTGTTCCGTCGCGAGGCCATCTGAAGCTCCGTTCCGGCACCCTGCCGGAGGGGGGATCAATTACGGAGGGCCTCTTCATCAACCTTGCTGCCCTCATGATGATGTGTGAGTAGTTCACCACAGACCTACGGGTCCATAGCTAGTACCTAGATGGCAATCTCTCTCTCTTATGATCTTCAATACAATTGTCATCGCATCTTCGCTTTGATCTATCCGATGTAATCCTATTGTGCGGTGTGTTTGTTGGGATCTGATGAATTGTGGGTTTATGTTCAGATTATTCATGAAAAGTATTTGAGATGCCTCTGAATTATATTATCTCTTAAGTTCATGATCATTATAGCTTCGTAATGCTCTCCGATCTATTGATATGCTTTGGCCAAGTAGATTGATATTTCATCAGTGGGAGTGGTGTGTTGTGGTAGGTTCAACCTGACGAGTTTCTATATCCCAGTGATAAAGTAGGGGACAAGATGCGTCTTTGTGTTGTTGCTACTAAGGATAAAACGATGGGGTTCATTCATATTGTTTTCGTTTACTTTGTCTATATCATGTCATCGTTCTCCAAGCATTACTCTGTTTTACTTAATACTCTAGATGCATGCTGGATAGCGGTCGATGAGTGGAGTAATAGTAATAGGTGCAGGTAGGAGTCGACCTATTTGCGTATGGACGTGATGGCTATATACACATGATCATTGCCGTGAAAATCGCATAACTATCCGCTTTTCTATCAATTGCCCAACAGTAATTTGTTTACCCACCGTATGCTGCCTACATGAGAGATGCCACTAGAGAACACTATGGCCCCCGGGTCTATTCACTTATATATTTGCAAACGCTATTATTACCTCGCTGCCTTTATTTACTTTTTATTTATTTTGATTTTATCAACAATTATCTACACAACTCATTTGCTTGCAAATAACAAGATCAAGGGGATTGACAACCCTCTTGCCCGCGTTTGTTGCAAGTTGTTTGTTCATTTGTGTGTAGCCGCTGAAGACGGTTGAGGATTGATATTCCTATTGGTTCGATAAAACTTGGTAGGGACACCACCAATTATTGTTAATGAAACAAATTTGACCTTGGAACATGTTATGCAAAGGCTTGATGCCATTGAGAAGAATATGATCACAAACAAACCAATTGAGGAGTTGGATAAAAAACTTCATAATCATATCACTCAACTTGGGTCACGGGTAGGAATAACTTCGAAAACCTTAAAGGAAAAAAGACACTACTATTGATGAGAGGATAGAACAAGGTTTGAATAGAATTGATAAAATGGAAGAGGTCATTGAAAAAGTAGGCTCTGCCTTCACACCTTCTAAAGTTAATGCTAGCGCCTCTCACAACAAAAATTGCAAGTTCATATACATTCCTAAGAGCATTAGTACACCTTCTACCCAAAGAAATGAGGATCTTAAGATGATTAGTGTTCACCCCAACTTTATAAATTTGATAAAAGATCCTATTGCCAAGCCTCCTATTTCCCCTATTATCCACGGTTATGTTACTGAGGAGCTTGATGCCAAAGATGACAATACTTGAAACTCTGCATTATGCCTAGCTAGGGGCATAAAACAATAGCGCTTGTTGGGAGACAACCCAATAGTTATCTTTAAATTTTTTGCTTAGAACTTTCTGTTTATTTTTAATAGTATGGTTATTGCCTCTGTAATGATTATGTTTTGTGCTTAAATTAGTGTTTGTGCCAAGTAAAGCCTTTGGGATGACTCACAAGATGAGTAGAATCGATGCTGAAACAAAACAGAAACTTTTGACTCCAGTACAGGAATTTCCATTTTTTACTGGAGCGTGATAATGATCTGAAATTTTTACACAGTGTTTCTATACAAATTTTCTAGGTTTTACTAATTTTTAAGAAATTTTAGAGTTATATAAGTATAGGGTCTCTACAGATTGCTACAGACTGTTCTGTTTTAAACAGATTCTGTTTTTGCTTGCATAGTTGCTTATTTTGATTATGCTATGGATTGTATCGGGGGTATAAGCCATGGAGAAGTTAGAATACAGTACCTATTATGCATTTATGAAATTTGAATCAATTTATAGCAGTACTTAAAGTATGCAATATGTTTCTTATACTAACGGATCTCACGAGGTTTTGTTGAGTTTTGTGTGATTGAAGTTTTCAAGTTTTGGGTGTTATCTTGATAGACAAAGGAATAAGGAGTAGCAAGAGCCTAATCTTGGGGATGCCCAAGGCACCCCAAGGTAATATTTTAAAGGATACTCAAGAGTCTAATCTTGGGGATGCCCCGGTAGGCATCCCCTCTTTCGTCTCAAATCCATCGGTATGTCACTTGGAGCTATATTTTTATTCGTCACATGATATGAGTTTTGCTTGGAGCGTCGTTTGCTTTAGTTTGCTTTTACTTTCAGTTTGCCACAATCATTGTTTGCTGGACACACCTATTTAAGAGATACACACCTTTATCATAATTTGTTAGAATACTCTATGTGCTTCACTTATATCTTTTGAGCTTAGTAGTTGCTATAGTACTTCACTTATATCTTTTTGAGCACGGTGGCGTGTAGATTTTAAAGAAATGATTTCACTCTCGTTCTTCACTTATATTTGTTTGAGAGTTAATAAATAGTGACAGTAATTTACATGGGTCATAAGGACTAGTCCAAAAATATTAGGTATTCAAAGAGTGATAATCAAAACCATCATGTAGCACATATAAAGAAATTGTGGGTTAATGATATTGATGTAGTAATATGAAATAGGTGTGAGTTCATAATTGTTAACCCATAGAAGTGTCGATATTAAGAGGGTTGACCTTTTTGTTCATCTAAAAAATAAAGAGGCATGGTGATGGTGTGTGAGCATTTCTATTCCTCGTTGAAATCCTAGTATTGTTTCGGGTCGGAAGCGCGTGATGGTTAACTCCTACCAACCTCTTCCCTCGGGGCATGCGATTAGTACTTTGATCTATGATAAACTAATAAAAATTTGCAATAAGTATATGAGTTCTTTATGACTAATGTGAAACCATGGACATACGCAATCTCACCTTTTCATAATTTGCTAGCCTCTTCGGTACCGTGCATAGCCCGTTCTCACCTTCAGGATCGGTGCAACTTTCGCCGGTGCATCCAAACCCCGTGACATGATACGCTCTGTTGCACATAAGTCTTATCATATCTTCCTCAAAACAGCCACCATAGCTACCTATCGTGGCATTTCCATAGCCATTCCGAGATATATTGCCATGCAAATTCCATCGTCACTTCACATGACTAGTTTGTTCATCGTCATATTGCTTTGCATGATCATATAGAGCTGACATGGTATTTATGGCAAAGCCACCGTCATAATGTTTTTGATACATGTCACGCTAGATCATTGCACATCCTGGTACACTGCCAGAGGCATTCATATAGATTCATATCTTCGTATCAGTACTCCATGTTGAATTGTAAGTAAATAAAAGTGTGATGATCATCATTATTAGAGCATTGTCCCAGTGAGGAAAGAATGATGGAGACAATGATTCTCCCATAAGTCGAGATGAGACTCCGGACGAAAATAAAGATGGGGAGGCCAAATGAGCCCACCATCCATTCAAAAAAAGGAGAGAGAAAATGAGAGAAGGGACTTTGCTACTATCTTTTACCACACTTGTGCCTCAAAGTGGCACCATGTTCCTCATGTAGAGAGTCTCGTGATATATCACTTTCATATGCTAGTGGGAATTACCTATTCATTATTACAAACTTGGCTTGTATATTCCTATGACGGGCTTCCTCAAATGCATGAGGTCTTCATGAGCAAGCAAGTTGGATGCACACCCCACGTAGCTTCATTTGAGCTTTCATACACTTATAGCTCTAGTGCATCATTTGCATGGCAATCACTACTCCTCGCATTAACATCTATCGATGGGCATCTCCATAGCCCGTTGATACGCCGAGTTGATGTGAGACTATCTTCTCCACTTCCTACCCCTTTGATATCTACCACCATATTCTATTCCACTCAAATGCTATGTCCAATGGCTCACGCTCATGTATTGCGTGAAGAATAAAAAGTTGATGCATATTGAAAAAGTACGAACCAATTGCCTGACTTGGACACCGTGGTGCTTAACATTTGTATTAATGTGGTGAAGATGGAGCCATGCCTTACTAATATAATAAGATGAATGGGGGGGGGGGTAAACATTTCTTAAGAATCGTATACTTTTAGGAATTAACAATTATGTTTCTTACACTTTGAATATTGTTGTGTTAATATTTGTTGATTCATCTTTTCTCAATGAGCATACCTGAATAAGATTACATAGTGGATAGCATGTCACATCAAAAATTCTGTTTTTATCATTTACCTACTCGAGGACGAGCAACTCATACGTCTCCAACGTATCTATAATTCTTTATTGTTCCATGCTGATATATTATCATTCTAGGATACTTTTTGGGTCATTATTTACCAATTTATAATATTTTTGAGCACTAACCTATTGACCCAGTGCCCAGTGCCAGTTGTTATTTTCTGCGTGTTTTTGCCTTTTCAGGTTTACTGTACCAAACGAAGTCCAATTGCCACGAAACTTTTTGATGATTTTTTCTGGACTATATGAAGCCCTAGAAGTTTCAGAAGGAAGCCAGGAGGTGCACAAGGGACCCACCACACATCAGGGCGCGCCCTGATATGTGGTGGCCCCCTCGGGCGCCTCCCGACGTCCCTCTTCAGCCTATAAATTCTCTAATATTCAAAAAAACCTGGAGGGAGTCACGAACCCCTTTTTCTGCCGCCACAAGTCTCTGTTCCGTCACGCGGCCATCTGGAGCTCTGTTCCGGCACCCTGCCGGAGGGGGGATCAATCACTGAGGGCCTCTTCATCAACCTTGCTGCCCTCATGATGATGTGTGAGTAGTTCACCACAGACCTACGGGTCCATAGCTAGTACCTAGATGGAAATCTCTCTCTCTTATGATCTTCAATACAATGGTCATCGCATATTCGCTTTGATCTATCCGATGTAATCCTATTGTGCGGTGTGTTTGTTGGGATCCGATGAATTGTGGGTTTATGTTTAGATTATTCATGAAAAGTATTTGAGATGCCTCTGAATTATATTATCTCTTAAGTTCATGATCATTATAGCTTCGTAATGCTCTCCGGTCTATTGATATGCTTTGGCCAAGTAGATTGATATTTCATCGGTGGGAGTGGTGCGTTGTGGTAGGTTCAACCTGGCGAGTTTCTATATCCCGGTGACAAAGTAGGGGACAAGATTCGTCTTTGTTTTGTTTCTACTAAGGATAAAACGATGGGATTCATTCATATTATTTGAGTTTACTTTGTCTACATCATGTCATCGTTCTCCAAGCATTACTTTGTTTTACTTAATACTCTAGATGTATGCTGGATAGCGGTCGATGAGTGGAGTAATAGTAATAGGTGCATGTAGGAGTCGGCCTATTTGCTTATGGACGTGATGCCTATATACACATGATCATTGCCGTGAAAATCGCATAACTATCTGCTTTTCTATCAATTGCCCAACAGTAATTTGTTTACCCACCGTATGCTGCCTACATGAGAGATGCCGCTAGAGAACACTATGGCCCCCGGGTCTATTCACTTATATATTTGCAAACGCTATTATTACCTCGCTGCCTTTATTTACTTTTTATTTATTTTGATTTTATCAACAATTATCTACACAACTCATTTGCTTGCAAATAACGAGATCGAGGGGATTGACAACCCTCTTGCCCGCGTTGGGTGCAAGTTGTTTGTTCATTTGTGTGCAGTCGTTGAAGACGGTTGAGGATTGATATTCCTATTGGTTCGATAAACCTTGGTTTCATAACTGAGGGAAATACTTATCCGCTTTATGCTGCAATTACCCGTTCCTCTTCATGGAAAACCCAACGCAGATCACAAGTATCAGCGACCAGGGGCGAGCCAGCACGCGCGGGCGGGCGATGCGGGGACGCGGACAGCCGGAAGCTAGCGCGGGAGCTCGGGCAAGAACAGGAGCTCCGGGCATGGCCATGGGAGGTCGCAGGCGGCGGCTACGGTGACGGATCGAGGAGGGCAAGACCGGGAATTGGGGGAGGGGCTCACCGCGGATCCGTAGGCATGCTCGGGGAGGGTCGGGGTGGACCGGAGGGGCGATGGTGACGGCGAGGCTGCGACGGCCGAACGAAGGAGACGACGACGGCGTCGGCTACACGGCGCCCCGACTTGCTCCAGTGCCCGGAACGGACGAGGTTGAGCGCTGCGAACCTCCTGGACGTGCTCCCGCACTCCGGAGACGCCGGTGACCGCGACAACGGCAGCGTGGCAACAGTCACCATGTGTTTTGCCGAGCTCAGATTCGAGCCAAATAGAAGGGGGACGGAAGAGATCGAGGGGGGGTGGACGAGGGCGAGCTAGGGTTCTTCTTAGACGCGTTTATAGGGAGGGGGCACGGATGGCCGCCACGCACGCCAAGGTGCGGCCATGGCCGTGGATGGCTGCCTTGCCTCTGTTCATTGAACAGAGTTAGGGAACATGGGTGCTTGTGGGCTGGGCCTCCCTGTAGCAACTAGAAGCCCAGGTACAGTAGCGTTTAGAGTTTTTCTATTTCTTTTTCTCTGATAAATACTTCAGACAGTATTTGCATTATAAAATGTCATCAGATGACTTTGCAAAAATGTGGAGCTTTGCTCATAAATAGCATTGCATTTTTCTGCACTGCCACAAAAAGTTTGTGGTTCATTTGAATAAGTTTGGATTTTCCATAATTTTGAAAGGTGTTTAAAAAATGCTTTTTGGCTCTATTTTAATTGCTAGGGTCCAAACCATCAAGTAGGTGATGTTGTTTTCCTTAACATAAATACTTTTGAATTATCTATAAAAATATGAACACTTTTAATTAAGTGTTAGAAGAAATATTTTCTGTACTTTATTTTGAATTCAATTTTGAGTTGAATTACTTCTTTAATTGCATTTTTTAATTATGACAGTATGATGACATGGCATATTAGCATGGGTTCACTGTAGCATGACACTGGGGGTGTTACAAAGCTCCAGGTGGACGAACTGTCGCAGTCGTCGACGAGGTAGTGGAGTATGCGCCCGTGCCTTCACGGCGATCGCGAGGAGCCGGCTGTCGTGGAGGAAGACAACCCCAGAGAGTGAGGGCGGCGGTGCTACAAACCGGAGGCAGATCCGCCCGTGGGCGCCGAGGCTTAGGACTTGCCCAACGCCGGTTAGTGGAGAAAGAGTGGAGCGGCTGTGAGTGGAGGAGGCGCAGAGATGTGAAGAGTGCGATGTGGACGGCACATGCGCCATGCTTAAATCATCGCGACCACGTGAACGGACGCCAGCCCGCTTCAATGTGGCACAACTGTTGGAGTTGGTTTCTAGAGACGACGTGTCCACATTGAAACAATGCCATCCGTCTGATTGTGTCGGTCAGGTCCGTCCTCTCGTCTGGTCACATCGCGTGATATCAATGTCGGTCGTTGCTGCTCTTGGACGGCATGGGAGGCACATTCATTGAAGAGAAAGCACGAGGGGGGGGGGGGGGGGGCACTTAGCCTACCCTTATTACGGATGAATGAAGAGTAATAATGATTTTAGAAAAAAGAAGATGAAATGTGATTATGTGACAAGAGAGGTCGGTCACTTTGTCTATGTCGTTAGGACGACCTTGTCAATCTTAAGATGATGCGTCGGTTCAGTTTTTTAAAGTGTTTATTATAAAGATAGGATGTGCATGCATGTGTTCATAGGACGAGTATATGTGCGATTGTATGTACTCTCTTAAAAAAACTTTTTGATTTGGGAGGCAAATCCACCCGTCTCGTCTCGAAGAGTTTAGCCTTGTGTTAAAAAAAAGTACCGGAAAGAGGAAAAAGAAACGTACTGTAGCTATCTCCGGCCCGGACCGAACCCAACCCCGACTCGCCCCCCCTCGCCGCACGCACAGGACCATAAGCCAGCAAGGTCGTCTCGCGCACCGCCGGCGGCCACCATGTCAGCGCGGGACCGGGAGACGATCGAGGCGCTCGCGCGCGTCGCGGCCGCGCTGGACGGGGCGGTGCTCGGCCTCGGCACGGCGGCGCTCGCGGCCGCGTCCCTGGGCAAGTACCTCGCCGCATCCGGGGCGCTCCGCCGCATCGCCGAGGCGCCGGCCGTCGCGATTCCCGACCTCCGCTACTCCCTCCTCGCGGGGCTCGGCGACGGCGAGTCGCGCCTCGCCGCCGTGCGGGGCCTCGTCCGCTCCCCGCCCGGGGGCACGTTCCTCACCCCACCTGGCTCCCGCGAGCACTGCGTCGTCACCAGGCACACCCAGACGGTGAGTTCCCAGATTCCTCTCTCGTGTCGACTCCCTAAGAGCAAGGGTTACGTGCTAGTGCTTTTTATGCGGCTGCTTGAGCAAGGTCAAGGATGTCAATGTTAATCTTATGTAAACCCTCGAGACAATGCTTTGAGGCTCCGATTGAGCAGAAGATATAGACAGCTTAGCTTTATGTGGTACTTCAATTTCTCATCGGTGACCAAGACATATGCGACTGTTTTAAGGTTTCGATTAAGCACAAGATACAGGCAGGTTTGGACATTTGGTTAACCGTGAATCTTTTGTTTAGTTTTAACCCTAGTTTGAAGTGCTACCGTGCTTTTTTTTTCCCGCAGAATTGCGATACTTGCAATTATCTATGGATGATTTTCCTTGTAATTTCTGGGAGTAGGATGGAAAATTTATCAGCTTCCGTGGTCCCTTCTCAAGAGGATAGTTTGGAGAAAGTGGAGTCTATTTGATAAGCACTTGCAGTTTTAGTTTCTGTTGCATCGGGAATTAAATGATTAACTTCATACATCTATCTAATTAGTGCTGCAACACCCAGCAGCGGTAACAAGGTCTTCTAGCTGTAAAGTGGCTGTAACCCTGTTATGCTTCCATGGGTTTGTATGCCTCTAGTAGAGCACCATTGTAAAACCTCAGGAAATGTGGCATGGGATGCGGTGTGATGCAAATTAATATGGAGGTTTGAAGTTAGCAAGTGACTAGAGGGCCTCATGATGTCATAGTCATTGGATGATAGGAAATTGTTCTAGAGTCTGAAATGAATTTAGGAAACTGCATCCTGGGTCAGTGAACTTGATAGACTTTTGAGCTTTGCTTAAATGCAGTTCCATCCAATAAGATTGTGTGCTGACTGCTGAATTTCTTATGGGTCTTTGTATAAACAGTGTCTTGGAATGAAGTTTTGGCTCCTGCAAGTGGCTGATTTAGATGCAAGTTCTAGAATATCACAATGCCGTTTGACTATTGTGTGAAGTTTCGCCTCGATACATAGTTGTTATTCACACAAGGGTCTGGATCTTGAAGTTTTCTAGTTTTCATGTATTTTATTTTATTTGTTATCATGATATATCCCTATGAGTGAAAAGTAAAATAGCACTTGTGTGCCCCAACCTTTTCTTATGGTTTTGCATTGCTCTTTAAACACACCATCGTGTACCCACTATGCTCTCCTTGTAGAGATGTCTAACTGGTGTAATGTGATCTTCTATATACTTTTGTAGTGCTTGTTCGGCGAATGGAGAGGCATCTTTGGATGGACTTTTGACCTACATGCTCTCTTTTTTAAATCATTGAAAGAGCAAATTATAACATCATCTAGATGGGTATGCTATCTACACTTGATAGTTGATATGCTTGCTGTTTCCGTAATCATTTTTACCTCTAATTTTACTGTACTTTTCCTTTTGAAAGGTTTCGTTTGGTCTTGTGGATCCTGCTTCCGAGAAATCAGGGGAAATGGTACATGTGAAGTTTGATGGGGCAGTTCATCAATCATTACCTCTTACAACTGTGTATCACAAGCTTATCCCAGTTGAGCAAAATTCTTACACATTGTTTCAGACTATCGTTGGCAATGGCTATCCGGTAAGCTATTGTGTTTGTATGCTGAAACAGATGTTTTTCTAGGCAGTGATCACCCTGTGGATTTCTTTTTATAGCTATTTGCTTATTTATATGACAGATTGCGTTATTGGACGAGGAAAAGATTCTTCCTATTGGAAAGGAGATTACAGCAATAGGATTATGTCGATTAAAGAATCGAAGTGTTGAGATCAGCTCGTGCCCAGAGCTTCCATATTTCTTGTAAGGATGCTATTTAGCCATAGGTTTCATATTCTTATTGGTGCCAGCCATCATAATTCTAGAACATCCACAGTTTATTATGCATGCTAAGGTCTTATTTTGTTCCGTGGATTTCTGTAACACTTTGCCTTGATTCAGGTCTGATCTGACCAAGGGTGAGATGGAAGCCGAGATGTCCTCACGTGCTAGATTCTTCTTCTGGGTTACTGTTGCTCTTGGAACTGTGTCAGTTGGCTTACTAGGCCATGCCATTTACAGGTACCATTTGTAACTTATGGAACAGGGTGGTGAACAAAATGTTTTGGGTGAATATTTCTTACTGTGAACTATCAAATGTGGCGTTTTCACCATTGCTGAAGGCTTTATTTACCGAACCTTGATTATTATGGGGATAATTGCAACTATATACTTCACGTTAAGCCTGATACGGTTCTTTTTGAGCTGTTCCATTTTCTTTTTTGTAGTCATGTTTTTGCGGATAATTTGATGTTTTTAATGATGCAGGTTATGGGAGAGAGTTAAACGGCACAGAGAGGCAAGAGAAGCTCAAGAAAGATTTCACGAGGCTGACAATGAAGATGATGCTGGAGAAAATGGTAGCGACAACGAGCCTGGAGAAATGGGAGATGGGCAGCTATGTGTCATATGCTTAAGGAAAAGAAGGCGGGCAGCTTTTGTTCCTTGTGGACATCTTGTCTGCTGTTGCAACTGTGCGAAAAGGGTGGAACTCATGGATGAACCATTGTGCCCTGTGTGTAGGCAAGACATCCAGTACATGCTCAGGGTTTATGACTCTTAAGGTAATTGAAAAACTTCATTCTTCTGGAGGGTTGACTCACGAACTCACTATATTTTTCTGACCTGTGGCATGTTACTTGAATTATAGCAATTGGAAATCTCTAGCTATGCCTTTTCTGTTTTTCTGTCTGTAACTTTGCTATCAACCCAACAACTGGATTTTGGTCAGACAACTCCTGATTGGTCTTTATCTAGATGGTTGGAGAACTTGTAGACATGTGCTCTTTCTTTCTGAATTTGTTTCCTTTGACATCCAATACATGCTTAAGGGTTTATGACTCTCATAGAAACCTTTGTTCTTAGTGCCCACTATATTTTCCTGATTATAGCTGTGGCATGTTATTTCAATTATAACAGGACTGAAAATCTTTACTGATGTCCTTTCTGGTTTTCGACATGTAAAGTACTGAGTCTTTGTGAGGCGACTCCTGATTTGGTCTTTATCTAGAATGGGTGTAGAGCCTGTTGACATGTGGTATTTTTAAAAATCGAATTTATTTCCATTGACTGGCAGAAACTGTTAGCAGATTCGACATTGGAATCGCTAGTGGCTTAGGCACAACATATTCTGTCACTCATTTAAAATGGACCTAACCAATTCAAGTTATCACTGAAGTTCTGGAAGGAGATTTGACCTTGTTTAATCTTATCACAGGTTCCTTGCTGATATGGCCCAAGCACCGGCAAAGTGGCGACTCCAACTGTCCATCCTCCTGTCCTGGGTGCTCTCCGTTTTTTGTTCCTAGTTTAGGTTACTGCTACTGTGAAAGTATGTGAATATAGGACTCTGCTAACCCTCAGAAACTAGGTTACCAGTACTTCCTAGTTTAGCCTGTGAATATGGGATTATGTATGATCTTTAGATGACCACGTGAACTTTGGCCCAGAATTTAAGGATTGCCAAGTTTTTTGTTGGTGTTGCATGGACATGCCTAGGGATGTAAGCGGACGGGTCCACGAAGTCTACGAATCGCCCGCATTCGTGTTTCTTGTATTAGCTTCATTTTTAAAAGCAACATTGAATAGTTTATTTTCACCTTTCTGGATAGTTTGAAATGTTATGTTTTCCCCTCGGCTGGTCACTTTTCTTTCCATTTACAGTCTCCATGCCCAGGTGCTGTTGGCGTTGGGCAAAAACATTTCTTCCTGGACGGATGCGAGTATCTTTGTGTGATGATGCGCAGCAATCATGGCCATGAAAAATCGAAACCACCTTAAAAATTCACGCTTTTTTATGTCAAAACGTTTCAGGTTTTTTAATGTCTTTGCTAGTATTCCCTTCGTCTCAAAATAAGTGACTCAACTTTGTACCAATTTTATACTAAAGTTAGTACAAAATTAAGTCACTTATTTTGTGACAGAGGGAATATTATTTTGGAATTTGACTGTTTATTCAGCTAGCTAGTAGTATCCTTTTGTGATGCTGCGCAGCAATGATGGCCATGGGCTCCCGCTCCACTCCCGGCGCCAACTTTAAGCCGTTGCTCGCTCCGCTCAACGGTCACCTCGCAGTCCCGCGCGCTCGGTATTTAACCCTCACCCCGACACACGTCTCGCCAAGAACAAACAAACGTCGTCGCAACACCACACGGCAGACAGCTCCAGCTCCAGCTCGGTGCAACTGCAATGGCGTCGAGCCCCAGCTCCAGCTCCAGCCTGAGGAGCTCCTACTCCTTCCCCAACCTGTTGCTGTGGCTGCTCAACTTCTCCCTGCTCGCCCTCGCCGCCGCCGCGCTCGGCCCGGCGCTGCTGCTCCGGCCCCGCCCGACGCCCTTCGGCTGGGCGCTCGTCTCCGTGCACGCCGCCACGCTGCTCTCGGCGCTCGCGTCCCTCTACACCCACCTCGCCCGCCGCCACCTCCCGGCGCACGCGGCCCTCGCGATCGCCGCGCTCTGCGGCCACGCGCTCGCCTCGTGGGCCCTGCTCCTCCGGCGCGACCGCAGCCTCGCGCTCCTCGCGTCGGCCAGGGACCGGAGGGAGCAGGTCGCGCTGGTGCTCCTGGAGGCGGCGCTGCTGCTGGCCATGTTCCTGGTGCAGGCCGTGGCGCTGGCGGCGGCCTGCGCCGTGGGCCGGCGGTGGGCGAGGGAGCACGAGGCGGCCGAGGCCGAGAAGGCGAGGAAGCGCAGGAGGAAGATGGCGCGCGTGCAGCAGGCAGAGTCGGCGGAGGCCGGCGCGGGCGCTGGGGCGATGGAGGAGGAGAAGGCGACGAGCGGCAACGTGGTGCTCCGGGGAAACGCCGAGGAGTGCTGAGACGAAGATGTAAATTAGGGGAAGGATGTCATGATGTGCTGTGTGTTTAGGCGCTGTCAGCTACTTTTGGTTCCTCGCACAGGTTTTATTCGTTTCAGAAATAGGGTAGTCCTTGAGCTTCTCTGCGTATCAATTGTTGTCTGAGCAACTTTCGCAAAGATTATTGTTGACAAAAGTTGTCCCGTCCCGTGTCCCAATTGGTTTTGCACATGTACAACTAGAGGATTCTCAGCCTAGATAGTCCCAGGACAGGCAGAGAAATCCCAAACAATGGCAGATTTATAACAGCCTACCTAAGCCACGGACCAGTCAAATAAGCACAGAATTTGTACACACAGACAGATTTCAGATTTCAGCGTTCTACAGAGGCTGTTTCTGCTCTTCTCAGCCTTTTCAGAAATTTTCAATTTGTTTTGATTGGGGTGCGCCGGCCCAGGCAGCAATGCAACGCCTGTGCAACACCCAAGGGCCCCAGCAGCAAGCTACTATGATGGGTCCTCCCCCATAAAAAATAAATTTAATATCATTATGAACATATGACCCACATATCAAATATTAAACTGATAAGAACAAATACTACTCTTGATCTTAGCCAAAAGGCCGAGAAAGATACGATTCTACCCGTTGCCCTGGGTCTGCTTATATAGTGCGTCTTCGCCTCCCTTCCGCTGTCCCTGGGCGAGGTGGGACTAAACGAAAGCGCTGCGCTAGGCGCTAGCACAGCAGAGACGCTCTCGGCTCGGTTCGTTGTTTCGGGGGCGAGGACCTGGTCGGTTTACTTGGGCCGTAGTTGAATAAGGCCGAACGTAGATGGGCTGCTGACTCCCTGGCCTGACAGGGGAACTGCACGTCCCTTGAGCCTTCATGCATAAATATTATTTTCTCCTAGAAGAAACGCATACATTATATTTTCTTGTTCCCTAAAAAATATTTATTCTTCTAGAAGAAACGCATGCATTATTTTTTGGAACAAAAAATAAAAATGCAGCATTTTGGTTCGGCACGGTGGAGGAGAAGGTGGCGAGGCACCACGATGATCTTTTGCTGTACAACATCAGTTGCAAGAATTGACTCGTATTTTTTTTTTTAAAAAGGAGGAAGACCCCCGGCCTCTGCATCTGGACGATGCATGCAGCCACTTTATTAAATGTTCACACAAGACCTTACAAAGTAATACAACAGTAAGACTAAAGCCACCGTCTAGGCAACATCTGTCGCTACTCCTATCCAATTGATGAAGGGATGCTGATAGTCTGGACCTAATACCAAACAGACCTCGCAGCCAAACCTAACATCTAAGACCTGAGGTCCCATCCAGAACGCCTGCCGGGTATGGGGCACCCACCGGTCCGGCGCACTCCTCAACCAGGACGCCTGCCGGGTATGAGGCCGCCGCATCCACCTGCCACCAATCCATCTTCAGAGCTGTGCTGCTGCATCTACCTTGCCCGGTCTAGCTGCCGTCGACGCCACCACGACGCCAGACCGCGTCACCCTCCTGCGCGAGTCCATCTCCACGCATCGGACGCCGAGTCACCACAGCGCCATGCCGCCGAGATCCGCCGCCATCAATGAGTGAGATGACGCACCGCTCCACCAAAGAATCCGTCCTCTGGTCCCTCGATCACGTGTGTACCTCCAAGAATGACGCCCCCAAGGGGGGAACGACACCAGTGCGCCGCCATCATCCGATCATCCGATCTAGGGTTTCCCCCGGAGGTAGCAGAGAGTGGCCTTGAACTTCTCCACAGCGATGCCTTCAAGAAGGGAACGATGCAGATAGCGCCGCCACCGCCGGCCTTGGCAGTAACCGAAAGCAAGTTTTCACCCAGATCTGTTCGAAGGAATCCAACTCCCGTACACGGCCGCCGCCGCCACCAGGCTGAGCACACGCCGCCGCCGGCACCTCCACGATGCCCAGAGGCCGCGAGACTCGCCGCCACCACGCCTGACAGGCAGCCACGGCCAGGCCCGAGCACCACCCAGATCCAATCTGGGGACAAGAGCCGTAGGCCGCGGCCGCTGTCTAGGCGGCACCACCAGACGGGGACAGACCCCCGGCCTCGCATTATTTCTGGATTTATTTTAGGATTTTCGGCAATGAGAATTCAGTGGGAGGAGACGTTTCCGTCGACGACGAGGCGCCTACGGTGACTTTGTAAATCTCAAGATGATATGTCGGTTCAGTCTCTCGAAGGTGCTCATAGGGGTAGGGTGTGCGTGTGTGCGTTCATATGGGTGAGTGTATGCGCGTGTATATGAGTACTTGTGTCTGTACTATGTTAAAAAAATGTGTTGAGACCATGGCAATTGTATTCACCAGATAAACATTACCTAAAAGAGAGGGTGTCATGGTGAAATCGAATTGAGGCAGTAGCGCTCCGACCGCGACGAGGATGGCCACTATGTTGTATGCCACCGACCAGGCAAAGTTCTGGTGAACTTTCGCCATGGTTGCTTTAGACAGTGACTAGTGGCCGGGACGCGCCCTGGGCGTATCTTTTAAGGCGGTCCGGTGCGCACCTATCTTGCTTATGCACATCTGCAGGTTTAGTATAATCCTTGATGGCATTTATGACCAAGCCTTCCTTCTTCTCCTTTTTATGGAGGTGTTGGGCCTCATCCAGCCGATAAATGTAGACGGCAGGGCGGGTCAGGCTCGCGACGTGTTCGGCCGGCGAGCTACTTGACATCAACTTTGACTCACCTCGGGAAACAACGTATATGAATGCGGCAAGCAGCGATGCTAGTGCCCACGTTCAGTTCCTCCCGAGGAGCCACACCGAGGCCATCACGGGCGGTCGTCGTGGCCGATGAAGAGAGGTTGTATTTCAAGCTCGATGACTACTGGCCATAGGAGTGCTACACGTATCTGCAAGACGCTTGGATGATGGGAGGAAGACTTGGCCATGGCGGGGAGGAAACTTGCATGCGTAAACCTGCCTAGGAGATTGATGAACAGAGTAAAGAGTGAACTATCTAAAATACCCCTAACTAATCAATATATTATTGAAAATATGTTGCAGTATTGGATAATCCGGGCCCTCTAACCACAAAAATGAGCGGCCCCAATAGACTTGATGTACCGTAAAAGGTCTCTAAAAATATAAGACACGACAATAGATTTGCATAACAATGCACGTTCAAATATAAAACAAGAGTAAATGAAACAAATCGATGGTTAACGTAACTAAAACTAGGTCCTATTTTTCTGAACCAAACATCAAGTAAACAGTAGTAGTCACTCATAAATTATTTGACTAAGATATGTTCATGGTATCTGATACGTCCATTTTGCATCATGATTTCCTACTGTTATTTATTATATTTGTTGAATAATAATGCTTTAGGGAGTGATTCTAATGCCTTTTCTCTCATAATATGCAAGGTTTACACAAAGAGGGAGAATATCGCCAGGTGGAATTCTAGACCTGAAAAAAGCACATCAGAGGTACCTATTCTGCACATCTTCAATGGAGCTGAAACTTTACGGAGATTATTTTTGAAATTAATAAAAAATACTGGAGCAAAGAACTACCGGAGGGGGCCACCCTGGTGGGCACAAGACACCAGGGCGCGCCAGGCCCCCCTGGGCGCGCCCTGGTGGGTTGTGCCCTCCTCGGCCCACCTCCGGTGCCCATCTTCTGGTATATAATCACTTTTGACCTAGAAAAAAATAAGAGGAGGACTTTCGGGACGGAGTGCCGCCGTCTCGAGGCGGAACTTGGGCAGGAGCACTTTTGCCCTCCGGTGGAGCGATTCCGCCGGGGGAACTTCCCTCCCGGAGGGGGAAATCGGAGCCATCGTCATCACCAACACCCCTCTCATCTTTGGGAGGCCAATCTTCATCAACATCTTCAACAACACCATCTCCTCTCAAACCCTAGTTCATCTCTTGTGTTCAATCTTTGTACCGGAACCTCAGATTGGTACCTGTCGGTGACTAGTAGTGTTGATTACCTTGCGTAGTTGATTACTATATGGTTTATTTGGTGGAATATTATATGTTCGGATCCATTATGCTATTCAATACCCCTCTGATCTTGAGCATGATTATTACTTGTGAGTAGTTACCTTTGTTCTTGAGGTCACAGGAGAAGTCATGTTGCAGGTAATCATGTGAATTTGATATGTGTTCGATATTTTGATGATATGTATGTTGTGATTCCCTTAGTGGTGTCATATGAACGTCGACTACTTGACACTTCACCATTCATGGGCCTAAGGGAATGCATTGTGGAGTAGTTATTAGATGATGGGTTGCTAGAGTGACAGAAGCTTAAACCCTAGTTTATGCGCTACTTCGTAAGGGGCTGATTTGGATCCAGACGTTTAATGCTATGGTTAGATTTTATCTTAATACTTTTCTCATAGTTGTGGATGCTTGCGAGGGGGTTAATCATAAGTGGGAGGTTGTTCAAGTAAGAACAACACCCAAGCACCGGTCCACCCAAATATCAAATTATCAAAGTAGCGAACACGAATCAAACCAACATGATAAAAGTGACTAGATGAAATTCCCGTGTACCCTCAAGAACACTTTGCCTATTACTAGAGATTGTTCTGGCCCGTCCTTTGCCACAAAAGGATTGGGCTACCTTGCTGCACCTTATTTACCGTTACCGTTACTTTCTCGTTACCAATTACCTTGCCATCAAACTATCTGTTACCTACAATTTCAGTGCTTGCAGAAATTACCTTGCTGAAAACCGCTTGTCATTTCCTTCTGCTCCTCGTTGGGTTCGACACTCTTACTTATCGAAAGGACTACGATTGATCCCCTATACTTGTGGGTCATCAAGACTCTTTTCTGACGTCGTTGCTGGGGAGTGAAGCGCTCTTGGTAAGTGGAAAACGGTAAGGAAAAACTTATACTACGTGCTGAAATTTATTGTCACTTGCTACTATGGAAAACAATCCTTTGAGGGGTTTGTTCGGGGTATCTTCACCTCGACCGGAACCACCATTAGTTGCCCCTCAACCTACTGCACCTACTGAAAATATTGGTTATGAAATTCCTTCGGGTATTGTAGAATAACTGCTTGCTAAACCTTATGCAAGAGATGGAACTGAACATCCTGATATGCACCTTTTATATGTGAACGGAATTTGTGGATTATTCAAGCTTGCAGGTTTACCCGGAGATGAAGCTAAGAAGAAAGTTTTCCATTTATCTTTGAAGGGAAAAGCATTTACATGGTATAGGCTATGCGATGATCTTGGGTCGTGGAACTAGAATCGTTTGCAATTGGAATTCCACCAAAAGTTTTATCCCATGCATCTAGTTCATCGTGATCGGAATTATATATATAATTTTTGGCCTCATGAAGGAGAAAGCATCGCTCTAGCTTGGGGGAGGCTTATGTCAATGTTATACTCATGCCCCAATCATGATATCCTGAGAGAAGTTATCATTCATAATTTTTATGCTCGGCTTTCTCATAATGATCAATCCATGCTCGATACTTCTTGTGCTGGTTCTTATATGAAGAAGACTATTGAATTCAAGTGGGATCTCTTAGAAAGAATTAAATGCAATTATGAAGATTGGGAACTTGACGAAGGTAATGAGTTAGGTATAAAGCTTGAGTTTGATTGTGTTAAATCTTTTATGAATACCGATACTTTTCACAAGTTTAGCACTAAATATGGACTTGACTCTGAGATAGTAGCCTCTTTCTGTGAAGCATTTGCTACTCACGTTGATCTCCCTAAGGAGAAGTGGTTTAAATATCACCCCCCTATTAAAGAATAAATTAAAGAACCAGTCATAGCTAAAGATGAAACCATCATTTACAATGTTGATCCAGTTGTGCCTACCGCTTATATTGAAAAACCACCTTTCCCTGTTAGGATAAAGGAACATGCTAAGGTATCAACTGTGGTTCGTAAGAGTAATATAAGAGCACCTAAGCCCCTTGAACAAATTAAAGTAGAACCTAGTGTTGCTATGGTTAAAGATCTCTTGGTAGAAAATATTGATGGGCATGTTATCTACTTCTGGGATGAAGCTGCTAGAATTGCTAAACCCGATGAAAAAGATAAACATAGACCCATAGAAGGCATGCATGTTGTCTCAGTTAAAATAGGAGATCATTGCTATCATGGTTTATGTGATTTGGGTTCTAGTGTGAGTGCTATCCCTTTTACCTTATACCAAGAAATTATGGATGAAATAGCACCTGCTGAAATAGAAGACATTGATGTTACTATTAAACTTGCTAATAGAGACACCATCACACCACTTGGGATTGTTAGAGATGTTGAAGTCTTGTGTGGGAAAGTAAAATACCCTACTGATTTTCTAGTTCTTGGTTCCCCACAAGATGACTTTTGTCCCATTATCTTTGGTAGACCTTTCTTGAGCACCGTCAATGCTAAGATAGATTGTGAAAAACAAATTGTCGGTGTCAATTTTGGTGGTGTGTCTCATGAGTTTAATTTTTCCAAGTTTAGTCGACAACCTCGTGATAGAGCGTTATTAATAAGGATGAAATAATTGGTCTTGCTTCTATTGCCGTGCCTCCTACTGATCCATTAGAAGAATATTTGCTTGACCATGAAAATGATATGCACTTGCGTGAGAGAAATGAAATAGATCAAATTTTCTTTGAACAACAACCTCTCCTGAAACACAATTTGCCTATTGAAACTCTTGGAGGTCCTCCTCCACCTAAAGGTGATCATGTGTTTGAATTAAAGCAATTGCCCGATACTTTGAAGTATGCTTATCTTGATGAGAAAAAGATATATCCTGTTATTATTAGTGCTAACCTTTCAGAACATGAAGAAGAAAGATTATTAAAAGTTCTAAGGAAGCACCGGGCTGCTATTGGACATACTCTTGATGATCTTAAGGGCATTAGTTCCACTCTATGTCAGCACAAGATTAATATGGAACCTGATGCTAAACCCGTTGTTGATCATCAACAGCGATTAAATCCTAAGATGAAAGAAGTGGTAAGAACTAAAATATTAAAACTTATGGAAGCAGGTATAATTTATCCCATAGCTGATAGTAGATGGGTAAGTCCCGTTCATTGTGTCCCTAAGAAAGGAGGTACTACTGTTGTTCCTAATGATAAAAATGAACTCATTCCACAAAGAATTGTCACTGGTTATAGAATGGTAATTGATTTTAGAAAGTTAAATAAAGCTACTAGAAAAGATCATTACCCTCTGCCTTTTATTGATCAAATGCTAGAAAGATTATCTAAGCATACACAATTTTGTTTTCTGGATGGATATTCTGGTTTCTCTCAAATACCTGTGTCACAATCCGATCAAGAGAAAACCACCTTTACTTGCCCTTTTGGAACCTATGCTTATAGATGTATGCCTTTTGGTTTATGCAATGCACGTGCTACCTTTCAAAGATATATGACTGCTATATTCTCTGATTTTTGTGAAAAGATTGTGGAGGTTTTCATGGATGATTTTTCCGTTTACGAGACTTCTTTTGATGATTGCTTAAGCAACCTTGATCGAGTTTTGTAGAGATGTGAACAAACTAATCTCGTCTTGAATTGGGAGAAGTGCCACTTTATGGTTACTGAAGGTATTGTCTTGGGGCATAAAATATCTAAACGAGGTATTGAGGTGGATAAAGCTAAAGTCGATGCAATTGAGAAAATGCCATGTCCTAAAGATATTAAAGGTATTCAAAGTTTCCTTGGTCATGCTGGTTTCTATAGGAGGTTCATTAAAGACTTCACTAAAATTTCTAGGCCTCTTACTAATCTTTTGCAAAAGGATATCCCTTTTGTTTTTTATGATGATTGTGTGGAAGCCTTTGAAACACTCAAGAAAGCCTTAACCTCTGCACCTATCGTTCAACCACCTGATTGGAACTTGCCTTTTGAAATTATGTGTGACGCTAGTGATTATGTTGTTGGTGTTGTTCTAGGACAAAGAGTTGATAAGAAATTGAATGTTATCCACTATGCTAGTAAAACTCTAGACAGTGCCCAACGAAATTAAAAAGAATTTTTAGCAGTTGTGTTTGCTTGTGATAAATTTAGATCCTACATTGTTGACTCCAAAGTTATTGTTCACACCGATCATGCTGCTATAAAATATCTTATGGAAAAGAAAGATGCTAAACCTAGACTCATTAGGTGGGTTCTCTTGCTTCAAGAATTTGATTTACATATCGTTGATAGGAAGGGAGCTGAGAACCCCGTAGCTGATAACTTGTCTAGGTTAAAAAATATTCTTGATGACCCACTACCTATTGAGGATAGTTTCCCTGACGAACAGTTAGCTGCAATAAGTGTTTCTCAAAACACCCCGTGGTATGCTGATTATGCTAACTACATTGTTGCTAAATATGCACCACCTAGCTTCACATACGAACAAAAGAAAAAAAATTCTTCTATGACTTAAGACATTACTTTTGGGATGACCCGCATCTTTATAAAGAAGGAGTAGATGGTATTATTAGACGTTGTGTACCTGAGCATGAACAGGGACAAATCCTACGGAAATATCATTCTGAAGCTTATGGAGGACATCATGCGGGAGATAGAACTGCTCACAAGGTATTGCAATCTGGTTTTTATTGGCCTACTCTCTTCAAGGATGCCCGTAAGTTTGTCTTGTCTTGTGATGAATGTCAAAGAATTGGTAATATCGGTAAGCGTCAGGAAATGCCTATGAATTACTCACTTGTTGTCGAACCATTTGATGTTTGGGGTTTTGATTATATGGGACATTTTCCTTCTTCTAATGGGTACACTCATATTTTGGTTGCTGTTGATTATGTCACTAAGTGGGTAGAAGCTATTCCAACTAGTAGCGCTGATCACCACACCTTCATTAAAATGCTTAAAGAGGTTATCTTTCGAGGTTTGGAGTCCCTAGATATTTAATGACTGATGGTGGTTCACACTTTATTCATGGTGATTTCCGTAAGATGCTTGCTAAATATGATGTTAACCATAGAATTGCATCACCCTATCATTCTCAATCTAGTGGTCAAGTTGAACTTAGCAATAGAGAAATAAAATTGATATTACAAAAAACTGTCAATAGGTCTCGAAAGAATTGGTCTAAGAAATTAGATGATGCACTTTGGGCCTATAGAACAGCTTATAAAAATCCTATGGGTATGTCTCCATACAAAATGGTATATGGAAAAGCCTGCCATTTGCCTCTAGAATTAGAACATAAAGCATTTTGGGCAATTAAAAAACTCAACTATGATTTCAAACTTGCCGGTGAGAAGAGGCTATTTGATATTAGCTCACTAGATGAATGGAGAACCCAAGCCTATGAAAATGCCAAACTATTCAAAGAAAAAGTAAAAAGATGGCATGACAAAAGAATCCAAAATTGGGAATTCAAAATAGGAGACTATGTTCTTTTGTTCAACTCTCGTTTAAGATTTTTTGCAGGTAAGCTTCTCTCCAAATGGGAAGGACCATATATTATCGAAGAGGTTTATCGTTCTGGAGCTATCAAGATTAATAATGCCGAAGGTACTAACCCGAAGGTGGTCAATGGACAAAGAATTAAGCACTATATCTCAGGTACGCCTATTAACGTTGAAAGCAATGTTATCCAAACCATGACACCAGAGGAACACATAAAAGAAATTTTCCGGAACACTCCAGAATTCTGAAAAATAGGAGGTACGTGATACGGTAAGTAAACGGACTCCGAAAAATCCGCAAAATTATTTTTTGTTAGTTTTGGAATATTAGAAAATTTTAGAAATTAAGAAATAAACTGGAAGGTGATCGAGGTGAGCACGATACACCAGGGCGCGCCCTGGTGGGTTGTGCCCACCTCGGACACCTTCCCGACTCCGTTTTCCTTCCATATGCTTGTTTTCCAAGAATAAAAATTCTCTATATATACCCCCGGCATTTTGTACGACCACATCGCAGAAAAATCCTCTGTTCTTGTTTCGTGCTATTTTCTCGTCAGATCTAGATCTCCATGGCTCCACCAAGCTCCTCCAAGGACAAGTTCTTCGAGAAGGTCATCAACCCGTACTTACCGGAGGTGATGAAGCACCCTCAAGCCATTGAGATGCGTGAGGGGGTGCTCCACATCCGCGATGTTCAGGGACCCAAGAGGACCGGAAGCATGGAGGCTAGGCTCGAGGCGATGGAACAAGAAATCTTCAAGTGCCAAAAGATGGTGGAGCGTGGACTTAGTGCCAATCACTCCATGATCACGGAGTTCACCCGTGATCAGATGGTGGATGGTCGGTCTGTGAAGGACATCATCTCCACCCTCAACGAGCAAATTAATTTTCTGCAAAGCCAAATTTATGATCTTCAAAACCAAGTTTTTGAATATGAAGCAAGATTTAAAGGTATGAGTTTAGCTGCCAGTTGCAGGACTCAAGGGACTCTTGCGTCAACTTTTGATGGGGAGCCCTTGCCCTGGAAGCTGGAGGACAAGCCTACCACCTCATCACCACCACCACCAAAGGAGACTTGAGCACACGGGTATGGGCACTCCCCTTGGCTTGAGCCAAGCTTGGGGGAGGTGCCCCGGTATCGTATCACCATCACTTTTATTCACCTTTACCTATTTTAGTTCGATCTTTAGTTTTCCTTTGCTTTAGTTGAATAAATTTTTAGCATGATCTATTTTCGTGTGTTAGTTTCGTGGCCTATCTATCTATGTAATCGAGTGAGAGTTATATAATAAAGTTTAGTTTGAGTTTTTGCCTCTCTACTTTCTTGTTGCAATCAAAATAAAGTAAAAATAAATAAATGAAAAGAATCATACGCTAATCTTATGGTGAGTAATGACATCACATAAGGAAAAGTATAAGTAGTAAAATTTATTGGAGATTGACAAACATAGCATTGGTCAATGATGCAATTCATGAAAGAATTAATAAGGGAAGAGAAGATTCACGTGCAAATACACTATCTTGGACATCTTTTATGATTGTGAGCCCCCATTAAATATTATATGTCAAAATTGTTGACGTTGGACAAGGAAGACAACGTAATGATTTATGCTTGTTCATATCCACATAGAGGTTATATTGTCATAGATCCTTCAACATGTGGTGCTTGCTCAATATCTTTGCTAGCCAAAAATTCCGCACTAAGTAGAGATACTACTTGTGCATCCAAAAACCCAAAGCCAAATTCATTCTTTGAGAGTCCACCATACCTACCTACGGATCGAGTAAGATCCTTCAAGTAAGTTGTCATCGGTGCAATAAGGCAATAAAAATTGCTTCTAAAAGTGTTTTGATCAATTAGTGTAAGAGAAAATTGAGCGCTATACGAACTTATGATGGCAAAGTAATAAAAGCGACAGACTGCATAATAAAGGTTGCTATCATAGGGGGCAATATAGCGTGACGTTCTTTTACATTAAGGGATTAGGCATACAAACCAAAAAGCGCATGACAACCCCTGCTTCCCTCTGCGAAGGGATTATCTTTTACTTTTATGTATTTACTTTTATGCAAGAGTCAAAGTATTCTTCCCTATTCCTTTTTACTTTTTCCTTTTGCAAGCATCATGTGGTGAGGAAAGATCTAGGCACATATATCCAGTTGGATATGGGTGGGCATGAGTTATTATTGTTGACATCACCCTTGAGGTGAACACGTTGGGAGGCGAAACTACAAGCCCCTATCTTCCTATGTGTCCGGTTGAAACTTTTTGCTCATGGGTATGCTGTGAGTGTTAGCAATCATAGAAAACTAAATGATGGTTGAGTATGTGGACTTGCCAAAAGGCTCCGACATGAGACCATTCCTGAAAATATGATGAATTGTAGTTGCAAAGTTGACTGAGAATAGTTTGTTGGTTTTCAATAAGGTTTATGCTTTACACTTCTATGTTGTGATGAATTGTTACTTGTGCATGAGAAGTTATATGATGAAAGTATATGAATAAGTTTTATGATAGAGTTTGTTGCTGTTATGATAATAAGCATGATGCTTCTATGTCCGTATTTTGTTTTTATCGACACCTCTCTCTCTCTCAAACCATGTGGACACGCTTTTCAATTTCGACTTTTCGCTTGAGGACAAGCAAGGTCTAAGCTTGGGGGAGTTGATACGTCCATTTTGCATCATGATTTCCTACTGTTATTTATTATGTTTTGTTGAATAATAATGCTTTAGGGAGTGATTCTAATGCCTTTTCTCTCATAATATGCAAGGTTTACACAAAGAGGGAGAATACCGGCAGTTGGAATTCTGGACCTGAGAAAAGCACATCAGAGATACATATTCTGCACATCTTCAATGGAGCTGAAACTTTACGGAGATTATTTTTGGAATTAATAAAAAATACTAGAGCAAAGAACTACCGGAGGGGGCCACCCTAGTGGGCACAAGACACCACGGCGCTCCAGGCCCCCCTGGGCGCGCCCTGGTGGGTTGTGCCCTCCTCGGCCCACCTTCGGTGCCCATCTTCTGGTATATAATCACTTTTGACCTAGAAAAAAATAAGAGGAGGACTTTCGGGACGGAGCACCGCCGTCTTGAGGCGGAACTTGGGCAGGAGCACTTTTGCCCTCCGGCGGAGCGATTCCGCCGGGGGAACTTCCCTCCCGGAGGGGGAAATCGAAGCCATCGTCATCACCAACATCCCTCTCATCTTTGGGAGGCCAATCTTCATCAACATCTTCAACAACACCTTTTCCTCTCAAACCCTAGTTCATCTCTTGTGTTCAATCTTTGTACTGGAACCTCAGATTTGTACCTGTGGGTGACTAGTAGTGTTGATTACCTTGCGTAGTTGATTACTATATGGTTTATTTGGTGGAATATTATATGTTCAGATCCATTATGCTATTCAATACCCCTCTGATCTTGAGCATGATTATTACTTGTGAGTAGTTACCTTTGTTCTTGAGGTCACGGGAGAAGTCATGTTGCACGTAATCATGTGAATTTGATATGTGTTCGATATTTTGATGATATGTATGTCATGATTCCCTTAGTGGTGTCATGTGAACGTCGACTACATGACACTTCACCATTCATGGGCCTAAGGGAATGCATTGTGGAGTAGTTATTAGATTATGGGTTGCTAGAGTGACAGAAGCTTAAACCCTACTTTGTGCGCTGCTTCGTAAGGGGCTGATTTGGATCGAGACGTTTAATGCTATGGTTAGATTTTATCTTAATACTTTTCTCATAGTTGCGGATGCTTGTGAGGGGGTTAATCATAAGTGGGAGGTTGTTCAAGTAAGAATAGCACCCAAGCACCGGTCCACCCACATATCAAATTATCAAAGTAGCGAACACGAATCAAACCAACATGATAAAAGTGACTAGATGAAATTCCTGTGTACCCTCATGAACCCTTTGCCTATTACTAGAGATTGTTCTGGTTTGTCCTTTGCCACAAAAGGATTGGGCTACCTTGCTGCACCTTATTTACCGTTACCGTTAATTGCTCGTTACCAATTACCTTGCTATCAAACTATCTGTTACCTACAATTTCAGTGCTTGCAGAAATTACCTTGCTGAAAACCGCTTGTCATTTCCTTTTGCTGCTCGTTGGGTTCGACACTCTTACTTATCGGAAGGACTACGATTGATCCCCTATACTTTTGGGTCATCAGTATCAGGTTGTACATGATGTTGATGGGGATCGAATTTAGTTGTGTAGCTCATTGTATTTTTTTTCCTCACCGGCATTCATCTAGACAACGGGTGGCGATGGTCTCAGTCTTGGCTTGCCTGCCCTGGGTGCCCATGACAAAGAAGATGCCCGCGGGATTGCCAGAGATGTTCTGCTATTGCCAGAGGCCACCGTTGGATTCAAAGAAGGCCTTCATCAGCACCGCCATCATATCGAACCGCGTCATGAAGCCAAGCAGGATGCTAGCTTGCTCGTCGTGATGACGGGGTGGTCAACTTTGTTTCTTTGGGGCTGAAAGTATTTGCCGAGGTCTTCCCGCGTAGCTTTTCGACTTTCCAACAAAAACATGTAGTGATATACGATCAAAAGCAAAATTAAATTATTACCTAAAGATAGCATAGTGGTAGTGTGCTTTAGGCTTTAAATTTTTTATGAACATTGGGTAAGCATGATTGTGACATGAAAAGGGATCAAAGTGAATGTGAAACACTTTTTGATATAGTTATGAATTGTAAGAATGTGGTTAGCATTCAGTAAACTCACTAGGTTTTTTTTGATAATATTTTATTCTTCCTTCCCTAACCGAAATTCCATCTAATGAAGGGAAGAAAGAACATCGGTACTGAAAGACTGAAACTTCCAATCCATTTCCAACATCAAATCAGAGATAAACTAGAATCATCGTACTGCCAACTATAACAATCAATGAAATATGAATTTTATGTTGTTCCTCTTGCAATCCAGGATAAAGCACCACCATTCAAATATTTTGTATAGTTTCAAAATGCTCTGTTGCCATCTCATGTTTATATTTTCTTTTACCATCTCATGTTTTGTTGGAGATATGCCCTAGAGGCAATCATGTGATGATTTCATTTCCTATGTATTCATGAGTATTTTGTATTGTCCTTGAACATCATCAGTGGTATGTATCAATAAGTATGTGACTTATTTGTGAGACTATATATTGTATGATGATTGTTCTAAGAGTCCCTAGTTGTTAAGGTTATGCGGACACATATCCTTTACTAGTATACGATTCAGTTGATGACTATGTTTCACAAGTCATGTGCATAGAGATGCTAAACTGATAGTATGGACTCGGAGATTGAGATCACTGAGTCGGACAGACCCACTTTGAGACACAGCGAGATATTGTCATCTGTTAGTCTCAAGTACAATGTATATGCCATGTCCTAGACCTGAGGTCCTCGCATGTTCTCGGGATGAGGATCGACTTACTTAGGGTCTATCAAACTCTACTCCATAACTGGGTAGTTATAAAGGTAGCTTTCGGGTGAGTCATGAGACATGCCGCGAGACATGGTTGACCAAGATGGGATTTGCCCCTTCGTAAGGAGAGATATTCTCTGGGCCCTCTTGAGTGATCAGATTCAGAAAGCATGGCCATGCGACATGGGTTAAATGCTAACCTGTCGTGGTTTTATCACGACAGATGTCCTAGTGAAAGGACTTAGGGGTGAAACCATTGCAACGGTGATTAACTCGAAGGGGTTGGTCGGGATGAAAGACACGGGTTTACCCAGGTTCGGCCCCTCACGAAGGAGGTAAAAGCCTACGTCCTGCTATGTGTTGTATTGATTGGGTATCAATTACAAGGGAGCGGATTCGTTTGACCTAGCTCTTGATCAATTGTTTCGTACCTTAAGCCGCCCAGGGAATTCGCCTTTATATACACAGGTCGAGGCCCTGGGCTTACAAGAGTCCGGGCCGGGTTACACCTCATAACCGACCTTATCTCTAAGTCGCCTTGTCTTCTCTGGCAAGCCGTCTCTGGGCGGCTTATGCCTCCGGGTCATACTATGCCATCTGGCCCTGGGCCTCTGTCCGGCCCGCCTGGTAAGTCACCTCCAGGCTTGCCTCGGTATTCAGGCCTGTTTAAGGCCTTATTGCTAAGTCGCCAACTTCCTAACCCGGCCCACCTAGGCGGGTTATACCACGGGGTTATATCCCCAACATTAGGCCCCAGATTGATTTGAACTTGTTCATGTCAATCTTCAAGTCTTCTGGTTGGCGAGTCTCGTGTCTCCTTTACTCATTTAACCTAAAATACATCTTCATGACCCGCCATATAAAATGGATGACGCCATCTCTGATAAATCCAGAAAATCTTCATGATATCACAACGGATCTTTGCATTAACTAGTCATTCCAAAAATCGAGGCGCTTCCTTAGTCAATCTTTATCATGCCTCCTCAATTCTCGCGTTGGACTGTTGTTGTTCCATCTCTTTCCTTCCTTATAAATAGGCACGGGGGGGGGGGCATTCCTTTCACTTTCCCCCGCTGTCGTTCCCTCTTATTCTTCCTCCAAGACTCCGCGCGACCGAAGCTCCGCCAGCCCAGCCGGACCGCGCCGTCCACCTCACCGAGGCCGCTGCATCAACCTGTTGTGACCAGAGCTCGTCGGCACATGCCCGCACTCCTTGCGTCTTCTCAGGTTCCGCTCTTCATCTCTCTTAGATCTACATTAGGTCGCCGGAGTTCTTTAGAGTCCGTCACCGTTCGTCGGCGTTCATGCCATTACCTAAGAAAAGAATCATATTTTATCTTGGAAATGCTAGTAAAATCGCGCGATGCCTTGTTTAGGCATCCAGAATAGATCGCTTCTTCCCAAAATCAGCGCATTGCCTGTCAGTTCTTCCATTACTGTTTTTAGGGTTAGCAATTATTCCCTTTTTATCTTCATCCGTAGATCCATAATTGTAGCTGTAACTTGCGAAACTTGTTTGCCCACACTTTATAGTATTTTCAGTATTCACTGAGCTATTGACCCGCCACCATGCTGTCGGCTGATACGTCTCCAACGTATCTATAATTTTTGATTGTTCCATGCTATTATATTATCTGTTTTGGATGTTTTATATGCATTAATATGCTATTTTATATTATTTTTGGGACTAACCTATTAATCTAGAGCCTAGTGCCAGTTTCTGTTTTTTCCTTGTTTTTGAGTATTGCAGATAAGGAATATTAAATGGAGTCCAAACGGAATAAAATCTTCGGAATGATTTTTCTTGGACAAGAAGAAACCTGCCAGACTTGGAGATGAAGGCAGGAGACCTGCCGTGTGGCGACAAGCCACAGGGGCGCGCCCTAGGGGGGGGGGGCGCCCCCTGGCTTGTGGCCCCACGACAGCCCTCCTAACCCTATTCTTCGGCCTATAAATTCACAAATATTCCCTGGATACACAAGGGAGCCATGAAAATACTTTTCCGCCGCCGGAAGCCTCTGTTCCCATGAGATCCAATCTTGGAGCCTTTTCCAGTAATCTGCCGGAGGGGGATTCGATCACGGAGGGCATCTACATCAACTCCATTGCCCCTCCGATGATGCGTGAGTAGTTTACCACAGACCTTCGGGTCCATAGCTAGTAGCTAGATGGCTTCTTCTCTCTCTTTGTTCTTCAATACCATGTTCTTCATGATCTTCATTGAGATCTATCCGATGTAATACTCTTTTGCGGTGTGTTTGTCGAGATCCGATGAATTGTGGGTTTATGTTCAGATTATCTATGAATATTATTTGAGTCTTTTCTGAATTCTTATATGCATGATTTCATATCTTTGCAAGTCTCTTCGAGTTATTGGTTTGGTTTGGCCAACTAGATTGGTAATTCTTGCAATGGGAGAAGTGCTTAGTTTTGGGTTCAATCTTGTGGTGTCCTCACCTAGTGACAAAGTAGGGGTAGCGAGGCACGTATTGTATTGTTGCCATCGAGGATAAAAAGATGGGGTTTTCATCATATTGCTTGAGTTTATCCCTCTACATCATGTCATCTTACCTAATGCGTTACTCTGTTCTTCATGAACTTAATACTCTAGATGCAGGCAGGAGTCGGTCGATGTGTGGAGTAATAGTAGTAGATGCAGAATCGTTTCGGTCTACTTGACACGGACGTGATGCCTATATGCATAATCATTGCCTAGGATATCTTCATAATTATTCGCTTTTCTATCAATTGCTCGACAGTAATTTGTTCACCCACCGTATTATTTGCCTTCATGAGAGAAGCCTCTAGTGAAACCTATGTCCCCCGGGTCTATTTTCCATATTATATTTTCAGATCTATAAACCAAAAATACCAAAAATACTTCGCTGCAATCTTTTTACCTTTGTTTTACTTTTCGTTTTAGCAATCCTATCTATCTATCTCTATCAGATCTCATCCTTGCAAGTAACCGTGAAGGGATTGACAACCCCTTTATAGCGTTGGGTGCAAGTGTTTGATTATTTGTGTAGGTACATCTATTGGGGACTTGCTTGTATCTCCTACTGGATTGATACCTTGGTTCTCAACAACTGAGGGAAATACTTATCTACTTTGCTGCATCTCCCTTTCCTCTTCAAGGGAAAACCAACGCATGCTCAAGAAGTAGCAAGAAGGATTTCTGGCGCCGTTGCCAGGGAGATCTACATCAAGCCTACCAAGTACCCATCACAAACTCATCTCTTGCATTTACATTATTTGCCATTTGCCTCTCGTTTTCCTCTCCCCCACTTCTAAAACGATTTTCAAAAAGATTTGCCTTTTTATTCGCCCTTCTTCCGTTCGTCTTTTCGTTTGATCTTCATTTGCTTGTGTGCTTGATTGCCTGCTTTGTCACGATGACTCAAGAGAATACCAAGTTGTGTGACTTTTCCAATACTAATAATAATGATTTTATTAGTACTCCGATTGCTCCCGCCACTAGTGCAGAATCTTATGAAATCAATGCCGCTTTGTTTAATCTTGTTATGAAAGAACAATTTTTCGGCCTTCCTAGTGAAGATGCCGCATCCCATCTAAATACTTTCGTTGAGTTGTGTGATATACAAAAGAAGAAAGATGTGGATAATGATATTGTTAAATTGAATCTATTTCCGTTCTCACTATGAGATCTTGCTAAAACTTGGTTTTCTTCTTTGCCTAAAAATAGTATTGATTCATGGAATAAGTGTAAAGATGCTTTTATTTCCAAGTACTTTCCGCCCGCTAAGATCATCTCCCTTAGGAACGATATAATTAATTTTAAGTAACTTGATCATGAGCATGTTGCCCAATCTTGGGAGAGGATGAAACTAATGATTAGAAATTGCCCCGCGCATGGTTTGAGTTTATGGATGATTATACAAATTTTCTATGCGGGATTGAATTTTGCATCTAGGAATCTCTTAGATTCAGACGCGGGTGGTACTTTTATGGAAATCACATTAGGAGAAGCTACTAAACTCCTAGATAATATCATGGCAAATTACTCTCAATGGCATACCGAAAGATCTCCTACTAGTAAAAAAGTGCATGCTATTGAAGAAATAAATACTTTGAGTGAAAAGATGGATGAATTGATGAAATTGTTTGCTAGTAAGAGTGCTCCTATTGATCCTAATGATATGCCTTTGTCTTCTTTGATTGAAAATAAAAATGAATCTATGGATGTGAATTTTGTTGGTAGGAACAATTTTGGTAATAACGCGTATAGAGGTAATTTCAATCCTAGGCCGCTTCCTAGTAATTCCTCTAATAATTATGGTAATTCCTACAACAACTCTTATGGAAATTATAATAAGATGCCCTCTGATCTTGAGAATAATATTAAAGAATTTATTAGTTCGCAAAAGGGTTTCAATGCTATGATTGAAGAAAAATTGCTCAAGATTGATGATTTGGCTAGGAACGTTGATAGAATTTCTCTTGAGATTGATTCTTTGAAAATTAGATCTATTCCACCCAAGCATGATATTAATGAGTCTTTAAAAGCTATGAGAATTTCTATTGATGAGTGTAAGGAAAGAACCGCTAGAATACGTGCTAAGCGTGAATGGCTTGAAAAGGTGTGTTCTCGTGATAATATTGATGAAGATCTTAAAGTGATTGATGTGACTCCTATTGAATCTTTGTTTTCTAATATAAATCTTGATAAATATGGGACTGGAGATGAGTCAACTTTAGTTAAAAGGAGTCCCAATGATTCGAAGTTTATAGATCTTAATGCTAAGATAGATAAAAGTGGGATTGAAGAGGTCAAGACTTTAAATAGCAATGAACCCACTCTTTTGGATTTCAAGGACTTTAATTATGATAGTTGTTCTTTGATTGATTGTATTTCCTTGTTGCAATCCATGTTGAATTCTCCTCATGCTTACAATAAAACAAAGCTTTTACTAAACATATCGTGGATGCTATGATGAAATCTTTTGAAGAAAAACTTGAGTTGGAAGTTTCTATACCTAGGAAGCTTTATGATGAGTGGGAACATACTATTAAGATTAAGATTAAATATTATGAGTGCCATGCTTTGTGTGATTTGGGCTAGCGTTTCCACGATTTCGAAAACTTTATGTGATGTGCTAGGTTTCCGTGAATTTGATGATTGCTCTTTAAATTTGCATCTAGCGGATTCCACTATAAAGAAACCTATGGGAAGGATTAATGATGTTCTTATTATTGCAAATAGGAATTATGTGCCCGTAGATTTCATTGTTCTTGATATAGATTGCAATCCTACATGTCCTATTATTCTTGGTAGACCTTTCCTTAGAACGATTGGTGCAATTATTGATATGAAGGAAGGAAATATTAGATTCCAATTTCCATTAAGGAAAGGCATGGAACACTTTCCTAGAAATAAAATAAAATTACCTTATGAGTCTATTATGAGAGCTACTTATGGATTGCATACCAAAGATGACAATACCTAGATCTATTGCGTTATGCCTAGCTAGGGGCGTTAAACAATAGCGCTTGTTGGGAGGCAACCCAATTTTATTTTTATGCTTTTGTTTTTTGCTTCTGTTTTTGAGTTTTCCAAACATTATTACCTCTGTAATAATTGTGTTTTCTTGTTTAATTTAGTGTTTGAGCCAAGTAAGACCTTTGGGATGGTCTACGGTGTTTGTGATTTGATTTTGCTGAAAAACGGAAACTTTTGCTCTCAGTCCAGGAATTTTTTAAATTCACTGGAACGTGCTTTTGATATGAAATTTTTACACAAGATTTATATACAAATTGCCCTGATTTTCCTAATTTTTCAGAATTTTTGGAGTTACATAAGTATTCGAAGTCTATAGATTGCTACAGACTGTTCTGTTTTTGACAGATTCTGTTTTCTTTGTGTTGTTTGCTTATTTTGATGTATCTATGGGTTGTATCGGGGGGTATGAACCATGGAGAAGTTGGAATACAGTAGATATTACACCAATATAAATAAAGAATGAGTTCAAAACAGTACCTAAAGTGGTGATTTATTTTTCTTATACTAACGGATCTCATGAGTTTTCTGTTGAGTTTTGTGTTGTGAAGTTTTCAAGTTTTGGGTAAAGATTTGATGGACTATGGAATAAGGAGTGGCAAGAGCCTAAGCTTGGGGATGCCCAAGGCACCCCAAGCCATATTCAAGGATACCAAAAAGCCTAAGCTTGGGGATGCCCCGGAAGGCATCCCCTCTTTCGTCTTCAATCCATCGGTAAATTTACTTGAGGCTATATTTTTATTCACCACATGATATGTGTTTTGCTTGGAGAATCTTGTATGATATGAGTCTTTGCTTTTTAGTTTGCCACAATCATCCTTGCTGCACACATCTTTTTGAGAGAGACACGCTGAATCGTGAATTTATTAGAATACTCTATGTGCTTCACTTATATCTTTTGAGCTAGGCAATGTTGCTCTAGTGCTTCACTTATATCTTTTTAGAGCACGGTGGTGTTTTATTTTATAGAAATTATTGAACTCTCGTACCTCACTTATATTATTTTGAGAGTCTTTAAATAGCATGGTAATTGGTTTAGGTTATGAATTTAGTCGTAATATAATGGGCATCCAAGAGGGATATAATAAAAACTTTCATATAAAGTGCATTGAATACTATGAGAAGTTTGATTCCTTGCATATAGTTTTGAGATATAGAGATGGTAATATGAGAGTCATGCTAGTGAGTAGTTGTGAATTGGAAGAAATACTTGTGTTAAAGTTTGTGATTCCCGTAGCATGCACGTATGGTGAACCGTTATGTAACGAAGTCGGAGCATGATTTGTTGAGTCCATGGATTATACGCACTCTCACCCTTCCACCTTTGCTAGCCTCTCTAGTACCGCGCAACTTTCGCTGGTGCATCAAACCCACCTTCCTCAAAACAGCCACCATATATTTTCCTCAAAACAACCACCATACCTACCTATTATGGCATTTCCATAGCCATTCCGAGATATATTGCCATGCAACTTCCACCGTTCCGTTTTTCATGACATGCATCATCATTTTCATATTGCCTTGCATTCGTAAGCATTCATATAGAGTCATATTTTGTTCTAGGTATCGAGTTGTAAGTAAATAAAAGTGTGATGATCTTCATTATTAGAGCATTTGTCCCGTGGGAGAAAAGGATGATGGAAACTTTGAATCCCTCACAAGTTGGGATGAGTCTCCGGACTTTATAAATAATAAAAGAGGCCAATGAAGCCCAAATAAAAAAAAGAGGCCAAAGATGCCCACCAAAAAAAAATGAGAGAAAGAGAGAAGGGACAATGCTACTATCTTTTTCCACACTTGTTCTTCAAAGTAGCACCATGATCTTCATGATAGAGTGTTGGAAATATGCCCTAGAGGCAATAATAAATTGGTTATTATTATATTTCCTTGTTCATGATAATCGTTTATTATCCATGCTATAATTGTATTGATTGGAAACTCAAATACATGTGTGGGTACATAGACAACACCGTGTCCCTAGTAAGCCTCTAGTTAACTAGCTCGTTGATCAAAAGATGGTGAAGGTTTCCTAGCCATGGACATGAGATGTCATTTGATAACGGGATCACATCATTAGGAGAATGATGTGATGGACAAGACCCAAACTATAAACGTAGCATATGATCATGTAAGTTTATTGCTATTGTTTTCTGCATGTCAAGTATCTGTTCCTATGACCATGAGATCATGCAATTCACTGACACCGTAGGAGTGCCTTGTGTGTATCAAACGTCACAACATAACTGGGTGACTATAAAGGTGCTCTACAGGTATCTCCGAGGGTGTCTGTTGGGTTGGCATGGATCAAGACTGGGATTTGTTACTCCGTGTGACGGAGAGGTATCTCAGGGCCCACTCGGTAATACAACATCACAATGAGCCTTGCAAGCAAAGTGACTAAAGAGTTAGCCACAGGATCTTGTATTACGGAATGAGTAAAGAGACTTGCCGGTAACGAGATTGAACTAGGTATAGAGATACCGACGATCGAATCTCGGGCAAGTAACATACCGAAGAACAAAGGGAACAGTATACGGGATTAACTGAATCCTTAACATAGAGGTTCAACCGTTGAAGATCTTCGTAGAATATGTAGGAACCAATATGGGCATCCAGGTCCCGCTATTGGCTATTGGCCGTAGAGGTGTCTCGGTCATGTCTACATAGTTCTCGAACCCGCAAGGTCTACACACTTAACGTTTGGTGACGATTAGTATAGTTGAGTTATTGTGTTGGTGACCGAAGGTTGTTCGGAGTCCCGGATGAGATCCCGGACATGACGAGGATCTCCGGAATAGTCCGGAGGTAAAGTTTGATATATGTGATAATAGTGTTTTGATCTCCGGAAGGGTTCCGGAATTCACTGGAAGGAGTTCCGGGTGTTTACCGAAGTGTTCGGGTGCAGCAACACTTTATATGGGCTAAAGGGGTAAAGCCCACGAGGTATTGGAAAGTATAAAAGGAAGTTTTGCTGCTGCCTTAAGCGGTACTACCGCTGGTAAGGCAGTACTGCCGCGTAAGCGGTACCACCGCTCAAGCGGTACTACCGCTCGTGAGCGGTACTGCTGGAATCCGAGTTGGACTCTTTCTGTGCGGGCCAAACCGACCTTGTGCGGGCAAAACCGACCTTGTGGAGGCTTTCTCTCCAAGTTTAGACCCCAGGGCTCAACATATAAATAGAGGGGCAGGGCTAGCACACGGGACAGATCAAGATTTCCCAAGCCGTGTGCCGGCAACCCTAACCCTCTAGTTCCTCCCGTCATAATCTCCGTAGCGCTTGGCGAAGCCCTGCAGAGATTGTTCCTCACCACCATCACCACGCCGTCGTGCTGCCGGAACTCATCCACTACTTCACCATCGCTCGCTGGATCGAGGAGGTGAAGGCGTCATCAAGTCGTACGTGTGTTGAACGCGGAGGTGCCGTCCGTTCGGCGCTAGATCGTGTTTGGATCGATGGACGACTTGCGATTTGGATCGCGAAGACGTTCGACTACATCAACCGTATGTAGATTCACTCTCCCTCTCGTAGATGCTCATCACCATGGATAGATCTTGCGTGTGCGTAGGAAATTTTTTGTTTCCCATGCAACGTTCCCCAACAGTGGTATCAAAGCCAGGTTTATGTGTAGATGAGATCTCGAGTAGAACACAAATGAGTTGTGGGCGTGGGTGTATACATATTGCTTGCCGTTACTAGTTGATACTTGATTCGGCGGTATTGTGAGATGAAGCGGCCCGGACCGACATTACGTGTACGCTTACGCGAGACAGGTTTCACCGCTACGTGCACTCGTTGCATAAAGGTGACTGGCGGGTGTCTGTCTCTCTCACTTTAGTTGAATCGATTTCAATGAAGAGGGTTCTTTTAGAAGATCAAAAAGCAATCACTACACCACATTGTGGTTTTGCGTAGGTAAAAACGGTTCTTGCAAACCCGTAGCAGCCACGTAAAACTTGCAACAACAATTAGAGGACGTCTAACTTGTTTTTGCAGGGTATGTTGTGATGTGATATGGCCAATTACATGATGAGATATATGTGATGTATGAGATGATCATGTGTTGTATAGAATATCACGACTTGCATGTCGATGAGTACGACAACTGGCAGGAGCCATAGAGTTGTCTTTAATTATTTTCGCCGTTTTGCTTTACTTTATCGCTATGAGTTAGCAATAGTCGTGGAAGCAACAGCCGGCGCGACAACCTCATGGTGACACGTTGATGGAGATCAAGATGATGGAGATCATGGTGTCATGCCGGTGACGATGGAGATCATGCCGGTGCTTTGGAGATGGAGATCAAAAGCACAAGTTCATGGCCATATCATGTCACTTATGATTTGCATGTGATGTTAATCCTTTTATGCATCTTATTTTGCTTAGGACGACGGTAGCATTATAAGGTGATCCCTCACTTAAATTTCAAGATAAAATTGTGTTCTCCCCGAGTGTGCATCGTTGCGAAAATTCGTCGTTTCGAGACACCACGTGATGATCGGGTGTGATAGACTCTACGTTCACATACAACGGGTGCAAGCCAGTGTTGCACATGCGGAACACTCGGGTTAAACTTGACGAGCCTAGCATGTACAGACATGGCCTCGGAACACAAGAGACCGAAAGGTCGAACATGAGTCATATAGTAGATATGATCAACATGAAGATGTTCACCATTGAAACCACCTGAACTCACGTGATGATCGGACTTGAGTTGGTGTTGGATCATGTTACACTCAAATGACCGGAGGGATGTCAATCTGAGTGGGAGTTTTAAGTAATATAATTAACTAAACTCATTATCTTGAACAATAGTCTAAATTGTCTTTGCAATATTTATGTTGTAGATCATGGCTCGCGCAGTAGCACCCCTGAATTTTAATGCGTTCCTAGAGAAAGCTAAGTTGAAATATGATGGAAGTAACTTTGTGGACTGGGCCCGTAATCTAAGGATTATCCTTACGGCTTCCCAGAAGGCTTATGTCCTTGATGCACCGCTTGGTGATCCGCCCGCTCCAGTTGAGTCTCTAGACGTTGTGAACGCCTGGCAGGCTCGTTCTGAAGATTACTCAATAGTTCAATGTGCAATATTGTATGGCTTAGAACCGGGACTTCAAAGACGTTTTGAACGTCATGAAGCATATGAGATGTTCTAGGAGTTGAAGTTTATCTTTCAGAAGAATGCCCGGATCGAGAGGTATGAGATCTCCGATAAGTTCTATGCTTGCAAAATGGAGGAGAACGGGTCTATCAGTGATCACATACTCAGAATGTCTGGGTACTCCACCCGTCTGGCTGAATTGGGGATGCCCCTTCCGCCAGAGGCTGTCACTGACAGAGTTCTTCAATCATTGCCACCTAGTTACAAGAGCTTCGTGTTGAACTATAACATGCACGGGATGAACAAGTCAGTCGCCGAGCTGTTTGCGATGCTGAAAGCCGCTGAGTCTGAAATTCAGAAGTTGCATCAAGTGTTGATGGTCAATAAAACCACTAGTTTCAAGAAAAATGGCAAGGGTAAGAAGGGTAACTCCAAGAAGAGTGGCAAAGCAGTTGCTCCTCCCGTGAAGAAACCCAAGGCTGGACCCAAACCAGAAACTGTGTGCTTTCATTGCAAGGGAACTGGACACTGGAAGCGGAACTGCCCCAAGTATTTGGCTGACAAGAAGGCGGCCAACAACAAACAAGGTATATATGATATACATGTTATTGATGTGTACCTTACCAACTCTCGTTGTAGTGCCTGGGTATTTGATACCGGTGCAGTTGCTCATATTTGCAACTCAAAACAGGAACTGCGGAATAGACGGAGGCTGGCAAGGGACAAAGTGACGATGCGCGTGGGAAATGGTTCCAAGGTTGATGTGATCGCCGTCGGCACGCTCGCTCTTCGATTACCATCGGGATTAGTGATGAACCTGAATAAATGTTATTTGGTGCCTGCGTTAAGCATGAACATTATATCTGGATCTTGTTTATTGCGAGACGGTTACTCATTTAAATCAGAGAATAATGGTTGTTCTATTTATATGAGTAATATCTTTTATGGTCATGCACCCGATGTGAGGGGTTTATTCTTATTGAATCTCGATAGTAATGATACACATGTTCATAACATTGATGCCAAAAGATGTAGAATTGATAATGATAATACCACTTTCTTGTGGCACCGCCGTTTAGGTCATATTGGCGTAAAACGCATGAGGAAGCTCCATGCTGATGAACTTTTGGAGTCACTTGATTTTGAATCACTTGACACATGCGAGCCATGCCTCATGGGCAAGATGACTAAAACGCCGTTCTCTGGAACAATGGAACGGGCAAGTGACTTGTTGGAAATCATACATACTGATGTGTGCGGTCCGATGAGCATTGAGGCGCGTGGTGGTTATCGTTACTTTCTCACCTTCACTGATGACTTAAGTAGATATGGGTATATTTACTTAATGAAACACAAGTCGGAAACGTTTGAAGAGTTCAAACAATTTCAGAGTGAAGTTGAGAATCATCGTAACAAGAAGATTAAATTCCTACGATTTGATCGAGGAGGAGAATATCTGAGTTATGAGTTTGGCAGTCACTTAAGACAATGTGGAATTGTTTCACAACTGACACCGCCTGGAACACCACAGCGTAATGGTGTGTCCGAATGTCGTAATCGAACCTTATTGGATACGGTGCGATCTATGATGTCTCTTGCCGATTTGCCACTATCGTTTTGGGGTTATGCATTAGAGACAGCTGCATTCACTTTAAATAGGGCACCATCGAAATCCGTTGAGACGACGCCATATGAACTTTGGTTTAGCAAGAAGCCAAAGCTGTCGTTTCTTAAAGTTTGGGGATGTGATGCTTATGTCAAAAAGCTTCAGCCTGAAAAGCTGGAACCCAAAGCGGAGAAATGCGTCTTCATAGGATACCCAAAAGAGACAGTTGGGTATACCTTCTACCTCAGATCCGAAGGCAAAGTGTTTGTCGCTAAAAACGGAACATTTCTTGAGAAAGAGTTTCTCTCGAAAGAATTGAGTGGGAGGAAGATAGAACTTGATGAGGTTGTTGAACCTTTACTTCAACCTGAGAGTAGCGCAGCGCAGAAAGATGTTTCTGTAGAGCCTACATCAGCTGAAGAGGAAGTTGATGATGATCATAAAGCTTCGGATCAAGTTGCTATCGAACCTCGTAGGTCGACAAGGACGCGTACTGCTCCTGAGTGGTACGGCAACCTTGTCTTAGAGGTCATGTTGTTGGACAACGATGAACCTACGAGCTATGGAGAAGCGATGATGGGCCTGGATTCCGAGAAGTGGTTAAAGGCCATGAAATCTGAGATGGGATCCATGTATGAAAACAAAGTATGGACTTTGGAAGTATTACCTGAAGGGCGTAAGGCCATTCAGAACAAATGGATCTTTAAGAGGAAGACGGACGCGGACGGTAATGTCACCGTCTATAAAGCTCGACTTGTGGCAAAGGGTTTTTCACAAGTTCAAGGAGTTGACTACGATGAGACCTTCTCACCCGTAGCGATGCTTAAGTCCGTCAGAATCATGTTAGCAATAGCTGCCTTTTTCGATTATGAAATTTGGCAGATGGATGTCAAAATAGCGTTCCTTAACGGTTTCCTTAAGGAAGAGATGTATATGATGCAACCAGAAGGTTTTGTCGATCCAGAGAATGCTGACAAAGTTTGCAAACTCCAGCGATCCATTTATGGACTGGTGCAAGCATCTCGGAGTTGGAATCTTCGCTTTGATGAGGTGATCAAAGCGTTCGAGTTTATACAAGTTTACGAAGAAGCTTGTATTTACAAGAAAGTGAGTGGGAGCTCTATAGCATTTCTAATATTATATGTGGATGCCATATTACTGATTGGAAACAATATAGAAATGTTGGAAAGCGTGAAGGAATATTTGAACAAGAGTTTTTCAATGAAGGACCTAGGAGAAGCTGCTTTCATATTAGGCATCAAGATCTATAGAGATAGATCAAGACGTTTAATAGGACTTTCACAAAGCACATACCTTGATAAGATTTTGAAGAAGTTCAAAATGGATAAGTCCAAGAAGGGGTTCTTGCCTGTTTTGCAAGGTGTGAAGTTGAGTAAGACTCAATGCCCAGTGACTGCAGGAGATAGAGAAAAGATGAGTGTCATCCCCTATGCTTCAGCCATAGGCTCTGTCATGTATGCAATGCTGTGCACAAGACCCGATGTCAGCCTTGCCATAAGTATGGTCGGAAGGTTTCAAAGTGATCCAGGAATGGAACACTGGACGGCGGTCAAGAATATCCTGAAGTACCTGAAAAGGACTAAGGACATGTTTCTCGTTTATGGAGGTGATCAAGAGCTCGTCGTAAAGGGTTACGTCGATGCAAGCTTTGACACTGATCCGGATGACTCTAAGTCGCACACCGGATACGTATTTATTCTTAATGGGGGTGCGGTTAGCTGGTGCAGTTCCAAGCAAAGCGTGGTAGCTGATTCTACATGCGAAGCGGAGTACATCGTTGCCTCGGAGGCGGCGAAGGAAGGTGTCTGGATGAATGAGTTCATGACAGATCTTGGAGTAGTGCCTAGTGCGCTTAACCCAATGACTCTGTTTTGTGATAATACTGGTGCCATTGCTCTAGCCAAGGAACCAAGATTTCACAAGAGGACCAGACACATAAAGCGACGTTTCAATTCCATCCGCGATTACATCAAGGAGGACGACATAAATATTTGCAAAGTACACACGGATCTGAATGTTGCAGATCCGATGACTAAACCTCTTCCAAGGGCTAAACATGAACAACACCAGAACTGCATGGGTGTTCGATTCATTACAATGTAAATCACATAGTGATGTGAAGTAGATTATTGACTCTAGTGCAAGTGGGAGACTGTTGGAAATATGCCCTAGAGGCAATAATAAATTGGTTATTATTATATTTCCTTGTTCATGATAATCGTTTATTATCCATGCTATAATTATATTGATTGGAAACTCAAATACATGTGTGGGTACATAGACAACACTGTGTCCCTAGTAAGCCTCTAGTTAACTAGCTCGTTGATCAAAAGATGGTGAAGGTTTCCTAGCCATGGACATGAGATGTCATTTGATAACGGGATCACATCATTAGGAGAATCATGTGATGGACAAGACCCAAACTATAAACGTAGCATATGATCGTGTAAGTTTATTGCTATTGTTTTCTGCATGTCAAGTATCTGTTCCTATGACCATGAGATCATGCAATTCACTGACACCGTAGGAGTGCCTTGTGTGTATCAAACGTCACAACGTAACTGGGTGACTATAAAGGTGCTCTACAGGTATCTCCGAGGGTGTCTGTTGGGTTGGCATGGATCAAGACTGGGATTTGTTACTCCGTGTGACGGAGAGGTATCTCAGGGCCCACTCGGTAATACAACATCACAATGAGCCTTGCAAGCAAAGTGACTAAAGAGTTAGCCACAGGATCTTGTATTACGGAACGAGTAAAGAGACTTGCCGGTAACGAGATTGAACTAGGTATAGAGATACCGACGATCGAATCTCGGGCAAGTAACATACCGAAGAACAAAGGGAACAGTATACGGGATTAACTGAATCCTTGACATAGAGGTTCAACCGATGAAGATCTTCGTAGAATATGTAGGAACCAATATGGGCATCCAGGTCCCGCTATTGGCTATTGGCCGTAGAGGTGTCTCGGTCATGTCTACATAGTTCTCGAACCCGCAGGGTCTACACACTTAACGTTTGGTGACGATTAGTATAGTTGAGTTATTGTGTTGGTGACCGAAGGTTGTTCGGAGTCCCGGATGAGATCCCGGACATGACGAGGATCTCCGGAATAGTCCGGAGGTAAAGTTTGATATATGTGATAATAGTGTTTTGATCTCCGGAAGGGTTCCGGAATTCACTGGAAGGAGTTCCGGGTGTTTACCGAAGTGTTCGGGTGCAGCAACACTTTATATGGGCCAAAGAGGTAAAGCCCACGAGGTATTGGAAAGTGCAAAAGGAAGTTTTGCTGCTGCCTTAAGCGGTACTACCGCTGGTAAGGCAGTACTGCCGCGTAAGCAGTACTACCGCTCAAGCGGTACTACCGCTCGTGAGCGGTACTACCACTTGTGTGCGGTACTGCTGGAATCCGAGTTGGACTCTTTCCGTGCGGGCCAAACCGACCTTGTGCGGGCAAAACCGACCTTGTGGAGGCTTTCTCTCCAAGTTTAGACCCCAGGGCTCAACATATAAATAGAGGGGCAGGGCTAGCACACGGGACAGATCAAGATTTCCCAAGCCGTGTGCCGGCAACCCTAACCCTCTAGTTCCTCCCGTCATAATCTCCGTAGCGCTTGGCGAAGCCCTGCAGAGATTGTTCCTCACCACCATCACCACGCCGTCGTGCTGCCGGAACTCACCCACTACTTCACCATCGCTCGCTGGATCGAGGAGGTGAAGGCGTCATCAAGCCGTACGTGTGTTGAACGCGGAGGTGCCGTCCGTTCGGCGCTAGATCGTGTTTGGATCGAAGGACGACTTGCGATTTGGATCGCGAAGACGTTCGACTACATCAACCGCGTTTCTTAACGCTTCCGCTTAGCGATCTACAAGGGTATGTAGATTCACTCTCCCTCTCGTAGATGCTCATCACCATGGATAGATCTTGCGTGTGCGTAGGAAATTTTTTGTTTCCCAAGCAACGTTCCCCAACATAGAGAGTCTCCTATTTTGTCACTTTCATATAGCTAGTGGATTTTTCATCATATGCACAACCACTTAGTTTCTTTTTTGAGCTTTCATACACTTATAGCTCTAGTGCATCCGTTGCATGGCAATCCCTACTCACTCACATTGATATCTATTGATGGGCATCTCCATAGCCCGTTGATACGCCTAGTTGATGTGAGACTATCTTCTCCTTTTTCCTTGCAACCTCCACCATATTCTATTCCACATATAGTGCTATATCCATGGCTCACGCTCATGTATTGCGTGAGAGTTGAAAAGGTTTGAGAACATAAAAGGTGTGAAACAATTGCTTGACTTGTCATCGGGGTTGTGCATGATTTAGATACTTTGTGTGGGGAAGATGGAGCATAGCCAGACCATATGATTTTGTAGGGATAACTTTCTAAGGCCATGTTATTTCGAAAGGACACAATTGCCTTGTTGGTATGCTCGAAGTATTACTGTTTTTGTGTCAATATTAGACTTTTGTTTTGAATCTTATGGATCTGAATATTCATGCCACAATAAAGAATATTACATGGATAAATATGTTAGGTAGCATTCCACATCAAAAATTCTGTTTTTATCATTTACCTACTCGAGGACGAGCAGGAATTAAGCTTGGGGATGCTTGATACGTCTCCAACGTATCTATTATTTTTGATTGTTCCATGCTATTATATTATCTGTTTTGGATGTTTTATATGCATTAATATGCTATTTTATATTATTTTTGGGACTAACCTATTAATCTAGAGCCTAGTGCCAGTTTCTGTTTTTTCCTTGTTTTTGAGTATTGCAGATAAGGAATATTAAACGAAGTCTAAACGGAATAAAATATTCGGAATGATTTTTCTTGGACCAGAAGAAACCTGCCAGACTTGGAGATGAAGGCAGGAGACCTGCCGTGTGGCGACAAGCCACAGGGGCGCGCCCTAGGGGGGGGGGCGCCCCCCTGGCTTGTGGCCCCACGACAACCCTCCTAACCCTATTCTTCGGCCTATAAATTCACAAATATTCCCTGGATACACAAGGGAGCCACGAAAATACTTTTCCGCCGCCGGAAGCCACTGTTCCCGTGAGATCCAATCTTGAAGCCTTTTCCGATAATCTGCCGGAGGGGGATTCGATCACGGAGGGCATCTACATCAACTCCATTGCCCCTCCGATGATGCGTGAGTAGTTTACCACAGACCTTCGGGTCCATAGCTAGTAGCTAGATGGCTTCTTCTCTCTCTTTGTTCTTCAATACCATGTTCTTCATGATCTTCATTGAGATCTATCCGATGTAATACTCTTTTGCGGTGTGTTTGTCGAGATCCGATGAATTGTGGGTTTATGTTCAGATTATCTATGAATATTATTTGAGTCTTTTCTGAATTCTTATATGCATGATTTCATATCTTTGCAAGTCTCTTCGAGTTATTGGTTTGGTTTGGCCAACTAGATTGGTAATTCTTGCAATGGGAGAAGTGCTTAGTTTTGGGTTCAATCTTGCGGTGTCCTCACCCAGTGACAAAGTAGGGGTAGCGAGGCACGTATTGTATTGTTGCCATCGAGGATAAAAAGATGGGGTTTTCATCATATTGCTTGAGTTTATCCCTCTACATCATGTCATCTTACCTAATGCGTTACTCTGTTCTTCATGAACTTAATACTCTAGATGCAGGCAGGAGTCGGTCGATGTGTGGAGTAATAGTAGTAGATGCAGAATCGTTTCGGTCTACTTGACACGGACGTGATGTCTATATGCATAATAATTGCCTTGGATATCTTCATAATTATTCGCTTTTCTATCAATTGCTCGACAGTAATTTGTTCACCCACCGTAATATTTGCCTTCATGAGAGAAGCCTCTAGTGAAACCTATGGCCCCCGGGTCTATTTTCCATATTATATTTTCAGATCTATAAACCAAAAATACCAAAAATACTTCGCTGCAATCTTTTAACCTTTGTTTTACTTTTCGTTTTAGCAATCCTATCTATCTATCTCTATCAGATCTCATCCTTGCAAGTAACCGTGAAGGGATTGACAACCCCTTTATAGCGTTGGGTGCAAGTGTTTGATTATTTGTGTAGGTACATCTATTGGGGACTTGCTTGTATCTCCTACTGGATTGATACCTTGGTTCTCAACAACTGAGGGAAATACTTATCTACTTTGCTGCATCACCCTTTCCTCTTCAAGGGAAAACCAACGCATGCTCAAGAAGTAGCAAGAAGGATTTCTGGCGCCGTTGCCGGGGAGATCTACATCAAGCCTACCAAGTACCCATCACAAACTCATCTCTTGCATTTACATTATTTGCCATTTGCCTCTTGTTTTCCTCTCCCCCACTTCTAAAACGATTTTCAAAAAGATTTGCCTTTTTATTCGCCCTTCTTCCGTTCGTCTTTTCGTTTGCTCTTTGATACGTCTCCAACGTATCTATAATTTTTGATTGTTCCATGTTATTATATTATCTGTTTTGGATGTTTTATATGCATTAATATGCTATTTTATATTATTTTTGGGACTAACCTATTAATCTAGAGCCTAGTGCCAGTTTTTGTTTTTTCCATGTTTTTGAGTATTGCAGATAAGGAATATTAAACGGAGTCAAAACGGAATAAAATCTTCGGAATGATTTTTCTTGGACCAGAAGAAACCTACCAAGCTTGGAGACCAAGGCAGGAGAGCCGCCGTGTGGCCACAAGCCACAGGGGCGCGCCCAGGGGGGTAGGGCACGCCCCCTGGCTTGTGGGCCCACGGCAGCCCTCCTAACCCTACTCTTCGGCCTATAAATTCCCAAATATTCCCTGGATACCAAAGAGAGCCACGAAAACACTTTTCCGCCGCCAGGAGCCTCGGTTCCCGTGAGATCCAATCTTGGAGCCTTTTCCGGTAATCTGCCGGAGGGGGATTCGATCACGGAGGGCATCTACATCAACTCCATTGCCTCTCCGATAATGCGTGAGTAGTCCACCACAGACCTTCGGGTCCATAGCTAGTAGCTAGATGGCTTATTCTCTCTCTTTGTTCTTCAATACCATGTTCTTCATGATCTTCATGGAGATCTATCCGATGTAATACTCTTTTGCGGTGTGTTTGTCGAGATCCGATGAATTGTGGGTTTATGATCAGATTATCTATGAATATTATTTGAGTCTTTTCTGAATTCTTATATGCATGATTTCATATCTTTGCAAGTCCCTTCGAGTTATTGGTTTGGTTTGGCCAACTAGATTGGTAATTCTTGCAATGGGAGAAGTGCTTAGTTTTGGGTTCAATCTTGCGGTGTCCTCACCCAGTGACAAAGTAGGGGTAGCGAGGCACGTATTGTATTGTTGCCATCGAGGATAAAAAGATGGGGTTTTCATCATATTGCTTGAGTTTATCCCTCTACATCATGTCATCTTACCTAATGCGTTACTCTGTTCTTCATGAACTTAATACTCTAGATGCAGGCAGGAGTCGGTCGATGTGTGGAGTAATAGTAGTAGATGCAGAATCGTTTCGGTCTACTTGACACGGACGTGATGCCTATATGCATAATCATTGCCTTGGATATCGTCATAACTATGCGCTTTTCTATCAATTGCTCGACAGTAATTTGTTCACCCACCGTAATATTTGCCTTCATGAGAGAAGCCTCTAGTTAAACCTATGGCCCCCGGGTCTATTTTCCATCTTATATTTTCAGATCTATTTACTTGTGTTTTTACTTTTCGCAATCTTTTCCATCTATCTCTATCAGATCTCATCCTTGCAAGTAACCGTGAAGGGATTGACACCCCTTTATAGCGTTGGGTGCAAGTGTTTGATTCTTTGTGTAGGTACAACAATTGGTGACTTGCTTGTGTCTCCTATTGGATTGATACCTTGGTTCTCAACAACTGAGGGAAATACTTATCTACTCTGTGCTGCATCACCCTTTCCTCTTCAAGGGAAAACCAACGCAAGCTCAAGAGGTAGCAAGAAGGATTTCTTGCGCCGTTGCCGGGGAGATCTACATCAAGCCTACCAAGTACCCATCACAAACTCATCTCTTGCATTTACCTTATTTTCCATTTACCTCTCGTTTTCCTCTCCCCCACTTCTAAAACGATTTTCGAAAAGATTTGCCTTTTTATTCGCCCTTCTTCCGTTCGTCTTTTCGTTTGCTTGTGTGCTAGATTGCTTGCTTTGTCACGATGTCTCAAGATAATACCAAGTTGTGTGACTTTTCCACTACTAATAATAATGATTTTATTAGTACTCCGATTACTCCCGCCACTAGTGCGGAATCTTATGAAATTAATGCTGCCTTGCTCAATCTTGTTATGAAAGAACAATTTTCTGGCCTTGCTAATGAAGATGATGCATCCCATCTAAATACTTTCGTTGAGTTGTGTGATATGCAAAAGAAGAAAGATGTGGATAATGATATTGTTAAATTGAAGCTATTTCCGTTCTCTCTACGAGATCGTCCTAAAACTTGGTTTTCATCTTTGCCTAAAAATAGTATTGATTCATGGAATAAGTGTAAAGATGCTTTTATTTCCAAGTACTTTCCGCCCGCTAAGATCATCTCCTTTAGGAACGATATAATGAATTTTAAGCATATTGATCATGAGCATGTTGCACAATCTTGGGAGAGGATGAAACTAATGATTAGAAATTGCCCCGCGCATGGTTTGAGTTTATGGATGATTATACAAATTTTCTATGCTAGATTGAATTTTGCATCTAGGAATCTCTTAGATTCCGCCACGGGTGGTACTTTTATGGAAATCACATTAGGAGAAGCTACTAAACTCCTAGATAATATTATGGCAAATTACTCTCAATGGCATACTGAAAGATCTCCTACTAGTAAAAAGGTGCATGCTATGGAAGAAATAAATACTTTGAGTGAAAAGATGGATGAATTGATGAAATTGTTTGCTAGTAAGAGTGCTCCTATTGATCCTAATGATATGCCTTTGTCTTCTTTGATTGGAAATAGTAATGAATCTATGGATATGAATTTTGTTGGTAGAAACAATTTTGGTAATAACGCGTATAGAGGTAATTTCAATCCTAGGCCGTTTCCTAGCAATTCCTCTAATAGTTATTGTAATTCCTACAACAATTCTTATGGAAATTATAATAAGATGCCCTCTGATCTTGAGAATAATATTAAAGATTTTATTAGTTCTCAAAAGGTTTTTAATGCTACGATTGAAGAAAAATTGCTTAAGATTGATGATTTGGCTAGGAACGTTGATAGCATTTCTCTTGAGATTGATTCTTTGAAACTTAGATCTATTCCTCCCAAGCATGATATTAATGAGTCTTTTAAAGCTATGAGAATTTCTATTGATGAGTGTAAGGAATGAACCGCTAGGATTCGTGCTAAGCGTGAATGGCTCGAAAAAGTGTGTTCTCATGATAATAATGATGAAGATCTTAAAGTGATTGATGTGACTCCTATTGAATCTTTGTTTTCCAATGTGAATCTTGATAATGATGGGACTGGAGATAAGTCAACTTTAGTTAAAAGGCGTCCCAATGATTTGGAGTTTATAGATCTTAATGCTAAGATTGATAAAAGTGGGATGGAAGAGGTCAAAACTTTAAATAGCAATGAACCCACTCTTTTGGATTTCAAGGACTTTAATTATGATAATTGCTCTTTGATTGATTGTATTTCCTTGTTGCAATCCATGTTGAATTCTCCTCATGCTTATGATCAAAATAAAGCTTTTACTAAACATATCGTTGATGCTATGATGAAATCTTTTGAAGAAAAACTTGAGTTGGAAGTTTCTATACCTAGAAAGCTTTATGATGAGTGGGAACCTACTATTAAGATTAAGATTAAAAATTATGAGTGCCATGCTTTGTGTGATTTGGGTGCTAGCGTTTCCACGATTCCAAAAACTCTATGTGATGTGCTAGGTTTCCATGATCTTGATGATTGCTCTTTAAATTTGCATCTTGCGGATTCCACTATTAAGAAACCTATGGGAAGGATTAATGATGTTCTTATTGTTGCAAATAGGAATTATGTGCCTGTAGATTTCATTGTTCTTGATATAGATTGCAATCCTACATGTCCTATTATTCTTGGTAGACCTTTCCTTAGAACGATTGGTGCAATTATTGATATGAAGGAAGGAAATATTAGATTCCAATTTCCATTAAGGAAAGGCATGGAACACTTTCCTAGAAAGAAAATTAAATTAACTTATGAATCTATTATGAGAGCTACTTATGGATTGCATACCAAATATGACAATACCTAGATCTATTGCGTTTTGCCTAGCTAGGGGCGTTAAACAATAGCGCTTGTTGGGAGGCAACTCAATTTTATTTTTGCTTTCTGTTTTTTGTTTCTGTTTTGGTGTTTTTTCCACATTATTACTTCTGTAATAATTGTGTTTTCTTGTTTAAATTAGTGTTTGAGCCAAGTAAGACCTTTGGGATGGTCTACGGTGTTTGTTGATTTGATTTTGCTGAAAAACAGAAACTTTTGCGCTCAGTACAGGAATTTTAGAAATTCACTGGAACGTGATTTTGATCTGAAATTTTTACACAAGATTGATATGCAAATTTCCCTGGTTGTCCTAATTTTTCAGAATTTTTGGAGTTACAGAAGTATTCGAACTCTACAGATTGCTACAGACTGTTCTGTTTTTGACAGATTCTGTTTTCTATGTGTTGTTTGCTTATTTTGATGAAACTATGGGTTGTATCGGGGGGTACGAACCATGGAGAAGTTAGAATACAGTAGATATTACACTAATATAAATAAATAATGAGTTGACAACAGTACCTAAAGTGGTGATTTATTTTTCTTATACTAACGGATCTCACGGGTTTTCTGTTGAGTTTTGTGTTGTGAAGTTTTCAAGTTTTGGGTAAAGATTTGATGGACTATGGAATAAAGAGTGGCAAGAGCCTAAGATTGGGGATGCCCAAGGCACCCCAAGCCATATTCAAGGATACCAAAAAGCCTAAGCTTGGGGATGCCCCGGAAGGCATCCCCTCTTTCGTCTTCAACCCATCGGTAAATTTACTTGAGGCTATATTTTTATTCACCACATGATATGCGTTTTGCTTGGAGCGTCTTGTATGATATGAGTCTTTGCTTTTTAGTTTACCACAATCATCCTTGCTGCACACCTTTTTTGAGAAGGACACGCTGAATCGTGAATTTATTAGAATACTCTATGTGCTTCACTTATATCTTTTGAGCTAGGCAATTTTGCTCTAGTGCTTCACTTATATCTTTTTAGAGCATGGTGGTGTTATATTTTATAGAAATAATTGAACTCTCGTACCTCACTTATATTATTTTGAGAGTCTCTAAAACATCATGGTAATTTGTTTAGGTTATGAATTTGGTCCTAATATGATAGGCATCCAAGAGGGATATAATAAAAACTTTCATATTAAGTGCATTGGATATGATGAGAAGTTTGATTTCGTGCATGTAGTTTTGAGATGTAGAGATGGTGATATTAAGAGTTATGCTAGTAAGTAATTGTGGATTAGTAGAGATACTTGTGTTAAGGTTTGTGATTCCCGTAGCATGCACGTATGGTGAACCGTTATGTAAGGAAGTCGGAGCATGATTTGTTTAATGATTGTCGCCCTTTGTGTGATGGGTCGGGAGCGCGCGATGGTTTACTCCTACCAACCTCTCCCCTAGGGGCATGCGTCTAATGCTTTGCTTCGATGACTAATAGACTTTTTCAATAAGTATGTGAGTTCTTTATGACTAATGTGAGTCCATGGATTATACGCACTCTCACCCTTCCACCTTTGCTAGCCTCTCTAGTACCGCGGAACTTTCGCCGGTGCATCAAACCCACCTTCCTCAAAACAGCCACCATATACCTTCCTCAAAACAGCCACAATACCTACCTATTATGGCATTTCCATAGCCATTCCGAGATATATTGCCATGCAACTTCCACCGTTCCGTTTTTTTATGACTTGCACCATCATTGTCATATTGCTTTGCATGATCGTAAGACAGCTAGCGTGATGTTTTTCAATGTCATTTGCTATGCTAGATCGTGGCACATCCCGGTACACCGCCAGAGGCATTCATATAGAGTCATATTTTGTTCTAAGTTTTTGAGTTGTAAGTAAATAAAAGTGTGATGGTTTTCATTATTAGAGCATTGTCCCATGTGAGGAAAGGATGATGGAAGCTATGATTCCCTCACAAAGATGGGATGAGTCTCCGGACTTTACAAAAAAATAAAAGAGGCCAGCGAAGCCCAAATAAAAAAAAGAGGCCAAAGATGCCCACCAAAAAAAATGAGAGAAAGAGAGAAGGGACAATGTTACTATCCTTTTCCACACTTGTGCTTCGAATAGCACCATGATCTTCATGATAGAGAGTCTCCTATTTTCTCACTTTCATATACTAGTGGGAAATTTTCATTATATAACTTGGCTTGTATATTCCAATGATGGGCTTCCTCAAAGTGCCCTAGGTCTTCGTGAGCAAGCGAGTTGGATGCACACCCACTTAGTTTCCTTTTGAGCTTTCATACACTTATAGCTCTAGTGCATCCATTGCATGGCAATCCCTACTCACTCACATTGATATCTATAAATGGGCATCTCCATAGCCCGTTGATACGCCTAGTTGATGTGAGACTATCTTCTCCCTTTCCCTTGCACCTCCACCACCTTCTATTCCACCTATAGTGCTATGTCCATGGCTCACGCTCATGTATTGCGTGAGAGTTGAAAAGGTTTGAGAACATAAAAAGTGTGAAACAATTGCTTGGCTTGTCATTGGGTGTGTGCATGATTTACATACTTTGTGTGGGCAAGATGGAGCATAGCCAGACTATATGATATTGTAGGGATAACTTTCTTTAGCCATGGTATTTTGAAAGATATGATTGCTTGTTAGTATGCTTTAAGTATTATTGTCTTTATGTCAATATTAAGCTATTGCATTGAATTTTACGGATCTAAATATTCATGCCACAATAAAGAATATTACATCGATAAATATGTTAGGTAGCATTCCACATCAAAAATTCTGTTTTTATCATTTACCTACTCGAGGACGAGCAGGAATTAAGCTTGGGGATGCTTGATACATCTCCAACATATCTATAATTTTTTATTGTTCCATGCTATTATATTATCTGTTTTGGATGTTTTATATGCATTAATATGCTATTTTATATTATTTTTGGGACTAACCTATTAATCTAGAGCCTAGTGCCAGTTTTTTTCCATGTTTTTGAGTATTGCAGATAAGGAATATTAAACGGAGTCCAAACGGAATAAAATCTTCGGAATGATTTTTCTTGGACCAGAAGAAACCTACCAAGCTTGGAGACCAAGGCAGGAGAGCCGCCGTGTGGCCACAAGCCACAGGGGCGCGCCCAGGGGGGTAGGGCACGCCCCCTGGCTTGTGGGCCCACGGCAGCCCTCCTAACCCTACTCTTCGGCCTATAAATTCCCAAATATTCCCTGGATACCAAAGAGAGCCACGAAAACACTTTTCCGCCGCCAGGAGCCTCGGTTCCCGTGAGATCCAATCTTGGAGCCTTTTCCGGTAATCTGCCGGAGGGGGATTCGATCACGGAGGGCATCTACATCAACTCCATTGCCTTTCCGATGATGCGTGAGTAGTCCACCATAGACCTTCGGGTCCATAGCTAGTAGCTAGATGGCTTCTTCTCTCTCTTTGTTCTTCAATACCATGTTCTTCATGATCTTCATGGAGATCTATCCGATGTAATACTCTTTTGCGGTGTGTTTGTCGAGATCCGATGAATTGTGGGTTTATGATCAGATTATCTATGAATATTATTTGAGTCTTTTCTGAATTCTTATATGCATGATTTCATATCTTTGCAAGTCTCTTCGAGTTATTGGTTTGGTTTGGCCAACTAGATTGGTAATTCTTGCAATGGGAGAAGTGCTTAGTTTTGGGTTCAATCTTGCGGTGTCCTCACCCAGTGACAAAGTAGGGGTAGCGAGGCACGTATTGTATTGTTGCCATCGAGGATAAAAAGATGGGGTTTTCATCATATTGCTTGAGTTTATCCCTCTACATCATGTCATCTTACCTAATGCGTTACTCTGTTCTTCATGAACTTAATACTCTAGATGCAGGCAGGAGTCGGTCGATGTGTGGAGTAATAGTAGTAGATGCAGAATCGTTTCGGTCTACTTGACACGGACGTGATGCCTATATGCATAATCATTGCCTTGGATATCGTCATAACTATGCGCTTTTCTATCAATTGCTCGACAGTAATTTGTTCACCCACCGTAATATTTGCCTTCATGAGAGAAGCCTCTAGTGAAACCTATGGCCCCCGGGTCTATTTTCCATCTTATATTTTCAGATCTATTTACTTGTGTTTTTACTTTTCGCAATCTTTTCCATCTATCTCTATCAGATCTCATCCTTGCAAGTAACCGTGAAGGGATTGACACCCCTTTATAGCGTTGGGTGCAAGTGTTTGATTCTTTGTGTAGGTACAACAATTGGTGACTTGCTTGTGTCTCCTACTGGATTGATACCTTGGTTCTCAACAACTAAGGGAAATACTTATCTACTCTGTGTTGCATCACCCTTTCCTCTTCAAGGGAAAATCAACGCAAGCTCAAGAGGTAGCACTCTTCATTTGCTTGTGTGCTTGATTGCTTGCATTGTCACGATGACTCAAGAGAATACCAAGTTGTGTGACTTTTCCAATACTAATAATAATGATTTTATTAGTACTCCGATTGCTCCCGTCACTAGTGTGGAATCTTATGAAATCAATGCCGCTTTGCTTAATCTTGTTATGAAAAAACAAATTTCCGGCCTCGAGGAGGAGAAGACCGCCTTGCAAAAGCGCGCCGAAGACGCGGAAACACAACTGAAACCGGTTGCTGAAGAGCTTGCCGGCTTAAAGCAGCAGATATGTTGAATGACAATCGCCATCTTTGGTAAGTGCAAAAAACTTATTCTCTATTGAAGCACTTCATCAATTAAGGTAGTCATAAAATACTCAACTGAGTTTATACTCTTTATTGTCTGACAAGCGCCAGGAGTGCCAACCTTGGCCAAAATGTTTTACTGAAGCTGAAAGCCGTCTATGCCTTAACGGAGCAATTATACGCTGGAAGCCTGCGGACACTTGTAGCTGTGTCATCTGGAAAAACGCCTCCAACGCTCATCAAGACTGTGCTGGATCATCTTTCAACAGTGCCATCTCAAATTGAAGAGTTAAAACTGTCAGCCGCCCGTGCGGGAGCCATTTCCGTCTTGAGCCAGGCAAAAGTGTGGCAGTCAGATCTAGACCCGGCTGAGATGGCTTGCGGGTATCCAGAATACAATGATGATGGAACTATCTTCACCGAGTCAGACTTCTCCAAATGTGTTAAACAGATAAGGCCACTCGCATGCGAACTTGCACAAGGGCTAGATTTGGCCAAGTACCAGCCGGCTTACGACAACAGCAACACTCGCATCAAGGCGCCTTCTCATGCGGTTGTCAACTTAACACCTCAGAGGCGTAAGCATATGTTTGACCCTGATCTTGATCCTTCTGTAATTCTTAATGATGAAGCCACCTTTGAGGCGTTAACCGGCATCGACTGGACTTCGGATGATCTCCAGATGGCCGACGACGCAGAGCCGGCACAGGATGACCCGGAGCCTACCACCTCCAAGCGCCAAGGTGACATTGATCCTGCTGCGCGTAACCCGGATGGCACTGTGATACGTCTCCAACGTATCTATAATTTTTGCTTGTTCCATGCTGTTATATTATCATTCTTGGATGTTTTACAATCATTTTATAACAACTTTATATCATTTTTTGGGACTAACCTATTGACATAGTGCCAAAGTACCAGTTGCTGTTTTTGCTCATTTTTTACTTCGCAGAAAATCAATACCAAACGGAGTCCAATCGCGACAAAACTTTTTGGAGATTTTTTATGGACCAGAAGACACCCAGTGGGCCAAACAACTGCCGGAGAGGTGGGCTGTGGAGAGCACAACCCACCAAAGCGCGCCAGGGGGGGTCGGCGCGCCCTGATGGGTTGTGCCCTCCTCGGCCCCCTCCGCACCGCCTCTGATGCCTATAAATTCCCAAATATTCCAAAAACCCTAAGGGAGTCGACGAAACACAATTCCAGCCACCGCAAGTTCCAGAACCGCGAGATCCAATCTAAACACCATCACGGAGGGGTTCATCTTCCTCATAGGTGCCTCTCCGATGATGCGTGAGTAGTCCACCATAGACCTACGGGTCCGTAGGCAGTAGCTAGATGGCTTCTTCTCTCTCTCTTATGATTCTCAATACAATGGTCTCTTGGAGATCTATTTGATGTAAACTTTTGTGGTGTGTTTGTCGGGATCCGATGAATTTTGAGTTCATGATCAGCTTCTATCCATGAATATTATTTGAGTCTTCTTTGATCTCTTATATGCATGATTGCTTATAGCATCGTATTTCTTCTTCGAATCTTTGGTTTAATTAGGCCGACTAGATCGATTTTTCTTGCCATGGGAAGAGGTGCTTTGTGATGGGTTCGATCTTGCGGTGTTCTTTCCCAGTGACAGAAGGGGCAGCAGGACACGCATGTATCGTTGCTATTAAGGATAACAAGATGGGGTCTATTCCTACATGAATAGATCTTGTCTACATCATGTCACCGTTCTTATTGCATTACTCTATTTTTTCATGAACTTAATACACTAGATGCATGCTGGATAGCGGTCGATGTGTGGAGTAATAGAGGTAGATGCAGGTAGGAGTCGGTCTATCTATCTTGGACGTGATGCCTATATAATGATCATCGCCTTGGATATCGTCATGACTATTCGATTTTCTATCAATTGCCCAACAGTAATTTGTTCACCCACCGTGCGCTATACTCATGAGAGAAGCCACTAGTGAACCCTACGGCCCCCGGGTCTACTTTTCCATCATATTGCTTTCCGATCTACGTTTTTGCACTCTTTGTTTTCAGATCTACAAAACCAAAAACCCAAAAATATCTTGCTGCATATTTACTCTTTTTATTTGTGTTCTTGAGAGATCTATCTCTCCTATCTATCACTACCTAATCTATCTTATTACTTTCGCGTCGGGTTGCAAGTATTTGTTGTTTGTGTGCAGGTGCTGCTTATTGGGTGGTGGTGATCCTCCTATTGGTTCGATAACCTTGGTTTCATAACTGAGGGAAATACTTACCGCCGCTGTGCTGCATCATCCCTTCCTCTTTGCGGAAATACTGACGCAGTCTCAAGCCACGTCAAAGGAATTTCTGGCATCGTTGCCGGGGAGGAAGCGGTCTCTTCTACGTGCCTATCGTAGGCGCCGAGGGGACTCCATCATCATCTACCAGGTTCCTAATCACAAATCTCATCTCCTTGCAATTACATTATTTGCCATTTGGCTCTCGTTTTCCTCTCCCCCACTTCACCAATTTGCCGCTTTATTCGCCCTTTTCTTCGTTTGCCTTTCTCTCGTCAGATCTCTTGTTTGCTTGTCACCATGAGTGATTTTGGTATGGCAGAAACGGATGATGGCAGGACTCCTAAAATTGGACGTTATGCTAATCTTGATTCTAAAACTTTTGTTTTGGGGCAAGGGAACGTTATAGTAAAAGAAACTATCCAAGAATTTTTCAATTGCGTTGGGAATTTGACTCTCGGTGATACTCCTATACTGAAAAGAACTAAATCTTATGCGGAAGCTATCTCGGCGCTAGTTCTAAAACTTGAAAATAGATTTATTCGTACCCATCCTACCTTGCAAAGATTGTTTTATGAGCTACCCGTCATAAAGAATTCCAAAGCTAAAAAGCTAGCTACCCTTGTTCTTATGAATGAATTTGATCACATAGTACGGGAAGCTAGGGAGATCTTTGACTATTATGGTATGAACCGTGAAAAACCGGTAATAGGAGAAATCCTTTACAATAGTGATTACATGATGAGATATTTGCTTGGAAATAATCAAATTTTTGATGAGAATCTCAAAAAGGAAGTCCCCGCTTTAGATATGATCCAACAAGTTTTCAATGACGTGAACCAACAATATTCTTGGATCGTAGCCGGTAATCAAAGGGGGTATGTAGAGGGACAACTTGATAGTGCTAAGGTTACTATGGATGATGTGTTTCAAGTTCTATTTGCAAAACCTCTTGACAAAAGCTCCTCATCCAAAACCAAAGATGATAATACTTGAATCTATGCGTTATGCCTAGCTAGGGGCGTAAAACGATAGCGCTTGTTGGGAGGCAACCCAATGAATAAATAAATTTTTGCCTTTTCCTTTCTGTTTTTGAGTGTTGACACAATTATGCCTCTGTTATGATTGTGTTTTTATGGTTTATTTAGTGTTTGTGCCAAGTAAAGCCTTTAGGATGATTCATAAGATGAGTAGAAGTGATGCTGGATCTGAAACAGAAACTTCATATTTTACTGGAACGTGATCTTAAGCTGAAATTTTAACACAGTGTTGCTATACAAATTCCTTACATTGTCCTAATTTTTCAGAATTTTTAGAGTTACAGAAGTATGGTTAGAGTACAGATTACTATAGACTGTTCTGTTTCGTTGCATTGTGTGCTTGTTTTGATGAATCTATGGGTTATATTGAAGGGTATGAGCCATAGTAAAGTTAAAATACAGTAGGTATAATGCAATAATAAAATATGAATGGGTTTGCAACAGTACCTAAAGTAGTGATTTGCTTTATTATACTAACGGATCTCACGAAGATTTTGTTGAGTTTTGTGTGATTGAAGTTTTCAAGTTTTGGGTGAGATCACGATGGATGAAGGAATAAGGAGTGATAAAAGCCTAAGCTTGGGGATGCTACCGCACCCCCAAGATATATCCAAAGAGAAACAAGCAACTAAGCTTGGGGATGCCCCCGAGTGGCATCCCCTCTTTCTTCCAACGACCATCGGTATTTTACTTGGAGCTATATTTTTATTCGTCACATATCATGAGTTTTGCTTGGAGCGTCTTGTATCTTTGCTTGCTTTGTTTGTTAGTTTTTCCTTTGTTTCCTTGCTGGACACACCTATTTGAGAAAGCCAAAATCATGCTTTGATTTGTTAAAATTGCTCTATGTGCTTCACTTAAACTTTTTGAGCTATATAATTGCTCTAGTGCCTCACTTATATCTTTTTGAGCACGGTGTGCTTGGAAATTTTTGTAGAAATACTCTCATGCTTCACTTAGATTAATTTGAGAGTTAGTAAATTTTGAAGAAATCCTCTCATGCTTCACTTATACCTTTTTGAGAGATGAAATCTTTATGCTCATGTGCTTCACTTAAATTTGTTTGAGCTTGCCAAAAAGCAATGGCAATATATGAAACTAGTCCCAAAGTGATAGATATCCAAGGAGGATATAATAAAAACTTTCATGAAGATCATTGGACAAATTAAACTTGATTCCTTGTAATAGTTTTGAAACATGATGATAGTAATATGTGAGTCATGTTAGTGAGTAATTATGCTTAGTAGGAATATTGGTGTTAAGGTTTGTGATTCCCTATGCATGCACGAAAGTCAATAGTTATGCAATGAAGTTACATCATACTTGCGGTGCATTATTCGGTGTTAGTTATGTTCAATGCTCACTTATGTGAATTTTCGTTTCTTGGTTTGGTTGCTTCCCAATCTATTTGCTAGCCTCCATTTGTACTAAGTAGAAATACTACTTGTGCATCCAAAATCCTTAAACCAAGTTTTGCCTTATGAGTCCACCATACCTACCTATATGCGGTATTTCCATGCCGTTCCAAGCAAATTTGTATGTGCCATCTCTAAATTTTCAAAATAAATTTTCTCTTTTGTGCGCCCGTGCCGCTCATGAAACGGTGGGGAGTGTCCAATATTTTTCCATGCTAGATGTGTTATTCTCAAGATGAGTGTTTATTCACTTGTCATTGCACGAGAGTGCGGCGGTAATAGGGATGCCCATTCCCGAAATGAAAAAGAAAAAAAATTACTTTATGTTATCAAATAATAAATTCCTTGGAAAGTGTTGGTATGGAAGGCAACCGTGGATACGGCCCGCCATGGAAAGGGAAAGTTTGGTGGAAAAAGGAATAAACTTTATTTTCTGTTTGGGAACCGCCTATGATATATCTAGCATGGAAAGTATTGAGAGCTACTTTGTCATTTTCGTTGACACGAAAAGCATGCCACCCAAAATATTTTTCTCTCTCAATTTAAAACTTTGAGCTCTAGCACCTCTACAAATCCCTACTTCCCTCTGGGAAGGGCCTATCTATTTACTTTATGCAATTTTTATTTTTGCTTTGAGTCTCCATCTTCTCTTATAAGCACCAACTAGGGGGCACTATGATCGTACTTGAGCATTGGGCATAGCTAATATTTGAGTGTGTTTCATGAATGGATCAATGATTGAGCATGATGGGCTAGGGATAACTTTCTTTAGTGTTGATATTTTGAAAGACATGGTTGCTTGTTGACATGCTTGAGTATTGAAGTCATTATGTTAAAACTAGACTATTACTTTGAATCATCTACAAGTCCAAATGTCCATGCTATACAAAAGAAAAGAATGTGATGAACATGTTAGGCAGCATTCCACATCAAAAATTCTATTTTTATCATTTACCTACTCGAGGACGAGTAGGAATTAAGCTTGGGGATGCTGATACGTCTCCAACGTATCTATAATTTTTGCTTGTTCCATGTTGTTATATTATCATTCTTGGATGTTTTACAATCATTTTATAACAACTTTATATCATTTTTTGGCACTAACCTATTGACATAGTGCCAAAGTGCCAGTTGCTGTTTTTGCTTGTTTTTTACTTCACAGAAAATCAATACCAAACGGAGTCCAATCGCGACGAAACTTTTTGGAGATTTTTTCTGGACCAGAAGACACCTAGTGGGCCAAACAACTGCCGGAGAGGTGGGCTGTGGAGAGCACAACCAACCAGGGCGCGCCAGGGGGGCCCCGGTGTGCCCTGATGGGTTGTGCCCTGCTCGGCCCCCCTCCGCACCGCCTCTGATGCCTATAAATTCCCAAATATTCCAAAAACCCTAAGGGAGTTGACGAAACACAATTCCAGCCGCCGCAAGTTCCAAAACCACAAGATCCAATCTAAACACCATCACGGAGGGGTTCATCTTCCTCATAGGTGCCTCTCCGATGATGCGTGAGTAGTCCACCATAGACCTACGGGTCCGTAGGCAGTAGCTAGATGGCTTCTTCTCTCTCTCTTATGATTCTCAATACAATGGTCTCTTGGAGATCTATTTGATGTAAACTTTTGTGGTGTGTTTGTCGGGATCCGATGAATTTTGAGTTCATGATCAGCTTCTATCCATGAATATTATTTGAGTCTTCTTTGATCTCTTATATGCATGATTGCTTATAGCATCGTATTTCTTCTTCGAATCTTTGGTTTAATTAGGCCGACTAGATCGATTTTTCTTGCCATGGGAAGAGGTGCTTTGTGATGGGTTCGATCTTGCGGTGTTCTTTCCCAGTGACAGAAGGGGCAGCAGGACACGCATGTATCGTTGCTATTAAGGATAACAAGATGGGGTCTATTCCTACATGAATATATCTTGTCTACATCATGTCACCGTTCTTATTGCATTACTCCGTTTTACCATGAACTTAATACACTAGATGCAAGCTGGATAGCGGTCGATGTGTGGAGTAATAGAGGTAGATGCAGGCAGGAGTCGGTCTATCTATCTTGGACGTGATGCCTATATAATGATCATTGCCTTGGATATTGTCATGACTATTCGATTTTCTATCAATTGCCCAACAGTAATTTGTTCACCCACCGTGCGTTATAATCATGAGAGAAGCCACTAATGAACCCTATGGCCCCCGGGTCTACTTTTCTATCATATTGCTTTCCGATCTATGTTTTTGCACTCTTTGTTTTCAAATCTACAAAACCAAAAACCCAAAAATATATTGCTGCATATTTACTCTTTTTATTTGTGTTCTTGAGAGATCTATCTCTCCTATCTATCACTACCTAATCTATCTTATTACCGTAGAGAGATTGACAACCTCTCTTTCGCGTCGAGTTGCAAGTATTTGTTGTTTGTGTGCAGGTGCTGCTTATTGGGTGGTGGTGATCCTCCTACTGGTTCGATAACCTTGGTTTCATAACTGAGGGAAATACTTACCGTCGCTGTGCTGCATCATCCCTTCCTCTTTGGGGAAATACCGACGCGGTCTCAAGCCACGTCACACTGAGGCCGGCTTAGAGTAATGTAACTCTTATAAACACTTGGCCAGAAGTTTGAAGTGCCTGGCTATGGCCTTGTAATAGCATAATTTGAAAAACAGCTGTGATGTTTCCATGCCTTCGTGCATGTTTTTGCCAACTTATATCCTGGCGGCTTAACCGCTGCAATCTTTATCAAAATATGTGTGTCTGATGTGATGATATCTCTTAATTCTCCATGAAGTTTTGATCAACTCCTTGATTGGTGTCTTATAACCATGTCTCGGGGCGAGTTAATAACTCAATATCCCATAGTCTTGAAAATATGGAAACAAACCAGCTGGCGGGTCATAACAGCAACAAGCTTTGACCAATGAGTAATACTAAGCCGGATCAGTTGTCGTCCAAAGACTTAGAACCTCCTCATGAAAAATTCTTGTAAAACAACAAGCAGAAAATATATACATATATATATATCTTCAATTTTTGTTAGGTGGCTTTGAAGGCACAACCAGAAGAGATCAACTCTTGTTTGTATTTTTAAGAAAAACTCAAGATTTTTTGCTTCAAAGAAGCTAGGCATGAGTGCCCACAATCCCATAAGCCGGCTCTCACGTGACATAAATCCGTCGTTTTAACCTTAACCAGTTCAGGGTCTTTAAAAAAGATTGACTGTTAAGAGTACGAACGGGCCACATAGCGGAGAGACTACAGCAAACAGGTGAGTTTATCCTAGCTCTCTGTAAGCCGGCTCTCTCGTGACATAAGCCGCCGTTTTAACTTTGACAAGTTCAGGGTCTTTAAAAAAGATTGACTGTCAAACGTACGGTGGGTCACCTGGTGGAGTAGCAAGTTGCAAACAGGCAGGTTTAACTCAAATATGGCTTGTAAGCCGGTCAAGAGGGTATAAAAGCTAAACTCAGTGAGTTGGAAGTCCCCAAGTGACCTTATTATTAACCAACTTTTGCACAAAAGATCGTTGGATGAAAACGACAGAGGCCCCAAATTATGTGGATGTCGGCTTTATTATATTATAAAAAGGTATATACAATGACAGATGTATGTACATTGATGAGAGCCAATGACTCAAGTGTAGTAAGGCCGAAGATGAGCAATATTCCACGGCCTGCTAGTTTCCTCCCCAGAAGTACGTGACTTGTCGCTCCCCCGTATATCAATGAGATAATATGACCCATTGTTGAGATTCTTGCCAACCACAAAGGGTCCTTCCCAAGGGGGTGATAACTTATGCATATATGTCTGATCTTGAATCAAACGGAGCACTAAGTCGCCTTCTTAGAACGTCCGGGTTTTGACTCTGCGGCTATGATAGTGACGTAGATCTTGTTGATAAATCACTGATCGTGCTGCTGCAAGATCCTGCTCTTCATCCAAAGCATCCAATGCATCTTGACGCACCGTCTCATTACCAGTTTCGATGTAAGCCGCCACCCTAGGCGAGTCATGACGAATATCACTAGGGAGAACTGCTTCTGCGCCATAGACCATGAAGAAAGGCGTGTAGCCTGTTGACCTGTTGGGGGTGGTTCTAATGCTCCAAAGAACTGAAGGCAGCTCCTCCACCCAACAACCCGACGTTCGTTCCAAAGGAACCATAAGCCGGGGTTTGATCCCTCTCAAGATTTCCTGGTTAGCACGTTCTGCTTGACCATTAGACTGTGGATGAGCCACAGAGGAGACATCGAGGCGGATGTGTTCGCTTTCACAAAACTCTTTCATAGCTCCTTTGGACAGATTTGTACCATTATCAGTGATGATACTGTGGGGGTAACCAAAATGGAAAATCAGCTTTTTGACGAATTGAACTGCAGTTGCTGCGTCGCATTTGCTGACCGGCTCTGCCTCAATCCACTTGGTAAACTTGTCAACTGCCACCAAAAGGTGGGTCTTTTTATCCTTAGACCTCTTAAACGGTCCAACCATATCGAGCCCCCGGACCGCAAACGGCTAGGTGATTGGAATCATCCACAACTCTTGAGACGGCACATGGGCTCGTCGTCCGAATTTCTGACACCCATCGCACTTGCTAACTATGTCCTCCGCCTCTGCATGAGCCATCAACCAGTAAAAACCGTGCCGAAAAGCTTTGGCCACCAAGGATTTTGACCCGGCGTGATGACCGCAGTCGCCAGCATGTATCTCTTGTAAGATTTCACGGCCTTCCTCAGGAGAAACACAACGTTGAAAAACACCAGTCACGCTGCATCGGTGCAACTCGCCATTGACAATAGTCATGGACTTAGACCGCCTCATGATTTGCCGCGCCAAGGTCTCGTCCTCGGGTAACTCTCCACGAGTCAAATATGCCAGACAAGGCAGCGTCCAATTAGGAATAGCGCGAAGAGCCGCCACCAATTGTCCTTCCGGGTCAGGTATAGCAAGATCTTCCTCAGAAGGTAATTTGACCGACGGGTGATGCAACGCATCAAGAAACACATTAGGTGGCACCGGCTTACGCTGAGACCCTAGCCGGGACAGTGCATCGGCCGCCTCGTTCTTCCGACGATCAATGTGATCCACCTGATAACCCTTAAAGTGGCCAGCAATGATATCAACTGCCTGGCGATAAGCCGCCATACGAGGGTCTTTAGAATCCCACGTGCCTGAGACTTGTTGAGCCACAAGGTCCTAGTCACCTAAACATCTGACCCGGCTCAAGTTCATCTCCTTGGCCACACGGAGCCCGTGGAGCAAAGCTTCATACTCAGCTGCATTGTTAGTACAAGGAAACATTAACCTTAATACATAACAAAATTTATCACCTCTCGGGGAGGTTAAAACAACTCCAGCCCCTGATCCTTCCAACTGTCTGGATCCATCAAAGTGAATTGTCCAATACGTATTGTCCGGCTTCTCCTTAGGTTCTTGACACTCTGTCCAGTCATTGATAAAATCCACCAGGGCTTGAGATTTGACAGCCGTTTGAGGCACATACCTCAAATTAAGAGGTCCAAGCTCAATTGCCCACTTAGCAATCCTGCCGGTGGCCTCTCTATTTTGAATGATATCTCCCAAAGGAGCAGAGCTAACCACCGTGATGGGGTGTCCAAGGAAATAATGCTTCAGCTTGCGATCTGCCATGAACACTCCAAACACCAGCTTTTGCCAATGCGGGTATCTTTGCTCGGACTCTGTCAAAACCTCACTGATGTAATAAACCGGCCGCTGGACTGGGTACTCTTTGCCTGCCTCCTTGCACTTCACAACAACTGCAGCACTGACGACCTTGTTATTAGCCTCCACGTACAGGAGCAATGGCTCTTTTTCCACGGGAGCGGCCAAAACAGGCGGCTCGGCCAACTGTTTTTTGAGCGCCTCAAACGCATCATTGGCAGCATCACTCCAGACAAATCATCTGTCTTTTTCATCATCTGATATAAAGGGATGGCCTTCTCTCCCAGGCGGCTTATGAATCGGCTTAAAGCGGCAATACGACCCGCCAAGCGTTGAACGTCATTGATACACGCCGGCTTAGATAATGAGGTGATCGCCTTTATTTTATCCGGGTTAGCTTCAATGCCCCGCTCTGAGACCAAAAATCCCAGGAGCTTGCCTGCAGGCACACCAAAAACACACTTACCCGGATTAAGCATCATCTTGTAGACCCGCGGGTTATCAAAAGTTTCCTTCAAATCATCAAGCAGAGTCTCCTTCTTCCTTGACTTGACCACAATATCGTCCACATAAGCATGAACGTTGCGTCCGATCTGACCATGAAGTCAATTCTGTACACATCGCTGGTAAGTCGCCTGAGAACTTTTGAGTCCAAAAGGCATGGACACATAGCAGAAAGCTCCAAAAGGTGTTATGAAAGATGTTTTCTCTTGGTCTTTAACTGCCATCTTAATATGATGATAACCCGAATATGCATCCAGGAAACATAAGCTCTCGCAACCCGTCGTTGCGTCAATGATCTAGTCGATACGGGGGAGAGCAAATGGATCAACCGGACAAGCTTTGTTAAGGTCTGTGTAGTACACACACATACGCCACGTGCCGTTCTTCTTAAGGACGAGCCCCGGGTTAGCCAACTACTCCGGGTGAAAAACTTCCACAATAAATCCAGCTGCCAAGAGCCAGGCTACCTCTTCTCCAATAGCCTTACATCGCTCCTCATTGAAACGCTCGAGGAACTGCTTGACCGGCTTAAATTTAGGATCCACATTAAGATGGTGCTCAGCGAATTCTCTCGGTACACCCGACATGTCAGAAGGTTTCCATGCAAAGATGTCCCGATTCTCACGGATGAATTCGATGAGCGCGCTTTCCTATTTGAGGTCCATATTAGTGTTGGGGAACGTTGCATGGGAAACAAAAATTTTCCTACGCACACACAAGATCTATCCATGGTGATGAGCATCTACGAGAGGGAGAGTGAATCTACATACCCTTGTAGATCGCTAAGCGGAAGCGTTAAGAAACGCGGTTGATGTAGTCGAACGTCTCCGCGATCCAAATCGCAAGTCGTCCCTCGAACCGATCACGAACTAGTGCCGAACGGACGACACCTCCGCGTTCAATACACGTACAGCTTGATGACGCCTTCACCTCCTCGATCCAGTGAGCGATGGTGAAGTAGTAGATGAGTTCCGGCAGCACGACGGCGTGGTGATGGTGGTGAGGAACAATCTCTGCAGGGCTTCGCCAAGCGCTACAGAGATTATGACGGAGGAACTAGAGGGTTAGGGTTGCCGCACACGGCTTGGGGAAATCTTGATGTGTTCCGGGTGCTAGCCCTGCCCCTCTATTTATATGTTGAGCCCTGGGGTCGAAACTTGGAGAAAGAGCCTCCTCAAAGTCGGTTTGGCCCGCAAGGTAAGAGTCCTGCTCGGACTCCAGGACCAGACGCCAGGGTCCTCGGCGTCTGGCCCCAGACGCCAGGGTCCCTGGCGTCTGGCCCCTGGCCTCCGCAAAACTTCCTTTTGCACCTTCCTAAAGCCTCGTGGGCTTTACCCCTTGGCCCAAATAAAGTGTTCTCGTACCCGAACATTTCGGGAAACATCCGAAACTCCTTCCGGTGAATTCCGGAACCCTTCCGGAGACCAAACACTATTATCCCATATATCAATCTTTACCTCGGACTATTCCAGAGCTCCTCGTCATGTCCGGGATCTCATCCGGGACTCTGAACAACTTTCGGTCACCAACATAACAACTCAACTATACTTATATCGTCACCAAACGTTAAGTGTGTAGACCCTGCGGGTTTGAGAACTATGTAGACATGACCGAGACACCTCTACAGTCAATAACCAATAGCGGGACCTAGATGCCCATATTGGCTCCTACATATTCTACGAAGATCTTTATCGGTTGAACCTCTATGTCAAGGATTCAGTTAATCCCGTATGATGTTCCCTTTGTTTATCGGTATGTTACTTGCCCGAGATTCGATCGTCGGTATCTCTATACCTAGTTCAATCTCGTTACCGGCAAGTCTCTTTACTCGTTCCGTAATACAAGATCCCGTGGCTAACACTTTAGTCACATTGCTTTCAAGGCTTATAGTGATGTTGTATTACCGAGTGGGCCCTGAGATACCTCTCCGTCACACGGAGTAACAAATCCCAGTCTTGATCCATGCCAATTCAACAGACACCCTCGGAGATACCTGTAGAGCATCTTTATAGTCACCCAGTTACGTTGCGACGTTTGATACACACAAGGTATTCCTCCGGTGTCAGTGAGTTGCATGATCTCATGGTCAAAGGAACAGATACTTGACATGCAGAAAACAATAGCAATAAACTGACACGATCATATGCTACGTTTATAGTTTGGGTCTTGTCCATCACATCATTCTCGTAATGATGTGATCCCGTTATCAAATGACATCTCATGTCCATGGCTAGGAAACCTTCACCATCTTTTGATCAACGAGCTAGTCAACTAGAGGCTTACTAGGGACACAGTGTTGTCTATGTACCCACACATGTATTTGAGTTTCCAATCAATACAATTATAGCATGGATAATAAACGATTATCATGAACAAGGAAATATAATAATAACCAATTTATTATTGCCTCTAGGGCATATTTCCAACAGTCTCCCACTTGCACTAGAGTCAATAATCTAGTTCACATCACTATGTGAATTACATTGTAATGAATCGAACACCCATACAGTTCTGGTGTTGTTCATGTTTAGCCCTTGGAGGAGGTTTAGTCATCGGATCTGCAACATTCAGATCCGTGTGTACTTTGCAAGTATTTATGTCGTCCTCCTTGATGTAATCGCGGATGGAATTGAAGCGTCGCTTTATGTGTCTGGTCCTCTTGTGAAATCTTGGTTCCTTGGCTAGAGCAATGGCACCAGTGTTATCACAAAATAGAGTCATTGGGTTAAGCACACTAGGCACTAGTCCAAGATCTGTCATGAACTCCTTCATCCAGACACCTTCCTTCGCCGCCTCCGAGGCAGCGATGTACTCCGCTTCGCATGTAGAATCGGCTACCACGCTTTGCTTGGAACTGCACCAGCTAACCGCACCCCCATTAAGAATAAATACGTATCCGGTTTGTGACTTAGAGTCATCCGGATCAGTGTCAAAGCTTGCATCGACGTAACCCTTTACGACGAGCTCTTGATCACCTCCATAAACGAGAAACTTGTCCTTAGTCCTTTTCAGGTACTTCAGGATATTCTTGACCGCCGTCCAGTGTTCCATTCCTGGATCACTTTGAAACCTTCCGACCATACTTATGGCAAGGCTGACATCGGGTCTTGTGCACAGCATTGCATACATGATAGAGCCTATGGCTGAAGCATAGGGGATGACACTCATCTTTTCTCTATCTTCTGCAGTCAGTGGGCATTGAGTCTTACTCAACTTCACACCTTGCAATACAGGCAAGAACCCCTTCTTGGACTGATCCATTTTGAACTTCTTCAAAACGTTGTCAAGGTATGTGCTTTGTGAAAGTCCTATCAAGCGTCGTGATCTATCTCTATAGATCTTGATGCCTAATATGAAAGCAGCTTCTCCTAGGTCCTTCATTGAAAAACTCTTGTTCAAATATTCCTTCACGCTTTCCAACATTTCTATATTGTTTCCAATCAGTAATATGTCATCCACATATAATATTAGAAACGCTATAGAGCTCCCACTCACTTTCTTGTAAATACAAGCTTCTCCGTAAACTTGTATAAACTCGAACGCTTTGATCACCTCATCAAAGCGAAGATTCCAACTCCGAGATGCTTGCACCAGTCCATAAATGGATCACTGGAGTTTGCAAACTTTGTCAGCATTCTCTGGATCGACAAAACCTTCTGGTTGCATCATATACAACTCTTCCTTAAGGAAACCGTTAAGGAACGCTGTTTTGACATCCATCTGCCAAATTTCATAATCGAAAAAGGCAGCTATTGCTAACATGATTCTGACGGACTTAAGCATCGCTACGGGTGAGAAGGTCTCATCGTAGTCAACTCCTTGAACTTGTGAAAAACCCTTTGCCACAAGTCGAGCTTTATAGACGGTGACATTACCGTCCGCGTCCGTCTTCCTCTTAAAGATCCATTTGTTCTGAATGGCCTTACGCCCTTCAGGTAATACTTCCAAAGTCCACACTTTGTTTTCATACATGGATCCCATCTCGGATTTCATGGCCTCTAACCACTTCTCGGAATCCGGGCCCATCATCGCTTCTCCATAGCTCGTAGGTTCATCGTTGTCCAATAACATGACTTCTAAGACAGGGTTGCCGTACCACTCAGGAGCAGTACGCGTCCTTGTCGACCTATGAGGTTCGATAGCAACTTGATCCAAAGCTTCATGATCATCATCATTAACTTCCTCTTCAGCTGATGTAGGCTCTACAGAAACATCTTTCTGTGCTGCGCTACTCTCAGGTTGAAGTAAAGGTTCAACAACCTCATCAAGTTCTATCTTCCTCCCACTCAATTCTTTCGAGAGAAACTCTTTCTCAAGAAACGTTCCGTTTTTAGCGACAAACACTTTGCCTTCGGATCTGAGGTAGAAGGTATACCCAACTGTCTCTTTTGGGTATCCTATGAAGACGCATTTCTCCGCTTTGGGTTCCAGCTTTTCAGGCTGAAGCTTTTTGACATAAGCATCACATCCCCAAACTTTAAGAAACGACAGCTTTGGCTTCTTGCCAAACCAAAGTTCATATGGCGTCATCTCAACGGATTTCGATGGTGCCCTATTTAAAGTGAATGCAGCTGTCTCTAATGCATAACCCCAAAATGATAGTGGCAAATCGGCAAGAGACATCATAGATCGCACCATATCCAATAAGGTTCGATTACGACGTTCGGACACACCATTACGATGTGGTGTTCCAGGCGGTGTTAGTTGTGAAACAATTCCACATTGTCTTAAGTGACTGCCAAACTCATAACTCAGATATTCTCCTCCTCGATCAGATCGTAGGAATTTAATCTTCTTGCTACGATGATTCTCAACTTCACTCTGAAATTGTTTGAACTTTTCAAACGTTTCAGACTTGTGTTTCATTAAGTAAATATACCCATATCTACTTAAGTCATCAGTGAAGGTGAGAAAGTAACGATAACCACCGCGCGCCTCAATGCTCATCGGACCGCACACATCAGTATGTATGATTTCCAATAAGTCACTTGCCCGTTCCATTGTTCCAGAGAACGGCGTTTTAGTCATCTTGCCCATGAGGCATGGCTCACATGTGTCAAGTGATTCAAAATCAAGTGACTCCAAAAGTCCATCAGCATGGAGCTTCCTCATGTGTTTTACGCCAATATGACCTAAATGGCAGTGCCACAAGAAAGTGGTATTATCATTATCAATCCTACATCTTTTGGCATCAATGTTATGAACATGTGTATCATTACTATCGAGATTCAATAAGAATAAACCCCTTACATTGGGTGCATGACCATAAAAGATATTACTCATATAAATAGAACAACCATTATTCTCTGATTTAAATGAGTAACCGTCTCGCAATAAACAAGATCCAGATATAATGTTCATGCTTAACGCAGGCACTAAATAACAATTATTCAGGTTCATCACTAATCCCGATGGTAATCGAAGAGCGAGCGTGCCGACGGCGATCACATCAACCTTGGAACCATTTCCCACGCGCATCGTCACTTCGTCCTTTGCCAGCCTCCGTCTATTCCGCAGTTCCTATTTTGAGTTGCAAATATGAGCAACCGCACCGGTATCAAATACCGAGGCACTACAACGAGAGTTGGTAAGGTACACATCAATAACATGTATATCATATATACCTTGTTTGTTGTTGGCCGCCTTCTTGTCAGGCAAATACTTGGGGCAGTTCCGCTTCCAGTGTCCAGGTCCCTTGCAATGAAAACACTCAGTTTCTGGTTTGGGTCCAGCCTTGGGTTTCTTCACGGGAGGAGCAACTGCTTTGCCACTCTTCTTGGAGTTACCCTTCTTACCCTTGCCATTTTTCTTGAAACTAGTGGTTTTATTGACCATCAACACTTGATGCTCCTTCTGAATTTCAGACTCAGCGACTTTCAGCATCGCAAACAGCTCGGCGACTGACTTGTTCATCCCGTGCATGTTATAGTTCAACACGAAGCTCTTGTAGCTAGGTGGCAATGATTGAAGAACTCTGTCAGTGATAGCCTCTGGCGGAAGGGGCATCCCCAATTCAGCCAGACGGGTGGAGTACCCAGACATTCTGAGTACGTGATCACTGATAGACCTGTTCTCCTCCATCTTGCAAGCATAGAACTTATCGGAGATCTCATATCTCTCAATCCGGGCATTCTTCTGAAAGATAAACTTCAACTCCTGGAACATCTCATATGCTCCATGACGTTCAAAACGTCTTTGAAGTCCCGGTTCTAAGCCATACAATATTGCACATTGAACTATTGAGTAATCTTCAGAACGAGCCTGCCAGGCGTTCACAACGTCTAGAGACTCAACTGGAGCGGGTGGATCACCAAGCGGTGCATCAAGGACATAAGCCTTCTGGGAAGCCGTAAGGATAATCCTTAGATTACGGGCCCAGTCCACAAAGTTACTTCCATCATCTTTCAACTTAGCTTTCTCTAGGAACGCATTAAAATTCAGGGGTGCTACTGCGCGAGCCATGATCTACAACATAAATATAGCAAAGACAACTTAGACTATTGTTCTAGATAATGAGTTTAGTTAATCATATTACTTAAAAACTCCCACTCAAATTGACATCCCTCCGGTCATTCGAGCGTAACATGATCCAAATCCACCAACTCAAGTCCGATCATCACGTGAGTTGAGGTGGTTTCAATGGTGAACATCTTCATGTTGATCATATCTACTATATGACTCATGTTCGACCTTTCGGTCTCTTGTGTTCCGAGGCCATGTCTGTACATGCTAGGCTCGTCAAGTTTAACCCGAGTGTTCCGCACGTGCAACATGGCTTACACCCGTTGTATGTGAACGTAGAGTCTATCACACCCGATCATCACGGCGTGTCTCGAAACGACGAACTTTCGCAACGGTGCACACTCGGGGAGAACACAATTTATCTTGAAATTTAAGTGAGGGATCACCTTATAATGCTACCGTTGTCCTAAGCAAAATAAGATGCATAAAAGGATTAACATCACATGCAAATCATAAGTGACATGATATGGCCATGAACTCGTGCTTTTGATCTCCATCTCCAAAGCACCGGCATGATCTCCATCGTCACCGGCATGATACCATGATCTCCATCATCTTGATCTCCATCAACGTGTCGCCATGAGGTTGTCGCGCCGACTGTTGCTACCACGACTATTGCTAACTCATAGCGATAAAGTAAAGCAAAACGGCGAAAATAATTAAAGACAACTCTATGGCTCCTGCCAGTTGCCGTACTCATCGACATGCAAGTCGTGATATTCTATACAACACATGATCATCTCATACATCACATATATCTCATCATGTAATTGGCCATATCACATCACAACATACCCTGCAAAAACAAGTTAGACGTCCTCTAATTGTTGTTGCAAATTTTACGTGGCTGCTATGGGTTTGCAAGAACCGTTCTTACCTACGCAAAACCACAACGTGGTGTAGTGATTGCTTTTTGATCTTCTAAAAGAACCCTCTTCATTGAAATCGATTCAACTAAAGTGAGAGAGACAGACACCCGCTAGCCATCTTTATGCAACAAAGTTACATGTCAGTTGAAGGAACCGGTCTCTCGTAAGCGTACGAGTAATGTTGGTCCGGGCCGCTTCATCTCACAATACCGCCGAATCAAGTATCAACTAGTAACGGCAAGCAATATGTATACACCCACGCCCACAACTCGTTTGTGTTCTACTCGAGATCTCATCTACGCATAGACCTAGCTCTGATACCATTGTTGGGGAACGTTGCATGGGAAACAAAAATTTTCCTACGCACACACAAGATCTATCCATGGTGATGAGCATCTACGAGAGGGAGAGTGAATCTACATACCCTTGTAGATCGCTAAGCGGAAGCGTTAAGAAACGCGGTTGATGTAGTCGAACGTCTCCGCGATCCAAATCGCAAGTCGTCCCTCGAACCGATCACGAACTAGTGCCGAACGGACGGCACCTCCGCGTTCAACACACGTACAGCTTGATGACGCCTTCACCTCCTCGATCCAGCGAGCGATGGTGAAGTAGTAGATGAGTTCCGGCAGCACGACGGCGTGGTGATGGTGGTGAGGAACAATCTCTGCAGGGCTTCGCCAAGCGGTACGGAGATTATGACGGAGGAACTAGAGGGTTAGGGTTGCCGCACACGGATTGGGGAAATCTTGATGTGTTCCGGGTGCTAGCCCTGCCCCTCTATTTATATGTTGAGCCCTGGGGTCGAAACTTGGAGAAAGAGCCTCCTCAAAGTCGGTTTGGCCCGCAAGGTAAGAGTCCTGCTCGGACTCCAGGACCAGACGCCAGGGTCCTCGGCATCTGGCCCCAGACGCCAGGGTCCCTGGCGTCTGGCCCCTGGCCTCCGCAAAACTTCCTTTTGCACCTTCCTAAAGCCTCGTGGGATTTACCCCTTGGCCCAAATAAAGTGTTCTCGTACCCGAACATTTCGGGAAACATCCGAAACTCCTTCCGGTGAATTCCGGAACCCTTCCGGAGACCAAACACTATTATCCCATATATCAATCTTTACCTCCGGACTATTCCAGAGCTCCTCGTCATGTCCGGGATCTCATCCGGGACTCCGAACAACTTTCGGTCACCAACATAACAACTCAACTATACTTATATCGTCACCAAACATTAAGTGTGTAGACCCTGCGGGTTCGAGAACTATGTAGACATGACCGAGACACCTCTACGGTCAATAACCAATAGCGGGACCTGGATGCCCATATTGGCTCCTACATATTCTACGAAGATCTTTATTGGTTGAACCTCTATGTCAAGGATTCAGTTAATCCCGTATGGTGTTCCCTTTGTTTATCGGTATGTTACTTGCCCGAGATTCGATCGTCGGTATCTCTATACCTAGTTCAATCTCGTTACCGGCAAGTCTCTTTACTCGTTCCGTAATACAAGATCCCGTGGCTAACACTTTAGTCACATTGCTTGCAAGGCTTATAGTGATGTTGTATTACCGAGTGGGCCCTGAGATACCTCTCCGTCACACGGAGTAACAAATCCCAGTCTTGATCCATTCCAATTCAACAGACACCCTCGGAGATACCTGTAGAGCATCTTTATAGTCACCCAGTTACGTTGCGACGTTTGATACACACAAGGTATTCCTCCGGTGTCAGTGAGTTGCATGATCTCATGGTCAAAGGAACAGATACTTGACATGCAGAAAACAATAGCAATAAACTGACACGATCATATGCTACGTTTACAGTTTGGGTCTTGTCCATCACATCATTCTCCTAATGATGTGATCCCGTTATCAAATGACATCTCATGTCCATGGCTAGGAAACCTTCACCATCTTTTGATCAACGAGCTAGTCAACTAGAGGCTTACTAGGGACACAGTGTTGTCTATGTACCCACACATGTATTTGAGTTTCCAATCAATACAATTATAGCATGGATAATAAACGATTATCATGAACAAGGAAATATAATAATAACCAATTTATTATTGCCTCTAGGGCATATTTCCAACAATTAGCCCCTATAGTGAACTGCTGCGATGAGTCGCCAGGGACAAAGTCCACCAACTTGGTATCCTCTGCCACAAATTTCAGGGGCGGGTTAGACTTTGTGCTAGGCTTCTTCAATGGGGTCATATCCGCCGGGTCAACATTATCTTTATAAAACTTGAGCTCCGCGTCAGCACAGCTTGACTCCGCATACGCAGCCTCACCTTCCTCACACTCAAGAGCAATTTTCCGATCACCATGCACCGTGATCGTCCCCTTCAGCCCTGGCATCTTAAGCTGCAAGTAAACATAACCGGGCCGAGCCATGAACTTGGCATAAACTGACTGTCCAAACAGAGCATGATATGGACTCTTGATCTTGACCACTTCAAACCACAAGGTCTCTACCCTGTAGTTGTACTCATCACCAAAAGCCACCTCAAGGGCAATCTTTCCTACTGGATAAGCCGACTTGCCGGGTACTACACCGTGAAAAACTATGGATGACGGCTTGAGATCCTTGTCAGTCAGGTTCATCCGGCGGAAAGTGTTGTAGTACAAAATGTTGATACTGCTACCACCGTCCATCAGCACCTTGGTGAATTTGTAGCCTCCTACCTGAGGGGCTACCACAAGGGCCAAGTGCCCTGGGTTATCAATGCGTGGCGGGTGATCCTCCCTGCTCCATGATATCGTGTGCTCAGACCACTTCAAGTACTGCGGAATAGCCGGCGTTGCTGCATGAACCGCCCTCTTGCACACCTTCTGATCACGTTTGTCAAGACTCGTGGTGAAGACGTGATACTGGCCTCCATTAAGCTGCTTTGGGTTACTCTGATACCCTGACTGGTTGTTTTGCTGCTGACCACCATTGCCGGGCTGTTGATTGTGACCTCCATGGTTACCTTGACCCTAATAACCCGAGCCTGAACCGCCCGCACCAAAACCTGACCCATGAGAGCCGGATCCTGACCCGCCGGGTGGTCCATTGCCATTACCATGATGCTGGTTAAGGCCGTAATTCCGGAACTCCCGCATGATATAACAATCCTTCCAAGCATGAGTAGACAACTTGTTGGGAAGACTGTGCTTTGGGCAGGGATCGTTAAGCATTGCCTCCATGTTGAAAGGCTTGCCCTTGCCAAAAGGTGGTTTACCGTTGCCCTTGGCGCGGTTGTTCCCAGTGTTGGTATTGGCCACCAGATCTGACCCGCCATCCGGGTGCTTTCGCTTGCCGCCATTACCCGGGTTGTTACTTCCTGCCCCATTCTATTGCTGACCTTTCCCGTTGCCATTCTTTTTGCTCTTACCAGACTTCTCATCATTAGAACCAGGATCTTTCGTGCTGTCAGAATCTGCATATTTAGTGAGAGCCGTCATGAGCTCACCCATGTCCTGGTAAGAACGCTTGAGCCGTCCAAGCTTCTGCTTAAGGGGCAAGAAGTGACAATTCTTTTCCAGAATCAAGACCGCCTGAGCCGCCGTGGTATTGTCAGATGAGTGGATAATGGTTGAAACCCGCCGAACCCAATGATGGTCCGACTCATCCTCACGCTGCACACAATGATCTAAATCAATGATCATCGTAGGCTGCTTGCATGTCCCTTGAAAGTTCTTGATAAATCGTGCTTTCAACTCGGCCCAGGAGTTAATGGTATTGGGGGGCAGACCCTTTAACCATGTGCGAGCCGGTCCTTCCAACATCATGATAAAATACTTCGCACAGACTGCATCACTGACGTCCAACATCTCCATGGCTAACTCATAACTTTCGATCCAGGCTTCTGGGGGTAGATCAGCTGTGTAATTAGGCACCTTCCACGGACCCTTAAAATCCTTTGGCAGGCGCTCGTTCCGTAGAGCCAGTGCTAAACACGGCACTCCAACAGCCCTAGAAGTGACTCCGGCCCCCACCAAAGTTGAAGGGGTTACCGGGGGCGGCTCTTGGGAAGCCGCCGCGGCCGCCGCCTCACGCCGACCTCTGGCATTATCCACAATCGCATGAGCATTGACAACGGGTGGGCTATCATAGGGCGGGTTCCGATGTCGCTCGCTGCTGGAGACCGCCGGTGACTCTATGTGTCGGCTATAATTGCGGCTTGGAAGGGGGGTTGAGTCCACACGACTTCGGCTGTATGTATACTTATCCTGTTGAGCCACCGCCGTCTGCAATAGCTCAATGGCATTCCGTGCTTCTTCGGTGAAGGGTGTCCCGTCGGCGAGAGGGAGCGCATTGAGCCTGGCGCCTGCTGCTATCATGTTCTCCACCGTTAGAATAATGACCAGGTGGTGTCAGAAAGCGCTGCGGCGGGTTCTGATTCCTGCGGGGCGGGTCTGGCTGCCGATGCTGAGTCGCTGCCCTATTCCCAGGTACCTCCGCCGTTCGGGTCATGGTCAGCGGTGTATTCGGTCCTGCTCCCGGGGTGTTGAAGAGATTTCTGGGCTCATAATGCTCAGGCAGGCGGGTCTAATGCCTCATCCGAAGAACTGCTTCTAAGGCTTGTTAATCCAGATTGAGGCGAAAAGCTTCAGCCTTCAGACGCTCCGACTCAGCATCCATCTGAACCTGCATTGCATTGATATCCTCCTGGGCCCTGGTCATCTGCTCTTTCAGCCTCGCAATCTCTGCATTACGGCCTGCTTGATTTTCAGTTGTGACCTCGGTTCCCATCAGAGTTGTCAGCTTGTTCATTAAATCCAGCAAAACTTGAGCCGGCGGCCTGGCTGATCAGGATCCCGATGCACCAGCAGCCGCCGCCGCTCCAGCTGCCGTGCTGTTAACAACCGGTGCCGTGCCTGCCATGAAGATGGCGGCTTGGCTTGGCGGCTCATAGGGCTCCAGAATACTGTCACCATCGGAATAGCCCCCAAGCCTGCCATCGTGAAGTTGGTAAATTGATTATGTCTCTCCGCTCGAGGATCCATCCTCCGAGCAGACGAGGGTTTCTCCTCCTGACACATAATCTTCCGCTAGTTATGCGCCTTGCGTGAAGCCGACGAAGACGCGCTTCCGGTCGGGCTGAATCCGGGCGGGTTGCGCGCGCCGGGCCGACTCGACAAGGTTGGTGCAGATGTCCGGCCCGGCCTTAGATCCGCCGATCTTCCCGATGAAAACGTGGATTCCGCCGAAAGGGACCCAGTGCCCGTACTCAATTGAGTCGGCCTCAGGGCCCCAGCCCGCGTCATCGATGTAGAGCTTGCCGCGGCGACTCTTAGTCATCCTGCCAATGGCGTATCCCTCAATCCCTAGGAGAGAGCCCTTCGAGTACTCTAAACCATCGCGCATCTGCCCCAAGGTGGGCGCCAACTGTCGTGGTTTTATCACGGCAGATGTCCTAGTGAAAGGACTTAGGGGTGAAGCCATCGCAATGGTGATTAACTCGAATGGGTTGGTCGGGACGAAAGACACGGGTTTGCCCAGGTTCGGCCCCTCACGAAGGAGGTAAAAGCCTACGTCCTGCTATGTGTTGTATTGATTGGGTATCAATTACAAGGGAGCGGATTCACTTGACCTAGCTCTCGATCAATTGTTTCATACCTTAAGCCGCCCAGGGAATTCGCCTTTATATACACAGGTCGAGGCCCTGGGCTTACAAGAGTCCGGGCCAGGTTACACCTCGTAACCGACCTTATCTCTAAGTCGCCTTGTCTTCTCTGGCAAGCCGTCTCCAGGCGGCTTACGCCTCCGGGTCATACTACGCCATCTGGCCCTGGGCCTCTGTCCGGCCCGCCTGGTAAGTCACCCCCAGGCTTGCCTCGGTCTTCAGGCCTGTTTAAGGCCTTATTCCTAAGTCACCAACTTCCTAACCCGGCCCCACCTGGACAGGTTATACCACGGGGTTATATCCCCAACATAACCCGATTCAGGAATCTGCATCACGGTTTCGAGAAGAGATGTCGAGCTAACACAAGGGTGACAAGTACTCGCCTTGAGCTCGACAACCTATATCATGAGGCAAAAGGAATGTTGTATATGACACATTGTCGAGGTTCGTCTAACGACTTTGCACACACATGGGAGTTGGCATGTTCTGCTATGAGCCGCTACTGACTATCGACTTGGGTCATGTCCATGTGTACGTGAACCTATAGGGTCGCACACTTAATGGATTGCAGCCCATTTGGATTGGATCCGAATGGAAAATGGGACTAGACTCGTCGTGGGTCTCAAGTGTTGAGCCCACCTCGGAGGTCTATATAAAGAGGAGTGGGCGCACCTTTCAGGGTTGATCTTTTTCTCCCCTCGACAGCCACCGCCACTTCCCACGCCACCATGCCGTGCGATCGGACCTAGCAGTTTGCCGCCCGATGCTGCCCCCGTACGTGTGGATACCTTGGAGGCATCGCATCTGCGGTGCTTGGACGAACCGTTCGAGGGATCCGCGAGGAGCTGTTCATGGGAGATCGACTACAGGAGGAGGAGACGAATCGGCTGATCGACTACACGGATCACCAACTCTACTTCCGCTGCGGTGATTGGGCGTCTAGTAGTAAACCCGATCCCGTGATCTATTTCCAGCAGCATGTTCTTGGGTGCGCGGTAGAATTTTTTTATTTAGCGCTAGCGTAGCGTACCGCGTGTTCCAACAGTGGTATCAGAGCCTCCGCTGTGTGGTGATAGATTCGGTGATTTGCATATGAGATATGTAGATCGGTTCAGGTGCGGGTCGATGAGATCAGCCGTGCACGTCAGTGTTGAACGTTGGTTTCGTGATCTTGCTTCCATGATCGTGATGCAGAGGACGTGACACGAAGTACCCCTACCGGTCGGTTTCCGCCATCGGGGTAGACAGTGGAACATAAATCCAGATGCAGCACGCGAAGATCAATGAGATTGATCGAACCGGAACAAAGATCGACACCGTGGAAATGTGATTTCCGCAGTGTTGAAATATGTTGGAGCAGTCACAGTAAAACGGGCATAACTTTTGCATACGAACTCCGTTTTCGCTCCACGATGTGTCAAACCAAACAATATGAAAATATGCATTTGACCTTCAACAACTTTGCCGTTTTCGGCGAAATTTTCAACGTCAAAATCCTCTTGGAAAATAGAGTTTCGGACGGTTTTATTTTCGGCGGTAGAACGTCTGACTTGTTTTTGCAGGGAATGCTTGTGATTTGGTATAGCCCATGAATGTTGCTTGTAAATTATTAAATCATGACCTGCGTGTCGTGAGTGCGGCAACCGGCTGGAGCCATATGGTTGTCCCATTATTGTATTAATGACCTGCGTGTCAACATGAGATGCCTTGTAATGGAATTTACTCTCATGGCTATTAGTTTGTAATAGCATAGTATGTTATGTAACACTTGGCGGTTGACATCATGGTGTGGAGATGGAGATCACCACAAGGGCAACCATGCATGGAGATGGAGATCGCCATGGGCATGCAGCACACGTGGAGATGGAGATCACCATGCGTTAATGAAAGGGGCTATACCATATCACACATATATAAATTGCATGTGAAAGTTTATCCCTTTTATGCGCCCTTCTTTTGCATGATAGATGTTTTAAGTAGGGTGATCCCTCAAAGAATGTCAAGTAAAAATGCCTCCCCAATTGATGCACCATCACATGTTAAGTATTTTTAGTGGTGGACCTATAAAATTAGGGTGCTACTAATTCTCCTTAACGTGGTGTGTTTGTGTCGGACACTTACGAGCGAAGCATTGGTTAACTTGTCGGGGCTATCAAAATAGTTTTGGGCCTCAAGGCATAAGAGTTGGTGTGGCATGAGATGTCCCCAACAAACAAGAGTCGTATAGAGATACGATTAGCATGTGTTGCTTACCGAGTGATCTACTCTTCTAGCGGTGATTGATAATCCCCAAGTGCAAGGAATCATCGTAGCAATTTCCAAAGATGGAAGTGATAAGTATGGAGTGTCGAACCCACAAGGAGCTAAAGGTAAGATCAATATTCTCTCAAGTCCTATCTACCACTGATACGACTCTACGTACGCCGAACGTTTGCTTCCAACTAGAAACAAGAAATAAAACTACGTTGTGGGTATGAAGAGAATAGCTTTGCATGTTATCGGAGAACTAAAATATAAAAATAGGTGCTGTTATCATAAAGTTAGAATATATTACAATATATTACAAATAGCGAGTGTGGAATAATGATGAGTCGGTGTGCGGAATTGTCCTAGGCAATTGTTAACAAGATCGGTAATCATTATTGCAATTTTATATGAGGGAGAGGCATAAGCTAACATACTTTATCTACTTGGATCATATGCACTTATGATTGGAACTCTAGCAAGCATCCGCAACTACTAAAGATCATTAAGGTAAAACCCAACCATAACATTAAAGCATCAAGTCCCCTTTATCCCATATGCAACAACCCACCTACTCGGGTTTATGCTTCTGTCACTCAAGCAACCCACTATAAGCGAATCATGAACGTATTGCAACACCCTACAGCGGGAATCCTTCACGTGTGCGCGGCACGGAAGGCACCATAGGACAGCACCAAAGTAAAACATACAACTCAAACCAATCTAGATCATCAATCAACCCAAAGGACAAAAGAAATCTACTCAAAACATCATAGGATGGCAACACATCATTGGATCATAATATGTGGCATAAAGCACCATGTTCAAGTAGGGGATTACAGCGGGATGCGGGAGAGTGGACCGCTGAAAAGATATGAGGACGGTGATGAAGAAGGTGATGTTGATGAAGACGAACACCGCGGCGATGGTTCCCCCGATGGCACTCCGGTGTCACCGAGAGAGAGGGGGAGAGGGTCTCCCCCTTGTGCTTCCTCCTCCATGGCCTCCCCCTAGGTGGGGAGAGGTTCTCCCTCTGATCCTTGGCCTCCATGGTGATGATGGCCCCTCCGTCTTCCTCCTCCATGGTCTCCGGTGATGGTGACCCACTCCGGCAGGGTGCCGGAGAGGGCCAAGATTGGTTTTTCGTGGCTACAGAGACTTGCGGCGGCGGAACTTCGGATCTAGGGTTCTTTACGGGGACTTGGGTATTTATAGGAGTATTTGGCATTGGTCCCACGTCCAGAAGGTTCCCGAGGAGGTGACAAGCCAGGGGGCGCGCCCTAGGGGGGGCGCCCCCACCCTTGTGGCTGCCTCGGGCTTCCTCTCCGGTATCATTTCGCTCCAGTGTTTTTTATATTTTCCAAAAATATTCTCCGTAAATTTTCAGCCCATTCTGAGAACTTTTATTTCTGCACAAAAACAACACCACGGTAGTTCTGCTGAAAACAGCGTTAGTCCGGATTAGTTCTAATCAAATCATACCAAAATCATATAAAATTATTGTAAACATGGCATGAATACTTCATAAATTATAGATACGTTGGAGACGTATCAGCATCCCCAAGCTTAATTCCTGCTCGTCCTCGAGTAGGTAAATGATAAAAGAAATAATTTATGAAGTGTGAATGCTAGCAAGTGCACAAGTTTGATCAATGATAATTCCAATCACTTTTTTCTAGCATCAATATAAACCATAAACAGTAGCTCATCTCATAAAACTTCTCATGATGAAGCAACAAGCTATTCACATGTTAAGGTATAGACCAGAAAGTTTCTTGAAAACTAACAAACCATATTCCTAGTCATCGAACAATTGCAATTCATCTTATTTTCAGGAAGGGTCTATGTAAGAGCTTTGATTTAGCAAATTCCACATACTCAACTATCATATAGTCTTTCATGATTATTGACACTCAAAGCATATTTTTAGAACAAATAGGATCCATCGAACACAGAGAAAGATAGGGGCTTAATGTTTTGCCTCCAACTTATTTATCATATAGATAATTGTCAACCATAATAATTCATGATCAAATATATTTGTATGGATATATATGTCTAGATCATTCCCCAACACATGACGCTTGCCAAGAGAAAAAGGCGAAATATAGGAAGTGGTGAAGATCACCATGACTCTTGCATAAAGGTAAGTACTAGAAAATAAAAGATAGGCCCTTCGCAGAGGGAAGCAGAGGTTGTCATGCGCTTTTTGTTTTTGGATGTGCAAACCCTTAATGCAAAGGAACGTCACGTTGTATTGCCCTTTGTGATAGCAACCTTTATTATGCAGTCCGTCGCTTTTATTTCTTTACCATCACAAGTTTGTACAACGCTTATTTTCCCTTACAGTAAAAGATCATACATATTTAGGAGCAATTTTTATTGCTTTTTGCACCGATGACAACTTACTTGAAGGATCTTACTCAATCCATAGGTAGGTATAGTGGACTCTCATGACAAAACTGGTTTAAGGGTGTTTGGATGCACAAGTAGTATTTCTACTTGGTGCGGATGTTTTGTCTAGTATAAGGTGGAAGCAAGCACCATATGTTGGAGGATCCATAACAATATAACTTCTATACAAATATACCCAAACATAACTCATTAAGTTGTCTTCCTTGTCCAATTTCAACTAATTTGCTCGAGTTTGAAAATAATTAATGAGCTCACAATCATACAATATGTCCAAGATAGTATATTTATATGTGGAATCTCTCTTACATCAATATTTTTTCATGAATTGTTCAAGTGACCAATGCGGTGTTTGCTAACTTTCAATAAATTTTACCATCTATACTTATTATGTGTGAAGTCATTACTCCCCATGGGATAAGTATATGAAGCATATTAGATTTATAATATTCAATTCATTCAACCATTTACTCATAGGATCTAAGTGAAGCACGAGAGTGAATGACAAACTACTCCAAAAAGATATAAGTGAAGATCAATGCGTAGTCAATTAGTTAAATAGCCATGTGAGGAATCTCTCTCATTCAAAATTTCAGATCCAATGCTTTTATTCAAACAGCAAAACAAAATAAAATGATATTCCAAGGATAGCACATATCATGTGAAGAAGCAAAAACTTAGGTTCAACCGATACTAACCGATAATTGTTGATGAAGAGAGGTGGGATGCGTAGCATCCCCAAGCTTACATGCTTGAGACTTCTTGAAATATTTACTTGGGGTGCCTTGGGCATCCCCAAGCTTGAGCTTTTGTATCTCGTTCAATCCTCTCATATCATGGTTTCACCTATTCTCAAAAACTTCACCCACACAAAACTCGAAAAGAACTCGTGAGATAGGTTAGTACACATAATAATAAATCAACTCTTTATGTACTGCCAAGACAAGTTGCATAATAATTTAATAATTTCAAACATCATCTACTTTTTACTATCATCTCCACAATTTATATCTACCAATATAGGCTATGGAAACTATAGGATAAGTAGATAACGAAACTATGACAGCAATCTGTCCAAACAGAACAGTCTGTAGAAATTTATGAAAACAGTGTACTTCTGTAACTCAAAAAATTATGAAAATTTAGGACATTCTAAATAATTTATATAACAACACTGTGTAAAAATTTCAGAAACGTTCCATGTTCCAGTAAAATATGAAAATGCAAATACTACAGCAAAAGTTTCTGTTTTTACACAGCACACATCAAAACATGCAATGCAAGCATCCTAAGACAATTCTTGGAACTTTTTATTGAAAAACAAGATTATAAATAACTCCTAACAGAGAAAAACAAAATAATATGACGCTCCAAGCAAAACTCATATTATGTGACGAATAAAAATATAGCTTCAAGTAAGATATACCGATAGTGTTGAAGATGAAAGAGGGGATGCCTTCCAGGGCATCCCCAAGCTTAGCCGCTTGAGTATTCCTTGGATATTACCTTGGGGGTACCTTGGGCATCCCCAAGCTTAGGTTCCTGTCACTCCTTATTCTCCTCATATCGGTGTCTCACCCAAAACTTGAAAACTTCAATCACACAAAACTTAACGGAACTTCGTGAGATGGGTCAGTGTAATAAAGATAGATCATTCACTTAGGTACTGTCAAGACAAGATTCAGAATTGTTCCCACATGATTCCTACTGTATTCTACCATTACCATAATTTATACCACTAAATATAAGCTATGGAAACACTAAAACAAGTAAACTATGCATGCAAAACAGAATCTGTCAAAAACAGAACAGTCTATGAAGATCTGTAGTATAGCCATACTTCCCTGTATCTAAAAATTCTGAAAAATTAGGACAACCTTAATAATTTGTATATCAAGACTGTGTAAACATTTCAGATCATTATCACTCTCCAGTAAAAAATGAATATTCCTGTACTGGAGTCAAAAGTTTTTGTTTTGGTTCAGCATCAATTCTACTCATCTTGTGAGTCATCCCAAAGGCTTTACTTGGCACTTTATTGAAATAAAAGACACAAAACATGATTACTACAGTAGAATAATCATGATAACACACAAAAATAGTAGGGGTAAATATTGGGTTGTCTCCCAACAAGCGCTTTTCTTTAATGCCTTTTTAGCTAGGCATGGCATTTTAATGATACTCTTCCAAGCCTAATTCCGACGATAATTTTATTCATACTCTAAAAGATATAAGTGAAGTTCATAGAGCATTCTAAAATTAATATAGATTAACCAATATCCAAGCTCAAAATATATAAGTGAAGCACACGAAGCATTCTATAAAGCCATACTCAAAAGATTTAAGTGAAGCACAAAGAGCATTCTACAAAGCCATACTCAAAAGATTTAAGTGAAGCGCATGAAGCATTCTATAAATCAATGAAGTACTATCTCATACTAGAAGGGTGCATAAAGGAAAAGAAAAACACTAAAGACGCATATCATGTGAACAAAACAAAAACCGAGATATACCGATAATTGTTGAAGAATAAAGATGGGATGCCTTCCGGGGCATCCCCAAGCTTAGATGCTTGAGTCTCCTTGAAATATTTACTTGGGGTGCCTTGGGCATCCCCAAGCTTGAACTCTTGTCTCTCTGTATTCTTCTTATATCGATACCTCCTCGATCTTTGAACACTTCATTCACACAAAACTTAACAAAACCCTCGTGAGATCTGTTAGTATAATAAAGCAAAATACTACTTTAAGTACTGTTGTGAACTCATTCCAAATTCATATTAGCATTATATATACTGCAGTACAACTTCACCATGGTTCATACCCCCCGATACTACCCATAGATTCATCAAAATAAGAGAACAATGCATAGAAAACAGAATCTGTCAAAAACAGGACAGTCTGTAGCAATCTGGAAACTTCGTATACTTATGTAACTCAACAAATTCTGAAAATTTAGGAAAAATTAAAAAAATTGTATAGAAGTACTGTGTAAAAATTTCAGAAATTTTTGACATTCTAGTAAGAAATGTAAATTCATGCACTACAGTCAAAGTTTCTGTTTTTGCACCGCACAAAGCAAACAAGCAATCTAATCATCCTAAAACCAAATCTTGGCACATTATTTTTATAATACAATGGATATATACAAGGGGATAATTATTTTTGAGAAACTTCCATGAAAAATTATACATTGTTTCCATGAGCATGAACACAAGTGTTCAAGGTCGACCCTCACTTCTCCAATGCACAACTTTCCAATCACTTCTCTTTTTGAAAAAATTCTTAGGCATAAGAGGCAAGTAATTCTTTTTGTATTTTTCATTATTTAATTTGTTTGTTTGTTTCACCCACAACTAAAGAAATCAAAAAGGGAAAACAAAATCTACTTAGTGAAGAAAGCAAACAAGCACACACGAGAATATCAACCCCACGCTATTGCTCCCCGGCAACGGCGCCAGAAAAGAGCTTGATAATCCCCAAGTGCAAGGAATCATCGTAGCAATTTCCAAAGGTGGAAGTGATAAGTATGGAGTGTCGAACCCACAAGGAGCTAAAGGTAAGATCAATATTCTCTCAAGTCCTATCTGCCACTGATACGACTCTACGTACGCTGAACGTTTGCTTCCAACTAGAAACGAGAAATAAAACTACGTTGTGGGTATGAAGAGAATAGCTTTGCATGTTATCGGAGAACTAAAATATAAAAATAGGTGCTGTTATCATAAAGTTAGAATATATTACAATATATTACAAATAGCGAGTGTGGAATAATGATGAGTCGGTGTGCGGAATTGTCCTAGGCAATTGTTAACAAGATCGGTAATCATTATCGCAATTTTATATGAGGGAGAGGCATAAGCTAACATACTTTCTCTACTTGGATCATATGCACTTATGATTGGAACTCTAGCAAGCATCCGTAACTACTAAAGATCATTAAGGTAAAACCCAACCATAGCATTAAAGCATCAAGTCCCCTTTATCCCATACGCAACAACCCACCTACTCGGGTTTATGCTTCTGTCACTCAAGCAACCCACTATAAGCGAATCATGAACGTATTGCAACACCCTACAGCGGGAATCCTTCATGTGTGCGTGGCACGGAAGGCACCATAGGACAGCACCAAAGTAAAACATACAACTCAAACCAATCTAGATCATCAATCAATCCAAAGGACAAAAGAAATCTACTCAAAACATCATAGGATGGCAACACATCATTGGATCATAATATGTGGCATAAAGCACCATGTTCAAGTAGGGGATTACAGCGGGATGCGGGAGAGTGGACCGCTGAAAAGATATGAGGACGGTGATGAAGAAGGTGATGTTGATGAAGACGATCACCGCGGCGATGGTTCCCCTGATGGCACTCCGGCGTCACCGAGAGAGAGGGGGAGAGGGTCTCCCCCTTGTGCTTCCTCCTCCATGGCCTCCCCCCTAGGTGGGGAGAGGTTCTCCCTCTGGTCCTTGGCCTCCATGGTGATGATGGCCCCTCCGTCTTCCTCCTCCATGGTCTCCGGTGATGGTGACCCCCTTCGACAGGGTGCCGGAGAGGGCCAAGATTGGTTTTTCGTGGCTATAGAGACTTGCGGCGGCGGAACTTCTGATCTAGGGTTCTTTACGGGGACTTGGGTATTTATAGGAGTATTTGGCGTTGGTCCCACGTCCAGAAGGTTCCCGAGGAGGTGACAAGCCAGGGGGGCGCGCCCCCCACCCTTGTGGCTGCCTCGGGCTTCCTCTCCGGTATCTTTTCGCTCCAGTATTTTTTATATTTTCCAAAAATATTCTCCGTAAATTTTCAGCCCATTCCGAGAACTTTTATTTCTGGACAAAAACAACACCTCGGTAGTTCTACTGAAAACAGCGTCAGTCCGGGTTAGTTCTAATCAAATCATACCAAAATCATATAAAATTATTGTAAACATGGCATGAATACTTCATAAATTATAGATACGTTGGAGACGTATCAGTGATGCAAAAGCTCACTAGTTGACATATGGATCTTGGATCTTGAATCGCTAAGAATCAATGGAGGGATGTTGAGTTTAGTGGGAGTAATGTTCTTATTAAAATGTTTAATTTGAATTACTCTTTATGAATACATGTCTTAGTGTTTTGCATAACTCTGTTGTAGATCAATGGCACCACCTGCTCAACCCAGTTTTTCGTTGAAATCAATCCTAGAAAAGGATAAACTGGATGGAACAAACTTTACCACCTGGTATAGAAATCTGATAATTGTTCTCAGGCATGATAAAAAGGAACATGTTTTAGAGGAACCCCTTCCAGAGGAACCTGCTGAGAATGCTAATGCCACGGCCAGGAATGCCCACCAGAAACTCGTTGATGAGTCAAACGAGATCAGCTGTCTCATGCTGGCTTCTATGGAGCCCGATCTGCAGCAGCATTTCGAAAACATTGAGGCCTTCGATATGATCGAGAACCTCAAGAACATGTTTCAGATGCAGGCAAGGACCAAAAGGTTCAACGTCTGGCGATCCTTGATGGATTGTAAGCTGAAAGAGGGTGATCCACTGAGCCCGCATGTGATCAAGATGATCGGATACATGCAAGCTCTGGATCGGTTAGGCTTCCCACTTGGGGACGAATTGTCCACAGATACAATTCTGGCTTCTCTTTCGGCCAGCTACGGGACGTTCATCTCGAACTACCATATGCACGACATGGAAAAGAAGCTCACTGGATTGCATGGGATGCTAAAAGTGGCAGAGCAGGATATCAAGAAAGGCACACATCAAGTGTTGATGGTGCAGAACACGGCAAAGTTCAAGAAGAGCCGGTCCAAGAAAAAGACTAAGGCAAAGGGCAAGGAGGCAACTCCTACTATCGCCGCCGCGCCCAAGTCCGGACCAAAGACGGGGATTGTTTGCTTTCACTTCAAGGAAACCGGTCACTGGAAGAGGAACTGCAGCAAGTGGCTTGCCCAGATAGGCAAGAAGACTGGAAGTGTGACTTCTTCTTCGGGTACACTTGGTGTATATCTTATAGACATTTTTCTTGCTGATATTTCTAGTAGCTCTTGGGTATATGATACTGGATCGGTTGTTCACATATGCAACTCGATGCAGGGGCTAAGAAGGACTAGGAATGTCACAAGAGGAGAAGTTGGCATATGCATCGGGAATAAAGCAAGAGTTGCTGCATTAGCCATCGGCACCATGCAACTTAATTTACCTTTAGGATTTGTAATGGAACTTGATAATTGTTATTATGTTCCTGCATTAAGTCGAAACATTTTTCGGCCTCATGTTTGATGAGGCAAGGTTATGAATTCAGTATTAAGGACAATGGTTGTTCTATTTACTTGAATAAAATGTTTTATGGCTTTGCGCCTGTTGTGAACGGGTTATTTATATTAGATCTTGAAGGTGAATCGGTCTATAACATAAATGTTAAGAGGCATAAGCCTAACGAGATAAATCCGACTTACATCTCGCATTGTCGACTAGGACACATTAGTCAAAAGCGCATGAAGAAGCTTCATGATGATGGAATTCTGACTTCATTTGATTTTGAATCATTTGAGACATGTGAGTCCTGCCAACTCGGCAAGATGACTAAGACTCCTTTTGCAAAGAGTTGTGAGAGGGCGTCTGAGCTATTGGAACTTATACATAGTGATGTATGTGGACCAATGAGCACGACAGCTAGAGGTGGTTCCCAATACTTCGTGACTTTTATCGACGACTTTAGTAGATATAACATGTCTACTTGATGAGGCACAAGTCAGAAACTTTTGAAAAGTTCAAGGAGTTTTAGAATGAAGTGGAAAATCAACTCGGCAAGACAATCAAGCTTCTATGATCTGATCGTGGCGGTGAGTATATGAGCCAGGAGTTTGATGATCATCTGAAGAGCCGTGGAATAGTTCCACAACTCACTCCTCCAGGTATGCCACAAAGAAATGGTGTGTCGGAACTGAGGAATCGGACTCTGTTAGACATGGTCCGATCGATGATGAGTCAGTCAGATTTACCATTGTCATTTTGGGGATACGCTCTAGAAACCGCAGCTTTCACACTAAACAGGGTACCATCAAAGTCCGTATATAAGACACCTTGTGAGATATGGACTGCAAAGAGTCATTGTTTGTCTTTTCTAAAGATTTGGGGTTGTGAAGCATATGTCAAGCGACTCCAGTCAGACAAGCTCACACCCAAGTTGGACAAGTGCATATTTGTGGGATATCCGAGGGAAACTGATGTCTACTATGCAACCTTCTTCTTGTAGACTCGTGTTGGGCCTCCAAGCGCAGAGTTTTGTAGGACAGTAGCAAATTTCCCTCAAGTGGATGACCTAAGGTTTATCAATCCGTGGGAGGCGTAGGATGAAGATGGTCTCTCTCAAACAACCCTGCAACCAAATAACAAAGAGTCTCTTGTATCCCCAACACACACACAATACAATGGTAAATTGTATAGGTGCACTAGTTCGGCGAAGAGATGGTGATACAAGTGCAATATGGATAGTAGATATAGATTTTTGTAATCTGAAAATATAAAAACAGCAAGGTAACTAATGATAAAAGTGAGCACAAACGGTATTGCAATGCTTAGAAACAAGGCCTAGGGTTCATACTTTCACTAGTGCAAGTTCTCTCAACAATACTGACATAGTTGAATCATATGTAAATCCCTCACGTGCGACAAAGAGTTCACTCCAAAGTCACAAATAGCGGAGACCAAACGAAGAAATTATTGTAGGGTACGAAACCACCTCAAAGTTATCTTTTCCGATCAATCTTATGAGCTATCCCTATAAGTGTCACGAACAACCCTAGAGTTCGTACTAAAATAACACCTTAAGATACACATCAACCAAAACCCTAATGTCACCTAGATACTCCAATGTCACCACAAGTACCCATGGGCTTGATTATACGATATGCATCACACAATTTCAGATTCATCATGTTCAATCCAACACAAAGAACTTCAAAGAGTGCTCCAAAGTTTCTACCGGAGAGTCAAGACGAAAACGTGTGCCAACCCCTATGCATAGATTCCCAAGGTCACGGAACCCGCAAGTTGATCACCAAAACATACAACAAGTGGATCAATAGAACATCCCATTGTCACCACGAATATCCCATTGCAAGACATACATCAAGTGTTCTCAAATCCTTTAAAGACTCAATCCGATAAGAAAACTTCAAAGGGAAAACTCAATTCATCACAAGAACATAGAGAGGGGAAAACTCCATATGATTCATCTATATCAATAAAGCTCGCGATACATCAAGATCGTGTCATCTCAAGAACACGAGAGAGAGAGATCAAACACATAGCTACTGGTACATACCCTCAGCCCCGAGGGTGAACTACTCCCTCCTCGTCATGGAGACCGCCGGGATGATGAAGATGGCCTCCGGTGATGGTTTCCCCATCCGGCAGGGTGCCGGAACGGGCTCCCGATTGATTTTTGATGGCTACAGAGGCTTGCGGCGGCGGAACTCCCGATCTAGGTTTCTTTCTGGGGGTTACTGGATTTATAGGAGTAATTGGCGTTGGAATCACGTCAGGGGGACTCCCGAGGGGCCCACAAGTCAGGGGGCACGCCCTAGGGGGGGGGCCTAGGCTTGTGGCTGCCTCGGGACTCCTCTCTGGTATCTTCTTGCTCCAATATTTTTTATATTTTGCAAAAATATTCTCCGTAAATTTTCAGCCCATTCCGAGAACTTTTATTTCTGCACAAAAAAAGACACCATGGTAGTTCTGCTAAAAACAGCGTCAGTCCGGGTTAGTTCTAATAAAATCATACCAAAATCATATAAAATTATTGTAAACATGGCATGAATACTTCATAAATTATAGATACGTTGGAGACGTATCAGCATCCCCAAGCTTAATTGCTGCTCGTCCTTGAGTAGGTAAATGATAAAAGAAATAATTTATGAAGTGTGAATGCTAGCAAGTGCACAAGTTTGATCAATGATAATTCCAATCACTTTTTCTAGCATCAATATAAACCATAAATAGTAGCTCATCTCATAAAACTTCTCATGATCAAGTAACAAGCTATTCACATGTTAAAGTATAGACCAGAAAGTTTCTTGAAAACTAACAAACCATATTCCTAGTCATCGAACAATTGCAATTCATCTTATTTTCAGGAAGGGTCTATGTAAGAGCTTTGATTTAGCAAATTCCACATACTCAACTATCATATAGTCTTCCATGATTATTGACACTCAAAGCATATTTTTAGAACAAATAGCATCCATCGAACACAGAGAAAGATAGGGGCTTAATGTTTCGCCTCCCAACTTATTTATCATATAGATAATTGTCAACAATAATAATTCATGATCAAATATATTTGTATGGATATATATGTCTAGATCATTCCCCAACACATGACGCTTGCCAAGAGAAAAAGGCGAAATATAGGAAGTGGTGAAGATCACCATGACTCTTGCATAAAGGTAAGTACTAGAAAGTAAAAGATAGGCCCTTCGCAGAGGGAAGCAGAGGTTGTCATGCGCTTTTTGTTTTTGGATGTGCAAACCCTTAATGCAAGGGAACGTCACGTTGTATTGCCCTTTGTGATAGCAACCTTTATTATGCAATCCGTCGCTTTTATTTCTTTACCATCACAAGTTCGTACAACGCTTATTTTCCTTTACAATAAAAGGTCATACATATTTAGGAGCAATTTTTATTGCTTTTTGCACCGATGACAACTTGCTTGAAGGATCTTACTCAATCCATAGGTAGGTATAGTGGACTCTCATGGCAAAACTAGTTTAAGGGTGTTTGGATGCACAAGTAGTATTTCTACTTGGTGCGGAAGTTTTGGCTAGTATGAGGTGGAAGCAAGCACCACATGTTGGAGGATCCATAACAATATAACTTCTATACAAATATACCCAAACATAACTCATTAAGTCGTCTTCCTTGTCCAATTTTTACTAATTTGCTCGAGTTTGAAAATAATTAATGAGCTCACAATCATAGAAGATGTCCAAGATAGTATATTTATATGTGGAATCTCTCTTCCTTCAATATTCTTTCATGAATTGTTCAAGTGACCAATGCGGTGTTTGCTAACTTTCAATAAATTTTACCACCTATACTTATTATGTGTGAAGTCATTACTCCCCATGGGATAGGTATATGAAGCATATTTAATTTCAGATTTATGATATTCAATTCATTCAACCATTTACTCATAGGATATAAGTGAAGCACGAGAGTGAATGACAAACTACTCCAAAAAGATATAAGTGAAGATCAATGAGTAGCCAACAATTAAATAACTATGTGAAGACTCTCTCATCTAAGAATTTTAGATCTTAAGTATTTTATTCAACAGCAAGCAAAAGAAAAATAGCACTCCAAGAATAGCACGCATCATGTGAACGAATAAAAATTTAGGCTCAACATAGGCTAACCGATAATTGTTGATGAAGAGAGGTGGGATGCGTAGCATCCCCAAGCTTAGATGCTTGAGACTTCTTGAAATATTTACTTGGGGTGCCTTGGGCATCCCCAAGCTTGAGCTTTTGTATCTCGTTCAATCCTCTCATATCATGGTTTCACCTATTCTCAAGAACATCATCCACACAAAACTTGAAAAGAACTCGTGAGATAGGTTAGTACTCATAATAATAAATCAACACTTTATGTACTTCCAAGACAAGTTGCACAATAATTTTCAAACATCATCTATTGTTTCCTATCGTTTCCACAATTTATATCTACCAATATATGCTATGGAAACTATAGGATAAGTAGATAACAAAACTATGACAGCAATCTGTCCAAACAGAACAGTCTGTAGCAATCTGTTAAAATAGTGTACTTATGTAACTCAAAAAATTATGAAAATTTAGGACATGGTAAATAATTTATATGACAACACTTTGTAAAAATTTCAGAAACGTTCCATGTTCCAGTAAAATATGAAAATTCAAATACTACAGAAAAAGTTTCTGTTTTTACACAGCACATATCAAAACATGCTATGCAAGCATCCTAATGCAATTCTTGGAACTTTTTATTGAAAAACAAGATTATAAATAACACCTAACAGAAAATAACAAAATATAATGACGATCCAAGCAAAGCACATATTATGTGACGAATAAAAATATAGCTCTAAGTAAGATATACCGATAATGTTGAAGACGAAAGAGGGCATGCCTTCCGGGGCATCCCCAAGCTTAGGCGCTTGAGTCTTCCATGGATATTACCTTGGGGGTGCCTTGGGAATCCCCAATCTTAGGTTCTTGTCACTCCTTGTTCTCCTCATATCGGTGTCTCGCCCAAAACTTGAAAACTTCAATCACACAAAACTTAACGGAACTTCGTGAGAAGGGTTAGTATAATAAAGATAGATCATTCACTTAGGTACTGTCAAGACAAGATTCAGAATTGTTTCCACATGATACCTAATGTATTCTACCATTACCATAATTTATACCGCTAAATATAAGCTATGGAAACACTAAAACAAGCAAACTATGCATGCAAAACAGAATCTGTCAAAAACAGAACAGTCTGTGAAGATCGGTAGTGTAACCATACTTTCCTGTCTCTAAAAATTATGAAAAATTATGAAAACCTGAAGAGTTTGTATATAAATACTTTGTAAAAATTTCAGATCATTATCACGCTCAAGTAAAAAATTAAAATTCTTGTACTGGAGTCAAAAGTTTCTGTTTTGGTTCAGCATCAATTCTACTCATCTTGTGAGTCATCCCAAAGGCTTTACTTGGCACTTTATTGAAATAAAAGACACAAAACATGATTAATACAGTAGCTTAATCATGTGATCACACAAAAACAGAAAGGAAAAGTGTTGGGTTGTCTCCCAACAAGCGCTTTTCTTTAATGCCTTTTAGCTAGGCATGATGATTTCAATGATGCTCATATAAGAATAGTAGTTGAAACATGCAAAAGTGCATCATGAATCTCATGGAAATCACATTTAAGTCTAACCCACTTCCTATGCATAGGGATTTTGTGAGCAAACAATTTATGGGAGCAAGAATCAACTAGCATAGGAAGGCAAAACAAGCATGACTTCAAAACTTTCAACATATAGAGAGGAAACTTGATATTATTGCAATATGTAGAAGCATAAGATCCTCTCTCATAATAATTTTCAATCATGAACGAATTCAACAATATAACCAGCACATAAAGCATTCTTTTCATGATCTACAAGCATAGAAATTTTACTACTCTCCACACAAGAAAATTTCTTCTCATGACTAATAGTGGGAGTATCATAAAAGAATTGAATACTACAAATTGGTTCCACATTAAAAGAGTAATATTCAGTAAAAGGATATTCATAATTATGACAAGTATCATAATAGTAATCATCACTCTTTTTCATCGCATAAGTATCATCACAATAATCATCATAAGTAGGAGGCCTGCAATCTTTATAACAAATTTGATCATTCAAAGTAGGGGGAATAAAAAGATCATCTTCATTAAGCACAGCATCCCCAAGCTTGGGACAAACATTAATTGCAGCAAATAAATTCTCAAACATGTCATTTTCATCAAACATAGCATCCACAAGCTTGTGGCTTTGTATATCATAAACATAATCACTCTCATCATTAATAGTATGAATAGCACCAATAGTATAGCAATTATTATCATCATCCTCCAAGTTGGTGCCATAAATATTTTCAAGATTATAAGAAGTATCATTATCTTCCCAATCATAATTATCACAACAAGCAATAGGCATAACAAAATCATGCTCAAGTGTATCATCTTCCACAACTATTTTTGATTCATTCTCATGAGGCCTATCAATAATGGGAGCAACATTATTTGGGAGAGATACCTCTTTACCTTTACTTTTCCTTCTTTTCTTCTTCTTCACCACATTATGTGTGGGTTTATTTACTTCCTCCAAGCTTCTTTTTGAAGAGGTTGGTTGAATAAAAAGCTCCTCCTCGTTACCTGATTCATCATAAGAAAAAATAGGAGGATATTGGGAAACCTCTTCCCCTTCATTAGTATTCTCTTCATCTTCTATTTGTTTTCTTGTCTTTAAGTAATTGGCAATATAAGGATTCTCAATGCAATTTACCATGCAATACATATAGATTTCATTTAGATCAAAATCAATCATTTTCATGAGAACCCAAGCTGGAACATCCTTAGTTTTATGTTTCATTTCTTCATACCCCAAAAATAGACTAAGTTCATTATGATGCTCAAGGGTAATGAGGTTATCACAATTTTTGGACATAATTCGATCATGAAATAATTCACAATGGAAATTAAAATGACCACTTTCATTGCAAAGTTCACAAGGACGGCGAGAAATATTAAGTATTTCAGCACAAACATATAGCCTCTCTTGCAACCATTTAATTTCTAAATACTTATGCCTCTTACAAAATCTATCTTCCCTTTTAGGCATGTCTTCACAAACTCTATGCACTCCACAAAAATTGACATGCTTATAAGAAATCTTTTTATCATGACTAGTGCAATCATCATTAGTACTATGGATATTCAAAGAATTCATACTAACAACATTGCAATCATGCTCATCACTCAAAGATTTAGTGCCAAACATTTTAATAACTTCTTCTTCTAACACTTGAGCACAATTTTCCTTTCCATCATTTTCACGAAAGACGTTAAAAAGATGAAGCATATGAGGCAACCTCAATTCCATTTTTTTGTAGTTTTCTTTTATAGACCAAACTAGTGATAAAACAAGAAACTAAAAGATCCAATTGCAAGATCTAAAGATATACCTTCAAGCACTCACCTCCCCGGCAATGGCGCCAGAAAAGAGCTTGATGTCTACTACGCAACCTTCTTCTTGTAGACTCGTGTTGGGCCTCCAAGCGCAGAGTTTTGTAGGACAGTAGCAAATTTCCCTCTAGTGAATGACCTAAGGTTTATCAATCCGTGGGAGGCGTAGGATGAAGATGGTCTCTCTCAAACAACCCTGCAACCAAATAACAAAGAGTCTTTTGTGTCCCCAACACACCCAATACAATGGTAAATTGTATAGGTGCACTAGTTCGGCGAAGAGATGGTGATACAAGTGCAATATGGATAGTAGATATAGATTTTTGTAATCTGAAAATATAAAAACAGCAAGGTAACTAATGATAAAAGTGAGCACAAATGGTATTGCAATGCTTAGAAACAAGGCCTAGGGTTCATACTTTCACTAGTGCAAGTTCTCTCAACAATACTGACATAGTTGAATCATATGTAAATCCCTCACGTGCGACAAAGAGTTCACTCCAAAGTCACAAATAGCGGAGAACAAACGAAGAAATTATTGTAGGGTACGAAACCACCTCAAAGTTATCTTTTCTGATCAATCTTATGAGCTATCCCTATAAGTGTCACGAACAACCCTAGAGTTCGTACTAAAATAACACCTTAAGATACACATCAACCAAAACCCTAATGTCACCTAGATACTCCAATGTCACCACAAGTACCCATGGGCTTGATTATACGATATGCATCACACAATTTCAGATTCATCATGTTCAATCCAACACAAAGAACTTCAAAGAGTGCCCCAAAGTTTCTACCGGAGAGTCAAGACGAAAACGTGTGCCAACCCCTATGCATAGATTCCCAAGGTCACGGAACCCGCAAGTTGATCACCAAAACATACATCAAGTGGATCAATAGAACATCCCATTGTCACCATGGATATCCCATCGCAAGACATACATCAAGTGTTCTCAAATCCTTTAAAGACTCAATCCGATAAGAAAACTTCAAAGGGAAAACTCAATTCATCACAAGAAGATAGAGAGGGGAAAACTCCATATGATTCATCTATATCAATAAAGCTCGCGATACATCAAGATCGTGTCATCTCAAGAACACGAGAGAGAGAGATCAAACACATAGCTACTGGTACATACCCTCAGCCCCGAGGGTGAACTACTCCCTCCTCGTCATGGAGACCGCCGGGATGATGAAGATGGCCTCCGGTGATGGTTTCCCCCTCCGGCAGGGTGCCGGAACGGGCTCCCGATTGGTTTTTCGTGGCTACAGAGGCTTGCGGTGGCGGAACTCCCGATCTAGGTTTCTTTCTGGGGGTTACTGGATTTATAGGAGTAATTGGCGTTGGAATCACGTCAGGGGGACTCCCGAGGGGCCCACAAGCCAGGGGGGCGCGCCCTAGGGGGGCGCGCCCCCTAGGCTTGTGGATGCCTCGGGACTCCTCTCCGGTATCTTCTTGCTCCAGTATTTTTTATATTTTCCAAAAATATTCTCCGTAAATTTTCAGCCCATTCCGAGAACTTTTATTTCTGCACAAAAAAACGACACCATGGTAGTTCTGCTGAAAACAGCGTCAGTCCGGGTTAGTTCTAATAAAATCATACCAAAATCATATAAAATTATTGTAAACATGGCATGAATACTTCATAAATTATAGATACGTTGGAGACGTATCAGAAACCTTGGGATATTACATCTACAACCGTGAAGAGGGCAAAATGTTTGTCGCTCGACATGGAGTTTTCCTTGAGAAAGAGTTTCTCAATCGGAAGGCTAGTGGGAGGTCGGTCCGACTCAAAGAAATTCATGAGCCACACGAGGACATTCTGATAGGTGATTCAATCACACCGGAGTTAGTCAGGGAACCCGTAGTGGAATCAGCACCGGTTCCACGTAGGTCGGAAATGTTGCGCAATATGCACGACTGCAATGTGTTGTTCTTGGAGAACAACGAACCGACCACGTATGCGGAAGCGATTGTGAGCCCTAATTCCGAGTTATGGCTTGAGGCCATGAGATCCGAATTAAAGTCCATCGATGACAATCAAGTTTGGAACTTGGTTGATCCGTCAGATGGCGTTCGAGCCATTGAGTGCAAATGGGTCTTTAAGAAGAAAACTGATATGGACGGAGATGTTACAGTCCATAAGGCTCGACTTGTCACTAAAGTTTATCGACAAGTTCAAGGAGTTGACTACGGTGAGACTTATTCACCGGTAGCGATGCCTAAATCAATTCGGATCATTCTTGCTATAGCTGCATATTTCGACTATGAGATATGGCAGATGGATGTCAAAACGGCTTTCCTTAATGGAAATTTAACTTAGGACGTGTGACACAGCCCGAGGGTTTTGTCGATCCAAATAATGTTGGCATGGTATGCAAGCTTCAGAGATCCATTTATGGATTGAGGCAAGCATCTCGGAATTGGGACATTCGTTTTAATTAAGCAGTCAAAGAGTTTGGCTTCATTAAGAACGACTATGATCATTGTGTATTCAAGAAGGTCAGTGGGAGCTCAGTTGCATTTCTGATACTGTATGTGGATGGCATATTGTTGATTGGAAATGATGTTCAAATGCTTGAATCTGTCAAGGACTCATTGAAAAATAGTTCTTCGATGAAAGACTTGGGAGAAGCAGCTTATATTATGGGAATCAAGATCTATAGAGATAGATCAAGAAGGCTTATTGGATTAAGCCAAAGTACGTATATAGACAAGGTGTTGAAGCGATTCAACATGCAAGATGCCAAGAAAGGGTTCTTGCCCCATGTCACGTGGCATTAGTCTTAGCAAGACTCAGAGTCCCTCGACTCCTGATGAGCGAAGATGTATGGATGGGATTCCGTATGCTTTGGTTGTCGGGTCCATCATGTATGCTATGGTATGTACTCGTCCCGATGTTAGCTTTGCTCTAAGCGTAGTAGGCAGATGCCAGGTTGATCCAGGTGAAAGTCACTGGACAGTGGTAAAGAATATCCTTAAATACTTGAGAAGGACAAAGGATATGTTCCTGGTTTATGGAGGTGAGGATGAGCTTATTGTAAGGAGTTACACTGATGCTAGTTTCCAAACCGATAGGGATGATAGTTGATCGTAATCTGGGTTTGTGTTCATTTTGAACGGAGGAGCAGTGAGCTGGAGGAGTGCCAAGCAAGATACGGTAGCTGATTCAACAACGGAGGCTGAGTATATTGTGGCTTCTAAAGCTGCAAAAGAAAGTGTTTGGGTGAAGAATTTTACTTCTGATCTTGGAGTGGTTCAGGACTCGCCCAATCCATTGGACCTCTATTGTGATAATAGTGGTGCTATCGCACAAGTCAAGGAACCACGGAACCATCATAAAACCTAACACATACTCAGGTGTTTTAACCTTATTCGTGACATTGTCGAGAGAGGCGATGTAAACATATGCAAGATACACACGGATGCAAATGTTGCTGATCCATTAACGAAGCCTCTCCCGCAGTCGAAGCATGAGGTGCACATGAGGTCCATGGGCATACGATGCCTAGATGATTGACTCTAGTGCAAGTGGGAGACTGTTGGAGATATGCCCTAGAGGCAATCATGTGATGATTTCATTTCCTATGTATTCATGAGTATTTTGTATTGTCCTTGAACATCATCAGTGATATGTATCAATAAGTATGTGACTTATTTGTGAGACTATATATTGTATGAGATTGTTCTAATAGTCCCTAGTTGTTATGGTTATGCGGACACATATCCTTTACTAGTATACGATTCAGTTGATGACTATGTTTCACAAGTCATGTGCATAGAGATGCTAAACTGATAGTATGGACTCGGGGATTGAGATCACCGAGTCGGACAGACCCACTTTGAGACACAACGATATATTGTCATCTGTTAGTCTCAAGTACAATGTATATGCCATGTCCCAGACCTGAGGTCCTCGCATGTTCTCGGGATGAGGATCGACTTACTTAGGGTCTATCAAACGCTACTCCGTAACTGGGTAGTTATAAAGGTAGCTTTCGGGTGAGTCATGAGACATGCCGCGAGACATGGTTGACCAAGATGGGATTTGTCCCTCCGTAAGGAGAGATATTCTCTAGGCCCTCTTGAGCGATCAGATTCAGAAAGCATGGCCATGCGACATGGGTTAAGTGTTAACCCGGTTCGGGAATCTGCATCACGGTTTCGAGAAGAGATGTCGAGCTAACACAAGGGTGACAAGTACTCGCCTTGAGCTCGACAACCTATATCATGAGGCAAAAGGAATGTTGTATATGACACATTGTCGAGGTTCGTCTAACGACTTTGCGCGCACATGGGAATTGGCATGTTCTGCTAGGAGCCGCTACCGACTATCGACTCGGGTCGTGTCCATGTGTACGTGAACATATAGGGTCGCACACTTAAGGGATTGCAGCCCATTCGGATTGGATCCGAATGGAAAATGGGACTAGACTCGTCGTGGGCCTCAAGTGTTGAGTCCACCTCGGAGGTCTATATAAAGGGGAGTGGGCGCACCTTTCAGGGTTGACCTTTTTCTCCCCTCGACAGCCACCGCCGCTCCCCACGCCACCATGCCGTGCGATCGGACCTAGCAGTCCGTCGCCTGACACTGCCCCCCGTACGTGTGGATACCTTGGAGGCATCGCATCTGCGGTGCTTGGACGAACTGTTCGACGCATCCGCGAGGAGCTGTCCATGGGAGATCGTTGTTCGTGGGAGATCGGCTACAGGAGGAGGAGACGAATCGGCTGATCGACTACACGCATCACCAACTCTACTTCCGCTGTGGTGACTGCGTGTCTAGTGGTAAACCCGATTCCGTGATCTATTTCTAGCAGCATGTTCTTGGGTGCGCAGTAGAATTTTTTTATTTAGCGCTAGCGTAGCGTACCGCGTGTTCCAACATGTTTTGTTTCCCAAGAGGCTCCAGACTTCCATACTCAATAGTGTGATTGTATTTCAGACATCAGACTTAAATTTGGTAACTTGGTTTTAACTCCAACTAAGTTTACATCCTCAAAGACAACATAAGAACATTCAAGTTTGAAGTTCCTAAAATAAAGGAAGGTTGATCAATGTCATCATCAAAAACAAGAAGAAATAGAAACACCGTATTTCATGTCACAATATCACTCTCGATAAAGAAATGAGTCGCTATCTTCTCAAGAAAATTACTATTTTTACATGTATGGGTGTTGAGACGCTTCCACCAAATCCAACATGGTATATAGAGCTTTCCTCCTCCATTACATCTAGCACCTTCCTTTCCCAGCGATCAACCTCCCCCCATAATCCCCGATCACCTTCCTTCTTTGTCGATCGCCCTCCTCCTACCAAAATTGCGTTCCCCTTCCCTCCCGATCACCCGATACCTAAACGATGTTGACCTCCAGATCAGTTGTCTCCTCGGGCCTCCACTACAACACCTCTGAACCTCTCTACCGAACCAACTTCATTCTCTTGCGAGCTCAAGCTTGCTCCCAGATCAGGGGGGGCTTTTTGGCTACCTCAATCAATCTATTGTTGAACCGGAGAAGATAATCATCACCAAAAACTCCGATGATAAGGACCAGGCCATTTCAAACCTTGTCTATGCCCCCTGGCCTATCAGGATCAAGAAATTGTGGCCTACATCCTCTGAAACATGTCCAAGGAGGTGCTTGTTCAAGTTGCTTCGATTGAAAGATCGCATGCACTTTGGACTGCCCTCTCCAATATGTTCTCCGCCCAATCCATCACCAGAGCCAACAACGTCCATTACCCTTACCAATGCTCAAAAGGGGCAGCAATCAGCCACAAGCTACTTTGGCGATATGAGATCTCTCTCTGATGAGCTCGCGGCCGCCAGTAAACCCATCACTGATGGTGAATTGATCTCCTTTATCATAGCCGGCCTAGACATGGAATACCAGCCTATTATCTCTGCCCTAGATTGCTGCACCAAACTTCTCTCTGTTGATCTCCTGTTCGCCATGGTCTCCGACTATGATCAATGTGTCGAGATGTTTCATGGCAATGGTGGTGGTGGTTTCAAATCATCCACCAACACTGCAGCTAGAGGCCGACAGGGGCCCTCCAACAGCTACCGTGGTGGCGGCGGTCGCCCCAAGTCTGGTGATGGGGGCTACAGCAGTGTAGGCAGCAACTACAGTGGTGGTAGCAATGACGGCTACAATGACAGCTACAACAGTAGTGGCGTCAGCGGCTACTACAATAACACCCATGGCGGCGGTGGTGGAGGCCACTACAATAACGGCAACAATCGACGCTCCTCCTACAACAAAACCAGGGGTGTCAAGGCGGCAGTGGCAACGTCTTCCAAGGGTATGATGAGTATGAGGGAAAATGTAAAATTTGTAAAAAAACTAACCACATCGCCAAAGATTGCAATTGGCGCTATGAGGATAACTCACAGAAGAAAAAGGTTATTGCGGCGGTAGATGGCTCATACGGTGTGGATACCAGTTGGTATGCTGACTCCGGGGCCACAAATCACATCACCAAAAAACTTGAGAACATCACCATGCATGAGCGGTACCATGGTCATGAGCAAGTCCACAATGCAAACGACGCAGGTATGCAAATAAGTCATGTTGGCAAGTCAATTATTAAAACCCCATATCGTGACATCCATCTCAACGAAATCTTACATTGTCCTACCATTGAAAATATCTTCTCTCTGTTCATCGTATTGCTCTTGATAATCATGCCTTTCTTGAATTTCACCCATTCTTCTTTTGGATCAAGGATTATATCACGTGAAGAATCCTCAACCGAGGTAGATGCATGGATGGACTTTACCCGTTGATTCCTCCAGTTAGCACATTCAATAAACAAGTGTGTAGTGTCATTAAAGTCTCATTAGAAAGATGGCATGTTCGATTAGGCCATCCCGCTTTTTACGTTGTTCAACAAGTACTTAGCAAAAATAAACTCCTAGTTATTGGTGAGCACAATCCAGAAACTATTTGCGATTCTTGTCAGTGAGCTAAAAGTCATCAGTTGCCTTATCCAATTTCCACCTGTGTTGCCTTATCCAATTTGTGATTCGTCCGTCACATCTGCTGCAGAGGATCCCGCTTCGGGATCCACACATGTCCGAATGTCACCTGTTGTGGCGGGATGTGCTGCAGCTGTGCAGCCCGGATCTTCTGTGCCCGAAGATGGAGCTGAAACTTCTCCACCGCGCGCACGTCTCCAACAAGGGGTGATGAATCGTGTTAATTACAAAACTAAATATAGTTTGGCATGACCGCAGGTGGTGAACCCAAAACATTGAGTGAACCTTGGTGATACACAATGGAAAAAGGCAATGGAGGAGGAGTATATGGCATTGCAGAAAAATAAAATGTGGCATTTGGTTCCTCAGCATGAATATTGCAAATGGTTCTGTAGGATCAAAATAAAATCTAATGACTATTGATCGTTATAAAGAAGACTGGTAGTAAAAGGATATAAGAAGAGATATGCCATTGACTATGAGGACACCTTTAGTCCGGTTGTAAAAGCTGCAACCATTCGTCTTGTGTTATACATTGTTATTCCAGGGCACGAAGTCCCATACAACTAGATGTGCAGAACGCATTCCTTCATGGTGTTTTGGAAGAAGAGGTTTACATGAAACAACCTTCCGGGTTTGAAAACAAGGATGCACCTTTTCATGTATGTAAGCTTGATAAGGTCTTGTATGGATTAAAGCAAGCTCCCAGAGCATGGTACTCCAGGTTAAGTACAAAATTGCAGAAACTTGGGTTTGCTCCATCAATATCTGATACATCTCTGTTTATTTACAACAAGTTGCATACATCTATCTTTGTGCTCATATATGTTGATGATATTGTTGGAAATATGCCCTAGAGGCAATAATAAATTGGTTATTATTATATTTCCTTGTTCATAATAATCGTTTATTATCCATGCTATAATTGTATTGATTGGAAACTCAAATACATGTGTGGGTACATAGACAACACTGTGTCCCTAGTAAGCCTCTAGTTAAACTAGCTCGTTGATCAAAAGATGGTGAAGGTTTCCTAGCCATGGACATGAGATGTCATTTGATAACGGGATCACATCATTAGGAGAATGATGTGATGGACAAGACCCAAACTATAAACATAGCATATGATCGTGTCAGTTTATTGCTATTGTTTTCTGCATGTCAAGTATCTGTTCCTATGACCATGAGATCATGCAATTCACTGACACCGTAGGAGTGCCTTGTGTGTATCAAACGTCACAACATAACTGGGTGACTATAAAGGTGCTCTACAGGTATCTCCGAGGGTGTCTGTTGGGTTGGCATGGATCAAGACTGGGATTTGTTACTCCGTGTGACGGAGAGGTATCTCAGGGCCCACTCGGTAATACAACATCACAATGAGCCTTGCAAGCAAAGTGACTAAAGAGTTAGCCACAGGATCTTGTATTACGGAACGAGTAAAGAGACTTGCCGGTAACGAGATTGAACTAGGTATAGAGATACCGACGATCGAATCTCGGGCAAGTAACATACCGAAGAACAAAGGGAACAGTATACGGGATTAACTGAATCCTTGACATAGAGGTTCAACCGATGAAGATCTTCGTAGAATATGTAGGAACCAATATGGGCATCCAGGTCCCGCTATTGGTTATTGACCGTAGAGGTGTCTCCGTCATGTCTACATAGTTCTCGAACCCGCAGGGTCTACGCACTTAACGTTTGGTGACGATTAGTATAGTTGAGTTATTGTGTTGGTGACCGAAGGTTGTTCGGAGTCCCGGATAAGATCCCGGACATGACAAGGATCTCCGGAAGAGTCCGGAGGTAAAGATTGATATATGTGATAATAGTGTTTTGATCTCCGGAAAGGTTCCGGAATTCACCGGAAGGGGTTCCGGGTGTTTACCGAAGTGTTCGGGTGCAGCAACACTTTATATGGACCAAAGGGGTAAAGCCCACGAGGTATTGGAAAGTGCAGAAGGAAGTTTTATTGCTGCCTTAAGCGGTACTACCGCTGGTAAGGCAGTACTACCGCGTAAGCGGTACTACCGCTTGTGTGAAGCGGTACTACCGCATAAGCGGTACTACCGCTTGTGTGAAGCGGTACTACCGCTCAAGCGGTACTACCGCTTGTACGCGGTACTGCTGGAATCCGAGTTGGACTCTTTCCGTGCGGGCCAAACCGACCTTGTGCGGGCAAAACCGACCTTGTGGAGGTTTTCTCTCCAAGTTTAGACCCCAGGGCTCAACATATAAATAGAGGGGCAGGGCTAGCACACGGGACACATAAGATTTCCCAAGCCGTGTGCCGGCAACCCGAACCCTCTAGTTTCTCCCGTCATAATCTCCGTATTGCTTGGCGAAGCCCTGCAGAGATTGTTCCTCACCACCATCACCACGCCGTCGTGCTGCCGGAACTCATCTACTACTTCACCATCGCTCGCTGGATCGAGGAGGTGAAGGCGTCATCAAGCCGTACGTGTGTTGAACGCGGAGGTGCCGTCCGTTCGGCGCTAGATCGTGTTTGGATCGAGGGACGACTTGCGATTTGGATCGCGAAGACGTTCGACTACATCAACCGCGTTTCTTAACGCTTCCGCTTAGCGATCTACAAGGGTATGTAGATTCACTCTCCCTCTCGTAGATGCTCATCACCATGGATAGATCTTGCGTGTGCGTAGGAAATTTTTTTGTTTCCCATGCGACGTTCCCCAACAGTGGCATCTGAGCTAGGTCTATGTGTAGATGAGATCTCGAGTAGAACACAAACGAGTTGTGGGCGTGGGTGTATACATATTGCTTGCCGTTACTAGTTGATACTTGATTCGGCGGTATTGTGAGATGAAGCGGCCCGGACCGACATTACGCGTATGCTTACGCGAGACAGGTTTCACCGCTACGTGCACTCGTTGCATAAAGGTGACTGGCGGGTGTCTGTCTCTCTCACTTTAGTTGAATCGATTTCAATGAAGAGGGTTCTTTTAGAAGATCAAAAAGCAATCACTACACCACGTTGTGGTTTTGCGTAGGTAAGAACGGTTCTTGCAAACCCGTAGCAGCCACGTAAAACTTGCAACAACAATTAGAGGACGTCTAACTTGTTTTTGCAGGGTATGTTGTGATGTGATATGGCCAATTACATGATGAGATATATGTGATGTATGAGATGATCATGTGTTGTATAGAATATCACGACTTGCATGTCGATGAGTACGGCAACTCGCAGGAGCCATAGAGTTGTCTTTAATTATTTTCGCCGTTTTGCTTTACTTTATCGCTATGAGTTAGCAATAGTCGTGGAAGCAACAGTCGGCGCGACAACCTCATGGCGACACGTTGATGGAGATCAAGATGATGGAGATCATGGTGTCATGCCGGTGACGATGGAGATCATGCCGGTGCTTTGGAGATGGAGATCAAAAGCACAAGTTCATGGCCATATCATGTCACTTATGATTTGCATGTGATGTTAATCCTTTTATGCATCTTGTTTTGCTTAGGACGACGGTAGCATTATAAGGTGATCCCTCACTTAAATTTCAAGATAAATTGTGTTCTCCCCGAGTGTGCACCGTTGCGAAAGTTCGTCGTTTCGAGACACCACGTGATGATCGGGTGTGATAGACTCTACGTTCACATACAACGGGTGCAAGCCAGTGTTGCACATGCGGAACACTCGGGTTCAACTTGACGAGCCTAGCATGTACAGACATGGCCTCGGAACACAAGAGACCGAAAGGTCGAACATGAGTCATATAGTAGATATGATCAACATGAAGATGTTCACCATTGAAACCACCTCAACTCACGTGATGATCGGACTTGAGTTGGTGGATTTGGATCATGTTACACTCGAATGACCGGAGGGATGTCAATCTGAGTGGGAGTTTTAAGTAATATGATTAACTAAACTCATTATCTTGAACAATAGTCTAAATTGTCTTTGCAATATTTATGTCGTAGATCATGGCTCGCGCAGTAGCACCCCTGAATTTTAATGCGTTCCTAGAGAAAGCTAAGTTGAAAGATGATGGAAGTAACTTTGTGGACTGGGCCCGTAATCTAAGGATTATCCTTACGGCTTCCCAAAAGGCTTATGTCCTTGATGCACCGCTTGGTGATCCACCCGCTCCAGTTGAGTCTCTAGACGTTGTGAACGCCTGGCAGGCTCGTTCTGAAGATTACTCAATAGTTCCATGTGCAATATTGTATGGCTTAGAACCGGGACTTCAAAGACGTTTTGAACGTCATGGAGCATATGAGATGTTCCAGGAGTTGAAGTTTATCTTTCAGAAGAATGCCCGGATCGAGAGGTACGAGATCTCCGATAAGTTCTATGCTTGCAAGATGGAGGAGAACGGGTCTATCAGTGATCACATACTCAGAATGTCTGGGTACTCCACCCGTCTGGCTGAATTGGGGATGCCCCTTCCGCCAGAGGCTATCACTGACAGAGTTCTTCAATCATTGCCACCTAGCTACAAGAGCTTCGTGTTGAACTATAACATGCACGGGATGAACAAGTCAGTCGCCGAGCTGTTTGCGATGCTGAAAGCCGCTGAGTCTGAAATTCAGAAGGAGCATCAAGTGTTGATGGTCAATAAAACCACTAGTTTCAAGAAAAATGGCAAGGGTAAGAAGGGTAACTCCAAGAAGAGTGGCAAAGCAGTTGCTCCTCCCGTGAAGAAACCCAAGGTTGGACCCAAACCAGAAACTGTGTGCTTTCATTGCAAGGGAACTGGACACTGGAAGCGGAACTGCCCCAAGTATTTGGCTGACAAGAAGGCGGCCAACAACAAACAAGGTATATATGATATACATGTTATTGATGTGTACCTTACCAACTCTCGTTGTAGTGCCTGGGTATTTGATACCGGTGCGGTTGCTCATATTTGCAACTCAAAACAGGAACTGCGGAATAGACGGAGGCTGCCAAAGGACGAAGTGACGATGCGCGTGGGAAATGGTTCCAAGGTTGATGTGATCGCCGTAGGCACGCTCGCTCTTCGATTACCATCGGGATTAGTGATGAACCTGAATAAATGTTATTTGGTGCCTACGTTAAGCATGAACATTATATCTGGATCTTGTTTATTGCGAGACGGTTACTCATTTAAATCAGAGAATAATGGTTGTTCTATTTATATGAGTAATATCTTGTATGGTCATGCACCAAATAAAAGGGGTTTATTCTTATTGAATCTCGATAGTAATGATACACATGTTCATAACATTGATGCCAAAAGATGTAGAATTGATAATGATAATACCACTTTCTTGTGGCACTGCCGTTTAGGTCATATTGGCGTAAAACGCATGAGGAAGCTCCATGCTGATGGACTTTTGGAGTCACTTGATTTTGAATCACTTGACACATGTGAGCCATGCCTCATGGGCAAGATGACTAAAACGCCGTTCTCTGGAACAATGGAACGGGCAAGTGACTTGTTGGAAATCATACATACTGATGTGTGCGGTCCGATGAGCATTGAGGCACGCGGTGGTTATCGTTACTTTCTCACCTTCACTGATGACTTAAGTAGATATGGGTATATTTACTTAATGAAACACAAGTCTGAAACGTTTGAAAAGTTCAAACAATTTCAGAGTGAAGTTGAGAATCATCGTAACAAGAAGATTAAATTCCTACGATCTGATCGAGGAGGAGAATATATGAGTTATGAGTTTGGCAGTCACTTAAGACAATGTGGAATTGTTTCACAACTGACACCGCCTGGAACACCACAGCGTAATGGTGTGTCCGAACGTCGTAATCGAACCTTATTGGATATGGTGCGATCTATGATGTCTCTTGCCGATTTGCCACTATCGTTTTGGGGTTATGCATTAGAGACAGCTGCATTCACTTTAAATAGGGCACCATCGAAATCCGTTGAGACGACGCCATATGAACTTTGGTTTGGCAAGAAGCCAAAGCTGTCGTTTCTTAAAGTTTGGGGATGTGATGCTTATGTCAAAAAGCTTCAGCCTGAAAAGCTGGAACCCAAAGCGGAGAAATGCGTCTTCATAGGATACCCAAAAGAGACAGTTGGGTATACCTTCTACCTCAGATCCGAAGGCAAAGTGTTTGTCGCTAAAAACGGAACATTTCTTGAGAAAGAGTTTCTCTCGAAAGAATTGAGTGGGAGGAAGATAGAACTTGATGAGGTTGTTGAACCTTTACTTCAACCTGAGAGTAGCGCAGCGCAGAAAGATGTTTCTGTAGAGCCTACATCAGCTGAAGAGGAAGTTGATGATGATCATAAAGCTTCGGATCAAGTTGCTATCGAACCCCGTAGGTCGACAAGGACGCGTACTGCTCCTGAGTGGTACGGCAACCCTGTCTTAGAGGTCATGTTGTTGGACAACGATGAACCTACGAGCTATGGAGAAGCGATGATGGGCCCGGATTCCGAGAAGTGGTTAGAGGCCATGAAATCCGAGATGGGATCCATGTATGAAAACAAAGTGTGGACTTTGGAAGTATTACCTGAAGGGCGTAAGGCCATTCAGAATAAATGGATCTTTAAGAGGAAGACAGACGCGGACGGTAATGTCACCGTCTATAAAGCTCGACTTGTGGCAAAGGGTTTTTCACAAGTTCAAGGAGTTGACTACGATGAGACCTTCTCACCCGTAGCGATGCTTAAGTCCGTCAGAATCATGTTAGCAATAGCTGCCTTTTTCGATTATGAAATTTGGCATATGGATGTCAAAACAGCGTTCCTTAACGGTTTCCTTAAGGAAGAGTTGTATATGATGCAACCAGAAGGTTTTGTCGATCCAGAGAATGCTGACAAAGTTTGCAAACTCCAGCGATCCATTTATGGACTGGTGCAAGCATCTCGGAGTTGGAATCTTCGCTTTGATGAGGTGATCAAAGCGTTCGAGTTTATACAAGTTTACGGAGAAGCTTGTATTTACAAGAAAGTGAGTGGGAGCTCTATAGCGTTTCTAATATTATATGTGGATGACATATTACTGATTGGAAACAATATAGAAATGTTGGAAAGCGTGAAGGAATATTTGAACAAGAGTTTTTCAATGAAGGACCTAGGAGAAGCTGCTTTCATATTAGGCATCAAGATCTATAGAGATAGATCAAGACGTTTAATAGGACTTTCACAAAGCACATACCTTGATAAGATTTTGAAGAAGTTCAAAATGGATCAGTCCAAGAAGGGGTTCTTGCCTGTTTTGCAAGGTGTGAAGTTGAGTAAGACTCAATGCCCACTGACTGCAGGAGATAGAGAAAAGATGAGTGGCATCCCCTATGCTTCAGCCATAGGCTCTGTCATGTATGCAATGTTGTGCACAAGACCCGATGTCAGCCTTGCCATATGTATGGTCGGAAGGTTTCAAAGTGATCCAGGAATGGAACACTGGACGGCGGTCAAGAATATCCTGAAGTACCTGTAAAGGACTAAGGACATGTTTCTCGTTTATGGAGGTGATCAAGAGCTCGTCGTAAAGGGTTACGTCGATGCAAGCTTTGACACTGATCCGGATGACTCTAAGTCGCAAACCGGATACGTATTTATTCTTAATGGGGGAGCGGTTAGCTGGTGCAGTTCCAAGCAAAGCGTGGTAGCTGATTCTACATGCGAAGCGGAGTACATCGCTGCCTCGGAGGCGGCGAAGGAAGGTGTCTGGATGAAGGAGTTCATGCAGATCTTGGAGTAGTGCCTAGTGCGCTAAACCCAATGACTCTGTTTTGTGATAATATTGGTGCCATTGCTCTAGCCAAGGAACCAAGATTTCACAAGAGGACCAGACACATAAAGCGACGTTTCAATTCCATCCGCGATTACATCAAGGAGGACGACATAAATATTTGCAAAGTACACACGGATCTGAATGTTGCAGATCCGATGACTAAACCTCTTCCAAGGGCTAAACATGAACAACACCAGAACTGCATGGGTGTTCGATTCATTACAATGTAAATCACATAGTGATGTGAACTAGATTATTGACTCTAGTGCAAGTGGGAGACTGTTGGAAATATGCCCTAGAGGCAATAATAAATTGGTTATTATTATATTTCCTTGTTCATAATAATCGTTTATTATCCATGCTATAATTGTATTGATTGGAGACTCAAATACATGTGTGGGTACATAGACAACACTGTGTCCCTAGTAAGCCTCTAGTTAAACTAGCTCATTGATCAAAAGATGGTGAAGGTTTCCTAGCCATGGACATGAGATGTCATTTGATAACGGGATCACATCATTAGGAGAATGATGTGATGGACAAGACCCAAACTATAAACGTAGCATATGATCGTGTCAGTTTATTGCTATTGTTTTCTGCATGTCAAGTATCTGTTCCTATGACCATGAGATCATGCAATTCACTGACACCGTAGGAGTTCCTTGTGTGTATCAAACGTCACAACGTAACTGGGTGACTATAAAGGTGCTCTACAAGTATCTCCGAGGGTGTCTGTTGGGTTGGCATGGATCAAGACTGGGATTTGTTACTCCGTGTGACGGAGAGGTATCTCAGGGCCCACTCGGTAATACAACATCACAATGAACCTTGCAAGCAAAGTGACTAAAGAGTTAGCCACAGGATCTTGTATTACGGAACGAGTAAAGAGACTTGCCGGTAACGAGATTGAACTAGGTATAGAGATACCGACGATCGAATCTCGGGCAAGTAACATACCGAAGAACAAAGGGAACAGTATACGGGATTAACTGAATCCTTGACATAGAGGTTCAACCGATGAAGATCTTCGTAGAATATGTAGGAACCAATATGGGCATCCAGGTCCCGCTATTGGTTATTGACCGTAGAGGTGTCTCGGTCATGTCTACATAGTTCTCGAACCCGCAGGGTCTACACACTTAACGTTTGGTGACGATTAGTATAGTTGAATTATTGTGTTGGTGACCGAAGGTTGTTCGGAGTCCCGGATAAGATCCCGGACATGACAAGGATCTCCGGAAGAGTCCGGAGGTAAAGATTGATATATGTGATAATAGTGTTTTGATCTCCGGAAAGGTTCCAGAATTCACCGGAAGGGGTTCCGGGTATTTACCGAAGTGTTCGGGTGCAGCAACACTTTATATGGACCAAAGGGGTAAAGCCCACGAGGTATTGGAAAGTGCAGAAGGAAGTTTTGCCGCTGCCTTAAGCGATACTACCGCTGGTAAGGCAGTACTACCGCGTAAGCGGTACTACCGCTTGTGTGAAGCGGTACTACCGCTTGTACGCGGTACTGCTGGAATCCGAGTTGGACTCTTTCCGTGCGGGCCAAACCGACCTTGTGCGGGCAAAACCGACCTTGTGGAGGTTTTCTCTCCAAGTTTAGACCCCAGGGCTCAACATATAAATAGAGGGGCAGGGCTAGCACACGGGACACATAAGATTTCCCAAGCCGTGTGCCGGCAACCCTAACCCTCTAGTTCCTCCCGTCATAATCTCCGTATTGCTTGGCGAAGCCCTGCAGAGATTGTTCCTCACCACCATCACCACGCCGTCGTGCTGCCGGAACTCATCTACTACTTCACCATCGCTCGCTGGATCGAGGAGGTGAAGGCGTCATCAAGCCGTACGTGTGTTGAACGCGGAGGTGCCGTCCGTTCGGCGCTAGATCGTGTTTGGATCGAGGGACGACTTGCGATTTGGATCGCGAAGACGTTCGACTACATCAACCGCGTTTCTTAACGCTTCCGCTTAGCGATCTACAAGGGTATGTAGATTCACTCTCCCTCTCGTAGATGCTCATCACCATGGATAGATCTTGCGTGTGCGTAGGAAAAAAATTTGTTTCCCATGCGACGTTCCCCAACAGATATCATTGTAACTAGTTCTTGTACTCTGGCCGTAACAACTTTGCTTAAAGATTTAAGTTATGAATTTGCTCTCAAGGATTTAGGTGATCTACATTTTTCTTGGGCATTGAAGTTAAGAAAACTAAGAGTGGTATTCATTTGTCACAAGAAAAGTATGCAACTGACTTGTTAAGAAAGATTGGCATGCAAAACTGCAAACCATCACCAACACCATTGTCCAGTTCAGAATCCTTGTCTCTGGTAGAAGGGGAATCTCTGAATCAGGAGGATGTCACCAGTTACAGAAGTATAGTTGGTGGACTTCGGTACTTGACTCTCACCTGACCTGACATTTCATTTGCAGTTAACAAAGTATGCTAGTTTCTTCATGCACCCATCACAACTCATTGCACAATAGTTAAGTGATTTCTGAGGTATGTTAAGAATACAATGACAGTTGGTCTCACATTCAACAAGTCTTCCTCTACTCTTGTGAGTGCATTCTCTGATGCAGACTGGGTTGGCTGTGTGGATGACATGAGGTCCATTGGTGGGTTCGCTATATTTTTTGGTCCTAATCTAATTTCATGGTGTGCAAAGAAACATTCAACAATTTCCAGGTCAAGTACAGAAACAGAATATAAGTCATTGACAAATGCAACAACTGAAGTTATTTGGGTTCAATCTATGTTGAAAGAACTTGGAGTTGCCCAAGTGCAATCCCCTTGTCTTTGGTGTGACAATCACGGAGCAACATACTTATCTGCTAACCCAGTTTTTCATGCCAGGACCAAGCACATTGAAATTGGCTTTCATTTTATAAGGGAACGAGTTGAAAACAAACAATTGGAAATCAGATTAAGTCCCTCCAAAGATCAGCTTGCAAATGGATTCACTAAAGCCTTACCTACTAGAATTTTTGAAGAATCTAGACGTAATCTCAACTTAGTAACGTTGTGATTAAGGGTGTGTGCTGAAGGTATTATGTACCACGTGTCATGACAACCTTGAGCTTGTCTCTCACGTTTAGAATCAGGAGTAGTTAGGGATATATTTCGTTTATCTTTCTATCTCTCTATCTCTCCATGTATCCCTCTCTACGGTTCAACAACCATAGCATCCTGTAAACCCAACGAGACCCAAAGTCTCGGTCTATCAATATGTACCATGCGGGCACCCATGTATGGGTGTTGAAACGCTTCCACCAAATCCAACACTGTTGGTAGTAGATCAAAGATAAAACACAACAATAAATTACCATGGCAACTCTATGCCCATCCCCTTGCAAAGTAGATATAATGCATGCCTTTTCATGTGGAGTGAGGGATGACTTTCTGTTTTCTCTCCCGATTCCAACAGTTTCCCCAATGCCTTCCACTGCTTCTTTTCTGTCTCCTCATAGTATATAGGTTGCAATACCTTCCTGCTATAGCCTGTTGATTAACACATTGTATAACATTAGACCTGAAATGTTTTATAATGTTAGGAATCAAAGCAGGCCCACGACATTGCTTGGTCATATCTAGATCCACTACATTCAACTTAGACTCTTGAAAACAAACTACCGATACATGAAATTGCTGCACTAGTCTTCTAGCAACTCCACGCGGCGTTCAAACCCACGGACATTCCAAAATAATAAAGGACAGCTATCCATAGAATTAACCTAATCGTCAGTCTGCTGAAACATCCCTTGAGGTGTCGCTAGAGAGCACGAGGCGGCCGGCGGTGGGCGAGGGAGCACGACGCGGCCGAGTCCAAGAAGGCGAGGAAGCGTGTGAAGAAGATGGCACGCATGCATCATGCAGAGTCGGCAGAGGCCGGCGTGAGGGCGGTGGATGAGGAGAAGGCGACGAGCGGCTAGGTGGTGCTCCGAGGAAATGCCGAGGAGTGCTGAACGAAGATGTAAATTAGGGGAAGGATGCCATGATGTGTTGTGTGTTATTGGTTTCCCTCGCACATGTTATTGGTTTCAGACCTTGAGCTTTTCTGCGTATCTATCTTCTGCGACTACGTGACGCCAATGCCTACATACAAGTTGTCTGAGCAACTTTCGCAAAGATTATTGTTGACAAACTTGTCCCGTGTCCCAATTGGTTTTCCAAAACAACAGACTAGATAATAAGTCCCAGAACAGGCAGAGAAATCCCAAACAATCTGTAGCTACGAGATAGTGGCAGATTTATAACAGCCTACCTAAGCCATCAAAACAGACCAGACAAAATCATAAAGAGTTTGCACATAATTAGTCAATTTTCATCAGTTCTAGAGAGGCTGTTTCTGCTCTCTTCTATCTTTGAATACAAGCACCCGCACCACAAATTAAGACGCTCTTTGTTCTTCTAGTGTTAACCGGGTCAGTTTAAGGTAGCAGTGCAACACCTGGGCGACACCCGACGCTCTCTGTTCTTCTAGTGTTAACCGGGTCAGTTTAAGGTAGCAGTGCAACGCCTGGGCGACACCCGACGCTCTCTGTTCTTCTAGTGTTAACCGGGTCAGTTTAAGGCAGCAGTGCAACGCCTGGGCGACACCCGACGCTCTCTGTTCTTCTAGTGTTAACCGGGTCAGTTTAAGGCAGCAGTGCAACGCCTGGGCGACACCCGACGCTCTCTGTTCTTCTAGTGTTAACCGGGTCAGTTTAAGGTAACAGTGCAACGCCTGGGCGACACCCGACGCTCTCTGTTCTTCTAGTGTTAACCGGTCAGTTTAAGGCAGCAGTGCAACGCCTGGGCTAGTGTTAACCGGGTCAGTTTAAGGCAGCAGTGCAACGTCTGGGCGACACCCGACGCTCTTTGCCGACGCTCTCTGTTCTTCTAGCGTTAACCGGGTCAGTTTAAGGCAGCAGTGCAACGCCTGGGCTAGTGTTAACCAGGTCAGTTTAAGGCAGCAGTGCAACGCCTGGACGACACCCAAGGGCTGCAGCAGCAAGCTACTGTGGTGGCCTTTTCCCATAAAAAATAAATTTAATATCATTATGGGCACATGACCCACATATTAAATATTAAACTGATAAGAACAGATACTACACTTGACCTTAGCCAAAAGGCTAAAGAAGGTATGTGCCTGGGTCTGCTTATATAGTGCGTCTTCGCCTCCCTTCCGCTGTCCCTGGGCGAGGTGGTACTAAACGAGAGCGCTGCGCTAGCACAGGAGAGCTTTTTTTTTTTTTTTTTTTTTTTTTGAGAAAATAGCACAGGAGAGCTCTGCGTTCGGTTTGTTGTTTTGGACCTGGTCGGTTTGCTTGGGCCGTAGTTGAATAAGGCAGAAAGTAGATGGGCTACTGATTCCCGTAACATGGCCTCGCAGTGCAACTACACATCCCTTGTGTTTTCACGCGTACATTTTTTCTTCTGAAAAAACGCATACGCTATTTCTTTCTAGGGATACGTTAGTTTTTTCTTAAAAATAAAAATAAAAAATCAGACATTTTGGTTCCTCACGGTGGACGAGAAGGTGAGGAGGCAATATGAGGGACACGTGTGTTGCCAACAGAGTGTTCATATCAGGGGCACATGTGTTGGCCTGTACAACATCAGTTGCAGAATCGACTCGTATGTGTTGGGTCGGTGGTGGAAAACTCAAAACTAGTAGCAGTTCAGTCAGAGGCACCCTCTATGATCCTGTACAATCGTGTGTCTCGACAAAATAATCGTATCTATACCCTATAATATCTGGGACTTTGGTCTAGACTTCAGGTCATCCGGTCCGGGTCTTTCTGCCTTCTGAAACGATCCATGCAGCTGCAGGAGCAAAGAATTGCTGACGACAAAGATGGAGCTCAGGGCCATAAGTCCTCCTGCACCACACCCAAATATCAAAGTTATACAAATATGTCAAGGTGACGTAAACAGCCATGGCAATTGTGTTCTCCAGGTAAACATCATAATACCTGAAAGAGATGGTGTCATGGCGAAATCAAACTGAGGCAGCAGCGCTCCCGCCGCGACGGGGATGGCAACTATGTTATATGCCACTGCCCAGGCCAAATTCTGGTGTACCTTTGCCATGGTTGCTTTAGATAGGGATAGGGCATCTACAACCTGTGCCAGAGATTGTTCTCATCTATCAATGCATTGTGCCACTTGAGAGTTAGCCTCGTAGAAATCAGAGTGGGAAGAATTGTACCTGAGAAAGTCTGTTCCCTAGTAGAACTACTGAAGCTGCATCAGAGGCAGCATTCTCTTTCGAGTGAGTCCGCATAGCTATTCCAACATCAGCAGCTGCCAAGGATGGTGCGTCGTTTATTCCATCGCCAACCTATGTAACGGCAAGTAATGGCCCACTATCGTTAGCAGCTGATGTAGTTAAACAACTATTGAATGAAAGTTGATAGTACATCAAAGATAAAGCACCAGAATAAATTACCATGGCAACTCTATGCCCCTCCCCTTGCAAAGTTGATATAATGCCTGCCTTTTCCTGTGGGGTGAGGGATGACCTTCTGTTTTCACTCCTGATTCCAACAGCTTCCCCAATGCCTTCCACCGCTTCTTTCCTGTCTCCTGACAGTATATAGGTTGCAATTCCTTCCTGCTGTAGCCTATCGATTAACCAGAAAAAGGACTGAAAGTTACACACTGCTTGAGTTATAGGGATATGACTGCAAGAGAAGCAGCACTTGCATGACAAGTTGACAACAATAAAGTAGCATCCGCAACATTTGAGGTTCTGGCAGTTGATTTTCAAGTTTAACACATTTTGACAAGTGGGGCAACATGATAACTTCTGAACATGTTCCTGCTGGTTAGGAGAAATATATCTGCACTGATATCACATGGAAAATACATTTAGAATGCAAAAGATGTCTCCAGTAAGTACCTGTCCACAGTTGATTTTGCATCATCACGCAGAACATCTGAGATAGCAATAGCACCTATTATTCCTTCTCCTTCACGACCAATATAAGCGATTGATTTTGACTGATTTGAAGATGATGCTTCACTAGAAGGCGCAAACTCTAGGCACTTTCCAAGATCACTCAGTTCAGTCGGTGACGCCTTGGTTTCAAAACGATTGTGGACCCAGTCCAAATTACCCACTGCAACCAAACGCCCATCTACTTCAGCCAAACAGCCGAAACCAGGCTGTGTAAGCTGCCCACTTGTCATTGGAATATCCAGTTTGCACAGTTCAGCCTCCTTTGTTATAGCATTCGCAATAGGATGCAATGCTGTTTTCTCCACTGCAGCAGCAAGACGAAGAATCTCCATCTCGTCATATGCTAAAGAAGCAATAGAAGTAACAACTGGTTTTCCTTTCGTAAGTGTCCCTGTCTAAGAATCACAATACAGACACTACTTATAATACAGATACAGAAATTCTGCTCGGAGAAAGATGGTAAATGAAGTCATATACCTTATCCAGAACAATGGCATCTATCCCAGCCAAACGCTCCAAAACATCACCTCCTCTAATAAGTAGACCTCTTTTAGCGCCTGGTTTCAGATAAAAAAGTCACAGGGCGTTTTAAACTCATAAAAGACATGTAAGATAAGAGTTGCTACAAACATGAACTGAATGCAGAAGAACCTTAAATTGCATTCATGCAGTGTAAATTGTATGATTCATTGTTTCGTCAAACATTGAGAAAAAGGATACAGACACTTGGACGAAGAAGTTACCCATGGAAGTTCCTATTAAGATAGCTGTAGGCGTAGCTAATCCAAGTGCACACGGACAAGAAACAACCTGCAGGTTGAAAATTATGAAAATTATTACAAAAAAACATTAAAAGAGGCAGTTCTTCAGAGTAAGCTACGTGAAACAGCTGCAAAATGGTCAACCACCTCCAAACAGGACCACAACATCGAGATTTCAGGATGTTTTGCATGTGCAATGAGCCACAATAGATATGAAGAATGATCAGTGAGTTACTGTAGTCTGGCTATGCAAAATTGATCCATGATTTCGAAGGGCTGAGCTTTAGGAAAACAATAGCATGGTTACTTACTAGTACATCCACAGCAAGCTTCAAGCTCAAAAGCAACGAGTCCCCATCAGGACCAGAAATATCATTTAGAAGGACCTCCGGAAATAGGTGTGTACCCAATAAGTACCTTGGGATACATAGAAAAAGTTTAAAACAACATTTATATAGCTGCAGCAGTTTTTTGTATGCTTTTCTCTGAGAAAGAAAAGAGAAGGAGCAGCTGAGCATACCAGAAAGAAAAGGTTGCTGCAGACAATGTCATAACAGTATACACAAATGGTCCTGCAATCGCATCTGCAAGCCTTTGAACAGGAGCTTCATGTGCTTGTGCATCCTCAACCTGTTCAGGGACAGTATGAATATAATTACAAACATATTCCCCTTTTAGTATAAAATAATAAAATAGTTATGCAGTGTATACCAACCATGCGGATTATCTTAGCAATTGTTGACGACGGTCCAGTTGTTGTGGCTTTGATCCTTAAGGGTCCATCCTGTAGTAAAGTCAAAAGAATGGATTGGTAAATTAATTTAGCTAAGTTTGAAAAGAGCATATGCACTTCATGAGAGAGAGAGAGAGAGAGAGAGAGAGAGAGAGACTTAAAAAGATTAAAGAGATCAACTGGGACATAATAAGAATGAGACAGAGAGGGACGCGGATTTGCTGAACATGATTCCACGCCCACCCCTTACGAATAGAAAATTCGAAAAAAATACTAGAGAAGTCAAAAAAAATCTGAACATTTTTTGTAACATACATAGTCAACCTCGACCGGTATACCATATACTCACGTATGAAGATTCATGAATTAATGACATCCGTGGTATTCTGGGCAAAAAATGACAAAATCAAAGCTATATTAAAAACACTGTTTGACGAATAGTAAGGTCCCAATTGTATTTTCTTCACTAAGAATACCACCAGTGTCAATACTTCACGAAACTTCACATGTGAGTAGAATGGTCGACCAAGTTTGAATGTTTGATACCCCAAAATTTTAGATTTTTTAGATTTTCTTAGTATTTTTTTCGAATTTACTATTCACGTGGGTGCGCGTGGAACCATGTTCACCTTTGTATTTTGGCTAGAGCTCATTGAAATGTTAGTTACGATTCCCAATTAACTTCTACATTGACTATGAGGGACATATATACAACACACAGATCATCAATGTTGTAATAAAATCACAATTGATTAACACAATGTAGTGGGAGTGAAGATCAGAAACGGGGGGAAAATACCATACATTCGGGAAGAAATTATTATGTACATGTACATACCCAATTAACAGTTCCAGAAAATACAGGGCATCCTTTTTCTTTTGCTACCGGCAAGGATTCTCCAGTAAGCATTGATTCATCCACAAAACTTGATCCTCCAGTGACATTTCCCTGTACGAGTAGGTGCCAATGGACCAGTAGATCTATCAGAATTCTATGCAAGCACAAGCTGATGTACAGAAGGTGCAACTGAATGATGACAATCGTGTCTATATTAACGACCGTTAGTTCCCTCGCAAGAAAAAGGGAACTAGAACACCCTTCAAACATTTTGATCCGTCTTAATATATATATATATATATATATATATATATATATATATATATATATATATATATATATATATATAATAAATATTTTAATTGAGTAACAATTTCGCTCAAAACCATTCATTAGAGACAGCATAGAAATTCACAGGGAGTAAGGATATCAAAGTATGTGAGTAAGCAATACATGAAACATCATTGAAGTCAGCAAATCAATAGATCAAAGTATGTGTCTTAGAAGTCTGAAGAATTGATACAGAAAAGGGAAAAGGAGGCACCTCTAAATGTCTTTTAGCACATTTATGTCACTTTGTAAGATGCCTTACCACAAGGAATTAATGGCCATACAGGGGCTCATCAAATTTAGATTTCATTTATGTTTAATCACATAAATGTTGCATCACTGCACTGTAACTGTAAGATACTAGAAAATACAAAAGATAAACCATGGCCCCTTACATCTACAGGAATAGTTTCTCCTGGAAGAACCAATACTGAGTCTCCAACACGGACATCATCGACAGGAACTTCAACTGTTATTGCATCCGAATTCAAAATGCCATCTGAAGGAAGGTCGTCACTTGAGGATGTAACGATTAGCCTCGACTGAGGAGATAAGAGTGACTGCCATATAATATGAGACATGATGAGTTATAAATATATTAGCTATATTTGTCAAGAAATTATAGACAGGTGCACGTTACTTCACTAATAAAAGTATCGGCTTCTAGTAATGCAAAAAGGAAATGTTACATGTGTTCATACAATGCGTATGTGTACTTACAATGAGCTCATTCATATCGCTAGATGCCTTAAGCCTAGCACTTTCCTCAAGAGATCGTCCCAGAAGTACGAATCCAAGAAGCATGACCTGCATGCTACAAGATGAATTTCTTCAACAAAACTTTCTTAAAACATAGTTCAACTGTTGTTTGATCAACTGCCAAATCAAATGAAGTAATGTGGAAGACAGAAATAGGATTTGTACGTTGAATGCTTTGATTATACAGTGGCTGGCTTGTTAATAAATATGCCCAACAAATAAATGTTGGACATTGACACTGATTTTGTTAATAGACTCAAAAGCAGAGCAACTTTATTAATTGACAATAATACAGCGTGGCACAAGAGCAGTGGCAGTAAGTACATAGGAGTTCCAAGTTTATTAATAAAAATTTCTTTGCTATTTTCATGCATGAAAGAATGCTCACCGGTTCATCGAAGAAGGTTGAATTCCATGCCAATTCAGGGTTCAACAAGGAGACCTTCATACAAGAAAATCTCTATTAGACTATTAGTATTCTACTATTTTTGTGTGTATGGAAAAAAAAAACTATAAGTTCACTTACTGCACTAATAGCAAATGTAGCTGCAGACCCGAATCCTACAAGAGAATTCATGTTTGGGGAGCCTTGCTTGAACGCTCTTAGACCATCAAAAAGTATATCTGAGCAAGAGTTACATTTACCAGAGTGAAAAAGGATTAATGAAATACCTGAAAAACACAGTGCAAGACCATGCTGGAAATCGGTTTCAGTTCCATTGTTCCAACTTGCATTTTGTTGTTAAAATGCAATTTTCGTAACTTTAGAATCAATAATGCACAATCCCTCTGACTCTGTCATTATGTCTCTGTTTCGTAGGAGGAATTTAACAAATGTCTCTTAAGAGACTGCCATATCAAGCAAAAGCTCATGAATCGAAAACCAATATTGCACTAACGATGACTAAATGCACAGCCAAACTTCGAAACTAAATGCAGAGCCAAAGTTCGAAACATCTTGTGTCGATACATCAGACACCCTACCTGGTGAATACTGAGCTTTCTATCATTCCTATGAACTGATTTTATAGAGTATGTTGTAATGCATGTACCAATCACTTTCCGTGTGGAAACATAAAATGGTAAACAACAAGTACACTAATGCATAAGATTTTGAAGATGATATTGGAGCCAAGTATACCTCTACCAGGCCCAAACAGCGCCACCACAGCAAGGCCACATTTCACATACGAGTTATGCAACACATCCAAAACCGTTCCTGCATCGTGCACAAACCGGCCATACAATAAGAATTCAATAGGTTGAGCATCAGTGGCCAATCTAGTCTCAATAAAATATGCAGCCAGTTGAACTTGTTTTTTTTTCCCGTTGACAACTTGAGATCACGCTCTGGTGGTCTTAATTTAAACTCACCATGGCCGATGTGGATGCCGAGCGAGTGGAGGAGATGGGACGCGTGCGAGCCGCAGCAGAGCGCGACGAGCGTCCACGCGAAGGCGACGCGGCCTCGGCTCCGGGTGAGGAGCTCCGACTTGCGGGCGTCCATCTCCCTCCACTTGAGCGCGCTCTCCGCGGCCCCCGCGGTCGCGCCCCCTCGCCGCGCCGCGGAGGGGAACCCGCAGACGGTCAGCCTCTCCGCCAGCTCCTCCCCGGCGCCCGGAGCCGGCGACCGCAGCCGCACCGCGGCCGACTCGGCGAGGAGGTTGACAGCTGCGTTCTCCACCCGCGCGTCCGCGGCGAGGATCGACCGCACCCGCGCCGCGCAGCCGCCGCACATCATGCCGCTGACGTCGAGCAGCACGGTGGCGCTGGCCCCCTCCTCCGCCACGGGGGGCACATCGACGGCGGTCAAGGCGGAGGGGTCGGCCGTGGCACGGGGCGTGCCCGCTGATAGCTCGCGGGGGGTGAGGCGGAGGCGTTGCTGAGAGGCGGGAGCCGAGCGGCGGCTGCGCGGCAGGCGGAGACGCCGCGCGAAGAGAAGAGGATTGGCGCTGGGAATTTGAGCGCGCGCGTGGAGGAGGGGGGAGGCGGGAGCAGTGGCCATGGCGCGGCGGCCGTCCGGAGGTCTCGCCCGGATGAGAGCCTCGGGTGCCCGGCCGCCTCGCTTAGGGGGCTGTGCCGTGGAGGAGGAGGGGGGAGGAGGTGGTGGTGGCCATGGAACGGGCTGAGTCGACGACGCGACGGGTAGGTGGGGCGGCGGCGGCGGTGGTGGTGGGAAATGGAGTTACGGAAGAGTGGCCGTGGTGGAGTGGAGAGGGGTGGCGACGTGGACTGCTCGGTAATCTGCCATCCTGGATGGATGGATTTTGATTTTCTGGACGGCGATCCACGGGGCCCTCGGAGGCTTCTTTCGCCGTGGGTGCTGTTTCTCGGAAGAAGAACGGAATACCCCTGCCACAGGGGGACGGGAGTATTCTCTCGACGTGGTATCTCAATACTCAGAGCATGTCTAGCAGATTCCATAAACTGCCAGTCTGCTATAATAACTATCAAATGGGTTGATTTTTCGTCCCCAACAAATCTTGTAAAATAGCTCGTTCGCTGAAGAAAATTATAGGAGCCTGCATAATTCGATCCGATTCCGCTGTATCTAAGGATTCCTCACTCTTTTTACATGGAACTGTAAAATACTCATTTCGTTTTTTTATGTAAGGTGTATTTGTTTTTTCACAAAGTTTCACACTGTAAGGTGGTTCCGTAATTCTGGTTTTAGCCTATAGAAAAAAAAGAAAGTATCTCTCCTCGATTGCATGTATCTCTTCTTTTAAAGAAAAAAAAAGAAAAGTATCTCTCTCCCGATTGCGTGCATCTCTTACTTTTCTAGTCTAAATGATTTTGCTTGTCGTCAATAAATGATTTAGCCGAGGTTAATTTCTCCAAATTTTCTATAATTACGTGTCTTGGTCATCGTGCCAAAAATAATACACCTTACATAAAGAAATAGAGGAAGTAAATAACAAAAAATACGTGCAAACCAACCTGTGGTTGGATGGTTAGAGGGACAGTGGTATCCCTAGCCTACCAGGGTTCAAGTCCTGGTGCTTGCATTATTCCTGGATTTATTTCAGGATTTCCGGCGATGCGCATTCAATGGGAGGAGACGTTCCCGTTGACGACGAGGCGCCTGCGGTGACTTCGTAAGTCTCAAGATGATATGCCGGCTCAGTCTCTCGGAGGTGCTCATAGGGGTAGGGCTCATAGGGGTGATTGTATGCGCGTGTATATTAGCGCTTGCATCTTTACTGTGTTACAAAAAAATAACAAAAAATACGTTGGCTGGAGGGAACTTTCAGCTCCCGCCACGGTCTTCCGGCCACCACCCGCAAGTTGTTGTCGCGCCGCCACATGTGAGCTGCTTTTGCCGCTGGTTATTGCCGCTGCAGGTGACTGCTCGCGATGTCGGCTGCAGCTGTTGCGGGCGGCTGCTGGCGTCGTTGGCTGTTGCCGCCGCGAGCTGGTTGTTGCGGTCGCGCGACGATCCGATTGCTTTTTTCTTTTTATGTATGAGGGTGTTTTGTGCTATTTTACAGGGACTCTTTTGTAAATTCAATTGGTTTATAATGGATCTGTTCTACCCATGTATAAATCTATAAATCGTACCGTAAAACTCGCACAAATTCGTTTTAGGGGTATCGTATACTGCCTTTAGAGGACGAGGTTTTACTGGATCCGCTGGAGATGCTCTTATGCCAACTCTAGTCCATCTCCTAGTTTAAAATAGAGAAGGATTCGCAGAGTAAAGCTTACTAAAGTATATTATTTCACTAATTTTTTGCTGGACCTATCCGATCCTCTAAATATAAAAGAGTATAATTTTGTTTTCTCTAACTTACGTAAGTCTAGTTTACATTGCAACTACATATTAACACATATAAAAACTAAACATAAATATGAAGGTTCAATCAAATCAAACATAAATATAAAAACTAAACATAAATATGAAGGTCCAATCAAATCAAACATACATTGCAACTACATATTTACAAACCGAATTCAAAGTTGACAAATCAAATTATTCAAATTTAAACACACCGTATGGTCCAAATTGTTCAAAAGTACTTCTCCGAATAGGTTGAATTTGGATCAAATTAATCTCTCGTGATCTTGACATGGCCCTCCGCTCTATCACGGTTGAGTTGTATGTGACCAAACTGCGATCATCTCCTCGGTCGCCGAATATCATCATTGAAAATCATGTCAAGAATGGTTTCAAAATCTTTGTCGTCTTCTTTCTCTTCGAATGACGACGAGTCCTCGAAGACCATCTCTTTCAACGTTTTTATCTTCTATCCAAACGACTCGGTTCAATTTGATTGTACAAAACAAAAAGAAACGAAAGAGAGATTATTTTTTTTCAAAAAACTCACCTAGGCAAACAATCGAACACTTGCAAGGCGATGGTGGTGCATCGCACGCCGGCGATGTTCAGGCCAAACCAGCGGGCAACGAAGCATGAGAATGGCCTGCAATGGTGCACAAGCAAGGTCAGATGCGGTGGTCGCCAAAGAGGAACAATATTCGAGAGCAATCCGACGAATCGGTTATGGTGACGGTGGCGGCCTTTCATCTTGATTCCGGCGACGGGCGGCAAACGGGCTCGTAGTCAGGAAGAAAGGCGGCGAGGGCCAAGGGAGGTTCAGTAATAGTAGTAGGCGTGAGTAAGTTTAATGGTCTACTTATCACGGACGTAATGCCTATATATGAATCATGCCATGAAGAATCATAATCATAACTATGTGATATTTTGTCAATTGTCCAACAGTAAGTTGTTCACCCATCGTTGCTACGATCATGAGAGAGATGCATCTGGTGAACATGGCCTCCGGGTCCATTCTCCATTAATACAAAAAGCTATCATTACTTGCTATTTTTATTTACCTTTTATTTCATTTTATTTATCTACCTACCACTATGATATTTAACTCTTGCAATTGGTGAGAACAAGGGGATTGACAACCCTCTTGCCTTCATTGGGTGCAAACATTTGCTTTGTGTATGTACAGGTATTGCTAACGTTGCTTGTGTGTCGTCTCTTTCTGGTTTGATAAATATTCACTGCTAGGGAAAAGCCTAGCAGTAGCGCGGGTCTTAGGTGTATCAGTACCCGCGCTACTAATAAGGCGCTACAACTAACTTGTATCAGTAGCGCTGGTTACCCAGCGCTACAGCTAAAGTTTAGCAGTAGCGCCTCTTAACCAGCGCTACTGCTAACCGTGTTATCAGTAGCGCGCTTCTCTAACCCGCGCCACTGTTAAACGCACATATTCCTTTTTTTATATTTATGTTGTATTTACACACGGTTACACATATTAATATACAACATCAATAATTATTGTGCCAGCAACTACATTTAGATTAAAGTCGATGGATGCAAGTGATCATGTTGAATTAGAGGAAAATATGATGTTGCGAATCCACCTTAATCAAATATATGTCATATAACTCATCATCATCTTACTCATCTAACAACTCGTCATCATCTTAATCATACCAAGTTAAAATCTCATAAAACAGAAAAACATCATAATAGTAATCATCCTAATCGATCATGCAAGTTAATATAAACCAGAAAAACTTCTCTCTCATAGGACCCAGTCCTCCCTCCTAGGTAAAATAACATAAAACAGAATAACACCTATGTCTCCATGATGAAGCAAAGAGATCCAACGGTCTCCAACTTGTGGCTTGCGATCCTTCTTTATTTCTCCCCATGCTTCAATTTGGAGCCTTCTTGGTGGTTTGCGCTCAGTCGAGTATGCAAAAGAGAACTGGGGCCTCATAGGGCTTTTAATTGTCATATTACCTTCGCCATGCATCAACGGAGTCACAACTTCATTTGGCAGTTTCTGTTGAAGAACATAATAGTAGCCTAGTTAGCAATGTAATCAATACCATTTACGCAATAGTAGTGTACTTAATTAGCAACTCTTACCAAGATATTTCGGCGAATGTCATCCTCCCTCAACCTATGCACTAGTGTCCTGTACAATGTATAATTTGGGTCAGTTTCCAAATTATACGGGAAGATCTCCCTACCAACTAGGACACCAATAACAAAGTTGATAAAATCATCCTTCTCCTCCCAAGTTAGATGTGATCCATAAGTGTAGTGTGTCGTGTCAATTATTTTCCGTGTTTCACTCGAAGAAACGAAATAAGCTGTAAATTATAAATTAACAAATTTAGTATGGATGAACACCAACTATTTTTAAATATAGAATGCAAATTACTTGACAAATATGCATGGTTGATAAACTCACATGGAGGTAAAACAGGAAGCATATCGACATCCACGCAAATGTCGATGTTACCTTCAATATGATCTTCAGGACGAAGATCGAAGGTTATTTCCATATCCTCCTGAAATCCATATGCCTTGCAAAGAGCTTCCCAATTTGAGCACCCTAATTCTGTGTTATTAACTGCATTCATTACTTTGACCAGAAATGTGTGACCATGTTTAGTCCTCAGGTTAGCTCTCCTCGTCTCCATACTCTCGTGGTCCTCGAAACCGAGCCTCTCCAAGACATACCGTCTTGCATGGCAGGGGATGAACTAGTCGAATTGTATAAAACAGAAATTACACGTTGAAGCAAAGAAACAGAAGTCATGCTTAATTACGAAAAAACACTTGTCATCGTTGCGTACCGTAGAAACAATGAAGGTCTCGTCAAGCTTGATGGTGAAGAACCTGTCGTCTCGCAGCCCAGGCTGATCGCAAAGACCCTTATCTTCGCCGCAGAGTTCACACGCTTGGATCCTATCGTCGTCATCAGACGACGACATTTCCTGTGTTCATGATTCAAAAATTACGGCATGACCATTGCTAATGTAAGACATATTGAGCGACTAAAATTTGCCGGAACGGCAATAAATCAACATTCCAGCAAAACATAGGCACTAGGAGGGGTTCCCTGCAATAACATACACACATGTCCAAATAGACCTAATTCAATATCGGTTGACTTTCGGTCCGTCGAGGCTTTCCTTAAATAACTCTCATATCTTATGGTGTGTTGGTGCGCACTCTCTCACACTGATATGGTGGTGTATATATGTTGGTGGACACTCTCTCACACTAATAGTTCGACCGTCGGTGATGGGCGCACCTCCTCTCCTCTCCTTGCGCATTACATCGAGGTATATATCGCAAGAAGAGAAGAGGAGGAAGCGCCCCCCACGACAACAGTCGGGATTCCTCCATCAAGAACACACATGAAAGTCACACAAGGAGCAACGACAGACCGAAAGTCACACACGCATTATACCAATATAATATCACTAATATGTTTATAATGAACTCGAATATAATATCACTAATACATCATCTCGAATAATCCAGTTAATGCATCATCAAATATTAACTAATATACATCTTGAATATTATCATATAAGATCACTAATACAGACCGAATATCCTAGAATCCAAAGTGGAGGACGGTGAACTCGGTTCACTAGCGGTTTCTGAGTCGCTGGCGGTGGACACCCAAAGATAAGGAACCATCACCGGATCATAACTCGGGTGAGATCCCTGAAGAACCTGCCAGGTATTGGAGAACCTGGCGTCCAACGCCGGCATGTAGCGACGGACGTGCTCGTCCTTCTCCCTGACACGGCGATGTACCACCTCCGCGGGGGGCCGCTCCCTCTGCACCGAAAGTGGCCCACGCGACCGCCACCAAAGAAGCTCCGGGTCGACGACGAGACCCGGATTCCTCACCAAGCTCCGAGCCCGGGAAGGTAGCACCTCCCAGTGCAAGCCCGGCGGAGCCCAGTCCCGAACATTGCGCCTCTCAAGGATGTCGCCGCCGACTCGCCGACGAGGATGCGGGCCAGGCATCGTCGACGTCGAAAACAAATTCCTATGAGAATATTTTCTTATAATTTAATGTTTTACTTTCTAGTTATCTTCTTACAAATAAGCGAACAATTTATTTTTTCACATTATTAAAATAAGACATAAAAAAAGGTCTATGGTTTTCCGGAATGCCCTTTCCCAGCAAATCCCGGCACTCGATATGCCTACTTTCTAGCACAGGTCATGCCAAAATTCACGGGAAATTTCGGCATGACCTTGGCTAAAAAGTGGACATATCGAGCGCCTGAAATTCACCGGAACGGAAATGAATCAACATTCCGGCGAAACATAGGCCACTCGGATCATTTACCCTAGAACCCTAGAACCTAACTACATGAACCATAGAACCCTAGAACCCTTAGACAGAGAGACAGAGAGAGAGAAGGAGGGGCAGAGGACTTACAAGGGGCTAGGGGAGACGTCGGCGGCGAGGTGGAGCTCGAGGGAGATGCCGGCGGCGAGGTGGAGCTTGGGGGAGACGGGTGCGGGTGAAGGAGCGGGCGGCGACGGAGGGCGCGCGGGCGGTGACGGACGAAGGGCGGCGATGGACGGAGGGCGGCGACGGAGGGCGACGGCAGCGTCGCGCGGAGGAGAGGGATCGAATGGGGAATGGGATGGAGGAGGAAGCCCGCGTGTGGGGGTTATGTCAAGATATCAGTAGCGTGTTTCTATAAAACGCGCTATAGCTAAAGTAGCTATAGCGCGTTTTGCGAAAACGCGCTACTACTAAAGTAGACATAGCTACAACGCGTTTTAGGTTCAAACTTAGCCGTAGCGCCCTACCAAAAACACGCGCTACTACTATCATATTAGCAGTAGCACGTTTACCTGGGGCGCGCTACTACTAAACCTAGCCTGGCGGCAACGGTGGGGCAATATTAGTAGTAGCGCTGCTTTTTGCTGCCGCGCTACTGCTAAGTAGTTAGCAGTAGCGCTTGTCCCGGACGCGCGCTATAGCTATGTAGCAGTAGCGCCTCTTTTTAGCCAGCGCTACTGCTAAGGTTCTGTGTATAAGGTTTTCCCTAGTAGTGATTGGTTCTTAACGGAGGTAAATACTATCTGATACTATACTACATTAACCTTCCTCTTCGGGGAATCTCAACACCTATCACAAGTAGCAGAAGAATTTCTGGCACTGTTGCCGGGGAGACGTTAATCACTTTTCGTCAACTTGCCATTTCGGACGTCGTTGTCGGGATACTTCACCAAATAACCTAGGTTCCTTGGCACACATTTTATCAATTTGCTTGTTTTACTTTCTTTACCTTTTGCTACTATTTGCCTTCTTTATCAAAAATTAAAAATACCCAAAATACTTGTGTTACTATCTTTGCTTGAATTGCTATCATGTCTACCACTGAAAATATTAAGTTGTGTGACTTTTTAAATACTAATAATAATGATTTTGTTAGTACACCTATTGCTCCTCCCGCCACTGGTGTGGAGGCATGTGATATAAAAGTTGACTTGTTAAATCTTATTATGAAAGAACAATTTGCTGGAAATCCTAATGAAGATGTTGCATCCCATCTTGATAGTTTCGTTGAATTATGTCATATACAAAATATGAAAGTTGTGGATAATGATATTGTGAAACTGAAATTATTTTCTTTCTCTCTTAGAGATCGAGCTAAAACATGGTTTTTATTCTTACCAAAAAATAGTATTGATTCACGGTCAAAGTGTAAAGATGCCTTTATTGCTAAATGTTTTCCTCCTGCTAAGATAATATCTCTTAGAAATCAAATTAGATTTTTTAAACAATATGGGCACGAGCATGTTGCACAATCATGGGAGATAATGAAATAGATGATTAAAAATGGTCTCATGCATGGATTGAGTTTATGGATGATAGTGCAAAACTTTTTTGCGGGACTAAACTTTGTTTCAAGAAACCTTCTATTTTTATAATCTACCTACTCGAGGACGAGTAGGAATTAAGCTTTGAGATGCTGATGCGTATCCAACGTATCTATAATTTGTTATTGTTTCATGTTATTATATTATCAATCTTGTATGCTTTATATGCCATTTCATAACATTTTTTGGGCTAACCTATTAACTTAGTGCCCAACGCCAGTTTTTTTTATCTGCCTACTTATTTGTTTCGCAGAAAACCATATCAAACGAGGTCCAAACATGATGAAACCCTACGGTGATTTTTCTGGAATACGAGAGACCCTAGAAGCTTCGGGGAGGCACCTGACGATGCCCGAGGGGGCCAGAAGCTCAGGTGTTGCGTCCCCAGGGGTAGGGCGCGCCATGTGAGCTTGTGGGGCCCATGGGGCTCCGACTAACCTAGTCCTGACTATAAATTTGCAAATATTAGGAGACACCCAGAGCAAGGCCCGAAACAATTTTATCACGCTGCAAGCCTCTATTCTTCCACGATCCAATCTGGAGGCCTTTTTCGGTGTCGTGCCGGAGGGGGAATCCATCACGGAGGCAATCTTATCAACGTTGATGCCTCCATGATGATGTGTGAGTTGTTCCTTTAGGACCTATGATCCATAACGGTAGCTCTCTCTCTCTTATGATCTTCAATACAATGATCTCTTCGAAGACCTATTCGATGTAATTCTCGCGATGTGTTTGTTGGGATCCGATGAATTGTGGGTTTATGATCAGATTATTCATTAAAATTAATTGAGTCTTTTCAAATCTATTATGTGTGATTTTATAGCTATGTATGCTTTTCGATCTATGAGTTTTCTTTGACCAAGATAATGAGTAGATCATCAATGGGAGTGGTGCATAGTAGTGGGTTCAATCTTGTGGTGTTCTTATTCTATGACAGCAGGTGTTGCAAGGCACGCATTGTATTGTTGCTGCTAAGGATAAGATGATGGGGTTTGAACATATTGCTTGATCTTACCTTGTCTACATTATGTTATCTTGCTTAAAGCATTACTCTGTTTGTCATAAATTTAATACTTTGAGATGCATGCTGGATAGCAGTCTTGGGGTGAAGTAATAGTAGTAGACATCCGTAAGTTTAACGGTCTACTTGTCACGGGCGTAATGCCTATATATGAATCATTCCATGAAGAATCATAATCATAACCATGCGTTATTCTGTCAATTGTCCAACATTAATTTGTTTACCCGTCGTAGTTATGCTCACGAGAGATATGCCTATAGTGAACTCTATGGCCCTCGGGTTCATTCTTCATTAATACAAAAAGCTATGATTATTTGTTGTTTTTATTTACCTTTTTATTTTATTTTACTTATTTATCTACCACTATCAGATTTAATTCTTGCAATTGGCGAGAACAAGGGGATTGACAACCCTCTTGCCTTCGTTGGGTGCAAGCATTTGCTTTGTGTGTGTGTGTGTGTGTGTGTGTGTGTGTGTGTGTGTGTGTGTGTGTAGGTGCTGTCAACGTTGCTCGAGTGTCATCTCCTTCTGGTTCGATAAACTTTGGTTCTTAACCGAGGGAAAAATTATCTGCTTATACTACATCACCCTTCCTCTTCGGGGAATCCCAACACCTATCACAAGTAGGAACGCCCAAGGAAAAGGGGAGGCACCCCCACCCCACTAATGGGCCCCGAGCCCATGTGGTGCTACCACACTTAGCCCACGCCAACTAGCAACCATGTGGTGCCCCTCTGATATATTTTGGGAGGTTCCAAAAACTTCTTGACTGGAAACTTTCGAAACCTTCACACTCCTTCCGGATGCTTTCTAGGGTTATCCAAAACTTTTTCGGTTTTCTTCCAAAACCTTTGGTTCTCTCTCAAAAAAAATTCAAATATTCTAGGAACTTTTCTGGTGATTTTCTTTCAAGCTCCTATACTTTTAGTTCTCAATAGATCAATGCCCTAAAGCATGTGACCCCATAGGTTCGGTAAAGTGTAGACATAAACCCAAAACTCCTTTCAGCTCAACGATCAATAGCTGAATCGTGGACATCCATATTGACCCCTACACCCACACAAATATATATCGAGTGAATCTACCGTTCCCATGTGCTATTGTTTTTGCTTCGCGCTACTTTACAAAACTCGAGGTGAGATCTATCGGCATCTCCATGAACCAAAAATATTTAGCAGCATCACTATACCAGTTTCCTCGTTGCTGGTTTTATTCTGTCTTCTCGTTCCGTGTTCTGACGTTCCCGTGAACAAGTCACATTGTGTTCGGCCAGACGATGATGGATACTGTCACACCGAGGAGGGGGTGGGGCTAATAATATCTCTCCGTTGTCGGGGGAGCAAATCCTAGTCTCGAGCCATCAACTATCTTGTTATACTTTTCTAATGCACATGTAAGTTGTCTTTATGATCACCCTATTACGGTTGATGTTAGAATAACCCCAAAGCATATCATCCGGTACGAAGATACATAATACTCCCGTGGTCTAAGAAATTATGCAAACATTAACTTATGTGTGATTATACTAATAACTGAATGACGATACGATCTCAGAGTATATCAACACGTTGGGTATATTCAACACATGTGTTCTTCCAACAGTGCCCATGATCAGAATAACAAAACCATCATGGGACACTTGAGCTAGTCTTAGAGAAGAAACTAGGAATCTATTTTATTGTTTATTATTTCACATCTTTAGATGAGTTCTCCTCTTAGCCTCTTGGTTATGCAGAATCTAGAACCATTGCAATTATAGCACATATAATAAACATTGATTACGAACATGTGAATAAATAATAACTTTTATTATTGACTCTACGAAATATTTCCTTTATTTCGCAGCTGACATGATACTTCAACGTCATGACGAGACAATCATATTTACTGCAGGCAGATACATGTTCAACTACAACTATATGGGTTAGAGATGGAGATACATGCAATGATGCAAGGCATGGTTGTAGCCCTGTAACACACCGAGCTTCCGGTCATTGTGCAGTCAGACTCGCCCACGACCCTATCTATTTTCAAAGACGATTCACTAGTTCGTTTTCCGTATGGCCATCTAGCATTGGAGATCAAAACCTTGAGAGGTTCGGGAGTTTACTCCGCAAAAGCCTCATCGTAGTTAGAATAGTGTGACAGATTGTTTGGCAAGATATAGTCATACTAAATGTAGCACCACTGTCTGGCTACATACAGGGGCTCGTGTACCAGGGAATTCTTGCCTCTTAAATGCATCTCTATAATCTTGGAATAAAATACCTTTTCCCCGCCAAAAAAGGGATGCTTGAATGCTCATACACCTATCCAGCATGTCAAATAGCCATTGATGCATGTTTATCAAATATCAATATTCCAGCTTGGCATTGTTCTTATTACCTTTCAGTTTGGAAGAGTTCATTCTTCACTCCATCCCAATCAATTATAGACAAAACGGTAAAAAATGCCTCTGGGGAGTTCAAACCGCACCCTCTTGAAATAGGCTTTCACCCCATTTTATAAATAAAGCAACCAACCGACCCATACAACAAGTAGCAAAGTACCGAAATAAAAAGTCTGATGGGGCATCAGAACAAGCACGCCCAAATAAAACATATAAAAGTATGATGGGGCCTCAGAACAAGCACACCCAAATAAAACATAAAAAAGCAGAAAAAAGACCACCAAGTTGCCACAACATCATGGGGTCGCCGATGAAGCAAGGCGACGAGCTGTGTCATGTAGCACATCCAACGTTTGTCCTAGTCGATCGCGGTTCCGCTGCCTAGCCGACGGGTGCCAGTGCTGTAAGAACGCAAGACATTTAAAGGAGGAGTCAGAGGCCTGTTGAAGGAAGATCCACTCGATCACTATCTTATACGCGTCATCCATAGTGTCCAACCTAACACTGCAAAAACTAGCGAGAATAACTGCCTCTTTCTCCCGGTTTGGATAGCTCTCGCCCTGAGGAATCCGGCAAGGTCAGCCTCCCAATCTGACCCGAGTGCCTCTCAAACCGCACCCCCGCGTATACATCCAGCTCAAACAAACTAAATGACCACCTCACTTTAAATGGGAAAGTATTTTATAAGTACATGTCATTACTCCAAAGGATGTGCAATTACAGAGGTGTAATGTTGCGTGCTTGTTTAAGTTTTTATTTGCAACGTTGCAAGTTCATTGATAGTTTTTTTTTGCGAAATAAGTTCATTTTTGAAAAATGGTTAATTCGATACAACTTCAATTATTTTGTAGTTTATGTAATCCATTAAAGACAAGTGAGTTTCATTCGCTACATCTTTTAGCCGTAGAAAAAAGAAAAGGACCCGAACAAACGAACACCAGATTTGTAAGAATGACAAATCAACCGCTTTACATGACAAATTATGTTCGGCGAGGATGAAAAGTTTAGTTGACGGGCATGCCAAATCAGTCTCAGTTCTTTTTCTGTCAGAAAATTGCCCTGCTTACAAATTAAATTTGTCATCCTCGCGCCAATATAAATTGCCAGAAAAACGTTCGATTTGTCATGCCAACAATCTGACGTCAGATTTTAGTATTTCCGAAAAGAAGAGCAGCACAGAACTAATAACAAAGGAACTGAGTCTACACACGAATATCCGTATCCTTTTGAGAATTTCTGGCAAATTTCGTAATGCCACAAGGGCTACACCGCAAAAGTTCTGCGATATCTGGCGCTTCGAACGTTATCTCCAACCTCTCGTCTCGTGTCCCATCCACGTCTCTGCGGCGTGCCCGCTCCAACTCTCATCCAATGGCCGACCCGCAGCAGCAGCAACACGCGTCGGCGCCGCCCCTCCTGCTCGCCGTACGCCACGTCCCGTTCCCGGGGTCCCAGCGCCCGCGCGCGCTCCACGCCCCGGACCTGGCCCCTCTCGCGCGCCGCCTCGACGAGCTCGCCGCCGCGGCGGCCGCGCACCCGCTCCTGAAGCCGCTCTTCGACCTCCGCCACCACCTCTCCACCTTCTCTCAGGTACGCAGACGCCCACGCCCTCGTCGAGCGCACGCGGGCGATCTTCTGGACTAACGTGGCGCGCCCGCCCGCCCGATGTGACGAGCAGAGCAGGAGGCAGAGGATGGTGGCGATGCGGCAGGCGGCGTGCCCGCTGGCCGGCGGCGAGGGCTGCTTCGCGGCGGTGCTGGGCGGGTCCTTGGCCGGCATGGTGGTTTCCAACGGCGTCAACAGCTTCCTCAGCCTCTACAACACCGTGCTCGTCATCCGGCTTGTGCTCACCTGGTTCCCCAACACGCCGCCCGCCATCGTCTCGCCCCTCAGGTACGCTACACACACGGCGCATCCCCATTTCCCTGCCTTTTTTCAGTTGCTACCGTGTAGTGGTAGACTGGTAGTGCTGCTTGCATCAGATGATTCAGAGAACGTAGGGAATTAAAATGGATGTGACTAGGTCTCGGTCGACTAAGATTTAACCAAGTCTCAGTCAAGTGACATAGTATATAAGAACATAAAGGAAAAATTAAAACAAAATTATACGGATTTTCATGCCAAATCAAATGCATATAACATCAACTGAAACATAACGAAATCTTAGTCGACGGAGACTTAGCAAAACTGAATTAAAATTGGTCACTGGCACCTACCACTAGGATGCAATGATCGCAATCACAATAATAATCTTAGTTAAAAGTCGTAAAGAGACGCGACAGCGCAAAAGCAGAAAGGCTTTTGCTTCACGAAACGTGCGTACAGTTTGGTTTGGTGAGTTTCTGAAAATGATGTTGTGGCGTGCAGCACGGTGTGTGACCCGTACCTGAACATCTTCCGGGGCATCATCCCGCCGCTGGGAGGGCTGGACCTGTCCCCGATCCTCGCCTTCCTGGTGCTCAACGCCCTCACCGGCACCGCCGCCGCGCTTCCCGCCGAGCTCCCCGCCCAAAGAGCCGCGTCGAGCTCCGTGCACCCTGACGAACTCACCGCCAACCAGAGGAAGTGGATGAGGAGATTCCGCCCGGGGAAACCGCAGGAGGCAGCGGACGGTACTCGCTAGACTTGTTGCAATTTTTTGGAGTGCTCTATAACCATCAAATGCGTACTGTCATTCGGCATGTCGAATTACCACTGAGGCCTGTTTCTGCTTCTTCTGAATGTGTATGTAGAGGAACCAAACTGCTTGACTGTAATGACATTTTTTTGGCATGTGATAAGTTTCTCGATTTGTTGGTTGCTCGCGGAAATGAAACAAAAACCCATGTTTCGCACATAACAAGGGAAAATGAACATTGAGCAACACATGGCTTTTGGCTTGTGAATCTGTGGGAATGGAAGATAATCACAGTCGTTTATGCACACTTCATTCGAAGAAGCAAAGGCCTAGTGAATATCTGTGCAGCTAGCATGGATATATGCTCAATAGAAAGCCTTCTAAAAGCATCCACGAAAAATACATGACAAGTTCAGAATTACTAGATGGTTCTTCTCTGCTACTGTACTTGTTACTGCCTCCCGAATGGATCGAATACAACCCGATGAACATATAATTTACAACATATAATGTACGATGAACGAGCAACATTACAGAACAACTTGGAGCATTGTCATATGTATGTATGACGAAATTCCTGCAAACTTTGTATGGGGATATGCAAGTTCAGGAATGCTCTCCGGTACTCTGGATTCAGGACAGAGCTGAACCCTATGAACTATTGATCATTCTTGCATAGTGGTTTGTAAGAGGCAAGCAAGAAGTCCAAGACGACCTCGTTGAACCGACTCGGGTCCTCCATCTGAGGCACATGGCCAGTTTCCTTGAAGATTTCCAACCTCACATTGTCTCCTAAGCACCTGAAACCATCATAAGAGCAACAATGGAAAGAAAGGGTTATGCTGCAATTTGCAGAATTACATTTCGGTGTAGCAATTTTACAGTATGCATGGAAGGCAATGGAGCAAAAGTAGGATCATCCACCATTCGCGCCACCGACTCTTCTATTTGGATGGTTATCAAGTTCATGTGTTACTCTGAATTACCTCCTGACAGCAAATGCCTTGTCCAAAGGGAATATCTGGTCATGGTCTCCCCAGATGAGCAAAACATCCTGCCATTCATAAGATCGAATGCAAAGTTCATAGAGGCTTTGTTATGGTTCTGAAAGATACCACTCCCTCCGATCCTAAATATAAGCCTTTTTTATAGATTTTAATATGGACTACATACAGAGCAAAATGAGTGGATCTATATTTTAAAATACGTCTATATACATCCGTACGTAGTTCATATTGAAATCTCTAAAAAGTCTTATATATATAGGGAGTAGTTCAGAAACAGAATACAGTGTGGCTGCGTCGAATTTGCTCATCACTTTGTTCGGAGTTTTACCTGCTCCAGGGGTGTAAGTTGGAACTCATCTGTCCCTACAGTTATGGCCTTCATAAGCTCGATCTTCTCCTCCCTCTTATCGCTGAAAAGTTTCTGCAAATTGACAAGATCACTACGCAGTAGTGTGCTGCCATGTATCGATCAATTAGTGTAGTGCAGATGCAACAATGGATGGCTCACCTGCACGGTCTCTCCGATCACGAAGTCCGGCAACATGGCGGTGACCTGCCTCCGGTAGAACGAGAGTTCCATGAGCCGCCGCGCCGTGCGCGCGTCGAGCGGCATGAGCAAGTCGGCCGCGCTCGCCCACTCGCCGCCGGCGCGCTCGAGGAACGCCCTGTCGTCCTCCGTCGTCTTGAGCAGGTCCGAGTTGGATATCACCACGGGGCCGACCCTCGCGGGCCCCGCCGCGCGCGCCAGGGAGTAGACCACGAACCCGCCGTAGCTGGTGCCGGCCACGGCGACGCGCGCCGTCGCCGGGAGGCCTGGGAGCGCGTCGAGCAGCGCGGCGAGCGCGGCGGCCTGCGCCGACTCGGAGGGCGGCGGGGAGGAGGGGCAGGGGACGGAGCCGCCGAAGCAGAGCAGGTCCGGGACGACGACGTGGAAGCGGCGGGACAAGGGGCCCACCTGGCGGCGCCACTGCCATGTGGCCATGGGGCCGAAGCCGTGGATGAGGAGGAGCGGCGGCAGGCGCGGCTCCCCCGGCGGCGCCCAGTAGTGGATCGTTCGAGCGCCGCTGCCCTCGCTTGGGTCGCAGGGGAGGACGACGGTGTGCGGGCAGAGGCCGGCGGCGTGGAAGGCGCGGCGCGAGAGGTACTCCATCACCGGGAGGAAGCTGAAGCCCATGGCGATTGGTGGCGCGGCGCCGAGCACCGAGCACGTGCACGGGTGCAGCTTGAGCGGCGAACTGGAGACGGACAAGCTCGGTGGTTGTTATAGTTTTTTTTTTCTTTGGTCCACCGCTCACCGGAGCGCCGACACCGCGGCACGTCAAGGCAAGCTCTGTCGTCTCTCGCTCCCGTACAGCACGAGTATGGCTATGGCGCACTGCAGGCTCTAGACGACGATTTCTGTTACAAGGGCAAAAAGGGAAACAAACAATGCGCAGGTGTTTATATTGATCAACGTTGTCAGATAATTTGGTGTACACGCTAGCACACCAAATTATTGGGATTGGGGACGCACATACGTACTCGTACATACCTGTGATAACGCTGTTACTTGGAACTTGTCTGTGCCGACCGTGATCACCTTCAAAAACATGGATAAGCCGTTCCCTGTTGTTCTCCGTGAAAAGCTCCTGACAGGAGACAACGAGACCATCTGGTTCGGAATCGCAGAGATCTACATCTGTTCTACCTCTACTACCATGAGCTATCTTTATGGCCGAAAACACAGCTGAAATTACTCTATGTCGCGAAAACAATAATACTCCATCCAGTCTCCAACAGTACCAGATTTGCCAAGAAAAGAAGCCTTTGCCGAAAAAGAAAACAATGGGGAAGGGACAGATCTTTCTTACTCAAGATAAGCGGTTCGGCAATACTGCATTATTAGATTTGTTAGAGCAACTCCAACAGGAGGACCCAAACGGACACCGGTTTTGTCCGTTTGGGTCGGCTGCCCGCACGTCCGTGTCCGCTTTTTCATTTGGGTCAGCCGGTGTGCCCAACGGATGGCGGACGCATTTTGTGGCATGTCCCCTGACATTTCGTCGAACACCTGGTGGCCGGTGGGAGTCATTTCTTGAACTGCCTCGAGCTCCACGGGGTCGCGCCTGCCCGCGGCCGTGCTCCGGTCGTGTCCTTGCTCCGTCGCGCCCGCCCGTGTTCCGCTCGCGCCTGTGCTCCGTCGCGAGCGCCCGTGCTTCGGTCTCGCCTTTGCTCCGTCGCGCTCTCCGTGCTCCGCTCGCGCTCGCCGTTGAACAGGCTAGCACACGCGTGGCGGGCAGCTCGGCCGACAGCGGCTAGCAGCACCAGCACCAACACGCGCAGCGGGCAGCTCGCCAGCACCAACGCGCACGGCGGACAGCTCGGCCGACAGCGGCTAGCAGCACCAGCACCAACACGCGTGGCGGGCAGCTCGCCAGCACCAACGCGCGGCGGGCAGCTCGGCCGACAACGGCTAGCAGCACCAGCACCAACACGCACGGCGGGCAGCTCGCCAGCACCAACAGGCGCGGCGTGGGCTAGTAGCACCAAAACGCGCGGCGCGGTAGGCAGCTGACCAGCAAGCGGTGGCTAGCTAGCTAGCCCACGGCACGCATGGCCAGCGGTGGCTAGCTAGCTAGCCCACGGCAACGCGCGGCGCGGCAGGCAGCTCGCCAGCCAGCGATGGCTAGCTAGCTAGCCCACGGCTACGCGCTAGCATGCACGACCAGCGGTCCATCTGACAGCGAGCTGCCGCCGGCGAGGCGTTCGTGGCGGAGTGCCCGGCCGCGTGGAGTGCCCGGTGGCGTGGATGCAGAGAAAGAGAGAAAAGTGGTGGGATGGGTGGGTGGCCCCCTTTTGTTTGTTTGGATGACAGATGGGTCACCACTCGCATGCAGCGGACAGAACCGAACGAAGAGGACGCAGAAGACGTCCGTTTTGTGTCCGCTTCGGACCCAAATGTGACCCAGATTTGAGCCAGAAATGGGTCCGAGCGGACACAAACCGGACGCAAAATAGAAATGGGTCACTGCGTTGGGCAATCATTTTTGTCCGGGCGGATCCAAACGGACGTGGACGGACGAAATGGTCCTCCCGTTGGAGTTGCTCCTAGGCAGGAGGTGTCAGGCTACAGAGTGGTCGCCGAGTTTTTTTTTCTGTCGATCGGTCCAAGCTCTGCTATAGATCAACAAGTTCATCTTTCAATATTGCACAAAAAAGGTGGTCGCGGCGAGGAACTTCCGGCGGGCGAGGTTGTCAAGGAGCGGCACTAGGCTGAGGGTGCCTCCCATCATCCCATGGCTCTAGCTGCTGATCATCTGATGCCCCGGCCTGATCAAGCAAAGTAGCAACACATAAGTTTGAAGTTCTTATGTTCGAGCGTGCATGGAAAGAGAGCGGGCTCTTCGCTGATGCCAGTTCTTTTCGGGCCATTCTGCAGAATTTCGGTCTGGACTGGAGAAGCTGAAGCTGAAAAGAACTCGCCGTTCAGCTTACACCAGAATTCGCCAGAATCCCCTTTGAGGGCCAGAATTACAGCGAGGTTGCCATCGAGCCCCAACTCGCATTATCATGTGCATCCGCAAGCTGCTAAGTTTCGGTTTGCTGTAACCGCGGAGGAGGAAAAAATGGCGGAGATGTTCGATGCTGGTTGTGTCACAAATGAGCAGGCGAGGGTGCCAACTCCCACATATCAAGGTGGTCCGGCTCAAGTCAATTTGGAAGATGATTCTGGTTGTGAATGTGAGCATGTATAAGTTACACCTCTCCCGAATCGTGTAAAGAGTAGGAAGAGGGCATGTCCTTATTCGCGTATGGTGGCAAGTGAGATTGCTAAAAATAAGGCATTTGTGCGTTTGGTGGAAATTTTCGAGGCACGGGAAAAGAAAGTGACAAGTCGAAATGCAAAAGTGATTGCGGATACAACAAGACAGGAGATTCACGACATGATGGCCATGGTGATTGCAGATGGAGCCAAACCTGGGAGTGATGAGCATTTCTATGCTTCACATATTTTGTTGGAAAAGAAGAATCGTGATGTTTTCACCTCGTTTAAGGGTCACAAACCTAGCGAGAGGCTTGCATGGCTAAGGAGGATATGGGAGCTCAACAATAAGTAGAACCGCTATGTTTTAAATGCTTTGAACCAAACAATTTGCTTTCAACTTTTACCGTTGTGAACTATGTTATTTGATTCGAACATCGCTTTGTTGCTCATATTCGAGGAAGAGAGGCGCATGCTGGGTTGTAACTTTGTGGTCCCTTGAGATTTCTCGATCTAGAAAATTGGTCCTCGTCTTCTTCATGCCGTATCCGAGGATAGGTGGCACACGAGGTGGACAAGATATCTTCAAGGGGTGGAGTAGCATCAAGGGCCAGCTTTTATAAATGATCATGTACTAGCAGATTGTACCTCTATTACTTCGGAATAAAACTCCTATTTGTCCGAAATAAAAAGGAGTTCTATTGATCTAGGTTTTAATTTAAAATAACTTTGGTTATCAAGATAATGAAAACATCTTGGTTTTTATCTGGAATGGACCGATGTGACTCTAGGCTTTGCTTGATTGATTGTTAGGTTGCTTGTGGAGTTGTTTTTCACATTGTGGTGTAACAAAAACTTTTTTGAATAAAACCTAGAGGGGCCACAAGGGTGAAACCTCGAGCCAACTCTGCCCAAGATATCAATATAGGAAATCAGGAATTATGTAATCAAAATATTTTCCAGAAACCAACCATCATATTTCAAACAAATCGCAAAAGCCTTACCTATATTACACAACACATTATTATTCATTTATTTGGTTGTTTGATCGAATCATCTAATTCTCTAGTCCATGAAAAGATGAATGATAAAGTGATTGTTTAAACTAGGACATGTTAAGAATTCCACAACAATAAAGTTAATGTTTATAAATCTTAGAATTAATCTCTCTCCTTATTATATGTTCAAAATATCTTCAAGTAAAATCCAAGAATATTGGGGAGCCTCTCTATCTCATTGGAAGCAAAGGTTTAAGGAAATACCACACCAATGTGTTCAACGTTTGCACAAGAAAAAGATTTTGCCAAGCCATTAAATCAAGGAAAATATTATTATCGCATATAAAGCTTTTCTCAATAAATCTCCATATTAAATAAAATGCTCATAATGTTTATTTACAGAATTTTAGAGATGTTTATTTTGAAACACCAAAAACTAACTATTGAAATGATAAGGCTTTTGATGTTTTGATCAATTATATTGATCCAAAAAATCTGACCAAAATTGGGCACCTCACCCTGCCATTAGTCCAACAATTGACAAACACCTTGCCTCCTAGTTCAGAAGTCGTGAGAATTTACAAATTCTGATTAGAAATTAACCTTTGAAAATCATTGTTGATATTTCCAAAATAGTAGGAAGATTATTTCTTAACCATAGCAGTGTGCTGAATCCATGGTTACAGTTGACAAAAAAATCTCATTGATGTAAAATGTTATGAGTAAATTGAGCTTAATGCCCAAAACCCGATGGCTTGTTTGCTCAAAAGAAAGAGATCTACTCATAGTGGGTGCCCCGGCACACAGCGATGGTGCCTCCTGCTCCTCTAAACCTCACCACGCCACCTGTCGAGCTACATGTTGCTCGCCAAGCTAGGACAACTCTCTTCCCTCTTCTGCGCGGTGCCACAACCCTTTCAATCGACCAAGGCTGTTGATTGTGCACATGGATCCGTCACATTCCACGTCATGCAGAGGTGACGCCACCGATGTACCTTGCTAGGTCAACTCTCTTCCCTTGCTAGTAGCCATGCCACACCCTATATCATTGATTGCCTGACGCTGGCTATTGAGCAGAGCTAAGGTGACGCCACCGATGTACCTTACGATTATGCCTATTGCGGTCACCACCCCCAACACTGGTCATGTTAAGTCGTCTACTTCACTCATTAGGGCTAGGAGTGAACATTTGTACCGGTTAAAAAGGTGGAAAGATGACAAGTAAGTCTCATTCAATAAAAAGTGAACTTACCATGGCTGTTGAAAGATCTACCACCAAGGCGTTGTGACGAGTGGCGGAGCTTCATGGGGGCCAATCTGGGCGGTGGTCCCCCCCCCCCCCCCCCCCCGGCCCAAGGAAAAACCACTTCCTACTCGTTAGCCTTTCTGTCATATGTTTAGTAAAAACAGGCTAAACCTCATAGTTTTGCCCCTCCTTAGCCCATTGCACCTCCAAAGATTTGGCCCAAGCTCCACCATTGGTTGTGACTACAACACGACTCCATATCTGGGATTGAACATATGATCCATTGGTTGGACCAAACAATGACCAACATGTGTTCCCTCCTTGGTAAAGTCTTTTCTCGGTGTTGCTGTCCTTCCCTTGATTGGTTGGACTCAACACACAACATAACCTTGTCTTGGCCATTGAGGTGTGAAAGTCTGGCTTAATAGGAATGATACTACTTATATCAACAAGGAATTCCTTCTTTTTCGGAAGCTCATTCGCAAAGAACTCCAAAGTTAAGCGTGCTTGGCTTGGAGTGATTTGAGGATGAATGACCAACTGGGAAGTTGATTCCGGGTGCGCATGAGCGAGGACAAAGTGCATAGAAAAGACTAGTGTTGGTTTGTGGTGTCAGTCTAGATCTGCCAGGCGTAACGGCCAGGAACCAGTGACTATGGCCGGGGCGTTACACGAGGCTAGACTCGACAACGTTGGCACAAGTGTGTTATCCCTTTTGAAGGTGTTTGCCACAAGTTGACGACTTAGTTGCAGGTGTCTTTTGGTCATATTTTTGAATGAGTCGACCTTTGTTGGCATTTATTTATGCACTTTATGTATAAGATGTTTTGGCCTTGTTGTCTTACCCATAATCAATAAAATTAAGGTTTTTGTGCGTCCTATGATGCAGAGGTCGGGAGGTATAACCTTCCTTTTCTGAAAAAGAAAGACCGTGTCATTTTTTTCTTTGGTATTCAGTTACACTAGATTTCATAGACTTGTTCATCCGTTGTAATTCTTTGGAAAAAAAAATCTGATGCTTTCCTTGTACATAATCAAATATTGAAGATGATGTGACACTCTAATCCTGCATCCGAGAATCATGCAAATCAAATGGACCCTGACTGTGTACACATTAGTACTACATGATAGCTCTGAATGCATGGGCCCAAATGGCTAAGCAATCTTATTGCAATCAATGGAGTAGCTCGTGGCTATGCATCTCAATCTCATAGCGAGCTGCCATTGGCGCAAGCAGGATCCGCAGCCATCAAGAAGTCGAGCATGATGTTGTTGAACCGGGCCGGGTCCTCCAGCTGTGGAGCATGGCCCGTTTTCTTGATGATCTCCACTCTAGCTTTCCCATCCAATGAGCTGAAACCAAAGTGTAGAGATCAGTACGTGACCAATACTATCTCAACGGAGACCACCCGATCATAGAGGAAATTAACTGCTCCTATAGCACACGCTGTAAAAATGAAATAGTTCGTGTAAATGATTAGTCCATTTATACGAGTACCTCTGAATTGCGTAGGCCTTTTCCACGGGGAACAACTGGTCATGCTCTCCCCAGACAATCAACACTTCCTGCGTACATACAGCGTGTGGCAAAAAGGTTAGCTGAGACGGAGAGTTTCAGTAAATGAGTTGGTCCAGGCATTAGGTGATACATACACAGAGAGATACATTGAGACAGACATAGAGTACCTGAGGCAATGGTGTGACTTGGAACTTGTCGGTGCCGACCGTGATCCCCTTGAAAAGATGGGTGAGCTGCTCCCTGTTGTCCATGAACAGTTTCTGACAGGAGGCAACAAGATCATCCGATTCAGATTCAGTGCTGTTCTTGCTTCTTATCTGATGTCCCCGAAGGAAGTACTACGTACTACTCTTGTTTACGTCTACCGGCTCAGCTGCCATCTTTTAACACCGAAAGCACGGCTGAAATATAGGTGAAGCCTCTGTGCTGGAGCCTGGAGGATCCCATATTTTTCGGGGGAAAAGAAAAAGCAAGAGCACCAACGCTGTTGCATCGGCGTTAATGCAGTGTGATTGTGCTGTCTGTTTCGATCCAAGCATAAATGCTTTCGAAATCTGGCAAGGAGGAAGTAAATGTTGCATTACTAGATTTGATCGTCGCCTAGTACTGTAGTACGGCGTTGTGCTTGGAGTTGGAAGTTGTGGTGTCATCTGAACCCTCACAATGTTCTTGTGGTTTCCAAGTCGAAGCGTGCTTGTGGCATAATTTTCTTCTTCTTTTTTCAACCGCTACTACGATCTTCAGATCAACAAGGTCGTTTTTCGGCAACCTGAGTTATCAATGGCCGCTCAATTTTTGCAACTCTCTAACTGAACCCCTAGAAACTGAATATCATTTACCAATCTACTACTTTCAAAAGAAATACTGGCCGCCCAGGTTTCGCTTTTGTCCCAGCAAAATGAAACATAAAAGAGCCGACGCACTGTTAAAGTTTTTTTCATAATGTCACCTATAGTGTGTGTGGCAGGATGATTGGCTGACCTCGTTGACATGCTTTTGCTTACGAATAACATTCGGGACTGTGGTATCCCCAGCCTATCAGGGTTCAAATCCTGGTGCTCGCATTTATTCCTGGAATTATTTCAGGATTTCCGGCGATGCGCATTCAGTGGGAGGAGACGTTCTCGTCGACGACGAGGTGCCTACGGTGACTTCGTAAATTTCAAGATGATATGCCGGCTCAGTCTCTCGGAGGTGCTCATAGGGATAGGGTGTGCGTGTGTGCGTTCATAGGGGTGAGTGTATGCGCGTGTATATGAGCGCTTGCGTCTGTACTGTGTTAAAAAAAAAAAAGTCAGAAGTGGCATCTGTACGCGCACCTGGATGAAGTCCCGGAGCACGAAGTCCGGCGTCATCATGGCCGGCGGCGGGCGGTACACGGCCATCTCCATCAGCCTCCTCATGGCGGCGGGCTCGGCCGGCAGGAGCAGCTCGTGCGCGCCGCGCCACTCCTCGCCGGCCCTCTTCAGGAACGCGCGGTCGTCGGCCGCCGTCTTGAGCAGGTCGGAGCTCGCGATCACCACGGGGCCCACCCTCCGGGGCCCCGCCGCGCGCGCCAGCCAGTACGCCACGAACCCGCCGTAGCTCGTCCCCGCCACGGCCACCCGCTTGCCCGTCAGCCCCTCCACGGAGTCCAGCAGCGCCGCGAGCGCCGCGGCCTGCGTGGCCTCAGACGGCGGCGGCGCCGAGGGCGAGTCCCACGAGCTGCCGCCGAAGCCGAGCAGGTCCGGGACGATGACGTGGAACTGGCGGGACAGCGGCCCCACCTGGCAGCGCCACTGCCAGGTGGCCCGCGGGCCGAAGCCGTGAATGAGCAGCAGTGGCGGCAGCCGCGGCTCCCCCGCCGGCGCCCAGTAGTGCACGGTGCAGGTGGCCGTCGACTCGCCGTCGGGGTACGGGAGCGTGACGGAGTGCGGGCGGAGGCCGGCAGCAAGAAACTCGCGGCGAGCGAAGTAGTCGAGGATCGGGACGACGCTGAGGCTGGCCCCCATGGCTCTGCCCGCTAGCCGGCGCCGGCCGTGCCCCCTGACCGATCAAGCAGAGCCGCCGGCCGTGCCACCTGACCGATCAAGCAGAGCAGCAGCGCGGCCGGTGATGCCGCGTCAAGTTCTTGGCGTGCAGCCGTGCATGGAAAGAGAGTGAGGACTCCGCCGATGTATAGCGATGCGCATGTGCTGGCGGAGCTTAGCTTAAAGGTAGACGAGACGACTGTTCTGGTGGGAGAAACGGAGGGTTCACAGCATCCCGGGAGTGCAAGGGAAGGGAAGAAGGGTGGTTGAGTGGCTGGAGCCTGATTATACTACTACCACCCTTGAAGAGGACGACGAAAGAAACTGCATCTTTTTAATTGTTGGGTGGTTCTTGCCTATACCAAATATGTACCATATTCTTTGATGCTGATATGTGATTATTTTGTTGCAGTCTGCCCACTTGACGCATACATAAACTTTACGGTTTGCATTGCACGCGAGAACAACTCATTCGGTCCTCCCTCTATATTGTTGTTCTTCTTCTTCTTTTTCTGCCCTGAGTGAGCGCAGTGCTTCCCTTTTCCAATCTATCTAAAGAAACGATGCTGGAATCTTCCACTTGACGGCTACACTTCTCGTTCGCATCACTGTCTGATCCAACTTAACTTGTACTCCTTCCGTTCATAAATATAAGACATTTTAAAGATTTCACTATAAACTACATATGAATGTATACAGACATATTTCAGAGTATAGATTCACTCATTTTTCTCCGTATGTAGTTTATAGTGCACTCTTTAAAAGGTCTTATATTTAGAAACGGAGGAAATACTATTTTAAATCGTTTCCCTTTAACAGGGACATTTTGGAAATAACTAGTGGCATGGCAGTTTACTCCTCTGCTCTCAGTACACATCTCAAGCTTTGCTTCACGTTATGACAGCATGGCGAGTTCGTAGAGACGCCATCGTGGCCCCATTGAAAGCGCCACCATGGCCGACTTTTCGGATGGTAGTAGTATAATCAGGCTCCAGCCACTCAACCACCCTTCTTCCCTTCCCTTGCACTCCCGGGATGCTGTGAACCCTCCGTTTCTCCCACCAGAACAGTCGTCTCGTCTACCTTTAAGCTAAGCTCCGCCAGCACATGCGCATCGCTATACATCGGCTGAGTCCTCACTCTCTTTCCATGCACGGCTGCACGCCAAGAACTTGACGCGGCATCACCGGCCGCGCTGCTGCTCTGCTTGATCGGTCAGGTGGCACGGCCGGCGGCTCTGCTTGATCGGTCAGGGGGCACGGCCGGCGCCGGCTAGCGGGCAGAGCCATGGGGGCCAGCCTGGGTTTTGGACAGAGATGGAGAGACATGATCTCGCTGATTCTTTCGTCGTCCTCTTCAAGGGTGCTGCTTAACGGATCGCCGGGATCGCCGTTTGTGCATATGAGAGGGTTGCGGCAGGGGGACCCGCTCTCCCCATTACTATTCATCATTGCAATGGAGAACGACTGCTATCCTTGGCCACGGAAAGGAACATCCTCTCACCTCTGAATATTCGCATAGCGCGCTTCAGATCCAGTTTTTACGCCGATGACGCGGCGCTTTTCATCAACCCGGTGCAGGGAGACTTTGTTGCTGTGCAGGCCATTTTGAAGCTGTTTGGGGATGCCTCAGGTCTAAAAACAAACATCCACAAGACGGTGGCTTACCCTATCTCCTGCACTGGCATCAATCTATTGCCTCTGATGGCTAATTTTGGAGGGGTGCGTGGTGATTTCCCTTGCCAGTACCTAGGCCTGCCTCTGGGTGTGCGAAAGCCAAGGAAAATTGAGGTACAGCCTTTGATCGACAAGATAGCGGGCAAGCTGGCCCTCAGGAAAGGAAGATTACTTAACAGAATGGGAAGATTGGTGTATACCAACTCGGTGGTCACGGCTACGGCAACATTCTTTTTGACGGCCTTCTCACCAGACAAATGGTTGATAAAAAAGGTGGACAAGCTGAGGAAAAACTTCCTTTGGGAGGCTGATGACAGATCTATTGGGGGAAAGAGTTTGGTTAACTGGAAGCAAGTGTGCTCGCCAAAACGATATGGAGGTCTAGGGATCAAAAACATTGAGTGTTTCAGCCGGGCCTTACGGCTGCGTTGGGAATGGTTTAGGTGGGAGGATAGAGACAGACCGTGGAAGGGATCTGCAATGCCGTGTGATGACACCGATAAACAATTGTTCAGCAGTTGCACGAAGATCAAGTTAGGTGATGGAAGTATTACAAGCTTCTGGAGGGACCGTTGGCTTAACGGTGAGGCACCAAGTGTTAGAGCTCCTGCTGTGTTCCAGCTCGCAAGATTCAAAAATGTTACTGTCAAGGAAGGACTACGCAATGGAAAATGGATGCATGAAGTGCAAAGAATGGATAATGCTGAGCAGCTCACACAGTTCGTCGAACTTTGGGAAGAAGTGCAACAGATCAACCTATTGCCGGAGACGGATACAATTGTCTGGAGTCTTACTGCAAATAGAACATACACTGCAGGCTCAGCGTATGCGGCGCAGTTTCTCACAAAGATTGAAAAACCAGGGCTGGCCAAAGTATGGAGAAGTAAGATGGAAGGGAAAGTTAGGTTCTACGTGTGGCTTTTGCTCCAAAACAGAAACTGGACGGCTGATCGATTACAGGCGAGAGGTTGGCCTCACAACGACAAGTGCAAATTATGCGACCAGGAGCCTGAAAATGCGAATCACATTGCACTGTTGTGCTCATATGCAAAGGAAACTTGGTTTCAGTTCCGGCAGTCTAATGCTGCGCTGTGTGATGTGGCCGCCGCGGCACAATCCGTTGGTGAATGCTGGGACAGATTATGCTCTGCCAACCGACCAAAAGAGGCAATCAAGGAGGAGATCACGCTGGCGGCATACATACTGTGGAACCTGTGGAAGGAGCGGAACAGAAGAATTTTCGAGCAGAAAGAGTTACCGGCCATTGCTCTGACAGGGCTAATTCGAGAGGAAGTCAGGTGCTTTAGCGAGGCTACGAGGGAGTAATCACTGTGGGGTTCTCATGTACTGTTGTGTTCTTTTCTTCTTCTTCTCCACTGATGTATGAGTGATTGGCCCCGGATCTTCTCTGATGGGTGATCCGTCTTGTACTACTTTCTTTCTACTATAATGCAAAAGCAGAGCTCCTGCTATTCACGTCAAAAAAAATAAAATTAAAAAGATGCAGTTGAGGTTTTTGACGCGACTTGCACCTGCAGCCACAGGAAAGAACAGAGACAGATTGTGAGACAGGGCACCAGGCAACCATACGGAGAGAGCTTTATGTACTCTTGTTCCAGCTAGGGCATTAGTTTCTAGAGCTCTTCTATGGCGTGCCGTAGACGCACTCACGAACAACCTTGCAACTGCAAAGCTACCCAAATGCGAGCCGAGCCTCTAATCTTAGGGCCTGTTCGGAGGCTCTCCAGCTCCACGCTTCACAAATTTCTGGAGGGGAGCTGAGCCGAACGAGTTTGGCCCAAGAAGCTAGAAGCCAGAAGCTCGGCCAGCCGCAAGTGTAAAAACATGGAGCACCAAAAGCCCAGCTCCACCGATTGGAAAAGGAGAAGTTCGCCCAAATTACATTGAACTTCCACCGCCAAGTGAGGGCAGATCGAACCGGTACGCTCGCTGGACATATCGATCGATCAAATCGGTACCCTGTGCTCCTTCTCTCGCTGAAAAGCCAAGCTGGGCTGCCTCCAACCGGCCCATTATAGCGCTAAGGCAGGCCACCCATGCTGCCAGCCCATAGTGGCGATGGGAGAAGCCATCGATCGCTGCCGAACGGAGCTGTCTCGCTGCGTGAAGTGAGAAGCTGGCTTCAGAAGCTGAGTTTGAGAAGTTTCACAAGATTTCTAGGGAGGGCATGACAAATCTAACGTTTTTCATGGCAAATTATGTTTGCCGATGATGCCAAGCTTAGTTGGCCAGCATGGCAAATTCGTTCATTTTTTTGCTGGAAAATTGTCATGCTTGCAAACTAAATTTGCAATCATCGCGCAATATAAATTGGCAAAAATAATGTTTAATTTGTCATGCCTAGAAATCTGACAAAATAAATTGATGTCGGATTTTTAGCATTTTCATATTATTTTTATTGTGGACATGACTCCGGAGTAAATGTTTACTCTATTCATAACTAGTGAACACCCTCCACGAGCAAACCCTCCCACGCGTAGACATACGATGCAGTAGAGACACCTATAATGAGTAAACATACGAAGTGTACTGGTTAACGAAACGTTCTTCTATTGTTCCCCTGTTGTGTCGTCAAATATGTAACACAGAGTTCAGAACCACCCTTCCACCCCACTTTGAATGGCCGAGGCCATTCAGATCACAATGATCAGATTTTGAATGGCCGAGGGCATTTATCATCGTGGTTCTTTACACACAACATTACATGATTACATGCCTAAAACACTATGATTTACTACATCATTTGGGCCTTGGGATGATGATTCCGTGTAGGTTTTCCAGCTGGTGCCGATGTTCCGAGCAGGCTTCAGTTTCGGTCCGTGCCAAATTCTGGCCTATTCAGTTCGTCTAGGAGGAACGACTTGATGAAACTATTGACCTTGGTTGCCCCCTCCAACTGCAACGCGTGCCCTGCGTCCTTGATGATCTCTAGCCTGGATTCCTTGCCTAGATGCCTGCACTCACCATTCACCAACAGAGAAACGTACATAGCGAGTGTCATACATCTCTTCAAACGAAAAGCAATGTCGTTCAGCATTGAGAATTCATGCACGGTAGAGTACTGTCCTGTGTGGTTCTTATATTACCTATGCAGTTTGTAGCCAAGATCGACGGGGAACACCTGGTCCTTGTCTCCCCAGAGAACTAGCGTTTTCTGCAGAGCACAATCGAACCACTCATGTTATTTCTCATAATAATAGCAAAAAATCCAAAGGTAAGTGATTGATGGATCTATGTTGCTTCGAATGTGCAGCTAGCTGACCTGAGAGAGAGCCGGGAGGGGGTCGATGCCGGCTCCGCTCTTGAGCAGTTCTCGCAGCAGCTCTGCCCTCTCCTTCCTCTGGCCCACGAACATCAGCTGCAGCAAACACAGGGAAAGCACTTCAGGAATATGGCATTCAGTTCAGTGGATCTGCATCTATGTTGTCCCAAAGTAATGCACATGTTTGTTTAGCCATCACGTTCTAGACTAGAACGTTGTGCTCGTTGCCTTGGAGTTTCACCCCCATGCGACGAAAACGAGGTCGTGTTCTCCAACCTTTGTTTTCACAAGCACGGCGTACCTCTGTCCAGAAGGCAATCGTTACATGGCTACAGCAGACTCGGGTTAGATATTTGGATTGGTATTGGTGTGCGAGTTGATGAGGCCATGAGAGGAAGCCCGGTGTTCAAATTGGAAGTCAAGGTCAGATCGGGGTTTATTCAGCCAATTTGGCTGGCGACCTATTCGTAGATTATATGGGTGGGTTATGTAATCTCGGGTCCAACCAATTATGGTCGTGTTTTCTTTACTTTTATATAGTTTTTTCTGGTACTCGGTGACTTGTACTTGATCCACATTTAATAAAATGCCTATGTGAATGCATCATGTGATTCAGAGGCGGGGTAATCCCCTTTTTGAAAAGAGAAAAAGGTCACACGGCGAATGTCTGACCTTGTCAGCGGTGTAGCCTATTTATCACGTAAACAGACTACACTAGCCCTTTAAACAAAGGGATACCCTCGAATCTCCATCTTTGATTTTACATAAAAACCTAAAACCTTTCTAAAGGAGGTGTAGTGAAGCAACCCCTTGATCATCATTTTTTTTACATAATTAGTTAAACAATCTAAATATCAATACTAACATTATGTAAGTACAAAAATATTGGGTGGGTGGGGAGGGGGTTCTTCCCCTCTCCCCATTAGATCGGCGTAGGCGGCCCCGCAACACAAGGAGAACAAGATGTCGCTTGGGTCCACATGTAAGAGTGGAACGAAATTGCTCCACTTACGAATGACTCTCGCGGAAGCTATTCTACGGACAGATGTGGTAGCATCTAAATCACCCCCCCCCCCGCCCCCCTATTTTTTAGGGTGGGGCCCTCCTCCTCCCAATCTAATGACGCAAATTATGTGCATAAGCTTAAATCTGTGAAAGAATGCATGTAAATGTAGCATCGCTCGTGAAAGAAAGACCACCTTGCGCATCCTCTTGTAAAATCCGACACATAGTATGCACCCACACTTCTCAGTCCGATCTCCGCCTCGGAGACGGTACAAACCTTTCTTGCCGAAACATGAGACATAAGGGTGGGGGGGGGGGGGGGCAAGTGCCCCCTCCCCTATGCAGGCCCAAGTCCACGTGAATATAGGCACATTCACATGGAATCGGAGGAGTACAACAGACTTGAACTGAGCAGGAGGAGCAGTACAGCCGAGCAAGGGTCGATGTACACGAGACACATCACGACTCCTTCCTGGATCCATCGCGGTATTACATTCATTTTGTTGGAAATATGCCCTAGAGGCAATAATAAATTGGTTATTATTATATTTCCTTGTTCATGATAATCATTTATTATCCATGCTATAATTGTATTGATTGGAAACTCAAATACATGTGTGGGTACATAGACAACACTGTGTCCCTAGTAAGCCTCTAGTTAACTAGCTCGTTGATCAAAAGATGGTGAAGGTTTCCTAGCCATGGACATTAGATGTCATTTGATAACGGGATCACATCATTAGGAGAATGATGTGATGGACAAGACCCAAACTATAAACGTAGCATATGATCGTGTCAGTTTATTGCTATTATTTTCTGCATGTCAAGTATCTGTTCCTATGACCATGAGATCATGCAATTCACTGACACCGTAGGAGTGCCTTGTGTGTATCAAACGTCACAACGTAACTGGGTGACTATAAAGGTGCTCTACAGGTATCTCCGAGGGTGTCTGTTGGGTTGGCATGGATCAAGACTGGGATTTGTTACTCCGTGTGACGGAGCGGTATTTCAGGGCCCACTCGGTAATACAACATCACAATGAGCCTTGCAAGCAATGTGACTAAAGTGTTAGCCACGAGATCTTGTATTACGGAACAAGTAAAGAGACTTGTCGGTAACGAGATTGAACTAGGTATAGAGATACCGACGATCGAATCTCGGGCAAGTAACATACCGAAGAACAAAGGGAACAGTATACGGGATTAACTGAATCCTTGACATAGAGGTTCAACCGATGAAGATCTTCGTAGAATATGTAGGAACCAATATGGGCATCCAGGTCCCGCTATTGGTTATTGACCGTAGAGGTGTCTCGGTCATGTCTACATAGTTCTCGAACCCGCAGGGTCTACACACTTAACGTTTGGTGACGATTAGTATAGTTGAGTTATTGTGTTGGTGACCGAAGGTTGTTCGGAGTCCCGGATAAGATCCCGGACATGACAAGGATCTCCGGAAGAGTCCGGAGGTAAAGATTGATATATGTGATAATAGTGTTTTGATCTCCGGAAAGGTTCCGGAATTCACCGGAAGGGGTTCCGGGTGTTTACCGAAGTGTTCGGGTGCAGCAACACTTTATATGGGCCAAAGGGGTAAAGCCCACGAGGTATTGGAAAGTGCAAAAGGAAGTTTTGCTGCTGCCTTAAGCGGTACTACCGCTGGTAAGGCAGTACTACCGCGTAAGCGGTACTACCGCTTGTGTGAAGCGGTACTACCGCATAAGCGGTACTACCGCTTGTGTGAAGCGGTACTACCGCTTGTACGCGGTACTGCTGGAATCCGAGTTGGACTCTTTCCGTGCGGGCCAAACCGACCTTGTGCGGGCAAAACCGACCTTGTGGAGGCTTTCTCTCCAAGTTTAGACCCCAGGGCTCAACATATAAATAGAGGGGCAGGGCTAGCACACGGGAGACATCAAGATTTCCCAAGCCGTGTGCCGGCAACCCTAACCCTCTAGTTCCTCCCGTCATAATCTCCATAGTGCTTGGCGAAGCCCTGCAGAGATTGTTCCTCACCACCATCACCACGCCGTCGTGCTGCCGGAACTCATCTACTACTTCACCATCGCTCGCTGGATCGAGGAGGTGAAGGCGTCATCAAGCCGTACGTGTGTTGAACGCGGAGGTGCCGTCCGTTCGGCGCTAGATCGTGATTGGATCGAGGGACGACTTGCGATTTGGATCGCGAAGACGTTCGACTACATCAACCGCGTTTCTTAACGCTTCCGCTTAGCGATCTACAAGGGTATGTAGATTCACTCTCCCTCTCGTAGATGCTCATCACCATGGATATATCTTGCGTGTGCGTAGGAAATTTTTTGTTTCCCATGCGACGTTCCTCAACAGTGGTATCAGAGCTAGGTCTATGTGTACATGAGATCTCGAGTAGAACACAAACGAGTTGTGGGCGTGGGTGTATACATATTGCTTGCCGTTACTAGTTGATACTTGATTCGGCGGTATTGTGAGATGAAGCGGCCTGGACCGACATTACGCGTACGCTTACGCGAGACAGGTTTCACCGCTACGTGCACTCGTTGCATAAAGGTGACTGGCGGGTGTCTGTCTCTCTCACTTTAGTTGAATCGATTTCAATGAAGAGGGTTCTTTTAGAAGATCAAAAAGCAATCACTACACCACGTTGTGGTTTTGCGTAGGTAAGAACGGTTCTTGCAAACCCGTAGCAGCCACGTAAAACTTGTAACAACAATTAGAGGACGTCTAACTTGTTTTTGCAGGGTATGTTGTGATGTGATAAGGCCAATTACATGATGAGATATATGTGATGTATGAGATGATCATGTGTTGTATAGAATATCACGACTTGCATGTCGATGAGTACGGCAACTGGCAGGAGCCATAGAGTTGTCTTTAATTATTTTCGTCGTTTTGCTTTACTTTATCGCTATGAGTTAGCAATAGTTGTGGAAGCAACAGTCGGCGCGACAACCTCATGGCGACACGTTGATGGAGATCAAGATGATGGAGATCATGGTGTCATGCCGGTGACGATGGAGATCATGCCGGTGCTTTGGAGATGGAGATCAAAAGCACAAGTTCATGGCCATATCATGTCACTTATGATTTGCATGTGATGTTAATCCTTTTATGCATCTTGTTTTGCTTAGGACGACGGTAGCATTATAAGGTGATCCCTCACTTAAATTTCAAGATAAAATTGTGTTCTACCCGAGTGTGCACCATTGCGAAAGTTCGTCGTTTCGAGACACCACGTGATGATCGGGTGTGATAGACTCTATGTTCACATACAACGGGTGCAAGCCAGTGTTGCACATGCGAAACACTCGGGTTAAACTTGACGAGCCTAGCATGTACAGACATGGCCTCGGAACACAAGAGACCGAAAGGTCGAACATGAGTCATATAGTAGATATGATCAACATGAAGATGTTCACCATTGAAACCACCTCAACTCACGTGATGATCGGACTTGAGTTGGTGGATTTGGATCATGTTACACTCGAATGACCGGAGGGATGTCAATCTGAGTGGGAGTTTTAAGTAATATGATTAACTAAACTCATTATCTTGAACAATAGTCTAAATTGTCTTTGCAATATTTATGTTGTAGATCATGGCTCGCGCAGTAGCACCCTGAATTTTAATGCGTTCCTAGATAAAGCTAAGTTGAAAGATGATGGAAGTAACTTTGTGGACTGGGCCCGTAATCTAAGGATTATCCTTATGGCTTCCCAGAAGGCTTATGTCCTTGATGCACCGCTTGGTGATCCACCCGCTCCAGTTGAGTCTCTAGACGTTGTGAACGCCTGGCAGGCTCGTTCTGAAGATTACTCAATAGTTCAATGTGCAATATTGTATGGCTTAGAACCGGGACTTCAAAGACGTTTTGAACGTCATGGAGCATATGAGATGTTCCAGGAGTTGAAGTTTATCTTTCAGAAGAATGCCCGAATCGAGAGGTATGAGATCTCCGATAAGTTCTATGCTTGCAAGATAGAGGAGAACGGGTCTATCAGTGATCACATACTCAGAATGTCTGGGTACTCCACCCGTCTGGCTGAATTGGGGATGCCCCTTCCGCCAGAGGCTATCACTGACAGAGTTCTTCAATCATTGCCACCTAGCTACAAGAGCTTCATGTTGAACTATAACATGCACGGGATGAACAAGTCAGTCGCCGAGCTATTTGCGATGCTGAAAGCCGCTAAGTCTGAAATTCAGAAGGAGCATCAAGTGTTGATGGTCAATAAAACCACTAGTTTCAAGAAAAATGGCAAGGGTAAGAAGGGTAACTCCAAGAAGAGTGGCAAAGCAGTTGCTCCTCCCGTGAAGAAACCCAAGGCTGGACCCAAACCAGAAACTGTGTGCTTTCATTGCAAGGGAACTGGACACTGGAAGCGGAACTGCCCCAAGTATTTGACTGACAAGAAGGCGGCCAACAACAAACAAGGTATATATGATATACATGTTATTGATGTGTACCTTACCAACTCTCGTTGTAGTGCCTGGGTATTTGATACCGGTGCGGTTGCTCATATTTGCAACTCAAAACAGGAACTGCGGAATAGACGGAGGCTGGCAAAGGACGAAGTGACGATGCGCGTGGGAAATGGTTCCAAGGTTGATGTGATCGCCGTCGGCACGCTCGCTCTTCGATTACCATCGGGATTAGTGATGAACCTGAATAAATGTTATTTGGTGCCTGCGTTAAGCATGAACATTATATCTGGATCTTGTTTATTGCGAGACGGTTACTCATTTAAATCAGAGAATAATGGTTGTTCTATTTATATGAGTAATATCTTTTATGGTCATGCACCCGATGTGAGGGGTTTATTCTTATTGAATCTCGATAGTAATGATACACATGTTCATAACATTGATGCCAAAAGATGTAGAATTGATAATGATAATACCACTTTCTTGTGGCACTGCCGTTTAGGTCATATTGGCGTAAAACGCATGAGGAAGCTCCATGCTGATGGACTTTTGGAGTCACTTGATTTTGAATCACTTGACACATGTGAGCCATGCCTCATGGGCAAGATGACTAAAACGCCGTTCTCTAGAACAATGGAACGGGCAAGTGACTTGTTGGAAATCATACATACTGATGTGTGCGGTCCGATGAGCATTGAGGCACGCGGTGGTTATCGTTACTTTCTCACCTTCACTGATGACTTAGTAGATATGGGTATATTTACTTAATGAAACACAAGTCTGAAACCTTTGAAAAGTTCAAACAATTTCAGAGTGAAGTTGAGAATCATCGTAACAAGAAGATTAAATTCCTATGATCTGATCGAGGAGGAGAATATCTGAGTTATGAGTTTGGCAGTCACTTAAGATAATGTGGAATTGTTTCACAACTGACACCGCCTGGAACACCACAGCGTAATGGTGTGTCCGAACGTCGTAATCGAACCTTATTGGATATGGTGCGATCTATGATGTCTCTTGCCGATTTGCCACTATCGTTTTGGGGTTATGCATTAGAGACAGCTGCATTCACTTTAAATAGGGCACCATCGAAATCCGTTGAGACGACGCCATATGAACTTTGGTTTGGCAAGAAGCCAAAGCTGTCGTTTCTTAAAGTTTGGGGATGTGATGCTTATGTCAAAAAGCTTCAGCCTGAAAAGCTGGAACCCAAAGCGGAGAAATGCGTCTTCATAGGATACCCAAAAGAGACAGTTGGGTATACCTTCTACCTCAGATCCGAAGGCAAAGTGTTTGTCGCTAAAAACGGAACATTTCTTGAGAAAGAGTTTCTCTCGAAAGAATTGAGTGGGAGGAAGATAGAACTTGATGAGGTTGTTGAACCTTTACTTCAACCTGAGAGTAGCGCAGCGCAGAAAGATGTTTCTGTAGAGCCTACATCAGCTGAAGAGGAAGTTGATGATGATCATAAAGCTTCGGATCAAGTTGCTATCGAACCTCGTAGGTCGACAAGGACGCGTACTGCTCCTGAGTGGTACGGCAACCCTGTCTTAGAGGTCATGTTGTTGGACAACGATGAACCTACGAGCTATGGAGAAGCGATGACGGGCCCGGATTCCGAGAAGTAGTTAGAGGCCATGAAATCCGATATGGGATCCATGTATGAAAACAAAGTATGGACTTTGGAAGTATTACCTGAAGGGCGTAAGGCCATTCAGAACAAATGGATCTTTAAGAGGAAGGCGGACGCAGACGGTAATGTCACCGTCTATAAAGCTCGACTTGTGGCAAAAGGTTTTTCACAAGTTCAAGGAGTTGACTACGATGAGACCTTCTCACCCGTAGCGATGCTTAAGTCCGTCAGAATCATGTTAGCAATAGCTGCCTTTTTCGATTATGAAATTTGGCAGATGGATGTCAAAACAACGTTCCTTAACGGTTTCCTTAAGGAAGAGTTGTATATGATGCAACCAGAAGGTTTTGTCGATCCAGAGAATGCTGACAAAGTTTGCAAACTCCAGCGATCCATTTATGGACTGGTGCAAGCATCTCGGAGTTGTAATCTTCGCTTTGATGAGGTGATCAAAGCGTTCGAGTTTATACAAGTTTACGGAGAAGCTTGTATTTACAAGAAAGTGAGTGGGAGCTCTATAGCGTTTCTAATATTATATGTGGATGACATATTACTGATTGGAAACAATATAGAAATGTTGGAAAGCATGAAGGAATATTTGAACAAGAGTTTTTCAATGAAGGACCTAGGAGAAGCTGCTTTCATATTAGGCATCAAGATCTATAGAGATAGATCAAGACGTTTAATAGGACTTTCACAAAGCACATACCTTGATAAAATTTTGAAGAAGTTCAAAATGGATCAGTCCAAGAAGGGGTTCTTGCCTGTTTTGCAAGGTGTGAAGTTGAGTAAGACTCAATGCCCAGTGACTGCAGGAGATAGAGAAAAGATGAGTGTCATCCCCTATGCTTCAGCCATAGGCTCTGTCATGTATGCAATGCTGTGCACAAGACCCGATGTCAGCCTTGCCATAAGTATGGTCGGAAGGTTTCAAAGTGATCCAGGAATGGAACACTGGACGGCGGTCAAGAATATCCTGAAGTACCTGAAAAGGACTAAGGACATGTTTCTCGTTTATGGAGGTGATCAAGAGCTCGTCGTAAAGGGTTACGTCGATGCAAGCTTTGACACTGATCCGGATGACTCTAAGTCGCAAACCGGATACGTATTTATTCTTAATGGGGGTGCGGTTAGCTGGTGCAGTTCCAAGCAAAGCGTGGTAGCTGATTCTACATGCGAAGCGGAGTACATCGCTGCCTCGGAGGCGGCGAAGGAAGGTGTCTGGATGAAGGAGTTCATGACAGATCTTGGAGTAGTGCCTAGTGCGCTTAACCCAATGACTCTGTTTTGTGATAATACTGGTGCCATTGCTCTAGCCAAGGAACCAAGATTTCACAAGAGGACCAGACACATAAAGCGACGTTTCAATTCCATCCGCGATTACATCAAGGAGGACGACATAAATATTTGCAAAGTACACATGGATCTGAATGTTGCAGATCCGATGACTAAACCTCTTCCAAGGGCTAAACATGAACAACACCAGAACTGCATGGGTGTTCGATTCATTACAATGTAAATCACATAGTGATGTGAAGTAGATTATTGACTCTAGTGCAAGTGGGAGACTGTTGGAAATATGCCCTAGAGGCAATAATAAATTGGTTATTATTATATTTCCTTGTTCATGATAATCGTTTATTATCCATGCTATAATTGTATTGATTGGAAACTCAAATACATGTGTGGGTACATAGACAACACTGTGTCCCTAGTAAGCCTCTAGTTAACTAGCTCGTTGATCAAAAGATGGTGAAGGTTTCCTAGCCATGGACATGAGATGTCATTTGATAACGGGATCACACCATTAGGAGAATGATGTGATGGACAAGACCCAAACTATAAACGTAGCATATGATCGTGTCAGTTTATTGCTATTGTTTTCTGCATGTCAAGTATCTGTTCCTATGACCATGAGATCATGCAATTCACTGACACCGTAGAAGTGTCTTGTGTGTATCAAACGTCACAACATAACTGGGTGTCTATAAAGGTGCTCTACAGGTATCTCCGAGGGTGTCTGTTGGGTTGGCATGGATCAAGACTGGGATTTGTTACTCCGTGTGACGGAGAGGTATCTCAGGGCCCACTCGGTAATACAACATCACAATGAGCCTTGCAAGCAATGTGACTAAAGTGTTAGCCACGAGATCTTGTATTACGGAACGAGTAAAGAGACTTGGCGGTAACGAGATTGAACTAGGTATAAAGATACCGACGATCGAATCTCGGGCAAGTAACATACCGAAGAACAAAGGGAACAGTATACGGGATTAACTGAATCCTTGACATAGAGGTTCAACCGATGAAAATCGTCGTAGAATATGTAGGAACCAATATGGGCATCCAGGTCCCGCTATTGGTTATTGACCGTAGAGGTGGCTCGGTCATGTCTACATAGTTCTCGAACCCGTAGGGTCTACACACTTAACGTTTGGTGACGATTAGTATAGTTGAGTTATTGTGTTGGTGACCGAAGGTTGTTCGGAGTCCCGGATAAGATCCCGGACATGACAAGGATCTCCGGAAGAGTCCGGAGGTAAAGATTGATATATGTGATAATAGTGTTTTGATCTCCGGAAAGGTTCCGGAATTCACCGAAAGGGGTTCCGGGTGTTTACCGAAGTGTTCGGGTGCAGCAACACTTTATATGGGCCAAAAGGGTAAAGCCCACGAGGTATTGGAAAGTGCAAAAGGAAGTTTTGATGCTGCCTTAAGCGGTACTACCGCTGGTAAGGCAGTACTACCGCGTAAGCGGTACTACCGCTTGTGTGAAGTGGTACTACCGCATAAGCGGTACTACCGCTTGTGTGAAGCGGTACTACCGCTCGTGAGCGGTACTACCGCTTGTACGCGGTACTGCTGGAATCTGAGTTGGACTCTTTCCGTGCGGGCCAAACCGACCTTGTGCTGGCAAAACCGACCTTGTGGAGGCTTTCTCTCCAAGTTTAGACCCCAGGGCTCAACATATAAATAGAGGGGCAGGGCTAGCACACGGGACACATCAAGATTTCCCAAGCCGTGTGCCGGCAACCCTAACCCTCTAGTTCCTCCCATCATAATCTCCGTAGCGCTTGGCGAAGCCCTACAGAGATTGTTCCTCACCACCATCACCACGCCGTCGTGCTGCCGGAACTCATCCACTACTTCACCATCGCTCGCTGGATCGAGGAGGTGAAGGCGTCATCAAGCCGTACGTGTGTTGAACGCGGAGGTGCCGTTCGTTCGGCGCTAGATCGTGTTTGGATCGAGGGACGACTTGCGATTTGGATCGCGAAGACGTTCGACTACATCAACCGCGTTTCCTAACGCTTCCGCTTAGCAATCTACAAGGGTATGTAGATTCACTCTCCCTCTCGTAGATGCTCATCACCATGGATAGATCTTGCGTGTGCGTAGGAAATTTTTTGTTTCCCATGCGACGTTCCTCAACACAATACGGTGGCACGGTAAGTTGGAATTGTTCTATACAGGTTACTGTGGCGAATTCTATAACAAAGGCTAAGTATGTTGACGTTTTGGAAGCGACAAAGAAGATGTTGAATCATATAGTTCATTCATGAATTTAGTATGGTTCCAAGATGGCTTTGGTCAATGGGACACTATTGTGGATAGTTGCTCCATAACTCAGTCTGAGGAATCAAGGTTCGACCAGTGATTCACATATATACAAAGCCAAGTCCACACAAAATATGAATTTTGTGAAAGCGTGAAAACACGAGGATATGCAAAGAGACATACAGAGCTGAAGTTGTCAGATCCGTTGGACATCAGGCTATACCACAAGCGAAGCATTTTTTACACCAGTATGCCATAGGTGTAAAGTGCATTAGCATTGACTAGATTATTGACTCTAGTGCAAGTGGGAGTCTGTAGGAGATATGCCCAAGAGGCAATAATAAATTTTATTATTTATCCCCATGTTCCTAATTAAGTTTATATTCCATGCTATAACTTCTATGGTTCTCGAGTCTACAATAACCACGAGGCTCGGAGGAAAACTCATATGCACGTGTGGAATAATAAATGATAAAAAGTATTCCTAGTCGTTCCTCTAAGACTAGCTCAAGTGTTGCATGATGATCACGTTTTCCTGATCATGGGCTTTCCTATGCCGGCAACTTTGAGGGCACAATGTTGGAAGAACATTTGTATTGAATCGACCCGAATTGATGTTATGCTATGAGATACATTCGTCACAAGTTTATGGTAAATAACACAGAGATAGTTAACGTTTGCATAATTCCTTAGACCATGAGAGTATCGAGTTCCTTCGTACTTGCTTCGTGAACTTTGGGGTTTGTTAAACGTCATCTGTAACAGGGTGGCTATTACGGCTGCTTACGGGTTCACGGAAAAGTATGACAAGTAACTTGGTAGCTCAAGATTGGGATTTGCTCCTCCGACGATGGAGAGATATTCTTGGGCCCTCTCGGTGTTGCGGTATCCATCATCGTCTGGCCAGACACAATGTGATTTGATCACAGGGATGCCGGAACGCAGAAACGAGAAAAGAGAACAAAACCGACAACGAGGTAACTGGCATTGTGGACAAGTGTTCATCCACGGGGATGCCGATAAATCTCACCTCGGGTTTTGTAACATATCTCGAAGTAAAAGGAATAGCACACAACAACTGGAGGTTCACTCGAATATTCATTCGTGTGGGTATAGGGGTCAATATGGGTGTCCACGGCTCCAATGTTGATCATTGATCGGAAAGTGTTCCGCTCATGTCTATACTTCACCGAACCTATAGGATCACACACTTAAGGGTCATCTATCTGCTGAATACTAGACAGGGAGTCTAAGAGAAAGTCACCGGAAAAGTTTCGGAGACAACGGAAGAGTTCTGGAGAGAGAACACCGGAATAGTTTCGGTAGAACCGAAAAGTTGTTTCGGAGTATACCATTAAGTCAAAATGGTTTCGGCACATGCCTGTAAATTCTTGGAGGTTGCCAGAATTGTTCTGGGAACTTCTGGAGAAAAAACCCGGAAATGTTCCGGAGCTGCCGGAACCACTTTGGCTGCTTTTCGCTGATGAAAATCACTAATCTGGAATTGTTTCGGAACGCGTCCAAAATTATTTTAGTGGGTACTAGAAATATTCTAATACCTACAAAAATATTTTCGGATTTAACGGTCACGGAAAAATGGTTTCGTGAATAGTGAAAATCACTTTTTTGTGGCTTCTTGGAGAAGCCACCTTGAGGACTTTTTGGTATTTTCCCTTATTGGCTTCTTGGAGAAGCCACCTTAAGGGCATTTTGGTATTTCCATGTGACCTCTACCCCTTGGGCTTGGCCTATAAATAGAGGTGGAGAGGTGCTCTCCATGGACACACTCTCTCTCACATACACATGCCATGCATGATCTGGCTTTCTCTCTCCCTTCCAACGAAATAGTTTCGTAGAGCCGAAAGGTTATCTGAGTTTCGGTGGGAACTAGTTCTGGACGGCGAAGCCCTGCCAGATAGATGACACCGTATGTGTGCAACCCCGTAGAGAGGTCGTAGGTTCGTCCTTTTTGCCCGAGGGGCTGTTTGAGTGTGCCTCCCGAAGGGCTGTCCGAGTGACCGTCCGAGATTCTGGGGTCCTCCCGAAGGGCTGTCCGAGGATTCGTCCGGTGGGACTATCCGAGGGACTGTCCCGAGGCCTCCCAAAGGGCTGCCCGGAGTTCCGTCCGGGGGCAGACGAGGGAGTACATCCTCGCGGTTGGGAGGTTGTAAATCCTAGCTGCGGGGATCTGCACCGACGATCAATATCGACTCTACTTTCGCTGCGCTACGAGTCGGTAACAATCAGATCAAACCTTGTATGCATCTCCATGGTGATCCTGGGCGTGCTCGCAGTTCAGAAATTTTTGTTTTATGTCGTGTTCCTCAACAGTGGCATCATGAGCCAGGCTATGCGTAGATGCAGGTTACGATCTAGAATACATGAGATGTATGGGTATTGCATAGTATAATTTTGTATTAGATAAGATATATTGCTAAAAATTATTTGTGAGGGTAGTAGATGAAATCTATTACCCGATATTCTTGTTGCTTCCCTTGAATTTGCGTAGTCCTGATCTTGACAACATGGTGGAATCTGACAAAGTTCTGGCAATCTGCGATCCTTTCATGTTGCTCCTGAGTATGCTGATTGACAGATCAACGAAGTGCTTCGGTGTCTTTGGGTTCCGCCATAGTTGAGAAAGATGGATGTTTCGCAGACGAAAGGGCAATGCAGATATGATCTGCACGGGGGTCATGCGTATGACGAAGTTTAGTATGGGGCTCGAGATTTTATTATCTCGTGTTTCATACGCCCCGCAAAGTTAATCTAGCAACTTGAATGATCATGCTTGATGATAAACGTTGGTAGCTGCGGTTTGGTTGAAACCTTAGAAGCCACGTAAAATAAAATTTGCATAAACCGATTAGAGGCGTCTAACTTGGTTTTGCAGGATGACATGAGGCGTGCATGTGATGTGGTATAGCAGTTCTCATATTTAATTTGATTATGTATGAGATGACTATATGATGTAAAATTAATTAAACATGACCTGTGTGTCATGATTCGGCATGATGGCTGGAGCCATATGATTGTCACTTTAATGACCTTCGTGACAACCTTATGTAATGCACTTATTTTATTAGCTATAGAGATAGCAATATTATCTGGTGCATCGACAAGGTGGTGGCAAACTTCGCGAAGGTGAACACCGACGCGAATGCCGAAGACGAAGAAATTGATGACTTCGCGAAGGTGTTGCACGCAGCCGCCGGCGCGTGTCGTGCTGGATGCTCCCTCTGGATTTTTTATATGTTTTCAGGTTTTAGATATTTTTTTACTTTTATTTGGTCTTTTGGTTTTTGCTTGGTTTATCTCTAGGTTCTTGAGGAAAATTGTTTTTTGTTTTTTCTCGGAAGCTATGCTTTTTCATGACTTATGCTTCTGTGAGAAGTACAATTGTCCTTTCTAAAAAAGGGAAAGCACATCATATGCTTACACGAGAAGCACAACTGTGCTTCCATAAAAGGACAAAAACACAGCTATGCTTCAGTGAGCGCGAGAAGCAAAACATGTGCTTCACCTGTGCTTTCCTTTGTTCTTGTTTACTTTTGTCTTTATATATTTTTAAAATATAAAATACACATATTACCCAGGCAATTACATAAGTTTTAGAAAATACTTTTCAGTGTTAGGAAATGTGTGCAACTTTAAAAAGAGTTGATTAGAGTTGAAACAAAGTTTCAATGCCTATTCACAAAAGAAGTTCAAAATTAGGTATTATAAAAAGGTTCAAATTATTTAAAAAATGTTAATCGAATATAAATACATTTTTCAGACATATATGATTTTTTTAAAATGTGTAAGAAAAACAGTAGACATGAAAACATGTATTTGAAAAAAAGGATAATTGTTGTATTTGAAAAAATTAAACACATATAAAAAATATTCCTTATGTATCGATTGCTAGGCCACGTGTCATGTTGGACGCTCCCTCTGGATTTTATTTTATTTCTTTTGTATGTGTTTTCAGGTTTTAGTTTTTTTTTTAGTTTTTTTTTGACCTTTTGATTTTTACTTGGTTTATCCCTATGTTCTGTAGGAAAACATTTTTTCTGCTTTTTCTGGGAAGCTATGGATTTCTGTGACTTATGCTTCTGTGAGAAGCACAATTGTGCTTTCTAAAAAAGGGAAAGCACATCATATGCTTACACAAGAAGCACAATAAGGAAAAAAAACACAGCCATGCTTCCGCGAGCGCGAGAAGCACAACATGTGCTTCAACTGTGTTTTTCTTTTTTCGTGTTTACTTTTGTTTATATATTTTTTGAAAATAAAATACATATATTAACCAAGCAACTACATCAGTTTTAGAAAATATTTTGCAGTGTTAAGAAATGGGTGCAACTCAAAACATATGTTGATTGGAGCTCAAAAAAATGTTTCAACACCTGTTCAAAAAAGAATTCAAAAACAGGAGTTTTAAATATATATTTATTTAAAAAAAATAATCGAATATAAATTACATTTTTCAGATGTATATGAAAAATATATAACCTGTAAGAAAAACAGTAGACATGAAAAGATGTATTTGAAAAAATAGGATAATGAATTGTATTTCTAAAAAATTAAACGCATATAGAAAAATATTACTTGTGTATACAAAAACTTTCAATGTATGTGAAAAAAGTAGACATTAAAAAATCTTAAAAATCCTTAATTATCTATTTCAAAAGGTTTAAACATGTATAAAATAATGTTTCATATGTATATTAAAAAATAGACATAAAACATACACTTTTAGAAAATGTTAATCACATATTTCAAAATTGTTAAAATTGTATAAAAATATATCAAAAACATGTTTTTAATATTAATTATGTATTTTAAAATTGTTAAACATGTATTAAAAAAATATTGATCTATACGAAAAGTGTACATTGTGTGTGAAGGAAACTAGACATGAGTTGAACAAAACAATTATGTAAACCGGAAAAAACATTGGAACAAAGTGAAAACCGAGAAAGAAACAAACAAAATAGAATAAAACATAAAAAAGAAAACCAAAAACCAAAAACCCGAAAAAACAAATGTAAAATTGTGGAAAACAGTCGAAACAATACTACATTACTAGGCCGGTCCGATAATGCCGCCTCGTAGGCAAGATATAATACGTCTCACTATGGGTGACATATAGGTCTCCCAGTTGTACGTATGGAGATGGACTACGTTGGTTTTTTGTTTTTCTAGAAAATACTATGGATATAACTACAGGCCGGGCCACCCCTGGGGCTATAGCCCCAGTTGCCTCAGGCCCATGTAGACAACCTTAGAAGCTTTGAAAGAAATAATACTCCGTCGACGATTAGGGTTTTGCTGCTTCGTCGGCGCACACCGGCGTTTAGTCTTTCCTACCCGCAATCGATCCTGCTCTCGCCCTAATATCTAGCACATGATCTTGAGTTGACTATGGGGACGGTTGGTTCATCTTCCCAGCCTTGGAGCTCTGTTGTGAGGGGACGACGAAGGTAGATTGCATTTGCCGGTTATTCTAACGGTCTGATATTCACAATGACAACATTTGAAATGAGCTTTGGAGGTGTGGCGACGGGAAGGGAGAAGGCATCTTACGAGGATCTGGAAGCTGCAATGAGGAATTTGAAACTGGACGAGGGGGAGCTAGACGATGTGTACGTTGGGGAAGAGGAGACAGGCTCGTTGGCTAGGAGTGGAAAAGGTCAATACCACAAAACGTTCCGCAACGCAACTCTAAAGGAAACCCTGAAGTTCATATGGAGCCTTGCACATGTACTGGATATCAGATAGGTTGATGACAACCTTTTTCATCATCCATATGTTTTGCCTTGGCGATTGGAAGCGAGTGTTGTACCAAGGGCAATGTATTTTTCATGGCTTAATGGTTTTGATCGACGAGTTTGATGGCAAGAAGAAATCTATGAAACTTGAGACGGCCTTAGTTTGGGCACAAATCCATAAATCCCTGATTTATACAAGAAGGAACCCATCGTGGATCAGCTTGCAAGAAGAATCAGCATTGTTAGGAGTGTAGAGATGAACCCTGCCAGATTTTATGAAGGAAATTACGTCCGGGTAAGCGCGGGTATTGATGTTAGCAAGCCACTAATCTGATGGACACCATTGAACTTGGATGAAGATAGGCTGATGTTAGATGCTAAATATGAGAAAATCGGCTATTTTCATGAGGTGTGTGGATTATTGGACACGATAAGGAGGAGCGGCCATGGAGTGCACCCATCAGAGAACATTCACTGGAGCAAATGACTACTGGCAAAGAAAAGATCGACATATGTAGCTCAAAGAGAGGGCAGTGGCGCGGGACCCCAGAATAGCATCCGAGGCCGCTGATGTTCTGCAAACGCACATGACTACGTAGCATAATTCATGATAAGAAAGTGTCGAACCCATTGGCAGCGAAAATGATGACATTAACTACCGTGCAGTTGCGCTATCACGGACACAAATACGCTTGCTCACAAACCTGAGTTTGGAAATAATTTACTCTAAGCGGTTGCTAGGAAAAACAATAAGGAGGGGGGGGGGGGGTTAACTAAACCACGAACAAAAAGGTAGAAATGCTAAATAAAAGGACTAAACTAAAATGGAGTGGTGCTTATGTAGTAAAGGCGTTCCCAGAGTTTTTGGAGTCATCACCATTAGTATGACCTGCACAACTTATGTGCAAGCATAGTTCTAGGTCTGCATCTATAATCCTTGTTGTATGTGTAATGTGTGGGTTGAGCCAAATAAAGATATCTGCATACATGCAAAAGCCGCGTTTCACGCATGTCACCACAGTTCCTCCCCAAGTGTCGGTTTCGGTAACCGTGATTAAGGGTTTTCCATGAACGTGGCATAGAGCTTTAGGGTTCTCGGTCATTCCCCTTTCTAAGATTAGGGAAGGAGGGAGATAATTACAGTCACTAAATACCTCATCTACCTGCCATCAAGAAGGTAGTAAATCACTCAAGTCCAATAGGGAAAATGATGAGTGACTAGTCTTACACCACATCAAGAGGAATAATTAACTCGTCGCTTAAAAATAGGATATCTGATCTCTTATAGGAATATACTATATCACTAATCTCCCTAGGATTGGAGGCCTCACAATCAATTGAGGTATCCAATTGGAATTTGGTCATCCAATTTTGACCCGGTCAACAATTTCTCAAACCCTCTTAGTTTTTTTAATACAATACATTATGCTTCCTAATTTTTAAATCTTCACAATTAATTGAGGCTTCAATTTAGACTTTGGTCACCCGATTTTGACCGGGTCAACAATTTCTCAAGGAGCTCTCCTATACTATATCACTAATCTCCCTAGGATTGGAGGCCTCGCAATCAATTGAGGTCTCAAATTGGAATTTGGTCATCCGATTTTGACCGGGTCAAGAATTTCTCAAACCCTCTCATTTATTTATTTTATACAATACATTATGCTTCCTAATTTTTAAATCTTCACAATTAATTGAGGCTTCAATTTAGAATTTGGTCACCCGATTTTGACCGTGTCAACAATTTCTCAAGGAGCTCTCCTATTTAATTATTTTAATTCTCTATGCTCCCTAATTTTAAAGATTTTTCATTCGATTGAGGTATTCAATTTTGGATTTGGTTTATGATTTTGATCGGGCCAACGATTTTTCATATTAATCAACAACAACTGGCCTATAAAAACATATCAACCCCTCGTAGTCTCCTATCACCCATAAAAAAGCGTCACCATGTGAATAGCACTAATATAGTAAATGCAACCAACGATGAAAAAATATCCCCACATAAATATGGGTTGATTAACGGATAACACAGAATCACACCGCGAAAGACCCACCAAATAACTGCATTATAAATAAACGTAAAACACACTCCATCGTCTCCCCCACCGGCCAAACTAAATACTCCATCAATTTCAAAATATAAGGGTTATTAGTTTTTTGGAAAGTCAAATTTCTTTAATTTTGACCAAGTTCATAGTCAAAAATATTAACATCCACAATATTAAACAAAAAAATGAAAATTAATTTCATGGTGAATCTAATAACACTGATTTGATATTATGAATTTTGATATATTTCTCTATAAATTTTATCAAACTTAAAGAGCTTTGACTTTTCAAAAAAATAACACACCATATATTTTGAAATAGAGTGAGTAAAGAAATTTAAGGATCCCAACAAATTCAACGGCGCAGCAAAGCGCGCCCAACCCTTCTAGTTCAATTCCAATTATGCAAGGGTTCATCCATATCCTCGAGAACTAGTACAACTACTCAACATGAAAGGGGGAAAACATAGAGGAGAAGGTCAAGTTACAAGCCAACGCCGAGTTGGGGAAGGAGAAGACATGACGGCGGCGGTGGAGACGGTACTGGCCCGAAGACCGATGTGGCGCGTCGGTGGAGTTTCCCTCTTCCTTCTTCTTGGTCTTGCCCCTTATTTAATGGTGGAATTGATCTTGGAGCAGCACGAGAGATGATGCAGTTGGTGTAGATCGAATTTCGGCGGCTCGTTGAAGGTGTATATATAGGAGAGTTCCACAAGTCTCCTTCATGGATGTGTCTTCTCTCTTTTGACCCAACGGATCTAGATGAGCCAAATCCTATCTCGATACCACCCTTGATGGCCAAGAAAGTTATGGAACAAATGGAGACGAAATCCAGGAAGAATCGAGGAGATTGGAGTTGTTTTCGTAGATCCTCGCACCTCGTACGAGCAGCAGTGTGATCATGCACGGTCGTACCGCAAGTCGTCTTCTTCTCTAGACCACATGCGGGAAGGTCATAGATTCGTCAGACAATAAGTGTTTACCCATATAGGTCTTTGGATCATGTTGTATGTGCTCTTAAACTGAACAACAAGCATCACACACACCATTGATAATCAACCTACCGTTGCAGAGGATGACCACATGTCCGGCTTGCAGAGGCGTCTATCGCTTGGATCGATGGAGCGCGAGTGGTAGCCGTGTGAGCACTTGTCGAGGTAGTGTGCGCACGCACGGAGCGGCACGCTACCAGGAAGGAGAGTTCGAAACCGATGTGTATGGATCGACGTGTCACACCTGATCTTCGCTAAATTTCTACGGATTTTCTCATCGGTTGATAGAGGTCGTAGGATTTATTTGGTGGCCACAAAAATAAATGGGGTATAATGTGTCACAAATTTTCCTAATTGAGTATAAATTAGTATATATTTTCGCTAAATGGGGGTAATATTTGTCACAAACTCAAAAACGTGAATTTTGGGGGTAAAATATGAAATTCAATCTATTGCTAAAAATGACTCGATCACCACCACTTTTGTAGCTGCAGTGGTTAATATCACGAGGAGTCATAGAGCCTGTGCTCGATGTTCAGTTTGGTGCTAAAACATTAAATATATGAATTTGTGGCCATCTAACTTGCATTCTCGTGCAAATACGATCAATTCGCTTGCAAAATTACTAACTGAGGAGTATTTCTTTCAAAGATCACTCCCACCTCCCAGGCTGCGACAAGTGGCGCACTGTATGTGTGTCACTTGTCGTAACCTCGGAGTTTTCCCTTTTTTCATAGATCCGTTATTTTCAAAACATTTTATTTCTTAAACTGTGCATCCAAATCTCAAACCGTTTTCACCGTTGAATTCCTCGCGTCGAGATCTTCAAAAGTAGATCCCATGTATATAGGTTTTGACGAACTTTTTTTTCATGAAAAAAAATGGACAGAAAAATCATGCCTCTCGCGGAAGGGGAAAAAAGAAAACGTGTTTTTTGTCGTTTCCGAGAGGCACGGCCGTGCCTCTCGCGGAAGCAAACCTGTGCATCTCACGGAAGCAAAACCGTGCCTCTCACGAAAAAAAAGAGAAAACGCGGTTTTTTTCGTTTCCGAGAGGCATGGGCGTGTCTCTCATGAAAGCAAATATGTGCCTCTCGCGAAAGAAAAAAAAGAAAAAAACACATTTTTTTCGTGCCTCTCGTGAAAGCAAAACCGTGCCTCTCGAGGAAGGAAAAAACGCGTTTTTTTTTTCGTCATCAAGCATGGAAGCGCAAGACCTAACCACTACACCAAGAACAGGTTAGTGCCTATAGTGCCTATACTGAGAAACAACAGCTTTTATATTTTAGCCACGCCCGTATATAGGTTTTTCTTTCTCTCGGACCCAATTACTGATAAACGATCGGTTACCGGAAAGTTTGGTGGTCTTTGGAAATTTTTGTTATCGCTCGAAAATTTTGAATTTAGAAACATAAACTATGTTGAATATAATAGCTTTCATATACATACAATATCAGAACGACACAGTTAGATTAGTGGTAGGGTCCGTGGTTCTGTTCCCTATATTGTGATATTTCTTTGCGTTATTCATGCTCGTTTTAAAAAATGGTCTCGGTGTTGTAACAATGAATTAAACTTGCAACCTTATATAAGACAGGAGTCGAGCCGACCACACATTTTTTTGGAATCGTCGAGATATTTTGAAACTTGGATTTTCCGGCCACTCACGGAAAAAAAGGAGTCAAAAAACAAATCTCACTCATGAAAAAGTTTTGTACATTATGGGTTAAATATTACATTCTGAGCCGGCTTTCTAAATTTGATTTTAATTTGAATTCTTTGACAAAAAAAGGCGAGACTTTTCAAAAACCGTTTTTTCTGGCCGAACCTGGGAAAAATAGAATTTGGAAGAAAAAAACTTCGTCTGATATAAAACCAAGTGTATCTCTATATAATCATTATTATGTAGTTGGTGTAGTGGTTCCTAGTCCATGTGTGTACCCGACGTCGGGACTTTGAATCCCCATTTGTACTTTTCATTCTCATTTGTCCCACCACCTTGTTCTCATAAGTGGGACCCATATGTGTTATTGAGGAGGTTCTGCTTAATTAAATACGGAGCGAGGGGTTCTTTTGCACACAAAAAAACGCACACAAAGGTGTCAAGTAGCTGACAGGTGGGCTGCTACAACGCTGGCGCGCCATGCGGGCAAGCCATACGGCTAGATACGAGCGAAGTGGCCGTATGTGCACGAGAATGCAAGTTCGATGACCAGAAATTCGTATTTTTAAAGTTTTAGCACCAAACTAAACATCGAGCGCAAGTTTTATGACTCCTTGTGATATTATCTCTTACAAATTTACCCTTCCTCCTTCCCTCGTTGGGATTCGGAACCGGCTTCTGTCAGATTCCTGAAATGCATAGCTTTTAAAACTCTTTTTTCTTTGAAGGTTGGTTGGATTCCTGAACGCTTAACCTTTAAAACTCACTCGAGAGGGTCGCAAGTTGCCTAGGAACGTAGGATCTTGGTCTGATGTGTGGCCGGGACCGGGAGATAGATCAAAGCGATGTGAAACTGGGTTTTAAAAACTGGCGCCGTGGCACGCACAGTCATACCTTCTCGCCTGTGGCGCCGATGTGTCGGGAGTCCAACTCCAACAGCTCGGATCCCAAGAGGCAGCCACTGCTTGGCACACCACTACCGTCAGAAGCCACACATTATGCATCAGCGCGTGCATGCTGCGTGGCCCTCTGAGCAGCTGTTGTACTACTCCGAGTAGTAAAAAAGAGAGAAAGCTTACCCTCGTAGGGTTTGTTAAACCACACCGGGTACGGATGGAGGCAGATGTTCTATACTCCTACTTGTAAATAACAGTGTGTAAGAAATCTGAGCTTTGACCGCCAGCACCCAGCTAGCAGCTAGTCACCGATCTATATCTGACTACCAGTGCTTAAACTAAGAAGCATTGACCATTCTTCTATAAGAACCCTACAAAGCCTCGGCCTTCCTCCTCTCTTCACTCTCCTTGCCATCACCCCCTTCACCAGCCGACCAAGATTTACCGGCGTCGACAAGATAGGTCTACGTACCAGTTAATTGGGGTTCACCATGACCACTGCCTCAGTTCTTCTTACACTTGCCCTGGTTATCTCCTTGCTCGCCCTTGGCCATCCCCTCGTTCATGCTCGCCATGGTGAGTCCAATTTTTCTCTTGTTATTATTTGCATTGTTCATCTTATGAGTTTGTAGCATTTATTCAGTCACAAGTAGTATTGCTGATTTCTCCAGCTGCTCATATATTGCTTGTCGCAGTGAAGGACCCGTCCATACCAACCGGTGATTCCTCGTCTGTAAAGAAAGGATTACAGCAAGGGAGTAACATGAAGCTCGATGCGGGGAAGACCAAGAAAGTTGAACACGTGGGAGCGGAGGAGTCATCGAAGGGTTCTTTTGAACCAAGCTTTGGCAGCCGGGGGAGCCATGGTGTTAAGTCTGATAAGGTGGCCATACTTGCTCGCCGTCAAGAACCACCCAAGCCTCACCCAAAGAAACACAACTGAGGCACCGTTCGGAGTGGGTGAATTTTGTGTGTGAGTGTGACCATCAGTACTTAGCTCAAAGTTGAACTAATACCGATGACCCTACAAGCTTTACATCCAGTCCAACAGCCCCTAAGTAGTTTGCTTTTTAGTTGATCTTATGGTATTTATTACTATCTGATCTAGATTAGTAGTTCTTTTTCTTTCATGTCTCCCCTCCCTCTCTCTAACTAGACTATAGGTGACAATTTAGCTAGGAAACGGAGATCATACTCCACTGAGCATACTGTACAATACCTTCCTACTGTCAACTTAATACCACACTTTTTCTATACATAGTTATATACGAGAGTGGCGTTTTGGCTCCTAGGTGTATATACACCTATTATGAAATACGTATAAAAAACACATTTCAAAATGTTTAAAAAATTCAAGAAAAAAATCCCGCGTATACATCCGGACATCCTATGTTTGCACACAAAATTTCGGTGAAAAAGGAAATTTTTTGTGGCATGTATAAAAAAGATAAAAATATGCCTCGTGAATAGCTGTATTCAAGCATAAAAATTTGTCTTTTTTACACAAGCCACAAAAAATGTCCTTTTTCATCGAAACTTGGTGCACGCACATATAACGTCTGGATTTACACGCGAGATTTTTTCTCAATTTTTTTTACATTTTGAAATGTGTATTTAGACAATGGGTGCATATAAACCTATGAGCCAAAGTGAATTTCTCGTTATATACACATTTTATTCTTCTACTCCCTCTGTCCCATAATATAAGAGCGTTTTTGACACTACACTAGTGTCAAAAACGCTCTTATATTACTGGACGGAGGGAGTATTTTTTGAAGGGCCAAAGGACGCATTAAGCCAAAGAAAATCTTGTACAAAATAATGGGTCTGTACAAGTAAATAAAACCCATCAATGTTGTGTTGGTGCCCTGAGTTTCGTCTCCTTGCCTCCCCGCTGGAGTTCAGTCTAGGCGAGTTAAGCGTTGTGTTGTACTTTATCTTTTATTCTGTCCCTACCCACACTTAGTGTGGTGGCCTCTTTCTATATCCTCTATGTTGTTGTTCTTGTTTTCTCCTGCCTATCAATGAAAAGACGCGCAATTTTGCATATTCGCAAAAAAAAGTAAATAAAACACTAGCAAAGCCTCGTGCGGTGCTGCACATTCAAGGGAGCATAGGTTGCGATCCCAGTATATGTAAAATGGCGCACCTCATCTGGGCATACTTTGTTGCGATTCCAACCACCACAGATTCGACCCCTTTCTTTTTTTTTCTATCCATGAACCATAGCCCGGTACGCCCCACACAACCGATGACAAACATGTGTACGGAGAGACAAGTGCTCCAGGCTAACGGAAACAACCGGTGGCCTAGGCATACATGATCTACGGAGGCAAGGCAGTGCGTTGCACACTCTTTGACTATGGCTACGATGGATGGGTCATGACTCATGATCGGCTATGGAAGACCCGCTACTGCCCAATGACCCAGGTGCCGAGGGGGTGTTCTGCTCCTGCACGACAAACTCCTTCTGGGGCTCTCACTGGCCCAGGGATGCACTGCAATGGGCGAAGGCTTTGCTTCCGTGACGCGGTCTAGAGCAACCGGTGGATGAAGTACGTCAAAGTGAACCCGGCACCCATGGTGCTTCATGAGCTATGCAAGCGTTGGGAGGCTTCCACTATCGTTGCGCTGCAGGAGGACACACCTGACACGATTTACTGGAAGTGCACGACTTCAATAAGGATTCAGAAAATGTTTGCGAAGTCATAAGAATCACGAATTTTAAAATAAAAATAAAATAAAAACCATAAGAAAACCAGAAGAAAACTGCTAGATAAAACAAATAAAAAATGATCCAATGAAAGATATACATCAGTACTAACCTCAAAGGGTGGTCGTCAGAGCGGCTGTACCTCACTTCAACCCAGAACGATGGAAGACTCCCATGTAGGGAGGCGCCAGATGGGCTGGCCAAGTCACGCAGAAGGCCACAGCTTCATTTCTTTACAAAAAAAGAACACTTTATGTAGAAACATTTGAAAAAAAAATGTTAACCAAGCTTTTGAAAATTTTAAATGCATATAGAAAAAATGTTTCTCATGAATACATAAAAAAATGTGTATGAAAAAAAAGTTAATAATGTATTTAAAAAATGTTAATACAAGTATTGGAAAAGGAATGTTAATCTTGTATTTGAAAAATGGTATTCGAGCATTTGAAAAATGTTAAATGTGTATAGAAAACTGTTCACCGTGTATTCCAAAAATATTGACCGTGTATTCAAAAATGTTAATCAAGCAGTTGAAAAATGTTAAAAGTGTTGACCATGTATAAAAAAATATTAATCAATCTTTTGAAAAATGTTAAAAGTGTATACAAAACTTGTTGAGCATGTATTAAAAAAATGTTAAACATTTATTTGAATTTTTTTAATCAATCATTTGAAAAAATATTAAATGTGTGTATAAACAATATTGACCGTGTATTAAGAAATATATTTTTTTCATTTGAAAAATGTTAATTAATGATTTTTAAAATATTAAATGTGTTTTAAAAATGATGATGATGTATTAAAAATGTTAAACTGGTATTTAAAAATGTTAATGAAACATTTGAAAAATGTCAAATGTTTATAGAAATAATGTTGACCATGTATGCAATAAATAATAATCTTGTAATTGAAAATTATTAAACATGTATTATAAAACTTTATTAGATCTATACCAAAATCTGTATAGAAAAACAACGAAAACCTGAGAGAAAATAAAAGAAAACCAATGAAAAACGAGAAAAGATATAAAAACCAAAGAAAATGAAGAAAATGGAAAGAAAGAAAAACTAATAAAAAAGAAAAGGAAACAAAGAATCCAAAGGAAAAAACTAGTGAAAACGGGGAAAAACAAAGAAAACCCGATAAAAAACAAGAAAAAACAAAAACAAGTGGAAGAATGGCTCTTTTTCTTCAACTAGGTCGCAGCATACTAACTAAGCACACACCGAATGATGGCATAGTAGCTAGCGGCAGTGCGCTGCAATTGAACAATCCTAAGTTTGATTCCTGTGTGCCCCTTTTTCTCTGCCTCATTTGTTTAGGAATGCGCTAATGGACCGGCTCATTACTATAGATGCCTCAGGCGAGTCTTTCATCGGGCGCGCTATAAGCGAGATATAGCCTTTGCGCAACCACTATATCTCGCTTCACACGAATGCTAGTTCCTGCGCGCCCGTTTTACTCTACTTCACTTGTTTTAGGTATACGCTAATGGTCCGGCCCGTTACTATAGATGCTTTAGGTGTAGGAGATATGCCCTAGAGGCAATAATAAATGTTATTGATTATCTCCCTGTTCATAATTATGTTTATGTTCCATGCTATAACTGCAATGATTCTCGAGTCTGCAAATAAAACGAGGCTTGGAGGGAAACTCATGTGCACGTGTGGGATAATAAACGGTAAAAAGTATTCCTAGTCAAGCCTCTATGACTGGCTCAAGTATTGCATGATGATCCTGTTTTCCTGATCATGGGCATGACTATGCCGGCAATTTTGAGGGCACAATTGTTGGTAGAACACTTGTGTTGAATCGACCCGAATTGATGTTATGCTATGAGATACATTCGTCATTAGTTAATGGTTAATAACACAGAGATGGTTAATGTTTGCATGATTCCTTAGACCATGAGAGTATCGAGTTTCTTCATGCTTGCTTCATGAACTTTGGGGTTTGTTAAACGTCATCCGTAAATGGGTGGCTATTACGGCGGCTTACGGGTTCATGGAAAAGTATGTCAAGTAACTTGATAGCTCAAGATTGGGATTTGCTCCTCCGACGATGGAGAGATATCTCTGGGCCCTCTCGGTGTTACGGTATCCATCATCGTCTGGCCAGACACTTTGTGATTTGATCACGGGGATGCCGGAACACGGGAACGAGAAAAGAGAACAATACCGGTAACGAGGTAACTGGCATAGTGGACAAGTTGTTGATCCACGGGGATGCCTACATGTCTCACCTCGGGTATTTGTAACATATCGCGAAGCAACAGGAATAGCACACGGCAACTGGAGGTTCACTCGAATATTCATTCGTGTGGGTATAGGGGTCAATATGGGTGTCCACGGCTCCGATGTTGATCATTGATCGGAAAGTGTTCCGGGTCATGTCTATACTTCACCGAACCTATAGGGTCACACGCTTAAGGGTCATCTATCTGCTGAATACTAGACGGGGAGTCTGAGAGAAATTCACCGAAAAAGTTTCGGACGAAACGGAAACGTTCCGGAGAGGATATCGGAATAGTTCCGGTGAAACTGAAAAGTTGTTTCAGGGTATTCCATAAAGTCAAATTGGTTTCGGCACATGCCTGAAATTATTGGAAGGTACCAGAATTGTTCCGGTAACTTCTGAGATTTTTCAGAGACAAAAACCGGAAATGTTCCGGACTGCCGGAACCGCTTTAGTTGCTTTTCACAGATGAAAATCACTAAACCGAAAAGTTGTTTTGGAGTACACCATAAAGTCAAATTGGTTTCGGCACATGCCTGATAATTCTTGGAGGGTGCCAGAATCATTCTGGAAACTTTCTGGAATTTTCCGGAATGAAAACCGGAAATGTTCCGGAGCTGCCGAAACCGCTTCAGATGCTTTTCGCAGATGAAAATCACTAAACCGGAATTGTTCTGGCTCGCGTTGAAAATTGTTTTGGTGGGTACTGGAAATGTTCTAAGCCCACATGAATATTTTCAGTTCGATCAGACGCTGAAAAATGTCGTCGTGAATAGTGAAATCAGATTTATGGATATGGTTGGAAGTTGGCTTTCCACAAATATCTTCCCAAGATATTTTGGGATGACATGGCATTTTGGATATGCCCATCCTACCCCTTGTTTTTCCTATAAATAGAGGGGAGGAGGCAGCCCCATATGCTTCATCCTTGCTCTCACATACACATGCCATGACATTTCTGGCTTCTCTCTCCCTCCCAGCGAAATAGTTTCGTAGAGCCGAAAGGCTGTCTGGGTTCCGGTGGGAACTAGTTCTGGACGGCGAAGCCCTGCCGGATAGATGACACCGTATGTGTGCAACTCTGTAGAGAGATCGTAGTTTCGGTCTTAGTTCGAGAGTGCCTCCCGAAGGGCTGTCCGTGTGACCGTCCGAGTTTTGGAGGTCCTCCCGAAGGGCTGTCCGAGTGACAGTCCGAGTTTCGGAGGTCCTCCCGAAGGGCTGTCCGCGACACCGTCCGGGGGACTGTGCGACCGCCTCCCGGAGGGTTGTCCGCGGGGCAGATGAGGGTATACATCCTCGCGGTTGGGAGGTTGTAAAATCCTAGCTGCGGGGATCTGCACCGCCGTTCGTCATCGACTCTACTTCCGCTGCGCTACGAGTCGGTAACGAAAATGATCAAACCTTGTATGCAGTCTCCATAGTGGTCCTGGGCTGGTGCGTAGGTCGGAAAATTTTTGTTTTCTGCTGCGTTACCCAACAGTGGCATCAAGAGCCGTGCTATGCGAAGATGCAGGTTACGATCTAGAATACATGAGATGTATGGGTGTTGCACAATATAATTAGGTAGTAGATGAGTTCTATTGCTGAAAATTATTTGTGCGGGTGACAGATGAAGTCTGTTACCCGATGTTCTTGTTGCTTCCCTAGAATTTGCGTTTGCTCAATCTCGAGACAGTATGGTGGAATTTCACAAAGTTCTGGCAATCCGCGATCCTGATTGATCAACGAAGTGCTTCAGTTCTTTGGGTTCCGCCATAGTCAAAAGAAAGATGAAATTCGCAGATGAAAGGGCATTGCAGATATGATCTGCACGGGGGTCATGCGTATGACGAAGTTTAGTATGGGGCTCGAGATTTAATTATCTCGTGTTTCATACACCCCGCGATGTTAATCTAGCGACTTGAATTATCATACTTGATGATAATACGTAGGTAGCTTCGGTTTGTTCGAAACCTTAGAAGCCACGTAAAATGAAATTTGCATAAACCAACTAGAGGCGTCTAACTTGGTTTTGCAGGATGGTTTGCATGTGCATATGATGTGGTATAGCAGTGCTCATATTAATTCGATTATGTATGAGATGACTATATGATGTAAATTAACATGACCTGCGTGTCATGATTCGGCATGATGGCTGGAGCCATATGATTGTCACTTTAATGACCTGCGTGTCAACCTTAAGTAATGCACTTATTTTATTAGCTATAGAGATAGCAATATTATCTGGTGCATCGACAAGGTGGTGGCAATCTTCGCGAAGGTGAACACCGACGCGAATGCCGGAGACGAAGAAATACAAGAGTTCTCCGTCAGAAAGGGCTATACCATATCTTGCTATTATGAATTGCCTGAGATGTTTATCCCTTATGATGCACCCTTTTGATTGCGCGGTAGTCGCTTTTATTAGGGTGATCTCTCACAAAAATATCAAGTAGTTAGTGTTCTCCCAAGAGTAGCACCGTCACGGCACCTAACTTTTCGGGGTATCACATGGATACATGGGTACGAACGATTAGGGATGTGTGAGGCGGGTGAGTTGAGACCTCGCAGCGAGATCACTTGGTTGTCTTGACGTTCAGGCATGAAAGTCATGAGCTCGGAACACACGCATCGAAAGATGAACAAGAGTCACATAGAGATGTGATTGGCAAGTTGGCCTACCGATTGCAATTCTCGTCACTTGAGATGGATACATCCTTGGCGTTGAATTGTAATTTGGATCTTGAATCGCTCACAATCAATTATGAGAGATATTGATTTGAGTGGGAGCGCATTATAGAATTAACTTGTTTAATTCTCAGTGCAATTAATTTTGAACACTGTCTAAGTGTGGTTTGCATAATAGTTGTAGAATAATGGCTCGCGTTTCCACCTTCCCTATTAAAATTGAATAGCTGTTAAATATCTGGTTAAAACTTTACGGCTGGTAACGTAATGTGAGGATTGTCCTCTAGAGTGCCGAGAAGGACTTTGTCCTATCGCATACTTTCGGTATTCTCCCGCTAATGCTATGGATCATGTGACTCTCGTCCTTCGATCCAAAAGCTAGAATTCTGTTTTAGTCAAGTGCAATGCGTTTGCTTCCATGAGACCCGAACTTCAAAAGTTTGGATAGTTATGTGATATTCATGGAATCTGAAAATCATTTTCAGAGACAGACAAAAGCTAAAAGATATGAGATATCCAAAGCAATATTTTTTTGCAAACTGTTAGTAAAGGAGTTTACTATGCATTAGACTGATAAGAGAGGGATCCAGAAGAACGCCAGTCATATGATGATGGTGAATAAAACAACAACTTAAAGAGAAAGGAAGTGTCCGAAGGGTGTTAGTGAAACTTTCACGCCTAGGAAGTCCGGGGCTATCGCCACTCTTAAGTTGGGTGCTTCTTCTGAGAGTAGGAGAAATACTGAAAGTTAAACTGTTAGAAGTATAATGGCAAAAGGAAAGAAGACTGGAATATCCAGCTCATGTATGAATGTCATACAAGTTTTTGATGTAAAGAAGGCTGGTCAAAGATATAGTTCTTAGGAATTATGGTTAAACATGTTAATCACTAATTCTTGGGTATTGTGAGTAAATCACAAAGATACCCGCTCAATTGCATTCTGTTGCAGCTCGATTGAAGAACTACTATGGCCTGAAAGACTAGCCAGGAATGAGGTTTAGATACACGCAGGGAACATAGTAAATGTTACTATACCTTCCAACGGTGTATTCCCTATGTATTTACTTTCATAATTCATTTTAGAGTTTTACACTCTAGCCCATTGCATAAAGTATCTTGCAAGAAGGTTATTCATAAGAGAACTTTTGATGTTCGATGTTATGAATAACATAAGGGCCATATTTTCATTATGAATGAGATGTATGTTATGAATATTGATATTAATACATTACCTCTGGGTTTACTTTCATAATTCATTTTAGAGTTTCACACTCTAGCCCTTTGCATAAGGTATCTTGCAAGAAGGTTGTTCATAAGAGAACTTATGATGTTCGGTGTTATGAATAACATGAAGGGCCATGCTTCCATACAGGATGGGATGTATGCTATGAATATTGATGGTAATATGATACATCCATAAACACTGACGCTAAATGTCGCAAGACTAAAAGAATACCACACAAGTGTGGCACTGCATTTGGTCACATTGGAGAAACCCGCATGGAAATTCCATTATGATGGATTTTGAAGTCGTTTGATTTTGAATCATCTGACACTTGCAAATTTCCTCTGAAAAGTGAAGTGACTGAAATACCGTTCCCAGGCCATAAGGAACGAGCATAGAACATATTGGTGATCATACATCATGATGTGTGTAGTCCAATAAATGTTGTTGCAAGTAGTGGATTTATCTATCTTCAGAAATGACTCAAGTAGATATATGGATATTTACTTGTTGAGACGTAAGTCTGGATCTTTTGAATTCATTCAGAAGGTTTTCAAAAATGAAGTAGAAGTTATTGTAACAAGAAAATTATGTTTCTACAATTCGATTGCAGAAAGGAATATTTGAGTTACAAGTTTAGCGAATGTCTGATGAGTTGTGAAAGGGGTTTCATAACTTGCACCTCCCGGAACACCACTGCAAGTGGAGAGTCTGTGTAGATGTAATCGAACCATTCATGACATGGTAAGATCAAAGATGACATAAATAAATTTGCCATTACCCCTTTTAAAAGGGTGATGCTTTAGAGACTGCGGCTTTTACACTGAAAAGAGCTCCATCGGGTCTGTTGAAATGATGCCATGGTATGGTACGCCCAACCATGTTATATCTTTTCTTAACATTTGGAATATGGGGCTTGTGTAAAAGGTTACAAACCTATTTCAAATCAGGCAAGTGCTACTTTGTAGGTTATCCCAAGTCATTGGGTATTTCCCCACCACAATACCAAGGCAAATAGGTTTGCCACAAAGAACGGTATGCTTTTTTGAAGAAAATGGTTCTTTCAAAAAGGTGAGTGGGAGAACAGTGCAACTCGACGAGATAAACAGTATCATCGTCATCAGATCAAAGGAAAGAGACTTGGAAGTAATTCCGGAGTTTCCTACTGCGACTGATACGGAAGTCTCTACAATAAAATGTATGGACTTCGGTCGATCTTGCAGCTGAACCACGTAGGCAAAGCTCGTGCAAACCTATCAGGTGCGCAAACGAGATATTGTTGTTAGACAACAGTATACCTACGATTCACAAGGAAGCGTTGATGGGCCCTGACTCCGGAATTGGCTAAATGCCAATACAATCCGAGATAGTTTCCATATATGTGATTCAAGATTAAGATCTTGATACACCTTTCGGAAGACTTATAGTCTAACGAATATTTATGGAACTAAAACCTGATACGGATAAAATGTTTTATCCATAAAGCTCGACTTGTTGCAATAACAAGTTCAAGGAGTTGACTACGATGAGATTGTCTCACCGTGGCGATGCTTAAAGTCGGTTCGGGTTGAACTAGCAATTAATACATATTTCAATCATGAGATATGAAACATGGATGACAAAAGGATTTCCATGTGATGGAAATGAAACCTAGGACTTGTATGTGATACAGTCCAAAGTAATTTGTCGATCCAGAGGATGCTAGTAAGTATGCAAACTTCAGAGTTCCAGCGATGGACAGAAGAGAGCAAAGTGGAGTTGGAATCTTCGTTTTTGATGGAATGGTCAAAAGGGTTTTGACATCATCAAATGGGTATCGAAGATGCTTGTGATTCAAGAAAGTAAGTGGGAGCATAATAATATTTCTAAAAACCTTGTGTACTTAACACATTGTTAATTGGAAATAAATTTCTTGACACGAATTAGGACTTCATTTGAAAATAGTTTTTCGATGAAGTGCTTAGGCTAAATAGCCTTAATATTAGGCATGATGATCTATGGAGATAGATTTACCTAATGGGGCTAAGCTATGAATACATATTGACAAGGTGCTAAAACCTTTTAGCATTTAAAACGCCAAGGAGTGATTCTTGCCGAAGTCACATGGAAAGGGTTTTGCAAGACTCGGTGTCTCAAAACACTGATGAGCAAAATACATGATGGTGATTCCACACACTCTTGTGTTTGGATTAATCATGTATTCCATGGTATGTAAAAACAACCAGATATGTCCAATACTCCAAAGTTGTTGCGAGTATAGATACCATAGTGATCAAAGTACTGATCATGGGACAACAGTGAAAGATGTCATTAAGTACTAGAGCAGTACCGATGACATGGTTTCTCGCAAGTGGAGATCATGAAGAGTTCGTTGTAAAAGGTTACATCGATACAGTCTTCATCGATGCTCCATGCGATTTTCGATTTAAGTTGAGGGTTTTGTGATACACATCATGGTGGCACGGTAGTTGGAAATTGTTCCAAACAAGATACTGTGGCGAATTCTATAACAAAGGCTAAGTATGTTGACACTTAAGAAGTGACAAAGAAGTTGTTGAATCATATAGTTCATTCATGAACTTAGTATGGTTCCAAGATGGCTTTGGTCTATGGGACACTATTGCAGATAGCTGCTCCATAGCTCAGTCTGAGGAATCAGGTTTCGACCAATGATTCACACATATGCAAAGCCAAGTCCACACAAAATATGAATTTTGTGAAAGCGTAAAAACGCGGGGATATGCAAAGTTACACACGGAGCTGAAGTCGTCAGATCCGTTGGACATCAGGCTATACCACATGCGAAGCATATTTTACACCAGTATGCCATAGGTGTAAAGTGCATTAGCATTGACTAGATTATTGACTCTAGTGCAAGTGGGAGTCTGTAGGAGATATGCCCTAGAGGCAATAATAAATGTTATTGATTATCTCCCTGTTCATAATTATGTTTATGTTCCATGCTATAACTGCAATGATTCTCGAGTCTGCAAATAAAACGAGGCTTGGAGGGAAACTCATGTGCACGTGTGGGATAATAAACGGTAAAAAGTATTCCTAGTCAAGCCTCTATGACTGGCTCAAGTATTGCATGATGATCCTGTTTTCTTGATCATGGGCATGACTATGCCGGCAATTTTGAGGGCACAATTGTTGGTAGAACACTTGTGTTGAATCGACCCGAATTGATGTTATGCTATGAGATACATTCGTCATTAGTTAATGGTTAATAACACAGAGATGGTTAATGTTTGCATGATTCCTTAGACCATGAGAGTATCGAGTTTCTTCATGCTTGCTTCATGAACTTTGGGGTTTGTTAAACGTCATCCGTAAATGGGTGGCTATTACGGCGGCTTACGGGTTCATGGAAAAGTATGTCAAGTAACTTGATAGCTCAAGATTGGGATTTGCTCCTCCGACGATGGAGAGATATCTCTGGGCCCTCTCGGTGTTACGGTATCCATCATCGTCTGGCCAGACACTTTGTGATTTGATCACGGGGATGCCGGAACACGGGAACGAGAAAAGAGAACAATACCGGTAACGAGGTAACTGGCATAGTGGACAAGTTGTTGATCCACGGGGATGCCTACATGTCTCACCTCGGGTATTTGTAACATATCGCGAAGCAACAGGAATAGCACACGGCAACTGGAGGTTCACTCGAATATTCATTCGTGTGGGTATAGGGGTCAATATGGGTGTCCACGGCTCCGATGTTGATCATTGATCGGAAAGTGTTCCGGGTCATGTCTATACTTCACCGAACCTATAGGGTCACACGCTTAAGGGTCATCTATCTGCTGAATACTAGACGGGGAGTCTGAGAGAAATTCACCGAAAAAGTTTCGGACGAAACGGAAACGTTCCGGAGAGGATATCGGAATAGTTCCGGTGAAACTGAAAAGTTGTTTCAGGGTATTCCATAAAGTCAAATTGGTTTCGGCACATGCCTGGAAATTATTGGAAGGTACCAGAATTGTTCCGGTAACTTCTGAGATTTTTCAGAGACAAAAACCGGAAATGTTCCGGACTGCCGGAACCGCTTTAGTTGCTTTTCACAGATGAAAATCACTAAACCGAAAAGTTGTTTTGGAGTACACCATAAAGTCAAATTGGTTTCGGCACATGCCTGATAATTCTTGGAGGGTGCCAGAATCATTCTGGAAACTTTCTGGAATTTTCCGGAATGAAAACCGAAAATGTTCCGGAGCTGCCGAAACCACTTCAGATGCTTTTCGCAGATGAAAATCACTAAACCGGAATTGTTCTGGCTCGCGTTGAAAATTGTTTTGGTGGGTACTGGAAATGTTCTAAGCCCACATGAATATTTTCAGTTCGATCAGACGCTGAAAAATGTCGTCGTGAATAGTGAAATCAGATTTATGGATATGGTTGGAAGTTGGCTTTCCACAAATATCTTCCCAAGATATTTTGGGATGACATGGCATTTTGGATATGCCCATCCTACCCCTTGTTTTTCCTATAAATAGAGGGGAGGAGGCAGCCCCATATGCTTCATCCTTGCTCTCACATACACATGCCATGACATTTCTGGCTTCTCTCTCCCTCCCAGCGAAATAGTTTCGTAGAGCCGAAAGGCTGTCTGGGTTCCGGTGGGAACTAGTTCTGGACGGCGAAGCCCTGCCGGATAGATGACACCGTATGTGTGCAACTCTGTAGAGAGATCGTAGTTTCGGTCTTAGTTCGAGAGTGCCTCCCGAAGGGCTGTCCGTGTGACCGTCCGAGTTTTGGAGGTCCTCCCGAAGGGCTGTCCGAGTGACAGTCCGAGTTTCGGAGGTCCTCCCGAAGGGCTGTCCGCGACACCGTCCGGGGGACTGTGCGACCGCCTCCCGGAGGGTTGTCCGCGGGGCAGATGAGGGTATACATCCTCGCGGTTGGGAGGTTGTAAAATCCTAGCTGCGGGGATCTGCACCGCCGTTCGTCATCGACTCTACTTCCGCTGCGCTACGAGTCGGTAACGAAAATGATCAAACCTTGTATGCAGTCTCCATAGTGGTCCTGGGCTGGTGCGTAGGTCGGAAAATTTTTGTTTTCTGCCCAACATTAGGCGAGCCTTCCATTGGGCTAGCTATAAGCGAGATATAGCCTTTGTGCAGCGACTATGGGTGCGTTCGGTTCCTTGGCAAAATCAGTTATAGCCTTGCCAGGCTAGGGAACGCATTTGGTATAGCTTGTAAAGTATTGCTTTTGGCGGCAAGTTAGTCTTGCGGGGCAAGGAAATCCTCGCCGGCTTAGGAGAGCCGATTTGGCTCGCTCTCAACGGCAAGACACATCACGCAAGAAAAACTTCTCCAAGCCAAACGTGTAGCCAGGCAAAGCCAGCAAAGCTAACCTGCGCTAAGCAGGGCTAGCTAGGCTATAGCCCATCAGGGCAAGGAAACCAAACGCACCCTATATCTCGCTTCATGCGAGTGCTAGTTCCGTCATGCTGAAGTGAATGCACCCGCGTTGTAACTACCGGGCCAGCCTGTTAGTGCACGTTTAAAAGAAAGGGAGAAGAAAGGAGGCCCGACCAGGATTCGATTGCAGGATTCCTGGATGACGGGTGACGTTGCTAGTCACTGAACCAACATCGGCTTCGTGCAAAATACTAGGACGCAACATAATAGAGGGCACAAGAGCCGATTTTCCAATGGTTTTTCCAGCGTTTTTTAGTGGTTTTTCTTCGTTTCTTTCTTTCTTTTTTCTTCTCACCATTTTTTCTATATCTTTCTTTTTCTTCGGTTTATTATTTCTTTGTTGGTTTTCATTTTTTTCCTTTTTATTCATTTTACTTCGGTTTCATTTGTTTCTTTCTCATTTTTCATTGATTTCCTTTAGTTTTTTTGGGTTTCACTGGTTTTCTATACACATTTTTGTATATATCCAATATATATTTTTAATACAGTTTTAAAAAAAATCAATGTTTGATTAACATTTTTCAAATACCTGGTTAATATTTTTTAATACAGGGTCAACAGTTTTTTATACACATTTAACATTTTTTTCAAATGCTTAGCTCACATTTTTCAAATACATTGTCAATATTGTTTCTATACACATTTAAGATTTTTCAAATACAAGATTAATATTATTTGAATACATGGTCAACGTTTTTTTATACACATTTAACCAATTTCCTTTCAAATATTTGATTAAGATTTTTTTTATGTACAAGATTAACATTTGTTTAATACATGGTCACATTTTATATGTACACATTTAACATTTTATGAAATGCAAATTAACATTGTTTTAATACATGATCACCATTTTTTGTTCACATTTTATATTTTCAAATGCTTGATTAATAGTTTTTAAATACATAATCAACTTTTTCACACATATTGTATATGTTTTGTATACATGGTCAACATTTTTATATGCACTATGTAAAGAATATTTTGATAATATATACGTTTAGAATTTTTTTAAAGTGTAAACAAAACTAATAAAAGAAATCTAAAAAGAAAAAAATGCGGTTGTGGCTTTCGGCACAGGTGAGCTGGCCCATGTTGCGCTGCCCTTACGCAAGGGTTACCTAGGTCTCGCTATCATCGAAAATTGCCTTGTTTGAGAGAGAACTCTTTTATTCCCTGTTAAACTTTTTTATGTTGAATATCGACCATTGAAAGTCTCATGCTTAAATTTGGATACTTTTGTGTTTATGTGATAATTTAAAAGCATTAAATGAATTTCTAGCCTTTAAAATGAGTAAAATGCTCTTGGATTCAAACGAATATGCAAATGAGCTCTGAAAAGGATTAAACTTGGCATGGGTTCATTATATGACCCCTATAGAATGTGGTAAAAAAATTCAGACTGTTACGGGAAACTTGATGCATTTTCTGTACAAACTAAACAGTAAACACTCTTTCGTGAAGTATCAGAGTTTCAAATGAAAACCGTCTGGTTTGAGAGAGAATTTTTATTTTACAACATTTCTCCGTTAAAAAAATTCTACGTTGAATGCACAACATTTAAAGGCCATTATTGCTTGAATTTGGGGGTGTTATGGGTTTATTAATATGAATTTTCACTTCCTTACTTAATTCATTTCTGACGTGCACCGCGTTGTGCCCGTCTCTACTAACTTCGAAAATGTTGGGCACGTGTTAGTGAAATATTGTTGTGGCGGGCCGCCATTTGGTGCCCCCCCACTGCTCTCTTCATCCCACAGCTAATTCTGTAAAAACTTACGAGTGACGGGCGGCCAAATTGTTTCTATAGCAGTGGCCACCTCTGTTCATCACTGGCCACTTGAACTTTGCCAAATAGCAGTGACGGGTCTCAGACCTCGTCCGTCACTACCTGTAACTGTAAGTGGCACCTCGCCCCACCTTCGTTTTTCGTCCGTTTTTCTCGTTAGTCTTCCTTTTCTCAACTGCTTCACATTTTAATGATACATCTATTTTAAATATGTAAGCACATTAATAATAAAGTAATATATAAATCATGATGATTGCGTACACAAGATTTAAGCTCTTGTTATAACACACCGATATAATTATCTAGCAAGCAGGGGATATTTTCCCCTTACTACCCACCGAGGCTCCTTTGTATCCTCTGCACGTCCTGCCCGGTGATCCTGAACGTCTTCTTGACGACCTCGTCGGGCAGCCGCGGCTCCGTCCGGAACGCCGAGAAGGGCACCAGCTGCGCGCCGGGGCTCTGGCTGTTGAGCCCGGACAGCACGACGGCCGGCGCGGCGGTGTCCTCGTTGCGCATGAAGTGCACCATGCCCCTCGGGAACACGAACGCCTCGCCGGCGCGCAGCCGCTGCGTGTACAGCCGGTACGACGTGTCGGCGAACCCCACCAGCACGCCGCCGGAGAGCACGAGCGCCACCTCCGACGCGCGCGGGTGGGAGTGCAGCGGCGCCATGCCGCCGGGGGCGAGGTCGACGCGCGCCATGGCCAGCCCCTGCGCGTTCGCGCCCGGGAGGGACGCGGCCGGGCTGGTCATCGTCGCGTTGAACCCGAAGAGCGTGGCGGACGGGTCCGTGGGCCCGGAGAGCGCCGAGGTGGCGAAGTGGTCGGCGCGCGCCGTCGCCGGGTCGATGCAGGGCAGGCCGTTGAAATGGAAGCCGAACGCGGCGGCGGAGGCCGTCGTGTCGGCGACGCAGTAGTCGACGAGGAGGTCCGGGTCGGAGTTGCAGACGGCGGAGAAGAAGATGATCGTCACGAGGGAAAGGATGGCTCGAGCGATGAGAGTGGCATGGTCGGCTGTGGCGCTCATGGCTACGCCTCGAGCTCGCTAGTCTTCCTGCACGTAGGATCAGTGATCAGTATTCAGGAGTCACGGCTCGTGTGCATATGAATGCATCCTTGGGGCTTGGGCTTTGTGGAGTTGGCAGATGATGCTTTGAAGTTACTGTGAGTGTGAGTAGCTGCATTGGCTACGTTACGTTACCTTTGCCTTGGAGAATGAGACACATATACTTTTGATGATGGAGGGTTTTCTTTTCTTTTCAAGCCACTCTTGAAAGTTGTGGTTAAAACTTGCTGAAACTCATTGGCTCAGGCTTCAAACGCTCTTGTTGGAATCCTTCTGAACCCTATACAACAGGAAATCTACTGCTGTAGCGGGCGTGTCGCAATGGCATGGCATCGTGCAATTTATTACTTGAGCACGTACCATTGTATGGTTCAAACTCATAAGCATGCAACATTAGTATCGGAAGCAGCAATATCTATCAAGCAACACAAGCAAATTCCATCGTCAGCTTCACTCACAGTACAGTATCATTTCAGAGTTCACGGGTGCCTATCCTTTCATGGATGTCAGTTCCTTGATGCATGAACGTACAACCGTCCTAATCCATCTCAAGGTGCAAGAACATTGGTGTTACAACAGCTTTTGACAAGACCATCACAGTGGTGACACATTCGTCAAGTCATCGAGAAAGAGGCAGCCAAAGACCGTGTTGAAAAAGTCGCTGCCTCTGATGGGGCCCTGGTTGCCAACGATCGCTCGCGTGTCATATTGGCACGCCCTCGTGCAGTCCGGGCAATATGTCACCTGCATTTCATGGTCAAGTGGTGAGTCGCTGGAACATGAAGAAACAGGACTAAAGTAGTGATCTAAACGCTCTTATATTTCTTTACAGAGGGAGTACTCCCATAACATTAAGTACGGTAGTTATTTTGATGGAACGTGTGGAAACGGTACTAGCATCACAGTTCAAATATATTCTCATAACATAAAGTTGGGCGTCCCCATCTGCAAGAAACTGCCATGCAAAAGTTCCTGTTATTCATGGATGACAGCAGCTACAAAATACAGCCTTATCATATATTGCTTCACTCATACCCTTCACCAGTTTCCATAATACTACTCCTGAGTGTTTTTCTAGCTCGAATGGAACAAGCACTAAGCTATAACCATGCACTGTATCACTATAACTGACATGCACAGGCTTAAATAGGTTTTATTACCAATGTACTCCCTCCGTTCCTAAATATAAGTTTTTTTAGACATTCCAATAGAAGACTACATATGGAACAAAATGAGTGAATCTACACTCTAAAGTATGTCTATATACATCCGTATGTAGTCCAATAGTGAAATCTCTAGAAAGACTTGTATTTAGGAATGGAGGGAGTATGTGTGTGTGAGCTGCAGTTATACAAAGTAGTCAAGGCATACCTCCAAAATCTTTGGCTTGAATCTATTATCAAGCATAACATCAATGCCATAAATGGCCCTGCAGAATGAGTTCTGCATCTCAGGATGGACAGCTGAGGCTGACTCAAAGACACGCCTTATCATATCACGTATGCTTTCATGAATATCCAGCCATTTAACTGAAAATTTAACAATAAATCAGAAACCTAAGACACCGCTATACGGAGAGGGGGAATGCAAGCTGTTGTAAACCTTGGTGCTCCTTCTCAAACTCTTTGACAAACTCTGGAGTATTCATATGGTTCATCCTTCCATTATAATTCTGGATGGGAAGAGAAATTAGGGAGCTAAATTATATTCTTAAACATCTATTACCAAGAAAAGTTGACAGTTGGTCACTATATGAGCATACAGCTAGAGCCTAGAAGATATAATCAGATTTATTATAACAGGAGATACAATACAACATCAACAAGCTTCTGAACAACTGACATTCATGATGTGATATCATAAAATGACATGTATAACTTATAGTGAAATTTGATCTTACCATCACAGTAAAATGGGTCTCGTACTCAAAAAGGCTAGTTTTCTCCAAAGTGTACTGATTGTTTGCTAACCTGACCTACAAGGAAAAGATAAATGCACAAGAGTCACTGGATAAGTGGATATCATCATCAAGTAATGGCCACAGATATTCACTAAGTATCATTAAACTTTCAGGCATACCCAAAAAACATCACAAAGAAGCATATCCAAAGGGCATATACTGCGGACCAAAACAATGTACCGAAGATCAAACTTTCTTCCTTGGAAAAGCGCAGGGCACTCAATATACTTTTGGCATATCTTGGGACCCGTCTCCATAAGTCTGATGATAGCAGATAGATCACCACTGACAGTGGTATCAATTGTTCTTGCCATATTCCAAGGCTTCATGATCCATAAGTTGTCCTTACCATCCCGTTTCCTCACAGAGTAATCACCAATTAGTTGAGACAAATGGGTCTCTAGGTTATATGTAGGTTGAAGCCACTCAGGTGAGCCCCATGCCTGTAGGAGTTCATCTTAGTTTTCAGATGCCGCTAACGTTAAAGGTACTGAATTTAAAGCAGTAAAGCTATGACAAATGTTTCTTCAAATAGACGGCATGCACCAAACAGCTCAGTAGCTCACCCTGTGGATGGTATCCGCTAGGTGGTGCTTCATGACCAGACAGGCCTCAAAAGGAAACTGATTCATGTATTGTTGGTCTGTGAGACCTAGTGAACTCTTTAATTCAGAATCAATTTGCATGCCTGCCCAGATGATGTCTGCATCCTTCGGATCAGTTGCTGCAGGAAAACAAGTTAGATGTGAACGAGGAGCTAATTTCCTCTGAAGCATATGTTGCAGAAATAAAGGAATACGCTATGAATCGCCATGATTGTACAAGCATATTAAAGCAGCCAATAAAATCAAGTGGCACACAAAGAATGTCTCATTAGAAGAGTGCCAAAAATTAGCAAAACTTCATTTTTGTTCTGTTCACTGACAAATATTACAAGATATTATTCACCAAGCCATAACCATAATTTACAACTTAAATAGTAAACTATTAAGTATATGATAGCAGAGTGCTATCATGAGGTGTACAGTAAATCAGCAAAAGGATACAAGATTTATTTATCCTTATGTAAAACAAAAAGGTGTGACGACAAGATTTTCATGTTCTGTCTTTGCTTTCCATATGAACAAATATTCCAACAAGAGGAGGACAGGTGATGAAAGGAAGGAAAGGAAATGGACTGCAGGAACCACAGGGCAAAGTTTTGCAGGAACAATAGCCAGGGTGCATCCCCATCTAAAAAGTCAGTCAATCCTGAAAAAAATAGTCACAGAAAAATAATAAAGCAGGACACAGCTTTGCTTACTGAGAACAAACTCTGGACGTGTTAAGAACTCCTCTACTTGGGGTATATCAGTAAATACTCGAAGTGGACGGCCATCACTTGGACGTACACTTTTGGTTGAGGGCGTCTCTTTTGTAGGACAAATACTAGTTGATTGAAGCTGCTCCTGGTACTTCCTGAATTCCTACGAAGTAGCCAGGAAGCAAGAGAGAACATAAGAGTAATTCATTGGGGTTCATGTACAGCTCAAACCAGTCAGTATTGGCATAGAAAAAAGTACCTGAATAAAATACTTCTCTGGTGTGTGGAACCAAACTGTAAGCCTAGCTGAGCGTTGTTTGTCTTCGCCGATGCCAAACAAGAAATCTCGGGTACATTCTTCTCCAGTATGAACATCACAAATAGGCCACAGAATTGTGTAACTGAAAATATTGGATATTAGCAAACTAAATAATGGTAGAATGTTCCTACAATTCAAATGTCAATACCTTATAGCAGAAGCTAATTTTCCTTCTGGCATGAACAAAAAAGGAGATATCCTAAAGTTTGCATAATCACTATGGCGCATGGCTGAGCCCAACTCATCCATGACATACCTGCATAAATAACCAATCACGAAACATATAACACAGTAAAACAAGCAAATGTGTTTCATGTCCTAGTAGAATGTTTCTCATTGTCCGGAAGTGAAAGCAAACATATTTTCCTGGATGATCTAACTGGGTAGATTTAGTATTACATAAAACCCTACTCCAGCAATAGGTGTTAGTCAAGGTCATAATGTTAACATGATTCTTTTTGCATGAACTCTTGCAGGATTTAGCTACACAGTAACTAAATTTACACCAACCACTCGTCCAGAAAGGGATGAAAAAAGATTGCAGCAATTGCATACCAAATGGGTGTTTCATCAAACTTTTCTTCATCGGCAAGCCGGTATGTCATAAGATACAACCACATTGCACCAATGACTCTTTCAGCCAGGGATTCTTCAGGTGACCATTCTGGAACACGTGGTTTAAGTGCAGAGTCCACTACATGCTTAGCGTTCTCGACTATAGTTGACGCATTGACACCATTCAGCAAATTTATATTGGGAAGAGACTCAAGAATGGAAATCGCACTGTCTCCAAGAGGGCCAGGAATATCTACCTGTCAAAAGATAATCATTTTCCATGCATAAGTTGATAACACTCATCCTAGTCTAGAAAGAAGATGGGAACTAAAGATAACAACAAATTTCTGAGAAAATATGAAGTTTCGATAATGATACCTCCAACTCCTGTAACTGTGTAAACCCACTAAATAACTTCAAGAGATCATCGCCAGACATTTGGTCCAAAGGATTGCCACGGATGTTCAACTTTGAAAGAGATGACAGTTTACTAGAGGAGAACACCTTCAAAATTAAAAATGTAGTTAGAGTGGTTCACCTTTTCTGAGTGTATAGTTCTGACAAAACGATAGCTTAAACTTGGGCAAAATGATACAGGTAGCCTTTTTGTGATGTCGTGTTTTAAAATCATAGAGAACCAATTGTAGGCATTAGGTATCTTACCTCAGGTAGTTTGCGGATGGACCTATCAGAAAGGTCAAGAGTCACAATATTATCCAATGATATGTTTCCCACAGACAAACAGGGATTTTCTGCTCCAACCATATCTCCGCAGAAACCTAAAGCCCACTCTCTAGCTTTCCTTGTAAAATGTGAATTGTAGATTTCCAGTTCAGGAAGACCATCAAGAACATCTTTCTCGGTGCTGTCAACATCAAAAATATATTAGAATGACATAACAGGACTTTACAACAATATTACCTGAAATAGACATCACATATATAAGTTCTGAAATATTTCAACTAGTCAGAGTGTTGTTCACTTGCTATTTGTTAGAGCCGAGTGTTGTTCACTTGCTATTTGTTAACGTCCAGAAATCGCACACCTGTATCGTGTTGTTTTTACCACATACATGCAGCATGACCAAATACTGTGAACAATGCTCTAGCTTTTATCAGATAAACATGATTCTACACCTCAAATATCATAAGCCAAATTTAACTAACCCATCCATGCATACATTACAAGCACAGGGTTTGGCTGTAAGAACACAGAAAATGAATGAGTCAGAAACTGGCCGGCACCGGGCAGGTTTACTTCTTCCTTTCGAGAAGCCACTTTTTTAGTACTGTTCCATCCGTATCTAAGTTCATCATGCCAGACCGATCATTTGATGAACTACGAAAGTAGAATTTCTAGGTTATCATTTGCAGCAGTGCTACAGTCCGACACTCAGTGGCAAGCATTATATCGTTTTAAGGCAAATATGTAGTTACTTTCTTAACTTCATACATCAGGATCACTATTTTTTTTCATGGTTAGACCTATAACCAATTAAGAACATGGAAAATATGCATAAGAGAGTTTACAAAATAGATAACTTAAGAAAATATGTAAAGCACAATTCTGACCATTGGTTAAGGATAGGGTTCTCATTCAACCAAAGTGCCTTTAACCTTCCACACTTCCCGATTTCTCGCATTACTTTTTCTGGATCCTGCAGCTTGTTTCCCCATAGATTGAGGGCTACCAGATTCTAATGAGAAAGAAAGGAAAGATCAGTTTCAGGAAAATAACAAATACAAACCATAGATCATTCAGAAACAGTTCTCCCGACAAATAACATAGAAGAACAGAGAAAAGCTCTTCTGAAATGAGCGTTGGCATTTAGAAGGGAACATTTGTTATATTCTTTTCATCACAAATAAAACCACGGAATCATCAAATATAAACATACACACTGCAATACATTACTACTATTATACTTCCATGAGATCGACCATATATACTATACTCACAGGCGGAGGACCCGGTAGGGCGAGGCTGGGCGCCCGCCCTACCTTGATTGTGCGCAAATCTTGTTATACTTGTACGTGACGTCGCTGTGTACGCATGCATCCAGATACAGTCGCGCATGCATCGAGCTGGAAGAAACAGAGAACTAGGAAAAGCAGGGGGCATGGTCGTATGGGGCTGGGTTCAGCCCAACACAACCGAGAAAAGCAAGGCCCAAGCACAGGAGCATCCACCCCACCGATCTAAGCCCAGCACACGAAAATATAATTGAAAAAACTGTTTGTGTGTTCAGTCCAGTGTATTGAGCAGTTTGTGTGTATGTTACTGGTGACCAGTTCTAGGTGGCATGTTTTTACAACTATTGCGAGTGCAAGGTCCGCCACCCCTTAAAAAAAATCCGTCCTCCGCCACTGACTATACTGTACTACAGGCAATAGCAACTAAAAACACATATGGAGAAGAGTCAGACCGGAAAATTTGCAGATAGATCCAGTGCCACTAACATATCATCATCGATTCCGAGCTCCTCAAGCTCCAGCCATGCTGCAAAATCAATCCCCCTCTCCTGGATTCTAGTCTTTTCTTTCTCCAGCACCTGCAAGACATGCTCCAAACTCCCACTCTTTTCACTGTCTTGGTCATCTGACTCTTCGACCTCAGTTCTCCTATCCAGATCTACGCACATTAGAGCTGCCATTCTCTCGGCCAATCCTGGTACTTCACGTAGCTACAAAATCACCAACACACAAAAATGAGATCACTCATGGATACTTATTCCTGTTTGTCAGGTCAGAACGTATTGCAAGTACTTGAAAGTGGAACAAAAACAGTAGATATTTGTTAGATCATTAATGCTCGTGAACAGAGGAGATCTATCAGCAGAAAATTAGAGCCTTTTAACCTGGATGGAAGTCTAGCTGCCACTCACTTCACTGACTGAGTTACTAATTTACAGTCTAAAAGAATCAACGATCAACAAAATCAGCAAAGATCACTGCCCAGACCACAGGCGGAGGACCCGGTAGGGCGAGGCTGGGCGCCCGCCCTACCTTGATTCAGCGCAAGACTCAATATGCTAGTAGTACGTTGCATCGCTGCATACACCGGCAGTCCGGCTTCCTCGTGCATGCATCCCTGGTTTTCTTTTCAGAATAGAAAAAGGAGGGCAAGCCGTATGAGGCTTCAGCCGAGCACAACCCAGAAAAGAAAGCCTAAGCACGGCATCGTCCACTGATCTTACAACGCATCAGCGGTTGGTAATTTTATTAGATAAGACCATGAGGGGATATTAGAACCGCTGCTTGGCTCCAGGTTTTGGGTGAAGTATAGCTAGCTTATAAAGGAGCTTATCTGCTTATGTGACAATGAATTGAAATTTTCATGCTAGGTAATTTTGTTAGAACTTCCCGCGGATTGAAATTTAATTTAATTTTGTCAGAGCTTATCCAGGTTTTGTTTTGTACTTTCTTGTACGTGCTAACTAACTTTTGGGAATTTTATAGGTATTTTTGTGTAGTTATAAATGGCAAAGTTAGTTCATATTGCCGAATTAATCTTTTGGGTGGCGTGTTGGCGCGACGGTAGTCGATGCAAGGTTCGCCCCACCTTAAAAAAAATTCGTCCTCCGCCACTGGCCCAGACAATGTAAAAAAAACCGGATAATACCACAATCTGAAACCCCATGTTATCAAGAGCACATATAGATTAAACCCCAAAGCTCAAACGAAGCACAATGGTCATACTACTACTGAATAGTGTCACTAGTTACACAGCTTCCAATCTTAAACTAACACGAGCAATTCATACTAGCAGGCATCGGACGAGGCGAACCTGCTTGAGCGCATCGGAGAGGCGGAAGGACCACGCGTGGTCGACGAGGAAGACGTCCGCCTCCCTCCCCAGAGGCGCGTCGGAGGCGAGCACGAGGCGGCGCTGCCTCCCTTCCTCGCAGGGCTCGACGGAGAATCTCTCCCCGCCGTCGAACACCTCGTCGGCGAGCTTGCGGTACAGCCGCCGATGCAGCGACGGCGGCACGCCGGCCGCAACCAGAAGGAACTGGTGCACCCTCGCGAAGTCCTCGAAGCTGCGGATGCGATCGTCGCGTGGCGCGGGGGCGGCGGCAGCGGGCGACATCGCGATAGTTCACCGCGTCAGGCGGCGGCGGCGGCGGCGGTTGGGGGGAGGAGGGTTTAGATGTTCCTTAACCCCAAATGGAGGAGCAGGCTACGTGTACTCCGTCTGGAGGTTGGAGCTGGACCGTGGAGATGCCGTAGCTTTACGATTCGTGCTGGAGAAGTGATGCGTGCTGTTCCTGAGTCCTGACACTCCTGAGTGAGTGGGTGGACACTGGACAGTACTCCCTTTGTAAACACGTTTTAGATCACTAAAGTATTGATCTAAAATGTTTTATAAAAGTTTACAGAGGAAGTATATTTCTTATTTCGTTTTTCTACAAGGGTTTGCAAGTACATATTTATGTTTTGTCCGTTTCTTCTTTGAGTAAGTATATATTTATGGTTCTCGCGATGAGTTGATTAATTTATGTTGAATTTGATCTACTAGTCATGCAAATTTGAAATCTTTAGGACATCTTAAAACTCTACTTAGTTCAATCGAATGACTAGAGTTTTAAAAAAAATGTGCATTCCGAAAATTCAGTTTGTTTATTTGAACTAAGGAGGGTCGAAGGGTACCCTTAAGGTTTCAAATCTGCACCCTTACGCTCTACTCCCTCTATCCAGTTTTATTAGGCACCGTAATATGTAGAAGTTTGACAATTCATTCGCATAAACAAATAGAGTTAATGTAACAAAAGTAATACCATGAAGGTTCTTTCGAATATCTAACAATGTATTTTTTATGACATACCGCTTATATTTTGCAGATCAAATCTATAGCAAAGTTTGACTCGAAATACGAAGGGCCCTAAAACCCGAACGGAGGGGGTACAATGGCAATTTGTCGATAAGGCCCTACTTGGGAGTTCTCATTTGGGTTTACGGTTTTGGCACTTGTAATATTTTGCGCGGCTATTTTTTGGTGAATAACATGTGCCATGATCTCTGCGATTTTATCTTTTCATCATTCTAATCTCCATGAAAGTTCAATTCGACTTAGAAATAGACAAACCCATTAATTATCCCAAGTTTGATTAATATTGGGCAATTCTTATATACACGGACATGATTTAAATATTGTGTTTTTAACAGAATAAAGGTCCATAATTTTTTTGCAGACTATCTAACAAGCTACAAGCTATATGATGGATTCACACGTGGTCCTTACTTTATCATGCGAAAATGCGGGAGCTTATGGTCCATGCAGTGACGGACCCAGGAATTGAAGTTAGCTGGGGCGAACATTTAGTGTCTAAATTTTTTTGGTACAAATGCAACTCTATTCAACCAAAACTCATAGCATTCAACAACAAAATAATAAAAATGTTCTTAAAAACTAGTAAACTGCTAGCATGGACTCTTGTCGTTTGAAATGCTCATTTATGCCAAAAATATGATCCCATGATTCCAATTTCCAAACGAGACCTACAAAACTATGAATGCATTAGCACAAGTGTGATGGGAGTTGTATATTTTGATATGGTCATATGATGGTAACTTGGTGGTAGTATACCTTTAAGATGTAATTGCATAATGAACACGGGGTTGTGGAGGTAGATGACCTCGACGGCTCTTCAAGGCATGAAAATAAACCATAATCTCTTTATCACTAATTTTAGCAAATATCTCGCGTTCAACAAAGCAAACCATCAAATCATTAAGCCAATCATCACCCATCTTGTTTCGAAGATCAGTCTTTATAATATTCATGGCTGAGAACACCCTCTCAACTGATGCAGTTGCCACCGGTAATGTCAATGCAAGTCTGATGAGCCGATAAGCCAATGGATGTTGTCTACTTTGAAGCAACTTGAGAGCAAGAGAACTCAAACTATCGCAAGCCAAGGATTCAATACTTCTTTTCATCACATCAATATATATGTTGAGTTGATCAGTCAACAAATAGCGCTCTTGTGAAGAGAAATCAACGGAATAAATATTTGCAACCTCAACTAGCTTATCATGATCAAAGTTGCTAAATGAGTCTCTAGGATCAAGGCAAGCAATGCACTTCGACAAGTGTGTAGAAGTTTCACTAAATCGATTATTCATCTCAACCATGTTTCTATCCAACACCTCATTGAATATAGTTACCTTGTAATGATGGAGACAAGTAACCATTTTGTGGGATATTCTTGGGTAACCCCTTGCTGAAATGTTATCATCCATATTGGGCACTGCTATATTTCTTGCAACACAAAAGTTAGTAGTATACATCAAGAGAGCCTCCCATCCATCATCTCTCAACTTTTGTAATAGACTTTTCACTAACACAATCATATTCATAACACAAACTATATTCTGGTCTTTTTGTTGTAATGCTTGTGACAAATCATTGGTTAAACCAAGCACTCGAAGCATCATATGTAAGATAAGAACAAATTCAAAAGTTTTCATGTTTATCATAAAGCCAGAAGCCAAACCTCTATCATCTGCATCTGCTCCATCAAGAGAAATACCATGTAGCACTTCAACCACGGAATCCCACATTTGATAAATCCGGATTAGAGTCTTGTGGTGTGACCCCATCGTTTATCACCGGGTCTTGCTAAACTTGTTTCTTGATGCTAGCCTTTTCCTGACAAAATCTCCCCATGCTCTAACTGTACAACCAGGTTGTCATGATGCTTCTACAACAATGCACCTTTCCTTTTACATGAGGCACTTACCTACAAGAAAAGAGTTAGTGTGGTTAGAATTTTATAATGGCTACATATACACTATTTGGATTTGCCACTGCCACCAGAAAGGATACAAGAAGAGGATACCTGCTGGTGGTGGTGGTCGTTGGAGTCATGTGGTTGCTTCTGTGTGGTTGATCTGCCTGCTCCACCATATGATCTGGGCGCCCAAGCTTCTGCCCCTGCCACAGTCGCAGCCTCGGCTTCAACTTCTTCGAGTTCGACAGAAGCGGCTATCCCTATCCAATCCACCTCCTCACCGGAGTCCATCAACGGCGCTCCGGCAGTGGGCGCGTGGCGGCGGCAGCGGCGGCGTAGCACCGCAGCGGTCTAGGTTGTGAGGGAGAAAGGGAGGGGAATGACTCAAGCGATTTCTGGATCGAACGAATTCTGGATCGAACGATTGGGGAACGGCTCGACCACACTGGACTCGACCTCTCGTATGTTTGGGCCTGTAGAAACATAGCCCAGTCCATCGGCCCAAACTCTTTCTCCTTCGCTTACCCGTTCGATCGTTGCCTGTCGCACGAACTCACGAACAGAAACACAGTCGTCGCTGCTGGTTTTCTGAACTCTGATGCGGTGACGCCCGCCGGAGGAAAGACAGGTAGGTGGGGGTCGATCCTCCACCACCGGCGACCCAGGGCGGCCGCTCCAGCTCGCCTCAATGGTGGGTCGGCCACTGGGTTCATGGGTGCAACCAATGAAAGATGATGATACTTGTGATTTGCGTTAGGTTTTCTGTGAAGAGGAACGAGTGATGCAACACAGTATAGATAAGTATTTCCCTCAGTTGAGAACCAAGGTTTATCGAACAAATAGGAGTAGCACGCAACCCCTGTCTTCAGTGACTGCACGCAAAGAAGCAAACACTTGCACCCAACGCGGGCAAGAGGGTTGTCAATCCCCTTGGACTCGGTTTTTGCAAGCAAGTGAATTGTGTAGATGATAGTTGAATAAAGTAAATTGCAAAATAAAATAAAAGTAAATAAATGGCAGCAAGGTATTGAAAGGTTTTGTAAATATATAAGTGAATAGGCCTGGGGGCATAGTGTTCTCTAGTGGCATCTCTCATGTAGTAGGCATACGGTGGGTAAACAAATTACCGTTGGGCAATTGATAGAAAAGCACATAATTATGCAATATTTATCCACGGCAATGATCATGTGTATATAGGCATCATGCCCATAAGCAAATAGGCCGGCTCCTGTCTGCACCTATTACTATTACTCCACGTCAAGAGCGCTTCTATGCTTGCCTCTCTAAGTATTAGTTCATGACAAATAGAGTAATGCTTGGAGAACGATGACATGATGTAGACAAAGAAAACTCAATCAATATGAATTAACCCCATCGTTTTATCCTTAGTGGCAACAATACAAAGATGCGTATTGTCCCCTTCTGTCACTGGGATATAGAGCACCGCCAGATTGAACCCACTACAACGCACCCCTCTCACTGAAGAAATATCAATCTAGTTGGACAAACTATTTCAATAGATCGGAGAGATTTACGAAGCTATAATAATTATGCAAATAAGAATCATAATAGAAATCAGAGAAGACTCAAATCTTTTTCATGAATAACCTAACATAAACCCACAATTCATCGGATCCCAACAAACGCACCGCACAAAGTGATTACATCGAATAGATCACCACGAAGATGCAGTGAACTTTGTACTGGAGATCAAGAGATAGAGAGATAGCCATCTAGGTACTAACTAAGGACCCTTAGGTCTGTAGGGAACTACTCACACATTGATACGCCCATTTTTCATCATGATTTCCTACTGTTATTTATAATGTTTTTACGCATAATAATGCTTTATGGAGTAATTTTAATGCCTTTTCTCTCATAATATGCAAGGTTTACACAAAGAGGGAGAATGCCGGCAACTGGAATTCTGGACCTGAAAAAGCATATCAGAGACACCTATTTTGCACATCTCCTAAGCTGAAACTTCACGGAGAATTTTTTTGGAATAAATAAAAAATACTGAAGCAAATAACTATCGGAGGGGGGCACCTGGTGACCACAAGACACCAGGGCGCCCCAGGCCCCCCAGGCGCACCCTGGTGGGTTGTGGTCAACCCAGCCCACCTCCGGTGCCCATCTTCTGGTACATGAGGTCTTTTGACCTAGAAAAAATAAGGAGAGGACTTTCGGGACGGAACGTCGCCGTCTCGAGGCGGAACTTGGGCAGGAGCACTTTTGCCCTCTGGCGGAGCGATTCCGCCGGGGGAACTTCCCTCCCGGAGGGGGAAATCGAAGCCATCATCATCACCAACAACCCTCTCATCTTTGGGAGGCCAATCTTCATCAACATCTTCAACAACACCATCTCCTTTCAAACCCTAGTTCATCTCTTGTGTTCAATCTTTGTACCGGAACCTCAGATTGGTACGTGTGGGTGACTAGTAGTGTTGATTACATCTTGTAGTTGATTACTATATGGTTTATTTGGTGGAAGATTATATGTTCAGATCCATTATGCTATTTAATACCCCTCTGATCTTGAGCATGAATATTATTTGTGAGTAGTTACATATGTTCTTGAGGTCACGGGAGAAGTCATGTTGCAAGTAATCATGTGAATTTGATATGTGTTCGATATTTTGATGATATGTATGTTATGATTTCCTTAGTGGTTTCATGTGAACGTCGACTACATGACACTTCACCATCTTTGGGCCTAAGGGAATGCATTGCGGAGTAGTTATTAGATGATGGGTTGCCAGAGTGACAGAAGCTTAAACCCTAGTTTATGCGCTATTTCGTAAGGGGCTGATTTGGATCCAAATGTTTAATTCTATGGTTAGATTTTATCTTAATACTTTTCTCGTAGTTGCGGATGCTTGCGAGGGGGTTAATCATAAGTGGGAGGTTTGTTCAAGTAAGAACATCACCCAAGCACCAGTCCACCCACATATCAAATTATCAAAGTAGCGAACGCAAATCAAACCAACATGATGAAAGTGACTAGATGAAATTCCCGTGTGCCCTCAAGAACGCTTTGCTTATTATAAGAGACAGTTTTGGCCTGTCCTTTGCCACAAAAGGATTGGGCTACCTTTCTGCACTTTATTTACCGTTATCGTTACTTGCTCGTTACAAATTATCTTGCTATCAATCTACCTGTTACCTACAATTTCAGTGCTTGCAGAAACTACCTTGCTGAAAACCACTTGTCATTTCCTTCTGCTCCTCGTTGGGTTCGACAGTCTTACTTATCGAAAGGACTACGATTGATCCCCTATACTTGTGGGTCATCAAGGCTCTTTTCTGGCGCCGTTGCCGGGGAGTGAAGCGCTTTTGGTAAGTGGAAATCGGTAAGGAAAAATTTATACCACATGCTGAAATGTATTGTCACTTGCCTATGGAAGACAATCCTTTGAGGGGTTTGTTCGGGGTATCTTCACCTTGACCGGAACCACAATTAGTTGCCCCTCAACCAACTGCACCTACTGAAAATATTGGTTATGAAATTCCTTCGGGTATGGTAGAACAACTGCTAGCTAATACTTATGTAGGAGACGGAACTGAACATCCTGATATGCATCTAATACATGTGGATGAAATTTGTGGATTATTTAAGCTTCCAGGTTTACCCGGAGATGAAGTTAAGAAGAAGGGTTTCCCTTTATCTTTGGAGGGAAAAGCATTGACATGGTATAGGCTATGTGATGATATTGGATCATGGAACTAGAATCGATTACAATTAGAATTCCACCAAAAGTTTTATCCTATGCATCTAGTTCATCGTGATCGGAATTATATATATAATTTTTGGCCTCGTGAAGGAGAAGGCATCGGTCTAGCTTGGGGGAGGCTTAAGTCAATGTTATATTCATGGCCCAATCATGATATCTCGAGAGAAATTATTATTCAGAATTTTTATGCTCGGCTTTCTCATAATGATCGATCCATGCTCGATACTTCTTGTATTGGTTCTTTTATGATGAAGACTATTGAATTCAAGTGGGATCTCTTAGAAAGAATTAAACGCAACTCTGAAGATTGGGAACTCGGCAAAGGTAATGAGTCAGGTATTAAGCTTAAGTTTGATTGTGTTAAATCTTTTATGAATACCGATGCTTTTCACAAGTTTAGCACTAAATATGGACTTGACTCTGAGATAGTAGCATCTTTCCGTGAATAATTTGCTAATCATGTTGACCTCCCTAAGGAGAAGTGGTTTAAATATCATCCCCCTATTAAAGAAGAAATTAAAGAACCGGTCATATCTACAGATGCAACCATCATTTACAATGTTGATCCAGTTGTGCCTACTACTTTTATTGAAAAAACACCTTTCCCTGTTAGGATAAAGGAACATGCTAAGGTATCAACCGTGGTTCGCAAAAGTAATATTAAAGCACCTAAGCCCTCTGAACAAATTAAAGTAGTGACGTGGCTTGAGACTGCGTCGGTATTTCCCCAAAGAAGAAGGGATGATGCAGCACAGCGACGGTAAGTATTTCCCTCAGTTATGAAACCAAGGTATCGAACCAGTAGGAGGATCACGCAACACTATGTAAACAGCACCTGCACACAAAGAACAAATACTTGCAACCCGACGCGAAAGAGAGGTTGTCAATCTCTCCACGGTAAAAAGATAGATTAGGTTGTAATAGATTGGATAGATAGATCTCGCAAGAACACAAAATAAAAGAGGCAAATAAAAAGTGCAGCAAGTTATTTTTGGGTTTTTGGAATAATAGATCTGAAAACAAAAGCGGCAAAAAGATAGATCGGAAAGCAATATGTTGGAAAAGTAGACCCGGGGGCTGTAGGATTCACTAGTGGCTTCTCTCATGAGTATAGCACACGGTGGGTGAACAAATTACTGTTGGGCAATAGATAGAAGATCAAATAATAATGAAGATATCCAACGCGATGATCATTATATAGGCATCACGTCCAAGATTAGTAGACCAAAATGATTCTGCATCTACTACTATTACTCCACACATCGACCGCTATCCAGCACGCATCTGGTGTATTAAGTTCATGGAAAAACAGAGTAATGCAATAAGAACGGTGACATGATGTAGACAAGATCTATTCATATAGGAATAGACCCCATCTTTTTATCCTTAATAGCAACGATAAATGCGTGCCTCGCTGCCCCTTCTGTCACTGGGAGAGGATACCGCAAGATCGAACCCATCACAAAGCACCTCTTCCCATGGCAAGAAAAATCTATCTAGTTGGCCTAACTAAACCAAAGATTCGAAGAAGAAATACGAGACTATAAGTAATCATGCATACAAGAGATCAAAGAACACTCAAATAATATTCATGGATAGAAACTAATCATGAAATCAAAATTCATCGGATCCCAACAAACACACCGCAAAAAGTTTACGTCAAATAGATCTCCAAGAGACCATTGTATTGAGAATAAAAAGAGACAGAGGAAGCCATATAGCTACTGCCTACGGACCCGTAGGTTTATGGTGGACTACTCATGCATCATCGGAGAGGCACCAATGAGGATGATGAACCCCTGCGTGATGGTGTTAGATTGGATCTCGCGGTTCTGGAACTTGCGACGGCTGGATGTATTTTTCGTCGACTCCTCTAGGGTTTATGGAATATTTGGGTATTTATAGAGCTCAGAGGCGGTGGAGGGGGTTCTCGAAGCGGCCACAACCCATCAGGGCGCACCCGGGGTCCCTGGCGCGCCCTGGTGGGTTGTGGGCGGCCTGGGCTCCCTCCTGGTTACTTCTTTGGCCCACTGGCCTTCTTCAGGTCCAAAAAAAATCTCCAAAAAGTTTTGTCGCGATTGGACTCCGTTTGGTACTGATATTCTGCGAAGTAAAAAAAACAAGCAAAAACAGCAACTGGCACTTTGGCACTATGTCAATAGGTTAGTCCCAAAAAATGATACTCCCTCCGTCCCGTAATATAAGAGCGTTTTTTACACTAGTGTAGTGTCAAAACGCTCTTATATTATGGGACGGAGGGAGTATAAAGTTGCTATAAAATGATTCTAAAACATCCAAGATTGATAATATAACAACATGGAACAAGCAAAAATTATAGATACGTTGGAGACGTATCAGCATCCCCAAGCTTAATTCCTACTCGTCCTCGAGTAGGTAAATGATAAAAACAGAATTTTTGATGTGGAATGCTGCCTAACATGTTCACCACATATACTTTTCTTTTGTAGCATGGACATTTGGACTTTTAGATGGTTCAAAGCAATAGTCTAGTTTTGACATAAAGACTTAAATACTCAAGCATGCCAAGAAAGCAACCATGTCTTTCAAAATATCAACACTAAAGAAAGTTATCCCTAGACCATCATGCTCAATCATTGATCCATTCATGAAACACACTCAAATATTAACTACACCCAGTGCACAAGTATGATCATAGTGCCCCTAGTTGGTGCTTTTATAAGAGAAGATGGAGACTCAAATTAAAAATAAAAATTGCATAAAATAAATAGATAGGCCCTTCGCAGAGGGAAGTAGGGATTTGTAGAGGTGCCAGAGCTCAAAGTTTAAATTGAGAGAGAAAAAAAATGTTTTGAGTGGCATGCCTTTCCTGTCAACGAAAACGACAAAGTAGTTCACAATACTTTCCATGCTAGACACATCATAGGCGGTTCCCAAACATAAAGTAAAGTTTATTCCTTTTTCCACCATTCTTTCACAATCCATGGCTAGCCGTATCCATGGTTGCCTTCCATACCAACACTTTCCAAGGAATTTATTATTTGACAACATAAAGTAAATTTCTTTTTTTTTTTCATTTCGGGACTGGGCATCCCTATTATCGCCGTACTCTCGTGCAATGACAAGTGAATAAACACTCATCTTGAGAATAACACATCTAGCATGGAAAAATATTGGACACCCCTACCGTTTCATGAGCGGTACGAGCACACAAAAAGGAAATTTATTTTGAAAATTATAGATGGCACATATAAATTTGCTTAGAACGGCATGGAAATACCGCATATAGGTAGGTATGGTGGACTCATAAGGCAAAACTGGTTTAAGGATTTTGGATGCACAAGTAGTATTTCTACGTAGTACAAGTGGAGGCTAGCAAATATATTGAGAAGCAACCAACCAAGAAACGAAAATTCACATAAACAGGCATTGAGCATAACTAACACGAAATAATGCACCATAAGTAGGATGTAATTTAAGCATAACTATTGACTTTCGTACTTGCATAGGGAATCACAAACCTTAACACCAATATTCTTACTAAAGCATAATTTCTCACTAACATGACTCACATCTCACTATCATCATGTCTCAAAAACTATTACAAGGAATCAAGTTTAATTTGTCCAATGATCTTCATGAAAGTTTTTATTATATCCCTCTTGAATATCTATCACTTTGGGACTAGTTTCATATATTGCCATTGCTTTTGACAAGCTCAAACAAATTTAAGTGAAGAACATGAGAATAAAAGTTTCATCTCTCAAAATAGTATAAGTGAAGCATCAGAGGATTTCTTCAAAATTTACTAACTCTCAAATTAATCTAAGTGAAGCATGAGAGTATTTCTTCAAAATTTCAAAGCACACCGTGCTCAAAAGATATAAGTGAAGCACTAGAGCAATTCCAAAGCTCAAAAAATTTAAGTGAAGCATAAAGAGCAATTCTAACAAATCATAGCATAATTTTGGCTCTCTCAAATAGGTGTGTCCAGCAAGGATATTAGTGACAAACTAAAAATCAAATCAAGCAAAGAATCAAATAATACAAGACGCTCCAAGCAAAACTCATGATATGTGACAAATAAAAATATAGCTCCAAGTAAAATACCAATGGTCGTTAGAAGAAAGAGGGGATGCCACTCAGGGCATCCCCAAGCTTAGTTTCTTGTTTCTCTTTGGATAATATCTTGGGGGTGCTGTAGCATCCCCAAGCTTAGGCTCTTTTCACTCCTTATTCCTTCATCCATCGTGATCTCACCCAAGATTTGAAAACTTCAATCACACAAAACTCAACAAAATCTTCGTGAGATCCGTTAGTATAATAAAGCAAATCACCACTTTAAGTACTGTTCTGAACTCATTCAAATTGTCTTATTGCATTATACCTACTATATTTTAACTTTACCATAGCTTATACCCTTCAATACAAACCATAGATTCATCAAAACAAGCACACAATGCAACGAAAACAGAATCTGTCTTAAACAGAACAGTCTGTAGTAATCTGTAATCTAACCATACTTCTGTAACTCTAACAATTCTGAAAATTAGGAAAACGTAAAGCATTTGCATAGAAACACTGTGTTAAAATTTCAGCTCATTACCACGCTCCAGTAAAATATGAAAATTCCTGCACTGGAGGCAAAGTTTCTGTTTCAGATTCAGCATTGTTTCTACTCATCTTATGAATCATCCTAAAGGCTTTACTTGGCACAAACACTAAATAAAACATAAAAACACAATCATAATAGAGGCATAATTGTGCAACACTCAAAAACAGAAAGAAAAAGATGAAAATAATTTATTCATTGGGTTGCCTCCCAACAAGCGCTATCGTTTTACGCCCCTAGCTAGGCATAAGGCATATATTCAAGTATTGTCATCTTTGGTTTTTGTAGAGGTATTTTTATCAAGAGGTTTTGCAAAAAAAACTTGAAACACATCATCCATAGGAACCTTAGCACTATCAAGTTGTCCATCTACGTACCCTCTTTGATTCCCGGGCACAATGCAAGGATATTGTTGATTAACATCATTGAAAACTTGTTGGATCATATCTAAAACGGGGACTTCCTTTTTAAGATTCTCATAAAAAATTTGATTATTTCCAAGCAGGTGTCTCAACATGTAATCGCTATTGTAAAGGATATCTCCTATTACCAGTTTTTCATGGCTCATACCAAAGAAATCAAACATCTCCCTAGCTTCTCGTACTATGTGATCAAATTCATTCATGAGAACAAGGGTGGCCAACTTCTTAGCTTTGGGATCCTTTATGATGGGTAGCTCAAAATCTTTGCAAGGTAGGATGGGTACGAATAAACCTATTTTCAAGTTTCAGAACTAGCGCTGAAATAGCTTCCGCGTAAGTTTTAGTTCTTTTAAGTATAGGAGTATCATCGAGAGTCAAATTTCCAACGCAATTGAAAAATTCTTGGATAGTTTCTTTTCCTATAACGTTCCCTTGAACCAAAACGAAAGTTTTAACATCCATATTACCAGAACGTCCAATATTAGGAGTCATGCCATCATCTGTTTCTGCCATACCAAAATCACTCATGATGACAAGCAAACAAGAGATCTGAAGAGAAAAAGGCAAATGAAAAAGAGGGCGAATAAAACGGCAAATTTGGTGAAGTGGGGGAGAGGAAAATGAGAGGCAAATGGCAAATAATGTAATTGCAAGGAGATGAGATTTCTGATTAGGAACCTGATAGATGTTGATGGTGTCTCCTCGGCGCCAGAGATTGGCACGTAGAAGAGACCGCTTCCTCCTCGGCAACGGCGCCAGAAATTCCTTTGACGTGGCTTGAGACTGCGTCGGTATTTCCCCAAAGAGGAAGGGATGATGCAGCACAGCGACGGTAAGTATTTCCCTCAGTTATGAAACCAAGGTATCGAACCAGTAGGAGGATCATGCAACACTATGTAAACAACACCTGCACACAAAGAACAAATACTTGCAACCCGACGCAAACGAGAGGTTGTTAATCTCTCCACGGTAAAAGGATAGATTAGGTTGTGATAGATTGGATAGATAGATATCGCAAGAACACAAAATAAAAGAGGCAAATAAAAAGTGCAGCAAGGTATTTTTGGGTTTTTGGAATAATAGATCTGAAAACAAAAGCGGCAAGAAGATAGATCGGAAAGCAATATGTTGGAAAAGTAGACCCGGGGGGCGTAGGATTCACTAGTGGCTTCTCTCATGAGTATAGCACACGGTGGATGAACAAATTACTGTTGGGCAATTGATAGAAGATCAAATAATAATGACGATATCCAAGGCGATGATCATTATATAGGCATCACCTCCAAGATTAGTAGTCCGAAATGATTCTTCATCTACTACTATTACTCCACACATCGACCGCTATCCAGCACACATCTAGTGTATTAAGTTCATGGAAAAACGGAGTAATGCAATAAGAACGGTGACATGATGTAGACAAGATCTATTCATGTAGGAATAGACCCCATCTTGTTATCCTTAATAGCAATGATACATGCGTGCCTTGCTGCCCCTTTTGTCACTGGGAGAGGACACCGCAAGATCGAACCCATCACAAGGCACCTCTTCCCATGGCAAGAAAAATTGATCTAGTTGGCCTAACTAAACCAAAGATTCGAAGAAGAAATACGAGGCTATATGTAATCATGCATATAAGAGATCAAAGAAGACTCAAATAATATTCATGGATAGAAACTGATCATGAACTCAAAATTCATCGGATCCCAACAAACACACCGCAAAAAGTTTACATCAAATAGATCTCCAAGACACCATTGTATTGAGAATCAAAAGAGAGAGAGGAAGCCATTTAGCTACTGCCTACGGACCCGTAGATCTATGGTGGACTACTCACGCATCATCGGAGAGGCACCAATGAGGATGATGAACCCCTCCGTGATGGTGTTAGATTGGATCTCGCGGTTCTGGAACTTGTGGTGGCTGGATGTATTTTTTGTCGACTCCTCTAGGGTTTTTGGAATATTTGGGTATTTATAGAGCTCAGAGGCGGTGGAGGGGGTTCCCGAGGCGGCCACAACCTACAGGACGCGCCCGGGGCCCCTGGCGCGCCCTGGTGGGTTGTGGGCGGCCTAGGGTCCCTCCTGGTTACTTCTTTGGCCCACTGGCCTTCTTCTGGTCCAAAAAAATTCTCCAAAAAGTTTCGTCGCGATTGGACTCCATTTAATACTAATATTCTGCGAAGTAAAAAAACAAGCAAAAACTGCAACTGGCACTTTGCTATGTCAATAGGTTAGGCCCAAAAAATGATATAAAGTTGCTATAAAATGATTCTAAAACATCCAAGAATGATAATATAACAGCATGGAACAAGCAAAAATTATAGATACGTTGGAGACGTATCAAGTAGAACCTAGTGTTTCTATGGTCAAAGATCTCTTGGTAGAAAATATTGATGGGCATGTTTTTTACTTCTGTGATGAAGCTGCTAGAATTGCCAAACCCGATGAAAAAGATAAACATAGACCCGTAGTTGGCATGCTTGTTGTCTCACTTCAAATAGGAGATCATTGATACCATGGTTTATGTGATATGGGTGCTAGTGTGAGTGTTATTCCTTTTACCTTATACCAAGAAATTATGAATGATATAGCGCCCGCCGAAATAGAAGACATTGATGTTACTATTAAACTTGCTAATAGAGACACCATCACACCACTTGGGATTGTTAGAGATGTTGAAGTCTTGTGTGGGAAAATAAAATATCCTACTGATTTTCTAGTTCTTGGTTCCCCACAAGATGACTTTTGTCCCATTATCTTTGGTAGACCTTTCTTGAACACCGTTAATGCTAAGATAGATTGTCAAAAACAAACTGTCGGTGTTAGTTTTGGTGATGTGTCTCATGAGTTTAACTTTTCCAAGTTTAGTAGACAACCACGTAATAAAGAATTATCCAGTAAGGATGAAATAATTGGTCTTGCTTCTATTGCCGTACCTCCTACCGATCCACTAGAACAATATTTGCTTGACCATGAAAATGATATGCACTTGCATGAAAGAAATGAAATAGATAAAATTTTCTTTGAACAACAACCTCTCCTAAAACATAATTTGCCTATTGAAACTCTAGGAGGTCCTCCTCCACCTAAAGGTGATCTTGTGTTTGAATTAAAGCAATTGCCTAACACTTTGAAGTATGCTTATCTTGATGAGAAAAAGATATATCCTGTTATTATTAGTGCTAACCTTTCAGAACATGAAGAAGAAAGATTATTAAAAATTCTGAGGAAGCACCGGGCTGCTATTGGATATACTCTTGATGATCTTAAGGGCATTAGTCCCACTCTATGTCAGCACAAGATCAATATGGAACCTGATGCTAAACCCGTTGTTGATCACCAACGACGATTGAATCCTAAGATGAAAGAAGCGGTAAGAACTGAAATATTAAAGCTTCTGGAAGCTGGTATAATTTATCCCGTAGATGATAGTAGATGCGTAAGTCTCGTTCATTGTGTCCCTAAGAAGGGAGGTATTACTGTTGTTCCTAATGATAAAAATGAACTTATTCCACGGAGAATTGTCACTGGGTATAGAATGGTAATTGATTTTAGAAAATTAAACAAAGCTACTAGAAAAGATCATTACCCTCTGAATTTCATTGATCAAATGCTAGAAAGATTATCTAAGCACACACACTTTTGTTTTCTGGATGGATATTCTGGTTTCTCTCAAATACCTATATCACAATTTGATCAAGAGAAAACCACCTTTACTTGTCCTTTTGGAACCTATGCTTATAGACGTATGCCTTTTGGTTGATACAATGCACCTGCTACCTTTCAAAGATGTATGACTGCTATATTCTCTGATTTTTATGAAAAGATTGTGGAGGTTTTCATGGATGATTTTTCCGTTTACGGAACTTCTTTTGATGATTGCTTAAGCAACCTTGATCGAGTTTTGCAGAGATTTGAACAAACTAATCTCGTCTTGAATTGGGAGAAGTGCCACTTTATGGTTAATGAAGGTATTGTCTTGGGGAATAAAATATTTGAACGAGGTATTGAGGTGGATAAAGCTAAAGTTGATGCAATTGAGAGAATGCCATGTCCTAAAGATATTAAAGGTATTCGGAGTTTCCTTGGTCATGCTGGTTTTTATAGGAGGTTTATTAAAGACTTCTCTAAAATTTCTAGGCCTTTTACTAATCTTTTACAAAAGGATATTTGACGTGGCTTGAGACTGCGTCGGTATTTCCCCAAATAGAAAGGGATGATGCAGCACAGCGACGGTAAGTATTTCCCTCAGTTATGAAACCAAGGTATCGAACCAGTAGGAGGATCACGCAACACTATGTAAACAACACCTGCACACAAAGAACAAATACTTGCAACCCGACGCGAAAGAGAGGTTGTCAATCTCTCCACGGTAAAAAGATAGATTAGGTTGTGATAGATTGGATAGATAGATCTCGCAAAAACACAAAATAAAAGTGGCAAATAAAAAGTGCAGCAAGGTATTTTTGGGTTTTTGGAATAATAGATCTGAAAACAAAAGTGGCAAAAAGATAAATCGGAAAGCAATATGTTGGAAAAGTAGACCCGGGGGCCGTAGGATTCACTAGTGGCTTCTCTCATGAGTATAGCACACGGTGGGTGAACAAATTATAGTTGGGCAATTGATAGAAGATCAAATAATCATGACGATATCCAAGGCGAGGATCATTATATAGGCATCACGTCCAAGATTAGTAGACCGAAACGATTCTGCATCTACTACTATTACTCCACACATCGACCGCTATCCAGCATGCATCTAGTGCATTAAGTTCATGGAAAACGGAGTAATGCAATAAGAACGGTGACATGATGTAGACAAGATCTATTGATGTAGGAATAGACCCCATCTTGTTATCATTAATAGCAACGATACATGCGTGCCTCACTGCCCCTTCTGTCACTTGGAGAGGACACCGCAAGATCGAACCCATCACAAAGCACCTCTTCCCATGGCAAGAAAAATCGATCTAGTTGGCCTAACTAAACCAAAGATTCGAAGAAGAAATACGAGGCTATAAGTAATCATGCATATAAGAGATCAAAGAAGACTCAAATAATATTCATGGATAGAAATTGATCATGAACTCAAAATTCATCGGATCCCAACAAACACACCGCAAAAAGTTTACATCAAATAGATCTCCAAGAGACCATTGTATTGAGAATCAAAAGAGAGAGAGGAAGCCATCTAACTACTACCTACGGACCCATAGGTCTATGGTGGACTACTCACGCATCATCGGAGAGGCACCAATGAGGATGATGAACCCCTCCGTGATGATGTTAGATTAGATCTCGCGGTTCTGGAACTTGCGGCGACTGGAGGTATTTTTCGTCGACTCCCCTAGGGTTTTTGGAATATTTGGGTAGTTATAGAGCTCAGAGGCGGTGCAGGGGGTTCCCGAGGCGGCCGCAACCCATCAGGGCGCGCCCGGGGCCCCTGGCGTGCCCTGGTGGGTTGTGGACGGCCTGGGCTCCCTCCGGGTTACTTCTTTGGCCCACTGGCCTTCTTCTAGTCTAAATAAATTCTCAAAAAAGTTTCGTCGCGATTGGACTCCGTTTAGTACTGATATTCTGCGAAGTAAAAAACAAGCAAAAATAGCAACTGACACTTTGGCACTATGTCAATAGGTTAGTCCCAAAAAATGATATAAAGTTGCTATAAAATGATTCTAAAACATCCAAGATTGATAATATAACAGCATGGAACAAGCAAAAATTATAGATACGTTGGAGACGTATCAGCATCCCCAAGCTTAATTCCTACTCGTCCTCGAGTAGGTAAATGATAAAAAACAGAATTTTTGATGTGGAATGCTGCCTAACATGTTCACCACATATTCTTTTCTTTTGTAGCATGGACATTTGGACTTTTAGATGGTTCAAAGCAATAGTCTAGTTTTGACATAAAGACTTTAATACTCAAGCATTCCAAGAAGCAACCATGTCTTTGGAAATATCAACACTAAAGAAAGTTATCCCTAGCCCATCATGCTCAATCATTGATCCATTCATGAAACACACTCAAATATTAACTACACCCAATGCACAAGTATGATCATAATGCCCCCTAGTTGGTGCTTTTATAAGAGAAGATGGAGACTCAAATTAAAAATAAAAATTGCATGAAGTAAATAGATAGGCCCTTCGCAGAGGGAAGTAGGGATTTATAGAGGTGCCAGAGCTCAAAGTTTAAATTGAGAGAAAAAAAATGTTTTGAGTGGCATGCCTCTCCTGTCAACGAAAATGACAAAGTAGTTCACAATACTTTCCATGCTAGATACATCATAGGCGGTTCCCAAACATAAAGTAAAGTTTATTCCTTTTTCCACCATTCTTTCACAATCCATGGCTAGCCGTATCCACGGTTGCCTTCCATACCAACACTTTCCAAGGAATTTATTATTTGACAACATAAAGTAAATTTCTTTTTTTTTTCATTTCGGGACCGGGCATCCCTATTACCGCCGTACTCTCGTGCAATGACAAGCGAATAAACACTCATCTTGAGAACAACACATCTAGCATGGAAAAATATTGGACACCCCCTACCGTTTCATGAGCGGTACGAGCACACAAAAGGGAAATTTATTTTGAAAATTAGAGATGGCACATACAAATTTGCTTAGAATGGCATGGAAATACCGCAGATAGGTAGGTATGGTGGACTCATAAGGCAAAACTGGGTTTAAGGATTTTTGGATGCACAAGTAGTATTTCTACTTAGTACAAGTGGAGTCTAGCAAATAGATTGAGAAGTAACCAACAAAGAAACTAAAATTCACATAAACGGGCATTAAACATAACTAACACCGAATAATGCACCATAAGTAGGATTTAATTTCATTGTATAACTATTGACTTTCGTACTTGCATAGGGAATCACAAACCTTAACACCCATATTCTTACTAAAGCATAATTACTCACTAACATGACTCAGATATCACTATCATCACGTCTCAAAACTATTACAAGGAATCAAGTTTAATTTGTCCAATGATCTTGATGAAAGTTTTTGTTATATCCCGCTTTAATATCTATCACTTTGGGACTAGTTTCATATATTGCCATTGCTTTTGACAAGCTCAAACAAATTTAAGTGAAGAACATGAGCATAAAAGTTTCATCTCTCAAAATAGTATAAGTGGAGCATGAGAGGATTTCTTCAAAACTTACTAACTCTCAAATTAATCTAAGTGAAGCATGATAGTATTTCTTCAAAATTTCAAAGCATACCATGCTCAAAAAGATATAAGTGAAGCACTAGAGCAATTCCAAAGCTCAAAAAATTTAAGTGAAGCATAAAGAGCAATTCTAACAAATCATAGCATAATTTTGGCTCTCTCAAATAGGTGTGTCCAGCAAGGATATTAGTGACAAACTAAAAATCAAATCAAGCAAAGAATCAAATAATACAAGACGCTCCAAGCAAAACACATGATATGTGACGAATAAAAATATAGCTCCAAGTAAAATATTGATGGTCGTTAGAAGAAAGAAGGGATGCCACTCGGGGCATCCCCAAGCTTAGTTGCTTGTTTCTCTTTGGATATATCTTGGGGGTGCTGTAGCATCCCCAAGCTTAGGCTCTTTTCACTCCTTATTCCTTCATCCATCGTGATCTCACCCAAAACTTCAATCACACAAAACTCAACAAAATCTTCGTGAGATCCGTTAGTATAATAAAGCAAATCACCACTTTAAGTACTGTTGTAAACGCATTCAAATTTTATTATTGCATTATAGATACTGTATTTTAACTTTACCATGGCTTATACCCTTCAATACAAACCATAGATTCATCAAAACAAGCACACAATGCAACGAAAACAGAATCTGTCTTAAACAGAACAGTCTGTTGTAATCTGTACTCTAACCATACTTCTGTAACTCTAAAAATTCTGAACAATTAGGACAACGTAAATAATTTGCATAGTAACACTGTGTTAAAATTTCAGCTCATTATCATGCTCAAGTAAAAAATGAAAATTCGTGCACTGGAGGCAAAGTTTCTGTTTCAGATCCAGCATTGTTTCTACTCATCTTATGAATCATCCTAAAGGCTTTACTTGGCACAAACACTAAATAAAACATAAAAACACAATCATAACAGAGGCATAATTGTGTCAACACTCAAAAACAGAAAGAAAAAGATGAAAATACTTTATTCATTGGGTTGCCTCCCAACAAGCGCTATCGTTTTACGCCCCTAGCTAGGCATAAGGCATAGATTCAAGTATTGTAATCTTTGGTTTTTGTAGAGGTATTTTTATCAAGAGGTTTTGCAAATAAAACCTGAAACACGTCATCCATAGAAACCTTAGCACTATCAAGTTATCCATCTACGTACCCTCTTTGATTCCCGGCCACAATCCAAGAATATTGTTGATTAACATCATTGAAAACTTGTTCGATCATATCTAAAACGGGGACTTTCTTTTTAATATTCTCATAAAAAAATTGATTATTTCCAAGCAGGTGTCTCAACATGTAATCACTATTGTAAAGGATCTCTCCAATTACCGGTTTTTCACGGCTCATACCAAAGAAATCGAAAATCTCCCTAGCTTCTCGTACTATGTGATCAAATTCATTCATGAGAACAAGGGTGGCTAACTTCCTAGCTTTGGGATCCTTTATGACGGGTAGCTCATAAAACAATCCTTGCAAGGTAGGATGGGTACGAATAAACCTATTTTCAAGTTTCAGAACTAGCGCTGAAATAGCTTCCGCATAAGTTATAGTTCTTTTAAGTATAGGAGTATCATCGAGAGTCAAATTTCCAACGCAATTGAAAAATTCTTGGATAGTTTCTTTTCCTATAACGTTCCCTTGACCCAAAACAAAAGTTTTAGCATCCAGATTACCAGAACGTCCAATATTAGGAGTCCTGCCATCATCTGTTTCTGCCATAGCAAAATCACTCATGATGACAAGCAAACAAGAGATCTGATGAGAAAAAGGTAAACGAAAAATAGGGCGAATAAAACGGCAAATTTGGTGAAGTGGGGGAGAGGAAAATGATACGTCCATTTTGCATCATGATTTCTTACTGCTATTTATTATGCTTTGTTGAATAATAATGCTTTAGGGAGTGATTCTAATTCCTTTTCTCTCATAATATGCAAGGTTTACACAAAGAGGGAGAATACCGGCAGCCGGAATTCTGGACCTGAAAAAAGCACATCAGAGATACCTATTCTGCACATCTCCAATGAAGCTGAAACTTTACGGAGATTATTTTTGGATTTAATAAAAATACTGGAGCAAAGAAGTACCGGAGGGGGCCACCCTGGTGGGCACAAGACACCAGGGCATGCCAGGCCCCCCCTAGGCGCGCCCTGGTGGGTTGTGCCCTCCTCGGCCCACCTCCGGTGCCCATCTTCTGGTATATAGGCTCTTTTGACCTAGAAAAAATAAGGAGAGGACTTTCGGGATGGAGCGCCGCGGTCTCGAGGCGGAACTTGGGCAGGAGCACTTTTGCCCTCCGGCGAGCGATTCCGCCGGGGGAACTTCCCTCCCGGAGGGGGAAATCGAAGCCATCGTCATCAGCAACACCCCTCTCATCTTTGGGAGGCCAATTTTCATCAACATCTTCAATAGCACCATCTTCTCTCAAACCCTAGTTCATCTCTTGTGTTCAATCTTTGTACCGAAACCTCAGACTGGTACCTGTGGGTGACTAGTAGTGTTGATTACATCTTGTAGTTGATTACTATATGGTTTATTTGTTGGAAGATTATATGTTTAGATCCATTATGCTATTCAATACCCCTCTGATCTTGAGCATGATTATTATTTGTGAGTAGTTACCTTTCTTCTTGAGGTGACGGGAGAAGTCATGTTGCAAGTAATCATGTGAATTTGATATGTGTTCGATATTTTGATGATATGTATGTTGTGATTCCCTTAGTGGTGTCATGTGAACGTCGACTACATGACACTTCACCATTCTTGGGCCTAAGGGAATGCATTGTGGAGTAGTTATTAGATGATGGGTTGCTAGAATGACAGAAGCTTAAACCCTAGTTTATGCGCTACTTCGTAAGGGGCTGATTTGGATCCAAACGTTTAATGCTATGGTTAGATTTTATCTTAATACTTTTCTCGTAGTTGCGGATGCTTGCAAGGGGGTTAATCATAAGTGGGAGGTTGTTCAAGTAAGAACAGCACCCAAGCACCGGTCCACCCACATATCAAATTATCAAAGTAGCGAACACAAATCAAACCAACATGATAAAAGTGACTAGATGAAATTCCCGTGTACCCTCAAGAACACTTTTCCTATTACTAGAGACTGTTCTGGCCTGTCCTTTGCCACAAAAGGATTGGGCTACCTTGCTGCACTTTATTTACTATTACCGTTACTTGCTCGTTACCAATTATCTTGCTATCAAACTATCTGTTACCTACAACTTCAGTGCTTGCAGAAATTACCTTGCTGAAAACCGCTTGTCCTTTCCTTCTGCTCCTCGTTGGTTTCGACACTCTTACTTATCGAAAGGACTACGATTGATCCCCTATACTTTTGGGTCATCAAGACTCTTTTCTAGCGCCGTTGCCAGGGAGTGAAGCGCTCTTGGTAAGTGGAAATCGGTAAGGAAAAACTTATACTACGTGCTGAAATTTATTGTTACTTGTTACTATGGAAAACAATCCTTTGAGGGGTTTGTTCTGGGTATCTTCACCTCGAACGGAACCACAATTAGTTTCCCCTCAACCTACTGCACCTACTGAAAATATTGGTTATGAAATTCCTTCGGGTATGGTAGAACAACTGCTTGCTAAACCTTATGCAGGAGATGGAACTGAACATCCTGATATGCACCTATCATATGTGAACGAAATTTGTGGATTATTTAAGCTTGCAGGTTTACCCGGAGATGAAGCTAAGAAGAAGGTTTTCCCTTTATCTTTGAAGGGAAAAGCATTGACATGGTATAGGTTGTGTGATGATCTTGGATCATGGAACTGGAATCGATTGCAATTGGAATTCCACCAAAAGTTTTATCCCATGCATCTAGTTCATCGTGAACGGAATTATATATATAATTTTTGGCCTCGTGAAGGAGAAAGTATCGCTCTAGCTTGGGGGAGGCTTAAGTCAATGTTATATTCATGCCCCAATCATGACATCCCGAGAGAAGTTATCATTCAAAATTTTTATGCTCGGCTTTCTCATAATGATCAATCCATGCTCGATACTTCTTGTGTTGGTTCTTTTATGAAGAAGACTATTGAATTCAAGTGGGATCTCTTAGAAAGAATTAAACGCAACTCTGAAGATTGGGAACTCGACGAAGGTAATGAGTCAGGTATAAAGCTTGAGTTTGATTGTGTTAAATCTTTTATGAATACCGATACTTTTCACAAGTTTAGTTCTAAATATGGACTTGACTCTGAGATAGTAGCCTCTTTCTGTGAAGCATTTGCTACTCACGTTGATCTCCCTAAGGAGAAGTGGTTTAAATATCATCCCCCTATTAAAGAAGAAATTAAAGAACCGGTCATAGCTAAAGATGAAACCATCAGTTACAATGTTGATCCAGTTGTGCCTACCGCTTATATTGAAAAACCACCTTTCCCTGTTAGGATAAAGGAACATGCTAAGGTATCAAATGTGGTTCCTAAGAGTAATATCAGAGCACCTAAGCCCCCTGAGCAAATTAAAGTAGAACCTAGTGTTTCTATGGTCAAAGATATCTTGGTAGAAAATATTGATGGGCATGTTATCTACTTATTTGATGAAGCTGCTAGAATTGCCAAACCTGATGAAAAAGATAAACATAGACCCATAGAGGGCATGCCTGTTGTCTCAGTCGAAATAGGAGATCATTGCTATCATGGTTTATGTGATTTGGGTGCTAGTGTGAGTGCTATCCCTTTTACCTTATACCAAAATTATGAATGAAATAGCACCTGCTGAAATAGAAGACATTGATGTTACTATTAAACTTGCTAATAGAGACACCATCACACCACTTGGGATTGTTAGAGATGTTGAAGTCTTGTGTGGGAAAGTAAAATAACCTACTGATTTTCTAGTTCTAGGTTCCCCTCAAGATGACTTTTGTCCCATTATCTTTGGTAGATGTTTTTTGAGCACCGTCAATGCTAAGATAGATTGTGAAAAACAAACTGTCGGTGTCAGTTTTGGTGGTGTGTCTCATGAGTTTAATTTTTCCTAGTTTAGTAGACAACCTCGTGATAGAGCGTTATCTAGTAAGGATGAAATAATTGGTCTTGCTTCTATTGCCGTGCCTCCTACTGATCCATTAGAACAATATTTGCTTGACCATGAAAATGATATGCACTTGCGTGAAAGAAATGAAATAGATAAAAATTTCTTTGAACAACAACCTCTCCTGAAACACAATTTGCCTGTTGAAACTCTTGGGGGTCCTCCTCCACCTAAAGGTGATCCTGTGTTTGAATTAAAGCAATTGCCTGACACTTTGAAGTATGCTTATCTTGATGAGAAAAAGATATATCCTGTTATTATTAGCGCTAACCTTTCAAAACATGAAGAAGAAAGATTATTAAAAGTTCTAAGGAAGCACCGGGCTGCTATTGGATATACTCTTGTTGATCTTAAGGGCATTAGTCCCACTCTATGTCACCACAAGATTAATATGGAACCTGATGCTAAACCCGTTGTTGATCATCAACAACGATTAAATCCTAAGATGAAAGAAGCGGTAAGAACTAAAATATTAAAGCTTCTAGAAGCATGTATAATCTATCCCATAGCTGATTGTAGATGGGTAAGTCCCGTTCATTGTGTCCCTAAGAAAGGAGGTATTACCGTTGTCCCTAATGATAAAAATGAACTCATTCCACAAAGAATTATTACTGGCTATAGAATGGTAATTGATTTTAGAAAATTAAATAAAGCTACTAGAAAAGATCATTACCCTCTTCCTTTCATTGATCAAATGCTAGAAACATTATATAAGCACACACACTTTTGTTTCCGGGATGGATATTCTGGTTTCTCTCAAATACGTGTGTCATAATCTGATCAAGAGAAAACCACCTTTACTTGCCCTTTTGGAACCTATGCTTATAGGCGTATGCCTTTTGGTTTATGCAATGCACCTGCTACCTTTCAAAGATGTATGACTGCTATATTCTCTGATTTTTATGAAAAGATTGTGGAGGTTTTCATGGATGATTTTTCCGTTTACGGAACTTCTTTTGATGATTGCTTAAGCAACCTTGATCGAGTTTTGCAGAGATGTGAACAAACTAATCTTGGCTTGAATTGGGAGAAGTGCCACTTTATGGTTAATGAAGGTATTGTCTTGGGGCATAAAATATCTGAACGAGGTATTGAGGTGGATAAGGCTAAAGTTGATGCAATTGAGAAAATGCTATGTCCTAAAGATATTAAAGGTATTCGAAGTTTCCTTGGTCTTGCTGATTTCTATAGGAGGTTCATTAAAGACTTCTCTAAAACTTCTAGGCCTCTTTCTAATCTTTTGCAAAAGGATATTCCTTTTGTTTTTGATGATGATTGTGTGGAAGCCTTTGAAACACTCAAGAAGGCCTTAACCTCTGTACCTATCGTTCAACCACCTGATTGGAACTTGCCTTTTGAAATTATGTGTGATGCTAGTGATTATGCTGTTGGTGTTGTTCTAGGATAAAGAGTTGATAAGAAATTGAATGTTATCCATTATGCTAGCAAAACTCTAGACAGTGCTCAATGGAATTATGCTACTACTGAAAAATAATTTTTAGTAGTTGTGTTTGCTTGTGATAAATTTAGATCCTACATTGTTGACTCCAAAGTTATTGTTCACACCGATCATGCTGCTATAAAATATCTTATGGAAAAGAAAGATGCTAAACCTAGACTTATTAGGTGGGTTCTTGACGTGCTTGGACTGCGTCGGTATTTCCCCAAAGAGGAAGGGATGATGCAGCACAGCGACGGTAAGTATTTCCCTTAGTTATGAAACCAAGGTATCGAACCAGTAGGAGGATCACGCAACACTATGTAAACAACACCTGCACACAAACAACAAATACTTCCAATCCGACGCGAAAGAGAGGTTGTCAATCTCTCTACGGTAATAAGATAGATTAGGTAATGATAGATAGGAGAGATAGATCTCTCAAGAACACAAAATAAAAAGGGCAAATAAAATATGCAACAATATGTTTTTGGGTTTTTGGTTTTGTAGATCTGAAAACAAAGATTGCAAAAAACATAGACCAGAAAGCAATATGATGGAAAAGTAGACCCGGGGGCCGTAGGGTTCACTAGTGGCTTCTCTCATGAGTATAGCGCACGGTGGGTGAACAAATTACTGTTGGGCAATTGATAGAAAATCGAATAGTCATGACGATATCCAAGGCGATGATCATTATATAGGCATCACGTCCAAGATAGATAGACCGACTCCTGCCTGCATCTACCTCTATTACTCCACACATCGACCGCTATCCAGCATGCATCTAGTGTATTAAGTTCATGGAAAAACGGAGTAATGCAATAGGAACGATGACATGATGTAGACAAGATCTATTCATGTAGGAATAGACCCCGTCTTGTAATTCTTAATAGCAACGATACGTGCGTGTCTTGCTGCCCCTTCTGTCACTGGGAAAGAACACCGCAAGATCGAACCCATCACAAAGCACCTCTTCCCATGGCAAGAAAAACCGATCTACTCGGCCTAACTAAACCAAAGATTCGGAGAAGAAATACGAGGCTATAAGCAATCATGCATATAAGAGATCAAAGAAGACTCAAATAATATTCATGGATAAAAACTGATCATGAACTCAAAATTCATCGGATCCCAACAAACACACCGCAAAAGTTTACATCAAATAGATCTCCAAGAGACCATTGTATTGAGAATCATAAGAGAGAGAGAACAAGCCATCTAGCTACTGCCTACGGACCCATAGGTCTATGGTGGACTACTCACGCATCATCGGAGAGGCACCTATGAGGAAGACGAACCCCTCCATGGTGGTGTTTAGATTGGATCTCGCGGTTCTAGAACTTGCAGCGGATGGAATTGTGTTTCGTCGACTCCTCTAGGGTTTTCCGAATATTTGAGAATTTATAGGCATCAGAGGCGGTGCGGAAGAGGGCCGAGGAGGGCACAACCCATCAGGGCACGCCGGGGCCCCCCTGGCGCGCCCTGGTGGGTTGTGCTCTCCACAGCCCACCTCTCCGGCAGTTGTTTGGCCCACTGGGTGTCTTCTGGTCCAGAAAAAATCTCCAAAAAGTTTCGTCGCGATTGGACTCCGTTTGGTATTGATTTTCTACGAAGTAAAAAACAAGCGAAAACAACAACTGGCACTTTGGCACTATGTCAATAGGTTAGTCCCAAAAAATGATATAAAGTTGTAATAAAATGATTGTAAAACATCCAAGAATGATAATATAACAACATGGAACAAGCAAAAATTATAGATACGTTGGAGACGTATCAGCATCCCCAAGCTTAATTCCTACTCGTCCTCGAGTAGGTAAATGATAAAAACAAGATTTTTGATGTGGAATGCTGCCTAACATGTTCATCATATTCTTTTCTTTTGTATAGCATGGACATTTGGACTTATAATGATTCAAAGCAATAGTCTAGTTTTAACATAATGACTTCAATACTCAAGCATGTCAACAAGCAACCATGTCTTTCAAAATATCGACACTAAAGAAAGTTATCCCTAGCCCATCATGCTCAATCATTGATCCTTTCATGAAACACACTCAATTATTAGCTATGCCCAATGCTCAAGTACGATCATAGTGCCCCCTAGTTGGTGCTTATAAGAGAAGATGGAGACTCAAAGTAAAAAAAAATGCATAAAGTAAATAGATAGGCCCTTCGCAGAGGGAAGTAGGAATTTGTAGAGGTGCCAGAGCTCAAGGTTTAAATTGAGAGAGAGAAAAAATATTTTGGGTGGCATGCTTTTCCTGTCAACGAAAACGACAAAGTAGCTCACAATACTTTCCATGCTAGATATATCATAGGCGGTTCCCAAACAGAAAATAAAGTTTATTCCTTTTTCCACCAAACTTTCACTTTCCATGGCGGGCCGTATCCACGGTTGCCTTCTATACAAACACTTTTCAAGGAATTTATTATTTGACAACATAAAGTAAACATTTTTTCTTTTTCATTTCGGGAATGGGCATCCCTATTACTGCCGCACTCTCGTGCAATGACAAGTGAATAAAAACTCATCTTGAGAATAACACATCTAGCATGGAAAAATATTGGACACTCCCCACCGTTTCATGAGCGGTACGGGCACACAAAAAGAGAAAAAATATTTTGAAAATTTAGAGATGGCACATACAAATTTGCTTGGAACGGCATGGAAATACCGCATATAGGTAGGTATGGTGGACTCATAAGGCAAAACTTGGTTTAAGGATTTTGGATGCACAAGTAGTATTTCTACTTAGTACAAATGAAGGCTAGCAAATAGATTGGGAAGCAACCAAACCAAGAAACGAAAAATCACATAAGTGAGCATTGAACATAACTAACACCGAATAATGCACCACAAGTAGGATGTAACTTCATTGCATAACTATTGACTTTCGTGCATGCATAGGGAATCACAAACCTTAACACCAATATTCCTACTAAGCATAATTACTCACTAACATGACTCACATATTACTATCATCATGTTTCAAAACTATTACAAGGAATCAAGTTTAATTTGTCCAATGATCTTCATGAAAGTTTTTATTATATCATCCTTGGATATCTATCACTTTGGGGCTAGTTTCATATATTGCCATTGCTTTTTGGCAAGCTCAAACAATTTTAAGTGAAGCACATGAGCATAAAGATTTCATCCCTCAAAAAGGTATAAGTGAAGCATGAGAGGATTTCTTCAAAATTTAACTACTCTCAAATTAATCTAAGTGAAGCATGAGAGTATTTCTACAAAAGTTTCCAAGCACACCGTGCTCAAAAAGATATAAGTGAAGCACTAGAGCAATTCTATGGCTCAAAAAGTTTAAGTGAAGCACATAGAGCAATTCTAACAAATCATAGCATGATTTTGGCTTTCTCAAATAGGTGTGTACAGCAAGGATACAAAGGAAAAACTAACAAACAAAGCAAGCAAAGATACAAGACGCTCCAAGCAAAACACATGATATGTGACGAATAAAAATATAGCTCCAAGTAAAATACCGATGGTCGTTAGAAGAAAGAGAGGATGCCACTCGAGGGCATCCCCAAGCTTAGTTGCTTGTTTATCTTTGGATATATCTTGGGGGTGCGGTAGCATCCCCATGCTTAGGCTTTTGCTACTCCTTATTCCTTCATCCATCTTGATCTCACCCAAAACTTGAAAACTTCAATCACACAAAACTTAACAAAATCTTCGTGAGATCCGTTAGTATAACAAAGCAAATCACTAATTTAGGTACTGTTGCAAACCCATTAAAATTTTATAATTGCATTATACCTACTGTATTTTAACTTTACCATGGCTTATACCCCCCAATACAAACCATAGATTCATCAAAACAAGCACACAATGCAACGAAAACAGAATCTGTCTTAAGCAGAACAGTCTGTAGTAATCTGTACTATAGCCATACTTGTGTAACTCTAAAAATTCTGAAAAATTAAGACAACGTAAGGAATTTGTATATAAACACTGTGTTAAAATTTCATCTCAATATCACGTTCCAGCTAAAAATTAAAATTCATATACTGGACGCAAAGGTTCTGTTTCAGATTCAGCATCACTTCTACTCATCCTATGAATCATCCTAACGGTTCTACTTGGCACAAACACTAAATAAACCATAAAAACACAATCATAACAGAGGCATAATTGTGTCAACACTCAAAAACAGAAAGTAAAAAAGCAAAAAATTATCTATTCATTGGGTTGCCTCCCAACAAGCGCTATCGTTTTACGCCCCTAGCTAGGCATATTGGATAGATTCAAGTATTGTCATCTTTAGTTTTGGATCCATAGGATGCCCTCATGATTGATTCATATGGTGGCTTAATTCTTGTTCTAGGAAAGTGTTCCATACCCTTTCTCAAGGGAAATTGAAAACGAATATTGCCTTCTTTCATATCAATCACGGCACCTATAGTGCGTAAAAACGGTCTACCAAGTATAATGGGACAAGACGGATTGCAATCAATATCAAGCACAATAAAATCAATGGGCACATAATTCCTATTTGCAAGAATAAGAACATCATTAATTCTTCCCAAAGGTTTTTTAATAGTAGAATTCGCCAAGTGCAAATTAAGAGAACATTCTTCAATATTGGTAAGACCAAGCACGTCATATAGAGATTTCGGAATCGTGGAAACACTAGCACCCAAATCACACAAAGCAAAGCATTCATAATTTTTAGTCTTGACCTTGATGGTAGGTTCCCACTCATCATGTAATTTTCTAGGGATAGAAATCTCCAACTCCAACTTTTCTTCAAAAGATTTCATCATGGCACCAACGATATGTTTACTAAAAGCTTTATTTTGCTCATAAGCATGGGGTGAATTCAACATAGATTTCAACAAAGAAATACATTAAATCATAGATCAACTATCATAGTTAAAATCTTTGCAATCCAAGATAGTGGGCACATCACTAGTTAAAGTTTTGACCTCTTCAAACCCACTTTTATCAAAATTTTCATCAAGATTTTCACCCTCCAAATTATTGGGACGCCTTATAGATAAAGTTGACTCTACTTCTGTCCCTTCATTATCAATTTTAATATTACTAAACATGGAATCAATAGAATAAACACCAATCACTTTAAGATCTTCATCGTTTTTATAACGGCAGTCACTAGAAGACGATTTTTCTAAGATTTCTCTTTTAGCTCTAAGCATAGCAGTTCTTTTCTTACTTTCATCCATAGAGACATATAAAGCTTTAATAGATTCATCAATCTTAGGCACAAAAGCTTTCAATTTGAGATTTTCAACATCATGAGAAATTCTATCAATGCTTCTAGACATATCATCAATCTTATTCAACTTTTCTTCTATCATAGTATTGAAAACCTTTTGCGCATTGATAAATTCTTTAATATTACTCTCAAGATCAGAGGTGTTCCTATTATTATTGTAAGAGGAATTACCATAGGAATTACCATAATTATTAGAGGAATTTCCAGGAAAAGGCCTAGGATTAAAATTACCTCTATAAGCATTGTTATTGAAATTGTTGCGCGAGACAAAATTCACATCTACGGATTCACTATTTTGCTCAATCAAGGTAGACAAAGGCACATCATTAAGATCAATAGGATCATTTTTACTAGCAACCAATTTCATCAAAGCATCAACTTTATCACTCAAAGTACTAATTTCCTCTACCGAATTAACTTTTTTACTAGTAGGTGCTCTTTCGGTATGCCATTGAGAATAATTAGCCATGATATTATCTAGCAATTTAGTAGCTTCACCCAAAGTAATCTCCATAAAAGTACCACCCGCGGCGGAATCTAAAAGATTTCTAGAGACAAAATTCAATCCCGCATAAATTTTTTGTATGATCATCCAAAGATTTAAACCATGAGTAGGACAATTTCTTAGCATCAACTTCATTCTTTCCCAAGATTGTGCAACATGTTCATGCTCAAGTTGCTTAAAATTCATGATTTGCGTCCTAAGGGAAATAATTTTCGCGGGAGGAAAATACTTAGTGATAAAAGCATCCTTGCATTTATTACAAGAATCGATACTATTGCGAGGCAAAGAGGAAAACCAAATTTTAGCACGATCTCGCAAGGAAAAAGGAAATAGTTTCAACTTCACAATATCATTGTCCACATCTTTTTTATTTTGCATGTCACACAATTCAACGAACGTGTTTAGATGGGATGCGGCATCCTCATTAGGATTACCGGCAAATTGATCTTTCATGACAAGATTCAACAAAGCGGCATTAATATCACAAGACTCCACATTAATGGCGGGAGGAGCAATAGGCGTACTAATAAAATCATTGTTATTAGTATTGGAAAAATCACACAACTTGGTATTCTCTTGAGTCATCGTGACTACTCAAACAAGATTGCAAGCAAGGAAGAGATCCGGCAAGAAAAAGGGCAAACGAAAAAGAGGGCGAAGAAAACGGCAAATTGGTGAAGTGGGGGAGAGGAAAACGAGAGGCAAATGGCAAATAATGTAATTGCAAGGAGATGAGATTTGTGATTAGGAACCTGGTAGATGATGATGGAGTCCCCTCGGCGCCTATGATAGGCACGTAAAAGAGACCGCTTCCTCCCCGGCAACGGCGCCAGAAATTCCTTTGACGTGCTTGGACTACGTCGGTATTTCCCCAAAGAGGAAGGGATGATGCAGCACATCGACGGTAAGTATTTCCCTTAGATATGAAACCAAGGTTATCGAACCAGTAGGAGGATCACCACCACCCAATAAGCAGCACCTGCACACAAATAATAAATACTTGCAACCCGACGCGAAAGAGAGGTTGTCAATCTCTCTACGGTAATAAGATAGATTAGGTAATGATAGATAGGAGAGATAGATCTCTCAAGAACACAAAATAAAAAGGGCAAATAAAATATGCAGCAATATGTTTTTGGGTTTTTGGTTTTGTAGATCTGAAAACAAAGATTGCAAAAAACATAGATCGGAAAGCAATATGATGGAAAAGTAGACCCGGGGGCCATAGGGTTCACTAGTGGCTTCTCTCATGAGTATAGCGCACGGTGGGTGAACAAATTACTGTTGGGCAATTGATAGAAAATCAAATAGTCATGACGATATCCAAGGCGATGATCATTATATAGGCATCACGTCCAAGATAGATAGACCGACTCCTGCCTGCATCTACCTCTATTACTCCACACATCGACCGCTATCCAGCATGCATCTAGTGTATTAAGTTCATGGAAAAATGGAGTAATGCAATAAGAACGATGACATGATGTAGACAAGATCTATTCATGTAGGAATATACCCCATCTTGTTATCCTTAATAGCAACAATACATGTGTGTCTTGCTGCCCCTTCTGTCACTGGGAAAGAACACCGCAAGATCGAACCCATCACAAAGCACCTCTTCCCATGGCAAGAAAAATCGATCTAGTCGGCCTAACTAAAACAAAGATTCGGAGAAGAAATACGAGGCTATAAGCAATCATGCATATAAGAGATCAAAGAAGACTCAAATAATATTCATGGATAGAAACTGATCATGAACTCAAAATTCATCGGATCCCAACAAACACACCGCAAAAGTTTACATCAAATAGATCTCCAAGAGACCATTGTATTGAGAATCATAAGAGAGAGAGAAGAAGCCATCTAGCTACTGCCTACGGACCCGTAGGTCTATGGTGGACTACTCACGCATCATCGGAGAGGCACCTATGAGGAAGATGAACCCCTCCGTGATGGTGTTTAGATTGGATCTCACGGTTCTGGAACTTGCGGCGGCTGGAATTGTGTTTCGTCGACTCCCCTAGGGTTTTCTGAATATTTGAGAATTTATAGGCATCAGAGGCGGTGCGTAAGAGGGCCGGGGAGGGCACAACCCATCAGGGCGCGCCGGGGCCCCCCTGGCGCGCCCTGATGGGTTGTGCTCTCCACAGCCCACCTCTCCGGCAGTTGTTTGGCCCACTGGGTGTCTTCTGGTCCAGAAAAAATCTCCAAAAAATTTCGTCGTGATTGGACTCCGTTTGGTATTGATTTTCTGCGAAGTAAAAAACAAGCAAAAACAACAACTGGCACTTTGGCACTATGTCAATAGGCTAGTCCCAAAAAATGATATAAAGTTGTAATAAAATGATTGTAAAACATTCAAGAATGATAATATAACAGCATGGAACAAGCAAAAATTATAGATACGTTGGAGACGTATCAGTTCTCTTGCTTCAAGAATTTGACTTGCATATCATTGATAGGAAGGGAGCTGAGAAATCCGTAGCTGATAACTTGTCTAGGTTAGAAAATATTCTTGATGACCCACTACCTATTTGTAAGAGCACATTTTTCCATGTGTGGTTTTGGTAATTGATGACATCCCTATGGACTAATGGTTGCCTTGAGTTATATTCGAAGGATTTGTCCATAGGCGCTTCTTGAAGGCCATCTGTTGGTTTCAAGGAGTTTATATGGTGACCAAGGTGGTATTCAAGGTGTTATCCAAAGATTGGTGATGTAAGAGTTGAGCTTACTGCAAGCATGTCTTGAAGAAGAAGATTGTGTGAGCATTCATGTTTACCTTCAAGACATCATCTTTATGAAGAGAGAAGATAAGATACAAGGTTGATCAAGACTAAGTCAAAGAGTGAATCAAGCTGATCAACACACAAAGCGTACAAAGATGTACCAAGAGGGATCAAGTGATCCCATGGTATGGTAAGCATTGTCCATTATGCTTTGTGTACTAACCCATGGTCTACGTGAGAGTTCTATGTGGGGTTAGGTATATTTCCATGGGATTGCATCAAGAGGAAGATCCCATACAGCCCATGGAAGATGACATCAAGTGGTGATCGTCATCAAGGTTGCGGTGTGCAAGCTCAAGTAAAGCCTCACGGAGAGATCATGCTTGAAGCTTGCCGCCCATTGTGGTGACAATGGACTTGTGAAGATGTGCCGAAGAGTGGCTCTCCCATAGTGGAGTATGGGGGAGCAATCTACTAGTCTTCATTGAGCCGATGCAATCAAGAAAGGTGGTCCATCTTGAGGAGGACAAGATCGTCATCATCTAGCTCAAGTGGACTATGCGCAAGGCAAAGGTTTGAACTTGATAGGGTTTTCTATTTTACCGGTCTCATGATGGTAGTTGGGAGACCGGGTTATAGGATCGATAGCCGTACTATCAAGGGGGGCTCTCAAGTGAGTAACTTGATCGTATCGTTCGTTGAGAGCTCAAACCATTGCATTCTTGGCGTCATCATCTTTCTTGGTTCTTGGTTGGCTTTTCTCTATGTGGGTTCTTGAGCTTATGGTCAGCTTCATGACAAGCTCAAGTTCATCGAAAACGGAGTCCATATGCATTTTCTATGATGTTTTCGATGTTGGAGTTTTTGCCGGTTCTTCATTGATAGAGGTTTCACATCTCTATATCATTAGCATCGAAAGCTCTTGTCGTCCTGAATCCAACAAGCTTGAGTTTGCTCAATTCGGAGCTCATATGCGAAGGTTATGGCAGTTCTGGTTTTACTATTTCCATCTGGTTGCTTGGGTTCTTTGTTACTCTCCCGCGGTAGTACCGTTCTGGCTAGCGCGGTAGTACCTCTTATAGCCGGTACTACCGCCCGTGCCAGCGGTAGTACCGCTGGGCGGCTCTGGCGCCATACGTGGGGCACCAGACAGCTTCTTGCCTGGTGTCTGGTACCCCGCGCCACCAGAGCGGTAGTAACAAGTGGTACTACCGCTGCCCCCTACTACTGCTAAAATCTACGTGCGGGCGGTTGTACCGCTCCCAGGGGCGGTACTACCGCTTGTGTGTGGGCTGTGGGGGTAACGTTTGGATTTCCCCCCACTTATTTAAGGGGGTCTTCTTTCCCAATGGTTCTTATCCTTTGAGCTCAAGTTCGCCCCCCATTGTTGACCTTCTTTGAGCTTGCTAACTCTCAATCCCTCCAATGATTCTTGCTAGTTCTTGAGGGAAAAGGGAGAGGAGATCTAGATCCAAATTTCCACCAATCACTTTCTCCTCTATGTGAGGGGAACCCCTTGGATCTAGATCTTGGAGTTCTTCGTGTTCTTCTTTGTTCTTCCTCTCATTTTCCTCCATAGCATTAGTTGTTGTGGTGGGATTTGGGAGAGAAGGACTTGGGCACTCCGTGTGCCCTTGCCATTGCATTTGGTGCATAGGTTTGAGTTCTCCACGGTGATACGTGGAAGTGAAGTTTGAGAAGCTTATTACTCTTGGGTGTTTGAGCACCCTAGAGCTTGTTCCTCTTGGGTGCCTTGGCACCCTAGACGGTTGGTGGTGTCTCGGAGCTCAATCATTGTGGTGTAAAGCTCCGGGCAAGCGTCGGGGGTCTCTAATTAGGTTGTGGAGATTGCCCCGAGCAATTTGTACGGGTACCGGTGACCGCCCCCAAGGGTTGCCAAAGTGTACGGGTACCGGTGACCGCCCCCAAGGGTTGCCATTTGTACGGGTTCGGTGACCGCCCTCAAGGGTACCTTAGTGGAATCACAGCATCTTGCATTGTGCGAGGGCGTGAGGAGATTATGGTGGCCTTAGTGGCATCTTGGGGAGCATTGTGCCTCCACACCGCTCCGAACGGAGATTAGCATTCGCAAGGGTGTGAACTTCGGGATACATCGTCGTCTCCACGTGCCTCGGTTATCTCTTACCCGAGCCCTTTACTTATGCACTTTACTTTGTGATAGCCATATTGTTTCATGATTTATATCTTGCTATCACTTAGTTTTTTATCTTGCTTAGCATAAGTTGTTGGTGCACATAGGTGAGCCTAGTTGTTTTAGGTTTTGTGCTTGACATATTAAACGTTAGTTTTATTCTGCATTTGTTCAAGCCTAAACCGTAATTATTTTAAAGCGCCTATTCACCCCCCCCTAGGCGACATCCACATCCTTTCACTATTGATGATAGTTTCCCTGACGAACAGTTAGCTGCAATAAATGTTTCTCAAAACACTCCTTGATATGCTGATTATGCTAATTACATTGTCGCTAAATATATACCACCTAGCTTCACATACCAACAAAAGAAAAAAATTCTTCTATGATTTAAGACATTACTTTTGGGATGACACACATCTCTATAAAGAAGGAGTAGATGGTATTATTAGACGTTGTGTACCTGAGCATCAACAGGAACAAATCATACGGAAATGTCATTCCAAAGATTATGGAGGACATCATGCGGGAGATAGAACTGCTCACAAGGTATTGCAATCTGGGTTTTATTGGCCTACTCTCTTCAAGGATGCCCGTAAGTTTGTCTTGTCTTGTGATGAATGTCAAAGAATTGGTAATATCGGTAAGCGTCAGGAAATGCCTATGAATTATTCACTTGTTGTTGAACCATTTGACGTTTGGGGTTTTGATTATATGGGACCTTTTCCTCCCTCTAACGGGTACACTCATATTTTGGTTGTTATTGATTATGTCACTAAGTGGGTAGAAGCTATTCCAACTAGTAGTGCTGATCACCACACCTCCATTAAAATGCTTAAAGAAGTTATCTTCCCGAGGTTTGGAGTCCCTAGATACTTAATGACTGATGGTGGTTCACACTTTATCCATGGCGCTTTCCGTAAGATGCTTGCTAAATATGATGTTAACCATAGAATTGCATAACCCTATCATCCCCAATCTAGTGGTCAAGTTGAACTTAGCAATAGGGAAATAAAATTGATATTACAAAAAACTGTCAATAGGTCTTGTCGTGGTTTTGTCACGGCAGATGCCTGAAGGCTTAGGTTCGAGGCCATCGCTAAAGAGGTGGACTCAAAGGGGTTAAACGGGACAAGGGACACAAGTTTACCCAGGTTCGGCCCCTCACGGTGGAGGTAAAAGCCTACGTCCTGCTTATGCTGTATTAACTGGTGTATCGATTACAAGGGGCGGCTTGCTTGCCCTAACTCTCGATTGCTTGGTCTCTCTCGCCGTAAGGCGTCTCCCGCCGTAAGGTGTCTCTCGCCGTAAGGCTTCTCTGTCTTTCTTAACTTGTCTAACTTGCCGCAAGGGCTCACCCTTATATACATAGGTCGAGGCCTGGGCTTACAAGAGTCCGGGTCGGGTTATGCAACGTAACCGATCCTGGCTCCAACTCCCTAGTCTTACAGAACAAGTCATCTTATGGCGGCTTATACCTTCTGGCCCATGAGTCGCCTCCTGCCTCTTGGGCCTTGACCTCAGCCCATCTGGTAAGCCGCCATATGTCCTAGTCTTCATGTCTTGTCTTCCTCTTGGCCCACTTGGTAACCCGCCATGTGGTTTGGTCTCCGTCTTCTGGCCCACCTTATGGGTCTTGACTATGAACCGCCAAGCTGGTGACCGGGTCTTCAGTGAATCGCCAAGTCCTGGCCGGGTTATACTCCGGCCGGGTTATATCGCGGGGTTATATCCCTAACATTAGCCCCCAGGTTAGCTTGAATTTATTCATGCTAAGCTCCTGAAATAAGAATAAATATGTTAAGTGACCGGCTCGCTCCACTGGCCGGCTTTAATGAAGTAGTTCCTTTCAAAATCCGGGTTTCATGTGTACGAGCCGTCTTCTCAATCGTCTTGCTTGTCAGTGTCCTTCGAAGTAAAATTCTGGAATACAACACCCATATGCCATTGAGTCGGCCTCTAATACTCTCGGCGGGTCATCACCGCCGGGTTATAATCTTTGACGACGCCGGGTCATGTAATGTTGGTGACGCCGGGTCAAATAACCAGACTCCAGAATTAACATCTTGAACACTCTTTTCAATTTTGATATATCCTTATTACCTGTAGCCCCCAAGCTCCAAGTTTGTCCATGATGACTTGGCGCTTTGCAATAATATCTTTGACCGCGCAGCCCCCAAGTATCAGGTTGTCCTGCTTGCAGCAGCCTGGGACTTATAACTATCTTCTACCTTATAAAGCTTCAGCTGGTGTAGCCCCCAAGAGCCGGCTCTTCAGTATGTGACGGGCCGGGTCTTCAATGGGAACCTTATAGTCTTCTTGAACAACTGAATACTGTAGCCCCCAAGTGCCGGGTCGCATGCCTGCGACGACTTGGGACTTTAGAGAATTTGATCTGAGCGGTGTAGCCCCCGAGTGCCGGGTCAGTAATATGTACTGGGCCGGGACTTAGAAAAATATAGAAAGGCCGGCTCATCTCCTTGAGATAACAGGGTCTTGTTGATAATATACTGATTTCAAAACCAGCTTGCATTAGCCCCCAAGTGCCGTGGTGCATGCTTGCAGCGACATGGGACTTGCACACTTGATGTAAACCGGACTTGAATAATGTAGCCCCCAAGTGCCGGGTCGTCTGCCTGCGGCGACTCGGGACTGTATAAGAATAATATGACTCCTTGACCGTGGTTGTAACCCGGTGTCAATAGTGAAATCCCTGCTCGTGGTTGCGGTGCAACCCGGCAAATATATGCTTGAGAAATCCATGAGTGTTGTAGTATACTACAGAGCACTGGTTGAAGAAATCCAAGAGCCGGTCGATCTAGATAACCCGGCATTATAATCAATAGGGTGGCTCTTCAAGAATAGCCAGCCATGTCAGCTATTTAGTGTCTTTATTATGCTTGCAGAGGTTACGATGTAACCCGGTATGGCGGGCGGCTTGAAAAAGCACAAACTCGGAGAGGTTAACTTTCACAAACTTGCTTTAAAACTCAGGCTTTATCTTGTAAAGACTTAGGCATGATTGCCACTCATGTGCCGGCTCTCACATGGCACAGATTCGTCGTTTTAACCTTAACCAGCTCAGGGTCTTATTACGAGATTAACTGTCAAGAGACAAGTTCAGGGTCTCTAAAGATTGACTGTTAGGAGTACAACAATTTATAAAACCGACTCTTTGACAAGTTCAGTGTCTTATAGATTGACTGTCAAAAGAGAGGTAAATCATAACCCAGCTCTTGACAGTTCAGGGTCATACAGATTGACCGTCAAGAGACGTAAATCATAAGCCGACTCTTGACAGTTCAGGGTCATATAGATTGACGGTCAAGAGACGTAAATCATAATCCGGCTCTTGACAGTTCAGGGTCATATAGATTGACCGTCAAGAGTCATAAACCATAAGCCGGCTCTTGACAGTTCAGGGTCATATAGATTGACTGTCAAAGAGTCGTAAATCATAAGCCGGCTCTTGACAGTTCAGGGTCATATAGATTGACCGTCAAGAGACGTAAGTCATAAGCCGGCTCTTGACAGTTCAGGGTCATATAGATTGACTGTCAAAGAGTCGTAAATCATAAGCCGGCTCTTGACAGTTCAGGGTCATATAGATTGACTGTCAAGAGACGTAAATCATAAGCCGGCTCTTGACAGTTCAGGGTCATATAGATTGACTGTCAAAGAGTCGTAAATCATAGGCCGGCTCTTGACAGTTCAGGGTCATATAGATTGACTGTCAAAGAGTCGTAAATCATAAGCCGGCTCTTGACAGTTCAGGGTCATATAGATTGACTGTCAAAGAGAACGGCAGGTCACCTGTTGGAATGTGGCGGCAATCTCCAGGATCAGGTTTTATCTTCTTTGAAATAACGATCTTTGCCGAGTCATAACTGCATAGCCCCCAAGTCTTTAAGATGACTTGAGGAGTTGGCTTAATAATCTCCACTGAAGGTTGAAGTTGCCCATTGCGGGTTATAAATGGTCCCGTTTGAGGTGTTTTAGTAATCCTCGTTGAGGCGTTTCGGGTTCCTCTGATACCCTGACTGGTTATTCTGCCGCTGGCCTCCGCCGCGAGGCTGTTGATTATGACCTCCATGGTTGCCTTGACCCTGGTAACCGGACCCTGAGCCATCAGCATCAAAGCCGGCTTCTGAGCCGCCCGGACCTGAGCCGCCCGATGGGCCATCACCGTTATCACGATGCTGTTGAATGCTGTAATTCCGGAACTGTCGCATAGTATAGCAATCCCTCCATAGATGGTTTGCCGGCTTATTTGGCCGGGTGTGCTCTGGACAAGGTTGGCTGAGCCTTTCCTCCAGGTTGAAAGTAGTTTTTCCCTTGTTAAAAGACTGCTCGAAGTTCCCGTTGCCCTTAGCACGGTTGTTCCTGACGTTGGTGTTTGCCACCAGTTCTGACCCGCCATCTGGGTGCTTCCGCTTGCCATTGCTACCTTTCTTCCCCTGACCTGATTTCTCATTATCAGAGTCCGGGTCCTTCGTGTTATCAGAATCTGCGTACTTGGTGAGAGCCGCCATGAGCTCCCCCATGTCTTGGCATGAGCGTTTGAGCCGGCCAAGCTTCTGCTTCAAAGGCGTGAAGTGACAATTCTTTTCTAGAATCAAAACCGCCTGAGACGCCGTAATCTGCTCAGAAGAGTGGATGATTTCGGAGACCCGCCGGACCCAGTGATGAGCCGACTCGTCCTCACGCTGCACACAATGGTCCAAATCCACAATCGTCATGGGCTGCTTGCACGTTCCTTGAAAGTTTTTGATGAATTTCGCCCTTAACTCGGCCCAGGAATTAATGGTGTTGGGTGGCAAGCCCTTCAACCATGTACGAGCCGGCCCTTCCAGCATCATGATAAAATATTTGGCGCATACTGCATCACTGACGTCTAACATCTCCATGGCTAGTTCATAGCTTTCAATCCAAGCCTCCGGAGGTAAGTCAGCTGTATAATTGGTCACCTTACGAGGACCCTTGAAATCCTTCGGCAGACGCTCATTCCGCAGAGCCGGCACCAAACATGGCACTCCCACAGCCCTGGAAGTCGCCCCCACTCCTCCTGAGACGGAAGGTGCAACTATGGGTTCCTGATAAGCCGCCGCCGCTGCCAGAGCCGCCGCTTCTCGCTGTGCTTTTGCCTGATCCACCAGCGCCTGAGCATCCAGAGCCGCCCGATCAGTTTGCGGCGGGTTATGATGTCGTTCACTGCTAGAAACCGCCGACGACTCATAACGCCGGTTGTAGCTACGGCTGGGGATGGGGGTTGAGTGCACGCGACTCCGGCTGTAATTGTATTTCTCCTGCTGGGCTATCGCCGTTCGTAAGTATCCGATGGCATTCCGCACCTCCTCTGCATAAGGCGCCTCATCGGGAATTGGGATTGTATCAAGCCTGGTTGCCGCTGCCACCATGTTCTCCGCCGGGTTAGCATAATGACCCGGCGGCATTGGATAGAAAGGTGGCGGGTTTTGATTCCGTCGGGGCGGGTCTAGCTGCTGACGTTGAGCCGCCGCCCGGCTTCCAGGTATTTCCACCGTCCGGGTTACGGTCAAAGGTACATTCCGTCCCGTTCCTGGCGTGTTAAAAAGATTCCTAGCTTCATATTGCTCTGGCAAGCGGGATTGATGTCTCATGCGATAAACCGCCGCTGCTGACTGCTGCTCTAACTCAAAACGAAAAGCGTCCGCCTTAAGGCGTTCTGCCTCCGCATCCATCTGAGCCTTCAGCTCATTGATCTCCTGTTGGACTCCGGCCATCTGATCTTTCAACCTTGCGATCTCCGCGTTACGGGCCGCTTGGTTTTCAGCAGTGACCTCAGTCTCCATTAGGGTTGTAAACTCATTCATCAGATCCAGAAGAACCTGAGCCGGCGGCCTGCCAGCCCCAGACCCGGTCGCACCGGCGACTGTACCGCTCGGAGCCGCCGCGGAACCCGCCATAAAGACGGCAACGCGGTTTGGCGGCTCATTCTCCTCCGGCTCATGATACTCTGACTCGGGGTAAAGCTCATCGTAGCCCCCAGGTCCACCATTATGAAGCTGATAGATCGATTCCGTCTCTGCACTCGAGGACCCTTCCTCTGAGTAGACAAGAGTTTCCTCCTGTGACATAGAACTTTCAAGCTCCATGCCCTGAGTAATGCCAACGAAGACGTGCTTCTTGCCCGAGTTAACACGGACAGGTCTCGAAAGAATTGGTCTAAGAAACTAGATGATGCACTTTGGGCCTATAGAACAGCTTATAAAAATCCTATGGGTATGTCTCCATACAAAATGGTATATGGAAAAGCTTGTCATTTGCCTCTAGAATTAGAACATAAAGCATTTTGGTCAATTAAAGAACTCAATTATGATTTCAAACTTGCCGGTGAGAAGAGGCTATTTGATATTAGCTCACTAGATGAATGGAGAACCCAAGCCTATGAAAATGCCAAACTATTCAAAGAAAAAGTAAAAAGGTGGCATGACAAAAGAATCCAAAAGCGGGAATTCAAAATAGGAGACTATGTTCTTTTGTTCAACTCTCGTTTAAGATTTTTTGCAGGTAAGCTGCTCTCCAAATGGGAAGGACCATATATTATCGAAGAGGTTTATCGTTCTGGAGCTATCAAGATTAATAATGCCGAAGGTACTAACCCGAAGGTGGTCAATGGACAAAGAATTAAACACTACATCTCAGGTACGCCTATTAACGTTGAAAGAAATGTTATCCAAACCATGACACCGGAGGAACACATAAAAGAAACCTTCCGGAATACTCCAGAATTTTGAAAAGGAGGTACGTGATACGGTAAGTAAACGGACTCCGAAAAATCCACAAAAATATTTTTTGTCAGTTTTGGAATATTAGAAAATTTTGGAATTTAAGAAATAAACCGGAAGGTGATCGAGGTGAGCATGATACACCAGGGCGCGTCAGCCCTGCCAGGCGCGCCCTGGTGGGTTGTGCCCACCTCAGACACCTTCCCGACTCCGTTTTCCTTCCATATGCTTGTTTCCCAAGAATAAAAATTCTATATATATACCCCCGACTGTTTTGACGACCGCATCGCAGAAAAATCCTATGTTCTTGTTTCATGATGTTTTCTCGTCAGATCTAGATCTCCATGGCTCCACCAAGCTCCTCCAAGGACAAGTTCTTCGAGAAGGTCATCAACCCGTACTTGCTGAAGGTGATGAAGCACCCTCAAGTCATTAAGATGCGTGAGGGGGTGCTCCACATCCGTGATGTTCAGGGACCCAAGAGGACCGGAAGCATGGAGGCTAGGCTCGAGGTGGTGGAACAAGACATCTTCAAGTGCTAAAGGATGGTGGAGCGTGGACTTAGTGCCAATCACTCCATGATCACAGAATTCACCCGTGATCAGATGGTGGATGGCCAGCCTGTGAAGGATACCATCTCCACCCTCAACGAGCAAATCAATTTTCTGCAAAGTCAAGTTTATGATCTTCAAAACCAAGTTTTTGAATATGAAGCAAGATTTAAAGGTATGAGTTTAGCTGCCAGTTGCAGGACTCAGGGGACTCTTGCGTCAACTTTTGATGGTGAGCCCTTGCCTTGGAAGCTGGAGGACAAGCCTACCACATCATCACCACTGATACGTCTCCAATGTATCTATAATTTTTGATTGTTCCATGCTATTATATTATCTGTTTTGGATGTTTTATATGCATTAATATGCTATTTTATATTATTTTTGGGACTAACCTATTAATCTAGTGCCTAGTGCCAGTTTCTGTTTTTTCCTTGTTTTTGAGTATTGCAGATAAGGAATATCAAACGGAGTCCAAACGGAATAAAATCTTCGGAATGCTTTTTCTTGGACCAGAAGAAACGTACCAGACTTGGAGTTGAAGGCAGGAGACCTGCCGTGTGGCGACAAGCCACATGGGCGCGCCCTAGGGGGGGCCACGCCCCCCTGGCTTGTGGCCCCACGGCAGCTCTCCTAACCCTATTCTTTGGCCTATAAATTCCCAAATATTCCCCCAATACCAAAAAGAGCCACGAAAATACTTTTCCGCCGCCGGAAGCCTCTGTTCCCTTGAGATCCCATCTTGGAGCCTTTTTCGGTAATCTGCCGGAGGGGGATTCGATCACGGAGGGCATCTACATCAACTCCATTGCCCCTCCGATGATGCGTGAGTAGTTCACCTCAGACCTTCGGGTTCATAGCTAGTAGCTAGATGGCTTCTTCTCTCTCTATGTTCTTCAATACCATGTTTTCCATGATCTTCATGGGGATCTATCCGATGTAATACTTTTGTGCAGTGTGTTTGTCGAGATCCGATGAATTGTAGGTTTATGATCAGATTATCTATGAATATTATTTGAGTCTTTTCTGAATTCTTATATGCATGATTTCATATCTTTGTAAGTCTCTTAGAGTTATTGATTTGGTTTGGCCAACTAGATTGGTAATTCTTGTAATGGGAGAAGTGCTTAGTTTTGGGTTCAATCTTGCAGTGTCCTCACCCAGTGACAAAGTAGGGGTAGCGAGGCACGTATTGTATTGTTGCTATCGAGGATAAAAAGATGGGGTTTTCATCATATTGCTTGAGTTTATCCCTCTACATCATGTCATCTTACCTAATGCGTTACTCTGTTCTTCATGAACTTAATACTCTAGATGCAGGCAGGAGTCGGTCGATGTGTGGAGTAATAGTAGTAGATGCATAATCGTTTCGGTCTACTTGACACAGACGTGATGCCTATATGCATAATCATTGCCTTGGATGTCGTCATAACTATGCGCTTTTCTATCAATTGCTCGACAGTAATTTGTTCACCCACCGTACTATTTTCCTTCAAGAGAGAAGCCTCTAGTGAAACCTATGGCCCCCGGGTCTATTTTCCATATTATACTTTCAGATCTATAAACCAAAAATACCAAAAATACCTTGCTGCAATTTTATTTACTTTTCTTTTAGTTTTACTTTTGGCAATCATCTATATCTATCTCTATCAGATCTCATCCTTGCAAGTAACCGTGAAGGGATTGACAACCCCTTTATAGCGTTGGGTGCAAGTGTTTGATTGTTTGTGTAGGTGCAAATATTGGTGCCTTGCTTGTTCCTCCTACTGGATTGATACCTTGGTTCTCAACAAACTGAGGGAAATACTTATCTACTTCGCTGCATCACCCTTTCCTCTTCAAGGGAAAACCAACGCAAGCTCAAGAGGTAGCAAGCACCACCTTCTTCATCACCACCACCAAAGGAGACTTGAGCACATGGGTATGGGCACTCCCCTTGGCTTGAGCCAAGCTTGGGGGAGGTGCCCCGGTATCGTATCACCATCACTTTTATTCGCCTTTACCTATTTTAGTTCGATCTTTAGTTTTCCTTTGATTTAGTCGAATAAAAGTTTAGCATGATCTATTTTCGTGTGTTAGTTTCGTGGCCTATCTATCTATGTAATCGAGTAAGAGTTATATAATAAAGTTTAGTTTGAGTTTTTGCCTCTCTACTCTCTTGTTGCAATCAAAATAAAAGGAAAGAGAAATAAATGAAAAGGATCATATGCTAATCTTATGGTGAGTAATGACATCACATAAAGAAAAGTATAAGTAGTAAAATTTATTGGAGATTGACAAACACAGCATTGGTCAATGATGCAATTCATGAAATAATTAATAAGGGAAGAGAAGATTCACATGCAAATACACTATCTTGGACATCTTTTATGATTGTGAGCCCCCATTAAATATTATATGTCAAAATTGTTGACGTTGGACAAGGAAGACAACGTAATGATTTATGTTTGTTCATATCCACATAGAAGTTATATTGTCATAGATCCTTTAACATGTGGTGCTTGCTCAATATCTTTGCTAGCCAAAAATTCCGCACTAAGTAGAGATACTACTTGTGCATCCAAAAACCCAAACCCAAATTCATTCTTTGAGAGTCCACCATACCTACCTACGAATCGAATAAGATCCTTCAAGTAAGTTGTCATCGGTGCAATAAGGCAATAAAAATTGCTTCTAAAAGTGTTTTGATCAATTAGTGTAAGAGAAAATTGAGCGTCATACGAACTTATGATGGCAAAGTAATAAAAGCGACAGACTGCATAATAAAGGTTGCTATCATAGGGGGCAATATAGAGTGACGTTCTTTTACATTAAGGGATTGGGCATACAAATGAAAAAGCGCATGACAACCTTTGCTTCCCTGTGCGAAGGGACTATCTTTTACTTTTATGTATTTACTTTTATGCAAGAGTCAAAGTATTCTTCCCTATTCCTTTTTACTTTTCTATTGCAAGCTTCATGTGGTGAGGAAAGATCTAGGCACATATATCCAGTTGGATGTGAGTAGGCATGAGTTATTATTGTTGACATCACCCTTCACGTGAATACGTTGGGAGATGAAACTATAAGCCCCTATATTTCTATGTGTCCGGTTGAAACTTTTTGCTCATGGGTATGCTGTGAGTGTTAGCAATCATAGAAGACTAAATGATGGTTAAGTATGTGGACTTGCCAAAAGGCTCCGACATGAGACCCTTCCTGAAAATATAATGAATTGTAGTTGCAAAGTTGACTGAAAACATAGTTTGTTGGTTTTCAATAAGGTTTATGCTTTATACTTCTATGTTGTGATGAATTATTACTTGTTCATGAGAAGCTATATGATGAAAGTATATGAATAAGTTTTATGTTAGAATTTGTTGTTGTTATGATAATAAGCATGATGCTTCTATGTCCGTATTTTGTTTTTATCGACACCTCTCTCTCAAACCATGTGGACATGCTTTTCAATCTCGGTTTTGCTTGAGGACAAGCGAAGTCTAAGCTTGGGGGAGTTGATACGTCCATTTTGCATCATGATTTCTTACTATTATTTATTATGCTTTGTTGAATAATAATTCTTTAGGGAGTGATTCTAATGCCTTTTCTCTTATAATATGCAAGGTTTACACAAAGAGGGAGAATACCGGCAGCTGGAATTCTGGACCTGAAAAAAGCACATCAGAGATACCTATTCTGCACATCTCCAATGAAGCTGAAACTTTAGGGAGATTATTTTTGGACTTAATAAAAAATATCGAAGCAAAGAACTACCGGAGGGGGCCACCCTGGTGGGCACAAGACACCAGGGCGCGCCAGGCCCCCCCAGGCGCGCCCTGGTGGGTTGTGCCCTCTTCGGCCCACCTCCGGTGCCCATCTTCAGGTATATAGGCTCTTTTGACCTAGAAAAAATAAGGAGAGGACTTTCGGGACGGAGCGCCGCCGTCTTGAGGCGGAACTTGGGCAGGAGCACTTTTGCCCTCCGGCGGAGCGATTCTGCCGGGGGAACTTCCCCCCCGGAGGGGGAAATTGAAGCCATCGTTATCACCAACACCTCTCTCATCTTTGGGAGGCCAATCTTCATCAACATCTTCAACAACACCATCTCCTCTCAAACCCTAGTTCATCTCTTGTCAATCTTTGTACCGGAACCTCAGATTGGTACCTGTGGGTGACTAGTAGTGTTGATTACATCTTGTAGTTGATTACTATATGGTTTATTTGGTGGAAGATTATATGTTCAGATCCATTATGCTATTCAGTACCCCTCTGATCTTGAGCATGATTATTATTTGTGAGTAGTTACCTTTGCTCTTGAGGTCACGGGAGAAGTCATGTTGCAAATAATCATGTGAATTTGATATATGTTCAATATTTTGATGATATGTATGTTGTGATTCCCTTAGTGGTGTCATGTGAACGACGACTACATGACACTTCACCATTCTTGGGCCTAAGGGAATGCATTGTGGAGTAGTTATTAGATGATGGGTTGCTAGAGTGACAGAAGCTTAAACCCTAGTTTATGCGCTACTTCGTAAGGGGCTGATTTGGATCCAAACGTTTAATGCTATGGTTAGATTTTATCTTAATACTTCTCTCATAGTTGCGAATGCTTGCGAGGGGGTTAATCATAAGTGGGAGGTTTTTCAAGTAAGAACAGCACCCAAGCACCGGTCCACCCACATATCAAATTATCAAAGTAGCGAACACAAATCAGACCAACATGATAAAAGTGACTAGATGAAATTCCCGTGTACCCTCAAGAACACTTTGCCTAGTACTAGGGACTATTCTGGCCTGTCCTTTGCCACAAAAGGATTAGGCTACCTTGCTGCACTTTATTTACCGTTACCGTTACTTGCTCGGTACCAATTATCTTGCTATCAAACTACCTGTTATCTACAATTTCAGTGCTTGCAGAAATTACCTTGCTGAAAACTGCTTGTCATTTCCTTCTGCTCCTCGTTGGGTTCGACACTCTTACTTATTGAAAGTACTACGATTGATCCCCTATACTTGTGGGTCATCAGAAAATGAGAGGCAAATGGCAAATAATGTAATTGCAAGGATATGAGATTTGTGATTAGGAACTTGATAGATGTTGATGGTGTCTCCTCGGCGCCAGAGAGTGGCACGAAGAAGAGACCGCTTCCTCCCCGGCAACGGCGCCACAAATTCCTTAGACGTGGCTTGAGACTGCGTCGGTATTTCCCCAAAGAGGAAGGGATGATGCAGCACATCGACACTAAGTATTTCCCTTAGTTATGAAACCAAGGTATCAAACCAGTAGGAGGATCACGCAACACTATGTAAATAGCACCTGCACACAAAGAACAAATACTTGCAACCCGACGCGAAAGAGAGGTTGTCAATCTCTCCACGGTAAAAAGATAGATTAGGTTGTGATAGATTGGATAGATAGATCTCTCAAGAACACAAAATAAAAGAGGCAAATAAAAAGTGCATCAAGGTATTTTTGGGTTTTTGCAATAATAGATCTGAAAACAAAAGCGGCAAAAAGATAGATCGGAAAGCAATATGTTGGAAAAGTAGACCCGGGGGCCGTAGGATTCACTAGTGGCTTCTCTCATGAGTATAGCACACGGTGGGTGAACAAATTACTGTTGGGCAATTGATAGAAGATCAAATAATCATGACGATATCCAAGGCGATTATCATTGTATAGGCATCACGTCCAAGATTAGTAGACCGAAACGATTCTGCATCTACTACTATTACTCCACACATCGATCGCTATCAGCATGCATCTAGTGTATTAAGTTCATGGAAAAATGGAGTAATGCAATAAGAATGGTGACATGATGTAGACAAGATCTATTCATGTAGGTATAGACCCCATCTTGTTATCCTTAATAGCAACGATACATGCATTCCTCGCTGCCCCTTCTGTCACTGGGAGAGGACACCGCAAGATCGAACCCATCACAACGCACCTCTTCCCATGGCAAGAAAAATCGATCTAGTTGGCCTAACTAAACCAAAGATTCAAAGAAGAAATATGAGGCTATAAGTAATCATGCATATAAGAGATCAAAGAAGACTCAAATAATATTCATGGATAGAAACTCATCATGAACTCAAAATTCATCGGATCCCAACAAACACACCGCAAAAAGTTTACATCAAATAGATCTCCAAGAGACCATTGTATTGAGAATCAAAAGAGAGAGAGGAAGCCATCTAGCTACTGCCTACGGACCCGTAGGTCTATGGTGGACTACTCACGCATCATCGGAGAGGCACCAATGAGGATGATGAACCCCTCCGTGATGGTGTTAGATTGGATCTCGCGGTTCTGGAACTTGCGGCGGCTGGATGTATTTTTGGTCGACTCCTCTAGGGTTTCTGGAATATTGGGGTATTTATAGAGCTCAAAGGGGTGGAGGGGGTTCCCGAGGCGGCCACAACCCATCAGGGCACGCCCGGGGCCCCTGGCGCGCCCTGGTGGGTTGTGGGCGGCCTCGGCTCCCTCCTTGTTACTTCTTTGGCCCACTGGCCTTCTTTTGGTCCAAATAAATTCTCCAAAAAGTTTTGTCGCGATTGGACTCCGTTTGGTACGGATATTCTGTGAAGTAAAAAACAAGCAAAAACAACAACTGGCACTTTGGCACTATGTCAATAGGTTAGTCCCAAAAAATGATATAAAGTTGCTATAAAATGATTCTAAAACATCCAAGATTGATAATATAACAACATGGAACAAGCAAAAATTATAGATATGTTGGAGACGTATCAATATTCCATTTGTTTTTGATGATGATTGTGTAGAAGCCTTTGAAATACTCAAGAAAGCCTTAACTTCTGCACCTATCGTTCAACCACCTGATTGGAACTTGCCTTTTGAATTATGTGTGATGCTAGTGATTATGATGTTGGTGCTGTTATAGGACAAAGAGTTGATAAGAAATTAAATGTTATCCATTATCCTAGCAAAACTCTAGACGGTGCCCAAAGAAATTATGCTACTACTGAAAAAGATTTTTTAGCAGTTGTGTTTGCTTGTGATAAATTCAGATCTTACATTGTTGATTCCAAAGTTATTGTTCACACTGATCATGCTGCTACAAAATATCTTATGGAAAAGAAAGATGCTAAATATAGACTCATTAGGTGGGTTCTCTTGCTTCAAGAATTTGATTTACATATCACCGATAGGAAAGGAGCTGAGAACCCCGTAGCTGATAACTTGTCTAGGTTAGAAAATATTCTTGATGACCCACTACCTATTGATGATAGTTTTCCTGATGAACAGTTAGCTGCAATAAATGTTTCTCAAAACACTCCTTGGTATGCTGATTATGCTAATTACATTGTTGCTAAATATATACCACCTAGTTTCACATACCAAAAAAAGAAAAAAATTCTTCTATGATTTAAGACATTACTTTTGGGATGACCCACATCTTTATAAAGAAGGGGTAGATGGTATTATTAGACGTTCTGTACCTGAGCATGAACAGGAACAAATCCTATGGAAATGTCATTCCGAAGCCTATGGAGCACATCGTGCGGGAGATAGAACTGCTCACAAGGTATTGCAATCTGGTTTTTATTGGCCTACTCTCTTCAAGGATGCCCGTGATATCTACTACGCAACTTTATTCTTGTAGACTTTGCTGGGCCTCCAAGCGCAGAGTTTTGTAGGACAGTAGCAATTTTCCCTCAAGTGGATGACCTAAGGTTTATCAAACCGTGGGAGGTGTAGGATGAAGATGGTTTCTCTCAAACAACCCTGCAATCAAATACAAGAAATATCTTGTGTCCCCAACACACCCAATACAATGGCAAATTGTATAGGTGCACTAGTTCGGCGAAGAGATGGTGATACAAGTGCAATATTGATGGTAGATATAGGTTTTTGTAATCTGAAAATATAAAAACAGCAAGGTAGCAAGTAACAAAAGTGAGCACAAACGGTATTGCAATGCTTGAAAACAAGGCCTAGGGTCCGTACTTTCGCTAGTGCAATCTCTCAACAATGCTAATATAATTGGATCACATAACCATCCCTCAACGTGCAATGAAGAATCACTCCAAAGTTCTTATCTAGCGGAGAACACAAGAAGAAATTGTTTGTAAGGTACGAAACCACCTTAAAGTTATCCTTTCCGATCGATCTATTCAAGAGTTCGTACTAAGATAACATCAAGTTATCCTTTCCGTTCGATCTATCTAAGAGTTCGTACTAGAATAACACCATATGATACGCATCAACCAACTCTAATGTCACCTAGATACTCCAATGTCACCACAAGTATCCATGAGTTAATTATACGATACGCATCAAACAATTTCAGATTCATAATACTCAATCCAACACAAAGAACCTCAAAGAGTACCCCAAGATTTCTATCGGAGAAAGTAGGACAAGAACGTGTATCAACCCCTATGCATAGATTACCCCAATGTCACCGCGGGAATCCGCAAGTTGAGTACCAAAACATATATCAAGTGAATCAATAGAACACCCCATTGTCACCACGGGTATCCACATGCAAGACATATATCAAGTGTTCTCAAATCCAATATTCAATCCAACATAACGATATCTCAAAGGGAAAGATTCAATTCATCACAACATGATAGCAAGGGAATAACATCATATGAACCGACTATATTAACAAAGCCCGTGATACATCAAGAACGTGACATCTCAAGAACACGAGAGAGATAGATTGAACACATAGCTACTGGTACATACCCTCAGCCCCAAGGGTGGACTACTCCCTCCTCATCATGGCCTCCGCTGGGATGATGAAGATGGCCACCGGAGATGGATTCCCCTCTCCGACAGGGTACTGGAACGTCTCCAGATTGGTTTTTCTTTGATACAGAGAGTTGCGGCGGCGGAGCGGAGAGTCTAGGGTTATTTCTGATGGTTTCTATATTTATAGGATTTTTTGGCGTTGGTTTCACGCGAAGGTGGGCCACGAGGAGGGCACGTTACACTAGGGCCCGCCGGGGGGGCCTGGCGCGCCCTGGTGGGTTGTGCCCACCTCGTGGCTCTTCTGGCCCTCCCACGAAGCGTCTAGTGCCTCTTTTGTTCCAAAAAAATCATCAAAAAGTTTCGGGCGATTCCGAGAACTTTCATTTTCTGCACAAAAACAACACCACGGTAGTTCTGCTGAAAACAACGTGAGTCCGGGTTAGTTCTAAATAAATCATATAAAGTGCATCAAAACCATATGAAAGTATGGTAAACATACTATATGGCATGAATACTTCATAAATTATCGATACGTTGGAGACGTAGCAGCCCGTAAGTTTGTCTTGTCTTGTGATGAATGTCAAAGAATTGGTAATATCGGTAAGCGTCAGGATATGCCTATGAATTATTCACTTGTTGTTGAACCATTTGATGTTTGGGGTTTTGACTATATGGGACCTTTTCCTTCCTCTAATGGGTATACTCATATTTTGGTTGCTGTTGATTATGTTACTAAGTGTGTAGAAGCTATTCCAACTAGTAGTGATGATCATAAGACCTCCATTAAAATGCTTAAAGAAGTTATTTTCCCGAGGTTTGGAGTCCCTAGATATTTAATGACTGATGGTGGTTCACACTTTATTCATGGTGCTTTACGTAAAGTGCCTGCTAAATATGATGTTAACCATAGAATTGCATCACCCTATCATCCTCAATCTAGTGGTCAAGTTGAACTTAGCAATAGCGAAATAAAATTAATATTACAAAAAACTATCAATAGGACCTGAAAGAATTGGTCTAAGAAACTAGATGATGCACTTTGGGCCTATAGAACAGCTTATAAAAACCCTATGGGTATGTCTCCATACAAAATGGTATATGGTAAGGCTTGTCATTTGCCTCTAGAGTTAGAACATAAAGCATTTTGGGCAATTAAAGAACTCAATTATGATTTCAAACTTGCCGGTGAAAAGAGGTTATTTGATATTAGCTCACTAGATGAATGGAGAACCCAAGCCTATGAAAATACCAAACTATTCAAAGAAAAAGTTAAAAGATGGCATGACAAAAGAATCCAAAAGCGGTAATTCAAAGTTGGAGAATATGTTCTTTTGTACAACTCTCGTTTTAGATTTTTTACAGGAAAACTTCTTTCCAAATGGGAAGGACCATATGTTATCGAAGAGGTTTATCGCTCTGGAGCTATCAAGATTTATAATGCCGAAGGTACTAACCCGAAGGTGGTCAATGGACAAAGAATTAAACACTATATCTCAGGTACGCCTATTAATGTTGAAAGCAATATTATCCAAACCATGACACCAGAGGAACACATAAAAGAGACCTTCCGGAACACTCTAGAATCCTGAAAAAGAGGAGGTATGTGATACGATAAGTAAACGGACTCCGAAAAATCCACAAAAATATTTTCGGTTAGTTTTGGAATATTACAAAAATTAGAAAAATAAGAAATAAACAGGAAAGCAACCGAGGTGAGCACGATACACCAGGGCGCGCCTGCCCTGCCTGGCGCGCCCTGGTGGGTTGTTCCCCCTCGGGCACCTTCCCGACTCCGTTTTCCTTCCATATTCTTGCTTCCCAAGATAAAAAATCTTCATATATACCCCCGATTGTTTTGACCACCGCATCGCAGAAAAATCCCCTGTTCTTGTTTCGTGCTGTTTTCCTGACAGGTCTGAAAATATGTCGTCTCAAGATTCAGAGGGGGGAGCTATGTTTCCCACTATATTGCAAACCCTAAGGTCTATGGAGAGGTGGATCATTATGGATGGACCAAGGATGAGGAGGAAGACGCCAACATGAAGGAAACAAAGGATGATAGCTCTGAGGAAGAGACATGCATGTGGAATTCAAGAAGTCAAGCCTCCCTAAAGGATACAAACTTGAGGTTCAATTTATTCCATCTCATTTTCTGCAGGAGAGCAAGGCGGCATTATGCAAAAAGATATTGAAGCTCGAGTTAGAGAATGAGGATCTAAGGGAGGAAAATTTTATGCTCAAATATAAGCTGAAGAAGAAGGCCACTTCATCACCACCACCTTCATCATCTTCACCACCAAAGGAGACTTGAGTACACGGTATGGGCACTCCCCTTGGCTTGTGACAAGCTTGGGGGAGATGTCCCGGTATCGTATCACCATCACTTTTATTACCTTTACCTTTACCTATTTTATTTCGATCCTTAGCTATTTCGTGATTTAGTTGAATAAAAGTTTAATATGATCTATTTTCGAGTGCTAGTTTCGTGATATATCTATCTATCTATGTAATCGAGTGAGAGTTGTATAATAAAGTTTAGTTTGAGCTTTTGCTTCTTTACATTCTTGTTGCAATCAAAATAAAAAGGAAATAAATGAAAAGGATCATATGCTAATCTTATGATAAGTAATGGCATCACATAAGGAAAAGTATAAGTAGTAAAATTTATTGGAGATTGACAAACATAGCATTGGTCAATGATGCAATTCATGAAAGAATTAATAAGGGAAGAGAGGATTCACATGCAAATACACTATCTTGGACATCTTTTATGATTGTGAGCCCCCATTAAATATTATATGCCAAAATTGTTGACGTTGGGCAAGGAAGACAACGTAATGATTTATGTTTGTTCATATTCACATAGAAGTTGCATTGTCATAGATCCTTCAACATGTGGTGCTTGCTCAATATCTTTGCTAGCCAAAAATTCCGCACTAAGTAGAGATACTACTTGTGCATCCAAAAACCCTAAACCCAAACTCATTCTTTTAGAGTCCACCATACCTACCTATGGATTGAGTAAGATCCTTCAAGTAAGTTGTCATCGGTGCACTAAGGCAATAAAAATTGCTTCTAAATGTGTTTGATCAATTAGTGTAAGAGAAAATTGAGCGTTGTACGAACTTGTGATGGCAAAGTAATAAAAGCGACGGACTGCATAATAAATGTTGCTATCATAAGGGGCAATATAACGTGACGTTCTTTTGCATTAAGGGATTTGGCATACAAACCAAAAAGCGCATGACAACCTCTGCTTCCTTCTGCGAAGGGCCTATCTTTTACTTTTATGTATTTACTTTTATGCAAGAGTCAAAGTATTCTTCCCTATTCCTTTTTACTTTTTCTTTTTGCAAGCATCATGTGGTGAGGAAAGATCTAGGCACATATACCCAGTTGGATATGAGTGAGCATGAGTTATTATTGTTGACATCACCCTTGAGGTGAATACATTGGGAGGCGAAACTATACGCCCCTATCTTTCTATGTGTCCGGTTGAAACTTTTTGCTCCTGGGTATGCTGTGAGTGTTAGCAATCATAGAAGATTAAATGATGGTTGAGTATGTGGACTTGCCAAAAGGCTCCGACACGAGACCCTTCCTGAAAATATGATGAATCGTAGTTGCAAAGTTGTCTGAGAACATAGTTTGTGGGTTTTCAATAAGGTTTATGCTTTATACTTCTATCTTGTGATGAATTGTTACTTTTTCATGAGAAGTTATATGATGAAGTTATATAATAAAAGTTATATGAAAAAGTTCTATGATAAAGTTTGTTGCTGCTATGATAATAAGCATGATTCTACTATGTCCGTATATTGTTTTTATCGACACCTCTCTCTCAAACCATGTGGACATGTTTTTCGATATCGGTTTTCGCTTGAGGACAAGCGAGGTCTAAGCTTGGGGGAGTTGATACGTCCATTTTGCATCATAATTTCCTACTGTTATTTATAATGTTTGTATGCATAATAATGCTTCATGGAGTAATTCTAATGCCTTTTCTCTCATAATATGCAAGGTTTACACAAAGAGGGAGAATGCCAGCAGCTGGAATTCTGGACCTGAAAAAACATATCAGAGACACATATTCTGCACATCTCCAAATAAGCTGAAACTTCACGAAGAAATATTTTGGAATAAATAAAAAATATTGGAGCAAATAACTACCGGAGGGGGCCAGGCCCCCCAGGCGTGCCCTGGTGGGTTGTGGTCAGCCCAGCCCACCTCCGGTGCCCACCTTCTGGTACATAAGGTCTTTTGACCTAGAAAAAATAAGGAGAGGACTTTCGGGACGGAACGCCGCCGTCTCGAGGCGGAACTTGGGCAGGAGCACTTTTGCCCTCCGGCAGAGCGATTCCGTCGGGGGAACTTCCCTCCCGGAGGGGGAAATAGATACGTCTCCAATGTATCGATAATTTATGAAGTATTCATGCCATATTCATCTATGTTTACAATACTTTTATATGGTTTTGATGCACTTTATATGATTTATTTAGAACTAACCCGGACTGACGCTGTTTTCAGCAGAATTACCGTGGTGTTGTTTTGTGCAGAAAATGAAAGTTCTCGGAATCGCCCGAAACTTTTTGGTGATTTTTTCTGGACCAAATAAGCAATATTGGAGTGAAGAACCACCGGAGAAGAGTCACGAGGTGGGCACAACCCACCAGGGCGCGCCAGGCCCCCCCGACGGGCCCTGGTGTATCGTGCCCTCCTCATGGCCCACCTTCGCGTGAAACCAACGCCAAAAAATCCTATAAATATAGAAACCATCAGAAATAACCCTAGACTCTCCGCTCCGCCGCCGCAACTCTCTGTATCGACGAAAAACCAATCTGGAGACGTTCCAGTACCCTGCCGGAGAGGGGAATCCATCTCCGGTGGCCATCTTCATCATCCCGGCGGAGGCCATGACGAGGAGGGAGTAGTCCACCCTCGGGGCTGAGGGTATGTACCAGTAGCTATGTGTTCAATCTCTCTCTCTTGTGTTCTTGAGATGTCACGATCTTGATGTATCACGGGCTTTGTTAATATAGTCGGATCATATGATATGTTTCCCTTACTATCTTGTTGTGATGAATTGAATCTTTCCCTTTGAGATATTGTTATGTTGGATTGAATATTGGATTTGAGAACACTTGATATCTGTCTTGCATGTGGATACCCGTGGTGACAATGGGGTGTTCTATTGATTCACTTGATATATGTTTTGGTACTCAACTAGCGGATTCCCGCGGTGACATTTGGGTAATCTATGCATAGGGGTTGATACACGTTCTTGTCCTACTTTCTCCGATAGAAATCTTGGGGCACTCTTTGAGGTTCTTTATGTGGATTGAGTATTATGAATCTGAAATTGTTTGATGTGTATCGTATAATTAACTCATGGATACTTGTGGTGACATTGGAGTATCTAGGTGACATTAGAGTTGGTTGATGCGTATCATATGGTGTTATTCTAGTATGAACTCTTAGATAGATCAAACGGAAAGGATAACTTGATGTTATCTTAGTACGAACTCTTGAATAGATCGATCGGAAAGAATAACTTTAAGGTGGTTTCATACCCTACAAACAATTTCTTCTTATGTTCTCCGCTAGATAAGAACTTTGGAGTGATTCTTCGTTGCACGTTGAGGGATGGTTATGTGATCCAATTATATTTGCATTGTTGAGAGATTGCACTAGCGAAAGTACAGACCCTAGGCCTTGTTTTCAAGCATTGCAATACCGTTTGTGCTCACTTTTGTTACTTTCTACCTTGCTGTTTTTATATTTTCAGATTACAAAAATCAATATCTACTATTATTATTGCACTTGTATCACCATCTCTTCGCTGAACTAGTGCACCTATACAATTCACCATTGTATTGGGTGCGTTGGGGACACAAGAGATTTCTTGTATTTGATTGCACGGTTGTTTGAGAGAGACCATCTTCATCCTACACCTCCCACGGATTGATAAACCTTAGGTCATCCACTTGAGGGAAAATTGCTACTATCCTACAAAACTCTGCGCTTGGAGGCCCAACAAAGTCTACAAGAATAAAGTTGCGTAGTAGACATCAAGCTCTTTTCTGGCGCCGTTGCCGGGGAGGTGAGTGCTTGAATGTATATCTTTAGATCTTGCAATTAAATCTTTTAGTTTCTTGTTTTATCACTATTTTGGTTTATAAAAGAAAACTAAAAAAATGGAATTGAGGTGGCCTCATATTATTCGTCTTTATCATGTCTTTCGTGAAAATGATGGTTCGGAAAATTGTGCTCAATTGGTAGAGGAAGAATTTATGAAAATACTTAATGAGAATTCCTTCAATGATGAGCATGATAGAAATATTTATAGTATGAATTCTCTGAATATCCATGATGCTAATGATATGCAAAGCCACAAGCTTGGGGATGCTATGTTTGATGAAGATGATATTTTTAGTCCCCCAAGTTTTGATGAGCAAATTTATTATGATGATGACATGCCTCCTATCTATGATGATTATGATGATGACATGTATGCTATAAAGAGTGATAGTAACCATGAAACTTGTCATCATGATTTTAATATTGAATATGGTTATGTCAATCAAGGGTCTCATGATAGTTATTTTGTTGAGTTTGCTCACTATTATGAATGAGAAGAAATATACTTATCTGGAGAGTAATAAATTTTATATGCTTGTAGATCATGAAAATAATGCTTTATGTGATAGTTATATTGTGAAATTCCTTCATGATCCTACTGCAAATTATTATGAGGGAGGAATATATGCTTGTAGGAATTGCAATAATATCAAGTTCCCTCCCTATGTGTTAAAAGTTTTGAAGTTATGCTTGTTTTGCCTTCCTATGCTAGTTGATTCTTGCTCCCATAAATTGTTTGCTCACAAAATCCCTATGCATAGGAAGTGGGTTAGACTTAAATGTGCTTGTCATGAGATTCATGATGCTCTCTTGCATGTTTCAATTACTATTCTTATGTGAGCATCATTGAAATCATCATGCCTACCTAAAAGGCATTAAAGAAAAGCGCTTGTTGGGAGACAACCCAACACTTTTACTTTCTGTTTTTGCATGTTCACATGATTAAGCTACTGTAGTAATCATGTTTTGTGTCTTTTATTTCAATAAAGTGCCAAGTAAAGCCTTTGGGATGACTCACAAGATGAGTAGAATTGATGCTGAACCAAAACAGAAACTTTTGACTCCAGTAATGGAATTTTCATTTTTTACTGGAGCATTATAATGATCTGAAATTTTTACACAGTCTTCATATACAAATTATTCAGGTTGTCCTAATTTTTAAGAATTTTTAGAGACAGGGAAGTATGGTTACACTACAGATCTTCACAGACTGTTCTGTTTTTGACAGATTCTGTTTTGCATGCATAGTTTGCTTGTTTTAGTGTTTCCATAGCTTATATTTAGTGGTATAAATTATGGGAATGGTATAATACAGTAGGTATAATGTGGGAACAATTATGAATCTTGTCTTTACAGTACCTAAGTGAATGATTTATCTTTATTACACTAACCCTTCTCACGAAGTTCCGTTAAGTTTTGTGTGATTGAAGTTTTCAAGTTTTGGGTGAGACACCGATATGAGGAGAATAAGGAGTGACAAGAACCTAAGCTTGGGGATTCCCAAGGCACCCCCAAGGTAATATCCAAGGAAGACTCAAGCGTCCAAGCTTGGGGATGCCCCGGAAGGCATCCCCTCTTTCGTCTTCAACATTATCGGTATATCTTACTTAGAGCTATATTTTTATTCGTCACATAATATGTGCTTTGCTTGGATCGTCATTATATTTTGTTATTTTCTGTTAGGTGTTATTTATAATCTTGTTTTTCAATAAAAAGTTCCAAGAATTGCCCTAGGATGCTTGCATTGCATGTTTGATGTGTGCTGTGTAAAAACAGAAACTTTTGCTGTAGTGTTTGAATTTTCATATTTTACTGGAACGTGTAAAGTTTCTGAAATTTTTACACAGTGTTGTCATATAAATTCTTTAGCATGTCCTAAATTTTCATAATTTTTTGAGTTACATAAGTGCACTGGTTTAATAAATTGTAACAGACTGTTCTGTTTGGACAGATTGCTGTCATAGTTTTGTTATCTGCTTATCCTATAGTTTCCATAGCCTATATTGGTAGATATAAATTGTGGAAACGATAGTAAACAGTAGATGATGTTTGAAAATTATTGTACAACTTGTCTTGGCAGTACATGAAGTGTTGATTTATTCTTATGTGTACTAACCTATCTCACGAGTTCTTTTCGAGTTTTGTGTGGATGAAGTTTTTGAGACTTAGGTGAAACCGGGATATGAGAGGATTGAACGAGATACAAAAGCTCAAGCTTGGGGATGACCAAGGCACCCCAAGTAAATATTTCAATAAGTCTCAAGCATCTAAGCTTGGGGACGCTACGCAACCCACCTCTCTTCATCAACAATTATCGGTTAGCCTATGTTGAGCCTAAATTTTTATTCGTTCACATGATGCGTGCTATTCTTGGAGTGCTATTTTTCTTTTGCTTGCTGTTTAATAAAATACTCAGATCTGAAAATATTTATTGAGAGATAGCCCTCACATAGCTACTTGATTGTTTACCTACTCATTGATCTTCACTTATATCTTTTGAGAGCAGTTTGATGTTTACTCTTGTGCTTCACTTATATCCTATGAGTAAATTATGAATGAATTGAATATCATAAATATGAAATTATTAATGTGCTTTATGCTTAGTAGTAGTTTCACATCTGGTTTATAAAGTAAAATCTATTGAAGTTTGACAATCACAATATTGGTCATACAAGCAATTCTTGAATGATTAGTATAAGGAAGAGAACTTTCACACACAAATATATTATCTTGGACATCTTCTATGATTGTGAATACCCATTAATTATTTTCAAACTTGAGCAAATTAGTTGAAGTTGGACAAGGAAGACAACGTAATGAGTTATGGTTGTGTATATTTGCATAGAAGTTATATTGTTATGGATCCTCCAACATGTGGTGCTTGTTTAGAGCCTTTTGCTAGCCAACACTTCGTACTAAGTAGAGATACTACTTGTGCATCCAAATCCTTGAGCCAAGTTTCTTCCATAAGAGTCCACCATACCTACCTATATATGGTATTTCACTGCCATTCCATGTAAATTTGCATGTGCCACCTCTAAACATTCAAATAAACATCTGTTTTGTGTGCCTGGACCGCTCATGGAGCGACGTAGGGCGGTCAGTATCTTCCATGTTAAGCGGGTTATTCTCATGATGAGTGTTTATTCACTCATCCCTGCATGAGAGGTGCGGTAATAGGGATTCCCAGTCCCGAAATCAATTTTTTTTTGCAAATAATTAAACAAAACTCCCTCAGGAATGTTGTTGGTATGGACAGTCCCCGTGGATTCGGCTAGCCGTGGAGTGTGTTTGTTGGTGGAGGGGGAGTAAACCTTTACTTTTACTACTTGGGAACCGCCGTTAATGTGTTTAACATGGAAGATATTGATAACTCTTGGTAGTAACGTTGACAGGAAGGGTGCACCTCCCAAAACTATATTCATCTCTGTTTTTAAACAATGAGCTCTGGCACCTCTGCAAATCCCTGCTTCCCTCTGCGAAGGGCATATCTTTTACCTTTCAGTATTTACTTTTCATGTTGAGTCAACTTCTCATTTCAACCTCACTTATTATCTAGTTGGCAAGCATCATGTGGTGGAGAAAGATCTAGGCACATATGGCCGGTCAAATATATTTGATCATGACTTATTATTGTTGACAATTATCTCTATGATAAATGAGTTGGGAGGCGAAACATTAAGCCCCTATCTTTCTATGTGTTCGATGGATGCCATTTGTTCTAAAAATATGCTTTGAGTACTAGCAATCATAGAAGAATATATGATGATTGAGTATGTGGAGCTCTTATTTAGACTTTGTAGAGAATAAGTTGAATTGCAATTGTTTGGTGACTAAGAACATAGGTTATTAAGTTTCAAGAGAATTCATTGTTTGAACCATAACATGTGAATTGGTTGCTACTTTATCATGATGAGTTTTATGAGAAAGAGTTGATGTTATGATGCTAGGAAAAGTGCTTGAAATTATCATTGATCAAACTTATGCACTATGCTAGCATTCACACTTCATAAATTATTTCTTTTATCATTTACCTACTCGAGGACGAGTAGGAATTAAGCTTGGGGATGCTGATACGTCTCCAACGTATCGATAATTTATGAAGTATTCATGCCATATTCATCTATGTTTACAATAATTTTATATGGTTTTGATGCACTTTATATGATTTATTTAGAACTAACCCGGACTGACGCTGTTTTCAGCAGAATTACCGTGGTGTTGTTTTTGTGCAGAAAATGAAAGTTCTCGGAATTGCCCGAAACTTTTTGGTGATTTTTTCTGGACCAAATAAGCAATATTAGAGCGAAGAACCACCGGAGAAGAGACACGAGGTGGGAACAACCCACCAGGGCGCGCCCTGGTGTATCGTTGTCGGTGTCAAAACCGGCGGATCTCGGGTAGGGGGTCCCGAGCTGTGAGTCTAGGATCGATGGTAACAAAGGGACGAAGGAGATGATGTTTACCCAGGTTCAGGCCCTCCTAGGGAGGTAAAACCCTACGTCCTGCTTGATTATATTGATGGTATGAATGTTACAGAGTTGATCTACCTCGAGATCGACTAGCTAAAACCCTAGATGAGTTTCTGCCCCTGCATTCTAAAACCCTCCCGGTTTATATAGACACCGGGGGGTACCTAGGGTTTACACATGGGAGATCTCCTGCCGAGGATAGGAATGTCCATACCCTCATCTTGACTTGGAGTACATGACGCGCCTTCAGGACTTCCTTCTAGAACACAGGGTCTCGATGTATCCGGCCCCTCCAGCCAGAGTCGGAATGCGGCCCACCAAGCCGGCCTATTGAGAAACAGGCCAACGGCCCGAGGACCCCTTAGTCCAGGACTCCCTCAGTAGCCCCCGAACTAGCCCCCAGCGCCAAGGGTCACAGCACTGGCAGCTTCACGTGATCAGAGTCTTCGGCTTGAGGGGTGAGTTCTCCTTTCCTTATAGTGATCGGTGGGAACTAATCCGGCTTCCGATGACGCGCAGCTCTTCCGATCATACGATTGTCCGAGCACCATGTGTTGCCCTGCCCTGAAGGCCAAACGCCCAGGTATGAACAGTGTTTTCTGACGAAGGGTCGTGGCCTGCCACGACCGCTGAACCAGTTATGGAAACTCGATTCGCGGTTCGAGGCCGTTTCTACATTAGCACGACTCATCAATGTGTAGATCGTGCTCCGTTTTACACGGGATATGATAAGCATTTCGAGTTCCCTTTTGCGCGTGCGTAACGGCACGCATGCCTTGGAAAGCGGAGAGACTCATGGCGCGGTAGAGGGAGGTGAATCGGCGTGACACTCCATAAAAAGGGGAAAACCCCCAAGGCTTACTCACGCTTCCCATTCGCATCTTCTGCTTCCCCAATCTTCCCAAGCTCCGAGAGCCCAGACCCAGTTCTTCGTCAATTCCTCCTCCGAGCTCAGCCATGGCGGGCTCGGGCTCCATGGGCAAGTGGGAGGCCTCCACGGTCACCGACCAGGATATCCGGGAGCTGAAGCTCGCCAGTTACCTTCCCGCCAACGTCTTCCACCGCGCTCCAGAGGCGAAACAAGTCGTCCCCACACCCAAGCCAGGCGAAAGGGTGGTCTTTATCCCCCATTTCATCCGGGGACTAAGCTTCCCGCTCCACCCCTTCGTCAGGGGTCTCATGTTCTTCTACGGGTTGGACTTCCACGACCTTCCCTCGAACTCCTTCATGCATATTTCGGCTTTCATTATCCTCTGTGAAGCCTTTCTGCGGGTCGAGCCGCACTTCGGCCTGTGGCTCAAGGTCTTCAACATCAAGCCGAAGACCGTTGCAAGCGAGCACGCAGACTGCGGGGGGGGGGGGGGGCGGTAATCAGCAAGCTCCCCCGTGTCGAGTGGCCAACTGGCACCTTCATCGACACAATCAAGATCTGGCAAAAAGAGTGGTTCTACATTACCGAACCAAGGGACGAGAGCTGGGCGGCGCCTGCCGAATTCAGATCCGGACCCCCTACGAGATTGACCTCGTGGCTCAGGAAGGGCCTCGGCTGGGGGTCGGATGCTGAGGTGAAGCTGCTGCAGAAGCGCATCTCCTCGGTGATCAAGGCCAAGGTGGAGCTGGTCAACGTGGTCCAAGTTATGCTCCATCGCCGCATTCTTCCCTGCCAGCGTCGGGCTTCCCCAATGTGGGCTTACAAGCCTGAGGACGAGCCTACCGTGCGCCAGCTCTTCCGCACCACTCCAGAAAAGTTGTGGAAAGCATTATTCAAGCCTCGGAAGAGCAGGCCGGCCAAGGAAGAGGATTCGGGCCTAAGCGCCGATAACCCCCCGACCGAGGTATGGTACAATCTCAATCCGTTGATTCTGCTTCTTTAGCAAAAAGTCTGAACGCCCTCTCCCTTACTTTCGCAGAAGTGGCTGAGCAAAGCCGCAAGGGTTAACTGTCCGGCTCCACAACCCGAAGACCCCAGGTCGGAGCTGTTGGCGGCGATGCTCGTTGTGGCGCCGTACTCGGCGCCCGAGAAGAAAGAGAAGAAGAAGAAGACCAGAGAGGGTCTCCGCATCAAGGACCAGCCGGACGCTGCGTCCGAGGAAACCCATGCCTCCTCGAGCCGCGAGGAGGAGCGTGAAGACGGAGGGGAAGGCGTTTCCCCGCTCCCAAGAAAGAGGGCGGTGTCACCAGACGCCGCGGAGGATGCAGCTCCTCCCGCCCTGAAGAGGGCACGCTGGGCAAGGTTGATCCTGCCCGATGACAGCTCGGACTCCATCGCAGAGTCTGAGGACTTTGAGAGGGTTCCCCGAAGGAACTTAAGGGTCAATCCCCCCGCTCAAAGGTATGGATCCGAAGACTCGCTGAGTTATTTATGCAAAACCTATAACGCTTTTTTAAACGCATGGACGCCTTTCAATGCTGCAGCCCACCGCGCGTTCTTCCCACTGACCAGATATCGGATGGGGAGTCTCCACCCGCCGAGCTGGTGGAGAGTGGTACCGCGTCACACCCCACATCTCCGGGGCCCGCGAAGGACGCCGCAGAGGTGTCATCCTGCCGGGCTCCTTTGGAGCCGAACATAGGCGGTAGGGGTGACCGCGTCATGGCCGAGGTTGAAGCCTCGGCCGTCGAAGGCCAGGGGGAGGAAACTCCCCAAGCTGCTGAAGACCAGGGGGAGAACCTTCCCCCGACCGCCGAAGAGGAAGGGCGAATGGATGCCCAGTCCCCTCCGAGGACATCTCCGGAGCACGCTGTGCCTCCGGAGCCACCAACTCAGTCTTCGATCAGAGATCGGACTGTCCGGTCACCACCGGTGCCGCCGACGACCGGGTGGCCGGTCATGGAGGAGGCGCTAGCAAGTGCCCCCATCTCCGAGGATCACCGCACTCTCATGGGTGCGGTTTTACAAGGAATTCAGTCCGTTGATAACGGACTGAAAGAGGCCTTCAGTGGTCTCTTGACGGGCTTCAAGGTGAGTAACGTAATACCCTTTTTCCGAACAAATTTGATTTTAAATTTGTGCTGTCTTTATATATGTAGTAGCCCCCGAGCCCCGGGTGGGTTTGCAAAAACGTACCTGGGGGTCAAATGTTTAGGAGTGAGCAATGATGCCCAAAGCACCATTTGATCCCGCGATGTTCTAAAAGCCCTTCAGAGGACCGATCATAGAGTCATACCCTTATCAGTTCGGGGGTCGGAACACACATAAACGGATTCATTTTCTGTAGGTCTCGTCATCAGTGGCGGCCGTTAATGCCGCAGAGCTAACCGAACTTAATCGAAAGCTCAAGATCTCCGAGGAGGAGCTTGATGGCCTGAACAAGAGGTTCGACGAGGCACAAGGTAAGCCGAATTGTAATATCCGAGCTATATATTGGTAATTATCCTTACTGGTAACCCAGCGTGACTGTTTATTTATTACTTCCACAGCTTCGGCCGCGGAGGTCGAAAAACTCAAGGTCGAGCTCCAGAAAGTGAAGCAAGCGGCCGCGGAGGAGAAGGCGGCCGCCGAACAAGCAGCGGCCACGCTTTCTGCTTTGAAGGCCACGAGTGCCAAGCATGAGGCCCGAGTGGAGGAGGTGCAACAAGAGCTCAAGGATGCCATCACGAAGTGCGAGGCCCTTGAGCAGAAAGGCAAAGAGCAAGCCACTGAGCTAGCCGCACTAAAATCCGAGCTCCAAAAGGAGCGGGTGGAGAGGCAGTCCTTTGAAGAGGAACTTCGCCAAGTCAAGGCTGTCATCGATGGTAAGCCGTACTCACTACAATGCGCCTTTGGTGGTAGCAAGTTTGATTTGCTCACCCAGGTGTGGCGTTCCTTAGGCGTCTGTGCGGACCTCCAGAAGAGTGCAGCGGACGCGAACAAGCTTTATGCTTCGCGGGCGGAGGATGATGAGGCCCGGCTATTCTGGGCGCAGTTTGAGTCCCCCGAGCGCTCTCCTCTCCTCATTGAGCGAATGAAGCAACTGATGGAGATGCACAGAGTGGCGGAGCCGGCCATGAAGGACCTCTGCATCCGGCTGTGGCCCGATGAGCCATTGCCGAGCAACTATTTCGGCTTGGTGCAGAAGCTAAGTGATGCTGCGCCACGGGTTGATGTGCTGACGCATTCTACATGCATCGAGGGCGCGCGGATGGCCTTTGCGAAGACCATGGTGCATTGGCCGAAGCTCAAGCCAACCGAGATGGCTACCGCACCTCCGCCTCCTGGAAAGGAGTACAGGCGCCCCGAGCGGTACTTCCCCGCCGTGATGGAGGGTGCTCGGGCAATAGAGGCTCAATGCTCCAAGGACGTTTTGTATGAATGAGCGCATTGTAATATGTCCGAAGACCTTAACGCTTTATAACTAGTGTTACATGGTTTATCATGTCTTATGAGTATTTGGTATTTATTTTGACTCCCGTGTGGCCGTTTTATCTGAAAGTTGCGAGTCGTCGGCTTCAGCCCCCAGGTAGATACTACGAGAGGTGTCTTTATCTCCGCACTGTGACCCTTAGCCGAGGTATCGGAGCCCGAAGGCAGTAGTGCAAGGAGGACAAGGCAATCAGACTATTATGCTCTATAGCTTTCACTTAGCCGTAGGAGCGTAAAAAAAATGCGGGGGCTGATAACCAGTCCCCAGTGTGATGTTCGGGGCCGAAGCCAATCATCACATGGTTTGTACAAGAACAAAACCCATCGTATAACACGGAATAACCGCTATCGGTTTTTTAGTATGACACTTATGCTCGGATTTGCAGACCGGTTCTCGCTTACTATGACGGTCAGTTTTCGGCTTTCTCCCCTGAGGTGCTTGACCAGACGAGCTGGAAACACAATCGCAGTGGTTCTCCCTTTGCCCTTTTAGCCGAACGAGCGGAACGTAAGAGAGCAAACACACGAGCCGGGCAATCCAACTATTGACCCAAGACATAGTTCGGATCCGATGCATATAAAGCAAAATCCAAGACGCCGAACACACGACCAGTTGTGCTGGGGTGATGTTCGAGGCAATTTTTTAAGTTCAAGCCCCCGGTCTATTAGCCGGTTGCATCATAATATATACCGAACAGTTTTCGCAAGAAGCGTTACCAAGGGAAGAAAAGAGTATGTATAAAATACGACGAAGTGGCCATGTATAATGGTCTTGTACTTGCTCAATATTTCTTATAACTTGGATTGCCGAAGCAACTGTTTACAGGTATGTGAAGATGAAATATAAAAGCTACAAAGGAGGGGTTGTACCAGGGGTCTTCGATTAGTGGCTTGACGTCCTCGATGTGCCCTGTCGCCCGTCTCCTCCCGTGCCTCCTAGAGGGGCGTGTTCCTTTACGGGTGAAGCTGTCATCGAGCGGACCTTGGGAAGAAGGTCTTGAGAAGTCGCCGAGGTATGGATGAGCTTTACGCTTTAGCGGGTCCTTGATGGTACCTGTGGTATGTCCGAGGACATGTACTGGCAATAGTTCGGTCCAGCCGAACAAGTGCCCTTCGATAGTTGTTCCTCACTGCTGACCATGGGATTTTGAGTGCGAAGTTGTGCCGTCTTGGCACATGTTTGACGGGCACCAGGGCTGTGCAGTGAGGAACGTGTCCCTATTTCTGGGGAGGAGAGGAATCTTGGAGTTCGGATTGAAGCCGAGCTCGTTTGTCAACCTTTCGTGCCTTTATGGCCGATGTCGGTGTTCGCCGATCGTCCTCGTAATGGAATTCGGCCGCCAGGGCCAATGCATGTTCCTCTGTTCGGAGGGAACGCTCTGTGTTGCCATTGACAGTAATGACCCCTTGGGCCCGGGCATCTTGAGCTTGAGGTATGCGTAACGTGGGACGGCGTTAAAGTGGGCGAACGCTGTGCGGCCCAGCAGGGCATGATAACCGCTGCGGAAGGGGACAATGTCGAAGATCAAGTCCTCACTGCGGAAGTTGTCGGGCGAGCCGAACACTACTTCCAGGCTAACAGAGCCTGTGCACCAGGCTTCGACGCCTGGGATCACTCCTTTAAAGGTAGTGTTGCTAGGCTTTATCCTTGACGGATCAATGCCCATCTTTTTCACCGTATCTGAGTAGATCAGATTGAGGCTACTTCCTCCGTCCATTAGGACTTTAGTGAGGTGATACCCATCGATAATGGGGTCTAAGACGAGGGCCGCCGAACCTCCATGACGGATACTGGTCGGGTGATCTCGTCGATCAAAAGTGATCGGGTAGGCCGACCATGGGTTAAACTTCGGGGCTACAGGCTCTACGGCGTAGACCTCTCGAAGGGCGCGCTTCCTCTCCTTTTTAGGTATACGAGTGGCGTATATCATATTCACAGTTTTTACTTCTGGAGGGAATTGCTTCTGACCTCCATTGCTCGAACCGCGGGGCTCCTCGTCGTCCTCGCTGCATGGGCCCTTACCTTGCTCTTCGGCTGCGAGTTTGCCGGCCTGTTTGAACACCCAACAGTTATGGTTGGTGTGGTTGGCGGGCTTATCTTGAGTGCCATGAATTTGGCAGGGCCTCTCCATGATTTTGTCCAGCGGGGTGGGTCCATCGGGATTGCCTTTAGGAGGCTTCTTCCGCTGCCCGGATCTTGGGTTGCGGAAACCGGCATTAACGGCCGTGTCATCGGCGTCGCTAGTGTTGTGCCGGTGTTTGTTTTTGTTGCGTCGTGGTTTCCCGTTTCCATCCCGGACTTCGGAAGTGCCGGGGTCTTCGGGGTTGTGGCTTCGTCTTGCTAGCCAGTTATCCTCGCCCGCGCAAAAGCAGGTCATGAGTGATGTAAGGGCGGACATGGTCCTAGGTTTATCCTGACTGAGCTGGCGAGCCAGCCACTCGTCCCGAATATTGTGCCTAAAAGAGGCTATAGCCTCGGCATCCGGGCAATCGACGATCTGGTTTTTCTTGGTCAAGAACCGATTCCAGAATTGTCGAGCGGACTCTCCTGCCTTTTGGACGACATTGCTGAGGTCGGAGGAATCCGGAGGCCGTACATAGGTGCCCTGGAAGTTAGATCGGAATGCATCCTCAAGATCCTCCCAGCTCCCGATAGAGTTTTTGGGGAGACTGTTTAACCAGTGCCGAGCTGGCCCCTTAAGTTTAAGGGGTAAGTATTTGATGGCGTGGAGGTCGTCTCCTCACGCCATGTGAATGTGGAGGAGGAAATCCTCAATCCACATAGTTGGGTCAGTTGTTCCGTCGTATTGCTCGATGTTTACGGGTTTAAACCCTTCCGGGAACTGATGTTGCATCACCTCGTCAGTGAAGCACAGTGGGTGGGCAGCGCCTCTGACCCATGCTATATCACGCCGATAGTCGGCGTCCGTTCTGGCCCGGTTTTGATCCCGAACTCTATTGGTTCGGTCGAGCCAGTGCCGGTGCTCGTCCCGTCTACCGGGGGAGTACCCTCTAGATCCGTAGATGGATCTCATGCGGCCTGTTCTATAATCCAGGTCACGTCGCAGGTCGTACCTGTCCTCGGGCTCCATTGGCTCCTTTCCCCTTCTGCGTGGTATCGCCGGCCTATGACCGGCCTCGCCAGCCGTCCTATCTCGTCCTCGGGGAGGGAGGTCCGGCTTGTCGTACGGAGTGTGCTTAGGGGACGGCGTGTTGGGGAGCTCGTCATCGAATTGTGGCGGCAGCCGCCGGCGTGGGTAGCTCTTGGGCTGGTCCCATAGACCGGCGCCGTGTTGTTCCTCGGCTGATAGGACCCTTGTCCATCTATCGTTGAGGGTGTCTTGTTCAGCCTTGAGCTGCTGCGCTTTTGCCTTTAGGCTTCGGGCAGTGGCTAAAAGATGTTGCCTAAATCGTTCCTGATCCTCAATGTTTTCGGGGACGATGAAGTCTTCGTCTTCCGGGCTATCCTCCTCCACTATGGGGGGGAGGTAGTTGTCATCCTCGGAGTCGTTCGGATCTTCGGGGTCGCGCTGGTCCTCCGGCCTTTCCTTGTCCTCTAACGGATACTCGGGGATATCGGGATCGCCGAGGTCTTCCGGGGTATCGTTTTCCCCGGTGCCAGCAATAGCTTCCCTTCCCTTTTTTTGTCTTTGATCGCTTACGCGGTTTCCGGTGCCTTGACGGCGCCTCACCCGGGTCATCGCCGTTGTTTGCTGGTGTGCGCTCGCCGTTACCGGCTGGCGTATCCACCATGTAGACGTCATAGGTGGAGGTGGCGGTCCATCGCCCGGTGTTTACGAGGGTGTTAGCGCGATCCTCTTCGTCCATGTCTTCTGGTTCCTCGGAGGCGTAGTCCAACATATCGGTTAAGTCCTCGATAGTGGCTACGAAGTGGGTGGTGGGTGGGATGAAAAAATCTTCTCGACCAGCCTTAAGACCGATCTGATCGTGGATCGGGGTTGGGCCGTTAGTAGTTTTCATCGATGAGATCCGATCTAGAGCTTCATTGAGAGTCAAGAGCTCGATCGGGTTAATCTGCTCAGCGCTTTCGGAGTTATCCTCCGATGCGTCCGAACGAGAAGTGTGTTCGGTAGGAGACGGTGTCCGTGTCGGTGTCAAATCCGGCATATCTCGTAGTAGGGGTCCTAAGCTAGGCGTCTTGGAGCGATGGTAACATGGACACAGGATTTTACCCAGGTTCGGGCTCTCTCAAGGAGATAATACCCTACGTCCTGCTTTTGATTGTATTGATATGGGGATAGTACATAGTACAGGTATCTACCACGAGATTGTAGTAATGAATATGAGATTGTCTATTGACTAGCCTGGCCTCGGTTTATATAATGTACCGTAGGCCTAGGGTTTAGAGGAGTCCTTGTCTTGTGCGCCAAGTCTTGTGGAATATCCCTTGTATGCGTCATGGGCTGCCCGAAGTGGCCCATTAGTGAATCGCCCTGGGGGTCCTCGGCCCGACCCACTGGTCGGGAGACGACGTGGTGAGTACCCCCTAGTCCAGGACACCATCAGTAGCCCCCTGAACCGGTCTTCAAGTTGAGGACGCTCCTCGGTTCTTCCGAACAGTTCTTTGTCTTCGGTCGTCGGCCTTGGAAACTGGTTCAACAAATCTTCCCATCTTCGATCTTGAGGATCGCCGAGCTGAATCCAAAGAGTTCACACGTCGGGCATCCGAGGAGCCCCTTTAAGTGCTCGGCCTTTATCAATGCCTTGTAATGTTTACGCCATACTTCGGGGTCGAAGTGTTTCCCGTGCGGCGATGTCCTCTTGCATCCGAGCTCCAACGCCGAACTGCATCTGAGGTATCTTTTTGCAACCGAGCTCCAACGTTGATCGGCATCTGAGCGCCAATGACGGGCTGCGTCCGAGCTCCAACGCCGGATTGTGTCCGAGCTCCAACGCTGGTCGGCATCCGAGGTGTCATGAATTACCTCGGTCTCTGAAAATTTGAAGGTCTTCATCCGAGCTTAAATGCCGAAATAGTCTTTTATGGAGCCAGCCATTCACATCCGAGCTTTATGCCGGACTACTTCTGAGGCGTCTCCGATCTTGAGCTTTATGCCGGACTGCTTTCGAGCTCCAACGCCAGACTGCATTCGAGCTCCAATGATGATCAGCGTCCGAGGTATCATAAACTACCTTGGACCTTAAAAAATTAAAGGAATTCATCCGAGCTTAATGTCGGAAATGCTCTCTATGGAGCCAGCCACTTGCGCCCGAGCTTTATGCCGGACTGCTTTCGAGGTGGTGCAGCACCCCGACCGTGGGCTGATTTTTTGTGGATATTTTCGATTGGTGCAATTTATTCTCTGCCGAGATATATAGCAAGTAGCCCTCAAGGTGTGTGTCGGTCTATAACCCGAGATGCGCCTGAAGGAAAAAACAATAGTCAAAATAAAACCACTAATCCCAGTAGCCCCTGAGACTTAGGTCGATTTGCAAAATCGGCCTGAGGATCAAGTTCTTGCTCGGCGGCATACGTTAGGGATGTAAACGCGGTACATAGTACTTTCCGAGACTCTGGTTGGGTGCGGCCGACCAACCTAAGGATCAAATCTCCTCGGAAACCATATTGCACTTTGGATTTGATGCATGCAATAGCCCCCGAGCCTTAATTTAGGCACGAGTGGTCGAATTAAGGATCGATATTTCTTTGACACAAACTTTGTTACGTTCGACACAATTTATGTGTAATGATTCTATGTATCCAAGTACTTTACATCATTAATGCTCGGATCCGCATTGTACAAGACTTTGCTGACCGACCATCGGCTTCAACCCCCTCGGCTAGTAGCCGAGGAGTGTTTGCCCTACTTTATAAAGCCTTTATAAGGGCAAAGATTTACGGCAAACAAGGCAATCCGGCCATACGGTTTTATAAACAAAGGTACGCGGAGAGATATGTTATATTACTTATTTAACGTAAGAAACATCTTCTGGAAAAAATAGTTCCTTTATAAGTTCCTTTTCCCAGGATATCATGTTAGCCATGATCGTGAAACCTCAACTCCGATCAATGTGCGAGGAAAATATTGAGGATTTAGTTTGGGGAATGTTCCCGAACTCTGTGGTCGTTAATGAACCGAAATTTTCACTTCCGTCGTTGCCGACCAATTATTTTCTTAAGATGGCTAGCTTTCGGCTTCACCCAGTCTGAGGTACTAACTCGGATGACCCGGAAGTAACAATCACAGAGGTGCTCCCTTTACCCCCTAGCCGAACAATCGGGAACGTAGGGGGGAATGTTCCCAGCTTGGACAAAATCTTAAGTCAAATTGATGCATATTTATGGCTTTATAACGATGATTACGGAAGGCAGCACGCGCATATTGAATACAAATGCTTTTATGCTATATGCTATTTTGACTCCTTTGTGACCGTTTATCATCTGAGAGTGGCCCATCCTCGGCTTCTACCCCTTTGTAGATGCTACGCAGGGTGCTTCCGCAATAACAAGACAACCCTTAGCCGACGTCTTGGTGCCCGGAGGCGGTTGTATAGCGGAAACGAGGCAATCAGATATTCGGGCTTTATAACTTTCACTTAGTCATAGGAGCATATGTTTGGGGGCAACTTAATAGCCCCCGGTATACGTCGACTCCTCGGATTATTCGAGGTCGAACCACCCACAACTTGGCCTTTTCAAGAAAGAAAGGCCCTTTGTTTTACACGGATAACCTCGATCGGCTGTATTTGGTTGAACACCGCCTGCGGTTCGCTGACTGATTTACGCTTGTTGTGACAGTCAGCTTTCGGCTTTCTCCAACTGAGGCACTTGACCAGTTAAACCTGAAGTGACAATCGCAGTGGTTCTCCCTTTACCCCTTAGCCGAACAAAGCGAAAACGTAAGGGGTAAGCACAGGAGTCGGGCAATCCAGCTATAGACCAAAGACACAACTCGAAATCAATGCATATAAATGCGAAGTACCGAGGACATTCGCCGAGGACTGCATGGAGTACCTCGGTTTTTGGTGGGTTTGGTGCTAACAGCAGACTCCCTTTAATATTGCCGATGCGTGAAATGCATCCGCGTTGTACTGCGAGAGTTATGCTCAGAAAAATCAAAAAAAAACTTATGCAAAAAACTTTATGTTTAGATAAAATAAAATTATGCCAATCCAGAATTGGTCTAAAATTTAATTTGTGCTTCGGTCGTGCTTTAACATGATACATCCGATCTCCGGACTCCAAGCGGGTCAACCTTTGGCTTCAAACTCCATATCCCGAAGGCGGAGTGTTTCTCTGAGGCCTGTTTAGCAAACTAAACTCGAGCAGCTTTAGAAAGAAACCAGGCTATCCGGCTATTGACCACACACTCGTGTTGGAAAAAGGAGTAGTGGATAAAGACTTTGCAACGACCAAGAAGAAAACACATATAAAAAATGGCTCATAATAATTTAAGAGCCCCCGGTTAAATCGGGTAAAGACATTGTAGCAAACAAAGTTTTTAACAAACAATTTTTTTGTTTAATAAGAAATATAATGTTTGGTTGAACCGAACAAAAAGTAAAATTTCAAATAGAGCTGAGCACGAAAACGACTTAGCTGGTTAATGTGCTCGGTGCGGTCCGGGGTTGTGGCGGGACGAAGAAGTAGTCCTCGGCCTGGCCGAAGTCCCAGCCCCCAGGCCCGAGGTAATCGAGCGAAGAGCTCGGGTCGAGAAGTGGCAACGCAACACGGTTGCTGCGACGAGGCGAAGCCCCCGGTCCAGCCGAGGAGACAGAGTAGTTCGACAGCGTGACGGCGAAGCCCCCACGTCAGTCGACCATGTCGATGATGCAATTTGGTTGATGGAGGCGGGACGACGACGTCAGCGCGTCGAGTGACTGTGTTCGCAGTCGAAGTAAATTACCTGTGCACACAATATAGTGCAAGCCAAAAGTAATAACAAATAATGATAATATATGTATATTTAAAGGAATTCTTCTACTTAATTCATTTAAGTGAAGTAAATAATTGAAGCAATATGGCCCGGGCGCCGAGGTTGACTCATCGGAGTGGTGGCGCCGAGATGCCAGCATAGGGACTAGCATCGAGGCGGTGCCGACACAACTTGGCTACACGGGCGAACGACGACGTCTGCACGCAGAGGCGACGACGTGCACTGCCAAAGCCGATTACCTATGCACACAAAATAGTGCAAGATGGTAATAATAACAATACTTTAAAAAGTATTTGCATAATTAATGTACGCAAAGCGAATGAAAAGAAATATGGCCCATGCGCCCGAAGATCCGACGAGTTAGAGTTCTCTCGGCAGGTCAGCTTGGCGATGCCGAAGCCCCCGAGTTGACTGATGTGACAAGCAGGTCAGCATGACCATTGGACCAACAAGGTGATGGTGCAACCCGATTGATGTCGGTAGGGACGACGACGTAAGATTGCCGAGCTAGCAGCATAGCGCGGCCATTGTTAATTACCTGCATACATAAGTAACGCAAGGAAAAAAAAGGTTCCTTTGTATAATTTATTTATGCAAAATAAATAATTCAAGAAAATACGACATGGGCGCTGAAGTCGGCTCGGTGGAGTAGCGGCGCGGAGACGTCGGCGCAGGTCGGCTGGCCGAGGTGATGACATAGTCACAATCTATTTTAGATGTCCACTAGGCTATGAAAAAATGACCGTCCAGCAAAACGCTAGCCAAACTGACACGGACGGGAAGCACCATACACAAATGCCGGTGAATATCTCTGCAAAAATAAGGCGGTACAAACCAACAGAGAAATGCTTTGTATCTAATAATTTTACGTGGTAAATAAATAACTAGGAAAAATAAAACCTAAAAATTATTCTGCGAGTAGTGGACTGAAGAGAAAATTCTTCTAGAGCCAGTGACCTAGTATTAAACCAGACCGACCTCCACGGAAGTTGCAACGCAATTGACGAAGAACGAACAGAATCAAACGTTAGGTTTGACCTTCACGTGAATTAGTAAGGCAAGGCTAAGGCACCATTAATTAAATCTGGAAGATCATGTTGCACTTAAACTAGTAGTACCAATTAAAAAATTGATTAACTTCCCTGAGCTTTACGTGGAGAAATACTTGCCGATGTAACACTGTTTCCATGCAAACTTTTCGCGGAAACAAGGCATCTTCTCGAGCTGCATATCGCCGGGAAATCAGTGCCCAGCTGACGCGAGGTTTGTTGATGAATTGAATTCCCGTGAGTTGGTGTGGCAGCCATCAGCCGAGCAGCTTTTTGGAATCCCGTGCAGCACAAGGTCTCCAAGCCTATCTCTGCCTCTGTTTAAGAAACAATATGCGGTTGCTGCCGCGGCCGTGCTCCTCGGCGCTCACGTCCAGCTCGGATCAGGGACAGGCGGGCATTGCGTACGCCATCGGAGTTTCTCCGAAGATTGATCTTAAAAAAATCTACCAAGGAAAAATATGCCGGCGGACAACGATAGTTTGCAAAGAACGTAATATTATTTGAAACAGATCTGACGGAAAAACATCAACTGATCATTGATTTTGATTCCCATCGAACAACGATGAACACCTAGCAGGCTCTCAATGAAAGCACCAATGTCGGTGTCAAATCTGGCATATCTCGTAGTAGGAGTCCTAAGCTAGGCGTCTTGAAGCGATGGTAACATGGACACAGGATTTTACCCAGGTTCAGGCTCTCTCAAGGAGATAATACCCTACGTCCTGCTTTTGATTGTATTGATATGGGGATAGTACATAGTACAGGTATCTACCACGAGATTGTAGTAATGAATATGAGATTGTCTATTGACTAGCCTGGCGTCGGTTTATATAATGTACCGTAGGCCTAGGGTTTAGAGGAGTCCTTGTCTTGTGCGCCAAGTCTTGTGGAATCTTCCTTGCATGCGTCATGGGCTGCCCGAAGTGGCCCATTAGTGAATCGCCCTGGGGTCCTCGGCCCGACCCACTGGTCGGGAGACGACGTGGTGAGTACCCCCTAGTCCAGGACACCATCAGTCCGGTCATCTGGCGCTATGACCGGATCCGGATTAACAACCAGATCATCGCCGGAGTTGGTCCCGTGAGCGGGATTGAAAACGACGTCCAAGGTTAAGACCTCGGAGTTCTCGGGCGCGTCGGATGAGACCGCGAGCCCGGTGAGCGAGAGATCGCCCCGAGAGTCTACGGAGAACTCTAAGTTCCCAAACCTGACTTCTTGATCAGGGGCGAAACTCCCGACCCGGCCAAGGCGGCCGGTCGGGTCAGCATGCAGCACGATGCTGCCGAAAGCGAAGATCTATCCAGGGACGAAGGAGTCCATGTTGCGGACCTCTTCATTGATGACAACGCGGGCCATCGATTCCTTTGGTGATCACAGGGGAACTCTCAATGAAAGCACCAATGACGGTGTCAAAACCGGCGGATCTCGGGTAGGGGGTCCCGAGCTGTGAGTCTAGGATCGATGGTAACAAAAGGACGAAGGAGACGATGTTTACCCAGGTTCAGGCCCTCCTAGGGAGGTAAAACCCTACGTCCTGCTTGATTATATTGATGGTATGAAGGTTACAGAGTTGATCTACCTCGAGATCGACTAGCTAAAACCCTAGATGAGTTTCTGCCCCCTGCATTCTAAAACCCTCCTGGTTTATATAGACACCGGGGGGTACCTAGGGTTTACACATGGGAGATCTCCTACCGAGGATAGGAATGTCCATTCCCTCATCTTGACTTGGAGTACACGACGCACCTTCGGGACTTCCTTCTAGAACACAGGGTCTCGATGTATCCGGCCCCTCCAGCCAGAGTCGGAATGCGGCCCACCAAGCCGGCCTATTGAGAAACAGGCCAACGGCCCGAGGACCCCTTAGTCCAGGACTCCCTCAATCGTGCCCTCCTCGTGGCCCATCTTGGCGTGAAACCGACGCCCAAAAATCTTATAAATATAGAAACCATCAGAAATAACCCTAGACTCTCTGCTTCGCCGCCGCAACTCTCTGTATTGACGAAAAACCAATCTGGAGACGTTCCAGTACCCTGCCGGAGAGGGGAATCCATCTCCGGTGGCCATCTTCATCATCCCGGCGGAGGCCATGACGAGGAGGGAGTAGTCCACCCTTGGGGCTAGGGGTATGTACCAGTAGCTATGTGTTAAATCTCTCTCTCTTGTGTTCTTCAGATGTCACGATCTTGATGTATCACGGGCTTTGTTAATATAGTCGGATCATATGATGTGTTTCCCTTACTATCTTGTTGTGATGAATTGAATCTTTCCCTTTGAGATATCGTTATGTTGGATTGAATATTGGATTTGAGAACACTTGATATATGTCTTGCATGTGGATACCTGTGGTGACAATGGGGTGTTGAAAGGACGTGGATGTCGCCTAGAGGGGGTGAATAGGCGCTTTAAAATAATTACGGTTTAAGGCTTGAACAAATGCGGAATAAAACTAACGTTTAATAGGTCAAGCACAAAACCTAAAACAACTAGGCTCACCTATGTGCACCAACAACTTATGCTAAGCAAGATAAACCACTAAGTGATAGCAAGATATATAACAAGAAACAATATGGCTATCACAAAGTAAAGTGCACAAGTAAAGGGTTCGGGTAAGAGATAACCGAGGCACGTGGAGACGATGATGTATCCCGAAGTTCACACCCTTGCGGATGCTAATCTCCGTTCGGAGCGGTTTGGAGGCACAATGCTCCCCAAGAAGCCACTAGGGCCACCGTAATCTCCTCACGCCCTCGCACAATGCAAGATGCCGTCATTCCACTAAGGGACCCTTGAGGGCGGTCACCGAACCCGTACAAATGGCAACCCTTGGGGGCGGTCACCGGTACCCATACACTTTGGCAACCCTTGGGGGCGGTCACCGGTACCCGTACAAATTGCTTGGGGCAATCTCCACAACCTAATTGGAGACCCCGACGCTTGCCCGGAGCTTTACACCACAATGATTGAGCTCCGAGGCACCACCAACCGTCTAGGGTGCCAAGGCACCCAGGAGGAACAAGCTCTAGGGTGCTCAAACACCCAAGAGTAATAAGCTTCTCAAACTTCACTTCCACGTATCACCGTGGAGAACTCAAACCTATGCACCAAATGCAATGGCAAGGGCACACGGAGTGCCCAAGTCCTTCTCTCCCAAATCCCACCAAAGTAACTAATGCTAGGGAGGAAAATGAGAGGAAGAACAAAAAAGAACACGAAGAACTCCAAGATCTAGATCCAAGGGGTTCCCCTCACATAGAGGAGAAAGTGATTGGTGGAAATGTGGATCTAGATCTCCTCTCCCTTTTCCCTCAAGAACTAGCAAGAATCATTGGAGGGATTGAGAGTTAGCAAGCTCAAAGAAGGTCAACAATGGGGGGCAAACTCGAGCTCAAAGGATTGGGGAACCATTGGGGAAGAAGACCCCCTTAAATAGGTCCCCACAAATCTGCCCGTTATGTGCAGAATTACACAGGGGCGGTACAACCGGTGATGCGGGCGATAGAACCGGGCTATAGAAATATAGTGGTACAACCGCCCAACAACCGCCCAACCACCGGACCACAACAGAAAGGTGGCCGGTGGTTCCACCAAGATGCAACAGCTCGGCCCGAGCACTGGACCAGGCAAAGTCCCTAGCGGTACAACCGCTTGGGACACCGGTAGTACCGGGCTATATAATATAGCGGTACAACCGGTCCAGGTCCGCCCAACAACCGGAGCCCAACAGAACCGTGTCCGGTTGGAGCCTGGTGCTGGGCCGGTTCAATCGCTCAGAGCTGCCACCCTGGGTCACCCAGCTGTGGGTGGTACAACCGCCCGGGGGCAGCGGTACAACCGCTGGGGACCTCTCAGTGACAGCACCTCCAGGGTATCACCCCTGAAGTGGTGGTCAAACCGGATGTCTGGAGCGAGCGGTGCATCAGGTCAGGACAGCGGTGTAACCGTATCAAGAAAACAGGTAAGACCAGAACTGCCATAACTTCTGCAAATGAGCTCTGAATTGAGCAAACTCAAGCTTGTTGGATTCAGGACGACAAGAGTTATCTTAAGAGGAGGCAGTATGAAAATGCCAATGATATAGAGATGTGAAACCTCTATGAATGAAGAACCGGCAAAAACTTCAACATCGAAAACATCATGGAAGATGCATATGGACTCCGTTTTCGATGAACTTGAGCTTGTCATGAAGCTGACCATAAGCTCAAGAACCCACATAGAGAAAAGCCAACCAAGAACCAAGAAAGATGATGATGCCAAGAATGCAATGGTTTGAGCTCTCAACGAACGATACGATCAAGCTACTCACTTGAGAGCCCCCCTTGATAGTACGGCTATCGATCATATAACCCGGTCTCCCAACTACCACCATGAGACCGATAAAATAGAAAACCCTATCAAGGTCAAACCTTTGCCTTGCGCATAGTCCACTTGAGCTAGATGATGATGATCTTGTCCTTCTCAAGATGGACCACCTTTCTTGATTGCGCCGGCTCGATGAAGACTAGTAGATTGCTCTCCCATACTCCACTATGGGTGAGCCACTCTTCGGCACATCTACACAAGTCCATTGTCACCACAATGGACGGCAAGCTTCAAGCATGATCTCTCCGTGATGCTTCACTTGAACTTGCACACCGCAACCTTGATGACGATCACCACTTGATGTCATCTTCCATGGGTTGTATGGGATCTTCCTCTTGATGCAATCCCCTGGAAATATATCTAACCCTACAAAGAACACTCACGTAGACCATGGGTTAGTACACAAAGCGTAATGGACAACACTTACCATACCATGGGATCACTTGATCCCTCTCGGTGTATCTTGTACGCTTTGTGTGTTGATCAACTTGGTTCACTCTTTGACTTAATCTTGATCAACCTTGTATCTTATCTTCTCTCTTCATAAAGATGATGTCTTGAAGGTAAACATGAATGCTCACACGATATTCTTCTTCAAGACATGCTTGCAATAAGCTCAACTCTCACATGACCAATCTCTGGATAAAACCTTGAATACCACCTTGGTCACCATATAAACTCCTTGAAACCAACAGATGGACTTCAAGAAGTACCTACGGACAAATCCTTCGAATATAACTCAAGGCAACCATTAGTCCATAGGGATTGTCATCAATTACCAAAACCACACATGGATAAATGTGCTCTTACAGGTGTTCTATTGATTCACTTGATATATGTTTTGGTACTCAACTTGCGAATTCCCGCTGTGACATTGGGGTAATCTATGCATAGGGGTTGATACACGTTCTTGTCCTACTTTCTCCGATAGAAATCTTGGGGCACTCTATGAGGTTCTTTGTGTGGATTGAGTACTATGAATCTGAAATTGTTTGATGCGTATCGTATAATTAACTCATGGATACTTGTGGTGACATTGGAGTATCCAGGTGACATTAGAGTTGGTTGATGCGTATCATATGGTTTTATTCTAGTACAAACTCTTAGATAGATCGAACGGAAAGGATAACTTGATGTTATCTTAGTACGAACTCTTGAATAGATCGATCGGAAAGAATAACTTTAAGGTGGTTTCGTACCCTACAAACAATTTCTTCTTATGTTCTCCGCTAGATAAGAACTTTGGAGTGATTCTTCGTTGCACGTTGAGGGATGCTTATGTGATCCAATTATATTAGCATTGTTGAGAGATTGCACTAGCGAAAGTACAGACCTAGGCCTTGTTTTCAAGCATTGCAATACCGTTTGTGCTCACTTTTGTTACTTGCTACCTTGCTGTTTTTATATTTTCAGATTAAAAAAATCAATATCTACTATCATTATTGCACTTGTATCACCATCTCTTCGCCGAACTAGTGCACCTATACAATTCACCATTGTATTGGGTGCGTTGGGGACACAAGAGATTTCTTGTATTTGATTGCAGGGTTGTTTGAGGGAGATCATCGTCATCCTACACCTCCCACGGATTGATAAACCTTAGGTCATCCACTTGAGGGAAAATTGCTACTGTCCTACAAAACTCTGCGCTTGGAGGCCCAACAAAGTCTACAAGAATAAAGTTGCGTAGTAGACATCAGAAATCGAAGCCATCGTCATCACCAACAACCCTCTCATCTTTGGGAGGCCAATATTCATCAACATCTTCAACAGCACCATCTCCTCTCAAACCCTAGTTCATCCCTTGTGTTCAATCTTTGTACTGGAACCTCAGATTGGTACCTGTGGATGACTAGTAGTGTTGATTACATCTTGTAGTTGATTACTATATGGTTTATTTGGTGAAATATTATATGTTCAGATCCATTATGCTATTTAATACCCCTCTGATCTTGAGCATTAATATTATTTGTGAGTAGTTACCTATGTTCTTGAGGTCACGAGGGAAGTCATGTTGCAAGTAATCATGTGAATTTGATATGTGTTCGATATTTTGATGATTTGTATGTTGTGATTCCCTTAGTGGTGTCATGTGAACGTCGACTACATGACACTTCACCATCTTTGGGCCTAAGGGAATGCATTGTGGAGTAGTTATTAGATGATGGGTTGCTAGAGTGACAGAAGCTTAAACCCTAGTTTATGCGCTATTTTGTAAGGGGCTGATTTGGATCCAAATGTTTAATGCTATGGTTAGATTTTATTGTAATACTTTTCTCGTAGTTGCGGATGCTTGCGAGGGGGTTAATCATAAGTGGGAGGTTTGTTCAGGTAAGAACAACACCCAAGCACCGGTCCACCCACATATCAAATTATCAAAGTAGCGAACGCAAATCAAACCAACATGATGAAAGTGACTAGATGAAATTCCCGTGTGCCCTCAAGAACGCTTTTCTTATTATAAGAGACCATTTTGGCCCGTCCTTTGCCACAAAAGGATTGGGCTACCTTGCTGCACTTTATTTACCGTTATCGTTACTTGCTCGTTACAAATTATCTTGATATCAAACTACCTGTTACCTACAATTTCAGTGCTTGCAGAAACTACCTTGCTGAAAACCGCTTGTCATTTCCTTCTGCTCCTCGTTGGGTTCGACACTCTTACTTATCGGAAGGACTACGATTGATCCCCTATACTTGTGGGTCATCACACATTACCATGGGAGCAGCAAGGTTGATGTAGAGGCCCTTCGTGATCGATCCCCCCCTCCAGCAGGGCACCGAAACAGGGCTCCAGATGGGCACACGGCGGAACAGAGACTTGCGGCGGCAGAAAAAGTGTTTCGGGAGGCCCTCTAGGGTTTTTGGGATTTATTGGAATTTATAGGCCAGAGAGGGGCGCCGGGAGACGCCCGAGGGGGCCACCACATAATAGGGCACGACCACCCCCCGGGCGCACCCTGTTGTGTGCTGGCTCCCTCGTGGAGCCTCCGGCCTCCCCCCGAAGCTTCCAGGTCTTCTTTTGGTCCAGAAAAAATCAAAAAAATATTTCAGGGCAATTGGACTTCGTTTGGTACTGTAAACCTGAAAAATCAAAAACATGCAGAAAACAGCATCTGACACTGGGCACTGGGTTAATAGGTTAGTGCTAAAAAATAATATGAATTGGTAAATAATCACCCAAAAAGCATCCTGAAATGATTATATTATGATACGTTGAAGACATATTAGATGATCACACGGGATACATACAACTGGACTAGATGACGATCCAATAGTACGCTATGCATATAGGCATATATCCCTATTTCTACGGGCTGTGGTTATTTTTTATTTTCACTTTGTATTTCGATACCGGATTGTGATACTTGAGATTTTTTTAATAAATGCTTGTGTGCAACGTAATGATGTAGAGGCCGGGAGTAATCTTTCTTTTCCAAAAGATAAACAAGGTTGGTTTAGAAAAATAGAAACACACTACAGATGCGGACGCTCACAACAAGCGCACACACGCTCATCTATATGAACACACACATGTAACCCTGCCTCTATGAGCACTTTCGAGAGACTGGGTCGGTAGATCTTGAGATCGATGAAGTGGTCACATACACCTCGTAGTCGACGGGCACGACATACCACTAAAACGAATAGCGCCAGAGAGCCTGCAATAAATCCAAAAAAATATGCGAGCACCTGTGTCATGTCTAGAACTTGAACTCGGGTGAGATGGTTCCACTACAAAGGACTTAACCATCTACGTTAGGCTTATTTCACAAGGGTGATTTGATATTGGATGATTGCATGACACAACATATGTTTCTGGAAATTTAGATAGAGTGTGTATTAGAAATATTAGGCTTTTAAGCCATTTTACTATTTTCAATCATTTGTACAGATAATCTTAGAGGTCCATATGGCACATTCATGTATGACAAGAGAGTGAGAGTTTAATCTCACCGTGCTAACGAAGGGTGTGGAAAACCAAGGGTTATCCCACACATACCATTAAGAGTTTGAGAAGAGCATGCAAAAAATAGTTTGAGAAGAGGGCATTAAGGACAGTATAACCGCACCTAATCCCTGCCCTCACAGCGATTTGCGTTTTCAGCCGTTCGTTTTCGTGATCTGAACATTTCTGGCCGTTCGATATCTGTCCCGAAATGTATAAGCAGTGGCCCAGCTGTCCTGATGGGCTGCTGCTCCGGAGGCCGAAACGCAGCCCTCTGGTAAACCGGACCTCTTCAGCCAGCCCATGGCAGCCCATAATCAGAGGGTGGTGGCGTGGTGCGCTCGTTATTTTTCTCTGCTTATCCTATCTCCGCAACCGGCTCCGCTCCCGACTTCTAACCTAATCATGTCGCTCCCCACCCGCCACCTTCGCCGCTGCAATCACAGACGACGACCTCGAGCGGATGCGCCCTACAGACCGAGAAGACGAGCAGGAGGACCAGGCGACCAGATGAAGCGACGACATGGGGGAAGGCCATGGTCGATGACCACATCGCGTGACGGCGCGGGTGCCAGTCACCGAATCCAGCAGAGTAGGAAGGGGGAGAAGCTTATTTTACTTCCGCGCGGCGATCTCATGTGGAGTTCCATCCAACTCACCACCCAAGGTCGCCGCGGATCTAGCTTGGCAGAGGATAGATGAAGATTACGACGCTCGTCGTGCTGAAGCCATCGGGCGGAGGCGCCGGGGGCTCCACTCCAGCGTCGGGCAGGGCTCCAGGCGTTTGTGTTGGCCAACGCCACAGACACCAGCCACTTCGGGTTCTTCCAGTGCGGCGTCGCCCGAGAGTTCATCGTCGCCCAGCCTGTCCAGCGCCAGTCCGTCCAGCACGAAGGTAACCACCCCTCCTCAGATCTGCCTCCTGCAACCACATCCCCGGCTGCCTCTTTACTCTGGCCTTCTCACCCGTTTTCCTCCTCCCAACTCTGCAGCCGCTCTCTCCTCAAGCTACTTGAGACCGCAGCAACAGGGTGAGCAACGAGCACCCCACCCCCTTCCCCATCTATAGCTTTTTTTGCCCAGATCTTGCTGTTCGGTTCTTGCTACAATGCTACTGATAGAAATTTATGGATGTTTGTAAATCGCGCAGGGCTTGAGATGCTATGCCGGATATGCTTAGGTGATTGGAACATGTTGGATGTCTGCGCGAATATGTACACGTTCTCCTTTGTTTATTCGGACTGGTCGATCTGCTTTTGAGGCTGGTAGTACTAGGTTGTAGTGCAGTGCAGGTAACGATAAAACAAGTGTTAGTACTCAATATAAGCAATAGATTAGTTGAGCAGTCCTACATAAACTGGATTACTAGATCCTACGCTAAAATTACGAGATAAACTCGATAACCAACAACAGATTAATTAAAGAGTATCTGCACTGAATTCAAACAACACGAAAAGAGAAGCAATAGTCATGGGTTTTTGCTACTACAAAAATGTATATGTTTATGAGCTTGCCTAGGAATTGGCTCGCTTGGGACACATCCATGTTGACAATTCTTTACTCTTTTGTCAGAAATTGAGTGTAACCATTTAGCAATTTTGATTGATTGCTATGGACAAGTTGTTGATTTTTTTTTCACTGCAGAAGGCAATCTTTTAATCAATTTCTTGCCATTGTATTACTAACTTTATTGCTTGAGTAATATCTCATCAGGACACGCAAGTTGAAATGCATAATTTTGCTCCGAAGTCGCTCTTTTTCTATTATAGGTAACCTAGGTATATCTTCCAACTCCCTGTGTTCTACAAATGAATTATTTGACTTTCATTTTAGTCGCCTTTGTAAGATATTTGGAGTACCAAGGAGATAACCATGTATGCATGGTTTGATTTTACATGTCAAGGCCTCAAGCGTACTAATTACTACATGTGTTTCTACAAATGAATTATTTGACTTTCATTTTAGTCGTCTTTGTAAGATATTTGGACTACCAAGGTGATAACCATGTATGCATGGTTTGATTTTACATGTCAAGGCCTCAAGCGTACTAATTACTACATGTGCTTCTACAAATGAATTATTTGACTTTCATTTTAGTCGTCTTTGTAAGATATTTGGACTACCAAGGAGATGACCATGTATGCATGGTTTGGTTTTACATGTCAAGTCCTCAAGCGTACTAATTACTACATGTGTTTCTGATAAAAGAATACAAACATAGGCTGGTTCAAGTTGTACAATAATCGATGATGGGATCCATGCAGTAGAGTAAGCCACCAGGAGAGGCTATGGGCCGGAGTGTGGGAGACCGCCGTTGTTGCTGCCCCTACTCGCACAGCCTGCCACCATGCCCACGACCACTCGGTACATACCTAAATTGCCTGATCATAGTAATAGTGTACTAATTTCAAGAAATATATTGCATTGATATGTTTGTTGTCGTGTAAACATTGAGATACTATTCCTGATCTCCAATTATACATTGACTTATCTTCATATTAGTCAACGAACAATTTGCTTTTAATGAGATGTTATGTTTATATTAAATGTACAAATGCAGACACTATCCTTGCTTATGGGATATGACCAGGGGGTGTGCTTAAGAAGGCTGTTATCCTGTCATATAGTTCATATTAGGGGATCGTTAATTAGTATGGCAATGAAAATGATCATGATTGTTTTGTCATACTGCCTCTTAAATGGTCAATATAGATGCACACTCAATTCACTAATTGCATTATTAAGTTCCCAGTCTTGCTTTAGTTGCCGGATGATCCCTGGACATGAGAATTTTCAGTCCAATTTTGGTTCACTTGCTAGATGAATGAGATATAAGAAAAATAAGCAACTTAGATGCTTTTGTCTGAACCTGCTTTACAATTGTATGACTATTTGATAATGTGGTTTAGCATGGTGTACGCATTCTCGAACTGAAATAGACCTGCTCCACAATTGAATGATTATTTACAGATTCTCTAGCTGAAATATGGCAACTTAACTGATACGTACAAGTTATCTAACTATATATTTATCTATAGGAAATTGAATATTTTGTGCCATGCATATCAAAAAACTGCGGGGGTTAGCTAAGGGAAGCTGCATCGATTTCTCTCTATAGAAAAATGCATCTATTCTTTGGCATGATGCACCACACTAGCTTATCCAAGTGCTCGAAGATGTCAGCGTATGCCTGAGCTTTGCCTCACATGAAGTCCATCACAACTGAAAACGGTTCAATTTATTTTTGTAACTTACAACTACTAGAACTTTATCTTATCCGCTCCATTTTCTGGCAAACTAGGTTGAGAAAGGCATGATGTTGTCCGTTGTGTATTCTAAATTGGTTGCTATGGTGGATGGAGTAACACATTGGTTGCTATGGTGGATGGAGTAACACAACGTCGATTTGTTTGCGTGCCAAAGAAACAAAAGGATAAAACATTTTCAAACTTGAGACACGGAGCTTGCAGTAGACTTTTTGATTTGTATTCAACCCAGGACACGGGATGAGCATGGCCATTTTAACAATAAGTAGTTTCTCTTAAATATACTCCTTTGTTTGTTTGCAGTTATAATGTGGAGGGTATTTTCTTCTAATGTAACCATACATTGTTAACACATGTATAACTTGTGCCAGTTGTGATTATTTATCCATTTATTTATTTATTGGCTACATCCATATTTTTTGTATCTTTTATTAACATGGTTTACTACTCCCTTTGTTGCATATGAAGAGTAGTTGATTTAGCACAACTTTGTACTAAATCAACGACACTTAATATGGAACTGAGAGAGTACTTTGCATAAATAAAAGTATATAGTTCTACATAAGTTTTGGCATGAAATTCTACGGGGTACATTAGTTTGAGATCAATCTATTGTGATTCTGGTATTGTTATATATCGTGACAACCTTAGCACAATTGCGTAATACATTGGCATAAGAATATCCCTTTTCGATTACTGAATGGTGCAGTATATCTTTATGCAATTGAATTTCTAGGTTTCCTTTTTCTTATATCTCTGAGTATCCCTATTAGTTTTCACAACTACCTAATACATTAGGATAAGAATATCCCTTTTTGATTATTGCTGAATGATATATCTTTATGTAATTGAATTTTAATGTTTCATTTCTCTTTATGAGAATCCTTACCATCTCAATGAAAAAATAGACGGGCGCAGCAACGCGCGCCATCGATGATCTAGTATACATGTATGCTACTTCTCTATTGCCCGTTTGGCGTGGCTCGGGTTTCGTGATCGAGCCAAGCAGCTAGGACTTATGCCATGTGTTGCATTCTTTTGTTCATGTCGGAAAAAAATCTAGTGGGTAAATTTTAACTCGTCTACAATAGGTCGCTCCTCTTCCTACACAAGAGTGCGTGAGTCACTCCGCCTCCTATGCGTTTGTCGCTCCGTACTAAAGAATTTGACCGGACTTCAACACCGAAATCGAGCCGTATGAACGGCCAAATCAAACCATTAACCGATAGACACCAGTATAGACGGCCAAATCAAACTCTTAGCCGACACCCTAAATCGAAGCCTAAACCAGGCCCTAAACCCAAGCTTAAATCAGACCCCAACTCAAATCGTAAATCTATTTGTATTAAACCCTTAGTTGGACCATACATTGAATCATCGAAGTATAAATCCAAGCCTAAATCGATTTCTACATCGATCCTTAAATCGGGGATACAATGACTTACCGACATTGAAGAAGGGGTGGCTAAGGGGCGATGAAGCCCATGCCCGCCGTTCAGATCTTGTCGCCGTCGATGCTCGCCGGCGAGAGGTGAGAGTGGGTGGTGAGAGTCATAGTGGAGAGAGGGGAGCGTGAGCGGTGAAGGAGACTTATGTTGCGATTTCGGGAAACGACGCGATGTCTCTGGTCATTCTCACGTGTGCAACCGCCTACAGCTTCGCGTCTTCCTTGCGCATGCTCGGGCCGGACTCGTTGGAAAGGGCTGATTAGATCGTTCTTTCAGAGCCACGTTCTAGTCCGTTTTGAGTTTCATGCTATGCAGACCCAGATGCACGGGCATGCAACCGATCGGTTCAAAAATTACATCTTCAAGGTCCGTCTGGCGGTCTGGGTGTTATACAGGTTAACCAAACAGACTCCATCAGAATAATCGATTAACAAGTGAGATCTTACAGGCAGGAGGCTGCAGGCCTGCAGCATGGGTTTCCGTAGCCGGTTGCCATACAACGGGTCGCGCCGCCTGCTTGATTTTGAACCCGTATCCGACTCGAGCTGAGCACGACCAGTAGCATATACAACCAGAAAGAGCAAGAGCCGCATATATAAACAGTACACACGAGACACGTCGCGACTCGTCCGGATCCATCGGGGCCGCGCCGAGAAAGAAGCTGTGCGCTACAGCCTGCCCATCCAGCCCGCTCCCGTGTCGTCACGTCATGCAAGCGCGCGCCGGATCGGCGGCGGCGGCCGGCGCCACCGCGCTCGCCGCCACGAAGCAGCACCCGGCGGCCGCGTCGTCCCTCTTCGCGCTCCTCTCCCTCTCGCTGCTCCTCCTCCGGCTGCTCCTCCGCCTCCGCCTCGCCGCCTTCCGCGACGCCGCGCTCACGCTCCACCTCCTCGCGCGCCTCCGCCTCCGCCCTGTCACCCTCCGCCTCCCCGGCCCGCACGCCACCACGCTCCGCGTCTGGTGCCCGGCCTCGCCGTCCGCCAAGCCGCCGCTGCTCCTCCTCCACGGCTTCGGCGGCGACGCCAAGTGGACGTGGGCGCGCAACCTCGCCGCGCTCTCCCGCAGCTTCCACCTCTACGTACCCGACCTGGTCTTCTTCGGCTCCCACTCCCGCTCCGCCTCGCCGCTCCGCTCCGTGGCCTTCCAGGCCCGCTGCGCCGCCGACGCCATGCGGCTCCTCGGCGTGAGCCGCTACGACCTCGTCGGGATCAGCTACGGGGGCTTCGTGGCGTACCGGATGGCGGCCGTGGAGGCGCGGCACAGCGTCGGCAGGGTCGTCATCATGACCAGCGGCGTCGCGGCCACGGTGCAGGAGATGGGCGAGCTGGCGGCGCGGGAGGAGATGGCCGTGGAGGACGCGCTGCTGCCGGACAACGCCGCCGGGCTGCGCCGGCTCGTGCACCGGTCCATGCACCGCCCCCCGCCCTGGCTGCCAGACTTCGTGCTCCACGATTTCATCCAGGTCAGGGCGTCACTTGTTTTTTGACATCATCCAGGTCAGTACGTAGAGTACTACGTGTTTGTCCATTTTTTTATTTACTTTTTTCATTAAACTATCTCTAGTGTCCTTACCTGGATGTGTCACAATCTCTTCTGAGAGTCGATCGACGTCAGACGTGTCACGAACTCACCACGAGGTTAATTAACTACAACCTGTTGGCCTTTTACCACCGTACCGTTGCTTGGATCGTCAGCACAACACGTTGGCGTCCGATCCCAGCAGCCAGGCAACATCATTTGCAGCTTGCAAGCATGCATCAGCGTATCGAGCGCGTGCGTGCGTGCACGTTTAGCCGTACACGCAAGTGCCAGGCCAAGCATAGCGCCTCGTTGCTGCACTTAATTTGTGCATGCGTTTTATATTAGACCCAGAAGCCGACCACGTGTACCAAAGACCTAGACGGAGCTGAAGTTAGGCGCCGTGCGGACTGTAATAAACAGTTGTAACTGATCAATCATACACTGGGAGGGAGCACTGATCAATCAGACGCTAGGTAGTAGATCTGGACGAGCCGTCGACCTCGTCGGTTTCCTTGTTGGCTCTCACCCGGCTGGGTCCCTGCGTGCGTGGCCCACGTGCCGTACGTCGCCACTAGTGGCATAGCATAGCACCGTCAGGGCCGATGCGTCCAAATCCAAAATGCTAGCGGACAGCGCTAGCGTCCACCGCCACAGATCAAATCTGAGCTAGGAAAATGCCCAATTGACCCATCCTGTTTAGGAGGTTTGGTTCGCATCAATCGGCCCGGAGTAAAAACCAGCGCTGCCGCCTATTCACCGCACGCGATGCTCTGTGTTCAATGGAGAAGACCGTTTAACGTCTGAGCTGCTGCAACGCAACGAATGGCAACGATTTTTATTGTTTCAGATGTTTTGTACTTTCAATGAACGCTTACAACAAATCTGATCCCGTAAAAGAAAAGATCTGATACTTAGAGCATCTTGGGTCATGACTTGCAAATCTCACCCCTCAAACGCCCGCGGACACGTCCGGTCAGTGACCGGGCGTGTCCGTTTTGAATCCCTACTTTTTCATCCGTGCAGCCGCATCTCTCGTATTTTTTCTCATATGTCCGGTCACTTGCACGTGATTGGTGGGGAAGAAGAGAGAGAAAGAAAAGAATGAATAAAGAAAGAGAAAAGGTGGTCCGGGGTGGGGTCACGTCCTACATGGCGGACTGACCGGGCGCATCCGCGACCCCTCATATTGTCCTCATATTTGAGATGGATATGAGGGGTGCCGGTCAGTCCGGGCGTTTCAGATGGGTATGAGGGGCCTGCCCGGACGTTTGAGGAGGGTATGAGGGGTCCGGCCGTAGATGCTCTTACACACGTAGCGACATGTGGTGTGCGTGCGGCGTCATTGTGCGGCAAGGGTATACATTTTCCAAAAAAGGAGGATAGCTCTGGTCTCTGCATCAGCGATAATGCGAGATAGTCATAGATAGATTTCTGGCAGAACGGAGCAGATGCTGATGTGCAAAGATCAACGGCGGAATATTGTGCTCGTGAGGACCAAGAAGATCAAGCGGGCGTGACATAGACGCCCTACATTTAATTAAAAACTGAGTAGGGTTCAAGATAACGTCGACCCCTCCCAATGGGCGGCTCATCACACCATAGGTGATTGGTGAATTCACTTGGCCACCTGTAGCAAGGCATTAGCGTCCCTCATGATGCTCACCGCTTGGTCAATTTGAAATGAGAGAAACTCAAGGGTCTTCTAGACGAAATATATGCCATCGCAAATCTCCTTTAATATTTTGAAGAAGGAGACGAAGCTCTGGGTTCTCTTAGGGGCATGGGCGGGGATCCAGTGTGGGAGCCATGGCCCCACAAACATTTTGCAAAATATTTTTTACTAGGGCATGCATATGCATATATGCATTATACTAATTTTGGTGCAACCTAAATACTTCAAAACTTCAACCCTTTGTAATGTTGCCACCACATTGGTTGAATTCTAGATCCACCACTGTGTAGGGGCGAAGCGTTTGAGTAACTTGATGCCGGGAGAGTGACGGCCTTTGTATGTTTTTAAGTTCTCGACTACCCTTTGTTTTACTACTCTCTTAATTAATGTGAATGAGGCAAGTCTTTTGCCTCCTCTTTCAAAAAGAGTCGAATGTGTGCATCTTCAAGAACCTAAATTAAGCAGTGAAATCCCGTAAGGCCTTAAAGATATATATGGCTTGCTTGGTTGCAGGCCTGGCAAAGATTTGCCTGGCCTAGACCTTCCCCGAAACCAGCCCGGAGGTTGTTTGGTTGATGTCCTCAATAAGCCTGGTCTGGAGCACCTGATGGTCATTAGCATGGCTGGAGCACTAGGCATGGTAGTTAGCCAGGTGCTTGGCGCTAGCCTCGGATGCTAACTGCATTTTCTCTATTGCAATAAGTGAAATAAGAATAGGAGGATGGGGAAGCAACCACCCGAAAAAGTAGAGGAAATTGGATGATATTTGTGTGGGTGTGATATGAAATGTGTTGGGAAACGTCGCATGGGAAACAAAAAATTTCCTACGCACACGCAAGATCTATCCATGGTGATGAGCATCTACGAGAGGGAGAGTGAATCTACATACCCTTGTAGATCGCTAAGCGGAAGCGTTAAGAAACGCGGTTGATGTAGTCGAATGTCTTCGCGATCCAAATCGCAAGTCGTCCCTCGATCCAATCACGATCTAGCGCCGAACGGACGGCACCTCCGCGTTCAACACACGTACGGCTTGATGACGCCTTCACCTCCTCGATCCAGCGAGCGATGGTGAAGCAGTAGATGAGTTCCGGCAGCACGACGGCGTGGTGATGGTGGTGAGGAACAATCTCTGCAGGGCTTCGCCAAGCACTACGGAGATTATGACGGGAGGAACTAGAGGGTTAGGGTTGCCGGCACACGGCTTGGGAAATCTTGATGTCTCCCGTGTGCTAGCCCTGCCCCTCTATTTATATGTTGAGCCCTGGGGTCTAAACTTGGAGAGAAAACCTCCACAAGGTCGGTTTGGCCCGCACGGAAAGAGTCCAACTCGGATTCCAGCAGTACCGCGTACAAGCGGTAGTACCGCTCACGAGCGGTAGTACCGCTTGAGCGGTAGTACCGCTTCACACAAGCGGTAGTACCGCTTACGCGGTAGTACTGCCTTACCAGCGGTAGTACCGCTTAAGGCAGCAGCAAAATTTCCTTTGCACTTTCCAATACCTCGTGGGCTTTACCCCTTTGGCCCATATAAAGTGTTGCTGCACCCGAACACTTCGGTAAACACCCGGAACCCCTTCCGGTGAATTCCGGAACCTTTCCGGAGATCAAAACACTATTATCACATATATCAATCTTTACCTCCGGACTCTTCCGGAGATCCTTGTCATGTCCGGGATCTTATCCGGGACTCCGAACAACCTTCGGTCACCAACACAATAACTCAACTATACTAATCGTCACCAAACGTTAAGTGTGTAGACCCTGCGGATTCGAGAACTATGTAGACATGACCGAGACACCTCTACGGTCAATAACCAATAGCGGGACCTGGATGCCCATATTGGTTCCTATACATATTCTACGAAGATCTTCATCGGTTGAACCTCTATGTCAAGGATTCAGTTAATCCCGTATACTGTCCCCTTTGTTCTTCGGTATGTTACTTGCCCGAGATTCGATCGTCGGTATCTCTATACCTAGTTCAATCTCGTTACCGGCAAGTTTCTTTACTCGTTCCGTAATACAAGATCTCATGGCTAACACTTTAGTCACATTGCTTGCAAGGCTCATTGTGATGTTGTATTACCGAGTGGGCCCTGAAATACCTCTCCGTCACACGGAGTAACAAATCCCAGTCTTGATCCATGCCAACCCAACAGACACCCTCGGAGATACCTGTAGAGCACCTTTATAGTCACCCAGTTACGTTGTGACGTTTGATACACACAAGGCACTCCTACGGTGTCAGTGAATTGCATGATCTCATGGTCATAGGAACAGATACTTGACATGCAGAAAACAATAGCAATAAACTGACACGATCATATGCTACGTTTATAGTTTGGGTCTTGTCCATCACATCATTCTCCTAATGATGTGATCCCGTTATCAAATGACATCTCATGTCCATGGCTAGGAAACCTTCACCATCTTTTGATCAACGAGCTAGTTAACTAGAGGCTTACTAGGGACACAGTGTTGTCTATGTACCCACACATGTATTTGAGTTTCCAATCAATACAATTATAGCATGGATAATAAACGATTATCATGAACAAGGAAATATAATAATAACCAATTTATTATTGCCTCTAGGGCATATTTCCAACAGTCTCCCACTTGCACTAGAGTCAATAATCTAGTTCACATCACTATGTGATTTACATTGTAATGAATCGAACACCCATGCAGTTCTGGTGTTGTTCATGTTTAGCCCTTGGAAGAGGTTTAGTCATCGGATCTGCAACATTCAGATCCGTGTGTACTTTGCAAATATTTATGTCGTCCTCCTTGATGTAATCGCGGATGGAATTGAAACGTCGCTTTATGTGTCTGGTCCTCTTGTGAAATCTTGGTTCCTTGGCTAGAGCAATGGCACCAGTATTATCACAAAACAGAGTCATTGGGTTAAGCGCACTACGCACTACTCCAAGATCTGTCATGAACTCCTTCATCCAGACACCTTCCTTCGCCGCCTCCGAGGCAGCGATGTACTCCGCTTCGCATGTAGAATCAGCTACCACGCTTTGCTTGGAACCGCACCAGCTAACCGCACCCCCATTAAGAATAAATACGTATCCGGTTTGCGACTTAGAGTCATCCGGATCAGTGTCAAAGCTTGCATCGACGTAACCCTTTACGACGAGCTCTTGATCACCTCCATAAACGAGAAAGATGTCCTTAGTCCTTTTCAGGTACTTCAGGATATTCTTGACCGCCGTCCAGTGTTCCATTCCTGGATCACTTTGAAACCTTCCGACCATACTTATGGCAAGGCTGACATCGGGTCTTGTGCACAGCATTGCATACATGACAGAGCCTATGGCTGGAGCATAGGGGATGACACTCATCTTTCCTCTATCTCCTGCAGTCACTGGGCATTGAGTATTACTCAACTTCACACCTTGCAAAACAGGCAAGAATCCCTTCTTGGACTGATCCATTTTGAACTTCTTCAAAATTTTATCAAGGTATGTGCTTTGTGAAAGTCCTATTAAACGTCTTGATCTATCTCTATAGATCTTGATGCCTAATATGAAAGCAGCTTCTCCTAGGTCCTTCATTGAAAAACTCTTGTTCAAATATTCCTTCATGCTTTCCAACATTTCTATATTGTTTCCAATCAGTAATATGTCATCCACATATAATATTAGAAACGCTATAGAGCTCCCACTCACTTTCTTGTAAATACAAGCTTCTCCGTAAACTTGTATAAACTCGAACGCTTTGATCACCTCATCAAAGCGAAGATTCCAACTCCGAGATGCTTGCACCAGTCCATAAATGGATCGCTGGAGTCTGCAAACTTTGTCAGCATTCTCTGGATCGACAAAACCTTCTGGTTGCATCATATACAACTCTTCCTTAAGAAAACCGTTAAGGAACGCTGTTTTGACATCCATCTGCCAAATTTCATAATCGAAAAAGGCAGCTATTGCTAACATGATTCTGATGGACTTAAGCATCGCTACGGGTGAGAAGGTCTCATCGTAGTCAACTCCTTGAACTTGTGAAAAACCTTTTGCCACAAGTCGAGCTTTATAGACGGTGACATTACCGTCTGCGTCCGTCTTCCTCTTAAAGATCCATTTGTTCTGAATGGCCTTACGCCCTTCAGGTAATACTTCCAAAGTCCATACTTTGTTTTCATACATGGATCCCATCTCGGATTTCATGGCCTCTAACCACTTCTCGGAATCCGGGCTCATCATCGCTTCTCCATAGCTCGTAGGTTCATCGTTGTCCAACAACATGACCTCTAAGACAAGGTTGCTGTACCACTCAGGAGCAGTACGCGTCCTTGTCGACCTACGAGGTTCGATAGCAACTTGATCCGAAGCTTTATGATCATCATCAACTTCCTCTTCAGCTGATGTAGGCTCTACAGAAACATCTTTCTGCGCTGCGCTACTCTCAGGTTGAAGTAAAGGTTCAACAACCTCATCAAGTTCTATCTTCCTCCCACTCAATTCTTTCGAGAGAAACTCTTTCTCAAGAAATGTTCCGTTTTTAGCGACAAACACTTTGCCTTCGGATCTGAGGTAGAAGGTATACCCAACTGTCTCTTTTGGGTATCCTATGAAGACGCATTTCTCCGCTTTGGGTTACAGCTTTTCAGGCTGAAGCTTTTTGACATAAGCATCACATCCCCAAACTTTAAGAAACGACAGCTTTGGCTTCTTGCCAAACCAAAGTTCATATGGCGTTGTCTCAACGGATTTCGATGGTGCCCTATTTAAAGTGAATGCAGCTGTCTCTAATGCATAACCCCAAAACGATAGTGGCAAATCGGCAAGAGACATCATAGATCGCACCATATCCAATAAGGTTCGATTACGACGTTCGGACACACCATTACGCTGTGGTGTTCCAGGCGGTGTCAGTTGTGAAACAATTCCACATTGTCTTAAGTGACTGCCAAACTCATAACTCAGATATTCTCCTCCTCGATCAGATCGTAGGAATTTAATCTTCTTTTTACGATGATTCTCAACTTCACTCTGAAATTGTTTGAACTTTTCAAATGTTCCAGACTTGTGTTTCATTAAGTAAATATACCCATATCTACTTAAGTCATCAGTGAAGGTGAGAAAGTAACGATAACCACCGCGCGCCTCAATACTCATCGGACCGCACACATCAGTATGTATGATTTCCAACAAGTCACTTGCCCGTTCCATTGTTCCAGAGAACGGCGTTTTAGTCATCTTGCCCATGAGGCATGGCTCACATGTGTCAAGTGATTCAAAATCAAGTGACTCCAAAAGTCCATCAGCATGGAGCTTCCTCATGCGTTTTACGCCAATATGACCTAAACGGCAGTGCCACAAGAAAGTGGTATTATCATTATCAATTCTACATCTTTTGACATCAATGTTATGAACATGTGTATCATTACTATCGAGATTCAATAAGAATAAACCCCTCACATCGGGTGCATGACCATAAAAGATATTACTCATATAAATAGAACAACCATTATTCTCTGATTTAAATGAGTAACCGTCTCGCAATAAACAAGATCCAGGTATAATGTTCATGCTTAACACATGCACCAAATAACATTTATTCAGGTTCATCACTAATCCCGATGGTAATCGAAGAGTGAGCGTGCCGACGGCGATCACATCAACCTTGGAACCATTTCCCACGCGCATCGTCACTTCGTCCTTTGCCAGCCTCCGTCTATTCCGCAGTTCCTGTTTTGAATTGCAAATATGAGCAACCGCACCGGTATCAAATACCCAGGCACTACAACGAGAGTTGGTAAGGTACACATCAATAACATGTATATCATATATACCTTGTTTGTTGTTGGCCGCCTTCTTGTCAGCCAAATACTTGGGGCAGTTCCGCTTCCAGTGTCCAGTTCCCTTGCAATGAAAGCACACAGTTTCTGGTTTTGGTCCAGCCTTGGGTTTCTTCACGGGAGGAGCAACTGCTTTGCCACTCTTCTTGGAGTTACCCTTCTTACCCTTGCCATTTTTCTTGAAACTAGTGGTTTTATTGACCATCAACACTTGATGCTCCTTCTGAATTTCAGACTCGGCGGCTTTCAGCATCGCAAACAGCTCGGCGACTGACTTGTTCATCCCTTGCATGTTATAGTTCAACACGAAGCTCTTGTAGGTAGGTGGCAATGATTGAAGAACTCTGTCAGTGATAGCCTCTGGCGGAAGGGGCATCCCCAATTCAGTCAGACGGGTGGAGTACCCAGACATTCTGAGTATGTGATCACTAATAGACCCGTTCTCCTCCATCTTGCAAGCGTAGAACTTATCGGAGATCTCATACCTCTCGATCCGGGCATTCTTCTGAAAGATAAACTTCAACTCCTGGAACATCTCATATGCTCCATGACGTTCAAAACGTCTTTGAAGTCCCGGTTCTAAGCCATACAATATTGCACATTGAACTATTGAGTAATCTTCAGAACGAGCCTGCCAGGCGTTCACAACGTCTAGAGACTCAACTGGAGCGGGTGGATCACCAAGCGGTGCATCAAGGACATAAGCCTTCTGGGAAGCCGTAAGGATAATCCTTAGATTACGGGCCCAGTCCACAAAGTTACTTCCATCATCTTTCAACTTAGCTTTCTCTAGGAACGCATTAAAATTCAGGGGTGCTACTGCGCGAGTCATGATCTACAACATAAATATTGCAAAGACAATTCAGACTATTGTTCAAGATAATGAGTTTAGTTAATCATATTACTTAAAACTCCCACTCAGATTGACATCCCTCCGGTCATTCGAGTGTAACATGATCCAAATCCACCAACTCAAGTCCGATCATCACGTGAGTTGAGGTGGTTTCAATGGTGAACATCTTCATGTTGATCATATCTACTATATGACTCATGTTCGACCTTTCGGTCTCTTGTGTTCCGAGGCCATGTCTGTACATGCTAGGCTCGTCAAGTTTAACCCGAGTGTTCCGCATGTGCAACACTGGCTTGCACCCGTTGTATGTGAACGTAGAGTCTATCACACCCGATCATCACGTGGTGTCTCAAAACGACGAACTTTCGCAACGGTGCACACTCGGGGAGAACACAATTTATCTTGAAATTTAAGTGAGGGATCACCTTATAATGCTACCGTCGTCCTAAGCAAAACAAGATGCATAAAAGGATTAACATCACATGCAAATCATAAGTGACATGATATGGCCATGAACTTGTGCTTTTGATCTCCATCTCCAAAGCACCGGCATGATCTCCATCGTCACCGGCATGACACCATGATCTCCATCATCTTGATCTCCATCAACGTGTCGCCATGAGGTTGTCGCGCCGACTGTTGCTTCCACGACTATTGCTAACTCATAGCGATAAAGTAAAGCAAAACGGCGAAAATAATTAAAGACAACTCTATGGCTCCTGCCAGTTGCCGTACTCATCGACATGCAAGTCGTGATATTCTATACAACACATGATCATCTCATACATCACATATATCTCATCATGTAATTGGCCATATCACATCACAACATACCCTGCAAAAACAAGTTAGACGTCCTCTAATTGTTGTTGCAAGTTTTACGTGGCTGCTACGGGTTTGCAAGAACCGTTCTTACCTACGCAAAACCACAACGTGGTGTAGTGATTGCTTTTTGATCTTCTAAAAGAACCCTCTTCATTGAAATCGATTCAACTAAAGTGAGAGAGACAGACACCCGCCAGTCACCTTTATGCAACGAGTGCACGTAGCGGTGAAACATGTCTCGCGTAAGCGTACGCGTAATGTCAGTCCGGGCCGCTTCATCTCACAATACCGCCGAATCAAGTATCAACTAGTAACGGCAAGCAATATGTATACACCCACGCCCACAACTCATTTGTGTTCTACTCAAGATCTCATCTACGTATAGATCTAGCTCAGATGCCACTGTTGAGGAACGTCGCATGGGAAACAAAAAATTTCCTACGCACACGCAAGATCTATCCATGGTGATGAGCATCTACGAGAGGGAGAGTGAATCTACATACCCTTGTAGATCGCTAAGCGGAAGCGTTAGGAAACGCGGTTGATGTAGTCGAACGTCTTCGCGATCCAAATCGCAAGTCGTCCCTCGATCCAAACACGATCTAGCGCCGAACGGATGACACCTCCGCGTTCAACACACGTACGGCTTGATGACGCCTTCACCTCCTCGATCCAGCGAGCGATGGTGAAGTAGTGGATGAGTTCCGGCAGCACGACGGCGTGGTGATGGTGGTGAGGAACAATCTCTGCAGGGCTTCGCCAAGCGCTATGGAGATTATGACGGGAGGAACTAGAGGGTTAGGGTTGCCGGCACACGGCTTGGGAAATCTTGATGTGTCCCATGTGCTAGCCCTGCCCCTCTATTTATATGTTGAGCCCTGGGGTCTAAACTTGGAGAGAAAGCCTCCACAAGGTCGGTTTTGCCCGCACAAGGTCGGTTTGGCCCGCACGGAAAGAGTCCAACTCGGATTCCAGCAGTACCGCGTACAAGCGGTAGTACCGCTCACGAGCGGTAGTACCGCTTGAGCGGTAGTACCGCTTCACACAAGCGGTAGTACCGCTTATGCGGTAGTACTGCCTTACCAGCGGTAGTACTGCTTAAGGCAGCAGCAAAACTTCCTTTTGCACTTTCCAATACCTCGTGGGCTTTACCCTTTTGGCCCATATAAAGTGTTGCTGCACCCGAACACTTCGGTAAACACCCGGAACCCCTTCCGGTGAATTCCGGAACCTTTCCGGAGATCAAAACACTATTATCACATATATCAATCTTTACCTCCGGACTCTTCCGGAGATCCTTGTCATGTCCGGGATCTTATCCGGGACTCCGAACAACCTTCGGTCACCAACACAATAACTCAACTATACTAATCGTCACCAAACGTTAAGTGTGTAGACCCTGCGGGTTCGAGAACTATGTAGACATGACCGAGACACCTCTACGGTCAATAACCAATAGCGGGACCTAGATGCCCATATTGGTTCCTACATATTCTACGAAGATTTTCATCGGTTGAACCTCTATGTCAAGGATTCAGTTAATCCCGTATACTGTTCCCTTTGTTCTTCGGTATGTTACTTGCCAGAGATTCGATCGTCGGTATCTCTATACCTAGTTCAATCTCGTTACCGGCAAGTCTCTTTACTCGTTCTGTAATACAAGATCTTGTGGCTAACACTTTAGTCACATTGCTTGCAAGGCTCATTGTGATGTTGTATTACCGAGTGGGCCCTGAGATACCTCTCCGTCACACGGAGTAACAAATCCCAGTCTTGATCCATGCCAACCCAACAGACACCCTCGGAGATACCTGTAGAGCACCTTTATAGACACCCAGTTACGTTGTGACGTTTGATACACACAAGGCACTTCTACGGTGTCAGTGAATTGCATGATCTCATGGTCATAGGAACAGATACTTGACATGCAGAAAACAATAGCAATAAACTGACACGATCATATGCTATGTTTATAGTTTGGGTCTTGTCCATCACATCATTCTCCTAATGATGTGATCCCGTTATCAAATGACATCTGATGTCCATGGCTAGGAAACCTTCACCATCTTTTGATCAACGAGCTAGTTAACTAGAGGCTTACTAGGGACACAGTGTTGTCTATGTACCCACACATGTATTTGAGTTTCCAATCAATACAATTATAGCATGGATAATAAACGATTATCATGAACAAGGAAATATAATAATAACCAATTTATTATTGCCTCTAGGGCATATTTCCAACATATTGTGTATTACACAAAACCTTAACTTAAATCGAAAATCGCATGGAGCATTGATGAAGACTGTATCGATTTAATTACTTACAACGAGCACTTCATAATCTCTGCTTGCGAGAAAACATGTCATCAGTGCTACTTTAGTACTCAATGACATTTTTCACTGTTGTCCTATGATCAGTATTTTGATCACTTTGGTAGCTATACTCGCAACAGTTTGGAAGTATCGGACATATCTGGTTGTTTTGCATACCATGGAATACATCATTAATCCAAACACAAGAGTGTGTGGAATCTCCATCATGTATTTTGCTCATCAGTGTTTTGGGACACCGAGTCTTACAAAACTCTTTTCATGTGACTTCAGCAAGAATCACTCCTTGGCGTTTTAATGCTAAACTGTTTTAGCATCTTGTCAATATGTATTTTGGCTTAGCCCTATTAGGCAATTCTATCTCGCAGATAAACATGCCTAATGTCAAGGCTACTTATCCCAAGCACTTCATCGAAAAACTATTTTCAAATGAAGTCCTAATTCGTGTCAAGAAATTTATATTATTTCTAATTAACAATGTGTCAAGCACACAAGGTTTTTAGAAATATTATTATGCTCCCACTTACTTTCTTGTAACCACAAGCATCTTCGTTATCCATTGATGAAAACAAACTCTTTTGACCATTTCATCAAAAATGAAGATTCCAACTCCTTTTTGCTCTCTTCTGTCCATCGCTGGAACTCTGAAGTTTGCATACTCGCTAGCATCCTTTGGATCGACAAAATACTTTGGACTGTATCACATACAAGTCCTAGTTTGCATTCCCATTTCATGGAAATTCTTTCGTCATCCATGTTTCATATCTCATGATTGAAATATGTATTAATTGCCAGTTTAACCCGAACCGACTTTTAGCATCGCTACGGTGAGACAACCTCATCGTAGTCAACTCCTTGAACTTGTTATTGCAACAATTCGAGCTTTATGGATAAAACATTTTATCCACATCAGTTTATAGTTCCATAAAAATTTCGATAGACTTCAAGTCTTCCGAAGGGTTTATCAAGATATAATCTTGAATCATTCATATGGAAACTATCTCGGATTATATTGGCATTTAGCCAATTCCGGAGTCAGGGCCCATCATTGCTTCCTTGATTATTGTAGGTATACTGTTGTCTAACAACAATATCTCGTTTGCGCACCTGAGAGGTTTGCACGAGTTTTGCCTACGTGGTTCAGCTGCAAGTTCGACCGAAGTCCATACATCTCATGTAGAGGCTTCCGTATCAGTCGCAGTAGTAAACTCTGGAATCACTTCCAAGGTTCCTTTCCTTTGATCTGATGACGAAGATATTGTTATCTCATCGAGTTGCACTATCCTCCCACTCACCTTTTTGCAAGAACCATTCTCTTTAAAAGCATACCGTTCTTTGTGGCAAAAACCCTTTGCCTCGGTATAGTGGTGGGGGAATACCCAATAACTTGGGATAACCTACAAAGTAGCACTTGTCTGATTTGGAATAGGTTTGTAAACATTTTACATAAGCCCCATATTCCAAATGTTAAGAAAAGATGTAACATGGTTGGGCGTACCATACCATGGCGCTATTTCAACAGACCTGATGACGCTCTTTTCAGTGTAAAAGCCGCAGTCTATAAATCATTACTTTTAAAAGGGATAATGGCAAATTGATTTATGTCATCTTTGATCTCACCATGTCATAAATGGTTTGATTACATCTTCATGGACATTCCACTTACTGTGGTGTTCCGGGAGGTGTAAATTATGAAACTCTTTTCACAACTCATCAGACATTCGCTAAACTTGTGACTCAAAATATTCCTTTCCGCAATCTAATTGTAGAAACATAATTTTCTTGTTACAATAATTTCTATTTCATTTTTGAAAACCTTTTGAATGATTTCAAAAGATCCAGACTTACGTCTCATCAAGTAAATATCCATATATCTACTTGAGTCATTTCAGAAGATAGACAAATCCACTGCCAGTAACATCATTTATCGGACTACACACATCACGATGTATGATCACCAATAAGTTCTTTGCTCGTTCCTTATGGCCTGTGAACGGTATTTCAGTCACTTCACTTCTCGGAGGAAAGTAGCAAGTGTCAGATGATTCATAATCAAACGACTTCAAAATCCATCATTATGGAATTTCTCCATGCGGGTTTCTCCAATGTGACCAAATGCAGTGCCACACATATGTGGTATTTTTTTAGTCTTGCAACTTTTAGTGTCAGTGTTACGGATGTATCATATTACCATCAATATTCATAACATACATCCCATCCTTGATGGAAGCATGGCCCTTATGTTATTCATGATACTGAACAACAATTGTTCTCTTATGAATAACACTCTTGCAACAAACATTATGCAAATGGGCTAGAGTGTGTAAAACTCTAAAATGAATTATGAAAGTAAATACAGAGGTAATGTATTATTATCAATATTCATAACATACATCTCATTCATAATGAAAGTATGGCCTTTATTCATAACACCGAACATCAAAAGTTCTCTTATGAACAACCTTCTTGCAATATACTTTATGCAATGGGCTAGAGTGTGTAAAACTCTAAAATGAATTATGAAAATAAATACAGACGGTAATACACAGATGGAAGGTATAGTAACTTTTACTATGTTCCCAGCGCGTATCTAAACCTCATTACTGGCAAGTCTTTTAGGCCGTAGTAGTTCTTGTATTGAGTTGCAAGAGAATGCAATCGAACGGGTATTCCTGTGATCAAAAGTCAATCACAATACCCAAGAATCAGTGACTAACAGTTTAATCACAATTGCCAAGAACTATTTCTTTTTGACCAGCCTTTCAAACATTAATAACTTGTATGACTTTCATACATGAGCTGGACATTCCAGACTTGTTTCCTTTTGCCTTTATACTTCTAACAGTTTTACTTTCAGTCTTTCTCCTACTCTCAAAAGAAGCACCCAACTTAAGAGTGGCGTTAGCCCCGGACTTCCTAGGTGTGTAAGTCACACTAACACCCTTTGGACATTTCCTTTCTCTTTAAGTTGTTTGTTTTATTCACCTTCATTTACATGACAAGCGTTCTCCTGGATCCCTCTCTTATCAGTCAAATGACCAGTAAACACTTTACTAATACCTTGCAAACAAACATTGCTTTGGATATCTCATATCTTTTAGCCTTTGTTTGTATCTGAAAATAATTTTCAGTTCCATGAGTATCACATAACTATCCCAAACTTTTGAAGTTCGGGTTTTATGGAAGCAAACGTATTGCACTTGACCGTAACGGAATTCTAGTGTTTGGACCAAAGGACGAGAGTCACATCATCCATAGCATCAGCGGGAGAATAACGAAAGCATGCGATAGGACAAAGTCCTTCTCGGCACTCTTGAGGACAATCCTCATATTACGTTACCAATCGTAAAGTTTTAACCAGATAAATAACAACTTCTTCAATTTTAATAGGGAAGGTGGAAACACGAGCCATTATTCTACAACTATTATGCAAATTTCACTTAGACAATGTCCATAATTAATTGCACCGGTAATTAAACAAGTTAATTCTACAGTGCGCTCCCACTAAAAACAATATCTCTCATAATTGATTGTGAGTGATACAAGACCCATATTGAAATTCAACGCCAAGGATGTATCCATCTCAAATGACGAGAATTGCAATCGGTAGGCCAACTTGCCAATCACATCTCTATGTGACTCTTGTTCATCTTTCGATGGGCGTGTTCCGAGCTTAGGACGATTCTCCGGAACGTCAAGACAACCAAGTGATCTCGCTGCGAGGTCTCAACTCACCCGCCTCACACCTCTCTAATCGTTCGTACCCATGTATCCATGTGATACCCCGAAGAGATAGGTGCCGTGACGGTGCTACACTTGGGAGAACACTAACTACTTGATATTTTTGTGAGAGATCACCCTAATAAAAAGTGACTACCGCGCAATCAAAAAGGTGTATCATAAGGGATAAACATCTCAGGCAATTCATAATAGCATGATATGGTATAGCCCTTTCCGACGGAGAAGTCATCAATTTCTTCGTCTTCGGCATTCGCGTCGGTGTTCACCTTCGCGAAGTTTGCCACCACCTTGTCGATGCACCAGATAATATTGCTATCTCTATAGCTAATAAAATAAGTGCATTACATAAGGTTGACACGCATGTCATTAAAGTGACAATCATATGGCTCCAGCCATCATGCCGAATCATGACACGCAGGTCATGTTTAATTAATTTTACATCATATAGTCATCTCATACATAATCAAATTAAATATGAGAACTGCTATACCACATCACATGCACGCCTCATGTCGTCCTGCAAAACCAAATTAGACGCCTCAAATCGGTTTATGCAAAATTTTATTTTACGTGGCTTCTAAGGTTTCAACCAAACCACAGCTACCAACGTTTATCATCAAGCATGATCATTCAAGTTGCTAGATTAACTTTGCGGGGCGTATGAAACATGAGATAATAAAATCTCGAGCCCCATACTAAACTTCATCATACGCATGACCGCCGTGCAGATCATATCTGCATTGCCCTTTCGTCTACGAAATATCCATCTTTCTCAACTATGGTGGAACCCAAAGACACTGAAGCACTTCGTTGATCTGTCAATCAGCATACTCGGGAGCAGCATGAAAGGATCGTAGATTTCTAGAACTTTGTCAGATTCCACCATGTCGTCAAGATCAGGACTACGCAAATTCAAGGGAAGCAACAAGAATATCGGGTAATAGATTTCATCTACTACCCACACAAATAATTTTCAGCAATAGATCTTATCTAATACAAAATTATACTATGCAATACCCATACATCTCATGTATTCTAGATCGTAACCTGCATCTACGCATAGCCTGGCTCATGATGCCACTGTTGGGGAACACGACAGAAAACAAAAATTTCTGAACTGCGAGCACGCCCAGGATCACCATGGAGATGCATACAAGGTTTGATCTGATCGTTACCGACTCGTAGCGCAGCGGAAGTAGAGTCGATATTGATCATCGATGCAGATCCCCGCAGCTAGGATTTACAACCTCCCAACCGCGAGGATGTACTCGCTCGTCTGCCCCCAGACGGAACTCCGGGCAGCCCTTTGGGAGGCCTCGGGACAGTCCCTCGGATAGTCCCACCGGACGCATCCTCGGACAGCCCTTCGGGAGGACTCCAGAATCTCGGACGGTCACTCGGACAGCCCTTCGGGAGGCACACTCAAACAGCCCCTCGGGCAAAAAGGACGAACCTACGACCTCTCTACGGGGTTGCACACATACGGCAGCATCTACCTGGCAGGGCTTCGCCATTCAGAAGTAGTTCCCACCGAAACCCAGACAGCCTTTCGGCTCTACGAAACTATTTCGCTGGGAGGGAGAGAGAAAGCCAGATCATGCATGGCATGTGTATGTGAGAGAGAGTGTGTCCATGGAGAGCACCTCTCCACCTCTATTTATAGGCCAAGCCCAAGGGGTAGAGGTCACATGGAAATACCAAAATGCCCTTAAGGTGGCTTCTCCAAGAAGCCAATAAGAGAAAATACCAAAAAGCCCTCAAGGTGGCTTCTCCAATAAGCCACAAGGTGGCTTCTCCAAGAAGCCACCAAAAAGTGCTTTTCACTATTCACGAAACCATTTTTCCGCGACCGTTAAATCCGAAAATATTTTTGTAGGTCTTAGAATATTTCTAGTACCCACTAAAATAATTTTGGACGCGTTCCGAAACAATTCCAGATTAGTGATTTTCATCAGCGAAAAGCAGCCAAAGTGGTTCCGGCAGCTCCGGAGCATTTCCGGGTTTTTTCTCCGGAAAAATCCCAGAAGTTCCCAGAACAATTCTGGCAGCCACCAAGAATTTACAGGCATGTGCCGAAATCATTTTGACTTAATGGTATACTCCGAAACAACTTTTCGGTTCTACCGAAACTATTCCGGTGTTCTCTCTCCAGAACTCTTCCGTTGTCTCCGAAACTTTTCCGGTGACTTTCTCTTAGACTCCCTGTCTAGTATTCAGCAGATAGATGACCCTTAAGTGTGTGACCCTATAGGTTCGGTGAAGTATAGACATGAGCGGAACACTTTCCGATCAATGATCAACATTGGAGCCGTGGACACCCATATTGACCCTATACCCACACGAATGAATATTCGAGTGAACCTCCAGTTGCTGTGTGCTATTCCTTTTACTTCGTGATATGTTACAAAACTCAAGGTGAGATTTATCGGCATCCCTGTGGATGAACACTTGTCCACAATGCCAGTTACCTCGTTGCCGGTTTTGTTCTCTTTTCTCGTTTCCGCGTTCCGGCATCCCTGTGATCAAATCACATTGTGTCTGGCCAGACGATGATGGATACCGCAACACCGAGAGGGCCCAAGAATATCTCTCCATCGTCGGAGGAGCAAATCCCAATCTTGAGCTACCAAGTTACTTGTCATACTTTTCCGTGAACCCGTAAGCAGCCGTAATAGCCACCCTGTTACAGATGACGTTTAACAAACCCCAAAGTTCACGAAGCAAGTACGAAGGAACTCGATACTCTCATGGTCTATGGAATTATGCAAACGTTAACTATCTCTGTGTTATTTACCATAAACTTGTGACGAATGTATCTCATAGCATAACATCAATTCGGGTCGATTCAACACAAATGTTCTTCCAACATTGGGCCCTCAAAGTTGCCGGCATAGGAAAGCCCATGATCAGGAAAACGTGATCATCATGCAACACTTGAGCTAGTCTTAGAGGCACGACTAGGAATACTTTTTATCATTTATTATTCCACACGTGCATATGAGTTTTCGTCCGAGCCTCGTGGTTATTGTAGACTCGAGAACCATAGCAGTTATAGCATGGAATATAAACTTAATTAGGAATATGGGGATAAATAATAACATTTATTATTGCCTCTTGGGCATATCTCCTACACAACCCATTCCCGGTGGGACTCTAAGGCCTCCGGATCCGCCCGCCGGGACCTTGACGATCCCCCGAAGTAACCGAGAGCCCGTTGAGCGGGCGCTATGAAGTCGCGGCGGACAGAGCCTTCCGTCGGTCGGGCGCTGTCCTCGCGAGAGCGGCGGAGTGCAATGTGAACCGCCATTGCCTCCTCCAATCCGCAGGGGACGACCCCCCAGTCGACGGATCCGGACTTGTGGCAGTCAGATCCGCTGCCCGCCATGCCTGATACTGCCGGAGATCGCCGGAGGTGAGCAAGGGTGGCAGACGGGAGTGGAGGGGGTGGAGTGAAGTGGATAGGGTTTGGTCCGACGAGCGGATGGAGACGAATATATGTGGGATCGATGCGGCCAGTGCGGGCCAGTGTGGGCCAGACGGGCGTGCCCGGGCGCGCCGGGCTCTCCTATACCCGTCCCATATTTGGGCTAGAAATGAGGGGTGCCGGTCAGCCCAGACGTTTGAGACCAGTTTGAAAGGCCCGTCTGGGTCGATTTTTTGTGACCGGTCATGACCGGCCGAACTGCGTGGACATTTGAGAAGGGTATAGGGGTCCGGCTGTTGATGCTCTAACCTTTATCTCCCGCTGATCGCTAAATGAAATGATGGACCTCCTCATGGTGCGTGGTTTCGTTCATATACACAGCAGAACAGTGTAGTCCAAACACTGTTGCGAATTGGGAACACTGTAGCATGCGATTTTTTGGTCAGTTTTGTAGAAATGAATCTAATTTTGACTTTTTTAAATGAATTTCTTTTTTTTAAAATGTACTCCCTCCGTTTCAAAATAAGTGTCGTTGGTCTAGTATAAAATTTGTACTAATTTAGTACTAAATTTGCGACACTTATTTTGGAACGGAGGGAGTACATTTTAAGAAATCATAATCACTTTTTCAAATTATCAAACATTTCTTGAAACCGGACATTTTTCAAAATGGTTAAAATTTTCCGGAAAACATATTGTTTTTAAATGAGAACGTTTTCTAAAAAAAAAGTCATGGGAAAAATATCTAACAATTTTTGAAAAGCAATAACATTTTTTGCAAACCTAAACATTTCTTGAAGCATTATTTTTTTAAAGGTTTTTTTTTAAATTCCAAAGAATTTGTGAATTATTTTTGAAAACAGGATCATTTTTTGAAATTGTGACCATGTATTCAAAGTGCGATTTGTTTTGTGATTTCCGAACATTTTTTGAAGAGGCGAACAACTTTTGAAAACATACACATTTTTTCAAATTTGCAAACAATTTTTGGGAGTGCGGCATTTTTGAAATTAGTTATATTTTTTGGAAATGCGTCCCCAACATTTGTGACCATTTCTGTAAAGTCACGGACAATTGTTTTGATTTTTGAATTTTTGAAAAGAAAAGAAAATACAAAAATAAAATAAAAATCGAATAAGAGATATAGAAAGTAATAATTAAATAAATAAATCCCCTGAAAAATCAATAAGAAAACACAACCGAAAAACAGTAAGGCTATGTTTGGTAGCAAAGTATTGTAAAAACTGAATTATAAAAAACCCACAATATTTTAGCCTGTTGTGCCGTTAGTTGTTGGGGACGTCTGGTTTGGTTTGTGGCAGTCGGCCTAGCCGCAGCCGTCTGAAAAAACTGTTGTACCGGCCGCTGAAGGCGCCGCGACCTTCTGTACAGTGACTTTTCTGCTAATACAAAGCTTTTTGCGTGTTCGCAAAAAAAATGACCCCGCTAATTGCCCTGTCCGCGTGGCAAAAACACATGACCACAACTATAACTAAAAACCATTGCACAAAGAATCTGGAAGAGAGAAAAAACAGTATACCCAATCCTACTATACATTAGATGTAGAGATAGAGTTGTGCAGCACGTAATACAGAAATGACACAGGAAGCATGTCACACCGACGTACTCAAAGGACGCGTCGTGATCTTTCCATGGAATTTTCAAAAGATTTCCGAACGCAGGGCGTGCAAGTTTCCGCCCGTCCCCTCCCGTCTTTGCCTGCGTACGCACGGCGTTAGAAAAACAGGGCGTCCCGTATGAACACGAACAGTCGAGCACGAGGTAAACGAACCCACGTTGGCTTTTTCCAGAGACGGGCCGATCGATCTCTCCCCGCCACCTTTCTACCCTCCTTTCGGGGGACACCGCGGGAAAGCGGCAACAAAAAGGCCGAGGAATCGGGGCAGGTTACCACGACGGGCACCAGCCACCAGGGACAGGCAAACTCCGCCGCGGCAGCTCCTCCTCGTCGTCGTCGTCTCGGTCTTCTTTACGCGATACTGGACATCCTTTTGTGGCTGCCGTCCGGCCATGTCGCGCAATGTGCGACGCAGGCAGCATCGGCAGGTTGCGTGCGTCCACCTCGTGACGTGATCCGGTTGATCGGCGGTGGTTGTTGGTAGAGGAAAAACAATACTACCATAAACCCCAGAGCCCCTGAAGAAGTTGAACTCCTGGACGAGTTCCTCAGAAAGCAAAGCGTTTCTCCTTTCCCCTGCATGCCTGAGCGTTTTTCAATTCTGTCTTTCGGGGAGCATCGGCAAAGGCAGAGATCGTTCGCACCGGCTGTTGGAATTATGTGTCCTGCAACTGTATTCAAACATAGGAATTGCTAATATTCGGAATACCTCATTATGGAATTATACATGTATTTGTACATGGAATTACTTTACATGATTATCATGGAATTATCACTTGTTGGAACGTACTTAAGTTATATGCTTAAGGAAGCTGGTCGATTATCAGTGGAATACAATATACTGTTTATATTGGAAAGACTATCCGGGTACAGTGATAATCGGAAGGAGCTAGATCGTATAGTTAGATTACGGCCTTAATGTTGATCTACATAATTAGAGGAATTTACACTCTATTATGGCGCGTTGCTCACAAGTGTGTGCTCCGGGGACATAACGGGTAGAATCCGTTAACAGACAAATATGATCGTGGTTGGTAATTTGCTCTGGACTCTATCCCGAAAACTAGTGGAAAATACTAAGAATCTTATATCTGTATAAGAGGTGGACTCTTTAGAAAGACAGTATAAGAAGGTCCCTACCCCCTAGCCTTAGATATGCGATTGTGAGCGGCATCATGGATAAGCGCAGAGGAATAGGGGGTAGACCACAAACCCTAAATTTCTAACACCGGCGGGCTAAGGAGAGGCCAGGAGCCAAGCTTTTCACCGCTGGAGGGTTTAATTTACGCCCTGTCGGCATGGACGAACCGTCCAAAAGGCGGTATAAAACGTGATCGGCGCAACCTTCGCGGGCGAAAGCAACCAAATCTAAACAAAGGAATGGTCAATCTAACAGTATGCTCCTAGCACTATTTCCTTGGAGCTTCTTGAGTCAAGAGCTCGGTCGAGTTCTCTGTCGTTTGGTTTCTGTCATTTTACTAGCACAGCATCGTAGGATGTCTGAACCCAATCCGCTGTTAAATCTGATAAGTATAAGCAAGGTTTTCTGCACCGGCAAGAAACTTTACCTGGACACGTTGAATGGCTGGTTGCATGATCCGCTCGATCGACGGAAAATGAGAAAGCACAAGTTGTACACTGCTGCGTCACGTGACATAAATAGTACTTTAGTGATTAAACGCTTTTATATTTCTTTACAGAGGAAGTACTACTCTAATACTGTTCGTGTGGCAGAACTCATCCACAGTTAACAATCTTGACAACACAGACGTCAAGGTTTTTCTCTCTCTAACTGCAGATGCAGCTCCTGTTCTGACAGAAATGTACTCCTCGAAGCATCAACCACACAAAGCTAAGGAGCCCGCCGCTTTCGGTAGTTCCAGCCTAGGACCGATCCGTCAATTGAATTCATGCTTCAACCAACTCATCCAAAAGTCTGAACTGTATTTGATACCAGACATTATACTCCAACACCGTCAAGGCTTCGCCTTTCCATAGCTCGGAGGTCCTATCTGTCGTAATCCCAGGTCATGCAGAACCTAACGTTATTTCCGATACCATGTCTTTCAAAACCTTATACTTTGGAGATTTCAAAACTACTTATGGACGTGATGTTATTGAGTCATCGTGTGGGTTGTTCAATTCCGCACCTACTCCTTGACATAGACGTCTTGTACGCTAATAAGGTCACGTGATGGAGACGGGAGGCGAATACAGTGATTAAAACAAGTGGACATGTCTGAACTATAATTTCTTGATAGGGAAACTTGCAAAGGTCGTATGAATATTGAATTCTACAAAGAATTTTAAAGACAGCATGGTTCATTCCGTTGGCACGCGCGCCAGGCAGGCCTCAGAGAGCCATTTCAACTGATGATATGAGGAAACACACGCTTTGTTGATTGTTGACTAAATATGTATAGGCATGAAATCGATCGGTGTGTTTTGATTAGAGTAGATTTTGCAGCCTTCAAACCGTACGAACTGAATTGTATACGATCAGCATTGCTTTCAAGTTTGAATCATGCAATGAGAAATAAATCTGGAATGGCACGATTTTTTCACCTCAGAAAAGGAGGAAAAGGATATCATGATCTGGAAGGAAGCGAATGAATATGATTCGGTCTAGAGCTGAAGCTAGTCGACGAAAAGGAAAGACTATTTCCGTCGGCATATTCTCAGTGCGGGTCCAATTGTCAATCAAGCTGGTCATATCAGAACATAAAGTCACTCTGAAGCATTTGCTTGATTGGAAGAACCATCTTCTGGCCGCCTTGTCCTCGTCAAACAAGTGCTCTCGGCGATGGCGGTTTTTCAGATGATTATCGTTGACGTTCCAGTGTGGTTGGAGAAGGCCATCAACAAGATCAGGAGGGGATACCTTTGGGAAAGTAAGGAGACGGCCATTGGAGGGAAATGCCTTGTCAGTTGGAAGATGGTTTGCCGTCCAAAGATATACGGTGGGCTAGGGGTCTCCTGCTTGTCTGCTCAGAGCAACGCTCTGCGCGCTCGCTGGCTTTGGCTCGAATGGACGCAGCCGGATCGACCGTGGGCGTCTCTGGGACTGCAGGTGGACCCCAAGGTTCGGGCTCTGTTCAATGCAAGCGTCATCTTCAACCTTGGCAATGGGGGCAAGATCAGTTTCTGGAGAGACCTCTGGCATCATGGAGTTGCACTGCAGCACACCTACCCCGCCCTGTTCGCCTTGTGCACCCGCAAGAAGCTTACTGTCGCCGAGGCGCTCCATGCAAACAGATGGTTTAGTCACTTCCGGAGGGTTCTGTCGTTCGCGGCGGTCAGGGAATTCGCTGATCTTTGGGCCGAGATGCAACACATAGTACTCACTGATGAGCCTGACACCGTAACCTGGAAGTGGACTGCAGACGGCGTCTACTCCTCCAAATCCGCCTATGCCATTCAGTTTGAGGGTTGCAAGCGGTTTGACTTTCACAAGCTAGTTTGGGACTCCGATGCCACTATGCGGTGCAAGATTTTCTCCTGGCTAGCCCTTCTCGGTCGATGCCTGACGGCTGACAACTTAGCGAAGCGTGGCTGGCCTCACGACCCCGTCTGCAAGCTCTGCGGCTCTCTTCCGGAAGATGGACTTCACCTGCTGGCCTCTTGCCCATTCACGATTCAGCTATGGCAGCTCGCTTTGCAACATTTCAGACTGCCGTCGGTGCTAGCTCCAACAACACAAACCGCCTCTCTTGAAACTTGGTGTCGACACGGGCGCCTTGCCTGTCCCGCGACGCACCGGCGAGCTTGGATCGCCTCCTACCAGCTGGTCTGGTGGCACACGTGGAAGGAGCGGAACGACAGGATATTCAGACACACGGCCTGCTCCGCGGCTCAAGTCCTAGGCAAGATCATCAACGACCTGGAGCTCTGGTTCGCGGCAAAACGTAATCGCATCCACCGCCTGATTCATCGACCTCTAGAGCCTGACTGAGTTTCAGTCCTAATGCTTTCTGTTCGGTGTGCGTTGTTCAGGTTGCAACCTGTCGTTGCTCCTTGCACGTTTTCTTTTTCTTTCGGTCTAGGCCTGTAACACTCTTCTTCTACCATTCAATGAAAAGCTGCTCTGCACAGCATTTTCGTTAAAAATAATAATGGGTGAACCTCCCGGCAGAGGCCACAGCCACTCTTCTCCAGTTCTCCTGTCCATCTTGATCAAGACGGCCTTGCCGCTTCTTCTACCATCAAACTCTGTCCGTTCCGTCCTACAGTATTTGGAAGCCAAGCAGCAGTATCAATTCCCTGACCCCTCGGTTGTTCTCATCTGAAGAATCTAAGGCGCGAAGAACTGATAGCAAGGTCGCAAGTCTTTGGAGGGCGTGCCGACTTATTTGGGTCCGGATAAGAGCATCTACAGCCGGACCTAGCAAATCTGACCCCTTAAACGCCCGCGGAGGCGCCCGGTCAGTGACCCGGCGTATCCGTTTTGAGCCCCTATAATTTGGTCCGCGCAGCCACACTTCTCATTTTTCTTCTCATATGTCCGGTCACTTGCACGTGATTGGTGGAGAAGAAGAGAGAGAAAGAAAATAATGAATAAGAAAAGAGAAAAGGTGGTCCGGAGTGGGGTCGCGTGCTACGTGGCGGACTGACCGGGCGTGTCCGGCCGCGTCCGCGAGCCCTCATATCGTCCCTATATTTGAGATGGATATGAGGGGTGCCGGTCAGTCCGGGCGTTTGAGACGGATATGAGGGGTCCGGTTGGGTCGCATTTTTGTGACCGGTCAGTGACCAGGAGGACGTTCCGGGCGTTTGAGGAGCATATAGGGGGTCCGGCTGTAGATGCTCTAAGTCACCTGAATCCATGTCTTGGGGTTGCAACCATCGTGGAGATGCTGAAATAGTTGATCAGGACGCCCTTGCCTCCCTGTCTCCCCCATACACAGTACATCGCTGCTTAAAATGCCACATGATCTGTCCATTTTGTCCCTCTACGTGATGTCTGTTCCAGAAGATTGTCGTGTGGATCCGATATCTCCGCTCCTGAGATTTCGCACGCGGTTACGAAGGAGATCGCCCAAGTCGCCGCCGCGGGCGGCTGGGCGAAACCCTAGCCGCCGCCGCCGCTCGCACCTCCTCCCCGCCTCCCCCTCCTCTCGCCGTCGTCGGAGGACGCCGCCGGGCGAAGCCCAGCTGGCGTCGGCGGGCCCTTATCCCTCCTCCACTCGTGGCTATGATGCGGGACGTGGCGAGCGGGCGGGGAGCGCGGCGCTCCCGCAGGGCGTTACAACGGCGTCTCGGACGGCCGAGCCTTGGGCGCAGCGGCGACTGCATTGCGAAGGTGGCGGGGCGGGCCGGCACGGCTTGATGGCGAGGCGGCTGGTGACGGTTCCGTCAGATCTGGTGCTTGGAGTCACGGGCTGTGGGCAGCGAGGGCCGGTGTCCTCTGCCGTGGCGTCGATGGCGTTGGCGTAGTGAAGGCAGCGGTGTGGTGGCAGTCCTTGTGCTCTTGTCGCATCACGACAACGATTTGCATGATCGGTCTTCCTCGATCTAGTCGTCGACGTTTTCCGAAATCACTGCCGGAGATCTTGCCCAAGGATATCTGGATCGGATAGTATCCAGTCGTGCGCGCCCATATCAGCTACGTGGCTCCAGTAGGGCGCGGCGGGAAGCTCTGTTGTTTGTTGACACCATGGGACATGTCGGCATCTTAAGACCGAAGGATCAGTAAGGCGGATGGGGCTTTGAAGGCTATGGAGCCAGCTAGGTGTTTGATAACGTTCGGTAGCAGCAGTGTCAAGTGGGGGCGGCAGCACAGGAGGATTTCATTTTTGATGGTGCTCCTCGGGTGCTGAGTCGTGACTTTCAGGGTGAAAACCTAATGTTTGGCCTTCATTGGTTGTGCCTGGCAATTGCCTTGTTGAAAGTATCGTTTTGAGAGCTCGGTCTTTCTCCAGGGTGAAAACCTATGATCTTGGATCGGGCGATGATGACGCTTGTGCACTGTTTCTTTCTTGAAGGTGTCGCTTTTGGAGGCCTTTTATGTTTTCGGGTGCTGCTTTTGGTGGTGGTTGTGTGCTGATGTGGAGAGGCGTTGACCATTTTGGCGAGGCTTTTTTTCTTTTCTTTTCGGGCTGTGTGCATTTTGGATGTTTTTGTGACTTCTTGTTGATGCAGAGGCTGGATGTAATTAGTATCTTCACGATATTGATATATTTCCTTTTTAAAAAAGAAAAAGATTGTCGTGTCTGGAAAATACCGTTGTTGATCTTTGAGTACCTATAGCTAGTGTTAGGTGAAACAAGAGATAAAATGGAGAAACAACTTCCGTCCATGTGCATGGAACCAGTTAGTTGAGTTGGCACTGCAGGCCAAGTGGCGAAACGGCTGCATTTTCACGTCTACACCTACTCACCAAATCCCTACTTGAGCCGCGTAGACCGGCTGCTGTGCTGCTCTTATCAAATTCGTCCAAGTACATGTACAGATCAATGGAGTAGTACCAGTATCTTTTTACTCTCTATCAAATTCATCCGAGCAAGTGTACAGATCAATGGAGTAGTACCAGTTTTTTCGTTGACTACATTTTCTTTTGCGAAAATGGATTTGGATTTATTATAGTTTTATTATTATAAAGGTTCATAAGAAGGATAAAGCATCCTGAACATAATAAAAATTACATCGAAGATCTTGTACCACCGAATGGCCACTATCGCCGTGAGAATGAGGCGCCAATGTGCCGATGTTGTTGCTCCCCTACCGGGGCCGGCTTGACCTTGTCAATGATAGTCAAAAAGTCTTCGTGCACGTGTCCTTAGAACCGGCGTCCAAGAGTCACAGTCGTCGCCATTGAACCCTTGAATCGATCTGAAATGCTTGACATCAAATTTCGGCAGCGTGTACGCATGACAAACTACCCTAATCTCGTCGCCTCAAGAAGATGGCAGGAATCTACGCTCGAGCACCGTCTACTCCGTCCCAATATATGAACTTGAGGAGGATCGGATCCCGAAAGACCAACTCAATGATGAAGTGTCTCCATCCACCGAACACCGCTCTTGCGAGGAAAAACCCTAACCTAAACTACTAGCTAAAGCTGAGGCATCAGGATCCCCCTCCTGGCCAGAGTGACAGACAAAGGGGAGGTGTATCCATGGACACGTCTTCTCCGCTGTCTCCGCTACCTCCGACGGCCACCCCACATGCCCGTCGGCACCCAGTAGCCCCGCCAACCTCTTGCCCCACTTTGATTTGCTTGCCCGCCGCCGCCTTTGCAAGCTTGGCGACGAGGAGGGCTACCGTAGAGCCAACCTTCATAAGGAACAGAACCGCGCCGCCTCTCTGATCTCCCGAGCCACCTCCGAAGCTCCCAATTTGGGCCACTGCCATTCAGATTCACCGCCGCCTCCACGATTCGGGCAGCCACACCTTGTGATTTATCGACGTCTCCCCGACCTCATGTCACATCCTCAGAATTGCCACGGTGTGAGACCGCAACCGTGGGGCACGAGATTGGCAAAGAACCGCAATCCAAATAAGCAGGAGTGTGTGTGGCTTGGCACGTTCGCCACCACGAAGGAGGCGGTGAGCACCTATGACGCCATGACACTCCGCTACTTCGGGAGCTGCACGGAACTTAAATCCACAGTTTACGCTTTTGCCACGGTCTTCCTCACGCCCCCGTTAGGGTCGTCTCTCGAGCCGAGGAGAAGGAGCACCTCAAGGTCGAGGCCCTGCTCACGACAGAGCGTGCCAATGCCACCTTGGCGGCCAAGCTCGTCGAGGAGGACCCGCAGCTCCTCATTTAGAACCTCACGCTCTTCGATTCTATGGAGGATGCACACAAAATCAAGCGGGAGTGTGAGCAGATCGCCAACATCAATGCCGATCATGAGAAGATGTTTCAGTAGCTCGAAGGAGGAGATGTCGTGGACACGGCCTAGCACCAACATACACGAGGACGGCCCCTTCGGCGCGTGCGCGCGCGCGCGCGCGCGGGGGGGGGGGGGGGGGGGGGGGTCCCTATCTCCTTGGACTCAGACTTCACCGAGTACCTCGCCCATGGCAATGTAGTATCTAGTATGTCGAGCTAGTGTCAATGTAGTAGGTAATGAATTGCTTATGCTACATATGAAGTGGTACCGTTGTTTGATTATGCAATAAAGTAGATTAAATTGTGTTTGAATTGAGTTCATGTGCTATTTTTTAGGTCATTAAGATTAGGGGCTCGGTAAGGTTCACCTTTTTTTAACTCAAATTTGAGCAGTCAAGGTTTGAGGAGACATTTAACAAGTTGCCATTTAGTAGTTCGGTTAGGAATGCCCTTACGGATCTCCAACGCCGACCCCAAGCCATCCGCATCCGTCCGGACCGAGCCATCTGTAGCCATTTTGCCATCCAACACAATACCTTATCGGTCCGCAAACCGGTTCCGGCCGTCGCCGTAGATGTAGACTAGGTTTATGTCTGGTCACTTTTCTTAAATGAAATATGTCGAAAATATAATGAATGTACTCCGGTTTAGATGAAAATCATCGATTTGCATGTAACACGTCCGGTTTAATAAAATTCGGTTTGCAATATATGCGGACATGATTGGATATCCGGCTCCTGTATCACTGTCCGCAGACTCGTTGTAGCGTCCACGGACGGATACAGTGTTCCTTATAGGGTTGGAGATGCCCATAACGAAGAACAAACACACAACACAAGTAGAGAGAAATTTACTGCCTTCCCGGGAAACAGAAGAGAAATTTACGGGCCCCCATCTGTTGTTTGTCGGAAGAAGACGGACAGGGGAACACGAGGTAAATCGCCGTACAAAGTTCCACCCGTTGCCTTTGTCCAGGGAGGGATCCCGCCACCTTTCTACTCTCCATCCGGGGACACAGCAACAAAAAGGTTGATGGACAGGCAAACCCGGCCGCGGTAGCTCGTCTTGTTGGCGTACGCGATCCTCCGCTGACAATCAGTATCTTCTTGGCTGCCGTCCGGCCATGTTGCGCAATGTGCGTGCACCACGTGACGTGATATGGTTGATCGGCGGTAGTTGGTAGAGAGAAAAACGTCACGTGGAGCGGATCGAGGAATACAACATATCAGGGTCAGAGTAAGCTAAGAGCAATGTCCAAGTACAGATGCAGCTTCTGAAGCTGACACGAGTATTCCTCCAAGCATCAACCACACAAATGAGGGTCCAGTCAGGGTCAGAGTAAGCTAAGAGCACCTCTAGGAGAAAAGGACTGTTGAACAGGTATACTCCGCGTACACGTCTATAGGTCTTGGTTTGTATATTGCACCTGTCACGTCTCCCTCTCATTGTAATCTGTATGTAACTTGGGAGACAAGACATGAGTTGCACCCCTTGTATCTATATATGTGCCTAGTGCACCATCAATGAGAATCATCGATGCATGCAATCCCTAACTTACATGGTATCAGATAGCATGCCGATCCTACCTCTTCCGCTGCCCTAGCGGCCGCCGCCGCTACCCAGCCGCCGCCGCCGCCGCCTCGTGCTGCCGCCGCCGCTACCCCTTCCACGCCGCCGCGCCCTCCCCTCCTAACCCTACTCTCCCTCCCCAGCCGCCGCCGCCGCCCCGTGCCGCCGCCGCCGCTCAACCCTAAACCCTGCCACTGCCATCTACCCTCCCCGCAGCCGCACCAGCCACCACCGCCGCGCCGCGCCCTCCCCTCCTAACCCTACTCTCCCTCCACAGCCGCCGCCGCCGCCCCGTGCCGCCGCCGCCACTCAACCCTAAACCATGCCGCTGCCATCTTCACTCCACGCAGCCGCACCCGCCACCACCGCCGCGCCGCGCCTTCCCTCTTGTCGCGCCGCCGCCACCATGTCGGTTCACTCCTCCCTATCCGGCAACACCAACCCCTTCGCCGTCCCTGATCCCACTGACATCCGCAACCTCGACATCCATGGGCGGGTTCCCGTCACCCTCGATCCCCACGACTCCTCGTATTATGCGTGGAAGACCTACTTCTCGCTCGTCTTTCGCGAGTACAACGTCGTGGATCACATCGACGGCTCCGTCGACTCCGCCGATATGAAGGACGACTCCGAGTGGACAGCCATCGATGCCACACTCATCCGGTGGTTCTTCCTCACCATCTCCAAGGATCTCTTTCACACCGTCGTCAGCAAGGGCGATGATGCGCATGCCGTATGGGTCAAACTCAACGGCCTCTTCACCGACAACAAGCTTCAGCGTCGCGTCCTCTTGCAGCAAGAGTTTTTTGGCTGTCATCAAGATAATTAGCCCATTGATGATTACTGTCGCCGTCTCAAGACGTTGTCCGATGAACTCCGCGACATTGGCGCCAAGATCGATGATGACACTCTCCTCAGCACGCTCACTGCCGGCCTCAACGAGGACTTCGGCAACGCCGCCTCCAACCTCACCTTGATGACGGACCCCTTGTTCCCCAAGTTCGTCGCCTACCTTCGCTTGGAGGAACGACGGATGAAGCAGGTCAAGCGGCGGGCCCAGCACACCGCCCTCGCCGCGGGCACCTCTCGCGGCGCTCCGCCTCCCGCGCCCCCGGGGTTCTTCCCCCTACTGCCCATGCAGCAGCAGCCGCAGCAGCCTGACGGTGGCGGCGGCGGCCGGCGCAACAATTGCCGTGGCGGCGGACGCCAGAAGCAGCAGCAGCAGCAACCGGCGTATGGGGGGCCGCCTCGTCAACAGCAGCCTACCCCGCCCTGGACCTACGGCACGAATCCATGGACTGGAGCTGTTCGATGCCTATTCGATGCCGGTGCCTCGGCCCCCTGTGCCGGGCCTCCTCGAGCCGCCTCTGCCTCGTCACCAGGCCTACCTCGTCGCGCCTGGTCCTGCTGGCCTCCCGGCCCTGTCCGCCCCGCCGATGGCTGGCGGCTATCCCGCTGCCCCGATGCCTCCATACGGAGGGACCCCCTACGGCGGGACCTTCCCACAGCAGGCGCCTTCGCCGTGGGATCCCGCCCTCCTGGCGGCGCTACACTCGGCCCCCTCTCCGAGCAACTATGGGGGCGGTGGTGACTGGTACGTGGACTCGGGCGCCACTGCTCATATGACCTCTCATCCCGGTAACCTCATCTCCTCCACTCCAGTTCATACTCCTACTCGTATCACCGTTGGTAACGGTTCATCCTTACCCATCACACATATAGGTCATACCTTGTTTCCCTCTTCATCTACACCTATCAACATGTCTAATGTTCTTGTTTCTCCCGACTTAGTCACGAATCTTTGTTCTGTTCGTTGTCTTGCTCGTGACAATCCTCTTACTGTTGAATTTGACGCTGTCGGTTTTTCTGTGAAGGACGCCCATACCCGGATGGTACTGCACCGGTGTGATAGCCTTAAGGATCTCTACCCGGTGCATCCCTCCACCACCACCTCCACCCGACCAGTCTCCCTTGCCGCTGGCGTCAATCTTTGGCATGCTCACCTGGGCCATCCCAACTCCACTGTTTTGCGTCATATTCTTCAGAGTTTTTCCTTTTCATGTAATAAGGTTGATGACCACACTTGTGAGGCTTGTCATCTTGGCAAACACGTTCGTCTACCCTTTAGTGCGTCTACCACTATTTCTACTTTTCCGTTTCAGTTAATTCATAGCGATGTTTGGACATCCCCGGCTGAAAGCAACACGGGCTATATCTATTATTTGGTGATTTTAGATGACTTCTCTCATTATGTGTGGACGTTTCCTCTTCGTCGCAAGTCCGACGCGCTGGCCACACTCACCGCTTTTTTCTCCTATGTCACCACACAATTTGGTCGTCCCATCCTCGCACTCCAGACTGATAACGGAAAAGAGTTTGACAACGCTGCCGTTCGCCACCTTCTTGCCACCCACGGCACTATCTTCCGCCTCACTTGTCCTTACACGTCTCAACAAAACGGTCGCGCCGAGCGCATCCTACGCACTCTTAATGACTGCGTTCGCACTTTACTCTTCCACTCTAATGTGCCTCCCCGGTTTTGGCCGGACGCGCTCGCCACCGCCACCCTTCTCATCAACATTCGCCCATGTCGCCCGCGTTGGAATTACGCACCTCATCAACTTCTCTTTGGTGCGCCTCCATCTTACGATGGCCTCCGCATCTTCGGGTGTCTCTGTTATCCTAGCACAACGTCCACCACTGCTCATAAACTCGCGCCTAGGTATGTTCCCTATATTTTCCTTGGCTATTCTCCTAACACCAAAGGTTACCGGTGCTATGATCCAGTGTCCCACCGCATCTATACCTCGCGGCACGTGTACTTTCATGAGATGGTGTTCCCTTTCCAGCAGGTACCACCCCCGCCGAGCCCTCCACGGTCTCTCAGGCCGCTCAGCCATGGCACGGGACCCAGTCGCAACCCGCCCCTACAGCACCTTCTAGCAGGCTGCCGTCATCACCGGGTCGCACCCCGGCCTCGCCATCGAGCGCGGCGCCTCCTTGTTGGGGAACGTTGCATGGGAAACAAAATTTTTCCTACGCACACACAAGATCTATCCATGGAGATGAGCATCTACGAGAGGAGAGATCGGATCCACATACCCTTGTAGATCGCTAAGCGGGAAGCGTTAAGAAACGCGGTTGATGTACTCAAACGTCTTCGCAATCCAAATCGCAATCCGTCCCGCGATCCAATCACGATCCGTCCCGATCTAGCGCCGAACAGACGGCACCTCCGCGTTCAGCACACGTACAGCTCGATGACGTCTCCGCCTCCTCGATCCAGCGAGCGAGGGCGGAGTAGTAGATGAGTTCTCCGACAACACAACGGCATGGTGGCGGCGGTGGTGGTGCTATCCCGGCAGGGCTACGCCTAGCGCTACCGAAACCGCGAACGGAGGAGAAAACGATCTAGGGAGAGAGGGGGCGCCAAGGGCTTCGTGTGTGCTCTTGGGGCGCCCCCTCCCCTCTATATATAGGTGGACGGGCGTGGAGATCAGCCCCTCCAAGCCCTAGGGCGCAGCCAAGGGGGAGGAGTTGGACTCCTAGTCCAATTCCCTCCCTTTCCATAAACAGGTGGACTTTCCACCTCTCCCAAGCCACATGGGCCTTGAGGGACTTGTGCGCCTGGCCCAATAAGGCAAGGGCGCCTCCCCTCAGCCCATGCAAACCCTTGGGACGTGGTGGAACCCTTGGTAGACTTCCGGACTCCTACGGAAGTTTCCGGAACCTTCTAGAAGCTTCCTGGTACAATACCGGAAAAACCTGAAACTTTTCCGTTCGCCAAAATATGACTTCCCATATATAAATCTTTACCTCCAGACCATTCCAGAGCTCCTCGTGACGTCCGGGATCTCATCCGGGACTCCGAACAACCTTCGGTCACCAACATACATAACACAATAATATCGAAACGTCACCGAACGTTAAGTGTGCAGACCCTGCGGGTTCGAGAACTATGTAGACATGACCGAGACACCTCTACGGTCAATAACCAATAGCGGGACCTGGATGCCCATATTGGTTCCTACATATTCTATGAAGATCTTTATCGGTTGAACCTCTATGTCAAGGATTCAGTTAATCCCGTACGATGTTCCCTTTGTTCATCGGTATGTTACTTGCCCGAGATTCGATCGTTGGTATCTCCATACCTAGTTCAATCTCGTTACCGGCAAGTCTCTTTACTCGTTCCGTAATACAAGATCCCGTGGCTAACACTTTAGTCACTTTGCTTGCAAGGCTCATTATGATATTGTATTACCGAGTGGGCCCTGAGATACCTCTCCGTCACACGGAGTAACAAATCCCAGTCTTGATCCATGCCAACTCAACAGACACCTTCGGAGATACCTGTAGAGCATTTTTATAGTCACCCAGTTACATTGTGACGTTTGACACACACAAGGTACTCCTCCGGTGTCAGCGAGTTACATGAGCTCATGGTCATAGGAACACATACTTGACATGCAGAAAACAATAGCAATAAACTGACACGATCATATGCAACGTTCATTGTTTGGGTCTTGTCCTCACATCATTCTCCTAATGATGTGATCCCGTTATCAAATGACATCTCATGTCTATGGCTAGGAAACCTTGACCATCTTTGATCAACGAGCTAGTCTATTAGAGGCATACTAGGGACACAGTGTTGTCTATGTACCCAGACATGTATTTGAGTTTCCAATCAATACAATTAGAGCATGGATAATAAATGATTATCATGAATAAGGAAATATGATAATAAATAAATTATTATTGCCTCTAGGGCATATTTCCAACAGTCTCCCACTTGCACTAGAGTCAATAATCTAGCTCACATCACCATGTGATTAACATTGTAATGAATCTAACACCCAATGAGTTCTGGGGTTCGATCATGTTTTGCATGTGAGAGAGGTTCTAGTCAACGGTCTGCAACATTCAGATCCGTGTGTTCTTTGCAAATCTATATGTCATACTGCAGATGCTACCACGCTCCACTTGGAGCTATTCCAAATGACTGCTCCACTATATGTATCCAGGACTGCTACTCAGAGTCGTCCGGATAGGTGTCGAAGCTTGCATCGACGTAACCCTTTACGACGAACTCTTTATCACCTCCATAATCGAGAAACATTTCCTTAGTCCTCTAGTTACTAAGGATAATCTTGACCGCTGTCCAGTGATCCACTCCTAGACCACTCTTGTACCCCTTGACAGACTCATGGCAAGGCACATACCAGGTGCGGTACACAGCATGGCATACTATATAGAGCCTATGGATAAGGCATAGGGGATGACCTTCGTCCTCTCTCTTTCTTCTGCCGTGATCAAGCTTTGAGTCTCACTCAAATCCACACCTTACAAATCAGGCAAGAACTCTTTCTTTGACTGATCCATTTTGAACTCTTTCAAAATCTTGTCAAGGTATGTATTCATTGAAAGTCTCATCAGACGTCTTGATCTATCTCTATAGATCCTGATGCCCAATATTTAAGTAGCTTCATTCCAGGTCTTCCTTTGAAAAACTCCTTTCAAACGACCCTTTATGCTTTCCAGAAATTCTACATCATTTCCGATCAACAATATGTCATCCACATATACTCATCAGAAATTCTATAGTGCTCCCACTCACTTTCTTGTAAATACAAGTTTCTCATAAACTTTGTATAAACCCAAAAACTTTGATCACCTCATCAAAGCGTATATTCCAACTCCGAGATGCTTGCTCCTGTCCATAGAAGGATCGCTGGAGCTTGCATACATTTTAGCATCCTTAGGACTGACAAAACCTTCTGGTTGTATCACATACAACCTTTCCTCACGGATACCGTTAAGGAAACGATGTTTTGACATCCATCTGCCAGATTTCATAATCGAAAAATGCAGCAACTGCTAACATAATTCCAATAGATTTTAGCATCGCTACGGGTGAGAAAGTCTCATCTGAGTCAACTCCTTGAACTTGTCGGAAACTTCTTTGCGACAAGTCGAGCTTTATAAATGGTGACATTTACCATCAGCGTCTGTCTTCTTCTTAAAGGTCCATTTGTACTCAACAGCCTGCCGTTCAACGGGCAAGTCTACCAAAGTCCATACTTGGTTTTCATACATGGATCCTTTCTCGGATTTCATGGCTCCTAGCCATTTGTTGGAATCCGGGCCCACCATCGCTTCTTCATAGCTCGTAGGTTTACTGTTGTCTAACAACATGACCTCCAAGACAGGATTGACGTACCACTCAGAGGCAGTACGATTTCTTGTCGGCCTACGAGGTTCGGTAGTAACTTGATCCGAAGTGTTATGATCATCATCATTAACTTCCTCTTCATTCGGTGTAGGCGCCACAGAAACATCTTTCTGCGTCGTGCTACCATCCAACTGAAGTGACGGTTCATTAACCTCATCAAGTTCTACCTTCCTCCCACTCAATTCTTTCGAGAGAAACTCTTTCTCGAGAAAGGACCCATTTTTAGCAACACACACTTTGCCCTTGGATCTGAGATAGAAGGTATACCCAACTATTTCCTTAGGGTATCCTATGAAGATGCACCTTTCCGCTTTGGGATCGAGCTTATCAGACATAAGCGTCGCATTCCCAAACTCTGAGAAATGACAGCTTAGGTTTCTACCAAACCAAAATTCATACGGTGTCATCTCAACGGACTTAGATGGTGCCCTATTTAAAGTGAATGTAGTTGTCTCTAATGCATAACCCCAAAACGATAGTGGCAAAACGATAAGAGACATCATAGTATGCACCATATCCAATAGAGCACGACTACGACGTTCGGACACACCATCACACTATGGTGTTCCAGGTGGCATGAGTTGTGAAACAATTTCCACATTGTCTTAAGTTGCATACCAAACTCGTAACTCAGATATTCACCTCCATGATCATATCGTAGACATTTTATCTTCTTGTCACGATGATCTTCAACTTCACTCTGAAATTGCTTGAACTTTTCAAACGTTTTAGACTTGTGTTTCATTAAGTAAATATACCTATATCTACTCAAATCATCAGTGAAGGTAAGAAAATAGCGATATCCACCGCACGCTTCAACACTCATTGGACCGCATACATCAACATGTATCATTTCCAATAAGTCACTTGCCCGCTCCATCAAGCCGGAAAACGGGGTTTTAGTCATCTTGCCCAAGAGGCATGGTCCGCATGTCTCAACCGATTCGAAATCGAGTGAGTCCAAAGATCCATCAGCATGGAGTTTCTGCATGCGCTTTACACCAATATGACCTTTAGCGGCAGTGCCACAAGTATGTGGTACTATCATTATTAACTTTGCATCTTTTGGCATCAATGAACATGTGTATTACTATGATCAAGATTTAATAAACCATTCTCATTGGGTGCATGACCATTGAAGGTATTATTCATGTAAACAGAATAACCATTATTCTCTAACTTAAATGAATAATTGTATTGCAATAAACACGATCTAATTACGTTCATGCTCAACGCAAACACCAAATAACATTTATTTAGGTTCATCACTAATCCCGAAGGTAGAGAGAGCGTGCAATGGTGATCACATCAACCTTGGAAACACTTCCAACACACATCGTCACCTCGCCCTTAGCTAGTCTCCGTTTATTCCGTAGCTTTTATTTCGAGTTACCAACATTTAGCAACTGAATCGGTATCTAATACCCAGGTGCTACTAGGAGTACTAGTAAGGTACACATGAACAAAACGTATATCAAATATACTTCTGTTGACGTTGCCAGCCTTCTTATCTACCAAGTATCTAGGGTTGTTCCGCTTCAGCGACCGCTCTCCTCATAATAGAAGCACTTAGTCTCGGGTTTGGGTTCAACCATGGGTTTCTTCACTGGAGCAGCAACTGGCTTGCCATCCATGAAGTTTCCCTCCTTGCCCTTGCCCTTGTCGAAACTAGTGGTTTTACTAACCATCAACACTTGATGCTCCTTCTTGATTTCTACCTTCGCGGTGTCAAACATCGCGAATATCTCGGGGATCATTATGTCCATCCCTGGCATTTTATAGTTCACCACGAAGCTCTAGTAGCTTAGTGGCAGTGACTGGGAGAACTATATCAATCACTATTTTATCTGGAAGATCAACTCCCACTCGATTCAAGCGATTGTAGCACCCAGACAATCTGAGCATATGCTCACCGATTGAGCTATTCTCCTTCATCTTGCAGGCAAAGAATCTTGTTGGAGGTCTCATACCTCTCAACACGGGCACGAGCCTGAGATTCCAATTTCAGCTCTTAGAACATCTCATATGTTCCGTGACGTTCAAAACATTTTGGAGCCTCAATTCTAAGCCGTAATGCATGACGCACCGAACTATCAAGTAGTCATCAGAACGTGCCTGTCAGATGTTCACAACATCTACAGACGACGCTTGAGGGGGTGGTGCACCGAACGGTGCATTAAGGACATAAGCCTTCTGTGCAGCAATCAGGACAATCCTCAGATCACGGACCCAGTCCGCATTATTGCTACCATCATCTTTCAACTCTATTTCTCTAGGAACATATAAAAATTCAAGGGAGCTACAGCGCGAGCTAGTAATCTACAACATAATTTGTAAAGACATTTTGACTATGTTCATGATAATGAGTTTAGTTAATCATATTACTTAAAAACTCCCACTCAAATTGACATCCCTCTGGTCATTCGAGTGTCACATGATCCAAATTCACCAACTCAAGTCCGATCATCACGTGAGATGAGGTGGTTTCAATGGTGAACATCTTCATGTTGATCATATCTACTATATGACTCATGTTCGACCTTTCGGTCTCTTGTGTTCCGAGGCCATGTCTGTACATGCTAGGCTCGTCAAGTTTAACCCGAGTGTTCCGCATGCGCAACACTGGCTTGCACCCGTTGTATGCGAACGTAGAGTCTATCACACCCGATCATCACGTGGTGTCTCGAAACGACGAACTTTCGCAACAGTGCACACTCGGGGAGAACACAATTTTATCTTGAAATTTTAGTGAGGGATCACCTTATAATGCTATCGTCGTCCTAAGCAAAACAAGGTGCATAAAAGGATTAACATCACATGCAAATCATAAGTGACATGATATGGCCATGAACTTGTGCTTTTGATCTCCATCTCCAAAGCACCGGCATGATCTACGTCGTCACCGGCATGACACCATGATCTCCATCAACGTGTCGCCATGAGGTTGTCGCGCCAACTGTTGCTTCTACGACTATTGCTAACTCATAGCGATAAAGTAAAGCAAAACGGCGAAAATAAATTAAAGACAACCCTATGGCTCCTGCCGGTTGCCGTACTCATCGACATGCAAGTCATGATATTCTATACAATACATGATCATCTCATACATCACATATATCTCATCATGTAATTGGCCATATCACATCACAACATACCCTGCAAAAACAACTTAGACGTCCTCTAATTGTTGTTGCATGTTTTACGTGGCTGCTACGGGTATCTAGCAAGAACGATTCTTACCTACGCAAAAACCACAACGGTGATACACAAATTGCTATTCAACCTTCTCAAGGACCGCCTTTGTCGAATCCGATCCAACTAAAGTAGGAGAGACAGACACCCGCCAGCCATCTTTATGCAACGAAGATACATGTCAGTTGATGGAACCGGTCTCTCGTAAGCGTACGAGTAAGGTTGGTCCAGGCCGCTTCATCCCACAATACCGCCGAATCAAGAAAAGACCAAGGGAGGAAGCAATCTGAATATCAACGCCCACAAACTACTTTGTGTTCTACTCGTGATCTCATCTACGCATAGACCTAGCTCATGATGCCACTGTTGGGGAACGTTGCATGGGAAACAAAATTTTCCTACGCACACACAAGATCTATCCATGGAGATGAGCATCTACGAGAGGAGAGATCGGATCCACATACCCTTGTAGATCGCTAAGCGGGAAGCGTTAAGAAACGCGGTTGATGTAGTCGAACGTCTTCGCGATCCAAATCGCAATCCGTCCCGCGATGCAATCACGATCCGTCCCGATCTAGCGCTGAACGGACGGCACCTCCGCGTTCAGCACACGTAGAGCTCGATGACGTCTCTGCCTCCTCGATCCAGCGAGCGAGGGCGGAGTAGTAGATGAGTTCTCCGACAACACAACGGCGTGGTGGCGGTGGTGGTGGTGCTATCCCGGCAGGGCTACGCCTAGCGCTACCGAAACCGCGAACGGAGGAGAAAACGATCAAGGGAGAGAGAGGGGCGCCAAGGGCTTCGTGTGTGCTCTTGGGGCGCCCCCTCCCCTCTATATATAGGTGGAGGGGCGTGGAGATCAGCCCCTCCAAGCCCTAGGGCGCAGCCAAGGGGGAGGAGTTGGACTCCTAGTCCAATTCCCTCCCTTTCCATAAACAGGTGGACTTTCCACCTCTCCCAAGCCACATGGGCCTTGAGGGACTTGTGCGCCTGGCCCAATAAGGCCAGGGCATCTCCCCTCAGCCCATGCAAACCCTTGGGACGTGGTGGAACCCTTGGTGGACTTCCGGACTCCTCCGGAAGTTTTCGGAACCTTCTAGAAGCTTCCCGGTACAATACCGGAAAAACCTGAAACTTTTCCGTTCGCCAAAATATGACTTCCCATATATAAATATTTACCTCCGGACCATTCCGGAGCTCCTCATGACATCCGGGATCTCATCCGAGACTCCGAACAACCTTCGGTCACCAACATACATAACTCAATAATACCGAAACGTCACCGAACGTTAAGTGTGCAGACCCTGTGGGTTCGAGAACTATGTAGACATGACCGAGACACCTCTACGGTCAAAAACCAATAGCGGGACCTGGATGCCCATACTGGTTCCTACATATTCTATGAAGATCTTTATCGGTTGAACCTCTATGTCAAGGATTCAGTTAATCCCATACGATGTTCCCTTTGTTCATCGGTATGTTACTTGCCCGAGATTCGATCGTTGGTATCTCCATACCTAGTTCAATCTCGTTACCGGCAAGTCTCTTTACTCGTTCCGTAATACAAGATCCCGTGGCTAACACTTTAGTCACTTTGCTTGCAAGGCTCATTATGATATTGTATTACCGAGTGGGCCCTGAGATACCTCTCCGTCACACGGAGTAACAAATCCCAGTCTTGATCCATGCCAACTCAACAGACACCTTCGGAGATACCTGTAGAGCATCTTTATAGTCACCCAGTTACGTTGTGACGTTTGACACACACAAGGTACTCCTCCAGTGTCAGCGAGTTACATGATCTCATGGTCATAGGAACACATACTTGACATGCAGAAAACAATAGCAATAAACTGACACGATCATATGCAACGTTCATTGTTTGGGTCTTGTCCTCACATCATTCTCCTAATGATGTGATCCCGTTATCAAATGACATCTCATGTCTATGGCTAGGAAACCTTGACCATCTTTGATCAACGAGCTAGTCTATTAGAGGCATACTAGGGACACAGTGTTGTCTATGTACCCAGACATGTATTTGAGTTTCCAATCAATACAATTATAGCATGGATAATAAACGATTATCATGAATAAGGAAATATGATAATAACTAAATTATTATTGCCTCTAGGGCATATTTCCAACAGTCTCCCACTTGCACTAGAGTCAATAATCTAGCTCACATCACCATGTGATTAACATTGTAATGAATCTAACACCCAATGAGTTCTGGGGTTTGATCATGTTTTGCATGCGAGAGAGGTTCTAGTCAACGGTCTGCAACATTCAGATCCGTGTGTTCTTTGCAAATCTATATGTCATACTGCAGATGCTACCACGCTCCACTTGGAGCTATTCCAAATGACTGCTCCACCATACGTATCCAGGACTGCTACTCAGAGTCGTCTGGATAGGTGTCGAAGCTTGCATCGACGTAACCCTTTACGACGAACTCTTTATCACCTCCATAATCGAGAAACATTTCCTTAGTCCTCTAGTTACTAAGGATAATCTTGACCGCTGTCCAGTGATCCACTCCTGGACCACTCTTGTACCCCTTGACAGACTCATGGCAAGGCACATACCAGGTGCGGTACACAGCATGGCATACTATATAGAGCCTATGGATAAGGCATAGGGGACGACCTTCGTCCTCTCTCTTTCTTCTGCCGTGGTCGAGCTTTGAGTCTCACTCAACTCCACACCTTACAAATCAGGCAAGAACTCTTTCTTTGACTGATCCATTTTGAACTCTTTCAAAATCTTGTCAAGGTATGTATTCATTGAAAGTCTCATCAGACGTCTTGATCTATCTCTATAGATCCTGATGCCCAATATTTAAGTAGCTTCATTCCAGGTCTTCCTTTGAAAAACTCCTTTCAAACGACCCTTTATGCTTTCCAGAAATTCTACATCATTTCCGATCAACAATATGTCATCCACATATACTCATCAGAAATTCTATAGTGCTCCCACTCACTTTCTTGTAAATACAAGTTTCTCATAAACTTTGTATAAACCCAAAAACTTTGATCACCTCATCAAAGCGTGTATTCCAACTCCGAGATGCTTGCTCCTGTCCATAGAAGGATCGCTGGAGCTTGCATACATTTTAGCATCCTTAGGATTGACAAAACCTTCCCGTTGTATCACATACAACCTTTCCTCACGGATACCGTTAAGGAAACGATGTTTTGACATCCATCTGCCAGATTTCATAATCGAAAAATGCAGCAACTGCTAACATAATTCCAACAGATTTTGGCATCGCTACGGGTGAGATAGTCGCGGCTGTGGAGGACCCCCTCACGCATCTCAATGGCTTGAGGGTGCTTCATCACCTCCGGGAAGTACGGGTTGATGACCTTCTCGAAGAACTTGTCCTTGGAGGAGCTTGATCGAGCCATGGAGATCTAGATCTAGCGAGAAAATAGCAAGAAACAAGAACAGAGGATTTTTCTGCGATGCGGTCGTCAAAACAGTCGGGGGTATATATAGAGAATTTTTATTCTTGGGAAACAAGTATTTGGAAGGAAAACGGAGTCGGGAAGGAATCCGAGGTGGGCACAACCCACCAGGGCGCACCCAGGGGTGCCTGGCGCTCCCTGGTGTATCGTGCTCACCTCGATCACCTTCCGGTTTATTTTTTTATTTCCAAAATTCTAAAATATTCCAAAACTGACAAAAAATATTTTTGCGGATTTTTCGGAGTTCGTTTACTTACCGTATCACGTACCTCATATTTTTAAGTATTCTGGGGTGTTCCGGAAGATTTCTTTTATGTGTTCCTCCGGTGTCATGGTTTGGATAACATTGCTTTCAACGTTAATTGGCGTACCTGAGATATAATGCTTAATTCTTTGTCCATTGACTACCTTCGGATTAGTACCTTCGGCGTTATTAATCTTGATAGCTCCAGAACGATAGACCTCTTCAATAATATATGGTCCTTCCCATTTCGAAAGAAGCTTTCCTGCAAAAAATCTTAAACGAGAGTTGAACAAAAGAACATAATCTCCTATTTTAAATTCCCGCTTTTGGATTCTCTTGTCATGCCATCTCTTTACTTTTTCTTTGAATAGCTTGGCATTTTCATATGCTTGGGTTCTCCATTCATCTAGTGAGCTAATATCAAATAACCTCTTCTCACCGGCAAGTTTGAAATCATAGCTTAGCTCTTTAATTGCCCAAAATGCTTTGTGTTCTAGTTCTAGAGGCAAATGGCAAGCTTTTCCATACACCATTTTATATGGAGACATACCCATAGGATTTTTATAAGCTGTTCTATAAGCCCAAAGTGCATCATCTAATTTCTTAGACCAATTCTTACGAGACCTATTGACAGTTTTTTGTAATATTAACTTTATTTCTCTATTGCTAAGTTCTACCTGACCACTAGATTGAGGATGATAGGGTGATGCAATTCTATGGTTAACATCATATTTAGCAAGCATCTTACGGAAAGCACCATGAATAAAGTGTGAACCACCATTGGTCATTAAATATCTAGGGACTCCAAACCTCGGGAAGATAACCTCTTTAAGCATTTTAATGGAGGTGTGGTGATCAGCACTACTAGTTGGAATAGCTTCTACCCACTTAGACTTAGTGACATAATCAACCGCTACTAAAATATGAGTGTACCCGTTAGAGGAAGGAAAAGGTCCCATATAATCAAAACCCCACAAGTCAAATGGTTCAACAACAAGTGAATAATTCATAGGCATTTCTTGACGCTTACCGATATTACCAATTCTTTGACATTCATCACAAGACAAGACAAACTTACGGGCATCCTTGAAGAGAGTAGGCCAATAAAAACCAGATTGCAATACCTTGTGAGCAGTTCTGTCTCCCGCATGATGTCCTCCATAAGCTTCAGAATGACATTTCCGTAGGATTTGTTCCTGTTCATGCTCAGGTACACAACGTCTAATAATACCATCTACTCCTTCTTTATAAAGATCTGGGTCATCCCAAAAGTAATGTCTCAAGTCATAGAAGAATTTTTTCTTTGGTTGATATGTAAAGCTAGGTGGTATATATTTAGCGACAATGTAGTTAGCATAATCAGCATACCAAGGTGTGTTGTGTGAGACACTTATTGCAGCTAGCTGTTCGTTAGGGAAACTATCATCAATAGGTAGTGGGTCATCAAGAATATTTTCTAACCTAGATAAGTTATCAGCTACGGGGTTCTTAGCTCCTTTCCTATCAACGATATGTAAGTCAAATTCTTGAAGCAAAAGAACCCACCTAATAAGTCTAGGTTTAGCATCTTTGTTTTTCATAAGGTATTTTATAGCAGCATGATCGGTGTGAACAATGACTTTGGAATCTACAATATAGGATCTAAATTTATCACAAGCAAACACAACTGCTAATTTTTTTTTCAGTAGTAGCATAATTTCGTTGAGCACTGTCTAGAGTTCTACTAGCATAATGGATAACATTCAATTTCTTATCAACTCTTTGTCCCAGGACAGCACCAACAGCATAATCACTAGCATCACACATAATTTCAAAAGGCAAGTTCCAATCAGGTGGTTGAACGATAGGTGCAGAGGTTAAGGCTTTCTTGAGTGTTTCAAAGGCTTCCACACAATCATCATCAAAAACAAAAGGAATATCCTTTTGCAAAAGATTAGTAAGAGGCCTAGAAATTTTAGAGAAGTCTTTAATGAACCTCCTATAAAAACCAGCATGACCAAGGAAACTTCGAATACCTTTAATATATTTAGGACATGGCATTTTCTCAATTGCATCAACTTTAGCTTTATCCACCTCAATACCTCGTTCAGATATTTTATGCCCCAAGACAATACCTTCATTAACCATAAAGTGACACTTCTCCCAATTCAAGACGAGATTAGTTTGTTCACATCTCTGCAAAACTCGATCAAGGTTGCTTAAGCAATCATCAAAAGAAGTCCCGTAAACGGAAAAATCATCCATGAAAACCTCCACAATCTTTTCACAAAAATCAGAGAATATAGCAGCCATACATCTTTGAAATGTAGCAGGTGCATTGCATAAACCAAAAGGCATACGTCTATAAGCATAGGTTCCAAAAGGGCAAGTAAAGGTGGTTTTCTCTTGATCGGATTGTGACACAGGTATTTGAGAGAAACCAGAATATCCATCTTGGAAACAAAAGTTTGTGTGCTTAGATAGTCTCTCTAGCATTTGATCAATGAAAGGCAAAGGGTAATGATCTTTCCTAGTAGCTTTATTTAGTTTTCTAAAATCAATTACCATTCTATAGCCAGTGACAATTCTTTGTGGAATGAGTTCATTCTTATCATTAGGAACAACGGTAATACCTCCTTTCTTAGGGACATAGTGAACGGGACTTACCCATCTACTATCAGCTATGGGATAGATTATACCTGCTTCCAGAAGCTTTAATATTTCAGTTCTTACCACTTCTTTCATATTGGGATTCAATCACCGTTGGTGATCAACAACGGGTTTAGCATCAGGTTCCATATTGATCTTGTGCTGACATAGAGTGGGACTATGCCCTTAAGATCATCAAGAGTATATCCAATAGCAGCCCGGTGCTTCCTTAGAACTTTCAATAATCTCTCTTCCTCATGTTCTGAAAGGTTAGCACTAATAATAACATGATATATCTTTTTCTCATCAAGATAAGCATAATTCAAAGTGTCAGGCAATTGTTTCAATTCAAACATAGGATCACCTTTAGGTGGAGGAGGACCTCCAAGGGTTTCAATAGGCAAATTGTGTTTCAGGAGAGGTTGTTGTTCGAAGAAAATTTGATCTATTTCATTTCTTTCACGCAAGTGCATATCATTTTCATGGTCAAGCAAATATTGTTCTAATGGATCAGTAGGAGGCACAACAATAGAAGCAAGACCAATTATCTCATCCTTACTAGGTAGGGCTTTATCACGAGGTTGTCTACTAAACTTAGAAAAATTAAACTCATGAGACACATTACCAAAACTGACACCGACAGTTTGTTTTTCACAATCTATCTTAGCATTGACGGTGCTCAAGAAAGGTCTACCAAAGATAATGGGACAAAAGTCATCTTGTGGGGAACCAAGGACTAGAAAATCAGTAGGGTATTTTACTTTCCCACACAAGACTTCAACATCTCTAACAATCCCAAGTGGTGTAATAGTGTCTCTATTAGCAAGTTCAATAGTAACATCGATATCTTCCATTTCAGCAGGTGCTATTTCATTCATAATTTCTTGGTATAAGGTAAAAGGGATAGCACTCACACTAGCACCTAAATCACATAAACCATGGTAGCAATGATCTCCTATTTTAACCAAGACAACGGGCAAGCCTTCTATAGGTCTATGTTTATCTTTCTTATCAGGTTTAGCAATTCTAGCAGCTTCATCACAAAGGTAGATGACATGCTCATCAATATTTTCTACCAAGAGATCTTTAACCATAGCAACACTAGGTTCTACTTTAATTTGCTCAGGGGGTTTAGGTGCTCTTATATTACTCTTACGAACCACAGTTGATACCTTAGCATGTTCCTTTATCCTAACAGGGAAAGGTGGTTTTTCAATATAAGCGGTAGGCACAACTGGATCAACATTGTAAAAGATGGTTTCTTCTTTAACTAGGACCGGTTCTTTAATTTCTTCTTTAATAGGGGGATGATATTTAAACCACTTCTCCTTAGGGAGATCAACGTGAGTAGCAAATGCTTCGCAGAAAGAGGCTACTATCTCAGAGTCAAGTCCGTATTTAGTGCTAAACTTGTGAAAAGTATCGGTATTCATAAAAGATTTAACACAATCAAATTTAAGCTTTATACCTGACTCATTACCTTCGTCGAGTTCCCAATCTTCAGAGTTGCGTTTAATTCTTTCTAAGAGATCCCACTTGAAATCAATAGTCTTCTTCATATAAGAACCAGCATAAGAAGTATCGACCATGGATTGATCATTATGAGAAAGCCGAGCATAAAAATTCTGAATGATAACTTCCCTCGGAATGTCATGATTGGGGCATGAATATAACAATGACTTAAGCCTTCCCCAAGCTAGAGCGATACTTTCTCCTTCACGAGGCCAAAAATTATATATATAATTCCGATCACGATTAACTAGATGCATAGGATAAAACTTTTGATGGAATTCCAATTGCAAACGATTCCAGTTCCACGATCCAAGATCATCACATAGCCTATACCATGTCAATGCTTTTCCCTCCAAAGATAAAGGGAAAACCTTCTTCTTAACTTCATCTCCGGGTAAACCTGCAAGCTTAAATAATCCACATATTTCGTTCACATATAAAAGATGCATATCAGGATGTTCAGTTCCATCTCCTGCGTAAGGTTTAGCAAGCAGTTTTTCTAGCATACCCGAAGGAATTTCATAAGTAACATTTTCAGTAGGTGCTGTAGGTTGAGGGGTAACTAATTGTGGTTCTGGTCGAGGTGAAGATACCCCGAACAAACCCCTCAAAGGATTGTTCTCCATAGTAGCAAGTAGCAATAAATTTCAGCACGTAGTATAAGTTTTTCCTTACCGATTTTCACTTACCAAGAGCGCTTCACTCCCCGGCAACGGCGCCAGAAAAGAGTCTTGATGACCCACAAGTATAGGGGATCAATCGTAGTCCTTTCGATAAGTAAGAGTGTCGAACCCAACGAGGAGCAGAAGGAAATGACAAGCGGTTTTCAGCAAGGTAATCTCTGCAAGCATTGAAATTGTAGGTAACAGATAGTTTGATAGCAAGGTAATTTGTAACGAACAAGTAACGGTAACAGTAAACAAGGTGCAGAAAGGTAGCCCAATCCTTTTGAGGCAAAGGACAGGCCAGAACAATCACTAGTAATAGGCAAAGTGTTCTTGAGGGTACACAGGAATTTCGTCTAGTCACTTTTATCATGTTGGTTTGATTCGTGTTCGCTACTTTGATAATTTGATATATGGGTGGACCAGTGCTAAGGTGCTGTTCTTACTTGAACTAACAACCTACTTATGATTAACCCCCTCACAAGCATCCGCAACTACGAGAAAAGTATTAAGACAAAGTCTAACCATAGCATTAAACATGTGGATCCAAATCAGCCCCTTACGAAGTAGCGCATAAACTAGGGTTTAAGCTTCTGTCACTCTAGCAACCCATCATCTAATAACTACTCCACAATGCATTCCCTTAGGCCCATGAATGGTGAAGTGTCATGTAGTCGACGTTCACATGACACCACTAAGGGAATCACAACATACATATCATCAAAATATCGAACACATATCAAATTCACATGATTACTCGCAACATGACTTCTCCCGTGACCTCAAGAACAAAGGTAACTACTCACAAATAATAATCATGCTCAAGATCAGAGGAGTATTGAATAGCATAATGGATCTGAACATATAATCTTCCACCAAATAAACCATATAGTAATCAACTACGCAAGGTAATCAACACTACTAGTCACCCACAAGTACCAATCTGAGGTTCCGGTACAAAGATTGAACACAAGAGATGAACTAGGGTTTGAGAGGAGATGGTGCTGTTGAAGATGTTGATGAAGATTGGCGTCCCGAAGATGAGAGGGGTGTTGGTGATGACGATAGCTTCGATTTCCCCCTCCGGGAGGGAAGTTCCCCCGGCGGAATCGCTCCGCCGGAGGGCAAAAGTGCTCCTGCCCAAGTTCCGCCTCGAGGCGGCGACGCTTTGTCCCAAAAGTCCTCCTCCTAATTTTTTTAGGTTTTTTGGGAATTTATACCAGAAGATGGGCACCGGAAGCGGGCCAGGCTGGGCACAACCCATCAGGGTGCGCCCAGGGGGGCCTGGCGCGCCCTGGTGGGTTGTGCCCACCTGGGGGCCCTCCTCTGGTAGTTTTCAGCTCCAGTAATTTTTATTAAATACAAAAATAATCTCCGTAAATTTTCAGCTTCATTGGAGTTGTGCAGAATAGGTATCTCTGACGTGCTTTTCTTGGGTCCAGAATTCCAGCTGCCGGTATTCTCCCTCTTTGTGTAAACCTTGCATATTATGAGAGAAAAGGCATTAGAATCACTCCCCAAAGCATTATTATTCAACAAAACAAAGTAAATGATAGTAGGAAATCATGATGCAAAATGGACGTATCAATGTTCTGTCAGCAGCCCACCGGTTTCGTCGACGCCGCACACCCAGATTATGTGTGTCTGCCCTCCAGGTCACTCTATGGATTGAAGCAGGCACCTCGGGTGTGGTACCAACGTATGGCGGCCTTTCTTCAGCAGATGGGGTTTCGGTCCACTCGCTCCGACGCCTCGCTCTTCATATATCATCAGGGCGCCGGTACTGCATACCTCCTCCTATACGTCGATGACATCATCCTGACAGCATCCTCCTCCGCGCTACTCCAGCAGATCACTGCTCACCTTAGCGCCGAGTTCGCTCTTAAGGACTTGGGGGCTCTGCACTACTTCCTTGGCATCGAGGTCATTCGCCGCCCTACCGGCTTCTTTCTGCATCAGCAGAAGTACGCCCATGAGATTCTGGAGCGAGCAGGCATGCTTAACTGCAAGACTGCTTCCACGCCTATTGATACGAAGGCCAAGGTGTCCGCTGTCGAGGGATCTCTAGCGTTCGATGCCGCCTTCTACAGGTCTATCGTCGGCGCTGTTCAGTATCTCACACTCACGCGGCCAGATCTATAGTATGTTGTCGGACAGGTGTGCCTTCACATGCACTCTCCGCGTGATACTCACTGGGCCTTGGTGAAACGCATTCTTCGATACATACGTGGCACCATGGCCATGGGTCTCACTCTGACAGCTTCCTCCGCCACTGACCTCGTCGCCTACTTTGACGCGGATTGGGCGGGCTGCCCGGACACTCGCCGCTCCACCTCTGGCTACTGTGTCTACCTCGGGCCCTCTTTGATATCGTGGTCGTCTAAACGACAGCCCACGGTGTCTCGCTCGAGTGCCGAGGTGGAGTACCGCGCAGTGGCTAATGCTGTTGCGGAGTGTTCCTGGCTACGACAGCTGCTTCAGGAGTTGTTGGTTGAGGTTCCTAAGGCCACACTTGTCTTCTGTGACAATGTGTCCGCCGTCTACCTCTCGGCCAACCCAGTTCATCATCGACGCACCAAACACATTGAGCTCGACATTCACTTTGTTCGTGAGCAGGTTGCGCTTGGCCGCATTCGAGTCCTACATGTGCCCACCGATCAGCAGTTCGCCGATGTCATGACAAAGGGGCTACCAACCTCGACCTTCAAGGGTTTTCGGTCCAGTCTCCGGCGACGCTTCGACTGCCGAGGGGGGGGGGGTGTTGAACATGTATACTCCGCGTACACGTCTATAGGTCTTGGTTTGTATATTGCACCTGTCACGTCTCCCTCTCATTGTAATATGTATGTAACTTGGAAGACAAGACATGAGTTGCACCCCTTGTACCTATATATGTGCCTAGTGCACCATCAATGAGAATCATCGATGCATGCAATCCCTAACTTACAAGGACTCACCGGCGGATCCGGATCGGGCGGTGACTCGGCGGCGGTCGAGCCGGGGCGGCTGGGCACGGCGGATCCGGGGTGCCGGCGAAGCGGCGCCATGGACCCGAGTCTGCAGTGGCCCGCCGGTGTGTTTCAGTCAGCGGATATGGCCGGAATCGAAGGCGGCGGGCGGGCGGCGACGGCGATGGGTGGCTGCGGAATGTGGAAGGGGAACGCGCACGGGCTGAAATGTCCTTCCCGCCAACTGCTTTTCCACGATACAGGGCACCGACGGGAGCATCTCTAACAGACCCCTTATATCGCGCCAAACTGCAAAATAACCGTCAGTTTACTGTTTTGCGCGTAAAAAGTGGCCCGAAACACCTTAAACGCTCCCGGTCCTTAAATTTTTTGAGGGGCGCGGTAAATTGCCTCCCCCGACCCTCGAAAACACAGGTTTTCCCCCGCCCTGTCGGTGCCCTGTATCGTGGAAAAGCAATTGGGGGAGGGCATTTTAGCCCGCCCGCTTTCCCCTCCCCCATTTCCCAGCCACCCGCCGCCTTCGATTCCGGCCATATATGCCGGCAGAACCACACCGCCGGGCCGCTGTTGACCCGGGTCCACCATGCCGCTTCGCCGGTGCACAGGATTCGTCGTGCCCAGCTGCCCCTAGGTCGCCGTCGCCCCGGATCGATCGCCGCCAAGTCGCCTCCCCTCCCCCCCCCCTCGGATCCGCCGGTGAGTCATTTTCTGCCCCTTCAAGTTAGATTTAGCGAACGATTTCCGCCGTTGCGATTTTGTAGATGGATTTGAGCCCTTGCGAGAAATTTTTGCTCGAGGATTCGTCCTCGTCCGACGACTCGTACATAGATACGCTGCTCGAGAACAATCGGCAACAGATGGTTGTGGTGGTCCTCGCCGTGAAGGAACTCGAGGATAGGAACATATTTTAATTTACAATGATTTCATATTTCTATGTAATATGACACATATGTGTCAAATTGAGAAAAAACCACGTGTTATGAGGGCTGGCGCGGGCTGCGGCCGAACAGACCCCGCGTCGTTCGGCCTTGCGGGGCCTGGTCGGCTGTATCTCGCGCCAGCCCTCAAAACACGTTTTCTACTGTCTTTATACTCACTTTAAAGGTCCGCGCGATAAAGGGTCTGCCAGAGATGCTATAAAAAACCCGTTGTTTTCGCTAGTTCTATCTAAGCCACAGACCGAATCGTCGAGGTTTCACCTTCTGTAGCTAGAGGGTCATATCTGTCCTAATCCCAGGTCATGCAGAATCTGACATTATTTCTCTCACTAATGTACGCATACGATGTCTTTCAAAACCTTATACCTCTAGAGGTTTCAAAAAAATTGTTGTGTAGACGTAATGTTTTTGATATGGTTGTGTAGACGTAATATGATTGGTTCATATGAGGTGTTCAATTCTCCACCTACTCCCTGACATGGACCTCCTCTTGTACCCTACTAATCAGGTCGCATGATGGAGACGGGAAGCGAATATAGTGATGAAAACAAGTGGCTATCTCTGAACCATAATTTTTTGATAGGGAAACTTGAAAAGATGGTATGACTATTGAATTCTACGAGGATTGGTTCGTTCCGCTGACACGCTAGGCTGGCCCTAGAGAGCCATTTCAACCGATGATTAGAGGAAACACACACTTCGTTGATTGTTGACCAAATACAGGCGTGAAATCGGTGTGTTTTGAACTTTTTGATGAGGTTAGGTTATTCAGCTTTCAAATTAAACCGGATAGTCTGAATTCTATAAGATCAGCATTGCTTTCAAGCTTGAATCATGGAATGGAAAATAAACCTAGAATGACACCTTTCTTCTCCTTAACAAAAGAGGAGGAAAGAGACGCCAAAAGAGATGAATCGTGAATGAAAGGATTCGTTCTAGAGCTCAAGCTAGGGGTATAATTAATCTGGTCGACGAAAAGTAAATACTACTCCATTCATCTCATAATATAAGAGCGTTTTTGACACTAGAGTGTTATATTATGGGGTGGAAGGAGTATTTCGTTGGCATATTCGCGGTACGCGTCAAATTGTCAATCAAGCTGGTCAAGTCTGAAGATAAAGCCACTGAAGTATTTGCTGCGGTTGGAAGAATCATTTTCTGAGTGAATAGGTGAACTTCCGGGCACAGGTCACCGCCACCCTTTCGCCTAGCCATCTTGATCGAGACGTCCTTGTCGCTTCTTCTGTGATCAAACTCCGCCCGCTCCTTCCTGTTTCGGGACGTAGATAGATATTGTGTGCGACATACTCTAGAAGCCAAGCAGCAGCGTCAATTCCCTGACGCGCTCGGTGGTTCCTCATCTCAAGAATCTATGGCGCGAAGAACCGATAGCAACGCCGTTGAAGTCGCAGCTAGCAGACAGCGGCTATTGTCATGATCATGAGTATTTGAGGGTGGTATCTAATTTCAGTCAGAGTGGATTGGCATAAAAGCATCTACAATCAAAATTGCGCCCTTATTGAGACGGTTGTGCATCGTTTCCTTTCTGAAGGCGTTGTTTTTTAAGCTCTCTCGTAGTCCTTGTGTTGTCAAAAGATGGATGGTGGAGACGGTCGTTGTTGTATTTCGTCAATCGTTGCTTTCACCGCTTGAAGTTTTTTTTCTCTCTCTTCGCGTTGGCATAGTTTCGGTCTAATATGACTTAGCTCTTTGCTAGTGTAATATTTGTGTGTGTGTATGTTAGTGTCAGTTGTATGCATCCTAGATATGCAGAGGTCTGGTGTATGTTCATTACGATTGTATCCCTTGATGCTACATTACGAGTCAATAAAAAACATCCTTTATCAAAAAACATCACTGCTCAGAAATCAGTGTATGTCCATGCATTTTGTCCCTCTACGTCAGAAACCAGGCTGACGGGCAATACTACATTTGAGTACCTGTAGGCTATAGCTAGGGTTAGGTGAAATAAGAGATGAAATGAAGGGAAAACTACACTGCGGTGCATGGAATCAGTTAGTAGAGTTGGCACTACGGGCCAAGTGGAGAAGCGGCTGCAATTTCACGTCTAACTCTACTCACCAAACCCTAGTTGTTGAGCCTATCTCTCGTCGCGTAGACCGGCTGCTGTGCTGCTCTCTCATTGGAGTAGTATCGGTATCTTTTTCCTCCACGAGATTAATCTGACAGATACAGTAAGGGCGCACGCCAGTCTGACTCACTGGTCGACTTGCAATTAACTTGGGAAGATGATGTCGTTTCCTACTACTCCATCAATACAACAGTTACCAAGGAACACAAGTCATCGAAAGTCTCTATAATAAATTTGCCAACTCCTGAGCCAGATCATCACACAAACCTTGGGTGAAATTGCGTAGCTTTTTCCGGAGAAACTAACCGGTGGAAATTGAGTAAACCACGTAAAAACTTGGTAAAACCAAAATTTGAAAGTTCTAAAATTCTGATAGTAATAAAAAAAATGTATTGACTTACGAAATTGAATAGTCCTTGCATATTGACATGGACCGGCCAGCGTATTAGAAAGGTGATGTTTAAGCATGTAATTTTTCACATCTAGTCTAGTACAAAAAGTAAAAAAAGGGAGGCAATCTTGTGAAGTTTTTATTCAACCGTTACCATGTTTATGGGGACGAATGGAAGGCCACCGGGCTGACCTAACCAAACAAAGCGGCTAGCCCCAAAGATAACACATGCTTCGCCAAATTGTGAGTTTCAAACTTTGAGCTCCTAAACTAATGAACAATATTAGTGCATGAAATAAAAACAACTGAATGTTGCTTGATCTCCTGGATGTTGAGTGAGTGTGTTGAGCCGATTAGGCCATGGGTAGGTCTTCCGTTGCATGTCAGCCCGCTGGAGCAAGCTCTTTTCGCGGCGGCCTGCCTGACTTCTGTGGGTGATGGACGGCGAGCCAAATTCTTGTTCAACGCTTGGCTCCATGGCGGCGCGCCTTTTGTGCTCTTCCTGCAACTCTTTTCTCTGGCTGCTAGGAAGCACCGCTCCGTCCGTGAGGCGATGATCGGGGCAAAATGGGTTGGGGACCTCAGGGGCAAGATCACATCATACCTACTCCCAGCTTCTGTTGAGCTTTGGTCCATGATGGCCTTGATGAGCCTTCTCGCAGATGTGGAGGACACCTTCCACTGGAGGTTGCACGACTTGGGCGTGTTCTCGGTTGCTTCGGCCTACCGGATGTTCTTCATGGGGTCGATGCGACCCCCCCCCCACCCCCCCCCCCCCCCCCCCCCACAATGCCAAATATGGGAAGTGTGGGCGCCGCTAAAGTGCAAGATCTTTACCTCGCTATGTGCAATTGGGTGAATCCTCACAGCCGATCGCTTGATGGCACAACAATGACCCCAAACTCCTATTTTTGTAGCTATGTAGGCGCAACCTAGAGATTACGGATCATTGAGTGCCCCTAGTCCAAGCTTTTGGAGGCTTAGTGCCTAGCCTGGACCCGTGCTCTTGGCGCGCAGGCGACTCGGTCACGTACTGGCTGCAGAACCTGTCTTCGACAACTTCATCGACAAAGCGGCAGGGACCGTATCGTTGATCACCATCTGGCATATCTGGCGCGAAAGAAACGCGAGGATTTTCAACCTTGTACACAAGCCTGTGGGCGTGGTGTTCGAAGGCATGATTTGTGAAGCCTCTAACCGGGAGCTGGAGGGTGCCCAACATTTAGTATCGCGAGAGTAGCCCTTTTTAGGCAGTTTTGGACATGGGGCTGCTTGTTTCCCCCATGCTATTTATGGTGCTTGTCGCCACATCTTTGTAATTGGCGCTCTTCTGCCCTTCTTCTTTAATCGAAATACACAGCTCTCCTGCGCAGTTTTAAAAAAAGAAAGGTTGAGGCGATATAACAACATAACGGAGGAAAGGGCACCTCTCTCAGCACTGTTCCGGGCCTACTGTTTATTTTAAGGGAGGACGTTGCATGCGGCTGTTTGATCACTTACTTATGAACTACTCCCTTTGTTTCATAATATAAGAATATAGTGTAAAAAATGCTTTTATATTATGGGATGGTGGGAGTAAGATATATCTGTGCTCTAGAGCTACACAAATAGAAATGGTGATCCACCACCAAACGGTCGGTTGAACCGTGCTGACCCACTGATCCATGGCAACTATGCAGGACAGAGTTTCATCAGAGCTTTCCTTTTGAATAACAGAGAGCCGAGTTCTCTCGTTGCTTCGACACTTTCTTACTTAATTAATGCTGAGGCATTGGAGCCAGATGGTGTACAAGTTTCCGACGGTTCGTGTGTGCTTCACGCTAGCTTACACCGCCGTTTCAAGAAAAGAACGCCGAGCTCAGGCTAGCATCGTCCGCTGTTGTGCCGCGACGTGTGCGCAAAATTGAATTCCGTTTTCATGGCCAGGGGCGTAGCTATCGATCGAGCCCCGGTCCCACGCAAGCGAGGGCAACGTGACTTGCATGTTTCATGCGGTGCGGTACCACGGATCTCGAATGAAAGGCGAAAGGGTTGAACAATAAATCGAATTGACCATTGTAAACAACTTAGCCTGGAAGAAACACACAATACAGTAGAGAGAGAGGAGTGAATTACAAAAAACCATCACATTTCAAGTTCATATCCAGATTTGTCACCACATTACTTGGGCGTCCCAAAAATCTACCACTTTCCTTACTAATTTTTTTAATAAACACTAATGATTGATTCAGAGCGATTTAATTTGAGTTTTGACAGAAAGGGCCCGCCTGTAAGCGCTGACATGGCATAAAACGGTCAACACTGTTTGTTAACCGTTAAGTTAGACATGGGGCCCACGAGTCATTAGCTGAACTTACAAAATGGTCCTTGAAAAATTCACAAAGCACCCTAGAAACAAATTTAGATTACAATTAGACCCCTAGGAAGGCTGTTGTGTTGTGCCCGTGAGCATGTCATCGTCGGAGGGGAGATAGGCGGCGGTGGAGGGGCTCAGAAAGTCAACTCTGGTGACCATGTCGGCGGCCTCGGGCGAGGTGGGCGGTGGCCGGACATGTTTCTCTCGGGTCGGCGCACCAGGCCAGACTCTCACTAGTCGCGATGGCCCATGGCCAGGAGCGCGCCGGCCGCAGTACACGAGGTAGCTCCTCAATGGTCACCCAGCCTCGATCTGGAATCGCAATGCTGCCGCACGGCGGAGAGCTCAGGGCACATCCCCACCGCAAGCAAGCTCAAGCCCTCCTGCATGGCCGCTCCAGCAGCATAGGATTCGTGCGTGCCAAGCCGGAGAGCGGAGGCGGCGATCTCGTGGGCCGTGTGTGCAAAGCTTGTGGGCATGGGGACCGGCTCGCCGCACGCCAGAGAGGTGGGGCTCATAGGGGCAAGGGGCTGCATCGCGGGATCTAGTGTTGGGCTGCACAGGATGGGAAGCGGGGCGGTGGATCTCGCCGGCGCTGGGAGGAAGAAGAGGTGGCAGATGGTGGAGGAGGCGGAGCAAGGCCGGAGAGGTGGCAGATGGTGGAGGAGGCGGAGCAAGGCCGGAGAGGTGGCTGGGCGGCACCGGCCATCGTATAAAGGACGTGACGACGGCTCCAGAGAGGTGGAGATCGTGAGGAGGGAGGGGATTTTGAGGAGTGGCCCCTCTGTCTAATTTAACAGTCAACATTGTTTTTTTGGACTTCCCATGCCACGTCGGCGCTTACAAGTGGGTCCAAATGATCAGAATCATCATTAAATCGCCCTGAATCGGTCATTAGTGTTTATTGAGAAAATTAGTAAGGAAAGTGGTATATTTTTGGGACGTCCAAGTAATATGGTGGCAAATCTGGATATGAACTTGAAATGTGGTGTTTTTTTGTAATTCACTCGAGAGAGAGATTTACTGACTTCGGGGAAGACAAAAGAAAAATTTACTGTCTGTCCGAAGAAGACGGACAGTAGAACACGAGGTAAATCGCCGTACAAAGTTCTCCCGGTTGGCTTTGTCCAGAGAGTAACCCATCTCTCGCCCGCCACCTTTCTAGTCTCCATTCGGGCACACAGCGAGAAAGCGGCGACAGAACGGACCAGGAACGTCATGGACAAGCTCGGCCGCGGTAGGTCGTCGTCTTCCCGTACGCGATCCTCCTTTGACATGGACACTGTTTCGTGGCTGCCGTCCGGCCATGTGGCGCAATGTGCGTCGTAGTCGTACCTCCACCTCGTGACGTGGTCGAGTTGATCGGCGGCGGTTGGTAGAGGAAAAACAATACTACTACCTACCATAAACCCACAGTCTCTGAAGAAGTTCAACTCCTGCCTTTCTCCCCTGCCTGAGCATTTCAATTCTGTCTTTCGGGGAGCATCGGCAAAGGCAAAGATTGTTCGCACCGGCGGGCAAACGAGAGGGTTTCATCTACGACGTGGCCGACGCCTCGCGTGTCGGTATGGATGGGTGAACCGTCAAAAAGGCGGTATAGACGTGATCGGCTCAACCTTCGCCGGTGAAAGAAATCAAATCTAAAGAAAGGAATGGTCAATCTAAAAGTATGCTCCTAGCACTATTTCCTTGGAGCTTCGCGAGTCAAGAGCTCCGTCAAGATCTCTGTCGTTTGCTTTGTGTCATTATACTAGCACAACAACGTAGGGTGACTCTGAACCCGATCCGCTGTGATTTTCTCCAACTACAGATGCAGCTTCTGAAGCTGATATAAGTACTCCTCGAAGCATCAGCCGCACAAATGAGGGTCCAGTCAGATCAGAGTAAGCTATGGAGCCCGTCGTTTTCGCTAGTTCTATCTAGCCAAGGACCGATCCGTCAAGGCTTTGCCTTCCTGTAACTCGGAGGTCACATCTGTCCCAATCCCAGGTCAAGCAGAATCTGACATTATTTCTCTCACTGATGTACGCATACGATGTGTTTCAAAACATTATACTTTCGGAGATTTCAAAACTTAATATGATTGGTTCGTGTGAGGTGTTCAATTCTCCACCTACTCCCTGACATGGACGCCTTATACACTAGTAATCAGGTCGCCTGATGGAGATGGGAAGCGAATATGGTGATTAAAACAAGTGGGTATCTCTCAACCATAATTTTTTGATAGGGAAACTTGTAAAGATCGTATGAATATTGAGTTCCATGAGGAATTGTAGATACAGCGTGCTTCATTCCGTGACACGCTAGGCTAGCCCCAGAGCCATTTCAACTCATCAACTGGTGATAAGAGGAAACACACGCTTTGTGATTGTTGACTAAAGACATGCATGAAATCGATCGGCGTGTTTTGATGAGGTTAGGTTTTTGTAGTTTTCAAATTAAACCAGGTGATCTGAATTCGATACGATAAGCATTGCTTCCAAGTTTGAATCATGCAATGAAAAATGAACTTAGAATGGTACCATTCTTTTCCTCAGCAAAAAAGCAGGAAAAGGATGCCATGATCTGGAAGGAGATGAATCTTGAATGAATAAGGTTCGGTCTAGAGCTCAAGCTAGGGATATAATTAATCCGGTCGACAAAAAGGAAAGACTATTTTCGTCGCATATTCGCGGCACGCGTCAAATTGTCAATCAAGCTGATCATTCCGAAGATAAAGTCACTCTGAAGTATTTGTTGTGGTTGGAACCATCTCCTGACTGAATGGGTGAACTTCTCAGCACAGGTCCCCTGTCCATCTTGATCGGGACATCCTTGTCGCTTCTACTACGTGCAAGGTCCGTCCGCTCCTTCCTGTTTCCGGACGTAGATATGCTCTAGAAGCCAAGCAGCAGAGTCCATTCCCTGACGCCCTCGGTTGTTCTCATCTGCAGAATCTAAGGCGCCAAGAACCGATAGCAACTTCGCTGAAGTCGCGGCGGGCAGCGGCTATTGTCGTCGCGCTTTGAAGGGCACTGATTTGGGTCCAAAAGGATTAGGATAAGTCACCTGAATCCAGGTATCCAAGTTGCCTGTCTTTCCCATGCACAGTAGAAGTACATCATCGCTGAATAGTGCCATGTCTGAAAAATTCCTGTATCCGATCTTTGAGAGTACCTATATAGCTAGGGTTAGGTGAAACAAGAGATAAAATGGAGGAAAAACTTCAGTCCATGTGCATGGAACCAGTTAGTAGAGTTGGCACTGCATGCCCAGTGGCGAACCGGCTGAATTTTCACGTCTAGTCCTACTCACCAAGCCCTAGTTGAGCCTATCTCTGGTCGCGTAGACCGGCTGCTGTGCTGCACTCGCAATCAAATCCGTCCAAGCAAGTGTGTACAGATCAATGGAGTAGTACCAGCATCTTTTTCCTCCACGACATTAATCCGACAAATACAGTAAGATTAAGGAAGGAAAGGATAAGGGCGCACGCCAGTCCGAGTGACTCACTGGTGCATTTGCAAAAAAAAAAAATTGACGGGAGGTGGATTTTGCAATTAACTGCGGAAGATGATGTCGTTTTCTACTTCTCTATCAATACAGTACGGTAAGTTCCCAAGGAACACAAGTTACCGAAAGTCTCTACAAGTAGGAACGGATGAAGTTTGCCAACTCGTGAGCCAGATCATCACACAACACAAACCTTGGGTGAAACTGCACAGCCTCTTTCAGAGAAAATATCCGGTGGAAACTTAGTATAGGTCATGGAGAAGACTACAAAAAAAAAATCGTATCCCCATCAAAAGAACTTCTTAAAACTAAAAATTTAGATGATCTTAAATGCTAATTCTATTAATTTTAATTAATTTAATACGCCTTGTGTGGTGATGTTAAACGGCGTTGCCGCTTGTGTGCAGGGTGCTGCGCCCTCTCACCCGCTCGACTCGTCCGTCCCGCAGTCGCTGGCGTCAGGCACGGCGTGCGGACCCATCGTCCTGGCTGTAGGCTTTCATGGGGCAAGAAGGCCGCTGGACTTGGTCGCGGCCGAAGAAGCCCAGCTGAAACCCAACAAGAACCGCGTCGGCCCGTGTGAAGAGATGGACCGGGGGAGTCCCCAAGTCCAGCAAACCGCCGCAAAGCGTTGACGGGAGCCATTGGCACGGCTTCGACTTGGCGCCGGAACCGGTCGGGGTCGGGATCAGTAGTGCGTGGCATGATTTTTTTTTTCCGACAAAGAGCGCAACTCCTGCCACACGCTCGGGAAAATAAGGTGGAAAAAAGAACGGCTTACTGCCTGACACATTTTTTTCGTGTTGAGTTTGTAAACTCTAATGTCAATTCTCTGTATTTTTTTTCCTTATAACCGATAACACTATCCCCCCCCCCCCCCCTAAGGATTTGATCCTTGGATTGACTTGTTCACCGAGACTCATGAAGACCATGTGTGCTTACTGGTTACCGTGAGTTGCATTTACATGTACATCATGACTGTACCGGCTCCAGAGTTCACGACGAAGGCATGAAGCTTGATCGCTCGGTTTTACAAAGAGCTTCGTAGCCTCCCCCCATGCGAAGTCTTAGTGAAGCAATAAAATATAGAAAAAAAAAACGCTCGTTCAAAGGGACTTATGAAGCCAATGCATGGTTACTGGTTAGGTAAGTTGCATTTACATATGTACACCGTGATTCCGTGAACCATCATGTGTCCCATCAGGTGTACGTGCGCCATGTTGACCATGCCTTGCATGCATACACGAATTTCTAATAGCTCCACGGGACCTAGGCCAAGGTTTTAGAAGCTACCTCCATGTCAATATGCATCTTATTATGCCATCACACCTGCACCACCGTCCATAAGATTGATCTAGCCGCTTTTTGTTTCTTTAGTTCGATCTCTTCATAAAGTGGAATATATCGTCTTTTGCAATATGGAATACAGAAATAGAAGCACCTAACCCTCGTCTGATAAAAAAGTTCAATCACATTATGTGAGGACCAGTTCCTTTCCTTGCTAGGCATACTCATCTTTGTGTTCTTTATTCTTTGCCCTTACACATCTTGTGCTTCATAACATGGCTGCCTAGAGAGGAAGGTTATGCCATTTGGTGCTCTTCCTTGTTCTTCAGTTCAAGAACGATCACATGGTAATTGTTTTATTAGATGGTAGGATCACGTGGCTCCTTTATTTTTCCGAAAAAATGATGGGTGCTCCACCATCGTAGAAATCATAATCGAAAAAGACCCCATAGATATTTACAAAACGATAAGGAGGTCATGAAGGGTCGATTAAGGTGATTACTCATAGGCCAAAGTGCTATTGACGGCGGATAGTAGACAAAACCAATATGGCAGTGAGGGAGGCATTGGTGGTAGTTGTGGGGATGAGAGGGGCTTGTCGTGGAAAATCCCGCGACTAGGATCCTCCATTCGATCACTTCTCACTAAGAATGCACCGAATCGGTCCCACTAACTCCACTGATATGGTGTCTATGTGTCATTCTAAGGTGATGTTATATTAGGGACAAATCAAATTCCTACCAGTTAGTTCTTGTTGGCACCCATCATGGATTCTTCAGTTAACCCCCTTTCCAAGGGGGTTGAAGAGGATTGAGGAAGGTTTTGACTTTAATTGCCAAACCAAACAAGCCCTTGGTGTTTTTTATTGTGACTGGGAAGAGAGATGGGAAGAGAAGCTTCAACAGGCAACATATCATCATCAAGGAGATCACGCCATGCACATGAGGCCGAAAACACCGGCCAATGTCATATTTATGTGGTTACCATGGGGATCCATGCCATCACCAGGATGGGTTCATCAGATAATGTGACGTGCCACATGCTTTTTTTTTCTTTTTGAAAAAGAGAGCACTCTCTCCGATTTCATATATATGAAACCATTGTTCAACCACAAGGACAACTTGTGTATACACATGTGGTGTGCCGAATGTGTGTCCTTGATGCACATGATTACAAAATATAGGTGCAGAGCCACGTATTAGCTTAAAATGGAATCATGTGCATGTCATGTTTTGTGGTGGTGGCAACTAAAGTAATACTTGGGAAACGAAGAAAATAGCTTCCAACAGATAGACATGGAGCCGATAACAATGCAACAGAGCGCCTATCGATGCTTTTTTTTTGTTCTTACCGAGAAGAGGGATGGGAAGCAGTGGCGGAGCCAGCTCAAGTTTAGGGCCAGGGCAAGATCTAAGTGCTGCCAAATTAATTAGCTTTTGCCCAAACAAACTTTTACTTCACCCATTTTTCTCTACTAGAGCTTCATGGACTTGCACACTGGGAGCCCGGGCAACTGCCCCACCTTGCCAGGTGCTGTCTCCGCCACTGATGGAGCAAAGCTTCAACGAACCGCCTATCATCATCAAGGGAATGATCGTGCCATATAAGGTCAAAAGCACCATGTTAATGTCAAAGTTGCGGAACCCCAGGCGGAGGGAAGATCCATGCTATGATCGGGATGGGTCGATCGGATAATGTGTTGTGACGCATGTGTTTGCCTCTTTCTTTCTTTTTTGAAAAAAAGGAGTTCCCTTACCGTTTTTATATGTACAGAACCAATGTTTCGACTACAAGGACAATAGCATGTGTGTACTTGATACACATATTGGTAATATGATGTGTCACATGCGTGTACTTTGGTGCACAATATTGCAAAATCATAGATGCCGTGGCACGGATTAGCTCGAAATAGAATTGTGTGCACGCGATATTTGCGGTGGTAGCGACTGAAGTACCACTCCGGAAACAAAAGAAGTAGCTTCCAACTGATAGAGGTTGAGGCGATAACAACATGATTAACAGAGAGCAAGGGAACCTTTTCTCTTCTCGGGCCTAGTGTTTATTTTATGGCAGGAGGTTGCATGGGACTGTTCAATTACTTATAAACCACGGCATAATATGTGTGCTCTAGAGCCAAACAAATCGACATGGTGATCTACCACCAAACGATCGGTTGAACCATGCTGATCCATGGTCACTATGCATAACACTAAGTTCATAGCTTTCCTCCTGTCAAGTAGTAACAGAGATCAGAGTTCTCTCGTTGCTTCGACACTTTGTTAATTAATGCTGAGGCATCGGAGCCAGATGGTGTACAAGTTTTCGACGGTTCGTGTGTGCTTCACGCTAGCTTACGCTGCCGTTTCAAGAAAAGAAGGCCGAGCTCAGGCTAGCATCATCCGCTGTTGTACCGCGACGTGTGCACAGAATTAGTTCCGGTTTTGCCGGCCGGCCAGGGGCGTAGCTATCGATCGACCGATCCCCAGTCCCACGCAAGCGAAGCGAGGGCAACGTGACTTGTAAGTTTCATGCGGCACCAGGGGTCTCGAAAGATACACATTTCGCTCATGTCGCCGGTACGAGTCGTACGTACTTCCATGAATAAAGTACAGTTATCGATCGCTAGAGAAACTGCTAGTACAAAAGGTGCGTGCGTCTTCAGTACAGGCTTCGCATGCATGAGCACGTACATAATGTGGACGTACGAAAGGTGTGCCAAGTGCCAGTACAGGCTCGGTCGTGCAGGATCTCTCCCTGCTAGTGCTGGCTAAATAAATAAATAAAATTGACTAGTACTATGAACAACTTCACCAAGATGGTGAGAAATTTACTGCCTTCCCGGAAAAATGAAGAAGAGGCAATTACTGGTCCTCTGCTGGCTGTCGCTGAATCTTTCTCGACCCATTTGGTGCGCTCGTCGGTCGAATCATCTGAAACGGACGCAAAAGGTAGACGTACCATAAGTAAGATGACCCTACGTACGCGTCCAGTTCGCAGCACCCCTCATCTGAACCGTCCGGCCCCGATCGGACGCGCGAGGCGGCCCGGTGAGAACGCCAGATACGAGCCGTTCCAACTGACGGCGCGTGCAGAAACCTCCGGCGTCAACGGACCGCCCGGGTCAAATCCAAAGAAACGGCCTCCACCCGCACCCCATCCCGTCCGTCCATCCCCCGCCACGTCACGCCGGACCGAACCCCGCCGTCCATCCGCACCACCCCACACGAGCGAGCCGCAACGCAAGCAAGACGAGCTCCGGCGCCCGCACCACCCCACCCCCACCCCACCCCACCCGTGCGGTGTGTATATATACCCCGATACGGCCAAAGCAGCAGGTAGAGCAGACCCGAGGCGCACACGGGAAAGGCACGCGCGCGCCCATCGATGGCGAGGTCGGCGTGGAGGTCCCTCTTCGGGTGCTTCAGCTCGCACGCCGCGGCGGCCGCGGCCGCCGCGGCAGACAAGGGCGAGAGGAAGCCCCCCGGCGGCAAGAAGAAGAAGAAGAAGAGCAAGAAGAAGGTGGCGGCGGCGGGGAAGGCGCCGCGGCCGAGCCGGTCGCTGCACGGCCGGATGTCCTTCTCGGACCTGAGCATGAGCGGCGGCATGGTGTCGCCGGAGGACCTGTCGCTGTCGCTGGCGGGGTCCGACCTGCACGTCTTCACCATCGCCGAGCTGCGCGCCGTCACCAGGGACTTCTCCATGACCAACTTCATCGGCGAGGGCGGCTTCGGCCCCGTCTACAAGGGCTACGTCGACGAGAAGGTCAAGCCCGGCCTCCGCGCGCAGCCCGTCGCCGTCAAGCTGCTCGACCTCGAGGGGAACCAGGGCCACAACGAGTGGCTGGTACGTATGCACTCGCCGCCTAGCTCCATTTTCCTGCTTCATTCATTACCGAAAACTAACAAGTGCAAATTAAGCTAATTAATTACCACCTGTCCTACACACGTACGTACTTAGTCAGTTAATCTACTTGTACGTACATCTATCCATGGGTTACTCTTATCGATGAGTCCTGCTTGTTCAAAGTTAGTTGAGCTGCTCTGAATGATTATAAGAGGTTTTATCATGATATATAGAGGCATTCGAGTTAAGTTGAAAGCCATTTCTGCATGCAGTTTTTTTCCTTCTGATATGGGTCTCCAAGTTTTCTGAAATCATCATCTATTTTTCTTAATCCAGCAAACTGCAGTTGATTAGTATATATGTTGTAGACTTGTAGCATACCTACCTCTCTATATATAGCTTTTATATTTCCACTTGGTTTTTCTGAATATTCCAAACCACACACGAAGTCCTTTCTTACAAGTAGAGGTTTCCTTGGTGTTGACATATTCTCTCGACAAGACGAACGTCTGATCTTTCGAGAAATTTTAGTTGTATTCCCGGGACAATTTCAATGGAACAGCGTTTGCTTGCCACGCTAATTTGCTTGTCTTAAAGGGCCGTCATTCTTACTTTATCTGCCTGATTAGTTAAAAGCAAAATACTCTAGCGATGAATTAGCACATTTATTACATGTCTTTTTTTGTACGGACCATTTGTTTTTCACATGGAGGAGTACGTCTGACTGACCGGCACAAAACTAACTGTGTAAATTGGACGATGCAGACCGAAGTCATATTCCTGGGGCAGCTGAGGCATCCTCACCTGGTCAAGCTGATCGGTTACTGCTACGAGGACGAGCACAGGCTCCTGGTGTACGAGTTCATGACCAGGGGCAGCCTGGAGAAACTCCTCTTCAAAAGTAAGTAGATTCAGGAAAACCTCTAAATATTTACTCATTTTTTTGCATTTCTACCTACGTTAACTTCGATCGAAATATTGTTTCTACCTCCTCCGTCCCAAAATAAGTGTCACAAACTTAGTACAACTTTGTACTAGCTCTAGTACAAGGTTGAGACACTTATTTTGGGACAGAGGGAGTACTTGTCACGCGGTTAGAAGGTAAAAAAAACCACATGGGCCATATTAGAGGCTTCTTGAACAGTGTAAAAAAAGAAGAAAAGAACAAGAAAAAAAGAGAGGAGGGAGCGGTGTAAGCAGCTAGTGTGGCACGCAGTGTTAATCTTGCAGCCCACAAGAAAGGGATATTATCCCTGAGGCGTTGCTGTCGACGGTCTCCTTTCCCTCGCCGCATCATTCATCGGCCCAAAAAGGGGAGAGATTCCCAGAGTCACGCATCGATCCAACTGGAACCGGAGGCTGCGGTTTTACCAACTCGCTCGATGAATCCAGTGGCTTTCCTTGCTCCACACCCTTCATCAGTTTCCAATTGTCTAATTCGCCCCTCCCCTTTCCCCCACAATGGATTCAAACTGCCTTTCTGAACTACCTGTCCGTTTCCGGCGTCGCGTCATCTGATCTCTTTGGCATATATACTCGGAGATCGTATATATCGGAGAGATTTGGGGTCATTTTCGGTTAACCACTTTGATATTTTTATCTTCACACCGCATTCCTTTTTGCTCTTTGGTGCTGCGTCCTGCCGCCTGTCTGATTCGTCGATGCTTAATCACAAGGTTCCCGCCAAAAATTGGAAAGGTGGTGGACGGATAGGACACCTGCACCAAATTCTTGTCTTGTCTCTCTAGCTAGTTGTTTCGCTTTGATCTTTATGCAAAGTTGTTTCACTATCTACTATACTCGGCCCTCCAACGCGTGGCTTTGGATAAATATACGTACTCCAGCTAGTACAACTCGCCCCTAAGTCAAAAGTTGCGAACTGTGCCGACCACACAGTGCGGGATCCATCGCCATTATCGCAGGGGAAATGACAGAAATTAAAGATGCTTGATGCTTTGTTGGGGAGAGCAACAGGGTAGCACTCCGAATTGAGTGAGCACGCGATACTTGTTCTTGCATGGTTAATTGCATTTTTTTTTGTTACCATGTGCACACATTACTTGATAATTATATATATATACATGGTTGTTCCAACTTTGGTTGCATCGCCTGATTGCTGGATCGCGTGGTGTACATGCAGAGTACGCGGCGTCGTTGCAATGGTCAACACGGCTGAAGATCGCCCTCGGCGCCGCCAAAGGGTTGGCCTTCCTCCATGAGGCCGAGAGCCCCGTCATCTACCGGGACTTCAAGACCTCCAACATCTTGCTAGACTCGGTACGTACCTCCGGCCGGCCGGCCGTGATTCATCCTTCACCTACCCTACGTACCCCTCTCTCTACTTCAAAGATACATACGACTTGGTGGTGGGTTTGGTTAGTCGTGGCGAGTAAACTAAACTGCTGGACTTGTCTGGCTGCCAAATGACAACCACTGAACAACAAATTATTGACTTGCACACTGTGAACTGGACTGGGTCGGGTTTCCAGTTTCAACTATTGCTGCGCATCCGTCCCGTACTGACTCGCGGTGCTGACTGCATGCGTGTAGAGAGCGATGTGATTGATCAGCTTGTCCATTATATTAGCCGAGTTGTTGGATTAGTTTGGTTCAGTCTTACCCACTGATGGAGCGACTGACTCTTGGCACAAATAGCACACCGCTAGTGTGTCTGATCGATCGATTAGTTTGGTTCAGTCTTACCCACTGAGCGACTGACTCCTGGTGCAAGCATACCTCTAGCTAGGCTCCAGTGTACTGTCTGGTTAGCTTGGTTCAGTCATGTAACAATATAAATTATCGTGCAGGAGCAGTTGAGTAGCAACATTGACCTTTGAAATTTTGAACCATGATTATAGGATTACAAAGCGAAGCTATCGGATTTCGGTCTGGCCAAAGATGGACCCGAAGAGGACGAGACGCACGTCTCCACCCGGGTCATGGGCACGCAGGGCTACGCTGCACCGGAGTACATCATGACAGGTAAAATGTTTACCAATGCACAAGCCGCAAATAATTTCTCATCCGAGTTGGTTAACAATCCGTCCATGCATTTCGTCTCATTCAAATCTGAATCTGGTCTCCATCAGGGCATCTGACGGCGAAGAGCGACGTGTACGGCTTCGGCGTGGTGCTGCTGGAGCTGCTGACGGGGCGCAAGTCGGTGGACAAGAGCCGGCCGCCGCGGGAGCAGAACCTGGTGGACTGGGCGCGCCCGTACCTCAACGACTCCCGGCGGCTGGACCGCGTCATGGACCCCAACCTCGCCGGGCAGTACGCCGGCGGGGCCGCGCAGAAGGCCGCCGCGCTGGCGTACAAGTGCGTCAACCTCAACCCCAAGTCCCGCCCGCACATGTCAGCCGTCGTCAGCGCTCTCGAGCCGCTCCTCGCGCTCGAGGAGGACAGCCTCGCCGGGCCGTTCGTGTACGTTGCGCCGCCCGAGAATGGGAACGACGGCAGCGGCGGCGGCGGCAGCAGGGAGGGGCGCCACAGGAGGCGAGCGGGCCGGAGGAAGTCCGCAGACGCGGCCGAGTCGGTGGCCGTTGTTGTTGAGCGCGAATGATGGTCTGAGCTTGACGGAGCGTGTTTTCTGAACTTGGACTGGTCGAGCAGTGGAGAAGAGCGCGGACGCATTCAGATTCGAATATTCGTGGAACAAGGGTTGCCTATGATATGAAAAGAGGAGAGGCTTGACTGATTGGAGTCCGTAACCAGAAGCATATGCAATTTGACGAAAGAAAAATTGGACTATCTCGTTCTTTGCATCGGCATGCACTTCAGTTTGTCAGTGTTCTAAATTCAGTTCCTTCGGAGTTTGTGGATACATGTTTCCTCAGCACTACTAGAGTACTAGTAGGAAAAAAAAAGTATAAATTAGACAAGGTAGTGTTTCTGTATATGTACGTCGCGGTCTAGTTCCCAGATTTGCACTGAAATTGGTAAAATTAGACAGAACTTTTTTTTCAAGTAAATATTGGACTGAACATTTTTCATATTCGTGAACATTTTTTTCAAAATTAATGAACTTTTTCAAATTCGCAAACGCTTGGGCCGGCCCAACAGGCGCCGGCCGGGAGCGATGCCGTCACCTAGTTGGGCCAAGGCCTAAGAGTTTTTTTATTTTTCCTTTTTCGTTAATTCATTGTTTGGAATACCAAAAGTTGTTCCTGTTGTCAAATATTGTTTAAATTTTTTAAAAATGTTCTGAAATTTCAAGAAAAATCTTGTTTTCGATGTTCATAAATTAAATAAATCTTTGCATTTTAAAAAGTTGATAAATTTCCAAAACGTCCATGGTTTGCAATTTGTGTTAACATTAATTGTTGGGAATTGTTTAACAATTTTGGAAAATGTGTTCAAGTTTGTAACAAAATTCAAAACTCAAAATTGTTTAAATTTTTCAAGAAATGGTTACACATAAGAAAGTATTCATGTTAATTGATAATGACATATTTGCAAGAAGCATTCAAAGTAGTAAAAACCACATGCTCACAGATGCATTTGTCTGGCCTAGTCTAACACACTCCTCTCAACTGGTGGTTTTTGAACTATGCATAAATGACCTCTACTTTTGCAGTAGCATGGCACGAACAAATGAGACATACATGCTAGGTTTGAACTACTTCCGACACTGTTTGCACGTTGGGACAGGTCTGGCCATTTATTGTCCTTTTTTCATCGAGAAAAGTCCAGAAAATGCAAAAGTTGTCAAAAATCCAAACAACTTGGTATGATGCCTTGAATTGGTCATAGAAGTGGGTGAAAAATATTTAGAGCCATTTTGCGGATGTAAAAAAACAACATGCTTTCAAATGGACCTTTCTAGCCTCCCCGAACACTCACCATTAAACATGGTCTATTTTTTAACATCTTTGAAATGACCCCAACTTTTTCAAACAGGTGGGCATGCCTATGATAGGCATCCATGCCTAGTTTTAATAACTTTCGAGACCCTATGCAAGTAGTGACATGTCCGGCCATTTATCGACCTTTTTAAACGGAGAAAACTCAAGAAAATGTAAAACTTGTCGAAAACCCCCCAAAACACATGGCATGGTGCCTTGAATTGGTCATTTAAGGCCATGAAAAAAATTAGGCGGTTTAAGGGATGTGGAGAAATGAGGTGCTCCCAAACGAATCCTTCTAGCCTACTCGAACACTCTTAGTTGAACATGTTATGCTTTTGAAGATCTCAGGACTGATTCAAATTTCTGCAAGAAGGTTGCATGCCCATGTTAGGAATCCATGCCTTGTGAACGACTTCCAAACCGTATGCACGTTGCTACTCGTCCGACCATTTACCAGCCTTTTTCACCGAGAAAAGTATAGAAATGCAAAACTTGTCAAAACCCCAAACAATTTGGTATGGTGCCTTAAATTGCTCATACAAGGCCATTGACAAAAAATGGGGCCATTTCAAGGATGTCGAGAAATAACGTGCTCTCAGACGAAGCCTTCTTGTCTACTCGAACATCCCCCGTTCAACATGGTCTATTTTAAACATCCTTAAAATGAACCAAACATTTGTAAGCATATGTGTATTCCCATGGTAGACATTCATGTCAAGTTTGAACGATTTTCAGCACCGTATGAAAGTTGTAACATGTCCGCCCATTTATCGACATTGTTTTACCGAGAAACTCTAGAAAATGAAAACATTGTCTAAAATCAAAATTAGTTGGCATGATGCCTTGAATTGGTCATGCAAGGCCATGAAAAAATAAGGTCTATTTTAAGGATGTCAAGAAACAACGTGTTCTCAGACAGAGCCTTCTAGCCTTACCTATACACCGTCACTTGAACATGGTATATTTTTGACATTCTTAAAATGACCCCAAATTTTGTTGAGCATGCCCATGGTAGGCATCCATGCTAGGTTTGAACGAATTCTAACATTGTTTGCACACCATGACACGTCTGACCATTTATCATCCTTTTTATCGAGAAAACTCCAGAAAATGAAAATTTGTCGAAAACCAAAACAACTTGGCATGATACCTTGAATTGGTCATACAAGGCAATGGAAAAAACAATTGGAGCCATTTCAAGAATTTCAAGAAACAATGTGCTCTCATACGAAGCCTTATGGCCTACACGGACCCCCTCCATTGAACATGAACTATTTTTCGAACATTCTTGAAATGACCACAAATTTTGCAAGCAGATGCGAATTTAATAAATATGCTTTTAAATAGATATTCCAAAATTATTAATTTAAGTTTTTAACATAACTAATAAACTCAAAGGGATAAAATTACAATTTAAGTTTTTATGAAAAGAATTTAATAAATATTGGAAGGACAAAGAATTCAAATCACAATTTAAAAGTGTTACTTGAAATTGTTATTTGGTATTCTAAAAAATATTTTAAAATATTGCACATGTTTCAAAAATAACAATAAAGTTTGAAAAGGAGAAAAATGAATTAACGAAAAAATGTAAATAAAAAAATAGAAGAAGAAAAAACGAGTAGGCCTTGGCCCAATTAAGCGATGACACCGCTCCCGCTGGGCCAGCCGAGCGCTCATGGATATGGAAAAAGTTCATCGATTTTTGAAAAACAATGTTCTCGTACTTTTAAAAAATTAAACAAAATTCAAAAGAAGGTCACCAAGAAAATTTGCAAAAAAAGTGTTCCTTGTTTTGGGAACCTCTGCTTCCCACCCGTTTTTTTGCTATTGGGAGCCTTCTAGGAGGTTACAAAACCAATTATTTTTCTTTTTCTTTTTCTTTTTCTTTTTATCAGCTCTCCCATTTTCCTTTTTATTCTTCTTTTTCTTTCCTTTTCCTTTTTAATTTTATTTTACCTTTTTGGGTTTTTCTATTTATTGTTTCTAATTTCATGAATTCACATATTACATTTTTAAAATTTTCCGTAGAATTTCAAATTATTTCATGTTTTCAAACTTTGTTTGTCTTTTGAAAAATATTCATATTGTTTATGGAAAATCATAATAATTATTTTTATATTTATTAATCAAAGTTTAGAAAAAACAGAAAATATCTACTCCTAAAGGAGCAGTCTGCGGTCGTGATGGTAGGTTTCCGTTTCGGGTTTATTTTCGTCATACCTCCCACCTTCATCCGGTTTATTTGGGCTTCCCTCCCATCTCCTACAAACCAAGCGCATCAAAGCTACGTATCTCTACTCCTAATTGCTCAGTTGGTGAATAGCATCCCGGGTTTTTTCGTCCGGTTTTTTTCGTCTCACCTCCCACCACCACCCCTTCACATTGGTTTTTTCACCTTCGAATAAAAACTTTCCTAATCTTTCCAAGTTTTCTTAACCAACCATGTTATAAATGGCAGGAACCAATAATATGTTACCAAACAATGAAATCCAATTATGTGGCAATCAATTTTGAATCCTAACTTTCCTAACACATGGATCCTTTCTAACAATCAAATCTCTATTATTAAATGACAATCTCTACTCCTAATTGCTCAGTTGGTGAATAGCATCCCGATTTTTTTCGTCTGGGTTTTTTCGTCTCACCTCCCACCACCACCCCTTCACATTGGTTTTTTCACCTTCCAATAAAAACTTTCCTAATCTATCCAAGTTTTCCTAACCAGCCATGTTATAAATGACAGTAACCAATAATACGCTCCAAACAATAAAATCCAATTATGTGGCAATCAATTTTGAATCCTAACTTTCCTAACACATGGATCCTTTCTAACAATCAAATCTCTATTATTAAATGACAATCAATATGTATTCGTAGTTGATACCCAACCCCTCCTCCAACGAAGTCCTCCCTGTCTCCAGTTTTTCTGTTTTTTCATCGGAGACCGTTCGCATGGTTTTTTTGTCTCTCCTCCCACCACCACCCCTTCACACTGGTTTTTCATCATGCAATTAACACTTTCCTAACCAGCCACAGTACAATCGGGTAGGAACCGATAATACTTTATGAAACAATGAAGTCCGATTTCATGACAATCAATGCCAAATCCTAAGTTTCCTAATGGATCGATCCTTGCCTTTCCTAACAATGAAATCAATGCCAAATCCTAACTTTCCTAAAGGATCAATCCATGCCTTTCCTAACAACCAAATCTCTACTATTAAACGGAAAGTGGTGAATGATGGTTCATCATTTTACTCCTCCATAATGGTACGTCGTGGCCTGCCCGCACTTACCAAAACAATTAATCACACTTACCAAATCTCTATTGGAAGTCGTTCGTTTCGTTCGCCTGCCTCCCTCCCATCGATCGATCCACCCCTAGACATCCCCACTCCCGATTTTTTCCGATGGATAGAGAACCCAAAAAACGAGCCTAAAAACCTACGTACGTCCCCCCACTTTCCCCTCTCCCTCCCGGGCCGCTCGCGCGGGCGGCTCCAGAAGAGAAAATCCTAGACTCGCGCGCACCCCCTTCCCTGTGCTCCCCTGGCCGCCGCCGCCGCCCAGCCATCTAAGGCGAAGGGCATTGTCGTGGGAATGAACCTGACAATAGTACTAGGGGGTACGAAAGGAGGTGCGAAGTCTAACTACGGCGCAAGTGTGCACTCGGTATGTACGAGTTCAGGCCTCACTCGGAAGTGATAACAGCCTACGTCTCGATGCCCGGAGGTGGTGGTGTTTGCTTATGGTGGTAGAGTATTACAGAGGGTCGGAACCCTTGCTCTGGCGCCCGGGGGTGGCTTATATAGAGTGCGCCACCACCGGCCGAGCGCCATGATTAGGGTAATAAATGTCAATGAATAGAGCATTACAGGAACGACTGATTATCCTGACGTTACTGGTAACGGAGGATTAACTCTTAACAGATGACTACTCGAATTCTACATACGCTTTGTCTTCCAGGTCGCCTGAGCTCCTTTCTGTCTGAATGGCGCCGCGTAATCCGAGTGACATGAATACTCCGAGTGCTCGGCTATATTCATCCGAACGAGTCTCTGCCCAGGGGCTTTAATGACATAGAAGGACCACAGGTGGGCCTTAGATGTCAGGCCTATGACCCTACCCAGGGTAGGCATCCTCATCAGGCATGGACGGCGCGCTCCGACGGGCCTCCTTCGTGCGGGGGATAGGCGTCATGAGGCGGCGCGGGGAGAGTTCCGGTGTGGCGGCACACGGCGGGGAGCGCGTGGTGCGGCGGAGATGGGCCGGGAGCTCGCAGAGGAGTGGCCGGTGTGTGGTGGTTTCCGGCTTGGGACGGCGTCGGTGGCGGCGCAGTTGGGCCGTGGTTGCAGAGGGAGGTCCCACTCGGCCTGGAGATGCTGCGCGAGCGGCGGCAGGGCGGCTTCTGTTGTGCGTGGGTGGCCCGGGGTCGCGGGCGTCGCCGGATGGCTGCCGGAGTCTGCATCGCAGGTGTGGCTGGTGGCGGCGTCGACCGGATCTGATCTGGTCCACTCGGCTGTGGTTGCGCGAAGTTGTCCGCCTGGAGGGATAGACTAGCTGCTCATGGTGCCGGCGGCCTGGCCGTGCTGGTCCTGGTGTTGGAGTGTGGTCGGAGCTGCTCGTGGTGTTGGTGTGTTAAAGGATGAAAAGAGTTGCGTGTTCTTGGCCCGTGCTGGAGGTGGTGTTAGACCGCGTTTCCTTAGCCGTGCTGGGTTTCTCCGCAACAGTGCATGTTCTAGGCCCCATATTTCATTCCCCTTCCATCAAGAGCAACAGAATTTCTGGGAGGAACTATTGTCCTGCTACTCACCATCGATGCACTTACGTGAACTCTGTCATACCCGTTATGTTGTTTCAGGGCTGTGTCGTGAATTTATAGTCCATCCAATTATTATACTGTTCTAAGATTCAATAGGTGAGCAGATTTTTGATGTTTGGTGCATTAAACAGCCTGGACGATGATTTGCGCAGGTCGGCGCCTCCGAGGAAGCCAGTTCCTTCGGTTTCCTTACGGATTGACACCCAGCACCCAGGTTCAATTAAGCTCCTCGTTGTCAGAACTTCTAATTGGAATATATTAATTACATGCTCAGGCCAGTTTTTATATTGATCAATTCTTCTCAGTGTTCTTTTATCGATCAATTATCCCCCCCTTCCTAAAATCCTTCTGCAAGCTTCTATATATGCTGCATCCTTTTATACCCAATTGATTTAGTTTTATGGGTTTGTGCTCTTGTTAATTTCTTAACTACGGTTATGGTGTGGTGATGTAGAGCTATTTGGAAGAGTTCACGAGCAAATATGCTAGAGAGAGATCTGATGCAGCAAGAGACTCCTTTCTGTCAGACTTACTTTCGATGCTGAGAAGACTGCAAACAAAGGGGTTGACAAAAGACAAATCCCATGAGAAATCAAAGGACGACAAGAGAATGTTGGATTCTCGGTGATCTAAGGATCTCAAGGTAGTTGTTAGTATGATGATATTGTTATGGTGCCCTGGTGTGCACTGCTTGGCATCGGGGATCGACTTGGGATGTCTTTATCATGGAGATCGATGGCGACACAACACTACTGTGCTTGGCACGACTCGGCTGGGTAGAAGATCATGCCCGACGACAAGGGCGTCATCCCACCTCCTCTCCATGCCACACATACAAACAGGTCAGCTATGTGCCTCAAACTAATCGAGAGTTGTGAGCCTATCTACACCTCCCGTCCGGATCCAACTGCCCAGGATGCCAGACGGGGGGCGGGCGTGCTGGCTCCGTGTCGAGGCGTGGCGGAAGAGGTTGTTGGGTAGAGAAGGAGGAGGGCCATGTCGTGACGAGGAGACGAGGGGGCGGGCGGCGGCGTGATGGGGAGGGGAGGGGAGCCGATGGGGAGAGGGAGGTGTGTGCTTAGCCATGGCGTGGAGGGAGGGTGCGTGGGAGAGATGGCGGCAATGATGCATGGCGGGAGATGAGATCTGTCGAGACCCGTTGGCTGGCGGGGAGAGCGGGAGGCGGCTGTGTAGTGAGTGAGTGAGTGAGAGGAATGACTGTTTTTTCCTTGAAGAAAAGGAGAAAGGAGCAGCTGCTACGCGGTGACATAAATGCCACACAGCCTAGCAAGTCTTCTTTAGAAAAAATACCATCCAAGTGATCTATTGTTATGAGCTATCATTTCTAGCTCGTTAAAATCGGGATGCGACTCATATTGTACCATACAAATGAAGCTAAAGACAACATTTCTCACATTCTATTGAAATATTTTAAACCCATCAAATAGATCTAAGTTTGCAACACATAATTAGTTAGATCATTGCTCTCTATGTACACAACTTTCTATTATGTCTTTTATCATCTTACAACATCAAAAGCGAAGTGGATTTCAATTACTTTTCGATTGTTATGGGCTATCATTTCTACACATGCAAAATTTGACATGCATTATGTCTATATATGCAACTGACAAAAAAATTATTCATGGTCCGTGGCAATGCACGGGAAGTCTACTAGTGTTCATAATTTCCAAGTTTTGTTCAGGTTTCATTTTTGGTCAATACTTATTACTCAATGTTCAAAAACTAAAAAACTATTCACAATTCGAAAAATCATAAATTCAGAGAAATGTTTACCTTGTCCAATTTTGTTGTGAGATTCAATAGGTGTTCCCTTTTTTAAAAATTATTTACAAATCCAAGAAACGTTCACTTTTCCAAACTTGTTCAAAATTTTAAAAATTGTACCTATTTTCAAATTTTGTTCATAAATTCAAAAAAAATTCACAAATACTAAAATGTTCATAAAAATTGGAAAGAGTTTGTGCATTTGAGAAACATTCATGCATTTGAAAAAGTTTGCGAATTTAAGAATATGTTCATGGATTTCAAACAATGTTCATGAATGTGAAAAGTTAAAGAATTTAAGATAAATTTAGGATTGTATAAAAAATACAAATTTAAAAAGGGAAAAATGAAAAAAAAGGAAAGAAAAACCAGCCATGGAAGGCGCCTCACATTGACGCACAACAAGGAGAAGTAGTAATAAAGCACCGCTGGTGAACTTTCCCGGTCGGTTACTGCAGTTCAAACAAAACAGTGAGATTTGGGGTTGAATCCCACTTCCCTCACATTTTTCTCAAATTAAAAAAGAAAAACAGAAAATGGGCCAAACCAGTACACAAGGGGGTGTAATGTACGACATGTATGTTCCGGCGGGCGGCGCACAATACATACAAAACTGGGTATGATTTACCAAACGTCCATATCGCCCTTTATACGTTTAGCGAGGGGGTTGTACCCAAGTGGGGCTCTAACGTAAATTGTTAGGTCGGATATAGAATTGAGTGGCATGTAGAGGAAGATGAATGAATGATACATTACGGTCAACATTAAGGGGGTGCACTTCATACATCCAGATAAAGAGAAGAGCTTGGTGGACTTGGTTGCAGTTAACACGTATTTTGGATTATTTACTTCTGATCTGCATTCTTTGTTGTCGTCGTCTTCATCGGATGAGAGCATAATTGTTTTTGTGTGGCTGGTTTCTTTGCGTGGAGTCTTGTCGAATTCTTCTTTCACTTGGTGTTAATTTTCTTCAAGCCAGAAGAGTTTATCTTCCTCGTCGTCGTAGGGGGTGGTACTTGTCTATAAGCTTCCCGATATTTATTAAAGTTAGAAGATAGATGAAATGGAAGTTAAGCATACTTCAGGATATGGAGACCAAAAGTAACTGTGCACGAATGCAGGCTACTTACTATGGTGATACTCTAAGAGCTTAAGAGCAAGCTTAAAAAGTAAAACAACGAAAGTTTAAGGAATGCTGCAATTTTGTAATAGCACAACAAAAAAGGTCATGGCACACTTGGAATTAGAAGAATGGTAATAGGACAAAGTTGGCAAAGGGACATGTAGAAAGCTGAAGAGAAAAGAAGCAGGAAATCACTTTCATGTAGCATCATTTCATCGTTAACCATAGAAATAAGGATCTGGATAATAAGACAAAGCGGGATTGAAAGAGCGTCCACCCATGCGTTTGGACCTAGCGCCCGAGTCACGCGCCCACAGCCTCACCATCGCCCTCGACGCCGCGCCTTCCCTCGTCACCGCATGCAACCTCCACCCCTTCTGTCGGCCAGCCCATCATTGCAGTGGGTCCTTCTCCCCGTGCCACTGCAGATCCGCCACCACATCCCACAGGGAACAATTACCCTACATCGCGGTGGATCGCGACATCGTTGATTTCTTACACTGTGGCGGTTAGGTCACCCCTCTCCCTATCATCATCTGATGGCGGGCTTGGATGCCATGTTTCATATGGACACCATGAATGATCACCGAGGGAGAGGGCGCTGGCCTACCTCGACATCCCAGGGGACCTGGAGGAGGCGCAGGTGGAGGAGCAGCCGGATCTGGATCCAGTGGAGGACCTAGGGGATACAACAACACCACACGATCTCTCCTGGATCAGAGGTTGGCCAGAATCAAGAGAGGCATCAAATGGGAGAATCATCAAGATGAGATTTGTCCTCTGATGGGGTCACCTACTAGTGGTAGGGTCATGGACCTGACATCCAGGGCCCACCTAGGACCCCACACCATCATTGAGGTCCTAGGACCTTAAATGCATTCAGATGCATATATCAGGATCCACTCGGATCTACTAAGTCACCCAGACGCCTTCCTGTCAGTCGGCCAGGTTCTAGCACTCGGACAGAGACAAGACGTGGGCGACGTGGGAGTAGCAACGACTAGATGACTTAGTGAATACATCAAGTGCATTCATACCTACCGTTATCTGTAACTGATGTAGTTATGGGCTGCTGTTACCTAAAACTATCGTCATAATGGCATTAACTCGCCCTTGTAATGATGCCCGATGGGTCCTGGCGACCTCTATATAAGCCGCCCGCGGGCTCCTGAGCAAGGGCTCAACACTCCGTTATAATCATACCCCCCCCCCCCCCCCCCAAGAAAACACAAGCCTCCGGGCACGAGATATAGGGTTGTTACCTCTCCGAGAGGGGTCCGAACTCATAAAATCCGAGTGTTACACTTGCGTCGTAGCTAGGCTTTGCCACCTCGTTCGTACCCCTAGTACTCATTGTCAGGATCGTTGCCATGACACCCTCTACTAAGAGCATCTCTAGCAGATCTCGCAACCGACCGACCCGCAAAACACGTTTAAGGGCGTCCACAAAACTTATTTACGGTACCATGAACCCTCCGGAAGAATAGATCCCGTAAACGCGTCCTGCAAATGTTTTTTGGGACACGTTTATGGGATCTATTCCGTGCCGGAGGCTCGCGGTACCACAAATAAAATCATAGGACAGATATTAACAAGTTATCATCACTAGTTCATCACATCCAAAATCATGCGCATCATACTAGGTATCAAGTTTAACCTTACAAATGCGTGATCAAACAATACAAAAGATGTCCAAATGATCATCGGTCATGGATAAATCAAGCAACATCCACAATGTTGCGAAGACCGTCACCACCGCACATAGCACCACCATCTTCACGAACTAGGACCGGCGAACGTACACCACCACCATTATCTTCAACTTGGATCGGAGAGTGAGCACCACCACTACTATCTTCATGAACTTGTACCGGAGAACGAGCACCACCATGACCATCTTCAACTTGGACCGGAGAATGAGCACCACTACTACCACCACCATCCACATGGTTTGCCGAAGCATCAACCTCACTTCCACCACCATGGCCGAAACCAATACCACCTTCAAACGCACTTCCACAATCATTGCCGAACCTACCTCCTCCTCCACCACCTCCAAAACCAACACCATCTCCAAAACCAACACCACCACCCATGGCACCAATGTTGAACCCTCCACCACCCATGGCGCCAATGCCAAACCCAACACCACCACCCATATCAAACCCACTACCAACGGCAATAAGATTTTGAAGATCCATCTTCCTTCGGCACATGATCTCTATTGTTTACATCTCCCAAAATTCTCTTATCATTGCATCCATGCCCTCTGGATTCATCATCACGAACCAATCCTCCTCGGCGGTCCTCTCGTCCTTCCTCTTTTGCTCCTCTAGGGCGAGCTTGCGCTCCTCGAAGGCACACCTCTTCTCCCACTTCTCCTCATTGTGCTTCTCTTTCTTCTCGTCCATGGCCACTTTTGCATCCCAAATGCTTGGATAGCATAGACTCTTTCATCTTTCACCATCTCACCAGTTTGATCCCTCAAAGTGATTGCCTCGACCGTCCTCTTGACTCTTGCTTTCTCCTTCTTGTTTCCATCTGGTTTTCCCTTGTTTCTCCCTCCTCTTGGTGCATCATCACTATCATCATCATCCTCATCCTCCAGTTTGATGTCTCACTTTGGAGGGGATTCCTTGTCCCTCACCCTCCACTTCTCACTATCCTGGAGCCATTTACAACAATCCTGAAGATTGAATGACCGGCCATTCATGCCCGGGTTTGCTTGTAGTACTCATTGGCAATGTGATCCTACACACAAAAAATTGAGACAAGTATGAGCTCATACTCTTCATATCAACACGGCTAGGGACATGAAGATGAAGAAATACTCACATAATCATCAACGGTGACACATTTGGTGGTGCATTCCGCACTTGCTCCAAGCACACACTCCAACGACTACAACATTTGTTGATGGTGTCCCAACGGCCTTGAAGTGACTTCAAGGACCGACCGAAAGGGAATTGCATCATTTGGTGACACTTGTCCTCGATTCTTTGCTAATAACATCCATAGCTTTGATCCTTGCCAGCCACCGCGTCGGCAGAGATACTCTCCAATGCTTGAACTAAGCACAAATCCTCCGTCTCCATGTAGTTTCCTGTCCTTCCCTTCCTTGCATCATAGCCAGACTCGTTAATCACTTGCAAGTCATCATCACCGTCTTGATCCACCTCAACGTGAGTCACATCAAAATCACCAAGGGGAGCACTCAAATCCACCTCGTTCTCGGCCAACATCTCGTTGTATGTGGATGGCACACTTTGGCTACAAAATTTAGCAGCCAAACTCACACAGATGTTCCGAACGGAGAAAGCATAGATTGTCGGAGTAAACCAAGGAAAATAAACAATTTTATACCTCTCGGTCGTTTCATCGAACACGTGGTAGGCGGAGGCGGAGGAGACGGCGGGAATGTGGATGTCGTGGCCGGCCGGAGGCGGAGGAGGAGCCCAGCCTCTTATCGCGGGCAACTTCTTCCTCAGGGCCTTCGCCCGCGCACCGGCCGGGCCGGTGGAGGGGGTCTTCTTCCTCCCGCCCATGGCCTTGACGGGTGGAACCGGAGCGGGACCGAAGAAGGGAGGTGTCGCACCGGTTGCGCCCGCTTGGATGAGGTGGCTCGCCTGCCGCTTTTTCTTGATGGCGGCGACGGCTTGATCGCCCGTGGGAGGCGCGGGCAGACGGATCGGCAGCGGCGGGTACTCCATCCGGTCGAAAACCGGCACCGTGAGGCCAAATGGCGAGGTCGAGGCGGGAATGAAGACGGTGGCGACACGGGAGGCCGGAAGTGAATCGTCCGAAAGTTGCTCGCGCCAAGAGGAAAGGGTAGCCGGAAAAATCCCTCGGAATCCCCTAAATATGAAGAAAATGGGCTCACGGATCCGGGATCCCATAAAAAAAATCCGCGAGGGACGATTGTAGGGTATCTGTTCAGGCCGACCAAACACACGCCGTCCCGTAAACCGGCGGTTATTTTGTCGGTTGGCCCGGTTTAGGAGATCTTCTAGAGATGCTCTAACCTCTATACCATGATGCACATACAAACGTTTTTCCTTCGGCAAGGTCAAAAAGCGGTGCTGTCGACTGAAGAAATTAGTGTCAAAAACAAACGACAGTTTCAGGTTCAGTGCGAGGATGTGCTCAGAACAACTTGGCGGAGGGTGAGAAGTGGGGCCAGAAAGTCAGTGAGAGAGTGCGGGTGGGCGGGCGGGCGAAAAGAGCCGGAGGGGTCCCAAAATTCAAAATCGCCCCTCTTCCTTCCTCCCCCTCCTCCTCCTCCTCCTCCTTCCTCCCCAACCTTCCTCCTCGATCGGGCATGGCGACGGGAGACCCGATCTTCCTCCCCCTCCCTCCACCCCGCCCGTTCTTCTTCCCGCGGTGCTCCCTCCTTTCCCCCGACCTCCGCCCCCGCTACCTCCCGCCGCCGCTTATGTCGCCTCGGCGGTCGGCGCAATCCTACTTCGCCTTCGAGCCTTCCTCATCAACACGGCTGAAAATGCCTTGATTGATTCTGATCACGTCCTCAGAAGGGCTTGGAGGTTCTGGCTCCGTGGCCAGCAGGAGCGCAGGGCTCGGGTAAGACGCCTCCCAGTCCTACCTCTCCCCGGCACCCTTCGCTTCCCGAACGTCATGCTCTTGCTCCGAGGACTCCTCCGAAGGCTTCCCTCCCACCATGCCCTTATCATAGCGGCCGCAATTGCCGCCGGGGGCCTCCTCCTGTTCACGCCGACCAGGGCAGCGGACGAGCAGGAGTACGACGACCCCCGCCTGCTCCCGCTGCAAGTGCGGCGCGCACTGCGTGCTTCGGCGTATCGTCTCCTTCCGACACCAGCAGCTCGCGAGTTCAGGTATGCCGCCGCGCCCGTGGGCGTTTTCTCCCGCCACGCCGCCTCGGTGTCGGTGGGCGTTGGCCTCCGCCGCGCAGCGCCTCCACGACTTCTCCTCGCCGCACCTCAGCGCGCTGTCCTTGCCGGGCCCGCCTCGCCGCGCCTCCGGGACTCCTCCTCGCCACGCCTCCGCTCGCAGGCCTGCTCCGAGGAGTCTTTGCTCCCCTTCCAGCGCCGCAGGTGGGTGGCCTCCGCCACGCGCCTGGTCTCCTCCGTGCCGCAGATGTCCGGTGAGATTCCTTCGATGCTGAACCTTTAGCCATGATTGATCATGATTGTTGTCATCTTAGGTGGTGTTTGGTTCCAGGGACTTTTTGGGACTAGGGACTTTTTAGTCCCAAAAAAGTCCCTAGCAAACCAAACAGGAGGGATTTTTTTGAGACTTTTTGGGACTTTTTCAAAGAAGCTCCTCCTTGAGGGACTTTTTTGGGACTACAAAAAGTCCTAGGACTAGAGAACCAAACACCCCCTTAATATCGTGTGATTTTGTTGCTTGCTGCTGCAACGGTAGGATTATATAATCATCATAACTTCAAGTGATTTTGTTTGCGTAATTGATGAGAACAATCAGTTTGTCAATGCTCAGGTGCCCTTTTGATGATTGGATTAGTTTTGTTGATCCAATAAATGCATCTACCTTTTCATTTGCTTCTGGCTCACTTTCACAATAGTTTGCAGAAATTTGGTAGTTCTGAATCAAATAGCAGGGCAGAATGACATGGTTGGTTGCGAAGTTGTCATCAGCAAATTAGCAGTACAGAACGCCATGGTTATCAAACTATTTATGACTGTCTATATTGTTGCATCTAGAATTGGAAATCTGTGTTCGAATCACCAAATTTACATTACTGAGAGACTTATTTAAACTTTCAGTGCTGCTGAAGTTAGCCAGTATATGGTACATGGTACACAATGGATCCCTTATACCTGCCTTCAACATTCAGCCTGTTGCACTAATTTTGAATGCTCACTGAAATGTGAAATCTACTCTGGATACTGACAAATGCCACATTGTGCATTAGCAGGCAGAATGATCTTAAAGCTCTAACGGAGACTTCCAAAGAGGTATGGGGATTACATTGATACAATGGTATACATCTGGTTATATAATTCTCTTGTAGATTGTTTAACAGCTTCATTTGCAAACAATTCAGTGTGAAGGTTCATTGAAGACCGACTGCAGCAAGTTTCAAGCGCCTTCTGACAAGTTGTATGATGATAAGGCAACAGGTACCTCCACAGGTACCCCTAATAGCATTAACACATTTTCTAAAGTCTATGAGATATAATTGTCTGAAGGAATGCATTTATATGTATGGAGAAAACAGTAGTTCCTTCCTGTCTAACTAAAAGCGTATATGTGTGTCAATTAGTTTGTTGTTTTTCCTGGCACTTGTATCAGAATTATATCGTCAAAAACTGTCCAAAGAAAACCATGGAAGTATTTATTAACCTTCAAAGCTGGCCGAGTTGTTGAAGCTTGGGTTGCAGCAATGCTGGATAGAGTTATCTGGCATCTCTCCTGTTGTTGTTTAAATTTTCTGAGGCATTCATTGAGAGACATCTGGACCAAAGATTGGCAATACTGGATTAATGATATGGCACCCAACAACATACATAATTACATGGAACAGGACACCCAGCAATCTGTTTGATTTGATCTGAGCAAAACCAACATAGCAGGAAATGCATAAATTACACTGTATGTTGAACCAGGCAGACTATATTACCACATTGGTTTCAACTTCAGTATTTTTCTAATAAATAATGATCATATATTGATTAGGAATGTAAGCTTAAGGTGATCATAGTTACACAATATCCTGTGATTCCTACGTTTATGCACAATCAAATAAATATAAACCAAACATGTCATATGCTGTTCCTTTTTCTGCATTCAGTGTCTCCTTATGAATTGACATTGGCATTCCAACAAGCTTTCCTCTACAACTCATCAGTTAAACCTGTTACTCTGTATTCACCTTTAGTTTGTTCATCCAACTGAAGTGTTGCACCCCCTTAGTACTTAGATTTTGTGGCGCAATGGGTTATTTTCTCGTCTGACTCTAGTGGGGAGCGGTACGGTTTCAATCCCATGCCGTTGTGTTCAGTATGTACCAAAAAGAAAGTAGCAGATGCTTACGCTACCCTTGTAGGATAGATCTTAGTTTTAGCTTGTCATTTAAACAATTTTTGTGAGCAGGAGATTCTTTGCTGATACTCAGATGCCCCTTTTTAACAGGTAAACACGAGAAGGCTCCACTGTCAGATCCCGAGGGAACAGTTTCAAAGGAGGCACCAGATACAAAGAAGTCTCTGAAGAATACTCAGAAGGTAACGGCCTGCATCTTTTACTAGTTTAATGTGATACCATTATCACACATGATTCCATATGATAAGTAGCTTTGTCCTCTGTGTTTGTGTTTCGCAGGATGGCGATCCCAAGTCATTTGCCTCTTCTCTGCGCCCTGATGACAAGATTGAGTGATGATTTGACAATTGTTAGTTACCAGATGGTTCGTTTACAAGTCAATATGGATAGTGGCATGGTTTTGAAGTACAGAGGACACACACAGGAACGGGAATAGCCAGTAGCAACTTGAGATGAGCTTTAGATGTCATGGCTTGGGAATAAGATAGTGGGTAGCTGGATTTTTTTTTAAAACCATGACATATTTTATAGCAATTTTGAAAACTAGAGGGGTGAACTGAAAAAACCCAGAAATATGTCCCCGTCGGCCACCAGTGGGCCGAGGAGTGGCCTTTTGGCCTGCAGTTGGCTGAAGCGGGCTGGTCGGCCACCAGTGGGCCGAGGAGTTGCCCATCGGCTTCCGGGCGACCGAAAGGTGGCCTGTCGGCCTCCAGGAGACCAAAGAGGACCCGTCGGCCTCCAGCAGACCGACGAGCCCCTGGATAAGCCCGAGCGAGCAGCTCGCTCCTTTCTTCCTCCTCTGGTCGCTGCCTCCTCTCTCTCTCTCTCTCTCGTTTCTCTGTTAATTTCCACCCCCGCGCCGATCTCTTCCCTCGCCCACCCATTTTCCTATCCAACCCGTAGAAACAATAGATCATAGCATTCTCCACCGGCCTACGGTATTTTTTTTTGCTATGGGGTAGTTTTTTGTGCGTGAGGAGGAGTCATGGTGGGGTGGAGGAGGTGTGGCTGGTGAGGAGGTGGTGGGGTGGAGAGGAGGTGGTGGGGTGGAGAGGAAGAAGAAGGGGACACACGCGTCGAAGGTATACCAATGTCGTCACAAATTTTCTATGAGCTGTACATTTTATTTAGTGTACATAGTCATTTTAGCGGATAGTTAGTGTAGCCGGTAATAATTTTGTTCGTTGCGATTAATGAGAAGGTGGCAATGTCTGACAGGTGAAAATGTCTGAATCAGTAAATTTGACTGTTTACTACGGCCCTGGTAATGTTCGATATAATGAGTTGCGGGTTGATCTTAGCGAGTTTAAAAATGGCGTCATGACACTTTCAGACCCGGACAGACTGGACATTAGACAGTTGAAGCACTAGTTGACTACTAATTTTGGGCTGGATCCTGATGTATGTTCCGTCAGTATTCATGCATTGTGGACCAAATCCTGTAAAAATGTCAAGTGGGAGTTGATGCCGATAGATAGGAGCCAGCATTGGGTGACCCTGTTAAGTCCTTGCCGAGACCGAAGAATCCACCCATATGCCCTAGTGCAACCAGTGGCGAAGGAGGAGAATACCGTACAACTCCACGTGGGGTATGAACCAGGCCAGGGTAGTCAAGTGGCTAGCGAGATTTATTTATCCGGGTCACAGCCACCGGATGTGGATGCTAGCCAAGCCGAGAAAGAGTCAGATTACGTGCCACACAATGTTTGTGGTCATGATACTGGGCAGAGTATTCAGTCGATAATATTAGCTGGTTCTGGTGTTGCTGATGGGGATGAGGAAGGCGATGAAATGCAGAGGGTGATGGAGGAAGAGGACGAGGATGGATTTGCGGAGGATCTGGATTCTGAAAATTCCGAGGATGAAGTGGAGGTACCGATTCCTTCTGCATGGGATCAGGACATATCCACCGGCCTTACTATCAACGATGGCCATGAGACTCCATGGCAATATAATCTGAACCAAGTCCAGATAGGGGCTATGTTTGACACAAAGAAAAAATTGAAGTATGCGGTGATAAAGTGGGCTATGTCTACGAAGAGCTCTTGCCCTTCGACGATGCGGTAGTCTTGACCTTGGTGCTCGGCATGAAGAGGTCGTCTTCGTTCTCACTGTCTTCTGACCATAAATCTGAATTATTTACAGCAAGCCTGAGGTAAGATTCACCTTTATGCAGTTGCTTCTGCCATCTGCCATGCAACCTGAGAAGTTCTTTCCGTATCTCCTCAAATGTCATGGGAGGCCACCCACTCCTAGCTAATGAGTGAGACAACTCATTCATTATGGTGTCACTACTGATGAGTTCCTCCCATGGAACTACTCTATCGTCGATCTTGAAATTGGCGGCTAGACGGAGAAGACGATCGGACATACCCGAGTGAAAACTACGATCAAAAGGATAATGGGACATCTCCACGAAACTACACTTGCCTGCTCACCCACCTTACTGCGGAGGGGGTTATATAGGTTCAGAAGAGAAGATGGCGGGAAAGAATGGCGGGTCCTTCTTGCTCTCCCATATGAAGTCCGTGATCATCGAGTGATTGGCACTCAAACCACGTTCAACCATCCCCTTGCACTTCAAGATGTCTTGTTCCACCTCCACAAGCGTGGCCTTCGCGTCCCCTCATTCTTTGGGGCTTGTGCATCACGGATGTGGAGCACCCCTTCACGCATCTCAATGATTGAGGGTGCTTCATCACCTCCGGTAGGTAGGGGTTGATGACCTTCTCGAAGAACTTGTCCTTCGAGGGGCTTGGCGACGTCATGGCGATCTAAATCTGTCAGAAAAATAGCCCGAAACAAGAATAGAGGAGAAACTTGCGATGCGGTGTTCAAAACATTCGGGAGTATATATAATGAATTTTTCTGGGTCAGAATACGTGTCGCGGTAGAAAAACCTAGTCTGGGTGGTACACGAGGGGCCCAGGAGCTATCAGGGCGCGGCCAGAGGGGTGGTTGTGCCCTGATGGGTACTGCCTCCCTCGTGGGTCCCCCGGACTCCGTATTATTTTTGTAATTTTTCTAAAATACCAAAACTGTTAGGAACTATTTTTCGGAATTTGTGGAGTCAGTTTACTTACCGTATCACGTACCTAGCCCTTTTTAGGTTTCTGGAGTGTTCTGGAAGGTCTCTCTTATGTGTTCCTCCGGTGTCATTACTTGAATAATATTTGTTTCAACATTGAGGGGCATACCTGAAATGTAATGCTTAATTCTCTGTCCATTTACCACTCTCGGGTTTTTGCCTTCAAAGTTGTTAATCTTTATAGCACCGGAAGGATAAACCTCCACAATGACATAGGGGCCTTCCCATTTGGAGAGAAGCTTACCTGCAAAAAGTCTGAAACGAGAATTGTACAAAAGAACTAGATCTCCTATCTTGAATTCCTGTGTTTGGATTCTCTTGTCATGCCATCTTTTAAATTTTTCTTTAAATAACTTGGCATTTTCATAAGCTTGTGTTCTCCACTCATCTAGTGAACTAATGTCAAACAACCTCTTTTCACCGGCAAGCTTAAAATCACAGTTAAGTTCCTTAATTGTCCAATAAGCCTTATGCTCTAACTCAAGAGGTAAATAACATGTTTTTCCATAGATCATTTTATAGGGAGACATTCCCATTGGATTTTTGTAAGCGGTTCTATAGGCCCATAAAGCATCATCCAATTTCTTAGACCAGTTCTTTCTAGATCTATTAACAGTCTTTTGCAAGATTAATTTTTCTCTCGATTACTCAATTCAACTTGACCACTAGACTGAGGATGGTAATGTGATGCAATTATATGGTTAACATCATATTTAGCTAGAATTTTACGGAAAGCACCATGAATAAAATGCGAACCACCATCAGTCATCAAGTATCTAGGGACTCCAAACCCCGGGAAGATAATATGTTTAAGCATTTTAATAGAAGTATTGTGATCAACACTACTAGTTGGAATGGCTTCCACCCACGTAGTAACATAATCAACAACAACTAAAATATGAGTATACCCGTTAGAGGAAGGAAAAGGTCCCATAAAGTCAAAACACCAAACATCAAATGGTTCAATAGCAAATGAATAATTCATAGGCATTTCCTGATGTCTACCAATGTTACCTACTCTTTGACACTTATCACAAGAAAGGACGTACTTACGGGCATCTTTGAAAAGAGTAGGCCAATAAAAACCAGATTTTAGTACCTTATGTGCAGTTCTATCACCAGCATGGTGTCTCCCATAGGCCTCAGAGTGACACTTTTGTAGGATATGTCCCTGTTCATGCTCAGGTACACAACGTCTAATAACACCATCTACTCCTTCTTTATAAATATGTGGGTCATCCCAAAAGTAATGCCTCAAATCATAAAAGAACTTTTTCTTTCATTGATATGTGATACTAGGTGGTATATATTTAGCAATAATGTAATTAGCATAATCAGCATACCAAGGAGTACTACGTGAAGTATTTATAATAGCTAGTTGCTCATCAAGAAAATTATCATCAATAGGAAGTGGATCATTAAGAACATTTTCCAATCTAGACAAGTTATCTGCTACGGGGTTTTCAGCTCCCTTTCTATCGACAATATGCAAGTCAAATTCCTGAAGTAAAAGTACCCACCTAATGAGTCTAGGCTTAGCATCTTTACTTTCCATAAGGTATTTAATCGCAGCATGATCAATGTGAATAGTTACTTTAGAATCAACAATATAAGGTCTAAACTTATCACATGCAAACACAACTGCTAAAAATTCCTTCTCTGTAGTTGCATAATTTCTTTGAGAAGTTTCTAGGGTCTTACTAGCATAATGAATGGCATTCAACTTTTTATCTACTCTTTGCCCAAGAACAACACCAACAGCATAATCACTAGCATCACACATAATTTCAAATGGTAAGTTCCAATCAGGTGGTTGAACAATAGGTGCAGTAATCAAAGCTTTCTTAAGTATTTCAAAGGCTTCTACACAATCATCATCAAAAACAAAAGGAACATCTTTTTGAAGGAGATTAGTTAGTGGCCTGGAAATCTTCGAGAAATCTTTAATGACACGCCTATAAAAACCAGCATGACCAAGAAAACTTCTTATACATTTAATATCTTTAGGACATGGCATTTTCTCTATCGCATCAACTTTGGCTTTATCTACCTCAATGCCTTGTTCGGAAATTTTATGCCCAAGTACTATACCTTCATTCACCATAAAGTGGAACTTCTCCCAATTACAAGATTAGTTTCCTCACGTCTCTGCAAAACTCGATCAAGGTTGCTCAGGCAATCATCAAAAGAAGTTCCATAAACGAAGAAATCATCCATGAAAACCTCAACAATCTTTTCACAAAAGTCAGAGAAAATAGCAGTCATGATCTTTGAAAGGTAGCAGGTGCATTGCACAAACCAAAAGGTATTCGTCTATTAGCATAAGTTCCAAAAGGACAGGTGAAACTAGTTTTCTCTTAGTCCTCTTTTGACACAGGTATTTGAGAGAAACCATAATATCCATCAAGAAAACAAAAGTGTGTGTGCTTAGATAATCTTTCTAACATTTGATCAATAAAAGGTAAGGGATAGTGATCTTTCCTAGTAGCTTTATTTAATTTTCTTAAATCAATTACCATCCTATAACCTGTCACAATTCTTTGTGGGATAAGTTCATTTTATCATTGGGAACGACAGTGATACCTCCCTTCTTAGGGACACAGTGAATAGGACTTACCCATCTACTATCAGCAATAGGATAAATTATACCTGCTTCCAAAAGCTTTAGTATTTCAGTTCTTACCACTTTCCTTCATCTTAGGGTTTAAGCGGCGTTGATGATCAACAACAGGTTTATCATCTGGCTCCATATTAATCTTATGCTGACAAAGTGCGGGGCTTATGCCTTTGAGATCATCGAGAGTATATCCAATAACAGCCCTGTGCTTCTTTAGAGTTTTAAGTAATCTCTTTTCATCATGCTTTGAAAGGTTAGAACTAATAATAACATGATATATCTTCTTCTCATCAGTATAAGCATATTTCAAAGTATCAGGCAATGTATTTAGCTCAAACACGAGATCTCCTTTGGGTGGAGGCGGATCTCCTAGAATGTCAACATGGAAGTTGTGTTTGAGAGTATGTGTTTGTTTAAGAAACATGTCATTTCATTTCTTTCATTCATATGCATGTCATTCTCATGGTCTAGCAAATATTGTTCTAGAGGATCAGTATGAGGAACAACAATAGAAGCAAGACCACATAGATAAATAACATGCCCATCAACATTATCAACCAAGAGATCTTTAACTACAACAGTATTAGGTTCCACACTTATTTGCTCAGAGTGTTTTGGTGTTCTAACATAACTTTTATTAACCGCAGTTGTAGCTAAGCATGTTCCCTAATCCTAACAGGGAAAGGGGGGTTCTCTATGTAAGCAGTGGGTACAACTGGATCAACATAATGAATAAGTACTCCCTCTTTAATTTCAATAGGTTCCTCTACTGGTTTTTAATAAAGGGATGATTTTAAACCACTTCTCCTTAGGGAGATCGACATGAGTAGCAAATGATTCACAGAAAGAAGCTACTATCTCAGAGTCAAGACCATATTTATTGCTAAACTCACGGAAAGTATCAGTTTCCATATAAGTTTTAACACAATCAAATTGAAGCTTTATACCTGACTCTTTACCGTTGTCTATTTCTCAATCTCCAGAGTTGCATTTATTTTTATCCAAAATATCCCATTTGAATTCAATAATTCTATTCATATATGAGCCAGTAGAAGAAGAATCCAGTAGTGATCGATCATCATGAGGAAGACGAGCATAAAAGTTTCGTATAATCATTTCTCTTGAGAGCTCATGGTTGGGGCAAGTGTACATCATAGATTTAAGCCTCCCCCAAGATTGAGTGATGCTTTCTCCTTAACAAGGCTCAAAATTATATATATAGTTCCGATCACGATGGACTTGATCCATAGGATAAAATTTCTGATGAAATTCCAGCTTCAAGCGATTCCAGTCCCATGATCCGATATCATCCAATAGCCTGTACCACATTAATGCTTTTCCCACCAAAGATAAAGGGAAAACCTTCTTTTTAACTTTGTCTACGGGTAGTCCTGAAAGCTTAAAGAACCCACAAATCTCATCGACATATATCAAATGGTAATCAGGATGAGTTGAACCGTCATAAGGATTAGTCAACAGAGTCTCTACCATACCCGAAGGAATCTCATAATAAATATTTTCAGTGGGTTCAGTAGGTTGGGGAACAACTTCTTGAACTTCTGTTTGAGGCGAAGATGCCCCGAACAAGCCACTCAAAGGGTGACCGTTCATAGTGACAAGCAACAGTAAATTTCGGCACGCACCAAATTTTTTTCCTTACCAATTTCCACTTACCAAAGGTGCTTCACTCCCCGGCAACAACACCAGAAAAGAGTCTTGATGACACACAAGTATAGGGGATCAATCATAGTCCTTTCGATAAGTAAGACTGTCAAACCCAACGAGGAGCAGAAGGAAATGATAAGCAGTTTTCAGCAAGGTATTCTCTGGAAATGCTGTGAGTAACGATAGTTGATAGTTTTGTAGCAAGATAATTCGTAACAAGTGAAGAGTAATAATTGTAACAAGTATGCAGAAAGATAGCACAATCCTTTTTACAGCAAAGGACAGGCCGGAAAGTATGCTTATATGAAGCAAGCACTCCCGAGGACACATGGGAATTTCTATCTAGTCACGTTCATCATGTTGAGTTAATTCGCGTTCGCTACTTTGATAATTTGATATGTGGGTGGACCGGTGCTAAGGTGATGTTCTTACTTGAACAAACAACCAACTTATGATTACCCCTTCTCGCAAGCATCCGCAACTACGAAAGAAGAATTAAGATAAATCTAACCATAGTATTAAACGTGTGGATCCAAATCAGCCCCTTATGATGCAACGCAAAAACTGGGGTTTAAGCTTCTGTCACTCTCGCAACCCGTCATCTACTTGTTACTCCACAATGAGTTCCCTTAGGCCCTTTAACAAGGTGAAGTGTCATGTAGTTGACGTTCACACGACACCACTAAGAGAAGTAACAACATAAATATAATCAAAATATCGAACAAATACCATTTTCATATGATTACTTATAACAAGATTTCTCCCATGTCCTCAGGAACAATAGTAACTACCCACACCTCATCAACATGTTCAATATCAGAGGTATAATAATAATGATTAAGTATCTGAACATAATATCTTCCACCAAATAAACCAACACACATCAACTACAAGATGTAATCAACACTACTAGCAACCCACAGGTACTACTCTGAGGTTTTGAGACACAGATTGAATACAAGAGATGAACTAGGGTTTGAGATGAGATGGTGCTGGTGAAGATGTTTATGAAGATTGGTCCTCCCACAAAGGAGGAAGCATTGGTGATGCCGATGGCTTCGATATCCCCCTCTCGGAGAGGAATACCCCCGGCAGAATCTGACTGCCGGAGTGCAAAAGGGCCTCTGCCTAGGTTTACACCTCGAGACGGCGGAGCTTCATCCCGAAAGGTTGCTTATGATTTTTTCTAGGGTAAAACATACCTTATAGGAGAAGAGGGGGGGGGGGGTCGGGAGACCAACTGGCCCCCCCAGTAGCAATCAAGGCCCGGCTAGGGGAGGTGGCCGCGCCCTGATGGGTACTGGCCAACAGGTGTCCCCCCTCTGGTATATTTTTGGCCCAATAATTCTTAAATATTCCAGAAAAAATCTCCGTGAAGTTTCAGGTCATTTGGACTCCGGTGTTTTTTCTACGTTTTTCTCGGTTTCCCGGTCCAGAATTCCAGTTTCCAGTAATTTCCCTCTCTGTGTTGTACCTTGCATATTCAGAGAGAAAATAAATAAGAATTGTATGATAATAGGGAATAATGGACAAGGCTGACATAAATAGTAATAATAAATCATGATGCAAAATGGATGTATCAACTCCCCCAAGCTTAGACCTCGCTTGTCCTCAAGCGAAAGCTGAATTCTAAAATAATGACCACACAATTTGTGAGAGAGGTTTCGATAAAAATATTATACGGACATGCGAGCATCATGAATATCATCATAGCAGCAAGTTTTTCACCATGTAGCTTCTCAAAAACAAGTAAAGATCTATTCACAATTATTGAAGTATGAAGCATAAACTTTATTGACAACCAACAAACGGTCCTTTTAGTCATTGAGATAAACATAATTCACCATATTCAAGAGAAGAATCGATATAAGAGCTTTCATTCTAGCAAGTCCACCTACTCAACTATCATTTAGTCTTCTATGATTGTTGACACTCATTGCATATTTTTTGGAGCTAATGTTTCCGCCGGACACATAGGAAGATGGGGGCTCTAATTGCCACCCAACTCATTTACCTCAAGGATAATGTAAACAAGAATGAGTCATGATTTCCTACATTCAACTGGATATATATATCTGGATCTTTCCTCAACACATGATGCTTGCCAACTAGAAGAAGTTATAGATTGAAAGATGGAAACATATTAATGACTCTTGCATGAAAGTAAAAGGTTTATGAAAGTAAAAGATATGCCCTTCGTAGAGGGAAGCAGAGGTTGTCATGTGCTTTTATTCGTATGGATGTGCAATCTCTTAATGCAAAGGAAGATCACTTTATATTGCCCCTTGTGATAGCGAACTTTATTATGCACTCCGTCGCTTTTATTTATTCGTCATCGCAAGATTGTACAAAGCTTATTTTCCTTTTCAATAGGAGATCATACATGATTATGGGCAATTTTTATTGCTTTGTGCACCGATGACAACTTACTTGAAGGATCTTATTCAATCCATAGGTAGGTATGGTGGACTCTCATGGAAAGAAACTAGGTTTAAGGGGTTATGGATGCACAAGTAGTATCTCTACTTGGTGCGGGAATTTTGGCTAGCAAAATATCTATAACAAGCATGACATGTTAATGGATCCATGACCATATAACTTCTATGCAAATGTAAACAATCATGACCATTGGTTTGTCTTCCATGTCCAACTTCAACACTTGATAATTATATAATATTTGGTGAGGGTTCACAATCGTAGATGATGTCCAAGATAGTGTATTTATATGTGGATCATCTCTTCTCTATCATAATCGTTCATAGATTATAACAATGACTAATGCTATGTTTGTTTATTCCCAACAACTTTTATCACTCAATCCTTCTTTTTATGTGAAGTCATTACTCCTCATGAGATAAGCACATGATCTTCTATTTTTCTTATAACAATGCTATGATGAAGGGTGCAATGAGGGTAAAGCACACAAACTCAACTAATCTTTATTATACATATCTCACACTCGGTTACAAGGTTAGATATATCTTAAAGAAAAAATACTAAGCAAAGCAAAGCTAAAATTTATTTCTCTAAATCACGAAATAACTAAGGATCGAACTAAGATAAAAGATGATGGTGATACGATACCGGGGCACCTCCCCCAAGCTTGGAACAGGCTAAGGGTGGTGTCGATACCCATGTACTCAAGTGTTCTTCGGTGACGACGGTGATGATGGGGTAGGCTTTTTCTCCGTTTTCCACGGCATAGGGTCCTCATTGAAGAAAGAAGAGCTTGTCTCTGGAATACTGAAAGTTGCAACCAAACTCATCCTTTTGAAACGAGATCCATACTCACAGTTTTGGTTTTGAAGGTCAAATATTTGTGCTTGTTGGTCTTGGAGCCTGTCATGGAGCTTGAAGATCATCTCCACGATCTCCTCGTTGTCGTTCTTGCTCTCCTAGATGAAGTCCGTGATCATCGAGTGATTAGCACTCAAACCACGTTCAACCATCCCCTTGCACTTGAAGATGTCTTGTTCCACCTCTGCAAGCCTGGCCTTCTCGTTCCCCTCCTTCTTTGGGGCTTGTGCACCACGGATGTGGAGCACCCCTTCGCGCATCTCATTGACTTGAGGGTGCTTCATCACCTCTGGTAGGTAGGGGTTGACGACCTTTTCGAAGAACTTGTCCTTGGAGGGGCTTGGCGACGTCATGGCGATCTAAATCTCTCAGAAAATAGCCCGAAACAAGTAGAGAGGAGAAAAACTTGCGATGCGGTGGTTAAAACATTCGGGAGTATATATAATAATTTTTTCTGGGTCAGAATACGTGTCGCGGAAGAAAAACCGAGTCTGGGTGGCACACGAGGGGCCCAAGAGCTATCAGGCGCGGCCAGGGGGGTGGCCGCGCCCTGATGGGTACTGGCTCCCTCGTGGCCACCCCGACTCCGTCTTATTTTTGTAACTTTTCTAAAATACCAAAACCGTCAGAAAATATTTTTTGGAATTTGTGGAGTCGGTTTACTTACCGTATCACGTACCTACCCCTTTTCAGGTTTCTGGAGTGTTCTGAAAGGTCTCTCTTATGTGTTCCTCTGGTGTCATTACTTGAATAATATTAGTTTCAACATTGAGGGGCATACCTGAAATGTAATGCTTAATTCTCTGCCCATTTACCACTCTCGGGTTTTGCCTTCAAAGTTGTTAATCTTTATAGCACTGGAATGATAAACCTCCTCAACGACATAGGGCCCTTCCCATTTGGAGAGAAGCTTACCTGCAAAAACTCTGGAACGAGAATTGTACAAAAGAGCTAGATCTCCTATCTTGAATTTCCGTTTTTGGATTCTCCTGTCATGCCATCTTTTAACTTTTTCTTTAAATAACTTGGCATTTTCATAAGCTTGTGTTCTCCACTCATCTAGTGAACTAATGTCAAACAACCTCTTTTCACCGGCAAGCTTAAAATCATAGTTAAGTTCCTTAATTACCCAATAAGCCTTATGCTCTAACTCAAGAGGTAAATGACATGCTTTTCCATAGACCATTTTATAGGGAGAAATTCCCATTGGATTTTTGTAAGCAGTTCTATAGGCCCATAAAGCATCATCCAATTTCTTAGACCAGTTCTTTCTAGATTTATTAACAGTCTTTTGCAAGATTAATTTTTTTCCCGATTACTCAATTCAACTTGACCACTAGACTGAGGATGGTAAGGTGATGCAATTCTATGGTTAACATCATATTTAGCTAGAATTTTACAGAAAGCACCATGAATAAAATGCGAACCACCATCAGTCATCAAGTATCTAGGGACTCCAAACCTCGGGAAGATAATACCTTTAAGCATTTTAATAGAAGTGTTGTGATCAACACTACTAGTTGGAATGGCTTCCACCCACTTAGTAACGTAATCAACATCAACTAAACAATGATTATACCTGTTAGAGGAAGGAAAAGGTCCCATAAAGTCAAAACACCAAACATCAAATGGTTCAATAGCAAGTGAATAATTCATAGGCATTTCCTGACGTCTACCAATGTTACCTACTCTTTGACAGTTATCACAAGAAAGGACATACTTATGGGCATCTTTGAAAAGAGTAGGCCAATAAAAACCAGATTGTAGTACCTTATGTGCAGTTCTATCACCAGCATGGTGTCCCCCGTAGGCCTCGTAGTGACACTTTTGTAGGATCTGTCCCTGTTCATGCTCAGGTACACAACGTCTAATAACACCATCTACTCCTTCTTTATAAATATGTGGGTCATCCCAAAAGTAATGCCTCAAATCATAAAAGAACTATCTCTTTTATTGATATGTGAAACTAGGTGGTATATATTTAGCAATAATGTAATTAGCATAATCAGCATACCAAGGAGTACTACGTGAAGTATTTATAACAGCTCGTTGCTCATCAGGAAAATTATCATTAATAGGCAGTGGGTCATCAAGAACATTTTCCAATCTAGACAAGTTATCAGCTACTGGGTTTACAACTCCCTTTCTATCGACAATATGCAAGTCAAATTCCTAAAGTAAAAGTACCCACCTAATGACTCTAGGCTTAGCATCTTTATTTTCCATATGGTATTTAATAGCAGCATGATCAAGGTGAATAGTTACTTAAGAATCAACAATATAAGGTCTAAACTTACCACATGCAAACACAACTGCTAAAAATTCCTTCTCAGTATTAGCATAATTTCTTTGAGAAGTGTCTAGGGTCTTACTAGCATAATGAATGACAATCAAACTTTTATCTGCTCTTTGTCCTAGAAGAGCACCAATAGCATCTTTGAAAGGTAACACGTGAATTGCATAAACCAAAAGGCATTAGTCTATAAGCATAATTTTCAAAAGGACATGTGAAAGTAGTTTTCTCTTAGTCCTCTTTTGACACAGGTATTTGAGAGAAACCAAAATATCCATCAAGAAAACAAAAGTGTGTGTGCTTAGATAATCTTTCTTACATTTGATCAATAAAAGGTAAGGGGTAGTGATCTTTCCTAGTAGCTTTATTTACTTTTCTGAAATCAATTACCATCCTATAACCTGTCAGAATTCTTTGTGGGATACGTTCATTTTTATCATTGGGAACGACGGTGATACCTCCCTTCTCAGGGACACAGTGAACAGGACTTACCCATCTACACTCAGCAATAGGATAAATTATACATGCTTCCAGAAGCTTTAGTATTTCATTTCTTACCACTTCCTTCATCTTAGGGTTTAAGCGACGTTGATGATCAACAACAGGTTTAGCATCTGGCTCCATATTAATCTTGTGCTGACAAAGTGTGGGGCTTATGCCTTTGAGGTCATCGAGAGTATATCCAATAGCAGCCCTGTGCTTCTTCAGAGTTTTAAGTAATCTCTTCTCTTCATGCTCTGAAAGGTTAGGACTAATAATAACTGGATATATCTTCTTCTCATCAAGATAAGCATATTTCAAAGTATCATGCAATGTCTTTAGCTCAAACAAAAGATCTCCTTTGGGTGGAGGAGGATCTCCTAGAATGTCAACATGCAAGTTGTGTTTGAGGATAGGTGTTTGTTTAAGAAGTATGTCATCAATTTCATTTCTTTCATTCATATGCATATCATTCTCATGGTCTAGCAAATATTGTTCTATAGGATCAGTACGAGGAACAACAATAGAAGCAAGACCGCATAGATAAATAACATGCCCATCAATATTATCAACCAAGAGATCTTTAACTACAGCATTATTAGGTTCTACACTTATTTTCTCAGAGGGTTTTGGTGTTCTAACATAACTTTTATTAACCACAGTTGGAGCTTTAGCATGTCCCCTAATCCTAACAGGGAAACGGGGTTTCTCTATGTAAGCGGTGGGTACAACTGGATCAACATGAGGAATAAGTACTCCCTCTTTAATTTCAATAGGTTCCGCTACTGGTTTTTCAATAGGGGGATGATATTTAAACCACTTCTCCTTAGGGAGATCGACATGAGTAGCAAATGGTTCACAGAAAGAAGCTACTATCTCAGAGTCAAGACCATATTTATTGCTAAACTCATGGAAAGTATCGGTTTCCATATAAGTTTTAACCCAATCAAATTGAAGATTTATACCTCACTCTTTACCTTTGTCGAATTCCCAATCTTCAGAGTTGTGTTTAATTTTCTCCAGAAGATCCCATTTGAATTCAATAATTTTATTCATATATGAGCTAGCAGAAGAAGAATCCAGTAGTGATCAATCATCATGAGGAAGACAAGCACAAAAGTTTTGTATAATCATTTCCCTTGAGAGCTTATGGTTGGGGCAAGTGTGCATCATAGATTTAATCCTCCCCCGAGCTTGAGCGATGCTTTCTCCTTTACGAGGCCAGAAATTATATATATATAGTTCCGATCATGATGGACTTGATGCATAGGATAAAATTTCTGATGAAATTCCAGCTTCAAGCAATTCCAGTCCCATAATCCGATATCATCCAATAGCCTGTACCGCATTAATGCTTTTCCCTCCAAAGATAAAGGGAAAACCTTCTTTTTAAATTTGTCTCCGGGTAGTCCTGAAAGCTTAAACAATCCACAAATGTCATCGACATATATCAAATGGTAATCAGGATGAGTTGAATCGTCATAAGGATTAGTCAACAGAGTATCTATCATACCCGAAGGGATCTCATAATAAATATTTTCAGTGGGTTCAGTAGGTTGGGGAACAACTTCTTGAACTTTTGTTCGAGGCGAAGATGTCCTGAACAAGCCAATCAAAGGGTGACTGTTCATAGTGACAAGCAACAGTAAATTTCAGCACATACCGAAAATGTTTCCTTACCAATTTCCACTTACCAAAGGCGCTTCACTCCCTGGCAACGGAGCCAGAAAAGAGTCTTGATGACCCACAAGTATAGGGGATCAATCATAGTCCTTTTGATAAGTAAGAGTGTCAAATACTACGAGGACCTGAAGGAAATGGTAAGCAATTTTCAGCAAGGTATTCTCTACAAGTGTTGTGAGTAACGTTAGTTGATAGTTTGTAGCAAGATAATTCGTAACAAGTGAAGAATAATAATTTTAACAAGTATGCAACAAGTTAGACCAATCCTTTTTACAGCAATGGGCATGCCGGAAAGTATTCTTATATGAAGCAAGTGCTCCCGAGGACACATGGGAATTTTAGTCTAGTCACGTTCATCATGTTGAGTTAATTCGCGTTCGCTACTTTGATAATTTGATATGTGGGTGGACCGATGCTAAGGTGTTGTTCTTACTTGAACAAACAACCAACTTATGATTACCCCCTGTCGCAAGCATCCACAACTATGAAAGAAGAATTAAGATAAATCTAACCATAGCATTAAACGTGTGGATCCAAATCATCCCCTTATGAAGCAACACATAAACTGGGGTTTAAGCTTCTGTCACTCTCGCAAGCCATCATCTACTTGTTACTCCACAATGACTTCCCTTAGGCCCTTTAACAAGGTGAAGTGTCATGTAGTCGACGTTCACACGATACCACTAAGAGAAGTAACAACATACATATCATCAAAATATCGAACAAATACCAACCTCACATGATTACTTATAACAAGACTTCTCCCATGTCCTCAGGAACAATAGTAACTACCCACACCTCATCAACATGTTCAATAGCAAAGGTATAATAATAATGATTAAGGATCTGAACATACTATCTTCCACCAAATAAACCAACAAGCATCAACTACAAGATGTATTCAACACTACTAGCAACCCACATGTACCAATTTGAGGTTTTGAGACAAAGATTGAATACAAGAGATGAACTAGGGTTTGAGATGAGATGGTGCTGGTGAAGATGTTGATGAAGATTGGTCCTCCCACAAAGGAGGAAGCATTGGTGATGATGATTGCTTCGATCTCCCCCTCGCGGAGAGGAATTCCCCTGGTAGAATCTGACCGCCGGAGTGCAAAAGGGCCTCTGCCCAGGTTTCCGCCTCGAGACGGTGGTGCTTTGTCTCAAAAGGTTTCTTATGATTTTTTCTAGGGTAAAACATACCTTATAGGAGAAGAGGGGGGGGGGGGGGGGGAGGTCGGGAGACCTGCTGGCCCCAAGTAGCTATCAGGGCCCGACCTGGGGGGTAGCCGCGCCCTGATGGGTACTAGCCAGCAGGTGCCCCCCCTAGGGTGTATTTTTGTCCCAATAATTACTAAATATTCCAGAAAAATCTCTGTGAAGTTTCAGGTCATTTCAAGTCTGGTGTTTTTTCTGCCTTTTTCTCTGTTTCCCGTTCCAGAATTCCAGTTTCCAGTAATTTCCCTCTCTGTGTTGTACCTTGCATATTCAGAGAGAAAAGACATAAGAATTGTATCATAATAGGGAATAATGGACAAGACTGATGTAAATAGTAATAAGAAATCATGATGCAAAATGGACGTATCACGCCTTTGTTCGAATACGAGCTTTCCAACCAAGCGAATGCAAACAAGAAGCGCCAAAGCAAGCGGACAAAGGCATACACAAAGGATGAGGATAAGCTCTTTTGTGAATGTTTGAGAGACATTGGACAAGACCCCAAGATCGGCGCTAAGAAAAAGGCATGTATCTTTTGGCTGCGTGCTCATCTTGAATTTCATGAACACAAGAAGTTCCCACTGTACCAAATGGAGAGCAAGCACAGGTGGGTGTCCATATCCAAGCGTTGGAGGGTGATACAAAAAGAGTGCAAGAAGTTTTTGCCACCCTTGAGAGCATCGAGGGACATTCCGTAAGCAGCCTCGGCATCAAAGACATTGTACACATGTGTCCATCTTCGTTTCCATTGTGCTTGCATGTCCCATTTGCCCATATGCTTGCATGGCCGTTTGCCCATATGCTTGAATGCTATTCATTTGGCATTTCAATCTTTGAAGGCATTCAAGGCCCAGCATGTCAAATCCTTCAACCTCATCCATTATTGGATGGCCATCAACGGGGACGAGAAGTTCAAGGATATATATGCCACCCTCAAGGCGCGTGGAGGGAAGGCAGCCGTCGAGGATCATGGTGAGAGAGAGACACCACGGCCGCGAGGGAAGACCAACTCCAAGAAAGAGGAGAAGCGTGATGCGGTGTCGATTGCCTTGCGTGCCACTTTGGAAGGCATGATGAGCAAGAAGGACACAAGGGAGGAGAAGCGACGACAAGACAAAGAAGAGCAAATGAAGGCCTTCATGGAGATCCAAAGGAGGAGGCTTGAGCTTGACGTGGAGAAGCAAGAAAAGAAGCTCGAGATGGAGGTGGAGAAGCAAAGGAAGATGCTCGAGATCGAGGCCACCGATACAAATACCAAGGCAAAAGAATTGGCGCTCGCTGATACGTCCATTTTGCATCATGATTTATTATTGATATTTGTGTCATTATTGTCCATTATTCTCTGCTATCACATAATTCTTATATCTTTCTTTCTGAATATGCAAGGTACATCACAAAGAGGGAAATATCTGGAAATTGGAATTCTGGACCGGAAAACCGAGAAGAAGTCAGAAAAATCACCAGACTCCAAATGACCTGAAATTCAATGGAGAATTTTTGTGGAATATTTGTGAATTTTTGGAGCAAAAATATACCGGAGGGGAGCCACAGGTTGGCCACAAGACAACAGGGCGCGGCCCCCCTAGGGACGCGCCCTGATGGCTTGTGGGCCACCTGCTGGCCTCCCGGCGTCGATCTTCTCCTATATGAAGCGTTTTACTCTAGAAAAAAATCATAAGCAACCTTTCGGGACGAAACGCCGCCGCCTAGAGGCGGAAACCTGGGTAGAGGCACTTTTGCCCTCCGGCAGTCAGATTCTGCTGGGGGAATTCTTCTCCGGGAGGGGGAGATCGAGGCCATCGTCATCACCAACGCTTCCTCCTTCGTGGGAGGACCAATCCTCATCAACCTCAGCACCAGCACCATCTCATCTCCAACCCTAGTCCATCTCTTGTATTCAATCTTTGTCTCAAAACCTCAGATTGGTACCTGTGGGTTACTGATGTCTACTACGCAAATTTATTCTTGTAGACTCGTGTTGGGCCTCCAAGCGCATAGTTTTATAGGACAGTAGCAATTTTCCCTCAAGTGGGTGACCTAAGGTTTATCAATCCGTGGGAGGTGTAGGATGAAGATGGTCTCTCTCAAACAACCCTGCAATCAAATACAAGAAATCTCTTGTGTCCCCAACACACCCAATACAATGGCAAATTGTATAGGTGCACTAGTTCGGCGAAGAGATGGTGATACAAGTATAGTAATGATAGTAGATATTGATTTTTGTAATCTGAAAATATAAAAACAGCAAGGTAGCAAGTAACAAAAGTGAGCACAAACGGTGTTGCAATGCTTGAAAACAAGGCCTACAGTCCGTACTTTCGCTAGTGCAATCTCTCAACAATGCTAATATAATTGGATCACATAACCATCCCTCAACATGCAACGAATAATCACTCCAAAGTTCTTATCTAGCGGAGAGCATAAGAAGAAATTGTTTGTAGAGTACGAAACCACCTTAAAGTTATCCTTTCCGATCGATCTATCCAAGAGTTCGTACTAAAATAACCAAGTTATCCTTTCCGATCAATCTATCTAAGAGTTCGTACTAGAATAACACCATATGATACGCATCAACCAACTCTAATGTCACCTAGATACTCCAATGTCACCACAAGTATCCATGAGTTAATTATACGATACGCATCAAACAATTTTCAGATTCATAACACTCAATCCAACACAAAGAACCTCAAAGAGTGCCCCAAGATTTCTACCAGAGAAGCTAGGACAAGAACGTGCAATCAACCCCTATGCATAGATTCCCAAGGTCATCGGAATCCGCAAGTTGACGCCATAACATATATCAAGTGAATCACTTGAATACCCCAATGTCACTATGGGTATCCGCATGCAAGACATACATCAAGTGCTCTCAAATCCATAAAAGTATTCAATCCGATAACAACAAAATCTCAAAGGGAAAACTCAATTCATCATAACAAGATAGAGAGGGGAAAACACCATGTGATCCAACTATATTAACAAAGCCCGTGATACATCAAGATCGTGCCATCTCAAGAACACGAGAGAGAGAGATTGAACACATTGCTACTGGTACAAACCGTCAGCCCCGAGGGTGGACTACTCCCTCCTCCTCATGGACTCCACCGGGATGATGAAGATGTCCACCGGAGATGATCTACCCTCTCCGACAGGGTACTGTTTTCTCTCCAGATTGGTTTTTTGTCGATAAGGAGAGTTGCGGCGGAAGAACGGAGAGTCTAGGGTTATTTCTGATGGTTTCTATATTTATAGGAATTTTTGGCGTTGGTTTCACGCGGAGATGGGCCACGAGGCGGGCACGCTCCACCAGGGCGCGGGTAGGGGCCTGGCGCGCCCTGGTGGAGGGTGGCCACCTCGTGACTCTTCTGGCCCTCCCACGAAGCGTCGAAGGCCTCTTTTGTTCCAAAAAAAATCATCAAAAATTTTCGGGCGATTCCGAGAACTTTCATTTTCTGCACAAAAAACAACACCACGGTAGTTCTGCTGAAAACAGCGTCAGTCTGGGTTAGTTCTAAATAAATCATATAAAGTGCATGAAAACCATATAAAAGTATTGTAAACATAGGTGAATATGGCATGAATACTTCATAAATTATAGATACGTTGGAGACGTATCAGTTGCTAGTTGTGTTGATTACATCTTGTAGTTGATGCTTGTTGGATTACTTGGTGAAAGATATTATGTTTAGATCCTTAATCATTATTACTATACCTCTGAAATTGAACATGTTGATGAGGTGTGAGTAGTTTTTATTGTCCCCGAGGACATGGGAGAAGTCTTGTTATAAGTAATCATGTAAAGTTGGTATTCGTTTGATATTTTGATGATATGTATGTTGAACTTCTCTTAGTGGTGTCATGTGAACGTCGACTACATGACACTTCACCATGATATGGGCCTAAGGGAAGTCATTGTGGAGTAACAAGTAGATGATAGGTTGCGAGAGTGATAAAAACTTAAACCCCAGTTTATGCGTTGCTTCATAAGGGGTTGATTTGGATCCACACGTTTCATGCTATGGTTAGATTTATCTTAATTCTTCTTTCGTAGTTGCGGATGCTTGCGAGAGTGTAACATCCCAAATTTTCAGTTTGGAATGTTTTACAATTATAGTTAAGCATCTATGCATTTTGATTTAAATGAATGTGGCAATTAAATTTTCATTTTCTTTATTTGATTTTTTATTGGCATTTGAATTTTATTCATAAATTCCTGATAAAATAATTTGATAGAAAAAGTATGAGAGGAGGTAACATGACACCCCAAAAGTCAGAAGAAAATAATGCCAGTATATTTGAAAGTCAAATTTGGTTTTATTTGGAATTTTTAAAAAATAATGTTTTTTTTAAGTTTTTATTTGGCCTCTACAAAAATGTTCACGCTTTAGGATTTACTTTTCTGATCGTTTTTTTATATAATACCCTATACTTTATTTTTCTTAATATATACTTCTTCCCGTTTTATTTCTGTATAAAAAGAAAAAAATGAATTTATATAAAAAAAAGCAACGACCAGCCCAGCCCAGGCAACGAGGCCAGCCAAGCCAGCGTGCAACTCACGCACGCATGTACCTTGCCAGCCCCAGGCGTACTTACGCCTTGGTTTCTTACAAAAAAAACGGGACAGCGCACGAGCGCTAAGCTCGAAACGGCCAGTGCCCGCTCGCCCAGCAGGCCGAGCCCGCTAGCGACGCTAGCCCCGCACGCACGCACGGGCACCGCAGCACGCTCGCCCGATCTCTCTCTCACGCACGCTCGTGTCTCTCTCCCTCCTGACCACCTGGACCCACCATCTTCTTCCTTCTCCCCACGAAACAGAACAGGTTCTGTTTGTACACGGGAACGACTTCGATTCAAACTTTTTCAAAATCCTATCTATCTCTAGTGAACCCCTGCCCCAAGCATCATGTCCTATAAATACCCATGACTTCCCTCGACCGATTCCTCCAAACCACAACGCCCGAAATCATCTATACTCGAAGCTCTCGCCGTTTGGATCTCGCCGCAGAAGCTGCGGTTCATCGTCGGATTCCGAAGTCGGTGAGCCATCCCGAGCCTTTCTTTTCTGTAGTTCGACTTCTCTCGATCCCTAGATTGTTTTGACAAGGTCTCGTCTCTCCTCTTCATCTACAGCGACCGCCCCGAGCTCGCAACGCCGCCGTAGTTCACGGAGTTCACCTTGACGCCCCGCTCGCTTCGATCATCACTATTGAATTCATGCTCCAGCCAACTCATCCAAAAGTCCGAACTGATGGAGGGAGGCGGGCAATATATTTCAACACTCCCCCTCACGTCTAGGCTATTTTAGTCCTTAGACGTGCTATCGATGTAGGCCGCAGAATCGTTTATTTTTAATACTGCGTTGGCAGGGTCTTGAACTCAAGACCTCTTGGCTCGGATACCATATTGAATTCATGCACCAGCCAACTCATCCAAAAGTCCGAACTGATGGAGGGAGGCGGGCAATATATTTCAACAATCACCAACCTTCACCTTCAGCAAAAATCGATCGCCCCCGACCTCCCACATCCGTTGGACAACATCGTCGACGCCGTTGATCGCCAGAGCCGCCGCACCACCGCCATCTACTTCCCTGCCCACCTCCCGTTTCTTCTTTGTAAGCAACGAGAGCTCTCCCTCTATTCGTCTGTTGTTTTTTTTAGATTGAATCGTTATCAAGATCGGTTTTTTTTCCGGTTCAGGTCGAACCGACTCGCGGTTTTCTTTTTAGTTAGATTTTATTCCCGAACCGTTAAGTAGAGGCCGTCCACTTTTTAGCACCGCAGCAAACACCCAACAGCCATCCAGAGCTCGCCACTTGCATCTGTCCGAAATTTAACGTTTTGAGTAAAAATCCCGTTTCAGATTAGATCTCAGATTTGTTTTTTTGTATCTTTAATTCTATAACTCCAATTTCGATGATTCTTTTTGCTACGGATTCAGAAAAATCACATCTATCACGTGGATCCAACAAAAAAATATTTTTGAACTTTTAAATTTTGAGTTTAAACAGATTTGTATTAAACACTAATTTAGGTATAACTTTTATTTAAAAATAGGTTTTTGAGAAATTCTTTTTGCTACAGTTTTCTGCATGTTATATGTATCCACAGAACTAATAAAAATATTTTTTGTTTTTATAAATACTGAATCTGGACAGATTTGAATTCTATCTTAAATAGGCCATAACTTTTGTTTTATAAAACCTTTTTAAGTGATTATTTTTGCTAATTAAAAATAATAGCAAATACTTTCTGTTAAAATAAAATTTTATATTACTTTCCTCTGTTAAAAATAGTTTCTGTCCAGAAAGTTGTTTTGCCAATTTCTTTGAGTTTCCAATTTTTTCTTTTGATGTTGTTTTGCATATGATCTTGTTTGCTTGATTGTGATCGTGATTGCTTATTGTATGCTCATTGTTTGTCACGCTAGATTGTCCGGAGTGCGAGGCTTGTTATCTAGAGTCACTCGAGTACGAAGATCGTCAGCAAGGCAAGTTCACATTGATCATATTTTACCTATGGTTTTTATTGCATTAGTTCAACCTCCTCCACCATTGCATGCAAAGTAGGTACTTGGAAACTTGGTTCTTGAGTAGTGTCATGTGGTAGGCAGCCATAAACCCTTTGTTACTTTGGCCCCGGCAAAGTTATTTTTATTTTGCTATGCTTTTAGTAGACGGGGTTTGGTTGAGTGTTTACCATGAGAGTTGTGAGAATTAATTGATGATCAAGACCTCAAGACTTCAAGATATTATTTTCAAGACCTCATGATGCAATATACCTCTGGGTGGATGTTGGTTTAACAACGCCCTGGAGAAACCAGTGGTTAGCCTAGGTGATGCTGGAGAAGCGCCAGTATTCACGCGGAAAGGTCCACCCAGGCACAAAGAGATGGATGGATACTTCAAGACCCGAGGCTTACCTGCACAGCCACAAGCCATTACGGGCTCTGGCTTGGTTGGACATCGTGGTGACTCTGGACGGGCGGTGCTACGAGATGTAGAAGAACGGTACGATTGGATGGGCACCGACAGTGCCTCAGAGGAACCCTTTGGAAGACCATGTTTTGATCATCCGGTTCTCAAACACCCTGCAGTGCGAGGACTTCAACGGAGGCGATCAAATCTTGTGGGGAACGTGTGCAAAACTCTGCAGAGTACCAAACCTAATCGATTAGCCGTGTCCACGGTCATGGACAACTTGAGCCAAAGGAACTGAAACTATCAGGAACTCTCAACACAAATAATATCAATGATGTGGGAATTATTGTTAACTTGGGTATGAGAAATGGTTGGTGGAACCTTCTCATTAACAACCAACATTGTAGTAATAATTTTTGCTTTGCCCCTCTCTTGTTGTAGGAAAAATTTGCTTTACGCAAAACTCAAACTTTCAGCCCCACCTGCCATATATACATATAGTATAGATGATTATTTTTCACCCCCTCTCTTTTGTGACTTGCCGGCATATTCAATATGCTGACCTACACGGCTGCAACGTCTTATGTTGCAGATATTTTTCTACGACGAATAAGAGTACGATTCCGGGTTACGGTCTACACTCAACCTGCCGTTGGTGTTTATTTGGGACTCCACTCCCGTTGACTGTTTCCGCTGAGATTTTGAGGTATATATTAGATTTAAGTTATTACATGTGATTGCTCTTTGATATATACATTGATGTACTGTGTGTGCCATCATATTGATCCAGGGATGGCACAGAACACACAGAGGCTTGACTCGTTTTGAGTCAGGACGCTATAGAGAGGGGGTAATCATAAGTAGGTTGTTAGTTTAATTAAGAAAAACACCTTAGCACCGGTCCACCCACAGATCAAATTATCAAAGTAGCGAATGCGAATCAACTCAACATGATGAAAGTGACTAGACAGAAATTCCCATGTGTCCTCGGGAGCGCTTGCTTGATATAAGAGTACTTTCCGGCCTGTCCTTTGCTATAAAAAGGATTGGGCTACCTTGTGGCACACTTGTTACTATTGTTACTTGTCACTTGTTACGAATTATCTTGCTACAAAACTATCAACTATTGTTACTCACAGCACTTGTAGAGAATACCTTGCAAAAAACTGCTTATCATTTCCTTGTGCTCCTCGTTGGGTTCGACACTCTTACTTATCGAAAGAACTATGATTGATCTCCTATACTTGTGAGTCATCAATACCTTTTTATGGCGTCGTTGCCGGGGAGTGAAGCGCCTTTGGTAAGTGGAAATTGGTAAGGAAACATTTTTTGTACATGCTGAAATTTACTGCTGCTTGTCACAATGAACGGTCACCCTTTGACTGGCTTGTTCGGGGCATCTTTGCCCCGAGCAGTAGAGGAGGAAATTGTTCCTCAACCTACTCAGCCTACTGAAAATATTTATTATGAGATTCCTTCGGGTATGCTTGAAAAACTATTATCTAATCCATATGATGGTACGACTCATCCTGATCACCACTTGATATTTGTCGATGAGTTCTGTGGATTGTTTCAGCTTGCAAGTTTGTCTAGAGATGAGAAGTTAAGAAGAAAGTTTTCCCTTTATCTTTGGAGGGAAAGGCATTGAGGTGGTATAGGCTATTGGATAATATTGGATCATGGAACTGGAATCGCTTGAAGCTGGATTTCATCAGAAGTTTTATCCTATGCATCTAGTTCACCGTGATCGTAACTATATATATAATTTCTGGCCTTGTGAAGGATAATGCATCACTCAAGCTTGGGGGAGGCTTACATCTATGATGCACACTTGCCCCAACCATGAGCTCTCAAGGAAAATGATTATACAAAATTTTTATGCTCGGCTTTCTAATGATGATGGATTACTACCGGACTCTTCTTCTACTGGCTCATATATAAATAAAACTATTGAATTCAGATGGGATCTTCTTAAAAGAATTAAACACAACTCTTAAGATTGGGAACTTGACGAAGGTAAGGAGTCAGGTATAAAGGTTCAATTTGATTGTGTTAGAACTTACATGGAAACCGATGCTTTTCGTGAGTTTAGCAACAAATATGGTCTTGACTCTGAGATAGTAGCTTCTTTCTGTGAATCATTTGCTACTCATGTTGATCTCCCTAAAGAGAAGTGGTTTAAATATCATCCCCCTATTGAAAAACAAGTAGAGGAACCTGTTAAAATTGAGAAGGAAGAAATGAATATTAATCATGTTGATCCAATAGTTCCTACTGCTGATATTGAGAAACTACCTTTTCCTGTTAGGATTAAGGAACATGCTAAGGCTACAACTGTGGTTCGTAAAATTCATGATAGGACACCTACACCTTCTGAAAAAATAAATGAAGACCCTAAAATTTCTATGGTTAAAGATCTTCTAGCTGGTGATGTAAATGGGCATGTTACTTATCTAGATGGTGATCCTAGAATTGCAAAGAAAGTTCTTAATGAGCAGGATAAGCTAGACAAAAACAAACCCGTTGTAGGGATGCCTATCATCTCTGTTAAGCTCAGAGATCATTTCTATCATGGTGTATGTGATTTAGGCGCTAGCATTAGCGCTATACCCTATACCTTATATAAAGAAATCATGCATGATATAGCTCCAGCTGAAATTGAAGATATTGATGTCACTATTAAACTTGCAAATCATGATACTATTTTGCCGATTGGGATTGTTAGAGATGTTGAAGTCTTGTGTGGAAAGTTTAAGTACCCTATTGATTTCGTAGTACTTGGTTCAAAACAAGATAATTTTTGTCCCATTATATTTGGTAGACCTTTTCTGAGGACTATTGATGCTGAAATTAATTGCGTCACGGACAAGGTTAAAGTAGGTTTTGACAATGAGCCCATGAGTTTAATTTCTCCAAGTTTAATAGACAACCTCATGAGAAAGAATTACCTAGTAAATATGAATTTATTGGTCTTGCTTCTATTGTTGTACCTCCTACAGATCCATTAGAACAATATTTGCTAGATCATGAGAACGATATGCATATGAATGAAAGAAATGAAATAGATGAAATATTCCTCAATCAAGCACCTTCCCTCAAACACAACTTGCCTATCGAAATTTTAGGGGACCCCCCTCCACCCAAGGGAGATCCCGTGTTTGGGTTAAATACATTACCGGATACTTTGAAATATGCTTATCTCGGTGAAAAGAGGATATATCCTGTTATTATCACTGCTAACCTTTCAGAGCATGAAGAAAGGAGATTACTCCAAACTTTGAAGAAGCACAGGGCCGCTATCGGATATACTCTCGATGATCTTAAGGCAATAAGCCCCACTCTATGTTAGCACAAGATCAATATGGAACCAGATGCTAAACCAGTTGTTGATCACCAACGCCATCTCAATGCTAAGATGAAAGAGGTGGTAAGAACTGAGATATTAAAACTTCTGGAAGTAGGTATAATTTATCCTATTGCTGATAGTAGATGGGTAAGTCCTATTCATTGTGTTCCTAAGAAAGGCGGTATAACTGTCGTCCCTAATGATAAAAATGAACTCATTCCACAAAGAATCGTAACTGGTTATAGGATGGTGATTGATTTCAAGAAATTAAATAAAGCTACTAGAAAAGATCATTATCCTTTGCCTTTTATTGATCAAATGCTAGAGAGATTATCTAAGCACACACATTTTTGTTTTCTGGATGGATACTCTGGTTTCTCTCAAATACCCGTGTCAAAGGAAGATAAAGAGAAAACTACCTTTACTTGTCCTTTCGGAACTTATGCTTATAAACATATGCCTTTTGGTTTATGCAATGCACCTGCTACCTTTCAAAGATGTATGACTGCTATATTCTCTGACTTTTGTGAAAATATTGTTGAGGTATTCATGGATGATTATTCCGTTTACGGAACTTCTTTTGATGATTGCTTAAGCAACCTTGATCGAGTTTTGCAGAGATGCGAGGAAACTAATCTTGTGTCGAATTGGGTGAAGTGCCACCTTATGGTGAATGAAGGTATAGTGCTTGGGCATAAGATTTCTGAGCGAGGTATTGAAGTAGACAAGGCTAAAGTTGATGCAATTGAGTAGATGCCATGCACAAAAGATATTAAAGGTATAAGAAGCTTTCTTGGTCATGCTGGTTTCTATAGGCGTTTCATCAAAGATTTTTCAAAGATTTCTAGGCCACTAACTAATGTTCTTCACAAAGATATTCCTTTTGTTTTTTATGATGATTGTGTAGAAGCTTTTGAAGTACTAAAAAAGGCTTTGATTTCTGCACCTATTGTTCAACCACCTGATTGGAATCTGCCATTTGAAATCATGTGCGATGCTTGTGATTATGCTGTTGGTGCTATTCTAGGGCAAAGAGTAGACAAGAAATTGAATGTCATCCACTATGCTAGTAAAACTCTAGACTCTGACCAAAGGAATTATTCTACCACTGAGAAGGAATTTTTAGCAGTTGCTTTTGCATGTGATAGGTTTAGACCTTACATTGTTGATTCTAAAGTAACTATTCACACTGATCATGCTGCTATTAAATACTTAATGGAAAAGAAAGATCCTAAAGCTAGATTAATTAGGTGGGTGCTTTTACTTCAAGAGTTTGATTTGCACATTGTCGATAGAAAGGGAGCTGAAAACCCAGTAGCAGATAACTTGTGTAGGATGAAAAATGTTCTTGATGACTCACTTCCTATTGATGATAATTTTCCTAATGAGCAACTTGCTGCTATAAATACTTCACGTAGTGCTCCATGGTATGTTGATTATACAACTTACATTGTTGCAAAATATATCCCACCTAGTTTCACTTATCAACAAAAGAAAAAATTCTTCTATGATTTACGACATTACTTCTGGGATGACCCGCATCTTTATAAAGAGGGAGTAGACGGTGTTATTAGACGTTGTGTACCTGAGTATGAGTAGGAACAGATTCTAAGGAAGTGTCATTCCGAGGCCTACGTAGGACACCATGCTGGTGACAGAACTGCACACAAGGTATTACAATCAGGTTTCTATTGGCCTACTCTTTTTAAAGATGCTCGTAAGTAGGTCCTTTCATGTAATGAATGCCAAAGAGTTGGTAATATTGGTAAACATCAGGAAATGCCTATGAACTATTCACTTGCTAATGAACCATTTGATGTCTGGGGGTTTGACTTTATTGGGCCTTTTCCTTCCTCTACTGGGTATACTCACATTCTAGTTGCTGTTGATTACGTTACTAAGTGGGTAGAAGCTATTCCAACTAGTAGTGCTGATCATAACACTTCTAGTAAAATGCTTAAATACATTATCTTTCCGAGGTTTGAAGTCCCTAGATACTTGATGACTGATGGTGGTTCACATTTTATTCATGGTGCTTTCCGTAAACTTCTAGCTAAATATGATGCTAACCATAGAATTGCATCACCCTATCATCCTCGGTCTAGTGGTCAAGTTGAGTTTAGTAATCGAGAAATAAAATTAATCCTACAAAAGATTGTCAATAGATCTAGGAAGAATTGGTCTAAAAAACTAGATGATGCTCTTTGGGCCTATAGAACTGCTTATAAGAATCCCATGGGTATGTCTCCATATAAAATGGTCTATGCAAAGGCTTGTCATTTACCTCTTGAGTTAGAACATAAAGCTTATTGGGCAATTAAAGTACTTAACTATGACTTTAAACTTGCTGGTGAAAAGTGGTTATTTGATACTATCTCAGTAGATGAATGGAGGACACAAGCCTATGAAAATGCTAAGTTGTTTAAAGGGAAGGTTAAGAGATGGCATGATAAGAGAATTCAAAAGCGAGAATTTAATGTAGGAGACCTAGTGATTTTGTACAACTCTCGTTTCAGATTTTTTGCAGGAAAACTCCTCTCAAAATGGGAAGGCCCATATGTTGTCGAGGAGGTTTATCGCTCCGGTGCCATAAAAATCAGCAACTTCGAAGGCAAAAACCCAAGAATGGAGAGAGATTCGTCATCGGAGATACCACTTGAGGTGTCATTCGAGGAGACCGTTGCGTGTCCGCGGCGGTCGGATGCTAGAGGGAGAGATGTGGCGGCGGCGGCCGGGGGGTAGGAGGGGTGGTGGGGGGAGGGGAGAGGGCAAATGTGACCCTTCGAGGTGGGGAGGCAGATATTTCGGCGGTCGGCAATTTTTTTTGCTCATTGCAGGGAAACTTGGCGCGCAAAGATTCATCAGACACGGTGTTTCAGTTTTATCATGTGCGATTCTATAGAACATACAAAATTTTGGCCCTCCCCACGTATTCCCTGGTTATAGTGCACATACACGTCATTGCATAATTTAACATCAACTGCTAACTTGGGTATACAAATTAGTGGTCACAGAGCTCACAGTTACTAAACCGAGCAAGTTCACTAAATAATCAAGCTGCTTGAACTAGACATAGCTCTAACAAAAGACCAGCTCTCTTAACAAAGGCTATTGGTACTACACATAATTTTAACAAAGACGCCGACGAGCCGCCGCCCTCTGCCTTGCCGATGTTCGATGAGATGTCGACGACTTGTCTGGGTGACATTCCGTCGGTGCTGGACTCCGCGTCCCCCAGGCTAAATTTGACCGCGGCTACGTCCTCGTCCTCGGCATTGCCCTCGTCATCGGCATCACCCTCATCATTGTAGTACTCATAGTAGTGTAGCCGTCAGAGCTCTCGTTGGTACTCCACCGCCGATTCCTCGACAGACAGGCGATTCTCGACCTTCTTCTAAGCCATGTGCAACTCCTCCCAGCGCTCGACGCTCTCGGACGGCTCCCGCATCTCCAGCTCTCGCTCGAAGATCTCGTGGGGAAGGGGCTACATGGCCTCCGCCGCCGCATCATCGGCATGCATCTCGGCATCCGCAGCAGCCGCCTCTTCGGACGTGTGGTGCATCCTGGATTCCAACAAAGCCCGGAGTATCTTGGCCTGGATGGCCTCGACCCGGGCCAGGGCGGCCTCCGCGGCACGGCACGCGGCTCGAGCGCTCTTGGCGTTTGCAGCTGCCGTCGCAGCAGCTGCAGCAGCCTTCTCCGCGGCTACAAACGCCCTTTCGGCCACCGCAGAGGCCCTGTCGGCCGCCGCAGAGGCCCTTTCGGTGGATGCGGTCGCGCTTAAGGCAGAAGAGGCTGCGCTCTCGGCCGAGGCGGTCGCGCTCGGGGCCGAGGGGGCGGTCGTACGCACCCTTACGAAGCGTTCCCACGGCGTCATTCTTTGCAGAAAGGGTTTGTTGGGGAATGGGGATCGAGGGTGAACATAATCCGAGCTAGACGAAGCCGACGAAGCTTCCCTCGTAAGCCTTAAATAGATCCGTGAATTTTCATCACAAACGGTTCCTATATGCAGTTTACTTTTTGTATTGAATTGTAAAACTATTTTGGGGTACATCGGTAACGGATATTGTTTTAATTGTAAGGAAAAGATCCCTACTGTGACAATGCACGAATGGCATCCTAAAATGTGGAAATATTTGGGGTTCATTTGGCATTTTTATACATTAAGTTAGTTTCTAGAAATTTAAAGGCCATCATTCATAATTGAAACACATGAACATGCAAGATGAAGCAAAAACTGCTAGAAAACATATTTATGTACTACTTGCTTCCCTATATATGCCACGTGCAATAAATTTTAAAGAGTTCCAAACATCTTGAATAATGTTTTGGACACACGCATTAGGAAACTAGGTTTTTAAATTCAAAAAATGAAAAAAATGCTCGGAAGTACATGAAAATCTGCATGATTTCCCGACATGGGACCAAGATGTCATGATTAAAGTAACAGCTTGTTCGAGATAAGCTTTGACACATGCCTCTCACAAACTGGAGCATCACAGGAAGGGTCATGGTTCTGAGAGGGAACATATATAGAGCCTTGTGTGATGACAAACCGCCAATCGTTGCCTCATTCGGCCTGATTTTTTTTCATCGTTACAATGTATGAATACGATCGGCATCCTAAATTTGAAGGAGTTCCGAACATATTGAGTAACGATTTGGACACAAGCATTGGGAATCTAGGTTTTAAAATTCAAAGGATGAAAAAATGCTATGAAGTACATGAAAATATGCAAGATTTCCCGACCTGGGGCCAAATGTCGTGCTCAATGGATGTCTTGTTCTAGAAAATCTCTGATTCATGTGTCATCTTTGGACCATCCTGCAATAGTAAGCTTTGACACATGTCAAGCTGGCAATGGTTAATCATTACCCGCATCCCCATGGGTAATTACTCTATTAGGGCACGCGGAAGTGCCAGCTTGAATGCCCATGGGGAAGCTGGTGGGTCAAATACCTTACCCAGCGTGCAGGGCGGGGATGGGGATGGGATAGCTAATACCCGCCTTACCCATAAAGTACTTAAATGTGGGCTCTGAAATTACTAGACCCCGCGTAATTTGAGCCCTCAGTCACCCAAATTTCCAGACGTTCCACCCCTTTGGCTCAAAAATCCCTAAGAAATCCCAAACCTAACCACAACATATTGTTTACCGCATTGAAATACTATATATTTCTACCAAAACACTACCAAAGGTTGTTCTTAAATGCATGTGTGGGTTTCCCCACGGGGATAAAGAACTCGGTGGGTACATCGATGGTAAACTTTTTATCCCCACGCACGGGTACAGAGTCTAGGACGGGGGATTGACGGGCGGTGATGGGGACAGGGATGGGACTCCAATACCCGCCTGAGTAATCCCCATTACCAGCTTGAGACACACGCCTCTCACAAACCGGAGCATCACATGAAGACGCGTGGTTCCGAGAGGGAACATGGGGCCTTGTGTTATGAGCAACCACCAATCGTTGTCTCATTCTCGGCCTAGTTTTTTTTCATCGTTACAATGCACGAATACGCCCGACATCCGAAAATTTGAAAATTTTCGGCGTTCTCTTGGCATTTTTATACATTAAGTTAGTTTATAGAAATTTAATGGCCATAGTTCAAAACTGAAACACACGAACATGCAAGGTGAAGAAAAAACTGCTTGAAAAACCATATATGCATACTACTTGCTTCTGTACATAAGCCCCATGCTATAAATTTGAAGGATTTCCAAACATATTGAGTAACGGTTTGGACACAAGCATTGAGAATCTACTAGGTTACTAAATTCAAAAAAGAAAAATAAAATGCTTTGAAGTAGTACATGCAAATCTACATGATTTCCCGACATGTGGCCAAGATGTCGTTGTTAAAGTACTAGACTTGTTTCCGTAACACAAATGGTACGCATGCATTACATTTGGATAGAATATGTAAATATTTGGCAAACAAACGGGTCCTACATGATTGGCACTATGTTTCGCGTTTCGAGTTTTGAAAGGCAATGGTCATGCATTGGGAACCGTCAGTGATGTTAAGTCACACGTGATCGTTGACTAGGAAATCATGTGCAATGACTGAGCAAGAATTCCAGCGGCCGGCGCGTCATCCCTCCGTTTTTTTGCTGGCGTCGATCAAGATTCTAGCCGCCTATAAATGCTGCCCGTCGAGACATCATCCTGCCTGCATTCTCTCGTCTCTCTCCCACCCCTCGCACAAAACTCTGCCATGGTGCGGCCGGTCTGTGCACAAGCAGAGGAGGAGGCACCACCCCACGAGGACAGGGCGAAATGCAGTGACAAGGAGGACCCCTTCACGCCCCCATACGATGTCGCACCAGACCCCCAACTGAAGATTGGTTTTGGGGCCAGTACAATCTGGCTTTCTGGAAGGCGCTGCCGCCGGCGGAGAGAGCCAAGCAGGTGGCGTTCAAGAAGGAGGGGGCTCAGGAGTGTGCCAGGATCTCGCGGCCTGGAATGCCCTTAGTGCCGCATCGGAAAAGGAGGAGCTGGAGCTTTGGCGGCGGGCGCGTTGACGAGCGGTGGAGGTGTACGAAGACGGCCGGTACCACGCAATGAAAGCCAAAGGCGCTAGGCGCCTCACCGCTGCGTGGGCATGGGATGATAAGCTTGAGCGTGCAACCGCCAAAGAGCTCTGGTGGTCACCCAGTGAAATGTCCTGCATGGTCGCGCGCCTCCGCTAGCAAGAGGCTGATTGACACGTCGAGTGCTACGAGGCAGAGGAGGCGGCGAACTCCCTCCTCGTTGGGAAGCCACCGCGCATCAGGAAGCTGCTGGCGAGAGGCTGCCGCTTTACTGCTCCCCGACCAAGGACAGGTTATTATTAGTTTAGTTTTTATTCATTGTACGTATTAGTTAAGTACTATCATCACGTATATGTGATGATATATGTATGATGCCTGCAATGAGCTATTGAACAATTAATATATATATTATTAGTTTCACATTTCTATCTGTTTTCATAGTGATTTTCTGGCTCTAGCTATTAGCCTTTTACACATATTGAAACATAACAATAGAACATAAATCATTCACACATCGAAACATATCAATATTATGATTGTTGTCCAGTCATTGGGATCGACATTAAAATTATTCAACAAAATAAAACGCGTCCATGACTACCACCCTAACCTACGGAAGCTCTTGGCTATGCCTGAACTCGGTCAGGCGTTCGTCGATGCGGTTTACACGCTCGCGGTATAGCTGGAGCGCGATCAAGAGCTCCAAGCTGCCTATTTCGTCGGAGATTACCATCTCGAGGATGCAATGGCCATTTTCTTCTACCACTCCCCGCTGGACACCTGGGCCAAGGAGGCGCTCGACCCTACCGACCAGCCCGTTGGCATCGAGGGGGGCAAGGACAAGGCGAACGGCGTGACCCATGCGAACGGCGCGAGCTGCGTCTGGTGCAAGTACGTTGCGGCCGGGCTCTGGTGCAAGTACGGCGCAGACGGCCTCTACCTATTCCTGGCGAGAAATCGGGCTACTGACATGCCTTGGACATAGCTGCAATGTCATCTCGGGTGGGATAGCAGGCAAGCAGGGATGGAACCGCTCTTGCTCTACCGCGCGCCGCGCCTCTCGCTCTACGGCCCTCCATCGGTCCTGCTGTGCGGCGCGCCTTGACCTCTCGGCGCAGATGCGCATGTTTTGCTCTTTGGAGCACCACCGATGATCTTCTTGTGCGGCGCGCTGCAGCCTCTCGGCAGTGAGGCGGCTATCTTGCTCAGCTGCGCTGCCGCGCCCTATGCCAAGGGTCTGCTCAACCCTTGTGATGACGCACATCACAGCGTTGTCCGGCGCGTCGCCGGACACGCCATCAGCCTCGACAGGCCGCTGCGCCTGCACCAGACCATTTTCATCGTCGAGGAGGTTGATGGCAGAGGCGGTGCTTGGTAGGGTTGGCATGCTTGGTAGATGGTCTAGGATGCACTAGGTGTGTGCATCTGCGTGTATCGCGCGTCAGCTCTTATGCTCATTCGCTTCTGGAGGGAAACCGAAGGGGAAGCTTGCGCAGGAACATGCGTGGTTCCGCGCGGGAACGTGGCCAAAAGAAACGCCTGTGCGGTGACGAAGCGTGCACTGGAATCCTCGGGCGAAAACGCGGTGACAAGACATGAGAGAGGAAGAAGAGGTGATACGCAGTCAGATGGGTAATAATAATAAAACGTCTGCGATATTAATACGGGCAAACGGCACTTCCCTACGTACCGTCGGTAACGATTTCATCAATCGCTGACAATTGTTTGGCAGCAACCGTCTGCCAACACACACAACTTGTCCAAATGAATCGTTTCGGTTACTATTGGTCTTCCCACCCAATTTTGTAGAATGAACCGTTTTCTATGTATCGCACACAACTTCTTATGCTAACCCGTTTGTGTTCTGCTGGATCAGCGCAAACAGTTTATGCGAGTGAACTATATGCCGTACTTCGCACACGTAGGTAGTTTTGTTAACTATTTCTGTTATCTTCGCTAATCACAAATGGTTCATAAGAACAAACTGTCTGCCATAGATCGCACACGTAACTATTTTCTGAATCGTATTTGATGGATCCACCATCGCACACAGTTTGTGTCATTGGCTACAGAGCTTGAACTATACTGTTTGTGATGTCTCGATCGCACACGGTTTCGTCGAAGGGTCTCTGATTGTTGTATCGTCTTTGGAACATCCTGCCGTAGTGCTTGTAAAATGGATTGGGCTATCTTGTCCCATGAACTGTCACCCTTTGAATGGCTTGTTCGGGGAATCTTCGCCCCGAGCAGAAGAGGAGGAAATTGTTCCTCGACCTACTAAACCTACTGAAAATATTTTATGAGATTCCTTCGGGTATGCTTGAAAAACTATTATCTAATCCATATGATGGTTTGACTCATCCTGATTACCATTTGATATTCGTCGATGAGGTTTGTGGATTATGTCAGCTTGCAGGCTTGTCTAGGGACAAAGTTAAGAAGAAAGATTTCCCTTTATCTTTGGAGGGAAAGGCATTGATGTGGTATAGGCTATTGGATAATATTGAATCATGGAACTGGAATCACTTGAAGTGGAATTTCATCAGAAGTTTTATCCTATGCATCTAGTCCACAATGATCAAAACTATATATATAATTTCTGGCCTTGTGAAGGAGAAAGCATCGCTCAAGCTTGGGGGAGGCTTAAATCTATGATGCACACCTGCCCCAACCATGATTTCTCAAGAAAAATTATGATGGAAATTTTTATGCTCGGCTTTCTTATGATGATCAAGTACTACTCGATTCTTCTTCTACCGGCTCCTTCATGAATAGGACTATTGAATTCCAATGGGATCTTCTGGAAAGAATTAAACGCAACTCTGAAGATTGGGAACTCGACAAAGGTAAAGAGTCAGGTATAAAGCTTCAATTAGATTGTGTTAGAACTTACATTGAAACCGATACTTTCCGTAAGTTTAGCAACAAATATGGCCTTGACTCTGAGATAGTACCTTCTTTCTGTGAATCATTTGCTACTCATGTTGATCTTCCTAAGGAGAAGTGGTTTAAATATCATCCCCGTATCGAAAAACAAGTAGAGGAACCTATTAAAATTGAGAAGGAAGAAATAATTGTTAGCCACGTTGATCCAATAGTTCCTACTGCTTACATTGAGAAACCACCTTTCCCTATTAGGATTAAGGAACATGCTAAGTCTACAACTGTGGTTCGTAAAAGTCACAAGAGGACACCCACACCTTCTGAACAAATAAATGTTGAGCCAAAAATTGCTATGGTTAAAGATCTTCTAGCTGATAATGTTGATGAGCATGTTATTTATCTTTGTGGCGAATCTGCTAGAATTGCAAAGAGAGTTCTTAATGAGAAGGATAAGCTAGACAAAAACAAACCAGTTGTTGGAATGCCTGATGTTTCAGTTAAAATTGGCGATCATTGTTATCATGGCTTGTGTGACCTTGGTGCTAGTATCAATGCTATACTTTCACCTTATATCAAGAAATTATGAATGACATAGCACCCTCTACGATTGAAGATATTGATGTCACTATTAAACTTGCAAACAGAGATACTAACACACCACTTGGGATTGTTAGAGATGTTGAAATCTTGTGTGGAAAAGTCAAGTACCCTACCGATTTCTTAGTACTTGGTTCAGAATAAGATAACATTTGCCCCATTATATTTGGTAGACCTTTCTTGAATACCGTTAATGCTGAAATTAATTGTGTTTCTGAGAAGGTCAAAGTAGGCTTTAATGGCGTGTTTCATGAATTTAATTTCTCCAAGTTCAATAGGTAACCTCATGAGAAGGAATCACCTACTAAGGATGAAATTATTGGTCTTGCTTCTATTGTTGTGCCTCCTACTGATCCACTAGAACAATATTTGCTAGACCTTGAGAATGATATGCGTATGAATGAAAGAAATGAAATAGATGACATATTTCTCAAACAAACACCTATCCTCAAACACAACTTGCCTGTTGACATTTTAGGGGATCCTCCTCCACCCAAGGGATATCCCGTATTTGAACTAAAGACATTAACTAATACTTTGAAATATGCTTATCTTGATGAAAAGAAGATATATCCTATTATTATCAGTGCTAACCTTTTAGAGCATGAAGAAAGAAGATTACTTGAAACTCTGAAGAAGCACAGGGCTGCTATCGGATATACTCTCGATGATCTTAAGGGCATAAGCCCTACTATATGTCAGCACAAGATCAATATGGAACAGGATGCTAAACCAGTCGTTGATCACCAACGCCGTCTCAATCCTAAGATGAAGGAGGTGGTAAGAACTGAGATATTAAAACTTCTGGAAGCAGGTATTATTTATCCTATTGCTGATAGTAGATGGGTAAGTCCTGTTCATTGTGTTCCTAAGAAAGGAGGTATAACTGTCATCCCTAATGATAAAAATGAACTCATTTCACAAGGAATTGTAACTGGTTATATGATGGTGATTGATTTCAGGAAATTAAATAAATCTACTAGAAAATATCATTATCCTTTGACTTTTATTGATCAAATGCTAGAGAGATTATCTAAGCACACACATTTTTGCTTTTTGGATGGAGACTCTGGTTTCTCTCAAATACCCGTGTCAAAAGAAGATCAAGAGAAAACTACCTTTACTTGTCATTTTGGAACTTATGCTTATAGACGTATGCCTTTTGGTCTATGTAATGCACCTGCCACCTTTCAAAGATGTATGACTGCTATATACTTTGACTTTTGTGAAAATATTGTTGAGGTATTCATGGATGATTTTTTCGTTTACGGAACTTCTTTTGATGATTGCTTGAACAACCTCGATCGAGTTGGGCAGAGATGTGAATAAACTAATCTTGTCTTGAATTGGGAGAAGTGCCACTTTATGGTGAATGAAGGGATAGCGCTTGGGCATAAGATTTCTGAGCGATGTATTGAGGTAGACAAAGCTAAAGTTGGTGCAATTGAGAAAATGCCATGCCCAAAAGATATCAAAGGTATAAGAAGTTTTCTTGGTCATGCTGGCTTCTATAGGCGTTTCATCAAAGATTTTTCAAAGATTTATAGGCTGCTAACTAATATTCTTCAAAAAGATATTCCTTTTGTTTTTGATGATGATTGTGTAGAAGCTTTTGAAGTACTAAAAAAGGCTTTGATTTCTGCACCTATTGTTCAACCACCTGATTGGAACTTACCATTTGAAATTATGTGTGATGCTAGCAATTATGTTGTTGGTGCTATTCTAGGGCAAAGAGTAGACAAGAAGTTGAATGTTATTCACTATGCTAGCAAAACTCTAGACTCTTCCCAAAGAAATTATGCCACCACCGAGAAGGAATTTTTAGAAGTTGTTTTTGCATGTGATAAGTTTAGACCTTACATTGTTGATTCCAAAGTAAATATTCACACTGATCATGCTGCTATTAAATACCTTATGGAAAAGAATGATGCTAAACCTAGACTAATTAGGTGGGTACTTTTACTTCAAAAGTTTGATTTGCACATCGTTGATAGAAAGGGAGCTGAAAACCCAGTAGCAGATAACATGTCTAGGATGGAAAATGTTCTTGATGACCCACTTCCTATTGATTATAATTTTCTTGATGAGAAACTTGCTGCTATAAATACTTCACGTAGTGCTCCATGGTATGCTGATTATGCAAATTACATTGTCGCAAAAAATATATCCCACCTAGTTTCACTTATCAACAGAAGAAAAAATTCTTCTATGATTTACGACATTACTTCTGGGATGACCCACATCTCTATAAAGAGGGGGTAGACGGTGTTATTAGATGTTGTGTACCTGAGCATGAGCAGGAACAGATTCTAAGGAAGTGCCATTCCGAGGCCTACGGAGGGCACCATGCTGGTGACAGAACTGCACACAAGGTATTACAATCTGGGTTCTATTGGCCTACTCTTTTTAAAGATGCTCGTAAGTATGTTCTTTCATGTAATGAATGTCAAAGAGTTGGTAATATTGGTAAATGCCAGGAAATGCCTATGAACTATTCACTTGCTTTTGGACCATTTGATGTTTGGGGGTTTGACTTTATGGGACCTTTTCCTTCCTCTAATGGGTATACTCATATTCTACTTGCTGTTGATTACGTTACTAAGTGGGCAGAAGAAATTTCAACTAGTAGTGCTGATCATAACACTTCTATTAAAATGCTTAAATACATTATCTTTTCGAGGTTTGGAGTCCAGATACTTAATGAATGATGGTGGTTCACATTTTATTCATGGTGCTTTCCGTAAACTTGTAGCTAAATATGATGTTAACCATAGAATTGCATCACCTTATCATCCTCAGTCTAGTGGTCAAGTTGAGTTGAGTAACCGATAAATAAAATTAATCCTACAAAGTACTGTCAAAAGATCTAGGAAGAATTGGTCTAGAAAACTAGATGATGCTCTATGGGCTTATAGAAGTGTTTATAAAAATCCCATGGGTATGTCTCCGTATAAAATAGTCTATGGAAAATCTTGTCATTTACCTCTTGAGTTAGAACATAAAGCTTATTGGGCAATTAAAGAACTTAACTATGACTTTAAACTTGCCGGTGAAAAGAGGTTATTTGATATTAGCTCACTATATGAATGGAGGACACAAGCCTATGAAAATGCTAAGTTGTTTAAAGAGAAGGTTAAGAGATGGCATGATAAGAGAATCCAAAAGCAAGAATTCAATGTAGGATACCTAGTGCTTTTGTGCAACTCTCATTTCAGATTTTTTGCAGGAAAACTCCTCTCCAAATGGGAAGGCCCATACGTTATTGAGGAGGTCTATCGCTCCGGTGCCATAAAAATTAACAACTTCGAAGGCAAAAACCCAAGAGTGATGAATGGGCAAAGAATCAAGCATTATATTTTAGGTGCACCCATCAATGAGGAAACTAATGTCATCCCAGTTATGACACCGGAAGAACACATAAAAGAGGCCTTCCGGAACACTCCAGAACCTGAAAAAGGGATAGGTACATGATATGGTAAGTAAACGGACTCCAAAAATTCCAAAATAATAATTTCTGTTGGTTTTGGTATTTTATCAAAATTCCAAAAATAAAAAGTAGTCGGGGAGACCCATGAGGGAGGCACAAGCCAACAGGGCGCGGACCCCCTGGGGGCGTGCCCTGATGGCTTGTGTGCCCCTCGTGTGCCTCCCGGACTCCGATTTCTTCCCGAGCACGTATTCTGACCTACAAAAATCATTATATATGCTCCTGTGTGTTTTGACCACCGCATCGCGAGTTTTCTCTCTGTTCTTGCTTCGGGCTATTTTTCTGACAGATCTAGATCGCCATGACTTCCCCGAGCTCATCCAAAGACAAGTTCTTCAAGAAGGTCATCAACCCCTACCTCCCGGAGGTGATGAAGCACCCTCAATCCATTGAGATGCGTGAGGGGGTGCTCCACATCCGGGATGTCCAAGGCCCCAAGAAGGAGGGAAGCGAGAAGGCCAGGCTTGTAGCAATGGAGCAGGAGATTTCAAGTGCCAAGGGATGGTTTAACGTGGTCTGAGTGCTAATCACCCAATGGTCACGAACTTCATCCGTGAAAATAAGACGGACACAAATAGCGTGGGAGAGGCTCTCTTCAAGCTTCAAGAGCGGATTGAGCACCTCCAAGATCAAATCTATGAACTTCAGATCCAAAATTGTGAGTGTGAATCTTGGTTTAATAGGATGAGCCTCGCTGCCGATTTTAGGATTCCGGACACAAGAGCTTCTTTCTATGATGGAGAACCTATGCCTTGGAAGATGGAGGATTACCTCACACCACCACCATCACCGAAGAACACTTGAGTACATGGGTATGGGCACCACCCTTAGCTTGTTCCAAGCTTGGGGGAGGTGCCCCGATATAATATCACCATCACTTTTTACCATCATCTTTTATCTTAGTTTGATCCTTAGTTATTTCGTGGTTTAGAGAAATAAGTTTCAGATTTTCTTTTTTGCTTAGTGTTTTGCTTTGAGTTCTATCTATTCTTATAACCGAGTGTGAGAGTTATATAATAAAGATAGTTGAGCTTGTGTGCCTTACCCTCATTGCATTCTTCACCATAGCATGGATATAAGAAAAATAGAAAGATCATGTGCTTATCTCATAAGGAGTAATGACTTCACATAAAAGAATAGTATGAGAAATGAAAAGTTATTGAGAATGAACAAATGTAGAATTAGTCATTGAGATAATCCATGCAAGACTATGATAGAGAAGAGATGATTCACATATAAATACACTATCTTGGACATCATATATGATTGCAAATCCTCACCAAACATTATATAATGATCAACTGTCGAAGTTGGACATGGAAGACAACCTAATGGTCATGATTGCTTACGTTTGCATAGAAGCTATATTGTCATGGATCCTTTAACACGTGATGCTTGCTTTAGATCTTTTGCTAGCCAAAATTTCCGCACCAAGTAGAGATACTACTTGTGCATCCATGACCCCTTAAACCCAGTTTCTCTCCATGAGAGTCCACCATACCAACCTATGGATTGAATAAGATCCTTCAAGTAAGTTGTCATTATTGCACAAAGCAATAAAAATTGCCCATAATCATGTATGATCTCTTATTGAAAAGGAAAACAAGCTTTGTATGATTTTGTGATGATGAAGAAATAAAAATGATGGAGTGCATAATAAAGTTCATCATCACAAGGGGCAATATAAAGTGACGTTCCTTTGCATTAAGAGATTGCACATATAAACAAATAAAAGCACATGACAACCTCTGCTTCCCTCTGCGAAGAGTCTATCTTTTACTTTTATAAAACTTTTTGCTTTCATACAACAGTCATTAATATTCTCCCTTCTTATAATTTATAAAACTCTTTTAGTTGGCAAGCATCATGTGTTGAGGAAAGATCCAGATAGATATATCCAGTTGAATGTAGGGAATCATGACTCATTATTGTTGACATTATCCTTGAGGTAAAAGAGTTGGGTGGCAAAATAAAAGCCCCTATCTTCCTATGTGTCCAACGGAAACATTACCTCCAAAAATATGCAATGAGTGTGAACAATCATAGATGACTAAATGATAGTTGAGTATGTGGACTTGCTAGAATGAAAGCTCTTATATAGACTCTTCTCTTGAATATGATGAATTATGATTATCTCCATGACTAAATGCATTGTTTGTTGGTTGTCAATAAAGTTTATGCTTCATACTTCGATAAGTGTGAATGGATCTTTACTTGTTTATGAGAAGCCATATGATGAAAACTTGCTGCTATGATGCCATTCATGATGCTCGCATGTCCGCATTATGTTTTTATCGACACCTCTGTCTCAAATCACGTGGTCATTATTTTAGAGTTCGGCTTTCGCTTGAGGACAAGCGAGGTCTAAGCTTGGGGGAGTTGATACGTCCATTTTGCATCATGATTTATTATTGATATTTATGATATTCTAGTCCATTATTCTCTGTTATCACATAATTTTTATGCATTTCTCTCTGAATATGCAAGGTACATCACAAAGAGGGAAATATCTGGAAACTGGAATTCTAGACCAGAAAACCGTGGAAAAGGCAGAAAAATCACCATACTCCAAATAAACTGAAATTTATTGGAGAATTTTTATGGAATACTTGGGAAATTCTGGAGAAAAAATATACCAGAAGGGGCCACGAGCCGGCCACAAGCCAACAGGGCGCGACCCCCTAGGGGTGTGCCCTGATGGCTTGTGGGGCCCCTGTTGGCCTCCCGACGTCCCTCTTCTCCTATATGGTGCGTTTTACCCTAGAAAAAAAATCATAAGCAACCTTTCGGGACGGAACGCCGCCGCCTCGAGGCAGATTCTACCAGGTGAATTCCTCTCCGGGAGGTGGAGATCGAAGCCATCTTCATCACCAATGCTTCCTCCTTCGTGGGAGGACCAATCCTCATCAACCTCTTCCCCAGCACCATCTCATCTCCAACCCTAGTTCATCTCTTGTATTCAATCTTTGTCTCAAAACCTCATATTCGTACCTGTGGGTAACTAATTGTGTTGTTTATATCTTGTAGTTAATGCTTGTTGGATTACTTGGTGAAAGATATTATGTTAGAATCCTTAATCATTATTATTATACCTCTGATCTTGAACATATTGATGAGGTGTGAGTAGTTACTATTGTTCCCGAGGACATGGGAGAAGTCTTGTTATAAGTAATCATGTGAAGTTGGTATTCGTTCGATATTTTGATGATATGTATGTTGTTACTTCTCTTAGTGGTGTCATATGAACGTCGACTACATGACACTTCACCATGCTCTGGGCCTAAGGGAAGTCATTGTGGAGTAACAAGTAGATTATGGGTTGCGAGAGTGACAGCCCAGTTTATGCGTTACTTCATAAGCGGCTGATTTGGATCCACATGTTTCAAGCTATGATTAGATTTATCTTAATTCTTCTTTCGTAGTTGTGGATGCTTGCGAGAGGGGGTAATCATAAGTAGGTTGTTAGTTCAAGTAAGAACAACACCTTAGCACCGGTTCACCCACATATCAAATTATCAAAGTAGCGAACGCGAATCAACTCAGCATGATGAACGTGACTGGACAAAAATTCCCATGTGTCCTCGGGAGCGCTTGCCTCATATAAGAGTGTTTTCCGGCCTGTCCTTTGCTATAAAAAGGATTGGGCTATCTTGCTGCATACTTGTTACTATTGTTACTTGTCACTTGTTACGAATTATCTTGCTACAAAACTATCAACTATTGTTACTCACAACACTTGCAGAGCATACCTTGCTGAAAACTGTTTATCATTTCCTTCAGCTCCTCGTTGGGTTCGACACTCTTACTTATCGAAAGGACTACGATTGATCCCCTATACTTGTGGGTCATCATCCCACACACCACCATCAAGTGCTAAGTGTGGTGCAGACGCGTAGGGGGCCTTCCCCATAGAGCCCTTACATGTGAAGGGCATCCGGGGTAGCGTCCCCAGACACACTACTGTTCGGCCCCGCCCAACCGCGGGCTCTCTATGCCCAGGGTCAATGTTAGCTGGGGCACCTAGATCCTCATGGTCCGCCCGAGCCCGAGCTTCTTCTAGTGCCCCATCCAACATCTCATTCACGCAAATGGCGAAGATCTTCTCAAGATGAGGACCCTTCTCGCCTCGGAACACCATGTCATAATTCGAGGCCACGTTGGCCAGGTGAAACCGATCCAAGGATCACAAATCTAGAACCAGAAGAAGATGGACCAGAAGTAGAGATAGGATTTCCTGGTACGAGGCCGCGAGCGGCCACGCACAAGGCCGCCTTCTCCGGGATCGTTGATACGTCTCCAACGTATCTATAATTTTTGATTGTTCCATGCTGATATATTATCATTCTAGGATACTTTTTGGGTCTTTATTTACCAATTTATATTATTTTTGAGCAATAACCTATTGACCCAGTGCCCAGTGCCAGTTGCTGTTTTCTGCGTGTTTTTCACTTTGCAGGTTTACCATACCAAATGAAGTCCAATTGCCACAAAACTTTTTGACAATTTTTTCTAGACAAAAACAAGACCTAGAAGCTTCAGAAGATGGTCGGGAGCCGCACCAGGGCCCCACGAGCCTTCAAGGCACGCCTTGGGGTGCGCGCCCTGATGGCTTGTGGCCCCCTGGCGGCCCTCCCAACCTCGTTCTCTGGCCTATACATTCTCTAATATCGTGAATACCCTAGAGGAAGTCCCGAAACCCTTTTTACGTTGCCGCAAGTCTCTTTTCTGACGGGAGGACATCCGGAGCTCCGTTCCGGCACCCTGCCGGAGGGGGGATCGATCCCGGAGGTTCAGTTCATCAACCTTGCTGCCCTCATGATGATGTGTGAGTAGTTCACCACAAACCTACAGATCCGTAGTTAGTACCTAGATGGCAATCTCTCTATCTCTTGATCTTCAATACAATGATCATCGCATCTTCGCTTTGATCTATCCGATGTAATTCTTTTGTGCGGTGCGTTTGTTGGGATCCGATGAATTGTGGGTTTATGTTCAGATTATTCATGAAAAGTATATGAGTCACCTATGAATATTAAGATTCTTATTTTCATGATCATAATAGCTTCGTAATTCTCTTCGATCTATTGAAATAGTTTGGCCAACTAGATTGATATTTCTTCAGTGAGAGGAGTGCGTTGTGGTAGGTTCAACCTGACGAGTTTCTATATTCCAGTGACAAAAGGGGAGAAGATGCATCTTTGTGTTGTTGCTACTAAGGATAACACGATGGGGTTTATTCATATTGATTGAGTTAACTTTGTCTACATCATGTCATCGTTCTCCAAGCATTACTCTGTTTTACTTAATACTCTAGATGCATGCTGGATAGCGGTCGATGAGTGGAGTAATAGTAATAGGTGCAGGCAGGAGTCGGCCTATTTTCTTATGGACATGATGCCTATATGTACATGATAATTGCCGTGAAAATCGCATAACTATCCGCTATTCTATCAATTGCCCAACAGTAATTTGTTTACCCACCGTACGTTGCCTACATGAGAGATGCCGCTAGGGAACACTATGGCCCCTGGGTCTATTCACACATATATTCACAAATGCTATTGCTACCTTGTTGCCATTATGTACCTTTTATTTTATTTGGCAATTTACAATTATCTACAATTATCTACACAACTCATTTGCTTGCAAATAACGAGATCAAGGGGATTGACAACCCTCTTGCCCGCGTTGGGTGCAAGTTGTTTGCTCTTTTGTGTGCAGCTGCTGAAGACGGTTGAGGATTGATATTCCTATTGGTTCGATAAACCTTGGTTTCATAACTGAGGGAAATACCTACCCACTTTGTGCTGCAATAACCCTTTCCTCTTCACAGAATACCCAACGCACATCACAAGTATCAGGAAGGATTTCTGGCGCCATTGCCGGGGAGTATCATCATCAACTATCAAGTAACTTCACACAAATTATCATTCACTTGTTCCTATTGTTATTTGCTTTTATGTTTAGTGTGTCCCATAAAAATCAAAAATACAAAAATATTTATCTTTGCTCGTTACTAGTTTACTTCTTCGCTTGCTAGTTTACTTGTCTTGCTTGCTACTTTGCTTGTTTGGTCACCATGTCTCAAGATACTACCAAGTTGTGTGACTTCTCAAATACTAATAACAATGATTTTATTAGTACTCCTATACCACCCGCCACTAGTGCAGAGGCTTTTGATATTAATGCTGCATTGCTGAATCTTGTCATGAAAGATCAATTTTCAGGAAGTCCTAATGAGGATCCCGCTTCACATCTTAATACTTTTGTTGAATTATGTGATATGCAAAAGAAAAAGGACATGGATAATGATATTGTGAAATTAAAATTATTTCCTTTTTCACTAAGAGATAAAGCTAAGGCTTGGTTTTCATCTTTACCACGTAATAGTATTGGAAAATGGGATAAGTGTAAAGATGCATTTATTGCCAAGTATTTTCCTCCTGCTAAGATCATCTCCCTTAGAAATCAAACAATGAATTTTAAAAAGCATTATCAAGAAAATGTTGCACAAGCTTGGGAGAGAATGAAATTGATGATAAGAAATTGCCCTACTCATGGTTTGAACTTGTGGATGATTATCCAAAACTTCTATCTTGGAAAAAACTTTGTGTCTAGAAATCTTCTAGATTCTGCTGCAGGTGGTACCTTCATGGATGTGTACTTAGGAGAGGCCACAAAACTTCTGGACAACATCATGACAAATTATTCTCAATGGCACACTGAGAGAGCTCCAACTGGTAAAGATAATTGTGATCTGCGTTGGGTTTTCCGTGAAGAGGAACGGGAAGTTGCAGCACAATGTGGGTAAGTATTTCCCTTAGTTATGAAACCAAGGTTTATCGAACCAATAGGAATATCACTTCTCAACCGTCTTTAGCAACTACACACAAAAGAACAAACATCTTGCACCGAACGCGGGCAAGAGGGTTGTCAATCCCCTTGATCTCGTTATTTGCAAGCAAGTAAATTGTGTAGATAATTGTTGATAAATATAAATTGAAAAATAAAATAAAAGGTAAATAATGGCAGCAAGGTAGCAATTGCGTTTGTGAATTTATAAGTGATTATACCCGGGGGCCATAGTGTTCCCTAGCGGCATCACTCATGTAGGCAACGTACTGAGGGTAACAAATTACTGTTGGGCAATTGATAGAAAAGCGGATAGTTATGCGATATTCACGACAATGATCATGTCTATATAGGCATCACGTCCATAAGCAAATAGGCCGACTCCTGCCTGCACCTATTACTATTACTCCACCCATCGACATCTATCCAACATGCATCTGGAGTATTAAGTAAAACAGAATAATGCTTGGAGAACAATGACATGATGTAGACAAAGTAAACTCAATCAATATGAATAAACCCCATCGTTTTATCCTTAGTAGCAGCAACACAAAGACGTATCTTCGCCTTTCTGTCAATGGGATATAGAAACCCGCCAGGTTGAACCTACTACACCGCACTACTCCCACCGATGAAATATCAATCTACTTGGCCAAAGCACATCAATAAATCGGAGAGAATTACAAAGCTACAATGATCATGCAATTAAGAGACAATATATATCAAAGGTATCTCAAATACTTTTCATGAATAATCTGAACATAAACCCACAATTCATCAGAGCCCAACAAACACACCGCAAAAAAGGATTACATCGGATGGATCAAAGCGAAGATGCGATGATCATTGTATTGAAGATCATATGAGAGAGAGATAGCCATCTAGGTACTAGCTATGGACCCGTATGTCTGTTTTGAACTACTTGCACATCATCATGAGGGTAGCAAGGTTGATGAAGAGGCCCTCCGTGATCGATTCCCCCTCCGACAGGGTGCCGGAATGGAGCTCCAGATGGGATCGTGGCGGAACAGAGACTTGCTGCGGAGGAAAAAGGTTTTTGAGGCTCTCCCGAGGGTTTCCAGGATTAATAAGGATTTATAGGTTGGAGAACGAGGTCGGGAGAGCCACAGGGGGCCCACAAGCTATCAGGGCGTGACCCCAGGGGGGTCGCGCCCTGTTGGCTTGTGGAGCCTCCCTGAGGCTCCCGGCTATCCTCCAAGGCTTGTTGGTCTTGTTTTGGTCTAGAAAAAATCGTCAAAAAGTTTCGTGGAAATTGGACTTCATTTGCTAAAGGAAAACTGCAAAGTAAAAAACACGCAGAAAACAACAACTGGCACTGGGTCAATAGGTTAGTGCTCAAAAATATTAGAAATTGGTAAATAATGACCCAAAAAGTATCTAAGAACGATACTATATCAACATGGAACAATCAATAATTATGGATACGTTGGAGACGTATCAAGCATCCCCAAGCTTAATTCCTGCTCGTCCTCGAGTAGGTAAATGATAAAAGCAGAATTTTTGATGTGACATGCTATCCACTATGTAATGTTTTGCATGTATGCTCATTGAGAAATGATGAATCAATAGACATTAACATAGTAATACTTATAAGTATAAGAAACAAAATCATTAACTTTTTCAAAGCATACGATCCTCAAAAGATGTCTACCCCTTATTCATCTTATTTAATTAGCAAGGCATGGCTCTGTCTTCACCACATTAATACAAATGTCAAGCACCATGGTGCCCAAGTCAGGCAATTGGATCGTACTTTTTCAAAGTGCATAAACTTTTTATTCTTCATGCAATACATGAGCGTGATCCATTGGACATAGCATTTAGGTGGAATAGAATATGGTGGTAGATATCAATAGGGTAAAAGTGGAGAAGATAGTCTCGCATCAACTAGGCATACCAACGGGCTAGGGAGATGCCCATCGATAGATGTCAATGCAAGGAGTAGGGATTGCCATTCAAAAAATGATGCACTAGAGCTATAAGTGTATGAAAGCTCAAATGAAGCTAAGTGCGTGGGCATCCAACTTGCTTGCTCATGAAGACCTCGGGCATTTGAAGAAGCCCGTCATCGGAATATACAAGCCAAGTTTAAAACAATGCAATTCCCACTAGCAATATTTAAGTGATATATCATGAGACTCTCAACATATGAGGAACATGGTGCCACTTTGAGGCACAAGTGTGGTAAAGGATAGTAGCAAAGTCCCTTCTCTCATTCATTGTTTTTCATCATTTTTTATATGGTGGGCTCATTTGGCCTCCCCCATTTTCATTTTCGTCCGGAGACTCTTTGAGGGAGTCCTGGAATAAGGGGTCCTCGGGGTGCCAACTTATCTCATGTAGATCGGTCTAAGGAAGTATTCGGCGACTGAACAACAAGGTGTCCCGTGGTAAGGAAGGAAACCTCTGGAGTCGTGGAGCGTCCGCCAAGTAAAAGATTGGCATGTTTAAGCATTCGGTAGCAACCGACTACATGTAACCCTAGGTACCCCCGGTGTCTATATAAACCGGGGGGGCTTAGTTCATAGAGGACAAGTCGACTCATCTAGGGTTTAGCTTATTTGATCTCGAGGTAGATCGACTCTGTAAGCATCATACTCATACATACAATCAAGCAGGACATAGGGTTTTACCTCCTCACGAGGGTCCGAACCTAGGTAAACATCGTCCCCTTCGTCTCCTATTAACCATCGATCCTAGATTCACAGCTCGGGACCCCCTACCCGAGATCCACCGGTTTTGACACCGACATTAGTGCTTTCATTGAGAGTTGGACTGCCAAATCGCCGAAAGATCGATGGCTCGCTTAATCATTAGCAATGAGATCTGCAACCCGAACATCTTCGTTCCCGCACAGATCTTCGATTTTGGTAGTATCATGCTTCATGCCGATCCCGTCGGCCATCTAGGCCTGGTCGGAAGTTTGGCTCCCGGACAAGAGGTCAGGTTCGGGAACCTAGAGTTCACCGCCGACTCCCGGGGAGATCTTGTCTTAGCAAGGACCCCGACTCTCCTTGAAGAGCCCACGGTCCCCCATGCCTTGGCTTCGGAAGCGGTAGATCCTATTGCTGAAGCATCCCCTGTCCTTGGTTCTACCCTAAAGCCTGACCCAACGACATGCCCGGGTTGACCCTAGCAGCACACAACCCAGGGACATCCTCGGACGATCCAGGAGCAGTGACGCCGCAAACCAACCATGGGCAAGCAAGTGCCGCGAGCTCCACCGATGTTTCGTCATTGGACGAGCTGCTCAATCGACTTCAAGCTCTAAGCCTGACCGAAGGGCAAGCCTCAGTCTATGACCAGATCAGGCTTAGGCCCAACAACAGGGAGATTCGCCTCCCCCCCGCTAACACACTTGGTTGCCACCGTTGAGTACCCGGCCCAGAGTATGTCTCACCAACCACCGGAGTTGAGGACGGTTTATATCCCAGTCTCCGGACGTCCGGATCCTCCTCACAGTTCGGAATCCGGACCCCACCCTGAGAGCGGCCCAGGGTCTGTGGTCAATCTGGCACACGGCTCAGAGCTCATGACGCAAGGCCCCGTTGGCGCTACACACTCCGAACCCGCCATGACAGACCCAACAACGACACTTAATACAGCCGTCAGGATTTCGGACTCACGTCCTATCGGGACGCGGAATTTTTCCCACCCACCACCCTAATCGAGCAGTCTCCACTGACAAAAGAGCACTGTGCACCAGGCCTACGGAAGGTCAAACAACGGCCAGGCGAATTGGTACACCACTTTTGGGCCAGATTCCTACTTAGCAAGGATAGGACCAAGGTCCACAACGACAAGGAGATGATGGCAACCTACCGGCGCAATTGCCACAATGAAGGACTCCTCAACGCCCTCACCCATCGCCACGTCCAAAACTTCTCCGAACTGTCAGACCTGGTCCATAAATACCGCGCCATGGAAAACACTTGGAAGACACAACAATTATGCACGGAGCCAGCCCATACCGAACACCCTAGAGGAATACGAAAGAGGCTCGCACATCCACGACGGCCGGCCAAGCATGGGCCCGCCGACAAGAGAAATAAGTACGCGTCAGGCGAAAGAACCGTTCTTGACGAACTACTAGACAACCCATGCCCTATACACTCCGCCTCAACTCACAGCCTTCGGGCTTGTTGGGTCGTCAGGCAGGTTGCAAAGAGCGGAGAGGCCATCCTCCTGACTTCGGGCGAATGTCCAACAACGCCACCCGAAAACAACGCCGATGTCCTAACGATCTACGAGACGTTCTCCTCCAAAAATCAGAGGAAAAGAGCTCTTTGAGAACTCGATCACATACACCAGGTGGCAGTGAGAAACTTATGGACGGACACACCGATAACTTTTGGCGAGGACGACCAACCAATAACCAGCATAGAGCGAGCATCCGCCGCCCTGGTCCTCGACCCAATAGTAGACGGCTTCAGGTTGTACAAGGTGCTAATGGACGGTGGCAGTGGTCTAAACCTCATGTACGAGGATACATTGGACAAGATGCAGTTCGATAGATCTTGAATCGAACGGAGCAGCACAACCTTCCGAGGAATCATCCCTGGAAAGGAGGCACGTTGCACAGGACGAGTGACCCTCGACGTAGTATTCGGCACCCCCGATAACTACAAATCCGAAGAACTTCTTTTTCATATCGTGCCCTTTCACAGTGGCTATCATGCCCTATTAGGGCACGATGCCTTTACAAGATTTCAGGCCATACCACATTATGGCTATGTGAAGCTCAAAATGCCAGGACCCAACGGGGTGATCACAGTTACAAGTGACCCAGATAGAGCCCTTCGAGCCAAAAACAAAACAGCATAGCTTGCCCTCGATGCACTAGCTGAGACCCTCGCTGCAGAAGAACTGACCACACTCCGCTCTATTGTGGACAAGGACGACGTAATCCTCGGCAAGAGGCCAAAGTCCACATCGTTCAAACCTGCCGACGAAATCATAAAATTCCAGGTACACCCGACGGACCCCAATAAAACAACGTCCATCTGAGCTTAGCTGGACCCCACGATCGCTGAAGCGCTGCGCATATTTTTGCGTGAAAATTAGGACATATTCGCCTCGCACCCATCAGATATAACATGAATCCCCCGGAGGCTAGCGGAACACATTCTGAATATACTCGCGGGCTTCAAACCAGTCAAGCAGGCTTTACGCCAATTTTCCAAACCCAAGCGTCAAGCTATGGGTGAAAACTCGCCAAGCTACTTGAAGCCGGGTTCATTAGAGAAATTAAGCACCCCGAGTGGTTGGCAAATCTAGTCATGGTGCCAAACAAGGACAAATCATGGCGGCTTTGCATCGATTTCAAAGACCTTAACAAAGCCTGCCCTAAAGATCCTTTCCCCTTACCCCGCATTGACCAGATCATCGATGCCACTGCCGGACACGACTCACTTTGTTTTCTTGATGCTTATTCCGGATACCATCAGATTAAGATGAAGGAGTCTGATCAAGCCACAACCGCCTTCATCACACCCTATGAGCCCTTCTGTTTTAACACAATGCCTTTCGGGTTAAAAAACGCAGGAGCCACGTACCAGCGCATGATTCAGACATGCCTGGAAAAACAAATCGGCAAGACAGTCGAGGCATATGTGGACGATGTGGTCATCAAGACCAAACACGTCAGTCAGTTGGTGGAGGACCTCGGTCAAACCTTCGCCAGTCTACGGGAGTACGACATACGGCTCAATCCGGACAAGTGTGTCTTCGGAGTTCCGGCCGGTAAACTGCTCGGCTTCATTGTCTCCCATAGGGGAATAGAGGCCAATCAGGCCAAGATCCGAGCTCTATCCCAACTGGCGATCCCCACAGAACTAAAGCACGTCCAAAAATTAGCAGGCTGCGTGGCGGCGCTAAGCCGCTTTATCTCCCGCCTTGGTGAAAAGGCTCTACCACTATACAGGATGCTAAAACGGACCAAAAACTTCGAGTGGACCGATGAGGCAACAACCGCACTGGAGGAAATTAAGACACTGCTGTCCTGTAACCCCATTCTAACAGCCCCGGGTATTGGTGAACCGATGCTGCTATACATCTCCGCCACCAACCAGGTCATCAGCGCGGTCCTCGTGGTAGAACGGGAGGCCGAGGGCCACAAATTCCGGGTACAAAAACCAGTTTACTACGCATCGAAAGTACTTACTCCGTGCAAGTCCAGATACCCACATTATCAGAAGATAGCTTACACAATGTTCATGCCGTCGCGCAAGCTAGGACACTATTTTTAGGAGTGTTCGGTCACGGTGGCCTCCGAGGTACCCCTGAATGATATAATCAATAACAGGGACACTACCGGTCGCATAGCGAAATGGGCCATCGAGCTCCTCCCATTCGAAATCAATTACAAGCCACGCCGAGTTATTAAATCTCAGGTGTTGGCCAATTTTCTCGCTGAATGGACGGAGGCCGAGCTCCCCAGAGAATAAATCACATACTAACACTGGACAATGTATTTCGACGGATCCAAGACTCTCGCCGGACTGGGGGCTGGAGGTATCCTCACACCCCCCACCGGAGACAACATCCGATATGTCCTCCAGATCATGTATGCCGACTCGAATAACGCGGCCGAATACGATGCACTGTTGCATGGCCTTCGGATGGCAACATCAATGGGTGTGCAGCGGCTCGAAGTACGGGGAGACTCCAATCTCGCCATCTCGCAAATTAACGGCGAATTTGATGCCAAAAACCCAAAAATGGCGGCTTATAGAAACGCCGTCCTCAAGATATCCTCATGGTTCGAGGGGCTAGAATTCCACCATGTCTCCATAGAGAGCAATCAAGCTGCGGACATCCTCGCCCGCATGGGCGCCAAGCACTATCCCGTGCCTACAAACACCTTCCTAGAGAATCTCTTTAAGCCCTCCGTGGCGTGGCAGGATGACGGCAAGGACGCTACAGCTAATGGAGCAGAACAGGTCACCCCCCCGCAGTCGAACCAGATGAGCAAATCATCGGCGGTTCCGCAATTGAAGAAACACCCTCGGCCCACTAGGTCATTGCAGTAATCGCACCATGGATAGAACCTTTCCTCACCTACCTTCTACGCAAAGAACTCCCCGACGACCAGACGGAGGCAAGACGGATAATCCGGCGATCAAAAGCCTACAAGGTCCACGAAGGGGAATTATACAAAAAGATCACTACTGGGGTACTCCAACGGTGCATATCTGAAGAAGAAGGAAGACAACTCTTGGCTGAGATACATGCATGCATGGGCGACCATCATGCAGCAGCGTGGGCCCTAGTAAGCAAGGCTTTTCGAGCCGGGTTCTTCTGGCCCACGACTCGAGCAGACGCCCACACTCTCATTGAACATTGTGTTGGCTGTCAGCTCTTTGAAAACCAAAGCCACATGCCTCCTACGGCTCTTCGGACGATACCCATTACATGGCCTTTTGCGGTCTGGGGTTTAGACATGGTCGGACCACTTCAAGGGGGGACCAAGAAAAAGAAGTACCTACTGGTCATGGTCGACAAATTTACTAAATGGATCGAGGCAAAACCAGTAAGTTCAGCTAAGTCAGGGCTGGTCATCGATTTCATTTCCGGCCTAGTACACCGTTATGGTGTACCACACAGTATAAAAACGGACAACAAATCCAACTTTACCGCCCAGGAGGTAAAGGACTGGTGCGCCAACTTGGGCATCAAACTCGATTATGCCTAGGTGTATCATTGCTACTTCTTGAGCTTGCGTTGGTTTTCCCTTGAAGAGGAAAGGGTGATGCAGCAAAGTAGATAAGTATTTCCCTCAGTTGTTGAGAACCAAGGTATCAATCCAGTAGGAGGTACAAGCAAGGCCCCAATCTTTGCACCTACACAAACAATCAAACACTTGCACCCAACGCTATAAAGGGGTTGTCAATCCCTTCATGGTTACTTGCAAGGATGAGATCTGATAGAGATAGATATAAAAGATTACTAAAACGAAAAGTAAAATAAAAGTAAATAGATTGCAACAAAGTATTTTTGGTATTTTTGGTTTATAGATCTGAAAATATAATACGGAAGATAGACCCGGGGGCCATAGGTTTCACTAGAGGCTTCTCTCTTGAAGAAAAATAATACGGTGGGTGAACAAATTACTGTCGAGCAATTGATAGAAAAGCGCATAGTTATGATGATATCCAAGGCAATGATTATGCATATAGGCATCACGTCCATATCAAGTAGACCGAAACGATTCTGCATCTACTACTATTACTCCACACATCGACCGACTCCTGCTTGCATCTAGAGTATTAAGTTCAAGAAGAACAGTGTAACGCATTAGGTAAGATGACATGATGTAGAGGGATAAACTCAAGCAATATGATGAAAACCCCATCTTTTTTACCCTTGATGGCAACAATACAAATACGTGCCTCGCTACCCCTACTTTGTCACTGGGTGAGGACACCGCAAGATTGAACCCAAAACCAAGAACTTCTCCCATTGCAAGAATTACCAATCTAGTTGGCCAAACCAAACCAATAACTCGAAGAGACTTGCAAAGATTTGAAATCATGCATATAAGAATTCAGAGAAGATTCAAATAATATTCATAGATAATCTGATCATAAATCCACAATTCATCGGATCTCGACAAACACACCGCAAAAGAGTATTACATTGGATAGATCTCCATGAAGATCATGGAGAACATGGTATTGAAGATCATAGAGACAGAAGAAGCGATCTATCTACTAGCTATGGACCCAAAGGTCTGAGGTAAACTACTCACGCATCATCGGAGGGGCAATGGTGTTGATGTAGATGCCCTCCGTGATCGAATCCCCCTCCGGCAGATTACCGGAAAAGGCCCCAAGATGGGATCTCACGGGAACAGAGGCTTGCGGCGGCGGAAAAGTATTATCGTGGCTCTTTTTGGTATTGGGGGAATATTTCTGAATTTATAGGCGGAGAATTAGGGTTGGAGGAGCTACGGGGGGGCCACAAGCCAGGGGACGCGCCCCCCCAGGGGCGCGCCCAGGTGGCTTGTGGCCCACCTGTGGGTCTTCTGGCCTCTTCTCCAAGTCTCCTGGGTTCCTTCTGGTCCAAGAAAAACCATCGTAGAATTTTATTCCGTTTGGACTCCGTTTGATATTCCTTTGCTGCAATACTCAAAAACAAGGAAAAAACAGAAACTGGCACTGGTCACTAGGTTAATAGGTTAGTCCCAAAAATAATATAAAATAGCATATTAATGCATATAAAACATCCAAAATAGATAATATAATAGCATGGAACAATAAAAAATTATAGATACGTTGGAGACGTATCAAGCATCCCAAAGCTTAATTCCTGCTCGTCCTCGAGTAGGTAAATGATAAAAACAGAATTTTTGATGTGGAATGCTACCTAACATATTTATCCATGTAATATTGTTTATTGTGTCATGGATGTTCAGATCCATAAGATTCAAAACAAAAGTTTAATATTGACATAAAAACAATAATACTTCAAGCATACTAACAAAGCAATCGTGTCCTTTCAAAATAACATGGCCAAAGAAAGTTATCCCTACAAAATCATATGGTCTGGCTATGCTCCATCTTCCCCACACAAAGTATTTAAATCATGCACAACCCCGATGACAAGTCAAGCAATTGTTTCACACCTTTTATGTTCTCAAACCTTTTCAACTTTCACGCAATACATGAGCGTGAGCCATGGATATAGCACTATAGGTGGAATAGAATATGGTGGAGGTTGTGAGGAAAAGGAGAAGATAGTCTCACATCAACTAGGCGTATCAATGGGCTATGGAGATGCCCATCAATAGATATCAACGTGAGTGAGAAGGGATTGCCATGCAACAGATGCACTAGAGCTATAAGTGTATGAAAGCTCAAAAAGAAACTAAGTGGGTGTGCATTATAATGAAAAATTCCCACTAGTATATGAAAGTGACAAAATAGGAGACTCTCTATCATGAAGATCATGGTGCTACTTTGAAGCACAAGTGTGGAAAAAAGATAGTAGCATTGTCCCTTCTCTCTTTTCTCTTCACGGTTACTTGCAAGGATGAGATCTGATAGAGATAGATATAAAAGATTACTAAAATGAAAAGTAAAATAAAAGTAAATAGATTGCAGCAAAGTATTTTTGGTATTTTTGGTTTATAGATCTGAAAATATAATATGGAAGATAGACCCGGGGGCCATAGGTTTCACTAGAGGCTTCTCTCTTGAAGGAAAATAATACGGTGAGTGAACAAATTACTGTCGAGCAATTGATAGAAAAGCGCATAGTTATGACGATACCCAAGGTAATGATTATGCATATAGGCATCACGTCCGTATCAAGTAGACCGAAATGATTCTGCATCTACTACTATTACTCCACACATCGACCGACTCCTGCCTGCATCTAGAGTATTAAGTTCATGAAGAACAGAGTAACGCATTAGGTAAGATGACATGATGTAGAGGGATAAACTCAAGCAATATGATGAAAACCCGATCTTTTTATCCTTGATGGCAACAATACAAATACGTGCCTCGCTACCCCTACTTTGTCACTAGGTGAGGACACCGCAAGATTGAGCCCAAAACCAGGCACTTCTCCCATTGCAAGAATTACCAATCTAGTTGGCCAAACCAAACCAATAACTCGAAGAGACTTGCAGAGATATGAAATCATGCATATAAGAATTCAGAGAAGATTCAAATAATATTCATAGATAATCTGATCATAAATCCACAATTCATCGGATCTCGACAAACACACCGCAAAAGAGTATTACATCGGATAGATCTCCATGAAGATAATGGAGAACATGGTATTGAAGATCATAGAGACAGAAGAAGCGATCTAGCTACTAGCTATGGACCTAAAGGTCTGAGGTAAACTACTCACGCATCATCGGAGGGGCAATGGTGTTGATGTAGATGCCCTCCGTGATCGAATCCCCCTCCAGCAGATTACCGGAAAAGGCCACAAGATGGGATCTCACGGGAATAGAGGCTTGCGGCGGCGGAAAAGTATTATCGTGGCTCTTTTTGGTATTGGGGGAATATTTCTGAATTTATAGGCGGAGAATTAGGGTTGGAGGAGCTACAGGGGGGCCACAAGCCAGGGGAGCGCCCCCCCAGGGGCGCGCCCAAGTGGCTTGTGGCCCACCTGTGGGTCTTCTGGCCTCTTCTCCAAGTCTCCTGGGTTCCTTCTGGTCCAAGAAAAATCATCGTAGAATTTTATTCCGTTTGGACTCCGTTTGATATTCCTTTTCTGCAATACTCAAAAACAAGGAAAAAATAGAAACTGGCACTAGGCACTAGGTTAATAGGTTAGTCCCAAAAATAATATAAAATAGCATATTAATGCATATAAAACATCCAAAATCGATAATATAATAGCATGGAACAATCAAAAGTTATTTATACGTTGGAGATGTATCAATCATCCACAGACCAATGGACAAGTCGAGCGAGCCAACGGCCTCATTATGAGCGGCATTAAACCTCGCCTGGTTCGATCCCTTCAAGAGTCTGACTGTCATTGGGTGGAGGAACTTGATTCCGTACTATGGGGTTTGTGCACCACCCCGAACCGATCAACGGGATACACACCATTTTTATGGTGTACGGTGCTGAAGCGGTCCTGCCTTGCGATATCATCCACGACGCACCTAGGGTGCGCATGTACGAGGAAAAAGAGGCCGAGCTAGATCGGCAGGACGACCTTGACGCCCTGGAAGGAGAGCGCGATATAGCTTGGGCTCGATCAACTTTTTATCAACAGCAGGCTCGGCGTTACCAAAGCAGGGAGGTTCGAGCAAAAGCATACAATATCGGCGAGCTGGTCCCACTCCTCCTAGAGAAGCAGAAACATAAACTCAACCCTAAATGGGAGGACCCTTTCATAATTGATGAAGTACTAGCTGGAGGAGCTTACCACCTTCGCAACCCGCAGGACCATCGCCTGGAACCGAACCCCTGGAATGCAGCTCGCCTTCGGCGCTTCCACGGCTAGACCGATGTCGTCCCCCTGTATTTTTTTTCTCGTTTGCTTGTATAGGATTGGTTAGATTTTCTCAGGTCCTGCTCGGTTAGGCCGAACTATGTTAGGATTTTATCGGTATACATTCTCAAAATGTTCTACCCGGTAACGCCTGGGGGCTTCTTCATGAAGCACAACTATACTATTCTTTCCAGCTATTTGTGCTATATACGCCTTTCCAGTATTATTTTTTATGCTGTTTTATGCACCAATTGGGCCTAAGATTTGGCCAAGCCGGGTTGCCACGCTCCTGTGTTTACCCCCTACGTTCCCGATTGTTCGGCTAGGGGGTAAAGGGAGCACCTCTGTGATTGTTACGACCGGATTGACCGGATACGTACCTCAGACGGGTGAAGCCGAAGGCTAGCGTTCTTAAGGAACAACTTGGTCGGCCGTAAAGGAAGTACATATAGTTGGTGCTCTTTACTACAGTTTGGGGTTAATTACCCAAAGTAGTAAACTATCCGTATAATAGAAGTACATGGCTACGATATCTACGATCTCCGTAGTAACCTGAAGAAAGGTACCCATAGAGGAACAATTTTCTTTGGAAGATATTTCTTACGTTAAATAGTAATATAACATATCTCCCCATGCATGCTTCGTCTGTTCGCACCTGAAGGCTGGATTGCCTAGTTCTTCGAAATGATTCCCTGTTATCACAGGACACATATTACGGAACACTCCCTAGCTATTGGCGGGGAGGCAGAAGCCGATGGCCGGTTAAGACAACGTTTACAGCACGGGTGGAGTCGGTTTGATCTAAAGTACATAGTTACATAGAATCAAACACTAGGCTATTCGTCGAGAGTGTCTATTATAGCATCCAAGGAGCAATCTTCTTGGGACATACGAGCGGCAGGCATCACTTGGTCGTAAACCAAGCACAGAGGTATCTCTTGACCATCTGGCCCCACCGGCCCAACCCTAGCCAAGTGCTCAAGGTTGAGTTTGGTAAAGCGGGTCTTCACCATGGCCCATGCTTCTCGTGCTCCCTCCCGACAAACCGAAGTCTTCCATAGCTCAAAACGACTCCGCGCCCCTCTAAACTTTTCGGCCAGCTCGGCCATCCCTTCCGGAGGCACCTGAGTCGGCCAGAGTGCTTTGACCATGCTTTTCATAGCTTTTCGAGCCCGCTCATGCACAATGGACAGTTCCTTTAAAAGGTCCCCTCCGAATGAGCTTATTTCTTCCTCGGACATGATAAAGATACTTTATGAAGCTCCAAGGTAGAATATCACTTACAGAACATGCCGCCCTTTAAGCTCCAATTCTCTTCACGGGCTTGCAACAATTGAGTTTTTAAACTCTCAATCTCTTTGGCTTGTCGCTGATTTTCCACTTTAAGTTGATTTTTATCCTCCAGGCTTCGAGTCAATACACGCCGTCCAGCCTCTAGCTGGGACTCAGCATACCTTTGAGATTTTTGGGAAGCATCCAAATCCTTCTACAGCTGCCCTATGGACTCAGCTGCTACGCACATAATCTTTCGTCAGAAAGTATGTTCTAAAAAAAAACTTCGTGCATAACCAATACTCACCGTGCACTTCTCTGGTGAACTTCTTCACCTGCTCAAGCTCGGCCTTGGCGTCCTGCAGCTCCGCTCGGCTCAACTCGAGATCGGCCGACAACTTCTCGTTTTGTTGCTTTGAAGCTTACATATACACGAAAGCAATATTTAGACCCTTAAATTCGGTCGTCCCGTCCAAATTACAGCTCGGGGGCTACTGGGTCAGGAATTGTGTTCGGTCACTAAAACCGATCAGTTACCTGAAGGCGGGTGGACATTATTTTAGCAGCTCCATCAAGTCCCGCTCGAGCAACTCCGAGGCATGCGTCCACTGAATTAAGAGCATTAAACCCTTGATCAGAGAATATGGGATGACGCAACGCCTCCCTCCGCCGCCGATGATTCATCGCGCTTTCGACCTCTGAATTAGTAACCAAGATGTCCTAGGAATTCTCAGGGGATTGGCCAGTAACGAGGGCTCCCACATCCGCTTCCGCACGTACCGAAGACCCCGGTCCATGGGGACTGACCGGTGCCTCCTCAACGCCTTCGGATGGAGGTGTCCGCACTCGCCCCCTGAGGATATTGGTCAGAAGCCGTGAAATGTTTAAAACGGATAAAACAAAGATCTGATTGCAAGGATAAAAACCTCTTGGTAGGGGGAGCGGTCGAGGTGGCTCCCGCCGTTATCCCTTGCCCGGAATTGTGCCGCTACGTGTAATGTACATTGCCGGGGCGTCCTTCAAGGGTGTTCGACGCGTAGTCTGATGACCCTTGGTGGTAGAAATCGATATGAGCGGAATTATGGAAGGCGCACATCTTTTCCGAGATGAGGCTTTCTTTTTGCTTACTATGGAGGAAGGGAGCGATCCGGGGTGATCGGCCTGGAGAGCCACCTTAGATTCATCGGTACTCCTCTAGTAGAAGGTCCCGTCCTCGAAATCAATTGAAATCTCCGAGTCATCATGAAATCCGGGGTCGTCGCTGCGCGAATAATTCTCCGGTTGCGGGGCGGGGCAGTTAACCGTCACGACCCAACGCCTCCATTGCTGCTCAGAAAAATATGGAGTTCTAATTAGTGAAACCGAAAATTGGTGGTCCCAACTAGGGGAATGCGACTGGACTTACCCATTCGATGGGGTTATGGGTTGAGTAGCTTTCCCTGATCCTTAGGCGGGCAAAATCTTCTTTTTCTCCTTTAAAGAGGTTGGCTAACATGTCCGCCAATGCTGCCTGGTCAGCGAGCCCTTGTCGTCGGGAATGGGTCGTACCGCTTGTCCCGTTGTAGCGCCACAGGGGGTGAATCCTCTGTTGCAGAGGTTGAACACAGCGGGTAATAGCAGCGGCCATCACGTCAATGATGGTTAGCTTGCCGTGTACTAGCAGCTTCACTTGAGCGGCCAGGCATTTTACCTCGGCACTCTCTTCTTCAGAGGGGCTCCTCAGGAGCCAATTGAATCGTTTCTTTAAGGGATCATCGGAGTATTCGGGCAAGCCTCTTCGAGCTGGATCGAATAAGGGAACGTCTTCGATATAAAACCACTCTGAGGTCCACTCTTCGGATTCCTTCTTTGGGGTCCCGATGGGATACCCTGTCCCGGCTATACGCCACACCTCGGATCCTCCCACCTCCCGAATTGATTCTCCCCGAGTACGGGGGACGAGGCAAAAATACTTTCTCCACAAATCAAAGTGAGGCTCGCATCCTAGAAACATCTCACATAGAGCAACAAATCTCGAGATGTGTAGGATAGACCCGGGGGTGAGGTTGTGGAGTTGGATCCCATAGAACCCTAGTAAGCCCCTCAAGAAGGGGTGAATGGGGGAAACCTAGGCCCCGTAAGAGGAAGGATGTGAAGCATACCCACTCGTCCTGGTGGCGAGCAGGAAAGTTCTCTGCAAGGGCCTCGCCGTTCATGGATGTCAATCCAGCGCGAGTGGGTGCCTGATCCGAAGCGGGGAGATATCCTTGCACCTCAAGGCTGCGCAGCTGTAGGAGGGAAACATAACAACTGTCCCAATCGCCTGGGAGGGGGGCATGAGGGCGCGAGGAAGAACCTGGGGCACCAGCCATATCTTCAAGCTCGCTGGTTCTAGGGCTTATTGGTGGTGAAGGGGGAAGAAGCGTAGCCTGTGACAAGTTTAACCTGCTTAAAATAGGCGTCTTTTCCCTTAGCCTGTTAAGGGCCGTTCCATAAAAAACTATTGGGATGCCTGTCCTTCATTGGTGTACAAGAATCGAGGAGTCTTCATCGAACCTTGGACGGAGAAATCAATATTGTGGGCCTGTGGCGTCTCTGGCAGATGAAGATTTTTCTGTGGCAGATTATCGTCCAACAGAAGAAGGGAACTCGCCTCACAAGCCGAAGACCTTGGGCGAACGAGGATGCAGAAGACGGAATACTTCAGCGTTGGAGACAAGTTCGGGGGCTATTGAGGGAGTCCTGGAATAAGGGGTCCTCGGGGTGCCGACCTATGTCATGTAGATCGGTCTAAGGAAGTATTCGGCGACGAACACCAAGGTGTCCCGTGGTAAGGAAGGAAACCTCAGGAGTCGTGGAGCGTCCGCCTAGTAAAAGATTGGCATGTTTAAGCATTCAGTAGCAACCGACTACATGTAACCCTAGGTACCCCCGGTGTCTATATAAACAGGGGGGCTTAGTTCATATAGGACAAGTCGACTCATCTAGGGTTTAGCTTATTTGATATCGAGGTAGATCGACTCTGTAACCATCATACTCTTCAATACAATCAAGCAAGACATAGGGTTTTACCTCCTCACGAGGGCCCGAACCTGGGTAAACATTGCCCCCTTCGTCTCCTGTTAGCCATCGATGCTAGATTCACAGCTCGGGACCCCCGCCCGAGATCCGCTGGTTTTGACACCGACACTCTTCCCGACTTGTGGTGGAGTCATGGTCTTCATCATTCTTTCCTCACCGGGACAATGCTCTAACAATGATGATCATCACACTTTTATTTACTTACAACTCAATATGGAGAACTGATATGAAGATATGACTCTATATGGATACCTCTCGCAGTGCACCAGGATGTGCAATGATCTAGCGTGACATGTATCAAAAATATATGAACGGTGGCTTTGCCACAAATATTATGTCAGCTCTATATGATCATGAAAAGCAATATGATGATGAACGAACTAGTCATGTGAAGTGACGATGGAATTTGCATGGCAATATATCTCGGAATGGTTATGGAAATGCCATGATAGGTAGGTATGGTGGCTGTTTTGAGGAAGATATAATAAGGCTTATGTGTGCTACATGATGGTTTTGATTATCACTCATTCTCTATCTGTGCTACATGAAGGTTTTGATTATCACTCATTGGACACCTAATATTTTTGGACAAGTCTTATGACCCATGCAAATTACCGTCACTATTTAATAACTCTCAAACAAATATAAGTGAAGAACGAGAGTGAAATTATTTCTATAAAATCTACATGCCACCGTGCTCAAAAAGATATAAGTGAAGTACTAGAGCAACTGCCGAGCTCAAAAGATATAAGTGAAGCACATAGAGTATTCTAGCAAATTATGAAGAAGGTCCATCTCTCTTAAATAGGTCTGTGCAGCAAACAATGATTGTGGCAAACTGAAAGTAAAAGCAAAGAAAAGCAAACAACACTCCAAGCAAAACTCACATCATGTGATGAATAAAAATATAGCTCCAAGTGACATACCGATGAATTGAGACGAAAGAGGGGATGCCTTTCCCGGGGCATCCCCAAGCTTAGACGCTTGAGTCTTCCTTAGAATATTACCTTGGGGTGCCTTGGGAATCCCCAAGCTTAGGCTCTAGCCTCTCTTCATTCTTTAGCTCATCGTGATAACACCCAAAACTTGAAAACTTCAATCACACAAAACTCAACAAAACTTTGTGAGATCCGTTAGTATAAGCGACATATCAAATACTTTAGGTACTGTCATAAATTGATTCAAATTTCAGTTTTGCATAATATTTAATGTGTTTTAACTTGTCTATGGCTTATACCCCCTGAGGGAGTCCTGGACTAAGGGGTCCCCGGGCCGCCGGCCTATCTCTCATAGGCCGGCTTGGTGGGCCGCTCTCTGATTATCTCAGGAAGGACCGGGCTATGCGACGACCCCGTATTCAAGAAGGAAACCTCCGAAGACGCGACGTGCACTCCAAGTCAAGATGAGGGGATCAGCGTCTTTACTTCCGGCTGGAGACTTATCATGTGTAAACCCTAGGTACCCCCGGTGTCTATATAAACCGGGGGGTTTAGATCGTAGAGGGCAGACAAGCTCATCTAGGGTTTTGGCTACTTGATCTCGAGGTAGATCGACTCTGTAATCTTCATACACATTAATACAACCAAGTAGGACGTAGGGTTTTACCTCCGTAGGAGGGCCCGAACCTGGGTAAACATCATCTCCTTCGTCCCTTGTTACCCATCAATCCTAAACTCACAGCTCGGGACCCCCTACCCGAGATCCGCCGGTTTTGACACCGACATTGGTGCTTTCATTGGGAGTTCCGCTGTGGGATCGCAAGAGGAATTGATGGCTCGCCTAATCATTAGCGATGAAGTCCGTAACGGGGGCTCTTTCGCCCCCGGACAGATTTTCGCTTTCGGCAGCATCATGCTGCACACCGACCCGACCGGCCACCCTGGTCGGATCGAGAGTCTCGCCCCCGATCAAGAGATCAGATTCGGGAACCTAAAGTTCTCCGTAGACTCCCGGGGCGATCTTTCATTCGCTGGGCTCACGATCTCATCTGACGAGCCCGACGTATCCGAAGCCTTAACTTCGGATCTCCTTCTAGACTCCGCCCTCGGGTCTATCCCTGCCGATGATCTGGTTCTTAGTCCGGATCCGGTTACAGTACCTGAGGACCAGGGGTCGGTCCCTGCCGAATACACTCTTTGTACGGACACGTTGGAGGTCAACTCCGAAAGTCCTAGGCAGATCGATCCGGTCGAGCTCTCGACGATCAACGAGGCGCTGGATCGGATCCTATCAATAAAAATCACAGACGACCCGACCTCGACCCATGCTCAGATCGGTCTGAAGGCGGGTCATGGGGAATTTTTTGACCCACCCACCACCCACTTGGTAGCCACTATCGAAGACTTAACCAATATGCTGGACTACGCCTCCGAGGAGGCAGAAGACATGGATTAGGAGGACGGCGCCCCCGCCCCTGTCAACACTGGGCGATGGACTGCCACCTCCACCTACGATGTCTACATGGTAGACACCCCCGATGATAAGGGCGATCGCACCACTAAGAAGAATGGCGATAAATCCGGTGAGGAGCCGTCAAGGCGCCGGAAATAGCGCAAACGATCTATGGCAAACAAGGGAAGGGAGGCCATTGCAGGCACCGGGGAAAATGACACCCCGGAAGACCTCGGTGACCCTGAAGTCCCCGAACAGCCATTGGAGGACCAGGAAAGGCCCGAAGATCGGCGCGACACCGATGATCTTAGAGACTCTGAGGACGACAACTACCATCCCCCTGTCGAGGAGGAGGACAGCCTAGAAGCCGAAGACTTCACCGTCCCCGAACCCCTGCGGATCAGGAACGGTTTAGGAGGCAGCTTTTAGCCACCGCCCGAAGCCTGAAGGCAAAACAACATTAGCTCAAATCCGAACAAGATGCCCTCAATGATAGATGGACGAGGGTCTTGGCAGCCGAAGAAGGGTACGGTACCAATCTACCGGACCAACCCAAGAGCTACCCACGCCGACGGTTGCTGCCGCAGTTCGATGACGAGGTCCTTGAACCATCGTCTCCCAGGCATACTCCGTACGACCAGCCGGACCGCCCTCCCCGAGGACGGGAAAGGACGGCCGGCGGATCTGAGTACAGACCTACGGTACCCCGCAGGAGAGGAAAAGAACCCGCAGGGCCTGAGGACAGGTATGACTTACGACAGGACCTGGATTATAGAGCAGGCCACACAAGATCCATCTATGGATCTAGAGGGTATTCCCCCGCTAGACGGGACGGGTACCAGTCTTGGCTCGACCGCAACAATAGAGGTCGGGAACAAAACAGGGCCCGATCTACTACCGATCGTAGGCATGACATAGCTCGGGTCAGAGGCGCTGCCCACCCACTGTGCTTCACAGACGAGGTAATGCAGCATCAGTTCCCTGAAGGGTTTAAACCCGTTAACATAGAGTAATACGACATGACAACAGACCCAGCCGTGTGGATTGAGGACTTCCTCCTCCACATTCATATGGCACGAAGAGATGATCTCCATGCCATCAAGTATCTGCCCCTAAAACTTAAGGGACCAGCTCGACACTGGTTAAACAGTCTCCTCGAGAATTCTATCGGGAGGTGGGAAGAGCTCGAGGATGCCTTCCGATCTAACTTCCAGGGCACTTATGTCCGGCCACCGGACTCCTCCGACCTGAGCAATGTTGTCCAGAAGGCAGGCGAATCGGCTCGACAATTCTGGAATCGGTTCCTGACCAAGAAAAACCAGATCATTGACTGCCCGGACGCCGAGGCAATAGCCTCCTTCAGACACAATATCCGGGACAAGTGGCTATCTCGTCAGCTCGGCCAGGACAAGCCGAGGACAATGTCCGCCCTTACCTCACTTATGACCCGCTTTTGCACGGGTGAGGATAACTGGCTAGCTCGACGAGGCCATAACCCCGAAGACCCCGGCACCTCCGAAGTCCGGGATGGAAATGGGAAACCACGACGTAACAAAAACAAACGCCGACACAACAACGGCGATGCTGAGGACACGGCCGTTAATGTCGGTTTCCGCAACCCAAAATCCGGACAGCGGAAGAAACCTTTGAAAGGAAATCGAGACGGACCTACCACACTGGACAAAATCATGGATAGGCCCTGCCAGATCCACGGCACCAAAGACAAGCCCGCTACCCACACCAACCGTAATTTTTGGGTATTCAAACAAGCTGGCAAACTCGCAGCCGAGGAGCAAGGCAAGAGCCCGCGCAGCGACGACGATGACGAGCCCCACGGTCCAAGCAATGGAGGACAAAAGCAGTTCCCTCCAGAGGTAAAGACTATGAACATGATGTATGCCACTCACATACCAAAAAAAGAGAGAAAGCGCGCCCTTCGGGAGGTCTACGCCGTAGAGCCCGTAGCCCCGAAGTATAACCCATGGTCGGCTTGCCCGATCACCTTCGACCGACGGGACCATCCGACCAGTATTCGTCACGAAGGTTCGGCAGCCCTCGTCCTAGACCCCATTATCGATGGCTATCACCTCACTAGAGTCCTAATGGACGGAGGAAGTAGCCTTAATCTGATTTACTCAGACACGGTGAAAAAGATGGGTATAGATCCATCAAGGATCAAACCTAGCAACACTACCTTTAAAGGAGTGATCCCAGGCGTCGAAGCCCGCTGCTCGGGCACCGTGAATATGGAAGTAGTGTTCGGCTCGCCCGACAACTTCCGCAGCGAAGACTTGATCTTCAACATTGTCCCTTTTCGTAGCGGTTATCACGCCCTACTCGGCCGCACAGCATTCACTCTCTTTAACGCCGTCCCCCACTATGCGTACCTGAAGCTCAAGATGCCCGGGTCTAGAGGGGTCATTACTGTCAACGGCAACACAGAGCGCTCTCTCCGAACTAAGGAACACACAGTGGCCCTGGCAGCCGAATTCCAGTACGGCGACGACATGCCGACGCCCAAGTCAGCCATAAAGGCACGTCAGGATAGTAAACGAGCTCGGTCTCAACCCGAACTCCCGGAATCATTTTCCGCCCAACAAAAATAGGGATACGCCCCCCCACAGCACAGCCCTAGTTCCCGTAAAATATGTCAAGAAGGCACAACTTCGTGCTCAAAATACCACGGGCAGCTGTGGGGACCCACTATCAAAGGGAAAGTGTTCGGCTGGACCGAACTACTGCCAACACATGTCTTCGGACAAACCTCAGGTACCATCTAGGACCTTCCAAGCGTAAAGCTCATCCATACTACGGCGACTTCTCAAGATCTTCTTCCCAAGGTTCGTTCGCCGACAACAATCACCTTTAAAGGAACGCACCCCCTCGGGAGCAAAGGAGCAGACATGCGACATGGCACATTGAGGACGTCAAGCCACCCATCGAAGACCCCGGGTAAAACCTCTCCTTTGTAAACTTTATTTTTCATCCCAAAAATACCTGTAACAGTTGCTTCGGTAGTTTGAGTTATAAGAATTCATCAAAAATAAATACCATCCTTTATGGCCTCCTCGCTGTATTTTATGTCACATACTCTGTTCTCCACTCGCCGACGCCAATAGCAAAGCTGTTCGGTACATATTACGATGCGACCGGCTAATAGACCGGGGGCTTGACTATAAAAATCGCCCCAAGCATCACCCCGACACTATTGTTTTATGTGTTCGACGTCTCGGATGTTGCGTTATATGAATCGGTTTTGAATTATGTCTTGGGTCAATGGTTGGGTTGCCCGGCTCCTGTGTTTGCCCTCTTACGTTCCGCTCGTTCGGCTAAAAGGGTAAAGGGAGAACCACTGCGATTGTGCTTCTGGCTCGCCCGGTCAAGTACCTCAGTGGAGAAAGCCAAAAACTGACTGTCATAATAAGCGAGAACCGGTCTGCAATCCGAGCATAAGTGTCAAACTAAAAATCGATAGAGGTTATTCCGTGTTATACGAGGGGTTTGTACGATTACAAACCATGTGATGGTGGTTTCAACCTCGGTGTATCCGAATATCACAAAACACTGGGGGCTCGTCATCAGCCCCCGCAGTCAAGCTCCTACGGCTAAGTGAAAGCACTAAAGCATCATAGTCCGATTGCCTTGTTCCCCTCGCACTACCGCCTTCGGGCACCGATACGTCGGCTAAGGGTCACAGTGTGGAGGTAGAAACACCTCGTGTAGTATCTACATGGGGGCTGAAGCCGATGACTCGCAACTTTCAGATAAAACGGCCACATAGGAGTCAAAATAATACAAAGCTTAAAGACATGATAAACCATGCAACCACATTATAAAGCGGAACAGTAATCGGATACATGACAAAACATTCATTCATAAATTACATCCTTAGGGCATTGGACTTCTATCGCCCGAGCACCATCCATCATGGTGGAGAAGTATTTCTCGGGGCACCAATGCTCCTTCCCAGGGGGTGGAGGCGCGGTGGCCATCTCGATCGTCTTGAGCCTCGGCAAGTGCACCATGGTCCTTGCAAAGGTCATCCGAGCTCCCTCGATGCACGTAGAACGCTTTAGAGCGTCAATCCGAGACGCAACGTCGCACAGTTTCTGCATCAAGCCGAAGTAACTGCTCGACAGCGGCTCTGCAGGCCACAGCCGGATGCAGAGGTCCTTCATGGCCAGCTCCGCCATCCTGTGCAGCTCCATCAATTGTTTCATCTGATTGCTCAGGAGGGGAGGATGCTCGGGGGCTTTGAAAGGATCGATATGGTTGACTAGAGGGGGGGGGGTGAATAGGCAACTACCAATCTTTAGCTTTTCTTAACAAATTAGGGTTATCAACAAAATAGGTTGTCTAGATGTGCAACTAGGTGAGCAACCTATATGATGCTAACAATCACAACACAAGCAAGTAAAGGATACAATACAAGTAAAGCAAGTAAAATGTAAAGGTAAGAAATGACCACAAGTGGAGCCGGTGAAGACGAGGATGTGTTACCGAAGTTCCTTCCCTTTGAGAGGAAGTACGTCTCCGTTGGAGCGGTGTGGAGGCACAATGCTCCCCAAGAAGCCACTAAGGCCACCGTATTCTCCTCACGCCCTCACACAATGCGAGGTGCCGTGATTCCACTAGTGGTGCCCTTGAAGGCGGCGACCGAACCTTTACAAACAAGGTTGGGGCAATCTCCACAACTTAATTGGAGGCTCCCAACACCACCACGGAGCTTCACCACAAATGGAATGTGGCTCCGAGGTGACCTCTTCCGTCTAGGATGCTCAAACACCCAAGAGTAACAAGATCCGCAAGGGATTAGTGGGGGGAAATCAAATATCTCTTGGTGGAAGTGTAGATCGAGGCCCTCTCCTCCAAACCCTAGAACATCAACAAGTTTTGTTGGCTAGGGAGAGAGATAGGGCAAAAATGGAGCTTGGGGGCAACAATGGAGATAGGGGATAAGGGGTAAGGCTGGTTGGAGAAGAAGACCCACTTTATATAGTGGGGATAGAATCCAACCGTTACCTGTGCTCATCCCGCACACACAAGCGGTACTACCGCTCCGGAGAGCGGTACTACCGTTTGAGCGGTAGTCCCAAATACTGAGTAGTAGTACCGCACTGAGCGGTACTACCGTGCCCACAAAGCGGTACTACCGCTATGGGCCGTAGAACAGCAGAGACCAGGGAGTAGAGCGGTACTGGAGCAGCCGCACCGCAGAGCGGTACTACCGCTCAACTACCGCTCTACTACCGCGAGAAGAAACCAGGATACCAGAAGAATTTCAGCAAGCGGTACTGAAGCGGTACTAGAAAGCGGAAGTACCGCATTGTGGTACTACCGCACTACTACCGCTCTACTACCGCAAGAAGAAACAGGATACCAGAAGAAAATCCCCCAAGAGGTACTAGCTGCGGTAGACCACAGCGGTACTACCGCATAAGCGGTACTACCGTGGTACCGAGCGGTACTACCGCTTGGGTGATAGGAAAACTGCCCAGACAAGATCTCCAAGTTGCCGGAAGGGAATGTGGGTGCATATGGGGTTGTGTACGTGTTGATTCCACCCATACCTTTCCAAAGCGGACCCCCTCTTAATAGTACGGTTTTCCTATGACTCAATACCACCGAAAAAGAAACGCAAGAAAAACACCGTCTTTATAAAAGCTCCGAGGGGCATCAATCATCTTGTGCCAAGTGATGGAATATCTGAAATGCTCAATGCACACGATTAGTCCGCAAAAGTATTGTCATCAATCACCAAAACCACTAAGGGAGAAATATGCCCTAACAGGCTTGAACAGCCGAGGCTCATAATCCCCATCCCGAGAGGCGAAGTAGCGTCCACCGCACTCCTCGGGAGGTCCGTAAAGGCGCCTGAGGAACGCCACACCCGGGTGAGAAATGCAAACCTGTTACCACCAAAGGCACATTGCAGTAAGTACAGCTTACCATCCGCGATCGCCTTGACTTGGCGAAGTTATTCTTCAAAGAACCGCCTATCCACTCGCTCCGCTTTGAGCTCGGATTTCAGCGTGGATAGTTCGGCGGCCTGGTCTTCGTTCTTTTGCTCAAGGGCCTCGCACTTCGTGCTGGCATCCTTGAGCTCCAGCAGCACCTCTGCCACCCGGGCCTCATGCTTGTCGCTCACGGCTTTTAATGCCGATAGTTCGGCCGACGCTTGTTCAGCCGCCGCCTTCTCATCTGCGGCCTCCTGCCTCACCTTCGCCAACTCGGCCTTGAGGTTCTCGACCTCCGCGGCCACAGCTGTGGTAACAATGAGTAAATAACATTTAGGGATAACAATCTGGATATCTCAATCAATGAGGATAGACAATAGCCCGAATGATACAATTCAGACTCACCTTGCGTCTCGTCGAATCTCTTGTTCAGGCGATCGAGCTCCTCGTCGGAGCTCTTGAGCTTCCGGTTTAGCTCGACAAGCTCCATTGCGTTGGCGGCAGCCGCCGATGACGAGGCCTACAAAACAACTTATGTGCATTAAAACTCCCAAAAAGGTAAAGAGTGACACTAAAGCGACCCGAGGTGGTAGTACTACTCAGCATCCTCATCAGACTCCGCGGTCGCGTCCTCATCCGTCTCCTCGAGGATCTCGTTATCATCAGCAATATCACCAGCAGCAGACGAAGTAGCACGGGTAGAGCGAGTAGCACGAGCAGGTGGAGGTGCAGAAGTAGCACCAGTAGAGTCATCTGAATCTGTCCAGCGGAAGTGACCTGAGATCCACCTCTCCTCTGACGTGATCCTGTCCTCTGAGCCATTGGCGACCTCGAGGCCAATCTTCCTCATGATGGCCTTGTCTCGACTGCGAGACATCTTCTATGCTACATGTGCCTTGTACTGACCTTGTGCCTCGATACAGAACAGTTTCTTCATCTTCTTCTTGAGCTTGGCAGCCCATGAGGGCTGCTCAGAGGCTGGCACATAGTCAGGCTCTGCTGACTCATCTGACGCTGCAAAGGGAAACTCAACCTCAGGAGCCGGTGCAGGACCCCAGCGCTCCTTCTGCCTCAGCTTAATCTCCTCGTGAGAGGCCAAAGGGCCGGTCTCAAGCAACTCACCAGGGAACTGCCTCTCCCAAGTGTCCATAATGAGCTTGTAGATCATAGGGGCATAGATAGGTACCTTCCGGCCATACACAGCAGAACCGAGCTCAGTCCACATCACATGTGACACATCCAGAACCGTGGTCTTACCCTTCTCCTTCTCGCACATGAGGAGCATGTCAACCAGATGACCATGCACCATGTCAAAGTTTCCCACCCTAGGGAAAAGAGAGTGCCTGAAAATGCGATGCATAATGTCCAGAAACGAATTCAGCTCCTTGACATCTCCCTTGGCAGTCTTCCTAATGGTGGTGTACCGGAGCAACTTGGACTTGTGAGCCGGAGACTGACGCAGGTGAGGGCGAAGACCAAGAGAGTTGTGCAGACCATCATCACCATAGCCCAAACTGTTCATGAAAGTCTTCCAGGTGGTCTGCATCCACCTGCCAAGTGTCATCCAAGTGAGGGTCCTGTCATCATCAGTGCCGAAGAACACTGTGGTGTAGAACTGTGCCACCAACTCAGGGTCAAAGTCAAGGTTGAAAGTGATGATCTTGACAATGTCAAACTGCTCACATAGGGCAAGAGCTTCTCCAAAGTACTCTGGGTCATTCTGCATGTGTTCAATATTCACTGACTTGGTCTTGACAAACAAGTTCTTCTTGCCCTTGATCACATCATGATAGACCAATGCCTGATCTTTGTTCCAGAACGGCCTACCCACCAAACTTGGATCTTGAGGTCGAGTGTAGGGATTTTGCTCACGGTAGGCCTAGTACTCATTGGAATTCAACTCGGACACAGACTTGGCCTTCTCCTTCTTCTTCTTAGCAACGGTTTTCTTGACTAACTGCCTGGCAGGTGCTGGTTGAGCCTCTTCTTCTTTACTTGCAGAACTGTCATCTCTGGCCAGTTGAGTGCGTCCACGCTTCGGGTTCTTGCGACGAGCAACATAAGGACCGGAGCCATTACCACCTGAACCAGACACACAAACACGAGGGAAAGCAGGTGTAAAAGCAATGCATAAGCCAAAGGAAATAAAATGTGAGAAATAGAAGCAAGTTTACAACAGTAGTGGCTGCTGAAGACTCAAGCGGTAGTATCGTGGACTTACAGCGGTAGTACCGCTTAAAGCGGTAGTACCGCTCTATACAGAGCGGTAGTACAGCCCGAAGCCCAGACCGAACTCCGGCTGTCAGAACCGGTAGTACCGGAGTCTCCAATCTCCACTAAAACTGCAAAGTAGCCCCTAAACTCCTATCTAGCAGTCAAACCTCGTCCTACTCATGCCACAATCTAGCCAAAGATTGAGTTTTCACCATGCATTGCCCTAAAGCCTAGATTCAAAAGATAGAACCATCAGAACGAGAAATGGGGGCAATACCGGCGTCCATAGCACGAGGGAGTGGTGGGGATCGACTCCACCGGTCGGAATCGAGGAAGACGGCGCGGAAACGGCGTACCAGAGGCGGCGGCCGCGGCTCCTCTTCGCTGCAGAGAAACTTCCCTTGCCCCCACTGAACCCTTGCCACAGTCCTCTAAGCGGTAGTACCGCTAAAGTGGTAGTACCGTCCTGTCATAGCGGTAGTACCGCTCGCAGCTCAGAAAACAACCAAGTTCAAAAATGAAGTGGTGGCTTATGCAACTATGAGATGTTTAGAGATGAAGTGGGCTTGGGTTGGAGACACAAAACACAGCAAATGGGCAGAGACACTCCAAGTTCAAAAAGAGCGAAAAAGCAAGGAGCAAACTTGGAGTGACTCAAAGCACAAACAAACCCCTAACGACAAAAACTCTCAAAAGAGAGGGCGGTGGCCGAAGCCACCTATGTTTGAGTCAATTGGTATGGCACCGCGAAGATTTTAACCTTGGGCCCATGACCAAAACTCATCTTTGAAGCACAATTACCATCAAAAATGGCTAATGTGAAAGACTTGATTAATTTATGCATAATGGGGGGAGGGAGAGTTCATTGAGAGAACAACACTCCCCCTATGTCCATGCCTATATCTAGAACAAGATAAACATGATGAATGCGGTGGGGTGTGACGAGATTCAAGACACGTTGCTCGAATCAATGATATTTAGCTCATGCCTTAACTCGCGAAATCTTGCTTCATCCAATGGCTTCGTGAAAATATCCGCTAGTTGCTCTTGAGTTCCTACATGAATAATATCAATCTCTCCCCGCTTGACGTGATCCCGGATGAAATGATGACGAATCTCAATGTGCTTCGTCTTGCTATGTTGCACCGGATTGTGGGAGATCATGATTGCACTTTCATTGTCACAGAAGAGAGGCACTTTGTCACAAGTGACACCGTAATCCTTTAAAGTTTGCCTCATCCATAACAATTGTGCACAACAACTTGCGGCAGCTACATACTCAGCCTCGGTGGTGGAGAGAGACACACAATTTTGCTTCTTCGAAGACCAACTCACCAAAGAGCGACCAAGGAATTGGCACCCTCCGGAGGTTGACTTCCTATCCACACGGTCTCCCGTCCAATCCGAGTCCGAATAACCCATGAGATCAAAGCTTGCTCCTTTGGGATACCATAAGCCAAAGTTTGGGGTATGAGCCAAATATCAAAAGATTCGCTTGACCGCCACAAAGTGACTTTCCTTAGGCGCGGCTTGAAACCGTGCACACATTCCCACACTCAACATGATATCCGGTCTAGATGCACAAAGGTAAAGCAAGGATCCAATCATGGAACGATATACCTTTTGATCCACCACTTTACCATTGGGATCGATGTCGAGTTGGCACTTGGTAGGCATTGGAGTCTTGGCCGGTTTGACATCTTTTAGCTTGAATCTCTTGAGCATGTCTTGGGTGTATTTGGCTTGGTTGATGAGGGTTCCTTCTCTTCTTTGCTTGACTTCGAACCCAAGAAAGAACTCCAACTCTCCCATCATAGACATCTCAAACTTCTCGGTCATTAGTGCGGCAAACTCATCATTGAAAGCTTTGTTAGGAGAACCAAAGATAATATCATCAACATATAGTTGGCATATGAACAAATCCCCTTTAACCCTCTTAGTAAAAAGAGTGGGATCGATTTTCCCAATTTCAAACCCACGGTCTTGCAACAACTCGGTAAGGTGCTCATACCATGCACGTGGGGCTTGTTTAAGGCCATAGAGTGCCTTATCGAGCTTGTATACATGATTGGGGAACTTGGGATCCTCGAACCCCGGGGCTTGTTTGACATATACCAACTCATTAAGAGGACCATTAAGAAATGCACTCTTCCCATCCATTTGTTGCAACTTAAAATCATTATGAGAAGCATATGCAAGCAACATACGAATAGATTCAAGACGAGCAACGGGAGCAAAGGTTTCACCGTAGTCGATACCCTCGACTTGGGAGTAGCCTTGTGCCACCAATCTTGCCTTGTTTCGAGTGACAACACCGTTCGTATCTTGCTTGTTCTTGAAGATCCATTTGGTTCCAATGACATTATGATTCTCCGTTGGCCTTGGCACCAATGTCCACACTTTGTTGCGCTCGAAGTTGTTGAGTTCATCATGCATGGCTTCAAGCCAATCCGTGTCCTCGAGCGCCTCATGTACCTTTTGTTGTTCAACACACGAAACAAACGCGTGATGCTCACAAAAGTTTGATAATTGTTTACGAGTGGTTACCCCTTTCTTTAAGCTTCCATAGACATTTTCCAAGACATGCCCTTTTTTCTCGAGTTTGGAAGCAATCTTGGCGGCACAACGCTCCAATAGCTCCTCCGGAGTCACTTGAGGAGGATTATCTCGAGCGTCATCTTGAGCTTGCTCTTGATCATGAGCTTGCCCTTGATCTTGAGCTTGCTCGGTGTCGTGATCTTGATCTTGGGCATCATTTGGTGCATCACCAACATCTTGAGATTGATCTTGCCCTTGATCTTGATCACTTGGTTGAGGGCCTTCGGTTTGTTCTTCGGAAGCATGTGGGTCTTGTGTCGGTGATGGTTCCACTTGCGTAGAACATTGTCCTTCTCCTTCCACCACAAGGGGTTCCTCAATGGGTAGGATTTGGCCCACACCCATTCTTCTTATGGCTTGAGGAGGAATTTCATCACCTACATCACAAAGACCACTTTGCTCCACTTGGGAGCCATTATTCTCGTCAAACTTCACGTTACACATCTCCTCAATGAGTCCAGTGGACTTGTTGAGAACACGGTAAGCATGAGAGTTTGTAGCATAACCAACAAATATACCCTCTTGAGCTCTAGAATCAAATTTAGACAAGCGAACACCTTTCTTGAGAATGAAACACTTACAACCGAACACCCGGAAGTACGTGAGGTTGGGCTTGTTGCTGGTAAGTATTTCATATGGAGTCTTGTTCAAGCCTTTGCGGAGGTAGAGCCGATTGGATGCATGACAAGCGGTGTTGATGGCTTCGGCCCAAAAGTTGTATGGAGAATTGAACTCCGCCATCATGGTCCTTGCCGCGTCCATCAACGTCCGGTTCTTCCTCTCCGCTACACCATTTTGTTGAGGGGTATAAGGTGCGGAATATTGATGCTTGATCCCCTCATCACCAAGAAACTCATCCAAGGTGTAGTTCTTGAACTCGGTGCCGTTGTCGCTTCTAATGATCAATATCTTTGCATCATGTTGACGTTGAGCTTCATTAGCAAAGTCGATCACGGTTTGTTGGGTCTCGCTCTTCCTCTTGAAGAAATACACCCAAGTGTATCTTGAATAATCATCCACAATCACCAAGCAATACTTTCTTCCCCCAAGACTGTCAAACGTTGGAGGACCAAAGAGATCCATGCGAAGGAGCTCCAAGGGCCTCTTCGAAGAGATAATGGTCTTGGGTCGGTGAGCCGTCTCATGTAACTTCCCTTCGATACAAGCACTGCAAGCACGATCTTTGACAAAACTAACATTTGTTAGTCCTCGGATGTGGTCCCCTTTGAGGAGACTTTGCAAAGATCTCATATTGACGTGGGCTAAACGGCGATGCCAAAGCCATCCCACGTCAACTTTAGCCATTAGGCAAGTTGCGGTCTTAGTGGGTCGCTCCGAGAAGTTAACCACATAGAGACCGTTCTCGACATGCCCAACAAAAGCTACTTTAAGAGTCTTGCTCCACAAAAGGGTCACGGTATCAATATCAAAGAACGTTGCAAAGCCCATAATAGCAAGTTGACAAACGGAAAGTAAATTGAATGCAAGTGTCTCAACAAGCATGACCTTCTCAATGGACAAGTCCGGTGAGATGACCACCTTGCCGAGACCCAATACCTTTGACATTGAAGCATCACCATATTGGACATGGGTGGGCATAGATGAACTTGCTTGAACGTCCACCACCAAGTCCTTGCTTCCGGTCATATGATTTGTCGCTCCACTATCAAGCAACCATGACACCCCACCAGAAGCAAACTCCTACATAAGATCAATGCTTGGTTTTAGGTACCCATTCTTGAATGGGTCCTTTCATGTTAGTAACAAGGGTCTTAGGAGCCCAAATGGACCATTCAATGTACTCATAAGAAGAACCAACAAATTTGGCATAAACATGCCCATCACTAGCACGGCATAAAACATAAGTAGGTTAAAATCGCCGGCTTTGTTGGGATGAGTGGTCTTGCCCCTATTGACATTACCACCCACCACCTCGTTCTTCTTCTTCTTAGGAGCACCCTCTCCCTCTTTCATAAATGTATCTTTGAGAGGGAGAGCTAGCTTGGTCTTGCTCTTCTTGTTTGACTTCTTCTTCTTCTTCGACTTGGGTGCAAATCCAAGTCCCTCCTTTGCCACAACTTCCTTTTGATTGCTCAAAAGTTCGTTGAGATTTTTCTCACCTTGTATGCACGCGACAAGGCCTTTCTCAATTTGCTCTTTCAACTTGGCATTCTCCTCAACAAGATGTGCATGCTCACAACAAGGGTTAGTTGCACGAGCATTATCAATTAAAACAAAAGGAGGACAAGTAGCAATTTCTTTAGTTAGCTTCATTTGGAGTTGATCATGAGACTCCTTGAGTGTAGCATGATCACTTTTCAAGGCCTTGTGAGCCTTGTCAAGTAAATCAAACTCCTCTTGGAGTCTAGCATGGCCAACCCCAAGTTCATCCTTCTCAGTTTTAAGCACTTTAGCAAGAACAATAGCATGATCACGATCTTTCTTTAATTTAGCAAGATCTAGATTGTGTGTCTCCTCAAGAGCCACTCTATGACCTTGCTCTTCCTCAAGAGCAATAGAAAGATCGGCAATCTCATCGGCATAATCTCTACTATGCCCTTCCAACTTAGAGATGGTCTCTTCATGAGATTCGATGATTTCATTGGCCTCACCTAATTGTTCCAAGAGAGCCACAAAGTGCTTCTTGGTCTCACCTTTGAGCTTGGCCATGAACTTGTCAAATTCATTTTCCTCCACCTTTGCCTCCTCACTTTCTTCCACACAATTCATCAAAGAAGGAGTGGAAGAAATGCTGGTTTGGTTGTTGGAGGTTACCTTGTTGGTGGCCTTGGCCATGAGGCACTTGTGGGTGGTGATGGAGTTCTCGTTGGGGGAGTCGAAGAGGGACACCTTTGGTGATGGAGAGGTGGCGATGGCGACGGAGGCCGTAGCAACCCCTTCACCACTAGCAACTTCATCATCATCGGAGTCGTACTCTTCTTGCACCACCAAACTCTTTTGAGGCACCTTCTTCATGTAGTTGTTGTTCTTGTTGGGGAAGGACTTGGCCTTTTCTTTGCGGATGAGCTTGCCACCATTGTCCTCCCTCTTCTCATATGGACAATCCACCACAAATTGACTCACATTGCCACAATTGTAGCATGTCCTTACCCGTTGCTTGCCCTTTGAGTTGTTCTTGGAGGAGTTGGGCCTTGAGTTTCTCTTGTTGCCCCAAAATTGCCTTGACGCAAGAGCCATGTGCAAGTGGAAATCATATTTGATGTCTTCGGGGCAATCTTCGTCCTCATATTCTTCTTCTTCCTCTTCATGAACTACCTTGGCCTTCAAAGCAAGGTTGGGCTTCTTCGAGCATTGAACACGAGCAAGTGCATTGTCGGCGGTCTTGTTCAAAATGTTCATAGCAATAAACTCATCCAACACATCACTGGAGGACAAGGTGTGGAAGTCCGGTCTTTGACGAATCACGGAGGACATGCTCTTGTTGTAAGGCATAATGGCCTTGAGGAATTTGCGCTTGATCCAATTGTCATCCGTGTCCTTGCTCCCATGATCTCGGAGTGAGACCGCAAGAGTAGTCAATCTCCGGTAAAGCTCACGAGGATCTTCATCTTCATTCATAACAAACTCATCGGCCTTATCAAGAATAACCTCAAAGTTGGAGCGTTGAATGCTTGAGCTTCCCTTGTACAACGAGTTGATATGCTCCCATGCATCTTTGGCAAGAGTGAATGGGCGCAAATGAGGAAGCTCTTCGGGAGGCATGGCGGCTTGAAGAATGAACAAGGCGGATGCGTTGAGTTGGTTGTCCACTTCTTCTCTTGGGGACAAGTTGCTTGGGTCATGCGGATAATAGCCTTGTTCAATGATTCTCCAAAGTTGAGTTGAGCTATAATTCAAATGAGACTTAATACGAAACACCCAATTAGCGAAGTTAGTCAAATCAAGCTTAGGAGGAGGACCATGATTGTTTATATGAGGTGAGGGGACCGGTCCTCCATAGACCGGGGGAGGGGGAACCGAGGCGTGCGTTCCCGTCCCATTCTTACCATGAGGGGAAGATGTTTGAGAGTCTTTAGCCGCTTCCTTGCCGGAATTGGCCTCCGATGCCGATGCGGTGGGATTAACCACAAGCAACGGATCGGGAGTGGACTTCAACCCCTCAAGGTGTTCTTTAAGCATGGACTTGACCTCGGCCGTCATAGACGTCTTAAGTGAAGCCATAGCTTCGTTTAAGACGTCTCGGGTGACCGTGTTCATCTCCACGGCCTCGGGCACTTCCTCAACCCGTTCCCCGTCGTCAACCATACTCTTCGGGTGGTGAAACCCTTAATAAAGAGACGAGGCTCTGATACCAATTGAAAGGATCGATATGGTTGACTAGAGGGGGGGGGGTGAATAGGCAACTACCAATCTTTAGCTTTTCTTAACAAATTAGGGTTAGCAACAAAATAGGTTGTCTAGATGTGCAACTAGGTGAGCAACCTATATGATGCTAACAATCACAACAAAAGCAAGTAAAGGATACAATACAAGTAAAGCAAGTAAAATGTAAAGGTAAGAAATGACCACAAGTGGAGCCGGTGAAGACGAGGATGTGTTACCGAAGTTCCTTCCCTTTGAGAGGAAGTACGTCTCCGTTGGAGCGGTGTGGAGGCACAATGCTCCCCAAGAAGCCACTAAGGCCACTGTATTCTCCTCACGCCCTCACACAATGCGAGGTGTTGTGATTCCACTAGTGGTGCCCTTGAAGGCGGCGACTGAACCTTTACAAACAAGGTTGGGGCAATCTCCACAACTTAATTGGAGGCTCCCAATACCACCACGGAGCTTCACCACAATGGAATGTGGCTCCGAGGTGACCTCTTCCGTCTAGGATGCTCAAACACCCAAGAGTAACAAGATCCCCAAGGGATTAGTGGGGGGAAATCAAATATCTCTTGGTGGAAGTGTAGATCGAGGCCCTCTCCTCCAAACCCTAGAACATCAACAAGTTTTGTTGGCTAGGGAGAGAGATAGGGCAAAAATGGAGCTTGGGGGCAACAATGGAGATAGAGGATAAGAGGTAAGGCTGGTTGGAGAAGATGACCCACTTTATATAGTGGGGATAGAATCCAACCGTTACCTGTGCTCAGCCCGCACACACAAGCGGTACTACCGCTCCGGAGAGCGGTACTACCGCTTGAGCGGTAGTCCCAAATACTGAGCGGTAGTACCGCAATGAGCGGTACTACCGTGCCCACAAAGCGGTACTACCGCTATGGGCCGCAGAACAGCAGAGACCAGGGAGTAGAGCGGTACTGGAGCAGCCGCACCGCAGAGCGGTACTACCGCTCAACTACCTCTCTACTACCGTGAGAAGAAACCAGGATACCAGAAGAATTTCAGCAAGCGGTACTGAAGCGGTACTAGAAAGCGGAAGTACCGCATTGCGGTACTACCGCACTACTACCGCTCTACTACCGCAAGAAGAAACAGGATACCAGAAGAAAATCCCCCAAGCGGTACTAGCTGCGGTAGACCACAGCGGTACTACCGCATAAGCGGTACTACCGTGGTACCGAGCGGTACTACCACTTGGGTGACAGGAAAACTGCCCAGACAAGATCTCCAAGTTGCCGGAAGGGAATGTGGCTGCATATGGGGTTGTGTACGTGTTGATTCCACCCATACCTTTCCAAAGCGGACCCCCTCTTAATAGTACGGTTTTCCTACGACTCAATACCACTGAAAAAGAAACGCAAGAAAAACACCGTCTTTATAAAAGCTCCGAGGGGCATCAATAATCTTGTGCCAAGTGATGGAATATCTGAAATGCTCAATGCACACGATTAATCTGCAAAAGTATTGTCATCAATCACCAAAACCACTAAGGGAGAAATATGCCCTAACAGGCTTGAACAGCCGAGGCTCATAATCCCCATCCCGAGAGGCGAAGTATCTGTTCGCGTCCGCCGCACTCCTCGGGAGGTCCGTAAAGGCGCCTGAGGAACGCCACACCCGGGTGAGAAATGCAAACCTGTTACCACCAAAGGCACATTGCAGTAAGTACAGCTTACCATCCGCGATCGCCTTGACTTGGCGGAGTTATTCTTCAAAGAACCGCCTATCCACTCTCTCCGCTTTGAGCTCGGATTTCAGCGTGGATAGTTCGGCGGCCTGGTCTTCGTTCTTTTGCTCAAGGGCCTCGCACTTCGTGCTGGCATCCTTGAGCTCCAGCAGCACCTCTGCCACCCGGGCCTCATGCTTGTCGCTCACGGCTTTTAATGCCGATAGTTCGACCGACGCTTGTTCAGCCGCCGCCTTCTCATCCGCGGCCTCCTGCCTCACCTTCGCCAACTCGGCCTTGAGGTTCTCGACCTCCGCGGCCACAGCTGTGGTAACAATGAGTAAATAACACTTAGGGATAACAATCCGGATATCTCAATCAATGAGGATAGACAACAGCCCGAATGATACAATTCGGACTCACCTTGCGTCTCGTCGAATCTCTTGTTCAGGCGATCGAGCTCCTTGTTAGAGCTCTTGAGCTTCCGGTTTAGCTCGGCAAGCTCCATTGCGTTGGCGGCAGCCGCCGATGACGAGGCCTACAAAACAACTTATGTGCATTAAAACTCCCGAGCTGTCAGATTCAGACCCTCTGCTAGGTACTCTCCGGAGCCCTTAGAATAATGAGGGACAAAGGGTGCCTAGAGCATTGTTACTAATTTTCGGACATTTGACCCCCGGGTGGGTTTTCCAAACTCACCCAGGGCTCGGGGGCTACTACACTTATAAGTATTGCATAAACTTGGTAAATTAACTTTTTCTGGACAAAAGAGTATTACGTGGATCACCTTGAAGCCCGTCAAGAGACCGTTGAAGGACTCTTTCAGTCCGCTATCAACGGACTGAATGCCTTGCAAAACCGCACCCATAAGGGCACGGTGATCTTCGGCGATGGAGGAGCCGGATAAAGCTTCCTCCATCTGCGCCGTCCACCCAGTCATGGGCGGCACCGATGGTGGCCCGCCAGCCCTCCCTATGGTTGGGGATTGGGCTGGCTGCTCCGGGGGCATAGAGCGCTCCGGAGATGTCTTCGGAGGGGGCCGGACCGGATTTCGTCCCCCCTCTTTAGTTGCCATGAGATGTTCCTCCTCCTGGTCTTCGGCGGCCGAGGTATTAACCTCTGCCATAACGTCATCGCCCCCACCGCCGGTGTTCGGCTCAGAAGGAGCCTGGCGCGATAACACCTCCGCGGCCTCCTTCGAGGCCTCAGGAGGCATAGGATGCGACGCAGTCCCGCTTTCCGCCAGGTCGGCGGGCAGAGACTCCCCGTCTGAGATTGGGTCAGTGGGGAGATCGCGCGGTGGGCTACAAATTGAAGGACGTTCGCCCTTTTAGCATTAAAAGCTCTATATAAATGACTCAGAGGGTCTTCGGATTCATACCTCTGGGCTGGGGGCTTAACCCTTGGGTTCCTTCGGGGAACCCTTTCAAAAGCTTCAGACTCCTTATCGGAGTTCGAGGTATCGTCGGCCAGGACAGCCTTTGTCCGGCATGTCCTCTTCGGGGCAGGAGGAGGTAGGTCCTCCGCAGTGTCTGCTGACGCCGCCCTTTTTCCTTGTGAGGGGGGAGTCGCACTCCCCTTCGTCCTCGTGCTCTTCCTCGTGAGTGGAAGAGGCATGGGTCTCCTCGGATTTACTGTCCGGAAGACCCCTTGGACGAAGACCCTCTCGGGCCCCCTTCTTCTCCCCTTTCTTCTTCTTCTCCTTCCTCTCTGGCGCCGAATACGGCGCCACGACGAGCATCTCCGTCAACAGATCCGACCGAGGGTCTTCGGGTTGCGGGGCCGGACAGTCGATCTTCACGGCCTTGCTCAACCATTTCTGTGAAGATGAGGGAGAAGGGGTTCAGCTCTTTGTAAAAAAGAACAGAGCCGGAGAATTAAAAGTTTTATCTTACCTTGGTGGGAGGGTTTTCGGCGTCAAGACCGGTGTCCTCTTCCTCGGCCGGCCAGCTCTCCTGGGGCTTGAATAGCACTTTCCACAATTTATCGTGGGTAGTGCGGAAGAATTGACGCACGGTGGCCGGGTCCTCGAGCTGGTAAGCCCACATTGGGGAGGCCCGGTGCTGGCAGGGGAGGAGACGGCGGCGGAGCATGACCTGGATCACGTTGGCCAGCTTGCTGTTGGCCTCAATCATCGAGGAGATGCGCTTCTGCAGCAATTTTACCTCTACGGCCGATCCCCAGTCAAGACCTTTCCTGAGCCACGAGGTTAGCCTCGCAGGGGGTCCGGATCTGAACTCGGCAGGTGCCATCCCGTCCGCGCTCCTTGGTTCGGTGATATAGAACCATTCCTTTTGCCAGATCTTAACCGTGTCAATAAAGGTGCCGTCCGGCCACTCCACACGGGGGAGCTTGCTGATTACCGCCCCTCCACAATCCGTATGCGCGCCCGCAACTGTCTTCGGCTTGACGTTGAACACTTTGAGCCACATGCCGAAGTGCGGTTGTATCCGCAGGAAGGTTTCGCAGACAAGGATGAACACCGAGATGTGCATGATGGAGTTCGGGGGGAGGTCATGGAAATCTAACCCGTAAAAGAACATAAGGCCCCTGACGAAGGGGTGGAGCGGGAAGCCTAGTCCCCGGATGAAATGGGGGACGAACACCACCCTCTCGCCCGGCTTCGGTGTGGGAACCACCTGATTCGCCTCTGGAGCGCGGTGGGCGATGTTGGCGGAGAGGTAGCCGGCACGCTTTAGCTCCTGAATGTCGCTGTCGGTGACGGAGGAGGCCTCCCACTTGCCCATGGAGCCTGAACCAGCCATGGCCGAACTCGGAGCTTGGGAAGGTTGAGGGGGCAAAGGGAGTGAATGTGGAGCGTGAATAGGCCTTGGTGGTTTTCTCCCTTTTCTGGGGTGCCGTAATACCAAGAGCCTCCCTTTTACTTCGCCGCAGGCCTCGCCACTTCCCGAAACAATCGTGTCATTATGCACGCGTGGGATAACCCAGGGGATTAATCATATCCCGTAAGAAACGAGACAAGATCTACATGTTGGTAAGACGTGCCGATGGAGAAACGGCCTCGAACCGCGAATCGAGTTTTTGTAACAGGCTCAGCGGTCGTAATAGGCCACGACCCTTCGTCAGAAAGGTTGTCAGGAAACACTGTTCACACTTTGACGTTTGGCCTTCGAGGTTAAGCGACTCATGGCGTCCGGATAATTACATGTTCGGATAAGTACATATCATTGGTGGCCGGACTAGAGCCAGCCGATCATAAAGGGGGGAAAAGAACTCACCCCGCAAGCCGGATACTCTGATCACGCGAAGCTGCTGGTGTCGTGACCCCTGGCGTTGGGGGCTAGTTCGGGGGCTACTAAGGGAGTCCTGGACTAAGGGGTCATCGGGCCGCCGGCCTATCTCTCATAGGCCGGCTTGGTGGGCCGCTCTTTGATTATCTCAGGAAGGACCGGGCTATGCGACGACCCCGTATTCAAGAAGGAAACCTCCGAAGACGCGGCGTGCACTCCAAGTCAAGATGAGGGGATCAGCGTCTTTACTTCCGGCTGGAGACTTATCATGTGTAAACCCTAGGTACCCCCCGGTGTCTATATAAACCGGGGGGTTTAGATCGTAGAGGGCAGACAAGCACATCTAGGGTTTTGGCTACTTGATCTCGAGGTAGATCGACTCTGTAATCCTCATACACATTAATACAACCAAGCAGGACGTAGGGTTTTACCTCCATAGGAGGGCCCAAACATGGGTAAACATCGTCTCCTTCGACCCTTGTTACCCATCAATCCTAAACTCACAGCTCGGGACCCCCTACCCGAGATCCGCCGGTTTTGACACCGACACCCCCCCAATGCATAGCATCATCGAAACAAGCAAACTACTCAAGTAAAGCATAATCTGTTTAAAACAGAACAGTCTGTAATGATCTGTAGGCACGAATACTTCTGTAACTCTAAAAATTCTGAAACCTTAGGAAAAACTGAAGAATTTGCATAGAAATACTGTGTAAAAATTTCAGACAAATATCACGTTCCAGTAAAAAATGAAAATTCATGTACTGAACACTAAAGTTTTTGTTTTTGCACAGTATCAATTCTACTCATCATGTGGGTCATCCCAAATGCTTTACTTGGAACAAACACTAATTAAAACATAAAAACATAATCATTACAGAGGCAATAATCATGTTATCACAACCAAACATAAAGTAAAAGCAAAAAAGTAAGATAACTATTGGGTTGCCGCCAACCAAAAAGCTATTGTTTTATGCCCCTAGCTAGGCATAATGCATAGTTTCAAGTATTGTCATCTTTGACACTCCACCTATAAGTGGATCTCATGATTGATTCATAAGGTGGCTTAATTATATTTCTAGGGAAATGTTCCATCCCTTTCTTCAATGGAAATTGGAACCTTATATTTCCCTCTTTCATGTCAATGATTGCACCTATAGTTCGTAGGAAAGGTCTTCCAAGTATTATGGGACAAGAAGGATTGAAATCAATATCAAGCACAATAAAATCTACAGGTACATAATTTTTATTTGCAATAATAAGCACATCATTTATTCTACCCAAAGGTTTCTTAATGGTAGAATCTGCAAGATGCAAGTTAAGGGAACAATTTTCAATATTAGTGAGACCAAGCACATCACAAAGAGTTTTAGGTATAGTTGAAACACTAGCACGAAGGTCACACAAATAATTGCACTCATATTTATTTATCTTTATTTTTGAAGTAGGTTCCCACTCATCATGTAATTTTCTAGGAATAGAAACTTCTATATGTTCGGTAAAAGCCTTGTTTTGTTCATAAGCATTGGGTGAGATAATAATGGTTTGCAACAAGGAAATACATTCTACGAAGGATAATCTCTCATAATTAAAATCCTTGTAATTCAAAATAGGTGACACATCACTAGATAAAGTTTTGACCTCTCCAAAGTCGGTTTTTTCAGTTTTAGCATTGGAATCCTCGCTCACCAAGCAAACGGGACCCTCCTTAACTAGAGTTGGTTCAACTCCAGTATTTTTATCATTTATATTCAGAGAGGTAAACAAAGAATCAGTAGGCGCAATGCCAATCATTTTAATATCCTCATCATGATTCCGATAAAAACCGGGTGGAAGAGCTTTTTCTAGGATTTCCCGCTTAGCTCTCAACTTAGCGGTACTCTCCTTACTTTCATTAATAGAAAATTGGATAGATTTGATAGTCTCACTAAAATCATGCATGGGTGGCAAAGTTTTACTTTTAAGAGTTTCCACATCAATAGCAATTCTATCCATATTTTTAGCCAAAGTATCAATCATATGCAATTTTTCCTCTACCGTAGTGTTGAAAACCTTTTGAGAATTAATAAATTCTTTAATTGTATTCTCAAGATCAGAGGTCATCCTATTAGAATTGGTAGAAGGATTTCCATAAGAATTACCATATGAGTTTCCATAGTTGTTAAGAGGATTACCGGGATACGACCTAGCATTGAAATGGCCTCTATAAGCATTGTTGTTGAAATAATTTCACGAGACAAAGTTCACATCAATAGCATAATTAATTTCCTCAATCAAAGTAGACAAGGCAATATCATTTGGATCAACATTGGCATTTTTATTAGTAACCATATTCATAAGAGCATCCACTTTTTCACTCAAAGTAGCGATTTCTTCAACAGAATTTATCTTCTTACCAGTTGGATCTCTCTCGGTGTGCCATTGAGAATAATTTTCCACGATGTTGTCCATAAGTTTGGTGGCCTCTCCCAAGGTCACATCCATAAAGGTACCACCTGCAGCAGAATCTAGAAGATTTCTGGACACAAAGTTTAGTCCCGCATAGAAGTTTTGGATAATCATCCACAAATTCAAGCCATGAGTAGGACAATTTCTTATCATCAATTTCATTCTCTCCCGAGATTGTGCAACATGCTCTTGATTTTGATGTTTAAAATTCATTATTTGATTTCTAAGAGAGATGATCTTAGCAGGAGGAAAATACTTGCCAATAAAAGCATCTTTACACTTACCACATGTTCCAATACTATTGCGAGGTAAAAATGAAAACCAAGCCTTAGCTTTATCTCTAAGTGAAAAAGGAAATAATTTTAATTTGACAATATCATTATCCATATCCTTTTTCTTTTGCATATCACATTCAACAAAGGTATTAAGATGCGAAGCGGAATCCTCATTAGGACTTCCCGAAAATTGATCTTTCATGACAAGATTCAGCAATGCAGCATTAATATCAAAAGCCTCCGCACTAGTGGCGGGTGGTATAGGAGTACTAATATAATCTTTATTATTAGTATTTGAGAAGTCACACAACTTAGTAGTATCTTGAGACATGGTGACCACACGAGCAAAGTAGCAAGCAAGACAAGTAAACTAGCAAGCGACGAAGTAAACTAGTAACAAGCAAAGATAAATATTTCGTATTTTTGATTTTTATGAGACACACTAAATATAACAGCAAATAAAAATATAAACAAGTGAATGAAAATTTGTGAGAAGCTACTTGATAGTTGATGATGATATTCCCTGGCAACGGTGCCAGAAATCCTTCCTGACACTTGTGATCTGCGTTGGGTTTTCCGTGAAGAGGAACGGGTAGTTGCAGCACAATGTGAGTAAGTATTTCCCTCAGTTATGAAACCAAGGTTTACTGAACCAATAGGAATATCACTTCTCAACCGTCTTCAGCGACTGCACACAAAAGAACAAACAACTTGCACCCAACGTGGGCAAGAGGGTTGTCAATCCCCTTGATTTCGTTATTTGCAAGCAAGTGAATTGTGTAGATAATTGTTGATAAATATAAATTGCAAAATAAAATAAAAGTAAAAAAGGCAGCAAGGTTGCAATTGCGTTTGCGAATATATAAGTGAATAAACCCGGGGACCATAGTGTTCCCTAGCGGCATCTCTCATGTAGGCAACGTGCGGAGGGTAACAAATTACTGTTGGGCAATTGATAGAAAAGCAGATAGTTATGTGATATTCACGAAAATGATCATGTCTATATAGGCATCACGTCCATAAGCAAATAGGCCGACTCCTTCCTGCACCTATTACTATTACTCCACCCATCGACCGCTATCCAGCATGCATCTAGAATATTAAGTAAAACACAGTAATGCTTGGAGAACAATGACATGATGTAGACAAAGTAAACTCAATCAATATGAATAAATCCCATCATTTTATCCTTAGTATCAGCAACACAAAGACGTATCTTCTCCCTTTCTGTCACTGGGATATAGAAATCCGCCAGGTTGAACCTACTACAACGCACTACTCCCACCGATGAAATATCAATCTACTCGGCCAAAGCACATCAATAAATCGGAGAGCATTACGAAGCTATAATGATAATGCAATTAAGAGACAATATATATCAGAGGTATCTTAAATACTTTTCATGAATAATCTGAACATAAACCCACAATTCATCGGATCCCAACAAACACACCGCAAAAAAGGATTACATCGGATGGATCAAAGCGAAGATGCGATGATCATTGTATTGAAGATCATATGAGAGAGAGATAGCCATCTAGGTACTAGCTATGTACCCATAGGTCTATGGTGAACTACTCACACATCATCATGAGGGCAGCAAGGTTGATGAAGAGGCCCTCCGTGATCGATCCCCCCTCTGGCAGGGTGCCGGAAAAGAGCTCCAGATGGGATCACGGGGGAACAGAGACTTGCAGCGGCGGAAAAAGGGTTTTGAGGCTCTCCTGAGGGTTTCCAGGATTAATAAGAATTTATAGGTCAGAGAACGAGGTCAGGAGAGCCACAGGGGGCCCACAAGCTATCAGGGTGCGCCCCCCTGGGGTCACGCCCTGTTGGCTTGTGGAGCCTCCTTGAGGCTCCCGACTATCCTCTGAGGCTTGTTGGTCTTGTTTTGGTCCAGAAAAAATTGTCAAAAAGTTTCGTGGCAATTGGACTTCGTTTGGTAAAGGTAAACTTCAAAGTAAAAAACACGCAAAAAACAGCAACTAGCACTGGGCACTATGTCAATAGGTTAGTGCTCAAAAATATTATAAATTGGTAAATAATGACCCAAAAAGTATCTAAGAACGATAATATATTAGTAGGGAACAATCAAAAATTATAGATACATTGGAGACGTATCAGTTAAGAAGGTAAATTCTGTTGAAGAAATCGCTACTTTGAGTGAAAAAGTGCATGCTCTTATGAATATGGTTGCTAGTAAAAATTCTCATGTTGATCCAAATGATATGCCTTTGTCTACCTTGATTGAGCAAAATAATGATGCTATTGATGTGAACTTTATCTCGCGAAATAATTTCAACAACAATGCTTATAGAGGAAATTTCAATGCCAGGCCGTATCACGGTAATTCTTCTAACAACTATGGAAACTCTTATGGTAATTCTTATGGAAATTCTTCTACAAATTCTAATAGGATAACCTTTGATCTTGAGAACACAATTAAATAATTTATTAGTTCTCAAAAGATATTCAACACTACGGTAGAAGAAAAATTGCATGTGATTGATGCTTTGGCTAAAAACATGGATATAATTGCTCTTGATGTAGAAACTCTTAAAAGTAAAACTTTACCACCTAAAAATTATTTTAATGAGGCTATTAAATCTATCAAAGTGTCTATTAATGAAAGTAAGGAGAAGACCGCTAAGTTGGGAGCTAAGTGGGAATTCTTAGAAAAAGAACTATAGGTGCAATTTTTGACATGAAAGAGGGAAACATAAGGTTCCAATTTCTATTAAAGAAAGTGATGGAACACTTCCATAGAAAGAGAATTAAACCACCTTATGAATCAATTATGAGAGCTACTTATGGGTGGAGTGTCAAAGATGACAATACTTGAAACTATGCATTATGCCTAGCTAGGGGCATAAAACAATAGCGCTTGTTGGGAGGCAACCCAATAGTTATCTTTATTTTGAGTTTTTAATTTCTTTTAGTTTTTGATAAAATGATTATTGCCTCTGTAATGATTGTGTTTTTATGTTTTAATTAGTGTTTGTGCTAAGTAAAGCCTTTGGGATGACTCACATGATGAGTAGAATTGATACGGTGCAAAAACAGAAACTTTAGCATCCAGTACAGGAATTTTCATTTTTCACTGGGACGTGATAATGGTGTGAATTTTTTACACAGTATTTATTTACAAATTATTCAGACCTTCCTCATTTTTAAGAATTTTTAGAGTTGCATAAGTGTACGTGTCTACAGATCTTTACAGACTGTTCTGTTTTAGACATATTCTGTTTTTGCTTGCATAGTTTGCTTGTTTTGATGATGCTATGGATTGTATCGGGGGGAATAAGCCAAGGAGAAGTTAGAATACAGTACCTATTATGCAATAATTAAATAATAATCAATTTATAACATTACTTAAATTATTTGATATGTTGCTTATACTAACGGATCTCACGAAGTTTTGTTGAGTTTTATGTGATTGAAGTTTTCAAGTTTTGGGTGTTATCACGATGAGCTAAAGAATGAAGAGAGGCTAGAGCCTAAGCTTGGGGATTCCCAAGGCACCCCAAGGTAATATTCTAAGGAAGACTCAAGCATCTAAGCTTGGGGATGCCCCGGAAGGTATCCCCTCTTTCGTCTCAATCCATCGGTATGTCACTTGGAGCTATATTTTTATTCGTCACATGATATGAGTTTTGCTTGGAGAGTCGTTAGCTTTTGTTTGCTTTTACTTTAAGTTTACCACAATCATAATTTGCTAGACCCACCTATTTGAGAGAGACACACCTTCATCATAAATTTTTAGAATACTCTATGTGCTTCACTTATATCTTTTGAGCTTAGTAGTTGCTCTAGTACTTCACTTATATCTTTTTGAGCACGGTGGCGTATAGATTTTATAGACATAATTTCACTCTCATTCTTCACTTATATTTGTTTGAGAGTTAATAAACAGTGACGGTAATTTGCATGGGTCATAATACTAGTCCAAAAATAATAGGTATTCAATGTTTGATAATCAAACCAATCATGTAGCACATATAGAGAAGTTGTGGGTTAATGATATTGATATGGTAATATGAAAAAAGGTGTGAGTTCATAATTCTTGATTCGTAGAAGTGTCGATATTCAGATAGGTTAATTTCTTGTTTGTCTAAAAATTAAAAAGGCATGGTGAGGATGTGTGAGCATTTCTATTCCTCGTTGAAATCCTAGTGTTGTTTCGAGTCGGGGGCGCGCGATGGTTAACTCCTACCAACCTCCTCCCTCGGGGCATGCGATTAGTACTTTGATTTGTGATGAAACTAATAAAACTTTGCAATAAGTATATGAGTTCTTTATAACTAATGTGAAACCATGGACATACACGATCACACCTCCTCATATTTTGCTAGCCTCTTCGGTACCATGCATTGCCTATTCTCACCTTGAGAATTGGTTCAAACTTCGCCGGTGCATCCAAACCCCATGACATGATATACTCTGTTGCACATAAGCCTTATTATATCTTCCTCAAAACAGCCACCATACCTACCTATCATGGCATTTCCATAGCCATTCTGAGATATATTTCCATGCAAATTCCATCGTCACTTCATATGCTGGTTCGTTCATCATCATATTGCTTTGCATGATCATATAGAGCTAACATAGTATTTGTGGCAAAGCCACCATTCATATATTTTTGATACATGTCATGCTAGATCTTTGCACATCCTGGTACACTTCAAGAGGCATTCATATAGAGTCATATCTTTCTATCAGTTTTTCATATCGAGTTGTAAGTAAATAAAAGTGTGATGATCATCATTGTTAGAGCATTGTCCCAGTGAGGAAATAAAAATTAGATAGGCCAAATGAGTCCATCATTCAAAAAAATGAGAGAAAATGAGAGAAGTGACTTTTCTACTATCCTTTACCACACTTGTGCCTCAAAGTGGCACCTTGTGCTTCATATAGAGAGTCTCATGTTATGTCATTTTCATATGCTAGTGGGAATCACTTTTTTCATTATTATAAACTTGGCTTGTATATTCCGATGACGGGCTTCCCCAAATGCCCGAGGTCTTCATGAGCAAGCAAGTTAGATGAACACCCACTTAGCTTCATTTGAGCTTTCATACACTTATAGCTCTAGTGCACCATTTGCATGGCAATCCCTACTCCTTGCATTGACATCTATCGATGGGCATCTTCATAGCCCGTTGGTACGCCTAGTTGATGTGAGACTATCTTCTCCACTTTTTACCCCTTTGATACCTACCACCATATTCTATTCCACCTTTATGCTATGTCCAATGGTTCACGCTCATGTATTGCGTGAAGAATAAAAAGTTGATTCATATTGAAAAAGTACGATCCAATTGCCTGACTTGGACACCGTGGTGCTTGACATTTGTATTAATGTGGTGAAGACGGAGCCATGCCTTGCTAATATAATAAGATAAATGAGGGTAAACATTCTTTGAGGTTCGTAAACTTTGAAATATTAATGATTTTGTTACTTATACTTATAAGTATTACTATGTTGATATTTGTTGATTCATCGTTTCTCAATGAGCATACATGCAAAAGATTACATAATGGGTAGCATGTCACATCAAAAATTCTGTTTTTATCATTTACCTACTCGAGGACGAGCAGGAATTAAGCTTGGAAATGCTTGATACGTCTCCAACGTATCTATAGATTGTTCCATGCTGATATATTATCATTCTAGGATACTTTTTGGGTCTTTATTTACCAATTTATATTATTTTTAGCACTAACCTATTGACCCAGTGCCCAGTGCCACTTGATGTTTTCTGCGTGTTTTTCACTTTGTAGGTTTACCATACCAAATGAAGTCCAATTTTCACGAAACTTTTTGACGATTTTTCTGGACAAAAACAAGACCTAGAAGCTTCGGAAGATGGCTGGAAGCCACACCAGGGCCCCACAAGCCATCAGGGCGCACCCTGGGGGCGCGCCCTGATGGCTTGTGGCCCCCTGGCGGCTCTCCCGGCCTCGTTCTCTGGCCTATAAATTCTCTAATATCGTGAAAACCCTGGAGGAAGTCCCGAAACCCTTTTTATGCCGCCGCAAGTCTCTGTTCCTATGGGAGGCCACCTGGAGCTCCGTTCCAACACCCTGCCAGAGGGGGGATCGGTCCCGGAGGGCCTCTTCATCAACCTTGCTGCCCTCGTGATGATGTGTGAGTAGTTCACCATAGACCTATGGGTCCGTAGTTAGTACCTAGATGGCAATCTCTCTATCTCTTGATCTTCAATACAATGATCATCACATCTTTGCTTTGATCTATCCGATGTAATTCTTTTGTGCGGTCCGTTTGTTGGGATCCGATGAATTATGGGTTTATGTTTAGATTATTCATGAAAAGTATTTGAGTCACCTCTGAATATTAAGATTCTTATTTGCATGATCATAATAGCTTCGTAAGTCTCCCCGATCTATTGAAATAGTTTGGCCAACTAGATTGATATTTCTTCAGTGAGAGGAGTGCGTTGTGGTAGGTTCAACCTGACGAGTTTCTATATCCCAGTGACAGAAGGGGAGAAGCTGCGTCTTTGTGTTGTTGCTACTAAGGATAACACGATGGGGTTTATTCATATTGATTGAGTTTACTTTGTCTACATCTTGCCATCGTTCTGCAAGCATTACTCTGTTTTACTTATACTCTAGATGCATGCTGGATAGCGGTTGATGAGTGGAGTAATAGTAATAGGTGCATACAGGAGTCGACCTGTTTGCTTATGGACGCGATGCCTATATGTACATGATCATTGCCGTGAAAATCGCATAACTATCTGCTTTTCTATCAATTGCCCAACAGTAATTTGTTTACCCACCGTACGTTGCCTACATGAGAGATGCCACTAGGGAACACTATGACCCCCCGAGTCTATTCACACATATATTCACAAACGCTATTGCTACCTTGCTGCCTTTATTTACCTTTTATTTTATTTTGTAATTTACAATTATCTACAATTATCTACACAACTCATTTGCTTGCAAATAACGAGATCAAGGGGATTCACAACCCTCTTGCCCGCGTTGGGTGCAAGTTGTTTGCTCTTTTGTGTGCAGCCTCTGAAGACGGTTGAGAATTGATATTCCTATTGGTTCGATAAACCTTGGTTTCGTAACTGAGAGAAATACTTACCCACTTTGTGCTGCAATAACCCGTTCCTCTTCACGAAAAAGCCAATGCAGATCACAAGTATCAATCGTCGACACGCATCCGTCTGACGGGGTCCAGGCACTGCTAAGCCGCACACTCTGCCTAAAAGCCATCGAGGGGGATGACACCGGCCGAGCTTTGGATCCAACCATAGGAGGGTCAGAGTAGGCCGTGATCAACCCCAAAACAAGCGGTGAAGGCGTCGTTTGAACCATAACCGGGGACCCTAAGGCTGGAGAAGGTGAGGCCCCAGGCGAGCGGGAGTAGCACACCACCCTAGGGGAGAGGGGGTGGGGGTGTGGAGGACGCACGTCCATCCCCACACTCACATCATCCTTCTCCTCCTCCTCCCGAGTCAAGTCCCTCAGAGACCCAGCACACAAGACCGGGGACGGGGGAGCAGGCAGAGCGCCCGAGGGGGCAGGCGAAGATGCTTGACCCCCGGCGAGCGCGATGGCAGGTTTTTACTAATTATCATTTCTATAACTACATTTGTCATCCCTAGCATGCCACCACATCGCGAGTGTCAGACGATCCCAGTTAGTTTTAGCAATTAATTAGTTGCATACCTACAAGCGTGCACCTAGTTTCCTTCTCCCATGCTGTTGTGGACCTTCTTTTCTAACTTTTTTCAGCTCGTAACCAAGGGCACATATGACGTGGGGAACGAAATGCAATATATTATTAATTCAAATATTCATACTCATACAAACAATTATTATTAAAATATATCACGACCAATTCCTGCCATAACGTTTGCGATATCATCTACTTTTATAGTAGAACAGAGGGAATATATGTTTACATGGTACAATAGGTTTACATTGGGTGGGAGGTATCCCCGGTATGATTACTGAAAATACTTGTCCGTTACTCTATCCATGGCATTCACTTCTCTGTATAACTGCATTGCTTCCTCCATGATCTTTGGATGTGATAAGAGCTGCCTTCGTTTCTTAGAAGTAGGATGATGCGAGTTTTTGAATGATAAATATCTTACAATTTTCTCTGCCTTCTCAATTATGAGAAGGGCCCAATGCAGGTCGAAGCCAGCAGCACCGAGTAGCAACATTCCAATATAATCTGCCTCTATCTCGAACCTACACACATAGTTAACGTTGTGAGTAGATCTTCTAATTAACATGAAACACCACCAGAAGCTTTTTATGTTAACAAAAGTTGACCATACAGAGCACACAAGTCAATACAAGAAAATGGCTCCAACCGCATCAAAAGTTAACATACTAACTAGAGAAACTAGAATTTGGCTAACCTCACTACCTTATCAAGTTCTTGTCACAACCGTTTGATACCGAAGTGAAGTTCAAATTATTTGAAGTTCTAGCTTTGTGCTATATCAAACGTCTTTACTAAGTCTGTAAAAATATAAGACTCCCTCCGTCCCAAAATAATTGTCGTAGCTTCAAATTTGAACTAAAGCCACAACACTTATTTTGAACGGAGGGAGTAGGATAAATCTAGACTATAAATAATTTTTAAGTGAGAGAATAGTTAAGATGGACCAAGACCTCTAGGACTTGCTCGATCAATTACTGGCTTTGCTACACGTACTTCTGTAAGTCAATTCCGTAGCAATCTTTCCGGAAGTTTAGTATATTTCTCGCAAAAGAAAACAAAAACCACTTTGTTATTATAACTAGAACAACAACCACTTAGTATTATTGGGCTAGAAGTACATCTCACCGCAATCAAAGAAGTTTGTGCCAATAGCGATGGCCATGGTCACATGGACGCACACATCATTGCAGTTTGAAAAAAGATGCGCACCCTATTTCCACGGCTGACAAGTGAGGGCCGACAAGTGAGGATATTGCACTTGTAGCCTTGTATACATTGGTGGAATCTTGAATTAACTAGGCAGTTTTCTTTACTTTCAGTTAGCAACTTTCCATGAATTAATTGGAAAACTCTTTTGTGCTTAACTATTAGTGGTTGATGCAAATATTTTGTCTCCACTGAAAGAAAAAAGCCCGGCTATACGCATGCAAATTTATTTGGGGTATATCAGCCATTAAATGAACATCCAACCACGGTCCTTTTTTTTTTCCTTCAGCTTTATTTCTCCTTTTTTCAACTGTTCCTTCTCCCACAAAATCAACTTATGCAAATTGAAAGTTCAATGGACTTATTGCATATAGCTATTGTGTAAAGAAAAACACAAATGGAAGATGCGGAAAGCAACCTATTTTCCAATGGTTCCATGTATCACATGGCGAACGTAAATAGCCACCAACAATGTGAAATTCATGCAGAAGTGGTCGATATAGTACCTGCGTGCGTAGATTCGCCGTACGAACGGTGGTAACCACTCGCTTTGGGTGACATCCACGCCGTGCCTTGCAATGAAGTGCCCAATCTAGCAGGAAAAAAAAAGTCACCACTAGATAATGGCCCAACAAATTATACACATAAACAGCCATTATTATTATTATTATTTTTGAGCGTATAAACAGCCATTATTATACCCAAATAAACCTACCTCATGCGCGATGATAGCGGCAATCTCTTCGTCGGTCTTGAACGAGTCGAGCAGTCCTGTGGTGACCATAAGTTTGCCACTGGGATTGCAGCCTGCATTGCAGTCAGCATCTCTGACAAGGACCAGTTCCCATTTGAGCCCGCGGAGATGCCTCGTGTTTGGCTGCGGTGTCCACGCGCTTCGCCATTTCGGGAGGTTCACGGTGACCCGTAGCATGGGGGAGTCGCGGCTGTCATCGATCCCGAGGCCACGGTTGGCAGCATGGACGATTCTCCCGGCGATGAGACGAACACGCACACTGGCAGGATCGCGTGGGTCGACGATCTCATTCTTATACGCGGCCATATATTCGGCGAAAGTGGACTCGCCGAGATCGCGCTCTTCCTCGGGGGTCAGAATGACCAAGTGGGAGCGGTTGGTGCAGGGCACGACCTCACGGTCGTAGCGGCTACGGACTGCCATCACCGCGGCGCTCAGTGTCATCGCCGTCGCTGCGGCGGCCTTCCGGGGTTCGTGGTACCACTGGAGGACGCGCCCGGAGTGGGTCGCCCTGCCTCGCGTTGAGGTCGACGCTCTACGCAGGGCATCCCTGATGGCGTAGGGGAGAAAGCTGGACCCTCGGGTAGAAGCAGACCCCAAACCCTGCTGCATGAGGCGCTGCGGGGAGGCGTGGCGGTGGTAGCACCGGCTGGCCGGCGCCTCGCAGCGCACGAGGATCCGTGAGAGCAGGGAACGAACGTTCCTAAAGCTGTTCATGATTTTGCGGTTTCTTTTACTTTGATTTGATTTGCTTCCGGGGAACAAATCGATGGATGCTCTTGCGTTGCTCGTCTTTGGTGATCCGGTGATTATATGTGTACAGGCTAACGACCGCGACTCGCTTGGAGTCGGACTCCCGTTTGAGGCCGGATTGATCAGGACCACCAATACCAGAGTTTTTTTTTTTTTTTTGAACCGGCACCAATACCAGAGTTAGCCCAAGACACCAACTGGGCAAGCAGGAAAAAGGACACCCGGGGTCCCGGGCTAACGACGAGCGGACTAATAATTGTATTACAAAGAGTTGGAGATGGGATGGTGATGTCACAGACGAGTGATGCTGATGCCGTGTTGATGGGATGCTGCTGCGAGGGAGCCCTTCTATCAATTCCACCTCCGGAATACTTTCGGAGGCTAGGGTTCGTCGTTCTAGAGTGGTTTTTGGTGGCTGTGGTAGTCTGATATCCGATCCGATTACGCAGGGGTATAAGAGCATCTCCAACAGGCGCGCGGTAGCGCGGCACTTTAATTTTTTTACAGCGTCAAAATAGCGATAGCGCGACGTGCTAAGACTTTTTTCTCCAAATGCACAAAAACACGACGCCAAATCCGGTGGTCCCACTTGCAGCGGCCAGCGCGCGCAATCCGGCACCTCAATAATGCAGCCCGGAAGCCAGCGCGCTCAAAATTTAGAGCGCGGGCGCTGACGTTTTTTTGTGCGCGCTCTATTTTAGAGTTTCTGCTGGAGCGCTGTTTTCTGTCTCCGGCGCCCAAAAAAGGAATCTTTTAGTGCTCGGAGCAGTTTTTGGGCGTGTGTTGGAGATGCTCTAATACTGGACCATGCGGTGGAGGCAACGTGCGATATTTTTTTTTACACAATAAAGATGCAAACGCTCATATATACACACGTATACACTCACCCCATGAACGTACACACGCACATCCTACCCCTATGAGCACCTTCGAGAGATTGAACCGGCATGTCATCTTGAGATTTACGAAGTCATCATCGGCACCTCTTCATGGAGGGGAACGACTCCTCCCACTAAACGCGCATCGTCGAAAATCCTTAAATAAATCCAGGCGGCGAGAGCCGCGATGACAGCAGCGAAAGTGGAGGCAAGGATGCAGGCAGCATGGATGACATCCGGCGAATGATCCGGCCAACGAGTCATCCGTCATGCTCAGACTTGAATTTCATTTTGTTATGTCCGGATTGTTGAACTACAATTTATTTTGCTTTGTCACATTGTGGAACCGTTGAACTGTGATGAATTTGTGCTCTTTGATTCATGTGCACGAATTTTAGAATCAATATTTAAGATGTGTGGCTGTCTGGTAGACTAAATAAGGGAGCACTGTCCGCGGACGGGGCATGGACGTGCCCACAGATTTATAATGGGCCGGATCTGCGTCGGCTGTAGATGCTCTTGGAAAATGAAAGAACGAAAGAGAACGAAGAAGCGAAAGAACTATTCCTAATAAATTGTGTAAAAGAAAAGGAATTGTTCTTAAAAAAAGCGAAGGAACTAGGCCCCACCCCTGCGTCTCTCCTCTATCGCCTTCGCTGGCCTCGTCACTGCCCGACGCCGCTGCTAGCGCTCTCCCTTCCTCGGTAGTGGCGGAACTACACCCCAGGCCTAGGGGCCTGGGCCCGGGTCTTGAAGCCAAAATCGTTCCTTGACTGTAGCATTTTTTGTACTATTTGACACTGTAGGCCACTATAGCACTTAAGCCGGCCCGGGCCCAGTGTTTACCTAGCTCCACCCCTGTTCCTTGGACCCCGTCCGCCTCCTCCCATTTCTCGAATCCGGCTCAATCTCGCTCCCTCCCGCCGCACGAAGTACGCTCGACCCCTAAGTTAAAACTCGCTACTCAGGTTCAGATGGATACTGCTTTTCAGCAAGGTGACCTCTTCCACCGGGGCAGTGTCCATAACCGTCATCGTGCGTGTTGGATTTCTCGAGACAGACACTCCGTGCCTTGGCGACCTATCGGAAGACCCAACAACCCCCCAGCCAAGACACCGGCACGGTCGAAGTTTTTTTGTCAATGGTTCCGACTGTTTTCTTTTGAGCAGCATCTGGTTAAAGTTTTCTCTATTGTTTCAGTCGAAGCTTTTTTCATCGGAAGTTAAAGCATTTTTATCAACAGTTGCAGCTTTCCCTAATGGCACTGACTGGTTGAAGCTTTCTCTATATCCGGTTGAAACCTTTTCATCTAGGGGTTAATTCCTTTTAGCTAGCGGTTGCAGCACGAGGGGTGCGACGATTCTGGCATTGCCTCCGCCAGTCGCGTGCCAGCACTCGTCGCTGATCGATGCACCCGTCCATCGCCGTTGCAGCATGCACCCGGGCGCCATTGCAACTTGTGTGTGCTCATTGCGACCACGGTCACTGGTGTCAGCTCTGGTTCGTGGGAGGGGAGGAGCACCAGTGGGCGCTCAACGAAGACACTGACCGCGGCTTCTCGCCGGTGGTAGCACTGTCTCAGGCGACATGAATTTGTGTTGCTGCAAGGAAGATGAAGGAACGGATGGGGATGCCCGGTAAAGAGATAAGTTACGCTGCAAAAAAAAGGATGATTGGGGCTAGCGGCTAACCTGTGTCCAACGTGGGGTGTGCGAGGCGCACGATCTAATAAACGAATCATACGGCGCACGTGCGACCGGCCGAAGCCACGCGAAGATCTTGTGGTGTTTATTATGTTGTCCAAATCGGACACGTGCTCGACCGCTTCGGTTTGGTTTGCTTCCGCAGCCTCGGCCGGCTGCTTGGGTTTAAAGTTTGCTGGCCTCTGAGCCGAGCCCTCGCGTGTCTCCTCTATCGCCTATGCTTCCCACTTCTCAAAATCCGGCTCAATCTCGCTCTCCCTCCCGCCGCACGCAGTACGCTCGACCCCTAAGTCAAAACCCCTCAGGTTCAGATGGACAGAAATCCGCCGAGAACGCTGAGCAGATCCGACTGCATAATCGCCCCATGCTTGAACACACCGGCCACTACCAGAGGCCGTCGGCATAGGTCTGATTCCCGTCGGGATAGACCTATGCCGACGGCCACCGTCGGCGTAGGGCCGTCGGCAACATATACGTCGGCGTACCCCAGGTAACTGTCGGCATAGAAAGGCCGTCGGCATAGATGCCTACCCCGACGGTGTCCGTACAACTATGCCGACGGCCTGAGCCGTCGGCAAAGTTCCACGCCAAACGGCGTCCGATGGCGCCGCCGTCAAGAGCCTCCCAACCAATGACAGCCACGTGGCGAGGCTACGCCGACGGCCTCGCCGTCGGCGTAGCCTTGCCACGTGGCGGTCACTGGCAATTCCTGAGGCGTAGCGACGTCGTCGGCTAGGCCGTCGGCATCTATGACAACTACGCCGTTGGCTAGGCCGTCGGCATATCTATCGCCACGTGGTGGTCGTTGGCATTTTCCTGGGGCGTAGCTACACCGTCGGCTAGGCCGTCGGCATATGGAGCAACTACGCCGTCGGCTAGGCCGTCGGCATATGCTACAACTACGCCGACGGCTAGACCGTCGGCAGAGATGTCACGTGGCGGCCACTGGTTACTCGCACACTCTCTATGCCGACGGCGAAACTATGCCGACGGCTAGACCGTCGGCAGAGGTGTCACGTGGCGGCAACTGGTTACTCGCGCACTCTCTATGCCGACGGCTAAGCCATCGGTGTAGTATTTGTCTGATTTTCCCCCTTTTTCCTGTTTCATATCAATTCATTTCAATTCAAATAGCAGGTATATACAACGAAATAGACATGCACAGCACCACCATCACAACCAACAGCACCACCATCAAGAGCATCATAAATATATATGTTCTCACAACCAACACCACCACCATCACATCCTCACAACCAACAACATAAGCATATCAGAAACATAAGCATCTAGCTAGGAAGCACACAAGTCATCGAAAGTAGCGTAAAAGAGCAGAAGTCATCTAAAGAGCAGAAGTCATCCACAGGCTTAAGCGCCAGTACGTCCACCACCACCGCCAATGTCGTCACCGCCAAGTCCGCCAAAGCCCAGGTCGTCACTGCTAGCGGCAGCGCTACCGCCAAGACCGCCACTGCTACCGCCTCGGTGGATCGGAGTGACCGGGCTCCGTGACTCGGGAGTGATGCGAAGACCGGCGCCACCACAAACAGATGATCCACCGGTTCCCTGGATGTTTGAAAAGACATGTTCAGTGGATGTTATTGTGTTGAATAAACAGTAAGTGGTGGTTGAATAGTTTGGGGATATACTAACCGCCGTTGTCCCCGGTTGCTGTGCTAGAAATTCCTCAAAGGTAAGCAGCACTGGTTGTGGTCCTGCAGGTGGTGGTGGTGCTTCCATTTCAGGAATCGTGCCGTTCCTCATGCTCTCAAAAACGAGCTGCATGTTAATTGACAAAGCAAACACGAATGTCAGAAGAAATGAAAGTGCAAATATGGAAATGAAATGAAAGGGGCTAAACTAACCGTCATCATGCGAGTGCTGTGGTCCTGGACGGCTGCAACTCTCGTGCTCCACGCCATGGCCTCCTGGCGTGTGTACTCCATGTAGGCCTACAATATGACGTGATGGAACTCATTAAACATCTCAATGCGGAAAATAAAGTGAGCAATGAAGATAAGAGGGAAAATACTTACAGTGTGCCGCTCGGCTAGGAGGGACTGTGACTGCGCAGTGGTCGTGGTTGTGCGCTGTCTCAGGCTCGGGTCGGTAGCTCGGAGCTGTGTGAAGGAGATAGAAGGAGTGACCACAACATCCAAAACCGGCTGCCGACCATGAGCCTTCGGCCCCATGCCAACCACCACCCTGTCGTCCAAAGGCGCCTTGATGGGGTCAGGTGTGTCAGGATGCAGCTTCAGATACGCCTCAGAGTAGTCCTTCTTCTTCTCCGCGGTCTTGCCGTAGTACTTGGCCTCGCCAGGCTTGGGCCTCCTCCGCGTATGGGCGATCTCCCACGCCTCCATGTGTGAGAGCGGCCGCTTCAGTTTCTCCTCCTACACCAACAAACAGAGGTTAGTCATACATAAGAAAGCGACGGTAAATAGAAGAAGAAGATTGTTTAATGAGGTTAGTCATACATGAAGTGCCTTGTGGAGAAAGTGGTTCCGGTTTCCCTGAGCATGTACTCCCTCCTTCCCTCGGTTAGCCTTGTTTTTGCTGCTCGTAGCCGTCCAGGCTCCATCCTGACCACACCACAGATCCACCAATGCCGCCCAGGACTCGTCTTTTCCATAACACCAATTTGGACACACCTACATAAATGAAAGCATAATGGCATGTCTAACACGAAACGATGAAATTTACCACAAACGTCGGAATGAAAAATCTTTTATACTTACCGCCAAGTACTCGTGCCTCTCCAAGGTAATGTCCCCCGTCTTTGCTTCTTCCTTGGGCATCTTCACACCAAGAACGTCGTGATAGTATTGCGTGATGGCCACCCAGCGCACCTTGTACTGCATCTGGCGGGCCTTCTTCTTCGCTTGGCGCAGCACGATCTCATCGGCAGTGGCCTTGTGCTCCTGAAGAACTCGATAGTATTTCTACAATCATTCATGAAACTAGAATGGAAGAAGCCATGAGTTAAATCATTCATGAAACTAGAATGGACTTGTGCTTGTGAAGAGATCTCACCCAAAAATTAGTGATCACGGCCTTAGCATGGGTCACATGCTCCGCGTGGGGGGCCGCTTCCCAGTGCTCCCAGGTCGTGGCCAAAACCCGACGGTCCGGGTGCCTGACTGGATCCGGACAGTATAGCCCCGGCCAGTATTCCTTCAGCAAGACGGTGATGATGCCGTTGGGAACACGGGCCCCTTTAGGATGTGTCCAGTTACTGCAAAAGATTTAAAGAATGAAAATATTAGCATGTGACAAGCAAAATAAAGAAAAATATAAGCATGTGACAAGCAAAAGAATTAAATTATTATTGAAATTATTAAGTGGCACTTACTCTGTCCCCTTGGGCTCAATGAGCCACTTCTGCTCCTCGGTAGCAGGAATATGCTTTGGGAGCTTTGCGTTACCACGCAGCCACCCCTTGTTGTTGTCAACCCCGCCACCACCATCATCCCCGCCACCACCATCCTCCTCGCATGCCTCCTCCTCCTCGTCCCCCTCCCCAACCTCCTCCTCCTCCTCCTCACCCCCCTCTTGAACCTCCTCACGAACCACCTCCTCCTCCTCCTCCTCCTGCTCCTCCTCGGCAGAGGGTACCTCACTAGAGGAGGGCCTCGAAGACAACACCCCTAAGTCGGTGAGGGTGCGCTCTTTCTGGCCGCGACCCCCTCTAGTGGCTCTCCCCCCACCTCCTCGCCCTTCAGGGGCTCTCCTCCCGCCCCCTCCTCCTCTAGGGGCACCTCTCCCTCGACCTCCCTGTGAGGAGTCATCCTCAAGTAGTCGGGGGGGGGGGGGGAACAGTACGTGCTCGACCACTCCGACTAGCAATGCCGACGACCTTGCGTATGAAACCCGCGCCGTCGGCCTTCCCCTTGCCCCTGTTCCACGAACCTGCATTGAAAAGAGAATAAACAATTAGTACATTAATAATGAAGGAAAAAGCATAATAATAATGACTAATAAACACATTAAAAAATAAGCATAAAAAGGCATATTCCTAAACCATAGAAAAAAAAGACATGAAACGTACATCTGCTAGAACCCATACGAATCATCACTGTTGTAACCGATTTCTCGCTCGGTCTCATCATCACTATCAATCATATCATCTTCGTTGTCTGACGGAGGTGGAGGCTCTTCCTCGTCGTCAGCGTCTTCGTTTAACTTTTCTAGCATAAGTATGTCATTTTCATTAACAATGGTCTCACCATCATTCCGTGCATCGTCATCGTTTGGATCCACATCATCATCACCCAATGGTCTAGCGTCATCGTTTCTGACCACATCATCATCATCAGGTTGCTCTTGATAGAACACTCTCTCGTATGTCATGGGGTTAATGTTGTAGTAATCGTCTTCGTTCGGGTCCAGTAGCTTACCATGTGGCGACACCTTGAACACAACTTCCCAACCCTTTAGGTACTCTTTCTGGCATGGGTAAGGAAGATAATAAACTTGTGTAGCTTGGGTAGCCGCAATGAAGAGATCAGCTCCGGCATAGACGGTTGATGGTTTAACTTCGACCAAACCAATGGAAGGCGTATGTCTCTGCCCCTCCCGCGGATCGAACCATCGGCATTTGAACACAGGCAGACTTAGGATTTCGCGCCCTTTGCGGAATGTAATCTCGTATATATTTTGTACCCTTGCGTAGTAGTCTACTGAATTTTGACCGGGGGTGTACACTCCGGTATTTATAGTTTTGGGATCAGGCCGGCTGTTCTGGTGCTCCTCTGTATGGAAGCGATACCCATTCACATCATACTTTTTACATGTCATGACGGCAGGGTCAAAACCCATGGAAACCCATCTCAATTCGTCATCCATAGATATGTTCGAATCTTTTCCCTACAAGTATAATTGAAATTGCTGGGTGCATTAGTTCGGTTAACTAATAAATGTTGAACTAGGTATTTAATAGGGGAATGTGGAAAATTAATTTCTCCATGAACCAAGCAACAAAATTTTTACGTCCAGGGTTTCCATGACGGAGAAGAGTAAGTGCCTCCGCCTCAGTAGGAGGATTCATTCCCGTCCATTCCTCTTGAACGAAATCACTAAAAGAAGAAAAGCGGTGTTAGACCGGGACTAAGTGAACATAGAACATGATGCTGTGCAAGACATAAAGGAATGGTGTAGTGGTATTACCTCATCCACACTTCCTCAACTTCCTTGATGTTGTGCAAGACATAGAACATGAGGTCCTCCCACTCTTGTCGTGGCATGTTATAAGATTTCGAGGCCCCAGCCCTGCCACCTTGCCCGTTGAATAGATGGAGCTTGGGTTGATACTTGGGCTCTTCTATATTGTATCGAGGCACCTTATTATGCAGATGGGGAACGTGGTCTGGATAGTACGATGTCCTAAGGTCTGACACCTCCTCTAGGATAACTGCCTCAGCTATGGAAGCTTCAATCTTACCTTTGTTTCCACATTTCTGTCAGAGATGCTTGTTCTGTCTCTCAGGGCCGTACTGCCAACGATTCTGCACAGGCCCCCCCAACAATACCTCGTTCGCGAGGTGCAGAATGAGATGTGTCATCGGAGTAAAGAAGCCTGGCGGAGAGATCTTCTCTAGCTTGACTATCAACTCCGGTGCCTTCTTATGCAATTGTTCAATCACGTCTTTACTTACTTCTTTAGCACAGAGCGTGCGGAAGAAATGGCTTAGTTCGGCAAGCACTCGCCAGACATGCTCGGGGACATAGCCTCGAACCATCACCGGCATTATCCGCTCAATCCACACATGGTAGTCATGACTCTTGAGCCCAGTCACTTTGCCCGTTGAAAGATTGACCCCCTTACTTATATTCGATGCATAACCATCGGTGAACTTCAAAATGAGTTTCATCCAGATAAGTACTTCCTTCTTTTCTGGCGGTTTAAGGACAAACTCAGCATCTGGCTTGACCCAGTTTCTTCGACCGCCTGTGGGAGGCTTCATGTTTAGACGTGGTCTATCACAAATTCTCTATTGATCGGCTCTAGCTTTAACATTATCCTTCGTCATATCAGGAATGTTGAGGATCGTGCGGAAAAGGGACTCTGCGACATTCTTTTCGGTGTGCATCACATCGATGTTGTAAGGAAGTTTGAGGTCCTTGAAATAGGGAAGCTTCGAGAAGGGGGGTAATGTGAGTCCAGTTGTGCGTCTCACCATATCCCTTGAAGCCTTTGGCTTTGGCTTTGGCTTTGCCTTTGACTTTAGGCTTGAGAGCTTTTAGCTGAGCAAGAACATCTGCCCCCGAAAATGTTGGAATCTCGATTACTTCATGGACAACCCGGCCTTTCGTGAAGTTCTTCTTGTCTTCCCTGTCTGGATGGTCTGGAGGGAGGAACTGTCGATGCAGGTCAAAGGCTGAATACTTGCCACCCTTCTGCAGCCAAATCAAACGCAGAGCCTGCATGCACACTGGGCATGGCATCTTCCCACTTGTACACCATCTGCAGAATAGGGCATAGCCGGGAAAGTCATGCATGCAATACATCAACCAAACTTTCATCAAGAAATTTCTCTACAGATCTCGGTCGTATGTCAACCTCAGGAAGTACCAAGAATGGTGCAAATCATCCACCAGCGGCTGCATAAACACTGCCAAATTCTTCCCTGGGTATCCAGGCCCCGGAATGATGAGTGACAAGAATATGGTCTTGCGTTGCATTAGGGCACCGGGAGGGAGATTGAGCGGAATAACAAACACAGGCCAGCAGCTGTATGGATTGGACGACATACCATATGGATTGAACCCATCACCTGTTATCTCAACTCTGACATTCCCGGCCTCGTCTGCTTCCTCGGGGTATTCTTTATCGAATGACTTCCATGCTTCGCCTTCTGATGGGTGTACGATTTTATTTGAATGGTACCTTATACCTTCCTTGTGCCACTTCATCATTTTGGCAGACTCCTCCGTGATGAAAAGGCGCTGCAGTCTTTCTATGAAATGGAGATACCGAAGAACCTTAGCGGGGATATCTAGCTGCCTTTTCTCACCATCCTCACCGACCACCTCAAGGTACCGAGACGAACCACACTCCCTACAGTACTGGTCATCCGCATATTCGTGCCTAAACAAAAGGCAATTCTTCGGACAAACATGTATTTTCTCATAATCCATAGAGAGTGCATTCATGAGTTTCTTTGTAGCGTACATGCTTTTCGGCAGTTCATGACCCTCAGGGAGGCTGTTAGCCCATACTCCCAGGAATGCTTCGACGCATTTCTGGCTACAGCCGTACTCAGCCTTGACTGCAATCAGTTGCGAGATGGCATCCAGCTGAGATATTTTGGCACCCGCATAAAGAGGTTTCTTCGACGAGGCCAAGACCTCCAAGAAGGCCTTTGCGGTTGCCTCCGGCTCCTCCAGTTCATTCTCTGAAGGTGTCGCATGTGCCGTTTCTACAACAATGACATCATCTAGCATGTCCCTGACCCTGTCGTCTGCATAACCATCGATGCATTGTCGCATCACCTCCTCTCTACCACGGTCCTGCTCGGCTAAGTTTATCGGCGGCATGTCAAAGTTTGGCATATATCCGTGCGTGCGAAGGTGGTCAGTCATGTCCTTCTGATTTCTACGGTGACGTCTGGCACATCTCGCACAGGGGCATTGTGGGATAATTCTCATTGGACTACGGAATATCTCCTTCAAATACACATCGGTTTTCGCGATCCACTCTGATGTTACTCGATTCCGACGGATAAAACCACTGTACATCCACTGATTATCTGCCATCCTCTGCTTTATTGGGAGCCACACAACAAAATTAAGGATTCATTTAAATTAATCACATCAAATTTTTATTTTCTACCGCGTTGAATCCACCTACATCTCTAATAGGTAAAGATGTGTCCTAATCCCACCCGAGGATGTCTAGATTGAGTACGTTCTCCATGCTCTACCCCGTTCCGAGACAAAATTTCGGCAGCACCTCCCCGCTGTTCTCCAAATACACGTCTCGGTAAATAGCCGAGAGAATGTGCTACGAAGAACAATGGGGAGGCGCCGCCGAAATCCTGTCTCGGAACGGGGTAGAACATGGAGAACGTACCCAATCTACACATCCTCGGGCTGTCCGTGGAAAACGCTGGACAATCCAAAAGAGCTGCGGTGATAAATATGCAATTGAATGCATATTTATCAATGCAACCCTTTCGGACGGGAGACGCCTAGGTTACGTGACTTGACTTGAAAATAAAATCTAGTGACATGATTCGTAGCTCACCCTCGGTTGTAGAGGAAGTAGTCCAACAACGGAGGGACGATCGGGGACCAACAGCTCCTACGACGATCACTCCACCGAGATGGAACACCACAGAACCTGCAAATTGCACCGTGACAAAAATTAAGAACATCACAATATATTCATCATCATCATCATCTATCATCACCTAACAATCATCAAAGCATAAAAAAATCATCATCATCAACATCATCATCTATCATTTGCATTTCTTGCATTCTTGTTAAATTTCTTGCATTTCTTGCATTTCTCACATTTCTAACTATCATCAAATCATCTATCATCTAACTATCATCATACATTTGCATTTCTTGCATTCTTGTTAATTTTTTTTGCATTTCTTGCATTTCTCACATTTCTAACTATCATCAAATCATCTATCATCAAATCATCTATCATCTAACTATCATCATACATAATGCATCCATCCATCTAACCATCCATTTAATTACATAACTATGAACAACAACTAAATTAACAAAAAAAATGCTACAGAGAGGGAGGGAGCTCACCATGGGGGAGGGCCGGCTCGGGGGGGGGGGAGGGCAGGCACGGGCGATGGAGGGCCGGAGCAGGGAAGGGCCGGCCGCGCGCGGGGTAGCTGGGGTGAGGGCGGTCGGGGCGGGGACGAGGTGGCCGAGGCGGGGCGGCGGTGTGGCTGGGGCGGGGTTGACGGAGGTCGGGGCGGGGACGGGCGGAGACGGCGGCGGCGCGGGCGAAGGAGGAGGGCAGGGGTAGGAGCGAGGGCGGGTCCGGGCGGAGGGAGGCGGCAGCGCGGGCGGAGACGGGCGGAGACGGCGGCGGCGCGGGTGGAGGAGGAGGGCAGGGGCAGGGGCGAGGGTGGGTCCGGGCGGAGGCGGCGGTGGCGGGTCCGGGCGTAGACGGCGGCGGCGTGGGCGGGTCCGGGCGGAGGCGGCGGTGGCGGCGAACGGAGTGGCGTCGGCGGCGGCGAGAGAGAGAGGGAGTTGGGATCGAGAGAGAGAGAGCGAATGAGTGGAGGAGGAAGCAGCCGAGTGGATAAGGGGGGACTATGCCGACGGCTTGGCCGTCGGCATAGCCTGGGCCCCACGGGTCAGTGGAAGCTCCCCGAGGGGATAAGGTTGATCTAAGCCGACGGCTTAGCCGTCGGCATAGGCCTGGCCCATGTCCTCTGCCATGTCATCGATCCGCGTCCTATGCCACGTCATCGATCCAGGGCTCTGTCGATCCGTGGCCGTAGCTATGCCGACGTCATTGCCGTCGACATAGATTTGCGCTATTTTTTTTCTATTTTATTTATTTTCTCTTTTTTATTTATTTTTCTTTTTTTCTCTTTTTTTTCAAAACTAATTTGATTAACTTAAATGTGCCTTATGTAAAAAAAACATACCTCAATTATATAACGATTGCCTCCCCTCACGGACGTCGCTGCCGCCCTGTCACGGAGGGGGGAAACGGGACGGGGTACTTGGGGGGGTAGGAAACACGCCAGGTGTTGCGGTGGGCCCTCCTACGCGTGTGAAAGTGTGGTGGCACGCGGCTCCGGGTGGTGCCCCCCCTCACGGGCGTCTTGGGGCTCCGGGGTGTGGCCCCGCTCCGCGGACGGCAGTGCCGCCGTCACTTGGAGGGGGGAAACGTGCGCGTCGGGTAGAACCGGAGGGAATCTAGTGGTGGGTTGGGTCCAGACCGTGTTCGGGGATGTTCCTATGTGCTGACCCATCGCAACCAGGTGGAAGAGTCCACCGGTCAAAGCCCGTCCGGGGAAAGTCAAAGGGCTAGATCTCCTGGTAACCGGGGCTTCGTGGTGGCCTTCCGGGTGTAGCTATGCCACCGGGCCACACATCGGGTCCAAGACGGGCGTCTACGCATGCCACATCACTTTCACACATGCATCAGGACCCGATGCGGTGTTTCGGTGGCATAGCTACACCCGGAAGGCCACCACGAAGCCCCGTTGACCAGGAGATCTAGCCCTTTGACTTTCGCCGGACGGGCTTTGACCGGTGGACTCTTCCACCTGGTTGCGATGGGTCAGCACATAGGAACATCCCCGAACACGGTCTAGACCCAACCCACCACTAGATTCCCTCCGGTTCTACCCGACGCGCACGTTTCCCCCCTCCAAGTGACGGCGGCAGTGCCGTCCGCGGAGGGTGGCCACACCCCGGAGCCCCAAGACGGGCGTCTACGCGTGCCACATCACTTTCACACATGCATCAGGACCCGATGCGGGTGTTTCGGTGGCATAGCTACACCCGGAAGGCCACCACGAAGCCCCGTTGACCAGGAGATCTAGCCCTTTGACTTTCGCCGGACGGGCTTTGACCGATGGACTCTTCCACCTGGTTGCGATGGGTCAGCAAATAGGAACATCCCCGAACACGGTCTGGACCCAACCCACCACTAGATTCCCTCCGGTTCTACCCGACGCGCACGTTTCCCCCCTCCAAGTGACGGCAGCAGTGCCATCCGCGGAGGGGGGCCACACCCCGGAGCCCCAAGACGGGCGTCTACGCGTGCCACATCACTTTCACACATGCATCAGGACCCGATGCGGTGTTTCGGTGGCATAGCTACACCCGGAAGGCCACCACGAAGCCCCGTTGACCAAGAGATCTAGCCCTTTGACTTTCACCGGACGGGCTTTGACCGGTGGACTCTTCCACCTGGTTGCGATGGGTCAGCACATAGGAACATCCCCGAACACGGTTTGGACCCAACCCACCACTAGATTCCCTTCGGTTCTACCCGACGCGCACGTTTCCCCCCTCCAAGTGATGGCGGCAGTGCCGTCCGCGGAGGGGGGCCACACCCCGGAGCCCCAAGACGGGCGTCTACGCGTGCCACATCACTTTCAGACATGCATCAGGACCCGATGCGGTGTTTCGGTGGCATAGCTACACCCGGAAGGCCACCACGAAGCCCCGTTGACCAGGAGATCTAGCCCTTTGACTTTCGCCGGACGGGCTTTGACCGGTGGACTCTTCCACCTGGTTGCGATGGGTCAGCACATAGGAACATCCCCGAACACGGTCTGGACCCAACCCACCACTAGATTCCCTCCGGTTCTACCCGACGCGCACGTTTCCCCCCTCCAAGTGACGGCGGCAGTGCCGTCCGCGGAGGGGGACCACACCCCGGAGCCCCAAGACGGGCGTCTACGCGTGCCACATCACTTTCACACATGCATCAGGACCCGATGCGGTGTTTTTTGTGGCATAGCTATACCCGGAAGGCTACCACGAAGCTCCGTTGACCAGGAGATCTAGCCCTTTGACTTTCGCCCGTGAGGGGGGGCACCACCTGGAGCCGCGTGCCACCACACTTTCACACGCGTAGGAGGGCCCACCGCAACACCTGGCGTGTTTCCTACCCCCCCAGGTACCCCGTCCCGTTTCCCCCCTCTGTGACAGGGCGGCAGCGACGTCCGTGAGGGGAGGCAATCGATATATAATTGAGGTATGTTTTTTTTTACATAAGGCACATTTAAGTTAATCAAATTAGTTTTGAAAAAAAAGAGATAAAAAGAAAAATAAATAAAAAACAGAAAATAAATAAAATAGAAAAAAATAGCGCAAATCTATGCCGACGGCAATGACGTCGGCATAGCTACGGCCACAGATCGACGACGTGGCATAGGACACGGATCGATGACGTGCCAGAGGACATGGGCCAGGCCTATGCCGACGGCCAGGCCGTCGGCATACCTATGCCACCCACGGACCGGTGAGGGCTCGAATCGAGGACGTGGCAGAGCACGAGGATCGATGACGTCGGCTTTGCTATGGCGACGGCCCCCGTTAGCTCCGTCGGCGTAGGCTTCACACCGTCAAACGGCCGTCGCCGCCCGGGTAGCCGGGTCCACCTCTATGCCGACGGCTTTGGTATGCCGACGGCCACCGTAGGCATATGGCGAACGCTGCCGACAGCCGATCGATGCCGACGGCCCCGTCGGCATAGGTGGACATGTGCCGACGGCTTATCTATGCCTACGGCTTGACCTAGGCCGTCAGGATACATCCATCTATGCCGACGGGAGCCGTCGGCATAGATTAGGCCGTCGGCAGCTGCTGTTATTCTGGTAGTGGGCCATACCGGAGCTGCACGGCCTCCCCGCCTGGATCCTCCTCGAGACAAGGGTTTACTTCGCCGACCGCGGCAACTTCACCACGGCCAGAGCCGAGACGAGCAAAGGCCACGCCATCAAGCTCTCCATCTGCTTCGCGCACCCGCCGGAGCTCTCCTACGTCTGCATCCACTGCTCGGGCCTCAGGCATGCCGACTTCTCCGACGAGCCGCGCGTCGTCTGCTCCGAGAAGCAGTTCCTCCTCCTGTGCCTGCCGCTGTGGACCGCCGGGTTCTGGGAGCCGGTGGACGAGTACTACATGTACCAGGCCATCCGGGGGAGACCTACGCTCTCCAGGATCCCTCCGACTCCCGGTCGTGCTTGCCTCATGCCGGATGACATCGGCATCTACTCTTGTGGCGACGGGGAATACGTCCTGGCCGGTCTCTGCCTGACACCCGATACTTGGGCGCATGAACTCCACTCGTATTCGTCCAAGTCTAATGTTTGGACCACGAAACCTGCTCGCCTGGTGCGACGGCCGATGGAGGACCGTCTGCCTGTCACGATGCACAAGGTGATCCTGCTTGGAGGCAGCCTGCTAGGCTGGGTCGATCTTTGCAAGGGTATTCTCGTATGCGATGTGCTGTCAGAGGATCCCGAACATGTGCTGCGGTTCATCCCACTTCCTGAGCTGATGCCTGGGAACAAGGGCGATCATATATGCCGCGTGGATCATCCGGGACGTCGCTTGCGCCAACGGATCACTCCAGTTCATCGAGATTGAACGCCTTTATGTACCGGCTCCGGTCGAAGAAAGTGTTGCGGAATGTGATCTGGATACAGTCTATGACGACCGGTGCTTTGAGAGTTCGCCATCGGATTACTCGAATATGAAGCTGCCCATATTTGTTGGTTGGAGGGCCATCATATGGAATAGAGCGGTTTCCGGCAACTGTTGGCGCAAGGGGTGCGTGGTTCATTCTGATGACATATTGGTTGAGAACCCACATCACTCTGCTTTGCTGGCTCAGCTGGTTGGAAACTCGACGACGATGAACCTTTTACCATGTTTCCCAATCATCAGCATCCATGGTGACGATGTCGTCCACATGAATTTTATGGTCAAATCGGACACCCAGCTGATGATCTCTATTGACATGAGGAACAAGACATTGAAGACATTATCACCGTGTCCTCTTGCTGGAACGGATGCCAATCGTCCTCTCTTCCCTTGTGTGTTGTCGAATCATTTGAGCAACACTCCAGGTAATTACTGACCGTGTTGCATTCGATGTTGTTCAGAACAATGGTTACGTTCTTCTGTTGTCGCATGCTGCATTTGTACGCGTCTTTGTGGTTCCTGTTTTAAGAAACCATGAACGTAACAGTAGTATCATTAAAAATAAGGACACGAACCGGGATCCGTAGTTGTAATAATTCGACAGGAGTAAAGTGTGGAATCACGTTCAGTTCCTCAACTAAATGGCGCATCTCACTCTAAAATACAGGGCCTTGGGGTGTTAGGTTTCTTAGTGAAGGAAACATGTTGATGGGTAAGTCCTGATGGGAGGATTTAATCATGTTAAAATGATATGTGTAATGATAATGAACATTTTCAAGTTGTTGCTCTCGTACCAGTCAAATTTGTAAGCGGCTGGAGCTTCTCTTAAGCATCATTATCAACAGAACTAGTTTTGAAGTAATATAAAGTTTGTTCATATAAACTGCATCATCATCATCATCATCATGAAATCCACAATGCATGGGGTCTAGCATTTCGATAAAGATGCGTGTAGTTCAGCCGATGAGTCGATTCCTACTAACGTTTGCTTTTGCTGAATGTGGTGTGTGTTCAGTGAACGCTCATCCAGGACATCCTATGGTTAACGGAGCGGCCTTTGGGGGAATGGTGCATCCACTGAAGAACCGCCCGGTGTTTCAGCCTCCACCATGTTCTCCTGTGCTGCCAATGTCCTTCGACACGCATTTGCCACCAATACCTCCTGCAGCGGATAGAAACCCGCTTCAGCAGACATACCCTGTGTTTAACACAGCCGACTTTGGACAGATGGTGCGTCCACTTCCACGGAACGATTGGCGCCTGTTTCAGCCTCCGCTGCAACGGCGTCCTTTGCCGCCACCACCGCCTTTCCGCGCAATGTTGCCGTTACTTCCTCCTGCAGCAGATGCCAATTATGTTTTTGCCAACAGGTACCGAAGCCCACATCGGTACTCACCCTATGGACGCCCCTGTTAAATTGTATAGCCCGCCTTTTAGCTGGACTAGCTGAACTTCAAGTACTTAACGAAGTAAATATCAGGCATATTAATTGATTATGTTTGTGGTGTCTGTTGTGTTGTATAACATTCGTAATGACTTGACATCCACGGAACATGCATGGAGTTGATTGCCTTTCTTTTCATGCGTCTAACTGAATATCAAATCTTAAAGCGTTTGCTTCCACTCCAATAATTGCATGGAGTTTTAACGTTCGAGCGAACACCCTCAGACATGACGGATCCCGCGCGCAAATCTTAAAGCGTTTGTTTCCACACACCCTCTCAGTGAACTAACGGTTCGCTCAGGATGGAAATCTGAGCAAACATATTCGGGGTAAAAATCATTGATATAACATGGCAATTTTCAGTTTAGAACATGTCATCCTTGTACAATAGCATTGCAAATTTATCTGTTTTCACATGAAAACTCAGCAACATTCACGGGGAATGGGTTTTTTAGTGAACGAAAGCATTCGTTTGTTCCTACATAGCTGGGGAACTCAAAGATCTCCCTGAGAGAATGATAGCGTGTTATGAGGTACTTTTACTTTTACTCGGTTATAGAATATGGAGCTATGGTATCTTTGGGAAAACACTCGAGCCCTTGCTCGAGGGCGACACGAGAGCACCCAAACCTTAGCAATCCTCATCCCTCTCTTCCTTCCCCGCCGCCACTCGAGGAGCTCGTCGGTATAGCCGTGTGGTTGTCAGTGCAGGTGACAGCGTGGCTAATCTGCATGCACCCAGAAGCGGGGTGACATCCCATGGTGTGAAGGCGGTGTTGACCTCTTTCGCGGCGGCACTACAGGTGTTGGCTGTCCTTACTGGTTGCGTGGGTGGCGGTAGGGTGATGAAGGCTTGTCCATACGAGGTCTGCGCTGATAGCCATGTCCAATTTGGTTTCCAACACTATCATATCTACACTCGTCCCACCTCACTGGATCTATTTCTACTACCCTTTAGGTTGTTGTATCTTCAAGGCTGCGAGGATGTAGTGGTGGGAGCTTAGGAACATAGGGGGGGGGGGGGGATTCCCGTCGATTTTGCGTTGAGCACAACGATAGTGGTGATCAAGTGTCGTTCACCATCCCAAGGGCATGTCGAGATCCCCACGCCCCCTTCCCAAATTTCCGGGTGAAAACCTAGGCTGAACTAGGCCTAACGATTGTGGCACCAAGAGAGAAGGCAGTGGGTGGTGTGCGGGGGCTAGACCCCCCTATGGTTGGTATTCCCTACTTGACGTGTTCTGTGTCAAACAGAAGCGCGTTGCACATGGGGCTCCTTTGACAGGGCCGACCCAACAACATGTTTCATAGGAAGTTCACAATCATGCAAAGAGTTTGTGAATTCGGAAAAAGTTCAGGACCTTGGCACAACCGATGTTAAAGTAGAATGACTTCATGAGCTCTTGATGGACTCCCATGTGGTGAAAAACCAATACCAGCTATTTAAGCAAATTATGATAATCAAACTATGAATGTGAAGGTGAACAATTCCAAGGATAACAAGAAGTCACCAATACATGTGAGAAGGAGACTGTGATCTATCAGATTTATGAGAAACTTTGCTGGAGTTATAGCATTGGATTGTATGAACACATAAGAATATGAAAAATCACTTCACAAAGGGTTTATCACGAAACATGATAGACAACACATCAAGGGAGATGGGTTGGAGATGTGTTGTCAGATATCTCGTGAAGTAGAATTGGCTAGACAAGCTATTAGTTAACAGAGAGGAGAGCTAATATTGGCTAGATAAGTTATGTTGCAGTTCTCCCATAATTTGTACTGTAGATTAATATTTTTATCTTAATGTGGTCTGATTGGCTTGAGTATGCAAAGATGTTGTCCTACAGAACATCTTAAAATAACACACCTATATGAGTTATGAGTTAGACCGTTAAAGGTTGTAGTCTATGAGAGTTGGGTGGTCTTTTGTAAACTCTGGAAGTGGCCTTGGAGTGTGATGTATAAGGTCCTACCCATGGGAAAGCTAATCATTAGCCCAATATCTGTCAAGAATTTACGTGAATTTTGTTTGCACAAAACTTGCAGTTTAAGACACGGTCCACTGTTCAAGCTGGAAATAAGTGTAGCATTGCGTTTCTAGGTGAAAGTTCAACTTATTAATCTTCTCCGAAATACGTATATATCAACAATGTTTTGGAACCACCGCACCACATAGTCCCCAATGCCGACGATCTCTTCGGCGACATGGCCACCAATGTGTCCAGCTCATCTTCCACCGCATCGCATGCGTTCTTGTCCCTTACGCTGGGCATTGTTTTTTGGATATTTGGTACTAGCGATTGATCTAGACATTGTGCTTTTATCGTACAAACCTGATTATATGTCAAGTACTTTTGCTCGTCCGATCGTTATCATTAATCTACATATATATCAAAATTTCTCTATCACATTCATGGATGAATTTGTATAAAAAATTGCTCAAATATTCAAGAGACATGTCCATCGAAGGAGACCATTTCTCTTAGAAACATCTATATGCTTCAAGCATTCTACATCCTTCGAAGCTTAGATTGCATCTGAATTTCAACAAAATTCAACACAATTTATTAACCTCATGTGGTGATAACAAAACATGGAGCTAATTGGTAATAATAATCAAAGGCGGAGCTAACTGAATTTGTCGACATCATCAATATTTGTTGTTTCCTTCTCTCACGAAAAGAAAAAGCTTCAACCAGTATATACCGGTGAGAGTAGATCGATGCCACTGCAAGATTGTTGGCAATTTTAGAGAATGCGTACGTTTTCCAAAACGCAAACTTTGCGGTGTCTGCAAGTCTAGATTTTATGTGCATCGATGTCCCAAGGGACCAAATCCGACTCATACTTGAAAACTTCTTGTATGTATTTGTGATGCACGGGGATTTCTGCTATCTTGCCCCTCCAAAAATCGTACCTGCATGTAGAACATATGCAGAATTAGTACCACTTCGCTCGAGAATAATATATAAAGATTGTAACGAATTAGTAGCGATTTTACTACCAGATCACTTTGTATACACTGTTAAAGAATGCGACCTCGGAGGAGCAGAGATCACTGAGTATAAGCGCTCTCCCTTCGTGCATCCCGAGATTCTTCAAGTTCACCGCCATCTTCTTCTCCCATCTCTCTTGCTGCCTGCCGTAGTCCGCGATCACCCACAGCTCCGCCGCCTCCTCCGCCTCCAAGATCACCACTAGGCACAACTTCCCCTCCACCGTCACCAGCTTCTTGGGCGCCCACCTGTCCGCTCTTTCCTCCACCTCCGGCGGGAGAGCAATGAGTCTCCACGCCTCGCTCTTCATGTCGAACGCGAAGATGTCCTCGGCGGCGTTGACCCTGTCCGGCCACCGGAGCCAATGCATGGCGCCGTGGGCCCTCACCGCCGGGCTGGCAGCCACGAGCGATTCCGGCCACACCATCACGTCAGACGAGCGCCGCCACGCCCACCTCCACGAATCAAAGATCTCACAGCGCAGGTGGTCACGCAGCGTAGGGATCGACAGCCGGAGGATCTGGAAGTCCGCGGCAGCGCCGGCGCTGGCGGGACGCGCCACCATCGCGGTGGCCGCCGTGGGGAAGCGCAGCCTCGGGTTGGGCAGCGGCCGCCACTGCCTCGTGGCGGGCTTGCACACGTAGTAGCATCGCGCCGACGACGCCTTCCACCCATGCGTTCGACGTCGACGCAGCACGCGAGGCCGCGGTGCGCGGATACGGCTTCGACGCGAACGTGGGCGGACGGCAAGAAGTCGAGGGAGACGGGCGTATCGGCCCGGGAGTGGGACTGGGAGGGGTGAATGGAGACGAAGGTGGCGGAGTAGCGGTTGCGCGCCATGCCCTGGACGAAGTAGCCCGAGACGACGGCGTCAGCGCGGCGGCGGCAGTGTAGTGGCGAGAACGATGGCTCGTACGTGAGCCGGCGCCACTGGGCAGACACCTGGCGGCACGCGGAGAGGTCGTCGAGGGAGACGCGGGTGAGCATCTCGAATATCTGGTCCTCAGGCAGGCCGCCGCTATCTTGGTCGTCGCCAGCTCCATGGCCTTGCTCCGCTTCGCTTGACATGGTCGTCCGATCTGCTCACCCTCGTGACCAAGGAGCTCGCTCGGAAACACGAATCTCAGTTTGGGCCAGAAGAGACCGGCTAGGTTAATTAGGAGGAGGAGGAGGAGGAGGAAGAGAGCTTGAGAACGAGGAAATTTGTAGTACTCTTCCCTCCTCTAGAACACTTGAGAACCAAGAAACCCTATGATCTCCCTCAAAAATAGAAAGAAGCACTACGAACAGAACGCTCCTAAGAAAAGATGGAGCCTGGCAACAGTCCATTGAATTCAAAAAACGCCAAGTCTAAGTCGATACTATAATCCGTTGATCTTACATTGAGATTCGTGCAAACAATTTTTTTTCAGTTTTTTTTCTTCTTGCATACTAAATTGCTTGACTGATCGCGAAGTCTCAGTCGACTGAGACCTAGACATTGATCGACCAACGAAACTGGATCTAAATGACTGAGAGACCGGGCATCATACAGCTGGGATTTTCGCAACGGAACTGAAAGCACACGGCGGGGCGAACCGCGTACACGCTTAGCCCGCTCTCATCGCTACCACGTATAGGTGAACAATAATCAATACCTGAAGGAAAAGGAAAAAAAATAGGAGGGCTTAGATTAGATTTTTTTTAGTATTTGAGCCTCTCAGGAAATTAGAATAAATGCAACATGCCTATCCTTTAAAAGTTACTTTTTCAACATAGAGTCCACTCCTTACTCCCTCCGTTTCTAAGTATTTGTCTTTTTAGAGATTTCACTATAAACTACATACGGATGTATATAGACATAATTTAGAGTGTAGATTCATTCATTTTGCTTCGTATGTAGTCCATAGTTGAATTTCTAGAAAAACAAATATTTAGGAACGGAGGAAGTATATATTATCTTAAAATTTGGTAAATTATGTCAATTTGATGAATTTTAGGGGTACAAAATCGAATTAACTCTTATTTTTTCCTGGGAGGTGAGGGAGGCGTTTGTCCTCAAATTTCTTTTCTTTTTGGAGAAACCGGTTTCCCTCAATTGACCGACACATATGTACAGTACGTACTCCCTTTGTTTCTAATATAAGTCTTTTTTAGAGATTTTAATATAAACTTCATGTGAAGTAAAATGATAAATCTATGCTATAAAATATGTCTATATAGATGTGTATGCAATCTTTATTGAAATCTCTTAAAAGGTCTTATATTTAAAAACAAATGAAGGATATACGTACGTCTTAAGTATGCATGTTTCGAAATAAGACGTCGACTGACACGTACAAGAGCTGCACTTCGACTCTTTTTCCAACTACCTGCACTCCGACTCGGATACTAAGGGCGTGTTTGCTTGGTCGCATCATTTTTGGCACTTTGCATACTTGTCTCATTAGGGCCTGATTGAGCATATGCAGGCAAAAAATCAGCATCTGCATGTTGATTGGTTGCCTGCATATCTTTTTCCTGCATCGTAGCGACGCCTCTTTGCTCCGCGTTTGGTTGCTCGCATTGTATGTGGTCACATGAGTGCACGTTGTTTGGTTGCATACGAGCATCGAGTTATGCTCACCTTGTACCCTACTTGGTGAGCTTACCCACTACTACAACACCTTACACACCAACACCACAACACTGCAATGACGATGAATTGGACGAAGATGATGAAGTTCTTCAGTCCGAACGGACGATCCACCTTGGCAACCTAAACCTTGCTGCACCCCTGCTCTCACACACACTTGGAGTAAGCATCTTCTGCCGCCTGCCTAGTCTTAAACCTCTATGGCTGTTGTCGCTGTACCCTTAAACTTGTTGGCCACAAGCTTCCCGTGAACTATAAAACCCGTGGAACCCTCCCTTTGAACATCACATACCACTTGCCCTAGCAGTGCAAATGAGCAATAAATTGAAGCAACAAGCATTGGAACACACAAACAACAAGCAAGCAAGCAATGAAGCACCGAAGCAATGTAGCAGAAGAGCATTAGTAAGCATGCATGATCATACTGCATAACAAGTTCAACCTACCACTACGTTGGTGTCATCCTACCACCACATCCAAAAGAGGGTGTAATCCTATCACCGCAAGTTCGTGATCACCGTGAGGGGTTAGTATATACCACCTCACCAAAATATATAGACCATAAGATTGTTTTCAAGCCCTAACTACACGAAATATATGTCGTCGTCGTCGAGGATCATGCACGCGGTTGCCACCAGTAGAAGCAGCACTAGTAGTAGTGCTTGCCCAGCCAGGTCCTCAGCCAGAGCACCCTGTGAGCCTCTCCCATGGCAACAAACCAACACCCTAGGCTTCGTTGTCAAGTAGGTGGCTGAGAGCCTCTAGGCTGAAGCCATCTTGCTCCATGACGGTGATGTAGAGCTTAGGGTGGAAGTCGAGCCTGTTGCTCTCCCTGATGGCGATGGCCACCTCCTTCACCGCCCGAGTCATGTTGTTGAAGATGCTGAGCTCATCCTCCATGAAGCCTGCCCTCTTCCTCTTCCTATCAACCATAGGAACGTGCTCATGATCCTTCTTAGGAGTATCAATGTTGGTGGTATCTGACTCCTGGGTGTCTAGATAGTCGGGCATCGGGGGCATCGGCGAGCCGAGCGGCTGACCAGAGCCCATGGCATGCTTGCCGGTTGCGACCCGAAGGAGAAGATCTGCTGCATCTAGTGGTAGGTCTGGATAGGTGTGTTGAGGAACATTTCGTCCTTGGGGTGAGCCCAAGAAAGAAAGAGTGGTGGTTAGTTAGTACGACAATGGTTCATAGGTTTAAACAGCTGATTAGTTAGAATGGCATGGTATGTGAGCTAACCGCGATGTGTCCTTGGTAGTGCTCTGCCTCCAACAGGACCGTGCAGGTCTCCTCATCCCATGAAGCATCGCTTATGTCTCTCAGCTTGGAGGAGATGATCCACCTCGTCCCCCACTTCCTCAGGTGGTTGTAAACCTGGGTCGAGGTCACCTCCTGGCCACAAAACTCGAACACTTTCTTTGTCACAATGTTCAAGTGCACCTCGTTGAAGCCCTTGTCAGTCCTCACTCCACTAGATATGATCTCACACGTCTTGTTAAGCTTGAAAGTGAAGAGGAGTGGCTGCCATTTCATGCTGCATCCCCTGCCATCCTTCTTCTCCTTTGTGTCTGCCTTTCGAGAAGCAACATGAGCTACAACATTGGGCTAAGCCAGCACAAATGGAGGAACCATAAGTGGCAGCTCAAAAACCTCTGAATCAAGAGGCATGTGGTCGATGTTAGACTGGGAGTCCTTGACGTAGGACGTCGGGAACTGGCTGTCCGAAGGCACGAGGGCCAAACTAAACTCTTGCGTGCTCATGTCCTACAAACGTAAGCATCATCAACATCACAACACACTACACATCGATAGTATGAACTGATACGTCCATTTTGCATCATGTTTTCTTATTCATATTTACGTTATTCTTATCCATTATTCCCTGTTATCATACAATTCTTATGCTTCTTCTCTCTGAATATGCAAGGTACATCACAAAGAGGGAATTATTTGGAAACTGGAATTCTGGATCGGAAAACCGAGAAAAAGGCAGAAAAATCACCAGTCTCCAAATGACCTGAAACTTCACGAGGCTTTTTTACTGAATATATAAGAATTTCTGGGCCAAGAATATACCAGAGGGGGGCCACCAGCCAGGCACAAGCCAACAGGGCGCCCCCCAGGCCGCGCCCTGATGGCTTGTGGGCCCCTGGCTGGCCTCCCGATGCCCCTCTTCTCCTATATGGTGTGTTTTACCCTAGAAAAAATCATAAGCAACCTTTCGGGACGAAACACCACCGTCTCGAGGCGGAAACCTGGGCAGAGGCCCTTTTATACTCCGGCAGTCAGATTCTGCCAGGGAAATCCCTCTCCGGGAGGGGGAGATCAAAGCCATCGTTATCACCAATGCTTCCTCCTTCATGGGAGGACCAATCCTCATCAACATCTTCACCAGCACCATCTCATCTCCAACCCTAGTTCTTCTCTTGTATTCAATCTTGGTCCCAAAACCTCAGATTGGTACCTGTGGGTTACTAGTTGTGTTGATTACTTCTTGTAGTTGATGCTTGTTGGATTACTTGGTGGAAGAAATTATGTTCAGATCCTTAATTATTATTATTGCACCTCTCATCTTGAATATGTTGATGAGGTGTGAGTAGTTACTATTGTTCCCGAGGACATGGGAGAAGTCTGGTAATAAGTAATCATGTGAAGTTGGTATTTGTTTGATATTTTGATGACATGTAGGTTGTTACTTCTCTTAGTGGTGTCATGTGAACGTCGACTACATGACACTTCACCATGCTATGGGCGTAAGGGAAGTCATTGTGTAGTAACAAGTAGATGATGGGTTGCTAGAGTGACAGAAGCTTAAACCCTAGTTTATGTGTTGCTTCATAAGGGGCTTGTCGGGGATATAACTCCACGGTATAACCCGCCATACTGGGCCGGGTTAACATATCAACAAATTTGCAACCAAGTTTAAATGGGTCGTGTCCTGAATACAAGATAAAGTAAAGCGGCGGCTGACTAAGGCGCCGGGCGGCCCAACACCTAAAGACGGCGGTGTTGGGTAACGCAGCAGAAAACAAAAATTTCCGACCTACACACCAGCCCAGGACCACTATGGAGACTGCATACAAGGTTTGATCTTTTTCGTTACCGACTCGTAGCGCAGCGGAAGTAGAGTCGATGACGATCGGCGGTGCAGATCCCCGCAGCTAGGATTTACAACCTCCCAACCGCGAGGATGTATACCCTCATCTTCCCCTCGGACAGCCCTCCGGGAGGCGGTCAGACAGTCCCCCGGACGGTGTCACGGACAGCCCTTTGGGAGGACCATCGAAACTCGGACAGTCACTCGGACAGCCCTTCGGGAGGACCCTCGAACTAAGACCGAAACTACGATCTCTCTGCAGAGTTGCACACATACGGTGTCATCTATCCGGCAGGGCTTCGCCGTCCAGAACTAGTTCCCACCGGAACCCAGACAACCTTTCGGCTCTACGAAACTATTTCGCTGGGAGGGAGAGAGAAAATCAGATCATGCATGGCACTTGTATGTGAGAAAGAGTGAGTGTGGAGAGTGCATCTCCACCTCTATTTATAGGAAAACCCAAGGGGTAGGGTGACACTTGAAATACCCAAAATGCCCTTCACAAGGGCACAAAGGTAAAAGCAAGTGGGCAGCCCATATCCTTCCATGTCATCCCTAGAGATATTTGTGAGTAAAGCCCCAAAAGGTGGCTTTCCATAAAGTAATCCAAAAAGCACTTTCACTATTCACGACGACATATTTCAGCGTCCGTTCGAACTGAAAATATTTATGTGGGCTTAGAACATTTCCAGTACCCACTAAAATAATTTTCAACGCGTTCCGAAACAATTCTGGTTTACTGATTTTCATGTGCGAAAAGCATCTGAAGCGGTTCCCGCAGCTCCGGAACATTTCCGGTTTTCATCCCGGAAAATTCCAGAAGTTTCCAGAACGATTCTGGCACCCTCCAAGAATTATCAGGCATGTGCTGAAACCAATTTAACTTTATGGTGTACTCCGAAACAACTTTTCGGTTTAGTGATTTTCATCTGTGAAAAGCAACTAAAGCGGTTCCGGCAGTCCGGAACATTTCCGGTTTTTGTCTCTGAAAAATCTCAGAAGTTACCGAAACAATTCTGGTACCTTCCAATAATTTCCAGGCATGTGCCGAAACCAATTTGACTTTATGGTACACTCCGAAACAACTTTTCGGTTTTACCGAAACTCTTCCGGTGTTCTCTCTCCGGAACTCTTCCGTTGTCTCCGAAACTTTTTCGGTGAATTTCTCTCAGACTCCCTGTCTAGTATTCAACAGATAGATGACCCTTAAGCGTGTGACCCTATAGGTTCAGTGAAGCATAGACATGACCCGGAACCCCTTCCGATCAATGATCAACATCGGAGCCGTGGACACCCATATTGACCCCTATACCCACACGAATGAATATTCGAGTGAACCTCCAGTTGCCGTGTGCTATTCCTGTTGCTTCGCGATATGTTACAAATACCCGAGGAGAGACATGTTGGCATCCCCGTGGATCAACAACTTGTCCACTATGCCAGTTACCTCGTTACCAGTATTGTTCTCTTTTCTCGTTCCCGTGATCAGGCATCCCCGTGATCAAATCACAAAGTGTCTGGCCAGACGATGATGGATACCGTAACACCGAGAGGGCCCAGAGATATCTCTCCATCGTCGGAGGAGCAAATCCAAATCTTGAGCTATCAAGTTACTTGACATACTTTTCCATGAACCCGTAAGCCGCCGTAATAGCCACCCATTTACGGATGACGTTTAACAAACCCCAAAGTTCATGAAGCAAGCATGAAGAAACTCGATACTCTCATGGTCTAAGGGATCATGCAAACGTAAACCATCTCTGTGTTATTAACCATTAACTTGTGACGAATGTATCTCATAGCATAACATCAATTCGGGTCGATTCAACACAAGTGTTCTACCAACATTGCGCCCTCAAAATTGCCGGCATAGCCATGCCCATGATCAGGAAAACAGGATCATCATGCAATACTGAGCCAGTCTTAGAGGCAAGACTAGGAATACATTTTACCGTTTATTATTCCACACGTGCATATGAGTCTTCCTTCGAGCCTCGTGGTTATTGCAGACTCGAGAACCATAGCAGTTATAGCATGGAACATAAACATAATTATGAACTTGGAGATAAATAATATCATTTATTATTGCCTCTAGGGCATATCTCCTACAGACTCCCACTTGCACTAGAGTCAATAATCTAGTCAATGCTAATGCACTTTACACCTATGGCATACTGGTGTAAAATATGCTTCGCTTGTGGTATAGCCTGATGTCCAACGGATCTGACAACTTCAGCTCCGTGTGTAACTTTGCATATCCTCGCGTTTTCACGCTTTCACAAAATTCATATTTTGTGTGGACTTGGCTTTGCATATGTGTGAATCTTTGGTCGAAACCTGATTCCTCAGACTGAGCTATGGAGCAACTATCTGCAATAGTGTCCCATAGACCAAAGCCATCTTGGAACCGTACTAACTTCATGAATGAACTATATAATTCAACAACTTCTTTGTCGCTTCTAAAGCGTCAATATACTTAGCCTTTGTTATAGAATTCGCCACAGTATCTTGTTTGGAACAATTTCCAACTACCGTGCCACTATGTTGTGTATTACACAAAACCCTTTACTTAAATCGAAAATTGCATGGAGCATTGATGAAGACTGTATCGATGTAATTACTTACAACGATCACTTCATAATCTCTGCTTGCGAGAAAACATGTCATCAGTACTACTCTAGTACCTAATGACATCTTTCACTGTTGTCCCATGATCAGTACTTTTGATCACTTTGGTATCTATACTCGCAACAACTTTGGAGTATTGGACATATCTGGTTGTTTTTACATACCATGGAATACATGATTAATCCAAACACAAGAGTGTGTGGAATCACCATCATGTATTTTGCTCATCTGTGTTTTGAGACACCGAGTCTTGCAAAACTCTTTCCATGTGACTTCGGCAAGAATCACTCCTTGGCGTTTTAAATGCTAAAAGGTTTTAGCACCTTGTCAATATGTATTCATTGCTTAGCCCCATTAGGTAAATATATCTCCATAGATCATCATGCCTAATATTGAGGCTATTTAGCCTAAGTACTTCATCGAAAAACTATTTTCAAATGAAGTAATAATTCGTGTCAAGAAATTTTATTTCCAATTAACAATGTGTCAAGCACACAAGGTTTTTAGAAATATTATTATGCTCCCACGTACTTTCTTGAATCACAAGCATCTTCGTTATCCATTGATGAAGTAAAACCCCTTTGACCATTTCATCAAAACTCAAAGAATCCAACTCCTCTTTGCTCTCTTTTGTCCATCGCTGGAACTCTGAAGTTTGCATACCTACTAGCATCCTCTGGATCGACAAATTACTTTGGACTGTATCACATACAAGTCCTAGGTTTCATTTCCATCAGATGGAAATCCTTTTGTCATCCATGTTTCATATCTCATGATTGAAATATGTATTAATTGCTAGTTCAACCCGAACCGACTTTAAGCATCGCTACGGTGAGACAATCTCATCGTAGTCAACTCCTTGAACTTGTTATTGCAACAAGTTGAGCTTTATGGATAAAACATTTTTTTTCCGTATCAGTTTTAGTTCCATAAATATTCGTTAGACTCTAAGTCTTCCGAAAGGTGTATCAAGATTTTAATCTTGAATCACTTATATGGAAACTATCTCGGATTATATTGGCATTTAGCCAATTCCGGAGTCAGGGCCCATCAACGCTTCCTTGTGTATTGTAGGTATACTGTTGTCTAACAACAATATCTCGTTTGCGCACCTGATAGGTTTGCACGAGCTTTGCCTACGTGGTTCAGCTGCAAGTTCGACCGAAGTCCATACATTTTATTGTAGAGACTTCCGTATCAGTCGCAGTAAGAAACTCCGGAATCACTTCCAAGGTTTCTTTCCTTTGATGTGATGACGAAGATACTGGTTATCTCGTCGAGTTGCACTGTCCTCCCACTCACCTTTTGTAAGAACTATTCTCTTTAAAAGCATACCGTTTTGTGGCAAAATCATTTGCCTCGGTATAGTGGTGGGGGAATACCCAATGACTTGGGATAACCTACAAAGTAGAACTTGTCTGATTTGGAATAGGTTTGTAACCTTTTACACAAGCCCCATATTCCAAATGTTAAGAAAAGATATAGCATGGTTGGACATACCATACCATGGCGTCATTTCAACAGACCCGATGGAGCTCTTTTCAGTGTAAAAGCCACAGTCTCTAAAGCATCACCTTAAAAGGGATAATGCCAAATTTATTTATGTCATCTTTGATCTTACCATGTCATAAATGGTTCGATTACATCTTCACGGACTTTCCAATTGCAGTGGTGTTCCGGGAGGTGCAAGTTATGAAACTCTTTTCACAACTCATTAGACATTCACTAAACTTGTAACTCAAATATTTCTTTCCGCAATCAAATTGCAGAAACATAATTTTCTTGTTACAATAACTTCTACTTCATTTTTGAAAACCTTATGAATGAATTCAAAAGATCCGGACTTACGTCTCAACAAGTAAATATCCATATATCTACTTGAGTCATTTCTGAAGATAGATAAATCCACTACTTGCAACAACATTTATTGGACTACATACATCATAATGTATGATCACCAATATGTTCTTTGCTCATTCCTTATGGCCTGTGAATGATATTTTAGTCACTTCACCTTTTGAAGGAAAGTCGTAAGTGTCAGATGATTCAAAATCAAACGACTTCAAAATCCATCATAATGGAATTTTCCATGCGGGTTTCTCCAATGTGACCAAATGCAGTGCCACACACATGTGGAATTCTTTTAGTCTTGCAACATTTAGCGTCAGTGTTATGGATGTATCATATTTCCATCAATATTCATAACATACATCCCATCTAGGATGGAAGCATGGCCCTTCATGTTATTCATAATACTGAACAACAATTGTTGTTTTTATGAACAACTCTTTTGCAACAAACATTGTGCAATGGGCTAGAGTGTATGAAACTCTAAAATGAATTATGGAAGTAAACCCAGAGGTAATGTATTATTATCAATATTCATAACATACGTCTCATTCATAATGAAAGTATGGCCCTTATGTTATTCATAACACCGAACATCAAAAGTTCTCTTATGAACAACCTTCTTGCAAGATACCTTATGCAAAGGGCTAGAGTGTGAAACTCTAAATGAATTATGAAAATAAATACATAGGTAATACACCGATGGAAGGCATAGTAACATTTACTATGTTCCCTGCGTGTATCTAAACCTCATTCCCGGCTAGTCTTTCAGGCCATAGTAGTTCTTACATCGAGTTGCAACAGAATGCAATCGAGTGGGTATCTTTGTGACTAACTCACAATACCCAAGAATTAGTGATTAACATGTTTAACCATAATTCCCAAGAACTATATCTTTGACCAGCCTTCTATACATCAAAAACTTGTATGACATTCATACATGAGCTGGATATTCCAGTCTTCTTTCCTTTTGCCTTTATACTTCTAACAGTTTAACTTTCAGTATTTCTCCTACTCTCAGAAGAAGCACCCAACTTAAGAGTGGCGTTAGCCCCGGACTTCCTAGGCATGAAAGTTTCACTAACACCCTTCGGACACTTCCTTTCTCTTTAAGTTGTTGTTTTATTCACCATCATCATATGACAGGCGTTCTTCTGGATCCCTCTCTTATCAGTCAAATGCATAGTAAACACTTTACTAATGTTTTGCAAACAAACATTGCTTTGGATATTTCATATCTTTTAGCCTTTGTCTGTCTCTGAAAATGATTTTCAGATTCCATGAATATCACATAACTATCCAAACTTTCGAAGTTCGGGTCTCATGGAAGCAAACATATTTCACTTGACCGTAACAGAATTTTAGCTTTTGGATCGAAGGACGAGAGTCATATCATCCATAGCATTAGCGGGAGAATACCGAAAGTATGCGATAGGACAAAGTCCTTCTCAGCACTCTTGAGGACAATCCTCACATTACGTTACCAACCGTAAAGTTTTAACCAGATATTTAACAGCTATTCAATTTTAACAGGGAAGGTGGAAATGCGAGCCATTATTCTACAACTATTTTGCAAATCACACTTAGACAGTGTTCAAAATTAATTGCACTGAGAAAAAGAAGTTAATTCAATAGTGCGCTCCCACTCAAATCAATATCTCTCATAATTGATTGTGAGGGATACAAGATCCGCATTTCAATTCGACGCCATTGACGGGTTCATCACTGATGACGTGAATTTCAATCGGTAGGCCAACTTGCCAATCACATCTCTATGTGACTCTTGTTCATCTTTCGATGCGTGTGTTCCGAGCTCAGGACTGTCCTGCCTGAACGTCAAGACAACCAAGTGATCTCGCTGCGAGGTCTGACCTCACCCGCCTCACACATCCCTAATCGTTCGTACTCATGTGTACATGTCGTACCCCGAAAAGTTAGGTGCCGTGACGGTGCTACACTTGGGAGAACACTAACTACTTGATATTTTCGTGAGAGATCACCCTAATAAAAAGCGACTACCGCGCAATCAAGAAGGGTGCATCATAAGGGATAAACATCTCAGGCAATTCGTAATTAGCATGACATGGTATAGCCCCTTCTGACGGAGAAGTCAAACATTTCTTCGTCTTCGGCATTCGCGTTGGTGTTCACCTTCGCGAAGATTGCCACCACCTTGTCGATGCACCAGATAATATTACTATCTCTATAGCTAATAAAATAAGCGCATTACTTAAGGTTGACACGCAGGTCATTAAAGTGACAATCATATGGCTCCAGCCATCATGCCGAATCATGACACGCAGGTCATGTTAATATTACATCATATAGTCATCTCATACATAATCAAATTAATATGAGCACTGCTATACCACATCATATGCACATGCAAACCATCCTGCAAAACCAAGTTAGACATCTCTAAAAGGTTCATGCAAAACCTTGTTTTACGTGTCTTCTAAGGTTTCAAAACAAACCGAAGCTACCAACGTTCATCATCAAGCATGATAATCCAAGTCGCTAGATTAACATTACGGGGTGTATGAAACACGAGATAATAAAATCTCGAGCCCCATACTAAACTTCGTCATACGCATGACCCCCGTGCAGATCATATCTACATTGCCCTTTCGTCTACGAAATTTCATCTTTCTTTTTAACTACGGTGGAATTCAATGAACTGTTAGTACTTCGTTGATCAATCAGGATCGCGGATTGCCAGAACATTGAAACTCCACCATGCTGTTATCAAGATCAGAAATATGCAAATTCCAGGGAAGCAACAAGAACATCGGGTAACAGATTTCATCTGCTACCCGCACAAATAATTTTCAGTAATAGAACTCATCTACTACCTAATTATATTGTGCAACACCCATACATCTCTATGTATTCTAGATCGCAACCTGCATCTACGCATAGCACGGCTCATGATGCCACTGTAGGGCAACGCAGAAGAAAACAAAAATTTCCGACCTACGCACCAGCCCAGGACCACTATGGAGACTGCATACAAGGTTTGATCTTTTTCGTTACCGACTCGTAGCGCAGCGGAAGTAGAGTCGATGACGATCGGCGGTGCAGATCCCCGTAGCTAGGATTTACAACCTCCCAACCGCGAGGATGTATACCCTCATCTTCCCCTCAGACAGCCCTCCGGGAGGCGGTCGGACAGTCCCCCGGACGGTGTCACGGACAGCCCTTTGGGAGGACCATCGAAACTCGGACAGTCACTCGGACAGCCCTTCGGGAGGACCCTCGAACTAAGACCGAAACTACGATCTCTCTACAGAGTTGCACACATACGGTGTCATCTATCCGGCAGGGCTTCGCCGTCCAGAACTAGTTCCCACCGGAACCCAGACAACCTTTCGGCTCTATGAAACTATTTCGCTGGGAGGGAGAGAGAAAACCAGATCATGCATGGCACTTGTATGTGAGAAAGAGTGAGTGTGGAGAGTGCATCTCCACCTCTATTTATAGGAAAACCCAAGGGGTAGGGTGACACTTGAAATACCCAAAATGCCCTTCACAAGGGCACAAAGGTAAAAGCAAGTGGGCAGCCCATATCCTTCCATGTCATCCCTAGAGATATTTGTGAGTAAAGCCCCAAAAGGTGGCTTTCCATAAAGTAATCCAAAAAGCACTTTCACTATTCACGACGACATATTTCAGCGTCCGTTCGAACTGAAAATATTTATGTGGGCTTAGAACATTTCCAGTACCCACTAAAATAATTTTCAACGCGTTCCGAAACAATTCTGGTTTAGTGATTTTCATTTGCGAAAAGCATCTGAACCGGTTTCGGCAGCTCCAGAACATTTCCGGTTTTCATCCCGGAAAATTCCAGAAAGTTTCCAGAACGATTCTGGCACCCTCCAAGAATTATCAGGCTTGTGCCGAAACCAATTTGACTTTATGGTGTACTCCGAAACAACTTTTCGGTTTAGTGATTTTCATCTGTGAAAAGCAACTAAAGCGGTTCCGGCAGTCCGGAACATTTCCGGTTTTTGTCTCTGAAAAATCTCAGAAGTTACCGGAACAATTCTGGTACCTTCCAATAATTTCCAGGCATGTGCCGAAACCAATTTAACTTTATGGTACACTCCGAAACAACTTTTCGGTTTTACCCAAACTCTTCCGGTGTTCTCTCTCCGGAACTCTTCCGTTGTCTCCGAAACTTTTTCGGTGAATTTCTCTCAGACTCCCTGTCTAGTATTCAACAGATAGATGACCCTTAAGCGTGTGACCCTATAGGTTCGGTGAAGCATAGACATGACCCGGAACCCCTTCCGATCAATGATCAACATCGGAGCCGTGGACACGCATATTGACCCCTATACCCACACGAATGAATATTCGAGTGAACGTCCAGTTGCCGTGTGCTATTCCTGTTGCTTCGCGATATGTTACAAATACCCGAGGTGAGACATGTTGGCATCCCCGTGGATCAACAACTTGTCCACTATGCCAGTTACCTCGTTACCGGTATTGTTCTCTTTTCTCGTTCCCGTGTTCCGGCATCCCCGTGATCAAATCACAAAGTGTCTGGCCAGACGATGATGGATACCGTAACACCGAGAGGGCCCAGAGATATCTCTCCATCGTCGGAGGAGCAAATCCCAATCTTGAGCTATCAAGTTACTTGACATACTTTTCCATGAACCCGTAAGCCGCCGTAATAGCCACCCATTTACGGATGACGTTTAACAAACCCCAAAGTTCATGAAGCAAGCATGAAGAAACTTGATACTCTCATGGTCTAAGGAATCATGCAAACGTAAACCATCTCTGTGTTATTAACCATTAACTTGTGACGAATGTATCTCATAGCATAACATCAATTCGGGTCGATTCAACACAAGTGTTCTACCAACATTGCGCCCTCAAAATTGCCGGCATAGCCATGCCCATGATCAGGAAAATAGGATCATCATGCAATACTTGAGCCAGTCTTAGAGGCAAGACTAGGAATACATTTTACCGTTTAATATTCCACACGTGCATATGAGTCTTCCTTCGAGCCTCGTGGTTATTGCAGACTCGAGAACCATAGCAGTTATAGCATGGAACATAAACATAATTATGAACTTGGAGATAAATAATATCATTTATTATTGCCTCTAGGGCATATCTCCTACAGGCGGCTTGAGGCCCACGAAGCTGGAGACGACGGCCGGGTTTCCCTAAGATACAAGACAAGTTAGAGATGTTATAAGTCACAGGTCATGATATGACCCGGACTCTATTGTAAATCCTAGGGCTTGACCTGTGTATAAATGCAGGCCCCAAGGGCTGAAAGACTCAAGTTACAACCTCTCGATAGCTTGGTTAGCGATTCCGCTCCCTTGTAATCGAGATATACTAATCAAATACACACAAAGCAGGATGTAGGCTATTACCTCCATAGGAGGGGCCGAACCTGGGTAAACCCGACTCTCTCTCTCGTTTAACCCGTTCGAGTTGTTGGAAATATGCCCTAGAGGCAGTAATAAAAGTATTTATTATTATATTTCCTTGTTCATGATAATCGTTTATTATCCATGCTATAATTGTATTGATTGGAAACACCGATACATGTGTGGATACATAGACAACACTGTGTCCCTAGTATGCCTCTAGTAGACTAGCTCGTTGATCAAAGATGGTCAAGGTTTCCTAGCCATAGACATGAGATGTCATTTGATAACGGGATCACATCATTAGGAGAATGACGTGACGGACAAGACCCAAACTATGAACGTAGCATATGATCGTGTCAGTTTATTGGTATAGTTTTCTGCATGTCAAATATCTGTTCCTGTGACCATGAGATCATGCAACTCACTGACACCGGAGGAGTACCTTGTGTGTATCAAACGTCACAACGTAACTGGGTGACTATAAAGATGCTTACAGGTATCTCCAAGGGTGTCTGTTGAGTGGGCATTGATCAAAACTGGGATTTGTTACTCTGTGTGACGGAGAGGTATCTCAGGGCCCACTCGGTAATACAACATCACAACAAGCCTTGCAAGCAATGTGACTAAAGTGTTAGCCACGGGATCTTGTATTACGGAACGAGTAAAGAGACTTGCCGGTAACGAGATTGAACTAGGTATGGATATACCGACGATCGAATCCCCCACTAAGGCCCATGCGGCTGGAGGTGGAAAAAACCCAAAGGAAGGAAAGGTGGAAAAGGTTTCCAAGTGGAGAGGAGGAATCCTACTCCTAGTAGGATTGGAGTAGGACTCCACCTCCCACTTCGGCCGACTCCTAGGAGGAGGTCTTGACCGGCCAGCCCCTCCCCTCCCTCCTATATATACTAGAGGTTTAGAGGTGAGGGCTAACCCTAATTGCCACGTGCTCCCTCTACTTCATCTAGATCGTTTTCTCCTCTAGTCTAGTTCGGCGGTGCTTAGGCGAAGCCCTGCCGGAATAGTTCCACTGTTGGGGAACGTTGCATGGGAAACAAAAAATTTCCTACGCACATGCAAGATCTATCCAAGGTGATGAGCATCTACGAGAGGGAGAGTGGATCTACATACCCTTGTAGATCGCTAAGCGGGAAGCGTTGAGAAACGCGGTTGATGTAGTAGAACGTCTTCGCGATCCAAATCGCTAGCCGTCCCTTGATCCCATCACGATCCGTCTTGCGATCCAATCACGATCCGTCCCGCGATCTTGATCACGGTCCTTCCGATCTAGTGCCGAACGGACGGCACCTCCGAGTTTAGCACACATGCGGCTCGGCGGCGTCCTCTCCTTCTTGATCCAGCAAGCGAGAGAGAGGGGGTAGATGAGATCGGGACCAACACGACGGTATGGTGGTGGTGGTGGCAGCGGAATTCCGGCAGGGCTTCGCCAAGCGCGTACCGGTGAAACGTGGGAGGAGTTGGGAGAGGTAACGGGCAAGGGTCGAAAGGTGGCTGCCCCCAATGCCTCCCCACCTTTATATAGGCATGGAGGGGGCTGATGGATTGTCCTCCAAGGCCCTAGGGTCGTTGGCCAAAGGGGGAGGAAGGAAATCCCACCTTTCCTTCCCCACCGATTGATATAACCACTTTTTAGGGATCCTGATCTTATCCCCTTGGGATATGAATCTATTCCTTTTAAGAGAGGATCTTGGTACGCCTAGACCAGGGTTGTGGGGACTTTCCCCACTACCCACGTTCATGTGGGTCCCCCATGCAGGTGGGCCCCACTTTGGAACCTTCTAGAACCTTCCCGGTACAATACCGAAAAAACTCAAACTTTTTCCGGAACCCCGATAACAACTTTCCATATATGAATCTTTACCTCTGGACTATTCCGGAGCTCCTCGTGATGTCCCGGATCCCATCCGGGACTCCGAACAACCTTCGGACTTTCCACTATTAATATCTCAATACTACCCTAGCGCTACCGAACGTTAAGCGTGCGACCCTACGGGTTCGAGAATCATGTAGATATGACCGAGACACCTCCACGGTCAATAACCAATAGCGGGACCTGGATGCCCATATTGGTTCCTACATATTCTACGAAGATCTTTATCGGTCGAACCACGATGTCAAGGATTCAGACAATCCCGTATGCAGTTCCCTTTGTCCATCGGTATGTTACTTGCCCGAGATTCGATCGTTGATATCTCCATACCTAGTTCAATCTCGTTACCGGCAAGTCTCTTTACTCGTTCCGTAATACAAGATCCCATGACTAACTCCTTAGTCACATTGCTTGCAAGCTTCTTGTGATGTTGTTTTACCGAGTGGGCCCAGAGATACCTCTCCGTCATACGGAGTGACAAATCCCAGTCTCGATCCATGCGAACCCAACAGACACCCTTGGAGATACCTGTAGAGCACCTTTATAGTCACCCAGTTACGTTGTGACGTTTGATACACACAAGGCATTCCTCCGGTGTCCGGGAGTTGCATGATCTCATGGTCGTAGGAACAGATACTTGACATGGATAAAGCAGTAGCAATAAACTGACACGATCAACTGCTATGCTTACGGTTGGGTCTTGTCCATCACATCATTCTCCTAATGATGTGATCCCGTTATCAAATGACAACTCATGTCTATGGTCAGGAAACCTTGACCATCTTTGATCAACGAGCTAGTCTACTAGAGGCATACTAGGGACACATTGTTGTCTATATACCCACACATGTATTTAGTTTCCAATCAATACAATTCTAGCATGGTTAATAAACAATTATCATGAACTAGGAAATATAATAATAACCAATTTATTATTGCATCTAGGGCATATTTCCAACAGTCTCCCACTTGCACTAGAGTCAATAATCTAGTTCACATCACCATATGATTTACATTGTTATGAATCTAACACCCAATGAGTTCTGGGGTTCGATCATGCTTTGCATGTGAGAGAGGTCTTTAGTCAACGGTCTGCAACATTCAGATCCGTGTGTTCTTTGCAAATCTATATGTCATACTGCAGATGCTACCATGCTCCACTTGGAGCTATTCCAAATGGTTGCTCCACTATACGTATCCTGACTGCTACTCAGAGTCGTCCGGATAAGTGTCAAAGCTTGCATCGACGTAACCCTTTACGACGAACTCTTTATCACCTCCATAATCGAGAAATATTTCCTTAGTCCTCTAGTTACTAAGGATAATTTTGACTGCTGTCCAGTGATCCACTCCTGGATCACTCTTGTACCCCTTGACAGACTCATGGCAAGGCACACATCAGGTGCGGTACACAGCATGGCATACTATATAGAGCCTATGGCTAATGGCATAGGGGACGACCTTCGTCCTTTCTCTTTCTTGTACCGTGGTCGAGTTTTGAGTCTTACTCAACTTCACACCTTACAAATCAGGCAAGAACTCTTTCTTTGACTGATCCATTTTGAACTCTTTCAAAATCTTGTCAAGGTATGTACTCATTGAAAGTCTTATCAGACGTCTTGATATATCTCTATAGATCCTGATGCCCAATATTTAAGTAGCTTCATTACAGGCTTTCCTTTGAAAAACTCCTTTTCAAACAACCCTTTATGCTTTCCAGAAATTCTACATCATTTCTGATCAACAATATGTCATCCACATATGCTTATTAGAAATTCTATAGTGCTCCCACTCACTTTATTGTAAATACAAGTTTCTCATAAACTTTGTATAGACCCAAAAACTTTGATCACCTCATCAAAGCTTATATTCCAACTCCGAGATGCTTGCTCCAGTCCATAGAAGGATCGCTGGAGCTTGCATACATTTTAGCATCCTTAGGACTGACAAAACCTTCCGGTTTATCACATACAACCTTTCCTCACGGAAACCGTTAAGGAAACTCTGTTTTGACATCCATCTGCCAGATTTCATAATCGAAAAATGCAGCAACTGCTAACATAATTCCAACAGACTTTAGCATCGCTACGGGTGAGAAAGTCTCATCGTAGTCAACTCCTTGAACTTGTGAAAAACCCTTTGCCACAAGTCGAGCTTTATAGACGGTGACATTACCGTCTGCGTCCGTCTTCCTTTTAAAGATCCATTTGTTCTGAATAGCCTTTCACCCTTCAGGTAATACTTCCAAAGCCCATACTTTGTTTTCTTACATGGATCCCATCTCGGATTGCATGGCCTCTAACCATTTCTCCATAGCTCGTAGGTTCATCGTTGTCCAATAACATGACCTCTAAGACAGGGTTGCCGTACCACTCAGGAGCAGTACGTGTCCTTGTCGACCTACGAGGTTCGATAGTAACTCAATCCGAAGCTTCATGATCATCATCATTAACTTCCTCTTCAACTAACGTAGGCTCCACAGAAACAACTTTCTGCGTTGCGCTACTCTCTGGTTGAAACAAAGTTTCAACAACCTCATCAAGTTCTATCTTCCTCCCACTCAATTCTTTCGAGAGAAACTCTTTCTGGAGAAAGGACCCATTTTAGCAACAAACACTTTACGCTTGGATCTGAGATAGAAGGTGTACGCAACTGTAACGTTAGGGTATTCCATGAAGATGCATTTGTCCGCTTTGGGTTCGAGCTCATCAGGTTGAAAACCTTTTTCACATAAGCGTCGCAGCCCCAAACATTAAGAAATGACAGCTTAGGTTTCTGTCAAACCAAAATTCATAGGATGTCATTTCAACGGACTTAGATGGTGCCCTATTTAAAGTGAATGTAGTTGTCTCTAATGCATAACCCCAAAACGATAGTGGCAAATCGATAAGAGACATCATAGTACGCACCATATCCAATAGAGCACGACTACGATGTTCGGACACACCATCACACTATGGTGTTCCAGGTGGCGCGAGTTGTGAAACAACTTCCACATTGTCTTGAGTTGCATACCAAACTCGTAACTCAGATATTTACCTCCACGATCACATCGTAGACGTTTTATCTTCTTGTCACGATGATCTCAAACTTCACTCTGAGTTTGTTTGAACTTTTCAAACGTTTCAGACTTGTGTTTCATTAAGTAAATATCCCCATATGTACTTAAATCATCAGTGAAGGTAAGAAAATAGCGATATCCACCGCACGCTTCAACACTCACTGGACCGCATACAACAACATGTATCACTTCCAATAAGTCACTTGCCCGCTCCATCAAACCGGAAAACGGGGTCTTAGTCATCTTGCCCATGAGGCATGGTCCGCATGTCTCAACCGATTCGAAATCGAATGAGTCCAAAGATCCATCAGCATGGAGTTTCTTCATGCGCTTTACATGAATATGACATTTAGCGGCAGTGCCACAAGTATGTGGTACTATCATTATTAACTTTGTATCTTTCGGCATCAGTATTATGAACATATGTATTTCTACGATCAAGATTCAATAAACCATTCTCATTGGGTGCATGACCATTGAAGGTATTATTCATGTAAACAGAATAACCATTATTCTCTAACTTAAATGAATAACCGTATTGATTCATGCTCAACACCAAATAACATTTCTTTAGGTTTATCACTAATCCCAAAGGTAGAGAGAGCGTGGGATGGTGATCACATCAACCTTGGAAACACTTCCAACACTCATCGTCACGTCACCCTTAGCTAGCCTCCGTTTATTCCGTAGCTTTTATTTCGAGTTACTAACATTTAGCAACCGAACCGGTATCCAATACCCAGGTGCTACTAGGAGTACTAGTAAGGTACACATCAATAACACGTATATCAAATATACTTCTGTCGACGTTGCCAGCCTTCTTATCTACCAAGTATCTAGGATTGTTCCGCTTCAGCGACCGTTTTCCTCATAATAGAAGCACTTAGTCTCGGGTTTGGGTTCAACCTTGGGTTTCTTTACTGGAGCAGCAACTGGCTTGCCATCCATGAAGTATCCCTCCTTGCCCTTGCCCTTCTCGAAACTAGTGGTTTTACTAACCATCAACAGTTGATGCTCCTTCTTGATTTCTACCTTCGCGGGTCAAACATGGCGAACAGCTCAGGGATCATTATTTCCATCCTTGGGCTCTTATAGTTCATCACGAAGCTCTAGTAGCTTAGTGACAGTGACTTGGAGAACTATATCAACCACTATCTTATCTGGACGATCAACTCCCACTCGATTCAAGCGATTGTAGCACCCAGACAATCTGAGCACATGCTCAACGATTGAGCTATTCTCCTTCATCTTGCAGGCAAAGGATCTTGTTGGAGGTCTCATACCTCTCAACACGGGCACGAGCCTGAGATCCCAATTTCAGCTCTTAGAACATCTCATATGTTCCATGACGTTCAAAACGTTTTGGAGCCTCAATTCTAAGCCGTAATGCATGACACACAGAACTATCAAGTAGTCATCAGAACGTGCCTGCCAAATGTTCACAACATCTACAGACGACGCTTGAGGGGGTGGCGCACCGAGCGGTGCATTAAGGACATAAGCCTTCTGTGCAGCAATGAGGACAATCCTCAGATCACGGACCCATTCCGCATTATTGCTACCATCATCTTTCAACTCTATTTCTCTAGGAACATATAAAAAATCATAGGGGAGCTACAGCGCGAGCTAGTGATCTGCAACATAATTTGCAAAGACATTTTGACTATGTTCATGATAATGAGTTCAATTAATCATATTACATAACAACACCCACTCAAATTGACATCCCTCCGGTCATCCGAGTGTTACATGATCCAAATTCACCAACCCAAGTCCGATCATCACGTGAGATGAGGTGGTTTCAATGGTGAACATCTCCATGTTGATCATATCTACTATATGACTCATGTTCGACCTTTCGGTTTCTTGTGTTCCGAGGCCATGTCTGTACATGCTAGGCTCGTCAAGTTTAACCCGAGTGTTCCGCATGTGCAACACTGGCTTGCACCCGTTGTATGTGAACGTAGAGTCTATCACACCCGATCATCACGTGGTGTCTCGAAACGACGAACTTTCGCAACGGTGCACACTCGGGGAGAATACAATTTTATCTTGAAATTTTAGTGAGGGATCGCCTTATAATGCTACCGTCGTCCTAAGCAAAACAAGGTGCATAAAAGGATTAACATCACATGCAAATCATAAGTGACATGATATGGCCATGATCTTGTGCTTTTGATCTCCATCTCAAAAGCACCGGCATGATCTCCATTGTCACCGGCATGACACCATGATCTCCATCATCTTGATCTCCATCAACGTGTCGCCATGAGGTTGTCGCGCCAACTATTGCTTCTACAACTATTGCTAACTCATAGCGATAAAGTAAAGCAAAAAGGTGAAAATAAATTAAAGACAACCCTATGGCTCCTGCCGGTTGCCGTACTCATCGACATGCAAGTCGTGATAATCTATACAAAACATGATCATCTCATACATCACATATATCTCATCATGTTTCTGGCCATATCATATCACATCATACCCTACAAAAACAAGTTAGACGTCCTCTAATTTGTTGTTGCATGTTTTACGTGGCTGCTATGGGTATCTAGCAAGAACGATTCTTACCTAAGCAAAACCACAACAGTGATACACAATTTGCTATTTCACCTTCTACAAGGACCGCCTCTGTCGAATCCGATTCAACTAAAGTGGGAGAGACAGACACCCACCAGCCATCTTATGCAACAAAGTTACCTGTCAGTAGATGGTACCGGTCTCTCGTACGTGGACAAGTAAGGTTGGTCCGAGCCGCTTCATCCCACAATACCGCTGAATCAAGAAAAGACTAAGGAGGGAAGCAATCTGAATACCAACGCCCACAAACTCCTTTGTGTTCTACTCGAGATCTCATCTACGCATAGACCTGGCTCTGATATCACTGTTGGGGAACGTTGCATGGGAAACAAAAAATTTCCTACGCACACGCAAGATCTATCCAAGGTGATGAGCATCTACGAGAGGGAGAGTGGATCTACATACCCTTGTAGACCGCTAAGCGAGAAGCGTTGAGAAACACGGTTGATGTAGTCGAACGTCTTCACGATCCAAATCGCTAGCCGTCCTGTGATCCCATCACGATCCGTCTCACAATCCAATCACGATCCGTCCCGCGATCTTGATCACGGTCCTTCCGATCTAGTGCCGAACGGACGGCACCTCTGAGTTTAGCACACGTGCGGCTCGGCGGCGTCCTCTCCTTCTTGATCCAGCAAGCGAGAGAGAGGGGGTAGATGAGATTGGGACCAACACGACGGTATGGTGGTGGTGGTGGCAGCGGAATTCCGGCAGGGCTTCGCCAAGCGCGTACCGGTGAAACGTGGCAGGAGTTGGGAGGGGTAACGGGCAAGGGTCGAAAGGTGGCTGCTCCCAACGCCTCCCCACCTTTATATAGGCATGGAGGGGGCTGGTGGCTTGTCCTCCAAGGCCCTAGGGTCGTTGGCCAAAGGGGGAGGAAGGAAACCCCACCTTTCCATCCCCACCGATTCCTATCCCCCCTTTTTAGGGATCCTGATCTTATCCCCTTGGGATATGAATCTATTCCTTTTAAGGGAGGATCTTGGTATGCCTAGACCAGGGTTGTGGGGACTTTCCCCACTACCCACGTTCATGTGGGTCCCCCATGCAGGTGGGCCCCACTCCGGAACCTTCTAGAACCTTCTCGGTACAATACCGAAAAAACTCTAACTTTTTCCAGAACCCCGATAACAACTTTCCATATATGAATCTTTACCTCCGGACTATTCCGGAGCTCCTCATGATGTCCCGGATCCCATCCAGGACTCCGAACAACCTTCGGACTTTCCACTATTAATATCTCAATACTACCCTAGCGCTACCGAACGTTAAGCGTGCGACCCTACGGGTTCGAGAATCATGTAGACATGGCCGAGACACCTCCACGGTCAATAACCAATAGCGGGACCTGGATGCCCATATTGGTTCCTACATATTCTATGAAGATCTTTATCGGTCGAACCACGATGTCAAGGATTCAGACAATCCCGTATGCAGTTCCCTTTGTCCATCGGTATGTTACTTGCCCGAGATTCGATCGTCGATATCTCCATACCTAGTTCAATCTCGTTACCGGCAAGTCTCTTTACTCGTTCTGTAATACAAGATCCCGTGACTAACTCCTTAGTCACATTGCTTGCAAGCTTCTTGTGATGTTGTATTACCGAGTGGGCCCAGAGATACCTCTCCGTCATACGGAGTGACAAATCCCAGTCTCGATCCATGCCAACCCAACAGACACCCTTGGAGATACCTGTAGAGCACCTTTATAGTCACCCGGTTACGTTGTGACGTTTGATACACACAAGGCATTCCTCCGGTGTCCGGGAGTTGCATGATCTCATGGTCGTAGGAACAGATACTTGACATGGATAAAGCAGTAGCAATAAACTAACACGATCAACTGCTATGCTTACAGTTGGGTCTTGTCCATCACATCATTCTCCTAATGATGTGATCCCGTTATCAAATGACAACTCATGTCTATGGTCAGGAAACCTTGACCATCTTTGATCAACGAGCTAGTCTACTAGAGGCATACTAGGGACACATTGTTGTCTATATACCCACACATGTATTTAGTTTCCAATCAATACAATTCTAGCATGGATAATAAACAATTATCATGAACTAGGAAATATAATAATAACCAATTTATTATTGCCTCTAGGGCATATTTCCAACATCCACCACCATTGCCGCCACGCCGTCGCGCTGCCGGTGAACTCATCTACCTCTCCGCTCCCTCTTGCTGGATCAAGAAGGCGGAGATCGTCATCGAGCTGTACGTGTGCTGAATGCGGAGGTGCCGTCCTTTCGGTGCTAGATCGGGACGGATCGTGATTAGATCGCGGGATGCTCGGCGATTTGGATCGCGAAGACGTTCGACTACATCAACCGCGTTTATTAACGCTTCCCGCTTAGCGATCTACAAGGGTATGTAGATCTACTCTCCCTCTCGTAGATGCTCATCACCATGGATAGATCTTGCGTGTGCATAGGAATTTTTTTTGTTTCCCATGCAACGTTCCCCAACAGTGGCATCTGAGCTAGGTCTATGTGTAGATGAGATCTCGAGTAGAACACAAAGGAGTTTGTGGGCGTTGATATTCGGATTGCTTCCTCCCTTGGTCTTTTCTTGTTTCGGAGGTATTGTGGGATGAAGCGGCCCGGACCAACATTACTCGTACGCTTACAAGAGACCGGTTCCATCAACTGACATGTAACTTCGTTGCATAAAGATGGCTGGCGGGTGTCTGTTTCTCCCACTTTAGTCGGATCGGATTTGATAAAGGCGGTCATTGAGAAGGTTGAATAGCAATTTTTGTATCACCGTTGTGGTTTTTGCGTAGGTAAGAATTGTTCTTGCTAGGTACCCGTAGCAGCCACGTAAAACTTGCAACAACAATTAGAGGACGTCTAACTTGTTTTTGCAGGGTATGTTGTGATGTGATATGGCCAATTACATGATGAGATATATGTGATGTATGAGATGATCATGTATTGTATAGAATATCACGACTTGCATGTCGATGAGTACGGCAACCGGCAGGAGCCATAGGGTTGTCTTTAATTATTTTCGCTGTTTTTGCTTTACTTTATCGCTATGAGTTAGCAATAGTCGTGGAAGCAACAGTCAACGCGACAACCTCATGGCGACACATTGATGGAGATCAAGATGATGGAGATCATGGTGTTATGCCGGTGACGATGGAGATCATGCCGGTGCTTTGAAGATGGAGATCAAAAGCACAAGTTCATGGCCATATCATGTCACTTATGATTTGCATGTGATGTTAATCCTTTTATGCATCTTATTTTGCTTAAATTTCATGGACGACGGTAGCATTATAAGGTGATCCCTCACTTAAATTTCAAGATAAATTGTGTTCTCCCCGAGTGTGCACCGTTGCGAAAGTTCGTCGTTTCGAGACACCACGTGATGATCGGGTGTGATAGACTCTACGTTCGCATACAACGGGTGCAAGTCAGTGTTGCACGTGCGGAACACTTGGGTTAAACATGACGAGCCTAGCATGTACAGACATGGCCTCGGAACACAAGAGACCGAAAGGTCGAACATGAGTCATATAGTAGATATGATCAACATGGAGATGTTCACCATTGAAACCACCTTAACTCACGTGATGATCGGACTTGAGTTGGTGTATTTGGATCATGTGACACTCGAATGACCGGAGGGATGTCAATTTGAGTGGGAGTTTTTTAAGTAATATGATTAAGTAAACTCATTATCTTGAACAATAGTCTAAGTTGTTTTTGCAAAATTTATGTTGTAGATCATGGCTCGCGCAGTAGCACCCCTGAATTTTAATGCGTTCCTAGAGAAAGCTAAGTTGAAAGATGATGGAAGTAACTTTGTGGACTGGGCCCGTAATCTGAGGATTATCCTTATGGCTTCCCAAAAGGGTTATGTCCTTGATGCACCGCTTGGTGATCCACTCGCTCCAGTTGAGTCTCCAGATGTTGTGAACGCCTGGCAGGCTCGTTCTGATATTTACTCAATGGTTCAATGTGCAATGTTGTATGGCTTAGAACCGGGACTTCAAAGACGATTTGAATGTCATGGAGCATATGATATGTTCCTTGAGTTGAAGTTTATCTTTCAGAAGAATGCCCGGATCGAGAGTTATGAGACCTCCGATAAGTTCTACGCCTTCAAGATGGAGGAGAACGGGTCTGTTAGTGAACACATACTCAAAATGTCTGGGTATTCCACACGTCTAGCTGAATTGGGGATGCCCCTTCCAGCAGAGGCGATCACTGACAGAGTTCTTCAATCATTGCCGCCTAGCTACAAAAGCTTCGTGTTGAACTATAACATGCATGGGATGAACAAGTCAGTCGCCGAGCTGTTTGCGATGGTGAAAGTCACTGAGTCTGAGATTCAGAAGGAGCATCAAGTGTTGATGGTCAATAAAACCACTAGTTTCAAGAAGAATGGCAAGGGAAAGAAGGGTAACTCCAAGAAGAGTGGCAAAGAAGTTGCCCCTCCCGTGAAGAAACCCAAGTCTGGACCCAAGCCAGAAACTTAGTGCTTTCATTGCAAGGGAACTGGTCACTGGAAGCGGAACTGCCCCAAGTATTTGGCTGACAATAAGGTGGCCAACAACAAACAAGGTATATATGATATACATGCTATTGATGTGTACCTTACCAACTCTCGTTGTAGTGCCTGGGTATTTGATACCGGTGTGGTTGCTCACATTTGCAACTCAAAACGGGAACTGCGGAATAGACGGAGGCTGGCAAAGGACGAAGTGACGATGCGCCTTGGAAATGGTTCCAAGGTTGATGTGATCGCCGTCGGCACGCTCGCTCTTCGATTACAATCGGGATTAGTGATGAACCTGAATAATTGTTATTTAGTGCCTGCGTTAAGCATGAACATTATATCTGGATCTTGTTTATTGCGAGACGGTTACTCATTTAAATCATAGAATAATGGTTGTTCTATTTATATGAGTAATATCTTTTATGGTCATGCACCCAATGTGAGGGATTTGTTCTTATTGAATCTCGATAGTGATGATACACATGTTCATAAAATTGATGCCAAAAGATGTAGAATTGATAATGATAGTACCACTTTCTTGTGGCACTGCCGTTTAGGTCATATTGGTGTAAAACGCATGAAGAAGCTCCATGCTGATGGACTTTTGGAGTCACTTGATTTTGAATCACTTGACACGTGTGAACCATGCCTCATGGGCAAGATGACTAAGACGCCGTTCTCTGGAACAATGGAACGGGCAAGTGACTTGTTGGAAATCATACATACTGATGTGTGCGGTCCAATGAGCATTGAGGCGCGCGGTGGATATCGTTATTTTCTCACCTTCACCGATGACTTAAGTAGATATGAGTATATTTACTTAATGAAACACAAGTCTGAAACGTTTGAAAAGTTCAAGCAATTTCAGAGTGAAGTTGAGAATCATCGTAACAAGAAGATTAAATTCCTACGATCTGATCGAGGAGGAGAATATCTGAGTTATGAGTTTGGCATTCACTTAAGAACGTGTGGAATTGTTTCACAATTGTCACCGCCTGGAACACCACAGCGTAATGGTGTGTCTGAACGTCGTAATCGAACCTTATTGGATATGGTGCGATCTATGATGTCTCTTGCCGATTTGCCGCTATCGTTTTGGGGTTATGCAATAGAGACAGCTGCATTCACTTTAAATAGGGCACCATCGAAATCCATTGAGACGACGCCATATGAACTGTGGTTTGGCAAGAAGCCAAAGTTGTCGTTTCTTAAAGTTTGGGGATGTGATGCTTATGTCAAAAAGCTTCAGCCTGAAAAGTTGGAACCCAAAGCGAAGAATTGCGTCTTCATAGGATACCCAAAAGAGACAGTTGGGTATACCTTCTATCTCAGATCCGAAGGCAAAGTGTTTGTCGCCAAAAACGGAACATTTCTTGAGAAAGAGTTTCTCTCGAAAGAATTGAGTGGGAGGAAGATAGAACTTGATGAGGTTGTTGAACCTTTACTTCAGCCTGAGAGTAGCGCGGTGCAGAAAGATGTTTCTGTAGAGCCTGCATCAGTTGAAGAGGAAGTTAATGATGATGATCATGAAGCTTCGGATCAAGTTGCTATCGAACCTCGTAGGTCGACAAGGACGCGTATTGCTCCAGTGTGGTACGGCAACCCCGTCTTAGAGGTCATGTTGTTGGACAATGATGAACCTACGAGCTATGGAGAAGTGATGATGGGCCCGAATTCCGAGAAATGGTTAGAGGCCATGAAATCCGAGATGGGATCCATGTTTGAAAACAAAGTATTTGCTTTGGAAGTATTACCTGAAGGGCGTAAGGCCATTCAGAACAAATGGATCTTTAAGAGGAAGACGGACGCGGACGGTAATGTCACCATCTATAAAGCTCGACTTGTGGCAAAGGGTTTTTCACAAGTTCAAGGAGTTGACTACGATGAGACCTTCTCACCCGTAGCGATGCTTAAGTCCGTCAGAATCATGTTAGCAATGGCTGCCTTTTTCGATTATGAGATTTGGTAGATGGATGTCAAAACAGCGTTCCTTAACGGTTTCCTTAAGGAAGAGTTGTATATGATGCAACCAGAAGGTTTTGTCGATCCAGAGAATGCTGACAAAGTTTGCAAACTCCAGCGATCCATTTATGGACTGGTGCAAGCATCTCGGAGTTGGAATCTTTGCTTTGATGAGGTGATCAAAGCGTTCAGGTTAATACAAGTTTACGGGGAAGCTTGTATTTACAAGAAAGTGAGTTGGAGCTCTATAGCATTTCTAATATTACATGTGGATGACATATTGCTGATTGGAAACAATATAGAAATGTTGGAAAGCGTGAAGGTATATTTGAACAAGAGTTTTTCAATGAAGGACCTAGATGAAGCTGCTTTCATATTAGGCATCAAGATCTATAGAGATAGATCAAGACGCTTAATAAGACTTTCACAGAGCACATACCTTGACAAAGTTTTGAAGAAGTTCAAAATGGATCAGTCCAAGAAGGGGTTCTTGCCTGTGTTACAAGGTGTGAAGTTGAGTAAGACTCAATGCCCAGTTACTGCAGAAGATAGAGAAAAGATGAGTGTCATCCCCTAGGCTTCAGCCATAGGCTCTATCATGTATGCAATGCTGTGCACAAGATCCGATGTCAGCCTTGCCATAAGTATGGCCGGAAGGTTTCAAAGTGATCCAGGAATGGAACACTGGACGGCGGTCAAGAATATCCTGAAGTACCTGAAAAGGACTAAGGACATGTTTCTCGTTTATGGAGGTGATCAAGAGCTCGTCGTAAAGGGTTACGTCGATGCAAGCTTTGACACTGATCCGGATGACTCTAAGTCGCAAACCGGATACGTATTTATTCTCAATGGGGGTGCGGTAAGCTGGTGCAGTTCCAAGCAAAGCGTGGTAGCTGATTCTACATGCGAGGCGGAGTACATCGCTGCCTCGGAGGCGGCGAAGGCAGGTGTCTGGATGAAGGAGTTCATGACAGATCTTGGAGTAGTGCCTAGTGCACTAAACCCAATGACTCTGTTCTGTGACAACACTAGTGCCATTGCTCTAGCCAAGGAACCAAGGTTTCACAAGAGGACCAGACACATAAAGCGATGTTTCAACTCTATCCGCGATTACATCAAGGAGGACGACATAAATATTTGCAAAGTACACACGGATCTGAATGTTGCAGATCCGATGACTAAACCTCTTCCAAGGGCTAAACATGATCAACACCAGAACTGCATGGGTGTTAGATTCATTACAATGTAAATCAAATAGTGATGTGAACTAGATTATTGACTCTAGTGCAAGTGCGAGACTGTTGGAAACAGCCCTAGAGGCAATAATAAAAGCAGTTACTATTATATTTCTTTGTTCATGATAATCGTTTATTATCCATGCTATAATTGTATTGATTGGAAACACCTATACATGTGTGGATACATAGACAACACTGTGTCCCTAGTATGCCTCTAGTAGACTAGCTCGTTGATCAAAGATGGTCAAGGTTTCCTAGCCATAGACATGAGATGTCATTTGATAACGGGATCAAATCATTAGGAGAATGATGTGATGGACAAAACCCAAACTATGAACGTAGCATATGACTGTGTCAGTTTATTGCTATAGTTTTCTGCATGTCAAGTATCTGTTCCTATGACCATGAGATCATGCAACTCACTGACACCGGAGGAGTACCTTGTGTGTATCAAACGTCACAACGTAACTGGGTGACTATAAAGATGCTCTACAGGTATCTCCAAGGGTGTATGTTGAGTGGGCATGGATCAAGACTGGGATTTGTTACTTCGTGTGACGGAGAGGTATCTCAGGGCCCACTCGGTAATACAACATCACAACAAGCCTTGCAAGCAATGTGACTAAAGTGTTAGTCACGGGATCTTGTATTACGAAATGAGTAAAGAGAGTTGCCGATAACGAGATTGAACTAGGTATAGAGATACCGACGATAGAATATCGGGCAAGTAACATACCGAAGAACAAAGGGAACATCATACGGGATTAACTGAATCCTTGACATAGAGGTTCAACCGATAAAGATATTCGTGGAATATGTAGGAACCAATATGGGCATCCAGGTCCCGCTATTGGTTATTGGCCGTAGAGGTGTCTCGGTCATGTCTACATAGTTCTCGAACCCGCAGGGTCTGCACACTTAAGGTTCGGTGACGTTTCGGTAGTATAGAGTTATGTATGGTGGTGAGCGAAGGTTGTTAGGAGTCCCGGATGAGATCCCGGACGTCACGAGGAGCTCCGTAATGGTCCGGAGGTAAAGATTGATATATAGGAAGTCCCGTTTTGGTCACCGTAAAGGTTTCGGGTATTTCGGTAGTGTACTGGGAGTGCCGGGAGGGGTACCGGGGACCATCGGGAGGGGTGTCTCGACCCAAAGGGCCTCATGGGCTGTGGGAGGAGTCAAGCCATCCCTTAGTGGGTGGCCGAGCCCCCCACTAAGGCCCATGCGGCTGGAGGTGCAAAAAACCCAAAGGAAGGAAAGGTGGAAAAGGTTTCCAAGTGGAGAGGAGGAATCCTACTCCTACTAGGATTGGAGTAGGACTCCACCTCCCACTTCGGCCGACTCCTAGGAGGAGGTCTTGGCCAGCCAGCCCCTCCCCTCCCTCCTATATATACTAGAGGTTTAGAGGTGAGGGCCAACCCTAATTGCCACGTGCTCCCTCTACTTCATCTAGATTGTTTTCTCCTCTAGCCTAGTTCGGCGGTGCTTAGGCGAAGCCCTGCCGGAATAGTTCCACCACCATCGCCGCCACGCCGTCGCGCTGCCGGAGAACTCATCTACCTCTCCGCTCCCTCTTGCTGGATCAAGAAGGCAGAGATCGTCATCGATCTGTACGTGTGCTGAACGCGGAGGTGCCGTCCGTTCGGCGCTAGATCGGGACGGATCGTGATTAGATCGCGGGACGCTCGGCGATTTGGATCGCGAAGACGTTCGACTACATCAACCGCGTTTCTTAACGCTTCCCGCTTAGCGATCTACAAGGGTATGTAGATCCACTCTGCCTCTCGTAGATGTTCATCACCATGGATAGATCTTGCGTGTGCGTAGGAATTTTTTTTGTTTCCCATGCAACGTTCCCCAACACGAGTCGCCACCTAGCGGAGATGGCCTCACACCTAAGTCCTGTCACGAGGATGTCTGCCGAGTTGAAAAAACCACGACAGTTGGTGCCCACCGTGGGGCACTCGTCCGAGTGAGTTGAGTTCTCGAAGGGAGCCCTTCCATGGTTCGGGAGTTACGTGGTCGGTCGTATGACAAAGAGCCACCGCGGCATGATCTACATCGACGACTCGGCTGGGGCCCCGACGCCGACTCAATTGAGTATGGTTACCGGGTCCCCTTTGGTAGGATCCAAGTCTTCATCGGCAAGATCGGCGCGACGGTGCCCAAGCCGGACATCTGCTCTAACATCATCGAGCCGGCTCGGCGCACTCAATCCGGCCGGCGTCAAGCCGGCCGAAGTCACGACATGGTCGGATCTTCTCGGCGGGTCGGCCCTCTGGACGAGCCGGCCGTCGAAGAAACAATCATCATCAACTCGGACTCTAAACTTGGAGACTCGCCCGAGACGGAGACGTGCGAGGAACGTCGTGATCTCCCCCTGCAGGTTTCGGCTCATGCTATGATAAGCACGGCGGCGCAGGCGTCACTCACATCCGGAGCCCTTGGCGACTCTGATGAAGCGCACGGCAACTCAGGAACGAAGCTCCAGCAGCAGGATGGCCCAGGTGCTTTTCAGAAAAATCCGAGGCAGCTAAATTGTGGTCAATACCACGTGTTCACCACCAATACCTGCAAGTGGGACAACAAGGTCAAGAGCAGGGCTATCAATATGGCTGAGCCAGCGGTCCCTAGGTACCTTAACTGGTCTGAGCACACAATCACCTGGAGCAGGGAAGATCACCCCCCGGGTTGACAACCCAAGCGGTTTGCTTTGGTGGTGGCACCGCAGGTTGGTGGATATACTCTATCCAAGGTTTTAATGGATGGAGGTAGAAGTATAAACATATTGTATTATGAGACGTTCCGTCGAATGAATCTGTCAGAGAGTACGTTGCTTCCTTCAACGACAGTTTTTCATTGGATCGTCCTTGGAAAGTCTGCTTATCCGATTGGGCGGATTAAGCTCGATGTGGCCTTTGGAGATGAATTCAACTACAGGTGCGAATCATTGATGTTTGAAGTTGTCAATGTAAAAAGCCCTTATCATGCTCTCTTTGGGCGGCCGGCTTACGCTCGTTTCATGGCCCGCCCGTGCTACGTCTATCTCAAGCTCAAGATGCCGGGACTCAAAGGGACCATATCGGAAACCGGAAGATAGCTCAGGAATGCGAGGAAGGAGATGCGGCCTACGCCGAGTCGGCTTGTGCGGCAGAGGAGTTAAAGTTCTACAGTGCCAATGTTGACCCGGCTAACATGAGCCCGCTCAAGAAACCCAATACTGAGTCGGAACCTATGCTTAAGTTCAAGCTGGCCGAGGATACGAAGCAGATCGACTTCACGCCGGGCGATTCGTCCAAGCAATTCACTATTGGGACCGTCTTAGATCCCAAATAGGAAAGCGCGCTCATCAAGTTCATCCGTGAGAACCGGGACATCTTTGCATGGAAGCCATTTAACATGCCTGGAGTCCCGAGAGAACTTGTTGAGCACCACCTTAACGTAGATCCTAAGATGAAACCAGTGCGCCAGTACCTCCGCTGTTTTAATGAGGAGAGGCATAAGGCCATTGGAGAAGAAGTAGCCCGGCTCCTAGCTGTCGGGTTCATCATGGAAGTTTTTCATCCTGAGTGGTTGGCTAACCCGGTGCTTGTTTTGAAAAAGAACGGCACTTGGCGCATGTGTGTCGACTACACAGATCTCAACAAAGCTTGTCCCAAGGATCCTTTCGCCCTTCCGCGTATTGATCAGATCATTGATTCTACGGCGGGTTGCGAGCGTTTATGCTTCTTGGATGCGTACTCTGGGTATCATCAGATCAAGATGGATGTTGAGGACCAAGAGAAGACGGCTTTCATCACTCCTTTAGGAGCTTTCTGCTATGTCTCCATGCCTTTTGGGCTCAAGAGCGTCGGGGCGACTTAGTAGCGCTGTGTCCAGAATTGCCTTAAGCCACAAATCGGACGTAATGTTCATGCCTACATTGACGACATTGTGGTGAAATCTTAGAAGAAGGAGACACTCTTGGATGACATCAAGGAAACCTTTGACAATCTTCGAGTGTACAAGATGAAGCTTAACCCGGTGAAGTGTGTTTTTGGCGTTCCTGCAGCCAAGTTGTTAGGGTTTCTGGTCTCTGAGCGAGGCATCGAGGCCAACCGGACAAGATCAAGGCCATAACGTCATTATCCGAGCCGGCGAACGTGAATCAAGTTCAGCGGCTCACTAGGCGCATTGCGGCCTTAAGTCGGTTCATAAGCCGCCTAGGGGAGAAGGCGACCCCTTTTTACCAGTTATTGAAGAAATTGGGCGACTTCAAGTGGGCAGACGGAGCTGGTAGGGCCTTTGAGGCGCTCAAGTAGCAGTTGATTAACCCGCCCGTCTTAGCTGCTCCTACGGAAAAAGAGCCTATGCTCCTGTACATTGCTGTCAATTCCAAGGTGGTAAGTGTTGCAGTTGTGGTCGAGCGGAAAGAAGAGGGAAAGGAATATCCAGTTCAGCATCCGGTTTACTTTGTCAGCGAAGTCTTAGCCCAATCCAAGCAGCGATACCCACGTTGGCAGAAGCTGGTTTTCGGGATCTTCATGGCAAGCCGGAAGTTGAAGCATTATTTCCACGAACACCCGATAACTGTGGTTAGTTCGGCACCTCTTGGTGATATCATACAAAACCGAGGGGCTACGGGCAGAATAGCCAAGTGGGCCATCGAGCTTGGTGACCACCACTTGAAGTACATGCCCTGAACCGCCATCAAGTCTCAAGCATTGGTGGATTTCATCAACGATTGGACAGAGATACAGATCCCAGAGGATAGGCCAGATACCACGTACTGGACTATACACTTTGACGGGTCTAGACAGCTGGAAGGCTCGAGGGCTGGGGTCGTGCTATCTTCTCCAAAAGGTGACAAATTTTGTTATGTCTTGCAGCTCATGTTCCCATGTACTAACAATGCAGCTGAGTACGAGGCCCTCCTACATGGGCTTCGGATAGCCAAAGAGATGAACCTTAGCCGGGTTAGATGTCTGGGCGACTCAGATCTAGTGGCACAGCAAGTTTCAGGGACTTGGGACTCTAAGGACCCTCTTATGGCGGCTTATCGACGAGTAGTATCCGATGTGGCGGGTCATTTTCAAGGTTATCAGGTTGATCATATAGATCGCCAACTCAATGAGGCGGCTAATGCTTTATCTAGACTTGGCTCACAAAGAAAGCCGGTACCGCCTAACGTTTTCTTGGACGTCCTTCACAATCCGTCAGTTAAGTTAACGTCGGAAGAAGATATAGCTATCCCCGACCCGGAAGCACACTTGGTGGCGGCTATTCATGCCACCCCTGATTGGATTGTGCCATATTTGGCTATATGACCCAAGGAGAGCTCCCAGAAGAGGAAGTCGACGCTCGACAAATCATCCAACGATGAAAGTCCATGACAATCGTCAATGACGAGTGATACGTCTCCATTGTATCTATAATTTTTTATTGTTCCATGCCAATATTCTACAACTTTCATATACTTTTGGCAACTTTTTATACTACTTTTTGGGACTAACATATTGATCCAGTGCCCAGTGCCAGTTCCTGTTTGTTGCATGTTTTTTGTTTCGCAGAAAATCCATATCAAACGAAGTCCAAATGGGATAAAAACTTACGGAGATTTTTTTTGGAATATATGTGAATTTTGGGAAGTGGAATCAACAGAAGGCGGTGCCCGAGGGGTCCACAAGCCATAGGGGCGCGCCCCAAGGGGTAGGGCATGCCAGGGTGGCTTGTGGTCACCCCTTAAAGCGATTAGTACCCTTCTTTCGCCACATGAAAGCTAATATCCGGATAAAAATCGTGTTAAAATTTCAGCCCAATCGGAGTTACGGATCTCCAGGAATTTAAGAAACGGTGAAAGGCCAGAATCTGAGAAGGCAGAAACAGAAGGAAACAGAGAGAGAGATCCAATCTCGGAGGGGCTCTCGCCCCTCCGCTGCCATGGAGGCCAAGGACCAGAGGGGAAACCCTCCTCCCATCTAGGGGGGAGGTCAAGGAAGAAGAAGAAGGAGGGGGGCTCTCTCCCCCTCTCTCCCGGTGGCACCGGAACACCGCCGGGGCCATCATCGTGACGGCGATCTACACCAACAACTTCGCCGCCGTCATCACCAACTCTCTCCCCCTCTACGCAGCGGTTCAACACCTCTTCTCCCCGCTGTAATCTCTACTTGAACATGGTGCTCAATGCTATATATTATTTCCCAATGATGTATGGCTATCCTATGATGTTGGGTTGATTGATGATCATGATTGGTTTGAGTTGCATGTTTTATTATTGGTGCTGTCCTATGGTGCTCTCCGTGTCGCGCAAGAGTGAGGGATCCCCGTTGTAGGGTTGGCAATATGTTTATGATTCGCATATGGTGGGTGGCGTGAGTGACGGAAGCACAGACCCGAGTAAGTAGGTTGTTTACGTATGGGAATAAAGAGGACTTGATACCTTATAATGCTATGGTTGGGTTTTACCTTAATGATCTTTAGTAGTTGCGGATGCTTGCTAGAGTTCCAATCATAAGTGCATATGATCCAAGTTGAGAAAGTATGTTAGCTTATGCCTCTCCCTCATATAAAATTGCAATAATGATTACCGGTCTAGTTATCGATTGCCTAAGGACAAATAACTTTCTTGTGACAAAAAGCTCTCTACTAAGACTAACTTAGTTGTTTCTTCATCTAAACAGCCCCTAGATTTTATTTACGTGCTCTTTATTATCTTGCAAACCTATCCCGTTACACCTACAAAGTACTTCTAGTTTCATACTTGTTCTAGGTAAAGCGAACGTTAAGCGTGCGTAGAGTTGTATCGGTGGTCGATAGAACTTGACAGAATATTTGTTCTACCTTTAGCTCCTTGTTGGGTTCGATACTCTTACTTATCGAGAAAGGCTACAATTGATCCCCTATACTTGTGGGTTATCAAGACCTTTTTCTGGCGCCGTTGCCGGGGAGCAATAGCGTGGGGTGAATATTCTCGTGTGTGCTTGTTTGCTTTATCACTAAGTAGATTTTATTTGCTGTTCTAAGTTGTTCTCTATCTTTAGTTATGGATATGGAACACGAAATACCAAAAAAAATAGTTGAACCTACTACACCAATGGTTGAAGAACCACCCCAAATCTATCACACTGTTGAAGCTTTTTACTTGGATCATCTTTGATCCGTTTGTGCTTGTGCTGAAACCCCAACTAGCTTAGTTGAGGGAAAATCATTAAATGAGCATGCTTATTATGTGCGACACCGCTTATCTCAAAAAGGGAAACTTTTATGGCATCATATTAATACTTTGCAATGCCATGCTTGGAATTTATGCGAAATTTATGATTTTACTTGTTGTTCTGAAGACCCTAAAAAACACCTTCCCTATCAATATGAGTTTAAGGATAATGGAATCGTATCTTCTTATGCCAAGGGTGTTTATAATTACTATGATATTGAGCAAATTGAAGAATTTGTTGCTTTTAAGGGTGCCTATGAAATTGGTTCTTTGATTGAAAAGTATGATGCTACTCTTTACAAATCTGAAAGTTTTGCCATACTTAAATATTGCTATGAAAACTATGCTTCTAATGCTTATGCTAAGCCATATATTGAGGACTCCTCCGCTGCCCAAGAGGAGACTAATATTTTGCAGGAAACTATGGAAGAAGAAAATGATGACACTGTGAGCTTATTTGATGAAAAAGATGACAAGGAGAGCGAAGAACAAAAGGAGGAAGAGCGGACTAGCTACCCGTGCCCACCTTCTAATGAGAGTAACTCTTCAACTCATACATTGTTTAATTTCCATTCGTGCTTTCCGAAGGATGAATGCTATGATAATTGCTATGATCCCTTGGATTCGTTCGAAATATCCCTTTTTGATGAACTTGATGCTTGCTATGCTTGTGGCCATGATGCCAATATGAATGATGCTTATGGAGATGAACTTTCTATAGTTCCATATGTTAAGAATGAAATTGTTGCTATTGCACACACGCATGATAGTCCTATTATCTTTTTGAATTCTCCCAACTACACTATATCGGAGAAGTTTGCGCTTATTAAGGATTATATTGATGGGTTGCGTTTTACCATTACACATGATGATTTTGATAGATATAATATGCATGTGCTTGCTGCTCCTACTTGCAATTATTATGAGAGAGGAACTACATCTCCACCTCTCTATGTTTCCAATATGATAAAATTGCAAGAAACTGCTTATGCTATGTATTGGCCTTTACTTGATGTGCATGAATTGTTCTTTAATGATATGCCAATGCATAGGAAGAGAGTTAGACTTCGTTGTTGCATGATATATGTTAATTTGTGCTCACTACTAAATTAAAAATCATTGTTAATTAAAATTGGCTTTGATATACCTTGGGATTCGGGTGGATCAATTACTTGAGCAATTTATGCCTAGCTTAATGGCTTTAAAGAAAGCACTGCCAGGGAGACAACCCAGAAGTTTTAGAGAGTCATTTTATTCTGTTGTGTGCTTTTATATAGTTTAAAAACAAAAAAATAAAGAGGGGAACCTAAAACTTTTTCAAAAAGAAAAGTGAAAGTGAGAGAGACGAGCATTGTTAAAATGGGAGCTTGCCTTGAACTTTGTTCATGCCCATGGAAACTTTGTGAATCTCAATTACAGAAACTTTTCAACAAAAATAATTATCCCCTTGTATAAATCCCTTCTATTATAAAAATAATGTGCCAAGATTTGCCTTTAGGATGATTAGATTGCTTGTTTGGTGTGTGCAGTGCAAAAACAGAAACTTTGGCTGTAGTGCGTGAATTTACATTTTTTACTGGAATGTCAAAAGTTTCTGAAATTTTTACACAGTACTGCTATGCAATTTTTTTTATTTTTTACTAATGTTTCAGAATTTTTAGAGTTACAGAAGTATAGTAAATGTTCAGATTACTACATACTGTTCTGTTTAAGACAGATTCTGCTTTTGATGCATTGTTTTGCTAGTTTAGATGAAACTATCGATTTTATCGGTGGTTTAAGCCATAGAGAAGTTATAATACAGTAGCTGCAATGCAAAAATAAAATATGAATGGGTTTGCAACAGTACTTAAAGTGGTGATTTGTTTTATTATACTAACGGATCTCACGAGGGTTTTGTTAAGTTTTGTGTGATTGAAGTTTTCAAGTTTTGGGCGAGATCACGATGGATGAAGGAATAAGGAGTGAAAAGAGACTAAGCTTTGGGATTCCCGAGGCACCCCAAGGTAATATTCAAGGACTCCCAAGAAACTAAGTTTGGGGATGCCCCGGAAGGCATCCCCTCTTTCTTCTAACAACCATCGATAATTTTACTTGGAGCTATATTTTTATTCGTCACATGATATGCGTAAATCTTGGAGCGTCGTGTGCATTTTATTTTTCTTTTAATAATGCACCATGCTGGTATGATAAAGTTCTTGGTTGATTTATAGAAGGCTCTTTGCACCTCACTTATATCTTTTGAGTATGGCTTTATAGAATGCTTCATGTGCTTTTTGAAGTTTGGATTGCCTGTTTCTCTACACATAGAAAACCGCCATTTGTAGAATGCTCTTTTGATTCCATTATATTTGTTAGAGCGTTGGCATATCTTTTGTAGAAAGAATTAAACTCTCATGCTTCACTTATATCTATTTAGAGAGTTAACAGGAGTTGGTCATTCACATGGTTAGTCATAAAATCCTAAATAAAACTTGTAGATCACTGAATATGATATGTTTGATTCCTTGCAATAGTTTTGCGATATAAAGATGGTGATACTAGAGTCATGCTAGTGGGTAATTGTGGATTAGAAATACTTGTGTTAAAGTTTGTGATTCCCGTAGCATGCACGTATGGTGAACCGTTATGTGATGAAGTCGGAGCATGATTTATTTATTGATTGTCATCCTTTGTGCGGAGGTCGAGATCGCGCGATGGTTAACTCCTACCAACCCTTCCCCTAGGAGCATGCGTGTAGTAACTTGTTTCGATGACTAATAAATTTTTGCAATAAGTATGTGAGTTCTTTATGACTAATGTTGAGTCCATGGATTATACGCACTCTCACCCTTCCACCATTGCTAGCCTCTCTAGTACCGTGCAACTTTCGCCGATGCATTACACCCACCATATATCCTTCCTCAAAACAGCCACCATACCTACCTATTATGGCATTTCCATAGCCATTCCGAGATATATTGCCATGCAACTTCCACCGTTCCATTTATTATGACATGCACCATCATTGTCATATTGCTTTGCATGATCGTAAGATAGCTAGCATGATGTTTTCATGGCTTGTCCATTTTTTGATGTCACTGCTACGCTAGATCATTGCACATCGCGGTACACCGCCGGAGGCATTCATATAGAGTCATATTTTGTTCTATTATCGAGTTGTAATTCTTGAGTTGTAAGTAAATAAAAGTGTGATGATCATCATTATTAGAGCATTGTCCCATGTGAGGAAAGGATGATGGAATCTATGATTCCCTCACAAGTTGGGATGAGTCTCCGGACTTTACAAAAAAATAAAAGAGGCCAAAGAAGCCCAAATAAAAAAAGAGGCCAAAGAAGCCCACAAAAAAAACAAAAAAAATGAGAGAAAAGAGAGAACGGGCAATGCTACTATTCCTTTTTCCACACTTGTGCTTCAAAGTAGCACCATGGTCTTCATGATAGAGAGTCTCCTATATTCTCACTTTCATATACTAGTGGGAATTTTTCATTATAGAACTTGGCTTGTATATTCCAATGATGGGCTTCCTCAAATTGCCCTAGGTCTTCGTGAGCAAGCAAGTTGGATGCACACCCACTTAGTTTTCAGTTTGAGCTTTCATACACTTATAGCTCTAGTGCATCCATTGCATGGCAATCCCTACTCACTTGCATCGATATCGATTGATGGGCATCTCCATAGCCCATTAATTTGCCTAGTTGATGTGAGACTATCTCCTTCTTTTTGTCTTCTCCACAACCTCCACCATATTCTATTCCACCTATAGTGCTATATCCATGGCTCACGCTCATGTATTGAGTGAAAGTTGAAAACGTTTGAGAATACTAAAGTATGAAACAATTGCTTGGCTAAAACCGGGGTTGTGCATGATTTAATACTTTGTGTGATGAAGATGGAGCATAGCCAAACTATATGATTTTGTAGGGATAACTTTCTTTTAGCCATGATATTTTGAGAAGACATGATAGCTTTATTAGTATGCTTGAAGTATTATTGTCTTTATGTCAAATGATAGACTATTGCTTTGCATCACTCGTGTCTTAATATTCATGCCATGATTAGATTATATGATCAAGATTATGCTAGGTAGCATTCCACATCAAAAATTATCTTTTTTATCATTTATCTGCTCGAGGACGAGCAGGAATTAAGCTTGGGGATGCTGATACGTCTCCGTCGTATCTATAATTTTTGATTGTTCCATGCCAATATTCTACAACTTTCATATACTTTTGGCAACTTTTTATACTACCTTTTGGGACTAACATATTGATCCAGTGCCCAGTGCCAGTTCCTGTTTGTTGCATGTTTTTTGTTTCGCAGAAAATCCATATCAAATGAAGTCCAAACGGGATAAAAATTTACGGAGATTTTTTTTGGAATATATGTGAATTTTGGGAAGTGGAATCAACAGAAGGCGATGCCCGAGGGGCCCACAAGCCATAGGGGCGCACCCCAGGGGGTAGGGCGCGCCAGGGTGGCTTGTGGTCACCCCTTAAGGAGGTTGGTGCCCTTCTTTCGCCGCAAGAAAGCTAATATCCGGATAAAAATCGTGTTAAAATTTCAGCCCAATCGGAGTTACGGATCTCCGGGAATTTAAGAAACAGTGAAAGGCCAGAATCTGAGAAGGCAGAAACAGAAGGAAACAGAGAGAGAGATCCAATCTCGGAGGGGCTCTCGCCCCTCCGCTGCCATGGAGGCCAACGACCAGAGGGGAAACCCTCCTCCCATCTAGGGGGGAGGTCAAGGAAGAAGAAGAAGGAGGGGGGCTCTCTCCCCCTCTCTCCCGGTGGCACCGGAACACCGCCGGGGCCATCATCGTGACGGCGATCTACACCAACAACTTCACCGCCGTCATCACCAACTCTCTCCCCCTCTATGCAGCGGTTCAACACCTCTTCTCCCCGCTGTAATCTCTACTTAAACATGGTGCTCAACGCTATATATTATTTCCCAATGATGTATGGCTATCCTATGATGTTGGGTTGATTCATGATCATGATTGGTTTGAGTTGCATGTTTTATTATTGGTGCTGTCCTATGGTGCTCTCCATGTCGCGCAAGCGTGAGGGATCCCCGCTGTAGGGTTGGCAATATGTTTATGATTCGCTTATGGTGGGTGGCGTGAGTGACGGAAGCACAGACCCGAGTAAGTAGGTTGTTTACGTTTGGGAATAAAGAGGACTTGATACCTTATAATGCTATCGTTGGGTTTTACCTTAATGATCTTTAGTAGCTGCGGATGCTTGCTAGAGTTGCAATCATAAGTGCATATGATACAAGTAGAGAAAGTATGTTAGCTTATGCCTCTCCCTCATATAAAATTGCAATAATGATTACCGGTCTAGTTATCGATTGCCTAGGGACAAATAACTTTCTTGTGACAAAAAGCTCTCTACTAAGACTAACTTAGTTGTTTCTTCATCTAAACAGCCCCTAGATTTTATTTACGTGCTCTTTATTATCTTGCAAACCTATCCCGTTACACCTACAAAGTACTTCTAGTTTCATACTTTTTCTAGGTAAAGCGAACGTTAAGCGTGCGTAGAGTTGTATCGGTGGTCGATAGAACTTGAGGGAATATTTGTTCTACCTTTAGCAACTCGTTGGGTTCGACACTCTTACTTATCGAGAAAGGCTACAATTGATCCCCTATACTTGTGGGTTATCAAGACCTTTTTCTGGCGCAGACCGCAGTCAAATTTCTAAAGAAGCTGGTTTTCCATTTTGGTTACCCTTATAGCATTATTACTGATAATGGTACTAATTTGTCCAAGGGAGCCATGGAACAATTCTGCCAGAGGGAGCACATCCGGCTCGATTTAGCAGCGGTAGCACATCCGCAGTCCAATGGGTAAGCTTAAAGAGCCAATCAGAAGATCTTGAGAGGAATCAAGCCCCGGCTCATGGTGCCACTTGAGCGAACGCCGGGTCGTTGGGTTGAAGAGCTCGCCTCAGTACTTTGGAGTATTCGAACGACGCCAAACAGATCCTGAGGCGGTCCTCCCAAGCGATATTCGTCATGACTCGCCTCGGGTGACTGCATATGTCGAGGCGGATAATGAGCAAGCACGCCAAAATTCCCTGGATGGAAGTGGAACGTGACTTAGCAGCGGCCAGATCTGCAATATACCAACAAGACCTACATCGCTATCACAGCTGTAGAGTCCGAAGTCATACTTTTCAAGAAGGCGACTTAGTTCTCTATCTGATTCAAGACCAAACGGGAATGCACAAGCTCTCCCCGCCTTGGGAGGACCCTTTCGTCATCAGTCGAAACCTCAATAATGGTTCATATTACCTGGTCGAGCTACGAGAGGGTTCATACACTTCTGAGGAGGAAATAACCCGGCCCTAGAATATCGCACACCTGCGGCCTTATTATACTTAGGGGCCACCGGCTCATCTTTTGTAATTTTCTATCCCCCTCTGCAAAATTCTGTATATGCTTTTTTATGTTCAAATATAATAAAGTCGGCATCCCCGAAACTCGGGGTCTCTATCGTTTCAGTCTATAAGTTGAGCATGAGTCTTTGTTGTTTGAAACATAGGTCACTTGGGGGCTTCCAACTCATCGAGTTTAGCTTTCTCACCCTCTTGACCCGGCAAAAACGCCATCAAAATATGGTTAAACCTGCCTGTATGTTTGATGCGACTCCGATCAGATGACCCCGTGTACTCTTAAAAAGTTAATCCTTTCTTGGACCCTGAGCTTTTAAGGTTAAAACAATGGCTTGAGTCATGTGAGAGCCGGCATACAGAAAGCTAGGATAAACCATGGGTTATTACGCTCGCTTCATGGAAGCAAGACTTGGGCCTCGAAAGCCAGTCTCCTTTTTTCCAAGTCTCATTGAGCCGTATTATTTAATATATATATATATATATATATACACTCACATTTTTCAGGTACAATATTACCCTTGCTACTGGCTTATATTTGGGTGTCCGGGTTGCATAACTGAGTTCATATCATGACCAGTTTCCGGATCATCTGTCTTCAATATCATTGAAGGAAATAATTGATTGACCTGAGTTTCGAAAGACCAGGCTATGTTGCCGCCTTATTCCAAGATTAGCTTTATAGGCAAAGTTCGTCAGGCATTAAACAAGGAAGGTATGGGAATACACAATAAAAGAGTGCCATGATCATATTAACAGAAGCTTGTCAGATCATAGTTCAGCACTGGCAAAAGGCGCCAAACGTGCACGATGGCGCGACAGAGCAAATTCAAAGTTATGACGAGCACTACTCCTATTACAGGCTCATAGTGGAGCCACATAATCCTTCACAAAAAGTTTCTTACACCTGGGGGCTTGTTCTGAGGGGACGACTCATCCAGCTTCCGAGGTATCTTCAGGCTCTGTCATCAGCCGCTTCTGGATCTGACCCCGCCGGCTCGTCATCATCAACCCGCTGGCCTTTCTGTTGCCAACGAATTGAGAGCGAAGACTCAAAATTTAAGGTCCCTTCAACGAGAGCTGACGTATCAATATCAGGAGCGAAAGTTGTCTTACGGCGAGGCGGCACCAGGTCAGACGGTTCGTCCTTGGGCGCGTTAACACGTTCATTGTCAGCGGTGTAGGCTGGATGATATTTTGAAAGATCACCTCGTCGGCTATCAAAGATGCTAGTGGCTGGGTCTCCGAAAGGCACTTTGCGTAATCTTCACGAGTGAATGCTGACCCGTCGAGTTTCAACTCCGAAAAGCCGCCTTTCAGAAGCTCCACATCCAATTCTGGCAAATACGCCTTCGCCCAAGCAAGTGCCATGTTTGCTCCTAGACGAGCCGCCGATTTCCGGGTTTCAATCACCCATTGTGGCACGGTAGAGAGCTGCTTCAACATGTCTTTGATACTACTCGGCGGATGCTTTAGGTTCTTCACAGACATAATGGAATATACGGAGACTGTAAACAGCTGCTCTACGTACGTGAAAATGGTCTTCAATTTTACAATTGGCATCTCTACGAGGTTGTGGTTTTTTCGCCCTGCACATACGAGAAAGCAAAATAAGCCTCCATAAGATTCATAAGCCGACACATTGACAAAGGCAACACGGAACACGTACCGAAGATTGCTGCCAGCATCTCATTGATTTGTTTCACGAGAGTATCATACTTTTTCTTCACAGGGCCAAGGTTTTTCTCGGCCTTCTCCGCGCGTTTTGTCAAGGCAGCTTTTTCCGCCACGAACAGTTTTATGGCCTGTTCCAGACGTTCGTTCGCTTCACGGGCAGAATTTTCGAAGTGAGCCGCCATGGACTCGGCTTCAGTTTTCAATCTTTTTTCCTCCTTGAGCCGTTTCTGCAGTCTCACAACAACAGACTCAACATCTTCGCAATAGTCCTGATGGACGAGCAACAGGCATCAATAATTATATCTACAAGTCCCAAGAAGATTGCAAGCAATGTCCTTGACACTTGGGGGCTAATGTATTTTGGTTCTTTTGAAACTAAGATAGGGAAGACCCGGTTCATCGACAGAAGATGAGTCGGCCCTTGGGGGCTACAGGTCAAACTTCTTTTATCTTAAAAAGACCCGACTCATCTCAAGAAGATAAGTCGGCCCTTGGGGGCTACAGGTGGAACTTCTTTTATCTTAAAAAGACCCGACTCATCTCAAGAAGATAAGTCGGCCCTTGGGGGCTACAGGTCGAACTTCTTTCATCTTAAAAAGACCTGACTCATCTCAAGAAGATGAGTTGGCCCTTGGGGGCTACAGGTCGAACTTATTTCATCTTTAAAAAAACCCGACTCATATCAAGAAGATGAGTCGGCCCTTGGGGGCTACACAGTTATTTCAGGCTTTCAGTCATTCTATAAAACCAGCTTATCATAACAAGCTGGTCTTTGGAAGTTAATGGTAGTATGCAGGATAATCGTAAAATGAGAAGATTACCTCATATTTTTCCTTCATAGCATTTATCATGCTCTTTTCAATTTCTCGGCTCTCAGACAGCCCGGTCAAGTAGTCTTGATACAGGTCTTCAACACCAAGCACGGATAATTCCAGGAATTCCATTTTGGCTTTTCCCTTATCGAAAGTCACTGATTCATCCTTGCTCATGGTTTTATCTAAGGAAGTGGAAGCAGTGGGGGCTTGCAAATTTTCTTTAACAAACACAACGTCTGGAACGTTGTGGTCAGATGACGCCATAAGTTCATCTACACAAGCTGACTTGGAAGGAAAGATGGATGATTCAATCTTAGGAGGAGCATCCATAAATACCGGCTCATTTGTTCCAAGAATCTCAGTAGTAGCCTCTGTCTCTACCCTCGTATCAAGTTCCTTCTTAGAAGAATCAACCATTGGGGTCATCTTCAGAAGAATTGGTGTTTCTTGACTTCTTGGTCCAGAGGATGACCTGCCTGCCTGTTTGGACACAACAGCTTTGGCTCTGAATTATCAGTACAACAAGAGTTATTACAAGTTAAGATCAAAACAATGAAAGATACAAAACAGACTTTGCAAAGATAGTCGCTTACCCGCGATTGACATTAAAGGGGGGAAGCTGTGATGCGCTTGAGTCGCCCGATGATGAAGGAGAATCCTGATAAAGGGAATTTGAAGGACTGAGAGGTTGTTTAAACAAACCGGCTCTAGGACGAGAATCAGTTGGACTATGGGGGACCTCAAGGCGTGGTTTACGAGCCGGCGGTGCATGAGATAAACTAGGGTCTTCATCATCCCGAGTCTTGCGTTTCGATGAGCCGGCAAACTGTGTATTCTTCAAAAGAAAAGCAGGAGCCAAATGAGCTTCTGGGTGTGATAACTTAACCTTCCGAACGGTTTGTCTTGGTCTTCGAGGAACAAACGTTTCCAAAGAACTAGGGGAAATTGGAGTTACCTCAGTTTCACCGGCTTGATTATATTCCGAGTCGCCCTGGTAAGAAGGTGTGTCAGCAAGCTGATTAAACAGGCGGCCGAGAGAGTCAAGGTCTACCTCAGAATCCTCCTCTGAAGATGACACGGAGACTGGGGCATTCTTTTTACCCGTAGCAGGAACGGAGGCTTGAGGTACAACTTTCCAAAATCTAGAATCCGCCTGTAGATACATAAAGTATATAATAAGTAAATGGCGAGTCAAGAGTAGCACCGATGAAGGACAATGAAAATGATTAGTACCTGAGGTGGCGGGTTGAGAAGGTAGAAGGGACCCAAGCCGGTGACGCTGCATAGCTCTTTTGAGTCAGAGAAAAACTTCTTTGTTTCCTTAGTAAGAACATCGTCAGTGAGGTTTTCACGAGAAAACCGCTGAGGATCATTTGAGGCGCCTGAATAGTCACACATCAAGCCGTCCCTCAAGCTGACGGGTTGGATCCGCCATTTCAGCCAGCAGCGAATCAGATCTATTCCGGTTAGACCATGTGTGGTCAGGGCCCTCAATTTTACATGAAGAGGTGCCAAAGGGGCTCTCTCTTCGTCAGTTAGCCAGCCTGGGAATTCCTCCTTGCCACTAAGTCTTTCCAATCTAAAACCCGACAGGGGATTTTCCCCTTCTGGAGAAGTATATCTTCAATAGAACCAGGTTTTGTTCCACCCTTTTGGGTGACTCGATAGCTTAGATTCTGGGAAGGCGCTCTTTTTCCTTTTCTGGATGGAAACACCACCAAGCTCGCAGGAAGCACCGTTCTTTGTTTCCATTTGGCGGTTGAAATAAAAGAACTCTCTAAACAGAGTCATGGATGGCTCAACCTGAAGGTATACTTCACACAACACTTGAAATTGACAAATATTTGTCATGGAATTCGGACTAATGTCTTGAGGCCCGAGCTTGAAGAAGTGTAAGAGATCCCTAAAGAATTTTGAGCCGGGAGGGCGGAAGCCTCTACGCAAATGATTAGTAAAAACCACAACCTCTCCCAGCCGTGGTTGTGGAGAAGACTCTTGTTCGGGAGCCCGCCAATTTATAACTTTTCGAACCGGCAGGAAGCCTTGGTCCACGAGATTCTCTAGGGTAAGCTTGGACTCCTTGGTCTTTGCCCAGTTGCAAACTTTCGAGTTTTTCGGAGCCATGGCGGATTATGCAGCAGCTACAAGAGTAACAAGGAAAAATAAGCCGGAGCAGATTATAAGCCGCCTATATTAAAATTATTGTCATGAGCCGGCAAAATCTAAGAAGGCCGAAGGGGTATCACCAATACTTAGCAGAGACATCGGGTCACAAACAGGTTTCTATGAAAGTTTCTTTCCAGGCGGATCTAATTAAACCAAGAAAAATAGCGGGATATGTGTTCTAGCTGGCGAAACAACCAAAACTGCGGCGTTCCAAAGGATAAACCCCGATGGCTCATTTTGGATCTACTCTAAAGGAAAATAGAGCGGAGGCCGTTCTAAGGTTACAACGCAATGAGCGGATAATATATGGATCTAACAACGAAGTTTCGGATGAACACTATGAAGACGGTAAGAACACCGAAAATGCCGAAACACCAAAATGGCGGGGATTCATACCAGATGGCGTCAGAGCAGATACAAAGATGATTGAGTTTGCTTCGGCGGCTGCAAGAAGGCTTGATGATGCCGGCAATGGAGCCGAGAACCTTGGAGTCACTTCAGGAGCTCTGACGGTGCTCGGTCGATGGAGAAAACAGGAGGAGGAAGACGATGAGGAAAAGTCTCTGTGGAGCCCAGTGGGATTATTTATAAGGAGAAGTGAAGCGGCACCGAGAAAAATGAAGCGACCACGGTAAATTTGTTGCTACAAACGCGCCTCGATTTTCGCGCCCACCTAGATTTGGCGCAATTTTTGAAGGGATATGTTATGACGACTTTGAAGAGCAACGGTCAGCAAGGATGACGTCACAACAAGTATGAGCTGGAGAAAATGTCAAGTCTGGGAGTAGAACAATCCGGCGTCATGAAGTTCGTAGAAAATAAACAGTCCTGGGGTCAGCTGCCAAAGGAAGGAAATATCTATTGACATGAATGGATTCAAATCAATCTGGGGCCTAATGTCGGGGATATAACTCCACGGTATAACCGGCCATACTGGGCCGGGTTAACATATCAACAAATTTGCAAGCACGTTTAAATGGGCCGTGTCCTGAATACAAGATAAAGTAAAGCGGCGGCTGACTAAAGCGCCGGGCGGCCCACCACCTAAAGACGGCGGCTCGAGGCCCACGAAGCTAGAGACGTCGGTCGGGTTTCCCTAAGATACAAGACAAGTTAGAGATGTTATAAGTCACGGGTCATGATATGACCCGGACTCTATTGTAAACCCTAGGGCTTGACCTGTATATAAAGGCAGGCCCCAAGGGCTGAAAGACTCAAGATACAACCTCTCGATACCTAGGTTAGCAATTCCGCACCCTTGTAATCGAGATCTACTCATCAATTACACACAAAGCAGGATGTAGGCTATTACCTCCATAGGAGGGGCCGAACCTAGGTAAACCCGACTCTCTCTCTTGTTTAACCCCTTCGAGTCGCCACCTAGCAGCGATGGCCTCACACCTAAGTCAAGTCACGAGGACATCTGTCGGGTTGACAAAACCACGACAGGGCGGATTTGGATCCACATGTTTTATGCTATGGTTAGATTTATCTTAATTCTTCTTTCGTAGTTGCGGATGCTTGCGAGAGGGGGTAATCATAAGTAGGTTGTTAGTTCAAGTAAGAACAGCACCTTAGCACCGGTCCACCCACATATCAAATTATCAAAGTAGCGAACGCGAATCAACTCGACATGATGAACATGACTAGACAAAAATTCCCATGTGTCCTCGGGAGCGCTTGCTTAATATAAGAGTACTTTCAGGCCTGTCCTTTGCTACAAAAAGGATTGGGCTACCTTGCTGCACTTTTGTTACTATCGTTACTTATCACTTGTTACAAATTATCTTGCTACAAAACTATCTACTATTGCTACTTACAGCACTTGCAGAGAATACCTTGCTGAAAACCCATTGTCATTTCCTTCTGCCCCTCATTGGGTTCGACACTCTTACTTATCGAAAGGACTATAATTGATCCCCTACACTTGTGGGTCATCAAGAAGCTTTTCTGGCGCCGTTGCCGGGGAGTGAAGCGCCTTTGGTAAGTGGAATTGGTAAGGAAAGATTTTCTATACGTGCTGAAAGTTACTGTTGCTTGTCGCTATGAACGGTCATCCTTTGAGTGGCTTGTTCGGGGCATCTTCTCCTCAAACCGAAGATGAGGAAATTGTTCCTCATCCTACTGAACCTATTGAATATATTTATTATGATATTCCTTCGGGTATGCTTGAAAAATGTTATCTAATACATATGATGGAACGACTCATCCCGATTACCATTTGATATTTGTCGATGAAGTTTGTGGATTATTTCAGCTTGCAGGGTTGTCTGGTGACAAAGTTAATAAGAAAGTTTTCCCTTTATCTTTGGAGGGAAAGGCATTAATGTGGTACAGGCTATTGGGTGATACTGGATCATGGGACTGGAATCGCTTGAAGTTGGAATTTCATCAGAAGTTTTATCCTATGCATCTAGTTCATCGTGATCGGAACTTTATTTATAATTGCTGGCCTCGTGAAGGAGAAAGTATCGCTCAAGCTTGGGGGAGGCTTAAATCTATGATGCACACCTGCCCCAACCATGAGATCCCAAGGAACACTATTATACAAAAAAATTATGCTTGGCTTTCTCATGATGATCAAGCACTACTGGATTCTTCTTCTACTGGTTCCTTCATGAATAGGACTAATGAATTCAAATGGGATCTTCTGGAAAGAATTAAGCGCGACTATGAAGATTGGGAACTCGACAAAGGTAAAGAGTCAGGTATAAAGCTCAAGTTCGATTGTGTAAAATCTTTTATGGAAACAGATGCTTGTTATAAGTCGAGTAATAAATATGGCCTTGACTTTGAGATAGTAGCTTCTGTATGTGAATCATTTGCTACTCATGTTGATCTCCCTAAGGAGAAGTGGTTTAAACACCATCCACCCATCGAAGAGCAATTAGAGAAACCCGTTAAACTTGAGAAGGAAGAAATGATTGTTAACCATCCAATAGTTCCTACTGCTTACATTGAGAAGCCACCTTTCCCTATTAGAATTAAGGAACACGCTGAAGCAACAACTATGGTTAATAAGAGTCATGATAGGACACCTATACCTTCTGAACAAATAAATGTTGAGCCTAAAATAGCTATGGTAAAAGATCTTCTAGTTGATAACATTGATGGACAAGTTATTTACTTCTGTGATGAAACTACTGGAATTGTAAAACCTGTTAGACATGAGCGGGATGAGTTAGACAAAAATAAACCAGTTATTGGCATGCCCGATGTTTCTGTTAAACTTGGAGACCATTGTTATCATGGCTTGTGTGACATGGGTGCTAGTGTTAGTGCCATACCTTTCACCTTATATCAAGAAATTATGAATGACATAGCACCATGTGAGCTTGAAGACATTGATGTTACTATTAAACTTGCAAACAAAGACACTATTACACCACTTGGGGTTGTTAGAGATGTTGAAGTCTTGTGCGGAAAAATTAAGTACCCCACTGATTTTCTAGTACTTGGTTCAAAACAAGATAACTTTGGTCCCATTATATTTGGTAGACCTTTCTTGAATATTGTTATTGATCAAATTAATTGTGTTACTGAGAAGGTCAAGATAGGCTTTGGTAATGTGTCTCATGAATTTAATTTCTCAAAGTTTGGTAAACAACCACATGAGAAAGAATTACCATGTAAGGATGAAATCATTGGTCTTGCTTATATTGTCGTACCTCCTACCGATCCTTTAGAGCAATATTTACTAGGCCATGAAAATGACATCATATGAATGAGAGAAATGAAATAGATGACATATTTCTTAAACAAACACCTATTCTGAAACACAACATGCCAGTTGATATTTTAGGGGATCCTCCTCCACCTAAGGGAGATCCCGTGTTTGAATTAATGACTTTACCCGATACTTTGAAATATGCTTACCTTTATGAAAAGAAGATATATCCTGTTATTATCAGTGTTAATCTTTCAGAGCATGAAGAAAAGAGATTACTTAAAACTTTGAAGAAGCACCGGGCTACTATTGGATATACTCTCGATGATCTCAAGGGCATTAGTCCCACTCTATGTCAGCACAAAATTAATATGGAACCAGACGCTAAACCTGTTGTTGATCATCAATGTCGCTTAATTCCCAAGATGAAGGAAGTGGTAAGAACTGAAATACTAAAGCTTCTGGAGGCAGGTATAATTTATCCTATTGCTGATAGTAGATGGGTAAGTCATGTTCATTGTGTTCCTAAGAAAGGTGACATAGCTGTCATTCCTAATGATAAAAATGAACTTATCCCACAAAGAATAATAACTGGATATAGGATGGTGATCGATTTCAGGAAATTAAACAAAGCTACTAGGAAAGATCACTACCATTTGCCTTTTATTGATCAAATGCTAGAAAGATTATCCAAGCACACACACTTTTATTTTCTTGATGGATATTCTGGTTTTTATCAAATACCCGTGTCAAAAGAGGATCAAGAGAAAACCACCTTTACTTGCCCTTTTGGAACATATGCTTATAGACGTATGCCTTTTGGTTTATGCAATGCACCCGCTACGTTTCAAAGATGTATGGCTGCTATATTCTCTGATTTTTGTGAAAAGATTGTTGAGGGTTCCATGGATGACTTTTCCATTTACGGGACTTCTTTTGATGATTGCTTGAGCAACCTTGATCGAATTTTGCAGAGGTGTGAAGAAACTAATCTTGTCTTGAATTGGGAGAAGTGTCATTTGATGGTGAATGAAGGCATAGTGCTTGGGCATAAAATTTCTGAACGAGGGATTGAAGTGGACAAAGCTAAAGTTGACGCAATTGAGAAGATGCCATGTCCAAAAGATATCAAAGGTATAAGAAGTTTCCTTAGTCATGCTGGTTTCTATAGGCGTTACATCAAAGATTTCTCAAAGATTTATAGGCCGTTAAATAATCTTCTTCAAAAAGATACTCCTTTTATTTTTGATGATGATTGTGTTGAAGCTTTTGAAATACTTAAGAAAGCTTTGATTTCTGCACCTATTGTTCAACCACCTGATTGGAACTTGCCATTTGAAATTATGTGTGATGCTAGTGATTATGCTGTTGGTGTTGTTCTAGGGCAAAGAGTAGAAAAGAAATTGAATGTTATTCATTATGCTAGTAAAACTCTAGACGCTGGCCAAAGAAATTATGCCACCACTTCAAAGGAATTTTTAGCAGTTGTCTTTGCGTGTGATAAGTTTAGACCTTATATCGTTGATTCCAAAGTAACTATTCACACTGATCATGCTACTATTAAATATCTTATGGAAAAGAAAGATGCTAAACCTAGACTCATTAGGTGGGTGCTTTTGTTTCAAGAGTTTGATTTATATATCGTTGATAGAAAGGGAGCTGAGAACCCTATAGTAGATAACTTGTCCCGAATGGAAATGTTCTTGATGACCCACTGCCAATTGATGATAATTTTCCTAATGAACAAGTTGCTGCTATAAATAATTCACGTAGCACTCCTTGGTATGCTAATTATGCTAATTATATTGTTGCTAAATATATTCCACCAATTTTCACATATCAGCAAAAGAAAAAAATCTTTTATGATTTACGACAATACTTTTGGGATGACCCACATCTTTATAAAGAAGGAGTAGATGGTGTTATTAGACGTTGTATACCTGAGCATGAACAGAAACATATTTTAAGGAAGTGTCATTCTGAGCCTTACGGAGGACATCATGCTGGTGACAGAACTGCACACAAGGTATTACAATATGGTTTTTATTGGCCTACTCTTTTTAAAGATGCTCGTAAGTATGTCCTTTCATGCAATGCATGTCAAAGGGTGGTAACATTGGTAAACGTCAAGAAATGCCTATTAATTATTCACTTGCCATTGAACCATTTGACGTATGGGGTTTTGATTTCATGGGACCTTTTCCTTCCTCGAATGGGTATACTCATATTTTAGTTAATGTTGATTACGTTACTAAGTGGGTAGAGGCTATTCCAACTAGTAGTTCTGATCATAACACTTCTATTAAAATGCTTAAGGAAATTATTTTTCTGAGGTTTGGAGTCCCTAGATATTTAATGACTCATGGTGGTTCACATTTTATTCATGGTGCTTTCCATAAACTTCTAGCTAAATACGATGTTAACCATAGAATTGCATCACCATATCATCCTCAGTCTAGTGGCCAAGTTGAATTGAGCAATAGAGAATTAAAATTAATCTTGCAAAAGACTGTTAATAGATCTAGGAAGAATTTGTCTAAGAAACTAGATGATGCTCTATGGGCTTATAGAACTGCTTATAAGAACCCCATGGGGATGTCCCCATATAAAATGGTGTATGGAAAAGCTTGTCATTTACCTCTTGAGCTAGAACATAAGGCTTATTGGGCAATTAAAGAACTTAATTATGATTTTAAGCTTGCCGGTGAAAAGAGGTTATTTGATATTAGCTCACTAGATGAATGGAGGACACAAGCCTATGAAAATGATAAGTTGTTTAAAGAAAAAATTAAAAGATGGCATGACAAAAGGATTCAAAAATGAGAATAAATTCAATGTAGGAGACCTTGTGCTTTTGTAAAATTATCGTTTCAGGTTCTTTGCAGGAAAGCTTTTATCCAAATGTGGAAGGTCCATATGTTGTCGAAGAGGTCTATCGCTCCGGTGCCATAAAAATTAATAACTTCGAAGGCAAAAACCCGTGGGTGGTGAATGGGCAAAGAATCAAGCATTATATTTCAGGTACACCCATTAATGAAGAGACTAATATCATTCAAGTAGTAACACCGGAAGAACACATACGGGAGGCCTTCTGGAACACTCCAGAAACCTGAAAAAGGGGTAAGTTTGTGGTACGGTAAGTAAACCGACTACAAAAATTCTAAAATAATAATTTCTGTTGGTTTTAGTATTTTAGAAAAAATCCAAAAATAAAATGGAGTCAGGTGGACCCACGAGGAAGGCACAAGCCAAGAGGGCGCGACCCCCCTGGGGCGCGCCCTGATGGCTTGTGCGACCCTCGTGTGCCTTCCCGACTCCGATTTCTTCCCGAACATGTATTCTGACCTAGAAAAAAAATCATTACATGTACTCCTATATCTTTTTAACACCGCATCACGAGTTTCTCCTCTGTTCTTGTTTCAAGCTGTTTTTCTGACAGATCTAGATTGCCATGACTTCCCCAAGTTCATCTAAAGACAAGTTCTTCAAGAAGGTCGTCAGCCCCTACTTGCCGGAGGTGATGAAGCACCATCAAGCCATTAAGATGCGTGAGGGGGTGCTCCACATCCGGGATGTCCAAGGTCCCAAGAAGGAGGGAAGTGACAAGGCCAGGCTTGCAGAAGTGGAGCAGGAGATCTTCAAGTGCCAAGGGATGGTTGAACGTGGTCTGAGTGCCAATCACTCTATGATCACGGACTTCATCCGCGAAAATAAGATGGACACCAGGAGCATGGGAGAAGCTCTCTTCAAGCTTCAAGAGCGAATCGAGCAACTCCAAGATCAAATCTATGAACTTCAAACCCAGAAATGTGAGTATGAATCTAGGTTTAAAAGGATGAACCTCGCTGCTGATTTTAGGATTCCGGAGACAAGAGTTTCTTTCCATGATGGGGAACCTATGCCTTGGAGGATGGAGGATTTCCGCACACCACCACCATCACCGAAGAACACTTAAGCACATGGGTATGGGCACCACCCCTAGCTTGTTCCAAGCTTGGGGTAGGTGACCCGGTATCATATCACCATCACTTTTTACCATCATCTTTTATTTCAGTTTGATCCTTAGTTATTTCGTGGTTTAGAGAAATAAAAGTTTCAGATTTGCTTTGCTTGGGATTTTGTTTTGAGATCTACCAACCATTGTAATCGAGTATGAGAGTTATATAATAAAGATTAGTTGAGTCCGTGTGCTTTAATCCCTTGCACCAAGCATCATGGCAATAAAAAGAATAGTAAAGATCATATGCTTATTCCATGGGAAGTAATGACTTCACATAAAAACAAAGTATGGACTATGAAAATTGTTGAGAAAAGAACAAACATAGACTTAGTCATTATTATAATCTATGCAAGATTATGATAGAGAAAAGAAGATATACATACAAATATACTATCTTGGACATCATCTATGATTACGAACCCTCACCAAATATTAAATGATGATCAGGTGTTGAAGTTGGACATGGAAGACAACCTAATGGTTATGTTTGTTTACATTTACATAGAAGTTATATAATCATGGATCCTTTAACATGTGATGTTTCCTTTAGAACTTTTGCTAGCCAAAACTTCTCGCACCAAGTAGAAATACTACTTCTGCATCTGTAACCCTTTAAACCCAGTTTCTTTCCGAGAGAGTCCACTATACCTACCTATGGTTGAATAAGATCCTTCAAGTAAGTTTTCACCAGTGCATGAGCAATAAAAATTGCCTGTAATCATGTATGATCTTTGATTGAAAAGGAAAATAAGCTTTGTACGATCTTGTGATGACGAAGAAATAAAAGCGACAGAGTGCATAATAAAGTTCTTTATCACAAGGGGCAATATAAAGTGACGTTCCTTTGCATTAAGAGATTGCACATCTAGACAAATAAAAGCGCATGACAACCTCTTCTTCCCTCTGCGAAGGGCCTATCTTTTAATTTTGTTTAGTCCTTACTTCTAGTAGAGAGCCATTAATATTTACCCTCCTTTTAATTTATAAACTCCTTTAGTTGGCAAACATCACATCTGGAGGAAAGATCCATATATATATATATATATATATATATATATATATATATATATATATATATATATATATATATATATATATATATATATATATATATATATATATATATATATATATATATATATATATATATATATATATATATATATATATATATATATCCATTTGAATGTAAGAAACCATGAATCATTATTGTTGACATTATCCTTGAGGTAAATGAGTTGGGTGGCAAATGAAGCCCCTATCTTCCTATGTGTCCGGCAAAAAAATTAGCTCCAAAAATATGCAATGAGTGTCTGACACGTCTCCAACGTATCGATAATTTATGAAGTATTCATGCCATATTCACATATGTTTACAATACTTTTATATGGTTTTGATGCACTTTATATGATTTATTTAGAACTAACCCGGACTGACGCTGTTTTCAGCAGAACTACCGTGGTGTTGTTTTTATCCAGAAAATGAAAGTTCTCGGAATCGCCCGAAACTTTTTGGTGATTTTTTCTGGACCAAATAAGCAAAATTGGAGCGAAGAACCACCGGAGCAGAGCCACGAGGTGGGCACAACCCACCAGGGCAAGCCACAGGGCCCAGGCGCACCCTGGTGTATCGTGCCCTCCTCGTGGCACATCTTGGCGTGAAACCGACACCCAAAAATCCTATAAATATAGAAACCATCACAAATAACCCTAGACGAGAAGTTCCGCCACCGCAACTCTCTGTATCGACGAAAAACCAATCTAGAGACGTTCCAGTACCCTGCCGGAGAGGGGAATCCATCTCCAGTGGCCATCTTCATCATCCCGGCGGAGGCCATGACGAGGAGGGAGTAGTCCACCCTCGGGGCTGAGGGTATGTACCCGTAGCTATGTGTACAATCTCTCTCTCATGTTCTTGAGATGTCACGATCTTGATGTATCACGGGCTTTGTTAATATAGTCAGATCATATGATGTTATTCCCTTGCTATCATGTTGTGATGAATTGAATCTTTCCCTTTGAGATATCGTTATGTTGGATTGAATATTGGATTTGAGAACACTTGATATATGTGTTGCATATGGATACCCGTGGTGACAATGGGGTGTTCTATTGATTCACTTGATATATGTTTTGGTACTCAACTTGCGGATTCCCGAGGTGACATTGGGGTAATCTATGCATAGGGGTTGATACACGTTCTTGTCCTACTTGCTCCGATAGAAATCTTGGGTCACTCTTTGAGGTTCTTTGAGTTGGATTGAGTATTATGAATCTGAAATTGTTTCATGTGTATCGTATAATTAACTCATGGATACTTGTGGTGACATTGGAGTATCTAGGTGACATTAGAGTTGGTTGATGCGTATCATATGGTGTTACTCTAGTACGAACTCTGGAATAGATCGGTCGGAAAGGATAACTTTAAGGTGGTTTCGTGCCCTACAAACAATTTGTTCTTATGTTCTCCGCTAGATAAGAACTTTGGAGTGATTCTTCGTTGCACGTCGAGGGGTGGGTATGTGATCCAATTATATTAGCATTGTTGAGAGATTGCACTAGCGAAAGTACGGACCCTAGGCCTTGTTTTCAAGCATTGCAATACCATTTGTGCTCACTTTTGTTACTTGCTACCTTGCTGTTTTTATATGTTCAGATTACAAAAACCTATATCTACCATCCATATTGCACTTGTATCACCATGTCTTCGCCGAACTAGTGCACCTATACAATTTGCCATTGTATTGGGTGTGTTGGGGACACAAGAAATTTCTTGTATTTGATTGCAGGGTTGTTTGAGAGAGATCATATTCATCCTACACCTCGCATGGATTGATAAACCTTAGGTCATCCACTTGAGGGAAAATTGCTACTATCCTACAAAACTCTGCGCTTGGAGGCCCAACAAAGTCTACAAGAATAAAGTTGCGTAGTAGACATCAAGCTCTTTTCTGGCGCCGTTGCCGGGGAGGTGAGTGCTTGAAGGTATATCTTTAGATCTTGCAATTAAATCTTTTAGTTTCTTGTTTTTCACTAGTTTGGTTTTATAAAAGAAAACTACAAAAAATGGAGTTTAGGTTGCATCATTTGTATCGTCTTTATAATGTCTTTCGTGAAAATAAGGATTCAAAAAATTGTGCTCAATTGGTAGCGGAAGAAATTATGAAAATACTTAATCAGAATTACTTGAATGATAGGCATGATTGTAATGTTGCTAGTATGAATTCTTTGAATATCCATGATACTAATGATATGCAAAGCCACAATCTTGGGGATGCTATGTTTGATGAAGATGATATTTTTAGTCCCCCAAGTTTTGATGAGAAAATTTATTATGATGATGGCATGCCTCCTATCTATGATGATTATGATGATGACATGTATACTATAAAGAGTGACAGTAACCATGAAACTTTTCATCATGATTTTAATATTGAATGTGGTTATGTCAATCAAGTGTCTCATGATAGTTATTTTGTTGAGTTTGCTCCCACTACAATGAATGATAAGAAAATTGCTTATGTGGAGAGTAATAAATTTTCTATGCTTGTAGATCATGAAAAGGATGCTTTATGTGATAGTTATATTGTTGAATTCCTTCATGATGCTACTGAAAACTATTATGAGGGACGAACATATGCTTGTAGGAATTGCAATAATATCAAGTTTCCTCTCTATGTGTTGAAAGTCTTGAAGATAGGCTTGTTTTGCCTTCCTATGCAAGTTAATTCCTGCTCCCATAAATTGTTTGCTCAAAAAATCCCTATGCATAGGAAGTGGGTTAGACTTAAATGTGCTTGTCATGAGATTCATGATGCTCTTTTGCATGTTTCAATTATTATTCTTGTGTGAGCATCATTGAAATCATCATGCCTAACTAAAAGGCTTTAAAGAAAAGCGCTTGTTGGGAGACAACCCAACACTTTTCCTTTCTGTTTTCATGTGTTCACATGATTAAGATACTGTAGTAATCATGTTTCATATCTTTTATTTCAATAAAGTGCCAAGTAAAGCCTTTGGGATGACTCACAAGATGAGTAGAATTGATGCTGAACCAAAACAGAAACTTTTGACTCCAGTACAGGAATTTTCATTTTTTACTGGAGCATGATAATGATCTGAAATTTTTACACAGTAATAATATACAAATTATTCAGGTTTTCCTAATTTTTCATAATTTGTAGAGACAGGGAAGTATGGTTACACTACAGATCTTCACATACTGTTCTGTTTTTGACAGATTCTGTTTTGCATGCATAATTTTCTTGTTTTAGTGTTTCCATAGCTTATATTTAGCGGTATGAAGTATGGGAATGATAGAATACAGTAGGTATCATGTGGGAACAATTATGAATCTTTTCTTTACAGTACCTAAGTGAATGATTTATCTTTACTACACTAACCCTTCTCACAAAGTTCCGTTAACTTTTGTGTGATTGAAGTTTTCAAGTTTTGGGTGAGACACCGATATGAGGAGAACAAGGAGTGACAATAACCTAAGCTTGGGGATGCCAAGGAACCCCCAAGGTAATATCCATGGAAGACTCAAGCGCCTAAGCTTGGGGATGCCCCGGAAGCATCCCCTCTTTCGTGTTCAACATTATCGGTATATCTTACTCAGAGCTATATTTTTATTCATCACATAATATGTTCTTTGCTTGGATCATCATTATATTTTGTTATTTTCTGTTAGGTGTTATTTATAATATTGTTTTTCAATAAAAAAATTCAAGAGTTGCCTTAGGATGCTTGCATTGCAAGTTTGATGTGTAAAAACAGAAACTTTCTCTGTAGTGTTTGAATTTTAATATTTTACTGGAATGTGGAAAGTTTCTGAAATTTTTACACAGTATTTTCATATAAATTATTTAGCATGTCCTTAATGTTCATAATTTTTTGAGTTACAGAAGTACACTGTTTTTATAAATTGCTACAGACTGTTCGGTGTGGACACATTGCTGTCATAGTTTTGTTATCTACTTATCCTATAGTTTCCATAGCCTATATTGGTAGATGTAAATTGTGGAAACGATAGTAAACAGTAGATGATGTTTGAAAATTATTGTGCAACTTGTCTTGGCAGTACATAAAGAGTTGATTTATTATTATGTGTACTGACCTATCTCACGAGTTCTTTTCGAGTTTTGTGTGGATGAAGTTTTTGAGAATAGGTGAAACAATGATATGAGAGGATTGAACGAGATACAAAATCTCAAGCTTGGGGATTCCCAAGGCACCCCAAGTAAATATTTCAAGAACTCTCAAGCGTCTAAGCTTGGGGATGCTACGCATCCCACCTCTCTTCATCAACAATTATCGGTTAGCCTATGTTGAGCCTGAAATTTTATATGTCCACATGATATGTGCTATTCTTGAAATGAATTTTTATTTAGTTTGCTGTTTGAATAAAATTCTCATATCTGAAAATATTTATTGAGAGAGAGAGTCTTCACATAGCTACTTAATTGTTTGACTACTCATTGATCTTCACTTATATCTTTTGAGAGTGGCTTATCATTTACTCTTGTGCTTCACTTATGTCCTATTTGTAAATTGTTGAATGAATTGAACTCCATGAAGCTGAAATTATATGTTCATGTCATGCCTAGTAGTAGCTTCACATTTGGTTTAGAAAGTAAAATCTATTGAAGTCTAACAATCACAATATTAGTCATACAAGCAATTCGTGAATGATTAGTATAAGAAAGAGAACTTTCACATACAAATATAATATCTTGGACATCTTCTATGATTGTGAATGATTAGTATAATACCTAATGAGTTATGGTTGTGTATATTTGCATAGAAGTTATATTGTTATGGATCCTCCAACATGTGCTGTTTGCTTAGGATCTTTTGCTAGCCCAAAATTCGTACTAAGTAGAGATACTACTTGTGCATCCAAAAACCCTTTAACCCAGTTTCTTGCCATGAGAGTCCACTATACCTACCTATATATGGTATTTCACTGCCATACCAAGTAAATTTGCATGTGGCACCTCTAAACATTCAAATAAACATCTGTTTTGTGTGCCTGGACCGCTCATGGAGCGACGGGGGGCGTTCGGTATCTTCCATGTTAAGCGGGTTGTTCTCATGATGAGTGTTTATTCACTAGTCCTTGCACGAGAGGGGCGGTAATAGGGATTCCCAGTCCCAAACTAAAAAAATGCAAAAAATTAAACAAAACTCCCCCAGGAATGTTGTTGGTATGGATGGTACCCGTGGATTCGGCTAGCCGTGGAGTGTGTTTGTTGGTGGAGGGGGAGTAAACCTTTACTTTTACCGCTTGGGAACCGCCACTAATGTGTTTAACATGGAGGATATTGATAACTCTTGGTCGTAACGTTGACAGGAAGGGTGCACCACCCAAAAATATATTTATCTCTGATTTAAGCAATGAGCTCTGGCACCTTTGCAAATCCCTGCTTTCCTATGTGAAGAGACAATCTATTTACTTTCATGTTATTTACTTTTCATGTTGAGTCAACTTCTCATTTAAACCTCAATTATTCTCTAGTTGGCAAGCATCATGTGGTGGGTAAAGATCCAAACATATATATCCAGTCAAATATATTTGATCATGATTTATTATTGTTGACAATTATCTCTATGATAAATGAGTTGGGAGGCGAAACATTAAGCCCCTATCTTTCGCTGTGTTTGATGGATGTCGTTTCTTCTAAAAATATGCTTTGAGTACTAGCAATCATAGAAGACTATATGATGATTGAGTATGTGGAGCTCTTACTTAGACTTTGTTGAGAATAAGTTGAATTGCAATTGTTTGGTGACTAAGAACATAGGTTGTTTAAGTTTCAAGAGAATTCATTATTTGAACCATGACATGTGAATTGATTGCTCTATCATTATGATTTTTATGAGAAAAATTTGCTGGTTACGATGCTAGAAAATTGACTGAAATTATCAATGATCAAACTTATATATATTATGCTAGCATTCACACTTCATAAATTAGTTCTTTTATCATTTACCTACTCGAGGACGAGTAGGAATTAAGCTTGGGGATGCTGATACGTCTCCAACGTATCGATAATTTATGAAGTATTCATGCCATATTCACCTATGTTATAATACTTTTGTGACGCCCCTGATCTCGACCGTACGCTAAACATTCACGCAATGCGTACGACCAAGATTAGGGACTCACTGATTGATATCACAACACAACTCTAGACACAAATTAAAGTCATACAGCTTCATATTACAAGCCAGGGGCCTCGAGGGCTCGAATACAAAGCTCGACAAGCACGACTCAGCGGAAGCAAATAATATCTGAGTACAGACATAAGTTAAACAAGTTTTGCCTTAAGAAGGCTAGCACAAACATAACAACGGATCGAAAGAGGTGAGGCCGCCTGCCTGGGAACCTCCTAACTACTCCTGAGCGTCGGCACTCTCCATGTAGTAGTAGGCTCCAGCGGTGGTGTAGTAGTCGTCTCCGGCGTACTCCATCTCCTGGGCTCCATCGTCTGAACGCAGAATCGTATCGAGGGGGAAAGAGAATGCAAAGCAGTGGTGAGTACTCATCCAAATTACTCGCAAGACTGACATCAGAACTATGCTAGGTATGCATCATTATCAAGGGGTGGGGGGTTATATCTGGACTGACTGCAGAAAGCAAGAATGAGGGGGAAGGCCTAGTCCTATCGAATACTAGCATCTTCAGCATCTTGCAGCATTAGAAGAGAGTAGACTGGTATCTCATATATAGTCATATTATTGTAGCAATTTTATTAAGTAACCACGCCCTGAGATTCTTCCTCGACTCCCTGCGAGGAAGCAATCTCGGAGCCACATTCATTTCAAATTTAAGTCATAGTTATAGTTGTATAAGGTCAAGGCACAACTCCAAGTCGTCCTGTTACCGTGGACACGGTTATTCGAATAGATTATTCATCCCTGCAGGGGTGCACCGCATTTCCAATATGCCTGATCACCTCCGGCCGGACACACTTTCCTGGGTCATGCCCGGCCTCGGGATAGCAGCACGTCATCGCCCCACCTAGGCTCAACGAAGAGGCCAGCCCGCCGGTCTAAATCCTAAGCACACAGGGGTCATGGGCCCACTTGCCCTACGCGCTCCTGCACGATGCGTACGCGGCCGGAAGCAGACCTAGCACACTCCAGTCCAAGAGCTGTACCGTCCAGTCCAATCCGGCGCGCGCCGCTCCATTGCTGACGTCCGAAGAGCTTCGGCTGATACAACGACGCTGAGTACCCATAACTTCTCCCACGCGATGGTTTGGTGCGTAAAAAGGCCAACGACCCAACTCAGATCAAATACCCAACCCATTAGCATTTTATTAATGCGGGGCAAGCGCGACCCATGAAGTGCGGTCCCGTCGCCCCGACTCGAGGATGTGTGGCAAGGGCCTCTCCTGCCCGTCCACGCCTCAACATAATCCTTTGGATGCCTTACCGGCGCATCCCACCACATCTCACACACGGGTACCCTTGGGGCCGACCCGTCTCAAGACTGTTGGGAACTCAGGTCCACCTCAACCAGGGTGGTACCGCCTGTCCCTCCAGTCCCATCTTTCACATGTAAACAATGTCAAGTTAAAGTAAGTGTGTGTTTATACACCAAGTGGATATCCGAGGAATCACCCTCGATGGATCCCACTCGAGGTATGTGTATGGAAAGAGTCGCTATCGATAAATGGGAAGGAGGAATCACCCTCGATACCCACGACCGATTAGCTACGCTACAAAATTAACACCGGGAGTGCTAAGTGAGGTATCACCCTCGGCACTCGATAGTAGCTCTGCAGTGCCATACTTAAGGGGTGTGCGGTGATGTGAGGGGCCTAGCTCGTCGGTCGGTTGACCGAGTCTTCGGGTCATCAAGTCGTCGATGAAGAAGCAGGGGCAACTGGGACTAAGTGGGTCACGGGGGATTCATTGATCAACCTATACTAAACAGTTGATATTGTTGCAGGTATAGTAGCAGTTTATCAAAAGCAGGCTATGCATCCGATTAGGAGCTAACTAATACAGTAGCAAAATCTAATGCAAGAATAAGAGGGAAAGAAATGGGCGATATCGGAATGCTCAAGGGGGGTTTGCTTGCCTTGCTGCTCTGCGGCAAAAGGCTGATCGTCAACGGTGTAGTCGTACCCGGCAGCACAGTCAGTCTCGGGGTCTACCGGAGAGAAGAGGGGGAGAAACAATAAATATAAAGCAGACAAATGCATCACGATGCATGACATGACAATATGCAGAGCTAGGCATGCACTAACGCAGTACTACACGTCGCAGACGGGTCGGAAGAATATCTGACGATATTTTCTGGGTCTCGGGCTACTACCGGACAGATGAAACGGATGGGAAAGTTCCATGTTCGCTATGCTAGGGGCACGTGACAGACTAACGGACTGCCTATTCGGATTCGTCTCGTCGTTCTGAGCAACTTTCATGTATAAATTATTTTCATCCGAGTTACGGTTTATTTTATATGATTTAATAAAGATTTAGCAATATTCTGAAATTATTTAATTTAACAGAAATAAATTACTGCGTCACCATGATGTCACTATGACGTCAGCAGTCAGCTGACCCGTTTGACTGGTCTCACTGACCAGTGGGTCCCACTGGTCAGTGACACACTAGTTAATTAGGATTAACTAAACTAATTACAGACTAATTAGATGTGTGGGGCCTACTGTCAGTGTCTGATTAGTGCTCTAATTAACTAATTAATCAATTAACAGATTATCTATTTATATTAAATTCGTTGAAATCGGCGGGACCCACATGTCAGTGACATGGGGCCAGCCACGTCAGCGTTGACTGGGTCAATGGGCCCAGTGGGATCCGGTGACAGTGACACAAGGTGGGACCGGCCAGAGCCACGTCGGCGACGACCGGAGCCGCGCCGGAGCTGGCTCCGACGAGCCAAAATGTGGCGGCGCGCACGGGAGGGGGGCCGGGTTTCATCTACAGGGTACGGGAAGGGGTGCGGTTGGTTCCAATCGATCGGGCGTTCAACGCCGCCTCGATCCCGGGCGGTGGCATGGCCGGAGATGAACCACAGCGTCGACGGCGAGCTCGACGGCGGAGGCCGGAGTTCGGGCTCGAACGGGCACTCCACTACGGCTCGTTTTCGAGCGTTTTAAATGGCTAGGCGGGCTCTACGTGGTGCGGCGAGGCCGATGAGCAGCAGCGCGCGACCAAATGGTGGCCGGAGACTCGCCGACGACGAGCTCCGCGGCGGCGCGTTCGGGTATGGGCGAGGCGACGGCTACAGCTACGGGAAGAGGACGGGGAGAGGGGCAAAAGACGCGGCAGCTCACGATGGAGCCGTAGGGAGTGGCAGCGAGTTCGGGGAGGGCTCGACGGCGGCGAATCGTGTCGGTGATCACCGGTGCCCGAAGCTTGAAGACGAGCTCGTGCGCGTCGAGGCAGGGGATCCAGCTCCGGTTCGAGGCAGCAGGCGAAGCAGCGAGCGACGGCGGAGCGATCTGACATTGCTGCAAGGCGTCGGGGCGACGGTGGCCGCAGTGGTGCATCGGTGCGGCAACGGTGGTGTGCTGATGAGCTCGGGGTCGAGAAAGAGAGCAATGGGGAGGGGGAAAGGTGGGCGCTAGGGTTTGCTGGGGGAGAGGGAGAGCGTCGGGGGGTCTTATCCGCGGGGGGAGCCGTTGGATGCTCGCCAACGAGCGCATCTCGCGCGGACGGCTCTGGCGCCATGGCCTCCCCCGCCTCTGTCAAGAGGTGGGAGAAAGGCCGCCCTCATTGGGACGGGCCAGCCTGTAGCAGCTGGGCCTAAGTGCCCAGTGGGTTTCTCTTCTTTTTTTCAATTTTCCTTTTTAGTTTTTATTTAAATCTTTCTGTTTTAAATTAGTTTTAGGACTAAATGACTTTTGTAAGATATGGGATAGGGCCCAATATTTCCAGTGCAATATTTGGTAGTACCACAAAAAGTTTGGGGCCCTTTTGAAAAGTTTGGAAATTTCCATAATTTATAAAGGCATTTAATTCATTCTTTTGGCCTCTGCTATAATTGTTTTGAGGCACTAAAATACTTTATAAAATGTTGGTTTCCAATTTATAATTACTTAGGGAATAATTGTAACCTAACCATGATTTTAGTTTTCTGGTTCGCAAAATTATTAAATCCATTTTTTAAAAGAATATTGAAAATCATTAGGAAATTTAAGTGAGGTTTGATTCCATTGATGATCAAACATGGTTTAGCAAAAATGGAGCAGCCTAATCCTCATGTCACTGTAGCTTAATTAGAGTTTACTATAGCACCAAATCCAGGGCATCACAACTTTTATATGGTTTTGACGCACTTTATATGATTTATTTAGAACTAACCCGGACTGACACTGTTTTCAGCAGAACTACCGTAGTGTTGTTTTTATGCAGAAAATGAAAGTTATCGGAATCGCCCGAAACTTTTTGGTGATTTTTTCTGGACCAAATAAGCAATATTGGAGCGAAGAACCACCGGAGAAGAGCCACGAGGTGGGCACAACCCACCAGGGCACGCCAGAGGGCCCAGGCGCGCCCTGGTGTATCGTGCCCTCCTCGTGGCCCATCTTGGCATGAAACCGACGCCCAAAAATCCTATAAATATAGAAACAATCAGAAATAACCCTAGACGAGAAGTTCCGCCGCCGCAACTCTCTGTATCAACGAAAAACCAATCTGGAGATGTTCCAGTACCCTGCCGGAGAGGGGAATCCATCTTTGGTGGCCATCTTCATCATCCCGGCGGAGGCCATGACGAGGAAGGAGTAGTCCACCCTCGGGGCTAAGGGTATGTACCAGTAGCTATGTGTTCAATCTCTCTCTCTCGTGTTCTTGTGATGTCACGATCTTGATGTATCACGGGCTTTGTTAATATAGTCGGATCATATGATGTTATTATCTTGCTATCATGTTGTGGTGAATTGAATCTTTCCCTTTGAGATATCGTTATGTTGGATCGAATATTGGATTTGAGAACACTTGATATATGTGCTGCATATGGACACCCGTGGTGACAATGGGGTGTTCTATTGATTCACTTGATATATGTTTTGGTACTCAACTTGCGGATTCCCGAGGTGACATTGGGGTAATCTATGCATAGGGGTTGATACACGTTCTTGTCCTACTTTCTCTGGTAGAAATCTTGGGGCACTCTTTGAGGTTCTTTGAGTTGGATTGAGTATTATGAATCTGAAATTGTTTGATGCGTATCATATAATTAACTCATGGATACTTGTGGTGACATTGGAGTATCTAGGTGACATTAGAGTTGGTTGATGCGTATCATATGGTGTTATTATAGTACGAACTCTTGAATAGATCGATCGAAAAGGATAACTTTAAGGTGGTTTCGTGCCCTACAAACAATTTCTTCTTATGTTATCTGCTAGATAAGAACTTTGGAGTGATTCTTTGTTGCACATTGAGGGGTGTGTATGTGATCCAATTATATTAGCATTGTTGAGAGATTGCACTAGCGAAAGTACGGACCCTAGGCCTTGTTTTCAAGCATTGCAATACCATTTGTGCTCACTTTTGTTACTTGCTACCTTGTTATTTTTATATTTTCATATTACAAAAACCTATATCTACCATCCATATTACACTTGTATCACCATCTCTTCGCCGAACTAGTGCACCTATACAATTTGCCATTGTATTGGGTGTGTTGGGGACACAAGAGATTTCTTGTATTTGATTGCAGGGTTGTTTGAGAGAGACCATCTTCATCCTACACCTCCCACGGATTGATAAACCTTAGGTCATCCACCTGAGGGAAAATTGCTACTGTCCTACAAAACTCTGAGCTTGGAGGCCTAACAAAGTCTACAAGAATAAAGTTGCGTAGTAGACATCAAGCTCTTTTCTGGCGCCGTTGCAGGGGAGGTGAGTGCTTGAAGGTATATCTTTAGATCTTGCAATTAAATCTTTTAGTTTCTTGTTTTTCACTAGTTTGGTTTTATAAAAGAAAACTACAAAACATGGAGTTTAGGTTGCATCATTTGTATCGTCTTTATAATGTCTTTCGTGAAAATAAGGATTCAGAAAATTGTGCTCAATTGGTAGAGGAAGAAATTATGAAAATACTTAATGAGAATTACTTGAATGGTGAGCATGATTGTAATGTTGCTAGTATGAATTCTCTGAATATCCATGATACTAATGATATTAAAGAAAAGCACTTGTTGGGAGACAACCCAACACTTTTCCTTTCTTTTTTCGTGTGTTCACATGATTAAGATACTGTAGTAATCATGTTTCGTATCTTTTATTTCAATAAAGTGCCAAGTAAAGCCTTTGGGATGACTCACAAGATGCGTAGAATTGATGCTGAACCAAAACAGAAACTTTTGACTCCAGTACAGGAATTTTTATTTTTTACTGGAGCGTCATAATGATATGAAATTTTTACACAGTCTTAATATACAAATTATTCAGGTTGTCCTAATTTTTCAGAATTTTTTAGAGACAGGGAAGTATGGTTAAACTACAGATCTTCACAGACTGTTTTGTTTTTGACAGATTCTGTTTTGCATGCATAGTTTGCTTGTTTTAGTGTTTCCATAGCTTATATTTAGCAGTATAAATTATGGGAATGATAGAATACAGTAGGTATCATGTGGGAACAATTATGAATCTTTTCTTGACAGTACCTAAGTTAATGATTTATCTTTAATACACTAACCCTTCTCACGAAGTTCCGTTAAGTTTTGTGTGATTGAAGTTTTCAAGTTTTGGGTGAGACACCGATATGAGGAGAACAAGGAGTGACAAGAACCTAAGATTGGGGATGCCCAAGGAACTCCCAAGGTAATATCCAAGGAATACTCAAGCGCCTAAGCTTGGGGATGCCCCGGAAGCATCCCCCCCTTTCGTCTTCAACATTATCGGTATATCTTACTTAGAGCTATATTTTTATTCGTCACATAATATGTTCTTTGCTTGGATCATCATTATATATTTTTTATTTTCTGTTAGGTGTTATTTATAATCTTGTTTTTCAATAAAAAGTTCCATGAGTTGCCTTAGGATGCTTGCATTGCATGTTTGATGTGTGCTGTGTAAAAAACAGAAACTTTCTCTGTAGTGTTTGAATTTTCATATTTTACTGGAATGTGGAAAGTTTCTGAAATTTTTACACAGTATTTTCATATAAATTATTTAGCATGTCCTAAATTTTAATAATTTTTTGATTTACATAAGTACACTGTTTTTAGAAATTGCTACAGACTGTTCTGTGTGGACAGATTGCTGTCATAGTTTTGTTATCTACTTATCCTATTGTTTCCATAGCCTATATTGGTAGATATAAATTGTGGAAACGATAGTAAACAGTAGATTATGTTTGAAAATTATTGTGCAACTTGTCTTGGCAGTACATAAAGAGTTGATTTATTATTACGTGTACTAACCTATCTCATGAGTTCTTTTCGAGTTTTGTGTGGATGAAGTTTTTGAGAATAGATGAAACCATGATGTGAGAGGATTGAACGAGATAATAAATCTCAAGCTTGGGGATTCCCAAGTCACCCCAAGACAATATTTCAAGAACTCTCAAGCGTCTAAGCTTGGGGATGCTACGCATCCCACCTCTCTTCATCAACAATTATCGGTTAGCCTATGTTGAGCCTGAATTTTTATATGTCCACAAGATATGTGCTATTCTTGAAATGAATTTTTATTTAGTTTGCTGTTTGAATAAAATTCTCAGATCTGAAAATCTTTATTGAGAGCGAGAGAAAGAGTCCTCACATAGCTACTTAATTGTTTGACTACTCATTGATCTTCACTTATATCTTTTGAGAGTGGCTTGTCGTTTACTCTTGTGCTTCACTTATATCCTATGAGTAAATTGTTGAATGAAATGAACACCATGAAGTTGAAATTATATGTTCATGTCATGCCTAGTAGTAGCTTCACATTTGGTTTAGAAAGTAAAATCTATTGAAGTTTAACAATCACAATATTGGTCATACAAGCAATTCGTGAATGATTAGTATAAGAAAGAGAACTTTCACATACAAATATATTATCTTGGACATCTTCTATGATTGTGAATACCCATTAATTCTTTTCAAACTTGAGCAAATTAATTGAAGTTGGACAAGGAAGACAACGTAATGATTTATGGTTGTGTATATTTTTATAGAAGTTATATTGTTATGGATCCTCCAACGTGTGGTGTTTGCTAGTCCAAAATTCGTACTAAGTAGAGATACTACTTGTGCATCCAAAAACCCTTTAACCCAGTTTCTTGCCATGAGAGTCCACTATACCTACCTATATATGGTATTTCACTGCCATACCAAGTAAATTTGCATGTGGCACCTCTAAACATTCAAATAAACATCTGTTTTGTGTGCCTGGACCGCTCATGCAGTGACGGGGGGCGTTCGGTATCTTCCATGTAAAGCGGGTTATTCTCATGATGAGTGTTTATTCACTAGTCCTTGCACGAGAGGGGCGGTAATAGGGATTCCCAGTCCCGAAATAAAAAAATGCAAAAAATTAAACAAAACTCTCCCAGGAATGTTGTTGGTATGGACGGTACCCGTGGATTCGGCTAGCCGTGGAGTGTGTTTGTTGGTGGAGGGGGAGTAAACCTTTACTTTTACCGCTTGGGAACCGCCACTAATGTGTTTAACATGGAAGATATTGATAACTCTTGGTCGTAACGTTGACAGGAAGGGTGCACCACCCAAAAATATATTTATCTCTGATTTAAGCAATGAGCTCTGGCACCTTTGCAAATCCCTGCTTTCCTATGCGAAGGGACAATCTATTTACTTTCATGTTATTTACTTTTCATGTTGAGTCAACTTCTCATTTAGACCTCAATTATTCTCTAGTTGGCAAGCATCATGTGGTGGGGAAAGATCCAAACATATATATCCAGTCAAATATATTTGATCATGATTTATTATTGTTGACAATTATCTCTATGATAAATGAGTTGGGAGGCGAAACATTAAGCCCCTATCTTTCTCTGTGTTCGATGGATGTCGTTTCTTCTAAAAATATGCTTTGAGTACTAGCAATCATAGAAGACTATATGATGATTGAGTATGTGTAGCTCTTACTTAGACTTTGTCGATAATAAGTTGAATTGCAATTGTTTGGTGACTAAGAACATAGGTTGTTTAAGTTTCAAGAGAATTCATTATTTGAACCATGAGATGTGACTTGATTGCTCTATCATGATGATTTTTATGAGAAAAATTTGCTGGTTATGATGCTAGAAAATTGACTGAAATTATCAATGATCAAACTTATATATATTATGCTAGCATTCACACTTCGTAAAGTAGTTCTTTTATCATTTACCTACTCGAGGACGAGTAGGAATTAAACTTGGGGATGCTGATACGTCTCCAACGTATCGATAATTTATGAAGTATTCATGCCATATACACCTATGTTTATAATACTTTTATATGGTTTTGATGCACTTTGTATGATTTATTTAGAACTAACCCGTACTGACACTGTTTTCAGCAGAACTACTGTGGTGTTGTTTTTATGCAGAAAATGAAAGTTGTCGGAATCGCCCGAAACTTTTTGGTGATTTTTTCTGGACCAAATAAGCAATATTGGAGCGAAGAACCACTAGAGAAGAGCCACGAGGTGGGCACAACCCACCAGGGCACGCCAGAGGGCCCAAGCGCGCCCTGGTGTATCGTGCCCTCCTCGTGGCCCATCTTGGCATGAAACCGATGCCCAAAAATCCTATAAATATAGAAACCATCAGAAATAACCCTAGACAAGAAGTTCCGCCGCCGCAACTCTCTGTATCGCCAAAAAACCAATCTGGAGACGTTCCAGTACCCTGACGGAGAGGGGAATCCATCTCCGGTGGCCATCTTCATCATCCCGGTGGAGGTCATGACGAGGAGGGAGTAGTCCACCCTCGGGGATAAGGGTATGTACCAGTAGCTATGTGTTCAATCTCTCTCTCTCGTGTTCTTGTGATGTCACGATCTTGATGTATCACGGGCTTTGTTAATATAGTCGGATCATATGATGTTATTATCTTGCTATCATGTTGTGGTGAATTGAATCTTTCCCTTTGAGATATCGTTATGTTGGATCGAATATTGGATTTGAGAATACTTGATATATGTGTTGCATATGGATACCCGTGGTGACAATGGGGTGTTCTATTGATTCACTTGATATATGTTTTGGTACTCAACTTGCGGATTCCCGAGGTGACATTGGGGTAATCTAGGCATAGGGGTTGATACACGTTCTTGTGCTACTTTCTCTGGTAGAAATCTTGGGGCACTCTTTGAGGTTCTTTGAGTTGGATTGAGTATTATGAATCTGAAATTGTTTGATGCGTATCGTATACTCATGGATACTTGTGGTGACATTGGAGTATCTAGGTGACATTAGAGTTGGTTGATGCGTATCATATGGTGTTATTATAGTACGAACTCTTGAATAGATCGATCGAAAAGGATAACTTTAAGGTGGTTTCGTGCCCTACAAACAATTTCTTCTTATGTTCTCTGCTAGATAAGAACTTTGGAGTGATTCTTCGTTGCACGTTGAGGGGTGGGTATGTGATCCAATTATATTAGCATTGTTGAGAGATTGTACTAGCGAAAGTACGGACCCTAGGCCTTGTTTTCAAGCATTGCAATACCATTTGTGCTCACTTTTTTTACTTGCTACCTTGCTGTTTTTATATTTTCAGATTACAAAAACATATTGCACTTGTATCACCATCTCTTCGCCGAACTAGTGCACCTATACAATTTGCCATTATATTGGGTGTGTTGGGGACACAAGAGATTTCTTGTATTTGATTGCAGGGTTGTTTGAGAGAGACCATCTTCATCCTACACCTCCCACGGATTGATAAACCTTAGGTCATCCACTTGAGGGAAAATTGGTACTGTCCTACAAAACTCTGAGCTTGGAGGCCCAACAAAGTCTACAAGAATAAAGTTGCATAGTAGACATCAAGCTCTTTTCTGGCGCCATTGCAGGGGAGGTGAGTGCTTGAAGGTATATCTTTAGATCTTGCAATTAAATCTTTTAGTTTCTTGTTTTTCACTAGTTTTGTTTTATAAAAGAAAACTACAAAACATGGAGTTTAGGTTGCATCATTTGTATCGTCTTTATAATGTCTTTCATGAAAATAAGGATTCAGAAAATTGTGCTCAATTAGTAGAGGAAGAAATTATGAAAATACTTAATGAGAATTACTTGAATAATGAGCATGATTGTAATGTTGCTAGTATGAATTCTCTGAATATCCATGATACTAATGATATGCAAAGCCACAAGCTTGGGGATGCTATGTTTGATGAAGATGATATTTTTAGTCCCCCATGTTTTGATGAGCAAATTTATTATGATGATGGCATGCCTCCTATCTATGATGATTATGATGATGACATGTATACTATAAAGAGTGACAGTAACCATGAAACTTGTCATCATGATTGTCGGTGTACTAAAGTTTGGGTATTTTAGTACCCCATACTTGTGCACGGACGGTTGTAGCCACACTAGCGGCAAGGCCTGCCGGGGACAGCTGAATGCAAGTGCAAGACTATCAAGAAGGCATTCAAGCCGATGATCAGAAGACAGAAGACCAAAGGCTGGGATCCCGGCAAGATCTTGCCAGGATGGCCTGCGGAGCCCCGGCAAGATTCGCACCCGGCAAGATCCTCGCCACCTGTCACCGCTCCAGTGCAGCGACCAGCATGTCGTTTAGTTTTTGTCCTCCTGGGTGCGTGTCAAGGCGCTAACGGCGGATGGGGTTAAGCGGTGCTGATGGGACGGCCTCTTTTCCCGTCCCCAAGAAGCTAAGGGACACCTAAACGGAACATTTAATGCGTTTGTCCTAAGTCGTCAGTATTAGGTATGATAACGTTGTAGCAACTTTACACCTCTTGTACTTCGCCACTGTTGGTGACCCCTTCGACGTATAAAACGAGGCCCAAGGCGTAGCTACAGGGGAGAGTACCTTCTGGCCCATTCTGCATGCATAGCTGCTGCTCGAATGTACTGTTCATCGTAAGCGCTCCTGGGGCTAGAGTTCAAACATATCCAATACACTAAAGCAGGAGTAGGGTTTTACGCTTCTCAGCGGCCCGAACCTGGGTAAAAATCCCTCGCGTTGATCGTTGCATCTGCTCTTTGTGCAAGCCTTTCTCCCTGCCGAACCGTAAAGGGATCCATGCGATCCTATAGGTGTCGTACGCCGACATCTTTGGCGCGCCAGGTAGGGGGCAGAGGTTGCGCAAACCTGATCTACCGATCAGCGCGTCAGTTTCTTCATCATCTTCATCGCCATGGCTCCCAAGAAGAAGGGATTTACGGCGGTTGGTCCATCCGCGTCCGGTGCGCCTGTAGCTACACAGACGGGCGACGGTGTGGACGCAGGCGGAGGAGGCGGAGGTCTTGAGCCTCCACGACGTTCTGGTGATCAAAGCCAAGCAAGCGGCGTTGTTCGCAGCGGCGACGGCAACCCGAGCATCGCTAGATCTAAGGACGGAGCTGTGTTGCCTATGGGCGGCGTAGCGAACTCCAAAGACGGAAGGGCGCCTTCTAAGACACCCACGCCGGCGCATGCGCTGCGGCCTTCTCAGGTCGCGCGCGATGAGCAGCGCCGCGACGTTGGTGGTTCTAAGCGTCCCAAGGAAAAACTCCTGAGCATCACTCTCGAGATGCGCGGGACCAACATGCACGCCAAAATACTGGTGGAAGCGGCGCGCGGTCGCGGGACCGTGATGGAGCTCCTTCTAACATGGTTGGGAGTTAGAGCACTTCACGTTCCTCACACCTTTCGCCGCCGCCTACACCAGCAGAAGCATTGGCGCGAGCACAGCTGCTCCTGAATTTTCCTCCTGCTGCGGAGAAGCTCGAAGAATGGAGAGCTGCTATTCAGAGCCTCGTCGGCCTCGCTAATGAAGATGGGCCGCAGCGGGCGGAGCCTTCGCTGCGGCAGTCCATCGAGCCGGCGCGCGCCGATGGCGAAAAGACTGGAGGCGGTACGACCACGATGCACTCTCCTCCACGGCGGCAACAGCGGTCGCTGACTCGACGGATCGACGCCTATGATGACAATTCAACGGCGTCGTCTGATCCGCGAACTCGCCGCGATCAACGCCAAGTTCTTCGGGAACGAAGCAAAGAAGATGCTCGGACTACCATCGAGCGGCGGCGGGAAGCGCGCCATCAATCTGATAGGCGCGCAGGACCCACTGTAGACAAGCCTGCGCCAGGGGATCCTGGTGATCTACCTTATGAGGTGGGTTGTCCAGCTTTTACCCGTGAGCTACGGCGAGTCCAGTGGCCCAATTCCCGAACGTTCAAACCGGAGGTCCCGGAGAAATACGACGGCAAGACTCACCCGTCGGAGTTCTTGAGCTTCTACACCATTGCGGTGCAGGCTGTCGGGGCTCGCGACGACAAGATACTCGCCAACTACTTCCCGTTGGTACTTAAGCCCAACGTCAGGTCGTGGTTGATGCATCTGCCGGAAAATTCCATTTCTTCCTGGGCAGATCTGTGTCATGAGTTTGTTGGCGCCTTTACCGGAGGCCACCAAGCTCCTGGCAGGAAAGTGATTTGAATCTCATCCCCCAGAAAGAGGGCGAAACCTTGCGCAAGTACATACAGAGATTCAACCGTATACATCACAACATCCCAGACGTTCATCCTGCTGCTGTTATCAGCGCGTTCCATTAGAACGTGCGCAACCGCAGGATGCATGAAGAGCTGGCGATGAACAAAGTCAGGGATGTTGCCGAGCTTTTTGCCCTGGCTGATAAATGTGCTCGAGCTGAAGAAGGGAGGAGACTCCCCGGCGAGGATGCTGGCGCAGGAATCGACTCTGAAGACGAAGCCGCCGCCACCCCGGCAAAGAAAGGCCGACGGCGTAACAGGAAACGCAAGGGCAAGGCCGTGCTTGCTGTCGAGGGATCCGGCAGCCTCGACACCGCCAAGAATGGCAAGGTTGACGGCCCCGGCAAGGAGGTTGCCGGGTGTGCCTCCTATCAGGCCTTGGCGGCTGCCGACAAGCCGGAGGGCTCCGACAAGCAGTACTGCAAGATCCATCGCACCAAGGGCCATGATCTCCAAAACTGCCGGCAAGTTGAGCAGCTTGTCGAGAAGCAGAAAGCTGAGTATGAAAGGCGAGATAAGGAGAAGGCCCAGGATGGCACGGAGGGGTCCGGCAAGAAACGCGGTGGCCGAGGAGGTCGCCGCGGCAAGGCCAAGCAACAGAAGGAGAGGCCCGCTCGAGGCCGCGACAAGGAAGAGGGGGGTGACGATGACAACGAGGAGGACGACGAGTCCAGCGAGCAGGAATTTCAAAAAGCTGCAGAAGTCATGTGCATTGACGGGGGCGCCTCGTTGCATTCTTCTCACCGCCGACTTAAACAGTGGGCGTGCGAGGTTAATGCAACAGAGCCATCTGTCGATGCCTGGAAACCATTGAAATGGTCCAACACGCCTATCATTTTTGACGCTGAGGATCACCCTGATCGCACAACTGCGGTCGGGTGTCTGTCATTGTTGGTTTCGCCAACGATTCGCAACCTCAAAGTGACGAAAATGTTAGTTGACGGTGGGGCCGGTTTGAACCTGATCTCACCCGACGTGATCAAAAGGTTGCAAATTCCTGATGAAGATCTCGAGGAAACGGGCACATTTCAAGGGATCAATCCAGGAAGGAGCCAGCCGAAGGGTAAGATCACACTTCCAGTAACATTTGGTAGTGACCTGAATTACAGAACAAAAAAGATTGTTTTCGACGTCGCCAAGATTCCATTGCCATATAATGGGATCCTTGGCCGTCCAGCGCTGGCCAAGTTCATGGCGGCATCGCACTACGCTTATAATACATTGAAGATGCCCGGGCCGATGAGCGTCATCACTATCAACTCCGACAAGAAGGATGCGCTTATCTGTACCGACCAACTTTACCGGGAGGCAGTTGCAGCACCTGCCGCCATGGCACTTGCTCCTGCCACTGAAGCTCCCGGGGGGAAGAAGACCGGCAAGACCTCTAGCACACACTCCGGTAAACGCACCTCCTCGGAGTGCTGCGCTCCTGTTGAGGATGTGCCAGAGAGCTCCACCGGCAAGAGCAAGAAATCCAAGGCAGCTCCACCAGAAACTAAGAAGGTGCCCGTCAAGGAGGATGGTACGGGAGGAACTTTCACCATAAGTTCCACCCTCGACGACAAATAGGAAAGCGCGCTCATTACCTTCCTGCGGGCGAATATTGATGTGTTTGCATGGCAACCATATGATATCCCCGGTGTTTCCAGGGAGGTGATTGAGCACCACCTTGCTGTCTGTCCTCATGCATGGCCCGTCAAGCAAAAGGTTAGGAAGCAGGCTTTGGAGCGGCAACAATTTATTGCCGAGGAAATCAAGAAATTGGAAGCGGCAGGTTTGGTAAGAGGAGTGCTCCATCCAACATGGTTGGCCAATCCAGTGGTAGTGCGCAAGGCGAATGGAAAATGGAGGCTGTGTATTGATTATACAGATATCAATAAAGCCTGTCCAAAAGATCCTTTTCCCTTGCCGCGCATCGACTAGATTGTGTACTCCACTGCCGGCTGCGATTTGCTTTCATTTCTTGACGCCTATTCAGGATATCATCAGATCTTCATGGCAAAGGAAGACGAGGAGAAAACCGCATTTATCACCCCATGTGGTACGTATTGCTTTGTGCTTATGCCTTTTGGGTTGAAAAGTGTTGGTTCGACATTTGCAAGAGCGGTCCAGATTGGTTTTGAGCCCCAGCTACATAGAAATATTGAAGCTTATATGGATGACATAGTAGTTAAAACCAAGGACAAAGCAACGCTCATACAAGATCTAGAAGAGACATTTGCGAATCTGCGCAAGATCAATTTGAAGCTCAATCCTGAGAAGTGTATGTTTGGCGTTCCGTCCGGCAAGCTTCTGGGGTTCTTTGTGTCTCAGCGTGGGATCGAGGCGAATCCCGACAAGATCAAGAGATTTGAGCAGATTGAAGCGCCAAGACGCGTCAAAGAAGTGCGTCGTCTTGCTGGCTGCGTTGCTGCTCTGAGTAGGTTCATCTCAAAATCTGCTGAGCGCGCCCTGCCCTTTTTCAAAATTTTGAAAAAGGCAGGTCCAATGAAGTGGACTCCGGAGGCGGAGGCAGCGCTGCAGGATTTGAAGAGGTACCTATCCTCTCCGCCAGTACTAGTCGCGCCAAAACCACAAGAGTCGTTGCTGCTATATCTAGCGGCAACGACTCAAGTGGTGAGTGCTGCATTAGTGGCAGAGAGAGAAGTCGATGAAGAAGCAGCGGCAGCGGCAAGACCGCCAAGCGACGAGCTGAGATCTCCCCCTGCAGAGTCTGGCGCTGATAAAGTAGGATCTGCGCAGTCAAATGAAGCAACACAGAAGAAGAAGATGGTGCAGCGCCCAGTTTATTTTGTCAGCTCCCTTTTGCAGGGGGCTAGGTCAAGATATTCTAGCGTGCAGAAGTTGCTCTTCGGCCTCCTTATGGCCTCGAGGAACCTGCGCCATTATTTTCAGGCACATGAGATCACCGCCGTCACTCGCTTTCCGTTGCAGCGGATTTTACGAAATCCAGATGCAACCGGCAGGATTGTGGAGTGGGCTTTGGAACTGTCAAGTTTTGGTCTCAAGTTTGAAAGTACTTCAACCATTCAGAGGAGAGCTTTGGCGGAGTTCATTGCGGAATGGACCCCAACACCAGACGAAGAGATTCCGGAGACAACCCTCCCCGGCAAGGAAACGAATCAAGAGTGGATTATGTATTTTGATGGGGCTTTCTCGCTGGAAGGCGCCGGTGCTGGCATGCTGCTTGTCGCACCCACCGGAGAGCACCACAAATATGTAATTCAGATGCACTTTCCCCGGGAGAGGTCGACAAACAACACTGCGGAGTATGAAGGGCTGCTTGCCGGTCTCAGGATCGCGGCGGACCTTGGAATTTAGAAGCTCATCGTCAGAGGTGATTCGCAGCTTGTCGTTAAGCAGGTGAATAAAGATTATTAGAGTCCATTAATGGAAGCTTATGTCGATGAGGTGAGGAAATTGGAAGAGCGTTTTGACGGTCTGCAAATGGAGCACGTTCCTCGTGCGGAAAACAGCATTGCTGATGACTTGTCAAAGCGCGCTGCCCTTAAGTTACCTGTGGAACCAGGAACTTTTGTGCTCCGATTGACTCAACCATCCGTAACACCATCGATGGGACAAGAAAAAAGGAGGAAGTCAAGTTCCGGCAAGTATTTTCCGGCAGAGCTCCCAGAAGTCGCCGGCAAAGAAGTTGTCGGGAACGACACCAAGCTTGCCGGTGAGCGACAGACTCCGGCAGGGCCTCAAGCTCTTGCCGTGGAGACAAACGCTCCCACCGAGCTTGATGGGGAGCAACAGGCTCCGGCAGGACCTCGAGCCTTTTCTGTAGAGACAAACGCTCCCACAGCAGAGGACATGCCTTTAGTCCTTGTTGTCGAGCCCCAGGCTCCAGCATGGGCACAGCACATTGTTCAGTTCCTCCAAACAGGAGAGCTCCCCGAAGAATAGGAAGAAGCGGAGAAAGTAGCCCGTCAGTCTAATATGTACCAGTTTGTGGACAATGTCCTGTACAGAAAGAGACCGAACGGTGTGAAATTGAAGTGCATTCCTCGGGAGGATGGACTGGAGCTGTTGGCAGAGATACATGGAGGCATATGTGGTTCCCACATAGGATCAAGAGCTCTTGTTGGTAAGGCATTCCGGCAAGGTTTCTTTTGGCCCACTGCTCTCCAGGATGCAACTGCACTAGTAACCATGTGTGAAGCGTGCCAGTTCCATTCAAAGAAATTGCATCAACCAGCTCAAGCTCTTCAGACAATCCCTCTTTCCTGGCCATTTTCGGTCTGGGGGCTCGACATATTGGGCCCTTTTCCCCGTGCAACCGGGGGCTTTGAGTACTTGTACGTCGCAATCGACAAGTTCACAAAGTGGCCGGAAGTGGAAGCAGTGAGAAAGGTGACAGCGCAATCAGCCGTCAAGTTCTTCAAAGGACTAGTTTGCCGTTTTGGTGTACCAAACAGAATTATCACTGACAACGGCACACAGTTCACGAGCCATACCTTCATGCAGTACGTCCAAGACCTTGGCGGCAAGATCTGTTTTGCTTCTGTTGCTCGTCCAAGGAGCAACGGCCAGGCAGAAAGGGCAAATGCTGAAGTGTTGCGAGGTCTTAAGACAAGAACTTTCGACAAGCTGCGCAAATGCGGAAGACGCTGGATTGATGAGCTGTCGGCAGTTCTTTGGTCAATAAGAACGACACCAAATCGAGCCACCTACCAGACGCCCTTCTCCCTAGTATACGGGGCGGAAGCAGTTCTCCCCACGGAACTCACATACGGGTCACCTCGAGTGCTCGCCTATGATGAGCTTGAGCAAGAGCAGTTGCGGGAAGATGACGTTATGCTCCTTGAGGACGATCGTCTTCAGGCTGCTGTGCGAGCTGCACGCTACTAGCAAGCCTTGCGCCGCTACCATAGCCGCAAGGTTCATGCCCGAAGTCTTGAGGAAGGCGACCTTGTTCTTCGGCGCGTTCAGTCGGCCAAGAATTCCAACAAGTTGACGCCGAAGTGGGAAGGCCCTTATCGGGTGGTACGAGTCACCAGGCCTGGCGCAGTCCGCCTGGAGACCGAAGATGGAGTTCCAGTGAGTAATTCCTGGAATATCGAACATCTTCGTAAGTTCTATCCATAAGGCGCGGTTGCCGAGTCTCCCGGCAACCACCTTTTGTACGAGTCTTGCTGCCAAGGCATGTAATCCTTTGTACAAAGCCAGGCGCAGACCCTGTGCATAGTTTAATAAGATTAAGTGTTTTACAGTTCTTGTCGATTTCCATGTTAATCTATATGCATGCTTATCTGAGACATTGTATGACACCTGCTTCCGGTAAGCATTAACGAACCGCCAAGGTTCCATATCTCTATTTTCTCTTCTTTCTTTTTCTCAAAGGACAGAAGGTTCCCTCGCATGCAAGTTTGCCAGAGGGGGGAATGATGGTATGGATACCGACAAGCGACGTTCAAGGTCGACATCTTGCCGGAAGGAGTGCAGCAACGAAAAGCTAAGTTGCAGAAACTTTAAACAAATTTTTGTTTTGTAAGGTTATTCTCCTTGAACGATTTCGGCCTATGTATGGGAAACCTGCACGCAAAGGGACCTTGCCATGATCGGTTGCGCCCTTATTTTGTTTCGAGTCCGCTCAATAGTTTAAGTGGATGCACTGAAAACGTCAAGGTTTCTTGCCGGTGGCGGCACCTCCAGCAGGCTGCTAAAGTTCCGCACCTAGCGCTCGCGGCAAGGGTACGCGCGCCGGCAAGTTCCCAATAAGCGTAGGTTTTTTTCCCATACAGAAAGAAATCAGACAAGGGAAATGGCATACATTCATCTAGAGCATAGCAAGTTATATTACAATAATAGCTGCCGCGATTCTAACATAAGACAAAATTGTCTTTGGCATGGAATGGTGGCGACAACAAGAAGTGAAGTGGCTAGTCCCTGCGCTGGCCTTCGACCCTCTTGACTTGGTTCACCTTGTCAACGATGGGCGCGACAAGTTCTTCGAGTGCCTTGAGGTCCACATCCTTCGGCAAGCGGTCAAGAACGTTGGTGAGGTTGATGCTAGGGTTCTTGTGCACCACTTTGATGAGCACCTTGAGGAGGACGGCCCGGCAGAGTTTGCAGGATTCGTTGGCCAGATGGGTTGCTCGATCAGAATGGAGCTGCTTCAGGGCGTCAATCATGCCCTCGAAGAACAAGGTCACCTTGGCGCTCGGAGACACTCTCTCATCAGAAGAATACCCGAAGTTCTGCAGGCCCATGGAGGATAGTTCTGCTGCAAGCCTTTCTGCAACATCGACAAGGCGTTCAGTCCAGATCTTGACGCCTTTCTCGAAGTCATTATAGGTGGCAGCGGCGCTCTTGAGCAGATCTTTGTCATTCCGGAGATCTTTGGTCAAGACCTTCTCACGAGCCTTGCTGTTCTCAAGGGTCTCTTCCAGCGTGGCCAGCTTCAGTTTCAGATCGGCGATAGAGTCATTTGCTGAGGAGAGCTGCTTGATCTTGTCGGACATGGCGACTTGCATCTCCGCCAGGCTGTAGAGAACCTTCTCTCTTTCGGTTTTGAGCGTTGAGATCTCCTTGCCGTGATTTTCAAGGTCCGCCTCCAGCCTCTTCACCTTATCGTCAAGCTCGTTCTTGGCGGCCTCTGCAGCTTCGACAGCATTGACGGCTTCCTTCAGCTTGCCGGCGTGGTCTGTGGCTAGAGCCTCGAGGGCTTCCTTGTGTTTCTGGTCCAGCTCCTGGGTTCGCTGCGCGACAAGCTTTTCAATTTCTTCATCCTTGCCGCGAAGCTTGTCAGCAAGCGCCTTCTCGAGAGCGGCAAGCTCTTCTTCATGGGCATCAAGCCCGACACGGCGCTCTGTTAGGCGAGCTTCCTCTGCAGCGGCCTGTTGTGCGGCCTCCTCTTATGCCTTCTCAACATCGGACTGCTTCATGAGGAGCTCGTTCCAGCTTTGATTCAGCTGCTCTTGACTCGCCTTCAACTCCTGAAAGGCCTCAGCATACCAGATTTGTGTTTCTTCGACGCACTTCTGGAAATCTACCTTCGCTGCTTCGACAACTGCTGCCCTGGAGTCCAGCTTCTCTTTCCGGGTGCGGTGAAGCGCTTGGAGCTTCTGAAAGTTGTTGCTCATGGCCTGGAGGAGCTTTTCTTCTTCGGATTTGCTGCTGCTGGTGCAAGGCTCGTCGACAATCTTGAGCCGAGCAGCGGCGATGACGTCTTCGTCAAAGATTTCCCCTTCAGTTGGCACCCCAATGCTTGCCATTCCTGGTATGCTGACGAACACGTTGTCGCCAACCTTGAGATATCTGCTTGAAGAGGGGGCTTCGGATGTTGACGGCTGGTCCTCAACAGCCGCCTCACCGGTAACTGGCGGCTCCGTGGCCGGCATAGCGCCTGGCGCTCCTGCGGAAGGAATGCCGTCAGTATGGTCACCGGTCTCCTTGCCGGCCCTCTCAGCAGACTCTTTGGTGGCCTTTTCCTGTGCGGCCTTGGCGGCCTCGGCGGCAGCATCCTTGGCGGCCTCGACGGCAGCATCCTTGGCGGCCTCGTCAGCGGCAACTCTGTCGGCCTTGGCGGTAGCATCCCTGGTGGTCTCCTCGATAACGGCATCAACATCCATGTGTTCTGTCGAGGGAAGGTCTAAAGGCCAAGAAAACAAACAAGATAAGGCCAAGGTGGAAGTTCAAGAAGACAAAAAGAGAGACAGAATAACAAGTATTCTGAGGCAAACGGTTACCTGGGTCGAGCTGTTGAGAGGCGGCTTCTCCTTTCCCGGCATCACCAGTTGCCGAAGTAGGATCGCCAGAGCCCGCGCTTGCCGCGCCTGTGCTTGCCGGCTCCTCCTCAACAAGAGTGGGCTTGCCAGCGGAGGCCCTTGCCGAAGATCCATATCTGGGCGGTGTGGTTGACGGAGGCGGCGCATCAGGGACGGCCTTCGATGGCTCTCCTTGTTGCCGTTCCTCTCCTACAAGCCCGGTGATATCAGTAGTGAAAATACACACCTCGACACTTGCCAGCGGAAAGTGAGTAGTGAACTCATGCTGGGGGCTGCGTCAGGGGCTGTGTTGAGAACTGCGTCGTGGGCTGGGCTCCGGGCTGATGGTGATCGGCTCTAGCGCACCTGTGGTGCTTGCTGGCGGCACATCGCCCGTTGAAGTCTTCGCCTTCTTCGCCATCCTTTGCGCCAACGTTTCCGTATCTCTGTGGAGACAGGCCAAAGCAAGACAAATTAGTTAAGCAAAACCAGAAATTCAGAAGTTAAAAGATGTGACAGGACCCTTACTCTTCTCCTTCCGAGCTAAAGGCAGAGAGGTCGAAGTCAACTTCCGCCACGGTGTCTGTGTGAGGAGGTGAAGGAGTGGTCCTGGGTCATTTGGCTGCGGCAGAAGAGGAAGGTTGGTGAGCTGAGGCGCCAGAGGTGGCTTTCCGAAGAACTTGTTTCCTCTTCTCGGGAGCTGGGGGCTCCTCGGTTGTATCTTCGGCAGAAGGGCCCCCGACAGCTGTGCCACTCTGCTCTCTGGCAACCTTGCCCTGCCCGGCAAGTTTTCCCTCAGAGATCACCTCTTCTTCACTGGCTTCCCCTTCCATGAAGCCAGCGCTGCCGGCCTCCGCGGCAAGATTCGCCTCTTCTGCCCTGCTGGCGATGTACGCCACTTCTTCCTCAGTGGTGGGGCGGATGAGGTTCGCTTCTTCCCGGATGGCCTTCTCCGCTAAATTGTCAAAGAATTCTTGTGCCTGCTCTGTGGATGGCTCGTCCCAAGTTTCATCAAGGCCGTGAGCATTACACACCGACATCATGGCGATGATTGAGGCCAAGGCGGAGTTGTTGCACAGAGGAATTACGCTAGCCGGCAACTTGTATCTCGCGTCAGTCCTGAACAGCTTGTGGCAGAGGGCTGTGTGCTGCATGACCGTCAAGTTGTTATTCAGACCAGGGCGCAGCCTCATAATATCTGCCGCGTTCCGGAACTCCCAGGCTGGTCTCCCTTTGTTCTGCAGAGGGGCGATGCGCCGGCGAAGGAAACCAGTGCCAATCATCTCTATTGTGAGCCCCGCAACTCTGAGGCGGTGAATCCTGGTAACTGCAATTGTGAGCTTCTCATCTTGAGGATCGAGGGCGCTCCAATCGTTACCGCGCGCCATCTTTGTTTGTCAAGGCAAATAGAAGGGCTGAGGGTCCTTCTCCTGAATCCAGCACCACTTGGCTCGCCATTCTTCCCACTTCTCGCGGTAGACCCCGTCCGATATATCTCTTTGTTCCATGCCCTAGGAATCCAGGTGATAGAACCAGACAGGGCTTCTCCCTTTTGAATGCGGGGAACGAAATAATGGCGGAAGAGGGCTGTGCTAGGGACTACTCCGGCAAAATTTTCACAAAGATGGGCAAAGACTGGCATGCATGTCATGGCATTCGGCGTAAAATCCAAGAGATGGAAGCCGTATGTGTACATGATGTCGATGAAGAAATCAGAAAACGGGGGACAGAACCCGCAGTAAAAGTAGTCGACAAAGAAGGGGAATTTATTTGGGCCACCCTTGGAGGAACCTGGGCTCACGCGAGTAGCAGGATGAGCCTTCGTCTCCCTCGCCCACATGCACAGGTATCGGTCCTTCATAGCGCTCGCATCAAGCGCCGAAGTGAAGATGGCGTGCTTCCTCCGCATCCTCACCAGTTCGCTCTCCGGGATGGCGGCTTTCACCTCCTTGCCCTTGCTCGCCTTGGGCGGCATGGCGGTTGTGGGAGCAGAGGCCGAGGACGGTGAGGGTGTGGAGGCGGCGCATGAGTGTGATAGGCTCTGTTTCGAGCTCGAGGAAGGAGACGGCGGCGGTTTCCAGATTGGAAAGGAAAGGAGGTAAATGAGCAAGCGCCTCTGCGGATTCCTTTTTATGGGGAAGGCGCGAGGCTGCCTCTTTACTAGTCAGTATGAAAACTCTTTTGCGAGCGCGCTGCTATTACGGCCGCTCCGCGCACGTATCCCACGTCGCACATTTAACGTGCGTCATGGGGGGGCGCGATAAGCGGAATGATTACAACAGCTAACTCCTGCCACGCGTGCCCGTGCACTGTTTGGGCCTAGCCCAACAATGCCTCGCACCCATGTATGGCCTAGGCCCGGGGGCTCCTGTCGGTGTACTAAAGTTTGGGTATTTTAGTACCCCATACTTGTGCACAGACGGTTGTAGCCACACTAGCGGCAAGGACTGACGGGGCACAGCTGAATGCAAGTGCAAGACTATCAAGAAGGCATTCAAGCCGATGATCAGAAGACAGAAGTCCAAAGGCTGGGATCCCGGCAAGATCTTGCCGGGATGGCCTGCGGAGCCCCGGCAAGATTCGCACCCGGCAAGATCCTCGCCACCCTGTCACCGCTCCAGCGCAGCGACCAGCCTGTCGTTTAGTTTTTGTCCTCCTGGGTGCGTGTCAAGGCGCTAACGACGGATGGGGTTAAGCGGTGCTGATGGGACGGCCTCTTTTCCCGTCCCCAAGAAGCTAAGGGACACCTAAACGAAACATTTAATGCGTTTGTCCTAAGTCGTCAGTATTAGGTATGATAACACTGTAGCAACTTTACACCTCTTGTACTTCGCCACTGTTGGTGACCCCTTCGACGTATAAAAGGAGGCCCAAGACGTAGCTACAGGGGAGAGGACCTTCTGGCCCATTCTGCATGCGTAGCTGCTGCTCGAACGTACTGTTCATCGTAAGCGCTCCTGGGGCTAGAGTTCAAACATATCCAATACACTAAAGCAAGAGTAGGGTTTTACGCTTCTCAGCGGCCCAAACCTGGGTAAAAATCCCTCGCGTTGATCGTTGCATCTGCTCTTTGTGCAAGCCTTTCTCCCTGCCGAACTGTAAAGGGATCCACGCGATCCTATAGGTGTCGTACGCCAACAATGATTTTAATATTGAATGTGGTTATGTCAATCAAGTGTCTCATGATAGTTATTTTGTTGAGTTTGCTCCCACTACAATGAATGAGAAGAAAGTTGCTTATGTGGAGAGTAATAAATTTTCTATGCTTGTAGATCATGAAAAGGATGCTTTATGTGATAGTTATATTGTTGAATTCCTTCATGATGCTACTGAAAATTATTATGAGGGAGGAACATATGCTTGTAGGAATTGCAATAATATCAAGTTTCCTCTCTATGTGTTGAAAGTCTTGAAGATATGCTTGTTTTGTCTTCCTATGCAAGTTAATTCCTACTCCCATAAATTGTTTGCTCAAAACATCCCTATGCATAGGAAGTGGGTTAGACTTAAATGTGCTTGTCATGAGATTCATGATGCCCTTTTGCATGTTTCAATTATTATTCTTGTGTGAGCATCATTGAAATCATCATGCCTAGCTAAAAGGCTTTAAAGAAAAGCACTTGTTGGGAGACAACCCAACACTTTTCCTTTCTGTTTTCATGTGTTCACATGATTAAGATACTGTAGTAATCATGTTTCGTATCTTTTATTTCAATAAAGTGCCAAGTAAACCCTTTGGGATGACTCACAAGATGCATAGAATTGATGCTGAACCAAAACAGAAACTTTTGACTCCAGTACAGGAATTTTATTTTTTATTGGAGCATCATAATGATATGAAATTTTTACACAGTCTTAATATACAAATTATTCAGGTTGTCCTAATTTTTCAGAATTTTTAGAGACAGGGAAGTATGGTTACACTACAGATCTTCACAGACTGTTTTGTTTTTGACAGATTCTGTTTTGCATGCATAGTTTGCTTGTTTTAGTGTTTCCATAGCTTATATTTAGCAGTATAAATTATGGGAATTATATAATACAGTAGGTATCATGTGGGAACAATTATGAATCTTTTCTTGACAGTACCTAAGTTAATGATTTATCTTTATTACACTAACCCTTCTCACGAAGTTTCGTTAAGTTTTGTGTGATTGAAGTTTTCAAGTTTTGGGTGAGACACCGATATGAGGAGAACAAGGAGTGACAAGAACCTAAGCTTGGGGATGCCCAAGGAACCCCCAAGGTAATATCCATGGAATACTCAAGTGCCTAAGCTTGGGGATGCCCCGGAAGCATCCCCCCCTTTCGTCTTCAACATTATCGGTATATCTTACTTAGAGCTATATTTTTATTCGTCACATAATATGTGCTTTGCTTGGATCATCATTATATTTTGTTATTTTCTGTTAGGTGTTATTTATAATCTTTTTTTTCAATAAAAAGTTCCATGAGTTGCCTTAGGATGCTTGCATTGCATGTTTGATGTGTGCTGTGTAAAAACAGAAACTTTCTCTGTAGTGTTTGAATTTTCATATTTTACTGGAATGTGGAAAGTTTCTGAAATTTTTACACAGTATTTTCATATAAATTATTTAGCATGTCCTTAATGTTCATAATTTTTTGAGTTACAGAAGTACACTATTTTTATAAATTGCTACAGACTGTTCGGTGTGGACAGATTGCTGTCATAGTTTTGTTATCTACTTATCCTATAGTTTCCATAGCCTATATTGGTAGATATAAATTGTGGAAATGATAGTAAACAGTAGATGATGTTTGAAAATTATTGTGCAACTTGTCTTGGCAGTACATAAAGAGTTGATTTATTATTATGTGTACTGACCTATCTCACGAGTTCTTTTCGAGTTTTGTGTGGATGAAGTTTTTGAGAACAGGTGAAACAATGATGTGAGAGGATTGAACGAGATACAAAATCTCAAGCTTGGGGATGCCCAAGTCACCCCAAGTAAATATTTCAAGAATTCTCAAGCGTCTAAGCTTGGGGATGCTATGCATCCCACCTCTCTTCATCAACAATTATCGGTTAGCCTATGTTGAGCCTGAAATTTTATATGTCCACAAGATATGTGCTATTCTTGAAATGAATTTTTATTTAGTTTGCTGTTTGAATAAAATTCTCAGATCTGAAAATATTTATTGAGAGAGAAAGTCTTCACATAGCTACTTAATTGTTTGACTACTCTTTGATCTTCACTTATATCTTTTGAGAGTGGCTTGTCATTTACTCTTGTGCTTCACTTATATCCTATTTGTAAATTGTTGAATGAATTGAACTCCATGAAGTTGAAATTATATGTTCATGGCATGCCTAGTAGTAGCTTCACATTTGGTTTAGAAAGTAAAATCTATTGAAGTTTAACAATCACAATATTGGTCATACAAGCAATTCGTGAATGATTAGTATAAGAAAGAGAACTTTCACATACAAATATATTATCTTGGACATCTTCTATGATTGTGAATACCCATTAATTATTTTCAAACTTGAGAAAATTAGTTGAAGTTGGACAAGGAAGACAACGTAATGAGTTATGGTTGTGTATATTTTTATAGAAGTTATATTGTTATGGATCCTCCAACATGTGGTGCTTGCTTAGGATATTTTCCTAGTCCAAAACTCGTACTAAGTAGAGATACTACTTGTGCATCCAAAAACCCTTTAACCTAGTTTCTTGCCATGAGAGTCCACTATACCTACCTATATATGGTATTTCACTGCCATTCCAAGTAAATTTACATGTGCCACCTCTAAACATTTAAATAAACATCGGTTTTGTGTGCCTGGACCGCTCATGGAGCGACGGGGGGCGTTCGGTATCTTCCATGTTAAGCGGGTTATTCTCATGATGAGTGTTTATTCACTCGTCCTTGCACGAGAGGGGCAGTAATAGGGATTCCCAGTCCCGAAATAAAAAAAATGCAAAAAATTAAACAAAACTCCCCCAGGAATGTTGTTGGTATGGACGGTACCCGTGGATTCGGCTAGCTGTGGAGTGTGTTTGTTGGTGGAGGGGGAGTAAACCTTTACTTTTACCGCTTGGGAACCGCCACTAATGTGTTTAACATGGAAGATATTGATAACTCTTGGTCGTAACGTTGACAGGAAGGGTACACCACCCAAAAATATATTTATCTCTGATTTAAGCAATGAGCTCTGGCACCTTTGCAAATCCCTGCTTTCCTATGCGAAGGGACAATCTATTTACTTTCATGTTATTTACTTTTCATGTTGAGTTAACTTCACATTTCAACCTCAATTATTCTCTAGTTGGCAAGCATCATGTGGTGGGGAAAGATCCAAACATATATATCCAGTCAAATATATTTGATCATGATTTATTATTGTTGACAATTATCTCTATGATAAATGAGTTGGGAGGCGAAACATTAAGCCCCTATCTTTCTCTGTGTTTGATGGATGTCGTTTCTTATAAAAATATGCTTTGAGTACTAGTAATCATAGAAGACTATATGATGATTGAGTATGTGGAGCTCTTACTTAGACTTTGTTGAGAATAAGTTGAATTGCAATTGTTTGGTGACTAAGAACATAGGTTGTTAAGTTTCAAGAGAATTCATTATTTGAACCATGACATGTGAATTGATTGCTCTATCATGATGATTTTTATGAGAAAATGTTGCTGGTTATGATGCTAGAAAATTGACTGAAATTATCAATGATCAAACTTATATATATTATGCTAGCATTCACACTTCATAAATTAGTTCTTTTATCATTTACCTACTCGTGGACGAGTAGGAATTAAGCTTGGGGATACTGATACGTCTCCAACGTATCGATACTTTATGAAGTATTCATGCCATATTCACCTATGTTTAAAATACTTTTATATGGTTTTGATGCACTTTATATGATTTATTTAGAACTAACCCGGACTGACGCTGTTTTCAGCAGAACTACCGTGGTGTTGTTTTTATGCAGAAAATGAAAGTTCTCGGAATTGCCCGAAACTTTTTGGTGATTTTTTCTGGACCAAATAAGCAATATTGGAGTGAAGAACCACCGTAGAAGACCCACGAGGTGGGCACAACCCACCAGGGCGCGCCAGAGGGCCCAGGCGTGCCCTGGTGTATCGTGCCCTCCTCGTGGCCCATCTTGGCGTGAAACCAACGCCCAAAAATCCTATAAATATAGAAACCATCAGAAATAACCCTAGACGAGAAGTTCCGCCACCACAACTCTCTGTATTGACAAAAAACCAATCTGGAGACATCCAGTACCCTGCAGGAGAGGGGAATCCATCTCTGGTGGCCATCTTCATCATCCCGGCGGAGGCCATGACGAGGAGGGAGTAGTCCACCCTCGGGGCTGAGGGTATCTACCAGTAGCTATGTGTTCAATCTCTCTCTCTTGTGTTCTTGAGATTTCACAATCTTGATGTATCACGGGCTTTGTTAATATAGTCGGATCATATGATGTTATTCACTAGCTATCATGTTGTGATGAATTGAATCTTTCTCTTTGAGATATCGTTATGGTGGATTAAATATTGGATTTGAGAACACTTGATATATGTGTTGCATATGGATACCCGTGGTGACAATGGGGTGTTCTATTGATTCACTTGATATATGTTTTGGTACTCAACTTGCCGATTCCCGAGGTGACATTGGGGTAATTTATGCATATGGGATGATACATGTTCTTGTCCTACTTTCTCCGGTAGAAATCTTGGGGCACTCTTTGAGGTTCTTTGAGTTGGATTGAGTATTATGAATCTAAAATTGTTTGATGCATATCGTATAATTAACTCATGGATACATGTGGTGGCATTGGAGTATCTAGGTGACATTAGAGTTGGTTGATGCGTATCTTATGGTGTTATTCTAGTACGAACTCTTGAATAGATCGATCGAAAAGGATAACTTTAAGGTGGATTCGTGCCCTACAAACAATTTCTTCTTATGTTCTCCGCTAGATAAGAACTTTGGAGTGCTTCTTCGTTACACGTTGACGGATGGGTATGTGATCCAATTATATTAGCATTGTTGAGAGATTGCACTAGCGAAAGTACGGACCCTAGGCCTTGTTTTCAAGCATTGCAATATCATTTGTGCTCACTTTTGTTACTTGCTACCTTGCTGTTTTTATATTTTCAGATTACAAAAACCTATATCTACCATCCATATTGCACTTGTATCACCATCTCTTCGCCGAACTAGTGCACCTATACAATTTGCCATTGTATTCGGTGTGTTGGGGACACAAGAGATTTCTTGCATTTGATTGCAGGGTTGTTTGAGAGAGACCATCTTCATCCTACACCTCCCACGGATTGATAAACCTTAGGTCATCCACTTGAGGAAAAATTGCTACTGTCCTACAAAACTCTGCGCTTGGAGGCCCAATAAAGTCTACAAGAATAAAGTTGCGTAGTAGACATCAGTGTCAACAATCATAGATGACTAAATGATAGTTGAGTATGTGGGTTTGCTAGAATGAAAGCTCTTATATAGAATCTTCTCCTGAATATGATGAATTATGATTATCTCCATGAGTAAAGGCACCGTTTGTTGGTTGTCAATAAGGTTTATGCTTCATACTTCGATAATTGTGAATAGATCTTTGCTTGTTTATGGGAAGTTATATGATGATATGCTTGATGCTATAATGATATTCATGATGCTCTCATGTCCGTATTCTGTTTTTATCGACACCTATCTCTCAAATTATGTGGTCATCACTCTCGAGTTCGGCTTTCGCTCGAGGACAATAGAGGTCTAAGCTTGGGGGAGTTGATACATCCATTCTGCATCATGTTTTCTTATTCATATTTGCGTTATTCTTATCCATTATTCCCTGTTATTATACAATTCTTATGCTCCTTCTCTTTGAATATGCAAGGTACATCACAAAGAGGGAATTATCTGGAAACTAGAATTCTGGACCAGAAAACCGAGAAAAAGGTAGAAAAATCACTAGTCTCCAAATGACCTGAAACTTCACGAGGATTTTTTACTGAATATATAAGAATTTCTGGGCCGAGAATATACCAGAGGGGGGCCACCAGCCAGGCACAAGCCAACAGGGCGCGACCCCCCCCCCCCCAGGCCGTGCCCTAATGGCTTGTGGGGCCCTGGCTGGCCTCCCGACGCCCCTCTTCTCCTATATGGTGTGTTTTACCCTAGAAAAAATCATAAGCAACCTTTCGGGACGAAGCGCCGCCGTCTCGAGGCGGAAACTTGGACAGAGGCCCTTTTGCACTCCGGCAGTCAGATTCTGTCGGGGAAATCCCTCTCCGGGAGGGGATGATCGAAGCCATCGTCATCACCAACGCTTCCTCCTTTGTGGGAGGACCAATCCTCATAAACATCTTCACTAGCACAATCTCATCTCCAACCCTAGTTCATCTCTTGTATTCAATCTTTGTCCCAAAACTTCAGATTGGTACCCGTGGGTTACTAGTTGTGTTGATTACATCTTGTAGTTGATGCTTGTTGGATTACTTGGTGGAAGAAATTATTTTCAGATCCTTAATTATTATTATTGCACCTGTGATCTTGAACATGTTGATGAGGTGTGAGTAGTTACTATTGTTCTTGAGGACATGGGAGAAGTCTGGTAATAAGTAATCATGTGAAGTTGGTATTCGTTCGATATTTTGATGATATGTATGTTGTTACTTCTCTTAGTGGTGTCATGTGAACGTCGACTACATGACACTTCACCATGCTATGGTCCCAAGGGAAGTCATTGTGGAGTAACAAGTAGATGATGGGTTGCTAGAGTGACAGAAGCTTAAACCCTAGTTTATGCGTTGCTTCATAAGGGGCTGATTTGGATCCACATGTTTCATGCTATGGTTAGATTTATCTTAGTTCTTCTTTCGTAGTTGCGGATGCTTGCGAGAGGGGGTAATCATAAGTAGGTTGTTACTTCAAGTAAGAACAGCACCTTAGCACCGGTCCACCCACATATCAAATTATCAAAGTAGCGAACGCGAATCAACTCAACATGATGAACATGACTAGACAGAAATTCCCATGTGTCCTCGGGAGCGCTTGCTTAATATACGAGTACTTTTAGGCATGTACTTTGCTACAAAAAGGATTGGGTTTCCTTCCTGCGCTTTTGTTATTATCGTTACTTATTACTTGTTACAAGTTATCTTGCTACAAAACTATCTACTATCGCTACTTACAACACTTGCAGAGAATCACTACTAGGAGAAACCCTACTAGTAGCGCTTGAAAAACCTATAGTAGTAGCGCTGGGTCCAGCGCTACTGCTAAGGCGCTATAGCTAAGTTGTAGCAGTAGCGCTGGTTGGTGCAGCGCTACTGCTAAGTATGGTTATCTGTAGCGCTGCGTTGACCAACGCTACTGCTAACTATCTGTAGCGCTACAGAAAGGATAGCGTTGCTGCTAGATGCCCTCTAGCGCTGCTGCTAGTATTCCTGCTTTCACAGATTCATACCCCCTCTATGTATTTGTGATGTATTTATACAGGCTCTATACAGTAGTTTCATCAGATCACAATAAACATACACTATTCTCATCATATCATACACATACAGTAGTCTCGTCATACCATCATCATCATCATTCAACACAAATATCATCACATCTCGAAAATAGCGATACACAAGTCATGTCATGTCTCGAATAAGTGCAACTGCATGGTCATGGCACACACACAAGTTTCATCATCTCTATCTAAAACATGATGTAGAAGAGAAGAGCGATCAGCATGAGCAAGACCGCGACTATGTAGTACTTGAGGCACCGACGGTTCCGCCCCCGCTCTTGCCGGAGCGTCCACCTCAAGTAACTACTTTCCGCTTCGGCTCTGCTGTCGAACCCTCTGTGGCTAGCACCCGGGTACTTGTCCACCTAGGCCTGAGCGTATGGCCAGTGGTCGTAGACTCCTGGAACCCTCCCAACGAACACGGCGTAGCAGTCCTTCGCCATCTCTGATCTATGTACCTGCATCGTCAGTTGATGAACTGAACGATAATATGCAACATAATGTACTTAAGAAAACAAAGAGGCATAATTAGCAAAATACAAGCAACCTATAGTAAACATAAATGACGAAGTTCCTCATACCCAAACTAATTAACTTGAGCAATCTACGCTAGTTCAGGACCACGGTTTAATTACATCACATAGTTTCGTCTGGACGCTAGTGACACATATATTGTCAACGGCAATCAGTCCTCCATGTCGGCGGTCCAATCTTCATAGTCAGGGAGGAAGCACGCGAGCTTCTTGAAAGGCTTCAGGTCCAGACGCTGAGCGATTAGCAGTGCTCGGACATCATCCCGCGTGATTGGCCCATGGTAGAACATCCCTGTTGGTTCAAGGACCTGCTTCATGATCACTTGGGCAAGTTCACACTGTACGTGATAAAACTCAGCTCGGATTCGATGATCCGGTGTCTTTCCTATGCTTGTGGCCCAGTTGACAATCTCGGCATCGTTGGTAGTAGCTGACATGCGAAGGCGTTGATTATCCCTTCTGAACTCGAGCAGGTGATGCATGAGGTAGAATCCATCATCCTTACTGATGTGCGGTTGCTGGATGCAGCAGAAGTCGGTCTTATGGCTGAAAACCAGCCCGTTCTTCATGTACTTTTTCACCTTGATATATCCACCAGACAGGCTGAAGGTTAACAGGGCACTATCGAGAACACTCTTTATGTGCTTGTAATCCTTTTTCTTGATGTTCTTCGATGAGTCCAAGTATATAGCATGGGAGTATTCTGGGTACAGAACGATGAGGACGGCGCCCCCCCCCCCCCGCTGCGCAAATTAAGTACACCTCAAATTAGCCTCCATGCTTGCAAAGGAATGATTAACACTTACGAAAGGATATGCGCGGATGACTTACGTGGGATGATAAGGCAGGAGAATCGCTTCCTTGTCCTTATTAGCGATCATGAAGCCGCCGATGTACTTGCTCGCATAGTCACGGTGCTCTTTGCAGACATCCAAGAAGCTCTTGTGCATATGGTACGGGTCCGCGACGCAGATATATTTTATGTTCTCGATCCTGATGATGTAGGTGAGATACAGCGCATACATGCGGATGAACTAGAAATCCAGCTTGGTCATGTGGAACATTTCATAGATGTAGTCAAATCGCAGGATGAACTTATCCGTGGGCCATCCCTCGACGTACAACTTCCCACCCGGCACCTGAGCCGCGTAAAGCGGGTAACCTGGTTTTTCCGAGATGAGAAGGCTTTTCTCTCTGGCCAGCACATCATCATGACGTCTCCTTAGATCATTGTTCAGTATGTCCTCTAGCGCTTTCTGAGGAAGGATCGGGTGGCCAGCGACATGGAAACGCTCCGCACCTATGACGGGTATTCTGTCTACCTCCCGGGGCTTCAGAGGCGGCTAGCTACTTGAAGCAGCTCTGGTGCCTTTAGGGCCTTTCCTCTCCGGTCTCCTCCTTTGCTTCTTGGTGGGTGGCGGTAGTGAGCCCACCATACCTTCCCTAACCACCACCCCCAGTGTCGTTGGGCTAATCAGTGGACGGCCCTCGGGTTGTTGCTGGGTAGAGGCGGCATCTGGAGGCGTCTCCTGCGAGGATCGCTTGAAGAGAGGCTTTTTGCATTCCGCCTTAGGACGTTCCGGCTCCGGCAAATCAGGCAGCATCAAGTCATCATCTCCACGCTCATAGACTGAGTCTTCGTCGTCCTGAGCCATCAATCCTCCATCATCATAGCCGGTATTGAAATACTTGTCTGGGTCATCATCATCCTCCTCCATGTCATCATCAGCATTTGCTTCTTCGACAACGGGGGCGACGTCATCTGGCATTAATAGGCTCTCCCTCGCGTCGTCCGCTATCACCCACCACGACAGGTGCAGGTAATTTGGTAGGTAGGGTGGTGTTCATACCTTCTTGAGAAGCTGTCGTTGGTGTGATACTGGGCGCCTCGACACGAAGAAGAGTCTTCGGCCAAGGCAAGAACCAGCTCTTGCATGCGCCAATCCGTTGAGGGGTCTCCTCGTCATCGACTGGTACCAGAGGAGGCAAATCCTCGAAGCCAGCTAAGACACTGGCCACGTTAACCTTGAAGACGCCATCGGGCATCTCTCGGTTGTGGAACATGTGGTCCTTCGGCTTCACGATCGTTGCCTTTCCCACGGCCACCTTCTGGCCCTTGATATCGTACAGTAGGGTGCACGGGGTATCGTTGGCCTACGAAGACATGTCTGCGACGTCAAACATCCGAAAGGCAACTGAAACGGAAGACTATATAGACATGCTGGTGAAAAGGGTATGACACGTAATTACCATTAGGGCGTCGAGCTCAGCCATAGACGAAGGCCCGCCGAGTAGGGCAGAGATGGAGGACGGGCTGCTATGAACAGGAGCGGGAGCATCTGCGGTGGCGTGAGCAGGTGCTGGTGGTGCGATGTTCACCGAATTGCTCCCGACGTAGCTGGGAAGGGGAAAGTCCGCTGGCCCTTTATCTGGATTTTTCTTCGTCCATTCAAAAAATGCCGGAAGCAAGCTGGAAATGGAAGATGTGAAGTCAGCCGTGACGCCAGCTACCGCTGCACTGACCCTTGCATCAACTATCTGTTTCAACTCTGCTTTGGTCTCAGCTTTGGACTTACTGATCGCAAGCGCGACCTTCTGGTCGATGGTCTGTTGAGTAAGCAACTTTCTCTTCCTTCTTTCCTCTAGCTCCTCGCGGTAGCACGTCTTCCACGAGGCGCCATCTCCGACGCCGTGCACACGTCCATAGGACGGCGGTGTGTCCTCCGGGACCTTTTTCAGTATGTTTAGGGCCCGGTTGAAATGGGTGTCCCACTTGGGCCTCGCCGACGACTGTGACGACTCGTCGCTTTCGGCTGCCTTTTGGTGCTGCTCTTTCTGCAAAAGGAACGTGGATGGTTTACTAATAATGTGACAAAACTTTTAGTCGAATTGATTGGAAGCTAATATGATAATGTGGTAATATAACAATTACCAGAAGTCTCATGAACTCCCTCGTGTTCGGGTCCGTGTAAAAGGTCTTCTTGACGCGGTCCCACTTGTACCGGGCCCCGATCCAGTCACGCTCCAGCGGGTCGGTGAACTCCGCCAAGGGGTCTGGGATTCCGTGACTTTCATGTTCGGCGTCCTCCTTGGCCCATACATGCCTCTTCCCCTCGTAACCACGGCTTCCGAGGCGGTGGGGAGGCGTGTTCCTGGCCTGGAACGCCTTCATTTTCTCTGACTTTTTCTTGGTTTCATCTTTAGCACAAGTCTCCTTGAATTTTTCAAAGTCCTCTTTTGTAAGTGTCGGATTGTCAGCATGAATCTTGGACCACGGTTCATTCTTATCAATCGCTTTTTTCACCCGAACTTTCCAGGTGGACAAGTCGTTGGTGAACGTCACCATCGCCTTGTTGTTTATCTTTGTCATGGCGTCGTCGACCCACGGTTCTTTGCTTTCTGTGCGGCCGGGGAACAGGAACCTATTGTGCAACTTCTTTAGGAGCATGTGCTCCATATGTGGTATCTTCTTCAACTTCTCGTCGTTGATGTTGGCGGTTTACCTGAGGATGCATCCTAGTTGATTGCCCCAGCACAAGCGCGCTTCATTCGGCGCCGTTGGCTCTAATTTCTTGGGGTGCATCTCCGTGACCACAATTTGTCCGATCCCGAGCTTGTTTGGTCTTCGTGACCTCTTCTGCTTCGGTGCTTTACCGGCTACGACAGCATCGTTGCCGGTCTCGGGGGTGGTGTCGGTGCCGGTGCCAGTGTTAGTGCCGGTGTCGGCGTCGGTGTCGAGGTTGGTGCCACTGCCGCCACCATGCACCCCCATCTGGTGTTCGTCCAGGTAATCAAAATAGTGATTTGCTGCCTCGATGGGGTCTTCTTCGAGGTGAGCAGAACCCCCGGCTGAGGCGTGGCTAGACATGTTTCCTATTCAACAATTGTAAATAAAAGATATAATGAAGAGAAAAAAGGGGCCTATATTTGGTCGGAATGTTGATTCATTCCCCTTCCGGCAAATCCCGGGCACTCCATATGTCCTAGTTTCTAGCACAAGTCATGCCGAAAATCACGGAAATTTTCGGCATGACCTTTGCTAAAAAGTGGACATATGGAGCGCCTGAAATTTGCCGGAACGGAAATGAATCAACATTCCGGCAAAACATAGGCCACTCGGACATTCCGGCAAAACATCAATGACATATATCATATAACAAATGAACATATATCATATGTCATATAGCAACAATGAACAACAATGAACATGTATCATACTACATTCCTAAAAAGTGGAATATGCAAATGAACATATAGCAACAATGAACATCAATGACATATATCATATAACAATGAACATCAATTGTGTTTTTTGTCCTAACTAATTTTTTGTCCTAGCTATTTTTTTGTCCTAGCTAACCAAGCAACAATGAACATCAATGAAAACTAAATGCTACTGTTTTTTGCCCAAGCAAATTTCCTAAAAAAAATTCCCTAGCTAATTTCCTTTTTTTTTTGCCTTAGCTAAAGAGAGAGGAGGGCAGGGGAGAGGAGAGCGAGAGGCTTACAGCGGCGAGGTCTAGGGCGGGCAGGGAAAAGGGCGGCGGCGGCGGTGAGGTCGAGGGCGGGCTCGGGCGGCCGGCGGCGAGGTCGAGGGCGGGCAGGGGAGAGGGCGGCGGTGGCGTGTATCGTGAGGTCGAGGGACGCCTCGGGCAGTGGCGACAGAGGAGAGGGGGGAGAGGGGGGAGAGAGTGGAGAGGGCGGCGGCGGCGTGAGTTCGAGGGCGGCCTCGGACAGCGGCAACAGAGGAGAGGGGGAGAGAGGGGAGAGGGTGGCGGCGGCGGCGGTGACGTCGAGGGCGGCGGCGGTGAGGTCGACGGCGTGCTCGGGGGAGAGGTGAGAGGGCGGCGGCCGGCGTCGAGGTCGAGGGCGGGCAGGGCAACGGCGGCGACAGAGGTGGAGAGGGGGGGAAAAGGACTTGGCGAAATTTTGATCCCGCACGGCGGGGGGTTAACTAAAAATAGCAGTAGCGCTGGATTAGGACCGAGCGCTATAGCTAACTTAGCTATAGCGCTGGGTCCTAATCCAGCGCTACTGCTAGATATTCCAATTTTTAGGTTTTTTTAATTCTTAAATACACATCGTAGTAGTGCTGGATTAGGATCCAGTGCTATAGCTAAGTTAGCTATAGCGCTGGTTCCAATCCAGCGCTACTGCTATGTTTCTTTTCTTTTTATTATTTTCCTTTTCTAGTTTTTAGTTTTCTTTTCTTATTATTATTTTCCTTTCCTTTTCTGTTTACTTTTCTTTTTATTTTGTATTGCTTTCTCCCTTTTGTTTTTGTTTTTTGTTTTTCTCCCGACGGCCTCGCACGCAGTCGACGAGAGCGCGAATATAACCGGAATCATGTGGTGGTAATTGAAGGGGATACGATGTATACATCATTTGACTGATAACGGTTACTTAAGTGCGTACACAAAATAGATACATATATATAAATGATGGTTTCTCAGCTGCGTCGACGACGTTTCACATTGAGCTTCTTCCCTTTCTTGTTTGTTGCCGAATAATTGAGCCCCTCCTTGTGACTTTTCCGGAACCATGGAGTACGATCTTTCTTACGTAATGTAGTATTGATTCTTCTTTTCACGTATGCTTCATCGTCATTGTCATCTTCCCTCATCGGGTTGCCGTATTGGTCGTAGTTTTCCTCGTTGGCGACTCCATCCATTCCAACGATGCTCCTTTTGCCTCTCCTCACGACAACACGGCTGGGATTGGTCGGGTCGGTTATGAAGAAGCATTGTGTCACGTGCTTAGCGTGTACCCATGGCTCAGTTTTGGCGATGACGTTAACGTTCACGGTTGCGCTCTTCGCGTCGGGTATAGACATGGTAGTGAAATACTTGTTTTCTCTTACGACGTCCTTAGCGCATCTGACACGGAACATCGTCGCATCGTGCATTCTAGCATAGTCAAGCTCCCAGATCTCTTCGACCCTTCCGTAGAATCTTTCAGTTGTGCCGTTGGCGTCGGTCACGCATTCAATCGTCAACCCGGAGTTTTGGTAATCACTGTCCATGTCTTTGGTCTCCGTGTAGAACGTGTACCCGTTGATATCGTATGACTGATAGGTCGCGAGTTTGGGCGCGGGGCCATGTGCTAAGGCGTGTATGAGCAATCCGTCTGAACTGCCCTCTTCCGGGGGATTTTCAAGAACTTGCTCTTTGAACCAACGCAAGAAAGTGGCGTTGTGCTCTACAGTAACTTCGTCGTCCATCTTGAGCATCCCCTTATCACGGTACTTATTTGTGATGGTTTCTTTGTGCCGTGCCACATAATCATCTACCACATCTAGGTGTTGTAGCACTACTAAGTTAGCCCTGTCAAAGTCGTTCCGTCGATCCGAGTAGTCCACGTGCAATTCCCTCCGGCCGTTGTTGTGACCTTCTCCTCCGAGCCTCCCATCGTGCTTCTTGACGGGCAAACCAACAACAGGGTCTCCGACGCCTATATAATTCTCGCAAAAGGAGATGCACTCATGCGTCAGATACCCCTGGACGATGCTCCCATCGGGACGAGACATGTTACGAACGAATCCTTTGATGACCCCATTCATCCTCTCGAACGGCATCATGCTGTGAAGGAATGTCGGCCCGAGGTCGATGATGTCGTCCACGATGTGGACACACAGATGCACCATGACGTCAAAGAACGTGGGAGGGAAGTACATCTCAAGCTCACATAGTATGACAACGATCTCTTCATGTAGCCTTTGGAGCTGCTTCACACTTATGGACTTTCGAGAGATAACGTCGAAGAAGTTGCAGAGACCAGTAAGCGTGTGACGGACGTGCTTGTCCATTATCCCTCTAATGGCAACCGGGAGTATCTGCATCATCATCACGTGACAGTCATGAGACTTCATCCCGCTGAACCTTTTCTTCTTGGGGTCTAGAAATCTGCTTATCTTCCCACAGTAACCGGAACTGACTTTGATTCCCATAAGGCACTTGATGAATTGATCGATCTCCTTCGCACTTAAGGTGAAGCAAGAAGCGGGGCAATAATTCTCCTTCTTCTTGTTGACTTTTCTGCCCCTTTCCCCCTCCTCCGTCTCTGTCTCCGTCTCCTCTGTCGACTTTTTACGGTGGAGATCTTTCCTGATCTTCAAATCTTCCAAGTCTTTCCTTGCCTTCGGCCCATCCTTGGTCTTCTCCGGCATGTTCATCAGTGTGCCAAGCAAGCTCTCGAGGATATTCTTCGTGATATGCATTTGATCAAGGCAATGAGGCGTGTCGTGATTGGGCCAGTACTCCAAGTCTCAGAAAACAGACCTCGTTTTCCATACCTTCAGTAGCGGCTCTGGCGCCTTTTTCATCATTCCCGGCGCGGGGCACTGTTCCCAGTTTTTCAACAGCTCGTTGATTTCGGCGCCGCTCCTCTTACGTGGAGGTCCTCGATGCTCAGCCAACCCATTGAATAGATCTCCACGCTTTCTCCACGTGTCATCCTTCTCGAGCCATCTACGATGCCCCATGTACGCGATTTTCCCGGACCCGCCATCTTTCGTTGACGTAAGCTGCTGAGACGTTGTATCATCCATGCACCTCGTGCATCCACAGTATCCGTGGCACTCCTGGCCTGAGGTGTACCCGTAACCGAGATAGTCGTGCACCGTCGTCATCAGCACGGCTCTCATATAGAAATACTCTCCTTTGCTGGCGTCCCATGTCCATGCCGGTGTTTTCCATAACATGTCTAGCTCCTCTTTCAGAAGCCCCATATACAGGTTAATATTATTTCCCGGTTGTTTCGGCCCTTGAATCAGCGTGCTCATGTGTATGTACTCTGTCTTCATGCACTTCCATGGGGGGAGGTTGTACATCCATACAAAGACGGGCCATGTGTTGTGGTTGGTGTTTTGGTTTCCAAACGGATTCATGCCATCGGTACTCGCACCAAGCACGATGTTCCTTGGATCTTCTGCAGCAAATCCATATACGGTGTTGAATGCTCTCCACTGGCTACCATCTACGAGGTGTCTCAGCTTCGGATCATCTCCATCGTCGGGCTTCTTCCTCTCCGCGTGCCAGCGCATGAGCTTTGCTTCCTTAGGATCTATGAAATACCGCTGTAGACGGGGAGTGATCGGAAAGTACCATACAACTTTTTGAGGAGCTTTCTTTCCTGCCTTCTTGTATCGAGAAGCATTGCACACTGGACAGCTGGTTTTTTCCGCGTGCTCCCCCCGATAAATGATGCAATCGTTGATGCATGCGTGGTACCTAATGTGCGGCAAATCAAAAGGGCAAACGATTTTCTTGGCCTCATCGACACTAGTAGGACACATGTTCCCCGCAGGAAGAACTTTATTATGTAGATACTTCAAATGCTCATCGAGGCTTTTGTCTGTCCATTTGTTTTTGGCCTTCGTCTTTAGAAGTTCGAGCGTGAAACTCAAGCGGCTCACCTCAGGATCGCAACCGTCATACAATGGAGTCTTCGAGTCTACTTCAAGTTGCGCCAGCTTGGCCTCCTCTCTAGAAGTAGCTCTCTCGCTAGTCGTACTCTTGCGAAGGAGGTCTCGAACATGAGGGTCCTGCACGACTGCACTTAGTAGCGTCGAAGACTACGGCGTGACCGCCGCCTCTTCTCCGCCATGTCCGGACTCTTCTTCGCCGTGTCCGGAATCTTCTCCACCGCCGTCATTTAATTCTTCCCCGCGGCCATGTCCGGCGCCATCGTCTTCGTGTCGATCGGTCATCTCTTCGTCTAGCCCCATGTCGTTATTCCCTGCCATGTGGACGTCCTCATCATCATCATCTTCACTTATCCACCGAGTATAGCCATCCATGAAACCATTCATCAGCAGGTGCGCCTTCAACCTGCCACGATCAAAAGGGTCCAAAAGGACTCCTTCTTTGCATCTTGTACACGGACATCTAATCCTAGTCCGATTATTTGCATGCATGTCCTGTTGGGGAACGGAGCATGAATTTCAAAAAATTTCCTACGATCACGCAAGATCTATCCATGGAGATGCATCGCTATGAGAGGGGAGAGTGTGTCTACGTACCCTCGTAGACCGTTTAGCGGAAGCGTCTCACAACGCGGTTGATGTAGTCGAACAATCCTTCGAGCTCCACCGATCGAGTACCGAACGTACGGCACCTCCGAGTTCTACACACGTGCAGCTCGGTGACGTTCCTCGCCTTCTTGATCCAGCAAGACGTCGAGGTAGTAGATGAGTTCCGCCAGGACGACGGCGTGGCGACGGTGACGGTGAAGTGATTCCGGCAGGGCTTCGCCTAAGCTCTCCGAAAATATGACCGAGGTGGAAAACGGAGATCGGGGCACCGCACACGGCTATGCGACAATTGTGTGTCTCCAAGGGGTGCCCCTCCTCCGTATATAAAGGAGGGAGAGGGGAGGAGGCTGACCCTAGGGGCTGCGCCAAGAGAGGGGAGTCCTCCTAGGACTCCTAGTCCTAGTAGGATTCGGCCCCCCTCTTGTTCCTTCTCATGGAGGGGAAAAGGGGGAAGGAGAGGGAGAAGGAAAGGGGGGCTGCGCCCCCTTCCCCTTGTCCAATTCGGACTGCCCATGGGGGGGGCGCGCGCCATCCCTTGTGGGCTGCCCTCTCTCTCCCCTATGGCCCATGTTGGCCCATCACTTTCCCCGGGGGGTTCCGGTAACCTCCCGGTACTCCAATAAATATCCGGAACTTCCCGGAACCATTCTGATGTCCGAATACCACCTTCCAATATATGAATCTTTACCTCTCGGACATTCCGAGACTCCTCGTCATGTCTGTGATCTCATCCGGGAGTCCGAACAACATTCGGTCACCAATCACATAACTCATATAATACTATATCGTCATCGAACCTTAAGTGTGCGGACCCTACGGGTTCGGGAATGATGTAGACATGACCGAGACAACTCTCTGGTCAATAACCAACAGCGGGACCTGGATGCTCATATTGGTTTCTACATATTCCACGAAGATCTTTATCGGTGAACCTCATATGACAACATACGTTGTTCCCTTTTGTCCGGCGGTATGTTACTTGCCCGAGATTCGATCGTCGGTATCTAATACCTAGTTCAATCTCGTTACCGGCAAGTCTCTTTACTCGTTCCGTAATACATCATCTTGTAACTAACTCTTTAGTCACGGTGCTTGCAAGGCTTCTGTGATGCTGTATTACCGAGAGGGCCCAGAGATACCTCTCCGATAGTCGGAGTGACAAATCCCAATCTCGATCCATGCCAACTCAACAAACACTTTCGGAGATACCTGTAGTGCACCTTTATAATCACCCAGTTACATTGTGACGTTTGATACACCCAAACTATTCCTATGGTATCCGGGAGTTGCATGATCTCATGGTCAGAGGAACGTGTATTTGACATAGTGAAAGCAATAGCAATAAACTGAACGATCATTTGCTATGCTAACGGTTGGATCAAGTCCATCACATCATTCTCCTAATGATGTGATCCCGTTATCAAATGACAACTCATGTCCATGGTCAGGAAATCTTGATCATCTTTTGATCAACGAGCTAGTCTAGTAGAGGCTTACTAGGGACTCAGTATTTGTCTATTATCCACACATGTATTAAGTTTCCAGTTAATACAATTCTAGCATGAATAATAAACCATTATCATGAACGGAGAAATATGATAATAAACACTTTATTAATTGCCTCTAGGGCATATTTCCAACAGTCTCCCACTTGCACTAGAGTCAATAATCTAGTTTACATCTCCATGTAATTAACATCCAATCAGTTCTAGGGCTGATCATGTTTTGCTTGTGAGAGAGGTTTTAGTCAACGGGTCTGCAATATTCAGATCCGTGTGTTCTTGGCAAATCTCTATGTCATATGTAGATGCTGCTACCACACTCTGCTTGGAGCTACTCCAAAAATGACTGTCCCATTTTACGTATCCGGTCTGAGACTCATAGTCTTCCGGATCGGTGTTTAAAGCTTGCATAGACGTAACCCTTTACGACGAACTCTTTATCACCTCTATTACCGAGAAATTCTTCCTTAGTCCTTTTTAGGTACTTCAGGATATTCTTGACCGCTGTCCAGTGATCTACTCCTGGATCACTTTGGTACCTTCCCACCAAGCTAATAGCGAGGCATACATCAGGTCTAGTACACAGCATGGCATACAAAATAGAGCCTATGGCTGAGGCATAGGGGATGACACTCATCTTCTCTTTGTCTTCTGCCGTGGTCGGGCTTTGAGTCTTACTCAATCTCACACCTTGCAATACAGGCAAGAACCCTTTCTTTGACTGATCCATTTTGAACTTCTTCAAAATCTTGTCAAGGTATGTGCTTAGTGAAAGTCCTATGAGGCGTCTCAATCTATCTCTATAGATTTTGATGCCTAACATGTAAAACAACCTTTACCTAGATTTTCAAGTCTTACTCCACTTCACACCAGGCAAGAACTCATTTCTTTGACTTGATCCTATTTTGAACTTCTTCAAAAAACTCATCAAGATGTGTGAACTTTTATCAGGCGTTTTGATCTATCTCCATAGATCTCGATGCCCAATCTGGGATAACTCAAAAACAGGTTTTTATTGAAAACCTACTTTCAATTCTTTATGCTTTCCAGAAATTCTACATCATTTCCAATCAACAATATGTCATCCACATATACTATTAGAAATGCTATAGAGCTCCCACTCACTTTCTTGTAAATACAAGTTTCTCCATAAACTTGTATAAACCCAAACGCTTTGATCACTTCATCAAAGCGAGTATTCCAGCTCCGAGATGCTTGCACCAGTCCATAGATGGATCGCTGGAGCTTGCATATTTTGTTAGCGCCTTTAGGATCGACAAAACCTTCCGGCTGTATCATATACAATTTTTCCTTAAGGAATCCGTAAAGGAATGCCGTTTTGACGTCCATTTGCCAGATTTCATAATCATAAAACGCGGCAATTGCTAACACAATTCTGACAGACTTTAGCATCGCTACGGGTGAGAAAGTCTCATCGTAGTCAACTCCTTGAACTTGGTGATAAACTTTAGCAACAAGTCGAGCTTTATAGACGGTGATATTACCATCAGCATCCATCTTCTTCTTAAAGATCCATTTATTTTCAATAGCTCGCCGTTCATCGGGCAAGTCTACCAAAGTCCACACTTTGTTCTCATACATGGATCCAATCTCGGATTTCATGGCCTCAAGCCATTTGTCGGAATCCGGGCTTGCCATCGCTTCTTCATAGTTCGAAGGTTCATCGTTGTCTAGCAACATGTCCTCCAAGACTGGATTTCCGTACCACTCTGGTGCGGAACGTGTCCTGGTTGACCTTCGAAGTTCAGTAACAACTTGATCCGAAGTTTCATGATCATCATCATTAACTTCTTCTCTGGTCTGTGTCGATGTCACAGAAATTTCTTTCTGTGGCGTACTACTATCCAGAGGAGGTACAATTACCTCATCAAGTTCTACTTTCCTCCCACTCACTTCTCTAGAAAGGATCCATTCTTTAGCAACGAAAACTTTGCCTTCGGATCTGTGGTAGAAGGTGTACCCAACGGTCTCTTTTGGGTATCCTATGAAGACGCACTTATCCGCTTTGGGTTCGCGCTTATCTGGCTGAAGCCTTTTGACATAAGCATCGCATCCCCAAACTTTCAGAAACGACATCTTAGGTTTCTTGAAAACCACAGTTCATACGGTGTCATCTCAACGGATTTAGATGGTGCCCTTGTTTAAAGTGAATGCAGCTGTCTCTAATGCATAACCCCAAAATGATAGTGGCAAATCGGTAAGAGACATCATAGAACGCACCATATCTAATAGAGTACGATTACGACGTTCGGACACACCATTACGCTGTGGTGTTCCATGTGGCGTGAGCTGTGAAACAATTCCACATTGTCTTAAGTGATTTCCAAACTCGTAACTCAAATATTCTCCTCCACGATCAGATCGTAAGAACTTTATTTTCTTGTTACGATGGTTCTCTACTTCACTCTGAAATTCTTTGAACTTTTCAAATGTTTCAGATTTATGCTTCATCAAGTAGACATAACCATATCTACTCAAATCATCAGTGAACGTGAGAACATAACGATATCCACCGCGCGCCTCAACACTCATCGGACCGCATACATCGGTATGTATTATTTCCAATAAGTTGGTTGCTCACTCCACGGAGTTTTAGTCATCTTGCCAGTAAGGCACGGTTCACATGTCTCAAATGATTCATAATCAAGAGATTCCAAAAACCCATCTGCATGGAGTTTCTCCATGTGTTTAACACTGATATGACCTAAGCGGCAGTGCCACAAATATGTGGTACTATCATTATCTTTTGGCATTCGTGTTATGAACATATGTATTACTACGATCAAGATTCAATAAACCTTTCATTTTAAGTGCATGATCATCAATGATATTATCCAAATAAATAGAATAACAATTATTCTCTGAAATTGAATAACCGTCTTGCAATAAACACTATCAGATATAATGTTCATGCTTAACGTAAGCACCAAATAACAATTATTTAGGTTCATCACTAATCCTGAAGGTAGAGAGAGCGTGGCGATGGTGATCACATCAACCTTGGAGACACTTCCAATGCACATCGTCACCTCGTTCTTAGCTAGCCCTCGTTTATTCCGAAGCTCCATGTTTCAAGTTGTAAGCAACTGAACAAGTATCAAATACCCAGGTGCTCCTACAAGTACTAGTAAGGTACATATCAATAACATGTATATCAAATATCTTTGTTGACATTGCCAGTCTTATTATCTGCCAGTTACTTTGGGGAAGTTCCGCTCCCTATGACATTTCCCTTTACAATGGGAGCACTAAGTCTCGGGTTTGGTTCAGCCTTGGGTTTCTTCACGTGAGCGGCAACTGTTTTACCGTTCTTCTTGAAGTTCCCTTTTCTTTCCCTTGCCCTTCTTGAAACTAGTGGTCTTATTAACCATTAACACTTGATGCTCCCTTTTTTTGATTTCTACATCCGCAGATTGTAGCATCGCGAATAGCTTAAGGATCTTCTATCCCTTGCATGTTTATAGTTCATCACGAAGATTCAGTAGCTTAGTGATAGTGACTAGAGAACTCTATCAATCACCACTTTATTCGGAAGTCTAACTCCCACTTGATTCAAGTGTTTGAAGTACTCAGACATTCTGAGTACATGCTCACTAACGGAGTTGTTCTCCTCCATCTTGTAGCTATAGAACTTGTCGAAGGTGTCATACCTCTCGACCCGGGTGTGAGCTTGAAAAACAAATTTTCAGCTCTTGGAACATCTCATATGCTCCGTGTTGCTCAAAACATATTTGGAGCTCCGGTTCTAAGCCGTAAAGTATGGCGCACTGAACTATCGAGTAGTCATCTTTTCTTGTCTGCCAGACGTTCATAACGTCCTCAGACGAAGCCGTAGGGGTATTTCACTGAGCGGTGCATTAAGGACATAAGCCTTCTGTGCAGCAGTGAGGACAATCCTCAGATCACGGACCTAGTCCGCATAGTTGCTTCCATCAACTTTCAACTTCGTTTTCTCTAGGAACATAATAAAAACAGGGGAACTACAGCGCGGTCTATTGATCTACAACATAAATTTGCTAAGACAAGTAAGACTATGTTCATGACAATTGAAGTTCAATTAATCAAATTACTTAAGAACTCCCACTTAGATTAACATCCCTCAAGTTGTCTAAGTGTAACATGATCCACATCAACTAAACCACGTCCGATCATCACGTGAGGTGGATTAGTTATCAATGGTGAACATCTTTCATGTTGATCATATCTACTATATGACTCATGTTCGACCTTTCGGTCTCTTGTATTCCGAGGCCATGTCTGTACATGCTAGGCTCGTCAAGTTTAACCCAAGTATTCTACGTGTGTAAAACTGGCTTACACCCGTTGTATGCGAACGAAAGAATCCATCACACCCGATCATCACGTGGTGCTTAGAAGCGTCGAACCTTCGCAACGGTGCATACTAGGGGAGAACACTTATCTTGAAATTTAGTGAAGGGATCATCTTATAATGCTACCGTCGTCCTAAGCAAAATAAGTTGCATAAAAGGATTAACATCACATGCAATTCAATATATATGTGACATGATATGGCCATCATCGTCTTGTGCTATTGATCTCCATCAGCAAAGCACCGTCATGATCTCCATCGTCACCGGGTTGACACCTTGATCTCCATCGTAGCGTCGTGACACCTTGATCTCCATCGTAGCGTCGTGGTCGTCTCGCCGGCTATTGCTACTACTACTACTGCTAACTTATAGCGGTAAAGTAAAGCAATTACATAGCGTTGGCATTGCATACAATAAAGAGACAACCATAAGGCTCCTGCCGGTTGCCTGATAACTTTACAAAACATGATCATCTCATACAACAACTTATATCACATCATGTCTTGGCCATATCACATCACCAGCATACCCTGCAAAAACAAGTTAGATGTCCTCTACTTTGTTGTTGCAAGTTTTACGTGGCTGCTACGGGTTAGCAAGAACCGTTCTTACCTACGCAAAACCACAACGTGGTGTAGTGATTGCTTTTTGATCTTCTAAAAGAACCCTCTTCATTGAAACCGATTCAACTAAAGTGAGAGAGACAGACACCCGCCAGTCACCTTTATGCAACGAGTGCACGTAGCGGTGAAACCTGTCTCGCGTAAGCGTACGCGTAATGTCGGTCTGGGCCGCTTCATCTCACAATACCGCCAAATCAAGTAACAACTAGTAACGGCAAGCAATATGTATACACCCACGCCCACAACTCACTTGTGTTCTACTCGTGCAAATCACATCTACGCATAGACCTGGCTCGGATGCCACTGTTGGGGAACGGAGCATGAATTTCAAAAAAATTCCTACGCTCACGCAAGATCTATCCATGGAGATGCATCGCTATGAGAGGGGAGAGTGTGTCTACATACCCTCATAGACCATTTACCGGAAGCGTCTCACAACGCGGTTGATGTAGTCGAACAATTCTTCGAGCTCCACCGATCGAGTACCGAACGTACGGCACCTCCGAGTTCTACACACGTGCAGCTCGGTGACGTTCCTCGCCTTCTTGATCCAGCAAGACATCAAGGTAGTAGATGAGTTCCGTCAGCACGCCGGCGTGGCGACGGTGACAGTGAAGTGATTCCGGCAGGGCTTCGCCTAAGCTCTCCGAAAATATGACCGAGGTGGAAAACGGAGATCGGGGCACCGCACACGGCTATGGGACAATTGTGTGTCTCCAAGGGGTGCCCCTCCTCCGTATATAAAGGAGGGAGAGGGGAGGAGGCTGGCCCTAGGGGCTGCGCCAAGAGAGGGGAGTCCTACTAGGACTCCTAGTCCTAGTAGGATTCGGCCCCCCCTCTTGTTCCTTCTCATGGAGGGGAAAAGGGGGAAGGAGAGGGAGAAGGAAAGGGGGGCTACGCCCCCTTCCCCTTGTCCAATTCGGACTGCCCATGGGGGGGGGGGGGGCGTGCCATCCCTTGTGGGCTGCCCTCTCTCTCCCCTATGGCCCATGTTGGCCCATCACTTTCCCCGGGGGGTTCCGGTAACCTCCCGGTAGTCCGATAAATATCCGGAACTTCCCGGAACCATTCCGATGTCCGAATACCACCTTCCAATATATGAATCTTTACCTCTCGGACATTCCGAGACTCCTCGTCATGTCCGTGATCTCATCCGGGACTCCGAACAACATTCGGTCACCAATCACATAACTCATATAATACTATATCGTCATTGAACCTTAAGTGTGCGGACCCTACGGGTTCGGGAATGATGTAGACATGACCGAGACAACTCTCTGGTCAATAACCAAGAGCGGGACCTGGATGCTCATATTGGTTCCTACATATTCCACGAAGATCTTTATCGGTGAACCTCATATGACAACTTACGTTGTTCCCTTTTGTCCGGTGGTATGTTACTTGCCCGAGATTCGATCGTCGGTATCTAATACCTAGTTCAATCTCGTTACCGGCAAGTCTCTTTACTCGTTCCATAATACATCATCTTGTAACTAACTCTTTAGTCACGGTGCTTGCAAGGCTTCTGTGATGCTGTATTACTGAGAGGGCCCAGAGATACCTCTCCGATAGTCGGAGTGACAAATCCCAATCTCGATCCATGCCAACTCAACAAACACTTTCGGAGATACCTGTAGTGCACCTTTATAATCACCCAGTTACGTTGTGATGGTTGATACACCCAAAGTATTCCTACGGTATCCGGGAGTTGCATGATCTCATGGTCAGAGGAACGTGTATTTGACATAGTGAAAGAATAGCAATAAACTGAACGATCATTTGCTATGCTAACGGTTGGGTCAAGTCCATCACATCATTCTCCTAATGATGTGATCCCGTTATCAAATGACAACTCATGTCCATGGTCAGGAAATCTTGACCATCTTTTGATCAACGAGCTAGTCTAGTAGAGGCTTACTAGGGACTCAGTATTTGTCTATTATCCACACATGTATTAAGTTTCCAGTCAATACAATTCTAGCATGAATAATAAACCATTATCATGAACGGAGAAATATGATAATAAACACTTTATTAATTGCCTCTAGGGCATATTTCCAACATGTCCATCACCGCGGATTGCATGTATCGCTCCACCTTCCATCCACTCACCTTCATGACCGACTGCATGCACGGTATAACAAGCAAAAGGGTTATAAACAAAATGCATGCATGCATCAAAGTCATATAAAAATTTGGCATGACCTTGCCTAAAAATAGGACATATCGAGTTTGCTCGAAATTCACCGAAACGGAAATAAATCGACATTTCGGCAAAACATAAGCAACTCGGGGGCATGTCACTCGCACAAATCTCTCCATATCCCAAACACACATATTCCCATTCTTGAAATGAACAACTTTTTACTCACCTATCTCCCGAGAGAGACCGATCGACTGGATGAGGCCTTTCGCTACCTATAGGGATCGAAAGTGTGGATGGCTAAATAGCTAGCTAGATCTAGTTGTTGGGGAGGAGAGATGACTCTAGGTAACTAATGGAGAGGGAGAGAGATGAGCTAGCTAGATCTATATCTAATGGAATGGAGGGAGAGCCAAATAAATGAGGTAGGGGGGCATTTATGGAGCTAGCTAGAGATGAGAAGGCCATTTATGGAGGAGAGTTATGGTGGAGGGGGGCATTAATGGGGAGAGAAGAGAGGTAGGAGGAAGAGAGAAGAAGGGCAACAATGGTGAGGGGAGAGGGGAAAGGAGGGAGAGAGAGGGCAAAGGGGGCGGAGGAGGGGGAGGGGGGGTGAAAAGGTGGCACCAGCCACGAATAGCAGTAGCGCTGTTTTTCAGAAAGCGCTACTGCTATGTTAGTTAGTAGTAGCGCTTTGCAGAAAAAGCGCTACTATTAGGTGCGGCCCATTAGCAGTAGCGGTTCCACGAAAAAAACCGCTACTACTAAAATCTTAGTAGTAGCGCTGTATTCTGGACAACGCTGCTACTACCAACAGTGTCGGTGGGCTCGTCGGGTCCCGCTTAGCAGTAGCGCTCTTTTTGTTTCCAGTGCTACTGCTAAGTCTTTACTTGTAGCGCTGCCGAAATCCATCGCTACTGGTAATTACCAGCAGCGCCTGTTACTTTCCAGCGCTACTGATAGTGTCTTGCCTATAAGGTTTCTCCTAGTAGTGAATACCTTGCTGAAAACCGCTTGTCATTTCCTTCTGCTCCTCGCTGGGTTCGACACTCTTACTTATCGAAAGGACTACGATTGATCCCCTATACTTGTGGGTCATCATGAACTAGTAGTAAACATGGACAACACACTACACATCAACAGTATGAACTATCAGTTAGTATGAACTAATAGTAACACATGCACACATGGATGATCTAGTTCAAGACAACAGTACCAAATCCGTCGAAGCTTGCACACTAGTGGATGATGTTGTTCAACACTTGCACACTAGCATACCACACATCTAAGCATACTACCAATCCATCCATGAACATCTAAGCAAGCAATCACGGAAACAACCCTTAGAATGCTTCAAATCTATCCCAACTAGCTACTGCAACATCACAGCCGAACATATCAGAAGATCTAACCCCACCACATCGCCAGATCTAGCTACAACTAGTAGAGGGGAGGGGCCATTGAATTTACAGACGCCATCGGAGGAGCCGTAGAGGAGGTGCGGCATGAAATACAAGAGGAGGAGTATATCCGCCGCCGTAGCCAACCGGTCGCCGGAGTAGTTGTGCCGCTTACCTCGTCGTCGAAGTGGATCCAGGCCGGAGTGAAAGCTTGAGGGGGGGTAATTGTGGCGGGAGTTTTGGCACACCAGTCACCCTGGCTATATAGGGCGACCGTGAATCGGTGGGTGGTGACGCGAATTCGTCCCGCTGCTTTTTCGCAGACGTGCCATTGCTCCTGCCATATCCATGCCCGTAGCTGCGGAGCGCGGTGTTCCCCTCCCCTGCATCGCCCCTGCCTGGCTCTCTAGAAACTGTCGATTCGGCCGTTCCAAGTGGGCCTGGCTAAGCACTGCTGAGGGTAATGCAGGTCAGGCAACGTACGCCCTAAAATTTTATGCGGGCCAGGCAACCAAATAGGCTCATTTCTTCCCCCACGGGCCTGGCTGAGGGTAATGCAGGTAGCCAAATACGCCCTAAAAGACCGCATGTCCTCGCTAAATTGTGTTCAAACGTACACCATGCAGTGCGTTGCCAGGTGCTAGTACGTCCCTTCTGGAGAAAAGAGTGCTACTACCTCTGTTCGGGTTTATTAAGCTCCTTTATATTTTAAATCCATGTTTAACCATATATTTGACCAAAATTATATAAATTATATGCTATACAGTATACAGTTAGATTTGTATTTGAAAGAGGTTTTTTAAGGTATAATTTTTGTGATATATAGTTTATATTATATTAGTTAAATTCATGTTCAAACTTCGGCTGAAAATAAAAGGGGTCTAATAAACCCGGACGGAGGAAGTAGTACGTACGAGGACGAGTACGTAGGTCGATCCCAAATTTCCAATCGATCGATGGTTTATACCAAGAACTTGCCTGCTCCCAGCCCTAGTCTCATCGAAGATGCCGCCGCTAGGGACGACGTGGCCATGGAGGAGCCTATCTATCACGGCTTCTGGTCATGGAAAGAAAGGTTCGTCATCTGGCGTCTCCCCGAAAACTGTCAGAGATTAAAAGTCGCGGAATTGGACGCTAATCAGTGTAGCAGGTGCATTTATTGAATTCATGCTTCAACCAACTCATACAAAAGTCTAAACTAACTGAGAGAGGCGGTCAATATATTTCAATACTCCCCCTCCCGTCTAGACATATTTAGTCCTTATACGTGGGATCCATGTAGGCCACAGAATCCTTTTGTTTTAATATTGTGTTGACAGGGTCTTGAACTTAAGACCTCTTGGCTAGTGATAGTGTCCTGGACTAGGGTGTATTCACGACGTCATCTCCCGATAAGTGCGTCGAGCCGAGGACCCCCATGATGGTTTACTAATGGACCACTTTGGGCAGCCCATGATGCATACAAGGGAGATTCCACAAGACTTGACGCACAAGATAATGACCCTTCCAAATCCTAGACCTCCGATACAGAGGCCAGGCTAGTCAATAGACAATTGAATCTCATATTCATAAAAACAATCTCGTGGTAGACACCTGTATTATGTACTATCCCCCATATCAATAAGCAGGACATAGGGTATTATCTCTTCGAGAGAGCCCGAACCTGGGTTAAATTCTGTGTTCCTGTTACCATCGCTTCAAAACGCCAGTCTTAGGGACCCCTTGTTGGGGAACGTTGCGTGGCAATAATTTTTTTTCCTACGAAACACCCAAGATCTATTCTATGGAGATGCTAGCAACTAGAGCGAAAGGTTTCTACATACCCCTATAGACCGAAAGCATTAACGATCTAGAGATCGTGGTTGGCATAGTCATACTCGCGTCGCATTCCAATCTGATCCAATCACCGCACGTGCGGCACCTCCGAGTTTAGCACACATCCGTCTTGGTGACATCTCCTCCTCCTTGATCCAGCAAGAGAGGGGGAGGAGGTAGATGAGATCTAATCCAACACGATGGCGTGGTGGTGGTGGTGGCAGCGGAATTCCGACAGGGCTTCGCCAAACGCGTACCGGAGAAACGTGGGAGGAGTTGGGAGAGCCAATGGGCAAGGGTGAACGGGTGGCTTCCCCATGCACCCCCTTCTATATATAGTCTAGGGGGAAGGGGAGGGCATCCAAAACACTCCTAGGGCCGGCCACAAGGGAGAAATCCCTTTAAACATGAAGATAACATCTTAACTCTAGATTCGACCCTTTAAATTTAGAGATTAGATCTTATCTCTAGATTTAAACGACGTGTGCTTTGGGGAATGGTGCGGACAACCCATGTGGGTTGTAGGCCCACCCCTCGGTCCATGTGGGCCATTCCCGGGTCGTTGGGTCCCGGTGAAACCCCCAGAACCTTCTAGAACCTTCCTGATACTCTAACAAAAAATTCCCGAACTTTTCCGGAACCCTGAATATGACTTCTCATATATAAATCTTTACCTATGGACCATTTCGGAGATCCTCGTGATGTCCCGGATCCCATACGGGACTCTGAACTACTTTCGGAATTTCTAGTATTAATATCTCAACATTACCCTAGCGCTATCAAACGTTAAGCATGCGACCCTAAGGGTTCGAGAATCATGTAGACATGACCGAGACACCTCTCCGATAAATAACCAATAGCGGGACCTGGGTTTCTATATTGGTTCTTACATATTTCATGAAGATCTTTATTTGGCAAACCACGATGTCAAGGATTCAGTCAATCCCGTATGCAGTTCCCTTTGTCCATCGATATGTTACTTGCCCGAGACTCGATCGTCGGTATCTCCATACCTAGTTCAATCTCGTTACCAGCAAGTCTCTTTACTCGTTCCATAATACAAGATCACATGAATAAATCATTAGTCACATTACTGGAAAGCTTCTTGTGATGTTGTATTACCGAGAGGGCCCAGAGATAGCTCTCCGTCATACAGAGTGACAAAACCCAGTCTCGATCCATGCCAACCCAACAGACACCTTCGGAGATACCTGTAGAGCACCTTCATGATCACCCAGTTACGAAGTGACGTTTGATAGCACAAAAGGTATTCCTTCGGTATCCGGGAATTGCATGATCCCATGGTCGTAGGAACAGATACTTGACATGAAGAAAGTTAAGTGATACGATCACATGCCAAGCTTATGGTTGGGGCTTGTCCATCACATCATTCTCCTAATGATGTGATCCCATTATCAAATGACAACTCATATCGATGGTTAGGAAATCTTAACCATCTTTGATCAACGAGCTAGTCTAGTAGAGGCTTACTAGGGACATGGTGTTGTCTATGTATCCACACATGTATCTGAGTTTCCGGTCAATACAATTCTGGCATGGATAATAGAATATTATCATGAACAAGGAAATACGATAATAACCTATTTATTATTACCTCTAGGGCATATTTCCAACAATCTCCCACTTGCACTAGAGTCAATAATCTAGCTTACATTGTATGTATCTAACACCCATAGAGTTTTGGTGTTGATCATGTTTTGCTCGTGAGAGAGGTTTAGTCAATGGGTCTGCAACATTCAGATCTGTATGTACTTTGCAAATGTCTATGACTTCCTCCTTGATGTTATCGTGGATGGAGTTGAAATGTCGCTTTATATGCTTGGTCTTCTTGTGAAACATGGGATCCTTGGAAATGGCAATGACACCAGTGTTGTCACAAAAGAGAGTCGTCGGATCCAGTGCGCTAGGCAGAACTCCTAGATCCTTCATGAACTGCTTCATCCAGACTCCTTCATGTGCTGCTTCCGAAGTAGCTATATATTCCGACTCACATGTAGATGCTGCTACCACGCTTTGCTTGGAGCTACTCCTGCTGACTGCTCCACCATTTAGAATAAATATGTATCTGGATTGAGACTTAGAGTCATCCGGATCAGTGTGAAAGCTAGCATCAACGTAACCCTGTATGACGAGCTCTTGATCACCTCCATATACGAGAAACATTTCCTTAGTCCTCTTCAGGTACTTAAGTATATTTTTGACCGATGTCTAGCGTTCCACTCCTGGATCACTTTGAAACCTTCTAGCAATACTTATGGCAAGGCACACATCCGGTCTTGTGCATATCATCTTAAACATGATAGAGCCTATGGCCGAGGCACAGGGGACGACCCTCATCTTTTCTCTATCTTCTATTGTTGTCGGGCATTGAGTCTTACTCAACTTCACACCTTGCAAAATAGGCAAGAACCCCTTCTTGGACTGATCCATTTTGAACTTCTTCAAAATTTTATCAAGGTATGTGCTATGTGAAAGTCCTATTAAGCGTCTTGATCTATCTCTATATTTCTTGTTGCCTAATATATAAGCAGCTTCTCCGAGGTCTTTCATTGAAAAACTCTTGTTCAAATACTCCTTCACACTTTCCAAAAGTTATATATTATTTCCAATCAACAATATGCCATCCACATACAATATTAGAAATGCTATAGAGCTCCCACTCACTTTCTTGTAAATACAAGCTTCTCCATAAACTTGTATGAACCCAAAAGCTTTGATCACCTCTTCAAAGCAAAGATCCCAACTCCGGGACGCTTGCACCAGCCCATAAATGGATCGCTAGAGCTTGCATACTTTTCAGCGTTTTTAGGATCGACAAAACCTCCCGGTTAAATCATATACAACTCTTCATTAAGGAAACCATTAAGGAACGTTGTTTTGACATCCTTCTGCCATATTTCATAATCAAAAAATGTAGCTATTGCTAACATAATCCTGACGGACTTAAGCATCGCCACGGGTGTGAAAGTCTCATCATAGTCAACTCCTTGAACTTGTGAAAACCCTTTTTCAACAAGTCGAGTTTTATAGACGGTGACATTACCATCTGCGTTCGTCTTTTTCTTAAAGATCCATTTGTTCTGAATGGCCTTAAGATCATCGGGAAGTCCTCCAAAGTCCATACTTGGTTTTCATACATGGATCCTATCTCGGATTTCTTGGCCTCTAGCCATTTGTCGAAATCCGGACCCACCATCGCTTCCTCATAGTTCGTAAATTCACCGTTGTTTAACAACATGACGTCCAAGACAGGATTACTGTCGGGGATATTACCCCGCGGTATAACCCGGCCTAAAGTATGACCCGGCCGGGACTTGGCGACTCACTGGTGACCCGGCCGAGCTTGGCGGTTCATTGGTGACCCGGCAGGCGGGTCAGTCGAACGACAAGACCCAACGGCCCAGAGGGCGGCTCATGGGAGGGCCGACTCATGTTATGGTGGGCCGGCTCACTGAAAAGGCTTAAGGAAAGGAAAGACTCCCTCACAAAGAAAACAAGACCCGGATTAGGATTCAAGAGAGACTAGTCCTAATTCTACTCCCAGTAGGACTCTACATGTAAACCTACCCCTTCAACCTATATAAGGAGGGGTAAGGCACCTCAAGAGGGACAAGCTCAAGTCATTAGAGATAGACAGATTAGAGGCTCTCGAGATTAGAGGTAGCAACTCCGCACCCTTGTAATCGAGATCGTCATCATCATCAATATAGACACAAAGCAGGACGTAGGATTTTACCTCCATCGGAGGGGCCGAACCTGGGTAAACTCGTGTCTTTTGTCCCGACCAACCTCTCTCAAGCCGCCATCTAGTTGTGATGGCCTCACACCTAAGTTCTCTCATGAGGACATCTTGCCATGACAAAACCACGACAGTTGGCGCCCACTGTGGGGCCTGCGCACGGTGGTGTTGTGTTTTTGGAGGGATCTCTTTTAGGGATCGAAAAGCTCGCGATTGGCCGTATAAAAAAAGCTGGTGCGGAAGGATCTATGTCGACTTGGAGTTTATCAGTGAACATGAAAAAATTTCAACAGCAGCATAAATCAGATCATAGTCAAAAGGTAACCTCTATGGGCGACAGCACGTGTGTGAAAAATCAGATCAGATGTTTAGTGCTACTTCTACATATCGATCTGGCCAAACCGCCGCGAGGAAGGAGATCATGAACTGCTTGTACGCAAGTTTCCAACTAGAGCAAATTAATTCCCAACGCAATCAGGAGTGCGTGTCCCGTTCGTGCGTCCAGGTGTCCCGTGGGGATTCCTTTTCAATCCAAATAGGTCAAGTCACGGGCGTACTAAAATTGCTCTTACTTGCACAATCTATGGGTCCGTTCAATCCATCAATTCGAGGACAGAAGGATTTTTGCTGCAGTCGAGACCGACAGGGATTCGTTCAATTGCGTGAGAAAACAATCGGGTCAACGCGTTAGTCTGGACGTCGTTGAAGCTCTTTTTTCCACTGGACGTGGCGTTTTAAGTCCCAAGAAGTTTTTCACCTGGGCTGCTGCTGTGTTCGCGGCCGCTGCTAGTTCCAAGAAAAAAAATACTTGCCATTGCAGCGGCTCGCGCATGGACTATTGCTATTTTCTCCGCGTCAACACATAAGGGCATCAATTGCCGAGTACTTCACGAGTAGCCAAGGAATTAACTAGTACAGTACTACTAGTTAGCATACGGGTTTCGATCCCCAATTGCTCCGATGGCTACCTAAGAAATTAGCAGGCGCGGCGCCAGCCTCCGTCGCCTCGCGTCCGAGCCGTCGCGGCCTCGCTGCGCCCCGCCTCCCTCGCCTCTCCGCAGCTACGGCCTCGCCTTGCTTCCGCTTCTGCCGCGGGCCTCCGCCTCCAAGCTGCCCTGGCCGAGCGGCCACCGCAGCTTCACCCTGCCGCTGTGGCCCGCCCCCGCCGGAACAGGCATCGAGCCGGCCGCCGCTGTGGTCGCCGCTCCCGCCGCGTGCCCCTCCCGCGTGTCGCGCCTGCGCCCCTACGGCGCGCCTGAAAACCGTCGTTGTGGCCATGTGCCTCACCGCTGTGGCCCTGCTCCCGTCGTCGCCTTGCCAACGCCGTGGCTTGCCTCGCCCCGCTGCCGCCGTGACTCGCTACGCCCAGCCGCACCTGCCGCTACGCTCCTGACTCTATGCCCGTCCACTCGCCGCTGCGTCGTGGCTCCGCCCCCTTGCCTCGGCTTCGCCCCGCTGCTGTGCCGTGGCCGCTCCCTCGCCTCAACCTCGACCCGCCGCTGCGCCGTGGCTGCTACCCCTCACACCCGTCGAAGGAGGGGAAGTGGGAGGCCAGTTGGATGGATAAAAGGTTGGGGCCGCTTAGGAAAAGTGTAAAAAAAGAGTCAAAGAGCTTTTTTCGTCAGGATTGCGTTCGTGATGAGATGAGATTATCATCAGGTGAAATTATTCATGCGAACTTATTATATCAAGAGTTTTTGTACTTTGACATGTACAAATTTACGCGCAGGTTAAATTATAAATGGAAGGCCGCTCGGGCGTCCACAGTGTGTTGGAAAATCCAACGAACGAGCGAGCCGCCCAACAGACGTGCGCAAGACGCCGTCACCACGGTCCAATCTACATCAACACACAATGCCATGTCTGCTCGCTCGAGCCATCCGACAGATGTGCGTGAGCCACCGCCCTCGCGGTCCGGTCTACAATAACACGCCGGCATCGTGACTGCTCCCTTGAGCCGCCCAACGGACGCGCTCAAACCGCCGTCCCTGTGGTTCGATCTACCCCATTACGCCGGTGCCACATCTGCTTGCTCAAACTGCCAACAGATGCGCGTGAGCCGCCATCCCCGCCGTTCAATCTATATCAACACGCGGCCGACTCATTCGTCCGCGCCCGCGGCTGACTCGCCTGTCTGTGCAGCGTCCGACTATCTCGTCCGTGCCGGCTTCAAACGCCGCGGTCGACCCCCGCATCTACACCAACACACCGGAGCTGCGTTCGTTCGCACAAGCTGCTCAGCGAGCGCGCGCAAGTCGCCGCCTCTGCGGACAGTCTACTACAAAAATTCTGGAGCAAATAACAATATATTAATCAGCTTCTGCTCGCATCAGATGGCTCAATGGACAGGCGCACAAGTCGCCGCCACTGCGGTTTGGTTAACTTCAACAACCAGCCGGGTCGAACCATCGGCCGTGTTAGTGACAAAACTCATATGGGATCATTTATAACCCGCCATATCAACCTTCCGTTGGTTCATATTGCGTTATCAACGCCAAGGACATACAATGAGTGTCGCGAAGATCATCAACTTGCCACACGCTTTTGGCTTCAATAAATTTCAGTTATCAACCATATGCCGGCTTATGCCACGGCCTAGTGTGAAGAATCTCAAGCCAACTCCTCGAGTTGTCTTAAGACTCGGGGGCTACACAGACATGACTCGGCATATTCAACCGGGCTCAAATATTCTAGAACCCCGGGTCATTGCAGGGAAGATAACCCGGTCCCGGGGGCTGCTGCCTTATTGGCGGAAGATTTAAAGTCGCCCAAGAGGACGAGCCGCCATGATGCGCTCTTCAAACATGGGTGCCCTCCTTTATTGGCGGAAGATTTAAAGTCACCCAAGAGGACGAGCCGCCATGATGCGATGTTCAAACATGGGTGCCCTGCTTTATTGGTGAAAAATTAAAAGTCGCCCAAGAGAACGAGCCGCCATGATGCGACCGTTCAAACATGGGTGCCCTGATTTATTGGATCATCATATTATGGTCAATGGAATAAAACCGGCTTATCTGGACCTCAGATGTTTTGCAGTAGTAGCATTGTCTCCTGTATATCCTATGTCCGAGCTTTTCCATGTTCCTAGGTCACTTGGGGGCTCCCAACTCAATGAGTTTAACTTTCATACCCTCTTGACCGGCTTCCATGACGTATATGGGTTAAACCTGCCCGTTTGCAACTTGCTACTCCGCCAGGTGACCCGCCATACTCTTGACAGTCAATCTTTTAACAAGACCCTGAACTTGTCAAAGTTAAAACGGCGGCTTATGTCACGAGAGAGCCGGCTTACAGAGAGCTAGGATAAACTCACCTGTCCGATGTAGTCTCTCCGCTATGTGGCCTGTTCGTACTCTTAACAGTCAATCTTTTTTAAGACCCTGAACTAGTTAAGGTTAAAACGACGGATTTATGTCACGTGAGAGCCGGCTTACGGGATTAAAGGCGTTCATGCCAAGCTTCTTTGAAGCAAAAACCTTGAGTTTTTCAAAAAAAAAGAACAAGAGTTGATCTCTTTTGGTTGTGCTTTCAAGGCCGACTTACAAATATTTGAGATACACATGTATATATTCTCTGTTAGTTGTTTTTATCATCATACATTGCATCATCATTGCATCATCTTACCATGCATCATATATGCATGGATATCCTGGTTTATATTGCAGGAACCGGTTTTCAAACCGGGTTACATATTCCAATCCTTAATAGCCAACATGGCTGGATTTTCATTATGGTTGTTATAACCAGTATTGAATAATTGAGGTTTTCAAACCGAGTTATATTATTCAAATCTTAAATAGCCAACATGGCTGGATTTTCATTATGGTTGTCATAACCAGTATTGGATGATTGAGGTTTTCAAAGCCCCTTCAGAGTAATGGCTATTATTCCTTCGTCCAAAAAATACCAGCTTACAGCAAGGAGCATGGTTCAACATTGATATGCAAGGCTTTAAGCAACATCATCTAGACAGTGGATAGGATTTTATTCTGCAATGGAAGGAATAGTCCCAAATCGTTGCAGGCATACGACCGGTACTTGGGGGCTACATTATTCAAGTCCAATTTATATCAAGTATGCAAGTCCCATGTCGCTGCAAGCATGCACCACGACACTTGGGGGCTAATGCAAGTTGTTTTTCATATCATTACATTGTCAATAGACCCTGTTATCTCAAGGAGATGAGCCGGCCTTTCTATCTTTTTCTAAGTCCCAGCCCCGTATTGTCTTACTGAGCCGGCCCTTGGGGGCTACACATTGCTCCTCAAGTCCATATGATCAGATCTACAAAAAGTTCCTGCTCATTATTGCATAATGATCCGGCCCTTGGGGGCTACACTGGCTGAAGTTTTATGAGCATAAGACATTTACAAGTCCCAGGTTGCTGCAGGCAAGACAACCCGGCACTTGGGGGCTACACAATCAAAGATATTATTGAAAAGCACCAAGTCATCATGGATAACTCAGAGCTTGGGGGCTACAGGTAATATGGATAAAAAAAATAGAAGAACACTTTCAAGATGTCAATTGTGAGCGAGACGGGTTTCATTTCTTCATGGAGCTGAAGCGTTGAAAGACCAGCTCAACATCACACGGATTTCTTTATTCCCAATAATTTTATTAAGTCAGCTGGAGTCCAGTTGTTTGACCCGACGTCACCAGCAATCATGACCCAGTATTATCAAAAGATCATAACCCGGCAGAGTCCATATAAGCAACCCGGCTTCACAAGTTGAAAGTGGTTTAACAATGGACGATTTTCTATTCCCAATCAAAGCAATAGGAAGCCGGCTCAACTTCATATGATTTTCTTATCTCCAATATTTTCATTGAAGCCAAAGCATTGGAGGATGACTCAACAACATATGGGTGTTTTATTCCCAATATTTTGCAAAGGACACGGACCTGCAAGATGATTGTGAAGACGGTTCGTTAATATGAAGAAGAAACCCGGATTTTCAAGGAGCCACTTCATTAAGCCGGCCAATGGAGCAAGCCGGTCCCTTAACATATTTGTTATTATTATTTTAGGAGCTTACCATGAATAAATTCAAGCTAACCTGGGGGCAAATGTCGGGGATATTACCCCGCGGTATAACCCGGCCTAAAGTATGACCCGGTCGGGACTTGGCGACTAATTGGTGACCCGGCCGAGCTTGGCGGTTCATTGGTGACCCGGCAGGCGGGTCAGTCGAACGACAAGACCCAACGGCCCAGAGGGCGGCTGATGGGAGGGCCGACTCATGTTATGGTGGGTCGGCTCACAGAAAAGGCTCAAGGAAAGGAAAGACTCCCTCACAAAGGAAACAAGACCCAGTTTAGGATTCAAGAGAGACTAGTCCTAATCCTACTCCCAGTAGGACTCTAAATGTAAACCTACCCCTTCAACCTATATAAGGAGGGGTAAGGCACCCCAAGAGGGACAAGCTCAAGTCATTAGAGATAGACAGATTAGAGGCTCTCGAGATTAGAGGTAGCAACTCCGCACGCTTGTAATCGAGATCGTCATCATCATCAATATAGACACAAAGCATGACGTAGGCTTTTACCTCCATTGGAGGGGCCGAACCTGGGTAAACTAGTGTCTTTTGTCCCGACAAACCCCTCTCAAGCCGCCACCTAGCTATGATGGCCTCACACCTAAGTTCTCTCACGAGGACATCTTGCCGTGACAAAACCACGACAATTACCGTACCACTCAGGAGCAGTACATGTCCTTGTCGACCTACGAAGCTCGGTAGTAACTTGATCCGAAGCTTCATGATCACCATCATTAGCTTCCTCTTCAACTGGTGTAGGCGTCATAGAAATATCTTTCTGTGTTGCAGTACTCTCAAATTGAAGTGAAGGTTCAATAACCTCATCAAGTTCTACCTTCCTCCCACTCAAATCCTTCTCTAGAAAGGATCCATTCTTGGAAACAAAGACCTTGCCTTCGGATCTGAGATAGAAGGTATACCCAATTGTTTCCTTAGGGTATCCTATGAAGACACACTTCTCTATTTTGGGTTCGAGCTTATCAGGCCGAAGCCTCTTGACATAAGCGTCGCAACCCCAAATTTTAAGAAACGACAGCTTAGGTTTCTTGCCAAACCATAATTCAGACGGTGTCGTCTCAATAGATTTAGATGGTGCCCTATTTAAAGTGAGTGCAACTATCTCTAATGCATAACCCAAAACGATAGATGCAAATCGGTAAGAGACATCATAAAACGCATCATATCCAATAGAGTACGATTACAACGGTCGGACACACCATTACGCTATGGTATTCTAGGTGGCGTGAGCTGTGAAACAATTCCACATTGTTTTAAATGCATACCAAACTCGTAATTCAGATATTCTCCACCACGATCAGATCGTAGAAAGTTGATCTTCTTGTTATTATGATTCTCAACTTCACTCTGAAATTGCTTGAACTTTTCAAACGTTTCAGACTTGTGTTTCATTAAATAAATATACCCATATCTACTAAAATCATCAGTGAAGGTAAGGAAATAACGATATCCACTATGCGCTTCAACACTCATTGGACCACAGATATCACTATGTATGATTTCCAACAAGTCAGTTGCCAGTTCCATTGTTTCAGAAAACGGGGTTTTCGTCATCTTGCCCATGAGGCATGGTTCACATGTTTCAAATGATTCGTAATCAAGTGATTCCAAAAGTCCATCAGCATGGAGCTTCTTCATGCGCTTTACACCAATATGACCTAAGCGGCAATGCCACAAGTATGTGGTACTATCATCATTAACTTTGCATCTTTTGGCATCAATATTATGATTATGTGTATCACTACGATCGAGATTCAATAAGAATAAACCATTCACATTGGGTGCATGAACATAAAATATATTACTCATATAAATAGAACAACCATTATTCTCTGAGTTAAATGAATAACTGTCTCGCAATAAACAGGATCCAGATATAATGTTCATGCTCAATGCAGGCACCAACTAACAATTATTTAGGTTTAAAACTAATCCCGAAGGTAATCGAAGAGCGAGCGTGCCGACGGCAATCACATCAACCTTGGAACCATTTCCGACACGCACCGTGACCTCGTCCTTAGCCAGTCTCTGTTTATTCTGCAGCTTCTGTTTCAAGTTACAAATATTAGCAACTGAACCGGTATCAAATACACAGGTGCTACTACGAGCACTGGTGAGGTACACATCAATAACATGTATATCAAATATACCTTTGTTGACATTGCCATCCTTGTTATCTTCCATGTACTTGGAGCAGTTCCAGTTCCAATGGCCAGTTCCCTTGCAATAGGAGCACTCAGTCTTAGGTTTGGGTCCAGCCTTGGGTTTCTTCACGGGATCGGCAATTGGCTTGCCATTCTTCTTGGATTTTCCCCTTCTTTCCATTGCCTTTCTTGAAACTAGTGGTTTTCTTAACCAACACTTGATGCACCTTCTTGATTTCTTCTTCCGCGGCCTTAAGCATCGCGAGTAGCTCAAAAATCGTCTTATCCATACCTTGCATGCTATAGTTCATCACAAAGATCTTTTAGCTAGGTGGACGTGACTGGAGAACTCTGTCAATAACCGTCAGGAGGAACCTCAACTCCCAACTAATTCAAGTGATTGTAGTACCTAGACATTCCGAGTATATGCTCACTGACAGAGCTATTTCCTCCATCTTGCAAGCAAATAACTTATCGGAGGTCTCATACGTCTCAATACGTGCATGGGCTTAAAATACGAATTTCATCTCCTGGAACATCTCATATGCTCCATGACGTTCACGACATCTTTGTAGACCCAGTGCTAAGCCATAAATCATGGCGCACTGAACTATCGAGTAGTCATCAGAACGTGCCTGCTATACGTTCACAACATCCACAAACGATGCTGGAGGGGGTGGCACATCGACCGGTGCTTCAAGGACATAAGCCTTTTGTGCAGCCGTGAGGATAATCCTCAGATTACGGACCCAGTACGTATAGTTGCTTCCATCGTCTTTCAACTTAGCTTTCTGTGGGAACACATTAAAATTCAGAGGAACTACTGCGCGAGCCATTGATCTACAACATAATTTGCAAAGACAACTTTAGACTATGTTCATGATAATAAGTTCAATTAATCAAATTACTAATGAACTCCCACTTAAGTCAACATCCCTCAGGTTTTCTAAGTGTTACATGATCCAAATCCACCAACCCAAGTCCGATCATCACGTGGGATGAGGTGGTTTCAATGGTGAACATCTCCATGTTGATCATATCTACAATATGACTCATGTTCGACCTTTCAGATTTCCGTGTTCCGAGGCCATGTCTGTAGATGCTAGGCTCGTCAAGTTAACCCAAGTTGTCTTCATGTGCAAAACTGGCTTACATCCGTTATACGTGAACAAAGAGTCTATCACAATTTATCATCACGAGGTTCTTCGAAATGACAAACTTTCGAAACTCTGCATACTTGGGGAGAACACATTTTTTATCTTGAAATTTAGTGAAGGGACCATCTTATAATGCTACCGTTGTCCTAAGCAAAATAAGATGCATAAAAGGATAAACATCACATGCAAATCAATAAGTGACATGATATGGCCATCTTGTGCTTTTGATCTCCATCTCCATAGCACTGACATGATCTCCATCATCACTGGCATGACACCATGATCTCCATCATCGTGTCGTCACGTGGTTATCTCGTCAACTATTGCTAACACATAGTGATAAAGTAAAGCAATTACTTGGCGTTTAATGATTGACACGTATGTCATAAATTAAATTAAAGACAAATCTATGGATCCTGCCGGTTGTCGTTCTCATCGACATGAAGTCATGATAACTATTACAAAACATGATCATCTCATACATCAACATATATCAAATCATGTCTTGGCCATATCACATCACAACATGCCCTGCAAAAACAAGTTAGATGTCCTCTACTTTGTTGTTGCACGTTTTACATGGCTGCTATGGGCGACTAGCAAGAACCGTTCTTACCTAAGAAAAGCCACAACAGCGATAATCAAGTTGCCTTTTAACCTTCTACAAGGACCGCCTATGTCAAATCCGATTGAACTAAAGTGGGAGAGATAGACACCCGCCACCCACCTTATGCAAAACAAGTTGCATGTCAGTCGGTGGAACCGGTCTCTTATGCATGGACAATTAAAGTTGGTCCGAGCCGCTTCATCCCACAATACTACTGAACCAAAATAATACAAGGGAGGTAAGCAATCTGAACATCAACGCCCACAACTTCTTTGTGTTCTACTCGTGCATACCAACTACGTATAGACCTATCTCATGATGCCACTGTTGGGAACGTTGCATGGGAAACAAAAAGTTTCCGACCAAACACCCAAGATCTATTCTATGGAGATGCTAGCAATGAGAGGGAGAGGTGTCTACATACCCTTGTAGACCGAAAGCATTAATGATCTAGAGATCGTGGTTGGCATAGTCGTACTCGCGTCGCCATCCAATCCGATCCAAGCACCGCACGTGCGGCCCCTCCCAGTTTAGCACACGTCCAGCTCGGTGACGTCTCTTCCTCCTTGATCCAGAAAGAAAGGGAGAAGAGGTAGATGAGATCTGATCCAACACGACGGCGTGGTGGTAGTGGTGGCAGCGAAATTCCGGCAGAGCTTCGCCAAGCGCGTACCAGAGAAACATGGGAGGAGTTGGGAGAGCCAATGGGCAAGGGTGAAGGGCTGGCTGCCCCCATGCACCTCCCCCTTCTATATATAGGCTAGGGGGCAGGGGAGGGTGTCCAAAACCCTCCTAGGGCCGGCCACAAGGGATAAATCCCTTTAAACATGAAGATAACATCTTATCTCGAGATTCAACCCTTTAAATTTAGAGATAAGATCTTATCTCTAGATTTAAACGATATGTGCCTTGGGGAATGGTGCGGCCAGCCCATGTGGGCTGTAGCCCCAGCCCTCGGTGCATGTGGGCCCTTCCCAGGTCGTTGGTCCCCACGGTGGAACCCCCGGAACCTTCTACAACCTTCCCGGTACTCTACGAAAAATTCCCGAACTTTTCTGGAACCTTCAATATGACTTCCCATATATAAATCTTTACCTTCGGACAATTTCAGAGCTCCTCATGATGTCCCGGATCCCATCCGGGACTCCGAACTACTTTCGAACTTTCCACTATTAATATCTCAACATTACCCTAGCGCTACCGAACGTAAAGCGTGCGACCCTACGGGTTCGAGAATCATGTAGACATGACCGAGACACCTCTCCGATCAATAACCAATAGTGGGATTTGGATGCCTATATTGGTTCCTATATATTTCATTAAGATCTTTATCGGTCGAACCATGATGTAAAGGATTCAGTCAATCCCTTATGCAGTTCCCTCTGTCCATCGGTATGTTACTTGCCCGAGATTCGATCGTCGGGATCTCCATACCTAGTTCAATCTCGTTATCGGCAAGTCTCTTGACTCGTTCCGTAATACAAGATCCCATGACTAACCCATTAGTCACATCACTTGCAAACTTCTTGTGATGTTGTATTACCGAGAGGGCCCAGAGGTACCTCTCCATCATATGGAGTGACAAATCCCAGTCTCGATCCATGCCAACCCAATAGACACCTTCGGATATACCTCTAGAGCAACTTTATGATCACCCAGTTATGAAGTGATGTTTGATAGCACACAAGGTATTCCTCCGGTATCCGGGAGTTGCATGATCTCATGGTCTTAGGAACAAATACTTGACATGAAGAAAGCACACTGGTACCGTTAGGTCCTATACAAACGTTTTTAACCCCTTTCCGCAACGCAGTTCCAAACCGTCATCTTGCCTGTGTGGGCGATAGGGGGGTCCATCCCACATGACACCTAAACTTCGTCTGCAATGGGGCGAGCGCCTGCTGACGATTCGTCTAATCGTATCTCCAGTGATATCTACATTGTGAAGAGTAGCCCTGTACCGAATGGACAGCGTAAAAAATGGATATAATTGTTCATTACAGCAGGCTTAACAACAAGGTAGCATAGGCATAGTAAGTATGTAACTGGTATTGGTGAAATGGAACTGGGCAGTTCATACTTGAACAACACAGTGCGCATAGCTGAAATAAACAAGGGACGTGTTAACTACAGAGTACAGACAACCTAATATAGCGATTAAAAATTGTACGGATGAAACTGTAATTGACACTGAAATTGACACGGTTAAACATTGCAACCGGAATTGGTAAAATTGAACTGGACAGTCCATACTTGGTAAATCCCGAGGGGTAGTTGCTAGGGCACTACATCTCGGCTAGAGCCCGTCCAAAGTCGGCGGCGAGGTGTTCTTGCGGGTCGAAGCATGGATCAGTAGAGCTAACATATGTACGTGTACAGGCAACAAGTAAATGTTAGAAGCATGGGGCACTTCATCTTGGCCAGAGCCCGCACCAAGTTGGCGGCGTCGGCAGCAAGGTGTTTCTCCGGGTCGACACGCACAATGGCCAGCGTGCCATCTACCGCCATGAGCTCCTTGACCTCCGCATGATATGTGGTTGGGCTTATGCAGGGATGCTCAACGATAGGGGTGGGGCTCTAGAGGTATGAGAGTTGTTCGCAGGCTCCATCTAAGCAATCGGGCCGGGCGGTGATGGAGATCGGTGGTTACCTCACTATAGATCGACGAGGCTGGGGCATAGCGTAGATGTGGTTGCGGCGGCGGCAGTTTGGGCTACAGGGAGAGGAGGGTGGGGGGATAGGGGGATATGTGATGGGTGGGCATGGGGTGGGAGGAATAACTTTTGAAATCGCGCACCTACTGAAAATTTCGCTTCGAAACTCGAACCTTACGCGGGGGAAACACGCAACGCAGACGAAGCGCATCAAATACCCATGTGCGAGAAAAGAGAAAATTGGTGATCCCATGTCGGAAAAATTGTACATTCGATGAACGTACTTAAATTCTTAGATCATAATTTGCTCTAAAAACTACTGGTAGGGGTAAGTACTAGTACTTGGATGCTCAAAATTAATTAAACAAACGTTCGGGCGACACACACTTAAACTACTTCTCCGATGTTGGCTAGACTCCCTCGCTCTCGGCCTTATCGACGGCAGCCCACCATGCCTGGATCTCTGGCCAGCTCTCGTCAGTGGGTTTGGTAGCTACCACCACGATCCTGATGGCAGGTGGAGGCATCGGGCCTTGTGTCCAAAGACCGTCGTTCTCCTTCTCAGCCATGCCGACGGCAACGCACCGTGCTTGGATCTCCGCCCAGCTCTCCTCAGCAGCACGTGCGGCCGCTTCTTTCTTGGCGCGGATGGACTCTCTTTTCTTGCGTGCCTTTTCCTTTTTCTCCTCGGCTTGTGTGGCTTTGGACTCCGATTCATCCTTCGCTTATTCGGCGTAGGCAGCTTCATAGAACGCCCACGTTGGTGTGCGGCCGCGGGCTGCGCAGAACTCGGCGCGGCGGGATGCCATCGCCTCCTTACCAGTTAGTGTGCGGTCACGGGATGCAATGAACTCGGCACGGCAAGATGCCATGGCTTCCTTACCAGTTAGTGTGCGGCGCGGTGGCATGATCGATGCGTGGAGATAGCTTTGGGACCTGCCCGGAAAGCCGTATAGTGCGGTGGTTTTTTATAGCAATCGATATTGATATATACAATGTCGTAGTTCGCGCTCTGGCTATTTTTCGAGGGTGCGCCCTAGCTGTGCTTGCAAGCATGAATGTTGCCAGAGCATGTGCGGTCATCGAGAACTTGCACGGTTGTCGAGAACCTAAGCCGTCGTTGTTGCGTGCTGCCAGACGCGCGGTCTCGTCGATAGACCAGGTGTGGTCGCGTTGCCAAGGCACTTAAGTGGCCATGCAGCTGCCACTGCAAATAACTACGGGGTGGCAAATCTCTAGCATGCACAACTCGGCATTAAAAGCGAGCTCGCACGCATACAAGCCTTCTCTCTCCTGGTGTAATGTTTTGCAAATGATTCGTTGTACGAAACCTTTTGCAATTAAAGTGTATTTTTTGAAAAACCGGTAGTACTACATGATACTTTGCTTGGTGTTCAAATATTTACCACAGCATCCTGGTGTCGTATAACGACACGCTAGGTATCATGATTTTCAGGCATGTTTTCTATTTTTCTAGAGTTTAAAAACCAATAAACGACACGTATGTGACTGCCTTCTTCCCACACATATCCTTTAAATTTCTATTAATTTCCTGTAGAATACATGAAAAGTTATTCAATGACACAATTATGATTTTTCGACTGTTTTGAACACCTTTTCACGTATAGAATGTCTGAACTTGAATTATAAGCAGTAAATGGCCAGAAAGTACACATAAAAGCCCAAATATAGTAAACGAGCCCGGAAAATGTCAAATTTGAATATTGTGCATTGTAGTGGGTATGTTGATCGTAGAAAATAAATCAAGGAGAGAGGAACAAGGAAATATGGGTTCCCCTTCAAAACATGTTGATCTCCCTCCCATAACCATGAAACTTCGTAGGTGATGGTTCGATATATGAAGAGTGTGTTTGACGACATTAGCCAAACCTTCTCAAATATTTGACACATCATATTGAGGTCATGACAGGGCACCACACAAGGTATCATGTTTTTCAGGCATGTTTTCCATTTTCTAGAGTTAAAAAAGCAATAAACGACACATCCGTGACTGCCTCTTCCCACACATATCCTTTAAATTTCTATTAATTTCCTATAAAATAGATAAAAATTTATTCAATACCACAATTATGATTTTTAGAACCATTTTTTTACATTTTTTCATTATAGATTGTTCATAATTGAATTATAAACAGCAAATGCCTAGGAAAAGTGCACATAAAAGCCTAAATATAGTAAACGAGCCCGAAAAAATGTCAAATTGGAACACAGTGCATTTTAGTGGATATGATGATCGTAGAAAATAAATCAAGAAGAAAGGAATAAGGAAATATGGGTTCCCCTTCAAAACATGCCGTTTTCCCTCCCCAAAGCATGAAACTTCATAGGTGATGGTTCGATATATGAATAGTGTGTATGATGACATTAGCCAAAACTTCTCAAATATTTACCACATCATATTGAGGTCATGCCAAGGTACCACACAAGGTATGTTTTTCAGGCATGTTTTCCATTTTTCTAGAGTTAAAAAACCAATAAACGACACATCCGTGGCTGCCTCTTCCCACACATATGCTTTAAAATCTACTAATTTCCTATAGAATACATGAACAGTTATTCAATGACACAATTATGATTTTTCAAATAATTTTTGAACACCTTTTCATCTACAGAAAGTTCGAACTTTAATTATAAGAAGTAAATGCATAGAAAGTTCACATAAAAGCCTAAATATGGTAGATGAGCCCGAAAAATGTCAACTTTGAACACGATGCATTCTAGTGGGTATGTTGATCGTAGAAAATAACTCATGGAGAAACGACCAAGGAAATGTGGGTTTCCCTTCAAACTTTGTGATATGTGCGTTCACCCTATTATGCGTTGCATTCTAATTGGCCAGAACCACAGCCACATGGATCGCGCATGCGTGCCGTTGGATGCACCATGGTCGAACGGCAATCCACACCGCTCACATCACACCCGTATACTGTAGTTGGGATTTTAGTTTGTAGATGCACTAAATTAACGAAGAAGGAATTTTGGATTCCGGTACACTTCGATCGAGCTATCATAATGACATCATTTACACACGGTTCCTGTTTACGAACCGTTTCCTACGCAGACCCTCACCCGGCCCTCTCCCCCTTCATCCTCATTCACATTGTTGTATAGTTGATCGTTCTCGACCCCTGCTCGCCCAAATCTTTGAGCTTGATGAAGCCTGTCGCAGCCGGCTGCCGCCGACGAACGCCACCAGATTTTTTTCATCCCCTCACTGACGCCCATCAGCGCCGACTTTCTCGATGCTGATCGATTGGGGATTTCTGTGGGATTTTTTGCGCGATTGGGCCGTGTTTTTCTTTTTTAATGGAGAACCAGGTAATTAATTTTGTGAAATATTTGAGCACCCCTTATCGCAGTTCGTCTGTCCCTGTCAATCACCCCGCGGGGAATAGTCATCGTTGAATTCTTCTTGTAGCTGACTCGAGGGTTTTCATTCATAGTGTCCATAGTGCAAGCACAAATCAGGAAAGTGTGGTGGCGGCGTCCATACGGACAAGAAGTTCCATTGCACAATACTAGACGACTGCAGGGGGTGCACGGTATGTTCAACCTCACCCTACCATGGTTGGCACGGAAATTTATGTTGTATTGTTCTTTCAATTACCCTCATTTTTGCGTGTCATCTTGGTTCAGTTATCTGTTTAATTACATATTTTTTTAGTTTGATTTCAGCTATTGTTATGTTCTCTCAATTTCTTCGTATTAGCTTGGTTGCTCTATTATATGTAACGATCTTATCATTTCTCGCAGTACATCCCCTGCTTTGCAAGAACACGTGTATACAGAAGTCTTGGCCTTTACTCAGTTGATGACTCCATTGATGTCATACTAACCATGCACCATGGATGTACAATGAAAGTACGGGTAAAAAATGATAATGTGGTCGCTCCTACTTTGATGCGTGCCTTTGGAGAAAATTAGCTCAGTTTAATGAACTTAGAACTCACAGTAAAATACTAGTGCGTACATCAAAGCCTGGTTTTAACATGGATGTTTACTTCCCCAACAGCATCATTCGACCAGATTCTGATCCAGGTTAGTGTTCTTTCAACTCTGTTTCCGAGCCAGGAACCAATTGGGATTTCCTTTTCTGACTGTTACCTAGCTAGCAGCAACTTCTAATTACCAATGTATACCCAAAATTCTTCTGCACTGTTCTGAATAATTAAGCACATTCAACTTTTTTTGAAGGATATGTTTGATGCATAGCTAAAAAACTGCATGTTACTCACCATACCAAATTTCATTGGAAAGACTTCGAGCTTGTCATGAAATTTGTTCATAAATAACCATTAGAACGTTTGAACATTGGATTTGGAATGGGAACAAATCTGCCACTAGTGCAGACATTGAACAACACCAATTGTGTCAAAAAAATGCTGGTACAAAAATATTGTATTTATGTTGTTGTTCATAAACTATAGATAGGCTCAACGATATGTTGATAGATTCAATGGTATGTTACAATTGGTTTTTCTTATTTATTGCAACAGAATTAGCCCGTTCCAGCTGTTCCTGAACGTATTCCCTAGCGTGGTCTTATCACACTTGTGCCTACTAGGAACGCCAAAGTGATTCCAAGGTACTGCATTTAGGAGATGACGAAATGCCGTGATCAAGCTGCTTCTAGTGCATATTTGTGGTTACTGGCCCTGTGCTTCATAAAATTTGCTGGTTGTTACTATTTTAATTATGTAGATATGGATCATATGGTTGTCAAGATTGTTAAGTTCGGATTTCTTAATAAGTACCGTGGTAACCTGCGTACACTAAAAATGATGTTTGTTAGGTTCTTAAATTTTCATGGAAAATATTAGTATAGCACACGGTTCATTCAGTATAAGCGCGTTCCGGTTAGAGATTATGATATCCATGTGTTTCCAAGTGGTGATCAGTGCCAATTTCTAGAAGGCATTCTTCATATTAATTGTTCACATTCCAAAATGAGATAATATGTAGATATGCCAACACATACGGTTGACACATTTGGCATGCATGAACAATTCAATCGAGCATTTAAATGCTCAAATTGGTCTAGTGCCTAGTTGGCGGAGTAATTTATAAAACATTAGCTCACAAATTTACATCAATATAATATATATGAACTACGCGCACACAAAAGTGCTACTGCCCCTAACACCGACCCAGCACACACAACTACCATCGTCCGTCGTGTCGTTCCTTGGCTCAGGAGGACAGCGGTCGCCAAGTCGATGACATGGACCTTGATCGACCGAGGCTTGGGTAGCCTCCACATTGGTAATCGCCGGTACTGCCTCGGGCACAACTCTCACCAGGACTGCCGCGTCCGCCGGGTCATCGTACATTGTCCCGGTGGCCGACGAGACCCTGGCTATCGTCAGTGTTGCAACTACGGCCGCCAGGCCTCCCCTGATGTTTGGAGCTACATCCTCCTCCATCTGGGGCATAAGCATGTGCCTCATGCGGTGGCCACTGCCGCAGTTGTCCTTGCGGCGTCGTGGTTCCTGCTCCACCTCCCACACCATGCGGCACACTCTACGCCGAGCCCGCAATATCGCCCGCTGGCGATCCCTAGCTGCTTTCAAGACGACCCTGGCTAACCTGCTTGCTTGCTCGTGTCGTGATTCCTACCTCCTCAGGCCGTCGTCGGAAGAGGTGGCAGCATGGCCATCGACCCTCACGCCGACCATCGTGCCGGCAGCCTCGATTCTACCGTCGCCCAACTCCATCATGTCATTGGCCATTGGGGGCTTGGAGGTATGTGTGGTTGCAACTAGCTAGCCAGGGGATTAGTGACTCACCGTCGCCGGCCATCGTTGTGGTTATTTATAGCTAGCTGCTTGCAAGGGGATCGGGGATTTTACAATTTACCACTGTGGATGGCGCTTGCACTTGCGCGGGAAGCCTTGGCTGGAGGGCGGAAAGACTAAATGGAGCCCATGAGTGACGACCAGTCGATGAGGGTATAAGCGGCGATGGGCGGCGAGTCATGACACACAGTTGTTACATCCATGTGTGGTTGCGTGACTCATCGGAGGCGCTTCGTATTTTACACCCGAGTGTGATATATCTATTCTGCATGGCACACGGTTTGCGGGACATGTGTATAACGTCATTAATTTATGCACCAAGGCGTTGTGGCCGGTTTCTGGGTAGGAAACGTCTTGTTCCATCAACCGTGTGTGCTCTTTTATTACTATCGCCCACGCTTATTTTACTTACACCGTGTGCCCGTTAGATCACACAATACCCAACATTTTCACAGTTTTTAATTCTTGCTGGTGCACACATAATCGTACACGGACAAAATGCAGCAACTGTCTGCAATCGTGTATAGGGACATAAATAAATATCATCACTCTTCGTTATCCATCGTCTCTTTCCCCCAAGGCCTCCCCAATCTGGCCTTCTTCTCCCCACTATCCTCGCCTCCACAAAATCCTCAACATTACACATGTCATCAGAATTTGGAACCCCTCTCTCCATCATGGAAGGCGCGGGGTTGACACAGCTCATACACACGCAGGAGCCTGCTACCGCGGCGGTGGTACGTGCTGATGAGGGTGCGGAGGCCTTGGCGGCAAACATGGAAAAGATGGAGGTCGCATCAGATCTGTTGTGGGCAAGCGTGGTTCTGTATGCAGAACGCGCGGTTTGGCCTTCACAAGGGCAACACACGCTGATGAGGTCGACGTTGACTTGGCGGCTTGTGTGGATTTGGCCGTGATAAGGGCAGCAACCCCACTAGAGTCTGCTACCGCTCTAGCAAAGCACGCAGCTTATGGCTTTACTGTTTACGGCCGCTTGGAAAATATCCATCATGGGAGCGTCGCACGCCCGTGTTTGGTCGTGGACGGGATTTTCCATGAGACCGGAGCTACTTTGATGGAGGAGGAGCAGAGGAATGGCTGGGCCTTTAAAGTGTTCAAGGACATGGTCCTCGCCGACCCAAATCTTGATCCTACCTCCTGATAGAGGATGTTGCGTGAGTGCACACAATATTTCAACATCGTCGAACCAATAGGCCAGCCCCGCAACAACGCCGACGAGTAGCTATTTCTATTTTGCTGTTTTTTGAATCTTGCTGATATGTAATGTCGCTATTATGTTGTTTAGTTGATTATATAGGAGTACGGACGATAATTTGTGCAATCATTTTCTGAATCAGGTACTTAGTGATACGTCTCCAACGTATCGATAATTTATGAAGTATTCATGCCATATTCACCTATGTTTATAATGCTTTTATATGGTTTTGATGCACTTTATATGATTTAATTAGAACTAACCTAGATCGGCTCTGTTTTCAGCAGAATTACCGTGGTGTTGTTTTTTGTGTAGAAAATGAAAGCTCTCGGAATCGCCCGAAACTTTTTGATGATTTTTTCTGGAACATATGAGCAATATTGGAGCGAACAACCACTAGAGGGGGGGCCACTAGGTGCTCCCAAGCCATCAGGGCGCATCCAGGGGGGGTCAGGGCTCCCCGATGGCTTGGGACCAGCCCGTGGGTCCGTTTGGCGTGATTTCAACGCTGAAAAATCCTATAAATAGAGAAACCATCAGAAATTAACCTAGACTCTCCACGTGGCCGCCGCTACTATCTGTATCGAAGAAAAACTAATATGGAGAGAAAGCAGAGAGGAAAACACACAGAGAGAGATCCAATCTCGGAGGGGCTCTTGCCTCTCCGGGAGCCATGGAGGCCAAACTAGAGGGGAGAACCTGTCCCCATCTAGGGAGATGCCATGGATGCCGAAGCCTGAGGGGGGAGACTCTCTCCCCCTCTCTCCCGGTGGCGCCGGAGCAACGCTGGGGAACCATCGCAGCGGTGATCGTCTTCATCAACATCACCATCTTCATCACCTTCCTCATCTATTTTCAGCGTTCCACTCTCCCGCACCCTGCTGTAATCCCCTACTTGAACATCGTGTTTGTGCCACATATTATTATCCAATGATGTGTTGCCATCTTACGATGATTGAGTAGATTTATTTTGTCCTTTGGGTTGATTGATGATTTTCATTGGTTTGAGTCGTATGTTTTATATTGATGTTGTCCTATGGTGCCTTCCGTGCCGCACACATGGGGGGATTCCCGCCGTAGGGTGTTGCAATATGTTTATGATTCTCTTATAGTAGGCGGATAGAGTGACAAAAGCTTACACCCGAGTAAGGGGGTCGTTTACGTATGAGAGTAAAGGGGGCTTGAAGTGTTAATGCTATAGTTAAGTGATGTCTACTACACAACTTTATTCTTGTAGACTCCATTGGGCCTCCAAGTGCAGAGTTTTGTAGGATAATAGAAATTTTCCCTCAAGTGGATGACCTAGAGTTTATCAATCCGTGGGAGGTGTAGGATGAAGATGGTCTCTCTCAAACAACCCTACAATCAAATTCAAGAAATCTCTTGTGTCCCCAACACACTCAATACAATGGAAAATTGCATAGGTGAACTAGTTCGGTGAAGAGACGATGATACAAGTGTGTTGGTGTACTAAAGTTTGGGTCTTTAGTACCCCATACTTGTGCACGGGCAGTCGAAGCCATACCAGCAGCAAGATCTGCCAGGAGATAACTAAGTACAAGCTCAAGATTATCAAGGAGTATTTGAGACAATACTCAGAAGACAGAAGACCGAAGGCTGGGGTCCCGGCAAGATCTTGCCGGGCTGGCCCGACGAGCCCCGGCAAGATTCAGACCCGGCAAGACCTCGCCACCCTGTCATCGCTCCAGCGCAGCGACCAGCTTGTCCTTTAGCTGTTGTCCTCCTGGTAACGTGTCAGGACGCTAACGGCATTGGGCTTAAGCGGTGCTGATGGGACGCCCCCTTTTCCCGTCCCCAAGAAGCTAAGGGACACCTCAACGGAGCATTAAATGCATTTGTCCTAAGCCGTCGGTATTAGGTATGATAGCACTGTAGCAACTTTACACCTCATGTATGCACTGTACACCACTGTTGGTGACCCCTTCGAACGTATAAAAGGAGGCCCAAGGCGTAGCTACAGGGGGGATCTTCTTCTGGCCCGTTCTGCATGTGTAGCTGCTGTGTACTGTTCATCACAAGCGCTCCTAGAACCAGGGCATAAACACATCCAATATACTAAAGTAGGAGTAGGGTTTTACGCTTCTCAGTGGCCCGAACCTGGGTAAAAATCCCTTGTGTTGATCGTTGGATCAGCTCTTTGTGCGAGCCTTTCTCCCTGCCGAACCGTAAAGGGATCCACGTGATCCCAAAAGATGTGGGAAACGACACCTATTGGATCGTGTGGATCCCTTTACGGTTCGGCAGGGAGAAAGGCTCGCACAAAGAGCAGATCCAACAATCAACACAAGGGATTTTTACCCAGGTTCGGGCCGCTGAGAAGCGTAAAACCCTACTCCTGCTTTAGTATATTGGATGTGTTTAAGCCCTGGTTCTAGGAGCGCTTGTGATGAACAGTACACAGCAGCTACACATGCAGAACGGGCCAGAAGAAGATCCCCCCTGTAGCTACGCCATGGGCCTCCTTTTATACGTTCGAAGGGGTCACCAAAAGTGGCGTACAGGGGGGGATCTTCTTCTGGCCCGTTCTGCATGTGTAGCCGCTGTGTACTGTTCATCACAAGCGCTCCTAGAACCAGGGCTTAAACACATCCAATATACTAAAGCAGGAGTAGGGTTTTACGCTTCTCAGCGGCCCGAACCTGGGTAAAAATCCCTTGTGTTGATCGTTGGATCTGCTCTTTGTGCGAGCCTTTCTCCCTGCCGAACCGTAAAGGGATCCACGCGATCCCATAGGTGTTGTTTCCGACATCTTTGGCGCGCCAGGGAGGGGGAAGGGCTGCGTGAACCTGACCTAACGATCAGCGCGCCAGTTTCTTCATCATCATCATCGCCATGGCCCCCAAGAAGAAGGGTTTCACGGCGGTTGGTCCATCTGCGTCCGCTGCGCCTGTAGCCACACAGACGGGTGATGGTGTGGACGCGGGCGGAGGAGGCAGAGGCCTTGAGCCTCCACGACGTTCTGGTGGTCAAAGCCAAGCGAGCGGCGTCGTTCACAGCGGCGACGGCCACCCGCGCGCCCCTAGATCTAGGGACGGACCTGCGCTGCCCGCGGGCGGCGTAGCGAATTCCAAGGATGGAAGGGCGCCTTCTAAGACACCCACGCCGGCGCACGCGTCGCGGCCTTCTCAGGTCGCGCGCGATGAACAGCGCCGCGACGTTGGTGGTACTAGGCGTCCCCATGGAAAGTCTCCTAAGCATCACCCTCGAGATGCGCGGGACCAGCATGCACGCCAACATGTTGGTGGAAGCGGCGCGCGGTCGCGGGACCGTGATGGAGCTCCTTCTAACACGGTTAGGAGTCAGAGCACCTCACGTTCCTCGCACCTGTCACCGACGCCTACACCAGCAGAAGCACTGGCGTGAGCACAGCTGCTCCTGAATTTTCCACCTGCTGTGGACAAGCTCGACGAGTGGGGAGCTGCTATTCAGAGCCTTGTCGGCCTCGCTAGCGATGATAGGCCGCAGCAGGCGGAGCCTTCGCGGCGGCAATCCATCGAGCCGACGCGTGTCGCTGGCGAAAAGATGGTGCACTCTCCTCCACGGCGGCAACAGCATTCGCTGACTCGACGGATCGATGCCTGCGAGGACGATTCAACGGCGTTGTCTGATCCGCGAACTCGTCGCGATCAACGTCAAGTTCTTCGGGAACAAGGCAAAGAAGACGCTCAGACTACCATCGAGCGGCGTCGGGAAGCGCGCCATCAATCTGATAAGCGCGCGGGACCCACTATAGATAAGCCTGCGCCGGGGTACCCTGTCGATATACCCTATGAGGTGGGTTGTCCAGCGTTTACCCGTGAGCTGCGGCGAGTCCAGTGGCCCAATTCCCGTACGTTCAAGCCATAGGTCCCGGAGAAATATGACGGCAAGACCCACCCGTCGTAGTTCCTGAGCATCTACACCATTGCGGTGCAGGCTGCCGGGGCTTGCGACGACAAGATACTCTCCAACTACTTCCCATTGGTTCTCAAGCCCAACGTCAAGTCGTGGTTGATGCATCTGCCGGAGAATTCCATTTCTTCCTAGGCAGACATGTGTCATGAGTTTGTTGGCACCTTCACCAGAGGCCATCAGGCTCTTGGCCAGGAAAGCGATTTGCATCTCATCCCCCAGAAAGAGGGCGAGACCCTGCGCAAGTATATCCAGAGATTTAGCCGCATACACCACAACATCCCGGACGTTCATCTTGCCGCCGTTGTCAGCGCGTTCCATCAGAACGTGCGCAACCGCAGGATGTGCAAAGAGCTGGCGATGAACAAAGTCAGGGATGTTGCCGAGCTTTATGCTCTGGCCGATAAGTGTGCTCGAGCTGAAGAAGGGAGGAGACTCCCCGGCGAGGATGCTGGCGCAGGAGTCGACTCTGATGACGAAGACACCGCCGCCCCGGCAAAGAAAGGCCGACGGCGTAACAGGAAGCGCAAGGGCAAGGCCGTGCTTGCCGTCGTGGGATTCGGCAACCCCGACACCGCCAAGAAGGCCAAGGTTGATGGCCCCGGCAAGGATATTGCCGGGTGTGCCTCCTGTCAGGCCTTGGCGGCTGCCGACAAGCCAGAAGGTTCCGGCAAGCAGTACTGCAAGATCCATCGCACCAAGGGCCATGATCTCCAAAACTGCCGGCAAGTTGAGCAGCTTCTCGAGAAGCAGAAAGCCGAGTACGAAAGGCAGGATAAGGAGAAGGCCCAGGACGGTGCGGAGGAATCCGGCAAGAAACGCTGTGGCCGAGGAGGTCGCCGCGGCAAGGCCAAGCAATAGAAGGAGAGGCCCGCTCGAGGTCGCGACAAACAAGAGGGGGGTGACGATGACAACGAAGAGGACGACGAGTCCAGCGAGCAAGAATTCCAGAAAGCTACAGACATGATGTGTATTGATGGGGGTGCCTCGTTGCATTCTTCCCGCCGCCAACTTAAAAAGTGGGCGCGCGAGGTTAATGCGACTGAGCCATCTGTCGGTGCCCAGAAGCCACTGAAATGGTCCAACACGCCTATCATTTTTGACACTGAGGATCACCCTGATCGCATAATTGCGGTCGGGTGTCTGCCATTGTTGGTTTCACCGACGATTCGCAACCTCAAGGTGACAAAAATGTTAGTTGACGGTGGGGCCGGCTTGAATTTGATCTCGCCCGAGGTGATCAAATGGTTGCAAATCCCTGATGAAGATCTCGAGGAAACGGGCACGTTTCAAGGAGTCAATCTAGGGAGGAGCCAGCCGAAGGGTAAGATCACACTGCCAGTAACATTTGGTAGTGATCTGAACTTCAGAACAGAGAAGATTGTTTTCGACGTCGCCAAGATTCCATTGCCATATAATGGGATCCTTGGCCGCCCAGCGTTAGCCAAGTTCATGGCGGCATCGCACTACGCTTACAATGTATTGAAGATGCCCGGGCCGATAAGCGTCATCACTGTCAACTCTGACAAGAAAGACGCGCTTATCTGCACCGACCAGCTTTACCGGGAGGTAGTTGCAGCATCTGCCTCCAAGGCACTTGCTCCTGCCGCTGAAGCTCCCGGGGGGAAGAAGACCGGCAAGACCTCTCGCACTCACTCCGGCAAGCGCGCCTCCTCGGAGTGCTGTGCTCCCGTTGAGGATGTGCCAGAGAGCTCCACCGGCAAGAGCAAGAAGTCCAAGGCAGCTCCACCAGAGACCAAGAAGGTGCCCGCCAAGGAGGATGGTATGGGAGGAACTTTCACCATAAGTTCCACCCTCGGTAACAAATAGGAAAGCGCGCGCGTTGCCTTCCTGTGGGCGAATATCGATGTGTTTGCATGGCAACCATCTGATATCCCCGGTGTTCCCAGGGAGGTGATTGAGCACCACCTTGCTGTCTGTCCACACGCGCGGCCCGTCAAGCAGAAGGTCAGGAAGCAGGCTTTGGAGCGGCAACAGTTTATTGCCGAAGAAATCAAGAAGTTGGAAGCAGCAGGTTTGGTAAGAGGAGTGCTTCATCCAACATGGTTGGCCAATCCAGTTGTAGTGCGTAAGGCGAATGGAAAATGGAGGCTGTGTATTGACTATACAGATATCAATAAAGCCTGTCCAAAAGATCCTTTTCCCTTGCCGCGCATCGACCAGATTGTGGACTCCACTGCCGGCTGCGATTTGCTTTCATTTCTTGATGCATATTCAGGGTATCATCAGATCTTCATGTCAAAGGAAGACGAAGTTCATCACCCCATGTGGTACGTATTGCTTTTTACGTATGCCTTTCGGGTTGAAAAGTGTTGGTTCAACATTTGCAAGGGCAGTCCAGATTGGTTTTGAGCCCCAACTACCTAGAAATATGGAAGCTTATTCAAGATTTAGAAGAGACATTTGCAAATCTGCGCAAGATCAATTTGAAGCTCAATCCTGAGAAGTGTGTGTTTGGTGTTCCGGCCGGCAAGCTTCTTGGGTTCTTTGTATCTCAACGTGGAATTGAAGCAAATCCCAACAAGATCAAGGCAATTGAGCAGATTGAAGCGCCAAGACGTGTCAAGGATGTGCGTCGTCTTGCCGGCTGCGTCGCTGCTTTGAGTAGGTTCATCTCAAAATCTGCTGAGCGCGCCCTACCCTTTTTCAAAATCTTGAAAAAGGCAGGTCCAATGAAATGGACTCCGGAAGCGGAGGCAGCGCTGCAGGATTTGAAGAGGTACCTCTCCTCTCCGCCAGTACTAGTCGCGCCAAAACCACAAGAGCCGTTGCTGCTATATCTAGCGGCAACGAATCAAGTGGTGAGTGCTGCGTTAGTGGCAGAGAGAGAAGTTGATGAAGAAGGAGCAGCAGCGGCAAGACCGCCAAGCGACGAGCTGGGATCTTCCCCGGCAGAGTCTGGTGCTGACAAAGTGGGATCTGCGCAGTCAAATGAAGCAACACAGAAGAAGAAGATGGTGCAGCGCCCAGTTTATTTTGTCAGCTCCCTTTTATAGGGGGCTAGGTCAAGATATTCTGGTGTGCAGAAGCTGCTCTTCGGCCTCCTTATGGCCTCGAGGAAGCTGCGCCATTACTTTCAGGCACATGAGATCACCGTTGTCACTCGCTTTCCGTTACAGCGGATTTTGCGAAATCCAGATGCGACCGGAAGGATTGTGGAGTGGGCTTTGGAACTGTCAAGTTTTGGTCTCAAGTTTTAAAGTACTTCAACCATCCAGAGCAGAGCTTTGGCGGAGTTCATTTCAGAATGGACCCCAATACCAGATGAAGAGATTCCAGAGACAACTCTCCCCGACAAGGAAACCAATCAAGAGTGGATCATGTATTTTGATGGGGCTTTCTCGCTGCAAGGTGCCGGTGCTGGCGTGCTGCTTGTCGCACCCACCGGAGAGCACCTCAAATACGTGATTCAAATGCATTTTCCCCGGGAGAGATCAACAAATAACACTGCATAGTATGAAGGGCTGCTTGCCGGTCTCAGGGTCGCAGCAGACCTTGGAATTAGAAAACTCATCGTCAGAGGTGATTCGCAGCTTGTCGTCAAGTAGGTGAACAAAGATTATCAAAGTCCATTAATGGAAGCTTATGTCGACGAAGTGAGGAAATTGGAAGAGCATTTTGACGGTCTGCAAATGGAGCACGTTCCTCGTGTGGAAAACAACATTGCTGATGACTTGTCAAAGCGCGCTGCCCTTAAGTTACCTGTGGAACCAGGAACTTTTGTGCTCCGATTGACTCAACCATCCGTAGCACCATCGATGGGACAAGAGAAAAGAAGGAAGTCGAGTTCCGGCAAGTATTTCCCGGCAGATCTCCCAGAGGCCGTCGGCAAAGAAGTTGCCGGGAACGACCCCAAGCGTGCCGGTGAGCGACAGGCTCCGGCAAGGCCTCAGGCTCTTGTCGTAGAGACAAACGCTCCCACCGAGCTTGCCGGGGAGCGACAGGCTCCGGCAGGGCCTCGAGCCTTTGCTGTAAAGAAAAACGCTCCCACGGCAGAAGACATGCCTTTAGTCCTTGTTGTCGAGCCCCAGGCTCCAGCATGGGCATAACACATCGTCCTTTTCCTTCAGGCAGGAGAACTCCCCGAAGAGCAGGTAGAAGCGGAAAAAGTAGCCCGTCAGTCTAGTATGTACCAGTTCGTGGACAACGTTCTGTACAGAAAGAGACTGAACGGTGTGAAATTGAAGTGCATTCCTTGGGAGGATGGACTGGAGCTGTTGGCAGAGATTCATGGAGGCATATGTGGCTCCAACATAGGCTCAAGAGCTCTTGTTGGTAAGGCATTCCGGTAAGGTTTCTTTTGGCCCACTGCTCTCCAGGATGCAACTGCACTAGTAACTAAGTGTGAAGCGTGCCAGTTCCATTCGAAGTAATTGCATCAACCAGCTCAAGCTCTTCAAACAATCCCTCTTTCCTGGCCATTCTTGGTCTGGGGGCTCGACATATTGGGCCCTTTTCCCCGTGCTACCGGTGGCTTTGAGTACTTGTACGTCGCAATCGACAAGTTCACAAAGTGGCCGGAAGTGGAAGCAGTGAGAAAGGTGACAACACAGTCAGCCGTCAAGTTCTTCAAAGGAATAGTTTGCCGTTTTGGTGTGCCTAACAGGATCATCACTGACAACGGCACACAGTTCACGAGCCACACCTTCATGCAGTATGTCCAAGACCTTGGCGGCAAGATCTGTTTTGCTTCTGTTGCTCATCCAAGGAGCAACGGCCAGGCGGAAAGGGCAAATGCTGAAGTGTTGCGAGGTCTCAGGATAAGAACTTTCGACAAGCTGCGCAAGTGCGGAAGACGCTGGATTGATGAGTTACCGGCGGTTCTTTGGTCAATCAGAACGAAACCAAATCGAGCCACCGGCTAGACATCCTTCTCCCTAGTATATGGGGCGGAAGCAGTTCCCCCCATGGAACTCATATACGGGTCACCTCGAGTGCTCGCCTATGGTGAGCTCGAGCAAGAGCAGCTGCGGCAAGATGACGCGTTGCTCCTTGAGGAAGATCGTCTTCAGGCTGCTGTTCGAGCTGCAAGCTACCAGCAAGCCTTGCGCCGCTACCATAGCCGCAAGGTTCACGCCCGAAGTCTTGAGGAAGGCGACCTTGTTCTTCGGCGCGTTCAGTCGGCCAAGAATTCCAACAAGTTGACGCCGAAGTGGGAAGGCCCTTATCGGGTAGTACGAGTCACCAGGCCTGGCGCAGTCCGCCTGGAGACCGAAGACGGTATTCCAGTGAGCAACTCCGGGAATATCGAACATCTTCGTAAGTTCTATCCATAAGGCGCGGTTGCCGGGTCTCCCGGCAACCACCTTTTGTACAAGTCTTGCCGATGAAGCGTTTAATCCTTTGTACAAAGCCAGGCGCAGACCCTGTGCATAGTTGAATAAAGCCGAAGTGTTTTACAATTCTTGTCGATTTTCATGTTTACTTATGTACATGCTTATCTAAGATATTGTATTACACTTGCTTCCGGCAAGCATTAACGAACCGCCAAGGTTCCATATCTCTATTTTCTCTTCTTTCTTTTTCTCAAAGGACAGAAGGTTCCCTCGCATGCAAGTTTGCCGGGGGGGAAGGATGGTATGGATACCGACAGGCGACGTTCAAGGTTGACATCTTGCCGGAAGAAATACAGCAACGAAAAGCTAAGTTGCAGAAACTTTGAACAAATTTCTTGTTTTGTAAAATTATTCTCCTTGAACGGTTTCGGCCTATGTATGGAAAACCTGCACGCGAAGGGAACCTTGTCATGATCAGTTGCGCCCTTACTCTGTTTCGAGTCCGCTCAACAGCTTAAGTGGCTGCACTGAAAACGCTAAGGTATCTTGCCGGCAGCGGCACCTCCAGCAGGCTGCTAAAGTCCCCCGCCTAGCGCTCGCGGCAAGGCTGTGCGCACCGGCAAGTTTCCAACAAAGCGTAGGGCGAGTACCATACAGAAAGAAATCAGACAAGGGAAATAGCATGCATTCATCCAGAACATAGCAAGTTATATTACATAAATAGTTGCCGCATTTCTAACATAAGACGAATTGTCTTTGGCATGGAATCGTGACGACGACAAGAAGTGAAGCAGCTAATCTCGGCGATCGCCCTCAACCCTCTTGACTTGGCTTACCCTGTCAACGATGGGCGCGACAATCTCCTCAAGTGCCTTGACGTCCACATCCTTCGGCAGGCGGTCGAAGACGTTGGAGAGGTTGATGCCGAGGTTCTTGTGTACCACTTTGACGAGCACCTTGCGGAGGACAGCCTGGCAGAGCTTGCGTGATTCGCTGGCCAGATGGGTTGTTCTGTCAGAGTGAAGCTGCTCCAGGGCTTCAAGCATACGGTCAAAGAACATGGTCAGCCTGGCGCTTGTGGACACCCTGTCGTCAGAAGAATACCTGAAGCCTTGCTGGCCCATGATGGACAGTTGTGCGGCAAGCTTCTCCGCAATGTCGACGAGCTTTTCAGTCCAGATCTGCATGCCTGACACATAGTCGTTGTGAGCGGCGGCGGCGCTCTTGAGCAGCTCCTGCTCATTTTGGAGATCTTTGACCAAGGCCTTCTCACGAGCCCTGCTGCCCTCAAGAGTCTCCCTCAGCGTGGTCAGCTTTAGCTCCAGATCGGCGATGGATTCTTTGGCTGAGGTGAGCTGCTGGGTCTTCTCGGACACGACGACCTGTGTCTCCATCAAGCTTTGGAGAGCCTTATCTCTCTCGACTTTGAGCGTCGAGATCTTCTTGCCGTGGTCCTCAAGATCCGCCTCCAGCTTCTTCACCTTCTCCTCCAGCAAGTTCTTGGCGGCCTCTGCAGCTTCGGCAGCATCGACGGCTTCCTTCAGCTTGCCGGCGTGATCCGTGACCAGAGTTTCGAGCGTCTCCTTGTGCTTCTGCTCCAACTCCTGGGTCCGCTGCGCGACCAGCTTTTCAATCTCCTCGTCCTTGGCGCGGAGCTTGTCGGCAAGTGCCTTCTCGTGAGCGGTGAGGTCATCATCATGAGCCTCAAGCCCAACACGGAGCTCTCTCAAGCGTGCCTCCTCTGTGGCGGCCTATTGTTTGGCCTCTTCCTGTGCCTTCTCAACATCAGATTGCTTCAGGAGGAGATTGTTCCAGCTTTGGTTCACCTGCTCTTGGCCCGTCTTCAACTCCTGAAAAGCTTCGGCAAACCAGGCTTGCGTTTCCTCGATGCGCTTCTGGAGATCTGCCTCTGTTGTTTCAACAACTGCTGCCCTGGAATCCAGTTTGTCCTTCCGGGCGCGGTAGAGTGTTTGAAGCTTCTGGTAGTTGTCGCTCACGGCCTGGAGGAGCTGTTCTTCTTCAGATTTGCTGCTGCTGGCGCTTGGTTCATCATAAATTTCGAGCCCGGCAGCGGTGATGACTTCCTCGTCGAAGACTTCCCCTTCAACTGGCACCCCAATGCTTGCCATCCCTGGAATGCTGACGAACAGGTTGTCGCCAACCTTGAGGTATTTGCTTGGCGGGGGAGCGCTGGATGTTGACGGTCGATCCTCAACAGTCGCCTCCTCGGCAGCTATGGGCTCCGTGGCTGGTGCAGCGCCTGGCGCTCCTGCGGCAGGAATGCCGTCAGTATGGTCTCCAGCCTCCTTGTCGGCCCTCTCGGCAGACTTCTTGGCGGTTTCTTCCTGTGCGACTCTGGCGGCTTCAGCGGCATCACCCTTGGTGGCCTCGGCGGCGGCATTCTTGGCGGCCTCTTCAGCGGCAATCCTGTCGGCCTCGGCGGCAGCATCCTTGGCGGTCTCCTCGATAACAGCATCAATGTCCATGCGCTCCGACGAGGGAAGGTCTGGAGGCCAAGAGAACAAGCAAAATATGGCTGAGGAGGAAGTTCAAGAAGACAAAAAGAAAGACAAAATGACAAGTACTCTGAGGCAAGCGGTTTACCTGTGTCGAGCTGCTGAGAAGGGTTGCCGGTGCCTGTGCTTGCCGGCTCCTCTTCATCGCGGTAAAGCTTGCTTGCCGAAGACTCATCTCTGGGCGGTGTAGTTGACGGAGGCGGCGCATCAGGGACGGCCCTCGTTGGTGCTCCTTGTTGGCGCTCTACCCCTACACGCCCGGTGATGTTAGCAGTGAAGATACACACCCCGGCACTTGCCAGCGGAAAGCGAGTAACGGACTCACGCTTGGGGCTGCGCCGGGGGCTGTGTTGAGGGCTGCGTCGTGGGCTGAGCTCCGGGCTGATGTTAATCAGCTCTGGCGCACCTGAGGTGCTTGCCGGCGGTTCATCACCCGTCGAGGTCTTCGCCCTCTTCCCTATCCTTTGTGCCAATGTTTCTGTGTCATCTCTGCGGAAACGAGTCAAAGCAAAACAAATCAGTTAAACAAAATCAGAAGTTCAGAAGTTAGAGGATGTGACAGGGCTCTTACTCTTCTTCCTCCGAGCTGAAGGCAGAGAGGTCGAAGTCGACTTCCGCCGCGGCGCTCGTGCGAGGAGATGAGGGAGTGGTCCTGGGGCGCTTAGCTACGGCGGGTTGCTGCGCAGCCTTGCTAGCAGCCCCTTTGCCGGAGGCTTCACCGCTCGAGGAAGGCTGGCGGGCAGAGGCACCAGAGGTGAATTTTCAATGAGCACGCCTCTTCCTCGGCTCGAGAGCTGGGGGCTCCTCGTGCAGTTCCTTCTCAGCTATGTCTTGAACAGATGGGCCCCTGGCAGATGTGCCACTCTACTCTCCGGCAACCTCGCCCTGCCCGGCAAGTTTCCCTTCGGACACCACCTCTTCTTCATTGGCTTCCTCTTCTACGAAGCTAGCGCTGCCGGCCTCCGCGGCAAGATCAGCCTCTTCCGCTCTGCTGGCAATGTACGCCACCTCTTCCTCAAGGGTTGGGCGGATGAGGACTGCTTCTTCCCGGATGGCCTTCTTCGATAAATTATCAAAGAACTCCTGTGCCTGCTCTGCAGATGGAACTTCCCAATTGCCGTCAGGGACGTGAGCGTTACATGCCGGCATTATGGCGATGAGGGAGGTCAGAGCAGAATTGCGACACAGAGGAATGATGCCCGCCGGCAACTTGAATCTGGCGTCAGACCTGGACAACTTGTGACAGAGGGTTGTGTGCTGCATGACCGTCAGGTTGTTGTTCAAGCCAGGGCGCAGCCGCATAATGTCTGCCGCGTTCTGAAACTCCCAGGCTGGTCTTCCTTTGTTCATCAGAGGAGCGATACGCTGGTGAAGGAAATCAGTGCCGATCATATCTATTGAGAGCCCGGCAGCTTTGAGGCGATGAATTCTGGTAACTGCAATTCTGAGCTTCTCATCCTGAGGACCGAGGGCGCTTCAATTGTTGCCTCGCGCCACCTTTGTCTGTCGAGGCGCACAGAAAGGCTGGGGTTCTGTCTCCTGAATCCAGCACCACTTGCCCCGCCATTCTTCCCACTTCTCGTGGTAGGCCCCGTCTGGGTATGTATCCTTGTTCCATGACCTTGGAATCCAAGTGATGGAACCGGAAAGGGCCTCACCCGCTTGAATGTGGGGAACAAAGAAGTGGCGGAAGAGGGCTGTGTTGGGGACTACTCCGGCAAAGTTTTCGCAAAGATGCGCAAAGACTGACATACATGTTACGGCATTTGGCATAAAATCTAAGAGTTGGAAGCCGTATGTGTACATGATGTCATTGAAGAAATCAGAGAAAGGGGGCAGAGCCTGCAGTAAAAGTAGTCGACAAAGAAAGGGAATTTATTTGGACCTCCCTTGAAGGAACCTGGGCTCACGAGAGTAGCAGGATGAGCCTTTGTCTCCTTCGCCCACATGCACAGGTACTGATCCTTCAGGGCGTTCGCATCGAGGGCCGATGCGAAGACGACGTGCTTCTTCCGCATCTTCACCAGCTCATTCTCCGGGACGGCGGCTTTCACCCCCTTTCGCTTGCTCGCTTTGGGCGGCATGGTGGCTGCGGAAGCAGAGGCTGAGGACGAGGAGGGCGTGGCGGCGATGGATGAGTGGAAGAGGCTCTGTTTTGGGCCCAAGGAAGAAGACGACGGCGGTTCCCAGATTGGAAAAGACAGGAGGTAAATGAGCAGCGCCTCTGCGGATTCCTTTTTATGGGGAAGGCGCGGGGATGCCTCTTTACTAATCAATATAATAACGTTTTTGCGAGCGCGCTGCTGTAACGGCCACTCCGCCCATGTCTCCCACGTCGTGCATTCAACGCGCGTAGTGGGGGGCGCAGTAAACGGAATGATTACGATAGTTAATCCCTGCCACGCGTGCCCATGCACTGTTTGGGCCTAGCCCAACAACGCCTCGCACCGTGTATGGCCTAGGCCCGGGGGCTCCTGTCGGTGTACTAAAGTTTGGGTCTTTAGTACCCCATACTTGTGCACGGGAAGTCGAAGCCATACCAGCGGCAAGGTCTGCCAGGAGATAACTAAGTACAAGCTCAAGATTATCAAGGAGTATTTGAGACAATACTCAGAAGACAGAAGACCGAAGGCTGGGGCCCCGGCAAGATCTTGCCGGGCTTGCCCGACGAGTCCCGGCAAGATTTGCACCAGGCATGACCTCGCCACCCTGTCATCGCTCCAGCGCAGCGACCAGCTTGTCTTTTAGCTGTTGTCCTCCTGGTAACATGTCAGGACGCTAACGGCATTGGGCTTAAGCGGTGCTGATGGGACGACCCCTTTTCCCGTCCCCAAGAAGCTAAGGGACACCTCAATGGAGCATTAAATGCATTTGTCCTACGTCGTCGGTATTAGGTATGATAGCACTGTAACAACTTTACACCTCATGTATGCACTGTACGCCACAGTTGGTGACCCCTTCGAACGTATAAAAGGAGGCCCAAGGAGTAGCTACAGGGGGGATCTTCTTCTGGCCCGTTCTGCATGTGTAGCTGCTGTGTACTGTTCATCACAAGCGCTCCTAGAACCAGGGCTTAAACACATCCAATATACTAACGCAGGAGTAGGGTTTTATGCTTCTCAGCGGCCCGAACCTGGGTAAAAATCCCTTGTGTTGATCGTTGGATCTGCTCTTTGTGCGAGCCTTTCTCCCTGCCGAACCGTAAAGGGATCCACGCGATCCGATAGGTGTCGTTTCTGACAAAGTGCAATATGGATAGTAGATATATGTTTTTGTAATTTGAAAATATAAAAACAACAATGTAGCAAGTGGCAAACGGCAAGCAAAACGTTATATAAATTCTTGAATATAAGGCCTAGTGTTCATACTTTCACTAGTGCAATCTCTCAACAATGCTAACATAATAGAATCATATGATCATCCCTCAATGTGCAAGAAAGAATCACTCCAAAGTTCATAAGCGGAGAACATAAGATGAAATTGGTGTAGGTAGTAGAACCACCTCAAAGTTATTCTTTCCGGTCAATCTTTTGAGCTATTCCTATAAGTGTCACAAACAACCCTAGAGTTCGTAGTAAAATAACACCTATGATACATATCAATGAACCCTAATGTCACCTAGATACTCCAATGTCACCTCAAGTATCTGTGGATAATTATTCAACATGCATCAAACAATTTCAGATTCATCATATTCAATCCAACACAAAGAACTTCAAAAAGTACCCCAAGATTTCTATCGGAGAAAGTAGGACAAGAACGTTTATCAACCCATATGCATACATTACCCAGTTTTCACTACAGGAATCCGCAAGTTTAGTACCTAAACATATATCAAGTGAATCAATAGAACACCCCATTGTCACCACGGGTATCCACATGCAAGACATACATCAAGTGATCTCAAATCCAATATTCCATCCGACATAACCAAATCTCAAAGGGAAAGATTCAATTCATCACAACAAGATAGCAAGGGAAGAACACCATATAATCCAACGATATTAACAAAGCCCGCGATACATCAAGATCGTGCCATCTCAAGAACATGAGAGAGGAGAGATTAATCACATAGCAACTAGTACATACCCTCAGCCCCGAGGGTCAACTACTCCCTCCTCGTCATGGACACCGCCGGGATGATGAAGATTGCCTCCGGTGATGATTGCCCCCTCCGACGGGGTGCAGGAACAGGGCTCCGCATGAGTTTTCGTCGGTACAGAGGCTTGCCGTAGTGGAGCAGAGCGTTGGAATCATGCTAACCGGAGCAACAAGGGGCCCACAAGCTATCAAGGCGTGCCCTGTTGGCTTGTGGCCAGCAGGTGTCCCCCCTCTGGTGGTTCTTTGCTCCGGTATTTCTCATATTGTCCAGAAAAAATCGTAAAAAAGTTTCGAGCGATTCCGAGCACTTTTATTTTCTACATAAACACCACCACGGTAATTCTGCTGAAAACAGCGTCAGTCCGGGTTAGTTCTAATTAAATCATATAAAATGCATCAAAACCATATAAATTTATTCTAGACATAGGTAAATATGGCATGAATACTTCATAAATTATCTATACGTTGGAGACGTATCATTGGGTTTACCTTAATGATCTCTAGTAGTTGCGGATGCTTGCCGGAGGTCCAATCATAAGTTCATATGATCCAAGTACGGAAAGTATGTTAGCTCATGCCTCTCTGTCACATAAAATTGCAATAATGATTACCAATCTTGTTATCAATTGCTTAGGATGATTATGCACACCATGCCATCATTATTCCACACTCGCTATTTGTAATATATTGTATTATATTCTAACCTTATTTAGGCAGCAACTGTTTTTCAATATTTGGTTCTCCAACATCATGCAAAGTTATCCTCTTTATACCCACAACGCAGTTTTATTTCTCATTTCCAGATAGAAGCAAACAGTTGGTGTACATAGAGTCGTATCAGTGGCAGATGGATCTTGACAGAATATTGATCTTACCTTTAGCTCCTTGTGGGTTCGACACTCCATACTTACGACTTCCATCTTTGGAAAGTGATACGATGATTCCTTGCACTTGGGGATTATTGTCGGCGTTCTAGATACCAGGGTACCCAGACTTGCCTGCCTACGGCCCAGGGCGTGGCCCACCTGGCGGTCCGTACGGCCCTGCGCGGCCTCACTCAAGACAAGACCCTCGCGAGGGTCCCATCCTCGTGAGGAGGACAGCGCCAAGGCGGAAGGGGGAGGCCTCCCCAGGCCTCCTCCCGAGCGGCGGAGATCTCTATGCAACGCTAGGCCTCAGGAGGTCAAGGGTGACGACAGCCAGGCCAGGCGGGTGCCAGCGCACCAGAGGGAACAGTTTCCTCTTTGGAGCAAAGGAGATAAGGACGAACGAAGGTTCCCAAGGATCCCCGCCAAAGGTTTCCATTCCGGTGCAATAGGACCGGGTCAGCGAGCGCGGCAGGACGTATGTCACCAACGAGCCCACCACCGCATCACCACCACCTACTTTGCACGCGAAGACCACCTTTCGTCAGGATAGGGTGTACCTCCTATCCCCTTTTGAATTTGGCCGTTGTGGGATCCCTTCCCGCCATTGCGATAAGGGAAGAGGACCCGGGCCGCTATAAATAGAGGCTAGACTCCTCGGAGGAAGGGGGGTCGGACAAACGCACTCGCAAGCAAGACACCACTGTACTAGTTCATCCACAAACCTCCTCGTGAGGCAATCCACCAAAGGCAGGAGTAGGGTTTTACGCTTCGCAGCGGCCCGAACCTGGGTAGACTCTTGTGTGCCATCTTCTTCCTCGCCATCGAGCTAGGTTATCGCGGAGAGCTTGGAGGGGGCGAAGCTGTTGGGGAATCTTAGCCCGAAATCCGACATTTGGCGCACCAGGTAGGGGGCATGTCGAAGTCTTCCTCAAGCCTCGCTCTTCCTCCGCCTTACCGCCCCCATGGCTGACGCTCGCTGAGCTCTTGCCGAGCGTTGTGCTGCTCACGTCGCCCAGGCGGTGCCGGTGGGCTGCACCACCGCACGTCGGTCCACCTCTCTTGTGGCCAACACCGCCACAGGCCCGGAAGCCCAAGAGCAGCAGGACTCATCGCAGCCGGTCACTGCACGGCGCGACGGCCGCACCGCTACTCCGTCCATCGTTCCGGCTACCGGGTCGTCATCCCACGCTCGCCCCGGGCCGGCGCGTGGGTCGGGCGCACTCCTCATGGCATGCGAGCTGTTGCGCTACCGTCCTGCCCCCAACCACATCGACGACTGGCTCGGGCACGTCGCGGAGCTCGTCAGCGCCGCTGGCGATGCTTCAGCGTTCTCCTACTCGTTCCGGCCCCAACCATCCCAGGCAGGCGACGAGGCCCACGACGTGTCGCCTCCTCATCCCCAGCGCGACATTGATACGTTTCCAACGTATCTATAATTTTTGATTGTTCCATGCTATTATATTATCTATTTTGGATGTTTTATATGCATTAATATGCTATTTTATATTATTTTTGGGACTAACCTATTAATCTAGAGCCTAGTGCCAGTTTCTGTTTTTTCCTTGTTTTTGAGTATTGCAGATAAGGAATATTAAACGGAGTCCCAACGGAATAAAATCTTCGGAATGATTTTTCTTGGACCAGAAGAAACCCATCAAACTTGGAGATGAAGGCAGGCGAGCTGCCGTGTGGCGATAAGCCACAGGGGCGCGCCCTAGGGGGGCGCCCCCCTGGCTTGTGGCCCCACGGCAGCCCTCCTAACCCTATTCTTCGGCCTATAAATTCCCAAATATTCCCTGGATACCAAAAAGAGCCACGAAAATACTTTTCCGCCGCCGGAAGCCTCTGTTCCCGTGAGATCCAATCTTGGAGCCTTTTCCGGTAATCTGCCGGAGGGGGATTCGATCACGGAGGGCATCTACATCAACTCCATTGCCCCTCCGATGATGTGTGAGTAGTTTACCACAGACCTTCGGGTCCATAGCTAGTAGCTAGATGGCTTCTTCTCTCTCTTTGTTCTTCAATACCATGTTCTTCATGATCTTCATGGAGATCTATCCGATGTAATACTCTTTTGCGGTGTGTTTGTCGAGATCCGATGAATTGTGGGTTTATGATCAGCTTATCTATGAATATTATTTGAGTCTTATCTGAATTCTTATATGCATGATTTCATATCTTTGCAAGTCTCTTCGAGTTATTGGTTTGGTTTGGCCAACTAGATTGGTAATTCTTGCAATGGGAGAAGTGCTTAGTTTTGGGTTCAATCTTGCGGTGTCCTCACCCAGTGACAAAGTAGGGGTAGCGAGGCACGTATTTGTATTGTTGCCATCGAGGATAAAAAGATGGGGTTTTCATCATATTGCTTTAGTTTATCCCTCTACATCATGTCATCTTACCTAATGCATTACTCTGTTCTTCATGAACTTAATACTCTAGATGCAGGCAGGAGTCGGTCGATGTGTGGAGTAATAGTAGTAGATGCAGAATCGTTTCGGTCTACTTGACATGGACGTGATGCCTATATGCATAATCATTGCCTTGGATATCGTCATAATTATTCGTTTTTCTATCAATTGCTCGACAGTAATTTGTTCACCCTCCGTATTATTTTCCTTCATGAGAGAAGACTCTAGTGAAACCTATGGCCCCCGGGTCTATTTTCCATATTATACTTTCAGATCTAAAACCAAAAATACCAAAAATATCTCGCTGCATTATTTTTACTTTTGTTTTACTTTCCGTTCTAGCAATATATCATACCTATCTCTATCAGATCTCATCCTTGCAAATAACCGTGAAGGGATTGACAACCCCTTTATAGCGTTGGGTGCAAGTGTTTGATTATTTGTGTAGGTACATCTATTGGGGACTTGCTTGTATCTCCTACTGGATTGATACCTTGGTTCTCAACAACTGAGGGAAATACTTATCTACTTTGCTGCATCACCCTTTCCTCTTCAAGGGAAAACCAACGCATTCTCAAGAAGTAGCAAGAAGGATTTCTGGCGCCGTTGCCGGGGAGATCTACATCAAGCCTACCAAGTACCCATCACAAACTCATCTCTTGCATTTACTTTATTTGCCATTTGCCTCTCGTTTTCCTCTCCCCCACTTCTAAAATGATTTTCAGAAAAGATTTGCCTTTTTATTCGCCCTTCTTCCGTTCGTCTTTCCGTTTGCTTTTTGTTTGCTTGTGTGCTAGATTGCTTGCTTTGTCACGATGACTCAAGAGAATACCAAGTTGTGTGACTTTTCCAATACTAATAATAATGATTTTATTAGTACTCCGATTGCTCCCGCCACTAGTGCGGAATCTTATGAAATTAATGCTGCTTTGCTTAATCTTGTTATGAAAGAACAATTTTCCGGCCTTCCTAGTGAAGATGCCGCATCCCATCTAAATACTTTCGTTGAGTTGTATGATATGCAAAAGAAGAAAGATGTGGATAATGATATTTTTAAATTGAAGCTATTTCCGTTCTCACTACGAGATCGTGCTAAAACTTGGTTTTCATCTTTACCTAAAAATAGTATCGATTCATGGAATAAGTGTAAAGATGCTTTTATTTCCAAGTTCTTTCCGCCCGCTAAGATCATCTCCCTTAGGAACGATAAAATGAATTTTAAGCAACTTGATCATGAGCATGTTGCACAATCATGGGAGAGGATGAAACTTATGATTAGAAATTGCCCCGAGTATGATTTGAGTTTATGGATGATTATACAAATTTTCTATGCGGGATTGAATTTTGCTTCTAGAAATCTTTTAGATTCCGCCGCGGGTGGTACTTTTATGGAAATCACATTAGGAGAAGCTACTAAACTCCTAGATAATATTATGGCTAATTACTCTCAATGGCATACCGAAAGATCTCCTACTAGTAAAAAAGTGCATGCTATTGAAGAAATAAATACTTTGAGTGAAAAGATGGATGAATTGATGAAATTGTTTGCTAGTAAGAGTGCTCCTATTGATCCTAATGATATGCCTTTGTCTTCTTTGATTGGAAATAATAATGAATCTATGGATGTGAATTTTGTTGGTAGGAACAATTTTGGTAATAACGCGTATAGAGGTAATTTCAATTCTAGGCCGTTTCCTAGTAATTCCTCTAATAATTATGGTAATTCCTACAACAATTCTTATGCAAATTATAATAATATGCCCTCCGATCTTGAGAATAATATTAAAGAATTTATTAGCTCGCAAAAAGGTTTCAATGCTATGATTGAAGAAAAATTGCTCAAGATTGATGATTTGGTTAGGAACGTTGATAGAATTTCTCTTGAGATTGATTCTTTGAAAATTCGATGTATTCCACCCAAGCATGATATTAACGAGTCTTTAAAGGCTATGAGAATTTCTATTGATGAGTGTAAGGAAAGAACCGCTAGGATACGTGCTAAGCGTGAATGGCTTGAAAAAGTGTGTTCTCGTGATAATATTGATGAAGATCTTAAAGTGATTGATGTGACTCCTATTGAATCTTTGTTTTCTAATGTAAATCTTGATAAATATGGGACTGGATATGAGTCAACTTTAGTTAAAGGGCGTCCCAATGATTCGGAGTTTATAGATCTTAATGCTAAGATTGATAAAAGTGGGATTGAAGAGGTCAAAACTTTAAATAGCAATGAACCCACTCTTTTGGATTTCAAGGACTTTAATTATGATAGTTGTTCTTTGATTGATTGTATTTCCTTGTTACAATCCATGTTGAATTCTCCGCATGCTTATAATCAAAATAAAGCTTTTACTAAACATATCGTGGATGCTATGATGAAATCTTTTGAAGAAAAACTTGAGTTGGAAGTTTCTATACCTAGAAAGCTTTATGATTAGTGGGAACCTACTATTAAGATTAAAATTAAAGATTATGAGTGCCATGCTTTGTGTGATTTGGGTGCTAGCGTTTCCACGATTCCAAAAACTTTATGTGATGTGTTAGGTTTCCGTGAATTTGATGATTGCTCTTTAAATTTGCATCTAGCGGATTCCACTATTAAGAAACCTATGGGAAGGATTAATGATGTTCTTATTGTTGCAAATAGGAATTATGTGCCCGTAGATTTCATTGTTCTTGATATAGATTGCAATCCTACATGTCCTATTATTCTTGGTAGACCTTTCCTTAGAACGATTGGTGCAATTATTGATATGAAGGAAGGAAATATTAGATTCCAATTTCCATTAAGGAAAGGCATGGAGCACTTTCCTAGAAAGAAAATAAAATTACCTTATGAATCTATTATGAGAGCTACTTATGGATTGCATACCAAAGATGACAATACCTAGATCTATTGCGTTATGCCTAGCTAGGGGCGTTAAACAATAGCGCTTGTTGGGAGGCAACCCAATTTTATTTTTTATGCTTTTGTTTTTGCTTCCATTTTTGAGTGTTTTGCACATTATTACCTCTGTAGTAATTGTGTTTTCTTGTTTAAATTAGTGTTTGAGCCAAGTAAGACCTTTGGGATGGTCTACGGTGTTTGTGATTTGATTTTGCTGAAAAACAGAAACTTTTGCTCTCAGTCCAGGAATTTTGTAAATTCACTGGAACGTGATTTTGATCTGAAATTTTTACACAATATTGATATACAAATTTCCCTGATTTTCCTAATTTTTCAGAATTTGTGGAGTTACAGAAGTATTCGAAGTCTATAGATTGCTACAGACTATTCTGTTTTAGACAGATTCTGTTTTCTTTGTGTTGTTTGCTTATTTTGATGTATCTATGGGTTGTATCGGGGGGTATGAACCATGGAGAAGTTGGAATACAGTAAATATTACACCAATATAAAGAAAGAATGAGTTCACAACAGTACCTAAATTGGTGATTTTTTTTTCTTATACTAACGGATCTCATGAGTTTTCTGTTGAGTTTTGTGTTGTGAAGTTTTCAAGTTTTGGGTAAAGATTTGATGGTCTATAGAATAAGGAGTGGCAAGAGCCTAAGTTTGGGGATGCCCAAGGCACCCCAAGCCATATTCAAGGATACCAAAAAGCCTAAGCTTGGGGATGCCCCGGAAGGCATCCCCTCTTTCGTCTTCAATCCATCGGTAAATTTACTTGAGGCTATATTTTTATTCACCACGTGATATGTGTTTTGCTTGGAGCGTCTTGTATGATATGAGTCTTTGCTTTTTAGTTTGCCACAATCATCCTTGCTGCACACATTTTTTGAGAGAGACACGCTGAATCGTGAATTTATTAGAATACTCTATGTGCTCAATTATATCTTTTGAGCTAGGCAATGTTGCTCTGGTACTTCACTTATATCTTTTTAGAGCACGGTGGTGTTTTATTTTATAGAAATTGTTGAACTCTCGTACTTCACTTATATTATTTTGAGAGTCTTTAAAACAGCATGGTAATTGGTTTAGGTTATAAATTTAGTCCTAATATAATGGGCATCCAAGAGGGATATAATAAAATCTTTCATATTAAGTGCATTGGATACTATGAGAAGTTTGATTCTTTGCATATAGTTTTGAGATATGAAGATGGTAATATGAGAGTCATGCTAGTGAGTAATTGTGAATTGGAAGAAATACTTGTGTTAAAGTTTGTGATTCCCGTAGCATGCACGTATGGTGAACCGTTATGTAACGAAGTCGGAGCATGATTTGTTTAATGATTGTCAAGCTTTCTGTGAGGGTTGGGAGCGCGCGATGGTTAACTCCTACCAACCTCTCCCCTAGGAGCATGCGTCTAATGCTTTGTTTCGATAACTAATAGACTTTTGCAATAACTATGTGAGTTCTTTATGACTAATGTTGAGTCCATGGATTATACGCACTCTCACCCTTCCACCTTTGCTAGCCTCTCTAGTACCGCGCAACTTTCACCGGTGCATCAAACCCACCTTCCTCAAAACAGCCACCATATATTTTCCTCAAAACAGCCACCATACCTACCTATTATGGCATTTCCATAGCCATTCCGAGATATATTGCCATGCAACTTCCACCGTTCCGTTTTTCATGACATGCACCATCACTTTCATATTGCATATAGAGTCATATTTTGTTCTAGGTATCGAGTTATTTTTTTTTTGAGTTGTAAGTAAATAAAAGTGTGATGATCTTCATTATTAGAGCATTTGTCCCGTGAGAGAAAAGGATGATGGAAGCTATGACTCCCTCACAAGTTGGGATGAGTCTCCGGACTTTACAAATAATAAAAGAGGCCAGCGAAGCCCAAAATAAAAAAAAAGAGGCCAAAGAAGCCCACCAAAATAAAAAAAGAGAGAGAGAAAAAATGAGAGAAAGAGAGAAGGGACAATGCTACTATCTTTTTCCACACTTGTGCTTCAAAGTAGCACCATGATCTTCATGATAGAGAGTCTCCTATTTTGTCACTTTCATATAACTAGTGGAATTTTTCATCATATGCACAACCACTTAGTTTTATTTTTGAGCTTTCATACACTTATAGATCTAGTGCATTTGTTGCATGGCAATCCCTACTCACTCACATTGATATCTATTGATGGGCATCTCCATAGCCCATTGATACGCCTAGTCGATGTGAGACTATCTTCTCCTTTTTTCCTTGCAACCTCCACCATATTCTATTCCACCTATAGTGCTATATCCATGGCTCACGCTCATGTATTGCGTGAGAGTTGAAAAGGTTTGAGAACATAAAAAGTGTGAAACAATTGCTTGGCTTGTCATCGGGGTTGTGCATGATTTAGATACTTTGTGTGGGGAAGATGGAGCATAGCCAGACCATATGATTTTGTAGGGATAACTTTCTAAGGCCATGTTATTTCGAAAGGACGCGATTGCCTTGTTGGTATGCTTGAAGTATTACTGTTTTTCTGTCAATATTAGACTTTTGTTTTGAATCTTATGGATCTGAATATTCATGCCAAAATAAAGAATATTACATGGATAAATATGTTAGGTAGCATTCCACATCAAAAATTCTGTTTTTATCATTTACCTACTCGAGGACGAGCAGGAATTAAGCTTGGGGATACTTGATACGTCTCCAACGTATCTATAATTTTTGATTGTTCCATGCTATTATATTATCTGTTTTGGATGTTTTATATGCATTAATATGCTATTTTATATTATTTTTGGGACTAACCTATTAATCTAGAGCCTAGTGCCAGTTTCTGTTTTTTTCCTTGTTTTTGAGTATTGTAGATAAGGAATATTAAACGGAGTCCAAACGGAATAAAATCTTCGGAATGATTTTTCTTCGACCAGAAGAAACCCATCAAACTTGGAGATGAAGGCAGGAGAGCCGTCGTGTGGCGACAAGCCACAGGGGCGCGCCCTAGGGGGGGGCGCCCCCTGGCTTGTGGCCCCACGGCAGCCGTCCTAACCCTATTCTTTGGCCTATAAATTCCCAAATATTCCCTGGATACCAAAAAGAGCCACGAAAATACTTTTCTGCCGCCGGAAGCCTCTGTTCCCGTGAGATCCAATCTTGGAGCCTTTTCCGGTAATCTGCCGGAGGGGGATTCGATCACGGAGGGCATCTACATCAACTCCATTGCCCCTCCGATGATGCGTGAGTACTTTACCACAGACCTTCGGGTCCATAGCTTGTAGCTAGATGGCTTCTTCTCTCTCTTTGTTCTTCAATACCATGTTCTTCATGATCTTCATGGAGATCTATCCGATGTAATACTCTTTTGCGGTGTGTTTGTCGAGATACGATGAATTGTGGGTTTATGATCAGCTTATCTATGAATATTATTTGAGTCTTATCTGTATTCTTATATGCATGATTTCATATCTTTGCAAGTCTCTTCGAGTTATTGGTTTGGTTTGGCCAACTAGATTGGTAATTCTTGCAATGGGAGAAGTGCTTAGTTTTGGGTTCAATCTTGCGGTGTCCTCACCCAGTGACAAAGTAGGGGTAGCGAGGCACGTATTTGTATTGTTGCCATCGAGGATAAAAAGATGGGGTTTTCATCATATTGCTTTAGTTTATCCCTCTACATCATGTCATCTTACCTAATGCATTACTCTGTTCTTCATGAACTTAATACTCTAGATGCAGGCAGGAGTCGGTTGATGTGTGGAGTAATAGTAGTAGATGCTGAATCGTTTCGGTCTACTTGACATGGACGTGATGCCTACATGCATAATCATTGCCTTGGATATCGTCATAATTATTTGTTTTTCTATCAATTGCCCGACAGTAATTTGTTCACCCTCCGTATTATTTTCCTTCATGAGAGAAGCCTCTAGTGAAACCTATGGCCCCCGGGTCTATTTTCCATATTATACTTTCAGATCTAAAACCAAAAATACGAAAATTATCTCGCTGCATTATTTTTACTTTTGTTTTACTTTCCGTTCTAGCAATCTATCATACCTATCTCTATCAGATCTCATCCTTGCAAATAACCGTGAAGGGATTGACAACCCCTTAATAGCGTTGGGTGCAAGTGTTTGATTATTTGTGTAGGTACATCTATTGGGGACTTGCTTGTATCTCCTACTGGATTGATACCTTGGTTCTCAAAAAAAGAGGGATATACTTATCTACTTTGCTGCATCACCCTTTCCTCTTCAAGGAAAAACCAACGCATGCTCAAGAAGTAGCAGACGTCGACCCCGAGCCCAGGCGTGAAGCACGCCCGCGTGACCAGCCACGCGGGCCCCGGGCGAGGGTGAGAGATGAAGTAAGCTGCCAGGCGGTGCCACGGTCGCGTGCTGATGCGCGCGTGCTCCCCACGTCGCTGCGTCAGCGACGCGACTGGGCGCCCCTCGAGGCACCCGCCCAGGGGCATCAAGACCGGGTCCCTCCCGAGCGCGCAACGCCTGTAGACCCAGTGGGTTGCTGCGCCATTGCCCCGGAGCTCCATCCGACCGTGTGCCCCTGCAAGTTCAAGCCTGACCTACCTCCTCGCTACGACGGCACCCCGGATCCCGCCGAGTTCTTACAACTCTACTCGCTAAGCATCCAGGCGGCCGGTGGGGATGACAAGGTCATGGCAAGATGGTTCCCCATGGCGCTCAAGGGTGGTGCGCTCTCCTGGCTCCTCAACCTCCCGGAGGGGTCAATCACCTCCTGGGAAGACTTGCGTGAGCGCTTCGTCGTCAACTTTCAAGGCACACGCGACCGCGCCCTTGGAGTGGGTGACCTACGTCGCGTGAAGCAACATTCCGATGAGTTCTTGCACAAGTTCATACAGCGCTTCACGACTGTCCGTCTCAAGATCCCGAGGGCGTCAGACGAGGCCATCATCTCGGCATTCACCGATGGCGTCAGGGACCTCGGGATGAGGGAGGAGCTTGCCATCAACGACGACCTGAGCTCGGCTCTGGAGATGTTCAACCTGGCCAACAAGTGCGCGAAAGCGGAAGAGGGCCGCCTCTCACTCCGCGAGCTTCCGGAGGCGGAACCCAAAGACAAGAAGCCCAAGGCCAAGGAGCCCAAGCGCAAGGCCCCCGCGGTGCTGGCGGCTGAGCCCGAGGCAAAGCACGGCCGGGATGAGGAACCTCTCGCGGGAGGACAACCGTTCTGCATCTTCCATGGCGCCAACAACCACAACACCATCGACTGTCAGGAGCTCAGGGTGGTCCGTGACGAGCATTTCGGCCGGCGCCCTGGGCACAGCGACCGAGGCTATGGACGCGGTGGGGGCCGCGGCGGAGGCCGCTGGGACAATCGAGACCCACGTCAGGAGTGGCGAGACCAGCCTCGGGAGGACCGCTGGCGCGATCAAGCTCGGGAGGACCGCTGGTGCGACGAACCTCCGGAGGGGTCATGTCGAGGCCAGCCTCGTGAGGTCTGCCCTCGCGAGGCCGGCCTTCCCCCGCTGCCGCCACCACCCAGAAGGAAGGAAGAAGATAGGCAGAATGACGGGGCTGGGGGCTTCTAAGAGGTCAGGGCAATAGCTTGCATCCTGGGCGGCGCCCAAGCCCCAGCATCGAACCGCGTCTTCAAGCAGTTTTCGCGGGAGGTGAACGGGGATCTTCCAAAGCTTGAGGCTGTGCACCCCCTCAAGTGGTCCCAGTGCGCCATCACCTTCGACTCCAAGGATCAACTCACGTGTTCAGCCATGGCGGGCGCGCTCCCCATGCTGTGCACGCCAACCATCAGCAATGTCCTCGTCACCAAGACCCTCATCGACGGCGGCGCCGGGCTCAATGTCCTCTCCATCGAGACATTCGAGACGCTCCAAGTGCCTTACGACCAGCTCATGCCAACCAAGCCTTTCTCGGGGGTCACTGACGGCTCCACGGTCGCCATCGGGTAGGTGCGCCTGCCCGTCACCTTCGGCGGGCGCAACAATTACCACACCGAGATCATCGTCTTTGACGTCGCCCACATACACCCCCCGTACAATGCGATCCTTAGGTACCCAGCCCTCGCCAAGTTCATGGCGGTGACCCACCATAGCTACAACATCCTCAAGATGCCGGGGAGTGACGGCGTCATCACTATCGCCTGCGACGAGAAGGACACTGTCTGCTCCCTCGAGCGCGCCTACCGTGCTGCGGCGGCCGAGCACTCGGACGACGAAGGAGGCGTCCTACCCCGCGAGAACATCCCCAAGAAGAAGAAGCAGCTCCTTTCCAAGGGACGTCAGGGGGCTAAAAACCCCAAGGACGGCGCCTCGGGAAGCGCACCCGGGGCCAAGGCCCCTCCCTCCTTCGCATAGGAAGGCACGCCCGGCTCCTCCCTGGGGTCCGGCTTGAGGGCTTCCGCTTGGAGGACTACCGACCCGGCCAGTGAGACAAGGGGGGTGCTCGGGCACAACTTGGGGGCGCGTGCCGACGCGTACCCATCCAAGCAAGGAGCAAGGCGCGAGGCGCCAAGTTCGCGGGAGTTTGTCAGCAGAGCAATCGAGGAGCTTCAGGAAGCACAAGCTGTGCGAGGTGGGCGCGGCCCTGCACCACCCAACGCCGTCGCCATCATCGACCCGGGCGGCGCGCCGCACATCTGCGTCAACGTACCTGGCATCAACAGGGCCGCATCACAGGACGTCTTCTCGCCGACGCGCATCAGTCACGACAGGGCATACCCGTGCAACTACATCCGCATGCCCTTCGGGCTGGCGAACGCGGGCGACACGTTCCAGCTCCTTGCCCAGGCCATGCTCGCGCCATACCGGGCCAGGCACCGTGAGGAGTTGGAGGAGGTGCCGGGCCCGAGCGGGTGCCCCGAGCCTCCTGAAGCGACGGGCTCGTGAAGGCCAAGCTTGCGGAGGCGCAAGGCCAAGTTCCTACGACTACCTCCACGCTTCAGCGGCATTGCCGCCAGGTGATCCTTTTCGGCCCGTACCAGGTAACTTTTTGGTTTGCTTAGTTTGAGGGCGCCCATCGGGCTGCATTATCCTCAGGGAGCTAGAACTCATCCCAGCCGAGTCGTTCCCGCATGTATTGGACCTTTACATGCTTTCGATCTATTTCCCTAAGTATTCTAACCTGCATGCTCGGTGCTTCGCCACCATGATTGTCGTTGCGCCCTAACGGGCCTACCCTCGACCGCCTCATAATTAAGGGCTGGCACGACGTCTGTGCTCGGGTCCGTCCCTGTAGCATCGACAAATCCAAGTGGTCGAGCTTTGTCTCGCGGGCTAACCCCGTGTACGTCACCTCGCATGGCCCTCGGTGCTTTGCCCTCGCATGAGCTAATTGGGAGTGGGCGAGTCAGGGCGCACAGCACGGTTCCGACCGGCCTTTCGCCGCCGTGGGAGCCGCGCGCCGGGTGTTTTCTCCTCGGAGTTGTCACATGAGAAGACTGGGCACGGCGTCTGTGCTCGGGTCCGTCCCTGCAGCGTCGATAAATCCAATGGCTGAGCTCTGTTTGGCGGGCCGGCCCCGTTCACGTCACCTCCTGGGGTCATTGGTGTATGGCCTTCTCATGCGATGGCCCTTGGAAATCCATTCGGCGCAGGTTTCTCAAAAATGTGCAGGACTTGAAGCGGCGCTTTCCACCGGAAGATTCAAGCGCAACCCGCCTTTGAGGTAGGGCCTCGTGAGGCCTGAGCTGCCTCACGATGCCCAGACACACCTCCCAGTTCTACCGTGCAGGCCACGCGTACGAACTTATTGGGTTGTACACGCCCAGGGGGCTCAGGAGTCGGGGCCCCCATTCCCACGCCCAAGTGGAAGCCCCATGCTCCGCGCTGGCGGACGACACGGCCCTCCAATGGCTATGCCCACGCAACGTGGAAGCTCTATGCTCCGCGCTGGGGATAAACAACTAAGGGCGCCTTAGCGGGTGCATTCAACCTCAGGATGACCCCTCGCGGCTCCATCTCGCAGCATTCCCCCGGGATGCATGCGTGAGGGGGCTGCACGGGGGATACGCTCAGGCCAGGCCTGGCGCACACCACCTCACTAGGTCCCTGTCACCTGGTCTTCATGCGTCCCTCTCGGACGAAAACCGGCGAGGAAAGGTATGGCAGCCGCTATTACGTCAAGGGGGACTCCTGAGCATCGCGACTCAGGAGCCTCACTGGTCTTGTAGCCCCTCGCCCCTTGGCATCGTCCTGGTGATCCGGACGCCCCAACGGCGGTCGAGGTATGCGCGGAACCGGGCCCTGCCAACACAGAGCTCAAGGCGCTCCAAATTCCCAAGTCAACCCCATCTTTGCCGCGTTGCCTTCATGAGGGCTGCTCATACGTCAAGGGGGACCCCTAAGCATCGCGACTCAGGGGCCTCACTGGTCTCGTAGCCCCTTGCCCCTTGGCACCGTCCTGGTGATTCGGACGCCCCAACGGCGGTCGAGGTATGCGCGGGACCGGGCCCTGCCGATGTAGAGCGCTACAGCAAGCAGGAAGGAAACGAAGCGAGGAAATAAAACCTCACAGCTTAGCAGTCATTACAAGCATTAAAATGTCTCCGAAAATGCAAACAAGTCTAACGCCTCCACGAGGGACGATGAACATTATAGGGGAAGACCCAGGAAAGGAAGCTAGGAGGAGCTGGCACCACCGCTCGCCCCGGCCGCGGGGAGCTCGTCGTCGACATCGCTGCCCCTATCATCATTGTCACCAACCCTCGCAGCCGCAGGAGGAGGTGAGGGAACGGTGACGCAGGCGAACTTCTTCATCAGCGCATTCACGACACCCTCCACGGCTGTCGCTGTACCGGTGCGAACCCCAGGATCAACCGGGCGAATCACGGAGCCGAAGTCGAAACCCGGCTCACGAAGGTAGAGGTGGCTGAAGACGCGCGTCGCGGCCGTGGAGAAGAGGTCGCAGCACTCACTCTCCAAGACGTTCTCCCCCCTGGCGACGACACCCTCAAGCACCTCGGCGAGCTTTGAAGAGATCCCCGCGAAGCCGCTCTCACGAGCTACCAGGGGTTCTGTAAATCCCCCACGGCAGATGGACTACAGCGCCTGGCAAAGCCTGAGCTCGACGGAAGGGAGAGCGTCGAGCTCCACAGCCTTCTTCTCCTCGGCCGCGGAAAGGGTCTTCTCCTTGGAGGCAAGCCGGGCCTTCTCCGCAGCCACTTCCTCCTTCAACCTGTCCTGCTGCTCGCGCTCAGTGGCTTGGTCAGCCACCGCCTTGGACAGCGGGAGTCACGGTCGGCAAGCTTGGCCTCGCAGGTCTTGAGGTCCTCCTCCTGCTGGCGAAGCCTCTCCGCGAGCGTGGACCTTTCCTCTTGAAGAGCCTTCAGGCGGGCCTCCGCCTCGTCGCAGTGCTTCATGGCAGACGCTGCATCAGCTAGCGCCGCGTCTCGGGCTGCCTTGGCCGACGCGGCCTCCTCCCTGCTCTCAGCCGCGGTGGCCTCGGCTTGGCTCCAGACCGCCACGGCTGAGGCGTCAGTCCGGAGCCACCCAGAAAGAAGACCTAAGCGCTCCTTTGCAAGGCGACCGTCGGCGCTCCCAAGGGCGTCTCGGACCTGATCCAAGACGGCATAGGCCCCTTCCATAGCGCCTGACTCAGCTGGAGGAACACGAGCCGGTGGCGCTAGGGCACGGCCCGGAGATGTCGCCCGCACGGCGGCAGGAACCGCCTCTGAAGAGGCAGGGGCGTGAGAAGCGGAAGACACCGGTGGCTGCCCCACTACCACAGGCAAGGCAGGGGCGGACGACCCTGCACCCGGCTGGCCCTCGGGGGCTGGCCCGTCAGGCAGAGGTGCGGACGCGCCCCCAAGGACGGAAGCGGCCACTCCAGCGGGCATCAGGGGCTCCGCGGCCGTGGCAAGGAGGGTCGCCCCGCAAGCCCCCTCGCCCACGACGTCCGGTGCCTCATCTGGCATTGGCAAGGCACCAAGAATGGACATCATGTCGGAAGGCGCCCTCGGCTTGACGCCGGCCTTCTTCTTCTTCGCCTTCGGCATGGGGGCGCGACTGATTACCAAGCAAATAAGGGACCGTCAGCATATAAACCACCGGAAGGCGGCCAGAAACCAAGCGAGATTACTTACTCCTCGACGTCGACCCACTTCCTCCTTCTTTCCACCTCGGCGAGGGCGGGAATGCCCCCGTCCCTTTCTGGGGAGGCACCTCCGTGGGAAGAAGCGGTGAAACCGCTCGAAGGGGCCACGGCCAGCAAGGACGTGCTAGCCCTGGACGCGGCCGCCTCGTGCACAAGTTGCGGCTCGGGCAGGGGTGAGGCGGGCGCTTCGGCCACCTTGCCGGCGCGAGCTGGGGGCTCCGGAGGAGGCCCAGCCTCGCGCTTCCTCGGGTCACCCGGCAGGCGGATCGTGTGGCCCAAGGTGTGGGGCCCGGCCCCCTGAGGACCATGGTAAGTCGCGGACGACTTGCGGCTGGGGGCTCGCCGGCGTCGTCATCATCGAAGCTGCGGAGAAGTGCACTCTGCGACGGAGGAGACACTTCCTCCAGATCGTCATCCGCTGTCTCCTCCGAGTCCTCTTCATCTGCGGTGTCGTCGGAGGACACCGCCACAAGGGCGCCGGGGCTCTCGACCGGAGAGAGCCCCAGCTCGTCGAAGCTGGGCATCATAGCGACCAGATCAGCCTTGTCGTCGCAGCAGTACAGCGGGGCGTAGACCTCAGGAAGGTCCCCGGGGTCGCCGTTGAGCAGGGTCGCCATAACCCTGTTCAACTCCTCGGGAGTCAGGAGCGCAGAACGGAGCCTCATGTCATCGCCACCACCTTGATAGTCCCACATGGGCCTCGAGTGAGACTGGAGGGGCGCCAGGCGTTGCACCAGGAACTCCTTCACTATCATTCCCCCAGTCAACTTCCTGGCGCTGATGTCTCGAAGGACCCGCTCCAAGACGAGCTTGACCCGGGGGTCAGAGAGCTTCGCGGAGCTCCACGCCGGGATCTTCTCCGGCAGCCCCTTTGGGAGCTCCAGGCGAGGGTTGCTGCTCTTGAGATCCAAGAAGACCCAGCGGTTCCTCAAGTTCTCCACCTTCTTCCCGGCCTTGAAGAGCATGTTCCCGCTTTGGACCGCTACGAAGGAGACGCATGCCGACCGTTGTGCGCCGTCATGAAGCCGCAAGCTGAAGAAATGGCGGAACAGGGACAGCGAAGGCTTCACACCCACGAAGGCTTCGCAGTAAAAGGCAAAGACGGACAGAGGGAGGATGGAGTTGGGTTGAAGATGGAGAGCCTGGATCCCATAGTGCTCGAGGTCGGCGGTGAAGAACACAGAGAAGGGCGGGACGAGCCCGGAGAAGACGCTATGGAGGAAGAAGGGGTAGGCCGACTTGGCCAGGCGATGCCTCTCCGCGGAGCCACACCATATCAAGGTCCGCCCCCGCTCATTGTTGTCGTCCGCCGTCGATGGAAGCACCGGGGCAAGGTCCCCGTCATTGGCTATGGTAGACTCTGAGAGCGCCGGCAAGATGGGAGCAGAAGCCGAGCTCTGGGCTTCGGGTTTTGACTTGCCGGCGGGAGTCATCGAGAAGCCTTTGGGGCCGAGGAAGCAAGAAGGAGGACGGAGCGGTGCTGAGATCTGGAGAGGTTCCCACAAAGGATGGAGATCTGGAAAGAAGAGCAAGGGCGCGGAAGAGGAAAGCAATAATGGCTCAGCGTTGGACGTTAGGCTTTTGTCGGTTCGGGCAGTTGCCAAGGAGATACGGGGGCGGGGACGCCCGCGCCCAACCAAGCACCGCTCGCCAAACCTGGCCCGCATGCAATATGGGCCCGCGGCGCTCCGGGCCATCTTCTTCGGCTCCTCCTCAAAGCCGGTTCGAGTGCGCCTTGGGCCCGGGGGCTACTGTCGGCGTTTTGGATACTAGGCTACCCAGACTTGCCTGCTTGCGGCCCAGGACGTGGCCCAGCTGGCGGTCCGTATGGCCCTGCGCGGCCTCACTCAAGACAAGACCCTCGCGAGGGTCCCATCCTCATGAGGAGGACATCGCCAAGTCATAAGGGGGAGGCCTCCCCAGGCCTCCTCCTGAGCGGCGGAGATCTCTATGTAACACTAGGCCTCAGGAGGTCAAGGGTGACGACAGCCAGGCCAGGCGGGCGCCAGCGCACCAGAGGGAACAGTTTCCTCTTTGGTGCAAAGGAGACAAGGACGAACGCAGGTTCCCAAGGAGCCCCGCCAAAGGTTTCCATTCCGGTGCAACAGGACCAGGTCAACAAGCGCGGCAGGACGGATGTTACCAATGAGCCCACCACCACGTCACCACCACCTACTTTGCAGGCAAAGACCACCTTTCATCAGGATAGGGTGTACCTCCTGTCCCCCTTTGAATTTGGCCGTTGTGGGATCCCTTCCCGCCATTGCGATAAGGGAAGAGGACCTGGGCCGCTATAAATAGAGGCTAGGCTGCTCGGAGGAAGGGGGGTCGGACAAACGCACTCGCAAGCAAGACACCACTGTACTAGTTCATCCACATACCTCCTCGTGAGGCAGTCCACCAAAGGCAGGAGTAGGGTTTTACGCTTCGCAGCGGCCCGAACCTGGGTAAACTCTTGTGTGCCATCTTCTTCCTCGCCATCGAGCGGGGTTATCGCGGAGAGCTTGGTGGGGGCGAAGCTATTGGGGAATCTTCGCACACGCCCCTGGGTTCGAACTCCTTAGGGTTTTGCGGAGCTCCAAATCCGACAATTATCACTAAGTAGCAGGAATAGTATGTGTTATTATCTGTTTGTGTTATTTCCAGTCTGTCCACACAATTTAGATTACTGACCTGTTTGCTAGGTATCACACACATCTTATTACGCCGAATCGTTTGTGTTATTTTGGCTCATCGCGCACAGTTCATCCGAGCGCACGGTATGCCGTTTGTCGCACACATCTTGATATGTGCAACCGTTTGTGTTATTTTGGCTCATCGCAAACAGTTCACCCGAGTGACCTGTATGTAGTCCATCACACACATCTTGATCTGGGTAACCATTTGTGTTAATTTTTCTCATCGCAAACAGTTTATCAAAGTGACCTGTATGCAATCTATCGCACACATCTTGATCTGGGTAACCATTTGTGTTATTTTATCTCATCACAAATAGTTCATCCGAGTGACCTGTATGCCGTATATCGGACACATAATGATCTGGGTAATCGTTTGTGTTATTTTGAATAATTGCAAACAGTTTATGCGAGTTAACTATATGTCACACATCGCACACATATGTATTTGGTTAGAAGTTTATGTTATTTTGCATCATCGCAAACATTTCGTAAATGTCAACTGTATGCCACAGATCGCACATGCAACTCTTTTATGAATCGTGCTTGATGGTCCACCCATCGCACATAGTTCGCGTTATTAGCGACGGAGCTTGAACTATACTGTTTGCGATTCATGCGTCGCACACAGTTTCGTCGAAGGGTCTATGATAGATGTGTCGTCTTTGGACCATCATGAAGTAGTGGCAGTAGCAATAAACTTAAGTGATACGATCAAATGTTAAGCTTACGGTTGGGTCTTGTCCATCACATCATTCTCCTAATGTTGTGACCCCATTATCAAATGACAACTCATGTCTATGGCTAGGAAACCTTAACCATCTTTGATCAACGAGCTCGTCCAATGGAGGCTTACTAGGGACACAGTGTTGTCTATGTATCCACACATGTATCCGAGTTTCCGTTCAATACAATTCTAGCATGGATAATAGACGATTATCATGAACAAAGAAATATGATAATAACCAATCTATTATTGCCTCTAGAGCATATTTCCAACACCCCTACCTCGAAATATGACGGATTTAGCACCGATATTGTTGGCCCATGCAGGTCCCTGCTGGTAGTCGCCGCGGGGTGATGGGAATTCAGATCGGCTCCGACGCGATCTACGCATCGGGATCGAGCCTCATCATCGACGTCGGCATCCTCATCGTCGTGTTGACTAGTTGCCTCGGCTAGACTGATGATTACGCTCCTCGTCGAATCGTCAAGATCAGACGAGTGCCTTCATCAACATCAACTCCGATCTCAATTGAGATCATGGAGAAATTCGTCCATGGAGCTCGGGGACTCAACATCAACATTGTCCTCGGGCGACCGTGCAATTTTTCTGGACAGCGGATTCGTGTTTGCTGTTCCCACCTTTCCGAGCATCTCTTTGATGATTCCTTAGGTAGAATTGTACGGAATAGAGTCTATAACAACCCTGTAAAATTTCATCATATTCCGATGGTGGAATGCCCGGCAATCTCTGATATACCGGAGCCGTGTCGAATCTTGATGGGAACTGAAACGAGTTTGAGGCGAGGAGTCCAGAAGTTAGCTCGGACATCCTTTGGAAGATCCAACCGTTCATCGTATGTGGAATTCCTATATCGACCATCCCTATAAATTTCAGCTCGATCTGACCATCAAACTCCAGGAAACGTCCGATGAGTGCATCAATTTTCGGATCTTTTTTCTTTTTGATGAGCGGGTTATCAGACGTCCTTTTTGAAGAAAACTCTCCCTAGGGTATTATGTGTTGTTCTCAAACATGTGCCTACCTATTTTGTGTCTTTTATGAGGCGATCTTCAATGTCAAGCCGGTGTCAAACCAGTCTGAACTCGTTGTTTCACGGATGCGGACCTGCGCTAGCAGCAACTGCGCCATCGCTTCATCGAGCCAACGACAAACACCTCGGATCATCACCTCGGTGAGCCAACCAAGAGTTCGGCATCGCAAAGGCCAAATATTTGTCAAGACCACATCGTTGCCCCACGGATTGCATGGGTCAGACGCGCCGGCGTTGCCGCGCGGTCACTTCATCATGCCAGCATTGACCGCATCACAAATTATGACCTGCGTCGATATCGCTGCATCGTCGCTTCTTCAAGACGACGTCCACCACGCTGACCTGCTTCGACACGGAGGCTAGCATGGGTGCCCTAGCATCACCTTACCGACCTGCTCCATCATCTCGGCTATACTGGGGGCTCCGCCATCTCTTCATCAACTTACTCTGGGACTTCAGCGTCACCAGTCAACCAGCTTCGTCATGCTAGATGGACTGGGGGATTTGCCTCGTCACATCAGGCGTGTTGTGTTGCCATTTCGGGGTGCTGAGCTTCTCGCTCGGTCCCCTCGGGACCGGCTTGGGTACTAGGATTTCGTCCCGTCACAAGCTAGGACCACGCCATCAACACCTGGAATATAAAACCAACTATGACGCTTTCCAGCTTAACCTTTTCAGTTTTTTAGGTTTTTGTTCGCTTCGACCAAATGTTTAATTTTTCTTAAACAAAATCTGTTTGCTAAAACTTTGTTTGTTAAAAAAACCGATGTTTGTTAAAAACAATTTTCTTTTCCCAAGTTAATTGGGAGCTCATAAACTTTTATGTGTTTTTTAGTATTTTCTTCTTAGTCATTGCAAAGTCTTTTTCTGTTACTCCTTTTACGACTCGAGAGCGTGGTCGAATAGCCGGATGACCTGGTTTCTCTCTAGAGCTGGCCAAGTTTAGTTTGCTAAACTGGCCTGGAAGCACTCTGCCTTCGGAAAGGGAGGTTGAAGCCGAAGGCTAGCCCGCTTGAAGTCTAGAGATCATATGTGTCATGTTAAAGCACGACGGAAGCACAAATTAATTTTAAATAACAATTTTAGATTGGCACAAAAAAACTTGATTTAAGTTAGACGTAAGTTTCTATGGAAATTTTTTGGTTTTCTGAGGAAAACTCTCGCAATGCAACACCAGACTCCTTTAAAGCATCGAGAATTTTAACGGGGGGTTCTGACTAGTGCCAAACCCACCAAAAGCCAAGGTACTCCATGGAGTCCTCGGAAAAACGTTCTCGGATATTGCTTTATATGCATCGGTTTCGAATTGTACATGTCTTTGGTCAATAGTTGGGTTGCCCGGCTCCTGTGCTTACTCCTTATGTTCCCTATTGTTCAGCTAATGGTAAAGGGAGAACCACTACGATTGTACTTTCGGTTTAACTGGTCAAGTACCTTAGTGGAGAAAGCCGATAACTGACTGTCAATGAGCGTAAATCGGCTAGCGATCTGATGACTGTGTCAAGCTATAGATCGATAGAGATTACCCCATGTTGAACGATGGGTCTTTCATAACATTGACCGAAGTGTAAATGGCTTGACCTCGCGTGATGCCAGACACTAACCGGGGGCTAGTAACTTGCCTCCCCACTTAAAGCTCTTATGACTAAGTGAAAGTTATAAAGCCTGAATATCTGATTGCCTCATTTCTACTAACACAACTGCCTCCGGGCACCGAGATGCCAGCTAAGGGTTGTCTTGTTAGTATGGAAACACCCTGCGTAGTATCTACAAACGAGTTGAAGCCAATGATGGGCCACTTTCAGATTATAAATAGTTGCAACAGAGTCAAAATAAACCATACCGAGGGCCTCTTGAGGCACCTCAGCATGGTTACATCGGGACTTCTGTAGAGCCCAACATATCATCAACATTTGTATTCAATATACGAGTGCTGCCTTTCGTAATCATCGTTATAAAGCCATAAACATGCATCAATTTGACTTAAGATTTTGGCCAAGCTGGGTTGCCTGGCTCCTGTGCTTACCCCCTACGTTCCCGATTGCTCGGCTAGGGGGAAAAGGGAGCACCTCTCTGATTGTTACTACCGGGTCATCTGGGTTCGTACCTCAGATGGGTGAAGCCGAAAGCTAGTTGTCTTAAGATTATAATTTGTCAGCAATGGCGAAAGTGAAAATTTAGGTTCATTAAAGACCATGGAGTTCAGGAACTTTCCCCAAACTAAATCCTCAAAATTTTCCTCCCATATTGATCGGAGGTGAGGTTTCATGATCATGTTTAACATGATAACCTGGGAAATGGAACTTATAGAGGAACTATTTTTCTCAGAAGATGTTTCTTACGTTAAAAAGTAATATAATATATCCCTCCACGTACCTTGTTTTCCATAATTATTTGCCTCATAAAGGCTTTATAAAGTAGGAAAACACTCCCTGGCTACTGGCCGAGGAGGTTGAAGCCGATGGTCGGTCAACAAAGTTTGTACAATGCGGCTCCGAGCATTACTGATGTAAAGTACTTGGGTACATAGAATCATTAAAGTACCCAACATTTATACCGGGCTTCGCACTTCTCAATTAAAAGCCATTAAAGGGGTACATCGATCCCCTGATCTGGTGTTCCCACCCGACCAGTGGCTCGGGGGCTACTACATTGACGATTCAATACATAAATTTAAGTGCAAAACGATCTCCGAGGAGATTACGATCCTTAGGTTGGTCGGCCGCACCCAACCCGAGTCTCGGAAGCTATTGTGCACCGTGTTCCATTCCTAAAGTATGTTGCTGAGTAAGGACTCGATCCTCTGGCCGATTTCGTCAATCGACCTTAATCTCAGGGGCTACTGGGATCAACGGTTTTATGTTTAGGCCGACACACACCATAGAGGACATTTCTAGAAGTAAGCTCAGTTGAACTCCTTCAAACTTTTTCAAGACCAAGGTAATCTATGACACCTCAGGTGCAGTCCAGCGCAGCAGGTTAGCTGCAAGAGGATACCACCGCATGGAAAAACTTTCAACCCGTGGAGTGGCGTAAAAATAACAAGGCACTGATAAAGGCTGAAAACTTAAAGGGGCTCCCCGGACGCCCGATGTGTGAATTCCTAGGATAACCGATGTGTGAAATCTTCGGATACACCTCGGCGATCCTCAAGATCAGAGATGGGAAGATTCATTGAATCAGCTTTCAAGACCGTGGGCCGAAGACGAAGTAAAATTCAAACGAACCGAGGAGCGTCCCCAACTTGAATACCGGTTTAGGGGGTTACTAACAGTGTCCTGGACTAGGGGGTACTCACCACATCATCTCTCGACGAGTGGGTCGAGCCGAGGAACCCATGGCGGTTAACTAATGGGCCACTTTGGGCAGCCCATGATGCATACAAGGGAGATTACATAAGACTTGACGCACAATACAAGGAGTCCTCTAAATCCTAGGCCTCCCGTACATCATATAAGCCGAGGCCAGACTAGTCAATAGACAATCGAATATCGTATTCATAACAACAATCTCGTGGTAGATACATGTACTAGGTACTATCCCCTGTATCAATATAATCAAAAGCAGGACATAGGGTATTATCTCTTCGAGCGAGCCCGAACCTGGGTAAAATATTGTGTCCCTATTACAATTGTTCCAAGACGCCAGGCTTAGGACCCCTACCTCAAGATATGACGGATTTAGCACGGACAGCTAGGATACCATATTGAATTCATGCTTCAGTTAACTCATCCAAAAGTACGAACTGATTGAGAGAGGCAGATGATACTTGTGATCTACGTTGGGTTTTTTCGTGAGGAGGAACGGGTTATTGCAGCACAATACAGATAAGTAATGCCCTCAGTTAAGAACCAAGGTTTATCAAACCAATAGGAATATCAATTAACCAGCGTCTTCAGCGACTGCACATAAAAGAGCAAACACTTGCACCCAGCACGGGCAAAAGGGTTGTCAATCCCCTTGGACTCGTTATTTGCAAGCAAATGAAGTTTGTAGATAATAATAGATAATTGTAAATTGCAAAATAAAATAAAAACAAATAAATGGAAGCAAGGTATTGATAGCTTTTGTAAATATATAAGTGAATAGACCCGGGGGCCATAGTTTTTCCTAATGGCATCTCCCATGTAAGAAGCATATGGTGGGTAAACAAATTATTGTTGGGCAATTGATAGAAAAGCGCATAGTTATGTTCATATTCACGGCAATGATCATGTATATATAGGCATCACGTCCATCAGCAAATAGGCCAACTCCCGCCTGCACCTATTACTGTTACTCCACCCATCAACCGCTATCCAGCATGCATCTAGAGTATTAAGTACAACAGAGTAATGCTTGGTGAACGATGACATGATGTAGACAAAGATAATTCAATTAACATGAACTAACCCCATTGTTTTATCCTTAGTGGCAACAATACAAAGATGTGTCTTGTCCCTTTCTATCACTGGGATATAGAGCACCGCCAGATTGAACCCACTACAATGCACCCCTCTCACCAAAGAAATATCAATCTAGTTGTCCAAACTATTTCAATAGATCGAAGAGATTTACAAAGCTATAATGATCATGCAATTAAGAATCATAATATATATCATAGTGACTCAAATACTTTTCATGAATAATCTGAACATAAACCCACAATTCATCGGATCCCAACAAACGCACCATACAAAATAATTACATCGGATAGATCAAAGCGAAGATGCGATGATCATTGTATTGAAGATCAAGAGAGAGATAGCCATCTAGGTACAAGCTATGGACCCATAGGTCTGTGGTGAACTACTCACACATCATCATGGGAGCAACAAGGATGATGTAGAAGCCCTCCGTGATCGATACCCCCTCTAGCGGGGCACCAGAAAAGGGCTCCAGACAGGATCGCGGCGGAACAGAGACTTGCGGCGGCGAAAAAGTGTTTCGGGATGGTCCTTAAGGTTTTGGAATACATGTGCATTTATAGGCCAGAGAACAGGGGCAGGAGACCCACCAGGGAGGGACAAGCCATCAGGGCGCGCCAACCCACCTGGCCGTGCCCTGTTGGCTTGTGCCTCCCTCGTGCAAGCTCCGGTCTCCACCCGAAGCTTCTAGGTCTTCTTTTGGTCCAGAAAAAATCATAAAAAAGTTTCGGGGCAATTGGACTTCGTTTGGTACTGTAAAGCTGAAAAGCCAAAAACACGCAGAAAACAGCAACTCGCACTGGGCACTAGGTTAATAGGTTAGTGGCCAAAAATAATATAAATTGGTAAATAAATACTTGATGGAACGTCCACTTTCCACACCTTACACCACGATTTATGTTCGCTGAATGAGTCAGAAGTGTCCTGGAGGCCCTCTAACCAGGCTTCCCGTCTTAGTTTTGTTGATACCAGCATACGATAACCGAAGGAACATGCAATACGCCATTTTGTTCATGTACCCAAGACCAAAAGTCCTCCATATGTTTCATGCACAGTGGGATCGAACGAATGGCCTCCGCGTCCATGGACAAAAAAACTTCAGCTAGGACTGTGTTGTTCCACTCTCCATTGGCCGTAATCAGATCACCCACCCGTTGTGGGGGGGGGGGGGGCGGGTCATTAACTTGGTTGATGATTGGCCGCATGTTGGAGGGTCGAGGGATCCAGTTATGTTGCCATATATTCGTGGTCATTCCATCCCGAATGCGCCGAAGTATACCCTGAGCGAGGGTGTCACGCCCATCAAGGATAGCACGCCATATTTGTGAGGGTGATCCACCTAGCTCAACCTGCAGAAAATTAATAGAAGGGAAATATTTTGCTTTGAGTTTCCTTGCACTTAAATAATTTGGGTCCATAAGAACACGCCATGCTTGCCTTGCCAGTAATGCAAGATTAAACAACTCAATATCTCGGAATCCCAAACCTCCACCTTTCTTTGGCCTGGTCATCATGCTCAAAGAAACCCAACTCAGTTTTCTCTTACCTTCCTTGCTCCCACCAAAGTTTACGAATTAAAGAAATTATGTGTTCACACGATCCCCGAGGTAGTTTGAAGCAAGACATGGAGTATATATACCGGGACGACCTGAGCAATAGATTTAGTGAGGACCTCCTTGCCACCAACTGATAATAACTTGGCCATCGATCCCTTTACTTTGTTCCATACTCTATCTTTCAAAAACTTGAAGGCTCCATTCTTACAATTGCCTACATCAGAAGGCATCCCCAGGTATCTTCCTGGCAAAGATTCATTAGTAACATTAAGAGCAATTTTGACTTCTTCTCTTAGGCTATTCGGGCATCCCTTATTGAAGAAGACTGAAGATTTTGAAAAGTTAATATTCTGACTAGAGGCATTACAATAACTTTCCAACAAAGAAGACAACTCATTTTATCCATCTACACTTGCCTTGACAAACAACAGACTATCATCCGCAAAGAGCAAGTGGCTCACTGGCGGTGCCGATGGAGCTACTCGGATACCACTGAGGTGCGATGATTCATCTTTTGTTTTTAAGAGGCACGAAAGGCCTTCCGCTGCCACCAAGAAAAGATATGTAGAACTTGGGTCCCCCTATCGGACCCCCTGGATGGTTTAAATTCTTCCAACTTGCCACCGTTAAAAAGGACGGAGAATTTAACTGAATTCACCATCCGCATAAGAAAAGAAACCCAGGATGGTGAAAAAACCATCTTAGTCATTATTGCCTCCAGATAATCCTGCTCAACCCGATCATAGGCTTTCATCAATTCTAGCTTCACGACACATAATCTGTTTCTTTTTGCTTTATTCATGTTCATGAAATGAAAACACTCATATACTGTTATGACATTATCTGTAATAAGACGCCCACACATAAATGAAGAGTACTTTTATGATATGATCTCCAGCAAGATTTGCTTCAATCTATTTGATAGCACGTTCGAGGCAATTTTGTAGAGTGGCTGCGCCCGGCCCGTCCAGCGCCTCTTCTTCTACCGCCTCCACCGTAGCCACAACACCGATCAGCTCGTCTCCGGCCTCAAAGCCTCCCTCTCCAAGGCCCTCACCCTCTTGTACCCATTGGCCAGTCATTTCCGCCTCGTCTCCAACAGCAGCAACCGCTACGAGCTCTTCTACCAGCCCGGCGACGGCGTCCCCTTCACCACGCCCGACTACAATGCCGACATCGACGACCTTGCCTGCCCCTCTGACGGTGACCCCGTGCAGGTTGCCAGACTTGCGCCTCTCGTACCGCCACTGCCAAAGGGTGGTGCAGTGCTCGCCGTGGAGGCCACGGTTCTTCTTGAGGGCGGGGCCTCACGCTCGGCGTCATCGTGCACCACTCCGCCGGTGACGTCGCCAGCTCCACGCACTTCATGCACACCTGGGCTGCCGTCTTCAACGGTGTTGTTGAAATGCTGCCGCCGCCCGTCATCAAACGCACACTCATCGCTGATCCCAGAGGATTGTACGAAATCTATTGCAAAGGGGTGCTGAGTGATGGTGGTGAGGTCGAGTTCGTGACCAGTCACTAGTAGAAAACAGACCTTTTGTCCAAAGCATTAGTCCCGGTCTGGTTTTGAACCGGCACTAATGTGACCATTAGTCCCGGTTCGGGACGGGCATCATTAGTCGCGGTTCGTTCTGGACCTTTAGTCCCGGTTCGTAACACGAACCGGGACTAAAGGGTTTGTGCCAGGCTGGTGTCAGCCTGGGGCCCCACGATTACCTTTAGTCCCGGTTCGTGGCACGAACCGGGACTATAGGCTCACCTTTAGTCCCGGTTCGTGCCACGAACCAGGACTAAAGATCCCCTATATGAATTCGGCCAGCCCGAGCACAGTACTCCTCCCTGTTTTTCCCCTTCTTCCCCTCCTTTGTTCTTCCTCTTCCTCGAGCTCATTCTCCATTTTTGCCAAAATTTGTCAAGATTTGGAGGCACCCCATCCATCCAAGTGTTCACAAAGGTTAGCAACTTTGTCCTTTCATCTCTCATTGCTAGATTAGCTCTTGCAATGCTCTATAAGTATAGTGATTTGTGGGTTTTAGTTTGGGAGTATTTATATGGTAGTTCATTTGATTTATATGCAATTTGAGCTCAAATTAACTTCTTACTTTGCATGTGTAGGTGTGGTTTACTTAGTGCCTTCCCGTCCCCGTCCTAACCACCATCGATCGCCCGCACCGTCCCGTCGTCGGCACCACCTTGGTGAGCCTCTTGTTCTTATCCTTTTTATAAAAAAAATCATGTTTGTAAGATTTAGATAGTTACTTGTATAGTTTTCTTACCTATATGGTTGTTTGTTATACATAGTGGCATGGTTTTGATATCCGTCCCCGTTGGCCCTCGTCCGGTTTATGATTCGGATGTGGTATATACTCTCTTTTATAACTGTTTGTTGCATTTCGTGTTTATGAAAATTATGCCCATCAAGTTGACATAGATATTTTTATCTAGGAGGTATGCGAACCGGAAATTGCAACCGACATAGATATTCTTGTCAAGAAGTTAAATTTAGTTGAAAAAGAAAATGAGTATTTGAAAGAAAAATTGAAAAGAGTTGAAGAAGAGAAGATGAAACTGGAGTTGTATGTTGCCGATGTCGTCGATGATCACAAGATCAAGATGGATGCAAGGTGCTTGAAGATTAGAAAATTTAAAAAATATGCCATTGATAGTGAGGCTTGGTATCACTATGCTGTTGGATCAATTGTAACCTTAGTTGCGATCTTGATCGCATTTGTTGTTGCATTTAAATGCTTTAGCTAGAGAGTTTGTATGTTGCTTTATGAGAACAAGTGTGTATGAACTTTATGTATGAACTTGTATTAATTTGGTCTTTTCGGTGTTGTGTAATGAAGATGAGCCCGCAATGGATCTACGATGACCGATGCTCTCCCCAGTTCATTAATGGCGTGCATACTTTTCTAGTTGCGGCTGAGGCAAACAAGCGGGCGGATGGTTTTATGTATTGTCCATGTGCTGGCTGTAAGAATGATCGAAATTACTCTAACTCAAGAACCATTCACGTCCACCTGTTTGAGTCCGGTTTCATGTCTGGCTATAACTGTTGGACCAAGCACGGAGAAAGAGGGGTCCTAATGGAAGAGAATGAAGAAGAAGAGGATGACGACAGCTATCCTGGCCATGGGTTCCATGAATACGATGGTACAACAATGGGGGAAGAAGCTGAGCCGGCAATGCGGGAAGGAGCTGAAGAAGAGGCATCAGATGAGCCCACTGATGATCTTGGTCGGGCCATTGCCGATGCAAAGAGAAACTGCGCAAGTGAAAAGGAGAAGCTGAAGTTGCAGCGCATGTTAGAGGATCACAAGAAATTGTTGTACCCAAATTGCGAAGATGACAAGAAAAAGATGGGTACCACACTGGAATTGCTGCAATGGAAGGCAGAGAATGGTGTACCTGACAAGGCATTTGAAAAGTTGCTGAAAATAATGAAGAATAAGCTACCAAAGGACAACGAATTGCCCGACAGTACGTATGAAGCAAAGAAGGCCGTCTGCCCTCTAGGATTAGAGGTGTAGAAGATACATGCATGCCCTAATGACTGCATCCTCTACCGCGGTGAGCACGAGGATTTGAATGCATGCCCGGTATGCTGTGCATTGCGCTATAAGATCGGCCACGATGACCCTGGTGATGTTGCGGGCGAGCGCCCCAGGAAGAAGATTCCTGCCAAGGTGATGTGGTATGCTCCTATAATACCACGGTTGAAACGTTTGTTCCAAAACAAAGAGCATGCCAAGTTGATGCGATGGCACAAAGATGACCGTAAGAAAGACGGGAAGTTGAGAGTACCCGCTGACGGATCACAGTGGAGAAAAATCGAGAGAAAGTGGAAGGACTTTGCAGATGACGCAAGGAACGTATGGTTTGGTTTAAGTGCAGATGGCATCAATCCTTTTGGGGAGCAGAGCAGCAATCATAGCACCTGGCCTGTGACTCTATGTATCTATAACCTTCCTCCTTGGTTGTGCATGAAGCGGAAGTTCATTATGATGCGAGTGCTCATCCAAGGCCCCAAGCAACCCGGCAACGACATTGATGTGTACCTAAGGCCATTAGTCGAAGAACTTTTAGAGCTGTGGAATGGAAAAGGTGTACGTGCGTGGGATGAGCACAAACAGCAGGAATTTGACCTGCGAGCGTTGCTGTTTGTAACCATCAATGATTGGCCTGCTCTCAGTAACCTTTCAGGACAGACAAACAAGGGATGCCACACATGCACGCACTATTTAGATGATACCGATAGTATATATTTGGATAAATGTAAGAAGAATGTGTACCTAGGGCATCGTCGATTTCTTCAGAGCAGGCATCCCGTAAGAAAGAAAGGCAAGCATTTCACAGGTGAGGCAGATCACCGGAAGAAGCCTCACCACCGTACTGGTGATGATATACTTGATATGGTCAAGGATTTAAAAGTAATCTTTGGAAAGGGTCCTGGCGGACAATCTGTTCCGAATGACGCTGATGGACGCGCTCCCATGTGGAAGAAGAAATCTATATTTTGGGACCTACCCTATTGGAAAGACCTAGAGGTCCGCTCTGCAATCGACGTGATGCACGTGACGAAGAATCTTTGCGTGAACCTGCTAGGCTTCTTGGGCGTGTATGGGAAGACAAAAGATACACCGGAGGCACGGGAGGACCAACAACGTATGCACGGAGAAGACGACATGGATCCAAAGCAGTTTCAGGGTCATGCCAGCTACACTCTTACCAAAGAAGAGAAGGAAATCTTCTTCGAATGCCTGCTCAGTATGAAGGTCCCGTCTGGTTTCTCGTCGAATATAAAGGGAATAATAAATATGGCAGAGAAAAAGTTCCAGAACCTAAAGTCTCATGACTGCCACGTGATTATGACGCAACTGCTTCCGGTTGCATTGAGGGGGCTTCTACCGGAAAACGTTCGATTATCCATTGTGAAGCTATGTGCATTCCTCAATGCAATCTGTCAGAAGGTAATCGATCCAGAAATCCTACCAAGGTTAGAGAATGATTTGGTGCAATGTCTTGTCAGTTTTGAGTTGGTGTTCCCACCATCCTTCTTCAATATCATGATGCACGTCCTAGTTCACCTAGTCGAGGAGATTGCCATTCTGGGTCCTGTATTTCTACACAATATGTTCCCCTTTGAGAGGTTCATGGGAGTCTTAAAGAAATATGTTCATAATCGTGCTAGGCCAGAAGGAAGCATCTCCAAGGGCCATGAAACAGAGGAGGTTATTGAGTTTTGCGTTGACTTTATTCCTGACATTAAGCCGATTGGTGTTCCTGAATCGCGGCATGAGGGTAGACTGGGTGGAAAAGGCACGCTAGGAAAGAATTCAGTAATATGCCGGGACGGGCATTCTTTGGTGCAAGCACACTACACAGTTCTACAAAGTTCCGCCTTGGTGGCTCCGTATATCGAGCAACACAAGAATGTTCTACGCTCCAAACACCCGGAGCCGTCTGACGACTGGATTACACATGAACAAATTTTGACTTTCGCCGGTTTGTTGCAGACACGTCTCATGCATGATGACACTGTTGCAGATGACCTGTACTTGCTGTCCAAGTTACCATCTTCGACTATATTGACTTTCAAAGGGTACGAGATAAATGGGAATACATTTTACACGATCGCCCAAGATAAAAAGAGCGCCAACCAAAACAGCGGTGTCCGCTTTGATGCAGCAAACACCAATAGGCGGAGATATGGGAACTTCGGCCAAACCGGAGGACTTAGTTGGCCAAACAAAGGACACATATTATGGTAACATAGAGGAGATATGGGAACTTGACTATTAACTTGGTTTGAAGGTCCCTTTGTTTCGGTGCAAATGGGTCAATCTGAGAGGAGGCGGGGTAAAGGAAGACCGGCAGTACGGAATGACAACAGTGGATCTCAACAATCTTGGGTACGTAGACGAACCATTCATCCTAGTCAATGATGTGGTGCAGGTTTTGTATGTGAAGGACATGTCTACCAAGCCGAGAAAAAGAAAAGATAAGGAAGCGAATACATCATACGATGAGCCAAAGCGCCACATAGTTCTTTCAGGGAAAAGAAACATCGTGGGAGTGGAGGACAAGACAGACATGTCAGAAGATTATGAAAAGTTTCATGAAATTGCTCCCTTCACAGTGAATGTTGACCCGAGCATCAAGTTAAACGATGAAGATTGTCCATGGTTACGGCGCAAAGGGACACACGCGAAGAAAAAGTTTTATACCCAAAGATCCCACTCTGGGATGTGACCGGCTTCTCTAGTTAGTTTCCGGACTTATATATCTGGAAAGTCCAACTTCGGCCAAACCGGAGGGAATTTTTGTAATAGTAGTGTACTTATGTGTTTTGGCATTTGAAACGCGAAGAAATATTATGTCCAAAGCCACGTCATCAATTTTCAACCCTTTCTGACTTCATTTGCTATTTTTCATGCATTTACTGATTTTTTTGAGCTAAATGACCCTAAAATTGAAAAGCACTACAAATGAACTCTGAAAAGGTTGAAAGTTGGCATGGTATCATCATTTCACCCACATAGCATGTGCTAAAAAGTTGAGAGGGTTACGGCAAAAACTGGATGCACTTCGTGTACAAAATGGACAATCTCTTTCGAAGTATCAGGGTTTCAGACGAAAACTCGTCTGTTACAAAGGCATTTCATTTTTTTAAACTTATTTCAACTCCAGACTTTTTGTGTGTTCAGTATGCACCATTCGAAGCCACGTCATCAATTTTCAACCCTTTCTGACTTCATTTGCTATTTTTCATGCATTTACTGATTTTTTTGAGCTAAATGACCCTAAAATTGAAAAGCACTACAAATGAACTCTGAAAAGGTTGAAAGTTGGCATGGTTATCATCATTTCACCCACATAGCATATGCTAAAAAGTTGAGAGGGTTACGGCAAAAACTGGATCCACTTCGTGTACAAAATGGACAATCTCTTTCGAAGTATCAGGGTATCAGACGAAAACTCGTCTGTTACAAAGGCATTTCATTTTTTAAATAACCTAAGAATTACAAAATTGAATATAATGATAAAACAAGCTAATATTAAACAGCAGAAAAAAGAATCACTGCAAAATCTATTTTTAAAGTAAAGTTATTCACAAACTAGTGATTCACACAAATTTCAAATAATTCGAATTTAAACTTTTCAAATTTGAAAACTACTGCCACTAACAGAAAGTTTATAAATTTTTTGACCTAACGCAAAAGGATTCACTCATTAATTCTAAATAAAGCAAAAAAAACTCAGAAACAAAAGAAAATAAATAAAACAGAAATTAAAAAAAACTGAAAAGTAAATAAAAAAATGCCCGCCTACTGGGCCACCACAGCGTATTGGGCCGGGATACAGGCCCAGTAGGCCCAACAGGGCAGCACAGGTGCGGTAGGCCCAGAAGGCCTTCATTAGAGAGGAGCTCGACACGGTAGCCGCGGCGGGGCTTATAAACCGGTGCGAGCTCCTCTCAACTAGCGAGGTGGGACTAAACATTCGACACGGGAAGCCAGACCTTTAGTCGCGGTTGGTGGTTCCAACCGCGACTAAAGGCCCCGCTTTAGTCGCGGTTGGAACCACCAACCGCGACTAAAGGCTTGCGCTTCCCGCCGCTTCGGCTGGGTGAATTCACCTTTAGTCGCGGTTGGTGGCTCCAACCGCGACTAAAGGGGGGTCTTTAGTCGCGGTTGGAGCCACCAACCGCGACTATAGGTGTTTGTATATAAGCGGCAGTTTGCAAAATTTCAGAACTCATCGCTTTTCCCCCCTCGACAACGCCGAACAGGACGCCGCCAGGCTGCCGGATCAGCACCCCGCCGCCGTCGCCGTCGACTCGCCTCGCCTTCGCCATCGCCGTCGAATCGCCTCGCCGTCGCCGTCGCCTCGCCGCGCCATCGCCATCGCCGTCGCGCGTTGACCTCGCCGCCCCCCTCGATCTCCTCCTCGACCTCTCGCGCACCGTTGCCGTCGTCGTCGCCGTCTCAGTCGCCGTCGCCGTCGCCGTCGACTCGCCTCGCCTCGCCGTCGCCCCGCTGTGAGCCCCTCCCCCCTCTCCTTTCCCTGCCGCGCGCCATGGCCTCCCCTCCCCAAGAGCCCCCCCCACACACACACATGATGCATGAACACACACACACACACATGTTAGAATGATGTATTTTTGTGTAGATGAATGTTATGTTAGAATGAATGATATGTCAGAATGATGTATTTTTGTGTAGATGATGTATTTTTGCAAATTTATATGTATATTTCCGTAGATGAATGTTATGTTAGAATGATGTATATATGTAGAATGATTATGGATAAGTTATAATTAGATGGACAAAAGTAGATTGGATGATGGATATATGTAGAATGATATATATATTGGATGATGTAGAATTACAAAAATCATAATCAAGCATTTAAAAAATGTTAAATTTGAATAGAATTTGTTCTCGACGTCTACGAAGCCCGGCCCGCATCCTCGTCGTCGGATCGGTGGCGACGTCCTGCTTCAGAGGGGCAACGTTCGGGACTGGGCTCCGCCGGGCTGGCACTGGGAGGTGCTACCTTTAGGGGCGTGCAGCTTGGTGAGGAACCCGGCCCCGGGTCCCGTCGTCGACCCGAAAATTCTTTGGTGGCGTTCGCGTGGGCCACTTTCGGTGCGGAGGCAGCCGGCCCCGCCGGAGGTGGTACGTCGCCGTGTCAGGGAGGAGGACGAGCACGTCCGTCGCTACATGGATGCGTTGGACGTCAGGTTCTCCAATACCTGGCAGGTTCTTCAAGGATCTCACCCGAGCTATGATCCTGTGATGGTTCCTTCTCTTTGGGTGTCCACCGCCCGCGCCTCAGGAACCGCGAGTGAACTAGATTCTTTGATAATATTCGATCTGTATTAGCTAGTGATAATACTCGAGATGTATTCGAGATTATATTCGATAATACTCGAGACGATTTATTCGAGATTATATTCGATGATGCATATTATATGAATTATTCGAGATGCATATTATGTACTATGATTCAGTTTTTTCTTATTGATTGCATGCATTCTAATTTGAATACTAAATTGTTTTTCTTCTGGATTAGTTAAATAAAAGCTATGGACAATACCGACAGAGAAGGAGAAGAGGCTCTGTTCGACATCATACGCTCCACGAGCCCAGAGCATGAACCTGAAGATGATGACGGCTCGCAATATGTGAACAATTCCGGTGAGGGTTGTATGATATTTGATGAAGACGAACGAATAGATGAAGGTGACGACAACGATGTTGACGAAGAAAATGTTCTTCAAATAACAAAGACCGGCGAGGTATATTTAATATATAAGCCATCCGGTGATCATTACATGTCTTAATTGATTTGTATGTATTAACGAATCGATATTTCTTCTTTTAGGCCTCCGGATCGAGCAAATCTTCTACAAGCGACAGGGTAGTTCGAGGCCCGGCCAAAAAGTTGGACAAAGGCGTAAAGTTCAACATCGATTCCATCAAAACATCAACTGGCGAACCGCTTGAACCTAGGAAAAACGCGACCAAGTTCAAGAATCAATGCGGAGTTATTGTCAGGGACCAAATCCCGATCTCCGTTCAAGAATGGAAAAAGCCAGCAAAGGGAGATCGAGCAGGAGTTACTTTTGTCGACGAAAGAGCAAAAGATGTGCTTTGGACTACGCTCATGGAACATTTCACCCTACCAGATAATTTGACAAATGCAGATCTGAAGAAAGTCAGAAACTATGCTCTTAAAAAGATGGCGATCGCATTCAACACCTTCAAGAAAAATGCATGGACTAAGTACGTCAAATCAAAAAAGAAGACTCCAGAATTCACGGGAGCACTGGTGAAGGCAAAAGATCACTGGGATGCTTTCGTGAAGTTCAAGGAATCGGAAGAAGCTAAGGAACGGTCGAGAATAAACAAGATTAATGCTGCGAAAAAGAAGTGGCACCATACTCTAGGGCCAGGTGTCAACCAGGTGGCCCTGCCTATGTGGGATCAATCTGAGCAAAAGATGATTAGTGCAGGGGTCAATCCAGTTACATTGACATGGCACTCCAGGTGCAGGACATGGTTTTATGCGCATGGGGGGGGGGGGAAGTTGGACCCAGAGACAGGGCTGGTTATGGTGAAGGCAAGTCTTAAAGAAGCGAGAGACGAAATACTTATTGCAATAGAAGAAGCTCGAACGGGGGTGTTCACGCCCAACAGAGAGAACGACGAGCTTACCCGCGCCCTGAAGAATCGTGAACACCCGGGAAGAACACGAGGCAAAGGCGTTGTTCCGTGGTTTGAGGGGTTTGCGGATTGGAACGACAACTATAGAAGCCGTGCGAGAAAGAAGATGCTGGAGGAGAAGAAGAAGGAGGAAGCACTCTGCCTTGAAAGCCTAGAATCAAAGCACATGGAGTTGGAACGATTTGTCAGGCGGCAGCAGGAGCAGATCGACTCACTCAGCCAGGAAAGGGCGTCTCAGCGGCAGCATGAGCAGATCGATCCAGCATTGGATAGCACCGTCCCATCTATGCTGAGAAGAAGCGTGGGTTCCGCCCCGGCCGATATCGATAATGCATTGCTAGCTAGCTACCCTATGGATGATATCAAAGACAGGACTAACTGTGGGCTACACATGAAAGTGAAGAACTTATCCATGAAGGTGGCGGACGGCTATGCTTTAGCAAATCCCCCTGAAGCAACCTTCCATTGCAATCCCATTCCAGCTGGCTATGCTCGTGTCGGGGTTGATGAAGTGATGTCAGGATATCACGAGCTACAACTTGACATTCTTGGAGGTGACGAGGAGAGAACACTAGGAGAGGCCATACATCGTATCATTCTATGGAAAAAGGATTGCATCGTCTTTCCAAGGCCACCGACTCCTCCTCCTCCAAGTCCGCCGCCGCGTCAGTGGACTCCTCCTCCTCCAAGTCCGGCACCGCGTTAGCCGACTCCTCCTCCAAGTCTGGCACGGCGTCAGCCAACTCCTCCTCCAAGTCCGCCGGCACTGCGTCAGCCGACTCCTCCTCCAAGTCCGGCACGGCGTCAGCCTAAGCAACAGCGGAAGAGAGAGGAAGCAGCTACGACGGCTAGCGGTACAACAGACAAGAAATTCAAATATGGTCCAAGCCTCAAGCCTCTTCCGAAGTTGTCTTACCACCTGACTCAGGAGGAACTCGACGACGCATGTGATGCCCAATTGAAGGCCTATTTTGCACCGAAACCGCCCACGCCGCCAAAGGAGAAAGTACCTGAGCATGTCTCACAACACTTTATTGATATGGCTCGACCGGCTGACAATCAGAAGGACTCCGACTATGTGCGGTCTATCAAGAAGTCGTATTTAGCAGGGCAAAAGGAGTCGAGCTCGAGCTCGAGCCAAGCAATTGGCAAAAAAAGCGGGAAAACTGTTCCCCAGCTGGGAGAACAGGCAGTACAATCGATCCCCCCGCTCATTGTACAAACACCTGTGAGTACCACCGATCGGCTGGTAATAACCGACGATCTTAGAAGGCAGGCTAAAGAGGCTGGTGTCACTGTTGAACAACTCCTAGGCCTTGAGGAAATCCCCGGGATTACAGAGGAGGAAGTAAAATACCAATATGTCCGCGGCAAACCTCTGGTCAAGCCTGACGATGTCAAGCTTCTACCAACGAGAATGTACAATTTGCATACGTGGTACATGCAAGAAACAGCAAATACCAATCAAGAGTCCCTCATGGTGAAAGTCAAGAGAAAGCATTACTTCCATAAAAAAGATTTGTGGATTCATTATTCAGAGTTGTTTCAGTTATTCCAACAAGACGCACTCGACAAATCTATCGTCAGTTGGTATTGTCTGTAAGTGATTTCTTTCTGTAATTTAAGTCTCTAGCTAGCTAGCTAGATGTGCTCTCGTTCATTACCTGTAATTATCCTCACTATATTCTTTTCTGTGGTATTATGCAGAACGAAGATGTATGAAATGAAAAATGCTGGACGCTATGGCATTGGGTTCATTGACCCAAATACGGTTAATCAGGCGATATGGGAAGATCAATATTCGAGAAAAGACACAGAGAGATTCCTGCTAGAGTTTTTGAAGCAACTAAACACCCAACCAGAAATACTACTTCCTTACAACTTCGGGTGAGTGTTACTATATCTTGTACCACAAATTCTATTTTTTGCTTACTAGATGTTAATAAGTGTAGTTGATGAGTTATGCACATGCCCGCTTATTTATAAAAAACGTGTGCGCATGCAGTTACCACTGGATCTTGTTAATCATTGAAGTTGACAAGGGAAAAGTTGAAGTACTGGACTCACTATATAAGAATCCATCCGAATACGCAACCGTGAGGGGGATGGTCGACAGGTAATTTCAATCATTATCGCACTATGTCGGCCTCTTTACTTCATTTCCTGATATCAACTAGTTAATAACTCCTTTATTCATTTTCTTTGCCGGCGAGCAGGGCTTGGCAAAAGTTCATCAAAAAGGTCCCCGGCGAATGGAAACAACAGCTGAAATGGGTGCGACCCAAGGTAATTAAGTAGTACTAGCTAGCTACGTCCGTGCATCTCTTTAATTCTAGTTTCAATACCATTATCATGCTTGATTAATTATTACCTTATTGAATTTCATTCTCGTAAAGTGCATGAAGCAGGAGCAGGTGAATGCTTTATGCGCATACTACGTTTGCGAGAACATTCGCATGATCACGTCTGAAAGGAGCAGAGATGAAAGAAATCTTTGGGTACGTTTGCCAGAACACTATCCATAATTTTTTTATCATGATCTAGCTAATATATATACACACAACTAATATATTCATCTTGATCTCCTAAATATAGCTGATGGAGATGCGGGGCCAGGTCCTACCAACGGCTCGCGTACGAGCAATTCACGAGGAAATAGCTGGATTTCTGCTCGACCTGGTCATAGATCCCAAAGGAGAATACCATTACAAGATCAAGCAGTAATGCCCTGCATATGTAATGATCCGCAAATTGTAGGAGAAATTGTATATACCAAATTATATATATATATATGTATGTGAATGGTCATCGTACGAGAAATTCGATGATATATATATATATATATGATCGGTTCTACGAGAAATTCTATTTATATATATATGCACAACGTGTACAGTATGTAGTAGCGTAATATATGTTTGAAATGAAAAATAATTAAATGGAAAACACAAAATTAAAAGGAAAAATAAACCATAATTAATTCATAAACCCCTAAAGGATTAAAAGGAAAAATAAACCAAAATTAAAAGAATTAAATACTTTTAGTCCCGGTTGGTGTTACCAACCGGGACTAAAGGTCCCCCAGCCCTGGCGCCGGCAGGTGCCACGTGGTGGGCCTTTAGTGCCAGTTGGTGTTACCAACCGGGAGTAAAGGTCCCCCAGCCCACGGCGCCGGCAGGTGCCACGTGGTGGGCCTTTAGTGCCGGGCCGTGTTGAACCGGGACTAAAGGCCCTTACGAACCGGCACTATAGGCCGATTCTGCACTAGTGAGTAACATGTTGTGACACCCAGATTTTGGCAACTTTTTATTTTCAAAATCGTTCGGGTTTTATTTGCAAATTTGGTTGATTTCCAAATCTTTTCAGTTGATTTGGACCTATGTATCATTGAATCTTTTCCCAAGTAACCCCAAACCCTCATCACCTTGCCAAAACCTTTCCCCACCTCTCTTGGATCAATTTCCAATAGTTCATCCTTTCCAATAATTCATTTTCTTCCTTTGGGAAATTATGACATCACTATGGGTTGTGAAGCAACCTATAGCTCTGATGATCAGAAAATTACCAAATTATTGTCACACCTTCTTATCATCATATGATCCCATAATCTTCAAAAACATTCCATTGTCCAATGCAACATTTTGGCCAGAATAATTATTTTATTTCTGGTCAGAATTTGTGAGTTGTGAAGCAACCCCTATTTTCTTAGCTCAGAAAATTCCCAATAAATTCCCTGAGGTACTAGGGATCCTATCTAGCCACAATATCCAAAAATATCACCTGGTCCAGTACAAATTTTCAGCAGCAAAGCTCTGACAAGTTTCTGCTTATTTCAAACATTTGTGAAGGAAGTGCCAGCTAGAGATGGCTACATGCTATAAAACTTTTATGGCACCTTCTATATCTCAAATGACTTCCTTCCACCAAGTTTCATCTTCAGCAGATCATCTATGTGAGTGCCACAAGTTCATCTAGTTTCTGGTCCAGAATTGCAGTTTACACATGAGCTATATTCAAATCTTCTTCAATCATTCTCAAACTTTGCCAGTTTGTAGTCCTTCTAACCCAGACCACTCCAGACATCTCCTCTGGCTTCATCTACATGTCCTCTCTTCTCTGGAACCTCCTCAAGTTTGCTGTCAGAAGCTGTAGCTGAAGCTACACTTCACAGCAGAGTGAATCTAGTCGAGCCAGTGGCCCAGGGAGGCTAAGTGGACGAAGGTCGACACCGTGGACAAGGTGTGCCAGCTTTGCATTGCCTCCTGGTGGCCGCACCTGTGGTGAGCACGGTACTGGCATGCCAGTGCGCACGCTCTACACGGCGCCCGAGTCGGATGAGATCGCCTGAGCCGTCCCTCGCTGCCCCCTCTTGTCCCTTGGTGCCGACAGCGCTCCAGCCACATGCGTGGCTACTCTCGAACCCTCCTGACTGCCGGCGAAGGCCGCCGCCGCTCCCGTCCAAGCTCCGCCACGGGCGAAACAGTGAGATCCGGCCACTGTGGTTGTCCGCAAGCCATTAATGGCGCCGGACCCGTCCCTTCGCTCCTCTGCCTTCCTCCATCACCTCACCCCACGCCGCGACGGCCAGCTCGCCGTCCTTGCTCCAGTGGCATGGCCGAGCCTCGCCGCTTCGGGAGAGCTCGCCCGCGCTTGCCTCCAGCCTATAAAAGGCCCTGCCCAGCCTCCACAGCTCCTCAACCCACCTCGCCATCACCCAATCGGCCTCCCAAGCAACGAGCCACGGCCGAGAGGCCCTCTGGCCTCGAGCTTCGCCGGAGATCCGCCACCACTCGAGCTCTACGGCCAGCCATCTCCACCCCATCCCAGCCTCACCTGAGCCCTACATCGAGACCAGCAGGTCTCACTGGTCCCCCTCGAGCTCTTGGCCGACCGGATTGCCGCCGGAATCCTCATCTACGTCGACACCCGAGCGCCGCCGCCGCCGGAGAAGAAGGGGACGACGTCGTCTGGCCACCCCTAGGCAAACTACGGGTACGTGCGTTCTCGCCGTCGTGCGCCCGTTCCATCCTCGTAGTCGCCGGACCCCGCCGCCGTCTCTATCGCTGGCGACCATCGCCGGAGCGCCGCGGTTCTCTGCTCCCTCTCTTTCCTTTTTAAACCAAGCCGCGGGGCCCCACCTGTCAGCGGCACAGGCCCGCGCTCGAAGCGGTATAAGTGGAGGCACCCCTCCACTTTACGTCTTCGACGTGGCCCGCTGTGGGTTTTTCTATTTTTAGTTTAAATCCAATTTTAAACTGGTTTGACCAGTAACTTTGACCTTGAATAACTTTTTATTTATAAGTCCAATTCAGTTGATTCTTTTTGCATTGTGTTGGTATTAAACCCCTTTAATTTCTGACAGATTTTGGTATTTTTCTATTACTCACAGAACTTCTGGTAAACATAAATGTGTTATGTGATATTTTCCTTTGCCATTTTCAAATAATTTCAGAAGGAGATCCTTGTGGTTTTGAAGACCAGTAGTTTGTGAATCACCCAACAGAACAAGGCAAGCCAGGACACCCATTTCATGAAGCATTTCAATAGTATTGCATATTTTAATGCATTATGTTTCATTATTTGCTATAGGATAATTCATAGTAATTAATTTAAATGCTTAGTTGCCTATTGTGATAACCACTATAATTGCTAAATGAACTTAGTGGTTGATCTTGAGTCACCTGTCCGGGCTTAACCGTGCAACCACATTTGCCGGTATGGGATGGCCTTGACTTGGTCTGATCGTGTGCTCTTTCACCGGTACCTCCAAAGAGGGAGGGTTATGCGTGCGTGCTACCCTGATCAGGTAGGCGGCGATAACCCTGTGAGCCCAGTTGAGTTTTGTGCCGGCGTCCCCGTTTGGGACAGTTTAGTTTGGCCACGACGGTGGCAGGTGTCATGAGGACACAGGGGCCACCCAGGGCAGGACTCCGGGGGAGGATGAATGGCGGTGGTACGATGGGAGAGTCACGGGTCAGGCGAGTTTCGATGGAGCAACGCTGGTCCACCCGAATGGGATCACGAGGCCGGGTGCTCCATGGTGTGGGTGAAGTGCGCAACCTCTGCATAGTGAAAAATCTATTCGAATAGCCGCGTCCACGGTATTGGACAGCCCGTCCAGACCTCACTAGGTGGTCAATCGTAACAATGTTAGTAATGATGGAAGAACTCTTCGTATGATCGGAAGTACTCGAGGGCTTATGAGTATTCCGAGGGTTGTGGGACAACCCGGAAGAGAGTAAGTTGATAACCGGTACAGTAAGTGAATTGCTTAAGAATTTAACCTGTTGTTTGCCATACTATTGTTTGCTGCATTACTTGGTTGTCGTGAGCTTGCGAGTACATTCAAAGTACTCACCTGGCGTATCATGCCAGATCCAGGAGAAGCCGAGGACGGAGGTCCCGATGGTTCGTGCTACGCTAACTAGGATGTGTCCACAGTAGTGTCCCTGTGGATGGAGTTGCCGCTATGTTCCGCTACGCTGTAGAATTACTTAGTAGTTCCGAGGCCCTGCTATGTTTCATAAATAATGTAGATACTGTCATAGCATTGGGTGTGCCTTTGGCCTCGCTATCATTGTAAAATATGAGCTTGTACCTGAAATCTATCAATAAAGTTCAGTTCGATTCTGTACCAAGTTGTTGTGTGTTTCCATAAGACATGATCTCTGGGTTGGAAACACGGGTAATCCGGTTCTCTGAGCCGGGGTGCCACAACGCTTGGTATCAGAGCCGTGCTGACTGTAGGACACCCTAGTTAAACTGCGCTAGAACCGCGATTAGTGTAGGACTTTGAGTGTGCATATTGCTTGTTGCATTTGATTGCTGCATAGCATGCATCATGATTCATTGTTTTACTAACCGTTGGCATTGTGAGTGTAGATGGCACCAGTTCCATACCACTACCATCATGAGCCTGCACCGTTCACTTTTCCAGTACTGCTCCGTAACGTCTGGCTTCGACTGTACCCCCACGACGAAGATCCAGCTTATCAGGTGTTTCGGGAGCAGCTTGCCGAGTCAGTGTACGAGTATCACGCAGAGGCTTTCCTGATCGCGAGCTCGGACCTTGGTAGCTATTCTCGCTCTTCCAAGGGAGGAACGGCTTCTACTCCGGAGCTGGCGATCCAATTTGCTGAGATGGAGGCTCTCACTGATTTGCGCTTCCACGAGGTCGAGATGCAGACTCATCCAGGTTTCTTTCACTACCCCACCCGGTCGCCTACGACAGGGTGAGTCATTTTCGCGCCAGTTGACCCGGCGAGTGATCGTGCAACTGGTGTTCTATCTCGCTATCTGAACGCCAGTTATCTTATGATCCTTTCCTTGGCTGAGGAGCTATCTCGTGTCCAGGAGGCACTTGCAGCCGCGACTTCAGTACCACCTCCACCTCAGCCTACATTCCCACCTATGTATCCACCACCAGTTCCACCTCCGCGTATGCTTGATATTCCTTCTAGCTCTACTGCGCCACCAGGCTTTTCGTCTGGTAGCCGTCGTGAGACCCCGACAGAGTGGGCCTCACTCCTAGCCACTCCAGCTGCTCCGATGCTGAGGCGTCGTGCTTCTTCTTCCTCGGAAGGGGAACCGTCCCAGCAGCGTCGTCGTGTTTCCTTTGATCTGGAGGATGAGATCCATATCATCCATTCCGATTCCGACTCAGGATCCGATGACGAGGAGTCTGCAGTCTGGCAGTGTTCGTGCCACCAGTGCCACTAGAGTGGAGGCTTGAGTTGTTGTGCATGCATCTTTGCCTATGTCAACTGCCGTATGAGCAGTCTATCCATGATATCCCCCTACTAGCTTGCCATGTATGATGTTGGGTTATCTTGTATAATTATGTTGTTTGCTTTATTCGCCTTTTTCGTGCATTTTCTTTCTGGTGTCATATTACTGTGTTTCCCTTATGGATGTTGCTCATCGATTCGGTATTTTGCAATGGGAACAAATTTAGGATGAAGAGAAGTTGTAGCCAAGGCGGCGATGGAACCCCCGTCCGTTGATCCGCCAGACAAGCAGGACAACCACCAGAAGAGTTACCACCCCCACCACCTCAAGCACCGACCACTGATCAGATCATGAGGATGTTTGAAGAGAAAAGGAACCAGGATCTCATGGAATTTTTGAAGAGTATGCAAGCTATGGTGGGCCAGAATAACAACCACAATGGAACACACTCTAAGTTGTCTGACTTCCAGCGCACCAAGCCACCCAATTTTGGTCAAGCTGTGGACCCTATAGAAGCTGATGATTGGCTGAGGAACATGGAAAAGAAGCTAGACATAGCCCGCTGTGAAGAATCAAATAAGGTTCGTTTTGCCACTCACTACCTAGAAGGTCCAGCAGCGATATGGTGGGACAACACAAAGGCAACATGGCCTTCTGGAGAGGACATTTCCTGGGAGAAGTTCAAGAAGCTATTCTGCAAGTATCATATCCCTACAGGCATAATGAAGGTGAAGCAAAGGGAGTTCCTTGCCCTTACACAAGGAAATATGTCTGTGGCGGAGTATCTGAACAAGTTCAACAATCTAGCCCGGTACTCTACCCATGACGTGTCCACTGAAGAAAGGAAGATAGATCGGTTCCTGGGAGGACTGAATCACACTCTCCGTTGTCAGCTCTATATGCTGTACTTTCCGGACTTCCAGACTTTGGTGAACAAGGCTTTCATAGCCGAAAGAGAGCATAAGTCCGGATATGATGACCGCAAGCGGAAGTTTGAACCCAAGAAGGATAACCGTGAGCAGTTTGCGCAGAAGCCACGCACCTGGCAGTCAGGCCCATCTGAATACAAGTCCACATGGAGCAATGGCAACAACAACAATAAGACGGTGAGCCAGAATAAGACCTTCGGCAAACAGCCAGTGATAGAGGACTACCGCCGCAATAATACTTGATGTACTTGCGACCAAAGCGGACACTACTCCAAACAGTGCCCCGCCAACAACGGGAAGCCATCCTCCGACGTCACGCCGCAGGTCAACACCATTGGACGCCACCCCAATCATAACTTCTGCCATGGACGCGTCCATCATATCTCCGCTGAGGAAGCCTGCGAAGCTCCAGAAGTAGTCCTTGGTATGTTTTCTGTTAACGACATACCCGCAGTAATTTTATTTGATTCTGGGGCTTCCCATTCGTTTATTTCGTGGATTTTTGCCACCTTGCACAAATTTTCTCCTTCACTTTTGGATAAAATCATGGTGGTACAATCCCCTGGCTCCCTGCTCAGGAAAAATCTGATATATAAAGATCTGGAAATTTCGATACATGGGGTTAAATTTCCAGCTACACTTGTTGCCATTGAATCCCCTGGATTGGATGTAATACTGGGGATGGACTGGTTGACACCACATCAGGTGTGCATCAACTGTGCCACCAGGACAGTAACGCTGGTTAACCCGACAGGACAAACAGTCCAATTCCTTGCCAGCAAGATGATGACAAGAAAGGGAATGGCATACCAAACTACCGTCACGGATATGAACTTGATTCTGGTAGTTTGCGAATTTCCGGATGTATTTCCCGAGGAACTACCAGGGATGCCACCCGACCGGGAATTGGAGTTTGCAATCGAGGTGGTTCCCGGTACTGCTCCAATTTATAAGAAATACTACCGTATGCCAGGTCCAGAGCTGGCGGAACTAAAGAAGCAGTTGGATGAATTGTTGCAAAAAGGGTATATTCGCCCAAGCATCTCGCCATGGGGATCACGCATACTCTTTGTCAAGAAGAAGGATGGAAGTCTACGGATGTGCGTAGACTATCGCCAGCTGAATGAGGTCACCATCAAGAATAAATACCCGCTCCCTCGCATTGACGATTTGTTCGACCAGCTGAACGGAGCACGGGTATTTTCCAAGATTGACCTCCGAACCGGGTATCATCAGCTAAAAATCAGGAAAGAGGATATACCCAAGACAGCTTTCACCACCCGATATGGTCTGTATGAGTTTACAGTCATGTCATTTGGACTAACAAATGCTCCAGCTTATTTCATGAGCATGATGAACAAGGTCTTCATGGATTTCCTGGACAAATTCGTGGTGGTGTTCATCGATGATATTCTGATATATTCCAAGGATGAAGAAGAGCATAAACAACACCTCCGTGCCATCCTGGAAAGATTAAGGACCCATCGTCTGTATGCCAAGCTCAGTAAATGCGAATTTTGGCTAAAAGAGGTGGGATTTCTGGGGCATATCCTGTCAGAGCAAGGAGTAGCCGTCGACCCCAGCAAAGTAACTGCAGTACTGAATTCGAAGACACCCGCCTCAGTGACGGAAGTTTGTAGCTTTCTGGGATTGGCAGGCTATTACCGTCGTTTCATAGAAGGTTTCTCCAAGATAGCTAAGCCACTAACATAATTGTTAAAGAAAAATCAAAGGTTTGTCTGGACGGCGGAGTGTGACAGCAGCTTCCTGGAACTAAAGACAAGAATAACTGCAACACCTGTCTTAGTTCTTCCAGACATCCACAAGAGCTTTGATATATATTGCGATGCTTCCAGATGAGGAATCGGCTGCGTATTAATGCAAGAAGGAAAGGTTGTAGCATATGCATCCAGACAGCTACGACCTCATCAGGAGAACTACCCCACACATGATTTGGAATTAGCAGCCATGATTCATGCCTTGAAGATTTGGAGGCATTACCAAATTGGACAACTTTGTGAAATATACACGGACCATAAGAGTCTCAAGTATATTTTCACCCAACCTGACCTGAATCTCAGGCAGCGAAGATGGCTTGAACTAGTCAAGGACTATGACATTGGAATAAACTATCATCCGGGAAAGGCTAATGTGGTTGTTGATGCCCTCAGTAGAAAACAAGGCACGGTAAATGCACTAATGGGATGTATCCATCCAAGGTTACAAGAAGAGTTCGCTGAGCTCAATATGGTGCTATGCGGCCCAACTACCCCAGATACTTTGGAAATTACTCCAACGCTTATGGGAGAAATTAAGAAGGCCCAAGAGCCAGATGAAGGGATAAAAGAAATCAAGGAGCTGATTCCAAAAGGGAAGGCCAAGTCCTTCCGCGTGGATGACCAAGGCACCTTATGGTTTGAGAAACAGATATGTGTGCCTGATCAGAACAACCTGAGGCAGCAAATACTCAGAGAAGCTCATGAGTCCGCATATTCTATCCACCCGGGAGGCACAAAGATGTATCAGGATCTAAGAGAAACTTTTTGGTGGCCAGGAATGTGAAGGGATATAGCATACTATGTCGCCTGCTGTGACATTTGCAACAAGGTCAAGGCTGAACACCAGAAACCCGCTGGGTTACTACAACCTTTACCGATTCCCCAGTGGAAGTGGTACGACATATGTATGGACTTCATTGTTGGACTGCCCAACTCGACAAGAGGCAATGATGCTATCTGGGTCATTGTAGATATACTCACGAAGGTGGCTCACTTTATTCTGGTAAAGACCACTTTCAACGCAAACCAGCTTGCGCAACTCTACATGTCCCGGATAGTCAGTCTTCATGGAGTACCCAAGTCTATCACCTCAGATAGAGGCTCCCTATTCACCTCAGCATTCTGGCCGCGATTGCATCAAGCTTTGGGAACCATGCTGAAGCATAGCATGGCGTACCATCCGCAGACAGATGGACAGACCGAAAGAGTAAATCAGATATTGGAAGATATGCTTCAGTCCTGTGCTCTTACCCATGGACCCAAATGGGAAGATAGCCTACCCTATGCGGAATTCTCCTATAACAACAGTTATCAGTCAAGTTTGAAGGTGTCACCGTTTGAGGCACTATATGGGCGGAAGTGCCGCACTCCTTTAAATTGGTCCCAGACAGGAGATAGCCGTATCTTTGGCACGGACTTGATGCTCGAGGCTGAGAAGCAGGTTAAGGATATTCAGGAGCGTCTTCGAGCGGCCAAGTCCCGCCAAAAGAGCTACTATGACCCAAAGCACCGGGAAGTGACTTTTGAGCCCGGAGAATACACTTACCTTTGAGTAACCCCCATGAAGGGAGTAAAGAGGTTTCATACCCGGGGAAAGCTTGCACCAAGATACATCAGTCCCTTTCCAGTGATTGCTAGGAAAGGCAGGGTAGCATATCAGTTGGAACTACCACCGGAGTTATCTGATGTGCACGACGTCTTCCACATATCACAGTTAAGGAAGTGCATTGCACCACCGATCAAGCAAGCATATATGAGTGAGCTAGTATTGGCTAAGGATCTGACCAACGAAGAGAAACCCTTCAGAATCTTGGATGAGATGGAAAGGACTACCAGGAGTAAGGTGATCAAGTTTTACAAGGTATTGTGGGAACACCACACTGAGGAAGAGGCTACCTGGGAAAGAGAAGACTTCCTAAGATCTGCATATCCGTACTTGTTCCCTGAGCAACCGAATCTCGAGGATGAGATTTATCCTAAGGGGGGTAGGTTTGTGACACCCTGATTTTGGCAACTTTTTCTTTTCAAAATGTTTCGGGTTTTATTTGCAAATTTGGTTGATTTCCAAATCTTTTCAGTTGATTTGGACCTATGTATCATTGAATCTTTTCCCAAGTAACCCAAAACCCTCATCACCTTGCCAAAACCTTTCCCCACCTCTCTTGGATCAATTTCGAATATTTCATCCTTTCCAATAATTCATTTTCTTCCTTTGGGAAATTATGACATCACTATGGGTTGTGAAGCAACCTATAGCTCTGATGATCAGAAAATTCCCAAATTATTGTCACACCTTCTTATCATCATATGATCCCATAATCTTCAAAAACATTCCATTGTCCAATGCAACATTTTGCCAGAATAATTATTTTCTTTCTGGTCAGAATTTGTCAGTTGTGAAGCAACCCCTATTTTCTTAGCTCAGAAAATTCCCAATAAATTCCCTGAGGTACTAGGGATCCTATCTAGCCACAATATCCAAAAATATCACCTGGTCCAGTACAAATTTTCAGCAGCAAAGCTCTGATAAGTTTCTGCTTATTTCAAACCTCTCTGAAGGAAGTGCCAGCTAGAGATGGCTACATGCTATGAAACTTTTATGGCACCTTCTATATCTCAAATGACTTCCTTCCACCAAGATTCATCTTAAGCAGATCATCTATGTGAGTGCCACAAGTTCATCTAGTTTCTGGTCCAGAATTGCAGTTTACACATGAGCTATATTCAAATCTTCTTTAATCATTCTCAAACTTTGCCAGTTTCTAGTCCTTCTAACCCAAACCACTCCAGACATCTCCTCTGGCTTCATGTCCATCTCCTCTCTTCTCTGGAACCTCCTCAAGTTTGCTGTCAGAAGCTGTAGCTGAAGCTATACTTCACAGCAGAGTGAATCTAGTCGAGCCAGTGGCCCAGGGAGGCTAAGTGGACGAAGGTCGACACCATGGACAAGGTGTGCCAGGCTTGCGTGGCCTCCTGGTGGCCGCACCCATGGTGAGCACGGCACTGGCATGCCAGTGCGCGCGCTCTACACGGCGCCCGAGTCGGATGAGATCGCCTGAGCCATCCCTCGCTGCCCCCCCTTGTCCCTTGGTGCCGACAGCGCTCCAGCCACACGGGTGGGCCCTCTCGAACCCTCCTGACCGCCGGCGAAGGCCACCGCCGCTCCCGGCCAAGCTCCGCCACGGGCGAAACAGTGAGCTCCGGCCACTGTGGTTATCCGCAAGCCATTAATGGCGCCGGACCCGTCCCTTCGCTCCTCTGCCCTCCTCCATCACCTCACCCCACGCCGCGACGGCCAGCTCGCCGTCCTTGCTCCAGTGGCATGGCCGAGCCTCGCCGCTTCGGGAGAGCTCGCCCGTGCTTGCCTCCGGCCTATAAAAGGCCCTGCCCAGCCTCCACAGCTCCTCAACCCACCTCGCCATCACCCAATCGGCCTCCCAAGCAACGAGCCACGGCCGAGAGGCCCTCTGGCCTCGAGCTTCGCCGGAGATCCGCCGCCACTCGAGCTCTGTCGCCAGCCATCTCCACCCCATCCCAGCCTCACTTGAGCCCTACATCGAGATCAGTAGGTCTCACTGGTCCCCCTCGAGCTCTTGGCCGACCAGATTGCCGCCGGAATCCTCATCTCCGTCGACACCCGAGCGCTGCCGCCGCCGGAGAAGAAGGGGACAACGTCGTCCGGCCACCCCTAGGCAAACTACGGGTACGTGCGTGCTCGCCGTCGTGCGCCCGTTCCATCCCCGTAGTCGCCGGACCCCGCCGCCGTCTCTATCGCCGGCGACCATCGCCGGCGCGCCGTGGTTCTCTGCTCCCTCTCTTTCCATTTTAAACCCAGCCGCGGGACCCCTCCTGTCAGTGGCACAGGCCCGCGCTCGAAGCGGTATAAGTGGAGGCGCCCCTCCACTTTACGTCTTCGACGTGGCCCTCTGTGGGTTTTTCTATTTTTAGTTTAAATCCAATTTTAAAGAGGTTTGACCAGTAACTTTGACCTTGAATAACTTTTTATTTATAAGTCCAATTCAGTTGATTCTTTTTGCATTGTGTTGGTATTAAACCCCTTTAATTTTTGACAGATTTTGGTATTTTTCTCTTACTCACAGAATTTCTGGTAAACATAAATGTGTTATGTGATATTTTCCTTTGCTATTTTGAAATAATTTCAGAAGGAGATCCTTGTGGTTTTGAAGACCAGTAGTTTGTGAATCACCCAACAGAACAAGGCAAGCCAGGACACCCATTTCATGAAGCATTTCAATAGCATTGCATATTTTAATGCATTATGTTTCATTATTTGCTATAGGATAATTCATAGTAATTAATTTAAATGCTTAGTTGCCTATTGTGATAACCACTATAATTGCTAAATGAACTTAGTGGTTGATCTTGAGTCACCTGTCCGGGCTTAACCGTGCAACCACATTTGCCGGTATGGGACGGCCTTGACTTGGTCTGATCGCGTGCTCTTTCACCGGTACCTCCAAAGAGGGAGGGTTATGCGTGCGTGCTACCCTGATCAGGTAGGCGGCGATAACCCTGTGAGCCCAGTTGAGTTTTGTGCCGGCGTCCCCGTTTGGGACTATGACACCCTGATTTTTGCAACTTTTTCTTTTCGAAAACATTTGGGTTTTATTTGCAATTCAGTTGGTTTTCAAAACCCTTTCAGTTGAATTGACCTATGACTTGATGAATTTTTCTTCAAGCATCTCAAAACCTTTATCACCTTGATTTAACCCTCCATGCCTCTCTTGGATAATTTTTCACTATTTTATCTTTTCTCTAAAATCATTTTCTTAATTTGGGAATTTAGGTCATCACTATGGGTTGTGAAGCAACCTATAGTTTGGTTGGTCAAATAATTCCCAAACTTTTTCCCCATCTTCTCATCATCATGGGATTCCATATTCTCCAAAAATATTTTATTGCCCAATGGGAAATTTTGGCCAGAATAATTATTTTGCTTCTGACCAGAATTTGTCCATTGTGAAGCAACCATATTGTTTCTATTCCAGAAAATTCCCAATAAATTCCTCAAGCTCCTAGGCATTCTATCTTGCCTCAATCTCCAAAAATATAATCTTGGCCAGTACAACTTTTGAGCAGCAAGGCTCTGGTAAGTTTCTGCATTTCTGAAACCTCTGTGAAGGAAGTGCTAGCTAGAGATGCCTAATTGCTTTGAAATTTTTAGGGCATCTGCTATGCACCAAATGACCTCTCTCCACCAGGTTTCATCATTTGCAGAGCAACCAGCTGAGTGCCACAAGCTCATTTGTGTTCTGACCAGAATGATAGTTTCCAAAGGAACCCCATCCATTTCTTTCTCAAATCCTCTCAAAATTTGCCAGACCATAGTCCTTCCAGCCTAGAAGACCCCAGACAACTCACTTGGCTTGTAGCACAACTCATTTTTCTCCCAGATCCTCCCCAAGTTTCTGACTAGAAAATGTAGTTGATGCTACCCTTCAGCTCAGTGGGTTTCAGGCCAAACCAGTGGCACGATGGGACTCCTCGACCTAGGGTCGATGCACCAGACACGATTTGGCAGGCTGGTTCACGCCATGTGTGCCAATGCACGCGGTGACCACACGGCCAACCCTGCCAAACGCGTGCTCTGAGCACCGCTAGGCTCGGGTCTCGTCGGAGGCCGACGACCGCGTAGCTGTGCGTTGTCCGCTCATGCCGACGACCTCTCCCTCGTCCACGTAGCCACTCCAGGGTCTTATCCCTCCTCCCAGAGCCTTCCCCCTCGCCGGAATCGCGCCCGCCGGATACGACCACCGTGCGCCACGAGCGGCACAGTGGCAGTACGGCAGCCGCGCTGGCTGTCTTCTTCCCGTTGAGCCGTCGCCTCCTGCATTAACTCCCTGCTCTCCTCCATCACTTCAGCTTGCTCCGCGACGGCCAGCTCATCCCCAGCTCCGGTAGCTTCTCCCCGCGGTGCTATCCAGATCGGGCACCGCCGCCCCGCCTATAAATAGCCATGGCCAGCCCTCCTGAGCTCGCCACCACCCCTAGCCAGCATCCAATCGAGCCCTAGAAGCGAGCCAAGGCCGAGAGGCCCTCTGGCCTCGAGCTTTGCCCGGTGACCCGCCGCCACCCGAAGCTGCTTCTGCCGGAGAGGAGGAAGACGACCTCGTCAGGCCGCCTCTGAAGACGCTGCGGGTACGTGCAGGACCGCCCCCGTGTGCTCTTTCCATTCCCGTAGTCGCCGGACCCCATCGCCCCCTCCATCACCGGCGACCATCGCCGGAGCGCCGCCCTCTCTCTGCTCTCTCTCCCTCCTTCTGTTTTAAATAGAGCCGACCCCACCCGTCAGTGGGTCAGCCGCGCCCGAAGCGGTACGCTAGTGGAGGCGTACTCAGGCTTTACGCCTTCGACGTGGCCGGCTCTGGTTTTTCTAGAATTCCAGTTTTATTTAATTTAAAACAGATTTTTGACCCATCTTTGACCATCAATAACTTTTTATCTATTAGCTCAATTCAATTGATTCTTTTTGCATTAGGTTTGTATTGAACCCCTTTATTTTCTGACCAACTTTGGTATTTTTCCAATACTCACAGAATTTCTGTTTTAGAAAAATGTGTTATGTGACATTTTCTTTTACTGTTTTAAAATACTTTCAAAAGGGAATTCTTGTGGTTTTGAAGATCAGAAGTTTGTGGACAACTCAACAGAGCAAGGCAAGCCATGATACCCATTTCGTGCATGCATTCCCATAGCATTGCATTTTTATACGCATTAGGTTAATTTAATTTATATAGTTAATTCATGGTAATAATTACATACTCAAGAATTGTGTTGAACCACTATTGTTGTCAAATGAACTTAGTGGTTGATCTTGAGTCACCTGTCTGGGCATACTCGTGCAACCACATTTTCCGGTATGGGACGGCCCTGTCCGGGCCCGACTGCGTGACCTTTCACCGGTACCTCCAAAGAGGGAGGGTTATGCACGCGCGCTACCCTGATCAGGTAGGCAGTGATAATCTTGTGAGCCCAGTTGATAGTTGAGTTTGTGCCGGCGTCCCCGTTTGGGACAGTAGGCCCCGTTTGGGTCTACATAGTTTGGGCCACGACGGTGGCAGGTGTCATGAGGACACAGGGGCCACCCAAGGCTGACCTCCAGGAGAGGAAGAGTGCCGGTGGTACGATGAAAGAGTCACGGGTCAGGCAGGTTTTGTTGAAGCAACGCTGGTCCACCCGAGTGGGATCATGAGGCCAGGTCCTTCATGGTGTGGGTAAAGTGCGCAACCTCTGCAGAGTGTCAAATCTATTCGAATAGCTGCGTCCACGGTAATGGACAGCCCGTCCAGACCTCAGTAGATGGTCAACCGTAATAGCGATGTTAATGATGGAAGAACTCGTCTTGTGTTCGGAAGTACTCACTGGGTATGAGTATTCCGAGGGTTGTGAGACAACCCGGAGAAGAGTAAGTTGATGATCAGTATAGTAAGTAAATTACCTTGATGATAATAAGTTGATTGCTATGCTATTGTTTGCTGCATTACTTGGTTGTCGTGAGCTTGCGAGTACATTCAAAGTACTCACCTGGCGTATCATGCCAGATGCAGGAGAATCCGAGGACGGAGGTCCTGAAGGTGCTGGCTATGCTAACTAGGATGTGTCCACAGCAGTGTCCCTGTGGATGGAGTTGCGCTATGTTCCGCTACGCAGTAGAAGTACTTAGTATTCCGAGGCCCTGCAATGTGACATAAATAATGTAGATACTGTCATAGCACCAAGGGTGCCTTTGGCCTCGTCACTGTTGTAAGATATGCGCTTGTACGCGACTCCTATCAATAAAGTTCAGTTCCGTTCTGTACCAAGTTGTTGTGTGTTTCCAGAATACATGATCTCTGGGTTGGAAACACTGGTAATCCGGTTCTCTGAGCCGGGGTGCCACAACGCTTGGTATCAGAGCCAGGCTGACTGTAGGACACCCTAGTTAGCCAGCGCTAGCACCGCGATTAGTATAGGATCCTGAGTGTGCATTTGAGTGCTGCATTTGGTTGCTGCATTTGTTTGTTGCGTGGCATGCATCTTAATTCATTATTCTTCTAACGGTGGTCTTGTGAGTGTAGATGGCACCGGTTCCATTCCATTATCAGTTTGAGCCTACACCATCCACCTTTCCAGTACTGCTTCAGAACATCTGGCTTCGACTGTACCCTCACGGTGAAGAGCTAGAGTACCAGGTGTTTCGGGAGCAGCTTGCTGAGTCGGTGTACGAGTACCATGCAGAGGCTTTCATGGTCGCGAGCTCGGACCTTGGTTGCTACTCTCGCTCTACCAAGGGCGGGACGGCTTCCACCCCGGAGTTGGCGATTGAGTTTGCCGCAATGGAGGCTCTCACTTACTTGCGCTTCCACGAGGTTGAGATGCAGACTCATCCAGGTTTCCTCTATTATCCCACCCTGTCGCCTACGACAGGGCGAGTCATTTTCGTTCCTGTTGACCCGGCATGTGACCGTGCAACTATTGTGCTGTCTCGCTATCTGAACACCAGCTATCGTACGATCATATCCCTGGCTGAGGAGCTGTCTCGTGTCTTAGCGGCGCTTGCAGCCGTGACCCCAGTGCCACCTCCACCTCAGCCTACCCATCCACCCCTATATCCACCACCAGTTCCACCTCCACCCAGATTTGAGGCTCCTTCTACCTCCTCTGTGCCACCAGGCTTTCCGTCTGGTAGCCGTCGTGAGACTCCGGCTGAGTGGGCCTCACTCCTTGCCACTCCAGCTGCTCCGATGTTGAGGCGTCGTGCTCCTTCTACCCCAGAAGGAGAACCGTCCCAGCAGCGTCGTCGTGTTTCCTTTGATCCGGAGGATGAGATTCACATTATCAGCTCTGACTCCGACTCAGGATCAGATGACGAGGAGTCTGTGGTTTGGCAGTGTTCGTGCCATCAGCGCCATTAGAGTGGAGGCTTGAGTTGTTGAGCATGCATCTTTGCATATGTCAACTGCCGTATGAGCAGTTTAGCCATGATATTCCCCTACTAGCTTGCCATGTATAATGTTGGGTTATCTTGTATAATTATGTGGTTTGCTTTATTCGCCTTTTTCACGTATTTTCTTTCTGGTGTCATATAACTGGGTTTCCCTTATGGATGTTGCTCATCGATTCGGTATTTTGCAATGGGAACAAATTTAGGATGAAGAGAAGTTGTAGCCAAGGCAGCGATGGGACCCCCATCCGTCGATCCGCCAGACAAGCAGGTCAAGCACCAGAAGATTTACCACCCCCACCACCTCAATCACCTACTACGGATCAGATCATGAGAATGTTTGAGGAAAAGAGAAACCAGGATGTTATGGAATTCTTGAAGAGCATGCAGGTTATGCTAGGTCAGAACCACAATCATAATGGATCACATTCCAGGTTGTCTGACTTCCAGCGCACAAAGCCACCCAACTTTGGTCAAGTTGTGGATCCGATAGAAGTAGATGATTGGCTAAGGACCATAGAGAAGAAGCTGGAAATAGCCCGTTGTGAGGATTCAGACAAGGTTCCATTTGCCACTCATTACCTGGAAGGGCCAGCAGCCATATGGTGGGATAACACAAAGGCAACATGGTCATCTGAGGAAGAAATTACTTGGGAAAAATTTAAGGAATTATTCCCCAAATATCATATTCCTACCGGCATCATGAAGGTGAAGCAAAGGGAGTTCCTTGCTTTGACACAAGGAAGCATGTCGGTAGCAGAGTACCTTAACAAGTTCAACAATCTGTCACGGTACTCTACTTATGATGTGGCCACCGAAGAGAGAAAGATAGATCGGTTCCTAGGAGGACTAAATCACACCCTACGTTACCAGCTATGCATGCTAGACTTTATTGACTTTCAGACACTGGTGAACAAGGCCTTCATAGCCGAAAGGGAGCACAAGTCTGGAGAAGACAACCACAAGCGGAAGTTTGAGCCTAAGAAGGACAACTGCGAGCCGTTTGCTCAGAAACCACGTATCTGGCAGCCAGGCACATCCGAGTATAAGTCTACATGGAGCAACGGCAGCAATAATAACAAGACAGTGAGCCAGACCAAGACCTTCGGCAAACTGCCCGTGATAGAAGACTGCCGCCACAACAATACCTGCTTCACTTGCGGCCAGAGTGGACACTATTCCAAACAGTGCCCCGCCAACAACGGGAAGTCATCCGCCGATGTCAAGCCGCAGGTCAACACTATTGGACGTCGCCCCAATCCTAATTTCTGCCATGGACGCGTCCACCATATCTCCGCTAAGGAAGCCTGCGAAGCTCCAGAAGTAGTCCTTGGTATGTTTTCTATTAACGACATACTTGCAGTAATTTTATTTGATTCCGGGGCTTCCCACTCGTTTATTTCGAGGAGTTTTGCCACCTTGCATAAATTTTCCCCGTCGCTTTTAGACAAAATCATGGTGGTACAATCCCCTGGCTCTCTGCTCAGAACAAATTTGATCTATAGAGATCTGGAAATTTCAATACATGGAATTAAGTTTCCAGCTGCACTCATTGCCATTGAATCCTCGGGATTGGACATAATCCTAGTAATGGACTGGCTGACACCCCACCAGGTGTGCATTAATTGCGCCAACAGGACAGTAACACTGGTTAACCCAGCAGGACAAACTGTCCAATTCCTTGCCAGCACGATGAGAACAAGGAAGGGAATGGCATACCAAACTACCGCCACGGATATGAACTTGATTCCGATAGTTTGCGAATTTCTGGATGTATTTCCTGAAGAATTACCCGGAATGCCCCCTGACCAGGAGTTGGAATTTGCAATCGAAGTGGTTCCCGGCACCGCCCCAATTTACAAGAAATACTATCGAATGCCAAGACCAGAATTGGCAGAATTAAAGAAGCAACTGGATGAATTGCTGCAAAAAGGGTATATTCGCCCGAGCATCTCACCATGGGGATCACCAGTGCTCTTCGTTAAGAAGAAGAATGGAAGTCTACCTATGTGCATAGACTATCGTCAGCTAAACGAGGTCACTATCAAGAATAAGTACCTGCTCCCTCGTATTGATGACTTATTTGACCAGCTGAATGGAGCCCGGGTATTCTCCAAGATCGACCTCCGAACCGGATATCATCAGCTAAAAATCAGGAAAGAGGACATTCCCAAGATAGCGTTCACCACCCGATATGGCCTGTATGAATTTACGGTCATGTCATTTGGAATGACGAATGCTCCAGCCTACTTCATGAGCATGATGAACAAAATCTTCATGGACTTCCTAGATAAATTTGTGGTGGTGTTCATCGATGATATCCTGATATATTCCAAGGACGAAGAAGAGCATAAGTTGCATCTCCGAGCTGTCCTGGAAAGGTTGAGAGACCACCGCCTGTACGCCAAATTTAGTAAGTGTGAATTCTGGCTAAAAGAGGTTGGGTTTGTGGGGCACATTCTATCAGAACAAGGGGTAGCCGCCGACCCCAGCAAGGTAACTGCGGTATTAAATTGAAAGACACCAGCCACGGTGACCGAAGTCCATAGCTTCCTGGGATTGGCAGGCTATTATCGACGTTTCATAGAAGGCTTCTCTAAGATAGCCAAGCCCCTGACGGAATTGCTCAAGAAGAACCAAAGGTTTGTCTGGACGACGGAATGTGACAGCAGTTTCCTGGAATTGAAGACCAGGCTCACTACCGCACCTGTTCTAGTTCTTCCAGACATACACAAGAGTTTTGACATCTACTGCGACGCTTCTAGGCGTGGAATCGACTGCGTATTAATGCAAGAAGGGAAGGTTGTAGCCTATGCATCCAGACAGCAACGACCCCATGAAGAGAACTACCCCACACACGATTTGGAATTAGCAGCCGTAGTTCATGCCCTGAAGATTTGGAGGCATTATCTCATTGGACAACACTGTGAAATATACACGGACCATAAGAGTCTTAAGTATATTTTCACTCAGCCTGATCTAAATCTCAGGCAACGAAGATGGCTTGAACTAGTCAAGGACTATGACATTGGGATAAATTATCATCCGGGGAAAGCCAATGTGGTCGCGGACGCTCTCAGCAGGAAGCGAGGCACCGTGAACGCCCTAATGGGAAGGATGCATCCAAGGTTGCAAGAAGAGTTCGCCAAGCTCAACATGGTGCTATGCGGCCCAACTACCTCGGACACATTGGAAATTACTCCCACTCTTATGGAAGAAATTAAGAAGGCCCAAGAGCCAGATGAAGAAATCAAGAAAATCAAGGAGCTGATTCCAAAAGGAAAAGCCAAGTCCTTCCACTTGGATGAACAGGGCACCGTATGGTTCGAGAAGCGGATATGCGTGCCTGATCAGGATAATCTGAGGCAGCAAATACTCAAAGAAGCTCATGAGTCCTCATATTCCATCCACCCGGGAGGAACAAAAATGTATCAGGATCTGAGGGAGACATTTTGGTGGCCAGGAATGCGAAGAGATATAGCATACTATGTCGCCTGCTGTGATATCTGCAACAAGGTTAAGGCGGAACACCAGAAACCCGTTGGGCTACTACAACCCTTGCCAGTACCCCAGTGGAAGTGCGACGACATATGCATGGACTTTATTGTTGGACTACCTAAGTCAACAAGAGGTAACGATGCTATTTGGGTCATTGTGGACACACTCACGAAAGTGGCCCACTTTATTCCAGTAAGGACCACTTTCAACGCAAATCAGCTGGCACAGCTCTACATGTCCCGGATAGTTAGCCTCCATGGAGTCCCTAAGTCCATCACTTCAGACAGAGGTTCCCTATTCACCTCAGCATTCTGGCTGCGTCTACACCAAGCCTTGGGAACCATGCTGAAGCATAGCACGGCATACCACCCGCAGACCGACGGGCAGACAGAAAGGGTGAACCAGATACTGGAGGATATGCTTCGATCATGTGCTCTCACCCATGGACCCAAGTGGGAAGACAGTCTACCTTATGCGGAATTCTCATATAACAACAGCTACCAGTCAAGTCTGAAGATGTCACCGTTTGAAGCATTATACGGACGAAAGTGCCGCACCCCATTGAATTGGTCTCAGACAGGGGATAGCCAAATTTTTGGTACCGACTTGATGCTCGAGGCTGAGAAGCAAGTCAAGGATATCCAGGACCGTCTGCGAGCAGCCAAGTCCCGCCAGAAGAGTTACTATGATCCAAAGCACCGGGAAGTGACCTTTGAACCCGGAGAATATGCGTACCTCCGAGTAACCCCCATGAAGGGCGTGAAGAGATTCCATACTCGGGGAAAGCTTGCACCAAGATATATCGGCCCATTTCCAGTGATTGCTAGAAGAGGCAGAGTGGCATATCAGTTGAAATTACCAGCAGAATTGTCGGAAGTGCACGATGTTTTTTCATATATCACAGCTAAGGAAGTGCATTGCACCACCGATCAAGCAAGCGGACATGAGTGAGTTGGAATTGGCTAAAGACCTGACCTACGAAGAGAAACCTGTCAGGATCCTCGATGAAATGGAAAGAACCACCAGGAGTAAGGTAATCAGATTTTACAAGGTGCTATGGGAGCACCATACAGAGGAAGAGGCTACATGGGAAAGAGAAGACTTCCTAAGATCTGCATATCCGTACTTGTTCCCTGAGCAACCGAATCTCGAGGACGAGATTCATCCTAAGGGGGGTAGGTTTGTGACACCCTGATTTTTGCAACTTTTTCTTTTCGAAAACATTTGGGTTTTATTTGCAATTCAGTTGGTTTTCAAAACCCTTTCACTTGAATTGACCTATGACTTGATGAATTTTTCTTCAAGCATCTCAAAACCTTTATCACCTTGATTTAACCCTCCATGCCTCTCTTGGATAATTTTTCACTATTTTATCTTTTCTCTAAAATCATTTTCTTAATTTGGGAATTTAGGTCATCACTGTGGGTTGTGAAGCAACCTATAGTTTGGTTGGTCAAATAATTCCCAAACTTTTTCCCCATCTTCTCATCATCATGGGATTCCATATTCTCCAAAAATATTTTATTGCCCAATGGGAAATTTTGGCCAGAATAATTATTTTGCTTCTGACCAGAATATGTCCATTGTGAAGCAACCCTATTGTTTCTATTCCAGAAAATTCCCAATAAATTCCTCAAGCTCCTAGGCATTCTATCTTGCCTCAATCTCCAAAAATATCATCTTGGCCAGTACAACTTTTGAGCAGCAAGGCTCTGGTAAGTTTCTGCATTTCTGAAACCTCTGTGAAGGAAGTGCTAGCTAGAGATGCCTAATTGCTTTGAAATTTTTAGGGCATCTGCTATGCACCAAATGACCTCTCTCCACCAGGTTTCATCATTTGCAGAGCAACCAGCTGAGTGCCACAAGCTCATTTGTGTTCTGACCAGAATGATAGTTTCCAAAGGAACCCCATCCATTTCTTTCTCAAATCCTCTCAAAATTTGCCAGACCATAGTCCTTCCAACCTAGAAGACCCCAGACAACTCACTTGGCTTGTAGCACAACTCATTTTTCTTCCAGATCCTCCCCAAGTTTCTGACCAGAAAATGTAGTTGATGCTACCCTTCAGCTCAGTGGGTTTCAGGCCAAACCAGTGGCACGATGGGACTCCTCGACCCAGGGTCGATGCACCAGACACGATTTGGCAGGCTGGTTCACGCCATGTGTGCCAATGCACGCGGTGACCACACGGCCAACCCTGCCAAACGCGCGCTCTGAGCACCGCCAGGCTCGGGTCTCGTCGGAGGCCGACGACCGCGTAGCTGTGCGTTGTCCGCTCGTGCCGACGACCTCTCCCTCGTCCACGTAGCCACTCCAGGGTCTTCTCCCTCCTCCCAGAGCCTTCCCCCTCGCCGGAATCGCGCCCGCCGGATACGGCCACCGTGCGCCACGAGCGGCACAGTGGCAGTACGGCAGCTGTGCTGGTTGTCTTCTTTCCGTTGAGCCGTCACCTCCCGCATTAACTCCCTGCTCTCCTCCATCACTTCAGCTTGCTCCGCGACGGCCAGCTCATCCCCAGCTCCGGTAGCTTCTCCCCGCGGCGCTATCCAGATCGGGCACCGCCGCCCCGCCTATAAATAGCCATGGCCAGCCCTCCTGAGCTCGCCAACACCCCTAGCCAGCATCCAATCGAGCCCTAGAAGCGAGCCAAGGCCGAGAGGCCCTCTGGCCTCGAGCTTTGCCCGGTGACCCGCCGCCACCCGAAGCTGCTTCTGCCGGAGAGGAGGAAGACGACCTCGTCAGGCCGCCTCTGGAGACGCTGCGGGTACGTGCAGGACCGCCCCCGTGTGCTCTTTCCATTCCTGTAGTCGCCGGACCCCATCGCCCCCTCCATCACCGGCGACCATCGCCGGAGCGCCGCCCTCTCTCTGCTCTCTCTCCCTCCTTCTGTTTTAAATAGAGCCGACCCCACCCGTCAGTGGGTCAGCCGCGCCCGAAGCGGTACGCTAGTGGAGGCGTACTCAGGCTTTACGCCTTCGACGTGGCCGGCTCTGGTTTTTCTGGAATTCCAGTTTTATTTAATTTAAAACAGATTTTTGACCCAACTTTGACCATCAATAAATTTTTATCTATTAGCTCAATTCAATTGATTCTTTTTGCATTAGGTTTGTATTGAACTCCTTTATTTTCTGACCAACTTTGGTATTTTTCCAATACTCACAGAATTTCTGTTTTAGAAAAATGTGTTATGTGACATTTTCTTTTACTGTTTTAAAATACTTTCAGAAGGGAATTCTTGTGGTTTTGAAGATCAGGAGTTTGTGGACAACTCAACAGAGCAAGGCAAGCCATGATACCCATTTCGTGCATGCATTCCCATAGCATTGCATTTTTATATGCATTAGGTTAATTTAATTGATATAGTTAATTCATGGTAATAATTACATACTCAAGAATTGTGTTGAACCACTATTGTTGTCAAATGAACTTAGTGGTTGATCTTGAGTCACCTGTCCGGGCATACTCGTGCAACCACATTTGCCGGTATGGGACGGCCCTGACCGGGCCTGACTGCGTGACCTTTCACCGGTACCTCCAAAGAGGGAGGGTTATGCACGCACGCTACCCTGATCAGGTAGGCGGTGATAATCTTGTGAGCCCAATTGATTGTTGAGTTTGTGCCGGTGTCCCCGTTTGGGACAGTAGGCCCCGTTTGGGTCTACATAGTTTGGGCCATGACGGTGGCAGGTGTCATGAGGACACAGGGGCCACCCAAGGCTGACCTCCGGGGGAGGAAGAGTGCCGGTGGTACGATGAAAGAGTCACGGGTCAGGCAGGTTTTGTTGAAGCAATGCTGGTCCACCCGAGTGGGATCACGAGGCCAGGTGCTTCATGGTGTGGGTAAAGTGCGCAACCTCTGCAGAGTGTCAAATCTATTCGAATAGCCGCATCCAGGGTAATGGACAGCCCGTCCAGACCTCAGTAGATGGTCAACCGTAATAGCGATGTTAATGATGGAAGAACTCGTCTTGTGTTCGGAAGTACTCACTGGGTATGAGTATTCCGAGGGTTGTGAGACAACCCGGAGAAGAGTAAGTTGATGATCAGCACAGTAAGTAAATTACCTTGATGATAATATGTTGATTGCTATGCTATTGTTTGCTGCATTACATGGTTGTCGTGAGCTTGCGAGTACATTCAAAGTACTCACTTGGCGTATCATGCCAGATGCAGGAGAAGCCGAGGACGGAAGTCTCGATGGTTCGTGCTACGCTAACTAGGATGTGTCCACAGCAGTGTCCCTGTGGATGGAGTTGCCGCTATGTTCCGCTACGCTGTAGAATTACTTAGTAGTTCCGAGGCCCTGCTATGTTTCATAAATAATGTAGATACTGTCATAGCACCGGGTGTGCCTTTGGTCTCGCTATCATTGTAAAATCTGAGCTTGTACCCGAAATCTATCAATAAAGTTCAGTTCGATTCTGTACCAAGTTGTTGTGTGTTTCCATAAGACATGATCTCTGGGTTGGAAACACGGGTAATCCGATTCTCTGAGCCGGGGTGCCACACATGTCCTCTATCCCTGATGACCAGCTCGTCACCACATTCTAGCTGACTCGTGAGGTCCTAACTGCCATCAAGGACACGCTCGCCGGAGAGGCGGCCAAGCATGGTGCACCGTCGCACAGATGCTCATCGATGCTCGCGACTATGGCGTCATCTGGTCCTGCTACTGCCGAGACAAGAAGGAACAGAACCTAGAAAAAATAACCCACATCCTTTTCTCCGTAGATCACCGGGCGCGGTTGAAGCCACTAGTCCCTGCAAAATACTTTGGTAACTGTTGTAGCCCGGTCATCGCCGTCACACGCCACGACGAGCTCGCGGCGGCCGACATGGGAGGCCTCTTCACAGCATTCACGGCAATCTTGAGCGTGCTGGAGGAAGTGGTGGGTGAGGGTTCGCAGGAGTGGTGGGACGAATGCATCGAGAGGGTGAAGGAAGCCGCCAAGGCCGGGCGTGATGATGTTCATGGTGGGGTCACCCAAGTTCCGCGTGTATGACATCGACTTTGGTTTTGGGCGACCGGGGAAGGTGGTGGCGATGTCTGCGACTACCACCGGCTCGATGCTGGTGGCAGATGTGCGTGATGGTGGTGGCGGTGTTGAGGTGGCTCTCTTGTTTCCTGCAGACGGCATGGAGCATTTCCGATGATGCTTTACCGAAGCCATGCATGCCATCGGGATGCAATTTAGGACAGTAAAACTGAGCCTAATCCCAGCCCTCTCAGGTCATTAGCAATTTAGACCGTGAGATGTCGTGCTTTAAACGTTGCTGGCCATCGGATCTAACTTCAACTCGCGCACTGGGCCTTCTGTCCTAAGGGGTTGCTACTCTGGAGGCAAAATCCGAAGCCTGTGGTTAACTGGGCCTACGACCGCGCGAAGCCCATCACGATCCCTCCTTCGCAGCGCCTCCCTTCCCCCAACATCTCATCTCGACCCGACTTCTCCTCTCCCTCGCGGCCTAAACAAATCCTAGGTCTGCCGGCGCCGTTACACCTTTGATCTCTTCATCCCCGTCGACACATCGAAGGACCGGTACAGCCGCCGCCTCGCACGTCTCGTGACCTCTCATCCCTCTCAGGACCACGTGGACCAGGACGCTTGCCGGAGCCGCGGGCTCATCGTGACCAACGCCAGCGCCGCATTCGCGGTCGACTACGCCATCGGGCTTCTCGTCGCCGTGCGCCGGAAGGTGGCCACTGCCGACGCGTACGTCCGCATTGGCAGGTGGATGGCCGACCCCGACAGCGACTACCCTCTCCTCACCAGTCACCAGGGTTGGTATGAATCTGTTTTTGACCACTCTGTTTTGGACAAACTCTGTTCTTGTCCCAAATTATTCCAAAGAACAAAACATAAAGAGAATCTGACCAAAATATTGTTCAGTGGCAGGTAAGCGGGTGGGGATCATGGGGCTCGGCAATATCGGCTCCCGCATCTCACCGCCTTCGGTTGCGCTGTCTCCTACCACTCGAGGTCACCCAAGCTGTCGACGCTATAGTAGTTCGTCCCGGCGCTGCGCGTTCTTGCCGCCGGCAGCGATGTGCTGGTGCTCTCCTACGAGCTGACTGACGAAACCAAGCACATGGGAGCTGATGGAGGTGCTAGGGAAGGACGGGGTGCTGCTCAAAGTTGGCTGAAGCGGCCTGGTGGATGACCTGGAGCCGGTCAGGTGCCTCCATGAGGGCGTCATCGGATGCACTAGCCTGGACTTGTACGAGAACGAGCGACAGTGTCGCCGGAGCTGCTTGCCATGGACAGCGTCGTGTTGTCAGACCACATGCTCTGATCACGCCGGAGTCTATCCGTGGCCTGCTTGAGGACATCAGCACCAACCTCAACGTCTTCTTCTCAGGGAGGCCGCTAGTCTGCCACTTGCAATCCTGAAACAAGAACATCACTGGTTAGATGAAATCAATCCGATGTCTGAAGAAATTGCATTTTATCATTACGTCCTCAACAAGATGAAGATGATCAAATATACGTTAGTCCAATGTAATCCAATTTTTGAGTCAACACACAATATGGGTGAATAAAATCTACAAGAATAGAGTGCTTATGAGTTATGACTTCATTTTCAATAAGGTTAAGTTGATTAAAGATTTGTTCCTTTATTGCACAAGTTAATCATTTTTATGTCAGAGTTTGGGGTGTTGTATGGACATGGTTGTTTATTTATTACATGTATGTCATTTTCACCGTAATGTTAGCAATAACACTTTGTCAGGTGTATGCTATATCTTCCTTGTATCAGTTCTTAACTAGCACAAATGCCCGTGCGTTGCAACGGGAAAATAAGTATTGTTGTACCATATTGTGAAATAAACAATGTAAATCGTTGTTCTCTAATAATCTAAGGCATACACTTAAAAATATAGAGTACAAACCAAAACTTTAAATTTTTGGTGCATATGAACATCATAAGCTGAAAGAAAAAGTTTGACCATTCAAAATTCATGTGCTCTGATAAAACAATGAATTTCAAAATTGCATTTACTCCTTTTTTTGTAGCAAAATTCACTACATGATATAGCAGTGGCAATATAAAGATACAGGGGTACAACGGGAGAGCATTGTCACCCATGAGTTCAAAGCGTGAACCTGTGTCTAATAAATCCGCACAAAGAGCTCTCTCCGTAGTATAAAAGATTCAGCCACAAACTACCTCTGTACTCCACTGCATCATGCATGGCCCCAACCGTCCCTCGCACATGCACAGCTCCAACTGCTCTGCCATCTGGTCGACTCCACTGCACCAATCAATCATCGTTCGTCGTCCTCTACATACCAATCCATGAGATCCAAAACAATGACTACCGCCCGGCTCAAGCTTCGAGCTCCACCACCACGGGAGCATAAAAAACGAGCGAGCTCGACACCAGGCTAGCCGCAGATGTTTCGATCAACGTGCTTTCAATCGCGTCAAAGGATTATGGATATATTTTCTGGGACGATAACACTGCTCCTGTAAAAATCCATCTGATTGGTCATGTTGTATGCACAAGCCACTGATGGATTCCTTGCTCGGGACTCAAGAGCACGACGGCTCGCGATGCATCGCCGGCGCTGGCTCCGGCCGCAACTTCACTGGCCTTCAACCTCGCCGTGCACGTACAGAAGGACCACGTCGATGAGATGTGCCATGGTGGTGGCGGCGTCGTCGTCTCCTACACGGTCGTTGCCCTCGCGTGTGGGCGCACACACGCAACTTCGATGGCCTTCAACCTCACTGTGCATGTACAGAACGACCACGTCGATGAGATGTGCCATGGCGGCGACGGCGGCGTCGTCTCCTAGACGGCCCACTAATAGAAAACAGGGTACTAGTCCTGGTTACAGAGGGCCTTTAGTCCCGGTTCTGGAACCGGGACAAACCAAACGGGACTAATACTCAAAACCTTTAGTCCCGGTTTGCTTACGAACCGGGACCAAAGGGGCTCCACGTGGCCGCTGCGGGGCACCCAGGCAGGAGGACCTTTAGTCCCGGTTGGTAACACCAACCGGGACCAAAAGGCAGCCACGCGTCAGCAGCTTGCAGGCGCTGGGGTTTTTTTTTGGAAGGGGGAGTTTAGGAGTTTTGGAGGGTTAATTTAGGGGTTTCATATTGTGTTAGCTAGCTATAATAGAGAGAAGTGACCTCTCTTTCTCCGTGCTTGGTCGACGCTAGCTACTATACATATAGAGAGAACTCGACGCTAGCTAGTAAGCAAATGAAGGAAATCATTAATTACACAAGATCGTCATGAACATATATAGAGAGAAGTGACATCTCTTTCTCCGTGATTGGTCGAACAACAAGTTTTCGTATATCTATCCGACGCTACTACATATGTACAATATAACATCTCTTACAATCCCTAACATCATCTACCTAAGACCATTGCAATTCCACATGGTATTCTCCGTGTGCAGGTATGACGTGGTCAAGAAAGAATCCCGCCAATTCCTCTTGAATTGCTCGTATGCGATCATGTGGTAGGAGTTCATCCCGCATCTGCTAGATCTAATTTAAAGAAGGGGGTCAATACATATATATGAATGAAACTCAACACAATTGATGGTAATATATAAAATAAAATTGTGAATATTGTTTACGTACTTCAAATTGTTTCTCACAGAAGCCCTGCTCAGAGGTATAGTGGCGAATGAACTCGCATACGTAGTATCCACATAAATGATTCTCGGGTGTCTGGTACAAGCACTTTACGAGAATAGAGTTCAATCAAACTGATAAGCAAGCATGATAATGGTATTGATGAAACTAGAATCAATGAGAGATGCGTGGAACTAGCTATACTACTTACTCTGGGGTGTGTAAATCGCAGCTCGTTGTTTAGACCGGGAACCATTCGGGTGAACTTTTTCCAAACCCTGGCAGGCAAAGAAAATGATTACTTGATATTAGCAAATGAACGAAAGTTGTCGATATGGTCCCGGTATTGATTGAACTTACTTCTGGAGCATTGCAGTCATGTCCGCATAATTCTCGGGATCTTTACGTCTCGAGTCTAAGACAGTTACTAATGCCCCGTCAAGCTTAATGGATAGCAGAATAAAGTGGAAGTTGCGCACGCATAACTCATCAATTACATTACTTAACCTCGAGTAAGCAAAACCGAATATGCACAAGACAGTAGCACTCACTTGAAGACGTAAGGAAAGAGTATTTCCCTTTTGTTTTGATGTCTAAGGAACGCTTCTAGCAAGTTTTCCTCGGTATCTTTGGGCTCGTTTTGTACCGACCATTCATTTACGGTATTTGGGCTAATGAACCCAATGTCATAGATTTGTTCTTTTTTGCATTCGACCATCTTCAATCTGCATAATATAGTGAGGATAATTATATATACATGCAATGAACTAGCCGAGCTAGAGACTTAATTATAGAAGTAATACTTACCGACAGTAGCAAGTCATGAGTTGTTTGTCGAGGGCCTCTTGATTGTATATCTGAAATAACTCCACAAATTCAACAGGCATCAGGTCGACTCCAGGGAAGTCGTGCTCTTTTTTAATTCTGATCATCAAACTGTCTTTCCCAGACTTCCTGCAGGTTTCCATGTACCACTCATGCAATTTTCGCATCATCGTTGTTAGATGAGGATGATCAGGTTTGACGAGAGGCTTCCCGTGCTCGTATCTAAAGACGTCCTCTGGTGCTACTACCTCAGCCATTTCAAACTGTACATCATCGCCCACGTAATCACCAAGAGTGGTACCGGGCAGTAGCACCGGATGATTAGCGATATCGCTAGACACCTTGAGCGGGGGGGGGGGGCGATTGCTTCTCCTGTTCGCCGAGCTGGGGAATTATTTTCCCACTTCTTCGTTTTTTGTCTCTTGCAGCACTGGAAGTACTTCCCGACCGTAGTGCTTCATCATGTGTCTTTGTAATTATGCGGTCATAGTTGGATAGCCGAGGTGGTGGTGGTCGCTTCAGGGCATGCAGAGTGCGCTTCGCTTTCACCGGATCTACCGTTTCCTTCGGAGGTGGATGTTTCCGTGCAAAATGGGCCTTCACTTCGGCTGCACTGATTTCAGCGCGTTCCTCGTCAGTCCTCTCATATGGTAACTTTGGAAGAGGCTTGAGGCTTGGACTAAATTTGTATTTCTTCCCGCCTATTGTACTGCTAGCCGCCGGAGCGGCGGCGTTGACTCTCTTCCGCCGTTGCTGACGCGCCGGAGGAGGCGGAGTGCCCTGACGCGTCGGAGGAGGAGGAAGAGGAGGCGGAGTGCCCTGACGCGCCGGAGGAGGCGAAGGAGGAGGCAGAGTGCCCTGACGCGCCGGAGGAGGAGAAGGAGGAGGTGGAGTGCCGTGACGCGCCGGAGGAGGAGGAGGAGGCGGAGTGCCCTAACGCACTGGAGGAGGCTGAGTCTACTGAGGCGTCCAGTTTGGAAGCTTGATGTACTCCTTTCTCCATAGACAGGTACTCCTCAAAGAATTTTCCAGAGGAATAATATCCTCTTCACCTGTAGGGTTGTCAAGCTCCAGCCCCTCAAATCCATCCATTATTTCATCCACCGTCACAACAGCATAGCCATGTGGAATCGGACGGCAATGGAAAGTTCCCTTAGCTTGAGGAGGTACAACAGAGCCGACCGCCGCCTTGAAGGTCAGGTTCTGGCATTTCGTCATTAGCTCGCAATGTTCAGCCTGTGTGATACTATCCACGGGGTAGCGAGGAGCCGTGAAATCAGGCTGAACGAGCTCCGTGGAAGCCACGCTGCTTCTCCGCTGAGATGGTGGGGTAGCTTCTGGGGCAGCGTCGAAGGACGGATCTTCGTGCCGCTCAGATGGTTGGCCGGTAGCTCGCTGGCTCTCAAGTTCCTCTAGTTTTGCTAATCTTGCACTGAGCTTCTGCATTTCGCTTGCTTCCTATTTCCTCTTTCTCTCTCGGCTTCTATAACCACCGCTGTCGGGAAACCCATGCTTCCACGGAACGGAGCCTGATGTGCCTCGTGTTCGTCCAGGGTGTTCAGGATTCCCGAGGGCCTCTGTCAGCTCGTCCTTCTCTTTGTCGGGAATGAACGTCCCTTCCTGCGCTGCCTTGATTGCTGCCTGAAGCTTCCGGAAGGGTATTGCAAGTTGCTCGTCCGTCCAAACACACTCCCCTATTTCTGGGTCCAAAGTTCCCCCAACCCCGAAGAACCAAGTCCTTGAACGATCTGGCCAGTGCAATGTCGCTGGTTGGACATTCTTAGCAAGCAGGTCTTGCTCAGCTTTGTCCCACAACTGCCGGGCTTTGTAGTAGCCACCTGACCCCGTGTGATGGTGATACTTCTTCTTTGCAGTATTTTTCTTGTTTGTCAGTGACCATTTCTTACCCTTCTCCGATTTCTTGTAGGCCAAAAATTTGGGCCATTGATCTCTTATCTTCTCATATCGACCGATGAATTTCGGAGTCTCCTCTTTCTCGACAAACGTTGTGTTCAACTCTTTCTTCCAGTTCCTGAATAGTTCTGCCATCTTCTTAAGAGCAAACGCCTTGACCTTTCGCTCTATAACTGGGTTATTCGGATCCTCCTCTCGCGGTAGGCTGAAATTTGTCATCAGCTCGGTCCAAAGATCATCTTTCAGTCTATCATGCACATAAGAAACTTCAGGGTCCTTATTATTCTTATTCCATTGCTGGGTGTTGATCGAGACATAGTCCCTAACAACAACTCCACACTGATGTACAAATGCGTCCTTGGTCCGCTTGGGAGCAATCGGTTGGCCATCTTTCGCGACTTCTGTGATCATGAACCTTTCATCCGGGCGCAACCTTTTCTTCGGGCCTCGTCTCCTTACCTCGTCGGACTTTGCAACAGTTGAGGCTCCCTCCTCCGTTCGGTCACCGGAGCTGTGATCATGATCTCCTTCCTCCGCCATTCGGTCACCGGAGCCGTCATGATCTCCTTCCTCCTCCATTGTTTGATCACCGGAGCCGTCATCCTCTCCTTCCTGACCATCGGTGTCGTTGAGATACGACAAGGGATCACCTCCGGCTCGGATTATATCCCCCAACAACTGTTCTTTTTCTAAGTCTCTGTGATCCATAGTTTCTGCAAATATTACAACATGGCAATATACAAACATGAGATATGCAAATCAATACAAGGCAATGCAACAATACGATCATATAATATCACTAATACATCATCGAATAGTATCGCTAATACATCATCGAATATTATCATTAATACATCTCGAATATTATTATATAATATCACTAATACAGATATAGTTGACGTCTCGCGGCGCAGGCGGTGGACACCCAAAGAGAAGGAACTATGACAGGATCATAGCTCGGGTGAGATCCCTGAAGAACCTGCCAGGTATTGGAGAACCTGGCGTCCAACGCAGCCATGTAGCATCGGACGTGCTCGTCCTCCTCCCTGACACGGTGACGTACCACCTCCGCGGGGGCCGGCTCCCTCTGCACCGACAGTGGTCCACGCAACCGCCACCAAAGAACCTCCGAGTCGACGACGGTCGGGCGCCCTGGAAGGCAGCACCTCCCAGTGCCAGCCCGGCGGAGCCCAGTCCCGGACATGTCGCCTCTCAAGTAGGTGGTCGCTGGCACCGAGTCGACGACGAGGATGCGGGCCGGGCATCGTCGACGTCGAGAACAAATTCTACAACTATTTAAATTTCTACTATTTAATAAACTTTAATAAAGATGATTGCATTTGACAACTATGACAATAATAACATATTTAACAACAATGACACATTTTCTACTTAAGCGATCGTCGGGGACTCCTCCCCGGCGATCCTCGGGGACTCCTCGGGTTCGCCGACTAAAACAACTAAAACTTTTTTACAACTAAAACAAGTAAAACAACAAATTAATAAAAAAACTAAAACAACTAATAAAACAACTAATAAAAATACTAAAACAAACTAAAAAAACTAAAACGCGGGCGAGGGCTGGGGCAGGACAGCGGCGCCGGCGCACGCGGCCACGGTGGCCGCGGAGGAGGGGGCAGGAGCAGGGGGCAGGAGCTCACCGGCGACGACGGGCTCGGGGAGGAGGCGCGGGCGGCGACGACGGGGCTCGGGGATGTGGCGCGGGCGGCGTCCGGTGTTGGGGGCGGCGATGACGTCGACGAGGACGACGAGGCGCGCGGGGACGGGCTTGGGGCGGCGGCGAGGTCAGGCTCCGGGGCGGCGGCGACGACGGGCTCGGGGGCGGCGGTTAGGACGGGCTCGGGGGCGGCGGCGACGGCGAGGACGTGCTCGGGGGTGGCGGCGACGACGAGGACGGGCTCGGGGGCGGCGGCGACGACGAGGACGGGCTCGGGGATGGCGGCTCGACGAGGACGGGCTCGGGTGCGGCGGCGAGCTCCGGCAGCCTAGCGGCGCCGGGGCGAATGGGAGAGGTTGGGGGAGAATTCGACAAGTCCTGCCTTATATACCCAACCCTTTAGTCCCGGTTGGTGGCTCCAACCGGGACCAAGGCCCCCCTTTAGTCCCGGTTGGTGCCACCAACCGGGACCAAAGGTCAATTTCAGCAGCCCAAAGGGCGAGAAGCAGTGACCTTTGGTCCCGGTTGGTGGCTCCAACCGGGACTAAAGGGTGGCATTAGTCCCGGTTGGTGGCACCAACCGGGACGAAAAGGTTGGTCCTGGCTGTGGTGGGAGTTTAGTCCCACCTCGCCAAGCGAGAGGCGCTCGCACCGGTTTATAAGCCCACCCCTCTCTGCCTTGTTGAGTTCCTCTCAAAGTGAAAATAGATGCCCTTATACGGGAAAGTCGACCTGAAATCAAAGTGCATAACTTTGATTTCAGGTTGAATTTTCCCTATAAGCGCATCTATGTTCACTTTTGCTATTTCTTTATGTTATTTTTTTGCATATTAAAAGTTCTTAAGAAAAAATACTTTATGAATATTCTTTTTTCTATTAAAGTTTTTAACAAAAATAACTTTGATAATTTTAGTTGCATAATTTTTATATAATATTAAGTTAAATAACTTTGATCGGACGAAAACTCATCTGTTACAAAAGGATTTCAATTTCTTAAACATATTTTAACTCAAGACTTTTTCTGCATTCAATATGCACCATTCAAAGCCACATCATCACTTTTCAACCCTTTTCTGACTTCATTTACTATTTTTCATGCATTTCATGATTTGTTTTGAGCTAAAATGACCCTGAATTGAAAAGCACTGCAAATGAACTCTGAAATGGTTGCAAGTTGGTATGGTATCATCATTTCACCCACATAGCATGTGCTAAAAAGTTGAGAGGGTTACGGCAAAAACTGGATGGACTTCGTGTACGAACTGGACAATCTCTTTCGAAGTGTGAGGGTTTTGGACGAAAACTCATCTGTTACAAAAGGATTTCAATTTTTTAAACATATTTGAACTCAAGACTTTTTATGCATTCAATATGCACCATTCAAAGCCACATCATCACTTTTCAAACCTTTTCTGACTTCATTTGCTATTTTTCATGCATTTCATGATTTATTTTGAGCTAAGATGACCCAAAATTGAAAAGCACTGCAAATGAACTCTGAAATGGTTGCAAGTTGGCATGGTATCATCATTTCACCCACATAGCATGTGCTAAAAAATTGAGAGGGTTACGGCAAAAACTGGATGCACTTCGTGTATGAACTGGACAATCTCTTTCGAAGTGTTAGGGTTTTGGACGCAAACTCATCTGTTACAAAAGGATTTCAATTTTTTAAACATATTTGAACTCAAGACTTTTTATGCATTCAATATGCACCATTCAAAGCCACATAATAACTTTTCAAACCTTTTCTGACTTCATTTGCTATTTTTCATGCATTTCATGATTTATTTTGAGCTAAGATGACCCTGAATTGAAAAGCACTGCAAATGAACTCTGAAATGGTTGAAAGTTGGCATGGTAATATCATTTCACCCACATAGCATGTGCTAAAAAGTTTAGAGGGTTACGGCAAAAACTGGATGCACTTCGTGTACAAACTGGACAATCTCCTTCGAAGTATCAGGGTTTCGGACGAAAACCCGTCTATTACAAAGGGATTTCATTTTTTTAAAACATATTTTAACTCAAGACTTTTTCTGCATTCAATATGCACCATTCAAAGCCACATCATCACTTTTCAACCCTTATCTGACTTCATTTGCTATTTTTCATACATTTCATGATTTATTTTGAGCTAAGATGACCCTGAGATTGAAAAGCACTGCAAATCAACTCTGAAATGGTTAAAAATTGGCATGGTATCATAATTTAACCCACATAGCATGTGCTAAAAAGTTGAGAGGGTTACGGGAAAAACTGGATGCACTTCGTGTACAAACTGGACAATCTCCTTCGAAGTATCTGGGTTTCGGACGAAAACTCGTCTATTACAAAGGGATTTCAGTTTTAGTTTTCTATTAAAGATTTTATTTTAGTTGATTCTTTTCTTCTGTTATTTTAGTTTTCTATTAAAGATTTTATTTTAGTTGATTCTTTTTAGTTCATTCTTTTTAACAAAAAAATACTTTGATAATTTTAGTTAATATTATTTTGATTCTTTTTAGTTAATGTTTTAGTTGATTCTTTTTAGTTCATTTTTTTGGTTAATATTTTAGTTGATTTTTTTAGTTCATTCTTTTTAACAAATAAATACTTTGATAATTTTAGTTAATAATATTTCGATTCTTTTTAGTTAATGTTTTAGTTGATTCTTTTTAGTTCATTCTTTTTAGTTAATATTTTAGTTGATTCTTTTTAGTTCATTATTTTTAACAAATAAATACTTTGATAACTTTAGTTAATATTATATTTAACTGCAGTGATATTCTAGATCAAAGCCATCATCAGAATAGTTGTGGAGAGAAAGTCTTCACTTTTTCTTCGCGTGTGTCCCTTGCTTATTGCGCCGTAACCATGGACAATCTTCGTCACATACATCACAATGCTTCAGAAAGCTTGCTGACATCATACTAAATATTCTTACACACAAACTGTACTTAAACAGGGACATAATAGAAATAATAGTTCAGATATCCATTACAGAAAGTACTGCATAATTGAAGATGCCAATCCTACTCTTCCGAATTGCAAACCTACTCGTCCGAATCAGGAGACCCCCAAGCACTACATAATAGAGATAAAAGTGTTTGCCATTGCAAACACTACTCGTCGTCCGGATCAGAATACCCCCAAGCAGGAGATACTAGCGATACGAGGTGACGCTGCCCATAATTGAAGATTCCAATCCTGCGGTACAACTCGTATGCAACGTACCCATCTATTGCTGCATACTCAATGTTGATAGGGTCAAGTGGGGTCTTCTTCCAATGTTTGTGCCCTGACTTGGGGAATTTTGTCTTCATATCAGCGTAGTCCTCGTCGATCAGGGTGGCTGCCATATCAGCCATTGAAGTCTTGTCATGCTCAAGCCTGAACCTGTCCTGAAGATCAATGTGGCATTCAGCTGGTATCTCAATACCCCAGGTGCGCCTCATCTTGATCTTGTCATTCGTTATATCAACGCTAGCAAAATATATGCCTCTACGAAGGAACTCCATGAGTTTTGGACAGTGCTTGTCACTACTGCAATAACAAAATGGAACAAATGTGTTAAATACTGCTGCAACAAGTATATTTTAAAACAAGTATAATAAGAATCAGGAATCATAACAAGTATATTTCGGCACAAGTATAGAAGTGTTACTTATTTTTTTCTGCCCATTTTGAGGCAAGCAGCTAACTTTACTCCACCATTGTTCATTAGCATGCATAAAGGTATCATATTGCATTATTATGGCCCCATATACATGTAGACACATACATTGAGACTCGATTTAGGGAACTACATTAGAATAGGGCTATATTTTTATTGTCCTTGCTTCAAAGATGTAGCAAAGACATGTTAATACCCATGATGAATTTTTAATCCTGATTTGATAATAGATAAGTATGAAAGGTGAGGTTTATGTGGTTCCAGGTTTCTATCAAGGTTCGGGTTCAGTAAGATATAGTTGAGTTATAAAACTGTTATCATATAGGAGGTATAATCTCATGAACCTTCCTCCTTCAACAAACTTCTCATGATACTTCATCAAATCACAAGTTGCGGCTTATGATGGACAAGGAAAAATGAGCAGCCTTGACAACCAACCGAGCAAAGTTCATAAGAAAAACCAAGATTGCATAAAGTGCGGTATGTGTTTATGCTTTCACCATTCTATGAGATGACTATGGATGTACATTGCATCGCCTATAGAGTTGCCTTCTTACATGGTTGTATGGTTTCTGGTGCAGGTAAAATAGCATATCAGAACACAACAGTGACCTTGGACTGATCTCACTGGTGCAGACATATTTAGCCTACTTTATGTTTCTTGTAAGAAATAATGTATCTTTATTTTTGCGGGTGAATAAATAATGTATCTCTCTCCTTAGTGAGAAAAGTCTTGAGTGTGTTCTTGATTGTAGTACTACACCCTTTTAAAATAAAGTTCGTATTAGTTTCTTTCAAAAGGCAAGCTAGCATGCGCATGTTTTACTAATTCTATAGAAGAAACTATTAACATTTACACTTCCTACAAAAAAAAATGGTATTGCAGATGTTGATAGCTTCTTCTATAAACTTGTTCAAACATTTATGCCGGAATGCTGTAATGGCTTCCTGCATTTACTACTGAATTTCAAAATTATCTCTGTGCATACCTAGAAGGGAAGGTAGACATCAATAATTAGTGTTGGTTCAGTTCCAGCCTGCTCTCATGCTACTTCAATATGTTATGGTTAGTATACCTCGCTATCTGGTTTTGCTGAAAGATGCCAGCAGTGTGTGGCCGGACAGGTTTGAGATGTATCCATGAAGAACTATCAAGTTTGAGTATTCAGCATAGAATAAAATACCCGCGAAATAGCCGCGATAGCTGCCCAGGAGCCTCGCCGCTATGCTATGGCCGCTGCCGCGAAATCATTCACATATCCCTCTAAATGGTTCAATAAGAAGCAAAACCCTCTAGAAATCATCTCTCCCACCAAAAAAAATTCTGCTATTTGCCGCAATTGCCCGCTATGGCGGCCGCTATAGCTGCTGGGAGAGCCTGCCGCGAAATCGTTTCTCCCGCGATTTTAATCTATGGTATTCAGAACTATCAAGTTGAGTATTCTTGACTGGGAACCCCCCCCCCCCCCCCCCTGTTTACTAATGTAGGCCATTGTGATATGTGTACAGTCAAACTTAACTAGTGTAGATTGGCAACATGGAAATTATTTCAACGAAATTGTCAGTATAAGACTTCCGTGCCGTATGTTTGAATGTTCGATGAAATTGGAATTTGGCTATAACTGCAGAAGTAATATCTAGAAGTCAGTGCTATTTTGTAGGTGACATTATAAACTGAGAGAGTATGGCTCAAGGATGTAAGTAAATAGTGGAGGCATTCTCATGATACAGAAGTGGAACTGTGCCTTTTGATACTATGCTATACTTTAAAGTACCTTCCCTTCCTTTTTGACTAGTTACCGTGTATGTAATGCATCGTCTCACCCAGTCATCCTCTATGGCTGAGTTATTCCTCGTTACATCTACCACCACGTGTATTTTACTTGAACTCCTATAACATAATTATTGCTGGAATCATGGATCTGACTTACTGACATATATTATTTCCTAAAATTACTCATGTACATGTACATATGTGACACCATGGATCAAACAAGCCAGGCAAATGGGCGTGCTAACATAGCACTGAGGAATTTGGAGCATAACATCTACTCAAGTACAAGAAACAATAAACAATAGAGTAAGCTGCACAACACGATGGTGGCAAACACAGCAAGAGCGACTGGTACAAAACAAACAATCAAGAGGCATGGCTGGACACGGCCACCTGTGGGGCTCCTAAAGCTTAACATCGCCGCTGCCATTGATGCAGATCAACCCAATGGTGCCACAGGTGCAGTTCTGAGAGGTGAAAAGTGTGTTTTGATTGTTGCAGCAAATCGGCGCCTGGATTTCGGTGCAGATGCCCATGAAGCCGAAGCTTGGGCTCTTTGTGATGGTCTTGAGTTGGCACAAGTCGTTGGATTTAGGTTTGCGGTGAACTCTGACTCGGTCAAGTTAGTTACAACTATGAATGATGCAGCCCAATCTGGTACCTCCGCTGTGGCCATCTATGGGGATTGTTACAAGACATCAAAAGATTTTGTGAAGATTAGGTTGGAGCACTGTCCGTGTGAAGCGAATGTGAGTGCACTGACCAGGCCAAACATTCTGCACTTGGAACTTGGTTGGATAATCCCCCAAACTTTCTTGTACCTCTACTTCTAGAGGAAGCAACTATTTTGGCTAGCTAATTAAATCACGTTGAGATAATAAAAGATTTCCCTACATGCATATAACCAAAGGTAGTAGCTAAACCTCTTGACATTTTGTTTTAATGCCCACTGATTAGTTTGAGGCAAATATGAGATTGTCACAAAGTCCACTGTAGGTGGACGATGGTTATGACTTTTTTGACATCCCGTGGAACTCCACACCTATCTAGCAGCATGTACATGTAGTGGCACAATTGTATCTAGTTTTCAGGATTTGTTCGTCTACTCTGAAAATACTCACAAACGACACTGTTTGGGCAGAGCCCGTTCGAGATGCCTCTTCGGCAGAGAATTCATTTTGGCTGACACAGTTCTCCTTGAGGTTTTCGTGTTCCATTTTTGGGCCGCAATGATGAAGTATTTTTTGAAGGACAGGCCTGGCGCAGTCATGAAGTACTCCCCATTTGTGCCAACAGGTACTGGGTTCGACACAGCCTCTCTGCATTGCACTATGCAGGGGTAAGTCTTGCCTCTTATAATCCTTCCCTGGACCCCGCCTGGTATGGGACCTTCTCATCCGTTGATAATTGTTCTGACTGTACTCGGTAGAGGGAGCTAGTTTGCAGCGGGGTACAAAATAATTTCTTGTAGGAAGACTACTTCTGGTTTGTTAATAAGAAATAAAATCGAATCGGCTCATACTATTTTATTTTACATTTTTATCATTGTGGAGATCAGCATCAGGTCAAGCCTGAACTCTAATGAATGCACAAGGTGCACAAAGACTGAAATAGTAGAAAATAAGCCACATAGAGACCGATTGGGTTCTGATGAGATCAAAGGAGCAAATGTAGAAACAAACTAGTTACATATGTTGTGAAAGATTACTTAGGAATAGAGTTGTGATTCTCATCACTTACCAAGATAAAATGGTGCATAGCATTTTCATGTCAATGAGCTGCAGGCTGCTTCTCTGCAGAAGTTCATCTGGACAAACCCAAACAATTCCCACGGTTAAATGTCGCAATAGTAGACTGCACATATATGGGAATATGGGATGCCATTCCCTTGTATGTAAAATGTAAAAGGAGTCCAATGATACAGATAATTAATATACATTTTGCTGAAGGACAATAATCGATTTGGACCTACTGTGAATATTACACATACTGGTCATTTTTCTCATGCTGCTTGGAAAGTTGGCTTGTGCTTGTCCTTGTCGCGTGTTTGGAAATTTAGACAAAGTATCCATATCTCCCACCTACACACCCACCCACCCACCCACCCACCCACTCGCCGTAGTCAATGGTTTAGTCATCCCTGGAGAATTTTCATTTTGCCGAGTGTATGCAAGACATGGCTGAGAGCCTAGATAAGTTTGTCCTGAGACCAACCAGCAGCTTACTTCATCAACCCCGGCCATGGAGGTTGCCATCTCTGCAGTCGTAGGCGAACTTGTGAGCCGTTTCATCACCTTAGTGCTGAAAAAGTACCACTCCTCCAGCCAAGCACAATCAGAGGAGAAGGTGCTAGAGAGGTTGCAGCATCTCCTGATGAGAGTTTCCACCATCGTTGAGGAGGCGGACACGCGATACATAACCAACTCTGGGATGATGATGATGCTCAAGACGCTATCAGAGGCGATGTACCGAGGATACAGTGTGCTGGACAACTCAAGGTACCGAGCCCTCCAAGATGGTGCAGGCTTCAACGAGGTTAGCAGCAATGACTCTTTTAGGAGCAGGATGTATTTAGCCAAGCGTTCATGAACAACTGCTAAGGCCACGCGCCTCGAGTCACAGGGTGCCTTGAAAAGCTTAGAAATTGCTGTTGCTAACATGGAAGAATTTGTTGTGCTTCTGGCTGGATGCGAGCGCATGTCTCGTAGGCCATATGACGTTTATCTTTACACAGACAACTTCATGTTCGGCCGACACACTGAAAAGCAAAAGCTCTTGAGCTTCTTGTTGCAGCACAACAACCCTTCTGGTGATCATGCAATAACAGTTCTTCCGATCATAGGTGGTGCAGCAATTGGGAAGAAAACTCTGATTGCTCATGTGTGCGGCGACGAAAGGGTTCGCTCACGCTTCTCTTCTATTTTGCACTTGAATGGAGATAACTTTTTGACAATACTTGACCATGGAAGGAGCATGGAAGGGATGATGTTGATAGTTATTGAGTTTTGTTCTGATGTAGGTGATGATGACTGGAAAAAGTTTCACTCATTTGTCATAAAAATGGGCAGAGGAAGCAAGATCATCATCGTAAGTAAACTTAAAAGCTTAGCCCGGTTTGGATCGGTGCAACCGATTTTCCTCGGTGTTCTGTCTTACGATGAGTTGAGGTATCTTTTCAAGACGCTGGTATTCAGGAGTGTAGACCCTGCAGACCATCCACGGCTAGCACAAATAGCAGATGAATTTGCCAAGTTCTTGTGGAACATGAATGGTTCACTTGTCGCAACAAATTCGTATGCGGATGTGTTGAGAAGGAATCTCGATATTCATTTTTGGCGTTGCATAGTGGACAGGGGAATAAGAATGGTTAAAAGAAACCTCTCCATATATGGCGTGCACCCAAACACACTTATACACCAAGGTCATCCAGTGGACATAACGGAGTTTGCTTTGCATCCACTTAGCATGACACCTTATAGTACTAATGTTTCAATCAATAAGGAATTGCCAAGTGTGACATTTGGGGATCTTATAACAGATCCGAGTGTTAGGCCGGAAGGAGACTTCACTCTAATTGCATGGGAATCAAGGATACCTCCTCATAAATCATTTCCTAGTTTTGTTACAAGTCATGCTCAGGATACACATCAAGGTAGTGCCTTGCCAGGAAGGAAGCGACAAGGAGAGCCACTCTAGATTTGTTTCAAAATTCGTTTAGTGTAACTTTTGTTGTAATTTTAGATACATGACAAACAGGTGTGTTATAAGACGTATCAATGAAAATCAGATTGTATGTTATCATCCAACAACCCCCTGTACTTGTTTGATAACCAGCAACGTCATCTAAAATGGAAGTCCTAGCAAATTAGATAGTCAGTAGCTCTAGCTAGTCTCAGTAAGGTGGCTAACTAATGAAACAGAAACTAAGCTACCAGAAAAGAGGTCTATGCATTATCATCATTGCATAGTAATGGTTAGCAAACATACAAGCTTGCAATCGACCAAGCGACAATACTGTATACTCCAGGGTTCCATCTAATGAAGCAACGGCAACGCTGCATATAAAAGGGGATGGAGCTCTGGCATGGTTCGGAAAAAGGGAAGAGGATGGAGCTCTGATTTGTGTTGTGCTGCTGGTGCTGTGTGGGTGAGGATGCCACAAAAGCTTAGATCAGATCAGATCAGATTACAGTTGCAGCTACAGGATACGATTAGATTAAGAAGTCTGCCAGGCGTCGGGATCCTTCCGGCCTTCCTTCCCGGCCCAGCGCCTCCCACAAAATCGGTATTTTTTTTCTTCGTTTTTGCAGAATTTCTGAAATCGAAACAGGCTAGAGCTGAAATTACCGAGGAATCCATTTCGAAGAACTCACGGAGAAACGCGGCGTCGCACTGCATCTGCCAGGCGCATGCTAGGCTCCTGCGCCAGCCCTTATTCCCTGACCCTGAGGCCTGAGGCGCTCGTAGTCGACCTAACTAGGCCCCTCGCCTCCATCCCTCCGCCAACTTCGCGTCAGAGACCACCATGGCTCTGCATGCGGCGCTACGGCGATGACACGTGCTGGGCGGCGCGGTTCCACTGCGGCCTGGGGCAGGCGGAGCCTCGTGGTTGCCGCCATGGTGGGCTGGGGAAGAAGAACTGGGGATGAGAATTCATCGTCCCTAAGGGTGTGTTTGGTTGCTGTCACCGAGTGGAACGTCACGGGTCCGTCCCGTTCCTAGAGCCCATTCCCATGTTTGGTTAGCCGAAGGGACCGGAACCCACCAGTCGTAGAAAACGGAATATTCGCTGTTTATGCGGAACCGAGGGATACCTTCGATTCGGGCGGACGATAGGGAACGAGCCCCCTCTCAGCGCCGCAGCCCTATCCTCCTGCAACTCCTCTCTCAACGCCGCCACCCTCCCGCATCGCCCCCTTCTCTCTCGATCCGATCTGCCTCGCCCTCCCGCATCGCCCCCCTCTCTCGATTCGATCTGCCGCCACCCGCATCGCTCCCTCTCCCTCTCCGGCGTAGGCATCCTCTCCTCCCCATCGTTTCTCCTCCATCATGGCGTGAATCAGGAGCTTGGAGGCGACCTAGCAGCTGAGCAGCTGGTGGAGACCTCGCAGCGGCGGCGACCTAGCAGCTGGTGGACCTCGCAGCGGCGGTGACCTAGCAGCAGGGGTGACAACTGGCAGCGGGGCGACGGGAGAGCAAGGCATCGAGTGGGGCGACGGGAGAACTGGCAGCGAGGTTAAGCGGCCAGCAGCAGAGGCAGGGTATGTTTCCTACCCCTTCTTCATGCTGGATTGATTTTTACTTACTGTTTGTGCAATGTTCTTCCTTATTTCGACCATATATTGTTGTCCAGATCCATGATAAGTCAATAGTAGGCATATTTTTTATAGTATATGCATCACTTGTAGATGGTCAGCAAGATGAACAAAAGAAAAAGGATGACTAGAGGAGCCGCTATTTTTGTTGCACTTCCTGCAATGGTAGTCATTGTTCGTGCTATTTTAAGGAAGAGAAGACCACGTATTACCTATGGCCCAATGCATGAAAGAGACTGTTGACTAGGTCCCACGTGCCAAAGTCAGAAATAGCTGGTTGGAAAATTCTCCGAAGATATAATTGAAGCAAACAACGCACCAACTTTCTGGAAATCAAATCAGTAGTCACGTCCTGCTACAAAAAAAACTACGATTCGATGTGAAATTGATTGTGCCTACCATTTTCATGTCTCTTACTTTAATTAGACAGAACATGTTTGTGCGTTGCAACGGAAGAATAAAAAAATAATACAAATTAAGACCCTTATATGTATTGAGTTACTGATATCACACAATAAAAATGTCGTATACTTCACCTAGCGTTCAGGAATGTTGTGTGTGCGCTAACCATGAAGTCCTTGTCGTATAGATGTACTAACTTCTTGTTTTGTCGAGATATATGCCGGATTCTCCATTGTAACTGTATCTTTGCTTAGTGCGTTGGGCCTCAATTAACGGTTAGATGTAATTTTCTCTATTCTAGTTTTTTTTGTTCTGGTTGCATAATTGTGTATTTCTGCATTTCCCATGCACACTTTTATATCTTCTATGTTGTCTCCAAATTTGCATATTTCTTATTCTCTTGGGCCAATCTTTAATTCTTTTTTAGTTGATAGGCTTCACGATGCTTTTTCAGTTTTCCATATTTTTCTTCATTGATTATTCGTGCATACCGCTCTTTATCTCTTTTCCTTCTTTGTTTTTAGCATTCATGACTTGAGATTGCGTCTGCATGAGATTTTGTACACTGTGTGAATCTGTTGTTGATTAAAATCTGATATAAATTTTGCGCCATAAATAGAGCAGATGTAGCTACTTATAAATAAATTTAATTATTTTGACATAAGTATAAGAATATATGTTATGTTTGCATGCTAGAGTATCATGTCTTGAAGCAATTTGTAAAGCAGAGCAATGATATTAAAGTAAGAGCATTGATATATACATCATATTTTCGTCCAACAACTTCAATACGACATTGTATATCGGTTTGTCCATGCCTAGTGACAAAGCATACCACATCGGCATATTAACTATTGCACTAATATCAGACAATAAAAATATCCTATATGCAACACTTTCTAAGTGATTTTACCTGGATGCAACTGTTCTTGTTTCTCCATAGCATCAATGTTTGGTTCAAAATGATGTTTAAGGCAGTTCCCATGTTCCTATGTATCACCTTCAACATGACCATGTTCCTCTGTATCACCTTCAACATGACCATGTTCCTCTGTTCCCATGTTTTGGCGTTGCATAGTGGACAGGGGAATAAGATTGGTTAAAAGAAACCTCTCCATATATGGCGTGCACCCAAACACACTTATACACCGATGAGCCTCGACTCCGAAAGGGATATTCGACATTGGAATAGAATCTATCCTTCATGTGAGAACATAGGTTCAACCCAAAAATTCATCATGGATGAAAGTTATTTTATGGGTTGCGCTCAATAACGTTCCAAGTCATGGATTGATTACAAACAAGAGTTTTGCAAGGATGATCACATGTCCTCATATTTATTCATCATGGTGGGAGATGTGCTCTAGCGGCTACTGGTAGACAATTCTTTGCTCAACAAGTTCTCTACATCGATGGGTTTGGAGATCAACTTATTTTTCTAGAATAATACTATCAATTTCTCCAAGAGCGTGTTTTTTGCCCGTTCATATTGGTGGTGAGTCGATGACTACGTGTGCATGCCCTGACTTGTATCCTCTAAAGTATTTGGGATTATCGCTCTCTGCCACTAGCTGCGTGTTTGACATCCAATTTATAATTGTCAGGATAGAAAAACATATTCAAGGGTGGGAACTAGGAAGGTCATCCTGACAAACATTGTCCTCACCACACTGCTTGCCTATGCCATGAGTGTTCTTCGACTGCCAGACTATGTCATTGACAAGCTGGACCAACCCTACTAGGAACTTTTCTAGGAAGGAGCTGTGAAATGCTATGTTGGTAGTTGTGAGGTGTCCCGACATCTTCTGGTCACCTCTATGATGAGGGGGGGGGGGGGGGGGGGGGTGGTCACGAGACCTCAAGGACTACAACTTAGGATTGCTCATGTGGTTTGTGAATTAGCTCTCGTGCGGTGTGGGCAGACCTTGAATGCCCTGGGTGAAGGATGATATAGTGTGCTCGGCATATGGACACATTTGATTGAGCATGGGAAGGCTTCGGATGAACCTTAAATATGGTGGAACTGCACTGATAGCTCACCACTCCTTCCCAAAAAGTATAAGGCATGCAAGTGTTGTCTTAACTCAGTTTTTTTTAAAGTTTAACTGATTCTCCAGAATAAGAACCATCATGTGCTAATAGATACGTCGCAAAAATATGTTTGCATAATTTATGTGGAAAAGCATCGAGAAAGACCAATGTCTTCATGCTACGAAATCATGCTCCTTGGAAGTCTTCACGGTAAGGAGACCCACGGATGCAATTTTTGTCGGAGATTTGAGCCTCACGCAGTGGTGCTTGTGGCCTTTCCTAGCATGTAGTTGAACTGGTACTGCAGGTTGTTCTTCTAGCATCGGTTTGCAAGGCTTTCTTGCGGCAGTGTTCAAGTTGTGCATGATCTGCTCGTGATTCACCTGACCAGAGGATGACGGTGAGTGATGTGGTCGTGACGTTGAGAATTCACTTGTGGACCGCGGTTGTGACAAAAGATGTTGTGTTTGGGAATCGATCACGATGAAGGTTAATCGCCCATTTTAACGTTGGTTTGTATCATGTCAACTTATAACAAATAAGTTTAACTATAGGAGTAGAAAGAAAACGCCTAAATGAGGTCCTTTTGGGAAATTCCGGCTGAACATAGTTTCAGGTACACAGGCAGGGACTGGCTTCGGAATCTTCTTGGTTCATGCGATACAGAGGTGCGGGTCAAGATCCTTCTGCTCCTGTGGCGAGCGTGGTGGCTAAGAGATGACTGTGTCCACGCCAAGGGCAATGCTCTGGTTAGCCACTCAGCCCAGTTCCTTGTCAAGTACGCTCAAGAAATCAGGGGCGAAGGGCATAGCCTCGCAGAGCATGAGGACATAGCGCCTGGGAGCACTCAGGGCGATAGTCAGGCAGTGGATGCATTACATGCAGAGATAAAGAGAGGGAAACAGACCTCAGAGGGGAGACAAAACAAAGGTTTTTCAGGTAAGATTTTTTAGGGGGGGGGGGGGGGGGGGGGGGTGATGTGTGAGGCGACGGAAGGGGAGACTGGAGAGGCGACTCAGGCGCTCGTGCCGCCGCCGCCGGAACCACCGCCGAATGGATACCCACATTCGCATCTAAGGTGGAGGGCGTGGCTGCCGTCCACCACGGCCGGTATGGTAGAGGAGGAGGGGACCCTCTACCTACATCAGCCATCGCGATGGATGACGGTGCGAGATGCGGACAACGACATTGTGGCTGGCGAGTATTTGCAGGGGGACCTGGAGATTCATCGGGGTGATCGTTTGGAGATTGATACGGTTCTGGTTGCGGTAGGGAGTCCAATCCCTTCGCCGCGGCCGCAAGAATGTGAAACGAAGGTATGCGTTGATCTTACTGCCAGTCCATTACACGATGATCGCCGGCGATTCGGCGGCCGGTTTTGGGTGCTTGCAGGTGAGGACGACGATGACGAGCCGGAGGAGGTGGATGCGTTTCAACATCAGCCATCGCCGGCGGCAGTTGTTCCAAGTACACAGCCACTACCGGAGTTGATGCATGTTCGGATTCGGGCGCCGGCCAAGAAGACGGCGGCGACGACGTCGGCTGTTAAACCATGGATCGGTCTGATTCCTAAGGTATGTTTACCGCAGTTAACTCTTTTGGATTTTATTAAGCCGGAGGATTGGACGCTGGTTCCAAAAAGAACGTTTGAACACCTTGATTAGCCCTTGTGGGCCGGCTGTACCAGGACCCGACTCGGGCTCGCCGGAAACTGGGTATATGGCCCAGGTCGAGGCCCATGAGGAGGGGGTGCAATGTGATAGCGGTGTCGACGACGTATCGATCACGAGAGATCGATCAGTTCAAGACATACCGTGTGCAGCTAGGGTTCTACCTCGGCGACGGCGGCCAGGGTTCCCGATGCTAGGTCCGGTGCGTGCGCGGCGTATAGCGCCGGCCAAGCCAGCCACTGTCATGGCGGGGCGTGGTGGCCAGCCGCCGCCGCCAAAGCCGGCCCTTCCTCAGGCGAGGCCGGCTGGGGGTCCTCGGCAGGCGCCTCCGACTCGAGTGGAGAGGACGCCGCCTGAACCGCAGGGCCGCGGACGTGCTGTGGCTGGAGGCGCCCGTCACGTTGACAACGGAAGGCAGCAGCCCCGAGGACAGTGGGGGACGATGGTTTCAACGCGTATGGAGAAGGGCAGCATCGCGGGTCTTCTTCCACGGGCGGAGGACGAGGTTATGCTTGGCAGGGCAATGGCGGCCCAGGGACTGGGTTCAATGGACCCCCGGGCCCGTTCGTTGAAGGGGCGACCGGTCCGATGCACCGTAACCGACCGGCGTACCGCAACTATGGGGGTCGGGGTGGTGGACGACGGCCACGGGACCCTCTCCCACCGCGGGCCGATCCTCCTCCTAAGGCTACGGAGGGGGCGGAGGCTAGGGCGCTGGCGACAGCAAGCGCGGAGGCTGCGGGCAATGGTCCTCTTGCGGGTGCAGCCCTGGAGGCGGTGCGTGCACTCGCGGGGGTCAAGGTGCCGACTGTCACGGCTGCTGCTACTCGAGATGCGGCTTCGGATAAGGCCAGCGACAAGTCCGATGGTGAGAGAGCTACGAAGTGGGCTCGGAAAAAGGAAAAGATGACGTGTTACCGCTGCGGAGGACCTGGACATTTTGTGGCAGAATGCACAGTAAAGCTTTGTGACATTTGCCGTAAGCCCAAGCATGAGACATGAGAGTGTCCCTTGCTACAAAGACCGAAACTGGTGGTTACGATCTATGGGGCATGCTGCCCGGAACTAATGTTCTTTGAATCACCACGCTCTTCTTCGACTGCACCGATTCCGGAGAGCTCCCAAACGGGGGTGGTTAGGGTAACTCGCAGAACAATGACTATTGAACAGATTGTTCAGTGTCTGCGAGAGCTATTTTCTGCTACTTTCCAGCGGGATCCGATCAAGATAGATGAGCAGGTTTTCAGGGTCGACTTTCCTACTAAGGAGGATATTGCCAGGCTTCTTACGTTTGGGATGAGTAGAGTTCCAAATAGCACTTGTGTTCTTGAGTTTGATGCATGGACGCAGAAGGAACCTGAGGGCACTCCTCTAGCGCAGCTTTGGGTCAGGTTCCTAGGAGCTCCACAGTTGGCATTAGATGATTTCATGGTAACCTGGAGTCTCGGTTCTTTGATTGGTAAGACAGGGAAGGCGGACATGCCTTTCACGCGTGCGCAGGGAATCGCTCGCCTGCTCGTTAGCGTTATCAGTGTTGAGCATATTCCTGACACCGTCAGATGGACGTATGATGGCAGGAGTTTTGACCTGGATATTGAGATAGAGGAGAATGCTAATTTTCAAGAGTTGGCCAAGCAGGTTGACATGGACACTGATGAGGGGCATGGAGGGGATGGGAACCTAGACAAGGGTTCGGATCCGAGGGATAGTACTGACAGAGGTTTGGCATCGTCGGACAAGCCGGAGGAGAGGGGCTCTACCAGGGAGCAACCTCTCGGCTCGTTTATGACACATCAGTTGAGGTTTGGATCGTTTGGGTATTCTTCGGCCCCTGGCAGATTATGGGGCATCAGGGTGGAGATGGAGGATCCAGTGGAACAGGAGTTGCCACCGATATCCCCTCCGGAGACACCGAGAGCGTCCGGCAGGCAGTCGTTGGCTGCGGGTCTCATGTCGGGCGTCGCCTCACCCCGGACTTATGTCAGATCTACACCACGATCTTCGGACCGACCTCTGGCTACACGATCGACGTCTCTGATGGCATCAGTCACCCAAGGAGAGTCGGAGGCGGTCGGGACGATGGCAGGTGGCCATACTCCTACTGCTTCCGTGACGACACGATCGGCTACCGGTGTGGTAGGTGACCACACCACAGCTGTGACCGGGATTGTCTCGGCAATGATGGGTCGCGCGGGCGATCTGGCAGACGACCACTACCCGGCGACAGACGTGCCGGCACCGAACGACGCAGGAGGACAGGCTAGCCTCACCGGGGGCGTGACAGGTGGTTGCGCGCGGGCTGGCCAGGTCGGACATGTGATAGGCGGTCATAGTCTGACGAGGCCCAGTACCGAGGAGGTCATCGAGTTTGGAGGAATTCCAGACCCGGCAAGCGGGACTAGGCGAACGAGTGATCGCCTACAGGCTCAGCCAGATGTCGATGAGCTACAGATGGGTCGTGCCATGCGGGCGGCTAAGCTTCGGGACATCGAGACCACTACAGGTATGGCTATTGATACGAGCTGTTCTATTTTGCATTTTTCTGAAGAAGATATAATTTTAAATGCAAGCAAACTTGGGGTATCACTGGGTAGTAATGGAAAGGAAATTTCAAAATCTGTGAACGATCTTTTAGATTTAGAGACTGAGAGGGCTATGGAAATGGTAAGAAAGATTGCAGCAGTGAAACCGATGAATGACTCTAATATTAATGCACTCGGGATGGGGGCTTTAGAACGTCTATGTGAGGACCTTGTGCCACCTTCACTAATGCCTGAAGAGGAGAATGAGGTCGCTGCGGAGGGGTATGTGGCCCCCTTGCAAGCGAATGATTGCGCACAGCATGAGACCGGTTATGTGGACCAGTCGGCTGGTCAGGTGAGGGATCACTAGAAGAGTGTCTAGAGGGCGGGTGAATAGACTACTAGCAGTAATTTAAAACCTAACCTTTTCCCAAGTTAATTGGTTGGCAGATTTTAGCGATTATAGCAAGATAGCAAGCACACCCTACACATGCATGTCAACAAATATGGCAGCGGAAAGAAAAGACATTGCACATGAAGTAAAGAGTTGAGAAAGGGAGATCAAACGCATGAGGGACACGAAGATTTTTCCCGTGGTTCCGATAGGTGGTGCTATCGTACATCCACGTTTATGGAGTCTTCAACCTACGGAGGGTAACGGTCGCGAGAGTCCACGGAGGGCTCCACCCATAAGGGTCCACGAAGTAGCAACCTTGACTATTCCATAACGGCTTCCGTCCACGAAGGACTAGCCTCACTATGGGTAGATCTTCACGAAGTAGGCGATCTCCTTGCCCTTACAAACGTCTTGGTTCAACTCCACAACACGAAGTAGGAGGCTCCCAAGCGACACCTAACCAATCTAGGAGGCACCAGGTAATAGGCTCGGCAATATCGATGAACTCCTTGCTCTTGTGCTTCAAGATGATAGACCACACAATCGCTCTCTCACAGATTTGGCTTGGTGGAAGAGATGGGATTGGTGGAAAGCAACTTGGGGAGGCTAGAGATCAAGATTCATATGGTTGGAATGGAATGGCATGATCTCAACACATGAGTAGGTGGCTCTCTCTCAGAAAACTGGATGGGGCAAGTATGGAATAGTTCTGAGTGCTTCTCTGTCGAGTAGGTGGTGGTGAAGGGGTATATATAGGCATCTCCAAAAATCCAACCGTTACACACAAAATGACCAACTCGGTGACACCGATGTGTTAATCTCGGTGGTACCGAAGTGACCAAAAGGCAGCAACTTTTGAATCTCGGTGAGACCGATATATATAACTCGGTTGCACCGATAAGGTGACCAACGGTCAGATTGCCCAATCTCGGTGACGCCGATTCAACAAACACGGTGGTACCGATTTTGTGAAACTGCGTAACAGAAAGTTGGCAACCCAAACTCGGTGGCACCGAAGCAGAATCGGTTGCACCGAAAAGCTAGGGTTTGGCTTAGGTCTGTCTGAGTATGGGAATCGGTGGCACCGAGTGGAAAGTGTTGGTTGCACCGATTTTGGATATTTGAATTTGGACAGACTTTTGTGGAAGAGCTTGTGGGTGTTTTTGGTGACTGTCACTTGTGCACGTATGAGCATTTTGTTCACAAACAGTACCTTACCCCCTTTTAATAGTATTGGTTTTCCTATGGACTCAAAGTGATTTCTCACAAAGTAAAATGTAGATTCCTCTTGCTTGAAGCTTTTCCAGTCTATTTCCTTTCATCTTGGGGTATCTCCACAATCTTCACAATCCTTTTGCCAACCCTTCTCTCCATGGACTTTATCTGAAATACACTAGGTAAAAGTATTAGTCCAAGAGACAATGTATGTTGTCATGAATTATCAAAACCACCAAGGGAGCATGTTGTGCTTTCAATCTCCCCCTTTTTGGTAATTGATGACAACATACAATAAAAGCTTCAAATAAAGATATGCATGGATATAATGAAGACTTTGAGAGACACATGACTTAGATTTGCTCCCCCTAAATGTGTGCAAACCCTTTGAAGGATAGTTGCTTTGGAATGCATGGACACACATATAGAAGAAGGGATATAATGAGTCATGTGTATCTTGGCTATATGCATCAAATATATATGAATGAGGTGTATCCTTGTTCAAGACTTCACAAACAATATGTGCAAGAAGCAAGAGATCATCTTGATCAAAGATGTGATGCATATACTTACCTTGAGTTCTTGAGCATTCTTGTAGTAGAAACACACTTGAGAAAACAATGTTAGGAAACACAAGAGTATTCTACTAATCAAAAAAGCAATAGAGCTCAATAGTACCAAGATATGGAGAACATATGGAAGATAGTATTCCTTAAGATTGATATGTCTCCAAAATCATTTAGAACTTTCTCCCCTTAGATATGAAAATAGTAGATCATCCTCTCCCCCTGAATCTTAGCATGTAGATATTGGGATTGGATAGGGTGAGAAAAGTCTAACATGAGTAGTCAAAAAAAATAGGCATATTATTCTCCTCCTACTTTGGTGTTCTCCCCTTGTGTATGTATATGTAAGCTTTGATATTCTTCCCCTTGATTATATCCCCCCCTTTGCATAAGCATGTATCTCCCCCTTTAGCCTTGAAGCTTTGGTATTTCTCCCCCTTTGGCATAAATTTCCAAAAAGGTCATACACAGGGTTTGATACAGGGATCATTGATTAAGAAGGGATCCTTGAGAACAAGGGTCATTGAATGTAGGGTTCATAGAAATAAGAATCATAGATAGCATGAAAAACTGAGGGAATCATGGAAAATAATTTTTCTCCCTTTGGCTGATCTGAGATCATGTAAGACTTCTCCTCCTTTGAGTTAGGGATCCTTGAATAAAGTTTCTCTCCCTATTTTTTTTTCTATTTTTTTAAGAAGGGATCATCGAAGTAACAAAATCATCACTTGTAGGATCACTAAACAAACATAGATTTGCAATTATGAACACAAATTAGAACAGAAATCGTGTCGGTGGCTCCGAGACAAACAAATCGGTGGTACCGAGATTTTGTGGTGCAGCTCATCTGCTAAATCGGTAGAACCGAGTTATTTGTATCGGTGGCTCCGAGGCTAAAACAGAAACTTGGCAAAGGGATTTTGAAATCGATATTTCTCAAACTTTGCCAATAACACAGTGTCAAAAGAATTTTTTCAAGGGAAATGCAAAAGTTTTTACAAAAGGATATCAACTAGAGAAGATTTGAGTGGTTCTAATAAATCTTGCAAAGTAGAGAATGAACCATCCAAAATACTTGACTAGATGATGGGCGGTGACTAGGTCACCTATATTAGAGTATATTGACGTAGGAGTCAAGCAAGAATACCTGATCATAGGTCATACTCAACGTTAAGCTCAAAATGGGATTACCATTTTTCGATTAAGCATTTTTAATGTTTTCATATCACTTGAGTTGCTTTATCTCATGACTTGGAGTAAAGCCTTTTCAAGGATATGAGTACATACCTTTGAGTGATGTTGATGACGTAGCTTGTAGATGAACTTGTTGAGCATGCTCGAGGTTGATGAAGATCATCTTGAGTTGGGAGCAATCCTTCTCATTTTAGTTCACTTGTCACCTACAAAGGTTAGTCAAGCAAGGAAGAACAATATATATCCCTTTGACATGATAACAATTGAGAAATGTAAATATATGTCAAGGATATGTTTTTGTTGTCTTCTTCCTTCCATCATCAAAAGGGGTTATGGATACTTGGTCATGACAAGACTGCTTATGATTGGAGTTGATGGCAATCTTGTGGAATGAAGTTCTTCCAAGTACCTACAAAAGGTTATTAGATGCAATACAAGGGAGCATAGAATTCCATGGTATAAGATAGGGCACTACTCTGCGCCGATGCGCCGGCGCAACGGTTCGGCCGGACAATGCGGGGCCATTAGATTATATTGCGTTTGACCGTTAGATAATGGCTCTGAACCGTTTTTCTTCCCAAAAGTACGCATCCAACAAAAACCAGAGGGGGAAATAAAAGCAGCGCTACCCCCAACACTCACCATGCATGGATGCCCGATGTAGGAAACCTTGAAGAATGGCTGCAGATCCCCACCCTCCCCGCCGTTGCCGCCGGCTGCCATCCTCACCGCCGGTCACCGCCATTCGCCGCCCTCGCTGCTGGTCGTCGCCAGTCGCCGCCTGTGTTTCTATCCACGCATGCAACAACATGCACTCGTGGCTGCAGCTCCGGGGAAGATGGCGGCAGCTCCGGTGGTGCCGGCCGCCGGCCACATCACATGTCTTCGAGCTCGTGCTGTATCTCGTCATGTGCCCGCCCGAGGCTCATGCTGGTTCCAACAAAAAAAAGATGCCTGTTGTAGCAAAAAAGTTTATCGCTTCCAGCAAAAAAGCTTGCCGCCGTCGCTATTGTAGCAAAAATATTAATTGGTTGTAGCTTCCGTAGTTGCCGGTTGCAGCAAAAAAATAACGTGGTTGTAGCAAAAACAAAATAAATGTCGGTCCGACGCTGTGTATGGTGGTAACAAACCCTGTAGCCGGTGGTAGCAAAAAACTTCATGGTTTGCAGCAAAAAAACGTTTTCACCCGTTGTCGAGGTTGTATCGTCTTCATGAATTATGTCGCAAAAAAAAGGTTGTCGCCGGTAGTAGCAACTGAAAACACTGGTAGTAGCAAAACAAAACACCGGTTGCAGCAAATAAAAAATCAGCGACAAATCATGTGGTTGGTTCCAACAAAAAAATTATCGGTTGTAACATCCCTCGCCACCGGATGTAGCATCTCCCGTGGCCGGTTGCAGCACTCCATAAAGTAAAAAAGGGAAGTTGTGTATAGACGCATCCATGGCGACTGTTGCATCGTCCTCACAGTGGTGTGTTGCGTAGGCAGCAACAACGGGAAGCGAAGGTAGCAAAAATCGTTCGAGTCGTCGCTTCGCAGGCGCCGCGGTTTCCCCCAGGTTTCAGATCCGTCACAAGCGGCCTGCGCCTCACCGTCCTCCTGTGCATGAGAGAGAGGAAAAAGAAACAAGAGAAAGAAGAAAGGAACGAGAGAAAAAAAATAAAGATGATGATTGGTCAAGAAAGAATACGCGCGGCCGCAGGATAGGCACAATCGTACGAAGCGCGCGCGTCCGGCCGAAGACTCGGCCGGACTGTCGGTTGGAAACGTTTACCTATAAGATAGTATATCAAGAGTATCATGGAAATGTCAAGAAAGCTCATGCCCTTGCATGCAACCGGGTGAGTCTAGCTCAAGTTTGAAGCATCAATGATGTTCAACTCACTCCTCAAGTAACAAAACGTTTTCTCATCAAGTGGCTTAGTAAAGATATCGGCCAATTGCTTGTTAGTACGGACATGCTTAAGATTAATATCTCCTTTGGCAACATGATCACGAATGAAATGATGTCTAACTTGAATATGTTTAGTTCGAGAATGTTCCACAAGATTATGACCAATTTTAATAGCACTTTCATTGTCACAAAGTAATGGAACATTTTTAACATGAATTCCATAATCCTTAAGCGTTTGTGTCATCCATAGTAATTGTGCACAACAAGATCCAGCAGCAATATACTCAGTTTCGGCAGTAGATAGAGATACCGAGTTTTGTTTCTTGGAGGACCAAGATACAAGAGATCTACCCAAAAATTGACAAGTACCCGAGGTGGATTTTCTATCAACCTTGTCACCGGCATAGTCCGAATCGGAATAGCCAACAAGGTTAAAGGAAGATCCCTTGGGATACCAAATGCCAAAGTTTGGTGTTTGTATCAAATATCTCACAATACGTTTCACGGCCAAAAGATGACACTCTTTAGGTGCAGCTTGATATCTAGCACACATGCAAACACTAAGCATAATATCGGGACGAGAGGCACATAGATATAACAATGAACCAATCATAGATCGATAAACTTTTTGATCAACCGGTTCATCCTCCTTGGTAAGATCAACATGTCCACTAGTAGGCATAGGAGTTTTCATACATTTGCACTCCTGCATGTTGAACTTCTTGATCAAGTCCTTGGTATACTTAGTTTGAGAGATGAAAGTTCCTTCTCTTGTTTGCTTGATTTGCAAACCAAGAAAGAATTTCAGCTCACACATCATGGACATCTTATACTTCTCGGACATCAACCTTCCAAATCTTTCACTAAATTGTGGGTTAGTAGATCCAAAGATAATATCATCCACATAGATTTGGCACACAAATAATTCACCATTAACTCTCTTAGTGAATAAGGTTGCGTCAATTTTACCAATTTCAAAACCCTTTTCAATGAGAAACTTCGTTAAGCATTTGTACCAAGCACGAGGGGCTTGCTTAAGACCATAAAGAGCTTTACGAAGCTTGTAAACATGATTAGGTTTCTTAGGATTCACAAAACCAGGTGGTTGCTTAACATAGACTTCTTCTTCAATCTCACCATTTAAGAAGGCACTTTTAACGTCCATTTGATAAAGCGTGATATCATGGTGATTAGCATAATCAAGAAGAATGCGAATAGCTTCAAGTCTAGCGACGGGGGCATAGGTCTCACCGTAGTCCATACCTTCGACTTGAGTATATCCTTGGGCTACGAGACGTGCCTTGTTGCGTACGACTTGACCGTCTTCGTCTTGCTTGTTCTGAAACACCCATTTGGTTCCGATGATGTTTTGCTCATCCTTGGGCTTCTCCACGAGTGTCCACACTTCGTTCCTCTCAAAGTTGTGAAGCTCTTCATGCATTGCGTTCACCCAATCTGGGTCTTCAAGAGCATGTTCTACCTTCAAGGGTTCAATGCTAGAGATGAAAGAATAATGCTCACAAAAGTTAGCTAGGCGAGTTTTAGAGCGAGTGATTCTCCCTGTTTGTATATCACCAAAGATTTGGTTTAGGGGATGGTTCTTGGTCACTTGTGCTCTAACTCGGGGTAGCTTTGGCTTGTTGGATGGTGGAGCTTTTTCTTCATCATCATCTCCTTCATCTTCGTTGTTGTCGAAGGTGTCGTTTCCTTGAGGTGGTGGTGAAGGAGGTTGTGGTGGATCTTCATGATGTACTTCCTCCTCTTCATCATCTTGTCGTGTACCACTTGTGGATGCCTCCATGTCGTGTTGAGGTTCACCTTGACGTGAAGTAGGGGCTTCCACTTGAGTTGATGAAGTACTTTCCTTCACCTCCATGGGACGAATCTTGCCAATGGAGAAGTCTTGGATAGCTTCCGAAGGGTCCTTATCACCTACATCATTTGGCAATTGTTCGACTTGCGAACCATTAGATTCATCAAACTTCACATCTACCGTCTCTTCCACTTTTCGAGTGAAGTTGTTGTAGACACGGTATGTGTGAGAGTTCGATCCATAACCGAGTAGGAATCCTTCATGAGATTTAGGAGCAAATTTAGTAGGACGATGCTTATCAAGAATGTAGCACTTTGAGCCGAATACCCGAAAGTATCCAACTTGGGGTTTGTTACCGGTGAGTAGCTCGTATGCCGTTTTACCGAGAAGCTTGTACAAGTAAAGTCAGTTTGTGGCATGACATGCTGTTTCCACGGCTTCTGCCCAAAAGTGTCTTGGCGTCATGTATTCGTCAAGCATTGCTCTGATACCAATTGAGGGATCACTAGAAGAGTGTCTAGAGGGCGGGTGAATAGACTACTAGCAGTAATTTAAAACCTAACCTTTTCCCAAGTTAATTGGTTGGCAGATTTTAGCGATTATAGCAAGATAGCAAGCACACCCTACACATGCATGTCAACAAATATGGCACGGAAAGAAAATACATTGCACATGAAGTAAAGAGTTGAGAAAGGGAGATCAAACGCATGAGGGACACGAAGATTTTTCCCGTGGTTTCGATAGGTGGTGCTATCGTACGTCCACGTTTATGGAGTCTTCAACCCACGGAGGGTAACGGTCGCGAGAGTCCACGGAGGGCTCCACCCATAAGGGTCCACGAAGTAGCAACCTTGACTATTCCATAACGGCTTCCGTCCATGAAGGACTAGCCTCACTATGGGTAGATCTTCACGAAGTAGGCGATCTCCTTGCCCTTACAAACGTCTTGGTTCAACTCCACAACACGAAGTAGGAGGCTCCCAAGCGACACCTAACCAATCTAGGAGGCACCAGGTAATAGGCTCGGCAATATCAATGAACTCCTTGCTCTTGTGCTTCAAGATGATAGACTCCTCAACACACAATCACTCTCTCACAGATTTGGCTTGGTGGAAGAGATGGGATTGGTGGAAAGCAACTTGGGGAGGCTAGAGATCAAGATTCATATGGTTGGAATGGAATGGCATGATCTCAACACATGAGTAGGTGGCTCTCTCTCAGAAAACTGGATGGGGCAAGTATGGAATAGTTCTGAGTGCTTCTCTGTCGAGTAGGTGGTGGTGAAGGGGTATATATAGGCATCTCCAAAAATCCAACCATTACACACAAAATGACCAACTCGGTGACACCGATGTGTTAATCTTGGTGGTACCGAAGTGACCAAAAGGCAGCAACTTTTGAATCTCGGTGAGACCGATATATATAACTCGGTTGCACCGATAAGGTGACCAACGGTCAGATTGCCCAATCTCGGTGACGCCGATTCAACAAACTCGGTGGTACCGATTTTGTGAAACTGCGTAATAGAAAGTTGGCAACCCAAACTCGGTGGCACCGAAGCAGAATCGGTTTCACCGAAAAGCTAGGGTTTGGCTTAGGTCTGTCTGAGTATGGGAATCGGTGGCACCGAGTGGAAAGTGTTGGTTGCACCGATTTTGGATATTTGACTTTGGACAGACTTTTGTGGAAGAGCTTGTGGGTGTTTTTGGTGACTATCACTGGTGCACGTATGAGCATTTTGTTCACCAACAGTACCTTACCCCCTTTTAATAGTATTGGCTTTCCTATGGACTCAAAGTGATTTCTCACAAAGTAAAATGTAGAGTCCTCTTGCTTGAAGCTTTGCCAGTCTGTTTCCTTTCATCTTGGGGTATCTCCACAATCTTCATAATCCTTTTGCCAACCCTTCTCTCCATGGACTTTATCTGAAATACACTAGGTAAAAGTATTAGTCCAAGAGACAATGTATGTTGTCATGAATTATCAAAACCACCAAGGGAGCATGTTGTGCTTTCATCAGGATAAGCCAAAGCGCACCTGGAAGAGGAAGGTGTATCCTGTATCAGCCGTACGCCGAAGCGCCAGATTTAAGACTATAAAGAAATTCTATGATGAAAGATGAAAGGAATATTTTGGAATAGCAGAGGTCTAGCGGACTTGGCTAAAAGAAGATTTCTAGCAGAAGCATCTATTGAGCACAAACTAGATTTCATTGCACTGATGGAAACCGGGAGAGGCAATTTTGCATCACAATTTCTTAATACTCTCTCCGGTGGTATTGATTTCGATTGGCACTGTTTACCACCAAGAGGAAGGTCCGGGGGGATCCTACTTGGGGTCAGGTGCGAGACGCTCGTGTTGGAAATATGCCCTAGAGGCAATAATAAATTGGTTATTATTATATTTGCTTGTTCGTGATAATCGTTTATTATCCATGCTGTAATTGTATTGATTGGAAACTCAAATACATGTGTGGGTACATAGACAACACTATGTCCCTAGTATGCCTCTAGTTAACTAGCTCGTTGATCAAAGATGGTCAAGGTTTCTTGGCCATAGACATGAGATGTCATTTGATAATGGGATCACATCATTAGGCGAATGATGTGATTGTCGGGGATATACCCCGCGGTATGACCCGGAATTATTATGACCCGGTTACAGTTCTAACCCGGCAGACAATTGTAACCCGGAAGACAGCTAACCCGGCTGCTAGAGTGCCAGGATGCTAACCCGGCTGCTACAGTGCCAGGATGCTAACCCGGCTGCTACAGTGCCAGGATGTTAACCCGGCTGCTACAGTGCCAGGATGTTAACCCGGCAAACAGTGTTTACCCCCGTGAACAGTGTTCCCTGGCAGACAGTTAAGTCCCGGAGACGAGTCTTGAAGATAAGCCCGGTTGTAAGCCGCCCGGTGTAAGCCGCCCGGGAGAGTTAAGAAGCCCGGGACTCAGAAGCCCATGAAGAGAAGCCCATGACGGGAAGTCATAGTAAGTTAAGTCTCAATCCGACTTAGACTCTACATGTAAACCGCCCCTTCAGCCTTTATAAGGAGGGGCGGGTCACCCCGAGAGGGTTAAGTTTAGACGTCTCCATAGACAGGTCTGAGAGACAGGTCAGAAAAGATAGTCAGATTAGAGGTTCTCGAGATTAAGAGGTAGCGACTCCGCACCCTTGTAACCGAGATCGTCATCGTCATCAATATAAGACAAGCAGGACGTAGGCTTTTACCTCCATCGGAGGGGCCGAACCTGGGTAAAAACTCCGCGTCTCTCGTCCCGCTCAACCCCTCTCAAGCTACCAGTTAGATGCGTTGGCCTCACGACTAAGTCCTTACACTAGGACATCTGCCGTGACAAATCCACGACAGTGATGGACAAGACCCAAACTATAAACATAGCATATGATCGTGTCAGTTTATTGCTATAGTTTTCTGCATGTCAAGTATCTGTTCCTATGACCATGAGATCATGCAACTCACTGACACCGGAGGAATACCTTGTGTGTATCAAACGTCACAACGTAACTGGGTGACTATAAAGATGCTCTACAAGTATCTCCGAGGGTGTCTGTTGGGTGGGCATGGATCAAGACTGGGATTTGTTACTCCGTGTGACGGAGAGGTATCTCAGGGCCCACTCGGTAATACAACATCACAATAAGCCTTGCAAGCAAGGTGACTAAGTGTTAGCCACGGGATCTTGTATTACAGAACGAGTAAAGAGACTTGCCGGTAACGAGATTGAACTAGGTATAGAGATACCGACGATCGAATCTCAGGCAAGTAACATACCGAAGAACAAAGGGAACAATGTACGGGATTAACTGAATCCTTGACATAGAGGTTCAACCGATAAAGATCTTCGTAGAATATGTAGGAACCAATATGGGCATCCAGGTCCCGCTATTGGTTATTGACCGTAGAGGTGTCTTGGTCATGTCTACATAGTTCTCGAACCCGCAGGGTCTGCACACTTAAGGTTCGGTGACGTTTCGGTATAGTAGAGTTATGTATGGTGGTGACCGAAGGTTGTTCGGAGTCCCGGATGAGATCCTGGATGTCACGAGGAGCTCCGGAATGGTCCGGAGGTAAAGATTGATATATAGGAAGTCCTGTTTTGGTCACCGGAAAAGTTTCGGGTATTTCGGTAGTGTACCGGGAGTGCCGGGAGAGGTACCGGGGACCATCGGGAGGGGTGTCTCGACCCAAAGGACCTCATGGGCTGTGGGAGGAGTCAAACCAGCCCCTAGTGGGCTGGCCTAACCCCCCCACTAAGGCCCATGTGGCTTTGGGTGGAAAAAATCCAAAGGAGGAAAGGTGGAAAGGGTTTCCATGTGGAGAGGAGGAATCCTACTCCTAATAGGATTGGAGTAGGACTCCTCCACCTCCAATTTCGGCCAAACCTTGAGGGTTTAAGCCTGCCTCCTCCCCTCCCTCCCTCCTATATATACTAGAGGATTTAGAGGGAGAGCTAACCCTAATTGCCACGTGCTCCCTCTACTTCATCTAGATCGGTTTCTCCTTTAGTCTAGTTTCAGCGGTGCTTAGGCGAAGCCCTGACGGAATTGTTCCACCACCATCGCCGCCGCGCCGTCGCGCTGCCGGAGAACTCTTCTACCTCTCTGCTCCCTCTTGCTGGATCAAGAAGGCGGAGATCGTCATCGAGCTGTACGTGTGCTGAACGCGGAGGTGCCGTCCGTTCGGCGCTAGATCGGAAGGACCGTGATCAGGGTCGCGAGACGATTCGTGATTTGATCGCGGGACGGATCGTGATGGGATCGCGGGACGGATCGAGATTGGATCGCGAGATGGATCGTGATGGGATCGCGAGACGCTCGGCGATTTGGATCGCGAAGACGTTCGACTACATCAACCGCGTTTCTTAACGCTTCCCGCTTAGCGATCTACAAGGGTATGTAGATCCACTCTCCCTCTCGTAGATGCTCATCACCATGGATAGATCTTGCTTGTGCGTAGGAAATTTTTGTTTCCCATGCAACGTTCCCCAACAGCTCGAAGTTCGAAACGTGGTGTTTGGGGACTTTGCCATCAAGTTTAGAGTACACTCGAAAGAGGACGGGTTCCAATGGGCGCTTGTAGCAGTATACGGGGCGGCCCAGCCGGAACTCAAGAGGGACTTCTTGGCCGACCTCGTCCGGATTTGTGGGGACGAGTGGTTGCCAATTTTAGTTGGGGGAGACTTTAACATCATCAGGAGAAGAGATGAGAAAAATAAAGATAACTTTGATGGCAGATGGTCATTCATGTTCAATACAATCATCAAGAGCGTTGATTTGCGAGAAATTGAGCTATCAGGCAGAAACTTTACGTGGGCAAACACTTTACCTAATCCAACTTTTGAGAAGTTGGACCGGGTGCTTACGAGTGTCGAATGGTAGCAGAAATTCCCTCGTGTGACAGTGCGCGCGATGCCGAGAGCTATCTCTGATCACACCCCATTGTTTGTTGACTCGGGGGAGGCAACACATATGGGAAACAAAAATCTATTCTCTTTCGAGTTGGCATGGTTTGAAAGAGAAGGTTTCGTGGACCTCATAGCTAGAGAATGGGCTAGGGACACGGGGGGAAGCTCGAATATTGACAGGTGGCAAAATAAGATAAGACACCTGAGGCAGTTCCTACGGGGATGGGCAAAACATGAAAGTGGCGTATATAAGAAGGAGAAACAAAGGCTTCTCAACCTCATAAATGAGCTAGATATTAAAGCTGAAATTGCGTTATTAGATGACAATGAGAGGTCATTGAAAACGGATGCGGAACAACAGCTCAAACAGCTCCTTAGGGAGGAGGAGTTAAAGTGGGCACTTAGAGCGAAAGTGAGACAGGTAGTACAAGGTGATGACAACACGCAGTTTTTCCATCTAATTGCGAATGGAAAGCACAGAAAGAAAAGAATATACCAACTTGAGCAGGATGAGGGCACAATTGTAGGGCACGCGAACCTAAAATTGTACATCTCTGAGTATTATAAGCAACTTTTCGGGGCTCCAGAGGATAATTGTGTATCCCTGGATGAGCAGATGGTGGGTGACATACCTCAGCTCGGGGCGGAAGAGAACGAGGTATTGACCACGCCATTTACAGAGAAAGAGGTGTTTGAGGCTATATCGCAAATGAAGAATAATAAGGCACCAGGTCGAGATGGGTTTCCAGCTGAGTTTTACAAGAGATGTTGGCACATCATTAAAGGAGACTTATTACCAATGTTCCATGACTTGTTTAATGGCCACCTACAGCTTTTCCATCTTAACTTTGGGACAGTGACGCTGTTGCCAAAGAAGGAAGGGGCGGTGCGCATTGAACAATTTAGACCTATCTGCCTTCTTAACGTCAGCTTTAAAATCTTTACAAAGGTAGGGACGAATAGGTTGACGCAGATTGCACATGTAGTGGTGCAACCTAGTCAGACGGCTTTCATGCCGGGCAGAAACATACTGGAGGGTGTGGTTGTCCTTCATGAAACCCTGCATGAAATCCACTCAAAGAAACTAGATGGGGTTATCTTTAAGGTGGATTTCGAGAAGGCATGTGATAAGGTCAAATGGCCATTCCTACAATAGGTGTTACATATGAAGGGATTTGACGACTTATGGAGGAAGCACGTCGAATCATTTGTACAAAAAGGGAGCGTGGGAATTAAAGTCAATGATGATATTGGGCATTTTTCCAGACGCTAAAAGGTCTCCGGCAGGGAGACCCCATGTCACCCATCCTATTTAATATAGTTGCATATATGCTGGCAATTCTAATAGGAAGGGCTAAACAGGAAGGCCAGGTGGGTGGACTTGTACCACATCTAGTGGATGGTGGGGTGTCCATTCTACAATATGCAGATGATACCATTTTGTTCATGGAACATGACATAGCAAAAGCTAGAAACATGAAGCTTATACTTTGCCTATTTGAACAATTGTCAGGATTGAAAATTAACTTTCACAAGAGTGAGTTGTTCTGCTTTGGGAGAGCCAAAGAGGAGCAAGATACCTATAAACAATTGTTCGGATGTGAACTGGGAAGCCTACCGTTTAGCTATTTAGGCATACCCATTCACCATAGGAAACTGTCCAACAAAGAGTGGAAGTGTATTGAGGATCGCTTCGAGAAAAAACTAAGCTGCTGGAAGGGTAAGCTTTTGTCTTATGGAGGACGTCTGATTCTAATTAACTCGGTGCTTACGAGTATGCCTATGTTCCTCCTGTCCTTCTTTGAGGTGCCCGTAGCGGTACGCAAACAGTTGGACTTCTACCGATCCCGCTTCTTTTGGCAAAGTGATGAAGTTAAGAAAAAATACAGACTCACTAGATGGGACATTATTTGTAGGCCCAAGGACCAAGGAGGTCTGGGAATTGAGAATTTAGAGGTAAAGAACAGATGTTTGCTCAGTAAGTGGTTGTTCAGACTATCTGTGGAGACAGAAGGTATGTGGGTACAGATTCTGCGAAATAAGTACCTACAATCTAAAACCTTGGCCCAGGTGACGGTCAGACCCAATGATTCACCATTCTGGAAAGGGTTAATGAAAATGAGAGCATCCTTTTTCCATAGAACTAAATTTATCATTGGGAATGGTCGGGCAACTAGATTCTAGGAGGATACGTGGTTGGGGGAGTCGCCTTTAGCCATACAATACCCGTCTCTCTATAACATTGTGCAACGTAAGGAGGCGTATGTTGCCACAATCTTACAGTCGAACCCTCTAAATATTCAATTTCGACGGGCACTGATAAGCCATCGTTGGGAGGCTTGGTTACACTTAGTAAGGAGACTCATGGAGGTTCAGTTATCAGACGAGTCTGATAAGCTTCAGTGGAAGCTAACAACTAATGGTATCTTTACAGTGAAATCAATGTATTTGAACCTTATTGATACAACGATAATCTCCAAATCGATTCATATTTGGAAAGTCAAAGTACCCTTAAGAATCAAGGTTTTCATGTGGTTTGTTCACAAGAAGGTGATTCTTACTAAGGATAATTTGGCAAAACGTAATTGGGGAGGAAATACACGTTGTAGCTTTTGTGACAATGAGGAAACCATCAAACACCTATTTCTCCAATGTCCCCTTGCAAGAATTTTATGGCAAACAGTCCGTATAGCCTTCAATATTATACCTCCAGATAGCATTGACACGTTGTTTGGGACGTGGTTAAATGGAGTTGACACTATTAATGCCAGACACATTCGGATAGGAGTATGTACACTTCTTTGGGCTATATGGAACTGCAGGAATGACATGGTTTTTAACAGACAAACACATATCAATTTTTTGCAGGTCTTATAGAGAGCATCGGCGTTGATCCGTACATGGTCCTTACTCACTCCTGTGGAAACCAGGGAGCCTTTGGTTACTGGGTCTACCCGATGGGAGATGGTAGCTCGGGATATCTACAACCGGTTTGGATGGCGGTCCAGTAATAGGATAGATGGTTAGGCATCTAGGCCTATTTTAGCCGGTTGTGGCACTTTTGCTTTTACATTTACTTTCATACTGTTTTGGAGATTGTTCGGAACAACGGATTATTGTGTTTGCTTTTTTAATAAAGGGCTGCATGCATCGTTCTGATGCAGAGGCCGGAGGCATCCCTCGAGGCCGAATTAGCTGCCGCGTTACATGGCCTATCGGCGATTAGCAACTACTATAATGGACCGCTATGTGTGGAGACGGACTGCTCCTCCATACCTGCACTACTGAGTGACAAAGCTCAAAACCAGACAACACTCTTTCCCCTTGTGGCAGACATCTGGAGCCTAACAACAATGTTCAGTGAAGTATGCTACATAGCTGTAAAAAGATCAGGCAACAGAATGGCCCATGAATTGGCTGCGTTCGCTAGAAGCCATGGCGACCACAATACTACTGGAGATGTCCCCCCCTACTTAAGAAACTCCCTCAGGGAGGATTGTAAACATTTTCAGTGGTAATTTAATTTGCAGGCTGGGCCTTTCCTAAAAATAAAAATAAATAAATAACCGCCTAAACAGAGCAAGCTGAGTATGGTGCGAGTTACTCAGCATTGAAACGAGCGAAAAAGAGATCCCAGCTAACTATCACATGCTTCGCTCTATTATTAAGTTATAAGTGTCAGCTTCGGGTGAATAGTATTTCTATCCAATCGGATTTTTTCTCGTTTGTTTCCGTAAGTGTAGGTCGAATTAGGTGCTGCAACTTTTTGAGATTGTACATCTAACATGGTTGTGTGTCTACAAATATTTTTAGAATTTTTAAACATGTTTTCTACTTTTTTTTTTTAAAAGTTGATCTCACCTAAAGCCAAATCATATACTATTTGCCCCGTCTAAACAGCAAGCTAGACACAGTGTAAGTGCGAGTGGCTCCGTTGAAACGAGCGGACGAGAGATGATAACAAACTATCACGTGCTTCGCTCCATGAACTACCCTGTCACGCTGCTACTTACTGTACTTACCTACCTCCTGGTGAGATGGGTATAATAGATGATGCATATTCATCCATCCACTCCACACCAGGCAAATATCCACCGACGATCGACCAAGATTATGAGTGCCGACAGCAGTTTCCGTGTCCTGGACGCTGGTGTGATCAGGCCTTCCGACGTCGACCTCCCGCCGCGCTCCATTCCGCTCACCTTCTTCGACGTCAAGTGGCTCCGCCCGCCTCCTGTCCAGCGCCTCTTCCTCTACCGCCTCCACGGCAACCACAACGCCGAGCAGCTCGTCTCCGGCTTCAAGGCGTCCCTCTCCAAGGCCCTCACCCTATTCTACCCGCTGGCCGGCCACGTCCGCCTCGCCCCCAACAGCAGCAACCGCTACGAGCTCTTCTACCAGCCCGGCGACGGCGTCCCGTTCACCACCGCCGAGTACGACGCCGACGTCGACGACCTTGCCCGTCCCTCCGACGGCGAGCCCGTGCATGTCGCCAGGCTCGCGCCTCTCGTGCCGCCGCTGCCGAAGGGCCGCGCGGTGCTCGCCGTGCAGGCCACGGTTCTGCTCCACGGGCGGGGCCTCGCGCTCGGCGTCACCGTGCACCACTCCGCCGGTGACGGCGCCAGCTCCACCCACTTCATGCACACTTGGGCCGCGGTCTGCAACGGTGCGGTTGAAATGCCGCCGCCGCCCGTCATCGATCGGACGCTCATCGCTGATCCCAGAGGACTATACGACATCTATTGCAAAGGGTTGCCGAGTGATGGCAGTGAGATCGAGTTCGTGACCAGCAGCGGCTCCTCTGTCCCCGACGACCAGCTCGTCGCCACATTCACGCTGACTCAAGAGGTCCTAACTGCCATCAAGGACGCGCTCGCCGGAGAGGCGGCCAGGCACGGTGCGCCGTCGCGCAGATGCTCATCGATGCTCGCCACCTACAGCTTCATCTGGTCCTGCTACTGCCGAGCCAAAAAGGAACAAAACCAAACAAAAACAACCCACATCCTTTTCTCCGTGGATCACCGGGCACGGTTGAAGCCACCAGTCCCTGCCAAGTACTTTGGCAACTGCTGTAGCCCGGCCATCGCCGCAGCACGCCACGACGAGCTCGCGGCGGCTGGCACGGGAGGCCTCTTCACGGCATTCACGGCGATCGCGAGCGCGCTGGAGGAAGAGGTGGGTGAGGGTTCACAGGAGCGGTGGGACGGATGCATCGAGAGGGTGAAGGAAGCCGCCAAGGCCGGCATGGTGTTCGTGGTGGGCTCACCCAAGTTCCGCGTGTATGACATCGACTTTGGTTTTGGGCGGCCGAGGAAGGTGGTGGCGATGTCTGCGACTGCCACCGGCTCGATGCCGGTGGCAGATGCGCGTGAGGATGGCGGTGTCGAGGTGGCTCTCTCGTTTCCGGCGGACGGCATGGAGCGTTTTCGACGATGCTTTACCGAAGCCATGCATGCCATCGGGATGCAACAAGAAATAATGTATCGTTATTTTTGCGGATGAAAAATAATGTATCGAATAAATAATGTATCTCTCTGCTTAGTGAGAAAAGTCTTGAGCATGTTCTTGATTGTAGTACTACGCTCGTTTAAACTTAAGTTTGTATTAGTTTCTTTCAAAGACAAGCTAGCATGCGTATGTTTAACCAATTATATAGAAGAAACTATCAACATTTGCAATACCTACAAAAAATATTTGGTATTACCGATGTTGACAGCTTCTTCCGTAAACTTGTTCAAACATTGAAATGTCTTATTTTAAAGAAAATCGATATGCACTATATATTTTCGAACGGGGGAGTAACATTTATCTAAGCCCTCATGGATATGGGCCCACTTCTTTAAACTTCCTTGATTTGATTGTTCAAGCTGTCACACTCTTTAATTTGGTTGTCATGTACTTTCTCCGTTTCTAAATATAAGTCTTTTTAGAGATTCTAATACACTATATCACTAAACCTCATAGGATTGGAGGCTTCACAATCAATTGAGGTCTCCAATTGGAATTTGGTCACCCAATTTTGACCAGGTCAACAATCTCTTTCATTTATTTTTTTATACAATACACCATACTTCTTAATTTTTAAATCTTCACAATTAGACTTCAATTTAGAATTGGGTCACCCGATTTTGACCGGGTAAACAATTTCTCAAGGAGCCCTCTCATTAATTTATTTTAAGTCTCTATGTTTTCTAATTTTAAAGTTCTTTCATTCGATTGAGGTATTCAATTTTGGATTTGGTTTATAGTTTTGATCGGGCCAACGATTTTTCAAATCAATCAGCAGCAACCGACCTATAAAAATATATTAACCCCTTGCAGAATCCTATCACCACGAAAAAAATGCCACCATGTGATTTTATAGCCGAATAAAGTATAGGCAACCAACGATGGAAATATATCCCCACATAAATATGGGTTAATTAGCGGATAACACAGAATCACATCGCAAAAGGCCCACCAAATAACCGCATCATAAATAAACATAAAACACACTCCACCGTCTCCCCACCGGCCAAACTAAATACTCCATCAATTTCAAATATAGGGATTATTAGCTTTTTGAAAAGTCCAATTTCTATAATTTCGACCAAGTTCAGAGCCAAAAATATCGACTTCCATAATATTAAACAAAAAAATTTAAAATTTATTTCCTGATGAATCTAATAACATCGATTTGATATTATGAATTTTGATATATTTCTCTATAAATTTGATCAGACTTAAAGAGATTTGACTTTTTAAAAAAGTAATACACCATATATTTTGAAATAGAGTGAGTAAAGAAATTTAAGAATCTCAACAAATTCAACGACGCAGCAAAGCGCGCCCAACCCTTCTAGTATATACTACATACAAAGCAAAATGAGTGAATCTACACTGTAAAATACGCCTATATACATCCGTATGTAGTCCATATTAAAATCTCTAACAAGACGTATATTTAGGAACGGAGGGAGTATCAACCAATTGTTACAAGACCCCTTTCACTCTTTAATTAGGCTATCAAATTGTAAAATCGAAGACCCCTTTTCATTCGTCTCACTCAATTAATCTTGCAGAGGGTGGATATATGAAGCTAATGATATGTGCCATTCAAGCTTATCTTAACTCCATAGACATGGCAGATGATATGGCGTGATATTATGAGAAGGGAATATCTCCAGATCTAGAATGCATGTTTACCTCATCTGAAGCATCATGCTGGGGATTCACCATGTTGGGGTGATTTGCTAAAGACTAAACACATATATACCTGGGTAGTTGAATGACGTTTCTAGGAAATGGTTTGAACACTGACTTCTAGGAGATATCTCGTTTGGGAAATAATGTTACAACAAATTTCTAAACTAGTCATCAATAACGAACATGCCATGACTATTCAACCAATGCATATCATGATTTTTGTTATGATGGTTGAATGAAGATATGTAAGGTTGCAATAGTTAAATGTTTTTAACGGGAATTTGCATAGCATGTGTATCACCCATTAAAGAAAAAGAGGTTGAAAAAACGGATACAATGCCTATCGGCTTAAAACGTTACTCGCACCACAATTACAACCAAATGACTCGCCTCGCCCAATATCGCGAGGAGGCCGCCATAGATACAAACGAGTAGGTTGCCAGACCACCAACAGGAAGAGGAGTCATATTGCGTCACGTACGAACAATCCAAAGGCCAATCACAAGCATCCAATGTCGGCCACACCTCCTAGAGGTTGCATACACATAGCACCACCGATCCCTACAGGGCGCCGACCACCCCTAGCCTCGAAGGAGACCCCCTTGTTAATCATGAGCAGACATCCACACCCCTTGTTCGTCGCTCACCGATGGCCACCCAAATACAATCAAACACATGCTAGATTCATGCCAAGGTGGGTAGATCGGGTGAAATAGGGCTACCACTATGATCCAAAGAAGAATCGCCAGTCACCAAGGGGATGCCACAAGACTAGGAAGGCCGCCCCATGGGAGGCCACACCACCGCACGAGAGGACGGCCCCGACGACAACGTCTTGGCTTTGCCTACGGATGCACTGCAACATGAGGAGGGAGGAGAGGAAGGAATCTATTTGCAGCAATCTGTTGTCAGGAAAAGCAAATATCACCTAGAATCATAACATGACTCTTATATGTGTGTTAGAAAATTAGTATTGTACACAAACAAATCCATGTATAGACTTATCAAGGTCTAGTGTCGAAAAATTGTTTGTTATAGCAGTAGCCTTATCAGTGAAGGGCAAAGGGTCGCTCGCCACTGGTGTTTGGACAAGGATACATTCACCACTCGTGAGGCTGTGGTTGGCACTGGCAGCTATGGCACATACATGTGACTGGCGAGACTCATGCCCGTCACTGGTTGGTATATTATATTTGATATGACGAAATTGAATGTACAAAAGAGTTATACATAAGCCAAACACGAAAGTGACCCAATATAAAGGAGCCAAAAGAGTTATATGTATATATATCAGCCAGCAGTGCATGAAAAGAAGTCAGGTCCTTTTCAAACAGTGAGATGAACTGCTGGCTGACTACGATGGTTGCTGTCATGCTTAGTACCTCCTCGATCATGTGGATGCATGCGTGGCCATTGAAACGATCGAGCGGACGAAGAGAGCACACATGTGGAGTGGAGTGGAGCACACAACAAATGGAGGCGTACGTTGACCAAGGATGGAGAACCCAACTAACCCACCACGTGCTTTGCTCCACTACCTAATTAATCTACCACGCTGCTCGCTACCTATCTACCTCCTGCGCACCAAAACGGTAGTGGGATATAACATGCATTTACGTGAAAGATAGATTCCTCGATCGACACCAGGCAAAGTTTCATCGATCCACACTAAATGACTAAAATGGGCGCCAACAGCAATAATCTCCGCGTCCTGGACGCCGGAGTCGTCAAGCCGTCAGACCTCAACCTCCCGCCACGCGCCCTCCCGCTCACCTTCTTCGACGTCAAATGGCTCCGCCCGCCGCCCGTCCAGCGGCTCTTCCTCTACCGCCTCCCCCACAACCACGACACCACCCGCCTCATGTCCGACCTCAAGGCGTCGCTCTCCAAGGCCCTCGCCCTCTTCTACCCGCTCGCCGGCCACGTTCGTCTCGCCCCGGGCAGCAACCGCTACGAGCTCTTCTACCAGCCTGGCGATGGTGTCGCCTTCACTGTCGCCGAGTACGACGCCGACGTCGAAGAAGACCTTGCCCACGACGAGCCCGTCCAGGTGGCCAAGCTCGCGCCTCTCGTGCCGTCGCTGCCCAAGGGCCGTGCCGTGCTCGCCGTGCAGGCCACGGTGCTGCTCGGTGGGAGGGGCCTCGCTCTGCGTGTCACCTTGCACCACTCCGCCAGTGACGGCGCCAGCTCCACCCATTTCCTGCACACATGGGCCGCCCTCTGCGCCGGTGCTGCTGAAATGCCGCCGCCACCCGTCATCGATCGCACGCTCATCGCCGATCCCAGGGGCCTATACGATATCTACTCCAAAGGAATGCCGAGCGACGGCAGCGAGATCGAGTTCGTGAGCAGCAGCGTGTCCTCTGTCCAGGACGACCAGCTCCTCGGCACGTTCACACTGCCTCAGGAGCTCCTGCGTGGCATCAAGGACACGGTCGCCCGTGAGGCTGCCAGGCAGGGCACGCCGCCTCCCAAATGCTCGTCGCTGCTCGCCACCTTCAGTTTCATGTGGTCCTGCTACTGCCGAGCCAAACAGGAACATAACCAAACTAATAAAACAACCTATTTTCTTTTCTCCGTTGATCACCGGGCCCGGCTGAAGCCGCCTGTCCCCGACAGGTACCTGGGCAACTGCCTAGGTCCGGCCATTGCCGCTGCGCGCCATGACGAGCTTGCGACTCCCGGCACGGAGGGCCTCTTTGCGGCTTTCATGGCGATCGCTAAAGCTCTCCAAGAAGAGGTGGGCGAGGGTTCACAAGACAGGTGGGATAGGTGTGTTGAGCGGGTGAAGGAGGCGGCGAAGGTTGGCATATTCTCTGTGGGCGGTTCACCAAGGTTCCGCGTGTACGGCATCAATTTCGGGTTTGGGCCACCGACGAAGGTGGAGATGGTGTCAGTGGCAAAGACCGGCGCGATGTCAATGGCGGAGGCGCGTGACGGGCATGGCGGCATCGAGGTAGGGATCTCACTGCCAGCGAGTGGGATGGAGCATTTTCAACGGTGTTTTGCCGATGCCATGCATGTCATCGACATGCAAGAACGGGTGTATAGTTGATGAGGAAGTCCATGTCCTACTCCGGCACCTGGAGGGGAATATACCACGAGTAATGCTACACATACATAGGTTTATAGGGGGTTTACAGGCAGGTGGATTTTGATTGGAGCTTAAGGGGATAAGGGGATCCACCACCATGAAAATCAGGGGGGGAGAGGTTAGTTAGAAAGAAAGAATCCTAGTCAGCGTGTAACTGTGTGTAACTCTTTGTACGTTTAGCATTATTGATATACCACCATCTTCGCCAATAATTCATCCTTTACACCTACAATTTCGTAGTAGTAACTGTATATCGTTATCTTTCTTTGTATTTAGTTTTATCGTGTTGTAAGAAATAAAAGTATGATTACATAATTTTTAAAGTGTTGCCCCTAATATATAAAAAAAGAAGCCAAAAAATGCCTAAAAAATGAGAGAAAAAGAGGGAGGTGGCAGCATTACTATCCTTTACCACAATTGTGCTTCAAAATAGCATCATGTTTTTCATATAGAGAGTCTTTATGTTTGTCACTTTCATATACTAGTGGGAATCAATATAGAACCTATCTTGCATATTTCATTCACGGGTTCCTCAAATCCACGAGTTCTTCACGAGCAAGTATATATGTTAGATGCATACCCAAGTTTCAATAGAGATGTTTCATACACTGATAACTCTAGTGCATCAAAAGTTGCATGACAATCCTTACTCCTTCCATCGATATCGATTGAAAGGTGTCTCCATGCATGGCCTAACGATCCGCCGAGTTGATGCAAGACTATCCTTATTTTTGTCATCCCTTATCAACTCCTACCACCATTCTATTTTACCTAAAGTGCTGAATGTCCAGGGCTCATGCTCAAGGCTCATGCTCAGGTATTGAGTGAATTTTAAAAAGCTGAAGCGTGTGAAAAAATACAAGTCAAGTGCTTGGTTAGGCACTATGGTGATTATGATTTCTGCTTTATATTAGGAAGACAGAGTTACGCCATTGCTTACATGATTAAATGAGTAGGACTAACATTCTTTAATGTTGTTATTTTGAAAGGCAATAATTATTTGTTCGTATTCATCTATATTATCGTTTCAATATTTACTAAGGCATCGTTTCTCAACATTTATACCTAAAAAATTACATGATACACATGTTAGGTAGCATTCAACATTGAAAATTCAGTTTTTATCATTCACCTACACGAGGACGAGCAGGAATTAAGCTTGGGTATACTGATACGTCTTTAACATATCTATAATTTTTCATTGTTTCATGCTATTATTTTATCGATCCTGTATACTTTATACACAATTTTATATCATTTTTGGGAACTAACCTATTAACCCAGTGTCCAGTGCCAGTTGTTGTTTTCTGCTTGTTTTTTATTTTTCAAAAAATCTGTACCAAACAGAGTCCAAACGCGATGAGATTTTTTGACGACTTTTTCTGGACCAAAAGAAGACCTGGAAGCTTTGGAGGGAGACCCGATGCTGCACGGGGAAGTGACAAGGACAGGGGGCGCGCCCTGGAGAGTTGGGCACGCCCTCCCCCCTTGTGACTCCCTCGTGGGTCCAACTTAATGCCTTGTTGGACTATAAATTCACATATATTCCAAAACCCTAGAGGAGCAGCCAAAACAGTTTTTCCACCGATGCAAGTCTCTGTTCGTCTGCGATCCCATCTAGAGGCGTTTTCCGGTACTCTGCCGGAGGGGGAATCCATCACGGTGGCCATCTTCATCAACCTCGCTACATCCCACATCATGCATGAGTAGTTCCTACAGGACCTATGGGTCCATAGATGTAGCTAGATGACTTTCTTTGCCTGTCTCACGTTTGATCTTCAATACAATGATCTCTTTGGAGACCTATTCAATGGAATCTTTGCGGTGTGTTTGTTGGGATCCGATGAATTGTGAGTTTATGCTCAGATTATTCACTGAAAGTAATTGATACAATCTGAGATTTATTACGTATGATAGCTATGTATGCTTTCCGATCTATATGTTTGCGTTGGCCAAGTAGATGAGTAGATCTTCAGAGGGAGTGATGCTTAGTAGTAGGTTCAATCTTGCGGTGTCCTCACTTTGTGACAAGAAATGTAGCGAGACACGTATTTGTATTGTTGCTACTAAGGATAAAACGACGGGGTTTGAACATATTATTTGGTCTTACTTTGTCTACATTATGTCATATTGCTTAAAGCATTACTCTGTTTGTCATAAACTTAATACCATAGATGCATGCTGGATAGCGACCGATTGGCGGAATAATAGTAGTAGGCGTCAGTAAGTTTATTATATACTTATCACGGACGTAATGCCTATGTATTGATTATGCCATGAATAACGACATAATTACTTGCATTTCTATCAATTTCCCAACAGTAATTTGTGCACCCACCACTACTATGCTCAAGGGGACGGACGGAGAAGGAGAGGAGAGGGAGGAGGAGAGGAGGAGAGGAGAGGAGGAGAGGTGTGTAGATATTAGTTCTTCTTAACCACCCACATCTGAAGGGATGATTTCGAAGCAATGAGTTAAGAGCACCATTAGAGAATTTAGGAATTGAAGCCCTAGCACTATGCTTCACAGGAGGGTTAGAGTAATCAAATGAATATGGTGAGAAATACTATGATCTATTAACTGTAACACCCATGTAATTACGCTACAGTGATCTTTGACTAATGATGCCATGTCACCTTATTTTGCTAAACTTAATTGCCCGTTAATTGAAATCCTAGTCAAATTCAAATTCCAATAGCAAGTCAAATTATTTGTTCTGCAAACAGTAAAACAAAAGTGTTCATAATTTTGCATATAATCCATAAGTAATTGTTAAAGGAAAACAACATCACCTAAATTGCCAAAATGGCCCTACTAATCTTTTTAGTAGAACAACAACAAGTAACTTGATCATTTCAAATTCTAAAAATGTTCAAACCTTTCCAAATGGCCTGACACTTTTGTCCAGCTCGGGTATGTTACAAAGTATTTTTGTGCAAAGTTTCACCCACAAAAAAATCATTTGCTATTTATAATAATGCAAAGCATACTGAAATAGAAAGGAAAAATAGAAAAAGAAAAAGAGTTGAGGCCATTTTGCACTTGGGCCTCCAATAATCCTAGACGTACAAAGCTTTACGGGGTTGTTACGGGCAAGATAGCTTGTGATTTGTAAATAATCTCTCGTCCCCCTAATTTTCAGGTGGGGGGCCATCACCAACTAATAGTATGCCTCCAAATCACCACCTCCGTAATCTTCTGTAAAAAATGCCCGTATGTAGCATTACTGCTTGGGCCTCAAGTGCACAGTGCAGGCCCAGCCCACCCGGAGGTCTTTTCCCTCCCATGCTCATCCAGGGTGCGGTGGACGCTGGTGCGTCATCCATGGCGTGAATGCCTTGCGTGGCAGCCAGCCTGCGGCCTCCCCATCTTCTCCCCGATGCCTACAAGGTCGCTGTCGACCCGCTGGACGCGAACCCTTGCCCACTTTCCCCGCCTTTGAGCCGCCTTCTTCTTCCCTGCGCAAGGCCGAGCCCCCCGTCGCCATGACCTCCGTTGTCCATGAAACCACCGTCGTTACTGCGGGCTTAGACCGTGACCGTCTGCTCTGTCGTCCTTCGTTGCATCGACTACGGCCACGAGCTCGAGCCGGTGACCACCACAACACCAGATCCGCGTCGTCTTCTACCTCCGGTTGCCATCGGCGTTCTCCGTTGAATTCGTCGCCTCCGAGCCTCCCCTGAGCTCGCTTTGCACCCCTACAAGCTCGCGGTTAGTTCCCCGTCCATTCCCCTCTCTTTGTGCCGTCGCTCGTGTCCCCTAGCTGCTGGTTCCATCGGGGCCGTAGCTTGCCGGCGTCGCTCGCATCGCCGCCGCAGCAACATGCTCCTTGGATCCCCAGGAAGCCAACACCACCGCCCGCTTGTTTTGTCGTGCCCCACATAGCCGGATGGATCTTCGCCCGACACGACCGCTGCTTCGGCTTGCCGCCACCGTCACAATATTCCACCTCTGGCCACCCCGCCTCCCTCATTTGTCGCAGCAACGTGCCCGCGTTCGAACGCGCCCTTGCATGCATCACATGGGCGCCCATAGCACTTTTCCGGCGAGATCCCGAGCCCCTCCGCCGTGTTTTTGGCCACCGGAGCTCCACCACCGGCGCGCCAGTACTTCCGAGTTACCGACAGGTGGAACCCGCGGGATTAGTCACTAACCCTGGCCCTAAACACCACTAACATGGGGGCCCCACTACAGATAATTATGTTAGTTTAAATTAAACACGTTAATTAGTGCGGTCACTCACGTGTAGGCCCCACATTGCTAATTAAATTTTAGATTAACTAAACCCCCCTGTTAATAGCCCTATCACTGACTAATGGGTCCCACTGGACCTAGTTGACCGGTCAACCTGCTGACTGGGCCGGCCCTAGTTAATGACAGGTGGGCTCCGGTTGACCCCGTTGACCAGTCAACAGGTGAACTGTTGACCTACTGACTCAGCCACCGGGCCCCAATGTCAGCCACACAACCACATTGCTGTGTACACTTCTGTGTGCACATAACATTTCTGATATTAATTTTGAATTCATAATATTTCAAAAAATTCAAAAAATCATTTAAACTTTGGAAATTCATATAAAATAAACTGTAAGTCAGATGAAAATAATTTATACATGAAAGTTTATAAGAAAAATATAACGAATCCGAAAATAGCATCCACATACCCATCACACCCCTCTAGAATAATGGACATGGGCATCAGGATCATCTGACCGAATAATACCTGGAGCCGGAAAAATATTACCTGATATTTTCCCTCTTCTTTTAAAATGCTTAGTGATGCATTAGAGCATATCATCAACACATATTGACATGACATGTGTTTGTGTTGCATTTGTATGCCCGTTATTTATTTGTTTCCCCCCTGTCCTCTATTCTTCTGGTAGACCCCGAGATTGCCACTACCGCCGAGTATGACTACGTCGACGACGACCCGTCCTTCTCAGCAGAGCTTCCAGGCAAGCAAACCCCCCTTGATCATTCTTATATCGCCTATTCCTTCTCTCTACTTCTTGCATTACAGTAGTGTTACTATTACTGCTCTATTGGTAGATCCTATACTCCTACATAGCCTGTCTTTTCTACTACTGTTGATACCATTCGTGTTCTCCTATATAATTAGTATAGATATGCTAGTGTCTCATCTATAACCCTACACTCTTGTCCGTTTGCCATGCTATATTTATTGGGTCGTGATCCCTTCGGGTGGTTATCATGGATATACTATATATTTACTACAATACTTATGATACTGTTCAGAATGGGGGTTGAAAGGACATTTTCCTGATGGCCTCCGAATGATTCATTGTGGCGTGATAACCCACAAGTGTAGGGGATCGTTTGTAGCCTTTTTCGATAAGTAAGAGTGTCGAACCCAACGAGGAGCTAAAGATAGAACAAATATTCCCTCAAGTTCTATCGGCCACCGATACAACTCTACGCACGCTAATGCTTGTTTTACCTACAACAAGTATGAAACTACTTTGTAGGTGATAGTATAGTTTGCACGAATAAAACTAGAAGTGCTTTGCGGGAAATAAAACTACGAGTAAAAAGCAAGATAATAAAAGTTAGTTGTTTAGTAGAAAGCTTTTGTCAAACAAGAAGGTTATTTGTCCCTAGGCAATTGATAACTAGACCGGTAATCATTCTTGCAATTTTATATGAGGGAGAGGCATGAGCTAACATACTTTCCGTACTTGGATCATATGCACTTATGATTGGAACTCTAGCAAGCATCCGCAACTACCAAATATCATTAAGGTAAAACCCAACCATAGCATTAAGTATCAAGTCCTCTTTACTCCCATATGCAACAACCCACCTACTCGGGTCTGTGTATTCTGTCACTCACGCCACCCACCATAGGCAAATCATGAACACATTGCAACACCCAACAACGAGGATCCCTCACGTTTGCGTGAGACGGAGGGCACCGTAGGACATCACCATAATAAAATATACACTCATACCAACCACGATCATCAATTAGCCCATAGGACAAAACGGATCTACTCAAACATCATAGGATAGCGAAATATCATTGGGAAATAATATATGGAGATGAGCACCATGTTTAAGTAGAGATTACAGCGGGGAAAAGAGGTGTACACCGCTGAATAGAGGGGGAGAGAGTTGGTGTTGACGGCGGCGAAGTTGTTGGAGTAGATCGTCGTCACGATGATTGCCCCGGCGGCGTTCCGGCGCCACCGGGAGAGAGGGGGAGAGAGCCCCCCTCCTTCTTCTTCTTCCTTGGCCTCCCCCTAGATGGGAGGAGAGTTCCCCCTCTGGTCCATGGTCGCCATGGCGGCGGAGGGGCAGGAGCCCCTCCTAGATTGGATCTCCCTCTCTGTTCTCTTCTGTTTCTCGTTCCTATTTTCTGGCCGAAAACCGTTTGTTATATTGCTGAAGATCCGTAACTCCGATCGGGCTGACATTTTGAGGGGATTTTTATCCAAAAATTAGCTTCCTTGCGCCCGAAGGAGAGATCCAACCGACTTACGAGCTGGGCACACCCCACCAGGGTGCGCTTGGGCCCTGGTGTCTCGTGGGGGCTGTGGGCCTCCGTTTGCGTTGATTCCACTTCTAAAAATTCACAAATATTCCAAAAAAAATCTCCATAAATTTTTATCGCCTTTGGACTTCGTTTGATATGGATATTCTGCGAAACAAAAAATATGCAACAAACAGGAACTGGCACTGGGCACTTGATCAATAGGTTAGTCCAATAAATCATATAAAATGTTGCCAAAAATATGTGAAAGTTGTATAATAATGGCATGAAACAATAAAAAATTATAGATACGACGGAGACTTATCATGGCGGAACGATAGGGCAGGCGGAGACCACCTAGGAGAGTGGTGGGCCTGAGCCCTCGTCGGTGTCCGCTGTTACTTCATGTTAACATGCTTAACGAGATCTGGGTATTGAATCTGAGACTGCCACTGGCATATACGCACTAACCGCTGCGCGAGATAATTGTTATGGCGCCCTCGGCATCATCATTTCCTACCAAAAGCTCTGCCAGATGTCACAGTTGAGTGGCACACGCCTGGGTGAGCTAGTTATGCCTACTGAGTATACAGAGGTGGGCTTGGTCCCGGCCGCCACGCAACATGAAGGAGTGCTTAGGGTGATTGGCCCATGACCCCTTCACACTTAGGATTTAGACCGATGTATTGACCTCTCTAGAGAGCCTAGATAGGACTTTGGCGTGTCGATCATCCGAGGCCAGGCATTACCCAGAAAAGTGTGTCCGGCCAGAGGTAATCGAGCGTATCGGGAAATGTGGTGCACCCCTACAGGGAAGTTAAACTATTCGGATAGTTGCGTCCACGGTAACGAACGGCTTGGAGATGTACCCTAATCTTATACTACTTGTACCAGATACTCGATAAAATACACCAAGATGACAGTCACATACCCCCGGAGATCGCTTTCTCGTAGGGAGTCGATGAAAGGATCTCTGGGCAGGTTATTGCTATATTTATGTGCAAGATGATACCATATACGGTCCTCTCTTCTACTACTAAAAGACATAGTCTTCGGTAGGATGAGCTTCTCCCCCTTATTTTGGCATTTTTGCGGTTTAGTCCACATATACTACCCCATTCCTTTGATACAGATGCATATTTAGTACAGTTCTGATGTAAGTCTTGCAAGTACTTTGGATGAGTACTCACTGTTGCCTTGCTACTCTTTTCGCTTCGACTCGGTTGCTGCAACAGATGGTAGCGCTGAGGATGCAGGTCCTATCCGAGGAGGCTACTATGTGGAGAATGTTTGACCAGGAGTAGTCCGGAGGTCCTAGGTAGGAGGCCTTGCCTTTCGATCTAGTTGTTATTGTTATGCTCAACCTTCTTAAGGCAAACAATTGTCTAACTATGTCTGTACTCAGATAATATTTTCTTTCATGACTTATGCATTATGGTTCCTCGTGGCCCTGGATTGTAATATAAAGATTTATGTTTATATTTGTGTCATAGAGTTGTGTTGTGATACTAACGTGAGTCATCGTTCGTGATCGTGCATGATGCGTGTATGATTAGTGCACGATTATAAATGGGCGTCACAAGTTGGTATCAGAGCCGACTACCTGTAGGAACCCCTTCCCAAACTCCTTGGTCGAAGTTGAGTCTAGTCTTAAAAAACTATTTTCTAAACTACCAACTGTGTTGTGTGGCTTACGGGACCACATCACCTATGGATGGGATTAGGATCCTTTATTCCTCTTATTTACTCTGGGATTCTGATCTCTCTTCTCTTCGGGTGATAAATTTACTAGCACTAACTCTAGGTTCACGTAATGATTTTGTTCCAGAGCCCTGACTACTTTCAGTTACCCCTTTGTTTTGCTATACCTTCAGCTTCTGAAGTTTGAATCCTTTGAAACCTCTTTGCTTTCAGATGATCCTACGAGACAGGTCGTGCACCACACGATCACTGCTGGAGCCTTAGGCTCACCTGCTGTGCTAGTTGAGCTCTTGACCTACTTGGGTTATCGCTGGCATCGTCAGTACACCGTGTACGAGCAGTACCAGGACTTTAACTAGGAGCAGTACCTTGCCATCATCCGCATCTATTCTCTAGAGCAGGACTCCCCCTCTGTGTTGTACATCGCTCATGGTGTTGGAGTGACCATTGATATGCCAATCCACGATGCTTCTTTATGCTTCTCTGACACGTCTTCGTGGAGAGTATCAGGACTTGGATAATTCCCCTTCAGACACATTGCGGTTGCATCCAGTGAGGGTGAAGAGGGGTACTACATTGGTGCATACAACACCCTCACCCGTGAGCCTTTCTACCATATCATGTCTTGGTCCAGCATGCTGATAGTCTTGATCGAGCTAACCGAGCTCTTTGCTATGAGCTGTATGCCACCCGTGTGTGCCTCTACGATGCTCTGATGCACCTGCTTCCTTGTGTCATATTTGGGCAACTTCCTTGTTTGGTGCTCTACTCTGCTAGTACTGTGATGTCCCGTAGTGTCGATTGGCCTGAGGTTGGAGGCTACACTCCCGCTCGTGGTGCTCTTCTGCCACTAGAGCGTCAGATTCCACATCAGAGTATCCATGGACTTCAGGATCCTTCCGTTGAGGATTTCCCGACGCAACACCAACAGTTGCTCGGATTCACCCATTTTTGTAGTTTCCTTTGGGACTGATGTAGCCTTACCTATGTGTAGTAAATACATTTGTTGCATGCGTGCGTGCCACTTGCGATGTCACTAATCCATGTACTAAACTCTAAGTATGACCCCTTTTGTAAGACATGATTACTACTAAGTATTCAATCGCATTCCCTGTACTTTTGTTGTTCTTACTTTCCTGCCATTACTATTTTTAACCTGTCCATGTTATTCTATTCTGAATGGCTGGGAGAGGCAATCGTACCCATGGTCATGGTCGTGGTGATGGTGATGACAATCCACCACCTCCAACATATGTTGCCCCCATGACGACGAAGTGTGAGTTGAACCGTCAGTTCATTGCTGGGATCATGGACCAGTTCCTAAACTGCAATAATCAACAACAGCCTGGTCCGTTCACCCTACAAGACTTTGTGCGTCTCAAACCAGCTATCTACTGCAGCTCAACGAACCCACTTGATGCTGATGACTGGCTTTGCGACATCACCTTTGAGTTGGATTCTCTTGGTGTTGCCTCATCCAGCTACGTCACCTTTGATGCATACCATCTGAAGGGTCCAGCTGCACAATGGTGGGACAGCCACAGGCATATGCTGTCTATTGGTACCGTCATCACCTGAGTTGATTTCTAGACTGCCTTCCGTGCATGTCACATGCCCCAAGGACTGATAGAAAGGGATAAGAAGAAATTGCGCAACCCCGTTCAGGGCAGGATGACAGTTGATGCATATTAGCGGGAGTTTCTCAACTTGGCCCGTTATGCCGAAGACGATTGAGGGAGTCCGGGACTAAGGGGTCCTCGGGCAGTCGGCTTATCTCTCATGGGTCGACTTGTTGGGCTGCTCTGTCGAAGGCCGAACTATGAATGATCTGTGTCCAGGAAGGAAAGCTCCGAAGAATGGCGTGGCTTCCAAGTCCCGAAGATAGAATCTGTGTATCTGTTCTTTATGGAAGGCCGGTTGTATGTAACCCTAGGGACCCCCTGTATCTATATAAACCGGGGGGTCCTCATTCGTAGAGGACAGGTGAACTCATCTAGGGTTTAGCTTAGACGATCTCGAGGTAGATCAACTCTGTAATCTCCATACACATCAATACAATCAAGCAGGACGTAGGGTTTTACCTCCTCACGAGGGCCCGAACCTGGGTAAACACTGTCTCCTTCGTCCCCTATTACCCATCGATCTAAGGTCCACAGCTCGGGACCCCCTACTCGGGATCCGCCGGTTTTGGCACCGACATTGGTGCTTTCATTGAGAGTTCCGCTGTGAGATCGCCAGAAAGATCGATGGCGCATTTGATGATCGGTGATTGAATCTGTAGCGGGGACATCTTCGTCCCCGGACAGGTCTTCACCTTCGGCAGCATCACGCTGCAAGCTGATCTGACTGGCCACTTGGGCCAAATCGGAAGCTCTTCGGCTGACCAAGGAATCGGGTCCAAGAATCTGGAATTCTTCGCCGATCTGATCTCCACCGGGCCCTTGGTCTCATCCGATGAGTCCAGTAGGTCCGAAGCCTTAACTTCGGGTCCCCCGCTCGTCCTCTCCACCGTCGGAGAGCCCCACTGGTGTTCGGATCCGTCCTTGGCGCCCGAACACCCCAATCCGTCCCTCGCCAGATACTCGTCCTTCGAAGACACCCCGAAGATCACCTTGGAAAACCTTCGGGAGATAAACCCGCGCAGCCTCTTGATGATAAATGAGGCGCTCGACCGGATCCAGTCGTTGAAGATCGCGGATGACCCAATCCCAACTCCTGTTCGGATCGGTCAGAGGCCGGAACAGGAAGAATTTCACTGCCCACACACCACCCACTTGGTAGAAACTGTCGAAGACTTAACCGACATGCTAGATTACGCTTCTGATGGGATGGAAGACACGTACGACGAGGTCGACCCCCCGACCCCTATCAGTACAGGACGATGGACGGCCACCGCCTCCTACGATGTCTACATGGTGGATACCCCCGCCTACAAAGACGCCACCATGCCCGAGTAGAACGGCGACAGATCGGAGGAGCCGTCAAAACGCTGAAGACGGCGCAAGCAGTCCAAGGCGAACAAAAGAAGGAGAGCCATCACGGGCATCGGAGAAAATGATACCCCGGCAGACCCCGCGGAGCTCAGCGCCCTAGAGCAACCACAGGATAACCTCGAGAAGCCCTGTGACCCCGAGGACCCCGACGATTCCGAGGATGATAACTATCTCCCACCTGTCAACGAGGACGATAGCCTCGACGACGGAGATTTCGACATCCCCGAGGATCCGCAAGATCAAGAACGCTTCAAGCGACGGCTTATGGCCACCGCCCGGAGCCTGAAGGCAAAACAGAGACAGCTTCAAGCTGATCAGGACACCCTCAATGACCGATGGACGTAGGTCCTGGCCGCAGAGGAAGGGTATGACACCAAGCGGCCGGATCAACAAAAAAGTTATCCACGCCGGCGCCTGCTCCCTCAATTCGATGATGAGGCCCTTGAGCCCACATACACCTAGCACGACCAACCAGATCGCCCCCCTCGCGGACGGAACAGAGCGGCTGGCGAACCTGAACACATACCCGCGTTCCCTCGAGGAAGAGGAAAGTATCCACTGTGGCATAGTGATCGGAACAACTTACGTTAAGATCTGAACTATAAAGCAGGTCACCCTAGGCCCATTTACGGTTCCAGAGAATACTCCCCCAATAGACGGGATGGAGACCGACCTTGGTTCAACCACCACAGCCGAGACCGGGAGCGACACCGGGCACCAGAAGCCGAATTTCGGCACAATGTGGCCCGGGTCAGAGGCGCCGCCCACCCACTGTGCCTCACAGACGAGGTCATGCAGCATCAATTTCCCGAAGGGTTTAAAACCGTGAATATTAAATAGTACGACGGGACAACATACCCCGCCGTATGGATCGAAGATTTACTTCTCCACATACATATGGCCAGGGGGGACGACCTCCATGCCATTAAGTACCTACCGCTGAAGCTCAAAGGGCCGACTCGGCACTAGTTAAACAGCCTCCCCGAAAACTCCATTGGAAGCTGGGAAGAGCTTGAGGATGCCTTCCGGGCTAACTTCCAGGGCACCTATGTCCGGCCTCTAGACTCTTCCGACCTAAGCAACGTCGTCTAGAAGGAAGGCGAGTCGGCCAGACAGTTTTGGAATAGGTTCCTCACCAAGAAGAACCAGATTGTCGATTGTCCGGACACCGAGGCAATAGCCTCTTTTAGGCATAATATCCAGGACGAATGGCTGACTCGACAGCTCAGCCAGGACAGACCGAGGACAATGCTCGCCCTCACCGCACTCATGACCCGCTATTGCGCGGGCGAATACAACTGGCTAGCTCGTCGCGGCCACAACCCTGAAGACCCGGGCACCTCAGAAGCTCGGGATGGAAACGGCAAGCCGCGGCGCAACAAGAACAAACGTCGCCACAGCAACGGGGATGCAGAGGACACGGCCATAAATGCTGGATTCCGCAGCTCAAAGCCCGACCAACGAAGGAAACCCTTTAAAGGGAACAAGGATGGAGCTACCGCGCTGGATAAATTCATGGAGAGGCCCTACCAGATTCATGGCACCCCAGACATGCCCGCCACGCACACCAACCGTCAATGTTGGGTGTTTCGACAGGCCGGCAAAATAGCGGCTGAGGAGCAGGGCAAAGAACCACGTAGCAACGACGACGAGGAGCCCCGTGGCCCGAACAACGGGGGACAAAAACAATTCCCTCCAGAGGTAAAAACAGTGAAAATGATATATGTCACACATATATCGAAGAAGGAGAGGAAGCGAGCCCTTCGCGAGGTCTACACTGTAGAGCCTGTAGCCCCGAAATTCAACCCATGGTCGGTTTGCCCGATCACCTTCGACTGAAGAGACCACCCGACCAGTATCTATCACGGAGGTTCGGCTGCCCTCGTTTAGGATCCCATCATCGACGGGTATCACCTTACCAGAGTCCTTATGGATGGAGGAAGTAGTCTTAATCTGATATAGTCAGACACGGTGAAAAAGATGGGCATAGATCCGTCAAGGATCAAACCAAGTAACACCACCTTTAAAGGGGTGATCCTAGGCGTCGAAGCCCGCTGTTCCGGCACTGTCACGCTCGAGGTCGTGTTCAGTTCTCCCAACAATTGCCGCAGTGAAGACTTGATCTTCCACATTGTACCATTCCGCAGCGGCTACCACGCGTTGCTCGGCTGCACAACGCTCGCCCGCTTCAACGCAGTTCCTCACTACGCCTATCTGAAGCTCAAGATGCCCGGACCCAAGGGGGTCATTACCATCAGCGGCAATACAGAGCGCTCTCTCCGTACTGAAGAACACACCGTGGCCCTAGCGGCCGAATGCCAATACGACAACGAAGCCCCAAGGTCCTAGCCTGCCATCGAGAAGCGACAGGCGGGCAAGCGAGCTCGAGCCCAGCCGGACCTGCCGGCGCCATCTTCGGCTCAACACAAATAGGGACACGCTCCCCACAGCACGGCCCAATTACCCAGCAGGTATGTCCCTCGGAGACACAATTTCGCTCTTAAAGTACCATGGGCAGCTGTGGGGATCTGATCCCGAGGACTATATGTCCGGCTCGACCGAACTAAAGTCCAACCGCTCCTCCGGGAAGAGGCGTAACACCGTCTAGGATCTACCAAGTGTCAAGCTTACATTCTACGGAGGCTGCTCACGCGAGCCCCCCCCCCCCCTCAAGGTCCGTTCGTCAAAACAGCAACCACCATTAAGAGGTTCCGCAACTCCCCGCTCAAGGGCACAAGAGTAAGCGCGCTGCTGGGCACATGGAGGAAGTCAAGCCACCTCTCAAAGGCCCCGAACAAAACCGCTATGCTGTAAAAGATTGCTTTTCCTTTTTTCAATAAAGAATTACCTATAATAGCCGCCTCAGCATTATAAATCAATAGATTGTCACATATGCCCTGATTTTCAGTATTTCTATCACACAACTTGCCTTGCGCAAACCCGCACCATAGAGAAAAATTGTCCAGTTACAGGATAGGTGCGATCCGCTGATAGACCGGGGGTTCGGGTATAGTTAAACACCGTAAGCATCATCCCGCCACTATGTCTTACACATTCTGCGTCTCGGATATAGCACTATATGCATCGGTTCTAAATTATGTCTTGGGTCAATAGTTGGGTTGCCCCGCTCCTGTGCTTGGCCCTTTACGTTCCGCCAGTTCGGCTAAAGGGGCAAAAGGGAGAATCACTGCGATTGTATTCCTAGCTAGCCTGGCGAACACCTCAGTGGAGAAAGCCAAAAATTGACTGTCATAATGGGCGAGAACCGGTCTGCGATCCGAGCTTAAGTGTCAAACTTATAATCGATAGAGATCATTCCGTGTCATACGAGGGGTTTGTACCTTTTCCAAACCATGTGGTACTAGTCTCATACTTTGGTCGAACTGACTATCACAAACACTGGGGGCTCGTCACCAGCCCGTGCATTCGAGCTCCTAAGGCTAAGTGAAAGCAATAAAGCAACATAGTCCGATTGCCTCGTTTCACTCACTACCGCCTACGGGCGCCGATATATCGACCGAAGACCCAGTGCGGAGATCGAAACACTCCTCGTCGCATCTACATGGGGGCTGAAGCCGACGACTGGCAACTTTCAGATTAAAACGGCCACGCAGGAGTCAAAATAATACATAACAAAATACATTCATGATGCATAAATTGTCTTTAGGGCATGAGATAACACCATTACTCATACATTACATTCTTCGAGCACTGGGTCTCTATAGACCGAGCACCCTCTAATGCAGCACGGAAGTATAGTTTGGGGCTCCTATGCTCCTTCCCAGAAGGCGGGAGCGCGGTGGCCATCTTAATCGGCTTCACCCCTGGCCAATGCATCATGGTCCGAGCAAATGCCATCCACGCTCCCTCGATGCAAACCGAATGCTTCTGGGCCTCAATCCGCGGCACGACATCGCGAAGCATCCGGAGCAGGGCAAAATAGGTGCTCGGTAGTGGCTCGGCGGGCCACAACTGAATGCAGAGGTCCTTCAGGGCCGACTCTGCCATCCTGTGCAGCTCCATCAACTGCTTCATCTAGAAGCTGAGGGGGGATGTGCCTCAGGAGTTTCAAACTGAGCCCAAAACAGTCTCTGCTCCACATCCCCATCCCGGACCGCGTAGTGCTTCGCCGCATCCGCAACACTCTTTGGGAGGTCTGTAAAGGCGCCTGGGGAACGCCATAGCCGTGTAAGAAGTGCGGACCTATTTCCACCAAAGGCACATTGAAGTAAGTACGGCTTACCGTCCGCGATAAGCCTAACTTGGCGAAGTTCTTCCTCGAAGAACCGCCTATCCACGCGCTCCGATTTGAGGGTGGAGGATAGCATCGCCAGTTCGGCCGCCTGTTCCTTAGACTTTTGCTCAGGGCCTCGCCCTTAGCGCTTGCATCCTGGAGCTCTTGTTGCACCTCAGCCACTCGGGCCTCATGTCTGCCTATCTCAACTCTTATAGAGCTTAGCTCGGCGGCTGCCTTCTGATCGGCGGCCTCCTGCTGGGCCCTCCTGAGCTCGGCCTTGAGGTTTTCCACCTCTGCATTTGAGGCTGCAGACATAAAGGGAAGCAAAATCAGGACTCAAAAAGTCGGGGTAATCCTCATTAAACACGAAAAACAACAAACTTAGCAAATACGGTTAAAACCAACCTTGCACTTTGTCGAACCGTTTGTTCAGACGATCCAGCTCCTCATCGGAGCTCTGGAGCTTCCGGTTTAGCTCGGCCAGTTCAAGGGTGCTGGATGCCCTGGACGAGGCCGAGGCCTACAAAAAAAAATTCATATAAACAGGAGTTCGAGTTATTCGATGCCGAACTGTTCGCCTACGTTCCTAGTTTCTAGGACCCCCGGGCGAGTTTTTCAAACTCACCCGAGGCTCGGGGGCTACTATATCTATAAGGAATGCATAACCTTATACACAATATCCATCCTTATAAAAAGGAGCATGGCTCACCTTGAAGCCTGGTAGCAAACCATTGAAGGTCTCCTTCAGGCCGCTATCAACGGACTGGATGCTTTTTAAAACCGCACCCATAAGGGTGCGTTGGTCTTCGGTGATGGAGGAGTCAGACATAACCTACTCCATCATGGCCGGCCACCCGGCCGCGTCCTGCTCAGTTGGAGGCGGCACTGACGACGGCGCTCCTCCTCCCCCTCCTTGGGGAGGCAAAGCCGACGACGTAGGAGGCACTGAGGCCTCCGGGGTCTTCTGCGGGGGAAGCACGGTCGAATGGCGGCCCCCCTCATTACTTGCCAGTAGGATTTCGACCTCCTGGACTTCGTGAGCCAAGGAATGGTCCTCGGCTAACGTCTCCTGGCCTTCTGCGGCCGAGGTATGTGCCTCGGTCATCACCGTCTCGCCCCCAGCGTTCGGTGCAGGGGGGGGGTCCGGTGAGATACCACCTCTACGGCCTCGCCTGCGGCCAGAGGGGGTGTGGTGCGGGACGCCGTCTCGCTCTCTGCAAGCTCTGTCGGTGGAGACTCCCCATCTGAGACCTGTATGGGCGGGAGGTCTCGGGCCGGACTGTGACATGAAAACATTTAAACAGGTTAGTAATGCAAACTCTATGAGAATGTACCAGACGACATCCGAACTCAATACCTCTGGGCTGGGGGCTTGACCCTGGGGTTCCTTCGGGGAACCCTCTCGAAAGCACCGGAGTCCTCATCGGAATCCGAGCTGTCGTCCACCAGGACCACCTTGGTCTTGCAGGGCCTCTTCAGGGTGAGGGGAGGAAGATCCTCCTCTGTGTCCTCGGGCGCGGACCTCTTCCTTGTCAGGGGAGAGTCAATCTCTCCCCCATCTTCCGTGTCCTCATCCTTGTACGCGGAAGATGCCTGCTGTCTCTCCGGACTTAGTGTCCGAAGGACCCCTCGGGCCGAGGCATTCGCGAACCTCCTTCTTCTTCTGCTTCTCTTTCTTCTCTGGCGCCGCATACGGCACAACGACCAGCATCGCCGTCAGTAGAGGCGACCTGGGCTCTTCGGGCAAGGGGGACGGGCCGTGGATCTTCCCGGCTTTCTCCAGCCAGCCCTGCAAAGGCAGGCGAAAGAAAGGTGAATCTTGGCCGAGGGTTACAATTCGGCATACGACTGAGAAAGTCCTATCATACCTTCAAGGGTGGGTTATCGGCATCCAAGCCGACGTCTTCTTCTTTGGCCGGCCACTCCTCCCGGGGCTTGAAAAGTGCTTTCCATAACTTCTCGTGAGTTATGCGGAAGAACTTATGGACGGGTCCTCGGGCGTGTAGGCCCACATTGGGGTCTCCCGGCGCTGGCAGGGCAGGAGACGGTGGCGGAGCGTGACCTGTACCACGTTGGTCAGCGCGATGTTAGCTTTCACCATTTGAGTGATGCGCTTTTGCAGCGCCTTCACTTCGGAGACAGACCCCAAATCGAGGCCCTTCCTGATCCACGAGGTTAGCCTCGTGGGGGGTCCGGATCTAAACTCGGCGGGTGCCGACCAACCCTCTTCCCGTGGCTCGGTGATGTAGAACCACTCCTTCTCCCAAACCTTCACAGTGTCGATGAAGGTGCCGTCCGGCCACTAAACCCGCGGGAGCTTGCTAATCATAGCCCCGCCGCAGTCGGCGTGTTGGCCGCTAACCGTCTTCGGCTTCACATTGAAGACCTTGAGCCACAGGCCGAAGTGCGGCTGGACCCGCAGGAAGGCCTCGCAGACAGTGATGAACGCCGAGATGTGCATAAAGGAACTGGGAGGGAGGTCATGGAAGTCTAGCCTGTAAAAGAACATTAACCCCCTGACAAAGGGGTGGAGAGGAAAACCTAACCCCCGGATGAAATGAGGGATAAATACGACTCTCTCGCCTGGCCATGGAGTTGGCACCACTTGACCCTCTTCGGGAGGGCGGTGGACGATGTTGGGCGTGAGGTACCGGGCGGCCTTTAGCTCCCGGATGTCCTTGTCGGTGACGCTCGAGATCTCCCACTTGCCGTTTGCGCCCGATCCCACCATGGATTGAGCTCAGGAAGGGAGGCTTGGAAGGGAAGGAAAGAATGGATCTGGGCGCTCGAACCTGGGAGGCGAAATGGAATCGAGTCTGGGTGCGTGAGGAGGCCTTGGGAGGTCCTCTCCCTTTTATGGGGGACCGTAATACCAAGAGTCCTCTTTTACTGCCGCAGGCTGTGGCACTTCCCGAAGCAATCGTGCCATTAGGCGCGCGCGCGGTTGTCACACCCTGTGTTTTGCCTCATGACTAAGTTATCATGACTCAAAAATCACGGCCAATTGAAACTTTTGTGTGCTTGTGATGTTTGACTTGATTGCTGATTGTCTGATTGCTTGCTTGTGCTCTATATTCATAAAAACATCCTCCTGCCCTCAAGAACTCATTTCCTTGATCCAAACTCTTGTCCAATGATCATACCATGTGTATAGGACCTAAAACAATTTTTATCAAATATTATTTTGGCCAAAATACATTTATTTAATTTAGGTTTTCCAAAACCTCTAAATTGAGGTTTGTACTACAAGTCCTCTAATTGGGTGGATTGTTTTACCCCAAAGGATTTATTTGGAACCAACTATATATATATATCTCCCGAAAACCACAAAATATTATTTTTAAGGATTATTTTCTTATTTTATTTAAAGGCTTTTTCATAAGGCCAAAAATGGTCTTTTATAGGGAAAATTATTTTTATGCTACCAAAATATTTGAGAAAATTTAGAGAAACTCAGTGGACATATAATATCCATATATATGAGTTTCAAGACATGGTTATGTTCAAAATATTGCACAAAACCCTCCCAAACCATTTCAGCTTAAATCAAGCATTTGAAATATTTCTATAAGAAATATTCTCAATAAAATCCAGGAACATTTCAGCAAGTCACACATGCTATATGTGATGATCTTGCAAAGTTTCATCTCAATCCCAATTGTTTTGCTTCACCAAAATATTCCAAAACCCTCTCTGTCCAGATCCAAATTTGAGCAACTCTACATTGCCAACTGTCTCCTATTGTGCTCAAATTTTGTGGACATGTTCTAACACTCCAATAATGCATCCACACCAAGTGGTGTATCAAGGAGAACAGATCCACTTGTCCAAATCCCCCCAAACCCATTTCTGTAGATTTCAAGAATTGGGAATGTTTGCATTTTCAAGTTTCCCCATTTGGTCCCAAACTTTTTGGGCATGCTCTAATCCCCAAATTATGCCACCACACTAAGTGGTGAATCAAGGAGAATTGTTTTGCTTAGCTGGATCTAAGCAACTCCATTTCTGCCCATTTCTAGGGTTTGTAAACATTACATTGGCAACTTTCATCACCTAATCCCAAATTTGGTGGTCAAGCTCATTCTCACCTATCACTTGATCCTGTTAAATTTCATATCAAGCAGACTCTTTTAACCAGCTCAAAACCAGCACAAACACCTTCTGGCAGAAAACCAAAGTTGTTGTTTTCACCTCTTCCATTGATCTCCTTGGCCCCAACTTTTTACCTCAGCTCTCCCTAGTCACCTACCACCTCCAGTAAAGAGCCCATAGCCTCAGGTCACTGATTGGGGGGTGAAAACCCCATTTTTACCCCCTGGACAGCAGAAAACCATCTCTCTCTCCACTCCTCTCTCACCCTGATTGACCCCCAGAGCATCCAAGGCCACATAGACCTTGTTTATTTCCACCTAGACCCCCTAGACAGAGTGTCCACGGCCATGGCACTAGGGACATGCCATGGCATGCCAAAGAGGCACTCTGGAGCGCGCTACAGTGCGCTCCCGCACTGTAGCCGCCCCCCAATCGCTAGCCCCGACAGCCTCGGGCCACCCCATCATGTCCCCCGAGGCCACCTTGGCGTCCAAGACACTTCTCCCTGTCGGCCCCCTTCTCTCTCCCCCTCCTCTGGTGGCTCCTCACACACACGCCATGGCCGCACGGCTCGGCCAACCTGCAGCTCCACACGCGCGAGCTCCCCGCTCTCTCTCTTCTTTCCCCTAGTCATAGACCACACCCAGAAGCGCCGCAGACACGCCCAGACCTCCTCCCGTGGCCCCCTTGCCCCTCCAGCCAACCCCGGCAGCCACGACCACGGTGCACCGGCGCCTGGCTATAAAATGCCCCCCGGACCTCTCTCTCTCACCCTACTGACTCTTCATCCTCCCAATCGACTGCCTGCGCCATCCATTCCTCCTCAGAAGCTCGCCATGCTCAGGATCAAGCTCTGCCTTGCCGCCTCGAGTCGCCATCGATTCCTCGATACAGAGCGTCCCCGACCTCTCTTTCTTCTCCCCCGGCTACCTCGCGACCCCGTGAGCCTAACCCCTCCATCCATCTATCATATTGCAGTCGAGGGCGAGCTAATCATCTTCGGTTTCATCAGCCGCCACACGGTTCAGACGCCGTCGGCGATCCCGTCACCACCGGCGACCATCTCCGGTTCCACCCGACGGGCGACGCTCCCCTGAGCTCGCTGTGCCCTTACTTGGCCTCACTGTCGACCGCACCCCCGCCGGTGAGCCCCTGTGCTCCCTGTCGCGAGGTGAGGGATGACAGGTGGAGCCCACCTGTCAAACCCTCACCCTCCCCCTCTTGCTGCCAGGCCGGGCCCGCGGGCAGGTTTAAGTAGAAACCTGCCGCGCGTACCGCTTCGCCCTGTCCGGTTCTTTCTGGACCGACTCAGCTGCGACGGTTTCGGCCCGTTAAGAACAGTGTCATTTCTCCTTTTCTATTTATCAGAATCTTACAAAAAATCCACAAAACAAAATATTTACCCAAATGACATGATTCCAACCCCCAAAAGTTTCTAGAAATCCAAGCTATTTAATGGTGCAACTTCCACATTTTTCTGTCACTAGTTTTTGTACTGTTCAGATTTAAATTCAAATTTGAACCATTAAAGGTCACCTTGTAAATTCTCTATGGCATTCATTATAGCTCCAAATGGAGTGATTCAAGTTCCTAGGTGCATCTAAAATCATGTATTAGGATGTGAACATTTTCCCTTACACTTGTTCTGCTATGTCAATTATTGGACCATTTCTTCATATAAGATCCACTTTGCAAATCTCTAGAATATTCATACCTACTCCAAATCTAGTAAGACCAATTCCAAAAATCTTCTAAAATCATGCCCTACTTGTTAGGTTCATCCACTCATTTTTGTTAAAACATTTTTTGTGGACATCTTATAGGATCATCATTTCCCTCATTTCCACCATTCAAAGCTCCCCCTTGATCCACATCCAATAAAACCTCCTTGGTTATTTTTCTAATAGCCAGAGGTGTCCAGGAAAAATAAAACTCCTATTTATAGAGCACTTTTATTGTCTGCTTGCTGTGCTGCTTATTGCGGTTGTTTCCGGCGATAGTTGACGAAGTAGACGGAGTGCTCGGAGTTGGATCAGAAGCGTGAGAAGACCTTGAAGACTTTGCTGAGCCAGGCAAGCAGCCCTTTGACCATGACTATGAAACCTTTTATTGCATGGCATATAGCACATTATTTCTTGATGATGATCATGATGATGTGGTATCCCCTTCGGTGGGATGCCTCTGATACTTTCTTGTTGATACTTGAATCGTGCATGACCCTACCTCCTTATGAGGGTTGTGCGGGTAGGAGTAGATAGGATGCTTAGTAGATGCTACGCAAAGTGGGACGGGAATATGCATGGTGTTGGAAATACGAATGTTTTCGAAGGCTTTTCGAAAACCCCGTCAGGTGCCACTAATGACCAAGGGAGATGACTATGATCTAGGTAACCACTTGATAAAGAAGTGGTGTACCGGAGCAAGTGAGTGTGTGTGTTTTCAAAAACGGATTAGATTTAAGATTTGTCCACCGTTCCCAACCTTACATGTACAACCACGATACCCCTTACGGGACGGGGCTTTGTTGACTACCTTGGGGGGTACTAGCATAGAGCCCGCATTACTAGTGGCAGGAGTGACGTGGTGACTCTCGATATGGGGTCGTGCCGGTAAGGATGATCATGCGCTGTCTTCGCAGGCACCGGGCACACCGTTGGTCCCTGCATGGATGTTACTTGTGATGTACATCATGTGGGCTGGGTACCAATCGAGTGGACTCTTTGTTTAGTATCGTCAGGGGAAGACAATGTTCGGGTACTTACCTCGGGTATGGACAATACAACGAGTCGTGGCTTGACACGGAAGTTTCCCGAGTCTTGTGGGTAAAGTGTGCAACCTCTGCAGAGTGTAAAACTAATCGAATAGCCGTGTCCACGGTCAAGGATAGTTGGGTGGTGCTGCTTAAACTATGTCCTGGGTTTTCATAAACTTGGTGTGAGTGTGTGGTTAAACAAAGATGGAATACTCGAGACAAGTCGGATGACTTGCATGATGATTGAACATGAGATGTTCAGACCTTGATTATATTGATATCGGTAACCTGTTTGTGCGGATACTTGTATCCTCTTGATGCATGCTACTACTAGTTATCTTGATCATGTCATTGCACTCAAAATTAGCTTTCCGCAAAACTTACCTACTTAGTGCTATATCATGCATTGTTATTGCCTTGTTCCAAACATGGGTTGCTTGCGAGTACATTCAAAGTACTCATTGGCTTGCCACTGGTTATTTTATTGGCCACGCATGAAAGAACGGGATATGATGAAGAGTACCTTGGTGACGAACATGCGAGCTAGGACGCTTCCCAGTCAGAATGCCTGTAGGGTTAAGGCAGATGGCATGGGTTCACGCTATCATTGAAGATTTCCGCTGCAAGTTTATAAAGACTTGGCCATAAAGGCCATCTTTGAGTAAAACGGTACGTAATGGATGTAAGACTCTTGTTATTCAGTTTCTGTGTGTTCAGTGAGCATTGATCTCTGGGATCATTGTGCACGTACATTCGGTGATCACGACTTATGAGTCGGGGTCCCCATAGCGGTTACCCAGATCATTGCTCATATCCCATAAAATAGAGAACACGATCTCCATATTGATGAGACGTGCCAATAAAATGGCGGCCTCGAGTCGCGAATCAAGTTCCCATAACTGGCTCTTGTTGGTTTTTCGTCAGAGAAGCTGTCAAGCAGGGGTACTGTAAACACCCTGGCGTTTGGCCTTCAGGATAAACAAATCGTGCTTCGGAAGACAGAGCATCGTCGAAGGCCGAGTTAAGATCTGCCGAACAAATAAGGGACTCACCTTTCAAGCCAGATACCATGGACGCGTGAAGCGGCTGAAGACTACATTCCTCGGCGTTGAAGGCTAGTTCGGGGGCTACTGAGGGAGTCCGGGACTAAGGGGTCCTCGGGCCGTCGACTCATCTCTCATGGGCCGACTTGTTGGGCTGCTCTGTCGAAGGCCGAACTATGAATGATCCCGTGTCCAGGAAGGAAAGCTCCAGAGAATGGCGTGGCTTCCAAGTCCCGTAGATAGAATCTGTGTATCTGTTCTTTGTGCAAGGTCGGTTGTGTGTAACCCTAGGGACCCCCGGTGTCTATATAACCCGGGGGTTCCTCATTCGTAGAGGACAGGTGAACTCATCTAGGGTTTAGCTTAGACGATCTCGAGGTAGATCAATTCTGTAATCTCCATACACATCAATACAATCAAGCAGGACGTAGGGTTTTACCTCCTCACGAGGGCTCGAACCTGGGTAAACACTGTCTCCTTTGTCACCTATTACCCATCGATCTAAGGTCCACAGATCGGGACCCCCTACCCGGGATCCGCCGGTTTTGACACCGAGAACGATGTTTCCACTAATGCCCGCAAGCAGGAGAAGTTCCGTGATGGTTTGACCTAACCTGAAGCTTGCAATCTGCCTCCATGAGTTTGATGACTTCGCCACTCTTGTCCACAAGGCCATTCAGGCTGGGACTAGTCGTATTGAGCACCAGGAGACCATCAAGAGCACTCGTGACGTTGGCTCATCCTTGGGCCCGTCTTCTCAGAAATGCCGAGTGTGGATTCCCCACAATGTCTACTCGCAAGCTACACCAACACCGGGGCCTTCTTATGTTGGACCTTGTCTGCCTCCATCACCGCCAAGACAACGCAGAACTCAAGGTGGACAACCCAATACTATGGCTCCTCGTCCCAATGATGGACTATGCTTCAAGTGTGGTCAACTAGGTCACCATGCTAGAGACAGCCGTCTGAACTAGAATCAACTGGCACTTCCTTCCACTGGTCGTGGGAATGGTCGTGGCAACAACAATAATACTAGGGCGCTTGCATTCGGTCGTGGTCATGCCAACCATGTTGACGCTGAAGAATCTCAGGAGGAACCAAACATGATGATGGGTACCCTTCGTATTAATGTAGTACCAGCTTCTGTTCTTTTTGATTTAGGAGCATCACATTCATTTATATCCAAAACATTTGCACTCACACATGACATGACACTTGAAACATTGCATTCCCCATTAGTTGTTAGTACACCCGTATCCAAATGTCGTGCCACCGTGGTGACCCATAATGCTGCCATCGAAATTGAAGGTCTAGAATTCCTTGCCACGCTCATCGTCCTCAAGTCTTCCAACATACATGCCATCCTTGGTATAGATTGGCTGAAAGCTCACTGCGTCTTTATAGACTGTGCCACTAAAATAGTCCAACTCTTACACCCCTCCGACGAGATAGTGAGCTACTCAGGTCGAAAGGTAAAAAATGCCGAAGCCCAGATATATGCGATGAATGCCTTGAATGCATCACCATTGCTTAACATTGGGAACATTCCAGTTATTCGTGACTTCCAAGGTGTCTTTCGAGAAGAACTTCCAGGAATACCCCCTGCTCGAGCTGTCAAGTTCGTCATCGACATGAAACCAGGCACCGCTCCTATCGCTAAGGGCCCCTACAAAATGCCGACACATGAACTTCTCGAGCTTAAGTAGGAGATCGAAGAATCCCTTTGCAAAGGGTTCATTCGTTCCAGCTCTTCTGCATGGGGTTCCTCTTTGCTCTTTGTTAAGAAGAAGGACGGAACCAATCGCTTGGTTGTGGACTATCACCCTGTTAATCAGGGGACAATTCAGAACAAGTATCTCCTTCCTAGGATCAATGACTTGTACGACCAACATGCTGGATCATAGGTCTTCTCTAAAATCGATTTGTGGCTAGGATACCATCAGATCAGGGTGAGTGAAGAGGATATTCCGGAAACTGCATTCGTTACTCATTGTGGTTCATATGAGTACACCGTCATGTCCTTTGGCTTAACCAATGTGATGAGGATATGACCCCTGGGTATACAAAACTGGAGGAAACCCAACTCCGAAACATTTGGGGGCCGACTGGCGCTCGAGGCCGCCTGGCGAGGCGGCTGGCAACCCTCGCAGGCTGACCTCATTACTATTGACCGGCTGGGGTGCAGCCGGCCCGTCTAGCCGGCCACAACGACAGGCGGCGGGTCAGCGCCCGTCCCATCCACCCGTACCGGCGTACGGCGACAAGACAAGACCCCCATGACGGGGCGCGCATGGCTACAAGACTCGTTGACATGGCATGCGTGGCTACAAGATCCCCTGATGCGAGAAGGACGAGGCTATAGGACCGCGGGTACCGCTGACATTGACCAGGCGAACCAGCCCTATGCCTACCTACTTCATGACGATGGCACACGGCTGGCGGGCCCCGCGCTAGACAAGAGCCGGTAGCCGGCGGGACCCACGGCCGGCCTAAGAGGCTGGCAGCCGGGGCCCGTGCCCTGTTTTCCCCCTTATTGTAATAGACCGGTTGCTCTATAAAGCCAACCCCCTGCCCCCTGTGAGGGGGTAGACACTCAGTTCATCTTCACACACACACACCCTCTAGAGGCAGCGAGGCTGGTTGCCAGAGCACCACTCTGTCCCTCACAAACATCTCGAGGAGCACTCTGTACTGTGATCGCCTATAGTCACTCCGGCAGGACTTGGTGTCTTACCTCCGTCTGATGGCCCTGAACCTGGGTAAACCTGCGTCATGTGTTTCACGCCCTCACCCGTCTCCGGACGCTGGTGTCCGTCGGCCCCAACTCATGACTTAAGCTAACCCCTGGCATCTGTCGTAGAAATACCACGACACTTGGTGCCCATAGTGGGGCCGGCAGCGTCGCCGGCCGGAGTTACATTCTGGGCGAGACCCTTCACCGCCTCCGGCGTGCGCATCGCACACGACTTGGTCGTGTGTTACGACACACTCTAATGAGTCAACGACAACGCCCACCGCCTCGAGGACGCGGACTTCAATGAGGGCAGCTCCATCATCCCCTTCGGCGACCACCGCGTCTACGTCGCGGTCGTCCACAATGATTACCCCGCTGAGGTGCTCAGCTGCGATGAGCTGCCGCCGTCCGACGACAACAACCTCCCCGACAACGTAAAGGACCCCTGCACCCGTATGGAGGTAATGACCACCGCCTCTTTCGGCGGCGGTTCAACATGGCAGACCCCACTGCGCACGGCGGTCAACAGGCTGCGCGCGCCCATCCCACCCGCACCCGACCCGGCAGCCGCGACCGTGGAGCTAGATGGCCATCGCCAGTGCCTGCTCGCAGAGGCGGAGGCGCTGGAGGCCACACAACGTGAGTTCGAGGCCGCGCAATGCGAGTATACACTGGGGTAGCGACGTGCAATACAAACGGTATTTAACCCCTTTCTGCAACGCAGTTTTAAAGCGTCGCCTTGCATGTGTGGGCGATAGGTGGGTCCATCTAACACGACATGGGAAACCCATCGGCGATGGTGACCAACAAACGGAAACGATATGCAAAACATACTCGTGTGCGATGCAGGAACATATCTCACACACTATATTTTGGAAGTACGTGCGGGATTTGGCATCAATAACACACGTCTATCACGAGTCAAACATGTCTAATTGCTCATGAAAAACAAACGGTGTTTCCCTTGCAACCGTCTGCCATGCATGATGTCATCGGACACGTTTCCCCAAAAATTTCTGCATGGGATCGTCTTTGCATCGGGCAAGGTTTCCTGTTGGCTCACGTGTGAGATAAGGTGCTATCGCAAACGATTGAGTAGATCCTACGCACACGTATAAGTGCTGCAAATCGTTTGCGATTTCCTATGTATCACAAATGTTTCAGTTTATATCTCGTGTGCTTTTCCTGTAGATCACAGGCGGTTGCGCTATGAGTTACGTGCGCTTTTCCTGTAGATCACACGCGGTTGCGCTATGACTTGCGTGTGCTTTCCATTTTTGATCGCACATGCTTAGTTGCTTGAAGCATGTGCGCTAAAATGGCCAGCTTATTGTAAAATATCACATTTGAAGCACGCTGGGAATAGCAAATTCGCCACAATATGCAATCGACAAACAGTGTCCACATGAAGAACATTCATCATAATTCGGCACAATATGCAATTGAACGAATAGTGTCCATAGGAAGAACATTCATCATAATTCGCGACAATATGCAGTCGAGGAAATGCTAGCTAAATTCCACATATGTGAGACCGACATATGCAGTACATAATCATAGTGTATGAAATACGAAGACATGATCACATGGAAAACAATGCATCCATGCATATATGTTTAGCTGATAACACTATAAGAATGCGTACTTATTATTGGGGGATACGAATCCTGAAATCTGCGACGTCTTTAGAGGGCTTGATATAGTGTTTCTCAAAGAAGGTGTTGATAAATTTCCTAGCAGACATCAATTCATCTGCGGAGAGCGGTTCAGAGGTCATCGGTCTGAAGATTAACTGCGGGACTTTTAGATCAGAATGTGACATACGTGTTGGGTAGAAGATAGTAATTAAGAAACAGACTTACTGGCTAATTTATCAGCATTGGCACCACATTCAACATGTCTGTATAGGTTAATCATGTGTGAGCAAACGTAGTATCCACATGGGCTGGTCCCTTGTTGTTGCTGAGGACACTGCAATTTTTTGTACAGTATTAGTCATGTATTTGCCCTGTTAGGAACAACCTAACAAGTGTAAGTTGTTTTTTTTTCTTTGGAGAGAAACAGAAAGAGGTTTACTTAAAAACTTGAACATCTGACTCTGAAAATAACGGATTTTGTTGTCTTACCGGAGAAACGATCACGTGCTGCGGATGTAGTTGGGGGTCAAACCATCTACCTCCTAAAGTTATGGTCTTACACAATACACTGTGAATGAAGATGAATTTTCACATACCCAATTCTTGAACCAAATATGAACACAACATATTAACATCAAAGAATTCAATACCTATCCATGAAATCCTGAAGATGACTCAGACCCTGAGGCGCATTTGACTCTCTGAGAGAATCCACGTAGTAAACTGTGTTGCGTTTTGGAACAATGATGACCAAGATCTAGTGATCTCTACAGTTTAAAAAAACCTTGAACTTACGAACTATGTCGAAAACTGAAAGATGATGCGTGGTTGTATATTTAACTTACCCTTCATGATATGACCACATGAAGAGTTCTCGTATCTGTAAGTCCCACAAGATCGTGGCGACATGCGAGATGGAAGCCTCACGTGTGTCATTTCTACTTAACAAAATGCCGTTTGCTAAATCAGGATCTATGAAATGCACATGCACCCTTATCGATCTCTGCACCGCCAATCCCCTGAGAGGAATAAAATACAATTAGCTTTTTTTTCATTTACAGCCTTGTATGGAGAAGTTGATCAGAGTTTGTGAAGTACTTATAACATCAAGCATTTGACAAGAGTGGCAGCAAGCTTATCTAAGTTGAAGAAGAGATGAAAGTCCTTGAATTCCACATTGATGGTACCCTCACGGTGATTGAAATGGCAACGGTCGTAGTGCACTTGCAGAATGTTAGTATCTTCTCTTTCTGACATTTTGTCCATGCAATATTTATGTAACTTGCGACAAGTGGAATTGCACACCTCATAGTATTCGCGAACAAGAAATGGTTGGGCATGTTGTGCGTGCTTCACATGGGTCTTCATTGGCCATGCCTTGGTTCTGCTCGAAGAGTATTTGTAGTAGGATGCTCTGGTTTTCAGCCCTCCTCTGTTTCTGTCATGTGTAATAACAAATTGCCAATTTTACCAGGAAGCTAAATATAAATGCAACAGTCTATGTAGTATAGGATGCACATCGGCAGTGTTTGAATGATATCAAATTAATAGTGACAAGTATATGTACATTCTACTGTCAAACATTCCAATCTATTAAAAACTACTATCTTGCACCCTATTTTTTCACTAAGTCTGAGAATCTGTTTATTTCAGATTGCCATGTTGTGTTGATGCTAGCCATGTTTCTATGCATAATTAGACCTTGCTCATGTTGAATGAAATGAAGTGCATCATGTCTACTACCTTTTTGTAAATTTTCATGCCATGATAAATCATGTAGCATATATTTTTCTTGGTGTCAATATCCAAAATCACATCCAAAATCAAATAGCTCACGAGAAGTGTCTGAATCAGACCTAATATAACAACTAATTTCTAACAATGAGAGTTAGGCTTACATTCTTTGCATGTCCCAGAAATTTCCTCCCACTGTATCCAGATTCAAAAGATCATAACATCACAGATGGAAATTGATGTTGACCATGAACAGGCAGGTCTTTAGCTGCCCCGCTCCATTCCTTGGAAGTGATTGTCCTAGGGAGCTAAAAGAGAAAGAAATGGCGCAAATCGGCCTACCGCTTTTAAATCCCCAATTCCAAAACAAAACCTTAAGCCTAGTTGATCTAGAGAGAAGAGAGACGAATACGTGGCCGGTGAGAGCTTCGTCGTCGTCGGAGATACTGCTTGAGGGGTCACTTGAGGAGACCATGGCATGTCCACGGAGGTCGGATGATAGAGGGAGAGATGTGTGCGGAGACGCGCGTGGGGGGGTGTTGTAGGGGAATTGTGGCCCTTGGGGGGAGAGGCAGATATTTCGGCGGTCGGCGAATTTTTTCGCTCGTTGCAGGGAAACTTGGCGGCAAAGATTCATTAGACACGGTGTTTCTGCTTTTATCGTGTGCGATGATACAAAACATACAAAATTTCGCCCCTCCCCACGTATTCCCTGGTTATAGTGCACATCCACGTCATTGCATAATTTAACATCAACTTCTAACTTGGGTATACAAATTAGCGGACACACATAGCTCACAGTTACTAAACCGAGCAAATTCACTAAATAATCAAGCTGCTTGAACTAGACATAGCTCTAACAAAAGACCGTCGCTCTGAACAAAGGCTATTAGTATTACGCATAATTGTAACAAAGACGCCGACGAGCCGCCGACCTATGCCTCGCCGTTGTTCGATGAGATGTAGACGACTTGTCCGGGCGACATTCTGCCGGTGCTGGACTCCGCGTCCCCCAGGCTGAATTCGACCGCGGCGATATGCTCATCCTCGGCGTTGCCCTCGTCATCGGCGTCGCCCTCATCGTTGTAGTACACGTAGTAGTGGCGCCGCCAGAGGTCACGTTGGTACTTCACCGCCGATTCCTCGATAGACAGGTGCTTCTCGACCTCCTCCTGAGCCACGCGCAACTCCTCCCAGCGCTCGGCGCTCTCGGACGGCTCCCACATCTCCATCTCTCGCTCGGAGATCGTGTGCAGAAGGGGCTCCATGGCCTCCACCGCCGCATCGTCGGCATGCATCTCAGCATCCGCAACAGCCACCTCTTCGGACGTGTGGTGCATGCTGGATTCCGAGGAAGCCTGGTGTATCTTGGTGTGGGTGTTTGTCAGGCCTTTGGGACTGGGGGTACGCAGGCCGGTCTACCTGCGGCCCAGGACGCGGCGCTGGCCTTAAGTACCGAATGGCCCTCTGACGATCTTCACGAAGAAAGCCCTCGCGAGAGCCCGCGCCTCACGAGGCGTACGACAACCACGTCATCAAGGACCTCCTGGGGCCCCTTTGCGGAGCCACCTCCTGAAGCCTTCGCGGGGCAGATCCGTCGAGGTAGGCCTGGCGGGGTCACGCAGCCCTGCCCCCTTCATGTGGCTGACGCGGCCCGCACAGGGCGGCCCCCAGGGTCGTACCAGCTGGCATGGAGAGAGAGGCTTTTGTTGGGGAACGGAGCATGAATTTCAAAAAAATTCCTACGCTCACACAAGATCTATCCATGGAGATGCATCGCTACGAGAGGGGAGAGTGTGTGTACGTACCCTCGTAGACCGTTTAGCGGAAGCGTCTCACAACGCGGTTGATGTAGTCGAACAATCCTTCGAGCTCCACCGATCGAGTACCGAACGTACGGCACCTCCGAGTTCTACACACGTGCAGCTCGGTGACGTTCCTCGCCTTCTTGATCCAGCAAGACGTCGAGGTAGTAGATGAGTTCCGTCAGCACGACGGCGTGGCGACGGTGACGGTGAAGTGATTCCGGCAAGGCTTCGCCTAAGCTCTCCGAAAATATGACCGAGGTGGAAAACGGAGATCGGGGCACCGCACACGGCTATGGGACAATTGTGTACTTTGGGGTGCCCCCTTGCCCCCGTATATAAAGGATGAGAGGGAGGAGGCCGGCCCCCTAGGGGTGCGCCAAGTGTGGGGAGTCCTACTAGGACTCCTTAGTCCTAGTAGGATTCCACCTCCCATACGGAGTAGGAAAGGGGGAAGGGAGAGGGAAAGGAAAGAGGGGGCTGCGCCCCCTCCCCTAGTCCAATTCGGTTTGGGCAAGGGGGGGGGGGGGGGCGCGCCTCCTCACGTGGCCTACCTCTCCTTTTCCCGTATGGCCTAATAAGGCCCATTACTTCTCCCGGTGAATTCCCGTAACTCCCCGGTACTCCCAAAAATACCCGAATCACTCGGAACCTTTCCGACGTCCGAATATAGCCTTCCAATATATGAATCTTTACCTCTCGACCAATTCGAGACTCCTCGTCATGTCCGTGATCTCATCCGGGACTCCGAACAAACTTCGGCCACCAATCACATAACTCATATAATACTAAATCGTCATCGAACCTTAAGTGTGCGGACCCTACGGGTTCGGGAATGATGTAGACATGACTGAGACGACTCTCCGGTCAATAACCAACAGCGGAAACTGGATGCTCATATTGGTTCCTACATATTCCACGAAGATCTTTATCGGTGAACCTCATATGTCAACATACGTTGTTCCCTTTGTCTGGCGGTATGTTACTTGCCCGAGATTCGATCGTCGGTATCCAATACCTAGTTCAATCTCGTTACCGGCAAGTCTCTTTACTCGTTCCGTAATACATCATCTTGCAACTAACTCTTTAGTCACGGTGCTTGCAAGGCTTCTGTGATGCTGTATTACCGAGAGGGCCCAGAGATACCTCTCCGATAGTCGGAGTGACAAATCCCAATCTCGATCCATGCCAACTCAACAAACACTTTCGGAGATACCTGTAGTGCACCTTTATAATCACCCAGTAACGTTGTGACGTTTGATACACCCAAAGTATTCCTACGGTATCCAGGAGTTGCATGATCTCATGGTCAGAGGAACGTGTATTTGACATATTGAAAGCAATAGCAATAAACTGAACGATCATTTGCTATGCTAACGGTTAGGTCATGCCCATCACATCATTCTCCTAATGATGTGATCCCGTTATCAAATGACTACTCATGTCCATGGTCAGGAAACCTTGACCATCTTTTGATCAACGAGCTAGTCTAGTATAGGCATACTAGGGACATAGTATTTGTTTATCTATTCACACATGTATTTAGTTTCCGGTCAATACAATTCTAGCATGAATAATAAACTATTATCATGAACGGGGAAATATGATAATAACTAATTTATTATTGCCTCTAGAGCATATTTCCAACAGTCTCCCACTTGCACTAGAGTCAATAATCTAGATTACATCTCCATGTAATTAACACTTAATCAGTTCTAAAGCTGATCATGTTTTGCTTGTGAGAGAGGTTTTAGTCAACGGGTCTGCAATATTCAGATCCATGTGTTCTTGGCAAATCTCTATGTTATATGTAGATGCTGCTACCACACTCTGTTTGGAGCTACTCCAAAAGATTTCCCCACTATACTTATCCTGGTCTGAGACTCATAGTCTTTCGGATCAGTGTTTAAAGCTTGCATCGACGTAACCCCTTACGACGAACTCTTTATCATCTCTATTCCCGAGAAATTCTTCCTTAGTCATCTTAAGGATAATTTGACCGCTGTCCAGTGATCTACTCCTAGATCACTTTGGTACCTCTTTTGCCAGACACATGGCAAGGCACACAGCTTGGCATACTTTATAGAACCTATGGCCGAGGCATAGGGGATAACCTTCATCCATTCTATTTATTTTGCCGTGGTTGAGATTTGAGTCTTACTCAATTTCACACCTTTCACCACAGTCAAGAACTCCTTCTTTGACTGATCCAATTTGAACTTCTTCAAAATCTTGTCAAGGTATATGTTTTGTGAAAGTCATATGAGGCGTCTCAATCTATCTCTATAGATTTTGATGCCTAACATGTAAACAACCTTTACCTAGATCTTCAAGTCTTACTCCACTTCACACCAGCCAAGAACTTATTTCTTTTGACTTGATCCATTTTGAACTTCTTCAAAATCTCATCAAGGTGTGTGAAAATCTTTTATCAGGTGTCTTGATCTATCTTTATAGATCTCGATGCCCAAACCGTGGATAACTCAAAAACAGGTTTTTATTGAAAAACTCCTTTCAATTAATTCTTTATGCTTTCCAGAAATTCTACATCATTTCCAATCACATATACTTATTAGAAATGTTATAGAGCTCCCACTCACTTTGTTGTAAATACAAGTTTCTCCATAAACTTGCATAAACCCAAACGCTTTGATCACTTCATCAAAGCGAGTATTCCAGCTCCGAGATGCTTGCACCAGTCCATGGATGGATAGCTGGAGCTTGCATACTTTGTTAGCACCTTTAGGATCGACAAAACCTTCCGGTTGCATCATATACAATTCTTCCTTAAGGAATCCATTAAGGAATGCCGTTTTGACGTCCATTTGCCAGATTTCATAATCATAAAATGCGGCAATTGCTAACATAATTCTGACAGACTTTAGCATCGCTACGGGTGAGAAAGTCTCATCTTAGTAAACTCCTTGAACTTGTCGATAACCTTTAGCAACAAGTCATGCTTTATAGACGGTGACATTACCATCAGCGTCCGTCTTCTTCTTAAAGATCCATTTATTTTTTAATAGCTCACCGTTCATCGGGCAAGTCTACCAAAGTCCACACTTTGTTCTCATACATGGATCCAATCTCGGATTTCATGGCCTCAAGCCATTTGTCGGAATTCGGGCTCGCCATCGCTTCTTCATAGTTCGTAGGTTCACCGTTGTCTAACAACATGACCTCCAAGACAGGATTGCCGTACCAATCTGGTGCGGAGCGTGTCCTGGTTGACCTACGAGGTTCTGTAGCAACTTGATCCGAAGCTTCATGATCATCATCATCTACTTCCTCTCTGGTCTGTGTCGGTGTCACAGAAATTTCTTTCTGTGGCGTACTACTATCCAGAGGAGGTACAATTACCTCATCAAGTTCTACTTTCCTCCCACTCACTTCTTTCGAGAGAAACTCCTTCTCTAGAAAGGATCCATTCTTTAGCAACGAAAACTTTGCCTTCAGATCTGTGGTAGAAGGTGTACCCAACGGTCTCTTTTGGGTATCCTATGAAGACGCACTTATCCGCTTTGGGTTCGAGCTTATCTGGCTGAAGCCTTTTGACATAAGCATCGCATCCCCAAACTTTCAGAAATGACATCTTAGGTTTCTTGCAAACCACAGTTCATACGGTGTCATCTCAACGGATTTAGACGGTGCCCTTGTTTAAAGTGAATGCACCTGTCTCTAATGCTTAACCCCAAAATGATAGTGGCAAATCGGTAAGAGACATCATAGAACGCACCATATCCAATAGAGTACGATTACGACGTTCGGACACACCATAACGCTGTGGTGTTCCATGTGGCGTGAGCTGTGAAACAATTCCACATTGTCTTAAGTGATTGCCAAACTCGTAACTCAAATATTCTCCTCCACGATCAGATCGTAAGAACTTTATTTTCTTGTTACGATGGTTCTCTACTTCACTCTGAAATTCTTTGAACTTTTCAAATGTTTCAGATTTATGCTTCATCAAGTAGACATAACTATATCTACTCAAATCATCAGTGAACGTGAGAACATAACGATATCCACCGCGCGCCTCAACACTCATCGGACCGCATACATCGGTATGTATTATTTCCAATAAGTTGGTTGCTCGCTCCATTGTTCTGGAGAACGGAGTTTTAGTCATCTTGCCAATAAGGCACGGTTCACATGTCTCAAATGATTCATAATCAAGAGATTCCAAAAACCCATCTGCATGGAGTTTCTTCATGTGTTTAACACTGATATGACCTAAGCGGCAGTGCCACCAATATGTGGTACTATCATTATCTTTTGGCATTCGTGTTATGAACATATGTATTACTACGATCAAGATTCTATAAACCTTTCATTTTAAGTGCATGATCATCAATGATATTATCCAAATAAATAGAATAACAATTATTCTCTGAAATTGAATAACCTTCTTGCAATAAACACTATCAGATATAAGGTTCATGCTTAACGCAAGCACCAAATAACAATTATTTAGGTTCATCACTAATCCTGAAGGTAGAGAGAGCGTGGCGATGGTGATCACATCAACCTTGGAGACACTTCCAATGCCCATCGTCACCTCGTTCTTAGCAAGCCCTCGTTTATTCCGAAGCTCCATGTTTCAAGTTGTAAGCAACTGAACAAGTATCAAATACCCAGGTGCTCCTACGAGTACTAGTAAGGTACATATCAATAACATGTATATCAAATATCTTTGTTGACACTGCCAGTCTTATTATCTGCCAGTTACTTTGGGGAAGTTCCGCTCCCTGTGACATTTCCCTTTGCAATGGGAGCACTAAGTCTCGGGTTTGGTTCAGCCTTGGGTTTCTTCGCGTGAGCGGCAACTGTTTTACCGTTCTTCTTGAAGTTCCCTTTTCTTTCCCTAGCCCTTCTTGAAACTAGTGGTCTTATTAACCATCAACACTTGATGCTCCCCTTTTTGATTTCTACATCTGCAGATTTTAGCATCGTGAATAGCTTAAGGATCTTCTATCCCTTGCAAGTTTATAGTTCATCACGAAGATCCAGTAGCTTAGTGATAGTGACTAGAGAACTCTATCAATCACCACTTTATTCGGAAGTCTAACTCCCACTTGATTCAAGTGTTTGAAGTACTCAGACATTCTGAGTACATGCTCACTAACGGAGCTTTTCTCCTCCATCTTGTAGCTATAGAACTTGTCGAAGGTGTCATACCTCTCGACCCGGGTGTGAGCTTGAAAAACAGATTTTCAGCTCTTGGAACATCTCATATGCTCCGTGTTGCTCAAAACATATTTGGAGCTCCGGTTCTAAGCCGTAAAGTATGGCGCACTGAACTATCGAGTAGTCATCTTTTCTTGTCTGCCAGACGTTCATAACGTCCTCAGACGAAGCCGTGGGGTATTTCACTGAGCGGTGCATTAAGGACATAAGCCTTCTGTGCAGCAGTGAGGACAATCCTCAGATCACGGACCTAGTCCGCATAGTTGCTTCCATCAACTTTCAACTTCGTTTTCTCTAGGAACATAATAAAACAGGGGAACTACAGCGTGGTCTATTGATCTACAACATAAATTTGCTAAGACAAGTAAGACTATGTTCATGACAATTGAAGTTCAATTAATCAAATTACTTAAGAACTCCCACTTAGATTAACATCCCTCAAGTTGTCTAAGTGTAACATGATCCACATCAACTAAACCACGTCCGATAATCACGTGAGGTGGATTAGTTATCAATGGTGAACATCTTTCATGTTGATCATATCTACTATATGACTCATGTTCGACCTTTCGGTCTCTTGTGTTCCGAGGCCATCTCTGTACATGCTAGGCTCGTCAAGTTTAACCCAAGTATTCTGCGTGTGTAAAACTGGCTTACACCCATTGTATGCGAACGAAAGAATCCATCACTCCCGATCATCACGTGGTGCTTAGAAGCGTCGAACCTTCGCAACGGTGCATACTAGGGGAGAACACTTATCTTGAAATTTAGTGAAGGGATCATCTTATAATGCTACCGTCGTCCTAAGCAAAATAAGATGCATAAAAGGATTAACATCACATGCAATTCAATATATGTGACATGATATGGCCATCATCGTCTTGTGCTTTTGATCTCCATCAGCAAAGCACCATCATGATCTCCATCGTCACCGGGTTGACACCTTGATCTCCATCGTAGTGTCGTGACACCTTGATCTCCATCGTAGCGTCGTGGTCGTCTCGCCGGCTATTGCTACTACTACTACTGCTAACTTATAGCGGTAAAGTAAAGCAATTACATAGCGTTGGCATTGCATACAATAAAGAGACAACCATAAGGCTCCTGCTGGTTGCCTGATAACTTACAAAACATGATCATCTCATACAACAACTTATATCACATCATGTCTTGGCCATATCACATCACCAGCATACCCTGCAAAAACAAGTTAGACGTCCTCTACTTTGTTGTTGCAAGTTTTACGTGGCTGCTACGGGTTTGCAAGAACCGTTCTTACCTACGCAAAACCACAACGTGGTGTAGTGATTGCTTTTTGATCTTCTAAAAGAACCCTCTTCATTGAAACCGATTCAACTAAAGTGAGAGAGACAGACACCCGCCAGTCACCTTTATGCAACGAGTGCACGTAGCTGTGAAACATGTCTCGCGTAAGCGTACACGTAATGTTGGTCCGGGCCGCTTCATCTCACAATACCGCAGAATCAAGTAACAACTAGTAATGGCAAGCAATATGTATACACCGACGCCCACAACTCACTTGTCTTCTACTCGTGCAAATCACATCTACGCATAGACCTGGCTAGGATGCCACTGTTGGGGAACGGAGCATGAATTTCAAAAAATTTCCTACGCTCACGCAAGATCTATCCATGGAGATGCATCGCTATGAGAAGGGAGAGTGTGTCTACATACCCTCGTAGACCGTTTAGCGGAAGCGTCTCACAACGCGGTTGATGTAGTCGAACAATCCTTCGAGCTCCACCGATCGAGTACCGAACGTACGGCACCTCCGAGTTCTACACGCGTGCAGCTCGGTGACGTTCCTCGCCTTCTTGATCTAGCAAGACGTTGAGGTAGTAGATGAGTTCCGTCAGCACGACGGCGTGGCGACGGTGACGGTGAAGTGATTCCGGCAGGGCTTCGCCTAAGCTCTCCAAAAATATGACCGAGGTGGAAAACAGAGATCGGGGCACCGCACACGGCTATGGGACAATTGTGTACTTTGGGGTGCCCCCTTGCCCCCGTATATAAAGGATGAGAGGGAGGAGGCCGGCCCCCTAGTTGTGCGCCAAGTGTGGGGAGTCCTACTAGGACTCCTTAGTCCTAGTAGGATTCCGCCTCCCATACGGAGTAGGAAAGGGGGAAGGGAGAGGGAAAGGAAAGAGGGGGCTGCGCCCCCTCCCCTAGTCCAATTCGGTTTGGGCAAGGGGGGGCGCGCGCCTCCTCACGTGGCCTGCCTCTCCTTTTCCCGTATGGCCCAATAAGGCCCATTACTTCTCCCGGTGAATTCCCATAACTCCCCGGTACTCCGAAAAATACCCGAATCACTCGGAACCTTTCCAACGTCCAAATATAGCCTTCCAATATATGAATCTTTACCTCTCGACCAATTCGAGACTCCTCGTCATGTCCGTGATCTCATCCGGGACTCCGAACAAACTTCGACCACCAATCACATAATTCATATAATACTAAGTCGTCATTGAACCTTAAGTGTGCGGACCCTACGGGTTCGGGAATGATGTAGACATGACCGAGACGACTCTCCGGTCAATAACCAACAGCAGAACCTGGATGCTCATATTGGTTCCTACATATTCCACGAAGATCTTTATCGGTGAACCTCATATGTCAACATACGTTGTTCCCTTTGTCTGGCGGTATGTTACTTGCCCGAGATTCGATCGTTGGTATCCAATACCTAGTTCAATCTCGTTACCGGCATGTCTCTTTACTCATTCCGTAATACATCATCTTGCAACTAACTCTTTAGTCACGGTGCTTGCAAGGCTTCTGTGATGCTGTATTACCGAGAGGGCCCAGAGATACCTCTCCGATAGTCGGAGTGACAAATCCCAATCTCGATCCATGCCAACTCAACAAACACTTTCGGAGATACCTGTAGTGCACCTTTATAATCACCCAGTAACGTTGTGACATTTGATACACCCAAAGTATTCCTACGGTATCCGGGAGTTGCATGATCTCATGGTCAGAGGAACGTGTATTTGACATATTGAAAGCAATAGCAATAAACTGAACGATCATTTGCTATGCTAACGGTTGGGTCATGTCCATCACATCATTCTCCTAATGATGTGATCCCGTTATCAAATGACAACTCATGTCCATGGTCAGGAAACCTTGACCATCTTTTGATCAATGAGCTAGTCTAGTAGAGGCATACTAGGGACATAGTATTTGTTTATCTATTCACACTTGTATTTAGTTTCCGGTCAATACAAATCTAGCATGAATAATAAACTATTATCATGAACGGGGAAATATGATAATAACTAATTTATTATTGCCTCTAGGGCATATTTCCAACAGCTTTCCCCTTTGGTGATAGGGGAGCAGCGCCATCTCGCGGGCTCCCAAAGCAATCCCCAAAGGTTTCCTTTCTCAAGCAAGAGGACCAAGACCGGTGGCTCGGCAGGACGGATGTCACCCCCGAGCCCACAAACGCGTCACGACGAGGAGCTTTGACAGGCGAAGACCACCTTTTCTCAGGATAGGCTATAGTCCTGTCCCCCTTTTAAACTGGCCGTTGTTGCATCCCTTCCCGCCTTGTGTTTTCGGGGGAAGAGCACCATGGCCGATATAAGAGTATGAACTGGCCACCGTAGAGGGCATCGAACCCTGGGCAAGAAAGAACACACCTTGTACTCATCCTCATCCTCAAGCAAACCAGACAACCAGGAGTAGGGTCTTACACCGTGAGGTGGCCCAAACCTGGGTATACCGTGTGTCCCTTGTTCATCTTCCTTAGCTCGAGCCGCAGGAGAGTCGCCGTGAGGTTGTGAGGCAGAGTAGGGCAGGAGAGCGAGTGCACCCGAGTGTTCGAACCTTTTTGGGTCCCCGAAGCCCCGATTCCGACATTTGGCGCGCCAGGTAGGGGTGCCCCGACGTTCTTCAGCTCCGGCTTCACCTACCCCATGGCCGACGTTCGCCGTGTGCGTGCTGAGCGCAGGGCGGCCCGGGTCGTTCAGACTGCCCCTGTTGGCCGAGGTGGTTGTCGCCACTCCGCCGTCGCCGAGGGCGCAACAGCCATCGAAACCCGCTGCCCGCGAGCAGCAGGACTCCTCCGCGCACCCCTTTGTGCAGAGGGAGGGCCGCACCGCCACGGCTTCCTCTTCCCACGCCCGCCTTGAGAGGGTGAACGCGCACGCGGCGCTGCTCATGGAACGCGAGCTGCTTTGCTACCGCCCAGCGGACGCTTGCTATGATGCGTGGCTGGGCCGTATCACCGAACTCGTCACCGCCGCCGGGGAGGCCCCATCGCCTTCTCGTTCGCTGCGCCCCCGCCGTCTTGCACATGCGATGTGGCACATTGAGCGCCTCCGCCCCCTCCCCTGCACGGTGATTGGGCCGAACCCCAGCGTGACGCGCGCCCCTGCGACTAGCCCCATGAAGCACCCCCACGGGACCAGGATGAGGCTAGCTGCCAGATCGTCCACCGTGCGCCGCCCGGCGCGCGCGCGGTCCCCGAGCAGCATTGCCAGCGCCAGGATCGGGTAGTGCCGGATGTGGCTACGGCCGGGCGCCAGAACCGGGCTGCCCTCGCGCGCGGCGGTCCTTCAAGCACTGTGGGCTGTCGGGCCTTCACCCGCGAGCTTCGCATGGTGGTTTGGCCTGCCAAGTTCAAGCCCGAACTGCCCCCGCGCTACGACGGCACCCTCGACCCAACGAAGTTCCTCGAGATCTACACATTGAGCATTGAGGCAGCGGGCGGCGATGACAAGGTCATGGCAAACTGGCTCCCGATGGCCCTCAAGGATGGCGCACGATCCTGGCTCCTGAACCTGACCAAGGGTTCGGTCTCTTCGTGGAGTGAACTCGGCGATCTGTTCATTGCCAACTTCAAAGGCACGCACGACCGTCCCCTCTCCGTCAACGACCTGCGACGCGTGAAGCAATGCCCTGGAGAAACCCTCCGCAAGTACATCCAGCGGTTCAGCTAGGTGCGCAACCAGACCCCGCGCGCCACGGATGAAGCCGTCATCCTGGCATTCACCAACGGCGTCAAGGACCTCAAGATGTGCGAAAAGCTCGCCATCAACGACAACCTCAACTCAGTCTTGGAGATGTTCAACATCGCCAACAAATGCGCCAAGGCTGAGGAGGGCCGCCTGTTCATCCACGACGGCCCTGACGCCGCGCCAGAGGATGGCAAGTCCAAGGGTAAGGACGTCTAGCATAAGGGCCCCATCGTGCTCGCGGCGGAGCCTGAGCAGAAGCGCTGCCGCGACCATAGCGCGCGAGAGAAGGAGCGCCGCCCGTTCTGCATCTACCACGACTTGCATACTCATAACACTGAAGACTACCAAGAACTCAGGATCCTCCAAGATGAGCGCGTTGGCCGACGCCCGGAACGAAGCGACCATGGCACTGGCCGCGGAGGCGGTGGCAGCCGTGGCAGCGGCAGGTGGGATAGCCGCGGCAGCAACCCTCGCCAGGGCTGGCCTGAGCCGCCTCGTGACAACGGCCGGCGCAATCAGCCTCGTGAGGTGCGTCCTCAGGACAACGCCGCGCTCCCACCGCTGTCGCCGCCACCGAGGAGGAATAATGACAACCAACGCGATGAAGAGGCTGGGGGCTATCAAGAGCCTCGCGCGCTGGCTTGCATCCTTGGCGGAGCCCACACCCCTTCTTTGAACCGCCGGTTCAAGCAATTCTCTCGCGAGGTGAACGCCGCCCTCCCGAGGCTGGAGGCCGCGAAGCCCCTCAAGTGGTCTCAGTAGGCCATCTCCTTCGATGCCAGGGGCAGTTCAAGTCCACGACCATCACAAGCACACTCCCCATGATGTGCACCCCCGCCATCAGCAATGTTGCCGTCACATAGACCCTCATCGACGGAGGCGCGGGCCTCAACGTGCTCTCCGTGGAGACCTTCGACACGCTTCAGGTGCCCTACAACCAACTGATGTCGACCAGGCCGTTCTTTCGGGTGACCAACGGCTCCACCACTCCGCTGGGGCAGATCCTCCTCCCAGTCACAGTCGGCACGCGCGACAACTACCACACCGAGCTCATCGATTTTGACATGGCGCACATTGGCCTCCCATACAACGCCATCCTGGGGCACCCGACGCTGGCCAAGTTTATGGCAGCAACGCACCACGGCTACAACGTCCTCAAGATGCTGGGATGCAGCAGCGTCATCACCATCGCCTGCGACAAAAGGGACGCGGTCTGCTCCCTTGAGCGCGCCTACAAGCTTGCCGCAGCAGAGCATTCCGACGATGCGGGGGATGTTGGGCCTCGTGAGGCCGCGCCCCCGTAAGGAAGGATCATGGCGCCGGACGCCGGCATCGCAGGAGTTCATCGACCAAGAAATCGGCGGGCTGCAGTGATGGGGAACGTTGCATGGGAAACAAAAAATTTCCTACGCACACGCAAGATCTATCCATGGTGATGAGCATCTACGAGAGGGAGAGTGGATCTACATAACCTTGTAGATCGCTAAGCGGAAGCGTTAAGAAACGCGGTTGATGTAGTCGAACGTCTTCGCGATCCAAATCGCAAGCTGTATCGCGATTCCGTCATGAGCCGTCTCGCGATCCAACCACGATCCGTCCGGCGATCCAATCACGGTCCTTCCGATCTAGTGCCGAACGGACGGCACCTCCGCGTTCAGCACACGTACAGCTCGATGACGATCTCCGCCTTCTTGATCCAGCAAGAGGGAGCGGAGAGGTAGATGAGGTCTCCGGCAGCGCGACGGCACGGCGGCGGCGGCGGTGGAACTATTCCAGCAGGGCTTCGCCTAAGCGCTGCTGAAAACTAGAGGAATCAATCTATCGGGAGAGAGGGCTGCACTATGGCCTTTTTGGTTTAAGTGCTTTTGCCCTCTCTCCCTCTAGTATATATAGGAGGAAGGGGAGGGAGGCCGGCGCCCCTAGGGCTGCCCCTTTGGTGCGGCCGAAGTGGGGAGGTGGAGGAGTCCAACTCCAATCCTACCAGGAGTAGGATTCCTCCTTCCCAACTTGGAAACCCTTTCCACCTTTGGGTTTTCCCACCCCTAGCCGCATGGGCCTTAGTGGGGGGTTCGGCCAGCCCACCAGGGGCTGGTTTGACTCCTCCCACAGCCCATGAGACCCTTTGGGGCGAAAGGCCCCTCCCTATGGTCCCCCGGTACCCTCCCGGCACTCCCGATACACTACCGAAATGCCCAAAACTTTTCCGGTGACCAAAACGGGACTTCCTATATATCAATATTTACCTCCGGACCATTCCAGAGCTCCTTGTGACATCTGGGATCTCATCCGGGACTCCGAACAACCTTTGGTCACCACCATACATAACTCTATACTACTGAAACGTCACCGAACCTTAAGTGTGCAGACCCTGCGGGTTCGAGAACTATGTAGACATGACCGACACACCTCTACGGTCAATAACCAATAGCGGGACCTGGATGCCCATATTGGTTCCTACATATTCCACGAAGATCTTTATCGGTTGAACCTCTATGTCAAGGATTCAGTTAATCCCGTATGCTGTCCCCTTTGTTCTTCGGTATGTTACTTGCCCGAGATTCGATCGTCGGTATCTCTATACCTAGTTCAATCTCGTTACCGGAAAGTCTCTTTACTCGTTCCGTAATACAAGATCCCGTGGCTAACTCTTTAGTCACTTTGCTTGCAAGGCTTATTGTGATGTTGTATTACCGAGTGGGCCCTGAGATACCTCTCCGTCACACGGAGTAACAAATCCCAGTCTTGATCCATGCCAACTCAACAAACACCCTCGGAGATACCTATAGAGCATCTTTATAGTCACCCAGTTACGTTGTGACGTTTGATACACACAAGGTATTCCTTCGGTGTCAGTGAGTTGCATGATCTCATGGTCATAGGAACAGATACTTGACATGCAGAAAACAATAGCAATAAACTGACACGATCATATGCTACGTTCATAGTTTGGGTCTTGTCCATCACATCATTCTCCTAATGATGTGATCCCGTTATCAAATGACATCTCATGTCTATGGCTAGGAAACTTTGACCATCTTTGATCAACGAGCTTGTCTATTAGAGGCATAGTAGGGAGACAGTGTTGTCTATGTACCCACACATGTATTTAAGTTTCCAATTAATACAATTATAGCATGGATAATAAACGATTATCATGAACAAGGAAATATGATAATAACTAATTTATTATTGCCTCTAGGGCATATTTCCAACAGTCTCCCACTTGCACTAGAGTCAATAATCTAGTTCACATCACCATGTGATTTACATTGTTATGAATCTAACACCCAATGAGTTTTGGGGTTCGATCATGATTTGCATGTGAGAGAGGTCTTTAGTCAACGGTCTGCAACATTCAGATTCGTGTGTTCTTTGCAAATCTATATGTCGTACTGCAGATGCTCCCACGCTCCACTTGGAGCTATTCCAAATGGCTGCTCCACTATACGTATCTAGACTGCTACTCAGAGTCGTCCGGATAGGTGTCAAAGCTTGCATAGACGTAACCCTTTACGACGAACTCTTTTATCACCTCCATAATCGAGAAACATTTCCTTAGTCCACTAGTTACTAAGGATAATCTTGACCGTTGTCCAGTGATCCACTCCTAGACCACTCTTGTACCCCTTGACAGAGTCATGGCAAGGCACACACCAGGTGTGGTACACAGCATGGCATACTATACAGAGCCTATGGATAAGGCATAGGGAACGACCTTCGTCCTTTCTCTTTCTTCTGCCGTGGTCGAGCTTTGAGTCTCACTCAACTCCACACCTTACAAGTCAGGCAAGAACTCTTTCTTTGACTGATCCATTTTGAACTCCTTCAAAATCTTGTCAAGGTATGTACTCATTGAAAATCTTATCAGACGTCTTTATCTTATCTCTATAGATCTTGATGCCCAATATTTAAGTAGCTTTTTATCCAGGTCTTCTTTTGAAAAACACCTTTCAAAGAACCTTTTATGCTTTCCAGAAATTTCTACATAATTTCCGATCAACAATATGTCATCCACATTTACTTATCAGAACTTCTATAGTGCTCCCACTCACTTTATTGTAGATACAAGTTTCTCATAAACTTTGTATAGACCCAAAAACTTTGATCACCTCATCAAAGCATATATTCCAACTCCGAGATGCTTGCTCCAGTCCATAGAAGGATCGCTGGAGTTTGCATATATTTTAGCATCCTTAGGACTGACAAAACCTTCTAGTTGACATACAACCTTTCCTCACGGAAACCATTAAGGAAACTCTGTTTTGACATCCATCTGCCAGATTTCATAATCGAAAAATGCAGCAACTGCTAACATAATTCCAATAGACTTTAGCATCGCTACGGGTGAGAAAGTCTCATCGTAGTCAACTCCTTGAACTTGTGAAAACCCCTTTGCCACAAGTCGAGCTTTATAGACGGTGACATTACCGTCCGCGTCCGTCTTCCTTTTAAAGATCCATTTGTTCTGAATGGCCTTTCGCCCTTCAGGTAATACTTCCAAAGCCCATACTTTGTTTTCATACATGGATCCCATCTCGGATTTCATGGCCTCTAACCATTTCTCGGAATCCGGGCCCATCATCGCTTCTCCATAGCTCGTAGGTTCATCGTTGTCCAACAACATGACCTCTAAGACAGGGTTGCCGTACCACTCAGGAGCAGTACGCGTCCTTGTCGACCTACAAGGTTCGATAGTAACTTGATCCGAAGCTTCATGATCATCATCATTAACTTCCTCTTCGACTAACGTAGGCTCCACAAAAACAACTTTCTGCGCTGCGCTACTCTCTGGTTGAAACAAAGGTTCAACAACCTCATCAAATTCTATCTTCCTCCCACTCAATTCTTTCGAGAGAAACTCTTTCTCGAGAAAGGACCCGTTTTAGCAACAAACACTTTGTGCTTGGATCTAAGATAGAAGGTTTACCCAACTGTTACGTTAGGGTACTCTATGAAGATGCATTTGTCCGCTTTGGGTTCGAGCTCATTAGGTGAAAACCCTTTTTTCACATAAGCGTCTCAGCCCCAAACATTAAGAAATGACAGCTTAGGTTTCCGCCAAACCAAAATTCATACGGTGTCATCTCAACGGACTTAGATGGTGCCCCTTTTAAAGTGAATGTAGTTGTCTCTAATGCATAACCCCAAAACGATAGTGGCATATCGATTAGAGACATCATAGTTCGCACCATATCCAATAGAGCACGACTACGACGTTCGGACACACCATCACACTATGGTGTTCCAGGTGGCGTGAGTTGTGAAACAACTTCCACATTGTCTTAAGTTGTATACCAAACTCGGAACTCAGATATTTACCTCTACGATCATATCGTAGACATTTTATCTTCTTGTCACCATGATCTCAAACTTCACTCTGATTTTGTTTGAACTTTTCAAATGTTTCAGACTTGTGTTTCATTAAGTAAATATCCCCATATCTACTCAAATCATCAGTGAAGGTAGGAAAATAACGATATCCACCGCACGCTACAACACTCATTGGACCGAATACATCAACATGTATTATTTCCAATAAGTTACTTGCCCACTCCATCATACCGGAAAATGGGGTCTTAGTCATCATGCCCATGAGGCATGGTCCTCATGTCTCAACCGATTCGAAATCGAATGAGTCCAAAGATCCATCAGCATGGAGTTTCTTCATCCGTTTTACACCAATATGACATTTAGCGGCAGTGCCACAAGTATGTGGTACTATCATTATTAACTTTGTATCTTTTGGCATTAATATTATGAACATGTGTATCACTACGATCAAGATTCAATAAACCATTCTCATTGTGTGCATGACCATTGAAGGTATTATTCATGTTAACAGAATAACCATTATTCTCTAACTTAAATGAATAACCGTATTGCAATAAACATGATCTAATCATGTTCATGCTCAACGCAAACACCAAATAACATTTATTTAGGTTCATCACTAATTCCGAAGGTAGAGAGAGCGTGCGATGGTGATCACATCAACCTTGGAAACACTTCCAGCACTCATCGTCACCTCACCCTTAGCTAGCCTCCGTTTATTCCGTAGCTTTTATTTCGAGTTACTAACATTTAGCAACCGAACCGGTATCCAATACCCAGGTGCTACTAGGAGTACTAGTAAGGTACACATCAATAACACGTATATCAAATATACTTCTGTTGATCTTGCCAGCCTTCTTATCTACCAAGTATCTAGGGTTGTTCCGCTTCAGCGACCGTTCTCGTCATAATAGAAGCACTTAGTCTCGGGTTTGGGTTAAACCTTGGGTTTCTTCACTGGAGCAGCAACTGACTTGCCATCCATGAAGTTTCCCTCCATGCTCTTGCCCTTCTCGAAACTAGTGGTTTTACTAACCATCAACACTTGATGCTCCTTCTTGATTTCTACCTTCGCGGTGTCAAACATCGCGAATAGCTCATGGATCATTATTTCCATCCCTGGCATTTTATATTTCATCACGAAGCTCTAGTAGCTTAGTGACAGTGACATGGAGAACTATATCAATCACTATCTTATCTAGAACGGGTCCTTAGCGGCTTGCTGGGAACGCCGCCTCCCGAAAAGGCTTACTGGGAACGGGTCCTTAGCGGCTTGCTGGGAACGCCGCCTCCCGAAAAGGCTTACCTTCCCGGTGTCTGTGCAGCCGCCTAAGTTGTTGAGCGGACTCAAGACAACTAGGGGCGCTATTGGCCCCGGGAAGGCTCCTTCGCATGTAGGTGTAAGGAGCAAGTGAGGACAGCAAAAGAAATGTAATCGTCACAAGTTTTTGTAACTTAGCTTTTCCTGCTGTTCATCTCGCATAGTGAGGCCACGCTCGTGGTGATGACCGGCAGCTCTCTAGAAGGCTACTCTCTACGGCGCTGCCAGCCCCCGAGCCCGTCTTCCATGCGTATTCCTGCAACACTGATTGGACATGTAATGCCACGACAACATTTTAGCACAACAAGTTAATTAGCTTCTGGTTTATGATTAATTTGTTGGAATTTTGACTTCTGTCGAATGTTCCCTTGCTTGCCGGAACACTTTCCGGTGCGCACGATCCAGTCAGCAGCGCTTTGAGGAACGGGTCCTTAGCGGCTTGCCGGGAACGCCGCCTCCCAAAAAGGTTTACCTTCCCAACTTTAGCGCAGCTGCTCACATCGCCGTGCAGACTCGAGGCGACTAGGAGTGCAACTAGCCCCGAGGAGGCTGCTCAGCATACGGGTTTACGCAGAAATCCGAAAATAAAACTTATCGAGCCTTTTCCTTGAACAATTGCATTTTTGTACAATGAATCCCTACGCTGGCTGGAATACTCCCGAATGCGCACGTTCTGGTCGATGGCGCTTAGGATCAGGTCCTGTCTAGCAGCCTATCGAGAATGCCGCCTCTTCAGGAGCTTAACGCTCTAGAGACAACCGCAGCGGCATCTGTGTTGTTGGGCGGACCCAGAACAACCAGGAGTGCAGAGTGTTACTAGAGCGCTCCCTCGCGTACAGGTTATACAAAACTACCATCAAGGATAAGGCTACACAACAAAAAGCAATCAAAGTTTTAGGACTTAGCTTTCTATAAGTAGAGCGAAGTCGCCATGGACGATGAAGCTGATGCGCTGATCGCTAGATCAGGTTCGCGCAACCTTTTTCCCCTACCTGGCGCGCCAAAGATGTCGGCGTACGACACCTATGAAATCACGTGGATCCCTTTACGGTTCGGCAGGGAGAAAGGCTTGCACAAAGAGCAGATCCAACGATCAACACAAGGGATTTTTACCCAGGTTCGGGCTGCTGAGAAGCGTAAAACCCTACTCCTGCTTTGATTGTATCAGATGTGTTAAGCCCAAGCCTCAGGAGCGCTTGTGATGAACAGTACACAGCAGCTACACATGCAAAAGGGGCCAGAAGGTCCTCCCCTCTGTAGCTACGCCTTGGGCCTCCTTTTATACGTTCGAAGGGCTCACCAACAGTAGCGAAGTACAAGAGGTGTAAAGTTGCTACAGCGTTTACATGATTATCTCTGACGTCTCAGGACAAACGCATTAAATGCTCTGTCTAGGTGTCCCTTAGCTTCTTGGGGACGGAAAAAGAGCCCGTCCCATCAGCACCGCTTAACCCCATCCGCCGCTAATGCCATGACACGCATACAGGAGGACAAAGCCCGTCTGACAGGCTGGTCGCTGCACTGGAGCGGTGGCAGGGTGGCGGGATCTTGTCGGGTGCGAATCTTGCCAGGGCTGCGAGCTATCCCGGCAAGATCTTGCCGGGATCCCAGCCTTCGGTCTTCTGTGTTCTGATCATCGGCTTGAATGCCTTCTTGATAGTCTTGTGCTTGTTCCCAGTTGTCCCCCGGCGAGCATCTTTTCGGGAGTCCAACATCGGGTCTTCTCGGTGACCTGCCTGGAGGTCTTCTCCCAGGAAGGCTCGCTTCCCGGAAATTCTATCCTCATCTTGCCGGCCTTTGAGCTTGCCGGTGATGCGTAAACCTGTTCCCGGCAAGTAATCCTTGCCGGAAATCTGGGTCCTAGATGTGTCTTATAATTGGATTTCTTCTCCGCCATGCCCTTCCCGCCTAGAGGCTGCAACTTGCCGATGCGTGTCCAGGGGTAATGAACACCCCCTGTTCACTACACCGACATTTGGAGTCCCTAGATATTTAATGACTAATGGTGGTTCACACATTATTCATGGTGCTTTCCATTAGATGCTTGCTAAATATTATGTTAACCATAGAATTGCATCGCCATATCATCCTCAATCTAGTGGTCAAGTTGAACTTAGCAATAGAGAAATAAAATTAATATTACAAAAACTGTCAATAGGTCTCGTAAGAATTGGTCTAAGAAATTAGATGATGCACTTTTGGCCTATAGAACAGCTTATAAATATCCTATGGGTATGTCTCCATACAAAATGGTTTATGGTAAAGCTTGTCATTTGACCCTAGAATTAGAACATAAAGCATTTTGGGCAATTAAAGAACTTAACTATGATTTCAAACTTGCCGGTCAGAAGAGGCTATTTGATATTAGCTCACTTGATGAATGGAGAACCCATGCCTATGAAAATGCCAAGCTATTTAAAGAAAAAGTAAAAAAGATGGCATGACAAGAGAATCCAAAAGCGGGAATTCAAAATAGGAGACTATGTTCTTTTGTTCAATTCTCGTTTAAGATTTTTTTGCATGTAAGCTTCTCTCCAAATGGGAAGGACCTTATATTATCGAAGAGGTTTATCGTTCTGGCACTATCAAGATTAATAACGCTGAAGGTACTAACCCGAAGGTCGTCAATGGACAAAGAATTAAGCATTATATCTCAGGTATGCCTATTAACGTTGAAAGCAATGTTATCCAAACCATGACACCGGAGGAACACATAAAAGAAACCTTCCGGAACACTCCAGAATTCTGAAAAAGAGAAGGTACGTAATACGGTAAATAAACGGACTCCGAAAAATCCGCAAAAATATTTTTTGTCAGATTTAGAATATTTTAAAATTTTAGAAATAAACAAAAAAAACCGGAAGGTGATCGAGGTGAGCACGATACACAAGGGCGCGCCAGGCACCCTTGGGCGCGCCCTGGTGGGTTGTGCCCATCTCGGATACCTTCCCGACTCCGTTTTCCTTCCATTTGCTTGTTTTCCAAGAATAAAAATTCTCTATATATACCCCCGACTATCTTGACAACCGCATCGCAGAAAAATCTTCTGTTCTTGTTTCTTGCTGTTTTCTCGTCAGATCTAGATCTCCATGGCTCCACCAAGCTCCTCCAAGTACAAGTTCTTCGAGAAGGTCATCAACCCGTACTTCCCGGAGGTGATGAAGCAACCTCAAGCCATTGAGATGCATGAGGGGGTGCTCCACACCGCGATGTTAAGGAACCCAAGAAGACCGGAAGCGTGGAGGCTAGGCTCGAGGCGGTGGAACAAGAAGTTTTCAAGTGCCAGAAGATGGTGGAGCGCGGACTTAGTGCCAATCACTCCATGATCACGGAATTCACCCGTGATCAGGTGGTGGATGGCCGGTCTGTGAAGGACGTCATCTCCACCCTCAACGGGCAAATAAATTTTCTGCAGAGCCAAGTTTATGATCTTCAAAACCAAGTCTTTGAATATGAGGCAAGATTTAAAGGTATGAGTTTAGCTGCGAGTTGCAGGACTCGGGGTACTCTTGCGTCAACTTATGATGGGGAGCCCTTGCCCTGGAAGCTCGAGGACAAGGATACTACATCATCACCACCACCTTCTTCATCATCACCACCAAAGGAAACTTGAGCACACGGGTATGGGCTCTCCCCTTGGCTTGATCCAAGCTTGGGAGAGGTACCCCGGTATCGTATCACCATCACTTTTATTCACCTTTACCTATTTTAATTCAATCTTTAGTTTCCCTTTGCTTTAGTTGAATAAAAGTTTAGCATGATCTATTTTTGTGTGTTAGTTTTGTGGCCTACCTATCTATGTAATCGAGTGAAAGTTATATAATAAAGTTTACTTTGAGTTTTTGTCTCTCTACTTTCTTGTTGCAATCAAAATAAAAGGAAAGAAAAATAAATGACAATAATCATATGCTATTCTTATGGTGAGTAATGACATCACATAAGGAAACTTATAAGTAGTGAAATTTATTGGAGATTGACAAACATAGCATTGGTCAATGATGCAATACATGAAAGAATTAATAAGGGAAGGGAAGATTCACATGCAAATACACTATCTTGGACATATTTTATGATTGTGAGCCCCCATTAAATATTATATGTCAAAATTGTTGACGTTGGACAAGGAAGAGAACGTAATGATTTATGTTTGTTCATATCTACATAGAAGTTATATTGTCATAGATCCTTCAACATGTGGTGCTTGCCCAATATCTTTGCTAGCCAAAAATTCTGCACTAAGCAGAGATACTACTTGTGCATCCAAAAACCAAAACCAAACTCATTCTTTGAGAGTCCACCGTACCCACCTATGGATCGAGAAAGATCCCTTAAGTAAGTGGTCATCGGATCAATAAGGCAATAAAAATTGCTTCTAAAAGTGTTTTGATCAATTAGTGTAAGAGAAAATTGAGCTCTATACGTACTTATGATGACAAAGTATTAAAAGCGACGGACTGCATAATAAAGGTTTCTCTCATAGGGGGCAATATAGCGTGACGTTCTTTTACATTAAGGGATTGGGCATACAAACCAAAAGCGCATGACAACCTCTGGTTCCCTCTGCGAAGGGACTATCTTTTACTTTTATGTATTTACTTTTATGCAAAGAGTCAAAGTATTCTTCCCTATTCCTTTTTACTTTTTCCTTTTGCAAGCATCATGTGGCGAGGAAATATCTAGGCACATATATCCAGTTAGATATGGGTGGGCATGAGTTATTATTGTTGACATCACCCTTGAGGTGAATACGTTGGGAGGCGAAACTATAAGCCCCTATCTTCCTATGTGTCCGGTTGAAACTTTTTGTTCATGGGTATGCCGTGAGTGTTAGTAATTATAGAAGACTAAATGATGGTTGAGTATGTGCACTTGCCAAAAGGCTCCGACATGAGACCCTTCCTGAAAATATGATGAATTGTAGTTGCAAAGTTGACTGAGAACATAGTTTGTTGGTTTTCAATAAGGTTTATGCTTCATACTTCTATGTTGTGATGAATTGTTACTTGTTCATGAGAAGTTATATGATAAAAGTGTATTGAGTAAGTTTTATGAGAGAGTTTGTTGCTGTTATGATAATAAGTATGATGCTACTATGTCCGTATTTTGTTTTTATCGACACCTCTCTCTCAAATCATGTGGACATGCTTTTCAATATCGGTTTTCGCTTGAGGACAAGCGAGGTCTAAGCTTGGGGGAGTTGATACGTCCATTTTGCATCATGATTTCCTACTGTTATTTATTATGTTTTGTTGAATAATAATGCTTTGGGGAGTGATTCTAATGCCTTTTCTCTCATAATATGCAATGTTTACACAAAGAGGGAGAATACCGGCAGCCGGAATTCTGGACCCAAGAAAAGCACATCAGAGATACCTATTCTGCACAACTCCAATGAAGCTAAAATTTTACGAAGATTATTTTTCGATTAAATAAAAAATACTGGAGCAGAAAACCACCAGAGGGGGCCAACCTGGTGGGCACAACCCACCAGGGCGCCCCAGACTCCCCTGGGCGCCCTGATGGGTTGTGGCCTCCTCGGCCCACCTCCGGTGCCCATCTTCTGGTGTATAGTCACATTTAACCTAGAAAAATCAGAGGAGGACTTTCGGGACGAAGCGCCGCCGCCTCGAGGCGGAACTTGGGCAGGATCACTTTTGCCCTCCGACGAAGCGATTCCGCCGGGGGAACTTCCCTCCCGGAGGGGGAATTCGAAGCTATCGTCATCACCAACACCCCTCCCATCTTTGGGAGGCCAATCTTCATCAACATCTTCAACATCACCATCTCCTCTCAAACCCTAGTTCATCTCTTGTGTTCAATCTTTGTACCGGAACCTCAGATTGGTACCTGTGGGTGACTAGTAGTGTTGATTACCTTGCGTAGTTGATTACTATATGGTTTATTTGGTGGAAGATTATATGTTCAAATCCATTATGCTATTCAATATCTCTCTGATCTTGATCATGTTTATTATTTGTGAGTAGTTACCTTTTTTCTTGAGGTCATGGGAGAAGTCATGTTGCAAGTAATCTTGTGAATTTGATATGTGTTCGATTTTTTGATGATATGTATGTTGTGATTCCCTTAGTGGTGTCATGTGAACGTCGACTACATGACACTTCACCATTCTTGGGCCTAAGGGAATGCATTGTGGAGTAGTTTTTAGATGATGGGTTGCTAGAGTGACAGAAGCTTAAACCCTAGTTTATGCGCTACTTCGTAAGGGGCTGATTTGGATCCAAACGTTTAATGCTGTGGTTAGATTTTATCTTAATACTTTTCTCGTAGTTGCGGATGCTTGCGAGGGGTTAATCATAAGTGGGAGGTTATTCAAGTAAGAACAGCACCCAAGCATCGGTCCACCCACATATCAAATTATCAAAGTAGCGAACACGAATATAACCAACATGATAAAAGTGACTAGATGAAATTCTCGTGTACCCTCAAGAACACTTTGCCTATTACAAGAGATTGTTTTGGCCTGTCCTTTGCCTCAAAAGGATTGGGCTACCTTGCTGCACCTTATTTACCATTACCGTTACTTGCTCGTTACCAATTATCTTGCTATCAAACTATCTATTACCTACAATTTCAGTGCTTGCAGAAATTACCTTGCTGAAAACCACTTGCCAATTCCTTCTGCTCCTCGTTGGGTTTGACACTCTTACTTATCGAAAGGACTACGATTGATCCCCTATACCTGTGGGTCATCACTTGCCCGAAGGGACCCCGAAATCGCACTTGTCGGGGTTGAGCTTCAAGTTGACCTTGCGCAAGCGGGCGAAGGTCTCCTCTAGATCTTCGATGAGCGTTCTGGCCTCTTGCGAATTGACCACTGACGTGGCTTGAGACTGCGCCGGTGTCGGCGTACGACACCTATGGAATCACGTGGATCCCTTTACGGTTCGGCAGGGAGAAAGGCTTGCACAAAGAGCAGATCCAACGATCAACACGAGGGATTTTTACCCAGGTTCGGGCCGCTGAGAAGCGTAAAACCCACTACTAGAAAAATGGCTATAGCCAATATCCCTATTAGTGACGCACCATGGTGGTGGTGCGCCACTGCTATGTAGCAATGGCGCACCAGAAGCAGGTGCGCCATTGTTATTTTTTTCGTAGTGGCGCACCACCTGAGCAGTGCGCCATTACAATTTTTTTTGTCTATCCCCCCACCCCACCAGACATAGCAATGGCGCACCACACCAAGGTGCGCCATTACTATGCTACATAGGAATGGCGCACCTTGGTGTGGTGCGCCATTGCTATGTCTGGTGGGGCTGTGTGCCTGCGTGTGTGTGATGTTAGTAATGGCGCACCCTCCCTGGTGCGTCATTGCTAAGGTTAGCAATGGCGCACCAGGGAGGGTGCGCCATTACTAACGTCTCACACACACACCCACACACCCACCCCCCCCCCCCCCCCCCCCGTGGATCGCCTTTTCAGTTTAAAAAAAAATAAAAGAAAATGATAAAAGATTCAAAAAAATTCAAAAAAATAGATGACCATGTGTTATGTGTTCTAGTTGTTAGGAAAATTAACAAACACGAATTTTGAATTTTTTTGCAAAAGGCCGCCGTGTTTCGGTAAAATGGCCGTAACTTTTGCATACGACCTCCGATGAAAAAGGTTTTTATATGAAAAAGCATCTACTCGAAAAGTTACATCCGAATTCAACTGGCTATGCCCGTTATCGATTTTTTAGAATCCTCAAAAACCTAACAGAAAAAAAGTTACAACCATTTTAAGATCTGGAGGCAAAAAAATAAAAAAAATAAAAAAAAGTTAGCAATGGCGCACCAGTGCATAGTGCGCCACTACTATTTTCCCGCCTTCAAAATTCAAAAAAATTTAAAAATAGTAATGGCGCACCACACCTAGGTGCGCCATTGCTATGGTACATAGCAATGGCGCACCACACCTAGGTGCGCCATTGTTATGTACCATAGCAATGGCGCACCACCCCATGGTGCGCCATTACTAATTTCCCGCCTTCAGAATTCAAAAAAATTCAAAAAAATTCAAAAAATAAAAAAAGGGTTAGCAATGGCGCACTAGTACAAGGTGCGCCACTGCTAAGCCATATATTAAACCCGGTCGGCCTCCTTCTCCTTACCTCTTCATTCTTCTCCTCCTCTCCTCCTCTCCTCCACTCCATCTCCTCCTCTCCTCCACCATGCTCCCCTCCTCCTCTCCGGCGACCTCCTCACGGTGCTCTTGGACGACCTCCTCCTCCTCTCCAGTGACCTAGGCGAGCTCCTCTCCGGCGACCTCCTCCTCCCTTCTCTCCGACGACCTCCTCCTCCCTCCTCTCCGGCGACCTAGGCGACCTCCTCTCTGGTCCTCTCCGGCGACCTCCTCCTCCTCTCCGGCGACCTCCTCTCCGGTCCTCTCCGGCGACCTCCTCCTCCTCTCCGGTGACCTAGGCGAGCTCCTCTCCGGCGACCTCCTCCTCCCTCCTCTCCTCCTCATGGTCTCTCCTCCCTCCTCTCCGGCGACCTCCTCTCTGGCCACATGTGGAGCTCCCCGGCACAAAGAACGTAGCAGAACGAAATTTGAAAAAATATCACAAAAAAAATCGCAAAAAAATATCGTGCCAGAACCGGATCTAGAATTCAAAAAAAAGTTAGCAATGGCGCACCTGTAGCAATAGTAATGGCGCACCACATGGTGCGCCACTACTATTTTCCGGCCTTCAAATTTCAAAAAAAAAATTCAAAAAAATTCAATAAAAAAAAAGTTACCAGTGGCGCACCTGTAGCAATAGTAATGGCGCACCACATGGATTACTAATGGCGCACGAGAGGTGCGCCATTACTATTTGTTACTAATGGCATGATAATAGTGGCGCACCTATAGTGCGCCATTAATAGCCAAAATAGGTGCGCCACTAACAGCCTTTTTTCTAGTAGTGACCCTACTCCTGCTTTGATTGTATTGGATGTGTTTAAGACCAAGCTTCAGGACCGCTTGTGATGAACAGTACATAGCAGCTACACATGCAGAATGGGCCAGAAGGTCCTCTCCCTCTGTAGCTACGCCTTGGGCCTCCTTTTATACGTTTGAAGGGGTCACCAACAGTGGCGAAGTACATGAGGTGTAAAGCTACTACAGTGTTATCATACCTAATACTGACAACTTAGGACAAACGCGTTAAATGCTCCGTTGAGGTGTCCCTTAGCATCTTGGGGACGGAAAAAGGGGCCGTCCCATCAGCACCGCTTAAGCCCATTCGCCATTAGCGCCTGACACGCACCCAGGATGACAACAGCTAAAGGACAAGATGGTCGCTGCGCTGGAGCGGTGACAGGGTGGCGAGGTCTTGCCGGGCGCGAGTCTTGCCGGGGCTTCGCAAGCCATCCCGGCAAGATCTTACCGGGATCCCAGCCTTCGTTCTTCGGTCTTCTGATCATCGACTTGAATGCTCTCTTGATACTCTTTCACTTGCGTTCAGCTGTCTCCCGGCAGGCCTTGCCGCTGGTGTGGCTACAACTAAAAGACCCAAACTTTAGTACACCGACAGGAGCCCCCGGGCCTAGGCCATACACGGGTGCGAGGCATTGTTGGGCTAGGCCCAAACAGTGCACGGGCACGCATGGCAGGAGTCAATTGCTGCAATCATTCCGCTTACTGCGCCCCCCACTACGCGCATTGAATGCACGATGTGGGAGACGTGGGCGGAGCGGCCGTTACAGTAGCGCACTTGCAAAAGCGTTCTCATATTGATCAGTAAAGAGGCAACCTCGCGCCTTCCCCATAAAAAGGAATCCACAGAGACGCTGCTTATTTACCTCCTGTCCTATCCAATCTGGGAACCGCCGTCGTCTCCTTCCTTGAGCCCGAAACAGAGCCTCTCCCACTCATCCGCCGCCTCCATGCCCTCACCGTCCTCGGCCTCAGTTCTCACAGCTACCATGCCGTCTAAGGCAAGCAAGGACAAGGCGGTGAAAGCCGCCGTCTCGGAGAGCGAACTGGCGAAGATGTGGAAGAAGCACGCCGTCTTCACTTCGGCGCTTGATGCGAGCGCCCTGTTGGACCGATACCTCCGCATGTGGGCGAGGGAGACGAAGGCTCATCCTGCAACTCGCGTGAGCCCAGGTTCCTCCAAGGGTGGCCCGGATAAATTCCCTTTCTTTGTTGATTACTTTTACTGCGGGCTCTGTCCCCCTTTCTCTGATTTTTTCAATGACATCATGTACACATATGGCTTCCAACTCTTGGATTTTACGCCGAATGTCGTGACATGTATGTCAGTTTTTGCACATCTTTGTGAAAATTTTGTCGGGGTAGTCCCCAACACAGCCCTCTTCCGCCACTTCTTCGTTCCTCGTATCCAAGCGGGAGAAGCCCTTTCTGGTTCTATCACCTGGATTCCAAGGTCATGGAACAAAGAGATATATCCAGACGGGGTCTACCGCGAGAAGTGGGAGGAATGGCGGGCCAAGTGGTGCTGGATTCAGGAGAAAGACCCCCAGCCCTTTTGTTTGCCTCGACAAGCAAAGATGGCGCGCGGTAAGGATTGGAGCGACCTCGATCCTCAAGATGAGAAGCTCACAATCGCAGTCACCAGGATTCACCGCCTCAAAGCTGCCGGGCCTACAATAGAGATGATTGGCGCTGATTTCCTTCGCCGGCGCATCGCCCCTCTGATGAACAAAGGGAGACTAGCCTGGGAGTTCCGGAATGCGGCAGATATCATGAGGCTGCGCCCTGGGTTGAATAACAACTTGACGGTCATGCAGCACCCAACCCTCTGCCACAAGCTCTTCAGGACTGATGCGAGATTCAAGCTGCCGGCTGGTGTAATTCCTCTGTGCAACAACTCTGCCTTGGCCTCAATCATCGCCATGATGCCGGCATGTAATGCTCACGGCCTTGACAGAACTTGGGAAGAGCCATCCACAGAGCAGGCACAAGAATTCTTTGACAATTTGTCAGAGAGGGCCATCCGGGAAGAACCGATCCTCATCCGCCCCACCACCGAGGAAGAAGTGGCGTATATCGCCAACAGGGCGGAAGAGGCGGATCTTGCCGCGGAGGCCGGCAGCGCTGGCTTCACGGAAGGGGAAGCCAATGAAGAAGAAGTGATGTCTGAAGAAAAACTTGCCAGGCAGGGCGAGGTTGCCGGAGAGCAGAGTGGCACATCTGCCGGGGGCCCTTCTGCCGAAGATACAGCCGAGGAGAGGCTGCACGAGGAGGCCCCAGCTCCCGAGAAGAAGACGAAGCGAGTTCTTCGGAAAGCTACCTCTAGTGCCTCAACCCAGCAACCTTCTTCTTCTGCCGCAGCCAAGCGACCCAGGACCACTACCTCACCTCCTTGCATGGACACGGTTGCGGAAGTCGACTTCGACCTCTCTGCCTTCAGCTCGGAAGAAGAAGAGTAAGGGTCCTGTCACATCTTTTATCTTCTGAATTCTGGTTTTGCTTAACTAATTTGTCTCGCTTTGGCCTGTCTCCGCAGGGATATTGAAACATTGGTGCAAAGGATGGCGAAGAGGGCAAAGACTTCAACGGGCAATGAGCCGCCGGCAAGCACCTCAGGTGCGCCAGAGCTGATCACCATCAGCCCGGAGTCCAGTCCACGACGCAGCCCCCGACACAGCCCCCATCGTGAGTTCACTACTCACTTTCCGCTGGCAAGTGTCGGGGTGTGTATCTTTAGTGCTAACATCACCAGGCTTGTAGGAGAGGAGCGGCAACAAGGAGCACCATCAGGAACCACCCCTAACGTGCCGCCTTCGTCAACCATGCCGCCCAGAGACGGGTCTTCGGCAAGGGTTTCCTCTAGCGATCTCTATCGTGACGAAGAGGAGCCGGCAAGCGCGGGCTCTGGTGGTCCTACTTCGGCAACTGGTGTTGCTGGGAAAGGAGAAGCCACCTCTCAACAGCTTGACACAGGTAAACCGCTTGCCTCAGAATACTTGTTACTCTGTCTTTGTCTTTTTGTCTTCTTGAACTTTCACCTCAGCCTTATCTTGTTTGTTTTCTTGGCCTTCAGATCTTCCCTCGACGGAACACATGGATGTTGACGCCATCATCGAGGAGACCGCCAGGGATGCTGCCACCGAGGCTGACAGGGTTGCCGCTGACGAGGCCGCCAAGAATGCTGCTGCCGAGGCCGCCAAAGATGCTGCCAACGAGGCCGCCAAGGCCGCATAGGAGAAGGCCACCAAGGAGTCTGCTGAGAGGGCCGGCAAGGAGTCCAGTGACCACACTGACAGCATTCCTGCCGCAGGAGCGCCAGGCGCTACATCGGTCACGGAGCCCCCAGCCGCTGGTGAGGCGAGTGTTGAGGACCAGCCGTCAACATCCGAAGCCCCCTCTTCAAGCAGATACCTCAAGGTTGGCGACAACCTGTTCGTCAGCATACCAGGAACGGCAAGCATTGGGGTGCCGACTGAAGGGGAAATCTTTGACGAAGACGTTATCACCGCTGCTGGGCTCAAGATCGGCGATGAGCCACGCACCAGCAGCACCAAATCTAAAGAAGAAGAACTCCTCCAGGCTATGAGCAGCAACTTTCAGAAGCTCCAAGCGCTTCACCGCGCCCGGAAAGAGAAGCTAGACTCCAGGGCAGCAGATGTTGAAGCAGCGGAGGGAGATTTCCAGAAGCGCGTCGAGGAAACGCAAGTCTGGTACGCCGAAGCTTTTCAGGAGCTGAAGACGAGTTAGGAGCAGCTGCATCAAAGCTGGAACGAGCTCCTCATGAAGCAGTCTGACATCGAGAAGGCACAAGAGGAGGCCTCACAACTGGCCGCTGCAGAGGAAGCTCGTCTAACCGAGCGCCGTGTCGGGCTCGACGCTTATGAAGAGGACCTTGCTGCTCGCGAGAAGGCGCTTGCCGACAAGCTTCGCGGCGAGGATGAAGAAATTGAAAAGCTTGTCGCGCAGCGGACCCAAGAGCTGGAGCAGAAGCACAAGGAAGCCCTCGAGGCTCTGGCCACAGACCACGCCGGCAAGCTGAAGGAATCCGTCAATGCTGCCAAAGCTGTAGAGGCCGCCAAGAACGAGCTTGTCAATAAGGTGAAGAGGCTGGAGGCAGATCTTGAGGATCACGGCAAGAAGATCTCGATGCTCGAAGCCGAAAGAGAGAAGGCCCTCTACAGCTTGGCGGAGATACAAGTTGCCGTGTCCGACAAGACCAAGCTGCTCTCCTCAGCCAAGGAATCCATTGCCGATCTGGAGCTGAAGCTGACCACGTTGAAAGAGTCTCTTGAAAACAGCACGGCTCGTGAGAAGGTCTTGATCAAACATGTCCAGAATGAGAAGGACCTGCTCAAGAGCGCCGCCGTCACCCATAACGACTATGTGGTAGGTGTGCAGATCTGGACTGAGCGCCTTATCGATGTCGCAGAGAGGCTTGTAGCACAACTGTCCACCATGGGCCTGCAAGGCTTCAACTATTCTTCCGATGACAGGGTGTCTACGAGCGCCAAGGTGACCATGTTCTTTGAGGGCATGATCGACGCCCTGAAGCAGCTCCATTCTGATCGAGCAACCCATCTGGCCAACGAATCCCGCAAACTCTGCCGGGCCATCCTCCTCAAGGTGCTCAACAAGGTGGCATACAAGAACCCCAGCATCAACCTCACCAACGTTCTTGATCGCTTGCCGAAGGATGCGGACCTCAAGGCACTTGAAGAACTTGTCGCGCCCATCGTCGACAAGGTGAACCAAGTCAACAGGGTCGAAGGCCAGCGCAGGGACTAGCTGCTTCACTTCTTGTTGTCGCCACCATTCCATGCCAAAGACAATTTTATCTTAAGTTAGAATCGCGACAACTATTAATGTAATATAGCTTGCTGTGTTTTGAGTGAATGTATGCTATTTCCCTTGGAAAAAACCCTACGCTTATTGGAAACTTGCCGGCGCGCACACCCTTGCCGCGAGCGCTAGGTGCTGGACTTTAGCAGCCTGCTAGAGGTGCCGTTACCGGCAAGAAACCTTGACGTTTTCAGTGTAGCCACTTAAACTGTTGAGCGGACTTGAAACAAAATAAGGGCGCAACCGATCATGACAAGGTTCCTTCGCGTGCAGGTTTCCCATACATAGGCCGAAATCGTTCAAGGAGAATAACCTTACAGAACAAAAATGTGATTAAAGTTTCTGCAACTTAGCCTTTCGTTGTTGTACTCCTTCCGGCAAGATGTCAACCTTGAACGTCGCCTGTCGGTATCCATACCATCATCCCCCCCGCTAAACTTGCATGCGAGGGAACCTTCTGTCCTTTGAGAAAAAGAAAGAAGAGAAAATAGAGATATGGAACCTTGGCGATTCGTTAATGCTTACCAAAAGCAAGTGTAATACAATGTCTTAGATAAGCATGCATATAAATTAACATGGAAATCGACAAGAACTGTAAAACACTTAATCTTATTCAACTATGCACAGGGTCTGCGCCTGGCTTTGTACAAAGGATTACATGCCTTGGCAGCAAGACTCGTACAAAGGTGGTTGCCGGGAGACCCGACAACCGCGCCTTATGGATAGAACTTACGAAGATGTCCAATATTCCAGGAATTGCTCACTGGAATGCCATCTTCGGTCTCCAGGCGGACTGCGCCAGGCCTGGTGACTCGTACTACCCGATAAGGGCCTTCCCACTTCGGCGTCAACTTGTTAGAATTCTTGGCCGACTGAACGCGCTGAAGAACAAGGTCGCCTTCCTCAAGACTTCGGGCATGAACCTTGCGGCTATGATAGCGGCGCAAGGCTTGCTGGTAGCGTGCAGCTCGCACAGCAGCCTGAAGACGATCTTCCTCAAGGAGCACATCGTCGTCTTGCCGCAGCTGCTCTTGCTCGATCTCATCATAAGAGAGCAATCGAGATGACCCGTATGTGAGTTCCGTGGGGAGAACTGCTTCCGCCCCGTATACCAGGGAGAAGGGTGTCTGGCCGGTGGCTCGATTTGGTCTCGTTCTGATTGACCAAAGAACCACCGGCAACTCATCAATCCAGCGTCTTCCGCACTTGCGCAGCTTGTCGAAAGTCCTTGTCTTGAGGCCTCGCAACACTTCAGCATTTGCCCTTTCCGCCTGGCCGTTGCTCCTTGGATGAGCAACAGAAGCAAAACAGATCTTGCCGCCAAGGTCTTGGACATACTGCATGAAGGTGTGGCTCGTGAACTGTGTACCGTTGTCGGTGATGATCCTATTAGGCACACCAAAACGGCAAACTATTCCTTTGAAGAACTTGACGGCTGATTGTGTTGTCACCTTTCTCACTGCTTCCACTTCCGGCCACTTCGTGAACTTGTCGATTGCAACGTACAAGTACTCAAAGACCCCGGTAGCACGGGGAAAAGGGCCCAAAATGTCGAGCCCCCAGACCGAAAAAGGCCAGGAAAGAGGTATTGTCTGAAGAGCTTGAGCTGGTTGATGCAATTTCTTTGAATGGAACTGGCACGCTTCACACTTGGTTACTAGTGCAGTTGCATCCTGGAGAGCAGTAGGCCAAAAGAAACCTTGCCAGAATGCCTTACCAGCAAGAGCTCTTGATCCTATGTGGGAACCACATATGCCTCCATGTATCTCTGCCAACAGCTCCAGTCCATCCTCCCGAGGAATGCACTTCAATTTCACACCGTTCGGTCTCTTTTTGTACAGGACATTGTCCACAAACTGGTACATATTGGACCGGCGAGCTACTTTCTCTGCTTCTTCCTGTTTTTCGGGAAGTTCTCCCGCCTGAAGGAAACGGACGATGTGTTGTGCCCATGCTGGAGCCTAGGGCTCGACAACAAGGCCTAAAGGTATGTCCTCTGCCACGGGAGTGTTTGTCTCTACAGCAAAGGCTCGAGGAGCTGCCGAAGCCTGTTGCTCGCCGGCAAGCTTGGCGGGAGCATTTGTCTCTACGGCAAGAGCTTGAGGCCCTGCCGGAGCCTGTCGCTCACCGGCAAGCTTGGTGTTGTTCTCGACAACTTCTTTGTCGGCGGCCTCTGGGAGCTCTGCCGGAAAGTACTTGCCGGAACTCAACTTCCTCCTTTTCACTTGTCCCATCGATGGTGTTACGGATGGTTGAGTCAATCGGTGCACGAAAGTTCCTGGTTCCACAGGTAACTTAAGGGCAGCGCGCTTTGACAAGTCATCAGCAATGCTGTTTTTCGCACGAGGAACGTGCTCCATTTGCAGACCGTCAAAACGCTCTTCCAATTTCCTCACCCCATCGACATAAGCTTCCATTAATGGACTCTGATAATCTTTATTCACCTGCTTGACGACAAGCTCCGAATCACCTCTGACGATGAGCTTCCTAATTCCAAGGTCTGCCACGATCCTGAGACCGGCAAGCAGCCCTTCATACTCTGCGGTATTATTTGTCGATCTCTCCCGGGGAAAGTGCATCTGAATCATGTATTTGAGGTGCTCTCCAGTGGGTGCGACAAGCAGCATGCCAGCACCGGCGCCTTGCAGCGAGAAAGCCCCATCAAAATACATAATCCACTCTTGATTCGTTTCCTTGCCGGGGAGAGTTGTCTCCGAAATCTCCTCGTCTGGCGTTGGGGTCCATTCTGCAATGAACTCCGCCAAGGCTCTGCTCTGAATAGTTGAAGTACTTTCAAACTTGAGACCAAAACTTGACAGTTCTAAAGCCCACTCCACAATCCTGCCGGTTGCATCTGGGTTTCGCAAAATCCGCTGCAACGGAAAGCGAGTGACAACGGTGATCTCATGTGCCTGAAAATAATGGCGCAGCTTCCTCGAGGCCATAAGGAGGCCGAAGAGCAACTTCTGCACCCCAGAATATCTTGACCTAGCCCCCTGCAAAAGGGAGCTGACAAAATAAACTGGGCGCTGCACCATCTTCTTCTTCTGTGTTGCTTCATTTGACTGCGCAGATCCTACTTTGTCAGCACCAGACTCTGCCATGGAAGATCCCAGCTCGTTGCTTGACGGTCTCGCCGCTGCCGCTGTTTCTTCATCGACTTCTCTCTCTGCCACTAACGCAACACTCACCACTTGATTCGTTGCCACTAACGGCTCTTGTGGTTTTGGCACGACTAGTACTGGCGGGGAGGAGAGGTACTTCTTCAAATCCTGCAGCGCTGCCTCCGCTTCCGGAGTCCACTTCATTGGACCTGCCTTTTTAAAGATTTTGAAAAATGGCAGGGCGCGCTCAGCAGATTTGGAGATGAACCTACTCAGAGCAGCAACGCAGCCGGCAAGACGACGTACATCTTTAACACGTCTTGGTGCTTCAATCTGCTCAATTGCCTTGATCTTGTTGGGATTCGCTTCGATTCCACGTTGAGATACAAAGAACCCGAGAAGTTTGCCGGACGGAACGCCAAACACACACTTCTCAGGATTGAGCTTCAAATTGATCTTGCACAGATTTGCAAATGTCTCTTCTAAATCTTGTATGAGCGTCGCCTTGTTCTTGGTTTTGACCACTATGTCATCCATATAAGCTTCCATATTTCTATGTAGCTGGGGCTCAAAACCAATCTGGACCGCTCTTGCAAATGTTGAACCAGCACTTTTCAACCCAAAAGGCATACATAAGAAGCAATACGTACCACATGGGGTGATAAATGCGGTTTTCTCTTCGTCTTCCTTTGCCATGAAGTTCTGATGATATCCTGAATAGGCATCAAGAAATGAAAGCAAATCGCAGCCGGCAGTGGAGTCCACAATCTGGTCGATGCGCGCCAAGGGAAAAGGATCTTTTGGACAGGCTTTATTGATATCTGTATAATCAATACACAGCCAACATTTTCCATTCACCTTGCGCACTACAACTGGATTGGCCAGCCGTGTTGGATGGAGCACTCCTCTAACCAAACCTGCCGCTTCCAACTTGTTGATTTCCTCAGCAATAAATTGTTATCGCTCCAAAGCCTGCTTCCTAACCTTCTGCTTGACGGGCCGCGCATGAGGACAGACAGCAAGGTGGTGCTCAATTACTTCCCTGGGAACACCGGGGATATCAGATGGTTGCCATGCAAACACATCGATATTCGCCCGCAGGAAAGCAATGAGCGCGCTTTCCTATTTGTTGTCGAGGGTGGAACTTATGGTGAAAGTCCCTCCCGTACCATCCTCCTTGGCGGGCACCTTCTTAGTTTCTGGTGGAGCTTCCTTGGATTTCTTGCTCTTGCCGGTGGAGCTCTCTGGCACATCCTCAACAGGAGCGCAGCACTCCGAGGAGGTGCGTTTGCCGGAGTGTGTGCGAGAGGTCTTGCCGGTCTTCTTCCCCCCGGGAGCTTCAGCGGCAGGAGCAAATGCCTTGGCGGCAGATGCTGCAACTGCCTCCTGGTAAAGTTGGTCGGTGCAGATAAGCGCATCCTTCTTGTCGGAGTTGACAGTAATGACGCTCATCGGCCCGGGCATCTTCAATACATTATAAGCGTAGTGCGATGCCGCCATGAACTTGGCCAGCATTGGGCGGCCAAGGATCCCATTATATGGCAAAGGAATCTTGGCGACGTCGAAAACGATCTTCTTTGTTCTGAAGTTCAGATCACTACCAAATGTTACTGGTAGTGTGATCTTACCCTTGGGCTGGCTCCTTCCTGGATTGACCCCCTGAAACGTGCCTGTTTCCTCGAGATCTTCATCAGGAATTTCCAACCTTTTGATCACATCGGGTGAGATCAAGTTCAAACCGGCCCCACCGTCAACTAGCATTTTCGTCACCTTGAGGTTGCGAATCGTTGGTGAAACCAACAATGGCAGACACCCGACCGCAGTTGTGCGATCAGGGTGATCCTCAGCGTCAAAAATGATAGGCGTGGTGGACCATTTCAATGGTTTCCGGGCATCGACAGATGGCTCTGTCGCATTGATCTCGCGCGCCCACGGTTTAAGTTGGCGGCGGGAAGAATGCAACGAGGCGCCCCCATCAACGCACATGATTTCTGTAGCTTTTTGAAATTCCTGCTCGCTGGACTCGTCGTCATCCTCGTTGTCATCGTCACCCCCCTCTTGCTTGTTGCGACCTCGAGTGGGCCTCTCCTTTGGTTGCTTGGCCTTGCCGTGGCGACCTCCTCGGCCACCGCGTTTCTTGTCGAACCCCTCCGCACCATCGTGGCCCTTCTCCTTATCTCGCCTTTCATACTCGGCTTTCTGCTTCTCAACAAGCTGCTCAACTTGCCGGCAGTCTTGGAGATCATGGCCCTTGGTGCGATGGATCTTACAGTACTGCTTGCCGGAGCCCTCCGGCTTGTCGGCTGCCGCCAAGGCCTGACAGGAGGCGCACCCGGCAACCTCCTTGCCGGGGCCGTCAACTTTGGACTTCTTGGCGGTGTCGAGGTTGCCGGATCCCTCAACAGCAAGCACGGCCTTGCCCTTGCGCATCCTATTACGCCGTCGACCCTTCTTTGTCGGGGCGGCATCTTCGTCTTCAGAGTCACCTCCTGCGCCAGCATCCTCGCCGGGGAGTCTCCTCCCTTGTTCAGCTTGAGCACATTTATCGGCCAGAGCATAGAGCTCGACAACTTCCCTGACTTTGTTCATCGCCAGATCTTCGTGCATCCTGCGGTTGCACACGTTCTGATGGAACACGCTGACAACAGCGGCAGGATGAACGTCTGGAATGTTGTGATGTATGCGGCTGAATCTCTGTATGTACTTGCGCAAAGTTTTGCCCTCTTTCTGGGGGATGAGATGCAAATCACTTTCCTGGCCAGGAGCTTGGTGGCCTCTGGTAAAAGCGCCAACAAACTCTTGACACAGATCTGCCCAGGAAGAAATGGAATTCTCCGGCAGATGCATCAACCACGAGCTGATGTTGGGCTTAAGCACCAACGGGAAGTAGTTGGCGAGTATCTTGTCATCGCGAGCCCCGGCAGCCTGCAGCCTGCAGCTTAAGCACCAACGGGTGAGTCTTGCCGTCATATTTCTCCGGGACCTCCGGCTTGAACGTTCGAGAATTGGGCCACTGGACTCGCCGCAGCTCACGGGTAAAAGCTGGACAACCCACCTCATAAGGTAGGTCACCAGGATTCCCTGGCGCAGCCTTGTCTACTGTGGGTCCTGCGCGCTTATCAGATTGATGGCGCGCTTCCCGCCGCCGCTCGATGGTAGTCCGAGCGTCTTCTTTGCTTCGTTCCCAAAGAACTTGACGTTGATCGCGGCGAGTTCGCGGATCAGATGACGCCGTTGAGTCATCATCACAGGCATCGATCCGTCGAGTCGGCGACCACTGTTGCCGCCGTGGAGGAGAGTGCACCGTGGTTGTACCGCCTCCAGTCTTTTCGCCATAGGCGCGCGCCGGCTCGATGGACTGCCGCTGCGGCCTATCATCATTAGCGAGGCCGACAAGGCTCTGAATAGCAGCTCTCCACTCTTCGACCTTGTCTGCGGAAGGAGGAAAATTCAGGAGCAGCTGTGCTCGCGCCAGTGCTTCTGCTGGTGTAGGCGGCGGTGAAAGGTGCGAGGAACGTGAGGTGCTCTGACTCCCAACGATGTTGGAAGGAGCTCCATCACGGTCCCGTGACCGCACGCCGCTTCCACCAGCATGTTGGCGAGTATGCTGGTCCCGCGCATCTCGAGAGTGATGCTCAGGGACCTTTCCATGGGGACGCTTAGAACCACCGACGTCGCGGCACTGTTCATCGCGCGCGACCTGAGAAGGCCGCGGCGCATGTGCCGGTGTGGGTGTCTTGGAAGGCGCCCTTCCGTCCCTGGAGTTCGCTACGCCGCCCGTTGGCAGCACAGCTCTGTCCTTAGATCTAGCGGCGCGAACGACGCCGCTTGCCTAGCTATGATCACTAGAATGTCGTGGAAGCTCAGGATCTCCGCCTCCTCCGCCTACGTCCACACCGTCGCCCGTCCGTGTAGCTTCAGGCACAGCGGACGTGGATGGACCAACCACCATAAAACCCTTCTTCTTGGGAGCTATGGCGATGAAGATGATGAAGAAACTGGATCGCTGATCGCTAGATCAGGTTCACGCAACCTCTCCCCCTACCTGGCGTGCCAAAGATGTCGGCGTACGACACCTATGGAATCACGTGGATCCCTTTACGGTTCGGCAGGGAGAAAGGCTTGCACAAAGAGCAGATCCAACGATAAACACGAGGGATTTTTACCCAGGTTCGGGCCGCTGAGAAGTGTAAAACCCTACTCCTGCTTTGATTGTATTGGATGTGTTTAAGCCCAAGCTTCTGGAGAGCTTGTGATGAACAGTACACAACAGCTACACATGCAGAATGGGCCAGAAGGTCCTCTCCCTCTGTAGGTACGCCTTGGGCCTCCTTTTATACGTTCAAAAGGGTCACCAACAGTGGCGAAGTACATGAGGTGTAAAGCTACTACAGTGTTATCATACCTAATACTGACGACTTAGGACAAACGCGTTAAATGCTCCGTTGAGGTGTCCCTTAGCGTCTTGGGGACGGAAAAAGGGGCCGTCCCATCAGCACTGCTTAAGGCCATGCATCCGCCGTTAGCGCCTGACACGCACCCAGGATGACAACAGCTAAAAGACAAGCTGGTTGCTGCGCTGGAGCGGTGACAGGGTGGCGAGGTCTTGCCGGGCGCGAGTCTTGCCGGGGCTTCGCAAGCCATCCCGGCAAGATCTTACCGGGATCCCAGCCTTCGTTCTTCTGTCTTCTGATCATCAACTTGAATGCTCTCTTGATACTCTTGCACTTGCGTTCAGCTGCCTCCCGGCAGGCCTTGCCGCTGGTGTGGCTACAACTGTCCGTGCACAAGTATGGGGTACTAAAAGACCCAAACTTTAGTACACCGACAGTTGGTATTTCCCCAAAGAGGAAGGGATGATGCAGCACAGCGACGGTAAGTATTTCCCTCAGTTATGAAACCAAGGTATCGAACCAGTAGGAGGATCACCACCACTACGTAAACAGGACATGCACACAAAGAACAAATACTTGCAACCCGACGCGAAAGAGAGGTTGTCAATCTCTCTACGGTAAAAAGTTAGATTAGGATATGATAGATTGGATAGATAGATCTCTCAAGAACACAAAATAAAGAGGCAAATAAAAAGTGCAGAAAGGTATTTTTGGGTTTTTTGGAATAATAGATCTAAAAACAAAAGCGGCAAAAAGATAGATCGGAAAGCAATATGTTGGAAAAGTAAACCCGGGGGCCGTAGGTTCACTAGTGGCTTCTCTCATGAGTATAGCACACGGTGGGTGAACAAATTACTGTTGGGCAATTGATAGAAGATCAAATAATCATGACGATATCCAAGGCGATGATCATTATATAGGCATCACGTCCAGGATTAGTAGACCAAAACGATTCTGCATCTACTACTATTACTCCACGCATCGACCGCTATCCAGCATGCATCTAGTGTATTAAGTTCATGGAAAAATATAGTAATGCAATAATTACGGTGACATGATGTAGACAAGATCTATTCATGTAGGAATAGACCCCATCTTGTTATCCTTAATAGCAACGATACGTGCGTGCCTCGCTGCCCCTTCTGTCACTGGGAGAGGACACCGCAAGATTGAGCCCATCACAAAGCACCTCTTCCCATTGCAAGAAAAATCGATCTAGTTAGCCTAACTAAACCAAAGATTCGAAGAAGAAATACGAAGCTATAAGTAATCATGCATATAAGAGATCAAAGAAGTCTCAAATAATATTCACGGATAGAAACTGATCATGAACTCAAAATTCATCGGATCCCTACAAACACACCGCAAAAAGTTTACATCAAATAGATCTCCAAGAGACCATTGTATTGAGAATCAAAAGAGAGAGAAGAAGCCTGACGTGGCTTGAGACTGCGTCGGTATTTCCCTAAAGAGGAAGGGATGATGCAACACAGTGACGGTAAGTATTTCCCTCAGTTATGAAACAAAGGTATCAAACCAGTAGGAGGATCACCACCACTACGTAAACAACACCTGCACACAAAGAACAAATACTTGCAAACCGACGCGAAAGAGAGGTTGTCAATCTCTCTACGGTAAAAAGATTGATTAGGTAGTGATAGATTGGAGATATAGATCTCTCAAGAACACAAAATAAAAAGGGAAAATAAAAAGTGTAGCAAGGTATTTTTGGGTTTTTGGAATAATAGATCCGAAAACAAAAGCGGCAAAAAGATAGATCGGAAAACAATATGTTGGAAAAGTACACCTGGGGGCCGTAGGTTTCACTAGTGACTTCTCTCATGAGTATAGCACACGGTGGGTGAACAAATTACTATTGGGCAATTGATAGAAGATAAAATAATCATGACAATATCCAAGGCGATGATCATTATATAGGCATCACGTCCAAGATTAGTAGACAGAAATGATGCTGCATCTACTACTATTACTCCACACATCGACCGCTATCCAGCATGCATCTAGTGTATTAAGTTCATGTGAAAACGCAATATTGCAATAAGAACGGTGACATGATGTAGACAAGATCTATTCATGCAGGAATAGACGCCATCTTATTATCCTTAATAGCAACGATACATGCGTGCCTCGCTGCCCCTTCTGTCACTGGGAGAGGACACCGCAAGATCATAAAGCACCTCTTCCCATGGCAAGAAAAATTGATCTAGTTGGCCTACATAAACCAAAGATTCGAAGAAGAAATACGAGGCTATAAGTAATCATGCATATAAGAGATCAAAGAAGACCCAAATAATATTCATGGATAGAAACTGATCATGAACTTAAAATTCATCGGATCCCAATAAACACACCGCAAAAGTTTACATCAAATAGATCTCCAAGAGACCATTGTATTGAGAATCAAAAGAGAGAGTGAAAAGCCATCTAGCTACTGTCTACGGACCCATAGGTCTATGGTGGACTACTCACGCGTCATGAGAGAGGCACCAATGAGGATGATGAACCCCTCCGTGATGGTGTTAGATTGGATCTCGAGGTTCTGGAACTTGCGGCGGCTGGATGTGTTTTTCGTCGACTCCTCTAGGGTTTCTCGAATATTTGGGAATTTATAGGCGTCATAGGAGGTGGAGAGGGTCCCTGATACGTCAATTTTGCATCATGATTTCCTACTGTTATTTATTATGTTTTGTTGAATAATAATGCCTTAGGGAGTGATTCTAATGCCCTTTCTCTCGTAATATGCAAGGTTTACACAAAGAGGGAGAATACCGGCAGCTAGAAATCTTGACCTGAAAAAAGCACATTAGAGATACCTATTCTGCACACCTCCAACGGAGCTGAAACTTTATGGAGATTTTTTGGAATTAATAAAAAATACTGGAGCAAAGAACTACTGGAGGGGGCCACCCTCGTGGGTACAAAGAACTACCGGAGCGCGCCCTAGTGGGTTGTGCCCTCCTCGGCCCACCTCCGGTGCCCATCTTCTGGTATATAATCACTTTTCACCTATAAAAAATAAGAGGAGGACTTTCGGGACGGACAGCGGCTGTCTCGAGGCGGAACTTGGGAGGAGCACTTTTCCCCTTCGGCGGAGTGATTCCGCCGGCAGAACTTCCCTCCCGGAGGGGGAAATCGAAGCCATCGTCATCACCAACACCCCTCTCATCTTTGGGAGGCCAATCTCCATCAACATATTCAACATCACCATCTCCTCTCAAACCCTAGTTCATCTCTTGTGTTCAATCTTTGTACCGGAACCTCGGATTGGTACCTGTGGGTGACTAGTAGTGTTTATTACCTTGCGTAGTTGATTACTATATGGTTTATTTGGTGGAAGATTATATGTTCAGATCCATTAAGCTATTCAACACCCCTCTAATGTTGAGCATGATTATTATTTGTGAGTACTTACCTTTGTTCTTGAGGTCACGGGAGAAGTCATGTTCCAAGTAATCATGTGAATTTGATATGTGTTCGATATTTTGATGATATGTATGTTGTGATTCCCTTAGTGGGGTCTTGTGAACGTCGACTACATGACACTTAACCATTCATGGGCCTCAGGGAATGCATTGTGGAGTAGTTATTAGATGATGGGTTGCTAGAGTGACAGAAGCTTAAATCTTAGTTTATTATTTGTGAGTAGTTACCTTTTTTCTTGAGGTCATGGGAGAAGTCACGTTGCAAGTAATCTTGTGAATTTGATATGTGTTCGATATTTTGATGATATGTATGTTGTGATTCCCTTAGTGGTGTCATGTGAACGTCGACTACATGACACTTCACCATTCTTGGGCCTAAGGGAATGCATTGTGGAGTAGTTTTTAGATGATGGGTTGCTAGAGTGACAGAAGCTTAAACCCTAGTTTATGCGCTACTTCGTAAGGGGCTGATTTGGATCCAAACGTTTAATGCTATGGTTAGATTTTATCTTAATACTTTTCTCGTAGCTGCGGATGCTTGCGAGGGGGTTAATCTTAAGCGGGAGGTTGTTGAAGTAAGAACAGCACCCAAGCACCGTGTCGGCGTACGACACCTATGGGATCGCGTGGATCCCTTTACGGTTCGGCAGGGAAAAAGGCTTGCACAAAGAGCAGATCCAACGATCAACGCGAGGGATTTTTACCCAGGTTCGGGCCGCTGAGAAGCGTAAAACCCTACTCCTACTTTAGTGTATTGGATATGTTTGAACTCTAGCCCCAGGAGCGCTTGCGATGAACAATACGTTCGAGCAGCAGCTACGCATGCAGAATGGGCCAGAAGGTCCTCCCCTCTGTAGCTATGCCTTGGGCCTCCTTTTATTCGTCGAAGGGGTCACCAATAGTGGTGAAGTACAAGAGGTGTAAAGTTGCTACAGCGTTATCATACCTAATAATGACGACTTATGAAAAACGCATTACATGCTCCGTTTAGGTGTCCCTTAGCTTCTTGGGGACGGGAAAAGAGCCTGTCCCATCAGCACCGCTTAACCCCATCCGCCGTTAGCGCCTTGACACGCACCCAGGAGGACAAAACCTAAAGGACAGGCTGGTCGCTGCGCTGGAGCGGTGACAGGGTGGCGGGATCTTGCCGGGTGCGAGTCTTGCCGGGTCTTCGCTAGCCATCCCGGCAAGCATCTTGCCGAGATTCCAGCCTTCGGTCTTCTGTCTTCTAATTATTGACTTGAATGCTTTCTTGACATTTTTGCACTTGCATTCAGCTGTCCCCCGGTAGGCCTTGATGCTGGTGTGGCTACAACCATCCGTGTACAAGTATGGGGTACTAAAAAACCCAAACTTTACTACAACGACAGGAGCCCCGGGCCTAGGCCACACACGGGTGCAAGGCGTTGTTGGACTAGGCCCAAACAGTGCACGGGCACGCGTGGTAGGAGTCAGCCATTTTAATCATTCCGCTTATCTTGCCCCCCACGACGCACGTTAAATGCGCGACGTGGGATACGTGCGCTTGCAAAAGCATTTTCATACTGACTAGTAAAGAGGCAGCCTCGCGCCTTCCCCATAAAAAGGAATCCGCAGAGGCGCTGCTCATTTACCTCCTGTCCTTTCCAATCTGGAAACCGCCGTCGTCTCCTTCCTCGAGCTCGAAACAGAGTCTCTCCCACTCATCCGCCGCCTCCACGCCCTCGCCGTCTTCGGCCTCTGCTCCCACAGCCGCCATGCCGCCCAAGGCGAGCAAGGGCAAGGACGTGAAAGCCGCCGTCCCGGAGAGCGAACTGGTGAAGATGCGGAGGAAGCACGCCGTCTTTACTTCGGCGCTCGATGCGAGCGCTTTGAAGGACCGATACCTGTGCATGTGGGCGAGGGAAACGAAGGCTCATCCTGCTACTCGCGTGAGCCCAGGTTCCTCCAAGGGTGGCCTAGATAAATTCCCCTTCTTTGTCGACTACTTTTACTGCGGGCTCTATCCCCCGTTTTCTAATTTCTTCATCGACATCATGTACACATACGGCTTCCATCTCTTGGATTTTACGCCGAATGCCGTGACATGCATGTCAGTCTTTGCCCATCTTTGTGAAAATTTTGCCGGAGTAGTCCCTAGCACAGCCCTCTTCCGCCATTATTTCATTCCCCGCATCCAAAGGGAGATGCCCTGTCTGGTTCTATCACCTGGATTCCTAGGGCATGGAACAAAGAGATATACCCAGACGGGGTCTACCGCGAGAAGTGGGAAGAATGGCGAGCCAAGTGGTGCTGGATTCAGGAGAAGGACCCTCAGCCCTTCTGTTTGCCTCGACAAACAAAGATGGCGCACGGTAACGATTGGAGCGCCCTCGATCATCAAGATGAGAAGCTCACAATTGCAGTTACCAGGATTCACCGCCTCAGAGTTGCCGGGCTCACAATACAGATGATTGGCGCTGATTTCCTTCGCCGGCGCATCGCCCCTCTGCAGAACAAAGGGAGACCAGCCTGGGAGTTCCGGAATGCGGCAGACATTATGAGGCTGCACCCTGGTCTGAATAACAACTTGACGGTCATGCAGCACACAGCCCTCTGCCACAAGCTGTTCAGGACTGCCGCGAGATACAAGTTGTCGGCTAGCGTAATTCCTCTGTGCAACAACTCCGCCTTGGCCTCAATCATCGCCATGATGCCGGTGTGTAATGCTCACGGCCTTGACGGAACTTGGGACGAGCCATCCGCAGAGCAAGCACAAGTATTCTTTGACAATTTATCGGAGAAGGCCATCCGGGAAGAAGCGAACCTCATCTGCCCCACCACTGAGGAAGAAGTGGCGTACATCGCCAGCAGGGCAGAAGAGGCGAATCTTGCCGCGGAGGCCGGCAGCGCTGGCTTCACGGAAGGGGAAGCCAGTGAAGAAGAAGTGATGTCTGAGGGAAAACTCGCCGGGTAGGGCGAGGTTGCCGGAGAGCAGAGTGGCACAGCTGCCGGGGACCCTTCTGTCGAAGATACAGCCGAGGAGCAGCTGCACGAGGAGCCCCCAGCTTCCAAGAAGAAGAAGCGTGTTCTTCGGAAAGCCACCTCTGGTGCCTCAGCCCACCAACCTTCCTCTTCTGCCGCAGCCAAACGGCCCAGGACTACTCCTTCACCTCCTCACACGGACACCGTGGCGGAAGTGGATTTTGACCTCTCTGCCTTTAGCTCAGAAGGAGAAGAGTAAGGGTCCTGTCACATCCTTTATCTTCTGAATCTCTGGTTTTTCTTAACTAATTTGTCTTGCTTTGGCCTGTCCCCGCAGAGATACGGAAACGTTGGCGCAAAGGATGGCAAAGAAGGCGAAGACTTCAACGGGTGATGAGCCGCCAGCAAGCACCACAGGTGCGCCAGAGCTGATTACCATCAGCCCGAAGTGAAGCCCTCAACGCAGCCCCCGACGCAGCCCCCAGCATGAGTTCACTACTCACTTTCCGCTGGCAAGTGTCGGGGTGTGTATCTTCACTACTGACATCACCGGGCTTGTAGGAGAGGAACGACAACGAGGAGAGCCATCGGAGGCCGTCCCTGATGCGCCGCCTCCGTCAACCACACCGCCCAGAGATGGATCTTCGGAAAGGGCTTCCGCTGGCGAGCCCACTCTTGTTGAGGAGGAGCCGGCAAGCACAGGCGCGGCAAGCGCGGGCTTTGGCGGTTCTACTTCGGCAACTGGTGTTGCCGGGAAAGGAGAAGCCGCCTCTCAACAGCTCGATACAGGTAACCATTTTCCTCTGAATACTTGTCATTCTGTCTTTCTTTTTGTCTTCTTGAACTTCGACCTCAGCCTTATCTTGTTTGTTTTCTTGGCCTTCAGACCTTCCCTCGACGGAACACATGGATGTTGATGCCGTTATCGAGGAGACCGCCAGGGATGCTGCCGCCGAGGCCGACAGAGTTTCCGCTGACGAGGCCGCCAAGGATGCTGCCGCCGAGGCCGCCAAGGATGCTGCTCCGGAGGCCGCCATGGCCGCACAGGAAAAGGCCACCAAAGAGTCTGCTGAGAGGGCCGGCAAGGAGACCGGTGACCATACTGACGGCATTCCTGCCGCTGGAGCGCCAGGCGCTACGCCAGCCACAGAGCCCCCAGTTGCCGGTGAGGCGGCTGTTGAGGATCAGCCGTCAACATCCGAAGCCCCCTCTTCAAGTAGATATCTCAAGGGTGGCGACAACCTGTTCGTCAGCATACCAGGAACAGCAAGCATTGGGGTGCCAACTGAAGGGGAAATCTTTGACGAAGACGTCATCGCCACTGCTGGGCTCGAGATTGTCAACGAGCCGAGCACTAGCAGCAGCAAATCCAAAGAAGAAAAACTCCTCCAGGCCATGAGCAACAACTTTCAGAAGCTCCATGTGCTTCACCGCGCCCGGAAAGAGAAGCTGGACTCCAGGGCAGCAGTTGTCGAAGCAGCGAAGGTAGATTTCCAGAAACGCGTCGAAGAAACACAAATCTGGTACGCTGAGGCCTTTCAGGAGCTGAAGGCGAGTCAAGAGCTGCTGAATCAAAGCTGGAACGAGCTCCTCATGAAACAGTCCGATGTTGAGAAGGCACAAGAGGAGGCCGCACAACAGGCCGCTGCAGAGGAAGCTTGCCTAACAGACCGCCGTGTCGGGCTTGATGCCCATGAAGAAGAGCTTGCCGCTCGCGAGAAGGCGCTTGCCGACAAGCTTCGCGGCAAGGATGATGAAATTGAAAAGCTTGTCGCGCAGCGATCCCAGGAGCTGGAGCAGAAACACAAGGAAGCCCTCGAGGCTCTAGCCACAGACTACGCCGGCAAGCTGAAGGAAGCCATCAATGCTGCCGAAGCTGCAGAGGCCGCCAAGAACGAGCTTGACGATAAGGTAAAGAGGCTGGAGGCGGACCTTGAGGACCACGGCAACAAGATCTCGACGCTCAATGCCGAATGAGAGAAGACTCTCTACAGCCTGGCGGAGATACAAATCGCCATATCCAACAAGACCAACCAACTCTCCTCAGCCAATGACTCTATTGCCGATCTGAAGCAGAAGCTGACCACGCTAGAGGAAACTCTTGAGAACAGCAAGGCTCGTGAGAAGGTCTTGATCAAAGATCTCCGGAATGAGAAGGACCTGCTCAAGAGCGCCGCCGCCACTTATAATGACTTTGAGAAAGGCATCAAGATCTGGACTGAACGCCTTGTCGATGTTGCAGAAAGGCTTGCAGCAGAGCTATCCTCCATGGGCCTACAGAACTTCGGGTACTCTTCTGATGAAAGAGTGTCTCCGAGCGCCAAGGTGACCTTGTTCTTCGAGGGCATGATCGACACCCTGAAGCAGCTCCATTCTGATCGAGCAACCCATCTGGCCAACGAATCCCGCAAACTCTGCCGGGCCGACCTCCTCAAGGTGCTCATCAAAGTGGTGCACAAGGACCCTGGCATCAACCTCACCAACGTTCTTGACCGCTTGTCGAAGGATGTGGACGTCAAGGCACTCGAAGAACTTGTCGCGCCCATCGTTGACAAGGTGAACCATGTCAAGAGGGTTGAAGGCCAGCGCAGGGACTAGCCGCTTCACTTCTTGTTGTCGCCACCATTCCAAGCCCAAGACAATTTTGTATTATGTTAGAATCGCGGCAGCTATTATTGTAATATAACTTGCTATGCTCTAGATGAATGTATGTTATTTCCCTTATTTGATTTCTTTCTGTATGGAAAAAACCCTACGCTTATTGGGAACTTGCCGGCGCGCGCACCCTTGCCGCGAGTGCTAGGTGCGGGACTTTAGCAGCCTGCTGGAGGTGCCGCTATTAGCAAGAAACCTTGACGTTTTCAGTGCAGCCACTTAAACTGTTGAGCGGGCCACCAAAGAGTCTGCTGAGAGGGCCGACAAGGAGACCGGTGACCATACTGACGGCATTCCTACCGCAGGAGCGCCAGGCGCTACGCCGGCCACGGAGCCCCCAGTTGCCGGTGAGGTGGCTGTTGAGGATCAGCCGTCAACATCCGAAGCCCCCTCTTCAAGTAGATATCTCAAGGTTGGCGACAACCTGTTCGTCAGCATACCAGGAACGGCAAGCATTGGGGTGCCAACTGAAGGGGAAATCTTTGACGAAGACGTTATCGCCGCTGCTGGGCTCAAGATTGTCGACGAGCCGCGCACCAGCATTAGCAAATCCGAAGAAGAAAAACTCCTCAAGGCCATGAGCAACAACTTTCAGAAGCTCCAAGTGCTTCACCGCGCCCGGAAAGAGAAGCTGGACTCCAGGGCAGCAGTTGTCGAAGCAGCGAAGGTAGATTTCCAGAAACGCGTCGAAGAAACACAAATCTGGTACGCTGAGGCCTTTCAGGAGCTGAAGGCAAGTCAAGAGCAGCTGAATCAAAGCTGGAACGAGCTCCTCATGAAGCAGTCCGATGTTTAGAAGGCACAAGAGGAGGCCGCACAATAGGCCGCTGCAGAGGAAGCTCGCTTAACAGAGCGCCGTGTCGGGCTTAATGCCCATGAAGAAGAGCTTGCCGCTCGCGAGAAGGCGGTTGCCGACAAGCTTCGCGGCAAGGATGAAGAAATTGAAAAGCTTGTCGCGCAGCGAACCCAGGAGCTGGAGCAGAGACACAAGGAAGCCCTCGAGGCTCTAGCCACGGACCACGCCGGCAAGCTGAAGGAAGCCGTCAATGCTGCCGAAGCTGCAGAGGCCGCCAAGAACGAGCTTGACGATAAGGTAAAGAGTCTAGAGGCGGACCTTGAGGACCACGGCAAGAAGATCTCGACGCTCAATGCCGAAAGAGAGAAGACTCTCTACAGCCTGGCGGAGATACAAATCGCCATATCCGACAAGACCAACCAACTCTCCTCAGCCAATGACTCTATTCCCGATCTGAAGCAGAAGCTGACCACGCTGGAGGAAACTCTTGAGAACAGCAAGGCTCGTGAGAAGGTCTTGATCAAAGATCTCCGGAATGAGAAGGACCTGCTCAAGAGCGCCGCCGCCACTTATAATGACTTCGAGAAAGGCGTCAAGATCTGGACTGAACGCCTTGTCGATGTTGCAGAAAGGCTTGCAGCAGAGCTATCCTCCATGGGCCTGCAGAACTTCGGGTACTCTTCTGATGAAAGAGTGTCTCCGAGCGCCAAGGTGACCTTGTTCTTCGAGGGCATGATCGACGCCCTGAAGCAGCTCCATTCTGATCGAGAAACCCATCTGGCCAACGAATCCCGCAAACTCTGCCAGGCCGTCCTCCTCAAGGTGCTCATCAAAGTGGTGCACAAGAACCCTGGCATCAACCTCACCAATGTTCTTAACCGCTTGCCGAAGGATGTGGACCTCAAGGCACTGGAAGAACTTGTCGCGCCCATCGTTGACAAGGTGAACCAAGTCAAGAGGGTCGAAGGCCAGCGCAGGGACTAGCCACTTCACTTCTTGTTGTCGCCACCATTCCATGCCCAAGACAATTTTTTCTTACGTTAGAATCACGGCAGCTATTAATGTAATATAACTTGCTATGCTCTGGATGAATGTATGCTATTTCCCTTATTTGATTTCTTTCTTTATGGAAAAAAACCCTATGCTTATTGGGAACTTGCCGGCGCACGCACCCTTCCCGCGAGCGCTAGGTGCGGGACTTTATCAGCCTGCTGGAGGTGCCGCTACCGGCAAGAAACCTTGACGTTTTCAGTGCAGCCACTTAAACTGTTGAGCGGACTCGAAACAAAATAAGGGCGCAACCGATCATGACAAGGTTCCTGCGCGTGCAGGTTTCCCATACATAGGCCGAAATCGTTCAAGGAGAATAACCTTACAAAACAAAAATTTGTTTAAAGTTTCTGCAACTTAGCTTTTCGTTGTTGTACTCCTTCCGGCAAGATGTCAACCTTGAACGTCGTCTGTCGGTATCCATACCATCATCCCCCCGCCCCCCCGTCAAACTTGCAAGCGAGGGAACCTTCTGTTCTTCGAGAAAAAGAAAGAAGAGAAAATAGAGATATGGAACCTTGGCGGTTCGTTAATGCTTACCGGAAGCATGTGTAATACAATGTCTCAGATAAGCATGCATATAGGTTAACATAGAAATCGACAAGAATTGTAAAACACTTAATCTTATTCAACTACGCACAGGGTCTGCGCCTGGGTTTGTACAAAGGATTACATGCCTTGGCGGCAAGACTCGTACAAAAGGTAGTTGCCGGGAGACCCGGCAACCGCGCCTTATGGATATAACTTACGAAGATGTTCGATATTCCAGGAATTGCTCACTGGAATGCCATCTTCGGTCTCCAGGCGGACTGTGCCAGGCCTGGTGACTCGTACTACCCGATAAGGGCCTTCCCACTTCGGCGTCAACTTGTTGGAATTCTTGGCCGACTGAACGTGCCGAAGAACAAGGTCGCCTTCCTCAAGACTTCGGGCATGAACCTTGCGGCTATGGTAGCGGCGCAAGGTTTGCTGGTAGCGTGCAGCTCCCACAGCAGTCTGAAGACGATCTTCCTCAAGGAGTGTAACGTCATCTTGCCGCAACTGCTCTTGCTCAAGCTCATCATAGGCGAGCACTCGAGGTGACCCGTATGTGAGTTCCGTGGGGAGAACTGCTTCCGCCCCGTATACTAGGGAGAAGGGTGTCTGGCCGGTGGCTCGATTTGGTGTCATCCTGATTGACCAAAGAACTGCCGGCAGCTCATCGATCCAGCGTCTTCCGCACTTGCGCAGCTTGTTGAAAGTTCTTGTCTTAAGACCTCGCAACACTTCAGCATTTGCCCTTTCCGCCTGGCCGTTGCTCCTGGGATGAGCAACAGAAGCAAAACAGATCTTGCCGCCAAGGTCTTGGACATACTGCATGAAGGTGTGGCTCGTGAACTGTGTACCGTTGTCGGTGATGATCCTATTAGGCACACCAAAACGGCAAACTAGGCCTTTGAAGAACTTGACGGCTGATTGTGCTGTCACCTTTCTCACTGCTTCCACTTCCGGCCACTTTGTGAACTTGTCGATTGCGACGTACAAGTACTCAAAGCCCCCGGTAGCACGGGGAAAAGGGCCCAATATGTCGAGCCCCCAGACCGAAAATGGCCCGGAAAGAGGGATTGTCTGAAGAGCTTGAGCTGGTTGATGCAATTTCTTTGAATGGAACTGGCACGCTTCACACTTGGTTACTAGTGCAGTTGCATCCTGGAGAGTAGTGGGCCAAAAGAAACCTTGCCGGGATGCCTTACCAACAAGAGCTCTTGATCCTATGTGGGAGCCACATATGCCTCCATGTATCTCTGCCAACAGCTCCAGTCCATCCTCCCGAGGAATGCACTTCAATTTCACACCGTTTGGCCTCTTTCTGTACAGGACATTGTCCACAAACTGGTACATATTAGACCGACGGGCTACTTTCTCCGCTTCTTCCTGTTCTTCGAAGAGTTCTCCTGTTTGAAGGAAATGGACGATGTGCTGTGCCCATGCTGGAGCCTGGGGCTCGACAACAAGGACTAAAGGCATGTCCTCTGCCGTGAGAGCGATTGTCTCTACAGCAAAGGCTCGAGGCCCTGCCGGAGCTTGTTGCTCCCCGGCAAGCTCGGCGGGAGCGTTTGTCTCCACGGCAAGAGCTTGAGGCCCTGCCGGAGCCTGTCGCTCACCGGCAAGCTTGGTGTCGTTCCCGGCAACTTCTTTGCCGGCGGCTTCTGGGAGCTCTGCCGGAAAATACTTGCCGGAACTCGACTTCCTCCTTTTTTTCTTGTCCGATCGATGGTGTTACGGATGGTTGAGTCAATCGGAGCACAAAAGTTCCTGGTTCCACAGGTAACTTAAGGGCAGCGCGCTTTGACAAGTCATCAGCAATGTTGTTTTCCGCACGAGGAACGTGCTCCATTTGCAGACCGTCAAAATGCTCTTCCAACTTCTTCACTTCATCTACGTAAGCTTCAATCAACGGGCTCTGATAGTCTTTGTTGAATTGCCTGACGACAAGCTGTGAATCACCTCTGACGATGAGCATCTTAATTCCAAGGTCCGCCGCGATCCTGAGACCGGCAAGCAACCCTTCATACTCCGTAGTGTTATTTGTCGACCTTTCCCGGGGAAAGTGCATCTGAATTACATATTTGAGGTGCCCTCCGGGGGGTACGACAAGTAGCACGCCAGCACCGGCGCCTTGCAGCGAAAAAGCCCCATCAAAATATATAATCCATTCTCGACTTGTTTCCTTGCCGGGGAGAGTTGTTTCCGGAATCTCTTCGTCTGGTGTTGGGGTCCATTCCGCAATGAACTCCGCCAAAGCTCTGCTCTGAATGGTTGAAGTACTTTCAAACTTGAGACCAAAACTTGACAGTTCCAAAGCCCAGTCCACAATCCTGCCGGTTGCATCTGGATTTCGCAAAATCCGCTGCAACGGAAAGTGAGTGACGACGGTGATCTCATGTGCCTAAAAATAATGGCACAGCTCCCTCGAGGCCATAAGGAGGCCGAAGAGCAACTTCTGCACGCCAGAATATCTTGACCTAGCCCCCTGCAAAAGGGAGCTGACAAAATAAACTAGGCGCTGCACCATCTTCTTCTTCTGTGTTGCTTCATTTGACTGCGCTGATCCTACTTTATCAGCACCAGACTCTGCCGGGGAAGATCCCAGCTTGTCGTTTGGCGGTCTTGCCGCTGCCGCTGCTTCTTCGTCGACTTCTCTCTCTGCCACTAACGCAGCACTCACCACTTGATTCGTTGCCGCTAGATATAGCAGCAACGGCTCTTGTTGTTTTGGCGCGACTAGTACTGGCAGAGAGGAGAGGTACCTCTTCAAATCCTGTAGCGCTGCCTCCGCTTCTGGAGTCCACTTCATTGGACCTGCCGTTTTCAAAATTTTGAAAAAGGGCAGGGCGCGCTCAGCGGATTTGGAGATGAACCTGCTTAGACCAGCAACGCAGCCGGCAAGTCGACGTACATCTTTGACACATCTTGGCGCTTCAATCTGCTCAATTGCCTTGATCTTGTCAGGATTCGCTTCAATTCCACGTTGAGATACAAAGAACCCGAGAAGCTTGCCGGACAGAATGCCAAACACACACTTATCAGGATTGAGCTTCAAATTGATCTTGCGCAGATTCACAAACGTCTCCTCTAGATCTTGTACGAGCGTTGCTTTTTATCCTTGGTTTTAACCACTATGTCATCCATATAAGCTTCCATATTTCTATGTAGCTGGGGCTCAAAACCGATCTGGACCGCTCCTGCAAATGTTGAACCGGCACTTTTCAACCCAAAAGGCATACGCTCAAAGCAATACGTACCACATGGGGTGATAAATGCGGTTTTCTCTTCGTCTTCCTTTGCCATGAAGATCTGATGATATCCTGAATAGGCGTCAAGAAATGAAAGCAAATCACAGCCGGCAGTGGAGTCCACAATCTGGTCGATGCGCGGCAAGGGAAAAGGATCTTTTGGACAGGCTTTATTGATATCTGTATAACCAATACACAGCCTCCATTTTCCATTCGCCTTGCGCACTACAACTGGATTGGCCAACCATGTTGGATGGAGCACTCCTCTAACCAAACCTGCCGCTTCCAACTTCCTGATTTCCTCGGCAATAAATTGTTGCCGCTCCAAAGCCTGCTTCCTAACCTTCTGCTTGACGGGCCGTGCATGAGGACAGACAGCAGGATGGTGCTCAATCACCTCCCTGGGAACACCGGGGATATCAGATGGTTGCCATGCAAACACATCGACATTCGCCTGCAGGAAGGTAGTGAGCGCGCTTTCCTATTTGTCGTCGAGGGTGGAACTTATGGTGAAAGTTCCTCTCGTAACATCCTCCTTGACGGGCACCTTCTTAGTTTCTGGTGGACCAACCTTGGATTTGTTGCTCTTGCCGGTGGAGCTCTCTGGCATATCCTCAACAGGAGCGCAGCACTCCGAGGAGGTGCGTTTGCCGGAGTGTGTGCTAGAGGTCTTGCCGGTCTTCTTCCCCCCGGGAGCTTCAGCGGCAGGAGCATGTGCCTTGGAGGCAGATGCTACAACTGCCTCCCGGTAAAGTTGGTCGGTGCAGATAAGTGCATCCTTCTTGTCGGAGTTGATAGTGATGACGCTCATCGGCCCTGGCATCTTCAATGTATTATAAGCATAGTGCGATGCCGCCATGAACTTGGCCAGCGCTGGGCGGCCAAGGATCCCATTATATGGCAATGGAATCTTGGCGACGTCGAAAACAATCTTCTCTGTTCTGTAGTTCAGGTCACTACCAAATGTTACTGGTAGTGTGATCTTACCCTTCGGATGGATCCTTCCTGGATTGATCCCCTGAAACGTGCCCGTCTCCTCGAGATCTTCATCAGGAATTTGCAACCTTTTGATCACATCAGGTGAGATCAAGTTCAAACCGGCCCCACCGTCAACTAACATTTTCGTCACTTTGAGGTTTCGAATCGTTGGCGAAACCAACAATGGCAGACACCCGACCGCAGTTGTGCGATCAGGGTGATCCTCAGCGTCAAAAATGATAGGCGTGTTGGACCATTTCAGTGGTTTCCGGGCATCGACAGATGGCTCTGTCGCATTAACCTCGCACGCCCACTGTTTAAGTCGGCGGTGGGAGGAATGCAATGAGGCGCCCCCGTCAATGCACATGACTTCTGTAGCTTTTTGAAATTCTTGCTTGCTGGACTCGTCGTCCTCCTCGTTGTCATCGTCACCCCCCTCTTCCTTGTCGCGGCCTCGAGCGGGCCTCTCCTTCTGTTGCTTGGCCTTGCCGCGGCGACCTCCTCGGACACCGCGTTTCTTGCCGGACCCCTCCGCGCCATCCTGGGCCTTCTCCTTATCTCGCCTTTCATACTCAGCTTTCTTCTTCTCGACAAGCTGCTCAACTTGCCGGCAGTTTTGGAGATCATGGCCCTTGGTGCGATGGATCTTGCAGTATTGCTTGTCGGAGCCCTCCGGCTTGTCGGTAGCCGCCAAGGCCTGACAACAGGCACACCCGGCAACCTCCTTGCCGGGGCCGTCAACTTTGACCTTCTTGGCAGGTGTCGAGGTTGCCGGATCCCTCGACAGCAAGCACGGCCTTGCCCTTGCGTTTCCTGTTACGCCGTCGACCTTTCTTTGCCGGGGCGCAGCGTCTTCGTCTTCAGAGTCGATTCCTGCGCCAGCATCCTCGCCGGGGAGTCTCCTCCCTTCTTCAGCTCGAGCACATTTATCTGCCAAAGCATAAAGCTCGGCAACATCCCTGACTTTGTTCATCGCCAGCTCTTCGCGCATCCTGCGGTTGCGCACGTTCTGATGGAACGCGCTAATAACAGCGGCAGGATGAACGTCTGGGATGTTGTGATGTATACGGCTGAATCTCTGTATGTACTTGCGCAAGGTTTCGCCCTCTTTCTGTGGGATGAGATGCAAATCACTTTCCTGGCCAGGAGCTTGGTGGCCTCCGGTAAAGGCTCCAACAAACTCATGACACAGATCTGCCCAGGAAGAAATGGAATTTTCTGGCAGATGCATCAACCACGACCTGACGTTGGGCTTAAGTACTAACGGGAAGTAGTTGGCGAGTATCTTGTCGTCGCGAGCCCCGGCAGCCTGCACCGCAATGGTGTAGATGCTCAAGAACTCCGACGGGTGAGTCTTGCCGTCGTATTTCTCCGGGACCTCCGGTTTGAACGTTCGGGAATTGGGCCACTTGACTCGCCGCAGCTCACGAGTAAAAGCTGGACAACCCACCTCATAAGGTAGGTCACCAGGATACCCTGGCACAGGCTTGTCTACAGTGGGTCCTGCGCGCCTATCAAATTGATGGCGCGCTTCCCGCCGCCGCACGCTGGTAGTCCGAGCGTCTTCTTTGCTTCGTTCCCGAAGAACTTGACGTTGATCGCGGCGAGTTCGCGGATCAGACGACGCCGTTGAATTGTCATCACAGGCGTCGATCCATCGAATCAGCGACCGCTGTTGCCGCCATGGAGGAGAGTGCATCGTGGTCGTACCGCCTCCAGTCTTTTCGCCATCGGCGCGCTCCGGCTAGACGGACTGCCGCCGTGAAGGCTCCGCCCGCTGCGGCATATCTTGATTAGCGAGGCCAACCAGACTCTGAATAGTAGCTCTCCATTCTTCGAGCTTCTCCGCAGCAGGAGGAAAATCCTGGAGCAGCTGTGCTCTCGCCAACGCTTCTGCTGGTGTAGGCGGCGGCGAAAGGTGCGAGGAACATGAGGTGCTCTGACTCTTAACCGTGTTAGAAGGAGCTCCATCACGGTCCTGCGACCGCGCGCCACTTCCACCAGTATTTTGGCGTGCATGCTGGTCCCGCGCATCTCGAGGGTGATGCTCAGGAGTCTTTCCTTGGGGACACTTAGAACCACCAATGTCGTGGCGCTGTTCATCACGCGCGACCTGAGAAGGCCGCAACAAATGCGCCGGCGTGGGTGTCTTAGAATGCGCCCTTCCGTCTTTGGAGTTCGCTACGCCGCCCGTAGGCAGCATAGCTCCGTCCTTAGATCTAGTGGCGCGTGGGTTGCCGTCGCCGCTGCAAACGACGCCGCTCTCTTGGCTTTGATCACCAGAACGTCGTGGAGGCTCAAGACCTCCGCCTTCTCCGCCTGCGTCCACACCGTCGCCCGTCTGTGTAGCTACAGGCACACCGGACGCGGATGGACTAACCACCGTAAAACCCTTCTTCTTGGGGGCCATGGCGTGAAGATGATGAAGAAACTAGCACGCTGATCGCTAGATCAGGTTCACGCAACCAATCCCCCTACCTGGCGTGCCAAAGATGTCGGCGTAGGGATTTTTACCCAGGTTCGGGCTGCTGAGAAGCGTAAAACCCTACTCCTGCTTTAGTGTATTGGATATGTTTGAACTCTAGCCCCAGGAGCGCTTGCGATGAACAGTATGTTCGAGCAGCAGCTACGCATGCAGAATGGGCCAGAAGGTCCTCCCCTCTATAGCTACACCTTGGGCCTCCTTTTATACGTCGAAGGGGTCACCAACAGTGGCGAAGTACAAGAGGTGTAAAGTTGCTACAGCGTTATCATACCTAATACTGACGACTTAGGACAAACGCATTAAATGCTCCGTTTAGGTGTCCCCTAGCTTCTTGGGGCCGGGAAAAGCGCCCGTCCCATCAGCATCGCTTAACCCCATCCGCCGTTAGCGCTTTGACACGCACCCAGGAGGACAAAACCTAAAGGACAAGCTGGTCGCTGCGCTGGAGAGGTGACAGGGTGGCAGGATCTTGCCGGGTGCGAGTCTTGCTGGGTCTTCGCTAGCCATACCAGCAAGCATCTTGTCGGGATTCCAGCCTTCGGTCTTCTGTCTTCTAATTATTGACTTGAATGCTTTCTTGACATTCTTGCACTTGCATTCAGCTGTCCCCCGGCAGGCGTTGCCGCTGGTGTGGCTACAACCGTCCGTGCACAAGTATGGGGTACTAAAAAACCCAAACTTTAGTACACCGACACACCGGTCCACCCACATATCAAATTATCAAAGTAGCGAACACAAATCAAACCAACATGATAAAAGTGACTAGATGAAACTCCCGTGTACCCTCAAGAACACTTTGCCTATTACTAGATAATGTACTGGCCTGTCCTTTGCCACAAAAGGATTGGGTTACCTTGCTGCACTTTATTTACCATTACCGTTACTTGTTCGTTACCAATTATCTTGCTATCAAACTATCTGTTACCTACAATTTCAGTGCTTGTAGAAATTACCTTGCTGAAAACCGCTTGTTATTTCCTTATGCTCCTCGTTGGGTTCGACACTCTTACTTATCGAAAGGACTACGATTGATCCCCTATACTTGTGGGTCATCGAGACTCTTTTCTGGCGCCGTTACCGGGGGGTGAAGCGCTCTTGGTAAGTGGAAATTGGTAAGGAAGAATTTATAATATGTGCTGAAATTTATTGTTACTTGCTACTATGGAAAACAAAACTTTGAGGGGTTTGTTCAGGGTATATTCACCTCGAACGGAACACCAATTAGTTGCCCCTCAACCTACTGCACCTACTAAAAATATTGGTTATGAAATTACTTCGGGTATGGTAGAACAACTGCTTGCTAAACCTTATGCACGAGATGGAACTGAACATCCTGATATGCACCTATTTTATGTGAACAAAATTTGTGGATTATTTAAGCTTGTAGGTTTACCCGAAGATGAAGCTAAGAAGAAGGTTTTCCCTTTATCTTTGAAGGGAAAAGCATTGACATGGTATAGGCTATGTGATGATTTTATCGTGGAACTAGAATCGTTTGAAATTGGAATTCCACCAAAAGTTTTATCCCATGCATCTAGTTCATCGTGATCGGAATTATATATATAATTTTTGACCTCGTAAAGGAGAAAGCATCGCTCTATCTTGGGGGAGGCTTAAGTCAATGTTATATTCATGCTGCAATCATGATATCCCGGGAGAAGTTATCATTCATAATTTTATGCTCGGCTTTCTCATAATGATCAATCCATGCTCGATACTTCTTTTGCTGGTTCTTATATGAAGAAGACTATTGAATTCAAGTGGGATCTCTTAGAAAGAATTAAACGCAACTCTGAAGATTGGGAACTCGGCGAAGGTAATGAGTCAGGTATAAAGCTTGAGTTTGATTGTGTTAAATCTTTTATGAATACCGATACTTTTCACAAGTTTAGCACTAAATATGGACTTGACACTGAGATAGTAGCCTCTTTCTGTGAAGCATTTTCCACTCACGTTGATCTCCCTAAGGAGAAGTGGTTAAAATTGCATCCCCCTATTAAAGAATAAATTAAAGAACCGGTCATAGCTAAAGATGAAACCATCATTTACAATGTTGATCCAGTTGTGCCTACCGCTTATATTGAAAAACGATCTTTCCCTGTTAGGATAAAGGAACATGCTAAGGTATCAACTGTGGTTTGTAAGAGTAATATTAGAGCACCTAAGCCCCTGAGCAAATTAAAGTAGAACCTAGTGTTGCTATGGTTAAGGATCTCTTGGTAGAAAATATTGATGGGCATGTAATTTACTTCTGTGATGAAGCTGCTAGAATTGCTAAACCCGATGAAAAAGATAAACATAGACCCATAGAAGGCATGCCTATTGTCTCAGCCAAAATAGGAGATCATTTCTATCATGGTTTTTTTGATTTGGGTGCTAGTGTGAGTGCTATCCCTTTTATCTTATACCAAGAAATTATGGATGAAATAGCACCTGCTGAAATAGAAGACATTCATGTTACTATTAAACTTGGTAATAGAGACACCATCACACCACTTCGGATTGTTAGAGATGTTGAAGTCTTGTGTGGGAAAGTATAATACCCTACTGATTTTCTAGTTCTTGGATCCCCCACAAGATGACTTTTGTCCCATTATCTTTGGTAGACCTTTCTTGAGCACCGTCAATGCTAAGATAGATTGTGAAAAACAAACTGTCGGTGTCAGTTTTGGTGGTGTGTCTTATGAGTTTATTTTTTCCAAGTTTAGTAGACAACCTCGTGATAGAGCATTATCTAGTAAGTATGAAATAATTAGTCTTGCTTCTATTGTTGTGCCTCCTACTGATCCATTAGAACAATATTTGCTTGACCATGAAAATGATTTGCACCTGCATGGAAGAAACGAAATAGATCAAATTTTCTTTGAACAACAACCTCTCCTGAAACACAATTTGGCTATTGAAACTCTTGGAGGTCCACCTCCACCTAAAGGTGATCCTGTGTTCGAATTAAAGCAATTTCCTGACACTTTGAAGTATGCTTATCTTGATGAGAAAAAGAAATATCCTGTTATTATTAGTGCTAACCTTTCAGAACATGAAGAAGAAAGATTATTAAAAGTTCTAAGGATGCACTGGGCTGCTATTGGATATACTCTTGACGATCTTAAGGGCACTAGTCCCACTCTATGTCAGCACATGATTAATATGGAACCTGATGCTAAACCCGTTGTTGATCATCAACGGCGATTAAATCAAGATGAAAGAAGTGGTAAGAACTGAAATATTAAAGCTTCTGGAAGCAGGTATAATCTATCCCATTGCTGATAGTAGATGGTTGAGTCCCGTTCATTGTGTCCCTAAGAAATGAGGTATAACCGTTGTTCCTAATGATAAAAATGAACTCATTCCACAAAGAATTGTCACTGGCTATAGAATGGTAATTGATTTTAGAAAGTTAAATAAAGCTACTAGAAAAGATCATTACCCTCTGCCTTTCATTAATCAAATGCTAGAAAGATTATCTAAGCACACACACTTTTGTTTTCTAGATGGATATTCTAGTTTCTCTCAAATACCGTGTCACAATACGATCAAGAGAAAACCACCTTTGCCTGCCCTTTTGGAACCTATGCTTACAGACATATGCCTTTTGGTTTATGCAATGCACCTGCTACCTTTCAAAGATGTATGACTGCTATATTCTCTGATTTTTGTGAAAAGATTGTGGAAGTTTTCATGGATGATTTTTCCGTTTATGGAACTTATTTTGATGATTGCTTAAGCAACCTTGATCGAGTTTTGCAAATACCATTCTGAAGCTTATGGAGGACATCATCCGGGAGATAGAACTGCTCACAAGGTATTGCAATCTGGTTTTTATTGGCCTACTCTCTTCAAGGATGCCCGTAAGTTTGTCTTATCTTGTGATGAATGTCAAAGAATTGGTAATATCGGTAAGCGTCAGGAAATGCCTATGAATTATTCACTTGTTGTCAAACCATTTGATGTTTGGGGTTTTGATTATATGGGACCTTTTCCTTCCTCTAACGGGTACACTCATATTTTGATTGCTGTTGATTATGTCACTAAGTGGGTAGAAGCTATTCCAACTAGTAGTGCTGATCACCACACCTCCACTAAAATGCTTAAAGAGGTTATCTTTCTGTGGTTTGGAGTCCCTGGATACTTAATGACCGATGGTGGTTCACACTTTATTCATGGTGCTTTCTGTAAGATGCTTGCTAAATATGATGTTAACCATAGAATTTCATCACCCTATCATCCTCAATCTAGTCGTCAAGTTGAACTTAGCAATAGAGAAATAAAATTGATTTTAAAAAAAACTGTCAATAGGTCTCGAAAGAATTGGTCTAAGAAACTAGATGATGCACTTTGGGCCTATAGAACAGCTTATAAAAATCGTATGGGCATGTCTCCATACAAAATGGTATATGGAAAAGCTTGTCATTTGCCTCTAGAATTAGAATATAAAGCATTTTGGGCAATTAAAGAACTCAACTATGACTTCAAACTTGCCGGTGAGAAGAGGCTATTTTGATATTAGCTCACTAGATGAATGGAGAACCCATGCCTATGAAAATGCCAAACTATTCAAAGAAAAAGTAAAAAGATGGCATGACAAAAGAATCCAAAAGAGGGAATTCAAAATAGGAGACTATGTTCTTTTGTTCAACTCTCGTTTAAAAATTTTTGCAGGTAAGCTTCTCTCAAAATGGGAAGGACCATGTATTATCGAAGAGGTTTATCGTTCTGGAGCTATCAAGATTAATAATGCTGAAGGTACTAACCCGAAGGTGGTCAATGGACAAAGAATTAAGCACTATATCTCAAGTACGCCTATTAACGTTGAAAGCAATGTTATCCAAACCATGACACCGGAGGTACACATAAAAGAAACCTTCCGGAACACTCCAGAATTCTGAAAAATAGGAGGTATGTGATACGGTAAGTAAACGGACTCCGAAAAATCCGCAATTTTTTTTTTCGTCAGTTTTGGAATATTAGAAATTTTTGGAAATTAAGAAATAAACCAGAAGGTGATCGAGGTGAGCACGATACACCAGGGCACGCCAGCCCCCCTGGGCGCGCCCTGGTAGGTTGTGCCCACCTCGGACATCTTCCCGACTCCGTTTTCCTTCCGTATGCTTGTTTCCCAAGAATAAAATTCTCTATAAATACCCCCGACTGTTTTGACAACCACATCACAAAAAAATCATGTGTTCTTGTTTCGTGTTGTTTTCCTCATAGATCTGAAAATATGTCATCTCAAGATTCAGAGGGGGAGAGCTATGTTGCTGACTATGTTGCAAACCCCAAGATCTATGGAGAAGTGGAGTATTATGGATGGACCTCAGATGAGGAGGAAGACGCTGCCATGAAGGAAACAAATAATGATAGCTCTGAGGAAGAGGATGACCCACTTCCTCAACCCGGAGACATGCATGTGGAATTCAAGAAGTCAAGCCTCCCTAGAGGATACAAACCTGAGGTTCAATTTATCCCATCTCGTTTTCTGCAGGAGAGCAAGGCGGCATTATGCAAAAGGATATTAAAGCTCGAAGTGGAGAATGATGATCTGAGGGAGGAAAATATCATGCTTAAATATAAGTTAAATAAGAAGGCTACACCACCACCTTCTTCATCACCACCACCAAAGTAGACTTGAGCACATGGGTATGGGCACTCCCCTTGGCTTGAGCCAAGCTTGGGGGAGGTGCCCCGGTATCGTATCACCATCACTTTTATTCACCTTTACCTATTTTCAGTTCGATCTTTAGTTTTCCTTTGCTTTAGTTGAATAAAAGTTTAGCATGATCTATTTTCGTGTGTTAGTTTCGTGGTCTATCTATCTATGTAATCGAGTGAGAGTTATATAATAAAGTTTAGTTTGAGTTTTTGCCTCTCTACTTTCTTGTTGCAATCAAAATAAAAAGAAAAAAGAAATAAATGAAAAGAATCATATGCTAATCTTATGGTGAGTAATGACATCACATAAGGAAAAGTATAAGTAGTAAAATTTATTGGAGATTGACAAACATAGCATTGGTCAATGATGCAATTCATGAAAGAATTAATAAGGGAAGAGAAGATTCACATGCAAATACACTATCTTGGACATCTTTTATGATTGTGAGCCCCCATTAAATATTATATGGCAAAATTGTTGACGTTGGACAAGTAAGACAATGTAATGATTTATGTTTTTTCATATCCACATAGAAGTTATATTGTCATAGATCCTTCAACATGTGGTGCTTGCTCAATATCTTTGCTTGCCAAAAATTCCGCACTAAGTAGAGATACTACTTGTGCATCCAAAAACCCAAAGCCAAATTCATTATTTGAGAGTCCACCATACCCACCTATGGATCGAGAAAGATCCCTCAAGTAAGTTGTCATCGGTGCAATAAGGCAATAAAAATTACTTCTTAAAGTGTTTTGATCAATTAGTGTAAGAGAAAATTGAGCGCTATACGAACTTATGATGGAAAAGTAATAAAAGCATCGGAGTGCATAATAAAGGTTGGTATCATAGGGGGCAATATAGCGTGACATTCTTTTACATTAAGGGATTGGGCATACAAACCAAAAAGCGCATGCCAACCTCTGCTTCCCTCTACGAAGGGACTATCTTTTACTTTTATGCAAGAGTCAAAGTATTCTTCCCTATTCCTTTTTACTTTTCTCTTTTGCAATCATCATGTGGTGAGGAAAGATCTATGCACATATATCCAGTTGGATGTGAGTCGGCATGAGTTATTATTGTTGACATCACCCTTGAGGTGAATACGTTGGGAGGCGAAACTATAAGCCCCTATCTTTCTATGTGTTCGTTTGAAACTTTTTGCTCATGGGTATGCTGTGAGTGTTAGCAATCATAGAAGATTAAATGATGGTTGAGCATCTGGACTTGCCAAAAGGCTCCGACATGAGACCCTTCCTGAAAATATGATGAATTGTAGTTGCAAAGTTGACTGAGAACATAGTTTGTTGGTTTTCAATAAGGTTTATGCTTCATACTTCTATGTTGTGATGAATTGTTACTTGTTCATGAGAAGTTATCTGATGAAAGTATATGAATAAGTTTTATAGTAGAGTTTGTTGTTGTTATGATGATAAGCATGATGCTTCTATGTAATTTTACACTAGAGTTGAACTCGCTCGATATCCTAGTGCAAATAATTTTACACTAGAGTTGAACTAGCTCTATAACCTAGTACAAATAATTTTACACTAGAGTTGAACTCGCTCTATATCCTAGTGCAAATAATTTTACACTAGAGTTGAACTAGCTCTATAACCTAGTACAGATAATTTTTCACTAGAGTTGAACTAGCTCTTTGCTCTAGTTCAAATAATTTTACACTAGAGTTGAACTAGCTCTATAACCTAGTACAAATAATTTGCACTAGACTTTAACTAGCTCAATAAACTAGTACAAATAATTTTACACTAGAGTTGAACTAGCTCTTTGATCTAGTTCAAATAATATTACACTAGAGTTGAACTAGCTCTATAACCTAGTACAAATAATTTTACACTAGAATTTAACTAGCTCCATAACCTAGTACAAATAATTTTACACTAGAGTTGAACTAGCTCTATAACCTAGTGCAAATAAGTTTACACTAGAGTTGAACTAGCTCTATAACCTAGTCCAAATAATTTTACACTAGAGTTGAACTAGCTCTATAACCTAGTGCAAATAAGTTTACACAAGAGTTGAAATAGCTCTATAACCTACTACAAATAATTTTACACTAGAGTTCAACTGACTCTATAACCTCGTGCAAATAATTTTACACTAGAGTTGAACTAGCTCTATAACCTAGTACAAATAATTTTACACTAGATTTGAACTAGCTCTTTGCTCTAGTTCAAATAATTTTACACTAGAGTTGAACTAGCTCTATAACCTAGTGCAAATAATTTTACACTAGAGTTTAACTAGCTCTATAACCTAGTACAAATAATTTTACAATAGAGTTGAACTAGATCTATATCCTAGTGCAAATAATTTTACACTACAGTTGAACTAGCTTTACATCCTGGTGCAAATAATTTTACACTAGAGTTGAACTATCTCTATAACCTAGTACAAATAATTTTACACTAGACTTGAACTAACTCTATATCCTCGTGCAAGTAATTTTACTCTAGAGTTGAACTAGCTCTATAACCTAGTACAAATAATTTTTCACTAGAGTTGAACTAGCTATTTGCTCTAGTTCAAATAATTTTACACCAGAGTTGAACTAGCTCTATAACTTAGTACAAATAATTTTGCACTAGACTTGAACTAGCTCCATAACCTAGTACAAATAATTATACACTACAGTTGAACTAGCTCTATAACCAAGTACAAATAATTTTACACTAGAGTTGAACTAGCTCTATATCCTACTGCAAATAATTTTACACTAGAGTTGAATTGGGTCTATAATATAGTGCAAATAATTTTACACTAGAGTTGAACTAGCTCTATAACCTAGTACAAATAATTTTACAATAGATTTGAACTAGCTCTTTACTCTAGTTCAAATAATTTTACACTAGAGTTGAACTCGCTCTATATCCTAGTGCAAATATTTTTACACTAAAGTTGAACTAGAAGAAGAAAAAGAAAAGGAAAAAAAAGAAGAAGTGGAAGAAGAAGCCACTGACCCCCGACCCCCGACGCCACTGACCCCCAACCCCCGATGCCACTGACCCCCGACTCTCGACGCCACTGACCCCCGACCCCCGATACCACTGACCCCCAACGCCACCGACTCCTGACGCCACTGACCCCCGACGCAGCTGACTCCCGACCCCCGGCGCCATTGAACCCCACACCACTGACCCCCGACCCCTGACGCCACTGACCCCCGACGCCACTCACCCCCAACCCCCAACACCACTGACCGCCGACCCTCGATCGACGCCACTGACCCCCGACCCCCGACGCCACTGACCCCGACCCCCGACGCCACTGACCCCCGACGCCACTCACCCCCGACCCCCGACGCCACTGACCGCCGAACCTCGATCGACGCCACTGACCCCCGACGCCACTGACTCCCGACGGCACTGACCCCCGACCCCCGACACCTCTTCGGCCTTCCAGAGGCCGACGGGATCATAGTTTTGTAAATTATGAGTTAGGTCATATATATATTCCGATTCTAGCTGTTATGAAAAACATCATATTTGTGTTGATCTGGTGGATTTCAATGTGCAGTTGTTTCGTCGTTGCGAGGGTCTGCTGTTCGACGACCTCCCCGTGCGTTTGACGAGCTCCCCTGCGTTCGTGGGTGAGCACAAATGACATCTCCTCCCCCCCTTAATTTGCTCTGTTCCGGTCTTCGTGCCGATGAAACTTGCTAGCTATAGGTGTCTTCAATCATCAGTATGCGTCTCCCGTTCGAAAGGGCGGCATCTATAAATATGCATGTCTTTGCATATTTATAACCGCCATCCTTTCGAATTGTCCAACGTTATCCATGGACTGCCCGAGTATGTGTAGATTGGGTTCGTTTTCCCTTATGCTCTGCTCCGGATCCGATGCGGAATTTCGTCAGTGCCTCCCTGTTTTTCTCCGGGTACACATCCTCTCTGCTTATTGCCGAGACGTGTATCAGGAGAACAACAGGGAGGTGCTGCCGAAATTTTGCGTCGGATCCGGAGCAGAGCATGGGAAAACGAACCCAATCTACACATACTCGGGTGGGATTAGGACCTATCTTTACCTATTAGCGTGTAGGTTGCATGGACGTAATAGAACTGACAAACTTGATTAACTGATGAATATAGATGATGAATTATATATATTTCTTGTGTGTTTAGTAGGTAGGCAAGATGAGTGATCGTGCGTGGATGTACACCGGTCACCCTAGTCAGAAAGACATGACCATTGAATGGTTAACAAAAACCAAGGGGTTTCTGAGAGCTGCATTTGCAAATGGCCAGGAAATAACCTGGTGCCCCTGTGTCCGGTGCGACAACCATAAAAAGTGGACACGGGATGAAATGGGTAAACACCTGCAGAAGTGGGGTTTTACACCTGATTATACGGTTTGAAGATTTCATGGTGAGTCTGCCCAACGTGCTAGAGATGAGGTGGTTCGTCGTCGCACCGACGAGCATGGTACCGGGATCGAAGACATGGTGCAAGACTTTGATGATGCTCGGGATTCGGACGATGAGATGGAGGAATCTGCAAACGCCTTCTATGAAATGTTGGAGTCTTCAAAACGTCCTCTCCACGAGCACACTGAGCTTTGTCAGCTGGATGCCAGCGCGCAAGTAATGGCTCTGAAGGCTTAGTTCAACCTGGGCAGAGAATGCTGTGACGCGATGATGACAATATTTGGACGCTTTCTACCCAAAGGCCATGTATTGCCTGCAAACCTGTACCAGTCAGACAAATTCCTGGTCGAAGAGATGGCCAGACAGATGATGTGGCACAAATTGGGCAAAAGAACCGAACTAGATGCAGATGGGAATCCGATGTTGGGACACAATTCAGACGCTTTTGCGTGGAAGCACTTCGATGCATTACATAAGGATAAAGCGGCAGATCCAAGGCATCCTCGAGTCGCCGTCAGCACGGATGGGTTCAATGTGTTTGGTATGACAGCAACCCAATACAGTTGTTGGCATGTATTTGTCATTCCACTCAATCTCCCCCCCCCCCCCCCCGGAGGGATTATGAAAAGAAAGAACATTTTCTTGACGTTGATAATTGCAGGGCCCAACTATCCGGGGAAAAATATGAATGTGTACATGCAGCCACTTAAGGATGAATTGCAAGAAGCTTGGGATAATGGGATCAAGACATATGACGCCGCTACAAAACAAAACTTCAAAATGCATGTGTGGTACATGTACTAGACGCATGACTTGCCGGCGTTAGCGCTATTTGTTGGCTGGTGTGTGCATGGAAGGTTCCCGTGCCCCACATGCAAGGCAGGTCTTCAGTTCCGTTGGCTGCAGGCGGGTCGCAAGTATTCTTGCTTCGACTTGCATAGACAGTTCCTGGATCCTCGCCATAAGTTCAGAAAAGACAAGAAGAATTTCATCAAAGGTATAGTTGTCAAAAACTCTGCACCACCTGCATTGACAAGCCAACAGACCCTGGATCAGTTAAACGCTCTCGTGCCTGATCCAGCGCGTCCAGGATATTTCAAAGCGTATAATTCGGAACACGCCTGTACTCACAATATATGCTTGTGGGATCTGTCTTACTTTAAAGACCTCCTTTGCCCACACAACATCGACGTGATGCACACTGAAAAGAATATCACTGAGGCCCTTTTTGGTACATTATTCGACATAGAGGGGAAGTCAAAGGATAATCCTAAGGCTAGAGTTGATCAGGAGGCTCTGTGTGATAGACCGTTGCAAAACATGCGACAACTGAAAGGAAAGAAGAACTGGAGGAAGCCAAAGGCATGGTTAATTCTTGGAAGGCCAGCTATAAGGGAAATGATCTTGTGGGTGAAAATGCAGTTGATGTTCCCCGATGGGTATGCAGCGAATCTAAAGAGGGGAGCGAGTCTTGACAAATTGAAAATATTTGGTCTCAAGAGTCATGATTGGCACATATGGCTTGAGCGGGTAATGCCGGTGATGTTGCGTGGCTTTATCCCTGAGGATGAATGGCTAGTACTGGCAGAGCTGAGCTATTTCTTCCATGCTCTTTGTGCGAAAGAACTATCGCCTGACGTGCTAGATGAACTGGAAGAGTTGGCGCCGGAGTTGATCTGCAAGTTAGAAAAGATCTTTCCACCGGGCTTCTTTAATCCAATGCAGCAATTGATTTTGCATCTCCCGATCGAGGCAAGATTGGGGGGGCCGTGCAAAATCGTTGGTGCTTCGCAACTGAGAGGATGCAGAAGACGCTTCGAGCAAATGTAAAAATAAACGTAGAATTGAAGCATCGATGGCCGAGGCATTCATTACTGAGGAGGCGGCAAACTTCGTGACAACACACTACGAAGCCAAGAATCGTCATTTGCATAATCCGAAGCCTCGGTACAATGATTGCGACCGTGAAAAAGGTCGATCCAACCTCAGCCTATTCAAAGGGAAGTTCGCACCAGCCGGTGCTTCGAAAGCAATAGCATTGGATGTCGAAGAATGGTGGACCATTTCGTTGTATATCTTCGACAACCTAACAGAAGTGCGGCCATACATCGAGTAAGTTCTCGATACATTGTTTCGCAACTTCTAATTCCTTTGAACTGCTCTTATTCCCAGATATGTGATACAGTCCATACGTCGCCAAATTGTCGGATGGAGCGGTGATCCAAAAGGATTCCATCGAAGAGTATGAGCTTCTGGCAAAGCACGGAGGTGGCTATCCCGGTTTCATCTCTTGGTTCAAACAAACGGTAATTTCCTTTAGACCATTTCATTTCTTCGTCTGGTTTGCGGCTAATGTAACAATCCTTTCGTATTAAACTTGTAGCCGAATTCAGAGTCTATGGACGCCTAATTGAGACAAGTCGCTAATGGTTTTGACTATAAGGTCCGCTCATTTGCCAAATACGACATCAACGGGTGTCGCTTTCGTACTTTTGGCAAAGAGCTATCTATGGCCGACCGAAAGTCTACAAATTGTTGTGTCTCTGCTATCGGCGAAGGAGGTGTCGAGTATTATGGAAGAGTTGAAGCAATTTATGAACTTATATTCTTTGGTGAAAACCCACCGAACGTCGTAGTCTTCAAATGTTATTGGTTCTAGCCGAAGGAGCTAGAAGGACTCATGAACATATAGGGCTAGTCGAAATCAAACAAAGCACCCATTTAGATGTTCCCGATGTCTATATTACGGCTCAACAGGCGACCCAAGTTTTCTATCTACCGTGGGCCTGCCAAACTGATCCAAATCTGAATGGTTGGGATGTCGTTTATGATGTGCCGCCACGTTTTTGACCACCTCCCCTCAATGAAGATGATTATGAACCTCACATTAACCCAGACACATATGAAGGAGAATTCTTCCAAGAAACACGTCTTTCCAAAAAAGTTTCAAGAACCGCTCTACTTCACCGCAGAACATTGAAGTAGACAGCGACAGTGAATCCGACTTCACCCCTGAGCCGGAACAAGAAGAGACGGAAGAAGAAGAGGTTACTGCTGCGGATGACCTCTCAATGCTTGACCGATTACATAAAGGAGGCCTTCCACATGTTGTTCCGAATAGTGATGATGATGATGCATTTATTGATGATAGTGATGATGATGATGATGCATTTATTGATCCCGGAGCATATATAGACGATCAAGATTATTATTAGTTCATGTCAGGTATTATTCAATTTTTATTATATACATGATGATGATACACTCAAATTATATACATATTATTATTCCTGTCGGTATTCAATATTTTTATGTTGTACTAATTTCGTTTACATTTTGTCATGGCAAGTGTTGAAAGATGGTGGGCGCGGGTCGAGAGCGATCCGAGGCTCCTGCTTCGTTGGCGCGTGGTGGGAGGGGTACTTCCATTCCACCCCATACTCTCCGGAGAGCGTTGTACGACAGTATTAGGACACCCGAGGGCGCTTCTTCGTCGGCAAAGTTGCCCACCGGGAGAGGAGGTCGGCGGAAGAAGAAAGCTCCTAAAGGTACACGTGGTGGCCGCGGGAGAGGTACGAAGGCTGCTATGCCTTCCTCGCCGCCATCCCCAGCTGATTCACCCGAGCACAGGACTGCTACGGTGGACCCGTCTGAGGTGGAGGCTACGCGGACTCCTGTCCACGAGCCTCGGGTCGACGATCCTTCTGTCCCAGACGCTTCGACCCGCGAGACTCCTGTGCCAGATGCTTCCTCCTACGAGACTCCACACGCTTCGACCAGATGGGATACCTGGCCGGATCTGCATCAGCAGGAGCCGAGTGGCCATGCTGATGTTGGCGGGGATTAGTTTTCTGATAGCGGGGACGAGGTGGTTGAGGGGGCCACCATCTACCAGCGTGGGTGTACACGGCTCCCGCTCGTGCCGGCGACCCGCGAGCAGAGGTGGTCGATTAGGCCTGATGTGCAGAAGTAAGTGCATTTACTATTTTTAAACCTTTTTCCTTCACGTTTCTTCACATATCTAATGTGTTGGCTTTGTCATACTGTAGGGGTTGGATTCACGCCAAGGATGTCCGCAGGCCCAACTCCATCCTTGGTGTGATTTGCTAGCATAACTTCCCGGGGTTTGTCACGTTCTCTGGCGAGGGTCAACTTCCAGAGTTAGGAATGAGCTGGGAGCACTACTTGGCTGCCCCGGCCCCGCCGGAGGAGATGATTGACGGTGTGTTGTGCCACACGAGGGCCGACATGGTGATCAGACAGTTTTGGGTAATTTCTCCTTTACACAATTAAAAATCAATAATAGCTAGTTATTGTACTAATCAGTGTTGTCTCGTTTGATTGCAAACCTTCTACAGGTGTGAGGAGGGATACGAGGAGGCCGCGACATCGGTTATCGATGGCGAGTGCAGGCGCCTACTACAGAACTTACGGCACGAAGCTCAGATACAGGCTGTTCGATACTACTACGCCTGGCGGCGTATTAAGAAGGACAAGTCGTCGTGCCACGGAAAGTTTCTGCACAAGGAGCAGTACATGAAGGTAATTACCTATTCTTAAGGCCTTGTACTTAGTTTCCTTGCTTTGATTCGTAGGCGTAGCGCTCAAATTTCTCTTTACTAACTTAGGTGCCCCCGAGATGGTGTGCGGATAAGATGGATTGTTGGGAGGCGATGGTGAATGAGTGGTGCTCTGACGAATGGCGAGCCATCCACAACAATGCCAAGGAACGGCGTGCCCAAATGGAAGGTGTGCCACACCATCAAGGCAGCGCCAACTTATTTCAGTTCGGGCGGAACTGGGTATGTGGTTTGCTTCATGATTCCTGCAATTCATTCTTGATGCTAGCTTGACCCCTTTATTAATACTTTCTTCCTCTCTTGTAGGCGCATTACAATAAGATGGAGGTGCCACAGGTATACGATCTCTATGCCATGGCCCATACTGCCTCGTACACGAAGGCCAAGGCATTCTCTGAGTCTGACCTCGATAATCCCGAGAACTTCACCAACATCTCCTCCCACAACAAGCTCGTGAGGTACAGAAATGTGGGGAAGGCGGTGAATGGGGAGGACTTCAACCCAAGCCAGCATCCTATTGATCCAGAGCTGGTGATGATAGCTGGCGGCGGGAGGCCCCATGGCTCGATAGCCATTGGAGATGGACTTATACGGTCTTCGCGCACTCTCCGGCAGATCAAGGCGCGTCAAACGAGCTCCTGTCCTGAGATAACGCCTCGTCCACGGCCAGTCCAGCTCGCCATCGAGGTTAGTCATACGGACTCAGATATCTTTCCTCCATTACATTGTGTGTGCGAACCAAGATGATTACAATGGTAACGAGGAGTTGTGTTGCAGGCTGCTCTGCAGAAAGAGAGAGAGGCAACCCAGGCGCTTCTGGCGGAACAGGCCCGGCAGGCGGCGGAGGAGAAGAGGGATTTGGAGGAGAGGACGGCTAGGTTGTTGGAGGAGGAGAGGGCACGGAACGATGCGTCTAACCGGGCCATGTACGAGCTCATCGTGGTAAGTTTTTCTTCATATTAGCCAAATCATGCACTACATGTTCGTTTCATTAATAACCAATATGATTGACTTGTCAAAACCAAATGTGCAGTCTTTGTGCGAGAAGACCGGCCAGACCCCTCCGCCGATGCTAGTCATTACCACGGCTGGAACGGTGAGTTTCATTTGAATGGTCATTAGTTACTAGTCTTAACATTTCAGTGTCATCATGCTAACGCAAATGATCTTTGGTGCAGCATAACTCCCGAGCCGCATCGCACGATCCTTCTCCAGGGCCAAGTAGTGCTCCAGGTGACATCGGCCCGAGCAACCCCGGTGCTTCACCTCCGTGATGATGAGGACGGTAAGCCCTAACATGCCACTTACTTGGCTCATTTTCTCAAACAAAGACAAACTTAGCACTTAGACAAAATTATGTACTTTTGGTCCATCGGAGCTCCTTGTGAGAGTTTCATGTCTCTTCTTGATGGAGGAATCCCGACTGTTGTCGCGGGGGTCGTTTCTTCTTCTCCTTCTCTCGATATATACCTTGGTATATTGCGGGAGAGGAGAAGGGGAAACGACCATCACCGTCGGTCGAAATATTAGTGTTAGGTAGTGTCCACCAACATACACCACCATATAAGTGTGAGTGAGTGCGCACCATACACACCATGAGGCATGAGAGTTTTTCTAAGGAAAACCTCGAAAGACCGAAAGTCAAGCTCAACAAATGGCATAATAACCTTGGTTAGCTCATATACTTAGCTTATTTAGTTTATTTATGACATAATTAGCTTACTTAGGTCAAAAATGGCATAATAACCTTGGTTAGCTCATAAATGTCATATTTTACCTAAGTTAGCTTTGTTTCCTCCAAAATGACATAGTAAGCTTACTTACCTCCAAAATGACATATTGTACCTAAGTTAGCTCTAAAATGACCAATACTTAGCATTGTTTCCTCCACAATGACATAATAAGCTTAGTTAACTCAAAAATGGCATAATAGACTTGGTAACCTCATAAATGCCATAGACTTAGCTTATTTTCTTGCAAAATGACACAATAAGCTTAGTTAGGTCAAAAATGTGATAATTACCTAGGTTAGCTCTAAAATGACACAAATAAGCAATAAGAAGAAGAAAAACAAGAGGAGAAAGAGAGAGAGAAGAAAAACGCTTCTTCATCTTCTTCTTCTTCTAGATCTTCTTCTACTTCTAGATCTTCTTCTACTTCTTCTAGTATTCTTATTCTAACTTTATTATTTCCAATTTTGCAGATTTGATTGACTTCACGGCAGCTTGCTTTGATGTAGTGCTAGTGTTTACTTTCTGTTTTCATTTTGTATCGATGAACTTACGTGAAACTTTCTACCTATGTATGAGACTATGTATGTATGGATGAAACTATTGTAATATGGTGAACAATGTGACATTTGATACTTTTAATTTGGTATAATTGTTGGTTGCTCATATCCATATGGCAGTGATATTGTTTCTGTGAAATATATATATACATATCATATATTTGCCTGTGAAAATTCTTGAATATAACAAAAACAGGCAAAAAAGAGGCAATACAGCCTCTTTGCCGTCGGCCACCGTCGGCAAAGACCTCTTTGCTGTCAGCCACCGTCGGCAAAGCGGGCACGTGGCAGGCACGTATTAAACCTGGGAGCACCAGGCCTGGGGCCATTTGGCCTCTTTGCCGTCTGGGGCAGACGATAAAGGGCTGGGTGGGGGGGTGCCGTCCGTGGCAGACGGCAAAGGGCTGGGCGGGGCCGTCCGGGGCAAACGACAATGGGCTGGGTGGGGGCCGTCCGGGGCAGACGGCAAAGGACTCGGTGGGGCCGTCCGGGGAAGACGGCAAAGGACTGGGTGGGGGCCGTCCGGGGGCAGCCGGCAAAGGGCTGGGTGGGGGCCGTTAGCCACCTAACGGTGCTAACGTCAGTGCTACGCCGTCCAGCCGTGTTGCCGTCTGCAGGCTAACGACAAAAAAACTTTGCCGTTCGCTGGGCCAAGGCAGACTACAAAGAACCCCTTTACCAGAGTTTATTCGGACGAAAATTTGGCCGTCTGCTGGCTGACGGCAAACGCCTTTGCCGTCCGTGGTTGTTCCCTTTGCCGTCCGCCATGGCATACGTCAAAGAGCCTGATTCCTGTAGTGTAGAGTTGAACTAGCTCTATAACCTAGTGCAAATAATTTTACACTAGAGTTGAACTACCTCTATAACCTAGTACAAATAATTTTACAATAGATTTGAACTAGCTCTTTGCTCTAGTTCAAATAATTTTACACAAGAGTTGAACTAGCTCTATAACCTAGTGCAAATAATTTTACACTAGAGTTGAACTAGCTATATAACCTAGCACAAGTAATTTTACACTAGAGTTGAACTAGCTCTATATCCTAGTGCAAATAATTTTACACTAGAGTTGAACTAGCTCTATAACCTAGTACAAATAATTTTTCACTGGAGTTGAACTAGCTCTATGCGCTAGTTCAAATAATTTTGCACGTGAGTTGAACTAGCTCTATAACCTAGTACAAATAATTTCTCACTAGACTTTAACTGGCTCCATAACCTAGTGCAAACAATTTCACACTAGAGTTGAACTAGCTCTTTGATCTAGTTCAAATAATCTTACACTAGAGTTGAACTAGTTCTATAACCTAGTACAAATAATTTTACAGTAGAGTTGAACTAGATCTATAACCTAGTACAAATAATTTTACACTAGAGTTGAACTAGCTCTATATCCTAGTGCAAATTTTTTTACACTATTGTTGAACCAGCTCTATAACTTAGTACAGATAATTTTTCACTAGAGTTGAATTAGCTCTTTGCTCTAGTTCAAATAATTTTACACTAGAGTTGAACAAGCTTTATAACTTAGTACAAATAATTTTGCACTAGACATTAACTAGCTCCATAACCTAGTACAAATAATTTTACACTAGATTTGAACTAGCTCTTTGCTCTAGTTCAAATAATTTTACACTAGAGTTGAACTAGCTCTATAACCTAGTGCAAATAATTTTAAACTAGAGTTGAACTAGCTCTATAACCTAGTACAAATAATTTTACACTAGAGTTGAACTAGCTCTATAACCTAGTGCAAAAAAATTTACACTAGAGTTGAATTAGCTCTATAACCTAGTCAAAATAATTTTACGCTAGAGTTGACCTGGCTCTATAACCTCGTGCAAATAATTTTACACTAGAGTTGCACTAGCTCTATAACCTAGTAAAAATAATTTTACACTAGATTTGAATTAGCTCTTTGCTCTAGTTCAAATAATTTTACACTAGAGTTGAACTAGCTCTATAACCTAGTGCAAATAATTTTACACTAGAGTTAAACTAGCTCTATAATCTAGTACAAATAATTTTACAATAGAATTGAACTAGCTCTATATCCTAGTGCAAATAATTTTACACTAGAGTTGAACTCGCTTTATAACCTCGTACAAATAATTATTCACTAGAGTTGAACTAGCTCTTTGCTCTAGTTCAAATAATTTTACACTAGAGTTGAACTAGCTTTATAACCTAGTAAAACTAATTTTGCACTAGACTTTAACTAGCTACATTACCTAGTAAAAATAATTTTACACTACAATTGAACTAGCTCTTTGCTCTAGTTGAAATAATTTTACACTGGAGTTGAACTACCTCTATAACCTAGTATAAATAATTTTACACTAGAGTTAAACTAGCTCTATAACCTAGTACAAATAATTTTACACTACAGTTGAACTAGCTCTATATCCTAGTGCAAATAATTCTATACTAGAGTTGAACTTGCTCTATAACCTAGTGGAAATAATTTTACACTAGACTCGAACTTTCTTCATAACCTAGTACAAATGATTTTACACTAGATTTGAACTAGCTCTTTGCTCTAGTTCAAATAATTTTACACTAGAGATGAACTAGCTCTATAACCTAGTGCAAATAATTTTATACTAGAGTTGAACTAGCTCTATAACCAAGTACAAATATTTTTACACTAGACTTGAACTAACTCTATATCCTAGTGCAAGTAATTTTACACTAGAGTTGAACTAGCTCTATTACCTAGTACAAATAATTTTTTCACTAGCGGTGAACTAGCTATTTGTTGGGGAATGTTGCATGGGGAACAAAAAATTTCCTACGCACATACAAGATCTATCCATGGAGATGAGCATCTACGAGAGGGGAGATCGGATCCACATACCTTTGTAGATCTCTAAGCGGGAAGCGTTAAGAAACGCGGTTGATGTAGTCGAACGTCTTCGCGATCCAAATCGCAAGCCGTCCCGCGATCCAATCACGCTCTAGCGCCGAACGGACAACACCTCCGCGTTCAGCACACGTACATCTCGATGACGATCTCCGCCTCCTTGATCCAGCAAGCGTGGGCGGAGAGGTAGATGGGTTCTCTGGCAGCAAGACGGCGTGGCGGCGGTGGTGGTGGAGCTGATCCGGCAGAGCTTCACTAAGCAATACCGAACCAATCTAGAGAAGAGACGATCTAGAGGAGAGGGAGGGTGACGTGGCTTGGACTGCGTCGGTATTTCCCCAAAGAGGAAAGGATGATGCAGCATAGCGACAGTAAGTATTTCCCTTAGTTATGAAACCAAGGTTATCGAACCAGTAGGAGGATCACCAACACCCAATAAGCAGCACATGCACACAAACAACAAATAGTTGCAACCCGACGGAAAAGAGAGGTTGTCAATCTCTCTACAGTAATAAGATATATTAGGTAGTGATAGATATCTCAAGAACACAAATAAAAAGAGCAAATATGCAGCAATATATTTTTGGTTTTTTTGGTTTTGTAGATCTGAAAAAAAAGATTGCAAAAACGTAGATCGGAAAGCAATATGATGGAAAAGTAGACCCGGGGGCCGTAGGGTTCACTAGTGGCTTCTCTCATGAGTATAGCGCACTGTGGGTGAACAAAGTACTGTTGGGCAATTGATAGAAAATTGAATAGTCATGAAGATATCCAAGGCGATGATCAGTATAACTCCTGCCTGCATCTACCTCTATTACTCCACACATCGACCGCTACCCAGCATGCATCTAGTGTATTAAGTTCATGGAAAAACGGAGTAATGCAGTAATAACGATGACATGATGTAGACAAGATCTATTCATGTAGGAATAGACCCCATCTTGTTATCCTTAATAGCAACGATACATGCATGTCTTGCTGCCCCTTCTGTCACTGGGAAAGAACACCGCAAGATCGAACCCATAACAAAGCACCTCTTCCCATGGCAAGAAAAATCGATCTAGTCGGCCTAACTAAACCAAAGATTCGAAGAAGAAATACGATGCTATCAGCAATCATGTATATAAGAGATCAAAGAAGACTCAAATAATATTCATTGATAGAAAGTGATCATGAACTCAAAATTCATCGGATCCCAACAAACACACCGCAAAAGTTTACATCCAATAGATCTCCAAGCTTGATGTCTACTACGCAACCTTCTTCTTGTAGACTCGTGTTGGGCCTCCAAGCGCAGAGTTTTGTAGGACAGTAGCAAATTTCCCTCAAGTGGATGACCTAAGGTTTATCAATCCGTGGGAGGCGTAGGATGAAGATGGTCTCTCTCAAACAACCCTGCAACCAAATAACAAAGAGTCTCTTGTGTCCCCAACACACCCAATACAATGGTAAATTGTATAGGTGCACTAGTTCGGCAAAGAGATGGTGATACAAGTGTAATATGGATGGTAGATATAGGTTTTTGTAATCTAAAAATATAAAAACAGCAAGGTAGCAAGTAACAAAAGTGAGCAAAAACGGTATTGCAATGCTTGAAAACAAGGCCTAGGGTTCATACTTTCACTAGTGCAAGTTCTCTCAACAATACTGACATAGTTGAATCATATGTAAATCCCTCACGTGCGACAAAGAGTTCACTCCAAAGTCACAAATAGCGGAGAACAAACGAAGAAATTATTGTAGGGTACGAAACCACCTCAAAGTTATCTTTTCAGATCAATCTTACGAGCTATCCCTATAAGTGTCACGAACAGCCCTAGAATTCGTACTAAAATAACACCTTAAGATACACATCAACCAAAACCCTAATGTCACATAGATACTCCAATGTCACCACGAGTACCCATGGGCTTGATTATACGATATGCATGTCAGGGCCGGTTTTTCAACAAAAACATTCATTGAAAAATCGTCCTGATAGTCAAGCCAGTATAGAAAATCCTTCTTACTGGTAGGCAAATCCTTGATACAGAAATCCAGTAGTACTGAATATATTACAAGGTTGAGCTGAGGTTGCTCAACAATATATTACAAGCGCGCCCCTATTACACATAAGGGCGGATATGACATAAAGGGGGTGGTGGCATACTACTGACTCGCGAAATAAAAGAGTGGTGGATATGTCACAGTGGAGTAGTGACATAGCTCTGAATATCCTACAGCTCATCAAGCGTCAGAGTGAGGCTCGATGATTTATTTGGGGTAGCGGAAGCGTATATAAAGCGCATGACAAAACTCCAGGATCACAAGAGACTGACTGGAACTCCTCTAGGCGTCGGACTCGCTATCGTACTCTTCATCCATAAGATCGCCTTCGTCAACATCTGGCCAAAACAATAGCCAGGGGCAAAGCCCGTGAGTACTTTGAATGTACTCGCAAACAGTTTGGACATAAGATATAACAAATGTAAACATGATGCACATGAGCAGGTTAGTAAAGCACACACAAACATTAAATATGCACTGCAGGAAAATAAAAAGGAAGTCGGGCGGTAGTCCTCCCGAAGTCCCAATAAAATTTTACACTAGAGTTGAACTAGATTCATAACCTAGTACAAATAATTTTACACTAGATTTGAACTAGGTCTTTGCTCTAGTTCAAATAATTTTACCCTAGAGTTGAACTAGCTCTATAACCTAGTGCAAATAATTTTACACTGGAGTTGAACATAACCAAGTACAAATAATTTTACACTAGAGTTGAACTGGCTCAACAACCTAGTACAAATAATTTTACACTAGAGTTGAACTAGCTCTATAACCTAGTGCAAATAATTTTACACTAGAGTTGAACTAGCTCTATAACCTAGTACAAATAGTTTTACAATAGATTTGAACTAGCTCTTTGCTCTATTTCAAATAATTTTAAACTAGAGTTGAACCAGCTCTATAACCTAGTAAAAATAAATTTACACTAGAGTTGAACTAGCTCTATATCCTAGTGAAAATAATTTTACACTAGAGTTGAACTAGCTCTATAACCTAGTACAAATAATTTTACACTAGAGTTGAACTAGCTCCATAACCTAGTACAAATAATTTTGCACTTGATTTGAACTAGCTCTTTGCTCTAGTTCAAATAATTTTACACAAGAATTGAACTATCTCTATAACCTACTGCAAATAATTTTACACTAGAGTTGAACTAGCTCTATAACCTAGTACAAATATTTTTACACTATAGTTGAACTGGCTCTATAACCTCCTGCAAAGAATTTTACACTAGATTTGAACTAGCACTTTTCTCAATTCAAATAATTTTACACTAGAGTTGAACTAGCTCTATAACCTAGTGAAAATAATTTTACACTAGAGTTGAACTTGATTCATAACCTAGTACAAATAATTTTACACTAGATTTGAACTAGGTCTTTGCTCTTGTTCAAATAATTTTACCCTAGAGTTGAACTAGCTCTATAACCTAGTGCAAATAATTTTACACTGGAGTTGAACATAACCAAGTACAAATAATTTTACACTAGAGTTGAACTGGCTCAACAACCTAGTACAAATAATTTTACACTAGAGTTCAACTAGCTCTATAAACTAGTGCAAATAATTTTACACTAGAGTTGAACTGGCTCTATAAGCTAGTGCAAATAATTTTACACTCGAGTTGAACAAGCTCTATAACCTAGTACAAATAATTTGACTAGCTCTTTGCTCTATTTCAAATAATTTTACACTAGATTTGAGCTAGCTCTATAACCTAGTACAAATAAATTTACACTAGAGTTGAACTAGCTCTATATCCTAGTGCAAATAATTTTAAGCTAGAGTTGAACTAGCTCTATAACCTAGTACAAATAATTTTACACTAGAGTTGAACTAGCTCCATAACCTAGTACAAATAATTTTACACTAGATTTGAACTAGCTCTTTGCTCTAGTTCAAATAATTTTACACAGGAGTTGAACTAGATCTATAACCTAGTACAAATAATTGTACACTAGAGTTGAACTAGCTCTATAACCTAGTACAAATATTTTTACACTAGAGTTGAACTGGCTCTATAACCTCGTGCAAATAATTTTACACTAGAGTTGAACTAGCTCTATAACCTAGTATAAATAATTTTACACTAGATTTGAACTAGCTCTTTGCTCTAGATCAAATAATTTTACACTAGAGATGAATTAGCTCTATAACCTGGTGCAAATAATTTTACACTAGAGTTGAACTAGCTCTATAACCTTGTATAAATAAATTTACACTAGATTTGAACTAGCTCTTTGCTCTAGTTCAAATAATTTTACAATAGAGATGAATTAGCTCTATAACCTAGTGCAAATAATTTTACACTAGAGTTGAACTAGCTCTATAACCTTGTACAAATAATTTTACACTTGAGTTGAACTAGCTCTATATCCTAGTGCAAATAATTTTACACTAGAGTTGAACTAGCTCTATAACCTTGTATAAATAATTTTACACTAGATTTGAACTAGCTCTTTGCTCTAGTTCAAATAATTTTACACTAGAGATGAATTAGCTCCATAACCTAGTGCAAATAATTTTACACTAGAGTTGAACTAGCTCTATAACCTTGTACAAATAATTTTACACTTGAGTTGAACTAGCTCTATATCCTAGTGCAAATAATTTTACACTAGAGTTGAACTAGCTCTATAACCTAGTAGAAATAATTTTGCACTAGACTTTAACTAGCTACATAACCTAATACAAATAATTTTACACTATAGTTGAACTACCTCTTTGTTCTAGTTGAAATAATTTTGCACTGGAGTTGAACTAGCTCGATAACCTAGTACAAATAATTTTACACCAGATTTGAACTAGGTCTTGGTCTAGTTCAAATAATTTTACACTAGAGTTGAACTAGATCTATAACCTAGTGCAAATTATTTTACACTAGAGTTGAACTAGCTCTATAACCTACTAGAAATAATTTTACACTAGAGTTGAACTGGCTCTATAACCTCGTGCAAAGAATTTTACACTAGAGTTGAATTAGCTCTATAACCTAGTACAAATAATTTTACACTAGAGTTGAACTAGCTCCATAACCTAGTACAAATAATTTTGCACTAGATTTGAACTAGCTCTTTGCTCTAGTTCAAATAATTTTACACAAGAGTTGAACTATCTCTATAACCTACCGCAAATAATTTTACACTAGAGTTGAACTAGCTCTATAACCTAGTAGAAATATTTTTACACTATAGTTGAACTGGCTCTATAACCTCGTGCAAAGAATTTTACACTAGAGTTCAACTAGCTCTATAACCTAGTAGAAATAATTTTACACTAGATTTGAACTAGCACTTTGCTCTAGTTCAAATAATTTTACAATAGAGTTGAAATAGCTCTATAACCTAGTGAAAATAATTTTACACTAGAGTTGAACTAGATTCATAACCTAGTACAAATAATTTTACACTAGATTTGAACTAGGTCTTTGCTCTAGTTCAAATAATTTTACCCTAGAGTTGAACTAGCTCTATAACCTAGTGCAAATAATTTTACACTGAAGTTGAACATAACCAAGTACAAATAATTTTACACTAGAGTTGAACTGGCTCAACAACCTAGTACAAATAATTTTACACTAGAGTTCAGCTAGCTCTATAAACTAGTGCAAATAATTTTACACTAGAGTTGAACTGGCTCTATAAGCTAGTGCAAATAGTTTTACAATCGAGTTGAACAAGCTCTATAACCTAGTACAAATAATTTGACTAGCACTTTGCTCTATTTCAAATAATTTTACACTAGATTTGAGCTAGCACTATAACCTAGTACAAATAAATTTACACTAGAGTTGAACTAGCTCTATATCCTAGTGCAAATAATTTTAAGCTAGAGTTGAACTAGCTCTATAACCTAGTACAAATAATTTTACACTAGAGTTGAACTAGCTCCATAACCTAGTACAAATAATTTTACACTAGATTTGAACTAGCTCTTTGCTCTAGTTCAAATAATTTTACACAGGAGTTGAACTAGATCTATAACCTAGTGCAAATAATTTTACACTAGAGTTGAACTAGCTCTATAACCTAGTACAAATATTTTTACACTAGAGTTGAACTGGGTCTATAACCTCGTGCAAATAATTTTACACTAGAGTTGAACTAGCTCTATAACCAAGTATAAATAATTTTACACTAGATTTGAACTAGCTCTTTGCTCTAGATCAAAAAAATTTACACTAGAGATGAATTAGCTCTATAACCTGGTGCAAACAATTTTACACTAGAGTTGAACTAGCTCTATAACCTTGTATATATAATTTTACACTAGATTTGAACTAGCTCTTTGCTCTAGTTCAAATAATTTTACACTAGAGATGAATTAGCTCTATAACCTAGTGCAAATAATTTTACACTAGAGTTGAACTAGCTCTATAACCTTGTACAAATAATTTTACACTTGAGTTGAACTAGCTCTATATCCTAGTGCAAATAATTTTACACTAGAGTTGAACTAGCTCTATAACCTTGTATAAATAATTTTACACTAGATTTGAACTAGCTCTTTGCTCTAGTTCAAATAATTTTACACTAGAGATGAATTAGCTCTATAATCTAGTGCAAATAATTTTACACTAGAGTTGAACTAGCTCTATAACCTTGTACAAATAATTTTACACTTGAGTTGAACTAGCTCTATATCCTAGTGCAAATAATTTTACACTAGAGTTGAACTAGCTCTATAACCTAGTAGAAATAATTTTGCACTAGACTTTAACTAGCTACATAACCTAATACAAATAATTTTACACTATAGTTGAACTACCTTTTTGTTCTAGTTGAAATAATTTTGCACTGGAGTTGAACTAGCTCGATAACCTAGTACAAATAATTTTACACCAGATTTGAACTAGGTCTTGGTCTAGTTCAAATAATTTTACACTAGAGTTGAACTAGATCTATAACCTAGTGCAAATTATTTTACACTAGAGTTGAACTAGCTCTATAACCTACTAGAAATAATTTTACACTAGAGTTGAACTGGCTCTATAACCTCGTGCAAATAATTTTACACTAGAGTTGAACTCGCTCTATAACCTAGTACAAATAATTTTACACTAGAGTTGAACTAGCTCCATAACCTAGTACAAATAATTTTGCACTAGATTTGAACTAGCTCTTTGCTCTAGTTCAAATAATTTTACACAAGAGTTGAACTATCTCTATAACCTACCGCAAATAATTTTACACTAGAGTTGAACTAGCTCTATAACCTAGTACAAATATTTTTACACTATAGTTGAACTGGCTCTATAACCTCGTGCAAAGAATTTTACACTAGAGTTCAACTAGCTCTATAACCTAGTAGAAATAATTTTACACTAGATTTGAACTAGCACTTTGCTCTAGTTCAAATAATTTTACACTAGAGTTGAAGTAGCTCTATAACCTAGTGAAAATAATTTTACACTAGAGTTGAAGTAGATTCATAACCTAGTACAAATAATTTTACACTAGATTTGAACTAGGTCTTTGCTCTAGTTCAAATAATTTTACCCTAGAGTTGAACTAGCTCTATAACCTAGTGCAAATAATTTTACACTGGAGTTGAACATAACCAAGTACAAATAATTTTACACTAGAGTTGAACTGGCTCAACAACCTAGTACAAATAATTTTACACTAGAGTTCAACTAGCTCTATAAACTAGTGCAAATAATTTTACACTAGAGTTGAACTGGCTCTATAAGCTAGTGCAAATAGTTTTACAATCGAGTTGAACAAGCTCTATAACCTAGTACAAATAATTTGACTAGTTCTTTGCTCTATTTCAAATAATTTTACACTAGATTTGAGCTAGCACTATAACCTAGTACAAATAAATTTACACTAGAGTTGAACTAGCTCTATATCCTAGTGCAAATAATTTTAAGCTAGAGTTGAACTAGCTCTATAACCTAGTACAAATAATTTTACACTAGAGTTGAACTAGCTCCATAACCTAGTACAAATAATTTTACACTAGATTTGAACTAGCTCTTTGCTCTAGTTCAAATAATTATACACAGGAGTTGAACTAGATCTATAACCTAGTGCAAATAATTTTACACTAGAGTTGAACTAGCTCTATAACCTAGTACAAATATTTTTACACTAGAGTTGAACTGGGTCTATAACCTCGTGCAAATAATTTTACACTAGAGTTGAACTAGCTCTATAACCTAGTATAAATAATTTTACACTAGATTTGAACTAGCTCTTTGCTCTAGATCAAAAAAATTTACACTAGAGATGAATTAGCTCTATAACCTGGTGCAAACAATTTTACACTAGAGTTGAACTAGCTCTATAACCTTGTATATATAATTTTACACTAGATTTGAACTAGCTCTTTGCTCTAGTTCAAATAATTTTACACTAGAGATGAATTAGCTCTATAACCTAGTGCAAATAATTTTACACTAGAGTTGAACTAGCTCTATAACCTTGTACAAATAATTTTACACTTGAGTTGAACTAGCTCTATATCCTAGTGCAAATAATTTTACACTAGAGTTGAACTAGCTCTATAACCTTGTATAAATAATTTTACACTAGATTTGAACTAGCTCTTTGCTCTAGTTCAAATAATTTTACACTAGAGATGAATTAGCTCTATAATCTAGTGCAAATAATTTTACACTAGAGTTGAACTAGCTCTATAACCTTGTACAAATAATTTTACACTTGAGTTGAACTAGCTCTATATCCTAGTGCAAATAATTTTACACTAGAGTTGAACTAGCTCTATAACCTAGTAGAAATAATTTTGCACTAGACTTTAACTAGCTACATAACCTAATACAAATAATTTTACACTATAGTTGAACTACCTCTTTGTTCTAGTTGAAATAATTTTGCACTGGAGTTGAACTAGCTCGATAACCTAGTACAAATAATTTTACACCAGATTTGAACTAGGTCTTGGTCTAGTTCAAATAATTTTACACTAGAGTTGAACTAGATCTATAACCTAGTGCAAATTATTTTACACTAGAGTTGAACTAGCTCTATAACCTACTAGAAATAATTTTACACTAGAGTTGAACTGGCTCTATAACCTCGTGCAAATAATTTTACACTAGAGTTGAACTCGCTCTATAACCTAGTACAAATAATTTTACACTAGAGTTGAACTAGCTCCATAACCTAGTACAAATAATTTTGCACTAGATTTGAACTAGCTCTTTGCTCTAGTTCAAATAATTTTACACAAGAGTTGAACTATCTCTATAACCTACCGCAAATAATTTTACACTAGAGTTGAACTAGCTCTATAACCTAGTACAAATATTTTTACACTATAGTTGAACTGGCTCTATAACCTCGTGCAAAGAATTTTACACTAGAGTTCAACTAGCTCTATAACCTAGTAGAAATAATTTTACACTAGATTTGAACTAGCACTTTGCTCTAGTTCAAATAATTTTACACTAGAGTTGAAGTAGCTCTATAACCTAGTGAAAATAATTTTACACTAGAGTTGAAGTAGATTCATAACCTAGTACAAATAATTTTACACTAGATTTGAACTAGGTCTTTGCTCTAGTTCAAATAATTTTACCCTAGAGTTGAACTAGCTCTATAACCTAGTGCAAATAATTTTACACTGGAGTTGAACATAACCAAGTACAAATAATTTTACACTAGAGTTGAACTGGCTCAACAACCTAGTACAAATAATTTTACACTAGAGTTCAACTAGCTCTATAAACTAGTGCAAATAATTTTACACTAGAGTTGAACTGGCTCTATAAGCTAGTGCAAATAGTTTTACAATCGAGTTGAACAAGCTCTATAACCTAGTACAAATAATTTGACTAGCTCTTTTCTCTATTTCAAATAATTTTACACTAGATTTGAGCTAGCACTATAACCTAGTACAAATAAATTTACACTAGAGTTGAACTAGCTCTATATCCTAGTGCAAATAATTTTAAGCTAGAGTTGAACTAGCTCTATAACCTAGTACAAATAATTTTACACTAGAGTTGAACTAGCTCCATAACCTAGTACAAATAATTTTACACTAGATTTGAACTAGCTCTTTGCTCTAGTTCAAATAATTATACACAGGAGTTGAACTAGATCTATAACCTAGTGCAAATAATTTTACACTAGAGTTGAACTAGCTCTATAACCTAGTACAAATATTTTTACACTTGAGTTGAACTGGGTCTATAACCTCGTGCAAATAATTTTACACTAGAGTTGAACTAGCTCTATAACCTAGTATAAATAATTTTACACTAGATTTGAACTAGCTCTTTGCTCTAGATCAAAAAAATTTACACTAGAGATGAATTAGCTCTATAACCTGGTGCAAACAATTTTACACTAGAGTTGAACTAGCTCTATAACCTTGTATATATAATTTTACACTAGATTTGAACTAGCTCTTTGCTCTAGTTCAAATAATTTTACACTAGAGATGAATTAGCTCTATAACCTAGTGCAAATAATTTTACACTAGAGTTGAACTAGCTCTATAACCTTGTACAAATAATTTTACACTTGAGTTGAACTAGCTCTATATCCTAGTGCAAATAATTTTACACTAGAGTTGAACTAGCTCTATAACCTAGTAGAAATAATTTTGCACTAGACTTTAACTAGCTACATTACCTAATACAAATAATTTTACACTATAGTTGAACTACCTCTTTGTTCTAGTTGAAATAATTTTGCACTGGAGTTGAACTAGCTCGATAACCTAGTACAAATAATTTTACACCAGATTTGAACTAGGTCTTGGTCTAGTTCAAATAATTTTACACTAGAGTTGAACTAGATCTATAACCTAGTGCAAATTATTTTACACTAGAGTTGAACTAGCTCTATAACCTACTAGAAATAATTTTACACTAGAGTTGAACTGGCTCTATAACCTCGTGCAAATAATTTTACACTAGAGTTGAACTAGCTCTATAACCTTGTACAAATAATTTTACACTAGAGTTGAACTAGCTCCATAACCTAGTACAAATAATTTTGCACTAGATTTGAACTAGCTCTTTGCTCTAGTTCAAATAATTTTACACAAGAGTTGAACTATCTCTATAACCTACCGCAAATAATTTTACACTAGAGTTGAACTAGCTCTATAACCTAGTACAAATATTTTTACACTATAGTTGAACTGGCTCTATAACCTCGTGCAAAGAATTTTACACTAGAGTTCAACTAGCTCTATAACCTAGTAGAAATAATTTTACACTAGATTTGAACTAGCACTTTGCTCTAGTTCAAATAATTTTACACTAGAGTTGAAGTAGCTCTATAATCTAGTGAAAATAATTTTACACTAGAGTTGAAGTAGATTCATAACCTAGTACAAATAATTTTATACTAGATTTGAACTAGGTCTTTGCTCTAGTTCAAATAATTTTACCCTAGAGTTGAACTAGCTCTATAACCTAGTGCAAATAATTTTACACTGGAGTTGAACATAACCAAGTACAAATAATTTTACACTAGAGTTGAACTGGCTCAACAACCTATTACAAATAATTTTACACTAGAGTTCAACTAGCTCTATAAACTAGTGCAAATAATTTTACACTAGAGTTGAACTGGCTCTATAAGCTAGTGCAAATAGTTTTACAATCGAGTTGAACAAGCTCTATAACCTAGTACAAATAATTTGACTAGCTCTTTGCTCTATTTCAAATAATTTTACACTAGATTTGAGCTAGCACTATAACCTAGTACAAATAAATTTACACTAGAGTTGAACTAGCTCTATATCCTAGTGCAAATAATTTTAAGCTAGAGTTGAACTAGCTCTATAACCTAGTACAAATAATTTTATAATAGAGTTGAACTAGCTCCATAACCTAGTACAAATAATTTTACACTAGATTTGAACTAGCTCTTTGCTCTAGTTCAAATAATTTTACACAGGAGTTGAACTAGATCTATAACCTAGTGCAAATAATTTTACACTAGAGTTGAACTAGCTCTATAACCTAGTACAAATATTTTTACACTAGAGTTGAACTGGCTCTATAACCTCGTGCAAATAATTTTACACTAGAGTTGAACTAGCTCTATAACCTAGTATAAATAATTTTACACTAGATTTGAACTAGCTCTTTGCTCTAGATCAAAAAAATTTACACTAGAGATGAATTAGCTCTATAACCTGGTGCAAACAATTTTACACTAGAGTTGAACTAGCTCTATAACCTTGTATATATAATTTTACACTAGATTTGAACTAGCTCTTTGCTCTAGTTCAAATAATTTTACACTAGAGATGAATTAGCTCTATAACCTAGTGCAAATAATTTTACACTAGAGTTGAACTAGCTCTATAACCTTGTACAAATAATTTTACACTTTAGTTGAACTAGCTCTATATCCTAGTGCAAATAATTTTACACTAGAGTTGAACTAGCTCTATAACCTTGTATAAATAATTTTACACTAGATTTGAACTAGCTCTTTGCTCTAGTTCAAATAATTTTACACTAGAGATGAATTAGCTCTATAACCTAGTGCAAATAATTTTACACTAGAGTTGAACTAGCTCTATAACCTTGTACAAATAATTTTACACTTGAGTTGAACTAGCTCTATATCCTAGTGCAAATAATTTTACACTAGAGTTGAACTAGCTCTATAACCTAGTAGAAATAATTTTGCACTAGACTTTAACTAGCTACATAACCTAATACAAATAATTTTACACTATAGTTGAACTACCTCTTTGTTCTAGTTGAAATAATTTTGCACTGGAGTTGAACTAGCTCGATAACCTAGTACAAATAATTTTACACCAGATTTGAACTAGGTCTTGGTCTAGTTCAAATAATTTTACACTAGAGTTGAACTAGATCTATAACCTAGTGCAAATTATTTTACACTAGAGTTGAACTAGCTCTATAACCTACTAGAAATAATTTTACACTAGAGTTGAACTGGCTCTATAACCTCGTGCAAATAATTTTACACTAGAGTTGAACTAGCTCCATAACCTAGTACAAATAATTTTGCACTAGATTTGAACTAGCACTTTGCTCTAGTTCAAATAATTTTACACAAGAGTTGAACTATCTCTATAACCTACCGCAAATAATTTTACACTAGAGTTGAACTAGCTCTATAACCTAGTACAACTATTTTCACACTAGAGTTGAACTGGCTCTATAACCTCGTGCAAAGAATTTTACACTAGAGTTCAACTAGCTCTATAACCTAGTAGAAATAATTTTACACTAGATTTGAACTAGCACTTTGCTCTAGTTCAAATAATTTTACACTAGAGTTGAAGTAGCTCTATAACCCAGTGAAAATAATTTTACACTAGAGTTGAAGTAGATTCATAACCTAGTACAAATAATTTTACACTAGATTTGAACTAGGTCTTTGCTCTAGTTCAAATAATTTTACCCTAGAGTTGAACTAGCTCTATAACCTAGTGCAAATAATTTTACACTGGAGTTGAACATAACTAAGTACAAATAATTTTACACAAGAGTTGAACTGGCTCAACAACCTAGTACAAATAATTTTACACTAGAGTTCAACTAGCTCTATAAACTAGTGCAAATAATTTTACACTAGAGTTGAACTGGCTCTATAAGCTAGTGCAAATAGTTTTACAATCGAGTTGAACAAGCTCTATAACCTAGTACAATAATTTGACTAGCTCTTTGCTCTATTTCAAATAATTTCACACTAGATTTGAGCTAGCTCTATAACCTAGTACAAATAAATTTACACTAGAGTTGAACTAGCTCTATATCCTAGTGCAAATAATTTTAAGCTAGAGTTGAACTAGCTCCATAACCTAGTACAAATAATTTTACACTAGAGTTGAACTAGCTCCATAACCTAGTACAAATAATTTTACACTAGATTTGAACTAGCTCTTTGCTCTAGTTCAAATAATTTTACACAGGAGTTGAACTAGATCTATAACCTAGTGCAAATAATTTTACACTACAGTTGAACTAGCTCTATAACCTAGTACAAATATTTTTACACTAGAGTTGAACTGGCTCTATAACCTCGTGCAAATAATTTTACACTAGAGTTGAACTAGCTCTATAACCTAGTATAAATAATTTTACACTAGATTTGAACTAGCTCTTTGCTCTAGATCAAATAATTTTACACTAGAGATGAATTAGCTCTATAACCTGGTGCAAACAATTTTACACTAGAGTTGAACTAGCTCTATAACCTTGTATATATAATTTTACACTAGATTTGAACTAGCTCTTTGCTCTAGTTTAAATAATTTTACACTAGAGATGAATTAGCTCTATAACCTAGTGCAAATAATTTTACACTAGAGTTGAACTAGCTCTATAACCTTGTACAAATAATTTTACACTTGAGTTGAACTAGCTCTATATCCTAGAGCAAATAATTTTACACTAGAGTTGAACTAGCTCTATAACCTTCTATAAATAATTTTACACTAGATTTGAACTAGCTCTTTGCTCTAGCTCAAATAATTTTACACTAGAGATGAATTAGCTCTATAACCTAGTGCAAATAATTTTACACTAGAGTTGAACTAGCTCTATAACCTCGTACAAATAATTTTACACTTGAGTTGAACTAGCTCTATATCCTAGTGCAAATAATTTTACACTAGAGTTGAACTAGCTCTATAACCTAGTAGAAATAATTTTGCACTAGACTTTAACTAGCTACATAACCTAATACAAATAATTTTACACTATAGTTGAACTACCTCTTTGTTCTAGTTGAAATAATTTTGCACTGGAGTTGAACTAGCTCGATAACCTAGTACAAATAATTTTACACCAGATTTGAACTAGGTCTTGGTCTAGTTCAAATAATTTTACACTAGAGTTGAACTAGATCTATAACCTAGTGCAAATTATTTTACACTAGAGTTGAACTAGCTCTATAACCTACTAGAAATAATATTACACTAGAGTTGAACTAGCTCTATAACCTAGTACAAATAATTTTACACTAGAGTTGAACTAGCTCCATAACCTAGTACAAATAATTTTGCACTAGATTTGAACTAGCTCTTTGCTCTAGTTCAAATAATTTTACACAAGAGTTGAACTATCTCTATAACCTACCGCAAATAATTTTACACTAGAGTTGAACTAGCTCTATAACCTAGTACAAATATTTTTACACTATAGTTGAACTGGCTCTATAACCTCGTGCAAAGAATTTTACACTAGAGTTCAACTAGCTCTATAACCTAGTAGAAATAATTTTACACTAGATTTGAACTAGCACTTTGCTCTAGTTCAAATAATTTTACACTAGAGTTGAAGTAGCTCTATAACCTTCTATAAATAATTTTACACTAGATTTGAACTAGCTCTTTGCTCTAGTTCAAATAATTTTACACTAGAGATGAATTAGCTCTATAACCTAGTGCAAATAATTTTACACTAGAGTTGAACTAGCTCTATAACCTCGTACAAATAATTTTACACTTGAGTTGAACTAGCTCTATATCCTAGTGCAAATAATTTTACACTAGAGTTGAACTAGCTCTATAACCTAGTAGAAATAATTTTGCACTAGACTTTAACTAGCTACATAACCTAATACAAATAATTTTACACTATAGTTGAACTACCTCTTTGTTCTAGTTGAAATAATTTTGCACTGGAGTTGAACTAGCTCGATAACCTAGTACAAATAATTTTACACCAGATTTGAACTAGGTCTTGGTCTAGTTCAAATAATTTTACACTAGAGTTGAACTAGATCTATAACCTAGTGCAAATTATTTTACACTAGAGTTGAACTAGCTCTATAACCTACTAGAAATAATTTTACACTAGAGTTGAACTAGCTCTATAACCTAGTACAAATAATTTTACACTAGAGTTGAACTAGCTCCATAACCTAGTACAAATAATTTTGCACTAGATTTGAACTAGCTCTTTGCTCTAGTTCAAATAATTTTACACAAGAGTTGAACTATCTCTATAACCTACCGCAAATAATTTTACACTAGAGTTGAACTAGCTCTATAACCTAGTACAAATATTTTTACACTATAGTTGAACTGGCTCTATAACCTCGTGCAAAGAATTTTACACTAGAGTTCAACTAGCTCTATAACCTAGTAGAAATAATTTTACACTAGATTTGAACTAGCACTTTGCTCTAGTTCAAATAATTTTACACTAGAGTTGAAGTAGCTCTATAACCTTCTATAAATAATTTTACACTAGATTTGAACTAGCTCTTTGCTCTAGTTCAAATAATTTTACACTAGAGATGAATTAGCTCTATAACCTAGTGCAAATAATTTTACACTAGAGTTGAACTAGCTCTATAACCTCGTACAAATAATTTTACACTTGAGTTGAACTAGCTCTATATCCTAGTGCAAATAATTTTACACTAGAGTTGAACTAGCTCTATAACCTAGTAGAAATAATTTTGCACTAGACTTTAACTAGCTACATAACCTAATACAAATAATTTTACACTATAGTTGAACTACCTCTTTGTTCTAGTTGAAATAATTTTGCACTGGAGTTGAACTAGCTCGATAACCTAGTACAAATAATTTTACACCAGATTTGAACTAGGTCTTGGTCTAGTTCAAATAATTTTACACTAGAGTTGAACTAGATCTATAACCTAGTGCAAATTATTTTACACTAGAGTTGAACTAGCTCTATAACCTACTAGAAATAATTTTACACTAGAGTTGAACTAGCTCTATAACCTAGTACAAATAATTTTACACTAGAGTTGAACTAGCTCCATAACCTAGTACAAATAATTTTGCACTAGATTTGAACTAGCTCTTTGCTCTAGTTCAAATAATTTTACACAAGAGTTGAACTATCTCTATAACCTACCGCAAATAATTTTACACTAGAGTTGAACTAGCTCTATAACCTAGTACAAATATTTTTACACTATAGTTGAACTGGCTCTATAACCTCGTGCAAAGAATTTTACACTAGAGTTCAACTAGCTCTATAACCTAGTAGAAATAATTTTACACTAGATTTGAACTAGCACTTTGCTCTAGTTCAAATAATTTTACCCTAGAGTTGAACTAGCTCTATAACCTAGTGCAAATAATTTTACACTGGAGTTGAACATAACTAAGTACAAATAATTTTACACAAGAGTTGAACTGGCTCAACAACCTAGTACAAATAATTTTACACTAGAGTTCAACTAGCTCTATAAACTAGTGCAAATAATTTTACACTAGAGTTGAACTGGCTCTATAAGCTAGTGCAAATAGTTTTACAATCGAGTTGAACAAGCTCTATAACCTAGTACAATAATTTGACTAGCTCTTTGCTCTATTTCAAATAATTTCACACTAGATTTGAGCTAGCTCTATAACCTAGTACAAATAAATTTACACTAGAGTTGAACTAGCTCTATATCCTAGTGCAAATAATTTTAAGCTAGAGTTGAACTAGCTCCATAACCTAGTACAAATAATTTTACACTAGAGTTGAACTAGCTCCATAACCTAGTACAAATAATTTTACACTAGATTTGAACTAGCTCTTTGCTCTAGTTCAAATAATTTTACACAGGAGTTGAACTAGATCTATAACCTAGTGCAAATAATTTTACACTACAGTTGAACTAGCTCTATAACCTAGTACAAATATTTTTACACTAGAGTTGAACTGGCTCTATAACCTCGTGCAAATAATTTTACACTAGAGTTGAACTAGCTCTATAACCTAGTATAAATAATTTTACACTAGATTTGAACTAGCTCTTTGCTCTAGATCAAATAATTTTACACTAGAGATGAATTAGCTCTATAACCTGGTGCAAACAATTTTACACTAGAGTTGAACTAGCTCTATAACCTTGTATATATAATTTTACACTAGATTTGAACTAGCTCTTTGCTCTAGTTCAAATAATTTTACACTAGAGATGAATTAGCTCTATAACCTAGTGCAAATAATTTTACACTAGAGTTGAACTAGCTCTATAACCTTGTACAAATAATTTTACACTTGAGTTGAACTAGCTCTATATCCTAGAGCAAATAATTTTACACTAGAGTTGAACTAGCTCTATAACCTTCTATAAATAATTTTACACTAGATTTGAACTAGCTCTTTGCTCTAGTTCAAATAATTTTACACTAGAGATGAATTAGCTCTATAACCTAGTGCAAATAATTTTACACTAGAGTTGAACTAGCTCTATAACCTCGTACAAATAATTTTACACTTGAGTTGAACTAGCTCTATATCCTAGTGCAAATAATTTTACACTAGAGTTGAACTAGCTCTATAACCTAGTAGAAATAATTTTGCACTAGACTTTAACTAGCTACATAACCTAATACAAATAATTTTACACTATAGTTGAACTACCTCTTTGTTCTAGTTGAAATAATTTTGCACTGGAGTTGAACTAGCTCGATAACCTAGTACAAATAATTTTACACCAGATTTGAACTAGGTCTTGGTCTAGTTCAAATAATTTTACACTAGAGTTGAACTAGATCTATAACCTAGTGCAAATTATTTTACACTAGAGTTGAACTAGCTCTATAACCTACTAGAAATAATTTTACACTAGAGTTGAACTAGCTCTATAACCTAGTACAAATAATTTTACACTAGAGTTGAACTAGCTCCATAACCTAGTACAAATAATTTTGCACTAGATTTGAACTAGCTCTTTGCTCTAGTTCAAATAATTTTACACAAGAGTTGAACTATCTCTATAACCTACCGCAAATAATTTTACACTAGAGTTGAACTAGCTCTATAACCTAGTACAAATATTTTTACACTATAGTTGAACTGGCTCTATAACCTCGTGCAAAGAATTTTACACTAGAGTTCAACTAGCTCTATAACCTAGTAGAAATAATTTTACACTAGATTTGAACTAGCACTTTGCTCTAGTTCAAATAATTTTACCCTAGAGTTGAACTAGCTCTATAACCTAGTGCAAATAATTTTACACTGGAGTTGAACATAACTAAGTACAAATAATTTTACACAAGAGTTGAACTGGCTCAACAACCTAGTACAAATAATTTTACACTAGAGTTCAACTAGCTCTATAAACTAGTGCAAATAATTTTACACTAGAGTTGAACTGGCTCTATAAGCTAGTGCAAATAGTTTTACAATCGAGTTGAACAAGCTCTATAACCTAGTACAATAATTTGACTAGCTCTTTGCTCTATTTCAAATAATTTCACACTAGATTTGAGCTAGCTCTATAACCTAGTACAAATAAATTTACACTAGAGTTGAACTAGCTCTATATCCTAGTGCAAATAATTTTAAGCTAGAGTTGAACTAGCTCCATAACCTAGTACAAATAATTTTACACTAGAGTTGAACTAGCTCCATAACCTAGTACAAATAATTTTACACTAGATTTGAACTAGCTCTTTGCTCTAGTTCAAATAATTTTACACAGGAGTTGAACTAGATCTATAACCTAGTGCAAATAATTTTACACTACAGTTGAACTAGCTCTATAACCTAGTACAAATATTTTTACACTAGAGTTGAACTGGCTCTATAACCTCGTGCAAATAATTTTACACTAGAGTTGAACTAGCTCTATAACCTAGTATAAATAATTTTGCACTAGATTTGAACTAGCTCTTTGCTCTAGTTCAAATAATTTTACACAAGAGTTGAACTATCTCTATAACCTACCGCAAATAATTTTACACTAGAGTTGAACTAGCTCTATAACCTAGTACAAATATTTTTACACTATAGTTGAACTGGCTCTATAACCTCGTGCAAAGAATTTTACACTAGAGTTGAACTAGCTCTATAACCTAGTAGAAATATTTTTACACTAGATTTGAACTAGCACTTTGCTCTAGTTCAAATAATTTTACACTAGAGTTGAAGTAGCTCTATAACCTTCTATAAATAATTTTACACTAGATTTGAACTAGCTCTTTGCTCTAGTTCAAATAATTTTACACTAGAGATGAATTAGCTCTATAACCTAGTGCAAATAATTTTACACTAGAGTTGAACTAGCTCTATAACCTCGTACAAATAATTTTACACTTGAGTTGAACTAGCTCTATATCCTAGTGCAAATAATTTTACACTAGAGTTGAACTAGCTCTATAACCTAGTAGAAATAATTTTGCACTAGACTTTAACTAGCTACATAACCTAATACAAATAATTTTACACTATAGTTGAACTACCTCTTTGTTCTAGTTGAAATAATTTTGCACTGGAGTTGAACTAGCTCGATAACCTAGTACAAATAATTTTACACCAGATTTGAACTAGGTCTTGGTCTAGTTCAAATAATTTTACACTAGAGTTGAACTAGATCTATAACCTAGTGCAAATTATTTTACACTAGAGTTGAACTAGCTCTATAACCTACTAGAAATAATTTTACACTAGAGTTGAACTAGCTCTATAACCTAGTACAAATAATTTTACACTAGAGTTGAACTAGCTCCATAACCTAGTACAAATAATTTTGCACTAGATTTGAACTAGCTCTTTGCTCTAGTTCAAATAATTTTACACAAGAGTTGAACTATCTCTATAACCTACCGCAAATAATTTTACACTAGAGTTGAACTAGCTCTATAACCTAGTACAAATATTTTTACACTATAGTTGAACTGGCTCTATAACCTCGTGCAAAGAATTTTACACTAGAGTTCAACTAGCTCTATAACCTAGTAGAAATAATTTTACACTAGATTTGAACTAGCACTTTGCTCTAGTTCAAATAATTTTACCCGAGAGTTGAACTAGCTCTATAACCTAGTGCAAATAATTTTACACTGGAGTTGAACATAACTAAGTACAAATAATTTTACACAAGAGTTGAACTGGCTCAACAACCTAGTACAAATAATTTTACACTAGAGTTCAACTAGCTCTATAAACTAGTGCAAATAATTTTACACTAGAGTTGAACTGGCTCTATAAGCTAGTGCAAATAGTTTTACAATCGAGTTGAACAAGCTCTATAACCTAGTACAATAATTTGACTAGCTCTTTGCTCTATTTCAAATAATTTCACACTAGATTTGAGCTAGCTCTATAACCTAGTACAAATAAATTTACACTAGAGTTGAACTAGCTCTATATCCTAGTGCAAATAATTTTAAGCTAGAGTTGAACTAGCTCCATAACCTAGTACAAATAATTTTACACTAGAGTTGAACTAGCTCCATAACCTAGTACAAATAATTTTACACTAGAGTTGAACTAGCTCTATAACCTAGTATAAATAATTTTACACTAGATTTGAACTAGCTCTTTGCTCTAGATCAAATAATTTTACACTAGAGATGAATTAGCTCTATAACCTGGTGCAAACAATTTTACACTAGAGTTGAACTAGCTCTATAACCTTGTATATATAATTTTACACTAGATTTGAACTAGCTCTTTGCTCTAGTTCAAATAATTTTACACTAGAGATGAATTAGCTCTATAACCTAGTGCAAATAATTTTACACTAGAGTTGAACTAGCTCTATAACCTTGTACAAATAATTTTACACTTGAGTTGAACTAGCTCTATATCCTAGAGCAAATAATTTTACACTAGAGTTGAACTAGCTCTATAACCTTCTATAAATAATTTTACACTAGATTTGAACTAGCTCTTTGCTCTAGTTCAAATAATTTTACACTAGAGATGAATTAGCTCTATAACCTAGTGCAAATAATTTTACACTAGAGTTGAACTAGCTCTATAACCTCGTACAAATAATTTTACACTTGAGTTGAACTAGCTCTATATCCTACTGCAAATAATTTTACACTAGAGTTGAACTAGCTCTATAACCTAGTAGAAATAATTTTGCACTAGACTTTAACTAGCTACATAACCTAATACAAATAATTTTACACTATAGTTGAACTACCTCTTTGTTCTAGTTGAAATAATTTTGCACTGGAGTTGAACTAGCTCGATAACCTAGTACAAATAATTTTACACCAGATTTGAACTAGGTCTTGGTCTAGTTCAAATAATTTTACACTAGAGTTGAACTAGATCTATAACCTAGTGCAAATTATTTTACACTAGAGTTGAACTAGCTCTATAACCTACTAGAAATAATTTTACACTAGAGTTGAACTAGCTCTATAACCTAGTACAAATAATTTTACACTAGAGTTGAACTAGCTCCATAACCTAGTACAAATAATTTTGCACTAGATTTGAACTAGCTCTTTGCTCTAGTTCAAATAATTTTACACAAGAGTTGAACTATCTCTATAACCTACCGCAAATAATTTTACACTAGAGTTGAACTAGCTCTATAACCTAGTACAAATATTTTTACACTATAGTTGAACTGGCTCTATAACCTCGTGCAAAGAATTTTACACTAGAGTTCAACTAGCTCTATAACCTAGTAGAAATAATTTTACACTAGGTTTGAACTAGCACTTTGCTCTAGTTCAAATAATTTTACCCGAGAGTTGAACTAGCTCTATAACCTAGTGCAAATAATTTTACACTGGAGTTGAACATAACTAAGTACAAATAATTTTACACAAGAGTTGAACTGGCTCAACAACCTAGTACAAATAATTTTACACTAGAGTTCAACTAGCTCTATAAACTAGTGCAAATAATTTTACACTAGAGTTGAACTGGCTCTATAAGCTAGTGCAAATAGTTTTACAATCGAGTTGAACAAGCTCTATAACCTAGTACAATAATTTGACTAGCTCTTTGCTCTATTTCAAATAATTTCACACTAGATTTGAGCTAGCTCTATAACCTAGTACAAATAAATTTACACTAGAGTTGAACTAGCTCTATATCCTAGTGCAAATAATTTTAAGCTAGAGTTGAACTAGCTGCATAACCTAGTACAAATAATTTTACACTAGAGTTGAACTAGCTCCATAACCTAGTACAAATAATTTTACACTAGAGTTGAACTAGCTCTATAACCTAGTATAAATAATTTTACACTAGATTTGAACTAGCTCTTTGCTCTAGATCAAATAATTTTACACTAGAGATGAATTAGCTCTATAACCTGGTGCAAACAATTTTACACTAGAGTTGAACTAGCTCTATAACCTTGTATATATAATTTTACACTAGATTTGAACTAGCTCTTTGCTCTAGTTCAAATAATTTTACACTAGAGATGAATTAGCTCTATAACCTAGTGCAAATAATTTTACACTAGAGTTGAACTAGCTCTATAACCTTGTACAAATAATTTTACACTTGAGTTGAACTAGCTCTATATCCTAGAGCAAATAATTTTACACTAGAGTTGAACTAGCTCTATAACCTTCTATAAATAATTTTACACTAGATTTGAACTAGCTCTTTGCTCTAGTTCAAATAATTTTACACTAGAGATGAATTAGCTCTATAACCTAGTGCAAATAATTTTACACTAGAGTTGAACTAGCTCTATAACCTCGTACAAATAATTTTACACTTGAGTTGAACTAGCTCTATATCCTACTGCAAATAATTTTACACTAGAGTTGAACTAGCTCTATAACCTAGTAGAAATAATTTTGCACTAGACTTTAACTAGCTACATAACCTAATACAAATAATTTTACACTATAGTTGAACTACCTCTTTGTTCTAGTTGAAATAATTTTGCACTGGAGTTGAACTAGCTCGATAACCTAGTACAAATAATTTTACACCAGATTTGAACTAGGTCTTGGTCTAGTTCAAATAATTTTACACTAGAGTTGAACTAGATCTATAACCTAGTGCAAATTATTTTACACTAGAGTTGAACTAGCTCTATAACCTACTAGAAATAATTTTACACTAGAGTTGAACTAGCTCTATAACCTAGTACAAATAATTTTACACTAGAGTTGAACTAGCTCCATAACCTAGTACAAATAATTTTGCACTAGATTTGAACTAGCTCTTTGCTCTAGTTCAAATAATTTTACACAAGAGTTGAACTATCTCTATAACCTACCGCAAATAATTTTACACTAGAGTTGAACTAGCTCTATAACCTAGTACAAATATTTTTACACTATAGTTGAACTGGCTCTATAACCTCGTGCAAAGAATTTTACACTAGAGTTCAACTAGCTCTATAACCTAGTAGAAATAATTTTACACTAGATTTGAACTAGCACTTTGCTCTAGTTCAAATAATTTTACCCTAGAGTTGAACTAGCTCTATAACCTAGTGCAAATAATTTTACACTGGAGTTGAACATAACTAAGTACAAATAATTTTACACAAGAGTTGAACTGGCTCAACAACCTAGTACAAATAATTTTACACTAGAGTTCAACTAGCTCTATAAACTAGTGCAAATAATTTTACACTAGAGTTGAACTGGCTCTATAAGCTAGTGCAAATAGTTTTACAATCGAGTTGAACAAGCTCTATAACCTAGTACAATAATTTGACTAGCTCTTTGCTCTATTTCAAATAATTTCACACTAGATTTGAGCTAGCTCTATAACCTAGTACAAATAAATTTACACTAGAGTTGAACTAGCTCTATATCCTAGTGCAAATAATTTTAAGCTAGAGTTGAACTAGCTCCATAACCTAGTACAAATAATTTTACACTAGAGTTGAACTAGCTCCATAACCTAGTACAAATAATTTTACACTAGATTTGAACTAGGTCTTTACTCTAGTTCAAATAATTTTACACAGGAGTTGAACTAGATCTATAACCTAGTGCAAATAATTTTACACTACAGTTGAACTAGCTCTATAACCTAGTACAAATATTTTTACACTAGAGTTGAACTGGCTCTATAACCTCGTGCAAATAATTTTACACTAGAGTTGAACTAGCTCTATAACCTAGTATAAATAATTTTACACTAGATTTGAACTAGCTCTTTGCTCTAGATCAAATAATTTTACACTAGAGATGAATTAGCTCTATAACCTGGTGCAAACAATTTTACACTAGAGTTGAACTAGCTCTATAACCTTGTATATATAATTTTACACTAGATTTGAACTAGCTCTTTGCTCTAGTTCAAATAATTTTACACTAGAGATGAATTAGCTCTATAACCTAGTGCAAATAATTTTACACTAGAGTTGAACTAGCTCTATAACCTTGTACAAATAATTTTACACTTGAGTTGAACTAGCTCTATATCCTAGAGCAAATAATTTTACACTAGAGTTGAACTAGCTCTATAACCTTCTATAAATAATTTTACACTAGATTTGAACTAGCTCTTTGCTCTAGTTCAAATAATTTTACACTAGAGATGAATTAGCTCTATAACCTAGTGCAAATAATTTTACACTAGAGTTGAACTAGCTCTATAACCTCGTACAAATAATTTTACACTTGAGTTGAACTAGCTCTATATCCTAGTGCAAATAATTTTACACTAGAGTTGAACTAGCTCTATAACCTAGTAGAAATAATTTTGCACTAGACTTTAACTAGCTACATAACCTAATACAAATAATTTTACACTATAGTTGAACTACCTCTTTGTTCTAGTTGAAATAATTTTGCACTGGAGTTGAACTAGCTCGATAACCTAGTACAAATAATTTTACACCAGATTTGAACTAGGTCTTGGTCTAGTTCAAATAATTTTACACTAGAGTTGAACTAGATCTATAACCTAGTGCAAATTATTTTACACTAGAGTTGAACTAGCTCTATAACCTACTAGAAATAATTTTACACTAGAGTTGAACTAGCTCTATAACCTAGTACAAATAATTTTACACTAGAGTTGAACTAGCTCCATAACCTAGTACAAATAATTTTGCACTAGATTTGAACTAGCTCTTTGCTCTAGTTCAAATAATTTTACACAAGAGTTGAACTATCTCTATAACCTACCGCAAATAATTTTACACTAGAGTTGAACTAGCTCTATAACCTAGTACAAATATTTTTACACTATAGTTGAACTGGCTCTATAACCTCGTGCAAAGAATTTTACACTAGAGTTCAACTAGCTCTATAACCTAGTAGAAATAATTTTACACTAGATTTGAACTAGCACTTTGCTCTAGTTCAAATAATTTTACACTAGAGTTGAAGTAGATTCATAACCTAGTACAAATAATTTTACACTAGATTTGAACTAGGTCTTTGCTCTAGTTCAAATAATTTTACCCTAGAGTTGAACTAGCTCTATAACCTAGTGCAAATAATTTTACACTGGAGTTGAACATAACTAAGTACAAATAATTTTACACTAGAGTTGAACTGGCTCAACAACCTAGTACAAATAATTTTACACTAGAGTTCAACTAGCTCTATAAACTAGTGCAAATAATTTTACACTAGAGTTGAACTGGCTCTATAAGCTAGTGCAAATAGTTTTACAATCGAGTTGAACAAGCTCTATAACCTAGTACAAATAATTTGACTAGCTCTTTGCTCTATTTCAAATAATTTTACACTAGATTTGAGCTAGCTCTATAACCTAGTACAAATAAATTTACACTAGAGTTGAACTAGCTCTATATCCTAGTGCAAATAATGTTAAGCTAGAGTTGAACTAGCTCCATAACCTAGTACAAATAATTTTACACTAGAGTTGAACTAGCTCCATAACCTAGTACAAATAATTTTACACTAGATTTGAACTAGCTCTTTGGTCTAGTTCAAATAATTTTACACAGGAGTTGAACTAGATCTATAACCTAGTGCAAATAATTTTACACTAGAGTTGAACTAGCTCTATAACCTAGTACAACTATTTTCACACTAGAGTTGAACTGGCCCTATAACCTCGTGCAAATAATTTTACACTAGAGTTGAACTAGCTCTATAACCTAGTATAAATCATTTTACACTAGATTTGAACTAGCTCTTTGCTCTAGATCAAATAATTTTACACTAGAGATGAATTAGCTCTATAACCTGGTGCAAACAATTTTACACTAGAGTTGAACTAGCTCTATAACCTTGTATATATAATTTTACACTAGATTTGAACTAGCTCTTTGCTCTAGTTCAAATAATTTTACACTAGAGATGAATTAGCTCTATAACCTAGTGCAAATAATTTTACACTAGAGTTGAACTAGCTCTATAACCTTGTACAAATAATTTTACAGTTGAGTTGAACTAGCTCTATATCCTAGTGCAAATAATTTTACACTAGAGTTGAACTAGCTCTATAACCTTCTATAAATAATTTTACACTAGATTTGAACTAGCTCTTTGCTCTAGTTCAAATAATTTTACACTAGAGATGAATTAGCTCTATAACCTAGTGCAAATAATTTTACACTAGAGTTGAACTAGCTCTATAACCTTGTACAAATAATTTTACACTTGAGTTGAACTAGCTCTATATCCTAGTGCAAATAATTTTACACTAGAGTTGAACTAGCTCTATAACCTAGTAGAAATAATTTTGCACTAGACTTTAACTAGCTACATAACCTAATACAAATAATTTTACACTATAGTTGAACTACCTCTTTGTTCTAGTTGAAATAATTTTGCACTGGAGTTGAACTAGCTCGATAACCTAGTACAAATAATTTTACACCAGATTTGAACTAGGTCTTGGTCTAGTTCAAATAATTTTACACTAGAGTTGAACTAGATCTATAACCTAGTGCAAATTATTTTACACTAGAGTTGAACTAGCTCTATAACCTACTAGAAATAATATTACACTAGAGTTGAACTGGCTCTATAACCTCGTGCAAAGAATTTTACACTAGAGTTGAACTAGCTCTATAACCTAGTACAAATAATTTTACACTAGAGTTGAACTAGCTCCATAACCTAGTACAAATAATTTTGCACTAGATTTGAACTAGCTCTTTGCTCTAGTTCAAATAATTTTACACAAGAGTTGAACTAGATCTATAACCTAGTGCAAATAATTTTACACTAGAGTTGAACTAGCTCTATAACCTAGTACAACTATTTTCACACTAGAGTTGAACTGGCCCTATAACCTCGTGCAAATAATTTTACACTAGAGTTGAACTAGCTCTATAACCTAGTATAAATCATTTTACACTAGATTTGAACTAGCTCTTTGCTCTAGATCAAATAATTTTACACTAGAGATGAATTAGCTCTCTATAACCTGGTGCAAACAATTTTACACTAGAGTTGAACTAGCTCTATAACCTTGTATATATAATTTTACACTAGATTTGAACTAGCTCTTTGCTCTAGTTCAAATAATTTTACACTAGAGATGAATTAGCTCTATAACCTAGTGCAAATAATTTTACACTAGAGTTGAACTAGCTCTATAACCTTGTACAAATAATTTTACAGTTGAGTTGAACTAGCTCTATATCCTAGTGCAAATAATTTTACACTAGAGTTGAACTAGCTCTATAACCTTCTATAAATAATTTTACACTAGATTTGAACTAGCTCTTTGCTCTAGTTCAAATAATTTTACACTAGAGATGAATTAGCTCTATAACCTAGTGCAAATAATTTTACACTAGAGTTGAACTAGCTCTATAACCTTGTACAAATAATTTTACACTTGAGTTGAACTAGCTCTATATCCTAGTGCAAATAATTTTACACTAGAGTTGAACTAGCTCTATAACCTAGTAGAAATAATTTTGCACTAGACTTTAACTAGCTACATAACCTAATACAAATAATTTTACACTATAGTTGAACTACCTCTTTGTTCTAGTTGAAATAATTTTGCACTGGAGTTGAACTAGCTCGATAACCTAGTACAAATAATTTTACACCAGATTTGAACTAGGTCTTGGTCTAGTTCAAATAATTTTACACTAGAGTTGAACTAGATCTATAACCTAGTGCAAATTATTTTACACTAGAGTTGAACTAGCTCTATAACCTACTAGAAATAATATTACACTAGAGTTGAACTGGCTCTATAACCTCGTGCAAAGAATTTTACACTAGAGCTGAACTAGCTCTATAACCTAGTACAAATAATTTTACACTAGAGTTGAACTAGCTCCATAACCTAGTACAAATAATTTTGCACTAGATTTGAACTAGCTCTTTGCTCTAGTTCAAATAATTTTACACAAGAGTTGAACTATCTCTATAACCTACCGCAAATAATTTTACACTAGAGTTGAACTAGCTCTATAACCTAGTACAAATATTTTTACACTATAGTTGAACTGGCTCTATAACCTCGTGCAAAGAATTTTACAATAGAGTTCAACTAGCTCTATAACCTAGTAGAAATAATTTTACACTAGATTTGAACTAGCACTTTGCTCTAGTTCAAATAATTTTACACTAGATTTGAAGTAGCTCTATAACCCAGTGAAAATAATTTTACACGAGAGTTGAAGTAGATTCATAACCTAGTACAAATTATTTTACACTAGATTTGAACTAGGTCTTTGCTCTAGTTCAAATAATTTTACCCTAGAGTTGAACTAGCTCTATAACCTAGTGCAAATAATTTTACACTGGAGTTGAACATAACCAAGTACAAATAATTTTACACTAGAGTTGAACTGGCTCAACAACCTAGTACAAATAATTTTACACTAGAGTTCAACTAGCTCTATAAACTAGTGCAAATAATGTTACACTAGAGTTGAACTGGCTCTATAAGCTAGTGCAAATAGTTTTACAATCGAGTTGAACAAGCTCTATAACCTAGTACAAATAATTTGACTAGCTCTTTGCTCTATTTCAAATAATTTTACACTAGATTTGAGCTAGCTCTATAACCTAGTACAAATAAATTTACACTAGAGTTGAACTAGCTCTATATCCTAGTGCAAATAATTTTAAGCTAGAGTTGAACTAGCTCTATAACCTAGTACAAATAATTTTACACTAGAGTTGAACTAGCTCCATAACCTAGTACAAATAATTTTACACTAGATTTGAACTAGCTCTTTGCTCTAGTTCAAATAATTTTACACAGGAGTTGAACTAGATCTATAACCTAGTGCAAATAATTTTACACTAGAGTTGAACTAGCTCTATAACCTAGTACAAATATTTTTACACTAGAGTTGAACTGGCTCTACAACCTCGTGCAAATAATTTTACACTAGAGTTGAACTAGCTCTATAACCTAGTATAATTAATTTTACACTAGATTTGAACTAGCTCTTTGCTCTAGATCAAATAATTTTACACTAGAGATGAATTAGCTCTATAACCTGGTGCAAACAATTTTACACTAGAGTTGAACTAGCTCTATAACCTTGTATATATAATTTTACACTAGATTTGAACTAGCTCTTTGCTCTAGTTCAAATAATTTTACACTAGAGATGAATTAGCTCTATAACCTAGTGCAAATAATTTTACACTAGAGTTGAACTAGCTCTATAACCTTGTACAAATAATTTTACACTTGAGTTGAACTAGCTCTATATCCTAGTGCAAATAATTTTACACTAGAGTTGAACTATCTCTATAACCTTGTATAAATAATTTTACACTAGATTTGAACTAGCTCTTTGCTCTAGTTCAAATAATTTTACACAGGAGTTGAACTAGATCTATAACCTAGTGTAAATAATTTTACACTAGAGTTGAACTAGCTCTATAACCTAGGTCAAATATTTTTACACTAGAGTTGAACTGGCTCTATAACCTCGTGCAAATAATTTTACACTAGAGTTGAACTAGCTCTATAACCTAGTATAAATAATTTTACACTAGATTTGAACTAGCTCTATGCTCTAGATCAAAAAAATTTACACTAGAGATGAATTAGCTCTATAACCTGGTGCAAACAATTTTACACTAGAGTTGAACTAGCTCTATAACCTTGTATATATAATTTTACACTAGATTTGAACTAGCTCTTTGCTCTAGTTCAAATAATTTTACACTAGAGATGAATTAGCTCTATAACCTAGTGCAAATAATTTTACACTAGAGTTGAACTAGCTCTATAACCTTGTACAAATAATTTTACACTTGAGTTGAACTAGCTCTATATCCTAGTGCAAATAATTTTACCCTAGAGTTGAACTAGCTCTATAACCTAGTAGAAATAATTTTGCACTAGACTTTAACTAGCTACATAACCTAATACAAATAATTTTACACTATAGTTGAACTACCTCTTTGTTCTAGTTGAAATAATTTTGCACTGGAGTTGAACTAGCTCGATAACCTAGTACAAATAATTTTACACCAGATTTGAACTAGGTCTTGGTCTAGTTCAAATAATTTTACACTAGAGTTGAACTAGATCTATAACCTAGTGCAAATTATTTTACACTAGAGTTGAACTAGCTCTATAACCTATTAGAAATAATTTTACACTAGAGTTGAACTGGCTCTATAACCTCGTGCAAATAATTTTACACTAGAGTTGAACTAGCTCTATAACCTAGTACAAATAATTTTACACTAGAGTTGAACTAGCTCCATAACCTAGTACAAATAATTTTGCACTAGATTTGAACTAGCTCTTTGCTCTAGTTCAAATAATTTTACACAAGAGTTGAACTATCTCTATAACCTACCGCAAACAATTTTACACTAGAGTTGAACTAGCTCTATAACCTAGTACAAATATTTTTACACTATAGTTGAACTGGCTCTATAACCTCGTGCAAAGAATTTTACACTAGAGTTCAACTAGCTCTATAACCTAGTAGAAATAAGTTTACACTAGATTTGAACTAGCACTTTGCTCTAGTTCAAATAATTTTACACTAGAGTTGAAGTAGCTCTATAACCCAGTGAAAATAATTTTACACTAGAGTTGAAGTAGATTCATAACCTAGTACAAATAATTTTACACTAGATTTGAACTAGGTCTTTGCTCTAGTTCAAATAATTTTACCCTAGAGTTGAACTAGATCTATAACCTAGTGCAAATAATTTTACAGTGGAGTTGAACATAACCAAGTACAAATAATTTTACACTAGAGTTGAACTGGCTCAACAACCTAGTACAAATAATTTTACACTAGAGTTCAACTAGCTCTATAAACTAGTGCAAATAATTATACACTAGAGTTGAACTGGCTCTATAAGCTAGTGCAAATAGTTTTACAATCGAGTTGAACAAGCTCTATAACCTAGTACAAATAATTTGACTAGCTCTTTGCTCTATTTCAAATAATTTTACACTAGATTTGAGCTAGCTCTATAACCTAGTACAAATAAATTTACACTAGAGTTGAACTAGCTCTATATCCTAGTGCAAATAATTTTAAGCTAGAGTTGAACTAGCTCTATATCCTAGTACAAATAATTTTACACTAGAGTTGAACTAGCTCCATAACCTAGTACAAATAATTTTGCACTAGATTTGAACTAGCTCTTTGCTCTAGTTCAAATAATTTTACACAAGAGTTGAACTATCTCTATAACCTACCGCAAATAATTTTACACTAGAGTTGAACTAGCTCTATAACCTAGTACAAATATTTTTACACTATAGTTGAACTGGCTCTATAACCTCGTGCAAAGAATTTTACACTAGAGTTCAACTAGCTCTATAACCTAGGAGAAATAATTTTACACTAGATTTGAACTAGCACTTTGCTCTAGTTCAAATAATTTTACACTAGAGTTGAAGTAGCTCTATAACCCAGTGAAAATAATTTTACACTAGAGTTGAAGTAGATTCATAACCTAGTACAAATTATTTTACACTAGATTTGAACTAGGTCTTTGCTCTAGTTCAAATAATTTTACCCTAGAGTTGAACTAGCTCTATAACCTAGTGCAAATAATTTTACACTGGAGTTGAACATAACCAAGTACAAATAATTTTACACTAGAGTTGAACTGGCTCAACAACCTAGTACAAATAATTTTACACTAGAGTTCAACTAGCTCTATAAACTAGTGCAAATAATTTTACACTAGAGTTGAACTGGCTCTATAAGCTAGTGCAAATAGTTTTACAATCGAGTTGAACAAGCTCTATAACCTAGTACAAATAATTTGACTAGCTCTTTGCTCTATTTCAAATAATTTTACACTAGATTTGAGCTAGCTCTATAACCTAGTACAAATAAATTTACACTAGAGTTGAACTAGCTCTATATCCTAGTGCAAATAATTTTAAGCTAGAGTTGAACTAGCTCTATAACCTAGTACAAATAATTTTACACTAGAGTTGAACTAGCTCCAAAACCTAGTACAAATAATTTTACACTAGATTTGAACTAGCTCTTTGCTCCAGTTCAAATAATTTTACACAGGAGTTGAACTAGATCTATAACCTAGTGCAAATAATTTTACACTAGAGTTGAACTAGCTCTATAACCTAGTACAAATATTTTTACACTAGAGTTGAACTGGCTCTACAACCTCGTGCAAATAATTTTACACTAGAGTTGAACTAGCTCTATAACCTAGTATAATTAATTTTACACTAGATTTGAACTAGCTCTTTGCTCTAGATCAAATAATTTTACACTAGAGATGAATTAGCTCTATAACCTGGTGCAAACAATTTTACACTAGAGTTGAACTAGCTCTATAACCTTGTATATATAATTTTACACTAGATTTGAACTAGCTCTTTGCTCTAGTTCAAATAATTTTACACTAGAGATGAATTAGCTCTATAACCTAGTGCAAATAATTTTACACTAGAGTTGAACTAGCTCTATAACCTTGTACAAATAATTTTACACTTGAGTTGAACTAGCTCTATATCCTAGTGCAAATAATTTTACACTAGAGTTGAACTAGCTCTATAACCTTGTATAAATAATTTTACACTAGATTTGAACTAGCTCTTTGCTCTAGTTCAAATAATTTTACACAGGAGTTGAACTAGATCTATAACCTAGTGTAAATAATTTTACACTAGAGTTGAACTAGCTCTATAACCTAGGTCAAATATTTTTACACTAGAGTTGAACTGGCTCTATAACCTCGTGCAAATAATTTTACACTAGGGTTGAACTAGCTCTATAACCTAGTATAAATAATTTTACACTGGATTTGAACTAGCTCTATGCTCTAGATCAAAAAAATTTACACTAGAGATGAATTAGCTCTATAACCTGGTGCAAACAATTTTACACTAGAGTTGAACTAGCTCTATAACCTTGTATATATAATTTTACACTAGATTTGAACTAGCTCTTTGCTCTAGTTCAAATAATTTTACACTAGAGATGAATTAGCTCTATAACCTAGTGCAAATAATTTTACACTAGAGTTGAACTAGCTCTATAACCTTGTACAAATAATTTTACACTTGAGTTGAACTAGCTCTATATCCTAGTGCAAATAATTTTACCCTAGAGTTGAACTAGCTATATAACCTAGTAGAAATAATTTTGCACTAGACTTTAACTAGCTACATAACCTAATACAAATAATTTTACACTATAGTTGAACTACCTCTTTGTTCTAGTTGAAATAATTTTGCACTGGAGTTGAACTAGCTCGATAACCTAGTACAAATAATTTTACACCAGATTTGAACTAGGTCTTGGTCTAGTTCAAATAATTTTACACTAGAGTTGAACTAGATCTATAACCTAGTGCAAATTATTTTACACTAGAGTTGAACTAGCTCTATAACCTATTAGAAATAATTTTACACTAGAGTTGAACTGGCTCTATAACCTCGTGCAAATAATTTTACACTAGAGTTGAACTAGCTCTATAACCTAGTACAAATAATTTTACACTAGAGTTGAACTAGCTCCATAACCTAGTACAAATAATTTTGCATTAGATTTGAACTAGCTCTTTGCTCTAGTTCAAATAATTTTACACAAGAGTTGAACTATCTCTATAACCTACCGCAAATAATTTTACACTAGAGTTGAACTAGCTCTATAACCTAGTACAAATATTTTTACACTATAGTTGAACTGGCTCTATAACCTCGTGCAAAGAATTTTACACTAGAGTTCAACTAGCTCTATAACCTAGTAGAAATAATTTTACACTAGATTTGAACTAGCACTTTGCTCTAGTTCAAATAATTTTACACTAGAGTTGAAGTAGCTCTATAACCCAGTGAAAATAATTTTACACTAGAGTTGAAGTAGATTCATAACCTAGTACAAATAATTTTACACTAGATTTGAACTAGGTCTTTGCTCTAGTTCAAATAATTTTACCCTAGAGTTGAACTAGCTCTATAACCTAGTGCAAATAATTTTACACTGGAGTTGTACATAACCAAGTACAAATAATTTTACACTAGAGTTGAACTGGCTCAACAACCTAGTACAAATAATTTTACACTAGAGTTCAACTAGCTCTATAAACTAGTGCAAATAATTTTACACTAGAGTTGAACTGGCTCTATAAGCTAGTGCAAATAGTTTTACAATCGAGTTGAACAAGCTCTATAACCTAGTACAAATAATTTGACTAGCTCTTTGCTCTATTTCAAATAATTTTACACTAGATTTGAGCTAGCTCTATAACCTAGTACAAATAAATTTACACTAGAGTTGAACTAGCTCTATATCCTAGTGCAAATAATTTTAAGCTAGAGTTGAACTAGCTCTATAACCTAGTACAAATAATTTTACACTAGAGTTGAACTAGCTCCATAACCTAGTACAAATAATTTTACACTAGATTTGAACTAGCTCTTTGCTCTAGTTCAAATAATTTTACACAGGAGTTGAACTAGATCTATAACCTAGTGCAAATAATTTTACACTAGAGTTGAACTAGCTCTATAACCTAGTACAAATATTTTTACACTAGAGTTGAACTAGCTCTACAACCTCGTGCAAATAATTTTACACTAGAGTTGAACTAGCTCTATAACCTAGTATAATTAATTTTACACTAGATTTGAACTAGCTCTTTGCTCTAGATCAAATAATTTTACACTAGAGATGAATTAGCTCTATAACCTGGTGCAAACAATTTTACACTAGAGTTGAACTAGCTCTATAACCTTGTATATATAATTTTACACTAGATTTGAACTAGCTCTTTGCTCTAGATCAAATAATTTTACACTAGAGATGAATTAGCTCTATAACCTGGTGCAAACAATTTTACACTAGAGTTGAACTAGCTCTATAACCTTGTATATATAATTTTACACTAGATTTGAACTAGCTCTTTGCTCTAGTTCAAATAATTTTACACTAGAGATGAATTAGCTCTATAACCTAGTGCAAATAATTTTACACTAGAGTTGAACTAGCTCTATAACCTTGTACAAATAATTTTACACTTGAGTTGAACTAGCTCTATATCCTAGTGCAAATAATTTTACACTAGAGTTGAACTAGCTCTATAACCTTGTATAAATAATTTTACACTAGATTTGAACTAGCTCTTTGCTCTAGTTCAAATAATTTTACACAGGAGTTGAACTAGATCTATAACCTAGTGCAAATAATTTTACACTAGAGTTGAACTAGCTCTATAACCTAGTACAAATATTTTTACACTAGAGTTGAACTGGCTCTATAACCTCGTGCAAATAATTTTACACTAGAGTTGAACTAGCTCTATAACCTAGTATAAATAATTTTACACTAGATTTGAACTAGCTCTATGCTCTAGATCAAAAAAATTTACACTAGAGATGAATTAGCTCTATAACCTGGTGCAAACAATTTTACACTAGAGTTGAACTAGCTCTATAACCTTGTATATATAATTTTACACTAGATTTGAACTAGCTCTTTGCTCTAGTTCAAATAATTTTACACTAGAGATGAATTAGCTCTATAACCTAGTGCAAATAATTTTACACTAGAGTTGAACTAGCTCTATAACCTTGTACAAATAATTTTACACTTGAGTTTAACTAGCTCTATATCCTAGTGCAAATAATTTTACCCTAGAGTTGAACTAGCTCTATAACCTAGTACAAATAATTTTGCACTGGACTTTAACTAGCTACATAACCTAATACAAATAATTTTACACTATAGTTGAACTACCTCTTTGCTCTAGTTGAAATAATTTTGCACTGGAGTTGAACTAGCTCGATAACCTAGTACAAATAATTTTACACCAGATTTGAACTAGGTCTTGGTCTAGTTCAAATAATTTTACACTAGAGTTGAACTAGATCTATAACCTAGTGCAAATTATTTTACACTAGAGTTGAACTAGCTCTATAACCTATTAGAAATAATTTTACACTAGAGTTGAACTGGCTCTATAACCTCGTGCAAATAATTTTACACTAGAGTTGAACTAGCTCTATAACATAGTACAAATAATTTTACACTAGAGTTGAACTAGCTCCATAACCTAGTACAAATAATTTTGCACTAGATTTGAACTAGCTCTTTGCTCTAGTTCAAATAATTTTACACAAGAGTTGAACTATCTCTATAACCTACCGCAAATAATTTTACACTAGAGTTGAACTAGCTCTATAACCTAGTACAAATATTTTTACACTATAGTTGAACTGGCTCTATAACCTCGTGCAAAGAATTTTACACTAGAGTTCAACTAGCTCTATAACATAGTAGAAATAATTTTACACTAGATTTGAACTAGCACTTTGCTCTAGTTCAAATAATTTTACACTAGAATTGAAGTAGCTCTATAACCTTGTGAAAATAATTTTACACTAGAGTTGAAGTAGATTCATAACCTAGTACAAATAATTTTACACTAGATTTGAACTAGGTCTTTGCTCTAGTTCAAATAATTTTACCCTAGAGTTGAACTAGCTCTATAACCTAGTGCAAATAATTTTACACTGGAGTTGAACATAACCAAGTACAAATAATTTTACACTAGAGTTGAACTGGCTCAACAACCTAGTACAAATAATTTTACACTAGAGTTCAACTCGCTCTATAAACTAGTGCAAATAATTTTACACTAGAGTTGAACTGGCTCTATAAGCTAGTGCAAATAGTTTTACAATCGAGTTGAACAAGCTCTATAACCTAGTACAAATAATTTGACTAGCTCTTTGCTCTATTTCAAATAATTTTACACTAGATTTGAGCTAGCTCTATAACCTAGTACAAATAAATTTACACTAGAGTTGAACTAGCTCTATATCCTAGTGCAAATAATTTTAAGCTAGAGTTGAACTAGCTCTATAACCTAGTACAAATAATTTTACACTACAGTTGAACTAGCTCAATAACCTAGTACAAATAATTTTACACTAGATTTGAACTAGCTCTTTGCTCTAGTTCAAATAATTTTACACAGGAGTTGAACTAGATCTATAACCTAGTGCAAATAATTTTACACTAGAGTTGAACTAGCTCTATAACCTAGTACAAATATTTTTACACTAGAGTTGAACTAGCTCTATAACCTCGTGCAAATAATTTTACACTAGAGTTGAACTAGCTCTATAACCTAGTATAAATAATTTTACACTAGATTTGAACTAGCTCTTTGCTCTAGTTCAAATAATTTTACACTAGAGATGAATTAGCTCTATAACCTGGTGCAAATAATTTTACACTAGAGTTGAACTAGCTCTATAACCTTGTATAAATAATTTTACACTAGATTTGAACTAGCTCTTTTCTCTAGTTCAAATAATTTTACACTAGAGATGAATTAGCTCTATAACCTAGTGCAAATAATTTTACACTAGAGTTGAACTAGCTCTATAACCTTGTACAAATAATTTTACACTTGAGTTGAACTAGCTCTATATCCTAGTGCAAATAATTTTACACTAGAGTTGAACTAGCTCTATAACCTTGTATAAATAATTTTACACTAGATTTGAACTAGCTCTTTGCTCTAGTTCAAATAATTTTACACTAGAGATGAATTAGCTCTATAACCTAGTGCAAATAATTTTACACTAGAGTTGAACTAGCTCTATAACCTTGTAGAATTATTTTACACTTGAGTTGAACTAGCTCTATATCCTAGTGCAAATAATTTTACACTAGAGTTGAACTAGCTCTATAACCTAGTAGAAATAATTTTGCACTAGACTTTAACTAGCTACATAACCTAATACAAATAATTTTACACTATAGTTGAACTACCTCTTTGTTCTAGTTGAAATAATTTTGCACTGGAGTTGAACTAGCTCCATAACCTAGTACAAATAATTTTACACCAGATTTGAACTAGGTCTTGGTCTAGTTCAAATAATTTTACACTAGAGTTGAACTAGATCTATAACCTAGTGCAAATTATTTTACACTAGAGTTAAACTAGCTCTATAACCTACTAGAAATAATTTTACACTAGAGTTGAACTGGCTAAACAACCTAGTACAAATAATTTTACAATAGAGTTGAACTAGCTCAATAACCAAGTGCAAATAATTTTACACTAGAGTTGAACTAACTCTATAACCTAGTGCAAATAATTTTACACTAGAGTTGAACTAGCTCTATAACCTTGTACAAATAATTTTACAATACATTTGAACTAGCTCTTTGCTCTATTTCAAATAATTTTACACTAGAGTTCAATTACCTCTATAACCTTGTACAAATAATTTTACACTAGAGTTGAACTGGCTCTATAACCTCGTGCAAATAATTTTACACTAGATTTGAACTAGCTCTATAACCTAGTATAAATAATTTTACACTAGAGTTGAACTAGCTCTATAACCTAGTACAAATAATTTTACAATAGAGTTGAACTAGCTCCATAACCTAGTACAAATAATTTTGCACTAGATTTGAACTAGCTCTTTGCTCTAGTTCAAATAATTTTACACAAGAGTTGAACTATCTCTATAACCTACCGCAAATAATTTTACACTAGAGTTGAACTAGCTCTATAACCTAGTACAAATATTTTTACACTATAGTTGAACTGGCTCTATAACCTCGTGCAAAGAATTTTACACTAGAGTTCAACTAGCTCTATAACCTAGTAGAAATAATTTTACCCTAGATTTGAACTAGCACTTTGCTCTAGTTCAAATAATTTTACACTAGAGTTGAACTAGCTCTATAACCTACTGAAAATAATTTTACACTAGAGTTGAACTAGATTCATAACCTAGTACAAATAATTTTACACTAGATTTGAATTAGGTCTTTGCTCTAGTTCAAATAATTTTACCCTACAGTTGAACTAGCTCTATAACCTAGTGCAAATAATTTTACACTGGAGTTGAACATAACCAAGTACAAATAATTTTACACTAGAGTTGAACTGTCTCAACAACCTAGTAAAAATAATTTTACACTAGAGTTCAACTAGCTCTATAAACTAGTGCAAATAATTTTACACTAGAGTTGAACTGGCTCTATAACCTAGTGCAAATAGTTTTACACTCGAGTTGAACAAGCTCTATAACCTAGTACAAATAATTTGACTAGCTCTTTGCTCTATTTCAAATAATTTTCCACTAGATTTGAGCTAGCTCTATAACCTAGTAAAAATAAATTTACACTAGAGTTGAACTAGCTCTATATCCTAGTGCAAATAATTTTAAGCTAGTGTTGAACTAGCTCTATAACCTAGTACAAATAATTTTACACTAGAGTTGAACTAGCTCCATAACCTAGTACAAATAATTTTACACTAGATTTGAACTAGCTCTTTGCTCTAGTTCAAATAATTTTACATAGGAGTTGAACTAGATCTATAACCTAGTGCAAATAATTTTACACTAGAGTTGAACTAGCTCTATAACCTAGTACAAATATTTTTACACTAGAGTTGAACTGGCTCTATAACCTCGTGCAAATAATTTTACACTAGAGTTGAACTAGCTCTATAACCAAGTATAAATAATTTTACACTAGATTTGAACTAGCTCTTTGCTCTAGTTCAAATAATTTTACACTAGAGATGAATTAGCTCTATAACCTAGTGTAAATAATTTTACACTAGAGTTGAACTAGCTCTATAACCTTGTACAAATAATTTTACACTTGAGTTGAACTAGCTCTATATCCTAGTGCAAATAATTTTACACTAGAGTTGAACTAGCTCTATAACCTAGTAGAAATAATTTTGCACTAGACTTTAACTAGCTACATAACCTAATACAAATAATTTTACACTATAGTTGAACTACCTCATTGTTCTAGTTGAAATAATTTTGCATTGCAGTTGAACTAGCTCCATAACCTAGTACAAATAATTTTACACCAGATTTGAACTAGGTCTTGGTCTAGTTCAAATAATTTTACACTAGAGTTGAACTAGATCTATAACCTAGTACAAATTATTTTACACTAGAGTTGAACTAGCTCTATAACCTACTAGAAATAATTTTACACTAGATTTGAACTGGCTAAATAACCTAGTACAAATAATTTTACAATAGAGTTGAACTCGCTCAATAACCTAGGGCAAATAATTTTACACTAGAGTTGAACTAGCTCTATAACCTAGTACAAATAATTTTACACTAGAGTTGAACTAGCTCTATAACCTACTAGCAATAATTTTACACTAGAGTTGAACTGGCTAAACAACCTAGTACAAATAATTTTACAATAGAGTTGAACTAGCTCAATAACCTAGTACAAATAATTTTATAATAGAGTTGAACTAGCTCAATAACCTAGTGCAAATAATTTTACACTAGAGTTGAACTAGCTCTATAACCTAGTACAAATAATTTTACAATACATTTGAACTAGCTCTTTGCTCTATTTCAAATAATTTTACACTAGAGTTCAATTACCTCTATAACCTAGTACAAATAAATTTACACTAGAGTTGAACTAGCTCTATATCCTAGTGCAAATAATTTTACACTAGAGTTGAACTAGCTCTATAACCTAGTACAAATAATTTTACACTAGAGTTGAACTAGCTCCATAACCTAGTACAAAAAAATTTACACTAAATTTGAACTAGCTCTTTTCTCTAGTTCAAATAATTTTACACAAGAGTTGAACTATGTCGGGAACGACACCTATGGGACCGCAAGGGTCCCTTCATGATTCGGCAAGGGAAAAGGTTTGCACAAAGAGCAGATCTAACGATCAACACGAGGATTTTACCCAGGTTCGGGCCGTTGAGAAGCGTAAAACCCTACTCCTGCCTTTGTATATTGGATGTGTTCAAGCCCTGGATCTAGGAGCGCTTGTGATGAACAGTACACATCCGCTACACATGCCAAACGGGCCAGCCGAAGATCCCCTCTGTAGCTATGCCTTGGGCCTCCTTTTATACGTTCGAAGGGGTCACCAACAGTGGCGTAGAGTGCGTACATGAGGTGTAAAGTATCTACAGTGTTATCATACCTAACACTGACGGTTTAGGACACGAACATTAAATGCTCCGTTGAGGTGTCCCTTAGCTTCTTGGGGATGGAAAAAGGGGACGTCCCATCAGCACCGCTTAAGCCCATCCACCGCTAGCACCTGACACATTACCAGGAGGACAACAGCTAAAAGACAAGCTGGTCGCTGCGCTGGAGCGGTGATAGGGTGGCGAGCCCTTGCCGGGTGCAAATCTTGCCGGGGCCGGGGAATCTTGCCGGGAAATCTTGCCGGGAAATCTTGCCGGTCCTTCGCCAGCCATCCCAGCAACAATCTTGCTGGGGCTTCGCCAGCCATCCCAGCAAGAATCTTGCTGGGGCTTCGCCAGCCATCCCAGCAAGAATCTTGCTGGGGCTTCAGCCTTTGGTCTTCTGTCTTCTGATTATTGACTTGAATGCTTTCTGGATAGTCTTGTGCTTGTTCCCAGTTGTCTTCTCCCAGGTAGGCTCGCTTCTCTGCCATGCCCTTCCCGCCTGGAGGCTGCAACTCGCCAGTGCGTGTCCAGGGGTAATGAACACCCCCTGTTCACTACACCGACAGGGGCCCCCGGGCCTGGGCCGGACAAACGTGCACACTGTTTGTCTGGGCTAGGCCCAAGAACATGCACCGGTACACGCGCCCTTTTCCTGCTATTCATCTTGCATAGTGAGGCCGCGCTCGTGGTGATGACCGGCACCTCTCTAGAAGGTTACTCTCTAGGGCGCTGCCAGCCCCCGAGCCCGCCTTCCATGCGTATTACTGCAACACTGATTGGACATGTAATGCCACGACAGCGTTTTAGCACAACAAGTTAATTAGCTTCTGGTTTATAATTAATTTGTTGTAATTTTGACTTCTGTCAAATGTTCCCTTGCTTGCCGGAACACTTTCCGGTGCACACGATCCAGTCGGCAGCGCTTTGAGGAACGGGTCCTTAGCAGCTTGCCGGGAACGCCGCCTCCGAAAAGGTTTACCTTCCCAACCTTAGCGCAGCTGCTCACATCGCCGAGCGGACTCGAGGAGACTAGGAGCGCAACTAGTCCCGGGGAGGCTCCTCAGCATACGGGTTTACGCAGAAATCCGAAAATAAAACTCATCGAGCCTTTCCTTGAACAATTGTATTCTTGTACAATGAATCCCTACGCTTGCTAGAATACTCCCCGAATGCGCACGTTCTGGTCGATGGCGCTTAGGATCGGGTCCTGTCTAGCAGCCTATCGAGAACACCGCCTCTTCAGGAGCTTGACGCTCTAGAGACAACCGCAGCTGCATCTGTGTTGTTGGGCGGACCCAGAACAACCAAGAGTGCAGAGTGTTTCTAGAGCGCTCCCTCGCGCACAGGTCATACAAGACTACCATCAAGGATAAGGCTACACAACAAAAAGCAATCAAAGTTTTAGGACTTAGCTTTCTGCTTCTCGACAAGCTGCTCAACTTGCCGGCAGTCTTGGAGATCGGGGCCCTTGGTGCGATGGATCTTGCAGTACTGCTTGCCGGAGCCCTCTGACTTGTCGGCAGCCGCCAAGGCCTGACAGGAGGCACACCCGGCAACATCCTTGCCGGGGCCATCAACCTTGGCCTTCTTGGCGGTGTCGGGGTTACCGGATCCCTCGACAGCAAGCACGGCCTTGCTCTTGCGCTTCCTGTTACGCCGCCGGCCTTTGTTTGCCGGGGCGGCGGCGTCTTCGTCGTCGGAGTCGACTCCTGCGCCGGCATCTTCGCCGGGGAGTCTCCTCCCTTCTTCAGCCCGAGCACACTTATCAGCCAGAGCATAGAGCTCGGCTACATTCCTGACTTTGTTCATCGCTATCTCTTCGCGCATCCTGCGGTTGCGCACGTTCTGATGGAACGCACTGACAACAGCGGCATGATGAACGTCTGGGATGTTATGATGCACTCGGCTGAATCTCTGTATGTATTTGCGCAAAGTTTCGCCTTCCTTCTAGGGGATGAGATGCAAATCACTTTCCTAGCCAGGGGCTTGGTGGCCTCCGGTAAAGGCGCCAACAAACTCATGACACAGGTCTGCCCAGGAAGAAATGGAATTCTCCGGCAGATGCATCAACCACGACCTGACGTTGGGCTTAAGCACCAACGGGAAGTAGTTGGCGAGTATCTTGTCGTCGCGAGCCCCGGCAACCTGCACCGCAATGGTGTAGATGCTCAGGAACTCCGACGGGTGGGTCTTGCCGTCATATTTCTCCGGGACCTCCGGCTTGAACGTGCGGGAATTGGGCCACTGGACTCGCCGCAGCTCACGGGTAAACGCTGGACAACCCACCTCGTAGGGTAGATCGACAGGATACCCCGGCGCAGGCTTATCTACAGTGGGTCCCGCGCGCTTATCAGATTGATGGTGCGCTTCCCGACGCCGCTCGATAGTAGTCCGAGCGTCTTCTTTGCCTCGTTCCCGAAGAACTTGACGTTGATCACGACGAGTTCGCGGATCAGACGACGCCGTTGAATCGTCCTCGCAGGCGTCGATCCGCCGAGTCAGCGACTGCTGTTGCCGCCGTGGAGGAGAGTGCACCATGGTCGTAGCGCCTCCTGCCTTTTCGCCAGCGACACACGTCGGCTCGATGGATTGCCGCCGTGAAGGCTCCGCCTGCTGCGGCCTATCATGGTTGGCGAGGCCGACGAGGCTCTGAATAGAAGCTCTCCACTCGTCGAGCTTGTCCATAGCAGGTGGGAAATTCAGGAGTAGCTGTGCTCGCGCCAGTGCTTCTGCTGGTGTAGACGGCGGCGACAGGTGCGAGGAACGTGAGGTGCTCTGACTCCTAACCGTGTTAGAAGGAGCTCCATCACGGTCCCGCGACCACGCGCCGCTTCCACCAACATGTTGGCGTGCATGCTGGTCCCGCGCATCTCGAGGGTGATGCTCAGGAGACTTTCCGTGGGGATGCCTAGTACCATCAACGTCGCGGCGCTGTTCATCGCGCGTGACCTGAGAAAGCCGCGGCGCGTGCGCCGGCGTGGGTGTCTTAGAAGGCGCCCTTCCATCCTTGGAATTCGTTACGCCGCCCGCGGGCAGCACAGCTCCGTCCCTAGATCTAGGGGCGCGCGGGTGGCCGTCGCCGCTGCGAATGACGCCGCTCGCTTGGCTTTAACCACCAGAACGTCGTGGAGGCTCAAGGCCTCCGCCTCCTCCGCTCGCGTCCACACCATCACCCGTCTGTGTAGCTACAGGCGCAGCGGACGCGGATGGACCAACCGCCGTAAAACCCTTCTTGGGGGCCATGGCGATGAAGCTGATGAAGAAACTGGCGCGCTGATCACCAGATCAGGTTCACGCAACCTCTTTCCCCCTACCTGGCGCGCCAAAGATGTCGGGAACGACACCTATGGGACCGCAAGGGTCCCTTCACGATTCGGCAAGGGAAAAGGTTTGCACAAAGAGCAGATCTAACGATCAACACGAGGATTTTACCCAGGTTCGGGCCGCTAAGAAGCGTAAAACCATACTCCTGCCTTTGTATATTGGATGTGTTTAAGCCCTGGATCTAGGAGCGCTTGTGATGAACAGTACACAGCCGCTACACATGCCAAACGGGCCAGCCGAAGATCCCCCCTGTAGCTACGCCTTGGGCCTCCTTTTATATGTTCGAAGGGGTCACCAACAGTGGTGTACAGTGCGTACATGAGGTGTAAAGTATCTACAGTGTTATCATACCTAACACTGACGGTTTAGGACACGGACATTAAATGCTCCGTTGAGGTGTCCCTTAGCGTCTTGGGGATGGAAAAAGGGGCCGTCCCATCAGCACCGCCTAAGCCCATCCACCGCTAGCACCTGACACGTTACTAGGAGGACAACAGCTAAAAGACAAGCTGGTCGCTGCGCTAGAGCGGTGACAGGGTGGCGAGGCCTTGCCGGGTGCAAATCTTGCCGGGGCCGGGGAATCTTGACGGGAAATCTTGCTGGGAAATCTTGCTGGGGCTTCGCCAGCCATCCTAGCAAGAATCTTGCCGGGGCTTCGCCAGCCATCCCAGCAAGAATCTTGCTGGGGCTTCGCTAGCCATCCCAGCAAGAATCTTGCTGGGGCTTCGCCAGCCATCCCTGCAAGAATCTTGCTGGGGCTTCAGCCTATGGTCTTCTGTCTTCTGATTATTGACTTGAATGCTTTTTGGATAGTCTTGTGCTTGTTCCTAGTTGTCTTCTCCCAGGAAGGCTCGCTTCTCTGCCATGCCCTTCCCGCCTGGAGGGTGCAACTCGCTGGTGCGTGTCCAGGGGTAATGAACACCCCCTGTTCACTACACCGACAAACTAGCTCTATAACCTAGTGCAAATAATTTTACACTTGAGTTGAACTAGCTCTATAACCTAGTACTAATATTTTTACACTAGAGTTGAACTGGCTCTATAACCTCGTGCAAATTATTTTACACTAGAGTTCAACTAGCTCTATAACCTAGTACAAATAATTTTACACTAGATTTGAACTAGCTCTTTGCTGTAGTTCAAATAATTTTACACTAGAGTTGAACTAGCTCTATAACCTAGTGCAAATAATTTTACACTAGAGTTGAACTAGCTCCATAACCTAGTACAAATAATTTTACACTATATTTGAATTAGGTCTTTGCTCTAGTTCAAAAAAATTTACAATAGAGTTAAACTAGCTCTATAACCTAGTGCAAATAATTTTACACTAGAGTTGAACTAGCTCTATAACGTAGTACAAATAATTTTACACTAGATTTGAACTGTCTCAACAACCTAGTACAAATAATTTTACAATAGTCTTGAACTAGCTCTATAACCTAGTGCAAATAATTTTACACTAGAGTTGAACTGGCTCTATAACCTAGTGCAAATAATTTTACACTAGAGTTTACCAAGCTCTATAACCTTGTACAAATAATTTTACAATATATTTGAACTAGCTCTTTGCTCTATTTCAAAGAATTTTACACTAAATTTGAACTAGCTCTATAACCTAAGACAAATAAATTTACACTAGAGTTGAACTAGCTCTATATCCTAGTGAAAATAATTTTACACTAGAGTTGAACTAGCTCTATAACCTAGTACAAATAATTTTACACTATAGTTGAACTAGCTCCATAACCTAGTACAAATAATTTTACACTATAGTTGAACTAGCTCCATAACCTAGTACAAATAATTTTACACTAGATTTGAACTAGATCTTTGCTCTAGTTCAAATAATTTTACACAAGAGATGAACTAGCTTTATAACCTAGTGCAAATAATTTTACACTAGAGTAGAACTAGCTCTATAACCTATTACAAATATTTTTACACTAGAGTTGAACTGGCTCTATAACCTCGTGCAAATAATTTTACACTAGAGTTCAACTAGCTCTATAACCTAGTACAAATAATTTTACACTAGATTTGAATTAGCACTTCGCTCTATTTCAAATAATATTACACTAGAGTTGAACTAGCTCTATAACCTTGTGCAAATAATTTTACACTAGAGTTGAACTAGCTCCATAACCTAGCACAAATAATTTTACACTAGATTTGAACTAGGTCTTTGCTCTAGTTCAAATAATTTTACCCTAGAGTTGAACTAGCTCTATAACCTAGTGCAAACAATTTTACACTGGAGTTGAACATAACCTAGTACAAATAATTTTACATTAGAGTTGAACTGTCTCAACAACCTATTAGAAATAATTTTACAATAGAGTTGAACTCGCTCTATAACCTAGTGCAAATAATTTTACACTAGAGTTGAACTGGCTCTATAACCTAGTGCATATAATTTTACACTAGATTTGAACTAGCTCTTTGCTCTAGTTCAAATAATTTTACCCTAGAGTTGAACTAGCTCTATAACCTAGTGCAAATAATTTGACAGTCGAGTTGAACATAACCTAGTACAAATAATTTTACACTAGAGTTTAACTGGCTCAACAACCTAGAACAAATAATTTTACAGTAGAGTTGAACTAGCTCTATAACCTAGTGCAAATAATTTTACACTAGAGTTTAATTGGCTCTATAACCTAGTGCAAATAATTTTACACTAGAGTTGAACTAGCTCTTTGCTCTAGTTCAAATAATTTTACACTAGAGTTGAACTATCTCTATAACCTAGTGCAAATAATTTTACACTACAGTTCAAATGGCTCTATAACCTCATGCAATTAATTTTACACGAGAGTTGAACTAGCTCTATAACCTAGTACAAATAATTTTACACTAGATTTGAACTAGCTCTTTGCTCTAGTTAAAATAATTTTACACTAGAGTTGAACTAGCTCTATAACCTAGTGCAAATAATTTTACACTAGAGTTGAGCTAGCTCTATAACCTAGTACAAATAATTTTACACTAGAGTTGCACTAGCTCTATATCCTAGTGCAGATAATTTTACACTAGAGTTGAACTAGCTCTATAACCTAGTACAAATAATTTTACAATATAGTTGAACTTGCTCTAAAACCTAGTGCAAATAATTTTACACTAGAATTGAACTGGCTCTATAACCTAGTGCAAATAATTTTACACTAGAGTTGAACTAGCTCTATAACCTAGTACAAATAATTTTACAATAGATTTGAACTAGCTCTTTGCTCTATTTCAAATGATTTTATACCAGAGTTGAACTAGCTCTATAACCTAGTACAAATAAATTTACACTAGAGTTGAACTAGCTCTATCTCCTAGTGAAAATAATTTTACACTAGAGTTGAACTAGCTCTATAACCTAGTGCAAATAATTTTACACTAGAGTTGTACTAGCTCTATAACCTAGTGCAAATAATTTTACACTAGAGTTCAAATATCTCTATAACCTCGTGCAAATAATTTTACACTAGAGTTGAACTAGCTCTATAACCTAGTACAAATAATTTTACACTAGATTTGAACTAGCTCTTTGCTCTAGTTAAAATAATTTTACACTAGAGTTGAACTAGCTCTATAACCTAGTGCAAATAATTTTACACTAGAGTTCAACAAGCTCTATAACCTAGTACAAATAATTTTACACTAGAGTTGAACTAGCTCAATATCCTAGTGCAAATAATTTTACACTAGAGTTGAACTAGCTCTATAACCTAGTACAAATACAATTTCACTAGAGTTGAACTAGCTCTTTCCTCTATTTCAAATAATTTTACACTACAGTTGAACTAGCTCTATAACCTAGTACAAATAATTTTGCACTAGACTTTAACTAGCTACATTACCTAGTACAAATAATTTTACACTACATCTGAAATAGCTCTTTGCTCTAGTTGAAATAATTTTACACTGGATTTGAACTAGCTCTATAACCTAGTACAAATAATTTTACACTAGATTTGAACTAGCACTTCGCTCTAGTTCAAATAATATTACACTAGAGTTGTACTAGCTGTATAACCTAGTACAAATAATTTTACACTAGATCTGAACTAGGTCTTTGCTGTAGTTCAAATAATTTTACCCTAGAGTTGAACTAGCTCTATAACCTAGTGCAAATAATTTTACACTGGAGTTGAACATAACCTAGTACAAATAATTTTACACTAGAGTTCAACTGGCTCAACAACCTAGTACAAATAATTTTACACTAGAGTTGAACTGGCTCTATAACCTAGTGCAAATAATTTTACACTAGAGTTGAACTGGCTCTATAACCTAGTGCAAATAATTTTACACTAGAGTTGAACTAGCTCTTTGCTCTAGTTCAAATAATTTTACACTAGAGTTGAACTATCTGTATAACCTAGTGCAAATAATTTTACACTAGAGTTCAAATGGCTCTATAACCTCGTGCAAATAATTTTACACTGGAGTTGAACATAGCCTAGTACAAATAATTTTACACTAGAGTTCAACTGGCTCAACAACCTAGTACAAATAATTTTACACTAGAGTTGAACTAGCTCTATAACCTAGTGCAAATAATTTCACACTAGAGTTGAACTGGCTCTATAACCTAGTGCAAATAATTTTACACTAGAGTTGAACTAGGTCTTTTCTCTAGTTCAAATAATTTTACACTAGAGTTGAACTAGCTCTATAACCTAGTATAAATAATTTTACAATAGATTTGAACTTGCTCTTTGCTCTATTTCAAATGATTTTACACTATTGTTGAACTAGCTCCATAACCTAGTATAAATAATTTTACACTAGATTTGAACTAGCTCTTTGCTCTAGTTCAAATAATTTTACACAAGAGTTGAACTAGCTCTATAACCTAATGCAAATAATTTTACACTAGAGTTGAACTAGCTCTATAACCTAGTACAAATATTTTTACACTAGAGTTGAACTGGCTCTATAACCTCGTGCAAATAATTTTACACTAGAGTTCAACTAGCTCTATAACCTAGTACAAATAATTTTACACTAGATTTGAACTAGCTCTTTGCTCTAGTTCAAATAATTTTACACTAGAGTTGAAGTAGCTCTATAACCTAGTGCAAATAATTTTACACTAGAGTTGAACTAGCTCCATAAACTAGTACAAATAATTTTACACTAGATTTGAACTAGGTGTTTGCTCTAGTTCAAATAATTTTATACTAGAGTTAAACTAGCTCTATAACCTAGTGCAAATAATTTTACACTAGAGTTGAACTAGCTCTATACACTACAGGAATCAGGTTCTTTGCCGTCCGCCGTGGTAGACGGGAAAGGAGCAACCACGGACGGCAAAGAACTTTGCCGTCCGCCAGCGGACAGCAAAATTTTGGGACGAATAAAGCCCGACAAAGATGTCCTTTGCCGTCTGCCATCGCACAGCGGACGGCAAAGATTTTTTGCCGTTGTTCTGCAGATGGCAACGAGCCCGGACGGCGTAGTGTTCACGTTAGCACCGTTTGGTGGCTAATGGCCCCCACCAATGTCTTTGCCGTCAGGCCCCGGACGGCAAACACACAAACCCTTTGCCGTCTGCCGTGGACGGCCCCACACAAGCCTTTGCCGTCTGCCGTGGACGGCCCCACACAAACCCTTTGCCGTCTGCCGTGGACGGCCCCACACAAACCCTTTGTCGTCCGCCCCCGCTATGCCGACGGCCACCGTCGGCAAAGAAGCCACCCTTTGTCGTCCGCCCCCGCTATGCCGACGGTGGCCGTCGGCAAAGAAGCCAAATGACCCGCGGCCTGGCGCTCCCAGGGTTAACAGGTGGCTGCCACGTTTCCTCTTTGCCAACGGCGGCCATCGGCAAAGCGGTCTTTGCCGTCCGGGGCAGACGGCAAAGAGGCTGTATTGCCTCTTTTTTGTTTGTTTTTGTTATATTCTACAATTTTACAGCAACAATATATATATATTTCACAGCAGCAATATCCCTGTCATATGGATATGATCAACCAACAATTATACCAAATTAAAAGTATCAAATGTCACATTGTTCACCATATTACATTAGTTTCATCCATACATACATAGTCTCATACATAGGAAGAAAGTTTCATGTAAGTTCATCGATACAAAATGAAAACAGAAAGTAAACACTAGCACTACATCAAAGCAAGCTGCCGTGAACTCAATCAAATCTGCAAAATTGGAAATAAGAAAGTTAGAATAAGAATACTAGAAGAAGTAGAAGATCTAGAAGAAGAAGATGATGAAGAAGCATTTTTCTTCTCTCTCTTTCTCCTCTTGTTTTTCTTCTTCTTATTGCTTATTTGTGTCATTTTAGAGCTAACCTAGGTAATTATCACATTTTTGACCTAACTAAGCTTATTGTGTCATTTTGCAAGAAAATAAGCTAAGTCTATGGCATCTATGAGGTTACCAAGTCTATTATGCCATTTTTGAGTTAACTAAGCTTATTATGTCATTGTGGAGGAAACAATGCTAAGTATAGGTTATTTTAGAGTTAACTTAGGTACAATATGTCATTTTGGAGGTAAGTAAGCTTACTATGTCTTTTTAGAGGAAACAAAGCTAACTTAGGTAAAATATGACATTTGTCTATGTGCTAAGTTTGTCGTTGTGCTAAGTTTGTCTTTGTTTGAGAAAATGAGCCAAGTAAGTGGCATATTACGGCTTACCGTCCTCGTCATCACGGAGGTGAAGCATCGGGGTTCCTCGGGCCGGTTTCACCTGGAGCACTACTTGGCCCTGGAGAAGGATCGTGCGATGCGGCTCGGGAGTTATGCTGCACCAAAGATCATTTGCGTTAGAATGATGACGCTAAAACATTAAGACTAGTAACTAATGAACATTGAAATGAAACTCACCGTTCCAGCCATGGTAATGACTGGCATCGGCGGAGGGGTCTGGCCGGTCTTCTCGCACAAAGTCTGCACATTTGGTTTTGACAAGTCAATCATATTGGTTATTAATGCAAAGAACATGTAGTGCATGATTTGGCTAATATGAAGAAGAAACTTACCACGATGAGCTCGTACATGGCCCGGTTAGACGCACCGTTCCGTGCCCTCTCCTCCTCCAACAACCTAGCCGTCCTCTCCTCCAAATCCATCTTCTCCTCCGCCGCCTGCCGGGCCTATTCCGCCAGAAGCGCCTGGGTTGTCTCTCTCTCTTTCTGCAGAGCAGCCTGCAACACAACTCCTCGTTAGCATTGTAATCATCTTTGTTCGCACACACAATGTAATGGAGGAAAGCTATTTGAGTCCGTATGACTAACCTCGATGGCGAGCTGGACTGGCCGTGGACGAGGCGTCATCTCAGGGCAAGAGCTCGTTTGGCGCGCCTTGATCTGCCGGAGAGTGCGCGAAGACCGTATAATTCCATCTCCAATGGCTATATGGCCATGGGGCCTCCCGTCGCCTGCTATCACCCCCAGGTCTAGATCAACAGGATGTTGGCTCGGGTTGAACTCCTCCCCATTCACCGCCTTCCCCACATCTCTGTACCTCACGAGCTTGTTGTGGGAGGAGATGTTGGTGAAGTTCTGGGGATTATCGAGGTCAGATTCAGAGAATGCCTTGGCCTTCTTGTACGAGGCAGTATGGGCCATGGCATAGAGGTCGTACACCTGTGGCACCTCCGTCTTATTGTAATGCGCCTACAAGAGAGGAACAAAGTATTAATAAAGGGGTCAAGCTAGCATATAAAAATGAATTGCAGGAATCATGAAGCAAACCACGTACCCAATTCTGCCCGAACTGAAATAAGTTGGTGCTGCCTTGATGGTGTGGCACACCTTCCATTTGGGCAAGCCGTTCCTTGGCATCGTCGTGGACGGCTCGCCATTCGTCAGAGCACCACTCATTCACCAACGCCTCCCAACAATCCATCTTATCCGCACACCATCTCGGGGGCACCTATGTTAGTAAAGAGAAATTTGAGAGCTACGCCTACGAATCAAAGCAAGGAAACTAAGTACAAGGCCTTAAGAATAGATAATTACCTTCATGTACTGCTCCTTGTCCAGAAACTTTTGGCGGGACGACGACTTGTCCTTCTTAATACGCCACAAGGCGTAGTAGTCTCGAACAGCCTGTACCCGAGCCTCGTGCCGTAAGTTTTGTAGTAGGCGCCTGCACTCGTAATCGATAAGATTTGCCGCGGCCTCCTTGTATCCCTCCTCACACCTGTAGAAGGTCTGCAATCAAACGAGACAAAACTGATTAGTACAATAAATAGCTATTATTGATTTTTAATTGTGTAAAGGAGAAATTACCCAGAACTTTCCAATCACCATGTCGGCCCTCGTGTGGCACAACACATCGTCGATCATCTCCTCCGGCGGGGCCGGGGCAGCCAAGTAGTGCTCCCATTTCAATCCTAACTCTCGAAGCTGACCCTCGCCGGGCAACGTGACAAACCCCGGGAAGTTATGCCGTAAAAGCACACCAAGGATGGAGTTGGGCCTGCGGACATCCTTGGCGTGAATCCAACCCCTGTAGTATGACAAAGCCAACGCATTAGATATGTGAAGAAACATGAAGGTAAAAGGTTTAAAAAGAGTAAATGCACTTACTTCAGCGACCCAGGCCTAATCGGCCTCCTCTGCTCGCGGGTCCCCGGCACGGGCGGGAGCCGTGTACACCCACGCTGGTAGATGGTGGCCCCCTCAGCCACCTCGTCCCCGCTATCAGAAAGCTGATCCCCGCCACCATCAGCATGGCCACTCGGCTCCGGCTGATGCAGATCCGGCCAAGTATCCCATCCGGTCGAAGCGTGTGGAGTCACGTAGGACGAAGCGTCTGGCACAGGAGTCTCGCGGGACGAAGCGTCTCGCACAGGAGTCTTCCGGGTGGCCGCGTCTGAGACAGAAGGATCGTCGACCCGAGGCTCGTGGACAGGAGTCCTTGTAGCCTCCACCTCAGACGGGTGCACCGTAGCAGTCCTGTGCTCGGGTGAATCAGCTGGGGCTGGCGGCGAGGAAGGCGTAGCAGCCTTCCTACCTCTCCCGCGGCCACCACGTGTAACTTTAGGAGCCTTCCTACCTCTGCCCCGACCTCCTCTCCCGGTCGGCAACTTCGCCGACGAAGAAGCGCCCTCGGGTGTCCCAATACTGTCGTACAACGCTCTCCAGAGAGTTTGGGGTGGAATGGAAGTACCCCTCCCACCACGCGCTGACGAAGGAGCCTCGGATCGCTCTCGACCCGCGCCCACCATCTTTCAACACCTGCCATGACAAAGAGTAAACGAAATTAGTACAACATAAAAAAATTGAATACTGACATGAATAATAATATGTATATATATAATTTGAGTGTGTCATCATCATGTATATAATAAAAATTGAATAATACCTGACATGAACTAATAATAATCTTCATCGTCTATATATGCTCCGGGATCAATAAATGCATCGTCATCATCACTATCATCAATAAATGCATCGTCATCATGACTATCGGGAACAACATGTGGAAGTCCTCCTTTATGTAATCGGTTAAGCATTGAGAGGTCATCCGCAGCAGTAACCTCTTCTTCTTCTGTCTCTTCTTGTTCCGGCTCAGGGGTGAAGTCGGATTCACTGTCGCTGTCTACTTCAATGTTCTGGGGTGAAGTAGAGCGGTTCTTGAAACGTTTTTTGGAAAGACGTGTTTCTTGGAAGAATTCTCCTTCATATGTGTCTGGGTTAATGTGAGTGTCGGAAGCGACACCTATGGGATCGCGTGATCACTTTACGGTTCGGCAGGGAGAAAGGCTCGCACAAAGAGCAGATCGAACGATCAACACAAGGGATTTTTACCCAGGTTCGGGCCACTGAGAAGCGTAAAACCCTACTCCTGCTTTAGGATATTGGATGTGTTTAAGCCCTGGTTCTAGGAGCGCTTGTGATGAACAGTACATAGCAGCTACACATGCAGAACGGGCTAGCAGAAGATCCCCCCTGTAGCTACGCCTTGGGCCTCCTTTTATACGTTCGAAGGGGTCACTAACAGTGGCGTACAGTGCATACATGAGGTGTAAAGTTGCTACAATGCTATCATACCTAATACTGACGGCTTAGGACAAATGCATTTAATGCTCCGTTGAGGTGTCCCTTAGCTTCTTGGGGACGGGAAAAGGGGTCGTCCCATCAGCACCGCTTAAGCCCACCCACCGCAGGCGCCTGACACGCACCCAGGAGGACAACAACTAAAAGACAAGCTGGCTGCTGCACTGGAGTGGTGACAGGGTGGCGAGGTCTTGCCGGGTGCGAGCCTTGCCGGGGCTCTAGCCTTCGGTCTTCTGTCTTCTGAGTATTGTCTTAAATACTCCTTGATAATCTTGAGCTTGTACTTAGTTATCTCCTGGCAGACCTTGCCGCTGGTATGGCTTCGACTGCCCGTGCACAAGTATGGGATACTAAAGACCCAAACTTTAGTACACCGACAGGAGCCCCCGGGCCTAGGCCATAGACGGTGCGAGGCATTGTTGGGCTAGGCCCAAACAGTGCACGGGCACGCGTGGCAGGGATTAACTATTGTAATCATTCCATTTACTGCGCCCCCCACTACGCGCGTTGAATGCGCGACGTGGGAGACGTGGGCGGAGCGGCCGTTACAGTAGCGCGCTCGCAAAAACGTTATTATATTGATTAGTAAAGAGGCAGCCCCATGCTTTCCCCATAAAAAGGAATCCGCAGAGGCGCTGCTCATTTACCTCTTGTCTTTTCCAATCTGGGAACCGTCGTCGTCTTCTTCCTTGAGCCCAAAACAGAGCCTCTTCCACTCATCCATCGCCGCCACGCCCTCCTCGTCCTCAGCCTCTGCTTCCGCAGCCGCCATGCCGCCCAAAGCGAGCAAGGGCAAGGGGGTGAAAGCCGCCGTCCCGGAGAATGAGCTGGTGAAGATGCGGAAGAAGCACGTCGTCTTCGCGTCGACGCTCGATGTGAACACCCTGAAGGATCAGTACATGTGCATGTGGGCGAAGGAGACGAAGGCTCATCCTGCTACTCTCGTGAGCCCAGGTTCCTTCAAGGGAGGTCCAAATAAATTCCCTTTCTTTGTCGACTACTTTTACTGCGGACTCTGCCCCCCTGTCTCTGATTTCTTCAATGACATCATGTACACATCCGGCTTCCAACTCATAGATTTTACGCCGAATGCCGTAACATGTATGTCAGTCTTTGCGCATCTTTGCGAAAACTTTGTCGGAGTAGTCCCCAACACAGCCCTCTTCCGCCACTTCTTTCTTCCCCACATTCAAGCGGGTGAGGCCCTTTCCGGTTCTATCACTTGGATTCCAAGGTCATGGAACAAGGATACATACCCAGACGGGGCCTACTACGAGAAGTGGGAAGAATGGCGGGGCAAGTGGCACTGGATTCAGGAGACAGAACCCCAGCCTTTCTATGCGCCTCGATAGACAAAGGTGGCGGGCGGCAACGATTGGAGCGCCCTCGATCCTCAGGATGAGAAGCTCACAATTGCAGTTACCAGAATTCATCGCCTCACAGTTGCCGGGCTCTCAATAGAGATGATCGGCGCTGATTTCCTTTGCCGGCGTATCGCTCCTCTGATGAACAAAGGAAGACCAGCCTGGGAGTTTCAGAACGCGGCAGACAATATGCGGCGGCGCCCTGGGTTGAATAACAACTTGACGGTCATGCAGGACACAGAGCTCTGCCAGAAACTGTTCAGGTCTGACGCCAGATTCAAGTTGCCGGCGGGCATCATTCCTCTGTGTCACAACTCTGCTCTGACCTCCCTCATCGCCATAATGCCGGTGTGTAACGCTCACGGCCCTGACGGGAATTGGGAAGTTCCATCTGCAGAGCAGGCACAGGAATTCTTTGATAATTTATCGGAGAAGGCCATTCGGGAAGAAGCAGTCCTCATTCGCCCCACCCTTGAGGAAGAGGTGGCGTACATTCCCAGCAGAGCGGAAGAGGCTGATCTTGCCGCGGAGGCCGGCAGCACTAGCTTCGTAGACGAGGAAGCCAATGAAGAAGAGGTTGTGTCCGAAGGGAAATTTGCCGGGCAGGGCGAGGTTGCCGGAGAGCAGAGTGGCACATCTGCCGGGGGCCCATCTGCCGAAGACATAGCTGAGGAGGAACTGCACGAGGAGCCCCCAGCTCTTGAGCCGAGGAAGAGGCGTGCTCTTCGAAAAGTCACCTCTGGTGCCTCTGCCCGCCAGCCTTCCTCGAGCGGTGAAGCCTCCGGCAAAGGGGCTACCGGCAAGGCTGCGCAGCAACCCGCCGCAGCTAAGCGCCCCAGGACCACTCCCTCATCTCCTCGCATGAGCGCCGCGGCGGAAGTCGACTTCGACCTCTCTGCCTTCAGCTCGGAGGAAGAAGAGTAAGAGCCCTGTCACATCCTCTAACTTCTGAGCTTCTGATTTTGTTTAACTGGTTTGTTTTGCTTTGACTCGTTTCCGCAGAAATGACACAAAAACATTGAGGCAAAGGATACCGAAGAGGGCGAAGACCTCGATGGGTGATGAACTGCCGGCGAGCACCTCAGGTGCGCCAGAGCTGATTAACATCAGCCCGGAGCTCAGCCCACGACACAGCCCTCAACACAGCCCCCGGCGCAACCCCCCAGCATGAGTCCGTTACTCGCTTTCCGCTGGCAAGTGCTGGGGTGTGTATCTTCACTGCTAACATCACCGGGCGTGTAGGAGTAGAGCGGCAACAAGGAGCACCAACGAGGGCCGTCCCTGATGCGCTGCCTCCGTCAACTACACCGCCCAGAGATGAGTCTTCGGTACCGCAATGAAGAGGAGCCAGCAAGTACAGGCACCGGCAACCCTTCTCAGCAGCTCGACACAGGTAAACCGCTCGCCTCAGAGTACTTGTCATTTTGTCTTTCTTTTTGTCTTCTTGAACTTCCTCCTCAGCCGTATTTTGTTTGTTCTCTTGGCCTCCAGACCTTCCCTCGACAGAGCGCATGGACGTTGATGCTGTTATCGAGGGGACCGCCAAGGATGCTGCCGCCGAGGCCGACAGGTTTGCCGCTGAAGAGGCTGCCAAGAATGCCGCCACCGAGGCCGCCAAGAGTGCTGCCGCTGAAGCCGCCAGAGTCGCACAGGAAGAAACCGCCAAGAAGTCTGCCGAGAGGGCCGGCATGGAGGCTGGTGACCATACTGACGGCATTCCTGCCGCAGGAGCGCCAGGCGCTGCACCGGCTACGGAGCCCCCAGCTGCCGAGAAGGCGACTGTTGAGGATCGACCGTCATCATCCAGCGCTCCCCCGCCAAGCAAATACCTCAAGGTTGGCGACAACCTGTTCGTTAGCATTCCAGGGATGGCAAGCATTGGGGTGCCAGCTGAAGGGGAAGTCTTCGACGAGGAAGTCATCACCGCTGCCGGGCTCGAAATTGTTGATGAACCAAGCGCCAACAGTAGCAAATCTGAAGAAGAACAGCTCCTCCAGGCCGTGAGCGACAACTACCAGAAGCTTCAAACACTCTACCGCGACCGGAAGGACAAACTGGATTCCAGGTCAACAGTTGTTGAAGCAACAGAGGCAGATCTCCAGAAGCGCATCGAGGAAACGCAAGCCTGGTTTGCCGAAGCTTTTCAAGAGTTGAAGACGGGCCAAAAGCAAGTGAACCAAAGCTGGAACAATCTCCTCCTGAAGCAATCTGATGTTGATTAGGCACAGGAAGAGGCCAAACAATAGGCCGCCGCAGAGGAGGCACGCTTGAGAGAGCTCCGTGTTAGGCTTGAGGCTCATGATGATGACGTCACCGCTCGCGAGAAGGCACTTGCCGACAAGCTCCGCGCCAAGGACGAGGAGATTGAAAAGCTGGTCGCGCAGCGGACCCAAGAGTTGGAGCAGAAGCACAAGGAGACGCTCAAAACTCTGGTCACGGATCACGCCGGCAAGCTGAAGGAAGCCATCAATGCTACCGAGGCTGCAGAAGCCGCCAAGAACTTGCTGGAGGAGAAGGTGAAGAAGCTGGAGGCGGATCATGAGGACCACGGCAAGAAGATCTCGACGCTCGAAGCCGAGAGAGATAAGGCTCTCCATAGCTTGATGGAGACATTGGTCACCGTGTCCGAGAAGACCCAGCAGCTCACCTCAGCCAAAGAATCCATTGCTGATCTGGAGCTAAAGCTGACCACGCTGAAGGAGACTCTTGAGGGCAGCAGGGCTCGTGAGAAGGCCTTGGTCAAGGGCGCAGCCTCATGATGTCTGCCGCGTTTCGAAATTCCCAAGTTGGCCTCCCCTTGTTCTGCAGAGGAGCGATGCGCCGGCGAAGGAAATCGGCGCCTATCATTTCTATTGTGAGCCCGGCAGCTCTAAGGCGGTGAATCCTGGTAGTTGCGACTGAAAGCTTCTCATCGTCAGGATCGAGGGCACTCCAGTCGCTACCGCACACCATCTTTGTTTGCCGCGTCAAGCAGAAAGAATGGACCTTTGTCTCTTGAATCCAGCACCACTTGGCTCGCCATTCATCCCACTTCTCGCGGTAGGCCCCGTCTGGGTATACTTCCTTGGTTCCTGGCCGTGGGATCCAAGCGATGGAACCAGAAAGGGCCTCACCCTTTCGGATGCGGAGAATGAAGTAATGGCGGAAAAGGGATGTACTAGGGACTACTCTGGCGAAGTTTTCGCAAAGGTGAGCGAAAACTGACATACACGTCACGGCATTTGGTGTGAAATCCAGGAGTTGGAAGCCATATGTGAGCATGATGTCGTTGAAGAAATCAGAGAACGGGGGGCAAAGTCCGCAGTAAAAATAATCAGCAAAGAAGTGGTACTTGTTTGGGCCACCCCTGGAAGAACCAGGGCTCACGAGAGTCGCAGGATGCGCCGTTGTTTCCTTCGCCCACATGCATTGATATCGCCCCTTCAGGACGCTCGCATCGAGCACCGGCGGGAAGACGACGTGCTCCTTCCGCATCTTTGCCAGCTTGCTCTCCGAGGCGGCGGGTTCCACCTCCTTCCCCTTGCTCGTCTTGGGCGGCATGGTGGCTATGAGGGCGGAGGCCGAGGACGAGGAGGGCGCGGCGGCGATGGATGGGTGAAGGGGCTCTGATTTGGGCTCGAGGAAGAAGACGACGGCGGTTCCTAGATTGGAAAAGACAGGAGGTAAATGAGCAGCGCCTCTGCGGATTCCTTTTCATGAGGAGGGCGCGGGGCTGCCTCTTTACTAACCAATATAATAGCACCTTTGTGAGCGCGCGGTTGTAACGGCCGCTCCGCGCATGTATCCCACATCGCGCATTTATCGCATGTAGTGGGGGGGGGGGGGACGCAGTAAGCGGAATGATTACAACAGTTAACTCCTGCCACGCATGCCCGTGCACTGTTTGGGCCTAGCCCAACAATGCCTCGCACCCGTGTGTGGCCTAGGCCCGGGGGCTCCTGTCGGTGTACTAAAGTTTGGGTCCTTTAGTACCCCTTACTTGTGCACGGGCAGTTGTAGCCATACCAGCGGCAAGGCCTGCCGGGAGACAGCTGAACGCAAGTACAAAGATATCAAGAGAGCATTCAAGCCAATAATCAGAAGACAGAAGACCGAAGGCTGGAGCCCAGGCAAGGTCTTGCCGGGATGGCTCGCAGCCCCGGCAAGGCTCGCACTCGGCAAGACTTCTCCACCCTGTCGCCACTCCAGTGCAGCGGCCAGCTTGTCTTTTAGCTGTTGTCCTCCTGGGTGCATGTCAGGCGCCTGCGGTGGAGGGGCTTAAGCGGTGCTGATGGGACGGCCCCTTTTTCCGTCCCCGAGAAGCTAAGGGACACCTCAACGGAGCATTAAATGCATTTGTCCTAAACTGTCAGTCTTAGGTATGATAACACTGTAGCTACTTTTACACCTCATGTATGCACTGTACGCCACTGTTGGTGACCCCTTCGAACGTATAAAAGGAGGCCCAATGCATAACTACAGGGGGGATCTTCTCCGGCCCATTCTGCATGTGTAGCTGTTGTGTACTGTTCATCATAAGCGCTCCTAGAACCAGGGCTTAAACACACCCAATATACTAAAGCAGGAGTAGGGTTTTACGCTTCTTAGCGGCCCGAACCTGGGTAAAATTCCCCGTGTTGATCGTTAGATCTGCTCTTTGTGCAAACCTTCTCCCTGCCGAATCGTAAAGGGGTCCTCTCGATCCCATAGGTGTCGTTTCCCCGACACTAGTTGTTGGACCGAAAGTATGTCTAGAGGGGGGGTGATTAGACTACTTGACCAAATAAAAGTTTTGCCTATACCAAATTTTAGAGTTGGCAGTTTTTAGCATTTCATGGCATGTCAAGTACACCCTACACATGCAAGTCTAAGAGTATAGCAGCGGAAAGTAACAACAAGCATGAGTAGAAAGGATAGGGTAGGAAGATCAAACGCAATTGTAGACACGATGATTTTTCCCGTGGTTCCGATAGGTGGTGCTATTGTACGTCCACGTTCATGGAGTCTTCAACCCACGGAGGGTAATGGTCGCGAGAGTCCACAGAGGGCTCCACCCATAAGGGTCCACGAAGTAGCAACCTTGACTATTCCATAACGGCTTCCGTCCACGAAGGACTAGCCTCACTATGGGTATATCTTCACGAAGTAGGCGATCTCCTTGCCCTTACAAACTTCTTGGTTCAACTCCACAACACGAAGTAGGAGGCTCCCAAGCGACACCTAACCAATCTAGGAGGCACCACCCTCCAAAAGGTAATAGGCTCGGTAATGACGATGAACTCCTTGCTCTTGTGCTTCAAGATGATAGACTCCTCAACACACAATCACTCTCTCACAGATTTGGCTTGGTGGAAGAGATGGGATTGGTGGAAAGCAACTTGGGGAGGCTAGAAATCAAGATCCATATGGTTGGAGTGGAAGATCTTGACCTCAACACAAGGGTAGGTGGCTCTCTCTCAGAAAACTGGATGGGGCAAGTATGGAATAGTTCTGAGTGCTTCTCTTTCGTGTAGGTGGTGGTGAAGGGGTATATATAGGCATCCCCAAAAATCCAACCGTTACACACAAAATGACCAACTCGGTGATACCGATGTGTCAATCTCGGTGGTAACGAAGTGACCAAAAGGTGGCAACTTTTGAATCTCGGTGAGACCGATATAGGAAACTCGGTTGCACCGATAAGGTGACCAACGGTCAGATTGACATTCTCGGTGACACCGATCCAACAATCTCGGTGGTACCGATATTGTGAATTTGCGTAACAGAAAGTTGGCATCCTAAACTCGGTGGCACCGGAATGGAATTGGATGCACTGAAGTGGCTAGGGTTTGGCTGAGTCTGTCTGAGTTTGGGAATCGGTGGCACCGAGTGGAAAGTGTTGGTTGCACCGATTTTGAATATTTGGCTATGGACAGACTTTGTGGAAGAGCTTGTGGGTGTTTTTGGTGACAATCACTTGTGCACGTATGAGCATTTTGTTCACTAATCAAAACCTTACCCTCTTTTAATAGTATTGGCTTTCCTATGGACTCAAAGTGATTTCTCACAAATGTAAAAAGTAGAGTCCTCTTGCTTGAAGCTTTGCCATTCCATTTCCTTGCATCTTGGGGTATTTCCACAATCTTCATAATCCTTTTGCCATCCCTATCATTGAACTTTTCCTGAAATATACTTAGTGGAAACATTAGTTCAATGACTTATGTGTTGTTATTAATTACCAAAACCACCAAGGGAGCAAATGTGCTTTCAATCTCCCCCTTTTTGGTAATTGATGACAACATATAGATCAAAGCTTCGACAAATTTTTGGTAATCAATGAATATAATCGTCGCTTTGAGAAGTATGTGATAAGCAAGAGCTCCCCCTAAATTTGTGCATTATTTTAAATTTGCGTTTGAATGCAAATGCACAATCGATTAGGTACATGGGGCACTTCTTCCATGTCACATACATCTTGGTGGTGTGCGAGAATAATTAGAGTGAACATCATAGCACAACACAACCAAACAAAGATAATGATCATCTCATAAGCATTAAGATGATAGGAAATAGTAGCACAACACACATAAAGTGTATGATCAAAACACAAAGCGTAGCCAAAAGTAAATGAACCATGTGTGTTTTTGAAAAAGCAATAAAAACCAAACGCTCTCTCTCTGGAAGCCTAAAGATCTATATACACTTCTCCCCCTTTGGCAACAAGTTACCAAAAAGTAGAAAGGCATATGTCTAAGCGTTCTTGGGCTGATCTCCTCCGGTTGTTGATGAAGGAGTCGAGAGAACAGCGTCGGCAAAGATCTCTGCAGATGTCGTGGATGGAGTTGGTGTGGAAACTGGAGGAACTGAAGCTGATGGAGCAGGAGCTGAGGTGACAGTTGCTGGAGCTGATGAAGAGGGCCTCAAGTCTGGAGCTGGCACAGTGGCTGATCTGGCCTGAGTAGTAAACTGTGTGCCTGGCCTAAGAGGTGATCCATCCTCATCATCATCATTAGAAGAAGAAGAATGAGGAAGAGGCACTGAGTCAACTTCCTTCTTGAGCTCATTGACTGTCTTAGTCAGCCCATCCACCTTATGATTAAGGGTCTTGATCCTGTTCTCAAAGATCCTGACAAGACTGTTCTGGTTCTTCAAGATGTCCTTAATGTCCTTCTGCATGCCCTGAACTGATGGGATCAAAAGATCCATTTGCTCGTTCCTAGATCTAGGGACTTGAGCACTAGTGGCTCTGGCTGCCTCTGCCTCTGCCTAAGCTGCAGCTGAAGTGGGATGATCTGGGTTCATCTCCACGACGTTGTCCTCGAGATCTGGCTGTAGGGGCAAGTGGGGTCTGTCCAGAGCAAATTTGTGCTTCTCCAGCTTAGAGTTGATGAGCATCTGGATATAGGGTGCATAGCAGCAAGAGTGCTTCTGATCAGCAGCAACCCTCTTAACTGTCTCAACAATTAAGTCCATGACTCTAATCCTGGTGTGTCTGTCAAGGTGAATCAGCATGTTGATGGAGTAGCCTCGGATCATCTTGTCATCTCCTGACTTGCGCATCAAGGTATGCCTCAGAATAGTGTTCATGGTGCGGAGGCCAGCCTGAAGAAAGTAGATGGATCCTAGCTTGTGAGACTTCACATGAGCAGCAGGGATCACATTGTACATGTTGGCCATAGCATTGTGGCTCTCCTTGGACTCTGAGTAGACATCCAAATCACCATCCTGTGCCTCAGGGACTCCTAAGATTTCAGCCCATTCCTCAACAGTGGACTCATATCTTGCACCTTCAGTCATCCATACAATTCTACCATCTCCATAGAAATGTGTAGTGGAGTAGAATTGCATGATCATCTCATCATTCCAAGCAGTGAACTCTCTGCCAACAAACTCATCCAAACCAATGCAGTGGAAGTTGTCTTGGACACTTGGAAAATGGTCTTCATTCTCCTTGATGAATTTCCAGTCCACATATCTCATATCACTCACAGCTGGACTCTTGTCAAAAAGCACAGTCTCATAGAAATCCTGTTGCTCTTTGGTGTAGAATCTGTAGTCCACAGTTGTCTTCCTCCTTTGGGCATATGGATCAGCAGCTCTCCAAGCCCTCAAACCAGAATCCTTCCTCTTCTTCATATCCTCAGCAAGTGGGTAGCTGGCATTATGTACTGGAAGGTGTGGTCTAAGCTTCATCAGGGCAGACATAGCATCTTCATCCTCAACTCTGGAGGTGTTTCCCTTGTTCTTTTCAGAAGCTGGAATTTGCCTTGAGAACCTCTTAGGTTTTTCAGCAGCAGCCTTCTTGGGGGTAGACTTGGTGCCCTTGGAAGTGCCACTGTTTGGCATAGCATCAGACATAAGTTTCTTTTGCTTCTTCTTGGGAGGGGCCTTGACAACTTGCTCTTCCTCCTCCTCAGCAGCAGCACCAGCAGCTTCCTCAGGGTCCTCAAACAAGGAGGTCTGCCTACCAGTGACATAGACAATCCTTTCCCGGCACCCTTCTTCTCACCTGCCTTCTTAGGCAAAGACTTCTTTGGGGGCGACTCAAGGTGAAGAGCCATTTTTGCCCTAGCACCCTCAGGTGCTCTCATAGCTTCAGAGCTAGCATACTCTTTCCTGACAGCTCTCCTTGAAGAGGTGGCTTCATTTGCAGCTTTCTTGGCAGCCTTCTCTTGCTTCTTAGCAAGAACCTCCTCTGGCACAAAGTCTAAATCCTCCTCATCAGAATTCAGCCTCTTCCTGGTCCTTGTTGCAGCATTGGGCAACCCATGGGAACTGGGAGTGCCTGGATCTGAAGATGAACTAGACTCAGGACTAGTGCCTGAACTCATCACAATGTTCTCCTCTTGGAAATTGTTCTCACTGTCCTCAGCACTTGACATACTGACCCTGTGAATAGAGTATAGAGGAGCAGAAGAAGATGAGTCATCACAAAATTATCAGCTGGTTTTTTGAAAGTTTGAACAAAAGATTCGCAAGGTTTACATTCTGTCACACGAAAATCGGTACAGCCGAAGAAAAACTTTCGGTGCTACCGAGACTGACTTTCTTCTTAACAGAAACTTGGCACTCTTTTCGGTAAGACCAAAAAGAATTACTCGGTTTCACCGAGAAAGTTCTCAGCAGCACAGACAGGCAAATCGGTGACACCGATTTGTTTGCTTCGGTTCCACCGAGTTCCATCGGGCGGACGGCAAACCCTAGAGAATCGATCGTTCTCTAACTACAGGACGTTTTAGGGGATTGAGAGGATTGCAAATGGTGGCTTATAGATAATATTGAATCCAATGCGCGAGAATCAGACGTGGAGCGCAAGGAAAGACGAATCCGTACCCTAACTCGGTGACGGACTTGCTACGGCGGCGAAGATGCCCGTTGACGGTGAGGATTCCCAGCGGCGGAGACGCTCGGGGAGGCAAGGCGACGACCAGGGGGTCCTTCTGCGGCAGTTTAGGGTTTGGGGCGCGACGATTGAAGATTGAAATTTCGAATCATCGGGACCACAGGCTATATACCCTTCACTGTCGGTGACACCGATTCTAAATTTTCGGTGTCACCGAGTTTCTCAACTGTCAGCTGACAGGGAAACTCGGTGTAACCGAGAATATGGAATCGGTAGTACCGAGATAGAAAACCAGATCAACCCTAGGCATTCGGTGAGACCGAGAATTGTGGGTTGGTTCCACCAAGATGCACTTGGGAGGTTTTAATGGTCAGTCCTTGTCAATACGGAACTCCGAGTGCTCCACACACAGAGGGATCGAAAAGTACTTGTTCAAATTTTGTGATGCAGCATGAATGGAATATGAGGTGAGAAAGCATAGATAGCTAAAGAGTGGTCCTAGGCATTCTTGTCCATCCAATTGGCAAAAGATAAATCAAAAACCAAATAGCAACAATTGGATGTCCTTGAATGAGAAAATAAATGCAGACCAACATGCTCACACAATAAGATGTCAAAAGAAATCATGACAAACATGCACATACACACTAGCATCTAACAAGCACTTGGGCGATGACGAAGTCATCTATATATGAGTATATTGACTTAGGAGCCAAGTAAGAATACTTGATCATAGGTCATACTCATCGTTTAAGCACAAGTGGGGTTACCACTTTTACATAAAGCATTTAATGTTGTCACATACTAAGAGATGCTTTGACTCAAGTCTTAGAGTAAAGCTCCCCCTTGATGTGACATCCCCCCATAAGAGGGAGAAACTAACCTTGGGTTTTGTCGATGAAGACTTCATGTTGGTGAGGTAGTGGTGGATGCTCAAGGTTGATGAAGATCACCAAGAATTGGGAGCATCCTTGTTGTTTCCTTACTCTTCTCACCTACATGGGTTAGTCCCAACATACAAGAGACAAATACAAGGATATCTATGGACATGGAGTGCAAAGCATGTGTTATGATGTCCATTGATTTGTTGATTACCTTGTCCCTTGCTTACCTTTGAGGGAATGTGTGACTCCTTGAACTATTGCATAGAGTTGATGTTGATTGCAAATAGTTCTTGCCAATAATGAATGTGAGTGAATTTCATTGCCGGAGTCACCCCTCAATAACTCTCTAGTTCTTCTTCTTGGGGACCCACATCAAGTTGATGGGGATCCTTGGTGTTGTAGTAGCCTTTGTAGAAGTTGAGCTTGACGTAGCCTTCGGATCCCACTCCACCATAGCTAGGGATTCATCTTCATATGAGTCAATGTCCTCTTGAAGCTTGTTCTTGCCCTTGAGCTTGTGGTCTTGTGGTGGAAGGTCATCTTGAGTGCTTGTTCTCTTGGGAAGAGTATTTTCATACTTCTCCTTTTGAGGAACAAACTTTGGCTCGGGGTATTGACCTTCTTCCCATTCAACTCCATTTGCGTTGAAGTAGCCAACACCACTGTTCTTTCGGTATCCTCCGTGCTTGCGTACAATTTCCTCAAATTGCTTACACCCGGCAAGACTCTTGTAGATACCTTTCTCTATAATTCCTTTCAATAAAGCATTTTCTTGCTCAAGTGTAACTTGGCTAAGAGAATCATCATTAGTGGAATCAATAGAATTACTAGGAGCAACATCATTAGGTTTAGCATTTTTATTGTTGCTACTAGATGATGAACCTTTCTTGCCTTTGTTACTAGATTGCTTAGTTTTAACTTGAGACATGAATGTAGATAAGAGCAGTCGTTTGGCTAGATAAGATGAAGTCTTCTTTTGGAGATCGTCATTGATAGCTTTAAGAAACTCATGCTGTTGCTCCAAATTGAGGTTCTCGAAGCGTAGCTTCTCATGAGTTCTCACAAGCTCTCTATGATCTTCAAGAGTAGATTCATGAGCTAACTTAAGAGTGTTTAGTTCTTTAGTTAGTTCTTCTATTTTCATCTTATCATCATCAATTGACTTATCTTGACTATCATGAGAATTATCAAGTTCATTTTGACTAACATCACTAGTTTTATCAAATAGCAAGTCATCATCACAAAGCAAGTCATCTTCATCACTATTGAAATCAAGATACTCGGGGTGTGATACCTTGGGGCCTTTAGCCATGAAGCAACTTCCACTCCCTTCGTTTGGTGAATCAAATAAATCATGGGAGTTGGTAGTCACTAGAGCAATCCCAGCAACACCATCATCTTGACTATAGTCGGAGTCGGAGTGATAGCTTGTCTCGAAGTTGTTGTCGGAGTCGGAGCCGGAAACCCATTCACCAACATGAGCTTGATGTTTTCTTCTTGTGTAGCTCTTGGTGTACTTGTCCTTCTTCTCCGAATCTCTACTTCTCCTTGAGGGTCTTCGTTCATAACGATCATCTCTACTCCTTCTCTCTCATTGAGGTGATTCATTCCTTGAGCTTCGTCTTCGACGTGACTCTTCTCTTCGTTTGTAGGGAGCCGTGCACTCATTGGAATAGTGTCCGGGCTTCCCACAAGTGTAGCAATTGCGGTCACGACTTGACGAACGCTTCTCATCATATCTTGAGTTGGAGCTTCTTTCTTTGCCTCTATTCTTGTAGAACTTGTTGAATTTCTTGACCATGAGGCTTATCTCTTCATTGGTGACAAGGTTGTCGCCTGAAGTTGCGGGAGCATCACTTGTGGCTTTGTAAGCACCGCTAGACTTGTGGTGAAGCTCTTCTTTATCTTTGAGTGTCATCTCATGAGCAACAATCCTTCCAATGACTTCCGTAGGCTTGAGATCTTTGTAGTTGGGCATCATTTGGATCAATGTGCACACGGTGTCATATCTCTCATCCAAAGCTCTAAGTATCTTCTTGATGATGAATTTGTCGGTCATCTCTTCGCTTCCTAAGCCGGCAATCTCATTAGTGATGAGAGCTAGCCTAGAGTACATCTCTGCGACTCCTTCACCATCCTTCATCTTGAACTTGTCAAGCTGACTTTGAAGAACATCTAACTTGGATTCTCTCACGGACTCGGTTCCTTCGTGCATATCAACCAAAGTATCCCAAATCTCTTTTGCATTCTCAAGACGGCTGATTTTGTTGAATTCTTCATGGCATAGGCAGTTGAAGAGAATGTCACATGCTTGAGCATTGTATTGTAACATCTTCAATTCTTCCGCGGTCGCTTCACGATCCGGTTCCTTTCCATCACCAAAGAATTCACCTTGCAAGCCAACACGAACAACAGCCCAAACGGCGGGGTTATGACCAAGAATATGCATTTTCATTTTGTGCTTCCAACTAGCAAAATTAGTGCCATCAAAGTACGGACCTCTACGGTGATAATTACCCTCACTAGACGCCATACTCTCCTAGGTTGTGAGACCAATGCAATGGAGACCAAAGCTCTGATACCACTTGTAGGACCGAAAGTATGTCTAGAGGGGGTGATTAGACTACTTGACCAAATAAAAGTTTTGCCTATACCAAATTTTAGAGTTGGCAGTTTTTAGCATTTCATGGCAAGTCAAGTACACCCTACATATGCAAGTCTAAGAGTATAGCAGCGGAAAGTAACAACAAGCATGAGTAGAAAGGATAGGGTAGGAAGATCAAACGCAATTGTAGACACGATGATTTTTCCCGTGGTTCCGATAGGTGGTGCTATCGTACGTCCACGTTTATGGAGTCATCATCCCACGGAGGGTAACGGTCGCGAGGGTCCACGGAGGGCTCCACCCATAAGGGTCCACGAAGTAGCAACCTTGACTATTCCATAACGGCTTCCGTCCACGAAGGACTAGCCTCACTATGGGTACATCTTCACGAAGTAGGCGATCTCCTTGCCCTTACAAACTTCTTGGTTCAACTCCACAACACGAAGTAGGAGGCTCCGAAGCGACACCTAACCAATCTAGGAGGCACCACCCTCCAAAAGGTAATAGGCTCGGTAATGACGATGAACTCCTTGCTCTTATGCTTCAAGATGATAGATTCCTCAACACACAATCACTCTCTCACAGATTTGGCTTGGTGGAAGAGATGGGATTGGTGGAAAGCAACTTGGGGAGGCTAGAAATCAAGATCCATATGGTTGGAGTGGAAGATCTTGACCTCAACACAAGGGTAGGTGGCTCTCTCTCAGAAAACTGGATGGGGCAAGTATGGAATAGTTCTGAGTGCTTCTCTTTCGAGTAGGTGGTGGTGAAGGGGTATATATAGGCATCCCCAAAAATCCAACCGTTACACACAAAATTACCAACTCGGTGACACCGATGTGTTAATCTCGGTGATACTGAAGTGACCAAAAGGTGGCAACTTTTGAATCTCGGTGAGACCGATATAGGAAACTCGGTTGCACCGATAAGGTGACCAACGATCAGATTGACATTCTTGGTGACGCCGATCCAACAATCTCGGTGGTACCGATATTGTGAATTTGCGTAACAGAAAGTTGGCAACCTAAACTCGGTGGCACCGGAATGGAATCGGTTGCACCGAAGTGGCTAGGGTTTGGCTGAGTCTGTCTGAGTTTGGGAATCGGTGGCACCGAGTGGAAAGTGTTGGTTGCACCGATTTTGAATATTTGGCTATGGACAGACTTTGTGGAAGAGCTTGTGGGTGTTTTTGGTGACTATCACTTGTGCACGTATGAGCATTTTGTTCACCAATCAAAACCATACCCCCTTTTAATAGTATTGGCTTTCCTATATACTCAAAGTGATTTCTCACAAATGTAAAAAGTAGAGTCCTCTTGCTTGAAGCTTTGCCAATCCATTTCCTTGCATCTTGGGGTATTTCCACAATCTTCATAATCCTTTTGCCATCCCTATCATTGAACTTTTCCTGAAATATACATAGTGGAAACATTAGTTCAATAACTTATATCTTGTTATTAATTACCAAAACCACCAAGGGAGCAAATGTGCTTTCACTAGTGCAAATAATTTTACACTAGAGTTGAACTAGCTCTATAACCTAGTACAAATAACATTTCACTAGAGTTGAACTAGCTCTTTCCTCTAGTTCAAATAATTTTACACTAGAGTTGAACTAGCTCTATAACATAGTACAAATAATTTTGCACTAGACTTTAACTAGCTACATAACCTAGTACAAATAATTTTACACTACATCTGAACTAGCTCTTTGCTCTAGTTGAAATAATTTTACACTGGATTTGAACTAGCTCTATAACCTAGTACAAATAATTTTACACTAGATTTGAACTAGCTCTTCGCTCTAGTTCAAATAATATTACACTAGAGTTGAACTAGTTCTATAACCTAGTACAAATAATTTTACACTAGAGTTGAACTAGTTCTATAACCTAGTACAAATAATTTTATAATAGATTTGAACTAGGTCTTTGCTCTAGTTCAAATAATTTTACCCTAGAGTTGAACTAGCTCTATAACCAAGTGCAAATAAATTTACACTAGAGTTGAACTAGCTCTATATGCTAGTGCAAATTATTTTACACTAGAGTTGAACTAGCTCCATAACCTTGTACAAATAATTTTACACTAGATTTCAACAAGGTCTTTGCTCTAGTTCCAATAATTTTACACTAGAGTTAAACTAGCTCTGTAACCTTGTGCAAATAATTTTACACTAGAGTTGAACTAGCTCTATAAGCTAGTACAAATAATTTTACACTAGAGTAGAACTGTCTCGACAACCTAGTACAAATAATTTTACAATAGAGTTGAACTAGCTCTAAAACCTAGTGCAAATAATTTTACACTAGAGTTGAACTGGCTCTATAAACTAGTGCAAATAATTTTACAATAGAGTTGAACTAGCTCTATAACCTAATGCAAATAATTTTATACTAGAGTTGAACAGGCTCTATAACCTAGTGCAAATAATTTTACACTAGAGTTGAACTAGCTCTTTGCTCTTGTTCAAATAATTTTACACTAGAGTTGAACTATCTCTATAACCTAGTGCAAATAATTTTACACTAGAGTTCAAATGGCTCTATAACCTCGTGCAAATAATTTTACACTAGAGTAGAACTAGCTCTATAACCTAGTACAAATAATTTTACACTAAATTTGAACTAGCTCTTTACTCTAATTAAAATAATTTTACACTAGAGTTGAACTAGTTTTACAACCTAGTGCAAATAATTTTACACTAGAGTTGAACTAGCTCTATAACCTAGTACAAATAATATTACACTAGAGTTGAACTAGCTCAATATCCTAGTGCAAATAATTTTACACTATAGTTGAAATAGCTCTATAACCTAGTACAAATAACATTTCACTAGAGTTGAACTAGCTCTTTCCTCTAGTTCAAATAATTTTACACTAGAGTTGAACTAGCTCTATAACCTAGTTCAAATAATTTTACACTACATCTGAACTAGCTCTTTGCTATAGTTGAAATAATTTTACACTGGATTTGAACTAGCTCTATAACCTAGTACAAATAATTTTACACTAGATTTGAACTAGCACTTCGCTCTAGTTCAAATAATATTACACTAGAGTTGAACTAGCTCTATAACCTAGTGCAAATAATTTTACACTAGAGTTGAACTAGCTCTATAACCTAGTACAAATAATTTTACAATAGATTTGAACTAGCTCTTTTCTCTATTTCAAATAATTTTAAACTAGAGTTGAACTAGCTCTATAGCATAGTACAAATAAATTTACACAAGAGTTGAACTAGCTCTATATCCTAGTGAAAATAATTTTACACTAGAGTTGAACTAGCTCTATAACCTAGTACAAATAATTTTACAATAGAGTTGAACTAGCTCCATAACCTAGTACAAATAATTTTGCACTAGATTTGAACCAGCTCTTTGCTCTAGTTCAAATAATTTTACACAAGAGTTGAACTAGCTCTATAACCAACGGCAAATAATTTTACACTAGAGTTGAACTAGCTCTATAACGTAGTACAAATATTTTTACACTAGAGTTGAACTGGCTCTATAACCTGGTGCAAAGAATTTTACACTAGAGTTCAACTAGCTCAATAACCTAGTACAAATAATTTTACACTAGATTTGAACTAGCACTTTGCTCTAGTTCAAATAATTTTACACTAGAGTTGAACTAGCTCTATAACCTAGTGAAAATAATTTTACACTAGAGTTGAACTAGATTCATAACCTAGTACAAATAATTTTACACTAGATTTGAACTAGGTCTTTGCTCTAGTTCAAATAATTTTACCCTAGAGTTGAACTAGCTCTATAACCTAGTGCAAATAATTTTACACTGGAGTTGAACATAACCTAGTACAAATAATTTTACACTAGAGTTGAACTGGCTCAACAACCTAGTACAAATAATTTTACACTAGAGTTGAACTAGCTCTATAAACTAGTGCAAATAATTTTACATTAGAGTTGAACTGGCTCTATAAGCTAGTGCAAATAATTTTACACTCGAGTTGAACAAGCTCTATAACCTAGTACAACTAATTTGACTAGCTCTTTGCTCTATTTCAAATAATTTTACACTAGAGTTGAACTAGCTCTATAACCTAGTACAAATAAATTTACACTAGAGTTGAACTAGCTCTATATCCTAGTGCAAATAATTTTAAGCTAGAGTTGAACTAGCTCCATCACCTAGTAAAAATAATTTTACACTAGAGTTGAACTAGCTCTATAACCTAGTACAAATAATTTTACACTAGAGTTGAACTAGCTCCATCACCTAGTAAAAATAATTTTACACTAGATTTGAACTAGCTCATTGCTATAGTTCAAATAATTTTACACAGGAGTTGAACTAGATCTATAACCTAGTGCAAATAATTTTACACTAGAGTTGAACTAGCTCTATAACCTAGTACAAATATTTTTACACTAGAGTTGAACTGGCTCTATAACCTCGTGCAAATAATTTTACACTAGAGTTGAACTAGCTCTATAACCTAGTATAAATAATTTTACACTAGATTTGAACTAGCTCTTTGCTCTAGTTCAAATAATTTTACACTAGAGATGAATTAGCTCTATAACCTAGTGCAAATAATTTTACACTAGAGTTGAACTAGCTCTATAACCTTGTACAAATAATTTTACACTAGAGTTGAACTAGCTCTATATCCTAGTGCAAATAATTTTACACTAGAGTTGAACTAGCTCTATAACCTAGTAGAAATAATTTTGCACTAGACTTTAACTAGCTACATAACCTAATACAAATAATTTTACACTACAGTTGAACTACCTCTTTGTTCTAGTTGAAATAATTTTGCACTGGAGTTGAACTAGCTCCATAACCTAGTACAAATAATTTTACACCAGATTTGAACTAGGTCTTGGTCTAGTTCAAATAATTTTACACTAGAGTTGAACTAGATCTATAACCTAGTGCAAATTATTTTACACTAGAGTTGAACTAGCTCTATAACCTACTAGAAATAATTTTACACTAGAGTTGAACTGGCTAAACAACCTAGTACAAATGATTTTACAATAGAGTTGAACTAGCTCTATAACCTAGTGCAAATAATTTTACACTAGAGTTGAACTAACTCTATAACCTAGTGCAAATAATTTTACACTAGAGTTGAACTAGCTCTATAACCTAGTACAAATAATTTTACAATACATTTGAACTAGCTCTTTGCTCTATTTCAAATAATTTTACACTAGAGTTCAATTAGCTCTATAACCAAGTACAAATAAATTTACACTAGAGTTGAACTAGCTCTATATCCTAGTGCAAATAATTTTACACTAGAGTTGAACTAGCTCTATAACCTAGTACAAATAATTTTACACTAGAGTTGAACTAGCTTCATAACCTAGTACAAAAAATTTTACACTAAATTTGAACTAGCTCTTTTCTCTAGTTCAAATAATTTTACACAAGAGTTGAACTATGTCGGGAACGACACCTATGGGACCGCAAGGGTCCCTTCACGATTCGGCAAGGGAAAAGGTTTGCACAAAGAGCAGATCTAATGATCAACACGAGGATTTTACCCAGGTTCGGGCCGTTGAGAAGCGTAAAACCCTACTCCTGCCTTTGTATATTGGATGTGTTTAAGCCTTGGATCTAGGAGCGCTTGTGATGAACAGTACACAGCCGCAACACATGCCAAACGGGCCAGCCGAAGATCCCCTCTGTAGCTATGCCTTGGGCCTCCTTTTATACGTTCGAAGGGGTCACCAACAGTGGCGTACAGTGCGTACATGAGGTGTAAAGTATCTACAGTGTTATCATACCTAACACTGACGGTTTAGGACACGAACATTAATTGCTCCGTTGAGGTGTCCCTTAGCGTCTTGGGGATGGAAAAAGGGGCCGTCCCATCAGCACCGCTTAAGCCCATCCACCGCTAGCACCTGACACGTTACCAGGTGGACAACAGCTAAAAGACAAGCTGGTCGCTGCGCTGGAGCGGTGACAGGATGGCGAGCCCTTGCCGGGTGCAAATCTTGCCGGGGTCGGGAATCTTGCCGGAAAATCTTGCCGGAAAATCTTGCTGGGCCTTCGCCAGCCATCCCAGCAAGAATCTTGCTGGGGCTTCGCCAGCCATCCCAGCAAGAATCTTGCTGGGGCTTTGCCAGCCATCCCAGCAAGAATCTTGCTGGGGCTTCGCCAGCCATCCCAGCAAGAATCTTGCTGGGGCTTCAACCTTTGGTCTTCTGTCTTCTTATTATTGACTTGAATGCTTTCTGGATAGTCTTGTGCTTGTTCCCAGTTGTCTTCTCCCAGGAAGGCTCGCTTCCCTGCCATGCCCTTCCCGCCTGGAGGCTGCAACTCGCTAGTGCGTGTCCAGGGGTAATGAACACCCCCTGTTCACTACACCGACAGGAGATCCCGGGCCTGGGCCGGACAAACATGCACAGTGTTTGTCTGGGCTAGGCCCAAGAACATGCACCGGTACACGCGCCCTTTTCCTGCTATTCATCTTGCATAGTGAGGCCGCGCTCGTGGTGATGACCGGCAGCTCTCTAGAAGGTTACTCTCTAAGGCGCTGCCAGCCCCCGAGCCCGCCTTCCATGCGTATTCCTAAAACACTGATTGGACATGTAATGCCACGACAGTGTTTTAGCACAACAAGTTAATTAGCTTCTGGTTTATAATTAATTTGTTGTAATTTTGACTTCTGTCGAATGTTCCCTTGCTTGCCGGAACACTTTCCGGTGCGCACGATCCAGTCGGCATCGCTTTGAGGAACGGGTCCTTAGCAGCTTGCCGGGAACGCCGCCTCCCGAAAAGGTTTACCTTTCCAACCTTAGCGCAGCTGCTCACATCGCCGAGCGGACTCGAGGCGACTAGGAGCGCAACTAGTCCCGGGGAGGCTCCTCAGCATACGGGTTTACGCAGAAATCCAAAAATAAAACTCATCGAGCCTTTCCTTGAACAATTGTATTCTTGTACAATGAATCCCTACGCTTGCTGGAATACTCCCCGAATGCGCATGTTCTGGTCGATGGCGCTTAGGATCGGGTCCTGTCTAGCAGCCTATCGAGAACACCGCCTCTTTAGGAGCTTGACGCTCTAGAGACAACCGCAGCTGCATCTGTGTTGTTGGGCGGACCCAGAACAAACAAGAGTGCAGAGTGTTTCTAGAGCGCTCCCTCGCGCACAGGTCATACAAGACTACCATCAAGGATAAGGCTACACAACAAAAAGCAATCAAAGTTTTAGGACTTAGCTTTCTGCTTCTCGACAAGCTGCTCAACTTGCCGGCAGTCTTGGAGATCATGGCCCTTGGTGCGATGGATCTTGCAGTACTGCTTGCCGGAGCCCTCTGACTTATCGGCAGCCACCAAGGCCTGACAGGAGGCACACCCGGCAACATCCTTGCCAGGGCCATCAACCTTGGCCTTCTTGGCGGTGTCGGGGTTGCCGGATCCCTCAACAGCAAACACGGCCTTGCTCTTGCACTTCCTGTTACGCCGCCGGCCTTTCTTTGCCTGGGCGGCGGCGTCTTCGTCGTCGGAGTCGACTCCTGCGCCGGCATCTTCGCCGGGGAGTCTCCTCCCTTCTTTAGCCCGAGCACACTTATCAGCCAAAGCATAGAGCTCGGCTACATCCCTGACTTTGTTCATCGCTAGCACTTCGCGCATCCTGCGGTTGCGCACGTTCTGATGGAACGCGCTGACAACAGCGGCAGGATGAACGTCTGGGATGTTATGATGTACTCGGCTGAATCTCTTTATGTATTTGCGCAAAGTTTTGCCTTCCTTCTAGGGGATAAGATGCAAATCACTTTCCTGGCCAGGGGCTTGGTGGCCTCCGGTAAAGGCGCCAACAAACTCATGTCACAGGTCTGCCCAGGAAGAAATGGAATTCTCCGGCAGATGCATCAACCACGACCTGACGTTGGGCTTATGCACGAACGGGAAGTAGTTGGCGAGTATCTTGTAGTCGCGAGCCCCGGCAGCCTCCACCGCAATGGTGTAGATGCTCAGGAACTCCGATGGGTGGGTCTTGCCGTCATATTTCTCCGGGACCTCCGGCTCGAACGTGTGGGAAATGGGCCACTGGACTCGCCGCAGCTCACGGGTAAACGCTGGACAACCCACCCCGTAGGGTAGATCGACAGGATACCCCGGCGCAGGCTAATCTACAGTGGGTCCCGCACGCTTATCAGATTGATGGCGCGCTTCCCGGCGCCGCTCGATAGTAGTCCGAGCGTCTTCTTTGCCTCGTTCCCGAAGAACTTGACATTGATCACGACGAGTTCGCGGATCAGACGACGCCGTTGAATCGTCCTCGCAGGCGTCGATCCGCCGAGTCAGCGACTGCTGTTGCCGCTGTGGAGGAGAGTGCACCATGGTCGTAGCGCCTCCTGCCTTTTCGCCAGCGACACGCGTCGGCTCGATGGATTGCCGCTGCGAAGGCTCCGCCTGCTGCGGCCTATCATGGTTGGCGAGGCCGACGAGGCTCTGAATAGAAGCTCTCCACTCATCGAGCTTGTCCACAGCAGGTGGGAAATTCAGGAGCAGCTGTGCTCGCGCCAGTTCTTCTGCTGGTGTAGGCGGCGGCGACAGGTGCGAGGAACGTGAGGTGCTCTGACTCCTAACCGTGTTAGAAGGAGCTCCATCATGGTCCCGCGACCGCGCGCCACTTCCACCAACATGTTGGCGTGCATGCTGGTCCCGCGCATCTCGAGGGTGATGCTCAGGAGACTTTCCGTGGGGATGCCTAGTACCATCAACGTCGCGGCGCTGTTCATCGCGCGCGATCTGAGAAAGCCGCGGCGCGTGCGCCGGCGTGGGTGTCTTAGAAGGCGCCCTTCCATCCTTGGAATTCGTTACGCCGCCCGCGGGTAGCACAGCTCCGTCCCTAGATCTAGGGGCGCGCGGGTGGCCGTCGCCGCTGCAAATGACGCCGCCTGCCTGGCTTTAACCACCAGAACGTCGTGGAGGCTCAAGGCCTCCGCCTCCTCCGCCCGCGTCCACACCATCACCCATCTGTGTAGCTACAGGCGCAGCGGACGCGGATGGACCAACCGCCGTGAAACCCTTCTTCTTGGGGGCCATGGCGATGAAGCTGATGAAGAAACTAGCGCGCTGATGACCAGATCAGGTTCACGCAACCTCTTTCCCCCTACCTAGCGCGCCAAAGATGTCAGGAACGACACCTATGGGACCGCAAGGGTCCCTTCACGATTCGGCAGGGGAAAATGTTTGCACAAAGAGCAGATCTAACGATCAACACGAGGATTTTACCGAGGTTCGGGCTGCTGAGAAGCGTAAAACCCTAATCCTTCCTTTGTATATTGGATGTGTTTAAGCCCTGGATCTAGGAGCGCTTGTGATGAACAGTACACAGCCGCTACACATGCCAAACGGGCCAGCCGAAGATCCCCCTGTAGCTACGCCTTGGGCCTCCTTTTATACGTTCGAAGGGGTCACCAACAGTGGTGTACAGTGCGGACATGAGGTGTAAAGTATCTACAGTGTTATCATACCTAAAACTGACGGTTTAGGACACGAACATTAAATGCTCCGTTGAGGTGTCCCTTAGCGTCTTGGGGATGGAAAAAGGGGCCGTCCCATCAACACCGCTTAAGCCCATCCACCGCTAGCACCTGACATGTTACTAGGAGGACAACATCTAAAAGACAAGCTGGTCGCTGCGCTGGAGCGGTGAGAGGGTGGCGAGGCCTTGCCGGGTGCAAAGCTTGCCGGGGCCGGGGAATCTTGCCGGGAAACTTACTGGGGCTTCGCCAGCCATCCTAGCAAGAATCTTGTTGGGGCTTCGCCAGCCATGCCAGCAAGAATCTTGCTGGGGCTTCGCCAGCCATCCCAGCAAGAATCTTGCTGGGGCTTCAGCCTTTGGTCTTCTGTCTTCTGATTATTGACTTGAATGCTTTCTGGATAGTCTTGTGCTTGTTCCCAGTTGTCTTCTCCCAGGAAGGCTCGCTTCTCTGCCATGCCCTTCCCGCCTGGAGGCTGCAACTCGCCGGTGCGTGTCCAGGGGTAATGAACACCCCCTGTTCACTACACCGACAAACTAGCTCTATAACCTAGTGCAAATAATTTTACACTAGAGTTGAACTAGCTCTATAACCTAATACAAATATTTTTACACTAGAGTTGAACTGGCTCTTTAACCTCGTGCAAATTATTTTACACTAGAGTTCAACTAGCTCTATAACCTAGTACAAATAATATTACACTAGATTTGAACTAGCTCTTTGCTGTAGTTCAAATAATTTTACACTAGAGTTGAACTAGCTCTATAACCTAGTGCAAATAATTTTACACTAGAGTTGGACTAGCTCCATAACCTAATACAAATAATTTTACACTAGATTTGAACTAGGTCTTTGCTCTAGTTCAAATAATTTTACACTAGAGTTAAACTAGCTCTATAACCTAGTGCAAATAATTTTACACTAGAGTTGAACTAACTCTATAACCTAGTACAAATAATTTTACACTAGAGTTGAACTGTCTCTACAACCTAGTACAAATCATTTTACAATAGTGTTGAACAAGCTCTATAACATAGTGCACCTAATTTTACACTAGAGTTGAACTGGCTCTATAACCTAGTGCAAATAATTTTACACTAGAGTTTACCAATCTCTATAACCTTGTAGAAATAATTTTACAATAGATTTGAACTAGCTCTTTGCTCTATTTCAAAGAATTTTACACTAGAGTTGAACTAGCTCTATAACCTAGGACAAATAAATTTACAATAGAGTTGAACAAGCTCTATATCCTAGTGAAAACAATTTTACACTAGAGTTGAACTAGCTCTATAAACTAGTACAAATAATTTTACACTAGAGTTGAACTAGCTCCATAACCTAGTACAAATAATTTTACACTATATTTGAACTAGATCTTTGCTCTAGTTCAAATAATTTTACACAAGAGATGAACTAGCTCTATAACCTAGTGCAAATAATTTTACAGTAGAGTTGAACTAGCTCTATAACCTAGTACAAATATTTTTATACTAGAGTTGAACTGGTTCTATAACCTCGTGCAAATAATTTTATACTAGAGTTCAACTAGCTCTATAACCAAGTACAAATAATTTTACACTAGATTTGAATTAGCACTTCGCTCTAGTTCAAATAATATTACACTAGAGTTGAACTAGCTCTATAACCTTGTGCAAATAATTTTACACTAGAGTTGAACTAGCTCCATAACCTAGTATAGATAATTTTACACTAGATTTGAACTAGGTCTTTGCTCTAGTTCAAATAATTTTACCCTAGAGTTGAACTTGCTCTATAACCTAGTGCAAATAATTTTACACTGGAGTTGAACATAACCTAGTATAAATAATTTTACACTAGAGTTTAACTGGCTCAACAACCTAGAACAAATAATTTTACAATAGAGTTGAACACGCTCTATAACCTAGTGCAAATAATTTTACACTAGAGTTTAACTGGCTCTATAACCTAGTGCAAATAATTTTACACTAGAGTTGAACTAGCTCTTTGCTCTAGTTCAAATAATTTTACACTAGAGTTGAACTATCTCTATAACCTAGTGCAAATAATTTTACACTACAGTTCAAATGGCTCTATAACCTCATGCAAATAATTTTACACTAGAGTTGAACTAGCTCTATAACCTAGTACAAATAATTTTACACTAGATTTGAACTAGCTCTTTGCTCTAGTACAAATAATTTTACACTAGAGCTGAACTAGCTCTATAACCTAGTGCAAACAATTTTACACTAGAGTTGAACTAGCTCTATAACCAAGTACAAATAATTTTACACTAGAGTTGCACTAGCTCTATATCCTAGTGCAGATAATTTTACACTAGAGTTGAACTAGCTATATAACCTAGTACAAATAATTTTACAATAGAGTTGAACTAGCTCTAAAACCTAGTGCAAATAATTTTACACTAGAGTTGAACTGGCTCTATAACCTAGTGCAAATAATTTTACACTAGAGTTGAACTAGCTCTATAACCTAGTACAAATAATTTTACAATAGATTTGAACTAGCTCTTTGCTCTATTTCAAATGATTTTACACTAGAGTTGAACTAGCTCTATAACCTAGTACAAATAAATTTACACTAGAGTTGAACTAGCTGTATATCCTAGTGAAAATAATTTTACACTACAGTTGAACTAGCCCTATAACCTAGTGCAAATAATTTTACACTGGAGTTGTACTTGCTCTATAACCTAGTGCAGATAATTTTACACTAGAATGGAACTGGCTCTATAACCTAGTGCAAATAATTTTACACTAGAGTTGAACTAGCTCTTTGGTCTAGTTCAAATAATTTTACACTAGAGTTGAACTATCTCTATAAACTATTGCAAATAATTTTACACTAGAGTTGTACTAGCTCTATAACCTAGTGCAAATAATTTTACACTACAATGGAACTGGCTCTATAACCTAGTACAAATATTTTACACTAGATTTGAACTAGCTCTTTGCTCTAGTTAAAATAATTTTACACTAGAGTTAAACTAGCTCTATAACCAAGTGCAAATATTTTTACACTAGAGTTCAACGAGCTCTGTAATCTAGTACAAATAATTTTACACTAGAGTTGAACTAGCTCAATATCCTAGTGCAAATAATTTTAAACTAGAGTTGAACTAGCTCTATAACCTAGTACAAATAACATTTCACTAGAGTTGAACTAGCTCTTTCCTCTAGTTCAAATAATTTTACACTACAGTTGAACTAGCTCTTTGCTCTATTTCAAATGATTTTACACTAGAGTTGAACTAGCTCTATAACCTAGTGCAATTAATTTTACACTTGAGTTGTACTAGCTCTATAACCTAGTGCAAATAATTTTACACTAGAATGGAACTGGCTCTATAACCTAGTGCAAATAATTTTACACTAGAGTTGAACTAGCTCTTCGGTCTAGTTCAAATAATTTTACACTAGAGTTGAACTATCTCTATAAACTAGTGCAAATAATTTTACACTAGAGTTCAAATGGCTCTATAACCTCGTGCAAATATTTTTACACTAGAGTTGAACTAGCTCTATAACCTAGTACAAATAATTTTACACTAGATTTGAACTAGCTCTTTGCTCTAGTTAAAATAATTTTACACTAGAGTTAAACTAGCTCTATAACCTAGTGCAAATAATTTTACACTAGAGTTCAACGAGCTCTATAACCTAGTACAAATAATTTTACACTAGAGTTGAACTAGCTGAATATCCTAGTGCAAATAATTTTAAACTAGAGTTGAACTAGCTCTATAACCTAGTACAAATAACATTTCACTAGAGTTGAACTAGCTCTTTCCTCTAGTTCAAATAATTTTACACTACAGTTGAACTAGCTCTATAACCTAGTACAAATAATTTTGCACTAGACTTTAACTAGCTACATAACCTAGTACAAATAATTTTACACTACATCAGAACTAGCTCTTTGCTCTAGTTGAAATAATTTTACACTGGATTTGAACTAGCTCTATAACCTAGTACAAATAATTTTACACTAGATTTGAACTAGCACTTCGCTCTAGTTTAAATAATATTACACTAGAGTTGTACTAGCTGTATAACCTAGTGCAAATAATTTTACAATAGAGTTGAACTAGCTCCATAACCAAGTACAAATAATTTTACACTAGATCTGAACTAGGTCTTTGCTCTAGTTCAAATAATTTTACCCTAGAGTTGAACTAGCTCTATAACATAGTGCAAATAATTTTACACTGGAGTTGAACATAACCTAGTACAAATAATTTTACACTAGAGTTCTACTAGCTCAACAACCTAGTACAAATAATTTTAGACTAGAGTTGAACTGGCTCTATAACCTAGTGCAAATAATTTTACACTAGAGTTGAACTGGCTCTATAACCTAGTGCAAATAATTTTACACTAGAGTTGAACTAGCTCTTTGCTCTAGTTCAAATAATTTTACACTAGAGTTGAACTATCTCTATAACCTAGTGCAAATAATTTTACACTAGAGTTCAAATGGCTCTATAACCTCGTGCAAATAATTTTACACTGGAGTTGAACATAACCTAGTACAAATAATTTTACACTAGAGTTCAACTGGCTCAACAAGCTAGTACAAATAATTTTACACTAGAGTTGAACTAGCTCTATAACCTAGTGCAAATAATTTTACACTAGAGTTGAACTGGCTCTATAACCTAGTGCAAATAATTTTACACTAGAGTTGGACTAGGTCTTTGCTCTAGTTCAAATAATTTTACACTAGAGTTGAACTAGCTCTATAACCTAGTACAAATAATTTTACAATAGATTTGAACTAGTTCTTTGCTCTATTTCAAATGATTTTACACTAGAGTTGAACTAGCTCCATAACCTAGTATAAATAATTTTACACTAGATTCGAACTAGCTCTTTGCTCTAGTTCAAATAATTTTACACAAGAGTTGAGCTAGCTCTATAACCTAATGCAAATAATTTTACACTAGAGTTGAACTAGCTCTATAACCTAGTACAAATATTTTTACACTAGAGTTCAACTGGCTCTATAACCTCGTGCAAATAATTTTACACTAGAGTTCAACTAGCTCTATAACCTAGTACAAATAATTTTACACTAGATTTGAACTAGCTCTTTGCTCTAGTTCAAATAATTTTACACTAGAGTTTAAGTAGCTCTATAACCTAGTGCAAATAATTTTACACTAGAGTTGAATTAGCTCCATAAACTAGTACAAATAATTTTACACTAGATTTGAACTAGGTCTTTGCTCTAGTTCAAATAATTTTATACTAGAGTTAAACTAGCTCTAAAACCTAGTGCAAATAATTTTACACTAGAGTTGAACTAGGTCTATACACTACAGGAATCAGGTTCTTTGCCGTCCGCCATGGTAGACGGCAAAGGAGCAACCACGGACAGCAAAATTTTGGGACGAATAAAGCCCGGCAAAGAGGTCCTTTGCTGTCTGCCATCGCACAGCGAACGGCAAAGATTTTTTGCCGTCGGCCTGCAGACGGCAACGAGCCTCGACGGCGTAGTGTTCACGTTAGCACTGTTAGGTGGCTAACGGCCCCCACCAATGTCTTTGCCGTCAGGCCCTGGACGGCAAACACACAAACCCTTTTCCGTCTGCCGTGGACGGCCCCACACAAGCCTTTGCCGTCTACCGTGGACGGCCCCACACAAACCCTTTGCCGTCTGCCGTGGACGGCCCCACACAAACCCTTTGCCGTCCGCCCCCGCTATGCCGACGGCCACCGTCGGCAAAGAAGCCACCCTTTGTCGTCCGCCCCCGCTATGCCGACGATGGCCGTCGGCAAAGAAGCCAAATGACCCGCGGCCTGGCGCTCCCAGGGTTAACAGGTGGCTGCCACGTGTCCTCTTTGCCGACGGTGGCCGTCGGCAAAGCGGTCTTTGCCGTCCGGGGCAGACGGCAAAGAGGCTGTATTGCCTCTTTTTTGTTTGTTTTTGTTATATTCAACAATTTTACAGTAACAATATATATATATTTCACAGCAGGAATATCCCTGTCATATGGATATGATCAACCAACAATTATACCAAATTAAAAGTATCAAATGTCACATTGTTCACCATATTACATTAGTTTCATCCATACATACATAGTCTCATACATAGGAAGAAAGTTTCATGTAAGTTCATCGATACAAAATGAAAACAGAAAGTAAACACTAGCACTACATCAAAGCAAGCTGCTGTGAACTCAATCAAATATGCAAAATTGGAAATAAGAAAGTTAGAATAAGAATACTAGAAGAAGTAGAAGATCTAGAAGAAGAAGATGATGAAGAAGCATTTTTCTTCTCTCGCTTTCTCCTCTTGTTTTTCTTCTTCTTATTGCTTATTTGTGTCATTTTAGAGCTAACCTAGGTAATTATCACATTTTTGACTTAACTAAGCTTATTGTGTCATTTTGCAAGAAAATAAGCTAAGTCTATGGCTTCTATGAGGTTACCAAGTCTATTATGCCATTTTTGAGTTAACTAAGCTTATTATGTCATTGTGGAGGAAACAATGCTAAGTATAGGTCATTTTAGAGCTAACTTAGGTACAATATGTCATTTTGGAGGTAAGTAAGCTTACTATGTCTTTTTAGAGGAAACAAAGCTAACTTAGGTAAAATATGACATTTGTCTAAGTGCTAAGTTTGTCGTTGTGCTAAGTTTGTCTAAGTGATAAGTTTGTCTTTGTTTGAGAAAATGAGCCAAGTAAGTGGCATATTACGGCTTACCGTCCTCGTCATCACGGAGGTGAAGCATCGGGGTTCCTCGGGCCGGTTTCACCTGGAGCACTACTTGGCCCTGGAGAAGGATCGTGCGATGCGGCTCGAGAGTTATGCTGCACCAAAGATCATTTCCGTTAGAATGATGACGCTGAAACGTTAAGACTAGTAACTAATGAACATTTAAATGAAACTCACCATTCCAGCCGTGGTAATGACTGGCATCGGCGGAGGGGTCTGGCCGGTCTTCTCGCACAAAGTCTGCACATTTGGTTTTGACAAGTCAATCATATTGGTTATTAATGCAAAGAACATGTAGTGCATGATTTGGCTAATATGAAGAAGAAACTTACCACGATGAGCTCGTACATGGCCCGGTTAGACGCATCATTCCATGCCGTCTCCTCCTCCAACAACCTAGCCGTCCTCTCGTCCAAATCCAGCTTCTCCTCCGCCTCCTGCCGGGCCTATTCCGCCAGAAGCGCCTGGGTTGTCTCTCTCTCTTTCTGCAGAGCAGCCTGCAACACAACTCCTCGTTAGCATTGTAATCATCTTTGTTCGCACACACAATGTAATGGAGGAAAGCTATCTGAGTCCGTATGACTAACCTCGATGGCGAGCTGGACTGGCCGTGGACGAGGCGTCATCTCAGGGCAAGAGCTCGTTTGGCGCGCCTTGATCTGCCGGAGAGTGCGCGAAGACCGTATAAGTCCATCTCCAATGGCTATATGGCCATGGGGCCTCCCGTCGCCTGCTATCATCACCAGGTCTGGATCAATAGGATGCTGGCTCGGGTTGAAGTCCTCCCCATTCACCGCCTTCCCCACATCTGTGTACCTCACGAGCTTGTTGTGGGAGGAGATGTTGGTGAAGTTCTGGGGATTATCGAGGTCAGATTAAGAGAATGCCTTGGCCTTCTTGTACGAGGTAGTATGGGCCATGTCATAGAGGTCGTACACCTGTGGCACCTCCGTCTTATTGTAATGCGCCTACAAGAGAGGAACAAAGTATTAATAAAGGGGTCTAGCTAGCATCAAAAAATGAATTACAGGAATCATGAAGCAAACCACGTACCCAGTTCCGCCCGAACTGAAATAAGTTGGCGCTGCCTTGATGGTGTGGCACACCTTCCATTTGGGCAAGCCGTTCCTTGGCATCGTCGTGGACGGCTCGCCATTCGTTAGAGCACCACTCATTCACCAACGCCTCCCAACAATCCATCTTATCCGCACACCATCTCGGGGGCACCTATGTTAGTAAAGAGAAATTTGAGAGCTACGCCTACGAATCAAAGCAAGGAAACTAAGTACAAGGCCTTAAGAATAGATAATTACCTTCATGTACTGCTCCTTGTCCAGAAACTTTCGGCGGGACGACGACTTGTCCTTCTTAATACGCCGCGAGGCGTAGTAGTCTCGAACAGCCTGTACCCGAGCCTCGTGCCGTAAGTTTTGTAGTAGGCACCTGCACTCGTAATCGATAAGATTTGCCGCGGCCTCCTCGTATCCCTCCTCACACCTGTAGAAGGTCTGCAATCAAACGAGACAACACTGATTAGTACAATAAATAGCTATTATTGAATTTTAATTGTGTAAAGGAGAAATTACCCAGAACTTTCTGATCAGCATGTCGGCCCTCGTGTGGCACAACACATCGTCGATCATCTCCTCCGGCGGGGCCGGGGCAGCCAAGTAGTGCTCCCATTTCAATCCTAACTCTCGAAGCTGACCCTCGCCGGGCAACGTGACAAACCCCGGGAAGTTATGCCGTAAAAGCACACCAAGGATGGAGTTGGGCCTGCGGACATCCTTGGCGTGAATACAACCCCTGTAGTATGACAAAGCCAACACATTAGATATGTGAAGAAACATGAAGGTAAAAGGTTTAAAAAGAGTAAATGCACTTACTTCAGCCACTCAGGCCTAATCGGCCACCTCTGCTCGCGGGTCGCCGGCACGGGCGGGAGCCGTGTACACCCACGCTGGTAGACGGCGGCCCCCTCAGCCACCTCGTCCCCGCTATGAGAAAGCTGATCCCTGCCACCATCAGCATGGCCACTCGGCTCCGGCTGATGCAGATCCGGCCAAGTATCCCATCCGGTCCAAGCGCGTGGAGTCTCGTAGGACGAAGCGTCTGGCACAGGAGTCTCGCGGGACGAAGCATCTGGCACAGGAGTCTTGCGGGTGGCCGCGTCTGAGACAGAAGGATCGTCGACCCGAGGCTCGTGGACAGGAGTCCTTGTAGCCTCCACCTCAGACGGGTGCACCGTAGCAGTCCTGTGCTCGGTTGAATCAACTGGGGGTGGCGGCGAGGAAGGCGTAGCAGCCTTCCTACCTCTCCCGCGGCCACCACGTGTAACTTTAGGAGCCTTCCTACCTCTCCCCCGACCTCCTCTCCCGGTCGGCAACTTCGCCGATGAAGAAGCACCCTCGGGTGTCCCAATACTGTCGCACAACGCTCTCCAGAGAGTTTGAGGTGGAATGGAAGTACCCCTCCCACCACGCGTCGACGAAGGAGCCTCGGATCGCTCTCGACCCGCGCCCACCATCTTTCAACACCTACCATGACAAAGAGTAAACGAAATTAGTACAACATAAAAAAATTGAATACCGACATGAATAATAATATGTATATATATAATTTGAGTGTGTCATCATCATGTATATAATAAAAATTGAATAATACCTGACATGAATTAATAATAATCTTCATCGTCTATATATGCTCCGGGATCAATAAATGCATCGTCATCATCACTATCATCAATAAATGCATCGTCATCATCACAATCGGGAACAACATGTGGAAGGCCTCCTTTATGTAATCGGTTAAGCATTGAGAGGTCATCCGCAGCACTAACCTCTTCTTCTTCTGTCTCTTCTTCTTCCGTCTCTTCTTGTTCCCGCTCAGGGGTGAAGTCGGATTCACTGTCGCTGTCTACTTCAATGTTCTGGGGTGAAGTAGAGCGGTTCTTGAAACGTTTTTTGGAAAGACGTGTTTCTTGGAAGAATTCTCCTTCATATGTGTCTGGGTTAATGTGAGTGTCGGAAACGACACCTATGGGATCGCGTGATCCCTTTACGGTTCGGCAGGGAGAAAGGCTCGCACAAAGAGCAGATCCAACGATCAACACAAGGGATTTTTACCCAGGTTCGGGCCACTAAGAAGCGTAAAACCCTACTCCTGCTTTAGGATATTGGATGTGTTTAAGCCCTGGTTCTAGGAGCGCTTGTGATGAACAGTACACAACAGCTACACATGCAGAACGGGCTAGCAGAAGATCCCCCCTGTAGCTACGCCTTGGGCCTCCTTTTATACGTTCGAAGGGGTCACCAACAGTGGCGTACAGTGCATACATGAGGTGTAAAGTTGCTACAGTGCTATCATACCTAATACTGACGGCTTAGGACAAATGCATTTAATGCTCCGTTGAGGTGTCCCTTAGCTTCTTGGGGACGGGAAAAGGGGCCGTCCCATCAGCACCACTTAAGCCCACCCACCGCAGGCGCCTGACACGCACCCAGGAGGACAACAGCTAAAAGACAAGCTGGCTGCTGCACTGGAGTGGTGACAGGGTGGCGAGGTCTTGTCGGGTGCGAGCCTTGCCGGGGCTGCGAGCCATCCCGGCAAGATCTTGCCGGGGCTCTAGCCTTCGGTCTTCTGTCTTCTGAGTATTGTCTTAAATACTCCTTGATAATCTTGAGCTTGTACTTAGTTATCTCCTGGCAGACCTTGCTGCTGGTATGGCTTCGACTGCCCGTGCACAAGTATGGGATACTAAAGACCCAAACTTTAGTACACCGACAGGAGCCCCCGGGCCTAGGCCATAGACGGTGCAAGGCGTTGTTGGGCTAGGCCCAAACAGTGCACGGGCACGCGTGGCAGGGATTAACTGTTGTAATCATTCCGTTTACTGTGCCCCCACTACGCGCGTTGAATGCGCGACGTGGGAGACGTGGGCGGAGCGGCCGTTACAGTAGCGCGCTCGCAAAAACGTTATTATATTGATTAGTAAAGAGGCAGCCCCGCGCTTTCCCCATAAAAAGGAATCCGCAGAGGCGCTGCTCATTTACCTCCTGTCTTTTCCAATCTGGGAACCGCCGTCGTCTTCTTCCTTGAGCCCAAAACAGAGCCTCTTCCACTCATCCATCGCCGCCACGCCCTCCTCGTCCTCAGCCTCTGCTTCCGCAGCCGCCATGCCGCCCAAAGCGAGCAAGGGCAAGGGGGTGAAAGCCGCCGTCCCGGAGAATGAGCTGGTGAAGATGCGGAAGAAGCACGTCGTCTTCGCGTCGGCGCTCGATGCGAACACCCTGAAGGATCAGTACCTGTGCATGTGGGCGAAGGAGACGAAGGCTCATCCCGCTACTCTCGTGAGCCCAGGTTCCTTCAAGGGAGGTCCAAATAAATTCCCTTTCTTTGTCGACTACTTTTACTGCGGACTCTGCCCCCCTTTCTCTGATTTCTTCAATGCCATCATGTACACATACGGCTTCCAACTCTTAGATTTTACGCCGAATGCCGTAACATGTATGTCAGTCTTTGCGCATCTTTGCGAAAACTTTTCCGGAGTAGTCCCCAACACAGCCTTCTTCCGCCACTTCTTTGTTCCCCGCATTCAAGCGGGTGAGGCCCTTTCCGATTCTATCACTTGGATTCCAAGGTCATGGAACAAGGATACATACCCAGATGGGGCCTACCACGAGAAGTGGGAAGAATGGCGGGGCAAGTGGCGCTGGATTCAGGAGACAGAACCCCAGCCTTTCTGTGCGCCTCGACAGACAAAGGTGGCGGGCGACAACGATTGGAGCGCCCTCGATCCTCAGGATGAGAAGCTCACAATTGCAGTTACCAGAATTCATCGCCTCAAAGTTGCCGGGCTCTCAATAGAGATGATCGGCACTGATTTCCTTCGCCGGCGTATCGCTCCTCTGATGAACAAAGGAAGACCAGCCTGGGAGTTTCGGAACGCGGCAGACATTATGCGGTTGCTCCCTGGGTTGAATAACAACTTGACGGTCATGCAGGACACAGAGCTCTGCCAGAAACTGTTCACGTCTGACGCCAGATTCAAGTTGCCGGCGGGCATCATTCCTCTGTGTCACAACTCTGCTCTGACCTCCCTCATCGCCATAATGCCGGCGTGTAACGCTCACGGCCCTGACGGGAATTGGGAAGTTCCACGTGCAGAGCAGGCACAGGAATTCTTTGATAATTTATCGGAGAAGGCCATCCGGGAAGAAGCAGTCCTCATCCGCCCCACCCTTGAGGAAGAGGTGGCGTACATTGCCAGCAGAGCGGAAGAGGCTGATCTTGCCGCAGAGGCCGGTAGCACTGGCTTCGTAGAAGAGGAAGCCAATGAAGAAGAGGTGGTGTCCGAAGGGAAACTTGCCGGGCAGGGCGAGGTTGCCGGAGAGCAGAGTGACACATCTGCCGGGGGCCCATCTGCCGAAGACATAGCTGAGGAGGAACTGCACGAGGAGCCCCCAGCTCTCGACCGAGGAAGAGGCATGCTCTTCGAAAAGTCACCTCTGGTGCCTCTGCCCACCAGCCTTCCTCGAGCGGTGAAGCCTCCGGCAAAGGGGCTGCCGGCAAGGCTGCGCAGCAACCCGCCGCAGCTAAGCGCCCCAGGACCACTCCCTCATCTCCTCGCATGAGCGCCGCGGCGGAAGTCGACTTCGACCTCTCTGCCTTCAGCTCGGAGGAAGAAGAGTAAGAGCCCTGTCACATCCTCTAACTTCTGAGCTTCTGATTTTGTTTAACTGGTTTGTTTTGCTTTGACTCGTTTCCGCAGAAATGACACAGAAACATTGACGCAAAGGATACCGAAGAGGGCGAAGACCTCGACGGGTGATGAACTGCCGGCGAGCACCTCAGGTGCGCCAGAGCTGATTAACATCAGCCCGGAGCTCAGCCCACGACGCAGCCCTCAACACAGCCCCCGGCGCTGCCCCCAGCGTGAGTCCGTTACTCGCTTTCCGCTGGCAAGTGTCGGGGTGTGTATCTTCACTGCTAACATCACCGGGCGTGTAGGAGTAGAGCGGCAACAAGGAGCACCAACGAGGGCCGTCCCTGATGCGCCGCCTCCGTCAACTACACCGCCCAGAGATGAGTCTTCGGCAAGCGAGCTTTACTGCGATGAAGAGGAGCCAGCAAGTACAGGCACCGGCAACCCTTCTCAGCAGCTCGACACAGGTAAACCGCTCGCCACAGAGTACTTGTCATTTTGTCTTTCTTTTTGTCTTCTTGAACTTCCTCCTCAGCCGTATTTTGCTTGTTCTCTTGGCCTCCAGACCTTCCCTCGACAGAGCGCATGGATGTTGATGCTGTTATCAAGGAGACCGCCAAGGATGCTGTCGCCGAGGCCGACAGGATTGCCGCTGAAGAGGCCGCCAATAATGCCACCACCGAGGCCGCCAAGAGTGCTGCCGCTGAAGCCGCCAGAGTCGCACAGGAAGAAACCGCCAAGAAGTCTACCGAGAGGGCCGGCAAGGACGCTGGTGACCATACTGACGGCATTCCTGCCGCAGGAGCGCCAGGCGCTGCACCGGCTACGGAACCCCCAGCTGCCGAGAAGGCGACTGTTGAGGATCGACCGTCATCATCCAGCGCTCCCCTGCCAAGCAAATACCTCAAGTTTGGCGACAACCTGTTCGTCAGCATTCCAGGGATGGCAGGCATTGGGGTGCCAGCTGAAGGGGAAGTCTCGACGAGGAAGTCATCACCGCTGTCAGGCTCGAAATTGTTGATGAACCAAGTGCCAGCAGTAGCAAATCTGAAGAAGAACAGCTCCTCCAGGCCGTGAGCGACAACTACCAGAAGCTTCAAACACTCTACCGCGCCCGGAAGGACAAAGTGGATTCCAGGGCAACAGTTGTTGAAGCAACAGAGGCAGATCTCCAGAAGCGCATCGAGGAAACGCAAGCATGGTTTGCCGAAGTTTTTCAGGAGTTGAAGACGGGCCAAGAGCAGGTAAACCAAAGCTGGAACAATCTCCTCCTGAAGCAATCTGATGTTGATTAGGCACAGGAAGAGGCCAAACAACAGGCCGCCGCAGAGGAGGCACGCTTGAGAGAGCTCCGTGTTGGGCTTGAGGCTCATGATGATGACCTCACCGCTCGCGAGAAGGCACTTGCCGACAAGCTCCGCGCTAAGGACGAGGAGATTGAAAAGCTGGTCGCGCAGCGGACCCAAGAGTTGGAGCAGAAGCATAAGGAGACGCTCAAAACTCTGGTCACGGATCACGCCGGCAAGCTGAAGGAAGCCATCAATGCTACCGAGGCTGCAGAAGCCGCCAAGAACTTGCTGGAGGAGAAGGTGAAGAAGCTGGAGGCGGATCTTGAGGACCACGGCAAGAAGATCTCGACGCTCGAAGCCAAGAGAGATAAGGCTCTCAACAGCTTGATGGAGACACACGTCGCCGTGTCCGAGAAGACCCAGCAGCTCGCCTCAGCCAAAGAATCCATCGCCGATCTGGAGCTAAAGCTGACCACGCTGAAGGAGACTCTTAAGGGCAGCAGGGCTCGTGAGAAGGCCTTGGTCAAAGATCTTCAAAATGAGCAGGAGCTGCTCAAGAGCGCCGCTGCAGCTCACAACGACTATGTGTCAGGCGTGCAGGTCTGGACTGAAAAGCTCGTCGACGTTGCGGAGAAGCTTGCCGCACAACTGTCCATCATGGGCCTGCAAGGCTTCAGGTATTCTTCTGACGACAGGGTGTCCACAAGCGCCAGGCTGACCATGTTCTTTGACCGTATGCTTGAAGCCCTGGAGCAGCTTCACTCTGACCGAACAACCCATCTGGCCAGCGAATCACGCAAGCTCTGCCAGGCTGTCCTCCGCAAGGTGCTCGTCAAAGTGGTGCACAAGAACCCCGGCATCAACCTCTCCAACGTCTTCGACCGCCTGCCGAAGGATGTGGACGTCAAGGCACTTGAGGAGCTTATCGCGCCCATCGTTGACAGAGTAAGCCAAGTGAAGAGGGTTGAGGGTGATCGCCGAGATTAGCTGCTTCACTTCTTGTCGTCACCACGATTCCATGCCAAAGACAATTCGTCTTATGTTAGAAACGCGGCAACTATTTATGTAATATAACTTGCTATGTTCTGGATGAATGCCTGCTATTTCCCTTGTCTGATTTCTTTCTGTATGGTACTCGCCCTACGCTTTGTTGGAAACTTGCCGGTGCGCACAGCCTTGCCGCGAGCGCTAGGTGCGGGACTTTAGCAGCCTGCTGGAGGTGTCACTGCCGGCAAGATACCTTAGCGTTTTCAGTGCAGCCACTTAAGCTGTTGAGCGGACTCGAAACAGAGTAAGGGCACAACTGATCACGACAAGGTTCCCTTCGCGTGCAGGTTTTTCATACATAGGCCGAAACCGTTCAAGGAGAATAACTTTACAAAACAAGAAATTTGTTCAAAGTTTCTGCAAGTTAGCTTTTCGTTGCTGTATTTCTTCCGGCAAGATGTCAACCTTGAACGTCGCCTGTCGGTATCCATACCATCCTTCCCCCCCCCGGCAAACTTGCATGCGAGGGAACCTTCTGTCCTTTGAGAAAAAGGAAGAAGAGAAAATAGAGATATGGAACCTTGGCGGTTCGTTAATGCTTACCAGAAGCAAGTGTAATACAATATCTTAGATAAGCATGTACATAAGTAAACATGAAAATCGACAAGAATTGTAAAACACTTCGGCTTTATTCAACTATGCACAGGGTCTGCGCCTGGCTTTCTACAAAGGATTACATGCTTCATCGGCAAGACTTGTACAAAAGGTGGTTGCCGGGAGACCTGGCAACCGCGCCTTATGGATAGAACTTACGAAGATGCTCGATATTCCAGGAGTTGCTCACTGGACTACCGTCTTCGGTCTCCAGGCGGACTGCGCCAGGCCTGGTGACTCGTACTACCCGATAAGGGCCTTCCCACTTCGGCGTCAACTTGTTGGAATTCTTGGCCGACTGAACGCGCGGAAGAACAAGGTCGCCTTCCTCAAGACTTCGGGCATGAACCTTGCGGCTATGGTAGCGCCGCAAGGCTTGCTGGTAGCGTGCAGCTCGCACAGTAGCCTGAAGACGATCTTCCTCAAGGAGAAACGCGTCATCCTGCCGCAGCTGCTCTTGCTCGAGCTCATCATAGGCAAGCACTCGAGGTGACCCGTATATGAGTTCCGTGGGGAGAACTGCTTCAGCCCCATATACTAGGGAGAAGGGTGTCTGGCCGGTGGCTCAATTTGGTGTCGTTCTGATTGACCAAAGAACCGCCGGCAACTCATCAATCCAGCGTCTTCCGCACTTGCGCAGCTTGTCGAAAGTTCTTGTCCTGAGAACTCGCAACACTTCAGCATTTGCCCTTTCAGCCTGGCTGTTGCTCCTTGGATGAGCAACAGAAGCAAAATAGATCTTGCCGCCAAGGTCTTGGACATACTGCATGAAGATGTGGCTTGTGAACTGTGTGCCGTTGTCAATGATGATCCTGTTAGGCACACCAAAACGGCAAACTATTCCTTTGAAGAACTTGATGGCTGACTGTGCTGTCACCTTTCTCACTGCTTCCACTTCCGGCCACTTTGTGAACTTGTCGATTGCGACGTACAAGTACTCAAAGCCCCCGGTAGCACGGGGAAAAGGGCCCAATATGTTGAGCCCCCAGACCGAAAATGGCCAGGAAAGAGGGATTGTCTGAAGAGCTTGAGCTGGTTGATGCAATTTCTTCGAATGAAACTGGCACGCTTCACACCTGGTTACTAGTGCAGTTGCATCCTGGAGAGCAGTGGGCCAAAAGAAAGCTTGTCGGAATGCCTTACCAACAAGAGCTCTTGAGCCTATGTGGGAGCCACATATGCCTCCATGAATCTCTGCCAATACCTGCAGTCCATCCTCCCAAGGAATGCACTTGAATTTCACACCGTTCGGTCTCTTTCTGTACAGAACGTTGTCCACGAACTCGTACATACTAGACTGACGGGCTACTTTTTCCGCTTCTTCCTACTCTTGGGGGAGTTCTCCTGTCTGCAGGAAAAGGACGATGTGCTGTGCCCATGTTGGAGCCTGGGCTCGACAACAAGGACTAAAGGCATGTCTTCTGCCTTGGGAGCATTTGTCTCTATAGAAAAAGCTCGAGGCCCTGCCTGAGCCTGTCGCTCCCCGGCAAGCTCGGAGGGAGCGTTTGTCTCTACGGCAAGAGCCTGAGGCCTTGCCGGAGCCTGTCGCTCACTGGCAAGCTTGGGGTCGTTCCCGGCAACTTCTTTGCCGGCGGCCTCTGGGAGATCTGCCGGGAAATACTTGCCGGAACTCGACTTCCTTATTTTCTCTTGTCCCATCGATGGTGCTACGGATGGTTGAGTCAATCGGAGCACAAAAGTTCCTGGTTCCACAGGTAACTTAAGGGCAGCGCACTTTGACAAGTCATCAGCAATGCTATTTTCCGCACGAGGAACGTGCTCCATTTGCAGACCGTCAAAATGCTCTTCCAATTTCCTCACTTCGTCGACATAAGCTTCCATTAATGGACTTTGATAATCTTTGTTCACCTGCTTGACGACAAGCTGCGACTCACCTCTGACGATGAGTTTTATAATTCCAAGGTCTGCTGCGATCCTGAGACCGGCAAGCAGCCCTTCATACTCTACAGTGTTATTTGTTGATCTCTCCCGGGGAAAATGCATTTGAATCACGTATTTGAGGTGCTCTCCGGTGGGTGCAACAAGCAGCACGCCAGCACCGACGCCTTGCAGCGAGAAAGCCCCATCAAAATACATGATCCACTCTTGATTGGTTTCCTTGCCGGGGAGAGTTGTCTCTGGAATCTCTTCGTCTGGTGTTGGGGTCCATTCTGCAATGAACTCCGCCAAAGCTTTGCTCTGAATGGTTGAAGTACTTTCAAACTTGAGACCAAAACTTGATAGTTCCAAAGCCCACTCCACAATCCTGCCGGTCGCATCTGGATTTCGCAAAATTCGCTGCAACGGAAAGCGAGTGACAACGGTGATCTCATGTGCCTGAAAGTAATGGCGCAGCTTCCTTGAGGCCATAAGGAGGCCGAAGAGCAGCTTCTGCACACCAGAATATCTTGACCTAGCCCCCTGTAAAAGGGAGCTGACAAAATAAACTGGGCGCTGCACCATCTTCTTCTTCTGTGTTGCTTCATTTGACTGCGCAGATCCCACTTGGTCAGGGCCAGACTCTGCTGGGGAAGATCCTAGCTCGTCGCTTGGCGGTCTTGCCGCTGCTGCTGCTTCTTCATCAACTTCTCTCTCTGCCACTAACGCAGCACTCACCACTTGATTCGTTGCCGCTAGATATAGCAGCAACGGCTCTTGTGGTTTTGGCGCGACTAGTACTGGCGGAGAGGAGAGGTACCTCTTCAAATCCTGCAGCGCTGCCTCCGCTTCCGGAGTCCATTTCATTGGACCTGCCTTTTTCAAGATTTTGAAAAAGGGCAGGGCGCGCTCAGTAGATTTTGAGATGAACCTACTCAAAGCAGCGACGCAGCCGGCAAGACAACGCACATCCTTGACACGTCTTGGCGCTTCAATCTGCTCAATTGCCTTGATCTTGTCGGGATTTGCTTCAATTCCACGTTGAGATACAAAGAACCCAAGAAGCTTGCCAGACGGAACACCAAACACACACTTCTCAGGATTGAGCTTCAAATTGATCTGGCGCAGATTTGCAAATGTCTCTTCTAAATCTTGAATAAGCGTTGCTTTGTCTTTGGTTTTGACCACTATATCATCCATATAAGCTTCCATATTTCTATGTAGCTGGGGCTCAAAACCAATCTGGACTGCTCTCGCAAATGTTGAACCAGCACTTTTCAACCCGAAAGGCATACGTAAAAAGCAATACGTACCACATGGGGTGATAAATGCAGTCTTCTCTTCGTCTTCCTTTGACATGAAGATCTGATGATACCCTGAATATGCATCAAGAAATGAAAGCAAATCGCAGCCGGCAGTGGAGTCCACAATCTGGTCGATGCGCGGCAAGGGAAAAGGATCTTTTTGACAGGCTTTATTGATATCTGTATAGTCGATACACAGCCTCCATTTTCCATTCGCCTTGCGCACCACAACTGGATTGGCCAACCATGTTGGATGAATTACTCCTCTTACCAAACCTGCGGCTTCCAACTTCTTGATTTCTTCAGCAATAAACTGTTGCCGCTCCAAAGCCTGCTTTCTGACCTTCTGCTTGACGGGCCGCGCGTGTGGACAGACAACAAGGTGGTGCTCAATCACCTTCCTGGGAACACCGGGGATATCAGATGGTTGCCATGCAAACACATCGATATTCGCCCGCAGGAAGGCAACGAGCGCGCTTTCCTATTTGTTATCGAGGGTGGAACTTATGGTGAAAGTTTCTCCCGTACCATCCTCCTTGGTGGGCACCTTCTTGGTCTCTGGTGGAGCTGCCTTGGACTTCTTGCTCTTGCCGGTGGAGCTCTCTGGCACATCCTCAATGGGAGCGCAGCACTCCGAGGAGGCGCGCTTGCCGGAGTGAGTGCGAGAGGTCTTGCCGGTCTTCTTCCCCCCGGGAGCTTCAGCGGCAGGAGCAAGTGCCTTGGCGGCAGATGCTGCAACTGCCTCCCGGTAAAGCTGGTCGGTGCAGATAAGCGCGTTTTTCTTGTCGGAGTTGACAGTGATGACGCTTATCGGCCCGGGCATCTTCAATACATTGTAAGCGTAGTGCGATGCCGCCATGAACTTGGCTAACGCTGGGCGGCCAAGGATCCCATTATATGGCAATGGAATCTTGGCGACGTCGAAAACAATCTTCTCTGTTCTGAAGTTCAGATCACTACCAAATGTTTCTGGCAGTGTGATCTTACCCTTCGGCTGGCTCCTCCCTGGATTGACTCCTTGAAACGTGCCTGTTTCCTCGAGATCTTCATCAGGGATTTGCAACCTTTTGATCACCTCGGGCGAGATCAAATTCAAGCCGGCCCCACCGTCAACTAACATTTTCGTCACCTTGTGGTTGCGAATCAACAATGGCAGACACCCGACCGCAGTTATGCGATGAGGGTGATCCTTAGTGTCAAAAATGATAGGCGTGTTGGACCATTTCAGTGGCTTCTGGGCACCGACGGATGGCTCAGTCGCATTAACCTCGCGCGCCCACTGTTTAAGTTGGCGGCGGGAAGAATGCAACGAGGCACCCCCATCAATGCACATCATATCTGTAGCTTTCTGGAATTCTTGCTCGCTAGACTCGTCGTCCTCTTCATTGTCATCGTCACCCCCCTCTTTCTTGTCGCGGCCTCGAGCGGGCCTCTCCTTCTGTTGCTTGGCCTTGCCGCGGCGACTTCCTCGGCCACCGCGTTTCTTGCCAGACCCCTCCGCACCGTCCTGGACCTTCTCCTTATCCCGCCTTTCGTACTCGGCTTTCTGCTTCTCGACAAGCTGCTCAACTTGCTGGCAGTTTTGGAGATCATGGCCCTTGGTGCGATGGATCTTGCAGTACTGCTTGCCGGAACCTTCTAGCTTGTCGGCAGCCGCCAAGGCCTGACAGGAGGCGCAACCGGCAACCTCCTTGCCGGGGTTGTCAACCTTTGCCTTCTTGGCGGTGTCGGGGTTGCCGGATCCCTCGACAGCAAGCACGGCCTTGCCCTTGCGCTTCCTGTTATGGTGCCGGCCTTTCTTTGCCGGGGCGGCGGTGTCTTCGTCGTCGGAGTCGACTCCTGCGCCGGCATCTTCGCCGGGGAGTCTCCTTCCTTCTTCAGCCCGAGCACACTTATCAGCCAGAGCGTAGAGCTCGGCTACATGCCTGACTTTGTTCATTGCTAGCTCTTCGCGCATCCTGCGGTTGCGCACGTTCTGATGGAATGCGCTGACACCAGCGGCAGGATGAACGTCTGGGATGTTATGATGTACTCGGCTGAATCTCTGTATGTACTTGCGCAAAGTTTCGCCCTCCTTCTGGGGGATGAGATGCAAATCACTTTCCTGGCCAGGGGCCTGATGGCCTCCGGTGAAGGCGCCAACAAACTCATGACACAGGTCTGCCCAGGAAGAAATGTAATTCTCCGGCAGATGCATCAACCACGACCTGACGTTGGGCTTGAGCACCAACGGGAAGTAGTTGGCGAGTATTTTGTCGTCGCGAGCCCCGGCAGCCTGCACCGCAATGGTGTAGATGCTCAGAAACTCCGACGGGTGGGTCTTGCCGTCATATTTCTCCGGGACCTCTGGCTTGAACGTAGGGGAATTGGGCCACTGGACTCGCCGCAGCTCACGGGTAAACGCTGGACAACCCACCTCATAGGGTAGATCGATAGGATACCCTAGCGCAGGCTTGTCCACAGTAGGTCCTGCACGCTTATCAGATTGACAGCACGCTTCCCGCCGCCGCTTGATGGTAGTCCGAGCATCTTCTTTGCCTCGTTCCCGAAGAACTTGACGTTGATCGCGACGAGTTCGCGGATCAGACTACGCCGTTGAATCGTCCTCGCAGGCGTCGATCCATCGAGTCAGCGGCTGCTGTTGCCGCCGTGGAGGAGAGTGCACCGTTGTCGTAGCGCCTCCCGTCTTTTCGCCAGCGAAACGCGTCGGCTCGATGGATTGCCTCCGCGAAGGCTCCGCCTGTTGCGGCCTATCATCGTTGGCGAGGCCGACGAGGCTCTGAATAGCAGCTCTGCACTCGTCGAGCTTGTCCATAGCAGGTGAAAAATTCAGGAGCAGCCGTGCTCGCGCTAGTGCTTCTGCTGGTGAAGGCGGTGGCGACAGGTGCGAGGAATGTGAGGTGCTCTGAGTCCTAACCGTGTTAGAAGGATCTCCATCACGGTCCCGCGACCGCGCGCCGCTTCCACCAACATGTTGGCGTGCATGCTGGTCCCGTGCATCTCGAGGGTGATGATCAGGAGACTTTCCGTGGGGACGCCTAGTACCACCAACATCGCGGCGCTGTTCATCGCGCGCGACCTGAGAAGGCCGCGACGCGTGCGCCGGCGTGGGTGTATTAGAAGGCGCCCTTCCATCCTTGGAATTCGCTACGTCGCCCGCGGGCAGCGCAGCTCCGTCCCTATATCTAGGGACGCGCAGGTGGCCGTCGCCGCTGCGAACGACGCCGCTCGCTTGTCTTTGACCACCAGAACGTCATGGAGGCTCAAGGCCTCCGCCTCCTCCGCTTGCGTCCACACCATCACCCGTCTGTGTGGCTACAGGCGCAGCGGACGCGGATGGACCAACCGCCGTGAAACCCTTCTTCTTGGGGGCCATGGCGATGATGATGATGAAGAAACTGGCGCGCTGATCGTTAGTTCAGGTTCACGCAGCCCCTTTCTCCCCTACCTGGCGCGCCAAAGATGTCGGAAACGACACCTATGGGATCGCGTGATCCCTTTACGGTTCGGCAGGGAGAAAGGCTCGCACAAAGAGCAGATCCAACGATCAACACAAGGGATTTTTACCCAGGTTCGGGCCACTGAGAAGCGTAAAACCCTACTCCTGCTTTAGGATATTGGATGTGTTTAAGCCCTGGTTGTAAGAGCGCTTGTGATGAACAGTACACTGCAGCTACACATGCAGAACGGGCTAGCAGAAGATCCACCCTGTAGGTACGCCTTGGGCCTCCTTTTATTCGTTCGAAGGGGTCACCAACAGTGGCATACAGTGCATACATGAGGTGTAAAGTTGCTACAGTGCTATCATACCTAATACTGACGGCTTAGGACAAATGCATTTAATGCTCCGTTGAGGTGTCCCTTAGCTTCTTGGAGACGGGAAAAGGGGCCGTCCCATCAGCACCGCTTAAGCCCACCCACCGCAGGCGCCTGACACGCACCCAGGAGGACTACAGCTAAAAGACAAGCTGGCTGCTGCACTGGAGTGGTGACAGGGTGGCGAGGTCTTGCCGGGTGCGAGCCTTGCCGGGGCTGCGAGCCATCCCGGCAAGATCTTGCCGGGGCTCCAGCCTTCGGTCTTCTATCTTCTGAGTATTGTCTTAAATACTCCTTGATAATCTTGAGCTTGTACTTAGTTATCTCCTGGCAGACCTTGCCACTGGTATGGCTTCGACTGCCCGTGCACAAGTATGGGATACTAAAGACCCAAACTTTAGTACACCGACAGTGAGGTTCATAATCATCTTCATTGAGGGGAGGTGGTCTAAAACGTGGCGGCACATCATAAACGACATCCCAACCATTCAGATTTGGATCAGTTTGGCAAGCCCACGGTAGATAAAAAACTTGGGTGGCCTGTTGAGCCGTAATATAGACATCGGGAACATCTAAATGGGTGCTTTGTTTGATTTCGACTAGCCCTATATGTTCATGAGTCCTTCTAGTATCCTTCGGCTGGAACCAATAACATTTGAAGACTACGACGTTTGGTGGGTTTTCACCAAACAATATAAGTTCATAAATTGCTTCAACTCTTCCATAATACTCGACACCTCCTTCACCGATAGCAGAGACACAACAATTTGTAGACTTTCGGTCGGCCATAGATAGCTCTTTGCCAAAAGTACGAAAGCGATACCCGTTGATGTCGTATTTGTCAAATGAACGGACCTTATAGTCAAAACCATTAGCGACTTGTCTCAATTCGGTGTCCATAGACTCTGAATTAGCCTACAAGTTTAATACAAAAGGATTGTTGCATTAGCCGCAAACTAGACGAAGAAATGAAATGGTCTAATGGAAATTACCTTTTGTTTGAACCAAGAGATGAAACCGGGATAGCCGCCTCCATGCTTTGCCAGAAGCTCATACTCTTCGATGGAATCCTATTGGGTCACCGCTCCATCCGAGAATTTGGCGGCGTATCGACTGTATCACATATCCGGGTATAAGAGCATTTCAAAAGGAATTAGAAGTTGCGAAACAATGTACCGAGAACTTACTCGATGTACGGCCGCACTTCTGTTAGGTTGTTGAAGATATACAACGAAATGGTCCGCCATTCTTCGACATCCAACGCTATTGCTTTCGAAGCACCGGCTGGTGCGAGCTTCCCTTTGAATAGGCTGAGGTTGGATCGACCTTTTTCACGGTCGCCATCATTATACCGAGGCTTCGGATTATGCAAATGATGATTCTTGGCTTCGTAGTGTGCTGTCACGAAGTTTGCCGCCTCCTCAGTAATGAATGCCTCGGCCATCGATGCTTCAATTCTACGTTTATTTTTACATTTTGCTCGAAGCGTCTTCTGCATCCCCTCAGTTGCGAAGCACCAACGATTTTGCACGGGCCCCCCAATCTTGCCTCGGTCGGGAGATGCAAAATCAAATGCTGCATTGGATTAAAGAAGCCCGTTGGAAAGATCTTTTCTAACTTGCAGATCAACTCCGGCGCCAACTCTTCCAGTTCATCTAGCACGTCAAGCGATAGTTCTTTCGCACAAAGAGCATAGAAGAAATAGCTCAGCTCTGCCAGTACTAGCCATTCATCCTCAGGGATAAAGCCACGCAACATCACCGGCATTACCCGCTCAAGCCATATGTGCCGATCATGACTCTTGGGACCAAATATTTTCAATTTGTCAAGACTCGCTCCCCTCTTTAGATTCGCTGCATACCCATTGGCGAACATCAACTGCATTTTCACCCACAAGATCATTTCCCTCATAGTTGGCCTTCCAAGATTGAACCATGCCTTTGGCTTCCTCCAGTTCTTCTTTCCTTTCGGTTGTCGCATGTTTTGTAACGGTCTATCACATAGAGCCTCCTGATCGACTCTAGCCTTAGGGTTATCCTTTGACTTCCCCTCTATGCCGAACAATGTACCAAAAAGGGCCTCGGCGATATTCTTTTCAGTGTGCATCACGTCGATGTTGTGTGGGCAAATGAGGTCTTTAAAGTAAGGCAGATCCCACAAGCATATCTTGTGAGTCCAGGCGTGTTCCAAAGTATACCCTTTGAAATATCTTGGACGCTTTGGATCAGGCTCGAGAGCATTTAACTGATCCTGGGTCTGTTGGCCTGTCAATGCAGGTGGTGCAGAGTTTTTGACAACTCTACCTTTGATGAAATTCTTCTTGTCTTTTATGAACTTATGGCCAGGATCCAGGAACTGTCTATGCAAGTCGAAGCAAGAATACTTGCGACCCGTCTGCAGCCAACGGAACTGAAGAGCTGCCTTGCATGTGGGGCACGGGAACCTTCCATGCACACACCAGCCAACGAATAGCGCATACGCCGGCAAGTCATGCGTCGAGTACATGTACCACACATGCATTTTGAAGTTTTGTTTTGTAGCGGCGTCATATGTCTTGATCCCATTATCCCAAGCTTCTTGCAATTCATCCTTAAGCGGCTGCATGTACACATTCATATTCTTCCCCGGATAGTTGGGCCCTGGAATTATCAACGTCAAGAAAATGTTCTTTCTTTTCATAATCTCTCCGGGGGGGGGGGAGATTGAGTGGAATGACAAATACAGGCCAACAACTGTATTGGGTTGCCGTCATACCAAACACATTGAACCCATCCGTGCTGATGGCGACTCGAGGATGCCTTGGATCTGCCGCTTTGTCCTTATGTAATGCATCGAAGTGCTTCCACGCAAAAGCGTCTGAAGTGTGTCCCAACATCGGATTCCCATCTACATCTAGTTCGGTTCTTTTGCCTAATTTGTGCCACGTCATCTGTCTGGCCGTCTCTTCGACCATGAAAAGACGTTGAAGTCTTGGTATGATTGGCATATACCAAAGAACATTAACTGGGATTTTGGTCTTACTCTTCTCACCCATACCGTTGTCTACCACAACATACCTGGAAGACTTGCAAATGGGACAATAGTTCAAGCCCGCATACTCAAGCCTAAATAAGGCACATCCATTCTCACAGGCATCTATCTTCTCAAAGGGCATCTTAAGCGCGCGTAGGATTTTGTCCGACTGGTACAGGTTTGCAGGCAATACATGGCCTTTGGGTAGAAATTAGCGTCCAAATATCGTCATCATCGCGTCATAGCATTCTCTGCCCAGGTTGAACTGAGCCTTCAGAGCCATTACTTGCGCGATGGAATCCAGCTGACAAAGCTCAGTGTGCTCGTGGATAGGAAGTTTTGAAGACTCCAACATTTCATAGAAGGCCTTTGCAGATTCCTCCATCTCATCGTCCGAATCCCGAGCATCATCAAAGTCTTGCACCATCTCTTCGATCCCGGTACCATGCTCGTCGGTGCGACGACGAACCACCTCAGCTCTGGCACGTTGGGCAGACTCACCATGAAGTCTCCACACCGTATAATCAGGCGTAAAACCCCACTTCTGCAAGTGTTTACCTATTTCATCCCGTGTCCACTTTTTATGGTTGTCGCACCGGACACAGGGGCACCAGGTTATTTCTTGGCCATTTGCAAATGCGGCGCTCAAAAACCCCTTGGTTTTTGTAAACCATTCAATGCTCATGTCTTTCTGACTAGGGTGACCGGTGTACATCCACGCACGATCACTCATCTTGCCTACCTACTACACACACAAGAAATATATATATAATTCATCATATATATTCATCAGTTAATCAAGTTTGTCGGTTTTATTACGTCCATGCAACCTACACGCTAATAGGTAAAGATAGGTCCTAATCCCACCCGAGTATGTGTAGATTGGGTTCGTTTTCCCATGCTCTGGTCCGGATCCGACGCAGAATTTCGGCAGCACCTCCCCGCTGTTCTCCTGATACACGTCTCGGCAATAAGCAGAGAGGATGTGTACCCGGAGAACAACAGGGAGGCACTGACGAAGTTCCGCATCGGATCCGGAGCAGAGCATATGGGAAAACGAACCCAATCTAAACATACTCGGGCTGTCCATGGATAACGTTGGACAATTCGAAAGGATGGCGGTTATAAATATGCAAAGACATGCATATTTATAGATGCCGCCCTTTCGAACGGGAGACGCATACTGGTCACGCATACTGATGATTGAAGACACCTATAGCTAGCAAGTTTCATCGGCACGAAGACCGCAACAGAGCAAATTAAGGGGGGGAGGAGATGTCATTTGTGCTCACCCACGAACGCGTCGGGAAGCTCGTCAAACGCACGGGGAGGTCATCGAACAGCAGACCCTCGCAGCGACGAAACAACTGCACATTGAAATCCACCCGATCAACACAAAATATGATGTTTTTCATAACAGCTAGAATCGGAATATATATATATTTCTTCTTCTTCTCTTCTTTTTCTTCTTCCTTTCCTTTTTCCTATTCTCCTTCTCCTCCTCTCCTCTTTCTTCTTCTTCTTCTTCTTCTTCTTCTTCTTCTTCTTTTTTCTTCTAGTTTTTTTTTCTTTTCTTCTTTTCTTCTAAGTTTTTTCTTTTCTATCTAAGTTTTTCCTACCTAATAAACTAACTATCTAATTTAATAGAAAATAAAATAGAAAATAAACTAACTATCTAATTTAACTAACTAACTAAAAAAATAGGAAAAAACAAAAAAAATGTGAGGGGGGGGGGCGGCGGTCGGGCACTCACCGGAGTTGGGTGGGGGCGGCCGGGGCGGTGGGGGGAGGGGGGAGCCGCGGGGAGGGGGCGGCTTCGGGAGCCGGCGAGGGGAGGGGTGGTTCGGGGAGGGGGGCCCCGCGGGGGAGCTGCCGAGGGGAGGGGGCGGCGCAGGGAGGGGGTCGTTGGGGTGGTGTGGGCGGCGCAAGGAGGGCGGCGGCGTGGTGGTGGGGGCGGCACAGGGAGGAGGCCGGTGTTGGGGGCCGGCAAGGGGAGGGGTGGTTCGGGGAGGGGGGGCAGAGCGGGGGAGCCGCCGAGGGGAGGGGGGCGGCGCGGGGACGGGGGTGGCGACGGCGAGAGGGCCACGGGGAGGGGGCGCGGTGGTGGTGGTGGCGGGAGCAGGGGGTGGCGGCGGCGAGGGGGGCACGGGGACGGGGGCGCGGTGGTGCAGGAGCCCGCGGGGAGGGAGGCCAGGGGATGCCGGCGGCGGGGGCGGCGAATGGGCGAAGAGGTTGCTGGCGGCGGCGCGGCGGGCGCTGGTGGTGGCGGCGGCGGGCGCAGGGGGTGGCGGCGGCGAGAGCTGGCGTCCGCTGGAAGGGGGAGTGAGAGAGAGTGGAGTGGGGGCGGGGCATGGCCGTTACTTGTTTTTTTTAGAAGAGCACGACCGTTACTAGTCCTTTCCCTTTGCCGTCTGCCAGCGGACGGCAAATATTCTTTGCCGTCTGCCAGCGGACGGCAAATATTCTTTGCCGTCCGCTGGCAGACGGCAAAGGGATAACCCATCTGACCTAAAGCTCGAAGAGGGCCCAGTGGGCCCACCTGGCTCCTTTGCCGTCTGCCAGCGGACGGCAAAGAAAGTTTGCCGTCCGCTGGCAGACGGCAAAGATTCGGCCTACGACAAACACAATCTTTGCCATCTGGCATTTCTTTGTTGTCCGCTTTTTGCCAGCAGACGGCAATGGCCTTCTTTGCCGTCCGCTGGCCGATGGCAAAGAACTGGCAGATGGCAAATTCCCTGAATCCAGTAGTGATAACCTAGTACAAATAATTTTACACTGGAGTTGAACTGTCTCAATAACCTAGTACAAATAATTTTACACTAGAGTTGAACTAGCTCTAAAACCTAGTGCAAATAATTTTACACTAGAGTTGAACTTGCTCTATAACCTAGTGCAAATAATTTTACACTAGAGTTGAACTAGCTCTATAACCTATTACAAATAATTTATCAATAGATTTGAACTAGTTCTTTGCTCTATTTCAAATGATTTTACACTAGAGTTGAACTAGCTCTATAAACTAGTACAAATAAATTTACACTAGAGTTGAACTAGCTCTATATCCTAGTACAAATATTTTTACACTAGAGTTCAACTAGCTCTATAACCTCGTGCAAATAATTTTCCACTAGAGTTCAACTAGCTCTATAACCTAGTACAAATAATTTTACACTAGATTTGAACTAGCACTTCGCTCTAGTTCAAATAATATTACACTAGAGTTGAGCTAGCTCTATAGCCTAGTGCAAATAATTTTACACTAGAGTTGAACTAGCTCCATAACATAGTACAAATAATTTTACACTAGATTTGAACTAGGTCTTTGCTCTAGTTCAAATAATTTTACCCTAGAGTTGAACTAGCTCTATAACCTAGTGCAAATAATTTTACACTACAGTTGAACATAACCCAGTACAAATAATTTTACACTAGAGTTGAACTGGCTCAACAACCTAGTACAAATAAATTTACACTAGTTTTGAACTAGCTCTATAACCTAGTGCAAATAATTTTACACTAGAGTTTAACTAGCTCTATAACCTAGTGCAAATAATTTTACACTAGAGTTGAACTAGCTCTTTGCTCTAGTTCAAATAATTTTACACTAGAGTTGAACTATCTCTATAACCTAGTGCAAATAATTTTACACTAGAGTTCAAATGGCTCTATAACCTCATGCAAATAATTTTACACTATAGTTGAACTAGCTCTATAACTTAGTACAAATAATTTTACAATAGATTTGAACTAGCTCTTTGCTCTAGTTAAAATAATTTTACACTAGAGTTGAACTAGCTCTATACCCTAGTGCAAATAATTTTACACTAGAGTTGAACTAGCTCTATAACCTAGTAAAAATAATTTTACACTAGAGTTGCACTAGCTCTATATCCTTGTGCAAATAATTTTACACTAGAGTTGAACTAGCTCTATAACCTAGTGCAAATAATTTTACCCTAGAGTTGAACTAGCTCTATAACCTAGTACAAATAATTTTACAATGGATTTGAACTAGCTCTTTGCTCTATTTTAAATGATTTTACACTAGAATTGAACTAGCTCTATAATCTAGTACAAATAAATTTACACTAGAGTTGAACTAGCTCTATATCCTAGTGAAAATAATTTTACACTAGAGTTGAACTAGCTCTATAACCTAGTACAAATAATTTTACACTAGAGTTGAACTAGCTCCATAACCTAGTACAAATAATTTTACACTAGATTTGAACTGTCTCTTTGCTGTAGTTCAAATTATTTTACACAAGAGTTGAACTACCTCTATAACACTACTAGGAAAAGGGCTATAGATGAAATGGATACTAATGGCGCACCTAACATGTGGTGCGCCACTACTATATACCAGTGGCGCACCATGTGCAGGTGCGCCATTAGTGTGGAAGACACTAATGGCGCACCAGGCACATGGTGCGCCACTAGTAACAATTTTTTTTTCCAAACATACTAATGGCGCATCCATGCACAGTGCGCCATTACTAGTTCTAACTAGTAATGGCGCACCAGACACACAGTGCGCCACTACTATAGTTTTTTTTTCTTTTTTTTGCATAACTACTAATGGCGCACCGTGGCATAGTGCGCCATTACTAGTTTAAACCAGTAATGGCGCACTATGCCACGGTGCGCCATTAGTATATATGTATATATTTTTTTTTTGCAGAACTACTAATGGCGCACCACCAGCAGGTGCGCCATTAGTAACCTGGGACCAACAAGATATTTTGGACAGCCACCTACCCACTCACTTTCCCCACTTCATTCTCTCCACCTCCTCCTCCAAACTTGTCTCGGCTGCCTCCTCCTTGTCACCTCATTTCCACCATAGATTCATCCAAATTAAGGGGTTAAATTACCTTTTTTTGATAGGTAAGTAAGGGGGGAAGCTATGTTTATGTTGTTCTCCCTCCAACAACGTGCACATGCACTTTTTATGGCCTAGCTAGATCTATGTATGTTCGTGGTGTTGCATATATTTGTGGTGTTGCATATATGTTTGTGTTTGCAGGTACCGGTATTTGAAATGCGATAGTTGCCAATATTTTGCCGGAATGTTGATTCATTTCCGTTTCGGCGAGAATTTTGGCACTATGCATTCTTTTTGGTCCTATTTTTAGGGAAAGTCATGCCAAATTTTTTCTTGGTTCTAAAATATCGTTTTGCTCTACCCCGCAGGCGACCATGGTCCGCACGATGACCGAAGGCATCGTGAATAGGTTTTTGAGCTCCGCGAAGGCCGAGATGCTTCAAAAGAACGAGACGGAGATAAGATGTCCGTGTCGAAGATGCAAGCTGAAGAGCCTTATTGCGGACCCGGATTCCGGGCAGGTGCGGGACCACCTGCTCTTGCGTGGTTTCATGGATGGCTATCGGTGGCAAGGTGATGAAGATGACTACGAAGTCGTCCATGGGGGCCGGGCAAGAAATGAGGAAGGGCAGCAAGACAACCACCGCGGCTCGGGCGGGCGAGAAGACGAAGAATCTCCAGGACATGATCACGACGGTGATGCTGTACACAGTCATCATGTAGAAGATGCAGGACATGATGATGAGGAAGATGCCGGAGCAGACGAAGGGCATGATCATGAAGATGAAGATGCCGGCGGAGCAGACGACGATGGACCATCGATGGGCTGGGTGCAGGACCCTCATATTCAAGAGCTGCTTCTCAAGTAGACGGATAACGCAAGAGCTGCCGCCCGAGAGAAAGCCAAGCTGGATCAACTGGAGATAGACGCGGTTACTCCATTGTATGAAGGATGCAGGCCCGAGGATACCCGCCTGAAAGTAACGCTCATGGCTCTGGAGATGAAGGTAAAACACAAAATGACCGACGCATGCTTCGACGAGAACATGTCATTCTGGCACGAACGTCTTCCCAAGGGGAACAAGTGCCCGACCAGTTTCGAGGAGGCGAAGAAAATCGTGTGTCCTCTGGATTTACCGCACGTGAAATACCATGTGTGCATGAACAATTGCATCATTTATCGGGACGAGCACGCGGAGTCTACCATATGTCCGGTGTGCGGCGTCACTCGATACAAGAAGACGAAGAAAGCTACTCGAAAAGTGGTGTGGTACTTTCCGATCACTCCTCGTCTGCAGCGGTATTTCGCGGACCCTAAGGTAGCAAAGCTCCTGCGTTGGCACGCGGATAGGGAGGAGAAGAAGCGAGGACAAGATGACGCAAATGATCCGGAGATAAATAAAAAAGACAAGATGCTGAGTCACCCTAAGGATGCGAGCCAGTGGCAAGCGTTGAACTTCGAAGACCCAGAATTTGGGAACGATCCAAGGAACATCGTGCTGGGCGCGAGCACCGATGGAGTCAATCCGTTTGGCAGCCAGAGAAGCACACATAGCACCTGGCCTGTGTTTGTGTGGATGTACAACCTTCCCCCCTGGTTGTGCATGAAGAGGAAGTACATTCACATGAGTATGCTAATTGAAGGGCCGAAACAACCAGGGAACGACATCAATCTGTATCTGGGGTTGCTGAAAGAGGAGCTAGACACGCTGTGGAAAATGCCAGCCAATACGTGGGACGCCGCAGAGAAAGAATATTTCCCTATGAGAGCCGCACTGCTCACGACGGTGCACGACTATCTCGGTTACGGATATCTCGCGGGGCAGGTGGTCCACGGATTTTCTGGATGCGTCAGGTGCATGGATGACACAACGTATCGCCAGCTAGATAGAGATCCCGGTTCTTCGAAAACCGTGTTCATGGGACATCGAAGGTGGCTTCGCGACGATGACCCGTGGAGAAAACGCAAGGATCTGTTCGATGGTGAAACCGAACCCCGAAGACGCCCGCGTACGAGGAGCGGCGAGGAAATAGACGAGTTGTTGAAAAAGTGGAAAGATTGCCCACTGCCGGGAAAGAAGCAAAAGGCGCCAGAGCCGGGAAAGAAGCGAAAGGCGCCAGAGCCGCTGCTGAAGGTATGGAAAACGAGGTCTGTTTTCTGGGACTTGCCGTACTGGAAGATCCACCGTGTGCCTCACAGCCTTGATGTCATGCATATCACGAAGAATGTGTGCGAGAGTCTGCTTGGTACCCTGCTCAACATGCCAGAGAGGACCAAAGATGGGCCGAAAGCAAGGGCAGACTTGAAATCAATGGGCATCAGGGAGGAGCTTCACGCTAGTGATGATGATGATGAGGCGAAGCAGGACACAGAAAGTCGTCGCAAAGGCAAAAAGGCCAAGAAGACCGGAAATGACTACCCTCCCGCGTGCTTCACTCTAAGTCAGGAGGAGATCGAGCAGTTTTTCACCTGCCTCGTAGGAGTAAAACTTCCTTACGGTTACGCGGGAAAGATAAGCAGATACCTAGACCCAGCGAAGCAGAAGTTCAGCGGGATGAAGTCTCACGACTGTCACGTGCTGATGACGCAGATACTTCCAGTTGCAATCCGTGGGATCATGGACGCGCACGTCCGTGAAACGCTATTTGGCATATGCAACTTTTTCGACGTCATCTCTCGGAAGTCGGTTGGCGTGAGGCAACTCAGAAGGCTACAGGAAGAGATCGTGGTGATACTATGCGAGCTTGAGATGTACTTCCCGCCCGCATTCTTCGACGTTATGGTGCATCTGCTGGTCCATATCGTGGAGGATATCATCCAACTCGGGCCCACGTTCCTGCACAGCATGATGCCGTTCGAAAGGATGAATGGTGTCGTCAAAGGATACGTTCGCAACATGTCACGTCCAGAGGGAAGCATAGCCAGGGGCTTTCTGACCGAAGAGTGCATCTCCTACTGCACGAATTATCTAGGCATCGAGAACCCCGTTGGTCTGCCCGTCAACAGGCACCTCGGCAGGCTCGCAGGATGGGGTCACCGTGAGGGTCGCCGCGAAATGCATGTCGACTTCGAGGGTCGACTCGCCGACTTTGAAAGAGCAAACCTAGTCGCGCTACAACACATAGACGTGGTCGATCCTTGGGTGGTAGAGCACAAAACCTTTATTGAGAAGACGTACAATGACCGAGGCCAACAGAGGACGGACGGAGATATAATCAAAGAGCACAACTCATGTTTCACGCGTTGGTTCAAGCAGAAGCTTCTGTCGTACCCTTTACATGAGGATTCTTCCGCGGAAGAACAACTCATATTCGCCTTGTCACAGGGCGCCGAGCACAACCTGATGACCTATGAGGCGTATGATATCAACGGCTACACATTCTACACCGAGGACATGGACATGAAGAGCGATGGTTATCAGAACTCCGGGGTAACGATGGAATCCTACACCGGTAATGACAAGGACAGATACTACGGAAGGATCGAGGAGATCTGGGAGGGAGGGGGGTAGATATTAGATGGTTTGCGTCACTTTCACTGGTTTCTCATCTTCTCATCTCTTGTTAATAGCTGCGGACATTAGATATTACTGTTTTTATAAAAAAATATTACTGTTTTTATAAAAATATATTACTGTTATGATTTAAACAAGTTTGAACATATTTAAACACAAATAAATATCAAACAGCATTTTAAATGCATAAAAACAAAAATTGGGGAGCCTGGGAATCGAACCCAGGACCTCCTGGTGTGTGTGCTGCGTGCTGACCAGTCGGGCTAGTGGGCGTGTTCTGATGGAGATAGGGTTAGGTGGAACATAACCTGACCAGTCGGGCTAGTAATTAAAACAAAATTCTAATGGCGCACCAGAGAGAGGTGCGCCATTAGAATCGTCGTACTTATGGCGCACTAGGGGGAGGTGCGCCATTAGAACCCTCCCCCCACTCCACCTATTCCCCTCGCACTGTGGCCTCCCTCCCTCCCTCGCCAGATCCCCCACTCGACCCCAACCGTACGCCGCCGCCCCCTTGCTCCGCCCCCTCCGTCCGCTGCGCCTGCACGCCGTCGGTGACGCCGCCGCCGCTGTGGTCTTGCGCTGCCCCCGACGCCGCCGCCCCGACCCCCGCGGGACTCCACCCCCGCCGCCCCCGCGCCCCCCGAACGGGATCGGCCGAGCGCGCGCCGCCCGCTCCTCTCCTCTCCTCCTCCCTCCGACGAGCGAGGGCCTCCTCCGGCCCCTGCAGCAGCCGGCGAGCGCGGCCCCGACGCACCCACCCCGCCTGCCCCTGCCGTCCTCCGCCACCGGCCCCTGCTCTCCTTCGACCGCGGTGAGCGAGGACCCGGACGAGCTCGGACCCCGACCCCGACCCCTTCGCCGACCCCGACCCCGACCCCTCCGGCGACCAGGTACCTCTCCTCCTTCCTCCTTCCTCCCTCTCTCCACCATTGGTTGGCGGGATCATTTGAGATTGCAATTTCTCAAGAGCAGAGCATTTCTCCAGAACTTTTTGCAATGCATCATCAGTCAACTTAATGCACCTTCTGTAGTCCTTTTTGCAATGCATAAATGTGGTACTGGCCAAAATGTAAGAAAATGGCCATAATGTAAGAAAATGTTCTGTTAGGTACAGTTAGCATCATGTCAAAAAATTCAGTTAGGTACAGTTAGCTACTGTCAAAAAATTCAGTTAGGTTCAGTTAGCTACTGTCAAAAAATTCAGTTAGGTACAGTTGTACATTGATGAGCAAATTCAGTTGTTCTGCATTTTGTGATGTAAAAGAAGGAGGAGGACAACGAGTTGATATACTTAGATTCTAATAACTTGACATGAGTGCATTCGAATATATTCCATACTTAGATTCTAAAATGACCCATTGGCGACTTCATTACGCGGGGATAATGATTTTGCAGGTACCCCGAGAGGCCCTTGAGTTTGCCGGAATGTCGATTAACTTCCGTTCCGGCAAATTCGGGTACTCCATATGTCCTATTTTCAGCAAAGGTCATGCTGAAATTTTCCGTGAATTTTAGCATGACTTTGCTAAAAATCGGACATATGGGGTACTTGCTACTAATGCATGGGCCGGGGTATCTTAGTACTTAATTAAGTAGGATCAACTGCCCCGCCATTCTTGCTGCATTAAACCATAGGTGGCAATAGAGCCAAGTGATTAGGCCCAACTTAGAATTCTCCTTCCCAGCTTAGGTTTTAGGGTGCCTCGGTGTCGATAAGAACCTAAATGATGAAAGCTTAGGCTTTTAGGGTGCCTCGGCGTCGACAAACCCTAAATCATAAAAGCTTAGCTTTTAGGATGCCTCGGTGTCGACAAACCCTAAATGATGAGACCATGATCTTGTTCCTTGACAATAACCAACTTTTTGACCAAACTTTTTTCCTATTTAGAGCGAAACATGGCCCACAACGATGAGGCCGGCGGTTCGGGCGGCAAGCAATTCTGGGAGCTGTCCCAGGAGATGGAGGAACAACCTCACCGCTATGAGGACGCCGCGGAAGACACCGATCCTGACTACACAACCCCTAGTGGCGTCGGGGATGACACCACTGATGGTGCCGCCGAGGATGCCAGCACTGATGATGGCAGCGCACGCACCGATGGCAGCCAACCGAAGAGGCAACGGAAGGACCGGCGCCCGAACGTGCTCCGCACCGTCAAGGAGGAATTTACTCAAGTGGACTCCGACGGGCATCCAACGGAGCCCAAACAAATAGTCAAGGGGTACTCGGTTCAGCTCGGGTGCATTCTCCGGAGCACCGTCTCGATCAACACCGAGAACCTAAGGCATAAGGACCGAGGGAATTTGCGCAACCTCCTCTTCACGAAGCTGCACGAACGATACAAGTTCCCCGCTGAATTTTAAAACACACGCCTCTCAGGGAATAAAGTGAACAGTGCCGCCCTCACGAAGATGAGCACGGCCCTGTCTACTTGGAGAAGCGCGGTGAAGAGAATGATTGACAAAGGTGATAGTTATGAGAAGATCAAGGCGAAAAATCCTTCGATCAGCGAAGATGACTACGAGGAGTTCAAGATCAAGTGCCAGAGCAGCGCAAGCTCCGAATCAAGTCAGTGGGGGAAAGAAATGCGGGAGTTGAACTTAGGGGAACACAAACTCGGTCCCGGCGGTTACAGAGTGGCGGAGCCTATATGGGACAAGGAGGACGCGGAGCGTGCCGAGCATGGCCTACCGCCCCGCTTCGAGAAATACCGTGACAAGCAGACCAGGAACTATGTCAGGGCCCGGTACAAGGAGGACCTGGAAACAAAGGAGCTTACCACGGATCCGAAGACCAGGGCGCTTGAGCTTGTTCTGGCGCAGGAGACTGAAAGCAGTAGCGCGGGGTCGTCTCAGAGCACCCCTTGGGACAGCACTCTAAATAGGGCGTTGAACGTAATGAAAAACAAGGATAAGCTCAGTAAGCCGTCGTCAGCTGGTCGTGTGGCCGGCAAAGGCTTGTCCACAAAATGGTCGTCATACTATAACGATGGTGGGCGAAAGGAGAGAAAGACCAGCTCGGAAAGCCAGTCGCGCGAGGTTCAAGAACTCAAGGCACAAGTGGCGCGGATTCCGGAGATTGTCCAAGAGCAAGTGCAACAACAATTGGGATCGACGCTCACCGGCATTATGCCTACCTTGATTCATGGGCTGACAACGTGGATTGCGGGCGGCCAACAGGGGCCGCCCCCGATTCCTAGCTTCACGGCCAGCAACTCGCACAACGCGCAGACGGCGCCATTGGTGTCTCCGGCGGAGCCGGTATTGGTGTCTCCGACGCCGGCACGGGCATTGGAGCTTAATGCACCTGGGTGTACGCCGGCCGGCACCTCGGCAGCAAGCGGCCCCTCCGTCAATTGCACGCCCGCCGTTGGCGGTGCCTCGACATTAGCCGAGCTCGATGCCATCATCACGGTAACTAATTAAGCCTCTCGGCCGAGGACTTCATCTCCTTGCCTTTGACTGGGCATCCCTGACGCCCTACATGTTTTCGCAGGGCGCCGCCGACGTTCCGTGCACTCTTCTGCACTTCGTGAACAACGAGTTGGTCGATGTCGCCAAGGGCAAAATCGTTCAACCGGGCAACCCCGTGTTCCACGGTAATCCGATGCCACCCACCGTGTATAGGGTTCAACTGGTTCGGGTGCTGCCAGGCTGCGACGAGTTGTTACCTCCGATTCGACCCGCCGGGGCCGACGAAGATGATGTGATGACCCTCAGCGCCTGCCTAAGCTGGCCCCTGCTTTGGCCGAAGAGCCAGATTCGTTTGGGGGCGGGGGACACCACCCCAAAGACAACACCGCCAGTCGTGCCGGCGCCAAGCCATGGCAAGACCGCCGCAACGCTACCGCCGTCAGCTGATCCGGAGATGCATATGGCACAGGAGCCGCACGACGACGACAACGGTACGTTTTCCAACATCGATCAGTACATCAACGAGCATGGGTACGGTGACGATATATTCGAGCCTCCTACTTCTCAAGAACCCAACCCTGCAAGAGACGATCGCGATCTAGCTGGTATCGCGGAGAAACCCAATTCCAACAGGTGTCGTCTGGCGTTCAGTTCTCAGGAGACGCCTCCAGCTGCCGCCTTCACCGAGACTCAAACAGCCGATGTGCGAAATATTATCAGCCCAAACACACTCAAGAAGGTGGTCTCTGAGGAGAACGCGATCCCAGTACAGGAGAAGAAGCAGAAGAAGGGACGGAAAAGAAAATCTAACAAGGGTGCGAGCCAGCCGGCACCGAGTACGATCCGTGCTCAGGACGGGCCACCGATACCTAAGGATATCGAGAGGAGGGTGCATGTGGCGGGTAGGCCGATGCTACTGGGTAATATGCTCAAAGCTGCAACCGGTTCTATGCGCAGTCTTCATGACTGTGTTCTTTATATGGAGAAGCGGCGTCTCTCCGAGAAAGATGTGGCATACCCGGTTTTCGTGGCCAAGGTGCCAGAGGGCAGGGGCTTTGTTGATAGCACCATCGGGCGTATGATCATCCTGCGGTTTGATGACATCTTCGCTATGTTTAACCTTTATCCGCTGCACTACACCTTCATTCGGCTCTTTTCGCTGAGTATGGAGATGCGGATCATTAGAGACCAGACCCCGGACATCGTGATAGTCGACCCCTTCTACATGCGTGCCAAGAACTTGTGCAACGCTGGGGACCGGCAAATCGCGAGTTCATACCTCGAAGGCGTCATTCTGGCGAACCCAGATAAGGATAACTTCCTCATGACTTATTTTTCCGAGTAAGTCATCAACTCACCGCCCCGTAACATATGATGGGTCTTTTTTTTTCTAACATTCCGTGTTTTGTGCAGTGACACACATTGCACACTCATCCTCTTCAGCCCGAAACATTCCATGGCCACGTATTTTGACTCAGAGCGTGAGTCGAAGAAAGACTACACAAATATAAAGAAAGTCCTCGATGATGCTCTCCCCGGCTACGCCAAATCTGGAGGCACCTTCAAGAGGGCAATGCGTAGGTACGGCAAGCACGTGTTCACCCACGTAACGACGTTCCCCTGCGTCAAGCAGCCGACTAGCAGTCAGAAGGATGCCTACTACGCCCTCCATCACATGCGGGCGATCGTACGGAACCATAATCACCTAATGCTACCAAACAATCTCAAAGAATGGGCCGCACGCTTGTCGGAAATCCAGGACGAGGACATCAGACTAGAATTCTTTCGCATCCAGTCGGAGTTGGACGAAATCATCTCTGAAGATGTCCTTCGTACCTCGGGGCAGTTCTACCTCAAAGAACAACCGTCCAACAGTGTTATAGAAACAATCCTAAAAATGCAGGCTGACGACTACCGCACATTCATGACCATGTCGGTAGACGGCAGCTTCATCCACGCTCCGGTCGCTGAGTCGAGTCGTCCAAAGTATTGATGGTATGTAGTTCAAATATCGATATCGATTAGTTTGGACAGTCGTTCAACTTATATTTAATCGATGCTATTTATTAGTAGGACCATGAATCGCGCTATTAATGTGTTGCTTTTCTCTTTCGATCCTTTTGTTGCATATTTATATATTGCTTATGTATTGTCTGTTGTTTGGCTTGTGCATAGAGATGCCGTCGTATGTCGTGTACAAGGGTAAGGTTCCCGGAGTCTACGACGACTGGGAGGAGTGTCGGAGACAGGTTCACCGTTTCAGCGGTAACAGTTACAAAGGGTACACCACTAGGGCGGAGGCGGAATCTAGATACGCCCGCTATCTAGCGGGAGAGAGGAGGGAGCGTTGGAGGAACCGGATGAAGACCAGTTTTCATCGCGATGATGCTCATCGTGATGACCGCATATGTGATGATAGTTTAGATGATCGATATCGACTTGTAATGTGAAGACAAACTTGCTACTCGCGGTCTCGAGACTTATTGTAATGTTTTATCTTTGTTCGGTCTTTTGAATTCGGAGACTAATATGATGAATTGTATTCAGAGACTAATCTTCTATTGTATTCGATGAATCTGCTGTTGCTGTGTGGTGCTGTCTATATTCTGTCCAATAATACATTTTGTAACCTGTGCAAAAATCAAAAAAGTAAAAAAAATAAAAAACCTAATATTCATACTAATGGCGCACCACCCCACGGTGCGCCATTAGAATGCCAAAGATACTAATGGCGCACCACCTCACGGTGCGCCATTAGTATGCCAAAGGAAACTAATGGCGCACCACCCCACGGTGCGCCATTAGAATGCCAAATATACTAATGGCGCACCACCCCACGGTGCGCCATTAGTATGCCAAAGCACCTGGGTAAATATGGCCCCTGGGAGGCATACTAATGGCGCACCGTGGGATATACTAATGGCGCACCTACGGTGCGCCATTAGTATAACAGATACTAATGGCGCACCACAGGTGCGCCATTAGTAAAAAATACTAGTGGCGTGGTACTAGTGGCGCACCAGTAGTGCGCCATTAGTAGGCAAAACTGGTGCGCCACTAGTAGGCCTTTTCCTAGTAGTGTAACCTAGTGCAAATAATTTTACACTGGAGTTGAACTAGCTCTATAACCTAGTACAAATATTTTTACACTAGAGTTGAACTGGCTCTATAACCTCGTGCAAATAATTTTACACTAGAGTTCAACTAGCTCTATAACCTAGTACAAATAATTTTACACTAGATTTGAAATAGCACTTCGCTCTAGTTCAAATAATATTACACTAGAGTTGAACTAGCTCTATAACCTAGTGCAAATAATTTTACACTAGAGTTGAACTAGCTCCATAACCTAGTACAAATAATTTTACACTAGATTTGAACAAGGTCTTTGCTCTAGTTCAAATAATTTTACCTTAGAGTTGAACAAGCTCTATAACCTAGTGCAAATAATTTTACACTGGAGTTGAACATAACCTAGTACAAATAATTTTACACTAGGGTTGAACTGGCTCAACAACCTAGTACAAATAATTTTACACTAGAGTTGAACTAGCTCTATAACCAAGTGAAAATAGTTTTACACTAGAGTTTAACTGGCTCTATAACCTAGTGCAAATAATTTTACACTAGAGTTGAACTAGATCTTTGCTCTAGTTCAAATAATTTTACACTAGAGTTGAACAAACTCTATAACCTAGTGCAAATAATTTTACACTAGAGTTCAAATGGCTCTATAACCTCGTGCCAATAATTTTACACTAGAGTTGAACTAGCTCTATAACCTAGTACAAATAATTTTACACTATATTTGAACTAGCTCATTGCTCTTGTTAAATTAATTTTACACTAGAGTTGAAGTAGCTCTATAACCTAGTGCAAATAATTTTACACTAGAGTTGAACTAGCTCAATAACCAAGTACAAATAATTTTACACTAGAGTTGAACTAGCTCTATATCCTAGTGTAAATAATTTTACACTAGAGTTGAACTAGCTCTATAACCTAGTACAAATAATATTTCACAAGAGTTGAACTAGCTCTATCCTCTAGTTCAAATAATTTTACACTAGAGTTGAACTAGCTCTATAACCTAGTACAAATAATTTTGCACTAGACTTTAACTAGCTACATAACCTAGTACAAATAATTTTACACTACATCTGAACTAGCTCTTTGCTCTAGTTGAAATAATTTTACACTGGATTTGAACTAGCTCTATAAACTAGTACAAATAATTTTACACTAGAGATAAACTATCTCTATAACCTAGTATAAATAATTTTACACTAGAATTGAACTAGCTCTACATCCTAGTGCAAATAATTCTATACTAGAATTGAACTGGCTCTATAACCTAGTGCAAATAATTTTACACTAGACTTGAACTAGCTCCATAACCTAGTGCAAATGATTTTACACTAAATTTGAACTAGCTCTTTGCTCTATTTCAAATGATTTTACACTAGAGATGAACAAGGTATATAACCTAGTGCAAATAATTTTACACTAGAGTTGAACTAGCCCTATAACCTAGTACAAATAAATTTACACTAGAGTTGAACTAGATCTATATCCTAGTGCAAATAATTTTATATTAGAGTTGAACTAACTCTATAAACTAGTATAAATAATTTTACACTAGAGTTGAACTAGCTCCATAACCTAGTACAAATAATTTTACACTAGATTTGAACTAACTCTTTGCTCTAGTTCAAATAATTTTACACTAGAGTTGAACTAGCTCTATAACCTAGTGCAAATAATTTTACACTAGAGTTGAACTAGCTCTGTAACCTAGTACAATTAATTTTACGCTAGAGTTTAACTGGCTCTATAACCTCGTGCAAATAATTTTGAACTAGAGTTGAACTAGCTCTATAACCTAGTACAAATAATTTTACACTAGATTTGGACTAGCTCTTTGCTCTAGTTCAAATAATTTTACACTAGAGTTGAACTAGCTCTATAACCTAGTGCAAATAATTTTACACTAGAGTTGAACTAGCTGTATAACCTAGTACAAACAATTTTACACTAGACTTGAACTAACTCTATATCCTAGTGCAAATAATTTTACACTAGAGTTAAACTAGCTCTATATCCTAGTGCAAATAATTTTACACTAGAGTTGAACTAGCTTTATAACCTAGTACAAATAATTTTACACTAGAGTTGAACTAGCTCCATAACCTAGTACAAATAATTTTACACTAGATTTGAACTAGGTCTTTTCTCTAGTTCAAATAAGTTTATACTAGAGTTGAACTAGCTCTATAACCCAGTGCAAATAATTTTACGCTAGATTCGAACTAGCTCTATAACCTAGTACAAATAATTTTACACTAGATTTGAACTAGCTCCATAATCTAGTACACATAATTTTACACTAGAGTTGAACTAGCTCTATAACCTAGTGCTAATAATTTTACACTAGAGTTGAACTAGCTCTATAACCTAGTACAATTAATTTTACGCTGGAGTTTAACTGGCTCTATAACCTCGTGCAAATAATTTTACACGAGAGTTGAACTAGCTCTATAACCTAGTACAAATAATTTTACACTAGATTTGGACTAGCTCTTTGCTCTAGTTCAAATAATTTTACACTAGAGTTGAACTAGCTCTATAACCTATTGCAAATAATTTTACACTAGAGCTGAACTAGCTCTATAACCTAGTACAAACAATTTTACACTAGACTTGAACTAACTCTATATCCTAGTGCAAGTAATTTTACACTAGAGTTGAACTAGCTCTTTATCCTAGTGCAAATAATTTTACACTAGAGTTGAACTAGCTTTATAACGTAGTACAAATAATTTTACACTAGAGTTGAACTAGCTCCATGACCTAGTACAAATAATTTTACACTAGATTTGAACTAGGTCGTTGCTCTAGTTCAAATAATTTTATACTAGAGTTGAACTAGCTCTATAACCCAGTGGAAATAATTTTACGGTAGATTCGAACTGGCTCTATAACCTAGTACAAATAATTTTACACTTGATTTGAACTAGCTTTTTGCTCTAGTTCAAATAATTTTACACTAGAGTTGAACTAGCTCTATAGCCTAGTGCAAATAATTTTACACTAGAGTTGAACTAGCTCTATAACCTAGTGCAAATAATTTTACACTAGAGTTGAACTAGCTCTATAACCTAGTACAAACAATTTTACACTAAACTTGAACTAACTCTATATCCTAGTGCAAGTAATTTTACACTAGAGTTGAACTAGCTTTATAACCTAGTACAAAACATTTTACACTAGAGTTGAACTAGCTCCATAACCTAGTACAAATAATTTTACACTAGATTTGAACTAGGTCTTTGCTCTAGTTCAAATAATTTTATACTAGAGTTGAACTAGCTCTATAACCCAGTGCAAATAATTTTAGGCTAGATTCGAACTAGCTCTATAACCTAGTACAAATAATTTTACACTAGATTTGAACTAGATTTTTGCTCTAGTTCAAATAATTTTACACTAGAGTTGAACTAGCTCTATAACCTAGTGCAAATAATTTTACACTAGAGTTGAACTAGATCTATAACCTAGTACAAATAATTTTACACTAGAGTTGAACTGGCTCTACAACCTAGTACAAATAATTTTACACTAGAGTTGAACTAGCTCTATAACCTAGTGCAAATAATTTTACACTAGAGTTGAACTGGCTCTATAACCTAGTGCAAATAATTTTACACTAGAGTTGAACTAGCTCTATAACCTAGTACAAATAATTTTACACTAGAGTTGAACTAGGTCTTTGCTCTAGTTCAAATAATTTTATACTAGAGTTGAACTAGCTCTATAACCCAGTGCAAATAATTTTACGGTAGATTCGAACTAGCTCTATAACCTAGTACAAATAATTTTACACTAGATTTGAACTAGCTTTTTACTCTAGTTCAAATAATTTTACACTAAAGTTGAACTAGCTCTATAACCTAGTGCAAATAATTTTACACTAGAGTTGAACTAGCTCTATAACCTTGTGCAAATAATTTTACACTAGAGTTGAACTAGCTCTATAACCTAGTACAAACAATTTTACACTAAACTTGAACTAACTCTATATCCTAGTGCAAGTAATTTTACACTAGAGTTGAACAAGCTCTATATCCTAGTGCCAATAAATTTACACTAGAGTTGAACTAGCTTTATAACCTAGTACAAATAATTTTACACTAGAGTTGAACTAGCTCCATAACATAGTACAAATAATTTTACACTAGATTTGCACTAGGTCTTTGCTCTAGTTCAAATAATTTTATACTAGAGTTGAACTAGCTCTATAACCTAGTGCAAATAATTTTACACTAGAGTTGAACTAGATCTATAACCTAGTACAAATAATTTTACAGTAGAGTTGAACTGGCTCTACAACCTAGTACAAATAATTTTACACTAGAGTTGAACTAGCTCTATAACCTAGTGCAAATAATTTTACACAAGAGTTGAACTGGCTCTATAACCTAGTGCAAATAATTTACACTAGAGTTGAACTAGCTATTAACCTAGTATCAATAATTTTACACTAGATTTGAACTAGCTCTTTGTTCTAGTTTAAATAATTTTACACAAGAGTTGAACTAGCTCTATACCTAGTGCAAATAATTTTACACTATAGTTGAACTAGCTCTATAACCTAGTACAAATAATTTGACACTAGAGTTGAACTGGCTCTATAACCTCGTGCAAATAATTTTACACTAGATTAGAACTAGCTTTTTGCTCTAGTTCAAATAATTTTACACTAGATTAGAACTAGCTCAATAACCTAGTGCAAATAATTTTACACTAGAGTTGAACTAGCTCTATAACCTAGTGCAAATAATTTTACACTAGAGTTGAACTAGCTCTATAACCTAGTACAAACAATTTTACACTAAACTTGAACTAACTCTATATCCTAGTGCAAGTAATTTTACACTAGAGTTGAACTAGCTCTATATCCTAGTGCAAATAAATTTACACTAGAGTTGAACTAGCTTTATAACCTAGTACAAAACATTTTACACTAGAGTTGAACTAGCTCCATAACCTAGTACAAATAATTTTACACTAGATTTGAACTAGGTCTTTGCTCTAGTTCAAATAATTTTATACTAGAGTTGAACTAGCTCTATAACCCAGTGCAAATAATTTTAGGCTAGATTCGAACTAGCTCTATAACCTAGTACAAATAATTTTACACTAGATTTGAACTAGATTTTTGCTCTAGTTCAAATAATTTTACACTAGAGTTGAACTAGCTCTATAACCTAGTGCAAATAATTTTACACTAGAGTTGAACTAGATCTATAACCTAGTACAAATAATTTTACACTAGAGTTGAACTGGATCTACAACCTAGTACAAATAATTTTAAACTAGAGTTTAACTAGCTCTATAACCTAGTGCAAATAATTTTACACTAGAGTTGAACAGGCTCTATAACCTAGTGCAAATAATTTTACACTAGAGTTGAACTAGCTCTATAACCTAGTACAAATAATTTTACACTAGAGTTGAACTAGGTCTTTGCTCTAGTTCAAATAATTTTATACTAGAGTTGAACTAGCTCTATAACCCAGTGCAAATAATTTTACGGTAGATTCGAACTAGCTCTATAACCTAGTACAAATAATTTTACACTAGATTTGAAGTAGATTTTTACTCTAGTTCAAATAATTTTACACTAAAGTTGAACTAGCTCTATAACCTAGTGCAAATAATTTTACACTAGAGTTGAACTAGCTCTATAACCTTGTGCAAATAATTTTACACTAGAGTTGAACTAGCTCTATAACCTAGTACAAACAATTTTACACTAAATTTGAACTAACTCTATATCCTAGTGCAAGTAATTTTCCACTAGAGTTGAACTAGCTCTATATCCTAGTGCCAATAAATTTACACTAGAGTTGAACTAGCTTTATAACCTAGTACAAATAATTTTACGCTAGATTCGAACTAGCTCTATAACCTAGTACAAATAATTTTACACTAGATTTGAACTAGCTTTTTGCTCTAGTTCAAATAATTTTACACTAGAGTTGAACTAGCTCTATAATCTAGTGCAAATAATTTTACACTAGAGTTGAACTAGATCTATAACCTAGTACAAATAATTTTACAGTAGAGTTGAACTGGCTCTACAACCTAGTACAAATAATTTTACACAAGAGTTGAACTAGCTATTAACCTAGTATCAATAATTTTACACTAGATTTGAACTAGCTCTTTGTTCTAGTTTAAATAATTTTACACAAGAGTTGAACTAGCTCTATACCTAGTGCAAATAATTTTACACTATAGTTGAACTAGCTCTATAACGTAGTACAAATAATTTGACACTAGAGTTGAACTGGCTCTATAACCTCGTGCAAATAATTTTACACTAGAGTTGAACTAGCTCTATAACCTAGTACAAATAATTTTACACTATATTTGAACTAGCTCTTTGCTCTAGTTCAAATAATTTTAAACCAGATTTGAACTAGCTCTATAACCTAGTGCAAATAATTTTACAACCTAGTACAAATAATTTTACACTAGATTTGAACTAGGTCTTTGCACTAGTTCAAATAATTTTATACTAGAGTTGAACTAGCTCTATAACCTAGTGCAAATAATTTTACACTAGATTCGAACTTGCTCTATAACCTAGTACAAATAATTTTACACTATATTTGAACTAGTTCCATAATCTAGTACAAATAATTTTACACTAGATTTGAACTAGCTTTTCGCTCTAGTTGAAATAATTTTACACTAGAGTTGAACTAGCTCTATAACCTAGTGCAAATAATTTTACACTAGAGTTGAACTACATCTTTAACCTAGTACAAATAATTTTACACTAGAGTTGAACTAGCTCTTTGCTCTAGTTCAAATAATTTTACACAAGAGTTGAACTAGTTCTATAACCAAGTGCAAATAATTTTACACTAGAGTTGAACTAGCTCTATGACCTAGTACAAATATTTTTACACTAGAGTTGAACTGGCTCTATAACCTCGTGCAAATAAGTTTACACTATAGTTCAACTAGCTCTATAACCTAGTAAAATAATTTTACACTAGATATGAAATAGCACTTCGCTCTAGTTCAAATAATATTACAGTAGAGTTGAGCTAGCTCTATAACCTAGTGCAAATAATTTTACACTAGAGTTGAACTGGCTCTATAACCTCGTGCAAATAATTTTACACTAGAGTTGAACGAGCTCCATAACCTAGTACAAATAATTTTACATTAGATTTGAACTAGGTCTTTGCTCTAGTTCAAATAATTTTACCTTAGAGTTGAACTAGCTCTATAACCTAGTGCAAATAATTTTACACTGGAGTTGAACATAACTTAGTACAAATAATTTTACACTAGAGTTGAACTGGCTCAACAACATAGTACAAATAATTTTATACTAGAGTTGAACTAGCTCTATAACCTAGTGCAAATAATTCTACACTAGAGTTTAACTTGCTCTATAACCTAGTGCAAATAATTTTACAATAGATTTGAACTACCTCTTTGCTCTAGTTCAAATAATTTTACACTAGAGTTGAACTATCTCTATAACCTAGTACAAATAATTTTACACTAGAGTTCAAATGGCTCTATAACCTCGTGCCAATAATTTTATACTGGAGTTGAACTAGCTCTATAACCTAGTACAAATAATTTTACACTATATTTGAACTAGCTCTTTGCTCTAGTTAAAATAATTTTACACTAGAGTTGAACTAGCTCTATAGTCTATTTCAAATGATTTTACACTAGAGTTGAACTAGCTATATAACCTAGTACAAATAAATTTACACTAGAGTTGAACTAGCTCTATATCCTAGTGAAAATAATTTTACACTAGAGTTGAACTAGCTCTATAACCTAGTACAAATATTTTTACACTAGAGTTGAACTAGCTCCATAACCTAGTACAAATAATTTTACACTAGATTTGAATTAGCTCTTTGCTCTAGTTCAAATAAATTTACACAAGAGTTGAACTAGCTCTATAACCTAGGGCAAATAATTGTACACTAGATTGAACTAGCTCTATAACCTAGTACAAATATTTTTACACTAGAGTTGAACTGGCTCTATAACCTCGTACAAATAATTTTACACTAGAGTTGAACTAGCTCTTTGCTCTAGTTCAAATAATTTTACACAAGAGTTGAACTAGCTCTATAACCTAGTGCAAATAATTTTACACTAGAGTTGAACTAGCTCTATAACCTTGTACAAATATTTTTACACTAGAGTTGAACTGGCTCTGTAACCTCGTGCAAATAATTTTACACTAGAGTTGAACTAGCTCTATAACCTAGTACAAATATTTTTACACTAGAGTTGAACTGGCTCTATAACCTCGTGCAAACAATTTTACACTAGAGTTGAACGAGCTCCATAACCTAGTACAAATAATTTTACACTAGATTTGAACTAGGTCTTTGCTCTATTTCAAATAATTTTACCTTAGAGTTGAACTAGCTCTATAACCTAGTGCAAATAATTTTACACTGGAGTTGAACATAACTTAGTAGAAATAATTTTACACTAGAGTTGAACTGGCTCAACAACCTAGTACAAATAATTTTGTACTAGAGTTGAACTAGCTCTATAACCTAGTGCAAATAATTCTACACTAGATTTTAACTGGCTCTATAACCTAGTGCAAATAATTTTACACTAGAGTTGAACTAGATCTTTGCTCTTGTTCAAATAATTTTACACTAGAGTTGAACTATCTTTATAACCTAGTGCAAATAATTTTACACTAGAGTTCAAATGGCTCTATAACCTCATGCCAATAATTTATACTGGAGTTGAACTAGCTCTATAACCTAGTACCAATAATTTTACACTATATTTGTACTAGCTCTTTGCTATAGTTAAAATTATTTTACACTAGAGTTGAAGTAGCTCTATAATCTATTTCAAATGATTTTGCACTAGAGTTGAACTAGCTCTATAACCTAGTACAAATAAATTTACACTAGAGTTGAACTAGCTCTATATCCAAGTGAAAATAATTTTACACTAGAGTTGAACTAGCTCTATAACCTAGAACAAATAATTTTACCCTAGAGTTGAACTAGCTCCATAACCTAGTACAAATAATTTTACACTAGATTTGAGCTAGCTCTTTGCTCTAGTTCAAATAATTTTACACAAGAGTTGAACTAGCTCTATAACCTAGTGCAAATAATTTTACTCTAGATTAAACTAGCTCTATAACCTAGTACAAATATTTTTACACTAGAGTTGAACTGGCTCTATAACCTCGTACAAATAATTTTACACTAGAGTTGAACTAGCTCTTTGCTCTAGTTCAAATAATTTTACACAAGAGTTGAACTAGCTCTATAACCTAGTGCAAATAATTTTACACTAGAGTTGAACTAGCTCTATAACCTAGTACAAATATTTTTACACTAGAGTTGAACTGGCTCTATAACCTCGTGCAAATAATTTTACACTAGAGTTCAACTAGCTCTATAACCTAGTACAAATAATTTTACACTAGATTTGAAATAGCACTTCGCTCTAGTTCAAATAATATTACACTAGAGTTGAACTAACTCTATATCCTAGTGCATGTAATTTTACACTAGAGTTGAACTAGCTCTTTATCCTAGTGCAAATAATTTTACACTAGAGTTGAACTAGCTTTATAACGTAGTACAAATAATTTTACACTAGAGTTGAACTAGCTCCATAACCTAGTACAAATAATTTTACACTAGATTTGAACTAGGTCGTTGCTCTAGTTCAAATAATTTTATACTAGAGTTGAACTAGCTCTATAACCCAGTGGAAATAATTTTACGGTAGATTCGAACTAGCTCTATAACCTAGTACAAATAATTTTACACTAGATTTCAACTAGCTTTTTGCTCTAGTTCAAATAATTTTACACTAGAGTTGAACTAGCTCTATAACCTAGTGCAAATAATTTTACACTAGAGTTGAACTAGCTCTATAACCTAGTGCAAATAATTTTACACTAGAGTTGAACTAGCTCTATAACCTAGTACAAATATTTTTACACTAGAGTTGAACTGGCTCTATAACCTCGTGCAAATAATTTTACACTAGAGTTCAACTAGCTCTATAACCTAGTACAAATAATTTTACACTAGATTTGAAATAGCACTTCGCTCTAGTTCAAATAATATTACACTAGAGTTGAACTAGCTCTATAACCTAGTGCAAATAATTTAACACTAGAGTTGAACATAACTTAGTACAAATAATTTTACACTGGAGTTGAACTGGATCAACAATCTATTTCAAATGATTTTACACTAGAGTTGAACTAGCTCTATAACCTAGTACAAATAAATTTACACTAGAGTTGAACTAGCTCTATATCCTAGTGAAAATAATTTTACACTAGAGTTGAACTAGCTCTATAACCTAGTACAAATAATTTTACACTAGAGTTGAACTAGCTCCAAAACCTAGTACAAATAATTTTACACTAGATTTGAACTAGCTCTTTCCTCTAGTTCAAATAATTTTACACAAGAGTTGAACTAGATCTATAACCTAGTGCAAATAATTTTACACTGGATTGAACTAGCTTTATAACCTAGTACAAATATTTTTACACTAGAGTTCAACTAGCTCTATAACCTAGTACAAATAAGTTTACACTAGATTTGAAATACCACTTTGCTCTAGTTCAAATATGTCGGTGCACTAAGGATTGGGTCCTTTAGTACCCCGTACTTGTGCACGTGCAGTTCATAAAGTCAAGAAGGCATCCAAGACAAGGCAATAATCAGAAGATAGAAGACTGGAGGCCGGAGCCCCGGCAAGATCTTGCCGGGATGGCTTGCAATCCCGGCAAGGCTCGCACTCGGCAAGCCTTCGCTGCCCTGTCACCGCTCCAGTACGGTCACCAGCTTGTCTTTTAGCTGTTGTCCTCCCGGTAACATGTCAGGTGCTAGCGGTGGATGGGCTTAAGCGGTGCGATGGGACGGCCCCTTTTTCCAGCCCCAAGACGCTAAGGGACACCTCAACGGAGTATTTAATGTTCTTGTCCTAAACCGTCAGTGTTAGGTATGATAGCACTGTAGCTACTTTTACACCTCATGTATGCACTGTTGTCGGAGAAACGACACCTATGGGATCGCGAGGATCCCTTTACGATTCGGCAAGGAAAAGGGTTTGTACAGAGAGCAGATCTGATAATCAACATGCGGGAATTTACCCAGGTTCGGGCCGCAAAGATGCGTAAAACCCTACTCCTGCTTGGGTTTATTAGGTGTGTTCTAGCTCAAGTCCTGGGAGCGCTACAGTACTCAGCAGCTACACATGCAGAATGAGCTCTCGAAGATCCGATCCCCCTGTAGCTACGCCTTGGGCCTCCTTTTATACGTTCGAAGGGGTCACCAACAGTGGCGTACAGTGCATACATGAGGTGTAAAAGTAGCTACAGTGCTATCATACATAATACTGACGGTTTAGGACAAGAACATTAAATGCTCCGTTGAGGTGTCCCTTAGCGTCTTGGGGCTGGAAAAAGGGGCCGTCCCATCGCACCGCTTAAGCCCATCCACCGCTAGCACCTGACACGTTACCAGGAGGACAACAGCTAAAAGACAAGCTGGTGACCGTACTGGAGCGGTGACAGGGCAGCGAAGGCTTGCCGGGTGCGAGCCTTGCCGGGATTGCAAGCCATCCCGGCAAGATCTTGCCGGGGCTCTAGCTTCCAGTCTTCTATCTTCTGATTATTGCCTTGTCTTGGATGCCTTCTTGACTTTATGAACTTGCATTTGGTTGTCTCCCGGCAAGCCTTGCCGCAGGCGTGGCTACAACTGCTCGTGCACAAGTACGGGGTACTAAAGGACCCAATCCTTAGTGCACCGACAGGAGCCCCCGGGCCTGGGCCATACACGGATGCGAGGCATTGTTGGGCCAGGCCCAAACAGTGCACGGGCACGTGTGGCAGGAGTTACCCACCGTAATCATTCCTTTTACTGCGCCGCCCATGACGCCCATTGAATGCGGGTCGTGGGGGATGTGCGCAGCGCGGCCGTTGCAACGGTGCTTTCGCGAAGCGTTTCAATATTATTTTAGTAAAGAGGCAGCCTCGCGTCCTCCCCATAAGAAGGAATCTGCAGAGGCGCTGCTCATTTACCTCTTGTCCCTCCCAATCTGGAACCGCTGCCATCTTCTTCCTCAAGTCAAAACGGGGCTTTCCCCCCTCATCAGCCGCCTCCACGCCTCCTCCGCCTTCAACCTCCGCCCCCCATAGCCGCCATGCCGCCCAAAGTAGGCAGGGGCAAGGAGGTGGATGCCGCCGTTTCGGAGAGCAAGATGGCGAAGATGCGGACGGAGCACGTTGTCTTTCCGCCGGCGCTTGATGCGGCCGCACTGAGGGAGCGATATCAGTTTATGTGGGCGACGGAAACGACAGCGCATCCGGCCATCGCCGTGAGCCCAGGTTCTTCCAGTGGCAGCCTGAACAAATACCATTTCTTTGCCGATTATTTCTACTGCGGACTCTGCCCCCCTTTCTCTGATTTCTTCAACGACATCATGCTCCCCTACGGCTTCCAACTCTTGGATTTCACACCGAATGCCGTGACATGCATGTCCGTTTTCGCTCACCTTTGCGAAAACTTCGCCGGAGTAGTTCCCAGCACCGCCCTTTTCCGCCATTACTTCATTCCCCGCATCGAGAAAGGCGAGGTCCTTTCTGGTTCCGTCACTTGGATCCCACGGCGAGGAACCAAGGAGGTCTACCCAGCAGAGCTTTCCGCAAGAAATGGGATGAATGGCGGGCCAGATGGTGCTGGGTTCGGGAGACAGAGGAACCAAAAGTCCAACCTTTCTGCCTGCCGCGGGAAACGAAGATAGTGCGCAACAACGACTGGAGCGCCCTTGATCCCGACGACAAGAAGCTCACCGTCGCTATCACCAGAATTCATCGCCTCAGAACCGCCGGGCTCTCAGTGGAGATGATAGACGCCGACTTCCTTCGCCGGCGCATAGCCCCTCTGCAGAACAAGGGGAGGCCAGCTTGGCAGTTCAAGAATGCGGCAGGCATCGTGAGGCTGCGCCCTGGGCTGAACGGCAATCTGACAATTATGCAGCACGCAGCTCTCTGCCAGACATTGCCTGCAGGGTGGAGGAAGCCAATCTTGCCACGGAGGCCGGCAGCTTTGGCTTCGTGGAAGGGAGAACCAGCGGGGGGGAAACGCTGCTGGATGAGGATCTCGTCGGGCAAGATGAGATGGAAAAGGAGCAAGGCGGCACGTCAACCGAGGGCCCTTCTGCTGAAGATGCCGCCGAGGAGGAACTGCACGAGGAGGCCCCGACCCTTAATCCAAGGAGTAGGCGTGTCCTTCGAAGTGCCGCCTCTGGGGCCGTGGTCCGCCAAGCTTCCTCGAGTAGTACAACCCCCGGCAAGGGGGCGGCCGGCAAGGCCACGCAGCGGCAAGGAGCTCCTCAGCAACCTGTGCCTGCCGCGGCCAAGCGACCCAGGAGCACCCCTCCACCTCCTCCCACGGCTACCATGGTGGAAGTCGCCTTCGACCTCTCTGCCCTTAGCTCGGAAGAAGAAGAAGAGTAAGGATCTTGCTGCATCCTTTGTCTTTTGAATTTTTGGTTCTACTTAACCCATTTGCTTTACTTTGTCCTGTCTCCACAGGGATGTAGAAACTTTGGCGCAGAGGATAGCGAAGAGGGCGAAGATCTCGACGAGCGAGGAGCCGCCGGCAAGCACCTCAGGTGCGCCAGAGATGACCACCATAAGCCTAGAGACCATCCCGCGACGCAGTCTTTGTCTCAGCCCCCGGCGCAGCCCCCAGCGTGAGTCCATTACCCGCTTCCCGCTAGCAAGTGCCGGGGCATGCATCTTTGCTGCTGACATCACCAGGCATGCAGGAGGAGAACAGCGACAAGGAGGACCATTAGAAGCCACCCCTGATATGCCGCCTTCGTCAACCACACCGCCCAGAGATGGATCGCCGGCAAGGACTTCCTCTAGCGTGCTCTATCGCGACGAGGCAGAGCCGGCAAGCATGGGTACCGGCAGTTCTACGCCGGCAACCAACGTTGACGCAGGTACTTATTCTTCGGTTTTATTTCTTTTTTGTCTTCTTGAACTTCCTCCTCAATCTCGTCTTAAATTGTTTCCTTGGCCTTCAGACATTCCCTCGACAGAGCAAATGGACGTAGACACCGTCATCGAGGAGACCGCCAGGGATGCTGCCGCCGAGGCCGACGGGCTTGCCGCTGAAGAGGCCGCCAAGAGTGCTGCCGAGGAAACCGCCAGGAACGCTGCCGCCGAGGCCGCCAAAGATGCTGCTGCTGAGGCCGCCAAGGAATCTGCCGATAGGGCCGGTGAGGAGGCTAGTGACCGTACTGACGGCATCCCTGCCATAGGAGCGCCAGGCGCTACGCCGGACACAGAGCCCCCAGCTGCCGGGGAGGCAGGTGTTAAGGAACAACCACCAACATCCGAAGCTACCTCGTCAAGCAAGTACCTCAAGATTGGCGACAACTTGTTCGTCAGCATCCCAGGCACGGCAAGCACTAGGGCGCCAACTGAAGGGGAAGTCTTTGATGAAGACGCCATCGCCGCTGCTGGGCTCGAGGTCGTTAGCGAGCCAAGTGCCAGCTGCAAAAAAACTGAAGAGGAGAAACTTCTCCAGGCCATGAGCGACAACTACCAGAAGCTCCAAGCACTCCATCGCACTCAAAAGGAGAAGCTAGACTCCAGGGTAGCAGTTGCCAACAAGGTGGAGGCAGATTTCCAGAAGCGCGTTGAAGAGACTGAAGGCTGGTTTGCCGAAGCTTATCAGGAGTTGAGGTCAGGCCAAGAGCAGCTGAGCCAAAGATGGAATGATCTCCTCCTGAAGCAGTCCGATGTTGAAAAAGCACGGGAGGAGGCCAAACAACAAGCTGCTGCAGACGAAGCACGTCTGAACGAATTTCGCATTGAACTTAAGGCTCATGACGAAGAACTTGAAGCTCGAGAGAAGGCGCTCACCGGCAAGCTCCACGCCAAGGACGAGAAGATCGAAAGGCTTGTCGCACAGCGGACCCAAGATCTGGAGCTGAAGCACAAAGAGACACTCGAGGCCCTGACCACAGACCACACCGGCAAGCTAAAGGAGGCCATCGATGCCGCCAAGGCTGCAGAGGCCACCAGGGACGAGCTTGCCGACAGGGTGAAGAAGCTGGAAGCAGATCTTGAGGAACACGGCAAGCAGATCTCAGCACTCAAGACCGAGAGAGACAAAGCTCTCCGCAGCCTGATGCAGGTCCAAGTTGCCGTATCTGACAAGACCAAACAGCTCTCTTCAGCCAATGAATCAATCGAAGATCTGAAGATGAAGTTGTCCACGCTGGAGGAGACTCTGGGGACCGCCAAGGTTCGAGAGAAGACCCTGATCAAAAGTCTCCGGGACGAGGAGGAACTCGTCAAGAGCGCTGCCGCCACCCACAACGACTATGTGCAGGGAGTGCATATCTGGACTGAGAAGCTTGCCGATGTCGCAGAGAAGCTTGCCGCACAACTGTCTACCATGGGCCTGCAAGATCACAGGCAACCTCTTGATGACAGGGTGTCCCCGAGCGCCAAGCTGGCCATGTTCTTCGACTGTGTGCTTGTAGCCCTGGAGCAGCTCCATTCTGACCGAACAGCTCATCTGGCCAGCGAGTCCCGCAAGCTCTGCCAAGCTGTCCTTCGCAAGGTGCTCACCAAGGTGGTATACAGGAATCCCGGCATCAACCTCGCCAACGTCTTTGACCGCCTGCCGAAGGATGCAGATCTCAAGGCGGCAGAAGAGCTTGTCGCGCCCATCGTGGACAGGGTAAGCCAAGTGAAGAGAGTCGAAGGCGATCGCCGGGATTATCTGCTTTTACTCCTTGTCGCCGCCATTCCATATCAAAGACAATATTGCCTTATGTTAGAATCGCGATAGCTATCATTGTAATATAACTTGCTATGCTCTGGATGAACGCTATGTTATTCCCCTTGCTTAATTTCCTTCTGTATGTATTCGCCCTACGCTTGATTGGAAACTTGCCGGCGCGCACACCCTTGCCCCGAGCGCTAGGTGCGGGACATTAGCAGCCTGCTGGCGGGGCCGCTTCTGGCAAGAGACCTTGGTGCTTTCAGTGCAGCCACCTAAACTGTTGAGCGGACTCGAAACAGAGTAAGGGCGCAACCAATCACAACAAGGTTCCTTCGCGTGCAGGTTTTCCATACAAAAAACTGAAATTGTTCAAGGAGAATAATTAAACGAGAATTGTTTATAGTTTTGTGACTTAGCAACTTAGCTTTTCGCCTTTCGTTGCCGCATTCCTTCGGTATCCATACCACCATTCCCCCCCCCCCGACAAAGCTGCACGCGAGGTAACCTTCTGTCCTTTGAGAAAAAATAAAGAAGAGAAAATAGAGGTCTGGAACCTTGGCGGTCCGTTAGCACTTGCTGGGAGTGAGTGTAATACAATATCTTAGATAAACATGCACATAAGTAAACATGAGCATCAACAAGAATCGTAAAACACTTAAGCTTTATTCAACTATGCACAGGATCTGCGCTTGGCTTTGTACGAAGGATTACATGCTACAGCGGCAAGACTTGTACAAAAGGGGTTGCCGGGAGACCCGGCAACCGCGCCTTATGGATAGAACTTCAGAAGATGCTCGATATTCCAGGAGTTGCTCACCGGAATACCATCTTCGGTCTCCAGGCGGACTGCGCCAGGCCTGGTGACTCGTACTACCCGATAAGGGCCTTCCCACTTCGGCGTCAACTTGTTGGAATTCTTGGCCGACTGAACGCGCCGAAGAACAAGGTCGCCTTCCTCAAGACTTCGGGCATGAACCTTGCGGCTATGATAGCGGCGCAAGGCTTGTTGGTAGCGTGCAGCTCGCATAGCAGCCTGAAGACGATCTTCCTCAAGGAGCAACGCGTCATCTTGCCGCAGCTGCTCTTGCTAAAGCTCATCATAGGCAAGCACTCGAGGTGACCCGTATGTGAGTTCCGTGGGGAGAACTTCTTCCGTCCCATAAACTAGGGAGAAGGGTGTCCGGCCGGTGGCTCGATTCGGTGTCGTCCTGATTGACCAAAGAACCACCGGCAACTCATCAATCCAGCGCCTTCCGCATTTGCGCAGCTTGTCGAAAGTTCTTGTCTTGAGACCACACAGCACATCAGCATTCGCCCTTTCCGCTTGGCCGTTACTCCTCGGGTGAGCAACAGAAGCAAAACAAATCTTGCCGCCAAGGTCTTGGACATACTGCATAAAGGTGTGGCTCGTGAACTGTGTGCCGTTGTCGGTGATGATCCTGTTGGGTACTCCAAAACGGCAAACTATTCCCTTGAAGAACTTGACGGCCGATTGTGCTGTCACCTTCCTCACTGCTTCCACTTCCGGCCACTTTGTAAACTTGTCGATTGCTACGTACAAGTATTCAAAGCCCCCGGTAGCACGGGGAAAAGGGCCCAAGATGTCGAGCCCCCAGACCGAAAATGGCCAGGAGAGAGGTATTTTCTGAAGAGCTTGAGCCGGTTGATGTAATTTCTTTGAATGAAACTGACACGCTTCACACTTGGTTACTAGTGCAGTTGCATCCTGGAGAGCAGTGGGCCAAAAGAAACCTTGCCGGAATGCCTTACCGGCAAGTGCTCTTGATCCTATGTGGGAGCCACATATGCCTCCATGTGTCTCCGCCAACAGCTCCAGTCCATCCTCCCGAGGAATGCACTTCAATTTCACACCGTTCGGCCTGTTTCTGTACAACACGTTGTCCACGAACTGGTACATACTAGACTGACGGGCTACTTTTTCCGCTTCTTCCTGCTCCTCAGGGAGTTCTCCTGTCTGAAGGAAATGGACGATGTGTTGTGCCCATACTGGAGCCTGGGGCTCGACAGCAAGGACTAAAGGCATATCTTCTGCCGCGGGGGCCGTTGTCTCGATGGCAAAGGCTCGAGGCCCTGCCGGAGCCTATTGCCCCCCGACAAGCTTGGCGGGAGCATTCGTCTCGATGGCAAGAGCCTGAGCCCCTGCTGGAGCCTGTTGTTCACCGACAAGCTTGACATCGTTCCTGGTAACTTCCTTGCCGGCGGCTTCTGGGAGCTCTACCGGGAAGTACTTGCCGGAACTCAACTTCCTCCTTTTCTCTTGTCCCATCGATGGTGTCACGGATGGCTGAGTCAGTCGAAGCACAAAAGTTCCTGGTTCCACAGGTAACATGAGAGCAGCGCATTTTGACAGGCCATCAACAATGTTGTTCTCTGCACGAGGAACGTGCTCCATTTGTAGGCCGTCAAAATACTCTTCCAACTTCCTCACTTCATCTACATAAGCTTCCATCAACGGGCTCTGATAGTCTTTATTGACTTGCTTGACAACAAGTTGAGAATCACCCTTGACAATGAGTTTCTTGATTCCAAGGTCTGCCGCGACCCTGAGGCCGGCAAGCAACCCTTCATACTCGGCAGTATTGTTCGTTGACCTCTCCCGGGGAAAATGCATCTGAACCACGTATTTGAGGTGTTCTTCGGTGGGTGCGACAAGCAGCACGCCAGCACCGGCGCCTTGCAGCGAGAAAGCTCCATCAAAATACACGACCCACTCTTGATTTGTTTCCTTGCCGGGGAGAGTTGACTCTGGAACTTCTTCATCTGGCGTTGGGGTCCATTCTGCAATGAACTCCGCCAAAGCTCGGCTATGTATGGTTGAAGTACTTTCAAACTGGAGACCAAAGCTCGACAGCTCCAAAGCCCACTCCACAATCCTGCCGGTAGCATCTGGGTTCCGCAAAATCCGCTGTAATGGAAAGCGAGTGACAACGGTGTTCTCTCATGTGCTTGGAAATAATGGCGCAGTTTCCTCGAGGCCATGAGGAGGCCGAAGAGCAACTTCTGTACACCAGAATACCTTGACCTAGCCCCCTGCAAAAGGGAGCTGACAAAGTAGACCGGGCGCTGCACCATCTTCTTCTTCTGTATTGCTTGACTTGACTGCGCAGATTCAACCTTGTCGGCACCAGATCCTGCCGGGGAAGCTCCCAGCTCGTCACTTGGCGGTCCTGCCGCTGACGCTGCTTCTTCATCAGTTTCTCTCTCCGCCACCAACGCAGCACTCACCACTTGATTTGTTGCCGCTAGATATAGCAGCAACGGCTCTTGTTGCTTTGGCACGACTAGCACTGGCGGAGAGGAGAGGTACCTCTTCAAATCCTGCAGCGCTGCCTCCGCTTCCGGAGTCCATTTCATTGGACCTGCTTTCTTCAAAATTTTGAAAAAGGGCAGGGCGCGCTCAACAAATTTGGAGATAAACCTACTCAGAGCAGCAACGCAACCGGCAAAACGATGCACATCCTTGACACGTCTTGGGGCTTTGATTTGCTCAATTGCTTTGATCTTGTCGGGATTGGCTTCAATTCCACGCTGAGACACAAAGAACCCGAGAAGCTTGCCGGATGGAACACCAAACACACGTTTCTCAGGGTTGTGCTTCAAGTTGATCTTGCGCAGATTTGCAAATGTCTCTTCTAAGTCCGATATGAGCGTTGCCTTGTCCTTGGTTTTGACCACTATGTCCTACATATATGCTTCCATATTTCTATGTAGCTAGGGCTCAAAACCAATCTGGACTGCTCTTGCAAATGTAGAACCAGCACTTTTCAACCCGAAAGACATACGCAAAAAGCAGTACGTACCACATGGGGTGATGAATGCGGTCTTCTCTTCGTCTTCCTTGGACATGAAAATCTGATGATAGCCTGAATAGGCGTCAAGGAACGACAGCAAGTCGCAGTCGGCAGTGGAGTCCACAATCTGGTCGATTCGCGGCAAGGGAAAAGGATCTTTTGGACAGGCTTTATTGATATCTGTATAGTCAATACATAGCCTCCATTTTCCATTCGCCATGCGCACTACAACTGGATTGGCCAACCATGTTAGATGAAGTACTCCTCTAACCAAGCCTGCCGCTTCTAATTTCTTAATTTCTTCGGCAATAAATTGTTGCCGCTCCAAAGCTTGCTTCCTGACCTTCTGTTTAACAGGCCGCCCGTGTGGACAGACGGCAAGGTGGTGCTCAATCACCTCCCTGGGAACACCGGGGATATCGGATGGTTGCCATGCAAACACATCGACATTCGCCCGCAGGAAGGCAACGAGCGCGCTTTCCTATTTGCTGTCAAGGGTGGAACTTATGGTGAAAGTGTCCCCCGTGCCATCTTCCTTGGCGGGCACCTTCTTGGTTTCTGGTGGAGCCGCTTTGCACGGGGGGAACTTTCACCATAAGTTCCACCCTTGACAGCAAATAGGAAAGCGCGCTCGTTGCCTTCCTGCGGGCGAATGTCGATGTGTTTGCATGGCAACCATCCGATATCCCCGGTGTTCCCAGGGAGGTGATTGAGCACCACCTTGCCATCTGTCCACACGCGCGGCCCGTCAAACAGAAGGTCAGGAAGCAAGGTTTGTAGCGGCAACAGTTTATTGCCGAAGAAATTAAGAAATTAGAAGCGGCAGGCTTGGTTAGAGGAGTACCTCATCCAACATGGTTGGCCAATCCAGTTGTAGTGCGCAAGGCGAATGGAAAATGGAGGCTATGTATTGACTATACAGATATCAATAAAGCCTGTCCAAAAGATCCTTTTCCCTTGCCGCGCATCGACCAGATTGTGGACTCCACTGCCGGCTGCGACTTGCTGTCGTTCCTTGACGCCTATTCAGGCTATCATCAGATTTTCATGTCCAAGGAAGACGAAGAGAAGACCGCATTCATCACCCCATGTGGTACGTACTGCTTTTTGCGTATGCCTTTCGGGTTGAAAAGTGCTGGTTCTACATTTGCAAGAGCAGTCCAGATTGGTTTGGAGCCCCAGCTACATAGAAATATGGAAGCATATCTGGATGACATAGTGGTCAAAACCAAGGACAAGGCAACGCTCATATCGGACTTAGAAGAGACATTTGCAAATCTATGCAAGATCAACTTGAAGCTCAACCCTGAGAAATGTGTGTTTGTTGTTCCATCTGGCATGCTTCTCGGGTTCTTTGTGTCTCAGCGTGGAATTGAAGCAAATCCCGACAAGATCAAAGCAATTGAGCAAATCGAAGCGCCAAGACGTGTCAAGGATGTGCGTCATCTTGCCGGTTGCGTTGCTGCTCTGAGTAGGTTTATCTCCAAATCTACTGAGCGCGCCCTGCCATTTTTCAAAATTTTGAAGAAAGCAGGTCCAATGAAATGGACTCCGGAAGCGGAGGCAGCGCTGCAGGATTTGAAGAGCTACCTCTCCTCTCCGCCAGTGCTAGTCGTGCCAAAGCCACAAGAGCCGTTGCTGCTGTATCTAGCGGTAACAAATCAAGTGGTGAGTGCTGCGTTGGTGGCGGAGAGAGAAACTGATGAAGAAGCAGCGTCAGTGGCAGGACCGCCAAGTGACGAGCTGGGACCTTCCCCGGCAGGATCTGGTGCCGACAAGGTTGAATCTGCGCAGTCAAGTCAAGCAATACAGAAGAAGAAGATGGTGCAGCGCCCGGTCTACTTTGTCAGCTCCCTTTTGCAGGGGGCTAGGTCAAGGTATTCTGGTGTACAGAAGTTGCTCTTCGGCCTCCTCATGGCCTCGAGGAAACTGCGCCATTATTTCCAAGCACATGAGATCACCGTTGTCACTCGCTTTCCATTACAGCGGATTTTGTGGAACCCAGATGCTACCGGCAGGATTGTGGAGTGGGCTTTGGAGCTGTCGAGCTTTGGTCTCAAGTTTGAAAGTACTTCAACCATACAGAGCAGAGCTTTGGCGGAGTTCATTGCAGAATGGACCCCAACGCCAGATGAAGAAGTTCCAGAGTCAACTCTCCCCGGCAAGGAAACAAATCAAGAGTGGGTCGTGTATTTTGATGGAGCTTTCTCGCTGCAAGGCGCCGGTGCTGGCGTGCTACTTGTCGCACCCACCGGAGAACACCTCAAATACGTGGTTCAGATGCATTTTCCCCGGGAGAGGTCAACGAACAATACTGCCGAGTACGAAGGGCTGCTTGCCGGCCTCAGGGTCGCGGCAGACCTTGGAATCAAGAAACTCATTGTCAAGGGTGATTCTCAACTTGTTGTCAAGCAAGTCAATAAAGACTATCAGACCCCGTTGATGGAAGCTTATGTAGATGAAGTGAGGAAGTTGGAAGAGCATTTTGACGGCCTACAAATGGAGCACGTTCCTCGTGCAGAGAACAACATTGCTGATGGCCTGTCAAAATGCGCTGCTCTCATGTTACCTGTGGAACCAGGAACTTTTGTGCTTCGACTGACTCAACCATCCGTGACACCATCGATGGGACAAGAGAAAAGGAGGAAGTTGAGTTCCGGCAAGTACTTCCCGGTAGAGCTCCCAGAAGCCGCCGGCAAGGAAGTTACCAGGAACGACGCCAAGCTTGTCGGTGAACAACAGGCTCCAGCAGGGGCTCAGGCTCTTGCCGTGGAGACTAATGCTCCCGCCAAGCTTGTCGGGGGGCAATAGGCTCCGGCAGGGCCTCGAGCCTTTGCCATCGAGACAACGGCCCCCGCGGCAGAAGATATGCCTTTAGTCCTTGCTGTCGAGCCCCAGGCTCCAGTATGGGCACAGCACATCGTACATTTCCTTCAGACAGGAGAACTCCCTGAGGAGCAGGAAGAAGCAGAAAAAGTAGCCCGTCAGTCTAGTATGTACCAGTTCGTGGACAACGTGCTGTACAGAAAGAGGCCGAACGGTGTGAAATTGAAGTGCATTCCTCGGGAGGATGGACTGGAGCTGTTTGCGGAGATACATGGAGGCATATGTGGCTCCCACATAGGATCAAGAGCACTTGCCGGTAATGCATTCCGGCAAGGTTTTTTTGGCCCACTGCTCTCCAGGATGCAACTGCACTAGTAACCAAGTGTGAAGCGTGTCAGTTTCATTCAAAGAAATGACATCAACCGGCTCAAGCTCTTCAGACAATACCTCTCTCCTGGCCATTTTCGGTCTGAGGGCTCGACATCTTGGGCCCTTTTCCCCGTGCTACCGGGGGCTTTGAATACTTGTACGTAGAAATTGACAAGTTTACAAAGTGCTGGAAGTGGAAGCAGTGAGGAAGGTGACAGCACAATCAGCCGTCAAGTTCTTCAAGGGAATAGTTTGCCGTTTTGGAGTACCCAACAGGATCATCACCGACAACGGCACACAGTTCACGAGCCACACCTTTATGCAGTATGTCCAAGACCTTGGCGGCAAGATTTGTTTTGCTTCTGTTGCTCACCCGAGGACTAACGGCCAAGCGGAAAGGGCGAATGCTGAGGTGCTGCGTGGTCTCAAGACAAGAACTTTCGACAAGCTACGCAAATGCGGAAGGCGCTGGATTGATGAGTTGCCGGTGGTTCTTTGGTCAATCAGGACGACACCGAATCGAGCCACCGGCCGGACACCCTTCTCCCTAGTTTATGGGGCGGAAGCAGTTCTCCCCACGGAACTCACATACGGGTCACCTCGAGTGCTCGCCTATGATGCGCTTGAGCAAGAGTAGCTGCGGCAAGATGACGCGTTGCTCCTCGAGGAAGATTGTCTTCAGGCTGCTGTGCGAGCTACACGCTACCAACAAGTCTTGCGCCACTATCATAGCCGCAAGGTTCATGCCCGAAGTCTTGAGGAAGGCGACCTTGTTCTTCGGCGCGTTCAGTCGGCCAAGAATTCCAACAAGTTGACGCCGAAGTGGGAAGGCCCTTATCGGGTAGTACGAGTCACCAGGCCTAGCGCAGTCCGCCTGGAGACCGAAGACGTTATTCCGGTGAGCAACTCCAGGAATATCGAGCATCTTCTGAAGTTCTATCCACAAGGCGCGGTTGCCGGGTCTCCCGGCAACCCCTTTTGTACAAGTCTTGCCGCTGTAGCATGTAATCCTTCGTACAAAGCCAAGCGCAGATCCTGTGCGTAGTTGAATAAAGCTTAAGTGTTTTACGATTCTTGTTGATGCTCATGTTTACTTATGTGCAAGTTTATCTAAGATATTGTATTACACTCACTCCCGGCAAGTGCTAACAGACCGCCAAGGTTCCAGACCTATATTTTCTCTTCTTTCTTTTTTCTCAAAGGACAGAAGGTTACCTCGCGTGCAGCTTTGCCGGGGGGGGGGGGAATGGTGGTATGGATACCGAAGGAATGCGGCAACGAAAGGCGAAAAGCTAAGTTGCTAAGTCACAAAACTATAAACAATTCTCGTTTAATTATTCTCCATGAACAATTTCAGTTTTTTGTTTGGAAAACCTGCACGCGAAGGAACCTTGTTGTGATTGGTTGCGCCCTTACTCTGTTTCGAGTCCGCTCAACAGTTTAGGTGGCTGCACTGAAAGCACCAAGGTCTCTTGCCGGAAGCGGCCCCGCCAGCAGGCTGCTAAAGTACCGCACCTAGCGCTCGCGGCAAGGGTGTGCACGCTGGCAAGTTTCCAAACAAGCGTAGGGCGAATACATACAGAAGGATATTAAGCAAGGGGAATAACATAGCGTTCATCCAGAGCATAGCAAGTTATATTACAATGATAGCTGTCGTGATTCTAACATAAGGCAATATTATCTTTGACATGAAACGGTGGGGGCAAGGAGTAAAAGCAGCTAATCCCGGCGATCGCCTTCGACTCTCTTCACTTGGCTTACCCTATCGACGATGGGCGCGACAAGCTCTTCTGCCGCCTTGAGATCTGCATCCTTCGGCAGGCGGTCAAAGACGTTGGCGAGGTTGATGCCGGGATTCCTGTATACCACCTTGGTGAGTACCTTGCGAAGGACAACTTGGCAGAGCTTGCGGGACTCGCTGGCCAGATGAGCTGTTCGGTCAGAATGGAGCTGCTCCAGGGCTACAAGCACACGGTCGAAGAACATGGTCAGCTTGGCGCTCGGGGCCACCCTGTCATCAAGAGGTTGCCTGTGATCTTGTAGGCCCATGGTAGACAGTTGTGCGGCAAGCTTCTCCGCGACATCGGCAAGCTTCTCAGTCCAGATATGCACTCCCTGCACATAGTCGTTGTGGGTGGCAGCAGCGCTCTTGATGAGTTCCTCCTCGTCCCGGAGACTTTTGATCAGGGTCTTCTCTCGAGCCTTGGCGGTTCCCAGAGTCTCCTCCAGCGTGGACAGCTTCATCTTCAGATCTTCGATTGATTCATTGGCTGAAGAGAGCTGTTTGGTCTTGTCAGATACGGCAACTTGGACCTCCATCAGGCTGTGGAGAGCTTTGTCTCTCTCGGTCTTGAGTGCCGAGATCTGCTTGCCGTGTTCCTCAAGATCTGCTTCCAGCTTCTTCACCCTGTCGGCAAGCTCGTCCCTCGCGGCCTCTGCAGCCTTGGCGGTATCGACGGCCTCTTTTAGCTTGCCGGCGTGGTCTGTGGTCAGGGCCTCGAGTGTCTCTTTGTGCTTCAGCTCCAGAGCTTCGAGTTCTCCGTCATGAGCCTTAAGTTCAATGCGAAATTCGTTCAGGCGTGCTTCGTCTGCAGCAGCTTGCTGTTTGGCCTCCTCTTGTGCTTTTTCAACATTGGACTGCTTCAGGAGGAGATCATTCCATCTTTGGCTTAGCTGCTCTTGGCCTGACCTCAACTCCTGATAAGCTTCGGCAAACTAGCCTTGAGTCTCTTCAACGCGCTTCTGGAAATCCGCCTCCACCTTGTCGGCAACTGCTGCCCTGGAGTCTAGCTTCTCCTTTCGAGCGCGATGGAGTGCTTGGAGCTTCTTGTAGTTGTCGCTCATGGCCTGGAGAAGTTTCTCCTCTTCAGTTTTGCTGCCGCTGGCACTTGGCTCGCTAACGATCTCGAGCCCGATAGCAGCGATGGCGTCTTCATCAAAGACCTCCCCTTCAGTTGGCGCCCTAGTGCCAGCCGTGCCGGGGATGCTGACGAACATGTTGTCGCCGATATTGAGGTACTTGTTTGATGAAGGAGCTTCGGACGTTGGTGGCTGTTCTTCAATAGCCGCCTCCCTGGCAGCTGGGGGCTCTATGTCCTGCGTAGCGCCTGGCGCTCCTGCGGCAGGGATGCCGTCAGTACGGTCACTAGCCTCCTCGCCGGACCTCTTGGTAGATTCCTTGGCGGCCTCAGCAGCAGCATCTTTGGCGGCCTCGGCGGCAGCGTTCCTGGCGGTTTCCTTGGCAGCACTCTTGGCGGCCTCTTCAGCGGCAAGCCCGTCGGCCTCGGCGGCAGCATCCCTGGCGGTCTCCTCGATGACGGTGTCTACGTCCATTTGCTCTGTCGAGGGAATGTGTGATGGCCAAGGAAACAATTTAAGACGAGATTGAGCAGGAAGTTCAAGAAGACAAAAAAGAAATAAAACCGAAGAATAAGTACCTGCGTCAACGTTGGTTGCCGGCGTAGAACTGCCGGTACCCATGCTTGCTGGCTCTTCCTCGTCGCGATAGTGCACGCTAGAGGAAGTCCTTGCCGGCGATCCATCTCTGGGCGGTGTGGTTGACGGAGGCGACATATCAGGGGTGGCTTCTGATGGTCCTCCTTGTCGCTGTTCTCCTCCTGCACGCCTGGTGATGTCAGCAGCAAAGATGCACGCCTCGGCACTTGCTAGCGGGAAGCGAGTAATGGACTCATGCTGGGGGCTGCGCCGGGGGCTGAGACAAGGACTGCGTCGCGGGCTGGTCTCCAGGCTGATGGTGGTCGTCTCTGGCGCACCTGAGGTGCTTGCCGGCGGCTCCTGGCTCGTCGAGATCTTCGCCCTCTTCGCTATCCTCTGCGCCAAATTTCTACATCCCTGTGGAGACAGGCCAAAGCAAAGCAAATGGGTTAAGTAGAACCAAAAATTCAAAAGACAAAGGACGCGGCAAGATACTTACTCTTCTTCTTCTCCCAACCTAAGGGCAGAGAGGTCGAAGGCGACTTCCACCATGGTAGCCGTGGGAGGAGGTGGAGGGGTGCTCCTGGGTCGCTTGGCCGCGGCAGGCACAGGTTGCTGAGGAGCTCCTTGCCGCTGCGTGGCCTTGCCGGCCGCCCCCTTGCCGGGGGCTGTACTACTCGAGGAAGCTTGGCGGACCGCGGCCCCAGAGGCGGCACTTCGAAGGGCGCGCCTACTCCTTGGTTTAAGGGTCGGGGCCTCCTCGTGCAGTAACTCCTCGGCGGCATCTTCAGCAGAAGGGCCCTCGGTTGACGTGCCGCCTTGCTCCTCTGCCGTCCCATCTTGCCCGACGAGATCCTCATCCGGCAGCGTTTCCCCCCCGCTGGTTCTCCCTTCCACGAAGCCACCGCTGCCAGCCTCCGCGGCAAGATTGGCTTCCTCCACCCTGCTGGCAATGTATGCCACTTCCTGCTCAGTGGTGTCACGGACGAGGCCTTCTTCCTCGCGGATAGCCCTCTCCGTCAAGTTATCGAAGAATTGCTGCACTTGCTCTTTAGGTGGCTCAATCCAAGAACTGTCAAGGCTGTGGGCGTCAAACGCCGGCATCAAAGCAATGATTGGGCCTAGAGAAGAGTTGTTGCACAAAGGGACTATGCTTGCCGGCAGCTTGCATACCACGTCGCCCCTGAACAATTTCTGGCAGAGAGCTGCGTGCTGCATAAGTGTCAGATTGCCGTTCAGCCCAGGGCGCAGCCTCATGATGTCTGCCGCATTCTTGAACTGCCAAGCTGGCCTCCCCTTGTTCTGCAGAGGGGCTATGCGCCGGCGAAGGAAGTCGGCGCCTATCATCTCCACTGAGAGCCCGGTGGTTCTCAGGCGATGGATTCTGGTGATAGCGACGGTGAGCTTCTTGTCGTCGGGATCAAGGGCGCTCCAGTCGTTGTTGCGCACTATCTTCGTTTCCCGCGGCAGGCAGAAAGGTTGGACTTTTGGTTCCTCTGTCTCCCGAACCCAGCACCATCTGGCCCGCCATTCATCCCATTTCTTGCGGAAAGCTCCGTCTGGATAGACCTCCTTGGTTCCTGGCTGTGGGATCCAAGTGACGGAACCAGAAAGGGCCTCGCCTTTCTCAATGCGGGGAATGAAGTAATGGCGGAAAAGGGCGGTGCTGGGAACTACTCCGGCAAAGTTTCGCTAAAGTGAGCGAAAACGGACATGCATGTCACGGCATTCGGTGTGAAATCCAAGAGTTGGAAGCCGTAGGTGAGCATGATGTCGTTGAAGAAATCAAAGAAAGGGGGGCAGAGTCCGCAGTAGAAATAATCGGCAAAGAAATGGTATTTGTTCGGGCTGCCACTGGAAGAACCTGGGCTCACGGCGGTGGCCGGATGCGCTGTCGTTTCCGTCGCCCACATAAACTGATACCGCTCCCTCAGTGCGGCCGCATCAAGCGCCGGCGGAAAGACAACGTGCTCCTTCTGCATCTTCGCCATCTTGCTCTCCGAAACGGCGGCATCCACCTCCTTGCCCCTGCCTGCTTTGGGCGGCATGGCGGCTATGGGGGGCGGAGGTTGAAGGCGAAGGAGGCGTGGAGACGGCTGATGAGGGGGGAAAGCCCTGTTTTGACTCGAGGAAGAAGACGGCAGCGGTTCCAGATTGGGAGGAACAAGTGGTAAATGAGCAGCGCCTCTGCAGATTCCTTCTTATGGGGAGGACGCGAGGCTGCCTCTTTACTAAAATAATATTGAAACGCTTCGCGAAAGCGCCGTTGTAACGGCTGCACTGCGCACATCCCCCACGACCCGCATTCAATGGGCGTCGTGGAAGGCGCAGTAAAAGGAATGATTACGGTGGATAACTCCTGCCACGCGTGCCCGTGCACTGTTTGGGGCTGGCCCAACAACGCCTCGCATCCGTGTATGGCCCAGGCCCGGGGGCTCCTGTCGGTGCACTAAGGATTGGGTCCTTTAGTTCCCCATACTTGTGCACGGGCAGTTGTAGCCACGCCTGCGGCAAGGCTTGCCGGGAGACAACCAAATGCAAGTTCATAAAGTCAAGAAGGCATCCAAGACAAGGCAATAATCAGAAGATAGAAGACTGGAGGCTGGAGCCCCGGCAAGATCTTGCCGGGATGGCTTGCAATCCCGGCAAGGCTCGCACCCGGCAAGCCTTCGCTGCCCTGTCACCGCTCCAGTACGGTCACCAGCTTGTCTTTTAGCTGTTGTCCTCCTGGTAACGTGTCAGGTGCTAGCGGTGGATGGGATTAAGCGGTGCGATGGGACGGCCCCTTTTTCCAGCCCCAAGACGCTAAGGGACACCTCAACGGAGCATTTAATGTTCTTGTCCTAAACCGTCAGTGTTAGGTATGATAGCACTGTAGCTACTTTTACACCTCATGTATGCACTGTGCGCCACTGTTGGTGACCCCTTCGAACGTATAAAAGGAGGCCCAAGGCGTAGCTACAGGGGGGCGGATCTTCTAGAGCTCATTCTGCATGTGTAGCTGCTGAGTACTGTAGCGCTCCCAGGACTTGAGCTAGAACACCCTTAATACAATCAAGCAGGAGTAGGGTTTTACGCATCTTTGCGGCCCGAACCTGGGTAAAATTCCCGCGCGTTGATCATCAGATCTGCTCTTTGTGCAACCCTTCTCCCTGCCGAATCGTAAAGGGATCCTCCCGGTCCCATAGGTGTCGTTTCTCTGACAAAATAATATTACACTAGAGTTGAACTAGCTTTGTAACCTAGTGCAAATAATATTACACTAGAGTTGAACTAGCTTTATAACCTAGCTCTTTGTTCTAGTTTAAATAATTTTACAGAAGAGTTGAACTAGCTCTATAACCTAGTGCAAATAATTTTAAACTACAGTTGAACTAGCTCTACAACCTAGTACAAATAATTTGACACTAGAGTTGAACTGGCTCTATAACCTCGTGCAAATAATTTTACACTAGAGTTGAACTAGCTCTATAACCTAGTGCAAATAATTTTACACTAGAGTTGAACTGGCTCTATAACCTAGTGCAAATAATTTTACACTAGAGTTGAACTAGCTCCATAACCTAGTACAAATAATTTTACACTAGATTTGAACTAGGTCTTTGCTCTGGTTCAAATAATTTTACCTTAGAGTTGAACTAGCTCTATAACCTAGTGCAAATAATTTTACACTCAAGTTGAACATAACCTAGTACAAATAATTTTACACTAGAGTTGAACTGGCTCAACAACCTAGTAAAAATAATTTTACACTAGAGTTGAACTAGCTCTATAACCTACTGCAAATAATTTTACACTAGAGTTTAACTGGCTCTATATCCTAGTGCAAATAATTTTACACTAGAGTTGAACTAGCTCTTTACTCTAGTCAAAATAATTTTACACTAGAGTTGAACAATCTCTACAACCTAGTGCAAATAATTTTACACTAGAGTTCAAATGGCTCTATAACCTCGGGCCAATATTTTTACACTAGAGTTAAACTAGCTCTATAACCTAGTACAAATAATTTTACACTATATTTGAACAAGCTCTTTGCTCTAGTTAAAATAATTTTACACTAGAGTTGAACTAGCTCTATAACCAAGTGCAAATAATTTTACACTAGAGTTGAACTAGCTCAATAACCTAGTACAAATAATTTTACACTAGAGTTGAAATAGCTCTATATCCTAGTGCAAATAATTTTACACTAGAGTTCAACTAGCTCTATAACCTAGTACAAATAATATTTCACTAGAGTTGAACTAGATCTTTCCTCTAGTTCAAATAATTTTAAACTAGAGTTGAACTAGCTCTATAACCTAGTACAAATAATTTTGCACTAGACTTTAACTAGCTACATAACCTAGTACAAATAATTTTACACTACATCTGAACTAGCTCTTTGCTCTAGTGGAAATAATTTTTCACTGGATTTGAACTAGCTCAATAACCTAGTACAAATAATTTTGTACTAGAGATAAACTAGCTCTATAACCTAGTACAAATAATTTTACACTAGAGTTGAACTAGCTCTATATACTAGTGCCAATAATTTTACACTAGAATTGAACTGGCTCTATAACCTAGTGCAAATAAATTTACACTAGACTTGAACTAGCTCCATAACCTAGTGCAAATGATATTACACTAGATTTGAACTAGCACTTTGCTCTATTTCAAATGAATTTACACTAGAGATGAACAAGATATAACCTAGTACAAATAAATTTACACTAGAGTTGAACTAGATCTATATCCTAGTGCAAATAATTTTATATTAGAGTTGAACTAGCTCTATAACCTAGTATAAATAATTTTACACTAGAGTTGAACTAGCTCCATAACCTAGTACCAATAATTTTACATTAGATTTGAACTAACTCTTTGCTCTAGTTCAAATAATTTTACACTAGAGTTGAACTAGCTCTATAACCTAGTGCAAATAATTTTACACTAGAGTTGAACTTGCTCTATAACCTAGTACAGTTAATTTTACGCTAGAGTTTAACTGGCTCTATAACCTCGTGCAAAATAATTTTACACTATAATTGAACTAGCTCTATAACCTAGAACAAATAATTTTACACTAGATTTGGACTAGCTCTTTTCTCTAGTTCAAATAATTTTACGCTAGAGTTGAACTAGCTCTATAACCTAGTGCAAATAATTTTACACTAGAGTTGAACTAGCTGTATAACCTAATACAAACAATTTTACACTAGACTTGAACTAACTCTATATCCTAGTGCAAGTAATTTTACACTAGAGTTGAACTAGCTCTATATCCTAGTGCAAATAATTTTACACTAGAGTTGAACTAGCTTTATAACCAAGTACAAATAATTTTACACTAGAGTTGAACTACCTCCATAACCTAGTACAAATAATTTTACACTATATTTGAACAAGCTCTTTGCTCTAGTTAAAATAATTTTACACTAGAGTTGAACTAGCTCTATAACCAAGTGCAAATAATTTTACACTAGAGTTGAACTAGCTCAATAACCTAGTACAAATAATTTTACACTAGAGTTGAAATAGCTCTATATCCTAGTGCAAATAATTTTACACTAGAGTTGAACTAGCTCTATAACCTAGTACAAATAATATTTCACTAGAGTTGAACTAGCTCTTTCCTCTAGTTCAAATAGTTTTACACTAGAGTTGAACTAGCTCTATAACCTAGTACAAATAATTTTGCACTAGACTTTAACTAGCTACATAACCTAGTACAAATAATTTTACACTACATCTGAACTAGCTCTTTGCTCTTGTTGAAATAATTTTACACTGGATTTGAACTAGCTCAATAACCTAGTTCAAATAATTTTACACTAGAGTTGAATTAGCTCTATAACCTAGTGCAAATAATTTTACACTAGAGTTGAACTTGCTCTATAACCTAGTACAATTAATTTTACGCTAGAGTTTAACTGGCTCTATAACCTCGTGCAAAATAATTTTACACTAGAATTGAACTAGCTCTATAACCTAGTACAAATAATTTTACACTAGATTTGGACTAGCTCTTTTCTCTAGTTCAAATAATTTTACGCTAGAGTTGAACTAGCTCTATAACCTAGTGCAAATAATTTTACACTAGAGTTGAACTAGCTGTATAACCTAATACAAACAATTTTACACTAGACTTGAACTAACTATATATCCTAGTGCAAGTAATTTTACACTAGAGTTGAACTAACTCTATATCCTAGTGCAAATAATTTTACACTAGAGTTGAACTAGCTTTATAACCTAGTACAAATAATTTTACACTAGAGTTGAACTAGCTCCATAACCTAGTACAAATAATTTTACACTAGATTTGAACTAGGTCTTTGCTCTAGTTCAAATAATTTTATACTAGAGTTGAACTAGCTCTATAACCCAGTGCAAATAATTTTACGCCAAATTCGAACTAGCTCTATAACCTAGTACAAATAATTTTACACTAGATTTGAAATAGCTCCACAATCTAGTACAAATAATTTTACACTTGAGTTGAACTAGCTCTATAACCTAGTGCTAATAATTTTACACTAGAGTTTAACTGGCTCTATAACCTAGTGCAAATAATTTTACACTAGAGTTGAACTAGCTCTTTGCTCTAGTTCAAATAATTTTACACTAGAGTTGAACTATCTCTATAACCTAGTGCAAATAATTTTACACTAGAGTTCAAATGGCTCTATAACCTAGTGCAAATAATTTTGCGCTAGATTCGAACTAGCTCTATAACCTAGTACAAATAATTTTACACTAGATTTGAGCTAGCTCCATAATCTAGTACAAATATTTTTACACTTGAGTTGAACTAGCTCTATAACCTAGTGCAAATAATTTTACACTAGAGTTTAACTGGCTCTATAACCTAGTTCAAATAATTTTACACTAGAGTTGAAATATCTCTATAACCTAGTGCAAATAATTTTCACTAGAGTTCAAATGGCTCTATAACCTCGGGCCAATAATTTTACACTAGAGTTAAACTAGCTCTATAACCTAGTATAAATAATTTTACACTAGAGTTGAACTAGCTCAATAACCTAGTACAAATAATTTTACACTAGAGTAGAACTAGCTCTATATCCTAGTGCAAATAATTTTACACTAGAGTTGAACTAGCTCTATAACCTAGTACAAATAATATTTCACTAGAATTGAACTAGCTCTTTCCTCTAGTTCAACTAATTTTACACTAGAGTTGAACTAGCTGTATAACCTAGTACAAATAATTTTGCACTAGACTTTAACTAGCTACATAACCTAGTACAAATAATTTTACACTACATCTGAACTAGCTCTTTGCTCTAGTTGAAATAATTTTACACTGGATTTGAACTAGCTCTATAACCTAGTACAAATAATTTTACACTAGAGATAAACTAGCTCTATATCCAGGTGCAAATAATTCTATACTAGAATTGAACTAGCTCTATAACCTAGTGCAAATAATTTTACACTAGACTTGAACTAGCTCCATAACCTACTGCAAATGATTTTACACTAGATTTGAACTAGCTCTTTGCTCTATTTCAAATGATTTTACACTAGAGATGAACAAGATATATAACCTAGTACAAATAAATTTACACTAGAGTTGAAATAGATCTATATCCTAGTGCAAATAATTTTATATTAGAATTGAAATAGCTCTATAACCTAGTATAAATAATTTTACACTAGAGTTGAAATAGCTCCATAACCTAGTACCAATAATTTTACACTAGATTTGAACTAACTCTTTGCTCTAGTTCAAATAATTTTACAGTAGAGTTGAACTAGCTCTATAACCTAGTGCAAATAATTTTACAGTAGAGTTGAACTTGCTCTATAACCTAGTACAATTAATTTTATGCTAGAGTTTAACTGGCTCTATAACCTCGTGCAAATAATTTTACACTAGAGTTGAACTAGCTCTATAACCTACTACAAATAATTTTACACTAGATTTGGACTAGCTCTTTTCTCTAGTTCAAATAATTTTATGCTAGAGTTGAACTAGCTCTATAACCTAGTGCAAATAATTTTACACTAGAGTTGAACTAGCTGTATAACCTAGTACAAACAATTTTACACTAGACTTGAACTAACTCTATATCTTAGTGCAAGTAATTTTACACTAGAGTTGAACTAGCTCTATATCCTAGTGCAAATAATTTTACACTAGAGTTGAACTAGCTTTATAACCTAGTACAAATAATTTTACACTAGAGTTGAACTAGCTTCATAACCTAGTACAAATAATTTTACACTAGATTTGAACTAGGTCTTTGCTCTAGTTCAAATAAATTTATACTAGAGTTGAACTAGCTCTATAACCCAGTGCAAATAATTTTACGCTAGATTCGAACTAGCTCTATAACTTAGTACAAATAATTTTACACTAGATTTGAACTAGCTCCATAATCTAGTACAAATAATTTTACACTTGAGTTGAACTAGCTCTATAACCTAGTGCTAATAATTTTACACTAGAGTTTAACTGGCTCTATAACCTAGTGCAAATAATTTTACACTAGAGTTGAACTAGCTCTTTTCTCTAGTTCAAATAATTTTACACTAGAGTTGAACTATCTCTATAACCTAGTGCAAATAATTTTACACTAGAGTTCAAATGGCTCTATAACCTCGGGCCATTAATTTTACACTGGAGTTGAACTGGCTCTATAACCTAGTGCAAATAATTTTACACTAGAGTTGAACTAACTCAATAACCTAGTACAAATAATTTTACACTAGAGTTGAACTAGCTCTATATCCTAGTGCAAATAATTTTACACTAGAGTTGAACTAGCTCTATAACCTAGTACAAATAATATTTCACTAGAGTTGAACTAGCTCTTTCCTCTAGTTCAAATAATTTTACACTAGAGTTGAACTAGCTCTATAACCTACAACAACAACAACAACAAACAAAGCCTTTAGTCCCAAAATAGTTGGGGTAGGCTAGAGGTGAAACCCATAAGATCTTGCGACTAACTCATGGTTCTGGCACATGGATAGCAACCTTCCACGCACCCCTGTCCATGGCTAGCTCTATAACCTAGTACAAATAATTTTTCACTAGACTTTAACTAGCTACATAACCTAGTACAAATAATTTTACACTACATCTCAACTAGCTCTTTGCTCTAGTTGAAATAATTTTACACTGGATTTGAACTAGCTCTATAACCTAGTACAAATAATTTTACACTAGAGATAAACTAGCTCTATAACCTAGTACAAATAATTGTACACTAGAGTTGAACTAGCTCTATATCCTAGTGCAAATAATTCTATACTAGAATTGAACTAGCTCTATAACCTAGTGCAAATAATTTTACACTAGACTTGAACTAGCTCCATAACCTACTGCAAATTATTTTACACTAAATTTGAACTAGCTCTTTGCTCTATTTCAAATGATTTTACACTAGAGATGAACAAGATATATAACCTAGTACAAATAAATTTACACTAGAGTTGAACTAGATCTATATCCTAGTGCAAATAATTTTATATTAGAGTTGAACTAGCTCTATAACCTAGTATAAATAATTTTACACTAGAGTTGAAATAGCTCCATAACCTAGTACCAATAATTTTACACTAGATTTGAACTAACTCTTTGCTCTACTTCAAATAATTTTACAGTAGAGTTGAACTAGCTCTATAACCTAGTGCAAATAATTTTACAGTAGAGTTGAACTTGCTCTATAACCTAGTACAATTAATTTTATGCTAGAGTTTAACTGGCTCTATAACCTCGTGCAAATAATTTTACACTAGAGTTGAACTAGCTCTATAACCTACTACAAGTAATTTTACACTAGATTTGGACTAGCTCTTTTCTCTAGTTCAAATAATTTTATGCTAGAGTTGAACTAGCTCTATAACCTAGTGCAAATAATTTTACACTAGAGTTGAACTAGCTGTATAACCTAGTACAAACAATTTTACACTAGACTTGAACTAACTCTATATCTTAGTGCAAGTAATTTTACACTAGAGTTGAACTAGCTCTATATCCTAGTGCAAATAATTTTACACTAGAGTTGAACTAGCTTTATAACCTAGTACAAATAATTTTACACTAGAGTTGAACTAGCTTCATAACCTAGTACAAATAATTTTACACTAGATTTGAACTTGGTCTTTGCTCTAGTTCAAATAAATTTATACTAGAGTTGAACTAGCTCTATAACCCAGTGCAAATAATTTTACGCTAGATTCGAACTAGCTCTATAACTTAGTACAAATAATTTTACACTAGATTTGAACTAGCTCCATAATCTAGTACAAATAATTTTACACTTGAGTTGAACTAGCTCTATAACCTAGTGCTAATAATTTTACACTAGAGTTTAACTGGCTCTATAACCAAGTGCAAATAATTTTACACTAGAGTTGAACTAGCTCTTTTCTCTAGTTCAAATAATTTTACACTAGAGTTGAACTATCTCTATAACCTAGTGCAAATAATTTTACACTAGAGTTCAAATGGCTCTATAACCTCGGGCCAATAATTTTACACTGGAGTTGAACTAGCTCTATAACCTAGTGCAAATAATTTTACACTAGAGTTGAACTAACTCAATAACCTAGTACAAATAATTTTACACTAGAGTTGAACTAGCTCTATATCCTAGTGCAAATAATTTTACACTAGAGTTGAACTAGCTCTATAACCTAGTACAAATAATATTTCACTAGAGTTGAACTAGCTCTTTCCTCTAGTTCAAATAATTTTACACTAGAGTTGAACTAGCTCTATAACCTACAACAACAACAACAACAAACAAAGCCTTTAGTCCCAAAATAGTTGGGGTAGGCTAGAGGTGAAACCCATAAGATCTTGCGACTAACTCATGGTTCTGGCACATGGATAGCAACCTTCCACGCACCCCTGTCCATGGCTAGCTCTATAACCTAGTACAAATAATTTTTCACTAGACTTTAACTAGCTACATAACCTAGTACAAATAATTTTACACTACATCTCAACTAGCTCTTTGCTCTAGTTGAAATAATTTTACACTGGATTTGAACTAGCTCTATAACCTAGTACAAATAATTTTACACTAGAGATAAACTAGCTCTATAACCTAGTACAAATAATTGTACACTAGAGTTGAACTAGCTCTATATCCTAGTGCAAATAATTGTACACTAGAATTGAACTAGCTCTATAACCTAGTGCAAATAATTTTACACTAGACTTGAACTAGCTCCATAACCTACTGCAAATTATTTTACACTAAATTTGAACTAGCTCTTTGCTCTATTTCAAATGATTTTACACTAGAGATGAACAAGATATATAACCTAGTACAAATAAATTTACACTAGAGTTGAACTAGATCTATATCCTAGTGCAAATAATTTTATATTAGAGTTGAACTAGCTCTATAACCTAGTATAAATAATTTTACACTAGAGTTGAACTAGCTCCATAACCTAGTACCAATAATTTTACACTAGATTTGAACTAACTCTTTGCTCTAGTTTAAATAATTTTACACTAGAGTTGAACTAGCTCTATAACCTAGTGCAAATAATTTTACAATAGAGTAGAACTAGCTCTATAACCTAGTACAATTAATTTTAAGCTAGAGTTTAACTGGCTCTATAACCTCGTGCAAATAATTTTACACTAGAGTTGAACTAGCTCTATAACCTAGTACAAATAATTTTACAGTAGATTTGGACTAGCTCTTTGCTCTAGTTCAAATAATTTTACGCTAGAGATGAACTAGCTCAATAACCTAGTGCAAATAATTTTACACTAGAGTTGAACTAGCTGTATAACCTAGTGCAAATAATTTTGCGCTAGATTCGAACTAGCTCTATAACCTAGTACAAATAATTTTACACTAGATTTGAACTAGCTCCATAATCTAGTACAAATATTTTTACACTTGAGTTGAACTAGCTCTATAACCTAGTGCAAATAATTTTACACTAGAGTTTAACTGGCTCTATAACCTAGTTCAAATAATTTTACACTAGAGTTGAAATATCTCTATAACCTAGTGCAAATAATTTTACACTAGAGTTCAAATGGCTCTATAACCTCGGGCCAATAATTTTACACTAGAGTTGAACTAGCTCTATAACCTAGTATAAATAATTTTACACTAGAGTTGAACTAGCTCAATAACCTAGTACAAATAATTTTACACTAGAGTAGAACTAGCTCTATATCCTAGTGCAAATAATTTTACACTAGAGTTGAACTAGCTCTATAACCTAGTACAAATAATATTTCACTAGAGTTGAACTAGCTCTTTCCTCTAGTTCAACTAGTTTTACACTAGAGTTGAACTAGCTGTATAACCTAGTACGAATAATTTTGCACTAGACTTTAACTAGCTACATAACCTAGTACAAATAATTTTACACTACATCTGAACTAGCTCTTTGCTCTAGTTGAAATAATTTTACACTGGATTTGAACTAGCTCTATAACCTAGTACAAATAATTTTACACTAGAGATAAACTAGCTCTATATCCAGGTGCAAATAATTCTATACTAGAATTGAACTAGCTCTATAACCTAGTGCAAATAATTTTACACTAGACTTGAACTAGCTCCATAACCTACTGCAAATGATTTTACACTAGAGATGAACAAGATATATAACCTAGTACAAATAAATTTACACTAGAGTTGAAATAGATCTATATCCTAGTGCAAATAATTTTATATTAGAATTGAAATAGCTCTATAACCTAGTATAAATAATTTTACACTAGAGTTGAAATAGCTCCATAACCTAGTACCAATAATTTTACACTAGATTTGAACTAACTCTTTGCTCTAGTTCAAATAATTTTACAGTAGAGTTGAACTAGCTCTATAACCTAGTGCAAATAATTTTACAGTAGAGTTGAACTTGCTCTATAACCCAGTACAATTAATTTTATGCTAGAGTTTAACTGGCTCTATAACCTCATGCAAATAATTTTACACTAGAGTTGAACTAGCTCTATAACCTACTACAAATAATTTTACACTAGATTTGGACTAGCTCTTTTCTCTAGTTCAAATAATTTTATGCTAGAGTTGAAATAGCTCTATAACCTAGTGCAAATAATTTTACACTAGAGTTGAACTAGCTGTATAACCTAGTACAAACAATTTTACACTAGACTTGAACTAACTCTATATCTTAGTGCAAGTAATTTTACACTAGAGTTGAACTAGCTCTATATCCTAGTGCAAATAATTTTACACTAGAGTTGAACTAGCTTTATAACCTAGTACAAATAATTTTACACTAGAGTTGAACTAGCTTCATAACCTAGTACAAATAATTTTACACTAGATTTGAACTAGGTCTTTGCTCTAGTTCAAATAAATTTATACTAGAGTTGAACTAGCTCTATAACCCAGTGCAAATAATTTTACGCTAGATTCGAACTAGCTCTATAACTTAGTACAAATAATTTTACACTAGATTTGAACTAGCTCCATAATCTAGTACAAATAATTTTACACTTGAGTTGAACTAGCTCTATAACCTAGTGCTAATAATTTTACACTAGAGTTTAACTGGCTCTATAACCAAGTGCAAATAATTTTACACTAGAGTTGAACTAGCTCTTTTCTCTAGTTCAAATAATTTTACACTAGAGTTGAACTATCTCTATAACCTAGTGCAAATAATTTTACACTAGAGTTCAAATGGCTCTATAACCTCGGGCCAATAATTTTACACTGGAGTTGAACTAGCTCTATAACCTAGTGCAAATAATTTTACACTAGAGTTGAACTAACTCAATAACCTAGTACAAATAATTTTACACTAGAGTTGAACTAGCTCTATATCCTAGTGCAAATAATTTTACACTAGAGTTGAACTAGCTCTATAACCTAGTACAAATCATATTTCACTAGAGTTGAACTAGCTCTTTCCTCTAGTTCAAATAATTTTACACTAGAGTTGAACTAGCTCTATAACCTACAACAACAACAACAACAACAAACAAAGCCTTTAGTCCCAAAAAAGTTGGGGTAGGCTAGAGGTGAAACCCATAAGATCTTGCGACTAACTCATGGTTCTGGCACATGGATAACAAGCTTCCACGCACCCCTGTCCATGGCTAGCTCTATAACCTAGTACAAATAATTTTTCACTAGACTTTAACTAGCTACATAACCTAGTACAAATAATTTTACACTACATCTCAACTAGCTCTTTGCTCTAGTTGAAATAATTTTACACTGGATTTGAACTAGCTCTATAACCTAGTACAAATAATTTTACACTAGAGATAAACTAGCTCTATAACCTAGTACAAATAATTGTACACTAGAGTTGAACTAGCTCTATATCCTAGTGCAAATAATTCTATACTAGAATTGAACTAGCTCTATAACCTAGTGCAAATAATTTTACACTAGACTTGAACTAGCTCCATAACCTACTGCAAATAATTTTACACTAAATTTGAACTAGCTCTTTGCTCTATTTCAAATGATTTTACATTAGAGATGAACAAGATATATAACCTAGTACAAATAAATTTACACTAGAGTTGAACTAGATCTATATCCTAGTGCAAATAATTTTATATTAGAGTTGAACTAGCTCTATAACCTAGTATAAATAATTTTACACTAGAGTTGAACTAGCTCCATAACCTAGTACCAATAATTTTACACTAGATTTGAACTAACTCTTTGCTCTAGTTTAAATAATTTTACACTAGAGTTGAACTAGCTCTATAACCTAGTGCAAATAATTTTACAATAGAGTAGAACTAGCTCTATAACCTAGTACAATTAATTTTACGCTAGAGTTTAACTGGCTCTATAACCTCGTGCAAATAATTTTACACTAGAGTTGAACTAGCTCTATAACCTAGTACAAATAATTTTACAGTAGATTTGGACTAGCTCTTTGCTCTAGTTCAAATAATTTTACGCTAGAGATGAACTAGCTCAATAACCTAGTGCAAATAATTTTACACTAGAGTTGAACTAGCTGTATAACCTAGTGCAAACAATTTTACACTAGACTTGAACTAACTCTATATCCTAGTGCAAGTAATTTTACACTAGAGTTGAACAAGCTCTATATCCTAGTGCAAATAATTTTACACTAGAGTTGAACTGGCTCCATAACCTAGTACAAATAATTTTACACTAGAGTTGAACTAGCTCCATTACCTAGTACAAATAATTTTACACTAGATTTGAACTAGGTCTTTGCTCTAGTTCAAATAATTTTATACTAGAGTTGAACTAGCTCTATATCCCAGTGCAAATAATTTTACGCTAGATTCGAACTAGCTCTATAACCTAGTACAAATAATTTTACACTAGATTTGAACTAGCTTTTTGCTCTGGTTCAAATAATTTTACACTAGATTGAACTAACTCTATAACCTAGTGCAAATAATTTTACACTAGAGTTAAACTAGATCTATAACCTAGTACAAATAATTTTGCACTAGAGTTGAACTGGCTCTACAACCTAGTATAAATAATTTGTCACTAGAGTTGAACTAGCTCTATAACCTAGTGCAAATAATTTTACACTAGAGTTGAACTGGCTCTATAACCTAGTGCAAATAATTTTACACTAGAGTTGAACTAGCTCTATAACCTAGTACAAATAATTTTACACTAGATTTGAACTAGCTCTTTGTTCTAGTTTAAATAATTTTACACAAGAGTTGAACTAGCTCTATACCTAGTGAAAATAATTTTACACTAGAGTTGAACTAGCTCTATAACCTAGTACAAATAATTTGACGCTAGAGTTGAACTGGCTCTATAACCTCGTGCAAATAATTTTACACTAGAGTTGAACTAGCTCTATAACCTAGTGCAAATAATTTTACAACCTAGTACAAATAATTTTACACTAGAGTTGAACTAGCTCCATAACCTAGTACAAATAAATTTACACTAGATTTGAACTAGTTCTTTGCTCTAGTTCAAATAATTTTATACTAGAGTTGAACTAGCTCTATAACCCAGTGCAAATAATTTTACACTAGATTCGACCTAGCTCTATAACCTAGTACAAATAATTTTACACTATATTTGAACTAGCTCCATAATCTAGTACAAATAATTTTACACTAGATTTGACCTAGCTTTTCGCTCTTGTTCAAATAATTTGACACTAGAGTTGAACTAGCTCTATAACCTATTGCAAATAATTTTACACTAGAGTTGAACTTGCTCTATAACCTAGTACAATTAATTTTACGCTAGAGTTTAACTGGCTCTATAACCTCGTGCAAATAATTTTACACTAGAGTTGAACTAGCTCTATAACCTAGTACAAATAATTTTACACTAGAGTTGAACTAGCTCTATAACCTAGTACAAACAATTTTTCACTAGACTTGAACTAACTCTATATCCTAGTGCAAGTAATTTTACACTAGAGTTGAACTAGGTCTTTGCTCTAGTTCAAATAATTTTATACTAGAGTTGAACTAGCTCTATAACCCAGTGCAAATAATTTTACGCTAGATTCGAACTAGCTCTATAACCTAATACAAATAATTTTACACTAGAGTTGAACTAGCTGTATAACCTAATACAAATAATTTTACACTAGAGTTGAACTGGCTCTGCAACCTAGTACAAATAATTTTATGCTAGAGTTTTACTGGCTCTATAACCTCGTGCAAATAATCTTACACTACAGTTGAACTAGCTCTATAACCTAGTACAAAAATTTTACACTAGATTTGGACTAGCTCTTTGCTCTAGTTCAAATAATTTTACACTAGAGTTGAACTAGCTCTATAACCTAATGCAAATATATTTACACTAGAGTTGAACTAGCTCTATAACCTAGTACAAACAATTTTACACTAGACTTGAACTAACTCTATATCCTAGTGCAAGTAATTTTAAACTAGAGTTGAACTAGCTCTATATCCTAGTGCAAATAATTTTACACTAGAGTTGAACTAGGTTTATAACGTAGTACAAATAATTTTACACTAGAGTTGAACTAGCTCCATAACCTAGTACAAATAATTTTTCACTAGATTTGAACTAGGTCGTTGCTCTAGTTCAAATAATTTTATACTAGAGTTGAACTAGCTCTATAACCCAGTGCAAATAATTTTACGCTAGATTCGAACTAGCTCTATAACCTAATACAAATAATTTTACACTAGATTTGAACTAGCTTTTTGCTCTAGTTCAAATAATTTTACACTAGAGTCGAAATAGCTCTATAACCTAGTGCAAATAATTTTACACTAGAGTTGAACTAGCTCTATAACCTAGTGCAAATAATTTTACACTAGAGTTGAACTAGCTCTATAACCTAGTACAAACAATTTTACACTTGACTTGAACTAACTCTATATCCTAGTGCAAGTAATTTTACACTAGAGTTGAGCTAGCTCTATAACCTAGTGCAAATAATTTTACACTAGAGTTGAACTGGCTCTATAACCTAGTGCAAATAATTTTACACTAGAGTTGAACTAGCTCTATAACCTAGTGCAAATAATTTTACACTAGAGTTGAACTACCTCTATAACCTAGTACAAAGAAATTTACACTAGAGTTGAACTAGCTGTATATCCTAGTGCAAATAATTTTACACTAGAGTTGAACTAGCTGTATATCCTAGTGCAAATAATTTTACACTTGATTTAAACTAGCTCTATAACCTAGTACAAATAATTTTACACTAGATTTGAACTAGCTCTTTGCTCTAGTTCAAATAATTTTATACTAGAGTTGAACTAGCTCTATAACCTAGTACAAATAATTTTACACTAGATTTGAACTAGCTCTTTGTTCTAGTTTAAATAATTTTACAGAAGAGTTAAACTAGCTCTATAACCTAGTGCAAATAATTTTAAACTAGAGTTGAACTAGCTCTACAACCTAGTACAAATAATTTGACACTAGAGTTGAACTGGCTCTATAACCTCGTGCAAATAATTTTACACCAGAGTTGAACTAGCTCTATAACCTAGTGCAAATAATTTTACACTAGAGTTGAACTGGCTCTATAACCTAGTGCAAATAATTTTACACTAGAGTTGAACTAGCTCTATAACCTAGTACAAATAATTTTACACTAGATTTGAACTAGCTCTTTGTTCTAGTTTAAATAATTTTACATAAGAGTTGAACAAGCACTATAACCTAGTGCAAATAATTTTAAACTAGAGTTGAACTAGCTCTATAACCCAGTACAAATAATTTGACACTAGAGTTGAACTGGATCTATAACCTCGTGCAAATAATATTACAATAGAATTGAACTAGCTCTATAACCTAGTACAAATAATTTTAAACTAGATTTGAACTAGCTCTTTGCTCTAGTTTAAAAATTTTACACTAGATTTGAACTAGCTCTATAACCTAGTACAAACAATTTTACACTAGACTTCAACTAACTCTATCTCCTAGTGCAAGTAATTTTACACTAGAGTTGAACTAGGTCTTTGCTCTAGTTCAAATAATTTTATACTAGAGTTGAACTAGCTCTATAACCTAGTGCAAATAATTTTACACTAGAGTTGAACTAGCTCTATAACCTAGTACAAATAATTTTACACTAGAGTTGAACTCGCTCTATAACCTAGTGCAAATAATTTTACACTAGAGTTGAACTGGCTCTATAACCTAATGCAAATAATTTTACACTAGAGTTGAACTGGCTCTATAACCTCGTGCAAATAATTTTACACTAGAGTTGAACTAGCTCTATAACCTAGTACAAATAATTTTACACTAGATTTGAACTAGCTCCATAATCTAGTACAAATAATTTTACACTAGATTTGAACTAGCTTTTTGCTCTAGTACAAATAATTATACACTACAGTTGAACTAGCTCTATAACCAAGTACAAATAATTTTACACTAGAGTTGAACTAGCTCTATAACCTAGTGCAAATAATTTTACACTAGAGTTGAACTTGCTCTATAACCTAGTGCAAATAATTTTACACTAGAGTTGAACTAGCTCTATAACCTAGTAAAAATAATTTTACAATAGATTTTAACTAGCTCTTTGCTCTAGTTCAAATAATTTTACACTAGAGTTGAACTAGCTCGATAACCTAGTACAAAGAAATTTACACTAGAGTTGAACTAGCTGTATATCCTAGTGCAAATAATTTTACCCTAGAGTTGAACTAGCTGTATATCCTAGTGCAAATAATTTTACACTTGATTTAAACTAGCTCTATAACCTAGTACAAATAATTTTACACTAGATTTGAACTAGCTCTTTGCTCTAGTTCAAATAATTTTACACTATAGTTGAACTAGCTCTATAACTTAGTGCAAATAATTTTACACTAGAGTTGAACTAGATCTATAACCTAGTACAAATAATTTTACACTCGAGTTGAACTAGCTCTACAACCTAGTACAAATAATTTTACACTAGAGTTGAACTAGCTCTATAACCTAGTGCAAATAATTTTCACTAGAGTTCAACTGGCTCTATAACCTAGTGCAAGTAATTTGACACTAGAGTTGAACTAGCTCTATAACCTAGTGCAAATAATTTTACACTAGAGTTGAACTAGCTCTATAACCTAGTACAAATAATTTGACACTAGAGTTGAACTGGCTCTATAACCTCGTGCAAATAATTTTGTAATAGAGTTGAACTAGCTCTATAACCAAGTACAAATAATTTTACACTAGATTTGAACTTGCTCCATAATCTAGTACAAATAATTTTACACTAGATTTGAACTTGCTTTTTGCTCTAGTTCAAATAATTTTGCACTACAGTTGAACTAGCTCTATAACCTAGTGCAAATTATTTTACACTAGAGTTGAACTAGATCTTTAACCTGGTACAAATAATTTGACTCTAGAGTTGAACTGGCTCTACAACCTAGTACAAATAATTTTACGCTAGAGTTGAACTAGATCTATAACCTAGTGCAAATAATTTTACACTAGAGTTGAACTTGCTCTATAACCAAGTGCAAATAATTTTACACTAGAGTTGAACTAGCTCTATAACCTAGTACAAATAAATTTACACTGGAGTTGAACTAGTTGTATATCCTAGTGCAAATAATTTTACACTAGAGTTGAACTAGCTCTATAACCTAGTACAAATAATTTTACACTAGAGTTGAACTAGCTGTATATCCTAGTGCAAATAATTTTACACTAGATTTAAACTAGCTCTATAACCTAGTACAAACAACTTTACACTAGATTGGAACTAGCACTTTGCTCTAGTTCAAATAATTTTACTCTAGAGTTGAACTAGCTCTATAACTTAGTGCAAATAATTTTACACTAGAGTTGAACTAGATCTATAACCTACTACAAATAATTTTACACTGGAGTTGAACTAGCTCTACAACCTAGTACAAATAATTTTACACTAGAGTTGAACTAGCTCTATAACCTAGTGCAAATAATTTTCACTAGAGTTGAACTGGCTCTATAACCTAGTGCAAATAATTTTACACTAGAGTTGAACTCGCTCTATATCCTAGTGCAAATAATTTTACACTAGAGTTGAACTAGCTCTATAACCTAGTACAAATAATTTGACACTAGAGTTGAACTGGCTCTATAACCTCGTGCAAATAATTTTGTAATAGAGTTGAACTAGCTCTATAACCAAGTACAAATAATTTTACACTAGATTTGAACTTGCTCCATAATCTAGTACAAATAATTTTACACTAGATTTGAACTTGCTTTTTGCTCTAGTTCAAATAATTTTGCACTAGAGTTGAACTAGCTCTATAACCTAGTGCAAATTATTTTACACTAGAGTTGAACAAGATCTTTAACCTGGTACAAATAATTTGACTCTAGAGTTGAACTGGCTCTACAACCTAGTACAAATAATTTTACGCTAGAGTTGAACTAGATCTATAACCTAGTGCAAATAATTTTACACTAGAGTTGAACTTGCTCTATAACCAAGTGCAAATAATTTTACACTAGAGTTGAACTAGCTCTATAACCTAGTACAAATAAATTTACACTGGAGTTGAACTAGCTGTATATCCTAGTGCAAATAATTTTACACTAGAGTTGAACTAGCTCTATAACCTAGTACAAATAATTTTACACTAGAGTTGAACTAGCTGTATATCCTAGTGCAAATAATTTTACACTAGATTTAAACTAGCTCTATAACCTAGTACAAACAACTTTACACTAGATTGGAACTAGCACTTTGCTCTAGTTCAAATAATTTTACTCTAGAGTTGAACTAGCTCTATAACTTAGTGCAAATAATTTTACACTAGAGTTGAACTAGATCTATAACCTACTACAAATAATTTTACACTGGAGTTGAACTAGCTCTACAACCTAGTACAAATAATTTTACACTAGAGTTGAACTAGCTCTATAACCTAGTGCAAATAATTTTCACTAGAGTTGAACTGGCTCTATAACCTAGTGCAAATAATTTTACACTAGAGTTGAACTAGCTCTATATCCTAGTGCAAATAATTTTACACTAGAGTTGAACTAGCTCGATAACCTAGTATGAATAATTTTACACTAGAGGTGAACTAGCTCCAGAACCTAGTACAAATAATTTTACACTATATTTGAACTAGGTCTTTGCTCTAGTTCAAATAATTTTATCTAAAAAAATAGTGGTGGAGAATTGTTTCAGATCGGTGAGAGGGAGACGAAGTGAAAAGATCTAGGCCTCGTTCTTATCTGTAGTTGCTATTGAGAAGACAGACGCACTGACCTTGATGAACTCGGCGGGGACGCCGCGGACGCGCTCGACGAGCAGGCCAGCGCCCTCGAGGTCACGCACGAGCCGCGCCACGCAGTCGTCCCCCCCCCCCCTCGGTGGCCGCGGCGCACGAGAGCTTGGGCACGACGATGCCGACCTCGAAGTCCGTGGCCTCCACCCCTACCCCACCATCCCCTGCCCCTCCCCGTGCCCTCATGGCCAGCGCGGGCTTCTGGTCACGCCAGGGCGGATAGCGCGGTAGCCCGCCTGGTGTAGCATCTCTATCGCCGCCACCGGGGCGCGCGGGATGGACGCGACGGAGGTGAGGCGGCGGGCGGCCGCGGTGGAGGAGGTGGAGGTGGAAGATGGGGAGAGGAGCCTGCGGGCCATGGCGGCGGCGGCCATCGGCGGTAGGCGGAACCCTAGCGGCAGCGGCGGCGATCTGGATTGGGGAGTGGGAGGCGGCGGCCCGTGCTTTCTCGGGAAGGAACTGAATCTGGATCTGGATCGAAGGACTGAGGGAGAAGGGTGTGCTGTGCGCTCGCGTTTAGGAAAGGTGAGCAAGAGACGTTGGATCGAGGGACTGAGGAAGGGTGTGGACGGCTCAGATCGACTAAAATAGGGGGTGATCCATGGGCTGCCTCCTGATTGGTTCGAAATATGAGGTACTTAAAATTATTTATTAGTGCTAAAAACAGTGGGTTTTGTGAAGCAGCTACCAAAACTATTTTACAAAATGACATCACTTAAAATTTCACTTAATTTAAACCATATTTTATGGATGATAACCAATTTGTATGCATTTCCGAACCTTCTAGTTATTTTTGGTCATTTAAACAAATTTACGTTGATTCGGTAGGAAACGGGTGAAATTTGAACTACAGCTGCCTTATAGTTTCCTCTTTATTTTTTCCAAAAATCATTTCTAGGTACGTAAGTATCAATTTAACCAGGGAAACACCAAAAGTTTTCCAATAATTCAACCACTAGCTAGGAACGGTCATGCCCATCGTTTTGACCGTATTCTGAAATGGGCATGCAAAATTCAAAAAATTTAAAAAATTGTAAAACCTATGCATTGTGTTATTATATGTGACCAAGTTACCAGGAAAAAAGATAAACTTGTAATACGCCAATTATTTTAAGAAAGTGTTCTCAAAAATGAGCTATCATGTGTGAAGATCCCTGGCTTTCAAGCCAAATGATCAATCTTGTGGCCACATTCATGGCATACTTTGCTCAAATGATCTCATATAGTGCACGAGGGTGAATATTGGAATGACAAACAATGTTGCCTAAGGAAGTTTTCATTTTCTTTGGACGGAAAATTCATTTTCCATTTTTTGAGTGCCCAAAATGAGTTTTTTTGTGAAGGACCTACCATATATTTGTTGCAAAATTGGACCGAATATTTTTTCTCAAATATTAGGTCATATTTAATGTACAATTGACTAAATGGTTGGGTGTCAAAAGCTTTGAGCCACCTCTCGTGAAAAAGACAAATTTCCCCCGATTCAGCGGGAATCGGGTCAAATTTGAACTGCAGTTGCCTCATAGATTGCTTTTTATTTTTTCCAAAAATCATTTCTAGGTAAAAAAGTATCTATTTAATCATAGAAACACCAAAAGTTTTCCAAGATTCAACCACTAGCTAGGAACGGTCATGCCCGTCGTTTTGACCGCATTTTGAAATGGGCATGCAAAATTCAAAAAAATTCCAAATAATGTAAAACCTTCACATTGTGTTATTATATGTGACAAAGTTACCAGGAGAAATAATAAACTTGTAATACAACAATTATTTTAAAAATGTGTTCTCAAAAATGAGCTATCATGTGTGAAGATCCCTGGCTTTCAAGCCAAATGATCAATCTTATGGCCACATTCATGGCATAGTTTGCTAAAATGATCTCATATTGTGCACGAGGGTGAATATTGGAATGAAAAACAATGTTGCCTAAGGAAGTTTTCATTTTCTTTGGACGGAAAATTCATTTTCCATTTTTCAAGTGCCCAAAATGAGTTTTTTTGTGAAGGACCTACCATATATTTGTTGCAAAATTGGACCGAATAATTTTTCTAAAATATTAGGTCATATTTAATTTACAATTGACTAAATGGTTTGGTGTCAAAAGCTTTGAGCCACCTGTCGTGAAAAAGACAAATTTCCCCCGATTCAGCGGGAACCGGGTCAAATTTGAACTACAGCTGCCTCATAGATTGCTTTTTATTTTTTCCAAAATTCATTTCTAGGTACAAAAGTATCTATTTAATCATAGAAACACCAACAGTTTTCCAAGATTCAACCACTAGCTAGGAACGGGCATGCCCGCCGTTTTGACCGCATTTTGAAATGGGCATGCAAAATTCAACAACAATGAAAAAATTGTAAAACCTTCGCATTGTGTCATTATATGTGACCAAATTACCAGGAAAAATAATAAACTTGTAATACAGCAATTATTTTAAAAAGGTGTTCTCAAAAATGAGCTATCACGTGTGAAGATTCATGGCTTTCAAGCCAAATGATCAATCTTATGGCCACATTCATGGCATAGTTTCTTCAAATGATCTCATATTGTGCAAAAAAGGTGCATATTGTAATGGCAAACAATGTTGCCTAAGGAAGTTTTCATTTTCTTTGGACAAAAAATTCATTTTCCATTTTTCGAGTGCCCAAAATGAGTTTTTTTGTGAATGACCTACCATATATTTATTGCAAAGTTGGACCAAATCATTTTTCTAAAATATTAGTCCACATTTAATGTATAATTGACAAAATGGTTGGGTGTCAGAAGTTTTGATCCACCTCTCGTGAAAAAGACAAATCTCCGACGATTCAGTGGGAAGCGGGTCAAATTTGAATTGCAGCTGCCTTATAGTTTGCTCTTTATTTTTTCCAAAAATATTTTGTAGGTACATAAGTATCCATTTAATCAGAGATACATGGTGTGGTGGCAAGACGTCGAGGTTTGGATGGTGTCCGAGGGCCCCAACTCCAGAGCACGTAAACCGGCATGCTAGCCGCGTGGTCACCGAGTGATCGTGGCGTCGCCAAACGTTTTGGGTGGCCTAGGCATGTCTGGTGAGTTGTTCACTCCCCCGATAGGTGTTAGTAAGAATAATACAACAAAAGAATCTCACGAGGAGACTGAACTAAGCTCAAACATGAATTAACAGCAAAGTGTTTGATTAGTGGTGGGTGAAATTCACATGACCAATGGGCCTGGGTATTGGCTGAGGATGATCATCTACTAAGGAGACTGTCTTGGCAAATTTTCAGCTCAAATGAAGGATCCTAGGTGGCACTTTCTTTGCAAAGTACCACACTATGCAAAAATATGGATGTTGAAGCTGGGCTCAAATGGATGAATGTATTGAGCTGAAATTTGGTGGAGCATGGTAATTTGGGCATAGAAAAGCACTATAAAAATTTCATATCATTTGGACATGCCAAAGTGGCACTTCCTTCACAATGCTCTTCTCTGGACAGAAACTTGGGAAAATTATTGAGAGGAATTGGCTAAATGAAATGAGCTCAAATTTGGTAGAGGTAAGTTATGCAGGTAGGAACATTCCCTGGTAAATTGTCAAAAATAATTAAGGAATGTAATATATATTTGCTTCACAATCTAAAAATATGACCAAAAATATGGATGTTGAAGCTGGGCTCAAATGAATGCATGGATTGAGCTGAAATTTGGTGGAGCATGGTAATTTGGGCATATAAAAGTACTGTCAAAATTGTATAACAGTTGGACATGCCAAAGTGGCACTTCCTTCACAATGCTCTTCTCTGGACAAAAACTTGGGAAAATTATTGAAAGAAATTGGTTGAATGAAATGAGCTCAAATTTTGTGGAGAGTTATGATTTGAGCATATGGAAGATTTGATAAAATATCAGAGAATTTTGAGAAACCTAGATAGTACTTCCTTCACAAAGCTTCTCTCTAGATAGAAACTTTGTAAATCTACTGAGGAGGATTTACTACGCAAATGGAGCTGAATATTGTCATGTGGCAATGATTTGAGTATGTAAGAGTGCCCAAAAATTTTGAGGGCAATATGAGGGGTCTAGGTTGCACTTGCTTTGCAATGTGCTAATCTGGCCAGAAAATAGAAAGTGAATCTGGGCTCGCATAAATTATTGGATTGAGCTGTAATTTGGCGAAGGATGACAACTTGCTCATATAAAGGTACTCCACAAATTTCATACCATTTGAATAAATAAAAGTGGTACTTCCTTCACAATGTTCTCCACTTAACAGGCAATTGGGACAAATATTGAGGAACATTGGCTACATTAAAATCAGATAAAATTTGGTATAGAGAGGTTCTATGGGCAGGGTCATCTCCTGGTGAATTTTCAGAAATTATAAAGCAATATAAAATATAGCCACTTCACAAACTGAAAGTATTACCAGAAACAAAGATTGGATGGTGAGCTCACATGGATTATTAGATGGGGATCAAATTTTGTGGAGAGATATGATTTTGGCATACAGAATATGTGGCAAAAATTCAGCTCATTAGAAGATGCCTATCTAGTACTTACTTCACAAAGCTTCTAGCCGAACCAAAACTTTAGAAATTTGCTGAGGAAGATTTAATAGGCAAATGGATCTGAATTTTGTCATGAGGCAATGATTTGGATATAAAAGAGTGCCCAAAAATTTTGAGGGCAATCCAAAAAATATAAATAACACTTCCTTCACAAAGTGCTGTTCTGAACAAAATAGGAAAATGAATATTCATGAATTATTTTTGAACTAGGCAAGGAAGGGTTTTGACATATTTGAGGAATATATGATCCAAAGTATTTATGAGAATTTTTTGGGAATCTTTGGAATGACAGAAATGTAGGCACCTTCACAACCTAGGGCAAAAATTGACACATGGACATGACACATAGGCAAAACTGATGAGGTGGCGCCTAGTCATAGCAATGCACCACAATTTTCAAGGCTATGACCATCTATATTGGTCGTGATCAGCTAGAAATAAGGCAGCGGACCAGTGTTGTCTGCTTTATGATCATTTCGTGTAAGGAAATTACGACCTTTCTGACCAAATTGGTCGTTATGGTTTAGCGTTTGGAGCCCCCCGAACAGCTTACGACCAATTGGTCTCAAATGGTCATAGATTTACGACCATTTCTTCCAGGGTCACTGCCAGAAGGTCACAAGCTGACATATTTCTTGTAGTGCATGCACGGTCCGTCAAGCAGAAGGTTAGGAAGCAGGCTTTGGAGCGGCAACAATTTATTGCCGAGGAAATCAGCAAGTTGGAAGCGGCAGGTTTGGTTAGAGGAGTGCTCCATCCAACATGGTTGGCCAATCCAGTTGTAGTGCGCAAGGCGAATGGAAAATGGAGGCTGTGTATTGATTATACAGATATCAATAAAGCCTGTCCAAAAGATCCTTTTCCCTTGCCGCGCATCGACCAGATTGTGGACTCCACTGCCGGCTGTGATTTGCTTTCATTTCTTGACGCCTATTCAGGATATCATCAGATCTTCATGGCAAAGGAAGACGAAGAGAAAACCGCATTTATCACCCCATGTGGTACGTATTGCTTTGTGCGTATGCCTTTTGGGTTGAAAAGTGCTGGTTCGACATTTGCAAGAGCGGTCCAGATCGGTTTTGAGCCCCAGCTACATAGAAATATGGAAGCTAATATGGACGACATAGTGGTTAAAACCAAGGACAAAGCAACGCTCATACAAGATCTAGAAGAGACGTTTGCAAATCTGCGCAAGATCAATTTGAAGCTCAAACCTGAGAAGTGTGTGTTTGGCGTTCCGTCCGGCAAGCTTCTCGGGTTCTTTGTATCTCAACGTGGAATTGAAGCGAATCCCGACAAGATCAAGGCAATTGAGCAGATTGAAGCGCCAAGACGCGTCAAAGATGTACGTCGACTTGCAGGCAGCGTTGCTGCTCTGAGCAGGTTCATCTCCAAATCCGCTGAGTGCGCCCTGCCTTAAAAAAGGCAGGTCCAATAAAGTGGACTCCGGAAGCGGAGGCAGCGCTACAGGATTTGAAGAGGTACATCTCCTCTCCGCCAGTACTAGTCGCGCCAAAACCACAAGAGCCGTTGCTGCTATATCTAGCGGCAACGAATCAAGTGGTGAGTGCTGCGTTAGTGGTAGAGAGAGAAGTCGACGAAGAAGCAGGGGCGGCGGCAAGATCGCCAAGCGACGAGCTCGGATCTTCCCCGGCAGAGTCTGCGCTGATAAAGTAGGATCTGCGCAGTCAAATGAAGCAACACAGAAGAAGATGGTGCAGCGCCCAGTTTATTTTGTCAGCTCCCTTTTGCAGGGGGCTAGGTCAAGATATTCTGGCATGCAGAAGTTGCTCTTCGGCCTCCTTATGGCCTCGAGGAAGCTGCGCCATTATTTTCAGGCACATAAGATCACCGTCGTCACCCGCTTTCCGTTGCAGCGGATTTTGCGAAATCCAGATGCAACCGGCAGGATTGTGGAGTGAGCTTTGGAACTATCAAGTTTTGGTCTCAAGTTTGAAAGTACTTCAACTATTCAGAGCAGAGCCTTCGCAGAGTTCATTGCAGAATGGACCCCAACACCAGACGAAGAGATTCCGGAAACAACTCTCCCCGGCAAGGAAACGAATCAAGAGTGGATTATGTATTTTGATGGGGCTTTCTCGCTGCAAGGCGCCGGTGCTGGTGTGATGCTTGTCGCACCCACCGGAGAGCACCTCAAATATGTAATTCAGATGCACTTTCCCCGGGAGAGGTCGACAAACAACACTTCGGAGTATGAAGGGCTGCTTGCCGGTCTCAGGATCGCGGCGGACCTCGGAATTAAGAAGCTCATCGTCAGAGGTGATTCGCAGCTTGTCTTCAAGCAGGTGAATAAAGATTATCAGAGTCCATTAATGGAAGCTTATGTCGATGGGGTGAGGAAATTGGAAGAGCGTTTTGACGGTCTGCAAATGGAGCACGTTCCTCGTGCGGAAAACAGCATTGCTGATGACTTGTCAAAGCGCGCTGCCCTTAAGTTACCTGTGGAACCAGGAACTTTTGTGCTCCGATTGACTCAACCATCCATAACACCATCGATGGGAATAGAAAAAAAGGAGAAAGTCGAGTTCCGGTAAGTATTTTCTGGCAGAGCTCCCAGAAGCCGTCGGCAAAGAACTTGCCGGGAACGACACCAAGCTTGCCGGTGAGCGACAGGCTCCGGCAGGGCCTCAAGCTCTTGCCGTGGAGACAAACGCTCCCACCAAGCTTGCCGGGGAGCAACAGGCTCCGGCAGGGCCTCGAGCCTTTGCTGTATAGACAAACGCTCCCACGGTAGAGGACATGCCTTTAGTCCTTGTTGTCGAGCCCCAGGCTCCAGCATGGGCACAAAGAACAGGAAGAAGCGGAAAAAGTAGCCCGTCAGTCTAATATGTACCAGTTTGTGGACATTGTCCTGTATAGAAAGAGGCCGAACGGTGTGAAATTGAAGTGCATTCCACGGGAGGATGGACTGGAGCTGTTGGCAGAGATACATGGAGGCATATGTGGTTCCCACATAGGATCAAGAGCTCTTGTTGGTAAGGCATTCCGGCAAGGTTTCTTTTGGCCCACTGCTCTCCAGGATGCAACTGCACTAGTAACCAAGTGTAAAGCGTACCAGTTCCATTCAAAGAAATTGCATCAACCAGCTCAAGCTCTTCAGACAATCCCTCTTTCCTGGCCATTTTCGGTCTGGGGGCTCGACATATTGGGCCCTTTTCCTCGTGCTACCGGGGGCTTTGAGTACTTGTACGTCGCAATCGACAAGTTCACAAAGTGGCCGGAAGTGGAAGCAGTGAGAAAGGTGATAGCACAATCAACCGTCAAGTTCTTCAAAGGACTAGTTTGCCGTTTTGGTGTGCCTAACAGGATCATCACTGACAACAGCACACAGTTCACGAGCCACACCTTCATGCAGTACGTCCAAGACCTTGGCGGCAAGATCTATTTTGCTTCTGTTGCTCATCCAAGGAGCAACGGCTAGGCGGAAAGGGCAAATGCTGAAGTGTTGCGAGGTCTTAAGACAAGAACTTTCGAGAAGTTGCGCAAGTGCGGAAGACGCTGGATTGATGAGCTGCCGGTAGTTCTTTGGTCAATCAGAAGGACACCAAATCGAGCCACCGGCCAGACACCCTTCTCCCTAGTATACGGGGCGGAAGCAGTTCTCCCCATGGAACTCATATACGGGTCACCTCGAGTGCTCGCCTATGATGAGCTTGAGCAAGAGCAGTTGCGGCAAGATGACGTTATGCTCCTTGAGGAAGATCGTCTTCAGGCTGCTGTGCGAGCTGCATGCTACCAGCAAGCCTTGCGCCGCTACCATAGCCGCAAGGTTCATGCCCGAAGTCTTGAGGAAGGCGACCTTGTTCTTCGGCGCATTCAGTCGGCCAAGAATGCCAACAAGTTGATGCCGAAGTGGGAAGGCCCTTATCGGGTAGTACGAGTCACCAGGCCTGGCGCAGTCCGCCTGGAGACCGAAGATGGCGTTCGAGTGAGCAATTCCTGGAATATCGAACATCTTCGTAAGTTCTATCCATAGGGCGCGGTTGCCGGGTCTCCCGGCAACCACCTTTCGTACGAGTCTTGCCGCCAAGGCATGTAATCCTTTGTACAAAGCCAGGCGCAGACCCTGTGCGTAGTTGAATAAGATTATGTGTTTTACAATTCTTGTCGATTTTCATGTCTACTTATATGCATGTTTGTCTGAGATATTGTATTACACCTGCTTCCGGTAAGCATTAACGAACCGCCAAGGTTCCATATCTCTATTTTCTCTTCTTTCTTTTTCTCAAAGGACAGAAGGTTCCCTCGCATGCAAGTTTGCCGGGGGGGGGGGAATGATGGTATGGATACCGACAGGCAACGTTCAAGGTTGACATCTTGCTGGAAGGAGTACAACAACGAAAAGCTTAGTTGCAGAAACTTTAAACAAATTTTTGTTTTGTAAGGTTGTTCTACTTGAACGATTTCGGCCTATGTATGGGAAACCTGCACGCGAAGGAACCTTGTCATGATCAGTTGCGCCCTTATTTTGTTTCGAGTCCGCTCAACAGCTTAAGTGGCAGCACTGAAAACGTTAAGGTTTCTTGCCGGTAGCAGCACCTTCAGCAGGCTGCTAAAGTCCCGCACCTAGCGCTCGCGGCAAGGGTGCGCACGCCGGCAAGTTCCCAATAAGCGTAGGGTTTTTTCCATACAGAAAGAAATTAGACAAGGGAAATAGCATACATTCATCTAGAGCATAGCAAGTTATATTACAATAATAGCTGCCGCGATTCTAACATAAGACAAAATTGTCTTTGGCATGGAATGGTGGCGACAACAAGGAGTGAAGCGGCTAGTCCCTGCGCTGGCCTTTGACCCTCTTGACTTGGTTTACCTTGTCAACGATGGGCGCGACAAGTTCTTCGAGTGCCTTGATGTCCACATCCTTCGGCAAGCGGTCAAGAATGTTGGTGAGGTTGATGCCAGGGTTCTTGTGCACCACTTTGATGAGCACCTTGAGGAGGACGGCCCGGCAGAGTTTGTGGGATTCGTTGGCCAGATGGGTTGCTCGATCAGAATGGAGCTGCTTCAGGGCGTCAATCATGCCCTCGAAGAACAAGGTCACCTTGGTGCTCGGAGACACTCTTTCATCAGAAGAATACCCGAAGTTCTGCAGGCCCATGGAGGATAGTTCCGCTGCAAGCCTTTCTGCAACATCGACAAGGCGTTCAGTCCAGATCTTGACGCCTTTCTCGAAGTCATTATAAGTGGCGGCGGCGCTCTTAAGCAGATCTTTCTCATTCCGGAGATCTTTGGTAAAGACCTTCTCATGAGCCTTGCTGTTCTCAAGGGTCTCTTCCAGCGTGGCCAGCTTTATTTTCAGATCGGCAATAGAGTCATTGGCTGCGGAGAGCTGCTTGGTCTTGTCAGATATGGCGACTTGCATCTCTGCCAGGCTGTAGAGAGTCTTCTCTCTTTCGGCATTGAGCGTCGAGATCTTCTTGCCGTGGTCCTCAAGGTCCGCCTCCAGCCTCTTCACCTTATCGTCAAGCTCGTTCTTGGCGGCCTCTACAGCTTCGGCAGCATTGACGGCTTCCTTCAGCTTGCCGGCGTGATCTGTGGCCAGAGCCTCAAGGGCTTCCTTGTGTTTCTCTTCCAGCTCCTTGGTTCGCTGCGCGACGAGCTTTTCAATTTCTTCATACTTGCCGCAAAGCTTGTCGGCAAGCGCCTTCTCGCGAGCGGCAAGCTCTTCTTCATGGGCATCAAGCCCGACACGGCGCTCTGTTAGGCGAGCTTCCTCTGCAGCGGCCTATTGTGCGGCCTCCTCTTGTGCCTTCTCAACATCGGACTGCTTCATGAGGAGCTCGTTCCAGCTTTGATTCAGCTGCTCTTGACTCGCCTTCAGCTCCTAAAAGGCCTCAGTGTACCAGATTTGTGTTTCTTCGACGCGCTTCTGGAAATCTACCTTCGTTGCTTCGACAACTGCTGCCCTGGAGTCCAGCTTCTCTTTCCGGGCGTAGTGAAGCGCTTGGAGCTTCTGAAAGTTGTTGCTCATAGCCTGGAGGAGCTTTTATTCTTCGGATTTGCTGCTGCTGGTGCGCGGCTCGTCGACAATCTTGAGCCCAGCAGCGGCGATGACGTCTTCGTCAAAGATTTCCCCTTCAGTTGGCACCCCAATGCTTGCCGTTCCTGGTATGCTGATAAACAGGTTGTCGCCAACCTTGAGATATCTGCTTGAAGAGGGGGCTTCGGATGTTGACGGCTGATCGTCAACAGCCGCCTCGCCGGCAACTGGGGGCTCCGTGGCCGGCGTAGCGCCTGGCGCTCCTGCGGCAGGAATGCCGTCAGTATGGTCACCGGTCTCCTTGCCAGCCCTCTCAGCAGATTCCTTAGTGGTCTTTTCCTGTGCGGCCTTGGCGGCCTCAGCGGCAGCGTCCTTGGCGGCCTCGGTGACAGCATTCTTGGCGGCCTCGTCAGCGGCAACTCTGTCGGCCTCGGCGGCAGCATCCCTGGCAGTCTGCTCGATGACGGCATCAACATCCATGTGTTCCGTCGAGGGAAGATCTGAAGGCCAAGAAAACAAACAAGATAAGGCTGAGGTGGAAGTTCAAGAAGACAAAAAGAAAGACAGAATGACAAGTATTCTGAGGCAAACGGTTACCTGTGTCGAGCTGTTGAGAGGCGGCTTCTCCTTTCCGAGCAACACCAGTTGCCGAAGTAGGACCGCCAGAGCCCGCGCTTGCCGCGCCTGTGGTTGCTGGCTCCTCCTCAACAAGAGTGGGCTCGCCAGCGGAAGCCCTTGCCGAAGATCCATCTCTGGGCGGTGTGGTTGACGGAGGCGGTGCATCAGGGACGGCCGCCGATGGCTCTCCTCGTTGCCGTTCCTCTCCTACAAGCCCGGTGATGTCAGCAGTGAAGATACACACCCCGACACTTGCCAGCGGAAAGTGAGTACTAAACTCACGCTAGGGGCTGTGTCGGGGGCTGCGTTGAGGGCTTTACTCCGGGCTGATGGTAATCAGCTCTGGCGCACCTGTGGTGCTTGCTGGCGGCCCGTCGCCCGTTGAAGTCTTTGCCTTCTTCGCCATCCTTTGCGCCAACGTTTACGTATCTCTGCGGGGACAGGCCAAAGCAAGACAAATTAGTTAAGCAAAACCAGAGATTCAAAAGATAAAGGATGTGACAGGACCCTTACTCTTCTCCTTCTGAGCTAAAGGCAGAGAGGTCGAAATCCACTTCCGCCACGGTGCTCGTGTGAGGAGGAGAAGGAGTGGTCCTGGGCCGTTTGGCTGCGGCAGAAGAGGAAGGTTGGTGGGCTGAGGCACCAGAGGTGGCTTTCCGAAGAACATGCTTCTTCTTCTCGAGAGCTGGGGGCTCCTCGTACAGCTGCTCCTCGGCTGTATCTTCGGCAGAAGGGCCCCCGACAGCTGTGCCACTCTGCTCTCCGGCAACCTCGCTCTGCCTGGCAAGTTTTCCCTCAGACATCACTTCTTCTTCGCTGGCTTCCTCTTCCGTGAAGCTAGCGCTGCCGGCCTACGCGGCAAGATTCGCTTCTTCTGCCCTGCTGGCGATGTACGCCACTTCTTCTTCAGTAGTGCGGCGGATGAGGTTCGCTTCTTCCCGGATGGCCTTCTCCGATAAGTTGTCAAAGAAATCTTGTGCCTGCTCCGCGGATGGCTCGTCCCAAGTTCCGTCAAGGCCGTGAGCATTACACACCGGCATCAAGGGGATGATTGAGGCCACGGCGGAGTTGTTGCACGGAGGAATTACGCTAGCCGGCAACTTGTATCTCGCGTCAGTCCTGAACAGCTTGTGGCAGAGGGCTGTGTGCTGCATGACCGTCAAGTTGTTATTCAGACCAGAGCGCAGCCTCATAATATCTGCCGCATTCCGGAACTCCCAGGCTAGTCTCCCTTTGTTTTGCAGAGGGGCGATGCGCCGGCGAAGGAAATTAGCGCCAATCATCTCTATTGTGAGCCCGGCAACTCTAAGGCGGTGAATCCTGGTAACTGCAATTGTGACCTTCTCATCTTGAGGATCGAGGGCGCTCCAATTGTTACCGCACGCCATCTTTGCTTGTCGAGGCAAACAGAAGGGCTGAGGGTCCTTCTCCTGAATCCAGCACCACTTGGCTTGCCATTCTTCCCACTTCTCGCGGTAGACCCCGTCTGGGTATATCTCTTTGTTCCATGCCCTTGGAATCTAGGTGATAGAACCAGACAGGGCTTCTCCCTTTTGAATGCGGGGACTGACATGCATGTCACGGCATTCGGCGTAAAATCTAAGAGATGGAAGCCGTATGTGTACCTGATGTCGATGAAGAAATCAGAAAACGGGGGACAGAGCCTGTAGTAAAAGTAGTCGACAAAGAAGGGGAATTTATCTGGGCCACCCTTGGAGGAACCTGGGCTCACGCGAGTAGCAGGATGAGCCTTCGTCTCCCTCGCCCACATGCACAGGTATCGGTCCTTCACAGTGCTCGCATCAAGCGCCGAAGTGAAGACGGCGTACTTCCTCCACATCTTCACCAGTTCGCTATCCGGGACGGTGGCTTTCCCCTCCTTGCCCTTGCTCGCCTTGGGCGGCATGGCGGCTGTGGGAGCAGAGGCCGAAGACGGCGAGGGCATGGAGGCGGCGAATGAGTGGGAAAGACTCTGTTTCGAGCTCGAGGAAGGAGACGACGGCGGTTTCCAGATTGGAAAGGACAGGAGGTAAATGAGCAGCGCCTCTGCGGATTCCTTTTTATGGGGAAGGCGCGAGGCTGCCTCTTTACTAGTCAGTATGAAAACACTTTTGCGAGCGCGCTGCTATTACGGCCGCTCCGTGCACGTATCCCACGTCGCGCATTTAACGTGCGTCGTGGGGGGCGCGATAAGCGGAATGGTTACAACGGTTGAATACTACCACGCGTGCCCGTGCACTGTTTGGGCCTAGCCCAACAACGCCTCACACCCGTGTATGGCCTAGGCCCGGGGGCTCCTGTCGGTGTACTAAAGTTTGGGTATTTTAGTACCCCATACTTGTGCACGGACGGTTGTAGCCACACCAGCGGCAAGGCCTGCCGGGGGACAGCTGAATGCAAGCACAAGACTATCGAGGAGGCATTCAAGCCGATGATCAGAACACAGAAGACCGAAGGCTGGAATCCCGGGAAGATGCTTGCCGGGATGGCTAGCGAAGACCCGGCAAGACTCGCACCCGGCAGGATCCCGCCACCCTGTCACAGCTCTAGCGCAGCGACCAGCCTGTCCTTTAGGTTTTGTCCTCCTGGGTGCGTGTTAGGGCGCTAACGGTGGATGGGGATAAGCGGTGCTGATGGGACGGGCTCTTTTCCCGTCCCCAAGAAGCTAAGGGACACCTAAACAGAGCATTTAATGCGTTTGTCCTAAGTCGTCAGTATTAGGTATGATAACGCTATAGCAACTTTACACCTCTTGTACTTCGCCACTGTTGGTGACCCCTTCGACGTATAAAAGGAGGCCCAAGGCGTAGCTACAGAGGGGAGGACTTTCTGGCCCATTCTGCATGCGTAGCTGCTGCTTGATCATACTGTTCATCGCAAGCGCTCCTGGGGCTAGAGTTTAAACATATCCAATACACTAAAGTAGGAGTAGGGTTTTACGCTTCTCAGCGGCCCAAACCTGGGTAAAAATCCCTCGCGTTGATCGCTGGATCTGCTCTTTGTGCAAGCCTTTTTCCCTGCCGAACCATAAAAGGGACCCACGCGATCCCATAGGTGTCGTACACCGACATCCTGAAAATCTACGGAGAATTATTTTGGAATATAAAAAAATATTGGGCGAAAGAAATACCAGAGGGGACCCACCAGGGAGTCACAAGCCAGGGGGCGCGCCCTACCCCCCTGGGCACGCCCCTGTGGCTTGTGGGCCCCCTGGCAGGCCTCCGGTGCCCATCTTCTGCTATATGGAGGGTTTTGACCTGGAAAAAAATCATACGGGAGCTTTTGGGACGAAGCGCTGCCGTCTCGAGGCGGAACTTGGACAGAACCAATCTAGGGCTCCGGCGGAGCTGTTCTGCCGGGGAAACTTCCCTCCCGGAGGGGGAAATCGAAGCCATCGTCATCACCAACGGTCCTCTCATTGAGAGGGGGTCAATCTCCATCAACATCTTCATCAGCACCATCTCCTCTCCAAACCATAGTTCATCTCTTGTATCCGATCTTTGTCTCAAACCTCAGATTGGTACCTGTGGGTTGCTAGTAGTGTTGATTACTCCTTGTAGTTGATGCTAGTTGGTTTACTTGGTGGAAGATCATATGTTCAGAACCTTAATGATAATTAATACTCCTCTGATTATGAACATGAATATGCTTTGTGAGTAGTTACGTTTGTTCCCGAGGACATGGGATAAGTCTTATTATAAGTAATCATGTGAATTTGGTATTCGTTCGATATTTTGATGAGATGTATGTTGTCTCTCCTCTAGTGGTGTTATGTGAACGTCGACTACATGACACTTCACCATTATTTGGGCCTAGAGGAAGGCATTGGGAAGCAATAAATAGATGATGGGTTGCTAGAGTGACAGAAGCTTAAACCCTACTTTATGCGTTGCTTCGTAAGGGGCTGATTTGGATCCATATGTTTCATGCTATGGTTACATTTATCTTAATTCTTCTTTCGTAGTTGCGGATGCTTGCGAGAGGGGTTAATCATAAGTGGGAGGCTTGTCCAAGTTAGTACAGCACCCAAGCACCGGTCCACCCACATATCAAATTATCAAAGTAACGAACGCGAATCATATGAGCATGATGAAAACTAGCTTGACAGATTGCCATGTGTCCTCGGGAGCGCTTTGCTTTATATAAGAGTTTGTCCAGGCTTGTCCTTTGCTACAAAAAGGATTGGGCCACCTTGCTGCACGTTTATTACATTTGTTACTTTCTATCCGTTACGAATTATCCTATCACAAAACTATCTGTTACCGATAATTTCAGTGCTTGCAGAGAATACCTTACTGAAAACCGCTTGTCATTTCCTTCTGCTCCTCGTTGGGTTCAACACTCTTACTTATCGAAAGGACTACGATAGATCCCCTATACTTGTGGGTCATCAAGACTCTTTTCTGGCGCCGTTGCCGGGGAGTGAAGCGCCTTTGGTGAGTAGAACTTGGTAAGGAAAAATTTATATACTGTGCTGAAATTTACTGTCACTTTATACTATGGAAAATAATCCTCTGAGGGGCTTGTTCGGGTATCTTCACCCCGACCGGAAGCACAAAGAGATGCTCCTCAACCTACTGCACCTACTAAAAATATTTATTATGAAATTCCTTCGGGTATGATTGAGAAACTGCTAGCTAATCCTTATGCAGGAGATGCAACACTACATCCTGATTTTCATCTAATCTATGTGGATGAAGTTTGTGGATTATTTAAGCTTGCAGGTTTGCCCGAGGATGATGTCAAGAAGAAGGTCTTTCCTTTATCTTTGAAGGAGAAGGCATTGACATGGTATAGGCTATGTGATGATATTGGATCATGGAACTACAACTGATTGAAATTGGAATTTCATCAGAAGTTTTATCCTATGCATCTGGTTCATCGTGATCGGAATTATATTTATAAGTTTTGGCCTCGTGAAGGAGAAAGAATCGCTCAAGCTTGGGGGAGGCTTAAGGGCCAGTTCTTTTGGTGGCTTCTAGAATAAGCTGGAATAAGCTGCCCCCTACCCAGCTTATTCTAGAAGCCCAATCAAATTAATTTTTTTAGAAGCCTACTAATTGAGACTTGACTAGTAGGCTTCTAAAAAAATATTTGTGGTTGGGCTTCTAGAATAAGCTGGGTAGGGGGCAGCTTATTCTAGAAGCCCAAAAAAGCCACCAAAAGAACTGGCCCTAAGTCAATGTTATATTCATGCCCCAATCATGAGCTCCCGAGAGAAATTATTATTCAGAATTTTTATGCTCGGCTTTCTCGTAATGATCAATCCATGCTCGATACTTCTTGTGCTGGTTCCTTTATGAAGAAAGATATTGAATTCAAATGGGACTTATTGGAAAGAATTAAATGCAACTCTAAAGATTGGGAACTCGACGAAGGTAAGGAGTCAGGTATAAACCTTAAGTTCGATTGTGTTAAATCCTTTATAGACACCGATGCTTTTCATGATTTTAGCACTAAATATGGACTTGACTCTGAGATAGTAGCTTCTTTCTGTGAATCTTTTGCTGCTCATGTTGATCTCCCTAAGGAGAAGTGGTTTAAATATCATCCTCCCATTGAATTGAAAGTAGTTGAACCTATTAAAGTTGAAGAAGAGACTATTATTTATAATGCCGATCCTGTTATTCCTGCTGCTTATATTGAGAAATCACCCTTCCCTGTTAGAATAAAGGAACATGCTAAAGCTTCAACTGTGGTTCGTAAGAGTTGTACTAGAACACCTACGCCCCCTGAACAAATTAAAGTTGAACCTAGTATTGCTATGGTTAAAGATCTCTTGGTTGATAATATTGATGGGCATGTTATTCATTTCTGTGATGAAGCTGCTAGAATTGCTAGACCTGATACTAAAGGTAAACAAAGACCTATTGTTGGCGTGCCTGTTGTTTCTGTTAAAATAGGAGATCATTGTTATCATGGCTTATGTGATGTGGGTGCTAGTGTGAGCGCAATTCCCTTTACCTTATACCAAGAAATTATGAATGATATTGCACCAGCTGAGTTAGAAGAAATTGATGTTACCATTAAGCTTGCAAATAGAGATACTATTGCACCAATTGGGATTGTTAGAGATGTTGAAGTCTTGTGTGGGAAAATAAAGTATCCTACTGATTTTCTTGTTCTTGGTTCCCCACAAGATGATTTTTGTCCCATTATATTTGGTATACCTTTCTTGAATACTGTTAATGCTAGGATAGATTGTGAGAAAGAAACTGTTACTGTAAGTTTTGGGGATGTGTCTCATGAGTTCAATTTCTCTAAATTTCGTAGACAACCCCATGACAAAGAATTGCCTAGTAAAGATGAAATTATTGGTCTTGCCTCTATTGTTGTGCCTCCTACTGATCCCTTAGAACAATATTTGCTAGACCATGAAAATGATATGCACATGAATGAAAGGAATGAAATAGATAAGATTTTCTTTGATCAGCAGCATATCGTGAAACACAACCTGCCTGTTGAAATACTTGGGGATCCTCCTCCACCCATGGGTGATCCCGTGTTTGAGCTTAAACAATTACCTGATACTCTGAAATATGCTTATTTGATGAAAAGGAGATATATCCTGTTATTATTAGTGCTAACCTTTCAGAGCATGAAGAAAAGAGATTATTGAAAACTTTGAGGAAGCACCGTGCTGCTATTGGATATACTCTTGATGATCTTAAGGGCATTAGTCCCACTCTATGTCAGCATAAAATTAATATGGAGCCTGATGCTAAACCAGTTGTTGATCACCAACGACGGTTAAATCCTGAAATGAAAGAAGTGGTAAGAAATGAAATACTAAAGCTTCTGGAGGCAGGTATAATTTATCCTATCGTTGATAGTAGATGGGTTAGCCCCGTTCATTGTGTTCCTAAGAAAGGAGGTATTACCGTTGTTCCTAATGATAAAAATGAATTGATCCCGCAAAGAATTGTTACAGGATATAGAATGGTAATTGATTTTAGGAAATTAAATAAAGCTACTAGGAAAGATCATTACCCTCAACCTTTTATTGATCAAATGCTAGAAAGACTATCCAAACACACACATTTTTGCTTTCTAGATGGTTATTCTGGTTTCTCTCAAATACCTGTGTCAAAAGAGGATCAAGAAAAGACCACTTTTACTTGTCCTTTCGGTACCTTTGCTTATAGACGTATGCCTTTTGGTTTATGCAATGCACCTGCTACCTTTCAAAGATGTATGATGGCTATATTCTCTGACTTTTGTCAAAAGATTGTTGAGGTTTTCATGGATGATTTCTCCGTTTACGGAATTTCTTTTGATGATTGCTTGAGCAACCTTGATCGAGTTTTGTAGAGATGTGAAGAAACTAATCTTGTCTTGAATTGGGAAAAGTGCCACTTTATGGTTAATGAAGGTATTGTCTTGGGGCACAAAATCTCCGAAAGAGGTATTGAAGTTGATAAAGCTAAAATTGATGCTATTGAAAAAATGCCGTGTCCTACGGATATCAGAGGTATAAGAAGTTTCCTTGGTCATGCTGGTTTCTATAGGAGGTTTATTAAAGACTTCTCTAAGATTTCTAGGCCTCTCACTAATCTTTTGCAAAAAGATGTTCCATTCGTTTTTGATGATGATTGTGTAGAAGCATTTGAAATTCTTAAGAATGCCTTGATTTCCGCACCTATTGTTCAACCACCTGATTGTAACCTACCCTTTGAAATTATGTGTGATGCTAGTGATTATGCTGTTAGTGCTGTTCTAGGACAAAGAGTTGATAAGAAATTAAATGTTAACCATTATGCCAGTAAAACTCTAGACGGTGCTTAAAGAAACTATGCTACCACTGAAAAGGAATTTTTAGCAGTTGTGTTTGCCTGTGATAAGTTCAGACCTTATATTGTTGATTCCAAAGTAACTGTTCACACTGATCATGCTGCTATTAAATACCTTATGGAAAAGAAAGATGCTAAACCTAGACTTATTAGATGGGTTCTTCTGATACAAGAATTTGATTTGCATATTATTGATAGAAAGGGTGCTGATTACCCCGTAGCAGATAACTTGTCTAGGTTAGAGAATGTTCTTGATAACCCACTACCTATTGATGATAGCTTTCCTGATGAACAATTACCTGTCATAAATGCTTCACGCAATGCTCCATGGTATGCTGATTATGTGAATTACATTGTTGCTAAATTTATACCGCCTAGTTTCACATACCAACAAAAGAAAAAGTTCTTCTATGATTTAAGACATTACTTTTGGGATGACCCACACCTTTATAAAGAAGGAGTAGATGGTGTTATTAGACGTTGTGTGCCTAAGCATGAACAGGAATAGATCCTTCACAAGTGTCATTCCGAGGCCTACGGAGGATACCACGCTGGAGATAGAACTGCACATAAAGTACTACAATCTGGTTTCTATTAGCCTACTCTCTTCAAGGATGCTCGTAAGTTTGTCTTGTCTTGTGATGAATGTCAAAGAATTGGTAATATTAGTAGACATCAGGAAATGCCTATGAATTACTCTATTGTTATTGAACCATTTGATGTTTGGGGTTTTGATTATATGGGACCTTTTCCACAATCTAACGGGTATACTCATATTCTAGTTGCTGTTGATTATGTTACTAAGTGGGTAGAAGCTATTCGAACTAGTAGCGCTGATCATAACACTTCTATTAAAATGCTTAAAGAAGTTATTTTCCCTAGATTTGGAGTCCCTAGATATTTAATGACTGATGGTGGTTCCCACTTTATTCATGGTGCTTTTCGTAAATTGCTTGCTAAGTATGATGTTAATCATAGAATTGCATCTCCTTATCATCCTCAGTCTAGTAGTCAAGTAGAATTGATCAATAGAGAAATTAAATTGATCTTGCAGAAGACTGTTAATAGATCCAGAAAGAATTGGTCTAAGAAACTTGATGATGCATTATGGGCTTATAGACCTGCTTATAAAAACCCTATGGGTATGTCTCTATATAAGATGGTTTATGGTAAAGCATGTCACTTATAGAGCTAGAACATAAAGCTTATTGGGCAATTAAAGAGCTCAACTATGATTTCAAACTTGCTGGTGAGAAGAGGTTATTTGACATTAGCTCACTTGATGAATGGAGAACCCAGGCCTATGAGAATGCCAAGTTGTTTAAATAAAAAGTCAAGAGATGGCATGATAAAAGGATACAAAAGCGTGAATTCAACGTAGGTGATCATGTCTTGCTATACAATTCTCGTTTAAGATTTTTTGTAGGAAAACTTCTCTCTAAATGGGAAGGGCCTTACATTATCGAGGAAGTATATCGTTCCGGTGCCATCAAGATCAACAACGCCGAAGGCACAAATCCGAAGGTGGTAAACGGGCAAAGAATCAAACATTATATCTCAGGTACTCCCATAAATGTTGAAACCAATATTATCAATACCATGACTCCGGAGGAGTACATTAGGGAGACCTACCAGAACGTTTCAGACTCCAAAAAGGAATAGGTATGTGTTACGGTAAGCAAACCGACTCCAAAACTTTTCCAATAGCAATTTTTGTCCGTTTTGGAATATTTAATAAATTAGGAAAATTTAAAGTAGTCCGAAGAGTGCACGAGGAGGCGACAAGCCCTACCCCCCTGGGCGCGCCCCTGTGGCTTGTGGCCACCCCGTGTACCCTCCGGACTCCGTTTTCTTGTGGTATACTCCTTCGGGTCGGCAAAAATTCATTATATAATCTCCCGAAGGTTTTGACCTTCGTAACACGACAATACCTCCTGTTTTCGTTTTGAGTTGTTTCTGTAGCAGATTTAGAGCAAGATGTCGTCCCAAGATTCCGATGGGGAGAGCTATGTATCGCATTACCTTGCCAATCCCAAGCTCTATGGAGAACTAGATCCTTACGGATTGTTCTCGGAGGAGGAAGTAGAAGGCAAGTATGAGGAAGAAAGCTCGGATGAAGAGGAGATCCCCCTGCCTCGACAAGGAGATATGCACGTGAAGTTCAGGAAATCGAGCCTCCCAAATACAAGAAGAAAACCTAAGGTTCTATTTATCCCATCTCGTTTTCTGCTGGAGAGCAAGCAAGAATTATGTCAAAGGATATTGAAGCTCGAGCAGGAAGTAGACGATCTAAGGGAACATAATTTTATACTTAAGAGGAAACTAGACAAGCTTCCGATCTCATCAACAACTCCAACATCGCCACCTCCGAAGAAAGACAACTAAACACATGGGTATGGGCACTCCCCTTGGCTTGTGCCATGCTTGGGGGAGGTGCCCCGGTATCGTATCACCATCACATCTTTTACTTTTATCGTTTTTCTTAGTTCGATTCTTTGGTTATATCTTGATCTAGTAGAATAAAGTTTTTAGTGAGATCTAGTTTTGAGTTTTGCTTTATGTTCCCCCTATGTAAGCAAGTCCGAGAGTTATATAATAAAAAGTAGTTTTGAGTTGAGGGCTTTGCTTGCTTGCTATGATCTTGAGAAAAGTAATAGAAAGAAGTATAGAATAAAAGCAAAGAGTATATATGATGATCTTATGGGGAGTGATGATTTCACATATAAGAAGTATGTTGATTGAAATTTATTGTGAGTTAACAAACATAGCGATTGGTCATTGTTGCAATTAAAAGGAAGTTATAAAGAAAGAGAGGTTCACATATGAATATATCATCTTGGACATCTTTTATGATTGTGAGCACTCATTAAAATATTATATGTTAAAAAGTTGATGTTGGACAAGGAAGACAACATAATGGGTTATGTTTGCTTATTTCCGAATAGAAGTTATATGGTTTTAGATCCTTTAACATGTGACGCTTGCTTCCACCCCATATCAGCCAAAACTTCCGCACCAAGTAGAGATACTACTTGTGCATCCAAACACCCTTAACCCAGTTTTGCCTTGAGAGTCCACCATACCTACCTATGGATTGAGTAAGATCCTTCAAGTAGTTGTCATCGGTGCAAGCAATAAAAATTGCTCTCTAAATATGTGTGATCTATTAGTGTGAGGAAAATAAACTTTATACGAACTTGTCATATGGAAGAAATAAAAGCGACAGACTGCATAATAAAGTTCTTTATCACAAGGGGCGATATAAAGTGACGTTCTTTTGCATTAAGGGATTGCGCATCCAACTATAAAAGCGCATGACAACCTCTACTTCCCTCTGCGAAGGGCCTATCTGTTACCTTTAATTTCTAGTACTTACCTTTATGCAAGAGTCATGGTGATCTTCACCACTTCCTTTATTTCGCCTTTATCTCTTGACAAGCGTCATGTGTTGGGGAATGATCTAGACACATATATCCACTCGGATGTGGGTGAGAATGAGTTATTTCTGTTGACATTACCCTTGAGGTAAATAGTTGGGAGGCAATACTATAAGCCCCTATCTTTCTCTGTGTCCGATTGAATCTTTGACATCATAGGTACCGCGTGAGTGTTAGCAATTATGAAAGACTAAAAGATGATTGAGTATGTGGATTTGCTTTACGAGCTCTTATATTGACTCTTTCCTACGTTATGATAAATTGGAATTGCTTCAATGACTGAGATCATAGTTTGTTGGTTCTCAATAGAGTTCTTGATTCATACTTTACCTTGTGAATGAATTGTTACTCTAGCATAAGAAATTATATGTCAATATATGTTGCTGTTCTAAAGATAACCATGATGCCTTCATGTCCGTATTTTATTTTATCGACACCTCTATCTCTAAACATGTGGGCATATTTATCGATTTTGGTTTTCGCTAAAGGACAATCGAGGTCTAAGCTTGGGGGAATTGATACGTCCATTTTGCATCATGCTTTTATATTAATATTTATTGCATTATGGGCTGTTATTACACATTATGGTACAACACTTATGCCTTTTCTCTCTTATTTTACAAGGTTTACATGAAGAGGGAGAATGCCGGCAGCTGGAATTCTGGACTGGAAAAGGAGCAAATCTGAGATACCTATTCTGCACAACTCCAAAAGTCTTGAAAATCTACAGAGAATTATTTTGGAATATATAAAAAATATTGGGCGAAAGAAATACCAGAGGGGACCCACCAGGGAGTCACAAGCCAGGGGGCGCGCCCTACCCCCCTGGGCACGCCCCTGTGGCTTGTGGGCCCCCTGGCAGGCCTCCGGTGCCCATCTTCTGCTATATGGAGGGTTTTGACCTGGAAAAAAAAATCATAAGGGAGCTTTCGGGACGAAGCGCCGCCGTCTCGAGGCGGAACTTGGACAGAACCAATCTAGGGCTCCGGCGGAGCTGTTCTGCCAGGGAAACTTCCCTCCCGGAGGGGGAAATCGAAGCCATCGTCATCACCAACGATCCTCTCATCGAGAGGGGGTCAATCTCCATCAACATCTTCATCAGCACCATCTCCTCTCCAAACCCTAGTTCATCTCTTGTATCCGATCTTTGTCTCAAACCTCAGATTGGTACCTGTGGGTTGCTAGTAGTGTTGATTACTAATTGTAGTTGATGCTAGTTGGTTTACTTGGTGGAAGATCATATGTTCAGACCCTTAATGATAATTAATACTCCTCTGATTATGAACATGAATATGCTTTGTGAGTAGTTACGTTTGTTCCTGAGGACATGGGATAAGTCTTGTTATAAGTAATCATGTGAATTTGGTATTCGTTCGATATTTTGATGAGATGTATGTTGTCTCTCCTCTAGTGGTGTTATGTGAACGTCGACTACATGACACTTCACCATTATTTGGGCCTAGAGGAAGGCATTGGGAAGTAATAAGTAGATGATGGGTTGCTAGAGTGACAGAAGCTTAAACCCTACTTTATGCGTTGCTTCGTAAGGGGCTGATTTGGATCCATATGTTTCATGCTATGGTTACATTTATCTTAATTCTTCTTTCGTAGTTGAGGATGCTTGCGAGAGGGGTTAATCATAAGTGGGAGGCTTGTCCAAGTTAGTACAGCACCCAAGCACCGGTCCACCCACATATCAAATTATCAAAGTAACGAACGCGAATCATATGAGCATGATGAAAACTAGCTTGACAGATTCCCATGTGTCCTCGCGAGCGCTTTGCTTTATATAAGAGTTTGTCCAGGCTTGTCCTTTGCTACAAAAAGGATTGGGCCACCTTGCTGCACCTTTGTTACATTTGTTACTTGCTATCCGTTACGAATTATCCTATCACAAAACTATTTGTTACCGATAATTTCAGTGCTTGCAGAGAATACCTTACTGAAAACCGCTTGTCATTTCCTTCTGCTCCTCGTTGGGTTCGACACTCTTACTTATCGAAAGGACTATGATAGATCCCCTATACTTGTGGGTCATCAGTGATCCTCCTACTGGTTCGATAACCTTGGTTTCATAACTGAGGGAAATACTTACCGTCGTTGTGCTGCATCATCCCTTCCTCTTTGGGGAAATACTGACGCAGTCCAAGCCACGTCAAAGGAATTTCTGGCGCCGTTGCCGGGAAGGAAGCGGTCTCTTCTACGTGCCTATCATAGGCATCGAAGGGACTCCACCATCATCTACCAGGTTCCTAATCACAAATCTCATCTCCTTGCAATTACATTATTTGCCATTTGCCTCTCGTTTTCCTCTCCCCCACTTCACCAATTTGCCATTTTATTCGCCCACTTTTTCGTTTGCCCTTTTTCTCGCCGGGTCTCTTGTCTTGCCACTATGGCTAGTTCTTCCTTTGTTGCATGTAAACCCGATAATGAGGTTCTTAATTTTAAGCAAAGGGGAGGGGAGAGCCAAAAAGATGCTTGGTATAGGATTTGCAATGCTCATAATAGATCTATCCATAAGTAATCTACCGTTGTTCTTCTTCACAGTTTTTATGTTGGCATCACCACTTGGTATAGATTCGTCCTTGATACAATTACTGGTGGGAATTTCTTGATGTGTCCATTTTGGATGCTTCTAATGCTTTGAGAAGTTTAGTGGGATCGCCACCTATCATGATCAATGAAACAACTTTAACTCTTGAACACGTTATGGAGAGATTATATGCTATTGAAAAGAAGATGATTACTAAAGAACATCTTGATGATCTAGATAAAAAGATGCATGATCTTGCTACTAAAATTGGATCTAAGGCAGGAGATGCTCTTAAATTGTTTAAGGCAAAAGAAACTGTAGTTAACGAAAGGGTAGAAGAAAGTCCATACCGTATTGATGAGTTGGAAGAGATCTTTAGTAATTTGGGTTCGGCTTTTTCTGCTATCAAATCTATTGAAGAAACTCCCCCAAAGATTGGCAAGACCACGCAAGTCACTAAGAACAAAGTTGCTACACCTAGTAGTCACAAGGAGGATCTTAAAATGATTAGTGTTCATCCCGACTTTGTTGAAATCATAAGAGACCCTATCTATAAGAATGAATTTTTTGGGTTTCTTCCTAGGAGTGTTGTCATCAAAAACATGCATGCTAAACCCTTAAAGAAATCTAGTTGTGTGATTGAGGAGTTGAAAACTAAGGATGACAATACTTGAATCTATCCAATATGCCTAGCTAGGGGCGTAAAACGATAGCGCTTGTTGGGAGGCTACCCAATGAATAAATAATTTTTTGCTTTTTCCTTTCTGTTTTTGAGTGTTGACACAATTATGCCTCTGTTATGATTGTGTTTTTATGGTTTATTTAGTGGTTGTGCCAAGTAGAACCATTAGGATGATTCATAGGATGAGTAGAAGTGATGCTGAATCTGAAACAGAAACTTTGCATCCAGTATATGAATTTTCAGTTTTTTCTGGAACGCGATCTTGAGCTGAAATTTTAACACAGTGTTTCTATATAAATTCCTTACGTTGCCCTAATTTTTCAAAAAAATTAGAGTTACAGAAGTATGGGTATAGTACAGATTAATACAGACTATTGTGTTTAAGACAGATTCCGTTTTTGTTGCATTGTGTGCTTGTTTTGATGAATCTATGGTTTGTATTAGGGGGTATAAGCCATGGTAAAGTTAAAATACAGTAGGTATAATGCAATTATAAAATTTGAATGGTTTTAGAACAGTACCTAAAGTATTGATTTGCTTTCTTATACCAACGGATCTCACGAATATTTTGTTGAGTTTTGTGTGATTGAAATTTTCAAGTTTTGGGTGAGATCACGATGGATGAAAGAATAAGGAGTAGCAAAAGCCTAAGCTTGGGGATGGTACCGCACCCCCAAGATATATCCAAAGAGTAACAAGCAACTAAGCTTGGGGATGCCCCCGAGTGGCATCCCCTCTTTCTTCTAACGACCATCGGTATTTTACTTGGAGCTATATTTTTATTCGTCACATATCATGTGTTGTGCTTGGAGCATCTTGTATATTTGCTTGCTTTGTTTGTTAGTTTTTCCTTTCTATCCTTGCTGTACACACCTATTTGAGAGAGCCACAATCATGCTATGGTTTGTTAGAATTGCTCTATGTGCTTCACTTAAACTTTTTGAGCTATAGAATTGCTCTAGTGCTTCACTTATATCTTTTTGAGCACGGCGTGCTTGGAAACTTTTGTAGAAATACTCTCATGCTTCACTTAGATTAATTTGAGAGTTAGTAAATTTTGTAGAAATCCTCTCATGCTTCACTTATACCTTTTTGAGAGATGAAATCTTTATGCTCATGTGCTTCACTTAAATTTGTTTGAGATTGCCAAAAAGCAATGGCAATATATGAAACTAGTCCCAAAGTGATAAATATCCAAGGAGGATATAATAAAAACTTTCATGAAGATCATTGGACAAATTAAACTTGATTCCTTGTAATAGTTTTGAAACATGATGATAGTAATATGTGAGTCATGTTAGTAAGTAATTATGCTTAGTAGGAATATTGGTGTTAAGGTTTGTGATTCCCTATGCATGCACAAAAGTCAATAGTTATGCAATGAAGTTACATCCTACTTGTGGTGCATTATTCGGTGTTAGTTATGTTCAATGCTCACTTATGTGATTTCTCGTTTCTTGGTTTGGTTGCTTCCCAATCTATGTGCTACCCTTCATTTGTACTAAGTAGAAATACTACTTGTGCATCCAAAATCCTTAAACCAAGTTTTGCCTTATGAGTCCACCATACCTACCTATATGCGGTATTTCCATGCCGTTCCAAGAAAATTTGTATGTGCCATCTCTAAATTTTCAAAATAAATTTTCTCTTTTGTGTGCCCGTACCGCTCATGAAACGGTGGGGAGTGTCCAATATTTTTCCATGCTAGATGTGTTATTCTCAAGATGAGTGTTTATTCACTTGTCATTGCACAAGAGGGCGGCAGTAATAGGGATGCCCATTCCTGAAATGAAAAAGAAAAAAATATTTACTTTATGTTGTCAAATAATAAATTCCTTAGAAAGTGTTGGTATGGAAGGCAACCGTGGATACGGCCCGCCGTGGAAAGTGAAAGTTTGGTGGTAAAGGAATAAACTTTATTTTCTATTTGGGAACCGCCTATGATATATCTAGCATGGAAAGTATTGTGAGCTACTTTGTCGTTTTTGTTGACAGGAAAAGCATGCCACCCAAAATATTTTTCTCTCTCAATTTTAAACCTTGAGCTCTGGCACCTCTACAAATCCATACTTCCCTCTGCGAAGGTGATACGTCTCCAACGTATCTATAATTTTTGCTTGTTCCATGCTGTTATATTATCATTCTTGGATGTTTTACAATCATTTTACTACAACATCATATTATTTTTGGGACTAACCTATTAACCTAGAGCCCAGTGCCAGTTTCTGTTTTTTCCGTGTTTTTGAGTTTTACAGAAAAGGAATATCAAACGGAGTCCAAACGGAATAAAAATCTATGGTGATTTTTTATGGACCAGAAGAAGCCTAGGGAGCATTGGAGTTGGGCCAGAAGAGCCGCGAGGCCACCACAAGCCTGGGGGGCGCCCACCCTTAGGGCGCGCCCCCCTGGCTTGTCGTCACCTCGTGGCCCCCCTAGACTTGTTTCCACCGCCAAAAATTCCTATAAATATAGAAACCCCCAGAAACAAACCTAGATGAGGAGTTCCGCCGCCGCAAGCCTCAAGAGCCACGAAAAACCAATCGGGAGCCCATTCCGGCACCCTGCCGGAGGGGGAAACCATCACCGGAGGCCATCTTCATCATCCCGGCGGTCTCCATGACGAGGAGGGAGTAGTTCACCCTCGGGGCTGAGGGTATGTACCAATAGCTATGTTTTTGATCTCTCTCTCTCGTGTTCTTGAGATGACACAATCTTGATGTACCGCGAGCTTTATTAATATAGATGAATCATATGGAGTTTTCCCCTCTCTATCTTCTTGTGATGAATTGAGTTTTCCCTTTGAAGTTTTCTTATCGGATTGAGTCTTTTAAGGATTTGAGAACACTTGATGTATGTCTTGCGATGGGATATCCGTGGTGACAATGGGATGTTCTATTGATCCACTTGATGTATGTTTTGGTGATCAACTTGCGGGTTCCGTGACCTTGGGAATCTATGCATAGGGGTTGGCACACGTTTTCGTCTTGACTCTCCGGTAGAAACTTTGGGGCACTCTTTGAAGTTCTTTGTGTTGGATTGAACATGATGAATCTGAAATTGTGTGATGCATATCGTATAATCAAGCCCATGGGTACTCGTGGTGACATTGGAGTATCTAGGTGACATTAGGGTTTTGGTTGATGTGTATCTTAAGGTGTTATTTTAGTACGAACTCTAGGGCTGTTCGTGACACTTATAGGGATAGCTCATAAGATTGATCGGAAAAGATAACTTTGAGGTGGTTTCGTACCCTACAATAATTTCTTCGTTTGTTCTCCGCTATTTGTGACTTTGGAGTGAACTCTTTGTCACACGTGAGGGATTTACATATGATTCAACTATGTTAGTATTGTTGAGAGAACTTGCACTAGTGAAAGTATGAACCCTAGGCCTTGTTTTCAAGCATTGCAATACCGTTTTTGCTCAATTTTGTTACTTGCTACCTTGCTGTTTTTATATTTTTAGATTACAAAAACCTATATCTACCATCCATATTACACTTGTATCACCATCTCTTCGCCGAACTAGTGCACCTATACAATTTACCATTGTATTGGGTGTGTTGGGGACACAAGAGACTCTTTGTTATTTGGTTGCAGGGTTGTTTGAGAGATACCATCTTCATCCTACGCCTCCCACGGATTGATAAATCTTAGGTCATCCACTTGAGGGAAATTTGCTACTGTCCTAAAAAACTCTGCGCTTGGAGGCCCAACACGAGTCTACAAGAAGAAGGTTGCGTAGTAGACATCAAGCTCTTTTCTGGCGCCGTTGCCGGGGAGGTGAGTGCTTGAAGGTATATCTTTAGATCTTGCAATTAAATCTTTTAGTTTCTTGTTTTTCACTAGTTTGGTTTTATAAAAGAAAACTACAAAAAAATGGAGTTTGGCTTGCATCATTTGTATCGTCTTTATAATGTCTTTCGTGAAAATGATGGAAAGGAAAATTGTGCTCAATTGGTAGAGGAAGAAATTATGATAATACTTAATGAGAATTCCTCGAATGATGAGCATGATTGCAATATTGGTAGTATGAATTCTCTGAATATTCATGATGCTAATGATATGCAAAGCCACAAGCTTGGGGATGCTATGTTTGATGAAGATGATATTTTTAGTCCCCCAAGTTTTGATGAGCTAATTTGTTATGATAATGACATGCCTCCTATCTATGATGATTATGATGATGACATGTATGCTATAAAGAGTGATAGTAACCATGAAACTTGTCATCATGATTTTAATATTCAAAGTGGTTATGTCAATCAAGTATCTCATGATAGTTATTTTGTTGTGTTTGCTCCCACTATTATGAATGAGAAGAAAATTGCTTATGTGGAGAGTGACAAATTTTCTATGCTTGTGGATCATGAAGATAATGCTTTATGTGATAGTTATGTTGTGAAATTCCTTCATGATGCTACTGAAAATTATTATGAGGGAGGAACATATGCTTGTAGTGTCGGTGCACTAAGGATTGGGTCCTTTAGTACCCCGTACTTGTGCACAGGCAGTTGTAGCCACACCTGCGGCAAGGCCTGCCGGGAGACAACCAAATGCGAGTTCATAAAGTCAAGAAGGCATCCAAGACAAGGCAATAATCAGAAGATAGAAGACTGGAGGTTGGAGCCCCGGCAAGAACTTGCCAGGATGGCTTGCAGCCCCGGCAAGGCTCGCCCCCGGCAAGCCCTCGCTGCCCTGTCACCGCTCCAGTGCAGTCACCAGCTTGTCTTTTAGCTGTTGTCCTCCTGGTAACGTGTCAGGTGCTAGCGGTGGATGGGCTTAAGCGGTGCGATGGGACGGCCCCTTTTTCTAGCCCCAAGACGCTAAGGGACACCTCAACGGAGCATTAAATGCATTTGTCCTAAACCGTCAGTTTTAGGTATGATAACACTATAGCTACTTTTACACCTCATGTATGCATTGTGCGCCACTGTTGGTGACCCCTTCGAACGTATAAAAGGAGGCCCAAGGCGTAGCTACAGGGGGATCGGATCCTTTTCAGCACTTTCTGCATGTGTAGCTGCTGAGTACTGTAGCGCTCCCAGAACTTGAGCTAGAACACACCTAATATAACCAAGCAGGAGTAGGGTTTTACGCATCTTTGCGGCCCGAACCTGGGTAAAATTCCCGCATGTTGATCATCAGATCTGCTCTCTGTACAGACCCTTCCCCTTGCCGAATCGTTAAGGGATCCTCGCGATCCCATAGGTGTCGTTTCTCCGACATCTTTGGCGCGCCAGGTAGGGGGTTTAGAGGTTGTGTGGACCTGATCTGGTGATTAGCGCGCCAGTTCTTCATCATCTTCGTCGCCATGGCCCCCAAGAGGAAGGGTTTCATGGCGGTTGGTCCATCCACGTCCCCTGCGCCTGTGCTTACACACACGGGCGACGGCGTCGATGCGGGTGGAGGAGGAAGTAGAGATCCAGAGCTTCCACGATGCTCTGGTGATCGTAGCCAGGCGAGCGGCGTCGTTCGTGCCGCTGGATCCAGGGATGGAGCTGTGCTGCCAGCAGGCGGTGGAGCAAACTCCAGAGATGGAAGGGCGCCTTCCAAGATGCCCACACTGGCGCACGTGCCGCGACCTTCTCAGGGCGCGCGCGATGAAAGTCGCCGTGAGGTTGGTGGGTCCTGGCGTCCCCATGGAAAGTCTCCTGAGCATCAACCTCGGGATGTGCAAGACCAGCATGCACGTCCGCATGCTGGTGGAAGCGGTGTACGGTCGCGGGACCGTGATGTAGCTCCTTCCAACATAGTTGGGAGTCAGAGCACATCACGTTCCTCGCACCTGTCGCCGCCGCCTACACGAGCAGAAGCGCTAGCACGTGCACAGCTGCTTCTGAACTTCCCTCCTGCTGCGGACAAGCTTGACGAATGGAGAGCTGCCATTCAGAGCCTCGTCGGCCTCGCCATGGAAGATAAGCTGGAGCAGGCGGAGCCCTCGCGGCGGCAGCCGATCGAGCCGGCACGCGTCGGCGGTGAGAAGACTGTGGGCGGTACAACTACGGTGTACTCTCCCCCACAGCGGCAGCAGCGGACGCTGACTCGACGGGTCGACACCCGTGATGACGATTCCACGGCGTCGTCCGATCCGCGAACTCGTCGCGATCAACGTCAAGTTCTTCGGGAGCGAGGCAAGGAAGACGCTCGAACTACCATCGAGCACCGTCGGGAAGCGCGCCATCAATCTGATAAGCGCACGGGACCCACTGTAGATAAGCCTGCGCCGGGGTATCCTGTCGATCTACCTTACGAGGTGGGTTGTTCAGCATTTACCCGCGAGCTGCGGCGAGTCCAGTGGCCCAATTCCCGCACGTTCAAGCCGGAGGTCCCCGAGAAATACGACGGCAAGACCCACCCGTCGGAATTCCTGAGCATCTACACCATTGCGGTGTAGGCTGCCGGGGCTCGCGACGACAAGATACTCGCCAACTACTTCCCGTTGGTGCTTAAGCCCAACGTCAGGTCGTGGTTGATGCACCTGCCGGAGAATTCCATCTCTTCTTGGGCAGACCTGTGCCATGAGTTTGTTGGCGCCTTTACTGGAGGCCACCAAGCTCCTGGCCAGGAAAGCGATCTACATCTCATCCCCAGAAGGAAGGCGAGACTTTGCGCAAGTACATCCAGAGGTTCAGCCGCATACATCACAACATTCCAGACATTCACCCTGCCGCTGTTATCAGCGCGTTCCATCAGAACGTGCGCAACCGCAGGATGCGGGAAGAGCTGGCGATGAACAAGATCAGGGATGTTGCCGAGCTTTATGCTCTGGCAGATAAGTGTGCTCGAGCTGAAGAAGGGAGGAGACTCCCCGGCGAAGATGCTGGTGCAGGGGTCGACTCTGGAGATGAGGACACTGCCGCTCCGGCAAAGAAGGGCTGGCGGCATAATAGGAAGCGCAAGGGCAAGGCCGTGCTTGCCGTTGAGGGATCCGGCAACCCCGGTGCCGCCAAGAAGGCCAAGGTTGATGACCCCGGCAAGGACGTTGCCGGGTGTGCCTCCTGCCAGGCCTTGGCGGCTGCCGACAAGCCAGACGGTTTCGGCAAGCAGTATTGCAAGATCCACCGCACCAAGGGCCACGATCTCCAAGACTGCCGGCAAGTCGAGCAGCTTGTCGAGAAGCAGAGAGCCGAGTACGAGAGGCGAGACAAGGAGAAGGCCCAGGATGGCGCGGAGGGGTCCGGCAAGAAGCATGGTGGCCGAGGAGGTCGCCGCGGCAAGGCCAAGCAACAGAAGGACTGGCCTGCTCGAGGCCGCGACAAGCAAGAGGAGGGTGATGATGACATTGAGGAGGACGATGAATCCAGTGAGCAAGAGTTCCAGAAAGCTACGGACGCCATGTGCGTTGATGGAGGTGCCTCGTTGCATTCTTCCCACCGCCAACTTAAACAGTGGGCGCGTGAGGTTAATGCGACTGAGCCATCTGTCGGCGCCTGGAAGCCTTTGAAATGGTCCAACACGCCTATCATTTTCAACGTTGAGGATCACCCTGATCGTGTAACTGTGGTTGGCTGTTTGCCGTTGTTGGTCTCACCAACGATTCGCAACCTCGAGGTGACGAAGATGTTAGTTGACGGTGGGGCCGGTTTGAACTTGATCTCACCCGAGGTAATCAAGAGATTGCAAATTGCTGATGGAGACCTTGAGGAAACGGGTTCATTTCAAGGGGTCAATCCAGGAAGGAGCCAGCCCAAGGGAAAGATCACGCTGCTAGTTACATTTGGTAGCGACCTGAATTTCAGGACAGAGAAGATTGTATTCGATGTCGCCAAGATTCCGTTGCCATATAATGGGATCCTTGGCCGTCCAGCATTGGCCAAGTTCATGGCGGCATCACATTACGCCCACAATGTGCTGAAGATGCCCGGGCCGATGAGCGTTATCACAGTCGGTTCTGACAAGAAAGACGCGCTTATCTGCACCGATCAACTCTACCGGGAGGCAGTTGCAGCATCTGCCGCCAAGGCACTTGCTCCTGCCGCTGAAACTCCCGGGGGGAAGAAGACCGGCAAGACCTCCCGCGCACACTCCGGCAAGCGCACCTCTTCGCAGTGCTGCGCTCCCGTCGAGGATGTGCCAGAGAGTTCCACCGGCAAGAGCAAAAAGTCCAAGGCTGCTCCGCCAGAGACCAAGAAGGTGCCCGCCAAGGAGGATGGTACAGGAGGAACTTTCACCATAAGTTCCACCCTCGACAGCAAATAGGAAAGCGCGCTCGTTGCCTTCCTGCGGGCGAATGTTGATGTGTTTGCATGGCAACCATCTGATATCCCCGGTGTTCCCAGGGAGGTGATTGAGCACCACCTTGCCGTCTGTCCACACGCGCGGCCCGTCAATCAAAAGGTCAGGAAGCAAGCTTCGGAGCGGCAACAGTTTATTGCCGAAGAAATTAAGAAGTTAGAAGTAGCAGGCTTGGTTAGAGGAGTACTTCATCCAACATGGTTGGCCAATCCAGTTGTAGTGCGCAAAGCGAATGGAAAATGGAGGCTATGTATTGACTATACAGATATCAATAAAGCCTGTACAAAAGATCCTTTTCCCTTGCCGCGCATCGACCAGATTGTGGACTCCACTGCCGGCTGCGACTTGCTGTCATTCCTTGACGCCTATTCAGGCTATCATCAGATTTTTCATGGCCAAGGAAGATGAAGAGAAGACCGCATTTATCACCCCATGTGGTACATACTGCTTCTTGCGTATGCCTTTCGGGTTGAAAAGTGCTGGTTCTACATTTGCAAGAGCGGTCCAGATTGGTTTTGAGCCCCAACTACATAGAAATATGGAAGCTTACATGGATGATATAGTGGTCAAAACCAAGGATAAGGCGACGCTCATATCAGATTTAGAAGAAACATTTGCAAATCTGCGCAAGATCAACTTGAAGCTCAACCCTGAGAAGTGTGTGTTTGGTGTCCCATCTGGCAAGCTTCTCGGATTCTTTGTATCTCAGTGTGGAATTGAAGCGAATCCCGACAAGATCAAAGCAATTGAGCAAATTGAAGCGCCAAGACGTGTCAAGGATGTGCGTCGTCTTGCCGGCTGCCTTGCAGCTCTGAGTAGGTTTATCTCAAAATCTGCTGAGCGCGCCCTGCCCTTTTTAAAAATCTTGAAGAAGGCGGGTCCAATGAAATGGACTCCGGAAGCGGAGGCAGCGCTGCAGGATTTGAAGAAGTACCTCTCCTCTCCGCCAGTACTAGTCGCGCCAAAACTACAAGAGCCATTGCTGCTATATCTAGCGGCAACGAATCAAGTGGTAAGTGCTGCGCTAGTGGCAGAGAGAGAAGCTGATGAAGAAGCAGCGCCAGCGGCAGGACCGCCAAATGACGAGCTGGGATCTTCCCCGGCAGAGCCTGGTGCCGACAAGGTTGAATCTGCGCAGTCAAGACAAGCAATACAGAAGAAGAAGATGGTGCAGCGCCCGGTCTATTTTGTCAGCTCCCTTTTGCAGGGGGCTAGGTCAAGATATTCTGGTGTGCAGAAGTTGCTCTTCGGCCTCCTTATGGTCTCGAGGAAGCTGCACCATTACTTTTAGGCACACGAGATCACCGTTATCACTCGCTTTCCATTACAGCGGATTTTGCGGAACCCAGATGCTACCAGCAGGATCGTGGAGTGGGCTTTGGAGCTGTCAAGCTTTGGTCTCAAGTTTGAAAGTACTTCGACCATCTAGAGCAGGGCCTTGGCGGAGTTCATTGCAGAATGGACCCCAACGCCAGATGAAGAAGTTCCAGAGTCAACTCTCCCCGGCAAGGAAATGAATCAAGAATGGATCATGTATTTTGATGGGGCTTTCTCGCTGCAAGGCGCCGGTGCTGGCGTGCTGCTTGTCGTACCCACCGGATAGCACATCAAATACGTGGTTCAGATGCATTTTCCCTGGGAGAGGTCAACGAACAATACTGCGGAGTATGAAGGGTTGCTTGCCGGTCTCAGGATTGCGGCAGACCTTGGAATCCAGAAGCTTATTGTCAGAGGTGATTCTCAACTTGTCGTCAAGCAAGTCAACAAGGATTATCAGAGCCTTTTGATGGAAGCTTATGTAGATGAAGTGAGGAAGTTGGAAGAGCATTTTGACGGCCTGCAAATGGAGCACGTTCCTCGTGCAGAAAACAACATTGCTGATGGCCTGTCAAAATGCGCTGCTCTCAAGTTAGCTGTGGAACCAGGAACTTTTGTGCTTCGACTGACTCAGCCATCTGTGACACCATCAATGGGACAAGAGAAGAGAAGAAAGTTGAGTTCTGGCAAGTACTTCCCGGCAGAGCTCCCAGAAGCCGCCGGCAAGAAAGTTGCCGGGAACAACGCCCAGCTTGCCGGTGAGCGACAGGCTCCGGCAGGGCCTCAGGCTCTTGCCGTCGAGACAAACGCTCCCGCCAAGCTTGCCGGGGAACAGCAAGCTCCGGAAGGGTCTCAGGCCCTTGCTGTCGAGACGACTGCTCCCACGGCAGAAGATTTGCCTTTAGCCCTTGCCGTCGAGCCTCAGGCTCCAGCATGGGCACAGCACATCGTCCATTTCCTTCAGAAAGGAGAACTCCCCGAAGAGCAGGAAGAAGCAGAGAAAGTAGCCCGTCGGTCTAAAATGTACCAGTTTGTGGACAATGCCCTGTACAGAAAGAGGCCGAATGGTGTGAAATTGAAATGCATTCCTCGGGAGGATGGACTGGAGCTGTTGGCAGAGATACATGGAGGCATATGTGGCTCCCACATTTGATCAAGAGCTCTTGCCGGCAAGGCATTCTGGCAAGGTTTCTTTTGGCCCAACGCTCTCCAGGATGCAACTGCGCTAGTAACCAAGTGTGAAGCATGCCAGTTTCATTCGAAGAAATTGCATCAACCAGCTCAAGCTCTTCAGACAATCCCTCTCTCCTGGCCATTCTCGGTCTGGGGGCTCGACATCTTGGGCCCTTTTCCCCATGCTACCGGGGGCTTTGAATACTTGTACGTTGCAATCGACAAGTTTACAAAGTGGCCGGAAGTGGAAGCAGTGAGGAAGGTGACAACACAGTCAGCCGTCAAGTTCTTCAAAGGAATAGTTTGCCGCTTTGGTGTACCAAATAGGATAATCACCGACAACGGCACACAGTTCACGAGTCGCACCTTCATGCAGTATGTCCAAGACCTTGGCGGCAAGATTTGTTTTGCTTATGTTGCCCACCCGAGGAGCAACGGCCAGGCGGGAAGGGCTAATGCTGAAGTGCTGCGAGGCCTCAAGACGAGGACTTTCGACAGGCTGCGCAAGTGCGGAAGGCGTTGGGTTGATGAGTTGCCGGTGGTTCTTTGATCAATCAGGACGACACCGAATCGAGCTACCGACCAGACACCCTTCTCCCTAGTATATGGGGCGGAAGCAGTTCTGCCCACAGAACTCACATACGGGTCACCTCGAGTGCTCGCTTATGATGAGCTCGAGCAAGAGCAGCTGCGGCAAGATGACGCTGTGCTCCTTGAGGAGGATCGTCTCCAGGCTGCTGTGCGAGCTGCACGCTAGCAGCAAGCTTTGCGCCGCTACCATAGCCGCAAGGTTCATGCCCGGAGTCTTGAGGAAGGCGACCTTGTTCTTCGGCGCGTTCAGTCGGCCAAGAATTCCAACAAGTTGACGCCGAAGTGGGAAGGCCCTTATCGGGTAGTACGAGTCACTAGGCCTGGCGCAGTCCGCCTAGAGACCGAAGACGGTATTCCGGTGAGCAACTCCTGGAATATCGAGCATCTTCGTAAGTTCTATCCATAAGGCGCGGTTGCCGGGCCCCCCGGCAACCACCTTTTGTACAAGTCTTGCCGCTGTAGCATGTGATCCTTTGTACAAAGCCAGGCGCAGACCCTGTACATAGTTGAATAAAGCCTAAGTGTTTTGCGAATCTTGTTGATGTTCATGTTTATATACATGCATGTGTATTAGAGATATTGTATTACACCTGCTTCCAGCAAGTACTAACGAACCGCCAAGGTTCCATATTTCTATTTTCTCTTCTTTCTTTTCTCAAAGGACAGAAGGTTCCCTCGCATGCAAGTTTGCCGGGGGGATAGGATGGTATGGATACTGACAGGCGACGTTCAAGGTTGACATCTTGCCGGAAGAAGTACTGCGACGGAAAGCTAAGTTGCAGAAACTTTGAACAAATTTTTCTGTTTTGTTATTCTCCTTGAACGATTTCAATTCTTGTATGGAAAACCTGCACGCGAAGGAACCTTGTTGTGATTGGTTCCGCCCTTATCCTGTTTCGAGTCCGCTCAACAGTTTAGGTGGTTGCACTGAAAACACCAAGGTCTCTTGCCGGTAGCAACGCCACCAGCAGGCTGCTAAAGTCCCGCACCTAGCGCTCGAGGCAAGGGTGCGCGCGCCGGCAAGTTTCCAATCAAGCGTAGGGCGAATACATACAGGAAGAAATTAAACAAGGGGAATAGCATAGCATTCATCCAGAACATAGCAAGTTATATTACATCAATCTTGCCGCAATCCTAACATAAGGTAAATTGTTCTTGGCATGGATGGCGGCGGGAAGTAAGGCAGCTAATCCCGGCGATCGCCTTCAACTCTCTTGACTTGGCTTACCCTGTCAACGATGGGCGCGGCAAGCTCCTCAAGTGCCTTGACGTCCACGTCCTTTGGCAGGCAGTCGAAGGTGCTGAGGTTGATGCCGGGGTTTTTATGCACCATCTTGACGAGCACCTTCTGGAGGACGGCCTGGCAGAGTTTGCGCGACTCGTTGGCCAGATGAGCTTTTCGGTCTGAATGGAGCTGCTCCAGAGCTCCAAGCACACGGTCGAAGAACATGGTCACCTTGGCGCTCGGAGACACCCTGTCGTCAAGAGGCTGCCTGTGATCTTCCAGACCCATGGTAGACAGTTGTGCGGCAAGCTTCTCCGCGACGTCGACAAGTTTCTCAGTCCAGATTTGCACTCCCTGCACATAGTCGTTGTGGGCAGCAGCAGCACTCCTGACCAGCTCTTCCTCGTCCCGGAGACTTTTGACCTGAGCTTTCTCGCGAGTCTTGGCGGTCCCCAGAGTCTCCTCCAGCGTGGACAGTTTCAGCTTCAGATCAGCGATGGATTCGTTGGCTGTGGAGAGTTCTTTGGTCTTGTCGGATACGGCAACTTGCGTCTCCATCAAGCTGTGGAGAGCTTTGTCTCTCTCGGTCTTGAGCGTTGAGATCTGCTTGCCGTGTTCCTCAAGATCTGCCTCCAGCTTCTTCACCCCGTCGGCGAGCTTGTCCTTGGCGGCCTCTGCAGCTCTAGCGGCATTGACAGCCTCCTTCAGCTTGCCGGCATGATCTGCAGTCAGAGCGTCGAGGGCCTCTTTGTGCTTCAGCTCCAGATCCTGGGTCCGTTGCGCGACAAGCCTTTCAATCTTCTCGTCCTTGGCGCGGAGCTTGTCGGCAAGAGCCTTCTCGTGGGCGGTGAGGTCATCATCATGCGCCTCAATCCCGACGCGATGTTCCCTCAAGCGTGCTTCCTCTGTGGCAGCCTGTTGCTTGGCATCCTCCTGTGCCTTCTCCACGTCAGACTGCTTCATGAGGAGATCGTTCCATCTCTGACTCAGCTGCTCTTGGCCAGTCCTCAACTCCTGGAAAGCTTCGGCAAACCAGGCCTGCGTCTCCTCAACGCGCTTCTGGAGATCTGCCTCAATCTTGTCGGCAACCGCGGCCCTGGAGTCTAGTTTCTCCTTCCGGACGCGGTGGAGTGCTTGGAGCTTCTGGTAGTTATCGTGCATAGCCTTGAGGAGCTTCTCTTCTTCAGATTTGCTGCTGCTAGCGCTTGGTTCATCGACGACCTCGAGCCCGGCGGCGGCAATGGCATCTTCATCGAAGACTTCCCCTTCAGTTGGCGCCCTAGTGCTTGCCGTGCCTGGGATGCTGACGAACAAGTTTTCGCCAATCTTGAGGTACTTGCTTGACGACGGAGCTTCGGATGTTGGTGGCTGTTCCTCAACAGCCGCCTCCCCGGCGGCTGGGGGCTCTGTGTCCGGCGTAGCACCTGGCGCTCCTGCGGCAGGGATGCCGTCAGTACCGTCACTAGCCTCCTCGCCGGCCCTCTCGGCAGATTCCTTGGCGGCCTCTTCCTCTGCAACCATGGCAGCTTCGGCGCTGGCGTCCTTGGCGGCCTCGGCAGCAGCGTTCTTGGCGGCTTCGGCGGCAGCATTCTTGGCGGCCTCCTCGGCGGCAAGCCTGCCGGCCTCGGCAGCAGCATCCCTGGCGGTCTCCTCGATGACGGTGTCAACGTCCATTTGCTCTGCCGAGGGAATGTCTGGGGGCAAGAAAGCAAAACAAGATGAGATTGAGATGGAAGTTCAAGAAGACAAAAAAGAAGGAAAGCAGAATGACAAGTACCTGTGCCAATATTGGTTGCCGGTGTAGAGCTGCCGGTGCCCATGCTTGCCGGCTCTTCCTCGTCGCGATAGAGCACGCTAGAGGAAGTCCTTGCCGGCGATCCATCTCTGGGCGGCGTGGTTGACGGAGGCGGCATATCAGGGGTGGCCTCTGATGGTTCTCCTTGTCGCTGCTCTCCTCCTGCATGCCTAGCGATGTCAGCAGTAAAGATGCACACCCCGGCGCTTGCCAGCGGAAAGTGAGTAATAGACTCACACTGGGGGCTGAGTCGAGGGCTGCGTCGCGGGCTGGGCTCTGGGCTGATGGTAATCGTCTCCGGCGCACCTGAGGTGCTTGCCGGCGGTTCCTCGCCCGTCGAGGTCTTCGCCCTCTTCGCCATCCTCTGCACCAGAGTTTCTGTATCCCTGCGGAGACAGGCAAAAGCAAAACAAATGAGACGAGAAAAACCAAAAACTCAGAAAGTAAAGGACGCGGCAAGATCCTTACTCTTCTTCTTCTTCTCCCGAGCTAAAGGCAGAGAGGTCGAAGTCGACTTCCGCCACGGGAGGAGGTGGGGGTGCTCCTGGGTCGCTTGGCTGCGGCAGGCGCAAGTTGCTGAAGAGGTCCTTGCCACTGCGTGGCCTTGCCGGCCGCCCCTTTGCTGAGGGCTGCACTGCTCGAAGAAGCTTGGCGGACCGGGACCCCAGAAGCGGCGCTACGAAGGACACGCCTACTCCTTGGTTCAAGGGTCGGGGCTTCCTCGTGCAGTTCCTCTTTGGCGGCGTCTCTAACAGAAGGGCCTTCGGCTGATGTGCCGCCCTGCTCTTCTGCGGTCTCGTCCTGCCCGGCAAGATCCTCATCAGGCAGCACTTCCTCTCCGCTGGTTCCCTCTTTCACGAAGACAGCGCTGCCGGCCTCCGCGGCAAGATTTGCTTCCTCCGCCCTGCTGGCAATGTATGCCACTTCTTCCTCAGTGGTGGCGCGGACGAGGCCCTCTTCTTCGCGGATGGCCCTCTCCGTCAGGTTGTCAAAGAATTGTTGCACTTGCTCTTCAGATGGCTCAATCCAAGATCCGTCAAGGCTGTGAGCGTCAAACGCCGGCATCATGGCGATGATTGGGCCTAGAGAGGAGTTGTTGCATAGAGGGACTATGCTTGCCGGCAGCTTGCATACCACGTCGCCCCTGAACAGTTTCTGGCAGAGAGTTGCGTGCTGCATAAATGTCAGATTGCCATTCAGCCCAGGGCGCAGTCTCATGATGTCTGCCGCGTTCCGGAATTGCCAGGCTGGCCTCCCTTTGTTCTGCAAAGGGCGATGCGCCGGCGAAGGAAATCGGTGCCTATCATATCTATTGTGAGCCCGGCAGCTCTGAGGCGGTGAATCCTGGTGGTAGCGACTGTGAGCTTCTTGTCGTCAGGATCGATGGTGCTCCAGTCGTTGCTGCGCGCTATCTTCGTCTGTCGCGGCAAGCAGAAAGGTTGGACTTCGGATTTTTTCTGTCTCCCGAACCCAGCACCATCTGGCCCGCCATTCATCCCACTTCTCGCGGAAGGCCCCGTCTGGATAGACCTCCTTGGTTCCTGGCCGTGGGATCCAAGCGATGGAGCCAGAAAGGGCCTCGCCTTTTTGGATGTGGGGAATGAAGTAATGGCGAAAAAGAGCGGTGCTGGGAACTACTCCGGCAAAGTTTTCGCAAAAATGAGCGAAAACGGACATGCAAGTTACGGCATTCGGCGTGAAATCCAAAAGTTGGAAGCCGTAGGTGAGCATGATGTCGTTGAAGAAATCAGAGAAAGGGGGGCAGAGTCCGCAGTAGAAATAATCAGCAAAGAAGTGATATTTATTTTGCCCACCCCTAGAAGAACTTGGACTCACGGCGGTGGCCGGATGCGTTGTCGTCTATGTCGCCCACATGAACTGATATCGCTCCCTCAGTGCGGCCGCATCAAGCGCCGGGGGGAAGACGACGTGCTCCTTCTGCATCTTCGCTATCTTGTTCTCTGAGACGGCGGCATCCACCTCCTTGCCCCTGCTTGCTTTGGGCGGCATGGCGGCGATGGGAGACAGAGGCTGAGGGCGGAGAAGGCGTGAAGGCGGCGGATGAGAGGGGGGAGCTCTGTTTCGACTCGAGGAAGAAGACGGCGGCGGTTCCCAGATTGGAAAAGGCAAGAGGTAAATGAGCGGCGCCTCTGCAGATTCCTTTTTATGGGGAGGACGCGAGGCCGCCTCTTTACTAAAATAATATTGAAACGCTTCGCGAGCGCGCTGCTGTAACGGCCGCGCTGCGCACGTCCCCCACGTCCCGCATTCAATGGGCGTCGTGGGAGGCACAGTAAATGGAATGATTACGGTGGATAACTCCTGCCACTCGTGCCCGTGCACTGTTTGGGCCTGGCCCAATAACGCCTCGCACCCGTGTATGGCCCAGGCCCGGGGGCTCATGTCGGTGCACTAAGGATTGGGTCCTTTAGTACCCCGTACTTGTGCACGGGCAGTTGTAGCCACACCTGTGGCAAGGCCTGCCGGGAGACAACCAAATGCGAGTTCATAAAGTCAAGAAGGCATCCAAAAAAAGGCAATAATCAGAAGATAGAAGACTGGAGGCTAGAGCCCCGACAAGATCTTGCCGGGATGGCTTGCAGCCCCGGCAAGGCTCGCCCCCAGCAAGCCCTCGCTGCCCTGTCACCGCTCCAGTGCGGTCACCAGCTTGTCTTTTAGCTGTTGTCCTCCTGGTAACGTGTCAGGTGCTAGCGGTGGATGGGCTTAAGCGGTGCGATGGGACGGCCCCTTTTTGCAGCCCCAAGACGCTAAGGGACACCTCAATGGAGCATTAAATGCATTTGTCCTAAACCGTCAGTGTTAGGTATGATAACACTGTAGCTACTTTTACACCTCATGTATGCACTGTGCGCCACTGTTGGTGACCCCTTCGAACGTATAAAAGGAGGCCCAAGGCATAGCTACAGGGGGATCGGATCCTTTTCAGCCCTTTCTGCATGTGTAGCTGCTGAGTACTGTAGCACTCCCAGAACTTGAGCTAGAACACACCTAATATAACCAAGCAGGAGTAGGGTTTTACGCATCTTTGCGGCCCGAACCTGGGTAAAATTCCCGCGTGTTGATCATCAGATCTGCTCTCTGTACAGACCCTTCCCCTTGCCGAATCGTTAAGGGATGCTCGCGCTCCCATAGGTGTCGTTTCTCCGACATGTAGGAATTGCAACAATATCAAGTTTCCTCCCTATGTGTTCAAAGTTTTGAAGTTATGCTTCTTTTGCCTTCCTATGCTAGTTGATTCTTGTTCCCATAAATTGTTTGCTCACAAAATCCCTATGCATAGGAAGTGGGTTAGACTTAAATGTGCTTCTCATGAGATTCATGATGCTCTTTTGCATGTTTCAATTATTATTCCTATGTGAGCATCATTGAAATCATCATGCCTAGCTAAAAGGCATTAAAGAAAAGAGCTTGTTGGGAGACAACCCAACACTTTTCCTTTCTGTTTTTGTGTGTACACATGATTAAGCTACTGTATTAATCATGTTTTGTGTCTTTTATTTCAATAAAGTGCCAAGTAAAGCCTTTGGGATAGTGTGGATGATAGTTGACATGATTCTTTGCAAAACAGAAACTTTTTCTCACAGTCCAGGAATTTTGTAAATTCACTGGAACGTGCTTTTGATCTGAATTTTTTAAACATGATTTATATACAAATTACCTAGATTTTCCTAATTTTTCAGAATTTTTGGAGACAGGTAAATATGGTTACACTACAGATCTTCACAGACTGTTCTGTTTTTGACAGATTCTGTTTTGCATGCATAGTTTGCTTGTTTTAGTGTTTCCATAGCTTATATTGAGTGATATAAATTATGGGAATGATAGAATACAGTAGGTATCATGTGGAAACAATTATGAATCTTGTCTTGACAGTACCTAAGAGAATGATCTTTGTTTATTATACTAACCCATCTCACGAAGTTCCGTTAAGTTTTGTGTGATTGAAGTTTTCAAGTTTTGGGTGAGACACCGATATGAGGAGAATAAGGAGTGACAAGAACCTAAGCTTGGGGATGCCCAAGGCACCCCCAAGGTAATATCCAAGGAAGACCCAAGCGCCTAAGCTTTGGGATGCCCGTGAAGGCATCCCCTCTTTCATCTTCAACACTATCGGTATATCTTACTTGGAGCTATATTTTTATTCGTCACATAATATGAGTTTTGCTTGGAGCGTCATTTTATTTTCTTGTTTTCCGTTAGGTGTTATTTATAATCTTGTTTTTCAATAAAAAGTTCCAAGAATTGCCTTAGGATGCTTGCATTGCCTGTTTTGATGTGTGCTGTGTATAAACAGAAACTTTTGCTGTAGTGTTTGAATTTTCATATTTTACTGGAACGAGGAAAGTTTCTCAAATTTTTACACCGTATTTTCATATAAATTTTATAGCATGTCCTAAACTTTCATAATTTTTTGAGTTACAGAAGTACACTGTTTTCATAAATTTCTACAGACTGTTCTGTTTGGACAGATTGCTGTCATAGTTTCGTTATCTACTTATCCTATAGTTTCCATAGCCTATATTGGTAGATATAAATTGTGGAAATGATAGTATACAGTACCTAATGTTTGAAAATTATTATGCAACTTGTCTTGGCAGTACATAAAGAGTTGATTTATTATTATGTGTACTAACCTGTCTCACGAGTTCTTTTCAAGTTTTGTGTGGAAGATGTTTTTGAGAATAGGTGAAACCATGATATGAGAAGTTTGAACGAGATACAAAAGCTCAAGGTTGGGGATTCCCAAGGCACCCCAAGTAAATATTTCAAGAAGTCTCAACCATCTAAGCTTGGGGATGCTACGCATCCCACCTCTCTTCATCAACAATTATCGGTTAGCCTATGTTGAGCCTAAATTTTTATTCGTTCACATGATGCGTGCTATTCTTCGAGTGCTATTTTTCTTTTGCTTGCTGTTTAATAAAATACTTAAGATCTGAAATTCTTATATGAGAGAGTCTTCACATAGTTACTTAATTGTTGGTTACTCATTGATCTTCACTTATATCTTTTGAGAGTAGCTTGTCATTTGCTCATGTGCTTCACTTAAATTTGTTTGAGCTTGCCAAAAAGAAATGGAAATATATGAAACTAGTCCTAAAGTGATAGATATCCAAGGAGGGTATAATAAAAACTTTCATGAAGATCATGGGACAAATTAAACTTGATTCTTTGTAATAGTTTTGAAACATGATGATAGTAATATGTGAGTCATGTTAGTGATTAATTATGCTTTAGTAGGAATATTGGTGTTAAGGTTTGTGATTCCCTATGCATGCATGAAAGTGAATAGTTATGCAATGAAGTTACATCCTACTTGTGGTGCATTATTCGGGATTAGTTATGTTCAATGCTCATTTATGTGATTTTTCGTTTCTTGGTTTGGTTGCTTCCCAATCTATTTGCTAGCCTTCATTTGTACTAAGTAGAAATACTACTTGTGCATCCAAAATCCTTAAACCAAGTTTTGCCTTATGAGTCCACCATACCTACCTATATGCGGTATTTCCATGCCGTTCCAATCAAATTTGTATGTGCCATCTCTAAATTTTCAAAATAAATTTTCTCTTTTGTGTGCCCGTACCGCTCATGAAACGGTGGGGAGTATCCAATATTTTTCCATGCTAGGTGTGTTATTCTCACGATATGTGTTGATTCACTATCATTCATGAGAAAGTGGCTGGTATTCGGGATGCCCAGTTCCATGCTCAAAAATAAAATCAAAATATAATGAAACAAAACTCCCCCCAGGATTGTTGTTTGTATGGACGGTACCCGTGGATTCGGCTCGCCGTGGAGTGTGATTGATTGGTGGAGGGGGAGTAAAAACTTTACCATTCAGTTTGGGAACCGCCTATAATGTATCTAGCATGGAAAGTATTGTGAGCTACTTTGTCATTTTCGTTGACAGGAAGAGCATGCCACCCAAAATATTTTTTCTCTCTCAATTTAAAACTTTGAGCTCTGGCACCTCTACAAATCCCTACTTCCCTCTGCGAAGGGTCTATCTATTTACTTTATTCAATTTTTATTTTTATTTTTTTGCTTTGAGTCTCCATCTTCTCTTATAAGCACCAACTAGGGGCACTATGATCGTACTTGAGCATTGGGCATAGCTAATATTTGAGTGTGTTTCATGAATGGATCAATGATTGAGCATGATGGGCTAGGGATAACTTTCTTTAGTGTTGATATTTTGAAAGACATGGTTGCTTGTTGACATGCTTGAGTATTGAAGTCATTATGTTAAAACTAGACTATTGCTTTGAATCATTTACAAGTCCAAATGTCCATGCTATACATAAAAGAAAAGAATATGATGAACATGTTAGGCAGCATTCCACATCAAAAATTCTGTTTTTATCATTTAGCTACTCGAGGAGGAGTAGGAATTAAGCTCCGGGATGCTGATACGTCTCCAACATATCTATAATTTTTGCTTGTTCCATGCTGTCATATTATCATTCTTGGATGTTTTACAATCATTTTACTACAACTTTATATTATTTTTGGGACTAACCTATTAACCTAGAGCCCAGTGCCAGTTTCTGTTTTTTTCGTGTTTTTGAGTTTTACAGAAAAGGAATATCAAACGGAGTCCAAACGGAATAAAAATCTACGGTGATTTTTTATGGACCAGAAGAAGCCCAGGGAGCATTGGAGTTGGGCCAGAAGAGCCACGAGGCCACCACAAGCCTGGGGGGCGCCCCCCGCTAGGGTGCGCCCCCCTGGCTTGTCGTCACCTCGTGGCCCCCCTGGACTTGTTTTCGCCGCCAAAAATTCCTATAAATATAGAAACCCCCAGAAACAAACCTAGATCGGGAGTTCCGCTGCCGCAAGCCTCTAGAGACACGAAAAACCAATCGGGAGCCCGTTCCGGCACCCTGCCGGAGGGGGAAACCATCACCGAAGGCCATCTTCATCATCCCGACGGTCTCCATGACGAGGAGGGAGTGGTTCACCCTCGGGGCTGAGGGTATGTACCATTAGCTATGTGTTTGATCTCTCTCTCTCGTGTTCTTGAGATGACACAATCTTGATGTACCGCGAGCTTTATTAATATAGATGAATCATATGGAGTTTTCCCCTCTCTATCTTCTTGTGATGAATTGAGTTTTCCCTTTGAAGTTTTCTTATCGGATTGAGTCTTTTAAGGATTTGAGAACACTTGATGTATGTCTTGCGATGGGATATCCGTGGTGACAATGGGATGTTCTATTGATCCACTTGATGTATGTTTTGGTGATCAACTTGCGGGTTCCGTTACCTTGGGAATCTATGCATAGGGGCTGGCACACGTTTTCGTCTTGACTCTCCGGTAGAAACTTTGGGGCACTCTTTGAAGTTCTTTGTGTTGGATTGAACATGATGAATCTGAAATTGTGTGATGCATATCGTATAATCAAGCCCATGGGTACTCGTGGTGACATTGGAGTATCTATGTGACATTAGGGTTTTGGTTGATGTGTATCTTAAGGGGTTATTTTAGTACGAATTCTAGGGCTGTTCGTGACACTTATAGGGATAGTTCGTAAGATTGATCGGAAAAGATAACTTTGAGGTGGTTTCGTACCCTACAATAATTTCTTCGTTTGTTCTCCGCTATTTGTGACTTTGGAGTGAACTCTTTGTCGCACGTGAGGGATTTACATATGATTCAACTATGTCAGTATTGTTGAGAGAACTTGCACTAGTGAAAGTATGAACCCTAGGCCTTGTTTTCACGCATTGCAATACCGTTTTTGCTCACTTTTCGTACTTGCTACCTTGCTGCTTTTATATTTTTAGATTACAAAAACCTATATCTACCATCCATATTACACTTGTATCACCATCTCTTCGCCGAACTAGTGCACCTATACAATTTACCATTGTATTGGGTGTGTTGGGGACACAAGAGACTCTTTGTTATTTGGTTGCAGGGTTGTTTGAGAGAGACCATCTTCATCCTACGCCTCCCACGGATTGATAAACCTTAGGTCATCCACTTGAGGGAAATTTGCTACTGTCCTACAAAACTCTGCGCTTGGAGGCCCAACACGAGTCTACAAGAAGAAGGTTGCGTAGTAGACATCAAGCTCTTTTCTGGCGCCGTTGCCAGGGAGGTGAGTGCTTGAAGGTATATCCTTAGATCTTGTAATTAAATCTTTTAGTTTCTTGTTTTTCACTAGTTTGGTTTTATAAAAGAAAACTACAAAAAAATGGAGTTTGGCTTGCATCATTTGTATCGTCTTTATAATGTCTTTCGTGAAAATGATGGAAAGGAAAATTGTGCTCAATTGGTAGAGGAAGAAATTATGATAATACTTAATGAGAATTCCTCGAATGATGAGCATGATTGCAATATTGCTAGTATGAATTCTCTTAATATTCATGATGCTAATGATATGCAAAGCCACAAGCTTGGGGATGCTATGTTTGATGAAGATGATATTTTTAGTCCCCCAAGTTTTGATGAGCAAATTTGTTATGATAATGACATGCCTCCTATCTATGATGATTATGATGATGACATGTATGCTATAAAGAGTGATAGTAATCATGAAACTTGTCATCATGATTTTAATATTCAAAGTGGTTATGTCAATCAAGTATCTCATTATAGTTATTTTGTTGAGTTTGCTCCCACTATTATGAATGAGAAGAAAATTGCTTATGTGGAGAGTGACAAATTTTCTATGCTTGTGGATCATGAATATAATGCTTTATGTGATAGTTATGTTGTGAAATTCCTTCATGATGCTACTGAAAATTATTATGAGGGAGGAACATATGCTTGTAGGAATTGCAACAATATCAAGTTTCCTCCCTATGTGTTCAAAGTTTCGAAGTTATGCTTCTTTTGCCTTCCTATGCTAGTTGATTCTTGTTCCCATAAATTGTTTGCTCACAAAATCCCTATGCATAGGAAGTGGGTTAGACTTAAATGTGCTTCTCTTGAGATTCATGATGCCCTTTTGCATGTTTCAATTATTATTCCTATGTGAGCATCATTGAAATCATCATGCCTAGCTAAAAGGCATTAAAGAAAAGAGCTTGTTGGGAGACAACCCAACACTTTTCCTTTCTGTTTTTGTGTGTCCAGATGATTAAGCTACTGTATTAATCATGTTTTGTGTCTTTTATTTCAATAAAGTGCCAAGTAAAGCCTTTGGGATAGTGTGGATGATAGTTGACTTGATTCTTTGCAAAAACAGAAACTTTTGCTCACAGTCCAGGAATTTTCTAAATTCACTGGAACGTGCTTTTGATCTGAATTTTTTACACTTGACTGATATACGAATTTCCTAGATTTTCGTAATTTTTCAGAATTTTTAGAGACAGGGAAATATGGTTACACTACAGATCTTCACAGACTGTTCTGTTTTTGACAGATTCTGTTTTGCATGCATAGTTTGCTTGTTTTAGTGTTTCCATAGCTTATATTGAGAGATATAAATTATGGGAATGATATAATACAGTAGGTATCATGTGGAAACAATTATGAATCTTGTCTTGACAGTACCTAAGGGAATGATCTTTGTTTATTATACTAACCCATCTCACGAAGTTCCGTTAAGTTTTGTGTGATTGAAGTTTTCAAGTTTTGGGTGAGACACCGATATGAGAAGAATAAGGAGTGACAATAACCTAAGCTTGGGGATGCCCAAGGCACCCCCAAGGTAATATCCAAGGAAGACTCAAGCGCCTAAGCTTGGGGATGCCCCGGAAGGCATCCCCTCTTTCATCTTCAACACTATCGGTATATCTTACTTGGAGCTATATTTTTATTCGTCACATAATATGAGTTTTACTTGGACCGTCATTATATTTTCTTGTTTTCTGTTAGGTGTTATTTATAATCTTGTTTTTCAACAAAAAGTTCCAAGAATTTCCTTAGGATGCTTGCATTGCATGTTTTGATGTGTGCTGTGTATAAACAGAAACTTTTGCTCTAGTGTTTGAATTTTTTACACCGTATTTTGATATAAATTTTATAGCATGTCCTAAATTTTCATAATTTTTTGAGTTACAGAAGTACACTGTTTTCATAAATTTCTACAGACTGTTCTGTTTGGACAGATTGCTGTCATAGTTTCGTTATCTACTTATCCTATAGTTTCCATAGCCTATATTGGTAGTTATAAATTGTGGAAATGATAGTATACAGTACCTAATGTTTGAAAATTATTATGCAACTTGTCTTGGCAGTACATAAAGAGTTGATTTATTATTATGTGTACTAATCTGTCTCATGAGTTCTTTTCAAGTTTTGTGTGGAAGATGTTTTTGAGAATAGGTGAAACCATGATATGAGAGGATTGAACGAGATACAAAAGCTCAAGCTTGGGGATTCCCAAGGCACCCCAAGTAAATATTTTAAGAAGTCTCAACCATCTAAGCTTGGGGATGCTACGCATCCCACCTCTCTTCATCAACAATTATCGGTTAGCCTATGTTGAGCCTAAATTTTTATTCGTTCACATGATGCGTGCTATTATTCGAGTGCTATTTTTCTTTTTCTTGCTGTTTAATAAAATACTTAAGATCTGAAATTCTTATATGAGAGAGTCTTCACATAGTTACTTAATTGTTGACTACTCATTGATCTTCACTTATATCTTTTGAGAGTAGCTTGTCATTTGCTCATGTGCTTTACTTAAATTTGTTTGAGCTTGCCAAAAAGAAATGGCAATATATGAAACTAGTCCTAAAGTGATAGATATCCAAGGAGGGTATAATAAAAACTTTCATGAAGATCATGGGACAAATTAAACTTGATTCTTTGTAATAGTTTTGAAACATGATGATAGTAATATGTGAGTCATGTTAGTGATTAATTATGCTTTAGTAGGAATATTGGTGTTAAGGTTTGTGATTCCCTATGCATGCACGAAAGTGAATAGTTATGCAATGAAGTTACATCCTACTTGTGGTGCATTATTCGGGATTAGTTATGTTCAATGCTCATTTATGTGATTTTTCGTTTCCTGGTTTGGTTGCTTCCCAATCTATTTGCTAGCCTTCATTTGTACTAAGTAGAATTACTACTTGTGCATCCAAAATTCTTAAACCAAGTTTTGCCTTCTGAGTCCACCATACCTACCTATATGCGGTATTTCCATGCCGTTCCAAGAAAATTTGTATGTGCCATCCCTAAATTTTCAAAATAAATTTTCTCTTTTGTGTGCCCGTACCGCTCATGAAACGGTGGGGAGTATCCAATATTTTTCCATGCTAGGTGTGTTATTCTCACGATATGTGTTGATTCACTATCATTCATGACAAAGTGGCTGGTATTCGGGATGCCTAGTTCCATGCTCAAAAATAAAATCAAAATATAATGAAACAAAACTCCCCCGAGGATTGTTGTTTGTATGGACGGTACCCGTGGATTCGGCTCGCCGTGGAGTGTGATTGATTGGTGGAGGGGGAGTAAAAACTTTACCATTCTGTTTGGGAACCGCCTATAATGTATCTAGCATGGAAAGTATTGTGAGCTACTTTGTCGTTTTCGTTGACAGGAAGAGCATGCCACCCAAAATATTTTTTCTCTCTCAATTTAGAACTTTGAGCTCTGGCACCTCTACAAATCCCTACTTCCCTCTGCGAAGGGCCTATCTATTTACTTTATGCAATTTTTATTTTTATTTTTTTGCTTTGAGTCTCCATCTTCTATTATCAGCACCAATGAGGGGGCACTATGATCGTACTTGAGCATTGGGCATAGCTAATATTTGAGTGTGTTTCATGAATGGATCAATGATTGAGCATGATGGGCTAGGGATAACTTTCTTTAGTGTTCATATTTTGAAAGACATGGTTGCTTGTTGACATGCTTAAGTATTGAAGTCATTATGTTAAAACTAGACTATTGCTTTGAATCATTTACAAGTCCAAATGTCCATGCTATACATAAAAGAAAAGAATATGATGAACATGTTAGCCAGCATTCCACATCAAAAATTCTGTTTTTATCATTTAGCTACTCGAGGAGGAGTAGGAATTAAGCTTCGGGATGCTGATACGTCTCCAACGTATCTATAATTTTTGCTTGTTCCATGCTGTTATATTATCATTCTTGGATGTTTTACAATAATTTTACTACAACTTTATATTATTTTTGGGACTAACCTATTAACCTAGAGCCCAGTGCCAGTTTCTGTTTTTTTCGTGTTTTTGAGTTTCACAGAAAAGGAATATCAAACGGAGTCCAAACGGAATAAAAATCTACGGTGATTTTTTATGGACCAGAAGAAGCCCAGGGAGCATTGGAGTTGGGCCAGAAGAGCCACGAGGCCACCACAAGCCTGGGGGGCGCCCCCCGCTAGGGTGCGCCCCCCTGGCTTGTCGTCACCTCGTGGCCCCCCTGGACTTGTTTTCGCCGCCAAAAATTCCTATAAATATAGAAACCCCCAGAAACAAACCTAGATCGGGAGTTCCGCCGCCGCAAGCCTCTAGAGACACGAAAAACCAATCGGGAACCCGTTCCGGCACCCTGTCGGAGGGGGAAACCATCACCGAAGGCCATCTTCATCATCCTGGCGGTCTCCATGACGAGGAGGGAGTAGTTCACCCTCGGGGCTGAGGGTATGTACCATTAGCTATGTGTTTGATCTCTCTCTCTCTCGTGTTCTTGAGATGACACGATCTTGATGTACCGCGAGCTTTATTAGTATAGATGAATCATATGGAGTTTTCCCCTCTCTATCTTCTTGTGATGAGTTGAGTTTTCCCTTTGAAGTTTTCTTATCGGATTGAGTCTTTTAAGGATTTGAGAACACTTGATGTATGTCTGGCGATGGGATATCCGTGGTGACAATGGGATGTTCTATTGATCCACTTGATGTATGTTTTGGTGATCAACTTGCGGGTTCCGTGACCTTGGGAATCTATGCATAGGGGTTGGCACACGTTTTCGTCTTGACTCTCCGGTAGAAACTTTGGGGCACTCTTTGAAGTTCTTTGTGTTGGATTGAACATGATGAATCTGAAATTGTGTGATGCATTGTAACACCCCAAAATTTTAATTTGGATTTTTCCAGCAAATTCTTTATTTGATCTTTTTGAGGAGGTTATTTGAATTTTTTATTTTCTCAAAAGAAGATTCTTCTGAAAACTGTTGTTGAATTTTTTTTTTGAGATCTTCCTCAGATAAGGTTCTGGTCTTAAGGATATTCTATTTCTTGGAATTTTTGTCATCAACATTTCTCTGGAGTATTTTTAATATTTTTAAAGAATTCTTTTATTGGTATTATTCTTTTCCCTTCTAAAAAGAGGATTCTTATCTCTCTTATTATAAACCATTTTAAAAAAAAATCTTCCCAAAAACCCCTCTCCTACTTTGGATCTAGTCAATAATCAAATTCCAGTAGGTTTCAACCTCTTATATATTTTCTTTCTATTTATTTCTCCCAAAAATATTTTTCTGTCATTTTCTGGCACTCCTTTGGTTTACAAAGGAAGTACCAGTTTTCTTTGAGATCTAGTCCCAAGAAAATTATCCTAGCTTGTCTTTAGAACCCTAAACCAAGATCTCCAAAAACATCCAGATCCATAGTTCAAAATTTTCAAAATTTGGCCACTGCAAGTTTGGACCAAATTTACTGTTTTGGGTGAAATTCATATTTAATCTTCTCCAAAAATTCTGAGATAATTCAGGTAGCCTCTAGATGCATCAAGACTCCACCCCTCCAATTTTCAGCCCAAGAAAACTTTCCTGCAATCGTGCAGCATTTCATCGAGCACGTGGTGAACACTCTGGTTCAGACAAATTCAGAGAACTGAAACTGTCAGTGTCGTTTTCTTCAGTCGATCGTCATCAATCTCGCCAGTTCTTCGCTTGGCCTCTTGCTCACTGCTCCTCCTCCTTATCCTTGCGCCGCACGGTCGTTTGGCTGGACGTGGGTGTCGGTGCTGAGCCGTCCCATCGTCTCCGGCGAGTGCAGCAACGACAGAGCCTCCCGCCTCGGCCGTCAGACGAGCTCAACGAAGATCACCGAAATCCAGCACCGCCCAAGCCTCCTCAAGCTTCCGCGTGGCCATCTTATCCTCAGAGTGCGCTAAGGGACACTCGCCGTGGCCTGAGACGCGCAGAGCACGCTCCCTGCTGCCGACGAGCTCGTGAGGCCATTCCGTCGCGTTTCCGAGCTCCCGGCCAAATTAGACCAAGTTTATGCTTTGAATGGAACCTGGGGTCGAATCCGAAGCTGCCGACATCTGCTAATCGCCTGCTAAGCCACTGCCTCGCCGTAATTGCTCGCCGGACTTATCCCGTTCTCGGGTACCTCTTCGATTCCGGCTATAAATAGAGCCCCAGCCCCTCCTCTCACTCCAGCACATCTCCTCCCACTCCCATAGCTCCGCCAATCACACCAGAGGGACGCGGGGAAGCCTTCTTCTCCAACTCCGGCCGCCCCGATCCGCCTCGGGCTTCTGGTCGATTCACTCTGGTCCGAGCCTCCCCACCTCCCAAATCTTGTCAGTACCCCACTTCTCCACCACCCGTTCTGACCCCCACTTCAATTCGGTGTTAGGTGAGCTCCTCGGGGAGATCCATCCTCACCCGACGCCGCCGTCCGCCGGAGAGGAGCTGGTCGTCGCCGTGAAGCTCTCCGTCGACTGCTTCCTCCACTCATCGACGCGGCCCACTCTCCTGAACACGACGGTACTCTCCTTTTCCCCTATCTCACCGTGGTTCGTCGCCGGCGATCACCGGAAGCTCTCTGGCACCGGCGACCTGTTTTCAAACCTGACAAGGGGCCCCGCCTGTCAGCCTCTCTGTTATTATTTCGAATCGTTTTCTGTTGGCGTATTCGGGCCGAATGCGTCTTCCCTTCGGGCTGGCGTAAAGCGCCCGAAACGTTTTCTGTTTTCTCAGTCTAGCCCTGGAAAGATTCCTGTTCATTACAGATGGGTCCCTGGACTCATTTTCTTTATAACTTTTAAAGTAAAAATGATTTTTAGTTGATTCCTTTTCTGTCACCTTTATTTTTCTGTCTAGTTTTTTATAGTATTTATTTGAAAAATATTTGGGACAACTTTCTGTCACGCGCGGTATTTACGTTAGAATTCGTACTTGTGAATTTCGTAGATACCGAGGAGGGAGCCGGTGCCGTCAACTTCACCGAGTTAGACTCCGACTATTCCGAACCAGGCAAGCATGTTTGAACCTTTGATATGACGAGTGTTTTGCATGTTTGCTTGCATGATGTTTTGCATTGCATGTTTATGGAAGCATATGAAGTATGTTATATTTCATGCATGATGGGTTGCAAGTGAGCCACAAAAACTTGATGAGATTGAGACAACCTAGTCATGTTGTGGCATGATAGGTTGCACTCCGGTATTGTTGGAGCATGCCGGTATTAACAAGAAACTGTTTTAACTCCAGTATTGACCTAGATCGAGTCTTGTCCCCGTTCACCTTCTTTTCGTGCTGCCACATGTTTTCTGCAAAGAATACGGTTTAGTAGGATGCAAACCTCTTTCCATGTACACACCAAGTAGAGGGGCCGTGATGAAGGTACCATGGCCCTGGATAAAGCCAGTCATCCGGTCAGGGGGCATGGGTGTTTCCGGTGCGGGACCGAGAGGGGGGCACCCCTTAGAGCGCGCGAATATAAATTTGATCCCATGCTAATCGAGGTTGGAGCCTCCCCGTCTTAAGGTTTTTCCTGAACGTTGCCTAGGGTGATTCCTGGCAACAGGAGGTTAAAATGGGTGTGTACTGGTCAGATGTGTTTTCTTCTAAAATACCGTAGACGGAACTAGTCCTTTGTGACTACTGAAATCCGTCGGCTGTGGGTAAAGAGTACAACCTCTGCAGAGTCAAAACTATTCGAGTAGCCATGTCCACGGTCAAGGACGTTGGTTGACAGGTCAAGTGTCGGTCTCAGTGTCAGTCTCTGGAGAACTAATATGTTAAACAACAGAAGTAAATTGGCTGAATATTATTTCTGTGGATGGACTAACCTGTTTATTTTGCCGGGTATTCCTTGGGATGGTACTACCTCCTGGATTACTCGTATTTCTGAATGTTACTAATATAAGCCCTCGCTGTGATGTCGCGCAGACGTCCGCCTGTGGCATTGCTGTTATTTACTTTTCATATAAGCCCTCGCTGTGATGTCGCGCAGACGTCCGCCTGTGGCATTGCTGTTATTTACTTTTCATATAAGCCCTCGCTGTGATGTCGCGCAGACGTCCGCCTGTGGCATTGCTGTTATTTACTTTTCATATAAGCCCTCGCTGTGATGTCGCGCAGACGTCCGCCTGTGGCATTGTTGTTATTTACTTTTCATATAAGCCCTTTATGTGATGTCGCTCAGACGTCCGACTGTGGCATTCTTGTTACTTTAAATTTTGGCATAAGCCCTTTATGAGGTGTCGCCCAGACGCCCGACTGAGGCATGTCTTTTATTTCTTACCTTTCGAGGCGTCGCTTCAGACACCCGATCGGTCTTCTTCTTATATTTTCACTAGGTTATAGATCTAGTTCAACTCCTGTGTAAAATTATTTGAACTAGAGCAAAGAGCTAGTTCAAATCTAGTGTAAAATTATTTGTACTAGGTTATGGAGCTAGTTCAACTCTAGTGTAAAATTATTTGTACTAGGTTATAGAGCTAGTTCAACTCTAGCTTAAAATTATTTGCACTAGGATATAGAGCTAGTTCAACTCTAGTGTAAATTTATTTGTACTAGGTTATAGTGCTAGCTCAAATCTAGTGTAAAATTATTTGAAATAGAGCAAAGAGCTAGTCAAATTATTTGTACTAGGTTATAGAGCTTGTTCAACTCGATTGTAAAACTATTTGCACTAGCTTATAGAGCCAGTTCAACTCTAGTGTAAAATTATTTGCACTAGTTTATAGAGCTAGTTGAACTCTAGTGTAAAATTATTTGTACTAGGTTGTTGAGCCAGTTCAACTCTAGTGTAAAATTATTTGTACTTGGTTATGTTCAACTCCAGTGTAAAATTATTTGCACTAGGTTATAGAGCTAGTTCAACTCTAGGGTAAAATTATTTGAACTAGAGCAAAGACCTAGTTCAAATCTAGTGTAAAATTATTTGTACTAGGTTATGAATCTAGTTCAACTCTAGTGTAAAATTATTTTCACTAGGTTATAGAGCTACTTCAACTCTATTGTAAAATTATTTGAACTAGAGCAAAGTGCTAGTTCAAATCTAGTGTAAAATTATTTCTACTAGGTTATAGAGCTAGTTGAACTCTAGTGTAAAATTCTTTGCACGAGGTTATAGAGCCAGTTCAACTATAGTGTAAAAATATTTGTACTAGGTTATAGAGCTAGTTCAACTCTAGTGTAAAATTATTTGCGGTAGGTTATAGAGATAGTTCAACTCTTGTGTAAAATTATTTGAACTAGAGCAAAGAGCTAGTTCAAATCTAGTGCAAAATTATTTGTACTAGGTTATGGAGCTAGTTCAACTCTAGTGTAAAATTATTTGTACTAGGTTATAGAGCTAATTCAACTCTAGTGTAAAATTCTTTGCACGAGGTTATAGAGCCAGTTCAACTCTAGTGTAAAATTATTTCTAGTAGGTTATAGAGCTAGTTCAACTCTAGTGTAAAATAATTTGCACTAGGTTATAGATCTAGTTCAACTCTAGTGTAAAATTATTTGAACTAGACCAAGACCTAGTTCAAATCTGGTGTAAAATTATTTGTACTAGGTTATCGAGCTAGTTCAACTCCAGTGCAAAATTATTTCAACTAGAACAAAGAGGTAGTTCAACTATAGTGTAAAATTATTTGTATTAGGTTATGTAGCTAGTTAAAGTCTAGTGCAAAATTATTTCTACTAGGTTATAGAGCTAGTTCAACTCTAGTGTAAAATTATTTGCACTAGGATATAGAGCTAGTTCAACTCAAGTGTAAAATTATTTGTACAAGGTTATAGAGCTAGTTCAACTCTAGTGTAAAATTATTTGCACTAGGTTATAGAGCTAATTCATCTCTAGTGTAAAATTATTTGAACTAGAGCAAAGAGCTAGTTCAAATCTAGTGTAAAATTATTTATACAAGGTTATAGAGCTAGTTCAACTCTAGTGTAAAATTATTTGCACTAGGATATAGAGCTAGTTCAACTCAAGTGTAAAATTATTTGTACAAGGTTATAGAGCTAGTTCAACTCTAGTGTAAAATTATTTGCACTAGGTTATAGAGCTAATTCATCTCTAGTGTAAAATTATTTGAACTAGAGAAAAGAGCTAGTTCAAATCTAGTGTAAATTTATTTATACAAGGTTATAGAGCTAGTTCAACTCTAGTGTAAAATTATTTGCACCAGGTTATTGAGCTAATTCATCTCTAGTGTAAAATTATTTGATCTAGAGCAAAGAGCTAGTTCAAATCTAGTGTAAAATTATTTATACTAGGTTATAGAGCTAGTTCAACTCTAGTGTAAAATTATTTGCACGAGGTTATAGAGCCAGTTCAACTCTAGTGTAAAAATATTTGTACTAGGTTATAGAGCTAGTTCAACTCTAGTGTAAAATTATTTGTACTAGGTTATAGATCTAGTTCAACTCCTGTGTAAAATTATTTGAACTAGAGCAAAGAGCTAGTTCAAATCTAGTGTAAAATTATTTGTACTAGGTTATGGAGCTAGTTCAACTCTAGTGTAAAATTATTTGTACTAGGTTATAGAGCTAGTTCAACTCTAGCTTAAAATTATTTGCACTAGGATATAGAGCTAGTTCAACTCTAGTGTAAATTTATTTGTACTAGGTTATAGAGCTAGCTCAAATCTAGTGAAAAATTATTTGAAATAGAGCAAAGAGCTAATCAAATTATTTGTACTAGGTTATAGAGCTTGTTCAACTCGAGTGTAAAATTATTTGCACTAGCTTATAGAGCCAGTTCAACTCTAGTGTAAAATTATTTGCACTAGTTTATAGAGCTAGTTGAACTCTAGTGTAAAATTATTTGTACTAGGTTGTTGAGCCAGTTCAACTCTAGTGTAAAATTATTTGTACTTGGTTATGTTCAACTCCAATGTAAAATTATTTGCACTAGGTTATAGAGCTAGTTCAACTCTAGGGTAAAATTATTTGAACAAGAGCAAAGACCTAGTTCAAATCTAGTATAAAATTATTTGTACTAGGTTATGAATCAAGTTCAACTCTAGTGTAAAATTATTTTCACTAGGTTATAGAGCTAGTTCAACTCTAGTGTAAAATTATTTGAATTGAGCAAAGTGCTAGTTCAAATCTAGTGTAAAATTCTTTGCAGGAGGTTATAGAGCCAGTTCAACTATAGTGTAAAAATATTTGTACTAGGTTATAGAGCTAGTTCAACTCTAGTGTAAAATTATTTGCAGTAGGTTATAGAGATAGTTCAACTCTTGTGTAAAATTATTTGAACTAGAGCAAAGAGCTAGTTCAATTCAAGTGCAAAATTATTTGTACTAGGTTATGGAGCTAGTTCAACTCTAGTGTAAAATTATTTGTACTAGGTTATAGAGCTAGTTCAACTCTAGTGTAAAATTATTTTCACTAGGATATAGAGCTAGTTCAACTCTAGTGTAAATTTATTTTTACTAGGTTATAGAGCTAGTTCAACTCTAGTTTAAAATTATTTGAAATAGAGCAAAGAGCTAGTTCAAATCTATTGTAAAATTATTTGTACTAGGTTATAGAGCTAGTTCAACTCTAGTGTAAAATTATTTGCACTAGGTTATAGAGCTAGTTCAACTCTAGTGTAATATTATTTGAACTAGAGCGAAGTGCTAGTTCAAATCTAGTGTAAAGTTATTTGTACTAGGTTATAGAGCTAGTTCAAATCCAGTGTAAAATTATTTCAACTAGAGCAAAGAGCTAGTTCAGATGTAGTGTAAAATTATTTGTACTAGGTTATGTAGATAGTTAAAGTCTAGTGCAAAATTATTTGTACTAGGTTATAGAGCTAGTTCAACTCTAGTGTAAAATTATTTGAACTAGAGGAAAGAGTTAGTTCAACTCCAGTGAAATGTTATTTGTACTAGGTTATAGAGCTAGTTCAACTATAGTGTAAAATTATTTGCACTAGGATATTGAGCTAGTTCAACTCTAGTGTAATATTATTTGTACTAGGTTATAGAGCTAGTTCAACACTAGTGTAAAATTATTTGCACTAGGTTATAGAGCTAGTTCAACTCTAGTGTAAAATTATTTTAATTAGAGTAAAGAGCTAGTTCAAATCTAGTGTAAAATTATTTTTACTAGGTTATAGAGCTAGTTCAACTCTAGTGTAAAATTATTTGCACGAGGTTATAGAGCCATTTGAACTCTAGTGTAAAATTATTTGCACTAGGTTATAGAGATAGTTCAACTCTAGTGTAAAATTATTTGAACTAGAGCAAAGAGCTAGTTCAACTCTAGTGTAAAATTATTTTCACTAGGTTATAGAGCCTGTTCAACTCTAGTATAAAATTATTTGCACTAGGTTATAGAGCTAGTTCAACTCTAGTGTAAAATTATTTGCACTAGGTTATAGAGCCAGTTTAACTCTAGAGTAAAATTATTTGCACTAGGTTTTAGAGCTAGTTCAACTCTATTGTAAAATTATTTGTACTAGGTTGTCGAGACAGTTCAACTCTAGTGTAAAATTATTTGTACTAGCTTATAGAGCTAGTTCAACTCTAGTGTAAAATTATTTGCACAAGGTTACAGAGCTAGTTTAACTCTAGTGTAAAATTATTTGAACTAGAGCAAAGACCTAGTTCAAATCTAGTGTAAAATTATTTGTACAAGGTTATGGAGCTAGTTCAACTCTAGTGTAAAATAATTTGCACTAGGATATAGAGCTAGTTCAACTCTAGTGTAAATTTATTTGCACTTGGTTATAGAGCTAGTTCAACTCTAGGGTAAAATTATTTGAACTAGAGCAAAGACCTAGTTCAAATCTATTGTAAAATTATTTGTACTGGGTTATAGAACTAGTTCAACTCTAGTGTAAAATTATTTGCACTAGGTTATAGAGCTAGTTCAACTCTAGTGTAATATTATTTGAACTAGAGCGAATAGCTAGTTCAAATCTAGTGTAAAATTATTTGTACTAGGTTATAGAGCTAGTTCAAATCCTGTGTAAAATTATTTCAACTAGAGCAAAGAGCTAGTTCAGATGTAGTGTAAAATTATTTGTACTAGGTTATGTAGCTAGTTAAAGTCTAGTGCAAACTTATTTGTACTAGGTTATAGAGCTAGTTCAACTCTAGTGTAAAATTATTTGAACTAGAGGAAAGACTTAGTTCAACTCTAGTGAAATGTTATTTGTACTAGGTTATAGAGCTAGTGCAACTCTAGTGTAAAATTATTTGCACTAGTGAAAGAACATTTGCTCCCTTGGTGGTTTTGGTAATTAATAACAACATATAAGTCATTGAACTAATGTTTCCACTAAGTATATTTCAGGAAAAGTTCAATGAGAGGGATGGCAAAAGGATTATGAAGATTGTGGAAATACCCCATGATGCAAGGAAATGGATTGGCAACGCTTCAAGCAAGAGGACTCTACTTTTTACATTTGTGAGAAATCACTTTGAGTCCATAGGAAAGCCAATACTATTAAAAGGGGGTATGGTTTTGATTGGTGAACAAAATGCTCATATGTGCACAAGTGATAGTCCCCAAAAACACCCACAAGCTCTTCCACAAAGTCTGTCCATAGCCAAATATTCAAAATCGGTGCAACCAACACTTTCCACTCGGTGCCACCGATTACCAAACTCAGACAGACTCAGCCAAACCCTAGCCACTTCGGTGCAACCGATTCCATTCCGGTGCCACCGAGTTTAGGTTGCCAACTTTCTGTTACGCAAATTCACAATATCGGTACCACCGAGATTGTTGGAACGGCGTCACCGAGAATCTCAATCTGACCGTTGGTCACCTTATCGGTGCAACCGAGTTTCCTATATCGGTCTCACCGAGATTCAAAAGTTGCCACCTTTTGGTCACTTCGGTACCACCGAGATTAACACATCGGTGTCACCGAGTTGGTCATTTTGTGTGTAACGGTTGGATCTTTGGGGATGCCTATATATACCCCTTCACCACCACCTACTCGAAAGAGAAGCACTCAGAACTATTCCATACTTGCCCCATCCAGTTTTCTGAGAGAGAGCCACCTACCCTTGTGTTGAGGTCAAGATCTTCCACTCCAACCATATGGATCTTGATTTCTAGCCTCCCCAAGTTGCTTTCCACCAATCCCATCTCTTCCACCAAGCCAAATCTGTGAGAGAGTGATTGTGTGTTGAGGAATCTATCATCTTGAAGCACAAGAGCAAGGAGTTCATCGTCATTACCGAGCCTATTACCTTTTGGAGGGTGGTGCCTCCTAGATTGGTTAGGTGTCGCTTGGGAGCCTCCTACTTCGTGGTGTGGAGTTGAACCAAGAACTTTGTAAGGGCAAGGAGATCGCCTACTTCGTGAAGATCTACCCATAGTGAGGCTAGTCCTTCGTGGACGGAAGCCGTTATGGAATAGTCAAGGTTGCTACTTCGTGGACCCTTATGGGTGGAGCCCTCCGTGGACTCTCGCGACCGTTACCCTGCGTGGGTTGAAGACTCCATAAACGTGGACGTACAATAGCACCACCTATCGGAACCACGGGAAAAATCATCGTGTCTACAATTGTGTTTGATCTTCCTACCCTATCCTTTCTACTCATGCTTGTTGTTACTTTGCGCTGCTATACTCTTAGACTTGCATGTGTAGGGTGTACTTGGCATGCCATGAAATGCTAAAAACTGCCAACTCTAAAATTTGGTATAGGCAATTATTTGGTCAAATAGTCTAATCACCCCCCCTCTAGACATACTTTCGGTCCTACAACTAGTGTCGGGGAAACGACACCTATGGGATCGAGAGGACCCCTTTACGATTCGGCAGGGAGAAGGTTTGCACAAAGAGCAGATCTAACGATCAACACGGGGAATTTTACCCAGGTTCGGGCCGCTGAGAAGCGTAAAACCCTACTCCTGCTTTAGTATATTGGGTGTGTTTAAGCCCTGGTTCTAGGAGCGCTTGTGATGAACAGTACACAGCAGCTACACATGCTGAACGGGCCGGAGAAGATCCCCCCTGTAGTTACGCCTTGGGCCTCCTTTTATACGTTCGAAGGGGTCACCAACAGTGGCGTACAGTGCATACATGAGGTGTAAAAGTAGCTACAGTGTTATCATACCTAACACTGACGGTTTAGGACAAATGCATTTAATGCTCCGTTGAGGTGTCCCTTAGCTTCTCGGGGATGGAAAAAGGGGCCGTCCCATCAGCACCGCTTAATCCCCTCCACCGCAGGCGCCTGACATGCACCCAGGAGGACAACAGCTAAAAGACAGGCTGGCCGCTGCACTGGAGTGGCGACAGGGTGGAGAAGTCTTGCCGGGTGCGAGCCTTGCCGAGGCTGCGAGCCATCCCGGCAAGACCTTGCCGGGGCTCCAGCCTTCGGTCTTCTATCTTCTGATTATTGGCTTGAATGCTCTCTTGATATCTTTGTACTTGCGTTCAGCTGTCTCCCGGCAGGCCTTGCCGCTGGTATGGCTACAACTGCCCGTGCACAAGTAAGGGGTACTAAAGGACCCAAACTTTAGTACACCGACAGGAGCCCCCGGGCCTAGGCCACACACGGGTGCGAGGCATTGTTGGGCTAGGCCCAAACAGTGCACGGGCATGTGTGGCAGGAGTTAACTGTTGTAATCATTCCGCTTACTGCGTCCCCCCCCCCCCCCACTACGCGCGATAAATGCGCGATGTGGGATACGTGCGCGGAGCGGCCGTTACAACCGCGCACTCGCAAAGGCGCTATTATATTGGTTAGTAAAGAGGCAGCCCCGCGCCCTCCTCATAAAAAGGAATCCGCAGAGGCGCTGCTCATTTACCTCCTGTCTTTTCCAATCTAGGAACCGTCGTCGTCTTCTTCCTCGAGCCCAAATCAGAGCCCCTTCACCCATCCATCGCCTCTGCGCCCTCCTCGTCCTCGGCCTCCGCCCTCATAGCCACCATGCCGCCCAAGACGAGCAAGAGGAAGGAGGTGGAAGCCGCCGCCTCGGAGAGCAAGCTGGCGAAGATGCAGAAGGAGCACGTCGTCTTCCCCCCGGTGCTCGATGCGAGCGTCCTGAAGGGGCGATATCAATGCATGTGGGCGAAGGAAACAACGGTGCATCCTGCGACTCTCGTGAGCCCAGGTTCTTCCAGGGATGGCCCAAACAAGTACCACTTCTTTGCTGATTACTTTTACTGCGGACTCTGCCCCCCGTTCTCTGATTTCTTCAACGACATCATGCTCACATATGGCTTCCAACTCCTGGATTTCACACCAAATGCCGTGACGTGTATGTCAGTTTTCGCTCACCTTTGCGAAAACTTTGCCAGAGTAGTCCCTAGTACAGCCCTTTTCCACCATTACTTCATTCCCCGCATCCGAAAGGGTGAGGCCCTTTCTGGTTCCATCGCTTGGATCCCACGGCTAGGATTCAAGGAAGTATACCCAGACGGGGCCTACCGCGAGAAGTGGGATGAATGGCGAGCCAAGTGGTGCTGGATTCAAGAGACAAAGGTCCATTCTTTCTGCTTGCCACGGCAAACGACGATGGTGCGCGGTAGCGACTGGAGTGCCCTCGATCCTGACGATGAGAAGCTTTCAGTCGCAACTACCAGGATTCACCGCCTCAGAGCTGCCGGGCTCACAATAGAAATGATAGGCGCCGATTTCCTTTGCCAGCGCATCGCTCCTCTGCAGAACAAGGGGAGGCTAGCTTGGGAATTTCGAAACGCGGCAGACATCATGAGGCTGCGCCCTGGACTGAACAATAATCTGACGTTTCTGCAGCATGCTGCTCTCTGCCAGAAACTCTTTAGGACTGATGCGGTGGGCATGTTGCCGGCAAGCATAGTCCCCTTGTGCAATAACTCCGCTCTGGCCTCAATTATCGCCATGATGCTGGCGTTTGACGCCCACAGCCTTGACGGGACATGGATTGAGCCATCCGAAGAGCAGGCACAACAATTCTTTGACAACCTGTCGGAGAAGGCCATCCATGCGGAAGAAAACCTTGTCCGCCCCACCACCGATGAAAAGGTGGCGTACATCGCCAGCAGGGCAGAGGAGGCAAATCTTGCCACCGAGGCTGGCAGCGCTGGCTTCGTGGAAGGGGAAGCCAGCGAAAGTGAAGCGCTGTCGGGGGAAAGTCTTGCCGGGAAGGGCGAGGCTGCCGGGAAACAGAGTGGCACTGCTGCCGGGGGCACATCTGCTGAAGACATAGCTGAGGAGGAACTGCACGAGGAGCTCCCAGCTCTCGAGCCGAGGAAGAGGCGTGCTCTTCGAAAAGTCACCTCTGGTGCTTCTACCCACCAGTCTTCCTCGAGCGGTGAAGCCTCTGGCAAAGGGGCTGCCGGCAAGGCTGCGCAGCAACCCGCCGCAGCCAAGCGACCCAGGACTGCTCCTTCCCCTCCTTCCCCAGACGCCGCAACGGAAGTCGACTTCGACCTCTCTACCTTTAGCTCCGAAGAAGAAGAGTAAGGACCCCGTCACATCCTCTAGCCTTTGAATTTCTGATTTTGTTTAACTGATTTGTCTTGCTTTGACTCGTTTGTGCAGAGATGACACAGAAACATTGGCGCAAAGGGTAGTGAAGAGGGCGAAGACCTCGACGGGTGATGAACCGCCGGCAAGCACCTCAGGCGCGCCGGAAATGATCAACATCAGCCTGGAGTCAAGCCCACGACGCCATCCTCAACACAGCCCCCGGCGCAGCCCCCAACGTGAGTCTGTTACTCACTTTCCGCTGGCAAGTGCCGGGGTGTGTATCTTCACTGCTGACATCTCCGGGCGTGCAGGAGTGGAGCGGCAACATGGAGTACCAACGGGAGCCGTCCCCGATGTGCCACCTCCGTCGACTACGCCACCCAGGGATGAGTCTTCGGCAAGCGAGCTTTACCACGATGAAGAGGAGCCGGCAAGCACAGGCACCGGCAACCCTTCTCAGTAGCTCGACAGAGGTAAACCGCTTGCCTCAGAGTACCTACCACTTTGCCTTTCTTTTTGTCTTCTTGAACTTCCTCCTCAGCCGTATTTTGCTTGCTCTCTTGGTCTCCAGATCTTCCTTCGACTGAGCACATGGACGTCGATGCTATTATCGAGGAGACTACCAGGGATGTTCCCGCTGAAGCCGACAGGATTGCTGCTGAAGAGGCCGCCAAGAATGATGTTGCTGAGGCCGCCAAGGACGCTGCCGTTGAGGCCGCCAAGGCCGCACAAGGAGAGACCGCCAAGGAGTCTGCTGAGAGGGCCGGTGAGGAGGCCAGTGACCGCACTGACGGCATCCCTGCCGAGGAGCACCAGGCGCTACGCCGGCCACGGAGCCCCCAGCTGCCGGTGGAGCGGCTGTTGAAGACCAGCCGTCAACATCTGAAACCCCCTCGTCGAGCAAGTACCTCAAGATTAGCGATAACTTGTTTGTCAGCATTCCAGGCACGGCAAGCATCAGGGTGCCAACTGAAGGGGAAGTCTTTGACGAACACGTTATCGCCGCTGCCGGGCTCGAGATCGTTGATCAGCCGCGCTTCAGCAGCAGCAAATCTGAATAACAGAAGCTCCTTCAGGCCATGAGCAGCAACTTCCAGAAACTTCAAGCACTCCACCGCGCCCGGAAAGAAAAACTGGACTCCAGGGCAACGGTTGTTGAAGCAACGGAGGCAGGTTTCCAGAAGCGCGTTGAGGAAACGCAAGCCTGGTTCACCGAGGCCTTTCAAGAGTTGAGGACGGGCCAAGAGCAGCTGAGCCAAAGGTGGGACGAGCTCCTCTTGAAGTAGTCCGGTGTTGAGAGGGCACAGGAGGAGGCCAAACAGCAGGCCGCTGCAGAGGAGGCACGCTTGAGAGAGCTCCGTGTCGGGCTTGAGGCTCATGACGATGACCTCGCCGCTCGCGAGAAAGCTCTTGCCGACAAGCTCCGTGCCAAGGATGAGGAGATTGACAAGCTTGTCGCGCAGCTGAAAGCACATTTGCTCCCTTGGTGGTTTTGGTAATTAATAACAACATATAAGTCATTGAACTAATGTTTCCACTAAGTATATTTCAGGAAAAGTTCAATGATAGGGATGGCAAAAGGATTATGAAGATTATGGAAATACCCCAAGATGCAAGGAAATGGATTGGCAAAGCTTCAAGCAAGAGGACTCTACTTTTTACATTTGTGAGAAATCACATTGAGTCCATAGGAAAGCCAATACTATTAAAAGGGGGTAAGGTTTTGATTGGTGAACAAAATGCTCATACGTGCACAAGTGATAGTCACCAAAAACACCCACAAGCTCTTCCACAAAGTGTGTCCGTAGCCAAATATTCAAAATCGGTGCAACCAACACTTTCCACTCGGTGCCACCGATTCCCAAACTCAGACAGACTCAGCCAAACCCTAGCCACTTCGGTGCAACCCATTCCATTCCGGTGCCACCGAGTTTAGGTTGCCAACTTTCTGTTACGCAAATTGACAATATCGGTACCACCGAGATTGTTGGATCAGCGTCACCGAGAATGTCAATCTGACCGTTGGTCACCTTATCGGTGCAACCGAGTTTCCTATATCGGTCTCACCGAGATTCAAAAGTTGCCACCTTTTGATCACTTCGGTACCACCGAGATTAACACATCGGTGTCACCGAGTTGGTCATTTTGTGTGTAACGGTTGGATTTTTGAGGATGCCTATATATACCCCTTCACCACCACCTACTCGACAGAGAAGCACTCAGAACTATTCCATACTTGCCCCATCCAGTTTTCTGAGAGAGAGCCACCTACCCTTGTGTTGAGGTCAAGATCTTCCACTCCAACCATATGGATCTTGATTTCTAGCCTCCCCAAGTTGCTTTCCACCAATCCCATCTCTTCCACCAAGCCAAATCTGTGAGAGAGTGATTGTGTGTTGAGGAGTCTATCATCTTGAAGCACAAGAGCAAGGAGTTCATCGTCATAAACCGAGCCTATTACCTTTTGGAGGGTGGTGCCTCCTAGATTGGTTAGGTGTCGCTTGGGAGCCTCCTGCTTCGTGTTGTGGAGTTGAACCAAGAATTTTGTAAGGGCAAGGAGATCGCCTACTTCGTGAAGATCTACCCATAGTGAGGCTAGTCCTTCGTGGACGGAAGCCATTATGGAATAGTCAAGGTTGCTACTTCGTGGAACCTTATGGGTGGAGCCCTCCGTGGACTCTCGCGACCGTTACCCTCCGTGGGTTGAAGACTCCATAAACGTGGATGTACGATAGCACCACCTATCGGAACCACGGGAAAAAATCATCGTGTCTACAATTGCGTTTGATCTTCCTACCCTATCCTTTCTACTCATGCTTGTTGTTACTTTCCGCTGCTATACTCTTAGACTTGCATGTGTAGGGTGTACTTGACTTGCCATGAAATGCTAAAAACTGCCAACTCTAAAATTTGGTATAGGCAAAAATTTTATTTGGTCAAGTAGTCTAATCACCCCCCCTCTAGACATACTTTCGGTCCTACAGCAGCGAACCCAGGAGCTGGAGCAGAAGCACAAGGAGACGCTCGAAGCTCTGACCACAGATCACGCCGGCAAGCTGAAGGAGGCCATCGATGCTGCCGAAGCTGCAGAGGCCGCCAAGAACTTGCTGGAGGAGAAAGTGAAGAAGCTGGAAACAGATCTTGAAGGTCACGGCAAGGAGCTCTCGACACTCAAGACTGAGAGAGAGAAAACTCTTCACAGCTTGATGGAGATGCAGGTTGCTATATCCGACAAGACGAAGCAGCTCTCCTCAGCCACTGACTCCATCGAAGATCTGAAGGTGAAACTGTAAATGCTGGAAGAGACCCTGGAGACCGCCAAGGCCCGTGAGAAGACCCTGATCAAAGACCTCTAGGATGAGACGAACCTTCTCAAGAGCGCCGCCGCTTCACATAATGACTATGTGGCAGGCGTGCAAGTCTGGACTGAAAAGCTCGTCGACGTTGCGGAGAAGCTCGCCGCACAGCTATCCACCATGGGCCTGCAGGGCTTCAGGTATTCTTCTGATGACAGGGTATCCACGAGCTCCAAGCTGACCATGTTCTTCGATGGAATGATTTACGCCCCGAAGCAGCTCCAGTCTGACCGAACAACCCATCTGGCCAGCGAATCACGCAAGCTCTGCCAGGCTGTCCTCCGCAAGGTGCTTGTCAAAATGGTGCATAAAAACCCCGGCATCAACCTCAGCATCTTCGACCGCCTGCCGAAGGATGTGGATGTCAAGGCACTTGAGGATCTTGTCGTGCCCATCGTTGACAGGGTAAGCCAAGTCAAGAGGGTTGAGGGCGACCGCCGGGATTAACTGCTTTGCTTCTTGTTGCCGCCACCATTCCATGTCAAGAAAATTTAATCTTATCTTAGAACTGCGGCAGCCATTATTGTAATATAACTTGCTATGTTCTGGACGAATGTATGTTATCCTCCTTGCTTAATTCCTTTCTGTATGGTAATCGCCCTACGCTTTGTTGGAAACTTGCCGGTGCGCACAGCCTTGCCGCGAGCGCTAGGTGCGGGACTTTAGCAGCCTGCTGGAGGTGCCGCTGCCGGCAATATACCTTAGCGTTTTCAGTGCAGCCACTTAAGCTGTTGAGCGGACTCGAAACAGAGTAAGGGCGCAACTGATCACGACAAGGTTCCCTTTGCGTGCAGGTTTTCCATTCATAGGCCGAAACCGTTCAAGACCAATAACTTTACAAAACGAAAATTTGTTCAAAGTTTCTGCAACTTAGCTTTTCGTTGTTGTACTTCTTCCGGCAAGATGTCAACCTTGAACGTCGCCTTTCGGTACCCATACCATCCTCCCCCCCAGCAAACTTGCATGCGAGGGAACCTTCTGTCCTTTGAAAAAAAGAAAGAAGAGAAAATAGAGATATGGAACCTTGGCGGTTCGTTAATGCTTACCGGAAGCAAGTGTAATACAATATCTCAGATATGCATGCACATAAGTAAACATGAAAATCGACAAGAAATGTAAAACACTTAGGCTTTATTCAACTATGCACAGGGTCTGCGCCTGGCTTTGTACAAAGGATTACATGCTTCATCGGCAAGACTTGTACAAAAGGTGGTTGCCGGGGGACCCGGCAACCGCTCCTTATGGATAGAACTTACGAAGATTTTCGATATTCCAGGAGTTGCTCACCGGAACGCCATCTTCGGTCTCCAGGCGGACTGCGCCAGGCCTGGTTACTCGCACTACCCGGTAAGGGCCTTCCCACTTCGGCGTCAACTTGTTGGAATTCTTGGCCGACTGAATGCGCCGAAGAACAAGGTTGCCTTCCTCAAGACTTCGGGCATGAACCTTGCGGCTATGGTAGCGGCGCAAGGCTTGCTGGTAGCGTGCAGCTCGCACAATAGCCTGAAGACGATCTTCCTCAAGGAGCAACACGTCATCTTGCCGCAGCTGCTCTTGCTCGAGCTCATCATAGGCGAGCACTCGAGGTGACCCGTATATGAGTTCCGTGGGGAGAACTGCTTCCGCCCCATATACTAGGGAGAAGGGTGTCTGGCCGGTGGCTCGATTTGGTGTCGTTCTGATTGACCAAAGAACCGCTGGCAACTCATCAATCCAGCATCTTCCACACTTGCGCAGCTTGTCGAAAGTTCTTCTCCTGAGACCTCGCAACACTTCAGCATTTGCCCTTTCCGCCTGGCCGTTGCTCCTTGGATGAGCAACAGAAGCAAAGCAGATCTTGCCGCCAAAGTCTTGGACATACCGCATGAAGGTGTGGCTCGTGAACTGTGTACCATTCTCAGTGATGATCCTGTTAGGCACACCAAAATGGCAAACTATTCCTTTGAAGAACTTGACGGCTGACTGTGCTGTCACCTTTCTCACTGCTTCCACTTCCGGCCACTTTTTGAACTTGTCGATTGCAACGTACAAGTACTCAAAGCCCCCGGTAGCACGGGGAAAAGGGCCCAATATGTCAAGCCACCAGACCGAAAATGGCCAAGAAAGAGGGATTGTTCGAAGAGCTTGAGCTGGTTGATGCTATTTCTTCGAATGGAACTGGCACGCTTCACACTTGGTTACTAGTGCAGTTGCATCCTGGAGAGCAGTGGGCCAAAAGAAACCTTGTCGGAATGCCTTACCAACAAGATCTCTTGAGCCTATGTGAGAGCCACATATGCCTCCATGAATCTCTGCCAATAGCTCCAGTCCATCCTCCCGAGGAATGCACTTCAATTTCATGCCGTTCGGTCTCTTTCTGTACAGAACATTGTCAATGAACTGGTACATACTAGACTGACGGGCTACTTTTTCCGCTTGTTCCTGCTCTTCGGGGACTTCTCCTGTCTGAAGGAAAAGGACGATGTGCTGTGCCCATGCTGGAGCCTGGGGCTCGACAACAAGGACTAAAGGCATGTCTTCTGCCGTGGGAGCGTTTGTCTCTACAGCAAAGGCTCGAGGCCCTTCCGGAGCCTGTCGCTCCCCGGCAAGCTCGGCGGGAGCGTTTGTCTCTAAGGCAAGAGCCTGAGGCCTTGCCGGAGCCTGTCGCTCACCGGCAAGCTTGGGGTCGTTCCCGGCAACTTCTTTGCCAGCGGCCTCTGGGAGATCTGTCGGGAAATACTTGTCGGGACTCGACTTCCTTCTTTTCTCTTGTCCCATCGATGGTGCTACGGATGGTTGAGTCAATCGGAGCACAAAAGTTCCTGGTTCCACAGGTAACTTAAGGGCAGCGCGCTTCGACAAGTCATCAGCAATGCTGTTTTCCGCATGAGGAACGTGCTCCATTTGCAGACCGTCAAAACGCTCTTCCAATTTCCTCACTTCATCGACATAAGCTTCCATTAATGGACTTTGATAATCTTTGTTCACCTGCTTGACGACAAGCTGCGAATCACCTCTGACGATGAGTTTTCTAATTCCAAGGTCTGCCGCGATCCTGAGACCGGCAAGCAGCCCTTCATACTCTGCAGTGTTATTTGTTGATCTCTCCCGGGGAAAATGCATTTGAATCACGTATTTGAGGTTCTCTCCGATGGGTGCAACAAGTAGCACGCCAGCACCGGCGCCTTGCAGCGAGAAAGCCCCATCAAAATACATGATCCACTCTTGATTGGTTTCCTTGCCGGGGAGAGTTGTCTTTGGAATCTCTTCGTCTGGCGTTGGGGTCCATTCTGCAATGAACTCTGCCAAGGCTCTGCTCTGAATGGTTGAAGTACTCTCAAACTTAAGACCAAAGCTCGACAATTCCAACGCCCACTCTACAATTTTGCCGGTTGCATCTGGATTTCGCAAGATCCGCTGCAACGGAAAGCGAGTGACGACGGTGATCTCATGTGCCTGAAAGTAATGGCGCAGCTTCCTCGAGGCCATAAGGAGGCCGAAGAGCAGCTTCTGCACACCAGAATATCTTGACCTAGCCCCCTGTAAAAGGGAGCTGACAAAATAAACTAGGCGCTGCACCATCTTCTTCTTCTGTGTTGCTTCACTTGACTACGCAGATTCCACTTGGTCAGCACCAGACTCTGCCGGGGAAGATCCCAGCTCGTCGCTTGGCGGTCTTGTCGCTGCTGCTGCTTCTTCATCAACTTCTCTCTCTGCCACTAACGCAGCACTCACCACTTGATTTGTTGCCGCTAGATATAGCAGTAACGGCTCTTGTGGTTTTAGCGCGACTAGTACTGGCGGAGAGAAGAGGTACCTCTTCAAATCCTGCAGCGCTGCCTCCGCTTCCGGAGTCCATTTCATTCGACCTGCCTTTTTCAAAATTTTGAAAAATGGCAGGGCGCGCTCAGCAGATTTGGAGATGAACCTACTCAGAGCAGCAACGCAGCCGGCAAGACGACGCACATCCTTGACACGTCTTGCCGCTTCAATCTGCTCAATTGCCTTGATCTTGTCAGGATTTTCTTCGATTCCACGTTGGGATACAAAGAACCCGAGAAGCTTGCCGGATGGAACGCCAAACACGCACTTCTCAGGATTGAGCTTCAAATTGATCTTGCGCAGATTTGCAAATGTCTCTTCTAAATCTTGTATGAGCGTTGCTTTGTCCTTGGTCTTGACCACTATATCATCCATATAAGCTTCCATATTTCTATGTAGCTAGGGCTCAAAACCAATCTGGACCGCTCTTGCAAATGTTGAACCAGCACTTTTCAACCCGAAAGGCATACGTAAAAAGCAATACGTACCACATGGGGTGATAAATGCGGTCTTCTCTTCGTCTTCCTTTGACATGAAGATCTGATGATACCCTGAATATGCATCAAGAAATGAAAGCAAATCGCAGCCGGCAGTGGAGTCCACAATCTGGTCGATGCGCGGCAAGGGAAAAGGGTCTTTTGGACAGGCTTTATTGATATCTGTATAGTCAATACATAGCCTCCATTTTCCATTCGCCTTGCGCACTACAACTGGATTGGCCAACCATGTTGGATGAAGTACTCCACTTACCAAACTTGCCGCTTCCAACTTCTTGATTTCTTCGCAATAAACTGTTGCCGCTCCAAAGCTTGCTTCCTGACCTTCTGCTTGACGGGCCACGCGTGTGGGCAGACAGCAAGGTGGTGCTCAATCACCTTCCTAAGAACACCGGGGATATCAGATAGTTGCCATGCAAACACATCGACATTCGCCCGCAGGAAGGCAATGAGCGCGCTTTCCTATTTGTCGTCAAGGGTGGAACTTATGGTGAACGTTCCTCCCGTACCATCCTCCCTGGCGGGCACCTTCTTGGTATCTGGTGGAGCTGCCTTGGACTTCTTGCTCTTGCCGGTGGAGCTCTCAGGCACATCCTCAACGGGAGCGCAGTAGTCCGAGGAGGCGCGCTTGCCGGAGTGAGTGTGAGAGGTCTTGCCGGTCTTCTTCCCCCCGGGAGCTTCAGTGGCACGAGCAAGCGCCTTGGCGGCAGATGCTGCAACTGCCTCCCGGTAAAGCTGATCGGTGCAGATAAGCGCATCTTTCTTGTCGGAGTTGACAGTGATGACGCTTATCGGCCCGGGCATCTTCAATACATTGTAAGCGTAGTGCGATGCCGCCATGAACTTGGCCAGCGCTGGGCGGCCAAGGATACCATTATATGGCAATGGAATCTTGGCGACGTCGAAGACAATCTTCTCCGTTCTGAAGTTCAGATCACTACCAAATGTTACTGGCAGTGTGATCTTACCCTTCGGCTGGCTCCTCCCTTAATTGACCCCTTGAAACGTGCCCGTTTCCTCGAGATCTTCATCAGGGATTTGCAACCTTTTGGTCACTTCAGGCGAGATCAAATTCAAGCCGGCCCCACCGTCAACTAACATTTTCGTCACCTAGGTGAGCCGCCACTTTGTGTCGACTTCATCTCGGGCTTCTTGTTGCAAGACCAACTCTTCTTAAGGTCTCTCATGCTAGATTCAGCCACACTTAAAGAATCCTACAAATGACAAGTCATAGCAAAGCAAGATTATCAGTTTTAAGCCGCCAGTCCAGCTCATAATGGTGTTTAGAAGCACGGCAGAGAATTCTTACAAGTCCCAAGCAGATTGCACGAAATATACTTGACACTTGGGGGCTAATGTGTATCAGTTCTTTCAAATTTCTACAACACAAATAAGACCCAGATCATCTTCATGAAGATAACCCGGCCCTTGGGGGCTACACATTGCTCTACAAGTCTAAGATCAGGTCTACAAAAAGTCCCGGCTCATTATTTACATAATCTGCCGGGCCTTGGGGGCTACACTTGGCATTTTTGCATTTATTAAGGCAATAAGTGTCGGCTCATTATTGGTATAATGACCCGGCCCTTGGGGGTTACAACATTGGTCTATTCAAATCTACATTTTATTGAAAACCCGGCTAAGTTTCGAGAATATAAGCCGGCCCTTGGGGGCTACGTAAGGGTATACAGAGAGCAAAAAAGTGGAATACCTCACATTTCCTCTTCATCATATCCACTAGCTTGGCCTCCATGTCCCGGCTGGTGGCCACGCGACTCAGATACCCTGAGTGTACCTCGTCAGCAGTCAACTTCTCCAAGTTGGGCAGATCAAGCTTGTTTTTATCCTTCTCAGGTGAAGGTGTTTGAGCCTTGCTGATGTACTTGGTTAGCACATTGGAGGGGGCGGAGCGGCATAAGCTGAGCCGGTGATAGTGACCTCTTCTTCCTGAGCCGGCACCTCTTGAGTTGTTGGTAGGGGGCTGGACGGCTTAGGATCCGTCTCCAGAGAAACTTTAGGAATCACAACGTCAGCATCCACCGGTTCGTTGGGCTGGGGAGTGTTGTCATGAGCACCCCGGCCAGCGTCGGATGGTTCCACTTGAGCTTCAGTGTCAAGCTTTGGATCTTCCGGGTCAAAAACTTCTGGACGGGAAGATGACCCGCTCAATTTCCTTTTCTTGGCCCGAGCCCTGCAAAACACGGACTTCATTATCAGTTATATGCAAGGACAGTATAGTAGTAAGCAGGGAAAGGATATAAGAAAATTTACCCCGGGTTGATAACAAGGGGAGGCAGCTTGGAGGTGGTTGAGTCGCTAGACGAAGGAGAAGTTTCCTGATACAATTAGATGAAGCAATATGAGTAAGTAACAGCACAAGACTAATATGCAGAAATACAAATATAAGCATGAAGTACCTCGTTGCGACGTTTTCGGCGAGCCGGAGTGTCAGCTAAGCCGGCCACCAGGTCTTCAGAGCCACCGCTCCGGGTCTGACGTCTAGAATCATGTTGCTGCTTCTTCAAAAGAAAGTCGGGGTCCAAGTGAGCAAGAGGATGTGAAAACTTAAATTTCGGGATGACCCGCCGGATTCTCTCTGTCAGCAGAGGTTCTGAGTCGAAGGAGATGATAGTTACCTCTATGGCTCCGGCTTCGCTTGCTTCCGCCTCTTCCTGAGAGGAGTCAGTTTTAATAAGTTGCATGAAAATAAGACCAAGGGAATCAAGTTCTACCTCTGAGTCGTCTAGCCCGAACAGCTCCTCAGTTGATTGTTTCCTTTTACGAGACGGAGCTTTAGCCTTGGTTGCCTTGGTTGCCTTGCTTTTCTTCCTGGAAGTGATGACTAGCCTCTTGTTCCAGAAGGAAGAGCCGGCCTACATATGATATATGCATTGGCAGAAAGGTTAAAATAGCGTATATGAAATGCAGCATTTAAGGAATGGGTGAGGATTAGGGTGAAAAGATTCACCTCTGGAGCCGGGTTAAGTGTGTAAAAAGGACTTAACCCCGTCTTGTTGCAGACTGCCTGAGGTCCTCCTAGCAAGGATTTGACGATGGCATTAAGATCCTGGTCTGTCAAGGGAGGCTGGTTGAAGCGTTGAGGATCATTCACCTCGCCAGTATATTGGCACATTAAGGTGTTGCAGCGGCTCAGCGGTAGAATCCTCCAAGAGACCCAGCAGCGGGTCAGATCAACGCCTATTAACCCGTTGGCTAATAGGGCTCTTATTTTCGAAAAGGTTGGACCGTACTGGGTGCGCTCTGTAGCAGACATCCGGTCTGGGAGTTCGGTGTCGGTACTGAGCCGGTAAGGACGATAACCCGGCAGTGGATTCTCTCCTTCTGGGGAAGTATCCTTGCAGTAAACCAGGTTTTATTCTAGTCCTTGGGATGACTCGGCAGAATCACTGCTGGAAAGAGTACATCCCTCCGTCTTTGAAGAGTGACACCTCCGAGTTCAAGACTCAATCCATCTGCCATTTCTGTTTGGCGGTTGATGTAGAAATATTCCTTGATGTGGTCAACAGACGGCTCTTCTTGCAGATAAGCTTCGCAGAGAGTTTGGAACTGGCACAGGTTGGTGACGGAGTTGGGGCCAATGTCTTGAGGGTGCAGTTTGTAGAAGTGTAAGGCGTCCCGAAAAAAATTAGACCCGGGCGGTGAGAAGCCACGGAGAAGATGGTCTGTGAACACAATGACTTCCCCATCCTCGGGTTTGGGAGTGTTTTCATTGCCCGGAACCCGCCAGTGGATAACATCCTGAGCCGGCAAAACTCCCATGGCGACAAAATCATTGAGCGTTTCCTCAGTTACCCCGGATCTTACCCAGTCGCAAGAGGCAGGAGCTTTAGCCATGACGACGGCTTAAAGGGCTGTGGAAAGACATGATTTTGTGCCGGGTTAACAACGCGGCATGATCAAAACAGCTATGACTCTAGACGATGATAGTACTTGGCGGGTCAGTATTAAATTATGAACCGCTGATTATTACAGCAACGAAGCATGACAACGAGAGCCAGCAGCATGATGGCGGGTCAAGTTTGCCAGCGAGTATTGGAAAAACTGCTAAGTGTGCAAAAACAGGTTCCAACAAGTACAGTTACCGTTTTAAGATCTACGGAGGACAAGAAAAGGAAAATAGTTCCTAAAACCTAAATTGACAGTGAAGAACAGACAGTTCATACGCAAGCTCCCGTGAAAGGAAGATGTGTGATAATCAGGGAAAACGCGCCCGGCGGGGCGCCGCGGGATGTTGCTAAGCGAGTAGGAATCTACAAGTATTTATTCTCCTCATCTACGCCAAGAACACCGATGAACGGCGGTAGACCCGAAGAATGCCCGATGAACTAATGCAGATTCAGAAAGGGGGGAAGATGGAACCTGAGATTTTTAGGAGATGCGGCCGAGCAGTGGCGAACTTTGGACAGATTCAGGGCGATGCAGTGGCCTTGGTGATGGCGACGGCGAGGTCCGAGTGACGCGGCGGAGCTTCGGCTGTGCGAGCGGCTGGAGGAAGAAGAAGAAGAGAGGCGGCAACGGGGGAAAGTGAAAAAGATAAAAGACCCCACGTGCCTATTTATGAGGGGGATGGAACAACAACAGTCTCGCGCGGGAATCGAGGAGGCAAAATGATGATTGACCCAGAAAATGCCTCGATTCTCGGGCTGACTAGTTAATAAAAGGATCCATTATGACATCACCCAGTTCCACATGGCGGGTCATGAAGATTGGTGAGAGATGACATGACCCATTTTCACATGGCGGGCATGAAGATTTGTGAGAAGGGAGTGTAAGACTCGCCAACCAGAAGACTTGAAGATTGACATGAACTGGTTCAAATCAATTTGGGGCCTAATGTTGGGGATATAACCCCGTGGTAAGACCCGCCCAGGTGGGGCCGGATCATGAGGTTGGCGGCTTAGCCGTAAGGCCTGGAAGTAACTTGCCCGATGGGCCTGGAGGAGGCCCAGAGCCAGAAGACAGCGTGTAACCCGGTGGCATAAGCCGCCGGTGGCAGCTTGCCAGACAAGGCAAGGGTAGTTAGAGGCAAGGTCGGTTACTGAGTATGACCCGGCCCGGACTCTTGTAAGCCCGGGGCCTCGACCTGTGTATATAAAGGCGAGCTCCCTTGGCGGCTTAGGGCACGAAACCTTTGATCGAGTACTAGGTCAAGCGAATCTGCTCCCTTGTAATCGATACCCAATCAATAGAACTCAAAGCAGTATGTAGGCTATTACCTCCTTCGAGAGGGGCCGAACCTAGGTAAACCTGTGTCTTTCGTCCCGATCAACCCCTTCGAGTTAACTGCCGTAGCGATGGCCTCACCCCCCAAGTCCTTACACCAGGACATCTGCCGTGACAAAACCACGACAATGATTGTTGTCCAGACATTGGGATCGACATCAAAATGATTCAACAAAATAAAACGTGTCCATCACTACCACACTAACATAAGGAACCTCTTGGCTCTGCCTGAACTCGGTCAGGTGTTCGTCCATGCAGTTTACACGCTCATGGTACAGCTGCAGCGCGATCTCGAGCTCCAAGGTGCCTATTTCGTCGAAGATTACCATCTCAAGGATGCGACGGCCATTTTCTTCTACTGCTTCCCGCTGGACACCTGGGACAAGGAGGTGCTCGAGCCTACCGACCAGCTCGTCGACAGCGAGGGGGCCACGGACAAGGCGAACGGCGCGACCCATGTGAATGGCGCGGCCGGCGTCCAGTGCAAGTACGTGATGTCTACTACACAACTTGTTCTTGTATACTCGTGTTGGGCCTCCAAGCGCAGAGTTTTGTAGGACAGTAGAAAATTTGCCTCAAGTAGATGACCTAAGGTTTATCAATCCGTGGGAGGCCTAGGATGAAGATGGTCTCTCTGAAACAACCCTGCAACCAAATAATAAAAACTCTCTTGTGTCCCCAACACACCAAATACAATGGTAAATTGTATAGGTGCACTAGTTCGGCGAAGAGATGGTGATACAAGTGTAGTAATGATAGTAGATATTGATTTTTGTAGTAGTAACAATAAAAAACAGCAAGGTAGCAAGTAACAAAAGTGAGCACAAACGGTATTGCAATGCTTGAAAATAAGGCCTAGGGTCCGTACTTTCGCTAGTGCAATCTCTCAACAATGCTAATATAATTGGATCACATAACCATCCCTCAACGTGCAACAAAGAATCACTCCAAAGTTCTTATCTAGCGGAGAACATAATAAGAAATTGTTTGTAGGGTATGAAACCACCTTAAAGTTATCCTTTCCGATCGATCTATCCAATAGTTCGTACTAAAATAACACCAAGTTAACCTTTACGATCGATCTATCTAAGAGTTCGTACTAGAATAACACCATATGATACGCATCAACCAACTCTAATGTCACCTAGATACTCCAATGTCACCACAAGTATCCATGAGTTAATTATACGATACGCATCAAACAATTTCAGATTCATAATACTCAATCCAACACAAAGAACCTCAAAGAGTGCCCCAAGATTTCTACCGGAGAAAGTAGGACGAAAACGTGCATCAACCCCTATGCATAGATTACCCCAACGTCACCTCGGGAATCCGTGAGTTGAGTGCCAAGACATAGATCAAGTGCTCTCAAATCCATAAAACTATTCAATCCGGTAATAACGAAATCTCAAAGGGAAAACTCAATTCATCACAACAAGATAGAGAGGGGGAAACACCATCCAACTATATTAACAAAGCCCATGATACATCAAGATCGTGCCATCTCAAGAACACGAGAGAGAGAGAGAGAGAGAGAGAGAGAGAGATTGAGCACATAGCTACTGGTACAAACCGTCAGCCCCGAGGGTGGACTACTCCCTCCTCGTCATGGCCTCCGCAGGGATGATGAAGATGGCCACCGGAGATGATCTACCCTCTCCGGCAGGGTGCTAAAATGCCTCCAGATTGGTTTTTCATCGATACAGAGAGTTCTGGCAGCGAAACTTCTGATCTAGGGTTATTTCTGGGGGTTTCTGAATATATAGGATTTTTGGGCATCGGTTTCATGCGAAGATGGGCCACGAGTGGCCCACAAGACACCAGGGCGTGCCAGAGGGGGCTGGCACACCCTGGTGGGTTGTGGCTACCTTGTGGCTCTTCTGGTCCTCCCACGAAGCTTCTAGTGCCTCTTTTGTTCCAAGAAAATCGTCAAAAAGTTTCGTTGCATTTGGAAAACTTTTATTTCTACACAAAAAACAATACCACGGTAGTTCTGCTGAAAACAGCGTCAGTCCGGGTTTGTTCCCAAAAAAGATATAAAGTTGCTATAAAATGATTATAAAACATCCAAGAATGATAATATAACAGCATGGAACAATAAAAAATTATAGATACGTTGGAGACGTATCAGTACAGTGCGGCCGGGCTCTGGTGCAAGTACTGAGTAGATGGCCGCTGCCCATTCCTGGCGAGAAATCGGGCTACTGATGTGTCGTGGACACAGCTGCAACGTCACGTCGGGTGGGATAGCAGGCAAGCGGGGATGGAACCGCTCTTGCTCTGTCACGTGCCACGCCTCTCGCTCTGCGCCCCTCCATCGGTCTTGCTGTGTTGCGCGCCTTCCCCTCTCAGCGCGGACGCGCATGTTTTGCTCTACTGCGCACCACCGATGATCTTCTCGTGCGGCGCACTGCAGCCTCTAGATGGTGAGGCAACTATGTTGCTCAGGGGCGCTGCCGCACCCTGCGCCAAGGGTCTGCTCAACACTTGCGATGATGCGTAGCACGACGTTGTCCAGTGCGTCGCCGGGCATGCTATCGGCCTTGACAGGCTGTTTCGCCTGCACCGGATAGTTTTCGTCGTCGAGGAGGTTGATGGCAGAGGCGGCGCTTGGTTGGGTTGGCATGCCTGGTAGATGGGCTAGGCTGCACTAGGTGTGCATCCGCGTGTGTCGCGTGCCGGCTTTTATGCTCATTCGCTTCTAGCGGGAAACCGATGTGGAAGCTTGCACGGGAACATGATGTTGGAAATGTGCCTTGGAGGCAATAATAAATTGCTCATGCAACTCACTGACACCGGAGGAATACCTTGTGTGTATCAAACATCACAACGTAACTGGGTGACTATAAAGATGCTCTACAGGTATCTCCGAGGGTGTCTGTTGAGTGGGCATGGATCAAGACTGGGATTTGTTACTCCGTGTGACGGAGAGGTATCTCAGGGCCCACTCGGTAATACAACATCACAATAAGCCTTGCAAGAAATGTGACTAAGTGTTAGCCACGGGATCTAGTATTGCGGAACGAGTAAAGAGACTTGCCGGTAACGAGATTGAACTAGGTATAGAGATACCGACGATCGAATCTCGGGCAAGTAACATACCGAAGAACAAAGGGAACAGCGTACGGGATTAACTGAATCCTTCACATAGAGGTTCAACCAACAAAGATCTTCGTAGAATATGTAGGAACCAATATGGGCATCCAGGTCCCGCTATTGGTTATTGACCGTGGAGGTGTCTCGGTCATGTCTACATAGTTCTCGAACCCGCAGGGTCTGCACACTTAAGGATCGGTGACGTTTCGGTATAGTAGAGTTATCTATGGTGGTGACTGAAGGTTGTTCGGAGTCCCGGATGAGATCCTGGACGTCACGAGGAGCTCCGGAATGCTCCGGAGGTAAAGATTGATATATAGGATGTCGGGGGGATAACCCCGGGGTAGCCTCAAATGACCCACTACTTCGACTTTCTGACGCGACCGAAGGACGAGCCGCTTCCCTCTGCAGGCCGGCTACGCCCCGCCGGCAGTGCTTTGCCGGCTGTGCCTTGCCGGCTACGACGAGTGGGCCGGCTAGGGGCGGAGACGCCTGGCCCCCTAGCCGGCCACGCATTGGATGCCGCGATCCAGGTACGCATGGCAACAATGGCCCCCATCCCATCGGGGGTCAGCGCCCGTGCGGCCACAGTGGAGGCGCAGTGCCTCTGACTCCGGGTGACGGCGACCAGGCTCCCAACAATGCCGGCACGCCTCCAACCACTCCATTACCTGCCCCGGCATGGCTACAGTGTGGCCAGCCGTACCGCTGACCTCGGCCGGTTGCCACAAGGCGACGCCCCGAAGGACGGTCCGTGCCGCGATGTGACCGGCCTTGGAACCTACCACGCGGGCCCCGCCGGCTCCTGACGGGACCCTGCAGCCGGCGGGCCCCGCCAACGACAGGAACCCTCAACCCGGGGCCCCGCAGCCGGCCGGAGAGGCTGCCGGCTGAGGCCCTCCAGTAGCCTTTTACCCATATTGTAATCCGGGGGGTTGGTCTATAAAACCCCCCGAGGCCCCCCCATGCAAGGTTTGAAGCACTCTCCACTGACTTATCACACACGTAGAGAGGCAGCTAAGGCTGTCCGGCCCCTTCTTCCTCCTCTAGCCATATAGCTCCAGGAGCACCATTGTAACCTGGCCATTGTCTAAACTAGACCAAGCAGGAGTAGGGGTGTTACATCCCATGGAGGGCCCCGAACCTGGGTACATCGTGTGTCCGCTACCGCTGGTGCCTAACCTCATTCCCGGAGCCCGTCGGCGTCCTTCGGCCCCATCCATTCTCGATAAGCCTACCCATGGCATCTGTCGTGACAAAACGATGACAGTTGGCGCCCACCGTGGGGCCGTACGCAGCGCCGGCCGGAGTCATGCTCCGGGCGGGACCCTTCACCGCCTCCCTCGGCCGCCCTACGTCCGGGCAGAATTGCATGCTCGTGGTGCTTGCTCCGGTAGGTCCTGCGGGCGACGCTACCGGCCTCTCCGATGAGTGCCTCGGCCGCGACCTCACGCTCGACGTCGCCTCGCTCACCGGGCTCTTCGGCAAGCTGAGCCTCGCCGGCGAGCCGGCGGCCGACGAGTACCCTAGTTGGGTACTCGACTGCACCGATCCACCCTCGTCCGTGGGCGCGCTCACCACGGGCGAGGCCAGCGGCTCCTGCGCCTGCGTGGGAGTGATGGTCACCGCCTCCTCCACCACTTCGGGCCGTCTGTGGGCCGAGGCCGACGTGGCCGCCGCCCGCACCGGCCCCTCCGACCCGCTCGCCGCTACCCTCCGGGGTCTGAGCACCCCCATCGCTATGACGGCGAACCCAGCCACCGCCACAGCCGAGCTGGAGGCGGCCCGCCATCTACTATTCGAAGACGCCAGTGCCCTCGCAACCGAGCGGCGCCGGATGGAAGCCGCGCAGCGGGAGTACATCTCCACGTACGGTCTCACCCCGGCTGGCCCCGAGCCCAGCCGGCGTGGGGCTGTGCGTGACCGTGGCCGCGTGGTCGCGGAAATCCTCGGCGGCCGCCTTCCCGTCTACGACACCCCCACGGCCAACCTGCGAGCCGACAAGGTAGCCTACGAGGATCTGTTTACCTTGGTGGGCGAGGAGCGTGCCGCGCGCGAGCGGCACATCAAGGACCTCATCGACACCGCCAACGCGCAACAAGTCGGTCTCACCCCCGGTGGGGCCGTCTCCGAGGTTCCCCATCCCGAGGGCGCGGGCACTGGGGCTGCTGACCGTCAGCCGGCTCAGCACTCCAGTTCCCCCCGCCCATCGGGCCGGCGGGTTGAGGGAAGCAACGCTCGGCGTTCCTAGCTGCGCGGGAACGAGCAGCCGGCTGTGAATAGCCGGCGCAGCAACAACTCGGTTGACGGCAACCGCCGCGACGAGGCGCCGGCTGGCGGTAGCCGGCGTAGCCGCGGACACACCCCGCCTCCACGGCAGGACCCGGCACGGTCCGTCCCGCCGGTCGTCCGCGCCGAACTCACAGCCCGGCTCGGGCCGTGGGTCCCCCACAGCGAGAACGACGCGCGGCTCCGCCTGGATCGGCTGGCGCAGTCGGCTCTCCTCGAGGAGGAGGGTTCGATTGGCCCGGCATGCTTCGGCCCCCGGATCCACAACGAACCTTTCCCGCCCGGCTTCACGCTTCCCCGCGACACCCCGAAGTACAACGGGGCTGCCAAGCCGGAGGACTGGCTGATCGACTACACCACCGCGGTCGGCATCGCCAGGGGGAACAAGCGCGTAGCCGTCCGCTACGCCCCCCTCATGCTGATCGGCTCGGCCCGCACCTGGCCGAACAGCCTGGCGGCTGGCAGCATCAACACCTGGACGGACTTCGACGAGGCGTTCGTCCGCAACTTCACCGGCACTTACAAGCGGCCTGGCCGGCCCCGCGAGCTGGCCATGTGCGTCCAGGGGCCGGAGGAGCCCCTCCGCGACTACCTCACACGCTGGACCGAGCTCCGCAACTCCTGCGAGGGGGTGCACGAGGTGCAGGCCATCCAATATTTCATCGAGGGTTGCCGAGACGGCACCCACCTCAAGCACAAGCTCCTGTGCTCCGAGCCGGCTACCCTCGTAGACCTGATGGCCAAGGCGGATAAATACGCCACGACCGACTCCGCTATGCGGATGAAGGTCGCCACGCCAGCCAAGCCGGCTCCGCCGCCCGCCGCGCCGCGGACGGCCGCCGACAACCGGCAGCAGCAGAACAACAAGCGTAAGACCGACCAGCCGGATCCCCGATACGGGAGCCGGCAGGTTGCCACCATCGAGGAAGTGCAGCCGGCTTCCCAGGCTTCCAGTCAGCGTCAGCGCACCGGCAAGGCTGCTTGGCAGCACAAGCTCACGTTCGAGCAGATGCTCGACCGCCCCTGCAAACACCATTCCGGCGCCAAGCCGTCCACGCACACGCTCCGGCAGTGCAGCTTCTCGCAGCGGCTGGCCCGGGGGGAGGGCCTTCCGACTCCTCCCGCGCCGCCTCCTCGCGTGCCGACACCGGCTCCGGCTCCCGCTCCGGCCCAGGCCCCGGCTCCGGCCTAGAACGACAGCCGCCTGCTCAACCAATTCCCCAGCCAAGACGGTTCCTACGTCATTGTGGCACCCCGGCTTAGAGAACCGGATTACCAGTGTTTCCAACCCAGAGATCATGTCATACTTTACAATGGTGACGAGGCCAAAGGCACCCTCGGTGCTATGACAGTATCTACATGATTTATGTCACATAGCAGGGCCTCGGAATACTAAGTACTTCTACGGCGTAGCGGAACATAGCGCAACTCCATCCACAGGGACACTGCTGTGGTCACATCCTAGTTAGCATAGCCAGCACCTTCAGGACCTCCGTCCTCGGATTCTCCTGCATCTGGCATGATACGCCAGGTGAGTACTTGGAATGTACTCGCAAGCTCACGACAACCAAGTAATGCAACAAACAATAGCATGGCAATCAACATGATAGCACCGAAGTAATTCACTTACGGTAACCGATCATCAACTTACTCTCTTCCGAGTTGTTCCACAACCCTCGGAATACTCATAACCATCGAGTACTTCCGAACACAAGACGAGTTCTTCCATCATTACTATCACTGTTATGATTGACCACCTAGTGAGGACTGGACGGGCTGTCCAATACCGTGGACTCGGCTATTCGAATAGATTTTTCACTCTGCAGAGGTTGCGCACTTTACCAACACCATGAAGCACCTGGCCTCGTGATCCCCACTCGGGTGGACCAGCGTTGCTTCAACAAAACCTGCCTGACCCGTGACTCTTTCATCGTACCACCGGCACTCATCCTCCCCCGGAGGTCTGCCTTGGGTGGCCCCTGTGTCCTCATGACACCTGCCACCGTCGTGGCCAAACTAAATAGTCCCAAACGGTGGCTATCTGTCCCAAACGGGGACGCCGGCACAAACAAACAATCAACTGGGCTCACAGGGTTATCACCGCCTACCTGATCAGGGTAGCACGCGTGCAAAACCCTCCCTCTTTGGAGGTACCGGTGAAAGATCACGCAGTCAGGCCAAGTCAAGGCCGTCCCATACCGGCAAATGTGGTTGCACGAGTATGCCCGGACAGGTGACTCAAGATCAACCAACTAAGCTCATCTTGCAACCATAGTGATTCATCACCATGTTTAGGTATTTAATATTACTATGATTTATCTATGACTAATACATTAACATAATGCATATAAAGATGCAATGCTATAGAAATGCATGCATGAAATGGGTATCATGGCTTGCCTTGCTCTGTTGGGTTGTCCACAAACTCCTGGTCTTCAAAACCACAAGAATTTCCTTCTGAAAGTATTTTAAAACAGCAAAAGAAAATGTCACATAACACATTTCTTCTCACTAGAAATTTTGTGAGTATTGGAAAAATACCAAAGTTTGTCAGAAAATAAAGGGGTTCAATACAAACCTAATGCAAAAAGAATCAACTGAATTGAGCTTATAAATAAAAAGTTATTAATGGTCAAAGTTGAGTCAAAGCTCTGTTTTAAATTGAATAAAAATAGGATTTCAGAAAAAAAAACACAGCCGGCCACGTCGAAGGCGTAAAGCCTGAGTACGCTTCCACTAGCGTACCACTTCGGGCGCTGGCTGACCCGCTGACAGGTGGGGTCGGCTTGATTTAAAACAGAAAGGGGAGAGAGAGACCAGAGAGAGGGCGGAGCTCCGGCGGTGGTCGCCGGTGATGGCGAGGGTGATGGGGTCCGGCGACTGCGGGGATGGAAAGAGCACACGAGGGCGGTCCTCTACGTACCCGCAGCGTCTCCAGAGGCGGCCTGACAGGGTCGTCTTCTTCTCTCCGGCGGGTGCAGCTACGGGTGGCGGCGGATCACCTGGCAAAACTCGAGGCCAGAGGGCCTCTCGGCCTTGGCTCGCTACTAGGGCTCGATCGGATGATGGCTAGGGGTGGTGGCGAGCTCTGGAGGGCTGGCCACGGGAAGAAGCTACCGGAGCTGGGGGTGAGCTGGCCGTTGCGGAGCAAGGTGAGGTGATGGAGGAGGGCAGAGAGTTAATGCGAGAAGCGACGGCTCGTGGGGAAGAAGACAGCCAGCGCAGCTGCCGTACTGCCACTATGCTGCCCGTGGCGCACGGTGGCCGTATCCGGTGAGCGTGTTTCCGGCGAGGGAGAAGGCTCTGGGAGGAGGGAGAAGGCCTTAGAGCGGCTACATGGACGGTGGAGAGGTCGTCGGCGCGAGCAGACAGTGTACGGCTACGCGGTCGTCGGCCTCCGACGGGACCCGAGCCTGGCGATGTCAGAGTGCGATTTTGGCAGGGTTGGCCGTGTGGTCACCGCGTGCATTAGCACACGCGGCATGAACCCGCCTGCCAGATCGTGTCTGGTGCATCGACCTTGGGTCTGGGAGTCCCAACATGCCACTGGTTCGGCCTGATACCCACTGAGCTGAAGTGTAGCATCAACTACATTTTCTGGTCAGAAACTTGGGGAAGATCTAGAGGAGAAATGAGTTGTGCTATAAGCCAAGTGAGTTGTCTGGGGTGTTCTAGGTAAGAAGAACTATCTTCTGGAGAAGTTTGAGAAACTTTGGCAAAGATTTGAAGATGGTTCATATGTAAACCACATTCTGGTCCAGAAACAAAATGAGCTTGAAACACTCACATAAATGATCTCCTAATGATGAAACTTGGTGGAGAGAGGTCATTTGGTGCATAACAGATGCCATAAAAATTTCAGAGCAATTAGGCATCTCTAGCTAGCACTTCCTTCACAGAGGTTTCGGAAATGCAGAAACTTGCCAGAGCCTTGTTCCTCAAAAGTTGTACTGGCCAAGATGATATTTTTGGATATTGTGGCAAGATAGAATGCCTAGTATCTCAGGGAATTTATTGGGAATTTTCTAAGGTAGGAAAATAGGAGTTGCTTCACAACTGACAAATTCTGACCAGAAAGAAAATGATTAATCAGGCCAAAATTTTATATTGGGCAATGGAATATTTTTGGCGATTATGGAATCATATGATGATAAGCAGGCGTGGAAAAAGTTTGGGAATTTATTGATCATCCAAACTATAGGTTGCTCCATAACCCATAGTGGTGACATAATTTCCCAAATAAAGAAAAGGGTTTAATGGAAAATATTAAATATTGGAAATTAATCCAGGAGTGATGAAGAAAGGTTTTGGCAAAATGAGGAAGGTTTTGGGTTACTGGAGAAAAGTTTCAAAGATTCATCAACTGAAAAAGTTCGAAATCATCCAAGTTTGCAAATAAAATCCAAATGATTTTGGAAGGAAAAAGTTGTCAAAAACCAGGGTGTCACAAACCTACCCCCCTTAGGATGAATCTCGTCCTCGAGATTCGGTTGCTCAGGGAACAAGTATGGATATGCGGTTCTCAAGAAATCTTCTCTTTCCCATGTAGCCTCTTCCTCTGTGTGGTGCTCCCATAGCACCTTGTAAAACCTGATTACTTTACTTCTGGTAGTTCTTTCCATTTCATCCAGGATCCTGACAGGTTTCTCTTCATAGGTCAGGTCTTTAGCCAGTTCTAACTCACTCATATCCGCTTGCTTGATTGGTGGTGCAATGCACTTTCTTAATTGTGATATATGGAAAACATCGTGCACTTCAGACAATTCTGGTGGTAATTCCAACTGGTATGCTACTCTGCCTCTTCTAGCAATCACTGGAAAGGGACCGATATATCTTGGTGCAAGTTTTCCCCGAGTATGAAATCTTTTCACTCCCTTCATGGGGGTTACTCGGAGGTACGCATATTCTCCGGGTTCAAAGGTCATTTCCCGGTGCTTTGGGTCATAGTAGCTCTTCTGACGGGACTTGGCTGCTCGAAGACGTTCCTGGATATCTTTGACCTGCTTCTCGGCCTCGAGCATCAAGTCCGTACCAAAGATTCGGCTATCTCCTGTCTGGGACCAGTTCAAAGGAGTGCGGCACTTCCGCCTGTATAGTGCCTCAAACGGTGACATCTTTAAACTTGCCTGATAGCTGTTGTTGTAGGAGAAGTCCGCATAAGGTAGACCGTCTTCCCATTTGGGTCCATGGGTGAGAGCATAGGACCGAAGCATATCCTCCAGTATCTGGTTCACTCTTTCTGTCTGCCCGTCTGTCTGCGGATGGTATGCCGTGCTATGCTTCAGCATGGTTCCCAAAGCTTGATGTAGTCGCAGCCAGAATGCTGAGGTGAACAGGGAACCCCTGTCTGAGGTGATGGACTTGGGTACTCCATGGAGGTTGACTATTCGGGACATGTAGAGCTGTGCCAGCTGATTTGCATTAAAAGTGGTTTTTACCGGAATAAAGTGAGCCACTTTCGTGAGTATGTCCATAATGACCCAAATAGCATCGTTGACTCTTGTTGACTTGGGTAGCCCCACAATAAAGTCCATACATATGTTGTCCCACTTCCACTGGGGAACCGGTAAAGGTTGCAGTAGCCCAGCGGGTTTCTGGTGTTCCGCCTTAACCTTGTTGCAGATGTCACAGCAGGCGACAGAGTAGGATATATCCCTTCGCATTCCTGGCCACCAAAATGTCTCTATCAGATCCTGATACATTTTTGTTCCTCCCGGGTGGATGGAATATGAGGACTCATGAGCTTCTTTAAGTATTTGATGCCTCAGGTTATGCTGATCGGGCACGCATATCCGCTTCTCGAACCATACGGTGCCTTGATCATCCACGTGGAAGGACTTGGCTTTCCCTTCCGGAATTAGCTCCTTGATCTTTTTGATTCCTTTATCTGGCACTTGGGCCTTCTTGATTTCTTCCATAAGGGTGGGAGTGATTTCCAACTTATCCGCGGTGGTTGGGCCGCATAGCACCATGTTGAGCTCAGTGAATTCTTCTAGTAACCTTGGATGCATAGTTCCCATGAGTGCATTCACGGTGCCTTGCTTTCGGCTGAGAGCGTCCGCGGCCGCATTGGCTTTCCCCGGATGATAATTTATCCCAATGTAATAGTCCTTGACTAGTTCAAGCCATCTTCGTTGCCTGAGATTTAGGTCAGGCTGAGTGAAAATATACTTGAGACTCTTATGGTCCGTGTATATTTCACAGCGTTGTCCAATGAGGCAATGCCTCCAAATCTTCTAGGCATGCACTACGGCTGCTAATTCCAAATCATGCGTGGGTTAGTTCTCCTCATGAGGTCGTAGCTGTCTGGATGCATAGGCTACAACCTTCCCTTCTTGCATTAATACGCAGCCGATTCCACGTCTGGAAGCATCGCAGTAGATGTCGAAACCCTTGTGTATGTCTGGAAGGACTAGGACAGGTGCTGTAGTGAGCCTGGTCTATAACTCCAGGAAACTCCTATCGCATTCCGTCGTCCAGACAAACCTTTGATTCTTCTTGAGCAATTCCGTCCGGGGCTTGGCTATTTTAGAGAAGCCTTCTATGAAACGTCGATAATAGCCTGCCAATCCCAGGAAGCTACGGACTTCGGTCACCGTGGTTGGTGTCTTCCAATTCAGCACCGCAGTTACCTTGCTGGGGTGGACGGCTACTCCTTGTTCTGACAGAATGTGCCCCAGGAATCCCACCTCTTTTAGCCAAAATTCACACTTGATAAATTTGGCATACAGGCGGTGGTCTCTTAACCTTTCCAGGACAGCTCGGAGATGCTGCTTATGCTCTTCTTCATCCTTGGAATATATCATGATATCATCGATGAATACCACCACAAATTTATCCAGAAAGTCCATGAAGACTTTATTCATCATGCTCATGAAGTAGGCTGGAGCATTCGTCAATCCAAATAACATAACTGTAAATTCATACAGACCGTATCGGGTGGTGAACGCTGTCTTGGGTATATCCTCTTTTCGGATTTTTAACTGATGATATCCGGTTCGAAGGTCAATTTTGGAGAATACCCAGGCTCCATTCAGCTGGTCAAACAAGTCATCAATGCGAGGAAGCGGGTACTTATTCTTGATAGTGACCTCGCTCAGCTGGCGAGAGTCTACGCACATACGTAGACTTCCATCCTTCTTCTTGACAAAGAGCACGGGTGATCCCCATGGCGAGATGCTTGGGCGAATATACCCTTTTTGCAACAATTCATCCAGTTGCTTCTTTAACTCCGCCAACTCTGGACCTGGTATACGGTAGTATTTCTTGTAAATTGGGGCGGTACCGGGAACCACTTCGATTGCAAACTCCAACTCCCAGTCAGGGGGCATCCCTGGTAGTTCCTCAGGAAATACATCTGGAAATTCACAGATTACCGGAATCAAGTTCATATCCGTGACGGTAGTTTGGTATGCCATTCCCTTCTTTGATATCATCTTGCTGGCAAGGAATTAAACCGTTTGTCCGGTTGGGTTAACCAGTGTTACCGTCCTGCTGGCACAATTGATGCACACCTGATGTGGTGTCAACCAGTCCATTCCCAGTATTACGTCCAATCCCGAGGATTCAATGGCAATGAGGGCAGCTGGGAACTTAACTCCATGTATTGAATTTCCAGATCTCTATAGATCAAATTTGTTCTGAGCAGGGAGCCAGGGGATTGTACCACCATGATTTTATACAAAAGCAAAGGAGAAAATTTGTGCACAGTGGCAAAACTCCGCGAAATAAACGAGTGGGAAGCCCCGGAATCAAATAAAATTCCTGCAAGTATGTCGTTAACAGAAAACATACCAAGGACTACTTCTGGAGCTTCGCAGGCTTCCTCAGCGGAGATATGGTGGATGCGTCCGTGGCAGAAGTTGTGATTGTGGTGGCGTCCAATAGTGTTGACCTGCGGCTTGACGTCGGCGGATGGCTTCCCATTGTTGGTGGGGCACTGTTTGGAGTACTGTCCACTTTGGCCGCAAGTGAAGTAGGTATTGTTGCGGCGGCAGTCCTCTATCACGGGCTGTTTGCCGAAGGTCTTGGTCTGGCTCACTGTCTTATTAGTGTTGCTGCCATTGCTCCATGTAGGCTTATACTCAGATGTGCCTGGCTGCCAGATGCGTGGCTTCTACGCAATCGGCTCACGGTTGTCCTTCTTGGGTTCAAACTTCCGCTTTTGGTTATCGTGTCCGGACTTGTGCTCCCTTTCGGCTATGAATGCCTTGTTCACCAACGTCTGAAAGTCCTGAAAATCCAGCATGCAAAGCTGACAAGGGAGGGCGTGATTCAGTCCTCCTAGGAACCGGTCTATTTTCCTCTCTTCGGTGGCCACATCATGGGTAGAGTATCGTGACAGATTGTTGAACTTATTAAGGTACTCTTCCACTGACATATTTCCTTGTGTCAGAGCAAGGAACTCCCTTTACTTCACCTTCATGATGTCGGTAGGAATATGATATTTGCGGAATAATTCCTTAAACTTCTCCTAGGTAATTTCTTCTTCAGAAGACCATGTTGCCTTTGTGTTATCCCACCATATAGCTGCTGGCCCTTCCAGGTAGTGAGTGGCAAACGGAACCTTGTCTGAATCCTCGCAACGAGCTATGTCCAACTTCTTTTCTATGGTCCTTAGCCAATTGTCGGCTTCTATAGGGTCCACAGCTTGACCAAAATTGGGTGGCTTTGTGCGTTGGAAATCAGACAACCTAGAGTGGGTTCCATTATGACTGTGGTTCTGACCTACCATAGCCTGCATACTCTTCAAGAATTCCATAAGATCCTGGTTTCTCTTTTCCTCAAACATTCTCATGATCTGATCAGTAGTAGGTGCTTGAGGTGGTGGGGGTGGTAAATCTTCTGGTGCTTGACCTGCTTGTCTGGCGGATCGACGAACGGGGGTTCCATCGCCGCCTTGGCTACAACTTCTCTTCATCCTAAATTTTTTCCCATTGCAACATACCGAATCGATGAGCAACACCCATAAAGGAAACACAGTTAACTGACACCAGAAGGAAAATACGCGAAAAAGGCGAATAAAGCAAACTTCATAATTATACAAGATAACCCAACATCATACATGGCAAGCTAGTAGGGGGATATCATGGCTAGACTGCTCGTACGGCAGTTGACATATGCAAAGATGCATGCACAACAACTCAAGCCTCCACTCTAGTGACGCTGGTGGCACGAACACTGCCAGACCACAGACTCCTCGTCATCTGATCCTGAGTCAGAGTCGGAACTGATGATATGGATCTCATCCTCCGGATCAAAGGAAACACGACGACGCTGCTGGGGCGGTTCTCCTTCTGGGGAAGAAGGAGCATGACGCCTCAGCATCGGAGCAGCTGGAGTGGCAAGGAGTGAGGCCCACTCAGCCGGGGTCTCACGACGGCTACCCGACGAAAAGCCTGGTGGCACAGTAGAGGTAGAAGGAGCCTCAAACCTGGGTGGAGGTGGAACTGGTGGTGGATATATGGGTGGATAGATAGGCTGAGGTGGAGGTGGAGGTGGAGCTGGAGCCACGGCTGCAAGTGCCCCTAAGACACGAGACAGCTCCTGAGCCAAGGATATGATCGTACGATAACTGGCGTTCAGATAGCGAGACAGCACAGCAGTCGCACGATCACATGCCGGGTCAACAGGAGCGAAAATGACTCGCCCTGTCGTAGGCGACAGGGTGGGATAGTGGAAAAAACCTGGATGAGTCTGCATCTCAACCTCGTGGAAGCGCAAGTCAATGAGAGCCTCCATCACGGCAAACTGGATCGCCAACTCCGGGGTGGAAGCCGTTCCGCCCTTGGAAGAGCGAGAGTAGCAACCAAGGTCCGAGCTCGTGACCAGGAAAGCCTCTGCATGGTACTCGTACACTGACTCAGCAAGCTGCTCCCGAAACACATGGTACACTGGATCTTCGCCATGAGGGTACAGTCGAAGCCAGACGTTCCGGAGCAGTACTGGAAAGGTGGATGGTGCAGGCTCAAAATGATAGTGGTATGGAACCGGTGCCATCTACACTCACAAGGAAACGGTTAGTAAAACAATGAATTATGATGCATGCCATGCAACAATCAAATGCAGCAAGCAAGATGCACACTCAAAGCCCTACACTAATCGTGGTTCTAGCGCGGGTTAACTAGGGTGTCCTACAGTTAGCACGGCTCTGATACCAAGCGTTGTGGCACCCCGGCTCAGAGAACCAGATTACCAGTGTTTCCAACCCAGAGATCATGTCTTCTGGAAACACACAACTTGGTACCGAACAGAACTGAACTTTTATTGATAGAGGTTGAGTACAAGCGCATACTTTACAATGGTGACGAGGCCAAAGGCATCCTTGGTGCTATGACAATATCTATATTATTTATGTCACATAGCAGGGCCTCGGAATACTAAGTACTTCTACGGCGTAGCGGAACATAGCGCAACTCCATCCACAGGGACACTGCTATGGACACATCCTAGTTAGCATAGCCAGCAACTTCAGGACCTCCATCCTCGGATTCTCCTGCATCTGGCATGATACGCCAGGTGAGTACTTGGAATGTACTCGCAAGCTCACGACCAACAAGTAATGCAGCAAACAATAGCATGGCAATCAACATGATAGCACCGAAGTAATTCACTTACGGTAACCGATCATCAACTTACTCTCTTCCGAGTTGTTCCACAACCCTCGGAATACTCATAACCATCGAGTACTTCCGAACACAAGACGAGTTCTTCCATCATTACTATCACTGTTATGATTGACTACCTAGTGAGGTCTGGACGGGCTGTCCAATACCGTGGACTCGACTATTCGAATAGATTTTTCACTGTGCAGAGGTTGCGCACTTTACCCACACCATGAAGCACCTGGCCTCGCGATCCCCACTCGGGTGGACCAGCGTTGCTTTAACAAAACCTGCCTGACCCGTGACTCTTTCATCGTACCACCGGCACTCATCCTCCCCCGGAGGTCTGCCTTGGGTGGCCCCTGTGTCCTCATGACACCTGCCACCGTCGTGGCCAAACTAAATAGTCCCAAACGGGGGCTATCTATCCCAAACGGGGACGCCGGCACAAACAAACAATCAACTGGGCTCACAGGGTTATCACCGCCTACCTAATCAGGGTAGCACGCGTGCATAACCCTCCCTCTTTGGAGGTACCGGTGAAAGATCACGCAGTCAGGCCAAGTCAAGGCCGTCCCATACCGGCAAATGTGGTTGCACGAGTATGCCCGGACAGGTAACTCAAGATCAACCAACTAAGCTCATCTTGCAACCATAGTGATTCATCACCATGTTTAGGTATTTAATATTACTATGATTTATCTATGACTAATACATTAACATAATGCATATAAAGATGCAATGCTATAGAAATGCATGCATGAAATGGGTATCATGGCTTGCCTTGCTCTGTTGGGTTGTCCACAAACTCCTGGTCTTCAAAACCACAAGAATTTCCTTCTGAAAGTATTTTAAAACAGCAAAAGAAAATGTCACATAACACATTTCTTCTCACTAGAAATTCTGTGAGTATTGGAAAAATACCAAAGTTTGTCAGAAAATAAAGGGGTTCAATACAAACCTAATGAAAAAAGAATCAACTGAATTGAGCTTATAAATAAAAAGTTATTAATGGTCAAAGTTGAGTCAAAGCTCTGTTTTAAATCGAATAAAAATAGGATTTCAGAAGAAAAAAAACACATCCGGCCACGTCGAAGGCGTAAAGCCTGAGTACGCTTCCACTAGCGTACCGCTTCGGGTGCTGGCTGACCCGCTGACAGGTGGGGTCGGCTTGATTTAAAACAGAAAGGGGAGAGAGAGACCAGAGAGAGGGCGGAGCTCCGGCGGTGGTCTCCGGTGATGGAGAGGGTGATAGGGTCCGGCGACTGTGGGGATGGAAAGAGCACACGAGGGCGGTCCTCTACTTACCCGCAGCGTCTCCAGAGGCGGCCTGACGGGGTCGTCTTCTTCCTCTCCGGCAGGTGCAGCTACGGGTGGCGGCGGATCACCTGGCAAAACTCGAGGCCAGAGGGCCTCTCGGCCTTGGCTCGCTACTAGGGCTCGATTGGATGATGGCTAGGGGTGGTGGCGAGCGCTGGAGGGCTGGCCATGGCTATTTATAGGCGGGGCGACGGGTGCCCGATCTGGATGACGCCACGGGAACAAGCTACCGGAGCTGGGGGTGAGCTGGCCGTCGCGGAGCAAGGTGAGGTGATGGAGGAGGGCAGAGAGTTAATGCGAGAAGGGACGGCTCGGGGGGAAGAAGACAGCCAGCGCGGCTGCCGTACTGCCACTGTGCTGCCCGTGGCGCACGGTGGCCCTATCCGGCGAGCGTGTTTCCGGCAAGGGAGAAGGCTCTGGGAGGAGGGAGAAGGCCTTGGAGCGGCTACGTGGATGGTGGAGAGGTCGTCGGCGCGAGCAGGCAGCGTACGGCTACGCGGTCGTCGGCCTCCGACGGGACCCGAGCCTGGCGATGCTCAGAGCGCGATTTTGGCAGGGTTAGCTGTGTGGTCACCGTGTGCATTAGCACACGCGGCGTGAACCCGCCTGCCAGATCGTGTCTGGTACATCGACTTTGGGTCTGGGAGTCCCAACGTGCCACTGGTTCGGCCTGATACCCACTGAGCTGAAGTGTAACATCAACTACATTTTCTGGTCAGAAACTTGGGGAAGATCTAGAGGAGAAATGAGTTGTGCTACAAGCCAAGTGAGTTGTCTGGGGTGTTCTAGGTAAGAAGAACTATCTTCTGGAGAAGTTTGAGAAACTTTGGCAAAGATTTGAACATGGTTCACATGTAAACCACATTCTGGTCCAGAAACTAAATGAGCTTGAAGCACTCACATAAATGATCTCCTGATGATGAAACTTGGTGGAGAGAGGTCATTTGGTTCATAACAGATGCCATAAAACTTTCAGAGCAATTAGGCATCTCTAGCTAGCACTTCCTTCACAGAGGTTTCAGAAATGCAGAAAATTGCCATAGCCTTGTTGCTCAAAAATTGTACTGGCCAAGATGATATTTTTGGATATTGTGGCAAGATAGAATGCCTAGTATCTCAGGGAATTTATTGGGAATTTTCTAAGGTAGGAAAATAGGAGTTGCTTCACAACTGACAAATTCTTACCAGAAAGAAAATGATTAATCTGGCCAAAATTTTATATTGGGCAATGGAATATTTTTGGAGATTATGGAATCATATGATGATAAGCAGGCGTGGAAAAAGTTTGGGAATTTATTGATCATCCAAACTATAGGTTGCTCCATAACCCATAGTGGTGACATAATTTCCCAAATAAAGAAAAGGGTTTAATGGAAAAGATTAAATATTGGAAATTAATCCAGGAGTGATGAAGAAAGGTTTTGGCAAAATGAGGAAGGTTTTGGGTTACTGGAGAAAAGTTTCAAAGATTCATCAACTGAAAAAGTTCGAAATCATCCAAGTTTGCAAATAAAATCCAAATGATTTTGGAAGGAAAAAGTTGTCAAAAACCAGGGTGTCACAGTCGTGTTCACCAGTGAAGAGACGAACAAGGACGCTCGGCGCTGGCTCCACCATGAGGTGAACGCCCCCGTGCCCGCGACTCCCCAGTTCATGCACTTGTCCGAGAAGCCGGTCACCTGGAGCCGGGCGGACCACCTGGCCATGATGCCAAGCCCCGGTAGCTACACCCTCGTCCTCGATCCCACCATCGTCGCCGAGAGACGCACATGCCGCTTCTCGCGGGTGTTGATCGATGGGGGCAGCAGCATCAATATCCTCTACCTCGACACCATGCTCAAGCTGGGGCTCAAGGTGGAGGACGTGCAAGCGAGCCGGACAGTTTTCCACGGCATCGTGCCGGGAAAGTCCTGCACCCCCGTCGGCAAGATCAAGCTCAACGTCCTCTTCGGCGGCCACAGCCACTTCCGCCGCGAACCAATATGGTTCGAGGTGGTGGACCTCGACAGCCCCTACCACGCGCTGCTGGGCCGGCCGGCTCTTGCCAAGTTCATGGCAATCCCCCACTACGCCTACCTCAAGCTCAAGATGCGGGGTCCCAAGGGCATCATCACCATCGCCGGCGACTACAAGATGTCACTTGCGTGCGCGCGAGATGGCAGCCGGCTGGCCGAAGCCCTGGAGATAGCAGAAGAGAAGCGGCAGCTCGACCGGCTTGTGGCCCACACCTCTGGCCAGCCGGCTATACCGGCTCCTCCATCCCAGTCGGTCGGCGAAGCCTCGTTCCAGCCGTCCAAGGACACCAGGCAAGTGCCGCTCGGCCCGGCCAACCCCGGCCAGCGCGTCACCATTGGCTCCCGCCTCGACAGCAAATAGGAAGGCGAGCTCATCGAGTTCCTCCGTGAGAATTGGGACATCTTTGCATGGTCTCCAAAGGACATGCCGGGTGTTCCGAGGAAGTTCGCCGAGCACAAGCTTCACGTACGGCCGGACGCAAAGCCGGTCAAGCAACCCCAGTGCTGTTTCTCCGAGGAGAAGCGGCGTACTATAGGGGAAGAGATCGCCCGGCTGCTCGCAGCCCGCTTCATCATGGAAGTATTCCACCCGGACTGGCTGGCCAACCCAGTCCTGGTGCTAAAGAAGAACAAAACTTGGCGCATGTGTATCGACTACACGAGCCTGAACAAGGCGTGTCCCAAGGATCCGTTCGCCCTGCCGCGGATCGATCAACTCATCGACTCCACGGCCGGCTGCGACCTGCTGTCCTTCCTGGACGCCTACTCCAGCTACCACCAGATCAAGCTGGACCTGGCCGACCGGCTGAAGACCTCCTTCATCACCCCTTTCGGGGCCAACTGTTACATCACCATGTCCTTCGGCCTGAAGAACGCGGGCGCTACCTTCCAGCGCTGCATGCAGAAGTGTCTCCTGCCTCAGATAGGCAGGAACGTCCACGTCTATGTTGATGACATCATCGTCAAGACCAAGAAGCATTTCAGCCTCCTCGACGATCTCCGGGAGACATACGCCAACCTGCGCGAATACAAGATCAAGCTCAACCCGGAGAAGTGTGTCTTCGGCGTCCCAGCCGGCCAACTCCTGGGTTTCTTCGTGTCCGCTCGCGGCATCGAAGCTAACCCCGAGAAGATCAGGGCGATCGAGCGCATGCCCAGGCCGGCCCGGCTCCGCGACGTCCAGAAGTTCACTGGCTACCTCGCCTCCCTCAGCCGGTTCGTCAGCCGGCTGGGCGAGAAGGCCTTGCCCCTCTACGGGCTCCTGCGGAGGACGGCTCTGGTCGAGCCGGGCCGCGACTCCTCGAAGAGGCCGGCCGTGTTCGATTGGCCCGACGAGGCGGACGCGACATTCCGCGACCTCAAGCGGGCACTCACCAGCGCGCCCATCCTGGCCGCGCCGGCTGAGAAGCAGCCTTTGCTCGCCTACATCGCGGCAACCACGCGCGTCATCAGCGTCGTCTTGGTGGTGGAGTGATCGGAGGAAGGCAAAGCGCTGCCGATCCAGCGCCCCGTCTACTACCTCAGCGAGGTCCTCTCCGCCTCCAAACAGAACTATCCCCATTACCAGAAGATGTGCTATGGCATATACTTCGCCGCCCAAAAGATCAAGCAGTACTTCCAGGAGCATGTCATCACCGTGGTGAGCACAGCACCGCTGGGCGAAATCATGAGCGGCCGGGACGCCACCGGCCGGATAGCCAAGTGGGTCATCGCCCTCGCCGACTACGAGATACGGTACGAGCCGCGCACCGCCATCAAGTCACAAGCGATGGCCGACTTCCTCGTCGACTGGGCCGAAACCCAGTTCGTGCCACCTCCACCCGACTCCACACATTGGCGTATGCACTTCGACGGCTCAAAAATGCAAGCCGGCCTGGGGGCCGGCATCGTCCTGTCATCCCCAAGGGGAGATCAGCTCAAGTACGCACTCCAGATCCACTACGCCGCCTCCAATATCGTGGCCGAGTATGAGGCCCTCGTCCATGGCCTTCGGCTCGCCAAGGAAATCGACATCCAACGCATCATATGCTTCGGCGATTCCGACCTCATGGTGCAGCAAGTCTCTGGCGAATGGGACGCCAGGGACGCCAACATGGCCAGCTATCGCTTCCTCGTCCAGCAGCTCACCGGCTCCTTCGAGGGCTGCGAGTTCCATCACGTCCCCCGTGCGGACAACGAGGCGGCCGATACGTTGGCAAAGATCGGCTCCACCCGGCAGGCCATCCCAGCCGGTGTCTCCCTCGAGCGGCTGCTCAAGCCTTCGATCAAGCCCTCCCCCGAATCGGAGTCCATCTCCGTGCCGGCCAACGCGGCCGGGCCATTGACAGATCCGGCTGTCCAGCCGGCTCCATTGGCGTCGGCGGCTACGCTCGAGCCGGCTATGTCAGCGGTGGCCGGCTCCGAGTCCGTAGCCATCATGATGACGATCGACGCCCCTTCCACCGCTTCACTCCCAGGGGCTGGCGAGCCAGCCCCGGGAACTGGTCTTCCAGACCCGGGGGCTCCTGCTGCTGCCGGCGCCCCGCTCGAGCCCGAGCCGGCTCCAGTCTCGGCTCCCTCATGGGCCCAGCCCATCCTGGCGTTACTCCTACACGGCGAGCTCCCCCCTGATGAGGCCATAGCAAGACAAATCCAGTGCCGAGCCCCGGCCTACAGCATCATCAACCACGAGCTGGTTCATCGCAGCACCACCGGCGTTTTCCAACGCTGCGTCGAGCCGGAGAAAGGGCAAGAGATCCTCCTCGACATCCACCAGGGCGAGTGCGGGCACCATGCCGCCTCGAGGACCCTAGTGGCCAAGGCATTCCGCCACGGCTTCTACTAGCCGACTGCTTTGGAGGTGGCCAAGCAGTTGGTCGACAAGTGCGAAGGCTGCCAGCGCTTCAGCACGCAGAGCCACCTACCGGCTACAGCCCTCCGAACCATCCCCCTCTCGTGGCCTTTTGCCATCTGGGGGCTGGACATGGTGGGACCTTTCAAGACCGCACGAGGCGGCATGACACATCTGCTGGTAGCCGTCAACAAATTTACCAAGTGGATCGAGGCCAGGCCAATCAAGAAGCTGGACGGCCCCACGGCCGTCCGGTTCATCGAAGACATCACGGTCCGCTACGGCGTCCCCCACAGCATCATCACCGACAACGGCACCAACTTCGCCAAGGGCGCGCTATCGCGTTTCTGCTGCAAGCAGGGCATCCGGCTCGATTTGGCGTCCGTCGCCCACCCGCAGTCAAACGGCCAGGTTGAGAGGGCGAACGGCCTGATCCTGGCCGGCATCAAGCCCCGGCTCGTGGCACCACAGATCCGGTTAGCCGGCTGCTGGACCGAAGAGTTGTCGGCTGTCCTTTAGAGTCTCAGGACCACGCCCAACCGGTCGACCGGCTACACCCCGTTCTTTCTCGTGTATGGGTCCGAGGCAATCATCCCCACCGACATCGAGTTCGATTCGCCTCGGGTTACCCTGTACACGGAGACGGACGCAAAGGAAGCGAGAGAAGACAGCGTCGACCTCCTCGAGGAGGCCTGCGAGCTGGCCCTGAGCCGGACGGCCATCTACCAGCAGAAGCTCCGGCACTACCACAGTAAGAGGATCCGGCCACTCTCCTTCCACGAAGGAGACTTGGTGCTCAGGCGGATCCAGCTAACTGCCGGCCAGCACAAGATGTCCTCCCCATGGGAGGGCCCGTTCATTGTCAGCAAGGCGCTGCACAACAACGCGTACTATCTAATAGACGCCTAGAAGCCGCAGAAGCGCAAGAGAGACGCCTCCGGCGAGGAAACGGAGCGCCCATGGAACGTGGCGCTCCTCCGCCCGTTTTACTGCTAAGAACCAGTGTATGTATATATCCTTCCCTTTTGGGCTTATGAATGCAACGGGTGCCCCAAGCCGGCTCTTGGGACAGGCCCCTTTTCATGTCTTTCAAATAGACTTTCTTCGCATCGCTTGCTGGCTCCTAGGCCCGGCTCCCGGTCCCGGGGGCTCGCCGGCTAGTCCTGCCCTCCTCCCCCGAAGTCGACCAAGTAATGTGAACTAAAAAGAGCCGTCCCACCCCTCCCAGCCACAGACCGGCTCCCGGTTGTCCGGCTGATGGGCCCTCGAGACGGCAAAGCTTAGCGCACACGAAAAATTGATCGCAAAGGGGATTGTTGGCTAGGGCTAGCCGGAATAGTTTCTTTTAGCCTCTGTCACTCACCTTACCCAAACAACTCTCGCGGTTTCCAAACTCACGACCGGCTCCCTCGAGGCGGACGCCCCGTCCCAGCTACAGACCGGCTCCCGGCTGTCCGGCTGGCGGGACCGAAATGAAGGGGGACAAGGCTTTCAACGAACAGAACCAAAAGAGCAAAAAAGGGGTAAGGCCGAGCCGGCACGCATAAAACAACATTTCAGCAACCAAAAGCTTTACACAACTTAAATGGCCCACGGCCACGAGTTCTTTACATCTACACCCCCAGTGGGTGGAATTGCAGTCTAAATAAATGCAGGGGAGAAAAATTCTAAATAGCAGCAGCGTCGTTTCTGGCCGCACCATCTTCGCCTCCGTCCTTGGTCACGGCGGGCTCCGCGCCGTCCGCCGGGTCCGGGCCGCGTGCCGGCTCGGAGTCGACGTAGTCCTCGGTACTGGACTCGGCGGCTTCGTCGTCCGTCTCCCCAGCGCTGCCCTCCGGGTCGTCGATGGCAAGCCCAAACCGGTCCTCTGGGACCACCTCGCCAGCTGACGTCCGCTCCGGGGCATATTCGTCCCAAGGGGAAAAGGACGCGAGGTCGCTGGCTCGCGCGGCCAGCACGTCAGCGACGGCTTCCAGCGCAGCATCCGTGTCGGCGCGCTGGGCAGCGAGCAGCCCAAAATCCAGCTCAGGGTACCATGACCTCGCAACCCGAAGGGTCATGGCCGCCCCGGCGCGCGCCGCGGAAGCCCTCTAGGCGTTCACCCTCGCGGACCCGGCCTCCAGCCACCTAGACAGACGGCTCATGGATGCCGGCTCCACCGCGTCCGACCAAAGGGTGCGGACCAGCCCCAAGCCGGCGGCCTGGAGCCGCTTCAGGGCCCGGACCACCTCGTCAAGACGCGCCCTGCCGCCGATCCCCACTTCTTCCACGGTCCAGGGCGCAAGCTCCCCCACTTGAACTCCAAGCGCCCGTTGCGCCTCGCGGTGGGCCTCCACGGCCGCTTTCGCTGCCGCCTGTGTGCCCGGGAAGGCCGCTGGGGGAGAGGGGAGCGCATGATGTAAGACGAAGAGAACAGCGCCCCAAGCCAACGCGCAAGGACAAAAGAAAAACGTACCGGCCAGCTGTCGGTCCCCTTCCAGCGCTTCCTCCTGCTCCCTGGCGGCCCTGACCGACCACTCCTGGAACCGGCGCTCGTAATCGACGCGGGCCGCCTCCTCCCCCCTGGACGCCTTCGCCAGCGAGGCATCCTTCGCCTCCAGCTCCTTGCGATGGGCCGCGTCATGCTCCTCCAACCGCCGTTGGTAGGCCGCCTCCCGGTCCTCCAACTCCCGGCGATGAGCCGCCTCGCGCCCATCCTTCTCCGCCTTCGCCTGATCCGCCTCCTGGCGGAGCTGGTCGTGCTCCGTCGTCAGGAGGTCCCTCTCCTCGCCAAGCCGCACCACCTGGCGTCGGAGGCTGACCGTCTCGGCGTGGGTGGCTTCACGAGACGAGGTCGCCGCTGTCAGAAAGCAAGCGAAGGAAGGGATTCAACCCGCCTCCAGGGCAACCGGCCTGAATCCCGGGGGCTACACCTAGTGGGTGCGCTCGCGCGCCCCCACTGGATATTCGCGAGAACACATACCTTGCAGATCCGCAGACATGACGGCTCGCCGATTCTCGGCCCCGCGGTACAAGCCCAGCAGCGTGTTGTACGCGGCCACCCGACGGTCGTGCAAGGCCTACGAAGAACACAGGCAAAGATGCCATTAGACTCGACCCGCCTACATTCCGAGCCGGCCCGAGTCTCGGGGGCTACACCCAGTGGGTGCGCTGGCGCGCCCCCACTGGAAAAAACCAAAACGAAGTAAGAGGCTTCGGATCCTTACCGCAACGGACTGCTCAAGGTGGACCAGCCGGTCGCTGGCGGCCCGGGCGTCCTGCGCCACCTGGGCTCGGCAGGCGGCAAACTCCTCGACGACGGCCACCACCGCAACCCCAAGGGCGCTCGGCGCGTCGTTGATAGCCCCGCCTCCGGCCGTGGCCCAGGTTTCCTGCGGCCGACCCCCGTCAGCGGGCCCGGACGCGCCCTTTGCCATAATCGCCAGGCGGCTTCCCCTTTCCGGCACCACGGTTCCGGGTGCCCCTGCTGACAAGCCCGGGGCATCCGCCCCTTCGGGAGCCGACGTCTCGCTGACGGGCGCTCCGCCCGTGGCGGCGCCGGACCGGCTCTCCTCCGGAGTCGGGGCCTCCGAGGCCGGAACCTCCGCGTCCAGGATGACAACTTCTGGGGGGGGCCTCCGCCTCCGGCGGCGCGTCCTCCGCCCCTGACGGGGCCGCGTTGTCGACCGGCCCCGCCCTTTCGGCGGCGTCTGCCGCACTCGTGGCCGCGTCAACCTCCGCCCGCCGCCCGGGGTCGTGCCTGTCCTTGGATCTCCTCTCCCGGCGGGGGGGAAAGACTCCCATGACTGGCCGGCCGGCTCCACACTGCCCTGACCCGACGACTGCGCCGCCACCGCCGCCTCCCACGGTCAACTTTCCTCTTCGCGCAGCTCCCGCTCGGCTGCCTCGAGGTCCCGCCATGCCGCGCGTTTCCGCCGTCTCGGCTGCCGCGGTCCTCCCAAGGGAGCGCGGCTCAGTGGATGGGCGAGTCAGGGAAGGGAGGCCGCCAGAAATAAGAAAGTGTTTGAAGCATACTTACCCGATCGTGACCGGGACCGCCCGCCTGGCGGGGCCCGACCGGGCCACCCGCAGTTTCTTCCCGCCGCCTCCGCGGTCACCGCCCGGCTGCCCGGTTGCCGCCCGCTTGGGAGCCGGCTTTTGGCTGGCCGGCTGCTTCCCCCTGCCGCCAACGACCGCGCCATCCTGGCGGGGCGCGCGGTCGACGCGACGGACGCGCTTCCTCGGGGCCGTGGTGTCATCCCCCGAGGCCTCGGGATCCTCCGACACCGCTGCATCGTGCACCCTTTCCGGCTCAGCATCGTCATCGCTCCAATCCCGCAAAGGCGTGTGGGAAGGTAACTCAACAGCCGGGTCGGCCGCCTCCGCCTCCGTCCCATCACCGCCGGATGCGCCGGCCGGCTCCGATACGGCCGGCTCCACGTCGTCGACGTCCTCGACCTCCTCCTCGTCTGACTCCTCCACGTAGGCAGCCGGTGGGGCGTAGTTCTGCAACAACGGGAAAACCTGCGCACACGAGAAGCCACCCGTCGTCATGCCATGGGGGGAGGCCGTCTTCAACAAGAAAAAGGGGTGGAGTACGACTCGCCGCGTACCCGCGGAGCCGGACGGTCCCGGCTGTACGGGGCCTTCCCCCATTGCCATCCGCCCTCGTTCATCTTGGCAACTGAGATGGCGTTCACCCTCCTAGCCACCTGCACCGCCTTCAGCTCCTTGGTGGAGAGCCGGCAAGGGTCGTGCCGCCCTCCCATCTGACAGATGAGGTGCGGTCAGCGCTGCAGGGGCTGTACCCGGCGTGCCACCATCGTGGCCAGGAGGTCCGTAGCCACCAGCCCCTCCGTCTGGCTCACCACCACCAGCCGCTCGCAGAGCCGGTCCGCCGTCTCGGGCGCGACGGCCGAAGGCGTCCTCCAGTTCAGCATGGCCACTGGCGGCTGGTTAACGAAGGCGGGGAGGTTGATGTAGTCCGCCTCCGGCTTCACGTTCTTCACGTAGAAGAACCCTTTCTGCCAGTTTTTCAACGAGTCCTGCAAGGGGAGTTGCGGGAACCAGGCTCCGGCTCGGAAGTGGATCAGGGCGGCTCCGCAGGCGGTCATGACCTTCTGGCCGGTCGCCGGGTCTTTGACCGTCTGGCGCTTGAGGTAGAAGAGCCGGCACCAGAGGTCCAGGCGCAGCTCCACCCCCAGGAACCCCTCGCAGAGGGAGACGAACGCCGCCAGCTGCAGGACGGCGTTGGCGGCCGGGTGGTGCGGCTGCAGCCCGAAATACGTAAGGAATCGCCGGAAGAACGTGCTCGCCAGCAGGCCGAGTCCGCGGAGGAAGTGCTCGGCGAAGACCACCACCTCGCCCTCCCTCGGGGTCGGCGCATTCTCCGCCCCGGCTATGCGCGCCTCCAGATGCTCTTCCGACGGCAGCTTGCGGCGGTGACGGAGGTGCTCGATGAAGTGCTCGTCGACGTCGCTGCCGTCCCACGCCCCCTTACTCGCCATCGCCCTCGGGGGTCTCGTAGCCGCGGCGGTGGAACGCAAGAGTCCGGCCCCGGTGCTGGTTCCGGCGGCGGCGAGAAGCGGCGCAACAATTCGCTCAGTTCTCTCTCTCTCTCTCTCTCTCTCTCTCTCTCTCTCTCTCTCTCTCTCTCTCTCAGCAGGGAGGTGAGGGGCGATGGCGGCAAGGTGCTCGGGGAGAGGGAACGAATGCGCCATTCCGCCCCTCTCCACCCCTCCATTTAAACCCCCGCGCGGGGGTAGTGGGGAGTGGATCCGTCGTGCACGACCCCACTATGCCCGCCACGCGCGGGAGGCATTAACGTGCCCCGGGAACTCCAACCGACCGTCCGGGCCGCAGAGGATCCGTGCGCACGGGCCGAGGCCACGGCTGAAGTGGGCCCCGCCCCACGGCCCGGTCTTGTCCACCGCGTGGCCTGTCAGGTCGCAGCCCGCGGAGCCCCCACGTGGCGCACCTTCTCTGCTCGACGAGGCGCTCGCAGCGCCCCACGAAGCGTCGGACGGCTGCGGAGCCGGCCGCCGCGCTCCCACCTCCGTTGGCGCCTGGATCGTGCATAAAACAGAACAAGACACAAGCCGGCGAGGTCCGCCTCCGTTCGCCGGCAGGCCTACCCGGCTTCGGGGACTACTGTCGCAGGGATCACCCCGGGGTAGCCTCAAACGACCCACTACTTCAACTTTCTGACGCGACCGAACGACGAGCCGCTTCCCTCTGTAGGCCGGCTATGCCTCCCCGGCTATGCCCCGCCGGCAGTGCTTTGCCGGTTGTGCCTTGCCGGCTGCGACGAGCGGGCCGGCTAGGGGCGGAGACGCCTGGCCCCCTAGCCGGCCACGCATTGGATGCCGCGGTCCAGGTACGCATGGCAATAGTGGCCCCCATCCCATCGGGGGTCAGCGCCCGTGCGGCCACTGTGGAGGCGCAGTGCCTCTGACTCCGGGTGACGGCGACCAGGCTCCCAACAGTGTCGGCACGCTTCCAACCACTCCATTACCTGCCCCGGCGTGGCTACAGTGCGGCCGGCCGTACCGCTGACCTCGGCCGGTTGCCACAAGGCGACGCCCCGAAGGACGGTCCGTGCCGCGACGTGACCGGCCTTGGGACCTACCACGCGGGCCCCGCTGGCTCCCAACAGGAACCTGTAGCCGACGGGCCCCGCCAACGACAGGACCCCTCAACCCGGGGCCCCGTAGCCGGCCGGAGAGGCTGCCGGCTGGGGCCCTCCAGTAGCCTTTTACCCATATTGTAATCCGGGGGGTTGGTCTATAAAACCCCCCGAGGCCCCCCCCCCATGCAAGGGGCGAAGCACTCTCCACTCACTTATCACACACGTAGAGAGGCAGCTAAGGCTGTCCGGCCCCTTCTTCCTCCTCTAGCCATACAGCTCCAGGAGCACCATTGTAACCTGGCCATTGTCTAAACTAGACCAAGCAGGACTAGGGGTGTTACCTCCCACGGAGGGCCCCGAACCTGGGTACATCGTCTGTCCGCCACCGCTTGTGCCTAACCTCGTTCCCGGAGCACGTCGGCGTCCTTCGGCCCCAACCATTCTCGATAAGCCTACCCAAAGCATCTGTCGTGACAAAACGACGACATTGGAAGTCCTGTTTTGGTCACCGGAAAAGTTTCGGGTACGTCGGTAGTGTACCGGGAGTGCCGGGAGGGTACCGGAGGCCATCGGGAGGGGTGTCTCGACCCAAAGGACCTCATGGGCTGTGGGAGGAGTCAAACCAGCCCCTAGTGGGCTGGCCGAACCCCCCACTAAGGCCCATGCGGCTAGGGGTGGGAAAAACCCAAAGGTGGAAAGGTGGAAAGGGTTTCCAAGTGGAGAGGAGGAATCCTACTCCTAGTAGGATTGGAGTAGGACTCCTCCACCTCCAATTTCGGCCAACCCTTGAGGGTTTGAGGCTGCCTCCTCCCCTCCCTCCCTCCTATATATACTAGAGGATTTAGAGGGGAGAGCTAACCCTAATTGCCACGTGCTCCCTCTACTTCCTCTAGATCGTTTTCTCCTTTAGTCTAGTTTCGGCGGTGCTTAGGCGAAACCCTGCCGGAATAGTTCTACCACCACCGCCGCCGCGCCGTCGCGCTGCCGGAGAACTCATCTACCTCTCCGCCCCCTCTTGCTGGATCAAGAAGGCGGAGATCGTCATTGAGCTGTACGAGTGCTGAACGCGGAGGTGCCGTCCATTCGGCACTAGATCGGAAATACCGTGGTCAGGATCGCGGGATGGATCATGATGGGATCGCGGGACGGATCGTGATTGGATCGCGAGATGGATCGTGATGGGATCGCGGGACGCTCGGCGATTTGGATCGCGAAGACGTTCGACTACATCAACCGCGTTTCTTAACGCTTCCCGCTTAGCGATCTACAAGGGTATGTAGATCCACTCTCCCTCTCGTAGATGCTCATCACCATGGACAGATCTTGCGTGTGCGTAGGAAAAAATTTGTTTCCCATGCAACGTTCCCCAACAGTGGCATCTGAGCTAGGTCTATGTGTAGATGAGATCTCGAGTATAACACAAAGGAGTTTGTGGGCGTTGATATTCGGATTGCTTCCTCCCTTGGTCTTTTCTTGTTTCGGCGGTATTGTGGGATGGAGCGGCCTGGACAAACATTACTCGTACGCTTACGAGAGACCGGTTCCATCAACTGACATGTAACTTCGTTACATAAAGATTGCTGGCGGGTGTCTGTTTCTCCCACTTTAGTCGGATCGGATTTGACAAAGGCGGTCCTTGAGAAGGTTGAATAGCAATTTTTGTATCACCGTTGTGGTTTTTGCGTAGGTAAGAATTGTTCTTGCTAGATACCCGTAGCATCCACATAAAACTTGCAACAACAATTAGAGGACGTCTAACTTGTTTTTGCAGGGTATGTTGTGATGTGATATGGCCAATTACATGATGAGATATATGTGATGTATGAGATGATCATGTATTGTATAGAATATCACGACTTGCATGTCGATGAGTACGGCAACCGGCAGGAGCCATAGGGTTGTCTTTAATTATTTTCGCCGTTTTGCTTTACTTTATCGCTATGAGTTAGCAATAGTCGTGGAAGCAACAGTCGGCGCGACAACCTCATGGTGACACATTGATGGAGATCAAGATGATGGAAATCATGGTGTCATGCCGGTGACGATGGAGATCATGCCGGTGCTTTGGAGATGGAGATAAAAAGCACAAGTTCATGGCCATATCATGTCACTTATGATTTGCATGTGATGTTAATCCTTTTATGCATCTTATTTTGCTTAGGACGACGGTAGCATTATAAGGTGATCCCTCACTTAAATTTCAAGATAAAATTGTGTTCTCCCCGAGTGTTCACCGTTGCGAAACACCACGTGATGATCGGGTGTGATAGACTCTACGTTCGCATACAACGGGTGCAAGCCAGTGTTGCACGTGCGGAACACTCGGGTTAAACTTGACGAGCCTAGCATGTACAGACATGGCCTTGGAACACAAGAGACCGAAAGGTCAAACATGAGTCATATAGTAGGTATGATCAACATGAAGATGTTCACCATTGAAACCACCTTAACTCACGTGATGATCGGACTTGAGTTGGTGGATTTGGATAATGTGACACTCGAATGACCGGAGGGATGTCAATTTGAGTGGGAGTTTTTAAGTAATATGATTAACTAAACTCATTATCATAAACATAGTCAAAATGTCTTTGCAAATTATGTTGTAGATTACTAGCTCGCGCTGTAGCTCCCTTGAATTTTTTATATGTTCCTAGAGAAATAGAGTTGAAAGATGATGGTAGCAATAATGCAGACTGGGTCCGTGATCTGAGGATTGTCCTCATTGCTGCACAGAAGGCTTATGTCCTTAATGCACCTCTCAGTGCGCCACCCCCTCAAGCGTCGTCTGTAGATGTTGTGAACATCTGACAGGCACGTTCTGATGACTACTTGATAGTTCAGTGTGTCATGCATTACGGCTTAGAATTGAGGCTCCAAAACGTTTTGAACGTCACGGAACATATGAGATGTTCTAAGAGCTGAAATTGGGATCTCAGGCTCGTGCCCGTGTTGAGAGGTATGAGACCTCCAACAAGATTCTTTGCCTGCAAGATGAAGGATAATAGCTCAATCGGTGAGCATGTGCTCAGATTGTCTGGGTACTACAATCGCTTGAATCGAGTGGGAGTTGATCTTCCAGATAAGATAGTGATTGATATAGTTCTCCAAGTCATTGTCACTAAGCTACTAGAGCTTCATGATGAACTATAAAATGCCAGGGATGGAAATAATGATCCCTGAGCTATTCGCGATGTTTGACACCGCGAAGGTAGAAATCAAGAAGGAGCATCAAGTGTTGATGGTTAGTGAAACCACTAGTTTCGAGAAGGGCAAGGGCTAGGAGGGAAACTTCATGGATGGCAAGTCAGTTGCTGCTCCAGTGAAGAAACCCAAGGTTGAACCCAAACCCGAGACTAAGTGCTTCTATTATGAGGAGAACGGTTGCTGAAGTGGAACAACCCTAGATACTTGCTAGATAAGAAGGCTGGCAACGTCGACAGAAGTATATTTGATATACGTGTTATTGATGTGTACCTTGCTAGTACTCCTAGTAGCACCTGGGTATTGGATACCGGTTCGGTTGCTAAATGTTAGTAACTCGAAATAAAAGCTACGGAATAAACGGAGGCTAGCTAAGGGTGAGGTGACGATGAGTGTTGGAAGTGTTTCCAAGGTTGATGTGATCACCATCGCACGCTCTCTCTACCTTCAGGATTAGTGATGAACCTAAATAAATGTTATTTGTTGTTTGCGTTGAGCATGAACGTGATTAGATCATGTTTATTGCAATACGGTTATTCATTTAAGTTAGAGAATAATGGTTATTCTGTTTACATGAATAATACCTTCGATGGTCATGCACCCAATGAGAATGGTTTGTTGAATCTTGATCGTAGTGATACACATGTTCATAATATTGATGCCAAAAGATACAAATTTAATAATGATAGTACCACATACTTGTGGCACTGCCGCTAAATGTCATAATGGCGTGAAACGCATGAAGAAACTCCATGCTAATGGATCTATGGACTCATTCGATTGCGAATCGGTTGAGACATGCGGACCATGCCTCATGGGCAAGATGACTAAGACCTCGTTTTCCGGTATGGTAGAGCGGGCAAGTAACTTATTGGAAATGATACATGTTGATGTATTCGGTCCAATGAGTGTTGTAGCGTGCGGTGGATATCGTTATTTTCCTACCTTCACTGATGATTTGAGTAGATATGGGGTTATTTACTTAATGAAACACACGTCTGAAACGTTTGAAAAGTTCAAACAAAATCAGAGTGAAGTTTGAGATCATCGTGACAAGGAGATAAAATGTCTACGATATGATCATGGAGGTAAATACCTGAGTTATGAGTATTGGTATACAACTTAAGACAATGTGGAATTTGTTTCACAGCTCACGCCACCTGGAACACCATAGTATGATGGTGTGTCCGAACGTCGTAGTCGTGCTCTATTGGATATGGTGCGAACTATGATGTCACTTATCGATTTGCCACTATCGTTTTGGGGTTACGTATTAGAGACAACTACATTCACTTTAAAAGGGGTGCCATCTAAATCCGTTAAGATGACACCGTATGAATTTTGGTTTGGCGGAAACCTAAGCTGTCATTTCTTAATGTTTGGGGCTGCGACGCTTATGTGAAAAAGGGTTTTCACCTAATGAGCTCGAACCCAAAGCGGACAAATGCATCTTCATAGAATACCCTAACGTAACAGTTGGGTAAACCTTCTATCTTAGATCCAAGCACAAAGTGTTTGTTGCTAAAATGGGTCCTTTCTCGAGAAAGAGTTTCTCTCAAAAGAATTAAGTGGGAAGAAGATAGAACTTGATGAGGTTGTTGAACCTTTGTTTCAACCAAAGAGTAGTGCAGCGCAAAAAGTTGTTTCTGTGGAGCCTACGTTATTTGAAGAGGAAGTTAATGATGATGATCATGAAGCTTCGGATCAAGTTACTATCGAACCTCGTAGGTCGACAAGGACACGTACTGCTCCTGAGTGGTACGGCAACCCTGTCTTAGAGGTCATGTTGTTGGACAACGATGAACCTACGAGCTATGGAGAAGCGATGATGGGCCCGGATTCCGAGAAATGGTTAGAGGCCATGCAATCCGAGATGGGATCCATGTAAGAAAACAAAGTATGGGCTTTGGAAGTATTACCTGAAGGGCGAAAGGCCATTTAGAACAAATGGATCTTTAAAAGAAAGACGGATGCGGACGGTAATGTCACCGTCTATAAAGCTCGACTTGTGGCAAAGGGTTTTTTACAAGTTCAAGGAGTTGACAACGATGAGACTTTCTCACCCGTAGCGATGCTAAAGTCTATTGGAATTATGTTAGTAGTTGCTGCATTTTTCGATTATGAAATCTGGCAGATGGATGTCAAAACATCGTTTCCTTAACGGTATCCGTGAGGAAAGGTTGTATGTGATACAACCGGAAGGTTTTGTCAGTTCTAAGGATGCTAAAATATATGCAAGCTCCAGCAATCCTTCTATGGACTGGAGCAAGCATCTCGGAGTTGGAATATACGCTTTGATGAGGTGATCAAAGTTTTTGAGTCTATACAAAGTTTATGAGAAACTTGTATTTACAATAAAGTGAGTGGGAGCACTATAGAATTTCTGATAAGTATATGTGGATGACATGTTGTTGATCGGAAATGATGTAGAATTGCTGGAAAGCATAAAGGGTTGTTTGAAAAGGAGTTTTTCGAAGGAAACCTGGAATGAAGCTACTTAAATATTGGGCATCTTGATCTATAGAGGTCGATCAAGACGTCTGATAAAACTTTCAATGAGTACATACCTTGACAAGATTTTGAAAGAGTTCAAAATGGACCAGTCAAAGAAAGAGTTCTTGCCTGATTTGTAAGGTGTGGAGTTGAGTGAGACTCAAAGCTTGACCACGGCAGAAGAAAGAGAAAGGATGAAGGTCGTCCCCTATGCCTTATCCATAGGCTCTGTATAGTATGCCATGCTGTGTACCGCACCTGTGTGTGCCTTGCCATGAGTCTGTCAAGGGGTACAAGAGTGATCCAGGAGTGGATCACTAGACAGCGGTCAAGATTATCCTTAGTGACTAGAGGACTAAGGAAATATTTCTTCATTATGGAGGTGATAAAGAGTTCATCGTAAAGGGTTACGTCGATGCAAGCTTTAACACCAATCCGGATGACTCTGAGTAGCAATCTGGATACGTATAGTGGAGCAGCCATTTGGAATAGCTCCAAGTGGAGTGTGGTAGGAGTGTCTACAGTATGACATAGAGATTTGCAAAGTACACACGGATCTGAATGTCGCAGACCCATTGACTAAAGACCTCTCTCACATGCAAAGCATGATCGAACCCCAAAACTCATTGGGTGTTAGATTCATAACAATGTAAATCACATGGTGATGTGAACTAGATTATTGACTCTAGTGCTAGTGGGAGACTGTTGGAAATATGCCCTAGAGGCAATAATAAATTGGTTATTATTATATTTCCTTGTTCGTGATAATCGTTTATTATCCATGCTATAATTGTATTGATTGGAAACTCAAATACATGTGTGGGTACATAGACAACACTATGTCCCTAGTATGCCTCTAGTTAACTAGTTCGTTGATCAAAGATGGTCAAGGTTTCCTAGCCATAGACATGAGATGTCATTTGATAACGGGATCACATCATTAGGAGAATGATGTGATGGACAAGACCCAAACTATAAACATAGCATATGATCGTGTCAGTTTATTGCTATAGTTTTCTGCATGTCAAGTATCTGTTCCTTTGACCATGAGATCATGCAACTCACTGAAACTGGAGGAATACCTTGTGTGTATCAAACGTCACAACGTAACTGGGTGACTATAAAGATGCTCTACAGGTATCTCCGAGGGTGTCTGTTGGGTGGGCATGGATCAAGACTGGGATTTGTTACTCCGTGTGACGGAGAGGTATCTTAGGGCCCACTCGGTAATACAACATCACAATAAGCCTTGCAAGCATTGTGAAAGGACGTGGATGTCGCCTAGAGGGGGGGTGAATAGGCGCTTTAAAATAATTACGGTTTAGGCTTGAACAAATGCGGAATAAAACTAACGTTTAATATGTCAAGCACAAAACCTAAAACAACTAGGCTCACCTATGTGCACCAACAACTTATGCTACGCAAGATAAACAACTAAGTGATAGCAAGATATAAAGCATGAAACAATATGGCTATCACAAAGTAAAGTGCATAAGTAAAGGGCTCGGGTAAGAGATAACCGAGGCACGTGGAGACGACGATGTATCCCGAAGTTCACACCCTTGCGGATGCTAATCTCCGTTCGGAGCGGTGTGGAGGCACAATGCTCCCCAAGAAGCCACTAAGGCCACCGTAATCTCCTCACGCCCTCGCACAATGCAAGATGCCGTGATTCCACTAAGGGACCCTTGAGGGCGGTCACCGAACCTGTACAAACAAGGTTGGGGCAAACTCCACAACTTAATTGGAGGCTCCCAACAACACCACGGAGCTTCACCACAATGGATTATGGCTCCGAGGTGACCTCAAATGCTCGGGGCAATCTCCACAACTTAATTGGAGACCCTGACGCTTGCCCGAAGCTTTGCACCACAATGATTGAGCTCTGAGGCACCACCAACCGTCTAGGGCGCCAAAGCACCCAAGAGGAACAAGCTCTAGGGTGCTCAAACACCCAAGAGTAATAAGCTTCTCAACTTCTCACTTCCACGTATCACCGTGGAGAACTCAAACCTATGCACCAAATGCAATGGCAAGGGCACACGGAGTGCCCAAGTCCTTCTCTCCCAAATCCCACCACAACAACAAATGTTATGGAGGAAATGAGAGGAAGAACGAAGAAGAACACGAAGAACTCCAAGATCTAGATCCAAGGGGTTCCCCTCACTTAGAGGAGAAAGTGATTGGTGGAAATGTGGATCTAGATCTCCTCTCTCTTTTCCCTCGAGAACTAGCAAGAATCATTGGAAGGATTGAGAGTTAGCAAGCTCGAAGAAGGTCAACAATGGGGGGCAAACTCGAGCTTAAAGGATAAGATGCATTGGGGAAGAAGACCCCCTTTTATAGGGGGGGGGAAGATCCAACCGTTATCCCCACCCTCAGCCCACGCATTGCGGTACTACCGCACAAAGACACGGTACTACCGCAGGAGGCGCCGGTACTACCGCTGCAGGGTGCGGTACTACCGCTCGCACGGTGGTGACCAGATGAAGACCTATTGCACAGGGCAACGAGTGGTAGAACCGCCGGAGCGGTACTACCGCGCGCCAATACGGTACTACCGCATGGTAGGTATCATCTGGCACAGGGGATGCACGGAAGTAAAAAATTACTTCCGTGCCTACCTCCGCTGAGGGTGGAGCAGCACAAAAGTCCGGCACGGTAGTACCGGACATACGTCACGGTACTACCGCTCGAGGGCGGATGTAAAAAATTACATCCGCGCCTACTACCACAAGCGCACGCATCAGGTGCTGGGGATAGCGGTACTACCGCTGTCTCCTGCGGTACTACCGCTCCCTTGAGCGGTACTACCGCCCTCGGGAGGGTAACAAAGAACCAAAGCAGCCAGATGGAACCAGTAAAACCAGAACTGCCATAACCTCTGCAAATGAGCTCCGAATTGAGCAAACTCAAGCTTGTTGGATTCAGGACGACAAGAGCTATCCAACAGCGAAACTCCAACATCAATCAGTTCATTTGATTTCCAACTCAATAAAATTGTAATTGTGTGACAAGATGATAATTAGCCGATGCCCAAGGTGGTCAAATTGGTACTTGTCAGGAGATGTCATGAAACAAGCATGCATGATTTACTCCTCTGGCTCGACAAGTAATCAGCTCTCTTCAGACTGGATTTATTCCTGGGAGGTACATTTTGGATGGATGTGTAATTCTTCATGAAGTTTTGCATGAGTTGAAAACCTCTCACTCTGAAGGAATTTTGCTCCGCTCCTAGTCACTAAGCAGCTATTCTGTCCGACGGCGGACTCCATCAATCTGAGGTTCTTTCTCTCACGTAATTTCGCCCGCCCGTTCTACTTCCGTGCCGGAGGAAATGGGTCGTTTTGGTATAAAGCCTGAAAGCACTAAAGCTGCCCTTTGCTCTAAGCTTGAAACAAAACTGTTTGTGTACAAGAAAAAAGAACCAGCACCGCGGAGTCAAGAAATTCAACTAAATAGAATCCTAAAACAATCTTATTCGAGCATCAAGTATGAACATATTGCATTTTTTGCTATGCAATTTCAGTACCGGATCGACGTCCATTTATTTCTGTGTCCTCATCCGCGTGTATGTCTGTGTTAGATAGGCTCTGGAAGGCCTTACTTTACTAACAGGTAGGGCGCGTTACTCATCTAGGGAAACGTGCCTGTCCTATTTTGTGAAGGAATAACAAAGCTTCAAAGAAAGGGAGAGAAGATTGTTGTTTTCACACGGAATCTGCGAGAGGGATTTTGAAGAATCTTACGTCCTTGAGAAAAGCAAAAAGATAGGAATGGGCGGGGCCCGAAGAAGAGAGACGAAAGGAAGAATAGCCAGTAAGAAATAAAATAAGTGGAACTGAAACGAATAGATTTTTAATGTATTTCAATTTCTCTTGAAATGTATGACAAAACATCATAGAGATGTGAAACCTCTTTCAATGAAGAATCGGCAAAAACTCCAACATCGAAAACATCATAGAAGATGCATATGGACTCCGTTTTCGATGAACTTGAGCTTGTCATGAAGCTGACCATAAGCTCAAGAACCCACATAGAAAAAAGCCAACCAAGAACCAAGAAAGATGATGATGCCAAGAATGCAATGGTTTGAGCTCTCAACGAACGATACGATCAAGCTACTCACTTGAGAGCCCCCCTTGATAGTACGGCTATCGATCCTATAACCCGGTCTCCCAACTACCACCATGAGACCGGTAAAATAGAAAACCCTATCAAGGTCAAACCTTTGCCTTGTGCATAGTCCACTTGAGCTAGATGATGACGATCTTGACTTCCTCAAGATGGACCACCTTTCTTGATTGCGCCGGCTTGATGAAGACTAGTTGATTGCTCCCCCATGCTCCACTATGGGTGAGCCACTCTTCGACACATCTTCACAAGTACATTGTCACCACAATGAATGGCAAGCCTCAAGCATGATCTCTCCGTGATGCTTCACTTGAGCTTGCACATCGCAACCTTGATGACGATCTCCACTTGATGTCATCTTCCATGGGATGTATGGGATCTGCCTCTTGATGCAAGCCCATGGAAATATACCTAACCCCACAAAGAACTCTCACGTAGACCATGGGTTAGTACACAAAGCGTAATGGACAATGCTTACCACACCATGGGATTACTTGATCCCTCTCAGTACATCTTGTACGCTTTCTGTGTTGATCAACTTGGTTCACTTTTTGACTTAGTCTTGATCAACCTTGTATCTTATCTTCTCTCTTCATAAGATGATGTCTTGAAGGTAAACATGAATGCTCACACACTCTTATTCTTCAAGACATGCTTGCAGTAAGCTCAACTCTCACATGACCAATCTTTGGATAAAACCTTGAATACCACCTTGGTCACCATATACACTCCTTGAAACCAACAGATGGACTTCAAGAAGTACCTACGGACAAATCCTTCGAATATAACTCAAGGCAACCATTAGTCCATAGGGGTGTCATCAATTACCAAAACCACACATGGAGAAATGTGCTCTTACACAATGTGACTAAGTGTTAGCCACGGGATCTTGTATTACGGAACGAGTAAAGAGACTTGCCGGTAACGAGATTGAACTAGGTATAGAGATACCGACGATCGAATCTCGGGCAAGTAATATACCGAAGAACAAAGGGAACAGCGTACAGGATTAACTGAATCCTTGACATAGAGGTTCAACCGATAAAGATCTTCATAGAATATGTAGGAACCAATATGGGCATCCAGATCCTACTATTGGTTATTGACCGTGGAGGTGTCTCGGTCATGTCTACATAGTTCTCGAACCCGCGGGGTCTGCACACTTAAGGATCGGTGACGTTTCGATATAGTAGAGTTATGTATGGTGGTGACCGAAGGTTGCTCGGAGTCCCGGATGAGATCCTGGACGTCATGAGGAGCTCCGGAATGATTCGGAGGTAAAGATTGATATATAGGAAGTCCTGTTTTGGTCACCGGAAAAGTTTCGGGTACTTCGGTAGTGTACCGGGATTGCCGGGAGGGTACCGGGGGCCATCGGGAGGGGTGTCTCGACCCAAAGGACCTCATGGGCTGTGGGAGGAGTCAAACCAGCCCCTAGTGGGCTGGCCGAACCCCCCACTATGGCCCATGCGGCTAAGGGTGGGAAAAACCCAAAGGTGGAAAGGTGGAAAGGGTTTCCAAGTGGAGAGGAGGAATCCTACTCCTAGTAGGATTGGAGTAGGACTCCTCCACCTACAATTTCGGCCAACCCTTGAGGGTTTGAGGAAGCCTCCTCCCCTCCCTCCCTCCTATATATACTAGAGGATTTAGAGGGGAGAGCTAACCCTAATTGCCACGTGCTCCCTCTACTTCCTCTAGATCCTTTTCTCCTTTAGTCTAGTTTCGGCGGTGCTAATGCGAAGCCCTGCCGGAATAGTTCTACCACCACCGCCGCCACACCGTCGCGATGTTGGAGAACTCATCTACCTCTCCGCCCCCTCTTGCTGGATCAAGAAGGCGGATATCATCATCGAGCTGTACGTGTGCTGAACGCGGAGGTGCCGTCCGTTTGGCGCTAGATCGGAAGGACCGTGATCAGGATCGCGGGACGGATCGTGATGGGATCACGGGACGGATCGTGATTGGATTGCGAGATGGATCGTGATGGTATCGCGGGACGCTCGGCAATTTGGATCGTGTAGACATTCAACTACATCAACCGCGTTTCTTAACGCTTCCCGCTTAGGGATCTACAAGGGTATGTAGATCCACTCTCCCTCTCGTAGATGCTCATCACCATGGACAGATCTTGCGTGTGCGTAGGAAATTTTTTGTTTCCCATGCAACGTTCCCCAACACATGCGCGGTTGCGCGGCCAAAAGAAACGCCTATGCGGTGCCGAAGCATGCAGTACGGAAATCTTCGGGGGAAAACATGGTGATAAAACGTGAGGGAGGAAGAAGGGGTGATGCGCTGGCAGACGGGTAATAATAATAAAACGTCTGCGATATTAATACGGCCAAACGGCACTTCCCTACGTAGCGTCGGTAATGATTTCATCAATCGCTAACAATTGTTTGGCAGCAACCGTCTGCCCACAACACACACAGCTTCTAATGCTAACCCGTTTGTGTTGTGCTGGATCAGCGCAAACAGTTTATCCAAGTGAACTGTATGCCGTACTCCGCACACGTATGTAGTTTTGTTAACCATTTATGTTATCTTCGCTAATCACAAACAGTTCATAAGAACAAGCTGTCTGCCGTAGATCGCACACATAACTATTTTCTGAATCGTATTTGATGGATCCACTATCGCACACTGTTCGTGTCTTTAATGACGGAGCTTGAACTATACCGTTTGCGATTCATGCATCGCACACAGTTTTGTCGAAGGGTCTCTGATTGATGTGTCATCTTTGGACCATCCTGCAGTAGTGTTAGGAAGATGCACGTATGTGCACGCAGAGGGTCCAGGGGGTGCGTGTGCGAGAGGCACGGCTGGCAGGGAGTCACGAAGCACGGTCCGTGATGTAAAACTAGAGCACGGTTCTATATTAGGGAGATGCACGAGTTTGTCTGCATGACATGCACGGGGGTGCTTGTGCGAGAGGCACGGCTCGCTGGGAGGCACGAAGCACAGTCTGTGCCGAGAATCTGGTGATGTTGCAAGAACAGTGATTCAACATATATTTCTATTTGTACTAGATATCTGTTGTATCACAACTATGTTTGCCCTACTTAAAATCCTACTGTACTTTTAAGAAGAACTAACAGGAAGTAAGTTTTAGAACAAGGTGGTGAAATTTTGGAAAAGAGAAACAAGACCATGACTATTCTTATAATAGGACCATGGCTCTTCATATCATAGAACCGTGCCTCTCCGAGGAAACGTCTCAGAACAAACGTTTCGGACAAACACGCACGACCATGACTCTAAATAACACATTTCCGTGCCTCTCCTAACTTCACCGCCGTGCCCACGATGAAATCCGTATGCTTTGATACTATCGTGCTTCTGTTCCACTAGTGACTGTGCCTCACGAAGAGGCACAACTATGCTTCTTCCGCCGCATCTTCTCAAAGTGTCATTCTAAACACTTACGCTTTAGCTCCTTGTCTGAACTGTGCCTCAACAAGAGTAAGAAAGTTGGTTTTTCCAATAAATCCCGAAATGGGAAATGCAAAACTCCTAGAAGCACACATGTGCTACTTAGAACACATAGCCACAAAAGTGTGTCTTTTCCAACTGAGCTTTTAGAACAGACTAAACGTCTCAACAGGAACATTTGGAATATAGAGCAACAACCGTCACTCTTCCAAATACAGGACAATACCTCCACTAGCTTCACTGTCATGCCTCTAAGAGTAAACGTGTCAAACATAGGCATGTTTCTAGCATAGTGCCTCTGCTCAACACGTTGAACCGTGCCACTACAATATTCATGACCGTGCCTCTCAAAGTGAGCATGTGCATGAAAAATATGGACCACCCTTACTGATTCTGTTAAGTCTATCTGAACTTCCACTGACGTGAAAAATGTTTAAGTAACTAGTTAACTAGTTGCTCTCGAACAACGTCATAGTTAATAAACGTATTGTCATAACACCAAAACATGATAGTCTCAAATTTTAGAGCATCAAGTAAGCAAACATGATAGTGTCAAATTTCCAAAGCAGTACTTCCTCCGCCTGAACAAAAACCACATCAATTATACAAAACGAAGTAGTATCTAACTTCAAGTGGTACAATTTAACCACCACACATTTCTCTTGAGATCCCTTCTAGTAGGAGACTGCTCAAAAACGTCGACTTATGTAGTAAGGGAGAGAGCGCTTATGTAGACGGTCCTTCATCTTCAGAATACGGCGGTAAAGCTCATAGCTCACATACCCGTCCTGAAGAAAAAGTGGACAACGATGAAAATTTAGAATAAGAACAAGCATTCTGTCGAAACAAAAAATTCAAGTTAGAAATAAAAATTTCACATACAATTGATGCATATTTCAAGTGCGACGGAGAAAGTGGCTTCCAATCCCAGTAGTGATGCTGATCTCTTGGGAACGTTGACTTCATATCGTTGTAAGATTCATCTATGATGTCTGCCACCAGGTCTGCCATGGAGTCCCTTTCTTGGCTGCCTTTGATCACATACTCCTCCTAAATGTCGATGTGATACTCTCTTGGAATATTGATGTAACTTTGCAACAGAACCCTTCTGTCCTTGCTGACATCCACGCTAGCGAATGTTATACATCTGTTACGAGGAAATCCTTCAGAGTCGGGCACTCCGATCTTGACTTGCACATGTGATAGAGCAGAACATGCTTGCGCATCACCAGTTGAATGATGGCAACTTCGCTATTCCCCCCAAAAATCCTTTCGAGTGTACTCTAGGTCCAGACCAACAAACTTGTACTCGTCCTCCCACAACCATTGCTCATACATGGCATTGATCACCTCCACCTTGTAAGGCTCGTTGGTGTACCAGACGTCGAGCTTGGTGTTCCCATCAGCCTGTATCTGGAGATACTCAGTAGTGTTCCTCCCATCATCCATGCCAAACAAGAAGGGTGCCATTGGAAACGAGAGGTGTGGTTCTGTGGCGAGAATTCGACGTGATGAGGTCAATGGGGAAATGGCTGCAGTTCCGTGGCAAGAATGGGGACGTGGTGACCTGCAGGAACCGACTAGTATATAACCTTGACGAAAGATGACTCAGTTACCATGTCCATCAATGTGAGTTGGGAACCGTCAATAGACGGTTGTGCTTCCCCAGATCATCGAATCATGCATCCTCCTGCATTCACGGCTGTGCAAAAAGGTTAATGGGGCATGGAAAAATTGAGAACGGGTCCAACTTAATTATGGCGCGGTAACTGACATACTAAATAGTCACATCGAACAGGCACGCCATCGGTCATCAGTTGGTCTATTGACCGGTTAACACCTAGAGAAGAGTGCGAGAAAGCAAACGGACAACCTATCGTCCATCTTAGATCCGACGGCACCACACACCATGCCTCTCCTAGCCTATACTACCTTCAATACCATGCCGCTCTTTTTGCTTATGCAAAGTGCGCTTCAAAGAACGTGAGAGGCACGGCTGACAGGGAGACACGAAGCACGGTTTTAGACAGGAACGTCCGTGATGTAAAACAGAAGCACGGATTCATATAGGGAAGATGCACGTACGTGTACTCTCGATATGCACGGTGCTGCATGTACGAGAGGCACGGCTGACAGGGAGACACGAAGCACAGTTTTAGATAGGAACATTCGTGATGTAAAATAGAAGCACGATTTTATATTAGGAAGATGCACTGCATCTGTACATAGCAGATCCACGGTGGTGCGTGTACGAGAGGAACGGCTGATATGGGAACACGAAGCACAGTTTTAGACAGGAATGTCCGTGATGCAATACAGAAGCATGGATTCATATTAGGAAGGTGCATGTATCTGTACTCTGGATATGCACTGTGCTTTGTGTGCGAGAGGCACGGCTGGCAGGGACACACGAACCACGGTCCGTGATGTAAAACTAGAGCACGGTTTTATATTAGGACATGCATGTATGTGTACGCAGGACATGCACGGGGGTGCCTGTGCGAGAGGCACGTCTCGCTGGGAGACACAAAGCACAGTCCGTGCCAAGAATGGGGGGACGTGGTGACCTACAGGAACTGACGAGTGTTTAACCTTGACGAAAGACGACTCAGTTACCATGTCCATGAATATGAGTTCGGAACCGTCAATAGACGGTTGTGCTTCCCCAGCTCGTCGAATCATGCATCCTCCTGCACTCACGATTATGCAAAAGGTTAGTGGGGCGTGGAAAAATCGAGGACGGGTCCAACTTAATTATGGCACGGTATCTGACATACTGAATAGTCACATCAAACAGGCGCGCCATCGGTCATGATTTCGTCTTTTGACCGTTGAACACCTAGAGAAGAATGCGACGAAGCAAAAGGACACACAAATCGTCCATCTTGGATCCAACGACAAACACACGATCTTAATTATGGCCGTGCCCCTATAAACTAACAACAATGCACATAAAATCTGTGACCCTCCTATATGTAGAACTATGCCTTCTTTCGTTTTGGGACGCACGGGAAGCAGGTACACTAGCCAAGTAGGAGGAAGCTGACCAAGTCAAAGGTGACGTGTGCCCGTAACCCATTGGAATACGCGCACCTGTACAATCAGCATTCACTCCATTTCGGGGAAATAAAAATACAAGCATTCATTTCGTCTCTTGGTCTCTCGAGTTTCGTTATATCTTATTCCATCCATCTGCCTCTCTTAATCACTTCGCTCCCTCCATCCCTCTGCCTCTCCCCATTAGTCCGCCTCTAGGGTTCGTAGTTCTTCGCTGATCCTGTTCCGCTCTACCCTTACTTATTCTGCATTAATTTTTAAGCTGTCCTTGTACAGAAATTGCTCGCCCATCATTCGTTAGGGTTGCTCTGCTCCATCCTCATTCGTCCCCGGCTGCTGGTCTGCTTCTACAGGTATAGATCCTATTAAAAATGTATGAGCCCATTCCATGCTCGAATCCGTGATTACGTTTTTCAGCAGGTTCCTTTGATTTTTCTTGTTTATGTTTAGGGTTTACGTTTGTTTGGTTAATGATCGATTATATCTGCTACAAAGTCCTCCTTCTCTAAAGAAATCTAAGACATTTATAAAAATAAATTAGTCATCTAAACAACACTCTTACATTTCTGTACTGACGAAGGACTATACAATTAGATTTGCTGCTCAATTTCTAGTTACCTAGCTACATAGCTGGTCAAATTTCTTTTTACCTATGAGTAAACAACAAAATTCCGTTACTTTTCTCTTTTGAGGTATCACTAAGTAAAGACAACCAGCTTATAGCACACCTTTTCCGCTTAGAAATTATTAGTATTTCATGATCTAAATCGATTGACTTTGAAGCTCCTTCGAATTATAATATTATGATTGGTTTAACCTAATTGTTCTTATTTGCAGTTGCTATTTGTCTAACCTAGTGTGTTTTTTGTTCTTTAATTACACCATTTTCTAGTTATTCCATAACTTTTTTCTTTTAATTTATCCAGATATGGTTTTCCCTACTTGCCGCAACCCAAAAGGTCGTTGCGAACCTTACCCTGAAGAACTCAAGGAGTTCGAGGTTATTCTAGATGAGAATTACTCGAGGCGCATGGTTAGTGGACATATTTAACATACTTATCTCTGTATCTTATTCAGTAATCACTGACCATGATCTAGTTTTGATGTTCATTTTTTACTTATTTTTAATTTTATTCTTGATTTTCTTCCTGCAAGTTTGCTTGTTTATACATTAATTATGTTCATGTAGGTTCGTCTATACAAACCCTATAGCCATTAATTTATAATACAATTATGTTGTTATCTTTAATTGTTACCACATATTTGGATGTGCATTACACAATTGCTTAAATAGTCAAGCCCAAAGAGTTTGAATTTTTACTTACATCTTTTAATTTTTAATATTTTTCCCAGTACGTGCCTTGCAATGCCAGAGCATTTCTTGTTGATTACATTATTGGACAAAATGAGCGTAAAAAGAAATGGCATGACAAGTAGATTGTGGACACACTTTTTACCTACAAAGTCGTGGTTTTACGATGTTTTGTTCAAGCACAGTCCGAACTACACAAAACTCCATGGTAATGGTTGGGTGCATTTTGCTACTAATTATAGTCTACAAGCTGGAGACCACATAGAGTTTTTTTTGCCTGACCAAGGACTGGTTCTGAGGGTCGTAACTTATCGCAAAGATAAAAGGTTGCTTCCATCACCTCATCTCGATAAGAAACTAAAATTTCAATTAAATTTTTTGCTAGCTTTTATATTCATGCCTAGTATTAAATCTTGTTTACTACTAATTTTGCATATGATCTTTTGCTAGCTCTCGACGATCTCTCTTTTAATGATTCCGAGTACGTTCAGTGTTGTGTCTACTCACGGGTATTGAGCTTACGTACAAGCAGACACGCCTCTTTCTGCATCGCCTATTTAGATATACATTCATCCGTTGTCACCCGTTTGTCCATGTGTTGAGAACCACCAACACAAAAGATAGTATCATGGTTAGTCATCATTCTCCATATTAAATGTTTTTCAACATACTTTGTTACTAGAACTTGATGTTTTTCACCATTCAGTATGAAGTTCAAATATGACCTTTGACCTGCTGACAATCTCACACTGCATGTTCTGCATTTCTATTATACATGCAGTGTACTAAAAAACATTTCACTGTGCTCTTGTTCTCCTTTCTTGCTCTACCTACTGATTGTTTTCATTTACTGATTCCATAACAAATTAGATTTATATAAGTTTACTTTCAACACTATAAATGTTATTGTTTTCACACTGAACATACCCACTATTTAATTGAATGTGAAATTAACCTTTTTTATATTTACTTTATATCTCTTTCTTTTAGAAAATTCCAAAGAGTGTTGTCTCAACCTTGAAGACGTGGGTGGATGTACCTGCCAACGCTAGGATGACCTTTGAAGCTCGCGGTGAACACACCCATGTCATCACACCTTCGTCATACTCCATCTGCAAAAAAGACGACGGGATGGTGATTGAGAAGTCTTCTTTCAAAGAATTCTTGTCAATTGCATCTTTTGTTGAAAAGAACGTTATTCTGATCACCTTCAAAGTGCACAATGATCATTTTGTGTCCATTATCTTTCAGTGCATTGTATAGCTGGTGTTAGTACAATGCGCTGCTGCTAAAGACTTGTTTGTTTACTAGGTTGAAGTTGTCTTTTGGCTGTACAATGATGATCTCGGGTCTAGATGGTGCTAGTTTAGTAGCTGAAATGGCACTTATGTACCTCATATGAACCAACTGGCTATTTGAAGTCTGAGAACCTTCTTTTGCATGAAATCATCTACCAGAACCATAACTCTATTTTTTTTTATCGTAAATTTTCTTCAAATTGTCAATCAAAATTCAACCAAGTGGGCATACATTTTTAAAAAGTCACTTCACACCCGTATTATATCGAGTAAACATGTTAACGATAAAGTATTTAGAACACAGTCGCATAACCTGAAATCTCCTGCTTGCACAACAATGCCTAAGTCTTGGAGTAAACATGCCTCTAGATAATATAGAACACTGTCAGTACAAATATGGGTGTGAAGTGAGTTTTGTTTCTGTTTTATGTGAGTCTAGGTGTATAATCGTGCCATTCAATTTTATGTGCATTGTTTGTTTTTGTTGCTTTGGGTTGATCTACAGGTACAGTAGCAAGAAGCAACATCTGTTACAAATGCAACCGTGCAAAGAAATGAACCACTCGCAGCCGTGCCTATCTAAGTAAAACATCTAAGCGTAATCGAATATTGACTCACTTGTGAGTAAAAATCAAACCAGGTGCCTAAACTAGCTACATGTAAGCATGTTAACTGTAAAATATTTACAACACAGAAGAAAAACTTATAACTCTCCAGCATGTACAACAGTGCCTAGACTAGATCCACGCATGTCACACTATCAGCAATCTACATAATATAATGCAGCTCCACGACCGTGCCTCTCTCGCAATAAACATATTTACTGTAAAAACCGTGTATTTGCTTAAGATAAAAACGTGCATCTCATAACAACATACACGTGCCTTATCTCAGCAAGTGAACGCGTCAAATGAAAAACACTACAAACAAAAGAAGACAAACAACTGTGCCTTTTCTCAACATGGAATCATGTCTCTCATAATAACGACATTTAAGAGACAAAGACAGCGTACGTACCTATCCACACGTGGAACCGTGTTTTAGACAGCTTTTAGGCGTATCCCACCATAAGTGAATGTATGACCCGAAAAAAATTAGAAACACAGGCGCACGGTCATGCTACTGCTCTATGTGTTCGTACATTTCAATCACAAAAGCACATCCTTGCCTCTGATACGTAAACAACTGTGTCTCTCCCGGTGTACGTATAAGTGTGTACAATTAAAAAACAAAAGCACGACAGTGCCCCTAGTTCATGAACAACTGTGCCCCTAGTTCATGAACAACCATGCCTCTAGCACCTTCATGAAAGCGCTATCCCTGAGTATAACCGTGCATTAACAAACTGCACAGCCGTCTCTCTCTAAGTGCAAATGTCAGGGACAACATTTGAAACACAGCCGTGCCTCTTGTGTACAACAGTGCCTAGACTAGATCCACGCATGTCACTCTATCAGCAATCTACATTATATATTGCAGCTCCACGACTGTGCCTATCTCTCTCAATAAACATCTTTAGTGTAAAAACCGTGTATCTGTTTCAGATAAAAACGTGCATCTCATAACAACATACACGTGCCTTTTCTCAGCAAGTGAACGTGTCAAATGAAAAACACTACAAACAAAAAAAGACGAACAACCGTGCCTTTTCTCAACATGGAATCATGTCTCTCATAGCGACATGACATTTAAGAGACAAAGTCAGGGTACATACCTATTCAAGCGTGGAACCGTGCTTCGGATAGCTTTTAAGCGTATCTCTCCATAAGTGAATGTCTGGCCGGGAAAAAATAGAAACACAGGCGCATGGTCATGCTTCTGCTCCATGTGTTCGTATATTTCTATCACAAAAGCACGTCCTTGCCTCCCATACGTAAACAACCGTGCCTCTTCCAGTGTACAATTAAAAAACAAAAGCACAACCGTGCCCCTAATTCATGAACAACCGTGTTGCTAATTCATGAACAACCGTGCCTATAGCACCTTCATGAAAGTGCTCTCCCGAGTATAACCGTGCATTAACAAACTGCACAGCCGTGCCTCCTGCTGATCTATATATATCAGTTTTATATATCTGAATAACAATCTTTTGTACCATATTTTTTTTAAACATCTGCATACAACTATATGCTACATAAACGTTTTACTTCACAATCTATAAGTAACATCACTGCGGCAGAAGACTGAAAATAACAGCAAGCTCCTCATCACGCTCTTTGAAGGTTATGAGCACCAAATTGTTTACTTCAATAGAGGATGCCCGAAGAATATTACAGAAACCTTCCTTCTTGAACACCATTCTATCACCCAAGCCAATAAAGTAGGAATAAGGAATGCTCACATATATATCATCAACTTGAGAATCCAAAGTAACTTCAAGAGTTAAAGAACCAGTCTAGGAATTGACAAGAATTACTTCAAACTCCTCACAACCATGCTCGGAATAACCTGACCAAAACATCAAGTTATATGGTGTTCTCTTCACAAATTTAAAAGACTATACTAGAGGAAATAACAAATAAATAAACAGTAGCCAAAAACAAAGCTCACCATATGTTGACCATTAACATTCATGGAAGTAATCCTATGAACAAAAGGAGAACACAATATGTAGTTGTCATCAAAGAGTTGTCGCGACATGAAATACATTTGCTGATAATTCAGATTGACACCACGACTATAAAAACAACTATCAACAAGTTCCCTCTCAGATTCACTCAGATCCTCAAGCGATGCAAAACATAAATTTCACAGGTTCAGTAAAACAGAAAAACGTATCAGCTGAAACAAAATTTAAAATTCCTTAAAAGCAAACCTTACCAACACAGGGTAAAGGGAACAACAAATCACCTTCTCGATGAAAATCAACACCACTAGTAGTTCCATAGTGCTCAAGCCTAACAGTCATTGATATGTCTCCAACGTATCTATAATTTTTTATTGTTCCATGCTATAATATTATCATTCTAGGATACTTTTTGGGTATTTATTTACAAATTTATATTATTTTCGAGCACTAACCTATTAACCCAGTGCCAAGTGCCAGTTCCTGTTTTCTACATGTTTTTGGCTTTTCAGGTTTATTGTACCAAACGAAGTCCAATGGACTCGAAACTTTTTGATGATTTTTTCTGGACCAAATAAAGACCTGAAGCTTCGGGAGAAGACCGGAGGACGCCCGAGGGGCCCAGGACCCATCAGGGCGCGGCCAGGGGGGTAGGCCGCGCCCTGATAGCTCTTGGCCCCCTCGGCCGCCTCCCGACGCCCTTCTTTGGCCTATAAATTCACATATATTCCAAAAACCCCAGGAGAGCTCCCGAAACCCTTTTTTCACCACCACAAGTCTCTGTCTGTTGTGATCCCATATGGAGGCTTTTTCCTATACTCTGTTGGAGGGGGAATCCACCATGGAGGCCTTCTTCATCATCCTCGTTGCCTCCATGGTGATGTGTGAGTAGTTCACCAAAGACCTACGGGTCCTTAGTTAGTATCTAGATGGCTATCTCTTTTTGTCTTGATCTTCAATACAATGATCATCGCATCTTCGCTTTGATCTCTCCGATGTAATGCTTTTGTGCGGTGTGTTTGTTGGGATCCGATGAATTGTGGGTTTATATTCAGATTATTCATGATAAATATTGGAGTCTTCTATGAATTCTTTTATTGATTCTGATTGCATTATCATTATAGCTTCATAAATCTCTCTGATATATTGATTTGCTTTCGCCAAGTAGATTGATCTTTCTTCAGTGAGAGAGGTGTGTTGTAGTGGGTTCAACCTGACGGGTTTCTATATCCCAGTGACAGAAGGGACAAGATACGTCTTTGTGTTGGTGCTACTAAGGATAAAACAATGGGGGTTCATTCATATTGATTGAGTTTACTTTGTCTACATCATGTCATCTTTCTCCAAGCATTACTCTGTTTTACTTAATACTCCAGATGCATGCTGGATAGCGGTCGATGAGTGGAGTAATAGTAATAGGTGCAGGCAGGATGTGACGCCCTGGTTTTGTGCTACAGTAATGTATGTAATTAAGCTACAGTAATCCCACGCTAATGTTGCCACGTCACCATGATTACTGTTGTTAAACTCGCGTTGGTTCAAACCCCGTTCAAATTCCGTTGCGATTTAAATTCGTCTGAAAGGTGGATTTAAAGGTTGTGCAAAACTTAAATTAAAAATGTTGGATGGGTTACAAATATTCCCTAAGGTTTTATAAAATTGAAACCGACAATTTTTGAAGTATTTTTAATGCCTCTAATTAATTAAATCAGACGCTGTTTAAAAAAACTGCTGGGCCGAATTAGGCCGGCCCAGTCGGCTCGTATAAGGGAGCCAGGGGCAACCCTAATCGCCCCAGCGCCCCCAGCCCCCGATCGATTCCCCCCCCCACCCCCGCGCGCCGCCAGCGCCCCTGGCTCCCGAACCCCCCTGCGACCGCGCCGCCCGTCCCCCCCCCCCCCGGCAACCGGATCTGGAGCCGGCCGGCCCCGACCCGTGCCGGCCCGCCCGACCGCCGTTCGCCGCTCGCCGCCCCGCGCCGCCGCCGCCTCGTCCCCGCGCCCGTTGCCAGCCCCGCCGCCGCCTCCCCGTCGGCTCTCCTCGGCCTCCCGCACCGTGAGCCCCGCCGCCGCTGCGCATGTGTGCGTGTGTGCTATGTGTGCGTATGCGTATGCATACGCATACGTATACGTATTATGCTAAAATAAAAAAAATAAAAAGGAGAAGGGCAATAGAAATAGAAAAGAAAAAAAATAGATAGATAAATAAATATATTTAATAATATTATTAATTAGTGAATTAATTAATTAGGTAATTAATTAATTAATTAAATGATTAAGATTAATTAAAACTGTTAATTAATCTGCTAGTTAATTAAAATAAACAGTAATTATTACTGTTTTGGATAATTAGGTTTTATTAATTAAAAGAATTTAGAATATTGCTAAATCTTTATTAAATCATATTAATTAAACCGTAGCCCGGATTAAAAAGTTTTGAACATGAAAGTTGCTCAGAATAATTCCACGAATCCGAATACGCAGTCCGTTAGTCTGTCACATGCCTCTAGCATAGCAAACGTGGAACTTTTCCATCGTTTTTGTCTGTCCGGTAAAAGCCAGAGACCCGGGAAATATCGTCAGATATTCTTCCGACCCGTTTGCGACGTGTAATACTGCGTTAGTGCATGCCTAGCTCTGCATATTGCCATGTCATGCATCGTGATGCATTTGTCTGCTTCATATTTATTGTTTCTCCCCCCTCTTCTTACCGGTAGACCCTGAGACTGACGGTGCTGCCGGATACGACTACACCGTTGACGATTAGTCCTTTGCCGCAGAGCAGCGAGGCAAGCAAACCCCCCTTGAGCATTCCGATATCGCTCATTTCTTTCCCTCTCATTCTTGCATTAGATTTTTGCTACTGTATTAGCTAGCTCCTATTCTGATGCATAGCCTGGTTTTGATAAACTGTTACTATACCTGCAATCAGACCAACTGCTTAGTATAGGTTGATCAGTGAATCCCCAGTGACCCCCTTAGTCCCAGTTGCCCCTGCTTCTTCATCGACGACTCGATGACTCGAAGACTCGGTCAACCGACCGACAAGCCAGGCCCCTCACATCACCGCACACCCCTTAGTTGTATGACTCTGCAGCGTACTATCGAGTACCGAGGGTGACACCTCGTGAAGTACTCATGATGTTAGCTCTGTAGTGTAGCTAGTCAGTCGTGGTTATCGAGGGTGATTCCTCCGTCACCACTCCCGATGATGACTCTGTCGTGCAACCCCTCAAGTGTGGGACCCTCGAGGGTGATTCCTCTAAGTCCACCTTGCCGGTTTCATCGAGCGGGCCCCTTGAGGGTGATTCCTCAGGTTCCGTCTTGGTGTTTTAAACACACAGTTACTATGACCTGGTTACAGAAACATGTTGGTGATGGGTCGGCCCTGAGGGGTACCCACGGTTTGATGATGATGAGGCGTGGATGGGCAGGAGAGGCCCTTGCCACACATCCTCGAGGCGGGGCGACGGGACCGCACTTCATGGGTCGCGCTTGCCCCGCATTAAAGAAATGCTAATGGGTTGGGTATTCGATATGAGTTGGTCGTTGGCCTTATTGCGCACCAAACCATCACGTGGGAAAGTTATGGGCACACAGCATCGTTGTATCAGCCGAAGCTCTTCGGACGTCAGCAATGGAGCGGCGCGCGCCCGAGTGGTCTGCAACGGCATCGCGCTTGTTACTAAGGGGTGCTAGGACTGACCTCGGCCGCGTTCGCATCGTGCAGGAGTGCAAGGGCAAGTGGGCCCATGAACCTGCGCGCTTAGGATTTAGACCGGCGGGCTGGCCTCTTCGTTGAGCCTAGGTGGGGCGACGACGTGCTGCTATCCCGAGGCCGGGCATGACCCACGAAAGTGTGTCCGGCCGGAGGTGATCAGGCGTGTTGGAGATGCAGTGCACCCCTGCAGGGATGATTAATCTATTCGAATAGCCGTGTCCACGGTAACAGGACAACTTGGAGTTGTACCTTGACCTTATACAACTATAATTGTGTTTTAATTTGAAATGAATGTTGGCTCCGAGATTGCTTCCTCGCAGGGAGTCGAAGAAGAATCTCTGTGCGTGGTTACTTAATGATTGCTACAATAATATGACTATATTTGAGATAACAGTCTACTCTCTTCTAATGCTGCAAGATGCTAAAGATGCTAGTCTTCGATAGGACTAGGCCTTCTCCCTACTCTTGCTTTCTGCAGTCAGTCCAGATATAACCCTCCCTCCCCTTGATAATGATGCATGCTTAGCATAGTTCTGATGTCAGTCTTGCGAGTACTTTGGATGAGTACTCACCGCTGCTTTGCATTTTCTTTTCCCCCTCGATACGATTACCGCGTTTAGACGACAGAGCCCAGGAGATGGAGTACGCCGGAGACGACTACTACACCACCGCTGGAGCCTACTACTACGTGGAGAGTGCCGACGCTCAGGAGTAGTTAGGAGGTTCCCAGGCAGGAGGCCTCGCCTCTTTCGATCCGCTGCTTATGTTTGTGCTAGCCTTCTTAAGGCAAAACTTGTCTAACTTATGTCTGTACTCAGATATTATTTGCTTCCGCTGACTCGTGCTTTGTCGAGCTTTGTATTCGAGCCCTCGAGGCCCCTGGCTTGTAATATGAAGTTGTATGACTTTAATTTGTGTCTAGTGTTGTGTTGTGATATCAATCAGTGAGTCCCTAATCTTGGCCGTACGCATTGCGTGTTTGTTTAGCGTACGGTCGAGATCGGGGGCGTCACAAGTTGGTATCACAGCCGACTGCCTGTAGGTAGCCCCCTTTCCAACTCCTTGGCCGAAGTTGAGTCTAGTACTTGAAAAACTTTTACTAACATAGTTGTGTGGCTTACGGGCCCACATCTCAATCGGGTGGTATTAGGATCTTTTACTCCTCGTCTATACTCTGGGTTCTAATCTCTCTTCTCTTTCGGGTTAAAGATTTGGCTAAATCTAACATTAGGTTCTCGTGATCACATCCACCGGAGAATTGTTTCGTCGAAAATTGTCTTCTTTGAAGTTATGATGCACGCACTGTCATTTGACATCTTGAATCTCCTTGTTACAGATGCGTCCCGCTAGGCAGATCGTTCGTCTGACCCTTGCGCATGATACGACTGGGTTCCCGGCCATTCTGGTCGGCCTCTTGAAGAAGCTGGGATATCGCTGGTACCCCGAGTACACTGTTTACGAGGACTACCGCAAGTTCAACCAAGAATAGTATGAGGCTGAGATGGTTATCTGGGATCGACAGGACCTCTCCATCACTGAGCTGCACACCTTCCGTGGCATTGGAGTGACTGTGGAGATGGCAGTACAGGATGTTGCCTATGCTGCTATTGTTCGTCTCCGTGCAGCGAACCCTTGTTTGGAGGAGACGGCATACAGATACATCCTGTATGTCCCTGCTGGAGTTGATACGGCAGCCGACGCTGAGGTCTTGACCCCTTTCGCACGGCAGCGTACCGACCGGTCCTACACTGCGGTCTGCACCCCCTACGTGAGTCGTCGTTACGACCCACAGGTTCTGGTCCAGTACACCGAGGCACTGGATCGCACTGTCAGGGCTCTTAACTTCGAGCTGCACGCCACCCGAGCTCGTCTTCATCAGGCTATGGTGCAGTTGTTGCGAGCAGTCAGTGCGAGGATACATCCGGAGTACATCCTTTGCCCACGCCGGACAGAGTTTCCTCCAGGTCTTGAATGGCCAAAGGTTGGAGGTCGTACCCCGACACGTGGACCCGCACTCCCGCTTGATATGCAGGTTCTGCATCAGAGTGTGCACGGGATGCAGAACCCTGCCACCAGGTTTCACATTCAGGGTCACGTGCAGTTCCGTGGTTACTTTCGTTGTCCCCGACGTTGAGGTAGCATATCGCTATGTCTCGTTGTTGTATCCCTCCACCGCGTGCCTGCGTGCCACCTAGTTGTCTAGGTTAATTTCATGCCGGACCTATCGTCTATTTCGTAACGAACTTATGGTTTGTAATAGACCTATGTATGGATATGTATGTTGAAGTTTGAACTACTATGTCGTATCTATTGCACTTCCTTCTTTGTGCAACTTACTTCATGAATGATTCTTTGTCTTTGCAATTACACAATGCTAAACTACCACTGTTAAAAATTTGACAGAATGGTTAGGCCAGCTGGTCGTGGTCGTGGTGCGCCTGACCCACCGCCTCCACCGGAATACATGGTTGGTATGATACAGCAGTTTGAACTGAACCGCCAGTTTGTGCAAGGGCTTATGGACCAGTTCCCAAGGCCGAATATGAATCAGCAGCCAGCCCCAATGACTCTGCAAGACTTCATGCATCTCAACCCTACGATCTACCGCAGCTCAACTCAGCCGCTTGACGCAGATGACTGGCTCCATGACATCACATATGAGCTGGAGTCTTCAGGCGCCCCAGAGGCTAGCTATGTCACCTTTGCCTCGTACTTTTTGAAGGGCCCCGCTGCTCAATGGTGGGACAGCCACAGGCGCTCTCAGCCTGTTGGAACAATCATCACCTGGCCAGAGTTCCAAGCTGCGTTCCGTGCTCGTCACATTCCTCAGGGAATGATGGATAAGAAGAAGCGTGAATTCCGCAACTTAGTCCAGGGCAACAAGACTGTGGATGCTTATCAGCGGGAATTTCTGGATTTGTCTCGCTATGCGGAAGAAGACATTGCAACTGATGCTCGTAGGCAGGAGAAGTTCCGTGAAGGCCTCCACCCGGATATCAAGATGGCACTCCTTGCTCAAGACTTCGGTAACTTTGCCACCTTGGTGACCAAGTCTATTATTGTGGAGACGGGTCTGCAGGACTACAAGGACAGCAGCAAGCGCAATCGTGACATGGGCTCATCTTCGGGCTCATCTGCTCAGAAGCGCAAGATCTGGATCCCCCACAACTTGTACCATGCACCGCCTCCTGCTTCGAGGCCGTCCTATGCTGCACCTCGTCTGCCTCCACCCCCACCCAGGCAGCCGAGGCTCCCTGCTCCGCCACCACGAGCTCCTGTTCCCCCTTCTTGTCCTGAGGATGGGCTGTGCTTCAAGTGTGGTCGTCCAGGACACTGTGCTAGAGAATGCAGGCAGAATCAGAATCAACTTGCACTGCCTACCAACCAGCCCCGCATCAACAATGCCAGGCCTGCTCAGGGACGTGTTCAAGCCAACAATATTGTTCTGAATGAAGTTCAAGACCAGCCTACCACTGTGATGGGTACTCTTCTCGTCAATTCAGTACCAGCTTCTGTATTGTTTGATACAGGAGCATCGCATTCCTTTATGTCCGAAGATTTTGCATGCATGCATGACATTAAGTGTGAAGAGATGAACGTCCCAATAGTGGTAAACACCCCCGCGGGCCAATGTCGGACCTCCATTAATAGTCCCAATGTCACCATTGAAATTGAAGGGTTGGAATTCCATGCCTTCCCCATAATGTTGAAGTCTTCCAATATCGATCTCATTCTCGGAATGGATTGGTTGAAAGTGCATACCGCTTCTATTGTTTGTGACACCAAAACCGTCCACCTCCTACATCCTTCGAATGAGATTGTAAGCTATCATGCTCATCTTGTTCGGAATGCTGAAGCCCGACTATATGCCTTGAATGCATTAAATGAGTCACCTCTTGAAGGGATTGAAAACATTCCAGTTGTCCGGGATTTCCAAGATGTTTTTCCAGAAGAACTCCCAGGGATCCCCCCTGCTAGAGCTGTCGAGTTTGTCATCAACTTGGTACCTGGTACCACTCCTATTGCTAAGCGTCCGTATAAGATGCCACCACATGGACTCCTAGAACTTAAGCAAGAAATTGACAATTCGCTTCGTCTGGGTTTCATTCGTCCAAGTTCCTCTGCTTGGGGAGCACCTTCTCTCTTTGTCAAGAAGAAAGATGGTACGAATCGATTGGTCCAAGATTATCGCCCCATCAACCAAGCAACGATCCAAAACAAATATCCGCTTCCACGGATCAACGATCGGTATGATCAACTTGTTGGTTCATCAGTATTTTCTAAACTCGACTTGAGGTTGGGTTACCATCAAATCCGAGTTCGTGAAGAAGATATTCCCAAGACTGCATTTGTTACTCACTATGGTTCATACGAGTACACCGTCATGTCCTTCGGCTTAACCAATGCTCCAGCAACCTTCTCTCGCTTGATGAATAATATTTTTATGGACTACCTCGATAAATTCGTCGTGGTTTATCTGGATGATATTCTAGTATTCTCCAAGAATAAAGAAGAGCATGCTGAACATCTTCGTCTTATACTGGAGAGGCTTTGAAAACATCAACTTTATGCAAAGTATTCAACGTGTGAGTTCTGGATGGACGAAGTAACCTACCTTGGTCATGTGATCTCCAAGGATGGTATTGCGGTCAACCCTGAACGAGTTCAGGCTATTCTTGACTGGACCCCCCCGAAGAATGTCGAGCAAGTCAGAAGTTTTCTCGGACTCGCCAGCTATTGTCGTCGATTCGTCGAGAACTTCTCCAAGATTGCAAAGCCTTTAACCAATTTACTTCACAAAGGTATTAAATACGAGTGGACAGAAAAATGTCAGGAGAGCTTTCAGGCACTTAAGGACAAACTGACGTCTGCTCCAGTGCTTGCTCCTCCGGATACTCATAAAGACTTCATCATTTATTGTGACGCTTCGCGTCAGGGAATAGGCTGTGTACTAATGCAAGAGCGCAGAGTGGTTGCTTATGCATCTCGTCAATTGCGTCCTCATGAAGAGAACTACCCAGTTCATGACCTTGAACTTGCCGCGGTAATTCATGCACTGAAAGAGTGGCAGCAATACCTTGTTGGGAACCGTTGCGAGATCTACACCGACCACCAAAGTCTGAAGTATCTGTTTACTCAGCCAGATCTGAACCTCCGTCAACAGAGATGGATGGAGCGCATAGCAGATTACAATGTGGGTATTTCTTATACCCCAGGCAAGGCTAATGTAATGGCTGATGCTTTGAGCCGCAAGTCGTACTGCAATCACCTTCGGGTTCACAAGGTTCACCCCCTTCTTCAAGAAGAATTTCGCAAGCTGAACCTCCATATTGTTCCTCAGGGATATCTCGCTCCCCCTCCTGAAGGGTCCTACAAAATGAACCTCCATGTTGTTTCCCAGGGTTCTCTTAATACCCTGGTTGCTAAACCAGATCTTGTGGACGTCATCAAGTGGATCCAGAAGTGTGACAATGAAGTCGAGAGGATTAAACTCGATCTTGCATAAGGAAAGCCCTCACCCTTCACTAATGCGGAGGATGGCGCTTTGTACTTCAAAGACCGCCTAGTGGTACCGAGTAGGGAGAAAAACCATGATAGGACTCAGGAGGTCATGAAGGAAGCACATGACACTCCGATGTCTATTCATCCTGGTAGTACCAAGATGTACCAAGACATTCGTCGAAGATTCTGGTGGTCTAACATGAAGCAAGACATTGCACGCTATGTTTCAGAATGTGACATTTGCCGTCGGATCAAAGCAGAACATCAAAGGCATGCTGGAACTCTGCAACCTATTTCTATTCCTGAATGGAAATGGGATCATGTTGAAATGGACTTCATTACTGGTTTTCCCAGATCGCAGAAAGGTAATGATGCTATTCTTGTCGTCATTGACCGGTTGTCCAAAGTTGCACATTTTCTGGCTGTCAAGGAAACTATTACTGCTAGTCAGCTGGCAGATCTTTACATTTCCAGAGTTGTTTCACTCCACGGTATTCCACTGGTGATTAGTTCGGACCGTGGCAGTTTATTCACTTCAAGATTCTGGGCAAGTTTCCAGGGAGCTATGGGAACTCACTTGTCATTCAGCACCGCCTTTCACCCTCAATCCTAGGGACAAGTTGAAAGAGTCAATCAGATTCTCGAAGACATGCTTCGAGCTTGTGTCATTTCTTTCGGCAAGAAATGGGAGGAATCTCTCCCGTATGCTGAGTTCTCCTACAACAATAGCTATCAAGCTAGTCTGAAGATGGCTCCCTTTGAAGTATTATATGGACGTAAGTGTTGGACTCCTCTGAATTGGTCAGAAACTGGGGAACGTACACTTATCGGTCCGGATATTATCCAACATGCCGAAGACCAAGTCCGCATTATTCATGCAAATCTGAAGGCTGCTCAGTCTCGTCAGAAGAGTCAGTATGACCGTCATCACAAAGATATGGTCTATCAACCTGGCGAGAAGGCTTATCTTCGAGTCACGCCAATAAGAGGTACACACCGTTTTGGAATCAAGGGCAAGCTGGCTCCTCGTTATATTGGTCCTTTCACTGTTCTCGAAAGGCGTGGCAAGGTGGCATATCAATTGGAACTACCGTCAAACCTTTCTCAGGTTCACGATGTGTTCCATGTGTCACAACTTCGTTGCTGCTTCAAGGAACCTATCCGGGCAGTGGATCATGATATGCTTGAACTACAACAAGACCTTTCTTACAAAGAGCAACCAGTCCGCATTCTCGATGAAACTGAACGTCGGACTCGTCAGAAGGTTACCAAGTTCTTCAAGGTGCAGTGGGCAAACCATTCTGAAGATGAAGCTACTTGGGAACGCGAAGATCTTCTTCGTGCAGAACACCCCGGGCTCTTTCCTTCTACTTCTTGATTCTCGGGACGAGAATTCTTTTTAGTAGGGGAGAATTGTGACGCCCTGGTTTTGAGCTACAGTAATGTATGTAATTAAGCTACAGTAATCCCACGCTAATGTTGCCACGTCACCACGATTACTGTTGTTAAACTCGCGTTGGTTCAAACCCCGTTCAAATTCCGTTGCGATTTAAATTCGCCTGAAAGGTGGATTTAAAGGTTGTGCAAAACTGAAATTAAAAATGTTGGATGGGTTACAAATATTCCCTAAGGTTTTATAAAATTGAAACCGACAATTTTTGAAGTATTTTTAATGCCTCTAATTAATTAAATCAGACGATGTTTAAAAAAATTTGCTGGGCCGAATTAGGCCGGCCCAATCGGCTCGTATAAGGGAGCCTGGGGCAACCCTAATCGCCCCAGCGCCCCCAGCCCCCGATCGATTCCCCCCCCCCCCCCCCCGCGCGCCGCTAGCGCCCCTGGCGCCCGAGCCCCCCTGCGCCCGCACCGCCCTTCCCCCCCCCCCCCCGACGACGCCCAGGCCCGGCGCCGCCCTGCGCCCGCGCCACCCGTCCCCCCCCCCCCGACGACCGGATCTGGAGCCGGCCGGCCCCGACCCGTGCCGGCCCGCCCGACCGCCGTCCGCCGCTCGCCGCCCCGCGCCACCGCCGCCTCGTCCCCGCGCCCGTCGCCAGCCCCGCCGCCGCCTCCCCGTCGGCTCTCCTCGGCCTCCCCCACCGTGGGCTTCCCACCCCCCCCCCCCCCCCCCCGCCGGCAGCCGCCGAGCCGGCTGCCCCGCGCGCTGCGGCTGCGCGTGTGTGCGTGTGTGCTGTGTGTGCATATGCGTATGCATACGAATACGTATACGTATTATGCTAAAATAAAAAAAAAGGAAAAGGGAAACAGAAATAGAAAAGAAAAAATAGATAGATAAATAAATATATTTAATAATATTATTAATTAGTGAATTAATTAATTAGGTAATTAATAAATTAATAAAATGATTAAGATTAATTAAAACTATTAATTAATCTGCTAGTTAATTAAATTAAACAGTAATTATTACTGTTTTGGATAATTAGGTTTTATTAATTAAAAGAATTTAGCATATTGCTAAATCTTTATTAAATCATATTAATTAAACCGTAGCCCGGATTAAAAAGTTTTGAACATGAAAGTTGCTCAGAATAATTCCACGAATCCGAATACGCAGTCCGTTAGTTTGTCACATGTCTCTAGCACAGCAAACGTGGAACTTTTCCATCGTTTTCGTCTGTCCGATAAAAGCCAGAGACCCGAGAAATATCGTCAGATATTCTTCCGACCTGTCTGCGACGTGTAATACTGCGTTAGTGCATGCCTAGCTCTGAATATTGCCATGTCATGCATCGTGATGCATTTGTCTGCTTTATATTTATTGTTTCTCCCCCCTCTTCTTGCCGGTAGACCCCGAGACTGACGGTGGTGCCGGATACGACTACACCGTTGACGATCAGTCCTTTGCCGCAGAGCAGCGAGGCAAGCAAACCCCCCTTGAGCATTCCGATATCGCCCATTTCTTTCCCTCTCATTCTTGCAATAGATTTTTGCTACTGTATTAGCTAGCTCCTATTCTGATGCATAGCCTGGTTTTGATAAACTGTTACTATACATGCAATCATACCAACTGTTTAGTATAGGTTGATCAGTGAATCCCCAGTGACCCCCTTAGTCCCAGTTGCCCCTACTTCTTCATCGACGACTCGACGACTCGAAGACTCGGTCAACCGACCGACAAGCCAGGCCCCTCACATCACCGCACACCCCTTAGTTGTACGACTCTGCAGCGCTACTATCGAGTACCGAGGGTGACACCTCGTGAAGTACTCATGATGTTAGCTCTGTAGTGTAGCTAGTCGGTCGTGGTTATCGAGGGTGATTCCTCCGTCACCACTCCCGACGATGACTCTGTCATGCAACCCCTCAAGTGTGGGACCCTCGAGGGTGATTCCTCTAAGTCCACCTTGACGGTTTCATCGAGCGGGGCCCCTTGAGGGTGATTCCTCAGGTTCCGTCTTGGTGTTTTAAACACACAGTTACTATGACCTGGTTACAGAAACATGTTGGTGATGGGTCGGCCCTGAGGGGTACCCACGGTTTGATGATGATGAGGCGTGGATGGGCAGGAGAGGCCCTTGCCACACATCCTCGAGGCGGGGCGACGGGACCGCACTTCAAGGGTCACGCTTGCCCCACATTAATAAAATGCTAATGGGTTGGGTATTTGATCTGAGTTGGTCGTTGGCCTTATTGCGCACCAAACCATCACGTGGGAAAGTTATGGGCACACAGCGTCGTTGTATCAGCCGAAGCTCTTCGGACGTCAGCAATGGAGAGGCGCGCGCCCGAGTGGTCCGCAACGGCATCGCGCTTGTTACTAAGGGGTGCTAGGACTGACCTCGGCCGCGTTCGCATCGTGCAGGAGTGCAAGGGCAAGTGGGCCCACGAACCTGCGCGCTTGGGATTTAGACCGGCGGGCTGGCCTCTTCGTTGAGCCTAGGTGGGGCGACGACGTGCTGCTATCCCGAGGCCGGGCATGACCCACGAAAGTGTGTCCGGCCGGAGGTGATCAGGCGTGTTGGAGATGCGGTGCACCCCTGCAGGGATGATTAATCTATTCGAATAGCCGTGTCCACGGTAACAGGACGACTTGGAGTTGTACCTTGACCTTATACAACTATAATTGTGTTTTAATTTGAAATGAATGTTGGCTCCGAGATTGCTTCCTCGCAGGGAGTCGAGGAAGAATCTCTGGGCGTGGTTACTTAATAAAATTGCTACAATAATATGACTATATTTGAGATAACAGTCTACTCTCTTCTAATGCTGCAAGATGCTGAAGATGCTAGTCTTCGATAGGACTAGGCCTTCTCTCTACTCTTGCTTTCTGCAGTCAGTCCAGATATAACCCCCCCTCCCCTTGATAATGATGCATGCTTAGCATAGTTCTGATGTCAGTCTTGCGAGTACTTTGGATGAGTACTGACCGCTGCTTTGCATTTTCTTTTCCCCCTCGATATGATTACCGCGTTCAGACGACGGAGCCCAGGAGATGGAGTACGCCGGAGACGACTACTACACCACCGCTGGAACCTACTACTACGTGGAGAGTGGACGCTCAGGAGTAGTTAGGAAGTTCCCAGGCAGGAGGCCTCGCCTCTTTCGATCCGCTGCTGATGTTTGTGCTAGTCTTCTTAAGGCAAAACATGTCTAACTTATGTCTGTACTCGGATATTATTTGCTTCCGCTGACTTGTGCTTTGTCGAGATTTGTATTCGAGCCCTCGAGGCCCCTGGCTTGTAATATGAAGCTGTATGACTTTAATTTGTGTCTAGTGTTGTGTTGTGATATCAATCAGTGAGTCCCTAATCTTGGTCGTACGCATTGCGTGTTTGTTTAGCGTACGGTCGAGATCGGGGGCGTCACACAGGAGTCGCCTATTTTTTTATGGACGTGATGCCTATATACACATGATCATTGCCGTGAAAATGAACATGATTATTCGCTTTTCTATCAATTGCCCAACATTAATTTCTCTACCCACCGTACGTTCCTACATGAGAGATGCCACTAGAGAACACTACGGCCCCCAGGTCTTCTCACTTATAAATTACAAAAAGCTTTCAATACGTCGCTCCATTTATTTACCTTTTATTTTATTTTGCAATTATCCATTATTATCTACTTGTTTCACTTGCTTGCAAATAACGAGTCCAAGGGGATTAACAACCCACTTGCCCGCGTTGGGTGCAAGTGTTTGCTCTTTTGTGTGCAGTAGCTGAACACGGTGGTTGTGTGTTACTCCTATTGGTTCGATAAACCTTGGTTCTTAACTAGGGGAAATACTTATCCGTTTGTGCTGCAATTACCCATTCCTCTTCACGGAAAACCCACGGAGATCACAGACATTAGGAAGGATTTCTGGCGCCGTTGCCGAGAAGTATCACCAATCTACTATCAAGTAACTTCGCACAAATTATCATTCACTTGTTCTACTTTTTATTTGCTGTTATATTTTGCTTGTTTCAAAAAAAAATTACTTTACTAGTTTGCTAGTTTGCTTGTTTTGCTTGTTAGTTTGCTTGCTTCGTCACCATGTATCAAGATACTACAAAGTTGTGTGACCTTGGTGCTAGTGTGCCTACAATTCCTAAATCCCTTTGTGATGTGCTTGGTCTCACCAACATTCAAGATTGTTCCCTTAACTTGCATCAAGCGGATTCTACCATTAAAAAAGCTCTAGGTAGAATAAATGATGTTCTCATTGTTGCAAATAAAAATTATGTGCCTGTAGATTTCATTGTGCTTGATATTGAATGCAATCCTACTTGTCCAATTATACTTGGTAGGCCTTTTCTACGGACTATAGGTGCAATTATTGATATGAAAGAGGGAAACATAAGATTTCAATTCCCACTAAAGAAGGGGATGGAACACTTCCCTAGGAAAATAATTAAACCACCTTATGAATCTATCATGAGAGCTACTTATGGATGGAGTGTCAAAGATGACAACACTTGATATCATGCATTATGCCTAGCTAAGGGCATAAAACAATAGCGCTTGTTGGGAGGCAACCCAATAGTTATCTTTATTTTTTTATTTTTATCTTCTGTTTGTGTGTGATAAAATAATTATTGCCTATATAATGATTGTGTTTTTGTGTTTTAATTATTGTTTGTGCCAAGTAAATCCTTTGAGGTGACTCACAAGTTGAGTAGAATCGATGCTGAAACAAAACAAAAACTTTTGACTCCAGTATAGGAATTTTAATTTCTTTCTGGAGTGTGATAATAATCTGAAATTTGTACAAAGTATTGCTATAAAAATTCTTCAGGTTGTCCTAATTTTTCAGAATTTTTAGAGTTACATAAGTATAGGTTGTCTACAGATCTTTACAGACTCTTCTGTTTTAGACAGATTCTGTTTTTGCTTGCATAGTTTGCTTGTTTTGATGATGCTATGGATTGTATCGGGGGGTATAAGCCATGGAGAAGTTGGAATACATTACCTATTATGCAATAATTAAATATGAATCAATTTATAACAGTACCTAAATTAGTTGATATGTTGCTTATACTAACGGATCTAACGAAGTTTTGTTAAGTTTTGTGTGATTGAAGTTTTCAAGTTTTGGGTGTTATCATGATGACCGGGAATAAGGAGCAGCAAGAGCCTAAGCTTTGGGATGCCCAAGGCACCCCAAGGTAATAATCTAGGAAGACTCAAGTGTCTAAGCTTGGGGATGCCCCGGGAAGGCATCCCCTCTTTCGTCTCAATCCATCGGTATGACACTTGGAGCTATATTTTTATTCATCACATGATATGAGTTTTGCTTGGACCGTCGTTTGTTTTTGCTTGATTTTGTTTTAGTTTGCCACAATCATTGTTTGCTGGACACACCTATTTGAGAGAGACAGACTTTTACCATGATTTGTTAGAATACTCTTTGTGCTTCACTTATATCATTTGAGCTGGGCAGTTGCTCTAGTGCTACACTTATATCTTTTTGAGCACGGCGGCGTGTAGATTTTATAGAAATAATTGCACTCTCGTTCTTCACTTATATTTGTTTGAGGGTTATAAACAGCAATGGTAATTGCATAGGTTGTAGAATTAGTCCAAAAATTAATAGGTATTCAATGAGTGATAATCAAAACCTTCATGTATCACTTAAAAGAGAAATTTTGAGTTAATGATATTAATGTGGTAGTGTGAAATGGTATGAGTACATGGTTGTCGGTTCATAGGAGCATCGGTGTTAAGAGGTGTTAACTTTCCGTTTGTCTAAGTATTGGTAAAGGCATGGTGAGGACGTGTGAGCATTTTTATTCCTCGTTGAAATCCTAATGTTGTTTCAGGTCGGAGGCACACGATGGTTAACTCCTCCCAACCCCCTCCCTAGGGGCATGCGAGTAGTGCTTTGATTCGTGATAAGACTAATAAAACTTTGCAATAAGTATGTGAGTTCTTTATGACTAATGCGAATCCGTGGACATACGCAATCTCACCTCCTCATATTTTGCTAGCCTCTTCGGTACCGTGCAGCGCCCATTCTCATCTCGAGGATCGGTGCCAACCTAGCCGATGCATCCAAACCCCGTGACATGATACGCTCTGTCGCACATAAACCTCCTATTATCTTCCTCAAAACAGCCACCATACCTACCTATTATGGCATTTCCATAGCCATTTCGAGATATATTGCCATGCAACTTCCATCATCATATCATATAACTAGTTCATTCATCTACATATTGCTTTGCATGATCATATAGAGCTGGCATAGTATTTGTGGCAAAGCCACCAACCATAATTTTTTATACATGTCATGCTAGATCGTTGCACATCCGGGTACACTGCCAAGAGGCATTCATATTGAGTCATATTGCTTCATAGTTCTTCATATCGAGTTGTAATACCGAGTGAAAGGACGTGGATGTCGCCTAGAGGGGGGGTGAATAGGCGCTTTAAAATAATTACGGTTTAGGCTTGAACAAATGTGGAATAAAATTATCGTTTAATTAGTCAAGCACAAAACCTAAAACAACTAGGCTCACCTATGTGCACCAACAACTTATGCTAAGCAAGATATACAACTAAGTGATAGCAAGATATATAACAAGAAACAATATGGCTATCACAAAGTAAAGTCCATAAGTAAAGGGCTCGGGTAAGAGATAACCGAGGCACGTGGAGACGATGATGTATCCCGAAGTTCACACCCTTGCGGATGCTAATCTCCGTTCGGAGCGGTGTGGAGGCACAATGCTCCCCAAGAAGCCACTAGGGCCACCGTAATCTCCTCACGCCCTCGCACAATGCAAGATGCCATGATTCCACTAAGGGACCCTTGAGGGCGGTCACCGAACCCGTACAAATGGCAACCCTTGGGGGCGGTCACCGGTACCCGTACACTTTGGCAACCCTTGGGGGCGGTCACCGGTACCCGTACAAATTGCTCGGGGCAATCTCCACAACCTAATTGGAGACCCCGACGCTCGCCCGGAGCTTTACACCACAATGATTGAGCTCTGAGGCATCACCAACCGTCTAGGGCGCCAAGGCACCCAAGAGGAACAAGCTCTAGGGTGCTCAAACACCCAAGAGTAATAAGCTTCTCAAACTTCACTTCCACGTATCACCGTGGAGAACTCAAACCTATGCACCAAATGCAATGGCAAGGGCACACGGAGTGCCCAAGTCCTTCTCTCCCAAATCCCACCAAAGCAACTAATGCTAGGGAGGAAAATGAGAGGAAGAACAAACAAGAACACCAAGAACTCCAAGAACTAGATCCAAGGGGTTCCCCTCACATAGAGGAGAAGGTGATTGGTGGAAATGTGGATCCAGATCTCCTCTCTCTTTTCCCTCAAGAACTAGCAAGAATCATTGGAGGGATTGAGAGATAGCAAGCTCCAAGAGGTCAACAATGGTGGGGGGAAACTTGCTCAAAGGTTAGGGAACCATTAGGGAAGAAGACCCCCTTAAATAGGTCCCCACAAATCTGCCCATTATGTGCAGAATAGCACACGGGCGGTACAACCGGTGGAGTGGGCGGTACAACCGGTACAACCGGCAAGACCGGTACAACCGCCCTACTACCGCCCAACCACCGGACCACAACAGAAAGTTGGCCGGGTGCAACCGCTCAACTCGATCGCTAGACAAGGAAAAGTCCCAAGCGGTAGAACCGCTTGAGACACCGGTAGTACCGGGAAATAGTAATATAGCGGTACAACCGTCCAACCTCCGCCCAACAACCGCAGCACAATAGAACCGTGTCCGGTTCTAGCCCGGTGTTGGGCCGGTACAACCGCCCAGGGCTACCACCCAGGGTCACCCCGCAATTGGCGGTACAACCGCCCGGAGGCAGCGGTACAACCGCTCGGGACCAGATAGTGGCAGCACCCCCAGGGTATCACCCCTGGGGTGGTGGTTATGCCGGAAGACACGAGCGAGCGGTACAACCATATCAAGAAAACAGGTAATACCAGAACTGCCATAACCTCTGCAAATAAGCTCCGAATTGAGCAAACTCAAGCTTGTTTTCTTAAGAAGAGGCAGTATAAAAATGCCAATGGTATAGAGACCGGTAAAATAGAAAACCCTATCAAGGTCAAACCTTAGCCTTGCACATAGTCCACTTGAGCTAGATGATGACGATCTTGACTTCCTCAAGATGGACCACCTTTCTTGATTGCGTTGGCTCGATGAAGACTAGATGATTGCTCCCCCATACTCCACTATGGGCGAGCCACTCTTCGGCACATCTTCACAAGTCCATTGTCACCACAATGGACGGCAAGCTTCAAGCATGATCTCTCCGTGATGCTTCACTTGAACTTGCACACCGCAACCTTGATGACGATCACCACTTGATGTCATCCTTCATGGATTGTATGGGATCTTCTTATTGATGCTCGCCCATGGAAACATACCTAACCCCACAAAGAACACTCACAGGGAACATGGGTTAGTACACAAAGCGCAATGGACAATGCTTACCATACCATGGGATCACTTGATCCTTCTCGGTACATCTTGTACGCTTTGTGTGTTGATCAACTTGGTTCACTCTTTGACTTAGTCTTGATAAACCTTGTATCTTATCTTCTCTCTTCATAAAGATGATGTCTTGAAGGTAAACATGAATGCTCACACAGTCTTCTTCTTCAAGACATGCTTGCAGTAAGCTCAACTCTTACATGACCAATCTTTGGATAACACCTTGAATACCACCTTGGTCACCATATAAACTCCTTGAAACCAACAGATGGACTTCAAGAAGTACCTACGGACAAATCCTTCGAATATAACTCAAGGCAACCATTAGTCCATAGGGGTGTCACCAATTACCAAAACCACACATGGAGAAATATGCTCTTACACCGATTTGTAAGTAAATAAAAGTGTGATGATCATCATTGTTAGAGCATTGTCCCAGTGAGGAAATAAATAATGGGGCCAAATGATCCCACCATAAAAAAATGAGAGAAAGGACTTTGCTACTATCCTTTACCACACTTGTGCCTCAAAGTGGCACCATGTTCTTCATATAGAGAGTCTCATGTTTTTAACTTTCATATGCTAGTGGGAATTTTTCATTATTAGAACTTGGCTTGTATATTCCGATGACGGGCGTCCTCAAAAGCTCGAGGTCTTCATGAACTAGCAAGTTGGATGCACACCCACTTAGCTTCAGTTGAGCTTTCATACACTTATAGCTCTAGTGCATCATGTCGCATGGCAATCCCTACTCCTCGCATTGATATCTATCGATGGGCATCTACATAGCCCATTGATACGCATAGTTAATGCGAGACTTTCTTCTCCACATTTTACCCCTTTGATATCTACCACCATATTCTATTCCACCTTTATGCTATGTCCATGGTTTGCACTCATGTATTGCGTGAAGAATAAAAAGTTGATGCGCTTTGAAAAAGTACGATCCAATTGCCTGACTTGGACACCGTGGTGCTTGACATTTGTACTAATGTGGTGAGGATGGAGCCATGCCTTACTAGTATGACAAAATAAACGGGGGTAAAACATTCTTTGAGGATCGTATACTCTGAAAAATTGATGATTGTGTTTCTTGTGCTTATAAATATTACTATGTTGATGTTTGTTAATTCATCATTTCTCAATGAGCATACATGCAAAAGATTACATATTGGGTAGCATGTCACGTCAAAAATTCTGTTTTTATCATTTACCTACTCGAGGACGAGTAGAAATTAAGCTTGGGAATGTTGATACGTCTCCAACGTATATATAATTTTTTATTGTTCCATGATATAATATTATCATTCTAGGATACTTTTTGGGTATTTATTTACCAATTTATATTATTTTTTAGCACTAACCTTTTGACCCAGTGCCAAGTGCCAGTTCCTGTTTTCTGCATGTTTTTGGCTTTTCAGGTTTACTGTACCAAACGAAGTCCAATCGACCCGCAACTTTTTTATGTTTTTTTGGACAAAGTATAGACCTGGAAGCTTCGGGAGAAGACCGGAGGCCGCCCGAGGGGCCCAGGACCCATCAGGGCATGGCCAGGGGGTAGGTCGCGCCCTGATAGCTCCTGGCCTCCTCGGCCGCCTCCCGACTCCCCTCTCTGGCCTATAAATTCAAATATATTCCAAAAACCCAGGAGAGCTTCCAAAACCCTTTTTCCACCGCCGTAAGTCTCTGTTCCGCCATGATCACATCTGAAGGCCTTTTCCGATACTCTGCCAGAGGGGGAATCCACCACGGAGGCCTTTTTCATCATCCTCGCTGCCTCCATGTTGATGTGTGCGTAGTTCACCACAGACCTACGGATCCGTAGTTAGTATCTAGATGGCTATCTCTCTCTCTCTCTCTCTTTCTTGATCTTCAATACAATGAAGTTTCCCCATTCCCCCTCTATTGGTACTCTAACACAATCATCACCCCCACCTCATGATTGTATAGACTTTATTGTAGTGGCTGACTTCTAACCAATTAATATAAAGTCAGTGGGGTTTTACCCACTGTTATGTGTTCCTCAAAAAATGATCATCGCATCTTCGATCTATCCGATGTAATGCTTTTGTGCGCTGTGTTTGTTGGGATCCGATGAATTGTGGGTTTATGTTCAGATTATTCATGATAAAATATTGGAGCCTTCTCTGAATTCTTTTATTGATTCTTATTGCATGATCATTATAGCTTCGTAAATCTCTCCGATCTATTGATTTGTTTTGGCCAAGTAGATTGATCTTTCTTCAGTGAGAGGGGTGCATTGTAGTGGGTTCAACCTGACGGGTTTCTATATCCCAGTGACAGAAGGGAACAAGACATCAGTCATCATACTACAATTACCCGTTCCTCTTCACGGAAAACCCAACGCTGATCACAGACATCAGTCATCATGTCACGATGACGAAGACCATAATCATTCACCAGTCCCTCCCAGGAAGGACCATGGAATTTAACGCTCACCCGACCATACTAAACAGAACACCATATAAGTCACCCTCACTGGTGTGAAGAGAAATCTCCATATCTTTGTCACCCCTCCGAATAGCTAAAGCCCTGCTCTGCTCAATGTACCGAGGAAGATGTGATTTAACACTGCACGGAACATACTACAAAAAGAATGGAAGCAACCATCATAATCATATAAACAAGGCATTAGAATACTTTCCATCCAAAACAACATCAACCATATGCCATAATCAGATAAACAAGACATAGAATCTTACAACACGCCTCGAACAGCACCCATCTAGCACCACATTGAACACAGAGGCACAAGAATCAAAGGAGGAACAAGGGCCACCTGGCACTCGGCAAAAGGGGCAAGCCATTACCTGCAAAGAAACCGTGACCACTATGAACTGATTCCACGACCGAGTTGAAAGTTGACATTTGATTGTGCTGAAAGCCCCTCCCCGTAATTACCCCGAAAATCTCCATTTCCCGGAAATATAATGGGAAAAAAGAAAACAGGGAACAGGGAACCAACGGAGAACAATCGATCCAGAGGTCACAGAGAACCCCGACTACGAGATTACCCGGGGACGACGACGGCGGGGCAACGACGGCGGAAGATAAAGCCGACACCGGCGAAAAAGGGAAACAGGGAAAAACACCGAGCGGCAGCGATGAGAATGACCACTCCAGAGAAACAGATATGAATAAATAGATCAGAGCATTACTAGAAAACCAAAATTATTTAAGGACTAAATTGTAAAAGGGAAAACCCAAAGATCGGACATCACGGGACTGCTCCTCTGCGTGACAAGTCTCACGCGTGGAGTGCGGTTGAAAAGTCTCAATCGCGCCCACAACGCGACACTGTCGCGCGTGGAGAACACCCTGTGCGACCTTTGCGAGGAGTACTCCCTAACTAGTGATTTCGCACTTCAAGTGCCTTAGAGCATCTACAGCCGGACCCCCTATTTCATTCCTAAACGCACGGAAAGTCCGCTCGGTCAGTGCCGGTAAAAAAAAGTGGTCCAACCGAACACCTCATTTGGTCAAGATACACCCGGACTGACCGGCACCTCTCAAACCCGTCAAATATGAGGACGGTATGAGGCTGCCCGGTCAGGCCCGGACACCCCACTCCACGTCATAGCCATCCTAGGTTGTCCCACATGCAACCACACGACGGGGGAGGCAACCGACGGGCGCGGCGCGGGGGCGCTGCGCCGGCTGCGTGCGGCCGGGCGCGGGGCGTGGACATGGCGTGTGGCGTCGGCACGGCGCGGCGCGTGGGGCGCGGCGCGGGGGCGTGGCACCGGGCGCGGCTGCGGGGCGGCGGCGCGAGGCGCGGGCGGGTGTGTGGACGGGCGTGGGCATGGCGGGGGGCGGGGCAGGTAGGCGTGCGTGCGGGCGCGAGGGGGCACGGGCGGGCGTGCAGCCGGCGGGCGCAGACGGGCGTGCGCGCGCAGCCGCGGGCAGGGCAGGCGGGCGTGTGGTCGGGCACGGCAGGCAGGCGTGCGTGCACAGCCGCGGTCGGGGGGGGGGGGGGGGGGGCAGCAGGCACGCGTGCGCGCGCAGCCGCGGGCGTGTGGCCGAGCACGGCCAGGGGGCGCGGCCGCGCCGCGTGGCAGGCGTGCGCAGCAGGCGTGCGCGCGCAGCCGCGCGCCGCGGCAAGCAGGCGTGCGCGCGCAGCCGCGGGCGCGGCAGGCGGGCATGCGGCCGGGCGCGGGTCAGGAGCTGGCGAGCATGCAGCCGGCCGCGCGGGCTGGCGAGCTGCTGCATGCATAGCCGCGTGATGGCAAGCTGCTAGCCGTGCGTGCCGGCGTGCTGGCCGGCCGCGCGTGGTCGCCGTGGCTAGCTAGCCGTGCGTGCCGGCGTGCTGGCCGGCCGCGCGTGGTCGCCGTGGCTAGCTAGCCGTGCGTGTTGGCCGGCCAAGCGTGCTCGTCGTGGCTAGCTAGCTAGTTGTGCGTGCTGTGGCGATGTCCGGCGTCCGCGTTCGTAGCTGCTACTTGCTCCGTAGAGGTCGCACAAAAGGTGTTTGTCAAAACGATTCAAAAGTAGGGAGGAAAATATAAGATACGTGGTTGTTTGGAACAAAATATGTGGGGTCAAAATGGAGACGCCCGATCTTTGTCTAGGCGGGTCCGTAGACGTTTGAGGGATCAAATTAGCAAGTTGCGGTTGTAGATGCTCTTAAGCGTTGACGACAAGGTCTCATTGCTCGGAGCAGCTAAGAGCATCTCCAACAGAAGATGCAAATTTGGAGATGTAAAAACAGGAGATGTAACATCTTCAAAAAGTAATTTTTACATCTCAAAAAAAGACCCAACTTCAACAGATGATGCAAAACGAAGATGTAAAAGTGCAACTCCAATAGGTGATGCAAAATGGAGATGTAAATTTTAGAAACTTCAAATACTGCTTCATTTCAAACATAATTCAAACATACCAACTTCAACTACTAGTTAATTTCGAACATAATTAAAGATAATTCTAACTAAAATATAATTCTAATTGGAAGGACTACTACTAGTTCATACTACTACATCATTCCAACGACTACTACTAGTTCAAACCCCTACTACTCGAAGATGAACTACTCCTTGTCTGAGCTCTTGAACTCTTCGCCTAACTCGTCCTTGCTCGGTTCGTCGCACCCCTCGTCCTCCTCCTCCGAGACACCCCCAGTCCGACGAGTCAGACACGATGGGGATCCATGTCGAGGGGTCGGACTGGTCCTCCTTCTTCTTCTTCTACTCGACATCTCGCTTCCAAAAGAACTCTTGCTCGGCCTGAACATACTCTGGATGCTCCCGCGCGAACCTCGCCATCGCCACCTCGTCGCTATCACCGGGACTAACGACAATGGCAGGCCTCTTCTTCGTCTTCGTCTTGATCTCCTCCGTACGAATGCCCGCCGGCACAAGCATCTCCGCATCCGCCCGGGTATCGATCTCCGGGAAGTTGAGGTCCTTCTTCGGCCTCCCGGCACGCCACACCGCCACGTCATAGGCACGCGCGGCCATGTCGGCGGTGGAGTAGGAGCCGAGCCAAAAGCTGCGACCGGCGTCGATGAACTCCACCCCGAAATTGCTGGAGGCTTTGCCCTCATGCCGAAGAATCCGGTATTGCTCTTCACGGTCCTCCTAGGCGGCATGGCGGCGGCAGGGTGGCGACGAGGTCGGACGTCTTCTAGCCAGGCGCGGATGGAGGAGCGGCGGTCGGAGGTCGGGTGGCTTGGCTATGGCTGCGGGGCAGGGGAGGAGAGGCGGCGGGGCTGAATCAGGAGGCGGCGGGGCTGAATCAGGAGGAGGCGGGGCCGAATCGGGCGACGGCCGACGACGGTGGAGCGTCGGGACGGGCGGTTGGGTTGGATCTGGCGCTCGGCGGCGGCAGAGCGGCGGGATGTGGGAGGAAGAAAGGGGGAAGTGAAAAGTAGGGCGGTTGGGGGTTGGCGCGTAGGTGGCTGTTTTACACCTCCTGCACTTGGAGATGCAAATTTACACTGTGAGGTGTTGTATTTTACATCTTCGGGAAGCGGAAATATTTTTTTTTCATTTACATCATGCGTTGGAGAGGTGTTTTTGGGCCTCAAAGATGCAAAAGTTAAGTATTTTTTTATCTGCATCTTTTATTGGAGATGCTCAAACGAGTGAATACCTTATGCGGGAGACCCTTGGTTAGTTGAGCTTTACGCATGGGAAACAAAAAGGAAAACGTTTCGCGACGACAGTCCGGCCGAGCGCTCGGCCGGTCGCGCTCGTATCGTTGGATCAGATAAGGATCCCACGCCTTTGACTGCAGCACCCACACGTGCCTCATGGGCTCCACGTAACGCTCCCTTCTGGCCCAACCTTATCCCTTCACACGATGTGTTCTTCAGCCATCTCTCTTCTCGTACAAACACATGTAGGAACCTGTGCATCACCACCACAGGGAGTGTTGGATTTTTGCTATCAGGCCTTTGGCCCAAAGCCCATCCAAAAATCTGAAACTCTCATGGCCCATTTGTGTTGGCTGTTGGTGTGGTGTGGGTGGAACTAAAGTTTAGTCCCACCCCGCTAGTGGAGAGAGAGCTACACCTCTTTATAAGGTGAGCTCTTCTAGCACTTGTAAGAGAATGAGAAGAGAAGAGGCCCTCGCGCACTCCTCCTCGTCGCTCGCCTCGCCACGCCACGCCACGCCACGCCACGCCACGCCTCGCCTCGTCACGACGCGCCGCGGGTTGCGGGATTGAGCCGAGCTCATACCTATGCGCTTATTTTTGCCGGTCAGGAACGGAGAGTCCTTAACAGACGCGCCACGATCTGAGACGTCGGATCGTGGGCTGTAACCGACTCGGACGTGGGTCCAGTCCACGTCTCTCTACCCTGCCGTGCATATATATACGCGAGGTCCCTGCCAACCCTAGCCGCCGTCACAACATATGGTTTCGCACCATTCCAGAGCATTGCGCCGCCATACAAGTCTTCTCCATCCCTCCTTCCGGCGTGCACCGCGAGAAGGGACAGCAGGCCTCCGGAACCCCGCCTCTCGTGATCCTATACGGGAGAGGGGCGATCAGGTTTTTGGGGAGCGCACTCGCGCGACTGCTGGCAGCGACGTCTTCCTCGACGACGACTTCTTCCCCGATCTCGGCAGCCTCTTCCTCAACGACATGGCCGACAACATCAACACTGGCGGTTCTACTCCCGCTGCTCCGTACGTAATATTGTCTTCTCTGTTTGAGATCATGCTAGAATTTATGTGTCTAGTTTGTGCCGTAGATTCGATCTACTCGTTTACGATGCTAGTCTGCATGATTAGTTTAATCTATGCTCTTGCTGTCATGATTTATTTTCTGCTTACTCGGATTAAATATTGTAGTAATTTGCTCATATATTCAACAATCCAAAAACCTGATTATAGGCAATTTACTCCAAGTGGCTTTGTTGCGCATCTGAAGCCGCCCACCTTCAAGGGGGTGCAATATAAGAGGTGGCGCACGAGAGCAGTCTACTGGTTTCAGACCATGTACTGCTATGACGCCACCAAGGGTAAGCCCGAGGGCGATCTTAATCCTGCACAGCAGGAAGCTTTTGAGAAGATCGATACCCTCTTCAAGGGCGCCCTTCTGAGTGTTCTTGACGATTCCATTGTGGATTCGTATATGTCGTTTAACAGCGGCAAGGACATGTGGGCTGCGCTCGAGGCCAAGTTTGGGGCCTCGGACGCTGGCAGCGAGTTGTACGTCATGGAGCAATTCTATGACTACAAGATGACTGATGAGTGCTCTATTGTTCAACAAGCTCATGAGATATAGTCTCTCGCGAAGGAGCTTGAGTACTTCAAGTGTGTGTTGCCGGACAAGTTTGTGGCCGGAGGCATCATTGCCAAGCTTCCACCTTCGTGGAACAATTTTGCTACTTCTCTGAAACACAAGAGACAGGAGTTTTCCGTTTCAGATCTCATTGGAACTCTTGATGTTGAAGAGAAGGCGAGAGCAAAAGACACACGTGCTCGAGCTGTTGAGGGAGCTTCTAGTGCCCACGTGGTGCAGAAGAAGAACTTCCATCTCAACAAGCCCCAAAACAACAAGAACAAATCTCAGGGCAAAGGCAAGTTTGTTGCAAAGAACAAGCCGTCACAATCTACCAACTTCAAGAAGAATTCTCATAAGAAGGGGAAGGGACTATGCCATGTCTGCGGTGATCCTAATCACTGGGCTCCGAGATGTCCTAACCGCTATGAGGAGCGCGAACATGAGAAGAGCGGCAAGTCCGCTAATGTTGTCATCGGCGATACTGATATGAAGGATTCTGGGTACGGTATTCTTCCTACCATCCTTTCAGTTTGTCATTCTCCAAATTGGTTAATTGACACCGGTGCAAATGTACATGTCTGTGCTGATGCCTCTATGTTTTCTTCTTACCAGGTCACAGGGACTTCTCCCGTGCTGATGGGGAATGGGTCACATGCCACTGTTCGAGGGGTCGGTACGGTCGATCTGAAGTTTACTTCGGGGAAGATCGTGCGTCTGAAGAACGTTCATCATGTGCCCTCCATCAATAAAAATCTCGTCAGCGGTTCCCGTTTGTGTCGAGATGGTTTCAAGTTGGTTTTCGAGTCCAATAAAGTTGTTATTTCTAAGTATGGACAATTTGTTGGAAAAGGCTATGAGTGCGGAGGCTTGTTCCGCCTGTCTTTGTCAGATATTTGCACTAAAGTTATTAATAATGTTTGCCACGATAATGAGTCTAATATTTGGCATTCGCGACTTTGTCATATTAACTTTGGTTGCATGACGCGGCTAGCCAATATGAGTTTAATTCCGAAATTCACTACTGTCAAGGGCTCCAAGTGCCAAGTGTGTGTGCAAGCTAAGCAACCTCGCAAGTCTCATAAGACTGCAGAGGCGAGAGACTTAGCGCCACTAGAGCTTATCCATTCTGATCTTTGCGAGATGAATGGCGTGTTGACAAAAGGTGGAAAGAAATATTTCATGACGTTGATTGATGACTCCACTAGGTATTGTTATGTGTATCTTCTGAAATCAAAAGATGAGGCTTTAAACTTCTTCAAAAACTATAAAGCTGAAGCAGAAAACCAACTTGATCGGAAAATTAAACGGCTTAGGTCTGATCGTGGTGGAGAGTATTTTTCCAATGAATTTGATTCGTTTTGTGCGGAACATGGTATAATCCATGAGAGGACGCCTCCCTACTCACCTCAATCAAACGGGGTGGCCGAAAGGAAGAACCGAACTCTAACTGATTTGGTTAACGCCATGTTAGATACATCGGGTCTTTCCAAGGCATGGTGGGGGGAGGCGCTAATGACTGCATGTCATGTCCTAAATCGAGTTCCCACAAAGCATAAAACCATTACTCCATTTGAGGAATGGGAAAGGAAAAGGTTGAAACTCTCTTATCTACGTACTTGGGGTTGTTTGGCGAAAGTCAATATACCAATTCCCAAGAAGCGTAAGCTTGGACCAAAAACCGTGGATTGTGTTCTTCTGGGCTATGCTTTTCATAGCATTGGCTATAGATTTTTGATAATAAAATCTGAGGTACCTGACATGCATGTTGGTACGATTATGGAGTCGAATGATGCGACTTTCTTTGAGGACATATTTCCTATGAAGGATATGCCTAACTCATCAAATCATGAGATACCTACTCTATCTACTCAGGAATTTTCTGTAATTCCTGAACCCACCATTGCGATGGAACACGTTGAGAATCCTGAGGAGGATGACAATGAAACTCCTGTAAGGAGTAAGAGACGAAGGACTGCAAAGTCTTTTGGTGATGATTTCATTGTGTACCTCGTGGACGACACACCCAGGACTCTTTCAGAAGCCTATGCATCTTCTGATGCTGACTACTGGAAGGAAGCTGTCCAGAGCGAGATGGACTCCATCTTAGCTAATGAAACCTGGGAAGTCACTGATCGTCCTTATGGGTGAAAACCCGTGGGATGTAAGTGGGTGTTCAAGAAAAAGCTTAGACCTGATGGTACAATTGAAAAGTACAAGGCACGGCTTGTTGCCAAGGGTTATACCCAGAAAGAAGGTGAAGACTTCTTTGATACTTACTCACCTGTGGCCAGATTGACCACTATTCGGGTGCTACTATCACTGGCTGCCTCACATGGTCTTCTCGTTCATCAAATGGACGTTAAGACGGCTTTCCTCAATGGAGAGTTGGATGAGGAAATTTACATGGATCAGCCTGATGGTTTTATAGTACCTGGTCAGGAAGGAAAAGTGTGCAAGTTATTGAAGTCTTTATATGGCCTTAAGCAAGCTCCTAAGCAGTGGCATGAGAAGTTCGAAAGGACATTAACTGCTGCAGGCTTTGTTGTAAACGAAGCTGACAAGTGTGTATACTATCGCCATGGTGGGGGCGAAGGAGTTATTCTCTGTCTGTATGTCGATGACATACTGATCTTTGGAACCAACCTTGATCAAATAAAGGAGGTTAAGGATTTCTTATCTCGCTGTTTTGAGATGAAGGATCTAGGAGTAGCTGATGTTATTCTGAACATCAAGCTGCTGAGAGATGAGAATGGTGGGATTACACTGCTTCAATCTCACTATGTGGAAAAGGTCTTGAGTCGTTTTGGGTATAGCGACTGCAAGCCTTCTCCAACTCCATATGACGCTAGTGTATTGCTTCGAAAGAATCGACGAATTGCTAGAGATCAACTGAGGTATTCTCAGATTATTGGCTCGCTTATGTACTTGGCTAGTGCCACGAGGCCTGACATCTCGTTTGCTGTGAGCAAACTAAGCCGGTTTGTATCAAACCCGGGAGATGATCATTGGCATGCGCTTGAGAGAGTCATGCGCTATTTGAAAGGCACTGCGAGCTATGGAATTCACTATACCGGGTACCCGAGGGTACTGGAGGGTTATAGTGACTCAAACTGGATATCTGATGCTGATGAGATTAAAGCCACAAGTGGTTATGTTTTTACACTTGGTGGTGGCGCTGTTTCCTGGAAGTCTTGCAAGCAGACCATCTTAACGAGGTCAACTATGGAAGCAGAACTCACAGCATTAGACACAGCCACTGTTGAAGCAGATTGGCTTCGTCAGCTCTTGATGGACTTACCTATGGTTGAAAAACCAATACCCGCTATCCTGATGAACTGTGATAATCAAACTGTGATCATAAAGATAAACAGTTCAAAGGATAATATGAAATCCTCAAGGCATGTGAAGAGGAGATTGAAATCTGTCAGAAAAATGAAGAACTCCGGAGTTATTGCGTTGGATTATATCCAAACGTCTAAAAACTTGGCAGATCCCTTCACAAAGGGTCTATCACGTAATGTGATAGAAAATGCATCGATGGAGATGGGTTTGAGACCCACCATATGAGCTGTCCATAGTGGTAACCCACTCTATGTGATCGGAGATCCCGTGAAGTAGAAGTGGGAGACAAGCTGTTGGACAGCTAGAATGAGAGTATCCCTATATTTGCTATCCCACTCCGTGAAGATGCAATACTCTCATAATCTGCATGGCAGGTTGATACCTATCTTAATGTGTTCCAAGTGGCTTATTTGGGTAAGCAGAGATGTTGTCCTGCAGAACATCTCCTGAGGAACACACCTATATGAATTTGACTGTAAACGTCGCAGTCTGTGAGAATTGGGTGTTCTCTAATAAATTCATGAAAGGCCTTGGAGTATGACGTATACGCTCCACCCGCGGGGAAGCCTTGCGGTAGCCCAGTACCGGTCAAGGATTTGTGTGAAACTAGACTCGCAGAAAACTTGTAGTTCAAGGCATAGTCCACTATTCAAGTCGTGATCTAGTGTAGCATAAATTTCGAAATGGAAGTTCAACTTAACAGTCTCCATCAAGACCGGTATATTAAACAATGTTTTGGAACTAAGAAATGATGAAATGTGCCAATGAGACTTTGTGGGGGATTGTTGGATTTTTGCTATCAGGCCTTTGGCCCAAAGCCCATCCAAAAATCTGAAACTCTCATGGCCCATTTGTGTTGGCTGTTGGTGTGGTGTGGGTGGAACTAAAGTTTAGTCCCACTCCGCTAGTGGAGAGAGAGCTACACCTCTTTATAAGGTGAGCTCTTCTAGCACTTGTAAGAGAATGAGAAGAGAAGAGGCCCTCGCGCACTCCTCCTCTTCGCTCGCCTCGCCACGCCACGCCTCGCCTCGTCACGACGCGCCGCGGGTTGCGGGATTGAGCCGAGCCGAGCTCATACCTATGCGCTTATTTTTGCCGGTCAGGAACGGAGAGTCCTTAACAGACGCGCCACGATCTGAGACGTCGGATCGTGGGCTGTAACCGACTCGGACGTGGGTCCAGTCCACGTCTCTCTACCCTGCCGTGCATATATATACGCGAGGTCCCTGCCAACCCTAGCCGCCGTCACAACATATGGTTTCGCACCGTTCCAGAGCATTGCGCCGCCATACAAGTCTTCTCCATCCCTCCTTCCGGCGTGCACCGCGAGAAGGGACAGCAGGCCTCCGGAACCCCGCCTCTCGTGATCCTGTACGGGAGAGGGGCGATCAGGTTTTTGGGGAGCGCACTCGCGCGACTGCTGGCAGCGACGTCTTCCTCGACGACGACTTCTTCCCCGATCTCGGCAGCCTCTTCCTCAACGACATGGCCGACAACATCAACACTGGCGGTTCTACTCCCGCTGCTCCGTACGTAATATTGTCTTCTCTGTTTGAGATCATGCTAGAATTTATGTGTCTAGTCTGTGCCGTAGATTCGATCTACTCGTTTACGATGCTAGTCTGCATGATTAGTTTAATCTATGCTCTTGCTGTCATGATTTATTTTCTGCTTACTCGGATTAAATATTGTAGTAATTTGCTCATATATTCAACAGGGAGCTCCCCCTATCCCTTTTTTTGGCTCAACGCCGGTGAGCCCGACCGCGCGCCATCGTAGAGCCGCTGTGGAACCCACTCCGTCCATGCATCTAGCTGCACTCAGATGAGCAACCTCCACCTTGCAAGCTGCAACCGACGAGTCAGAAGCTGCAACCGTAATCGATTTTTGCTACTAGCGGCGACAGATTTGCTACATACATCACGGCGGATCTGCGAGCTACTACGATGGCGGCTTTCTTTGTTGCAACAGTCCTCGGATTTTTCTACTACAGGCGATGGATTTTGCTACATCCATAGTGGTGGAGCTGTGACCCGGGACGACGACGACGACGATGTTTGCTGCAACCTCGTTGGATTTTGCTACTACCGGTGAGGAATTTTGCTACATCCATCATGACGGAGCCGAGACCCGCGACGGCGGCGGCGACGAATTGCTGCAACCGTCGTTCTTTTTTGCTACAACCGGCGATCTTTTTTGCTACGTCCACACAAAGGCGTTGACTTTTTTTTTGAACATCGCTCACGCAACCTCGTGCAGCGAGCGTCAATGGCGAGGGGGTGCCGACGGCGCATCGGGGTGCTGCAACCATGGAGCCCGACGACAGGAGTTGCAACCAATCGAGGCGGAGCTGCAACCAGTCGACGGCGGACTGCAACTAAAATTCACGAGCGGTGGGAGTTTCTGCGGTGAGCAACAGCGGCGCGGAGGAGGGGCTGCGAGGCTCCGGGATGCAAGCGCCGGCGGCCGGTGGAGGTGGAGGTTGCGTCGCCGGAGATGCATACAGGAGACGAAGTCTCGTGCTGTAGGAGCGGGGGGATTTTTCCTGTAGAAGAACGAAGCCTGCTTGAAGCAATCAGACGGTCTGGCATGATTGAATCGGGCGGCTACTAGGCGGCCGGCCGAATTTTGGGCCGGCGCGACGGCGCCTAGCACTGCCCAAACAAAAATCAGTTCTCAAAAGGCTCAAAACTTTGAATGCTATTTTTTTATAGTGCTCCTGAAATGTTTATTTGGCATGAAATCTTGCAAGCACCTATTTGATGTCACCAAGTTTCGCGTTTTAAAATAAATTAATAAATTTACTATTCATGGGTGTAGCGACAACCGGGAAATGAAAAACCACTCTCTTGCATTATTAGCAGCTATTCATTAACCAACCATACGAGCAAACATATAGGTCACATACTCATATAGGACTAGGAGTACCATCACGCTAATGAACACATCATCACGCTAATGAACACATCATCACACAGCTAATGAAGACAGACTCGCTAAGTAGTAGCAGAACCAAGCGGGTTATAAATGACGGCAGCTTAGTTGTCGTGGATCTGCTTGACGAGTCCGAGGTTGATGATGCCCCAGGCGGAGCGCGGCCACTGCTTCTCCTTGGCCTTGTCCCTCATCACCCTCCCCCACGACACCCACCCCTCCCACGACATCCTCTTGTCCCAGCTGCTGCCCCACTCCACCACCAGCCTGAGCCCCTCCGCCGCCGCCGCCTCCGCCTCCTCCCACCTCCCTCCACCGTTCAGCAGCACCTGAGCCAGCACCAGCCACGGCTCCCCCACGTACGGGTTCTTGGCGATGCACCGCCGCAGCAGCGACTCCACGCCCTCTTTGCCGTCGCTGCAGATCGCCTCCCAGTACAGGTCCCTCGCCGCGATCTGCTCGTCGGGGTCCAGCACCTTGCTGCACCGGTCGAACACGGGCGGGATGCGAAGCTCCAGGCCTGCGTCCTGTTCGTCCACCGTCGTCGTCGACCCCTCTTGTTCCATGTGGCGGAGCTGCTCGTCGGTGGCGATGAGGCGGTACAGCGCGGCCAGCCTGGACATGGCGCTCACCCACAGCCCCGGCTTGCCTGTCCCCGGCCAGAGCGCGGCCCAGTTGTCGCCGGCGAACTCGAGGCGCCCGTCGTCGTTGCAGAACAGCTTGTCCTGGTAGTCCGTGTACTGGTCGCTGAAGTCGGCGACGGTCATCAGCACGAACACCGCCAGCACACGCCGCGACAGCGCCACCGGCTCCCCCGTTCTGATGTGCGGCACCACCACGCCCTCCTCCGGCACCACGGACCGCAGCTTCGCGCGCCACGGCTCCGTCTTGTCCTCCGGCCTGCCCCCGCCGGAGCGCGCGGCCTGAAGGGACGCCTCGGCGGCGGCGAGGTGGTCGCGGAGCTCGGCGTCGGTGTAGCGGAGGTGGAGGTCGTCGTGCATGAGCGCGTGGCGCGGGACGACGCAGAAGAGGTGCACGAGCCGCTCGGCGGCGCCGCCGACGATGCCGCGGACGCGGGCGCGGCTGACGTCGGGCTCGAAGATGGCGAGGTTGACGTAGGAGTTGGAGTAGGAGGAGTGGAAGAGGCCGCAGCGGGCGACGGCGTCGGGCGCGCCCCAGAGGCGGAGGATGCGGTAGACGTCGAGGAGGTGGGCGAGGAAGGTGCCGTGCTTGTGGTAGCACTCGCCGGCGCCGGCGGACACGAGGACGGAGACGAGCGAGGGGAGCTCGGGGTCGACCGCCGCGAGGTCGCCCCTGAGGAACGGGCGCGCGGCGGCGAGGATCGACTGGAGCGCGTCGTTCGTCACTGGTCCTGTGCCGTTGCTGATGCCGGTGGCCATTTCGATGATCCCGGTGTAGAGTGTGTGTGTGTCTCACTCTCACTCTTGCTCATGTGTTGTGTGCGCGTGTGTGTGGTGTATCTATTTATAGCCAATTTCTTAACAGTATTTTTTTTATTAATTACCGTGAGTGAAATGTTGGTTGTGTGCCAAGATGAATAATTCAGTGGCAGCCTGCAAAGCAGGCAGGCACATGGGTAGTGAGGTGGTGGTGTCGCCCTGTGAACGTTGCCCTGTGAACATGCACGGTACTGGGACGGTCAGGTAGGACATCTAGGCTTGATGTCTGCTGTTGTCGTCCCGTGAACGTTGATGGAATGTGTCCAAGTTAGCTTTCCAGTGCCGTTCCTGGAGCCTAGCACGTACGTGTGTACGTGTTGTTCACGAGCTATGTCTGGCGTGCACCGATCGATGAACCCACGTACGTACATGCAGATGCAGGCAGGATACGATGCGTCCGTTTTAGGTGACATCAATTTTTGTTGCTTTGTCAGCTTTGGGAGCTGTTTCCTGTGTACATACAAAAGAAAAGGGGAAATCAGATCGCCCTCACTCGCTTTAACGGCGGTTGGCAAATCCAGGCCCTCAAACATCCGCGGCACGTTCATAGACACTGACCGATCACTTTTTAAATTTTCTCGTTCACATCCAGATACCTCATATTAGAAATCTTAAATCCATACAAAAGTATACAAAGAAAAAAAAATCTACGTACTATATAGATCATCTAAATAACCACGCATTTCCAAAATAAAGCTCTCATCATGCCAACAATTTTTTTAATATGTAAGCTTGACCTGCTTGAAGCCATGTATCCTCTAGGTTTAGCTTTACGAGATCCCCACGAGAGGCTAGGATGGCAACTACCATCCTTCACAGGCATAAAAGAGGAAGAGGGGTCAAGGGAACAGTCGGCTTAACGGATTGGGTGCAGGGTATATATTACTCCCTCCGGTCCTTCTGAAGTCAAAGTATCTCCACTTCAAATTTATGAAAAAATATATCAATATTCACAATGCCAAATCAATGTTGTTAGATTCATAACGAAATGTAGTTTCATGGAATGTATATTTGGTATTGTAGATGTTGATATTTTTAATATATATTCGGTCAAACTTTGTAAAGTTTGACTTGACACAAATCTAATATGCAGAGTAAAAAGGACCGAAGGGAGTATTTGTTTTATCGTTAACAGCAGAAGCAGCTCTAGCCTTGGAAGAGTGGCCTGTGCCACCAGGTTAGCCTTGGCAAGAGTGGCCTCGTGTGTCATCTCGTTAAGAGCATCTATAGTCAGACCCTCTATTTCCTCTCTAAACATCCGCAACGTTCATTCGATCAGTGTCCGGTCAAAAAAATTGGCCCAACTGAACCACTTACTTAGTCCTTGTAAACCCGGACTGACCGACACCCCTCAACTCGTGACCAAATGGAGGGACGATATGAGGGCGTTGTTGGAAATATGCCCACTAGTAGAAAACAGGGCTTTGGTCCAACCCTGAAAAGCCCATTAATCCCGGTTCACTCACGAACCGGGACCCATGGGGGCATTGGTCCCGGTTCGTGAGGCCAGGGCGCCGGCCGGGCCTCGTGGGCCATTGGTCCCGGTTCGTCTGACCCCTTTGGTCCCGGTTCCAGACACGAACCGGGACCAATGGGCCTCGCTCCTGGCCCACAACCATTGGTCCCGGTTTGTGGCTGGAACCGGGACCGAATGTTGTCCTTTAGTCCCGGTTCCAACCACAAACCGGGACCAATGGTTGGCCTATATATACCCCCCCCCCCCCGCCCGAGAGGAGAGCAGTGCACTGCTCTGTTTTTTTGGCCGGCCATGGGAGAGCTTTGTGGTGCTCTAGCTCACCTCCTATGCACATGAGGTGTTCGATGAAATGCCCGAGCCACACTTAAGCTTTCTCCTCTGGAAGCTCCTTGTCCAAGCTCCATTTTCCTCAAGATTTGTCTAGGTTTGGCGGTCCGTCCTGTCCCGTCCCCGTCCTCACCGCCGTCGATCGCCCGCGCCCATCTCGGCGCCGACACCACCGTGGTTAGCCTCTTCTTCTTATCTTCTTTCTAAAAGAAAAAAGTTCTTACTTGTATGATTTAGATAGATACTTGTGTAACTTTCTTACTTTTATTATTGTTTGTTATTATATAGTGCGATGGTTTTGGTTATATGTTGTTCTAGATAGTTTTTACTTGTATGATTTAATTAGATGCTCTAGAGAGTTATATGTTGTTCAATAATGAGAACTATATAACGCGCGCAGATGAACCGGCAATGGATGTACGGTGACCGACGCACCTCCGAGTATATTAAGGGTCTGCATAATTTTCTCGAAGCGGCTGAGGCAAACAAGCAGAATGGTTTTATGCATTGTCCATGTACTGTCTGTGAGAATACGAAGGCTTTCTCCAACTCTAAAACCCTTCACTTCCACCTGCTTGAGAAGGGTTTTATGCCACACTATAATGTTTGGACCAAGCACGGAGAAAGAGGGGTTATGATGGAAGACAACGAAGAAGAAGAGGATGATGACAACTACCCGCCCCCTGAATACGGTGATGCTGCAATGGGGGAAGCTGAAGATCAAGAGGAACCAGACGATGTGCCCGATGATGATCTTCGCCGGGTCATTGTTGATGCACAGAGAGAATGCGAAAGTGAAAGGGAGAAGTTGAAGTTCGATCGCATGTTAGAGGATCACAAAAAAGGGTTGTACCGAAATTGCGAAGATGACAACAGAAAGCTCGGTACCACACTGAAATTGCTGCAATGGAAGGCAGACAATGGTGTATCTGACAAGGGATTTAGTTCGCTACTGAAAATAATGAAGAAGAAGCTTCCAAAGGATAACGAATTATCCGGCAGTACGTACGAAGCAAAGAAGGTTCTATGTCCTCTAGGATTGGAGGTGCAGAAGATACATGCATGCCCTAATGACTGCATCCTCTACCGCGGTGCGTACGAGGATTTGAACGCATGCCCGGTATGCGGTGCATTGCGGTATAAGATCAGAAGAGATGACCCTGGTGATGTTGAGGGCCAGCGCACCGGGAAGAGGGTTCCTGCCAAGGTGATGTGGTATGCTCCTATAATACCACGGTTGAAACGTCTGTTCAGAAACAAAAAGCATGCCGAGTTGATGCAATGGCACATAAAAGACCGTAAGAAAGACGGGAAGTTGAGAGCACCCGCTGACGGGTCGCAGTGGAGAAAGATCGAGAGAAAGTGGTGCGACTTTACAGGTGACCCGAGGAACGTATGGTTTGGTTTAAGTGCAGATGGCGTTAATCCTTTTGGGGAGCAGAGCAGCAAGCATAGCACATGGCCTGTGACTCTATGTATGTATAACCTTCCTCCTTGGTTTCTGCATGAAGCGGAAGTTCATTATGATGCCAGTGCTCATCCAAGGCCCTAAGCAACCCGGCAATGACATTGATGTGTACCTAAGGCCAATAGTTGATGAACTTTTACAGCTATGGAATGGAAGAGGTGTACGTGTGTGGGATGAGAACGAACAGGAGGAATTTGACCTACATGCGTTGCTGTTTGTAACCATCAACGATTGGCCTGCTCTCAGTAACCTTTCAGGACAGACAAACAAGGGATACCACGCATGCACACACTGTTTAGATGACACCGACAGTATATATTTGGACAAATGCAGGAAGAATGTGTACCTGGGGCATCGTCGATTTCTTCCGACCAACCATCAATGTCGAAAGAAAGGAAAGCATTTCAAAGGTGAGGCAGATCACCGGAAGAAGCCTGCCCTCCGTACTGGTGATCACATACTTGATATGGTCAATGATTTACAAGTAATCTTTGGAAAGGGTCCTGGTGGACTATCTGTTCCGACTGACGATGCGGGACGCGCACCCATGTGGAAGAAGAAATCTATATGTTGGGACCTACCCTATTGGAAAGACCTAGAGGTCCGCTCTGCAATCGACGTGATGCACGTGACGAAGAATCTTTGCGTGAACCTGCTAGGCTTCTTAGGAGTGTATGGGAAGACAAAAGATACACCAGAGGCACGGGAGGAACAGCAACGTGTGCATGAAAAAGACGGCATGCATCCAAAGCAGTATGAAGGTCCTGCCAGCTACGCTCTTACCAAAGAAGAGAAGGAAATCTTCTTTGAATGCCTGCTCAGTATGAAGGTCCCGTCTGGCTTCTCGTCGAATATAAAGGGAATAATAAATATGGCAGAGAAAAAGTTCCAGAACCTAAAGTCTCATGACTGCCACGTGATTATGACGCAACTGCTTCCGGTTGCATTGAGGGGGCTTCTACCGGAAAACGTTCGATTAGCCATTGTGAAGCTATGTGCATTCCTCAATGCAATCTCTCAGAAGGTGATCGATCCAGAAATCCTGCCAAGGTTAAGGAGTGATTTGGTGCAATGTCTTGTTAGTTTTGAGCTGGTGTTCCCACCGTCCTTCTTCAATATCATGACGCACGTCCTAGTTCATCTAGTCGACGAGATTGTCGTTCTGGGCCCTATATTTCTACACAATATGTTCCCCTTTGAGAGGTTCATGGGAGTCTTAAAGAAATATGTTCGTAACCGCGCTAGGCCAGAAGGAAGCATCTCCATGGGCCATCAAACAGAGGATGTCATTGGGTTTTGTGTTGACTTCATTCCTGACCTTAAGAAGATTGGTCTCCCTCAATCGCGGTATGAGGGGAGACTGACTGGAAAAGGCACGCTAGGAGCGGACTCAATAATATGTAGGGACGGGCATTCTTGGTCTCAAGCACACTACACAGTTCTACAGAATTCTACCTTGGTGACCCCGTATGTCGATGAACACAAGAATATTCTGCGCTCCAAACACCCGGAGCAGTGTGACGACTGGATTACATATGAACACATCAGGACTTTCGGCAGTTGGTTGCAAACACGTCTCATGGGTGACAACACTGTTTCTGATGAGTTGTACTCGTTGGCCAGGGGACCATCTTCGACTGTATTGACTTACAAAGGGTACGAGATAAATGGGAATACACTTTACACGATCGCCCAAGATCAAAAGAGCACCAACCAAAACAGCAGTGTTCTCTTTGATGCAGCAACCAATAGGGGGAAGGACACATATTATGGTTACATAGTGGACATATGGGAACTTGACTATGGACATGATTTCAAGGTCCCTTTGTTTCAGTGCAAATGGGTCAATCTGTCAGGAGGCGGGGTACAGGAAGACCCACAGTACGGAATGACAACAGTGGATCTGAACAATCTTGGGTACACAGACGAACCATTCGTCCTAGCCAATGATGTGGCGCAGGTTTTCTATGTGAAGGACATGTCTACCAAACCAAGAAAAAGAAAAGATAAGGAAGCGAATACATCATACGATGAGCCAAAGCGCCACATAGTTCTTTCAGGAAAAAGAGACATTGTGGGATTGGAGGGCAAGACAGACATGTCCGAAGATTATGAAAAGTTTCATGAAATTCCTCCCTTCAAAGTCAAGGCTGACCCAAGCACCCTGTTAAACGATAAAGATTATCCATGGTTACGGCGCAATAAGCAAAGGACACAAGCGAAGAAAAAGTGAAGACTTTCTCTCCACAACTATATCATTGCAGTTACATGTGAAGAAATGAAATGCCTTTTGTAACAGATGAGTTTTCGTCCGAAACCCTGATACTTTGAAAGAGATTGTCCGTTTTGTACACGAAGTGCATCCAGTTTTTGCCGTAACCCTCTCAACTTTTTATAACATGCTATGTGGGTGAAATGATGATACCATGCCAACTTTCAACCTTTTCAGAGTTCATTTGTAGTGCTTTTCAATTTCAGGGTCATTTAGCTCAAAAAAATCAGTAAATGCATGAAAAATACCAAATGAAGTCAGAAAGGGTTGAAAATTGATGATGTGGCTTTGAATGGTGCATTTTGAACACACAAAAAGTCTGGAGTTCAAATAAGTTCAAAAAATGAAATCCCTTTGTAACAGATGAGTTTTCGTCCGAAACCCTAATACTTCGAAAGAGATTGTCCATTTTGTACACGAAGTGCATCCAGTTTTCGCCGTAACCCTCTCAACTTTTTAGCACATGCTATGTGGGTGAAATTATGATACCATGCCAACTTTCAACCTTTTCAGAGTTCATTTGTAGTGTTTTTCAATTTCAGGGTCATTTAGCTCAAAGAATGAACTAATAGCAAAAAGAATGAACTAGAAAAATTTTATGAAACTCTAATAGCAAAAAGAATGAACTAAAAATAATCAATTAAAATATTCTATTATGATCAACTAAAACAAAACTATAATATTCTTCAATAGCAAAAAGAATCAACTAAAAAGCTTTTATAAAACTCTAATAGCAAAAGGAATCAACTAAAAAGCTTTTATAAACCTCTAGTATTTTTGAAACTAAAATTATATAAAATTTATGCAACTAAAATTATCAAAGTATTTTTTTGTTCAAAACATTAATAGCAAAAAGAATTTTCATAACGAATTTTTTTGTTAGAAACTTTAATAGCAAACTAAAATAACCAAATCTGTTTTTTAATTAAAACAGAAATTTAAAATAACCTAAAACTTACCAAATTGAATATAATGATAAAACACAGTAATATTAAATAGCAGGAAAAAGAATCACTCAAAAATCTATTTTTTAGTAAAGTTATTCACAAACTAGTGATTCACACAAATTTCAAAAAATTCAAATTTAAACTATTCAAATTTGAAAACTAATGGCACTAACAGAAAGTTTATAATTTTTGTGACCTAAAAGCAAAAAGAATCACTGAAAAATAGTAAGTAGGAACAAAATAAAATAAATAAAGCAAAAAACAAAACAAAAAAACTGGAATTTTTTTTTAAAAAATGCCACCTACTGGGCCACCACGGCCTGAATACGACTAGAAACCCAACTAGCTTGTTGGGCCAGGATTCAGGCCCGCAGAAGGCCCAATAGGCCCACAGGCAGTGACAGATTAGGCCCGGAAGCCTGCAGTTGGGAGGAGCTCGAGAGGGTGTGCGCAGCAGCGCTTATAAACCACTCTCGAGCTCTCTCAGCTAGCGAGGTGGGACTAAAAATTTGGCCCCGGGCAGCACCACCCTTTGGTCCCGGTTCGTGGCACCAACCGGGACCAATGCGCCCCTTTAGTCCCGGTTGGTGCCACCAACCGGGACCAAAGGTCCCTGTTTCCCGCCTTTTGGGCTGCTGAAAACTGACCTTTGGTCCCGGTTGGTGGCACCAACCGGGACTAAAGGAGTGCATTGGTCCCGGTTGGTGCCACCAACCGGGACCAATGCTCTGGGTATATAAGTAGCACTTAGGCTCCCCAGACTTTTCAGTTCTCATCTCGCCCCCGCCCCCGACGACGCCGACGAAATCGACGCCGCCAGGCTGCCCAGACGCCGCCCGCCGCCCCCGCCGTCGCCGTCGAGCCCTGCCCCGACGCCGTCAGGCTGCTCCACCTCACCGTCGTCGCCGTCGCCGAGCTGCCCCGACGCCGTCCCCGCTCCCACTGTGAGCCGCCGCGCCGTTCCCCTCCTCTCCTCTCCCCCCCGCGCCCCGACGCCGCCGCCCGTCGCGATGCCGACGCCGCCCGCGCTCTGCTTGCCGCGCCGCCACCGCCGCCCCGCCCGCGCTCTGCTTGCCGCGCCGCCACCGCCGCCCCGGCCGCGCTCTGCTTGCCGCGCCGCCGCCGCCTCTGCCTTTTTTTTGTTCATATGTATGCATTGATGTATATATATGCAGATGTGTATGCAGATGTATATGGATGATCCATGGATATGTATGCATTGATGTATAATTTTTTTGTTCATATAACTTTTTTTTGTTCATAGAATTTATTTTTTGTTCATAGAACTTTTTTTGTTCATAGAAAGTTTTTATATATGATCCATGGATATATGAGCAATGATGATGTTGTTGATGATATGAGTTCTTTGATGAGGGGTGAGCATCGTTGTCGTCTACCCCCTCCCCGATAACTTCGACATGAGGGGGGACGTCGGACATGATATGAGGGGTGAGCATCGTTGTCGTCTACCCCCTCCCCGATAACTTCGACATGAGGGGGGACGTCGGACATGACATGAGAGGTGAGCGTCGTTGTCGTCTACCCCCTCCCCGATAACTTCGACACGAGGGGGGACGTCGGACATGACATGAGGGGTGAGCGTCGTTGTCGTCTACACCCTCCCCGATAACTTCGACATGAGGGGGGACGTCGGACATGTCATGTGGAATTATTATTTTCATATAGAAAACTCCGGTAACATAGATTTATCAAGAATGCCCCCATTATGGATTTGCACAAGTTGATCCAATTTTTTTCTGATCTCATCTATATATATATATATTCTTCAATATGTCACGTTGTCTGTCAAAGTATTCAAGAAATCCATGGCTTCATCATTAGCCGGAAGTAACAGGCGTATGATGCTACGAAGCTCTTCAAAGTTGTTTTGGAACGGAGTTCCGGATAGAATAATTCGCTTTTTGGTACGAATTTCAGAAAAGGCCTTCCAAATAGCGATATTCGGAAGGCTCTTGCTGAACTTCGTACCAAAAAGCTAATTAATTATCCTATCCGGGACTCCGTTCCAAAACAATTTTGGAGAGCTTCGTACCATTCTCCGCCTGTTACTTCCGGCTAATGATGAAGCCATGGTTTTCTTGAATCCTTTGACACTAGACAACGTGACATATAGAAGGGTAGATGAGATCAGGAAAAATATGGACCATTTTCTGCACATCCAGAATGGCGCCATTTTGTTAATTAAATCCCTTAAAGGTTAAGAGAATCCCTTGTTTGGCATTCATGAGAGAGGCGGTCCGGACGTCGGACATTCATGTTTGTATATTAATTGCCATGTTGTAATATTTGCAGAAACTATGGCTCAAAGAGACTTGGAACAAGAACAGTTGTTGGGGGACATAATCCTCGGCGGACGTGATGTCTTGTCGTTTCTCAACGACACCGATGGTCTGGAAGGAGAGGATGACGGCTCCGGTGATCGAACAGCTCTTGCAAAGTCCGGCGAGGTATATATATTAATTAAGCCTGTGCTGACTAGCTAATTGATGCATTAATTGTTTTGGTATGTACATATATTAACTCTTCTTTCTTCTTTTATAGCCCTCCGGATCGAGCCAAACTTCGGTAACGAGACGAGGCCCGAAGAAGAGGTTGCGCAAGGATGAAAGGTTCACGATCACAGCACTCGCGGACGATGGCCATCCGATTGAACCCAAGCGGACCAAGGACGCATTTTCTGCTCAGTGCGGAGTTATTGTTAGGGACAACATCCCGACCAGCATCAAGCAATGGAATAAGCCTAAGGACGACGCCCCTGAAGGTGATTATGTCACCAATAGACAGAAAGATGATCTTTGGACCGCGCTGAAGGCAAATTTCACCCTACCGCCAGACGAGGATCCGAATAAGCCAGTTATAGAGCCACTGGTCAAGGCGTGTGCTCTTAAGAAGATGGCAGATCTATTCAGGAGGTGGAAGAATGAGTTGAAATCAAAGTTTGTCGACAAAGGGAAGACTCCAGAATTCACCGGCCGATTTGAGAAGATAAGAGATCACTGGCCCGCATTTGTGGCCTACAAGACATCGGACAAGAGTAAGAAAATGTCAGAGACAAACAAGAACAATGCTGCAAAGAAGCAGTATCACCATCACACGGGGTCAGGTGGCTACCTCAAAGCCCGGCCGTTGTGGGACAAAGCTGAGAATGACCTGATTGCTAAAGGGGTCGTACCACAGACATTGAACTGGCCAGACCGTTCAAGGACTTGGTTCTTCGGGGTTGGGGGAACTTTGGACCCTGAAACAGGGAAGTGCCGTTGGACGGACGAGAAACTTGCAATACCCGTCATGAAGCTTCAGAAGTATATCACCGCAGCGCAGGAAGGGACGTTCATTCCCGACAGAGAGAAGGACGAGCTGACTGAGGCCCTAGGGAATGCTGAGCACCCTGGACGAACACGAGGCACACCAGGCTCCGTTCCGTGGAAGGTTGGGTTTCCCGACGCAGGCGGTTACAGAAGCCGGGAGAGAAAGAGGAAAGCAGAGCTGAGCGACATGCAGAAGCTCAATGCAAAACTACAAAAGCTAGAGGAAGCTGAGAGCGAGCGAGCTGCCGGCCAACCATCTCAGCGGCACGAAGCTACCCCAGAAGCTACCCCGCCATCTCAGCGGAGAAGCAGCGTCGCTTCCACGGATCCCGTTCAGCCTGACTTCACGAATCCTAGCTACCCCGTAGATACTATCACGGAGGCTCAACATTGCGAGCTTATGACGAAATGCCGGAACCTCACTTTCAAGGCGGCTGTCGGCTCTGTTGCACCTCCTCAACCCAACGGAACTTTTCACTGCCGTCCGATTCCACATGGCTATGCTGTTGTGATGGTGGATGAAGTAATGGAGGGATTTGAGGAGCTCGAGCTTGACCACTCTACAGGTGAAGGGGAGAATCGGCTGGTTCATGCTCTGAGGAGTACATGTCTATGGCAGAAGGAGTACATCAAGCTTCCAAACTGGACGCCTCCGCCTCCTCCTCCTCCTCCTCCGGCGAGTCAGGGCACTCCGCCTCCTCCTCCTCCTCCGGTGAGTCAGGGCACTCCGCCTCCTCCTCCTCCTCCTCCTCCGGCGAGTGATCAGGGCACTCCGCCTCCTTCTCCGGCTCCTCCTACGCGTCAGGGCACTCCGCCTCCTCCTTCGCCTACTCCGGCGCGTCGGAGCAGTCCGCCTCCTCCTCAGCCTCATCGGCAACGGCGGAAGATAGACGCCGCCGCTCCGGCTCCTCCGACGCGTCGGATTTCTCCGCCTCGTCCGCAACGACGGAAGAGAGACGCCGCCGCTCCGGCGGCTAGCAGTACAAGCAGAGGCAGGAGCCAATTCAGATACGGTCCATCTCTCAAGCCTCTGGAAAAGTTACCATATGAGAGGACCGAGCAGGAAAACGAGGACATATGTCGTGCCCAACTGAGGGACCATTTTGCAAAGAAAACTCCACCTCCGAAGGAGAAGGTATATCCGGTGAAAGTGAAGCGCACTATCAATGCCCTGAAGCGACCACCACCGCCTCCGCCGGATTCCAACTATGACCGCATAATTACTAAGACACATGCTGAAGCGTAGCAGTCGGGAAGTACTTCCAGTGCTGCAAGAGCGAAAAAACGAAGAAGTGGGAAACCAATTCCCCAGCTCGGCGAACAGGAGAAGCAATCGTGCTACTGCCCGGTACCACTCTTGATGATTACCTGCCCGATGATGTACAGTTTGAAACGGCTAAGGTAGTAGACGTCTTTAGATACGAGCACGGAAAGCCTCTCGTCAAACCTGATCAACCTCATCTAACAACGATGATGCAAAAATTGCATGACTGGTACATGGAAACCTGCAGGAAGTCTGGGAAAGACAGTTTGTTACTCGGAATTAAAAAAGAGCATGACTTCCCTGGAGTCGACCTGCTGCCTGTTGAATTTGTGGAGTTATTTCAATTATACAATCAAAAGGCCCTCGACAAACAACTCATGACTTGCTACTGTCTGTAAGTATTACTTCTATAATTAAGTCTCTAGCTCAGCTCGTTCATTGCATGTATATATAATTATCCTCACTATATTATGCAGATTGAAGATGGTCGAATGCAAAAAAACAGGAATCTTCGATGTTGGGTTCATTAGCCCAAATACCGTAAATGAATGGTCGGTACGAAAGGAGGCTGAAGATACCGAGAACAACTTGCTAGAAACGTTCCTTAGACATCAAAAGAAAAGGGAAATACTCTTTCCTTACAACTTCAAGTGAGTGTTACTGTCTTCTGCATATTCGGTTCCGCTTACTCGTGGTTAAGTAATGTAATTGATGAGTTATGCGTGTGCAGCTTCCACTATATTCTGCTATCCATTAACCTTGACAGGGCATTAGTAACTGTCTTAGACTCGCTCCGTAAAGATCCCAAGTATTATGCGGACATGACTGCAATGCTCCAGAAGTAAGTTCAATCAATACCGGGACCATATCGGCAACTTTCGTTCATTTCCTGATATCAAGTAATCATTTTCTTTGCCTGCCAGGGTTTGGAAAACATTCACCGCTATGGTTCCGGGTCTGAAGAAGCAGCTGCGATTTACACACCCCAAAGTAAGTAGTACTAGCTAGTTCCGCGCATCTCTCATTGATTCTAGTTTCATCAATACCATTATCATGCTTGCTTATCAGTTTGATTGAACTCTATTCTCGTAAAGTGCTTGTTGCAGGCACCCAACACTCATTTATGTGGATACTACGTATGCGAGTTCATTCGCTACTATACCTCTAAACGGGCCTCCTCTGAGAAAAAATTTGAAGTACGTAAACAATATTCACAATTTTATTTTATATATTACCATCAATTGTGTTGAGTTTCATTCATATATATGTATTGACCCCCTTCTTTAAATTAGATCTGGCAGATGCGGGATGAACTCCTACCACATGATCGCATACGAGCAATTCAAGAGGAATTGGCGGGATTCTTTCTTGACCACGTCATACCTGAACACGGAGAATACCATGTGAAATTGAAATGGTTGTAAGGGATGTTATATATTGTACATATGTAGCAGCGTCGGATAGATATACGAAAAGTTGTTGTTCGACCAAGCACGAAGAAAGGGATGTCACTTCTCTCTATATATGTTCATGACGATCTTGTGTAATTAATGGTTTCCTTTATTTGCTTACTAGCTAGCGTCGAGTTCTCTCTATATGTGTAGTAGCTAGCGTCGACCAAGCACGGAAAAAGAGAGGTCACTTCTCTCTATTAGCTCGCTAACACAATATGAAACCCCTAAATTAACCCTCCAAAACCCCAAAACCCCCCCTTCCAAAAAAAACAAAACCCCCAGCGCCTGCGAGCTGCTGACGCGTGGCCGCCTTTTGGTCCCGGTTGGTGTTACCAACCGGGACTAAAGGTCCTCCTGCCTGGGCTCCCGCAGCGGCCACGTGGAGCCCCTTTGGTCCAGGTTCGTAAGAGAACCGGGACTAAAGGTTTTGGGCTTTAGTCCCGACCCTTTAGTCCCGGTTCCAGAACCGGGACAAATGGGCCTCTGGAATCGGGACAAATGGGCCCTTTTCTACTAGTGGCCCTAGAGGCAATAATAAATTGGTTATTATCATATTTCCTTGTTCATGATAATCGTTTATTATCCATGCTATAATTGTATTGATCGGAAACTCAGATACATGTGTGGATACATAAACAACACTATGTCCCTAGTGAGCCTCTACTAGACTAGCTCGTTGATCAAAGATGGTCAAGGTTTCCTCACCATAGGTATGAGTTGTCATTTGATAATGGGATCACATCATTAGGAAAATGATGTGATGTACAAGACCCAACCGTAAGCATAGCATTTGATCGTGTCAGTTTATTGCTACTGCTTTATCCATGTCAAGTATCTGTTCCCACAACCATGAGATCATGCAACTCCCGGACACCGGAGGACTGCCTTGTGTGTATCAAACGTCACAACGTAACTGGGTGACTATAAAGGTGCTCTACAGGTATCTCCGAGGGTATCTGTTGGGTTGGCATGGATCGAGACTGGGATTTGTCACTCCGTGTGAGGGAGAGGTATCTCTGGGCCCACTCGGTAATACAGCATCACAAGAAGCTTGCAAGCAATGTGACTAAGGAGTTAGTCATGGGATCTTGTATTACGGAACGAGTAAAGAGACTTGCCAGTAACGAGATTGAACTAGGTATGGAGATACCGACGATCGAATCTCGGGCAAGTAACATACCGATGGACAAAGGGAACTAAATACGGGATTGACTGAATCCTTGACATCGTGGTTCCTCGATAATGATCTTCGGGGAATATGTGGGAATCAATATGGGCATCCAGGTCCCGCTATTGGTTATTGACCGGAGAGGTGTCTCGGTCATGTCCACATGATTATCGAACCCGTAGGGTCCGCACGCTTAACGTTCGGTGATGCTAGAGTAGTATTGGGATATGTACGTTGGTGACCGAATGTTGTTCAGAGTCTCGGATGAGATCCCGGACGTCACGAGAAGCTCCGGAATGGTCCGGAGGTAAAGATTTATATATGGGAAGTCATATTCAGGGTTCCGGAAAATGTTCGGGATATTTCGGTATTGTACTGGGAAGGTTCTAGAAGGTTCCGGAGTGGGGCCCACCTGCATGTGGACCCACATGAACGTGGGTAATAGGGAAAGGTCCCACACCCCTGGTCTAGGCGCATCAAGATTCCCCCTTAAAAGGAATAGGATCATATCCCGAAAGGATAAGATCGAGATCCCTAAAAAGGGGGGATAGTGATCGGTGGGGAAGGAAAGGAGGGATTTCCTTCCTCCCCCCCTTGACCAACTACCCTAGGGGCTTGGAGGGCAAGCCACCAGCCCCTCCACGCCTATATAAAGGTGGGGAGGCGCAAGGGGGCTGTAGACCCTCCCACGGCCACGGCCCTCCTCCCGTCTCTCCCGTTTCTTCCTCGTACGTCATTCCGGAGGCGCTTGACGAAGCCCTGCCGGCACTGCGACGCCACCATCTTCACCATGCCGTCATGCTGGTTGAGATCCATCTACTTCTCCTTACTCTCTAGCTGGATCAAGAAGGAGGAGACGTCATCGAGCTGAACGCGGAGGCGCCGTCCGTTCGGCGCTGGATCGGATTGGATCACGATTGGATCGTGAAGAGTACGACTACATCAACTGCGTTATATACGCGTCCGCTTAGCGATCTACAAGGGTATGTAGATACACTCCCCCTCTCGTAGCTATACATCTCCATGGATAGATCTTACGTGTGCATAGGAAAAATTTTGTTTCCCATGCAACGTTCCCCAACAGGCGCCTCCATTTCATAGCAGTCCCATTGACAGCCATCCGAAGCTTCTTCCTCTCTCATTTCTACACAACGTGAAGGATGCAACGAAATGGCAAGCTAGCATTGCGTGCTTCTGCTCTGGCGCGTGCGTCGAAGAGGAGCTGGTCGTGTCGCTCCCCAAATTTTAGTCCCACCTCGCTGCGCCAGCCAGACGCCGTTCAGCTTAAATAGCCACGCCGACGGATGGCGGCAAGCTTCTCTGTTAATTGCATAGGTCTATCGATTCTTGTTGTGTCCCACTAGTACAAAAGGGCCCATTTGTCCTGGTTCGTAAGGCCCATTTGTCCCGGTTCTGGAACCGGGACTAAAGGGTCGGGACTAAAGCCCAAAACCTTTAGTCCCGGTTCGCTTACGAACCGGGACCAAAGGCCCTCCACGTGGCCGCTGGGGGGAGCCCAGGCAGGAGGACCTTTAGTCCCGGTTGGTAACACCAACCGGGACCAAAAGGCAGGACCTTTAGTCCCGGTTGATAACACCAACCGGGACCAAAAGGCAGGACCTTTAGTCCCGGTTGGTAACACCAACCGGGACCAAAAGGCATCTGTCAGGAGCTGGGGTTTTTTTTTTTTTTTTGAAAGGGAGGGGGGTTAGGTGGTTTTGTAGGGTTAATTTAGGGGTTTCATATTGTGTTAGCTAGCTAATAGAGAGAAGTGTCCTCTTTTTCTCCGTGCTTGGTCGACGCTAGCTACTATAGAGAGAACTCGACACGCTAGCTAGTAAGAAAATGAAGGAACCATTAAGTACATAAGATCGTCATGAACATATACAGAGAGAAGTGATCGACCTCTCTTTCTCCGAGAGATTGGTCGAACAACAAGTTTTCGTATATCTATCCGACGCTACTACATATGTACAATATATAACATCGCTTACAACAATTTCAATTTCACATGGTATTCTCCTTGTTCAGGTATGACGTGGTCAAGAAAGAATCCCGCCAATTCCTCTTGAATTGCTCGTATGCGATCATGTGGTAGGAGTTCATCCCACATCTGCCAGATCTAATTTAAAGAAGGGGTCAATACATATATATGAATGAAACTCAACACAATTGATGGTAATATATAAAATAAAATTGTGAATATTGTTTACGTACTTCAAATTGTTTCTCAGAGGAGGCCCGTTCAGAGGTATAGTAGCGAATGAACTCGCATACGTAGTATCCACATAAATGAGTGTTGGGTGCCTGCAACAAGCACTTTACGAGAATAGAGTTCAATCAAACTGATAAGCAAGCATGATAATGGTATTGATGAAACTAGAATCAATGAGAGATGCGCGGAACTAGCTAGTACTACTTACTTTGGGGTGTGTAAATCGCAGCTCCTTCTTCAGACCCGGAACCTTAGCGGTGAACGTTTTCCAAACCCTGGCAGGCAAAGAAAATGATTACTTGATATCAGGAAATGAACGAAAGTTGCCGATATGGTCCCGGTATTGATTGAACTTACTTCTGGAGCATTGCAGTCATGTCCGCATAATACTTGGGATCTTTACGGAGCGAGTCTAAGACAGTTACTAATGCCCCGTCAAGGTTAATGGATAGCAGAATATAGTGGAAGCTTCGCACGCATAACTCATCAATTACATTACTTAACCACGAGTAAGCGGAACCGAATATGCAGAAGACAATAACACTCACTTGAAGTTGTAAGTAAAGAGTATTTCCCTTTTGTTTTGATGTTTAAGGAACGTTTGTAGTAAGTTGTTCTCGGTATCTTCAGCCGCCTTTCGTACCGACCATTCATTTACGGTATTTGGGCTAATGAACCCAACGTCGAAGATTCCTATTTTTTGGCATTCGACCATCTTCAATCTGCATAATATAGTGAGGATAATTATATATACATGCAATGAACGAGCTGAGCTAGAGACTTAATTATAGAAGTAATACTTACAGACAGTAGCAAGTCATGAGTTGTTTGTCGAGGGCCTTTTGATTGTATAATTGAAATAACTCCACAAATTCAACAGGCAGCAGGTCGACTCCAGGGAAGTCATGCACTTTTTTAATTCCGACTAACAAACTGTTTTTCCCAGACTTCCTGCAGGTTTCCATGTACCAGTCATGCAATTTTTGCATCATCGTTGTTAGATGAGGATGATCAGGTTTGACGAGAGGCTTCCCGTGCTCGTATCTAAAGACGTCTACTACCTCAGCCGTTTCAAACTGCACATCATCGGGCAGGTAATCATCAAGAGTGGTACCGGGCAGTAGCACCGGATGATTAGCGATATCGCTAGACACCTTGAGCGGGGGGCACGATTGCTTCTCCTGTTCGCCGAGCTGGGGAATTGTTTTCCCACTTCTTCGTTTTTTCGCTCTTGCAGCACTGGAAGTACTTCCCGACTGCTGCGCTTTAGCATGTGTCTTAGTAATTATGCGGTCATAGTTGGAATCCGGCGGAGGCGGTGGTGGTCGCTTCAGGGCATCGATAGTGCGCTTCACTTTCACCGGATCTAGCTTCTCCTTCGGAGGTGGAGTTTTCTTTGCAAAATGGTCCCTCACTTCGGCACGACATATGTCCTCGTTTTCCTGCTCGGTCCTCTCATATGGTAACTTTTCCACAGGCTTGAGACCTGGACCGTATCTGAATTGCCTCCCGCCTCTGCTTGTACTGCTAGCCGCCGGAGCGGCGGCGTCTCTCTTCCGTCGTTGCTGAGGAGGCGGAGAAGGAGGCGGAGTGCACCGACGCGCCGGAGTAGGCGAAGGAGGAGGCGGAGTGCCCTCACACGTCGGAGGAGCCGGAGAAGGAGGCGGAGTGCCCTGATCACTCGCCGGAGGAGGAGGAGGAGGAGGAGGCGGAGTGCCCTGACTCGCCGGAGGAGGAGGAGGAGGCGGAGGCGTCCAGTTTGGAAGCGTGATGTACTCCTTCTGCCATAGACATGTACTCCTCAGAGCACGAACCAGCTGATTCTCCCCTTCACCTGTAGAGTGGTAAAGCTCGAGCTCCTCAAATCCCTCCATTACTTCATCCACCATCACAACAGCATAGCCATGTGGAATCGTAAGGCAGTGAAAAGTTCCGTTGGGTTGAGGAGGTGCAACAGAGCCGAGAGCCGCCTTGAAAGTGAGGTTATGCCATTTCGTCATAAGCTCGCAATTTTGAGCCTCCGTGATAGTATCCACGGGGTAGATAGGCTCCGTGAAGTCAGTCTGAACGGGCTCCGTGGAAGCCACGCTACTTCTCCGCTGAGATGGCGGGGTAGCTTCTGGGGTAGCTTCGTGCCGCTGAGATAGTTGGCCGGCAGCTCGCTGGCTCTCAGCTTCCTCTAGCTTTTGTAGTCTTGCACTCATCTTCTGCATGTCGCTCAGCTCCGCTTTCCTCTTTCTCTCCCGGCTTCTGTAACTGCCTGCGTCGGGAAACCCAAACTTCCACGGAACGGAGCCTGGTGTGCCTCGTGTTCGTCCAGGGTGCTCAGCATTCCCTAGGGCCTCAGTCAGCTCGTCCTTCTCTCTGTCGGGAATGAACGTCCCTTCCTGCGCTACGGTGATATACTTCTGAAGCTTCGTGACGGGTATTGCAAGTTGCTCGTCCGTCCAATGGCACTTCCCTGTTTCAGGGTCCAAAGTTCCCCCAACCCCGAAGAACCAAGTCCTTGAACGGTCTGGCCATTTCAATGTCTCTGGTTCGACCCCTTTAGCAATCAGGTCATTCTCAGCTTTGTCCCACAACGGCCGGGCTTTGAGGTAGCCACCTGACCCCGTGTGATGGTGATACTGCTTCTTTGCAGCGTTGTTCTTGTTTGTCTCTGACATTTTCTTACTCTTGTCTGATGTCTTGTAGGCCACAAATGCGGGCCAGTGATCTCTTATCTTCTCAAATCGGCCGATGAATTCTGGAGTCTCACCTTTGTCGACAAACTTTGATTTCAACTCCTTCTTCCACCTCCTGAATAGATCTGCCATCTTCTTAAGAGCACACGCCTTGACCAGTGGCTCTATAACGGGCTTATTCGGATCCTCCTCTGGCGGTAGGGTGAAATTTGCCTTCAGCAAGGTCCAAAGATCATCTTTCTGTCTATCGGTGACATAATCACCTTCAGGGGCGTCGTCCTTAGGCTTATTCCATTGCTTGATGCTGATCGGGATGTTGTCCCTAACAATAGCTCCGCACTGAGCACAAAATGCGTCCTTGGTCCGCTTGGGTTCAATCGGTAGGCCATCGTCCGCTAGTGCTGTGATCGTGAACCTTTCATCCTTGCGCAACCTCTTCTTCGGGCCTCGTCTCGTTACCGAAGTTTGGCTCGATCCGGAGGGCTATAAAAGAAGAAAGAAGAGTTAATATATATATGTACATACCAAAACAATTAATGCATCAATTAGCTAGTCAGCACCTCCGGAGCCATCATGATCATGTCACCGGAGCCATCATGATCATGTCCTTCCTCCTCCATTGTTCCATCGGTGTCGTTGAGAAACGACAAGACAGCATCACCTCCGGTGAGGATTATCTCCCCCAACAACTGTTCTTGTTCCAAGTCTCTTTGATCCATAGTTTCTGCAAATATTACAACATGGCAATTAATATACAAACATGAATGTCCGACGTCCGGACTGCCTCTCTCATGAATGTCCGACGTCCGGACCGCCTCTCTCATGAATGTCAAACAAGGGATTCTCTTAACCTTTAAGGGATTTAACAAAATGGCGCCATTCTGAATGTGCAGAAAATGGTCCATATTTTTCCTGATCTCATCTACCCTTCTATATGTCACGTTGTCTAGTGTCAAAGGATTCAAGAAAACCAAGGCTTCATCATTAGCCGGAAGTAATAGGCGCATAATGGTACGAAGCTCTCCAAAATTGTTTTGGAACGGAGTCCGGGATAGGATAATTAATTAGCTTTTTGGTACGAAGTTCAGCAAGAGCCTTCCGAATATCGCTATTTGGAAGGCCTTTGCTGAAATTCGTACCAAAAAGCAAATTATTCTATCCGGAACTCCGTTCCAAAACAACTTTGAAGAGCTTCATAGCATCATACGCATGTTACTTCCGGCTAATGATGAAGCCATGGATTTCTTCAATACTTTGACAGACAACGTGACATATAAAGAATATATATAGATGAGATCAAAAAAAAATTGGATCAACTTGTTCACATCCATAATGGGGGCATTCTTGATAAATCTATGTTACCGGAGTTATCTATGTTACCGGAGGGGGTAGACGACAACGGCGCTCACCCCTCATGTCATGTCCGACGTCCCCCCTCATGTCGAAGTTATCGGGGAGGGGGTAGACGACAACGACGCTCACCCCTCATGGTCGGGCGAGAGGGGGTTGATCGACGTCCCCCCTCATGTCGAAGTTACCGGAGTTTTCTTCTAGGGGTTTGGCTGACCTCGAGAGTTTGTCAGGTAGGGGAAGGGGGGTAGGAGATCGACAATGCTTTTTTTCTAGGGTTTGCTTGGCCTCGAGAGTTGGTCGCCCGATATGTCCGTCGTCCCCCCTCATGTCGAATTTACCGGAGTTTTCTTCTAGGGGTTTGGGTGGCCTCGAGAGTTTGTCGGGTAGGGGCGGGAGGGGGTAGGAGATCAAGGGCGACGGCGACATACATACATATAGCCACATACATACATGGAAAAAAATGCTATGAACAAAAAAATGTTATCGAGTAGGGGGTATATCGACCGCCCCCCCTCCCCCCTCATGTCGAAGTTATCGGGGAGGGGGTATATCGACAACGACATACATTCCGGATAACATATACACACATATACATGAACATATATACATATACACAAAAAAAACATATACATGACTTTTTACATGAACATATACACACATATACATGAACATATATACATATACATGAAAAAAACATATACATGACTTTTTACATGAACATATACACACATATACATGAACATATACATATACATGAAAAAAAACATATACATGGCCGGAAAGGGGGGGGCTCACTGGGGTGGGCGGCGATGGCTGGAGGCCGGCGACGAGGACGGCGGGCTCGGGGCGGCACGCGGTGACGGGGACGAGGACGGCGGGCGCTCGGGGAGGCGACGACGACGAGGGCGGCGGGCTCGGGGAGGCGATGACGCGGCGACGGGGAGGCAACGGCGACGACTGGGACGGCGGGCTCGGGGAGGCGACGACGACGAGGACGGCGGGCTCGGCGACGGCGACGACGCAGCGACGTCGGGGAGGCAACGGCGACGACGGGGACGGCGGGCTCGGGGAGGCGACGACGGCGAGGATGGCGGGCTCGGCGACGGGGAGGCGACGGCGACGACGAGGACGGCAGGCTCGGGAAGGCGACGACGGGGAGGCGGCGGTGACGACGGGGACGGCGGAATCGGGGAGGCGGGCTCGGGGCAACTGGTAGATGAAAACCTGAAATTTTCCAAGGGTTTTCTTATATACAAGAAGCATTGGTCCCGGTTGGTGGCACCAACCGGGACCAATGCCCACCTTTAGTCCCGGTTGGTGCCACCAACCGGGACCAAAGGTCTCTTTTCGTCAGCCCAAAGGGCGGGAAGCAGAGACCTTTGGTCCCGGTTGGTGGCACCAACCGGGACTAAAGGGTGGCATTGGTCCCGGTTGGTGCCACCAACCGGGACCAAAGGTGGGCATTGGTCCCGGTTGGTGCCACGAACCGGGACCAAAGGTTGTGCTGCCCGGGGCCAAAAGTTTAGTCCCACCTCGCTAGCTGAGAGGGCTCGAGAGTGGTTTATAAGCGCTGCTGCGCACACCCTCTCGAGCTCCTCCCAACAGCAGGCTTACGGGCCTAATCGGACACACCGCTGCCTGTGGGCCTTCTGGGCCTTATGCGGGCCTGAATCCTGGCCCAACTGGATGGTTGGGTTTCTAGTCGTATTCAGGCCGCGGTGGCCCAGTAGGCGGCATTTTTTCTACTTTTTTTGTTTTCTTTTTTGCTTTATTTTTTTTTTCAGTGATTCTTTTTGCTTTTAGGTCGCAAAAATTATAAACTTTCAGTTAGTGCCATTAGTTTCCAAATTTGAATAGTTTAAATTTGAATTCTTTTAAATTGGTGTGAATCACTAGTTTGTGAATAACTTTACTATAAAAATAGATTTTTGAGTGATTCTTTTTCCTGCTATTTAATATTACTGTGTTTTATCATTATATTCAATTTGGTAATTTTTAGGTTATTTTAAATGTCAATTTGGTAATCTTTATGAAAATTCTTTTTGCTATTAATGTTTTGAACAAAAAATACTTTGATAACTTTAGTTGCATAAATTTTATATAATTTTAGTTTCATAAATACTAGAGGTTTATAAAATATTTTTAGTTGATTCCTTTTGCTATTAGAGTTTTATAAAAGCTTTTTAGTTGATTCTTTTTGCTATTGAAGAATATTATAGTTTTATTTTAGTTGATCATAACAGAATTTTTTAATTGATTATTTTTAGTTCATTATTTTTGCTATTAGAGTTTCATAAAGGTTTTCTAGTTCATTCTTTTTGCTATTAGTTTCATAAAAGTTTTGTTTTAGTTTCATAAAAGTTTCATAAAACTTTCTTGCTATTAGTTTTGTTTTAGTTTCATAAAAGTTTTGTTTTAGTTTCGTAAAAGTTTCATAAAAGTTTCATAAAACTTTCTTGCCATTAGTTTTGTTTTAGTTTCATAAAAGTTTTGTTTTAGTTTCATAAAAGTTTCATAAAACTTTCTTGCTATTAGTTTTGTTTTAGTTGATTAAAAGTTTTGTTTTAGTTTCGTAAAAGTTTCATAAAACTTTCTTGCTATTAGTTTTGTTTTAGTTTCATAAAAGTTTTGTTTTAGTTTCATAAAAGTTTCATAAAACTTTCTTGCTATTAGTTTTGTTTTAGTTGATTAAAAGTTTTGTTTTAGTTTCGTAAAAGTTTCATAAAACTTTCTTGCTATTAGTTTTGTTTTAGTTTCATAAAAGTTTTGTTTTAGTTTCATAAAAGTTTCATAAAACTTTCTTGCTATTAGTTTTGTTTTAGTTGATTAAAAGTTTTGTTTTAGTTTCATAAAAGTTTTGTTTTAGTTTCATAAAAGTTTTGTTTTAGTTTCATAAAAGTTTCATAAAACTTTCTTGCTATTAGTTTTGTTTTAGTTGATTAAAAGTTTTGTTTTAGTTTCATAAAAGTTTTGTTTTAGTTTCATAAAAGTTTTGTTTTAGTTTCATAAAACTTTCTTGCTATTAGTTTTGTTTTAGTTGATCATAACAGAATATTTTAATTGATTATTTTTTAGTTCATTCTTTTTGCTATTAGAGTTTCATAAAAGTTTTCTAGTTCATTCTTTTTGCTTTTAGTTCATTCTTTGAGCTAAATGACCCTGAAATTGAAAAGCACTACAAATGAACTCTGAAAAGGTTGAAAGTTGGCATGGTATCATCATTTCACCCGCAATGCACTTCGTGTACAAAACGGACAATCTCTTTCGAAGTATCAGGGTTTCGGACGAAAACTCATCTGTTACAAAAGGCATTTAATTTCTTCACATGTAACTGCAATGATATAGTTGTGGAGAGAAAGTCTTCACTTTTTCTTCGCTTGTGTCCTTTGCTTATTGCGCCGTAACCATGGATAATCTTCATCGTTTAACAGGGTGCTTGGGTCAGCCTTGACTTTGAAGGGAGGAATTTCATGAAACTTTTCATAATCTTCAGACATGTCTGTCTTGCCCTCCAATCCCACGATGTCTCTTTTTCCTGAAAGAACTATGTGGCGCTTTGGCTCGTCGTATGATGTATTCGCTTCCTTATCTTTTCTTTTTCTCGGTTTGGTAGACATGTCCTTCACATAGAAAACCTGCGCCACATCATTGGCTAGGACGAATGGTTCGTCTGTGTACCCAAGATTGTTGAGATCCACTGTTGTCATTCCGTACTGTGGGTCTACCTGTACCCCGCCTCCTGACAGATTGACCCATTTGCACTGAAACAAAGGGACCTTGAAATCATGTCCATAGTCAAGTTCCCATATGTCCACTATGTAACCATAATATGTGTCATTTCCCCTCTTGGTTGCTGCATCAAAGCGGACACCGCTGTTTTGGTTGGTGCTCTTTTGATCTTGGGCGATCGTGTAAAATGTATTCCCATTTATCTCGTACCCTTTGTAAGTCAATACAGTCGAAGATGGTCCCCTGGCCAACGAGTACAGCTCATCAGAAACAGTGTTGTCACCCATGAGACGTGTTTGCAACCAACTGCCGAAAGTCCTGATGTGTTCATATGTAATCCAGTCGTCACACTGCTCCGGGTGTTTGGAGCGCAGAATATTCTTGTGTTCATCGACATACGGGGTCACCAAGGTAGAATTCTGTAGAACTGTGTAGTGTGCTTGAGACCAAGAATGCATGTCCCTACATATTATTGAGTCCGCTCCTAGCGTGCCTTTTCCAGTCAGTCTCCCCACATACCGCGATTGAGGGAGACCAATCTTCTTAAGGTCAGGAATGAAGTCAACACAAAACCCAATGACATCCTCTGTTTGATGGCCCATGGAGATGCTTGCTTCTGGCCTAGCGCGGTTACGAACATATTTCTTTAAGACTCCCATGAACCTCTCAAAGGGGAACATATTGTGTAGAAATACAGGGCCCAGAACGACAATCTCGTCGACTAGATGAACTAGGACGTGCGTCATGATATTGAAGAAAGATGGTGGGAACACCAGCTCGAAACTAACAAGACATTGCACCAAATCACTCCTTAACCTTGAAAGGATTTCTGGATCGATCACCTTCTGAGAGATTGCATTGAGGAATGCACATAGCTTCACAATGGCTAATCGAACATTTTCCGGTAGAAGCCCCCTCAATGCAACCGGAAGCAGTTGCGTCATAATCACGTGGCAGTCATGAGACTTTAGGTTCTGGAACTTTTTCTCTGCCATATTTATTATTCCCTTTATATTCGACGAGAAGCCAGACGGGACCTTCATACTGAGCAGGCATTCAAAGAAGATTTCCTTCTCTTCTTTGGTAAGAGTGTAGCTGGCAGGACCTTCATACTGCTTTGGATGCATGCCGTCTTTTTCATGCACACGTTGCTGTTCCTCCCGTGCCTCCGGTGTATCTTTTGTCTTCCCATACACTCCCAAGAAGCCTAGCAGGTTCACGCAAAGATTCTTCGTCACGTGCATCACGTCGATTGCAGAGCGGACCTCTACCAATAGGGTAGGTCCCAAAATATAGATTTCTTCTTCCACATGGGTGCGCGTCCCGCATCGTCAGTCGGAACAGATAGTCCGCCAGGACCCTTTCCAAAGATTACTTGTAAATCATTGACCATATCAAGTATGTGATCACCAGTACGGAGGGCGGGCTTCTTCCGGTGATCTGCCTCACCTTTGAAATGCTTTCCTTTCTTTCGACATTGATGGTTGGTCGGAAGAAATCGACGATGCCCCAGGTACACATTCTTCCTGCATTTGTCCAAATATATACTGTCGGTGTCATCTAAACAGTGTGTGCATGCGTGGTATCACTTGTTTGTCTGTCCTGAAAGGTTACTGAGAGCAGGCCAATCGTTGATGGTTACAAACAGCAACGCATGTAGGTCAAATTCCTCCTGTTTGTGCTCATCCCACACACGTACACCTTCTCCATTCCACAGCTGTAAAAGTTCTTCAACTAATGGCCTTAGGTACACATCAATGTCATTGCCGGGTTGCTTAGGGCCTTGGATGAGCACTGGCATCATAATGAACTTCCGCTTCATGCACAACCAAGGAGGAAGGTTATAGATACATAGAGTCATGGGCCAGGTGCTATGATTGCTGCTCTGCTCCCCAAAAGGATTAATGCCATCTGCACTTAAACCAAACCATACGTTCCTTGCGTCACCTGCAAAGTCCCCCCACCTTCTCTCGATTTTTCTCCACTGCGACCCGTCAGCGGGTGCTCTCAACTTCCCGTCTTTCTTACGGTCTTCTTTGTGCCATCGCATCAACTTGGCATTATCTTTGTTTCTGAACAGACGTTTCAGCCGTGGTATTATAGGAGCATACCACATCAGCTTGGCAGGAACCCTCTTCCTGGGGCGCTCGCCCTCAACATCACCAGGGTCATCTCGTCTGATCTTATACCGCAATGCACCGCATACCGGGCATGCGTTCAAATCCTCGTACTCACCGCGGTAGAGGATGCAGTCATTAGGTCATGCATGTATCTTCTGCACCTCCAATCCTAGAGGGCATAGAACCTTCTTTGCTTCGTACGTACTGCCGGGCAATTCGTTATCCTTTGGAAGCTTCTTCTTCATTATTTTCAGCAGCGAACTAAATCCCTTGTCAGATACACCATTGTCTGCCTTCCATTGCAGCAATTCCAGTGTGGTACCGAGCTTTCTGTTGTCATCTTCGCAATTTGGGTACAACCCTTTTTTGTGATCCTCTAACATGCGATCGAACTTCAACTTCTCCCTTTCACTTTCGCATTCTCTCTGTGCATCAACAATGACCCGGCGAAGATCATCATCGGGCACATCGTCTGGTTCCTCTTGATCTTCAGCTTCCCCCATTGCAGCATCACCGTATTCAGGGGGCGGGTAATTGTCATCATCCTCTTCTTCTTCGTTGTCTTCCATCATAACCCCTCTTTCTCCATGCTTGGTCCAAACATTATAGTGTGGCATAAAACCCTTCTCAAGCAGGTGGAAGTGAAGGGTTTTAGAGTTGGAGAAAGCCTTCGTATTCTCACAGACAGTACATGGACAATGCATAAAACCATTCTGCTTGTTTGCCTCAGCCGCTTCGAGAAAATTATGCAGGCCCTTAATATACTCGGAGGTGCGTCGGTCACCGTACATCCATTGCCGGTTCATCTGCGTGCGTTATATAGTTCTTATTATTGAACAACATATAACTCTCTAGAGCATCTAATTAAAACACACAAATAAGAACTTTTTTCTTTTAGAAAGAAGATAAGAAGAAGAGGCTAACCACGGTGTTGCCGGCGCCAAGATGGGCGCGGGCGATCGACGGCGGTGAGGACGGGGACGGGACAGGACGGACCGCCAAACCTAGACAAATCTTGAGGAAAATGGAGCTTGGACAAGGAGCTTCGAGAGGAGAAAGCTTAAGTGTGGCTCGGGCATTTCATCGAACACCTCATGTGCATAGGAGGTGAGCTAGAGCACCACAAAAGCTCTCCCACGGCCGGGCAAAAAAACAGAGCAATGCATTGCTTTGCTCGCGGGCGGGGGCTATATATAGGCCAACCATTGGTCCCGGTTCTAGCCACAAACCGGGACCAATGGTTGTGGGCCAGGAGCGAGGCGCATTGGTCACCTTTAGTCCCGGTTCCAGCCACAAACCAGGACCAATGGTTGTGGGCCAGGAGCGAGGCGCATTGGTCCCGGTTCGTGTCTGGAACCGGGACTAAAGGGTCCAGACGAACCGGGACCAATGCCCCACGAGGCCCGGCCGGCCCCCTGGCCTCACGAACCGGGACCGTTGATCCCATTGGTCCCGGTTCATGACTGAACCGGGACTAATGGGCTGTCCCGGCCTGGACCAAAGCCCTGTTTTCTACTAGTAATTCCCTAGATTGCATTTCATCAACTTATGATGATCATCGGGTGTCAAGTTCATCTCATTCATATATGTTGATAGCCCTACTACAATGAAAGAGATTTTTTTATTTTGTGATTAAAAAGAGCCGTGCAAACATCAATGTTCCATTTGTGAAGGAGATAGATCATGACTATGAATTTTCTCTATGATAAGCAGAGAAGCATCATAGTAATAGTCCATCTGCTTCATAAAGGGTACAATGATGACCGAAGCTTACCGCTTCTGGACGAACCGACTATTTAAGCCGGTCGATTAGCTCCTCAGGTGGCGAGGTGGGACTAAAAACATCTGAAACCCGCCGGCCCAATACGAATGTGAAAAACTTAAGTATGAGAATTTTATTCGGTGTTTTTTTGACAGCCCCGTCGGCCCAACACCGACATGATGATCGGCGTGCATATGTTTGCATGTATTTGCTGTTTTGAAAATGGGTTTGTGGTTGCAAATGGTAAATTTGAGGCCTGCCTAATCACTGTCCGTGGACGCGCCCGGGCGCGTCCGCAGGCATTTGGGGGCCCAAATTTACATGTTGCGGCTGTAGATGCTCTAACCTTGGCAAGAGGAGCAAGATATGCAACACTATACTCATACCATTTGCTTGTTGAACAAATTCAGTCTTAATTTACACCAATTTAATTTACAGTACTTTCACCTCCAAACAATATAATCATTGAGAAGGAAGGAAGGAATGTAGTGGGAGTGGCCCAACAAATAATCAATCAAGATAATTAACCAAATTGCCAATATATACAATCTTATCGATGGGTCCCATGACTAAATGTGATGAGCTCATATATTGCTCCCACTTGGTAGCATCAACACCTTGTGGATTCCCCGTTTATGTTGTCGAGAATGGCAATTACGCCAATCACAAAGGCCTGGTCATAGCCCGGCTGCACCACCACATGGTAGAAGTCCCTGCCGGCCATCATCCCCTTCACGCCAATCTAGTCCACGCGTGAGCAAATTAGAGCACACAGTTTGTAAATGAAATGAAATGACCATGGCGCTCGAACTGAACTTTACCTGTGCTACGACGTGGCCTCCGCGGCTTTTGACAGCGCAAGCCCTGTGGGCGAAGGATCCCGTGACCTCGTAGTCCCAGTGCCGCTTCCTCCCCTTGGGTTCGACGGTGACCCGGACGTCGCCCGCCGCGCAGCTGAGCACCGGCTTCGGGTCCTGCAAGCTGAACACCGGCTTGCTGGGTTCGCCGTAGTCCATGAGATACCCTTTCCACCGGTTGTGAACGCTCAGCGCTTGGACGACTCCTCCCTGTGACATGACATCGGCCAAATCGGTTGAAACATGCAGGTGCATGGACTAGCTGGAGCCCGACCTAGGAACTCGGTCCGGTAGCTCACCTTCTTGTGGATGAAGAGGATGGCGGTGCCGTCGCCGTCCCTGACGACGAGCTGCCCGCTGGCGCCCATGATGCCGCAGCCGTCCACGCTGAAGACGGCCCTCTGCTCGCGGTCGGTGACGACGAAGCCGCCTCCGGTGACGGCCGGGGGACGGCGGCGGACCAGGAGCACGGCCTGCAGGGAGCTGCAGAAGATCTTGCTGACAACCGGGGTGAGAAGCGTGTGCGCACCCATGATCGAAGGATAGATGGCCTGCCTGCGCACGTGTTGAAGAAGTCGTGGCAATGCATCAAGGAGGGAATAAATAGAGCGATTTGAGTGTGGAAGTGTCCCATGACTCCTCATGTCGCGTCTGTCTAGTGTCTACCCACCTGCCTAATCCACCGGCGCTGTACTATACTGTGCGTGATTAACGCGGACCACGCGATTCGACCAAGGTAGCGGCCGAAGCAATGCGTGACAAAGCTTAGCTAGCTACTCCCTCCGTCCCATAATATAAGACCGTTTTATCAAAAACGGTCTTATATTATGGGACGGAGGGAGTAAAACGGTCTTATATTAGACGGAGGGAGTAGTATATATACGCAGGACCACAGGAGAATAGGGCCGGAGATGGATTGATCGCCGGAAGAATCTTTGAATTCCATTGCTTGCGGCCAGCAAACTGGAGCTTTGTGTTTATGCCTTTGCCTTTTTGAGGTGTTTACGTCCAGCTAAACGTAAGGATTATGCCTAACTGCAGGCCTAATCATGCGCCCTCGGGCCGGCCGAAATGTTATGAATTCCCGTATACGGCAACGATTACCGTCTCATGCATGATAGGCCCGTGGGTTTCTTTTCATAGAACATGATTTGCAAAAGCCAGAAACATGAAGTTTATATTATGTTTATTCGAACAGTTGTCGGGATTGAAGATAAATTTTAACAAAAACGAATTGTTCTGCTTCGGGAGAGCCAAAGACGAGCAAGATGCTTATAAACAACTGATCGGACGTGAATTGGGTAATCTACCCTTTAGTTATGGCGACTGCTATGCGCCCTCGCGCCGGCCGAAATTTTCGGCCGGTCAGCGCCCTAGCGTACGATACAGGCACATGTAACGTTAGATTAAAGAAGAAAATAAAGAAAAAAAACCTTGCCCACGTACATCTTCATGACCTCTCACCGCCTCCTGCTAGTAGCTCGCTGGAGCCGCTCGTCGGTGCGCTCGCCGAAGCCGCTCCTCATCGGCGCACTCGCCGGCGCCCTCGCTGGAGCCGCTCGTCGGCGCACTCGTTGATTGCAAATCTTGCTCGTCTTCCCTGGTAGCAAATTTCGCTATCGGTCGTAGGAAACAAAGACAATGATTGCAGCAAAAAAAAAACGTTGTCATCGTCACCGCCGGTTGTAGCTCGTCATTGAAGGTCGCAGCATATTGCGTCTAAATGAATGGATGTAGCAAAAATTGTTGCCGGACATAGCAAAAATCTACTATAGTTGCAGCAGAAAAGTCATCGCCGCCGTCGCGGGTCGCAGCTCAGTCGTGAACGTATGTAGCAAAAAATTAAAACGGTTGTAGCAAAAAGCGACATCGGTTGTAACAAAAATGCAACGCCGATTGTGCATTGCAGCAAAACATGACGCCGGTTGCAGCAGTATACGATACCATTTGTAGCAAATTCCAACACTGCTTGAAGCATGTAGCAAAAACTGCAGTGGTAAATATGGATCATAAAGACTACATGGGAAAGAAGATAAAACAGGATGGCTGAGAAGAAAAGATGATGGTGATGGGTCCAAAGGCACGTGGTGGGCAAGGAGGAAAAAACTACGTGAAATCTGAACTGAGAGTCGTGTGTGCCGCTGAATCCCTGCGCCATCGAGTGGCGCGCGTGCGGCCGGCCGAAACATTGGCCCGCACACCGTTGTTAAACGTTTCCCTTAAGTTATTTGGGTATACCCATTCACCATCGCAAGCTCACTAATAAGGAGTGAAAATGTACTAAGGATCGATTTGAAAAAAAACTAAGCTGCTGGAAGGGCAATCTTTTGTCATATGGAGGAAGGCTGATACTAGTAAACTCAGTGCTAACGAGTATGCCGATGTTCCTCCTATCCTTCTTCGAGATACCTGTAGGGGTACGAAAAAGATTGGATTTTTATCGATCACGGCTTTTCTGACAGAGTGACGAGATCAAGAGGAAGTACATGTGTCGGTGTCGAAACCGGCGGATCTCGGGTAGGGGGTCCCGAACTATGAATCTAGGATCGATGGTAAGAGGGGACGAAGGAGACGGTGTTTACCCAGGTTCGGGCCCTCGTGAGGAGGTAAAACCCTACGTCCTGCTTGATTGTATTGCTGAGTATGAAGGTTACAGAGTAGATCTACCCCGAGATCAAACGAGCTAAACCCTAATGATCTTACTTGTCCCTCTACGAACTAAGCTCCCTGGCTTATATAGACAACAGGGGTCCCTAGGGTTACAAATGGCCGGTTTCCATCCGGGTATAGATACGCCCATTCTTACTTGGAGGACACACCAAGTCTTCGGAACCTTCCCCCCTAAGCATGGGGTCATCCTGTAGTCCGGCCTTCCCGAAAATGTCCCAAGGCGGCCCACCGGGCTGGTCCACATAAGATAAGCCAACAGCCCGAGGACCCCTTAATCCCGGACTCCCTCAGTAGCCCCCGAACTAGCCTCCAACGCCGGTCGTGAGGACATCCAGCAGCTCCGCACATCCAGAGTGTTCGGCTTGCGAGGCGAGTTCCTTTCGTCCATGCTTCGGCCGTCCTTAGCTCGGCCGCCGATGACACCCTGTATTCCGAACATACCCTGCTTAACCTTGAAGGTCAAACGCCCGAGTGTGAATAGTACCCTTCCTGACAACTTTTCTGACGAAAGGCTTAGACGGGTCGTGGCCACTTAACCAATTACAAAAACTCGATTTTGCGGTTCGAGGCCGCCTTTTTATTGGCACGTTCGATCGACATGAAGATCGTGCTCCATTTTTTACGGGATATGATCAATGATTTGGGCTATCCCATGCGCGCATAACGGGGCGGTCGCTTCGGGAACTAGCGCAGCTCACGGCTCAGTAAGGGGACGCTTGGTGTTACGGCCTTCCATAAAAGGGAGATAAACATCTTCACAACCCTTCCACGCTCCCCAGATTCGCTTTCTCAAACCTTCCTCGCTCTGAGCACGCAAATCTAGTCTTTCTCCAGCCCTTCCGCCAACACCCATCTTTCTTCCCCGAGCATGGCCATGGCTGGTTCAGGCTCGCAAGGCAAGTGGGAGGCGTCGTGTGTCACCGAGGACGACATCCAGGAACTGAAGCGAGCCGGCTACCTCTCGGTCGACGTTGCCCACCGCGCCCCCGAAGAGGGCCAAGTAATCCCTACGCCACGGCCCGGAGAGCGGGTGGTGTTCATTCCCCATTTCATCCGGGGATTGAGCTTCCCGCTGCACCCCTTTGTAAGGGGCCTGATGTTCTTCTACGGGTTGGACTTCCACGACCTTCCCCCAAAATCCATCATGCACATATCGGCCTTCATCATCGTCTGCGAGGCCTTTCTGCGGGTCCAGCCACACTTCGGCTTATGGCTGAAGGTCTTCAACATCAAGCCGAAGACTGTAAGCAGCCAACACGCGGACTGTGGGGAAGCGGTGATCAGCAAGCTCCCTCGGGTCTAGTGGCCGGAGGGCACCTTCATCAACACCATCAAGACCTAGCAAAAGGAATGGTTCTATATTACCGAACCACGTGCCGCAGATTGGGCGGCCCCTCCCAAATTCAGATCTGGTCCTCCCGTGAGGTTGACCTCGTGGATCAAGAAAGGGCTAGACTGGGGGTCGGCCATTGAGGTAAAGGCATTGCAGGAACGCATCGAAAAGATGCTGGAAGCAAACATTGGCCTGACCAACGTGGTCCAGGTCATGCTTCGTCGCCGCCTCCTCCCCTGCCAGCTTCGGGTCACATCGATGTGGGCCTACAAGTCCGACGATCCTCCCACAGTGCGCAAGCTCTACCGCACAATGACGTGGCTTGAGACTGCGTCGGTATTTTCCCAAAGAGGAAGGGATGATGCAGCACAGCGACGGTAACTATTTCCCTCAGTTATGAAACCAAGGTATCGAACCAGTAGGAGGATCACCACCACTAATAAGAAGCACCTGCACACAAATAACATATACTTGCAACCCGACTCGAAAGAGAGGTTGTCAATCTCTCTACGGTAAAAAGATAGATTAGGATATGATAGATTGGAGAGATAGATCTCTCAATAACACAAAATAAAAAGGGTAAATAAAAAGTGCAGCAATATATTTTTGGGTTTTTTGGTATAATAGATATGAAAACAAAGAGGCAAAAAGATAGATCGGAAAGCAATATGTTGGAAAAGTAGACCCGGGGGCCGTAGGTTTCACTAGTGGCTTCTCTCATGAGTATAGCACACAGTGGGTGAACAAATTACTGTTGGGCAATTGATAGAAGATCAAATAATCATGACGATATCCAAGGCGATGATCATTATATAGGCATCACGTCCAAGATAAGTAGACCGACTCCTGCCCATCTACCACTATTACTCCACACATCGACCGCTATCCAGCATGCATCTAGTGTATTAAGTTCATGGAAAAACGGAGTAATGCAATAAGAACGATGACATGATGTAGACAAGATCTATTCATGTAGGAATAGACCCCATCTTGTCATCCTTAATGGCAACGATACATGCGTGGCTTGCTGCCCCTTCTGTCACTGGGAAAGGACACCGCAAGAACGAACCCATCACAAAGCACCTCTTCCCATGGCAAGAAAAATCGATCTAGTCGGCCTAACTAAACCAAAGATTCGAAGAAGAAATACGAGGCTATAAGTAATCATGCATATAAGAGATCAAAGAAGACTCAAATAATATTCATGGATAGAAACTGATCATGAACTCAAAATTCATCGGATCCCAACAAACACACCGCAAAAGTTTACATCAAATAGATCTCCAAGAGACCATTGTATTGAGAATCAAAAGAGAGAGAGAGAGGAAGCCCATCTAGCTACTGCCTACGTACCCGTAGGTCTATGGTGGACTACTCACGCATCATCGGAGAGGCACCTATGAAGCAGATGAACCCCTCTATGATGGTGTTAGATTGGATCTCGAGGCTCTGGAACTTGCAGCGGATGGATGTGTTTTTCGTCGACTACCCTAGGGTTTTCTGAATATTTGGGTATTTATAGGCATCAGAGGTGGTGGAGGGGGGCCCCGTGGAGGGCACAACCCATCAGGGCGCGCCGGGGGGGGGGGGCCTGTCGCGCCCTGGTGGGTTGTGCTCTCCACAGCCCACCTTTCTGGCACTTCTTTGGCCCACTGGGTGTCTTCTGGTCCAGAAAAAATCTCCAAAAAGTTTTGTCGCGATTGGACTCCGTTTGGTACTGATATTCAGCGATGTAAAAAAAACAAGCAAAACAGCAACTGGCACTTTGGCACTATGTCAATAGGTTAGTCCCAGAAAATGATATAAAGTTGCTATAAAGTGATTGTAAAACATCCAAGAATGATAATATAACATCATGGAACAAGCAAAAATTATAGATACGTTGGAGACGTATCAGCATCTCCAATCTTAATTCCTACTCGTCCTCGAGTAGGTAAATGATAAAAACAGAACTTTTGATGTGGAATGATGCCTAACATGTTCCTCTCATATTCCTTTCTTTGTAGCATGGACATTTGGACTTTTAGATGATTCAAAGCAATAGTCTAGTTTTAACATAATGACTTCAATACTCAAGCATGCCAACAAGCAACCATGTCTTTCAAAATATCTACACTAAAGAAAGTTATCCCTAGCCCATCATGCTCAATCATTGATCCATTCATGAAACACACTCAAATATTAGCTATGCCCAATGCTCAAGTACGATCATAGTGCCCCCTAGTTGGTGCTTTATAAGAGAAGATGGAGACTCAAAGATAAAATGAAATTTGCATAAAGTAAATAGATAGGCCCTTTGTGGAGGGAAGTAGGGATTTGTAGAGCTGCCAGAGCTCAAAGTTTAAATTGAGAGAGAAAAATATTTTGAGTGGCATGCCTTTCCTATCAACGAATACGACAAAGTAGTTCACAATACTTTCCATGCTAGATATATCATAGGCGGTTCCCAAACAGAAAATAAAGTTTATTCCTTTTTCCACCATTCTTTCACATTCCATGGCTGGTCGTATCCACGGTTGCCTTCCATACCAACACTTTCCAAGGAATTTATTATTTGACAACATAAAGTAATTTTTTTTTTCATTTCGGGAATGGGCATCCCTATTACCGCCGCACTCTCGTGCAATGACAAGTGAGTAAACACTCATCTTGAGAATAACACATCTAGCATGGAAAAATATTGGACACTCCTCACCGTTTCATGAGCGGTACGAGCACACAAAAGAGAAGTTTATTTTGAAAATTAGAGATGGCACACACAAATTTTCTTGGAACGGCATGGAAATACCGCATATAGGTAGGTATGGTGGACTCATAAGGCAAAACTTGGTTTAAGGATTTTGGATGCACAAGTAGTATTTCTACTTAGTACAAATGGAGGCTAGCAAATAGATTGAGAAGCAACCAAACCAAGAAACGAAAATTCACATAAGCGAGCATTGAGCATAACTAACACCGAATAATGCATCATAAGTAGGATGTAATTTCATTGCATAACTATTGACTTTCGTACTTGCATAGGGAATCACAAACCTTAACACCAATATTCCTACTAAAGCGCTACTCACTAACATGACTCACATATTACTATCATCATGTTTCAAAACTATTACAAGGAATCAAGTTTAATTTGTCCAATGATCTTCTTGAATTTTTTTATTATATCCTCCTTGGATATCTATCACTTTGGGACTAGTTTCATATATTGACATTGCTTTTGACAAGCTCAAACAAATTTAAGTGAAGCACATGAGCATATGTAAGGGCATTCTCTTGCCTTAGTGTTTTGGTGATGATGACAACTCACTATGATTCTAACCGGGTGTCAAGTTATTCAGGTACTTCATGTGAGACACAAGACGGTTAGATATTCCCTCCAAACGGAAAAGATCGAAGACGGTTTTCTCTACGTGTTTATTCTCTTTGGTCGTAGGGATCCCATACTATTAAGAGGGAATTCACATTGGAAAGTCTTGGGTGAATCAGTTCTTTCACACATCCGTCTTCACCCAACTCTCTCCTCCGCATCATAGAGAGAGAGGCCCCTCTTTCCTTAGTTGCTTGCCAGGTACACCGATGTCCCGACCTAATGCACTGCTCGCTCTAAGCTTCCGGTTTGACCACCACTCCAAGGGTGATACCCTGGAGGTGCTGCCACTGAGTTGTCCCCAGTGGTTGTACCGCCAAATGCTGGGTGACCCAGGGTGGCAGCTCTGGGCAGTTAAACCGGCCCAGCACCGGGCTACAACCGGACTTGGTTCTGTTTAGCTCCGGTTGTTGGGCGGACCTGGAACGGTTGTACCGCTATATTCATATAGCCCGGTACAACCAGGGTCCCGAGCCGTTGTACCGCTTAGGACTTTGCCTGGTCTAGGGGTCTGGCCAGGGTGCTGCTTCCGGGCCACCTCTCTGTTGTGGTCCGGTGGTAGGGCGGTGGTTGGCCGATTGTACCGGTCTTACTGGTTATACCGGTTGTACCGCCCGCCGCTCCGGTTGTACCGCTCCGTGCAATTCTGGCAGTAACAGTTGGAAAAGGGGGGGCCTATATAAGGAGGTGCTTCTTCCACCTCTCCCTTATCTCTTACCTCTCTCTCTCCACCATTGATGCCCCTTGAGCTTTCTTGCCCGATCTCTCTCTCTAGCCACCCAAACTTGTTGTCTTGCTAGGGATTGAAGGAGGAGATCTAGATCTACACTTACACCAAAGGAAAATTGATTCCCCCATACTTTCTTGTGTGGATTTTGTTACTCTTGGGTGTTTGAGCACCCTAGACGGAAGAGGTCACCCCAAAGCCATATCCCATTGTGGTGAAGCTTCGTGGTTTCGTTGGGAGCCTCCAACTAAGTTGTGGAGAGAGCCCCAACCTTGTTTGTAAAGGTCTGGTTGCCGCCTTCAAGGGCACCACTAGTGGAATCACGGCATCTCGCATTGTGTGAAGGCGTGAGGAGAATACGGTGGCCCTAGTGGCTTCTTGGGGAGCATTGTGCCTCCACACCGCTCCAACGGAGACGTACTTCCCCCTACCGGGAAGGAACTTCGGTAACACATCCTCGTCTCCATTGGTTCCACTTGTGGTTACTCCTTACCCTTACTTGGTGCAAGCTATTTGTATTGTTTCTCTTCTTGCTTGTATGGTTATTGTTGTTAGCATCATATAGGTTGCTTACCTAGTTGCATATCTAGCCAACCTATTTGTTGCTAAGCCTAACTTGTTAAAGAAAAGTTAAAAAGTGGTAGTTGCCTATTCACCCCCCCCCTCCTCTAGTCAACCATATCGATCCTTTCAATTGGTATCAGAGCTACATCTCTTTATTAAGGGTTTCACCACCCGAAGAGTATGGTTAACGACGGGGACTGGCCGGTTGAACTCCACGAGGCAATGGGTGTGAACACGGTCTCTCGTGAGGATTTAAATGAGGCCATGTCCTAGCTTAAATCCTCCATGATGACCGAGGTCAAATCCATGTTTAAAGAATTCCTTGATACTCTTAAACTTTCCACCGATGCGGTGCAAGTGGTTAATCCCACTAAATCGACATTGGATGTCAACTCCGGTAAGGAGGGGGCTAGTGCTGATAAGGACACTCGTTCTCAAGAAATTAATGGGTCGGGGACCTTTGCCTCAGTTCCCCCTCCCTTGGTCTATGGAGGACCGGTGCACCCACCTCATATAGTTAATCTTGGTCCTCCTCCTAAACTTGTTAAGAATGATTTTGCTAATTGGGTTTTTTGTATCAAGTCTCATTTGGATCACAGCTCAATTCAACTCATGAGAGTCATTGAAGAAGGATATTATCCTCGTGATCCACGCAACCTCACTCCAAGAGAAGAGGCTGACAAACAGCTAAATCCCTCCGCCTTGTTCATACTCCAAGCTGCAGTTCCTACCGAAGACCTACCTCACCTGCGACCCTTCACTGTTGCCAAAGTGTGTTGGGAACACATTGTCTCTATGTACAAGGGCAGCTCAAGCATTCAACGGTCGAACTATGAGGTCGTGCTTGATCAGTCAGATGAGTTTGTAATGATAGAAGATGAGGAACCGCGTGAGCTCTATAGGAGGGTAACTACTCTTGTCGTTGCCCTCCGAGATCACGGCAGCAAGGATGTGGATGACACCTGGATCAAGCGTAAGTTTCTGAAGGCCATCATGCCCTTCAACAAGGCCATGTCTGCCATCATCCGCCAAAGACCAGACTTTCACAGCTTGTCCTCTAGCTATGTGTTGGATGAATTTATTGCAATGAACATCTTGAACACGACCACAGATAATGCTCTTGCTCGTGTGCAACGGTCAAAGAAATCATCTCCCAACCTTGCTTTGAAGGCCAAGGTCAGTCAAGAGGAAGAAGAAGAAGAAGAAGAAGAAGAAGAAGAGGGTTGCCCCGAGGACACCAAATATGCTTACCATGAGCATATGGCTCTAGCGTCTAGGCAATTCTGGGGCAATAAGAGAAACGCAAGGCCAAATTTCTCCAAGAACAACTCAAGCGGGTCAAAGGGCAAGCAACGTGTGAGAACCTGCTACAACTGTGGTAATGTGAGTCACTTCGTGGTGGATTGTCCTTATGAGAAGAGGGAAGACAATGGTGGCAAGCTCATCCGCAAAGATAAGACCAAGTCTTTTCCCAACAAGTCCAACTTCACCAAGAAGGCTCCTCACAAAGTGTTGGTGGCTCAAGAAGAGTATGCCTCCGATGATGATGTGGATGACGAAGAGACAAGTGGTGAAGGAATGGCCATGGCATCTGTGGCTATTGCATCGATTACCCCAACAAAGGTGTCACTCTTCGACGCTCCCAACGAGAACCACATTGCTAGGTGTCTCATGGCCAAAGGTATCACCAAGGTAACCTCCAACGCCAAAACCTCAAACATTAAGACTGCTATTTCTTCCACTCTGTCTTTGTTAAATTGTGTGGATGAAAATGAGGAGGCGAAAGAGGGCGAGAATGAGTTTGACAAGTTCCTGTGCAAACTCAAGGGAGAATCCAAGAAGCACTTCGTTGCTCTCTTGGAACAACTTGGTGAGGCCAATGACACGATTGAGTCTCAAGAAGAATATCTTGAGGAGATGAGAGGGCATAGTCATGATTATGCCGACGAGATAGCAGATCTTTCTATTGCTCTAGAGGAAGAGTGAGGTCTTCATTTGACTCTTAAGGAGTCAAAAAATGACGACCTTGCTAAATTACGTAAAGTTTATGATCATGCTATCGTTCTTAACCGTGTTCTTAAATCTGAAAAGGTTGCACTTGGGGTTGACCATGCTCGACTCAAGGATGAGTTTGTCGCACTTGACAATGCTCACAAGGCATTGAAGAGCGTTCATGCTTCACTTAAAGAGTCGCATGATCAACTCCAAGTAAAACTCACTAAGGAAATTGCCACGTGTCCTCCTTTTGTTTTAATTGATAATGCATCTGCTACTAACCCGTGTTGTGAGCATGCACATCTTGTGGAGGAAAATGCTAAGCTGAAAGAGCAACTTGAGAAAGGCCTTGTGACATGTATCCAAGGTGAGAAGAATCTCAATGACCTTTTGAGCAATCAAAAGGAAGTGGTTGCAAAGGAAGGAGTTGGGTTTGCACCCAAGTCCAAAAAGAAGAAGAAGATGAAGACCACGCAGGTTCCTCCGCTCAAGGAAACATTTGTCAAAGCGGGGAACATTACTCATGAGAAGAAAAAGGACAAGGTTGTGAGTGATAGTGCCAAGAGGGGCAAGATCACTCCCTCCAACAGGGCCGGCGATTTTAACCCCTCCTATGTTTTGTGTCGTGCTAGTGATGGGCATGTTTATGCCAAATATGTTGGTTCTCCTTATGAGTATATTGAGTGGTATATTTGGGTTCCTAAGACCCTTGTCACTAACATGAAAGGACCCAGTCAAGAATGGGTACCTAAATCCAAGCATTGATCTATTGTAGGACTTTGCTTCCGGGGGAGTCTCATGGTTGCTCGATAGCGGAGCAACAAATCATATGACCGGAAGCAAGGACTTGGTGGTGGATGTTCGACCCGATGCATCCGTGGTCACCCAAGTCTCATTTGGCGATGAAGCAATCTCAAAGGTATCGGGTCTTGGCAAGGTGGTTATCTCACCGACCTTAACCATTGAGAGAGTCATGCTTGTTGAGACCCTTGCATACAATTTACTTTCCGTTCGTCAACTTGCACTCATGGGTTTTAGTACCTTCTTTGGCATTGATACCGTGACCCTTTTGTGGAGTAAGACTCTTAAAGTAGCCTTTGTTGGGCACGTCGAAAACGGTCTCTATGTGATTAACTTCTCGGAGCGACCCACTAAGACCGCGACATGTCTAATGGCTAAAGTTGATGTTGGATGGCTTTGGCATCGCCGACTAGCCCATGTCAATATGAGATCTTTGCAAAGTCTCCTCAAAGGGGATCACATTCTTGGACTAACAAATGTGAGTTTTGCCAAAGATCGTGCTTGCAGTGCTTGTATCGAAGGAAAGCTACATGAAAAAGCTCATCGTCCAACTACTACAATCTACTCAAAGAGGACCTTGGAGCTCCTTCACATGGATCTCTTCGGGCCTCCATCTTTTGACAGCCTTGGAGGAAGAAGGTATTGCTTGGTGATTGTGGATGATTACTCGAGATACACATAGGTATATTTCTTCAAGAGGAAGAGTGAGACCCAACAGACCGTCATCAACTTTGCAAATGAAGTCCAACGTCAACATGAAGCAAAGATTTTGATGACTAGAAGCGACAACGGCACTGAGTTCAAGAACTACACCCTAGATGAGTTTCTCAGTGATGAGGGGATAAAACACCAATATTCCACACCTTACACCCCTCAACAAAACGGTGTTGCGGAGAGGAAGAACCGGACGTTGATGGATGCGGTAAGAACCATGATGGCAGAGTTTAAATCTCCGTACAACTTTTGGGCCGAAGCCATCAATACCGCGTGTCATGCATCAAATCGGCTCTATCTCCGCAAAGGCTTGAACAAGACTCCTTATGAGATTCTTACCGGGAACAACCCCAACCTCAAATACTTCCGGGTGTTCGGTTGTAAGTGTTTCATTCTCAAGAAAGGTGTTCGTTTGTCTAAATTTGAATCTAGAGCCCATGAGGGCATATTTGTTGGTTATGCTGCAAACTCTCATGCTTACCGTGTCCTCAACAAGTCCACCAGACTCATTGAGGAGACGAGTAACGTAGAGTTTGATGAAAATAATGGCTCCCAAGTGGAGCAAAGTGGTCTTTATGATGTAGGTGATGAAATTCCTCCCCAAACCATAAGAAAAATGGGCGTGGGATACTTCCTACCCGTTGAGGAACCCCTTGTGGCTGAAGGAGAAGGACAATGTTCCACTCAAGTGGAACCATCACTGACGCACGACCCACACACTTCCGAAGAACAAAGTGAAGGCCCTCAACCCCGTGATCAAGATCAAGGGCAAGATCAACTTGCTAGTGATGTTTCTATGCTCAAGATCTTGTTCACACCCCCGTGCAAGCTCAAGATCAAGATGAAGCTCATGACCATGATCAACTTCAAGATCAAGGTCAAGCTAAAGATCAAGTTCATGCTCAAGATCATGAGCAAGCCGGTTCTAGTACCGAAGCTCGTCAAGTTACCAAGCCTCAACTTTCCATGGAGGAAATTCTTGAAAGACGAGCTGCCAAGATTGCTTCCAAGCTTAAGACCAAGCAACACCTCCTAGAGAATGTTTACGAAAGCTTGAAAAGAGGGGTAACTACTCGTCGTCAATTAACAAACTTTTGTGCACATCATGCGTTTGTTTCTTGCTTTGAACCCCTCAAGGTACAAGATATGCTCGAAGACGAGGATTGGCTTGAAGCCATGCATGATGAAATCAAAAACTTCGAGCGCAACAAAGTGTGGCGATTGGTGCCAAGACCAAAAGAGAATCACAATGTCATTGGAACCAAATGGATCTTTAAGAACAAGCAAGATGCACATGGCATTATTATTCGCAACAAGGCAAGACTAGTGGCTCAAGGCTACTCCCAAGTCGAGGGTATCGACTACGGTGAAACCTTTGCCCCTGTTGCTCGCCTTGAATCTATTCGCATGCTGCTTGCTTATGCCTCTCATCATGACATCATATTATATCAAATGGATGTAAAGAGTGCTTTTCTTAATGGTCCTCTTAAGGAGTTGGTGTATGTCAAGCAACCCCCGGGGTTTGAGGATCCCAAGTTCCCCAATCATGTGTACGTTCTCGATAAGGCACTCTATGGCCTTAAACAAGCCCCACGTGCGTGGTATGAGCACCTTACCGAGATGTTGCAAGATCGTGGGTTTGAAATTAGGAAAATCGACCCCACTCTTTTTACTAAGAGGGTTAACGGGAACTTGTTTGTATGCCAACTATATGTAGATGATATTATCTTTGGTTCATCTAACAAAGCTTTTAATGATGAGTTCGCCGCAGTAATGACCAAAGAGTTTGAGATGTCTATGATGGGAGAGTTGAAGTTCTTCCTTGGATTCGAAGTCAAGCAACGAAGCCAAGGAACCTTCATCAACCAAGCCAAATACACTCAAGACATGCTCAAGAGGTTCAAGATGGATGAGCTCAATCCTCCCAGGGCCAACACTCCAATGCCACTCAAATGCCAACTTGACAGTGATCCCAATGGTAAAGCTGTGGATCAGAACGTATATCGCTCCATGATTGGATCTCTGCTTTACCTTTGTGCATCTAGGCCGGATATCATGTTGAGTGTGGGAATTTGTGCACGATTTCAATCTGCGCCTAAGGAGAGTCACTATGTGGCTGTCAAGCGAATCTTTCGATATTTGGCTCATACCCCAAACTTTGGCTTATGGTACCCCAAAGGTGCTTCATTTGATCTCATTGGATATACTGACTCGGATTGGGCGGGAGACCGTGTGGAAAGGAAGTCCACTTCCGGAGGTTGCCAATTTCTTGGCCGCTCTCTGGTAAGTTGGTCTTCCAAGAAACAAAACTGTGTTTCTCTCTCGTCCACCGAGGCCGAGTATGTAGCCGCCGCAAGCTGTTGTGCTCAGATTCTTTGGATGAGGCAAACCTTAAAGGATTATGGGGTCAACTGTGACAAAGTGCCTCTTTACCACGACAATGAAAGCACGATCAAGATCTCCAACAACCCGGTTCAACACTGCAAGACAAAGCATATTGAGATTCGTCATCATTTCATCCGGGATCACATCAAGCGTGGAGACATTGATCTTATTCATCTCTATACTAAGGAACAGCTTGCAGATATATTCACGAAGCCATTGGATGAAGCAAGATTTCGCGAGTTAAGGCATGAGCTAAATATCATTGATTCGAGCAACATGGCTTGACTTAGTGCACACCCCACCACACTCATCATCATGTCTTGTTTACGTGTGGGCATAGACATAGGGGGAGTCTAGTTCTCTCAATGAACTATCCCTCCTCCTATTATGCATAAATCGATCAAGTCTTTCACATTAGTCATTTTTGATGACACTTGTGCTTCAAAGACGAGTTTTGGTCATGGGCCCAAGGTTCAAATCTTCGCGGTGCCATACCAATTGACTCAAACATAGGTGGCCTCGGCCACCGCCCCCTTTTGCTCTTCTTTGTGTCTTAAGTTTGGGTTTTTGATGTTTTTGAGTCCTAGGTGTGGGCATTCTTCATGGTATTCTATTTGCGTTTTGTCTTTCTTCCAACCATGGAGTTTTTCCCCACCATACTCCCTTGCTTTTGTTTTCTATCCCTAGCTTTTCTCATCCCGGAACCCTTCTTTTCCAATTGTACGCTTTGGTATCCTGGTGGTGGTGTCTGTGGCCAGGCGGTACAACCGGTGTGAAAAGTGGTTCAACCGCTAATCCACCCGTTGTCCCGTCCCAGCGGTACAACCGGGGGTGCCTGCGGTTCTACCGCTAATCCCCAAGTCCTGTACCTGGACCGGTACAACCGCTCCTCAGAGCGGTACAACCGGTCGCGCAACCGGTACTTAGTTCGGGAGGGCCGGGCCGAAGGGGTATTCAGTTTTCCCCTTCATGCCCGACTCCTCCCTGGTGCCCTAGTCGCCGGCCGCCGCCACCACCGCCCCGGAGTGCCTCCGGTGCCCCGGATCCATGGCCTCCTCCCGGATCTGCTCCATGGAGGCCCTTCCTTTCCCCGATCTTCTCCCATGGATGCCGGTAATGCCTAGTTCCTCCCCGTTCTTGGATTTCCTTTGAATCCACCATTGTCAGGGCATTGCTCGGTTCCCGCATTTTCTAGTCAAAACTATTGACGGGATAAGATCGTATATTATACTTTCAATTAGCTGTGATGCTTAGAGATCTCAAAGAGGGGTGCATTTCTCAGATCCGGATCCACCGGTTTCCCAGCAGCGGTACAACCGCTCTAATTAGCGGTACAACCGCTAGGGCTACCGGTTCAATCGGACTCCCTGATTCCTGCCCCCCTTTTTCTTGTTTCTTATCTTCGCACCTAATTTATTCTTACTTTTGCGTACAATCCTCTCATCTTTTCTGGGCTTCTCTTCTGTGTTTCTCGTGTGCGTGTCTGCAGGTGGTTCCAGCTCTCGTTCTGCTCCTCGGAAGAAGACCAAGAAATGTGCACGCAGGTGCAGGATCGTCGAAGATTCTGATAATGAGGAAGTTGTGATCCCCACCAATCCCACTCGCCGTGAGAAGTCCTTGGCTGCCAAGCAGAAAACTGCCAAGCCCGTGCATTCCTAGAAGCAAGTTGATTGGGAGCGAGTTCGTCTTCAAAATCCGTATGAGGTTCCCGTTGCTCCCAGGTGGACCACCCCTCAGTTCAGGAATGAGTTGCAATTGCGGATCGTGCATGAGCTATGTGACCATCACAAGAACAAGTTTGCCAAGCAATGGACAATTGACATTGAGCACTGGAGGAACAACATGGATTACTTTGGAGAGGCTTTGGCATTGTGCGAAGAATTTGACCTGATCAAGCTCATGACTTTCAACTGTGCCTTTGATGTGCAGCTCATTCACCAGTTCTATGCCACGGTCCACTTTGGCACTGATGCAGATCGTCATCTTTCCTTCATGTGTCGTGATGAATTCTTCCATGTTCCGTGGCGCGCTTTCTGCAATAACCTTGGCTATGATGATACTGGGCTCACTGGGAATGGTGGCATTCGTCCTCATAACCGGGCTACATCTATGGATAAGAACAGGTTAGCCCCCTTGTGCATTCCCGGGCGGGGGATTGTGGGAGCCTCTAAGAACCTGTAGCAGGTCTATGATATTATTCACCGTGTGTTCCGGAATGTTCTTCTGCCCAAGGTTGGTAATCAAGATGAGATACATGGGTACTTTGTTGATCTGCTCGTTGCCATGAAGACTAAAGCTGGCTCTCGGGCTACGTTTGATGTTTCCAAATGGATGTGGGAGGAGATGTACTCCACGGTCGTTTACCGGAAGGTTCCCACCTATGCTCCTTATATTATGAGCTTCCTCAACTCTGTGTGGGCAGTTCGTCGGCCTGGCGAGCCTCACACTTCTCCAGACAACCTCATTGTGCATGAGGTCAAGCAACTCCGGAAGAAGAAACATCTTGCACCTCGCTTCCCTGATGTCAACCCTGAGGATGTCTTTGCTACTTCCAGTGATAGTGATTTTGAGCTTCTTGTAGGCGCCAAGCCGTCTTGGGTCTCCAAGCTCTCCAACAAATTAAAGAAGACCTTCTGCCTCCAGACTCATGTTCAGAAGAAGCTTTATCAAGCCCATGTCAACGAGAAGCTTGCCAGACGCAGACAGATTCAGATTATGAAGGCTCTCCATCTTGAGGCCGCCAGTGGTTCTGAGAAGACCATCACTCCTGAGGAATAGTGGATCTATGCACATAGCACTTGGACTGATGATGAGATCCCGAACCAACCTGCTGCCTCATCCTCTGCTGCTGCTGCTACTGATGCTGCTGATGATGCTAATGATGATGATGATGATGATGATGATGGGGATGGATCTGAAGATGATGATTCCGAGGAGTATGATACCAACGAGGAGATCTACTGAGTTCCGGGGCGTTAGCATCACTCTTTTCCTTTTTGGTGTCTTGATGCCAAAGGGGGAGAAAGTTATATTATGATGGGATTTGCATGGGTGTTGCGTGGTTGTCTGTTGTTTTCTCTGTTGCGTCTTCCAGTTGAACTCTTATTTGCTCTTTGTCGGTTATGGACAACCTATCTTGTGTGGAGACTATTTGCGTTTCAGTAGAGTCTGAGATTAATCATGCCCTTACTATTAAGCTCTACTTATTATATCGTTCATTTGTCCCTTAATGTTTCATTCTATATATTTTCTCACTGGTTGGTCTATAAAATCAAGGGGGAGCTTCAATTCTTGCACAGGTCTCATCTGTTGCACACATTGAGGGGGAGCTCCACTTTGATTTTATAGATCATCAATGCAAATCGTGTTGTTGTCATCATCCACCAAAAAGGGGGGGATTGTAAGGGCATTCTCTTGCCTTAGTGTTTTGGTGATGATGACAACTCACTATGATTCTAACCGGGTGTCAAGTTATTCAGGTACTTCATGTGAGACACAAGACGGTTAGATATTCCCTCCAAACGGAAAAGATCGAAGACGGTGTTCTCTACGTGTTTATTCTCTTTGGTCGTAGGGATCCCGTACTATTAAGAGGGAATCCACATTGGAAAGTCTTGGGTGAATCAGTTCTTTTGCACATCCGTCTTCACCCAACTCTCTCCTCCGCATCATAGAGAGAGAGGCCCCTCTTTCCTTAGTTGCTTGCCAGGTACACCGCTGTCCTGGCCTAATGCACTGCGCGCTCTAAGCTTCCGGTTTGACCACCACTCCAGGGGTGATACCCTGGAAGTGCTGCCACAGAGTTGTCCCCAGCGGTTGTACCGCTGCCCCCGGGCAGTTGTACCGCCAAATGCCGGGTGACCCAGGGTGGCAGCTCTGGGCGGTTAAACCGGCCCAGCACCGGGCTACAACCGGACTTGGTTCTGTTTAGCTCCGGTTGTTGGGCGGACCTGGACCGGTTGTACCGCTATATTCATATAGCCCGGTACAACCGGGGCCCCGAGCGGTTGTACTGCTTAGGACTTTACCTGGTCCAGGGGTCTGGTCGGGGTGCTGCTTCCGGGCCACCTCTCCGGTTGTAGGGCGGTGGTTGGCCGGTTGTACCGCCCGCCGCTCCGGTTGTACCGCTCCGTGCAATTCTGGCAGTAACAGTTGGAAAAGGGGGGGCCTATATAAGGAGGTGCTTCTTCCACCTCTCCCTTATCTCTTACCTCTCTCTCGCCACCATTGATGCCCCTTGAGCTTTCTTGCCCGATCTTTCTCTCTAGCCACCCAAACTTGTTGTCTTGCTAGGGATTGAAGGAGGAGATCTAGATCTACACTTCCTCCAAAGGAAAATTGATTCCCCCATACTTTCTTGTGTGGATTTTGTTACTCTTGGGTGTTTGAGCACCCTAGACGGAAGAGGTCACCCCGAAGCCATATTCCATTGTGGTGAAGCTTCGTGGTTTCGTTGGGAGCCTCCAATTAAGTTGTGGAGAGATCCCCAACCTTGTTTGTAAAGGTCCGGTTGCCGCCTTCAAGGGCACCACTAGTGGAATCACAGCATCTCGCATTGTGTGAGGGCGTGAGGAGAATACGGTGGCCCTAGTGGCTTCTTGGGGAGCATTGTGCCTCCACACCGCTCCAACGGAGACGTACTTCCCCCTACCGGGAAGGAACTTCGGTAACACATCCTCGTCTCCATTGGTTCCACTTGTGGTTACTCCTTACCCTCACTTGGTGCAAGCTATTTGTATTGTTTATCTTCTTGCTTGTATGGTTATTGTTGTTAGCATCATATAGGTTGCTCACCTAGTTGCATATCTATCCAACCTATTTGTTGCTAAGCCTAACTTGTTAAATAAAAGTTAAAAAGTGGTAGTTGCCTATTCACCCCCCCTCTAGTCAACCATATCGATCCTTTCAGCATAGAGTTTTCATCTCTCAAAAAGGTATAAGTGAAGCATGAGAGGATTTCTTCAAAATTTACTAACTCTCAAATTAATCTAAGTGAAGCATGAGAGTATTTCTACAAAAAAATTCAAGCACACCGTGCTCAAAAAGATATAAGTGAAGCACTAGAGCAATTCTATAGCTCAAAAAGTTTAAGTGAAGCATAGAGAGCAATTCTAACAAATCATAACATAATTTTGGCTCTCCCAAATAGGTGTGTCCAGCAAGGATACAAGTGACAAACTAACAAGCAAAGACTCAAATGATACAAGACGCTCCAAGCAAAACTCATGATATGTGACGAATAAAAATATAACTCCAAGTAAAATACCGATGGTCGTTAGAAGAAAGAGGGGATGCCACTCGGGGGCATCCCCAAGCTTAGTTGCTTGTTTCTCTTTGGATATATCTTGAGCGTGCTGTAGCATCCCCAAGCTTAGGCTCTTTTCACTCCTTATTCCTTCGTCCATCGTGATCTCACCCAAAACTTGAAAACTTCAATCACACAAAACTCAACAAAATCTTTGTTAGATCCGTTAGTATAATAAAGCAAATCACTACTTTAGGTGCTGTTGCAAACCCATTCATATTTTATTATTACATTATACCTACTGTATTTTAACTTTACCATGGCTCATACCCTTCAGTATAACCCATAGATTCATCAAAACAAGCGCACAATGCAACGAAAACAGAATCTGTCTTAAACAGAACAGTCTGTAGTAATCTGTACTCTAACCATACTTCTATAACTCTAAAAATTCTGAAAAATTAGGAAAACGTAAATAATTTGTATAGAAACACTGTGTTAAAATTTCATCTCAAGATCACATTCCAGTAAAAAATGAAAATTCGAACACTGGACACAAAGTTTCTGTTTCAGATTCAGCATCGCTTCTACTCATCTTATGAATCATCCTAAAGGCTCTACTTGGCACAAACACTAAATAAACCATAAAAACACAATCATAAAAGATGCATAATTGTTTCAACACTCAAAAACAGAAAGGAAAAATAAAAAATAAATTTATTCATTGGGTTGCCTCCCAACAAGCGCTATCGTTTTACACCCCTAACTAGGCATAATGCATAGATTCAAATATTGTCATCTTTGGTTTTCAACTCCTCAATCACACAACTAGAATTTTTCAAGGATTTGTCATGCATGCTCTCAATGACAACACCTCTAGGAAAAACACCAAAGAATTCATTTTTGTAAATAGGGTCTCTTACTATTTCAACAAAGTCGGGATGAATACTAATCATTTTAGGATCTCCCTTGTGGCCACTAGGTATAGCAACTTTGTTCTTAGTGATTTGCATGGTTTTGCAAATTTTTATGGGAGTTTTTTCAATAGTTTTGACAGAAGAAAAAGCCTAACCCAAGTTACTAAAAATTTCTTCCAACTTATCAATCCGGTAAGGACTCTCTTCTACCCTTTCGTTAACTACGGTTTCTTTTTCCTTTAACAATTTAAAGGCATCTCCCGCCTTAGCCCCAATTTTATTAGCAAGATTATGCATTTTCTTATCCAAATTTTCAAGATGTTCTTTGGTAATCATCTTCTTTTCAATAGCATCTAATCTCTCCATAACATGTTCAAGAGTTAAAGTTGTTTCATTGATCATAAGAGGTGGTGATCCCACTAAACTTCCCATAGCATTAAAAGCATCCAAAGATGGCCACATCAAGAAATTCCCACCGGTAATCGTATCAAGGATGAATCTATACCAAGTGGTGATTCCCACATAAAAACTGCGAAGAAGAACAACAGTAGATTGCTTATGGATAGATCTATTATGAGCATTGTAAATCCTATACCAAGCATCTTTTAGGTTCTCCCCTCCCCTTTGCTTAAAATTAAGAACCTCATTATCGACAGTACACGCAATAAAGGAAGAACTAGCCATAATGACAAGTCAAGAGATCTGACGAGAAAAAGGCAAACAAAAAAGAGGGCGAATAAAACGGCAAATTGGTGAAGTGGGGGGAGGAAAACGAGAGGCAAATGGCAAATAATGTAATTGCAAAGAGATGAGATTTGTGATTAGGAACCTGGTAGATGATGATGGTGTCTCCCCGGCGCCTGAGATTGGCACTTAGAAGAGACCACTTCCTCCCTGGCAACGGTGCCAGAAATTCCTTTGACGTGGCTTGAGACTGCGTCGGTATTTCCCCAAAGAGGAAGGGATGATGCAGCACAGCGATGGTAAGTATTTCCCTCAGTTATGAAACCAAGGTATCGAACCAGTAGGAGGATCACCACCACCTAATAAGCAGCACCTGCACACAAATAACAAATACTTGCAACCCGACGCGAAAGAGAGGTTGTCAATCTCTCTACGGTAAAAAGATAGTTTAGGATATGATAGATTGGAGAGATAGATCTCTCAAGAACACAAAATAAAAAGGCAAATAAAAAGTGCAGCAATATATTTTTGGGTTTTTTGGTATAATAGATCTGAAAACAAAGAGGCAAAAAGATAGATCGGAAAGCAATATGTTGGAAAAGTAGACCCAGGGGTCGTAGGTTTCACTAGTGGCTTCTCTCATGAGTATAGCACACGGTGGGTGAACAAATTACTGTTGGGCAATTGATAGAAGATCAAATAATCATGACGATATCCAAGGCGATGATCATTATATAGGCATCACGTCCAAGATAAGTAGACCGACTCCTGCCTGCATCTACCACTATTACTCCACACATCGACCGCTATCCAGCATGCATCTAGTGTATTAAGTTCATGGAAAAACGGAGTAATGCAATAAGAACAATGACATGATGTAGACAAGATCTATTCATGTAGGAATAGACCCCATCTTGTCATCCTTAATGGCAATGATACATGCGTGCCTTGCTGCCCCTTCTGTCACTGGGAAAGGACACCGCAAGATTGAACCCATCACAAAGCACCTCTTCCCGTGGCAAGAAAAATCGATCTAGTCGGCCTAACTAAAACAAGTATTCAAAGAAGAAATATGAGGCTATAAGTAATCATGCATATAAGAGATCAAAGAAGACCCAAATAATATTCATGGATAGAAACTAATCATGAACTCAAAATTTATCGGATCCCAACAAACACACCGCAAAAGTTTACATCAAATAGATATCCAAGAGACCATTGTATTGAGAATCAAAAGAGAGAGGGGAAGCCATCTAGCTACTGCCTACGGACCCGTAGGTCTATGGTGGACTACTCACACATCATCGGAGAGGCACCTATGAAGAAGATGAACCCCTCCGTGATGGTGTTAGATTGGATCTCGAGGCTCTGGAACTTGCGGCGACTGGATGTGTTTTTCGTCGACTCCCCTAGGGTTTTCTGAATATTTGGGTATTTATAGGCATCAGAGGCGGTGGAAAGGGGCTCCGTGGAGGGCACAACCCATCAGGGCACGCCGGGGACTCCCTGGCGTGCCCTGGTGGGTTGTTCTCTCCACAGCCCACCTTTCTGGCACTTCTTTGGCCCACTGGGTATCTTCTGGTCCAGGCAAAATATCCAAAAAGTTTCGTCGCGATTGGACTCCGTTTGGTACTGATATTCTGTGAAGTAAAAAAAACAAGCAAAAACAGCAACTGGCACTTTGGCACTATGTCAATAGGTTAGTCCCAAAAAATGATATAAAGTTTCTATAAAGTGATTGTAAAACATCCAAGAATGATAATATAACAGCATGGAACAAGCAAAAATTATAGATATGTTGGAGATGTATCACACTACTCGGGACAAGCTATGGAAGGCGTTGTTCAAGCCCCAGGAGGAGTGGCTGGCCAAAGAGGAAGACACTGGCCTGGATGCCGAACACCCTCCGCTTAAGGTAAAGCTTCAATCTTCAATCTTTTATTTTTAGGTTCGGTCTTTTTAGCAAGGATTCTAACCTCTCCTTTCCTGGTTTCCCTAGGGCTGGCTAGATAAGGCCCTGCCCCGCTGCCCGAAGCCCCCAGGTCGACCCTCTTGATGGCGATGCTAGTCGAGGCGCCGTATTCGGCGCCAGAGAAGAAGGACAAGCAGAAGAAAGGCCAGAAGAAGGAGACCCGAGCTGGTCTCGTCCCAAGAGGCCCCCCGAACACTAAGTCCAGGGAGACCCAGGCCTCCTCCGCTCACGAGGAGGAGCAGATGGAGGAAGGGGGAATCGATTCCCCCCAGCCAAGGAAAAGGGCGGCATCTGTGGATGACGAGGAGGACTCAGCTCCCCCTTCTCCGAAGAGGCCCTGCAGGGTCAAGGTGACCTTGCCCGATGTCAGCCCGGATTCCGACGAGGAATCCGAGGCGTTTGAAAGGGTCCCGCGGAGGGTCCCCAGGGCCAAGCCCGCGGCCCAGAGGTACTAATTCCGAATACATTGCTTATGCAAGATTTTTGTTGTTGACCGGACTAACATCTCCCATGTTGCAGCCCGGCCCGTGATCTCCCGACCGAACAGGTCTCAGAGGGGGATCCCCCGCCAGCCAAGCTGGTGGAAAGCGGAAGTGCGTCCCGCCCTTTCCCTCACCAGGCCGCCGATGAGGCCACGGAGGCGATATCCCGACGAACCCCTCCTCGACCGAATACTGAGGGCGAAGAAGTCATGACCGAGGCTCAGACCTCGGCGGCCGAGGACCAGGAGGTCGGCCCTCTCCTGGTAAACAAAGAGGGAGGCCGTGAGTCATCGGAGCTCCCTCCGAAAACGGCTCCGGAGACCACCAAGTCTCCGATATCGGCGACTCTACCTTCTCAAGACGGAGGAGCCGCGGCGCCGTGATAACCCACAAGTGTAGGGGATCGTTTGTAGCCTTTTTCGATAAGAAAGAGTGTCGAACCCAACGAGGAGCTAAAGGTAGAACAAATATTCCCTCAAGTTCTATCGACCACCGATACAACTCTACGCACGCTAATGCTTGCTTTACCTAGAACAAGTATGAAACTACTTTGCGGGAATAAAACTAGAAGTACTTTGTAAGATAATAAAGAACGTGAAAATAAAAGTTAGGTGTTGTTTTAATAAAAGAACAATAAAAGTAAACAACTTAGTAGAAAGCTTTTTGTGTAACGCAAGAGAAAGATTGTCCCTAGGCAATTGAATATAATATGATAGATACTTGTCATATGCAATGAGGGAGAGGCATACGCTAACACACTTTCCGTATTTGGATCATATGCACTTATGATTGGAACTCTAGCAAGCATCCGCAACTACCAAAGTTCATTAAGGTAAAATCCAACCATAGCATTAAATATCAAGTCCCCTTTACTCCCATACGCAACAACCCACCTACTCGGATTCATGCTTCTGTCACTCAAGCAACCCACCATAGGAAAATCATGAACATATTGTAACACCCTACAGCGGGGATCCCTCACATTTGCGTGACACGGAGGGCACCATAGGACAGCACCATATCAACATACAACTAACATCCATAACATCATACCACAATTAACCCTTAGGACAAAAGAGATCTACTCAAACATCACAGGATAGCCAAATATCATTGGGAAATAATATATGGAGTTGAGCACCATGTTTAAGTAGAGATTACAGCAGGGAAGAGAGGTGTTACACCACTACATAGAGGGGGAGAGAGTTGGTGTTGACGGCGGCGAAGTTGTTGGAGTAGATCGCCGTCATGATGATTGCCCCGGCGGCGTTCCGGCACCACCGGGAGAGAGGGGGAGAGAGCCCCCTTCCTTCTTCTTCTTCTTCCTTGCCCCCCCCCCCCTGATACGTCTCTAACGTATCTATAATTTTTGATTGTTCCATTCTATTATATTATCTATTTTGGATGTTTTATATGCATTAATATGCTATTTTATATTATTTTTGGGACTAACCTATTAACCTAGTGCCTAGTGCCAATTTCTGTTTTTTCCTTGTTTTTGAGTATTACAGAAAAGGAATATCAAACGGAGTCCAAACGGAATAAAATTCTACGATGATTTTTCTTGGACCAGAAGGAACCCAGGAGACTTGGAGAGGAGGCCAGAAGACCTACGGGTGGGCCACAAGCCACCAGGGCGCGGCCCTGGGGGGCGCCCCCCTGGCTTGTGGGCCCCCCGTAGCTCCTCCAACCCTAACTCTTCGCCTATAAATTCAGAAATATTCCCCCAATACCAAAAAGAGCCACGATAATACTTTTCCGCCGCCGCAAGCCTCTGTTCCCGTGAGATCCCATCTTGGGGCCTTTTCCGGTAATCTGCCGGAGGGGGATTCGGTCACGGAGGGCTTCTACATCAACACCATTGCCCTTCCGATGATGCGTGAGTAGTTCACCTCAGACCTTCGGGTCCATAGCTACTAGCTAGATGGCTTCTTCTCTCTCTATGATCTTCAATACCATGTTCTCCATGATCTTCATGGAGATCTATCCGATGTAATACTCTTTTGCGGTGTGTTTGTCGAGATCCGATGAATTGTGGATTAATGATCAGATTATCTATGAATATTATTTGAATCTTCTCTGAATTATTATATGTATGATTTCATATCTTTGTAAGTATCTTCGAGTTATTGGTTTGGTTTGGCCAACTAGATTGGTAATTCTTGCAATGGGAGAAGTGCTTAGTTTTGGGTTCAATCTTGCGGTGTCCTCACCCAGTGACAAATTAGGGGTAGCGAGGCACGTATTTGTATTGTTGCCATCAAGGATAAAAAGATGGGGTTTTCACCATATTGCTTGAGTTTATCCCTCTACATCATGTCACCTTACTTAATGTGTTACTCTGTTCTTCATGAACTTAATACTCTAGATGCAGGCAGGAGTCGGTCGATGTGTGGAGTAATAGTAGTAGATGCAGAATTGTTTCGGTCTACTTGATACGGACGTGATGCCTATATGCATAATCATTGCCTTGTATATCGTCATAACTATGCGCTTTTCTATCAATTGCTCGACAGTAATTTGTTCACCCACCATATTATTTTCCTTCAAGAGAGAAGCCTCTTGTGAAACCTATGGCCCCCGGGTCTATTTTCCATATTATATTTTCAGATCTATAAACCAAAAAACACAAAAATACTTTGCTGCAATTTATTTACTTTTATTTTAATTCTCGTTTTAGTAATCTTTTATATCTATCTCTATCAGATCTCATCCTTGCAAGTGACCATGAAGGGATTGACAACCCCTTTATAGCGTTGGGTGCAAGTGTTTGATTGTTTGTGTAGGTGCATAGATTGGGGACTTGCTTGTACCTCCTACTGGATTGATACCTTGGTTCTCAACAACTGAGGGAAATACTTATCTACTTTGCTGCATCACCCTTTCCTCTTCAAGGGAAAACCAACGCAAGCTCAAGAAGTAGCAAGAAGGATTACTGGCGCCGTTGCCGGGGAGGATACATAGCAAGTCAAGACAAGAACTCTCCCGTCAACTTGCCAATTTTCGGAGTGGTTGCCAGAGAGATCTACATCAAGCCTACCAAGTACCCATCACAAACTCATCTCTTTCATTTACATTATTTGCCATTTGCCTCTCGTTTTCCTCTCCCCCACTTCTAAAACGATTTTCAGAAAAAACCAAAAAGATTTGCCCTTTTATTCACCTTTTTCTCGCCGGATCTCTTTTTGTTTGCTTGTGTTGCCATGTGCCTTCTATTTGCTTGCTTCTTCGCTTGCTAAAAATCTATTGGTATGGATCCTCATCCACTTGCTAATCTTTTCAAAAGGCCAAATTATGATGAACCAATTGCTAGTGAGTTGAGTGCACTTGATTATCTCTATGAAGTTTTGTTTGAAAATCATGAATCTGAAAATTTTGATGAAGTGTTGAAAGAAGAAATTTATAAGGTGATTCATGATAGTCCCTTGAATGATGAGCATGATTGCAATGTTGCTAGTATGAATTCTCTAAATATCCATGATGCTTATGATATGCAAATCCACAAGCTTGGGGATGCTATGTTTGATGAACATGATATTTTTTGTCCCCCAAGTTTTGATGAGAAAATTTATTATGATGATTGCATGCCTCCTATTTATGGTGATGGTGATGACACGTATGCTATAATGAGTAATGATAACCATGAAACTTATCATCATGATTTTAATTTGCAATGTGGTTATGTCAATCAAGTGTCTCATGATAGTTATTTTGTTGAGTTTGCTCCCACTACCATGGATGATAAGGAATTTGCTTATGTGGAGAGTAATGAAAATTATATGCTTGTGAAATATGAAAAGAATGATTTATGTGATAGTTATATTGTTGAATTACTTCATGATGCTACTGAAATTCATTATGAGGGGGGAACATATGCTTGTAGGAATTGCAAAAATATCAAGTTTCCTCTCTATGTGTTTAAAGTTTTGAAGTTATGCTTGTTTTGCCTTCCTATGCTAGTTGATTCTTGTTCCCATAAATTGTTTGCTCACAAAATCCCTATGCATAGGAAGTGTGTTATACTTAAATGTGTTTTTCATGAGATTCATGATGCTCTTTTGCATATTTCAATTACTACTTTTTATGTGAGCATCATTGAAATCATCATGCCTAGCTAGGGGCGAAAAACAATAGCGCTTGTTGGGAGGCAACCCAATTTTATTTTATGTTTTTGTTTTTGTTTCTGTTATTGAGTGATTTACACATCATTACCTCTATAGTAATTGTGTTTTAGTGTTTTAATTATTATTTGAGCCAAGTAAGACCTTTGGGATGGTCCACGGTGATTGTTGATTTGATCTTGCTGAAAAACAGAAACTTTTGCGCTCAGTCCAGGAATTTTATAAATTCACCAGAGTATCGAATGAGTCTGAAATATTTACACCAGATTGATATACAAATTTCCCAGATTGTCCTAATGTTTCATAACTTTTGGAGTTACATAAGTATTCGAAGTTTCCAGATTACTACACACTGTTGTGTTTTTGACAGATTCTGTTTTCTCCGTGTTGTTTGCTTATTTTGATGTATCTATGGGTTGTATCGGGGGGTATGAACCATGGAGAAGTTGGAATACAGTAGATATTACAACAATATAAATAAATAATGAGTTCACAACAGTACCTAAAGTGGTGATTTATTTTTCTTATACTAACGGATCTCACGAGTTTTCTGTTGAGTTTTGTGTTGTGAAGTTTTCAAGTTTTGGGTAAAGATTTGATGGACTATGGAATAAGGAGTGGCAAGAGCCTAAGCTTGGGGATGCCCAAGGCACCCCAAGGAATATTCAAGGATACCAAAGAGCCTAAGCTTGGGGATGCCCCGGAAGGCATCCCCTCTTTCGTCTTCAATCCATCGGTAAATTTACTTGAGGCTATATTTTTATTCACCACATGATATGTGTTTTGCTTGGAGCGTCTTGTATGATATGAGTCTTTGCTTTTTATTTTGCCACAATCTTCCTTTCTGCACACATCTTTTGAGAGGGACACGCTTGAATCGTGAATTTATTAGAATACTCTATGTGCTTCACTTATATCTTTTGAGCTAGGCAATTTTGCTCTAGTGCTTCACTCATATCTTTTTAGAGCACGGTGGTGTTTTATTTTATAGAAATAATTGAACTCTCGTACCTCACTTATATTGTTTTGAGAGTCCTTAACAGCATGGTAATAGGTTTAGGTTATGAATTTAGTCCTAATATAATGGGCATCCAAGAGGGATATAATAAAAACTTTCATATAAAGTGCATTGAATACTATGAGAAGTTTGATTCCTTGCATATAGTTTTGAGATATAAAGATGGTGGTATTAGAGTCATACTAGTGAGTAATTGTGGATTGGTAGAAATAGTTGTGTTAAAAGTTTGTGATTCCCGTAGCATGCACGTATGGTGAACCGTTATGTAACGAAATTGGAGCATGATTTGTTTATTGATTGTCATCCTTTGTGTGAGGGTCGGGAGCGCGCGATGGTTAACTCCTACCAACCTCTCCCCTAGGAGCATGCGTCTAATACTTTGCTTCGATAACTAATAGACTTTTGCAATAAGTATGTGAGTTCTTTATGACTAATGTGAGCCCATGGATTATACACACTCTCACCCTTCCACCTTTGCTAGCCTCTCTAGTACCGCGCAATTATTCACCGGTGCATTAAACCCACCATATACCCTTCCTCAAAACAGCCACCATACCTACCTATTATGGCATTTCCATAGCCATTCCGAGATATATTGCCATGCAACTTCCACCGTTCCGTTTATCATGACACGCACCATCATTGTCATATTGCTTTGCATGATCGTAAGACAGCTAGCGTGATGTTTTAATGTCATTTGTTATGCTAGATCGTTGCACATCCCGGTACACCGCCGGAGGCATTCATATAGAGTCATATTTTGTTCTAAGTATCGAGTTTTAACTCTTGAGTTGTAAGTAAATAAAAGTGTGATGATCATCATTATTAGAGCATTGTCCCATGTGAGGAAAGGATGATGGAAGCTATGATTCCCTCACAAGTTGGGATGAGTCTCCAAACTTTACAAATAATAAAAGAGGCTAATGAAGCCCAAATAAAAAAAAGGCCAAAGATGCCCACCAAAAAATAAAATAAAATAAAAGGAGAGAGAAAAGAGAGAAGGGACAATGCTACTATCTTTTTTTCCACACTTGTGCTTCAAAGTAGCACCATGATCTTCATGATAGAGAGTCTCCTATTTTGTCACTTTCATATACTAGTGGGAATTTTTCATTATATAACTTGGCTTGTATATTCCAATGATGGGCTTCCTCAAATTGCCCTAGGTCTTCGTGAGCAAGCGAGTTGGATGCACACCCACTTAGTTTCTTTTTGAGCTTTCATACACTTATAGCTCTAGTGCATCCGTTGCATGGCAATCCCTACTCACTCACATTGATATCTATTGATGGGCATCTCCATAGCCCGTTGATATGCCTAGTTGATGTGAGACTATCTTCTCCTTTTCCTCACAACCTCCACCATATTCTATTCCACCTATAGTGCTATATTTATGGCTCACGCTCATGTATTGCGTGAAAGTTGAAAAGGTTTGAGAACATAAAAGGTGTGAAACAATTGCTTGACTTGTCATTGGGGTTGTGCATGATTTAAATACTTTGTGTGGGGAAGATGGAGCATAGCCAGACCATATGATTTTGTAGGGATAACTTTCTTTGGCCATGTTATTTTGAAAAAGACATGATTGCTTTGTTAGTATGCTTGAAGTATTATTGCCTTTATGTCAATATTAAACTTTTGTTTTGAATCTTATGGATCTGAACATTCATGCCACAATAAAGAATATTACATGGATAAATATGTTAGGTAGCATTCCACATCAAAAATTCTGTTTTTATCATTTACCTACTCGAGGACGAGCAGGAATTAAGCTTGGGGATGCTTGATACGTCTCCAACGTATGTATAATTTTTGATTGTTCCATGCTATTATATTATCTATTTTGGATGTTTTATATGCATTAATATGCTATTTTATATTATTTTGGGGACTAACCTATTAACCTAGTGCCTAGTGCCAATTTCTGTTTTTCCTTGTTTTTGAGTATTGCAGAAAAGGAATATCAAACGGAGTCCAAAATTCTACAATGATTTTTCTTGGACCAAAAGGAACCCAGGAGACTTGGAGAGGAGGCCAGAAGACCTATGGGTGGGCCACAAGCCACCAGGGCGCGACCTTGGGGGGGGGCCTGGCTTGTGGGCCCCCCGTAGCTCCTCCAACCCTAACTCTTCGCCTATAAATTCAGAAATATTCCCCCAATACCAAAAAGAGCCACGATAATACTTTTCCACCGCCGCAAGCCTCTGTTCCCGTGAGATCCCATCTTGGGGCCTTTTTCGGTAATCTGCCGGAGGGGGATTCGATCACGAAGGGCTTCTACATCAACACCATTGCCCTTCCGATGATGCGTGAGTAGTTCACCTCAGACCTTCGGGTCCATAGCTAGTAGCTAGATGGCTTCTTCTCTCTCTATGATCTTCAATACCATGTTCTCCATGATCTTCATGGACATCTATCCGATGTAATACTCTTTTGCGGTGTGTTTGTCGATATCCGATGAATTGTGGATTTATGATCAGATTATCTATGAATATTATTTGAATCTTCTCTGAATTCTTATATGCATGATTTCATATCTTTGTAAGTCTCTTCGAGCTATTGGTTTGGTTTGGCCAACTAGATTGGTAATTCTTGCAATGGGAGAAGTGCTTAGTTTTGGGTTCAATCTTGCGGTGTCCTCACCCAGTGACAAAGTAGGGGTAGCGAGGCACGTATTTGTATTGTTGCCATCAAGGATAAAAAGATGGGGTTTTCATCATATTGCTTGAGTTTATCCCTCTACATCATGTCATCTTACTTAATGTGTTACTCTGTTCTTCATGAACTTCATACTCTAGATGCAGGCAGGAGTCGGTCGATGTGTGGAGTAATAGTAGTAGATGCAGAATCGTTTTAGTCTACTTGATATGGACGTGATGCCTATATGCATAATCATTGCCTTGGATATCGTCATAACTATGCGCTTTTCTATCAATTGCTCGACAGTAATTTGTTCACCCACCGTATTATTTTCCTTCAAGAGAGAAGCCTCTAGTGAAACCTATGGCCCCCGGGTCTATTTTCCATATTATATTTTCAGATCTATAAACCAAAAAACACAAAAATACTTTGCTGCAATTTATTTACTTTCATTTTAATTCTCGTTTTAATAATATTTTATATCTATCTCTATCAGATCTCATCCTTGCAAGTGACCGTGAAGGGATTGACAACCCCTTTACAGCGTTGGGTGCAAGTGTTTGATTGTTTGTGTAGGTGCATAGATTGGGGACTTCCTTGTACCTCCTACTGGATTGATACCTTGGTTCTCAACAACTGAGGGAAATACTTATCTACTTTACTGCATCAACCTTTCCTCTTCAAGGGAAAACCAACGCAAGCTCAAGAAGTAGCACCCCCCTAGATGGGGACGAAATCACTGTTCTGACCTTATCAGCGATCTTTGTCACAATGTGAACTCGGTATGAAAGTATTTCACAATCTGACCCTTTTGGCAACGCCAGAGATCGTGGCGTTTCTGCTCCATATGGAAACGCCGAGGTAGTTCGCGTTGCTTCTCCACATAAAAACGTCGAGATAGCTCGCATTGCAGCCAATATAGAAACGCCAGAAGATTTGGCGTTTCAAGCGTTTCTGAAACGCCAGGTGCTTTGACGTTTCTTCCCTTAGATATTTATGTGGCCGTGGGACCCGCTGACGTGGCAGGCTCGAAACGCCAAGGGCCATGGCGTTTCTGCCCTAAGCAACTCGATTGATCTATACCAGCAAACTACACACTAGATAAGCAAAAAGAAATGTTAGTGGTCGGTCAGAATCACGAGACGGAGCTGCAGCTGCTAGCCAGAGAAGTTTTTCCTGGCTCCCGAGAAGAACAATTCATCACTTGGTAGTCCCTTCTCATTTTTTTTCTCTCTGTTGCTTTTTCGTGTACTAACTATTATTTTTTTTGTTGGTTCGTGGGTGGGGGCCATTGTTGAGAGGTCCAAAAAATGCACGGAAGCAGTGGAGGTGAGAATTCGCTGGAGGGAAAATGACAAGTCATGCATCGCCATCGGGACGTGACTTATACAGCAACCACTATTTCTGCCGCCGCTCATCGATCGAGTGTGTTCGTATTTCTATATTTCTGGAAACTGCCAACGAACGACTACCAACCAAGGGGGGCGGACGGGAAACTATTTTGGCAGGGCAGAAACGCCATATCCTTTGGCGTTTCCAGCCTGGGAGCAAACGCCAAAGACCCCGGCGTTTTCATATGGGCTGCAACGCAAGCTATCTCGGCGTTTTTATGTGGAGCAGAAACGCCACGGTCTCTGGCGTTGCTAAAAGGGTCAGATCGTGAAATACTTTCATATCGAGTTCACTTTGTGACAAAGATCGCTGATAAGGTCAGAACAGTGATTTCGTCCCCTAGATGGAAGGAGAGTTCCCCCTCTGGTCCATGGCCGCCATGGCGGTGGAGGGGCAGGAGCCCCTCCTAGATTGGATCTCCCTCTCTGTTCTCTTCTGTTTCACGTTCCTGCTTTCTGGCCGAAAACCGTTTCTTATATTCCCGGAGATTCGTAACTCCGATCGGTCTTAAATTTTGAGGATATTTTTATCCAAAAATTAGCTTCCTTGCGCCCGAAGGAGAGCTCCAACCGACGTACGAGGTGGGCACAACCCACCAGGGCGCGCCTGGGCCCCCTGGCCACGCCCTGGTGTCTTGTGTGGGATGTGGGCCTCCGTTTGCGTTGATTCCACTTATCAAAATTCACAAATATTCGAAAAAAATCTCTGTAAATTTTTATCGCGTTTGGACTTCGTTTGATATGGATATTCTGCGAAACAAAAAACATGCAACAAACAGGAACTGGCACTGGGCACAGGATCAATAGGTTAGTCCAATAAATCATATAAAATGTTGCCAAAAATATGTGAAAGTTGTATAATATTGGCATGAAACAATCAAAAATTATAGATACGACGGAGACGTATCGTGCCGCCACCGGTGTCGCCCGTGATGGGGCAGGCCACAATCGGGTGGCCAGCCGCGATGGAGGAGGCCTTGCGTAGCTCCGCCATTGCCGAAGACCACCGCATCCTTATGGGTGCAGTCCTGCAAGGCATTCAGTCCGTTGACAGCGGACTGAAGGAGGCCTTCGGTGGTCTTTTGGCGGGCTTCAAGGTGAGCCACATAATGCTCCTTTCTCCATCCGGAATTTGTTTGTGAGGTATATATATTCCGTATAGCTATAGTAGCCCCCGAGCCCTGGGTGAGTTTAAGAAACTTACCCGGGGATCAGAGGACCTCAGGTTCTGAGTAAAATCGATATTTTGATTGTTTCCGGAGATGGTCTCAAAAGGAGGGTCTAGGACCAACAGTTCCGATGTATGTCTCACATATTGTTTGCTTTGCAGGCCTCATCATCGGCGGCGGCTGTCCATGACGTGGAGCTGGCCGAGCTCAACCGGAAGCTCAAGAGCTTCGACGTGGAGCTTGACCGTCTGAACAAGCGGTTTGATGAAATGCAAAGTGAGTTGTGTCTCGGAGACCCTGTCTAATCCTCATTGATTGAGGTTCTTTTAGTTTTCAAATCCTGAATTTTGGTCTTCCATTGTATTTGCAGCCGTTTCTTTCGAGGTCAAGAACCTCAAGGCTGAGCTGGAGAAGGCCAAGCGAGAGGCTGCCGATCATAAGATGGCGGCCGACCAGGTGGCGGCCGAACTGAGCTCCCTGAAGGCTGTCAGTGAAAAGCATGAAGCTCGGGTGGCCGAGGTGCAGCAAGAGCTCCAAGATGCTAGCACTAAGTGTGAGGCTCTTGAGAAGAAGACCAAGGACCAGGCGGCCGAGCTATCCACGTTGTCCGCCGATATTAAATCGGAGTGTGTAGATAGGTGGTCTTTTGAGGAAGAACTCAAGTCAGGATGATCGCGGATGGTAAGCCGTACTTACTGCAATGTGCCTTTGGTGGTAACAGGTTTGCTCGTCTTACACGGCTGTGGCGTTCCTCAAGCGCCTTTGCGGATCTTCCGAAGAGTGCGGCGGACGCGGCCAAGCACTTCGCGGCTAGGGACGGGGATGCGGAACAGAGGCTATTCTGGGCGCAATTTCAGACCCCTGAGCCCCGTCCCGTTCTCAGTTATCAGATGAAGCAGCTGATGGAGCTTCATCTGATGGCGAAGCCGGCCTTGAAGGACCTTTGCATTCGGTTGTGGCCTTCGGAGCCACTACCGGGCAGTTATTTCGGCCTGGTGCAGAAGCTTTGTGATGCCTCCTCCCGCATTGAGGTCCTGAAGCGTTCTGTATGTATTGAGGGAGCGCGGATGGCCTTTGCGGGGATTATGATGCACTGGCTAGGGATGAAGCCACTCGAGATGGCTACAGCGCCTCCGCCGCCCGGGAAGGAGCATAGGCGCCCCGAACTGTATTTCGCCGCTACAATGGAGGGTGCTCGGTCAGTAGAGACCCTGTGCCCTAAGGGTGTAATTTTTGAATGAACGTGTTATTGTATGTCCGATGAATATTGTATTTGATAATGCGTATGCATGGTTTATCATGCTTTGGTGTTTTGATTATTTTGACTCCTATGTGGCCGTTTTTGGAACTGAAAGTTGCCAGTCGTCGGCTTTAGCCCCCATGTAATTATTACAAGAGGTGTTCCGTCATCCGCAGTATTATCATTAGCCGGATTATCAGAACCCAGAGGCGGTGGTGCGAGAGATGGGAACAAGGCAATCAGACAATGCGGCTTTAATGCTTTCACTTAGCCGGAGGAGCTTGACTACGGGGGCTGGTTACTAGCCCCTAGTGTTATGTGGTATTCGGGTGAACCGAGGTAAAAACCATTACCACGTGGCTTGCAAGAATGCAAACCCTTCGTATGACATGGAATAATCTCTATCGATTTTTAGTTTGACACTTGTGCTCGGATTGCAGACCGGTTCGCGCTTATTATGACGATCGATTTTCGGCTTTCTCCACTGAGGTACTTGACCAGGCGAGCTGGAAATACAATCGCAGTGGTTCTCCCTTTACCCTTTTAGCCGAACGAGTAGAACGTAAGAGGGTAAGCATAGGAGCCGGGCAACCCAACCTTTGACCTAAGACATAATTCGGAACCGATGCATATAACGCAGAAATCCGACACGCCGGACATATAAAGGACAATGTCGGGACGATGCTTGGGATGAGCTTTATGGCTAAGCCCCCCGGTCTATTAGCCGGTTGCATCAAATATGTACCGAACAGTTTTGCTTTCGGGAGCGGGGAGTTGGAAAACACTTTATAAAATGCCATAGTGAGACCGTAAAAGATGATCTTTATATATTATGAATTTTTACAATTCATGCCGCGGGCATAATTGTTATAGGTATTTTTAGAAACAAATGTATACAAAGGGGAGGTTCGGTCGGGGCTCTTGATCTGTGGCTTGGTGTCCTTGGCGTATCCCTGTGTGTCTCCATTCCTTTGCTCTTGAAGAGTAGCATGATCCCTTAAAGGTGGTTATAATCGGTGAACAGACCTTTGAGGGAGGTACATGTTTAAATCGCCGAGACATGCAGGAGTTTGACGCCTGCTGTGTTGAGAGTAGTTCGGTCGAACCAACCACTCTGTTGTGATGAGGTGTCCCCCCGCAGGTGCACATGGTATTTTAAGCGTGAAAGTGTGCCTTCTCGGTACGTACCTGATGGGTAGCGGGGCCGTGTTGTGGGGGGTGCGTCCCTATTTGTGATGAACGGGAGATTGCTCCAGGAGATCGGGTCGTGCTCGGACCCGCTAACTCGCCTGTCGCAGCTTGTCGCCTGGTTGGGGTCCTAGTGCCTCGATGCCAGACTAGAATTCAGTCGCTAGAGCCGATGTGTGTTCCTCAGTCTGGAGTGAGCGTTCTGTATTGCCATTGACGGTGATGACCCCCTTTGGCCCAGGCATCTTGAGCTCTAGGTAGGCGTAGTGAGGTATGGCATTAAAGCGGGTGAACATTGTACGATCAAGTAGTGAGTGATAGCCACTGTGGAAAGGCACTATAACGAAGATCAAGTGTTCGCTACAGAAGTTATTGGGCGAACCGAACACTACTTCCAGCATCATGGTACCCGAGTAGCGTGCTTCGACACTCGGGATGACTCCCTTGAAGGTAGTGTTGCTAGGTTTAATTCTTGACGGGTCGATACCCATCTTTTTTACTGTGTCTGAGTAAATCAGATTAAGGTTGCTTCCTCCGTCCATAAGGACTCTAGTGAGGTTGAATCCATCGATGATGGGGTCCAGGACGAGGGCGGCCGCGCCTCCATGACGGATGCTGGTCGGATGATCCCTATAATCGAAGGTGATCGGGCAAGCCGACCACGGGTTAAACTTCGGGGCTATGGGTTCTACGGCGTAGACCTCCCGAAGTGCGCGTTTCCTCTCCTTTTTGGGTATATGTGAGACATATATCATGTTCACAGTTTTGACCTCGGGAGGGAATTGCTTCTGCCCGCCATTGCTCGGCCCACGAGGTTCTTCATCGTCCTCGCTGCGTGGGCTCTTGCTCTGTTCCTCGGCTGCGAGCTTGCCGGCTTGTTTGAACACCCAACAGTTTCTGTTGGTGTGGGTGGCTGGCTTGTCTTGCGTGCCATGGATTTGGCAGGGCCTATCCACGATTTTGTCCAAAGCGGTAGGTCCATCCCTGTTCCCTTTAGAGGGCTTCTTCCGCTGTCCGGGTTTTGAGTTGCGGAAACCGGCATTTACAGCCGTGTCTTCCGAGTCGCCATTGCTATGGCGGCGTTTATTTTTGTTCCGCCTTGGCTTTCCGTTACCGTCCCGCACTTCGGAGGTGTCGGGGTCTTCGGGATTGTGGCTTCGGCGAGCTAGCCAATTGTCTTCTCCCGCGCAGAAGCGGGTCATATGGGAGGTGAGGGCAGACATCGTTCTCGGCTTATCCTGGCCGAGCTGGCAAGCTAGCCATTCGTCCCGGATGTTGTGTCTGAACGAGGCTATCGCCTCGGCGTCCGGACAGTTGACGATCTGGTTCTTCTTAGTCAAGAACCGATTCCAGAACTGCCTGGACGATTCGCCAGTCTTCTGGACGACGTTGCTTAGGTCGGAAGAGTCCGGGGGGCGGACATAAGTGCCTTGGAAGTTAGACCGTAAGGCGTCTTCGAGCTCCTCCCAACTCCCAATGGACTTCTCGGGGAGACTGTTTAGCCAGTGCCGAGCTGGTCCCTTCAGTTTGAGTGGTAGGTATTTGATGGCATGGAGATCATCTCCTCTGGCCATATGGATGTGAAGGAGGTGTTGGAAATATGCCCTAGAGGCAATAATAAAATGGTTATTATTATATTTCCTTCTTCATGATAATCGTTTATTATCCATGTTATAATTGTATTGATTGGAAACTCAAATTCATGTATGGATGCATAGACAACACTGTGTCCCTAGTATGCCTCTAGTAGACTAGCTTGTTGATCAAAGATGGTCAAGGTTTCCTGGCCATAGACATGAGATGTCATTTTATAACGGGATCACATCATTAGGAGAATGATGTGATGGACAAGACCCAAACTATGAACGTAGCATATGATCGTGTCAGTTTATTTGCTATTGTTTCTGCATGTCACAGTATCTGTTCCTATGACCATGAGATCATGCAACTCACTGACACCGGAGGATTGCCTTGTGTGTATCAAACGTCACAACGTAACTGGGTGACTATAAAGGTGCTCTACAGGTATCTCCGAGGGTGTCTGTTGAGTTGGCATGGATCGAGACTGGGATTTGTTACTCCGTATGACAGAGAGGTATCTCAGGGCCCACTCGGTAATACAAAATCACAATAAGCCTTGCAAGCAATGTGACTAAAGTATTAGCCACGGGATCTTGAATTATGGAACGAGTAAAGAGACTTGCCGGTAACGAGATTGAACTAGGTATAGAGATACCGACGATCGAATCTCGGGCAAGTAACATACCGAAGAACAAAGGGAACAGCATACAGCATTAACTGAATCCTTGACATAGAGGTTCAACTGATAAAGATCTTCGTAGAATATGTAGGAACCAATATGGGCATCCAGGTCCCGCTATTGGTTATTGACCGTAGAGGTGTCTCGGTCATGTCTACATAGTTCTCGAACCCGCAGGGTCTGCACACTTAACGTTCGGTGACGTTTCGGTAGTATTGAGTTATGTATGGTGGTGACCGAAGGTTGTTCGGAGTCCCGGATGAGATCCTGGACGTCACAAGGAGCTCCAGAATGGTCCGGAGGTCAAGATTGATATATAGGAAGTCCCGTTTTGGCCACCGGAAAAGTTTCGGGTATTTCCGGTAGTGTACCGGGAGTGTCGGAGGGTCATCGGGAGGGGCCACCCACGCCGGGAGGCCACATGGGCCTGAGGGGGGGTGCACCAGCCCTTAGTGGGCTGGGCAAACCAGCCCCACAAGGCCCATGCGGCTAGGAGGTGGGAAAAAGGAAAAAGGCCAAGAAGGGGGAAGGTTTTCCAAGTAGTATTGGAATCCTACTTGGAGTAGGATTGGAAGTGGACTCCTCCACCTCCTCTCCACTTCGGCCGACCCAAAGGGGAAGCCCTAGGGCGGCTGCCTCCTCCCCCTCCCTCCTATATATACTAGAGGAATAGAGCCCCAAAGACACAAGTCCACGTGCTAGTTCCTTCACCAAATAGATTCCGACGGTGCTTAGGCGAAGCCCTGCCGGAATAGTTCCACCACCACCGCCGTCGCGCTACCGGAGAACTCATCTACCTCTCAGCTCCCTCTTGCTGGATCAAGAAGGCGGAGATCGTCATCGAGCTGTACGTGTGCTGAATGCGGAGGTGCTGTCCGTTCGGCGCTAGATCGTGATTGGATCGCGGGACGACTAGCGATTTGGATCACGAAGACGTTCGACTACATCAACCGCATTTCTTAACGCTTCCCGCTTAGCGATCTACAAGGGTATGTAGATCCACTCTCCCTCTCGTAGATGCTCATCACCATGGATAGATCTTGCGTGTGCGTAGGAAATTTTTTGTTTCCCATGCAACGTTCCCCAATAGTGGCATCATGAGCTAGGTCTATGCATAGATGAGATCTCAAGTAGAACACAAAGGAGTTTGTGGGCGTTGATGCTCAGATTGCTTCCTCCCTTGGTCTTTTCTTGATTCAGCGGTATTGTGGGATGAAGCAGACCGGACCAACCTTACTCGTACGCTTACGAGAGACCGGTTCCATCAACTGACATGTAACTTTGTTGCATAAAGATGGCTGGCGGGTGTCTGTCTCTCCCACTTTAGTTGGATCGGATTCGACAAAGGCGGTCCTTGAGAAGGTTGAATAGCAATTTGTGTATCACCGTTGTGGTTTTTGCGTAGGTAAGAATCGTTCTTGCTAGATACCCGTAGCAGCAACGTAAAACATGCAACAACAATTAGAGGACGTCTAACTTGTTTTTGCAGGGTATGTTGTGATGTGATATGGCCTATTACATGATGAGATATATGTGATGTATGAGATGATCATGTATTGTATAGAATATCACGACTTGCATGTCGATGAGTACGGCAACCGGCAGGAGCCATAGGGTTGTCTTTAATTTATTTTCGCTGTTTTGCTTTACTTTATCGCTATGAGTTAGCAATAGTCATAGAAGCAACAGTTGGCGCAACAACCTCATGGTGACACGTTGATGGAGATCAAGATGATGGAGATCATGGTGTCATGCCGGTGATGATGGAGATCATGCTGGTGCTTTGGAGATGGAGATCAAAAGCACAAGTTCATGGCCATATCATGTCACTTATGATTTGCATGTGATGTTAATCCTTTTATGCATCTTATTTTGCTTAGGACGACGGTAGCATTATAAGGTGATCCCTCACTAAAATTTCAAGATAAACTTGTGTTCTCCCCGAGTGTGCACCGTTGCGAAAGTTCGTCGTTTCGAGACACCACGTGATGATCGGGTGTGATAGACTCTACGTTCACATACAACGGGTGCAAGCCAGTGTTGCACGTGCGGAACACTCGGGTTAAACTTGACGAGCCTAGCATGCACAGACATGGCCTCGGAACACAAGAGACCGAAAGGTTGAACATGAGTCATATAGTAGATATGATCAACATGGAGATGTTCACCATTGAAACCACCTCATCTCACGTGATGATCAGACTTGGGTTGGTGAATTTGGATCATGTGACACTCGAATGACTAGAGGGATGTCAATTTGAGTGGGAGTTCTTAAGTAATATGATTAATTGAACTCATTATCATGAACATAGTCAATGTGACTTTGCAAATTATGTAGATCAATAGCTCGCCTTGTAGCTCCCCTATTTTTATATGTTCCTAGAGAAAATAGAATTGAAAGATGATGGTAGCAATAATACGGATTGGGTCCATGAACTGAGGATTGTCCTCATTGCTGCACAGAAGGCTTGTGTCCTTGATGCACCGCTCGGTGCACCACCCCCTCTAAGCGTCGTCTGTGGATGTTGTGAACATCTGACAGGCACGTTGTGATGACTACTTGATAGTTCAGTGCGTCATGCATTACGGCTTAGAATTGAGGCTCCAAAGACGTTTTGAACGTCACGGAGCATATGAGATGTTCCAAGAGCTGGAATTGAGATTTCAGGCTCGTGCCCGTGTAGAGAGGTATGAGACCTCCAACAAGATTATTTGCCAGCAAGATGAAGGAGAATAGCTCAATTGGTGAGCATGTACTCAGATTGTCTGGGTGCTACAATCACTTGAATCGAGTGGGAGTTGATCTTCCAGATAAGATAGTGATTGATATAGTTCTCCAAGTCACTGCCACCAAGCTGCTAGAGCTTCGTGATGAATTATAACATGCCAGGGATGGAGAAGATGATCCCTGAGCTATTCGCGATGTTTGACACCGCGAAGGTAGAAATCAAGAAGGAGCATCAAGTGTTGATGGTTAGTAAAACCACTAGTTTCAAGAAGGGCAAGGGCAAGAAGGGAAAAACTTCAAGAATGGCAAGCCAGTTGCCGCTCAAGTGAAGAAACCCAAGGTTGAACCCAAACCCGAGACTAAGTACTTCTATTATGAGGAGAACGGTCGCTGAAGTGGAACAACCCTAGATACTTGGTAGATAAGAAGGCTGGCAACGTCAACAGAAGTATATTTGATATACGTGTTATTGATGTGTACCTTACTAGTACTCCTAGTAGCACCTGGGTATTGGATACCGGTTCGGTTGCTAAATGTTAGTAACTCGAAATAAAAGCTATGGAATAAACGGAGGCTAGCTAAGGGTGAGGTGACGATGAGTGTTGGAAGTGTTTCCAAGGTTGATGTGATCACCATCGCACGCTCTCTCTACCTTCGGGATTAGTGATGAACCTAAATAAATGTTATTTGGTGTTTGCGTCGAGCATGAACGTGATTAGATCATGTTTATTGCAATACGGTTATTCATTTAAGTTAGAGAATAATGGTTATTCTGTTTACATGAATAATACCTTCAATGGTCATGCGCCCAATGAGAATGGTTTATTGAATCTTGATCGTAGTGATACACGTGTTCATAATATTGATGCCAAAAGATACAAAGTTAATAATGATAGTACCACATACTTGTGGCACTGCCGCTAAATGTCATATTGGTGTAAAGCGCATGAAGAAACTCCATGCTGATGGATCTTTGGACTCATTCGATTTCGAATCGGTTGAGACATGCGGACCATGCCTCATGGGCAAGATGACTAAGACCCCGTTTTCCGGTATGATGGAGCGGGCAAGTGACTTATTGGAAATGATGCATGTTGATGTATTCGGTCCAATGAGCGTTGTAGCGTGCGGTGGATATCGTTATTTTCCTACCTTCACAGATGATTTGAGTAGATATGGGTATATTTACTTAATGAAACACAAGTCTGAAACGTTTGAAAAGTTCAAACAAATTCAGAGTGAAGTTTGAGATCATCGTGACAAGAAGATAAAATGTCTACGATATGATCGTGGAGGTGAATATCTGAGTTACGATTTTGGTATGCAACTTAAGACAATGTGGAAGTTGTTTCACAACTCACGCCGCCTGGAACACCATAGTGTGATGGTGTGTCCGAACGTCGTAGTCGTGCTCTATTGGATATGGTGTGTACTATGATGTCTCTTATCGTTTTGCCACTATCATTTTGAGGTTATGCATTAGAGACAACTACATTCACTTTAAATAGGGCACCATCTAAGTCCGTTGAAAATGACACCGTATGAATTTTGGTTTGACAGAAACCTAAGCTGTCATTTCTCAGAGTTTGGAAATGCGACGCTTATGTCTGATAAGCTCGAACCCAAAGCGGAAAGGTACATCTTCATAGGATACCCTAAGGAAACAGTTGGGTATACCTCCTATCTCAGATCCAAGGGCAAAGTGGTTGTTGCTAAAAACGGTTCCTTTCTCGAGAAAGAGTTTCTCTCGAAAGAATTGAGTGGGAGGAAAGGTAGAACTTGATGAAGGTTATTGAACCGTCACTTCAGTTGGATGGTAGCATGACACAGAAAGATGTTTCTCTGGCGCCTACACCAAATGAAGAGGAAGTTAATGATGATGATCATGACACTTCGGATCAAGTTACTACCAGGCCTCGTAGGTCGACAAGGAATCGTGCCGCCCCTGAGTGGTACGACAATCCTGTCTTGGAGGTCATGTTGTTAGACAACAGTGAACCTACGAGCTATGAAGAAGCGATGGTGGGCCCGGATTCCAACAAATGGCTAGGAGCCATGAAATCCGAGATAGGATCCATGTATGAAAACCAAGTATGGACTTTGGTAGACTTGCCCGTTAAACGGCAGGCCGTTAAGTACAAATGGACCTTTAAGAAGAAGACATACGCTGATGGTAAATGTCACCATTTATAAAGCTCGACTTGTCACAAAGAAGTTTCCGACAAGTTCAAGGAGTTGACTGCGATGAGACTTTCTCACCCATAGCGATGCTAAAGTCTGTTGGAATTATGTTAGCAGTTGCTGCATTTTTAGATTATGAAATCTGGCAGATGGATGTCAAAACATCGTTTCCTTAACGGTATCCGTGAGGAAAGGTTGTATGTGATACAACCGGAAGGTTTTGTCAGTCCTAAGGATGCTAAAATGTATGCAAGCTCCAGCGATCCTTGTATGGACAGGAGCAAGCATCTTGGAGTTGGAATATATGCTTTGATGAGATGATCAAAGTTTTTGGGTCTATACAAAGTTTATGAGAAACTTGTATTTACAATAAAGTGAGTGGGAGCACTATAGAATTTCTGATAAGTATATGTGGATGACATATTGTTGATCGGAAATGATGTAGAATTTCTGGAAAGCATAAAGGGTTGTTTGAAAGGAGTTTTTCAAAGGAAGGCCTGAATGAAGCTACTTAAATATTGGGCATCAGGATCTATAGAGATAGATCAAGACGTCTGATAAGACTTTCAATGAGTACATACCTTGACAAGATTTTGAAAGAGTTCAAAATGGATCAGTCAAAGAAAGAGTTCTTGCCTGATTTGTAAGGTGTGAAGTTGAGTGAGACTCAAAGCTCGACCACGGCAGAAGAAAGAGAGAGGACGACGGTCGTTCCCTATGCCTTATCCATAGGCTCTATATAGTATGCCATGGTGTGTACCGCACCTGGTGTGTGCCTTGCCATGAGTCTATCAAGGGGTACAAGAGTGCTCCAGGAGTGGATCACTGGACAGCGGTCAAGATTATCCTTAGTAACTAGAGGACTAAGGAAATGTTTCTCGATTATGGAGGTTATAAAGAGTTCGTCGTAAAGGGTTACGTCGATGCAAGCTTTGACACCTATCCGGACGACTCTGAGTAGCAGTCCGGATACGTATAGTGGAGCAGTCATTTGGAATAGCTCCAAGTGGAGTGTGGTAGCATCTGCAGTATGACATATAGATTTGCAAAGAATACATGGATCTGAATGTTGCAGACCGTTGACTAGAACCTCTCTCACATGCAAAACATGATCGAACCCCAGAACTCATTGGGTGTTAGATTCATTACAATGTTAATCACATGGTGATGTGAGCTAGATTATTGACTCTATTGCAAGTGGGAGACTGTTGGAAATATGCCCTAGAGGCAATAATAAAATGGTTATTATTATATTTCCTTGTTCATGATAATCGTTTATTATCCATGCTATAATTGTATTGATTGGAAACTCAAATTCATGTGTGGATACGTAGACAACACTGTGTCCCTAGTATGCCTCTAGTAGACTAGCTTGTTGATCAAAGATGGTCAAGGTTTCCTGGCCATAGACATGAGATGTCATTTGATAACGGGATCACATCATTAGGAGAATGATGTGATGGACAAGACCCAAACTATGAACGTAGCATATGATCGTGTCAGTTTATTTGCTATTGTTTCTCCATGTCAAAGTATCTGTTCCTATGACCATGAGATCATGCAACTCACTGACACCGGAGGATTGCCTTGTGTGTATCAAATGTTACAACGTAACTGGGTGACTGTCGGGTGGATTACCCCCGGGTAGGCTCAAGGAGACGACTCGACATTTTAAAAACATAGGGGGAGTCGCTCCCGGTACGCCAAGCCCCACGAATCAACAAGACAATCGAAGAGGCGAAAACAGAAGACAAAGTTGCAACCCGGCCGGCTCGCTGCTCCTGGCTGGCCGGCTGGAGGCTGTCGGCCGGAGGCTGCCGGCTGCGGCCCGACGAAGTCAGCTCCAGGCGTCCCATCGAACACGAGCAGAAGACACTATAGCTGACGGACTGCAGAGTCAGCCACCCCGCTACAGTCGGGCACTGTTGGCGAACAATGCCCCACTGTGCACCTGTCATGCGTCACTTCACTGCGCCCCAATAGTGATGCACTGTAGCCTGCATCATGGGTCGCTTCACATGTCTCCTCCAATAGTGTAGTTAGGCCATGTGGGCCACCCCTTGTCCCCTGGGCCTCCCTATATAAGAGGCACTAGGGGAGCTCAGCGAGGGGGGCAAGGCTCCTCTCTTTCTCTCATCCCCTCCCATTTCTCTCATTCTCAGGCACATGAGGCCATGGAAAGGAGCAGCCAGCTCCCTCTTCCTCCTCAAACACAGCTCCAGGAGCAACCCTGTATAGCAGACACACTTCATATACAGACATGCAGGAGTAGGGGTATTATCTCTCCGGAGAGCCCCGAACCTGGGTAAACCACCGCGCGGTACTACCCTATCCCGTCCCGAATCTTCCACGGCAGCCTTGCTCTCACCTCGATTAGCCACCCCCTGGCATCTGTCGTGAGAAAACGACGACAGTTGGCGCCCACCGTGGGGCCAGCTGCTGTTGGAACCGCGGTCCGGACGGGACCATCTTCGCATCGCCACCGCGACATCGCCGCCGTCTCTCCAACGGCGCTCGGGGGCTCGACATCAACACGCCCCCGGGGCGAATACGCGCGACGCCGCGTCCTTGCTGCCGGTCTCGCCGTCGCCACCACGGCGCTGCCGCCGTCTCTCCGGCGGCGCTCGGGGGCTTGACACCAACATGCCTCCGAGGCGGCCGCACGGGACGGCGCGTCCCCGTCATCGACCTCGTCCACCTCCAGCTCGCTCCAACGCGCCACCGGGGCGACCGTGCAGGTCGGCACGGCCTCGTCGCCGGCCTCGTACCACTCCAGTCTCCCCTCGGCCACACCCCCGACGCGCGCATACATGGCCGGCTGCCTGACCGGATCTATACATGTATTCGCATGAGCCACGACTGAATGCATGCGTGCATGTACTGGGCCAGACACAAGACGTACAACACCCATACATACCTCATACAATGCCCAGATAATGGCCATATGCTAGCCATGCACACCCATATAATGGACAGATACGTCCCATATACTACTCGTATACTGCCTAGCTCCGTTTCGTGCTAGCCTCGCCGTCGGGTTGCACCGTGCTAGCCGCTCCTCACTGCCTCCTCGCCGTGCCCGCAGGAGCCTGCGCATGACGCCCGCGGCCGCCCCCACTCTGCCTCCGCCTGCACCTCCAGCTGCGTCGGCTCCGCAGGGCTCCACGCCCGCGTCGTGCGCGTGCCGACGTCGCCGCGCCCGCGTCGCCCGCGTGCCTGCTTCGCCCCAGCCGACTGCCCGCGCGCGCATTGCTCCACCCAGGCGCCGTCTCCCGCTCCTTCGACGCGCCGGCTCCGTCCGCACCTCCACGCGCCGGCTCGCCGCCCGCGCCAGCTGCCCCGGCCCAACCGCAACTCCGCCTGTGCCCCCAGGCGCCGGTTCCACCACCTGCTCCAGCCGCCCGCCGGCTGCACCTCCATGTCGCTCCCGCCGCCTGGCTCACTTTCCTCAGCGCTAGGCCTCCATGGTCACGGGAGCGGCTCCCTGGCCTCGCTGCTGCCCGGGACTTCACCGTGCAGTCGGTCGTCTCGGACGCTACCGCCCCAATACTGGCATGCTTGTCCCCGAGCCCCAAGCATGTTCTACGGCCGCAACCTCTTCCCGATTCGGTCCAGATACTGCAAGTCCCGATTCAGTTCTGCAGCGCCGGCACATCGCTTCGTCCGCGTGCCCGACCGCACCCCGGCACCCCGTCGCCGCTACTCTGTGCGCCGCCCCGCCTGCGGCTACATCCCCGCGCGCTGGGGCCCCTCCGCCTCCGAGCCGGCAGCACCTCGCGGCGCCTGCCAACGTCGTCTTCCACAGCAACCGCGCCGCCTACTTATTGCAGTTCCACCCCGTCGACCGCAAGCCCGTCGTCGAGGAGCGCTCCCTCGCGCTCCAGGCCGAACCACGCTTTCCGTGGGATCTTCTCCGTCGCGCCCGCACGCTCGAGGCACTCGGCCGCCGGCGCCCCGCCACCTACGCAGCCGCGCGTCCGTGCCACCCGAGCTGCACTACTTCGGGTCCCCTCCACTGCACCCGTGCAGCGGCTCCGCCCTCCACCCGTGCCACCCGCGCCCGCATCGCCTCACGACGCCCGCTCGCCCGACCGCTCTCCCTCGGCGCTCGTGACCTCCTCCTCGCTCGTGCACGCCCGACGCCGGCCTCCTCCTGCGCCCTCGCGTGCTGCGCCCGTCCGCCCCCATGCGCCCGCGCACCGGCTCCTCCGAATCGGCCGCCCGCCGGCTTCGCCTCGCCCCATCTGCACCGCGTCGGGTCGCTCCGCTGCGCCTCCGCCCGGGTCGGCTCGGCCTCCCGCCTGGCCTCCGCGCCCGCCTACCGGCTGCCGCGGCCTCTACGCCGCTCCATTGCTCCACTCCGCCCGCGGCCCCCCGGCGCTGCCGGCCGTGTCCCTGCGCATCGTCCCGCCCGCGGCCCCGGCCCCGCGCGCCGCCGGCTCCACGCCCGCGTCCGGCTCCGCGCCCCCGTGTCTGGCTCCCGCTCCCCATGCGACCACCGGCTGCGCCCTCGGCCCGGCTCGCCAGGGCCGGCTACGCCCCCGCGTGGTCTCCTGTGCCGGCTGGAGGGGTGAGGTGCGTGGCCGGCTGCACACTTGGGAGGGGCAAGGTGATAGGAGAATATCATACGTAAACCAACATTCAATGAAAACTTCGTGAAAACCATATTTTAAAGTTTCAAAAAAATCTGAAAAAAATATGGGATGTTAAGAGGGTGATGTTTTATTGTCACGCCAAATTTCAAGTTGAAACACATTACGTGATGTGAGCTATCAGATAGTGATAGCTCACATCACGTAATGTGTTTCAACTTGAAATTTGGCGTGGCAATAAAACATCATCCTCTTAACATCCCGTATTTTTTTCAGATTTTTTTGAAGCTTTTCAAAATCTTTTTTTCGTGGTTTTCACCGGTTTCCACCGAATGTTGGTTTCCGTATGATATTCTCCCGCAAGGTGATGGGGTCCGGCTGGTGAATGCTAAAAAAAGCCGTTCGAGAAAGGGTAAGAGAACACCTGTCCGCTTGCGTCGCCGCTCGGCCGACTCGGTCCACTTACCAGCCGGCTGGCTTGCCTGCCTACTTCGACAACGGGCCAGCTACCTGGCTGGACATCCGCCTCGACGCCAGGCCCGGCCGGGTCCGGTCCGACTGGCACGCCCTTCGATCCCCGGAGGCTCGACGGTTACACCCAGCGGGTGGGAGCGCCGGCGCGCCCTGCTGGCATAAAGTCGCGCCGGCTGTCTTCGACAATACTCGCCTCGCCTACGCAAAAATCAATGAACCCCCTCGCTCGGAGGCTTGGAAGCCACTCCCGGCAGGGCTCCGCGCTCATCAGCCGGCGGACCCCGCGTCCACGCCCGGCAGCACCTCGCGCACAACAGTCGGCGGACCCCGCGTCCGCCTCGGCTGGGCTCCGTGCCCATCAGCCGGCGGACCCCGCGTCCGCCCTCGGCAGCGCCTCGCGCTCATCAGCCGGCGGACCCCGCGTCCGTGCCCGGCAGCGCCTCACGCTCGACAGCCGGCGGACCCCGCGTCCGCCCCCGGCTGGGCTCCGCGCCCATCAGCCGGCGGACCCCGCGTCCGCGCCCGGCAGCGCCTCGCGCTCGACAGCCGGCGGACCACGCGTCCGTCCCCGGCAGGGCCCCGCGCCCATTGGCCGGCAGACCCCGCGTCCGCCCTTGGCAGCGCCTCGCGCGCAACAGCCGACGGACCCCTCGTCCGCCCTCGGCAACGCCTCACGCCCGCTAGCCAGCGGACCCCGCGTCCGCCCTCGACAGGGCCCCGCGCCCATCGGTCGGCAAACCTCGCGTCCGCACCCGGCGTGCTCAACGCCACTATCTGCTTCAGCAACAACAAAGACCCTCCGCCCGACTCTTCAAGTCGCCCGGAGGCTCGGAGGCTACACCCAGCGGGTGCGCTGGCGTGCCCCCGCTGGAAACAGCCAGCCGGTGGACTCCGCGTCCACACCTGGCAGGGCTCCGCACCCATCAGTCGGCAGACTCCGCGCCCGCGCCCGACGTCCTCGACGCCACCGTCTGCTTCAGCACTGACTCCGTGTCCGCATCCGGCAGTGGCTAGCGACCATCAGCCGACGGACTCCGCGTCCTCGACCGTCAGTGCCTCGCGCCCATGAGTCGGCGGACTCCAAGTCCGCGCCCGGCAGCGCCTCGCGCGCATCAGCCGGACCACGTCGGCTGCAAGCCGCGCTGGCCGACATCGACAAAAACCGCCTCACAGGCACCAAAAAACAATGTGAGATCTCCACCCGCATATCCTTGTAGCGTACACACAAACGGATACTCGAGCGATCCTCGGGGGCCATCCCCGCATTTGTTTCTACTACTTTACTGTTCACCCCGGCGCCAGCTAGCCTCGGCCCGGGGATTGGCCGTTTGGCCCGATACGTTCATACCCATAGACGACTTAGTAGCGTGCATGGGACCGAAACCCCACTCTTTGTCTCAGCTACAGACCGCACCGCGGCTGTCTGGCTTGCGAGAGCAAAAGCTGGAGGTCACCACACGCGAAAAGCGTCCGAGGAGAAAACGGCTTGGGCGACCCGGTCGTTTCATTTATGAGTATCTGCTCGGTCAAGTCTGCTCCCTGAGTCCGAGTACTGTATGCTCCATTTCGCGGCCCACTATTTGCCTCAGCTACAGACCGGCTCCCGGCTGTCCGGCTAGCAAGAGCAAAAGCCAAAGAGCGGAGAGAACATGAAAAAGACTGAAGGGGGCTCGGGAAAAACTGAGTCGGCACCCTCTGCATAAACTTGCATTGCCAGAACCAAACATTTGATACATCTGCATCAACTAAACTTCTCTTTTGCACGATCATTTCCATGATGAACCCCCTCGCTCGGAGGCTTGGCAGCCGGCGGACCCCGCGTCCGCCCTCGACATCACCTCGCGCTCAACAGCCGGCGGACCTCGCGTCCGCCCTCGGCTGGGCTATGCGCCCACCAGCCGGCGGACCCCGCGTCCGCCCTCGGCGGCGCCTCGTGCTCAACAGCCGGCGGACCCCGCGTCTGTCCCCGGCAGGGCTCCGCGCCCACCAGCCGGCAGACCCCGCGTTCGCGCCCGGCAGCGCCTCACGCTCATCAGCCGGCGGACCCTGCGTCCCCGCTCGGCAGCTGATACGTCTCCAACGTATCTACTTTTCCAAACTCTTTTGCCCTTGTTTTGGACTCTAACTTGCATGATTTGAATGGAACTAACCCGGACTGACGCTGTTTTCAGCAGAATTGCCTTGGTGTTATTTTTGTGCAGAAATAAAAGTTCTCGGATTGACCTGAAAATTTACGGAGAATATTTTTGGAATTAATAAAAAATACTGGCGAAAGAATCAACCGGAGAGGGGCCACCACCTGGTCACAAGCCAGGGGGCGCCCCCCCCTAGGGCGCGCCCCCCTGTCTTGTGGGCCCCCTATGGCTCCTCCGACCTCAACTCCAACTCTATATATTCCTATTCGGGGAGAAAAAAATCAGAGAGAAGAGTTCATCGCGTTTTACGATACGGAGCCGCCGCCACCTCCTATTCTTCCTCGGGAGGGCAGATCTGGAGTCTGATTTGGGCTCCGGAGAGGGGAAATCGACGCCGTCGTCATCACCAACCATCCTTCATCACCAATTTCATGATGCTCTCCGCCGTTCGTGAGTAATTCCATCGTAGGCTTGCTGGACGGTGATGGGTTGGATGAGATTTACCATGTAATCGAGTTAGTTTTGTTAGGGTTTGATCCCTAGTATCCACTATGTTCTGAGATTGATGTTGCTATGACTTTGCTGTGCTTAATGCTTGTCACTAGTGCCTGAGTGCCATGATTTCAGATCTGAACCTATTATGTTTTCATGAATATATATGTGTTCTTGATCCTATCTTGCAAGTTGTAGACACCTATTACGAGTTATGATCCGCATCCCCCAGGGTGACAATAACTGGGATTCTGTCCGGTGATTACCGTAGTTTGAGGAGTTCATGTATTCACTAAGTGCTAATGCTTTGGTCCGGTTCTCTATTAAAAGGAGGCCTTAATATCCCTTAGTTTCCATTAGGACCCCGCTGCCATGGGAGGGTAGGACAAAAGATGTCATGCAAGTTCTTTCCCATAAGCACGTATGACTATATATGGAATACATGCCTACATTACATTGATGAATTGGAGCTAGTTCTGTGTCACCCTATGTTATAACCGTTGCATGATGAATGCCATCCGACATAATTATCCATCACTGATCCATTGCCTACGAGCTTTTCACATATTGGTCTTTGCTAAGTTACTTTTCCGTTGCTACTGTTACAATCACTGCAAAACTGCTACTGTCACTTTGCCATTGTTACCGTTACTTCCATACTGCTTTGCTACTGAATACTTTGCTGCAGATACTAAGTCTTTCAGGTGTGGTTGAATTGACAACTCAGCTGCTAATACTCGAGAATATTCTTTGGCTCCCCTTGTTTCGAATCAATAAATTTGGGTTGAATACTCTACCCTCGAAAACTGTTGCGATCCCCTATACTTATGGGTTATCAAGACCTTTTTCTGGCGCCGTTGCCGGGGAGCATAGCTCTATTCTCTGAGTCACTTGGAATTTATATCTGTTGATCACTATGAAGAATTTGAAAGATGCTAAAACCAAGATTTATCCCTCTACTACGAGGAGAGGTAAGGAATTGCCATCTAGCTCTGCACTTGATTCACCTTCTGTTTTGACTAAACTTGCGACACCACCACCTGCTATTGATTCTGATATGTCGCAAGTAATTGATGATGCTACTTCTGCTATGCATGATGCTTATGATGATACTTTGCTTGATACTACTATGCCACTGGGTGAATTTCTTGATGAACAAATTGCTAGAGTCAATGCTGCAACTGATGATATTTCTGAAACTGATGAAATTATTGAAACTGAACATTATGAGACACCTGCTGGACCTAGCTCTCCTAGATATGAATTGCCTAATATACCTAAGGGTTATGTTATGGAGGGAGAGGTAGCTAGGGACTTTCTTGCTTGTAAGGATAGAGATGATCTTAAGAAGTTGATATGCAAGTGGAAAGAAAAATCTTTGAATGCTAGAATGCAATATGATCCTAAGTTTGCTACTTCACCTATCTTTGTTACTGATAAGGATTATGAATTCTCTGTCGATCCTGAGTTAATTACTTTGGTTGAATCTGATCATTTCCATGGTTATGAATCTTAAACTGTTGTGGCACATCTTACTAAGTTGAATGATATAGCCACCCTATTCACTCATGAGAAAAAAATTCATTATTACTATATTCTTAAGTTGTTTCTTTTCTCATTAAAGGGTGATGCCAAGATATGGTTTAATTCTCTTGCTCCTGGTTGTGTGCGTAGTCCCCAGGATATGATATATTACTTCTCTGAAAAATATTTTCCTGCCCATAAGAAACAAGCTGCCTTGCAGGAAATATTTAAATTTGTGCAAATTGAAGAAGAGAGTCTCCCACAAGCTTGGGGGAGGCTTCTCCAATTAATTAATGCTTTGCCTGATCACCCTCTCAAGAAAAATGAAATACTTGATATCTTTTATAATGGACTAACCGATGCTTCTAGGGACCACCTAGATAGTTGTGCTGGTTGTGTTTTCAGGGAACGAACTATTGAACAAGCTGAATTACTATTGAATAATATATTGAGCAATGATAATGATTGGACTATTCCCGAACCGCCTCCAAAGCCAACCCCGAAGAAAAGAGGTATTCTATTTCTCAGTCCTGAAGATATGCAAGAGGCAAAGAAATCTATGAAAGAAAAAGGTATTAAGGCTGAAGATGTTAAGAATCTACCACCTATCGAAGAAATACATGGTCTTGATAACCCGACACAGGTAGTAGAGGTAAATTCTCTCCGTAGATTTGATGAAGGTGATATTCCTTATAATAAGTCTGCTAGCCAATGCTTGGATGAGTTTGATAACTTTATTGTTAAGCAAGAAAATTTCAATGCTTATGTTAGTAGACAACTGAAACATAATGCTTACATGCTTGATCGCTTAGGTGATTATATGAGTAGAACTGTTAATGATCTTAAGCTTATTAGTAAACATGCTTCCATGGTAACTACTCAAGTAGAACAAGTACTTAAGGCACAGAATGATTTGCTTAATGAGATGATTGGTAAGAACAATGATCATTCTGTTAGAGTTGTGACTAGAGGTGGTAGAATGACTCAGGAACCTTTGTATCCTGAGGGCCATCCTAAGAGAATTGAGCAAGATTCTCAGAGAGTTAATACTGATGCACCTGGTCATTCTAATAAAAGGAGAAAGAATGATGATAGGACCTTGCATGCTGCTAGTGCACCTGTTATTGATACTCATGAAAACCCAAATGATATTTCTATTTCTGATGCTGAGACACAATCTGGTAATGAGCATGAGCCTAGTGATAATATTAATGATGATGTTCATGTTGATGCTCAACCTAGTAATGATAAAGATGTGGAGATTGAACCTGCTGTTGATCTTGATAACCCACAACCTAAGAATAAAAGATATGATAAAAGAGACTTCGTTGCTAGGAAGCATAGTAGAGAAAGGGAACCTTGGGTTCAGAAACCCATGCCTTTTCCTCCTAAGCCATCCAAGAAAAAGGACGATGAGGATTTTGAGCGCTTTGTTGAAATGCTTAGACCTGTCTTTTTGCGTATGCGCTTGACTGATATTCTGAAAATGTCTCCTTATGCTAAGTATATGAAAGATATTGTTACAAATAAAAGAAAGATACCGGAAGCTAAGATTTCCACCATGCTTGCTAATTATACTTTTAAAGGTGGAATACCGAAGAAACTAGGAGATCCCGGAGTACCTACTATACCATGCTCTATTAAAGGAAATTATGTTAAAACTGCTTTATGTGACCTTGGAGCTGGTGTTAGTGTTATGCCTTTCTCTTTATATCGTAGACTTGATTTGAATAAGTTGACACCCACTGAAATCTCTTTGCAAATGGCTGATAAATCAACTGCTTTACCTATCGGTCTTTGTGAGGATGTGCCTGTCGTAGTTGCAAATGTTACTATCCTAACGGACTTTGTTATTCTTGATATTCCCGAGGATGACAGTATGTCGATCATCCTTGGTAGACCCTTTTTGAATACTGCAGGGGCTGTTATTGATTGCAACAAGGGCAATGTCACTTTTCATGTTAATGGTAATGAGCATACGGTACACTTTCCGAAGAAACAACCTCAAGTTCATAGTATCAACTCCATTGAAAAAATTTCAACGATTATTATTGGAGAATTTGAATTCCCTCTTCCTACTACCGAAAAGAAATATGATATACTTATTGTTGGGGACATGCATATCCCCATTGAGGTAACCTAGTGTTATTTGAAAATTCTCCGGTTCCATGTCATTCGAAAAAAGTTTGTCAATAAGACTTGATCAACCTTATTGATGGATTCTTTTTGATGAGCATGAGATGGATGAATTTAGAAAGCACAACCTTCTGTACCCAACTTTTATTCTATGTTCTTTAGTTTCAATTTAGTAAAAATGCTATTATTTCTCTGTTTTCTGATTTAGCCGTGCAATAGAAAAATGACCTGAAAATAAAAAAGTTCTCAGAATTCCCTGAAAATTTTGTATGATTTTTTCTGGAATATTTAAGAATTTTTGGCACTGAGAACACATCAGGGGGCTGCACCAGTGGGCCACAAGCCTGCAGGGCGCGCCCACCCCCTGGGCGCGCCCCCCTGGCTTGTGGGTCCCACGTGGGGCCCCCTCACTTATTCCGGCACCCATCCACTTCGTCTTCCTCCAGAAAAAATCCCACCATTGCTCAAACCCGTGTTCTAGCTCATCTTGCTGCCATTTTCGATCTCCTTGCTCAAAGCTCCATTTGCAAAACTGTTTTAGGGGATTGCTCTTCGGTATGTGACTCCTCCAATGGTCCAATTAGTTTTTGTTCTAGTGATTTATATAATGCAAATTTTTGCTGCTGTGGTGACCTTGTTCTTGAGCTTGCATGTCAAATGTGTATGGTCCCAAGTAGTTTTGATGCATGATATAACCTCTAGGCACTTGTGGGAGTAGTTGCTATAAGTTTTGTTGAGTTTTGTTCACCTTTATTGTGAGTCACTAAAAATTTCAGAATTACTTTTCAGAGAAAGAAATGATGAGGAGATTGTTAACAGGCTCTTCAAGCCAGGGTTTTAAAGAAAATGAAAATGAGAAGCCTAGATACAATATTCCTCGCACCGCGGAGGTTCGACCATGTGAATGGCCAAGTGAGGCATTCTTGAGGGCGGCCGGAATTTATGAAGATTTCTATTATCTAGCAGAAACTGCAGGCATCACCGACTTCCTCAACGATAAGTGTGACCAATACCTCCTACTTACTAATACTTTCGTGCAAAATTTTCACTTTTATCCTAGGAAGAATCCTCCCATGGTAGAATTTTACTTATATGATGTGCCTAAGGAAATGTCACTTTACGATTTTTGCAATGTTTGCAAAATACCTTATGAGGGCAGTGCCAATGAACCACGTCCTAGAGACATGGAGGACTTTATTGCCGCAATCACTGTAGGGGAAGAGAGAGGGGTGTCAAAGGCAAGAGCGGCTAGTGTACATTTTCCTGTTTTACGCTATTATTCATTATTTGCGGGGAGATGTTTAGTTGGTCGCGGCGAGAGTGGAAGCCTTAGTGCTCCTGACCTCGCCATTCTACGCCACGCTTTACTTGCTGATAGAACTTTTAGTCTGGGCGCAATAGTGGCCCAACGGTTGAACATAAACCGTTCGAAGGGCCCCATATTTGGAGGTATCTATGCATCTCGTTTAGCTAAACACTTTAAGATACCTATTAGGCTTGACGAGGAAGAGGAAATGCTGCTTCCTACAAGATATTTAGATTATGATAGTATGGTAGCACATGATTTTATTAGGAAAGATAATGATAAGAGGCTGCTTTACAACTTAGTATTTAGTCAAGGTACTTGTGAGATTATTGCTTTGCCTGCTTCTTCTTTGTTCGATATTCATTCAGGCAGGTACACTATTATGCCCGAGGACATTTACAGATATTGGGGTCTGTCGCAACCCCCAGCACCTGAGCCTGCACCAGCCCTTGATCCGTATCAGGCTCCAGTTTTTCAGTGGGAGCCACAGGAGCTCGCCAACCAGTGGGACCCTCATTATCCTCTGGAGTATCCAGGAGAGGGTTATTTCCAGCCATGGCCCTAGACCAACTTTGGCCAAAAGCCTAACCTTGGGGGAGTACGTATTTCTCACCGACATTACATTCATGTTCACACATTCATTCCAGTTGTCGGTGTTCATAATTTTTCATTGTACCATCCATGGTAGTTTATTTCTTCTTTTTGCTTTCTTCTTGTGTGTTTAATTAACCTTGAGAAAATCCAAAAAAATTAGTTCTAGCTTTACCTTCTAGTTTGTTTAGTTGAAGTATTAAAAGAAAACCCAAAAAGATTTCTCGTTCTTCTTTTGCTTGTTGGGAGCTTTCCCGTGTAAATAGTTTTCTTTTCTTCTTTGGGTCGTTAGGAGAAGACCACGATGACATGTTGAGTGGCTCTCATATGCATTACTGTTTATCTATCAGAGAGCCCATATTACCTTGCCTTCTCCTTCGAGTTATTTCTTGCAGATTCCAGCTTAGTCCAATGCACGTGCACTCTTATTATTATTCACATCGTTCGGTCGTGCAAGTGAAAAGCAATATTGACGATACATGATGAAGTGATTGAGATGGAGAAAAGCTGGTATGAACTCGACCTATTTTGTTTTTGTGAATATGATTAGCTCATCGTTCTGGATTCAGCTCGTTATGGATTAAACATGTTTGCAATGACAATTAGAGATTATAGTTACTCATGCCATGCTTAATTAGCTAAGAGTGTATAATGGTTTGTCTTGAGTGCCAACATGCATTTTAAAATGGTTGTGATGTAGTATGATAGGATGGTATCCTCGTCTGAATGATTCAAGTGGCTTGACTTGGCACATGTTCACGCATGTAGTTGAAACAAAACCAACATAGCCTCCACGATGTTTATGTTCATGGTGATTTATATCCTACTCATGCTTGCATTCAATGTTGGTTAATCTCAAAGCATGTTTATGACTGTTGTCGCTCTCTAGTTGGTCACTTCCCAGTCTTTTGCTAGCCTTCACTTGTACTAAGCGGGAATACTGCTTGTGCATCCATCTCCATAAACCCAAAGTTGTTCCATATGAGTCCACCATACCTACCTATATGCGGTATTTACCTGCCATTCCAAGTAAATTTGCATGTGCCATTCTCTAAACCTTTAAATAATACCCTGTTTTGTATGCCCGAATCGCTCATGTAGTGACTGGGGGCTGTCAGTATTTTCCATGCTAGGTGGGTTATTCTCACGATATGTGTTGATTCACTATCATTCACGAGAAAGTGGCTGGTATTCGGAATGCCCAGTTCCATGCTCAAAGTTCAAATCAAAATATAATAAAACAAAACTCCCCCAGGATCGTGTTTGTATGGACGGTACCCGTGGATTCGGCCCGCCGTGGAGTGTGATTGATTGGTGGAGGGGGAGTAAAAACTTTACTATTCTGTTTGGGAACCGCCTATAATGTATCTAGCATGGAAGATATTGAGATCTCTTAGTTGTTATGTTGACAAAGAAAGCATACCTCCCAAAATTATGATTCATCCCTATTTTAAAAGCTCGAGCTCTGGCACCTCTGTAAATCAATGCTTCCCTCTGCGAAGGGCCTATCTATTTTATTTACTGTTGAGTCATCCTCCTCTTATAAAGAGCACCAGTTAGAGAGCACCTCCGTCATTTGTATGCTTTGTTATTAATTGATATTGAGTATGAGTGTGACTGGATCTCTTTTACCATGAATTACAATGTCTAGTCAGTCCTTGTTCTTCATAGGTGCTCTGCATTTATGTTTTGCGGTCTCAGAAAGGGCTAGCGAGATACCATTAAGTCATATTTTATCATGATTGTTTTGATAAAATTGTTGTCATCCGAGACTTATTATTATTGCTCGCTAATTGATTATGCCATTGATATGAGTAAATGTGAGACCTAAATTTTATTGTGAATGTGGTTAGTCTATAATCCTTGCTGAAAATCTGAACATCAGTTAGACATATTTACAACAGCAAGATCAAACAGAGTTTGAAAAAGTTTTTCTTTGTCACTTTCAGTTTATCAACTGAATTGCTTGAGGACAAGCAAAGGTTTAAGCTTGGGGGAGTTGATACATCTCCAACGTATCTACTTTTCCAAACTCTTTTGCCCTTGTTTTGGACTCTAATTTGCATGATTTGAATGGAACTAACCCGGACTGACGTTGTTTTCAGCAGAATTGCCTTGGTGTTATTTTTGTGCAGAAATAAAAGTTCTCGGATTGACCTGAAAATTTACGGAGAATATTTTTTGGAATTAATAAAAAATACTGGCGAAAGAATCAACCGGAGAGGGGCCACCACCTGGTCACAAGCCAGGGGGGCGCCCCCCCCCCCCTAGGGCGCGCCCCACTGTCTTGTGGGCTCCCTGTGGCTCCTCCGACCTCAACTACAACTCTATATATTCCTATTCGGGGAGAAAAAAATCAGAGAGAAGAGTTCATCGCATTTTACGATACGGAGCCGCCGCCACCTCCTGTTCTTCCTCGGGAGGCCAGATCTGGAGTCTGATTTGGGCTCCGGAGAGGGGAAATCGACGCCGTCGTCATCACCAACCATCCGTCATCACCAATTTCATGATGCTCTCCGCCGTTCGTGAGTAATTCCATCATAGGCTTGCTGGACGGTGATGGGTTGGATGAGATTTATCATGTAATCGAGTTAGTTTTGTTAGGGTTTGATCCCTAGTATCCACTATGTTCTGAGATTGATGTTGCTATGACTTTGCTATGCTTAATGCTTGTCACTAGGGCCCAAGTGCCATGATTTCAGATCTGAACCTATTATGTTTTCATGAATATATATGTGTTCTTGATCCTATCTTGCAAGTTGTAGACACCTATTACAAGTTATGATCCGCATCCCCCAGGGTGACAATAACTGGGATTCTTTCCGGTGATTACCGTAGTTTGAGGAGTTCATGTATTCACTAAGTGCTAATGCTTTGGTCCGGTTCTCTATTAAAAGGAGGCCTTAATATCCCTTAGTTTCCATTAGGACCCCGCTGCCACGGGAGGGTAGGACAAAAATGTCATGCAAGTTCTTTCCCATAAGCACGTATGACTATATATGGAATACATGCCTACATTACATTGATGAATTGGAGCTAGTTCTGTGTCACCCTATGTTATAACCGTTGCATGATGAATGCCATCCGACATAATTATCCATCACTGATCCATTGCCTACGAGCTTTTCACATATTGGTCTTTGCTAAGTTAATTTTCCGTTGCTACTGTTACAATCACTGCAAAACTGCTACTGTCACTTTGCCATTGTTACCGTTACTTCCATACTGCTTTGCTACTGAATACTTTGCTGCAGATACTAAGTCTTTCAGGTGTGGTTGAATTGACATATCAGCTGCTAATACTCGAGAATATTCTTTGGCTCCCCTTGTGTCGAATCAATAAATTTGGGTTGAATACTCTACCCTCGAAAACTGTTGCGATCCCCTATACTTGTGGGTTATCACCAGCGCATCGCGCTCATCCGTCGGTGGACCCCCCGTCCGCCCTCGGCAGGGCTCCGCGCCCATCAGCCGGCGGACCCCGTGTCCTCCCCCGGCAGGGCCCCGCGCCCATCGGCCAGCGGCCCCCACGTCCGCGCCCGACATCCTTGACGCCGCCGTCTGCTCCAACAACAGCAAAGACCCTCCGCCTGACTCTTCGAGTCGCCCGGAGGCTCGGAGGCTACACCCAGCGGGTGCGCTGGCGCGCCCTCACTGGAAACAGCCAGCCGGTGGACTCCGCATTCACGCCCGGCAAGACCCCGCGCCCATCAGTCGGCGGACCCCGCTTCCACGCCCAACATCCTCGACGCCACCGTCTGCTTCAGCAACAGCAATGACCCTCCGTCCGACCCTCCAAGTCGCCCGGAGGCTCGGAGGCTACACCTAGCGGGTCCGCTGGCGCGCCCCCGCTGGAAGCAAGCCTTGCTGTCCCCGACCCGCAATCGACCATCATCGACAAGTTCCGCAACTACAACGTCAACAGCAAAAACCCTCCGCCCGACAATCCAAGTCGCCCGAAGGCTCGGAGGCTACTGTCGGGGGGATTACCCCCGGGTAGGCTCAAGGACACGACTCGACATTTTAAAAACATAGGGGGAGTCGCTCCCGGTACGCCAAGCCCCACGAATCAACAAGACAATCGAAGAGGCGAAAACAGAAGAAAAAGTTGCAACCCGGCCGGCTGGATACTCCTGGCTGGCTGGAGGCTGCCGGCTGGAGGCTGTCGGCCGGAGGCTGCTGGCCGGAGGCTGCCGGCCGGAGGCTGCCGGCTGCGGCCCGACGAAGTCAGCTCCAGGCGTCCCATCGAACACGAGCAGAAGACACTGTAGCTGACGGACTGCAGAGTCAGCCACCCTGCTATAGTCGGGCACTGTTGGCGAACAGTGCCCCACTGTGCACCTATCATGCGTCAGTTCACTGCGCCCCAATAGTGATGCACGGTAGCCTGCATCATGGGTCGCTTCACATGTCTCCTCCAATAGGGTAGTTAGGCCATGTGGGCCACCCCTTGTCCCCTGGGCCTCCCTATATAAGAGGCACCAGGGGAGCTCAGCGAGGGGGGGCAAGGCTCCTCTCTTTCTCTCATCCCCTCCCATTTCTCTGATTCTCAGGCACATGAGGCCATGGAAAGGAGCAGCCAGCTCCCTCTTCCTCCTCAAACACAGCTCCAGGAGCAACCCTGTACAGCAGACACACTTCATATACAGACATGCAGGAGTAGGGGTATTATCTCTCCGGAGAGCCCCGAACCTGGGTAAACCACCGCGCGCTACAACCCTATCCCGTCCCGGATCTTCCACGGGAGCCTTGCTCTCACCTCGATTAGCCACCCCCTGGCATCTGTCGTGAGAAAACGACGACAGTGACTATAAAGGTGCTCTACAGGTGTCTCCGAGGGTGTCTGTTGAGTTGGCATGGATCGAGACTGGGATTTGTTACTCCGTATGACAGAGAGGTATCTTAGGGCCCACTCGGTAATACAACATCACAATAAGCCTTGCAAGAAATGTGACTAAAGTGTTAGCCACGGGATCTTGTATTACGGAACGAGTAAAGAGAATTGCCGGTAACGAGATTGAACTAGGTATAGAGATACCGACAATCGAATCTCGGGCAAGTAACATACCGAAGAACAAAGGGAACAGCATACGGGATTAACTGAATCCTTGACATAGAGGTTCAACCGATAAAGATCTTCGTTGAATATGTAGGAACCAATATGGGCATCCAGGTCCCGCTATTGGTTATTGACCGTAGAGGTGTCTCGGTCATGTCTACATAGTTCTCGAACCCGCAGGGTCTGCACACTTAACGTTCGGTGACGTTTCGGTAGTATTGAGTTATGTATGGTGGTGACCGAAGTTTGTTCGGAGTCCCAGATGAGATCCCATACGTCACGAGGAGCTCTGGAATGGTCCGGAGGTAAAGATTGATATATAGGAAGTCCCGTTTTGGCCACCAGAAAAGTTTCGGGTATTTCCGGTAGTGTACCGGGAGTGCCGGAGGGTCATCGGGAGGGGCCACCCACGCCGGGAGGCCACATGGGCCTGAGGGGGGTGCACCAGCCCTTAGTGGGCTGGGAAAACCAGCCCCACAAGGACCATGCGGCTAGGAGGTGAGAAAAAGGAAAAAGGCCAAGAAGGGGGAAGGTTTTCCAAGTAGGATTGGAATCCTACTTGGAGTAGGATTGGAGGTGGACTCCTCCACCTCCTCTCCACTTCGGCCGACCCAAAGGGGAAGCCCTAGGGCGGCTGCCTCCTCCCCCTCCCTCCTATATATACTAGAGGAATAGAGCCCCAAAGACACAAGTCCACGTGCTAGTTCTCTATTCCCTAGTTCCTCCACCAAATAGATTCCAACGATGCTTAGGCGAAGCCCTGCCGGAATAGTTCCACCACCGCCGCCGCCGCGCCGTCGTGCTGCCGGAGAACTCATCTACCTCTCCGCTCCCACTTGCTGGATCAAGAAGGCATAGATCGTCATCGAGCTGTATGTGTGCTGAACGCGGAGGTGCCGTCCGTTCGGCGCTAGATCGTGATTGGATCGCGGGACGGCTAGCGATTTGGATCGCGAAGACGTTCGACTACATCAACTGCATTTCTTAACGCTTTCCGCTTAGCGCTCTACAAGGGTATGTAGATCCACTCTCCCTCTCGTAGATGCTCATCACCATGGATATATCTTGCGTGTGCGTAGGAAAAATTTTGTTTCCCATGCAACGTTCCCCAACAGGAAGAAGTCCTCGATCCATACAGCCGGGTCCGTCGATCCGTCGTATGATTCTATGTTAATGGGTTAAACCCTTCGGGGAACTGGTGTTGCATGACCTCGTCTGTGAAACACGGTGGGTGTGCGGCGCCTCTGATTCGGGCTACGTCGCGTCGGAAGTCGACTATTGGTTGAGCCCGGTATTGTTCCCGGTTTCTATGGTTGCGGTCCAAGCCACGATCGGTAGGCATCTCGTCTAACGGGGGAGCGTCCCCTAGATCCGTAAATGGATATGGTGTGACCTGACCTGTAGTCCAGGTCCTGCCGAAGATCGTATTGATATTCAGGGTGTGCTGGCCCCTTTCCTCTCCTACGGGGTGACGTGGGCCAGTACTCGGCGTCTTCAGCCACCCTGTTCTGTCCTCGAGGGGGGCGGTCCGGCTAGTCATACTGAGTGCGCCTGGGAGATTCGGGCTCAAGGGCCTCGTCGTCAAGTTGCGGCAGCAGGCGTCGGCGAGGGTAGCTCCTCTTTTGGTCTGGCCGCTCAGTGCCGAACCCTTCTTCGGCTGCCAAAACTTTTGTCCATCTATTGTTGATGGTGTCTTGTTCGGCTTTGAGCTGCTGCTGCTTTGCCTTTAAGCTCCGAGCAGTGGCTATGAGTCATTGCCTAAATCGTTCTTGGTCCTCGGGGTTTTCGGGGACGGTGAAGTCTTCGGCTTCGAGGTTTTCTTCCTCCCCAGCATGTGGGAGGTAGTTATCATCCTCGGAATCATTGAGGTCCTCGGTGTCTTGCTGATCCGTCAGCCTTTCCGGGTCCTCCAACGGCTCCATGGGGGCTTTGGGGTCGCCGAGGTCCTCCGGGGTATCCATTTCCCCGGTGCCTGCAACAGCTTCCCTTCCCCTGTTGGTCTTGGATCGCTTGCGTTGCTTCCGGCGTTTTGATGCTTCGCCAGATTTTTCGCCGTTCTTCCTGGGGGTGTGGTTCTCCCTGTTGTTAGGGGTATCCACCATATAGACATCATAGGCCGAGGTGGCTGTTCACCGCCCGGTGGTCACGGGGGCAGGGTCACCGATCTCTTCATTAATGTGTTCTACCTCTTCGGAGGCGTAGTCCAACATGTCGGTAAAGTCTTCGACAGTGGCTACCAAATGGGCGACAGGTGGGCCGTAAAATTCCCCGTAACCGGCCTCTAGGTCGACCGGAACGTGGGTCGAGGTAAGATCATCCTCGATTGCCATCGACTGGATCCGGTCTAGAGCCTCGTTCAACCACGAGAGGACGACCAGATCGGTTTCCTGAGGGCCCTTGGAGTTGAGCTCCAAGGCGACTTCGGGATGGGCATGTTCGCGAAGGCCAAACCTTGATATTCAGGTACCATCACCGAGTCCGGGTTCGAGGCCGGACCTCCGGTGGAGATAGATCTGAGGTTCTGCTACTTCTTGAGCATGCGTTGGTTTTCCCTTGAAGAGGAAAGGATGATGCAGCAAAGTAGATAAGTATTTCCCTCAGTTGTTGAGAACCAAGGTATCAATCCAGTAGGAGATACAAGCAAGTCCCCAATAGATGTACCTACACAAATAATCAAACACTTGCACCCAACGCTATAAAGGGGTTGTCAATCCCTTCACGGTTATTTGCAAGGATGAGATCTGATAGAGATAGGTATGATAGATTGCTAGAACGGAAAGTAAAACAAAAGTAAAAATAATGCAGCGAGATATTTTTGGTATTTTTGGTTTTAGATCTGAAAGTATAATATGGAAAATAGACCCGGGGGCCATAGGTTTCACTAGAGGCTTCTCTCATGATGGAAAATAATACGGTGGGTGAACAAATTACTGTCGAGCAATTGATAGAAAAGCGAATAATTATGACGATATCCAAGGCAATGATTATGCATATAGGCATCACGTCCGTGTCAAGTAGACCGAAACGATTCTGCATCTACTACTATTACTCCACACATCGACCGACTCCTGCCTGCATCTTGAGTATTAAGTTCATGAAGAACAGAGTAACGCATTAGGTAAGATGACATGATGTAGAGGGATAAACTCAAGCAATATGATGAAAACCCCATCTTTTTATCCTCGATGGCAACAATACAAATACGTGCCTCGCTACCCCTACTTTGTCACTGGGTGAGGACACCGCAAGATTGAACCCAAAACTAAGCACTTCTCCCATTGCAAGAATTACCAATCTAGTTGGCCAAACCAAACCAATAACTCGGAAGAGACATGCAAAGATATGAAATCATGCATATAAGAATTCAGAGAAGATTCAAATAATATTCATAGATAAGCTGATCATAAACCCACAATTCATCGGATCTCGACAAACACACCGCAAAAGAGTATTACATCGGATAGATCTCCATGAAGATCATGAAGAACAGGGTATTGAAGAACAAAGAGAGAGAAGAAGCCATCTAGCTACTAGCTATGGACCCGAAGGTCTGTGGTGAACTACTCACGCATCATCGGAGGGGCAATGGAGTTGATGTAGATGCCCTCCGTGATCGAATCCCCCTCCGGCAGATTATCGAAAAAGGCTCCAAGATTGGATCTCACGGGAACAGAGGCTTCCGGCGGCGGAAAAGTATTTTCGTGGCTCTCTTTGGTATCCAGGGAATATTTGGGAATTTATAGGCCTAAGAATAGGGTTAGGAGGGCTGCCGTGGGGCCACAAGCCAGGGGGGCGCCCCCCCCTAGGGCGCGCCCTAGTGGCTTGTGACGCCACGGCAGATCTCCTGCCTTCATCTCCAAGTCTTCTGGGTTCCTTCTGGTCCAAGAAAAATCATTCCGAAGATTTTATTCCGTTTGGACTCCGTTTAATATTCCTTATCTGCAATACTCAAAAACAAGGAAAAAACAGAAACTGGCACTAGGCTCTAGATTAATAGGTTAGTCCCAAAAATAATATAAAATAGCATATTAATGCATATAAAACATCCAAAACAGATAATATAATAGCATGGAACAATCAAAAATTATAGATACGTTGGAGACGTATCAAGCATCCCCAAGCTTAATTCATGCTCGTCCTCGAGTAGGTAAATGATAAAAACAGAATTTTTGATGTGGAATGCTACCTAACATATTTATCCATGTAATATTCTTTATTGTGGCATGAATATTCAGATCCATAAGATTCAAAACAAAAGTCTAATATTGACATAAAAACAGTAATACTTCAAGCATACTAACAAGGCAATCGTGTCCTTTCGAAATAACATGGCCTTAGAAAGTTATCCCTACAAAATCATATGGTCTGGCTATGCTCCATCTTCCCCACACAAAGTATCTAAATCATGCACAACCCCGATGACAAGCCAAGCAATTGTTTCACACTTTTTATGTTCTCAAACCTTTTCAACTCTCACGCAATACATGAGCGTGAGCCATGGATATAGCACTATAGGTGGAATAGAATATGGTGGAGGTTGCAAGGAAAAAGGAAAAGATAGTCTCACATCAACTAGGCGTATCAACTGGCTATGGAGATGCCCATCAATAGATATCAATGTGAGTGAGTAGGGATTGCCATGCAACGGATGCACTAGAGCTATAAGTGTATGAAAGCTCAAAAAGAAAACTGAGTGGTTGTGCATATGATGAAAAATTCCACTAGTTATATGAAAGTGACAAAATAGGAGACTCTCTATCATGAAGATAATGATGCTACTTTGAAGCACAAGTGTGGAAAAAGATAGTAGCATTGTCCCTTCTCTCTTTCTCTCATTTTTTTTTATTTTGGTGGGCTTCTTTGGCCTCTTTTTTTTTATTTGGGCTTCGTTGGCCTCTTTTATTATTTGTAAAGTCCGGAGACTCATCCCAACTTGTGAGGGAGTCATAGCTTCCATCATCCTTTTCTCTCACGGGACAAATGCTCTAATAATGAAAATCATCACACTTTTATTTACTTACAACTCAAAAATTACAACTCGATACCTAGAACAAAATATGACTCTATATGCAATATGGAAGTGATGGTGCGTGTCATGAAAAAACGGAACGGTGGAAGTTGCATGGCAATATATCTCGGAATGGCTATGGAAATGACATAATAGGTAGGTATGGTGGCTGTTTTGAGGAAAGTATATGGTGGCTGTTTTGAGGAAGGTGGGTTTGATGCACCGGCGAAAGTTGCGCGGTACTAGAGAGGCTGGCAAAGGTGGAAGGGTGAGAGTGCGTATAATCCATGGACTCAACATTAGTCATAAAGAACTCACATACTTATTGCAAAATTCAATTAGTTATCGAAACAAAGCATTAGACGCATGCTCCTAGGGGAGAGGTTGGTAGGAGTTAACCATCGCGCGCTCCCGACCCTCACACAAAGGTTGACAATCATTAAACAAATCATGCTCCGACTTCGTTACATAACGGTTCACCATACGTGCATGCTACGGGAATCACAAACTTCAACACAAGTATTTCTTCCAATTCACACTCACTAGCATGACTCTCATATTACCATCTTCATATCTCAAAACTATATGCAAGGAATCAAACTTCTCATAGTATTCAATGCACTTAATATGAAAGTTTTTATTATATCCCTCTTGGATGCCCATTATATTAGGACTAAATTCATAACCTAAACCAATTACCATGCTGTTTAAAGACTCTCAAAATAATATAAGTGAGATGCGAGAGTTCAATAATTTCTATAAAATAAAACACCACCGTGCTCTAAAAAGATATAAGTGAAGTACTAGAGCAACATTGCCTAGCTCAAAAGATATAAGTGAAGCACATAGAGTATTCTAATAAATTCAGTGTGTCTCTCTCAAAAGATGTGTTCAGCAAGGATGATTGTGGCAAACTAAAAAGCAAAGAATCATATCATACAAGACGCTCCAAGCAAAACACATATCATGTGGTGAATAAAAATATAGCCTCAAGTAAATTTACTGATGGATTGAAGACGAAAGAGGGGATGCCTTCCGGGGAATCCCCAAGCTTAGGCTTTTTGGTATCCTTCAATATGGCTTGGAGTGCCTTGGGAATCCCCAAGCTTAGGCTCTTGCCACTCCTTATTCCATAGTCCATCAATTCTTTACCCAAAACTTGAAAACTTCACAACACAAAACTCAACAGAAAACTCATGAGATCCGTTAGTATAAGAAAAATAAATCACCACTTTAGGTACTGTTGTGAACTCATTATTTATTTATATTGGTGTAATATTTACTTTATTCCAACTTCTCCATGGTTCATACCCCCCGATACAACCCATAGATACATCAAAATAAGCAAACAACACAAAGAAAACAGAATCTGTCTAAAACAGAACAGTCTGTAGCAATCTATAGACTTCGAATACTTCTGTAACTCCAAAAATTCTGAAAAATTAGGAAAATCAGTGCAATTTGTATATCAATCTTGTGTAAAAATTTCAGATCAAAAGAACGTTCCAGTGAATTTACAAAATTCCTGTACTGAGAGCAAAAGTTTCTGTTTTTCAGCAAAATCAAATTACAAACACCGTAGACCATCCCAAAGGTCTTACTTGGCTCAAACACTAATTTAAACAAGAAAACACAATTACTACAGAGGTAATAATGTGCAAAACACTGAAAAACAGAAGCAAAAACAAAAGCATAAAAATAAAATTGGGTTGCCTCCCAACAAGCGCTATTGTTTAACGCCCCTAGCTAGGCATAACGCAATAGATCTAGGTATTGTCATCTTTGGTATGTAATCCATACTTGATCAAACCATCAAAATCTTTCCTAAATAGATCTATCCTTTCCTTTATTTCCCTCCTAGTGGGGGAACTTAATTCATGAAAAGAACTTTGACTAGTAATTTTGACATTCATAAACCCGAAATCTGGATCATCACCATAGATATCATCGTATAAAACACGTATCTTATTTCTAACGGGCTCCCTAGCCATATTTTCCAACCAATCATCTTTATACCCTACGAAAATTCCCCTAGTTAACCAATCAAATTCATCATAAGTCTCGAGATACAAGGTTTGGGTGACTTCCGCGTAGGGAACTCTCCTCCTAAGATTTTCACAATAAGATTGATAGTCTCTAGATTCCAGACTACGCAAAGTTTCTTTATCATGGAGAATTTCTTCAATTGGAGGGTGTTCAACGTCCTTATTATAGAAAGCAAAAATCTCCCTAGCTTCTTGTACGATAAAATCAAATTCACGCATAAGGATGATAGTAGCAATCTTTTTAGCTTTTGGATGATTAATATTGGGAAGTTCATAAAACACTTTTTGCAAAGCAGGATGAACGTGCACAAATTTTCTTTCCAGTTTTTCAATGAGCATGACAATAGCATCCGCATAACAATTTGTGCTAAGAAAAATAGATCTCTTATTCATAGGCATCACTCCCGTACAATCAAAGAACTCTTGGATAACACTCTTCCCAATAATATTTCCGTCTCCCACTTGAAAAGTTTTAGCTTTATAATTAGGAGGAGGTTCAGTTTCATGATCTAGAGAGCAAGATTCAAATTTTTCATCAAGATTAGTACTAGCAATACCCTCAATATTTTCAATGATAACCTTCCCCGATTCAGACATAGTGGCAACGAATAGATCTACCACACAAGCAAACGAAAAGCAAACAGAAAGACGAACGGAAGAAGGGCGAATAAAAAGGCAAATCTTTTTGGTTTTTCTGAAAATCGTTTTAGAAGTGGGGGAGAGGAAAACGAGAGGCAAATGGCAAATACAGTAAATGCAAGAGATGAGTTTGTGATGGGTACTTGGTAGGCTTGATGTAGATCTCCCCGGCAACGGCGCCAGAAATCCTTCTTGCTACTTCTTGAGCATGCGTTGGTTTTCCCTTGAAGAGGAAAGGGTGATGCAACAAAGTACATAAGTATTTCCCTCAGTTGTTGAGAACCAAGGTATCAATCCAGTAGGAGATACAAGCAAGTCCCCAATAGATGTACCTACACAAATAATCAAACACTTGCACCCAACGCTATAAAGGGGTTGTCAATCCCTTCACGGTTATTTGCAAGGATGAGATCTGATAGAGATAGGTATGATAGATTGCTAGAACGGAAAGTAAAAAAAAAAGTAAAAATAATGCAGCGAGATATTTTTGGTATTTTTGGTTTTAGATCTGAAAGTATAATATGGAAAATAGACCCGGGGGCCATATGTTTCACTAGAGGCTTCTCTCATGAAGGAAAATAATACGGTGGGTGAACAAATTACTGTCGAACAATTGATAGAAAAGCGAATAATTATGACGATATCCAAGGCAATGATTATGCATATAGGCATCACGTCCGTGTCAAGTAGACCGAAACGATTCTGCATCTACTAGTATTACTCCACACATCGACCGACTCCTGCCTGCATCTAGAGTATTAAGTTCATAAAGAACAGAGTAACGCATTAGGTAAGATGACATGATGTAGAGGGATAAACTCAAGCAATATGATGAAAACCCCATCTTTTTATCCTCGATGGCAACAATACAAATACGTGCCTCGCTACCCCTACTTTGTCACTGGGTGAGGACACCACAAGATTGAACCCAAAACTAAGCACTTCTCCCATTGCAAGAATTACCAATCTAGTTGGCCAAACCAAACCAATAACTCGAAGAGACTTGCAAAGATATGAAATCATGCATATAAGAATTCAGAGAAGATTCAAATAATATTCATAGATAAGCTGATCATAAACCCACAATTCATCGGATCTCGACAAACACACTGCAAAAGAGTATTACATCGGATAGATCTCCATGAAGATCATGAAGAACATGGTATTGAAGAACAAAGAGAGAGAAGAAGCCATCTAGCTACTAGCTATGGACCCGAAGGTCTGTGGTGAACTACTCACGCATCATCGGAGGGGCAATGGAGTTGATGTAGATGCCCTCCGTGATCGAATCCCCCTCCGGCAGATTACCGAAAAAGGCTCCAAGATTGGATCTCACGGGAACAGAAGCTTCCGGCGGCGGAAAAGTATTTTCGTGGCTCTCTTTGGTATCCAGGAAATATTTGGGAATTTATAGGCCGAAGAATAGGGTTAGGAGGGCTGTCGTGGGGCCACAAGCCAGGGGGGCGCCCCCCCCCCCTAGGGCGCGCCCTAGTGGCTTGTGACGCCACGGCAGATCTCCTGCCTTCATCTCCAAGTCTTCTGGGTTCCTTCTGGTCCAAGAAAAATCATTCCGAAGATTTTATTCCGTTTGGACTCCGTTTAATATTCCTTATCTGCAATACTCAAAAACAAGGAAAAAACAGAAACTGGCACTAGGCTCTAGATTAATAGGTTAGTCCCAAAAATAATATAAAATAGCATATTAATGCATATAAAACATCCAAAACAGATAATATAATAGCATGGAACAATCAAAAATTATAGATACGTTGGAGACGTATCAGGGTCGAGCCAGATAGTGAGCCCGGAGTTGAAGTTCCGGGATCTCCGGGCCCGTTGGACAAAACCGAGGGTTCAGCGAGGAACAGATTGCCACGGGAGTCGGCGGTGAACTCTAGGTTCCCGAACCTGATCTCCTGGCCGTGGGCGAAATTTTCGATCCGGCCTAGCTGGCCGATCGAGTTAACATGCAGCACGACGCTGCCGAACGCGAAGACCTGTTCGGGGACAAAGATGTCCTTGTTTCGGGCCTGTTCGCTGATGATTAGGCAAGCCATCAATCCACAAGTGATCTCACAGCATAACTCTCAATGAAAGCACCAATGTCGGTGTCGAAACCGGCGGATCTCGGGTAGGGGGTCCCAAACTATGAATCTAGGATCGATGGTAACAGGGGACGAAGGAGACGGTGTTTACCCAGGTTCGGGCCCTCGTGAGGAGGTAAAACCCTACGTCCTGCTTGATTGTGTTGCTGAGTATGAAGGTTACAGAGTAGATCTACCTCGAGATCAAACGAGCTAAACCCTAATTATTTTACTTGTCCCTCTACGAACTAAGCTCCCTGGCTTATATAGACACTAGGGGCCCGTAGGGTTACAAATGGCCAGTTTCCATCCGGGCATAGATACGCCCATTCTTACTTGGAGGACACACCAAGTCTTCGGAACCTTCCCCCCTAAGCATGGGGTCATCCTGTAGTCCGGCCTTCCCGAAGATGTCCCAAGGCGGCCCACCGGGCTGGTCCACATAAGATAAGCCAACAGCCCGAGGACCCCTTAATCCGAGACTCCCTCAACATGATTACTAGATGGGACATTATTTGTAGGCCGAAGGAACAAGGAGGCCTTGGGATTGAGAATTTAGAGCTTAAAAATAGGTGTCTGCTCGGTAAGTGGCTATACAGGCTCTTTGTTGAGAATGAAGGCATGTGGGTACACATTTTGCATAACAAGTACTTACAATCTAAGACCTTAGCCCAGGTTACCGTCAGACCCAATGATTCACCTTTTTGGAAGGGCTTGATGAGGACGAAAGTAGCATTTTTTCATAGAACTAAATTTATCAATGTAAACGGAGAGTCGATGAGATTCTAGGAGGATACGTGATTAGGGGAGATGCCGCTAGCTACCCAGTATCCAACACTCTATAATATTGTACAGCGTTACAGTATTACAGTCTTTGCCTCTATATATCACTGTTCAAAAAATCTTCCGATTCAGCAATTTATCGTCCGATTTATCACTACTCATGGGGTGACCGATAAGATTATGTCTTATCTTCACCGTTTATCTTTTGGGACGATTTATCACTCTGACAAGCGATTTATCGGGAATCTACCGATTAATTGGGCCTATTCCTAGCACTATGTTTGCAAAAAACTATGTTTATTCGTGTTTTTGTCGACCTTGTTATGCAATATGTACTATTGCCCTATTTTTTGTCATTATACAAGGATTCAAGGGCTAGGAATCAAGGTAACACTTCTATCCAATATTTTTTGATGTTGAATATAGCATATTTCAGTGTTGGGAACCTGGGATTTGCAAAAAATGGCCGATTAACAGTCGACCGATAAAATCGATTAACTGGTCGATTTCCGATTAATCTCTTATCCCCAGCTGACCGAGACGCTAACGATAAGCGATATCCTCAACATTGCTATATATACAATTCCGAAAATCTTTAGTTGGAGATCGATGGGCTGCCTGGTTGCATCTTGTCAGAAGGTTGATGGATATCAACCTCACTGACGAGCCAGATAATCTTCACTGGAAGTTATACAATTCCGAAAATCTTTAGTTGGAGATCGATGGGCCGCCTGGTTGCATCTTGTCAGAAGGTTGATGGATAGTCAGAGATGCAGCTTTTGTGATAATGAAACCATCAAACACCTCTTTCTTGATTGTTCGATGGCTAGGATTCTATGGCACCCACTTCATATGGCCTTTAATATCAACCCTCCACATAGTATACACACGTTATTTTGGACGTGGTTAAATGGGGTAGACACAAACATTGCGAAGCACGTTCGGATTGGAATATGTGCATTGCTTTGGGCTATATGGAACTGTAGGAATGATTTGGTTTTTAACAGATAGATACATACAAATTTTTTGCAGGTTATCTACAGGGCCACTGCTATGATCCGTATGGGATCGTTACTCACTCCTACGGAAGCCAGTGAGCCTATGGTTATTGGGTCTGCCCGATGAGAGATGGTAGCTCGGGATATCTACAACCGGTTTGGATGGCGGTCCAGTAATATGATAGGTGTTTAGTCATCTAGGCCTATTTTCACCGGTTGTGGCATCTTTTAATTTCATTTCCATTTTACAGCTTTTTTGAACTTGTCTTGAACTGCAGAATTATTTGTGGATTTATTAATAAAAGGCTGCATGCATCAATTGATGCAGAGGCCGGGGGTAATCCTCCTTTTCTAAAAAAAAGCTCGTGGGTTTTTGCCTTTTCGAGAAAAGAATGCTGCATGCATGCATGCATGCATGATGGAACAGATAGAGGAGAAAGTGAGAAAGATAACCGTGATTTATCATTGCCCGGTGAGTGTTAAGATTTTAGGGTTTTTTTTCCTTCGTCAAGCAAAAGATGTTAATGGTTGGACACGAGCAAAAATTCCATTTACTCTCCGCAGGACGCACAAGTAAAGAGTACAGATCGAATTTAGCGATTGCCATTACGCTTGGTATTTGTGATGGGAAACGTAAACGAATGCATAAGGAAAGAGTTTGAGATGTTAACTAGATTTCAACGGGGATACGAGCTTTTATGGCTAACTATGTTGTTGCTTCCTCTCCAAATGCTTCTGTGAAAAGGAGGCGTTGGATCTGCTCCCTGGTGGGATTTGTGAAGCTTAATGTTGAATGTGGCTCGTTCTGAAGGCAGTAGTGGTCGTTCGGTGGTCTCAAGATCTAGATGTAATTCATTTTATGTTTGAGACATTTTTGTACTTTCGGTGAACTTTTATAACAGATATGATACTTTCCACACAAAAATAATTGATGCTTCCTTTGACCATGATCTTCTTAAGGGTACGGTCGGGGCTTTCTTGAGGAACGATAAAGAAAATTTTATTGCAGGAGGTTTCTGGAAAATAGATCAGTATGTGGATGTTCTGACGGCAAAAGCTTTGGCGCTTAGATTTGGTCTATCCCTAACGCAATGGGCGGGATGCAATCGCCTCGTTATTAATTCTGATAATTTCGAGGTCATTGAAACCATGTATAATGAAGGACAGTCGGCGAGAGCGGTGATATCTGTTTTTTGTGCTTGCTATTTTTCTATTTCTAGGTTCGAACATTGTAATGGACAGGCAACTAAAGTTGCGTTCGAGCTTGCTAAATTGGCTAGATTTTTTTTACTATTGATTCATTTGAGGAGCCAATGAATGAAATTGCACCATTCCTCACAAACGATGTATCAACTATCTCGATTGAATAAAGTTCATATGTTATTTAAAAAAGAGTGATCACGCAGATACAAACACCGTTGCAAAAACACGGTTGCGGATTCATGGGCTAGGCCGAACGAGCCACAAGAAATCAAGCGTGTGTACCTACGTCGCCCATGGGGAGCGGCTATAACTCGCTCCATGCGAGTTGCATGCTAGCCTCGCCTAAGGCAGCGCCATAATGGGCCGGCGCAGCTCGTGGGCGGCCACAGCCTATCCTTTTTAATATATTTTCTTTCACATTATTTTACTTTTATTTATACTTGTAAATTTCTAAATATCTATATTACAGAAAAATGTACATAAGAAGTTTCAAAATGTTAATCTAGCATTTGGAAAAGGTTAAATGTCTATGGAAAAATGTTTCTTATGCATATGGAAAATGTATACAAAACATACACAATGTAAGAACAAAGTTGATCATGCAATTTTAAAAAAATGTTAATCAAGCATTTGAAAAAAAAAGTTGGTCGCCTATCAAAACAATGTTAATCATATATTTCAAAATGCTAAACATGTATAAAAAAAGTTCATGGTATATACCAAAAATATGCACTGTGAATGGAAAAAAGTAAACATAAAAAATATAAGTTTTCAAATATGTTTTTCTGTCTTCGGAAAATATTAAACGTGTATACAAAAAATGTTTTTGATGTATACAAGTAACGTGGAATGTAAATGGGAAATTAGATAGCAAAAAGTATATGTTTTAAACCATGTTAACCGTGTATTTGAAAAAATTTAATCATGCATAAATAAATTCTTAAACATGTATGTAGCGGATGTATAATAAACATGTACGATGTGTACAAAAAAAGTAGACATCAAAGCATATATTCAAAAAATATTAATCAAATATATGAACAAATTAGACATGTATTCAAAATGATATAGATGTATAAAGAAAATATACAATGTGTATGAAAACAATAGACATTGAAACATTTATTTGACAAAAATGTTAATCACATATTATAAAAAATGGAAAATGTGAACTAAATAACTCTTGACGTATATAAAATATGTAGAATGACAACTAAAAACAAAGAAAATCAAAACTGAAAAAGAAACAAAGGAAACCAAAGTAAAAAAAGAATATGAAACAGAAAACCAAAAAAACAAGTGCAAAAAGAATGAAAAAGGGTAAAACCAAGTGCAAACTTTTATCCTACCAGATGCCAAGGCTATTCTCAACATTCCGTTACGGCAAGGCGGTGGTGACGATTTCCTAGCGTGGACACATGAGAAATCAGGCATATACACTGTTAAATCGGCGTACCGAGCTCTAGTGAATCAAAATGAGCGTTCAACTCGAGATGAACGGCAGGCTACAGGATCTTCAGTGGGTCAAGAACAGTTGTGGAAAGCTATTTGGTCTCTCAAAGTGGTTTCCAAAGTGAGAGTATTCTGGTAGCGAGTTATACGTGGTATTCTCCCTGACGAATGCACTCTGAAATACAGACACATACGTGATGTGAGCTTATGCAAAATATGCCATGCCATGGATGAGGATCTGTACCATGCACTAATTAAGTGCTCGTATGCACAGCGTTTTTGGGCAGAAGCAAGATCCCTACTAAATATAAAACTCCCATGGCTGCATCCTAGTACATGGGCGAAGGACATTTTATGTGAAGCAATGTTCACTGCTAGTGATCGAGCTTCCATAATTACAGTAATGTGGACTATATGGCATTATCGTAACAGAATGACCCATGATAGAGATCCGATTGACCCACCACTTCGGTTCAGTTAACTAAAGAAGCCCTCGCGCTCCTTGATATCCCGCGGCAACAACTTTCAGTTTTGCTGGGGTTTGGCTGGCGTCCTCCGGAGATCGAGAAAGTGAAAATAAATACGGATGCAGCTATTGCCATCGATGATGATTCTGCTGGCGCCAGGGGCATCGCATGTTCTGCCAATGCGCTCGGTGTATGGTGCAAACCGTATCAGGGAGTAACAAACCCAATGATCGCAGAAGCTTTGGCCCTTCGCGACGGTGTCATTTTTGCAAATCTACGAGGCTATACGCATGTGGTGATGGACAGTGGCGTAGCCAGGCTAGCTCCACGCCCAGGGCCAACTTGAGTGCTACAGTAGAAAACAGTACCAAACAATGTCATTTTATCTACAGTGAACAAAGGAACTTACAGCCAAGGCCCCTGTTGCCCGGGGCCTGACTACGCCACTGGTGATGGAGACTGATTGCCTGGAGGTAGTGAACCTCGGGAAAACTCGCATCAACTCTCGATCTGTTGTGGCACCTATCTTATCAGAAATAGGAGAGCTAGCTATTAGTTTTACGCATTTTGTAATTCAGCATGTAAACAAGTCAGCTAACGGTCCAGCGCATTTGTGTGCTAAGCGAGCTTGCACATTGGCTGTGACCAAGAGTTGGCTTACTGAGACTCCCAGCTTGCTGACGGCAGTCTTCTGGCTGATTGTTCAGCGAACGCCTTTCCATAATAAAGCTCTCTAAATTCCCTGCAAAAAAACACAGAGAAAGAAACAAAGAAAATGAAAGAAAACGTATGAAAATCATGAAAGAAAAAAAGAAAACCAAAAAAATAAGAAAATGAGAAATAAAAGGTAAACTGATGAAAACAAAAAAGAAACAAAGAAAAACAAAGAAGAAGAAAAATGTTGATCATGTCTCTAAAAAATGTTAAATATGTATTAGAAAATGTACCTGGTGCATACATGAAATGTAGACATGTGTATTTGAAAAAATGTGGACCATGTATTCAAAAAGTATTAAAAGACATGCATTAAAAGAAATCTACATCGCGTATTTGAGAAAATGTTCAACGTGCATAAAAAGTTGTTTCACGTGCACACTTAAAATGTACATTGTGTTAAAAAACAAACTGATAAAATCCGACAAAGAGAAAAAAGATAAAACTGAAGTATAGCGATGAAAGAAGTAAAACTTAAAAAAACCACTTTAAAAACCCATTGAAAAACAAAACAAAACAAAAGTTATAATGAAAAAAGGATAATACCGGTGAAAAACAATAGAAACAAAGAAAAAAAAGAAAGAAAAACAATGAAACCGACAAGGAAACAAATAAAACTGGTGAAAATCGAGAAAGAAAGAAAACTGGATAAAAACAGGAAAACCCAAACAAATGTAGAAAAGAACACCGGTAAAATTTGTGAAAGAAATGAAGAAACCCACAGAAAAAGAATAACAGAAAACCAAAGAAAACCGCTAAATAAAACTGAAAAAAAAAGAAAAGAACGAAACCAGCATATTGAACATTCGAGCGAGCGAGCGAGAGTGCGAACAAGCGACCTAAGCGCTAATGGGCCGGTACGATATGTGATGCTATAAGCGAGATATAGCATTGGCGTCACCCGTGGGCTGACATGCCTCTTCCTTCTGATGCATTTTTTTTTATTAGTGAGACTTCCGATGACATTCGGTGCCCTTCTCCTTACCTTCCTACACCAATGTCCTTGTCAATCGGCGGGAGCAGCGGCGGCAATCTTCAATTATTGCTATTTCTTGGCTTGTGATTTTTCATTACTAAGTTCAAACATTGTAATAGGAAGCAAATAAGATAAGATGACTCATGAACTTGCTAGGTTAGCGAAAATTTTCATCACAAGGGTCTGCTTTGAGGAGCCCATGGATGGAATTGTAACTTTTCTTATTGATAATGTAACTATTACTTCCCATTAATAAAGTTAAAGGGTTTATTTCCAAAAAAAAATGTACACCAATGTCCTTGTCTGGGCACTTGTCCGGCCTTGGTCATTCTTCTCCGACAGCTGCCGCCGTTAAATTAGATCGACCACCCCCACTCCACGTGTACTGTAGACTCATCGTGTCATGCTGTTTCCTGACTCGTGGGGGCTGGATCAGTGCAGTGGGGCCCGTGAAGCAGTCCGACTCGATCGGGTCACGCTTGCTCGGCGAACATGGATCAGAACGGACGGCACATGCATCGTCGGCACTGCACCTGACAGGCGACGCGCAGAACGGACGGTTATCTAGCTAAAGGCGTGCTCTTGGATCGATAAGCTGGAACCGTTTCGTACAACAACAGAAAAAAAACTGCAACGGCTCGTGCAGTCTGGAGGAGATCTCCGCGTCGCCTCGACAGAAAAATCTCCCGGCCTCGCCATCGGCGCTTCGTGTCGTGGACTTGCTGACGGAAGGCCGTTGGCACCAGAAACCAGCAGCGCGCGGAAGGTTGAGCTCTGCTCAGCCCGTGCTGTTCGGCACCTCGTTTGGGTATCGATCAGGCTCAGGCCGTGACGAGAACCGAATGTGCCGATGGGAAGCTGACACGTGCATGTTGCAGAGGCGCCGATCTGAACCTGCAACTTATCCCCGCGTAGTTTGCGAACCGTACGTACCACCGCACCACGGTCGTGAAGATTAAGAGCCCAGTGGGAGACCGGAAACAAATTCAACAGAGAGTCCACTAGCCAGCGTTTGCTAGAAAGCGAGTAGCCTACTGGCCACATTTTCATTGGAGTGGGCACGGAATATACCGGAAACGCACCGACCGATGTACACAGTCGACGGTCCGGTGGTGCTTGTGTGGTACCAAATGATGATGATGATAAAAAAGGAGAGTAAACAGATTAGATTTGGTGCCGATCGGGGTCGGAGGTGACGCCGACCGACGAACGCCATGCCACCCAACATATAAAGATGAGCACGGGCATGTCTCTCCTTTTCCCTTCTTTCGTCGGCATCATGATCGGCGAGTTCAGTCTCGATCGACCTGATCGATCGATCGAGACGAAGAAGATGGGCACTAGATGAACGGAAGCACGTGCTGTATATGCCACGATGCCACATATGCATGCCAGCTTAATTATACGGTGCATCGATCATGGATGCAGAAGTTGCAGACACAGCGATATCTGGCGGCTACGAATAGTTCTACTACGGAGACTTTTAGACTCGAATTATTAGCCATAATTAAAACCTTGAAAGAGACGAGCATAATACTAGGTGCGTTTTCTACTACTGTACATGGAATACGGGGCTGCGCTTTCAAACCAGGTTTATTAGTACTCTCTTCATTCCACAACGTAGTGCGTCCGCACTTTTCAAGATCTAAGTTTGAGCATAAATTTGACCAACGAGACCGACTGCGAGCGGGAGCAAAAATTATACCACTGGATTCGTATCGAAATACGAATCCAGTGGTATAATTTTTGCTCCCGCTCGCAGTCGGTCTCGTTGGTCAAATTTATAGTCAAACTTAAAACTCGAAAACCGAGGACGCACTACATTATGGAACGAAGGAAGTAGTACTATACAGGGTAGTTGACTTGAGAAAAAAGTACTCAAAGATAGAGTAAAGGATAGTAATGCACTTTTACCCCGCCAACAATATGGTAATCGTATACTGTAAACTAGTTTCATACTCTGACGAACGTATACAAGATTACTTCATTTGTATCTACACTAAAAGGCAGTCACTCACATGGACTCATTCCTCTTGCGTCATGCCCTTACCAGTTGCACAGCCTCCTGCCAAACCTCACCTTTAGTGCAAGTTAACAAACATGCAAAACTGAAGGGAAGAAACGTGACCAAATGAGCCCACGGTTCCCTTCACATGAAAATTTTGTTGCAGGGTTTACATCAATAAAAAAAATAGTTATGCTTCTGTTTTAGGACAACTACAAGTGCTCTCGAAGGAAAAAAAAACTGCGTGTAAAAGTACCACGAAGAATTCAAATTTGTGGGCTGGAGCTGAACAACGAACCCGTGGGCAAAGCCGCAAAATCAAGTCTAATGGTCAATTGGTCATGGTCATGAGCACATGGTACAAGGACCATTCTCCGCTACCCAATGTTTGAAAAGAAAAAAAAATCTTCAATGCTAATATTGTCGACCACCAGAGTAAATGGCTTTGTTGATTCAATGGATTTTTTTAGGCTGGTCATGTTGGTCGTAATGAAAGTATCATAGTTAGTATCATGTATGTCAATTAGACAATTTTAATGAGGTGTCATATAATTTAATGAAGAAAGAGAAGATTGAGTATCATATCATGCTACCATATCGTATCAAATGGTGTGCTACTATATATCATGCATGACAATAAATGAAGTCATCCAAGATATCAACATAGATACTATACATTCGGAAATTGCTTTTGGAGGCCGAGCTCCATGGAGGCCTCCAAATGCAAACTTCAAATTTCGTGAAAATTCATATTTTAACATTTCAAAAAATTCAGAAAACAAATACATAGATAGGTGTAAGGTATAACACACAAGTGTGTAAATTTTCAGAACTAAATAAGTTGAAATGAGGGCTATGCAAAAAAGACAAATCTGAGACTTTTTAACACATGCTACTATTCATCCTTTCAGACCATGAATTTGTCTTTTTCGTACAAGATGCGTTTCAAAGTATTTCGGGCTGAAATTTTACACACACACGGATCACACCCTTGTTTAGTTGTACAATTTTTTTCAGATTTTTTTAAACCAAAATTTTCGAGTTTTGGTTTTTTCAAAAATTTCGGCCTCCATGGAGGCCGAGTGCCAAAATGCCATTCTCCTATACATTAGACTACCCACAATGGGAAGTAACATAGAGTACTAACATGCATATGTTACTAGTCTAAGTTACTACCTCCACAGTGGGTAGTAACATAGGGATAGTAACATTGAGCCTTTCATTTATTAGCTTATAGACTCATCTTGTCTTGGTATGTGTTATGTTACTCATAGTAGTAGTAACATAGTATGTTACTCAATTTCTTTCTCTTCTTATTAATTAGTTGCCACATCATATTTTTTACTTAGGTGGCATCTATGTTACTACCTATGTTACTCCCACTGTGGATAGTCTTATGGATGTAGTATCATATACATGATACTAGTATATGATACTCCCCACTACGACCAGCCTCATAGTGGAGGTAACTTAGCTAGTAGTAACATAACGCATTTCAATTTTTGTTTGCTTATGTGTCATGTATTTAATGAGGAGAGAGGTGTTCATATGTTACTGTAACATAGCGTTTCTCGAGAAAAGATGAATCTACAAGCTAATAAATGAAGCCATCCATGACAGTATTACTATGTTACTTTGCACTCTGGAGGTAGTAACTTAGACTAATGTCATATGCATGACACTAGTATAAGTTACTCCCCACTAGGGCCGGATAATTGCTGATGTGTTGCAGGGGGGTATAAATATGCATACATTGGTACACTAAATTGTAGTGGGTTGTTGTAGGCAATGATTGTAATTTGCAAGACATTTAATTGTTAATGTGATTGTGTACCAGAAAAAGGGATTTTATTTGGTAACCTTGTATTGGCTTACTAAATAAAGCATGTCAATAAGACATGGGGCAGTTAAGGTGCCAATTAGGGAAAACCAACGAAAAATGACCGCAATATGCAGCTGACGTTCCTGAGGGAGGGGCATCAAAACGAACGATTTGGGTAGGCTCTTTCCATATTTGCTCCAGAGGGTCGTTCGGCGAACAATAATTGGGTCATGGTGCGCGCTGAAGAAATTTGGGTAGGCCCAATTAATCCACTTTTTGGAGAATACATTTTTCCATTAACAAAAAATAACATAATTCTGATAGTTGAAAGGAAGAGAAATATAAATTTACAATTCCCATGCCATGTATTATAAAAAATGCCATGATGTGCTATATAAAATTGTCATCCTCTAATTTATAAATTTACCTAGGTATATTCAAAAATAAATGTGCCAAAAGTATCTACAATAATAAAATTGCCATGCTTTAATTTATAAAAAAACAGGAATGGTCCGATGACAACTTTAACAGGAGAAATAATCTAATATATCTGATCAACTGAAGGTGAAATTGCAACACGTCTATGATTTCAGTCAACTCTTGTAAATAATCTAATATTTAATAACAAATCAATACCATTAGATTCATGATTGAATATAATTTCATATCATGTAAATTTGTTATGGTAAATATTTGTATTCTTTTCTGTAAATTTGGTCGAACTTTACGAAGTTTGACTTCAGTCAACTCTAATATGCAGAGTAAATAAAAACGGAGGAAGTACATGGAATACGGGGATGCGCTTTCAAACCAGGTTTATTAGTAGTATACAGGGTAGTTGACTTGAGAAAAAAGTACTCAAAGATAGAGAAAAGGATAGTAATGCACTTTTACCTCGCCAACAATATTATAATCGTATACTGTAAGCTAGTCTCATACTCTGACGAACGTATACAAGATTACTTCATTTGTATCTACACTAAAAGGCAGTCACTCGCATGGACTCATTCCTCCTGCGTCATGCCCTTACCAGTTGCACAGCCTCCTGCCAAACCTCACCTTTAGTGCAAGTTAACAAAATATGCAAAAGGGAAGGGAAGAAACGTGACCAAATGAGCCCACAGTTCCCTTCACATGAATTTTTTGTTGCAGGATTTACACCAATAAAAAAATTAGTTATGCTTCTGTTTTAGGACAACTACAAGTAAGTACTCTCAAAGAAGAAAAAACTGTGTGTAACAGTACCGCAAAGAATTCAAATTTGTGGGCTGGAGCCTTAAAACGAACCCGTGGGCAAAGCCGCAAAATCAAGTCTAATGGTCAATTGGTCATGGTCATGAGCACATGGTACAAGGACCATTCTCCGCTACCAAATGGCAGGTCGCAATGTAGAGTTCATATAGGCCCAATGTTTGAAAAGTAAAAAAAAAAACTTCAATGCTAATATTGTCGACCACCAGAGTAAATGGCTTTGTAGATTCAACGAGATTCTTTAGAGCCGGATAATTGCTGGTGTGTTGCAGTGGGGATATAAATATGCATACATTGGTACACTAAATTGTAGTGGGTTGTTGTAGGCAATGATTGTAATTTGCTAGACATTTAATTGTTAACGTGATTATGTATCTGAAAAAATGGATTTTATTTGGTAACCTTTTATTGGCTTACTAAATAAAGCATGTCAATAAGACACGGGGCAGGCCTGCAAAAAAAAAAGACATGGGGCAGTTGAGGTGCCACTTAGGGAAAACCAACGAAATATGACCGCAATATGCAACTGACATTCCCGAGGGAGGGGCGCCAAAACGGACGATTCGGGTAGGCCATTTCCACATACTCCAACGGGTCGATCGGGCGAACAATAACTGGCCCATGGTGCGCGCCGGAGAAATTTGGGTAGGCCCAATTAATCCACTTTTTGGAGAACACATTTTTCCATTAACAAAAAATAACATAATTATGATACTTGAAAGGAAGAGAAATATAAATTTACAATTCCCATGCCATGTATTATAAAAATTGCCATGATGTACTATATAAAATTGGCATCCTCTAATTTATAACTGTACCTAGGTATATTCAAAAATAAATGTGCCAAAAGTATCTACAATAATAAAATTGCCATGCTTTAATTTGTAAAAAACAGGAATGGTCCGATGACAACTTTAAGAGTAGAAATAATCTAATATATATGATCAACTGAAGGTGAAATTGCAACACGTCTATGATTTTCAACAAAAATAAAACAAAAAGGACATACAAAATAAGTTGCCATGATATGTAGAATAAAATTGCCATTACATGGCAAAAAATCCTTTGAAATTACCATGTCAATGGATATTTTACTTTCATGACAAACTGTGTTTAAATGCATGTTGTACGATGACTATTGTTCAAAACAATTAGCCATGGCAAAACAAAATTGTCATCGTATTGTTCCCATCAGTGTAAATTCTGATGATACTAGGAGACATGCTGCAGCTTTTGGTTGCCAAGTTGGGACCATGCCTTTTATATACATGTGTTTACTTGTTGGCACTACTAGGCCAAGAATTGCAGACTTGTTGCCCTTAGTGGATTGTATGGAAAGGAGGATGGCTACAAGCAGCTCTTTGTTGGCTCAAGGAGGTAGATTAGAATTCTTGAATTCTTTTTTATCATCCATGCCATTATTTTTCTTGTGCAGTTTGATGATACCATCTGGTATCCTAAAGCAATTGCAAAGAATTCAGAAGCAATGTCTTTGGAGGAAACACAAGCAGGAGCCTCCTCCCTCTCTTGTCACTTGGGATTTCATCTGCAGACCCAAGAATAAGGGATGTCTGGGTATTCTCAACCTTGGGGTGCAGCATGAGGCTTTGCTGTTAAAACATGCTTTTCAAATTTTATAATAAGCATGACACCCCTTGGGTGCGGTTAATTTGGAATTCCTATTACCATGAGAGGGTGCCACATGCAACTTCTGCATGTGGTTCTTTTTGGTGGAAGGATGTCTTCGGATAGGTAGACAAACTAAGGGAAATCACCTGGGTCGAGGTATACAAAGATGACATGGTTTTGTTTTGGTCAGTTCATTGGAAGATTGATGGTTCCATCACACCCTTGCAGCATAGATTTAGGAGGCTATTTTATTTTGCTATTGGTATTTGGATATCTGTTGAGGAGGTTCTTAATGCTGATAATATCCTAGGACTATATCATCTTCCAAGGCCTACCAGGAACTCTCTAATTATGGGAGGGGGAGATTAAACAGATCACAAAAGGCAAGACCAATTTATGTATTACTGTCACGAGCATCAATTGGTCGTAGACGATAATTATGATAGGTAGTGGGCCACGGACCAGGACCCTTGCGGCATCCTGTTGGCGGAGCCTTAATAGCAGGAGAGGCGCAGGGGGGAGGGCACCAGAGTTAGGGCAGGGAGAAACAAAAAGATCAAGATTGGGAAAATAGAATTCGTGACTTGCTTATAATAACGATGGTTGTCTCATTATATAGAGGTTGGCCTTACACATAGGACTCAAAGGAAAAGTTGGACTAGGACTCTTCCCTAAACTGAACGTCCAACTACTAAGACACTTGTAGCACATGGACTCATGTTGTAGCCAACTAATACTAGGAATCCTTAGCCTGTTCAGCTGGAGGTCTGGATGCATGGTGCCTCCTCTGATACGTAGATCTTCACATAACATCTCTCCCCTCCTTGAGAAGCAGCTCGTCCTCAAGTTGGAATTGTGGATATATCTTCTGGAATTCCTCAGCCTCTTCCCAGGAAGCTTCGGTAGCTCGTAGTTTCTGCCATTGGATGAGAATTTGTAGTTTACCCCTATCCACACGTGATTTGAGGACCTTCTCTAGAACAGGACACACCCGCCCATTGTGAAGCAGAGGCAATGGTGGCGGAACTGCAGGAGTCTCCCGTAAGGCTTCAATAAACTAACATGAAAGACATCATGAACCCGAGCTTTCTCTAGAAGTTTTAGACGATAAGCTACTGAACCAATTTGTTCTATGACTTGGTATGGTCCATAGAACCGGGGAGCTAGCTTAGAGTGAGCCTTGATTGCCAAAGATGACGCCCGACGATGATGTAAACACAACCAAATCCATTGTCCAATCTCAAAACTCAGCGCTCGATGGTGACTGTCACATTGTCGCTTATAGTATTGTTGAGCCTGCAGGAGTCGCTCCCTAATATCAACAAGAAATTCATCACGGTATTGGAGAAGAGAATCCACTGCAGGTAGTTTGTCACAGCCTGGCTCATAAGAGCGCAAAAATGGAGGGTCATGCCCATAAACCACCTTGAAGGGTATCTCCTTAAGAAAGGACTGATATGAAGTATTATAGCAATACTCAGCACATGCAAGCCATTGCAACCATTGTCGAGGCCGATCACCTAAAAGGCAGCGTAAGTACATAGCAATCGCTTTGTTGACAACCTCTGTCTGACCATCAGATTGGGGATGAAAAGCTGAGCTTTTGTTAAGTTGTACACCAACCAATTGAAAGAGTTCCTCCCAAAAGCGACTAGTCAAAATTGGATCACGATCATTGAAAATCGATGTTCGCATCCCGTGCAAGCGAACCACTTCATCAAAGAATACTCTAGCAACAGAAGCAACAAAATAAGGGTGTGCCAAAGGAATAAAGTGTGCATATTTAGAGAAATGGTCCACCACTGTAAGTATGATTGATTTGTCGTGCACACGTGGGAACCCCTCCATAAAATTCATAGATATGTCGTCCCATATTTGTTGTGGAACTGGCAATGGCTGCAACACGCCTGCAGGGTGTAAATGATCGCCTTTGTTGCGTTGACATGTCACACAAGTTTGCACAAACTCCTAAACCAACTTACGGGCTTACCATACATGGAAATCAGCCCGAAGCCGATGTAACATTTTCTGAATGCCCTCATGGCCAACTGTGTGTGTGCTGCTCCTAGTATTGCTGGTAATGTAGGAGAGGTGGTAGGCACATATACACGCCCCTTGAATGTGACCAACCATCAAGTATGTTCCAATGAGGCTCGGTAGTGCCGGACAAGATGCGAGCGTTTAATTCACATAGCTCCTCGTCACTATCCCCTTACTGGCGCAAGTTCTCAAAGACGGAAAATTGTGGACCGGAGATGGGGCATAGATCGGCTGGTGTTTCACCAGCATCACGACGTGATAAAGCATCTGACACAATGTTCTGGCAACTAGGGCGAAATTCGACACGAAAATCAAATCCAAGGAGCTTACGCACCCAATGATGTTGTGGAATAGTTGTCAGGTGTTGATCCAACGAAAATTTCAAACTATAATGATCAGTGCGAACAAGAAAGGATCTTCCCCATAAATATGGCCGCCAATGACGCATAGCTTGCAATAAGCCAATGAGATCATGTTCATAAGCAACAAGATGCTTGTGTCGAGGTGCAATTTGTTTACTAAAGAAAGCCATAGGACCACTTCCTTGATGTAACACATCCCCAAACCCTGAACCTGAAGCATCACATTCTACCACAAAGTCCAAGATGAAATCAGGCAATTGTAGCACCGGAGATGATACAAGAGCCTTTTTTTAGAACAAGGAACGATGTCTCTGCTTCGATCGTCCAAGCAAATCCTTCCTTCTTCAATAACTTTGTAAGAGGAGCTACGAGTGTACCATAATCCTTGATGAAGCGATTTTAATACCCAACCAGACCTAAAAATCCACGCAAGGCTTGGACAGAGCGGGGAGACGGCCAATCAGTCATTGTCTGAACCTTTTGTTGGTCCATAGCGACACCTTCACTGGTGATGACGTGGCCCAGATAAGTCACTGAGGAGACACCGAACAAGCACTTGGGCCTTTTGAGAAACAAGTGATGATCTCGAAGAAGGCGGAACACATATCTGACATGCCTTAAGTGATTTGACCAGTAAGTGCTATAAATCAAAATATCATCAAAAAAGACCAAAACAAACCGGCAGAGGAAAGGGCGTAAGATATCATTCATGAGAGCATGGAATGTTGCCGGGGCGTTAGTCATCCCAAAAGGCATGACCACGAACTCAAACAATCCTTGGCGGGTCCTAAAAGCCGTCTTTTCTACATCGGCAGGGTTCATACGCACTTGATGTGTGACGCCCCCGATCTCGACCGTACGCTAAACATACACGCAATGCGTACGACCAAGATTAGGGACTCACTGATTGATATCACAACACAACACTAGACACAAATTAAAGTCATACAGCTTCATATTACAAGCCAGGGGCCTCGAGGGCTTGAATACAAAGCTCGACAAAGCACGAGTCAGCGGAAGCAAATAATATCTGAGTACAGACATAAGTTAAACAAGTTTTGCCTTAAGAAGGCTAGCACAAACATAAGCAGCGGATCGAAAGAGGCGAGGCCTCCTGCCTGGGAACCTCCTAACTACTCCTGAGCGTCGGCACTCTCCACGTAGTAGTAGGCTCCAGCGATGGTGTAGTAGTCGTCTCCGGCGTACTCCATCTCCTGGGCTCCATCGTCTGAACGCGGAAATCGTACCGAGGGGGAAAGAGAAAGCAAAGCAGCGGTGAGTACTCATCCAAAGTACTCGCAAGACTGACATCAGAACTATGCTAAGTATGCATCAGTATCAAGGGGAGGGGTTATATCTGGACTGACTGCAGAAAGCAAGAATAGGGGGGAAGGCCTAGTCCTATCGAAGACTAGCATCTTCAGCATCTTGCAGCATTAGAAGAGAGTAGACTGGTATCTCATATATAGTCATATTATTGTAGCAATTTTATTTAGTAACCACGCCCAGAGATTCTTCCTCGACTCCCTGCGAGGAAGCAATCCCGGAGCCAACATTCATTTCAATTTAAAGTCTCAATTATAGTTGTAGAAGGTCAAGGTACAACTCCAAGTCGTCCTGTTACCGTGGACACGGCTATTCGAATAGATAATTCATCCCTGCAGGGGTGCACCGCATTTCCAACACGCCTGATCACCTCCGGCCGGACACACTTTCCTGGGTCATGCCCGGCCTCGGGATAGCAGCACGTCGTCGCCCCACCTAGGCTCAACAGAGAGGCCAACCCGCCGGTCTAAATCCTAAGCACACAGGGGTCGTGGGCCCACTTGCCCTACGCGCTCCTGCACGATGCGTACGCGGCCGAGGTCAGCCCTAGTACACTCTAGTCCAAGAGCTGCACCGCCCAGGCCACTCGGGCGCGCGCCACTCCATTGCTGACGTCCAAAGAGCTTCGGCTGATACAACGACGCTGAGTACCCATAACTTCTCCCACGTGATGGTTTGGTGCGTAAAAAGGCCAACGACCCAACTCAGATCAAATATCCAACCCATTAGCATTTTATTAATGCGGGGAAAGCGCGACCCATGAAGTGCGGTCCCGTCGCCCCGTCTCGAGGATGTGTGGCAAGGGCCTCTCCTGCCCGTCCACGCCTCATCAACATCAAACCGTGGGTACCCCTCAGGGCCGACCCATCACCAACATGTTTCTGTAACCAGGTCATAGTAACTGTGTGTATAAAACATCAAGACGGAACCTGAGGAATCACCCTCAAAGGGTCCCGCTCGATGAAAACCGTCAAGGTGGACTTAGAGGAATCACCCTCGAGGGTTCCACACTTGAGGGGTTGCACGACAGAGTCATCGTTGGGAGTGGTGAAGGAGGAATCACCCTCGATAACCACGACCGACTAGCTTCACTACAGAGCTAGCATCATGAGTACTTCACGAGGTGTCACCCTCGGTACTCGATAGTAGCGCTGTAGAGTCGTACAACTAAGGGGTGTGCGGTGATGTGAGGGGCCTGGCTTGTCGGTCGGTTGACCGAGTCTTCGGGTCGTCGAGTCGTCGATGAAGAAGCAGGGGCAACTGGGACTAAGGGGTCACTGGGGATTCATTGATCAACCTATACTAAGCAGTTGATATTGTTGCAGGTATAGTAGCAGTTTATCAAAAGCAGGCTATGCATCAGAATAGGAGCTAACTAATACAGTAGCAAATTCTAATGCAAGAATAATAGGGAAAGGAATGGGCGATATCGGAATGCTCAAGGGGGGTTGCTTGCCTTGCTGCTCTGCGGCAAAGGCCTGATCGTCAACGGTGTAGTCGTACCCGGCAGCACCGTCAGTCTCGGGGTCTACCGGAGAGAAGAGGGGGGAAGAAACAATAAATATAAAGCACAGATGCTAGCACGATGCATGACATGGCAATATGCAGGGCTAGGCATGCACTAACGCAGTACTACACGTCACAGACGGATCAAAAGAATATCTGACGATATTTTCCGGGTCTCGGGCTACTACCGGACAGATGAAAACGATGGAAATGTTCCACGTTCGTTATGATAGGAGCACGTGACAGACTAACGGACAGCGTATTCGGATTCGTGGGATTTTTCTGAACAACTTTCATGTATAAAATATTTTCATCTGACTACAAATTATTTTATATTAATTTCTAAAGTTTTATTAATATTCAGAAATTAAAATAGATTTATTTTAATTCAATAAATCGAGTTATGACATCAGCATGATGTCATGCTGACATCAGCAGTCAACAGTGTCTTTGACTGGTCAAACTGACCTGTGGGACCCAGCTGTCATAGACACGGTGTTAATCCAGGTTTAATTAATTCTAATATCAGATTAATTAGCAGGTGGGGGTCCACATGTCATACACTGTTAAGGTTAATTAATTTACAGAATTAATTAACAGTTCAATTAATTGACAGGATAGTTAATTAATTTAATTAATCATAATTAACTAACTAATTAATTGATTGATTAATTTTATCTAATTAATTATTATTTTTATTTATACTTTTTTTTCATTTTAACAGGGGTGTGGGCCCCTACTGTCATAGGGGCAGGGGGAGTGGCCCCACTTGGCAGTGGCCAAGGGCCACTCCATACACACACCACACTGCGCGCACACGCACACACAGCCACGGCCGGGGCCATGGCCGGCGACGGCGAGCGGCGGCGCCGGTGACTAGGGGGGAACGGGGCCGGCGCGGGGCTGCGGTGGCCGGGGGCGGAGCGGGGCAGTGAGGGCACGGGCGGGGCAGGCGGCCGTGGGCGCGCACGGGCGCGGCCGGCGCGCGTGCAGGGGCATGCGGGAGGGCGAGTGGGGCGCGGCACAGCGGCGAGGGAGGCGTCGGAGCACGCGCGGGGGAGGCCGGGCTGCGGCCGGAGCGCGGCGGCGATGCAGCAAGCGCGGCAAGGGCGCGAGCTAGCGGGCGCGGGGAGGCGACCGGGAGCCGCGGCGAGCAAGGGGGGTGGGAGGAGCCCGACGGGCTCACCGGCGGCGTGGAGAGGGGTGACAGTGGGCGTGGGGAAGGGCGGCGAGGCGATGCAGGAAGGCGACGGCGGCGGGGAGGTCCGGGGCGACGGGGAGGCGTCTTGGCGACGAGGCGGCGCCGGGCGGAGGCGTGGCAGGGCCGGCGTGGTGAGGAGGAGGCCGGGGAGGCGGACGATGGAGACGGCGGGCGGCGTCGGCGCCGACGGAGGAGGGCGGCGTCGGCGCCGACGGAGGAGGGCGCCGGCGAGGCGCGGGGGAGCGGGCGCGGTTCGGTCCCCGATCCAGATCCAGGGCGAGAGAGAGAGAGGGGATCGGGGGAGTGGGGTGGGGGAGGTGTCGGTGGGGGGGGGGGGGGTGCTTGTAGCGCCGGCTGGGCCGGTTGGCTTAACGGGCCGAGGCCCAGTTGGCCGGGGGTTTGCTCTTTTTATTATTTGTTTTGCTTTAGTTTTGTTTCCTTTTTTTTGTTTTAATAGTTTTTGTTTATTTTTAAAACCACAAACAATAAGACTTAGAAAATTAATGCATTGGGCCCATTACTCCAAGTGCATTTTTATACACTGTCCCAAAAAGTTTGGCACAATAATAAATTAGTTTGTTTTTGTTTTATTAATTAAAAGCATTTAATTAATTGTTTTAGCTGCTGTTTTATTTATTTTAGGGTATTTAACCACTTTATAAAAATGTGGTTTCAACATGACAAATATCCAGAGAATATTTGCCACACTTTGAACATTTTTTTTTCATGCTTGACAAAATTGAATCTTGACTTAAATTTGAATTTGAATTTGAATAGGGTTGGATTAACGCGTGATTAACAACAGTAACAGTGGCGACATGGCATCATTAGCATATAATTACTGTAGCTTAATTACAGAGATTACTGTAGCATAAATCCAGGGCGTCACATGATGATACCCTGATCGTAAATCTAATTTGGTGAAGAAGCGAGCACCATTAAGTTCATCCAAGAGCTCTTCCACCACTGGAATAGGAATGTTTTCCCTTGATAGTCTTGTCATTGTGAGCACGGTAGTCGACGCAAAAACGCATTAAGCCATCCTGTTGTTTGACAAGAAGCACCGGAGCACAAAAGGATGAATTACTAAGGCGAATGGTGCCTTGCTTCAACATCTCATCACATTGTCATTCCAGCTCATCTTTTTGAATCCGTGAGTAACGATAAGGACGTACGACCACTGTAATTGTGCTAGGAAGCAGGTTGATACGATGATCGCAAGTGCGCGTTGGCGGCACACCCTATAAATTTGCAAATAGGCCCGTGGATTCTTCCACCAGCTCCTCCAGTAAATCTGGTGTGGTGCTGGCTAGGGAGTGAAGAGAGGTTAGCCGAGAAGGCTTTCTAAACCATGTCACCGATCTTCCCTCGTGTTGGAAAATCCGGGTTTTGAAAACCCTCCCTGTTTTATCTTCCTATGAATGTTTTTCTGACCATGCAGGGTGAACTCTCGAAGGAAGACAAACTCCTCGCAGTATTAAACTGCAAATTCCTCACATGGTTTTGAAAATGTTAACTCGCCGTGAATAATATCACCATTATTCTTGTAACCATTATGTTCATTCATCCGTCTAAGTATGGGCAATAGATATTTTCCAATCCTCGTGTTTTTTAATCTTACCAGAAATGCTAGCCAATCCACAGTACTAGCACGTGCGACATACTCTTCAACTGGGCACAGCACAAATCCAACACCCTTTTCGGAGATTCCTATCTTCCTTTGCGTAAACTGTTCCAATTCGGTGCAAGTGGCTATTCCGGCACCAGCGAAATCGTCTCTCGTCATGAGCACAAAGCACGGGTTCAGACGTTTCATCCAGAGCCCAAAAATACATACCGGTCAACAGCAAACATGCAGCTTCGTCGTAGTGTCCGTTCCATTCCATGTATACTGTATCTTCCCCTCCGTTCACGCTTGACCGTGCAAATATAAAACTCGAACGGGACATCACACACAGAGGGCTCACACGACTCTTCTCTCCCTGACCCGGCTCCAACGCTGCGGGGCTCTCGGCTAACCACCTCACCTCACCTCACTGGCTCCTCCCACCTACAGTAAGCAGCAGAGCCATCAGGAATCAACCAAAGATCCGAGGGGCCGGCGCCGGAGGAGCCGGTCATTAGCATGGCCGCCTCGTGCAGGGAGCTGGCCGGCCTAGCGCGGCCGGCGAGCGCGAGTTCGCAGGCCCGGAGGAGCCGGAGCCGGAACGAGCTCTGCTTCGCGCCGCTGCGGCAAGAAGAGCGGCGGGGGAGGAGGGGCGCGAAGGTGGTGGTGGCGGCCGTGAGCGAGGAGCTGCCGAGGCTGGCGTCGGCCGGGAAGGGCGCGGGGAGGCCGCCGCAGGGGAAGGTGGCGCTGCGGGCGGCGCTGACGGTGCGGCGGAAGCAGAAGGAGGACCTCAAGGAGGCGGTGGCGGGCCACCTGGACGCGCTCTGGGACATGGTCGGCCGGGGCGTCCTGCTCGAGCTCATCAGCACCAAGATCGATCCCAGTAAGCGAGCAGTCATCAGAGCATCCTTTCCTTCCTTCCTTCCCTGTCTCTTTCCCCTTCCATCCATTCTTGGCCGAGTTGACCTCCCCAATCGCTTGTCGAGCTCTTCAATCTTGCCAAAATAGTACGTGCTCCGTGTTGGCATCGTTCCGATCGTTGCTCGTTCGAGTTGTTTGTTGCTAGCGCAGATACGCAGAGGTGTTGCCTTTCCGGCATGCTGTTCTCTCCCGATGGTCCTAATCGGTAGGTGGCGGCCACCAGCCAGGACCAGGAGATGCAGACGGACGATCCAATAATGGTGTGTTTGCGATATGGTCATGTGGGTGTTTGCAGTAGCAGGATATTCCCTCCACATTTTCCATGGACCTTCACTCCCCATGAAGCTGATATGATAAAAGACCAAGAACCACTGCCGAATATTGCAAAGCTGACATATAAACGAACCGGAATCACTTTCTTTTTTGTTGAGGGGGCCGACCAGAATCACTATGCACGACTGCAATCAGCATGTTTTCCTCACCTCCCCATCATTTGTTTTTCCCCATCATCATGTGGCCGGCAAAGCTACGTGGAGTCCCAGATTTGACTTTTGTCCGCTACCACGTTTTCCAACTCGTGCGGTGCCACTGCCACGTGACGCTCATGGTGCATCGTCTCCGTTACCGGCAGGGACGAAGAAAGCGGTGCGGAGCGGCGGGGCGTCGATCAAGGACTGGTGCGAGAAGCGGGGCGCCAAGGGGGATCACGTGGTGTACACGGCGGAGTTCACGGTGGACGCCGGCTTCGGCGAGCCGGGCGCCGTCGTCGTGGCCAACCGGCACCACCGCGAGTTCTTCCTCGAGAGCATCGTCGTCGAGGGCGCGCTGCCGTGCGGCGCCGTCTACTTCGCCTGCAACTCCTGGGTGCAGACCACCGGCGAGCTGCCCGGCGACGCCAAGAGGGTCTTCTTCAGCAACAAGGTGCGTGTACTACTTCTTTTTTGCTTCAGGTTCAGGAAGACAAAATTTTGTTAGGACTTGGTAGCAGTGGGTTATGTTCTTGACTGGGTGCACGTAACAGCTAGCAATCATGCGTTGATTAACCGAGATTTTTGGCTGCTAAAGTTGGTGGTGCATCGTTGTCTATGATGTTGATAGAGGGAGAAAGAAGGCCATTAGCTACAGTCTGAAAATAAAACTAGACTCTGATAAAATGAAGTAAAGGAGGTAATTAGCTGCAAAACTAGGAAAGCCAATTGGAATGCATGATCTGATTGAGACATGTCATTGTCTGTGTTAGCTTTTCAGCAGGCCCAAGTAGATAAAATCTATGGCCTGTACGAGAACAATCTCCTAGCACTAACCCACTGCATTTATGAAACGAAGTGGACATCAGTGTCATATATCTGTTCCTTCGAAAAAAATCATGTCTATGTTTTCCAGCACTGTTAACACTGACAGGCTCGTCCATCTCTTAGGATATGCCGAAGAATTAGTCAAGAACCATTGAAAATTCATAGTGTATATATAAACGCTAGTCCAACTTAAGCTATGGTCTCCGTATTCTAAAATGGTTTATAGTTGACTTTTCCCCAAAACATGGTGTATAGTTGATTTCCTTAATGAGTACTACAGTGATTTCCCTAATGTTTGACTCAATTTGCCGGGAGTTTGTATTACCGGATTTGTGATAATGTATGGATGATCTCCTCATGCAGCCGTATTTACCGTCTCAAACACCTCCCGGGCTTAGAGAAATAAGGGAGAAGGCGCTGAGAGATCTACGAGGAGATGGTACCGGGGTTAGAAAGATATCTGACCAAATATATGATTATGCAATGTACAACGATCTGGGGAATCCAGACCGGGGGAAAGAGTTCATCAGACCCATCCTTGGAGGCGACAAGATCCCTTACCCACGTCGATGTCGGACCGGTCGTCCACCAACTGATACTAGTAAGTTCTGTTATCTTCTTGAAACCCTTAGCAGAGAGTGGAAAAAGGAATTTCGTCAAAGCCAGAAAAGTGTGTGTTTATAGTCCAACTATATCTACCAGTGCTTGTCCAGTTCTATTTGATCAAAGGCCATGTCATTGTCAGACTTTGGTAGCTTGAACCATCAGGCAGTAGTCCTTGACCACATGGTTTCATCCAACGAGGGTGTCCAAATTTGACAAAGAAAAAGCATGGGTATACACAAGACCTGAAAGTTAGTCTTGGTCATATTCTTGCAAAATCTATTTGACGCACTCCATGGATAAAACACCATGAGTTACCAAACTGAAACAGAATAGTTAGGTTGGAACCATATGTCCAGTGGCAACCTGGAAGCACCATATACTGTATCTAGCACATTATGTTATTGTTTAGTTTTCTCATGTTTCTTCGTTTCCAGTGGCTGTGAACTCCATAAGAAATCATAGTGGGATTTTCTTTGTTGTCGGTCTCTGGACTGCATGACCATTGTCAGTATTTACTACTTACCACGAAAGGTTCAACAGTCGTTTGTTTTCCTATTTTTCTTTTCATGAAAAATTGAGTCTTTAGTTTGTAGTAGTTGTGTTACTTTTTTCTGATGGTGCTACATTACATATCTTAACTCTTTGTGACTGATATGGCATGCTAAGTTATAACTTCAAAGACTGGCAATCAAACAATTACTACAAAGGGACCCTACTGAATTCTTCAGAAGAACAATTTGGCATTTCACCTCATGCAAAAGTATTAGAATTAACATTGTGCACCTAACCGTTGTGCAGACATGCTATCTGAGAGCAGAGTGGAGAAGCCGCATCGTATATATGTACCTCGTGATGAGACATTTGAGGAACTGAAACAGGGAGCCTTCATATCAGGGAGGCTCCGAGCAGTACTTCACACCCTAATCCCGTCGCTGATCGCATCAATCTCAGCTGACACCCACAACTTCCAAGGCTTCCACCACGTTGATAACCTGTACAAGGAGGGTCTCAGGCTCAAGCTAGGCCTCCAGGAGCACCTGTTTCAGAAGATACCATTTGTCCAAAAGATTCAGGAGTCGAGCGAAGGGATGCTTCGCTATGACACACCTAGCATCCTTTCCAGTAAGTAAAGTTCATCGCAGTTTACCTTATGCTGGTATGCCAGCACCAAATGTTTGCTCAGGTTCAGGATCCCTGAGAGTTGCCGCTTTAATCCTGTGACTCCCATTCCACAGAGGACAAGTTTGCATGGCTCCGTGATGACGAGTTTGCGCGACAAGCTATTGCAGGAATAAACCCAGTTAGCATCGAGAGGCTCACGGTAATTTTAAAACACATGGTCCTTAGTGGAATCAGCAATACTAATATACTTCTAGGTTGATCAATGAAATCAATCCGTTTTTTATTTATTTGATAAATACTTGACTTGGGGAATTCACATCGAAATAGGTTTTCCCACCAGTGAGCAAGCTGGATCCTGCAATCTACGGTCCACCTGAATCATCAATTACCGAACGGCACATTGCTGGTCAGCTCAACGGACTGACAGTACAAGAGGTACCTTCATACGACTGAGTCTTAATTTATGTTCAGTTATGTACCGATTATCATTCTGGTACTGATTCTGATCACACACACCTTATGAACAAAGGCAATAGACAAGGAGAAGCTGTTCATTGTAGACCACCATGATGTGTACATGCCATTCTTGGATCGGATCAACGCAATCGAGGGAAGGAAAGCATATGCAACCCGCGCAATCTTCTTCCTGACTCAAGGTGGCACATTGAAACCAATCGCGATTGAGCTTTCTCTTCCTCCAGCCCAGTCAGGGGAGCCTCAGCCCAGCAAGGTCCTTACCCCTGCCTGTGATGCTACATCCAACTGGATCTGGATGCTTGGCAAGGCGCATGTCAGCTCCAATGACGCCGGTGTTCATCAGCTTGTGAATCACTGGTATGCTTTTTTTTCATCCTTCATTATCAACTGTCTAGGCTGAAGTGGTTTTCAATTTCAGTTTCAGAAATACTTCAGCACATACCAAAATTTCTGAATTTCAGTTATTTCGGTTTGCATTTTGGCCAAAGGACCGAAACTTTCACTTGAAATTCAAAAAATATTTGAATATTGCGAAAACATTTTGAAAATTATTTGAATTCCAAATGTAAATATTTCGGTGTCATTGAAATGACTGAAATTCAGTGAAATCTCACTGAAAGTGAAAACCAGTCATGCATTGGAATCATGCCACTGCTACTTGGATTCTCTCCAAGAACTGGAGCACCTCCTGCAGAGTATGACTAAGGAAATACTTACCATGTACATTCTGACAAACTCTTTCAGGTTGAGGACGCATGCTATAATGGAGCCATTCATACTGGCAGCACACCGGCGTATGAGCGCGATGCACCCGATCTTCAAGCTCCTGCATCCTCACATGAGGTACACGCTGGAGATCAATGCGCTTGCGCGGCAGAGCTTGATCAACGCCGAAGGTGTGATCGAGTCCTGCTTCACCCCTGGACCTGTCTCCGGCGAGATCAGCTCCGCTTACTACCGCAACCACTGGCGCTTCGACCTCGAGGGCCTCCCCGCCGACCTCCTCCGCAGGCACGCACTACCCTCCACTGCCTGGCCATTGCATTGCAGCTGAGAAAGATCACTGACATCTTCTTCATTTCAGGGGAGTGGCCGTGGAAGACTCCACACAGCCTCATGGCATCAGGCTTCTCATCGAGGATTACCCTTACGCAAACGACGGGCTTCTGCTGTGGTCTGCCATTGGCAGCTGGGTGGAGTCCTACGTGCAGCTCTACTACCCGGACGCCGGCACGGTCCAGTCCGACGACGAGCTCCAGGAGTGGTACCACGAGTGCATCCACGTCGGCCACGCCGACCTCGCGGACGCGCCCTGGTGGCCGCCGCTGTCCACGCCGCGCGACCTCGCGGCCATCCTGACCACGCTCGTCTGGCTCGCGTCGGCGCAGCACGCGGCGCTCAACTTCGGGCAGTACCCGCTGGGCGGCTACGTCCCGAACCGGCCGCCGCTGATGCGGCGGCTGCTGCCGGACCCGGAGCGCGACGCGGCGGAGTACGCCATGTTCCTGGCGGACCCGCACCGGTTCTTCCTCAACGCGATGCCCGGGGTGCTGGAGGCGACCAAGTTCATGGCGGTGGTGGACACGCTGTCGACGCACTCCCCCGACGAGGAGTACCTCGGCGAGAGCCTCGACGAGGGCGCCGCGCCGTGGACGGGCGACGAGGAGGCCCTCGCGGCGCACGGCATGTTCGCGGCCGACGTGCGCCGCGCCGAGGAGACCATCGAGAGGCGCAACGCCGACCACGGCAGGCGGAACCGGTGCGGCGCCGGGGTGCTGCCGTACGAGCTGCTGGCCCCCAGCTCGCCGCCGGGGGTCACCTGCCGCGGCGTGCCCAACAGCATCTCCATATGATACGCCATTGTATGCCCGCGACTCGTTCTGGATTTTGTTTAGGGGATGCCCCTTATTTAGGGCCAGCTTGTGGAGATAATTTTGATCTGGGTGTCTCGTGGTCTCCCGAATCCAAATCCACACCAATCTGTCGCCGCATTCGCCATGGAGTCAGCTCCCGGGCCTGGCGACGGGCAGCACGCTCGCGGCGGCGACCTGCATCAGGCTGGTGCACGATGGTGACTCACGCGGTAGTCAGCAGGACAAGTGCCCAGCGCGGCCGCCTCAGGCAGTGGCGACAGGGCCCACCTGGCCCGCTCCATTCCGTTGCATCAGCGCGTGGACGAGAAATGGCCAGTGATGATAGGCGTCGGCGCCGGCTCAATTTTGTGCCGCAGCGCAACCGCCCAATTCAGAGCATCTCCAGCTGTTTGGTGCCCCCAGGGGCGAAAATAGCGCCGCCTGGGGTCAACCGGCGGAAAAATTGGCGTGGGGGGCAACCGGTTTCCAGACGCCACCCCACGACAATTTGAATGCAAAATTTAAAATAACAAACGGCGAAAACATGCCAAGTTTCGGCCAAATTACGACTAGATTCGAACGTTTTTTACAAAAGTAGACAAAAAAAAACTAGGTAAACTACGCCGTCGCCGCTGCCGCGCCGTCTTCTACATGCCGAGCAGCCTGTAGAAGTCCGTGTAGTCGCCGCCGTCGTCGTCGCCGTCCTGCGCGCCGCCGCCGTCCCTGCTGCACCCCTGTCCTGGGTCGCCGTGGCGATGCAGCTCGGGGTTGGAGGGCCCCGGTGCCTCCCCGAGGATGACGACGCCGCCCTCCTTGCGGCCGCGGCGACGAGCGGCGATTTCCTCGAGGGCGCGCCGCTGGCGTTCCATCTCCTCCCGGACGTAATCGTCCCGCGCCCATTTGAGGGTCGTCTCGTCGTCGGCGGCCATCGCGAGGTGCTCCTGTTTTATGGCCGCCACCGCCGCCGTGCCAGGCTCTGTCTTGGGCCTGACAAGGCGAAGGTGGCCGCCGGGAGGGGGGAAGTCTAGCGGCGGCGACCCTCGTTGATGGTGATGCCGCCGCCACCGCTGCGCCCGCTGCGACGGAGGGGCGTCTCGCCTGGCTCGGGCTTCACGGCGACGAGCGGCGTGCGCGCGCCGGAGGAGTGGGAGCCGGACGACGAGGACGACGTCATGGCCATCCGCCTCGGCATCCACGAGGAGCCCCTCCGACGCGAGATGGAGGACGGCTTGGGGTACTCGAGCCGCGGCGAGTCGCCGCCCTCGATGTGCTCGAGGACGGCATCGAGTGTGCGCCCGGGAACGCCCCACCACAGGCGGCGCCCCTCGGAGTTGTGGCGGCCGCGCGCCGGGCCGCCGTTGGTGGAGGCTAGCTGGTCCTCGCGGCGGCACTCGAAGTACGCCGTCCACAGCGTGTTGCTGTCGGCGGCGTACCTTGGCTGCTGGCGCACCGCCTCGGTCAGCGACGAGCGAATCCTCGCGATTTCGGCGCGCCACTCGGCTTCGGTTGGCACCGGTGGCATCGGGACTCCGCCGGCGCTGAGCCTCCACGCGCCCGGCACCCGCATGTTCGGCGGCGCCGGGTAGTCCGCCTCGTACAGGAGGCGGGCCTCGTCCTCGTGGAGGTGGCGGCAGCCGAATCTGTTTAGGGCCGCTCCGTCGCCTGGGTAGCGCGCGACCATCGCGGGAGAAGAAGAGAAGCTCGCCAGGGGAGAGTGTGGTTGAGGGCGTCGACGGCGAGAGAGGGGAGGAGCTGTGGCGAGGAGTGGCGGGGCTGCCGGAGGTCGCCTTTTATAGCGGCGAGCAGGCGACAACGTGCGGCCGCATGGAGGGAAAGGTGTGGACGCGCGTCGCCCGGCCTGACTGCGCCGCCCGTCGCGTTGCCCGACATCAATGGAAGGCTGACCCCCGGGCAGCCTTGCATTGATTCCGCGGGAAACCGAGGCGATGAGGACGACAAAGCGCCGCGGGTCGCTGACGCGAAGGACCCACCATTTTTCGCACCAAAAATCGTTCCCCCGGCGCCCCCAGGCGCCCCCAGCGCGCCGGGTTCGGCTTGGGTTCGCCGGCGCCAATTTCGGCCCTAACCAGCGAAAATTGGGCTCCTGGGGGCGCGACTGGGCCGTTTTTCACGCGCCGGCAATAAAAAAGGGCCTTGGGGGGGCCTGTTGGGGGGCGAGTGGAGATGCTCTCAGCTGCAATCAACGTCCGATCTGCCTTCTCCGTGCGTCGTCTTCCTTTCTCAGTACCACCTCTAGAGCGCCTTGTCACAGCTCGCCGTATGAAACAAAAAAAGGCGTTGTCGTAGCGTCGTTACTCCCCTCGGCAAGGTCGCACGTCCTCTTCGACGATGGGTTGAAGCCGGTTTGTAGCACCCTGGCCATCCAGTGGGGTCCTTTCGCGCGCGGTCACCGTGGATGCAGCGTTGCCACTGGCCGATTAGCGCGCGTCCGCCCATGGTTGCAACATCCCCGCTATCGGTCTTCGCCCTAGCCGGCATCGCCTCCTATGTTTCTCACCTCCGTCGATGCAACAGTGTGCGTCCGTGATTGCAGCTCCGGTGGCACATACGATTGAAGCTTTCTCTACAACGGTTGCAACTTTTCTTATTGTGCAGTGTATGGTTGTAGCTTTCTCTCTTAATGGTTGGAGCTTTTTTCATCTACGGTCGAAACTTTTCTATCAATGGTTGCAGCTATTTTCTTTTGTAGCAGTGCTTGGTTGATGCTTTCTCTATCGTTTCGGTTGAAGCTTTTTTCATCAAGGGTTGTAGCATTTTATATCAACAGTTGTAGCATTCCACCATGGCAATGACTGCTTGCAACTTTTTATATATCTGGTTGAACCTTTTTCATCTGGGTTTGAAGCTTTTTTGTCAATGGTTGTGGCATGAGGGCGTGCAGGGGTTCTGTAATGCCTCCGCCGTCGTCCAGTCAAGGGTCGCCAAAGTTGCAAGGCATGGGAGATTTAATTGAAGTCGGGGGGCGGCGAAGTTGCAGCAGGTGGGCTCGATATCTGTTTTCGCGGCCACGTGCTGCAAAGAAGGGGGAGGAAGAAGCTGAGGAACGGAGGAGCAGCGGGCGCATGGAGGGCAGCATGTATGACGGATTGACGGGGAGAGAGAGAGAAAAAAGATGCGGGAGGTTGAAGAAAGAGAGGAAAGTAGCGTAGATGGGGCCGCATCCTACGTGTCACTAGTTGGTTCGCTGGAAGCGAGCGCGTGTGGACGTGGCCGGCCGAAGTTTCGGCCGGCGTGTCCATTCGAAACGTGTTTCACGAGAAATCCTGTGCAGCCGAAGCTGCCACCAGCAGTCCGCTACCGGACCTGCCACTACGGCATAAGTGGTCTTTTTTGACACTACGGCCTGTAGGTGGTCCTTTTTGTCAATACGAGAATGTAGGCGGTCCTTTGTGACAAAAAAATCACTAGAAGGCGTGTAAGTTTCTATGTACGTATGGGGGCTAGCTCCTGTAAATTAATTCACTTGCCTGCTTGCTTAAAATCAACTTCCACATACGTACGTTGCCTAAAGAGAAGCATCGGCTGAGTCAACCCCTCATCTTGCCGTGGTCCACCGGCATGTCGGCAGCAGGAGTACGCTAGCTGGACACGTCTCCATGCAGTACCCGAGTATCTTACTCACCAGGAGCATGTTTTGTAGGTTGCATTAGGTCCAGTCAGGCCCGTGCGGGCAGAACTTGGTCCATTTGGTTTCCTAGCTCGCATGTGATTCGTGGCCCGCATGAACCTCAAAGCAGGTCTGGCCTGGCTCTGGAGTAACGGCCGAATCGACCGTGTTTTGCGAGTCAAGCTTGCTCAAGCCATCAGGGCGCCCTGACCCCCCTGGCACGCCCTGATAGCTTGGGACCACCTCGTGGCTCCGTTTAGCGCGATTCCAACGCTAAAAAATCATATATATACAGAAACCCTCAAAAATAAACATAGAACTTCTGCTCCGCCACTGCAAGCCTCTGTATCGAAGAAAACTCATTTGGAGCCTTGTTTCGGCACCCTGTCGGAGGGGGCAATCATCACCACAGGCCATCTTCATCATCCCGCCGATGTCCATGACGAAGAGGGAGTAGTTCACCCTCGGGGCTGAGGGTATGTACCAGTAGCTATGTGATTGATCTCTCTCTCTCTCTCATGTTCTTGAGATATCACGATCTTGATGTATCACGGGCTTTGCTAATATAGTTGGATCATATGATGTTATTCCCTTGCTACCTTGATGTGATGAATTGAATCTTTCCCTTTGAGATTTTGTTATGTCGGATTGAATATTGGATTTGAGATCACTTGATGTATGTCTTGCATGTGGATACCCGTGGTGACAATGGGGTGTTCTATTGATTCACTCGATATATGTTTTGATACTCAACTAGCGGATTCCCGCGTTGATAATGGGGTAATCTATACATATGGGTTGATACACATTCTTGTCATACTTTCTCCGATAGAAATCTTGGGGATACTCTTTGAAGTTCTTTTGCGTGGATTGAATATGATGAATCTGAAAATGTTTGATGCATATCATATAATTGACTCACGGATACTTGTGGTGACATTGGAGTACCTAGATGACATTACACTGGTGCAGCGACGTGCTATACAAACGGTTTTTAACCCCTTTCCGCGACGTAGCTCTAAACCGTCGCCCTGCATGTATGGTCGATAGGGGGGGGGGGGGGGGTCCATCCCACACGACACGGAAAACCCGTCGGCCATGGTGACCAACGAATGCAAACAATCTGCAAATATAATCGTGTGCGGTGTAGGAACATATCACACACATAATATTTTGGGCTTACGTGTGGGATTTGGGATCAATCACACACGTGCAAGATGAGTCAAACGCGTCTAATTGCTCATGGAAAACAAACGGAGTTTGACCTTTTACCGTTTGCGAAACGTTACCTAATCCACACGGGCCATTGTATAAACTGTGTGTGATATGTTCATCATCGCACACGAGATTTCTCTGGACACCGTCTACCATGCATGGCATCATCGGACACGTTTCCCGAGAAAAGTATGCGTGGGATCGTCTTTGCATCGGGCACGGTTTCCTGTTGGCTCACGTGTGAGAAACGGTGCTATCGCAAACATTGAGGAGCTCGTACGCACACGTACGAGTGCTGCAAACCGTTTGCGATTACTTATGTATCACCAACGTTTTAGATTATATCTCGTGTGCTTTTCCTGTGGATCACATGCGGTTGCGCTATGAGTTGCGTGTGCTTTCCGTTCTGGACCGCACACGCTTAGTTGCTTGAACCGTGTGCGCTGAAATTGCCAGGTTATTGTAAAATATCGCATTTAATTCACCCTGCAAATAGCAAATTCGCCACAATATGCAATCGACAAATAGTGTCCACATGAAGAACATTCATCATAATTCGCCACAATATGCAATTCAACGAATAGTGTCCACAAGCAGAGAATTCATCATAATTCACGACAATATGCAATTGAGCAAATGCTAGCTAAATTCGACAGCTGTTAAACCGACATATGCAGTACATAATCATAGTGTACAAAATACGAAGACATTATCACATGGAAAATAATGCATCCATGTGTATATGTTTAGCTGATAACACTATATGAATGCGTACTTATTATTCAGGGATATGAACCTGGAAATATTCTACGTTATCATTGGGCTTGATATAGTGTTTCACAAAGAAGGTGCTGATAAATTTCCTAACAGACAACAATTCATCTACGGCGAGCGGTGAAGAGGTCATCGGTCCGAAGATCAACTGCATGACTTTTAGATCAGAATGTGACATACGTGTGGAGTAGAAGATAGTAATTAAGAAGCAGACTTACTGGTTTTATCCTGTCAGCATCGACACCCCATTCAACACGTCTGCATAGGTTCATCATGTGTGCACAAATGTAGTATCCACATAGGCTGGTACCTTGTTGTTGCTGAGAACACTGAAATTTTTTGTACAGTATTAGTCATGTATTTGCCCTATTAGGAACAACCTAACCGGTGTAAGTTGTTTCTTCTTTTTTCTATGGAGAGAAATAGAAAAAGGTTTGCTTAGAAACTTGAACATCTAACTAGCATTTTCTGAAAATAACGGATTTCGTTGTCTTACCGGAGAAACAATCACGTGCAGCATAGGTAGTTGGCGGTCGAACCGATTCCCTCCTAAAGTTATGCTCATTGACAATACATTGCAAATGAAGATGAATTTTCACACACTCAATTCTGGAACCAGATATGAACACAATGCATTAACATCAAAGAATTCAATACCTATCCATGAAATCCTGAAGATGACTCAGATCCAGAGGCGCATTTGACTCTCTGAGAGAATCCATATAGTAAACTGTGTTGCGTTTTGGAACAATGACCACCAAGATCCAGTGACCTCTACAGTTTAAGAAAACCATGAACGTACGAACTATGTCTAAAACTGAAAGACGATCAATGTATGCGTGGTTGTATATTTAACTTACCGTTCATGGTATGGCCACATGAAGAATTCTCCTATCTGTAAGTTGAACAAGATCTTGGCGACATACTCAATGGAAGCCTTGCGTGAGACATTATCTCGTAAAAAACGCCGTTTGCTAAATCAGGATCTATGAAATACGCATGCACCCTTGATGTTCTCTGCGTCGTCAATCCCCTGAGAGGAATACAATACAATTAGCTTTTTTGTCATTTACAGCCTTGTATGGAGAAGTTGATCACATAGTTTGTGAAGTACTTACAACATCAAGCATTTGACAAGAGTGCCAGCAAGCTCATCGAAGTTGAAGAAGAGATGAAAGTCCTCGAATTCCACACTGATGATACCTGCATCGTGAGAGAAATGCCAGCTGTCGTAGTGCACTTGCAGAATATTTAAGTCAAAGTATTCGCCAACAAGGAATTGCTCGCCATGCTTGTACTTGCGTTTCTCAAATGAGTGTACTTCCTTACTAGAAAGTTGCTTTTCAAGGTTTGCTTCAGACATGTGGTCAGAACAGGGATTACATGTTGAAAGGACGTGGATGTCGCCTAGAGGGGGGGGGGGGTGAATAGGCGCTTTAAAATAATTACGGTTTAGGCTTGAACTAATGCGGAATAAAACTAGCATTTAATTAGTCAAGCACAAAACCTAAAACAACTAGGCTCACCTATGTGCACCAACAACTTATGCTAAGCAAGATAAACAACTAAGTGACAGCAAGATATATAGCATCAAACAATATGGCTATCACAATGTAAAATGCATAAGTAAAGGGCTCGGGTAAGAGATAACCGAGGCACGAGGCGACGATGATGTATCCGGAAGTTCACACCCTTGCGGATGCTAATCTCCGTTCGGAGCGGTGTGGAGGCACAATGCTCCCTAAGAAGCCACTAGGGCCACCGTAATCTCCTCATGCCCTCGCACAATGCAAGATGCCGTGATTCCACTAAGGGACCCTTGAGGGCAGTCACCGAACCCGTACAAATGGCAACCCTTGGGGGCGGTCACCGGTACCCGTACACTTTGGCAACCCTTGGGGGCGGTTCACCAGTACCCGTACAAATTGCTCGGGGCAATCTCCACAACCTAATTGGAGACCCCGACGCTTGCCCGGAGCTTTACACCACAATGATTGAGCTCCGAGGCACCACCAACCGTCTAGGGCGCCAAGGAACCCAAGAGGAACAAGCTCTAGGGTGCTCAAACACCCAAGAGTAATAAGCTTCTCAAACTTCACTTCCACGTATCACCGTGGAGAACTCAAACCTATGCACCAAATGCAATGGCAAGGGCACACAGAGTGCCCAAGTCCTTCTCTCCCAAATCCCACCAAAGCAACTAATGCTAGGGAGGAAAATGAGAGGAAGAACAAAGAAGAACACGAAGAACTCCAAGAGCTAGATCCAAGGGGTTCCCCTCACATAGAGGAGAAAGTGATTGGTGGAAATGTGGATCTAGACCTCCTCTCTCTTTTCCCTCAAGAACTAGCAAGAATCATTGGAGGGATTGAGAGATAGCAAGCTCGAAGAAGGTCAAGAATGGGGGGCAAAAACAAGCTCAAAGGATTAGGGAGCAATGGGGAAGAAGATCCCCTTTTATAGGCCTCCCCAAATCCAACCGTTATGTGCACAGGTCGTGCACAAGCAGTACTACCGCTTAGCATGGTAGTTCCAAGGAAAGCATGCAAAACGGCAGAAAACTCGAGGCGGTAGTTCCGCCGGAGCGGTACTACCGCCCTACCCAGCGGTACTTCCGCTAGGATGTAGTAAGACGCCAGACCCCAGAAATAAGCGGTAGTAGCAGTGGTACTAAAGAGCGGTAGTACCGCCTACTACCACCCACTACTACCGTCCAGAAAACCACCCTGACCAGAGAACAAAATATAAGTGGAAGTAGCAGCGGTAGTACATAGCGGAAGTACCGCCCAAGCGGTACTACCGTGGTACCGAGCGGTACTACCGCCTGTTCAGAGAAAAACAGCTCTGGCACTAAAACTGCCATAACTTTCGTATACGAGCTCCGAATTAAGCAAACTCAAGCTTGTTGGATTCAGGATGACAAGAGCTATCCAACAATGCCAATGATATAGAGGTGTGAAACCTCAATCAATGAAGAATTGGCAAAAATTCTAACATCGAAAACATCATAGAAGATGCATATGGACTCCGTTTTCGATGAACTCGAGCTTGTCATGAAGATGACCATAAGCTCTAAAACCCACAAAGAGAAAAGCCAACCAAGAACCAAGAAAGATGATGATGCCAAGAATGCAATGGTTTGAGCTCTCAACGAACGATACGATCAAGCTACTCACTTGAGAGCCCCCCTTGATAGTACTACTATCGATCCTATAACCCGGTCTCCCAACTACCACCATGAGACCGGTAAAATAGAAAACCCTATCAAGTTCAAACCTTTGCCATGCGCATAGTCCACTTGAGCTAGATGATGACGATCTTGTCCTTCTCAAGATGGACCACCTTTCTTGATTGCGTTGGCTCGATGAAGACTAGTTGATTGCTCCCCCATACTCCACTATGGGTGAGCCACTCTTTGGCATATCTTCACAAGTCCATTGTCACCACAATGGACGGCAAGCTTCAAGCATGATCTCTCCGTGATGCTTCACTTGAACTTGCACACCACAACCTTGATGACGATCACCACTTGATGTCATCCTCCATGGTTTGTATGAGATCTTCCTCTTGACGCAAGCCCATGGAAATATACCTAACCCCACAACGAACTCTCACGTAGACCATGGGTTAGTACACAAAGCGCAATGGACAATGCTTACCATACCATGGGATCACTTGATCCCACTTGGTACATCTTCTACGCTTTGTGTGTTGATCAACTTGAATCATTCTTTGCCTTAATCTTGATCAACCTTGTGTCTTTTCTTCTCTCTTCACAAAGATGATGTCTTAAAGGTAAACATGAATGTACACACAATCTTCTTCTTCAAGACATGCTTGCAATGAGATCAACTCTCACATGACCAATCTTTGGATAAAACCTTACATACCACCTTGGTCACCATATAAACTCCTTGAAACCAACACATGTACTTCAAGAAGTGCCTATGGACAAATCCTTCGAATATAACTCAAGGCAACCATTAGTCCATAGGGATTGTCAACAATTACCAAAACCACATATGGAGAAATATGCTCTAACACATGTGTCTTCATCGGCCATGTCATGGTTCTGCTCAAAGAGTCTTCGTAGTAGGATGCTCTGGTACTCATCCCTCCTCTGTTTGTATCATGTGTAATAACAAAATGCCAATTTTACCAGGAAGCTAAATATAAATGCAACCGTCTTTGTAGTACAGGATGCACATCGGCAGTGTTTGAATGATATCAAATTAATAGTGACAGTTACGTACATTATGCTGTCAAACATTCCAATCTGTTAAAAACTATTGTCTTGCACCATGTTTTTTTCACTCAGTCTGAGAATCTGTTTATTTTAGATTGCCATGTTTCAGGTGGTTCAGCCACCTGACAACCGAGGTGTGTGTACGCTCGAACAGTGTTGATGCTAGCCATGTTTCTGTGCATAATTAGACCTTGCTCGTGCTGAATGAAATGAAGTGCTTCATGTGTACTAACTGGCTGTAAATTTTCATGCAATGATAACTCATGTAGCACATAGTTTTCTTGCTGTCAATATGCCTTCAGGTTAAAACTATGACAGTGTCTTAATCACATCCAGAATCAAATAGCACACAGGAAGTGTCTGAATCACACCTAATATAACAAATGATTTCTAACAACGAGAGTTAGGCTTACCTTCTTTGCACGTCCCAGAAACTTCCTCCCACTGTACCCAGATTGAAAAGCTCGCAACTTCACGGATTGAAATTGATGTTGACCATGAACATGCAGGTCTTCAGCTACCCATCTCCATTCCTTGGAAGTGATTGTCCTAGGGAGCTACAAGAGAAAGAAATGGTGCAAATGGGCCTGCCGCTTTAAAATCCCCAATTCCAAAACAAAACCCTAATCCTAGTTGAGCCAGAGAGAAGAGAGACGAATACCTGGTTGGTGAGAGATCCGTCGTTGTCGGAGATACCGCTTGAAGGGTCACTCGAGGAGACCATGGCGTGTCCACGGTGGTCGGAAGCTAGAGGGAGAGATGTGGGCGGCGGCGCGGGGGGGGGGGGAGGGGGGGAGGGGGTGGGGGGTTGCAGGGGAAATGTGGCCCTTTGGGGGGGAAGGGGTGGGGAGATAGATATTTCGGCGGTCGGCGAAATTTTTCGCTCATTGCAGGGAATCTTGGCGCACAAAGATTCATCAGACACGGTGTTTTTGCTTTTATCGTGTGCGATGATACAGAACATACAAAATTTTGCCCCACCCCACGTATTCCCTGGTTATAGTGCACATCCACATCATTGCATAATGTAACATCAACTGCTAACTTGGGTATACAAATTAGCGGACACACATAGCTCACAGTTACTAAACCGAGCAAGTTCACTAAATAATCAAGCTGCTTGAACTAGACATAGCTCTTAAAAAGACCGGCTCTCTGAACAAAGGCTATTAGAAATACGCATACTTTTTACAAAGACACCGACGAGCAGCCGCCCTATGCCTCGCCGCTGTTCGATGAGATGTCGACGACTTGTCCGGGCGACATTTCGCCGGTGCTGGACTCCGCATACCACAGGCTGCCTTCGACCGCGGCGACGTGCTCATCCTCGACATTGTCCTCGTCATCGGCGTCGCCCTCATCTTCGTAGTACTCGTAGTAGTGGCGCTGCCATAGCTCACGTTGGTACTCCACCGCCGATTCCTCGATGGACAGGCGCTTCTCGACCTCCTCCTGAGCCACACGCAACTCCTCTCAGCACTCGGCGCTCTCGGACGGCCCCCGCATCTCCAGCTCTCGCTCGGAGATCTCGTGCGGAAGGGGCTCCATGGCCTCCGCCGCCGCATCGTCGGCATGCATCTATGCATCCGCAGCAGCCGCCTCTTCGGACGTGTGATGCATGCTGGATTCCGGCAAAGCTTGGAGTATCTTGGCGTGGACGTTCTCGATGATATAGTCCTGGATGGCCTTGACCCGGGCCAGGGCGGCCTCCGCGGCACGGCACGCTGCTCGAGCGCTCTTGGCGTTTGTAGACGCCGTCGTAGCAGCTGCAGCTGCCGTCTCCACGGCTACAGACGCCCTTTCGGCCACCGCAGAGGCCCTGTCGGCGGATGCGGCCGCGCTTAAGGCGGATGTGGTTGCGCTCTCGGCCGAGGCGGCCGCGCTCTCGGCCCAGGCGGCCGCATTCCTGGCAGAGGCGGGAACGCTCGGGGCCGAGGGGGCGGTCGTACGCACCCTTACGAAGCGTTCCCACGGCGTCATTCTTTGCAGAGAGGGTTTGTTGGGGAATGGGGATCGAGGGTGAACGGAATCCGAGCTAGACAAAGCCGACGAAGCTTCCCTCGTAAGACATAAATAGATCCGTGAATTTTCATCGCAAACGGTTCCTGTATGAAACCGTGTGTACGTAGTTCACTTTTTGTATTGAATTGTAAAACTATTTTGGGATACCGCGGTAACGGATATTGTTTTATTTGTAAAAAAATGATCCCTACCATTAAAATCCACTAACGGCATCCTAAAATTAGGAAATATTCGGGGTTAAATTGGCATTTTATACATTAAGTTAGTTTGTACAAATTTTACGGCCATAATTCAAAAGTGTAACACACGAACATGCAAGATGAAGCAAAAAATGCTGGAAAAATTATATTTATGTACTACTTGCTTCCCTATATATGCCGCTTGCAATAAATTTTAAGGAGATGCAAACATCTTGGGTAATGGTTTGGACACACGTGCACACATTGGGAATCTAGGTTTTAAAATTCAAAAAATGAAAAAAATGCTCTGAAGTACATGATAATAATCTGCATGATTTCCCTACATGGGGCCAAGATATCGTGGTCAAAATAACAGCTTGCTCGGGATAAGCTTTGACACATGCCTCTCACAAAATGGAGCATCACACAAAGGGTCGTTGTTCCGAGAGGGAACATGAGAGCCTTGTTTGATGACGAACCGCTAGTCGTTGTCTCATTTGGCCTAGCTTTTTTTAATTTGTTACAATGCACGAATACGTCCGTCATCCTGAAATTTGGACATTTTAAGGGTTCAGTGAGCATTTTATACATGAAGTTAGTTTCTAGATATCTAGTGGCCATAATTCAAAACTAAAACACATGGACATGTGCAAGATGAAGCAAAAACTGCAGGAAAAAAAATCATATTTGTATATGTACTAGTGCTTCCGTCTATATGCCACGTGCAATAAATTTGAAGGAGTTCCAGACATCTTGAGTAACGGTTAGGACACAAGCATTGAGAATAATCTAGGTTTTTAAATTAAATAAATAAATAAATAGGCTATGAAGTACACGAAAATCAGCATGATTTTCCACCATGGGGCCAATATGTCGTGGTCAAAGTAACGACTTGTTCGAGATAAGCTTTGACACATGGCTCTCACAAACCGGAGCATCACACGCATGCTCGTATAGTTCCGACAGGGAACGTTGGGGCGCTGTGTGATGACGAACCGGATCGCTGCCTCATTTGGCCTAGTTTGTTTTCGTCGTTACAATGTAAGAATACGACCGTCATCCTAAAATTAGGAAATATTCGGGGTTCAATTGGCATTTTTACACATGAAGTTAGTTTCCAGAAATTTAATGGCCATAGTTCAAAACTGAAACACATGAACAAGCAAGATGAAGCAAAAAACGCTGGAAAATCATATTTATGTACTACTTGCTTCAGTATATATGCCACGTGCAATAAATTTGAAGGAGTTCCAAACATCTTGAGTGACGGTTTTGACACAAAAGCATTGGGAATCTAGTTTTTTAAAGTCAAAAAATGAAAACTGCGTGGAAGTATGAAAATATGCATGATTTCCCGACATGGGGGCAAAGATGTCGTGATCAAAGTAATGGCTTGTTCGAGATAAGCTTTGACACACGTCAAGCTGGCAATGCATGGTTAACTGTTACCCGCGTCCCCATGGGTAATTGATCTATTAGGGAACGGGTGCCAGCTGGAATGCCCATCTGGAAGTTGATGGGTCAAATACCTTACCGAGCGTGCAGGACGAGGATGAGGATGGGATAGCATTACCAGCCTTACCCATGAATAGAAGTACTTACATGTGGGCTTTGAAATTAGTAGCCCCCATGTAATTTGTGGCCTCAGTCACCCAAATTTACACACATCCCACCCCTTTGGCCCAAAATTCCCTAAGAAATCCAAAACCTAGGCACAACATATTGTTTATTGCGTTGAAATACTATTTTTTCTACTGAAATACGCAAATGTTGTTCTTAAATGCATGTGTGAGTTTCCCCACGGTGATAAAGAACTAGGTGGTGACGTCGATGGGAAACTTTTTATCCCCGCGCATGGGTACGTAGACGGGGACGGGGAAGGGAGGGCGGTGATGGGGACGGAGATGTGACTCTACTCGCCTAAGAAATCCCCAGCTTTAGACACAAGAGCCTCTCACAAACCCGAGCATCACACGAAGGCGCGTGGTTCCGAGAGGGAACCTGGGGCCATGTGTGATAACGAACCGCCAATCGCTTTGTCATTCGACCTAGTTTTTTTCATCGATACAATGCACGAATATGACCGGCATCCTTTTAAAAAAAATGGCGTTCTATTGGCATTTTTATACATTTAGTTAGTTTATAGAAATTTAATGGACATAGTTCAAAACTGAAACACATGAACAAGCTAGATGAAGCAAAAACCGCTGGAAAATCATATTTATGTACTACTTGCTTCCCTATATATGCCGCTTGCAATAAATTTGAAGGAGTTCCAAACTTCTTGAATGACGGTTTGGACACAAAAGCATTGAGAATCTAGGTTGTAAATTCAAAAAAAAAGAAAAAAATGCTTTGAATTCTGAAGTACATGAAAATATGCATGATTTCCCGCCATGGGGCCAAGATGTCGTGGTTACTGTTCTCGGACTTGCTTCCGTAACACAAATGGCACGCATGCATTACATTTGGATAGAAAATGTAAATATTTGGCAAAACAAACGGGTCGCACATGATTGGCCCGTGTTTCGCGTTTCGAGTTCTGGAAGCCAATTTTCGCGGGCTATTAATCGCACATTGTCATGCATTGGGAACCGTCGGTGATGTTAATTCACACACGGCTGTTGACTAGGAAATCGTGTGCAATCACTGCTGGCGTCGATCAAGATTCTAGCCGCCTATAAATGCTGCCCCTCGATACGTCATCCCGCCTGCATTCTCTTGTCTCTCTATCCCACCCCTCACCCAAAACTCTTCCATGGCACATCCGGTCTATGCACAAGCAAAGGAGGAGGCGCCACCCCGGAAGGACATGGCGAAATGCAGCGACGAGGAGGACCCCTTCGCGTCCCCAGACGAGGTCGCGCCAGACCCCCCAACTGAAGATTGGTTTTGGGGCTAGTACGACCTGGCTTTGTGGAAGGCGCTGCCACCGACTGAGAGAGCCAGGCAGGTGGCGTTCAAGAAGGAGCGGGCTGATGAGCGCGCCAGGAACCTCGCGGCCTGGAATACCCTTAGTGCCGCAAGGGAAAAGGAGGAGCTGGAGCTTTGGCGACGGGCGAGTCAACGAGCGGTGGAGGTGTATGAAGACGGCCGGTACCATGCAAGGAAAGCCAGAGGCGCTAGGCGCCTCACCGCTGCGTGGGCGTGGGCCGATAAGCTCGAGCGTGCCACCGCCAAAGAGCTCCAGTGGGCGCCCACTGAATTGTCATGCATGGTCGCGCGCCTCCGCCAGCAAGAGGCTGATTGACACGTCGAGCCCTGCGAGGCGGAGGAGGCGGCAAACTCCCTCCGTGTTGGGAAGCCACCGCGCACTAGGGAGCTGCTGGCGAGAGGCTGCCATTTTACTGCTCCCCGCTCCAGGAGGGGTTATTATTAGTTTAGTTTTTATTCATTGTACGTATTAGTTAAGTACTATTATCACGTATATGTGATGATATATGCTATATATGTATCATGTCTTCAATGAGCTATTCAACAATTAATATATATTATTAGTTTCACATTTCTATCTGTCATACTGATTTTCTGGCTCTAACTGTTAGCCATTTACACATATTGAAACATAACAATAGAACATAAATCATTCATACATCAAAACATATCAATATAGTGATTGTTGTCCAGACATTGGGATCGACATCTAAAGGATTCAACAAAATAAAACGCGTCCATGACTACACCCTAACCTATGGAGGCTCTTGGCTGTGCCTGAACTCGGTCAGGCGTTCGTCCATGCGGTTTACACGCTCGCGGTACAGCTGTAGCGCGATCTCGAGCTCCAAGCTGGCTATTTCATCGGAGATTACCATCTCAAGGATGCGACGGATATTTTCTTCTACTGCTCTCCGCTGGACACCTGGGCCAAGGAGGCGCTCGAGCCTACCGAAGAGCCCGTTAGCATCGAGGGGGCCGCAGACAAGGCGAACGGCGCGACCCATGCGAACGGCGCGGCCGGCGTCCGGTGCATGGACGGCGCGGCCGGGCTCTGGTGCAAGTACGGCGCAAACGGCCGCTGCCCATTCCTGGCAAGAAATAGGGCTACTCACGTGCCTTGGACACAACTGCAACGTCATGTCGGGTGGGATAGCAGGCAAGCAGGGATGGAACCGCTCTTGCTCTGCCGCGCGCCACGCCTCTCGCTCTGCGGCCCTCCATCAGTCTTGTTGTGCGGCGCGCCTTGCCCTCTCGGCACGGACGCACATGTTTTGCTCTACGGAGCACCACCGATGATCTTCTTGTGCGGCCTGCTGTAGCCTCTCGGCGATGAGGCGGCTATGTTGCTCGGCGGCGCTGCCGCGCCCTGCGCCAAGGGTCTGCTCAACCCTTGCGATGACGCACAGCACAGCGTTGTCCGGCGCATCGCCGGACACGCCATCGGCCTCGACAAGCCGTTGCGCCTGCACCGGATCGTTTTCGTCATTGAGGAGGTTGATGGCAGAGGCGGCGCTTGGTCGGGTTGGCATGCTTCGTAGATGGGCTAGGCTGCACTAGGTGTGCATCCGCGTGTGACGCGCGCAGGCTCTTATGCTCATTCGCTTCTGGCGGGAAACCGATGGGGAAGCTTGCGCGGGAACATGCGCGGTTCCGCGCGGGAACGTGGCCAAAAGAAACGCCGGTGCGGTGCCGAAGCGTGCATTGGAATCCTCGGGCGAAAACGCGGTGACAAGATGTGAGAGAGGAAGAAGAGGTGATGCGCAGTCAGACTGGTAATAATAATAAAACGTCTGCGATATTAATACGGGCAAATGGCACTTCCGTATGTACCATCGGTAATGTTTTCATCAATTGCTGACAATTGTTTGGCAACAACCGTCTGCCCACAACACGCACAACTTGTCCGGATGAATCGTTTCGGTTATTATTGGTCTTCCCACACAATTCTGATGAATGAACCGATTGCTGCGTATCACACACACCTTCTTACGCTAACCCGTTTGTGTTCTGCTGGATCATCGCAAACAGTTTATCCGAGTGAACTGTGTGCCGTACTTCACACACGTACGGAGTTTTGTTAACTGATTCTGTTATCTTAGTTAATCCCAAACAGTTCATAAGAATAAAATGTCTGTCGTGGATCACACACGAAACTATTTTCTGAATCGTATTTGATGGATCCACCATCGCACAAAGTTCGTGCCATTTGCGACGGAGCTTGTACAGTACCGTTTGCGATTGGTGGATCGCACACTATTTCGTCGAAGGGTCTCTGATTGATGTGTCGTCTTTGGACCATTCTGTAGTAGTGTTAGGCTTGATTGATGCGTATCATATGGTGTTATTCTATTACGAACTCTAGGGCTGTTCGTGACACTTATAGGAATAGCTCAAAAGATTGATTGGAAAGAATAACTTTGAGGTGGTTCTACTACCTACAACAATTTCATCTTATGTTTTCCTCTAGATATGAACTTTAGAGTGATTCTTTGTAGCACGTTGAGGGATGATCATATGATTCTATTATGTTAGCATTGTTGAGAGATTGCACTAGTGAAAGTAAGAACCCTAGGCCTTATTTCCAAGCATTAATATACCGTTTTGCTCGTTGTTTGACACTTGTTACCTTGCTGTTTTTATATTTTCATATTACAAAAACCTATATCAACTATCCATATTGCACTTGTATCACCATCTCTTCGCCTAACTAGTGCACCTATACAATTTTCCATTCTATTGGGTGTGTTGGGGACACAAGAGATTTCTTGTATTTGATTGTAGGTTTGTTTGAGAGAGACCATCTTCATCCTACACCTCCCACGGATTGATAAACCTTAGGTCATCCACTTGAGGGAAAATTGCTACTGTCCTACAAAACTCTGCGCTTGGAGGCCCAATAGAGTCTACAATAATAAAGTTGCCTGGTAGACATCAAGCTATTTTCTGGCATCGTTGCCGGGGAGGTGAGTGCTTGAAGGTATATATTTAGATTTTGCAATTAAATCTTTTAGGTTTTTTTTCACTAGTTTGGTTTTATAAAAGAAAACTACAAAAAATGGAATTTAGGTTTCCTTAATTGCTTCGCCTTTTTAATGTCTTTCGTGAAAATGATGGTTCGGAAAATTGTGCTCAATTGTTAGAGGAAGAATTTATAAAAATGCTTAATGTGAAATCCTTGAATGATGAGCATGATAGCAATATTGTTAGTATGAATTCTTTGAATATCCATTATGCTAATGATATGCAAAGCCACAAGCGTGGGGATGCTATGTTTGATGAAGATGATATTTTAAGTCCCCCAAGTTTTGGTGAGCAAATTTATTATGATGATGACATGCCTCCTATCTATGATGATTATGGTGATGACATGTATGTTATAAAGAGTAACGATTACCATGAAACTTGTGATCGTGATTTTAATATTCAATGTTGTTATGTCAATCAGGTGACTCATGATAATTATTTTGTTGAGTTTGTTCCCACTACTATGAATAAGAAGAAAATTGCTTATCTGGAGAGTAACAAAAATTCTATGCTTGTGTTTCATGAAAATAATGCTTTATGTGATAGTTATATTGTGGAATTCCTTCATGATAATACTGAAAAGTATTATGAGAGAGGAACATATGCTTGTAGGTATTGCAATAATATCAAGTTTCCTCTCTATGTGTTGAAAATTTTGAAGTCATGCGTGTTTTGCCTTCCTATGCAAGTTGATTCATGGTACACTAAATCATTTGCTTGCAAAATCCCTATGCATAAGAAGTGGGTTAGACTTAAATGTGCTAGCCATATGATTTATGATGCTCTCTTGCATGTTTCAATTATTACTTTTTATGTGAGCATCATTGAAATCATCATGCCTAGCTAAAAGGCTTTAAAGAAAAGCGTTTGTTGGGAGACAACCCAAAACTTTTCATTTATGTTTTTGTGTGTTCACATGATTAATCTATTGTATTAATCATGTTTTGTGACATTTATTTCAATAATATGCCAAGTAAAGCCTTTGGGATAGTGTGGATACTTGTTGGTTTGATTCTGTGCAAAAACAGAAACTTTTAAGTCGAGTGCATAGTTTCTATGATTTGACTGGAGTGTCAAAAAATTCTGAAATATTTACACAGTTTTGATATGCAAAGTTTCTGCGTTTTCCTAATTTGTCAGAATTTTTAGAGACAGGGAAGTATGGTTTAAGTTCAGATCTTCACAGACTGTTCTAGTTTTGACAGATTCTGTTTTGCATGCATAGCTTGCTTGTTTTAGTGTTTCCATAGCTTATATTTAGTGGTGTAAAGTATGGGAATTATAGAATATAGTAGGTATTATGTGATAACAATTATGAATCTTGTCTTGACTGTACCTAAATGAATGATCTATCTTTATTACACTAACCCATCTCACGAAGTTCCGTTAAGTTTTGTGTGATTGAAGTTTTCAAGTTTTGGGTAAGACACCAATATGAGGAGAATAAGGAGTGGCAATACCCTAAGCATGGGGATGCCTGTGACGCCCCCAATTTTGACCGTACGCTAATCATACAGGCAAATGCGTACGACCAAGATTATGGACTCACTGATTGATATCACAACACAACACTAGACACAAATTAAAGTCATACAACTTCATATTACAAGCCAGGGGCCTCGAGGGCTCGAATACAAAGCTCGACAAGCACGAGTCAGCGGAAGCAAATAATATCTGAGTACAGACATAAGTTAAACAAGTTTTTGCCTTAAGAAGGCTAGCACAAACATAAGCAGCGGATCGAAAGAGGCGAGGCCTCCTACCTGGAAGCCAACCTAACTACTCCTGAGCGTCGGCACTCTCCACGTAGTAGTAGGCTCCAACAGTGGTGTAGTAGTCGTCTCCGGCGTACTCCATCTCCTGGGCTCCATCGTCTGAACGCGGCAATCGAATCGAGGGGGAAAGAGAAAGCAAAGCAGCGGTGAGTACTCATCCAAAGTACTCGCAAGACTGACATCAGAACTATGCTAAGTATGCATCAGTATCAAGGAATGGGGTTATATCTGGGCTGACTGCAGAAAGCAAGAATAGGGGGAAGGCCTAGCCCTATCGAAGACTAGCATCTTCAGCATCTTGCAGCATTAGAAGAGAGTAGATAGGTATCTCATTTATAGCAATATTATTGTAGCAATTTTTTTTAAGTAACCACGCCCAGAGATTCTTCCTCGACTCCCTGCGAGGAAGCAATCCCAGAGCCAACATTCATTGCAAATTTAAGTCACAGTTATAGTTGTAGAAGGTCAAAGTACAACTCCAAGTCGTCCTGTTACCATGGACACGGGTATTCGAATAGTTTATTCATCCCTGCAGGGGTGCACCTCATTTCCAACACGCTTGATCACATCCGGCCGGACACACTTTCGTGGGTAATGCCCGGCCTCGGGATAGCAACACGTCGTCGCCCCACCTAGACTCAACAGAGAGGCCAGCTCGCCGGTCTAAATCCTGAGCACACAGGGGTCGTGGGCCCACTTGCCCTACGCGCTCCTGCACGATGCGTACGCGGCCGGAAGCAGACCTAGCACACTCCAGTCCAAGAGCTGTACCGTCCAGTCCAATCCGGCGCGCGCCGTTCCATTGCTGACGTCCGAAGAGCTTCGGCTGATACAACGACGCTGAGTACCCATAACTTCTCCCACGCGATGGTTTGGTGCGTAAAAGGTCAGTCAGACCAACTCAGATCAAATACCCAACCCATTAACATTTTATTAATGCGGGGAAAGCGCGACCCATGAAGTGCGGTCCCGTCGCCCCGTCTCGAGGATGTGTGGCAAGGGCCTCTCCTGCCCGTCCACGCCTCGTAATAACCCTTTGGATGCCTTACCGGCGCATCCCACCACATCTCACACACGGGTACCCTTGGGGCCGACCCGTCTCAAGACTGTCGGGAACTCAGGTCGACCTCAACCAGGGTGGTACCGCCTATCCCTCCAGTCCCGTCTTTCACATGTAAATAATGTCAAGTTAAAGTAACTTTGTGTTTATACACCAAGTGGATATCCGAGGAATCACCCTCGATGGATCCCACTCGAGGTATGTGTATGACAAGAGTCGCTATCGATAAATGGGAAGGAGGAATCACCCTCGATACCCATGACCGATTAGCTACGCTACAGAATTAACACCGGGAGTGCTAAGTGAGGTATCACCCTCGGCACTCGATAGTAGCTCTGCAGTGCCATACTTAAGGGGTGTGAGGTGATGTGTCAGTAACGGCTTGTCAGTCATGACGACTGAGTCTTCTGTCTTCAAGTCCTCATTGACGTCGATGATGAAGCAGGGGCTACAGTAATAAAAGTGGGGGGGGGGCACAGTGTAACACTATCCTTACCTATACTAAACATTTTATGGTAGCAGGTAATGTAATAGTGATAATCAAAAACAGGCTATGCATCAGAATAGGTACTATCAAATACAATAGCAAAATCTAATGCAAGCAGGAGGGAGAAAGAATAGGCGATATCGGAATGATCAAGGGGTTTTGCTTGCCTTGCTGCTCTGCTGCAAAAGGCTGATCGTCAACGATGTAGTCGTACCCGGCAGCACCGTCAGTCTCGGGGTCTACCGGAGAGAAGAGGGGGGAGAAACAATAAATATAAAGCACAGGTGCAACACGATGCATGACATGGCAATATGCAGAGCTAGGCATGCACTAACGTAGTACTACACGTCGCAGACGGGTCGGAAAAATATCTGACGATATTTTCCGGGTCTCTGGCTATTACCGGACAGATGATCCTAATGCTAAATATCCATGTTCATCATGCTAGGAGCATGTGTCAGATGAACGGACAGCGTATTCGGATTCGTGGGATTTTTCTGATCAACTTTCATGTATAAAACTTTTTCATTCGAGTTACGGATTATTTTATATTGATTTTCAAAGTTTTATTAATATTCTAAAATTAAACAGATTTAATTTAATTCGAAAAAAAACATTTATGACGTCAGCATGACCTCATGCTGACATCAGCAGTAAACAGTGGGGCTGACTGGTCAAACCTGACCAGTGGGCCCCACCTGTCATAGACTCTGGGCTAAACAGAGTTTAAATTAAACTAAACTAAGTTAATTTAACAGGTAGGCCCCACATGTCAGTGACTAATTAGTCTAAACTAATTATCAGAATTAATTAAACTAATTCAAGTAATTAAAATGGGGCTGGGCCCACATGTCATAGACACAGGGGCGTGGGGCCCCACATGTCAGTGACTGGGCTCTGCCCAGTCAGCCAGTTAACCACGGTCAACTGGTCAACAGGGGGCCCGGGGCCACAGGTCAGTGACCCTGGGGGTGGCCCCGGCCTGGCCACATCGGCGGCGGCCGGCGACTCGCCGCCGGTGACCAGAAATCGCGGCGGAGGCACGGGAGGGGCTCGGGATTTGGCCACAGGGGGCCGTTTCGAGCGCGGCCGGTGGCGTTCGAACCGGAGCAGCGTCGCGAGCCCGTTCCGACCACCGGGAGGAGCTGGGGGGGCCGCTAGTGTCGCCGACGTTGAGCGGAGCGACGACCGGCGTTCGGGTGTCGACGGGATCGGAGCTACGGGGCACTAGCGAGCGAAGTAAGCAGCTGGGGAGGCTCTACGGTTTGCGGGGAAGCGAACGGCGGTGAGCGCGGGACCAGCTCGGGTGGAGCCGACCGTCGGGCATGGAGGGGAAGGAGGCTACGGGGCCGGAGCTAGCGCGATAGGGAGAGGGGAAGAAGCGGGAGCTCACAGCGGTCCTGCAGAGGGGCTTAGCGGTCTCGGGGGAGGCTCGACGGCGCCGGAATCGTGGCGGCGACGGCGGCGGCCCGAGGAGGAAGAAGAGGTCGAGGGCGGCGCTGCAGGGGCTCCGGGCGGCAACGGCTTGGTGCAGGAGAAGGAGTCGACGTAGGCGGTTCTTCTTGGCACGGCGGCGACGCGAGGGAGGCACGGTGGCCGCGGCTACGAGCCGGCCATGGCGACGGCGACGCGGGTCCGAGCGAGGAGGAGGAGATCTGGCGGGGGAGGGGGCGAATGGGCGACGGCTAGGGTTAGGGTTCGCCAGAGGGGGCGCGGGGCGGCCTTATACCCACTGGGCCATCGCCGGCGAGCCGGTCCGGCGGGGACGCGCCCGGTCGCGCGCGCGCGCCTCGGTCGCCCCACTGTAGCGAGGTGGGAAACGACCGAGGGGGCCGCTGGGCCGGCCTGGGCCTGCCACTGTGGCCTAAGGCCCAGGGCAGGGGGGGGCCTTTTTCTTTTCTTTTTCTTTTTTCCTTTTCTGTTTTCTTTTATAGTTTCTGTTTTAATTCCTTTTGGCCATATTTCCTTTTAGCAAAAATGTGTAACATTGTCCATTTAATAACTTGCAATATTTTGAATGGCCACAACAAGTTTGAGGATTTTGGGTACTGTTAGAATTAACCATGCAATTTAAAGGGCATTTTAAATTCAAAATGGTTCTGTTTTGGATGGTGGGGTCCACACCAGCTTGAGGGTGATGTTGTTTTCCTCAACAACAATTGTCTTGTGATTTATCACAAGTGTGCAACATTTTATTTTTGCTGTTTGCAATTTTATTTTATCACACAAAAATTCAATTGGCTTTTGAAGTGAAATTTGAATTGAGATATGAATTTTCAACTTGATCATATCTTGTTTAGCAGAATGATTAGACACTGATCATGGTCATCACTGTGCTTAATTACAATGATCACTGTAGCACAAAATCCAGGGTGTCATAATGCCCAAGGCACCCCCAAGGTAATATCCAAGTAAGACTCAAGCGTCTAAGCCTGGGGATGCCCCGGAAGGCACCCCCCGTCTTCAACACTATCGGTATATATTACTTAGAGCTATATTTTTATTCGTCACATAATATGAGTTTTGCTTGGAGCGTCATTTTATTTTATTAAACTTTGATTGATCTTATTTTTAATATTTTTTCCAATAAAAATTTCCAAGAATTGCATTTTAGGATGTTTGAATTACATGCTTGATGTGTGTTGTGTAAAAACAAAAACTTTTGTTGTAGTGTTTGAATTTTCATATTTTACCGGAACGTGGAAAGTTTCTAAAAAAATACACAGTATTGTCATATTTTTTTTATCATGTCCTAAATTTACAGAATTTGTGGAGTTACAGAAGTGCACTTTTTAAATTAATTGCTACAGACTATCCTGTTTAGACAGATTGCTGTCATAGTTTTGTTATCTACTTCTTCTATAGTTTTCATGACTTATATTGGTAGATATAAATTGTGGAAATGATAGTATACAGTAGATAATGTTTGAAAATTATTATGCAACTTGTCTTGGCAGTACATAAAGTGTTGATTTATTCTTATGTGCATTAACCTATCTCACGAGTTCTTTTCAAGTTTTGTGTGGATGAAGTTTTTGAGACCTAGGTGAATCCGTGATATGCATGAGAGGAATTAACGAGACACAAGAACTCAAGCTTGGGGATTTAAAAGGATCCCCAAGTCAATATTACAAGAAGTCTCAAGCATCTAAGCTTGGGGATGCTACGCATACCACCTCTCTTCGTCAACAACTATCGGTTAGCCTATGTTGAGACTAAGTTTTTATTCATTCACATGATATGTGCTATTCTTGGAGTGTATTTTTGTTTAGTTTGCTGTTTCAAATAAATCTCAGTTCTGACAATATTTATTGAGAAGGATTCCACACATATGTACTTAATTGTTTGACTACTCATTAATATTCACTTACATCTTTTTGAGAGTAGTTTGATGTTTCACTCTTGTGCTTCACTTATATCCTAAGAGAAAATGTTGAATGAATTGAATGTCATAAGTATGAAATTATGTATGCTTCATATGCTTGTCCCATGGGGAGTAGTGACTTCACATACAATAAGTATAAGTGGTAAAATTTATTGGAAGTTAGCAAACATAGCATTGGTCACTTGAACGACTCATGAAAGAATAATGAAAGAAGATAGATTTCACATATAAATATACTATCTTGGACATTTTGTATGATTGTGAGCCCCCATTAATTATTTTCAAACTTGATCAAGTATTTGATGTTGGACAAGGAAGACAACGTAATGGTTATGTTTGTTTCTATTCACATAGAAGTTATATTGTCATGGATGCTCTAACATGTGGTGCTTGCTTAGGATCTTTTGATAGCCAAAAAATTCATACTAAGAAGAGGTGCTACTTGTGCATCCAAAAACCCTCAAACACAGTTTCTTGTCATAAGAGTCCACCATATCTACCTATGGATTGAATAAGATCCTTTAAGTAAGTTGTCATCGGTGTAAAAGGCAATAAAAATTGCTCCTAAATATGTATGATCTTTTATTGGAAGGGAAAATAAGCTTTGTACAAACTTGTGATGGTGAAGAAATAAAAGCGACAAACTGGATAATAAAGGTTGCTATCACAAGGGGCAATATAAAGTGATGTTCCTTTCCATTAAGAGCTCGCATATTCAAAAATAAAAGGCGCATGACAACCTCTACTTCCCTCTACGAAGGGTCTATCTTTTACTTTTATGTATTTATTTTTCTATATTTACTTTTATGCAAGAGTCAATAATGTTCATCCCTATTCCAATATATTAATTCTTTAGTGGCAAGCATCATGTGGTGGGGGGAAATCCAGGCACATATATCCTGTTGAATATAGGTGATCATGATTCATTATTGTTGACATTATCCCTGAGATAATTAAGTTGGGAGGCGGAACATTATGCCCCTATCTTCCTATGTGTTTGATAGAAACTGTTTGTTCAAAATATGCTTTGAGTGTCAGCAATCATGGAAGGCTAAATGATAGTTGAGTCTGTGGAATTTGCTAAACCAAAGCTCTTACATAGATCCTTCCTGAAACTAAGATGAATTGTAATTGTTTGATGACTGAAAACATAGTTTGTTGGTTTTCAAGAAAGTTTATGGTCTATACTTTAACATGTGAATAGCTTGCTACTTGATAATGAGAAGTTTTATGAGAAAAGAGTTGTTGTTTATGATGCTAGAAAAATTGATTGGAATTATCATTGATCAAACTTATATACTATGCTAGCATTCACACTTCATAAATTACTTCTTTTATCATTTACCTACTCGAGGACGAGTAGGAATTAAGCTTGGGGCTGCTGATACGTCTCCAACGTATTGATAATTTATGAAATATTCATGCCATATTTACCTATGTTTACAATATTTTTATATGGTTTTGATGCACTTTATATGATTTAATTCGAACTAACCCGGACTGACGCTGTTTTCAGCAGAATTGTCATGGTGTTGTTTTTTATGCAGAAAATAAAAGTTCTTGGAACCGCCCGAAACTTATTGACGATTTTTTTGGGCAATATAAGAAATATTGGAGCGAAGAACAACCAGAGGGGGGCCACCAGGTGCCCCCAAGCCATCAGGGTGGCCTGACCCCCCTGGGCGCGCCCTGATAGCTTGGGATCACCTCATGGCTTCGTTTAGTGTGGTTCCAACACCAAAAAATCATATATATAGAGAAACCCTCAGAAATAATCCTAGAACTTCCGCTCCGCCGCCGCAAGCCTCTGTACCGAACAAAACTCATCTGGAGCCCTGTTTTGGCACCCTGTCGGAGGGGGCAATCATCACCGGAGGCCATCTTCATCATCCCGGCGATGTCCATGACGAGGAGGGAGTAGTTCACCCTCGGGGCTGAGGGTATGTACCAGTAGCTATGTGATTGATCTCTTTCTCTCTCATGTTCTTGATATGTCACGATCTTCATGTATCATGGGCTTTGTTAATATAGTTGGATCATGTGATGTTATTCCCTTGCTACCTTGATGTGATGAATTGAATCTTTCCCTTTGAGATTTTGTTATGTCAGATTGAATATTGGATTTGAGATCACTTGATATATGTGTTGCATGTGGATACCTGTGGTGACAATGGGGTGTTCTACTGATTCACCTGATATATGTTTTGGTACTCAACTTGTGGATTCCCACGGTGACAATGGGGTAATCTATGCAGATGGGTTGATACACGTTCTTGTCCTACTTTCTCCGAAAGAAATACTGGGGTACTCAAAGTTCTTTTGCACAGATTGAATATGATGAATCTGAAATTGTTTGATGCATATCACATAATTGACTCACGGATACTTGTGGTGACATTGGAGTATCTAGGTGACATTGGGGTCGATTGATGCGTATCATATGGTGTTATTCTAGTACGAACTCTAGGGCTGTTTGTGTCACTTATAGGAATAGCTCAAAAGATTGATCGGAAAGAATAACTTTGAGGTGGTTCTACTACTGATGTCTACTACGCAACTTTATTCTTGTTGACTTTATTGGGCCTCCAAGCGCAGAGTTTTGTAGGACAGTAGCAATTTTCCCTCAAGTGGATGACCTAAGGTTTATCAATCCGTGGGTGGTGTAGGATGAAAATGGTCTCTCTCAAACAACCCCGCAAACAAATACAAGAAATCTCTTGTGTACCCAACACACCCAATACAATGGAAAATTGTATAGGTGCACTAGTTCGGCGAAGAGATGGTGATACAAGTGTAATATGGATGGTAGATATAGGTTTTTGTAATCTGAAAATATAGAAACAGCAAGGTAACAAATAGTAAACAGCGAGAAAAACGGTATATTAATGCTTGGAAACAAGGCCTAGGGTCTGTACTTTCGCTAGTGCAATCTCTGAACAATGCTAATATAATTGGATCACATAACCATCCCTCAACGTGCAACTAAGAATCACTCCAAAGTTCTTATCTAGCGGAGAACATAAGAAGAAATTGTTTGTAGGGTACGAAACCACCTTAAAGTTATCCTTCCCGATCGATCTATCCAAGAGTTCCTACTAAAATAACACAAAGTTATCCTTTCCGATCAATCTATCTAAGAGTTCGTACTAAAATAACACCATATGATACACATCAACCAACTCTAATGTCATCTGGATACTCCAATGTCACCACAAGTATCTATGAGTTAATTATACGATACGCATCAAACAATTTCAGATTCATAATACTCAATCCAACACAAAGAACCTCAAAGAGTGCCCACGGATTTCTACCGAAGAAAGTAGGACGAAAACGTGCATCGACCCCAATGCATAGATTACCCCAATGAACACCTCAGGAATCCGCGAGTTGAGTGCCAAGACATAGATCAAGTGCTCTCAAATCCATAAAAGTATTCAATCCAGTAATGACGAAATCTCAAAGGGAAAACTCAATTCATCACAACAATATAGAGAGGGGAAAACACCATATGATCCAACTATATTATCAAAGCCCGCGATACATCAAGATCGTGACATCTCAAGAACACGAGAGAGAGAGAGAGAGAGAGAGAGAGAGAGAGAGAGATTGAACACATAGCTACTGGTACAAACCGTCAGCCCCGAGGGTGGATTACTCCCTCCTCGTCATGGCATCCGCCGGGATGATGAAGATGGCCACCGGAGATGATCTACCCTCTCCGGCAGGGTACTGGAACGCCTCCAGATTGGTTTTTCGTCGATAGAAAGAGTTGCGGCGGCGAAACTTCTCATCTAGGGTTATTTCTGGGGGTTTCTGAATATATAGGATTTTTGGGCGTCGGTTTCACGCGAAGACGGGCCATGAGGGGCCCAAAAGACACGATGGCACGCCGGAGGGGGATGGCGTGCCCTGGTGGGTTGTGGCCACCTCGTGGCTCTTCTGGCCCTCCCACAAAGCTTCTAGTGCCTCTTTTATTCCAACAAAAATCATCAAAAACTTTCGTTGCATTTGGAGAACTTTTATTTCTGCACAAAAAAACAACACCATGGCAGTTCTGCTGAAAACAGCGTCAGTTCGGGCCAGTTCCAAAAAATGATATAAAGTTGCTCTAAAATGATTGTAAAACATCCAAGAATGATAATATAACAACATGGAACAATCAAAAATTATAGATACGTTGGAGACGTATCAACATCCCCAAGCTTAATTCCTGCTCGTCCTCAAGTAGGTAAATGATAAAAATAGAATTTTTGATGTGGAATGCTGCCTAACATGTTCATGACATATTCTTTTCTTTTGTAGCATGGACATTTGGACTTTTAGATGGTTCAAAGCAATAGTTTAGTTTTGACATGAAGACTTTAATACTCAAGCATACCAACAAGCAACCATGTCTTTCAAAATATCAATACTAAAGAAAGTTATCCCTAGCCCATCATGCTCAATCATTGATCCATTCATGAAACACACTCGAATATTAGCTACACCCAATGCACAAGTATGATCATAGTGCCCCCTAGTTGGTGCTTTATAAGAGAAGATGGAGACTCAAATTAAAAATAAAAATTGCATAAAGTAAATAGATAGACCCTTCGCAGAGGGAAGTAGAGATTTGTAGAGGTGCCAGAGCTCAAAGCTTAAATTGAGAGAGAAAAATATTTTGGGTGGAATGCCTTTCCTGTCAACGAAAACGACCGAGTAGTTCTCAATACTTTCCATCCTAGATATATCATAGGTGGTTCCCAAACAGAAAATAAAGTTTATTCCTTTTTCCACCATTCTTTCACAATCCATGGCTAGCCGTATCCACGGTTACCCTCCATACCAACACTTTCCAAGGAATTTATTATTTCACAACATAAAGTAAATTTCTTTTTCATTTCGGGACTGGGCATCCCTATTACCGTCGTACTCTCGTGCAATGACAAGTGAATAAACACTCATCTTGAGAATAACACAAAATATCGGCCACCCCCCTGCCGCTTCATGAGCGGTACGGGCACACAAAAAAGAAATTCATTTTGTAAATTAGAGATGGCACATACAAATTTTCTTAGAACGGCACAGAAATACCGCATATAGGTAGGTATGGTGGACTCATATGGCAAAACTGGGTTTAAGGATTTTGGATGCACAAGTAGTATTTCTACTTAGTACAAGTGGAGGCTAGCAAATAGATTGAGAAGCAACCAACCAAGAAACAAAAATTCACATAAACGGGCATTAAGCATAACTAACACCGAATAATGCACAACAAGTAGGATGTAATTTAATTGGGAAAGTGCGTTATATCGACTAGAGGGGAGGGGTGAATAGGCGATTTTTACAAATTCGACACTTGAGGAAATACTAGTTGAGGAATTTGCTAAGTGACGAACTACTCGCAGCGGAATAAGAACTCAAGTGCATGCGAAACATAGCAGTAGCATAGTCATCATGATGAAATGAAACATACACAGAGCATGAGTAGCGTGAACAGGATAAGCAGGCAGAAGATAAAGTGACTGAAGAATTTGAGGTGAGGAAATTGAGAAAGTCTTCAGTCAAATTCTTCAAACAGTAACGATCAATTTCATCAACAGGTATATGAGGAAATGAAAAGGTTGAGGAAATGGAACCAGGTAGCTCGATGAAGACAATGATTTGATGACCCAGTTCCAACTGCTGTGATGGTCATACGTCTGGTTCGGAGCGGCCTGGTATTTAAACCAGAGGACACACAGTCCCAGGACACACAGTCCTTACCGTATTCTCCTTGAGCTAAGGTCACACAGACCTCGCCCAACACTCGTGGTAAGTCTTCAAGGTAGACTTCCAAAACCCTCACAAACTGGTCACCCGGCAATCCACAATTTACTGCTGGATGCTCTAGACCACGGTCACCCGGCGATCCCCAATTGACTGCAGGATGCACTAGACCATGACGCCTAACCGTCTGGAAGATACACAGTCTTCAAAGGTAAAAAGCGTCGGTTCCATACAGGAACAATTTCTTCAGTGATGCTCAATCACTATGGGTTTTGATGGTTTGGGTTTTTGGGTTTTTCCTCACTGATGATTTTTGCTCAAAGTCCTCGAGGAATGGGATGCTCTCAAATGACAAGTGTCAAGTTCTCTCTCGGAGCAGCCAACCAGCTAGTGGTTGTGGGGGCGGCTATTTATAGCCAGGGTGCATCCCGACATGATAAGACATAAATGCCCCCCAATGATATGACCGTTAGGTGGATAGAATATCTGGACAGCTGGCGCAAAGCACAGCAACGGTTGGAATTTGAACTGTCAAATTCCTCAGGGCTTATCATATTCCTCACTTGTAGGCAATTCGCACTGGCGAAATCCTAACTCCTCAGTCAGACCAATTTCCTCCGAGACCAGAAGAACATCGTCTCTGTCTCTGAAGAACTTGATTGAACTGCAAGAGGTTTCCAAAGGCTTCACTCGAAGGATTGGGTTATGTTGAGGCTTTTGAGTTGAGCATCAGATGGAAATTTTTCCTTAGTTTTACCTCGACCCCCTTTAACAGTACGGTGTTTCCTATGACCCAAAGAAAGGAAATGAAACAGTAAAAAAAAAAGTCTTCACGCTTCATTGTCCTCGTTCATATCTTCAAGGTCACACCATCTTCTTCATTTTCAAAGTCTTCAAGGAATACCAAAGTCTTCAGCAAAGTCTTCACAAAGTCTTCACCAAAGTCTTCAGTTGAAGACATTCATTTTTAGGGGTCGACATTCTTCGAATATATCAAACTCCTCAGCGACTTATAGAGCCTGTGTACACTCACAAACATATTATTCCCTTAACCTATAAGTCTTCAATACACCAAAATCACTAAGGGGCACTAGATGCACTTACACATTGCACAACTATTGACTTTCGTGCTAGCATAGGGAATCACAAACCTTAACACCAATATTCTTACTAAAGCATAATTACACACCAAAATGACTCACATATTACTATCATCATGTCTCAAAACTATTATAAGGAATCAATTTTAATTTTTCCAATTATCTTCATGAAAGTTTTTATTATATCCCTCTTGAATATCTATCACTTTGGGACTAGTTTCATATATTGTTATTGCTTTTACAAGCTCAAATAAATTTAAGTGAAGAACATGAGCATAAAAAAATTAATCTCTCAAAATAATATAAATGAAGCATGAGATAATTTCTTCAAAATTTACTAACTCTCAAATTAATCTAAGTGAAGCATGAGAGTAAATAACAAGCTACTCTCAAAAGATATAAGTGAAGATCAATGAGTAGTCAAACAATTAAGTAGCTATGTGAGGACTCTCTCTCTCAATAAAGATTTTTAGATCTGAGTATTTTATTCAAACAACAAACTAAACAAAAATAGAACTCCAAGAATAGCACGCATCATGTGAATGAATAAAAATTTAGGCTCAACATAGGCTAACCGATAGTTGAGGAAGACAGGTGGGATGCGTAGCATACCCAAGCTTAGATGCTTGAGACTTCTTGAAATATTTACTTGGGGTGCCTTGGGCATCCCCAAGCTTGATATTTTGTATCTCGTTCAATCCTCTCATATCCCGGTTTCATCTATTCTCAAAAACTTCATCCACACACAACTTGAAAAGAACTCGTGAGATAGGTTAGTGCACATAATAATAAATCAACTATTTATGTACTGCCAAGACAAGTTGCATAATAATTTCAAACATCATCTACTTTTTACTATCATTTCCACAATTTATATCTACCAATATAGGCTATGGAAACTATAGGATAAGTAGATAACAAAACTATGACAACAATCTGTCCAAACAGAACAGTTTGTAGCAATTTATGAAAACAGTGTACTTATGTAACTCAAAAATTTATGAAAAATTTAGGACGTGATAAATAATTTATATGAAAACACTGTGTAAAATTTTTAGAAATTTTCCTCGTTCCAGTAAAACATGAAAATTCAAACACTACAGCAAAAGTTTCTGTTTTTACACAGCACACATCAAACATGCAATTCAAGCATCCTAAAAGCAATTCTTTGAACTTTTTATTGAAAAAAAGATTATAAATAACACCTAACAGAGAACAACAAAATAAAATGATGCTCTAGCAAAACTCATATTATGTGACGAATAAAAATATAGCTCTAAGTAAGATATACCGATAATGTTGAAGACGAAAGAGGGGATGCCTTCCGGGGCATCCCCAAGCTTAGGCGCTTGAGTCTTCCTTGGATAATACCTTGGGGGTGCCTTGGGCATCCCCAAGCTTAGGTTCTTGTCACTCCTTATTCTCCTCATATCGGTGTCTCACCCAAAACTTGAAAACTTCAATCACACAAAACTTAACGGAACTTCGTGAGATGGGTTAGTATAATAAATAAAGATCATTCACTTAGGTGCTGTCAAGACAAGATTCATAATTGTTCTCACATAATATCTACTGTATTCTACCATTCACATAATTTATATCACTGAATATAATCTATGGGAACACTAAAACAAGCAAACTATGCATGCAAAACAGAATCTGTCAAAAACAAAACAGTCTGTGAAGATCTGTAGTATAACCATACTTACCTGTCTCTACAAATTCTGACAAATAAGGACAACCTGAATAATTTGTATATCAATACTGTGTAAAAATTTCAGATCATTATCACTCGCCAGTAAAAAATGAAAATTCCTGTACTGGAGTCAAAATTTTCTGTTTTGGTTCAGCATCAATTCTACTCATCTTGTGAGTCATCCCAAAGGCTTTACTTGGCACATTATTGAAATAAAGGACAGAAAACATGATTACTACAGTAGCTTAATCATGTGAACACACAAAAACATAAAGTAAAAGTGTTGGGTTGTCTCCCAACAAGCGTTTTTCTTTAAAGCCTTTTAGCTAGGCATGATGATTTCAATGATGCTCACATAGGAATAGTAATTGAAACATGCAAAAGAGCATCATGGATCACATGGCAAGCACATTTAAGTCTAACCCACTTCCTATGCATAGGGATTTTGCACGCAAACAATTTATGGGAGCAAGAATCAACTAGCATAGGAAGGCAAAACAAGCATAACTTCAAAACTTTGAACACATAGGGAGGAAACTTGATATTATTGCAATTCCTACAAGCATATGTTCCTCCCTCATAATAATTTCCAGTAGCATCATGAAGGAATTTCACAATATAACTATCACATAAAGTATCCTTTTCATGATCTAAAAGCATAGAAAATTTATTACTCTCCACATAAGCAATTTTCTTCTCATTCATTGTTGTGGGAGCAAACTCAACAAAATAACTATCTTGAGACACTTGATTGACATAACCATATTCAATATTGAAATCACGATGACAAGTTTCATGGTTACTATCACTCTTTATAGCATACATGTCGTCATCATAATTCATAGATAGGAGGCATGCCATCATCATACTAAATTTTCTCATCAAAACTTGGGGGACTAAAAATATCATCTTCATCAAACATAGCATCCCCAAGCTTGTGGCTTTGCATATCATTAGCATCATGGATATTCAAAGAATTCATACTAGCAACATTACAATCATGCTCATCATTCAAGGAATTCTCATGAAGTATTTTCATAATTTCTTCCTCTACCAACTGAGCACAATTTTCAGAATCCTTATTTTCATGAAAGACATTATAAAGACGATACAAATGATGCAACCTAAACTCCATTTTTTGTAGTTTTCTTTTATAAAAACCAAACTAGTGAAAAACAAGAAACTACAATATATAATTGCAAGATCTAAAGATATACCTTCAAGCACTCACCTCCCCGGCAACGGCGCCAGAAAAGAGCTTGATGTCTACTACGCAACTTTATTCTTGTAGACTTTGTGGGCCTCCAAGCGCAGAGTTTTGTAGGACAGTAGCAATTTTCCCTCAAGTGGATGATCTAAGGTTTATCAATCCGTGGGAGGTGTAGGATGACGATGGTCTCTCTCAAACAACCCTGCAAACAAATACAAGAAATCTCTTGTGTCCCCAAAACACCCTATACAATGGCAAATTGTATAGATGCACTAGTTCGGCGAAGAGATGGTGATACAAGTGTAATATGGATGGTAGATATAGGTTTTTGTAATCTGAAAATATAAAAAAAGCAAGGTAACAAATAGTTAACAACGAGGAAAATGGTATATTAATGCTTGGAAACAAGGCCTATGGTCCGTACTTTCGCTAGTGCAATCTCTCAACAATGCTAATATAATTGGATCACATAACCATCCCTCAACGTGCAACGAAGAATCACTCCAAAGTTCTTATCTAGCGGAGAACATAAGAAGAAATTGTTTGTAGGGTACGAAACCACCTTAAAGTTATACTTTCCGATCGATCTATCCAAGAGTTCATACTAAAATAACACCATATGATACGCATCAACCAACTCTAATGTCACTTGTACTCCAATGTCACCACAAGTATCCATGAGTTAATTATACGATACGCATCAAACATTTTCAGATTCATAATACTCAATCCAACACAAAGAACCTCAAAGAGTGCCCCAAGATTTCTACCGGAGAAAGTAGGACGAAAACATGCATCAACCCCTATGCATAGATTACCCCAATGTCAGCTCGGGAGTCCGCGAGTTGAGTGCCAAGACATAGATCAAGTGCTCTCAAATCCATAAAAGTATTCAATCTGGTAATAACGAAATCTCAAAGGGAAAACTCAATTCATCACAACAAGATAGAGAGGGGAAAACACCATATGATCCAACTATATTAACAAAGCCCGCGATACATCAAGATCGTGACATCTCAAGAACATGAGAGAGAGAGAGAGCGAGAGAGAGAGAGAGATTGAACACATAGCTACTGGTACAAACCGTCAGTCCCGAGGGTGGACTACTCCCTTCTCGTCATGGCCTCTGTCGGGATGATGAAGATGGCCACCGGAGATGATCTACCCTCTCCGGTAGGGTACTGGAATGCCTCTCGATTGATTTTTCATTGATATAGAGAGTTGCTGAAAGTGCATGTAGTCCCCATGTGTGGTTTTGGTAATTGATGACAATCCTAATGGACTAATGTTTGCATTGAGTTATACATCTGAAGAAATGTTCTATTTGCAATGCATGAGGAATATTGGATGAATTGAAGGATGTATGTTCCATGATGATGCAAGAAGGAGCTCGAATGAATTCTAAATGAATGGCATATACATCTTGTTGTGCATGCATCAAGGATGAGCTCAATGATTGAATCAAATATGATATGGTCAAGATGAATTCCATGTGATGAACAAGATGTGATCTATGTGGAGTTCATTGAGGATCTCAGACGTTCTCATACTTTGGATTATGGTTTGAACCATGATGGATCAAGATCTTTAGAGAACAATTAAAAAGAAGAATTATACACATGTCTTGAAAATAGGATCATGATGAGCTCATATGTTGAGTCATGGATGATTATGTCTTCAAGCAAGTAATTCAAGTGAAGAATTCATAGTGTCTCTCAAGAGACTATGTTGGATCATGAAGACGAGCAAGTTATAGCCAATATGAGATTCAAGGAGAAACTTGATATGGTCATGGTGAATTGAGATATTGGTAATCATGTCTTGAAGCAATGAAGCATAGTAAGAAATCCATAGGGCCTTCAAGACATCAAGATTAATCATGGATCAAAGATTAATGTTGACCAAGATGAAGCCCAAAGATTTAACCCAAATTTGGTCATCACACAAGCGCAAATGATGTACCACATGGGATCTTGTGGTATGGTAAGTAATTGTCAATTGCACCTTGTGTACTAATGTTGGAAATATGCCCTAGAGGCAATAATAAAAGTAGTTATTATTATATTTCCTTGTTCATGATAATCGTTCATTATCCATGCTATAATTGTATTGATCAGAAACACTGATACATGTGTGGATACATAGACAACACTGTGTCCCTAGTATGCCTCTAGTAGACTAGCTTGTTGATCAAAGATGGTCAAGGTTTCCTAGCCATAGACATGAGATGTCATTTGATAACAGGATCACATCATTAGGAGAATGATGTGATGGACAAGACCCAAACTATGAACGTAGCATATGATTGTGTCAGTTTATTGCTATTGTTTTCTGCATGTCAAGTATCTGTTCCTATGACCATGAGATCATGCAACTCACTGACACCGGAGGAATACCTTGTGTGTATCAAACGTCACAACGTAACTGAGTGACTATAAAGATGCTCTACAGGTATCTCCGAAGGTGTCTGTTGAGCTGGCATGGATCGAAACTGGGATTTGTTACTCCATATGACAGAGAGGTATCTCAGGGCCCACTCGGAAATACAACATCACAATAAGCCTTGCAAGCAATGTGACTAAGTGTTAGCCACGGGATCTTGTATTACGGAACGAGTAAAGAGACTTGCCGGTAACGAGATTGAACTAGGTATAGACATACCGACGATCGAATCTCGGGCAAGTAACATACCGAAGAACAAAGGGAACAGCGTACGGGATTTACTGAATCCTTGACATAGAGGTTCAACCGATAAAGATCTTCGTAGAATATGTAGGAACCAATATGGGCATCCAGGTCCCGCTATTGGTTATTGACCGTAGAGGTGTCTCGGTCATGTCTACATAGTTCTGAAACCCGCAGGGTCTGCACACTTAAGGTTAGGTGACGTTTCGGTATAGTAGAGTTATGTATGTTGGTGACCGAAGGTTGTTCGGAGTCCCGGATGAGCTCCCGGACGTCACGAGGAGCTCCGGAATGGTCCGGAGGTAAAGATTGATATATAGGAAAGTGGTGTTTGAACTCCGGAAAGATTTCGGGCATTTCCGGCTGTGTACCGGGAGTGACGAATGGGTTCCGGGGGTCCACCAAGTGGGGCCGCCACACCCCAAGGGGGTCACATGGGCCTTAGGGTGGCACACCAGCCCCTGGTGGGCTGGGCGGCCAGCCCAAGAGGGCCTATGCGGCTGGACTTTTGGGAAAAGGAAAACCCAAGTGGGGAAGGGAAGGAGTCCTACTAGGAGTAGGATTGGAGGTGGACTCCTCCACCTCCACCTCCTTGCGGCCGACTCCTAGGAGGAGCCCTAGGTCGGCCAGCCCCTCCCCTCCCTCCTATATATACTAGAGGGGAAAGAGGGTAGCCGCACCCAAGAAAAGGCTACGGTGCAGCCCTCTCTCCCTAATAGATCGTCTCCCTCTAGTTTCGGCGGTGCTCAGGCGAAGCCCTGCCGGAATAGTTTCACCATCATCCCCGCCACACCGTCGCGCCGCCGGAGAACTCATCTACCTCTCCGCTCCCTCTTGCTGGATCAAGAAGGCGGAGATCCTCATCGAGTTGTACGTGTGCTGAACGCGGAGGTGCCATCCGTTCGGTACTAGATCGTGATTGGATCGCGGGATGGCTGGCGATTTGGATCGCGATGACATTCGACTACATCAACCGCGTTTCTTAACGCTTCCTGCTTAGCGATCTACAAGGGTATGTAGATCCATTCTCCCTCTCGTAGATGCTCATCACCATGGATAGATCTTGCGTGTGCGTAGGAAATTTTTTGTTTCCCATGCAACGTTCCCCAATAGTGGTATCAGAGCTAGGTCTATGTGTAGATGAGATCACGAGTAGAACACAAAGGATTTTGTGGGCGTTGATATTCAGATTGCTTCCTCCCTTGGTATTTTCTTGATTCAACGGTATTGTGGGATGAAGCGGCCCGGACCAACATTACTCGGACGCTTACGAGAGACCGGTTCCATCAACTGACATGTAACTTTGTTGCATAAAGATGGCTGGCGGGTGTCTGTTTCTCCCACTTTAGTTGGATCGGATTCGACAAAGGCGGCCCTTGAGAAGGTTGAATAGCAATTTGTGTATCACCGTTGTGGTTTTTGCGTAGGTAAGAATTGTTCTTGCTAGATACCCGTAGCAGCCACGTAAAACATGCAACAACAATTAGAGGACGTCTAACTTGTTTTTGCAGGGTATGTTGTGATGTGATATGGCCAATTACATGATGAGATATATGTGATGTATGAGATGATCATGTTTTGTATAGAATATCACGACTTGCATGTCGATGAGTACGGCAACCGGCAGGAGCCATAGGGTTGTTTTTAATTTATTTTCGCTGTTTTGCTTTACTTTATCGCTATGAGTTAGCAATAGTCATGGAAGCAACAGTTGGCGCGATAACCTCATGGCGACACGTTGATGGAGATCAAGATGATGGCGATCATGGTGTCATGCCGGTGACGATGGAGACCTTGCGGTGCTTTGGAGATGGAGATCAAAAGCACAAGCTCATGGCCATATCATGTCACTTATGATTTGCATGTGATGTTAATACTTTTATGCATCTTATTTTTCTTAGGACGACGGTAGCATTATAAGGTGATCCCACACTTAAATTTCAAGATAAAATTGTGTTCTCCCCGAGTGTGCACCGTTGCGAAAGTTCGTCGTTTCGAGACACCTCGTGATGATCGGGTGTGATAGACTCTACGTTCACATACAACGGGTGCAAGCCAGTGTTGCATGTGTGGAACACTCGGGTTAAACTTGACGAGCCTAGCATGTACAGACATGGCCTTGGAACACAAGGGACCGAAAGGTCGAACATGAGTCATATAGTAGATATGATCAACCTGAAGATGTTCACCATTGAAACCATCTCAACTCACGTGATGATCGGACTTGAGTTGGTGAATTTGGATCATGTGACACTCGAATGACCGGAGGGATGTCAATTTGAGTGGGAGTTTTTAAGTAATATGATTAAACTAAACTCATTATCTTGAACAATAGTCTAAGTTGTCTTTGCAATATTTATGTTATAGATCAATGGCCCGCGCAGTAGCACCCCTGAATTTTAATGCGTTCCTAGAGAAAGCTAAGTTGAAAGATGATGGAAGTAACTTTGTGGACTGGGCCCGTAATCTAAGGATTATCCTTACGGCTTCCCAAAAGGCTTATGTCCTTGATGCACAACTTGGTGAACCACCCGCTCTAGTAGAGTCTCCAGACGTTGTGAACGCCTGGCAGGCACGTTCTGATGATTACTCAATGGTTCAATGTGCAATGTTGTATGGCTTAGAACCGGGACTTCAAAGACGTTTTGAACGTCATGGAGCATATGATATGTTCCTAGAGTTGAAGTTTATCTTTCGGAAGAATGCCCGGATCGAGAGGTATGAGACCTCCGATAAGTTCTATGCTTGCAAGATGGAGGAGAACGGGTCTGTCAGTGAACACATACTCAGAATGTCCGGGTATTCCACCCGTCTGGCTGAATTGGGTATGCCCCTTCCGCCAGAGGCGATCACTGACAGAGTTCTTCAATCATTGCCACCTAGCTACAAGAGCTTCATGTTGAACTATAACATGCACGGGATGAACAAGTTAGTCGCTGAGCTGTTTGCGATGTTGAAAGTCGCTGAGTCTGAGATTCAGAATTAGCATCAAGTGTTGATGGTCAATAAAACCACTAGTTTCAAGAAGAATGGCAAGGGTAAGAAGGGTAACTCCAAGAAGAGTGGCAAACCAGTTGCCCCTCCCGTGAAGAAACCCAATGCTGGACCCAAGCCAGAAACTGAGTGCTTTCATTGCAAGGGAACTGGTCACTAGAAGCGGAACTGCCCCAAGTATTTGGCTGACAAGAAGGCGGCCAACAACAAACAAGGTATATATGATATACATGTTATTGATGTTTACCTTACCAACTCTCGTTGTAGTGCCTGGGTATTTGATACCGGTGCGGTTGCTCACATTTGCAACTCAAAACAGGAACTGCAGAATAGATGGAGGCTGGCAAAGGACGAAGTGACGATGCGCGTGGGAAATGGTTCCAAGGTTGATGTGATCACCGTCGGCACGCTCGCTCTTCGATTACCATCGGGATTAGTGATGAACCTGAATAATTGTTATTTAGTGCCTGCATTAAGCATGAACATTATATCTGGATCTTCTTTATTGCGAGACGGTTACTCATTTAAATCGGAGAATAATGGTTGTTCTATTTATATGAGTAATATCTTTTATGGTCATGCACCCAATGTGAGGGGCTTATTCTTATTGAATCTCGATAGTGATGATACACATGTTCATAAGATTGATGCCAAAAGATGTAGAGTTGATAATGATAGCACCACTTTCTTGTGGCACTGTCGCTTAGGTCATATTGGTGTAAAACGCATGAAGAAGCTCCATGCTGATGGACTTTTGGAGTCACTTGATTTTGAATCACTTGACACATGTGAACCATGCCTCATGGGCAAGATGACTAAGACCCCGTTCTCTGGAACAATGGAACGGGCAAGTGACTTGTTGGAAATCATACATACTGATGTGTGCGGTCCGATGAGCATTGAGGCGCGCGGTGGATATCGTTATTTTCTCACCTTCACTGATGACTTAAGTAGATATGGGTATATTTACTTAATGAAACACAAGTCTGAAACGTTTGAAAAGTTCAAGCAATTTCAGAGTGAAGTTGAGAATCATCGTAACAAGAAGATTAAATTCCTATGATCTGATCGAGGGGGAGAATATCTGAGTTATGAGTTTGGCAGTCACTTAAGACAATGTGGAATTGTTTCACAATTGACACCGCCTGAAACACCACATCGAAATGGTGTGTCCGAACGTCGTAATCGAACCTTATTGGATATGGTCCGATCTACGATGTCTCTTGCCGATTTGCCACTATCGTTTTGGGATTATGCACTAGAGACAGCTGCATTCACTTTAAATAGGGCACCATCGAAATCCGTTGAGACGACGCCATATGAACTGTGGTTCGGCAAGAAGCCAAAGTTGTCGTTTCTTAAAGTTTGGGGATGTGATGCTTATGTCAAAAAGGTTCAGCCTGAAAAGCTGGAACCCAAAGCGGAGAAATGCGTCTTCATAGGATACCCAAAAGAGACAGTTGGGTATACCTTCTATCTTAGATCCGAAGGCAAAGTGTTTGTCGCTAAAAATGGAACATTTCTTGAGAAAGAGTTTCTCTCGAAAGAATTGAGTGGGTGGAAGATAGAACTTGATAAGGTTGTTGAATCTTTACTTCAACCAGAGAGTAGCGCAGCGCAGAAAGATGTTTCTATAGAGCCTACATCAGTTGAAGAGGAAGTTAATGATGATGATCATGAAGCTTTGGATCAAGTTGCTATCGAACCTCGTAGGTCAACAAGGACGCGTACTGCTCCTGAGTGGTATGGCAACCCTGTCTTAGAGGTCATGTTGTTGGACAACGATGAACCTACGAGCTATGGAGAAGCGATGATGGGCCCGGATTCTGAGAAATGGTTAGAGGCCATGAAATCCGAGATGGGATCCATGTATGAAAACAAAGTATGGGCTTTGGAAGTATTACCTGAAGGGCGAAAGGCCATTCAGAACAAATGGATCTTTAAGAGGAAGACGGACGCGGACGGTAATGTCACCGTCTATAAAGCTCGACTTGTGGCAAAGGGTTTTTCACAAGTTCAAGGAGTTGACTACGATGAGACCTTCTCACCCGTAGCGATGCTTAAGTCCGTCAGAATCATGTTAGCAATAGCTGCCTTTTTCGATTATGAAATTTGGCAGATGGATGTCAAAACAGCGTTCCTTAACGGTTTCCTTAAGGAAGAGTTGTATATGATGCAACCAGAAGGTTTTGTCAATCCAGAGAATGCTGACAAAGTTTGCAAACTCCAGCGATCCGTTTATGGACTGGTGCAAGCACCTCGGAGTTGGAATCTTCGCTTTGATGATGTGATCAAAGCGTTCGGGTTTATACAAGTTTACGGAGAAGCTTGTATTTACAAGAAAGTGAGTGGGAGCTCTATAGCGTTTCTAATATTATATGTGGATGACATATTGCTGATTGGAAACAATATATAAATGTTGGAAAGCGTGAAGGAATATTTTAACAAGAGTTTTTCAATGAAGGACCTAGGAGAAGCTGCTTTCATATTAGGCATCAAGATCTATAGAGATAGATCGAGACGCTTAATAGGACTTCCACAGAGCACATACCTTGACAAAGTTTTGAAGAAGTTCAAAATGGATCAGTCCAAGAAGGGGTTCTTGCCTGTATGCAAGGTGTGAAGTTGAGTAAGACTCAATGCCCAGTGACTGCAGAAGATAGAGAAAAGATGAGTGCCGTCCCCTATGATTCAGCCATAGGCTCTATCATGTATGCAATGCTGTGCACAAGACCCGATGTCAGCCTTGCCATAAGTATGGCCGGAAGGTTTCAAAGTGATCCAGGAATGGAACACTGGACGGCGGTCAAGAATATCCTGAAGTACCTGAAAAGGACTAAGGACATGTTTCTCGTTTATGGAGGTGATCAAGAGCTCGCCGTAAAGGGTTACGTCGATGCAAGCTTTGACACTGATCTGGATGACTCCAAGTCTCAAACTGGATACGTATTTATTCTTAATGGGGGTGCGGTAAGCTGGTGTAGTTCCAAGCAGAGCGTGGTAGCTGATTCTACATGCGAAGCGGAGTACATCGCTGCCTCGGAGGCGGCGAAGGAAGGTGTATGGATGAAGGAGTTCATGACAGATCTTGGAGTAGTGCCTAGTGCACTAAACCAAATGACTCTGTTCTGTGACAACACTGGTGCCATTGCTCTAGCCAAGGAACCAAGGTTTCACAAGAGGACCAGACACATAAAGCGACGTTTCAATTCCATCCGCGATTACATCAAGGAGGATGACATAAATATTTGCAAAGTGCACACGGATCTGAATGTTTCAGATCCGATGACTAAACCTCTTCCAAGGGCTAAACATAATCAACACCAGAACTGTATGGGTGTTAGATTCATTACAATGTAAATCACATGGTGATGTGAGCTAGATTATTGACTCTAGTGCAAGTGGGAGACTGTTGGAAATATGCCCTAGAGGCAATAATAAAAGTAGTTATTATTATATTTCATTGTTCATGATAATCGTTTATTATCCATGATATAATTGTATTGATCGGAAACACTGATACATGTGTGGATACATAGACAACACTGTGTCCCTAGTATGCCTCTAGTAGACTAGCTTGTTGATCAAAGATGGTCAAGGTTTCCTAGCCATAGACATGAGATGTCATTTGATAACAGGATCACATCATTAGGAGAATGATGTGATGGACAAGACCCAACCTATGAACGTAGCATATGATTGTGTCAGTTTATTGCTATTGTTTTCTGCATGTCAAGTATCTGTTCCTATGACCATGAGATCATGCAACTCATTGACACCGGAGGAATACCTTGTGTGTATCAAACGTCACAACGTAACTGAGTGACTATAAAGATGCTCTACAGGTATCTCCGAAGGTGTCTATTGAGCTGGCATGGATCGAGACTGGGATTTGTTACTCCGTATGACGGAGAGGTATCTTAGGGCCCACTCGGTAATACAACATCACAATAAGCCTTGCAAGCAATGTGACTAAGTGTTAGCCATCGGATCTTGTATTACAGAACGAGTAAAGAGACTTGCCGGTAACGAGATTGAACTAGGTATAGAGATACCGACGATCGAATCTCGGGCAAGTAACATACCGAAGAACAAAGGGAACAACGTACGGGATTAACTGAATCCTTGACATAGAGGTTCAACCGATAAAGATCTTCGTAGAATATGGAGGAACCAATATGGGCATCCAGGTCCCGCTATTGCTTATTGACCGTAGAGGTGTCTCGGTCATGTCTACATAGTTCTCGAACCCGCAGGGTCTTCACACTTAAGGTTAGGTGACATTTCGGTATAGTAGAGTTATGTATGTTGGTGACCGAAGGTTGTTCGGAGTCTCGGATGAGATCTCGGAAGTCACGAGGAGCTCCGGAATGGTCCGGAGGTAAAGATTGATATATAGGAAAGTGGTGTTTGAACTCCGGAAAGATTTCGGGCATTTCCGGCTGTGTACCGGGAGTGACGAATGGGTTCCGGGGGTCCACCAAGTGGGGCCACCACACCCCAAGGGGGTCACATGGGCCTTAGAGTGGCGCACCAGCCCCTGGTGGGCTGGGCGGCCAGCCCAAGAGGGCCTATGCGGCTGGACTTGTGGGAAAAGGAAAACCCAAGTGGGGAAGGGAAGGAGTCCTACTAGGAGTAGGATTGGAGGTGGACTCCTCCACCTCCTTGCGGCCGACTCCTAGGAGGAGCCCTAGGTCGTCCAGCCCCTCCCCTCCCTCCTATATATACTAGAGGGGAGAGAGGCAGCCGCACCCAAGAAAAGGCCACGGTGCAGCCCTCTCTCCCCAATAGATCGTCTCCCTCTAGTTTCGACGGTGCTTAGGCGAAGCCCTGCCGGAATAGTTCCACCATCATCCCCGCCACGCCGTCGCGCTGCTGGAGAACTCATCTACCTCTCCGCTCCCTCTTGCTGGATCAAGAAGGTGGAGATCGTCATCGAGCTGTACGTGTGCTGAACGCGGAGGTGCCGTCCGTTCGGTACTAGATCGTGATTGGATCGCGGGACGGCTGGCGATTTGGATCGCGAAGACGTTCGACTACAGCAACCGCGTTTCTTAATGCGTCCCGCTTAGCGATCTACAAGGGTATGTAGATCCACTCTCCCTCTCGTAGATGCTCATCACCATGGATAGATCTTGCGTGTGCGTAGGAAATTTTTTGTTTCCCATGCAACGTTCCCCAACAACTAACACTTATTATGCGTTGGCTATGATTACGAGAGTTAGGTAATTCTCATGGGCTCGCATCAAGAGAGAGATTCCAAGTGTCCATGAGAGGATGACATCAAGTGTTCATGATCATGGTTGACAGGGGCAAGTTCAAGATAACCACCCCGAAGGATTACATGCTTGAACCTTGTGGATGTTCACATGATGGACAAGTGAAGATGAATACAAAGCAAGGCTTCCCACATTGTGTGTGGGAGAGCTACTTGAAGACTTCACCAATGTCTTGCCTTCAACTTGAGCCAAGAAGAAACAATAACACCAAGCTCAAGTGAATGTCTCGAGTCAAAGGTATTAGTTCCTTTGGCGTTAGTGGTGTGGGGTGATGACCACCGAAGAAACATATACACTCAAGAATGGATTCTCGATAGCTATGTAGTATAGCTCTTTTATGATTCTTGAGTTATAGGGATCCCACACTATTAAGAGGGGATCAAATGGGTTCATGATGAATTTTCTCAAGTCAACATCTTCCATACACAATTCCACTCCTATCCTATACACCAAAGAAATACATAGCCAACTAGGTTCCCCAAAGTATATGATATAACATGTGCATACTTTGCACCTTCCATTTTGTCTTAGCTTGGGTCGTTCTCTATGTGAGGACCTGGAGTTTTTCACTAGCTTTGAAACGAGCCCAAGATCATCAAAATCGGAGTTCGTATGAGAAAGTTATGCATGTTTTACAATTGGGGAGCCTGCAGTTTTTGTGAGGGCCGGATTTCCAGGAGGATGCCCCGGATATCCGGCCGACGATGTCCAGAAACCATGTCGAAATGATGGTTGTGTCCCCCGGATGTCCGGTACTTGGCCGGATGTCCGGGGCCCCAACTTTGGCCAGATGTCCGGGGCCTTAGGCAGATGTCCGGGCCCTGTACATTGACATCATATCTCTCTGTTCGTGTGCACACTTCACAGCCGCCGGATGTCCGGCCCGACACAGCCACTTACACTACAATGGCCATATTTTCACCCACACTATATATACCCCTTCACCACTTCGTGGAGGGGTTGACCACTCAATCCAAAAGCACCCTAGAACACCAAAGTGGCTCCCTCTCACTTCTCCTACACCAAATCTCAGATCACGGAGAGATTAGTGAGAGTTCTTGAGAGATTTTCCATCAAGTGATAGATCCACTCCCTCTCCCTCTTGTGACAAAAGGATTTCGTGATTTGAGCAAGTATTGAGCATTTCCCCCTTGATCGTGTTACTCTTCGAGGTTGGAGACTCCTACGCGGTAGGAGTGCTCTGGTGAGGAATCAACTTGTGATTTGTCCCCCGGAAAGTTTGTGAAGGTTTGGAGGCCGCCTCAAGGCCTACCACTAGTGGTTGGGAATCGCCTTCGTGGTGATATCTCAAGGAGAATAGGGTGAGCCTTCGTGGTAACATCCACCTCTCTAACGGTGACTAGCTTCCCTCCAAGGAAGTGAACATCGGGATACATCCTCGTCTCCGTGACTTTGGTTATCCCTAACCCTAACTCCTTATTTGTGCTTTACTTTGGTTACCTGAGCATACATTCACTATATATTGTTGTCCTCGTTATATCGTGTTGGCTATTTCCTTGTAAAGATTAATTATTTAGGCCTACACTTTATATATCCCGCAATTCATACTTGCTACTATTGATATATCTTGTGTTTAGTGTGAATTGCTAACTTGTGTCATACACTTACACATCTTGTGATATTCCTCAAGTAAGTTTGTGTAACTTACTTGTGCTTGTTAGTATCCGCTTAATTTATTTCCGCATTAGGATATTGCCAAATCCGTAAAAGATTTTGAAACGCCTATTCACCCCCCCCCTCTAGGCGACATCGTGGTCCTTTCAATTGGTATCAGAGCAAGGTCTCTCCATATTAGGCATCAACGCCTAGAGAGTATCGATGTCGACTAATGGATTAGTGCACAATGACATCTTTGATTTTGATGGCACAAATTATCACTTGTGGAGAATTCGTATGCTTTGTCACCTTCGGCCATGGGTACAAATGATTTACGAATTGTTCTTGTAGGGATTTCTTTTGCAAAGGATGATCCATCTCCATCTCTAGATGACATGTATCTTGATTGTGATGCATCTCTTTCCATTCATCAAAATATAAGCCTTGAAGTGTTTAAGTCAATCTCGACTTGCAAGTCGGCTCATGAGGTTTGGACCAAACTCGAAGATATATATGGTGGGTCCAATCTTGATGAAGACAATATTATGTTGAAGGAGTTGATGGAGGATCTCTCCACATTTTTCTATCATGAAGAGCTCTCCATTGCTTCCACCTCCGATTACTTGCACACTTCAACATCTTCAACTCCACCGACATGTGGCGTGCGATAAGGTAATGACATGGTGAGTGAAGAAATATCTTGTGATGATGGTGTTAAGCTCATTATGAATGATCTTGCTTGTGTAGATGCTAGTGTTGTATCTTCTATGGACTTGGGCATATCTAGCACCACAAATAGTATAAATTATTAAGTTGATAGTCCATGCATATCACCTAAGAATTCCTTGACAAATGTTTGTGATGATATGCTTGCTCTCCCATGTTGCCATGATCAAAATGCTTTGGTTTCCTCTAGTTGCTCTATGACTAACCATTTAGAGGAAATCAAGAAAAATGAGGCACTCTTGATTGATGAAGAACCCTATTCTCCAAAAGAATCATCATCAACCCCCTTTGTTCACATGTGCCTCATGGCAAGAGGTAATGACGAGGTGTCATCTTCTCTTAGTGATAACGATGATATTTGTAATGAGGATGATGATGATGACTTGACTGAAAATCTCTACGAGATTGGTAAAATTTTTCATAGAGCTAGAAATAACGGTTATAAAAGGTTTTGAGATGTTCTTGCTTGCTTTGAAAAACGTAATGATTTATTTATTAATGACCAAGCTAAAAGTGAACAACTTGAACATGAACTTGATAAGGCTCATCAAACATTTAGAGACTTAAGATCTTCAAAAGGAGAGATTGAAATTGCTCATGGTAAACTTAAAGAGGATTTTGAGCTCCTTCTCCTTGAATGCAATAATGTCAAGCGTGAGCTCATCAAAATCTCTAAGATTCATGAGGAGCTTCAATCTACTCATGAGAAGTCTCTAATTGCTACTTGCTCCTCTCATATTGCCGATGATATTTGTGCATCTAACTCTACCTCATGTGAAGCATCAACTTTGAAGGAGAATGTTGAGCTATATGCTGTAGGATCGAAAGTATGTCTAGAGGGGGGTGATTAGACTACTTGACCAAATAAAAATTCTACCTTTTCCCAATTTTAGTTGTGGGCAGATTTTAGCAATGATAGCAAGTCAAGCACACCCTACACATGCATGTCTAAGAGTATAGCAGCGGAAAGTAATGACATCACATGTAATAGAGGGTAGGGATAGGAAGATCAAACACAATTATAGACACGAAGATTTTTCCCGTGGTTCCGATATGTGGCGCTATTGTACATCCACGTTTATGGAGTCTTCAACCCACGGAGGGTAACATTCGCGAGAGTCCACGGAGGGCTCCACCCATAAGGGTCCACGAAGTAGCAACCTTGACTATTCCATAACGGCTTCCGTCCACGAAGGACTAGCCTCACTATGGGTAGATCTTCACGAAGTAGGCGATCTCCTTGCCCGTACAAACTTCTTGGTTCAACTCCACAACACGAAGTAGGAGGCTCCCAAGCAACACCTAACCAATCTTGGAGGCACCACCCTGCAAAAGGTAATAGGCTTGATAGTGATGATGAACTCCTTGCTCTTGTGCTTCAAGATGATAGACTCCTCAACACTCAATCACTCTCTCACAGATTTGGCTTGGTAGAAGAGATTGATTGGGTGGAAAGCAACTTGGGGAGGCTAGAAATCAAGATCCATATGGTTGGAGTGGATAATCTTGATCTCAACACAAGGGTAGGTGGTTCTCTCTCAGATATTTGGATATGGGAAGTGGGGAACTGTTCTGAGTGCTTCTCTTTCGAGTGGGATGTGGTGGAGGGGTATATATAGGCATCTCCAAAAATCCAACCGTTACAACATTATTGACCATCTCGGTGAAACCGAAGCAAAACTCGGTTGTACCGATCTGTTCAAAATGTGGTAACTTTCGGAATCTCGGTGACACGGATATAGGAATCTCGGTGGTACCGAAACAAGTGGCCGAGGTCAGTTCCCAAAACTCAATGAGACCGAAGCATAAACTCAGAATTTCCGATTCTATGAAATCAGTCACCCGAATCGTGGTCACCAAAACTCGGTTGCACCGATGCAGTCTCGGTTGTACCGAAATGTTAGGGTTTGGCTAGGGTTCTGTCTTGGGTAGAAAATCGGTAGGGCCGGATGAAAACTTGGTGGCACCGACTTTGTGGATTAGGGTTTTGACAGAGTATTTTTGTGGGAGAGCTTGTGGGTGTTTTTGGTGGCTAGCACCTGTGCATGTGGAGCAATTTGTTCACCAACAATACCTTACCCCCTTTTAATAGTATTGGTTTCCTATGGACTCAAAGTGATTTCTCACAAAGTAAAAAGAGAGTCTTCTAGCTTGAAGCTTTGCCAATCCATTCCTTGCATCTTGGGGTATCTCCTCACAATTTGTAGCCATCCCATCATTGAACTTTTCCTGAAATATACTTAGTGGAAACATGAGTCCAATGACATATATGTTGTTATTAATTACCAAAACCACCAAGGGAGCAAATGTGCTTTCATATGCTCAACTTGATTTGCTAACAAGCAATTATGGGAAATTGGAAGAAAGTTATGAAAATCTCTCAAGCAGTCATGAGGATCTTCTAATCTCTCATAATGAGCTAAAGTTAGCACATGAGACTATTGTAACCAAGGTAAAATCTTGTGAGTCTCATGTGAACATTAGCACATCTACTCTAAATGCTTTATTTCCATGTGCTAATCCTTACAATTCATCCACCACTCATATTATTACCACTCATGATGAATTGCTTGCCTTGTCTTGTTGCTCTAACCATGAAGTTTCTACTTCCACTAGTCCTCTTGTTTCTACTGTTGAAACTAACCATGTAGAAGAAATTAATGAGCTCAAGGCCCAAGTCACTAGTTTGAAGAAAGACTTGGAAAAGTGTGATGATGGACATAGTTATCACTCCAATAAGAAGAAGTCCAAGAACAAGAAAAGGGGACAAGACCAAGCCACAGACGAGTCCAACATTTCTTGCTTTAAGTGCAAAAAGGTTGGGCATCATGTGAGATCTTGTCCGTTGAAGTTAAGAGCTTATAAAGAGAAGCTACATGGGAAGATGCCTCAAGCTCAATCTCAAGCTCAAGCTCATGTTGAAGAACGACCACTATGCATTATGAAACATGTTATTTCTCCCCAAGTTAAGTAAATAAGAAGAAGAGAAAGGGGAGTACATGTTGCTATATTTGTCGTAAGAAGGGACACGTAGCTTCATCATGCCCAGCCGGTAACATCTCTAAGCCTCCAATTATCAATGATCTTTATTTACTTAGGAAGGATATTTGTGAAAATTTGTTTGCCAAATATGTTGGTGCCCAAAGTGGTTTGGAAGTGGATAAGACCATTTGGTTTGCCAATCCTATTGTTACTAACTTCTTAGGACCCAACTTGGTTGGGGACCATCAAGCTCAAACTTGATCAATAGGTGTGTGGAGGGTATTCAAGACTTGGCTAGTTCATGAAGAAAAATGATTTTCACCATTTATTATGGTTCAAGCCAAATCAAGAAGATTACCATCATATTTGTCGTTCTAATGCCTCTCTTGGCGATAACTTGTATATATTGTCTACATTGAAAGTTAGTAGCCCCTCTCATGTTTAGGTTTTGTACCTAGCATGTGTTTGTATATGGTGTGCCTCCTAGTATGCTTGATTTGTGTTATCTAGAATGTGTAGGTTGTTATGCACGTCATATAGTTGTGTGTGTAGTGTCGAGCCTTCATTGCATCTTGGTTGCATCTTATCGGGCTCTTTTGAGATATTAATGGATCATCACATTATGGGGGAGTGTTATGCTCTACGCACATCACAAACCTAAAATGTGTATATATTGGATACCACCTAGTTTTTATTGTGCAAGATTATCTAGTTACTATGTGGTATGTCAAGTTCATTTGAAGTTCAAATTCTCATCCATTGATCATCTTTAGTTGGATTTCAATTGCCTCTTGTGGACAATACACGGATTATCACATTATGGGGGAGTTATATGCTTTGTGCATATCACAATCCTTGTTAATATGAACAATTTATGAATGTCACTTAGAATCTATTAATGAGATTATATTATATCTCTATGGCTTGCTATGCTCAACACGCCTCTATTTGTATAATAATTCTTTTGTTGTTTCATTCCTTAGATGTGTGTGAGTATGACATTCTTGTGCAATTTTATTCATGGTTTATCTTCTAGATCATACTAAAAAGAAGGGTATATATGATGCAAGCCATTCCAGTTGTTTCTCTACATGATGATCTACCTAATTGGAATGTTAGTAATATGTTATCTAAGCATTGTGCTAATTGCTAAACACTCATATCATGCTTGTGTGAGTACAGATGATTTTCTGCTTATTTGGAATCTATCACTGAATGATAATTCAAAATACCATTGTGTTCTCTTACACATGGTATTCCTTGTATGGTAGAGTTTGATGGCCATCTTCATATCGTCTTTTGCTTCTACTTGCATTTTATACCTAGCCGAGAAATTCATTTGCCTCCCGGTAATCTCCCCTGCCTTTGTTTGAGTTCATATTACTAGTTTTTATGGTATGGGAGTTAGTATCTTATTGCTTGTACTATAGTATATCTACTTAAGTGAGATATGCATGTAAGAATATGCGCAATGCATATCTTATATGCTCATTGGTTTTGCTTAGTTCATGTGTTGTACTTTGTGTGCTATCATAGGTTGATTTGTCAGTTTGATTTATTTTGGACAACATGAATGATTAGTAATGTTATTGGAAGTATTAACGGTTATGTGTTCATTTGTCCAATTTGTATCTCTTTGGAGTTTGGTAGGCTTGTGCATGCATATTTACTATGTGTAAATTCGCATGCCTTGTTTACTTTATTTGATCCAATATATATATATGTTAAATTCGTCATATTCATAATAGCTAAGATGTGCATGAAATTCAAACTCATATCTATATGCACATAATTGAGTGGTTTTTGCCCAATATTTTGTAGTTAGACTAACTACTTCAGACCCAATAAGTTTGGGGACCATAGTGTACTTAAACGTGATTTAGGTACATTGGAGAAGCATTGTTGTCTTGGCTTATTCATAAAGAAGGTGGTGTCACCACGAGGGAATTAGAGCCAAGATTATATGACTCATTGATCATTACTACACACAAATGCTATCTCGGTAATAAGTATCTACTCCGTGCATATTTATATAAATTGAGTCAATCTGGTGTAGGTTGCATCATCGCATGATTAGTTCTTGTTTAAAAGTTGTGCTTCTTGCATGTTCATAAAAAAGGGTCACTTTATTGCAATTGTGAGCCATTTGAGTAAGAGCATATAATGGGGATCTATAAAATAATATTGATGATTCACTTATCCCAAAACATGCCAATTAAGCAATTCATTGCATATCAATTCCTAAAATGTTCTCTCATGTGCAATTTTTATGAAATTGAGAAAGCACTCTATTTGCTTGTGGTATTTGCTATCTTACATAGTAATTCATTGTTATACAAATGAGATCAATTTGTGCCATGTGCTTTGTTCCATGTGCCTTGCTCTTATGCTAGGATCACAAGTGTATAATAATGGGTTCACTTGTGCATATCATGTTCTTATAAACTGTGACTATTTTATGTATGCAAGGTTCTTTGTGGATACATAGACTACTATTGTCCACTTAGAAATTTTTGCACATAAGTAAGTTCCCATCTTTCCTTGATATCACTTGATCCTTACCGGTCACTTGGTTGTTTCCTTATTGATTCATTGGTGGTCTCGGTAAGAGGTTGTGAAGTGAGTGCTTGAATGTTTTGCAAATAATATTGCGCACTCATGTGTTTGGATGTATTTTGGACCCATACTTATCATGATGATCGAAGTGGATATTCATATTAAATCTTGTCTAAAATATGTTGTTTGGATCTTTTGAATGCTTTCCTCACATGTCGTATGCTTATTTTCATATCATACCTATTGCAATCTCTAGATTCTGAGCTCCTCAAATTTCTTGTCATTGTATATGTGTAATACACATACTTTAAGGAGGATCTCATTGTCTTTGTGATTTGTCCCATTTTGGCATTTGTTGCCAATCGGGGAGAAGTTTAGAGGATTTAAGATAATTTAAAAGTGCTTATGACTTATTGTCATTCATGCATAATTAACCTAGTTATATATGTTTATTGCATGAATGAATATATATAGAGAGAAAACTCCACCTAGTGTATGTCAACCAATGTATGGAACGAAATTCTCTAGATTCTGCGCTCCTCAAATTTCTTGTCATTGTATATGTGTAATACACATACTTTAAGGAGGATCTCATTGTCTTCGAGATTTTTCCCATTTTGGCATTTGTTGCCAATGGGGGAGAAGTTTAGAGGATTTAAGATAATTGAAAAGTGCTTATGACTTATTGTCATTCATGCATAATTAACCTAATTATATATGTTTATTGCATGAATGAATATATATATAGAGAGAAAACTCCACCTAGTGTATGTCAACCAATGTATGCAAGGAAATTCATATTTCGTTCACACACGCATATATTGTGGGGGGGGGGCTTGCTCTATATATTGTGGTTCTACCAACATAAAATCCTTGTGTAGTATTTTGATGTTAGTACACCGATTGTGATAAACTCAAGTATCTTTGTGACACTTGATGCTATCGAAACCATCCCAAGTATTCAATGTATCATCGGGTAAATGCTATCTCATACTTTGGATTATGGTTTGAACCATGATGGATCAAGATCTTGAGAGAACAATTAAAAAGAATAATTATACACATGTCTTGAAAATAGGATCATGATGAGCTCATATGTTGAGTCATGGATGATTATGTCTTCAAGCAAGTAATTCAAGTGAAGAATTCATTATGTCTCTCAAGAGACTATGTTGGATCATAAAGACGAGCAAGTTATAGCCAACATGAGATTCATGGAGAAACTTGATATGGTCATGGTGAATTGAGATATTGGTAATCATGTCTTGAAGCAATGAAGCACAGTAAGAAATCAATAGGGCCTTCAAGACATCAAGATTAATCATGGATCAAAGATTAATGTTAACCAAGATGAAGACCAAAGATTTAACTCAAAGTTGGTCATCACACAAGCGCAAATGATGTACCACATGGGATCTTGGGGTATGGTAAGTAATTGTCAATTGCACCTTGTGTACTAACCCATACTAGGCATTGTCTATGTTTACGAGGTTTAGGTAATTCTCATGGGCTCGCATCAAGAGAGAGATTCCAAGTGTCCATGAGAGGATGACATCAAGTGTTCATAATCATGGTTGACAAGGGAAAGTTCAAGATAACCATCCCGAAGGATTACATGCTTGAACCTTATGGATGTTCACATGATGGACAAGTGAAGATGAATACAAAGCAAGGCTTCCCACATTGTGTATGGGAGAGCTACTTGAAGACTTCACCAATGTTCCTTCAACTTGAGCCAAGAATAAACAATAACACCAAGCTCAAGTGAATGTCTCGAGTCAAAGGTATTAGTTCCTTTGGCGTTAGTGGTGTGGGGTGATGACCACCGAAGAACATATACACTCAAGAATGGATTCTCGATAGCTATGTAGTGTAGCTCTTTTATGATTCTTGAGTTATAGGGATCCCGCACTATTAAGAGGGGATCAAAGGGGTTCATGATGGATTTGCTCAAGTCAACATCTTCCATACACAATTCCACTCCTATCCTATACACCAAAGAAATACATAGCCAACTAGGTTTCCCAAAGTATATGATATAACATGTGCATACTTTTCACCTTCCATTTTGTCTTAGCTTGGGTGGTTCTCTATGTGAGGACCTGGAGTTTTTCACTAGCTTCGAAACGAGCCCAAGATCATTAAAATCGGAGTCCGTAGGAGAAAGTTATGCATGTTTTACTATTGGGGCGCCTGCAGTTTTTCTGAAGGCCGGATTTCCGGGAGGATGCCCCGGATATCTGGCCGCCGATGTCCAGAAACCATGTCGAAATGCTGGTTGTGTCCCCCGGATGACCGGTACTTGGCCGGATGTTCGGGGCCCCAACTCTGGCCAGATGTCCGGGGCCTTGGCCAGATGTCCGGGCCCTGTACATTGACACCATATCTCTCTTTTCGTGTGCACACTTCACAGCCGCCGGATGTCCGGCCCGACACAGCCACTTACACTACAACGGCCATATTTTCAATTACACTATATATACCCCGTCACCACTTCGTGGAGGGGTTGACCACTCTATCCAAAAGAACCATAGAACACCAAAGTGGCTCCCTCTCACTTCACCTACACCAAATCTCAGATCCCGGACAGATTAGTGAGAGTTCTTGAGAGATTTTCCAATCAAGTGATAGATCCACTCCCTCTCCCTCTTGTGACCAAAGGAATTCGTGATTTGAGCAAGTCTTGAGCATTTCCCCCTTGATCTTGTTACTCTTGGAGGTTGGAGACTCCTAGGAGGTAGGAGTGCTCCGGTGAGGAATCAATTTGTGATTTGTCCTTCGAAAAGTTTGTGAAGGTTTGGAGGCCGCCTCAAGGCCTACCACTGTGGTTGGGAATCTCCTTCGTGGTGATATCTCAAGGAGAATAGGGTGAGCCTTCATGGCGTTGGTGTGCCTTCATGGTAACATCCACCTCTCTAACGGTGACTAGCTTCCCTCCAAGGGAGTGAACATCGGGATACATCCTCATCTCCATGACTTTGGTTATCCCTAACCCTAACTCCTTACTTGTGGTTTACTTTGGTTACTTGAGCATACATTCACTATATATTGTTGTCCTCATTATATTGTGTTGGCTATTTCCTTGTAAAGATTAATTATTTAGACCTACACTTTATATCCCGCAATTCATACTTGCTACTATTGATATATCTTGTGTTTAGTGTGAATTGCTAACTTGTGTCATACACTTCCAGATCTTGTGATATTCCTCAAGTAAGTTTGTGTAACTTACTTGTGCTTGTTAGTATACGCTTAATTTATTTCCGCATTAGGATATTGCCAAATCTGTAAAAGATTTTGAAACGCCTATTCACCCCCCCCCCTCTAGGCGACATCGTGGTCCTTTCAGTTGTGGCGGCGGAACTTTTCATCTAGGGTTATTTCTAGGGGTTTATGAATATATAGGATTTTTGGGCATCGGTTTCACGCGAAGACGGGCCACGAGGGTCCCACAAGACACCAGGGCGCGTCGGAGGGGGCTGGCGCGCCCTGGTGGGTTGTGGCCACATCGTGGCTCTTTTGGCCCTCCCACGAAGCTTCTAGTGCCTCTTTTATTCCAAAAAAAACTTCAAAAAGTTTCGTTGCATTTGAGAACTTTTATTTCTGCACAAAAAAACAACACCATGGTAGTTCTACTGAAAATAGCGTCAGTCCGGGTTAGTTCCAAAAAATGATATAAAGTTGCTATAAAATGATTGTAAAACATCCAAGAATGATAATATAACAGCATGGAACAATCAAAAATTATAGATACGTTGGAGACGTATCAACTACCTACAACAATCTCATCTTATGTTCTCCGCTAGATATGAACTTTAGAGTGAGTCTTTGTCGCACGTTGAGGGATGATCATATGATTTTATTATGTTAGCATTGTTGAGGGATTGCACTAGTGAAAGTATGAACCCTAGGCCTTATTTTCAAGCATTAATATACCATTTTGCTCATTGTTTGACACTTGTTACCTTGCTGTTTTTATATTTCCAGATTACAAAAACTTATATCTACTATCCATATTGCACTTGTATCACCATCTCCTCGCCGAACTAGTGCACCTATACAATTTTCCATTGTATTGGATGTGTTGGGGACACAAGAGATTTCTTGTATTTGATTGCAGGGTTGTTTATGAGAGACCATCTTCATCCTACACCTCCCACGGATTGATGAAACTTAGGTCATCTACTTGAGGGAAAATTGCTATTGTCCTACAAAACTCTGCGCTTGGAGGCCCAACAGAGTCTACAAGAATAAAGTTGCGTAGTAGACATCACGCGGCGCCTCATAACTCCCCAAGCCATCTCCCGTCACCTCCCTCGCCAGTTCACACCCACTTCACTTCTCTCCCCTCACCGCCCGTTCGGTTTCTCCGATGGCAACGCCGCCCTCTCGCGATACCCCACCCACTCCGGTCATCGCCGACAGCAATCCCATCCAAGATAGGTGGGCTTCCCGCCTATCCTCGGGTGGACGAGATCTCGCGGCATCGATCTGTGCTCCCTGCCTTTCTGCACCATGCTACCGCCCCAGGCCAATGCAGCACCGGCGCTGGTCGCTCCGGCTCCGCCACCGGAGCCGGTGGTCTTCACCTTGGGCTCAAACATGGTGGGGATTCAATACCCATCGGCTCCGTCCTTTGGCGGCCCCACTTATGGGGATATTTTTACCCCATAAGAGGGTTTTCTCCTTTTTGTCCGGTGCAAGGGGAGGGGAGATCCAGGACGCCGGCCTCATCTTCGAGCCGGCGCAGGACGAGTTCCACGGTCGCGGCCCTCGGAATGACCGAGTCCTCTTCGTCGGCGGTGGCAACACCACTATTCGCACCGGGGTTTTCTCCACGGCCAGTGTATGATCGACCGGCAACCCCCACGGTAAGCTCTAATCTCCCCTTTGCTTCGTAGTTAGGGTTCTTAGGGTAGTTGTACTAGTGTTAGATTACATTATGGATAGTGGATTCGATCCGATTCGATTTGGTTCGATTGGATTCGGCCGGATTCGATCTGAATCCACTGTTTTCGGGATGAACCAGAGTGCATGCCTACTTTGTTCATCCCACATGCCTAGATTGTTGACAATGAAGTGTTAGTTTGCATGCTGTTAGTGCCACATTGTATGTTTGTAGTGCCACAATGTTAGTTCTTAGTGCCACATTGTTAGTTCTTACTGCCACGTTGTTAGTTCTTAGTGCCACATTATTGCTTTGCATGTTGTTACTAGTGTATATGCTCCTGTTCTTGCTACTGCTGCTGTTGTTGATAGTTCTTAGTGCCATATTGTTGCTCTTGTTGTTATGTTAGGCTACGTGAGTGCATGATCAACATATAGGGCTTTGCATGTGGCATGCAAGTAGGACATACCTGAATGCCCAAATAGTAGGTGCAAGTAGGTACATGATCAGAGTAGGACAATGCATGTGAGTGGTGGCTCTGATCACTGTTACCACTCATCGTTGTTAGCTTTGATCAGTGCTATCATTGATCATTGCTAGCTCTGATCACTGTTTGCACTGATAACTGTTAGCACTAATCATTGTAAGTTGTGGTCAGTGAGCATAGATGATTGCTAGCTCTGATCGTTGGCATTTGCACTGCCAATGATCATGTGTCATTGTTTGCTAACTGATGTCCAACTTGCTGATAAGATAATGAAGACAGAGTGGGACAAAGCCGGCGGTGGAGCGCAGGTCGTCCTCGATGCAGAGGGTGCGGAGGACCTCATCCCCACAAATCGATGGCTGAAAAGGGTGGTGCTTCCTGGCAGGATGGAGTACATGAGCATGCCATTAGGCGTTGGCAGGAGGCCGAGGATCGGCCACGAGGAGGGTGCACGGGAACCTATCAGGTTCTACGTGCAGATCCATGAACAAGAGAACATCGCCATGCTTTTCATCCCGCCTGCCTTCAGGTCGGTGATGAAGCAATGGCTAGTCACCGAACCTCCTCGCGTCGTCAGCCTCTCCGCCAACAAGTAGTGCGAGTTCTGGGTCCAGGTGCAGACATTCAAGGGGCACATGGTGGTCGGGCGCGACTGGGAGTACTTCTGCCACCGTTAAAAGATCGTCCCCGGTGACCTCATAGTATTCAGGCTCTCCAGCCTAGGGCTGAAGGTGCAGATCTTCAATGCCAATAGTTCTAACATCTTGACGTGGCTTGAGACTGCGTCGGTATTTCCTCAAAGAGGAAGGGATGATGAAGCACAACGACGGTACGTATTTCCCTCAGTTATGAAACCAAGGTATCGAACCAGTAGGAGGATCACCACCACCTAATAAGCAGCACCTGCACACAAATAACAAATACTTGCAACCCGACGCGTAAGAGAGGTTGTCAATCTCTCTACGGTAAAAACATAGATTAGGTAATGATAGATAGGAGAGATAGATCTCTCAAGAACAAAAAATAAAAAGGGCAAATAAAAAAAGGGCAGCAATATATTTTTCGGTTTTTGGTTTAGTAGATCTGAAAACAAAGAGGCAAAAGGATAGATCGGAAAGCAATATGTTGGAAAAGTAGAGCCGGGGGCCGTAGGTTTGACTAGTGGCTTCTCTCATGAGTATAGCACACGGTGGATGAACAAATTACTGTTGGGCAATTCACAGAAGATCAAATAATCATGACGATATCCAAGGCGATGATCATTATATAGGCATCACGTCCAAGATAAGTAGACCGACTCCTGCCTGCATCTACCACTATTACTCCACACATCAACCGCTATCCAGCATGCATCTAGTGTATTAAGTTCATGGGAAAATGGAGTAATGCAATAAGAACGATGACATGATATAGACAAGATCTATTCATGTAGGAATAGACCCCATCTTGTTATCCTTAATGGCAACGATACATGCGTGCCTTGCTGCCCCTTCTGTCACTGGGAAAGGACACCGCAAGATCGAACCCATCACAAAGCACCTCTTCCCATGGCAAGAAAAATCGATCTAGTCAGCCTAACTAAACCAAAGATTCGAAGAAGAAATGCGAGGCTATAAGTAATCATGCATATAAGAGATCAAAGAAGACTCAAATAATATTCATGGATAGAAACTGATCATGAACTCAAAATTCATCGGATCCCAACAAACACACCGCAAAAGTTTACATCAAATAGATCTCCAAGAGACCATTGTATTGAGAATCAAAAGAGAGAGAGAGGAAGCCATCTAGCTACTGCCTACGGACCCGTAGGTCTATGGTGGACTACTCATGCATCATCGGAGAGGCATCTATGAAGAAGATGAACCCCTTCGTGATGGTGTTAGATTGGATCTTGAGGCTCCGGAACTTGCAGCGGCTGGATGTGTTTTTTGTCGACCCCCTAGGGTTTTCTGAATATTTGGGTATTTATAGGCATCAGAGGGGGTGGAGAGGGGCCCGGTGGAGGGCACAACCCATCAGGGCGCGCCGGGGGCCCCCTGGCGTGCCCTGGTGGGTTGTGCTCCTCACAACCCACCTTTCTGGCACTTCTTTGGCCCACTGGGTGTCTTCTGGTCCAAAATAAATCTCCAAAAAGTTTCGTCGCGATTGGACTCCATTTGGTACTGATATTCTGCGAAGTAAAAAACAAGCAAACACAACAACTGGCACTTTGGCACTATGTCAATAGGTTAGTCCCAAAAAATGATATAAAGTTGCTATAAAGTGATTGTAGAACATCCAAGAATGATAATATAACAGCATGGAACAAGCAAAAATTATAGATACGTTGGAGACGTATCAGGATCCCCAAGCTTAATTCCTACTCGTCCTCGAGTAGGTAAATGATAAAAACAGAATTTTTGATGTGGAATGCTGCCTAACATGTTCATCTCATATTCTTTTCTTTTGTAGCATGGACATTTGGACTTTTAGATGATTCAAAGAAATAGTCTAGTTTTAACATAATGACTTCAATACTCAAGCATGCTAACAAGCAACCATGTCTTTCAAAACATCAACACTAAAGAAAGTTATCCCTAGCCCATCATGCTCAATCATTGATCCATTCATAAAACACACTCAAATATTAGCTATACCCAATGCTCAAGTACGATCATAGTGCTCCCTAGTTGGTGTTTATTAGAGGAGATGGAGACTCAAAGTAAAAATAAAAATTGCATAACGTAAATAGATAGGCCCTTCGCAGAGGGAAGTAGGGATTTGTAGAGGTGCCAGAGCTGAAAGTTTTAAATTGAGAGAGAAAAATATTTTGGGTGGCATACCTTTCCTGTCAACCAAAACGACAAAGTAGCTCACAATACTTTCCATGCTAGATATATCATAGGCAGTTCCCAAACAGAAAATAAAGTTTATTCCTTTTTCCACCATTCTTTCACATTCCATGGCGGGCCGTATCCACGGCTGCCTTCCATACCAACACTTTCCAAGGAATTTATTATTTGACAACATAAAGTAAATATTTTTTATTTTTCATTTTGGGAATGGGCATCCCTATTAACGCCGCACTCTCGTGCAACGCCAAGTGAATAAACACTCATCTTGAGAATAACACATCTAGCATGGAAAAATATTGGACACTCCCCACCGTTTCATGAGCGGTACGAGCACACAAAAAGAGAAGTTTATTTTGAAAATTAGAGATGGCACATACAAATTTGCTTGGAACGACATGGAAATACCGCATATAGGTAGGTATGGTGGACTCATAAGGCAAAACTTGGTTTAAGGATTTTGGATGCACAAGTAGTATTTCTACTTAGTACAAATGGAGGCTAGCAAATAGATTGAGAAGCAACCAACCAAGAAACGAAAATTCACATAAGCGAGCATTGAGCATAACTAACACCGAATAATGCACCATAAGTAGGATGTAACTTCATTGCATAACTATTGACTTTCGTACTTGCATAGGGAATCAGAAACCTTAACTCCAATATTCCTACTAAAGCATAATTACTCACTAACATGACTCACAAATTACTATCATCATGTTTCAAAACTATTACAAGGAATCAACTTTAATTTTTCCAATGATCTTCATGGAAGTTTTTATTATATCCTCCTTGGATATCTATCACTTTGGGACTAGTTTCATATATTGCCATTACTTTTTGACTAGCTCAAACAAATTTAAGTGAAGCACATGAGCATAGAGTTTTCATCTCTCAAAAAGGTATAACTGAAGCATGAGAGGATTTCTTCAAAATTTACTACTCTCAAATTAATCTAAGTGAAGCATGAGAGTATTTCTACAAAAATTTCCAAGTACACCGTGCTCAAAAAGATATAAGTGAAGCACTAGAGCAATTCTATAGCTCAAAAAGTTTAAGTGAAGCATAGAGAGCAATTCTAACAAATCATAGCATAATTTTGGCTCTCCCAAATAGGTGTGTCCAGCAAGGATACAAGTGACAAACTAACAAGCAAAGCAAGCAAAGACTCAAATGATACAATACGCTCCAAGCAAAACTCATGATATGTGACGAATAAAAATATAGTTCCAAGTAAAATACCGATGGTCGCTAGAAGAAAGAGGGGATGCCACTCGGGGGCATCCCCAAGCTTAGTTGCTTGTTTATCTTTGGATATATCTTGGGGGTACTGTAGCATCCCCAATCTTAGGATCTTTTCACTCCTTATTCCTTCATCCATCGTGATCTCACCCAAAACATGAAATCTTCAATCATACAAAACTCAACAAAATCTTCGTGAGATCCGTTAGTATAATAAAGCAAATCACTACTCTAGGTGCTGTTGAAAACCTATTAATATTTTATTATTGCATTATACCTACTGTATTTTAACTCTACCATGGCTCATACCCTTCAATATAACCCATAGATTCATCAAAACAAGCACACAATGCAACAAAAACAGAATCTGTCTTAAACAGAACAGTCTATAGTAATTTGTACTCTAACCATACTTCTGTAAATCTAAAAATTATGAAAAATTATGACAACGTAAAGAATTTGTATAGAAACACTGTGTTATAATTTCAGCTCAATATCACATTCCAGTAAAAAAACGAAAATTCGAACACCAGACGCAAAGTTTCTGTTTCAGATTCAGCATCGCTTCTACTTATCTTATGAATCATCCTAAAGGCTCTACTTGACACAAACACTAAATAAAACATAAAAACACAATCATAACAGAGGCATAATTGTGTCAACACTCAAAACAGAAAGGAAAAGACAAAAATAAATTTATTCATTGGGTTGCCTCCCAACAAGCGCTATCGTTTTACGCCCCTAGCTAGGCATGATGATTTCAATGATGCTCACATAAAAGAAAGTAGTAATTGAAATATGCAAAAGAGCATCATGAATCTCATGAAAAACACATTTAAGTCTAACCCACTTCCTATGCATAGGGATTTTGAGAGCAAACAATTTATGGGAACAAGAATCAACTAGCATAGGAAGGCAAAACAAGCATAACTTCAAAACTTTGAACACATAGAGAGGAAACTTGATATTATTGCAATTCCTACAAGCATATGTTCCTCCCTCATAATAAATTTCAGTAGCATCATGAAGGAATTCAACAATATAACTATCACATAAATCATTCTTTTCATGATGCACAAGCATAGAATTTTCATTACTCTCCACATAAGCAGATTCCTTTTCATCCATGGTAGTGGGAGCAAACTCAACAAAATAACTATCATGAGACACTTGATTGGCATAACCACATTGCAAATTAAAACCATGATGATAAGTTTCATGGTTATCATTACTCATTATAGCATATGTGTCATCACCATCATCATGAATAGGAGGCATGCAATCATCATAATAAATTTGCTCATCAAAACTTGGGGGACTAAAAATATCATCTTCATCAAACATAGCATCCCCAAGATTGTGGCTTTGCATGTCATTAGCATAATTGATATTAATAGAATTTATAGTAACATCATTGCAATCATGCTTTTCAATCAAGGAGCTATCATGAATCACCTTATAAATTTCTTCTTTCAACACTTCATCAAAAAAATTAGATTCATGATTTTCAAGCAAAACTTCATAGAGATAATCAAGTGCACTCAACTCACTAGCAATTGGTTCATCATAATTTGGTCTTTTGAAAAGATTAGCAAGTGGATGAGGATCCATATCCATGGATTTTTAGCAAGCGAAGATGCAAGAAAATAGAAGGCACATGGCAACATAAGCAAACAAAAGGGGATCTGGCGAGAAAAAGGCAAACGAAAAAGAGGGCGAATAAAACGGCAAATTTGGTGAAGTGGGGGAGAGTAAAACGAAAGGCAAATGGCAAATAATGTAATTGCAAGGAGATGATATTTGTGATTAGGAACCTCGTAGATGATGATGGTGTCTCCTCGGCGCCAGAGATTGGCACGTAGAAGAGACCGCTTCCTCCCCGGCAACGGTGCCAGAAATTCCTTTGACATGGCTTGAGACTGCGTCGGTATTTCCCCAAAGAGGAAGGGATGATGCATCACAGGGATGGTAAGTATTTCCCTCAGTTATGAAACCAAGGTATCAAACCAGTAGGAGGATCACCACCACCTAATAAGCAGCACCTGCACACAAATAACAAATACTTGCAACCCGACGCGTAAGAGAGGTTGTCAATCTCTCTACTGTAAAAAGATAGATTAGGTAATGATAGATAGGAGAGATAGATCTCTCAAGAACAAAAAATAAAAAGGGCAAATAAAAAAGGGCAGCAATATATTTTTGGGTTTTTGGTTTAGTAGATTTGAAAACAAAGAGGCAAAAAGATAGATCGGAAAGTAATATGTTGGAAAAGTAGAGCCGGGGGCCGTAGGTTTCACTAGTGGCTTCTCTCATGAGTATAGCACATGGTGGGTGAACAAATTACTGTTGGGCAATTGATAGAAGATCAAATAATCATGACGATATCCAAGGCGATGATCATTATATAGGCATCACGTCCAAGATAAGTAGACCGACTCCTGCCTGCATCTACCACTATTACTCCAGACATCGACCCCTATCCAGCATGCATCTAATGTATTAAGTTCATGGAAAAATGGAGTAATGCAATAAGAACGATGACATGATATAGACAAGATCTATACATGTAGGAATAGACCCCATCTTGTTATCCTTAATGGCAACGATACATGCGTGCTTTTCTGCCCCTTCTGTCACTGGGAAAGGACACCGCAAGATCGAACCCATCACAAAGCACCTCTTCCCATGGCAAGAAAAATCGATCTAGTCGGCCTAACTAAACCAAAGATTCAAAGAATAAATACGAGGCTATAAGTAATCATGCATATAATAGATCAAAGAAGACTCAAATAATATTCATGGATAGAAACTGATCATGAACTCAAAATTCATCGGATCCCAACAAACACACCGCAAAAGTTTACATCAAACAGATCTCCAAGAGACCATTGTATTGAGAATCAAAAGAGAGAGAGGAAGCCATCTAGCTACTGCCTACGGACCCGTAGGTCTATGGTGGAGTACTCATGCATCATCGGAGAGGCACCTATGAAGAAGATGAACCCCTCCGTGATGGTGTTAGATTGGATCTTGAGGCTCTGGAACTTGCGGCGGCTGGATGTGTTTTTCGTCGACCCCCTAGGCTTTTCTGAATATTTGGGTATTTATAGGCATCAGAGGCGGTGGAGAGGGGCCCCGTGGAGGGCAAAACACATTAGGGTGCGCCGGGGGCCCCCTGGCGCGCCCTGGTGGGTTGTCCTCTCCACATCCCACCTTTCTGGCACTTCTTTGGCCCACTGGGTGTCTTCTGGTCCAAAAAAAATCTCCAAAAAGTTTCATCGCGATTGGACTCCGTTTGGTATTGATATTCTGCGAAGTAAAAAACAAGCAAAAACAGCAACTGGCTCTTTGGCACTATGTCAATAGGTTAGTCCCAAAAAATGATATAAAGTTGCAATAAAGTGATTGTAAAACATCCAAGAATGATAATATAACAGCATGGAACAAGCAAAAATTATAGATACGTCGGTGACATCGCCCATGCCATGTAGTTTGTTCCTCAGAGTCTGAACTGAACTAAAGTAGTGTAGGTGTGAACTTAAGTCCGAATGTCTCTTTTGCTATGAGCATATCTATATTTTGCCGAGGGACCAGCACCCTGGGGTCCAACTGGGGCATGGGATGCCCTGCTGTTTTAAACTTATGTCTAGTATTACTTATGAGCTGCATGTTCTTGCTTTGTTCTTGTTGTTATTCTTGTTGCTGATGATCAATGTGTTGTGTGCTGATAATTGGGTGGTAAGTCCATCACATTTGAAAGGGGTGAGCAGACTAAGTACTTGCACACAACAAAATAGTTGTGCTTTGCATCTGCCAACACCCAAAGCACAAACACAAGCAACCAAACAACATGCACCCAGCTGGGCATTGATGCAATGCATACAATTAATCAACATGCAAATCTTGGTTTTTTGCTTGCATATGCTCAGCCAGGTCCAACTGGGGCAAGCATCCAAATGGGAAAAAAACCATGCAGGTAACCAAACGCGCCCCAAGTTCATGGCGCATCGCACCTGGCATCTCACGATGCATTGCTCTCCCATATCCTCGACGAGAAAACACTATGCCTCCAAGTCGACTAGAGCGTCGCCCACCTCCATACCGCGCGCCATCACGGTCCGTCCTCCCAGCTCTTGTTCCTCCTTGACGACTCGCCGCCCGCGCTGGCATCGACGACATCGTGCTTGTTAGATTCCATGTTGTTAGAATCATAGTTCAAACCGGAATACGCCCGAACCTGACGCCCTCCATCTGCGCTGCCCAGCGATCGTGACGCTCTCGCGTCTTCGCTGATTCCAGTAGAGAGGGAGAGGAGATTGGGGATAGAAGATCGATATGACATGTGGGACAGAGGTGTCAATGTGAGTAGACTATGATCCCGAGTGGGATTACAATTTTCCCGGTGTGCCAAACTGGTCAAGGGTTGATCCAAACCAGGATTAAAAAGGTTAGGGTACCGATTTCAGGGATTCAGAGGTGGAGGTTCGATTCCGACGAGCTCTACGAGTTGAAGGTTTAAAATAAACTTCACTCTCGATGAAGTAACTCAAAAATTCCAATCTCGTGAGTCATCGCAACGTCACGACACATGTACATCAGGTACTTTGAGGTAGTGTGTGCCCATCTGGAGCATGTGTAATCACCGTTCCTTAGGATATGGTCAACAAATTTCTTGTGATGCAAGATCGGTCGACATTGGGCTGATGACATCAAGTCCATTGCCATCTCGCAGGAAAAATATACACCATAGGTAAACTTGATCCGAAAAATAAACTAGTCTCAAAAACAGAATAGTGATAACATGAGGAATCATTTTTGCAAGGAGAGAGATCACATCTTGTACCTCTGTGAGATCGACGAGTTGATAACATATGAGTTGTTGGAGCGAAGCATGCTGATAACGTGTTTCACAAATCTTACCGACGATTCCAGACCAATGTTACGGAGTGGAAGCGGGCATCATAGGCGAAGTAGTCGAACACGCAGATGAAAACGAAGGACTAGAGAGGAGACTTTTTTTATTAACGATCGATCTCAGTTAAATGTTGCTCCTCATCTAAATATATTTATATTGGTAGGGGTCAAAAGATAAGTACCCAATTAATCGTAAAGCATGGAAACAATGTTGGACTGAGAGCATCTACAACTGGGTGCCTCAAACCCCCTCATATTGCCGGGCCGACGGCTCTGTCAGTGACAGAAAAACTCAACCTAGACGAACGCCTCAAACCGACATCAAACTCCCAAGCTGACCGGCACCCCTTATATCTAGCCCAAATATGGGAGGATATGGGGAGGCCTGGGTGTGACCAGGCTCATCCGCCACGTCGGACCGGGCACACGCTGGCCCATCCGACCCACATATATTTGTCCCCATCCCCTTCCCACTCCCCTCCCCTCCCCTCCATTCGACTCCACCACCAAGCTTTCGTTCGGCAATCTCCGGCCTTCTCCGCCATGGCGTGCAACGGATATGAATCCTACACCTCTAGATCCATCGACCCCGAGCTCATCTCACGCGGCCCCCGAGGAGGAGATGACCATCTAACTTGCGCTCTGTCACTCCCGGGAGAAGGCCGCCCGACGACAGCGCTCAGACTCCCATCGGGAATCCATTGCATCGCCCAAATGGCGCATGGATCCGCCGCTAGGTGTGCCATCACTGCTTCACCAAAGGCGGTGCGGTTCGTCTGGCGTTCAAACGCGGATGTGAAAGATGTGCAACGGGAGTAAACATTGTGCGCCGTGCCTGCCGTGCGAGGCAACGAGCACGGGAGGCGGCGACAGCCCTCATGGGGGTGGACGTTGGCGAGGTAGAGTCGCATTCTCCTGCACCCCGTATGGTGCCCAAGTCTGGGCGTCGCAATTGCGTAGTGGTGGATGTCATCGGCTCCTCCCAAGACGGATCCATCATCGATCTAACGTCCACTGGCACTGTCAATGATCCAGACTTCGACGAGGAAGAGTAGGAAATGGAAGACGGCGGCGCCTCGAGTCTCACGTCCTTGTCTGTCTCGCCAACGACCGGCCAACACTCTAAAAAACACAAACGGCCGTCGAACATGGGGACGACAGAGCCGGACAATCTCTGCTTAAAAATCGGTTTATGTTGTGTATGTAATAGTATGAATTTGAGATTTTTAATTTACTAGCAAATGAGAACGTGCGTTGCAACAGGTAAAAAATTCTCATTAATCTAATAACCATGGGTCCATAGGTCCATGTCCTTTATTTCAACACATGGCATCCCATCTGTGTTTCTATTTATCCTTCTTCCCACTCTCGTCGACGTTGGCCTCGGTGTTCACACTATCACAACATGTTTGAATGTTATCAATCTTAAGACGTCTCCCTCTCGCCATAGGATGATAAATCTATTTTTTTCTGTGAGGTTTTGACGAGGTGTGCATGCATGGTTATAGATATTGTTTTTGTTCCCCATCCTGGTTGGCCGAAGTGTTCATTTTCAATACGGATCGACGCCGGTATGAAGGAAAGACTGATCATGCGTTATAGATTAAGGTTTCATCATAAATAGCATTTTTTTAAATGGTTAACAAGTAAAATAATATCATATTCAGATTCTACATATTTTCTAATCAAATTTCATATATAACATGTTAAATTTGGAGTTAGGGTTAAAAAGATATGGATTTTAAAAAAATCAATTAATACATACTACATGTTGATTAAAAAAATCTTGAGGAGGTTTTCTGCAAAATAGCATGACGGACCAAGAATACTTATTTCTTTTATTAATACTAGCAAGAATGCTCGTGCGTTGCAACGGGAAAAACAAATCTTTGCAGATGATGCATAGCACTGATAATGCTAGTAGCATAACAAAGTCATATTGCACAATTATATACACACATATTAGAAGAATACCAAGGTGATCAACAAAAATAACTCTATGTGGTAAGAGTGCTTAATTTGTGTGATCTAATTAGAATAATGCACGTGCTTTGGTAGAGGGATACTGGAACACAGGGAGAATTTTCCTCCTATTGTTATGAAAAAATGGTCAATAACCAGCGTATTTGCATGGGCCAATTACGTAGATACTATACTATTTAATTACTATTTATTTTTATTGTTAATGAGCAATGGAATTTCATACGAGTGGCTAATCGGTACAAGAAGAATACAACAAGTGCAAATAGAAATTTGAATGCCATGCAACCAAACAATTTCTAGGACCAAAAATTATAAAATTCATTCTTAACAAACGATATACACATGCAAGTATTCCATTTTAACGGAAATCTTTTACCTTAGAAAAACTACAATGGTCTAGCATCTCTAATTCATAATTTTGATACAAATAGCTCAGTGCAGTCGTAATGAATAGAAAACTTGAGATATTTAGCCTTGATGTTGCAAGAAAAAGTCATAAAAGTCCAATTTATTTTCATTCACTCATGGTGGACGAATACATAGTAAACATGTTGAATACCAGAAAAAAGGATGAAGCCTACCTTCACCTAATACCATGATGGAGTGGCATACTTGATAATTTGAATTGCATGTCTTACTTTATTTCTATCAACATAGGCATGTAATAAAATTAGGAGGTACATGCGTCCGATTCTGACTGGGTGTTTAGAACTACGGGGTGAGAAGCACAATCTGGCTATGCAATTTGGTTTGAAGCCGAGGCAGGTGGAGGTGTGGTTCCAGAACTGATGGCATAGACAACATCATCACGCATCTCGGGAGCGAGCTCGCCGAGGCACGTGTGCTCCTCCTCGTCGGTCGTTCCCAGGGTTTGATGCTCACGTTGGCAAGTAACAATGTTGGTTGTTCGTCTTGCAACAGGTGTCTCATGGCGGCATCGTGCTGACTTAGAGTGCAGCAGAGGAAGACCGGAAGAATGTAACATGTGCCGCCGGCGAGCGTGGAGCTTACAGCCAGATGAACATTGTTGCTGGCAGCAATAGCAGCAAGAGCCACACAGATGAGTATACATGCATTGAGAACACGCCGTCCAGGTGGCCTGACACAAAGGAGCGGAGGCCAGGCCCGAGCACTGACCGTGACGCCCGGATGAATACCTCCGACGTATCGTAGTCCATGACGTCCACGCGGATGAACGAGTACTCGTCATCCTCGCTCCATGGCACCGTTGTTGGGCGAGGAAGCTGAGTAGGAAGGACGGGTGGGCACACACAGCTCCATCTCGGTGTAATTCAGGAGCTATCGATCCCTTGAATTGGATATGTAACACGACTTAGACACAAACTTGACTTGAGAAGCAATTTCATCGACGGCTGATGAAACATAAGGGGCTATGTATTAAACTTTTTTCACTTACGAACGGGGGCTATGATGGATTGTGGGTTATTTTTTTAAAGAATAGGGACTTTTGTGTAAAATATACATGACGGATTAAGAATACCTATTTCTTCTATTAGTAGGTATAGATAGGTATAGAAGGTATTCGGTTGTAAAATAGACTATTTGATGTTTAACCGATCAACCGTCAACGCGTTACGTGCGCCTGCGCAGGCCTAAACCGCCGCGCCCTATGGCCCCGGTTTCTCAACAGAAAGAACGGCGAAGGAAATGTAACGAGAGCCGTCAAAACCATACTCCCGCACGACAATAATACTACCCGCACGAGCGCTTGACTGTCACGACTTAGGGTCGGACGAGTTCGCCGCCGGTGAACGGACGGGGAGATGGGTACAGGTTGGTTTGAATTCGGGGCAGAGAAGGAGGAAGGAGACAGCGAGAGGAGGGAGAGAAGAGCCAGCGGCTCAGAATGATCTATTTCATTTTCGATGCCTATCCACACGTTGCCTGGCTCGCTTATAACCACAAGTCCAGTGCACTCTTACACGGCCCAAGGCCCAACTCTTTTACAAGGCTATAAGCCCAACAATAGCCCGAATGTTCTAAGTGCTCCCGCGTCCCTTGTACGCCATCTTTGCCGCAGGAATACGCCTTCGCTCCTGGTCGACGCCCATCGTAAGCACCTCAGTACTTACAGTACCCGCCCCTGAAGAACCAGCTTGTCCCCAAGCTGGTGCACCTGGATAACGCGCCTTGATCACTTCATAATCTTCCCAAGTAGCCGAAGAAGGAGGAACCGTTGCCCATTTGATCAGCACTTGCAGGTGTGCGTTGTTCCCTTTTTTGACCAGACGCCGATCGAGCACTGCTTCAGGAATAATACCCGGAGTTGAGAGATCCAGGGGCTTGGGTAAACTGACAAACACCGGAGTATGATCTGGAACATGTCCTTTGAGCTGAGAAACATGGAAAACCGGGTGTACTAGACTGCCTTTGGGTAATTCCAGCCGATACGCCGCCTCGCCAATCTTATCCAACACCTTGTACGGTCCAAAGTACTTGAGAGCAAGTTTGGGGCACGGACGATTCACCACTGAAGACTGAGCATATGGTTGGAGACGCAAGTAAACCATCTCACCAACAGCAAACACCCTCGTTGATCGTTTCTTATCTGCAAAGTGCTTATACTTACACTGGGCTCGTGCCAAGTGCTCCCGCAGAGCTGCAGTATGTTGAGTATGTGCAGATAACCAAGTCTGTACTTCTGCATTGAGAGAAATAGAGTGCCCCAGCAACTGTCCCAGATTCGGATCATGTCCATACAGAGCCTTGTAGGGAGTACACCCCAAAGAAGAGTGGTATGTGGTGTTATACCAGAACTCAGCTTGAGGTAGCCATTTCGCCCACTTAGCTGGAAAATCATGCACTGCACGGCGTAAATACATTTCCAGACACTGATTTACACGCTCAGTTTGACCATCAGTTTGAGGATGATATGCCGTGCTCATGTGCAATTCTGTACCCCAGACTCTGAACAATTCCTTCCAAAAGGCACTGGTGAATATCTTATCCCTGTCTGACACAATGACCAGAGGTATCCCATGCAATTTCACAATACTGTTGAGGAAAACTTTGGCCACAGAAGCAGCAGTGAATGGATGTTTCAAAGGAAGGAAGTGACTTACTTTAGTGAATCGATCCACCACAACCAAGATTGCACTATATCCTTCAGATTTAGGTAATCCCTCAATGAAGTCCATACTGATTGATTGCCAAGGACTGTCAGGTATAGGAAGGGGCTGCAACAACCCAGGGTTCTTACAGAGTTCATGTTTTGCTTGTTGACACACACTGCACTGTTTGACAAAACTTTCCACATCTGTTTTCATTCCTTGCCAGCTAAACAGCTGCTTGACTCTGTGGTAGGTTGGTAATATACCAGAGTGCCCACCTATAGGGCTGGAGTGGAAAGCCTGGATCAACTTAGTTTGTAAACCAGTATTTGCTCCTACCCAAATTTTTCCTTCTTGTTTGAGTAAACCCTCCTGCAACTGAAAACCAGGACAAGCCTTAGGATCCACAGCTAACTTCTGTAACATGAGCTGAGCAGTGGGATCCACAGTATATGAATTCAGAATCTCTTGGACCCAGACTGGTTTGCTAGAGGACACTGTTTGGGAAACAAACAAATGAGCCACTCTAGACAGAGCATCAGCTGCTGTATTTTCCACACCCTTTTTGTACTGAATACTGAATTGCAGACCAACCAATTTAGTCATTGCCTTTCTCTGCAGGTCTGAAGTCAGATTCTGATCTCCTAAGTGACACAAGCTCTGGTGATCAGTCTTGATAATAAAAGGTGCTCTGGACAAGTATGATCTCCACCTGTCAACTGCCATCATGATAGCTAGGAACTCCTTTTCATAAATGGAAGTTTTCTGACTGCAGCTCCCAAAGCTTTGCTATAGTATGCCACAAGGTGTCCTTCCTGAGTAAGAATAGCTCCCACTCCAGTGTTGCAAGCATCAGTTTCTACTGTAAATGCTTTGTTAAAGTCAGGGAGAGCAAGCACTGGAGTATTGGCCATGGCTTGCTTTAACATTTGAAAAGCCTGCTGAGCTGACTCTGACCACCCAAAGGCTTGTTTCTTCAGTAAGACAGTAAGAGGTTTAGCAAGCAGCCCATAATCCTTCACAAACTTTCTGTAATAGCCTGTCAGGCCCAAAAATCCCCTTAACTCAGTAATGGATGTAGGAACAGGCTAATTCACCATAACTTCTGTTTTTGCAGGGTCAGTAGCCACTCCCTTATCAGAGATAATGTGGCCCAAGTATTCCATGGCCTGTTGTGCAAATGCACATTTGCTTTCCTTTACAAACAGTTGGTGTTCTTTCAGGAGTTCAAACAGAGATTGTAGATGTTCTAAGTGCTCGTCAAAGGTCTGACTAAAGACCAGGATATCATCCATAAAGACAAGGACATACTTCCTATTTGGTCCTGCAAAGACAAAATTCATCACACACTGAAATGTGCCAGGAGTAGTAGCAAGACCAAATGGAACAACTCTGAATTGAAACTGGCCATGGTGAGTTTTAAAAGCTGTTTTGTACTCATCTTCCTCTTTCATTCTGATCTGGTGATATTCAGCTCTAAGGTCTAGCTTAGAAAACCACTTAGAACCCCCTAATTCATCCAGTAGCTCATCAATCACTGGCAAGGGAAATTTACTCTTGATTGTCAGAGCATTTAACCTCCTGTAATCCACACAGAACCTCCAAGTACCATCTTTCTTCTTGACTAGCAGGACAGGAGAAGCAAAAGGGCTCATACTAGGAGTGATTAGCCCTGCCTGCAACATTTCTTTAACCTGTCTCTCTATTTCATCTTTTTGGAGAGGAGAATATCTGTATGGTCTACAGTTTACAGGTACAGCATCAGGTACCAGGTGAATAGAGTGGTCAAAAGCTCTGTGAGGAGGTAATGTCTTAGGCTCTTGAAACACCGTTTGATTTCTTTCTAAGAGTTGTTTGACAGCAGGAGGAACTTCAACAGTAGGTGTCATCACTATATGATTAAGTATGGCAGTAGCCCATACATCATTCCCTTTTTCCCATTTCAGTAACTGGTCAGCTGATATTTCTGTAATGTGTTCTTGCTGAACTGGCAAAACGCCTTGCAATCTAACCTCCTGTCCTTCATGTTGGAACTGTATCCACTTATCAGCCCAATGGCATTGCATAACTCCCCACTGTTCCAGCCAATCCATTCCCAAAATAATATCATGACCCCCCAGAGGAAAAACTTGCATGGAACTGGTGAAACTATGCCCCTGCAACCACCAAGTTAACTGAGGAACACATTCAGTACACTGAACCAGATTTCCATTGGCGACCTTAACTTGCATTGGTACTGGTAACTTTGTTGTGGTCACTGAAATTCTGCTTAACAAGGCTTGATCCACAAATGTGTGGGTACTACCTGAATCTATCAGAATTAGGACCACCTGATTTCCAACGAGTGCTCTCAATTGGATTGTTCTGGGATGAGGTGCCCCTGACAAAGCTGTTGCTGAAATAGTTGCACATTCCTCATGAGAACCAGACACTAAAGCATCCAACACTGCATCAGAAATAATCTCATGAGGATCCACTAATTCTGCAGCCTTAAGTTGGCCTGTTGGAGCAGCAGGCTGATGACACATATGACCAGGCATGAACTTCTCTCCACATTTATAACACAACCCATTGGCACGTCTATATTCCTTGAGCTGTTTGGCTTTCCACAGGTCTCCTATTGCCAGCTGATTCTTACTGTCACTTTTGGTGTAAGAACTTCTGAATATAGGTGTCTTAGGATTTTTGTTTTGTAGCAGGAGCCCTTCCTGAACTGAAGCGTACAGAGCAGCCATCTGCACTGTTGATGGTATCTGAATTTCCACCCCAGCACGAAGCTCTTCTTTCAGACCCATCACAAACCTTGTTACGAGAAATGTATCACTGATCGCCGGTTCATACAGCCTGACAATATACACCAGATGCAGAAACTGCTGTTTAAATTCCTCGACAGTGCCTGTTTGTTTCAACATCATTAACTCCTTCATCTTCTGTCTGTATATATCCACATCAAATTCCTGCAAAATGGCAGCACAAAACTGCTCCCAAGTATGAAATGCTCCCGACTGCTTGAACGCTTGGTACCAGTGAGCAGCGTTGTCCGTCAGGTACAGAGAAGCCGAGGTCACCTTAAAATTTTCCGGTATGTGATATAACTGGAAGAAAGCTTCACATCGATCCAACCAGATCCGCACATCAGACCCATCAAAACGCGGAAAATCCATCTTAGGCATCCACTGACGCTTATTCCCATTCTCCTCAACTGCTATCGGCACTGGCGGCTGAACAAGAGGCAGTGGAGCTGGTACCTGAACTGGTCGAAGCGGAGGCGGCCTGAACCGTGGACCCGCGCCGAGAATTCCATCGGAGACCTCGGAGGCTGTCGGGGAAGAGCTCTCTCCACTTCCCGTGGTCTTGCCCCCTTGATTGGCATGAAGCTGCCCCTGCTGCACCTGCCCCAACGTATCGCAGGAGAGGTCCACCTTGACCTGCACCTGATCCAGGCGCGCCGCTTGCGCCGTGAGTTTCGCATCCAGCGCAGCCAGCTGCGCACAGATGGAGTCCACGACCTCCAACTTGCTCTGGTTTTCGCGGAGCACGGCGAATTCCTTGAGCATCCGCTCCTGAAACGCCTCCATCCCCTCCGCTAGGAACCTGGTCTGCGGATTAGGCTTGAATGTCGTCGTGGCTGCTGCCGTTCCCCCAAATCAACCCACCTCAGGTCCGGAATTACTCAGATCAAGCTCGAAAGCGATCTGAAACCTTCGCGTCGGATTTGCCGGGTACGAATTGGGGAAAAAAATTGCGAGCGCACGAGCGGAGCGGTGGCTCTGGTACCAGACTGTCACGACTTAGGGTCGGACGAGTTCGCCGCCGGTGAACGGACGGGAAGATGGGTACAGGTTGGTTTGAATTCGGGGCAGAGAAGGAGGAAGGAGACAGCAAGAGGAGGGAGAGAAGAGCCAGCGGCTCAGAATGATCTATTTCATTTTCTATGCCTATCCACACGTTGCCCGGCTCGCTTATAACCACAAGTCCAGTGCACTCTTACACGGCCCAAGGCCCAACTCTTTTACAAGGCTATAAGCCCAACAACAGCCCGAATGTTCTAAGTGCTCCCGGGTCCCTTGTACGCCATCTTTGCCGTAGGAATACGCCTTCGCTCCTGGTCGACGCCCATCGTAAGCACCTCAGTACTTACATTGACCAACGACAATTAATACTACCCGCACGAGCGCTTGACCAACTCTCCCGTTCTCCAAAAGTTGACCACTGTCTCGCTCGCACTGACGACCAGTCAAACTCCTACTCCACACGAAGGAGTACTATTATATCTCTCTCTCTATTCAGCCGCTACCACCCGCTCTTCTCAACTCTCTAGCACCACACGAACCCGGTCCATCTTGCACCGCAACATGTCATTCTCTCGTGTCTCGCAACCAGCTGAGAATGGTCCTCTCCTCCAGAATCTCAGTCTCGTCCTGTATAAAATGGTCTCCGCAACGCTCGCAAAAGGCACACACAAACACACACATACAACCTGAGGCTAAAGCCTAGTAGCCTACTGCTTTTCGGCGAGGAAAAAGAGTCGTGAGCAGATCAAGGACAGAGCCAGCCGCACGAGGAGATAGATAAACTGATAGAGTGCGCGCCACACAGCTAGCACCTGCTCGATCAAGCAAGGTTCGTGGCCATGGGCAGCAATGGCGTCAAGGTCACCTACATCGAGACGCAGTTCGTCACCTCCGACGCCGCGAGCTTCAAGTCCCTCGTGCAGCGCCTCACGGGCAAGTCCTGCGCCGAAGCCGCCGACGCGCGCCCGCTCCACCGGCCGCGCCCCTGCCGCGCCGCCGCAGCCGAGAGAACGAGCGCTGTCACTGGAGCACCGAGCTATTTCACGTCCACCACCACGGGCTCGGTTATTGTTAGTGCAGCTGCGGACCACGTGCGGACAGCGGCGTTCGCTGCCAACGCCGGAGATTGCTCGGAGCTGCAGGAGCTTTGGGATTACTCGGAGCTGTTCTGCGCGAGCGAACGGCGCGGTGTCGGTGGTTACAGTGATTTCCTCTATTGAAGTGTAAATATTTTTGGTTCTGACTCTCTGTTTGAGGTAAATTCAATTCATTCTTGGATGCTCTGTACTTCTGTGTTCTATTCATTTGGGATTTGTAAATGTACAAACTTTTGAAGTAAACAACAGGCGCATTTACTTTTTAAGTACTCTGAAATTGGTTTAGTTTGGATTTTAATGAAATTCCCACATACAAGCAAAAGTGTTGTCAAATTTTCTACATAAATCAGCGACATTCTGCTAAAACTCAAGAGCTGAAATCAAAAGAGATTAGGTACATCCTCGCTCTCTCCCCTCCCGCGTCGCCCCGCGTGCGACGGGGAGGGCGTCTGTGCCGCCGCCACTAGAAGCACTCCCCTTCCCGCTCCCCCTTCCTCGCCGCCGCCAAAGGGCGCGGCCGGGCAAAGCCTGGCCGGCGGCGGCGGCGGCGGGGCTCACTTGGCCCCTCGCGCGGTGGCTCTGGTGCGGGACAGGGCGACCACGGTGGGATGCGGCGTTGGCTCCGGGCGTCGCGGCGTGGCGGCTCTCCGGCGTTGTTTCGGCGGCGGCTGAGCATGGGCCATGTGCCGGGTGCGGAGCCGACCGGTGGTGGTGGTTCCCCTCATCTCCGATCTGGATCGGGCTGGGGACGGGGCGATGTGGGGCGGCGGCGGGCGGCGGCGGCATGACCTACATGCGGCCACCTCTGCCATGGTCCAGGCTGGTGGAGGTGGGTGGTGGTGGTGCGGGCCGGGGGTCGGGGACGGCGGCCGCGGCAGCACGGCCAGATCCGATCTTGTGGCACCGCGGGTTGGGCAATGGCCTCGCTTGGCTATTGCTCTGGCCGTGGGCGGCAGCGTGTGGAGGGACGGCACGGGCGGTGGCCTCCCGGTGGCGCGGCGGCTACACGGTGGCACGGCGGCTCTACCCGCGGCGACGGTCGGCTTCTACTCCGGCGTCGGCTCGTCTACGGGTGGACCGTATCGACCCTCGCTTCACACGCTCGTCATGTGCTTGCTACGTGCGCCGGAGAGCTGGACCTCTCCCTGCTGCGGTCCATCTCTCGTCTCGCGTCCGGAGTAGCAGGACCGAGCTCGTCTCGCGCCCGGTGCAGCAGGATCGAGGTCGTCTCGTGCCCGGTGCTGCAGGACCGAGCTCGTCTCGTGGCCGGTACGGCAGGACGGGTCAATGGAGGCCAGTTTTCGCCGGCCTTTTGGGTCTCGGCATTGGGAGCTGTCCAAGGTGCAAAAGGCGGCTCCTTTCTCTCGTCTCTTTGGTTGGGGTAGCGGCGTGTCTCGAGTGCGGTGGTGTTAGGGTCCTAGATGTCGGGGCAGCGGCCTTGGTGGTGGTAGCGCGGTGCTTATGGGCAGAGCCCGTGGCTTGGTGTTGCCTGGTGACCATGGTCGTGTGGGCGGCGTGGTAGCCGGCGTGTGGCATTCGGTGGCGGTGAGTATTGGCCGGGGTGAAAACTTGTTCTATCTTTGGACGGACCGGCGACGGCGAAGCTCGTTCCCTTCTTGAAGGCGTCGTCGCGGCTCTCATTGCCCGTCGTGTTGCTCCAGGGGAAACTCTGATCCTCGGATCGGACGGTGGCGGCGCTCCGGTGTCGTAACCTTCCTGAAGACGCCGTTTCGGAGCCCACGGTTCGTCATATGCGGCTTCATCTCTTTGGGTGGCTTGTTCACGGTTGAGTATCCCGGTGCTCCTATAGTGCTAGGGCTGGTGTTGCTGCGCTCAGCACCTATGTATCTTGCCTTGGGTGTGTGCGTGTGTTGGGGTGGTGTGCTTCTGTATCGGGATGTTGATGATGGTTTCTTTATATACAAAGCGGGGTGAAAGCCTTTTTCGTTAAACTCAAGAGCTGATAAGCAGGCAAATACAACCCCATCTTCTCAAACATCTCATCAGAATTGGATATTACAAGTTCTGCCAAAGAACAACCAAGAGACGCGACAAAAGCAAAAAAAAAAATCAAAATGCCAGGCCAGTACCCCCACCACTAGAAATTGTTTTTTAGCTTTAGAAATTGAAATTTATAATGCTTAAACAATATGTCTTACTTATTATTCTTGGGAAGATCTGTTGTGTACTGAGTTGGCACAGAGTTAATGGCATGTTTTCATGAACATAGAGAGTAACAAACATAAATGGCTCTAGCTTGGTAAATTGTAGAGGGTTTCATAGGTCTTATTAGCTTGAACCAGTATTATACTGCATATGAGAGTGAGACGCTATGGGCGATCCTCCGGCCGCTGCTGCGCTCCTCGCCGGCGTGGGTGCTCCCCTCGTCGCCCCGACGACCCCCCGCTCCCATCACGGTCGCCCTCCCAGGTACGTACCTCTGCCCGCCCCTCTAGCAGTCGTCCCTCATGCCCCTTCCCCCTCTTCGGCTGCTGGGGGCCTCTGTTGGGCGGACTGGGCCGCGGAAGAAGACCGTGCCGATGCGGCGGTGGTGGCAGCTAGTCTCCCTCGTCGTGCGCGCTGTTTTGGCGATCGGTTGGCCGAATCAATCTCCCTGGAGCTCGCCGGCGTGTCCTCCTCGGCCGTCCGGCACGTGTCCCCACCTAGGGCCTAGACACCACCTTCCTCGTCGACTAATGGCAATGATCTGATGGCCGGGCGCCGTGGTCGCGGGGCCCGAGCTCACACTTGGAGGGTGGTGGGCAGGGCCGACTGTGGCCGGGCAGCGGTCACATGGCGGCGGGATGCCACCGTGGTGGTTCCTGATCCGTCGGCATCACTCGGTCGGCTTCCCGCGGCGGTGGCGGCTGCTGTCTTGCCTACTAGGGGAGCGATTCGGTTTCGGGCCTTCCTCCCCTCACCTTCGCGTTCTGGTCTGGTCGCCGTTGCTGGCTGTGCAGGGGTGCCGCCGTGCCGCCACCTAAGCGCCGTACAGAGGGAAACCCTTCCCTCCCTCCTCGCGGGCGTGAGTGGTGGGCTGGGCTAGCGTCTGCAAATTGGGCCGCGGGAGTCGGGGGTGATCCCGTTGACTCGCTAGGATGGTGGGATGGGCCTGGGCCGGGGGCCGAAGTTGGGCTACCTCGGGATTGTTCTGGCTTTTTCCCTGGTCTGCATCTAGGGTACGCCTCAGTCACGCACCCGACAACTTCCTCCCCCCGCCCACTCGCGCTGCACTGCAGCGCCTCCTCCCTATCTCCCCCCCCCCCCGCGCCTTGTCCCCACCTGCGCCTCCCCTCCCTGCTCCTCCCGTCGACGTGATGGCACGCGAGGCTGGCGATGGCGGTCCTAGGCCGAAGCGGCGGGCCGACAGATGGGAGGACCGGCGGCTGGATGAGCCCTGGTGGCCCTCCCTCGATGCCGAGCAGCGGGAAACCGAGCTCCGATCCACCATGCTCAAGGGCAAGGGACTTGCCGACGGGGAGGGCCATGATCGGCGGGATGACCGTGCCCAATACCGGTCGCCGGACCAATGGCGTGGTCGGGACCGCACTCGTGATCGGCGCTCCCCGCCTTGCCGTTCTCGGTCGCCGGCTCCCCGCGTTGCTACAATCCTCCTCACCGGCAGGCGCAATTCCCTCCGGCGGGCACCAACAACCACAACAAGGGTGCTTTTGCGAAAAAGAAGAAGAAGAAGAAGAAGGGAGCTCATCGCCTGGATGGTGTGGCTGGGAACTCCTCCTCGGTCACGAACCCTCTGCACGCGCTCCGGTGCTCCGGCGATGGCGAACACGGGTCACGTGTCTGTCATGTGCTTCAACTACGGAAAGGAGGGGCACTGCCAGGTGGAGTGGAAACAACCGCCGGCGTGCTTCAAATGCAAGCAGACGGACCACCCAACGCTTCTATGCCCAGACTTGTCATCGGAGGGTAGCTCAGGTTATTTGGCTACGCCTTCGACGATCTTGGCTTCTTCCGGATGGACATCTCCGATCCGGAGGCCACACCCTCCTTGATGGCACTCATCTCGGTCTTGGGGGGCAAGACGGCTTCCCCGGCTATCATCACCGATGAGCTCTAGAACCTCTTCTGCCCGAACTGGGATTGGGAGGTGACCACGAGTTTATTGTGGTTTTTCCGGACCTGGTAAGCCTCCGCTACGGTACTCGCAACGTAGAGCTCACATTGGCCCTCAACAAGCTTACCGTCAACATCTCGGTGCCCACGGTGGATTCCATGGCGGTTGCCCCCCTCTCGACGGTGCGGATTCAAATCCGTGGGCTCCTCCCGATCGCGAGGAAGGACCATGTGATTCATAACATGTCCAAGCTTCTGGGCATGACCATCGAGGTAGATCGCACCTTCCTTGGCCGGGGACCGGCGGTGCGCGCTAAGGTTAAACACCCGGACCCCTCGAAGCTTCAAACCACGTTGCATATGTTCTTCAACGACACTGGCTACAACCTATGCATCTCGGCCGAGGACGCGTCTCGGGACGCGCCTCCTGGCCTGGATGGCGGAGATGACTCGAACAAGCACAAGAGGCGTGACGATGGTGACGGGGGCGGGGCTAGTCGCGGCAACTCTCCCCATCATCGTAGCCGCTCACAGAGCTCGGAGGAGGATGGTAAGGACCCGCCAGGGCACGACGGCTCCCCCAAGCATGCGACCACTGGGCAGCCTGCTCAGTCAAAGCGCCCCAGGATGGAGGCGATGCCGGTGGAGGCTCTCAAAGAGGAGGAGGACTTGGAGGCCATTGCGGCTATGTGGGAGGAGGCTGGATCCATCCCACCTGGCTCCATGCTGACCCTCCGACTCTCCTCTCCGGTCTAGTCGATGAAGGACGCGGTTGGCAGTGAGGCCAGCAGCGTGGGTCTGGACGTGTGTCCCCCATCGTCACCGCGACTAGCATCCCCGCTGCAGGTGACCTCCACGGTGTCCCTCTCCAGCCCGGTGCCCTAACCTCTGGTAACGGCCGCGCCTGAGCACAACGGGCCCGTGGCCGCTCCTCCTATGGCTCGGCTTCCTCATACCAAGGGTCGGATGTGGTCGGCTTCTTCTCCGACCACATCGACAAGGAAGAGCTCTCGTCTTGGATCGATGGCCAGGCTGGAGGGCACATCCCCCAATGTGGTGGAAAAGGCCAAGCATCATGCCACAGTTTAGAACCTTGACGCAGGTCTGTCTAACCCCATTGCTGATACTTTCATTCTTGAAGATGGGGGTGATGATTCCTACTCGGCGCTAGCGGGTGTTCTGCTTGGTCATTTAGCCAAAATAGCGATGGACTCTGCGATTGTTTTTTGAGGAGAAAAGGGCCCGACGCTAGACCAAATTGCTACAATCCAGGCTAATGAGGTCCTTGAAGGGCGACTAGCGGCAGCTCGTGAGTGAGTCGCCTCCTCGGCGGAGTAGTCCGCTCCCCCCCACGCTGCGGCCTGTCGGCCGGCGGGGACTCACCATGCTCGCCCCCGAGGAGATGCGGGGAAGGACCCGATCTCGCACAGCCCAACTTCGACGTACACTTAGCACATCCACCACTATGGGGTCCAGGTCGGACCCCCTAGACGAATAGTATGCATGCACTATTTTGGAACCTATGCGGCTTCGGCCACGATGGCCGTCGCAGACAGTTGATCGAGTATACGCGTGAGGAGTCCATCGATGTGGTTGCGATCCAGGAGACTATGAGAACCCAGTTCTCCCTTGCGGAGCTAGAGCGCCTTAGTAGGCACTTGTTTGCTTAGCATTGGCTGCCTTCCAGTGGGTTGGCTGGACACTCCGGTGGCATCCTTCTAGGCGTGAAGGATGCCACCTTTTAGGTTGGCTCCATGGACCGTGGGGAGTTCTTCGTGAGTATGGAGGTTTGTGAACGGGCAGTCAACTTCAAGTGGGAAGTGATTGTGGTGTACAGCTCAGCGGATCATAGTCGATCGGTTGCCTTCCTGGAAGAACTTCACACCAAGATTCGATCCGCCACCATCCTGATGATCGTCGGAGGGGACTTCAACCCCCTACAGACGACATCAGATAAGAATAATGCCCGTATTGATCTCTTGGGTATGCAGAGATTTAATTACTGGATCACTGGTCTTCGGGAGTTATATAGGGTAGGGGCGCGGTTTACCTGGACTAATAGACACAGGTGACCCCTACCTTGAGCATCTTAGATCGGGTATTTATGTCCCCTGAGTGGGAACTTCGGTTCCCTCTAGCTACCTTGCAAGCAATAACACTTATCGGATTTGATCATGTTCCCTTGCTCTTCTCGTCAAGGGACGATCGGCCATGCCCCTCGCAGCGGTTTCGGTTTGAGTCCTTCTGACTATGCCAGCCCGGTTTCATCATTGCGGTGAAGGAACATTGGGTGGCTGCCAAGGCTGAATCGCATCGCTCGATGCTGGTGTTGGATGACTGGCATCATCTCGACAAGCTTTCCCGACAATTCATGAAAGGCTGGGGTGCTAATGTAGGACGTGATCTCCGGGTCCGGAAAGGGGCCCTGCTCGTAGAGATTCATGCTGTCGACCTATGCGCTGATGGTGCGGGCCTCTCATCCGACAAGTGGGCATTGCAATATAACCTCGAGGATTCGTTGATGGACATCTACACCAAGGAGGAGGATTTTTGGAGACTGCGGGGATCCATCAACTGGATAGTCTTTGGAGACGCCAATACGACCTATTTTCATGCCATTGCCAATGGCTGACGTAGGTGATGTACCATCCCCTTGCTTCGGGATGGTGATCGGATGATCTAGGACCCGTAGGAGATCCGTAACTATGTTGATGGGTTCTATAAGGATCTGTTTGGCGAGAGACCCAGGGGTGTCATTGCCCTTGCGGATGATATTTGGGCGGTCCACCAATGGATATCCCTGAAGGAGAATAATGCGTTGCTCGCAACCGTTGATGAGGCGGAGGTTGAAACGTTCATTAAAGCAATGAACCCCGCCTTGGTCCCGGGCCCCGACGGGCTACCAATCCACTTTTTCCAAGTGTTCTGGGCGACCCTCAAGGAAGAGATCCTTGCCTTGTTCCTCGAATTTTCTAGAGGAACGTTGGATGTGTCGCGCCTGAACTATGGGATTATATCCTTGGTTCCGAAGATCCCGGGGACCTCGGACATTCGACAGTTTCGCTCGATCACGGTGATCAATGTGATCTTTAGGATCCTAGCTGGTACGCCGATAGGGCGGCCCTGATTGCCCCTTGGATATTTCATCCTAACCAGTCGGCGTTTATCAAGGGACGATACATTTTGGATGGGATCCTCGTCTTACATTAGGTCATTTATGAGGTCAAGAGGAAACGCCTTCGTGCGGTATTCTTCAAGATTGACTTTCATAAGGCGTATGATACGGTGCACCGGTCCTTCCTTCGGGAGGTGATGACGAAACGCGGATTTTATCACCATTGGATTGCACGTGTTATGCAGCTAGTCTCGAGCGGACGCATGACGATCAACATTAATGGGGAGGTTGGGCCATACTTTCATACGGCCCAGGGGTGCGTCAGGGAGACCCCCTATCCCCCTTCTTATTTAACCTGGTGGTCGATGCCTTAGCGGCTATATTAGAGCTTGCGGAAAGGGCCGGACACATTAGAGGCATTTGCTCCCATCTCGTTGGTGATGGGGGAATAACCCACCTGCAGTACGCAGATGACACAATCTTGATGGTTGAAGTCTCGGATGAGGACATCCAACATCTTAAGTTCCTCCTCCTATGCTTCCAAGAGATGTCTGGTTTGAAAATAAACTTTTTGAAGAGCGAAGTAATGGTGATGGGTTACACCGCGGAGGAATCTGTGCGCATCGCCAATCAATTTAATTGTCGTCTCGGATCCTTTCCGACCACTTATCTCGGCATGCCAATTAGTGATGCTCGCCTCCAGGAGAAGGACCACCGTCCTATGGTCTCCAAGGTTCAGCATCGAGTTGAGCCATGGCCGGGCGGTGGCTCTCCAAGGCAGCGAGGGTAGTGTTGATTAACTCCTCCATGACTAGCATGTTGATGTATCTGATGGGATTCTATAGTTTGCATGAATCCCTTCATCAGGAGATTGACAAGTACCAACCCCGGTTTTTCTGGGCGGGGAAAGGGGATCGACAGAAATATGATATGGTGAAGTGGACAGAGATCTGCAATCCCAAGGACCAGGGTGGCCTCGGGGTCATCTCCTCCAAGCGTATGAACATCACCCTTTTATCCAAGTGGCTTTGGTGTATTGAGACTGGTGAGGGCGCTATGGCTGGATATTGTCCACGCAAAATACTTGCGTGGACAACCACTAGCGTTCTCCCCTAGAACTGGCGGATCCCAATTCTGGCAATCGATCATCCAATTGATGCCGGTTCTTTGGATTGGATCTTCCATTAGTGTGGGCTCGGGCACCCACACATTGTTTTGGTTAGATCGTTGGTCGGGTACTAGGCCATTTGCGGAGAGATTTTATCCATTGTTTAGTATTTGCACCCAACCACACCTCACTGTGGGTGCGACCCTAGAGGATCTTGGATGCATTTCCTTCCAGCGTACGTTCGACCCTCTGGAGCAGGATCAGTGGGCCGAACTGATTGAGTGCATAGCACTCCATTCCCCTTCCCTTGAGCAAGATGCCATATCATGGCACCTTGAGCCGAGTGGATCATTCTTGACCAAGTCCCTATACCGCGTGATCTTGGCTACTCCAAGCCCAACAGAACTAACTCTCCTACGGGAGATTAAGGTGCCAATGAAAATTCGCATCTTCCTTTAGCAATGGGTTCATGGGCGCTTACCTTCGGGTACGGAAGTGCTCAAACGAAACGACCCTAGTGATGGGCTTTGCCCACTATGTGGAATTCCCGAAGACTCCAACCACATACTCTTCCTTTACCCGGCAGCAATACTCCTTTGGAGTTGTTTCCGGGATGTGGTGGGAGGGGCTTGGAACCATAGTAATCTCCCGGACTTGTTCCGGGAGATGGTAGGCTTCCCATCGGTTGCTCGCCCAGCCTTGTTGCTGGCAATGGGAGCTCTAGTGTGGACTCCGTTGAATGTGCACAATAAACTAGTCATTGAGCATGTGTGTTGGGGAACGTTGCATGGGAAACAAAAAAATTCCTACGCACACACAAGATCTACCCATGGTGATGAGCATCTACGAGAGGGAGAGTGAATCTACATACCCTTGTAGATCGCTAAGCGGAAGCGTTAAGAAACGCGGTTGATGTAGTCGAACGTTTCCGCGATCCAAATCGCAAGTCGTCCCTCGAACCGATCACGAACTAGTGCCGAACGGACGGCACCTCCGCGTTCAACACACGTACGGCTTGATGACACCTTCACCTCCTCGATCCAGCGAGCGATGGTGAAGTAGTAGATGAGTTCCGGCAGCACGACGGCGTGGTGATGGTGGTGAGGAACAATCTCTGCAGGGCTTCGCCAAGCGCTACGGAGATTATGACGGAGGAACTAGAGGGTTAGGGTTGCCGCACACGGCTTGGGGAAATCTTGATGTGTTCCGGGTGCTAGCCCTGCCCCTCTATTTATATGTTAAGCCCTGGGGTCGAAACTTGGAGAAAGAGCCTCCTCAAAGTCGGTTTGGCCCACAAGGCAAGAGTCCTGCTCGGACTCCAGGACCAGACGCCAGGGTCCTCGGCGTCTGGCCCCAGACGCCATGGTCCCTGGCGTCTGGCCCCTGGCCTCCGCAAAACTTCCTTTTGCACCTTCCTAAAGCCTCGTGGGCTTTACCCCTTGGCCCAAATAAAGTGTTCTCGTACCCGAACATTTCGGGAAACATCCGAAACTCCTTCCGGTGAATTCCGGAACCCTTCCGAAGACCAAACACTATTATCCCATATATCAATCTTTACCTCCGGACTATTCCAGAGCTCCTCGTCATGTCCGGGATCTCATCCGGGACTCCGAACAACTTTCGGTCACCAACATAACAACTCAACTATACTTATATCGTCACCAAACGTTAAGTGTGTAGACCCTGCGGGTTCGAGAACTATGTAGACATGACCGAGACACCTCTACGGTCAATAACCAATAGCGGGACCTGGATGCCCATACTGGTTCCTACATATTCTACGAAGATCTTTATCGGTCGAACCTCTATGTCAAGGATTCAGTTAATCCCGTATGCTGTTCCCTTTGTTCTTCGGTATGTTACTTGCCTGAGATTCGATCGTCGGTATCTCTATACCTAGTTCAATCTCGTTACCGGCAAGTCTCTTTACTCGTTCCGTAATACAAGATCTCATGGCTAACACTTTAGTCACATTGCTTGCAAGGCTCATTGTGATGTTGTATTACCGAGTGGGCCCTGAGATACCTCTCCGTCACACGGAGTAACAAATCCTAGTCTTGATCCATGCCAACCCAACAGACATCCTCGGAGATACCTGTAGAGCACCTTTATAGTCACCCAGTTACGTTGCGATGTTTGATACACACAAGGTACTCCTCCGATGTCAGGGAGTTGCATGATCTCATGGTCATAGGAACAGATACTTGACATGCAGAAAACAATAGCAATAAACTGACACGATCATATGCTATGTTTACAGTTTGGGTCTTGTCCATCACATCATTCTCCTAATGATGTGATCCCGTTATCAAATGACATCTCATGTCCATGGCTAGGAAACCTTCACCATCTTTTGATCAACGAGCTAGTTAACTAGAGGCATACTAGGGACACAGTGTTGTCTTTGTACCCACACATGTATTTGAGTTTACAATCAATACAATTATAGCATGGATAATAAACGATTATCACGAACAAGGAAATATGATAATAACTAAATTATTATTGCCTCTAGGGCATATTTCCAACAGTCTCCCACTTGCACTAGAGTCAATAATCTAGTTCACATCACCATGTGATTTACATTGTTCTAACACCCAATGAGTTCTGGGGTTCGATCATGCTTTGCATGTGAGAGAGGTCTTTAGTCAACGGGTCTGCGACATTGAGATCCGTGTGTACTTTGCAAATCTCTATGTCATACTGTAGACACTTCTACCACACTCCACTTGGAGCTATTCCAAATGGCTGCTCCACTATATGTATCCTGACTGCTACTCAGAGTCGTCCGGATAGGTGTCAAAGCTTGCATCGACGTAACCCTTTACGACGAACTCTTCATCACCTCCATAATTGAGAAATATTTCCTTAGTCCTCTAGTTACTAAGGATAATCTTGACCGCTGTCCAGTGATCCACTCCTAGATCACTCTTGTACCCCTTGACAGAATCATGGCAAGGCACACATCAGGTGCGGTACACAGCATGGCATACTATACAGAGCCTATGGATAAGGCATAGGGGATGACCTTCGTCCTTTCTCTTTCTTCTGCCGTGGTCGAGCTTTGAGTCTCACTCAACTCCACACCTTACAAATCAGGCAAGAACTCTTTCTTTGACTGATCCATTTTGAACTCTTTCAAAATCTTGTCAAGGTATGTACTCATTGAAAGTCTTATCAGACGTCTTGATCTATCTCTATAGATCTTGATGCCCAATATTTAAGTAGCTTCATTCCAGGTCTTCCTTTGAAAAACTCCTTTCAATCTACCCTTTATGCTTTCCAGAAATTCTACATCATTTCCGATCAACAATATGTCAACCACATATACTTATCAGAAATTCTATAGTGCTCCCACTCACTCTATTGTAAATACAAGTTTCTCATAAACTTTGTATAGACATAAAAACTTTGATCACCTCATCAAAGTGTATATTCCAACTCCGAGATGCTTGCTCCAGTCCATAGAAGGATCGCTGGAGTTTGCACACATTTTAGCATCCTTAGGACTGACAAAACCTTCCGGTTGTATCACATACAACCTTTCCTTACGGATACCGTCAAGGAAACGATGTTTTTGACATCCATCTGCCAGATTTCATAATTGAAAAATGCAGCAACTGCTAACATGATTCCAACAGACTTTAGCATCGCTACGGGTGAGAAAGTCTCATCGTAGTCAACTCCTTGAACTTGTGAAAAACCCTTTGCCACAAGTCGAGCTTTATAGATGGTGACATTACCGTCCACGTCCGTCTTCCTCTTAAAAATCCATTTGTTCTGAATGGCCTTACGCCTTTCAGGTAATACTTCCAAAGCCCATACTTTGTTTTCTTACATGGATCCCATCTCGGATTTCATGGCCTCTAACCATTTCTCGGAATCCGGGCCCATCATCGCTTCTCCATAGCTCGTAGGTTCATCGTTGTTCAACAACATGACCTCTAAGACAGGGTTGCCATACCACTCAGGAGCAGTACGCGTCCTTGTCGACCCACGAGGATCGATAGTAACTTGATCCGAAGTTTCATGATCATCATCATTAACTTCCTCTTCAACTAACGTAGGCTCCACAGAAACAACTTTCCGCGCTGCGCTACTCTTTGGTTGAAACAAAGGTTCAACAACCTCATCAAGTTCAATCTTCCTCCCACTCAATCTTTCGAAAGAAACTTTTTCTCGAGAAAGGACCCGTTTTAGCAACAAACACTTTGTGCTTGGATCTGAGATAGAAGGTTCACCCAACTGTTACGTTAGGGTATTCTATGAAGATGCATTTGTCCGCTTTGGGTTCGAGCTCATTAGGTGAAAACCCTTTTTCACATAAGCGTCGCAGCCCCAAACATTAAAAAACGACAGCTTAGGTTTCCGCCAAACCAAAATTCATACGGTGTCATCTCAACGGACTTATGGTGCCCCTTTTAAAGTGAATGTGGTTGTCTCTAATGCATAACCCTAAAACGATAGTGGTAAATCGATAAGAGACATCATAGTTCGCACCATATCTAATAGAGCACAACTACGACGTTCGGACACACCATCACACTATGGTGTTCCAGGTGGCGTGAGTTGTGAAACAACTTCCACATTGTCTTAAGTTATATACCAAACTCGTAACTCAGATATTTACCTCCACGATCATATCGTAGACATTTTATCTTCTTGTCACAATGATCTCAAACTTCACTCTGAACTTTTCAAACGATTCAGACTTGTGTTTCATTAAGTAAATATACACTATATCTACTCAAATCATCAGTGAAGGTAAGAAAATAACGATATCCACCGCCCACTACAAAACTCACTGAACCGCATACATCAACATGTATCATTTCCAATAAGTCAATTGCCCGCTCCATCATACCGGAAAACGGGGTTTTAGTCATCTTGCCCATGAGGCATGGTCCGCATGTCTCAACCGATTCAAAATCGAATGAGTCCAAAGATCCATCAGCATGGAGTTTCTTCATGCGTTTTACACCAATATGACATTTAGCGGCAGTGCCACAAGTATGTGGTACTATCATTATTAACTTTGTATCTTTTGGCATCAATATTATGAACATGTGTATCACTACAATCAAGATTCAATAAACCACTCTTATTGGGTGCATGACCATTGAAGGTATTATTCATGTAAACAGAATAACCATTATTCTCTAACTGCAATGAATAACCGTATTGCAATAAACTTGATCTAATCACGTTCATGCTTAACGCAAACACCAAATAACATTTATTTAGGTTCATCACTAATCCCAAAGGTAGAGAGAGCGCGCGATGGTGATCACATCAACCTTGGAAACACTTCCAACACTCATCGTCACCTCACCCTTAGCCTCCGTTTATTCCGTAGCTTTTATTTCGAGTTACAAACACTTAGCAACCGAACCGGTATCTAATACCCAGGTGCTACTAGGAGTACTAGTAAGGTACACATCAATAACACGTATATCAAATATACTTCTGTCGACGTTGCCAACCTTCTTATCTACCAAGCATCTAGGGTTGTTCCACTTCAGCAACCGTTCTCCTCATAATAGAAGCACTCAGTCTCGGGTTTGGGTTCAACCTTGGGTTTCTTTACTGGAGCAGCAACTGGCTTGCCATCCATGAAGTATCCCTCCTTGCCCTTGCCCTTCTTGAAACTAGTGGTTTTACTAACCATCAACACTTGATGCTCCTTCTTGATTTCTACCTTCGCGGGGTCAAACATCGCGAATAGCTCAGGGATCATTATTTCCATCTCTGGCCTTTTATAGTTCATCACGAAGTTCTAGTAGCTTAGTGACAGTGACTTGGAGAACTATACCAATCACTATCTTATCTGGAAGATCAACTTCCACTCGATTCAAGCGATTGTAGTACCCAGACAATCTGAGCACATGCTCAACGATTGAGCTATTCTCCATCATCTTGCAGGCAAAGAATCTTGTTGGAGGTCTCATACCTCTCAACACGGGCACGAGCCTGAGATCCCAATTTCAGCTCTTAGAACATCTCATATGTTCCGTGACGTTCAAAACGTTTTGGAGCCTCAATTCTAAGCCGTAATGCATGACGCACTGAACTATCAAGTAGTTATCAGAACGTGCCTGTCAGATGTTCACAACATCTACAGACGACGCTTGAGGGGGTGGCGCACCGAGTGGTGCATTAAGGACATAAGCCTTCTGTGCAGCATTGAGGACAATCCTCAGATCATGGACCCAGTCCGCATTATTGCTACCATCATCTTTCAAATCTATTTCTCTAGGAACATATAAAAATTCAAGGGAGCTACAGCGCGAGCTAGTAATCTACAACATAATTTGCAAAGACATTTTGACTATGTTCATGATAATGAGTTTAGTTAATCATATTACTTAAAAACTCCCACTCAAATTGACATCCCTCCGGTCATTCGAGCGTAACATGATCCAAATCCACCAACTCAAGTCCGATCATCACGTGAGTTGAGGTGGTTTCAATGGTGAACATCTTCATGTTGATCATATCTACTATATGACTCATGTTCGACCTTTCGGTCTCTTGTGTTCCGAGGCCATGTCTGTACATGCTAGGCTCGTCAAGTTTAACCCGAGTGTTCCGCACGTGCAACATGGCTTACACCCGTTGTATGTGAACGTAGAGTCTATCACACCCGATCATCACGGCGTGTCTGGAAACGACGAACTTTCGCAATGGTGCACACTCGGGGAGAACACAATTTATCTTGAAATTTAAGTGAGGGATCACCTTATAATGCTACCGTCGTCCTAAGCAAAATAAGATGCATAAAAGGATTAACATCACATGCAAATCATAAGTGACATGATATGGCCATGAACTCGTGCTTTTGATCTCCATCTCCAAAGCACCGGCATGATCTCCATCGTCACCGGCATGACACCATGATCTCCATCATCTTGATCTCCATCAACGTGTCGCCATGAGGTTGTCGCGCCGACTGTTGCTTCCACGACTATTGCTAACGTTTAGCGATAAAGTAAAGCATTACATAGCGCTTAATGATTGACACGCAGGTCATACAATAATTAAAGACAACTCTATGGCTCCTGCGAGTTGCCGTACTCATCGACATGCAAGTCGTGATATTCTATACAACACATGATCATCTCATACATCACATATATCTCATCATGTAATTGGCCATATCACATCACAACATACCCTGCAAAAACAAGTTAGACGTCCTCTAATTGTTGTTGCAAATTTTACGTGGCTGCTACGGGTTTGCAAGAACCGTTCTTACCTACGCAAAACCACAACGTGGTGTAGTGATTGCTTTTTGATCTTCTAAAAGAACCCTCTTCATTGAAATTGATTCAACTAAAGTGAGAGAGACAGACACCCGCTAGCCATCTTTATGCAACGAAGTTACATGTCAGTTGAAGGAACCTGTCTCGCGTAAGCGTACGCGTAATGTCGGTCCGGGCCGCTTCATCTCACAATACCGCCGAATCAAGTATCAACTAGTAACGGCAAGCAATATGTATACACCCACGCCCACAACTCGTTTGTGTTCTACTCGAGATCTCATCTACGCATAGACCTAGCTCGGATGCCACTGTTGGGGAACGTTGCATGGGAAACAAAAATTTTCCTACGCACACACAAGATCTATCCATGGTGATGAGCATCTACGAGAGGGAGAGTGAATCTACATACCCTTGTAGATCACTAAGCGGAAGCGTTAAGAAACGCGGTTGATGTAGTCGAACGTTTCCGCGATCCAAATCGCAAGTCGTCCCTCGAACCGATCACGAACTAGTGCCGAACGGACGGCACCTCCGCGTTCAACACACGTACGGCTTGATGACGCCTTCACCTCCTCGATCCAGCGAGCGATGGTGAAGTAGTAGATGAGTTCCGGCAGCACGACGGCGTGGTGATGGTGGTGAGGAACAATCTCTGCAGGGCTTCACCAAGCGCTACGGAGATTATGACGGAGGAACTAGAGGGTTAGGGTTGCCGCACACGGCTTGGGGAAATCTTGATGTGTTCCGGGTGCTAGCCCTGCCCCTCTATTTATATGTTAAGCCCTGGGGTCGAAACTTGGAGAAAGAGCCTCCTCAAAGTCGGTTTGGCCCACAAGGCAAGAGTCCTGCTCGGACTCCAGGACCAGACGCCAGGGTCCTCGGCGTCTGGCCCCTGGCCTCCGCAAAACTTCCTTTTGCACCTTCCTAAAGCCTCGTGGGCTTTACCCCTTGGCCCAAATAAAGTGTTCTCATACCCGAACATTTCGGGAAACATCCGAAACTCCTTCCGGTGAATTCCGGAACCCTTCCGGAGACCAAACACTATTATCCCATATATCAATCTTTACCTCCGGACTATTCCAGAGCTCCTCGTCATGTCCGGGATCTCATCCGGGACTCTGAACAACTTTCGGTCACCAACATAACAACTCAACTATACTTATATCGTCACCAAACGTTAAGTGTGTAGACCCTGCGGGTTCGAGAACTATGTAGACATGATCGAGACACCTCTACGGTCAATAACCAATAGCGGGACCTGGATGCCCATACTGGTTCCTACATATTCTACGAAGATCTTTATCGGTCGAACCTCTTTGTCAAGGATTCAGTTAATCCCGTATGCTGTTCCCTTTGTTCTTCGGTATGTTACTTGCCCGAGATTCGATCGTCGGTATCTCTATACCTAGTTCAATCTCGTTACCGGCAAGTCTCTTTACTCGTTCCGTAATACAAGATCTCATGGCTAACACTTTAGTCACATTGCTTGCAAGGCTCATTGTGATGTTGTATTACCGAGTGGGCCCTGAGATACCTCTCCGTCACACGGAGTAACAAATCCCAGTCTTGATCCATGGCAACCCAACAGACATCCTCAGAGATACCTGTAGAGCACCTTTATAGTCACCCAGTTACGTTGCGACGTTTGATACACACAAGGTACTCCTCCGATGTCAGGGAGTTGCATGATCTCATGGTCATAGGAACAGATACTTGACATGCAGAAAACAATAGCAATAAACTGACACGATCATATGCTATGTTTACAGTTTGGGTCTTGTCCATCACATCATTCTCCTAATGATGTGATCCCGTTATCAAATGACATCTCATGTCCATGGCTAGGAAACCTTCACCATCTTTTGATCAACGAGCTAGTTAACTAGAGGCATACTAGGGACACAGTGTTGTCTATGTACCCACACATGTATTTGAGTTTCCAATCAATACAATTATAGCATGGATAATAAACGATTATCACGAACAAGGAAATATGATAATAACTAAATTATTATTGCCTCTAGGGCATATTTCCAACAATGTGATCCCGCGATGTATGACTGATGCAATTTACAAAATGCGTGGCTTCCTACAGCTCTGGAAACCGCTTAGAAGAGGCGCGATTGGGACAACATCGACATGATCATCACGAGACTTTGCTCCACTGCCGTATCCATTGCTCCATCGACCACGCCACCACCACCCGAGCCTGATTAGCTAGTTGCTACTATCTTCTTCGTATTCGCAGAGGTTTGAAGTGTCGTGCCCCCAACTGAACTATTTGAGTACTTGTCACAATCTCCTTTCTTTTTCTTTGAACTTTGAACCTTGAACCTTGGTGTGATACGATGTTGGTGCGGTTGCTTTATAATATAAAGTGGGGTGAAACCCTTTTTCGTCGTATGAGAGTGAGATACCAATTATACTACTAGATAGAAAGGGGGCAGATCAATAACACAAGAGGATCACAAAATACATAGATAGAAGAACAACACAATGCCTATGTTTTAATCATTGGCTTGGTCAACTGAATGTCTGAATCTGAATCCTCTGGACTGTCTTCATCACCTCAACCATACTACTGTATTTGTCTTCATCGGAACTGTCGGGAGTGCTGCTAATGTCGCCGAATACTTGATGGAACGTCGCTTCGTTCATGGCCTGGACCTGAGCCTGTAGTCGCTGTCGACCTCGATGTAGCCCTTCCTGTCTCGCTCCTTTTTGATATTTGTCTGGAACTCGGCAAAGTCGTCATCCAGCTGGTCAAAGCAGTCAGCCGCTTCTTTCCAGACATCCCTACCTTCGGGGTTGATGGATAAGTTCTCCAAGCGGGGCAAAGGCAACTCCAATGCAATGATGCAAATGATCCGCGCGTGCCTCTGTTTAACTCGAAACGAACAAAAATACAAGTCGAACGAGCCGACGCAAACCCAAAATCTATAAGTTCGTTGTCCGTCTGGACGCATTCTCGGCCTTTATTTGAGCCAGATTTGCGTTCACATGGACATGAGATGGACGCGTTGCGTGTCTGTTCGATGTCCGCATCGGACCTGCGGGTCAGCTGTCCAACTACCCACACGGTCGTTGCCACTGCGTCCACCTACCTTGGGCCCGCATGGCAATGTATGGAAGCCTCCGGAATTCATGTCTTTTTAAATGCAAGCGTGCGGGGGGAGGGGCCTCATCCACTTCTCCACCCACATCCGTCCACATCTGGTCTTGCTCGCTCCCTCGCCGACGAACGAAAACCCTAGCTAGCTTGTGCGTCCGCCATGAGGTTCTTCAACGGCAAGGGCAAGAACAAGTGCAAGTTCGATGCTGGCACTGGCTCATCCCGCGCGTTGCCACCGACGGACGCGTTCGTGTTGGTCCCGCGGGCGGGGAGGGCTCGCAGACCACATGCCCGACTCTATATCATAGTGCACCGCGTGTAGTACCACTGGCACTACCGGGTGCTGCTGTCGTGGCACGACATCAGCCTCCTCAATGGTTGGTTTCTCGACCCCCACCACATCCCAGTGCTGACGTTGCCGCGGTCGCCGTGCACGCACGCGGAGGAGGTGCGCAAGCGTCATACCCTCTTGACACCGGAGCAACGCCGTGACCCGGTATACGCGCCGGACTCTCCCAACTAGGAAGTCTGGTTCGGCACCGAGCAAATGATGTGCACCGCCATGGCACCGTCCAGCTTGACGAGGGCTACGCACTGCCGCAATGGTGGTTGCGCAGGAGGATGAGGAGGTGGAGGCGGCATACCAGGCCACACTCGAGGAGGCGCTCCAGTGCACCATGAAGGAGTCCCAGCACGAGGAGGACGTGCGCTGGCCAGTCATGGAGGTGTGATAACCCACAAGTATAGGGGATCGCAACAGTTTTCGAGGGTAGAGTATTCAACCCAAATTTATAGATTCGACACAAGGGGAGCCAAAGAATATTTGCGAGTATTAGCAGTTGAGTTGTGAATTCAACCACACCTAGAGATTAAATATCTGCAGCAGAGTGACCAGCAACACAATAGTATGATAGTTTTGATAGCAGTAGTAACAGTAACAGTTGCAGTAGCAGTGGTAGCAATAGTTTTGTAGCAAGTGTAATAGTAGCAAGAACAATATGTAGAAAACTCGTAGGCACTAGATCGGTTGAACTCGTTGGATGATATTCATCATATAACAGTCATAACCTAGGGCGACACAGAACTAGCTCCGGTTCATAAATGTAATGTAGGCATGTATTCCGTAAATAGTCATACGTGCTTATGGAAAAGAACTTGCATGACATCTTTTGTCCTACCCTCCCGTGGAAGCGGGGTCCATAAGGAAACTAAGGGATATTAAGGCCTCCTTTTAATAGAGAACCGGAACAAAGCATTAACACACGATGAATACATGAACTCCTCAAACTACGGTCATCACCGGAAAGTATCCCGACTATTGTCAATCCGGGGTTTACGGATCATAACACGTAATAGGTGCATATGACTAGCAAGATCGGATCAAGAACATAGATATAATGGTGATAACATAAATGGTTCAGATCTGAAATCATGGCACTCGGGCCCTAGTGACAAGCATTAAGCATGGCAAAGTCATAGCAACATCAATCTCAGAACATAGTAGATACTAGGGATCAAGCCCTAACAAAACTAACTCGATTACATGATGAATCTCATCCAACTCCTCACCGACCAGCAAGCCTACGAAGGAATTACTCACTCCCGGCGGGGAGCATCATGGAATTGGCGATGGAGAAGGATTGATGATGACGAAGACTGAAGATTCTCCTCTCCGGAGCACCAAACGGGCTCCAGATCTGGCCTCCCGATGAAGAACAAGAGGTGGCGGCGGCTCCGTATCGTAAAACGCGATGAAACTTTTTCTTTGTTTTTTTCTCCAAAAATAGGATTTTATAGCGCTAGAATTAGGGTTAGTGGGGCCCCGAGGTGGGCACAATCCACCAGGGCGCGCCTGGAGAGGGTGGCGCGCCCTGGTGTATCGTGCCCAGCCAGGGCTCCCCCTCCGGTGGTTCTTGGCTCCAGTATTTTTTATTTATTATAAAATAAATCTCCAAAAAGTTTCGTCCAGTTCCGAGAACTTTTATTTCTGCACAAAAACAACACCATGGTAGTTCTGCTGAAAACAGCGTCAGTCCGGGTTAGTTTCATTCAAATCATGCAAATTAGAGTCCAAAACAAGGGCAAAAGTGTGAGGAAAAGTAGATACGATGGAGACATATCAACTCCCCCAACCTTAACCCACTGCTTGTCCTCAAGCAATTCAGTTGACAAACTGAAAGTGATAAATAAAAACTTTTACGAACTCTTTTGTTCTTGTTTACATATATATGTTTAAGTAGCACCCAGGTTTTCAGCAAAGATTATGACTAACCATGCCTGCAATAACTCTTAGAAATTATATTAACTCATATCAATGACATAAGAAACTAGCAAGCAATAATAAAATATCTCAAACGCCAACACTTTGTCAAAACAACCATGATGTAATATGACAACAGTGGTATCTCGCTAGCCCTTTCTGAGACAGCAAAACATAAATGCAGAGCACCTCCAAAGTTCAAGCAGCGACTAAACATTGCAATTCATGGTAGAAAAGATCCAGTCATGCTGCACCCAACATTAATTATACACAATGCATGAGGATGACAATAGTGCTCTCAGGTCTGGCGCTTATTTGAGAAGGTGATGACTCAACAAAAAAGTAAATAGATAGTCCCTTCGCAGAGGGAAGCAGGGATTTGCATAGGTCCCAGAGCTCAAAGCTTAAAACAGAGATAAATATAATTTTGGGAGGTACACCCTTCCTGTCAACGTTACGACCAAGAGTTATCAATATCTTCCATGCTAAACACATTAGCGGCAGTTCCCAAACGGTAAAAGTAAAGGTTTACTGCCCCTCCACCAACAATCACACTCCACGGCTAGCCGAATCCACGGGTACCGTCCATACCAACAACATTCCTGGGGGAGTTTTGTTTAATTATTTGTAACTTTTGATTTCGGGACTGGGAATCCCTATTACTGCCCCTCTCGTGTAAGGACGAGTGAATCAACACTCATCATGAGAATAACTCGCTTAACATGGAAGATACTGACCGCCCACTGTCGCTCCATGAGCGGTCCAGGCACACAAAACATATGTTCATTTGAATTTTTAGAGGTGCACATGCAAATTTACTTGGAACGACAGGGTAATACCGCATATAGGTAGATATGGTGGACTCATCTGGGATAACTTTGGTTTAAGGATTTTGATGCACAAGCAGTATTCCCGCTTAGTACAGGCGAAGGCGAGCAAATAGATTGAGAAGCGGCCAGCTAGAGAGCGAAAACGGTCACGAACATGCATTATGAATAATAAACATTGACTACTAGCATGAGTAGGATATGGACACCATGAACATAAATATCATGAAGGATATGTTGGTTTTGATTCAACTACATGCGTGAACATGTGCCAAGTCAAGCCACTTGAAACATTCAGAGGAGGATACCATATCATCATACCACATCACAATCATTTTAATGCATGTTGACATCCAAGATAAATCATTATCCACTCCTAGCTACTTAAGCATGGCATGAGCAACTATAATCTCTAATTGTCATTGCAAACATGTTTGATCATAATATGCTGAATCATGGATACTAGGCTAAGCATATTTACAAAAACAAAAACAAGTTGAGTTCATACCCGCTTTTCTCTGGCACAGTCACTTCGTCAAATATCGTCATTATTGCCTTTCACTTGCACGACCGAATGATATGAAAAATAATAATAGTGCAAGAGTGCCGTGGACTAAGCTGGAATCTAGAAACATTTTATTCAAGAGGAGAAGACAAAGTAACATGGGCTCTTTGTTAGATAACAATAGCGCATATGAGAGCCACTCAACATTTTCATCGTGGTCTTCTCCTTGGTACGACTCAAATAAAAGGAAAAGAAGTTCAGAGAAACACACTGAAATATTTTTGGAGATTTTGGTTTTTCTTGAAGAAAGCAAATTAACGAGGGAAAAACAAAAACGAGAAAAACTATTTACACGGGAAAGCTCCCAACAATTAAAAGAAGAAACGAGAAATTTTTTTGGGTTTTATTTTGATACTACAATTAATTTAAGCTAGAAAGAAAAGCGGAAAAGAAGTAGGAAATATTTTTGGATTTTCTCAAAGTTTTTCAAACACACAAGAAGAAAGCGGGAAAATAAATCTAGCATGGATAGTACAATGAAAAAGTATGAACACCGACAACTGGAATGAAATGTGTGAACATGAATGTAATGTTGGTGGATATACGTACTCCCCCAAGCTTAGGCTTTTGGCCTAGCTTGGTAATCACCATCCGTAGTAACCATCCGGTCCTAAGTCAAAGTGAGGTAGAGGCGGCACCTGAGCGTCCCACTCATGGGGCTCCTCCTCACCCGCTGCTAGGTTGTTCCGGTAGGCTGTAATGTCATCGGGCATGATCCTGTATCCGTTCCTGGCAATGGAATCAAACAGAGCAGGCGCAGGCAACGGGATAACATCACGGGTTTCGACGCTGAATACTAAGTTGTAACGAATGTTATGAAAAGAATCAGTTGCCTCAATAAATTGGTGATCCTGCAACGCCTTGTGATCAAGATAAACTTGGGACAAGGGATAATCATGTGGGCGAATCTGAACATTAAAGTGTCTCGCTAAGCGAGTAGCATAAATGCCACCATGTATATTTCCCTTAGTCATGTTAAGGTGTAAGCGACGTGCAATAATAGCCCCCATGCTAAAGGTGTGATCACTGTGCAGTGCACGGAGTAAAATGGCGAAGTCGGGGGCACCGAGTGCACCAACCTTCTCCCTAGCGATGAATAAAGCAAAGTAGTGCACAGAAGGAAACTGCAAACTGGTAGCAGTGGCTTTTGACACGCCTCTATCTTCACCCACTGTTAAAGTGAGGAGAAAGTCCTCAAACTCCCCTGATTTAGGCTCTCTTAATTCCCCATTAGAAGGGATCAAGCTTATGTCGCAAAAGTCGGTGAGCGGTATCTTATGAGTTTCAGCATATAGCTTAAACAGCACCTCAGGAGGATTATTCCTACTCAGAAAATGAAAACTTTGCACAAAGGAATTTGTAAGGATGTGGTGTTGGTCACACTTAGCTCCGAGGAACTCGGTCAGCCCAGCATTTGCAACGAATTGAGCAAACTCTTGATGGAACCCGACATCCTCCATGAAGGCATCATGCGGCCATTCGCACGGCCGCACCTCCACCGTTCTCGGAGTGTGGAGGTCATTGTCCGATGATTCCCCAATGACTCCTTTGGCATTTTTCTTGGAGGAAAACTTCCTAAAGAAATCCATCTTATTCCTATAATAAAAAATTCTGAAAATTTTAGTCCACAAATTTTTTGTCAACAAAACTTTGTAAGATTGATAGCAACTACTCCCAAGGATGCATAGAGGCCATATTAAGCATTCAAACTACTTAGAACTCTAAGAATTCAACATGCAAGCTCATCTACAGCAGCACCAAAAGTAGCTAATTACTCTAAAAATAACCCACTAAATCAAAAACTAATTAGAGCAATGGAGGAGTCACATACCAAGTAGCAATCCCTCCAAACAGTTTCGGAAACGGAGCTTCGAGCAAAGAGATCGAAATCCGCGGGTTTGAGAGCAAGAACACGGGAATGAGAGCTATGGTGATTTTTTTTCTGGAGGAAGGGGATGACATGGGCTAAAGGAATAAGTGAGGGGGACCACATGGGGGCCACAACCCACCAGGGCGCGCCTGGGGTTGCTGGCGCGCCCTGGTGTCTTGTGGGCACCAGGTGCACCCCCCTCTGATGTTATTTGTACCAGAAATTCAGAAATATTCATCAAAAAAATCGTATCAAATTTTCAGGACATTCTGAGAACTTTTATTTTTGGGTCATTTTTTATTGCACGGAGAATACAGAAAACAGGATAAACATGGCATTTTATTTTATTGGACTAAGTAAAACAGAAAATAAAAGGTGGGAGCAGAAGATTGTGCTTACTAGATTCATCAACTTCATACCTCTCAAAAATGATCCATTAATAAGGTTGATCAAGTCTTATTAACAACCACTTCCGATTAGCATGAAACTGAAGAACTTTCGTAAAACACTAAGTTACCTCAATGGGGATATGCATATCCCCAACAATAAGTATGTCATATTTCTTTTTGGCAGTAGGTAGAAGTAATTGAAAACTTCAAATAGTGAGTGTTGGAGATTCTTCAATAACATTTATACCATTCACTTGGAATTGTTTCTTCGGAAAGTGCACCGTATGCTCGTTAACATTGATATGAAAAGTGACTTTGCTTTTATTGCAATCAATAACAGCCCCTGTAGTATTCAAAAAGGGTCTACCAAGGATAATCGACATGTTGTCATCCTCGGGCATCTCAAGAATAACAAAGTCCGTTAAGATAGTGACATTTGCAACAACAACGGGCACATCCTCACAAATACCGATAGGTATGGCAGTTGATTTGTCAGCCATTTGCAATGATATTTCAGTAGGTGTGAATTTATTCAAATCAAGTCTTTTATATAAGGAGAAAGTCATAAGACTAACACCAGCTCCGAAATCACACAGAGCAGTTTTGACATAATTTCTTTAATGGAGAAAGGTATAGTTGGTATTCCAGGATCTCCAAGTTTTTTAGGTAATCCATCCTTAAAAGAATAATTAGCAAGCATGGTGGAGATTTCAGCTTCAGGTATCTTTCTTTTATTAGTGATGATGTCTTTCATGTATTTTGCATAAGGGGCCATCTTTAAGATATCAGTTAAGCGGGTACGCAAAAAGACTGGCCGAATCATTTCAGCAAAGCGTTCAAATTCTTCATCATTCTTTTTCTTAGATGGTTTAGGTGGAAAGGGCATGGGTTTCTGAACCCATGGCTCTCTTTCTTTACCATGTTTTCAAGCCACAAAGTCTCTTTTGTCATATGGTTTTTTTTAGGTTGTGGGTTATCAAGATCAACATCAGGCTCTATTTCAACATCATTATCTGGTTCTTTATCATTATTCGGTTGAGTATCTTCATGAACATCATCATTATCATTTTCATTATCACTAGGTGAATGTTCATTACAAGACTGAGTTTCAGCATCAGAAATAGAGACATCATTATTATAAGGAGGTTTTTGTATCTCAGGTTCACAAGAGGTATGCAAAGTCCTATCATTTTTCTTTCTTTTTCTTTTTAGGAGGACTAGGTGCATCAGTATTAATTCTCTAAGAGTCTTGTTCAATTTTTTTAGGATGACCTTCAGGATAAAGAGGTTCTTGGGTCATTCTACCTCCTCTAGTTACTACTCTAGCAGCAAAATCATTCATATTATTATTCATTTCAACAAGCAATTCCTTTTGAGATTTAGCAACTTGTTCTAACTGGGTTTGAACCATAGAGGCATGTTTTCCTACACCTCTAACATCATTACTAATTCTAAATAACAAGTCACTCAAACGAGCAATCATATCAGAATTATATTTCAATTGTTTCAGAACATGTGCATTGAAGTGATCTTGTTTCATAATGTAGTTATCAAACTCATATAAGCATTGATTAGGATGTTTATTGTAAGGGATATCACTTTCATCAAACTTTAATAAAGAATTTACCTCTACCACCTGTGGAGGTGGTGGTGTGTTAAGGCCATGTATTTCTTCAATAGGTGGTAAATTCTTAACATCCTCAGCTTTCATACCTTTTTCCTTCATACATTTCTTTGCCTCTTGCATATCTTCAGGACTGAGAAATAAGATACTCCTCTTCTTTGGAGTGGGTTTAAGTGGTGGTTCAGGAAGAGTCCAATCATCATAATTCTTCAATATATTATTAAATAGTTCCTCAGCTTGTTCAACAGTTCGTTCCCTGAAAACACAACCAGCACAACTATCTAGGAAGTCCCTAGAAGCATCTGTTAGTCCATTATAGAAGATATCAAGTATTTCATTTTTCTTGAGAGGGTGATCAGGCAAAGCATTAAGCAATTGGAGAAGCCTCCCCCAAGCTTGTTGGAGACTCTCTTCTTCAATTTGCACAAAGTTAAATATTTCCTGTAAGGCAGCTTGTTTCTTATGAGCAGGAAAATATTTTTCAGAGAAGTAGTAAATCATATCCTGGGGACTACGCACACAACCAGGAGCAAGAGTATTGTACCATATCTTAGCATCACCCTTTAATGAGAACGGAAATAACTTAAGAATATAGTAGTAGCGAATCTTCTCATCATGAGCAAAGAGGGTGGCTATATCATTCAGCTTAGTAAGATGTGCCACTACAGTTTCAGTTTCATAGCCATGGAAAGGATCAGATTCAACCAAAGTAATTAACTCTGGGTCAACAGAGAATTCATAATCCTTATCGGTAACAAAGATAGGTGAAGTAGCAAACTTATGATCACATTTCATTCTAGCATTCAAAGTCTTCTGTTTATACTTGCGTAGTAATTTCTTAAGATTGTTTCTATCCTTACAAGAAAGGATTTCTCTAGTTGTCTCCTCATCCATAGCATAACCTTCAGGTATCTTAGGCATTTCAAATCTAGGAGAGCTAGGTCTAGTAGGTGTTTCATAGTCATCAGTTTCAAAGGCTTCATCAGTTTCAGCAATCTCATCAGTTTCAATAATTTCATTCTCTTTAGATCTAGCAATTTGTTCATCAAGAAATTCACCTAGTGGCACATTATCATCAAGCATGGTACTAGCATCATCATCATAAGCATCATTCATAGCAGAAGTAGCATCATCAATAACTTGCGACATATCAGGATTAATAGCATGTGGTGGTGTTGCAAACTTACTCATAACCGAAGGTGAATCAAGTGCAGAGCTAGATGGCAATTCCTTACCTCCCCTCGTCTTAGAGGGAAAAATCTTGGTTTTTGGATCCTTCAGATTCTTCATAGTGATCAATTGATATAAATCTCAAGTGACTCAACAAATATAGCTATGCTCCTCGGCAACAGCGCCAGAAAAAGGTCTTGATAACCCACAAGTATAGGGGATCGCAACAGTTTTCGAGGGTAGAGTATTCAACCCAAATTTATAGATTCGACACAAGGGGAGCCAAAGAGTATTTGCGAGTATTAGCAGTTGAGTTGTCAATTCAACCACACCTGGAGATTAAATATCTACAGCAGAGTGATCAGTAGCACAGTAGTATGATAGTTTTGATAGCAGTAGTAACAGTAACAGTAACAGTAGCAGTAGCAGTGGTAGCAATAGTTTTGTAGCAAGTGTAACAGTAGCAAGAACAATATGTGGAAAACTCGTAGGCACTGGATCGGTGAACTCGTTGGATGATATTCATCATATAACAGTCATAAACTAGGGCGACACAGAACTAGCTCCAGTTCATAAATGTAATGTAGGCATGTATTCCGTAAATAGTCATACGTGCTTATGGAAAAGAACTTGAATGACATCTTTTGTCCTACCCTCCCGTGGCAGCAGGGTCCATAAGGAAACTAAGGGATATTAAGGCCTCCTTTTAATAGAGAACCGGAACAAAGCTCATATCCTCATATCGTGGAAGCATCTTCACTTCCAAGTTTTGGGATTCCTTCCAGACTGCAATGGGGACCAATCTCCGTTTCAATACAGCTTTCCATCCTCAGACTAGTGGTCAAGTTGAGAGAGTCAATCAAATCCTTGAAGATATGCTCAGAGCTTGTGTGATTTCTTTTGGCATGAAGTGGGAAGATTGTCTCCCATTTGCTGAGTTCTCATACAACAATAGCTTCCAAGCAAGTTCCGACAAAGCTCCTTTCGAGATTCTCTATGGCAGAAAGTGCCGCACCCCACTCAATTGGTCTGAAACCGGTGAGCGTCAAATCCTTGGTAATGACATGATCACTGAAGCAGAAGAAATGTGCCGTGTCATTCGTGGGAATCTCAAAGCAGCTCAATCCCGTCAGAAGAGTTATTATGATAGCAAGCATCGTGACATGACCTTCCAGATCGATGATTTTGTCTATCTCAGAGTGTCTCCCATGAAGGGCACTCAATGCTTTGGCAACAAAGGAAAGCTTGCTCCACGCTTTGTGGGTCCTTTCAAGATTGTGGGCAAGAGGGGTGACCTTGCCTACCAACTTGAGCTTCCTCCCAATTTCTCCAATGTGCATGATGTGTTTCACGTCTCTCACCTCCGGAAGTGTTTCAAGACTCCCGAGCGCACCGTTGATCTCCAAGAAATTGATCTCCAAGAAGACCTATCCTATCATGATTATCCAGTTGCTATCCTTGAAGAAACTGAGCGTAAGACTCGCAACAAATCAATCAAGTTTCTTAAGGTGAAGTGGTCACATCAATTCCGACAAAGAAGCCACTTGGGAACAAGAGGACCATCTCCGTTCCGAATTTCCCAAATTCTTCCGTTCCTAGATCTCGGGATGAGATCCTCATGTAGTGGGGGAGAGTTGTAACAGCCCAAGAGCATCCCTTGCCTTATTTGTAATTTTGTCATGTGTGGACCTTCATGTTGTGTCCTTGGGAATTGAGTAATATATTTGCTTCATGACATTCCTCTTTGCATCATGGCATCATACCACCATTCATCATTTGCATCATGCCTTGCTTTATGTGATGTTGTTGTGAGTGTGGTGTTGTGGTTGTGAGTGTGTGTGTGTTGTGGTGGGGGTGCATCTAGTCTTGAAAAACCCTCTCCTCTATTTCCTCAAAACCTTGCCACCTCTCCTATTACCAATTTATGCATATGAGAATTATTTTACTTGCTCTTTAATTTTCGTAAAAAATTTGCACTCCTTTCTAATATTCTGGTTATCATTGTTAACTAACTCTCATCCTGGTTTCAACATGTTGGCATTTTGCAACCTTGCAAAACAGGTTCCAATTTGATAATATATGGTTTAAATTGTTTGCTCTAAAAATGCCTACCACATTTTTACAAAATAGTGGATATTTTGGTGAGTTCAAATATATTTGTGTTTTATCCAAAAACAGATCTCTCTTTTCTCTGTGCTGTTTGTTTTCTTTAGTTTTATAAAAAAAAGGGAAAACCTTTCTGTTGTGAGAGAGAGAGAGACCCAGCGCCTGGGCCTTGCCACCCCCGCTAAGAGCCCAGCAACAGCGGCCCAGTGCTAGCCATCGAGCCCAACCGGCCTCCCAGCGCCGCATGTTCGTTGTCCTTGTACGACGCCCATCCGCAGTAGCCACGTCGAGCTCCCGAGCGATTTGACGGCCGGCGTCCGTCCCTAGCGCCTATAAAGCTTGCCCCTAACCTAGCCCTATCCTCCCTCATTTCATTCCGCCCCTCTACCACCTCGCGCCGCCGCTCAGGTAAGCTCCAAGCGCATGCCGTTGCCGCGCCCGCCGTGCTCCGGCCGAGCAACAGCTCGTGCCCGGAGTTGACCTCTCTGTCACGCCTCCGCTCTCCTGGTGAGCAGGAAGGGGGCAAGCGTTGCTTCACCTTCTTCCCCGTCGATCGAGGGAACGCCAAGGCCCCGAACGGCGCAGTTCCGAGCCTCTTCTTCCTGACCAGGAGCTCACCGGAGTTCTTCGCATCGTCATCGTTGCTCCGGTGCCTCTACTTCGTCTTCGACACGCCGTAGGTTAAGGAGGTACTCCCCGCTCCGGATCCGTGCCCCCCCTTGCATCGCTAGCGTCCCGTAGATGTCGTCGTGTCTATGTCATCGGTGTGCTCCCCGTGCTCTGGAGAAGGGTGCGTTTTTCTTCAGTAGCAGGGTTCGATCCCCCACGGGGGCAAATAAGCCCCCCCCCCTTTCCCTTTAGTCTGGGCCACTGACAGTGGGCCCATGGCCCACATGTCATAGCCTACAGGGCCCTGGTGTCTCTGCAGGTGGCCCCTTGTTTTTCTTTTTCTTTTTGTAATCGTTTTGTTTTAGCCATTTCTGTGTTTTCTGGTTATTTCCTTTAAAGGAAATTCTCCAGATTTGTTCCTTTCCCAAATCTGTCAAGTTCCTAGTACATGCCAAATCTGGCATATGAGTGACCTTAAGTTCATAGATGTTTTTGTGTTTGTGATTTTGTGAGTTTTATCAACAGGAAGATAGTCATGTGGCATATGATTTTGGGGTAGAATTTCCCAAGGAATCCAATGGTGGTGTTGGATTTCACTTTTGAGCAAGTTTGCAAATGTGATATTTTTGTGATGTGGTGGCATTTTGTTATTTTTGTATGAATTAGTACTTGCATGATTTGATGATCTTGCCAACATGAGACATGTTCTTTTGGGTGTGCTCTAGCCCCTGGTATTTGTGCTTGCCATGTTAGTTCATGTGATGAGTGGGAAACTTGATGTTAACATGCCACTAAAATTCTGTTTTCACATGCCCAAAATATTCTAAGTGTTGGAAATCTGTTATTTTGTTGCCATGTTATCTAGATGATTACCATGGATATGGTGTTCCTTTGGAGTTGGTCCAATGCCATGAATTGTTGTGCTAGTCAACCTCTGTCATTTGGTGCCTTCACCTTGCCAAAGAGATTTTGCATCTTAGAGTTATTTGCTGTCAAAGATGCTATGGTGTTATAAACTGCTGCTATTCTCTTAGTGAAATTTGACCAAGTCTGAGAATCTGTAGTTATTTTCATGCCATGTTTAGGGGATGCTACCAAGTGATCTGTGATGTTTTAGCTCATGCTCAGTGCTAGTGTTTTGTAGTAGTTGATGCCCTCTATCACCCTGTTAATTTTCATGCCATGAAATGCCCTCTAGCATATATAAAAGTTTCTGTCAAGTTGCTGTCATGTTAACTCAGATTCTATAAAACTGGAATTTTCACAAAGTTTCTAAAAACTGATTCAACATGCCATATTGTGAGCATGTTTGCCATTGATCCATGCTTCATCTCATGTTGCTGTAGAAAGATGATTTGTTAACCATGCTGTGTACTTCATGCCCATTCCTTGGTTGTAATTTAGAACTTGTTGTAGCTCTGATTATATGTGTTACAAGATGACATGTTGCTGTTTGTGGACAGATTGTGTGTAGGATTGTTTTGTGACTTGTGGGAGCTATACTCCATTGTTTTGCTTGTTATTTAGCTCTATTCTTGATGGATTTTCATTTCCTATCCAGTGGAATCCTTGGAATACCAAGGAATAGCCCATGGCCTTCTTCCTCTTTGCTTTTGTCTCTGTTAACGTTCGTACCTTGCCGTGAGCGTACCGTGAGCTACGTTACTCCGTTTGCAACGTTCTACATGTGCATTTGCATCGATTTTGCATTATGCATCCATATTTGCCATGTCCATGCATGTTCATACAACTAGACATGAGGTTCTGTCCAGAATACTAAATGACATAGCAGTTGCATGAGAAACATGACTAGCATAGGGTTGCATGCTAAATACTTCAAATGGATCATGCATCATCTTGTTTGTGCATTGCACCTTGTTTGTTTGTTTATTTGGTGTTGTTCCTCTTTTGGGTAGACGCGAGTGTTGAGCCTGAGTACGAGGATCCCGGAGAGTACAACTACGAGGACCCAGCTCTTTGTCCCTCTAAAGAACCAACAGGCAAGATGATCATACCCGGATCCCGACACTATTTTTGCCTTGCTAGATGTCTCGCTTTTACCGTTATGTTTCGTTACCTACCACTTAAACTGTCAGCCTCCTAAATTGCCATGGAAGTCTCTAACCCCCTCCACTACCTAGCAAACATTGATTGGCCATGTTACCGCTGCTCAGCCCTTATCTTATAGCGTTGCTAGTTGCAGGTGCAATCTTTCCATGCTCAACATGGATTTTGGTTATATCACTCTATTTACTGTTATTTAAATTAATGCACACATATATCTGGCAACGGTGGAAGGCTTGGCCTTTTGCCCGGTGTTTTGTTCCGCTTTTGCCGCACTAGTTCCGAGTACCGGTGTTATATTCCATATTTTTGCGCTCCTAACATGCTCGGGGTTGTTATGGGGACCCCCTTGACCATTCGTTTTAGATTAAAACTTGTCTGGCAAGACCCAACTTTGGTACTACATTTGCTAAACAACTTAATAAAATTGCATAGGGCATAGCTACCTCGTGGATAATTAATCAACAACCCGGGCCAGTGCTCCTCATGAGTGTTGGTCCAAACTAGAGCACCGTGCGGGGCCAACCCGGGGCAACTCGGGAGATGTCTATCAGGCCACCGTACGCTTCGCTTATCCATCGTGTCCTGAGAACGAGATACGCGGCTCCTATCGGGTTCGTCGACACGTCGGGCGGTCTTGCTGGACTTGTTTTACCTTTCTCGAATGTGTTGCGCGAGGAATTCCGATTTTTCTTCGGGCTATCTCGAGGTTGCGGTTTTCCAGTGGAATTGCCTAGGAAGATCACGAGATCCGTGGTCGAGGTTGCCCCCACGGCGTGTGGTTAGTTTGTGATGGATGAGTTGGAGCACCCCTGCAGGGTTAAATCTTTCGCAAAGCCGTGCCCGCGGTTACGTGGCAACTTGGAAATTTGTTTAACACCCGGTAATAGTAAACATGAAGTAAACTCAATAAAATCCACCAACTGTGTGCGTAACCGTGACTGTCTCTACTCATGAACATGAACCGAGAGGGAACACGGTGGGGTTATGACTGACGTAAGTAGGTGTTCAGGATCACTTAGTGATAAGCTAGCTCACGCCCGTCTTACGTAGGCCACCATATTTACATTCATGTTCTCGTAAGTTAGCCACCAAATACATGCTTAGTGCTTGATGCAGCCTCACCACATAACCAATTCCCCACCTAAAGGATTACATAGTTTCGGTACCCGGGTTATGAGATTGCTGAGTCCCCTGTGGCTCACAGATTACAACAATACAGGTACAGGTGTTGACGAGTACGTGTCAGATGACATGTCGCAGCTCCAGTGGAAGTATGATGAAGAACGTGGTCGGATGTATGTTACGTATCCAGACGAGTAGGGAGCTTCGTGGTGGTGATCCTGTGATAGCATGACAGTTTATCATTGCTTCTTTTATCGTTTGATTTCGTCCGTAGCCGGATCCTGTCTTCTGAATGATGTATGAATAATTTGTGTGAACTTGTAACATAGCTTGTGGCGAGTGTAAGCCAACTCAAATACTCATCTCTTCCTACATGTATGCAATGTTTACTGTACTTGCGAAACGACTAGATGCGCTTCTATCCCCGTCGAGGCCCTCGTGCCCTAATAGGGATAGGACCGCATCTTGTGCGTGACAAGTTGGTAATCAGAGCCATACCGACCATAGGAGCCCCTTGCTTGATCGAACTTGGCCGAGTCGAGTCTAGTGAAAAACTATTTTGAGTCTAGTTTTATCGGAGAGTAGGATTCTTTTACTCCTCTTCTATACTCTGGTGAGGTATTCGACTTAGGAATTTTCATTCTACTTCTCTTCTCGCTCAAAAAAAATTTAGGATCACGCGGGTATTTTGGAAACTATATGATGCCGATGTGAAGGAATTCTGTCTTGGTGCCTCCTGTTATCAAGGAGTAGAGCTCCGAGGGATTTTTGCACATCGTTATCATTCAGTTTCCTTAGTATCTCAGGACGGAGGATGTTCGAAATTGCTTCAATACTAGTAGTGGCGAGAGGAGTCTGGCATCCCCAGTACTGGTGGAGAGAGTTCGGATGTACTGCCATACTTAGTATCGTTGTGTTTTCGAGTGTCTGAGGTAGACGAGTTTGCGGAGTTTCTTGGTTTATGGTGTGGAAGGTTGCGGGTGCAGTTGTAGCTGATTACCTTGGGTACATTCCTGGGTCCGCAACCCGAATCGCATAAACAAGAAAGACTTCGGAAATTCTTAGGTGGGAATTCCAGTAGTTCTTAGGATCATCTTCCGACAGATGTATAATGGTTGTACATTTGTTCGAGAAACCTTAGCTCAATACTTTTTGTGTTATTTCAAGTGGCTTCATGATCTATTGGTGTTATCAAGATCCTGCAGAAAGCGTTCTTACTAGTTGCAGTTTGAACGCAATTGATGATATTCCGTTGCAATTTCTTTTAAGCCGTTGATTCAGCTTATTTCAATCATCTTATCAATGGTATGCTGATAATTCTGTCCATATCAGGATGGCTCCGGCAACTCGTGGGAACCCAGGTCGTGAGGGGGAGCAGTCTAATCCTCCACCACCACCCCCCCACCTCCTCCACCTCCGGAGGCTTGGAAAGCAGTGATGGCCGCAACCAATGCGAATACCCAGATGTTGCTCAGGTTACTGCAGGAAAGAGAGCAGGGACAGCAAGGTCATCAAGGGAATTTTCATAATCAGCCGCAGTTTGCCACTCTGAACCAGTTCCTCGCAAATCAGCCCAAGTCCTTCACCTGTTGTGAGCAGCCTCTCGATGCAGACGATTGGCTCCATGACATGAACAAGCATTTTGAGTGCAGCAATGTCAGACCTGCGGACTATGTCAGGTTCGCGACTTTCCAGCTCAAGGGTCAGGCAGTAGATTAGTGGAAGCAGTACAAGGATTCCAGAGGTGATCGTGCAATTAGCTGGGATGATTTCTGCCGTGACTTCAGAGCTCATCATATCCTGACGAGCTTTGTCGAGGAGATGCGTGAGAAGTTCAGGAATTTGAAGCAGGGGAGCAAGTCTGTCTATCAGTATAATATCGAGTTCCAGAATCTGGCCCGCTATGCTAAGCAAGATGTTCCCGATGAGAAGTCAAAGATTTACCAGTTCAGAGGTGGTCTCAAGGATGAACTTCAGCCGGGTCTAGTCCTGCACGAGCCTCGTGAGTTTGATCAGTTCTACAACATGGCTCTAAAGGTCGAGGCAACTCAGCTCAGGTTAGGGAACTCAAGGAAGCGATCCAGGGAATCCTACTCTTCTTCTTCCAGCTCTCAGATGGTTCCTAAGCAGCAGAAATATTGGGTTCCTCCTCCACCTCCGTTTCGTCCTCCTCGGCAGCAGAGGCAGCACAGTGGTCGTGGACCTTCCCACCCACCCAACCCAGGTTTTCAGCAGAGGCCTCAGGCACCAAAGTCAGCAAATGCTCCTCCTCCAGGCAACTTCCGTCCGCTCTCAGAGGTTACTTGTCACAAGTGTGGTCAGAAGGGCCATTACTCCAACAAGTGCAACAACTAGCGGCGTCTTCCGCCTCCTCCTATCAGGACCCCAGGCAGTGCTATGGTGAAGCACAATCCCAAGTCAGCAAGAGTGAACATGGTTAATGCAGCTGAAGTAGAGGATTCTTCTAATGTCATAATGGGTAATCTCTTGGTTAATTCTATTCCTGCAAAAAAATTGTTTGACACTGGTGCATCGCATTGTTTCATGTCAAAGCCATTTTTCGTCAAGCATGATTTTCCTTCGGCATCATTGAATAGACCATTGGGTATTGTTTCTCCGGGGTCATCTATGAGAACCAATTCGGTGGTTCCGGATGTTTCTATCAAGATGGGCAACTATTCCTTTCTGGCTTCTCCTTATGTTCTCGACAATTCGGATATTGATCTTATTCTTGGCATGGATTTTCTGGTGATGAACAAGGCTTATGTTGATTGTAAAGCCAAAGAAGTCCAATTGACTCATCCTTCTGAAGATGTGATAATTTTCGCTGCTCGCGATGACACGATTCGTCTATTTTCAATCAATGAGAAGGGTGAAATTTCTGCCATCTCTCAAATTCCCGTTGTCTCGGAGTATGAAGATGTCTTTCCAGAAGAGTTGCTAGGAATGCCTCCTCACAGGCCAGTTGAGTTTGTGATTGAACTCGAGCCTGGAACTGAACCGGTGTGCAAGCGTCCTTATAAGCTTGGCCCCGAAGAGCTGAAAGAATTGAAGAAACAGCTAGATGAACAAGAGCGTCTAGGTCTGATCAGACCAAGTTCTTCACCTTGGGGATGTGGTGTTCTTTTTGTCAAGAAGAAGGATGGCACGGACCGACTATGTGTCGATTACCGTCCATTGAATAAGAAGACAGTCAGGAACAAGTATCCGCTTCCCAACATCAATGAGTTGTTTGAGCAATTGAAAGGTGCCAAGGTTTTCTCGAAATTAGATCTCTGTATGGGCTATCATCAAATCCGCATTCGTGAAGAAGATATCCCAAAGACTGCTTTCAGGACGAGTTTTGGCTCTTATGAGTACACCATCATGTCTTTTGGTCTCGCAAATGCGCCTCCGACTTTCTCCAGAATGATGAACTTCATATTCTCTCCTTTCAAGAATGAGTTCGTCTTGGTGTATTTGTATGACATTCTCGTGTTCTCGGAGACTGAAGAAGAGCATGCATAGCATCTCCGGCTTGTGCTTGACAAGCTAAGAGATCATAGGTTCTATGCTAAGTTCTCAAAGTGTGAGTTTTGGCTCAATGAAGTGGTGTACCTTGGGCATGTCATCTCTGCCGAGGGCATTAAAGTGCACCCTGAGAAAGTTGAGGCAATTGTGAAGTGGGAGCCTCCTCAGAATGTCAAGCAGCTTCGTAGCTTCCTCGGGCTTGCAAGTTATTGCAGAAGATTCGTCGAGAACTTTTCTCAAATTGCTAAGCCTCTGTCTAACCTCCTTCAGAAGAATGTCAAGTATGTGTGGTCACCTGAGTGTGATGTGGCGTTCAATACACTCAAGGAGAAGCTGACTTCAGCTCCAGTTCTTGTTCCTCCCGAGCAATCCAAGCCTTTCCAAGTGTTCTGTGATGCTTCCCTCCAAGGTCTTGGTGGTGTTCTGATGCAAGATAAGAAGGTTGTGGCTTATACCTCGCGTCAGCTGAAGCCTAGCGAGAAGAACTACCCCACTCATGATCTTGAGTTGGCGGCAGTTGTTCATGCTCTGATGACTTGGAGACATCTATTGTTGGGAAGACCAGTTGAGGTGTTCACCGACCACAAGAGCTTGAAGTCCATTTTCACTCAACCCAATCTCAATCTTCGGCAAACACGTTGGGTGGAAATGATCGAGGAGTACAATCCAAGCATTGAATATACTCCTGGAAAAGCAAATGTCATTGCAGACGCGCTGAGCAGGAAGGCGTACTGCAATAGTCTTATTCTCAAGCCTCTTCAACCCGAGCTTTGTGAAGCCTTCCGCAAGCTCAATCTCCAAGTGGTTCCTCAAGGATTTCTTGCCAATCTTCAAGTCTCTCCGACTCTGGAAGATCAGATTCACCAAGCTCGGCTTCTTGATGTTATGGTGAAGAAAGTGAAGAAAGGTATGGCCAAGAGCATTCCAAAGTATAAGTGCTTCCGTGTTGATGACAAAGATACCTTGTTCTTCGAGGACCGTCTGGTGGTTCCAAAAGGTGATCTCAGGAAGGTTATCATGGTTGAAGCACATAATTCCCTCCTCTCAATTCATCCAGGAAGTTCCAAAATGTATCAAGACCTCAAGCAAACCTTCTGGTGGACTCGTATGAAACGTGAGATTGCTCAATTTGTGAACGAGTGTGATGTTTGTCGCAGAGTGAAGGCGGAACATCAACGTCCAGCAGGCCTCCTTCAGCCTTTGCCCATCCCAGAGTGGAAATTCGATCATGTTGAAATGGATTTCGTCACTGGGTTTCCTAAGTCCAAGAGAGGAAACGATGCCATCTTCGTGGTCATCGACAAGCTCACCAAAGTTGCCCACTTCCTTCCGGTCAAAGAATCTATCTTGGCAGCTCAGCTAGCAGAGTTGTACACGTCAAGGATAGTTTCTTTGCATGGTGTTCCTAAGCTCATATCCTCAGATCGTGGAAGCATCTTCACTTCCAAGTTTTGGGATTCCTTCCAGACTGCAATGGGGACCAATCTCCGTTTCAGTATAGCTTTCCATCCTCATACTAGTGGTCAAGTTGAGAGAGTCAATCAAATCCTCGAAGATATGCTCAGAGCTTGTGTGATTTCTTTTGGCATGAAGTGGGAAGATTGTCTCCCGTTTGCTGAGTTCTCATACAACAATAGCTTCCAAGCAAGTTCCGACAAAGCTCCTTTCGAGATTCTCTATGGCAGAAAGTGCCGCACCCCGCTCAATTGGTCTGAAACCGGTGAGCGTCAAATCCTTGGTAATGACATGATCACTGAAGCAGAAGAAATGTGCCGTGGCATTCGTGGGAATCTCAAAGCAGCTCAATCCCGTCAGAAGAGTTATTATGATAGCAAGCATCGTGACATGACCTTCCAGATCGATGATTTTGTCTATCTCAGATTGTCTCCCATGAAGGGCACTCAACGCTTTGGCATCAAAGGAAAGCTTGCTCCACGCTTTGTGGGTCCTTTCAAGATTGTGGGCAAGAGGGGTGACCTTGCCTACCAACTTGAGCTTCCTCCCAATTTCTCCAATGTGCATGATGTGTTTCACGTCTCTCACCTCCGGAAGTGTTTCAAGACTCCCGTGCGCACCGTTGATCTCCAAGAAATTGATCTCCAAGAAGACCTATCCTATCATGAGCATCCAGTTGCTATCCTTGAAGAAACTGAGCGTAAGACTCGCAACAAATCAATCAAGTTTCTTAAGGTGAAGTGGTCACATCACTCCGACAAAGAAGCCACTTGGGAACGAGAGGACCATCTCCGTTCCGAATTTCCCGAATTCTTCCGTTCCTAGATCTCGGGATGAGATCCTCATGTAGTGGGGGAGAGTTGTAATAGCCCAAGAGCATCCCTTGCCTTATTTGTAATTTTGTCATGTGTGGACCTTCATGTTGTGTCCTTGGGAATTGAGTAATATATTTGCTTCATGACATTCCTCTTTGCATCATGGCATCATACCACCATTCATCATTTGCATCATGCCTTGCTTTATGTGATGTTGTTGTGAGTGTGGTGTCGTGGTTGTGAGTGTGTGTGTGTGTTGTGGTGGGGGTGCATCTAGTCTTGAAAAACCCTCTCCTCTATTTCCTCAAAACCTTGCCACCTCACCTATTACCAATTTATGCATATGAGAATTATTTTACTTGCTCTTTAATTTTCATAAAAATGTTGCACTCCTTTCTAATATTCTGGTTATCTTTGTTAACTAACTCTCATCCTGGTTTCAACATGTTGGCATTTTGCAACCTTGCAAAACAGGTTCCAATTTTATAATATATGGTTTAAATTGTTTGCTCTAAAAATGCCTACCACATTTTTACAAAATAGTGGATATTTTGGTGAGTTCAAATATGTTTGTGTTTTATCCAAAAACAGATCTCTCTTTTCTCTGTGTTGTTTGTTTTCTTTAGTTTTATAAAAAAGGGAAAAACCTTTCTGTTGTGAGAGAGAGAGACCCAGCACCTGGGCCTTGCCTCCCCCGCTAAGAGCCCAGCAACAGCGGCCCAGTGCTAGCCATCGAGCCCAGCCGGCCTCCCAGCGCTCCACGTTCGTCGTCCCTGTACGGCGCCCATCCGCAGTAGCCACGTCGAGCTCCCGAGCGATTTGACGGCCGGCGTCCGTCCCTAGCGCCTATAAAGCTTGCCCCTAACCTAGCCCTATCCTCCCTCATTTCATTCCGCCCCTCTACCACCTCGCGCCGCCGCTCAGGTAAGCTCCAAGCGCATGCCGTCGCCGCGCCCGCCGTGCTCCGGCCGAGCAACAGCTCGTGCCCGGAGTTGACCTCTCCGTCACGCCTCCGCTCTCCTGGTGAGCAGGAAGGGGGCAAGCGTTGCTTCGCCTTCTTCCCCGTCGATCGAGGGAACGCCAAGGCCCCGAACGGCGCAGTTCCGAGCCTCTTCTTCCTAACCAGGAGCTCACCGGAGTTCTTCACATCGTCGTCGTCGCTCTGGTGCATCTACTTCGTCTTCGACACGCCGTAGGGTAAGGAGGTACTCCCCGCTCCGGATCCGTGCCCCCCCTTGCGTCACTAGCATCCCGTAGATGTCGTCGTGTCTATGTCATCGGTGCGCTCCCCGTGCTCTGGAGAAGGGTGCGTTTTTCTTCAGTAGCAGGTTCAACGCGTCGCGCTAGGCCGCCAATGCTTCGCCTCGCCTTGCGTTTCCCCTGCTTCCCTGCTAGTCGCGCTCGCCGTTGGCCTCGCAGCGCCCCGCTTCGCCTCTGATGCGCGCCGCAGCGCCATGCCCGAGCAGGACCTTGAGCTCGAGCTCGAGCCGCTCGCCTCCCTGCGCGTAGGTCCCCTCTAGCCCTGGGAATGGAACCCCCGCAGCATCCCGCAGCCCCGCCGGTGGTCGTTCTCTCCGACGGTCGCCGCTGCAGTCGTCGGCGCCGTCGCGTTCTTCTCTGCCGCGAGATGGAAGAAAGCATTGGGGGTCAGTTCAAAAGAACTGAAGCCCCCCGTTCTGACGAGAGACCGGCCCTTAGCACAGTGGTAGCGCCCTCTCTCTCCTTCGGGGGAGGCGCGGGTTCGATCCCCCACGGGGGCAAATAAGGCCCCCCCCCCTTTTCCCTTTAGTCTGGGCCACTGATAGTGGGCCCATGGCCCACATGGCCCTGGTGTCTCTGCAGGTGGCCCCTTGTTTTTCTTTTTCTTTTTGTAATCGTTTTGTTTTAGCCATTTCTGTGTTTTCTGGTTATTTCCTTTAAAGGAAATTCTCCAGATTTGTTCCTTTCCCAAATCTGTCAAGTTCCTAGTACATGCCAAATCTGGCATATGAGTGACCTTAAGTTCATAGATGTTTTTGTGTTTGTGATTTTGTGAGTTTTATCAACAGGAAGATAGTCATGTGGCATATGATTTTGGGGTAGAATTTCCCAAGGAATCCAATGGTGGTGTTGGATTTCACTTTTGAGAAAGTTTGCAAATGTGATATTTTTGTGATGTGGTGGCATTTTGTTATTTTTGTATGAATTAGTACTTGCATGATTTGATGATCTTGCCAACATGAGACATGTTCTTTTGGGTGTGCTCTAGCCCCTGGTATTTGTGCTTGCCATGTTAGTTCATGTGATGAGTGGGAAACTTGATGTTAACATGCCACTAAAATTCTGTTTTCACATGCCCAAAATATTCTAAGTGTTGGAAATCTGTTATTTTGTTGCCATGTTATCTAGATGATTACCATGGATATGGTGTTCCTTTGGAGTTGGTACAATGCCATGAATTGTTGTGCTTGTCAACCTCTGTCATTTGGTGCCTTCACCTTGCCAAAGAGATTTTGCATCTTAGAGTTATTTGCTGTCAAAGATGCTATGGTGTTATAAACTGCTGCTATTCTCTTAGTGAAATTAAGTCTGAGAATCTGTAGTTATTTTCATGCCATGTTTAGGGGATGCTACCAAGTGATCTGTGATGTTTTAGCTCATGCTCAGTGCTAGTGTTTTGTAGTAGTTGATGCCCTCTATCACCCTGTTAATTTTCATGACCTAAAATGCCCTCTAGTATATATAAAAGTTGATGTCAAGTTGCTGTCATGTTAACTCAGATTCTATAAAACTGGAATTTTCACTAAGTCCCTAAAAATTGATTCAACATGCCATCTTGTGAGCATATTTGCCATTGATCCATGATTCATCTCATGTTGCTGTAGATAGATGATTTGTTAACCATGCTGTGTACTTCATGCCCATGCCTTGGTTGTGATTTAGAACTTGCTGTAGCTCTGGTTATATGTGTTACAAGATGACATGTTGCTGTTTGTGGGCAGATTGTGTGTAGGATTGTTTTGTGACTTGTGGGAGCTATACTCCATTGTTTTGCTTGTTCTTTAGCTCTATTATTGATGGATTTTAATTTCCTATCCAGTGGAATCCTTGGAATACCAAGGAATAGCCCATGGCCTTCTTCCTCTTTGCTTTTGTCTCCGTTAACGTTCGTACCTTGCCGTGAGCGTACCGTGAGCTACGTTACTCCGTTTGCTACGTTCTACATATGCATTTGCCTTGATTTTGCATGATGCATCCATATTTGCCATGTCCATGCATGTTCATACAAATAAACATGAGGTTCTGTCCAGAATACTAAAGAACTTAGCAATTGCATGAGAAACATGACTAGCATAGGGTTGCATGCTACATACTTCAAATGGATCATGCATCATCTTGTTTGTGCATTGCACCTTGTTTGTTTGTTTATTTGGTGTTGTTTCTCTTTGGGTAGAGGCGAGTGTTTTAGCCTGAGTACGAGGATCCCAGAGAGTACAACTACGAGGACCCAGCTCTTTGTCCCTCTGAAGAACCAACAGGCAAGATGATCATACCCGGATCCCGACACTATTTTTGCCTTGCTAGATGTCTCGCTTTTACCGTTATGTTTCGTTACCTACCACTTAAACTGTCAGCCTCCTAAATTGCCATGGAAGCCTCTAACCCCCTCCACTACCTAGCAAACATTGATTGGCCATGTTACCGCTGCTCAGCCCTTATCTTATAGCGTTGCTAGTTGCAGGTGCAATCTTTCCATGGTCAACATGAATTTTGGTTATATCACTCTATTTACTGTTATTTAAATTAATGCACATATATATATGGCAACGGTGGAAGGCTTGGCCTTTTGCCCGGTGTTTTGTTCCGCTTTTGCCGCACTAGTTCCGAGTACCGGTGTTATATTCCATATTTTTGTGCTCCTAACATGCTCGGGGTTGTTATGGGGACCCCCTTGACCATTCGTTTTAGATTAAAACTTGTCTGGCAAGACCCAACTTTGGTACTACATTTGCTAAACAACTTAATAAAATTGCATAGGGCATAGCTACCCCGTGGATAATTAATCAACAACCCGGGCCAGTGCTCCTCATGAGTGTTGGTCCAAACTAGAGCACCGTGCGGGGCCAACCCGGGGCAACTCGGGAGATGTCTATCAGGCCACCGTATGCTTCGCTTATCCGTCGTGTCCTGAGAACGAGATACGCGGCTCCTATCGGGTTCGTCGACACGTCGGGCGGTCTTGCTGGACTTGTTTTACCTTTCTCGAATGTCTTGCGGTTTTCTAGTGGAATTGCCTAGGAAGATCACGAGATCCGTGGTCGTGGTTGCTCCTGCGGCGTGTGGCTAGTTTGTGATGGATGAGTTGGAGCACCCTTGCAGGGTTAAATCTTTCGCAAAGCCGTGCCCGCGGTTACGTGGCAACTTGGAAATTTGTTTAACACCCGGTAATAGTAAACATGAAGTAAACTCAATAAAATCCACCAATTGTGTGCGTAACCGTGACTGTCTCTGCTCGTGAACATGATCCGAGAGGGAACACGGTGGGGTTATAACTGACGTAAGTAGGTGTTCAGGATCACTTAGTGATCATGCTAGCTCACGCCCGTCTTACGTAGGCCACCATATTTACATTCATGTTCTCGTAAGTTAGCCACCAAATACATGCTTAGTGCTTGATGCAGCCTCACCACATAACCAATTCCCCACCTAAAGGCTTAAATAGTTTCGGTACCCGGGTTATGAGATTGCTGAGTCCTCTGTGGCTCACAGATTACAACAATACAGGTACAGGTGTTGACGAGTACGTGTCAGATGACGTGTCGCAGATCCAGTGGGAGTATGATGAAGAACGCGGTCAGATGTATGTTATGTATCCAGACGAGTAGGGAGCTTCGTGGTGGTGATCCTGGGATAGCAAGACAGTTTATCATTGCTTCTTTTATCGTTTGATTTCGTCCGTAGCGGACCCTGTCTTCTGAATGATGTATGAATAATTTGTGTGAACTTGTAAGATAGCTTGTGGCGAGTGTAAGCCAACTCATATACTCATCTCTTCCTACATGTATGCAATGTTTACTGTACTTGCGAAACGACTAGATGCACTTCTATCCCCGTCGAGGCCCTCATGCCCTAATAGGGATAGGACCGCATCTTGGGCGTGACACCGGAGCCCCAAACGGGCTCCAGATCGGGCCTCCCGATTAAGAACATGAGGTGGTGACGGCTCCGTATCGTAAAACGCGATGAAACTTTCTCTCTGATTTTTTTATCCAAAAATAGGATTTTATAGCGCTGGAATTAGGGTCAGTGGGGCCTCAGGTGGGCACAACCCACCAGGGCGCGCCTGGAGGGGGTGGCGCACCCTGGTGTATCATGCCCAGCCTGGGCTCCCCCTCCGGTGGTTCTTGGCTCCAGTATTTTTTATTTATTGTAAAATAAATCTCCAAAAAGTTTCGTCCAGTTCCGAGAACTTTTATTTCTGCACAAAAACAACACCATGATAGTTCTGCTGAAAACAGCGTCAGTCCGGGTTAGTTTCATTCAAATCGTGCAAATTAGAGTCCAAAACAAAGGCAAAAGTGTGAGGAAAAGTAGATACAACGGAGACGTATCAAGGAGGCATTGCAGCTCTCGACGGCGGGGGACTGCGTCTACCCTCTGCCATCGCCACCGGCCACGCCCAAGGCGGAGCCCATGCCGGAACCACCGGCCATCGAGGAGAAGTATGTGTGGGCTGGCGTCCTCCGTGAGTGGGTGAGCGCGTTGACCATAGCGCTGGGAGTGGCTCCAGAGCAAGAGGTGGCGTACCTAGAGCACTGGAGGCAACGCGTTGGCGGAGGAGTGGGCTGCCAGGGAGCGCCAAATGCAGGCCGAGCGTGAGGAGTAGGAACGTCATGCCTGCTGGGCACGGGAGGAGGAGGAGGAGCGCCGGGACAAGGAGGTGGAGGAGCACGCGCCGTGCAACAGACGGCGGACGAGGCGGCACGGGCGGCGTGGCATCGGGCCTTCCCATGGGCGGGGCCGCCGCTTGACTTCACCCAGAGAGTCCATGGCGTGGTGTCATGCTGGGTTTTGTAGGGCCAAGTGGTTTCCTCCCCGGTGACATCGAGACCGATTCCGTTCAGAGCAGATTTAAACCCAATTGCACATTTTTCTCTGTTCGGGGTCCTCAACGCAAGTTTAAGGATTCAATGTGCAATATTTAGTTTTTATAGATCCTTATGTAAGGTCAATCGGCACCCTCAAACCTGGCCAACGGGCCGGCTCGAGCACGACACGGTATGCATCGACCCGTTTACAAACGGGTCATCTCGTGCTAGCACGTGTGCCTCACCTCGCGGCCAGGCACGACACATTAGCTAAACTAGCAAACATGCCCGTGCGTTGCACCCGGAGAGATAATTAGCGTGTCTACTAAATTGCCCATCAGCGTGACATGCAACATTCAGACGGTGCCACCCAGAAATAGGGAGGTGTCCACCCACACGCTAACATCCTAACGGTGCCACCTGATGGTAGCAGAGAGTCGTACACGAAGGACGCACTAAGAACCATAGGAACTTTTTGTACGACTTGTGTATGCCAGTTCTAATCAAACTAAACATGAATGAATAAATCAAAGCACAACAAAGTCACTAAATTGACTATCGACGTAAATCGTACTCCCTCCATATTTTTACGGAGCTTAATTTCCAACTCCGCTGTGATATAATTGGAGCATTTTTTAAGCTTAGTTTTGGACATGTATTTTTTTGTAATTGCATGTAACCTGCCGAAATCTTCGCGCGTTCCTTTTTTTATTTTACCCTTTTTCTAGTTTTATTGACCAAAAATGGTACCTAGAATCGGTCTAATTTTATCGGGCTATCTTTATCTAATTGCATGTAGCCCATTAAAACCTTCCTGCCAATCACTTTTATCGAATCTTTCTCTTTTATTGGGACTGCATCACATTTTATGCCTTCATCGGATCTTTATTTCCTTTATTGGCATGTGCAACCACACATCCGAATCACATTTTGTGCCTTCATTGTGTCTTTATTTTTTTATTGACATGTGCAGCCACGCATTACAATTTGTGATGTCAATTACTTCATTCATAGGATAAATGATACCCATGAACCCTCTTCTCTAGGTGGCTACTTGATGTTTAGGCAACTGACGGATGTATATAAATTGGTTAATTTTCATGCCATACAGGTACTATTAAATTGTATGACGAACCAACTCTTTCACACATGCATTAGCTGGATCATGTGGTTGCAGATGTCGATGATGGGAGCCGAGGTGATGAAAAATGCGTTGTGCAGAACCAGGTGAATGAAAGCTGCAGGCGGCCGGGGGGAGGAAGGGGGCAGCATGAATGACGTATGAAAAAAATATGCAATCTTAAGTATGACTCTGTCCCACGCAAAAAAAGTATGACTCTGTCAGCATGGCAACAAATATATGGGTGATTCCAAGCCCAGCCTACGTTCGAAGCTAAACAAAATATTTTTATTACGAAGTGATCGGCCTGGTTAGAAAGGCTTAACAAAAATTTTAACATGCAGGCAGATACATTTTTTATGGACGGACAGAAACACTTTTTTACTTTGATAGTTAAACATTTTCAAAATACACCATATAAGGAAAAGTATTAATTAAAGATGCATCATAAACATAATTTTAGAAATAATTAACATGCAAGATAATTGCATATTTGGAATCTACATATTTTTTAAGAAATTTCCATATGTAGCATGTTTATTTTGAAGTTATGGTTTGAAATATATGATTTTTTTAAAGCATTTGAATCTGTTAAAAAAAAGAAATTTTAAAATAGAGTAGCTAGGCCGAAAGAGCAACATTGCAACCCATCAGCTAAGCCACGCTTGGGTAAGGCAATTTTATTCTATGCCAACAGAAACTGGTAAGGAAATACAGAAAAAGGGGAGAGGTGGGATTCAAACCCAGGTTCTCCGGAATGCAGGGATGAAGCTGAAGCCACTGCGCTACTTGCATGTTTGTGACAGAAGAAGGACTCGCTTTAATAAATAACATAAAGCCGACGACGATTTTAAAGGGAAAACGAATCGTTTTTTTTTCACTTATCGGTGGCGTGGTGGGTAATTATTGATAACTCTGGAGGCAATTTTTATGATGTACGGGCAGAAGCGATAGTCGCTTTATTATTAGATAATAAAGATAAAGATATGTCGGCCCGTGGCACGCTTATCCCTTATGGGTCGTGTGAGTTTTTTGGCCCAATTACTTAGGGGCGTCGTCGTCTCCGACTGTAGGTGGTGAAGCGAGCGTCGACGACGCAACCTTTAGCCAGATCCCGTCGGATCCATCGGGAACGACGCATGGATGACTTGATCCGGATGCTTGAAGCTTCGCCAGGAGCGGCTGGTCGTGGAGGGCGACCTGCATCGGCTTGACCGACGCAGTGGCATCACGAGGGTAGGCTTAGAGCATCTCCAACAGGCGCGCAACGCGCGGCGCCCAAAAAACGTTTTTAGCGCGCGCAAATAGCACTTTTTAGCGCGCCGGCGAGCGCTGGCTCCAGCGGTCGCCGCATAATTTTGCGCGCGCGCGGCGCTCCCGCAGACGCGCTAAAGTACAGCGCGCACGAGCAGCCGGCGCTTGCAACATGCATTTTTTTGAAGCCAATAGATGATATTTCATCAAAAATGAAAAACAAAAAGGCATGGCATAATTCAATTGCACGGCACATCAACAATAATGTCACATCATCTCAACCAACCAAGTTCAAAATCACAAACGAAATTCATAACATAACAAGTTCACACAAACAAATGGCACATCAACAATCATGCCGCATCCTCATCTTCGTCCTCCTCTTCCCCCGATTCATCATCCTCATCCGAAGTCTCATCTTCGTCCTCCTCTTCATTCTCTCCCGGAGATGCGAAGGTATGTGAGGCACACTGGAAGACATGCGTCCACCCATGTCACCCGGAGGTGCACCCATGCCTCCCATGAGTGTAGCAAAACTCATGCCTCCCATGCCACCCATGGTGCTCATGCCTCCCGGAGGTGCACCCATGCTTCCCATGCCACTCATGCCTCCCATGCCGCCCATGGTAGCTCCGAAGCCACACATGCCTCCCATGCCACCCATGCCTCCCATGGGAGCTCCCATGCCTCCCATGCCTCCCATGACCATGGCTCATTTTTGGACCAAGACTTCTTCACGGGCAAGATTGACGTACTCCTTTTGCTTCTCATCGAGGGTAGATGTGTCCATGACGAACAAGTTCTTCTCCCATTCTAACAATATAGTTCGCTCCTCCATGGCCAATTTCTTCTCCTCCTATGCCACCTTCCTCTCCTCGGCCGCCACCCTCCTCTCCTCGGCCGCCGCATCTTGGTTCCTTGCCATCTTCCTATCCTCGTTCGCTTCCTTTCTTGCATTCATAATAGCTTGCATAACATTTGATAGGTCATCATCTCCTTTCCTCTTCTTTTTTTTCTTGTCTTTCTTTCTTGTCTCCATTTGGTCTTTCTGGCTTCGAGTAGGCAACCGAGTTTGGTGTAGGGCTTCTCTTGCCGTCATCACTTGATGCCTCCTCCTCATCATCATCCAAATCAATAGTTTGCTTGCGTTTGTTGGTCTCCTCATCGACACCTTCACGTGGCTTCCATTTCTCATCATCCTTCAACTCTTCATAGCAATGGGGCAAGGTAAATGGTCTCCCTTTCTTGATCTTTCCTTTCTTGTTCTTCTTCTCCTCTCCTTGAAATAAGTTTTGTGCGATAGTGAGCTACACACACAAAAACAAGTTAGCACTAGAAACACCGAAGAAAGAGCATGGAAGAATCATGAAAGAAATGACACTTACCCTATCGCTATCATTAGTTCCACTTGGGTTTAGCGTGTCAACCGCCTTAAGTGCGGCCGTTCATCTTTGACAATCTTTGTTGATTGTCGACCACCGGGAGCGAAGGGATCTTTCCGTGCGGTCAATTCCACTATTGTTGTGTAAATCAAAGTGCTCCTTCATCCGGATTCAATACGCTTCTCTACTTTGATCCCCTCCAACGATGGCATCCCTAGACACTTTCAACCATGTATTGCATATCAATTTGTCTTCGTCCGTGGTGTAGTTGCCCGCTCTTCCTTTCGGTGCATCGAAGATACCCTCACCATCCTCGTCCCCCTCAAAATCATCATTGGTTTGAGACCAATGAGAATTGTTGGAGCCAACACCCATAGTTGACATATAGGTCTCATCATTGAAACTACAAAGTATATATAACAAAACAAATAAGCTATCCATATGTATTCATTCATGTAAAAAACATCAACGATTTTTTTTGGCGAAGTCATACCTTGGTGGCATTTCATCGTACACCTTGTGCGCATCGGCCGCCGGCGTAACAAGCGAGCTCACCGGCGCTTCGCTCGCCCGCGCTTCGGTCACGCGCCCTGCAAGCTTCTTCCTCGGCCGCCTAGAAGAGCCGTCCGCCGCCTTCTCCTTCTTCTTCCCGGTCACCTTCCCCGCCTTTGCCGCTGCCGCATTTGAGAGCTTTGAGAGGGGGTCACGTGGCTTCACGATGGGCGCCGGCGCGACGCCACCCACCGAGGTCGTCCGTGGCGCCATGAAAAGCCCACGCGCGAGCCCGGTGCTTGGAGGAGCACCGGCGGAGGCGAAGCCAAAGCTTCCCGCGCTAGGGTTCGCGGCGGCGGCGGCGGAGGAGGGGTCGCGGGTGTAGGAGGGGGTGAGGGGGATGTCGCCGCGGTCGTCCATCGGGCGATTTCGCCGGCGGCGGCGCGGGGCGGGGCGAGAGCGGCGCGGCCGGAGGAAGAGGTGGAAGAGGCGCGAGCGCACGAGTGCTTCCGCGCGCGGGAGCGGGCGCACGAAATAAGCGACGCACGATGCCGTTTCGCTCCGCGCGCGGAAGCACTTATGCCGCGCGCGCTTTTTTTGCGCGGCCGCTGGAGCGCTCGGGTCCGCTGCGCGCGCGCTAAAAAAGCAAAATATTCAATGCGGGGCTGTTTTTACGTGCCTGTTGGAGATGCTCTTTTGTGAGAAAAAAAGGAGAGAGGAGGAGGCATGCCGCCGGGGAAAGAGGTCGCCCTCGCGGAGGAGCACAACCCCTAGGGGTGCCGCGGGCCAGACACGGCCCGTTTAACCGCATGCCAGGCCAGCCCGCGAAGCGCGGGCCGTTGGCCAGTTTCGGGGACCCTTCGACCGTACTCCAACCTCCACAGCTCCACTCACCTATGGCCCAACTGCCCCGCCGCGCCGCCTCGGTAAAAGACCTCTACGACTCCGACCTCCATCGCTACCGCAACCTCAACCCCCCTTCCCCCCTCCTCCGCCCCTGCACCACTTCCCATCAGCGTTCCTCCCACCGGCGCATCCCCGGGCCCGCCTCCGCCGCCCAGGACGCGATGCGCCTCCGCTCCCCACTATCGTCCGTCCCCGCGATTCGCGGGGACGGCCAGGCTGCGGACGCCGACTTCCTGCTTGACTCGTGGCTCGGGGCGCTGCGGGACCTCGGTGAGCTGCAATTGATAGGAACTTTTTTCCCTCAAAAGGGTTTGCATTTCGTGTTTTGAAAGAGATCCGATTCGGAACACTCATATGTCCAAGTTCAGTATGGAAAAGGGCGGGCAGCGTTTTCAAATGCCAGTTCGAGTGTTGTTGCTGTTGTGATTAGCATCTGATGTGGTTTGGAACGCAGGTGGCGACCGCGGGTGGCAGCAGCCAGGCATCGGGAAGATCCGAGTCGACCGGGCATTGAATCGAGCGTGTCGGGTGCGTGCACTCCCCTCCTCTCTTCTCCTTGTTTATCCTCTTCTCCGAAACATATCATTTTGCCACTGCTGGTGATGTTTGTGTGGTGGATTGATTCGTTTGATGGTTCTTGGATGTGATCAGGTTGTCGGGCTGGTGACGCTGTGCACACCAAATGGATACGGCGATCTCATTCTGAATCTGAAGGTGCCCATGAACATCGCAGCCTAATGTTATTTATGTTTGGTTTCTTGGAATTCTGTAGCATCGAGGTTGAGTTTCGCTGATTACCATGTGAAATGTGAGTTTTTTCTTGGCATCGAGTTTGTTTGGATACCGGAAAATGTTCCAATCCATGGTTAGTGTTGCATTTCTCTTTTGTTGTAACCGCAGAATTTACTCTGTTCGTAAAGATTAACCAGAAAAGTAGTCCTCCTTGTCACGACATTTGGGAGAACCATTGTTTTCTCCTAAATAATTTGAAGGAGAAGCTAATGTTTGCTTGCCAGATAGATTGTATTTCATTATTACATCATGTCTTGAGAGTTGCAACTTTGATCTGAATGAGTTTCCAACAACTTAGTTTTGCCCGGAGAAGATTAGAAGATAATAATTACATGTCCTTTTTTATTTCTTAGTAGTAGCAATTGACAATGAGCTGTTCTTAATAGGACCCATCTGGTACTATTGATGCATCAGTTCACAAGAAAGTTCTCTCAAATGAAAACCTTTCAAAAGGTTTATCAGTTGGGTCTGTTATTGTTCTCAAACAGGTAAGGGTATATAACTTGTGAACAAATGTTACTTCTGTTATTAAATTACTCTATTGTGCTGGCATGAAATTGGCTTCACTTTTGAATCTATTGTCAATTTCAGGTGGCTGTTCTTCGCCCTTCTAGCACAGTGTGCTATCTGAATGTTACCCAGAAAAACGTTGAAAAGGTATTATTCATACACTTACATATTACACTTTTATAGGTACCGACGTAGGCAAATTACGCGTTATCTTATTACATATTCCTTAAGTTTTACTACAAAGCAATTAGTTTACTACATACTCCTTGACTTCTATCAAAGTCAAGGTTGCTTCCGAGGTGCGTATAGGTGTGTGTGCGGGTTGGGTTTAATAAGGTGGCCTGCTTTGGGCTCATACTATCATAGCTATATATACTCAATACACATACACTGTTTCTTATGAAAAGTGGGATCTCTTAGCTTGTTTTTGATACCCTTCCACTCTTAAAGTTGCATTAATTATTATATACATGGACTATCATAATAATTCATGGATGGACCCTCCTGGTGGAGGTGTCTGGCAAAATTATGTCATTTTTATGACTGAATTATACTAGGTTGCCCTTTCTGGTACTTGAAGAAATTATATTGTACAGACTTGAAGGAACATAATGTTACGCTTGTAAGAATCTGCCCCATAAAAATCTAGCCGTGACTAATAAAGCAGATTAAAAGAGAACACTATTGAAGCTTACATGCACTTAGATGCACATGTTTTTATGTAATTGTTCAGACTTAAATTAAGGACGTGTGTCATAGATTGGAGTTATTTTTTTTTTTGAAACGTGGCAAAAGGGATTACCTGGTTATATTAATAGAGAAGATAGATGAAGTTCTAGTTATATGCACTGGTATTTGTATTGTCTGCACAATTACCTGAATTTAATTGCTTCTCAAGTTTCAGGACCTGAAAACTGTGTAATCATTTTTCGCAATCACTTGAAATGATATCTTCTCAGTTTTGAATTGCCGTTATGTTTTATGTCGTAACTGTTGCATCACAGAAGTTCATCTTAGGTCATGAAGAGATAATGATGTTCACATTTCCAGGTGCTGCAAAATGACAGTGTCTCCCCATGTAAGCAAGCAGTTCCATCAAGTAATTCTGAAAGGCAAAGCCAACAGCCTGGTGACTTACAAATCTCTCTCTTTATACATCCCTCAGTAAAATTTGATGGTGATTTGCTGTGCTTTCCATAGTGAAATGCAAAGTAACAATGAGTTTTGCAGGCCAAGGAGATAACATGGAAAAGGAAGCTGGAGCTGACACATCTGATGGAATGACAGCGATCCTCAGTAAGCTCTCGAGGACCAAGGATGGTCGGATAGTCGACTTACTTTGTGATAATGGTGGTGCAGCAAAAGCTGTTAACAGTAGTACTCTGAGAACGGACAAAGATACTCACAGTGTACAAAATCATCACGAGAAACGAGTGGAGCAAATGGATTCAAGTTCTCAAATAAAGAATTTGGCAGGCTTCAACACCAGTCAGCAGCTGCAGAAAATCATTTCTAGCATGAATCCAGCTAATTGCCAGCCGAAAGGAGGAAGCGTACCCAAGTATGGAATAAGCAGTGAAGCTGAAAGTTCCGCTGACGATATAATGAGAAAACTGACAGGTGGTGAAATGATGGTTCCCAGTAGCAAGGAGATAACTGTTGCTAAGGGTTCTCGTCGTAATTGTGGAACACATGATGCAAGCAACAACACTTCGAGAATGGATGGCCATACTAGGCGTGGCTCAGAAAAACCCCAGGGGATTGGACTTCAAAAGATGGTAGAAGACCACTCCCGCGAGCATGTATCAAACAACAATAGGGATGAGCATCAGCAGCAAAACCCGGGTGCAGACACAAGATGCACACAGCCGATTCTAGGTGGAAGCTCAGTTATGGCTGGAAGCAGAGACTGTACACAAGCTTCCTGTACTGGAAATCTCAGGCAACTCTCTGGCGATGAATCGATGCAGCCTCGTAGTAAAAAACTTAAGAGTGATGCGATGCTTTCTGATGGCAATGGTCTGGATGACATAGCAGGTGATTTCCTCGGTGGTCACAATTCGATCAGGAAGCCTGAGCATCAGCAAAAGGACATCCATGGCGCAAGTGCAGGTACCCTCCAGCCAACTCAAGAAAATTGCTCAATATCTGCCACCGGCGGAACATTACCTTCCAGTCAGAAGATGGTTTCAGTGGATTCTGCACCAGAATGGACTGATGAGCAGCTTTCTCAACTTTTTGATGACTACTAACACCGGAGTTAGTAGTCAGTTTGATGTTATTTCAAGGATGCGACAAAGTCAGGCATGTTAGTTGTATATAGTTATATACTAGAAGATGGTTAACACCTTACAGTTGTGACTCACGCGTTTTCGGTAATGTGCCTCAATGGCTTGAAACTCCTCTCCATACCAAATAACAGTTTGTAGACCAGTGGATTATATCATAATCTTGTGCAGTTTCCTCTGTGAGATGAAAGTTAAGGATGTTATTGTGGCATGTTGCTCCAAAAATGAAATTGTTGAAAGTGTATCATCTTTATGCAGCTGTGGAAGGTGCAGGCCAAACCGAAGGACTAAGCGGCCCTGAAAACACTCTGTCTCTCCGTGCTAGTGTTGTTGCTCTGTGCTGCTGTTAGATTTTTATCATTTTGCTGTTCTTGATGCTGTTTGGCCATTATTTCTCTACTTTATTATCGACACAAGTAAAAAGAAGGATATGCCTGCAAGGGTATAATCCTAGCAATGCAAGGGGGTCGCATTCGACACGTGTCCGATAAACTATCTCGCCACACAATTAGGAGAAAGGGATTGTGTCTTTGAGATGGATCTGCATGCCATCTCTGAAGTTCCACCTGAAAACCACTAGTGAACTACAGCAATGAGAGCACAGGCCAACGCCGACCAGGCAGCGGCTCGACTGCAGCACAAGTGCAGCCGTGCAGGGAAAGAGGACAGCAGCTACAGCACAGGGTTTCAGAGATGGGAGGACATCAGGTGGAAAACAAGTTCCGGTGGAAACCATGTGCAAAACTATGTTCTGAAGTTTTTAAAATCTAAAAAATATATAGTATGTTAAGGGTGTGATGTCCTATTAGCACGTGAAATTCCAAAGTTCAGACACAAATTCATTTACGAGATAGAAAAAAAATCAGCATCGAATGGTGCCAAACAAAAACACATCACTATTCGTTGCTGAATTTATTTTTTTCATAGCTCGTAAATGGTTGTGTTTGAACTTCAAATTTCACATTGCAATATAACATCACCCTCTTAACATAATTTATTTATATTAAAATTATTTTTAAAACTATTGAAACTTGGTTTCCACGTGATATTCTCTCTTCAGAGATCTAAGGCATACTGATCGCCGAGCATTCCAGCCGTCTCCAATCCAGTTACAACGTTGTACACTGACAGACCCACATTCAGTCCACATCTCGAATGTGCAACCTTACTGACTTGCAACAAGCAAGATATCGACTTGCAACAGTCGAAGAAAAGACATGTTCTCCTAGCTGCGATCACAACAGTATATGTTCTCTAGACCTAGTCACAAGGAACGAAAATACAAAATGTGTCCCGATACAAGTCATTGCAACTCGCAACTAACAACAAGAAGAGTTCGCTCACGTACAAGGATAACAAGCTGCAGAATTATGCAGAGGTGAACGCTACTAACAATGAGCACATCACAAATCGGCAACAATCAATTCAATATGACAGCAAAATACTCAGAAAAAGGCAGAACATGCCACATTGCCATATTTGATATCTATCTATCTATAATATGAAAGGGCTATTCAGCCTGAAATTAATGCGCAAACTGCCAGATCAATTTATGCGAGTTTTAATAAAGGTAGCAGATATAGGGCATTAACCGTACACAGTCTCCCTAATGAAGTAGTCCTACCATGAATGAAATCGAGAATAGCAAAAATGACAGTCGAGAACTCAAGAATAAATTAAACAGTTAGCTAAACTTTGGTCATCTAGGCTGCAATCCTCCCATTAGTTGTCAGGCAAGTCTTCACTACTCAAGTAACAATTGCAGATATAAGAAGAAACGGAAATCATTAGATTGTTTTTTTACTTGTGTGCTAACTACAGTAGAAAAGCCGAGAACAATTGAAGCAGACAACTAATGTTGTTTGTCTACTACCAAGTATTGTTTCTAACCAAGTGAGCGGGCAAACTAGAAAAGTCAAGTTTATAAAGCCAAACATCAAGTATGAAGCACGAAACAACACTTGATAAAAATGAAAGGACTCGTCTAACTTGGCTATTGCATCCATAGGCACCAAGCGAACAAGCCCTAAAGAACTATTCTTCCTGAAGTCGTTAGAAGCACAGATGCATATTTAGAATTCCATTACAACAACAACAACAAAGCCTTTAGTCCCAAACAAGTTGGGGTAGGCTAGAGGTGAAACCCATAAGATCTCGCGACCAACTCATGGTTCTGCCACATGGATAGCAAGCTTCCACGCACCCCTGTCCATGGCTAGTTCTTTGGTGATGCTCCAATCCTTCAGATCTCTCTTTACGGACTCTTCCCATGTCAAGTTCGGTCTGCCCCGGCCTCTTTTGATATTTTCAGCATGCTTTAGCCGTCCGCTATGCACTGGGCTTCTGGGGGCCTGCGCTGAATATGTCCAAACCATCTCAGACGATGTTGGACAAGCTTCTCTTCAATTGGCGCTACCCCAACTCTATCTCGTATATCATCATTCCGGATTCGGTCCTTCCTTGTGTGGCCACCCATCCATCTCAACATGCGCATCTCCGCCACACCTAACTGTTGCACATGTCGCCTTTTAGTCGGCCAACACTCAGCGCCATACAACATTGCGGGTCGAACCGCCGTCCTATAGAACTTGCCTTTTAGCTTTTGCGGCACCCTCTTGTCACAGAGAATGCCAGAAGCTTGGCGCCACTTCATCCATCCGGCTTTAATTCGACGGTTCACATCTTCATCGATATCCCCATCCCTCTGCAACATTGACCCCAAATATCGAAAGGTGTCCTTCTGCGACACCACCTGCCCATCAGGCTAACATCCTCCTCCTCCTCGTGCCTAGTAGTACTGAAAGCGCACCTCATGTACTCGGTTTTAGTCCTACTAAGTCTAAAACCTTTCGATTCCAAGGTTTGCCTCCATAACTCCAACTTCCTGTTGACCCCCGTCCGACTCTCATCGACTAGCACCACATCGTCCGCAAAGAGCATACACCATGGGATATCTCCTTGTATATCCCTTGTGACCTCATCCATCACCAAGGCAAAAAGATAAGGGCTCAAAGCTGACCCTTGATGCAGTCCTATCTTAATCGGGAAGTCATCAGTGTCGCCATCACTTGTTCGAACACTTGTCACAACATTATCGTACATGTCCTTGATGAGGGTAATGTACTTTGCTGGGACTTTGTGTTTCTCCAAGGCCCACCACATAACATTCCGCGGTATCTTATCATAGGCCTTTTCCAAGTCAATGAACACCATATGCAGGTCCTTCTTTTGCTCCCTATATCTCTCCATAAGTTGTCGTACCAAGAAGATGGCTTCCATGGTCGACCTCCCAGGCATGAAGCCAAACTGATTTTTAGTCACGCTTGTCATTCTTCTTAAGCGGTGCTCAATGACTCTCTCCCATAGCTTCATTGTATGGCTCATCAGTTTAATTCCACGGTAATTAGTACAACTCTGAACATCCCCCTTGTTCTTGAAGATTGGTACTAATATACTCCGTCTCCATTCTTCTGGCATCTTGTTTGCCCGAAAAATGAGGTTGAAAAGGTTGGTTAGCCATACTATCGCTATGTCCCCAAGGCCTTTCCACACCTCAATGGGGATACAATCAGGGCCCATCGCCTTGCCTCCTTTCATCCTCTTTAAAACCTCCTTGACCTCCGACTCTTGGATTCGCCGCACAAAACGCCTGCTAGTATCATCAAAGGAGTCGTCCAAATCAATGGTAGAGCTCTCACTCTCCCCATTGAACAGCTTGTCAAAGTACTCCCGCCATCTATGCTTAATCTCCTCGTTCTTCACCAGGAGTTGATCTGCTCCGTCCTTGATGCACTTGATTTGGTCAACATCCCTCGTCTTCCTCTCTCGGATCTTGGCCATCTTATAGATGTCCCTTTCGCCTTCCTTCGTGTCTAACCGTTGGTAGAGGTCCTCATACGTCCGACCCCTTGCTTCACTCACAGCTCGCTTTGCGGCCTTCTTTGCCATTTTGTACTTCTCTATGTTGTCTGCACTCCTATCCAGATATAGGCGTCTGAAACAATCTTTCTTCTCCTTAATTGCCTTCTGGACATCATCGTTCCACCACCAGGTATCTTTAGCTTCTCTTCTACTTTCCTTGGACACTCCAAACTCCTCTGAGGCCACCTTACGAATGCAAGTCGTCATCTTCATCCACATGTTGTCTACATCACCTCCTTCCTCCCAAGGGCCCTCCTTAATGACCCTCTCCTTGAACGCCTGAGCTACCTCCCCCTTGAGCTTCCACCACTTCGTTCTAGCGACTTTGGCACGCTTGTCCCGCTGGACACGAATCCGAAAGCGGAGGTCAGCAACCACAAGCTTATGCTGAGGGACAACACTCTCTCCAGGTATCACCTTACAGTCTAGGCATGCACGCCTGTCTTCTCTTCCATTTTACTCAAAATTTATTATAATCACTTCAAGGATTATTTGATAGCTATTCCTCCAAAGGCATGAACAGCTTAATGTTGCTAACTGAAATGCAAATTGTAACAAGTCCTAACTAAGCCACCAGAAAATACAATCATACCAAGCCATAAAACTGAAGAGATTGTGCAATAAAAGAAAAGGGGCATAAGAAAATTTGCATTCTCAAACAGAAGAGATGGTGCAGTAAAAAAGAGGTAAACAAACAACTTGCTATCGCCAATTAGCTAGCAGATCTTGCTAGTAGAACTGTAATATGTATGCATACAGCGATTCTTGTTAGAAACACAGATGAATGCTCGAAAATTCAGTTTATTCAATGGTAATTATAGTTACTTTTCTAGGCACAGAAGTAAGAACTACCGAGTCCTGGTTTCTCTCAAAAACACAAACTGGTTAATGAGCCCTAGCAGGCAATGCAACATAGCAGTATTCCACAGAAAGTGTGCAGCAGATGAAAATCCAAACTTGCATAACTAATTAGCTCCAGCATTGTGCTGATAATTTCAATGCATCCAAACATCTCTACATGAATAACCATTACACTGAACGAAGATAGAAGAAATGTTCTCTCAAATTTTCTAAGCCAGCTAGATAGTTTTATGCAACTCCAAAGTACATTTGATAACAGTTCATTCATCATACCCACGAAGTGTCAACCATTTCTTCATACGGGGCGACAACCAACTGCATAGACTTCACTCAGAACCTTCAAGTTCAAGCGCATCATCACCAACTAAAGAAGGAGGCCAGGCCATAATGTATGGATGTCCACGACCATCATACCTCCCCTGAATCAGCAAGTCAAGCTCCATAGTCTCCAAGCAAAGGGAGAAAAACCAGCAACAGAGTAGGCCAGAAGGGGTCATCATTGTTCTTGATAGGTAAGCGTATCCATCCCTGACTTGCACAACCTTGAGGTCTCCCTGAAAGCCCTGAGTAATGCGATCGATTTCGGCACCCAAAGAGATTGTCTTGTGCGGTATCCAGCTCTGACTCCCATCACCATCCACGCTATGGGTCCAAACCTGGAGGAGGAAATCAGCAGATACATGAGCAATACAGAGTCCACCATCCTTGGTCTCCCCAGCCTTGCAATTGTGCCACTCCACCTTCGCTTGAGAGGGTAGATCCACCGTGGTGACATCCATGGTCGTGGCGTCGATCCTTATCATGCGTGCTTCGGCGGCGTGGCAAGGCCAGTAAACAGAATCACCCACTAGTGTGCTAGTCTTGGACTTGAGGCTGTTGTTCCCACCGATCTCCACCCACGGGTTGACGGCCCAATCCCACGTCTCGGACGAGAAGACGGCGGCACGAACCCTGGACACATCAGCGCAGATGCAGACCACTCGGAACGAGGAGGGCTTCTCGTCGGAGTAGAGGAGGTGAAAACCAAGAAAGCCGCGGGTCTCCGCGGTGAAGTCGACGGGAGGCATCGGGAGGGAGCCGACGGCCCAGGTCATCGGGTTGAGAGCGGCGAGCGAACCATGGAGCGCGTTCCAGAGGAGGGCGCGCCCGCCGCGGCAGTCGGCGAGGAGCCACCCGCGGGACGCGTCGTCCTCCGCGGGGAGGGAGGTGAGGAAGAAGTCGCCGCGGCGGAGGGAGGCGGCGACGTCGGGGTCGAAGCGGCGCACGGGGACGAAGGTCGGGATGCAGATGCCGTCGGTCTCGAGGAAGATCCCGAGGAGGGGCGCCGGGTGGAGCGCGCGGAAGAGGCGGCGGAAGGACGGGGAGGAGCGGACGGCGCCGAGCCAGGTGCGGCAGGTGAGCGCGGCGCGGACGAGGGCCGGCAGGTTCGGCAGGCGGAGGAAGATGTCGAGGAGCAGGTCTTTGCCGAGGGAGGAAATGGTGGTGGACTCGGGTTCCGCCGGGGGCGCCGCCGCCAGCAAGCCACTGGCCATTGCTGCGGGGAAAACGGTGTCGGCACGGGAGGCGCTGGGGAGGATGGACGGGGTCACGGCGGACATGGCGGAGCTGGGGTCGGGACCGGCGGCGGCGGCGCTCTATGCCGGGGGAGACAACGAGCGGCTGGTAGTGGTAGGGTTGAGTTTTTTTTTTTCAGGGCTAGGGTGGTGGCGGTGGTGGTGAGTACTCTACATATTAGGTTCTCCCGCAGGCCAAATTCACCTTTTAACGACGTTTAGCCGGATCTGACCCTGGTCCGATTTTTTTCCGGATCTGACCATTTTCCTACCGCCACCCACTGTGGCACAGGCTACTGTCATTGACGCTGGCGGTAGGATAGTGGTCAACGCAGACGGCGTCGTCTTCCCGTTGACGTGGATTAGGACCCTACCGCCACAGACAGTGGTGGTAGCCTGTGTTAGCCTACTGCCACCGCGGGTGGCGGTAGGGTCCGCTGTCGGTGTCAAATCCGGCATATCTCGTAGTAGGGGTCCTAACCTAGGCGTCTTGGAGCGATGGTAACATGGACACAGGATTTTACCCAGGTTCGGGCTCTCTTGAAGAGATAATACCCTACGTTCTGCTTTTGATTATATTGATATGGGGGGATAGTACAGAGTACATGTATCTACCACGAGATTATGAGATGTAATGTAATGATCTATTGACTAGCCTGGCCTCGGTTTATATATGCACCGTAGGCCTAGGGTTTAGAGGAGTCCTTGTCTTGTGCGCCAAGTCTTGTGGAATCCTCCTTGTATTCGGCATGGGCTGCCCGAAGTGACCCATTAGTGAATCATCACGGGGGTCCTCGGCCCGACCCACTGGTCGGGAGACGACGTGGTGAGTACCCCCTAGTCCAGGACACCGTCAGTAGCCCCCTGAACCGGTCTTCAAGTTGGGAACGCTCATCGGTTCTTCCGAACAGTTCTTTGTCTTCGGTCGTCGGTCTTGAAAACTGGTTCAACAAATTTTCCCATGTCCGATCTTGAGAATCGCCGAGCTGAATCCGAAGAGTTCACACGTCGGGCATCCGAGGAGCCCCTTTAAGTTATCGGCCTTTACCAGTGCCTTATTATTTTTTACGCCACACCTCGGGTTTGAAGGGTTTTGTTGGGGAACGTTGCATAGGAAACAAAAAATTTCCTACGCACACACAAGATCTATCCATGGTGATGAGCATCTACGAGAGGGAGAGTGAATCTACATACCCTTGTAGATCGCTAAGCGGAAGCGTTAAGAAACGCGGTTGATGTAGTCGAACGTCTCCGCGATCCAAATCGCAAGTCGTCCCTCGAACCGATCACGAACTAGTGCCGAACGGACGGCACCTCCGCGTTCAACACACGTACGGCTTGATGACGCCTTCACCTCCTCGATCCAGCGAGCGATGGTGAAGTAGTAGATGAGTTCCGGCAGCACGATGGCGTGGTGATGGTGGTGAGGAACAATCTCTGCAGGGCTTCGCCAAGCGCTACGGAGATTATGACGTAGGAACTAGAGGGTTAGGGTTGCCGCACACAGCTTGGGGAAATCTTGATGTATCCCGGGTGCTAGCCCTGCCCCTCTATTTATATGTTGAGCCCTGGGGTCGAAACTTGGAGAAAGAGCCTCCTCAAAGTCAGTTTGGCCCGCAAGGCAAGAGTCCTGCTCGGACTCCAGGACCAGACGCCAGGGTCCTCGGAGTCTGGCCCCAGACGCCAGGGTCCCTGGCGTCTGGCCCCTGGCCTCCGCAAAACTTCCTTTTGCACCTTCCTAAAGCCTCGTGGGCTTTACCCCTTGGCCCAAATAAAGTGTTCTCATACCCGAACATTTCGGGAAACATCCGAAACTCCTTCCGGTGAATTCCGGAACCCTTCCGGAGACCAAACACTATTATCCCATATATCAATCTTTACCTCCGGACTATTCCAGAGCTCCTCGTCATGTCCGGGATCTCATCCGGGACTCTGAACAACTTTCGGTCACCAACATAACAACTCAACTATACTTATATCGTCACCAAACGTTAAGTGTGTAGACCCTGCGGGTTCGAGAACTATGTAGACATGACCGAGACACCTCTACGGTCAATAACCAATAGCGGGACCTGGATGCCCATACTGATTCCTACATATTCTACGAAGATCTTTATCGGTCGAACCTCTATGTCAAGGATTCAGTTAATCCCGTATGCTGTTCCCTTTGTTCTTCGGTATGTTACTTGCCCGAGATTCGATCGTCGGTATCTCTATACCTAGTTCAATCTCGTTACCGGCAAGTCTCTTTACTCGTTCCGTAATACAAGATCTCGTGGCTAACACTTTAGTCACATTGCTTGCAAGGCTCATTGTGATGTTGTATTACCGAGTGGGCCCTGAGATACCTCTCCGTCACACGGAGTAACAAATCCCAGTCTTGATCCATGCCAACCCAACAGACATCCTCGGAGATACCTGTAGAGCACCTTTATAGTCACGCAGTTACGTTGCGACGTTTGATACACACAAGGTACTCCTCCGATGTCAGGGAGTTGCATGATCTCATGGTCATAGGAACAGATACTTGACATGCAGAAAACAATAGCAATAAACTGACACGATCATATGCTACGTTTACAGTTTGGGTGTTGTCCATCACATCATTCTCCTAATGATGTGATCCCGTTATCAAATGACATCTCATGTCCATGGCTAGGAAACCTTCACCATCTTTTGATCAACGAGCTAGTTAACTAGAGGCATACTAGGGACACAGTGTTGTCTATGTACCCACACATGTATTTGAGTTTCCAATCAATACAATTATAGCATGGATAATAAACGATTATCACGAACAAGGAAATATAATAATAACCAATTTATTATTGCCTCTAGGGCATATTTCCAACAGTCTCCCACTTGCACTAGAGTCAATAATCTAGTTCACATCACTATGTGATTTACATTGTTCTAACACCCAATGAGTTTCGGGGTTCGATCATGCTTTGCATGTGAGAGAGGTCTTTAGTCAACGGGTCTGCGACATTCAGATCCGTGTGTACTTTACAAATCTCTAAGTCATACTGTAGACACTGCTACCACACTTCACTTGGAGCTATTCCAAATGGTTGTTCCACTATATGTATCCTGACTGCTACTCAGAGTCGTCCGGATAGGTGTCAAAGCTTGCATCGACGTAACCCTTTACGACGAACTCTTCATCACCTCCATAATCGAGAAATATTTCCTTAGTCCTCTAGTTACTAAGGATAATCTTGACCGTTGTCCAGTGATCCACTCCTGGACCATTCTTGTACCCCTTGACAGACTCATGGCAAGGCACACACTAGGTGCGGTACACAGCTTGGCATACTATGCAGAGCCTATGGATAAGGCATAGGGGACGACCTTTGTCCTTTCTCTTTCTTCTGCCGTGGTCGAGCTTTGAGTCTCACTCAACTCCACACCTTACAAATCAGGCAAGAACTCTTTCTTTGACTGATCCATTTTGAACTCTTTCAAAATATTGTCAAGGTATGTACTCATTGAAAGTCTTATCAGACGTCTTGATCTATCTCTATAGATCTTGATGCCCAATATTTAAGTAGCTTTATTTCAGGTCTTCCTTGAAAAACTCCTTTCAAACGACCCTTTATGCTTTCCAGAAATTCTACATCATTTCCGATCAACAATATGTCAACCACATATACTTATCAGAAATTCTATAGTGCTCCCACTCACTTTATTGTAAATACAAGTTTCTCATAAACTTTGTATAGACATAAAAACTTTGATCACCTCATCAAAGTGTATATTCCAACTCCGAGATGCTTGCTCCAGTCCATAGAAGGATCGCTGGAGTTTGCATACATTTTAGCATCCTTAGGACTGACAAAACCTTCTGGTTGTATCACATACAACCTTTCCTTACGGATACCGTTAAGGAAACGATGTTTTGACATCCATCTGCCAGATTTCATAATTGAAAAATGCAGCAACTGCTAACATGATTCCAACAGACTTTAGCATCGCTACGGGTGAGAAAGTCTCATCGTAGTCAACTCCTTGAACTTGTGAAAAACCCTTTGCCACAAGTCGAGATTTATAGACGGTGACATTACCGTCCGCGTCCGTCTTCCTCTTAAAAATCCATTTGTTCTGAATGGCCTTACGCCCTTCAGGTAATACTTCCAAAGCCCATACTTTGTTTTCTTACATGGATCCCATCTCGGATTTCATGGCCTCTAACCATTTCTCGGAATCCGGGCCCATCATCGCTTCTCCATAGCTCGTAGGGTCGTCGTTGTCCAACAACATGACCTCTAAGACAGGGTTGCCATACCACTCAGGAGCAGTACGCGTCCTTGTCGACCTACGAGGTTCGATAGTAACTTGATCCGAAGCTTCATGATCATCATCATTAACTTCCTCTTCAACTAATCATAGGCTCCACAGAAACAACTTTCTGTGCTGCGCTACTCTCAGGTTGAAGTAAAGGTTCAACAACCTCATCAAGTTCTATCTTCCTCCCACTCAATTCTTTCGAGAGAAACTCTTTCTCAAGAAACGTTCCGTTTTTAGCGACAAACACTTTGCCTTCAGATCTGAGGTAGAAGGTATACCCAACTGTCTCTTTTGGGTATCCTATGAAGACGCATTTCTCCGCTTTGGGTTCCAGCTTTTCAGGCTGAAGCTTTTTGACATAAGCATCACATCCCCAAACTTTAAGAAACGACAGCTTTGGCTTCTTGCCAAACCAAAGTTCATATGGCGTCGTCTCAACGGATTTCGATGGTGCCCTATTTAAAGTGAATGCAGCTGTCTCTAATGCATAACCCCAAAACGATAGTGGCAAATCGGCAAGAGACATCATAGATCGCACCATATCTAATAGAGCACAATTACGACGTTCGGACACACCATCACACTATGGTGTTCCAGGTGGCGTGAGTTGTGAAACAACTTCCACATTGTCTTAAGTTGTATACCAAACTCGTAACTCAGATATTTACCTCCACGATCATATTGTAGACATTTTATCTTCTTGTCACGATGATCTCAAACTTCACTCTGAATTTGCTTGAACCTTTCAAATGATTCAGACTTGTGTTTCATTAAGTAAATATACCCTATATCTACTCAAATCATCAGTGAAGGTAAGAAAATAACGATATCCACCGCCCGCTACAACACTCATTGGACCGAACACATCAACATGTATCATTTCCAATAAGTCAATTGCCCGCTCCATCATACCGGAAAACGGGGTTTTAGTCATCTTGCCCATGAGGCATGGTCTGCATGTCTCAACCGATTCGAAATCGAATGAGTCCAAAGATCCATCAGCATGGAGTTTCTTCATGCGTTTTACACCAATATGACATTTAGCGGCTGTGCCACAAGTATGTGGTACTATCATTATTAACTTTGTATCTTTTGGCATCAATATTATGAACATGTGTATCACTACGATCAAGATTCAATAAACCACTCTTATTGGGTGCATGACCATTGAAGGTATTATTCATGTAAACAGAATAACCATTATTCTCTAACTGCAATGAATAACCGTATTGCAATAAACTTGATCTAATCACGTTCATGCTTAACGCAAACACCAAATAACATTTATTTAGGTTCATCACTAATCCCAAAGGTAGAGAGAGCGCGCGATGGTGATCACATCAACCTTGGAAACACTTCCAACACTCATCGTCACCTCACCCTTAGCTAGCCTCCGTTTATTCCGTAGCTTTTATTTCGAGTTACTAACATTTAGCAACCGAACCGGTATCTAATACCCAGGTGCTACTAGGAGTACTAGTAAGGTACACATCAATAACACGTATATCAAATATACTTCTGTCGACGTTGCCAGCCTTCTTATCTACCAAGTATCTAGGGCAGTTCCGCTTTAGCGACTGTTCTCCTCATAATAGAAGCACTTAGTCTCGGGTTTGGGTTCAACCTTGGGTTTCTTCACTGGAGCAGCAACTGACTTGCCATCCATGAAGTTTCCCTCCTTGCCCTTGCCCTTCTCGAAACTAGTGGTTTCACTAACCATCAACACTTGATGCTCCTTCTTGATTTCTACCTTCGCGGTGTCAAACATTGCGAACAGCTCAGGGATCATTATTTCCATCTCTGGCCTTTTATAGTTCATCACGAAGCTCTAGCAGCTTAGTGACAGTGACTTGGAGAACTATATCAATCACTATCTTATCTGGAAGATCAACTCCCACTCGATTCAAGCGATTGTAGCACCCAGACAATCTAAGCACATGCTCAACGATTGAGCTATTCTCCATCATCTTGCAGGCAAAGAATCTTGTTGGAGGTCTCATACCTCTCAACACGGGCATGAGTCTGAGATCCCAATTTCAGCTCTTAGAACATCTCATATGTTCCGTGATGTTCAAAACGTTTTGGAGCCTCAATTCTAAGCCGTAATGCATGACGCACTGAACTATTAAGTAGTCATCGGAACGTGCCTGTCAGATGTTCACAACATCTACAGACGACGCTAGAGGGGGTGGCACACCGAACGGTGCATTAAGGACATAAGCCTTCTGTGCAGCATTGAGGACAATCCTCAGATCATGGACCCAGTCCGCATTATTGCTACCATCATCTTTCAAATCTATTTCTCTAGGAACATATAAAAATTCAGGGGAGCTACAGCGCGAGCTAGTAATCTACAACATAATTTGCAAAGACATTTTGACTATGTTCATGATAATGAGTTTAGTTAATCATATTACTTAAAACTCCCACTCAAATTGACATCCCTCCGGTCATTCGAGTGTAACATGATCCAAATCCACCAACTCAAGTCCGATCATCACGTGAGTTGAGGTGGTTTCAATGGTGAACATCTTCATGTTGATCATATCTACTATATGACTCATGTTCGACCTTTCGGTCTCTTGTGTTCCGAGGCCATGTCTGTACATGCTAGGCTCGTCAAGTTTAACCCGAGTGTTCCGCACGTGCAACATGGCTTACACCCGTTGTATGTGAACGTAGAGTCTATCACACCCGATCATCACGGCGTGTCTGGAAACGACGAACTTTCGCAATGGTGCACACTCGGGGAGAACACAATTTATCTTGAAATTTAAGTGAGGGATCACCTTATAATGCTACCGTCGTCCTAAGCAAAATAAGATGCATAAAAGGATTAACATCACATGCAAATCATAAGTGACATGATATGGCCATGAACTCGTGCTTTTGATCTCCATCTCCAAAGCACCGGCATGATCTCCATCGTCACCGGCATGACACCATGATCTCCATCATCTTGATCTCCATCAACGTGTCGCCATGAGGTTGTCGCGCCGACTGTTGCTTCCACGACTATTGCTAACGTTTAGCGATAAAGTAAAGCATTACATAGCGCTTAATGATTGACACGCAGGTCATACAATAATTAAAGACAACTCTATGGCTCCTGCCAGTTGCCGTACTCATCAACATGCAAGTCGTGATATTCTATACAACACATGATCATCTCATACATCACATATATCTCATCATGTAATTGGCCATATCACATCACAACATACCCTGCAAAAACAAGTTAGACGTCCTCTAATTGTTGTTGCAAATTTTACGTGGCTGCTACGGGTTTGCAAGAACCGTTCTTACCTACGCAAAACCACAACGTGGTGTAGTGATTGCTTTTTGATCTTCTAAAAGAACCCTCTTCATTGAAATTGATTCAACTAAAGTGAGAGAGACAGACACCCGCTAGCCATCTTTATGCAACGAAGTTACATGTCAGTTGAAGGAACCTGTCTCGCGTAAGCGTACGCGTAATGTCGGTCCGGGCCGCTTCATCTCACAATACCGCCGAATCAAGTATCAACTAGTAACGGCAAGCAATATGTATACACCCACGCCCACAACTCGTTTGTGTTCTACTCGAGATCTCATCTACGCATAGACCTAGCTCGGATGCCACTGTTGGGGAACGTTGCATGGGAAACAAAAATTTTCCTACGCACACACAAGATCTATCCATGGTGATGAGCATCTACGAGAGGGAGAGTGAATCTACATACCCTTGTAGATCGCTAAGCGGAAGCGTTAAGAAACGCGGTTGATGTAGTCGAACGTCTCCGCGATCCAAATCGCAAGTCGTCCCTCGAACCGATCACGAACTAGTGCCGAACGGACGGCACCTCCGCGTTCAACACACGTACGGCTTGATGACGCCTTCACCTCCTCGATCCAGCGAGCGATGGTGAAGTAGTAGATGAGTTCCGGCAGCACGATGGCGTGGTGATGGTGGTGAGGAACAATCTCTGCAGGGCTTCGCCAAGCGCTACGGAGATTATGATGTAGGAACTAGAGGGTTAGGGTTGCCGCACACAGCTTGCGGAAATCTTGATGTATCCTGGGTGCTAGCCCTGCCCCTCTATTTATATGTTGAGCCCTGGGGTCGAAACTTGGAGAAAGCGCCTCCTCAAAGTCGGTTTGGCCCGCAAGGCAAGAGTCCTGCTCGGACTCCAGGACCAGACGCCAGGGTCCTCGGCGTCTGGCCCCAGACGCCAGGGTCCCTGGCGTCTGGCCCCTGGCCTCCGCAAAACTTCCTTTTGCACCTTCCTAAAGCCTCGTGGGCTTTACCCCTTGGCCCAAATAAAGTGTTCTCGTACCCGAACATTTCGGGAAACATCCGGAACCCCTTCCGGTGAATTCCGGAACCCTTCCGGAGACCAAACACTATTATCCCATATATCAATCTTTACCTCCGGACTATTCCAGAGCTCCTCGTCATGTCCGGGATCTCATCCGGGACTCCGAACAACTTTTGGTCACCAACATAACAACTCAACTATACTTATATCGTCACCAAACGTTAAGTGTGTAGACCCTGCGGGTTCGAGAACTATGTAGACATGACCGAGACACCTCTACGGTCAATAACCAATAGCGGGACCTGGATGCCCATATTGGCTCCTACATATTCTACGAAGATCTTTATCGGTCGAACCTCTATGTCAAGGATTCAGTTAATCCCGTATGCTGTTCCCTTTGTTCTTCGGTATGTTACTTGCCCGAGATTCGATCGTCGGTATCTCTATACCTAGTTCAATCTCGTTACCGGCAAGTCTCTTTACTCGTTCCGTAATACAAGATCTCGTGGCTAACACTTTAGTCACATTGCTTGCAAGGCTCATTGTGATGTTGTATTACCGAGTGGGCCCTGAGATACCTCTCCGTCACACGGAGTAACAAATCCCAGTGTTGATCCATGCCAACCCAACAGACATCCTCGGAGATACCTGTAGAGCACCTTTATAGTCACCCAGTTACGTTGCGATGTTTGATACACACAAGGTACTCCTCCGATGTCAGGGAGTTGCATGATCTCATGGTCATAGGAACAGATACTTGACATGCAGAAAACAATAGCAATAAACTGACATGATCATATGCTACGTTTACAGTTTGGGTCTTGTCCATCACATCATTCTCCTAATGATGTGATCCCGTTATCAAATGACATCTCATGTCCATGGCTAGGAAACCTTCACCATCTTTTGATCAACGAGCTAGTTAACTAGAGGCATACTAGGGACACAGTGTTGTCTATGTACCCACACATGTATTTGAGTTTCCAATCAATACAATTATAGCATGGATAATAAACGATTATCACGAACAAGGAAATATAATAATAACCAATTTATTATTGCCTCTAGGGCATATTTCCAACAGGTTTCCCTTGCGGCGGTGTCCTCTTGCGTCCGAGCTCCAACGCCGAACTGCATCTGAGGTGTCTTTTTACAGCCGAGCTCCAACGTCGGACTATGTCCGAGCTCCAACGCCGGACTGTGTTCGAGCTCCAACGCCGAACTGTGTTCGAGCTCCAACGCCGGACTGCTTCTAAGGCGTCTCCGATCTTGAGCTTTATGCCGGACTGCTTCCGAGCTCCAACGCCGGACTGCATCCAAGCTCCAATAATGATCAGCGTCCGAGGTATCATAAACTACCTTGGACCTTAAAAAATTAAAGGAATTCGTCCGAGCTTAATGTCGGAAATGCTCTCTATGGAGCCAGCCACTTGCGCCCGAGCTTTATGCCGGACTGCTTTCGAGGTGGTGCACCACCCCGACCATAGGCTTATTTTTGTGGATATTTTCGGTTGGTGCAATTTATTCTCTGCCGAGATATATAGCCAGTAGCCCTCAAGGTGTGTGTCGGTCTATAACCCGAGATGCGCCTGAAGGATGACATAAGACCGCTGATCCCAGTAGCCCCTGAGACTCAGGTCGATTCACAAAATCGGCCTGAGGATCAACTCCTAGCTCGGCAGCATACTTCGGAACACAAAAGCGGTGTGCACAGACCTCGAGACTCAGGTTGGGTGCGGCCGACCAACCCAAGGATCATAATCTCCTCGGAAACTGTATTGCACTTAAATTTTCTGCATTGAATTGTCAATGCAGTAGCCCCCGAGACTTGGGTTGGGCAACATGGCCGACCCTAGGATCGTACCTCCTCGGGAACTAGTTCAACCGTCATGTACGTTTTGACAACGCCGAGGTGGAGTTCAGCAGGAAAGATGCCGAACCGTAGTTCGGAAAAGAGTTTCCTAGCAAGACCATCACGTCGAACACCTCAACCAAGAGAGTGTCCCGCTTCCTGAAAGGAAAACATAAAATAGGTGAAAGATGTTATAAGCTCAAAAGACCAAAAAACTTGCGTAAAAAACTTTACGTCTAGATTGAATCAAGTTTTTTGGTGACAATACGAAATTGGTGTTAAAATTGTGCTTCCGTCGTGCTTTGACATGACACATCCGATCTCTAGACTTCAAGTGGGTCAGCCTTCGGCTTCAACCTCCCTATCCCGAAGGCGGAGTGTTTCTCAGGCCAGTTTAGCGAACTAAACGCGAGCGGCTTTAGAGAGAAACCAGGCTACCCGGCTATTGATCATACACTTGAGTCGAGAAAGTAGTGGTAGAAAAAGACTTTGCAACGACTAAGAAGAAAACATCTATTATAAAACGGCTCATATTAATTTAAGAGCCCCCAAATGACTTGGGTAAAAGAATTTTATGTATAATGATTGTATGTACCGAAGTACTTATATAATATCTGTGTTCGCCCGAACTTTGAACGTGTCTTAACCAACCGTCGGCTTCTCCCTCTTCGGCCAAGGGCCGAAAAGTGTTATCTACTCCACCTACCGAGAATATCGGCGGTGTTTCGGATAACCAGGCAATCAGGCCATGAGGCTGTAACAGACAAAGCGCGCCCAGGGAACTTATGCTATATTACTTATGTAACGTAAGAAGCATCTTCAAAGAAAATAGTGCCCCCAATGGTACCTTTCTTTGGTCGCTCATGATTACTATGAGACTTGTGCAATAGATTTGTGTACGCGCGAGTTCCGTCGTGTGCCGACCATAGTTGAACATAATAAGAGCGCTAGCCTTCGGCTTCACCCATCTGAGGTACGAGTTCGGATGACCCGATCGTAACAATCGCAGAGGTGCTCCCTTTACTCCCTAGCTGAACAATCGGGAACGTAGGGGTAAGCACAAGAGCCAGGCAACCCAGCTTTGCGGAACACTTAAGTCAACATGATGCATATTTTGGCATAATACACGAGCAAGGAAAGAAGCTGTACAATAATAATCACATGCAAAGAGAAAAGGTTTCATAAAGGAAGCCCCCAAGTAAACGGGGTATTTGAACTTGTTTGTAACAAACAAAGTTTTGACAAAGAAAGTTTTTCGCAAACAACTTTTTGTCAAAAAAGTATAGTGCTTGGTCGAACCGAACAAAAAGTAAAATTCTAAAGAGAGCTGAGCACGAAAACGACTTAGCTGGTTAATGTGCTCGGTGTTGATGACATGGGCCGAGCTTATAGCGGGTCAAGGTCCCAGCCCCCAAGCCGGTCCCGAGGTGACCGAACGAGGAGTTCGGCACTCTGAAGTAGTGTCACGGCTCGGCCGATGTGGCGAGGCGAAGCCCCTGGTCCAGCCGAGGTGGTGGAGTAGGTCGGCAAGGTGACGCCGGGGTGACCGCATGACGGCAGTCGAAGTCGATTTCCTGCACTCATAAAATAGTGCAAGCCAAAAGTAATAACAAAGAAAGATAATAATATATTTTAAAAAAATTCTTCTACTTAGTTAATTTAAGTGAAGCAAATAAGCAAAGGAATATGGCCTGGGCGCCGAGGTGCCTGAACGAAGAGTTCAGCTTGACGAAGTGGCGACGCTGCACGGTCGATGTGGCGAGATGAAGTCCTTGGTCCAGTTAACATGGCGAAGCTGTGATCGGCGGACGCCGAAGTCTCATGTAGGTCGGCTGGTGACGCCGAAGTCTCATGCCAGCCAAGGTGTTGAAGCAGGTCGGCTGGTGACGCCGAAGTCCCCGGAGCAGGTTGATGAAGGGATGCCAAAGCCCCGGTCTAACCGAGGTGACGGAGCAGGTCGGCTGGTGACGCCGAAGTATTAGGCCAGCCGAGGTGTTGAAGCAGGTCGGCTGGTGACGCCGAAGTCTCAGGCCAGCCGAGGTGTCGAAGCTGGTCGGCTGGTGACACCGAAGTCTCCGGAGCGGGTTGATGAGGAGATGACGAAGCCCCCACTCTAGCCGAGGCGACGAAGCAGGTCGGTAAGATGACACGAGATCCCCCACGCCAGCCGATATCTCAAAGCAGGTCGGCGTGGTGGGAAGAAACGACGACACGGCAGTGCCGACGCAGGTCGGAATTTATGACGCGGTCAATACCGGCTTAGAAGTGACAGCGCGGCGATGCTGGCACGCCCGACCCGTGCAATCTATGGGGCGACGCTCTTGTCTTGACGATTATTTGTCCTTCACAATGCCGAACTCTTGGTCGGCTCGCCGAGGTGATGATCCAAGGTGGTTGTTGTCGGCTCGATGGAGCGACCCCGCAATCGACGTTGCCGCAGGTCGGTAGCCATGGAGCAACATGGTCGGGCCGGTTTGACATCGGCGCGACGGTCAATGATCGCCTCGGAAAAGACTCAAAAGTTGTGGGCGCATGTTTGAAAACAACACACAATACCCTAGAAAAAAAAATTCCTTAAAAAGGATGTCCAATATCCTGTTCATAAAAAAATGAATTCGGGTCGGATTCGTTTTCGCGCAGAAAACAGATCGGAAAAATTGATGCACTCGTCGGACGTTTTCCGGAGTTTGAACGGTCGGATTGAGCTGAAATTTTGAGGGGTGATCGGTATGGGAATTCCGCAGCCGATGAACGGTGGGATCTTCCAAACGATGTCCGAGCTGGAAGCTGGACACCTCGCCCTAAACTCATCCCGATTCCCGTCCAGATTCGACAGGGCTCCGGTATTTCGTAGATCGCCGAAGATTCCTCCATCGGAATACGACGAAATTTTACGGGGTCATTAGAGACTCAATTCCGCACAGTTCCACCAAAGCAATCGTCAAAGCGACGCTCGATGAAGCGGGGACGACGAACACGAGTCGCTGTCCAGAAAAACTGCACGGTTGCTCGAGGACGATGTCAACATCGAGCCCCCGAGCTCCATGGATGATTTCCCGTGATCTTGATAGAGATCGGAGATGATAACGATGAAAGTATCCGTCCGATCTTGACGATCCGGCACGGAGCGCAGTCCTCGGTCCAGCCGAGGTGACCAGTCGAGCCGGCGACGAAGATGCCGACATCGACAACAAAGCTCGGTCCCAACGCGTAGATCGCGCCGGAGACGATTTGAATTCCCATCGCACCGCGGCGACCGCCAGCAGGCTCTTAATGAAAGCACCAATGTCGGTGTCAAATCCGGCATATCTCGTAGTAGGGGTCCTAAGCTAGGCGTCTTGGAGCGATGGTAACATGGACACAGGATTTTACCCAGGTTCGGGCTCTCTTGAAGAGATAATACCCTACGTCCTGCTTTTGATTATATTGATATGGGGGGATAGTACAGAGTACATGTATCTACCACGAGATTATGAGATGCAATGTAATGATCTATTGACTAGCCTGACCTCGGTTTATATATGCACCGTAGGCCTAGGATTTATAGGAGTCCTTGTCTTGTGCGCCAAGTCTTGTGGAATCCTCCTTGTATTCGGCATGGGCTGCCCGAAGTGTCCCATTAGTGAATCATCACGGGGGTCCTCGGCCCGACCCACTGGTCGGGAGACGACATGGTGAGTACCCCCTAGTCCAGGACACCGTCATCCGCTGAGTAGTTAATCATCAAGTGGGGCTGCAGGCGGCCCCCACCCACTCACCTACGGGCGGTCCCCGGCACAGGTGGTTGCTGCTTTGGATTCACAATGTGGGCTCTCCCGCGACGACGTCATGGTTGAAGTATGTTCGCCTCCTTCTTGTACGATTCCGGTCGGGCGAGGACTGCACTCGAGTGCTCATCTTCCACTCCCGTAAGCTAACCGCCGGCGGAGAGATGATCCAGTTTACTCGTTGGCATCATCGGATGGGTGGCGAGGCGTCGTCTCTGAATTTTTTGACTAGGTTGAGTTTTGATGGGTTGCCGCAAGAAGCATGGGAGGTTGAGTTTGTTGCCAAGCTTGTTAGCAGTCTCGGCGGTGATCTCGTTAAGATGGTGAAGCCCACTAATCGTTGTTTCGTAGTTGTTGAAGCATGGATGAGAAATCCTAACAAAGTGCCCAAGTTATATGAAGTGGAGCTGCCAGAACCTTCTGGCACTTCATGATCTATCCACGTGAAATACTTGCAAAGAGGAGGGGGTGAGTGCATACAAGACATGTTTGTTTGTTAGTAATACGAATAAAACGTTGATGATTAAAACTTACATATTTAACATACCGGAGGGAGGTCATAGGCATTAGTCGGACGTCTACGATCATGTGCGTAGTTGGGACACACAAAAAATCTCTTCCCTTCCGTCCATGACTTCTTCCGGTCAGTGGACACCTTCACCTTGCAAACGTCTCCACACCAGCATGGCGGCGTTTTCAAATCTTTATCCTTCGTCTTGTCCAAGGTTGCCTCCTTCCACTTGTTCGGCATGTCCTCTCGGTCAGCGCACGATGGCCTCGGGATGAAACCGGATGAAGCCATGCCTACAAACATCACAAACTGTTAGTGACATATATCAATATATTATTATGTAAAGACAATTGGTATGACAACAAGTGCAAGATTTTAGAATATAAAAAATCGAATTTACCATTTATAATGTATCAACCGCCTGGGTTGAGTAACACGTCAATGGGCCGCCCTCTATCAACCACGCGTCTCTTACTACCACCGGAACCACGATCACTACCGCCGGCAACTCAAACGCTAGGAGGACCTCCACGACCACCCCTAGTGGCTCCTCGTGCACTACCTCTAACACTAGTCCGTCCTCCATGGCCACTAGTCCTACCTCCGCGTTGACCAACAGAACCGCCTCTACGGCCACTCGTCTGTCTCGTGCTAGTGTTGGCATCAGTCGTTCTTGTGGTGCTATTGCATGTCCTGTTATTGTGTCATGGGTTATCACATTGACCACAGTTGTTGGTGTCGGGAGGCTCCATGAAATGACCGCTGCCAAATTATTTCATGCCGGTATATCCAGCTAGATCATCCATGTCACTCCTAAACCTCTTCTTTCTTCTTCCTTTTGTAGGTACCATGAGTTCAGGATCAGGCACGATATGTGGGCCATCGTACTCATGCCACTATGACTGGTCAAGGAAAGAATGGAACCGAGGTGCCCATGTCAACCTCGTGGCTTCCAACGTGAACTCATGCAACTGTACGGTCCTCCCATCTGAAACGGGTAAGTTCCTTGCCCTCGCAGCCGTCATCGAATGCGAGCACGGCCAGTGGTACCTGTGAGGCCTCTCACATTGACACCACCGGTTCTTGAGGTGCACCTCATTAGCAACACCGCCGTAGGGGACACCATCTCGTGTTGTGCCACCTGGCTCGTCGACTTGGTAGATCATTTCTTTATCGTTGAATCTGATGATTTGTTGATGCGAAGACTTGCCTGCTTGAAATTTCAGCCAATCATGAACCTTATCTGGATACTCCATTTTGTCCCCTATCCAATCGGCGGTTGATATGGAATGCTTAAGGAAATACTCGTTCAACTCGAAGAATGTATATTTCAATATTGCAGTCACGGGCAAAGAACAAACACCCTTAAGCACATTGTTGAAGCATTCCACCATGTTGCTGGTCATGTCGCCGTATCTCCAACCTCCGTCATCGTAAGCGCGTGACCACTTGTGTTTTTCCTCATAATTCCTGTTCAAGAATGCTTTTCCTTTTTTGTTCTTTTCCAATGCCTTCAAGAGTTTATCATAGAGGCTTTTGAATGCAACCAAGGTGAATGTCGTGCACACATGGGTAAGGTCTTTGCAAAACTCTTTGCTCTTGCATGCCCGGTAAAAGTTTGCCACGAAATGCCTCATGCACCATCGGTGGTGAAACTTTGGGAGGCTGGGAATAAACACGTCTATCGCCTTGAGAATCCCGTGGTGCCGGTCCGATATGATGCATACCTCCCTATTCCCAATCACCTTGGTTCTCACATGCCCCGTGAACCACTCCCAATTGTCGTCATGCTCGGAAGGAACTAAAGCAAATGCAACTGGCAACACGTTGTCATGGGACGAGTGAGCCATTGCAACCATTAGAGTGCCCTTGTATTTGCCAGTGAAGAATGTGCCATCGATAGACAACACCGGACGACAATGCTTGAATGCCTCGATGCATTGCCCAAAACTCTAGAACGCACAGTGAAACACTCCGTCAATTTCCTCCACCGCATGCCACATGCCAGGGTTCCTATGTGCGATTGCTCCCAACATCCTCGGGAGAATATTGTATGCGGACTCATAATCACCATGCAACATCCTGATTGCATTTCCCTTCGCCTTCCATACCTTTTGATAGTTGACCGGGTATCCGAATCGTTCGTGAACCATACTCATGAGAAACTTCACCTTCACGGTTGGATCGTGGGATATCGCATTCAACAATTTGTATCCTAAAAACTCATATGTGAGTTGACGATGTCCCTTGCTTCGGTCGGCTTTGTCCGGCAGTATGCACGTGTGTATGGTCACACAACTCTTCAGCACCCATTGCTCGGTTTCTTGAATTTTTCTTCCACGAACCTTCCAAGGGCAACCTTCTTTCTCACATTTGATGGTGTACCGCATATTTTGGTTGGAATGACCAACAACAAACGACCTATGGTTCCTAATGACATAGTCACTCAACCATATCTTGAACTCTTCCAAGCAACCGAACTTGACGCCTTTCTTCAAATAAGCATTCTCGTCCTCATCCTTGGGTTTAGGGTCATCGACCTTCGAGCACGGTGTTGGTTCAAGCAACCCCAATCTCATGCCACCATCAACAACAGCCTTTTCGGCAAGACTAAGATCACAAAACAATGGGGCACCTCTTTCCTTCCCCGTAACCTTCTTGAAAATTTCATTTTCTTGTGCAGTGAATCCATCCTCGTCCAATTCCTCCGCCGGACGCTCGTCATCCGAGTCATACCCATACATACAGCTATAGGGGAGGTTACGATCCATGTCTTGCTGGTGCAGAATCACATCCAAGTTACCAATGGGATTATAATGAATCTCTTTGGCTTCCTCATAAACATCAACAGGGGCAATGGCATCATCGTGAACATGAGCATCGACAGGCTCAACATGAGCAGCGTCAGCATCAACATGAACCTCTTCCTCATGAATTACCATGGCTCTATCATTCATCTCCGCTTCATTTGGTGGTTGACTAGAAGAATTGGGGACATACACCTCCACCCTTGCATCATGTATTGGGGAGGAGGCATGTTGGTTCAAGTCAATTTGTAGCATAGGAGGCTCAACCTTGGTGGCAAATAATTCAAGGGACTTGTCTTGTGATTCAACTACTTTATCCTTGTACACCTTCCAATGCAATTCCGAGGTGATAGGCATACTCTTCAATCGAGACTTCAGACCCACTCCAACATCATACCTTCCAATGAGTTTAACATCAACATTTGGATCAATCCAATTTAACACACTCCTAACTTTCACAATCACCTCCTCATAAGTTGGGCTTGAGTCAAAAACCATGGATTCTTCCCCTTCATCGGCATTGCCTTTCATAAATGTCTCCTTATCCAAATAATGTACATTAACAAGTCTATCCATATAAATACATTGTAAAATTTGTCAATGATAGGCCGACAACATAATATGGACCAAATAACTACTACGAATTCATGTATCAAAAAGATCTACACACTAAATTCAAACAAAAACAATAATAACATAATATCATTGCTTAACCCTAACTACTAAATAATGACAATGCCTAACCCTAACCCTAATCCCCCAAAATGGCTAACAGTAACTATATATCGGTGTTACAAACATGATGATTAGGCATACTACACATATTCAAACATAAAAACAACCCTATCATCCATCAAATCCATTGATTTCAAACCAAAATAACCTAAACTAGGGTTTGCATACAAGTAGAGAATGCCACCAAATGAGATGATTCCAACCAACCAAAAAGAAGAGAGTGAGGGAGGTACCTTCAGTGATGGAATTGGCCTCGATCCACCGGAGAAAACTCAAGCAATGGAGATGGATTTGGTGGAGGCAAGAATGGGGGACAGAGAGGCGAGAGGATCCTAGCTCGGGTAAGAGGGGGATTTGGGGGTGAATGGGTGGCTGGTGGGGCCCACCAGCCCTCCCTCACACATCTCACTAGTCTGAGGACCCTACCGCCACCCGCTGTGGCGGTAGGATAGCACACCCTACCGTCACAGGCAGTGGCGGTAGGGTCCTAATCCATGTCAGCGGGGCAGATGACGTCGGCTGCCCTGACGGACCCTACCGCCACCGACATTGGCGGTAGCCTGTGCTACCCTACCGCCACAGCGGGTGGCGGTAGGAAAAGGGTTAGATCCGATTTTTTTCGGACCGGGGTCAGATCCGGCTAAACGTCGTCAAAAGGGTCAAAACAGTGAATTTGGCCTCTCTCGCACATTAGGTGCTACGATGATACGAGTTTCCAGGGAGCCGTTGGATATGAGATCCAACGCTCAGCTGACAAGACGTTGTGTCTATGCATGATTCTCAGATGTTTAGAGAGCTTCTTTGCTAATTTTCTGATCCAATGACCCCGAGCTTAATCATAGGAGCATCTAAGGCTCTATGTCACCTAAAATTTTCCCATGATAGGGTTGAGTAGGATGAGAATTTTAGCGGATCGATACAAGGAGGCTCGTAGTTTGGGTCAAAATGATCTCCTGCAGGCCTGACATAAATGTTTTTTGCGCGGGCTCGTTTGTCTAGTTTACTTTTACCTGCTAAAAAAGTCTAGTTTACTTTTACATCCCTATCGATCTCGTTTATTGCCTAGAAAAAAAATCGCGTTTACTTTCTGCTCCCAACATGTCAGCTACGCTGTCTCTACCGAGAGAGAATGAATATTCCATAGATAACTAGTATGCAAGCACAACATTGGAATCGCATGGTGGAACGAAAATATAAGATGAGAGAGGAGATTGTCATGATGGATTGACGCTAAACATGGGCGTTGAACATGGCAATCCAATCGGCTATTGCACGTCCATGGCAAAAACAAGCACACATGGATTGGCATGGATGCATCCCTAAAGAAGAAGATCACCCGCAAGCATGATTTTTTTTGTCCAAAAGCATCATGTGATGAAACCATCATCTTCAAGCGTCAATTAGGCATTATCATTTACATGATATGGTCCGTGAGAATTAAGCCAATTGACACAAAAGCATCCATATTATCCTTATGGTGCTTGCAAAGGAGTGTGGCTTCCAGTTCACTATTGTCGAAACCGATTGCCAAATGGTGCAGCAGCTATGGGGTTCCAAAGAGGAGAAATCTGCAAGGGTCCACATCATGTAGTAGCCAAGGGATGAAGTCGATGTTCCATCTAGGGGTTTTAGTTAGTCTTTGCTGGCCACAGTTCTAACTCTGCACCCATTCTTGTATTTGGTTGGTTGTTAACTTGATGAACTTTCGGTTACGCATCCCTGGCCATCTAATTGTTCCTTTGCAATCAAACATTGTGTCGCCTGATGAATAAAGAGCTTCAGGACAACGCTTGTAAAAAAGCTAATAATTTGACACAGATATTGAAAACATGCAGAACCGAAGACATAAACAGGTGTAACTTGGCAAAAGCCAATTACGATACTAGGGTTTAAGCACACCAAGATTCAAAGTAGTCTAGGCCTTGCGGGTGCCAACGAGAGCAATGAAAATCCTGAATCCATGCCTTCCATATCTTCCTCTCTTCCCTAGAGCTCGATCTTGTTGAGGAGGAGATTTGGAATGTCATCAAGCGTCTCCCTCCCGACAAAGCTCCAGGGCACGAACGATCATCTCCTCGATTCTATAAATCGTGTTGGCCTATCATTGAGGCCGAGGTTATGGCGGCCATTAATCATACACTTCGTCAGATGATTGAGGCTTTTATAGGTTCAATCAAGCATTGATAGCTGATTCATGGCCTTGAGAAGATTTTTGCCAAAGCCCTCGCACTACGGGTTGGTCCGATGCTGAATATGCTTATTACGACGAACAACGAGCCTTTATTCGAGGGTGATCCAAGATAACTTCCTGCCTGTCGCACGCATTTGATTTGGTTTTGTTGCCTTTTTTGCTATGAGGCCTTGATGTTGCTTATTACCGGCACGCTGACTTTGATCAAGGTGGTGCTTACGACTATTTATCACATGCTCTCTTTCAATCTTCCTCCATGGATTTTCAAGGCCATCACAAAGATTCATTGAAGTTTTTTCTGGAGAGGTTCCAAGGAGGCGAAGGATGGCCACAGTTTAGTGGCATGGGAGCAGATTTGTAAGCCTCTGCACTTCGGCGGGCTCAATGTTCATCTCTTGGATTTTCTACGTTTTATAGATGCGGTGGTTATAGCTTTTGACGACGGGCCCGATAGGGGCATGGTCTAGACTTTCTCTAGTGATTTCTAAGGAGGCCACACAATTATTCCTCGTTGTGACGGCAGGAAGGGTTGACCGAGTGAGTTGCTGATATGACAGGTGGATTGAGGGGCCGAGTCCTTTGAATATTTCTCCCAGTACCGATTCATCAAGGCTAGATGAGGGGAGAAGAGATTGGTGGCAGAAGCTTTGTGTAAGAGCACATTTATCCATGTGTGGTTTTGGTAATTGATGACAATCCCTATGGACTAATGGTTGCCTTGAGTTATATTCGAAGGATTTGTCCGTAGGTACTTCTTGAAGTCCATCTGTTGGTTTCAAGGAGTTTATATGGTGACCAAGGTGGTATTCAAGGTTTATCCAAAGATTGGTCATGTGGGAGTTGAGCTTATTGCAAGCATGTCTTGAAGAAGAAGATTGTGTAAGCATTCATGTTTATCTTCAAGACATCATCTTTATGAAGAGAGAAGATAAGATGCAAGGTTGATCAAGACTAAGTCAAAAAGTGAATCAAGTTGATCAACACACAAAGCGTACAAGATGTACCGAGAGGGATCAAGTGATCCCATGGTGTGGTAAGCATTGTCCATTACGCTTTGTGTACTAACCCATGGTCTACGTGAGAGTTCTTTGTGGGGTTAGGTATATTTCCATGGGCTTGCATCAAGAGGCAGAGCCCATACATCCCATGGAAGATGACATCAAGTGGAGATCGTCATCAAGGTTGCGATGTGCAAGCTCAAGTGAAGCATCACGGAGAGATCATGCTTGAGGCTTGCCGTTCATTGTGGTGACAATGGACTTGTGAAGATGTGCCGAAGAGTGGCTCACCCATAGTGGAGCATGGGGGAGTAATCAACTAGTCTTCATCAAGCCGGCGCAATCAAGAAAGGTGGTCCATCTTGAGGAAGTCAAGATCGTCATCATCTAGCTCAAGTGGACTATGCGCAAGGCAAAGGTTTGACCTTGATAGGGTTTTCTGTTTTACCGGTCTCATGGTGGTAGTTGGGAGACCGGGTTATAGGATCGATTGCCGTACTATCAAGGGGGGCTCTCAAGTGAGTAGCTTGATCGTATCGTTCGTTGAGAGCTCAAACCATTGCATTCTTGGCATCATCATCTTTCTTGGTTCTTGGTTGGCTTTTCTCTATGTGGGTTCTTGAGCTTGTGGTTATCTTCGTGACAAGCTCTAGTACATCGAAAACGGATTTCATATGCTTCTTCTATTGCGTTTTCGGTGTTGGAGGTTTTACCGGTCTTATTCGAGGAAGGGTTCTCACCATTTTCTTATGGGCCTTTTCTCATTTGCTTCTTATTGATATTTCTGTCAAGATTGTGTTATCCCATGTCGATAGGTTTCCAACAAACTTGGTTTCGTTGAATTCGGAGTCCGTTTGCAGAAGTTGTGGCAGTTTTGGTGTTCTTAAAAGGCTGCAGCGGTACTACCGCGGCTACTACCGCGGTACTACCGCTTGGAGCGGATGTAATTTTGTACTACCGCTCCAGAGCGGTACTACCGCGGCTACTTCCGCTCCGGACCAAAATCTCGTGTTAAGTCCAGCGGTGGTAGGCACGAATGTATTTTTTTAGTACCGCTCGCAAGCAGTAGTATCGCTACCCTTAGCGGTAGTACCGCTATCCCTAGCGGTAGTACCGTGAGGACGAGCGGTAGTACCGCTCCGGCGGTTCTACTGGCCTTTTGCCTCCTCGCTGTTGTTTTTCAAAGGGCTTCCACCGCCCTAGCGGTAGTACCGCTCTGTGCGGGCTGTGAGCATAACGGTTGGATTTTTTCCCACCTATAAAAGGGGGTCTTCTTCCCCATTGAACCTTATCTCTTTAGCTCGAGTTTGCCCCCCATTGTTGACCTTCTTCGAGCTTGCTAACTCTCAATCCCTCCAATGATTCTTGCTAGTTCTTGAGGGAAAAGGAAGAGGAGATCTAGATCCACATTTCCACCAATCACTTTCTCCTCTATGTGAGGAGAACCCCTTGGATCTAGATCTTGGAGTTCTTCATGTTCTTGTTTGTTCTTCCTCTCATTTTCCTCCCTAGCATTAGTTGCTTTGGTGGGATTTGGGAGAGAAGGACTTGGGCACTTCGTGTGCCCTTGCCATTGCATTTGGTGCATAGGTTTGAGTTCTCCACAGTGATACGTGGAAGTGAAGTTTGAGAAGCTTATTACTCGTGGGTGTTTGAGCACCCTTGAGCTTGTTCCTCTTGGGTGCTTTGGCGCCCTAGACGGTTGGTGGTGCCTCGGAGCTCAATCATTGTGGTGCAAAGCTCCGGGCAAGCTTCGGGGTCTCCAATTAGGTTGTGGAGATTGCCCTGAGCATTTGAGGTCACCTCGGAGCCACAATCCATTGTGGTGAAGCTTCGTGGTGTTGTTGGGAGCCTCCAATTAAGTTGTGGAGTTTGCCACAACCTTGTTTGTACGGGTTCGGTGACCGCCCTCAAGGGTCCCTTAGTGGAATCACGGCATCTTGCATTGTGCGAGGGCGTGAGGAGATTACGGTGGCCCTAGTGGCTTCTTGGGGAGCATTGTGCCTCCACACCGCTCCGAACGGAGATTAGCATCTGCAAGGGTGTGAACTTCGGGATACATCGTCGTCTCCGCGTGCCTCGGTTATCTCTTACCCGAGCCCTTTACTTATGCACTTTACTTTGTGATAGCCATATTGTTTCTTGTTATATATCTTGCTATCACTTAGTTGTCTATCTTGCTTAGCATAAGTTGTTGGTGCACATAGGTGAGCCTAGTTGTTTTAGGTTTTGTGCTTGACTAATTAAACGATAGTTTTATTCCGCATTTTTTCAAGCCTAAACCGTAATTATTTTAAAGCGCATATTCACCCCCCCCCCTCTAGGCAACATCCACACCCTTTCACTTTGGCGAACAATAAGTTGATTTGATGACATTTCTGGAACGCTATCGATACAGGCGATCATCGAGTTCATGGATCTTTGGCGAGAAATACAGCTTCTTCACTTGTCTGGTTATGAGGAATCCTTGTTGGATAGAGCATAATGCTACAGTTTTCGAAGGAAAATCACCATCACTTGGAGAGGGAGGGCGCGCTTGGCGGTGGAAGAACTTATGATGGAGAAGGGCTAGACGGGTAGTGGCCGAGATTAGGGAGGTTGCACTTGCGTTGGATGAACTTACATGTTAGCGTTTGTTTGTGGCCGTGAGGTTTGGTATAACAAGAGCATGTTAATGCTTTACCATTTGCTTTTATTTGAGTCATTTCTCTCAACTAGTAAACGTGCACGCGCAACACACGTCTCCATCAATGCATGTGTGATTGCGAACGGAGTATTTAATAACACCAAACAATGAAATTTCTGTCCCAAACAATGGTTTTAGTTTATTGATCATCAAATTTACTTGTATAGTGATAAATATAGATGATATAAAAAATAACCAATGTGTTTTGATTTGTTACATAATAAGGCCATGTACACCGCAAGATGCTTAGAGAGGTGCTTATGAAAATGAAATGTTGTTTTTGCAACAATGCTTATTTGTATAGCACATACGGTTACCTATGCGCTTCTCCTTTTGTTTTTCTTCTTTTTTTTCTTTCTTTTGCAGTAATCATTTCGTTGATTGTTTTAGGAAAAAAAGATATTAAGATTTTCATGGCCATTACAATGCATCAAGCGGGTTGATTTAGTCGTCCCAAAAACACAGATTTTGCATGCTGATGAACGACTAGTAAGAACCTGTTTGGATTGGACGTACTTTTTGTGCGCTGCCGCGTATTTAGTTTAAACTTGCGTTAAATACCGGGGAGCACATTCATTTTACATTTAATCCAAGCGGGGCCTATAAGTGCTTTCAGGCTCACAGTGAAATCGTGCCAAGGCATTCTCATGCAGCACATTATACTCTATTGGAGAAGCAAACATGATTGCATGCCGCTAACTCTTTAGGGCGCGTTTGGTTGCCCGCATAAGGTCCAACCAGACCCGTGCGGTAATAAAACAGACTGATTGGTTGCCAGCATACACTATTGGGCCTGCATCGCATGAACTTGAAAGCATCTATGGGACTGTCTCGCGAGGCACGCTTGAATCGGCAGTTTCTCGCTAGCCAGGCACGCGTGAGGCACGTGGGCGGCGGGGGTTGCACGCGAGGAGCCACCCTCAAGAAGCCGCGTTGCTTCCCGAAGCGCCGGCAGTTATTACCCTCACCTTTCCTCACCGCTCTCTCTCCCCTCTCCCCTCTCCCCTCTCTCCACTCACCTACGACGGCGGCGGCGTGTAGCAGATCGGAGAATAGCAAGTCGAGCTCCGGCCATCTTCACCGGCATCCGCGCCGCAACACTTCGGCAATGACGTTAAGCAATTTTCCCCCTCCGCACCTACTACTTCGCATTCGATTCAAATTTAGGTTCAATCTGCGTTAGAGGAATGGGGAGTCGGGTTAAACACCATAGGAGTGATCATAATATGAGGTTTCCGATCCGGATTGAGTACAATAGGGCACGAATCTTAGCCTTGGGGACCCTGGAGGCGATTGGAGCGGCAGGTGGCCTTAGCCTTGGTCTTGGTCTTCTCCTCGGCATGCACCACCGTCTCTTCTTCTTCCCCCTTCATAGCCACCGGTTCTTGATCCTCCTCCAGCGGCACCACCACCGTGTTTGTGGTGAAGTACAGTGAGGCATGATGGTCATGAGGACACCGGTACTGTCTGTACTTGGCCCACTTCGCCCTTTGTCCAGCGTCGCCGGAGTCGGCCTGATTCATGGCCCAGCGAAGTATGTTGACTGACATAGCGCCCTTCGCTGGGTCAGGAATCAGTGTCTTCAACTCCTCCGGCATGGCCTTCTTCACCACATCGTTGGACTATTTGTGCAGCTCTTCCATGTTGTTGAAGTTTGAGCACACTTCCATGGTGTTGTCAAACTTGGTGCGGTCACTGAGCGAGCACCCTAGGAAGAATCCCTATATCCAATGCCCCAAGGAAAGGGGTTGGAGATGGGGTAGGGGTTGGGGTTCGACTTGTTGTTGGAGTTCATGGCGTTGGGTTGGAGGAAGAGTGAGAGACAGATAGGTGGAATGGTGACCGCCAGGCTTGGTAAATAAAGGGGTTCTAGGCGATAGGTTTTAATGACGATGTTGCAACGTTTATATTGCAATCCTGACCGTTTGAACCTCTTCATTATGCAGATCGACACAGAGAGCAAGGGGGAGGAGGTGGCGCCACCAAAGGAGCAAGACAAGGGCAAGGACGTGGTGCCGCCCTCGGAGGTGATGCCCGTCCAGACCCCTGGCAGGGGCGACGACCAGCCGGAGGATCCCCCCAACGGCAAGCGCCGGAACTACGACCACTACCATGAGGTGGGAGGGCCAACCAACTCCTGCAAGGTGATCATGGACTCCAGATGGAGGCCATACCTATGCCGTTGGACTTCACGAAGCACTTTCCGTATGTGCCACAAGAGTTCAAGCTGAGGACGAACACCGGCTGCTCCTGGAGGGTGACTGTCTGGCTGTTGAACGACAGGGTCACCCTCGATCAGGGTTGGGCCACCTTCGCCGCCGTCCATCAGATCAAGATAGGCTTCATGGTGACCTTCAAGCTGCTGAGTCCTGACATGCTCAAGGTCATCCTGTTCAATGACAATGGCATTGAAGTGGTGACCAGGTGCGGGAAGCACGACGAAGCCTTCGCCGTGAACCCCTAGGACAGCCCCGACATGCTCTAGTTGCTTTTAGTTTAACTCGAACCGCTTTATGTTTAAATTGATGTGTTTTAATTGTGATACAATAGTACTATTTATGTTCGGTTATGTGTGTTCTTCTTGAGACCGTTGTGTGCTGGTAACCTCACCACCGCGTCGAAGAGATTACCACACAACAGACGGTGCATGCCACCAAACAACAGGCTGTGTGTTTACGTGTACACAAGCGGGCAACCAAACAGCATGCCTAGAGTGACACCTCATGCAGCCTAGAGTGTATACCGACAACCAAACTAAGTACAAATGTTAGTTTTGTGCATGTTTTACCTCAGCCAAGCCTTGTTTACCCAGGCTCCATGGGCCAGTCCCAGCAACTACGCCTACCAAACACGAGAGAGCCCCAGTTTGCTGGTATCCAGTGAGCAATCAGATATCTCACTGCGTCTCATGCTGGTATCCAGTGACCAACCAGATATCTCACTGCGTCTCAGGCTCTCAGCCTCACGGTGAGCATTTGATGCAGGCCTTTACTACCTCTGTAATTTGATATAAGACGTTTTTTGACACTTTCATAGACTCTAAAAACGTCTTATAAAAAAGTTATAGCAGATAACAAGCTAACATGACTACCAGACTGCTAATTTTCTGTCACATAGCCTACAAAACAGATCGTGCCCTCACGCGGAAGCACCGGCTCTACATCAACTACACCAAAAGGTCACACTAGTGCGCTGAAAATGGAGTGATTTTTTGTGTGTGCCTTAGATAAGTCGACACAGCACAAGTGTAAAATTATTGCCATCAATATGCAAGGTGATAAGTTTACAGATAAGCACACCAGTTGCAGGCATGCTCTGGTTTATTGTCTCCAACCCCTGTCAGCCTACAGCTAAATTTGAGGCAGAAGAACAACAGAACAGAGGAACTCATTTCATTTGTATAAACGACAGTCATGTACAATAGACACAAACAACTAATTCAAGCCCGGGAGTGGCAATATCCCCATAGCACTGCTTACTCTAATGAAAAGGAAACCCGAGTAAAGAGCGATGAGGCCAACTCCGAGCGTCTTGTTAGGCCGCATGCCGCTCCGTGGCAGCGTCACAAGCGCCCAGATCAATCCAGCAACCAGGAAGCTCATCGTGTAAATAAGAGAGCGGTCCTGCGGAAGAACATAAGAGTTGGGCGCCGTCGACCAAGCTCCAAGCAGCATTGATATTCCTAAGCCGGCAAGTGTATTGAACATAGGCCCTGCATAACATCCAGACATAGCGATCTGCACACCGTCTCCTCCATTCATTGCCAAGGCTACATTTGACATCAAGTCACCCATCGAATTGCCCCATGCTAACACTGTTAACCCAAGGATTGAAGGATTAATGCCAAGTATCACTCCAAATGCAACCAACAGTGCAACTAGCTCATTGGCAATGATGTAGAACCAAACGATACTCATCACAAACCCTCCAAACACCCATGGGAGTAAGTATCTCCTTGGAGGGCGGTCAGGACTGGTGAATGTAAAAGCAAGACCAGCAAGTGCAATCCCAAAAACACCAGCTATCACATATGCTGCTATGCTGGCACCTGTGGACACTCCATCTTGACTGTTCCACAGAAATGCTAAAAGAAGAGGCGCCAAACCAGCACTGGCAACAGCATATTCTTGTGACCAGCGGTCTTCCTCAACTATTGGAATGGTTAACTTTCTTGGTATTGTCAAGGGTAGCTCCAAAAACAAAAACAGCTTGGAGAAGTTAAGCGTGGAGGTATCCACTCTGCCTTCTTCATTCCAACCCCACAATGGCCTGTCAGGCGAACCATCTCTCCCCTGATTTGAGTAGATAGCCACATGAGAAGCCCACATCCACTGTGGCAATGATGTGTTTACTTGGGCCGCCTCATCACTTGTATCCTCCTCAAGAAGTGAACTGTAAACAGAATCATCCTCCTCTATTCCTTGTGCGAAGATACTTCCCCTCACAGGAAGCAATGGTGTAACTACATCAAACTTAAGCATCCTTGCGTGCTTCCTTAATAACTCATTTGCAGCCACCACAAATGCATAAACCACATAAATCGACACAAACAGCATAGCTCCCCAGACGGTCACCTTCCCAACAATCAGCATAATCGACAGCGCCACCAAAGTGATCAGGAAGAATCCAACATCCCTCACAAAGCACCTCCAGTCAATCTGCACATTCTTCTCCGCGACAGACAATGACACTGCCCCAACAACGACACAAGTAACAAACACCGCTCCGCCCAGCACGCTGTTCAGCCCCACATCCCCGGCACCAGACCCCATAAACGCCGCAATACTGGCAAACACATCGGGAGCACCATTACCAAAGGGGAGCAGCGTGACACCAGCCACAGTCGGCGGGAGCCGCAGCAGGGCGGACATCTTCTCGAGGCTGCAGCAGAAGTAGTCCGCCGCCGTGTTACCGAGCATGTAGAACAGCGCCGCCAGGCACACGGCAAGCACCGCGTAGCCAAGCAGCCTGAATCTCTCGCACCTACAGTAGAAGAAGTCCAGGTAGTCGACGAACCCGCCGGAGCTGCACTGCGGGTGAGCCCGGAGGAACTCGCACTGGGACCCGAACCCCTCGTGGCGGGCGATGCCGGCGCACGCGGTGGAGGGGTTCTCCAGCTGCTCGCCGTTCAGCCCGGTGACCTCCGAAAGGTTCCCGCCTCTGGACGCGGCGGGGCTGGCGGGATCGGCGCCGGAGAGGAGCCTGCGGTGGAGCGGGCGCGAATCGGAGCCCCCATCCGAGCGGGTGTACAGGAAGAGGAGGAAGAGCACCAGGGAGGCCGCGGCGATGGGCCTGATCCGGCGGGGATGCGGCGGCCGCGAGGCCATCGTCTCCGGGGAGGTCACGGGATGGAGTTCCGGAGGACTGGCATGCCCAATCTGAGGGGAGGCTTGGGGAATTTGGCGTGCTTCCGGGGATCCAAGGTTAGGGTTTGGTCGTCGGAGCGCAGCGCGTGGTCTGGGAATTGGGGATTGACGAGACGACGATGTGGGGAAGGAGACGGCGGGTTGCCCGGTCGGATGCCGCGCCAGCCGCCAAGAAGCAAACGGAACGGTCGTTGTTAAGTGGGCCGGATTGGATTAGGCCTCGATTTCGTTCGGCTTGCCGTTTACAGAGCCTTGGGCTGATGTACTTGCTGCGCCAGGGCATTGTCTCGCTTATTAGGACATGTAGGACAAGCTCCTGTATGATCGAAATCACTGGCTAGAGGCTACTTCTTGCAAAGGTCATTTTTATCTTTTTCTTGTGGTGGCAGATGGCTCACTGCATGTGTAACATTTCCCGTAACCTTGAGTGTTTTGTGTTTTTTTGTTCATTCATTCTTTTTAAAAATATATATTTAAAAGACGTCTGACCAATTTGTTAAAAAATATTCAACATGTATTCAGAATATAGTCAACATTTGTTGAGAAAATAAAAAAAAAACAGAAGAAATCAGAAAACGAAAAGGAAGCAAAAAAACAAAAAAAAAGGAAAAAACTCACAAAAAAGAAAAACAGAAACAGAAACACATGCGTGCTTCACTGTAAAGCACAACTGTGTTTATTACTTTTCGAGAAGTACATATATGACAATCACTTTTCATTAAGCACCGCCTTGGAAAGCACACCTGCGCTTTTCCATGAAGCACCATGCTTTTCGAAAGTGAAAAACACAGTCGTGTTTCATCGTGAAACATAACTGTTTTTTCACACAATGTGCTTCATGCAAGAAAGAAACAAAAAATAAGAAAAATCACCAAAACCAAGCAAAATTCAAAGCACCCGCAAAAAGGTGATCCCACGGGTGTGCCAGCGTGTGACCTGTGGCGGGGCTGGACGCACCACGTGGCACGCCCCTGCGCGCGCTCTAGGAAGCGAGCGCAGCGGTACCCGCTCGCTAAGTGCTCCCACTATTTTTTTTTTTGCGAAGTTGGACTTGTATTAATAAAGCAACGCTCATACAGTCTAATTGGCATAGAGAGCCAATTTCACCCGGCCTATTACGGATCCACATGGCCGTTCTGGGCACATTCCGCCCCATCCGAGCCAGCTGATGGCCCACCTTATTTCTATCTCTACTCACATGCACAATCACATGTTCTCTAAGGTGGCGGTTGGTTCACAGGCAACGATACTTGGCTAAGGATATCCTTAGCCAGGTGGCTGGGGATAGCCATTTTTTGTTGTTTGGTTGTGAGGGATTAGGTGAGTTGGATAATTCAAGTTATAAGTAACCATTAGCTTTTGATAATGGCGACTCGGGGCCGGGGCCGGCGCCTAACGCTGGCGTTTAGGCCACCGCCGGCTTCCGCCGGAGACCGCCGCGACCCCGGAAAATAGCGGATCTCGCTTCTCGTGCCTCCGATCGGAATACGGTTCGTCCGACGACGAGAGCCACCCGGCACCCATTGGTGTTCAGATGGCGCTCGATGTTCTGGATCGTGGGGAAGAGGACGCGGAATGGACGCCGGTGGTGAACCGGAAGAGGAAGACTGAGGCCGAGATCGTCCAACAGTTCTGGACGGATGCGGGATTCCCAACCCGCGCGTCGCGTTTCTGGGAGAGGCAGTCACCCTCGTCGCCGGAGCATCTCCCTTCTCACGCAGGTATGAATGATCTGTCTTGCAGGGAACGGGAGATCCCCTCGTCGGATGAGACGGCGGTCCGGTCTCGGTCCTCGTCGCCACCAGGACCGGCGGCGGCTGAAGTCCCTGATCGGAGGCCGTCGTCCTCGCCGAATGGGCTGCGGGTGTCACGCGCCCCCCGCATGGGCAAGTGGAGAGGGCCCTTGCCGCCTCGTCGTTTCACTCCGCCGGCCGTCCTTGGGCAGTTCCTTGCCACGGCAAAGGTCACGTCCGGTCGTGGCCGCGATGGTCCCCCGGCACCGGCGATCCAATCAGGCTTCGAGGCAACATCGGAGGCAGTTACGGCGGCGACGACGGAGGCAGTTACGGAGGCAAGAAACCCGGAGTTTGATGCATCAACGACCAGGCCTGAACTGCATACAGTGCATGGATCGGGCCACGAGTTTTCCTGGGCCTGGTTACGTACACGTATGTGGGCTCTATGGAAGGGCTACTCTATTCAGCTGGCTTCGACCCCAAGCACCGACAGTTCGTCTCCTTCGACAGCGCCATCACCTCCGTCATCGCACCGTCCACCATCGACCTCTGCTGCCTCCAACTCGACAGCGACCTCATCGTCAACGGCCCCCCTGCCAGCGACGTCTTCTACTCCTGCTGCCGGCAAAGTCCGTTCCTTCGTGGCTGTTGCGGCGTCTCCGCCACGCCCAGTGGCGACCCCGCCCAGATCGGCGGGATTAACGGAGACGCGATCGGCGCCGATTCAAAATCCTGTTGAGTCAAGGGGTGGGCCCATATTGCATGACTTTACATGGGCCTATCTACGTCGGCGTATGAAGGCCTTGTGGTCGGGCTACCCAATGGCGCCTCGGCCGCGAGAGGAGACGAAGGATCGGACACACATACATGCAACTGGACGGATGCCAACCATGCAGTACGAGCTGATGGGTAATCCAAAGGACGTGCATGTCCAGCCATCTCACATGCATGCACTACGTCCGGTGTCATTCCAGCCGACCGAGCAGCTGGGCAACACCCAGCCATCCCACATGCATGCGCTCGGGCCGATGCCATTCCAGCCAACCGAGCAGCTGGGCAGCACGCAGGTTGCACCCGCCCAGCCGACAAACGTCCAGGTGGCGGACACAGCAGGTGGTCTGGAAGGTCCGGACCTGGGAGGCTGCGTCCCCGACCCGACCGTTCCTGTTCAGGAGATGGTGGAGCCGTGCAGAGCCGCTTCATCGTCGACGACGACGACCCCTTCTACACCGACCGCTACGACACCAACATTCATGTCTTCGACGGTTGCTGTTGGAGAGGCGATTTCTTCACCACCGTCATCCCCTTCGCCGGCAGCCACACACACGCAACAACCATCGTCCGAGGTAACGCCGGTCCCTAACACGCTTCTGAAGGCGGCCTCGCCGCTAGAGCCGGCGGTTGAGACTGTCGGGGAGGGGGTTGCTACTTCACCATCATCCCCTCCTTCGGCAGTACAGCCGGCGCCACGACCACATTTGGGGTTGACTCCTACACGCCGAAGTTGTCGGCATACGGTTGCCGAAGATGGTTCTACGGACACAGATGAAGACTCCTTGGCCAAGGCTATGCGGCGTAAAGCAGCACACAACCTCGACAATCAAGGTATTACGTCGTCATCCAAATCCTTTTTATCCTTTTCCAACACCGCCATCGTTTCTAAGCTGAATAATGTGGGTGTTAGTATTGGAAAGAATCAGAAGGAGATTTCTATTTCGACTAACGCTTTGAAACATTTGGAATATGACCGATTAAAAGTTACTCCACGTGTTTCTAGCAAGTCTTATGTCTCCCATACTGATGAGGAGGAGCTGCATGCCACATCAGATGGTCAGCTACTCTCTCATTTAGTAGGGGCGGTTTCGGACGTGGGTCTAGATGAACCCGGGCTTAGTTCATTGATTGAGCTTACAGCATCCGGACGTAAATCAAAGATCGCACGTTCGAAAAAAGATAGTAAGTCCCATAAGAGGGCAAAGTGTTCTAAATCTCCTTTTGTTTCCTCATGAATGGAATGTTTTTTAATAGCAGAGGTCTTCGTGACTTGGCTAAACATTTATTCATTGCGGAATGTAATAGGGAATACAATTTAGATTTTTTGGCTATCTCTGAAACGGGGAGACGTGATTTCTCAGTAAGTCTGCTTAACCGTCTTTCTGGCGGGATAGACTTTACTTGGGTTTCACGACCGCCTAGAGGTCGTTCTGGGGGCATTTTACTTGGCGTAAATACAGGGACTATGGATGTTTTGGCTAGTTCGAATGGTGAGTTTCACGTTAAACTCCATATTCGCAACAAGGCCGACAACTTCACATGGACCCTCGTCGCCGTGTATGGGGCAGCCCAGGATGAGTTCAAGGCTGATTTTCTCCGTGAATTGGTTAATCTGGCGAAAGATAATCCCTATCCCATTCTTATAGGTGGGGATTTCAACTTGCTTCGATTTCCAAATGAGAAAAGTCGTGGTAGGTTCGATAATCATTGGCCTTTCCTTTTCAATGCTGTCATCGACAGTCTAGATTTGCGAGAGGTTTCTATGATTGGAAGACAATTCACATGGGCGAACAGTCTTCCGGAACCGACATATGAGAAACTAGATCGCGTTTTAATGGATACCGACTGGGAATCAAAATTTCCTATGGTTTCTATTCGTGCTCTACCTCGTATCGAGGCTATATCAGACCACGCACCCATTCTTCTAACTACTGGGTTGCCACGACCACAACATAGACGCAAGTTCAAGTTCGAACTTGGGTGGTTGCTTCGGGATGGCTTCCATGACATGGTCAAGGAGGTGTGGGAGAAACCGGTCGCCGGGCCTACCCCAATACACAGATGGAATAACAAAATGCGTGCCTTACGTAAATTCCTTGGTGGTTGGGCCAGGCATACAGTGGGTATCCTCAAAAAAGAGAAGCTTCGTCTTTCGTCTATCATTGATGAATTAGAAGCTTTGGCAGAAGTTAGACCTCTATCTGAGCATGAAATCGAGATCAAGAATCATTCGAATGCACAGATAGCTAACATGCTGCGTGAAGAGGAACTCAAATGGTACCAACATTCTAACTCTCAATTTATCCTGAAAGGTGATTCGAATACTAGATATTTCCATGGAGTCGCCAATGGCAGACACCGGAAGAAAATTATTCATTCCCTACAACAGGATGAGGGCGTGATTGAGGGGCATGAGCAACTTAAATCATACATCACTAGTTATTATAAAAATCTGTTCGGAGCCCCAGAGGAAGGAAACTTCTCGATGGATGAGTCCCGAACAGATGACATCCCCCAGGTCTCTGATGAGGAAAACAGCCTTCTAATAGCCCCATACTCTGAGGAGGAAGTTAGAAAGGCGGTTTTCCTAATGGAGCATAACAAAGCCCCAGGTCCGGATGGTTTTCCCGCTGAGTTCTATCAGAACTTCTGGGAAGTCATCAAACCGGATCTACTACTTTTGTTTAGCGATCTACATGCTGGCCAATTAGAATTGTTTCGCTTAAACTTTGGTGAGATTATTTTATTACCTAAGGTTAATGAGGCAGAAAGGATACAACAGTATAGACCCATTTGCCTCCTTAATGTTAGTTTTAAAATATTCACGAAGGTTGCGACTATTAGGCTAAATTCTGTTGCTGAGCATGTGGTTCGGCCTTCACAGACAGCTTTTATGCAAGGTAGACACATCCTAGATGGAGTTGTTATCCTTCATGAAACAGTCCATGAATTACACCGGAAAAAGTTGAATGGGGTGGTCCTCAAAATAGACTTTGAAAAGGCTTATGACAAGGTCAAGTGGCCCTTTCTCCAACAGACTCTCAGAATGAAAGGATTTTCTGCAGAGTGGTGTGCCATGATCCATAGCTTCGTTTCCGGAGGTAGTGTTGCCATTAAGGTCAATGATGATGTTGGACACTATTTCCAAACGAAGAAGGGATTGCGACAAGGTGACTCGGTATCGCCCATGCTATTCAATATAGTGGCGGATATGCTAGCGGTCATGATTGAGCGTGCCAAGGTTGATGGCCAAATTGATGGGTAGTAAATCATCTAGTTGATGGTGGTCTCTCTATACTTCAATATGCCGATGATACGATTCTCTTCATGGATCATGACCTCGAGAAAACGAGAAATCTGAAACTGATTTTATCAGCATTCGAGCAACTCTCGGGTCTTAAGATCAATTTTCATAAAAGTGAATTGTTTTGCTTTGGCGAGGCTCAAGACGAGGCCCACCTGTACGCTGAACTATTCGGATGCGGGTTTGGCCAGTTTCCGATCACATATTTGGGGATACCGATACATTATCGGAGACTCACAAATGCTGAATGGAAACACGTCGAGGAGAGACTACAAAAAAGGCTTAGCAGTTGGAAAAGTAAACTGTTGTCTCTGGGTGGAAGATTGGTCCTCATAAATTCAGTACTAAGTAATATGGTACTATATATGATTTCCTTCTTCCAGTTGCCGAAAGGAGTTTTACATAGATTGGATTACTTCCGATCAAGATTCTTTTGGCAAGGAGATAGCGAGAGAAAGAAATATCGACTGGCTAAATGGAGTGTGGTTTGCCGTCCCAAAGACCAAGGCGGGTTGGGCATTCATGACCTTGAGGTTAAGAATAGGGCCCTCCTTGGCAAATGGTTGTTTAAATTACTAACAGAAGATGGTATATGGCAAACCCTTCTAAGGAGGAAATATGTGGGTTCCAAGGCGGTATCCCAAGTATACTGGAAGCCTGGGGATTCCCACTTTTGGGCAGGTCTAATGGCCACGAAGAAATATTTCTTCTGCTATGGATCCTTCTCGATTAAGGACGGCTCGGAAATTAGATTCTGGGAGGACAAGTGGCTAGGAAATGCCACCCTCCGGGAACAATATCCGGCTCTATACAATATTGTGCGCCACAAGGGTGATACAATCGCCACGGTAATGGAATCATTTCCGCCAAATGTGACGTTCCGGAGAGATTTAATTGGACCCAGACTCCAATCGTGGAACATCCTGCTCCAACGGTTGTCCACGATGCAATTGTCACATGGGTCTGATGTATTTCGATGGAACCTCCATGGGAATGGGCAATTCTCTGTGGATTCTATGTATAGAGCATTAATCCTGTCTGATGTGCCAGTTGATAATAACAAGAAGATCTGGAAGATGAAGATACCTCTTAAGAATAAAATCTTTGCATGGTATCTTCGTCGCGGGGTCATTCTTACTAAAGATAACCTTATCAAGAGGAATTGGCATGGAAGTCCGCAATGTGTCTTTTGTCACCATGAGGAGACAATAAAACATTTATTCTTCCAATGCAAATTCACTCGTTCTATATGGTCAGTCATCCAAATAGCTTCTGGCTTGTATCCTCCCTGTAGTGTTGCTAATGTATTTGGCAACTGGTTACATGGGATTGATCACAGGTTTAGAACTCTTCTCAGGGTGGGAGCGTTTGCCGTTATTTGGTCGCTTTGGCTATGTAGAAATGATAAGGTTTTCAACGATAAAAGTACTTCTCTGTTGCAGGTTATCTACAGATGTACCGGGACTCTTCGTTTATGGTCCTCTCTACAACGCGTGGAGAATCGAGACCTGTTTACGGAGGTGTGTACACGATTGGAGGCTACAGCGAGGGATACTTTTAACCAGCATGGGTGGCAGCATGATCTTCGGATTGGCCCCCCTTCGCTTTAGGCGTTATACGAACTCTACATGTTTCTTTGTATTCCGCCTTTTTATTTTTTCGTTTGTGTGTGAGGAACTTGTTTGGCTGTGTGCATCTTAGTTATGCAGAGGCCGGGTGTAATGCTTAAATCTTTTAAGTAATAAAGCGCCCCTTTTCAAAAAAGGTGAGTTGGATAACCACGAGGACGAGGAGGATCTGTACCTCTGCTGCGCTGGAATTCAAGTTGAATCGCACCGCCTCGATCCAAATCGCCGCCGCCGCCGCCGCCGCTTCTTCTATCGGGTGAGGGGGGTGTGAGTGCTAGGTCTCGGGTGAGGGGTGAGATAAGAAGGGAGCGAAACCGTTTCGCGCGCTGGGAGGTGACCGAAGCGGGAAAAGGAGGGGCTCGCGCGCGGGTGGCTGCCCTCGTCCGCCAGAATTTCGCGACTTTCGTCAACCAGGTTTCGAGCGAATATATTCGATAGCATCTGGTTATCCATATCCTCTCTGGCTGGTCAACCAAACGGGTGGCATCCCTAGTAAAATGGGCTATCCCTGTCCCAGGGGTGGATAGCCATACAACCAAACGCCACCCAACAGACACAAGAGCACGCTTCGTTTCCTGCACGTATGATGCTACCGGTGATCTGTTGAGCACCTTCTCTGTTAGCATGGCAACAGCGGCTGCACGGTCTAACTCCAGGATGAATGGTTCTTCGCTCCAGTCCAGTGTTAGTGCGACACCCTGCATACAGGCTGCCAGCTCAGCCTCGAGAGCACTGGAGCAGGTTAGGAGGTAACGGCAAGATGAGAAGACCACTTCCCCCATGTGGTTGCAGACGATCATGCCGGCACCTCCAGTTCCGTCAGCTTCAACGTACGCACCGTCGACGTTTAGTTTGTTCCAGCCTAGCGGCGACTTCGTCCATTTCTCCGGCGACCTTGTACACGCGGACTGGGTGTCCTTCGGCTTCTTCATGCGCAGCATGTGATCATAGGAGACAACTGACTTCCCCTTTGCTGGATCGGATTCCAGGTGCTGACAAAGGCTAATCAGTGACTCCATATAACTTGGCAGGAAGCGGCGAGACGATTCCGTGCTCCCACTATATGACGCGCTTTTGTGTCAAATACATCCCACGTTGCACACATGGGAGGCCCGACTGGGTTGGTCTATGTGCAAGCCTTGTAGCCAGCAGTTCAATCGTTAATGTAGGCGTGCTAAAAAATTCAATAGTGTAGCGCCAGTGCACTGTAGCATCGAACGACTCAATGTAGCGACCTGGTTACTGCAGTATCCATTTTTTCCAAACATACTTTTAAAATGCGATCCTTTTTATAAAACATGAATATTTTTTGATAAATTATTTTTTTATAAAATACTTAAAAAATAGACAATTGTTGAATTGGGAACATTTTTTGAAAACGTGGACAAATTATGAAAAAATGGGAACATTTTTGGAACATGCGAGGATTTTTAATTTGTGAAGAAATTTTGAAAATAGAAACATTGTTTGAAATACTAAACAAACTTTGGAAACGCAATCTTTGTTGAAATTCCCTATTTTGAAAATAAAAACACATTTTTAAAATGTGAGTTTTTTAAATTGGAACAAAATTTTGAATGTTCATTGTTTAAAATTTGGAACAAAATGTGGAATTTGTGAACAATGTTTGAAAATCGGAACATTTTCTAAAATCCATACAAAACATGAAATTTGCGAATTTGAAAACACTTGTTTGAACAAAATTTGAAAATTTTCGTTGTTAAAGAACTTTTCAAAAAGAAAAAGGGAAAATGACAAAAAAAAAGTAGGGAAAAAGAAAAAACAGGGGCCTGAACTGAGTATGGAACCTCCTAGAAGGCTCCCAAAACCGGGATCAATGCATCCTTTTGATTACCCAGTAGTCGCTTTTATTAGGGTGATATCTCGCTTAAAAATATCAAGTAGTTAGTGCTCTCCCAAGTATAGCACCATTACAATATCTATGTTTTCAGGGTGCCACATGGTTCCATGGCCACGAAAGATTAGAGAATTGGAAGGTAGGTGAGGTCATAATTCGCATCAAGATCACTTAGTTGCCTTGACGCTCGGGCAGGATAGTCCTGAGCTTGGAACACGCACATCGAAAGATGGACAAGAGTCACATAGAGATGTGATCGGCAAGTTGGCCTACCGATTGAAATTCCCGTCAATCCGCCATGAGATGATGATTCTATGGCGATGAATTGAAATGTGGATCTTGAATCATTCACAATCAATTATGACAGATATTGATTTGAGTGAAAGTGCACTTTAGAATTAAATTGTTTAATTGATAAGTGCAAATTAATTACTGGACATAGTCTAAGTGTGATTTGCATAATAGTTATAAAATATTGGCTCACATTTTAACCTTCCCTGTTAAAATTGAATAGCTGTTATTTATATGGTTAATACTTTACGATTGATAACGTAATCTAAGGATTGTCCTTAAGAGTGCTGAGAAGGACTGTCCTATTGCATACTTTTGGTATTCTCTCACTGATGCTATGGATGATGTGACTCTCGTCCTTCAATACAAAAGCTAGAATTCTGTTATGGTCAAGTGCAATATCTTTGCTTTCATGAGACCTGAACTAAGAAAGTTTGGAATAGTTATGTGATATTCATGGAACTGAAAATTAGATTCAGATGCAAACAAAGGCCAAAAGATATGAGATATCCAAATCAATGTTTGTTTGCAAATATTAATGAAGTATTTACTATGGTCTATGCATTAGACTGATAAGATGGGATCCAGAAGAATACAGGTCATGTGATGATGGTGCATATAACAACGATTTAAAGAGAAAGGACAAGTTCAAAGAGTGTTAACGAGACTTACACGCGTAGGATGTTCGGAGGCTAATGCCACTCTTAAAGTTAGGTGCTTCTTCTCTGAGTAAAAGGATATGCGTAGCAGCTCGCCAGCTGCATAGACCAGGCCACCGGTCAGCCAGCCCGCCCAGTCCTAGCCATGTATCTAGCCTACTGATTGGAGCACGCACACGCACATCCTCAGGAGCGTCGTTGTCGGCCACCGCTAGAAATTTACTGGAATCGGTTAAAGCACATCATTTAGGATGCCACTCTACGGACAACGCTTTTGTCCGCTTTTTGTCCGTTTGGGTCGGCCGCCCGCTCGGCGTCCGTCCTGTTTGAGATTTGGGTCGGCAGTGCGCCCAACGCGCCGACCCATATATGCCGGCGTGGCCGGCTGGCCGCCCTTTTTCAACAGATAGCACAAATGTGCATTATTTTACAAGCAAACATATAGTTCACAACCAAATAAATAGCGTAGTTTCAACCAAATAATAAATAACATAGTTTTACAAGCCGAATAAAAATAAAACAGTCTCACATAGTTTTGCAAGTCGAATAAAAAAGATACATCTATTGGTTGCCAACATGAGCCCACATATGCTCAACCAAATCATTTTGCAGTTGCATGTGAGTTTTCTAATCACGCATGTCATAATAAAATTGGGCGAACTGTTCAAATGTTGCCGCTCCTCCATGCTCAGGCACAACATTATCACCCTGAAACCGAAACCCTTGATCGTAGAGACATTCCGGGCGCTCATCTTCTACGATCATATTGTGCATGATCACACAAGCAGTCATCACCTCCCACAGTTTTTTTGTGCTCCAAGTCTTAGCAAGATACCGAACGATGCCCCATCGAGATTGCAAAACACCAAAGGCACGCTCGACGTCCTTCCTAGCACTCTCTTGCTCTTGGGCAAATCTTTTCCTCTTCTCTCCGACAGGGTTGGGGATTGTCTTCACAATAGTGGTCCACTGAGGATAGATACCGTCACCCAGGTAGTATCCTTTGTCGTAGTTGTGGCCATTGATGGTAAAATTAACCGATGGGTTGTTGCCTTCGGCAAGCCTAGCAAACACCGGCGAGCACTGAAGCACGTTGATATCATTGTGTGATCCGGCCATGCCAAAGAAAGAGTGCCAGATCCAAAGATCTTGAGATGCCACGACCTCAAGTATGACAGTGCAAGCCCTGACATGGCCCTTATACTGCCCTTGCCATGCAGAATGGCAGTTCTTCTACTCCCAGTGCATGCAGTCTATGCTGCCAAGCATCCCTGGGAAGCCCCTGCTGGCATTCATCGCCAACAAACGGGCTGTATCTTGAGGAGTCGGCTCTCTCAAGTACTAAGGGCCAAACACAGCAATAACAGCCTTGCAGAACTTATACATGGAGTCTAGGAATGTAGACTCGCTCATACGGACGTACTCGTCAATGAGATCACCGGGCACTCCGTATGCAAGCATTCGGATGGCTCCAGTGCATTCCTGATAAGAGGAGAAGCCAATCTTTCCAACGGCATCCTCTTTGCACTCGAAATAGTCATCGTAGCCGACCACCCCCTCTCTAATACGGTTGAAAAGTTGCCTACTCATACGAAAACGGCGGAGGAATTTCTGATGTTTGAACAACGGGTTCGTTGTGTCAAAGTAGTCCTTCCAAAGGAAGTGCCCGCTCTCTCGGTTGCGATTCAACGCCGGAAGGTGCCCCGGAATGGAGCCACGGAACAACAGCCGCTGGCTATTGAGGTGGTGATGGACCAACAGGGCAGCCAAGATCTCCTCCTCCTCATCGGACGAGGAATCGTCAGTCGCAAAGGAAATTGTGAAAAAAGAACTCGTCGGCGGAGTCCATTTTGTACCTTGGCAAACTGTCGAACAGCTTGCGGGCGTCGACGAAGGAGCCGACCGACGAAGGGAATAGCGCCGCCCTCGGACCAGCTAGCTGCCCTGGCGGCGTCCGACGAGCGTGCCGGCGTCCGACGAGCGTGCCGATGTCAGGACGAAGGATATGGCCGGGGCGGCGAGGCGGCTTCTTGGTCGCGGTCGCGGCTTTGTCGGGGGAGTGGGGGTGGGAAGCTTTCGGTTCCCCGGCGGCAAGACGGAGGTGGAGGGCGACGTGGGAGGTGGCGGCGTTGCAGGGGGGGATGTTGCGGCACCGGCATCTGGCAGAGGCACCGGAAAAATGGGCGGCGGCGTCGGCGACGAAGGAGGCGGCCGAGGATTTGCTGTTGGAATGGGAAAGGATGGCCAATGTGCAACCGACCAGCGGGCCAGGGGAGGAGTAGGCGAGCGCGCGCACGCGTCCGTCTCGTGTCCGCGCCGACGCAAATTCGGCTCAAAAATGGGCCGGGAATGGAACGGCAGGCGGACGAAAAGCGGACGCGCGTCTATTTGGGTCGGCGCGTTGGGCCGACTTTTCTGTGCGCGCCGATCCAAACGAACGCGCGTGGACTAAATGGGTCTGCGCCTTGAAGTTGCTCTTAGGCAGATCCATGACCTATGCACTCCATATATAATTAAGAAAGAGCAAAGTGTCCAATCAGTGTGACCAACGCATTAGCTCGCGAGCAATGCTATGCCCACGATGCATGCACGCAGTACTCACACACGATAATTCACACACACCATTGGATTGCTTCGCTTGTTTAATAATCTGTATATGGCTTCTACCCGTGTCGTCCGTAAATCGTGCATGATCACATCGTGTGCTCAACACTTTCATTAGCTCGGATACGCTCAGGCGCATAATCCAGGGGATGAAATCTCGTCGTCGAGACGTCGGCGCGAGCCAATAGCCATCGCGCGCACGGAGGTGAATACGTCATGCCCGTGCCGGAAAAGATCTGTGAACGCGTCATCAGATAGATCGGTAGCGATATACTACCTTTGTATCGAAATACTTATAGTTGAGGAGTGCATGCTTGTTTTGATTGATTGGGTGGTCCTGATCCCTGACGTTAGATTAAATTATCCGGATACGGCCAAAACTCGTACGAAAATGGCTTTGGAAATTACAGGGAAAGAGCGTTCAAAAAATAATTGTAGGGAAGATCGAAATGACGTGATTTGATTAGTGGGGAACGCGGCCAGGTCACGAGGGACGAGCTCCACGTATACTAATGCGGTGCATCTGATCGTCTAGTGGGGTTGATTAGAGAAAGAGAGGCGATGATTACATCGCGCGTCGTAATCATTAATAAAGAGGCCGTATGCATCATGCTTTTTTTTTGAACACAGTACAAACGCAAGCGCTCACATACACGCGCCGTATGCATGATGCTGATGCAGAGGTCGGAGGTCACACTCCTTTTCTAAAAAAAAAAAAATTAATTAACGCGCTGATCGATCATGACTGTGACCGCGCAACCGACGCAGTCTTTTGCAAATCACTTGAACTGATGGCACTCGCCCACCACTGAACACTGCAACTGTCGAAAGTGAAAGAGAGACGTGGGGCATGCATCTTTATTGGTACTGAACACTTGCACGTGTATGTGACACGAATTTGAATCATGCCCAAACCATATGGCACTGCCTCGTCTGGTTCACAACGAAATACTGACTCCTATCTTTATTATCTTAACATGTATATATGTCGACTATCTTTCCTTTTAAAAAAAATGTCGACTATCTTTATTATCTTAACATGTACTCCCTCCGTTCTACAATGTAGTGCGTTCGCGCTTTCCAAAATTTAAGTTTGACCATGAATTTGACCAACTAGACCGATTGCGGCGGGAACAAAAACTATACCACTGAATTCGTATTTTCGATACGAATTCAGTGGTATAGTTTTTACCCCCGCCGCAATCGGTCTCGTTGGTTAAATTCATGATCAAAGTTCAAGCTCAAAAATCGAGGACGCACTATATTATGGAACGAAGGGAGTATATATAAGGCTTACGCGCAGTGGCGGACCCACCATTGGGGCGAGCTGGGGCGACCGCCCCGGGTCGCCGGCGGCGAAGGATGGACCCCCGCGGTGGCGGCTTCTAATTCCAGCGGCGGCGGCGGCGCATCTGTTCGCTGGATGCGGGCGCGAGGGAGCCAGCGTCGACAACAGAGACGAAAGGGTAAGTGGTTTGGGCCGCTCTGCCGATGGAATGGGCTTTGTCTCTACGGGCCCAAACATATCAATCGATCCAGGCATCCAGCGACCGCAGCCAGCATCGAGCAGTCAGTTCCACCCCACTCCATCGATCCAGCGCCGGCACACTCCATCGATCCAATCCTCCATCGCTCCATGCTCCAGCGCTGCCCCACTCCCCCCTCCAATCCTCCATCGATCCAGGCATCCAGCGTTGGGCTGGGCTGGGGGCGGCACCGCGGCAGACCGGCAGTGGGGGGCTGGGGGTGGCCGGCGGCGGGGTGGGGGGCGGCACCGCGGCGACGCGAAAGACGGCAGTGAGGAGCTAAGGGCGGCCGGCGGTGGGGGTTGGCACCGCGGCAGGGGCCGGCCAGTACTGTCGTGCTGCCGTGCTGGTGCAGCGCGGCTGCGCCCACTGACTGCACCATTACAAACAGGCGGGATTCGCGACAGGGGCGCGTCTGGCGGTGTTGCCGTGCTGGTGCTGCGTGGCTGCGCCCACTGACTGAGTGCTGGTGAAGTGGTGATGGATTTGGATGAGGAGGTGGATTGGGTGGCCATAGGGATAGCTGCCGCTGTCGAAATCGAAGAAGCCGAGGCCGAGGCTGCTGCTGTCGAAGAGGCAGTAGCTTCAGCGGCTAGATCAACCAAACGAAAGCGACCACATGACTCCGACGACCAGCAGGTTGATATGTTTGTTGGAATCAGAAACTTGGTGGCATTTGATATGTCAGCACTTACATGACACTCATTTTTTGTGCCATTTGATGTTGTAGGGCATTCCTCCGTCATTTAATTTAGCTGATGTGGATTCTGATCCTGGCACACGTAAGCAAATTGAAGAGTATGCAACTCCAGAAATTAGAGATGAAATGAGAAGGGCATATTTGTCGAAAGGTGTAGGGCGCTTGTATGGTCATGATTTTCCTCGTACTCGTTTTGGGAAAGATTGGCGGAACTTCAAAGAAGCATGGTATAAAGATTATGACTGGCTAGAGTATAGTAAAGAGACAAAATCTGCCTATTGTTTCCATTGTTTTCTTTTCAAGCCTCTAAGCATTGGTGACAAATTTGGCCATGATGTCTTCACTAAGAAAGGGTTCAAAAATTGGACGAAGGCAGTGGAAATATTCAATGCTCATGTAGGTGGACCAAACAGTGCTCACAACAATGCTAGAAGACGGTGTGAAGATTTCAAAAACCAAAAACAAAGTGTGTCATGTGCAATCACTTGTCATGTTGAGAAATCACATATTGAATACGAAGAGCGTTTGAGGGCTGTTGTAGGTGTGGTAAGGTTTCTTGTCTCTCAAGGTCTAGCTTTTCGTGGGCATGATGAGACTACCACTTCCATGAATAGGGGTAATTTCCTTGAGATGTTGGATTGGTTTGCGGAAAGATGCAAAGATGTAGCCGATGTGGTCCATAAAAATGCTCCTGGCAATCATCAATTGACTTGTCATAAAATCCAAAAACAAGTAGTACAAGCATGTGCCGAAGTGACTACAAAAGTGATAATGAATGAGCTTGGTGATAGTAATTTTTCTCTACTTGTTGATGAGTCTCGTGATGTATCGGTTAGAGAGCAAATGGCTGTGATTATAAGGTTAGTTATTTGTCCGGATTGTTCTAATTATGAATGTAAGTACTCTACTCTCACATGCTTGCTCTAATTTTATATTTTGTTCCTTGCAGGTTCGCGAACCAAAAAAGGGAGTCTTTGGAAAGACTGCTTGGTGTTGAACATGTTGTTGATACTACATCCGCTTCTTTGAAAAGATCTTTGGATGCAATGTTTGTTAAACATAATTTATCCATGTCTAGATTGAGAGGACAAGGATATGATGGGGCCTCAAATATGCGTGGAGAACTTAATGGTTTGAAGAAATTGGTGCTGGATGTCAACCCGTATGCTTTTTATGTGCATTGTTTTGCCCACCAACTTCAATTGGTGGTTGTTGCTGTTGTCAAGGGAGTTCTAGCTGTTAGTGATTACTTTGGCAATACAAATAAGATTGTCAACATGGTTAGTGCTTCTTACTTCTTGAGTACTTATAGCTTATGCCAATTTGCAAATCCAAATAGTATATATCTAACCGCACTTACTCTTTTCTTGTAGGCAAGTTCCTCGTGTAAAAGGAAAGATGCATTGTTGCAGAAGCATCATGAAAACCTGGTTGTACAGTTAGAGCATGGGGAGATTTTGTTAGGAAAAGGCCAGCATCAAGAGACAAGTTTAGCAAGACCCGGTGATACACGATGGGGGTCACACCACAAGACTCTAATCCGGATCTATCAAATGTGGGATTCTGTGGTTGAAGTGCTACATGGTATTTCTCTTGATGGAGCAGATGCAGATGATAGAGGTTTGGCTTCTGGCTTGATGATAAACATGGAATCTTTTGAATTTGTTCTTATCTTGCATTTGATGCTTCGAGTGCTTGGTTTAACCAATGATTTGTCACAAGCATTGCAACAAAAAGATCAGAATATAGTCTGTGCTATGAATATGATTGTGTCAGTGAAAAGTCTATTACAAAAGTTGAGAGACGATGGATGGGAGCCTCTCTTGATATCTACTACTAACTTTTGTGCTGCAAGAAATATAATAGTGCCCAATATGGATGATAACATTTCAGCAAGGGGTTACCCAAGAAGATCACGCAAAATGGTTACTTGTCTCCATCATTACAAGGTAACTATATTCAATGAGGTGTTGGATAGAAACATAGCTGAGATGAATAATCGTTTTGGTGAAAGTTCTACCCGCTTGTTGAAATGCATTGCTTGCCTTGATCCTAGAGACTCATTTAGCAACTTTGATCATGATAAGCTAGTTGAGCTTGCAAATATTTAGTCTATTGATTTCTCTTCACAAGAGCGTTATCTGTTGACTGATCAACTCAACATATATATTGATGTGATGAAAAGAAGTACTGAATTCTTGGCTTGCGGCAGTTTGAGATCTCTTGCTCTCAAGTTGGTTCAAAGTAGACAACATCTGGTATTTCCTTTGGTTTATCGGCTCATCAGATTTGCATTGACATTACCGGTGGCAACTGCATCAGTTGAGAGGGTTTTCTCAGCCATGAATATTATAAAGACGGATCTTCGAAACAAGATGGGTGATGATTGGCTTAATGATTTGATGGTTTGCTTTGTTGAGCGCGAGATATTTGCTAAAATTAGTGATAAACAGATTATGATCCATTTTCATGCCTTGAAGACCCGTCGAGGTCATCTACCTCCACAAGCATGTGTTCATTATGCAATTACATCTTAAAGGTATACTACCACCCAGTTACCATCATATGACCATATCAAAATATACAACTCTCATCACACTTGTGCTAATGCATTCGTAATTTTGTAGGTCTCGTTTGGAAATTGGAATTATGGGATCATAAGTAAGCATTTCAAGCGGCAAGAGTCCATGTTAGCAGTTTACTGGTTTTTAAGAGTTTTTTAATTCTTTTGTTGTTGAATGCTATGAGTTTTGGTTGAATAGAGTTGCATTTGTACCCAAACAAAATTAGACATTAAATGTTCGCCCCGGCTAACTTCAATTCCTGGGTCCGCCACTGCTTACGCGTTTAGTTGATCTCATGCAAAAAGGCTTATCATAAGGGAGTGTCTATTTTACATCCGGATGAAAAGCAATTAGCTTTCATCCAAATTTTCCATCCAATTATAACATGACACTTGTCCCCTCACTAGTAGAAAAAGGCCCATTTGTCCCGGTTCCAGAACCGGGACTAAAGGGTCGGGACTAAAGCCCAAAACCTTTAGTCCCGGTTTGCTTACGAACCGGGACCAAAGGGGCTCCACGTGGGCACTGCGGTGAGCCCAGGCAGGAGGACCTTTCGTCCCGGTTGGTCACACCAACCGGGACCAAAATGCATCCACGCGTCAGCATCTGGCAGGAGCTGGGGTTTTTTTTTGAAAGGGGGGGTTTAGGGGGTTTTGGAGGGTTAATTTAGGGGTTTCATATTGTGTTAGCTAGCTAATAGAGAGAAGTGTCCTCTCTTTCTCCGTGCTTGGTCGACGGTAGCTACTATAGAGAGAACTCGACACGCTAGCTAGTAAGCAAATGAAGGAACCATTAAGTACACAAGATCGTCATGAACATATACAGAGAGAAGTGATCGACCTCTCTTTCTCCGAGAGATTGGTCGAACAACAAGTTTTCGTATATCTATCCGACGCTACTAGCTACATATATACAATATAAGATCTCTTACAATCCCTAACATCTAATGTCAAATTCCAGATGGTATTCTCCGGCTTTATTTATGACGTGGTCAAGAAAGAATCCCGCCAATTCCTCTTGAATTGCTCGTATGCGATCATGTGGTAGGAGTTCATCCCACATCTGCCACATCTAATTTGAAGAAGGGGGTCAATACATATATATGAATGAAACTGAACACAAATCATGGTAATAAAATAAAATTGTGAATATTATTGCTTACGCACTTGAAATTGTTTTTCAGAGTAGCCCCGCTTAGGGGTCGTCGCGTTGTAGATGAACTCGCAAACGTAGTATCCACAAAAATCATTCCCGGTTTCCTACCACAAGCACTTTACGAGAAATAGAGTTCAATCAAACTGATAATCAAGCATGATAAATGGTATTGATGAAACTAGAATCAATGGGAGATGCGCGGAACTAGCTAGTAGTACTTACTTTCGGGTGTGTAAATCGCAGCTCCCTCGGCAGTGCCGGAACAATTGCGGTGAACTCTTTCCAAACCCTGCCAGACAAAGAAAATAATTACTTGATATCAGGAAATGAACAAAGTTGCCGATATGATGCGATAATGATCGATTGAACTTACTTCTGGAGCATTTCAGTCATGTCCGCATATTCCTGGGGATCTTTTCGTTTCGAGTCTAAGACGATTACTACTCCCTGCTCAAGCTTAATCTCTAGCAGAATAAAGTGGAACCTGCGCACGCATGCATAACTCATCAATTACATTACTATAACCTCGAGTAATAAGGGAAACCGAATATGCACAAGACAGTAACACTCACTTGAAGTTGTAAGGAAAGAGTATTGTCTCTTTGTTTTGACCGCCTCTCTCATGAATGTCCGACGACCGGACCGCCTCTCTCAGGAATGTCCGACGTCCGGACCGCCTCTCTCATGAATGTCAAACAAGGGATTCTCTGAACCTTTAAGGGATTTAACAAAATGGCGCCATTCTGAATGTGTAGAAAATGGTCCATATTTTTCCTGATCTCATCTACCCTTCTATATGTCATGTTGTCTAGTGTCAAAGGATTCAAGAAAACCAAGGCTTCATCATTAGCCGGAAGTAACAGGCGCATAATGGTACGAAGCTCTCCAAAATTGTTTTGGAACGGAGTCCCGAATAGGATAATTAATTAGCTTTTTGGTACGAAGTTCAGCAAGAGCCTTCCGAATATCGCTAGTTGGAAGGCCTTTGCTGAAATTCGTACCAAAAAGCGAATTATTCTATCCGGAACTCCGTTCCAAAACAACTTTGAAGAGCTTCGTAGCATCATACGCATGTTATTTCCGGCTAATGATGAAGCCATGGATTTCTTCAATACTTTGACACACAACGTGACATATATAAGAATATATATATAGATGAGATCAGAAAAAAATTGGATCAACTTGTACACATCCATAATGGGGGCATTCTTGATAAATCTATGTTACCGGAGTTTTCTATATGAACAAAAAAAATTCCACATGACATGTCCGACGTCCCCCCTCATGTCGAAGTTATCGGGAAGGGGGTAGATCGATAACGACGCTCTTTCTTCTAGGGTTTGGGTGGCCTCGATAGTTGGTCGGGCGAGCGGACCGCCTCTCTCTCATGCATGTCCGACGTCCCCCCTCATGTCGAAGTTATTGGGGAGGGGGTAGATCGACAACGACGCTCTTTCTTCTAGGGTTTGGGTGGCCTCGATAGTTGGTCGGGCGAGCGGACCGCCTCTCTCACTCATGCATGTCCGACGTCCCCCCTCATGTCGAAGTTATCGGGGAGGGGGTAGATTGACAACGACGCTCTTTATTCTAGGGTTTGGGTGGCCTCGATAGTTGGTCGGGCGAGCGGACCGCCTCTCTCACTCATGCTTGTCCGACGTCCCCCCTCATGTCGAAGTTATCGGGAAGGCGGTAGATCGACAACGACGCTCTTTCTTCTAGGGTTTGGGTGGCCTCGATAGTTGGTCGGGCGAGCGGACCGCCTCTCTCACTCATGCATGTCCGACGTCCCCCCTCATGTCGAAGTTATCGGGGAGGGGGTAGATCGACAACGACGCTCTTTCTTCTAGGGTTTGGGTGGCCTCGATAGTTGGTCGGGCGAGCGGACCGCTCTCTCTCTCATGCATGTCCGACGTCCCCCCTCATGTCGAAATTATCGGGGAGGGCCGGGGTAGATCGACAACGACGCTCTTTCTTCTATGGTTTGGGTGGCCTCGATAGTTGGTCGGGCGAGCGGACCGCCTCTCTCACTCATGCATGTTCGACGTCCCCCCTCATGTCGAAGTTATCGGGGAGGGGGTAGATCGACAACGACGCTCTTTCTTCTAGGGTTTGGGTGGCCTCGATAGTTGGTCGGGCGAGCGGACCGCCTCTCTCTCTCATGCATGTCCGACGTCCCCCCTCATGTCGAAATTATCGGGGAGGGCCGGGGTAGATCGAGAACGACGCTCTTTCTTCTACGGTTTGGGTGGCCTCGATAGTTGGTCGGGCGAGCATACCGCCTCTCTCACTCATGCATGTCCGACGTCCCCCCTCATGTCGAAGTTATCGGGGAGGGGGTAGATCGACAACGACTCTCTTTCTTCTAGGGTTTGGGTGGCCTCGATAGTTGGTCGGGCGAGCGGACCGCCTCTCTCTCTCATGCATGTCCGACGTCCCCCCTCATGTCGAAGTTATCGGGGAGGGCCGGGGTAGATCGACAACGACGCTCTTTCTTCTACGGTTTGGGTGGCCTCGATAGTTGGTCGGGCGAGCGTACCGCCTCTCTCACTCATGCATGTCCGACGTCCCCCCTCATGTCGAAGTTATCGGGGAGGCGGTAGATTGACAACGACGCTCTTTCTTCTAGGGTTTGGGTGGCCTCGATAGTTGGTCGGGCGAGCGGACCGCATCTCTCTCTCATGCATGTCCGACGTCCCCCCTCATGTCGAAATTACCGAGGAGGGCCGGGGTAGATCGACAACGACGCTCTTTCTTCTACGGTTTGGGTGGCCTCGATAGTTGGTCGGGCGAGCGTACCGTCTCTCTCTCATGCATGTCCGACGTGCCCCCCTCATGTCGAAGTTACCGGGAAGGGGGTAAATTTTAACTTAGTGAGTCTTTTAATTAACTCATTTTGAATATATGAACCAAAAAATGCTATGAACAAAAAATGCTATGAACAAAAAAAATCATATTAACAGTAAATGCATCCATCCATACACACATACATATATACATCCATCGGAGTATATTAACAGTAAATGCATACATATATACAAAAAATGCTATGAACAAAAAAAAATGGCGGCGGCGGCAGCGGCGGCAGAACAGGGGCGGCGGCGGCGGCGGCGGCAGCGCAGGGGAAGGGGAGCTCACTGGGGGTCGGTGCGTCGGGGCAGGGAGCGGCGGAGCAGCTGGCGGCGTCGGGAGCGGCGGACGGTGACGGGGAGCGGCGGACGGCGACGGGGAGCTCGGGCAGCCTGGCGGCGTCGATGTGCTCGGCGTCGTCGGGGGCAACTGGTAGATGAAAACTGAAAAATTTCCAAGTGTTTGCTTATATACACAGAGCATTGGTCCCGGTTCGTGGCACCAACCGGGACCAATGCCCACCTTTCGTCCCGGTTGGTGCCACCAACCGGGACTAAAGGTCTATTTTCAGCAGCCCAAAGGGCGAGAAGCCCAGACCTTTGGTCCCGGTTGGTGGCACGAACCGGGACGAAAGGGTGGCATTGGTCCCGGTTGGTGGCACCAACCGGGACCAATAGCCTGGCACAACAGAGTGGTGGAAGTTTAGTCCCACCTAGCTAGTTGAGAGGCGCCGAGAGTGGTTTATAAGCGCTGCTGCGCCAACCCTCTCGAGCTCCTCTCTTTAGCAGGCCTACGGGCCTAAACGCACTCTCTGCCTGTGGGCCTACTGAGCCTTATGCGGGCCTGCATCCTGGCCCAACTAGCCATATGTAGGCCGTGTTGGCCCAGTAGGCGTCATTTTTTTAAAAAAAATTCCAGTATTTTTGTTTTGTTTTTTGCTTTATTTATTTTCTTTTTAGTTCATTCTTTTTTACTTATGAAAGTTTTTAACAAATAAATACTTTGATAATTTTAGTTAATATTATTTTGATTCTTTTTAGTTGATTCTTTTTAGTTGATTCTTTTTGCTATTGAAAAATATTATATTTAATTGATTCTTTTTAGTTCATTCTTTTTACTATTAAAGTTTTTAACAAATAAATACTTTGATAATTTTAGTTAATATTATTTTGATTCTTTTTAGTTGATTCTTTTTGCTATTGAAAAATATTATATTTAATTGATTCTTTTTAGTTCATTCTTTTTACTATTAAAGTTTTTAACAAATAAATACTTTGATAATTTTAGTTAATATTATTTTGATTCTTTTTAGTTATTTCTTTTTGCTATTGAAAAATATTATATTTAATTGATTCTTGTTAGTTCATTCTTTTTGCTATTAGAGTTTTATGAAACCTTTTTAGTTCATTCTTTTTGCTATTAGAGTTTTATAAAAACTTTTTAATTCATTCTTTTTGCATGGTTGAAAGTTGGCATGGTATCATCATTTCACCCACATAGCATGTGCTAAAAAGTTGAGAGGGTTACGACAAAAACTGGATGCACTTCGTGTACAAAATGGACAATCTCTTTCGAAGTATCAGGGTTTCGGACGAAAACTCATATGTTACAAAGGCATTCCATTTTTTAAACTTATTTCAACTCCAGACTTTTTGTGTGTTCAACATGCACCATTCAAAGCCACATCATCAATTTTCAGCCCTTTCTGACTTCATCTGGTATTTTTCATGCATTTACTGATTTTTTTGAGCTAAATGACCCTGAAAATGAAAAGCATTACAAATGAACTCTGAAAAGGTTGAAAGTTGGCATGGTATCATCATTTCACCCACATAGCATGTGCTAAAAAGTTGAGAGGGTTACGACAAAAACTGGATGCACTTCGTGTACAAAACGGACAATCTCTTTCGAAGTATCAGGGTTTCGGACGAAAACTCATCTGTTACAAAAGGCAATTCATTTCTTCACATGTAATTGCAGTGATATTCTAGATCAAAGGCATCATCATACTAGTTGTGGAGAGAAAGTCTTCACTTTTTCTTCGCTTGTGTCCTTTGCTTATTGTGCCGTAACCATGGATAATCTTCATCGTTTAACAGGGTGCTTGGGTCAGCCTTGACTTTGAAGGGAGGAATTTCATGAAACTTTTCATAATCTTCAGACATGTCTGTCTTGCCCTCCAATCCCACGATGTCTCTTTTTCCTGAAAGAACTATGTGGCGCTTTGGCTCATCGTATGATGTATTCGCTTCCTTATCTTTTCTTTTTCTCGGTTTGGTAGACATGTCCTTCGCATAGAAAACCTGCGCCACATCATTGGCTAGGACGAATGGTTCGTCTGTGTACCCAAGATTGTTCAGATCCACTGTTGTCATTCCGTACTGCGGGTCTTCTTGTACCCCGCCTCCTGACAGATTGACCCATTTGCACTAAAACAAAGGGACCTTCAAATCATGTCCATAGTCAAGTTCCCATATGTCCACTATGTAACCATAATATGTGTCCTTTCCCCTCTTGGTTGCTGCATCAAATCGGACACCGCTGTTTTGGTTGGTGCTCTTTTGATCTTGGGCGATCGTGTAAAATGTATTCCCATTTATCTCGTACCCTTTGTAAGTCAATACAGTCGAAGATGGTCCCCTGGCCAACGAGTACAGCTCATCAGAAACAGTGTTGTCACCCATGAGACGTGTTTGCAACCAACTGCCGAAAGTCCTGATGTGTTCATATGTAATCCAGTTGTCACACTGCTCTGGTTGTTTGGAGCGCAGAATATTCTTGTGTTCATCGACATACGGGGTCACCAAGATAGAATTCTGTAGAACTGTGTAGTGTGCTTGAGACCAAGAATGCCCGTCCCTACATATTATTGAGTCCGCTCCTAGCGTGCCTTTTCCAGTCAGTCTCCCCTCATACCGCGATTGAGGGAGACCAATCTTCTTAAGGTCAGGAATGAAGTCAACACAAAACCCAATGACATCCTCTGTTTGATGGCCCATGGAGATGCTTGCTTCTGGCCTAGCGCGGTTACGAACATATTTCTTTAAGACTCCCATGAATCTCTCAAAGGGGAACATATTGTGTAGAAATACAGGGCCCAGAACGACAATCTCGTCGACTAGATGAACTAGGACGTGCGTCATGATATTGAAGAAGGATGGTGGGAACACCAGTTCGAAACTAACAAGACATTGCACCAAATCACTCCTTAACCTTGGCAGGATTTCTGGATCGATCACCTTCTGAGAGATTGCATTGAGGAATGCACATAGCTTCACAATGGCTAATCGAACGTTTTCCGATAGAAGCCCCCTCAATGCAACCGGAAGCAGTTGCGTCATAATCACGTGGCAGTCATGAGACTTTAGGTTCTGGAACTTTTTCTCTGCCATATTTATTATTCCCTTTATATTCGACGAGAAGCCATACGGGACCTTCATACTGAGCAGGCATTCAAAGAATATTTCCTTCTCTTCTTTGGTAAGAGCATAGCTGGCAGGACCTTCATACTGCTTTGGATGCATGCCGTCTTTTTCATGCACACGTTGATGTTCCTCCCGTGCCTCTGGTGTATCTCTTGTCTTCCCATACACGCCCAAGAAGCCTAGCAGGTTCACGCAAAGATTCTTCGTCACGTGCATCACGTCGATTGCAGAGCGGACCTCTAGGTCTTTCCAATAGGGTAGGTCCCAAAATATAGATTTCTTCTTCCACATGGGTGCGCGTCCCGCATCGTCAGTCGGAACAGATAGTCTGCCAGGACCCTTTCCAAAGATTACATGTAAATCATTGACCATATCAAGTATGTGATCACCAGTACGGAGGGCGGGCTTCTTCCGGTGATCTGCCTCACCTTTGAAATGCTTTCCGTTTTTTCGACATTGATGGTTGGTCGGAAGAAATCGACGATGCCCCAGGTACACATTCTTGTTGGAAATATGCCCTAGAGGCAATAATAATTTAGTTATTATCATATTTCCTTGTTCGTGATAATCGTTTATTATCCATGCTATAATTGTATTGATTGGAAACTCAAATACATGTGTGGGTACATAGACAACACTGTGTCCCTAGTATGCCTCTAGTTAACTAGCTCGTTGATCAAAAGATGGTGAAGGTTTCCTAGCCATGGACATGAGATGTCATTTGATAACGGGATCACATCATTAGGAGAATGATGTGATGGACAAGACCCAAACTGTAAACGTAGCATATGATCGTGTCAGTTTATTGCTATTGTTTTCTGCATGTCAAGTATCTGTTCCTATGACCATGAGATCATGCAATTCCCTGACATCGGAGGAGTACCTTGTGTGTATCAAACGTCGCAACGTAACTGGGTGACTATAAAGGTGCTCTACAGGTATCTCCGAGGATGTCTGTTGGGTTGGCATGGATCAAGACTGGGATTTGTTACTCCGTGTGACGGAGAGGTATCTCAGGGCCCACTCGGTAATACAACATCACAATGAGCCTTGCAAGCAATGTGACTAAAGTGTTAGCCACGAGATCTTGTATTACGGAACGAGTAAAGAGACTTTCCGGTAACGAGATTGAACTAGGTATAGAGATACCGACGATCGAATCTCGGGCAAGTAACATACCGAAGAACAAAGGGAACAGCATACGGGATTAACTGAATCCTTGACATAGAGGTTCGACCGATAAAGATCTTCGTAGAATATGTAGGAGCCAATATGGGCATCCAGGTCCCGCTATTGGTTATTGACCGTAGAGGTGTCTCGGTCATGTCTACATAGTTCTCGAACCCGCAGGGTCTACACACTTAACGTTTGGTGACGATATAAGTATAGTTGAGTTGTTATGTTGGTGACCGAAAGTTGTTCGGAGTCCCGGATGAGATCCCGGACATGACGAGGAGCTCTGGAATAGTCCGGAGGTAAAGATTGATATATGGGATAATAGTGTTTGGTCTCCGGAAGGGTTCCGGAATTCACCGGAAGGAGTTTCGGATGTTTCCCGAAATGTTCGGGTACGAGAACACTTTATTTGGGCCAAGGGGTAAAGCCCACGAGGCTTTAGGAAGGTGCAAAAGGAAGTTTTGCGGAGGCCAGGGGCCAGACGCCAGGGACCCTGGCGTCTGGGGCCAGACGCCGAGGACCCTGGCGTCTGGTCCTGGAGTCCGAGCAGGACTCTTGCCTTGCGGGCCAAACCGACTTTGAGGAGGCTCTTTCTCCAAGTTTCGACCCCAGGGCTCAACATATAAATAGAGGGGCAGGGCTAGCACCCGGAACACATCAAGATTTCCCCAAGCCGTGTGCGGCAACCCTAACCCTCTAGTTCCTACGTCATAATCTCCGTAGCGCTTGGCGAAGCCCTGCAGAGATTGTTCCTCACCATCATCACCACGCCGTTGTGCTGCCGGAACTCATCTACTACTTCACCATCGCTCGCTGGATCGAGGAGGTGAAGGCGTCATCAAGCTGTACGTGTGTTGAACGCGGAGGTGCCGTCCGTTCGGCACTAGTTCGTGATCGGTTCGAGGGACGACTTGCGATTTGGATCGCGGAGACGTTCGACTACATCAACCGCGTTTCTTAACGCTTCCGCTTAGCGATCTACAAGGGTATGTAGATTCACTCTCCCTCTCGTAGATGCTCATCACCATGGATAGATCTTGTGTGTGCGTAGGAAATTTTTTGTTTCCCATGCAGCGTTCCCCAACAGTGGTATCAGAGCTAGGTCTATGCGTAGATGAGATCTCGAGTAGAACACAAACGAGTTGTGGGCGTGGGTGTATACATATTGCTTGCCGTTACTAGTTGATACTTGATTCGGCGGTATTGTGAGATGAAGCGGCCCAGACTGACATTACGCGTACGCTTACGCGAGACAGGTTCCTTCAACTGACATGTAACTTCATTGCATAAAGATGGCTAGCGGGTGTCTGTCTCTCTCACTTTAGTTGAATCAATTTCAATGAAGAGGGTTCTTTTAGAAGATCAAAAAGCAATCACTACACCACGTTGTGGTTTTGCGTAGGTAAGAACGGTTCTTGCAAACCCGTAGCAGCCACGTAAAATTTGCAACAACAATTAGAGGACGTCTAACTTGTTTTTGCAGGGTATGTTGTGATGTGATATGGCCAATTACATGATGAAATATATGTGATGTATGAGATGATCATGTGTTGTATAGAATATCACGACTTGCATGTCGATGAGTACGGCAACTGGCAGGAGACATAGAGTTGTCTTTAATTATTGTATGACCTGCGTGTCAATCATTAAGCACTATGTAATGCTTTACTTTATCGCTAAACGTTAGCAATAGTCGTGGAAGCAACAGTCGGCGCGACAACCTCATGGCGACACGTTGATGGAGATCAAGATGATGGAGATCATGGTGTCATGCCGGTGACGATGGAGATCATGCCGGTGCTTTGGAGATGGAGATCAAAAGCACGAGTTCATGGCCATATCATGTCACTTATGATTTGCATGTGATGTTAATCCTTTTATGCATCTTATTTTGCTTAGGACGACGGTAGCATTATAAGGTGATCCCTCACTTAAATTTCAAGATAAATTGTGTTCTCCCCGAGTGTGCACCGTTGCGAAAGTTCGTCGTTTCGAGACACGCCGTGATGATCGGGTGTGATAGACTCTACGTTCACATACAACGGGTGTAAGCCATGTTGCACGTGCGGAACACTCGGGTTAAACTTGACGAGCCTAGCATGTACAGACATGGCCTCGGAACACAAGAGACCGAAAGGTCGAACATGAGTCATATAGTAGATATGATCAACATGAAGATGTTCACCATTGAAACCACCTCAACTCACGTGATGATCGGACTTGAGTTGGTGGATTTGGATCATGTGACACTCGAATGACCGGAGGGATGTCAATTTGAGTGGGAGTTTTTAAGTAATATGATTAACTAAACTCATTATCATGAACATAGTCAAAATGTCTTTGCAAATTATGTTGTAGATTACTAGCTCGCGCTGTAGCTCCCTTGAATTTTTATATGTTCCTAGAGAAATAGATTTGAAAGATGATGGTAGCAATAATGCGGACTGGGTCCGTGATCTGAGGATTGTCCTCAATGCTGCACAGAAGGCTTATGTCCTTAATGCACCACTCGGTGCGCCACCCCCTCAAGCGTCGTCTGTAGATGTTGTGAACATCTGACAGGCACGTTCTGATAACTACTTGATAGTTCAGTGCGTCATGCATTACGGCTTAGAATTGAGGCTCCAAAACGTTTTGAACGTTACGGAACATATGAGATGTTCTAAGAGCTGAAATTGGGATCTCAGGCTCGTGCCCGTGTTGAGAGGTATGAGACCTCCAACAAGATTCTTTGCCTGCAAGATGATGGAGAATAGCTCAATCGTTGAGCATGTGCTCAGATTGTCTGGGTACTACAATCGCTTGAATCGAGTGGAAGTTGATCTTCCAGATAAGATAGTGATTGGTATAGTTCTCCAAGTCACTGTCACTAAGCTACTAGAACTTCGTGATGAACTATAAAAGGCCAGAGATGGAAATAATGATCCCTGAGCTATTCGCGATGTTTGACCCCGCGAAGGTAGAAATCAAGAAGGAGCATCAAGTGTTGATGGTTAGTAAAACCACTAGTTTCAAGAAGGGCAAGGGCAAGGAGGGATACTTCATGGATGGCAAGCCAGTTGCTGCTCTAGTAAAGAAACCCAAGGTTGAACCCAAACCCGAGACTGAGTGCTTCTATTATGAGGAGAACGGTTGCTGAAGTGGAACAACCCTAGATGCTTGGTAGATAAGAAGGTTGGCAACGTCGACAGAAGTATATTTGATATACGTGTTATTGATGTGTACCTTACTAGTACTCCTAGTAGCACCTGGGTATTAGATACCGGTTCGGTTGCTAAGTGTTGGTAACTCGAAATAAAAGCTACGGAATAAACGGAGGCTAAGGGTGAGGTGACGATGAGTGTTGGAAGTGTTTCCAAGGTTGATGTGATCACCATCGCGCGCTCTCTCTACCTTTGGGATTAGTGATGAACCTAAATAAATGTTATTTGGTGTTTGCGTTAAGCATGAACGTGATTAGATCAAGTTTATTGCAATACGGTTATTCATTGCAGTTAGAGAATAATGGTTATTCTGTTTACATGAATAATACCTTCAATGGTCATGCACCCAATAAGAGTGGTTTATTGAATCTTGATCGTAGTGATACACATGTTCATAATATTGATGCCAAAAGATACAAAGTTAATAATGATAGTACCACATACTTGTGGCACTGCCGCTAAATGTCATATTGGTGTAAAACGCATGAAGAAACTCCATGCTGATGGATCTTTGGACTCATTCGATTTCGAATCGGTTGAGACATGCGGACCATGCCTCATGGGCAAGATGACTAAAACCCCGTTTTCCGGTTTGATGGAGCGGGCAATTGACTTATTGGAAATGATACATGTTGATGTATGCGGTCCAGTGAGTTTTGTAGTGGGCGGTGGATATCGTTATTTTCTTACCTTCACTGATGATTTGAGTACATATAGTGTATATTTACTTAATGAAACACAAGTCTGAATCGTTTGAAAAGTTCAGAGTGAAGTTTGAGATCATCGTGACAAGAAGATAAAATGTCTACGATATGATCGTGGAGGTAAATATCTGAGTTACGAGTTTGGTATATAACTTAAGACAATGTGGAAGTTGTTTCACAACTCACGCCACCTGGAACACCATAGTGTGATGGTGTGTCCGAACGTCGTAGTTGTGCTCTATTAGATATGGTGCGAACTATGATGTCTCTTATCGATTTACCACTATCGTTTTAGGGTTATGCATTAGAGACAACCACATTCACTTTAAAAGGGGCACCATAAGTCCGTTGAGATGACACCGTATGAATTTTGGTTTGGCGGAAACCTAAGCTGTCATTTTTTAATGTTTGGGGCTGCGACGCTTATGTGAAAAAGGGTTTTCACCTAATGAGCTCGAACCCAAAGCGGACAAATGCATCTTCATAGAATACCCTAACGTAACAGTTGGGTGAACCTTCTATCTCAGATCCAAGCACAAAGTGTTTGTTGCTAAAACGGGTCCTTTCTCGAGAAAAAGTTTCTTTCGAAAGATTGAGTGGGAGGAAGATAGAACTTGATGAGGTTGTTGAACCTTTGTTTCAACCAAAGAGTAGCGCAGCGCAGAAAGTTGTTTCTGTGGAGCCTACGTTAGTTGAAGAGGAAGTTAATGATGATGATCATGAAACTTCGGATCAAGTTACTATCGAACCTCGTGGGTCGACAAGGACGCGTACTGCTCCTGAGTGGTACGGCAACCCTGTCTTAGAGGTCATGTTGTTGAACAACGATGAACCTATGAGCTATGGAGAAGCGATGATGGGCCCAGATTCCGAGAAATGGTTAGAGGCCATGAAATCCGAGATGGGATCCATGTAAGAAAACAAAGTATGGGCTTTGGAAGTATTACCTGAAGGGCGAAACGCCATTCAGAACAAATGGATCTTTAAAAGGAAGACGGACGCGGACGGTAATGTCACCGTCTATAAAGCTCGACTTGTGGCAAAGGGTTGTTCACAAGTTCAAGGAGTTGACTACGATGATACTCTCTCACCCGTAGCGATGCTAAAGTCTGTTGGAATTATGTTAGCAGTTGCTGCATTTTTCAATTATGAAATCTGGCAGATGGATGTCAAAACATCGTTTCCTTAACGGTATCAGTGAGGAAAGGTTGTATATGATACAACCGGAAGGTTTTGTCAGTCCTAAGGATGCTAAAATGTATGCAAACTCCAGCGATCCTTCTATGGACTGGAGCAAGCATCTCGGAGTTGGAATATACGCTTTGATGAGGTGATCAAAGTTTTTGAGTCTATACAAAGTTTATGAGAAACTTGTATTTACAATAAAGTGAGTGGGAGCACTATAGAATTTCTGATAAGTATATGTGGTTGACATATTGTTGATCGGAAATAATGTAGAATTTCTGGAAAGCATAAAGGGTCGTTTGAAAGGAGTTTTTCAAAGGAAGACCTGGAATGAAGCTACTTAAATATTGGGCATCAAGATCTATAGAGATAGATCAAGACGTCTGATAAGACTTTCAATGAGTACATACCTTGACAAGATTTTGAAAGAGTTCAAAATGGATCAGTCAAAGAAAGAGTTCTTGCCTGATTTGTAAGGTGTGGAGTTGAGTGAGACTCAAAGCTCGACCACGGCAGAAGAAAGAGAAAGGACGAAGGTCATCCCCTATGCCTTATCCATAGGCTCTGTATAGTATGCCATGCTGTGTACCGCACCTGATGTGTGCCTTGCCATGATTCTGTCAAGGGGTACAAGAGTGATCCAGGAGTGGATCACTGGACAGCGGTCAAGATTATCCTTAGTAACTAGAGGACTAAGGAAATATTTCTCAATTATGGAGGTGATGAAGAGTTCGTCGTAAAGGATTACGTCGATGCAAGCTTTGACACCTATCCGGACGACTCTGAGTAGCAGTCAGGATACATATAGTGGAGCAGCCATTTGGAATAGCTCCAAGTGGAGTGTGGTAGAAGTGTCTACAGTATGACATAGAGATTTGCAAAGTACACACGGATCTGAATGTCACAGACCCATTGACTAAAGACCTCTCTCACATGCAAAGCATGATCGAACCCCAGAACTCATTGGGTGTTAGAACAATGTAAATCACATGGTGATGTGAACTAGATTATTGACTCTAGTGCAAGTGGGAGACTGTTGGAAATATGCCCTAGAGGCAATAATAATTTAGTTATTATCATATTTCCTTGTTCGTGATAATCGTTTATTATCCATGCTATAATTGTATTGATTGGAAACTCAAATACATGTGTGGGTACATAGACAACACTGTGTCCCTAGTATGCCTCTAGTTAACTAGCTCGTTGATCAAAAGATGGTGAAGGTTTCCTAGCCATGGACATGAGATGTCATTTGATAACGGGATCACATCATTAGGAGAATGATGTGATGGACAAGACCCAAACTGTAAACGTAGCATATGATCGTGTCAGTTTATTGCTATTGTTTTCTGCATGTCAAGTATCTGTTCCTATGACCATGAGATCATGCAATTCCCTGACATCGGAGGAGTACCTTGTGTGTATCAAACGTCGCAACGTAACTGGGTGACTATAAAGGTGCTCTACAGGTATCTCCGAGGATGTCTGTTGGGTTGGCATGGATCAAGACTGGGATTTGTTACTCCGTGTGACGGAGAGGTATCTCAGGGCCCACTCGGTAATACAACATCACAATGAGCCTTGCAAGCAATGTGACTAAAGTGTTAGCCACGAGATCTTGTATTACGGAACGAGTAAAGAGACTTGCCGGTAACGAGATTGAACTAGGTATAGAGATACCGACGATCGAATCTCGGGCAAGTAACATACCGAAGAACAAAGGGAACAGCATACGGGATTAACTGAATCCTTGACATAGAGGTTCGACCGATAAAGATCTTCGTAGAATATGTAGGAGCCAATATGGGCATCCAGGTCCCGCTATTGGTTATTGACCGTAGAGGTGTCTCGGTCATGTCTACATAGTTCTCGAACCCGCAGGGTCTACACACTTAACGTTTGGTGACGATATAAGTATAGTTGAGTTGTTATGTTGGTGACCGAAAGTTGTTCGGAGTCCCGGATGAGATCCCGGACATGACGAGGAGCTCTGGAATAGTCCGGAGGTAAAGATTGATATATGGGATAATAGTGTTTGGTCTCCGGAAGGGTTCCGGAATTCACCGGAAGGAGTTTCGGATGTTTCCCGAAATGTTCGGGTACGAGAACACTTTATTTGGGCCAAGGGGTAAAGCCCACGAGGCTTTAGGAAGGTGCAAAAGGAAGTTTTACGGAGGCCAGGGGCCAGACGCCAGGGACCCTGGCGTCTGGGGCCAGACGCCGAGGACCCTGGCGTCTGGTCCTGGAGTCCGAGCAGGACTCTTGCCTTGAGGGCCAAACCGACTTTGAGGAGGCACTTTCTCCAAGTTTCGACCCCAGGGCTCAACATATAAATAGAGGGGCAGGGCTAGCACCCGGAACACATCAAGATTTCCCCAAGCCGTGTGCGGCAACCCTAACCCTCTAGTTCCTACGTCATAATCTCCGTAGCGCTTGGCGAAGCCCTGCAGAGATTGTTCCTCACCATCATCACCACGCCGTCGTGCTGCCGGAACTCATCTACTACTTCACCATCACTCGCTGGATCGAGGAGGTGAAGGCGTCATCAAGCTGTACGTGTGTTGAACGCGGAGGTGCCGTCCGTTCGGCACTAGTTCGTGATCGGTTCGAGGGACGACTTGCGATTTGGATCGCGGAGACGTTCGACTACATCAACCGCGTTTCTTAACGCTTCCGCTTAGCGATCTACAAGGGTATGTAGATTCACTCTCCCTCTCGTAGATGCTCATCACCATGGATAGATCTTGTGTGTGCGTAGGAAATTTTTTGTTTCCCATGCAGCGTTCCCCAACAATTCTTCCTGCATTTGTCCAAATATATACTGTCGGTGTCATCTAAACAGTGTGTGCATGCGTGGTATCCCTTGTTTGTCTGTCCTGAAAGGTTACTGAGAGCAGGCCAATCGTTGATGGTTACAAACAGCAACGCATGTAGGTCAAATTCCTCCTGTTCGTTCTCATCCCACACACGTACACCTCTTCCATTCCATAGCTGTAAAAGTTCATCAACTAATGGCCTTAGGTACACATCAATGTCATTGCCGGGTTGCTTAGGGCCTTGGATGAGCACTGGCATCATAATGAACTTCCGCTTCATGCACAACCAAGAAGGAAGGTTATACATACATAGAGTCACAGGCCATGTGCTATGCTTGCTGCTCTGCTCCCCAAAAGGATTAACGCCATCTGCACTTAAACCAAACCATACGTTCCTCGGGTCACCTGTAAAGTCGCCCCACTTTCTCTCGATCTTTCTCCACTGCGACCCGTCAGCGGGTGCTCTCAACTTCCCGTCTTTCTTACGGTCTTTTACGTGCCATTGCATCAACTCGGCATGCTTTTTGTTTCTGAACAGACGTTTCAACCGTGGTATTATAGGAGCATACCACATCACCTTGGCAGGAACCCTCTTCCCGGTGCGCTAGCCCTCAACATCACCAGGGTCATCTCTTCTGATCTTATACCGCAATGCACCACATACCGGGCATGCGTTCAAATCCTCGTACGCACCACGGTAGAGGATGCAGTCATTAGGACATGCATGTATCTTCTGCACCTCCAATCCTAGATGGCATAGAACCTTCTTTGCTTCGTACGTACTGCCGGGCAATTCGTTATCCTTTGGAAGCTTTTTCTTCATTATTTTCAGTAGCGAACTAAATCCCTTGTCAGATACACCATTGTCTGCCTTCCATTGCAGCAATTCCAGTGTGGTACCGAGCTTTCTGTTGTCATCTTCGCAATTTGGGTACAACCCTTTTTTGTGATCCTCTAACATGTGATCGAACTTCAACTTCTCCCTTTCACTTTCGCATTCTCTCTGTGCATCAACAATGACCCGACGAAGATCATCATCGGGCACATCGTCTGGTTCCTCTTGATCTTCAACTTCCCCCATTGCAGCATCACCGTATTCAGGGGGCGGGTAGTTGTCATCATCCTCTTCTTCTTCGTTGTCTTCCATCATAACCCTTCTTTCTCCGTGCTTGGTCCAAACATTATAGTGTGGCATAAAACCCTTCTCAAGCAGGTGGAAGTGATGGGTTTTAGAGTTGGAGAAAGCCTTCGTATTCTCACAGACAATACATGGACAATGCATAAAACCATTCTGCTTGTTTGCCTCAGCCGCTTCGAGAAAATTATGCAGGCCCTTAATATACTCGGAGGTGCGTCGGTCACCGTACATCCATTGTCAGTTCATCTGCGTGCATATCATGAATAGAGAAGTGACCAAATTAATAGAAATTTGTCATCACATTAAAGCCAAAGTACAGTAGTGACCAAAATAAATACATAACGTTCATACATAGTTCTCATTATTGAAAAACATATAGCCCTCTAGAGCATCTAATTAAAACATACATTGAAACTATAAAATTTAAATGCAACAACAAATGCGATCATAACCGCAACTAAGGTACCAATTGATCCAACGACATAATGATACCAAGCCTCAGTATGAATGGCATATTTTCTAATCTTTCTAATCTTCAAGCGCATTGCATCCATCTTGATCTTGTGATCGTCGACGACATCGGCAACATACAACTCCAACTTCATCTTCTCCTCTTCAACTCTTTGTAATTTTTCTTTCAAGTAATTGTTTTCTTTTTCAACCAAATTTAACTTCTCGACAAGAATTTCTATGTCGGTTGGAATTTCCGGTTCACATACCTCCTAGATTAAAAAATCTATGTCACGTTGGTCGGCATAATTGTCATAAACACTAAATAAAACAAATAGTTATAAAAGATAATATATACCACATCCGAATCATAGACAGGACGAGGGCCGACGGAGGCGGATACCAAAACCATCGCACTATATAATAACAAACAATAATAAAAGTAAGAAAATTACACAAGTATCTATCTAAATCATACAAGTAAGAACTTTTTTCTTTTAGAAAGAAGATAAGAAGAAGAGGCTAACCACGGTGGTGCCGGCGCCGAGATGGGCGCGGGCGATCGACGGCGGTGAGGACGGGGACGGGACAGGACGGACCGCCAAACCTAGACAAATCTTGAGGAAAATGGAGCTTGGACAAGGAGCTTCGAGAGGAGAAAGCTTATGTGTGGCTCGGGCATTTCATCGAACACCTCATGTGCATAGGAGGTGAGCTAGAGCACCACAAAGCTCTCCCAACGTCCGGCCAAAAAAACAGAGCGGTGCACTGCTCTGCTCGCGGGCAGGGGGTATATATAGGCCGACCATTGGTCCCGGTTTGTGGCTGGAACCGGGACTAAAGGACACCATTTGGTCCCGGTTCTAGCCACAAACCGGGACCAATGGTTGTGGGCCAGGAGCCAGGCCCATTGGTCCCGGTTCGTGTCTGGAACCGAAACCAAAGGGGTCAGACGAACCGAGACCAATGGCCCACGAGGCCCGGCCGGCGCCCTGGCCTCACGAACCGGGACCGATGCCCCCATGGGTCTCGGTTCGTGAGTGAACCGGGATTAATGGGCTTTTCAGGGCTGGACCAAAGCCCTGTTTTCTACTAGTGCCTGTCCCGTGTCCCCTGTCCTGTGTTCCCTGTCTTGTCTCACCTTTTTAAACGGGTTCACAACTTTTCCAACCCGATAAAAAATCATCTAAAGCAGGAAAACAAAAAAGAACAACATGTACTGCATGTCCAGACAGAAAAAAACACCTAAAGCCAGCTGCTTGAGCACAGATATTACCACTAATGACACTGTAATTTCCACCATGTCCACTAATAAATACAATGTAAAATGCACTAAAAAGACACTATAAATCCATCAATAATCTAAATGATTTACACAAAAATAAACTTACGAATTACAGTGTAAGATGCCACTCTAAAATTACGGTGTAAATCCACTAAGAATTACACTGTAAACCCAACTAGAATTACACAGTAAAACAACTAAAGAATTATGGTGTGAATTCACCAAGACTTACAGTGTAAACACAACTAGAATTACACAGTAATACCAGTAACAAAATTACAGTGTGAATCTACTAAGGCTTACAGTGTAAATCCAAGTAGAATTACACAGTAAAACCACTAAAAATTTTACTATGTGAATTCACCAAGACTTACAGTGTAAACCCAACTAGAATTACACTGTAAAACCAGTAACAAAATTACTATGTTAATCCACTAAGACTTACAGTGTAAATCCAAATAAAATTACACAGTAAATCCACCAAGACTTACGGTGTAAACCCAACTAGAATTACACAGTAAAACCACTATCAAAATTACGGTGTGAATCCACTAAGAATTACACTGTAAAAATATAATATAAGAAATACAGTGTAAATCCAATGAGAGTTACACTGTAAATCGAGAAAGACATTACACTGCATATCCAATAAGAATTAAACTAATAACACAAATCATGAGCATTAAAAACTATCCATGTGGTACATAAATTTGGCAGAACTACAAAATAAAACAGCAAAAATATCAAAAAGAAAAGTGAAACCGCGAATATTAAAGACAAGGTTGCAGAAACATTACCATCTCATTGCAGATATCTCTGTGATACATTGAGTTCTCTCCATACGCCGAATCAAGAAACACAAAAGCTCTATCTTTCCAACAGACAACAAACGAGAACCAGTGTTTATGAAGACCAATAGGGAAGTACAACTGAAATAAAAAAGATAAAAGGCAAAAATAAAATCAGTAACAGATAATAAAAAAAATGCATGAACACAAACAAAAGATAAAAAGAGAGAACTTGAACTTACAAAGTTCGATCTCCACAATAGATAAGCGCTGCAAGCGCCCTCAAAAGCATTACGGACAATGGCTGGATTCCTTGTGTTTGGGTTGTTGTTATTCAGTATGCACTCCTGCACCAATTCAGATAACTACTTCGTCAGAACCATAAGAGAAGAAAAATCAGTACAGGACATAGGGGAAGAAAATAAGAATACATAAAGAAAATGAAAAGGAGTTCAAGCTAGCATACCCCAACATAACTTTATTTCCTCTCCAAATTAGAATCCCAGGCTTTGTGCCAGGGAGTGAATTGAGTCCCAAATGCACATTGTCAAGATATGAAACCTAGTAGAAACAAGAATAAAGAAAAGGGTAAATCAATAACAATACATCAAAAATAAATCTAGGACACTAAAAAGACCAAAAAGGACAACTCACTGCTAACGCGTAGTGACAGCCGCCAAATGTGACTGATCTCTTAGAGGCAACCTTGGTAGAATCCTTGAACTTCTTACTACTGGTAAGGAGGGACTCACATACAAACCTAGATAAATCATAGTTCATGACAGAACTGCAATCTCTGAAAAAGTGGAGGTACTTGGGGCTGGGAGAAAGGCTTGAATTTGGACACAAGAAAGTGGACAAGGCAACACACATGAAGCAGATAAAAATTACTTCATCTGTCAATTCTTCAGTGGTTGACTTGAGTTTATTTGAGAAGAATGACACTGGTGGGATGCTAGTCACATTGAAGTGAGACAAAAAAAACTCACGTCCAGCTTCAACATCATGAGCCTAAGGTTGTTATAGCGTACTATATTTTTCAGTGATTATAGCACACTAAAAAACTGCATGCACAATTACCACTCTCCCTGAAAAGACAAAACACACCAATCCAACCTAAGGTTGTTAGATTCAGGACACGTGAGCCTTAATACTTGCTACCTGCAGGATTAACACCTACTAGCACTTGATGTAGGCAGGATGAACACTGAACTATATTACAACCAACAAACAACAAACAAACTGAAGGCACTCAACTCTAGGCTTGATTTGCTGACCCACAATACATCACAACAGCAGGGGGGGGTGACAACGGCTCAGTTTACAAACTAGAAAATTAACTACGAATTACAATGTAAATCACTGAAAAATCCAGTATAATTACACTCGAAATCACTCTTAAAATTGATGGGAACAGTGTAACCCAAGGGGATCTTAGGGGAACAGAGTTCAAATTCGACTGGATACACCAGACTACTACAAGTAAACAAACCAAATAGGGCTAGGGGATTTGTGTGCTGACCCGTCCCCAGACATTCAGGGTGTGCATTCGGTTTTTTCGGTTTGATTCGGTTCGGTTTATACGGTTTATGGTTTATACGGTTTTTATACTTCGGTTTATATGGTTTTATACATAGATACGGTTCGGTTTCGGTAATAACCATTTAATTTCGGTTCGGTTTCGGTAATAACCAAAATAACCAAAGTTGACGCGAATTTTTGAATGAACAACAATGACTTTTTATACATAGACATTATAGCAGATCTGAGCATTAGGCATGTTTTATATTACGTGAGGGAGCAAGCAAAAAAAGGAAAGAATCAATTGTGTTCGTTTTTTAGGGGTAGTTAATTGTATTTGTGTGCATCTGAGAGTCTGACACACGACCACGAGCCACCACCCTCTCTAGTCCGATCCTAATTGTGAAAAAAATCAGCCGGTTGGCCCTTTATTAGGCAAGCGATCGACTTTCTTTTTTTTAGGCGAGGCAAGCGATCAGCTGCCTGAGCCACTCAACACAAGGGCTATATGGGCTGGATAATTCGAGGCCCAAGTAAGCACTACGTGCGCCAGGTCCCCAGGTGCCCAGGTAGTTCGCTCAAGCTGCAACGTTTAGTACCACCTCGCGTATGGAGGTGCAACGCGGTGGGCAGAAGGTTATAAAATGAGGGGTGGCTGTGGCTTCAACTAAATATCTTCATACTGCGGAGGTACTTTCAGTTTAATTCGGTTTAACCGAAAACCATCGGTTTCTAACCGAAAAAACCGAAGGTTATATGGTTTTCAAAATTGAAAACTGAAACTGAAACCATAACCTGAAAAAACCAAAATTTGGTTCGGTTTGGTTTTTTTCGGTTCGGTTTTTGGTTTCCGGTTCGGTTTTGCACACCCTGACCAGACATGAACAACTCAAACTCGAACGGCCAACAAAATACAGAAACAGAAGATCAAATCTACGTGCATCCCACCTACCCCTGCTACTGCGCTTACCAGATCAATCAAAAGCATCCAGGAAAACGACGCAACCTCACAAATCTACAAGGGAAATAGTTGCAGGCATGGATACAACTAACAGATCCGACACATAAATCCTACTATTTACCTAACAGATCACATGAACAACAAAAGGGGAGGGGGGATACCGAATCCGACGAACAAAATCGCCAGCGGCGGAAATGGAGACGGGTCGTTGCGGGGCGGAGAGATGCAGCAGATCCCGCCGGCAGGAACAGAGATGAGGCAGAGGAAGCGGGGCAGCCAGAGGGAGAGCATGGACAAATCACCACCAAAACGCTGGATTGAGAGGCGAGGCGGTGCTCCAAATCGCCATGGCCATCTCTCTCGCTTGACTCTGTTCGGGGGTTGCGTGTACGAAATGACGAGACTGGGAAAGGAGGAGCAGCAGAAACACGCGCGCGTTTGCGGGTAACGGGTCAACGACGCGGGCCCGATAAAGAAACGAGACAAATAAAAAAAAACACGAATCTCCGTGCACAGATCGCACGGCTCAAAAAACGGATGAAAGCGAATAGTTTTCATCCGGATGTAAATTAGCGCTCCCGTATCATAATGATCATGCAAAGGCCCATCATAATGCGCATGCAAAAAGGTTTTAGTTGATCTCATACTACCTCCTTTCTGATTTATAAGGCTTACGCTTATCCCTAGATCTATAATTTGACCAACATAGAATGAGTTGTATAGTCTAATAATTATATCATTAAAAAATAGACGATTTAAAATTTCTAATGATATATTTTTTGTGAAATATAACTTATATTATGTTGGTGTATTTGTCAACCTAAATATACGCGCAAACCTTGTAAACCGGAAAGGAACTGGAAGGCCCGTACTGTAAACGCTCAAATGTGGCGTCGTCCGGGTCCGGGAGGCCGGTTGTGGGCAGAAACTGGACCACATGGGACTAGCGTGGAGTACTGACATGGAGGCGAAACTCCAGCAGCTCCGCTCGGTCGGTGACGCCAAGGACGCGGCCGTGGAAATCGATCACGGTTGAGAGGAAGGAGGCACCACGGGGAAGGCGGTGGGCCGTCCGCTGAGGGTCGGGAAGCGGAGTGAGTCGAACTTGTGGTCGCGGGCGTTGAAGAGCAGCAGGTGGGTAGGGGTGAGGGATCGATGCGTAGTGGTAAGCGAAGCCGTCAGGCAGCGGGACGGCGAGACGCTGGGCGCCGGTGAAGGCGTCGACGACAACGAGCTTGCTACGCTCTCCGTCATACCCCCTTTTGAGGAGGATGAGGTGGACGCGGGATGCAGAGAGGAGTTTGGTTGGGAAGGCCGGCAGTGGCACGGCCACGGGGTCCCCGATCACGGGAGGGGAGAGGTCGATCAAGCGGGCGGACTCGTCGGAGTGCCTTCTGGATTTGAGCATGAGAGGAGGGATGCGCGAGACGATGGTGGAGGCAGAGGCGATGAAGAAGCCCCGCCATGGCCGGCAGGTCCCGGCGAAGGCGGAGAGCGAGCGGAGGCATGGAACGAATAATTGAGGCGGCGTCGGGTGATCACCAAGTCCGGGAGGTGACCCCAGTCCTGGAGCTGCTCCGATGCGGATAGCTGGGGCTTCGCGGCGATCTCGTCGAAGCGCTCCGGCGGTCTCATGGCGAAGGCAGGCAGCTTTACATGATTCGTCGTTAACAGAATAAAACGCCACCGTATATAGTACCTGCTGATCCTTGGAAGGACCGCCAGCGCCAGTTAAGGCCCCGTTCCGTTTGCAGGTTAGTAAAACGAAGGAATATAAAACCGCACAGGAATAGAGTTGGTTGTACAATTCAATCCTACAGTTCCCCAGAACAGAGGAATAAGAAAAGAATCGATGTTCGGAACGTAGGAGAAATAGCAGGAGAAATCAACATGCCTTGGCACCAGCTAACGATTTTTATATGTGAAAAAAGTACAGCCCGGTGCGTCCAGCTTGCACAAATCATCTATTCTGACGATGATGTGGGTCCCAGGTAGAGGTTGAAGCAGCCTTTTGCTTCCCAGGCGCCTCGGGCCTGTGCAAAAATAAAGAGCTCCGGGCAGATGTTATTTTTCCTTTGGAAACTGTGGGTGTAGGACACTTTTCAGAGGATGGCTTGGCAAAGATTCCTTCATCCCGAACGCTCCGAAGAAAATATTTACTATAGGAACAGCGTTCCTCTGGAATTTCTGCTCATTTCCTACAAACCGAACGGAGCCTAAATTACTACGTGAACAAAGCTAAACTCGTACACAGTATACAGTATACTCCGACATGTTTGGCGATGATTACGTCGCGGGAGGAGGACTTGGGCGCTGATGGCGCTCCTACTGCCGTAGGGGCGTAGTTCTTGGCTGTTCGTTAGCTACGCTCTCGCCGGTGTTGAATTGTTTTTTATTTTTCTCAACAGAGGGATCTGAATTATCTACTCCCTCCGACCAAGGTTGGAAAAAGCGGTAGGCGTAAGCGAGGCGGTTGGCCTTCGCCTAGTGCATAGGCGGTGCTTAAGCGCCCTAAGCGCGGCCTAGACGGTAATATAGTTTCTACTATTAGGATTTATATGTGGTTATTACATGTGTATGTTATCTTAATTTAGGGCATACATATAAGTTAAATACCAGCTACTGCGATTGGAATATGGATCGTTTTGCATATTAGTGCAATATATCATGATTTCTCTCTAGGATAGGAATTTCTTGCTTGCCCTGTCTAGACTTTCGCTTATGCCCTAGGCGAGGCATTTGGCCATTGCCTAGCGCCTAGGCGTGCCTAAGCGCCTCCTAGGCATTGTCTTTTCCAACATTGCCTCAGACCCAAATTAATTGATGCTACTGTAGTACACTTCAATACAAATTATACTAAAGCTGCGTTAATTAATTTGGATCGGAGGGAGTAGTATATTTTGATAACACACGATCGCTCATATGGGAGAAAATTTGCCTGTTCTGTCTCAGTGGGAGGTCCCATACTCAGGGCTTGCCAAAGAACACCACAGCTGTTGGGTGTGCTGAAGGAGCTGGAGCAACTAGATCGGGACCCTCCTCTATTACTCTGGCCTACTTGTATTTTTCATTAACAAAACTTGGTTTCATTGATCAATGCAGTGGAGCCGGTGCCTTCGTGCCCTTTTCCTCTAAAAAACGGCGTTTATAAAATTGTAGGGGATAGAGGAAAGGACATGATTGGCGGCTAATTAGGAGATGGAAGAGGCGATGATTACGTCGCGCGAGGAATATTCGGGCGCAGCCGAGGGCAGTTCCTGGCTGCTAGCTAATCTCTCGGCAGGGCTGAGTTGATTACACTCGATTAGCAATCCACTACTGGCGAGCGAAAGTGAAACGGGGTGCATCTATCCTCCTTCTCAATCCCCTATAGAAAATAATGGTGCAAGTTGCAACACGGATACACCAAATATTGGACAGTTTTTCAACACTCACTCAATTGCATGCGTGCAGTGATGGTGACAATTTCATGATGGCAGGACCAAGCTCGATCTGGGATGATATTTTTCACTTCATTTTGGCGTCAGGCGTGCCAGAGTTGATATTCACTCCAGCGACGGATCAACGTACGTACGTCACCCCAAACCTCTGGAAGATTGCCAACTCCATGACTGCAATCAACAACCCCGCAGTGATCAGCATCAGATGGAAGCACCTTACAGTAGTTACAATTATTGCCCGGTGGCTCCCAGTCCGTTGCAAGCTTGCCCTCTACTGGCAAGTATACAATGAGAGGGTACTATATATGATTCTAGAATTCATTTTATTTCTGAGCAAAAGTTGACCTCGACAGTTTCCCCCCTTTCTGGTTCCTTATTATTCAAATAAATGACGGGGAGCATCAGAACATGCATGGTTCCCATTGGCAGGCCAGCTAGCAGATAAGAACAAATCTAGCTTACTTGCATATCTGTTCTTGCTTTACACTTCTAGTCTTCTTCCTTTTCTGTGTGCAAGTTAGTTCTTGTTTTCCACTTCAAGTAACCTAGCTGGATAAATTTTGCACTCCATTCGAGAGCCTACCACAATCTCAGGTGGATACATTTTCTACTTTAAGTAACTTCACTGCAATGTACAACTTGTTACTAGTATTGCTTTCTACTTGAAGTGGCTGGCTCGCACACCTGCAAGTTGCACTCTGATGCTACCGTATAAGGAAGCACAACAGTGACTATGTTGGATAGATGCATCTATCCACCGTGATCTGGAAAGGGTCTACTCGTCTGTCGTGAATGATACTCTTCGTGACTATATATGCATATACAATCTTGCATTATTGTTGCTTGTAAAATTTTATAAAACAGGTGAGAAAAAGACAGCTACTATTAAAATGCTCTGGCATGCTTGTCTGAATGCCTCTGGCATATGCCAAATTCCGCAAAGTCTGAAGTCCCAAAGTGCCAGGTCAAAGAAAGCACAGAATGCAATACTTTTGCCATTATTTGATTCAATAGTTTGACGTTTTTGAGAATGGAATTATTCGACCTCAGCTCCATTTATACATTTTTCTCGTGTCACCTACAATGTGGTTTTCACTTCCATCATGTCATCCGATTTACACAAAGCTGAAGATGTTGCAGAATCGGTCTCCAAATTAAGCGTCTAGATAGTATTCAGAAACTAAATATATGTATATAAATTACGAGAGCGTACTGAATTGCAGATGAAGAGATTTTTAAGCTAGCTTCTGAACGAACAGATCTTCGATCTGCTTCAAGTTCAGGCCTCCTGGAACTCCAGCAACACCACGGCCTTCGCCTTCCTCCCGCTCTCGTTGCGGAGCAGCCGCCGCACCGCGGCGATGAGCCTCTCGGCCGCTGCGGGCGACGACCGGCAGAAGGCGGCGTGCCTCGCGATCGCCGCCTCTACCTCAGCCGTGGCCGACGCCGATCCTCCTCCCCCTACACCGCGGGCGGCAAGCTCCTCGCCAACGGCGTCGCCGCAGAGGCCGCACAGCCACCGCCCGGCGTACTGCGCGCGCACGCCGGCCGCGTACGCCGCAGTGCACTCCTCCCTCAGCCCGCAGCACGCGCACGCCGCCCACTCCACCTCGGCAGCCAGGGCAGCCTCGATGGGAGGCGCCACGTCCTGCACAACCACCGCCGACATGCCACCACCGTGGAAAACCTCCCTCCTCTTGGATCTTGGTCGAGGACGGGACGGCTCTAGACCAAGGCCCCGCTGGTTCTTGTCGCCTCTCGTGTTTGGATGGTGTCGTTAGAGGAAGACGAAGAGGCGGTAGTCGCCGCGGGCGAGGGGGAGGAGCGGCTGGTCGTCCATGGACGAGGTGGAGGAGGTGGGTGACATCGGAGGAGCTCGGACCGGTGGAGCAGCTCGCTCCGCGACGCGTCTTTTGTATGCGACGAGCTGGGCGGGGAGCGGGACGTTTAGTGCGAGGTTCAAGGTCGGGGTGAGGTGGCGTGGGACCCCCAGCCAAATCATTGAGGCATCGCTTTGGGTGTTCGATGCGGTGCTTCGTCTAGCTGGCGGTGATATCTACGTAGCTCTTCCGGAGAGATGCCCCAATCTAGCCCACGATATAAAGTTCTAGAATCTCGTGGATAATTTTGGTGAGGTTAAATTTCTTTTTGACCTGTTTATCTGGCGAGCGTTCGCCGGGGAGAATTTGAACGCCCTTGCCATGCAGTTTTTAGGGAACTTGCCATGTTTTGAAGGGGAAATTGTCATATTTGGAAAAATAATGTCAGCGATGCAGTAATTTTCTAAAAAAATTCCATGCGGTTGATCACGATCCAATGAATTTAAGGTCGTCGTGTCGTTCGTAAGTTGCCAAAAAATAATTGGAGTAAGTCAATTTTCTAGAAGAAGAAGAAAAGTAGGCAAGGTGGAGCTCTGAAGCCAAAACAGGGGCGCTGTGGTGTTCACGGGGAAGGCACGGGGATGCCAGTGAGGATAAACTTTTGGAAGAATATGATGACAATCAGGTCATCAGTGAAGCAATACATAGTGCAAGTCGCAAAAAGATATCGAGCCCGCCTCCGCCCGACTTTTTAAACTTCCAAAACCTTGAGAGTTTCATAAAAAGTTATATATATATATATATATATAGGAAAATGGGTTAGTACTCTTAGGAGTACATACTCCCACCTCTAAACTGCTCTTTCCTGCGCACTACCAGGTGGCATCATGCATGCCGGTTACCTTTAAAAAAGGAAATAGATACTAACCATGGCCCGGCCGAGTCTGTTTGCATGCATAACTCTTGTTATAAAAATTGGTTTGCGTGAATGTAGGGATGCTGGTGTGCATTGTATATGTCAAATATTAATACCTGGTGGCTTTCGTCTGATGGTGTTCGCCCAAAACGATCTTGGCGGCATCGACGAGGCCTTGCACTGTGCGCCTCATCTGCCGTCGTTGGCATGTTTAGGTGGACTGGTAGCAACGGCGGCGACCGATGTAGGTGTTGGATGACAAATTTCAGTCACTCGGTTGAGTTGAGATCGGAAGCTGCAGCTCGAGACATGAGAAATATTCTACCCCTTAATTTATATATCTTGGATGCATCAGGTATTCTAGCTAATTCGCTTCATTTATCTCCTAGTGAACACAGTTCGACAAGTCGTGCGGCCGCCGGCCGGGTTGTTCAATAGCAGAGATGAGATGTGAACTGCGGCATCTCGGCGAGAGGGCTCAACGATGGTGACGACATGCGGATGGTGGCGGACGATGAAGACGACACATGGGCGGCTAGATGACGACGATGGTCAAGATGCATCGGGGCATGGGGCTGCACGCCGCCGGCGATGGACAAGATGCATGTGGCTGCACACCGCCGCCGATGGACAAGATGCATGTGGCTGCACACCGCCGCCGATGGACAAGATGCAGTCAGTGGGGTGCATGGGCTTGTGGACAAGAGTTGAACATGTACCGCTGACGGGCGGCCATGCATGGTAGCACGGCCATGATTCTCTGTTTCTCAAATGGCTAGTGATCCAACTGGGCTTGATACAACAAATCCTCGTAGTTCTTCTTTTCTGGGTAGCATATACTTTTTTTTTGTGCAGCAAATACTTTGTTTGGATCTCAGATGCACGAAGTATGTATGTACTCCATAAACTATAGTACATACCATCCATTATTTTACTCTGATCTTATTCGCTAGGAATAACTAGATATACTGCCCTCGCAAAAGAAAAATAACTAGATATACTGCACACTGGAAGAAAACAACTGAAGTTTTATGTCAACTCCTAATGGTCAGAATGAAGTATATACTTCTTTGTGAATAATGTGGTATATATATTTACCACGAAAAAAGAAGTGCATGCTCTTTCGTATATGTTTTACAGATATTTCTATAGAAATGATGTGGTATATACTCTGCGACAAAAAAAATGAAGTATGCTTCCCACAGAAAGGGCAGTACATACCACTTTGTTTTTTTAATAGTATGTATATACCCCTTTAAAATGTGTAGACTTCTTCAAAAACAAATTTGTAATTCACTCATTTGAATAAAATTCAATATACACTCCTTAGAAAATTAGTACATAATCCGTTAGAAGTCAGTATATATAATAACCTTATAAAAATGCAGTTCATACCTTTAAAAATAGCCAGTATATACTCCTCTAGAAAATGGGGATTAGATATATGTGCATACTCTTTTTTATTACTCCACCTAGTGATCAATTACGAATGTAATTCTCGGCATGTGATTCATATCTACGACATATGATCATTTTTTCTATCTCAAAAATATCTAAAGTATATCTCATAGAAAAAAGAGTATGCTCGTAAAAATATGTAGTATATACTCGCAAAAAAAGGTAGTATATACTTCCTCACAAAATATGTAGTATATACTCTCTCGTAGAAAAATAGAGCATATACCATATCATAATAGAAATATACATACTGACACCCAAAAAATACAACATAAATGATTTGTCATACTCCTGTGCGTAGGAAAAGAGGTATGACCCGAACACTCGTATTGTCCTCCCGCCTCACGTAGGAAACTATTATGTTACTAAAGAAAATAATCTAATCGTGTTTTTTTCTTCTAAAAACTCAAAAGTTAAAAACCATTTGAGCTCTGGAGCCAATATACATACTGGCCTAAAAGTGCCGTAAATTGTGGAACACATTTTAGAGTTTCAATAAATTGTTTCAATTTTTTTACACGTATGTATAGATGTTCACTGCCTACCTGTAGAATTCACAATGAAATATGCTTAATTGAGGGCTACACAAAAAAGAGACACATGTGTATATATATTGATATATCACACCCCGCAAATGATAATAATAATTGATACACCATTTTGTATTTACGGGTCACTCATTTTGTTTGCATAAATGAAAATGTATTAATAAAGTTTACATTATGTAGACAAGATCTTGATGTATATGTGATTTTGTTTTCTGAATGAAACTTCAAAAACTACTTTTTATTAGGGTCCTTGATAAAAAATGCCACACTTTGGCCCACCTTAATATGCTTTCGTTTTATTTATGCTCCACATGGACCATACTAATATGTCGTCAATGCGACGATGGTTTTATTTTCATTGGTGCCATCCCATTTACTTTCAGACTTTTTTTTTGAAGAGGAAAGACCCCCTGCCTCTGCATCAGCACGATGCATGCAACCATATTATTAAGCAAAGGGTAAACAATCTTCAAGTACGGGTACAAGCTCAGTCCGTGCTGAATAAAATAAATGAAGATAAAAAAAGTAAAGCGCCACAACCGGCAACAATAGGTTAAGATGACTAAACACCTAATCTATTGTTGGACCGCCATTCAAACCGGTTGCAGAAATCTTGAGCTACCATCTCCCATCGGGTAGAACCAGTAACCAAAAGCTCCCTGGCCTCCGCAGGAGTGAGTAGCGAACACGTACGGATCCAAGTAGTGGCCCTGTATATTACCTGCAAAAAATTAATCCGAGTTTGTCTGTTAAAAACCATATCATTCCTACAGTTCCATATAGCCCAAAGTAGCGCACATATTCCTTTCCGAATTTGTGTTGCAATAGTTGAGTCAAACCCATTTAACCATGTCCCAAATAACGTGTGAATACTGTTTGGAGGGGTGATGATAAAAACTATATGAACTAAGCGCCATAATAATGTAGCCAGCGGACACTCGAGAAAGAGGGGTTTAATCGTTTCTTCATTATCACAAAAACAACACCGTTTACTGCCCACCCAACCACGCTTTGCCAAGTTGTCCGTAGTCAGAATCACCTCCTTGTGAACAAACCACATGAAGACTTTGATTCTTAAAGGTACTTTAGCTTTTCAAATATGTGTCGATCTCGGTATTGGACCATAGTTAATTAAATCAATATACATGGATTTCACTGAAAACTGCCTGCTCATCGGTAGCATCCAGTGAATCTAGTCTGGCTCATCACATAGATGGACATTCATAAATCTCCTGACAAGATGAAGCGAATCATTCCATCGGTCACCTACTACCGACCTACGAAACTGCATATTTAGAGGTACAGACTGTAATACTGTCGCAACATATGCATCCTTACGCTGCACAATATTATACAAAGATGGATACTGCGTAGCCAGCGGTGTCTCCCCTAGCCACGTATCCTCCCAGAATCTAGTAGACTGACCGTTCCCAATGATGAACTTTGTTCTATGGAAGAAGGCTGCTTTCACTTTCATCAGTCCCTTCCAGAAAGGTGAATCATTTGGTCTAACGGTGACCTGGGCCAATGTTCTAGAATGTAGGTATTTGTTCCTTAGTAACTGCACCCACATGTCTTCAGTCTCCACAGATAGCCTAAATAACCACTTGCTCAGTAGACATCTATTCTTTACCTTTAAATTCTCAATACCTAGCCCCCCTTGATCCTTGGGACGACAAATGATATCCCATTTAGCAAACCTGTATTTTCTCTTGTTCTCATCGCTTTGCCAAAAGAATCTTGATCGATAGAAATATAATCTTTTCCGTACCCCTACCGGTATTTCAAAGAAAGATAGGAGGAACATTGGCATACTCGTGAGTACTAATTTATCAGTACTAGCCGTCCTCCATATGACATAAGCTTACCCTTCTAGCAGCTTAGTTTTTTAATCAAATCGATCTTCGATGCTTTTCCATTCTTTGTTTGAGAGTTTTCTATGGTGAATTGTTATACCTAAATAACTAAACGGTAGGTTACCCAATTCACAGTCGAACAATTGTCGATAAGCATCTTGTTCATCTTTGGCTCTCCCAAAGCAGAACAGTTCGCTCTTATTAAAATGAATCTTTCAACCCGACAATTGTTTAAATAAGCATAACACAAGCTTCATATTTCTAGCCTTTGCCATATTGTAGGATGAACACACGACCATCAACAAGATGTGGAACTAGTCCTCCGACTTGATTGTTGTCCTTAGCTCTTCCTATTAGCGTTGCCAACATGTTTGTCACTATGTTGAACAAAATAGGTGGCATAGGATCTTCCTGCCTGAGACCCTTTTGCGTATGACATTAGTGACCTATATCATCATTCACTTTGATTCCGATGCTGCCTTTTTGTACAAACGAGTCGACCTGCCTCCTCCATGAATCGTCGAATCCCTTCATACGTAAGGCTTGTTGGAGAAACGACCATTTGAGTTTATCATAAGCTTTTTCGAAATACACCTTAAAACCACGCCATCTAGTTTCTTGGAGTGAATCTCATGAAGCGTTTCATGGAGGACCACTACTCCCTCGAGTATGTGTCTGCCTAGTATGAAAGCAGTCGGAGTTGGTTGCACCACACTATGTGCAATCCGTGTTAGTCGGTTTGTGGCAACTTTCGTAAAAACCTTAAAACTTTCATTAAGGAGACATATCGGTCTGAACTGCTCAATGGGTACCGCCTCCACCTTTTTTGGCAACAATGTTATTGTCCTAAACTTTAGGTGGAGTAGTTGAACTTGCCCATTAAACAAATCATGGAACATGGGTAAGAGGTCACCCTTAATAATATGCCAACACTTCTTATAAAACTCTGATGGGAATCCATCCGGACCCGGTGACTTATTATTCTTCATTTGCGATATAGCCTCGAGCACCTCTTTCTTAGTAAATGGCGCAGATAACACCCTGTTCTCGTCTGTCCCGAGTCAAGATACATCCTCTACCCTCTGCTCATTGAGAGACACAAAATTGTGCTCAGGAGTTCCAAAATGTTGTTTATAACAATTAGAGATGTACAACTATAGGTTCTCATGGCCTATAATTGTACCCCCGTCCTGTTCAAGTTGGTATACCTTCTTCTTTCTGTGATTTCCATTTGCGATCAAATGGAAAAACTAGATGTTGTCATCTCCTTGGACAACCTGCCCAACTTTTGCTCTCAGCGCCCATCTAATCTCTTCTTCCCTGAGCAACGCTCGTACTTTACCCTCGGCTTCCCTCCTAGATGCCCATTCTGTCGCATCTAGCAGGGTGGATTCAACCTTCACATCCAGCTCATTGATAAGGTTGAGAAGCCTTTCTTTTTTCACCTTATATAATCCACTTTAATTTTTGGCCCATCTCCTCGGAACTGCGGCAAATGCCTAATTTTATTTTGCCATAGCTCGACATTAGACCTTCCTCCCGTGTCCTTAGCCCACTCCCGGGCTATTAGATCAATAAATCCTTCGCTCTCGAACCATGCTACACTACTGCAGGAAGGTTCAAAGATGACACATCAATCTGAGACCCTTCGACCAAACTGTGTGCGAAGCATGAATCGCAAACGATATAGTTCTAGCTCCGTCATCAATAACGCGAATTGTGTGCGATGAAAGATCCATCAAATACGATTCAGAAAGGAGTTGCGTATGCGATATGTGACAAACAGTTGATCCGGACGAACAGTTTGCGATGAGCCAATATAAAGCAAACGGTTAACCAAACACAGATGTGTGCAATGTACGACATACAGTTCACTCAGATAAAGTTTTTGCGCTGCAGCAGAACACAAACGATTCGGCGTCAGAAGATGTGTGTGATACCTAGCAAACAAGTCGCTCGGACGAACTGTTTGCGATGATCAAAAGTACACAAACAAATCAGCGTCAGAAGATGTGTGTGATACATGGCAAACGTGTCAGTAATCAGAATCGTCTACGAACACCAAAAATAACACAGACGATTCCTCCCAACAAGTTGTGTGTGTTGTGGGCAAACGCTTGCCGGTAAACAATTGTCTGCGATCGATGAAATCATTATCGACGCTATGTAGGGAACGACCGTTTGCTATGTTTTAAAATTGAAGACATTTTTTTAATTATTACCCGTCTTCCTGCGCGTCATCTCGTCCTCCTCTCGCATGTCTTGTCACCGCGTTGTAGCCGGAGGATTCCAGTGCATGCTTGAGCACCGTACAGATGTTTCATTTGGCCACGCGGCGGTAAGCCCGTTCCCGTGCAATTGCGCAAGCTTCCCGCCCGGCTCGCCAAAATCCCGCGAAAAAATCTTTACCGGGCTTCCTTCTTTCCTAAGTTTTCCATTGATGGCGTTATTAGAACACGCCACCGTTTGCCGCCAATTCCCCATCGGTTTCCCACCACAAGCGATTGAGCATAAGAGGTGGCGTGCGACACACATGGAGGCACATCTAGCGCAGCCTAGCCCCACTACCATTTCCAAGCATGCCAACCCGACGAAGCGCCGCCTCTGCCAGCAACCTCGTTGACGACGAAAACGATCCAGTGCAAGCGCAACGGCCCGTCAAGGCTGAGGGCGTCCCTGACAACGCGCCTGACCACGCTGTGTTGCGCGTCATCGCCAGGGTTGAGTAGACCCTTGACGGAGGGCGTGGCAGCGCGCCAAGCAACATAGCCGCCTCAGCACCGAAAGGCTGCAGCGCACCGCACAACAAGATCATCGCTGGAGCTCCGTAGAGCAAAACATGCGCGTCCGCGCCGAGAGGGCAAGGCGCGCCACACAGCAAGACCGATGGAGGGCCATAGAACGAGAGGCGCGGTGCGCGGCAGAGCAAGAGCGGTTCCATCCCCGCTTGCCGACTGTCCCACCCGACATGACGTTGCAGTTGTGTCCACGGCACGGCAGTAGTCCGATTCCTCATCAGGCCGTCTGCGCCGTACTTGCACCAGAGCCCGGCCGCACCATACTTGCATCGGACGCCGGCCGCGCCGTTCGCCTTGTCCACGGCCCCCTCATTGCCAATGCGCTGGTTGGTTGGCTCGAGCGCCTCCTTGGCCCAGGTGTCCAGCGAGGAGCGGTAGAAAAAAAATGGCCGTCGCATTCTCGAGATGGTAATCTCCGATGAAATAGCCAACTTGGAGCTTGAGATCGCGCTCCAGCTGTACCGCAAGCATGTGAGCCGCTTGGACGAATGCCTGCACGAGTTCAGGCATAGCCAAGAGCTTCCGTAGGTTAGGATGGTAGTCATGTGGACGCGTTTTATTTTGTTGAATCGTTTGGATGTCGATCGCAATGTCTGCAAAACAACCATAATATTGCTATGTTTCAATGTGAATGATTTCTGTTCTATTGTTATGTTTTAATATGTGTAACACCTGGAGCTAGAAATGAGTATGAAAACAGATAGAAATGTAAAATTAATAATATATATTAATTTTTCAATAGCTCATTGTAGATATAATGTATCATCACATTTACGTGATGATAGTACTTAACTACTACGTACGGTGAATTAAAACTAAAGACGAACTTTAGTAATAAACTAATAATAACCCTCCTTGAGCGAGGAGCAGTATTCCGGCAGCCTCTCGCCAGCAGCTCCCTCATGCGTGGCGGCTTCCCAACGTGGGGGGAGTTCGCCGCCTCCTCCGCCTCGCAGCGCTCGACGTAGCGATCAGCCTCTTGCTGACGCAGGCGTGCGACCATGCCATCCATTTCACAGAGCTCTTTGGCGATGGCACGCTCGAGCTTATCCGCCCACCTCCATGCAGCGATGAGGCGCCTAGCGCATCTGGCTATCATTGCATGGTACCGGACGTCTTCGTACACCTCCTCTGCTTGTCGACGCGCCCGCCACCAAAGCTCCATCTCCTCCTTTTCTGATGCGGCACTACGGGCTTTCCAGGCTGCGAGGTACCTGGCGCGCTCCTCGGCCAACTCCTTCTTGAAAGCCACCTGCCTAGCTCTCTCAGCCAGCGGTAGCGCCTTCCACATGGCCAAATTGAACTATCCCCAAAACCACTCTTCCGTTGGGGGGTCTGGCGCGACCTCGTCTGGCGGCGCGTAGGGGTCCTCCTCGTCGTTGCCCTACGTCATGACATCCACACAGGGTGGCGCCTCCTCCTGTGCTTGAGGACAGACAAGCGGCGCCATGGCAGAGTTTTGTGTGAGGTGTGGGGGAAGCGAGGAGAGGGTGGAGGCAGGATGACGTCTCGATTGGTAGCATTTATAGGCGGCTAGACTCTTGATCGACGCCAGTGGTAAAACGGGGGACAATGGATGCGCCGGTCGTCGGAATTCCATGGCCTCGGTTGCACATGATTGCCGAGTCAAAAGCCGTGTGTGACTTAACATCACCGACGGTTCCCGATACATGAGCGTGTGGGATTAAAAGCCCTCGAAATTAGGCTTCCAAAACTCGAAACGCGAAACAGGGTGTAAATCATGTTGGACTCGGTTTTCTTGCCAGATATTTATATTTTCTTTCCAAATGTAATGCATGCGTGCGATTTGTGTTACTAACTTACTATACTCTGATATTATTGTAAAGTCTAATAAATAAATACTTTTGTGTTACTCAAATTGGAAGGAAAAAATACTATGGCATCTTGGTGCCATGTATTTCACAACATTTTTCACTTATCTCGAATTTAAAAGCCTAGATTGTCAATGTTTGCCAAATGAAACCTGAATTATTTTTCAAATTTAGCATGCCGGTTGTATTCTTGCATTGAAAAGGTAAAAAAATGAAGACCAAATGAGGCAACGACTCGCGGTTTGTCATCCAACATGCCCGAACGTTCCCTCTCCAAACCACGAGCCTTCGTGTGATGCTCAGGTTTGTGAGAGGTATGCGTCAAATTTAGCTTATCTCGAACAAGCCAATTTTTTTACCACGACATCTTGGCTCCTTCTCGTGAAATCATGCAAATTTTCATGTATTTCAGAATATTTTTCCATTTTCTTCAATTAGAAACCTAGATTCTCGATGTTCGTGTCCAAACCATTACTCAACATGTTTGGAATTCCTTCCGATTTTATTGCATGGGGCATAAAAATACGGACACAAAAATGATTTTTCCAACCAGTTTTTACTTCATCGTGACGTGTTCATGTATTTCAAATTTGAATTACAGCCCTTAAATGGCTAGAAACTCACTTAATGTCTAAAAAGGTCAAATGAAACCCGGAAATTTTCAAATTTTAGCATGCCGGTTGTATTCGTGCATTCTAACGGCGAAAAAAGCAATGCCAAGTGAAGGCGGTGACTATCGGTTTGTCATCAAACATGGCTCGGTTCCTTCTCGGAACCACGAGCTAGCTAGCCTTTGTGTGATGCCTCGGTTTGTCATGTATGTGTCAAAGCTTATCTAAAACAAAGCCATAATTTTTACCACGACATCTTGGTGCCATGTCATGAAATCATGCACATTTACATGTATTTCAGAGCATTTTTTGATTTCCTAATTTTAATATCATATATGTTTGGAATTCCTTCCAGTTTATTTCATGGGGCATGAGAAGGACACACACACAAATATGATTTTTTTCAACCAGGTTTTGCTTCATCTTGCGTGTTCATGTATTTCAAAATTGAATTATGGCCATTGAATGGCTAGAAACTCACTTATTACTGTCTTAAAAAGGCCAAATGAACATCAATTTTTTTCAAATCTTAGTATAATTGTTGTATTCGTGGATTGTAAGTGTCAAAGCTTATCTGTAACAAAGCCATAATTTTTACCACGACATCTGGGTGCCATGTCATGAAATCATGCACATTTACATGTATTTCAGAGCATTTTTTGATTTTGAAAACCTAGATTCCTAACGTTTGTGTCCTAAGAGCGACTCCAAGATGTTTGGAATTCCTTCCCATTTATTGCACCGAGCATAATAATAAGGACACACACAAATATGATTTTTCCAACAAATTTGTGCCTCATCGTGATGTGTTCATGTATTTCAAATTTGACTTATGTCCATTACATGGCTAGAAACTCACTTATTATCTTAAAAGGTTCAACTGAACACCGAAAGTTTTCAAACTTTAGCATAATGCTTTGCAAGTTAAAAAAAGCAAGGCCAAGTGAGGCAGCGACTGGCGGTTCGTCATCAACCATGCATGCCCCCGTTCCCTCTCATAACCACGAGGAAGCCTTCATGTGATGCTCTGGTTTGTTACATGTATGTGTCAAAACTTATCTGAAATAAAGCCATAATTTTTACCACAACATTGGGGCGCCATGTCATGACATCATGCAAATTTACATGTATTTCATAGCACTTTATGATTTTCTGATTTTGAAAACCTAGATTCCTAACGTTTGTGTCCAAAGAGTGACTCCAAAATGTTTGGAATTAATTGCCATTTATTGCATGGGGCATAATAAGGACACACACAAATTTCCAACAACTTTTTGCCTCATCGTGACATGCTCATGTCTTTCAAATTTGAATTATGGCCATTACATGGCTAGAAACTCATTTATTATCTTAAAAAGCCAAATGGATACCGAAAATTTTCAAATCTTAGCATAACGGTTGTATTCGTGCGTTGTATGTGACAAAAAGCAAGGCCCGGTGAGGCAGCGACTAGAGGTTCGTCATCAACCATGCCCCCCATTTCCTCTCAGAACCACGAGCTAGCTAGTCTTCGTGTGATGCTTCGGTTTGTTACATGTATGTGTCAAAGCTTATCTGAAACAAACTCGTAATTTTTACCATGACATCTTGTTGCCATGTCATGAAATCATAATTTTTACCACGACATCTTGGCTCAGGAGGAGGTCGAGAAGCGCCTGTCTGTCGAGGAATCGACGGTGGAGTTCCAACGCGAGCTCTGGCGGCGCCACTACGACGAGTACTACAACGGTGAGGGCGACGCCAAGGACGAGAGCCACACCAAGGAAGAGGACGTCGCCTTGGTCAAGTTCAGCCTGGGGGACGCGGAGTCCAGCACCGACGGAATGTCGCCCTGACAAGTCGTCGACATCTCATCGAACATCGGCGGGACATAGGGAGGGGCGGTGGCGTCTTTGTTAAAATTATGCGCAGTACTAATAGCCTTTGTTTAGAGAGTCAGTCTTTTCTTAGCGCTATGTTTAGGTCAAGGAGCGTTGTTTATTTAGTGAACTTGCTCGATTAAGTAACTGCGAGCTATATATGTGTCGGCTAATTTGTTTACCTTAGTTAGCAGCTGATGTTAAATTAGGAAGCAACGTGGATGAGCATTATAACCAGGGAAGACCAGGGGGATTGTATGGCCTAATTCATCGCACACGCTCAAAGCAGAAGAATCGTTTGCGATGGTATGTTATCGCACACATTTGTTCAGAAGTAATAGTATCTAATGAAACTTTGGGCACCAAGTTTCCCTTCACATAGCACAAAAATTTGCCAGGCGCCGAAATATCTACCTCTCCCCTCCCTCCCCATCCCCCCTTCCCACCAAGGGCCACATTTCCCCTGTTTCCTCCTTCCTTCCTAAGCGCTCTATCCACTTCTGCCACTTGTGAGTTGCGTTGGGATTTTCCCCGAAGAGGAGGGGAGATGCAGTACAGTAGAGATAAGTATTTCCCTCAGTGAGAACCAAGGTTATCGAACCAATAGGTGAACCAATGTAAATTCCCTTAAACAACACCGACACACACAAAACCAAACACTTGCACCCAATGCGGGCAAGAGGGTTGTCAAGCCCCTTGAACTCGTCACTTGCAAGGATTAAACTTGATACAATAGATATTGTAAATGCAAAATAAAATAAAAGTAAATAAAATGCAGCAAGGTAATTTAGGATTTTTTGTTTTTATGTTTATGTAGACCCAGGGGCCATAGTGTTCGCTAGAGGCTTCTCTCTCGAAAGTAGCATACGGTGGGCAGACAAATTACTGTCGGGCAATTGATAGAAAAGTGCATAGTTATGACATGTTATTCACGGCAATGATCATGTATATAGGCATCACGTCCATAAACAAGTAGACCAAAATGATTCTATATCTACTACTATTACTTCACCAATCGACCGCTATCCAACATGCATCTATGGTATTAAGTTCATGAAAAATGAAGTAATGCTTGGAGCAAGATGACATGATGTAGACAAAGTAAGACAGGCAATATGTTCAGACCCCGTTGTTTTATCCTTAATGACAATAATACAAATACATGTCTTGACCCCTTCTGTCACGAGGATAGAGCACCGCAAGATTGAACCCATTACAACGCACCACTCCCACTGAAGATAAATCAATCTAGTTGGCCAAACCAAATTGATAGATCGGAGAGAAATACGAAGCTATAAGATCATGCATATTGAAATTCAGAGGAGACTCAGTAACTTTTCATGAATAATCTGATCATAAACCTGCAATTCATGGGATCCCAACAAACACACCGCAAAAGAAGATTGCATCGAATAGATCATCGCAAAGATCGCGATGAACTTTGTGTTGAAGATCAATGAGAGAGAAGAAGCCATCTAGGTACTAGCTATGGACCCGTAGGTCTGTGGTGGACTACTCACGCATCATCATGGAGGCAGAAAGGTTGATGTAGATGGCCTCCGTGATCGATTCCCCCTCCGGTAGATCACCAAAAAAGGTCTCCAGATGGCCTCCCGTCAGAACAGAGGCTTGCGGCGGCGGAAAAAGTGTTTCGGGTGGCTCTTTGTTGGTTTCCTAATATTTGAGAATTTATAGAAATGGAATTAGGTCAGGAGGAGCCACGAGGGGTCCACAAGGCAGGTCGGCGCGCCTACCCCCTGGCGCGCCGAGGTACCTTGTGGCCTCCTCGTGAGGCTTCCTGACTCCTCCCGAAGCTTCCTGGGTCTCTTTTGTCCAGAAAAAATCATCAAAAATTCTCGTAGTGTTTGGACTTCGTTTGGTACAGATTTCCTGGAAAACCAAAAACATGCAGGAAATAGCAACTGGCACTTCGCATTGGTTAATAGGTTAGTTCCCAAAACTGATATAAAATAGCATATATTGCACATAACGTATCCTAAATTAATAATATAATAGCATGGAACAATAAAAAATTATAGATACGTTGGAGACGTATACTCTTCCTCGCTTGCTCGCTCGCTCTGTCCGTCTCGCATCCGACCGCCGCGGATGCGATGGTCTCCTCGGATGACCCCTCCAGCGGTGTCTCCTCCGACGACGAACCTCTCACCAGCCAAGTATTCCCCTCTCCTCTCTCTCGCTCACCTAGGGTTAGGGTTATGGTTTGGAATTGGGTATTTTGAAAGCGCCGGCCGATTTGATCCATTCCATCCTCTTGTAGCTCCCTAGGACCATCACTTCCAAGGAATGGGGCGGGGTAGCTGAAGATCTGCCTACTCGTGGTCAACGTCAATCTCCATGCGTGAAATTAGTTGATTCTGAATCTGTGTATAGTGAGAGGAAGTTTCCTGGATGTGCAGGAAGGTTAGCCCCACTCTTGTTGTTAGAAATCATTTGTTATATTAGATGTGCTTCAGACACTTCGTGTGTGCTATCTATTCTGAATGCGATTAAGACACTGTCACAGTTCTACGTTTATGAGCGCTATTTTAATTGATGTCATCAGTTCTATGTTATAATATTCTGGATTGGATCGATGACAATGCTATTTTAATTGACATCATCAGTTCTTATGTACATACCTATTACTATTAATTTGATGCCATTCAAACACTGCCGTTGTGCATCCTATACTACAGAGGCTGTTGCGGTTATTTTTAGCTTCATCATAAAATTTGCAAGTTGTTATTACACGTACAAAAACAGAGGAGGGATGAGAACCAGAGCATCCTACTAAAAAGACTCTACGACCATAACCATGTCACGTCTGATGAAGAAATTTACATGCCACTTTGTAAGAAAAAAACAAATGCACTTGAAGCACTGATAACCCACAAGTATAGGGGATCACAACAGTTTTCAAGGGTAGAGTATTCAACTCAAATTTATAGATTCGACACAAGGGGAGCCAAAGAATACTTGAGAGTATTAGCAGTTGAGCTGTCAATTTAACCACACCTGGAGATTAAATATCTGTAGCAAAGTGATCAGTAGCACAATAATATGATAGTTTGATAGCAGTAGTGACAGTAACAGTAGCGGTAACAGTAGTAGCAATAGTTTTGTAGCAGTTGGAACAGTAGCAACAGCAGTAGTAACTCAGCAAGGACAATAAGTGAAAAGGTCATATGCACTCGATCGGTAACTTGTTGGATGATATTCGTCATGTAACAGTCATAACCTAGGGCGATACAAAACTAGCTCAGTTCATCAATGTAATGTAGGCATGTATTCCGTAAATAGTCATACGTGCTTATGGAAAAGAACTTGCATGACATCTTTTGTCCTACCCTCCCGTGGCAGCGGGGTCCATAAGGAAACTAAGGGATATTAAGGCCTCCTTTTAATAGAGAACCGGAACAAAGCATTAACACATGGTGAATACATGAACTCCTCAAACTACGGTCATCACCGCGAAGTATCCCAAATATTGTCACTATGGGGTTGACGGATCATAACACGTAATAGGTGCATATGACTAGGCAAGATCGGATCAAGAACATGGATATAGAGATGATAACATAAAAGGTTCAGATCTGAAATCATGGCACTCGGGCCCTAGTGACAAGCATTAGGCGTAGCAAAGTCATAGCCACATCAATCTCAGAACATAATGGATACTAGTGATCAAGCCCTAACAAAACTAACTCGATTACATGATGAATCTCATCCAACTCCTCACCGACCAGCGAGCCTACGAAGAAATTACTCACTCCCGGTGGGGAGCATCATGGAATTGGCGATGGAGAAAGGTTGGTGATGACGAAGACCAAAGATTCCCCTCTCCGGAGCCCCAAACGGGCTCCAGATCTGGCCTCCCGATGAAGAACAGGAGGTGGCGGCGGCTCCGTATCGTAAAACGCGATGAAACTTTCTCTTTGATTTTTTTCTCCGAAAATAGGAATTTATAGTGGCGGAATTAGGGTCAGTGGGGCCACGAGGTGGGCACAACCCACCATATATTCTGAAATAATTCTCCAAAAAGTTTTGTTCCATTCCGAGAACTTTTATTTCTGCACAAAAACAACACCATGGTAGTTCTGCTGAAAACAACGTCAGTCCGGGTTAGTTCCATTCAAATCATGCAAATTAGAGTCCAAAACAAGGGAAAAAGGGTGAGGAAAAGTAGATACGTTGGAGACGTATCAACTCCCCCAAGCTGAAACCTTTGCTTGTCCTCAAGCAATTCAGTTGATAAACTGAAAGTGATAAAGAAAAAAATTTATGAACTCTTTTGTTCTTGTTTACATATATATGCTTAAGTAGCACCCAAGTTTTCAGCAAAGATTATGACTAACCATGTCAGCAATAACTATTAGAAATTATATTAACTCATATCAATAACGTAGGCAACTAGCGAGCAATAATAAGATATCTCAAACGCCAACACTTTGTCAAAACAATCATGATACAATATGACAATAGTGGTATCTCGCTAGCCCTTTCAGAGACCGCAAAACATAAATGCAGAGCACCTCCAAAGTTCAAGCAGCGACTAAACATTGTAATTCATGGTAGAAAAGATCCAGTCTTGTTGCACCCAACATCAACTATACACAATGCATGAGGATGACAATAGTGCTCTCAGGTCTAGCGCTTGTTTGAGAAGGTGATGACTCAACATAAAAGTAAATAGATAGTCCCTTCGCAGAGGGAAGCATGGATTTGCAGCGGTGCCAGAGCTCAAAGTTTAAAACAGAGATAGATATAATTTTGGGAGGTACACCCTTCCTGTCAACGTCACGACCAAGAGTTATCAATATGTTCCATGCTAAACAAATTAGCGGCGGTTCCCAAGCGGTAAAAGTAAAGGTTTACTCCCCCTCCACCAACAATCACACTCCACGGCTAGCCGCATCCACGGGTACCGTCCAAACCAATAACATTCCTGGGGGAGTTTTGTTTAATTATTTTTGATTTTTGATTTCGGGACTGGGAATCCCTATTACCGTCCCTCTTGTGTAAGGACAAGTGAATAAACACTCATCATGAGAATAACCTGCTTAGCATGGAAGATACTGACCGCCCCCTGTCGCTCCATGAACGGTCCAGGCACACAAAACAGATGTTTGTTTTAATTTTTAGAGGTGGCACATGCAAATTTACTTTGGAACGGTAGGGTCACACTAGTAGAAAACAAGGCTTTGGTCCAGGCCAGAATATTGCATTAGTCCCGGTCGTGTTACGAACCGGGACTAATGGGTGCATCTGTCCCGATTCATGAGGCCAGGACGCCGGTTGGGCCTCGGCGGGCACCAGTCCTGGTTCGTCTGACCCCTTTAGTCCCGGTTCCAGACACGAACCGGGACTAAAGGTCCTCGCTCCTGGCGCAGCCCCTTTAGTCCCGGTTGGTGGCTGGAACCGGGACTAAAGGGCAGTCTTTTGTCCCAGTTCTAGCCACCAACCGGGACTAAAGATATGCCTATATATATGCTTGCCCCTGCCCACTCACTCCTCTGTTTTTTGGCCGGCCGGCGTGTGGGAGGTGTGTGGTTCTCTGCTCTCACCTCCTATGCACACGAGGTGTTCGATGAAATGCCCGAGCCACGCTTAAGCTTTCTCCTCTCCAAGCTCGACCTCCAAGCTCCATTTTCCCCAAGATTTGTCTAGGTTTGGCGGTTCGTCCCGTCCCGTCCCCGTCCTCACCGTCGTCGACCGTCCGCGCCGATCTCGTCGCCGGCACCACCGTGGTGAGCCTCTTGTTCTTATCTTCTTTTTAAAAGAAAAAAATTCTTACTTGTATGATTTACATAGATACTTGTATAAATTTATTACTTTTATTATTGTTGTTATTATATAGTGCCATGGTTTTGGTATCCGCCCCCGTCGGCCCTCGTCCGGTCTATGATTCGGATGTGGTATATTATCTTTTATAACTATTTGTTTCATTTAGTGTTTATGACAATTATGCCGACCAACGTGACATAGATGTTTTTATCTAGGAGGTATGTGAACCGGAAATTCCAACCGACCCTCTTGTCGAGAGGTTAAAGTTAGTTGAAAAAGAAAACGAGTATTTGAAAGAAAAATTGAAAAGAATTGAGGAGGAGAAGATGAAATTGGAGTTGCATGTTGCCGATGTCGTCGATGACCACAAGATCAAGATGGATGCAATGCGCTTGAAGATTAGAAAGATAAGAAAATATGCCATTCATAATGAGGCTTGGTATCATTATGCCGTTGGATCAATTGTTACCTTAGTTGCGATTATGATCGCATTTGTTGTTGCATTTAAATGTTTTACATAGTTGTATGTTAATTTCAATTTATGTTTTAATTAGATGCTCTAGAGAGCTGTATGTTGTTCTATGCGAACTATGTATGAACTTTATGCATTTATTTTTTCAGTAATAGCATTTGATCACTACTGTACTTTGGTTTTAATGTGATGATGAACTTGTATTAATTTGGTCACTTATCTATTCATGATGTTCTGTAATGGTTTTTGATACACTTAATTATATAATGCACGCAGATGAACCGGCAATGGATGTACGGTGACCGACGCACCTCCGAGTACATTGAGGGCCTGCATAAATTTCTCGAAGTGGCTGAGGCAAACAAGCAGAATGGTTTTATGTATTGTCCATGTACTGTCTGTGAGAATACGAAGGATTACTCTAACTCGAAAACCCTTCACTCCCACCTGCTTGAGAAGGGTTTCATGCCACACTATAATGTTTGGACCAAGCACGGAGAAAGAGGGGTTATAATGGAACACAACGAAGAAGAAGAGGATGATGACAGCTATCCTATGTTCCCTGAATACGGTGATACTGCAACGGGAGAAGCTGAAGATCAAGAGGCACCAGACGATGTGTCCGATGATGATCTTTGCCAGGTCATTGTTGATGCATAGAGAGAATGTGAAAGTGAAAGGGAGAAGTTGAAGTTCGATCGCATGTTAGAGGATCACAAAAAAGGGTTGTACCCAAACTGCGAAGATGACAACACAAAGCATGGTACCACACTGGAATTGCTGCAATGGAAGGCAGACAATGATGTATCTGACAAGGGATTTGGTTCGCTACTGAAAATAATGAAGAAGAAGCTTTCAAAGGATAACGAATTGCCCGACAGTACGTACGAAGCAAAGAAGGTTCTCTGCCCTCTAGGATTGGAGGTGCAGAAGATACATGCATGCCCTAATGACTGCATCCTCTACCGCGGTGAGTACGAGGAGTTGAACACATGCCCAGTATGCGGTGCATTGCGGTATAAGATCAGACGAGATGATCCTGGTGATGTTGAGGGCGAGCGTCCCAGGAAGAGGGTTCCTGCCAAGGTGATGTGGTATGCTCCTATATTACCACGGTTGAAACGTCTGTTCAGAAACAAAGAGCATACCAAGTTGTTGCGATGGCACAAAGAAGACCGTAAGAAAGACGGGAAGTTGAGAGCACCCACTGACGGGTCGCAGTGGAGAAAAATCGAGAGAAAGTGGGGGGACTTTGTAGGTGACGCAAGGAACGTATGGTTTGGTTTAAGTGCAGATGGCATTAATCCTTTTGGGGAGAAGAGCAGCAAGCATAGCACATGGCCCGTGACTCTATGTATCTATAACCTTCCTCCTTGGTTGTGCATGAAGCGGAAGTTCATTATGATGCCAGTGCTCATCCAAGGCCCTAAGCAACCCGGCAACGAGATTGATGTGTACCTAAGGCCATTAGTTGAAGAGCTTTTACAGCTGTGGAATGGAAAAGGTGTATGTGTGTGGGATGAGCATGAACAAGAGGAATTTGACCTATGAGCGTTGCTGTCTGTAACCATCAATGATTGGCATGCTCTTAGTAACCTTTCAGGACAGACAAACAAGGGATACAACGCATGCACGCACTGTTTAGATGATACCCAAAGTATATATTTGGACAAATGCAAGAAGAATGTGTACCTGGGACATCGTCAATTTCTTCCGACCAAGCATGCCTTAAGAAAGAAAGTCAAGCATTTCAAAGGTGAGGCAGATCACCAGAAGAAGCCCGTCCTCCGTACTGGTGATGATATACTTGATATGGTCAAGGATTTACAAGTAATCTTTGGAAAGGGTCCTGGCGGACAATCTGTTCCGAATGACGCTGAGGGACACGCACCCATGTGGAAGAAGAAATCTATATTTTGGGACCTACCCTATTGGAAAGACCTAGAGGTCCGCTCTGTAATCGACGTGATGCACGTGACGAAGAATGTTTGCGTGAACATGCTAGGCTTCTTGGGCGTGTATGGGAAGACAAAAGATACACCGGAGGCACGGGAGGACCAGCAACGTGTGAACGAAAAAGACGGCATGCATCCAAAGCAGTATCAAGGTCCTGGCAGCTACGCTCTAACCAAAGCGGAGAAGGAAATCTTCTTTGAATGCCTGCTCAGTATCAAGGTCCCGTCTGGCTTCTCGTCGAATATAAAGGGAATAATAAACATGGCAGAGAACAAATTCCAGAACCTAAAGTCTCATGACTGCCACGTGATTATGACGCAACTGCTTTCGGTTGCATTGAGGGGGCTTCTAACAGAAAATGTTCGATTAGCCATTGTGAAGCTATGTGCATTCCTCAATGCAATTTCTCAGAAGGTAATCGATCCAGAAATCCTACCAAGGTTACAGAATGATTTGGTCCAATGTCTTGTCAGCTTTGAGTTGGTGTTCCCACCATCCTTCTTCAATATTATGACGCACGTCCTAGTTCACCTAGTCGACGAGATTGCCATTCTGGGTCCTGTATTTCTACACAATATGTTACCCTTTGAGAGATTCATGGGAGTCTTGAAGAAATATGTTCGTAATCGTGCTAGGCCAAAAGGAAGCATCTCCATGGGCCATCAAACAGAGGAGGTCATTGGGTTTTGTGTTGACTTTATTCCTGACCTTAAGCCGATTGGTGTCCCTCAATCGCGGTATGAGGGGAGACTGAGTGGAAACGGCACGCTAGGAGCGGATTCAATAATATGTAGGGACGGGCATTCTTGGGCGCAAGCACACTACACAGTTCTACAGAATTCTACCTTGGTGGCCCCGTATATCAATGAACACAAGAATATTCTACGCTACAAACACCTGGAGCTGTCTGACGACTGGATTACACGTGAACACATCGGGACTTTCAACGGTTGGTTGCAAATGCATCTCATGCGTAACAACACTGTTGGAGGTGAGTTGTACTTGTTGGCCAGGACACCATGTTCGACTGTATGGACTTACCAAGGGTGCGAGATAAATGGGAATACATTTTACACGATCGCCCAAGATAATAAGAGCACCAACCAAAACAGTGGTGTCTGCTTTGATGCAGCAATCACCAATAGGGCAAAGGACACATATTATGGTTACATAGAGGAGATATGGGAACTTGACTATGGACATGAATTTAAGGTCCCTTTGTTTCGGTGCAAATGGGTCAATCTGTCAGGAGGCGGGGTACAGGTAGACCCGCAGTACGGAATGACAACAGTGGATCTCAACAATCTTGGGTACACAGACGAACCATTCGTCCTAGCCAATGATGTGGTGCAGGTTTTCTATGTGAAGGACATGTCTACCAAACCGAGAAAAAAAAGATAAGGAAGCAAATACATCAAACGATGAGCCAAAGCGCCACATAGTTCTTTCAGGGAAAAGAAACATCGTGGGAGTGGAGGACAAGACAGACATGTCTGAAGATTATGAAAAGTTTCATGAAATTCCTCCCTTCAAAGTGAAGGCTGACCCAAGCATCCTGTTAAACGATGAAGATTATCCATGGTTATGGCGCAATAAGCAAGGGACACACGCGAAGAAAAAGTGAAGACTTTTTCTCCACAACTATGCTGATGATGGCTTTGATCTAGAATATCACTGCAGTTACATGTCAAGAAATGAAATCCCTTTTGTAATAGATGAGTTTTCGTCCGAAACCCTGATACTTCGAAAGAGATTGTCCAGTTTGTACATGAAGTGCATCCAGTTTTTCCCGTAACCCTCTCAACTTTTTAGCACATGCTATGTGGGTGAAATTATGATACCATTCCAAGTTTCAACATTTTCAGAGTTCATTTGCAATGCTTTTCAAATTCAGGGTCATTTTAGCTCAAAATAAATCATGAAATGCATGAAAAATATAAAATGAAGTCACAAAAGGGTTGAAAATTGATCATGTGGCTTTGAATGGTGCATATTGAATGCAGATAAAGTCTGGAGTTAAAATATGTTAAAAAAATGAAATCCCTTTGTAATAGATGAGTTTTCGTCCGAAACTCTGATACTTCGAAAGAGATTGTCCAGTTTGTACACGAAGTGCATCCAGTTTTTCCCGTAACCCTCTCAACTTTTTAGCACATGCTATGTGGGTGAAATTATGATACCATGTCAAGTTTCAACCTTTTCAGAGTTCATTTGCAGTGCTTTTCAAATTCATGGTCATTTTAGCTCAAAATAAATCATGAAATGCATGAAAAATAGCAAATGAAGTCACAAAAGGGTTGAAAATTGATCATGTGGCTTTGAATGGTGCATATTGAATGCAGAAAAAGTCTGGAGTTAAAATATGTTAAAAAAATGAAATCCCTTTTGTAATAGATGAGTTTTCGTCTGAAACCCTGATACTTCGAAAGAGATTGTTCAGTTTGTACATGAAGTGCATCAAGTTTTTCCCGTAACCCTTTCAACTTTTTAGCACATGCTTTGTGGGTGAAATTATGATACCATGCCAAGTTTCAACCTTTTCAGAGTTCATTTGCAGTGCTTTTCAAATTTATGGTCATTTTAGCTCAAAATAAATCATGAAATGCATGAAAAATAGCAAATGAAGTCAGAAAAGGGTTGAAAATTGATGATGTGGCTTTGAATGGTGCATATTGAATGCAGAAAAAGTCTGGAGTTAAAATATGTTAAAAAATGAAATCCCTTTGTTAAAAAGAATCAAAATAATATTAACTAATATCAAAGTATTTATTTGTTAAAAACTTTAATAGTAAAAAGAATTTTCATAAAGTATATTTTGTTACAAGCTTTAATAGAAAACTAAAAAGCTTTTATAAAACTCTAATAGCAAAAGGAATCAACTAAAAAGAATCAATAAAAAATAAAACTTATGCAACTAAAATTATATAAAATTTATGCAACTAAAATTATATAACTATAAATAACATATGCAAAAAAATAACATTAAAATTTTAAAAACATAATATATGCAAAAAATAAAAAAGGCCCGCCTACTTGCCACAACGGCCTGCATACGACTAGAAACCCTAGAAATGGGCCATGATGCAGGCCCGCAGTGCTAGCAGGCCCAACAGGGCGTGAGATAGGCATGTACTGCCCGCATTAGAGAGGAGCTCGAGAGGGCAGCGGCAGCAGCGCTTATAAACCACTCTGAGCCCCTCTCGACTAGCGAGGTGGGACTAAACTTTTGGCTGCGGGAAGCACAACCCTTTAGTCCCGGTTGGTGGCTCCAACCGGGACTACAGGCCCCCCTTTAGTCCCGGTTGGAGCCACCAACCGGGACTAAAGGTCTGACCTTTAGTCCCGGTTGGTGGCTCCAACCGGGACGAAAGGGGGGCCTTTAGTCCCGGTTGGAGCCACCAACCGGGACTAAAGGGGGGGCTATATAACCAGCACTTAGAGAATTTTCCAATCCCCCATCTGCAGTTTCTTCTCTCCCCCGACGGCGCCGACGACCACCTCAACGCCGCCAGGCTGCCGGACCGCGCCGACGCCCTGCCGTCCCCGGACCTCCTCGCGCGCCCTCCTCCCCGTCGCCGCGTGCCCCCGAGCCGGCCCGTTCCTCGTCGCCGGCCTCCAGCTCCATCGTCGCGCCCCTAGTGAGCTCCCCCCCTTTCCCAAGGCCTCCGCCGCCCCTGCCCTGCGCTGCTGCTGTCGCCGCCGCCTCTGCCCTGCACTGCCGCCGCCCCTGCCCTGCATTTTTTTATGTTCATGTATGTATGTATGTTCATGTACGTATGTATATGTTCATGTATGTATGGCACTATATTTTTTTTATGTTCATGTATCTATGTATGTTTTTTTTCTTAATTTTTTATGTTCATGTATGTATGTATATATGTTCATGTATGTATGTATATATGTGTATAAATTGTCTTTAGTTAGTATATTTATTTTTTCAAAACCAGCCATGAAAAACTTTAATTTTCAGGGGAAGCTTCACTTTCCAAAGAAATTAACCGTAACTCCGATGAAAATAATTTATATATGACGAATCCGAATATGCCCTCCGTTCGTCTGTCACAAGCAGCTAGCATAGCGAACCTGGAACCGTCCCCCTCCGTTTCATTTGTCCGAAAATGCAGACTTCGGGAAAACATTCCCGGATGTTATCCCCCTTCGCCTATATCGTGTAGTGCCGCGTTAGAACACCCCTAACTCTCTCGGGAATTCAACATATCCTCGATAACTTCGACATGAGGAGGGGGTCCACAAGTTTCTATATGGAGGGAATGATTTTTGAAAACAGAGAACTATTTTTTAAATAGAGGAAACTCTGTCAAGTGTTGTATTTTGGTGACAAATATACTTTATGTGCAGAAACTATGGATCACAGAGACTTAGAAAAAGAAGAGTTGTTGGGGGACATAATCCGCGACGGAGGTGATGATGATATCTTGTCGTTTCTCAACGACACCGATGGTGATAGAAGAGAGGATGACGGCTCCGGTGATCCAATGGAGGAGGAAGGAGATCATGACGGCTCCTGTGATGGAATGGAGGAGGAAGGAGATCATGACGGCTCCGGTGATCGAATGGAGAAGGGAGCCTTAACTGTTTCAAAGTCCGGCGAGGTATATATATACTATTCATCATCCAGGGTGCAGAATAAGTTATTCTTCATCCGAGGTAATCTTACGATCATTTTACGAATAAATTACATTTGGTATACAAATAGATTGATTCAGTACGTAAAATTTTGGCATAAGAAAGCAAAATTATTGGTCATAAGACCATAAAAAATACATTTTATGTGTATTTTACACTATTTTTTACGTTCGTAATTTTACCTGACATAAAATATTTTTTACGGTGATCTAATATTTTCTTACGTTCTCTTTTTTATGTATGAAGTAAGAAAAAATTTACGGGACATAAAAATACGATGCATTGGTGTTAAAATAGAGGGGGGTAAAGAATAACTATTCCTCACCTAGGGTGACAAATAGCGTGACCCTGTACGAAGCCTCTGCTGACTAGATGCATTAATTGTTTTGTATGTACATATATTAACGCTTCTTTCTTCTTTTAGCCCTCCGGATCGAGCCAAACTTCGGTAAGGAGACGAGGCCTGAAGAAAAGGTTGGACCCGGATGAAAGGTTCACGGTCGAAGAAGTCTCTCCAGAAGGCCAACCGATTGCTCCCAAGCGGACCAAGGACAAATTTATACATCCGTGCGGAGTTATTGTTAGGGACAGCGTCCCGATCAGCATCCAAGAATGGAATAAGAAGGACCCTGAAGTTCCTTATGTCCACGATAGACTGAAAGATGATCTTTGGAACTCGCTGTTGAGAAATTTCAGCCTACCGCCAGAGGAGGATCCGAATAACCCAGTTATACAGCGAAAGGTCAAGGCGTTTGCTCTTAAGAAGGTGGTAGAACTATTCAAGAACTGGAAGAAACTATTGAACATATAGTTTGTTGACAAAGACGAGACTCCAGAATTCATCGGTCAATACTTGAAGATAAAAGATCACTGGCCTGCATTTGTGGCCTACAAGAAATCGGAGAAGGCCAAGCAAAGGTCACATATAAATAAGCAAAATGCTGCAAAGAAGGAGTATCACCATGTTACGGGGTCAGGTGGCTACAGCAAAGCCCGGCCTACGTGGGACAAAGCTGAGCAAGACCTACTTGCTAAAAATGTCCAGCCAGCGACATTGCACTGGCCAGATCGGGCAAGGACTTGGTTCTTCGGGGTTGGGGGAACTTTGGACCCAGAATCAGGGAAGTGTGTTTGGACGAAAGCTCAACTTCAAACACCCATCACAAGGCTTGAGGAAGCAATCAAGAAAGAGCTGGAAGGGAGGTTCCATCCCGACAGAGAGAAGGACGAGCTATCAATGGCCCTCGGGAATCCTGAACACCCTGTACGAACACGAGGCACATCAGGCTCCGTTCCGTGGGTGCATGGGTTTCCCGACAGCACTAGTTATAGAAGCCAACAGAGAAAGAACAAAGAGGAAGCAAGCGAAATGCAGAAGATCAATGAAAGATTGGCGAAACTAGAGGCACTTGAGAGCCAATGAGCTACCGGCCCACCATCTCAGCGGCACGAAGATCCTTCATTGGATACTAACCACGATGCTACCCCATCATCTCAGCAGAGAAGCATCATGGCTTCCACGGAGCTCTTTCAGCCTGATAGCACGGCTCCTCGCTACCCCATGGATGGTATCACAGATAATGAACATTGTGTGCTAATGGCGAAATGCCATAACCTGACATTGAAGGTGGCGGTCGGCTATGTCTTACCTCCTCGACCTGATGCAACTTTCCATTTCGCTCCGGTTCCAGCTGGCTTTGCTATTGTCGGGGTGGATGAAATAATGGACGAATTTAAGGGGCTAGAGCTTGAGTACGCTATAGGTGAAGGGGAGGTTCTTCTTGAAAATGCCTTAAGGACTACCTGTCTATGGAGAAAGGAAAACATCCTGCTTCCAAACTGGACGTCGCCTCAGCAGACTCAGCCGGAGGAGGCCCCTCAGCAGACTCGGCCGGAGGAGGCCCCTCAGCAGACTCCTCACAGTCCAGCTCTGCTATCTCCGCTGCCTGAGTCATCTCCAGCGCGTCAGCCGTCTCCGCCGCTTCAGCGGACTCCGACGGAGGAGGCCCCTTAGTAGAATCCTCCTCCGCCTTAGCCGTCTCCGCCGCCTCAGTGGACTCCGCCTCCTCCGCCGCCTCAGCAACAGCGGAAGAGAGCCGCCGTCGCTCCGGCGGCTAGCAGCAGTACATCAAAGAAGAAATTCAGAGCAGGCCCAAGCCTTAAGGTTCCTCCCAAGTTACCCTATGACATGACTGAGGAGGAAACCAACAAGATCGTGGCTACCGATGTGAAACGCCAGCTTGCACCGAAACACGCACCTCCAGAGGAGAAAATAGATCCGGTAAAAGCGAAGCGATGTCTGGCGGCCCTTAGGTGACCACCACTGCCTCCGCCGCAATCAGACTATGACCGTTGTATTGAAAAGACATTTGATCAAGCGAAGCGGTCGGGAAGCTTAAGTAGCAGTGGTGCAAGAAGTGGGAGAATTCCCCAGCTCGGCGAACAAGAAAAGCAATCGTGCCCCCCGCTCAAGGTGTTTACTGATATCTCTAATGATCCGGAGATAGCGGCCGGTGGTCTTGCTATCACTCTTGGTGATTACTTAGATGATTCGGTATAGTTCGAAAAGGTCGAGGTAGTACCATCCTTAAGATACGAGCACGGGAAGCCTCTCGTCAGACGTGAGGAGCTCAAGAGTCTACCAACGAGGATGCGACAATTGCATGAATGGTACTTGGAAGCCTGCAAGGATGGGGCCGGCAATATCTTCGTGGGAATTAAAGATGAGCACTTCTTCAATGGAGTTCAGGAGTTGTTCGTTGAATTTGATGATTTTTTCAGTTATACAATCAAAAGGACCTCGACAAAACTATCGTCAGTTCCTATTGTTTGTAAATATTTTTTCTGTAAAGTCTCTAGCTCAGCTCATTCATTGCATGTATAATTATCCTCACACTATATTATATGCAGATTGAAGATCATCGAATGCAGAAAATGACAAATCTATGACATTGGGTTCATTAACCCAAATACCATAAATGAACATACGTTAAAACAAAGCCCCCGTGAAACAGAGCAAAACTTGCTACGAGCGTTACTTGGACAACAAAACAGAAGGGAAATACTATTTCCTTACAACTTCCAGTGAGTGTTACTGTCTTGTACGCGCACATTCTGTTTCGCTTACTCGAGGTTAAGTGTAATTGATGAGTTATGCGTGTGCAGTTTCCACTTTATTCTGCTAGCCATTCGGCCCGACGAGGGAGTAGTACTTGTCTTGGACTCGAGACGCAAAGATCCTAAGGAGTGGACGAACATGAGTGAAATGCTTCAGAAGTAAGTTAAATCATTATCACACCATATCGGCAACTTTTGTTCATTTCCTGACATCAAGTAATCATTTTCTTTGCCGTGCAGGGTTTGGAAAAAGTTCACCAACCAGGCTAGGGGTGACTGGAGAAAGGAGCTGCAATTTTCACACCCCAAAGTACGTACTAGCTACTAGCTAGTACCGCGCATCGTCTCTCATTGATTCTAGTTTCAATACCATTATCATGCTTGATTATCATTTTGATTGAACTCTATTCTTGTAAAGTGCTTGTGGCAGGCACCCGGCACTAATTTATGTGCATACTATGTTTGCGAGTTCATTCACCACTCGACCTCTGAGCGGGGCATATCTCCAGAACAATTTGAAGTACGTAAACAATATTCACATTTTAATTTTATTACCATCAATTGTGTTGAGTTCATTCATATATATATATATATTGACCCCCTTCTTTAAATTAGATCTGGCGGAAGCGGGACGAACTCCTACCAACTGATCGCATACGAGCAATTCAAGAGGAATTTGCGGGTTTCTTTGTTGAGCACGTCATACCTAAAGATGGAGAATGCCATCGGGATATGAAATGCGATCTTGGTAATTAGATATTAGGATCGTAAGAGATGTTATATTGTATATATGCATGAACGTGTACTATATGTAATAGCGTCGAATAGATTTACGAAAACTTGTTGCATTTTTCGACCAAGCACGGAGAAAGAGAGGTCACTTCTCTCTATATATTGATCATGACGATGTTGTGTAATGGTTCCTTCATTGCTATATGTAGTAGCTAGCGTCGAGTTGAATGAAAAGCATAAAATAAAAATGATAAACACAAAAAGAAAAGGGGAAACACAATATGAAATCCCTAAACCCTCCAAAACCCCTAAACCCCTCCTTTCAAAAAAAAACCAGCGCCTGGCAGGTTCTGATGCGTGGCTGCCTTTTAGTCCCGGTCGGTGTTACCAACCGGGACTAAAGGTCCTCCTGCCTGGGCGCCCCACGGCGGCCACGTGGAGCTCCCTTAGTCCTGGTTTGTAAGCCAATCGGGACTAAAAGTGATGGGCATTAGTCCCGATCATTTTGTCCCGGTTGCAGAACCAGGACTAAAGGCCCTCTGGAACCGAGACTGATGCCCTGTTTTCTACTAGTGTAATACCGCATATAGGTAGATATAGTGGACTCATCTGGCACAACTTGGTTTAAGGGTTTTGATGCAAAAGCAGTATTCCCGCTTAGTACAGGCGAAGGCTAGCGATTAGATTGAGAAGCGGCCAGCTAGAGAGCGAAGACGGTCATGAACATGCATTACATATAATCAACATTGAGTACTAGCATGAGTAGGATATGGACACCATGAACATAAATATCATGAAGGCTATGTTGGTTTTGATTCAACTACATGCGTGAACATGTGCCAAGTCAAGCCACATGAAACATTCAGAGGAGGATACCATATCATCATACCGCATCACAACCATTTTAATGCATGTTGACACCCAAGATAAATCATTATCCACTCCTAGCTACTTAAGCATGGCATGAACAACTATAATCTCTATTGGTCATTGAAAACATGTTTGATCATAATGAGTTCAATCAAGGGATACTAGGTTAAACATATTTACAAAAGCAAAAACAAGTTGAGTTCATACCCGCTTTTCTCTGCCACAGTCAATTCATCAAATGTCGTCATTATTGCCTTTCACTTGCACGACCGAATGATAAGAAAATAATAATAGTGCAAGAATGCCGTGGACTAAGCTGGAATCTGCAAACATTTTATTCAAGAGGAGAAGACAAAGTAATATGGGCTCTTTGATAGATAAACAATGATACAGATGAGAGCCACTCAACAATTTCATTATGGTCTTCTCCTTGGTACGACTCAAACAAAAAAGAAAAGAAATTTAGAGAAACACACTGAAATATTTTTGGAGTTTTTGGTTTTTCTTGAAGAAAGAAAATTAAAGAGAAAAACAAAAACGAGAAAAACTATTTACACGAGAAAGTTCCCAACAAGTAGAAGAAAAAGCGAGAAATCTTTTTGGGTTTTCTTTTAATGCAACAATTAAACTAGGCTAGAAAGAAAAACTAAAAATAAGTAGGAAATATTTTTGGATTTTCTCAAAGGTTTTCAAACACACAAGAATAAAGCGAGAAAACAAATCTAGCATGGATATTACAATGAAAAAGTGTGAACACCGACAACTGGAATGAAATGTGTCAACATGAATGTAATGTCTGTGGAAATACGTACTCCCCCAAGCTTAGGCTTTTGGCCTAGCTTGGTAATCACCATCCGTAGTAGCCATCCGGTCCTAAGTTGTAGTGAGGTGGAGGCGGAACCTGAGCATCCCACCCCTGGGGCTCCTCCTCAACACCTGCTAGGTTGTCCCGGTAGGCTGTAATATCATCTGGCATGATCCTGTATCCGTTCCTGGCAATAGAATCAAACAAAGCAGGTGCAGGCAATGGAATAACATCATGTGTTTCCTTGCTGAATACTAGGTTGTAATGAATGTCACGGGGAGAATCATTTACATCTAGGAATTGGTGAGCCTGAAGTGACTTGTGATCAAGGTAAACTCGGGATAAGAGATAATCATGTGGGCGAAACTGAACTCTAAAGTGTCTCGCTAGACGAGTAGCATAAATACCACCATGTATCTTTCCCTTAGTTTTGTTAAGATATAAGCGTCGAGCAATAATAGCCCCCATACTAAAGGTGTGATCATCATAAAGTGCACGACGTAAAATAGCAAGGTCAGGGGCACTGAGTGCGCCGACCTTCTCCCTAGCGGTTAAACACTTAGCGATGACCAAAGCGAAATAATGTACTAAGGGAAACTGCAAGCTGGTAGCAGTGGCGCTCGACACGCCTCTATCCTCAACCACGGTTAAAGTGAGGAGAAAATCCTCAAACTCAGATGGCCTAGGTTCTCTCAAGTCCCCATCAGAAGGAATCAAGCATATGTTGCAGAAGTCAGTTAGCGGAATTTTGTAAGTTTCAGCATAAAGATTAAACTACACTTCAGGAGGGTTGTTTCTCCCTAGATAATAAAAGCTTTGCACAAAGGAATTTGTAAGGATGTGATATTGGTCACACTTAGTTGCGAGGAACTCGGTCAACCCAGCGTTTGCAACAAACTGAGCGAACTCTTGATGGAAACCGGCCTCCTCCATGAAGGCATCATGCGGCCATACACACGGCCGCACCTCCACCTTTCTTGGAGTGTGAAGGTCATTGTCCGATGATTCCCCAATGACTCCCTTGGCATTTTTCTTGGAGGAGAACTTCCTAAAGATTTGCATTTTATTCCTAAAAAATTCTGAAAAAAAAATTAGTCCACAAAAATTTGTCAACAAAACTTTGTAAGATTGTTAGCAACTACTCCTAAGCATGCATAGAGGCCATATTGAGCATTCAAACTACTTAGAACTCTAAGAATTCAACATGCAAGCTCATATACAGCAGCACCAAGAGTAGCTAATTACTCTAAAAATAACCCACTAAAACAAAAACTAATTGGAGCAATGGAGGAGTCACATACCAAGTAGCAATCCCTCCAAACAGTTTTAGAAACAGAGCTTCGAGCAAAGAGATCGAAATCCGCGGGTTTGAGAGCAAGAACACGAGAATGGTGGTTGTGGCGATTTTTTTTTCTGGAGGTAGGGGATGATGTGGGCTAAAGAGATAAGTGAGGGGGCCCACGTGGGGGGCACAACCCACCAGGGTGTGCCTAGGGGTGCTGGCGCGCCCTGGTGTCTTGTGGGCACCAGGTGCACCCCCCTCTGGTATTATTTGTGCCAAAAATTCATAAATATTTGGAAAAAATCGTGTTAAATTTTCAGGGCATTCTGAGTATTTTTATTTTTGGGTCATTTTTTATTGCACGGTGAAAACAGAAAACAGGATAATCACGGCATTTTATTTTATTTGACTAACTAAAATAGAAAATAAAAGGTGGGAGCAGAGAGTTGTGCTTACTAAATTCATCGACTTCATACCTCTCAAAAATGATTCATTAATAAGGTTGATCAAGTCTAATTAACAACCACTTCCGATTAGCATGAAACCGAAGAACTTTCGTAAAACACTAAGTTACCTCAATGGGGATGTGCATATCCCCTACAATAAGTATATCATATTTCCTTTTGGCAGTAGGTAGAGTTATTTAAAACTTCCAATAGTGATGGTCGGAGATTCTTCAATAACATTTACACCATTCACTTGGAATTGCTTCTTCGGAAAGTGCATCGTATGCTCATTACCATTGATATGAAAAGTGACCTTGCTTTTATTGCAATCAATAACAGCCCCTGCAGTATTCAGAAAGGGTCTAACAAGGATAATCGACATGTTGTCGTCCTCGGGCATCTCAAGAATAACAAAGTCCGTTAAGATAGTAACATTTGCAACAACAACGGGCACATCCTCACAAATACCGATAGGTATGGCCGTTGATTTGTCAGCCATTTGCAATGATATTTCAGTAGGTGTGAGTTTATTCGAGTCAAGTCTTTTATATAAGGAGAAAGGCATAACACTAACACCGGCTCCCAAATCACACAAAGCAGTTTTGACATAGTTTCTTTTGATGGAGCAAGGTATAGTTGGTATTCCAGGATCTCCAAGTTTTTTAGGTACTCCATCTTTAAAAGAATAATTAGCAAGCATGGTGGAGATTTCAGCTTCCGGTATCTTTCTTTTATTTGTGATGATGTCTTTCATATACTTTGCATAAGGGGCCATCTTCAAGATATCAGTTAACCGGGTACGCAAAAAGACTGGCCTAATCATCTTAGCAAAGCGCTCAAATTCTTCATCATCCTTTTTCTTAGATGGCTTAGGTGGAAATGGCATGGGTTTTTGAACCCATGGCTCTCTTTCTTTACCATGTTTCCTAGCCACAAAGTCTGTTTTATCATAACGTTTATTTTTAGGTTGTGGGTTGTCAAGATCAGGAGCAGGCTCTATTTCAACATCATTCTCTGGTTCTTTATCATTACTAGGTTGAGCACCATTGTGAACATCATCATTATCATTTTCATTATCACTAGGTTGATGTTCACTACCAGATTGAGTTTTAGCATCGGAAATAGAGACATCATTATTATCAGAAGGTTTTTGTGTCTCAGGTTCACTAGAGGTATGCAAAGTCCTATCATTTTTCTTTTTCTTTTTCTTCTTAGAAGGACTAGGTGCATCAGGATTAATTCTCTGGGAGTCTTGTTCAATTCTTTTAGGAGGACCCACAGGATAAAGTGGTTCTTGGGTCATTCTACCTCCTCTAGTTACTACTCTAGCAGCAAAATCATGCATGTTATTATTCATTTCATCAAGCAATTCTTTTTGAGATTTAGCAACTTGTTCTAACTGAGTTTGAACCATAGAGGCATGCTTTCCTACACCTCTAACATCATTACTAATTCTAAATAGCAAGTCACTCAAGCGAGCAATCATATCAGAATTATATTTCAATTGTTTCAGAACATGAGCATTGAAATGATCTTGCTTCATAATATAGTTGTCAAACTCATATAAGCATTGACTAGGATGTTTGTTGTGAGGGATGTCACTTTCATTAAACTTTAATAAATAATTTACCTCTACCACATGTGGAGGTGGTGGTGTGTCAATGCCATGTATTTCTTCAATAGGTGGCAAATTCTTAACATCCTCGGCTTTAATACCTTTTTCCTTCATAGATTTCTTTGCCTCTTGCATATCTTCAGGACTGAGAAATAAGATACCCCTCTTCTTTGGAGTGGGTTTAGGCGGTGGTTCAGGAAGAGTCCAATCATCATAATTCTTCAATATATTATTCAATAATTCCTCAGCTTGTTCAACAGTTCGCTCCCTGAAAACACAACTAGCACAACTATCTAGGAAGTCCCTAGAAGCATCAGTTAGTCCATTATAAAAGATATCAAGTATTTCATTTTTCTTGAGAGGATGATCAGGAAAAGCATTAAGCAACTGGAGAAGCCTCCCCCAAGCTTGTGGGAGACTCTCTTCTTCAATTTGCACAAAGTTAAATATTTCCTGTAAGGCGGCTTGTTTCTTATGAGCAGGAAAATATTTTTCAGAGAAGTAGTAAATCATATCCTGGGGATTACGCACACAACCAGGAGTAAGAGTATTGTACCATGCCTTAGCATCACCCTTTAATGAGAACGGAAATAACTTAAGGATGTAATAGTAGCGAATCTTCTTATCATGAGCAAAGAGGGTGGCTATATCATTCAGCTTAGTAAGGTGTGCCACTACAGTTTCAGTTTCATAGCCATGGAAAGGATCAGATTCAACCAAAGTAATTAACTCTGGTTCGACAGAGAATTCATAATCCTTATTGGTAACAAAGATAGGTGAAGTAGCAAACTTAGGATCACATTTCATTCTAGCATTCAGAGTCTTTTCCTTATACTTGCGTAGCAATTTCTTAAGATTGTTTCTATCCTTGCAAGAAAGAATTTCTCTAGTTATCTCTTCGTCCATAACATATCCTTCAGGTATCTTAGGCATTTCAAACTTAGGAGATCTAGGACTAATAGGTGTTTCATAGTCATTATCATTTTCATAAGCTTCATCAGTTTCAGCAGTCTCAATAATTTCAGTAGTTTCATTCTCTTTAGCTCTAGCAATTTGTTCATCAAGAAATTCTCCTAGTGGAACATTATCATCAGCATGGTACTAGCATCATCATAAGCATAATTCATAGCAGAAGTAGCATCATCAATAACTTGCGACATATTAGGATTACTAGCATGTGGTGGTGTTGCAAGCTTACTCATAATAGAAGGTGAATCAAGTGCAGAGCTAGATGGCAGTTCATTACCACCCCTCGTCTTAGAGGGAAAAATCTTTGTCTTTGGATCCTTCAGATTCTTCATATTGATAAATTGATATAAATCCCAAGTGACTCAACAAATATTGCTATGCTCCCCGGCAACGGCGCCAGAAAAAGGTCTTGAGAACCCACAAGTATAGGGGATCGCAACAATTTTCGAGGGTAGAATATTCAACCCAAATTTATAGATTCGACACAAGGGGAGCCAAAGAATACTTGAGAGTATTAGCAGTTGAGTTGTCAATTCAACCACACCTGGAGATTAAATATCTGTAGCAAAGTGATCAGTAGCACATTAATATGATGGTTTGATAGCAGTAGTGACAGTAACAGTAGCGGTAACAGTAGTAGCAATAGTTTTGTAGCAGTTGGAACAGTAGCAACAACAGTAGTAACTCAGCAAGGACAATAAGTGAAAAGGTCGTAGGCACTGGATCGGTAACTCGTTGGATGATATTCGTCATGTAACAGTCATAACCTAGGGCGATACAAAACTAGCTCAGTTCATCAATGTAATGTAGGCATGTATTCCGTAAATAGTCATACGTGCTTATGGAAAAGAACTTGCATGACATCTTTTGTCCTACCCTCCCGTGGTAGCGGGGTCCATAAGGAAACTAAGGGATATTAAGGCCTCCTTTTAATAGAGAACCGGAACAAAGCATTAACACATGGTGAATACATGAACTCCTCAAACTACGGTCATCTCCGCGAAGTATCCCAAATATTGTCACTATGGGGTTGACGGATCATAACACGTAATAGGTGCATATGACTAGGCAAGATCGGATCAAGAACATGGATATAGAGATGATAACATAAACGGTTCAGATCTGAAATCATGGCACTCGGGCCCTAGTGACAAGCATTAGGGTCAGTGGGGCCACGAGGTGGGCACAACCCACCAGGGCGCGCCCAGGGGGCCTGGCGCGCCCTGGTGGGTGATGCTCACCCTGGCCCCCCTCTTCGGTGGATTTTGGCTCCAATAATTCTCATATATTCTGAAATAATTCTCCAAAAAGTTTTGTTCCATTCCGAGAACTTTTATTTGTGCACAAAAACAACACCATGGTAGTTCTGCTGAAAACAGCGTCAGTCCGGGTTAGTTCCATTCAAATCATGCAAATTAGAGTCCAAAACAAGGGCAAAAGGGTGAGGAAAAGTAGATACGTTGGAGACGTATCAAGCACGCAAGTAAAAACATGGCCAACCATTTCTTGTTGGCGAATACTTTGATGAGTGCAGTTCCAGTTACCGGATGTTACATAAATATTGCATGGAGAAAATGTCAGAAGGAGAAGATAATACTGTTCTGGAAGTACACTGCTCCGGTATGTATTTCCATCACATGTTGGGTACCATTTTTGTGGAATTTGAGGACTTTCATATCTTCTTCAACTTCGATATGCTCGCTGGCACTGTTGTTAAATGCTTGATGTTGTAAGTACTTCACAAACTCTGTTCAACTTCTCCATATAAGTGTGTAAACAAAAAAAAACTAATTGTATTGTATTCCTCTCAGGGGATTGACGACGCAGAGATCAATAAGGGCGCATGCGTATTTCATAGATCCTAATTTAACAAATGACATTTTGTTACGTCAGAATGATAAACGCAAGGTTTCCATTGACCATGTCTCCAAGATCTTGAATTCGTTACATGTAGGAGAATTCTTCATGTGGCCATATCATGAAGGGTAAGTTAAATATACAACCACACATACATCGATCGTCTTTCAGTTTTCGACATACTTCGTACGTTCATGCTTTTCTTAAGCTGTAGCCATCACTGAATCTTGGTGGTCATTGTTCCAAAGCGCAACACAATTTACTACCTAGATTCTCTCAGAGCGTCAAATAAGCCCCAGGAACTGAATCATCTTCAGGATTTCATGGATATGTATTGAATTCTTTGATCTTCATATGTTGTATTCATATCTGGTTCAAGAATTGAGTATGTGAAATTCCATCGTCATTTGTAGTGTATTGTCAAGGTACATAACTACGGGAGGGAACCGGTTTGACCGCCAACTACCTCTGCACCACAAGATCGTTTCTCTGGTAAGACACCGAAATCCGTTATTTTCAGAAAATGCTAGTCATATGTTCAAGTTTCTAACTAAACCTCTTTCTATTTATCTCCAAAGAAAAAAAGAAACAACTTACACCGGTTAGGTTGTTCCTAACAGGGCAAATACATGACTAATATTGTACAAAAAAAATCAGTGTCCTCAACAACAAGAAGGGACCAACCTATGTGGATACTACGTTGTAGACACATGATGAACCTATGCAAAATATGGTGATTGTTGTGCCGATGCTGACAAATTAGTACCAGTAAGTTTGTTTCTTAATTACTATCTTCTACTCCATACGTATGTCACATTCTGATCTAAATATCATGTAGTTGATCTTTGGACCGATTACCTCTGAACCGCTCGCCGCAGATGAATTAATGTCTATTAGGAAATTTATCAACACCTTCTTTGTGAAACATTATATCAAGCCTAGTACATAATGTGAAGATTTCATCATTCCTATCTCCCAAGAATAAGTATGCATTCAGATAGTGTTATCAACTAAACATATACGCATTGATGCATTGTTTCCCATGTGATCAGGTCTTCGTATTTCATACACTATGATTATGTACTGCATATGTCCATACATTTGTGGAATTTAGCTAGCATTTGTTCAATTGCATATTGTGGCGAATTTTGATGAATGTTCTTCCTGTGAACACTATTTGTTCAATCATATTGTGGGCAATTTTGATGAATATTTTTCTAGCGGACACTATTTGTTCAATTGCATATTGTGGCAAATTTGTTTTTTGCAAGGTGATTCAAATGCAATATTTTACAATAACCTGGTCATTTAAGCGCACACGGTTCAAGTAACTAAGCGTGTGCGATACAGAACGGATAGCACACATCACTCATAGTGGAACCGCGTGTGATCTACAGGAAAAGCACACGAGATATAAACTGAAACATTGGTGATAGCTAGCAAATTGCAGACGTTTTGCAGCACTTCTACGTGTGCGTAGGAGATACTTAATTGTTTGTGATAGCACACTATCTCACATGTGATCCTAGAGGAAACCGTGCCCAATGCAAAGGCGATCCCACGCGTAATTTGTTCGAGAAACGTGTGAGATGATATCATGCATGGCAGATGCATGCCAGAGAAAACTCGTGTGCGATGATGCAGATATCACATACCGTTTTTATGATGGCCTGTGTGGATTAGGTAATGTTTCACAAACGGTTAAAGGTCAAACACCATTTGTTTTCCATGAAAAATTAGACGCGTTTGACTCGTGATAGATGTGTGTGATTGATCCCCAATCCCACACGTACGCCCAAAATATAGTGTGTGCGATATGTTCCTGCATTGCACACGATTATATTTGACAGAGCGTTTGCACCATTGGTCAGTATCGCAAACAATTTTTCCGTGTCGTGTGGGATGGACCCCCTATCGCCCACACATGCAAGAAGACGGTTTAAAACTACGTCGAGAAAAGGGGTTAAACACCATTTGTATAGCATGTCGCTGCACCAGTGTTAGTTCAAACGAGAAAACATTCTTGTTTCCTAAACGGGTTGCCTCCCCAGAGTCAACAAGTAAAGGAGTGTGGTCTGAAATTCCTCTATTCAAAACTCAAACCGTTACTTAGGGAAACTTCTGTTCCCACTCGATACTGGTTAGAACTCGATCCAACTTTTTGTATGTTGGATTCGGCAACGTATTCACCCAGGTGAACTACCTGCCTGTTAGGTCTATCTCCCTCAGGTTCAAGCTCTCAATGATAGTATTAAACATGAATGACCACCTGGCATCAAAGTTGTCAATGTTCTTCTGATCTCTTCTTATGATAATGTTTAAATCACCCCCAACCAAGATGGGAAGCCTTTCATAGCCACATACACGCACCATATCGGCTTGAAAATAGGGCTTCAATTCCGGTTGAGCAGCTCCATACACTGAAACAAGTGCCCATTGGAACCCATCCAATTTTGAGCGTACCCTAAATTTAACAACGAAGTCCCCGAATACAGCACTCTAAACTTCGAGTGTCTCACACTTGACCCCTAGTAAAATCCCACTAGATCTTTGTCTTGGGGGTAAACAGTCCCAATCAAACTCGACACCACCTGAGACCGTGTTGAGAAATTGGGAAGTGAAGTTATCTCTCCCTATCTCTAATAAGGAAATAAAGTCCAACTTATATTCAACGGATGCTTCAGCAAGGAATCTTCTTTTAGCCAAGTCTCTCAGTCCTCTGCTATTCCAAAAAAAATCTTTCATCTATCATCATGAAATATATTTTTGAACCGGATTCTAGCACTTCGGCGCACTGCCGATGTAGGATAAACTTTCCGCTTCCAAGTTCTCTTTGGCTTATCCTACACACTTTCTTGGTCCATATAACTAAGATTCGTGCGATCCTCCGTTTCTTGCTGCAGAGGGGCCATATACCCCTCTGAGACCGTCTCCTCATCCTCCTCATTTAACACCGTAGAAGCCAATAAGTCCTCACAAAGGCACCCAAGTGCTCTCACCCCTAAAGCATTAATATCATCATCATTCATAGGTTCTACCGCCGCTATCTTACGTAGCATCTTCATAGCTCTCTCAGCTTGTAGGTCAAGTAAGTGATTTATTGATTTAGCAATTTGATTCCCTTTGTTACCCAGTGAAATACCCAAGTTCGCAGCATTGTTAACCATTTCATCATCATTGAAATGAAGAATAGAGCAACTCGTATTAACCGACATACCTGTAGCAGCTTCGATATCATGAAGTTTGGCCGCCGTCATGGCGCGCCCCATCTGCAGGTCATCAGCGTCCGGTTGCGCCTGAATCTGGTGTCTCACCTGTCTGTCACCGGAAGCCGGGTCCGGAATCCCGCCAAAAGAGATGATGTCCTCCGTAGTGGGTGAAGCTGGGGGCTGGCCGCCTGCCATGTACCCAGCTCGGCCCAACTCCGGCGAAGCCTCCGCAGTTGTCCTTACCGATGAATGCGCGTTCGTCATGCGTGTATCGCGTGATGACACCGGCAGATCCATAGTAGCCTCTGAAGGAGAGCCTCCATTGGTGGGGGTGCTTGTGGTCGCCGCGCCCCCTACCGGCGTTCGAAACGCTGGTACGGGTCCGCACTGATGACGCAAGGCGAGGGCTAATGGGACAGACCATGACTTCCTGCCCAGTCTCCCCCCCCCCCCCAGTCTGAGGAAGTCGCGGCGAGTCCCCCTGCGCTCAACAGGAGCCTGAAGTCGGTGAACGAGCGACAACTGGTGAGGCCAGTGGCGAAAGTGGTGGAGGCTCCTGCTCCACCGGGTCGTCCATCTCCGCCATGACTCCCCATAGACGGCTAGGGGCAGACGAAGAACCAAATGAACCAAACCTCAAGGTGTTCATAGGAGTCGAAGAAGGAGCAACCCCCTTGCTATCACTAGCCTCGGTCGGCTTAGTCGGCTGTGTCGCCCCTCCCCTGGCACCATCTCTCTGTACCGCACCCCTATCCTGGTTCCCGTCACCATCATTCGGACTTGACACTTCTGAAGTTTTGATGGGCTAGATGTGACTTCCACAAAGAAAATTTCTTCTTGTAGGTTATTCTACACATTGGCTCTACACCTGGGCTACTCTCTAGAGGCTAAAAATCATGGTGTTGTTTACACGGTGTCTACCCCGCTGGAGCATACAAGGACGATGTTGTTACCTGACATGGTTGACGGTTTAGTCTACAAATCGGCCTTTTGGCACCCTAGCCTTTTTTTGTTCTCTTCTACTAGTGTCTAACCATGTTGCTTTATTTATTTTTCTTGTTTTTATTAAACTGGCCATGTTGTGTGCATCTAGTTATCAATAGGCTGGGTGTGCTCTTTGTACAATTGTACTATCTTGATACGAAAGATTGAGTGAATTTGCTTCATCATGTAGAAGAAAAACAAGAGGGTCACATTATAAGTGGAATTAGATGCCTGCACCGGACACACATGGTCAGCTGCAACACCGTACTTAACGCACGCTCGTTTTTTTAGGAAAAGGAGATTAAAACCTCGGCCTCTGCATCAATCGATGCATACAACCATTTTTATTAATTATTCAACAAAGATCTCACAAAAACATACTCTCTCCATTCCACAATACAGTGCGTCCTCGTTTTCCGTGATCTAAGTTTGACCATTAATTTAACCAACAAGACCGATTGCAGCGGGAGCAAAAATTATACGACCATAAATTTAACCAACAAGACCGACTATGGCGGGAGCAAAGATACGAATTCAGTGGTATAATTTTTGCTCCCACCGCAATCGGTCTCGTTGGTTAAATATATGGTCAAACTTAGATCTCGGGAAGTGCGGGCACACTACATTGTCGAATGGAGGGAGTACATGAAACCATCCGAAGCCACCACTCACACCTACAAATTCGATAATGTGGAGTGCTCTAACTCCTCATATCTGAACCCGGTGTCATCGCCGATCCATCCGTATAACGTATCGGAACCTACATCTGGTGCAACAAATCTAAAGCGTAGACCACATGCACACGTTTTAGAAGCCGCCATCATCATCGAATCGGTGACTCATCTTCAGGAAAGAGATCCGCATCATCCTTGCTAGTCCGACCGCCACTGACACCACCTCAGTGTCAAGTAACACCACCTCCCTGCGCGCAAATTGCTGAGCACGTCGCGGTCGCCGTCGGTACACCGCAACACCATGCCGCCAAGTACCACCACCCGACACAGCTTGAAGTCTATCGAAGATCTGTCGTGCGTAGCACCTGCCGAATAGGCATGGCACATCGTAGCACCATCAGCCAGGCATGACTTGACATCTCCACTGAAGCTCCGTGCAAGACGTAGCCGCTCAACCTCCTGCCTTTGTCTTCCAGCGCTGCTCCACAAACGATGCTCCCAAGAGAGAAACGACACCACAGTGCCGCCATCATCCGATCTGGAAGACCAGATCCTAGGGTTTTCCCCGAAGCAGCACGAGTGGGTTGACAATAGTTACACGACGACGCCTTCATCAAGGTAACGGCGAAGAACGCTGCCATCTCCCACCGCCGGCTCGGTTTTCACCGGCAACTATGTCTCCCCGACTCGCCGTTGGGACTAGATGATAGATCTCGAGATCCGACCACCCAGCCTCAGACCGACAACTTTGACAGAGGAGATGGCCACCACTGCAAGCCCAGGGTCACCGCCCCGGGCGTCTGCGTGATGCAGATCAAGATCAGGAGCACCACCATCATCCGAAGCCGAACCGGAGGTTGAGCGGCTGCAGCACGGCTGCCGCCGCCACACTCCAGCCATCGTTGTCCGTCATCACCATGAAGAGATCAAAATTAAAACCGCCGTAGCGATCTTGAGCAGCTGACGCGCGAGAAGAAGTCCGTCGCCGCCAATCTGCTTGGGCTTTGCCCTGGCGGTGCGGCAGAGAGGAGAGTGGTGGTGGGGGGACCGGAGGAGGGAGCCGAGGACGCCCCGATGCGGCGCGGCGGTTCCACACGGGAGCGGAGGCCAAGATTGGGAGGAGAGATCCCGGTGACGCTGGGCGACGGTGGCGGCTGTGCTATACGGCGACGGTTGTTATGCCTGTGAAAAGCAATTTCTGATTATCACTTACTCACGCTCGTGCTACTGCTTTTTTCGATAAGGACACGCTCGTGCTACTGCACCAAGACCACATATTCATGGCATGGCCTACTTGCCCTCAAGTCTCCACATTCCGTTTGTGATGTCTAGCTCGCTTTTGTTTATTAGTTAGGGCTCCTTTGATTCAAAGGAATTCTATAGGATTTTTTGGAATTGAGATCTTTAGGAATTTTTCCTACAATGGTCCTTTGATTTATAGTATTGGATCCCATACGGTTTTTTCTTATGGAATTTTTTGTACTACATTTCATAGTAAATCTAACATCTACTACAAGTTCTTTTACAATTCCTTTGTTTTTCCTGTGACATCAAACACTCCTTGCTAATTTTATAGGGTTCAAATGGACATGCCACTTCAACCATATACTTTTCCTATTCCTGCGTTTTCAAAATCCTACGAATCAAAGAGGTCCTTAGTGTGAAGTGTGCAATGCGCACGTGCTGTGTCGTCTGTTTTGCTGCGACTACTGTTACTCCTAATTAAGTGCCACTGGTTTGCCCTTTTATGCAGCACTGCTGATACAAATTAACCTGAATAAAATACTAATCTGGCCGATTACATTGATTGCCAAATTGTGGGGAGGGCGAGGTAGTTTAAGGAAAAAGGGTGATATGAATGCCAAAAGATATGTCCGAAATTCAGGACGCTATTAAGATGACGAGAACGACAAGCTCGACGTAGAATGGATAGCAATACTTGGAGCTGGAGGCTGCAAAGAGGAGAAGGTCACGACCCACTCCGATGCCATCTTCTCCCCCTCCCGTCGAGCCCGCGCCGTCCTCGGTCACCCCTACGCCACCTCCACCACCACTATGGCCAGTGATGCCGGCGAAGACGATGATGCTTGCGATGTGACCGACACAGTGCCAGAGAGGTAAAAATTCTTCTTTTTCTTCTTCTTTGATGATTTTTTGTGTTTCAATGCAAAAAATAATTGAATCATGTGATGTCCATATATTTTTCTGACCGAAATGTGATGTCCATATATGGAAATGACTTGCCTTTGTAGTATGCAAAGCGACCCAAATGACATGATGGAATTCATGACACGGTTGGATGGTTGCAATACCATTGGCCTCGACGACATTGCCATGTCTATGGCGGATGAAAGCTAAGGAAAGAGAGGGAGTTAAGTTTTGCGGGGTAGTAAGTCAAGCGCTAGGAAATATATCCTAGTAGATCATCGGTTAGGCTGTTTATTCCTAGCACCAAGTGTGGCATCGATGCGACACTAGAAGAAAGGGCGCTCTATTTCTTTTTATTTTCTGTATATCTTTTTTCACCACAACATTGGAGATGCCCGTAAAGTTAGGGGAAAGGCTAGAGATGCTCTAAGGAATACTCCGTGTAACATTGTTGGTCCCAACTATTGTTGAGTTGAATACATGGATCTACAATCTACATTCACCGATTCAAGTTTTAGAACCAACTTCTTCCAAAATATTTATTAATATTTCTGTTAAATGAAAATACAGTAGTTACTTAACTCCGTCCTGAATGGCCTGGTTATGTTGATAAGATTACCTGGCTACCTTCTGATTTTTCCAGTAAAATGGTACCTCGAGTTCTTGACCATATTCAACCTAACAAAACACGTGATGCACCACAGACTCATGAATTCTGCACCTCGGCAGCTTAGCTGAAACTGAACTACCAGAGTAAGGAAACCGTTTGCACCGCAGCATCATGGATCCCAAATAGGTTTGTCCAACGCAGTGGAGTCAAGGGATGATTCATGGTAAGAATACATATGCTGCTGATTTTTCTGTTGCTCATCAGAATAGCTCAATGCCGTGACATCCGTATTGTAGGTCCCAGAGCTTATATCCAAATTTCCGTTGCCTCCTAAACCTAGAAAGTCCTGTGTTAGGCCCGCATCTCCTAGCCCTGAAATGTTTTCTGGTCCGTTGTGCTGCGCCTGAATATCAGTCATAATTTGCGGGCTCTCCTTCTCTTGTCTCATGGAAAATGGATGGTTCATGAGCCCAATTAAGGGCACAGTTGTAGGTGTCATCATGCCATTGGTCCATGTTGAGTTGATCAACATACTGCTGTGACCATTCATGCTCTCATCTTCAGCAGTCTTGATGCAAACATTGTTAGCTGCTGAATTCCCCATAGAGTCTCCTTGGCTTCCAGAAGATATGCCCATATGGTCTCTGGCAGCGTTGAAGTTGTTTGTGAATCCTTTCAAAAGCAATGGTGAAATGGGATCCTGGCTGGTCTTTGCCCCCATCTCTGCAGCTTTCTGCAGCAGGGCTGTCGCCGACATGTATGGAGAGTTCATGGACATGTAAGGATAGCCTGATGCACTTCCATCAAGTGGAAAGCCTGGATCCTTGGGTGCTATCTGGTTGGAGAACAAAGCAGTGTTCCTTGTGATGAGAGCATAAGGAGATAAAGATCTTAGATGCATGTCTGAGTTATGGTCGCTATTGGACATGTTTGTAACCATATCAGTGGGGCTAGGCACTCCATGTGAATATATGCCATGCTGACCATGCAGACTTCCCACCATTGTAGCAAGGCTGTGGTTAACCCTTGAGTTGTCTTCGGCTAGTACATCGCAGAAGGCCCGATGCGTGATGAAGCTATCCTTTCTGCATTAACATAAAGTAAAGCTAAATGGTCGAGTTCCAAGAAACGTTCCATTTTAAATGGCATGGCTGAAGTGATCTCCATGGCTAGTGTAATATGATACTCCCATCAGGGCCTGCCACAGATGCTAAAATATTGCGATGTATTGCTTCCAATTGTATGTAAACTGTGTGAATATGGAAAGCTAATCTAACAAACAAGATTTTCCTCGTAAGCAGCAGAGACATAAGCTACATATAGCATGTGATTTTCAGTTGCAATTAGCTGCAGATTATGCGTCTGCATTTTGTAAATACGATGTCGGTACTTCGGCCTACATGTACTGTTGTCTTACTGAATGACCTTAATGTTGATGTATACTTGATAAAGTTTTTTTTTCATGGCTAATGATGCATTTGCTTGAATTCCTGGTGTGATTATCCTAAGTTAGAAGCATACCTTGAGAAGATAGTTCCGCAATCACATCGGTACTCCTTGGTGCCACATATCTTAGTGTGAGCCTTCCAATCAGATTGGACGGCATACTTCTTCGAACACCTGTCGCACTTCCACTTCTTCTCCCCATGCTTCCTGGAGAAGTGCTTTTTGATGCCTGTGAGATCACCCAAAGCTCGGGTAGCATCATGGTGCGGGCAGGTGACCTCGGGGCAGATGTACACCTTCTTCTTAGCGTCAGTGCTGCTTCTCTGCTTGAGTTTCCATGGCAGATTATGGCCCCTCCTGTGGAGTTGGAGGTTCTGGTCCCTCTGAAATCCCTTATGGCACACTTCACATATGTATCTGTTTGTCGCGACGAGTGTCTTGGGTGATAAAGCTACTACTTCCACATCTCGGTCTGCAAGATGGACATCATGAAACCAATGTTAGGTTACCACAGTCTGGAACCCTTTTCTTTTGTTCATCTCTTCAGTTTCTAATCAGGCTAGCATATAGTATGTTTTGGGTTAATTTAGCAATTCTGTATTGTAAATCGAAGTCTGTTTTTTAGTATCCGTTTGCAACTCCTTGTTCCATTTGTGTCAAAATTTGAAATGCTTTAAACTATAGAGGTATGTCTTGAAAAGGCGTAGATCTATATGGAACTAGTAACAGAAATGTCTGTTAACAAAATGATAAATCATAACATCATGAGTTTTTTTTGGTCAAATTTATAAAACACTGGACCATGCATGATATGATAAACTTGAGACTATATATCTAACAAACCATGCACGGTCGCCATTTTAAACATTCATCTGGTGCGTCTCATTGTTATATTGCACTTGCACGTGTGTTCATCACGACAGATCATCATATATGACTGTAACTTCACGACCAACATTAGTTGGAAAGTTGAGGCAACATACCTGGATTTCCTGGATGGCCTCGTCTCTTTTTGACCACGGGCATGGCAGCGTCGCCTCTGCTCGGCCCCGCGGCGCCGGCCTCGAGCTTCGGTTGCTGCTGGAAGCTGCTCAGGGACTCTTCCTCGGACGTGTGCGACATTGTTGGGGACTCGAGGTGCTGGCTGTTCCAGAGGGTGCCAGCGTAGTGAAGGGGGGATGCTGGATTTTATGCCAACGGTGAGACTGCAACCGGACAGCAGGTAAACAGCGAAAAACTCCTTCCAGTCCGTGTCAAGGACGGCAATGCTCGCGTTTAGTATCAGAAAAACAATGGAATCAGAATCTGGTATCCTCGTTGGCACGGAATGTTCTGTTTATTTTATTTATTATTTCACATGCATTTTGCCCAGGTCAGACATAAATAAAAATGAAGAGAAAAGTAGTCTTGAGCTACATGTTCCTACTGTCGCAGTTCACTACTGTTACGTGCATCATGCAGATTGTTCGTAGATAAGCGGTAGGCCCCCTGATTTTAGCTACTACTGGGATTACTGATATCGCTGGTTTTCCAACTGAGATTAGAGCGCCTTGTAATTATCGACAGGCGAGGACCAAGTGCATGTCATGTTTCACCCTGGGTAAGTAAATCAATTGGGCGGTCGACGTCGAGGACGATCTCCAAGATGCTTAGCTGATAATGCAGTTTTCTGGGGACGATGTCGCCATCAGACAGACTGATTGATCGAATAAAAATGGCTGTATCGGCAGTTCGGCACCCAGGAGCAGGCAGGAGACGGTACAAGTAACAAAGAGAGAGATCCGGGAGAAGCGACAAACGTTGGCCGCGTTTGTTCTAACCGGCCAGTACTGTTAACCCTGCTTCTTCGTTTGTGCAGCCGCTTGATCGAGTTTGCTCGTTGCTTTAGCATTTGGCGCTTTGTCAGGCCGTGGCCTCGTTCCGGGCGTGTGCGTGTGTGCTTGCTGTCCTGCTCTTGTTTGTGCGTCGTGACTGCCTGCAGCGTGTGTGCGTGCCTGCGTGTGCGCGCGCAGAGTAATGTGCGTGTGAGCTTGCTATCCGAGTGTGAGTGGGTTGTGCACTCATGTGTGTGTGTGCGCGCCCTCTTAGATGTATGTGCGTCCTCAGGTGCGGGGCGGCAGCGATGGCTACGCGGGTGGCATGGTTGTTGGTGTTCGGCATACCATGGATGTGATGGAGAGGGATGTGAGCGCCAGGGTGCATAACTTGCCCGGTTTTTGCCTGGCCCATGGCGACGGCGCACGTCGTTTCCTTCTTGAAGGCTCTATCGCAGTTGTCCCCACTCCCTTTCATGACGCTCTAGGTGAAAATTTGATCTTCGAGATCAGACGGTGGCAGTTCAATGTTGTGTCCTTCTTGAAGGCACCGTCTTGAAGTCCATGCTCCATCATTGTCGGACTCACCTTTCTGTGGTGGCTAGCTTAGGGCAGAGGTCTTCGTCGGTTCCAAGCGGGCCTTCTTGGTGCATCTATAGTGTGCTTGGGGGTGGTGTTGTGGTGCTCGGCACCATTGTATCTTGTGTTGGGTGTGTGCATTGTATGTGGTGGTGACATGTTGTTTATGGTTACTTGTATGTATGGTCGTTGTTTATCTATAAAACAGGGCGAAATCCATTTTTAGTATGTATGTGTGTGTGCTCGTGTATGTGTGTGTCCGCATCCAGTGGTGGAGCTAGAGAAATGTCAAAGTCTGGACACGTCGTAAACTAAAATTTAGTCTGGACACGTCGTAAACTAAAATTTAATCTGGTCTATCAAACACCATAGGTATCATATATTTGAATAAACGACATGAGCAATGTATACACTAATATTTTCGTAGATCATGGAAGTAAATAAAAACAGAAGATACAATAGCAAATAACTCGCTAAGCACTAGCCACACACCCAAACCTTTGGATGTCTTGACGAAATGACGACAAATGTCCAATCTCCAATGTTCGTCCTTGTGCACACAAGAGAACCTACAAGATATAACATATTAACAAATTGTATAATTTTCATTGAGATTAAACACATTAGATAGAATGAACCATGCCAATATAATGTGCTGATTGTACCTAGCAAATTGCCCTTTTCGAAACTTCATGGCTTGAAACCATTTAATGATAGCATCATCATCAAGTCATATAAAAATCTGTTCGGTGTAGCAAATCATCAAGTGATTAAACCATGTGTTATTCATCTTGCTGCGCAATTTAGACTTGATAATCTTCATTGCCCGAGAAAGCTCTTTCAGCCGATGTTGAGACCGGCAATAACAAAGCCAACTCCATGAGTCTGTACAATGTACATCAATGGGAAAACCAAATGCTTCTCCGTTTCTTTCATCTTTGTAGCCAAACTTTCAAGATCTTTACAAGAAGAAAAGGCCTCATGCCTTCATACATGAAGAATATAATTTTGAAGTTGGTCTCTTATAATTGCACGATCACAACCAGAAAAATCTCCATGATAAACTTCAGTTAAGCTAGCAAGCTTGTCAACATCAAACCGGAGGATCCGCCGCCTTGGCGCTCGCGCTTCCGATCTTGACCATCGGCGCCGTCCGCAGGAGTCATAGCCGAGGCCTGGCCGCACGTCATCTCTCTTGCGATCTTGCCGGCCGACGGTGATCCGGCAGTCCGGCCGCCCGCCTCGCCGCCTTGGAGGCGCAGCCGCGCAGCAGTGACTAGGTCGCGAGTCTCGCGTTCGTGCCCGCACGCTGAACGCAGATGGATTCAGATTTTTTTGAGAGACATCGATCGATTCAGATTCTCGATCTCACGAGCTAATAACTAGGCCTACTGGCTGTTATGGCCCATGTAATACGCCCGTGTTTGACATGAGTAAGGACCAAAGCCCCGAACTGCAGAAAAACGCCCATACAGGCCGAGTTACAGCGGCTTACGTATTTTCCATTCGTATAATCGAATATTTTAGCGTTTTTAGACACACAAATGGCTCGGGAAGGTAGCTATAGTTTCCATGCAAAAAAACAAAAAACTAGCTGTAGTTCAGAAAATTGTTGGCACGAGCCCGGGGTGCCCGGACGGTAAATTCGCCCTTGTTCCACATCCACATATGTGTGTACCAGAGAGAGGATGGAGAGAACACGAGCGAGAGAGCGAGAGAGATAAGGTAGGCGATAACACCATGAGACGCAATACAGTTTTGATGTGGCAAAAGATGACTAGTCTCCAACATTAGTGTTTTGTTGTTTGAACTCTTAATTAAGTATAATATGAATGTATATGTATAGTTATATTCATTTTGTGTATCTAATTATACCATTATTTGAAATTTACACAAATATATGCTTGTTCTTACATATTGTGGAAAACGCAAGTTGTATAAAATGTGCATGCATATTTGGGCATCATGTAGTTAATTCATTCTACATTATAAAAGCATTTGTTTTTGTTTTTTTACTATGTCTTTTATTATTGATGCTTAGTCGATTTTTTTACCGTCGGATTTCTTCCTATGTTTGTGCGTGTGACGTCGGTGTGACACTGTCTATGTTGTGTTAGGACATTAAAATGTAATTTCACTGAAAAAACTAAAATGAAAATATTTTTAGTAGATCTGCCTAAATGATAAATATTAATAAAGTTGAATCGGTTTGCACTTGTTCTTGGACTGTACAGAATAGTACAAGTTTTGTGTGAATTCGTGAGCACGTTTTCAATATATTTTATTTTTGCACATATAAGAGGTTGACAATAAGTTCTTATGATTGTTCATATTAGGCGTAGTTGTATAATACATATTTTATTTTTTTAGGGTTAAATCACTACCATAATTCCTTCTTCCATGGAAAGCATTTTTTTTTCTTTCCGCTTTTTTTAGGGTTAAATCACTACCATAATTAACCTTTGAATTAATTAATGTGTTTTTTATATTTATGCCCTTAACTTGAACCCATTACTCAGATATACCCCTAATTTTGAAGTGTGTTCAAATTTGCCCCTCTATTGTCAGGTGTCCTTATAGAAATGCCCTTCTATGTTGTTCCATCCAAGCCCTTTTTCGGAGGTTAGCTGAACATTTTGCCCCTATGTGCATAAGCCACTCAAATGTGGGCTCCGCATTAGAAAAAATAAACAGAAAAATATGTTTCTCTCACACACTTACATGTGGACACCAAACAATAAAGAAAAATGAAAAAGATAATTGTATTCTCTCTTCCCTCTCTGTCTTTCTCTCTCTCCTCCGGCATGGAGGGGACTGGCAGCGGGCAGCAACAGGCGCGCCAGTGTGACCGCGCTGCTCTCACCACCGTGCCATCACACATCACACGCAACAGTTTGGCACGGTTGGGGTGGCCGGAGAGGCAGGACATCATCGACTTCGATGAGATCAGCGGGCAGGGGAGCACGGAGCTCGCGGGGAGACGTGTTCAGGGTCGTGCGGCTCAAAGAGAACACGCGCGGACGACTTTGCGAGACCTTAAGGAACGCGAGGAAGCCATCATAGAGGCTCGGGGCTAAGAGTATCTCTAGCAGACCCGGTATACCGCCGTCCTGCAAATTTCTTTACAGTGTCTCGTAAATAAAATTTATGGGACGGCGGACGGATCGACTTGATAGATCTCGTAAACGTCGCCGGATTTCCACTCGATTTGAAACATCTAGTTCGCGCCATAGAGATCACCGTAGTTCCACAAGGATAGTTTATCACATACAAGCAAATTAAACTACTAGATAGATAGTTTCGCACATAGTACACCACTTGATAGATAGTTCAAGCTTAAACTACTAGATTAGATAGTTCATACTAGCATCAACTCGTCGCCGGAGTCGTCCTCGTTGCCGTCAGTGGCGGATCCACCATTGGGGCGAGCTGGGGCGGCCGCCCCGACTCTTCGGTGACGGAGCAGAGTATTTCCCGTGCCTAACGACCTTCGGCACAGTGCAATGAAGCTCCATCGTCATCCGCCGCCCCGGCAAACCTTAATATCTGATTCCACCACTGGTTGCCGTGGAGGGTATGGTAGATCAGTGTGGTGGAGAGGGTCTGCTCAAGTTGGTATTCCTCGAAGAGGGACAGGACGCGCGCGGGCGCAGCTGCATCTTCGGCGGCGGCGGCCCTAGGCTCCCACCAAGCGCACTCAGCCGCCCAGAGACTGGACGCCCGGATCAAAGATCCGCCCGAGGCGACGGAAGCTCGCCCACGCCAGTGCTTCGGACCTGCGGAACCGCGCACCGCGGCGAGGCTCCTGCTCCTTGCGCTTTTCCGACACCAGAGGGCGGAGGAAGGAGCTTCCGGCCTCGTCGTCGTTGCTCCACTTGCGGCCGCCGAACCCACCACGGCACCCGAACACCCCACCGCCGCCGCCATGCACGGCACCCGCGGACGCCATGTCCGGAAAGATCCAGTGGTCAAATGCATCCGAAATCGTCCTCGAAGGTGTAGGGATTTGTCACCGGAGGATGGATTTCGCGGTGTAGGTGGATGAGGGGAAACCGGGACGGGAACCTTAAAAAAGCCCCGGCGCCCCCATATATGGAGGAATGGTGGGCGGTTTACGGGCTGCCTGTAAAAGTTTTATGGGCCAAGCCCTTTTAGTGGACCTAGTCGGGCCGTTTTTTGGCCCATCCCATAAAACGGTCAGCAAAACGCACTTCGCCCGACTTATACGGGGTCTGCCAAAGCTGCTCTAACCATGTGCGGAGATCATGTTGGTCGCACTTGATCAGCCTCGACGCCTCTTTGAGGCGCTACCTTAAGCTACAACCGTTCCCTTGGAGCAGTTGCCCTCACCAACATTGTCGAGGACCAACTAGCTGGTAGAGCACTTCAATGAAGTACATAGCCATATTACACATGGACCACAACTACTACTCTGCACTCCATGCTATCATGTAGAAGGGGAGAGCTGGTACAAGGACAAAAACTATAATATGTAGAACCAACTCTCATACAGATGACCGCTTCATACATGAACTGCACATCAAATCGAACTGATCTACCCACAAATCACACCCTCAAATAAAACTCAACCCCCCCCCCCCCCCAATTCGAACCCTAAAATGGACCCTGAATGGACACCCAAATCGAGCCTTATAGAACCCTAAATCTGGTAGGGAAAGGCTTACCGTCATTGACTAAGTGGTGATGAGGCACTCGTGGATGGTCGTCTCGATTTCCAGCCGCTCGTGCTGGCAGTCCAGATCTTTCCTCCGTCGATGCTTGTCGCGCTGCCGTTGAAAGAGAAGAGAGTGGTGATAGGAAAGAGTGAGTGGTCAGGGGATTATATGGTGCATCTTCAGGGAAAATCGTCTCCCACGTGTCCATCTGCATGCCCTCTTTGCTCTCACATGGGCTTGACTCGCTGGAAACAATAGATTCGATCGTTCCGTTCCTTCACAGCAAGACTTTGAGCTGCTTTGAGGAGCATCCTATGCAGATTCAGGTAACCACACATGCATCCAACTGTTCCCAATTATGTCCCCCATAGTTCTGGTTGGGTGTTATGCAAGCAACCAATAACGCCCCTACTATCCCAATGCTCGATTGTTGTTGCTGCCCAGCAAAGTACATATTTATACATATGTGTCTCGTCCTCATGCAGTCATTGGCTGTGAAACACTCCCTCATGTGGTTATCGACGTCACACCCATCCATGGGCCCATGTGGTCCATCACTTTCATCAGCGGCAGTAGAGAGGTTCATTTGACCATTCGTGGATTCTTCTTGGTATGTGTTACAATATGTAGTTCACAGTGAGATTTCTGACCAAAATTCGAGTGCATGCGTATGATACATCCATTTTGCATCATGATTTCTTATTGATATTTATATTATTCTTGGCCACTTTTCCATATACTATTCTAATGCCTTTTCTCTCTTAATTGACAAGGTACATCACAAAGAGGGAAATTTCCGGAAACTGGAATTCAAAACCTGAAAACCAAGAAAAAGGCCGAAAATTCTCTAGACTACTGTAAGTGCATCTAGTGCCCCTTAGTGATTTTGGTGTATTGAAGACTTATAGGTTAAGGGACTAATATGTGTGTGAGTGTACACAAACTCTATAAGGCGTTGAGGAGTTTGATATATACGAAGAATGTCGACACCTAAAAATGAATGTCTTAAGCTGAAGACTTTGGTATTTCCCTGAAGACTTTGAAGCTGAAGAATTCGGTGTGACCTTGAAGATATTAACGAGGATTATGATGTGTAAAGACTTTTGTTTTCGTAGTTTCATTTCATTTCTTTGAGTCATAGGAAACACCGTACTGTTAAAGGGGGCCGAGGTAATACTAAGGAAAAATTTCCAACTGATGCTCAACTCAAAAGCCTCAACATAACCAATCCTTCGAGTGAAGCCTTTGGAAATCTCTTACAGTTCAGTCAAGTTCTTCAGTGACAGAGACGATGTTTTTCTGGTCTCTGAGGAAATTGGTCTGACTGAGGAGTTAGGATTTCGCCAGTGCGAATTGCCTACCATGAGGAATGTGATAAGCCCTGAGGAATTTGACAGTTCAAATTCCAACCGTTGCTGTGCGTTGCGCCAGCTGTCCAGATATTTTATCCACCTAACGGTCATATCATTGGGGGGCATTTATGTCTTATCATGTCGGGTTGCACCCTGGCTATAAATAGCCGCCCCCACAACCACTAGCTGGTTGGCTGCTCAGAGAGAGATTGACACTTGTCATTTGAGAGCAACCCATTCCTCGAGGACTTTGAGAGAAAATCATCAGTGAGGAAAAACCCAAAACCCAAACCACCAAAACCCAAAGTGATTGAGCATCACTGAAGAGATTGTTCCTATGTGGAACCGACGCTTTTTACCTTTGAAGACTGTGTATCTTCTAGACGGTTAGGCGGCATGGTCTAGAGCATCCAGCAGTCAATTGTGGATCGCCGGGTGACCAAGTTTGTGAGGGTTTGGAAGTCTACCCTGAAGACTTACCACAAGTGTTGGGCGAGGTCTGTGTGACCTTAGCTCAAGGAGAATACGGTAAGGACTATGTGTCCTGGGACTGTGTGTCCTTTGGTTTAAATACCAAGCCGCTCCGAACCAGACGTACGACTGTCACAGCAGTTGGAACTGGGTCATCAAATCACCGTCTTCATCGAGCACCTGGTTCTATTTCCTCAACCCCTTCATTTCCTCGAAGTACTTGTTGATGAAACTGATCGTTACTGTTTGAAGAATTTGACTGAAGACTTTCTCAATTTCCTCATCTCAAATTCTTCAGTCACTTTATCTTCTGCCTGCTTATCCTGTTAACGCTACTTATGCTCTGTGTATGCTTCATTTCATCATGATGACTATGTTACTGCTATGTTTCGCATGCACTTGAGTACTCATTCTGCTGCTAGTAGTTCATCCCTTAGCAAATTCCTCAACTAGTAATTCCTCAGTGACGAAACTGTAAAAATCGCCTATTCACCCCCCATCTAGTCGATATAACGCACTTTCAACTACAAATGATCTGAAACTTCACGAGGATTTTTTGTGGAATATATCTGAATTTTATGGAGCAAAGAAGTACCAGAGGGGGGCCACCTATTGGTGCCAAGCCAACAGGGCACACCCACCCCCCTAGGCGCGCCTGATGGCTTGGCAGGCCCACAGACGGCCTCCGGTCCCTCTCTTCTGCTATATGATGTGTTTTGAACCTAGAAAAAATCAAGAGGATACTTTCGGGACAAAGCACCGCCGTCTCGAGGCTAAGACATGGGCAGAGGCCCTTTTGCCCTCCGGCAGAGAGATTCTGCCGGGGAAACTTCCCTGTGGGAGGGGGAAATCAAAGCCATCGTCATCACCAATGCTTCCTCCTTCGTGGGAAGACCAATCTTCATCAACATCTTCACTAGCACCGTCTCATCTCAAACCCTAGTTCATCTCTTGTATTCAATCTTTGTCTCAAAACCTCATATTGGTACCTGTCCGTTACTAGTATTGTTGATTACATCTTGTAGTTGATGCTTGTTGGTTTACGTGGTGGAAGAAAATATGTTCAGATCCTTAATCATATTTATTATACCTCTGACATTGAACATGGTGATGACTTTTGAGTAGTTACTTTTGTTCTCGAGGACATGTGAGAAGTCTTGTTATAAGTAATCATGTGAAGTTGATATTCGTTCGATATTTTGATGATATGTATGTTGTTGCTTCCTTTAGTGGTATCGTGTGAACGTCGACTACATGACACTTCACCATATTTTGGGCCTAAGGGAAGGCATTGCAGAGTAATAAGTAGATGATGTGTTGCTAGAGTGACAGAAGGTTAAACCCTAGTTTATGCATTATTTCATAAGGGGCTGATTTGGATCCACATGTTTCATGCTATGGTTAGATTTATCTTAATTCTTCTTTCGTAGTTGCGGATGCTTGCGAGATGGGGGTTATCATAAGTGGGTTTGCTTGATCAAGTAGGAACAACACCTTAGCACCGGTCCACCCAAATATCAAATTATCAAAGTAACGAACGCGAATCAACTCAACGTGATGAACATGACTAGACAGAAATTCCCATGTGTCCTCGAGAGCGCTTTACTTTATATAAGAGAACTTTTAGGCTTGTCCTTTGCTACAAAAACGATGGGCCACCTTGTTGCACACTTTCTACTATTTTTACTTGTTACTTGTTACAAATTATCTTGCTACAAAACTCTCTATCACAGTTACTTATAGCACTTGCAGAGAATACCTTGCTGAAAACTGCTTATCATTTCCTTCTGCTCCTCGTTGGGTTCAACACTATTACTTATCGAAAGGACTACGATTGATCCCCGTATACTTTTGGGTCATCAAGACTCTTTTCCGGTGCCATTGTTGGGGAGTGAAGCGCCTTTGGTGAGTGGAATTTGGTAAGGAAACATTTTTGGTACGTGCTGAAATTTACCGTTGCTTATCACTATGGATAGTAATCCTTTGAAGGGCTTGTTTGGGGTATCTTCACCCCGACCAGAAGTGGAAAAAGTTGCCCCTCAACCTACTGAACCTATTGAAATATTTATTATGAGATTCCTTCGGGTATGTTAGAGAAATTGCTAGCTAATCCTTATGCAGGAGATGGAACAACTCATCCTGATTTGCACTTGATATATATAGATGAGATTTGTGGATTATTTAAGCTTGTGGGTTTATCCGAGGACAAAGTCAAGAAGAAGTTTTTCCCTTTATCTTTGGAGGGAAAAGCATTGATTTGGTATAGGCTATTGGATGGTGCTGGAACATGGGACTGGAACCGGTTGAAGCTGGAATTTCATGAGAAATTTTATCCTATGCATCTAGTTCATCGTGATCGGAATTATATATATATAATTTTTGTCCTCGTCAAGGAGAAAGCATCGCTCAGGCTTGGGGGGGCTTAAATCTATGATGGACACTTGCGCCAACCATGAGCTCTCAAGATAAATGATTATACAAAACTTTTATGCTCGGCTTTCTTATGATGATCAATTAATACTCGATTCTTCTTCCACTGATTCCTACATGAAGAGAACTATTGAATTCAAAAGGGATCTTTTGGAAAGAATTAAATGCAACTCTGAAGATTGGGAGCTCGTCGAAGGAAAAGAGTCAGGTATAAAACTTGAGTTTGATTGTGTTAAATACTTTATGGAAACCGATACTTTTCATAAGTTTAGCGCTAAATATGGACTTGACTCTGAGATAGTTGCTTCCTTTTCTGAAACCTTTGCTGCTCATGTTGATCTCCCTAAAAAGAAGTGGTTTAAATATCATCCACCCATTGAAGAATTGTTAGAGGAACCTACTATTGCTAAAGAAGAAACTGTTATTTATAATATTGATCCAGTTGTGCCCACTACTTATATTGAAAAATCACCTTTTCCTCTTAGGATTAAGGAACATGCTAAGGCCACAACTATGATTAATAAAAGCCATATTAGAACACCCAAACCTTATGAACAAATAAATGTAGAACCTAATATTGCTATGGTTAAAGATCTCTTTGTTGATAATATTGATGGTCAGGTTATTTAATTTTGTGATGAGGCTGCTAGAATTGCTAAACCTGCAAGAAACGAACAGGATGTGCTAGATAAGAATAAACCCGTTGTTGGCATGCCTGTTATTTCTGTTAAGATTGGAGATCATTGTTATCATGGCTTGTGTGATATGGGTGCTAGTGTGAGTGCTATTCCTTTTACCTTATATCAAGAAATTATGAATGGCATAGCACCCGCTGAGATGGAAGAGATTGATGTTACTATTAAACTCGCAAACATAGACACTATTTCACCACTTGGGATTGTTAGAGATGTTGAAGTCTTGTGTGAAAAAATTAAGTACCCCACTGATTTCTTAGTACTTGGTTCACTACAAGATAATTTTTGTCCCATTATATTCGGTAGACCTTTCTTGAATATTGTCAATGCTGAAATTAATTGTGTTACAAAAAAGGTTAAATTAAGTTTTGGTGATGCGTCTCATGAATTTAATACCTCTAAGTTTGATAGAAAACCACATGAGAAAGAGTTATCTAGTAAGGATGCTTGCTTCTATTTTCGTGCCTCCTACTGATCCGTTAGAACAATATTTGCTAGACCATGAAAATGATATGCATATGAATGAAAGAAAGGAAATAGATGAAATATTCTTTAGACAAACACCTATTCTTAAATACAACTTGCCCGTTAATATTTTAGGGAATCCTCCACCACCTAAGGGAGATCCCGTGTGTGAGCTAAAGAAATTACCTAATACACTAAAATATGCTTATCTTGATGAAAAGAAGATATATCATGTTATTATTAGTGCTAACCTTTCAGAGCATGAAGAAAAGAGATTACTCAAAACTCTGAAAAAGCGTCGAGTTGCTATTGGATATACTCTTGATGATCTTAAGGGCATTAGTCCCACTCTATGTCAGCACAAGATTAATATGTAACCAGATGCTAAACCTGTCGTTGATCATCAGCGCCGCTTGAATCCTAAAATGAAGGAAGTGGTAAGAACTGAAATATTGAAGCTTCTGGAGGCAGGTATAATCTATCACATAGCTAATAGTAGATAGGTAAGTCCTCTTCATTGTGTTCCTAAGAAAGGAGGTATAACTGTTGTTCCTAATGATAAAAATGAACTCATCCCACAAAGGATAGTAACTTGTTATAGGATGGTAATTGATTTTAGGAAATTAAACAAAGCTACTAGAAAAGATCATTACCCCTTGCCTTTTATTGATCAAATGTTAGGAAGATTATCTAAGCATACAAACTTTTATTTCCTTGATGGATATTCTGGTTTTTCTCAAATACCTGTGTCAAAAGAAGATCAAGAGAAAACTACATTTACTTGTCCCTTTGGAACTTATGCTTATAGACGTATGCTTTTGGTTTATGCAATGCACCAGCTACCTTTAAAAGATGTATGACTGCTATATTATCTGACTTTTGTGAAAATATTGTTGAGGTATTCATGGATGATTTTTCCGTTTACGGGACTTCTTTTGATGATTCCTTGAGCAACCTCGATCGTGTTTTGCCGAGATATGAAGAAACAAATCTTGTCTTGAATTGGGAGAAGTGCCACTTTATGGTGAATGAAGGTATTGTACTTGGTCATAAAATTTCCAAACGAGGTATTGAGGTAGACAAAGCTAAAGTTGATGCAATAGAGAAAATGTCATGTCCTAAAGATGTTAAAGGTATAAGAAGTTTCCTTGGTCATGTTGGTTTCTATAGGCGTTTTAATAAAGATTTCTCAAAGATTTCTAGGCCATTAACTAATCTTCTTCAAAAAGATATTCTATTTGTTTTTATGATGATTGTGTAGAAGCCTTTGAAATACTTAAGAAAGTTTTAATCTCTGCACCTATTGTTCAGCCACCTTATTGGAATTTACTATTTGAAATTATATGTGATGCTAGCGACTATGTTGTTGGGGCTGTTCTAGGGCAAAGAGTAGGCAAGAAATTGAATGTTATTCATTATGCTAGTAAGACTCTAGACAATGCTCAAAGAAATTATGTTACTACTGAGAAGGAATTTTTAGCAGTTGTGTTTGCATGTGATAAGTTTAGACCTTATATTGTTGATTCCAAAGTTACTATTCACACTGATCATGCTACTATTAAATATCTGATGGAAAAGAAAGATGCTAAGCCTAGACTAATTAGGTGGGTGCTTTTACTTCAAGAGTTTGATCTGCATATTGTTGATAGAAAAGGAGCTGAAAATCCTATAGCATATAACTTGTCTAGGATGGAAAATGTTCTTGATGACCCACTGCCTATTGATGATAATTTTCCTAATGAGCAATTAGCTATTATAAATGCTTCCCAAGGTACTCCTTGGTATGCAGATTATGCTAATTACATTGTTGCTAAATATATACCACCTAGTTTCACCTACCAACAAAATAAAAAGTTCTTCTTTGATTTAAGACATTAATTTTGGGATGACCCGCATCTATATAAAGAAGGAGTAGATGGTGTTATTAGACCTTGTGTACTTGAGCATGAACAAGAACAGATGCTACGGAAGTGTCATTCCGAGGCCTACGGAGGGCACCACGTGGGTGACAGAACTGCACACAAGGTATTACAGTCTGGTTTTTATTGGCCTACTCTTTTCAAGGATGCTCGTAAGTATATCCTCTCTTGTGATGAATGTTAAAGAATTGGTAACATCGGTAGACATCAGGAAATGCCTATGAATTATTCACCTTCAATTGAACCATTTGATGTTTGGGGTTTTGATTATATGGGACCTTTTCCTTCCTCTAATGGGTACACTCATATTTTAGTTGTTGTTGATTACATTACTAAGTGGGTAGAAGCTATTCCAACTAGTAGTGTTGATTGATACTTGTGATCTAACAAATCATGATGAACATGTGTCTCTCTTAAGTGGGTGTGTCCAGCAAACAATGATTGTGGAAAACTAAAACAAACGATGCTTCAAGCAAAACTCATATCAAGTGATGAATAAAAATATAGCTCGAAGTGATATACCGATGGATTGAGACGAAAGAGGGGATGCCTTCCGGGGCATCCCCAAGATTAGAACGCTTAAGTTTTCCTAGAATTTGACTTGGGGTGCCTTGGGCATTCCCCAGCTTAGGCTCTTTGCCTCTCCTTATTCCTTCATCCATCGCGATAACACCCAAAACTTGAAAACTTCACCACACAAAACTCAACAGAAACCTTCATGAGATCCGTTAGTATAATAAACATATCAAATACTTTAGGTACTGTTATAAATTGATTCATATTTTATCATTGCATAAGGTACTGTATTCTAACTTCTCCATGGCTTATACCCCCCGATACAACCCATAGCATCATGAAAACAAGCAAACTATGCAAGCAAAAAACAGAATCTATCTAAAATAGAACAGTCTGTAATGATCTGCGCAATCGTCATACTTATGTAACTCCAAAAATTCTAAAAAATTAGGAAAACTTGGGGAATTTCTATATCAATACTGTATAAAATATTCAGATTAAAAATACGTTCCAGTAAAATCATAGAAATTCTGCACTGGACGCAAAAGTTTCTATTTTTGCACCGTATCAATTCTACTTATCCCTCAAGTCATCCCAAAGGCTTTACTTGGCACAAACACTAATTTAAACATAAAACAATCATTGCAGTAGCAATAGTGATGCTATAACACCATGAAAGAGAGTAAAAACAAAAATTAAAGATAACTATTGGGTTGCCTCCGAACAAGCGCTATCGTTTTATGCCCCTAGCTAGGCATAATGCATATTATCAAGTGTTGTCATCTTTGGCACTCAATCCACAGGTGGCCCTCATGATAGATTCATAAGGTGGTTTAATTCTCTTTCTAGGGAAGCGTTCCATCCCTTTTTTAGTGGGAATTGGAATCTTATCTTTCCTTCCTTCATATCAATAATAGCACCTATAGTTCGTAGGAAAGGCCTACCAAGTATTATTGGACAAGACAGATTGCATTCAATATCAAGCACAATCAAATCCACGAGTACATAATTTCTATTATCAATAATAAGCACATTATTTATTCTACCCGGTTTCTTAATAGTGGAATCCGCAAGATGCAAGTTAAGGGAACATTCATTTATATCGGTGAGACCTAGCACATCACATAAAGATTTCGGTATAGTTGAAACACTAGCACCAAGGTCACACAAAGCATTGCATGCATACTCCTTTACTTTAATTTTAATAGTAGGTTCCCACTCATCATGCAACTTTCTAGTAATAGAAACTTCTAACTCAAGTTTTTCTTCATGAGCTTTTAGCATAGCTTCTACGATATGTTTAGTAAAAGCCTTATTTTGTTCGTAAGAATGGGGCAAGCTAATAATGGATTGCAACAAGGAAACACATTCTACTAAAGAGCAATTATCATAATTAAAGTCCTTGTGATCCAATACAGTGGGTACACCACTAGTTAAAGTTTTGACCTCTCCAAACCCACTTTTTCATTTTTATCATTAAGATCATCACCCTCCGAACAAACGGGACGCCTTCTAGCTAAAGTTGACTCATCTCCAGTCCCTTTATCATCCATTTTCAGATTAGTAAACAAAGATTCAATGGGAGAAATACCAATCATTTTAAGATCTTCATCATGATTACTAATAGGGAGAGATTCCGGTTTAGCCGCCATCCTATTTACTAGAGTGGTTTGCTTATCTGAAATCTTCCCTATTAATTCTTTAGTTTGGGAAAATTGTAATTGAAGATTAGATACTTCTCCATTGACTTCATCAAGTTGTTTACTCATTGCATCAAGTAGAGTTGAGTGTTCCTTAATTTCAGCAGCGAAAAATTTGTGCTCATATTGTGAGGTCATGAAAGATTTCATGGACCTTTCAATTTCAGTCAATTTTTTGTAGTAGGAAATATTATAGAATCTATCTTGAGACATGATGACGAAACAAGTAAACTAGCAAGCAAACGAGTAAACTAGATAACTAAGCAAACAAGCAAATATAAATATTTTTGTATTTTTGATTTTTTTTATAGCAAGCAAAATATAACCGAGAATAAAAGGTAGAACAAGTGAATGATAATTTGTGAGAAGGTACTTGATAGGAATTTGATGATGGTCCCCGGCAACAGCGCCAAAAATCCTTCCTGATACTTGTAAACTGCGTTGGCATTTTCCCGGAAGAGGAGCGGATGATGCAGCACCGTAGAGGTAAGTATTTCCCTCAGTGAGAACCAAGGTTATCAAATCAATAGGAGAACCACACAAACTCCCGTCTTCAGCGTGTACGCACAAAAGAGCAAACACTTGCACCCAACGCGGGCAAGAGAGTTGTCAATCCCCTTTAACTCGTTACTTGCAAGCGATAAGTAGTGATAGATAGATAATTTGATAAATATAAATTGTAAATAAAAAGAAAGTAAATAATGGCAGAAAGGTATTTAGAATTTTTGTAATTATATTTGTGAGGAGACCCGAAGGCTTATCTCTCGAAGAAGGCATACGGTAGGTAAACAAATTACTGTTGGGCAATTGATAGAAAAGCACATAGCTATGCAATATTTATTCACGGCAATGAACATGTATATAGGCATCACGTCCATAAACAAGTAGCCCGACTCCTGCCTGCATCTACTACTATTACTCCACCCATTGACCGCTATTCAGCATGCATCTAGAGTATTAAGTAAAAACGAAGTAATGCTTGGTTGATGATGACATAATGTAGACAAAGTAAATACAATTAATATGAATGAACCCCATCATTTTACCCTTAGTGGTAGCAATACAATACGTGTCATGTCCCTTTCTGTCACTGAGATTAAGCACCGCAAGATTAAACCCACTACAACGCACCACTCCCACTTGAAGATAAATCAATCTAGTTGGCCAAATCAAACTGATAGGTCAAAGAGCATTACGAAGCTATAAAAATCATGCAAATAAAATAACAACAAGTATTCAATATCTTTTCATGAATAATCTGAACATAAACCCACAATTCATCGGATCCCAACAAACACACCGCAAAGATTGATTACATAAGATAGATCACCACGGGAATCGCGGTGATCTTGGCAATGAAGAACATAGAGAGAGATGGAGCCATTTAGGTACTAACTACGGACCCATAGGTCTGCGGTGAACTACTCACACATCACCATGGGAGCAGCAAGGTTGATGTAGAGGCCCTCCGTGATCGATCCCCCCCCCCAACAGGACACCGAAACATGGCTCCAGATGGGCACATGGCGGAACAGAGACTTGCGGCGGTGGAAAAAGTTTTTCGGGAGGCTCTCTAGGGTTTTTGGAATATTTGTGAATTTATAAGCCAGAGATCAAGGTCGGGAGAGCGGGGAGGTGGCCCCAAGCCATTAGGGTGCGGCAACCCCCCTAGGCACGCCCTGTTGGCTTGGGGGCACCTCATGTGCCTTCCGGTCTTCCTCCGAAGCTTCCAGGTCTTATTTTGGTCCAGAAAAAATTATCAAAAAGTTTCGGGGTATTTGGACTTCGTTTGCTACAGTATTCCTGAAAAGCCAAAAACATGCAGAAAACAGCAACTGGCACTTGGCACTGGGTTAATAGGTTAGTGCTAAAAAATAATATAAAACAACAAGTAAATGCCTAAAAAGTATCCTAGAATGATAATATAATAGCATGGAACAATAAAAAATTATAAATACGTTGGAGACGTATCAAAGGGCACCCTATCCGTCTCTTCAAAGGGGAAAGAGCACATCCACGACATCAGGGAGGGCACCCTGCAGCCGTGCTCTTCCAAGGGGAAGGAGCCCATCTGCGACATCAGGGAGGGCACCCTGCAGCTCAGCTCTTCCAAGGGGAAGGAGCTCATCTGCGACAACAGGGAGCACACCCAAATCCGTGCTCTTCTAATGGGACAGAGCCCATCTGTAAGAAGTGAGTAAACCCATGTCGTGTTTAATTATTTCACTCATGGAATTTCAACAATACCACTATGAATGACCATATTTGGTTGCCATTAAGCCTGTTGTAGTGCGCATATGCCTTGTTTAAATGTTTTTGCTTGCCCGGTTGTTTGTAGTTGGCATATGTCCAGATTCAATTGCTATATAGAGTTATTTCACATTTGTGAAGTTCTATATGTGCAAGTATGGACTTTGCAGTTCAATTTCATCAATGCCAGTTTCAACGGCCATATGTGGTTCCTTTTAAGCCTGGTGTAGTTAACATGCCCAGTGTTTATTTCAGTTTTTTCACACGTGATGTTGAGTTATATAGTTTGATGTTTAAGTACAAGCTATGTTCTATTCTATTTCAATAGTACCACTATGAATGACTATATTTGGTTGTTGTTAAGCCTGTTGTATTGATCATATGCCTTTCCATTTTTGTGTAACAATAACTAGTGTGCTTAAACCTGCATAGTACCAGTTTGAATGACTATATTATGTTGTTGTTAAATGTTAAGCCTATTGCAGTTAACACACCTTTCCACTTCTTATTTGCTTAGCTAGCATGCTTAAAAACCAGCACACTGAAGCTATCATTTTGAGATCATGTTGTTTACCATGCATATATTTGGTTCATAACATGGCTTGTACTTAACATGCCTTTCGATGTACTTACCAGGGACAATATTGGGAATGGTTGTTGTTTTCCATCAAGGTTAGTTTCATCACATGGCTTGTGTATACTCCCTTCATCCCATAATATAAGATGTTAATACATCCAATATGTGAGTATTTTGGATGTAATAAGATCTTATATACTGGGACAGAGGGACTACTGTAATACGCCATTGTGCAATTTCAGTTTAGCTTCTAATATTAACTTGTTGCATGTAGGTACATATGTCACAAGTAAAGATCCGCGCTTCGACCCTTTTATGCGTATGGGGCAATGAGATATTCATGAACCAGCATCAAGTGAGGAAACTAATAAAGATTCTTAGTAAAATGGGACAAAATATGGCAATTAAACTATTTCTTTACACCTTATCCAAGACAACAGTGAACTGCAGGATGGTAACTAAGAACTATGTACCCTTCTTTTTACTGCCCATAATGAGTTGTTAGATTACAATGTCTCAATCTTTTTTGTTTATAGTGGTTCCCAAAGCAGTTTACTCAAGATTACCTCTCAAACTACATGATTGGTGGACATGCAAAGGTTAAAGTATTTTTATTAGGCTACGATGACTATCTAGATGTCCTTATTAATACAGTGAAGGATGGGCGATCCTCCATCACAAGGGCTTGGACTAGAGTCGTGCGTGCATTCTGCATGGAGGAGGACAAAACATGGGCATTCCGCTTCACCTTGTACATCAACCAGAATGTCTTTCGCCTCTTTCTTTAAAGTCTTTAATACAAGTATGCAACCATGGTTTATCATTCTTTATTTGGTCCTTATGTAATTCTTTTTTTATGTATTTCTTGCACATATTTACCTGTGAATGGAATAATGCATTGGTTCGTGAAGCTATATCTATATATGATGGATATGAAAAAGGTTATTGCCTACTTTCAAATTCAATTTCTATAGAATTTAAATTGCAACAATTAAATTAGGGGGAAAATATGCTCTGAAGGTCATTACAATGCACACGGTTTGTAAAGCACAACGTGTGTAATATACCTCATGATCCGACATGTTTCACAGAGAGAAACCATGTGCGACCATGCACACAATTGCCATCTGAAAATCGTGTGTGATGTTAGACAATTTCAAAAATGGTGGGACTTACCTAAATGTTTGTGATAGTCTTCTTATCATACATGCTTTATAATGATGAACTGTTTGTTATGTCGTACGCATCAGACACGAGTACAACAGTTGGAGCATTTGGGAAACTTGATATATCACAAACGATGCGGTAGGAACAAATGTGTGTGATAGTGTCGTTGTCATACACGCTTTACAATTATGAATTGTTTGTGATGCGGCGGGCAACATAAGCATTGCACCACAAAAACCAACTGCGATGGTTGCGCGATCCCACACGAGTAGCAAGGATGGCCCATTTGGGAAACATGACATATCTCAAACGGTTGACCCATGACTCTCATTCGTGATAGATGCGGACATCCCATACGCTTAGTTTTGACAAATGTTTGTGCTCATTGGCCACCATCGCCGACGATTTTTCTGTGTCGTGTGGGATGGACCCCCCCTATCGCACACACATGGAAGGCGATGATTTCAAACTCTGCCACGGAAAGGGGTTAAAAGCCGTTTGTATAGCATGTCGCTGCACCAGTGATAGCTCACAATTCAGTACATGCGACAATTCAGTAAAATGTACATAACTATTAGTTTTACAGCTTAATTAATTCCCATGTACATGGGGTGAGTGGGATCATTAGGTTGACCCCTAATTAACTTAGTTTTTTTATGATTTTATGCTTCTCTACTATCTTGACGCGTGGTCCCTCAGGTGGCAACTAATTAAATAGATTGTAATCGTCCTCATCACCAACATTCTCGACGCCTAGTACCCTACTCTTCCCATACATCACTACATGGCAGTTCTTATGCAAGGGGTCTTTCACATAGAAATCCGGGTAGCATCGTTGGCAAGAATAAATGGGTCCTTGTGATATGCCATCTTTCTAAGGTCAACATAGGTATTCCTGTAAGAATCAACCTTTACGCTACTAAGAGGGACCCATCTGCACTTGAATAATGCCACCTTCACTTTCACATAGTCAAGCTCCGATATCTCTTTGATGGTTCCATAGTATACCTATTTGTCATCTTTGTCTACAGTTAGGCATTCTATTCGAACAGAGTTGTTCTGGTATGAGGTCTTACCATCGCATGCCTTAGTGTAGAACGTGTTGCCATTTATGTCATACGCTAGGTGCTTGATAATCGTAGGTGATGGCTTTTGTGCCAACCACGTTGCAAGGTCATCATCGGATCCGCGTGCCAAACGAGTCTTCAACCATCTGGTGTAGTCCATATTGTGTGCATTAGTCTCGGCAGCTTGTGAAAGCACATTGGGTAAGTAGCATCGTCGTATCTCCTCCAAGTGTTCTTCAGCATAAGCGTTGCATATCGGGTTGTTAAGCAGTACCATCAAATGGGCTTGATGGGCCTCATCTGCAGGTGCATTAAACCGCCTGCCGACAAGGACCGACTTACCAGCTAGCCTTCCCTCCTGGCGAGAGAGGGGCACACCTATAGGTCTTTGTTTCATATATTCAGTGCAAAACTCAACCACCTCCTCCGTAGTATAACCTTGTAGGATGCTTGCCTCCGGATGACATCAGTTCCGACAATAGCGATTCAATATTCCCATGAACCACTCGAAGGGATACATGTTGCGAAGAAACACAGGACCACAATACTTTATCTCGTGGACAAGGTGCACAGTGAGATGGACCATGACATCAAAGAATGATGGTAAGAAAAACATCTCTAAGTTTGGCAATATTCTTGAAATATCATCTTGCATATGATCCAGCTCTTCACCATCTACCACCTTCTGCCATAGTTAGTTGAAGAAATCATAGAGATCAATGAGTGTGTTTCTTATGTTTGTGTCCATCATAGTCCTTATGTCCACCGGGAGGATTTGTGTCAACATTACGTGGCAATAATGTGACTTCATGTGACCCAACTTGTTTTTAGTACTTCTTATGTTTGTGGAGTAGGAAAAGGGTGTCTTAATTGACAACATATATTTGAAGAACTCTTTTACTTTTGCTGCAGTGAGATTGTAACTCTGGTGAAGGTGGAGCAATTTGTCATCATCTTCTGCTTCATTCATGCGTTTTGGTTGATCAGCAAGCATATCAAGTCGTGCACCATGACCATCCTTTCTTTTGCCTTTAATCTTGAGCAGAGTACCAAGGATGCTTTCACAGACATTCTTGTCTACGTGCATGACATCAATGCAGTGACGTACACTTAGGAACTCCTAGTAAGGTAATTGCACAACACTGATTTCTTCTTAAACACTTGGTCCGTGGGTGTTTTTTCGATGACTAACCGGGTCCCTTGCCAAGCACAACTTTAATTGTTTCAGCCACGCTGAGGACTTCCTTCCCATCATAAGGTCTTGGGCCAATCTCTCCCTCTACTGTACCATCAAATTCAGCTTTCATCTTTCGGTAAGGCTGATTTCTCTTCAAGTACCTACGATGACGCAAATACACGGTTTTGCGCGAGTTGGAAAAAAATTTACTCGCTATCCTATCCATGCATGTGACACATCCTACTGGTCCCCTTATTTTCTACCCTGAAGTGTTGCCTAACGCCGATATATCTTGAATAGTGTGCAATAGCAACTCATGTAGCTGGAAAACCTCCTTTCTATAAGCGTCATAACATTTTACACCAGGCTTCCACAATGTCAGCAGTTCTTCTACCAGTGGCTGAAAGTAAATGTCGATATATTTCCAGGTTGCTTCGGGCCTAGGATAATCATTGACATCATGATGTATTTTTTCTTCATACACAACCAATGAGGAAGGTTATATATGCACAGAAGCACCGGCCAAGTGCCGTGTTGAGGGCTCATATCGCCAAATGGATTAAATACGTCAGTACACTCCCCTAGGCTTATATTTCTAGGATCCTTTGCAAATCTACAAACTTGGCATCGATTGAGCCCCATCTTTAGGGTGCCTCATATATATATATATATATATATATATATATATCCACAGTTTGCTCATCATGATGCCGCCGCAACCTCTTTGTCTCTCTAGGGTTTGCAAACAAACACTTGAACCTTAGAATTATAGACAAGTACCAAACAACCTTGAATGGGATTCATGTCTTGATCTCTTCGTCCGTTTTGTACTTGTTCTGTGCTCTCCTACGCTTGTATCATGGATGATTGCATATGCGACATGAACAATCTTTATCATCACCACGATACAACATACAATCATTCACACAAACGTGTATCTTCTGGAGTTCAAGTTCCGATGGGCAAACAACTATCTTTGCTTCATTCGTGCTTTTGGGGAGCACATTATCTTTTGGAAGAATGTCTTTGAAAAGACTCAACAACTCTGTGAAGGCCTTGTTTGATAGACCACTTTCTTCTTTAAATCTGAGAAGCGCCAGTGTGACACTCAACTTGGAATATTTCTTTTTGCAACCTGGATACAAATCTTTCTTGGAGGCCGTTGATAACCCACAAGTGTAGGGGATCGTTTGTAGCCTTTTTCGATAAGTAAGAGTGTCGAACCCAACGAGGAGCTAAAGGTAGAACAAATATTCCCTCAAGTTCTATCGACCACCGATACAACTCTACGCACGCTAATGCTTGCTTTACCTAGAACAAGTATGAAACTACTTTGCGAGAATAAAACTAGAAGTACTTTGCAAGATAATAAAGAACGTGGAAATAAAAGTTAGGTGCAGTTTTAATAAAAGAACAATAAAATTAAATAACTTAGTAGAAAGCTTTTTGTGTAACGGAAGAGAAAGATTGTCCCTAGGCAATTGAATATAATATGATAGATACTTGTTATATGCAATGAGGGAGAGGCATACGCTAACACACTTTTCGTACTTGGATCATATGCACTTATGATTGGAACTCTAGCAAGCATCCGCAACTACCAAAGTTCATTAAGGTAAAACCCAACCATATAATTAAGTATCAAGTCCCCTTTACTCTCATACGCAACAACCCACCTACTCGGGTTTATGCTTCTATCACTCACGCAACCCACCATAGGCAAATCAAGAACATATTGCAACACCCTACAGCGGGGATACCTCACGTTTGCGCGACACGGAGGGCACCATAGGACAGCACCAAATCAACATACAACTCACATCCATAACATCATACCACAATTAACCCATAAGACAAAAGAGATCTACTCAAACATCATAGGATAGCCAAATATCATTGGGAAATAATATATGGAGTTGAGCACCATGTTTAAGTAGAGATTACAGCGGGGAACAGAGGTGTTACACCGCTGCATAGAGAGGGAGAGAGTTGGTGTTGACGGCGGCGAAGTTGTTGGAGTAGATCGCCGTCACGATGATTGCCCCGGCGGCGTTCCGGCGCCACTGGGAGAGAGGGGGAGAGAGCCCCCCTCCTTCTTCTTCTTCCTTGGCCTCCCCACTAGATGGGAGGAGAGTTCCCCCTATGGTCCATGGCCTCCATAGCGGCGGAGGGGCAGGAGCCCCACCTAGATTGGATCTCCCTCTCTGTTCTCTTCTGTTTCACGTTCTTATTTTCTGGCCGAAAACCGTTTCTTATATTCCCGGAGATCCATAACTCCGATCGGGCTGAAATTTTGAGGGGATTTTTATCTAAAATTTATCTTCCTTGCGCCCCAAGGAGAGCTCCAACCGACTTACGAGGTGGGCACAAGACACCACCACGCATTTGGGCCCCTGGGGCGCGCCCTGATGTATCGTGGGGGCTGTGGGCCTCCGTTTGCGTTGATTACACTTCTCAAATTTCACAAATATTCCAAAAAAATCTCCATAAATTTTTATCGTGTTTGGACTTCGTTTGATATGGATATTCTGCGAAACAAAGTACACACAAAAAATAGGAACTGACACTGGGCACTGGATCAATAGGTTAGTCCAATAAATCATATAAAATGTTGCCAAAAATATGTGAAAATTGTATAATATTGGCATGAGACAATCAAAAATTATAGATACGACGGAGACGTATCAGCATCCCCAAGCTTAATTCCTGCTCGTCCTCGAGTAGGTAAATGATAATTTTTGATGTGGAATGCTACCTAGCATAATCTTGATCATATATCTAATCATGGCATGAATATTAAGACACAAGTGATTCAAAGCAATAGTCTAGTTTTTACATAAAGACATTAATACTCAGGCATCCCAACAAACAATCATGTCTTTCAAAATATCAAGGATAAAGAACGCTATCCCTACAAAATCATATAGCCTTGTCATGCTCTGTATTCTTAACACAAAGTATAAATCATGTACTACCCCGGTGTCAGCCAAGCAATTGGTTCATACTTTTTAACGCGCTTCAGCATTTTCAAGTCTCACGCAATACATGAGCGCAAGCCATGGATATAGCGCTATGGGTGGAATAGAATATGGTGGTAGGTTTCAAAGGGGTAAAAGTGGAGAAGAAAGTCTCGCATCAACTCAGCATATCAACGGGCTATGAAGATGCCCATCAATAGATATCAATGCGAGGAGTAGGGATTGCCATGCAACGGATGCACTAAAAGCTATAAGTGTATGAAAGCTCAATATGAAAACTAAATGGGTGTGCATCTAACTCTATAATGAAAAATTCCCACTAGTATATGAAAGTGACAACATAGGAGACTCTCTATATGAAAAACATGGTGCTACTTTGAAGCACAAGTGTGGAATTAGCATGCCCCTTCTTTCTTTGTCTCTCATCTTTTTTTTTCTATTTTTTCTCTTTTTCTTTTTTTTCTATTTTTTCTTTTTCTGTTTTTTCTTTGTCCGGAGCCTCATCCCGACTTGTGGGGGAATCATAGTTTCCATCATCCTTTCATCACTGGGACATGCTCTAATAATGAATAATGATGATCATCATACTTCTATTTACTTACAACTCAATATTACAACTTGATAGTAGAACAAAGTATGACTCTATATGAATGCAATGATCTAGCGTAGCAAAGATATCAAAAAACGGACAAGCCATGGAAACATCATGCTAGCTATCTTACGATCATGTAATGCTATATGACAATGAATGCTCAAGTCATCAAAACGGAAGCGGTGGAAGTTGCATGGCAATATATCTCGGAATGGCTACGGAAATGTCATAATAGGTACGTATGGTAGCTGTTTTGAGGAAGATATAATAAGGCTTATGTGTGATAGAGCGTATCATATCACGGGGTTTGGATGCACCGGCGAAGTTTGCACCGACTCTCGAGGTGAGGAAGGGCAATGCACGGTACCGTAGAGGCTAGCAAATTGCGGAAAGGTAAGAGTGCGTATAATCCATGGACTCACATTAGTCATAAAGAACTCACATACTTATTGCAAAAGTTTATTAGCCCTCGAAGCAAAGTATTACTACGCATGCTCCTAGGGGGGAGGTTGGTAGGAGTTAACCATCGCGCGCCCCCGACCTTCACACAAAGATAGACAACCAAGAATAAATTGTGCTCCAACTTCCTAGCATAACGGGAGACTATACGTGCATGCTTCGGGAATCACAAACCTTAATACCGATATCTTACTAAACACGATCATCTACTAGTACCTCCCACATATTATCATCTCTATATCGCAAAACTATTGCAAGGAATCAAACCTATCATATTCAGTGATCCCTAAGTTTTATGTAGGATTTTATGACTAACCATGTGAATGACCAATTCCTGTTGACTCTCTAAATAGATATAAGTGAAGCAAGAGAGTTTAATTCATTCTACAAAAGACCATGCTCTAATAAATATAAGTGAAGCAAAAGAACATTCTACGAATAACGGTTTTCTATGTGAAGAGAAACAGGCAATCCAAACTATAAATGATATAAGTGAAGCACATGAAGCATTCTATAAAGCCATACTCAAAAGATATAAGTGAAGTGCAATGAGCATTCTATAAATCAACCATGGACTATCTCATACCAGCATGGTGCATAAAAGAAAAGTGAAAGTTAAACACAAAAGACGCTTCAAGATTTACACATATCACATGAACGAAAGGAAAACGAAAACATACCGATACTTGTTGAAGAAAGATGGGATGCCTTCCAGGGCATCCCCAAGCTTAGACGCTTGAGTATTCTTGGATATTTACTTGGGGTGCCTTGTGCATCCCCAATCTTGAACTCTTGCCTCTCCTCCTCCTCATATCGAGACATCCTCGATGTTCGAACACTTCATCCACACAAAACTTAACAGAAGACTGGTGAGATCCGTTAGTATAATAAAGCAAATTCCTACTTTAAGTACTGTTGAAAGCCCATTAATATTTTATATTTGCATTATCCCTGCTGTATTATAACTTCTCCATGGCTTATACCACCGATAAAATCGATAGTTCCATCAAAACAAGCAAAACAATGCATCAGAAACAGAATCTGTCTTAAACAGGACAGTCTGTAGCAATATGAACTTTGACCATACATCTGTAACTCCAAAAATTCTGAAAAATTAGGAAGAAATAAAAAATTTGTATACAATACTGTGTAAAAAATTCAGAAACTTTTGACTTTCCAGTAAAAAATGAAAATTCACGCACTACAGCCAAAGTTTCTGTTTTAACGCCGCACATACCAACAAGCAATCTAATCATCCTAAAGGCAAATCTTGGCACATTATTTTTATAATACAATGGATTTGTACAAGGGGATAAATTTTTTTTTGAAAAGTTTCTGTGATTCAAGATTCACAAAGTTTCCATGGGCATGAACAAAGTTCAAGGCTAGCCCCCACTTCAACGATGCTCATCATCTCTCTCACTTTCACCTTTCTTTTTGTGAAGTTTTAGGTTCCCCTCTATAATTTTTTGTTTTTAAACTTTATAAAAGCACTCAACAGAATAAAATGACTCTCTAAAACTTCCGGGTTGTCTTCCTGGCAGCGCTTTCTTTAAAGCCATTAAGCTAGGCATAAAGTGCTCAAGTAATGGATCCATCCGGATCCCAAGGTATATCAAAGCCAATTTTAATTAACAATGATTTGTAATTTAGTAGTGAGCACAAAGTGATATATATCATGTGACAACGAAGTCTAACTCTCTTCCTATGCATCGGCATGTCATACAAGAACAATTCATGCACATTAAGTAAAGGCCAATGCATAGTATAAACAGTTTCTTGCAATTTTATCGTATCGGAAACATAAAGAGGTGGAGATGTAGTTCCTATCTCATAATAATTGCAAGTAGGAGCAGCAAGCACATGCATATTATATTCATCAAAATCATCATGTGTAGTAGCAAAAAGCAACCCATCAATATAATCCTTAATAAGAGCAAACTTCTCCGATATAGTGTAGTTGGGAGAATTCAAAAAGATAATAGGACTATCATGTATGGGTGCAATAGCAACAATTTCATGCTTAACATAAGGAACTATAGCAAGTTCATCTTCATAAGCATAATTCATATTGGCATCATGGCCACAAGCATAGCAAGCGTCAAGTTCATCAAAAAGAGATATTTCAAAAGAATCCAAGGGATCATAGCAATCATCATAGCATTCATCCTTCGGTATGTGCGAAGGGAAATTAGATAATGTATGAGTTGAAGAGTTACTCTCATTAGAAGGTGGGCACGGGTAGCTAATCCGCTCTTCCTCCTTTTATTCTTCGATCACCTCCTCATCTTTTTCATCTAATGATATCAAAGTTTCAACAATTTCTTCTTCCATAGATTCCTGCAAAGTATTAGTCTCCTCCAAGGCAACGGTCATTCTTTCAATAAATTCAATAATATAAGCATTGTATTCATAATTATCATAGCAATATTTAAGTATGTCAAGATTTTTAGATTCGTAAGAAACATCATCATACTTTTCCATCAAAGAAGCAACTTCATAAGCACATTTAAAAGCAACAAATTCTTCTATTCGTTCCACATCATAGTAATCATAAATACCTTTAGCATAAGAAGCTAAGGTTTCATTATCATTAAATTTGCATGAAAAGGGAAGGTGTGGAGCGTTCATCCTAGAGCAACAAGTAATATCATATCTCAAGCATAGCTCTCGAGCATACCAATGCAACATATGAATTTGATCCCATAATAATTTCCCTTTTTGAGTCAAGCGATAATCTCTAAAGTATTCATGTTGACCCAACATTACTCCCATTATCAAGTTGAATGGGGTCTTCTCGGGATTATCAAAGTAGTATTTAATACTTTGCACATAACTAGCATCGAGGGTTTTAGGAGGTTCCCCATCTCCATGAGTAGCAAGTACCACTAATTGTTTTGGTGTTTCGTGTTCCATATCCATAACTAAAGATATAAAACAACTAATAACAGAAAATAAAAATTACTTAGTGATAAAGCAAACAAGCACACACGAGAATATTCACCCCACGCTATTGCTCCCCGGCAACGGCGCCAGAAAAAGGTCTTGATAACCCACAAGTGTAGGGGATCGTTTGTAGACTTTTTCGATAAGTAAGGGTGTCGAACCCAACGAGGAGCTAAAGGTAGAACAAATATTCCCTCAAGTTCTATCGACCACCGATACAACTCTACGCACGCTAATGCTTGCTTTACCTAGAACAAGTATGAACAACTTTGCGGGAATAAAACTAGAAGTACTTTGCAAGATAATAAAGAACGTGGAAATAAAAGTTAGGTGCAGTTTTAATAAAAGAACAATAAAAGTAAATAACTTAGTAGACAGATTTTTGTGTAACGCAAGAGAAAGATTGTCCCTAGGCAATTGAATATAATATGATAGATACTTGTTATATGCAATGACGGAGAGGCATACGCTAACACACTTTCCGTACTTGGATCATATGCACTTATGATTGGAACTCTAGCAAGCATCCGCAACTATCAAAGTTCATTAAGGTAAAACCCAACCATAGCATTAAGTATCAAGTCCCCTTTACTCCCATACGCAGCAACCCACCTACTCGGGTTTATGCTTCTATCACTCACGCAACCCACCATAGGCAAATCATGAACATATTCCAACACCCTACAGCGGGGATCCCTCACGTTTGCGCGACACAGAGGGCACCATAGGACACCACCATATCAACATACAACTCACATCCATAACATCATACCACAATTAACCCATAGGACAAAAGAGATCTACTCAAACATCATAGGATAGCCAAATATCATTGGGAAATAATATATGGAGTTGAGCACCATGTTTAAGTAGAGATTACAGCGGGGAAGAGAGGTGTTACACCGCTGCATAGAGGGGGAGAGAGTTGGTGTTGACGGCGGCGAAGTTGTTGGAGTATATCGTTGTCACGATGATTGCCCCGGCGGCGAGGGGGAGAGAGCCCCCCTCCTTATTTTTCTTCCTTGGCCTCCCCCCTAGATGGGAGGAGAGTTCCCCCTCTGGTCCATGGCCTCCTTGCGGCGGAGGGGCAGGAGCCCCTCCTAGATTGGATCTCCCTCTCTATAGCTCTTCTGTTTCACGTTCCTATTTTCTGGCCGAAAACCGTTTCTTATATTCCCGGAGATCCATAACTCCGATTGGGCTGAAATTTTGAGGGGATTTTTATCTAAAAATTAGCTTCCTTGCGCCTGAAGGAGAGTTCCAACCGACTTACAAGGTGGGCACAAGACACCACCACGCGTTTGGGACACTTGGGCGCACCCTGATGTATCGTGGGGGCTGTGGGCCTCCGTTTGCGTTGATTCCACTTCTCAAAATTCACAAATATTCCAAAAAAATCTCCATAAATTTGTATCGCGTTTGGACTTCGTTTGATATGGATATTCTGCAAAACAAAAAACACACAAAAAACAGGAACTCGCACTGGGCACTGGATCAATAGGTTAGTCCAATAAATCATATAAAATGTTGCCAAAAATATGTGAAAGTTGTATAATATTGGCATGAAACAATAAAAAATTATAGATACGACGAAGACGTATCAGCATCCCCAAGCTTAATTCCTGCTCGTCCTCGAGTAGGTAAATGATAATTTTTGATGTGGAATGCTACCTAGCATAATCTTGATCATATATCTAATCATGGCATGAATATTAAGACACAAGTGATTCAAAGCAATAGTCTAGTTTTTACATAAAGACATTAATACTCAGGCATCCCAACAAACAATCATGTCTTTCAAAATATCAAAGCTAAAGAACGCTATCCCTACAAAATCATATAGCCTTGTCATGCTCTGTCTTCTTAACACAAAGTATAAATCATGTACTACCCCGGTGTCAGCCAAGCAATTGGTTCATACTTTTTAACGCGCTTCAGCATTTTCAAGTCTCACGCAATACATGAGCGCAAGCCATGGATATAGCACTATGGGTGGAATAGAATATGATGGTAGGTTTCAAAGGGGTAAAAGTGGAGAAGAAAGTCTCGCATCAACTCAGTGTATCAACGGGCTATGGAGATGCCCATCAATAGATATCAATGCGAGGAGTAGGGATTGCCATGCAACGGATGCACTAAAAGCTATAAGTGTATGAAAGCTCAATATGAAAACTAAATGGGTGTGCATCTAACTCTATAATGAAAAATTCCCACTAGTATATGAAAGTGACAACATAGGAGACTCTCTATATGAAAAACATGGTGCTACTTTGAAGCACAAGTGTGGAATTAACATGCCCCTTCTTTCTTTGTCTCTCATCTTTTTTTATTTTTTTTTCCTTTTTTCTCTATTTTTTTTTTATTTTTTTATTTTTCTTTTTTTTCTTTGTCCGGAGCCTCATCCCGACTTGTGGGGGAATCATAGTTTCCACATCCTTTCATCACTGGGACATGCTCTAATAATGAATAATGATGATCATCACACTTCTATTTACTTATAACTCAATATATTACAACTAAACCCTAAACCCTAACCCTAAACCCTAAACCCTATTCCAAAAAAAATCTCCGTAAATTTTTATCGCGTTTGGACTTCGTTTGATATGGATATTCTACGAAACAAAAAACACACAAAAAACAGGAACTGGCACTGGGCACTGGATCAATAGGTTAGTCCAATAAATCATCTAAAATGTTGCTAAAAATATGTGAAAGTTGTATAATATTGGCATGAAACAATCAAAAATTATAGATACGACGGAGACGTATCAGCCGCATCAATGGTTGGCAGCTCCTTGCACTCACTAAATATGATTCTTGGCCCTGGAAATCTGCAATCATAGTAGCAAAATCTAGCATATCATCAAGGTCGGTGTTGTCTGCCTAACAGTCTTGGTTTTTTAGGTGGGGGGTTGGCATGTTAGTCTTCCATCTCTAGCTTGACGCATGAGCCTCGAGGTTAAATTCAACACCCATGCGACTCTGATCGGGGTTTAGAACCTCACCGACATGCAGGTTACCTTCGTCCATGACCTTCTCTTCACCATGTCTAGTCCATCATGTATATTCATCCATGAATCTGTATTGGTACAATCTTTGCATGGACAGAGGATGTAATCCTGGACGCCAATTCTCCTCTTTGTCCTTTCAACCAAAGCCATGAACTCCTGCACGCCATCCAGAAACTTTGAGCTTCTCCAATCCTTCATCCATTCAGATCGTTCCATCTACACACACGAGGGGTAATTCAAAAAACATTAATAAATGGATTATTGGATGCACAAAGATGTGTGAATAAATCAGAGGATTTATTTTCAAAATTTATGAAGGCCGCTGCATAATGTTATCGAGTTGTGCGATGACACTAATTAATGACTAGTCAATTTACATGTACAACACTACCCTTATATGAATTTAATGCCTTAATTAAGCCACTCAACGAAAAGAATAACTTAATAAATTAGCCGCGTGGCGACCTCCATCCAGCCGACAGAGCAGCGCGTAGCCGCGACACTGCAAGACAGTAGGGTGGAGGAGCAGAGCTTAGTGGGGTAACCGCCTGAAGTCTGAGCTCCATTATCCCACCTTCGACGGCGAGGGATGTGCTCCAATCACGCCGGCACCGACCACGAGGATTGAGCTCCTCCTATCTCCCGCCGTCGACCGACGATTGACCTCCTATCACGCCGCCACCATCGACCGGCTGAGGATTGACCTCCTATAACACCGACACCGCTGACCGACCGGGGATTGACCTCCTATCCGGGAGCCCCTGCCTCGACCGCCGCCCCCATCTCTATCAGCATAGCGGCTATTTTTATGGGCTATCCGTAGAGCGGTTGTTTACAATCCCATATGTACATGGTAGCACATCACATACAGTTATGTTACAGGAACCATGTATCACGCATGTTTTCATCTCTCACGATTTGGTGTGGAAACCATGTGCCATATACAACAGAGTGCGATAAGAAGTTCCACGATCGTTATTGGATCCCCAGAGTTTCCCCGTCTCCCCCAAATCCCTTGCCCGCAAAGTCCCCAGGGGGTGGTCGCGCCCTGTTGGCTTGTGCCTCCCTCGTGCGGCCTCCGGTCTTCTCCCAAAGCTTCCAGGTTTCTTTTGGTCCAAAAAAAATCATAAAAAAGTTTCGGGGCAATTGGACTTCGTTTGGTACTGTAAACCTGAAAAGTAAAAAAAACACAGAAAACAGGAACTGGCACTAGGCACTGATGGCTTGTCCCTCCCTGACAGGTCTCGTGAACCCGTTCTCTGGCCTATAAATTCACATATATTCCAAAAACCCTAGAGGGCATCCCGAAACACTTTTTCCGCCATCGCAAGTCTCTGTTTCGCCGCGATCCCATCTGAAGCTCCGGTCCGGCACCCTGCTAGAGGGGGATCGATTACGGAGGGCCTCTTCATCAACCTTGCTGCCCTCATGATGGTGTGTGAGTAGTTCACCACAGACCTACGGGTCCGTAGTTAGTACCTAGATGGCTATCCCTCTCTCTTTTGATCTTCAATACAATGATGATCGCATCTTTGCTTTGATATATCTGATGTAACTCTTTTGTACAGTGCGTTTGTTGGGATCCGATGAATTGTGGGTTTATGTTCAGATTATTCATGAAAAGTATTTGAGTCTTCTCTGAAATTATTATGATTCTTATTTGCATGGTCATTATAGCTTCGTAATTCTCTCTGATCTATTGATTTGCTTTGGCCAAGCAGATTGATCTTTCTTCAGTGAGAGGGGTGCGTTGTAGTGGGTTCAACCTGACGGGTTTCTATATCCCAGTGACAGAAGGGGACAAGATACATCTTTGTGTTGCTTCCACTAAGGATAAAACGATGGGGTTCATTCATATTAATTGAGTTTACTTTGTCTACATCATGTCATCATTCTTTATGCATTACTATGTTTATCATGAACTTAATACGTAGAGAGGCAAGCATAGAAGCGCTCTTGAAGTGGAGTAATAGTAATAGGTGCAGGCAGGAGTCGGCCTATTTGTTTTGGACGTGATGCCTATATACACATGATCATTGCCGTGAATATCACATAACTATGCGCTTTTCTATCAATTGCCCAACAGTAATTTGTTTACCTACCGTATGCTTACTTTCATGAGAGATGTCGCTAGGGAAAACTATGGCCCCTGGGTCTATTCACTTATATATTTATAAATGCTACAATAACTTGTTGTTCTTATTTACCTTTTATTTTATTTTGCAATTTACAATTATCTACTATTATCTACACACTTCACTTGCTTGCAAATAACGAGATCAAGGGGATTGACAACCATCCTGCCCGCGTTGGGTGCAAGTTGTTTGCTCTTTTGTGTGCAACCGTTGAAGACAGTTGTGGATTGATATTCCTATTGGTTCGATAAACCTTGGTTTCATAACTGAGGGAAATACTTACCTGTATTGTGCTGCAATTACCCGTCCCTCTTCACGGAAAACCCAACATAGATCACAAGTATCAGGTACTCATAATTGTGGTTGATTATATCGGAATTCTAACTGCCTGCCAATGCACCAATATAATCCTTCAATCCTCAGCTTCAATTGCCACTCCTCTTTTCTTCATAACATGCTTTAGTCGCCGCCATCTTCATCGTCCCAGCCAGCCACGCTACACTTGCACACACTCTGCAATCTTGCTTTCTCGTCGTTTGTTTACATAGCACAACCATGTCGAGAAACAACGAGGATGATAGTTCCGCCAGTCTGGCACCCGATCTGGGGACAACCTCAGAATCATCACGCTTGTCTTCCATGAGTCTGATGTCGAGCCATGACCTCCATTTTATCCAGATCGTGGAAGGGTCGCCGCCACCCGAGTCGTCGGACGATGACCAGACAGACGAGGAGCTGCCGAAGGATGAAGAAGACGATGGCAATGATGAGAAGGAGGAATGGTCAAACAAGGAGGACGATGACAAGGACGCTGACGAGGACATCAACAACGATGGTGACGACAATGAGGACGCCGACGAGGACATCAACGGCAGTTGTGATGATGACGACGAGGACATCAACAACGATGGTGACGATGACGACGATGAAAAGCCATCGGTTGCTACTTGTCAGTTGCGTTGGGATTTTCCCCAAAGAGGAGAGGAGATGCAGCACAGTAGAGATAAGTATTTCCCTTAGTAAGAACCAAGGTTCTTGAACCAATAGGAGAACCAAGCAAATTCCTTTCAACAGCACCTACACACACAAAATGAAACACTTGCACCCAACGCAGGCAAGAGGGTTGTCAAGCCCCTTGAACTCGTTACTTGCAAGGATTACATCTTGAAAGAAATAGATATTTTAAAAACAAAATAAAAGTAAATTAAATAAAATGCAGCAAGGTATTTTTGGAGTTTTTGTATTTATGTTTAAGTAGACCCGGGGGCCATAGTGTTCGCTAGAGGCTTCTCTCTTGAAAATTAGACAAATTACTGTTGGGCAATTGACAGAATTGCGCATAGTTATGACATGTTATTCACGGCAATGATCATGTATATAGGCATCACGTCCATAAACAAGTAGACCGAAACAATTCTGCATCTACTACTATTACTCCACTTCGAGAGCGTGTCTATGCTTGCCTCTCTAGGTATTAAGTTCATAACAAACAGAGTAATCCTTGGAGTAAGGTGACATGATGTAGACAAAATAAGACAAGCAATATGTTCATATCCCGCCGTTTTATCCTTAATGGCTACACTACAAATACATGTCTTGTCCCCTTCTGTCACGAGGATATAGAGCATCGTAAGATTGAACCCACTATAACACACCACTCCCGCTGAACATAAATCAATCTGCTTGGCCAAACCAAACCGATAGATCGGAGAGAAATACAAAGCTATAATAATCATGCATAATAGAATTCAAAAAAGAGTCATTTACTTTCAATGAATAATCTGGTCATAAAACCACAATTCATCGGATCCAACAAACACACCGCAAAAGAAGATTACATCGGATAGGTCACCGCTGGAATCGCGGTGAACTTTGTATTGAAGATCAAAGAGATAGAAGAAGCCATCTAGGTACTAGCTATGGACCCGTAGGTCTGTGGTGGACTACTCACGCATCATCATGGAGGGAGCAAGGTTTATGTAGATGGCCTCTATGGTCGATTTCCCCTCTGACAGAGTACCGAAAAAGGTCTCCAGATGGCCTCCCATTGGAACAGAGGCTTGTAGCGGCAGAAAAAGTGTTTTGGGTGGCTCTTGTTGGTTTATCGATTTTAGAGAATTTATGGAAGTGGAATTAGGTCAGACGGAGCCACGAGGGGCCCATAAGGCATCAGAGCGCGCCTACCCCCTGGGCGCGCCCAGTTGCCTTGCTGTCTCCTCGTCTCGCTTCTGGTCTCCTCCCGAAGCTTCCTGGGTCCCTTTTGTCTAGAAAAAATTTGTCAAAAAGTTTCTTAGCGTCTGAACTTCATTTGGTACAGATTTCCTAGTAAAGCAAAAACAGCAACTGGCACTTGGCACTGGGTTAATAGCTTAGTTCCCAAAAATGATATAAAATAGCATATAATTGCATATAAAGTATCCTACATTGGTAATATAATAGCATGGAACAATCAAAAATTATAGATACGTTGGAGACGTATCAGCGGTCAGCGGCAAGAAGCGTCCACACCAAGACGATGTCGCGAGGCCATCCAACAACAATAACAAGAAGAAGAAGTAAAGCAAATTGTATATCTCTGTTGCCATTTGCTCATATTTATTCCTTAACTCTGTTTCCCGTGTCGATCTCATCGCAAACGGATAAGAATACAGATTCGATAGTGATCATTCACATTATCGCACGCTGTTGTTTTTTTTAATTGTGTGCCCCGTCGAGCACACAATTCAGAACAACAAATCGTATGTGTTATCTAGAATTATCGCACACAATTCTGATTACCGAACTGTTTGCAGCGTATCACACACACCTTGTTACGCCAAACCGGTTTGTGTTCTTCAGGATCATCAGAAATAGTTCATCTAAGTGACATGTACGCCTTATATAGCACACATCCAGATCTGCGTAACCGTTTGCATTATGTCGGATCTTCGCAAACAGTTCTACTCTGTGAATTGTACGCCGTACATCGCACACATCTCTATTGCTTAACTGGTTGTGTTATTTTGCCTCATCACAAATAGTTCATAAATGTCAATTGTATGCCACGTATCGCACACACACACCTGTTATCTAAATCATGGTTAATGGATCTGCCATTGCGCACAGTTCGCATTATTGGCGACGGAGCTAGAACTATATTGTTTGCGATTCGTGCATCGCACAGAGTTTCGTCGAAGGGTCTCTGATACAAGTGTCGTCTTAGGACCTTCCTGTAGTAGTGTACATTGTTGTTCAAGTTCTTACACTTATGTAGAGTATCATTTACAACCTCCTTCAATTTTGTCCATTGTTTTTTAGGGTCTCTCTTCGAATCGAAGAAATAAGCCAAGACATGCGTCGACAATAGTGCGATTACGATCCAATGTCGGTCACTACGCAATAAAACGAAGAAATTAACATGGATGAGATCAAAACAGAAGGTCAACTATATATGTTTGATAATAAATGAGTGAACATTAGTAACTTACTTTTCGCAGTATGGAAACAGAAAGGTGTCCTTTTGTGGATGATTTGCAATAATGCACGTGAACAGGTAGTCCGTGATGATCTCCCGCCTAATTTCAGATTCCAGATTGTGGCAGTGCATGTAAAAGGGATCAGGTAAACACACTTTATTATGCCGGAATAGGGGATCTGATGCTTGATGAAGTGCCCAAAGCCGCATTAACTCCGGGGAGAGTGGACTCTGAAAGCACATTTGCTCCCTTGGAGGTTTTGATAATTCATGACAACATACATAGTCTCTTGGACTAATAGTTTTACCTAGTTTATTTCAGAAGAAGTCTACACAGAAGATTGGCCATGGAATGTGTGCAGAATCCCCAAGGAAAGAAGAAGAAGAAATGGAATAGGATTGACAAGATCATCAAGATTGAAGACTCTACATTTTACATTTTGTAAGAAATCACTCTTGAGTCCATAGGAAAGCCAATACTATTAAAAGGGGATGAGGTTTCTATGATGATCTGGTGGCTCAAGTGCTTAGAGATTAGCCACCAAAAATACACATGAAATTCTCCCACAAACTCTCTGTCTAAACCCTACCACTAAAATTGGTGCCACCAAGTTTCATATTCGGCCCTACCGAGTTTACCCTAGACAGATCCTAAGCCAAAACCCTAAGGTCTCGGTGACACCAACACTCCAATTCGGTGCAACCGAAACCAGTGACCAACTTTCTGGTTAGCCATTTTCAAGAATCAGAATTTCTGAGTTTTGGAAATCGGTCTCACCGAGATTTGGAAACTGCCTAGGCCATCCATATCGGTACCACCGAGATTTATATATCGGTCTCACCGAGAAGCCGAAAGTTGCCACATTTTGCACTAGTCGATGCAACCGAGTTTTTGGATCGGTTTCACCGAGTTGGGAAATAATGTTGTAACGGTTGGATTTTTGGAGATGCCTATATATACCCCTCCACCTCCTCTCATTCACAGAGGAAGCACTCAGAACATACCTACACTTGCCCCATCCATTTTTCTGAGAGAGAGCCCCCTACTCATGTGTTGAGATCAAGATCTTCCACTCCAACCATATGAATCTTGATTTCTAGCCTCCCCAAGTTGCTTTCCACCCAATCAACCTCTTCTACCAAGCCAAATCTGTGAGAGAGTGATTGTGTGTTGAGGAGACTATCTTTTGAAGCACAAGAGCAAGGAGTTCATCATATTTACCACATCTATTACCTTTTGGAGAGTGGTGTCTCCTAGATTGGTTAGGTGTCGCTTGGAAGCCTCCTTCTTCGTGTGTGGAGTTGAACCAAGAAGTTTGTACGGACAAGAAGATCACCTACTTCGTGAAGATCTACCCATAGTGAGGCTAGTCCTTCGTGGACGGAAGCCGTGATGGAATAGACGAGGTTGCTACTTTGTGGACCCTTACGGGTGGAGCCCTCCGTGGACTCTCATGACCACTACCCTCCGTGGGTTGAAGTCTCCATCAGCGTGGATGTACGATAGCACCAACTATCGGAACCACGGGAAAAATCTTCGTGTCTCAAATTGCGTTTGATCTTACTACCTCTACTCTTTCTTACATATGCTTGTGTTTACTTTCCGCTGCTATACTTGTTGACTAGCATGTGTAGGGTGCACTATACTTGTTAGAATTGCTAAATCTGCCAACCATTAAAATTGGGAAAAGGTTAGGTTTTTTATTTGTTAAGTAGTCTATTCACCCCCCTCTAGACATCCCTTCTCGATCCCACAATTGGTATCAGAGCTTTGATCTCCATAGCCTTGGTTTTATCACCATTGGAGGAAGATGAATGTGTCTAGTTTGGGGAGTCTTACTTGTAGAGTGCCCATTCTCGATGGGAGTACTATAGTCAATGGAAATATGAGATGCTTAACCTATTCAATGAATTCCATTTGAGCAAGTATGTTAAGAGCCCTTATGTGCCTCCCATTGATTCTTTACATCCTTCGCATGAAGAAGAAATTGTCATGCTTCGTAATCTTGGAACTGTTAATCTTATCATTAGAGGATTGCCAAGAATTATGTTTGATCAAATGAGAAACTTTGAGTGTGCTTATACTTTGTGGAATGATTTAGAGAATAGATATCCAAATTACTCCTTGAAAAATCTTGATGCCATTCTCCATAAAACTATTGCTTTTCACGAGATGAAACCTAGTGATCCTAATTTTGATGACTATTTCTTCAAGCTTAGAGACCTCATGCGTGCTAAAGGAGATTTCATAACTATCAACAACATCATTGTTGAAGCCATTCACATTCATAATATTGAACATTATCATGATCACAACTCTAACGAATCTCTTGTCTCTTATGATGAGGATGTCCCACTTGATGATAACAATGTGGAACATGGCTACTATGATGAAGATGAGTTGTTCGACATCGAATATGAGAAGACTATGAAGAATCTAATTAAGTCTCATGGCAAACTTCAAGGATTACATGTCCGGAGGAAAAGAATGGATTCTCGACAGTGGATGCACTGATCACATGACCGGAGATAGAGACATGTTTCAAGAGATCACACCAAACCATGGACCACGGAGGTATGTGACTTTTGGAGACAAATCCAAGGGTAAGGTACTCGGTCTTGGTAAGGTGGCCATATCTCATGATAGTTCTATTTAAAATGTTATGCTTGTTGAATCCCTTGGTTACAGTCTCCTTTCCATATCTAGACTAGCCGACTTTGGTTTCAATGTGCTATTTACTAAAGTTGATTGCCAAGTGTTTCGACAAGATAATTGGAGACACGAAGATTTTTGCCGTGGTTCTGATATGTGGTGCTATAGTACGTCCATGTTGATGGAGACTTCAACCCACAGAGGGTAGCGGTCGCGAGAGTCCACGGAGGGCTCCACCCATAAGGGTCCACAAAGTAGCAACCTCGTCTATTCCATCACGGCTTACGTCCACGAAGGACTAGCCTCACTCGGGGTAGATCTTCACGAAGTAGGCGATCTCCTTGCCCGTACAAACTACTTGGTTCAACTCCACACACGAAGACAGAGGCTCCCAAGCAACACCTAACCAATCTAGGAGACACCACTCTCCAAAAGGTAATAGATGTGGTAAGAATGATGAACTCCTTGCTCTTGTGCTTCAAAAGATAGTCTCCTCAACACACAATCAATCTCTCACAGATTTGGCTTGGTAGAAGAGGTTGATTGGTGATGACCCACAAGTATAGGGGATCAATCGTAGTCCCTTCGATAAGCAAGAGTGTCGAACCCATCGAGGAGCAGAAGGAAATGACAAGCGGTTTTCAGCAAGGTAATTTCTGCAAGCACTGAAATTGTAGGTAACAGATAGTTTGATAGCAAGGTAATTGGTAACGAGCAAGTAACGGTAACGGTAAATAAGGTTCAGCAAGGTAGCCCAATCCTTTTGTGGCAAAGGACAAGCCAGAACAATCTCTAGTAATAGGCAAAGTGTTCTTGAGGGTACACAGGAATTTCATCTAGTCACTTTTATCATGTTGGTCTGATTCGTGTTCGCTACTTTGATAATTTGATATGTGGGTGGACCGGTGCTTGGGTGCTTCTCTTACTTGAACAACCTCCCACTTATGATTAACCCCCTCGCAAGCATCCGCAACTACGAGAAAAGTATTAAGATAAAATCTAACCATAGGATTAAACGTTTGGATCCAAATCAGCCCCTTACGAAGTAGCGCATAAACTAGGGTTTACGATTCTGTCACTCTAGCAACCCATCATCTAATAACTACTCCACAATGCATTCCCTTAGGCCCATGAATGGTGAAGTGTCATGTAGTCGACGTTCACATGACACCACTAAGGGAATCACAACATACATATCATCAAAATATCGAACACATACCAAATTCACATGATTACTTGCAACATGACTTCTCCCGTGACCTCAAGAACAAAAGTAACTACTCACAAATAATAATCATGCTCAAGATCAGAGGAGTATTAAATAGCATAATGGATCTGAACATATAATCTTCCACCAAATAAACCATATAGTAATCAACTACGTAAGGTAATCAAAACTACTAGTCACCCACAGGTACCAATCTGAGGTTCTGGTACAAAGATTGAAGACAAGAGATGAACTAGGGTTTGAGAGGAGATGGTGTTGTTGAAGATGTTGATGAAGATTGGCCTCCCAAAGATGAGAGGGGTGTTGGTGATGACGATGGCTTCGATTTCCCCCTCCGGGAGGGAAGTTCCCCCGGCGGAATCGCTCCGCCGGAGGGCAAAAGTGCTCCTGCCCAAGTTCCGCCTCGAGGCAGCGGCGCTTCGTCCTGAAAGTCCTCCTCTGATTTTTTTTCTAGGTCAAAAGTGAATATATACCAGAAGATGGGCACCGGAGGTGGGCCGAGGAGGGCACAACCCACCAGGGCGCGCCCAGGGGGGCCTGGCGCGCCCTGGTGTCTTGTGCCCACCAGGGAGGCCCCCTCCATTAGTTCTTTGCTCCAGTATTTTTTATTAATTCCAAAAATAATCTCTGTAAAGTTTCAGCTTCATTGGAGATGTGCAGAATAGGTATCTCTGATGTGCTTTTCTTGGGTCCAGAATTCCAGCTGCCGGTATTCTCCCTCTTTGTGTAAACCTTGCATTTTATGAGAGAAAAGGCATTAGAATCACTCCCTAAAGCATTATTATTCAACAAAACATAATAAATAACAGTAGGAAATCATGATGCAAAATGGACGTATCAACTCCCCCAAGCTTAGACCTCGCTTGTCCTCAAGCGAAAAGCCGAAATTGAAAAGCATGTCCACATGGTTTGAGAGAGAGGTGTCGATAAAAACAAAATACGGACATATAAGCATCATGCTTATTATCATAACAGCAACAAACTCTATCATAAAACTTATTCATATACTTTCATCATATAACTTCTCATGCACAAGTAACAATTCATCACAACATAGAAGTATAAAGCATAAACCTTATTGAAAACCAACAAACTATGTTCTCAGTCAACTTTACAACCACAATTCATCATATTTTCAGGAAGGGTCTCATGTCGGAGCCTTTTGGCAAGTCCACATACTCAACCATCATTTAGTCTTCTATGATTGCTAACACTCACAACATACCCATGAGCAAAAAGTTTCAACCGGACACATAGGAAGATAGGGGCTTATAGTTTCGCCTCCCAACATATTCACCTCAAGGGTGATGTCAACAATAATAACTCATGCCCACCCATATCCAACTGGATATATGTGCCTAGATCTTTCCTCACCACATGATGCTTGCAAAAGGAAAAAGTAAAAAGAAATGGGGAAGAATACTTTGACTCTTGCATAAAAGTAAATACATAAAAGTAAAAGATAGTCCCTTCGCAGAGGGAAGCAGAGGTTGTATGCCTAATCCCTTAATGTAAAAGAACGTCACGCTATATTGCCCCCTATGTTAGCAACCTTTATTATGCAGTCTGTCGCTTTTATTACTTTGCCATCATAAGTTCGTACAGCGCCCAATTTTCTCTTACACTAATTGATCAAACACTTTTAGAAGCAATTTTTATTGCCTTATTGCACCGATGACAACTTACTTGAAGGATCTTACTCGATCAATAGGTAGGTATAGTGGACTCTCAAAGAATGAATTTGGCTTTGGGTTTTTGGATGCACAAGTAGTATCTCTACTTGGTGCGGAATTTTTGGCTAGCAAAGATATTGGGCAAGCACCACATGTTGAAGGATCTATGACAATATAACTTCTATGTGGATATGAACAAGCATAAATCATTGCGTTGTCTTCCTTGTCCAACATCAACAGTTTTGACATATAATATTTAATGGGGGCTCACAATCATAAAAGATGTCCAAGATAGTGTATTTGCATGTGAATCTTCTCTTCCCTTATTAAAATCTTTCATGAATTGCATCATTGACCAATGTTATGTTTGTCAATCTCCAACAAATTTTACTACTTATACTTTCCTTTATGTGATGTCATTACTCACCATAATATTAGCATATGATCCTTTTCATTTATTTCTCGTTTCTTTTATTTGGATTGCAACAAGAAAGTAGAGAGGCAAAAACTCAAACTAAACTTTATTATATAACTCTCACTCGGTTACACAGATAGATAGGACACGAAACTAACACATGAAAATAGATCATGCTAAACTTTTATTCAACTAAAGCAAAGGGAAACTAAAGATCGAACTAAAATAGGTAAAGGTGAATAAAAGTGATGGTGATACGATACCGGGGCACCTCCCCCAAGCTTGGCTCAAGCCAAGGGGAGTGCCCATACCCATGTGCTCAAGTCTCCTTTGGTGGTGGTGATGAAGAAGCCTTCTTATGCAACTTATATTTGAGCATAAAATTTTCCTCCCTTAGATCATCATTCTCCAACTCGATCTTTAATATCTTTTTGCATAATGCCACCTTGCTCTCCTGCAGAAAACGAGATGGGATAAATTGGACCTCAGGCTTGTATCTTTTAGGGAGGCTTGACTTCTTGAATTCCACATGCATGTCTCCCGGCTGAGGTAGAGGGACATCCTCTTCCTCAGAGTTGGCGTCCGGACTAGCATCCACTATCTCCTCCAAATCGGTATCTTCTTCTTCTTCGGCTGTCCAAAGATAGGGGTAAATTTCCCTAAAGATCTTTGGGTCTGCAACATAGTGATCCCCCTCTGAACCTTGAGATGACATATTTTCAGACCTGCCAGGAAAACAGCACGAAACAAGAACAGAGGATTTTTCTGCGATGCGGTCGTCAAAACAATCGGGGGTATATATAGAGAATTTTTATTCTTGGAAACAAGCATATGGAAGGAAAACGGAGTCGGGAAGGTGTCCGAGGTGGGCACAACCCACCAGGGCACGCTCTGGTGTATCGTGCTCACCTCGATCACCTTCCGGTTTATTTCTTTATTTCCAAAATTTTCTAATATTCCAAAACTGACAAAAAATATTTTTGCGGATTTTTCGGAGTCTGTTTACTTACCGTATCACGTACCTCCTATTTTTCAGAATTCTGGAGTGTTCCGGAAGGTTTATTTTATGTGTTCCTCCGGTTTCATGGTTTGGATAACATTGCTTTCAACGTTAATAGGCATACCTGAGATAGAGTGCTTAATTCTTTGTCCATTGACCACCTTCGGGTTAGTACCTTCGGTGTTATTAATCTTGATAGCTCCAGAACGATAAACCTCTTCGATAATATAAGGTCCTTCCCATTTGGAGAGAAGCTTACCTGCAAAAAATCTTAAACGAGAGTTGAACAAAAGAACATAGTCTCCTGTTTTGAATTCCCACTTTTGGATTCTTTTGTCATGCCATCTTTTTACTTTTTCTTTGAATAGTTTGGCATTTTCATAGGATTGGGTTCTCCATTCATCTAGTGAGCTAATATCAAATAGCCTCTTCTCACCGGCAAGTTTGAAATCATAGTTGAGTTCTTTAATTGCCCAAAATGCTTTATGTTCTAATTCTAGAGGCAAATGACAAGCTTTTCCATATACCATTTTGTATGGAGACATACCCATAGGATTTTTGTAAGCTGTTCTATAGGCCCAAAGTGCATCATCTAATTTCTTAGACCAATTCTTACGAGCCTTATTGAAAGTTTTTTGTAATATCAATTTTATTTCTCTATTGCTAAGTTCAACTTGACCACTAGATTGAGGATGATAGGGTGATGCAATTCTATGGTTAACATCATATTTAGCAAGCATCTTACGGAAAGCACCATGAATAAAGTGTGAACCACCATCGGTCATTAAATATCTAGGGACTCCAAACCTCGGGAAGATAACCACTTTAAGCATTTTAATGGAGGTGTGGTGATCAGCACTACTAGTTGGAATAGCTTCTACCCACTTAGTGACATAATCAATAGCAACCCAAATATGCGTGTACCTGTTAGAGGAAGGAAAAGGTCCCATATAATCAAAACCCCAAACATCAAATGGTTCGACAACAAGTGAATAATTCATAGGCATTTCCTGACGCTTACCGATATTACCAATTCTTTGACATTCATCACAAGACAAGACAAACTTACGGGCATCCTTGAAGAGAGTAGGCCAATAAAAACCAGATTGTAATACCTTGTGAGTAGTTCTATCTCCCGCATGATGTCCTCCATAAGCTTCGGAATGACATTTCCGTAGGATTTGTTCTTGTTCATGCTCAGGTACACAACGTCTAATAATACCATCTACTCCTTTATAAAGATGTGGGACATCCCAAAAGTAATGTCTTAATTCATAGAAGATTTTTTTCTTTTGTTGGTATGTGAAGCTAGGTGGTATATATTTAGCAACAATGTAGTTAGCATAATCAGCATACCAAGGGGTGTTTTGAGAAACACTTATTGCAGCTAACTGTTCATCAGGGAAACTATCATCAATAGGTAGTGGGTCATCAAGAATATTTTCTAACCTAGACAAGTTATCAACTACGGGGTTCTCAGCTCCCTTCCTATCAACGATATGTAAGTCAAATTCTTGAAGCAAAAGAACCCACCTAATGAGTCTAGGTTTAGCATCTTTCTTTTCCATAAGATATTTTATAGCAGCATGATCGGTGTGAACAATAACTTTTGAGTCAACAATATAGGATCTAAATTTATCACAGGCAAACACAACTGCTAAAAATTCTTTTTCAGTAGTAGCATAATTTCGTTGGGCACTGTCTAGAGTTTTACTAGCATAATGGATAACATTCAATTTTTTATCAACTCTTTGTCCTAGAACAGCACCAACAACATAATCACTAGCATCACACATAATTTCAAAAGGCAAGTTCCAATCAGGTGGTTGAACGATAGGTGCAGAGGTTAAGGCTTTCTTGAGTGTTTCAAAGGCTTCCACACAATCATCATCAAAAACAAAAGGAATATCCTTTTGCAAAAGATTAGTAAGAGGCCTAGAAATTTTAGAGAAGTCTTTAATGAACCTCCTATAGAAACCAGCATGACCAAGGAAACTTCGAATACCTTTAATATCTTTAGGACATGGCATTTTCTCAATTGCATCAACTTTAGCTTTCTCCACCTCAATACCTCGTTCAGATATTTTATGCCCCAAGAAAATACCTTCATTAACAATAAAGTGGCACTTCTCCCAATTCAAGACGAGGTTAGTTTGTTCACATCTCCGCAAAACTAGATCAAGGTTGCTTAAGCAATCATCAAAAGAAGTCCCGTAAACGGAAAAATCATCCATGAAAACCTCCACAATCTTTTCACAAAAATCAGAGAATATAGCAGTCATACATCTTTGAAAGGTAGCAGGTGCATTGCATAGACAAAAAGGCATACGTCTATAAGCATAGGTTCCAAAAGGGCAAGTAAAGGTGGTTTTTCTCTTGATCGGATTGTGACACAGGTATTTGAGAGAAACCAGAATATCCATCTAGAAAACAAAAGTGTGTGTGCTTAGATAATCTTTCTAGCATTTGATCAATGAAAGGCAGAGGGTAATGATCTTTTCTAGTAGCTTTATTTAACTTTCTAAAATCAATTACCATCCTATAACCAGTAACAATTCTTTGTGGAATGAGTTCATTCTTTTCATTGCGAACAACGGTAATACCTCCTTTCTTAGGGACACAATGAACGGGACTTACCCATCTACTATCAGCAATGGGATAGATTATACCTTCTTCCAGAAGCTTTAATATTCCAGTTCTTACCACTTCTTTCATCTTGGGATTCAATCGCCGTTGATGATCAACAACGGGTTTAGCATCAGGTTCCATATTAATCTTGTGCTGACATAGAGTGGGACTAATGCCCTTAAGATCATCAAGAGTATATCCAATAGCAGCCTGGTGCTTCCTTAGAACTTTTAATAATCTTTATTCTTCATGTTCTGAAAGGTTAGCACTAATAATAACAGGATATATCTTTTTCTCATCAAGATAAGCATACTTCAAAGTGTCAGGCAATTGTTTCAATTCAAACACAGGATCACCTTTAGGTGGAGGAGGGCCTCCAAGAGTTTCAATAGGCAAATTGTGTTTCAGGAGAGGTTGTTGTTCAAAGAAAATTTGAACTATTTCGTTTCTTTCACGCAAGTGCATATCATTTTCATGGTCAAGCAAATATTGTTCTAATGGATCAGTAGGAGGCACGGCAATAGAAGCAAGACCAATTATTTCATCCTTACTAGATAACGCTTTATCGCGAGGTTGTCTACTAAACTTGGAAAAATTAAACTCATGAGACACACCACCAAAACTGACACCGACAGTTTGTTTTTCACAATCTATCTTAGCATTGACGGTGCTCAAGATACCAAAGATAATGGGACAAAAGTCATCTTGTGGGGAACCAAGGACTAGAAAAACAGTAGGGTATTTTACTTTCCCACACAAGACTTCAACATCTCTAACAATCCCAAGTGGTGTGATGGTGTCTCTATTAGCAAGTTTAATAGTAACATCAATGTCTTCTATTTAAGCGGGTGCTATTTCATCCATAATTTCTTGGTATAAGGTAAAATGAATAGCACTCACACTAGCACCCAAATCACATAAACCATGATAGCAATGATCTCCTATTTTAACTGAGACAACAGGCATGCCTTCTATGAGTCTATGTCTATCTTTTTCATCGGGTTTAGCAATTCTAGCAGCTTCGTCACAGAAGTAGATAACATGCCCATCAATATTTTCTACCAAGAGATCTTTAACCATAGAAACACTAGGTTCTACTTTGATTTGTTCAGGGGGCTTAGGTGCTCTTATATTACTCTTACGAACCACAGTTGATACTTTAGCATGTTCCTTTATCCTAACGGGGAAAGGTGGTTTTTCAATATAAGCGGCAGGCACAACTGGATCAACATTGTAAATGATGGTTTCATATTTAGCTATGACCGGTTCTTTAATTTCTTCTTTAATAGGGGGAAGATATTTAAACCACTTCTCCTTAGGGAGATCAACATGAGTAGCGAATGCTTCACAGAAAGAGGCTACTATCTTAGAGTCAAGTCCATATTTAGTGCTAAACTTATGAAAACTATCGGTATTCATAAAATATTTAACACAATCAAACTCAAGCTTTATACCTGACTCATTACCTTCGTCGAGTTCCCAATCTTCAGAGTTGCGTTTAATTCTTTCTAAGAGATCCCACTTGAATTCAATAGTCTTCTTCATATAAGAACCAGCACAAGAAGTATCGAGCATGGTTTGATCATTATGAGAAAGCCGAGCATAAAAATTCTGAATAATAACTTCTCTCGGGATGTCGTGATTGGGGGCATGAATATAACATTGACTTAAGCCTCCCCCAAGCTAGAGCGATGCTTTCTCCTTCAGGAGGCCAAAAATTATATATATAATTCCGATCACGATGAACTAGATGCATGGGATAAAACTTTTGATGGAACTCCAATTGCAAACGATTCCAGTTCCATGATCCAAGATCATCACATAGCCTATACTATGTCAATGCTTTTCCCTTCAAAGATAAAGGGAAAACCTTCTTCTTAGCTTCATCTCCGGGTAAACCTGCAAGCTTAAATAATCCACAAACTTCGTTCACGTATAATAGGTGCATATCAGGATGTTCAGTTCCATCTCCTGCATAAGGTTTAGCAATTTCATAACCAATATTTTCAGTAAGTGTAGTAGGTTGAGGGGCAACTAATTGTGGTTCCGGTCGAGGTGACGATACCCCTAACAAACCCCTCAAAGGATTGTTTTCCATAGCAGCAAGTAACAATAAATTTCAGCACGTAGTACAAGTTTTTCCTTACCGATTTCCACTTACCAAGAGCGCTTCACTCCCCGGCAACGGCGCCAGAAAAGAGTCTTGATGACCCACAAGTATAGGGGATCAATCGTAGTCCTTTCGATAAGTAAGAGTGTCAAACCCAACGAGGAGCAGAAGGAAATGACAAGCGGTTTTCAGCAAGGTAATTTCTGCAAGCACTGAAATTGTAGGTAACAGATAGTTTGACAGCAAGGTAATTGGTAACGAGCAAATAACGGTAACGGTAAATAAGGTGCAGCAAGGTAGCCCAATCCTTTTGTGGCAAAGGACAGGCCAGAACAATCTCTAGTAGCAGGCAAAGTGTTCTTGAGGGTACACGGGAATTTCATCTACTCACTTTTATCATGTTGGTTTGATTCGTGTTCGCTACTTTGATAATTTGATATGTGGGTGGACCGGTGCTTGGGTGCTGCTCTTACTTGAACAACCTCCCACTTATGATTAACCCCCTCGCAAGCATCCGCAACTACGAGAAAAGTATTAAGATAAAATCTAACCATAGCATTAAACGTTTGGATCCAAATCAGCCCCTTACAAAGTAGCGCATAAACTAGGGTTTAAGCTTATGTCACTCTAGCAACCCATCATCTAATAACTACTCCACAATGCATTCCCTTAGGCCCATGAATGGTGAAGTGTCATGTAGTCGACGTTCACATGACACCACTAAGGGAATCACAACATACATATCATCAAAATATCGAACACATATCAAATTCACATGATTACTTGCAACATGACTTCTCCCGTGACCTCAAGAACAAAAGTAACTACTCACAAATAATAATCATGCTCAAGATCATAGGAGTATTAAATAGCATAATGGATCTGAACATATAATCTTCCACCAAATAAACCATATAGTAATCAACTACGCAAGGTAATCAACACTACTAGTCACCCACATGTACCAATCTGAGGTTCCAGTACAAAGATTGAAGACAAGAGATGAACTAGGGTTTGAGAGGAGATGGTGTTGTTGAAGATGTTGATGAAGATTGGCCTCCCAAAGATGATAGGGGTGTTGGTGATGACGATGGCTTCGATTTCCCCCTCTCGGAGGGAAGTTCCCCCGGCGGAATCGCTCCGCCGGAGGGCAAAAGTGCTCCTGCCCAAGTTCCGCCTCGAGGCGGCGGCGCTTCGTCCCGAAAAGTCCTCCTCTGATTTTTTCTAGGTCAAAAGTGAATATATACCAGAAGATGGGCACCGGAGGTGGGCCGAGGAGGGCACAACCCACCAGGGCGCGCCCAGGGGGGCCTGGCGTGCCCTGGTGTCTTGTGCCCACCAGGGTGGCCCCCTCCGGTAGTTCTTTGCTCCAATATTTTTTATTAATTCCAAAAATAATCTCTGTAAAGTTTTAGCTTCATTGGAGATGTGCAGAATAGGTATCTCTGATGTGCTTTTCTTGGGTCCAGAATTCCAGCTGCCGGTATTCTCCCTCTTTGTGTAAACCTTGCATTTTATGAGAGAAAAGGCATTAGAATCACTCCCTAAGGCATTATTATTCAACAAAACATAATAAATAACAGTAGGAAATCATGATGCAAAATGGACGTATCAATTGGGTGGAAAGCCACTTGGGGAGGCTAGAAATAAGGATTCATATGGTTGGAGTGGAAGATCTTGATCTCAACACATGAGTAGGTGGTTCTCTCTCAGAAAATGGATGGGGCAAGTGTTGGTCTGTTCTGAGTGCTTCCTCTACGAGTGAGAGGTAGGTGGAGGGGTATATATAGGCATCTCCAAAAATCCAACCGTTACAACATTATTGCCCAACTCGGTGAAACCGAAGCAAAAACTCGGTTGCACCGACTAGTGCAAAATGTGGCAACTTTTGGCGTTTCGGTGAGACCGATATATAAATCTCGGTGGGTTCGATTTTGGCTGACCTAGGCAGTTTCCAGTTTCGCTGTCACCGATTCCTAAAACTCGGAAATTTCGATTCTTAGAAATAGGATACCTGAAGGTTGGTCACTGATTTCGGTTTCACCGAAATCAAACTTGGTGTCACCGAGATATTAGGGTTTAGCTTAGGATCTGTCTAGGATGAAACTCGGTAGGGCCGATTAAGAAAAGTTGGTGGCACCGAATTTGAGTGTTAGGGTTTAGACAGAGTATTTTGTGGGAGAATTTCATGAGTATTTTTGGTGGCTAACTCTAAGAACTTGAGCAACCAGATCATCATGGATACCTCATCCCCTTTTAATAGTATTGGCTTTCATATGGACTCCAATGTGATTTCTCACAAAATGCAAAATGTAGAGTCTTGAAGCTTGATGACTTGCCAATCCTATTCCTTTCCTTCTTCTTCTTTCCTTGGGGATTCTCCACACATTCCAGCCAATTCTCTCCGTGGACTTCATCTGAAATAAACTAGGTAAACCTATTAGTCCAAGAGACAATGTATGTTGTCATGAATTATCAAAACCTCCAAGGGAGCATATGTGCTTTCAACGTTGGGGAAGAAGTCGTCGTCTGTGAAGTGGCCGTCGGCGTTTGTGGCGTCCGTGATAAAGAAGTCAGTAGTTGCACAGAGCGCTCCCCAAAAACCTTATCACCCTTCTCCCGTACAAGACTCAAAGTGACAGAGTTTCGGAGGCCTACTGTCCCGACCCGCGGTGCACGCTGCAAGCCGGGATGGGGAAGAACCTAGCAGCAGCTCAAAGATTGAAACTCGATGGCGTGAGGAAGATGATGTTGTGATGTGTCTCTCTGGAGAGGAACGACCTCTCTTTTATAGGCACAGGAGAAGGAGGCGAATAGGCTGCGATAGAAGACGAAATGAAAGGATGGGAGACGAAGCGAACAACCAACAGCCGAAGGGTGCAGGGTTCGTATTTACTCCCTACTATAGCAAAAATGTTTCAGCTACAAGTCATGCATGGCAAAAATTTAGACATCGGCTTGGCTCATTCCCGCAACCCGCGCTGCTCCGCGTGGCGGCGGCGAAGGAGCGCGCGTGTATCTCTCTCTTGTTCTCATACTCATACATGTGTGGAAATAACCTCCCTTATAAGAAGGTCCAACTCCTACTAAGTGAGCAGTATGAGACTAAACTTTTCTTCCACCTCTTGCCTTGAATGAATGGGCTGAGTGGACCTTTAGGATTTATTACGAATTCTGAAAATGCTAGTTGGCTGGCCCATATATAGATCTAACCTCCTGTTCTAAGCTCCCGTGCTCCCTCGTCGACCTCCACCGGATGTACGTCGCCAACTCGATGACCATCGGTTAGCTACCGCCGCTAAGGGGTCGGTCTTCCTCTTCTCCGTCGCGATGTCCTCTCCGCCCACAGGAACTGTACCACTACCTCCTACATCGCCCCAATCTCCCAAGATACATGTCCTCTTGTTTATATTTGTTTGGATCTGGTCGCTCCAGAGTATAGTGTATTGATGTGTGTATGTGTATGTTCAGCAACATATGGTCGAATTAGCCATAGATTCTTTTGTATCGATCGAAGAAAATATTTGGTTGGTTTGCTAGGGCATTTTGTGTTCTAATTTAATCCATAATTATTTTATCGGTGTCATTATTGTGAAGTGATTACCCTAGAAAACCGGCCATCCAACGCTACCCGTATACATTACAAACCCCAGTTCAACTAAATCGGACAAAATTCAGCAAACACGGTGAATTTCATTAAAGTTCAGACAATTTACATAATTCGGTCGCATCCATCAGCGTCGCCCTCCCGTCCGATCACATCGCGCATCATCAATGACGGCCACTGCATGCCCTGGGCCGGCATGAACGCGACGAGACAAGTGGCGCAGTCGTTTGATTCAAAGCGTAGCAGAGATGGGTGGATTTTTAGGTGGGTCACGGTAGTCAGAAGCGGGCATGACAACGTTCCGAACGCCCGGGTTTACAGAAAAAACTACGTCCGGACCGACCGGCGGACCAACGCAGGCCCGTGCTGTATAGCAAAATACGTCCGGATCGCGCGGCCCGAACGGTTGCGTACGGTTTAAGGGTCCGCGTTAGAGATGCACTTAGGTTGTATTAATGCTCTAAATCAACCTGCAATTATATTTATTATCATTAAATAACATGCAACCAATCTCTTAGCTCTCACGATATTTCAGATATTTATCTTCATAGCCACGACTCATGCCGCTAGGTTGCCAAATGGCCAACAACTTTCTCACGACAGATTTTCCGCAGTTACTTTTTCACAACAGATTTTCCGCAGCTGCTTTCAAAAATCTACAGCCCAACCAAACGCCCCCTAAAATTCTTCCAAAATGTAATCGAACATATGCGGGTAACTTTGGATACTCGACTCATGCATCCGTATCCACAAGGATCGGCATTGGAGATGCTCTAAGGACATCATGAATACAATAATACGAAATACCGTTCAAAGTAACATTTTGAAGTCTGCGTCAATATCCAAAGATCCAAAACTTCACTTACAGAAAAGATCAACTATAAAAACATCTTACATTATGAAACAGGGGAGTGCATTTATAAAAGTAACACTGAGTACATGTATAAACCCTCGGAATACAACACCGCATCGCAATAGCTCCTGTCTGGCCTACGAGACGTGCACAGCCACAGGACCACATGGTCCCATGCAACCCAGAATCATTCGGTACAAAAACTGCGTGCACTGTTCGCCCCCTCGCACCTCCAAGGGGACGTGACGCCACTCCAACCAGAAAAAAGAAGGGCCACCACACCAGCCCGCACGCAATTTTCCCGACACGCTGACACGCGGGCCGCACCGCCAACGGGCCCCACCACCCAGCGGCACACGCCCGCTACCAACCCCGGACCCGTCAAATCGGCGGCCGGGCCCACGGCTCCCCTCACGAGACAAACAGACACGCCACAGCAGACGCCATTCCTCCCACCGGGCCCGCATGTCACCCAGACCCGGCTCGGTGGCTCCGGAGGCGCGCTCGATCTGCGCCGCGGACGGCCCGATGCGCGCCCGCCCGCGGATCGGAGGGCCGGGGCTCGCCCGTGGGATATTATCGCGTCCGCGAATAATATAAGGCTGCGAGTCAACACAGCGAACAAGAGTGATAGGGAGAGAGGGCCGGAAAAAAATCACTGGGAAATTATTGCGAGGGCGAGAGGAGGAGGAGGAGGAGGAGGAGCAGAGGCGGAGAAGCAAGGGGAGGCGAAGGTGAGATCTCCAATCCTTCTGGAAGCTTCTGGATTCGTCGGAGCTTCCAGCAATTACGGTCGCCGCGGGCGCGCGCCGCGTCGGCGGGGTGGTTTTAGGTGGCGGCGCAGCTTAGCACGCGGGGGGTGGGCGACGAGCGCCGTCGCATGTTTGCACGTACGTCACGGGCCGGGCCTCCGCCGCGCGCCGCCAGTTCCGTCGATCTCGTCGGAGTCCAGGCCCCCCCGGCGCTTCTGGATCCTTCTGGACGCTCGTCGATTGCATTGACCTGGCTGGGCTTCGAGTGCTCGATTCGCGCGTGGGGTTTTGTGGGCTCAGTAGCGGAGCTGCTGAATTCAGCTGTTTCGGCGCTCGATTTCGTTTGTTTCCAAGCTGTCAAGTGCCCGTGTAGGGTTTTTTAAGCTGCGGCGAGCTGGGTATTATAATGATTGGATTGGATTCGGTAGGTGGGTGTGCGTGCGTGCGTGGTACAGTCCGCTCGCGGATTAAAGCCTGCTGAATTTAGTTGCTTCAGTGCTTGCTGTTACGCTCGACTTCCTATTGTTAGTTGCTACTCGCTTGCTTCGATTTCCTCATGGAAGGAGGACCGCATCAGTTCGATGGGGATCGCTGAGCTGCCGGCTGGAACTGAATCAGTTCATGTCCTAAGCCTTGTATTACTTATATCTAGATGCTTCTGGATGCCATGGTGGTGGGGAATCCCACTGGTTTCTGGTTGTGGATGTTTCGTTGTTTTTCTATTGCGAATTTTGTCAAGTATCCTGCTTATTATCATCTTCCTTATGGTTAGAAATGTTTGCAGCTATTTGGTGATTATAATTGTCAGCCTTTTCCTTTTACTGGATTTGTTGCTCGTAATTTAACTCCCCGCGAGAAATGCTTCTGTGCTCTGGTACCTCTGTTTCCAAAAGTATCAAATGTGTGCATTTTGTTCTTTCTCCATGCATATTATGAAATCCATTGCGGAGTGACTAGGAATGGTTTGAGATGCTTAGCTCAGCAGCTTAGTCTCTCTCTGTTGGCAACAAGTCTGTTGTTTTGTTCCCTTTTGCCTGTTCTCAAGTGCAACCTTGGCGTGTCTACTTCGTTGTCTTGGGTGTGAACTTCTAAGATTCAATTGCAGCAAACATTTCCATTTTTTCTCCACAGTAAAATGGAAGGAGCCAATTTCTATGTCAAATAGAGCTTTCTTTACACGTCTCAGTCCCTGCCCATGCATTTTGCTTGCTATGTTGGATTTACTGTTCACTGGATAGTTATATTATTTAAGTTCTGATTGTTTGATTTTGCTAAACATGTACTGCCTCACATGGCACAGTTTGATATGCCATAAATGTTTCATAACTTCTTATCTTCAGTCGTTACTAGAAAGTGTACCAATTGTACTTCGTAGAACAGTCCGATTTCCATGTTGACTTCCATATTGTATAAGAATACCAGCCCGTCTTCATCTATCCAGTTGAACTGAGATATCTAATTGGAAAGACCACAGATATTGTGTTGTGCAAATGTGCAATGCATTTTTTTTGTGCGTGCAAATCACACTCACAGAAGTTTTTACCCTGAGGTTTTTTCATCATGATTTGGTGGATACATTTTGAGTTCCACATAATTGTGGCACTTTAAGACCATTTTGTACTTCTTGCAAAACACTTTGTGTCTTTGTTAATTTTGCGTTGTCTCAAATCTAACTCTACCTTCCACGATTCTATCTGATAGGACTAGAAGAATCTCCCGAGACTTGTGTCAAATTCTGAATTCTGCAGAGTTGCTGCATCTGCTCATTAGCAAGATGTCCATTGAAGAAAGGAAAATAAGTTTGATAAACAGGACGACTTCGTTAAATCCTAATGCGGTAGAATTTGTTCCTTCATGCCTTAGATCTGTGAGTGATGCTTCAAACAGATCAGACACAACCAAGATTCCTGTCTCAGAGTCCTCGAAGGAAATCAGCACAGACCAACCAGAGTCTGTACCAAGCAACCCTGATGAAGAAGCACATCGGTATTGGCAACAACAGCTTCCAGATGATATCACCCCTGATTTCAACGTTCTTGGCCAAGATGAGACTCCTGGACCTGACAGTCTTTCACTCACGGGCTTGTCAATGAATGATGGCTTTGGTGCTTCATTATTTTCTCCAAACCAGACATCAAGAATGCAGCACAATGCTTCTCCATTTGTTAGGGACACGCTAAGTACACGAGCGAAGTTTGAATTTTCTGGCCAAGAACAGCCGCAAGCTACTATTATGAGTCCCACTGCAAGTACTATGAGTCCAACTGCAGCTCCATGGGTAAAGACAGTAAGAAACGGTGGACAATATGGTACAAACAGAAGGGATGCTAGTCACTACAATGGAGATTCTAGCATTGGTACATTGATTTGATGAGTGTAATTTTCTATACTGAAGGTGGTTCTATTAACCCTAACCTTTCCCCTTGCAATTTCAGGATCCCCACTGCAGTCTGATGCTTATTACAGAAACCGGCGTAGCTTTAGGTCAAGTATGGACATCATGACTCAGCTGGAGGTCTGTCTTCATTAATGCATCATCCTATACATCTCAAATTGTTCGCTTGAAACTATATTCTTCTGAGGCTCCAACTGTCCCTAAGCTTAGGTACACAACAACCATAAAAGAAAAAATTGATATGGCACTAACCAGGCCCCTATTTCCACATCTGTAAGCTAACTGGTGTGTTTCTCATATATTAGAGCAGCAAAAGTCTTGATATGTTTTAAAAACGATCATGAGGTACATGCAGTGTATAGTTTTACAATTTACATCAGCCATGCAGAGGTTTAATACCAGCTAAGATGTCTGTTATAAAAAACATGGAACTTTTAGCAAGATCACCCCCCCCCCCCCCCTCACCGCCCACGTGTGTGCAGGTCGATGTCGCCCGCGCTTATGCTTTTGCTTGTCAAGTTTTGCATGTATTGCCATTCCTAGTTCCTTATTCGACCTTTGGTTCTACAGCTAGGAGCCTAGGACTTTCACTCCCTAATCAGGAATGCATATTCAATTACATAATGATTACAGGCAGTAGGGATCTCATGTGTCTCTTGACCTTATTGGTTGCTTCTATCCGTTGCCATATTTTTATGCAAATTGTTAATTGTTTGGCAACCGACAATTTGTGTCATGGCCATCTGTTAGCCACTCCTGCAAGTGGCAAGATTTGGCAAGAAATTATATTTATGGCATGTGAGGTGCGGTGCTGTAATGGTGTAGTGTGCTACAAGTTTGGCAAAGATCCAAACACTGGCCTAAGAAAGTCAAACATGCCTAACTCATGTGTGTCAAATTGTGGCAAGCAACTAAACACCGTCTTACAACAGAAACTAGTCTGCCATGATATTGGCACTGAGGTATATATAAAGCAAGTATATATTGTGAGACTACGTATTGTATGAGTTATTTGAGTAATGATATGAAAGCAATTTAAAACTTGGTGAATTCTTTATGTTGTTCTCAGTTGCAACAACTAATAGGCACTTTCACTTGGTGTACAAGACTGCAAGCCACTGATAAAAAAGAAAATATCATGTTGTTAGACAGCTATTTATCTGTGGTAAATACACTACTGTGCAATTGATGCATGAGTCTCACCAAATATGTTGTGGTGGGTCTCATAGGATTACTTGCATTTCGTTGGACTTCCTTCGAAGCCCACAAACTAGGATGACTCGTATTTACAGTGACTACGACAGATCACTCTAATTATCTGTGGAGCCATTCCATTATAGAAGAAACTGACTTATATCACCTATTTTGTATCAATAACTATATAACGGTGTTAATTCTCCGTTTCAGGTGTCATGCTCTATTAGTTGAAACCAATCAAGTTAATGTATATGCTAGAATGTACAGAATTTAGTTTAATTTTTTTCTTATGAGGTCAATGTCCTGATAAAATCTGCTATTTTATTCACTCCAACCATAGTTTAAAAAACCCTTAGCTAACAAATATACTCCCTCCGATCCATATTAATTGTTGCAGACTTAGTACAAAGTTAGTACAACTTTGTATTAAGTCTGCGTCAGTTAATTTGGGCCTGAGGGAGTACTTTGTGACCTCACTGCTATTTTTGTGGTCAAATGTCTGTTACCCACAAAGTATCTGATCTGCCTGTCGTTTAACAAAACTGCACATTACATATTTTCTGATGATCTTTTTATTGGTTACTTTGGAATATTTGATGGCAATAGCTACAATCTATGGTTTACCTGCATGAAATCTACTTGAAACACTTGTTTAATACTACCATATGTTCAATAGCAGAATAAAGTTGATGGACGACTCAATCAGAATCTCAGGTCACTGTCATTTGGACATTCAAGTCCCCCATCACCAGTATCATATGCTCAAAATGGTCTTGCCAACTATAACAAAGAGGCTTTTGGTCTGCCGAACAGTCCATACAGATCTCATTCAGCCATACTCACAGATGATATAATTTCACCTTCAGCTGGCAGGGAACGTTTATCCCTAGATTCTCCGAGGGGGAGGTACAAGACAACTAATTTGCCTGTTACTAGTCTTGGTTCAAGCAGAGGCTCTCATTTGTTGGCTGGCTCATACAATGGTAATCATGATATGATCTCAAACAACACATTGCAAAACATTGCTGGAGTTCAAACGGGACCAACTTGGCTCGACACAGATGCTACGGGTAGTGTTCTTGAATTATGATACATGTTTTTTTTCATGAACCTATGGCAGCACAGATGCCTAGTTGCCTTATCGTTTGAATTTTCTTATGACAGCTAACATGTTTTTGGAAAAGGACGAAGTTCATGATTTTGCAAGTCTAAGACATGCACTTCTTGAACAGGTAGATGTACTGCTCTGAGAAACCAGATTGTTGGAATTGAGCCGTAATTATTGTGAATGATATTTTCCGTAGCATACCCTTTTTTATTCGCAAGAGAGTATGTATAGTAATTTTATGTTAGTGAAGTAGCCATTGTATAGTAGTGATAATCCACATAATTTAATTACTACCATAATTTTTTAGTAGCATCTTTTATTCTATGCAGTATGAGGTGATGGTCGTCACTTACCATGTAGTAACAATTACAGGAACCTAGACCTGGAAACTATAGTTGTTCATGGCTTTTAAAATGAACTCACTGCCCGTAAAACTACATCTCATTGTCAACTAATATTTGACAGTAAGAGAGTTATTTTTAGTGTGATCTAGAGCTATGCTATATGGACCAATTTCCTATGAAAATTTAATGTGATGTTTGCTGTTGGTCATACAAGGACTGAACAGAATCTTAAATACTCTGATTTTGGCGCTGATTTTTGCACCACTTCAATAGCAGCCTCTCAAATATCTCTTGTATTGCGAGCACTGTTTTCCCGACTTGTGGTAATGTTTGCTCACAGTGCTGCCATCCACTAATTTTTTTAGCAGGATAGGCAAGCTTTTCTAACTGGTGGCAATCCTTTAGCAAAGGAACTAAATATTAAGGAGCTGTACTCTATCCAAAGCAGATTAGCTCAGGAGAAGGCTAGAGAAAATATATATCAACAGAGGTCAGCACTAATTTCCTCCATGTCACATTTATATATGTTCCGATAATGTTATCTTTTATAATGAATGAACACATCTGCACATACAAACTGTTCTGTCTGCAATTTTGCATAATTCAAAATGCCACACCAGGTTTTCTTCTTGGTGAGGATGCAGTGCTTGGGCTTTTTATCCGAGTGAACAATTAAACATACTTGCTTTGCATGCATTTTATTATTATCTGAAAACTTACCTGTTTTATTGTAATGATGTTTAGGATAAGAAATGGCTCAGATATTGTCAAAATAGTATGTTCTGTATATTATAATTCAACTTGTATGGGTAGCTTGCATTGAAGTTTCAAGTTTAAGATCTTGAAATTCTACAGTACCAGCCAGATCTTTTGTGTACCATTATGGAGTATGCTGTATACCTCCTTTTGCAGTCAGTGCTATGCGTAATATTATTACTTAATAAATCAGTGCCAGTAACTACTTCCTTTTAGCTTGCAAAACGATCTTATATTATGGGACGGAGGGAGTATATCGTAGGCCAGTACCCCACAAATGGATCAACCGCGGTGCTCTGTTGTGAAATGATTCTGCTCTAGATTACTACTCCCTCTGTTCCTAAATATAATTCTTTTTAGAGATTTCAATACGGATTACATTCGGATGTATACAGACATATTTTAGAGTGTAGATTTCACCCATTTTGCTTCGTATGTAGTCCATATTGAAATCTCTAAAAAAGACTTATATTTAGGATCGGAGGGAGTAGATGTTAAAGAATTGTTGGCTAATATTCTCTTGATTGCCTTCACCAGATTCCAGATGCCAGAGTTGCAAGGCCTCATCCAGGAGCAGAATCCTGCAATCGACCTTTGTGGTCTTCATGCAAGGGAGGCGATGCACGTCCTGAACAACGAACTCAACAACCGGAGGAAGATCGCCCGTTCCACGGGCCGCCGGCTCCAGGCCATCATAATATCTAACCCCCGTACCCCTGCGAGGCTGACCGCTGCCATCGAGCAGTATCTCCTGGAGCATGGCCTTCAGTACACACAGGCACAGCCGGGCCTCTTCCGCGTCCTGCTGCAGTGAAGTAGCAGGGACCGCCTAGGTGTTTGTGGACACGATCAGATGAAATGAACAAAAAAAAGAATGACCTGTACTTCTGTATATGGCAGAGATGAGTAGCAGAATAGAAATGATACAGTAACAAATAGTTGGTTGTAATGTTGGTATATCAGGTTTTTTTGTCGGCAAATACGTTGTAAAATTTGCGGAATTAGGCGATATGTTGTCCAACAGTAGTAGTGGAAATGTTGCATGCACGCGTTGATGCTGCTGCGTGTTAAAGGTACGTATGTTGTTTGGTTCCTTGTGTTGCGTCCAGCATGTGTACTACTCCCTCCGTCCCATAATATAAGAGCGTTTATGACACTAGTTTATATTATGAGACAGAGGGAGAAGCTGTCTAGCTCGTCCGTACCATGGAAGCCGCTGGTTATGGGGATTTCTGCAACAGTTAAACTAGGCAAAGAGACAGGTGCATTAGGCTAATTCGCTTCGGTACATATGGCTTCTCGGTTAATACGGTTGTAGTACTAGCATATTATCCTAAATATGCATACGCAATACATTGGATATATGGTTGATGCCAATTTTGAAACAACACAATCACATCATGCTTTTGTACATAATCTGAAGTACATTTTGCTTAGTGGGCTTATTGTGCGTTGTGAGGATTTCTGGAGTGTATGAAGCACTGAACATTAACCAGTTGCGTTCTAGATTTCATTGTAATTCTTAGTTATAGGAGTTACTTTGTATTTTTTTGAATCTTAGGTCCAAATCAATGTACCTGTAATTGTTATGGGCATGAATAAAGTTACAGGTGTTTCTAAAAAAAAAAACTAGCTCCGTTCCCGTCTACTCCCTCCGTTCCTAAATATAAGTCTTTTTAGAGATTCCACTATTGGACTACATACGGATGTATATAGACATATTTTAGAGTATAAATTCATTCATTTTGCTTGGTATGTAGTCCTCTATTGAAATGTCTAAAAAGACTTATATTTAGGAACGGAGGGAGTATAAAAGAATTACAGTAATCATGTAGTCTGCTAGCTAGTTGTTGAACAGTATGATGGTAAACTTATTTTATAAACTATACGTCGTGCAAAGTATCTATAGGGAAAAGTCAGCAACAACCAAATTGTCCAAAAGCTGTTCTAACCTCTTCACATGCCAAATTTATCTCAAGCGTGTAAACTATATGTTGCGCAAGGAATTTTTTTTTAAAAAAATTATTATTATTTTAACAAATTCGAAAAATGTATGCCCTAATTCAAAAAAAATTAAAAGTATGACCCCGTCGGTCTAACTAAAGCCGAAAAGACACTCTCCGGTCTCGCTTAGGCCAAAGAGTAGTCTTCGGTCCCGTTCAAGCCGAAAAGACACTCTTTGGTCTCACTTAGGCCGAAGAGTGGCAAAACTCTTTGTTTATTAAGAAATTTTTCAACCCATTAAAAAAATGTTCAACCTATATTAAAAAATGTTGTTGCACATTAAAATAATATTAATCAAATGGAGGGAGAAGAAACAACGCGATGTGACAGCGAGAATAATATTACTACTGAACTGAACGAGCAAACCAAATATTTAAAAATAAGAAAATAGTAAAACAAAAGGGTGGAAACGCCAAGTTGGTTAAGAGTGGAAAAACAACCGGGTGGACGAAGAGAAAAAAGGACTCTTTGGCCACATGAAAGCCGAAGGGTGCACTTTAGCCTGGTTTAGGCCGACGACCATGCAACTTCGGCCTGGCAAAAACCGAGGAGATCTTCGGCCCAGTTCTGCCACTCTTCGGCCTAAGCGATACCAAAGAGTGTTTTTTCGGCCTACGCAAGACCGAAAACTACTTTTTGGCCTAAGCGAGACCGAAGAGTGCCTTTTCAGCTTTAGTGAGGCCGATGGGGTCATACTTTTTTTTTTGAATTTGGGGATACAGTTTTCGAATTTGTTAAAATAATAATAATATTTTGTATAAAAAATATTGAAAACTAGCTATAGGAAAAAAACTCAGCGCCCTACTACTCCTGTTTAAAAGGCCCACGCATATCCCTAGATCAATTATTGGACCAACCTAACATGAATTATTTATCATAAAAAATACACTATTATAAGATTAAATGTTATATTTTCGAATGGTATAACTTTTGTGACATACATTTTGCATTACATTAGTCAAATTGTCGATCTAGGGATACACGTGGGTCTTTTAAACCGGAAATGATGGATAGATTATACTAAAAATAATAAATCAAATTGTCCAATGCTGTTTTAATCTATTCACGCGCCTGGCCTATCTCAAGCGTGTAAAATTAACATTTAAAAGTCAACGTTGTAGACTGAATTTTTGGAGTAACATGTCCCTACTTAAGTCTGACAGTGAAAAGTCATCAGATCGAAAGTAATGCAAGGCTCATTTCGAAGGACGACCTACGTGTGTTGACAATTAACACAAGTGATGTTTTGCCGACGAATTAAAGACAACAAACACGAGATATAAATATCTCTGTTAAGAAGTTGCATCCAAAGCAATCAAAGTAGTTATCACCACACAAGGTCAACTACTAATAAGGTAAATAAAAATGTTGATTGATAGAAAAGGTCTTTGGTATAAAATATTCACTATCTCTAAACGCTTATGTAAAAAGAGTATGGCAAGTGGCTTTCTATCAAGCTAGGATCCAGCACAAACAGATTGAGTAGGTTTGACCACCTAAGCTAAGCTTAATTATTTTTATCAAATCAACAATTAATGGTAGAACAAGACGAAACATCATTTTATTGGCCACCCATACAAAAAATTCGAGGAAAAAAAACTGTCACTATATAGTCAGTACTAAATGCATCCGTCCTAGTCATTAATTCTCAATGCTCAAATAAAGCAACTAGGATAATACAACTTGCATTACCTATTCTTTCTAAATGAAAGTTTCTATTGATTATTAGCAACATAGCTGGATAATACAACTTGCATAAAAGCGTCCAAGCTCTCGTCTTTTGCATCAGGACGCGTACAACCAAAACTATACAAGCCACACTGATGGGTATGACAAAAAAATCGCTAGAGATACCAAGGAAATAAAACTCTCAAGATGCTGCATAGAAAACTCGTGATGCCTCCATCCGAAGATTATGCTGCCATCCATGTTAGATAAACCGATTCGTGACCACCTTCATCAATTGCGAACACACCACCATAACCAGATCATGGCCCTCTCTTCACTGAAGAATAGAGAATGAACAAAGTGGATTTATGCATGACTAATCTTCACAAGAAATTAATATTGCTGTTGTCAAAATTGATATTATTTCTACAAAAGCAGCCGCTCCAACTAGAACTAAAACCATCTAACTACAAGGCAGACCTCTCTACCAATTACCAACTCCGTGGGCGGGTATAAGTTGGACGCCACCAGAACTATATGCCACATAACTCTTGTAAAATAACAATAGAAGAAAGTGCCCATTGACTCATCATGATTACAAAAGCTATAGTTTGAGCTCCCCAACTAGTTCCATCTACGAAGGCTATCCTTAGTAAATATGACTTCCTAAGCATATACCCAAGGAGACTAGATCACTATTGATATGGCGTCAGATATCAAGCGATTTCGAGCGACCGCTCCCAGGTATGTCGGATCTTGTGCACGAATCTCAAAGCGTTTGCTCCCATCACCCTCCCAAGAGAACGACTGAGAATCACTGAATGTTTCGCTGCAGAACCACCCTCATAGTGAACACCAGATTTTTCCGTGTTTTAATTCATTTTTCTAAATCTTGAATAAGTAGTTATATAGAGCACGGCAAATTTTACGTTTTAGGCTTTCTGTATATGGCAACCATGTCATTTATAGCATGGAAAATTCCGTGTTTTTTCCAGTTCTTACACACTGCCAGTGCTATAGCATGGCAAATTATTTGTGTTGTAGTTTATTAGAGATGGTCGCGAGATTCATGTGCCGGAACCATGAGTTGGTCGTGAGATCTTATGAGTTTCACCTCTAGCCTATCCTAACTTGTTTGGGATTAAAGACTTTATTGTTGTTGTTGTCGTTTGTTTAGAGATTGAAATTATATTTGTTATAGCATGGAAACTCCTTTTTTTCGAAACATGACATATCAACTTTTCATAGTGGACCGCGACAATTCTCTAGCAGCAGCATGGCTAATCCCTATCTTGTAGCATGAAAATTCTTTATATTGTAGCATGGCAAATCTCTATCTTGTAGTATGGAAATTCTCTATACGGTAGGATGACAAATCTCTATCCTTTAGCATTACAATTCCACCTTTTCCCCTCACCATGGCAATCCTCTTATGAGCATGCCAATTACTAAATAGGTAGCACGACAATTCTTCTATGCCCCAGCATGGCAATCCTTGCACACATGGCAATACGACAATTTTTTTGCTGATAACATTGCCATAGCATGGCAATTTTTGCCTGACCGCTGATAAAGAGGGTGTTGAGGAGGAGGGGAAATGAGTTAATGGTGTCATTTGCAAGGAGCGGTTTTCTGAGGGAATGATCTGTTTCCTCACGAGAGCCACCTAGAGCACAGACTCGTTCGCTCGGGTTACCCTCCCGGGGACGCTAGCTAGCTATTGGCGTATTTTGTTTTGTACGTGCACCAAATTGCATTATATAGCATACATTTATTTAGCTTATTGTTGGCTATTTTTATGCAAATTCAACCTAAAGAAGCCTGAGCCGTCGTCCATTTATTGGATATCAGCGGCCCATGTACAAAGATTGTTCCATACCACCAAAGTTTGTACATTAAGACATGACGGGGGGATATCACCTCAACGAGGTGGTATGCTTGTCCCTTGCAATATGTAAAGGTGAGAGTATTGACGATTGAGAGGAGTGGTGCCTAACCATTAATCCTTTTAGAATCACACATTTGAGCCAGCATCCTCGATGTTGAAGGTCCAAAACAAAAGAACCCCCCCGCTTACATTCATGAGGCTTGTGCAATAGTGAGAGTCTCACATTTTCCACTCAATTTGGAAGACAATTTTAAGCTTGAAAGTTTCTCGAAGGTGCCAATCAAAAGTTTTTTTTTTCCTGGCCTTTTCACGATCGTGCCCCATAAGACCTTGTTCAGCTGCATTGGGTTTGAAAGGAATTAGAAGGGATTGCGAGGGCTTAAATCCCCTGTAAGTCAAAATCCTCTCCAATCCCTTGAAGAAGGGATTAACCGAACAAGCTCTTTCTAGTCTACTATAGGATAGACCTCCCGTCACCGAGACATTGAACTGTCAGCTTTCCTCCTTCACTAATATAAATTTGACCTGTCAGCTTTCCTCCTTCACTAATATAAATTGTCAACACGCCTGCGATAATATTGAAAAGGATTGGGAATAGAATGTCTCCTTGATGGGCTCTTTTTTCTTGTAAGTATGCCCTAACAATTTGTAACAAAATCATTCCTTTTTCAGTTCCCACTTGCAATATTTGTGTAAGGTGTGTGATTGGGCGTGCCTATGCATTGACATACTACCCAGAAAATGAATATTCAGCACACTTTATTTAGTGATGGTTCGTAGTTAAGGTTTTCGTTGGTAGCTGTCTGGGTCTGTATGGAAGGCCACAAACTCACACCATGCAACAACAACCAAAGGTTCAGATCGAGGTTTTTCTATTTCAAGAAATGTATGGTCTCCATCTTGGCACCACAAAGCTATCTAATCAACACACAAGAATCGAAGGGTTTTCCATGCATGTCTATAAATGGTGGAAGCTGCAGGAACAACTCACGTAGCTAGCTAGGAGCTAGAACATGGGTATGGGTCGCCAAAGACCAAGACCAAGCGCAGTGGCCGTGACGGCGGCTCTAGTTACTCTCCAGCTTCTCCTGCTCCCGGCGCTCGTCTCGTCGCAGGCGCAGGTCCTCCTGCTTCGTTACATGATCCGCGCCAGGCCACTCATCACGAAGGTCGTCAGGGATTTTTTGCAGAACCAAGCGGCCGAGGGCGTGACAGACATCTTCCGGCAACAGCACAAGGACGAGAGCGGCGACGTCCCGGTGCCGGCGGGCCAAGACGCGCAGGCGCAGGCTCAGCTGGGCAGTGCGGCGGTCGAAACTGCCGGCCTCGTCGTCTTCGACCTCGCCGTCGGGACGCGGACCATATCCGGAGTCATGGACATCTCCTCCCAGCTCGTCTGGACGCAGTGCGCGCAGACGCCCCCCTCTGTGCAGCCCACCGAGTCCGGGGGAGGCTCCTTCTCGTGGCTCCCCTGCGCCAGCCCGGCGTGCCAGCGCGTGCTCAACCGGACCTGCATCCTCGACAGCGACGGCTGCAGCTACGTCGCCACGTACAGCTCCGATGCCGCCGCCTACACGTTCGGCTACCGGGCCACCGACACCTTCCCCTTCGGGAACACGTCTGTCCCCGGCATGGTACTGGGCTGCAGCGCCGTGAGCACGGTTGACTTCTCCCTTGCCGGCGCGTCCAGCGTCATCGGCTTTGGCAGAGGGCCCCTCTCCCTCGTGTCGCAGCTCAAACTCTCAAGGTTCTCCTACTTCCTCGCGACCGACGACTCCGACAGCTCCGAGACCGTCATCCATCTGGGCGACGATGCGGTGCCGCGGACCAGCGGCAGCCGCTCCACGCCGCTACTCAGAAGCACCATGTACACCGACATGTACTACGTCAGGCTCACCGGCATCCAGGTCGACGGCAAGACCCTGAGCAGCATCCCGGCGGGAGCGTTCGAGCTCAAGGCGGACGGCTCCGGCGGGATGTGCTAAGGCGAGCTCTGGTGAGCAGGATCCAGTCGCAGGGGGTGAGTCCATTCGACAGCCAGGACCTCGAGCACCTGTGCTACTTGTCGCCGTCCTTTGTTAACGTGAAGGTCCCGAGGTTGACGTTGGTGTTCGACGGCGTGGAAGCGGCGATGGAGCTCAAGCCGGAGAACTACTTCTTCAAGGATGGTGCCGCCGGAGGGCTGGTGTGCCTGACCATACTGCCGTCGAGGGGTGGATCGGTCCTGGGAAGCCTGCTGCAGACCGGCAGGAACATGATCTACGACATTGGCGCCGAACGGCTGACGTTCGAGACTGGCGAGGCGCCGCCGGAGGCTCCTTCTCCGAGCGGAAGGGAGGAGGATGGTTCTCCGAAAGAAAAGAAGACCGCGGAGGGTCCGGCGCTGTCGCTGCGGCTGTGGCAGTGGCTGTCGAAGCTGTCGCTCGTGATGAAGATTGTTCTTGTGGCCATCGTTGCGGCTGTGGTGGTGTTTGCTTGGCGTAGTTATACAGCTCGCCGGAATGCATTGCCATGGCCAGCTGGACGTCAACAATGAAGATCGTAGTACATTGCTTCAAGATTCGTGCCAGCCTTTTGCATTTTCAATCTTGACTTCAATCAACCCCCCACCATACACTATGCAGTCTTGTCCTTTATTCAGATACCACCCTTCAATTTCTCCTCTTTTACCACTTTGTCTCAGCAACACATCTTTCAGATCAATGCATGGTTAGCATTAAAATTTCTAAATATTTTCTTCACCATTACAAGATTGAACATGAAATCCATGCTTCTTCGTGGATCACTCCATGTTTACGACATAAATAACATTTGTTAAAAGAAACAGGTCACATGTTTGTTCATAGTACAGAATAATCTGAGCTATGATTACCACCTTTTGAAAATTTATGGTTCAAAGATGAAATCTTTGATAATGGTCGGCTACCGCTGAGAAATGCCCAACAGTGAATCTCATAGCCATCCCTAACCATGAAACATTCAAAGCAAAAAAAAAAAAAACCGCAAAAAAGAAAAACATTCAAAGCAAAAAAGGTGTTCCCTCACCACTTTCACTCTTACACAGAAATGTGACTCTAGGTTTTCAGCATGCATGGGACACACCTTTTGGGCCTAGATACTTATAGTGCAGGAGAGTTTAGAGACACCCTAAACATCCTACCAAGATCCGCTGATTTTTTGGTTGGCAAATCACGTTTCATCTGGCCAGTCTATTTTATAAACATTCTTGATAATAGTAGCCGCTTGGACATTGCTGCTTCAGAGGAAGCCACACCACTCCTTGTTGGACACCAAAGCTCGTTGGAGGTCACTGAACCTGGCGTCCAGTAGAAACAAAACATTGCCACTTTCACCAACATGCTTCGCCAGCGCGTCTCCACCGTGTCGATAGTACCCTCGATCATGCACGACTTCGATTCCATGGCCGGAACCGGGTACCATGTCCACGACGTCGTGCATTGTTGGAATCATCGTCGCACATGCCTCATCACGGGCTTGTGCAGGATGAGGAGGGAATCATGCTCAAAAGAGGGATCACATAAAACATGTTTTTCATGATCCACATGCTTGCAAATATAATTACTTTTTACATAAGTAAATTTCTTCTGATTGATAATAGTGGATTAAATTCAACAATATAACAATCATGTGAAACTTGATTTTCACGAACCAATTGCATAATCCCGCGACAAAATAACCAATTGCGTATTAAAAGGATAACATCTGCGGGAGGGGAGGGGGGGGGGGTCTTCATAACTATGACAAGTTCCGTAAGGATTATTATCATTATTCTTTATAGCGTAAGTATCATCATAGATAACAACTTTGTTCTCATCAAAATCAATCGTAACACCCTTAAAATTAGTGGGATCAACACTACGTAAACTTTTGATCTCTTCAAACCCACTTTCAACAATATTGCAATCATCATAGTCGATTGTTACACTCTCCAAAATAGTGGGATCAACACTACTTAAAGTTTTGACCTCTTCAAGCACATTTTCAACAATAATTTCAGCTTTTCTAGCTTCTTCCTCTCTTGGTAGCAAAGCACAAGTTTCATCATAATTACTAGCAGATATTTCCATCCTCAATAGCAAAAGGATTTGCAAACTTATCCTCCCCAAACTTGGAATATTCCATATCAATAGCAAAAGGGTTTTCAAACCTATCATCCTCAACCTCGAGCTTAGGATTTTCCATAATTTCATCATAAGTGATAGACATATCATAAGCATCATCATCAAGTGTCTGTTGGAAATATGCCCTAGAGGCAATAATAAATTAGTTATTATCATATTTCCTTGTTCATGATAATCGTTTATTATCCATACTATAATTGTATTGATTGGAAACTCAGATACATGTGTGGGTACATAGACAACATTGTGTCCCTAGTATGCCTCTAATAGACTAGCTCGTTGATCAAAGATGGTCAAGGTTTCCTAGCCATAGACATGAGATGTCATTTGATAACGGGATCACATCATTAGGAGAATGATGTGATGGACAAGACCCAAACTATAAAACATAGCATATGATCGTGTCAGTTTATTGCTATAGTTTTCTGCATGTCAAGTATCTGTTCCTATGACCATGAGATCATGCAACTCACTGACACCGGAGGAGTACCTTGTGTGTATCAAACGTCGCAACGTAACTGGGTGACTATAAAGGTGCTCTACAGGTATCTCCGAGGGTGTCTGTTGGGTTGGCATGGATGAAGACTGGGATTTGTTACTCCGTGTGACGGAAAGGTATCTCAGGGCCCACTCGGTAATACAACATCACAATGAGCCTTGCAAGCAAAGTGACTAAAGAGTTAGCCACATGATCTTGTATTACGGAACGAGTAAAGAGACTTGCCGGTAACGAGATTGAACTAGGTATAGAGATACCGACGATCGAATCTCGGGCAAGTAACATACCGAAGAACAAAGGGAACATTATACGGGATTAACTGAATCCTTGACATAGAGGTTCAACCGATAAAGATCTTCGTAGAATATGTAGGAACCAATATGGGCATCCAGGTCCCGCTATTGGTTATTGACCGTAGAGGTGTCTCGGTCATGTCTACATAGTTCTCGAACCCGCAGGGTCTGCACACTTAACGTTCGGTGACGTTTCGGTAGTATTGAGTTATGTATGTTGGTGACCGAAAGTTGTAAAGAGTCCCGGATGAGATCCCGGACGTCACGAGGAGATCCGGAATGGTCCGGAGGTAAAGATTGATATATAGGAAAGTGGTATTTGGGTTCGGAAAAGTTTCGGGTACTTTCGGCAGTGTACCGGGAGTGACGAATGGGTTCCGGGGGTCCACCGGGTGGGGCCCATCCTCCCCGGGGGGCCACATGGGCCCAAGAGGTGGCGCACCAGCCCCTGGTGGGCTGGGCAGCCGACCCCATGGGGGCCCATGTGCCCAAGAGGAAAAAGGTGGAGGTTGGAAGGAGTAGGACACCTTCCTAAAACGAATCCACCTCCTAGTAGGAGGTGGATTCCACCTCCTTGAGGTGGTTCGGCCGAATCCTCCTTGTGGAGGGTTTGAGGCTGCCTCCTCCCCTCCCTTCCTCCTATGTATACTAGAGGATTTGAGGGCAGCCCCAACCCTAATTGCCACGTGCTGCCCACTTCTTCCTCTAGATCGTTTCTCCTCTAGATTAGTTCGGCGGAGTTCGGCGGAGCTCGGCGAAGCCCTGCCGGATTAGTTCACCACCACCGCCACCATGCCGTTGTGCTGCCGGAGAACTCATCTACCTCTCCGCTCCCTCTTGCTGGATCAAGAAGGCAGAGATCGTCATCGAGCTGTACGTGTGCTGAACGCGGAGGTGCCGTCCGTTCGGCGCTAGATCGGAAGGACCGTGATTGGATCGCGGGACAGTTCGTGATTGGATCGCTGGACGGATCGTGATTGGATCGCGGGACGGCTAGCGATTTGGATCGTGAAGACGTTCGACTACATCAACTACGTTTCTTAACACTTCCCGCTTAGCGATCTACAAGGGTATGTAGATCCACTCTCCCTCTCGTAGATGCTCATCACCATGGATAGATCTTGCGTGTGCGTATGAATTTTTTTGTTCCCCATGCAACGTTCCCCAACAGTGGCATCATGAGCTAGGTCTATGCGTAGATGAGATCACGAGTAGAACACAAAGGAGTTTGTGGGCGTTGATGCTCAGATTGCTTCCTCCCTTGGTCTTTTCTTGATTCAGCGGTATTGTGGGATGAAGCGGCCCGGACCAACATTACTCGTACGCTTACGAGAGACCGGTTCCATCAACTGACATGTGACTTTGTTGCATAAAGATGGCTGGCGGGTGTCTGTCTCTCCCACTTTAGTTGGATCGGATTCGACAAAGGCGGTCCTTGAGAAGGTTGAATAGCAATTTGTGTATCAGCGTTGTGGTTTTTGCGTAGGTAAGAATCGTTCTTGCTAGATACCCGTAGCATCCACGTAAAACATGCAACAACAATTAGAGGACGTCTAACTTGTTTTTGCAGGGTATGTTGTGATGTGATATGGCCAATTACATGATGAGATATATGTGATATATGACATGATCATGTTTTGTATAGAATATCACGACTTGCATGTCGATGAGTACGGCAACCGGCAGGAGCCATAGGGTTGTCTTTAATTTATTTTCGTCGTTTTTGCTTTACTTTATCGCTATGAGTTAGCAATAGTCGTAGAAGCAACAGTTGGCGCGACAACCTCATGGCGACACGTTGATGGAGATCATGGTGTCAAGCCGGTGACGATGGAGATCATGCCGGTGCTTTGGATATGGAGATCAAAAGCACAAGTTCATGGCCATATCATGTCACTTATGATTTGCATGTGATGTTAATCCTTTTATGCATCTTATTTTGCTTAGGACAACGGTAGCATTATAAGGTGATCCCTCACTAAAATTTCAAGATAAAATTGTGTTCTCCCCGAATGTGCACCGTTGCGAAAGTTCGTCGTTTTGAGACACCACGTGATGATCGGGTGTGATAGACTCTACGTTCACATACAACGGGTGCAAGCCAGTGTTGCACGTGCAGAACACTCGGGTTAAACTTGACGAGCCTAGCATGTACAGACATGGCCTCGGAACACAAGAGACCAAAAGGTCGAACATGAGTCATATAGTAGATATGATCAACATGAAGATGTTCACCATTGAAACCACCTCATCTCACGTGATGATCGGACTTGGGTTGGTGAATTTGGATCATGTGACACTCGAATGACCAGAGGGATGTCAATTTGAGTGGGAGTTTTTAAGTAATATGATTAACTAAACTCATTATCATGAACATAGTCAAAATGTCTTTGCAAATTATGTTGTAGATTACTAGCTCGCTCTGTAGCTCCCTTGAATTTTTATATGTTCCTAGAGAAATAGAGTTGAAAGATGATGGTAGCAATAATGCGGACTGGGTCCGTGATCTGAGGATTGTCCTCATTTGCTGCACAGAAGGCTTATGTCCTTAATGCACCGCTCGGTGCGCCACCCCCTCAAGCGTCGTCTGTAGATGTTGTGAACATCAGACAAGCACGTTTTGATGACTACTTGATAGTTCAGTGCGTCATGCATTACGGCTTAGAATTGAGGCTCCAAAACATTTTTGAACGTCACGGAACATATGAGATGTTCTAAGAGTTGAAATTGGGATCTCAGGCTCGTGCCCGTGTTGAGAGGTATGAGACCTCCAACAAGATTCTTTGCCTGCAAGATGAAGGAGAATAGCTCAATCGGTGAGCATGTGCTCAGATTGTCTGGGTGCTACAATCGCTTGAATCGAGTGGGAGTTGATCTTCCAGATAAGATAGTGGTTGATATAGTTCTCCAAGTCACTGCCACAAAGCTACTAGAGCTTCGTGATGAACTATAAAATGCCAGGGATGGAAATAATGACCCCCGAGCTATTCGCGATGTTTGACACCGCGAAGGTAGAAATCAAGAAGGAGCATAAAGTGTTGATGGTTAGTAAAACCACTAGTTTCGAGAAGGGCAAGGGCAAGGAGGGAAACTTCATGGATGGCAAGCCAGTTGCTGCTCCAATAAAGAAACCCAAGGTTGATCCCAAACCCGAGACTGAGTGCTTCTATTATGAGGAGAACGGTCACTGAAGTGGAACTGCCCTAGATACTTGGTAGATAAGAAGGCTGGCAATGTCAACAGAAGTATATTTGATATACGTTATATTCATGTGTACCTTGCTAGTACTCCTAGTAGCACCTGGGTATTAGATACCGGTTCAGTTGCTAAATGTTGGTAACTCGAAATAAAAGCTACGGAATAAACGGAGACTAGCTAAAGGCGAGGCGACGATGTGTGTTGGAAGTGTTTCCAAGGTTGATGTGATCACCATCGCACGCTCTCTCTTCGGGATTAGTGATGAACCTATATAAATGTTATTTGGTGTTTGCGTTGAGCATGAACGTGATTAGATCGTGTTTATTGCAATACGGTTATTCATTTAAGTTAGAGAATAATGGTTATTCTGTTTACATGAATAATACCTTCAATGGTCATGCACCCAATGTGAATGGATCATTGAATCTTGATCGTAGTAATACACATTTTATTGATGCCAAAAGATGCAAAGTTAATAATGATAGTACCACATACTTGTGGCACCGTCGCCAAGGTCATATTTGTGTAAAGCGTATGAAGAAACTCCATGCTGATGGATCTTTTGACTCACTCGATTTCGAATCGGTTGAGACATGCGAACCATGCCTCTTGGGCAAGATGACTAAGACCCCGTTTTCCGATATGATGGAGCGGGCAAGTGACTTATTGGAAATGATACATGTTGATGTATGCGGTCCAATGAGTGTTGAAGCGTGCGGTGGATATCACTATTTTCTTGCCTTCACTGATGATTTGAGTAGATATGGGGATATTTACTTAATGAAACACAAGTCTGAAACGTTTGAAAAGTTCAAACAAATTCAAAGTGAAGTTTTAGATCATCGTGACAAGAAGATAAAATGTCTACGATATGATTGTGGAGGTAAATATCTGAGTTACGAGTTTGGTATACAACTCAAGACAATGTGGAAATTGTTTCACAACTCACACCACCTGGAACACCATAGTGTGATGGTGTGTCCAAACGTCGTAGTCGTGCTCTATTGGATATGGTGCGTACTATGATGTCTCTTATCGTTTTGCCACTATCGTTTTGGGGTTATGCATTAGAGACAACTACATTCACTTTAAATTAGGGCACCATCTAAGTCCGTTGAGATGACACCGTATGAATTTTGGTTTGGCAGAAACCTAAGTTGTCATTTCTCAGAGTTTGGGAATGCAACGCTTGTGTCTGATAAGCTCGAACCCAAAGCGGAAAGGTGCATCTTCATAGGATACCCTAAGGAAACAGTTGGGTATACCTTCTATCTCAGATCCGAGGGCAAAGTGTTTGTTGCTAAAATGGGTCCTTTCTCGAGAAAGAGTTTCTCTCGAAAGAATTGAGTGGGAGGAAGATAGAACTTGATGAGGTTGTTGAACCTTTGTTTCAACCAGAGAGTAGCGCAGCGCAGAAAGTTGTTTCTGTGGAGCCTACGTTAGTTGAAGAGGAAGTTAATGATGATGATCATGAAGCTTCGGATCAAGTTACTATCGAACCTCGTAGGTCGACAAGGACACGTACTGCTCCTGAGTGGTACGGCAACCCTGTCTTAGATGTCATGTTGTTGGACAACGATGAACCTACGAGCTATGGAGAAGAGATGATGGGCCCAGATTCCGAGAAATGGTTAGAGGCCATGAAATCCGAGATGGGATCCATGTATGAAAACCAAGTATAGACTTTGGTAAACTTGCCCGTTGAACGGCAGGCCGTTGAGTACAAATGGCCATTTAAGAAGAAGACAGACGCTGATGGTAAATGTCACCATTTATAAAGCTCGACTTGTCGCAAAGAAGTTTTCGACAAGTTCAAGAAGTTGACTACGATGAGACTTTCTCACCCGTAGCGATGTTAAAGTCTGTTGGAATTATGTTAGCAGTTGCTGCATTTTTTAATTATGAAATCTGGCAGATGGATGTCAAAACATCGTTTCCTTAACGGTTTCCTTGAGGAAAGGTTGTATGTGATACAACCGGAAGGTTTTGTCAGTCCTAAGGATGCTAAAATGTATGCAAGTTCCAGCGATCCTTCTATGGATTGGAACAAGCATCTCGGAGTTGGAATATACACTTTGATGAGGTGATCAAAGTTTTTGGGTCTATACAAAGTTTATGAGAAACTTGTATTTACAATAAAGTGAGTGGGAGCACTATAGAATTTCTGATAAGTATATGTGGATGACATATTGTTAATCAGAAATGATGTAGAATTTCTGGAAAGCATAAAGGGTTGTTTGAAAGGAGTTTTTCAAAGGAAAACCTGGAATGAAGCTACTTAAATATTGGGCATCAGGATCTATAGAGATAGATCAAGACGCCTGATAAGACTTTCAATGAGTACATACCTTGACAAGATTTTGAAAGAGTTCAAAATGGATCAGTCAAAGAAAGAGTTCTTGCCTGATTTGTAAGGTGTGGAGTTGAGTGAGACTCAAAGCTCGACCACGGCAGAAGAAAGAGAAAGGACGAAGGTCGTCCCCTATGCCTTATCCATAGGCTCTATATAGTATGCCATGCTGTGTACCGCACCTAGTGTGTTCCTTGCCATGAGTTTGTCAAGGGGTACAAGAGTGGTCCAGGAGTGGATCACTGGACAGCGGTCAAAATTATCCTTAGTAACTAGAGGACTAAGGAAATGTTTCTCGGTTATGGAGGTGATAAAGAGTTCGTCGTAAACGGTTACGTCGATGCAAGCTTTGACACCTATCTGGATGACTCTGAGTAGCAATCCGGATACGTATAGTGGAGAAACCATTTGGAATAGCTCCAAGTGGAGCGTGGTAGCATCTGCAGTATGACAAATAGATTTGCAAAGAACACACGGATCTGAATGTTGCAGACCATTGACTAAAAACCTCTTTCACATGCAAAACATGATCGAACCCCAGAACTCATTGGGTGTTAGATTCATAACAATGTAAATCACATAGCGATGTGAGCTAGATTATTGACTCTAGTGCAAGTGGGAGACTGTTGGAAATATGCCCTAGAGGCAATAATAAATTAGTTATTATCATATTTCCTTGTTCATGATAATCGTTTATTATCCATGCTATAATTGTATTGATTGGAAACTCAGATACATGTGTGGGTACATAGACAACACTGTGTCCCTAGTATGCCTCTAATAGACTAGCTCGTTGATCAAAGATGGTCAAGGTTTCCTAGCCATAGACATGAGATGTCATTTGATAACGGGATCACATCATTAGGAGAATGATGTGATGGACAAGACCCAAACTATAAAACATAGCATATGATCGTGTCAGTTTATTGCTATAGATTTCTGCATGTCAAGTATCTGTTCCTATGACCATGAGATCATGCAACTCACTGACACCGGAGGAGTACCTTGTGTGTATCAAACGTCGCAACGTAACTGGGTGACTATAAAGATGATCTACAGGTATCTCCGAGGGTGTCTGTTGGGTTGGCATGGATCAAGACTGGGATTTGTTACTCCGTGTGACGGAGAGGTATCTCAGGGCCCACTCGGTAATACAACATCACAATGAGCCTTGCAAGCAAAGTGACTAAAGAGTTAGCCACAGGATCTTGTATTACGGAACGAGTAAAGAGACTTGCCGGTAATGAGATTGAACTAGGTATAGAGATACCGACGATCGAATCTCAGGCAAGTAACATACCGAAGAACAAAGGGAACATTATACGGGATTAACTGAATCCTTGACATAGAGGTTCAACCGATAAAGATCTTCATAGAATATGTAGGAAGCAATATGGGTATCCAGGTCCCGCTATTGTTTATTGACCGTAGAGGTGTCTCGGTCATGTCTACATAGTTCTCGAACCCGCAGGGTCTGCACACTTAACGTTCGGTGACGTTTCGGTAGTATTGAGTTATGTATGTTGGTGACCGAAGGTTGTAAAGAGTCCCGGATGATATCCCGGACGTCACGAGGAGATCCGGAATGGTCCGGAGGTAAAGATTGATATATAGGAAAGTGGTATTTGGGTTCGGAAAAGTTTCGGGTACTTTCGGTAGTGTACCGGGAGTGACGAATGGGTTCCGGGGGTCCACCGGGTGGGGCCCATCCTCCCCGGGGGGCCACATGGGCCCAAGAGGTGGCGCACCAGCCCTTGGTGGGCTGGGCAGCCGACCCCATGGGGGCCCATGTGCCCAAGAGGAAAAAGGTGGAGGTTGGAAGGAGTAGGACACCTTCCTAAAACGAATCCACCTCCTAGTAGGAGGTGGATTCCACCTCCTTGAGGTGGTTCGGCCGAATCCTCCTTGTGGAGGGTTTGAGGCTGCCTCCTCCCCTCCCTTCCTCCTATATATACTAGAGGATTTGAGGGCAGCCCCAACCCTAATTGCCACGTGCTGCCCACTTCTTCCTCTAGATCGTTTCTCCTCTAGATTAGTTCGGCGGAGCTCGGCGAAGCCCTGCCGGATTAGTTCACCACCACCGCCACCATGCCATTGTGCTGCCGGAGAACTCATCTACCTCTCCGCTCCCTCTTGCTGGATCAAGAAGGCGGAGATCGTCATCGAGCTGTATGTGTGCTGAACGTGGAGGTGCCGTCCGTTCGACGCTAGATCGAAAGGACCGTGATTGGATTGCGGGACAGTTCGTGATTGGATCGTGGGACGGATCGTGATCGGATCGCGGGACGGCTAGCGATTTGGATTGCGAAGACGTTCGACTACATCAACCGTGTTTCTTAACGCTTCCTGCTTAGCGATCTACAAGGATATGTAGATCCACTCTCCCTCTCGTAGATGCTCATCACCATGGATAGATCTTGCGTGTGCGTAGGAAATTTTTTGTTCCCCATGCACGTTCCCCAACAGTGTCAATAGACACACTTTCATCATTAAAAGCAATACTTTCATCAAGTGTGAAACGTATTGCTTTTAATGATAAAAATCTATGATACCATGATTAGCCCTGCCTATAGTGCCAAAAGGATTTTGTTGGGCCCTAATCGTAAGGGTTTACAGAAAATAGTGAGCCTTTCCATCTATTAGGAAACCAATGCAATCAATCCAGCAAATGCATATAGGTCCAATGATGTTCCCTGCACTCAACTAAGAAACATAAAATGTGTCCCCAACTACTCTAGTGAGGTTGTTAGTCTCACTAGTTTTGCTAGTTACACAAGGATTATCATATTAAGTGTTTGGTATTGTTTTTGTATGTGTAGAATAACACCGCAGAAAAATGAAGTGCAATAAAAACTAAAAGAAAACTTTGTATTAATGAGAAAAATTGGAATAGGATCTGACGTCTACTACACACAATTATATTCTTGTAGACACTTGTTGGGCCTTTAGGCACAGATTTATCAATCCACGAGAGGTGTATGATGAATGTATTCTCCTCTCAAGAAACTATGCAATAATATACAAGTAGTTGCTTGTGCCCCCAACACACCTAATACAATTGTCATTTTATATGTGCACTAACTCGGTGAAGATATCGATAGTTTTTGTTAGTAGAAATATTTTTGTAGTTTCCGGATAAATAAACAAGCAGTAAAGGTGGCTGAAATGTGTTGTAATTGTCGGAAACAAGGCATATTCATATGTTCACTGTTAGGAAATATGCAACTTGTATTACCATGGGGCCATAGGCCAGTATATATACATGTACAGGTGCAGGAAATATGCAGAAAGCCCCTTATACAATGGGGTAAATACAAAAGGCTACATGGCTATATATAATACTCTAACACCCCCCCTCGAACTCAGGGTGGATGAACAACACTGAGTTTGGAGAGATAGAAGCCCTGCTGTGCTCTAGTCTGAGCCTTCGTAAAGAAATCCACCAACTGTAACTCGGAAGGCACATACTGAAGAGCAATAAGCTGATCCTGCACACCAGCGCGCACATAGAAAGCATCAACACCAATATGCTTGGTGAGCTCATGCTTCACAGGATCGCTCGCAATGCTAATAGCACCTGTACTATCAGACAAGAGCATAGTAGGGGTAGTGACAGAAACACCAAAGTCCTGAAGCAACCACCGTAACCAAGTCACATCTGCTGTCAAAAGAGCCATAGCTCGCAACTCAGCCTCCGCACTCGAACGGGAAACTGCAGTCTGTTTCTTCGTCTTCCAAGCAATGAGAGAACCACCAAGAAAAACACAGTAAGCAGAAAGTGAGCGGCGATCTGAGGGATCACTAGCCCACGTAGCATCCAAATAGGCCTGAAGCTGTAAAGAACTGGAGAGAGGAAAGAATAGACGGTGAGAGATCGTGCCCCGAAGATATCAGAGAACACGAAGGAGGTGACTATAGTGAACCGAAGTGGGAGCGGAGACAAACTGACTCAGAATATGAACCGGATAAGAGATATCCGGACGAGTGATAGCTAGATAGACAAGACTCCCAACAAGATGACGATAACGCGTCGGATCAGGCAAGGGGTCACCATCAGTATCACGGAGGTGAACATTGAGCTCCATGGGAGTCTCAACAATGCGCTCATCAGTAAGAGCAGCACGAGCAAGAAGATCATGTATATACTTTTCCTGAGATATAAAAAAGGCATCAGAGGTAGAAGAGACTTCAATCCCAAGAAAGTAGCGAAGAGGTCCAAGATCAGACATAAGAAACTGCTCACTAAGACGGGCCTTTACAAAGGCAATATACTCGGGGTCGTTGCCAGTGATGATCATGTCATCAACATAGAGAAGAAGAAGAGTCCGACCACGAGGAGAAAGGTGGACAAACAATGCTGGATCATGAGCACTCGCTGAAAAACCAGCGGCCGTCACCACAGAGGCAAAACGCTCAAACCAGGCGCAGGGGGCTTGCTTAAGGCCATAGAGAGAGCGACGGAGATGACCATGCCATCAGGAACAGAATACCCAGGTGGTGGCTGCATGTATACCTCCTCACGCAGCTCACCATTAAGAAAAGCATTCTTAACATCAAGCTGAGATACAGACCAGTGGCGTGCAGAGGCCACAAAAAGAAGTGTACGAATAGTGGTCATATGGGCCACATGAGCAAAAGTCTCGTCGTAATCACGACCATGCTCCTGCTGAAAACCACGAGCCACAAGACAAGCTTTGTAACGCTCAAGAGAACCATCGGAACGAGTCTTAACCTTGTAGAGCCACTTACAAGTGATGGAACAGACACTTGGAGGAAGCGAAACAAGATCCCATGTACCGGTGCGTTCAAGAACAGCAATCTCCTCTGCCATCGCAAACCGCCACTCAGGATGAACAATAGCCTGACGATAGGAGCTCGGCTCAAGAATAGCAGCACCAGCGGTGGGAAAACCAAGGCGATCAACAGGCGGAAGTGGACGAGAACGCAAGCCATAGGTAGGCTGAGACGAGGAGGAGGGCACATCAGTAGATGCATCCACATTATGTGAACGACGAGTATAATACCGAGGAAAAGATGGAAGAATACGAGGAGGAATCGTCGAGGGAGAATCAGGGGGTGGAGACGAAGAAGGCACCGGGGATGAAGGTGCAGAATCCGGTGACATGCGAGAGGAGGATACCGTGGGAGATGGTGGCGGCAAATCATCGGCAATAGGTGGAGAAGCAGAGTTAACAGGACGGATGGACAAAGGCTCGGCGGGGGTGAGAGGTGTGTCAGGAAAAGTGAGGAAAGAGATATCCTCCACTGAAAAATTCGAGGAAGAAGGACGCGGGTAGAAGGGACGAGACTCATCAAAAGTCACATCCCGAGAAAATGCGCATCCGACGACCGATAGGATCCCAACAACGATAGCCCTTATGTTCAGCACTATAGCCTAAGAAGACACACTCAACAGACTGAGCAGTCAGTTTGGTGTGTTCGCGAGGAGCAAGAAGAACATAGCAAACACAACCAAACAAACGAAGCGTCGAATAATCAGGAGAACGATAAAAAAGACGCTCGAAAGGAACATCACCCTGTAGAGCAGCGGACGGTTGGAGATTGATGTGATGGGTGGAGGTGGAGACGGCCTCAGCCCAAAAGTGAGGCAGGAGAGAGGCGGCGATCATCAATGCACGAGCCGTCTCAAGAAGGTGACGATGCTTGCGTTCAGCCATGCCATTCTGAGCATGAGCACCAGGGCAAGAAAACTGAGAAAGAGTCCCTTGCTCAGCAAGTACACCACGCAACATCTTGGAAATATACTCGCTAGTGGAGTCAGCATGAAACACACGAATAGGCGAAGAGAACTGAGTGTGAACCATGGCAGCAAAACGCTTATATATGGATAGAACTTCACTGCGAGAAGTCATAAAATATAGCCAAGTGTAACGAGAGAAATCATCTATAAAAATAATATAGTATCGATGACCCCCTTTCGAAGCGAAGGGAGCCAGACCCCATACATCAGAGTGGCCTAAATCAAAAGAACGTTGGGACACTGACTCACTGGTAGGATACGGTAACTGAATCTGTTTGCCAAGACGACAACCCTGACACTCTAAAGAGACATCTTCTGAGACAGACCCCAGAAGGCCTCGACGAACTAAAGACGACAAACGAGAACCACAAAGATGACCAAGTCGATGATGCCACTGCTGGAAGAAGCCGGTAGCTGAAGCGACAGAAGCGGATGGCCTGGCGATAGTGGTGGCAGCGGAAGGAACATGAAGCCAGTCAAGCTCCCAAAGACCCTGAGAGTCACGGTGGCGAGGGCCAGCCCCAACCAAAGTATGCGTTCGACGATCCTGAACAGAACAAGAGTCAATGTCAAGGATGACGCGACAACCAGAATCAGTAAGTTGACCAGCAGAAAAAAGATTCATGGTAAGTCGAGGAACATGAGCAACATCAGGAACAAAATAAGAAGGTGTGGTAAGATTGCCTCGACTACCAACAGAAAGAGGAGTACCATCAGCAGTGAGTACATGAACAGGAAAATCAAGCGATTTAAGAGAGGACAAATTGGAAGAATGAGAAGACATATGAAAAGAAACTCCGGAGTCCAGAACCCACGAGCATGTACCTGATTGTGTAGAGGGTGGTTGCTCAGTGCGGGAAGCATCAGTAACAGAACATGCAGTACCCGTCGAAGGAGAACCTGAAGCGGCAAGCAGACGCTTAAGTCGCAGAATATCCTGCTCAGTCAAAGCGGTGGCTGAAGATGTCGAAGTAGAAGAAGAAGTCCCTGAAGCTGATGAGCGCGCCTTACGCAGGTGTTTCTTCTTTTGGAAGCACTGAGACTCAACATGACCGTCCATATTGCAGTAGCCGCAGTGAGGACGAGAGCGACCTTGACCGCCCGTAGGTGTAGGCAAGAGCGGCGAAGCACTGGGGCGGGAAGGAGTTGGTGGAACAGGCGGCGGAGCAGGAACTCGAGCAGCGAGCACAGAAGGAATCTCAAGTAAACCAGCGCCACATAGGCGAGTCTGTTGGGGAACGGAGCATGAATTTCAAAAAATTTCCTACGCTCACGCAAGATCTATCCATGGAGATGCATCGCTACGAGAGGGGGGAGTGTGTCTACGTACCCTCGTAGACCGTTAGCGGAAGCGTTTCACAACGCGGTTGATGTAGTCGAACAATCCTTCGAGCTCCACCGATCGAGTACCGAACGTACGGGACCTCCGAGTTCTACACACGTGCAGCTCGGTGACGTTCCTCGCCTTCTTGATCCAGCAAGACGTCGAGGTAGTAGATGAGTTCCGTCAGCACGACGGCGTGGCGACGGTGACGGTGAAGTGATTCCGGCAGGGCTTTGCCTAAGCTCTCCGAAAATATGACCGAGGTGGAAAACGGAGATCGGGGCACCGCACACGGCTATGGGACAATTGTGTGTCTCCAAGGGGTGCCCCTCCTCCGTATATAAAGGAGGGAGAGGGGAGGAGGCTGCCCCTAGGGGCTGCGCCAAGAGTGGGGAGTCCTACTAGGACTCCTTAGTCCTAGTAGGATTCCACCTCCCATACGGAGTAGGAAAGGGGGAAGGGAGAGGGAAAGGAAAGAGGGGGCTGCGCCCCCTCCCCTAGTCCAATTCGGTTTGGGCAAGGGGGGGTGCGCGCCTCCTCACGTGGCCTGCCTCTCCTTTTCCCGTATGGCCCAATAAGGCCCATTACTTCTCCCGGTGAATTCCCGTAACTCCCCGGTACTCCGAAAAATACCCGAATCACTCGGAACCTTTACGACGTCCGAATATAGCCTTCCAATATATGAATCTTTACCTCTCAACCATTTCGAGACTCCTCGTCATGTCCGTGATCTCATCCGGGACTCCGAACAAACTTCGGCCACCAATCACATAACTCATATAATACTAAATCGTCATCGAACCTTAAGTGTGCGGACCCTACGGGTTCGGGAATGATGTAGACATGAGCGAGACGACTCTCCGGTCAATAACCAACAGCGGAACCTGGATGCTCATATTGGTTCCTACATATTCCACGAAGATCTTTATCGGTGAACCTCATATGTCAACATACGTTGTTCCCTTTGTCTGGCGGTATGTTACTTGCCCGAGATTCGATCGTCGGTATCCAATACCTAGTTCAATCTCGTTACCGGCAAGTCTCTTTACTCGTTCCGTAATACATCATCTTGCAACTAACTCTTTAGTCACGGTGCTTGCAAGGCTTCTGTGATGCTGTATTACCGAGAGGGCCCAGAGATACCTCTCCGATAGTCGGAGTGACAAATCCCAATCTTGATCCATGCCAACTCAACAAACACTTTCGGAGATACCTGTAGTGCACCTTTATAATCACCCAGTTACGTTGTGACGTTTGATACACCCAAAGTATTCCTACGGTATCCGGGAGTTGCATGATCTCATGGTCAGAGGAACGTGTATTTGACATAGTGAAAGCAATAGCATTAAACTGAACGATCATATGCTATGCTGACGGTTGGGTCAAGTCCATCACATCATTCTCCTAATGATGTGATCCCGTTATCAAATGACAACTCATGTCCATGGTCAGGAAACCTTGACCATCTTTTGATCAACGAGCTAGTCTAGTAGAGGCATACTAGGGACATAGTATTTGTCTATTATCCACACATGTATTTAGTTTCCGGTCAATACAATTCTAGCATGAATAATAAACTATTATCATGAACGGAGAAATATGATAATAATAAACACTTTATTAATTGCCTCTAGGGCATATTTCCAACAGTCTCCCACTTGCACTAGAGTCAATTAATCTAGCTTACATCTCCATGTAATTAACATCCAATCAATTCTTGAGCTGATCATGTTTTGCTTGTGTGAGAGGTTTTAGTCAACGGGTCTGTAACATTCAGATCCGTGTGTACTTTGCAAATCTCTATGTCTTATGTAGATGCGGTCACCATACTCTGCTTTGGAGCTACTCCAAAATAACTACCCCACTTTATGTATCCAGTCAGAGACTCATAGTCTTCCGGATCGGTGTTTAAAGCTTGCATCGACGTAACCCCTTACGACGAACTCTTTATTACCTCTATTTCCCGAGAAATTCTTCCTTAATCATCTTAAGGATATACTTTGACCGCTGTCCAGTGATCTACTCCTGGATCACTTTCGTACCTCTTTGCCAGACACATGGCAAGGCACACAGCATGGCATACTTTATAGAACCTATGGCCGAGGCATAGGGGATAACCTTCATCCTTTCTATTTCTTCTGCCGTGGTCGAGATTTGAGTCTTACTCAATTTCACACCTTGCACCACAGTCAAGAACTCCTTCTTGACTGATCCATTTTGAACTTTCTTCAAACTTGTCAAGGTATGTGCTTCGTGAAAGTCCTATGAGGCGTCTCAATCTATCTCTATAGATTTTGATGCCTAACATGTAAAACAACCTTTACCTAGATCTTCAAGTCTTACTCCACTTCACACCAGCCAAGAACTTATTTCTTTTGACTTGATCCATTTTGAACTTCTTCAAAATCTTATCAAGATGTGTGAACTTTTATCAGGTGTCTTGATCTATCTCTATAGATCTCGATGCCCAATCCGTGGATAACTCAAAAACAGGTTTCTATTGAAAAACTCCTTTCAATTAATTCTTCATGCTTTCCAGAAATTCTACATCATTTCGAATCAACAATATGTCATCCACATATACTATTAGAAATGCTATAGAGCTCCCACTCACTTTCTTGAAAATACAAGTTTCTCCATAAACTTTGTATAAACCCAAACGCTTTGATCACGTCATCAAAGCGAGTATTCCAGCTCCGAGATGTTTGCACCAGTCCATAGATGGATCGCTGGAGCTTGCATACTTTGTTAGCACCTTTAGGATCGACAAAACCTTCCGGTTGCATCATATACAATTCTTCCTTAAGGAATCCATTAAGGAATGCCGTTTTGACGTCCATTTGCCAGATTTCATAATCATAAAACGCGGCAATTGCTAACATAATTCTGACAGACTTTAGCATCGCTACGGGTGAGAAAGTCTCATCGTAGTCAACTCCTTGAACTTGGTGATAACCTTTAGCAACAAGTCGTGCTTTATAGACGGTGATATTACCATCAGCGTCCGTCTTCTTCTTAAAGATCCATTTATTTTCAATAGCTCGCCGTTCATCGGGCAAGTCTACCAAAGTCCACACTTTGTTCTCATACATGGATCCAATCTCGGATTTCATGGCCTCAAGCCATTTGTCGGAATCCGGGCTTGCCATCGCTTCTTCATAGTTCGAAGGTTCATCGTTGTCTAGCAACATGACCTCCAAGACTGGATTTCCGTACCACTCTGGTGCGGAACGTGTCCTGGTTGACCTTCGAAGTTCAGTAACAACTTGATCCGAAGTTTCATGATCATCATCATCAACTTCTTCTCTGGTCTGTGTTGATGTCACAGAAAATACTTTTTGTGGCGTACTACTATCCAGAGGAGGTACAATTACCTCATCAAGTTCTACTTTCCTCCCACTCACTTCTTTCGAGAGAAACTCCTTCTCTAGAAAGGATCCATTCTTAGCAACGAAAACTTTGCCTTCGGATCTATGGTAGAAGGTATACCCAACAGTTTCTTTTGGGTATCCTATGAAGACGCACTTATCCGCTTTGGGTTCAAGCTTATCAGGCTGAAGCCTTTTGACATAAGCATCGCAGCCCCAAACTTTCAGAAACGACAGCTTAGGTTTCTTTCCAAACCACAGTTCATATGGTGTCGTCTCAACGGATTTAGACGGTGCCCTATTTAAAGTGAATGAAGCTGTCTCTAATGCATAACCCCAAAACGATAGTGGCAAATCGGTAAGAGACATCATAGAACGCACCATATCTAATAGAGTACGATTTCGACGTTCGGACACACCATTACGCTGTGGTGTTCCAGGTGGCGTGAGCTGTGAAACAATTCCACATTGTCTTAAGTGATTGCCAAACTCGTAACTCAAATATTCTCCTCCACGATCAGATCGTAAGAACTTTATTTTCTTGTTACGATGGTTCTCTACTTCACTCTGAAATTCTTTGAACTTTTCAAATGTTTCAGATTTATGCTTCATCAAGTAGACATAGCCATATCTACTCAAATCATCTGTGAACGTGAGAACATAACGATATCCACCGCGCGCCTCAACACTCATCGGACCGCATACATCGGTATGTATTATTTCCAACAAGTCTGTTGCTCGCTCCATTGTTCCGGAGAACGGAGTCTTAGTCATCTTGCCCATGAGGCATGGTTCGCACGTCTCAAATGATTCATAATCAAGTGATTCCAAAAGTCCATCTGCATGGAGTTTCTTCATGCGTTTTACACCAATATGACCTAAGCGGCAGTGCCACAAATATGTGGTACTATCATTTATCTTTTGGCATTTGTGTTATGAACATGTGTATTACTACGATCAAGATTCAATAAACCTTTCATTTTAAGTGCATGATCATCAATGATATTATCCAAATAAATAGAATAACAATTATTCTCTGAAATTGAATAACCGTCTTGCAATAAACATTATCAGATATAATGTTCATGCTTAACGCAAGCACCAAATAACAATTATTTAGGTTCATCACTAATCCTGAAAGTAGAGAGAGCGTGGCGATGGTGATCACATCAACCTTGGAGACACTTCCAATGCACATCGTCACCTCGTTCTTAGCTAGCCTTCGTTTATTCCGAAGCTCCATGTTTCAAGTTGCAAGCAACTGAACAAGTATCAAATACCCAGGTGCTCCTACGAGTACTAGTAAGGTACACATCAATAACATGTATATCAAATATCTTTGTTGACATTGCCAGTCTTATTATCTGCCAGTTACTTTGGGGAAGTTCCGCTCCCTGTGACATTTCCCTTTGCAATGGGAGCACTAAGTCTCGGGTTTGGTTCAGCCTTGGGTTTCTTCGCGTGAGCGGCAACTGTTTTACCGTTCTTCTTGAAGTTCCCTTTTCTTTCCCTTGCCCTTCTTGAAACTAGTGGTCTTATTAACCATCAACACTTGATGCTCCCTTTTTGATTTCTACATCCGCAGCTTGTAGCATCGCGAATAGCTTAAGGATCTTCTATCCCTTGCATGTTTATAGTTCATCACGAAGATCTAGTAGCTTGGTGATAGTGACTAAAGTACTTTATCAATCACCACTTTTATTTGGAAGTCTAACTCCCACTTGATTTAAGTGATTTGAAGTACTCAGACATTCTGAGCACATGCTTACTAACGAAGCTGTTCTCCTCCATCTTGCAGCTATAGAACTTGTCAAAGGTGTCATACCTCTCGACCCGGGCATGAGCTTGAAAAACAAATTTTCAGCTCTTGGAACATCTCATATGCTCCATGGTGCTCAAAACATCTTTGGAGCCCCGGTTCTAAGCCGTAAAGCATGGCGCACTGAACTATCGAGTAGTCATCTTCTCTTGTCTGCCAGATGTTCATAACGTCTTCAGACAAAGCCATAGGGGTTGCTCACTGAGCGGTGCATCAAAGACATAATCCTTCTGTGCAGCAGTGAGGACAATCCTCAGAATACGGACCTAGTCCGTATAGTTGCTTCCATCAACTTTCAACTTAACTTTCTCTAGGAACGCATTAAAATACAGGGGAGCTACAGCGTGGTCTATCGATCTACAACATAAGATTGCTAAGACACTATTGCCTATGTTCATGATAATTGAAGTTCAATTAATCAAATTACTTTAAGAACTCCCACTTAGATTAACATCCCTCAAGTTGTCTAAGTGTAACATGATCCACATCAACTAAACCACGTCCGATCATCACGTGAGGTGGATTAGTTATCAATGGTGAACATCTTTCATGTTGATCATATCTACTATATGACTCATGTTCGACCTTTCGGTCTCTTGTGTTCCGAGGCCATATCTGTATATGCTAGGCTCATCAAGTTTAACCCAAGTATTCTGCGTGTGTAAAACTGGCTTACACCCGTTGTATGCGTACGAAAGAATCCATCACACCCGATCATCACGTGGTGCTTAGAAGCGTCGAACCTTCGCAACGGTGCATACTAGGGGAGAACACTTATCTTGAAATTTAGTGAAGGGATCATCTTATAATGCTACCGTCGTCCTAAGCAAAATAAGATGCATAAAAGGATTAACATCACATGCAATTCAATATATATGTGACATGATATGGCCATCAACGTCTTGTGCTTTTGATCTCCATCAGCATAGCACCGTCATGATCTCCATCGTCACCGGGTTGACACCTTGATCACCATCGTAGCGTCGTGACACCTTGATCTCCATCGTAGCGTCGTGGTCGTCTCGCCGACTATTGCTACTACTACTACTGCTAACTCATAGCGGTAAAGTAAAGCGATTACATAGCGTTGGCATTGCATACAATAAAGAGACAACCATAAGGCTCCTGCCGGTTGCCTGATAACTTACAAAACATGATCATCTCATACAACAACTTATATCACATCATGTCTTGACCATATCACATCACCAGCATACCCTGCAAAAACAAGTTAGACGTCCTCTACTTTGTTGTTGCAAGTTTTACGTGGCTGCTACGGGTTTGCAAGAACCGTTCTTACCTACGCAAAACCACAACGTGGTGTAGTGATTGCTTTTTGATCTTCTAAAAGAACCCTCTTCATTGAAACCGATTCAACTAAAGTGAGAGAGACAGACACCCGCCAGTCACCTTTATGCAACGAGTGCACGTAGCGGTGAAACCTGTCTCGCGTAAGCGTACGCGTAATGTCGGTCCGGGCCGCTTCATCTCACAATACTGCCGAATCAAGTATCAACTAGTAACGGCAAGCAATATGTATACACCCACGCCCACAACTCGTTTGTGTTCTACTCGTGCAAATCACATCTACGCATAGACCTGGCTCGGATGCCACTGTTGGGGAACGGAGCATGAATTTCAAAAAAATTCCTACGCTCACGCAAGATCTATCCATGGAGATGCATCGCTACGAGAGGGGGGAGTGTGTCTACGTACCCTCGTAGACCGTTAGCGGAAGCGTTTCACAACGCGGTTGATGTAGTCGAACAATCCTTCGAGCTCCACCGATCGAGTACCGAACGTACGGGACCTCCGAGTTCTACACACGTGCAGCTCGGTGACGTTCCTCGCCTTCTTGATCCAGCAAGACGTCGAGGTAGTAGATGAGTTCCGTCAGCACGACGGCGTGGCGACGGTGACGGTGAAGTGATTCCGGCAGGGCTTTGCCTAAGCTCTCCGAAAATATGACCGAGGTGGAAAACGGAGATCGGGGCACCGCACACGGCTATGGGACAATTGTGTGTCTCCAAGGGGTGCCCCTCCTCCGTATATAAAGGAGGGAGAGGGGAGGAGGCTGGCCCTAGGGGCTGCGCCAAGAGTGGGGAGTCCTACTAGGACTCCTTAGTCCTAGTAGGATTCCACCTCCCATACGGAGTAGGAAAGGGGGAAGGGAGAGGGAAAGGAAAGAGGGGGCTGCGCCCCCTCCCCTAGTCCAATTCGGTTTGGGCAAGGGGGGGCGCACGCCTCCTCACGTGGCCTGCCTCTCCTTTTCCCGTATGGCCCAATAAGGCCCATTACTTCTCCCGGTGAATTCCCGTAACTCCCCGGTACTCCGAAAAATATCCGAATCACTCGGAACCTTTACGACGTCCGAATATAGCCTTCCAATATATGAATCTTTACCTCTCGACCATTTCGAGACTCCTCGTCATGTCCGTGATCTCATCCGGGACTCCGAACAAACTTCGGCCACCAATCACATAACTCATATAATACTAAATCGTCATCGAACCTTAAGTGTGCGGACCCTACGGGTTCGGGAATGATGTAGACATGACCGAGACGACTCTCCGGTCAATAACCAACAGCGGAACCTGGATGCTCATATTGGTTCCTACATATTCCACGAAGATCTTTATCGGTGAACCTCATATGTCAACATACGTTGTTCCCTTTGTTTGGCGGTATGTTACTTGCCCGAGATTCGATCGTCGGTATCCAATACCTAGTTCAATCTCGTTACCGGCAAGTCTCTTTACTCGTTCCGTAATACATCATCTTGCAACTAACTCTTTAGTCACGGTGCTTGCAAGGCTTCTGTGATGCTGTATTACCGAGAGGGCCCAGAGATACCTCTCCGATAGTCGGAGTGACAAATCCCAATCTTGATCCATGCCAACTCAACAAACACTTTCGGAGATACCTGTAGTGCACCTTTATAATCACCCAGTTACGTTGTGACGTTTGATACACCCAAAGTATTCCTACGGTATCCGGGAGTTGCATGATCTCATGGTCAGAGGAACGTGTATTTGACATAGTGAAAGCAATAGCATTAAACTGAACGATCATATGCTATGCTGACGGTTGGGTCAAGTCCATCACATCATTCTCCTAATGATGTGATCCCGTTATCAAATGACAACTCATGTCCATGGTCAGGAAACCTTGACCATCTTTTGATCAACGAGCTAGTCTAGTAGAGGCATACTAGGGACATAGTATTTGTCTATTATCCACACATGTATTTAGTTTCCGGTCAATACAATTCTAGCATGAATAATAAACCATTATCATGAACGGAGAAATATGATAATAATAAACACTTTATTAATTGCCTCTAGGGCATATTTCCAACAGAGTCTCCTCAGCACGAATCTCAGAAAGTGCCTCCATGAGGGAGATACGTCCACGAGCAAATAACTGAGCACGCCGGGGCTCAAACTCCTTACGGAGCCGAGACAAGAACTCGTAGACACGATGAAACTGCAAACCAGCCCGCACAGCCTGGCAGCACTGGCAAGTACGACAACCAGCAGTGCAGAGAGAATCAAGCTGACGCCAGATAGCAAGCAGAACTCTGTGCAAAGAAATCATCAACAGTAGAGTCACCCTGCTGAAGAGCATGCTCCTGGCGAACCACAGACAAGTATAAGGCATCACCAGAGGGCTAATAGCGCTGACGGAGACAGGTCCACATCTCAAAGACAGTAGGAAGGCCCAGAAACTCAGAGGCAAACTGAGGGAGAACACTAGCAGTGAGAACGGCTGCAGCGCGAGCATCATCATCGAGCCACTGGGTGTAAGCAGACAGAGCCTGATGATAAGTAGAAAGAACCTCCTCATAAGTCGAAACCCGCTCATCATAAGCACTAACAGCAGCCTCGTCAGCAAGCTTAGCTGCATCCTTCGTAGCCTGAGTAGCATCCGCAGGAAGAACCGGTGGCATCGGCGGAGTAGGAGCCACAGGAGGAAGCGGACACGACGGACTGGGGACCTCGCCAGAAATAACGCCCCAAAGACGAAGACCACGCATATGAATGCGCATGAAGCCAACAAACTCAGTGTAGTTGGTACCATCAAAGATCATCGGACAGCGAGGAACAGCAACATAGCCGAAAGCAGACGAAACACCGAACAGCTAACGCACAGGCGGACGCGTCCAGCAGATGCAGTCCAGCAGAAGCGGATCGAGCCTGGCGGCCGACTGCTCGATCAGGAGACCCACGCGGGCACAGCTACCAGAGGAGGCCAGATCGATCCGAAGAGCAACAACTCCAGGCAGCGCGGACGGGATACTCCTGGCGACTTGGGCGCGAACGGACTGACAGCGACGGCCACGGGATCAGGCGGCGGAATCCGGGGAGACGGCGGCGGGATCAAGCGAGAGAGCGGCGGGGGCGACCAGATCGAGCAACCCACGCAGGGAACTCGAGCAGTATAAGTAGCGGAGCGTCGAGCAACGATCGAGCCGGCGGCGTGAACCTGCGGGACTCGGGGAGAAGTTGGAGCGGACTCGGGGAGCAGTTGGAGCGGGAGTCTACAGCGGGATCCAGCGGGACTCAGAGCAGACGGAGCGGCCTTCAGCGGGAAACAGCAGCCACGAGAGGACTGGCGGCAGGAGCAGCCTTCGGCTGGGAAGAAAGAGACAGCGGCGACGGCGGCTGTGCAAGAGATTGGATCGGGAGGAGCACGAGTTGCGCGTGCGAAAAAAAAAACCTAGGCTCTAATACCATGTTAGTAAATATGCAACTTGTATTATCATGGGGCCATAGGCCAGTATATATACATGTACAGGTGCAGGAAATATGCAGAAAGCCCCTTATACAATGGGGTAAATATAAAAGGCTACATGGCTATATATAATACTCTAACATTCACTAGTGTCAACTCGCAACATCAACAACTTAACTAAAATACATGATATAACCTCACTAGGTACATTAAAGATTCATACCCAAAAATTATCTATTTAATTGGTGAAAATAGGATGAGTCTCATAGGTGCGTTAATCACACCTCAACATTGTCTTTATACTCTTAATCTATTGAGCTTCCCATTGTCATCTCTTGTGCCCTAGAAATTATATTAGACAACACCATATGATCTTCATCTTTCTAATCCTAATCCATAGAATCACTCCAATTCCAATGTCACCTCGGGTGTCTCCAAAAATTATAATAGATATTCATCACATGATTGAAGGAAATATTCCCTAGAGGCAACAATAAATGTTATTATTTATTTCCATGTTTGTAGTTAATGTTTATATTTCTATGCTAGAATTGTTATGCTTCTTGAATGTGAGATTGAGAGGAAAACTGATATGCATGTGTGAAAACATAAACACATAGTAGATTCCTAGTGTTGCCTCTAAAACTAGCTCATGTGTTGCACGATGACCCCGTTTTCGTGATCATATGGGATGATACAACATCACAATTTTAGGTTAGTCATCAAATATAAAGGCATGATCAATCATTCGGAAAACAAAATTATGTACAATAGGTTTCAGCGGCAGGACTGCTCGTTTACATCCTTCAACATGGATCCCTCCATTAATTGAGATTTATTCATGATATAGCACAAAAGAAGATCACATCATGGCAACTTTATGTTAGTCATCAAATAAAAACACATGATCAATAATTAAGAAAAGACAAATTAGGGGAAATTGTCAAAGAGAACAGTCATTCAGAAATTAGCACAGATGGAGAAACAATGCTTAAGTAGTGCAATACAAAAGCTAATATACTTTTAAAGTAGGGCGTGGAGAAAATCTAATGTGCATGCCTGTTATTTTAGGGAATCCAATATACATGCTTAGTTTGTGGCTCTGTGCATTATTTTCATATGTCTACACGGCCTAATTTGTTACTACTAAGAATGAATGAAGCCTAGATTCACCAAAATTAGAGAAATATTGGAATATCACATATATTGATAAGTTAAACTAGCAAAAGGGCCCGTGCGTTGGAACGGGAGAAAAAAAAATCATAATCTCCAATGGTGATGACCACATTATGTCCACATCTCATTGCATGATTTTTAAAATTTGTGCACAAATGCAAGAAAATGTTTCTTATTTTAAATCTATTCACAAGTTCAAGCAATGTTCACATTTTTGAAAAAATATCATGGTTGTCAAAAAACTTGGTAATTCAAAGAATTATTCTAAATTTCAAGAAACTTGTTTTAGAAACCATATTATAATATTCTGATCCACCCCGACAGTTAACTCTTCAAAATTCACACGAGTATATTGTCACAAAGACTCAGAAGCATTACTGTTTAACTACATACCTTCGATCATTCGTGAACATATTTACAAATTTGGGAATATTTTTAAAATCGAGAACATTTTTTTACAATTTACAAATATTTTTGAAAATTTGTAAACATTTTTTTGTATTGCGAACGGTTTTTAAGTATTTTGTTTTGAATTGACGAACAATTCTAGAATAGACGAACATATTTTTCGAATTTGTTGGATTTTTTTGAAATTTACGAATATTTTTGGAAATGCATGAACATTTTCTGAATCAATAAACTCTTTTGTAATTCACGAACTGTTCTTAATATTTTAGTACATTTCTTGAAATGCATGAATTTATTTTGAATTCGCAAACATTTTGTTCAATAGCATTAAAACAATAATACACGGACTTTTTTTTCAAAATAATGGACTTTTTTTTTGTTTTCACCAACATTGTTTTCAAAATTGCGAACATTTTTTTGAATATGATAATTGTTTTACAAAAATCCCGAGCATTTTTTTAATTCACAATTTTTTTATGTTTTCTTCCACATTTTATTTCAAAATTCTCAGTTATTTTAAATAGCAAAAGTTTTTGAAGTTCTAAATTTATTTAAAGTAGAAACAAAACAAGAAGGAACAGAAAAATGAATTTTAAAAAGAAAACTAAAAAAACAGGCACGAACTGTGTTTAAAATTTTAGGACATTTAAAAAAAATGCATGAACATATTTTGAATTAGCAATCATCTTGTTAAATTTCATTAATAATTTTTAATACATGGACTTTTGTTTAAAATCATGCACCTTTTTTTATGAACATTTTTTCAAAAATTGCGAATATTTTATTGTATATACGAACATTTTTACAAAAATCCCGAGCATTTTTTGAATTCACAAACATTTTATGTATTCTTCAACATTTTATTTCAAAATTCTCAGTTTTTTAAAATTGCAAATGTTTTTGACATTCTAAATTATTTAAAGTAGAAAAAAAGCAAAAACGGAACAAAAAAATGAAAATAAAAAACGAAACTAAAAAAGCAGGCGCGAACTATGTTGAAAATTTTAGGACATTTAAAATAAAATGCATGAACATATTTTTAATTAGCAAACATTTTGTTAAATTTTATTAATAATTTTTAATACACGGACTTTTTTTAAAATCATACACTTTTTTTATTTTACGAACATTTTTTGAAAATTGCGAACATTTTATTGTATATGCGAACATTTTACAAAAATCATGAGCAGTTTTTTAATTGACAAACATTTTATGTTTTCTTGAACAATTCATTTCAAAATTCTCAGTTTCTTAATATTTAAGAAGTTTTTTGTAGTTTTAACGGAACTGAAATAAAAATAAAAAAACGAACTAAAGAAACAGGAGCCCGCGTATGGGCCGGTCTAAATGGGTGTGCTGCATCTTCTCCCAGTGCATAGAGCGTAATATAGGAGGTCCCTACATGGGCCGGCCCAGTCAGGAGATTTTCCTGTGCGAAACATTTTTTATGATTTATAGGTGGCATTGATGGGTAATTGTAGCCAACTTCGGAGGTAATTTGGATGACGGACGACTAGAAACAGTCCGTGCTTTATTATTACTAGTAAAATGCCCGTGCGTTGCAACGGGAGAAAAAAATACACACTCCACTGACCCAATAAGCATGGTTCAAAACCTTCATAGGTCCATGTCTTCTACTTTAACACGGCACCACACCTTTATGCTATATGTTATAGTGTTATACGATAGTGTGGTTGTTTGTCCCAGCACCTTATAAGCATTTTCAAATGAGAAAATAGTGTGAAAATTTGAATTGCCCATGCCTTTAAAATTACTTGTAGTTAGCGGTCGAGAAGAGAGGACCTAAAATCGTTTTCCATGATGTATTCTTAGCTATTTAGTTTTAATTATTTCTACCTTGTAAATACTTGTCCACAGATTGTGTTTTAACACACACATAAAATATTACAATTATTCCATTGGTTGGATTTTTAGAGAAATAACATTGCACTAAATTCTGGTACGTGGTTATGCTTGGAAATTCTGTGGGTAACATTTTGGAACGACGATATTGATCAATTCATGAAACCACTCTATATAAAAACTAAAGCCGAAGTCATTCAGATGTAAATTAAGCTATAAGCTCAGAATATTGTATGAATACAAAGAGAAGCATGACCATTCTGCAATGTTTACAGATTATTATCATCCTTCAAAAGGTCTAAGGAAAAATGAGATAAAAATAGAGAAAGAGGTCAGCACGGACTAATGAAGGACAAATCTGTCCAATTAACAACCTCTCCCTCATGTAGTAAGTGGCCTTGAAGGGGACCTGCCATATCATAGGATCAACCGGGGATTTATTAAAACAGAGCCATGTGTATCCAAATAACGAGAATGGTCAAATAAGTAGGTTATGTTGTTGGTTTAACCAAATATGCTAATTGCAGAAATATAATTTACACAATGGAAGTAATCAGTTTCTTCATTTGCTTTCTAGTATCTCATATTATTGGCTTGCATAAACACTGCATATAATTTCAACTGAATAAAATATTTTTTACAGGATTAAGGAGAACATAGTTGGTTAATCTTGAGAGTAAGTTTCAGCAACAGTAATTTGAAGGACCTTTAAAAACCAATTGTTGACGTGACAAAAGAGCTGCAACTGTAGTTAAATTCAACAAATAACAATGGCATTCATGATTGCATAATTTTCAACTCTAATTAAATTCCGCATAAGGGGCAGTCTACCTGCTGCCCATGCCCACACCTCGTGCCTCGCACCGTCTTAATCTTTTTTGCGGCACTACTCTACAATGGGTTGTCCCAGCCAGCCAAATGTCAGATGTCAGTCTGCCGTTGTAGCTTGTACAGCCGCGCAGCTGCCCCTCCGCCCCAGGCGCTACCCATAAGACCGGTGTCTGCTACACCGGCTGTTAACACATACCATGTAGCTTGTACAGCCGCACAGGTGCCCCTCCGCCCCGGCACCACCCGTAAGACCGGTGTCATTGCCACACCGGCCATTAACGCATACCATGGAGACGTCCGCTCGACGATGGAGAACACGGAGGCTTATGTAGAGATTCATACAACCGGAGATTTAAATGGTGGATAACTGATACTTGGTGACCTTTGCGAGACCTACTAACTAAAGTTCTGTCATTACAAGAAAATGTTGTGTTAAAAAAATCAATATCAGTCACCTATGAGATAATTTTGATTGCATGGGAGCATCCTTTTTGTAGAAGAAAGGAGGAAATACCGATTCCAATCTTTATTAAAATTGGGCATGTCGCATGCACTTTCAGTATTCAAAAACTAAAGCAGAATATGAAAGCTAGAGAACCTCAGTTCCTAACACAAACATCCATTGGTAAAATATGAAAAAAATGCAAAAGTAATACAACATAACCAACAGTGCACAAAGAGATATAATACAGATACGATGTTTGTCAGTCAAGTAGGAATAGTACTTGCCAGATTAGAAGAGGATTCTCATTGTGATGGTTTCCTCCTGTGAGCAACTGATGCAATATCTCATCTGGATCATCCCAAACAAAAGGAACTGAGCAAGAAACTTCTTGTCGGCGCTTATTAAGCAGATGTCCCATACCTAAACGCACAACACAATTGATCTATCGCGTGATTCAACTAAGATTGCCTGAACGAGCATACAAAGGTCGAACACAAAGAGGGCATGAAAGCATTACAAACGCTTCTGATCGGTCCTTCATGTCGCTTACAAACGCAGAGCTTCACATCAAAATTACAAGTACTAAATTAACAGGATATAAATCAAGAACTTGTAACTCATGTCGGGAAGGATTACATACCTTGTTGATTCAGTTCCATATAACTATGATTAGCCTCAGTGCACACCCTTTTACATGACAGTGCAACAAATTCATGTACTGAAAAACGACCCTCGACTAAATAGACAATGTGACTATTTGCATACATTAAAACAAATGTTTTTGCTCGTGGCTATCAGGTTATGCTAAGGGCCAGAACTTCAAGCAAGTATAACTAATTGATGTTGTTCGATCCCTAAAAAAAGAACTGATTTTGTTCATTCCCTAAAAAAAGAACTATTTTTTTTGAACCGTCAACGGCGGGCTTACGCCTGCCTGAACCTTTATTGCGAACCGCCAAGGGTGTTGCAGAACACAGAGTTACCAGAATACATGAGGTTGCGAGGGAGTGGAAACAAAAGGAAAATTACTCAGCGCCGAGGGGCTAAATTCTCCCGGCCAGGTGGAACAACATGGAGCCCCAATCTCGAAGCATTATCTGTTTTTGGGTATTTTTACAGCGATAGGACCATAGCCGAAGATCATCGGCGGCATCCTTGGCAGTATTGTGTATCCCAAGGTTAACATGGAAGACCTTGGCGTTTCGTCTCTTCCAAACATTCCATAGAACGCCCAAGAGGACGGTCGATCTAATTTTGTTGGTGAGGTCCCCGTACCACGCATGTAGGATTCCCTGCGGAGGAGCAGGGCAAAGGCTGTCCAGCTCCGCCCATAGCGGGGCGAGCTGACTGCAGTTGAACAAAAGGTGGTCGATAGTTTCATTTTGAAGGCAGAACGGGCAGGCGGCGGAAGCCGCAATGCCCCGTCGAAAGCGCCTAGCATTGGTAGCCGGGCGGTCTTTGTTGGCAAGCCATAGAAAAAGTCTGCATTTGTTCGGAGCGTAGTTCCGCCAGATGGCGGAGGCGATGTTGTCTGTTGGCCTCATCTTCCAAACCGCGTGGTAAGCGAGCTTAGTGGTTAGCGGTTTGCCTGCATCCCTCGAGATTCTTTTGTCAGATACCTACAAATTCACATTTATCATAGCCAGTGCATTGCGAAGATCATTAAGCTCGCATTCGGCTATATGGGATAGCCGAGGGGTTAGGTCTAGATTGAGGTCACTCGAGGCCATAACACGAGCCACAGAAGTATTGATCCGGTTGGAGTGGGAGAACAACGCAGGGTAAATCTCGGAAAGAGTTTGAGTGGATTGAGGGAGCCAAAGGTCAAGCCAGAAGGAGGTGGTAGTACCGTTGCCTAGCTGAACCATAGTGGCGGATCTGAAGAGGTCAAGTCCTTTCAAGATGTCACGCCAAATCGGAGTGTGATGAGACTCCGTAGTGCCCACATCCTGGATGCTCGACCAACCATACTTGGAAACAATGTAGGATTGTTCCCGCAATGGATGAACGTCATGCAGCTTAGAGATGTGCTTAAGGAGAAGGCAAAGGTTCATTTGTGTGAGAGAAAGGAAACCGAGGCCCCCGTTAATTAGAGGAGCACAGACGATGTCCCAAGCCACTTTGCAGTTTCCTCCCGTGACCGTGTCCTGGCCGGTCCAGAAGAATGCCCTGCAACGTTTCTCAATTTCCTGAACGGTGCCGGTCGGCAGTAGGAGAACACTCATAGCGTAGATTGGCAGTGCCCGAAGGACGGAGCGAACAAGGATTGCCCTCCCCGCCAAAGAAAGAAGAAGACCCCTCCATCCTGCCAAGCGCTTGTCGATCTTGTCAATGATGAAGAAAAAATCAGCCAGGTGGAGTTTGTGAGTGGAAAGAGGCAGGCCTAAGTAGGATTGAGGGAAAGAAGCAACGGGGCATCCAAGGATGGCCGCAAGGTTGGCAGAGAGGTGAGGGTCAACGTGGATAGGGGCGAAAGTGCTTTTATGGAAATTGATGGTAAGACCTGTCGCGTCCGAGAACTGGAGCAAGATGTTTTTGAGATTTTGCAGTTGGGCTGCATCGGGTGGCAGGACGATAAGGGTATCATCCGCATATTGGAGGACAGTGCAAGGGATATCAGTCGCAATCGGGTGGGAAAGGAGGCCATTGGCAGAGGCTTGGATGACAAGGCGTTTAAGGACATCTGCGACCAATATGAAAAGGTAAGGAGAGTACGGGTCCCCTTGACGCAGGCCCTGCCGACACTGAAACCACAGTCCCGGCTTCCCGTTCAGAAGAACGGCAGAGCTGGCCGAGGTATTAAGATGATCGACCCAACGACACCAAGATGGAGGAAACCCTTTAGCCCGTAAGATTGCAGCGAGGGCAGACCATGACACCGAATCAAAGGCCTTGTGAAAGTCAAGTTTAATCACAATAGCCGGGAGACAGCGCCTAAAACACGTTTGAACAATGTCGGTAGCGTGAAGAAAGTTATCAGCGATCCCGCGACCACGGATGAACCCCGTTTGCTCACAGTGGATCAGTTGATTAATAAGAGGCTGATTCCGGTTAGCGAGGCACTTAGATGCAATTTTAACCGAGCAATTTTGCAGAGAGAGCGGCCGAAAGTTCTCGGGTTTAGAGGCGTCCGCCTTTTTCGGGAGAAGAACAATATGGGCGGAGTTAAGGCGTTTAAAATCAGCAGTGCCAGCATGAAAATCGTTCATCAGCTGAAGAATGTCCATTTTAACGAGATCCCAATTGGACTTGTAAAGCGCAGGGCCGAAGCCATCCGGCCCGGGGCTTGCGTCGTCGTTCATGGCCCAAAGAGCCTCCTTAATTTCCTCTAAGGTAAATGGACGAGCAAGGTTCGAGGCTTGAGAACGGCTAATCGAGTTTGGCAGAAGCAGGCCCTCGAGATCAATAGAAGTTGAGACGGTGGAAGAAACTCCCACCAGATTTTTGAAAAAGTTCAAAAGGACCACCTTCTTGTCTCGGTGGGCCGTGAAAGTATTGCCATTGACTTCCAGGGATTTGATTTGATTCTTCCGGTGCCTGGCGGATGCGCAAATGTGAAGGTAGGCCGAATTTTCATCACCAAGGATGCAGTCTTTGAGCTTGGGCCGTTGACGCCAGTAAGCCGCGATGAGAGCGTTATGCCGGTGGAGCGATAATTTAACCGCAATTCTAAGATCAGATTCAAGATGAGACAACGAACGCGCTTCCTCAAGCTTGTCCAGGAAGTTGATAGTAGCGTTGCAGTTGAGAACAATAATCCTAGGGGAGCGGCGGTTGGACATCCATTTTTTGGTCATACAGCTAGTGCGTTTAAGTTTAAGGGCAAGGGTTCCGGCGGAGCCAAGGAACGCGTGCCTCGGCCCCATGCTTGCCCAATTTGCGGCCACACGATCTTTGAACAAAGGGATGTTGAGGAGGGAGCAATCAAGGCGGAAAACCGTGGATTTAGGGATAGAAGTGGCCGCCGAAAGGCGAATGGGGACGTGGTCAGAGGTAGTCCTGGTGATCGAGGAAAGGAAGGTGTCCGGGAATTTGGTGGCCCAGCCAATGTTGGCCAGCGCCCTGTCCAGACGAACCAGGATGGGAAAATCATGTTGGTTTGACCAAGTGAATCGCCTATCAAGGAGGGGCAGGTCTTGCAGCTGAAGGGAATTGATGGTCGAGGAAAATAGGGTGGCCTCCGGCACGTTGAAGTGTGACGATGACTTGTCCGAAGGCCTTAGCGGGATGTTGAAATCACCAATGATCGTCCAAGGACAGTAGATTTGAGGATTAAGATCAACGAGAGATTGCAAAAAGGCTGGCTTCAATGAGTGCTCACAAGGGCCGTAGACATTTGTGACCACAAAAGCGAGATCATCAGCTCGCGATTCGAACCAACAGGTAAGGGCAAAAGTGCCCGCATGCACCTTGGAGCAAGAAAGGAGATTATCATCCCACGCCGTTACAATGCCACCTGCCGAACCATTTGCGGGAATCGAATGGAAATTCCTGAGATTCGAGGGGAGGAAAGAGATAGCTTTAAAGTAGGAGATCTCTTGGAGTTTAGATTCTTGAAGACAGATGACAGAGTTAGGGATCGAGGAGAGAGCTGCTTTCACGTCAGTGCACTTGGCATGCCTACCTAAACCTCTCACATTCCAAGAAGTAATAGATAGCTCTCTAATCATTGGAAACGAAATAAACACCAGAGCTCACCGAAGTGAGGGGGTACAACACTGAGGCGATGGAACAGTCGGAACTAGACAGAGGCGTAACAAAGCACAAGAAAGATAGAGAAACACAAGAAAAATAGGGAACAAGGGGGGTGGGGTATAGGGGAGGCGGGGCATGCAGATGGCGCATCCTACGTAAAAACCTACAGCTAAAATTTTGGTGGGAGCTGCAGTCCTGGGCATGGGCAAGAAGGAGATTGCGCTGCTGCTGGGAAGGAACGAGAGGGCCTTCACACATCTTCACCGGAGGGAACCTTGTTGAAATCGATCTCGGCAACACCACAAGCCACGGCAAGCTGGAGCGCGTCCTTGCGGGGTAGCGGAGGAGCACCCTCGGCGGCGAGCTCCAAGAGCTCCGCAGCCGGGAGCAGAGGGTCGGTGCGCGGGGCCGCCATCTTCTTGCCCTCCATCTTCATCTCCTTAAGAAGAGTAGCCTTTTCTAGCATCGTCATGCGCTTCGGGAGCTCTCCTTTCCTGATGCGCGCACTGCGGCGCGGGTAGAAGACTGTTGGAGAAGCCGCGCGCGGAGGGAGGCCGGCGAGCGGGCGAGGAGGAGATGGAGGAGGTTGCTGGAGCGGGATGCCGACGGGGGAGATGTCGAGGTCGATCTGCATGGGCTGCTGGCTTGGGATCGGAGGTAGGCCGGCGTCGAAGCGGGCGACGGCCTGCATGACCTGCTCCTCCCCGTCGCAACCTGGGGTGAAGGCGCGGCCGCGGAAGTCGCGGTAAAACACCTCCGCATCGGAGAACGGGGTGAGGGAGGGGCTGACCGTGGCCACCCGATCGAGGAAGCCGATGAAGCACGCCGCTAGGTTAGCGACGACCAACTTTGGCGAGCCCGCCGAGCTCATTGGGATGCGGTAGAACCCGCGCTCGCCGTTTGCGCCCTGGATGCGCACGTCGTAGAAGCCCTTGAATAGCTTAACCTGCACGGACTTGGGGCGAGCCGTTAGTGGCATGGCGCACACCAAAGGCTTGTGGTTTGCCATCATGGTGAGTCTACCAGGCAACTGCACCACTCGGTCGTCGTGTCCCTCGTTAGTTGGAGGAGGAGGGGGGGCCGAGAGGTCGGGATCCATGCCGGCCGGGAAGTCAGAACCCCCGTCGCCACCGTCCCCGCCCCCACCCCCATTGTTGTCGTCATCGGAGTCGGAGCCCGCGAAGGCAGGATCCGGAGGGAGCTCTTGGGAGTGGACAACAAGAACGGAAGCAATGGCACCGAGGCCGGAGAAGCCGTGGACATGGGATGGTATGGGGAACATCGGTGAGAGTGCGAGACTTAACGGAGACGAGGACCGCTGAGTAGTCTACTCCGGTAAGGCACACGAGATCAATCTCAATGGGGCAAGCAAAGGGAACAATGGAATTTATGATAGTGGGGGTGAACCAATACTCGAGCGGGAAGTCCTCGATATGGAGGGCAGAGACCGTCCCAAGACGGAAGAGGAAACGGTTTTCGGTATCCTCATGGCGCACAAGGCTGACCGTGTTGATGGGGCAAGACAACGGGCTGTTAAGGATTGAGATTTCGCGCTCATAGGCCGATCCGAACACGACCAATCCCGCCCCGAGGAAGGAAGCTCTGATGAGAACCGGGGGGGTCCCGGCCCCTGTGTGGAGAGCACGGCGGATGCAAGCTTGAGGGGAGGGGTGTGGCGGGTTAACAATGGCAAAAGCTAGGTTTTGAAAGTGCTCAATGGGGGTGAAAGGCATGAAAACATTGGAGAAATCGCGACGGTGCCTAGGTGGGGAGGAGAGAAAAACGGACTGGGTCGCATACGAATCGGTGGATTCCTCCCCCGATTCGAACTCGATCTCCTCCGGATCCTCTTCCTCCTCCAGGACCTCGTCCTCGACTTCCGCAGCTTCGGTCTGCTCAGGGAAAGAAAAGATGCGGGGAGGCGATGAGGGGGCATGGTGGTGGGTCTGGAGTTCCTCGTCCTCGGAGGAGGAGAGCTCGAGGAGACGAGGCAGTGTCAGGCAAGCAGCCTCGGGGTCGCCGTTGTCACATCTCGTGGCCGTCAGGTTGACCGAGGGAGAGCTGTCGTGATCCATAGGGGGGACAGGCAAAGTTGACCCCGAGGTGGGGCCCGAGGGCCTAGTCGGAGAGGCGACAAAAGGGGCGCGGCTGGCCCATGAGCAGCAGAGGAGCATGCATGCGCCCTGCAAGCAGCGAAGAGGCCGAGGAGCTGGCCAGTTGGATCAGCTGGCACGGTCCAATGGGAAGAGCGAGAATGCCTGAAGCGGAAACATCCAACGTAGGATGCCGCCTCCCTGCGGAGCCGCCAGGTGGCCGACGTGGCGGGACAGCAGAGGAGAGGCAATCCACCCAGCGGGGATCACGGGCCACGCAACAGGAGATGGCATCGGTCGACGAGCTGGATAGGGCCACCACAAAATGCAAACGTGTACGCTTTGCTACAACTTTATTCAGAGTCATAGTATTTTCTTCTTACTATCATGATCCACCATTTCGTGAAAACAAAATGTTTTCTCAAATAAACTAAGAAAATATGAATGTGAAGATCCCGCGTCTGCTTTGATCTTTTAGCCTAACCTAGACAAGTTCAGATGGTGTGAGAACATTGGAACTGCTGGGTGATGTGAGACTGTGCAAGCTCTGGCGATAGCTTAGGCGACTCCGTCTCGCCACCGCCGTTGGTCACTCCGGCCATGGCGGCCACCCGCTAGGCCGGCCGGGCCGCCCCCATGGGCGTGGCTAGCCTCTCGCCGCCGTCTGGCTCGGCACCCCAACTGTCTGGCGTCTCCATGGGCGCGGCTAGCCTCACGCCGCCGCCTGGCTCTGCACCTCAACTGTCGGGCGTCCCCATGGGCGCGGCTAATCACTCGCCGCCGCCTGGCTCGGCACCTCAACAGTCCGGTGGCCACGCCGCTCCGCCGCGAGCTGCACCTTTGATCGGCGCGCTCGGATCCGGGAGGGACATCTCCGTGGCCAGCGGTTGGGACATCAGGGGTGGCGCGCTGCTTCGCGCCGGCTTCGTGGCGGCTTCCACCCCTACGGCTCTGCGCGGGAGGGCAGCTTCCGCCGTCGGCCCTCATCTTCGATCCCCTGGTGAGGCGCTTTTGGAATACTCGCTGACGGTGTTCTCCTCTCCGGTATGTTCTCTTTTCTCCGCCGCCCTCTCCTCGCCCTCCCCGGTCTGGCTGGAGGTTCTGCTGCCTGCGCCGCCGCCGCCCTCCGCCGTCGTCGTCGGCTTGCTCAATGGTTGGATCGGTTCGCCTTTTGCTTATCCTCTAATTCATCAGTTCAGTGCCTGCTTATTTGCTTTTACCGTAGCCAACAGTAACGTTGCTAAGTTCATCTTCTCGCTAGAAGGGATTAACTACAGAGGTTTGGTTGTTCGTTTCCTTGCCAGTGCCCCACCTGTTGATCTGGCTCCGCCTCGCCTTTTCGCCGCTTTTGCCCCGCCGTTTGCTGCCGGTATCGACCTGCGGGCCGTCCCTCCCTTGACCCCACCTGTTCACGTCCTGCCGGGTGTTGACAGGGCCTCGGTCACGCGTGCGTCCCCGCTTCTGCCTGGGGCAGTCTCCCTCCGGTTGGCGACAAATGTCCCCCCGCTGACCCTCGCCAGCTCGTCGACCGATGCCATCTCCTGTAGCGTGGCCCGTGATCCCCTCCTGGTGGATCGCCTGCCCTATCCTGGCTCGCCACGTCGGCCCCTTGGCGGCTCGGCAGGGAGGCGGCATCCTACGTTGGAGGTTTCCGCTTCGGGCATTCTCTTTCTTCCCATTGGCCCGTGCCAGCTGATCCAACTGGCCGGCTCCTCGGCCTCCTCGCTGCTTGCAGAGCGCATGCATGGCGTTGACAGTGTCTCTGTCACGCGTGCATCCCCGCTTCTGCCAGGGGCAGTCTCCCACCGGTCGGAGACAAATGTCCCAACTAATTTTGTTGAACCTTCATGGTTGTAACTTGAAAGTTCATATATGAACAAAACTAAAATACAGCCCCGGCCTCCATACGCTAAACTATGCAACTGCTCTTGCAAATTTCAATCTATTCGTAGTTGCTTACGCTTGCAACCTTGATGGCAAGAAAAGTAGTTTCTCAACTCCTACAAAGTAACTGACATATGCCTTTCCCAAATATATCAAGTAGTTTCCTATACATGTATCAATTGTAATAAGTAAGCAAACCTACCAATGGAGCTTTGAATGAATTTGTAAAATAAATGCACAATCCAGGTCGCATCCACACCAGTTAATAAATTCAGCCTCAAGTTTCTACAGCCACATCAATTTGAAAAATCGAGAGGAAAATCTAAAGCCACAAAATCCACTACCGCAAATTTTAAGAATTTTACAGTAATGTTGTTGTAATTCTTGTTGAGTGTGCATTTTCTCGCAAATTCTAGAGGCTCAAGCTCGGCCTCATCAATAGCCATCTCTTCTCTATCAAATTAAATAGAAAAAAAATCAGAACTTGGCTTTTAGACAACAGTTCAAGTCAACTCTGTAAACCACAAACTATTATTGCTAGAGAGCATGTAATTGTGGCTGTATATTCATTTTACTTGTTCAGTTTTATGGCTGGCGCATTAACTGACACAGCTCTTTTCCTTGAAAATAAATAAATAAATAAAAGAGCATGCCACTACACAGATCAACGTGGACTATATTCAAACGTGTACTACAATAAAAAATAATTTGTTTTTGTTTTTTGAGATAGCTTACCAGGCTTGCTGCCTGATAATAAAAATTAATATGCCACTAAATTATGCAAAGGTCATGCAACATTGGAACTAATACATGAAGCTATGGGGTGTAACATACACAAATGCAATCTAAGCTACAACAATTAGGAAGAATGAGCTACCTACAAATGACCATGAAACAAAGCAAAAATGGTGCTGCAGTGCACTGAGTCTTTTTAGGAAACACATGGTGTGCACCTCGCGAGCTCGTGGTTGAAGTCGATGGGTGTAGAGCAACACTGAACTGCACGCAGCCTGGGCAACGACCATCGAACTGCTCCATCGATCTGTGCGTGATGGGAGGAGCAGGTGCTCCGTCCAGGTGAAGAAGAGCATCGGGGAGGAGGAAAACCGGCTCCCGTCGGCTCACCTGTGATTGAGAGACGAGGCAAATGGTTTGGAACTATCTTTTGCCGTCGCTGGAGCACTGGACGTCTGCCAAGAGAGGTGGGAGGGTGGGTAGCGTCGCTGGAAGAGGAACACGCGAGGGCTGGGCTGGTGGTGGAGGAAGACGGCGTCGAGTCGTGGCAAGAGAGAGAGAGAGAGAGAGAGAGGGGTTGGGGGAAGGTGCGGCACCGGTGGTGGAAAGCCGCAGGGGTGGGGAATGCGCACGGCGGAGGGGCATTGGCGGCGCGAGGCGGGGGCCGGCGACGCGCGACGGGGGACAGTTGCGGTGGCGCGTGGCGGGGGACGGCTGAGGCGGCGAGGGACGGCTGCGGCGGCGCGTGGCGGGGGACATCTGTGTCGGCGCGCGACGGGGGCCGGCTGCGGCGGCGCACGACGGGGGCCGGTGGCGCGCGACAGCGTCGCAGGGGTGGAGATGCGCTGGAGGTGAAGATGCAAGGCAAGGGCCGTGTGGATTTTTTTCTTTTCTCTCGTCCGTAACGGTTCGATTGACTTATTAGGAGGACTGCGGGTTGAATACCTAAAATATCAGGGATTTTTCTGCAAATTTGACGCGACGGTGAACGGGCAGAAGCAATAGCTGAATTATTATTAGGTAAAGATAAAGAGATAGAGATTAGTCTGCACTGGTCTTGGAGCATTACATGAAAGGGCATAGGGCATGAGACGGTCATGAATAAAGCCACACAAAAAACTTTACTCACCTCAACTCACCGTATCCGCCACATCCAAGCTGCCACTCGTCGTGTGTCTGCTCGCCAGGCTCTGGGAGGAGATCCTGATGACCATTTCCGTAGACTCGGATAGTGTTTTTGTGTTCGTGGATGCCAAGGGAGCACCGCTGCACTTGTCTTCCAAGCTTATATGGGACCCATCAACCATGGAAGGGAAAAGAGAGAATAATAGGAGTCAACCCAATTGAACATATAAATGTGGCTGGACTGCTAGGCAGAACCAAGCCATCCACGTCGCTCTATAATCGCTATGAATAGTGCTCGTGCCACCGCCTGTTAATTCGGTGCCCCGCCGGGGGCATTTTTGTCATTTCACGCATAGGCGTATAAAAGCCAGCCGCTCCTGTGGAGAAGACCTAGTCGCCACTCTCCTCTTCCTGACGCCTCGGCTCTCTCCCCCTTCCAAACCCTAGCCCCACACGCCGCCGTCATGCTCGCGGAGGTCGCCTCCCTCCCCCCTGCCCCCACCCGCGCGTGCATCTCGTCAGCCCCGGGTTCCGAGGTGTACGGGCGCGGAGGCAAGCTTCCCGGCGATGGCAGCGGCGCTCGATTCGATCTGCAGGAGAGAGAAGGTGAGAGGGAGAAGAAGGAAGAAGAGGAGGGTGAAAGAGAGGAAAGAGGAGAGGGAGGTGCGGCCGATCTCTCTCTCTCTCTCTCTCGGGAGCTGCTAGCCAGGATCTGAACGAGGAAAAGGAGACCCCGGAGGAAGACAACGTCCTGGTGGGGCTCGATTGATGCGGCCGACGGCGAGTGCTGGTGAGCGACGGGGATGCCGGCACCTCTCCTGACCTCCTCCCAGGTTCCCGATCTGGAGCGGGGTCACGGACTCCGGCGAGGCCAACCCCCCCGCCCCCCTCACACGCAGGTTCTCCCCCTCTCCCCTTCGTGCCCTTTCTCTCTCCCATGACCCTCGGGGTGGATCGGGTGGCGGTGATGTTAGAGCTCCAGGCGGAGATGGCGGAGTTCGGTCTAGAGCGCTCACGGGATGATGGATCCAAGGGCTGCAGTGCTCACCGGATGGAGGTGCTCAGGCTGGAGGTGGAGGCGGTGAGATCCCTCTCCCCGTCTCTCATTTCCTCCTTTTCTTCCTCTCTGCTCTTGTATGCCCTCTCCCCATCTCTCATTTTCGCCATTCCCCTCTCCAAACTCTCACTGCATATGGAACAACAGAGGGGATGTGATGAGAGGGTGTTGATTTGCAGCCCCTTTGTTCTGCGCTCTGTCCAGGCATGAATTTGGATGCATGTTTGCAAAGAATTCATAAGAAACTTCTCATGACAGATTTACCATTAGGGGTATTTCCAAATGTTTACTTCTAATAAATGTGGCTGGACTGCTAGGCAGAACCAAGACATCCACGTCGCTCTATAATCGCTATATGAATAGTGCTCGTGCCACCGCCTGTGCCCCGCTGGGGGCATTTTTGTCATTTCACGCATAGGCGTATAAAAGCCAGCCGCTCCTGTGGAGAAGACCTAGTCGCCACCCTCCTCTTCCTGCCGCCTCGGCTCTCTCCCCCTGCCTCGGCTCTCTCCCCCTTCCAAACCCTAGCCCCGCACGCCGCCGTCATGCTCGCGGAGGTCGCCTCCCTCCCCCTGCCCCCCACCCGCGCGTGCATCTCGTCCGCCCCGGGTTCCGAGGTGTACGGGCGCGGAGGCAAGCTTCTCGGCGACGGCGGCGGCGTTCGATTCGATCTGCAGGAGAGAGAAGATGAGAGGGAGAAGAAGGAAGGAGAGGAGGGTGAAAGAGAGGAAAGAGGAGAGGGAGGTGCGGCCGAGCTCTCTCTCTCTCGGGAGCTGCTGGCCAGGATCTGAACGAGGAAAAGGAGACCCCGGAGGAAGACAATGTCCTGGTGGGGCTCGATTGATGCGGCCGACGGCGAGTGCTGGTGAGCAACAGGGAGGCCGGCACCTCTCCTGACCTCCTCCCAGGTTCCCAATCAGGAGCGGGGTCATGGACTCCGGCGAGGCCAACCCCCCCCCCCCCCTCACACGCAGGTTCTCTCCCTCTCCCCTCCGTGCCCTTTCTCTCTCCCCTGACCCTCGGGGTGGATCGGGTGGCGGTGATGTTAGAGCTCCAGGCGGAGATGGCGGAGCTCGTCCTGGAGCGCTCACGGGATGATGGATCCAAGGGCTGCAGTGCTCACCGGATGGAGGTGCTCAGGCTGGAGGTGGAGGCGGTGAGAGCCCTCTCCCCGTCTCTCATTTCCTCCTTTTCTTCCTCTCTTCTCTTGTATGCCCTCTCCCCATCTCTCATTTTCTCCATTCCCCTCTCCAAACTCTCACTGCATATGGAACAACAGAGGGGATGTGATGAGAGGGTGTTGATTTGCAGCCCCTTTGTTCTGCGCTCTGTCCAGGCATGAATTTGGATGCATATTTGCAAAGAATTCATAAGAAACTTCTCGTGATAGATTTACCATTAGGGGTATTTCCAAATGTTTACTTCTAATTCATTAGCATATCCTCTGTTTTTTTATTCATTGTTGCCTCCTGTTTTTTGTTTATGTTAGCTTTCTCATGCTTTTGGTGCATGGGCAAAACAAGTCTGAATACAAAGTGGTGAATTGCGTTTCACATGGCAAGATAAACAAAGAATAAAAAATAAAACATGATATTCTCTAACACAATAGCATGATACCTTTGGTCACTACTTATGCTGCAATAGTTTCAGTGGAAGTATAGTCAGGTATTTAATTGCTTGGGTTTTAGCTAATTGGCTGGGTGTCTACTTTCACTTTTGTGCCTTCACATATAATCGATTGCTGGCCCATACTTGCATGTTCTTTAATTATCTTGCAGTGCTAGCAAGTAATTAGGACATATTCTTGGTTCATACTTGCATTAGAATATGCCGCATAGAAGAAATGTGGCCTATCTTGGGATAAGAATGGCCACATGAGCATTCTGTCATGATGTTGTGATTAGTGATCAATACTTGCAGCAGTACGGCAATGGTGCTATCGTTGCATGTTTGCGTAGGATGTTCTTTAATTATCTTGCAGTGCTAGCAAGTAATTAGGTCATATTCTTTCATACTTGCATTAGAATATGCCGCATAGAAGAAATGTGGCATATCTTGGGATAAGAATGGCCACATGAGCATTCTATCAGGATGTTGTGATTAGTGATCAATACTTGCAGCGGTACGGCAATGGTGCTATCATTGCATGTTTGCGTAGGATGTCTGTAAATTATTAATCTTCGTCTTGTCTCCTGCTTACTATTAGTTCAACTGACTCAATCTTTCTGGTCTTATTGCTATGCGCTTATGATTAATTGCTTTATTTCTTGGTTGTTGTATTGTGCGATAGGGAGGCAAAAGAGAGAACATGCTGAAGAATGAAGGTGGACCAATGTAAGTAGTACTTGCCACTATTCAGATTTTCTTTGTTATTGCATCTCAGGATTGTAGGGTGTTGAGAATTTAAATGCTGGCATTGATCGAGGTGTTAACTTCGTTTTAGGTCTGATTAGATGCGTATCAGCTTTTAGTTCTGATGAGATGCAGAAATTGTTGAGACAGAGCATGAATGGTATATATTTTAGCCATGCTTTTATCCCCTTTTGCTCTTTCCAAAGGGACTACTCTACTTTTGTGTTAACCATTAGTATATATTTTTCAGAGCCGGATCCATTTATTTAATGAGGAGAGGTGTATCAGACAAATAAAAATGTATTGAACTCTGGTTCATGACTTTATGCGAGGGATTCTAAGTGAGCAAGTCATTTTACTGGGGCTAATAAACACATACCACAATCTGCAGAGTACTTCGCTTTTCTGGTTGTTTTGCTATGAGATTGTTAATGACAAATCAGATGTTTTCCTTTCTTTAGTATGCTTAACAATAATATTTTACGTTGGCTATTAAACTGGACTTCTTTTGGTTACATGATTCTTATAATTACAGATATTCGTTTATGTACAATATTCTAAGGCTACTAAAAGGTTACATATTTGTTCTAAAGTTTGCGGTTAGAACAAGCTATTTCTGATGGCTTTGTCCTATTATCATCACCGTGGTTGCTTTCAAATATTTTGAGTGCTCGTATCAACAAAACTGTTGATTATTGGTTATTGTGTCTGTCAGCAGGTGTGCATGAACAGCAAGGCGTGTTTGGCGTCGTACTTGACCGTGGTGCAGAACATCTTTTGGTTCTACCCAAGTGTTGACATCGAGCACCGGGGCGTACGTCGGCAAGGTTGGTTCTGTGTCAAGGTTGTGCGTCCTCAAGGATGAGGGCATGATTCATAAGGCAGGTACTAATTGCATCTTCATCTCTATTTTTCATTTGGTCTCGATTCTTTCACTTGGTGCTGCACATGGTCAGGTCAGCTTGGAACCTCTGCCTCCCAAATTCCTTGATATGCAGCCATTTTGCTTCTTTTCGCTTTGCATCAAGATGAAAACTAAGCATTTGAGTTTCTTGGAGCAGCCCTACATGTGATTGTTGTGGGTTTCCCCCCTGTGCTTTTAAAATGCAACATGATGGTAGCCAATGTTATATATCAGTGTTGTAACACTATTAGATTTGGGAGGAAGGTGTAAGCGGAAAGTATTGATATGTTTATAATGTTGCGAAGTAAAAGTTGATATGGTGCCAGCCTAGGTGATGTAGTCCAAAAGGAATCTGTCGGCTTTATGAGTTGATAGTATATTTGCATCTAAGAATAAAGTTTAGTTTTTAAATAGTATTTATGAGTGAAAGTATTTTTGTTCCATACCAGCTTGTTATGGTTATTCTGGTTGCCAAATTTGCGGACAAAATAGTTTCGAAGGTTTCTTTTCGGTGTTCTATGGTAGGTATATTTGGTCTGTTGTTTCATGCATTCTTCGGATCTATTCTTACTATTTCCAGATATTTGAAAAAAACTTTAGCCATTCAATATACATACCAGGAAATTTATAATGGGACAGTGGGGGTGCTCCTTTGTAAGGTTTTCAGAGCAATAAATTTAAAATCTTTGTTTGCAATATCATTTTCCTTGACGGATTACATGCGGGTTGTTATTTTATTTACGACCATGTTCTTAGCTCATTGTTCTTATATTGTTGTATTTTCCATAGGACAATTTCCTTGATTAATATTTGTACTGGACATCCAGAAGTCTACCAGAGTTTAGTCTCCAAGAAGCCAGTCGTTCATTCAGGTCCCTACAAAAATTCAGTTGTTATGTGAAAAGTGTGTGTGCGCTACACGTGCCCCCCTGTCCAGAGTTTTGTTCTATCCACTCAGTTGATAGCACTAGCCACAAGTTGCTTATCTCACCGAACCTAATTATATGTATAATCCTATGTTTGTTCTGCCTGCGTCTTAGAGCAAGAGCTTCTGCACCAAAATTACTTCTGTTGTTCCTTGTCTACTGGTTTGATATTCTATTTGTTCCTTGATCCTTTACCTTCCCTTTTGCTCTACTATTATTTGATTTTGTTAGCTATATATTTTTGCTATCTGGTCTCTTCATCATACTTGCCTGTGATATGTTAAAAGAAATGACTCTGTGATAATGAGCTCTTTTTCTTACGCTTTATTCTGTCGCTGTTAGGGGTTGGGCGGCTTGGGCTTGCTGGTGCTGGGAGGTGTTGGTTTTGTCTCCTTTCCTCGTGTGTGTTGCCTTTGAATCTCAGGTGAGCTCTGCTGCTGGTGACTATGGATGTACGTGCTTTGGTTGGGTTGGTTAAGTTCTATACATAGTTCTACAGCTTCTACATTTACTGTTCTGTAGCATACATGCATAGTTGTCTGGTTAGGATTCAATTGAAATAAGCTCTATATAATATCAAAAAGGTCTAAATGTTGCTGGGTGCAAATTTTCAGAACAAAAAACTAATCGAAAACTTTATGACAAAAAAATAATATCCTAGGAATGATTGGCTTTGTTGCTTGATCAAGAGGTTTTGCACCACTCTTCCGTGACACTCTTCCGCGACACAATAATATTTAAAATGCTGGTGGGTCATCCTTGATCTGAAAAATATTCATAGATCGTGATTAATAGCTTATCTGGTGTTCTTCCTTATAATTTCTTAATTTATTTTTATATGACGTAAGCTTGCTCTGTTAACCGTTCTCTGTGTTTATGAAGAATTTTTTTGATTAGGCGCAACTTTCAGCACAATTTTGTTTGTTTGTGATTTCTGATGTTCAGGTCAAGGAGGTCATAATCTCCTTCTAGACATCTTAGGGTTCAAACTTAAACGAAAAGATGTAACCATATCAAATGTGCAAAGTAGAGGAAGTCGTAGTGAACATTCATAAGCTTGATCTTGTGCTAGATAAGAAAGATTCAGAAAACTATTATGCAACGGTCGCCGGAGATCAAGCTTATGTTGATGTATAATATCAGTTGATGTGTACACATTGTGATTCATAAGCTTTTATTATTATTTTTTCTATTTTGTAGATACATATTGGTTATTTGGATGCTTTTGTTTAAAGATTTGCATAGATCAATGAGGATTCGGGCGGCGGGGAGGGGACCGGTGATAGGAAACATGGGTCCAAGAAGAAATCAAAGAGCATGGTGAGTTGTTCTCCCTTTTCGGTCAATTGTAATTTGGTAATATGATTAGATAGCATAATATTTTGCTACTACCTTGCTAATAGCTTCGCGAGGTAATTCTGTTAGCTATATATGTGTTTGTTTTTTACTGTAGTGAGATAGAAACATGAAGTTTGGTTATAAGAATCTAATAGCAGATGTTCTTAGCATGAACAAGCTCTGTAATTTACCTACTGACTAATAGCACAATTGAATCCTTCCTGAGCTGCGTCCGTCAATCATGACTTGGCATGCCCGGTTTTACTTTACGAAGAGTAGTATGTTGTATTCAACCGTGTTCTTGAATTGGGAATTATGTTTATAATAGTTAAAGTGCTTATGTGTTGGTCTGATGTATATAAGTGAAAGAAAATAAAAAACGGGTGGAGGAATGGAACTTCTTGCTTTTCTTTTCCTTTTGTTTCTCTGTTTGATAATTACTTCCTAGGATGGGAAGGTTTGAGAATAGAAATGTCCTGCTCTTTGACCCCTTTTAGTGTGAACGGCTCGACGGCAAAGCGCGGATGTTTGCTCCTCGCTCTATTGGTTGTGCCTCTGCCTTCCCCGTGTGCTGTGCCACACGCGTATTTGTGGCTTGCGTGCTGCTGCTGCGGCGTTTATGGTGTGTTGGCTTGATGTGTGTGTGTGTGTGTGTGTGCAGTAGCTAGGCGAGGATCACTAGCTCACTGCTCTCACTGTAGCTTCTTAGGGAAAAATAATACTTTGCCTCTGGTCTGCATCATGCTTCTAGCATCTTTCTAGGCAGGTAGATGTTTCCAAGATCAAGAGAGAAAAGGTTCTTGCATCTATATACTTTTAGATGACACATGACCATAAGTCTTTCCTATGAAAATCATGTGGCCTTGTGACACCCTGACCCTTTTCTTCAGAAATTTGTGATGTCTTTATGCATGTCTGTTGTGATGTGCATAGGAGCATGATTTGTTCTGGCACTTTAGGCATTAGCACACCTATAATACAGGTCTTGAGTCTACAAAGTGCACTATACATTGTGTGTGTGTGTGTGTGTGTGTGTGTGTGTGTGTGTGTGTGTGTCAGTGCTTCTATGTAGGAAGTCTAATAGGGTGGGTTTCAATTTCTTTTGCCTTTCAGATCAACACAATTGGCCCGGAATACGTGTAAGCTTTGTCCTGATGAGGAAGTTGACTGTGTTCGTCATCAGTTTATCACCATCAGCTGGATCTTTGAAGCCATCCAACGCTCAACTTTAGTATTAAACTCACAAGAGGGGGCATTTTAATAACAAAAAAAACTCTAGCTTCACAATAATTACTGCCCTTTCTGTACCTATGAACCCAAATCCATATTTAAATGGGTGCTAAATGTTTTTGCGGCATGGTGAACTTTCTAATCTGGTCATATGTAGTTAGTGTACACTATGGTCCTTTTTTCTGTAGTGTGAGATGTACATATAATGTTCTGTTTGAGGTGTTATCTAAGAAAAGATATATGTTACCTTACTTGATTATAAGCCCAATGGGTGCAGTTTTTATTCAGAGTTTACAAGGTTTTTATTCTATGGGTCATGGTTGATATAATTTTGGTGTTGTGGGTGTAATCTTTGTCTGTGCCTTTCCTTTTACCGTACTATGTTATAGAAAAAATGAAGATACTTCAACAATGGTAGCCCAATGGGGTAGTTCCTAAGTATGTTCTGTTTCTCAAAAAAAAAAAAAGTTCCTAAGTATGTTCTAAATCTGAAAAATGCATTGTTGGGCGAGGTTGATCGGTGTACTGGTTTTTTCGCTTCTTGATCAGTTTTTTGGAGGCCATGGGCATGCCTTTGTTTTATATATTTGCATGGACTTTGTTCCTCTTTGCTATTTTCTCTCTTTACTGTTTGGGTGTATGATGATGGTGATAGTTAATCAATTGGGTATGTAGACCATGATGTTGGTAGGTAAGTCTAAACTCCTTTGCCATTGAGGTTTTTCTACTTGAGTATTGTAACTCTTCCTATATAATGATGAGTTATGTAGACCATGATGTATGTAGACCATGATGGTGATAGTTAATCAATTGGGTATGTAGACCACCTATATAATGTATCTATTCCTATCTACTTTCCTTGCGTATCACATTGTAACTAAGCATCTATGTACCAGCAGTAAAGACTTACGTGTCTGAATATTCTCACAATACTTGGCTCCCTCTTGCCCTTTGCGCCATTGGCGCAACGGGTCATCTAGTGGAGAGGAAATGTTGAGGGATCACTAGAAGAGTGTCTAGAGGGGGGGGGGGGGGGTGAATAGACTACTAGCAGGAATTTAAAACCTAACCTTTTCCCAAATTAATTGGTTGGCAGATTTTAACAGTTTTAGCAAGTCTAGCAAGTCTAACAGCCCTACACATGCATGTCAACAAATATGGCAGCGGAAAGTAAGACATTGCACATGAAGTAAAGAGTTGAGATAGGTAGATCAAACGCAATTGGACACGTAAAGATTTTTCCCGTGGTTCCGATAGGTGGTGCTATCGTACGTCCACGTTTATAGAGTCTTCAACCCACGGAGGGTAACGGTCGTGAGAGTCCACGGAGGGCTCCACCCATAAGGGTCCACGAAGTAGCAACCTTGACTATTCCATAACGGCTTCCGTCCACGAAGGACTAGCCTCACTATGGGTAGATCTTCACGAAGTAGGCGATCTCCTTGCCCTTACAAACTTCTTGGTTCAACTCCACAACACGAAGTAGGAGGCTCCCAAGCGACACCTAACCAATCTAGGAGGCATCACCCTCCAAAAGGTAATAGGCTCGGCAATGATGATGAACTCCTTGCTCTTGTGCTTCAAGATGATAGACTCCTCAACACACAATCACTCTCACAGATTTAGCTAGGTGGAAGAGATGGGATTGGTGGAAAGCAACTTGGGGAGGCTAGAGATCAAGATTCATATGGTTGGAATGGAATGGCATGATCTCAACACATGAGTAGGTGGCTCTCTCTCAGAAAACTGGATGGGGCAAGTATGGAATAGTTCCGAGTGCTTCTCTTTCGAGTGGGTGGTGGTGAAGGGGTATATATAGGCATCCCCAAAAAATCCAACCGTTACACACAAAATGACCAACCCGGTGACACCGATGTGTTAATCTCGGTGGTACCGAAGTGACCAAAAGGTGGCAAATTTTGAATCTCGGTGAGACCGATATATGAAACTCGGTTGCACCGATAAGGTGACCAACGGTCAGATTGCGCATTCTCGGTGACGCCGATCCAACAATCTCGGTGGGACCGATATTGTGAATTTGCGTAATAGAAAGTTGGCAACCTAAACTCGGTGGCACCGAAGCAGAATCGGTTGCACCGAAAAGCTAGGGTTTGGCTTATGTCTGTCTGAGTATGGGAATCGGTGGCACCGAGTGGAAAGTGTTGGTTGCACCGATTTTGGATATTTGACTTTGGACAGACTTTTGTGGAAGAGCTTGTGGGTGTTTTTGGTGACTATCACTTGTGCACGTATGAGCATTTTGTTCACCAACAGTACCTTACCTCCTTTTAATAGTATTGGCTTTCCTATGGACTCAAAGTGATTTCTCACAAAGTAAAATGTAGAGTCCTCTTGCTTGAAGCTTTGACAATCCATTTCCTTGCATCTTGGGGTATCTCCACAATCTCTACAATCCTTTTGCCAACCCTCTCTGTGGACTTTATCTGAAATACACTAGGTAAAAGTATTAGTCCAAGAGACAATGTATGTTGTCATGAATTATCAAAACCACCAAGGGAGCATGTTGTGCTTTCAATCTCCCCCTTTTTGGTAATTGATGACAATATACAATCAAAGCTTCAAATAAAAATATGCATGGATATAATGAGGACTTTGAGAGACACATGACTTAGATTTGCTCCCCCTAAATGTGTGCAATCCTTTAAAGGATAGTTGCTTTGGAATGCATGGACACACATATAGTAGAAGGGATATAAGAAGTCATGTGTATCTTGGCTATATGCATCAAATATATATGAATGAGATGTATCCTTGTTCAAGACTTCACTCTTGCAAACAATATGTGCAAGAAGCAAGAGATCATCTTGATCAAAGATATGATGCATATACTTACCTTGAGTTCTTGAGCATTCTAGTAGTAGAAACACACTTGAGAAAACAATGTTAGGAAACACAAGAGTATTCTACTAAGCAAAAGCAATAGAACTCAAAAGTATCAAGATATGGAGAACATATGGAAGATAGTATTCCTTAAGATTGATATGTCTCCAAGATCATTTAGAATTTTCTCCCCTAGATATGAAAGTAGTAAATCATCCTCTCCCCCTGAATCTTAGCATGTAGATATTGGGATTGGATAGGGTGAGAAAAATCTAAGATGATCACCATTAGAAAGTATGTTTATTTCAATATTGACAACTTATGTTAGACTTTTCTCCCCCTACTTTGGTGTTCTCCCCTTGTCTATATGAGTATAAACATTGACATTCGCTCTCCCCCTTGATCATATCTCCCCCTTTGCATAAGCATGTATCTCCCTTTAGCATGAAGCTTTGTTATATTCTCCCCCTTTGGCATTAATTTCCAAAAAGGTCATACACAGGGATAGATACAGGGATCATTGACTAAGAATGGATCCTTGAGAACAAGGGTCATTGAATGTAGGGTTCATAGAAATGAAAACTGAGGGAATCATGGAAAATAATTTCTCTCCCTTTGGCTCATAGAAATGTAACTGAGCTTGATGGTTTCAGATCAGCCAAAGTCTTGAGTTAGGGATCCTTGAATAAAGAATTTCTCCCTCTATTTTTTTTATATATAAGGGATCATCGAAGTAACAAAATCATCACTTGTAAGATCACAGAAGAAACATAGATTTGCAACTGTGAACACAAATAAGAGAAGAAAACAAATCGGTGACTCCGAGACAAACAAATCGGTGGTACCGAGATGTTATGGTGCAGCTCATCTGCCAATTCGGTAGAACCGAGTTATTTGTATCGGCGACTCCGAGGCTAAAACAGAAACTTGGCAGTGGGATTTGAAATCGAGATTTCTCAAACTTTGTTATTTGCACAGTGTTTAAAAGAAATTTTCAAGGGAAATGCAAAAGGTTTTACAAAAGGGACATCAACTAGAGAAGATTTGAGTGGTTCCAAGAAATCTTGCAAAATAAAGAATGAACCATCCAAAATACTTAACTAGATGATGGGCGGTGACTAGGTCACCTATATTAGAGTATATTGACTTAGGAGCCAAGCAAGAATACTTGATCATAGGTCATACTCTACGTTAAGCTCAAAATGGGGTTACCATTTTTCGATTAGGCATTTTAATGTCTTCATATCACTTGAGTTGCTTTAGCTCATGTCTTGGAGTAAAGCCTTTTCAAGGATATGAGTACATACCTTTGAGTGATGTTGATGACGTGGCTTGTAGGTGAACTTGTTGAGGATGCTCGAGGTTGATGAAGATCATCTTGAGTTGGGAGCAATCCTTCTCGTTTTAGTACACTTGTCACCTACATAGGTTAGTCATGCAAGGAAGAACAATAGATATATCCATTTGACATGATACCAATTGAGATTTAGCAAATATGATCACATCAAGTATATGTCAAGGATATGATTGAGTTGTCTTCTTCCATCCATCATCAAGAGGGATTGTGGATACTTGGTCATGACAAGATTGCTTATGATTTGAGTTGATGGCAATCTTGTGGAATGAAATTCTTCCAAGTACCTACAAAAGGGTTAGATGCAATACAAGGGAGCATAGAATTCCATGGCATAAGATAACATGTTAGGAGTATCATGGAAATATCAAGAAAGCTCATGCCCTTGCATGCAAACGAGTGAGTCTAGCTCAAGTTTGAAGCATCAATTATGTTCAACTCACTCCTCAAATAACAAAATGTTTTCTCATCAAGTGGCTTAGTAAGGATATCGGTCAATTGCTTGTTAGTGCGAACATGCTTAAGATCAATATCTCCTTTGGCAACATGATCACGAATAAAATGATGTCTAACTTGAATATGCTTGGTTCGAGAATGTTGCACAGGATTATGACCAATTTTAATAGCACTTTCATTATCACAAAGTAATGGAACATTTCTAACATGGATTCCATAATCCTTAAGCGTTTGTGTCATCTATAGTAATTGTGCACAACAAGATCCTGCAGCAATATACTCAGCTTCGGCAGTAGATAGAGATACTGGGTTTTGTTTCTTGGAGGACCAAGACACAAGAGATCTACCCAAAAATTGACAAGTACCCAAAGTGGATTTTCTATCAACCTTGTCACCGGCATAGTCCGAATCGGAATAACCAACAAGGTTAAAGGAAGATCCCTTGGGATACCAAATGCCAAAGTTTGGTGTTTGTATCAAATATCTCACAATACGTTTCACGGCCAAAAGATGACACTCTTTAGGTGCAGCTTAATATCTAGCACACATGCAAACACTAAGCATAATATCGGGACGAGAGGCACATAGATATAGCAATGAACCAATCATAGATCGATAAACTTTTTGATCAACCGGTTCATCCTCTTTGGTAAGATCAACATGTCCACTAGTAGGAATGGGAGTTTTCATACCTTTGCACTCTTGCATGTTGAACTTCTTGATCAAGTCCTTGGTATACTTAGTTTGAGAGATGAAAATTCCTTCTTTCGTTTGCTTGATTTGCAAACCAAGAAAGAATTTCAGCTCACACATCATGGACATCTCATACTTCTCGGACATCAACCTTCCAAATCTTTCACTAAATTGTGGGTTAGTAGATCCAAAGATAATATCATCCACATAGATTTGGCACACAAATAATTCACCATTAACTCTCTTAGTGAATAAGGTTGCGTCAATTTTACCAATTTCAAAACCTTTTTCAATGAGAAACTTCGTTAAGCATTTGTACCAAGCACGAGGGGCTTGCTTAAGACCATAAAGGGCTTTACGAAGCTTGTAAACATGATTAGGTTTCTTAGGATTCACAAAACCAGGTGGTTGCTTAACATAGACTTCTTCTTCAATCTCACCATTTACAAAGGCACTTCTAATGTCCATTTGATAAAGCGTGATATCATGGTGATTAGCATAAGCAAGAAGAATGCGAATAGCTTCAAGTCTAGCGACGGGGGCGTAGGTCCACCGTAGTCCATACCTTCGACTTGCGTATATCCTTGGGCTACGAGACGAGCCTTGTTCCGTACGACTTGACCGTCTTCGTCTTGCTTGTTCCGAAACACCCATTTTGTTCCGATGACGTTTTGCTCATCCTTGGGCTTTTCAACGAGTGTCCACACTTCGTTCCTCTCGAAGTTGTGAAGCTCTTCATGCATCGCGTTCACCCAATCCGCGTCTTCAAGAGCTTGTTCTACCTTCAAGGGCTCAATGCTAGAGATGAAAGAATAATGTTCACAAAAGTTAGCTAGACGAGTTTTAGAGCGAGTGATTCTCCTTGTTTGTATATCACCAAAGATTTGGTTTAGGGGATGGTTCTTGGTCACTTGTGCCAAACTCGGGTCAGCTTCCGATTGTTGGATGGTGGAGCTTCTTCTTCATCATCATCTCCTTCATCTTCGTTGTTGTTGAAGGTGTCGTTTCCTTGAGGTGGTGGTGAAGAAGGTTGTGGTGGATCTTCATGATGCACTTCCTCCTCTTCATCTTCTTGTTGTGTACCGCTTGTGGATGCCTCCATGTCATGTTGTGGTTCACCTTGACGTGAAGTAGGGGCTTCCACTTGAGTTGATGAAGTACTTTCCTTCACCTCCATGGGACGAATCTTGCCGATGGACAAGTCTTGGATAGCTTCCGAAGGGTCCTTATCACCTACATCATTTGGCAATTGTTCGACTTGCGAACCATTAGATTCATCAAACTTCACATCTACCGTCTCTTCAACTTTTCGAGTGAAGTTGTTGTAGACACGGTAAGTGTGAGAGTTTGATCCGTAACCAAGTAGGAATCCTTCATGAGATTTAAGAGCAAATTTAGTACGACGATGCTTATCAAGAATGTAGCACTTTGAGACGAATACTAGAAAGTATCCAACTTGGGGTTTGTTACCGGTGAGTAGCTCGTATGCCGTTTTACCGAGAAGCTTGTGCAAGTAAAGTCGGTTTGTGGCATGACATGTTGTTTCCACGGCTTCTGCCCAAAAGTGTCTTGGCGTCTTGTATTCGTCAAGCATCGTTCTTGCCATCTCAATAAGCGTCCGGTTCTTCCTCTCAACAACTCCATTTTGTTGAGGCGTGTACGTAGCCGAGAACTCATGTGAGACACCTTCTTCGTCAAGAAAGGTATCCACATGGGTGTTCTTGAACTCCGATCCGTTATCGCTCCGAACTTTCTTCATCCTCACTTCAAACTGATTTTGCGCTTTGCGAACGAAGTTCTTGAAGATCTTTTGAACCTACGACTTATCATCAAGAAAGAATACCCACGTAAATCTGGAAAAATCATCAACTATAACTAGACCATAGGAATTTCCACCGAGACTCTTGTAAGCATTGGGACCAAAAAGATCCATGTGAAGTAACTCGAGTGGTCTCCTAGTAGTCATGATATTCTTAACGGGATGACTTCCACCTACTTGCTTTCCAGCTTGACAAGCACTACAAAGTCTATCTTTGTCAAAGATAACATCTTTAACACCAAGTATATGATCACCTTTGATAAGCTTGTCTAAGTTACGCATGCCAACATGTCCTAGTATTCTATGCCAAAGCCAACCTTTAGAAGATTTTGCAATAAGACAAGTACGAGGTTTGGATCTCTTAGTGAAATCGACAATGTATAGATCACCTCTACGGAAACCGGTAAAGACCATTTTATGATTATCTTGACGAAACACTTGGCAATCTACTTTCGTGAATAGCACATTAAAACCAAAGTCGGTAAGTCTAGATACGGAAAGAAGATTGTAGCCAAGAGATTCAACAAGCATAACATTTTGAATAGAGCTATCATGGGATATGGCCACCTTACCAAGACCAAGTACCTTACCCTTGAAGTTGTCTCCAAATGTTACGTACCTTCGCGGTCCATGGTTTGGTGTGATCTCTTCAAACATTTCTCTATCTCCGGTCATATGATCGGTACATCCGCTATCGAGAATCCACTCTTTTCCTCCGGACATGTAATCCTTGAAGTTTGCCATGAGACTTAGATTCTTCATGATCTTCTCATACTCGATGTCGAACAGCTCATCTTCATCATAGTAGCCATGTTCCACATTGTCATCATCAAGTGGGAAATCCTCGTCACAAAGAACAAGAGATTCGTTAGGATTGTGATCATGACAATGTTCAAACTTGTGAATGCGAATGGCTTCTACAATGATGTTGTTGATAGTTGTGACATCTCCTTTAGCACGCATGAGGTCTCTAAGCTCAAATAGACAATCATCAAACTTGGGATCACTAGGCGTCATTTTGTGGAAGGCAATAGTTTTATGAAGAATTTCATCTAGATTACTCAATGCATAACTTGGATATCGTTTCTCCAAGTCATTCCACAAAGTGTAAGCACATTCAAAATTCTTCATTTGATTAAGCACATTTCTAGGCAATGCTCTAACAATGAGATTAACACTTCTAAGATTGCATAGCATATCAATTTCCTCTTCGTGTGTGGGGTGTAAAGGATCAATGGGAGGTACATAAGGGCACTTAACATATTTTCTCAATTGAAATTCATTAAACAACTCAAGCATCAAAGTTTTCCATTGACTATAGTACTCTCCATCAAGAATAGGCACTCTACAACTCAAACTCCCTATACTAGACACATCCATCTTCCTCCTCGGTGATTAAACCGAAGCAATGGAGACCAAAGCTCTGATACCAATTGAGGGATCACTAGAAGAGTGTCTAGAGGGGAGGGGTGAATAGACTACTAGCAGGAATTTAAAACCTAACCTTTTCCCAAGTTAATTGGTTGGCAGATTTTAACAGTTTAAGCAAGTCTAGCAAGTCTAACAGCCCTACACATGCATGTCAACAAATATGGCAGCGGAAAGTAAAGACATTGCACATGAAGTAAAGAGTTGAGATAGGTAGATCAAACGCAATAGGAGACGCAAAGATTTTTCCCGTGGTTCCGATAGGTGGTGCTATCGTACGTCCACGTTTATGGAGTCTTCAACCCACGGAGGGTAACGGTCACGAGAGTCCACGGAGGGCTCCACCCATAAGGGTCCACGAAGTAGCAACCTTGACTATTCCATAACGGCTTCCGTCCACGAAGGACTAGCCTCACTATGGGTAGATCTTCACGAAGTAGGCGATCTCCTTGCCCTTGCAAACTTCTTGGTTCAACTCCACAACACGAAGTAGGAGGCTCCCAAGCGACACCTAACCAATCTAGGAGGCATCACCCTCCAAAAGGTAATAGGCTCGGCAATGATGATGAACTCCTTGCTCTTGTGCTTCAAGATGATAGACTCCTCAACACACAATCACTCTCTCACAGATTTGGCTAGGTGGAAGAGATGGGTGTGACGCCCTCGACTTAATCGTGCACTAATCATACACGCAAATGCACACGATCAAGCCTAAGGACTCACGGGAAGATATCACAAACAAACTCTAGACACAAAGGTAAAACAATACAAGCTTTATATTACAAGCCAGGGGCCTCGAGGGCTCGAATACAAAAGCTCGAGTTATACAAGAATCAGCGGAAACAAGGGGTATCTGAGTATAGACACAAGTTAAACAAGGGTGCCTTAAGAAGGCAAGCACAAACAACGACACTGATCGAAAAGGCGAAGGCCTCCTGCCTAGGGCCTCCGAACTACTCCTGGTCGACGGGGATCTCCACGTAGTAGTAGGCTCCTCCGGGAATCTCCTGCTCCTGGACTCCGGCATCTGAATGCAGCAATCGAGCATGGGGGAAAAGAATAGCAAAGCAACCGTGAGTACTCATCCAAAGTACTCGCAAGACTGACATCAGAACTATACTACTTATGCATCGGTATCAAAGGAATGGGCCTATATCTTTGGACTAAACTGCAGAAGTGCCAGAACAGAGGGGGAAGGCCTAGCCTATCGAAGACTAGCATCTTGAAGCAGTTCTTGCAGCATCAGAAGAGAGTAGAGCAAATAATATATAATAGTGGTTATATAGTAGCAGCGCCCTGAGATCCTTTCTCGACTCCCTGCGAGAAAGTGATCCCGAGAGCAGAAGTATCAGTTTAATAAGCATCATCATCAGTTTGTAGTTGTCATAGATCCGGATACAACTCTGAGCGTCATGTTACCGTGGACACGGCTATTCGAATAGATTACTTCCCTGCAGGGGTGCACTACTGTTACCCAACACGCTCGATTAACTCTGGCCGGACACACTTTTATCGGGTCATGCCCGACCTCGGCTGATCGACACACCGCAGCCCTACCTCGAGCTCAGCAGAGAGGTCCCCGCCGGTCTACATCCTAAGTGCTCAGGGGTCTTGGGCCATCGCCCTGTGCACTCCGGGTCGTTGTGTGCAGGGTAGACCAGGCACCACCTCTGTCCTGGATGGCGCCGGCCCGACCCGGCCACAATGCTGAACTGGACGTCTGTCAGAGCTTTCGGCTGATACGTACGGTGTAGAGGGCCCCATTAAACCATTATCCCACGTGGTGGTAGTGCGTATAGGGCACGACGACCCACTCAGATCAAATACCCAAATCCGTTTAATCATGTTTAGTAACTCGCAGAGACGAACAGGGTTCCTGTCGCTCCGACTTGGTATGTCATATCGCGCGGGTGCTCTTGGAGCCGACCCGTCTTTAATGTCATTTACTCGCGGGCACCCTTGGGGCCAGCCCGACTTTAACAGTTTAAATGATGTAATAATGTAAACAGTTCCGCGATCCTCACCCAGAGTGATCATGGCCCGGTATTAAGCATGGCATACGCACAAGGGTGAAGGGCCACCGATGAAGAAGTAGCACAGCTTACTAGGTAATGTGGGACAACATGTGGGGTATCAATAACAGACTACAAAATCAGGCTATGCATCGGAATAGGTGCTATCGGAACAGTAACAGGGCAATTCTAATGCAAGCATAAGAGAGAAGGGAGTGGGCGATATCTGATGATCAAGGGGGTTTTGCTTGCCTGGTTACTCGGCAGATGAAAATGAATCCTCAACGAAGTAGTCGATCACAGGGGCACCGGCAGCGGTCGCAGGGCCTACCGGAAGAGAAGAGGGGGAAGAAACAGATAAATAACGGAGCACACAATTGCAACAATAAGCATGACAGGCCTATACGACATGCAGGGGTGATCTACGGCATCGATTAGTATTCTAGACGGAGAGGGAAAATATCCGGGAATATTTTCCCAGCTCCGGACGGTTATCGGTATACGGATCCGAAGAGGACGGTTCCATGTTCATCATGTTAGAAGGGGCTGACAGGTAAGTGGGTGGCATATTCGGATTCGTCATATTTTTCTGGTCATTTTTCATATATAAATTATTTCCATCTAACATACGGTTTATTTTCTATGATTTTCTAAAGTTTTAAAGTATTTTCTGGAATTTCTGAAATTCTTCTAAGTCTGAAATCTGTTTATTGTTTACCCATTTTGTGAGGGCTATAATGGGTTATTCTCAGCTCTAATGAAAACACATCCTAAAGATGATTTACTCTACTCCAAAAGTACTTCAAGGCCATGCCATTTGATGGTATGAACAGTTCCTGTACAGGTCCAAATTCAGCTCTAAAATGGCTAAGGCAATAATCTGTTTTTCAGTTATTCCAATTAACAGAACATTGACTTTTGCCATTTTTGTAGGAATTAATCCATGTATCAAATGAAGTTGCTCCAAAGGAATGAAATGGAGTTTGTCAATTGTACTATCTACACATTTTATTTTTACCCATGTTAGCACTTGATTAGCTGGTGATTAGTGGTTGTCAAAAGGGGTAATCAGTGCATAATAGCAAAAGCTAGCCTCGGCTACAGTACCGCTACAGTAACTGAATGTTACTGTAGCGGCGTCAGCAGTAGGCAGAGCAGAGCAGCGGCAACAGCGACATAGAGCAGCGTTGGACGCGGGCAGGCAGCTGCGGGTGCGAGCGCGGCGAGGCCGGCCGACCGGGGCTGCGTCAGGCAGCGACGGGCGACGGCCGCGGCAGCAGCAGCAGTTGAAAGCGGCGGCTGCAGGCGAGAAGCAGCAGCAACGCGTCAGGCAGCCGCAAGCAGCAGCAGGTAGGAGCGGGCAGGGGCGGCGCAACCGCGCGCGCGGGGGCGCGGACAGGGGGCGGCCAGGCAGGAGTGGCGCAGTAGCTGCAGCAGCACAAGGAGCAGCAACGGGCGCGGCCATGGCCAGCAGGTGGCCGGAACACCAGGCGGGTGTGCGCGGGAGAGGAGCTCCATTGGCGACCATGGCGAGCTCAACACGACGGCTACGGCGATGGATACGAGGGGGAAAAGAGGGGAATCGGTCGAGGGCCTGACAGCGGTCCTCGACGACGAGCTCGGGAGGTCGGGGAGGCGCCGGTGGTGGAGATCGACGGAGACGACCGCGGCGATGGTTCCGTTCGGGCTCGAACCAAATTGAGGCAGGGAGGGGGAACGAGGGGATTAGAGGCTAGGGTTTGCAGCGGGAGGGAAAGGGCGGCCTATAGGCGTCGGGGAGGTCGGGGATGGCCGACGCGTGGCCGGGCGTGGCCACGACGCTGGTGGATGCCTGCCACGGCCTCCTCTGCCTCTGTAGCGAGAGGTTAGGGAAAGGCCAGCCAGGTGGGCTGGGCCTGGTACAGTAAGTGGGATGGGCCAGGCGCATAGTGTAGTTTCACTATTTTCTTTTATCTTTTTCTGTAATCTCTAATCCCTTTGCATTGCAAAAATGTTTAGCCTTAAATTGAATCTTGTAAAATATGAGACTAGGCCCAAAATTAACAGTGCAATATTTGCCACTGCTATAAAATGGTTTGGAGGTGTTTTGAATTCATTTGAATTTGGTTTAGTTATAATTCGGTTTTAATGTTGCTATCTTGGCACTGATTTGATGATGTTAGAGTCACTTAACTAATTCAATTAATATAGATTATATTTTTATAAATGCTTCTGGATTATTTATAATTTAATGAACATTTTAGTTTTCATTATTTGACAAGGTTTCATTTCTGCCACAATTTGAATTGGATTCAAATGGAATTTGAAATGAGTTTTGAATTGAAGTGATCATTAAGCCTTTCCAAAACATGGTGACCTGGCATTTTCATTGATGATCACTGTAGATAATACAGGGGATGTTACAATTCTCCTCCTCTAAAAGAAATTCTCGTCCCGAGAATTAAGAGGAAGGCTGAAAGAAAGCGGGGTATTCTTCGCGAAGACGATCCTCGCGTTCCCAAGTGGCTTCAGCTTCAGAATGATTCGACCACTGAACTTTGAGAAACTTGATCGACTTCTGACGGGTTCGACGTTCAGCTTGATCAAGAATGCGGATCGGATACTCTTGATAAGAAAGATCCTCTTGCAATTCAAGCACTTCATGATCCACTACTCGGATAGGATCCTGGAAACATCGTCGGAGTTGCGACACATGAAAGACGTCATGCACTTGAGAAAGGTTCGGCGGCAATTCCAATTGGTATGCCACTTCTCCTCGACGGGCGAGAATACGGAACAGGCCAATGTAGCGAGGAGCTAACTTGCCCTTTATCCCGAAACGATGAGTGCCCTTCATCGGAGTGACGCGAAGGTAAGCTTGTTCGCCAGGTTGATAGACCATTACCTTGTGTTTACGGTCATAGTTGCTCTTCTGACGAGACTGAGCAGTCTTCAAATTTTCACGGATAATGCGGACTTGCTCTTCAGCTTGTTGAATAATGTCCGGTCCAACGAGTGATCGTTCCCCAGTTTCTGACCAATTCAGAGGGGTCCGACACTTACGTCCATATAGAACTTCAAAGGGTGCCATCTTCAGACTAGCTTGGTAGCTATTGTTGTATGAAAATTCAGCATACGGGAGAGATTCCTCCCATTTCTTACCGAATGAGATGACACAGGCTCGAAGCATATCTTCAAGCACTTGATTGACTCGTTCAACTTGTCCCTGGGACTGGGGGTGAAAAGCGGTGCTGAAGGACAGATGAGTTCCCATAGCTTCCTGGAAACTATTCCAAAACCTTGAGGTAAAGAGGCTGCCACGATCTGAACTGATCTCCAACGGAATACCGTGAAGTGACACAATTCGGGAAACATACAAGTCTGCTAACTGACTAGCAGTGATTGTCTCCTTGACTGGCAGAAAGTGAGCAACCTTCGAGAATCGGTTAATGACGACAAAAATAGCATCATGACCTTTCTGGGATCTGGGAAAACCAGTGATGAAGTCCATTTCGACCTTGTCCCATTTCCATTCAGGAATATCAAGTGGTTGCAGAAGTCCAGCAGGCCTTTGATGTTCTGCCTTGATGCGACGGCAAACGTCACACTCGGCAACATATTGAGCAATGTCATGCTTCATATCAGGCCACCAGTACCATTGACGAATGTCTTGGTACATCTTGGTGCTACCAGGGTGAATTGACAAAGGGGTATCATGTGCTTCTTTCATAACATCCGAACGAGAGTCCAGGTTGTGTTTCCTGGGGACCACTAGGCGACCTTTGAAGAACAAGGCACCATCATCACCAACATGGTAGAATGAAGAATTTCCCTTGGAGAGGTACTTCTTAATCTTTTCGACTTCAGAGTCATATTTCTGCCTTGTCTTGATGTTGTGCTCGAGATCTGGTTCAACAACCAAGGTATTTAGATATCCTTGAGGAACTATCTCGATGTTCAGCTTTCGAAGCTCTTCATACAGGAGTGGTTGCTGCAGTTGAACCTCAAGTTCACAACAGTAGGATTTACGGCTCAAAGCATCAGCCATTACATTAGCCTTGCGAGGGGTATTGGAAATACCCAAGTCATAGTCAGTAATGGCCTCCATCCATCTTTGCTGACGGAGATTCAGAGATGGTTGAGTGAACAAGTACTTCAAACTTTTATGATCCGTGTAGATCTCGCAATGATTACCAAGGAGGTAATGTCGCCATAACTTCAATGCATAAATAACTGCTGCAAGTTCGAGGTCATGCGTTGGGTAATTCTCTTCATGAGGACGCAACTGTCGGGAGCCATAAGCAATCACCTTGCGCTCTTGCATTAGGACACAGCCTAATCCTTGACGGGATGCGTCACAATAAATCACGAAGTCTTTGCTAGAATCGGGAGGAGCAAGCACTGGGGCAGATGTCAGCTTGTCCTTGAGTGCTTGGAAACTTTCCTGACATTTTTCTGTCCACTCAAACTTGACGCCTTTGTGAAGCAGATCAGTCAGAGGCTTGGCAATCTTGGAAAAGTTCTCGACAAATCGGCGGCAATAACTGGCGAGTCCAAGAAAACTTCTGACTTGCTTGACATTCTTCGGAGGAGTCCATTCAAGAATAGCCTGAACTCGTTCTGGGTTAACAGCAATGCCATCTTTGGAAATCACGTGGCCGAGATATGTCACTTCAGATAACCAGAATTCACACTTGGAATACTTGGCATATAGTTGATGTTCACGCAGCTTCTCCAGTACAAGCCGAAGATGTTCGGCGTGCTCTTCTTCATTCTTGGAATATATAAGAATATCATCCAAATAAACCACGACGAATTTGTCGAGGTAATCCATGAAGATGTAGTTCATCAGTCGAGAGAATGTTGCTGGAGCATTGGTTAAGCCAAAGGACATGACAGTGTACTCGTAAGAACCATAGCGAGTAACAAAGGCTGTCTTCGGAATGTCCTCTTTACGAACTCGGATCTGGTGTTATCCCAATCTCAAATCAAGTTTAGAGAACACTGAGGAACCAGCAAGTTGATCATATAGATCGTTGATCCTGGGAAGCGGATACTTGTTCTGAATTGTTGCTTGGTTGATAGGTCGATAATCTTGAACCAACCGATTCGTTCCATCCTTCTTCTTAACAAAGAGAGAAGGTGCTCCCCAAGCAGAAGAACTGGGGTGGATGAAACCCTTTTTAAGTGACTTGTCGATTTCCTCCTTAAGTTCAAGGAGTTCATGTGGCGGCATCTTGTATGGGCGCTTGGCAATAGGAGTGGTGCCTGGCTTCAAGTCGATGACGAACTCGACAGCTCTGGCAGGTGGTACTCCTGGGAGTTCCTCTGGAAAGACATCTTGAAAGTCACGAACAACTAGGACGTTCTCTATCCCTTCAAGAGGTGAAGCATTCAAGGCATTCAGTGCATATATCTGGCTTTCGGCACTCTGGACTATCCGGGCTGAGTAGCCGACGGTCTGGCCAGAGGGATGTGTAAGTTGGACTTTCTTAGCAGCACAGTCAATCAAAGCATTATGGGCGGTCAACCAGTCCATACCGAGAATGATGTCTATGTCGGAAGGTCCGAGAGCAATGAGGGAAACCGAGAACATCAACCCTTCAATTCTGATCTGATTGTTGTGACTTACCATCTTGGTTTGCCACCTGGAACGGGGAGTGATAATCTCTAATGGGGTGGGCAACAACTGCAGAGGTAATTCATGTCGCTGAGCAAAATGTTGAGACACAAAGGAATGTGATGCCCCGGAATCAAAGAGAACAGAAGCTGCAACTGAATTAACTGGAAGAGTTCCCATCACGATTTTAGGGGACTCACGAGTTTCTTCCATCTTGACGTGGGTGACTTGACAACAACCCATGGCAAGCGGCCTGGCATTACAATTTCTGGAGGGATGGTTTCGACGGCCCTTCTTACGGCCAACAGTAGGACGTGATGCATTCTGTGGCTGACCCTGGCGACAGTTGAGAGCACGGTGTCCTGGCTGTCCACACTTGCGGCATAAACCATCATTAGGGGGACGGACCATAACATTGGGCTGTCCACCCTGAACCGTTAGCTGTCTCGGCGGCGGAGGCAGACGAGGTGCAACATAAGACGGCCTTGGTGTTGGAGCTGGTCGGTGATGCACATTGTGCGGAATCCAGACTTGACGCTTATGAGCAGGCTGACCCGAGGACGAGCCAACGTCACGAGTGCGCTTGAGCGACTCCTGGTACTTATTCAAAGCAGTTTCAATTCGGAAAGACTGGCTGACAAGCATTGCAAAGTCTGCGGCTTCATGAACAGCAAGTGCGAGCTTGATATCAGGATGCAGTCCTTCACGGAATTTCTCCTGCTTGCGAGCGTCAGTGCAGACGTCATCTTCAGCATAGCGGGATAATTCAAGGAATTTCCTCTGATATTCATCCACAGTCATTTTGCCCTGAGTGAGTTTGCGGAACTCCTGCTTCTTCTGGTCGATCAGACCTTGAGGAATGTGTCGTGCACGAAAGGCTGACTAAAATTCCTGCCAAGTGGTTACAGTTCCAGTAGGCAGCATACGCATGTGGCTTTCCCACCATTGAGCAGCTGGACCCTTCAAGTGAAATGCCGCAAAGGTGACGTAACTGTCAGGGGCAACACTAGCTGACTCCATCTCAAACAGGATGTCACGAAGCCAATCATCAGCATCCATAGGGTTGGTGGAGTTGCGGAAAACAGACGGGTTGAGGCGCACGAACTCTTGCAGTGAGATCGGACCAGGCTCTTGACGAGCATTGCTGCTGGCTAATCGGTCCACTAGACTCCCCATGAATTGCCGGTTCAGTTCAAACTGCTGGCGGTTCAGCTCAAACTGTTGTGCCATTGCGGCCATATAGGGTGGAGGTGGAGGATCATCAGCCATCCTGCCAAATCAACATGGGCAGTTTAGCAAGAACAACTGCATGTGTCAGAGATCATTTATGACGTAACATGAGAAATGAACAAGAAGTGCATTAGATACATATTAGTAGTCATTAAAGACATACAGATCCATGCACAGAATTGGATATCAACGGACATCGCGAGTTCAGAAACACACGCAGTTAGACAAACTAGGCGGCGCGCAGGTACGCGGTGAGGAATACACAACGGGACATAGCAAAGGCTATATCAACGTCGGAGAAAACTTTTGGGGCGAGGAATCTGCAAATGACAACGCAGGGTGTCCTCGATAAAAGGATCCTGCGGTCCGTGGGCATTGTGCAGCAGAACCTGGCCCTCATCTTGAAGAAAGGGGGGATAATTCAGAACTCCGGATGGATGTGATCACGAGAACCTAATGTTAGAGTTAGCAAAACTTTAACCCGAATAGGAGAGAGAGCAGAGTCCCAGAGTAAGGAAGAGGAATAAAAGATCCTAATCCCATCCATTGGCGACGTGGGCCCGTAAGCCACACAGCCATGTTAGTAAAATAAATAAATAAATTTGAACGTCTAGACTCAACTTCGGCCAAGGAGTTGGAAAGGGGGTTTCCTACAGGCAGTCGGCTCTGATACCAACTTGTGACGCCCTTGACTTAATCGTGCACTAATCATACACGCAAATGCACACGATCAAGCCTAAGGACTCACGGGAAGATATCACAACACAACTCTAGACACAAAGGTAAAACAATACAAGCTTTATATTACAAGCCAGGGGCCTCGAGGGCTCGAATACAAAAGCTCGAGTTATACAAGCATCAGCGGAAACAAGGGGTATCTGAGTACAGACACAAGTTAAACAAGGGTGCCTTAAGAAGGCAAGCACAAACAACGACACTGATCGAAAAGGCGAAGGCCTCCTGCCTAGGGCCTCCGAACTACTCCTGGTCGACGGGGATCTCCACGTAGTAGTAGGCTCCTCCGGGAATCTCCTGCTCCTGGACTCCGGCATCTGAATGCAGCAATCGAGCATGGGGGAAAAGAATAGCAAAGCAACCGTGAGTACTCATCCAAAGTACTCGTAAGACTGACATCAGAACTATACTACTTATGCATCGGTATCAAAGGAATGGGGCTATATCTTTGGACTAAACTGCAGAAGTGCCAGAACAGAGGGGGAAGGCCTAGCCTATCGAGGACTAGAATCTTGAAGCAGTTCTTGCAGCATCAGAAGAGAGTAGAGCAAATAATATATAATAGTGGTTATATAGTAGCAGCGCCCTGAGATCCTTTCTCGACTCCCTGCGAGAAAGTGATCCCGAGAGCAGAAGTATCAGTTTAATAAGCATCATCATCAGTTTGTAGTTGTCATAGATCCGGATACAACTCTGAGCGTCATGTTACCATGGACACGGCTATTCGAATAGATTACTTCCCTGCAGGGGTGCACTACTGTTACCCAACACGCTCGATTAACTCTGGCCGGACACACTTTTATCGGGTCATGCCCGGCCTCGGCTGATCGACACACCGCAGCCCTACCTCGAGCTCAGCAGAGAGGTCCCCGCCGGTCTACATCCTAAGTGCTCAGGGGTCTTGGGCCATCGCCCTGTGCACTCCGGGTCGTTGTGTGCAGGGTAGACCAGGCACCACCTCTGTCCTGGATGGCGCCGGCCCGACCCGGCCACAATGCTGAACTGGACGTCTGTCAGAGCTTTCGGCTGATACGTACGGTGTAGAGGGCCCCATTAAACCATTATCCCACGTAGTGGTAGTGCGTATAGGGCACGACGACCCACTCAGATCAAATACCCAAATCCGTTTAATCATGTTTAGTAACTCGCAGAGACGAACAGGGTTCCTGTCGCTCCGACTTGGTATGTCATATCGCGCGGGTGCTCTTGGAGCCGACCCGTCTTTAATGTCATTTACTCGCGGGCACCCTTGGGGCCAGCCCGACTTTAACAGTTTAAATGATGTAATAATGTAAACAGTTCCGCGATCCTCACCCAGAGTGATCACGGCCCGGTATTAAGCATGGCATACGCACAAGGGTGAAGGGCCACCGATGAAGAAGTAGCACAGCTTACTAGGTAATGTGGGACAACAGGTGGGGTATCAATAACAGACTACAAAATCAGGCTATGCATCGGAATAGGTGCTATCGGAACAGTAACAGGGCAATTCTAATGCAAGCATAAGAGAGAAGGGAGTGGGCGATATCTGATGATCAAGGGGGTTTTGCTTGCCTGGTTGCTCGGCAGATGAAAATGAATCCTCAACGAAGTAGTCGATCACAGGGGCACCGGCAGCGGTCGCAGGGCCTACCGGAAGAGAAGAGGGGGAAGAAACAGATAAATAACGGAGCACACAATTGCAACAATAAGCATGACAGGCCTATACGACATGCAGGGGTGATCTACGGCATCGATTAGTATTCTAGACGGAGAGGGAAAATATCCGGGAATATTTTCCCAGCTCCGGACGGTTATCGGTATACGGATCCGAAGAGGACGGTTCCATGTTCATCATGTTAGAAGGGGCTGACAGGTAAGTGGGTGGCATATTCGGATTCGTCATATTTTTCTGGTCATTTTTCATATATAAATTATTTCCATCTGACATACGGTTTATTTTCTATGATTTTCTAAAGTTTTAAAGTATTTTCTAGAATTTCTGAAATTCTTAAGTGTGAAATTTATTTATTGTTTACCCATTTTGTGAGGGCTATAATGGGTTATTCTCAGCTCTAATGAAAACACATCCTAAAGATGATTTACTCTACTCCAAAAGTACTTCAAGGCCATGCCATTTGATGGTATGAACAGTTCCTGTACAGGTCCAAATTCAGCTCTAAAATGGCTAAGGCAATAATCTGTTTTTCAGTTATTCCAATTAACAGAACATTGACTTTTGTCATTTTTGTAGGAATTAATCCATGTATCAAATGAAGTTGCTCCAAAGGAATGAAATGGAGTTTGTCAATTGTACTATCTACACATTTTATTTTTACCCATGTTAGCACTTGATTAGCTGGTGATTAGTGGTTGTCAAAAGGGGTAATCAGTGCATAATAGCAAAAGTTAGCCTCAGCTACAGTACCCGCTACAGTAACTGAATGTTACTGTAGCGGCGGCAGCAGTGGGCAGAGCAGAGCAGCGGTGGACGCGGGCAGGCAGCTGCGGGTGCGAGCGCGGCGAGGCCGGCCGGCCGGGGCTGCGTCAGGCAGCGACGGGCGACGGCCGCGGCAGCAGCAGCAGTTGCAAGCGGCGGCAGCAGGCGAGAAGCAGCAGCAACGCGTCAGGCAGCCGCAAGCAGCAGCAGGTAGGAGCGGGCGGGGGCGGCGCGACCGCGCGGACAGGGGGCGGCCAGGCAGGAGTGGCGCAGTAGCTGCAGCAGCACAAGGAGCAGCAACGGGCGCGGCCATGGCCAGCAGGTGGCCGGAACACCAGGCGGGTGTGCGCGGGAGAGGAGCTCCATTGGCGACCATGGCGAGCTCAACACGACGGCTACGGCGATGGATACGAGGGGGAAAAGAGGGGAATCGGTCGAGGGCCTCACAGCGGTCCTCGACGACGAGCTCGGGAGGTCGGGGAGGCGCCAGTGGTGGAGATCGACGGAGATGACCGCGGCGATGGTTCCGTTCGGGCTCGAACCAAATCGAGGCAGGGAGGGGGAACGAGGGGATTAGAGGCTAGGGTTTGCAGCGGGAGGAAAAGGGCGGCCTATAGGCGTCGGGGAGGTCGGGGATGGCCGACGCGTGGCCGGGCGTGGCCACGGCGCTGGTGGATGCCTGCCACGGCCTCCTCTGCCTCTGTAGCGAGAGGTTAGGGAAAGGCCAGCCAGGTGGGCTGGGCCTGGTACAGTAAGTGGGATGGGCCAGGCGCACAGTGTAGTTCCACTATTTTCTTTTATCTTTTTCTGTAATCTCTAATCCCTTTGCATTGCAAAAATGTTTAGCCTTAAATTGAATCTTGTAAAATATGAGACTAGGCCCAAAATTAACAGTGCAATATTTGCCACTGCTATAAAATGGGTTGGAGGTGTTTTGAATTCATTTGAATTTGGTTTAGTTATAATTCGGTTTTAATGTTGCTATCTTGGCAATGATTTGATGATGTTAGAGTCACTTAACTAATTCAATTAATATAGATTATATTTTTAGAAATGCTTCTGGATTATTTATAATTTAATGAACATTTTAGTTTGCATTATTTGACAAGGTTTCATTTCTGCCACAATTTGAATTGGATTCAAATGGAATTTGAAATGAGTTTTGAATTGAAGTGATCATTAAGCCTTTCCAAAACATGGTGACCTGGCATTTTCATTGATGATCACTGTAGATAATACAGGGGATGTTACAATGGGATTGGTGGAAAGCAACTTGGGGAGGCTAGAGATCAAGATTCATATGGTTGGAATGGAATGGCATGATCTCAACACATGAGTAGGTGGCTCTCTCTCAGAAAACTGGATGGGGCAAGTATGAAATAGTTCTGAGTGCTTCTCTTTCGAGTGGGTGGTGGTGAAGGGGTATATATAGGCATCCCTAAAAAATCCAACCGTTACACACAAAATGACCAACCCGGTGACACCGATGTGTTAATCTCGGTGGTACCGAAGTGACCAAAAGGTGGCAACTTTTGAATCTCGGTGAGACCGATATATGAAACTCGGTTGCACCGATAAGGTGACCAACGGTCATATTGCGCATTCTCGGTGACGCCGATCCAACAATCTCGGTGGGACCGATATTGTGAATTTGCGTAACAGAAAGTTGGCAACCTAAACTCGGTGGCACCGAAGCAGAATCAGTTGCACCGAAAAGCTAGGGTTTGGCTTATGTCTGTCTGAGTGTGGGAATCGGTGGCATCGAGTGGAAAGTGTTGGTTGCACCGATTTTGGATATTTGACTTTGGACAGACTTTTGTGGAAGAGCTTGTGGGTGTTTTTGGTGACTATCACTTGTGCACGTATGAGCATTTTGTTCACCAACAGTACCTTACCCCCTTTTAATAGTATTGGCTTTCCTATGGACTCAAAGTGATTTCTCACAAAGTAAAATGTAGAGTCCTCTTGCTTGAAGCTTTGCCAATCCATTTTCTTGCATCTTGGGGTATCTCCACAATCTCCACAATCCTTTTGCCAACCCTCTCTGTGGACTTTATCTGAAATACACTAGGTAAAAGTATTAGTCCAAGAGACAATGTATGTTGTCATGAATTATCAAAACCACCAAGGAAGCATGTTCTGCTTTCAAATGTAGAGGCCGTGAATACATTGGCCGAGTGCCACCATGTTTTTTTATAAAGGTCGCTTTTATTAACTCAAAATGAAGCAGGTAATAATTATGATGAGAAATACTCGGCCTCTGCATAACTAAAATGCATAAAAGCAAATACCAATAATCCGACAGAAATATAATAAAAAGCTGACACGTCAACAACAATAGAGTCATATAAGACCGACACTATGTCTATGTCAAAGGAGATGGTGGACCGATCCGAACATTATGCTGTCGTCCATGTTCAGTGAAAACCTCCCCGATCACCCGTTCCAAGCATACACACCACATTGAACAGTGATTGATACTCTGCTCGGTATAACGTAGACCATGTATGAAGCGAGTGCGTACACCGTAAAATAACCTATAAACGTGAATAGTTTTTTCATTAAATACCAAATAATTTCTTCATAGCCAAAGCGACCATAACAAGGCATACGCTCTCACCCTTATTAGCGTTCAGAACCTATTTGGAATGTCCACCAACCAATGATCAAAAGTATTGGCAACACTTGTGGGCGGATAGAAATTGAACGCTATTTGGATGATTGACCACGTAAAATGAATAGCATTCGATTGTCTATTTGGGCACCATTTGGATGACCGAACACTTGTGGGTGAATACAAATTGGACACTTTTTTGGCATTGCCTAGTCAGTTGTTCTCTCTGAAACAAATCTGTGATCCATCTTTTATCACAAAAGATCCAAAGAAGAAAATATGTTTATTTGCCGCCAAGACCAGCCCAAAAGTGCGAGTCCTCAGGTTTTAAATAGGCCCGAGACACAACTTTTTAGTCTAAATACTTACTGCGCAACAGGTTTTGTTGAAGGCCATCCTCAGTAGTAGTTTGAAAAACCATTTACTAAGTAAGACATCATTCTTAACATGCAAGTCATGAATGCAAAGGCCTCCTTGTTATTTCGGTCTACAAACCACGCTTAATTTGGCCAGCCTGTACTCCTGATGGTCGTTTCCTCATACTCAGATGGTGTTTTCGTACTTCGGTCTACAAACCACGCAGGGCATAAACGCAAGAAATTTGAAGAAGTACTTAGAGGCCCGGTTAAGGAAGGGTTGGCCGCAACATCGGCATGCCCCGCATCATGGGCAAGCAACCCCCGACATCTCTGAAGAACGAGTGAGGAGTCCTGGCAGTGCTCAGTTGGCAGCACCCCTTCCCCCTTTGTGGTGAGAAAGCACCCAACCATGGCGATGTCTCTGCTAGCGATGGTGAGATGCACAACAGCTAGGGAGTGTGGAGATGGAAGGAGCAGTAGCAGGATAGAGACAGAAGGAGGAGGCCTCGTCGCGCTGAAGAAAGAGAAGGGGGTCAGCGATGGCAATGGGGAAAGGATAATGTCGCTTGGTTCGCGGTTGGATGGGAAGCTATGGGAAGCGAGGGAGTGCTGCGTCCGGTGGAGCGTTCGGCCGGTGCACCAAACCGAAACGTTTTCCAGTATTTTGTGCTTCGTTAATCGATAGCAAGTAGGTGTTCACCCACAATTATCTTGATCGATTACTAAAAGAAGGAAAAGTAGTGGCTGCACCCAATTTCGAAGCATCCACGGTGCACCCACGCAAGAAAACATAGTAAAACATTTTTAAAAAATCTGAAACTTTGTGAAAATGATTATGAATAAATATTATGTAGATGCTTGCAAAGTTTGGTGGCCAGATGACATCCGAGGAGCTCTCTACAAAAAAAAAATACAAATTCTGCTCAAACAGTGCACATACATTTTGAGTAATTTTAAGTGACTTTTTTTTGTACAGAGCTCCTCAAATATCATTTGACCATCAAACTTTACAAGCACCTATAACTTTTATTCATAATCATTCTTACAAAATTTTAGATTTTTTAAAATTATTTTGCTATGTGTTTTTTGCATGGGTGCAAATGTGAATGCATCAAGCTGGGGTGTAGAAAAGCCAGAAAAGCCACTCTCCTAAAAAAATAGCGACAAACCCAAGTTCAATGCACCACGATACGATGCGACTTTGAAACACCACGTGTCTCAAATTGAGTGCGATACAAGTCTCGGAAACATCTCAGAACCATCAACAACAAAAGATTTCCTTGGAAACATAATGAAAGGGACACAACATCACCCGGTCCGACCACGAGGTAACTAGAGCAGTACTGTAGATAGAGACACGGACAGGCTAGCAAGAAACCTGCGGCACACCATCGTCATTCGTCAAGGAGCATACTTGACAGCGATGTCGGAGAGGCAGTGCGCCAGCTCCGCCGGCGTCGAGAACAAGGCCATGTGGTCCGCGCCGTCGATTTCCTTGACCTCGTCCACGGGGTAGTTCTGCACCATCCACCGTTGGAACCCCTCGACGATGGCGTTGTCGTCCTTGAGGACGATGAACACCTTGCGCACCGAGCCGTAGCGAGCCTCGGTGTATGGTGGCTGCAGCCTCAGGTCCTCCACGAACATCGAACCGACCCTCATCAGGGATCTTCCCAGCGTGAGGTCCTGCCGTATACATGATTCCAAACAACACGCAGGATGACGCTAGGATTAGTTTTCTGTTTGGTGAAATGGTGAATCTCAAATCCGAGTCTACAGCTTCCTAGCAGGAACATTTCATCGGTGTTCGAACTTGATTAACAGATGGACAGGTACGTACCTCCGGCGAGCACAGCTGGAGAAACTTTGCTCGCGTGACCAGCGGCCCGAACTGCATGGACATAGGAAGCTTGCCCTCAGGATCTTGAGGCTTAAACTCCGTGTCCATCCAGTCAAGTGTTCCCCCCTCCACGAACTTTTTTAGATCGAGCAAACATTCATCAGTTGTACAAAAAGGAAGCAATAAGCTGGTGTACCTATGCAGATTCGACTCGATGGTGTACCTTTTCAAGCACGTACGATGGCGGCGACCTGTGGTCCGGCATGAAGGCGGAGAGGAACACCGCGGCGGCGACCTTCTCCGGGAACAGCTCGCAGGCGAGGGCGATGTTCACGCCGCCGAGGCTGTGGCCGACGAGCACCACCTTCTCCCCGGGCGGGAGGGACTCCAGGAGGTCCAGCAGCGGCCTGGTGTAGTCGCGGAACGTCGGCACCTCGCGCAGCGGCCTGGGGTCGACGCCCGACGCCGCGAGGTCAGGCGTGCTGACGCGGTGCCCGGCGTCCCTGAGCCGCGTCGCCACCTTGAACCAGGCCCAGCCGCCGACGCATGCGCCGTGCACCAGAACGATGTGCTTGCTGTCCGCCGGAGCCTCCATGTGCATGCGTGGGGTTTCGTGACTGTGTTTCTCCGTGCTTGTTGTTAGCTGTGGCTCCGATGTCAAAAAACTGGGACGCTGTTAGATTTATTAGCTAGCGAGGATTAGCCATGAATAATTAGAGTGAAGTCTGAAACGAACCCTGTCTTCGTATGACCCGTCGGAATCGAACCCCCACCTTGTAATCCCTGAAATTGGCACCCCCACCTCTCTAATCCCGGTCGTCACAGCCCTTAAGCCCGTTTTAGTAGTGGGATTGGTGACGTGGCACTGCGGGCGGCCGGGTTTACTGATTAATGACGCCACGTGTGTTAACCCCCCCTCCCCGCCAGTCCCTCTTTTCCCTTCTCTCTCTCAAAAAAAGTCTCTCTTTTCCCCTCTTTCCCCTCTCTTTCTCTCGCGACGGGCGGCAGAGTCGTCGTCAGCGACGTCAGTCGGGGAGGCGGCGGCGGCCTTCTTCGGAACGGGCGGAGCGGCCCGCGGGGCCGGGCGGGTGTGGCCTGCCCCCGGGATGGCGAGCTGCGGCCTCGCCTCCGGCGCGACGGCTTGGCGGGGGCTCCCTGTAGCTCGGAGGCGGCATCCTGCGATTGGGCGCGGCGGCCTTCTGGACGGCTGGCGGCGGCGGCGGCGGGTGGTTCCGATCGGGGGCGCGGCCTTGGTGCTGGGCGAACCTCAACCACGTCTCGGCCAGCCTCCTCTCTGGCTCATTTTTTTGCTCTTCTGTGTTCCAACTCCTGTGTTACTCTGTTCTTATGTAAACATTGTGGTTGAATTGGAGAGCATGATTTGCTTGCAGATCTTCAAGACAAAGTTTGGAGACTGGAAGATGATGATGCTGACAGGCCAAGTGAGCATGATGTTGCTATGTTGACAAAGGAACTGGAGAAGAAGAATTTAGTAATTTCTGAAATTTTTGCTAGGTGTGAGGAAAGATGAGACAAGATGTACAGATCTGTTGGTTTTGCTTTGTTGATCTTCTTGGCTGGTTTAGTTGCCGGCAAGATGTTATTTTAGTTTTAGGAGAGTGATGCTGTGTAATGCATTTTAGTGAGCTTGCAAGGATTGTAATGTAATGGATCTTTATAATTGCAAATGAAATTAATTGTAGTTATCTGAATTCTCAGTTTGTTCAATTGGAAGATCAAATGCCTTTTATTTGGCAGCAAGAAGAGCTCTAAATTGAGCAACTGTTCTTTATTTGCATTTTATTTAACAGCATGAAGAGCTCTAAAATTCAGCTATTGTGCTCTTATTAATAGCAAGAACATTTGAACTTATTGAACAGTAATATTAAACATGACTACAAAAGAGCAGAGTTGCAGAACATATCCAGTACAGAAGCACATGAGCACATATCTAGTACATACTGACATGAACATCCAAAAGGCAACTCCAGACTTAGCAATTGCCCAGAACCTTTTTTGCAACTCATGATCTTTGTGTTTCTTTCTTCAATTAGCATAAATGTGCCGAGCACACATCCTATGCTCTGCCCTTGGCAGATAGTCTCTCATGCTGTTAATTAAGCCCTGTAATAGAGATAAATGTTTCGAGTAAATACAAGAAAGAATTTGTGCAAGAAGCACAAGAAAGAACAAGTACCTACCCACACGACTAACTCTTTTCGACTACCCAAATAAGGCAGAAAATTAAATTTACCTTCTGCTTGTCGGAAATGAAGACCCATCCGGCTCCTTGGTCATTTATGTCCAAGTCTTTTATTAAAAGCCCAATGAACCAGTCCCAACTATCATTTGTCTCCTTCTCCACAACAGCCGCGGGTAAGGAAAGGGAAGGGAGGCGAGGGGGCGAACAGATCGAGGGGGAGGCGAGTTGGTCTGGCTCAAACCAGTTTTCTCCAGCGCCTCAACCTGTGCAACCGTGCACCTGGCTTATTCAGCAATCCAGACCTCGCCCTGCGCCACGTCTGCAATACCTGTTTGGGAGCAGGCTTAAGGGCTGTGACGACCGGGATTAGAGAGGTGGGGGTGCCGATTTCAGGGATTACAAGGTGGGGGTTCGATTCCGACGGGTCGTACGAAGACAGGGTTCGTTTCAGACTTCACTCGAATAATTATGTATTCCAAGTCAACGTGTTCACGTGGTGCGGGCTTTGGAGGGCTGCTAAAATCAATAATGCTAGACTGCTTATATGGAAAGAATATACGCACTGACCTTACAGACATGGACGTGGGCGGGTGCAGTTGGCTAGCTTCAGCACTTGCTCCCAAAAGTACTCGTTCCGTCTTTCTCGTTCATTCTTCTTTCTTTCTTTCTTTCTTTCTTTCTTTCTGTACACCGCACCTAAGAGCATCTCCAGCCGCGGCCCCAAAGGACCCCCCAGGCCCTTTTTTCGTCGCCGGCGTCGAAAAATCGGCCCAGTCGCGCCCCCAGAACCCCGTTTTCCGCCGGTTAGAGCCCTTTTTTGGGCCGGCGAACCCAGGTCGAACCCAGGGCGCTGGGGGCCTCTTGGAGGGCTCCGACGGTAACAAACCGACGTGTGGGACACCATTGTTAGGCGAATCTCGTCCTTTTCCTGGCGCCGAGCCACTCCCCCCCGCGTTCTCCCCAATGCCGACCCCGGCGCCCCTCGCCTGTTCACGGCCACTGCGCCGCCGCTAGAAGGCCCTACTTCGCCCCCCCTCGCCGGATTTCGCTTCCCCCGACCCTCGCCCATCGCCGTCCTCCGGCCCAAGCCACGCCGGCAGGGCGCCGGCGGCTGCTCGCCCGTCACGCCGACAAGGTGTTCGACGTTTTGCCTGCTCGGCCATGGACTCGGACGACGAGGAGGCGTTCGCGGCCCGGTTGGAGGAAGAAGCCGAGGCCGACACCGCCGACGAGGAGCACCTCATGATACTCGCCTCGCTGGCCGGCCTGTTCGTCAACAATGACAAGCCCCGGCGAGGTGGCTCGGCGCCCGGCCGGCGCAAGAGCAAGCAGAGGCATCGGATGGAGGGGTATTGCATGCTCTACGCCGACTACTTCGCCGACTCTCCATTGCAACGCCTAGCTCCTATGGAGGCTCAAGGGCAACGTCTAGCTCGATTTGTTTTAATTTATGTTGGAACTTGCTTCATTGAACTATTTGTATTAATTTCTATGATGAACTTTGGGACGAAACATTCAGTTTTTTGTTGAATTTATGCCGAAAGAGGGCCGATTTTGTTGAATTTATGCCGAAAGAGCACCGATTTGGTTGATTCTGAAGCCGAAATAGCACCGAATTTGGGCCGATTCTACGCCGATAATAGGCCGAAAGCGGCGGTTGGGGGGCGACCCTGGGGGCTCGGCTGGGAAAACTAGCCCCTCCCCCAGGCCGATTTTATCGCCGGCTCGGCCCCAGGCGGCGCTATTTCGGCCCCCTTGGGGGGCCAACGGCTGGAGATGCTCTAACAATAGCACACATCCCTCCAACACCCCCTCAAGATGGGGCGAAAATGTCTCTCGGCTCCATCTTGCTGCAAAGTTTTACAGAAGTTACGGGTGAGTTTGGAACTTTGGATGCTGCCCTGGCTGGCTCTGCCAAATCATCGGCACGCCAAAAGATTGGCGCACTATCCAGCCACCCCCGTCTCGCCCTTGAGTTGGCGAAAGACTGAACTGCGGGAGCGCATGCAGCCTGGGTGTATCAAAAAATTAGTTTCCAACCAAACAGGTGGCCTGCGTCCGGTCAAAGTCAATTTTTTGGCATGGCGTCCTTAGGCTCAAATCAAAACAGGACATCTGTTTGTTTCGGCGCCAAATCCTCCAACCGACGCCAAAATATTGGTAGCTAGTTCACTTTTTACGCCAACTACAGGGCGAATTGAGGGCGGCAGATTTCATCGCCAATTATTTGGCGCGCCCTCCTTTGGCATGGATGGCATGGACGCCATCCAAAAAGCCCAGTACGAACTCCTTTAGTTAGGATATCAGCCACATGATCCCCCAGGCTTCACAAACAGGACATGAACTACCCACGATCTACTTTTTCCATTATCAAGTGTTCTTCTATCTCTATATGATTTGTTTTCTCATGAAGGACTGGGTTATTAACTATTTTTTTTTCGAAACGGAGGCAAAAGATTTGCCTCATCGATTAATTAAGAAGAAGAGAATTGCCCAGTTAATTAATGGAAAACCGGGCGAAAACCGATACATATAGACCACATGTGGACTACTCGCTAAGAAATAAACTCCATGACCACACGATCAACCCGACAAACATACATAATATGCAACAACCACGAACCCTCGCACTTTTATGTCTCAAAGAAACCCTCAACGAAACTAAGGTTGAAAACATCGGACGCCACCAAATCCATAATGATGAGCAAGTTGAAGATGGAGGACGACGGGACTGAGTATCCTCCATTAAGCAGCCGCTGACGCCTTACCAATGGCGCCACTCTTCTTGCCTATGGTCCTGAGAGCCTTCTTCACCTTTTTTATTTTGTTCGTAGAAACCTCCTCCGCTAGGAGGCAAGCAATCGCCTTGCCAGACCCAGGACAAGCTGCCTCCAAAGAGGAGAGCAAGCAGCCAAGCTTTTTCATAAAGACCGCTTCATCAATACGTGCCAGCATAGCATCACGGTCAAAGATGGGCGACCGGATGGGCTTCAGCGCCTCATCATCCTTGGCACCCGCAGACGCCACCTGATCAACAACCTCGGGTGAGAAAGCAATAACATCATCTAAACCTCCATGGTCCACAAAGAGCGGCTGAATGGGCTCCAACAACGACGGTGAGGTCACAGTTAGCATCATCAAGTGCCCTCGAAGCGACCCCATCTCCTTAGGAAGCACCATCGAAATAGGCGAAGTAGGCTCTCCACCATTAACTATTTTGATTGTTGCTTGATTATCGCAATACAATTGGAGGGGGAGCACCATCAAACAGGTTAAGCTCTGTAAGAAGGATCTTTAGCCAGATCAATTCACACAATCCCACAATCATAGACTTAGCTCCGCTTGAGCTGTTGATCTACCAACTCATTTTGCATTTTTCTTCTCCAGCTTACTAAATTTCCTTGAGGAAACACACAATATCCAGATGTCGATTTTCTGTTGTCTAGACAACCAGCCCAATATGCATCTCCATATCCTCAACCCTTAAGACACCATTTCTAGAAAATATTACGCGCTTGCCATGACAACTTTTCAGGTACCGTAAAATTCTGTTTACAATACTCCAATGATTAGTCCTAGGGTCATGTATGTATCTACTGACTATAGTCACCGCATAGGCTATATTTGGTCTTGTGTGTGCTAGATAGATTAAGTGGCCCACTAGTCTATGGTACCTTAGCAAGGATCCACTTCAGACAACACAGTTCTTCTTATTCGTTCCCAGTGATCACTATCATCTACATGAAGAACCAAAATTGTAATTTTTCGATTGAAATGATTAAAACACAATCTATGGTCGATGTTATTCTGATGATAACCCATAGCCCATACTTCCATTCCAAATCTCCCGAACCATGCTCTAGGTGATTGCTTTAATCCATATAGTTATTTTTACCTTGCACAATTTACCTATTATCTCTTGACTAGTAAAACCAGGAGGTATTTCCATATACACTTCCTCGCGCTTCATGCAGAATGGCATTTTGAACATCCATTGGGTGTAATTTCCAAAAAAAAGCAACTACTGAGATCAAGGCTCTAGTTGTATTAATTGTTTTTACCAGGGCAAATGTTTCATCATAAACCACTTTGCTAGGAAATGTGCTTATATATTTCTATTTTGCCCTGAGAGTTTTTCTTAACAGAAAAACCAACGTACATCCCACTACCTTTTATATTGAGGAACACAAGTGATTGCCCTGGTATTGTTTTTATCCAACACTCCATTTCCTCAAGCATAGCAGCTCCATTCCACACATCTTTTTGCTTCGTGCCAATCACTGGGAATTATTACAGAATCAAGTGCAATTATGAAGATTTTGTATCGGGGACCAATAGATTCATATGAAATAATGGAGAGACATCATAAATGTCTAATTTAGCAGCATGTTTACCAGTTGCACTTCTCGTTGCCTTCCTTCTAGCGATTGGCAAATCCATGTCAACATCAGGTGCCACTTCAGCTTCATCGTTAGAGGGAGACATACATGTATTGGTGGTAATGGAGATTCTGGGACCAAACCATCTGTTTCTCCTCCATACATGTACTGAATTTATGAATCTGGATTTGGTGCGCTCATGTCCTCACCTTGTTCATGATACTCCTCTCCATCACCTTGTGGCTACTCTTCCTCTTCTGCGGTTAAGATTGCAGGCATTGTCCCAATGATCAGATTCCTTGCACACCCTGATTCATCAATCTTTTCATTGTCCTCTCTAGGAGTACTACACACATCATTATTGTCATATGCATGTAAGTCAAGAAAACATCAGATAAATCAACTAGATTCAAAAAAATGGCCCGTTTTCTCTAAACACAACATTCAGGCTAGTGAACATCCTCCTCTCCGAAGGACACCAACATTTATAGGCCTTTTGACTTCCAGAATAACCCACAAAAACACATTTTAGGGATCTAAAGTCCAGTTTGCTCATTGATGATCTGTAATCCTTTATGAAGCACACACAGCCAAACACCTTAGGTGGAACCACATAGGTGTTCTTCCCAGTTAAATTCTCTATGGGAGTTTTGAAATTGACACTCTATAGGGCATTCAATTAATCAAATTTGTAGATGTCGTTATTGCATCACTCCACCAAAACTTTAGCGCATTCACAGCTATCATCAAGCAGCGTATTACCTCCAAAATATGTCGGTTCTTCCTTTCAGTCAAACCATTCCGCATCAAAGTAGCACGACATGTAGTCTAATGCAATATACCTGAATATGATTATGATAAATAGTCATCAAATGTATAACTCACATACTCCATACCATTCTCGGTAGGAAATACTTTCACTTTAGCATCATATTGTGTCATGATCATATCCCGAGAATCTCTGAAGCATTCAAACACTTCAATCATACTTCTCAAGACATACACCCAAGTGGTTCTAGTGCAACAGTCAATAAAGGTTACAAAATAACGACATCCATTAATAGGATAAACTCGACTTGGGCCCCATACACCAGAATAAATTGTTTTGAGATGTACTTGGCTATGATTATCATATAAGACATAAGTGCTACGAGTTTGCCTCTCAAAGTGAGAAGCATCACATATGAGTTTCTATTTACTAATCTTACTAAACATATCATGGAATAATTGGCCCAAAATATTAAAAAACATGTGCTCAAGACGTTGATGATATAACATGAATTCTTCATGGGGATAGTATGGTAGTGTTGCGGATGCTACTTGAGAAATGTCACCACTTACATAGTACATTCTATCATGCATGACCCCCCCCCTCCCAAGATTTCTTGTAGTCCCAAGTTCCTAAAAAATGCACCACATTGGATAAAACGTAGGAGCATAATTAAATTCTTGATTTTTGCAGCTTATGGACAAATTTTTATGGGAAACGAGGGGACGACTTCAAAGAGATAGCTGGACTACACTCAACAGTCCCGATACCTACTCTATCCTGGGTAGATCCATCAGCTAATCTCACCACATGTTCATCTAACTTTCGTGTGTAGCAACTAAATTCCTCTTTGGACCTAGCCATATGTCTAGACCCACCATTATCTACGAGCCAGGGGTATTACCCGAATTGGAACTACTAGTTTTAGATATATTACCATCAATTTTTTTTGAAGCTGCATCAGTTGATGTGATAGTGGTAGTCGCTGCATGGGTTTCTCAATCACTCATGTTTCGAACATTTGCAATTTCTCCATGTCCCCTACAGATATCTCAACGATCATAGTCCCTCTGGCATCGCCTTCAATAGTTGACGCATGAGCTCTACCAGAAGGTCTCATTCCATGTAGACCAAATGCCCTACCATCAAATATGTGACAACGTCCTCTGCCTCGTCAGTCCTGATTTCTACCACGCCATCCCGACAAGAGTTTTGGAGAAGAAACCTTTACATGTCTCCCTTGCCACTCTCAAAACATCTTCTATCATCACCACTGAAACCTGACCTCTAAAACAAGTTATTCTCATTGGTAAATAGGAGTGCAAAACATCATTGAGATGGTAGACCTTCTCCCCCTACCTCTAATTTAGCCTAGTCTATTAACTAACTATAGCTGAAATAACCTACTCCAGAGTGGGCAGCTTTACGCTACCATACAATGTCACCCTCCTGTTCTCAATCCTTGGATTTGAACTATTTAAAAATATATTTGATCCACTTTCTTTCAGTCCATCTTTTGTATGTTTCACAACACTTGCCACATTCCAACTCCACTAGATAGTAAAAATCTTGGTTGCTCCACCTCTTCGTAAGCTCATACACATAAGCCACCACTGATCTTTCCCCTTGTGTTAATTATTTTAGTTCTTTTTGCACCCTACATGTTAGCATTTCATTGCCTACAACAGATTAGGTTTCCTTCAAGAGTCTCTAGATCTCCGAGGCTTCCTTTATCCTTTCAACTTGTTTGGCAATCTTTGGTGGCAGTGAACTAAGCAACCAAGCTCTCTCTCCAATCCATTCAACATTTCCCATCTCCGCCCTTCCTTAGATCCTTCATTCTCATGTTTCTCCACGGTACCAATGTAACGCCCAAGATGCGGTCCTATCCCTATCAAGGCACGAGGGCCTCGACGGGGATAGAAGTGCATCTAGTCGTTTCGCAAGTATAGAAATCATTGCATACATGTAATGAAGAGATGAGTATATGAGTTGGCTTACACTCGCCACAAGCTATCTTACAAGTTCATACAATTATTCATACATTCATCCAGAAGACAGGGTCCGACTACGGACGAAATCAAACGATAAAAGAAAGCAATGAAACTGCCTTGCTATCCCAGGAACACCACCATGAAGCTCCCCTACTCATCCGGATATGTAACGTACATACGCCTACGTTCTTCATCGTACTCCCACTGGAGCTGAGACACATCATCTGGCACGAACTCGTCAACACCTGTACCTGTATTGTTGTAATCTGTGAGCCACGTGGACTCAGCAATCTCATAACCCGGGTTCCGAGACTATGTAAGCTAATAGGTGAGGAATGGTTAAGTGGTGAGGCTGCAACAAGCTCTAAGCATGTATTTGGTGGCTAACTTACGAGAATAAGAATTAAATATGGTGGCCTACGTTTAGCGGTCGTGAACTAGAATGATCACTAAGTGATCCTGAACACCTACTCACGTCAATCATAACCCCACCGTGTTCTCTCTCGGTTCATGTTCACAAGCAGAGACAGTCACGATTACACACACAGTTGGTGTATTTTATTTGAGTTTACTTCAAGTTTACTATAACCGGGTGTTAAACAAATTTCCAAGTTGCCACATAACCGCGGGCATGGCTTCTCGAAAAGATTTAACCCTGCAGAGGTGCTCCAACTCATCCATCACAAACTAACCACACGCCACGGGAATAACCTCCACCACGAATCCCATGATGTCCTAGGAAATTCCGTTGGAAAACCTCAACCTCGGGATAGCCCAAAGTATCCTCGGAACTCCTCGCGCAAGACATTCGAGAAAGGTAAAACAAGTCCAGCAAGACCGCCCGACGTGTCGACAAACCCGATAGGAGCCGCGTATCTCGTTCTCAGGACACGACGGATGGGTCACACTACGAGTCAAACCAAACCTCGAGTTTCCCCGTGGTGGCCCCGCAGTCTGCCCGTTTTGGACCAAGACTCATGAGGAGCACTGGCCCGGGGTTGCTTAATTATCCACGGGGTACCTAAGCCCTATGCATTTTAATTAAGTTGTTTAGCAAATGTAGTACCAAAGTTGGGTCTTGCCAGACAAGTTTTAATCTGAAACGAATGGTCAAGGGGGTCCCCATAACCACCCCGAGCATGTTAGGAGCGCAAAATATGGAACATAACACCGGTACTCGGAACTAGTGCGGCAAAAGTGGAACAAAACACCGGGCAAAAGGCCAAGCCTTCCACCGCTGCCAGATATATATGTGCATTAAATTAAATAACAGAAAAAATAGGGTGATATCTCTAGATATCCATGTTGCACATGGAAAAGCTTGCACCTGCAACTAGCAACGCTATAAGATAAGGGCTGAGCGCGGTAACGTAGCCAATCAATGTTTTGCTAGGAAGTGGAGGGGTTAGAGGCTTTCATGGTAATTTAAGAGGCTGACAGTTTAAGTGGTAGGTAACGGAACATAACGGTAAAAGCGTGACATCTAGCATAACAAAAATAGTGTCGGGATCCGGGTACGATCATCTTGCCTGTTGGGTCTTCAGAGGGACAAAGAGCTGGGTCCTCGTAGTTGTACTCTCCGGGATCCTCGTACTCACGCTCGACACTCAGGTCTACCCAAAGAGAAACAACACCAAATAAACATACAAACAAAGTGCAATGCGCAAACAATATGATGCATGACCAATTTGAAGTATTGAACATGGCAACCCTATGCTAGTCATGTTTCTTATGCAATTATTAAGTTCTTTAGTATTATGGACATATCCTCAAGATTAGTTATTTTAACATGCATGATCATGGAAAATATGAATGCTCCATTAAAAACCGATGCAAATGCATATGTAGAAGGTTGTCAACGGAGTAACGAAGCTCACGGTACACTCACGACAAGGTACGAACGTTAACGGAGACAAAAACAAAGATGAAGAGGGCCATGGGCTTTTCCTTGGTATTCCAAGGATGCCACTGGATTGGAAATGAAATTCTAACAAGAATAGATCTAAAGATCATGCAAAACAATGGAGTATAGCTCCCACAAGTCACAAAACATTCAAACACACAATCTGTCCACAAACAGCAACATGTCATCTTGTAACACACATAACCAGAGCTACAGCAGGTTTCAATTCACAACCAAGGCATGGACATGAACTATACAACATGCTTAACAATTCATCTATTAACAGAAACATGAAAGGAAGCATGGATCAATGGCAATTGAGCTCATAAGATGGCATGTTGAAACAATTTTTTAGGGACTTAGTGAAAATTCCAGTTTTACAGAATCTGAGTTAACATGATGGCATCTTGACAGCAACAATTACATATGCTGGAGGAACTTTGATGGCATGAAAATTAACAGGGAGATAGAGGGCAACATGTACTTCAATTAACTACATTATGGAAACATCAAAATATGCATATATCAATGGCTACCATCCTCACAATATGACATATTGAGAAAAGCAGATTCACAGACTTAGTGAAATTCAACAAGGGGCAAACAGGGCACTTATTAACAGATGGCATGTTGACAACAAGTTTTATATAAGATGCAATAGCTTAATCTCCAAGATCTTAGCACACATAATAGAGGATGACAACCACAACAATGCATTCTATTATGCCAACTCGCAAGGAGCAACATATACATGGGAATCATCTAGACAACATGGCAACAAAATAACAGATTTCAACACTTAGAATTATTTGAGCATGTGAAAACAGAATTTTGGTGGCATGTTGACATGAAGAATGCCACTCATAACATGAACTATCATGGCATGCAAAAATACCAGGGGCTAGAGCACACACTAATGAACATATTTCATGTTGACAAGATTATCACATGATGCAAGAATTAATTCATGTGAAAAAGATGAAATGGCATATTATCACACACAACATTTTTGCAAACTTGCTGAAAAGTTAAATCTAATGCCACCATGGGATTCACTGCGTTTTTCTATCCCAAAATCATATATCACAAGCATATATTTGTATAGACAAAACTCACACAATGGCATTCGAAAATCTGCACATCCACTTATAACATGCTATATGCCAAATTTGGCATATACTAAAGGGTTTTTATCATTTATGCCACCGGTTGTATCTCACTACTAAGTTTTGCCATTAGAAGTTTTAGCTGCTCAAAAATGCCATCGATCCATAAGGCACATGCTCAAAAATGCCACTACACACCATTAATGTTAGCTCAAAGCCCGTTTACCATGTTATATGATCAAAATACACATGGACCAGTATGCAGCTCTCCATCTATCTCACTATGATAAAGTATGGGTACCACTCAATCCACAACAGCATTCCTATTTTTCTCTAAATTGGCCGCTTACTTACTCCTGACAAGTGGGGGCCGTGCTTATCACTATGATATAGAGAGAGCTGACACGTGTGTCTAGGGTATTTTGGTCATATAACATGGTCAAACGGTTTGACTTGATAATAACGGTATTTAATGGCATTTTTTGATCAAACATCAATGGATCGATGTCATTTTTGAGGTTTCTAATGGTATTTTTGAGGAAACATCCATTGAAACAATGGCATTTTTGAGTAGCTGTAATTTCTAATGGCAAAACTGAGTAGTGGGAGACAACCAGTGGCATAAATGATAAAAACCCTATACTAAAAATAGCAATATCCAGATCTGGGCATGGCCAGATTTGGCAATTACCCTAAAAGAAAAAAATAGAGATAAAACAGAGAAGAAAAAAACAAAACAATGGGGGGGCACTGGTCATAGACACCAGGGTCCTCCAAGTATGACATGTGGGTCCCTGGACCCACTGTCATACACACACAAATGTCACCAGAGGGAAAACAAAAGGGGGCTCGAAGGGATTCGAACCCGAGACCTCCTGGTGGTGGCGCGGGAACTCTACCACTGGGCTAGGGCACGTTGCTCGACAGAGAGGGGCTTCAGTTTCTTATGGACAGACCACGGCGCTAACTCTACATGTGACGAAACTGAAGATAAAAGATACAGAGTGCCGCTCTGCTCTGCTCGCGGCAGGGAACGGCGTGGCAGCGTGCGAGGCAAGCAGGCGCTGGGCGTGTGCTACGTGGAGCCGGTGCAGGGCGAGGCGACTAGAGGGGCTCAAGGCGGGGGCTTGAGCACCTTGCTGCGGTTCCCATGGCGGACAGGTTTTTGGACGCGACGGAAAACTACGGCGGTGATGACGAATTGAACTAGAGAGGGACTACGGGGACAGACTGCTCACCCTGGGTCCCGTAGGACAAGTCGAGGGCGTCGGGGAGGCGCTTGCGTGGCCGGGAAAGGAGGAAGTGCCGCGACGAAGGTGCTCCCGGGGCGCGACGAAGACGACGACGGGGCCGACGTCATGGAGGCGATCTCCACCTCCTAGCGCCAGGAACGGGTCGAGGGAGGCGATGGGGCGTTGCTGGACATCTTGGACGGGGCGGAGGAAGCCGTTCGTAGCGAGGGCGAAGGCGACGACGGCGAGCCGTTCTCTGCTCCTTCTCTGAATCTCTCTGAACTCTCTCTCTCTCTCTCAGAAACTTACCAAAAAGAAGCGAGGGAGGGGAAGAGAGGTGGCGGCGGCGTGAGGTGAGGAGAGGGAAACCCTAGGAAAGGGGCACGGACGTCGAGGCTAAATAGAGGAGGGCGAGACGGATGCCTCGGCGTCCGTGACACTTCATGGCTCTCTCTCTCGCTTTTTGAATCCTGCAGGTAGACGACGGCGTTAGGCGAGGGGGCAGGTGGCCGTTTCGGCGAGCTGGGCCAGGGGCACTCGGTGCTGGGCCGGGAGTGCTGGGAGGAGGCCCATTCGCTGGCTCACCCTCTCTCTCGAAAAGCAAAGCCTTTTTTCTTTTTTAAAAACAACAGCAAAACAATAAAAGAAGTTAGGGAGTTTTGCAGAGAAACTTTGAGAAAAGAAATAGTTCTGCACTCCTAAAATTATGCCCTAATTAGTAAAAATAGATTTGGCATTTTTAGGTAAATAAATTAATTCACTTATAATTAGCATATGCATCTGTTTTGCAAAGATTAACAAGGCAGTGATCTTCAAACATGTTTGAGAGTTTGTTAACAATTCTAAACAAAATATTTGGAAAGTAGAACAACATTTTTATAAGAGAAGAACAACAAGTGAAACACACATGTTGCATTTATTTGAAATAAGAGAAGTGGGCATAGTTTTTTGTAAAAGAGTTGGGAGAGGATCCACACCACAAACCACTTGAACAACAAGCACACCACCACAAACACAACAATCTCATGATGCAACATTTGATGTATGTGATGATGCCATGATGCCATGATGCAATGAGGAATGTCATGAAGCAAAAACTATTATTACTCAACCAGATATGGCATACATTGAAGGTTCCACATGAAAATATTACAAAAGGTAGCAAGGAATCCACTTGGGCTGTTACAACTCTCCCCCACTACATGAGGATCTCGTCCCGAGATCTAGGAACGGAAGAATTCGGGAAATTCAGAACGGAGAAGGTCCTCTCGTACCCAAGTGGCTTCTTTGTCGGAGTGATGTGACCACTTCTCCTTTAGAAACTTGATTGACTTGTTGCGAGTCTTACGGTCGGTTTCTTCAAGGATAGCAACTGGATGCTCATGATAGGATAGGTCTGCTTGGAGATCAATGTCTTGGTGATCAATGGTGCGCTTGGGAGTCTTGAAACACTTCCAGAGCTAAGAGACGTGAAACACATCATGCACATTTGAGAAATTGGGAGGAAGCTCGAGTTGGTAGGCAAGGTCACCCCTCTTGCCCACAATCTTGAAGGGACCCACAAAGCATGGAGCAAGCTTTCCTTTGATGCCAAAGCGCTGAGTGCCCTTCATGGGAGACACTCTGAGATAGACAAGATCATCGATCTGAAAGGTCATGTCACGATGCTTGCTATCATAATAGCTCTTCTGACGGGATTGACCTACTTTGAGATTTTCACGAATGACACGACACATTTCTTCTGCTTCAGTGATCATGTCATTCCCAAGGATTTGACGCTCACCGGTTTCAGACCAATTGAGCGGGGTATGACACTTCCTGCCATAGAGAATCTCGAATGGAGCCTTGCCGGAACTTGCTTGGAAGCTGTTGTTGTATGAGAACTCAGCAAACGGGAGACAATCTTCCCACTTCATGCCAAAAGAAATCACACAAGCTCTAAGCATATCTACAAGGATTTGATTGACTCTCTCAACTTGACCACTAGTCTGAGGATGGAAGGTTGTACTGAAACGGATATTGGTCCCCATTGCAGTCTGGAAGGAATCCCAGAACTTGGAAGTGAAGATGCTTCCACGATCTGAAGATATGAGTTGAGGAATGCCGTGCAAAGAAACTATCCTTAATGTGTACAGCTCTGCCAGTTGAGCTGCCGAGATAGATTCTTTGACCGGAAGGAAGTGGGCAACTTTGGTGAGCTTGTCGATGACCACGAAGATGGCATCATTTCCTCTCTTGGACTTAGGAAACCCAGTGACACAATCCATCTCAACATGATCAAATTTCCACTCTGGGATAGGCAAAGGCTGAAGGAGACCTGCTGGACGTTGATGTTCCGCCTTCACTCTGCGACAAACATCACACTCGTTCACAAACTAAGCAATCTCACATTTCATACGAGTCCACCAGAAGGTTTGCTTGAGGTCCTGATACATTTTGGAACTTTCTGGATGAATTGAGAGGAGAGAATTATGTGCTTCATCCATGATCACTTTCCTGAGTTCACCTTTTGGGACCAGCAGACGGTCCTCGAAGAACAAGGTATCTTTGTCATCAACACGGAAGCACTTATACTTTGGAATGCTCTTGGCCACACCTTTCTTCACTTTCTTCACCATAGCATTAAGGAGTTGAGCTTGGTGAATCTGATCTTCCAAAGTCGGAGAGACTTGGAGATTGGCAAGAAATCCTTGAGGAACAACTTGGAGATTGAGCTTGCGGAAAGCTTCACAAAGCTCGGATTGGAGAGGCTTGAGAATGAGACTGTTGCAGTACGCATTTCTGCTCAGCGTGTCTGCAATGACATTTGCTTTCCCAGGAGTATATTCAATACTTGGATTGTACTCCTCGATCATTTCCACCCAACGTGTTTGCCGAAGATTGAGATTCGGTTGAGTGAAAATGTACTTCAAGCTCTTGTGGTCAGTGAACACCTCAACTGGTCTTCCCAACAATAGATGTCTCCAGGTCATCAGAGCATGAACAACTGTTGCCAACTCAAGATCATGAGTGGGGTAGTTCCTTCAGCAGCCACGAGGTATAAGCCACAACCTTCTTATCTTGCATCAGAACACCACCGAGACCTTGGAGGGAAGCATCAGATAACACTTGGAAAGGCTTGGATTCATCTGGAGGAGTGAGAACTGGAGCTGAAGTCAGCTTTTCCTTGAGTGTATTGAATGCCACATCACACTCAGGAGTCCACACATACTTGACACTCTTCTGAAGGAGGTTAGACAAAGGCTTAGCAATTTGAGAGAAGTTCTCCATGAATCTTCTGCAGTAACTTGCAAGCCCGAGGAAGCTCTGAAGCTGCTTGACATTCTGAGGAGGCTCCCACTTCACGATGGCCTCAACTTTCTCAGGATGCTCCTTGATGCCCTCGGCAGAGATAACATGCCCAAGGTACACCACTTCATTGAGCCAAAACACACACTTGGAGAACTTAGCATAGAACCGATTCTCTCTTAACTTGTCCAGCACAAGTCGAAGATGCTCTGCATGCTCTTCTTTGGTCTCCGAGAAAACAAGAATGTCATCCAAATACACCAAGACGAACTCATTCTTGAAAGGAGAGAAGATGAAGTTCATCATTTTGGAGAAAGTCGGAGGCGCATTTGCTAGACCAAAGGACATGACGGTGTACTCATAAGAGCCAAAACTCGTCCTGAAAGCAGTCTTTGGAATATCTTCTTCACGAATACGGATTTGATGATAGCCCATACGAAGATCTAGCTTCGAGAAAACCTTGGCACCTTTCAATTGCGCCAACAACTCGTTGATGTTGGGAAGTGGATACTTGTTCCTGATTGTCTTCTTATTCAATGGACGATAATCGACGCATAGTCAGTCCGTGCCATCCTTCTTCTTGACAAACAAAACACCACAACCCCAAGGTGAAGAACTTGGTCTGATCAAAGCCAGACGCTCTTGTTCATCTAGCTGCTTCTTCAATTCTTTCAGCTCTTCGGGGCCAAGCTTATAAGGACGCTTGCATACCTGTTCAGTTCCAGGCTCGAGCTCAATCACAAACTCCACTGGCCGGTGAGGAGGCATTCCTGGCAATTCTTCTGGAAAGACATCTTCATACTCAGAAACGATGGGGATTTGTGATATGGCTGAGATCTCACCCTTCTCATTGAGAGAAAAGAGACGAATCATGTCATCGCGAGCAGCGAAAATGATCACATCTTCCGAAGGATGAGTCAATTGGACTTCTTTGGCTTTACAATCAACATAAGCCTTGTTCATCGCAAGAAAATCCATGCCAAGAATGAGATCAATATCGGAATTGTCGAGAACAATTGGAGAGGCCAGAAAAGAATAATTGCCCATCTTGATAGAGACATCCGGAACCACCCAACCAGAACTCATGCGATTTTCTGGCGAAACCACATCTAATGCCTTAGGCAACTCTTCATGATGAAAATCGTGCTTGACCGCAAAAGGATATGATATGAACGAATGCGATGCACCAGTGTCAAACAAAACTTTTGCAGGAATAGTATTAACCGATTGATTACCCATAATCACTTAAGAAGAATCCTCTGCTTCAGCTGCATTGACCATGTTCACTCTTGCTGGCTTGGGATTGTGCTTCACCATAGCACTGCCTGGGGGCCTTATAGGAGGAGGAGGCGGAAGACGCCGCTGGTTGGTGCACTTGTTGGAGTAGTGGCCCTTCTGACCACACTTGTGACACGTAACCTCTGAGAGCGGACAGAAGTTGCCTGGAGGAGGAGCATTTGCTGACTTGGGAGCCTGAGGCCTCTGCTAAAAACCTGGGTTTGGTGGGTGGGAAGGTCCACGACCATCGTGCTGCTTCTGCTGCTGAGGAGGACGAAACGGAGGTGGAGGAGGAATCCAATACTTCTGCTGCTTAGGAACAATCTGAGAGCTGGACGAAGAAGGGTTGGAGTCTCTGAACCGCTTCTTGGAATTCTCAAGCTTGAGCTGAACTGCCTCGAACTTTAGAGCCAAGTTATAGAACTGATCAAACACAAGAGGCTCGTGAAGGATGAGAGCAAGCTGAAGATCTTCTCTGAGGCCACCTCTGAACTGATAAATCTTGGACTTCTCATCAGGAACATCTTGCTTAGCATAGCGGGCCAAATTCTGAAACTCAGAGTTGTATTAATAGACAGAAATACTCCCCTGCTTCAGATTCCTGAACTTCTCACGCATACCCTCGACAAAGCTCGTCGGAATATGATGAGCTCTGAAGTCACGGCAGAAATCATCCCAAGAGACTGCACGGCCACCTCTGGAATCCTTGTATTGCGGCCACCAATCTGTTGCCTGACCATTAAGCTGGAAAGTCGCAAACTTGACATAATCCTCAGGCCTGACATTGCTGCACTCGAAATGCTTGTTCATGTCACGGAGCCAATCGTCCGCATCAAGAGGTTGATCACAGCAAGTGAAGGACTTGGGTTGATTTGCGAGGAACTGGTTCAGAGTTGCATAGTGCGGCGGATTATTGAAATTCCCTTGATGACCTTGCTGTCCTTGATCCCTTTCCTGCAGCAACCTGAGCAACATCTGAGTGTTGGCATTGGTTGTGGCCATCACAACTTGCCAAGCTTCTAGAGGAGGAGGTGGTGGTGGGGGTGGTGGAGGGTTAGACTGCTCCCCATCACGACCCTGATTCCCACGAGTTGCTGGAGCCATCCTGAAGATGGACAAGAATATCGGCACACCATTGACAAAGATGATTGAAATAAGCTGAATCAAATGGCTTGAAAGAAATTGCAACTGGATATCATCAATTGCATTCAAACTGCAAATAGTAATAACGCTTTCTGCAGGATCGTGATAACATCATGAGATCATGAAGCCACTTGAAATAACACAACAAGTATTGAGCTAAGGTTGCTCGGAGCAAATTTATAAACCATCATACATCTGTTGGAAGATGATCCTAGGTAACTACTGGAAATCCCACCTAGGAACTTCTGAAATCTTGGTTATGCAATCGGGTCCACGGATACACGGAGTTTTTATCCATCACTCAACTCCTAGCAGTAATACTACTCTCCAGTGTATCACATCCCTCAACACACAACCAGAGGTCTCGGAAACTAATCTACCTTAGACCCTCGTAATCACCACCATAATAAAGATGGCAGTACATGTGATCCCGCTCCCCAGTACTGGGTGCTGCCACACTCTTCGCACCACGAATAGTATTGAAGCAATTTCGAACATCCGCGTTCTTAAGTACTAAGGAAACTGAACGATAACGATGTGTCAAGAATCCCCTGGAGCTCTACTCCCCGGGTCCAATCCATACGTACGGGAGGCACCAAGAACAGAATTCCCGTCACATCGATATCATAGAGGCTCCAAAATACTCATGTGATCCTAAAAAAATTGAGCGAGAAGAGGGTAGAATTAAAATTCCTAAGTCGTAATTCCTCAGCAAAGTATAGTAGAGGAGTAAAAGAATCCTACTCTCCGATATAACTAGACTCAAATAGTTTTTCACTAGACTCGACTCGGCCAAGTTCGATCAAGCAAGGGGCTCCTATCATCGGTATGGCTCTGATTACCAACTTGTAACACCCAAGATGCGGTCCTATCCCTATCAAGGCACGAGGGCCTCGACGGGGATAGAAGCGCATCTAGTCGTTTCGCAAGTACAAAAATCATTGCATACATGTAATGAAGAGATGAGTATATGAGTTGGCTTACACTCGCCACAAGCTATCTTACAAGTTCACACAATTATTCATACATTCATCCAGAAGAGAAGGTCCGACTACGGACGAAATCAAACGATAAAAGAAAGCAATGAAACTGCCTTGCTATCCCAGGAACACCACCACGAAGCTCCCCTACTCATCCGGATATGTAACGTACATACGCCTACGTTCTTCATCGTACTCCCACTGGAGCTGAGACACATCATCTGGCACGAACTCGTCAACACCTGTACCTGTATTGTTGTAATCTGTGAGCCACAGGGACTCAGCAATCTCATAACCTGGGTACCGAGACTATGTAAGCCAATAGGTGAGGAATGGTTAAGTGGTGAGGCTGCAGCAAGCTCTAAGCATGTATTTGGTGGCTAACTTACGAGAACAAGAATTAAATATGGTGGCCTACGTTTAGCGGTCGTGAACTAGAATGATCACTAAGTGATCCTGAACACCTACTCACGTCAATCATAACCCCACCGCGTTCTCTCTCGGTTCATGTTCACGAGCAGAGACAGTCACGGTTACGCACACAGTTGGTGTATTTTATTTGAGTTTACTTCAAGTTTACTATAACCGGGTGTTAAACAAATTTCCAAGTTGCCACATAACCGCGGGCACGGCTTCTCGAAAAGATTTAACCCTGTAGGGGTGCTCCAACTCATCCATCACAAACTAACCACACACCGCGGGAATAACCTCGACCATGAATCCCTTGATGTCCTAGGAAATTCCGTTGGAAAACCTCAACCTCGGGATAGCCCAGAGTATCCTCGGAATTCCTCGCGCAAGACATTCGAGAAAGGTAAAACAAGTCCAGCAAGACCGCCCGACGTGTCGACAAACCCGATAGGAGCCGCATATCTCGTTCTTAGGACACGACGGATGGGTCACACTACGAGTCAAACCAAACCTCGAGTTTCAACATGGTGGCCCTGCAGTCTGCCCGTTTTGGACCAACACTCATGAGGATTACTGGCCCAGGGGTTGATTACTTATCCACGGGGTAGCTAAGCCCTATGCATTATTAAGTTGTTTAGCAAATGTAGTACCAAAGTTGGGTCTTGCCAGACAAGTTTTAATCTGAAACGAATGGTCAAGGGGGTCCCCATAACCACTCCGAGCATGTTAGGAGCGCAAAATATGGAACATAACACCGGTACTCGGAACTAGTGCGGCAAAAGTGGAACAAAACACCGGGCAAAAGGCCAAGCCTTCCACCGTTGCCAGATATATATGTGCATTAAATTAAATAACAGAAAAAATAGGGTGATATCTCCAGATATCCAGGTTGCACATGGAAAAAGCTTGCACCTGCAACTAGCAACGCTATATGATAAGGGTTGAGCGCGGTAACGTAGCCAATCAATGTTTTGCTAGGAAGTGGAGGGGTTAGAGGCTTTTATGGCAATTTAAGAGGCTGACAGTTTAAGTGGTAGGTAACGGAACATAACGGTAAAAGCGTGACATCTAGCATAGCAAAAATAGTGTCGAGATCCGGGTACGATCATCTTGCCTGTTGGGTCTTCAGAGGGACAAAGAGATGGGTCCTCGTAGTTGTACTCTCCGGGATCCTCGTACTCAGGCTCGACACTCGGGTCTACCCAAACAGAAACAGCACCAAATAAACATACAAACAAAGTACAATGCGCAAACAATATGATGCATGACCAATTTGAAGTATTGAACATGGCAACCCTATGCTAGTCATGTTTCTTATGCAATTATTAAGTTCTTTAGTATTCTGGACAGATCCTCAAGATTAGTTATTTGACCATGCATGATCATGGCAAATATGAATGCTCCATGTAAAAACGATGCAAATGAATATGTAGAACGTTGCAAACGGAGTAATGAAGCTCACGGTACACTCACGGCAAGGTACGAACGTTAACGGAGACAAAAACAAAGATGAAGAGGGCCATGGGCTTTTCCTTGGTATTCTAAGGATGCAACTGGATTGGAAATGAAATTCTAGCAAGAATAGACCCAAAGATCATGCAAAACAATGGAGTATAGCTCCCACAAGTCACAAAACATTCAAACACACAATATGTCCACAAACAACAACATGTCATCTTGTAACATACATAACCAGAGCTACAGCAGGTTTCAATTCACAACCAAGGCATGGACATGAACTATACAGCATGCTTAACAATTCATCTATTAACAAAAACATGAAAGGAAGCATGGATCAATGGCAATTGAGCTCAAAAGATGGCATGTTGAAACAGTTTTTTTAGGGACTTAGTGAAAATTCCAGTTTCACAGAATCTGAGTTAACATGATGGCATCTTGACAGTAACAATTACATATGTTAGAGGAACTTTCATGGCATGAAAATTAATAGGAAGATAGAGGGCAACATGTACTTCAATTAACTACATTATGTAAACATCAAAATATGCATATATCAATGGCTACCATCCTCACAATATGACATATTGAGAAAAGCAGATTCACAGACTTAGTGAAATTCAACAAGGGGCAAACAGGGCACTTATTAACAAAATGGCATGTTGACAGGAAGTTTTATATAAGATGCAATGGCTTAATCTCCAAGATCTTGGCACACATAGCAGAGGATGACAAGCACAACAATGCATTCTATTGTGCTAACTCCCAAGTAGCAACATATACATGGGAATCATCTAGACAACATGGCAACAAAATAACAGATTTCAACACTTAGAATTATTTGAGCATGTGAAAACAGAATTTTGGTGGCATGTTGACATCAAGAATGCCATTCATAACATGAACTATCATGGCATGCAAAAATACCATAGTCTAGAGCACACACTAATGAACATATTTCATGTTGACAAGATTATCACATGATGCAAGAATTAATTCATGTGAAAAAGACAAAATGGCATATTATCACACACAACATTTTTGCAAACTTGCTCAAAAGTTAAATCTAATGCCACCATGGGATTCACTGCATTTTTCTACCCCAAAATCATATATTACAAGCATATATTTGTATAGACAAAACTCACACAATGGCATTCGAAAATCTGCCCATCCACTTATAACATGCTATATGCCAAATTTGGCATATACAAAAAATAGCAATATCCAGATTTGGGAATGGTCAGATTTGGCAATTACCCTAAAAGGAAAAAAAACAAAACAGAGATAAAACAGAGAAGAAAAAAAACAATGGGGGGGGGGGGGGGGGGGGGGGCACTGGTCATAGGCACCAGGTTCCTCCAAGTATGACATGTGCGTCCCTGGACCCACTGTCAAACACACACAAATATCACCAGAGTGAAAACAAAAGGGGGCTCGGGGGGATTCGAACCCGAGACCTCCTGGTGGTGGCGCGGGAACTCTACCACTTGGTAGGGCGCGTTGCTTGACAGAGAGGGGCTTTAGTTTCTTATGGACAGACCACGGCGCTAACTCTACATCTGACGAAACTGAAGATAAAAGATACAGAGTACTGCTCTGCTCTGCTCACGGCAGGGAACGGCGCGGCAGCGTGCGGTCTGCAGGTGGTGCGTGGCGTGCGAGGCAAGCAGGCGCTGGGCGTGTGCTACGCGGAGCCAGTGCAGGGCGAGGCGACTAAAGGGGCTCAAGGTGGGGGCTTGAGCACCTTGCTGCGGTTCCCATGGCGGACAGGTTTTCGGACGCGACGGAAAACTACGGCGGTGACGACGAATCAGACCGGAGAGGGACTACAGGGACTTCCTTCTCACCATGGGTCCCTTAGGACAAGTCGAGGGCGTCAGGGAGGCGCTTGCATGGTCGGGAAAGGAGGAAGTGCCACGACTAAGGTGCTCCCGGGGCGCGACGAAGACGACGACGGGGCCGACGTCGTGGAGGCGATCTCCACCTCCTAGCGCCAGGAACGGGTCGAGGGAGGCGACGGGGCGTTGCGGTACATCTTGGACGGGGCGGAGGAAGCCGTTCGTAGCGAGGGCGAAGGCGACGACGGCGAGCCGTTCTCTGCTCCTTCTCTGAATCTCTCTGAACTCTCTCTCTCTCTCTCAGAAACTTACTAGAAAGAAGCGAGGGAGGGGAAGAGAGGTGGCGGCGGCGCGAGGTGAGGAGAGGGAAACCCTAGGAAAGGGGCGCGGACGTCGAAGCTAAATAGAGGAGGGCGAGACGGATGCCTCGGCGTCCGTGACACTTCACGGCTCTCTCTCGCTCGTTGAATTCTGCAGGGAGACGGCGGCGTTAGGCGAGGGGGCAGGTGGCCATTTCGGCGAGCTAGGCCAGGGGCGCTCGGTGCTGGGCCGGGAGTGCTGGGAGGAGGCCCATTTACTGGCTCACCCTCTCTCTCGAAAAGCAAAGCCTTTTTTCTTTTTTAAAAACAACAGCAAAACAATAAAAGAAGTCAGGGAGTTTTGCAGAGAAACTTTGAGAAAAGAAATAGTTCTGCACTCCTAAAATTATGCCCTAATTAGTAAAAATAGATTTGGCATGTTTAGGCAAATAAATTAATTCACTTATAATTAGCATATGCATCTGTTTTGCAAAGATTAACAAGGCAGTGATCTTCAAACATGTTTGAGAGTTTGTTAACAATTCTAAACAGAATATTTGGAAGTAGATCAACATTTTTATAAGAGAAGAACAGCAAGTGAAACACACATGTTGCATTTATTTGAAATAAGGGAAGTGGGCATAGTTTTTGTAAAAGAGTTGGGAGAGGATCCACACCACAAACCACTTGCACAACAAGCACACCACCACAAACACAACAATCTCATGATGCAACATTTGATGTATGTGATGATGCCATGATGCCATGATGCAATGAGGAATGTCATGAAGCAAAAACTATTGTTACTCAACCACATATGGCATACATTGAAGGTTCCACATGAAAATATTACAAAAGGTAGCAAGGAATGCACTTGGGCTGTTACAACCAAGAACATATCCCTCGAGTTTTCGAGACACTAGAATGGTCTCTGGATGTTAAACCCAACTTGCATAGCTTTCCGATCCTTTGAGTTTACATGTGGTATTTAAAACAGATGTACCTCCTCCTTGGTCTCTCGCTCCAGTCTAGCACGCTTCCTCGCCTGTTTGCTAATAGCATCGAAGAGTGGCATGTTCCTCTCATCCATTGTGTGTAGCACGTTTGCCAGTTTCACAACCATTACATTCGCCGACACCGCTTCTCTACGTTCTCCCATAGTTCCTTCTACCTATTATTGCTCACTAGGGGAAAAGGAGTATCCTCAACCTCAACCAGATTTTCTATCTCTCCAATCCTCCACAAAACCAATAGTTTCACCAAGGGAACAAGAGTATCTCACCTTGAATCAAATGAATCGGCAACAATCCAACCTCCTTGTTATAGATGCACCTCGAATCGCCCCAGATCGACCTCATGTACCGGACTGGTTCCCTGTGCCTCCAGGACGTTGAGAGACGCCTGGATGCCCTAACGTTGCGCAACAGTTGGGCTCCCTGAATGGAGGCTCTGATACCATATTGATTGAGCCTCCATGCAAGGAACATAAAAATATATATCCCAAGAACCAAAATACATTTGCCTTAGAAACAAAGAGTGGTATGCTTAACCAAACGAATTTTGAGGAGTTGTCAGATTGGTGTAAAAGTATTGGATATGGAGGGCTCAGACCTCGGCGGCGAGCGATAGTACGGGCTCCACGAGCGCAAGTGTGGGCAGGTGACAATGGCAATGTGTAGAGACTTACACAAACTCCCTGCAATGGGCATGGGCTGGAGGTTGCGACGGTGCAAGGCATGGAGATCGAGGGCCACACGGGTTGATGGCCAAGGGTGACATGGTGTGCGGTATGGTTGCGGCCCACCAAGATCTGGCATGCTTCTACGGGCCATGGCGGAGGCGTGGGGTGTGGACGGGTCGTGTATGTGTAGATGTGCTCATCTGCTACCTCCGGCACTTGGTGCGGGCTTCGGCCTCAAGGTGGTTGTGTCTCTCTCCGGCAGCTGGTGGGGCATGGTGGTGCGGATCCGGCGTCCTGAAGGCTGCGGCCAGTGACCAGGATTGGCTGACGTGCCATATGGCAACGGTGAGACATCAGCCCCTGCGTCGTTCCCCGTGCAGGTGACTCTGGAGGACTCAGAAACCATAGCCGCCGGCGACGACCACTCCTCCCTTCCTCCTCTCTATCGCCGTCAGAGGAAGCCGTCGGGATCTCTACTAGATGTGGATCGCAGCGGCGAGGTGTTGGCCTTCCGCATGCACGAGTCCACGGCTTGGCGGTGGTGATCCAGATCCAATAGGCCAGATGGTGGTAAATGCAAACTGTAGTGTAGCCACTTCCAATGGTTCCTCGGGGATGGTGGTCATCGAAAGGTCTTCGGAGGGTCATCTCTCATGGTCTGGTGGTTAACTTCAATGGTGACATTCAAATTATGGACAAAGACATGATGCAGAGGGATGGTTGTGCAGTGGCGGCGGTCGCATCTCATGCAGTTGTTGGGATCGCAGATAAGTCGTGGCGAAAACACATGAGTGACTTTGATGGTGGTGCTACTCGAGCACCTGGTTTCGAGCTCCGAGGGGAAAGCCTAGGTCGGGCCCGAGTAGTTATACCTAGCAATGGTGATGTTTTTAATGTCGTTACCTTGGTGAAGGCATTGCTCGGATATGCTCAGACCGATTTTTCACCGTGAAAACCTAGATTCTAGCCTTATGATTGGATCCGGTGACGGCAGCGCTTGAATATCGCTCCCTTTCTAAAGACGTTGTTATTGAAGAACCTCGTCATCCATGTGGTGTCATGAGATGGTTGTTGCGGATATGGTCATTGTTGTACTTTGCCGATCACAGACCTGGTCGCTTTAGGTTTTTTCTTTCGCGTACTCATAGCTTCGGGTTTATATCACTTTGCTATTTGTCGATGAGTTTTTGTGTGTGTGTGTGTGTGGGGGGGGGGGGGTGTTTGTGTGTGAGTTGATGTTGGTTGTGTGCATCCTAAGCTATGCGGAGGCCGAGTGTGTGCTCATTGTGTTATGTATCTTCTTGATGCTTCATTTTGAGCCAATAAAATCCACCCTTAGTCAGGAAAAAACACACGAATTGTGATCCCATGAAGAAATCTATACATATATCCAAAATGATATTTGTTAAGCGTTATGATTGCTTTGCACATGAAAAACATTCATCGGGAAAAAAAGATGCTCTATCCATTAATAAAGTTTGGTCAAAGAAAGTGCACATAATACAAGAATAACTATATATTTAGTCATGGAAATTTAAACTACAGAAGCAAAGAGTGGAGGAACGTAAAATAGCATTCTAAACTGTACTATGATAACAAAATACAACTTGACATGGTTGGCAAAAGATCAACTCGTATTGGCCCTTCACATTTTCTTTCAAAAAAAAGTGAATTTTATTTGTTTAAGATGAAGTATCAAGAGGATACAAACACAAACAACACACCCGGCCTCCGTATAATTAGAATGCACAGAACCAATAACAACACACGTTCATAAAGCCCTTCGCCTTTGGGTGAAGGTAGGCGGAGGACACAGGGGCAACCTTTTTTTTGCGGGGGGTTATTGTATTAAATTAGGGGGTACAGAGGCAACCTTTAGAGTATGCAGCCATCGGCGAGCACTTTGGCTGCTATAACTCCTTGTCTTGCTATACTGATCCTAGCTCTAGGAAGGAGGAGGCGACGAAGGGCAGAGAGGATGGAGTCGGTCTCACCCATTTGTTTTCTTATTGAGGAAATCTTTTTCCTGCGAAGCAAACAAAGGAAGGTACGAATAATCACCTGATGAAACTGATCAAACCAATACGTTTATTTTCTGAACTACCCTTTCGGATTAAAGCCTACATTTTCAGAATCAGGTAGGGCAATTCTAAAACAATCCTCTCAGCTCATGAAAGATCAACTAGGCGATGGAGCTGGATGGCGTTGTCTTTGCTGACGTCTAGGTGTTGGCGACGGCATGGCCTCCCATGTCTGCTTGTCCCCTTGCGATGTGGCTTCGTTCTCAGCTCCGGTTGCTCGATCACGAAGCAGAACTCAGAAGACCGCAAATGGTGATTCTCTTCCAATCGTTGTTGACTTGTAGTTTTCTGGGGTGTGTAGTTGTTCCATGGCACCATTGTATCCTGCCGTTTGTTTTATTTTTCTGTTGTATGCGTTATGGTGTTGTTATGTTGTGTTCTTGGGTTACTGTAAGGGCTTCATTAATTTAAAGCCATACGATGGCCTTTTCTCAAAAAAAAAATACTCAAGTCCATTTGACAACCTTTCAAGGAACAGTGGTATCCCCAGCTGTCGGGGATATAACTCCATGGTATAGCCCGCCCTACTGGGCCGGGTCAACGAATCAACAGTCTTGTGACCCAGTTTAAGGTGGGACGTGTCTTGAGTACAAGATAAGTAAGGTGGCGACTAATTAAGATATCGGGCGGCCCAATACCTGAAGACGGCGACTCAAAGCCCATGAAGCTAAAGACGCCGGTCAAGTTTCCTTAAGATGCAAGACAAGTTAGAGATGTCATAGGACACGGGTCATGATATGACCCGGACTCTATTGTAAACCCTAGGGCTTGACCTGTATATAAAGGCAGGCCCCTAGGGCCGAAAGACTCAAGTTACAATCTCTCGATAGCTAGGTTAGCGATTCCGCAACCTTGTAATCGAGATCTACTCATCTAATACGCACAAAGCAGGACGTAGGCTATTACCTCCATAGGAGGGGCCGAACCTGGGTAAACTCGACTCTATCTCTCGTTTAAACCCTTCGAGTCGCCACCAAGCGGCGATGGCCTCACACCTAACTCCTGTTACGAGGACATTTGCCGGGTTGACAAAACCACGACAGTTGGCGCCCACCGTGGGGCCCTCGCCCGGTGGAGTTGAGATTTCGAAGGGGATCCAACCAGGATTCGGGAAGTTTGCGGTGAACCAGATGGTCAAGAACCACCGTAACGAGATCTACAAGCCGGCTTGGGGCGTCAAGGACGACCCGATCGGACGTGGGTTACGAGATCCCACGGGAGAGATTGGTTTAGAAATTTCCGAGCTGGACATCTACATCAACACCGACGAGCCGGCTCGGAGTGCCCGATCCAATCAACGCCAGGGCGGCCGTCGCCATGTATTCGTAGGCTTCACACAGGGGGTCAGCCTTTCGGATGAGCCGGCATCTAGCGGCGACGTCCTCGTCAATTCGGACAGTACATCATCCAGAGGAGATACGGAGTCAATATGCCCTCTTTATGACGAGGGGCTTCGGGGCTCAGTGGAGACCGAAGCCACTGAGGAATACAATGAGTCGCCTCGCCAAGTTGCCGTCTACATGGCCGGGGCTACGGTGGTTCCAGATCCAGCCGCGGCTGGAGGTTCTAGCGGGTCAACTAAAACGCCGGCTCAAGCCATGTCTGATCTCATGGCCGAGATGGCAAAACTCGTGGATACCCCAGTCACTACGGAAAACCAGGAAGAGCGCAATGTGGAGCTAACCAAATTGCGTAGTCAAATAGTTGAGGTACAGAAGGAGATAGATGCTGAAAACGCGCGGATGGCGGATCTGCAGGCTCACATATATCAAGAGACGGAACGCCTTAAGAGTGAGGCATGGCGATTAGGAGTTCAGAGGGAAGCATCGGAGGCGGTTTACGAGAGAAGACGCCACCGTGGACTCCCTCCGAACATTGAGCCACAACAGCTTTTTAACACCTCACAACAGGCGCCAGGAACTGTTCAGCAACCCGGGAATCGGCAAGAGGAACCGACTCAACCCCCGCCGGCTCAATCCCCGCCTCGGTGATTTCAGACGCCACGGGGCCACTTCTCCAATCACGTCGACAACATGTTGGCAGCAACCCGTAATTTGGAAGCATTGCCTATCAACGGAAACTCCCCTCTTGAGGTTGAAGCTAGAAACGCCATTGAGATGCTAAAAACTGATGTGGTACAACAGGCACAGTATTCGTACAGCCGGGATCGGATGCATTCCACTGACTACGCTAGCAAAGGCCGTCATGTGGAGTCCCCGGCTGTCTCTAGCAGTGGGCGAAGACAGCAGCTTCAGGTTTCTCCAACCCGCCTCATGCCATCAGATGCCCAGGCAGTTGTTGATGCTGCGAGAGGGGCACGACAGGCAGAAGCAGAAGCGGCAGCACGGGCGATCCAGCAGCTTCACCCTCAACCGGCGAGTTTGGGGGCTGGGTCCAACAGTAGGACGATTGGTATACCATGCTTATCCCCGGCGCTCCACGCAGAGCGCATGCCCAAAGATTTCAAGGGGCCTCGTAAGGTGCCAAACTACACGGCAGATCTTGAGCCGGCGTCTTGGATTGAGAGTTATGAGTTGGCAATGGACATGCTGGATGTCAGCGACGCTGTGTGTGCTAAATACTTAACCATGATGTTGGAAGGACCGGCTTGGACATGGTTGAAAAACTTGCCGCCTAACTCCATCAACACATGGACCGAGCTAAAAGAGCGATTCATCAAGAATTTCCAAGGAACCTGCAAGAAGCCTATGACGATAGTAGATCTACAGCATTGCATTCAGCGAGTAGATGAGTCAGCTCACCATTGGACCCTCCGGGTCGCGGAAATCATCCACTCGTCAGACAGCATCACGGCGGCTCAGGTAGTCCTAATATTGGAAAAAAAAACTATCACTTCCAGCCTTTGGTCCAGAAGCTCGGACGGCTCAAGCGGAAGGTGCAAGACATGGGCGACGTGATGGACGTCCTCACCAGATATGCCGAGTCAGATAGCACGAAGGATCCCGGCTCAGACGAGGACAAGACCACCACAGGCAAAAAGGCTGAAGGAGGGAAAGGTCAGCACGGTCCAGGAGGCAACCAGGGGGCTCAAAATAATAAGGGGAAGCAGCCGGATGGCGGGTCAGACTTTGTGGCCAACACAAATATAGGTTTCAAGAACCAGCGCTGGAACGGTCGACCCGGAGGAGCTTACAATGGGAATAAACCTCGCAATTATGAGGAGGCGTTTAAAGCGCCTTGCCCTAAGCACAACACCCAAGATAAGCCGGCTAGCCACTCTTGGGAGAATTGTTATATCATGCAAGAGTTCCGTAGCCAGGCTTTCCAGAATAACTCAGGAGACAATGGTGGAGGACACCCGGGTCAACATGGACCTGGCGGGTCACAAGGTGGCCCAGGGGCTAGTTTTCAACATCAGGGAAATCATGGCAATGGACAACATCCTAGCCAGGGCAATCAGCATAACAACCAAGGAGGATTTCAAATTAATCCCAAGCAGTTGAATAACGGTCAGTACCACTAGCGCCTAAATCCCTGAATAAAATTCATACTCTGGAGGATATCAAAGGAGAAATCTTATGTCCCCAAGAGGGAAATAAGCCGGACCTGGAAACCCAGTGGCCTTATTAAAACTTAGCTCTGTCGGCTCCTTTTTGTAATCCCCCCCCCCCCCGCAAACTTCTGTTTATACTTCTTTATGTTTCAATTATGAATAAAGTCGTTGTATTTTGTCGTTTCAACTTACAAGATGAGTTTGAGTCTTTATTTTCTGAAACAAAGGGAACTTGGGGGCTTCCGACTCATTGAGTCTAGCTTTCTCACCCTTGTGACCCGGCATAACAATGCCACCTTATCAAGGGCATTTGGGGGCTTCCAGCTCATCGGGCTTAGCTTTCTCACCCTCTTGACCCGGCAAAAATAAACGCCATATATGGTTAAACCTGCCTGTGTGCTTGATGCGACTCCGATCAGATGACCTCGTGAACTCTTGACAAGTCAATCCTTTTTTGGACCCTGAACTTGTTAAGGTTAAAAGACAGGCTTGAGTCATGTGAGAGCCAGCATACGGAAAGCTAGGATAAACCATGGGTTATCATACCTGCTTCATTGAAGCAAGACCCGAGCCCCGAAAGCCGGTCTTTCCCTGTCGAGCCTCGAAAGCCGGCGGATTACCTCAGTATTATGATCATATGTCCTTTGCACTCAGGCTAGGACCATCAAAAGTACCCCCAAAGGGGGCTACCTTATATTTCTAACATTTTAGAAACAATCCCCAAACTGAGTACTATGTGCTGAAATTCATCACATAAAAATGTTATGGGTACGACCCTGTTTTTTACCGGTTTATGTATGAAATAACCAGGTTATCGGCTGCATGACAGCACAAAATTATGTTATTGTTTAAAGAGGCTAACAAAAGACCTCAAGTTCGGCCAAAACTCATTGAGACGGCTTATCAATTTTGTTTATCTGGCTTGTTTATTATAGCAAGTTTCAGGTATTACCGGCCCATTCTTCAGAAGGCCGGGTTGAATAATTGAGTATGCATGGGCAACCAATTGAGAGTTAACCTACAATCCTCAACATTGTTGAAAGAGGAAGAGATTGTTAAATCAAGAAGATCAAAGGCCGGCTCATATTGCCCAGCGTTACCTTATCAAAAAGCCCGTCGATAGAAAGACAGTAGGCGGACAGAGTGGTGAAGCGGCAAATAAAGTACCTTGCATCAAAAGTGCAAAACGTGCACGATGGCACGACAACAGTTTTTCGGCTATCCCTATTACATGCTTAAGGAAGCCATAAATTGTTTTTTCGCCCATACTCGGGGGCTTGAATCAACAAGGTAACGGTTGAAGAAGTTTAAGTCGCCGACGACATCATCTGGGTCAATGGCGGCTAATCTTGCGCGTGAGATGCCTCCGGGTTATCTGCCGATTGATATTCTGGCTCTTGTATCTGAAGATTATCCACGTCCCAGTTGCAATGAGATAAAGCATGGAACACAGCCTCATCATCAAGAATTGAAGACGGGTCAACTTCAGGGGCAAGAACATGCTCACGCCATTGAGGAGCCAGACTCTTTGTTATCAACTCGGGTGGTGGAATCCGAGTATGATTGGCGCCATAAGCCGCCTGATAGCTCCTTAGTTTCATCTCAGAAACCAGCTGAGTTGACAAAATTTGAGCGTCCTTGACACAAGCCGCGTAATCCTCCTGGGAGAATTCTGACTCGTCATTTTTAAATTCGGGGAAGCCTTTGGCCAGCTCGGCTGGATCAAGCTCCTCTCCATAAGCTAAAGCCCGGCTCAATGCATATATCGCCCCCGATCGGGCGGCTGATCTTTTGAGCTCTGGAATGTGCTGAGGGATAATGGAAAGGCTTTCCAATACATTCTTGATATATTTTAAGGGCTGCTTATCCCCCAGTGTCGCCTTGATTGCAAGATGACTCCCAGCGCTGAGTTGCTCCGTCAGAGAGTAAATAGCCTTGAACATGAGCAGACTGTTATCATAAAAACTGCTGGTCCGGGGGCCTACAAAATAGAATCGATGCATGAGTCGCCAGGCACGTTATAACTATATTTCACAGAAGACAGAAGAATATATATATACTTGCCAAAAATAGCTTGGGCCATCTGGGCAATATGCCATTTTAACCCGGACAACTCCTCGGTAATTGGTTTGAGCCGGCCCTCAGCATCCTCTGCATGCTTCAGCAGAGTCGTCTTTTCATCCTCAAAGGATTTCTTCTCCTTTAAGAAGCCTGCTTTGGTGTTCTCCAGCTCGATCAATGAGAGGCGAAGCTTCTCTTCCACTACCGCCTGGGAAGTCTGCCCTTTTTCCAGGTCTTTTTTCAAATTGGCCACACTGGATTCGGCTGTCTTCAAAGCTTCCTGCATCATAAGCAAAAAGTTTATCAAGTCCCAAGCAGATTGCAAAGCAATATATTTGGCACTTGGGGGCTAATGTATTTCAGCTCTTTTGGGCATTGAAGATGTGAACTAGACCCGACTCATCTCAAAAGGATGAGCCGGCCCTTGGGGGCAACAGGTCGAAAGTTCTTCAAAATTATTACAAAAGACCCGACTCATCTCAAGAAGATGAGTCGGCCCTTGGGGGCTACAGGTCGAAAGTTCTTCAAAACTATTACAAAAGACCCGACTCATCTCAAGAAGATGAGTCGGCCCTTGGGGGCTACAGGTTGAGCCAGACATTGAGCCAGACAAACATTCGCAAGACCCAGCTTATCTTAGAAAGAAAAAGATGGCCCTTGGAGGCTACAAAAGAATATGTGATAAGAGCATGTAAAGGAGGACATACCTCGTATTTATTCCTCATCATACAAACAAGACCGATTTCCATTTCACGGCTTGTTGTCAGGCGGTCCAAACAGGCAGCATGAAGATCCTCAACACTAAAATTTTCATAATTTGGAAGCTCCAACTTGGTCTTCCCTTTCTCTTGCAGCACCGCTTCATCCATATCAACAACTTTTGTTAACACCCTGGAAATCTCGGGAGCAGCATAACCCGTCCCAGTAATGATAACTTCAGGGGCATCTTTGTTTGTTGCTGAAGGATTAGTCGGGTCAAGGTTAACTGCAGATGTAGCCTCAACAGTTACGGCATTAGTATTGATTGGTTCAGATGGAGGAGGCAAATTGTCTTGGATATCCTGAGGGTCTTCAGGATGATCAACATGAACTTCATGAGCCGCCGGATCAGGAAGTTCCGGCTCAGGAGCCTCAGGGTCAACAGCAGACCCGTCAGTCTTCCTTTTCTTGGCTTTGGCCCTGCCAAGTTAAAGAGTATAAAATGAAAAATGGGAAGAGACAATAGTCTACTCAAAACAGACAAGTTGATAGGGAATTTACCCATGATTGACAACAAAGGGCGCCAGTTTGGACGCAGTTGAGTCGTCTGACGAAGGTGGTGTTTCCTGATTAGCCAAGGCATAGGAGTCAAAAGTTGGTACATCAAACCAGAACTTGGAAATTTGGAGTATTAAGTACCTTGGCTGGTCGTTTTTGGGCGGCTGATTTATCAGGTAAGCCCTCGACAAGATCACCACTTCCACTTCGGGCTTGACGCCTAGACTGATGCTGGGTTTTCTTCAAAATAAAGTAAGGATCTAGATGAGCGTCTGGATGAGAAAAGCCTACTTTCCGGACGACCCGCCTTGTTTTAAACAGAGGCAAAGGCTCTGAGTCGGAAGAGATGGAAATTACCTCAACATCGCCTGCACGACTTGTCTCAGCATCACCCTAAGAAGGAAAGGCATCAGATAAGATTCAATGGAATATAAACAAGGGAATTAATTTTACCTCTGATCGGGTATCAGTGGCAGCTGTTTCATCCATTTGAGACGGTCCTTCGGTAGTCGTTTTATTTTGCTTCTTACTCGGGGCGGCTTTGGGCTTGTTGGCCGCAGCCTTGAGACGTCTCCGATTCTAGAAAGAAGAGGTATCCTGCAAAATTAAACACTTAGATCGAGAAGACAAAGGCTCAAAGTCTGTTCAAAAGTTGGATTAAAATCTTAGGGCTTGTACCAGAGGAGCCGGGTTAAGGGCGTACAATGGTTTTAACTCGTCCTTGCTGCAAGTTTCCTAGTTTTCACCCAACAACTTCTTCACCATCCGGTTTATTTCATCGGCCTCCAAGGAAAAATTGATGTACGTTGAGCGTCGTTCAAGTCGCCAGAATAGGTACACATTAAGCCACTGCGCAGACTTAATAGAAGAATCCTCCAAGACACCCAACACCGGGTCAAGTCGACCCCCGTCAATCCGTTGGCTAGCAGAGCCCTCAACTTGATAAACATGGGCGTGTTGGGCACGCTCCTCTGGAGGAGCCCAACCCGGAAGCTCAAGATCCATGGGAAGACGGTTGGGCCTATAACCCGGCTTTCATCAGCAGGAGCGGTGTTTTGACAATAAAACCAAGTCTTGTTCCACCCTTTAGGGTGGCTTGGTAAGGTGGCAGCAGGGAAAAGGACGTCCTTCCGCCTTTGAATTGAAACCCCACCAAGTTCTAAGCCGGGACCATCCGCACACTCGGTTTGACGGTTCAAATAGAAGAACTCCCTGAAGAGGGAGACAGTGGGTTCCATCTGAAGATACACCTCGCAAAATACTTGGAACAGGCAAAGGTTCGATATGGAGTTGGGGGCCAAGTTTTCAGGGTGAAGGTTGAAAAAGTCTAAGACGCCCCGGAAGAATTTTGACCCGGGAGGCGAAAAACCCCTCTGTAGGTGATCCAAAAATATCACCACTTCCCCCTCCTGGGGGCTTGGGATCTCCTCTCCAAGGACGACTCGCCAGCCAACCACGTTTTGAGGCGGCAAAAACCCATGCTCCTCATAATCTTTAAGGTGAACGTCAGAAACTTGAGATGCCACCCAATTGCAGGCTTTTGACTCCGACATAATGAGTCGCCTGGATAAAGTAAAGAGGGTGGCTTAAGTAAGTGGTCCAAGCAAAATGATCTAAGTATTTGCAATGAAAAGGGCAAGCCTTATAAAGAACCAGAGTCTTTACAATGGCTTAAATGCATGGCGAAGTTACAGATATTAAGCCAGCAGAAGTAAGGACGATTTATGCTAAATCAAGAGGTTCTTGGGAATTTTGCTAAGTGTGAGACAAACAAGTTTCTCCCAAAGCTGCAACAATTTTGGATCTAAAAATAGTTCAAAAAAGGGGAGATTATTCGCTAGCCCTAGCAGGAGGGCGTGGAAGCAATGACAGTACGGTTCATCTAATGCTAGGAAGGGTTAAGACATGTTGTACACGAAACGGAGTTGGTGTCTCTACCACTTTATTTTGGTGATTATGTTCGCGGGATCTAATCACAAGAGCTAGCAATGGCGATGAACCGGAGAAACGTTGTCGTAGAACTCGAAGAACCTCGAGGTGCTATAATGGATCTAGGTCAGAAGAAAGATGACTTACTCGAGCGGTCGACCGGTGGCAGGGGAAGCGCGCGGAAGATTGACTGACGAAGAAGGAATGCCGCGATGACCTTGAGGAATATCGCCGAGATGAGGAAGCTGCGGCGGTGACACGAAGAGCTTTCGGACTCGAGGAAGAAGAAGAAGCGAAGAGAGGAAGTGGAAAGTGAATCCGGGGCCTCTCGGTAAATATTTAAAGGGAAGGAGCCCGAAGGGGCAACTGACAGGCGCGATAATCGAGGGAACACAGTAAATTTCGGGAAGCAGAAACGCCTCGATTTTCGGGATAAGCATATATGACCAGATTCGCCATGATGTCACTATTGCTCTTCTAGATTGACGACGGGTGACGTCACAGTAAATGAACACTGGAAAAATGACAAGTGAAGAAGTGGAACAAGCCGGCGTTTTGAAATTCATCAGACAAGCAGTCCAGGATGAGTCGCCAAAAGAAGGAAAGATCTATTGATATGAATGGATTCAAATCAATCTGGGGCCTAATGTCGGGGATATAACTCCACGATATAACCCGCCCTACTGGGCCGGGTCAATGAATCAACAGTCTTGTGACCCAGTTTAAGGTGGGTCGTGTCTTGAGTACAAGATAAGTAAGGTGGCGGTTGATTAAGACGCCGGGCGGCCCAATACCTGAAGACGGCGGCTCAAAGCCCATGAAGCTAAAGATGCCGGTCAAGTTTCCTTAAGATGCAAGACAAGTTAGAGATGTCATAGGACACGGGTCATGATATGACCCGGACTCTATTGTAAACCCTAGGGCTTGACCTATATATAAAGGCAGGCCCCTAGGGCCGAAAGACTCAAGTTACAACCTCTCAATAGCTAGGTTAGCGATTCCGCACCCTTGTAATCGAGATCTACTCATCAAATACACACAAAGCAGGACGTAGGCTATTACCTCCATAGGAGGGGCCGAACCTGGGTAAACCCGACTCTATCTCTCGTTTAAACCCTTCGAGTCTCCACCAAGCGGCGATGGCCTCACACCTAAGTCCTGTTACGAGGACATCTGCCGGGTTGACAAAACCACGACACCAACCCACCAGGATTCAAGTCCTGGTGCTAATATTATTCCTTGAATTATTTCAGGATTTCTGGCGATGCGCATTCAGTGGGAGGAGACATTCCTGTCGACGATGAGGCGCCTACGGTGACTTCGTAAATCTCAAGATTATATGCTGGCTCAGTCTCTCGGAGATGCTCATAGGGGTAGGTGTGCGTGTGTGCGTTCATAGGGGTGAGTGTATGCGCGTGTATATGAGCGCTTGCGTATGTACTGTGTGAAAAAAAAAACCTTTCAAGGAAAACATGATTACATGACTTAATATATATTGGCCATTGTGCTTCACAGAACTAGGTCTATAGCATCAGTTTAATAACTTTGCTAACTCGCCTTCACCTCCAAGGTAGCCGGCCATACATTTTTTATGTATAGAATCAGCTATAAAACACTTCACTACGAAGTAACCAGGAGAATAGTCAAGTCAACTCCTCGCAAATATAAATCAAATGAACATGCAATGTGTGCACATTTGTGGAGTTTTGCTGATTTGACCATACGGACACATTTTAAAACGCCATTATATATGTAGACATTACTTGGCGTGCATAAGCACGGATAACGGATCGGCTGATTCCTGCCTCCCTGATCCCAACCCAAGCACCATACATACACTTCCTCCCGAGCTGAAGTTCCCAAGCAAAACACAAGGTAGAAAGAGCCAAACCTAAACAAATCCTTACACGCTACAAAGACACGACAATCCAGTCGGAGATGGCCGAAGGAGGAGATGAGCTGAAGCTGCTGGGGTCATGGTCGAGTCCGTATGTCACGAGAGCGAAGCTTGCGCTCGCCATCAAGGGCCTGAGCTACGAGAACATCGACGAGGACGTCCACAACAAGAGCGACCTCCTCCTCACCTCCAACCCCGTGCACAAGAAGATTCCCGTGCTCATCCACAACGGCGTCCCCGTCTGCGAGTCCATGATCATCGTGCAGTACATCGACGAGGCGTTCGCGGGCACGGGGCCGCGGATCCTCCCTGCCGACCCCCACGAGCGCGCCGTCGCCCGTTTCTGGGCGGCCTACGTCGACGACAAGCTCGTGTCCCAGTGGACGAACTCGTCCAAGAGCAAGATGGGGGAGGATAAAGCCGCCGAGGCGATGAAGGAGATGCTGGTGGCCGTGCAGACCCTGGAGGGAGCCCTGGGGGAGTGCTCCGAGGGGAAGGGCTTCTTCGGCGGCGACAGCGTTGGGCTGGTGGACATTGCGCTGGGGAGCATGCACTCGTGGCTGATGGCCATCGAGGCCATGTCCGGCGCCAAGGTGTTCGACCCCCCCAGGACCCCGCTGCTGGCGGCGTGGATGGAGCGTTTTGGTGCGCTTGATGCGGCCAGGGCGGTCCTGCCGGACGTCGGTAGGGTGGTCGAGCTCGCCAAGATCAGGCACGGACAAGCTGCCGCAGCTTCAAACAAGTAGTCAGCGTGGTGGCATGGCATACACGTCCGTGAAAGTGGGCCGGAGAAGGCGGTGTGATTTGCGTGGGCAAATAAAGGCACGTTATATAGCGTTTGATTGTTGTTTGTGGTTTGTATGTCGGTGGGTTGATGTAATAGTAGTGTAAGAGCATCTACAGCCGGACCTAGCAAATCTGACCCCTTAAACGCCCGTGGACGCGTCCGGTCAGTGACCGGGCGTGTCCGTTTTGAGCTTCTATAATTTGGTCCGCGCAGCCACACTTCTCATTTTTCTTCTCATATGTCCGGTCACTTGCACGTGATTGGTGGAGAAGAAGAGAGAGAAAGAAAATAATGAATAAGAAAAGAGAAAAGGTGGTCCGGAGTGGGGTCGCGTCCTACGTGGTGGACTGACCGGGCGTGTCCAGGCGCGTCCGCGAGCCCTCATATCGGCCCCATATTTGAGATGGATATGAGGGGTGCCGGTCAGTCCGGGCGTTTGAGACGGATATGAGGGGTCCGGTTGGGTCGCATTTTTGTGACCGGTCAGTGACCGGGAGGGCGTTCCGGGCGTTTGAGGAGCATATAGGGGGTCCGGCTGTAGATGCTCTAAGGAATATAAATGACTTTATTCTTTCTTCTACATGTAAGCTCCGCCAATTATTGACGTGCATGCAGGTGCTGGATACTGCGGTATAGAAAATTATATTTTTAGCAAAAGGGGTTCCCCGCCAAGTTTCAACTGTAGAAACCAGATAGAAGTGCGAACCAATCTGTGGTTGAATGGTTAGAGGGACTGTATCCCTAGCCCGCCAAGGTTTAAGTCCTGGTGCTTGCATTTATTTCTAGATTTATTTCAGGATTTCCGGCGATGCGCATTCAGTGGGAGGAGACGTTCATAGGGATAGGGTGTGCGTGTATGGGTTCATAGGGGTGAGTGTATGCGCGTGTATATGAGCGCTTGCGTCTGTACTATGTTCACAAAAAGATAGAAGTTCTTACAAACTACTCCCTCCGTCCCAAATAATTTGTTTTGAATTTGTCTAGATACATTTTTCTAAATGATAACGCACACACATGTGGTACTTATCAACATGACCCAAACACAGTCGATGTCGTTCGATTCATTTGCACGAATATTATAGCAGTTGCCATCTGGGTCGAGAGCCACGTAGGCACCTAGCGTCGTGTGGGCGTTATCATTTAGTGCCACACGTGTGGACGCTCCTCATCCAAACGGACACCATCCATTCCATTCGCGCACGGTTGCTCGCGTCGCCGTGCGGTGAAACTGTTCTTCGCATGCATGACGCTCGCACAGTGATAGATGGCAACTACAGTTTTGTATATATGGCAACTAGTTAATCACACGTGGCAATTATGGTTGACCATACATGGCAACTATGGTTTGACCACACGTGGCAATTCCAATTAGTTTCACAATGGCAACTATATTTAATGACACATGGCAACTAAAGTTTATCGCACATGGCAACTAAGTTAATTAGGCATGGCAACTATAGTAAATTATGCATGGCAACTAAAGTTAATCACACACGCGTTCGCGCTTACGGGGTGGGGGTGAGTAGTAGTTGTTGGTTCGGCGTGCGTGTCGTCCTAGCTGCGCCCAAACATGTGGGCAGTTTTAATGTTCGCCCACACAGGATCGTGTGAGCTGGCTCCTCGGTACGACTGGACGAGTCGTGTGGTCGGGTGTCCATTGTGCCACACGTGTGGTGACTATCGGGTCCTACATTTTATGTCAGATACGGCTATATCTAGACAAATCTAAAACAAGTAATTTGAAAAGGAGGTAGTACTAAGCATAAACCTAGACAGCAAATCCAGACATGATTGGTAATTAACCATGGACGCAGCCCAATTCTAACCAGGTAAACTAACAACAAATAGGTTTGTGTCTCGTCTTTGTGTCTCTCCTCCAAGGAGAGACAGCTAGGGTTTCTGCCTCCCGTCGGCGGCGGCGATCTGCCACGTCTCATGTGGCCTTAGGGTCATGGGTGTGTGGTGGATCACGGTCCTTGTCGGAGGGAGGGCTCCCTTTTTAGGTGCTTCTTCAAGTTTTATTAGGGTTTGTGTCCTGATTAGAAAGATGAGACGGCGACGGCTTCTTGAAGATGAAATAAGGTTCTTCCCGCCTAGCCCCCATTTCGTTGGTGCGCTAACATCGTCTGAGGGTGTGTGCAGGTGTGTCTCCGGCAGATCTCACGAGATTCGGTCGGTGGTTTGGTGAATCTACTTGGATCCGGTATTTGTTCGTCTTTGATCATGTGTCTTCAGGTTGTATGCTTCCTATCTAAGCTTCTCTTCATCGACGGTGGTTGTTGTTCTGGTGCGTTGGTCCTAGGAGGCCTTAGCACGACGACTTCCCGACTATCTACTACAACAAGTTGTGCCCGGTTCCGGCGAGGGAGGGGCGATGACGGCGGCGAGCCTTCGGCTCGCTTCAGTGCTTGTAGTCGTCGCTAGGTGGTCTACCAATCTAGATGTAATTTTATTATTATTTCTGGTGTTCGTTGTACTGCCATGATTAAAAATGGATAGATTGGAAGTTTCTTGAAAATAAACTAACAGAGCATCATCTCGATTAACCAACATCCTGAGCATTACAGGTTCAAACTACAGAGTACACATCCAAACCACCACACTCATAGCCATAAAAGAGCAGTTTTTAAACCAGATAGGACCTAACTATATAGATAGAGGTGACATCACGGTAAAATAAAGCCAATACACCAGAGCAATCAGTGAAGCAGATCAACACACCTTAGGAATAGCACCATCATAGATTATTCACTTCGTTCTTCAGGAACCATTCATTGCATGTCTCCAAGACGCCATCCCCTTGAAACATTGGGAATTCACTTGCTACTCGCACTAGTATTTTACCCCCATATCATCTCCTTTTGAACTTGCTGGTTTTTCATTAGATTTGACCAAGAATCGATGAGATAAAAAGATTTATGAAGGATCACAAAAGGGTTAATCATCCTCTTGGGTTCAAAGCATATATCATTCCTGCAAGTCCAAATAGACTCCCTAAAAAAAAGTCCAAATAGACCACAACAATGCAGAAACAACAACACAAAGCTTCAACTTTAGTCCTTCCCAAATTGGGAAAGCTGAGTGGAAAAAAGGCTTTTAACGTCCTCAGGAACAACTTTTCAGTTGAAAGTGCACTGCAAAATACTCCATAGAAATTTTGCTTAGAGCAATGAAGGAATAAGTCGTCAATAGTTTCATCACCACCACAAAACACACCATCCCTTTTTTGCCAAATTATGTTTTGTAAGCACATTGTTGTGCATGGCAAGCCACAAAAACACCTTGATCTTAGGAAGGACACTAACTTTTCAAAGAAATTTAAAAGGGAAATGTAAAATGTTCACAGTCGGTTGGTTATAAAAGGATTTGCTAGCATACTTTCCATCAGCAGAAAGAGACCAGACCAAACATTCCTTCCCCTCTTTGAATTCTAATCCAGAATAACTCTCTTGAATTTTGTTCCATTGTGTTAGAGTATCACCTCACAAGTTTTGCGCAAAATTAAAATGATTCCAGCCATTTGTAAGCACATCAGTCAGCTTAATATTTTTTTGTAAAGCAAAGATCATACTCCTGGGGATAGGATTGATTGAGTGTTTATTTCCAGCCACCAATCTTCCTAGAATCTGATGTTTTTGTCAAGATATTTGAATAACAAATCTCTCACAGAAAGTAGATAACCCACAATTGAGAATCTCTCATTGTATGTTTAATCCCACACAAACAATCATTCTTAACATATTTTTTTTAATACTCCCTCCATTCCACAATGTAGTGTGCACGCACTTCCCGAGATCTAAGTTTGACCAAACATTTAACCAACAAGACCGACTGCGACGGGAGCAAAAATTATACCATTGAATTGGAAAAATTATTCGAATTCAGTGGTATAATTTTTGCTCCCATCGCAATCGGTCTCGTTGGTTAAATGTATGGTCAAACTTAGATCTCGGGAAACACGTGCGCACTACAATATGGAACGGAGGGAGTACGATAGTTTTCCCTAGGCCCTCTTAAGTTTCAAGTTTCCAGAGTCCCTTGGCAAGGAGAGACTTGTTTACTAAATCTAGATAAAGAATACCAAGCCCCCCTTTTTCTTAGTTTGACACACTTCATCCCATCTAACAAAATGATGCTTCCTTTTATTTTTATCTCCTTGCCAAGTTATTCGAGCTCTCGAAAAAATCAGCTCTTTTCCTAACCCCAACGAAAATGGGGTAAAATAACATCACGAACATTGGAATATTAGTCATAGAAGACCATGGAAAGTTTACCAGCAATATTCATGATTTTCACTTGGCAACAAGCACATCTATTCTCAATTTTACCCTCATGTGTTTTTAATCTTTATTCCTACTTCTCACCTTGTTGAGTGGGATACCTAAATATGGCATATGTAGCATCCCAAGCAAGCAAGTAAAAATCTTCGTAGCTAAATAGAAAAGAAGTGGGGACAAACAATCCCCTTATCTCAATCCTTTGGAAGTTGGAAAAAAGGGCCAACGGAACCATTGACTTTAATTCCTACACATCCACCCCTCATGGTATCCATAATCCAATCGTTTCTTTATCAGGAAATCCCTTTTAAGTCATCATCTTACAAAGAAAGGGCCATTTTATTTTGCCATATGCCTACTCAAAATCAACCTTGAAAATCATAGCTCTTTGTTTTTTTAGTATGTGTGGAATTTAGGGCCTCATGTAAAATTAGCACCCCTTCCATGATGTATTTGTCCTTAATAAAGGCGGTTTAAATAGGGGAAATTAAAAAACCAAACACGTCGCTCGGTCTATTCATATGGATTTTAGAAGAAAAAATGAAACTGACATCCAGTAAGTATATGGGTCTGAACTTCTGAATTTGTTTAGCATCACTAGTTTTAAGCACCAATGAAATAATTCCATAAAGCACTCTAACAATATTAAAGTTACTTTTGTGGAAATCATCAAGCATTGCTTTTACATCCCACTTAACCAAGTGCCAAACTTCTGGTAAAATTCAATGGGAAATTCATCAGGGCTAAGGCTTTTATTATGTTTCATAGAAAAACCACCCTATGTATTTCCTCCATGGAAAATTCTCTAATCAATCTATCAGCATCTTGATCAGAGATTTTATTAGCTCTATGAATATTCAGTGAGATATTTGATTCTTGTAGGACGGCTAAACTTTTTGTAAAAAATAGCGATATATTACATCAAATTATCCTCGCCCTCAATAGCCTCCTCCTCTTGCCGGAGTCACAATTTTATTTTTCTTTCTTCGGCCATGAGCTTGGCATGGAAATACATAATATTAGCATCCCCCTCTGCAATATCAATCTATTTACAACGTTGGTATCATTTTAACTCCTCTTCCTTCATAAGTCTATTCAATCACTCCCTTGGCTCTTTTTGCTCATGTCTAGCAGCAGTAGTAAGTCCAAAGTATTTAGATTTTTTCTGATTTCATCCAACTTACTCAAAATGTTCTTCTTCAATTTCCTATATAGAATAGTCGTATGGTTTTCGCATCCCCTCAGTTTATTTCAAAGAAAAACTGATTTTATTATACTAAATATCAATATGGGATCCAAAGAAATTACTAGCTAACATTTCATATACAATGTCATCTAACCCTTCTTCAACAGGAGATTTCTTGTTGGGTTCCCCAATATCAACTATTAAAGGCGTATGATCAGAATTTTTTCTCTCTAATGTAGTGACAGAGAAAAAAATTATTTCTTAATACCAAACATATCAAAGTAATTAAAGGTGTATATGTTAATACAAAACATAATAAAATTGTTCTTTCTAAAAGAACACAATATTCTTCTAAAACTCAAAGAAAAAGTGGACTGTGAAACATAGCCTTATTCGTGTGAGTGATGTTATTTGCCTCAACATGTGCTACTATATATCCAGGTTAGACGTCTCATGCTGGATCCAAGAGAATTTCTAAGGTTGCTTGGTTTTGGGTGACCTCGACTTACTCCTTCAAAGGATACTGGAGTACTTACCTCCTCAAGCCATCTACGGCCTCGTGCGCTCATTTGTCATCTGATTGATTCGTGGTTCCCCCTTCTATCTGTCTGGCATCCTTCCTATCATCCAATCGCGTAACATGTTCCTTACCTCCCCAACGCCTCCGGTGATCAATGACCCGTGTCCACATTCACGTGCGGGCTCCCCTTGTTTGATGTATTTTGCCTCGCTACTGCATGCGCATTTCTTGCAAATGTGGGGGCGGTGGCGGGCGTTTTCACCGGTCGCGTCTCATTAAGGGGTGGGGTTCAATCTATGTTTGCTTGGTTATTGTGCGCTTCTTGGTCAGCTCCCTTAGTTTTCTACCCGGCTATTGGATGTCGTTAATTCTAACTAGTTGGTATTTCACGACAGGTGTATGGTTTTATGGGTGGCATGTATATCTAGTCTTTGTGCATCACATGATCGGCCTCCTTTCTATGTACTCCTCGGTTGGATCCTGTCGCGTTTTGATGTTGGCGCGTCATTGAACGGGCATGTTCTAAGGGGCCTCGTGTTCCTTTCTACTCGGATGTTGAACGTAGTATGATCGACCCTCTTCTTTGTTAGGTGTCACCAAGTCTAGCCCGCCATTAGCTATCATCGGGTTGGTGCATCACGCCAGCAGCCCCCTGGATCGCCCGATCCCTTCCCTCGATTTCCTTCTACCTACCTCGTTCTGGGTTGGTGCATATTTTTTGTTCGAGGTGATCGGTTCTTGTCTACCCGGCTATTGAACACCATGGGATCGGGCCCCTTTCTGTCTTTTCTTTATTGGACACCGATGGGTCAATATCGATCAGCGTATCCTCTCTCTCTCTCTAGCATTTTTTGGGTTCGGGTTAGCATGCACTCTTTATTCATCCTGCTTGGGTCTGCATGCCAGAGTGTTAGGTTGATGTTTTGGGTGTGTCATGCCATTCATTGGTATCGTTGCATGTTATCCACTGGGTAAAAGCATGTTGTTGCCGCACTCTGTTCGTGCCGACCATTATCTCACTACCGCTAGGTTGTGTTACTCTTTTGGTCACGTGTGTTGATGGTTGTTTGTCTTCCCTATTCGATTGGTAAATTTGAGTGTGGATGCAGTACACAAGGGGTGGTTGCGGAACAAAGCCCTAAACGATGTTGCAGCATGCGTGAGGATTTGTTGCAGATGATGGGTGGTATTCATATTTTCTCCCTTTATGTCAGTTGGTACTCTCTTTGTGTCGGGTTTGACCTTCCCTCGGTTAGTTCCGTTGTTTTCCCCTATGGTTGTTCCTCGGCCATGTGTTTCTGGTCCACATGGGTTAGCGACTCGTCTGTTGTTGCTTCATGATTATCTTCTTTGCCTCTTGCCCGCACAGGCCTCGTTGACGTACACTCGTACTGTGGTCAGAGGGGTGGGTAGTGTTACTTCTTTTACCATCCCTATATCAACCCTTGTCCCACTATTGTTGAGCCCGTCAGCACATGTGCAACCCTGTGTGATGGGTTTTATCACGCGGTTCGCCTCTTTGGTGTCGTTCCCTCACTCATGTATCCTTCCGCATATCATTTTTCTTCATTATGTGGGCCTTTCCTTCACAGTCATCACTTTGTATCTCATGTCCTCCTCGCTTCGCTCTATTGGAAGAATTTCTTGGAGATTTTCCGTTCCTTCAGCTACCCCGATTGCATACTAGTTTCAATGGCACATGGTGCCCCCCTATAGCCTCTTCTAGCTGAGATTTGGATATGTTCCCCGTTGTATCCTGACAGATATCTTGCCTTTGCTCACAGTCATTTGCCTTTGGATGTTGATTTATTCATCAGTAACGGCATGGCGTCATACTCGTGATGGCCGTGTGTATTACTATTCGAGGTGTTACTTCTTAGGAGGTGTTTGTTTCGATCAATATCATTCGTCACCCGATTATAGCACCAACTAATATCCTTATTTTGTGTTTGGTTAAATCGGCTTGTTAAGGCATACCACGTAAAGTTTTACAGCGCAAGTCAAATTTGATTCCGCCCAACCCTGGTCGTAAACGAGTCACGTTATCGGACCAACAAGGGGTTGCATATTCTCCGTGTAGTCCCCTGATACGTCCATTTTGCAGCATGTGTTCCTATCGATATTTATTATGTTTTGGGTCATTATTTCACTTTATGATGCAATCCTAATGCCTTTTCTCTCTTAATTTGCAAGTTTCACACAAAGAGGGAGATTGCCGGCAGCTGGAATTCTGGACCGGAAAGGGCTATGAAAGAGTTGGATATCCTCTAGAGCTCCAACTGACCTGAAAATTTACGAAGATTTATTTTGGAGTATATAAAAAATACTGGCGAAAGAATTACTAGATGGGGACCCACGAGGGAGTCACAAGCCCACGTGGCGCGCCCTACCCCCAGGGCGCGCCATGCAGGCTCGTGGCTCATCCAGCCGGCCCCCGGGGCCCATCTTCTCCTATAAGATGCTATTTTCCCTAGAAAAAAAAAGAAGAGCACTTTCGGGACGAAGCGCCGCCGTCTCGACGCGGAACCTGGGCAGGAGCACTTTTGGTCTCCGTGGAGCTATTCCGCCAGGGAAACTTCCCTTCGGGAGGGGGAAATCGAAGCCATCGTCATCACCAATGCTTCCTCCATCGTGGGAGGACCAATCTTCATCAACATCTTCACCAACACCATCTCATCTCAAAACCTAGTTCATCTCTTGTATTCAATTTTTGTCTCAAAACCTCAGATTGCTACATATGGGTTGCTAATAATGTTGATTACATCCCGTAGTTGATGCTAGTTGGTTTACTTGGTGAAAGATTATATGTTCACATCCTTAAGCATATTCAATACACCTCTGATCTTGAACATGAATATGATTTATGAGTAGTTACTTTTGTTCTTGAGGACATGGGAGAAGTCTTGTTATAAGTAATCATGTGAAGTCGCTATTCGTTTGATATTTTGATGATATGTATGTTGCTCTTCCTTTAGTGGTGTCATGTGAACGTCGACTACATGTCACTTCACCATACTTCGGCCTAACGAAAAGCATTGGGGAGTAATAAGTAGATGATGGGTTGCGAGAGTGACAGAAGCTTAAATCCTAGTTTATGTGGTATCCCGTAAGTGACTGATTTGGATACATATGTTTCATACTATGGTTAGATTTATCTTAATTCTTCTTTCATAGTTGTGGATTCTTGCGAGACAGGGTAATCATAAGCGGGTTGCTTTTTCAAGTAACCCTAGCACCGGTCCACCCACATATCAAATTATCAACGTAACAAACTGAAAGCACAACTTCTCCCAAGGTGGTTTTGGTAATTAATAACAACATATATTTCATTGGACTAATGTTTCCACTAAGTATATTTCAGGAAAGTCCAATGAATGGATTGGCTAAAGGATTGTGTGGAGAACCTCCCCAAGGAAAGGAAAGGAATAGGATTGGCCATGATTCAAGCTTGAAGACTCCACATTTCATATTTCGTGAGAAATCACTTTTGAGTCCATAGGAAAGCCAATACTATTAGAAGGGGATGAGGAATTATGATGATCTGGTTGCTCAAGTGCTTAGAGATTAGCCACCAAAAATACTCATCCATTCTCCCACAAAATACTCTGTCCAAAACAAAAAGTTCAAAATCGGTGCCACCAAGTTTCTCACTCGGCCATACCGATTTTCCCTTGAGATAGAACCTAGCCAAAACCCTAGCAACTCGGTACAACCAATACTGGTTTCGGTACAATCGAGAATCAGTGAACAACTATCTGGTTAGCTAATTCCTAAACTCAGAATTTCAAAGTTTGGTGAATCGGTGTCACCGAGATGAGGAACTGCCTTGGTCAGACCAAAATCGGTAGGACCGAGTTGTGTATATCGGTACCACCGAAAAGCCTAAAGTTGCCACATTTTGCACTAGTCGGTGCAACCGAGTTTTCACTTTGGTTTCACCGAGTTGGGCAATAATGTTGTAACGGTTGGATTTTTGGAGATGCCTATATATACCCCTCCACCACCTCTCACTCGCAAGAGAAGCACTCGGAACATACAAACACTTGTCCTATCCATTTTTCTGAGAGAGAGCCACCTACTCATGTGTTGAGATCAAGATCATCCACTCCAACCATATGGATCTTGATTTCTAGCCTCCCCAAGTTGATTTCCATCCAATCAATCTCTTCTACCCATGCCAAACCTTTGAGAGAGTGATTGAGTGTTGAGGAGACTATATTTTGAAGCACAAGAGCAAGGAGTTCATCATACTACCACATCTATTACCTTTTGGAGGGTGGTGCCTCCTAGATTGGTTAGGTGTCGCTTGGGAGCCTCCTTTTTCGTGATTGTGGAGTTGAACCAAGAAGTTTGTACGGGCAAGGAGATCGCCTACTTCATGAAGATCTACCCATAGTGAGGCTAGTCCTTCGTGGACGGAAGCCGTGATGGAATAGATGAGGTTGCTACTTTGTGGACCCTAACAGGTGGAGCCCTTCGTGGACTCTCGTGACCGCTACCCTCCGTGGTTGAAGTCTCCATCAGCGTGGACGTACGATAGCACCACCTATCGGAACCACGGGAAAAATCTTCGTGTCATCAATTGCATTTGAGTCTCCTCTCCCTAGCTTTACTTTCATGTGCATGTCTTTACTTTCCGCTGCTATACTCTTAGACTTGCATGTGTAAGGTGTACTTGACTTGCTACAATTGCTAAAACTTGCCAAGACTTAAAATTGGGAAAAGGCTAGATTTTTATTTGGTCAAGTAGTCTAATCACCCCCCCTCTAGACATACTTCGGATCTTACACAAACGCGAATCAACTAAACATGATGAACGTGACTAGACGACAATTCCCATGTGTCCTCAAGAATGCTTTGCCCACTATAAGAAGTACTTCCGACTTGTCCTTTGCTATAAAAAGGATTGGGCCACCTTGTTGCACCTTTGCACTATTGTTACTTTTTACTTGTTACAATTACCTTCCTACAAAACTATCTATCACCGCTACTTTCACTACTTGCAGAGAATACCTTGCTAAAACCCACTTGTCATTTCCTTCTGCTCCTCGTTGGGTTCGACACTCTTACTTATCGAAAGGACTACGATTGATCCCCTTATATTTGTGGGTCGTCATCCCCGCTTCCTTTGTGAGTTCGTGGCGTTCTTCTGTGGATGTCCATGCTCCAAATTATCTCCCGTCACACGCAACCACTTGAGCGGAGGCATAGGAGGTGTGCAGATAGGCACGTGCCTTGGTTGGCAGGAGGTCGGCGATGTAGTCGATTTCTTTACAAGCATGAACCAAACAAAACAGAGATTTATCCTCTACATCTTTGTCCCTAGCGTGATCCAATTCCTTTACCATTTATGTTACCACTCTATAATCCAAACACCTTCTTAGTGTGATCCAGTGCATGTAGCCCACTTGATGAAATGTTTGCCACAGGTTCCTTGGCTTTCTGACTGTTGGAGCTTCTCGATGGATCATGTTGCCGTTCAATCAGTTGTACCATCATGTTTGCGTTGTTGATCCTGATAGTTCTGAGCTCGCTTGTATTTGTACCTGATAACCCACAAGTATATGGGATCGCAACAGTTTTCGAGGGTAGAGTATTCAACCCAAATTTATAGATTCGACACAAGGGGAGCCAAAGAATATTTGCGAGTATTAGCAGTTGAGTTGTCAATTCAAGTACACCTGGAGATTAAATATCTGCAGCAGAGTGATCAGTAGCACAGTAGTATGATAGTTTTGATGCCACGGGAGGGTAGGACAAAACATGTCATGTAAGTTCTTTTCCATAAGCACGTATGACTATTTACGGAATACATGCCTACATTATATTTATGAACTGGAGCTAGTTCTGTGTCGCCCTGGGTTATGACTGTTATATGATGAATACCATCCAACGAATTCACCGATCCAGTGCCTACGAGTTTTCCACATATTGTTCTTGCTAAGTTACTATTGCTATTGCTACTGTTACACTTGCTACAAAACCACTGCTATCACTGTTACTGTTACTGTTACTGCTACTACTACTAGGGGTCCATAAAGGAACTAAGGGATATTAAGGCCTCCTTTTAATAGAGAACCGGAACAAAGCATTAACACATAGTGAATACATGAACTCCTCAAACTACGGTCATCACCGGAAAGTATCCCAAATATTGTCACTATGGGGTTTACGGATCATAACACGTAATAGGTGCATATGACTAGCAAGATCGGATCAAGAACATAGATATAATGGTGATAACATAAACGGTTGAGATCTGAAATCATGGCACTCGGTCCCTAGTGACAAGCATTAAGCATGTCAAAGTCATAGCAACATCAATCTCAGAACATAGTGGATACTAGGGATCAAGCCCTAACAAAACTAACTCGATTACATGATGTATCTCATCCAACTCCTCACTGACCAGCGAGCCTACGAAGAAATTACTCACTCCCGGTGGGGAGCATCATGGAATTGGCGATGAAGGAGGGTTGGTGATGACGAAGACCGAAGATCTGGCCTCCCGACGAAGAATAGGAGGTGGCGGCGACTCCGTCTCGTGAAACGCGATAAAACTTCCTCTCCTATTTTTTCTCCAAAAATAGTAATTTATAGTGCTGGAATTAGGGTCAGGGGGCCCACGAGGTGAGCACAACCCACCAGGGCGCGCCTGGGCACCCCCTCCGGTGGTTTTTGGCTCCAGTATTTTTTATTTATTGTAAAATAATTCTCCGAAAAGTTTCGTCCAGTTCCGAGAACTTTTATTTCTGCACAAAAACAACACCATGGTAATTCTGCTGAAAACAGCGTCAGTCCGGGTTAGTTTCATTCAAATCATGCAAATTAGAGTCCAAAACAAGAGCAAAAGCGTTAGGAAAAATAGATACGACGGAGACGTATCAGTACCTTTTATGTGTGTTCGGTGTTTAGCAAGTAGGATGTTTGTTGTATAGGTTTTCCTTCTTCTAGTTAACCATCTACTTTGCCACATGAAGGTTTGTCGCGTTACTTTATTTATTACGGACGCTTTAGTGCCCTTTGCATGCCTAATCAAACTTATTTGACCCTACATGTTTATCCGTGTGTTGTGTTTGTGTGCAATTTCTTGTTGCAGCTTGTTGCATTTTCTTGTTGATTCGTGTATACAGGATGTGTTTTGTTGTCTTTTGTAATACCAGTGTTGTAGGCCCTGCCATCGTGGTTTGCTTTGCCAACGCTTTCTTACGTCTATGAGATTTCTTAGGACGGGACCGCGTTGGCTAGGGTAGAGATCAAACTGCATGGGATGTGGTCACTCCGTTATCATTGAGATTTTTCTACTTATTTTCAAACAACCATAAGTGTTTCTATTTGGATTAACTTATGTATAGGTAACAAAAAAATGTGTGACATTTATGCATAAATATGCGGGGTATATGTAAAAGGTTCTGACTACAAAATTTATCAATGTAGAAATAGCCTCAGTGCTTTCAGGATTATTCAAAAGCGTTATCAATAGTAGATCGATGACTTTAAAATTAGTTACAAAGACTTTCGGAAGTAGTTTGAGCACTTTTATAAATATTAGGTAACACTTCTAAATGTTGTTTGAGCACTTTCAAAAAAACGAACACTTCCTGCATATTTTACTTTGATATGACCGTACCATCTATATTGCTATTAGTGTTTTTTTAAGATCCAGATCTACTATAAATGTTCATCAGAAGTACAAAGCACCTCAATCATAATAAAAACTAGCTAATTGCTCATGCGTCGCAACAGGGTCATACATATTCTAGTGATTTAACATCAATCTTGTCTGACATATAGCTTACATTTTGATACTATTTAATTCCATTTCACTATGAGTAGGGGAAGGTATGAAAAGTTTTAATTTAGTTGAGGTTTTGATAAGATTCGATTTCATTTGGGAATGGGTATGGAAAGGCAAGGAAAATTTTGGTTACTTGAGATTTTGATAAGATTTGATCTGATCTGATCTGATCTAATTGGATAAATGCAGAACGTGGTTTTGAGGTTGGTTTTATTTTGTGCGGCATCCATTAAGATTAGCAAAAAAATCAACAGAAAACTAAAGGGGGGAGGGAGCATCGGGAGAAAAACCCAAGGGAAGAGGTGACGTGAACCTACCAATTCCCCTTTAATAGTAGAGATTACATCGAGATCTCTAGACCACCTAACGACCACTACCGTCGTCAGAACGAGACGCCTATGCGTTGCTATCGTCGCTCCCATATCGGAGCCGTAATGACCTTGTCGATGATAGTCGGAAAGTCTACGTGCATGTGCCCCTGAGGACTAGTGCACTAAAGCCACAGTCATCGTCGTTGAACCCTTAAATAGATCTGAAACAATTGGCATTAAATCTCGTCGTCATGCACGGATGAAAAAAAAAACTAAGCTCGTCGCCCCTACAAGACGGCGGGAATCTACCGTGGAGCTCCATCGACTTTGTCCATATGGACGGCCTCGAGGAGGATCAGAGCCCGGAAGACAAACTCGAAGAAGAAGCATGACCATTCGCGTCAAAATTTGCAAGGATTAAAAATCTCTAACCTACACTACTAGCAAGTGCGAAGGCGCCAGGATTCTCCTACCCACCACCCGTCGTCGAAGCAGCAGACAGAGGGGGCGGGAATCCACGGGGTTGTCAATAAAGCTTGGAAGGGTGAGTTTGCCCTAGCCGCGCGCGCGGGGGAGGAGGGGAGGGTTTACAACTATAAATTCATGTTGCGGGTTGTCTTGTCATATATTGATATCATACTTTACGGGTAATTCATAGAAAAACATTTCATATAATGCAAATCACCTATTTTGGATCATCAAATGTCTGTCCCTGGATAGGTCCGAACAAGTTCGCTGATATTAGATCATACCAAGGCTATCCAATCGTGTAGCTCAAATCTCAACGGTTGGTTATGATTGACAGTGACTAGTTGGACCGAAAGCAAAAAAAAAAGATGAGTAGGACACGTGGGCTATGGCGACATGTGGTCCAACTGACTCCCCCAAACCTCCCTTTGATTTGGTATCGGTTTATGGAATTTCAGAAGTCCGGATTATTTTTAACTCATGTTGGATGACTAAAAATGTAGAGACCATCCAGTCCAGATATTTACGGTCGATTAGGTCTTTTTGTTTTTTAGAAACATTTACGGTCGATTATGTGGTCTGCGTTGAAGTTGCCCTAAGTTTTTGACTTTTCCGGTTGTATTTGGAGTCATGGACGCAACAAGGACCCGGCCATGAGCAGCCCGGCCCGAACGGCCCGAAAATCACGGGTCAGGTCGGGCCTAATTGTCCCATCGGGCCAGGCTCGGGCCGGAAATTGAGCCCGACGGTCGGGGCCGGGACGGATTCGTGCTCGTGAAAAACGTCATTTTAGCCGCAGTCAGGGCCGATCAGGCCGTCTCGGGTTTTTTCGGGTTCGCGCCTAATTTATTAGGCCCGATGGTCGGACCGGACCGGGCTCGGGCCGGAAATTGAGCCCGACGGTCGGGCCGGGACGGATTCGTGCTTGTGAAAAACGTCATTTTAGCCGCAGTCAGGGCCGATCGGGCCGTCTCGAATTTTTTCGGGCTCGGGCCTGATTTATTAGGCCCGATGGTCGGACCGGGCCGGGCTCGGTCCTGGGTTTTCAGCACCGGGATTTTTTCGCCTCGGCCCGAAGTCCGGTCCGGCCCAACAAATGCCCAGTTCTAGCAACGGCCCATCTAATAACATCAGGATTGAACGGTAACTGGACACAGCCTCTCGGGGGCGCTCCCTCACCAGAGATGATGGCTTGTCTCAAAGAAAAAAACAGAGATGATGGCGCCTGCAGCCTGTGGGGAGGGCAGACCGCTTTCTCCCGGGCTTCGCGTCCGCAACTCAGGTCCGTGGTAATTGCCACTGCCACTGCCCCTGCCGCTGAGGGACGAGAGTAATGGTGGCACAAATTCGCGCGTCCGTGTGGGTTCAAGTGTCTTTCCCCGGACCACCGGATCGCTGAGTGCAGCAATCTTGCAAAGTGCTTGCCGCGTGGGTTCTCTGGGCACGGTGGTTCACGGCTGGGACTCCTCCTGTGGCGGCTGTAAAACCGGCGGTCGGGCTCTCGTCGACAAACAGGTCTCGCCGCCTGCTCCACCCCGCCTCTCCACCGCTCTCCCGGTGCTTGGAAGGAAGATGGAGGCCCCGGGCAGCACTCCGGAGGCGCGCCCGGCATTGGCACCGCGCACCGCGGCCATGGCGATGGAGGAGCGGGACCTGGCTCGTCGTGGGGCGGTGGCGGCCATTGTCGGTTTCCAGTCCGAGCCGGAGCCGTCCGAGGTGGCGCGCGCCTTCGCCACGCGCTTCGGGGTGGAAGAAGGGGCGGTCGAGGCGTCGGTCCTGGGACCCGGCGAGTTCCAGGTAGTCTTCCGGGACGTCTCCACCCGCGACGAGGCGATGCGGCTGCAAGGGCCGCTCGTGCTCGGGCGGGCCTCCTTCATGCTCTCCCCGTGGACTCGGCTCCGGCGGGCGAGGGCGGAGAGGCTGTGCTACAAGGTGCGGGTTTGCTTGGAGGGGGTGCCGAGACGTGCGTGGCAGGCGGCGGCGGTGGCCGGCCTCTTCGGCCCGTCGGCCATTGTTGAGCGCAGGGACGACTCGGCGTACTCGGCCAAGGACGCGGCGTGCATGAGGGTGTGGGTCTGGATGGGTGACTTTGAGAAGCTTCCTCTCACGGGTCAGCTGAGCATTGAGGAGCCGAGACCGAGGGGGAGGGGGCTGGCCATGCGCACCTATGACGTGCTTCTTCACCTCGACCTAGTCATGGACTACACCGGCAAGCCGCCCGTCGGCGGCGGGTAGGTAGATCCGCCGAGCCGAGGAAGGAGATGCTGGTCGCCGTCGGGAGTCGGGGCCCTGGAGTGCTCCGGGGAGAGGACCTGGATAATGCGTCCGTTTGGATTACTGCAAGTTTCTTTCGAGTCGTTTGGTTTGTACGTTTACTATGTTTATTCGGTTGTTTTCTTGCAAAACAACTTGGATAACGGACGAACGTCAGATTTTTCAGGCCTCTCAGCGAACGCCCTCAAAGCCATCGAAACGTACCAATTTTTCCTGCTTTTCTACGCTACATGGCAATTTTTACCATTTTTTAGGCTTAGGCTTCCCAGCTAACGTCCTCAAAGCCGTCTAATCACGAGAACGACATCTTTTCTGCAACACGCGGCAATTTTCGCCTTCAATCATGGCAAATCCTACAAAATTGTCATGTCAATTTTCTTGCTCAAACTGATGGCCAAGCTTGAACATCAAAACGAGTGGCAGCACCACATAGAGACGGGAGAAGACGATAAAACAGCCCAAACATGCAACTGCCAGCAACATCAAATTTAATCGTAGCAAATTCAACCACACAAAGGATGATCCAACTAATACATGGCAGAGTGGATGCCCGTCTTTCTTGCTACACATGAAATGATTCACTCAATGTTTCTTGGCTGGCTATGAAACAAAATAACAGTTTATGGTGCATTGACAGCTACAGCCACATAGCTCAGTCGCGCTCGCTAATGGCTGTTAGGTGCTGATCAATCTCCTCTGTCGTGAGTGATCGGAAGACGCGGTCTTCTTTCCTCACAACACCAACCTGCCAATCACAAGGTATCAATATATGAACCACACATTACAGAATAGAATTTTAACTTGGCAATTGTCTATTTACCTCGATCTCGGTAGCCTTGAAATCTTCCTGCAGAACAGATTGCAATGCAGAGATCGCAATCTGAGAGCACATGATAAATAAATATTAGTGGAGAGTACCAAAAGGAAAGAACACAAAATATCTCTTCGAGCTAAGAATGAATCAGCTTCAGTAATACAAGAACGACCTAGTTCAGAGCCTGTTGTTTGCCTGAGAGGAAAAGATGTGCATTTACCTGAACAGTTTCGTCATATGTGAACTGCGGGCTATCCTTCATTTTCTTCTCCAGAAAATTTATTGCTTCCTGCTCCTTAAGTCCGGCACTAGTTGCCTGAAAACAAAACTAGTCAGTGGTTTGCTACACATAACAAGACAAAGATTAAGCATTTGGCTGGGTATAGAATTGAGGAATGATATAGTGCAGAAAATTACTGTTTACCTTGTGTCCAAAGAAGTGACCTGCGGGGTCACACTTGAAGAGCTGAGCATTTTTCTCCTCATCGTAACCCAGGACCATAGCAACTGAAGAATATACCAAAGAAAACGATTATGATGGGCAATAGGCATTACGCTAATTGATCTAACACTACAACATCATAGTACTAACAGATGTAACGTTATAGTACTAACCTACACCAAGGGGTCTCATGTACGCATGCTGCGTGTATATTTGTGCTTTGTCTGCTATCCTGAAACATTAATCAGACACACAGTGTTATTGCTGTCACTTCGATAACTAAAAAACTTACTTGAATAAGGATTAGGTGCGATACCATTTTGCTAATACATCCACAGGCATCTCATATCCCCATTTTTTACGAAACTCAGCTGCTTCATTTCTTGCTTGGGAGACCAAGGACCTCGCATCAGCTGTGAAACAAAAAATGGTATTCAACATCAATGCACACAGAAGGAATGAGAGGAAGTAAAAATATGGAAATCTTAAGCCCTGGCCCTAATCATATCACACTAGCAAGGAAAGAAAGGGCACTAATTATATCACACTGACAAGGAAAGAAAGGGTGGTGGATGATATCTGATGCTACAAACACTAGGACTTGATGAGTACACCGATGGGAGATGCACAGCAATTTCATTGAGTGGTTTCTTATGGTTCCCTATTCTCCAAAAGAAGAAGCTGTGGTTCAATTGCTATATTTGGTTTGAGAAAAGTTTGCCCTCCCAAATAATCCTATATAACTAGCCAGGATTTTGGTCAAGGTTTAACTAGCTCATGAGTTGAACTATTGGCAACTACTCCCTCCGTCCCAAAATAAGTGTCGATGATCTAGTACAAAATCTGCGACACTTATTTTGGGACGGAGGGAGTATGAAGTAGAGTGGGTAAAGAGGTATTGGCATGCCAAAATATTGGGTATCATCCAAATAAATAGCAGATTTCAAGGACAGATGTTAGAACAGAGTTGGCATACCAATATACTAGCCAGTGCCCGGGGTAAAATTTAAACAACTAGCAAAGCCCCCCACTGTTTCTCTGATTATTATTAGCTCTTGAGCAAGAGCAAGCAATAGGACATTGAAAAATAACCTAAAATCCCATTCTTTACACAAGAAATCAAGAAGATTTTGGATTATATCTCTTAAGAGCAAAACATGTCCAGATCCTGCGAGCATGAAAACTGTTTCCAGCCTATCCTGACACACGTAAAATGGTCCCATATTTGATCATCAGCTCTCACAAGTACACATTACTATAGTCCAATACAGAATCCTACATAAGCTTATACTGGAGCATCACATCATCTGTGCTCATATCATGACTACAACCAGCGGCACAGACATCCACAGTTGGGGGTGGGTCTATTGTGTCTAACTCGCAAACACTATTCAAGATCACCAAATCACAAAGCCTAACACAGTATGATGGTGGTCTATTTCCAAAGTGTCGAAAATGCTACTAGAGATTGTCAAATCACCAAAGCTAACACACACAAAAACAAACATCCATCATCCAATCACAAAGAATAAACCCTTAATCGCCCTTATCTAAAACGAATTCAGTTTACTGTCACAATACATCAGTATCACACGGTGCATATATACTAAAACAAAGCACAGTGACCAAACCTGCGAGGCCGGTGGCAAGCAAGCCGGTGTACTTGGTAATCGAGAACAGGTGCGTGATGCTGGTGTCATCTAGCAACTTGTCCTGCAATCGGAGCCACATCGTAGGGGACAAAAAAAATCAGCCTTTCAGGTATCGACAGCAACGAATCGGACACGCCCGAATTCGCAAGCTTTTCGGGCCAGCACGGCGCCGCCGAAAGAGACAGCGGCGGCGGCCGGGATCGACCGAGGAGGGTGGGGGGGGGCTCACCGGGACTTTCTTCTGGGTGACGACGCAGACGGAGTCCTTGCCGCGGACGCCGATCGAGGTGACCCCCGCCGACTTGACCGCCTTGAACGCGTACTCTGCGCACACCACACGGGACGGATCAGACGCCGCACGAACCGAGGGCCGGGCGCCCCCACAGATCTAGTAGGGGAAGGAAAGCTAGGGTTTGGGGAGGCACGCACCGACTTGGTAGAGGCGGCCCTCGGGGGAGAAGATGGTGATGTGGCGGTCGTAGCCGGCGCCCGATCCGCGGCTCATCTCGAAGGGTCGCCGGAGATCTCGCCGGAGCTGGACCTGGGCGGCGCGTCGCTTGCTGTGCCTGTCTCTCTGGTGGGCGTGTGAGGGTGCGGGCTTTGGGTGACCTCGGCTACAAGGGGGGACTAGACGGCGCCGCTGCGTCTTATTGGCCTGCCTTCTCCCGCAAGAAGAAGGGAAAAGGGCCGGCCCGTTCGGGCGCTTGTGGTCGAGTCCGACCCGAGCTCTCTCCCACAGGGGAGTGGAACTTAACTAGCAAGGTGTGGATGACCCAACTGTACTTGAAGCAATAGCATGTAGGGAAGCCTTGTGTGTTGCAGAAGATCTGCTCCTGAATCAGTTTGTTATAGCCTCAGATGCCAAGCAAGTTATCAGAGACATAAATCAAGGAAACCATGGGAAACATGGTGCAATCATCAGCGAGATTAAAGCACGGTCTACTTCTTTTTTATGTACTTTCATTTATGAGGGTCGAGATAGTAATATAGAAGCTCATAGATTAGCTAGATTTGCACTTAATCTAGCTCCTGGGCGTCATGTGTGGTTTGGCCAACCACATGATGTGAACGTTATCCCACTCTCTGTGGTTTTTGATCAATAAAGATTAGGCTTTACCCCTCAAAAAAAAAAAAAGGGGAGTGGAACTGGAATTTAGCCTTCATTTCTTTTTCTTTTTTTCTGCAAAAGAGAGAATAGCACAGGGGAGTTTTTTTTTTTTGAAAGATCCAGCGTCCTCACGGGCGCGGAGTATCGGAGCTCGAGCTCAAATGAGCTCGGATGAACAATAAAATAGAAAAAAGATCTGAATTTTTTTTGGTAAACTTTAACAAATGTTCTAGGTGCTGGTAAACTTTCATCATAAGTGCTTGCAAACTTTGACAAATCGATGCTTCGAAAATGCTACTTTCGAAATCATTTTGGAGCACTGATTTTGTTTTTTGGCCACGCCTTCCATGATTGTGATCTCATGATGACAATTTGCAAACACTACAAATATTTGTCAAAGTTTACCATTAAAAAGTCAGAATTCTTGTAATTTTTTTCAAATATTTTTTATTTTACTGTTCATCCGAGCTCATTTGACCTCGAGCTCAGAAGGATACTTTCGCATCCTGCAAGCATTGATTGATTTACAAGAATAGCATGAAACAATTGGTGATGAAAGAAGCCCTTGGGCCTACTGCCGAATGGATAGTCTCACAACAAGTCCCCAAATGGGCTCTAAATGCATCATCTGCCCCCGCAACTCACCAAAGCTCTAGGTTTGACCTGATACCCCTAATCTCGTCTGTGATAGAGGGGCCCCTTCCTCTGAAAACGTTGTTGTTTCTTTTGTCGTATCTCCAAGAAAATTAGGATGATCATGGATTTGATCCCTCATCTTGTTGCATCATGATCGCTTCGCTTGATGATGGTTGATACTATGTAAGTGTTGCTGCTTGATGCGGCCCAGATGCCGTGACACAATACACGACATCCTTTTCAGAGAGTTGCATGTTTCGGATGGACACGGACATGTTGCAGTGAACCGGAGACTTAAGATTTTTCATGCAGAAGTGACATAAATTTCTGTTGATCTAGTCGCGTCACTGTCATTGCACCATAGTCGATCATGGTGAAGCAGCCAAGAGAATTTCTTTTGTCTTCCCCGATGCACAGGTTTCTAGAGAATGGTCTTGTAGCTGCACTGATTTGTTTGCGGGTATTGCAGAGTGTAAGCGGATTGTGTGGAGTGCTCGCCGGAGGCATCCGCGGTCCATATGATTGTGTCTGGCATGCCCGGCTACAAGGTGATCGAGGCACTGTTGAGCAGCCTCCAAAGGTGAATTAACTCGTGAACTAGGGCATCAGTGTTCCCATGAGAGAGGTCGCTTACCCAAGCGTTGTCCAACAGGGTCACGCCCGCCGTCATGTTCTTCCACCTAGCATGCTTGAACAGAGCAGGGTCAGATGTGCGCAGCGAAACCCCACCAACCAAGCAGCAATGCCAGGACAGCGTCTTAGTGCCATTACCGATGTTGACTGTCGTGGCGGAGGCAAAGAAAGTGTGATCAGCATCGTCGCATGGCATCGAAGTCCCAATCCATGGCCGGTTTGGTTACTCGCAGGCGGGCCAAAGCCACTGCAGGTGCAGCGCGTGTTGAACTTAGCTAGATCTTGTATGCCAAGACATCCCTACAGCAGCGGCGAGCACACCTTTGGCTAGTTCACCTTGAAGTGGCGAGCACACCTTTGGCTAGTTCACCTTGAAGTGGGCACCGGTGAGCTTCTTCTACCCAGCCCATAGGAATCGGTGGCACGCCTTGTCAACATCCTTGAAAAAATTCTTTGGAGCACGAAGAACCGTGATGGTCAACGTACGCATGGCTGTGAGGACGCATCTGATGAGAATTTGACGCCCATCGGTCGTGAGGAGACGACTCTTCCAGTAGGTGAGAATCCTAAGGAGGGCTATTCCTACAGGCAAAAGAGTTGGCAGTTTAAAACCAATATTAGTAATTGATGCTCCAGATGCAACATGGAGGAGGTGTTGGAAATATGCCCTAGAGGCAATAATAAATTGGTTATTATCATATTTCCTTGTTCATGATAACCGTTTATTATCCATGCTATAATTGTATTGATCAAAAACTCAGATACATGTGTGGATACATAGACAACATTATGTCCCTAGTGAGCCTCTACTAGACTAGCTCGTTGATCAAAGATGGTCAAGGTTTCCTGACCATAGACATGAGTTGTCATTTGATAATGGGATCACATCATTAGGAGAATGATGTGATGGACAAGACCCAACCGTAAGCATAGCATTTGATCATGTTAGTTTATTGATACTGGTTTATCCATGTCAAGTATCTGTTCCTATGACCATGAGATCATGCAACTCCCTAACACCGGAAGAATGCCTTGTGTGTATCAAACGTCACAACGTAACTGGATGGCTATAAAGGTTCTCTACAAGTATCTCCGAGGGTGTCTGTTGGGTTGGCGTGGATCGAGACTGGGATTTGTCACTCCGTATGACGGAGAGGTGTCTCTGAACCCACTCGGTAATACAGCATCACAAGAAGCTTGCAAGCAATGTGACTAAGGAGTTAGTCACGGGATCTTGTATTACGGAACGAGTAAATAGACTTGCCGGTAACGAGATTGAACTAGGTATGGATATACCGATGATCGAATCTCAGGCAAGTAACATACCGCTGGACAAAGGGAACTGCATACGGGATTGATTGAATCCTTGGCATCGTGGTTTGACCAATAAAGATCTTCGTGGAATATGTGGGAACCAATATGGGCATCCAGCTCGCGCTATTGGTTATTGACCGGAGAGGTGTCTCGGTCATGTCCACATGATTCTCGAACCCGTAGGGTCCGCACGCTTAACGTTCGGTGACAATATAGTATTATTGGGTTATGTATGTTGGTGAGCGAATGTTGTTCGGAGTCCCGGATGAGATCCCGGACGTCACGAGGACCTCCAGAATGGTCCATAGGTAAAGATTTATATATGGGAAGCCATATTTTGGCTACCGGAAAAGTTTCGGGTTTTTCCGGCATTGTACTGGAAAGCTTCTAGAAGGTTCCAGAAACTTCCGGAGGAGTCCGGAAGTCCACCAAGGGTTCCACCACATCCCAAGGTTTTGCATGGGCTGAGGGGAGGCACCCTCGCCTTATTGGGCCAGGCGCACAAGTCCCTCAAGGCCCATGTGGCTTGGGAGAGGTGGAAAGTCTACCTCTGTATGGAAAGGGAGGGAATTGGACTAGGAGTCCAACTCCTCCCCCTTGGTTGTGCCCTAGGGCTTGGAGGGGATGATCTCCACGCCCCTCCACCTATATATAGAGGGGAGGGGGCGCTCCAAGAGGACACACCAAGCCCTTGGCGCCCCTCTCTCTCCCTAGATCGTTTTCTCCTCCGTTCGCGGTTTCGGTAGCGCTCAGCGTAGCCCTGTCGGGATTGCTCCACCACCATCTCCACCACGCCGTCGTGCTGGTTGAGAACCCATCTACTACTCTGCCCTCATTTGCTGGATCGAGGAGGCGGAGACGTCATTGAGACGCGTGTGTGCTGAACACGGAGGTGCCGTCCGTTCGGCGCTAGATCGGGACGGATCACGATTGGATCGTAAAGACGTACGACTACATCAATCGCGTTATATACGCTTCCGCTTAGCGATCTACAAGGGTATGTAGATACACTCCCCCTCTCGTAGCTATGCATCTCCATGGATAGATCTTGCATGTGCGTAGGAAATTTTTTGTTTCCGATGCAACGTTCCCCAACAGTGGCATCATGAGCTAGGTCTATGCGTAGATGATATGCATGAGTAGAACACAAAGATTTTGTGTGCGTTGATGTTCAGATTGCTTACCTCCTTAGTCTTATCTTGATTCGGTGGTATTGTGGGATGAAGCGGCCCGGACCAACCTTACTCGTCCACATACGAGAGACCGGTTCCATCGACTGACATGCAACTTGTTGCATAAAGATGGCTGGCGGGTGTGTGTCTCTCCCACTTTAGTTGAATCGGATTCGATAGAGGCGGTCCTTGTAGAAGGTTAAAAGGCAACTTGATTATCACCGTTGTGGCTTTGCGTAGGTAAGAACGGTTCTTACTAGTTGTCCATAGTAGCCACGTAAAACTTGCAACAACAAAGTAGAGGACGTCTAACTTGTTTTTGCAGGGCATGTTGTGATGTGATATGGCCAAAGACATGATGTGATATATGTGATGTATGAGATGATCATGTTTTGTATGGATTATCACGACTTGCATGTCGATGAGTACGGCAACCGACAGGAGCCATAGGGTTGTCTTTATTTATTTTTGCCTTTTTTTGCTTTACTTTATCGCTATGAGTTAGCAATAGTTGTAAAATCAATAGTTGGCGCGACAACCACATGACGACACGATGATGGAGATCATGATGATGGAGATCATGGTGTCATGCCGGTGATGATGGAAATCATGCCGGTGCTTTGGAGATGGAGATCAAAAGCACAAGACGATCATGGCCATATCATGTCACTTATATGATTTGCATCTGATGTTTATCCTTTATGCATCTTATTTTGCTTAGGACAACGGTAGGATTATAAGATGATCCCTCACTAAAATTTCAAGATAAATTGTGTTCTCCCCGAGTATGCATCGTTGCGAAGGATCGTCGTTTTGAAGCACCTCGTGATGATCGGGTGTGATAGACTCTACATTCTCATACAACGGGTGTAAGCCAGATTTACACACGCGGAACACTTGGGTTAACCTTGACGAGCCTAGCATGTATAGACATGGCCTCGGAACACAGGATACCGAAAGGTCAAACATGAGTCATATAGTAGATATGATCAACATGGAGATGTTCACCATTGAAGCCACATCATCTCACGTGATGATCGGACTTTGGTGGATTTGGATCTTGTCACACTTAGAGAACCTGAGGGATGTTGATTTGAGTGGAAGTTCTTTAGTAATATGATTAGCTGAACTCATTATCATGAACATAGTCAAAATGTATTTGCAAATTATGTTGTAGATCAATAGCTCGTGCTGTAGCTCCCCAGTATTTTGATACATTCCTAGAGAAAACTAAGTTGAGAATTGATAGTAGCAATTATGCGGACTGGATCCGTGATTTGAGGATTGTCCTCATTGCTGCATAGAAGGCTTATGTCCTCGATGCACCGCTCGGTGCGCCACCCCCTCAAGCGTTGTCTGTGGATGTTGTGAACGTCTGGCAGACACGTTCTAATGACTACTTGATAGTTTAGTGTGCCATGCTTTACGGCTTAGAGCTGGGGGCTCCAAAGACGTTTTGAACGCCATGGATCATATGAGATGTTCCAAGAGCTGAAATTGGTATTCCAGGCTCATGCCGTGTTGAGAGTTATGAGACCTCTGACATGTTCTTTGCTTACAAGATGGAGGATAATAGCTCAGTCAGCGAGCATGTGCTCAGAATGTCTGGGTGTTACAATCGCTTGAATCAAGTGGGAGTTCATCTTCCAGATAAGATAGTGATTGACAGAGTTCTCCAAGTCACTGTCACCAAGCTACTAGAGCTTCGTGATAAACTATAGCATGCAAGGGATAGAGAAGATGATCCCTGAGCTATTCGCGATGTTTTACGACGCGAAGGTAGAAATCAAGAAGGAGCATCAAGTGTTGATGGTAAGACCACTAGTTTCAAGAAGGGCAAGGGCAAGAAGGGAAACTTCAAGAATGGCAAAACAGTTGCCGCTCCAGTGAAGAAACCCAAGGTTGAACCCAAACCCGAGACTAAGTGCTTCTATTGTAAGGGGAATAGTCACTGATAGCGGAACTACCCCAAATACTTGGTAGATAAGAAGGATGGCAACATCAACAAAAGTATATTTTATATACGTGTTATTGATGTGTACCTTACTAGTACTCCTAGTAGCACCTGGGTATTAGATACCGGTTCAGTTGCTAATATTGGTAACTCGAAATAAAAGTTACGGAATAAACGGAGACTGGCTAAGGGCGAGGTGACGATGTGGGTTGGAAGTGTTTCCAAGGTTGATGTGATCACCATCGCACGCTCCCTCTACCTTCGGGATTAGTGTTGAACCTAAATAAATGTTATTTTGTGTTGGCGTTGAGCATGAACATGATTAGACCGTGTTTATTGCAATACGGTTATTCATTTTAGTCAGAGAATAATGGTTATTCTGTTTACATAAATAATACCTTCAATGGTCATGCACCCAATGTGAATGGTTTATTGAGTCTCGATCGTAGTGATACACATGTTCATAATATTGATGCCAAAAGATGCAAAGTTAATAATGACAGTACCACATACTTGTGGCACTGCCGCTAAGGTCATATTGGTGTAAAGCGCATGAAGAAACTCCATGCTGATGGATCTTTGGACTCGCTCGATTTCGAATCGGTTGAGACATGCGGACCATGCCTCATAGGCAAGATGACTAAGACCCCGTTTTCCGATATGATGGAGCGGGCAAGTGACTTATTGGAAATAATACATGTTGATGTATGCAGTCCAAATGAGTGTTGAAGCGTGCGGTGGATATCGTTATTTTCTTACCTTCACTCATGATTTGAGTAGATATGGGTATATTTACTTAATGAAACACAAGTCTGAAACGTTTGAAAAGTTCAAGCAATTTTAGAGTGAAGTTGAAGATCATTGTGACAAGAAGATAAAATGTCTACGATATGATTGTGGAGGTGAATATCTGAGTTACGAGTTTGGTATGCAACTTAAGACAATCTGGAAATTGTTTCACAACTCACGCCGCCTGGAACACCATAGTGTGATGGTGTGTCTGAACGTCGTAGTCGTGCTCTATTGGATATGGTGCGTACTATGCTGTCTCTTATCGATTTGCCACTATCATTTTGGGGTTATGCATTAGAGACAACTACATTCACTTTAATAGGGCACCATCTAAATTCGTTGAGATGACACCATATGAATTATGGTTTGGCATAAATCTAAGATGTCGTTTCTTAGAGTTTGGGAATGCGACGCTTATGTCTGATAAGCTCGAACCCAAAGCGGAAACGTGCATCTTCATAAGATACCCTAAAACAACAATTGGGTATACCTTCTATCACAGATCCGAAGGCAAGGTCTTTGTTGCCAAGAATGGATCCTTTCCAGAGAAGGATGTTCTCTCGAAAGAAGTGAGTGGGAGGAAGGTAGAACTTGATAAGGTTGTCGAACCTTCACTTGAATTGGAAAAGTAACGCAACACAGAAAGGTGTTCCTGTGATGCGTAAACCAATTGAAGAGGAAGCTAATGATTATGATCATGAAACTAAGGATCAAGTTACTACCAAACCTCGTAGGTCGACAAGGACACGTACTGCCCCGAGCGATACGGTGATCCTGTCTTGGAGGTCATGTTGTCAGACAACAGTGAACCTACGAGCTATGAAGAAGCAATGGTGGGCCCGGATTCCAACAAATGGCTAGGAGCCATGAAATCCGAGATAGGGTCCATGTATGAAAACCAAGTATGGACTTTGGTAGACTTGCCCGATGAACGGCAGGCTGTTAAGTACAAATGGATCTTTAAGAAGAAGACATACGATGATGGTAAATGTCACCATTTATAAAGATCGACTTGTCGCAAAGAGGTTTCCGACAAGTTCAAGGAGTTGACTACGATGAGACTTTCTCACCCAAAGTGATGCTAAAGTCTGTTGGAATTATGTTAGCAGTTGCTGCATTTTTCGATAATGAAATCTGGCAGATGGATGTCAAAACAGAGTTTCCTTTACGGTTTCCATGAGGAAAGGTTGTATGTGATACAACCAGAAGTTTTTGTCGGTCCTAAGGATGCTAAAAGCTATGCAAGCTCCAGCGATCCTTCTATGGACTGGAGCAAGCATCTCGGAGTTGGAATATACGCTTTGATGAGGTAATCAAAGCTTTTGGGTTTATACAAACACTATTGCAGGATGGTCCAAAGACGACATAGCAATCAGAGACCCTTCAACGAAACTGTGTGCGATGACCAAATCGCAAACGGTATAGTTATAGCTCCGTCGCTAATAACGCGAACTGTGTGCGATGACGGGCCCATCAAATACGATCCCAAAAAAAGTTGCGTGTGTGATCTGTGGCAAACAGTTGACCCAGATAAATTGTTTGCGATTGTACAATATAACGCAAAAGGTTAGAAAAATGCAAGTGTGTGCGATGTACAGCATACAGTTCACCCTGACAAACTGTTTGCGCTGATCCAGCAGAACACAAACGATTGTCCAAATGATTACATGTGCGATAGATGGCATACAGGTACATAGATCAAGATGTGTGTGATAGACAGCATATAGGCCACTGGGATGAACTGTGTGCGATAAGCAAAAATAACACAAACGGTTGCTCAGATCAAGATGTGTGTGATGTACAACATACGCAGGCCATTCGGATGTGTTGTGGGCAAACGGTTCCGGATAAAGAACTGTCAGGGACTGATGAAATCATCACCGACGCATATGGTTGTTTATTCCGCATGAGATGTGATTTGCTCAATCTGCCCACAAACATCTATGCTTCTGTTTAGAATAACATGATTGCAGAACCAAATTAAACATCCAAATACATAAGTGACTACACACATAACATTGGCACACCTCAATAAACAATTACACACATAACAACATGATTGACATAACCTAATTAAGAATCCAAATACATAAGTGATTACACACATAACATTGGCGCACACACCTCAATAAACTATTACATGCATAATAAACTTATCCCTCTAAAACTACAAATATTTCGGCGTAGAGGGAGTATGAGCAACGATCATCAAATCATCTACTTCCTGCGTCGTCTTCGGGTAGGAGGCATGCTACTTCTTGAGCATGCGTTGGTTTTCCCTTGAAGAGGACATGGTGATGCAGCAAAGTAGATAAGTATTTTCCTCAGTTGTTGAGAACCAAGGTATCAATCCAGTAGGAGATACAAGCAAGTCCCCAATAGATGTACCTACACAAATAATCAAACACTTGCACCCAACGCTATAAAGGGGTTGTCAATCCCTTCACGGTTAATTGCAAGGATGAGATCTGATAGAGATAGATATGATAGATTGCTTGAACGGAAAGTAAAACAAAAGTAAAAATAATGCAGCAAAGTATTTTTGGTATTTTTGGTTTTAGATCTGAAAGTATAAGATGGAAAATAGACCCGGGGGCCATAGATTTCACTAGAGGCTTCTCTCATGAAGGCAAATATTACGGTGGGTGAACAAATTACTGTCGAGCAATTGATAGAAAAGCGCATAGTTATGACGATATCCAAGGCAATGATTATGCATATAGGCATCACGTCCATGTCAAGTAAACCGAAACGATTCTGCATCTACTACTATTACTCCACACATCGACCGACTCCTGCCTGCATCTAGAGTATTAAGTTCATGAAGAACAGAGTAACGCATTAGGTAAGATGACATGATGTAGAGGGATAAACTCAAGCAATATGATGAAAACCCCATCTTTTTATCCTCGATGGCAACAATACAATACGTGCCTCGCTACCCCTACTTTGTCACTGGGTGAGGACACCACAAGATTGAACCCAAAACTAAACACTTCTCCCATTGCAAGAATTACCAATCTAGTTGGCCAAACCAAACCAATAACTCGAAGAGACTTGCAAAGATATGAAATCATGCATATAAGAATTCAGAAAAGACTCAAATAATATTCATAGATAATATGATCATAAACCCACAATTCATCGGATCTCGACAAACACACCGCAAAAGAGTATTACATCGGATGGATCTCCATGAAGATCATGAAGAACATGGTATTGAAGAGCAATGAGAGAGAAGAAGCCATCTAGCTACTAGCTATGGACCCAAAGGTCTGTGGTGGACTACTCACGCATCATCGGAGGGGCAATGGAGTTGATGTAGATGCCCTCCGTGATCGAATCCCCCTCCCGCAGATTACCGGAAAAGGCTCCAAGATTGGATCTCACGGGAACAGAGGCTCCTGGCGGCGGAAAAGTATTTTCGCGGCTCTCTCTGGTATCCAGGGAATATTTGGGAATTTATAGGCCGAAGAATAGGGTTGGAAGAGCTGCCGTGGGCCCACAAGCCAGGCCCCCCCCTAGGGCGCGCCCCTGTGGCTTGTGGCCACACGACACCTCTTCTGACTTCTTCTCCAAGTCTGGTACGTTTCGTTTGGTCCAAGAAAAATCATCCCGAAGATTTTATTCCGTTTGGACTCCGTTTAATTTTCCTTATCTGCAATACTCAAAAACATGGAAAAAACAGAAACTGGCACTAGGCACTAGATTAATAGGTTAGTCCCAAAAATAATATAAAATAGCATATTAATGCATATAAAACATCCAAAACAGATAATATAATAGCATGGAACAATCAAAAATTATAGATACGTTGGAGACATATCAAGCATCCCCAAGTTTAATTCCTGCTCGTCCTCGAGTAGGTAAATGATAAAAACAGAATTTTTGATGTGGAATGCTACCTAACATATTTATCCATGTAATATTCTTTATTGTGGCATGAATATTCAGATCCGTACATTTCAATACAATAGCTTAATATTAACATAAAAACAATAATACTTAAAGCATACTAACAAGCAATCATAGCTTTCAAAATATCATGGCTAAAGAAAGTTATCCCTACAATATCATATAGTCTGGCTATGCTCCATATTCCCCACACAAAGTATCTAAATCATGCACACCCCCGATGAGAAGTCAAGCAATTGTTTCACCCCTTTTATGTTCTCAAACTTTTTCAACTCTCACGCAATACATGAGCGTGAGCCATGGATATAGCACTATGGGTGGAATAGAATGTGGTGGAGGTGCAAGGGAAAAGGAGAAGATAGTCTCACATCAACTAGGCGTATCAACGGGCTATGGAGATGCCCATCAATAGATATCAATGTGAGTGAGTAGGGATTGCCATGCAACGGATGCACTAGAGCTATAAGTGTATGAAAGCTCAAAAGGAAACTAAGTGGGTGTGCATCCAACTCGCTTGCTCACGAAGATCTAGGGCACTTTGAGGAAGCCCATCATTGGAATATACAAGCCAAGTTATATAATGAAGATTCCCACTAGTATATGAAAATGACAAAATAGGAGACTCTCTTTCATGAAGAACATGGTGCTACTCGAAGCACAAGTGTGGAAAAGGATAGTAGCATTGTCCCTTCTCTCTTTTCTCTCATTTTTTTTCTCTTTTTTTCTTTTGTGGGCATCTTTGGCCTCTTTTATTTTTTTATTTGGGCTTCGCTGGCCTCTTTTATTTTTTGTAAAGTCCGGAGACTCATCCCATCTAGTGAGGGAATCATAGCTTCCATCATCCTTTCCTCTCATGGGACAATGCTCTAATAATGATAATCATCACACTTTTATTTACTTACAACTCGAAACTTAGAACAACATATGACTCTATATGAAGGCCTCCGGCGGTGTACCGGGATGTGCAATGATCTAGCATAGCAAATGACATCAAAAAACGGACAAGCCATAAAAACATCATGCTAGCTGTCTTACGATCATGCAAAGCAATATGACAATGATGGTGCGTGTCATAATAAACGGAACGGTGGAAGTTGCATGGCAATATATCTCAGAATGGCTATGGAAATGCCATATTAGGTAGGTATGGTGGCTGTTTTGAGGAAAATATATGGTGGCTGTTTTGAGGAAGGTGGGTTTAATGCACCGGCGAAAGTTGCGCGGTACTAGAGAGGCTAGCAAAGGTGGAAAGGTGAGAGTGCGTATAATCCATGGACTCACATTAGTCATAAAGAACTCACATACTTATTGCAAAAAGTCTATTAGTCATCGAAGCAAAGTGTTAGACGCATGCCCTAGGGGAGAGGTTGGTAGGAGTAAACCATCGCGCGCTCCCGACCCATCACACAAAGGATGACAATCATCAAACAAATCAAGCTCCGACTTCATTACATAACGGTTCACCATACGTGCATGCTACGGGAATCACAAACCTTAACACAAGTATTTCTACTAATCCACAATTACTTACTAGCATAACTCTTAATATTACCATCTCTACATCTCAAAACTACATGCACGAAATCAAACTTCTCATCATATTCAATGCACTTAATATGAAAGTTTTTATTATATCCCTCTTGGATGCCTATTATATTAGGACCAAATTCATAACCTAATCCAATTACCATGCTGTTTAGAGACTCTCAAAATAATATAAGTGAGGTACGAGAGTTCAATTATTTCTATAAAACATAACACCACCATGCTCTAAAAAGATATAAGTGAAGCACTAGAGCAAAATTGCCTTGCTCAAAAGATATAAGTGAAGCACATAGAGTATTCTAATAAATTCACAATTCAGCGTGTCCTTCTCAAAAAGATGTGTGTAGCAAGGATGATTGTGGCAAACTAAAAAGCAAAGACTCATATCATACAAGACGCTCCAAGCAAAACACATATCATGTGGTGAATAAAAATAAAGCCTCAAGTAAATTTACCGATGGATTGAAGACGAAAGAGGGGATGCCTTCCGGGGCATCCCCAAGCTTAGGCTCTTTGGTATCCTTGAATATGGCTTGGGGTGCCTTGGGCATCCCCAATCTTAGGTTCTTGCCACTCCTTATTCAATAGTCCATCAAATCTTTACCCAAAACTTGAAAACTTCACAACACAAAACTCAACAGAAAACTCATGAGATCCGTTAGTATAAGAAAAATAAATCACCACTTTAGGTACTATTGTGAACTCATTCATTATTTATATTTGTGTAATACCTACTGTATTCTAACTTCTCCATGGTTCATACCCCCCGATACAACCCATAGATTCATCAAAATAAGCAAACAACACAAAGAAAACAGAATCTGTCAAAAACAGAACAGTCTGTAGCAATCTGTAGACTTCGAATACTTCTGTAACTCCAAAAATTCTGAAAAATTAGGACAACCAGGGAAATTTGTATATCAATCTTGTGTAAAAATTTCAGATCAAAAGCACGTTCCAGTGAATTTATAAAATTCCTGGACTGAGCGCAAAAGTTTCTGTTTTTCAGCAAAATCAAATCAACAAACACCGTAGACCATCCCAAAGGTCTTACTTGGTTCAAACACTAATAAAAACATAAAAACACAATTACTACAGAAGTAATAACGTGCAAAACACACCAAAACAGAAACAAAAAACAGAAAGCAAAAATAAAATTGGGTTGCCTCCCAACAAGCGCTATTGTTTAATGCCCTTAGCTAGGAAAAATGCAATAGATCTAGGTATTGTCATCTTTGGTTTTGGCAACTTTTGTGAGGGACTTCTCGAATTTGGGGGGCTCTTTCCGCTTCCCCAAATCTTCAGGAGAAGAAGCCATCTTAAGATCCAAAATATCCAAACGCTTATTGCAAAGGGTAATCAAAGTGTTCAAACGACTGAGGTTCCCATTAATATGTTTGAGGGGTTCGAGATATTTTTGTAACTCGACTAAGTGCTTATGTAAGTCATCCAATTTGTTGAGAATTTGAACTCCCTCTTGTGATAAGGCAAGCCCTTTTTGTTGCGGGGGAACCCCCAAAATCCCTTCCAAAATTTCATAAGCGACGTTTGCATCTAGTTTGATAAAATCGCCTTTTGAGGCAAAATCCAAAAGCTTTCTATGGTGCAAAGCCAACCCAATGTAAAAAAATTTAAGCAAAACTTTTGTGTCTCCTTTTAAGCTGGAAATATGATAGGATTCCATTAGCCTATCCCAGGCATCTTTCAGATTTTCCCCTTGTTTTTGTTTGAAGTATAGGACTTCAAAGTCTGCTGGCAAAAGGGGGGTAGTGACGCTAGTCATAGCAACACGCAAGAGAGTCGTCAAGAAAAAGGGCGAATAAAAAGGCAAATCTTTTTCGAAAATCATTTTAGAAGTGGGGGAGAGGAAAACGAGAGGCAAATGGCAACTAAAGTAAATGCAAGAGATGAGTTTGTGATGGGTACTTGGTAGGCTTGATGTAGACCTCCCCGGCAACGGCACCAGAAATCCTTCTTGCTACTTCTTGAGCATGCGTTGGTTTTCCCTTGAAGAGGACATGGTGATGCAGCAAAGTAGATAAGTATTTCCCTCAGTTGTTGAGAACCAAGGTATCAATCCAGTAGGAGATACAAGCAAGTCCCCAATAGATGTACCTACACAAATAATGAAACACTTGCACCCAACGCTATAAAGGGGTTGTCAATCCCTTCACGGTTAATTGCAATGATGCGATCTGATAGAGATAGATATGATAGATTGCTTGAATGGAAAGTAAAATAAAAGTAAAAATAATGCAGCAAAGTATTTTTGGTATTTTTGGTTTTAGATCTGAAAGTATAAGATGGAAAATAGACCCGGGGGCCATAGGTTTCACTAGAGGCTTCTCTCATGAAGGCAAATATTACAGTGGGTGAACAAATTACTGTCGAGCAATTGATAGAAAAGCGCATAGTTATGACGATATCCAAGGCAATGATTATGCATATAGGCATCACGTCCGTGTCAAATAAACCGAAACGATTCTGCATCTACTACTATTATTCCACACATCGACCGACTCCTGCCTGCATCTAGAGTATTAAGTTCATGAAGAACAGAGTAACGCATTAGGTAAGATGACATGATGTAGAGGGATAAACTCAAGCAATATGATGAAAACCCCATCTTTTTATCCTCGATGGCAACAATACAATACGTGCCTCGCTACCCCTACTTTGTCACTGGGTGAGGACACCGCAAGATTGAACCCAAAACTAAACACTTCTCCCATTGCAAGAATTACCAATCTAGTTGGCCAAACCAAACCAATAACTCGAAGAGACTTGCAAAGATATGAAATCATGCATATAAGAATTCAGAAAAGAATCAAATAATATTCATAGATAATCTGATCATAAACCCACAATTCATCGGATCTCGACAAACACACCGCAAAAGAGTATTACATCGGATGGATCTCCATGAAGATCATGAAGAACATGGTATTGAAGAGCAAAGAGAGAGAAGAAGCCATCTAGCTACTAGCTATGGACCCGAAGGTCTGTGGTGGACTACTCACGCATCATCGGAGGGGCAATGGAGTTGATGTAGATGCCCTCCGTGATCGAATCCCCCTCCGCCAGATTACCAGAAAAGGCTCCAAGATTGGATCTCACGGGAACAGAGGCTCCTGGTGGCGGAAAAGTATTTTCGTGGCTCTCTCTGGTATCCAGGGAATATTTGGGAATTTATAGGCCGAAGAATAGGGTTGGAAGAGCTGCCGTGGGCCCTCAAGCCAGGGGGGCGCCCCCCCCCCCCAGGGCGCGCCCCTGTGGCTTGTGGCCACACGGCACCTCTTCTGACTTCATCTCCAAGTCTGGTACGTTTCGTTTGGTCCAAGAAAAATCATCCCGAAGATTTTATTCTGTTTGGACTCCGTTTAATATTCCTTATCTGCAATACTCAAAAACATGGAAAAAACAAAAACTGGCACTAGGCACTAGATTAATAGGTTTGTCCCAAAAATAATATAAAATGGCATATTAATGCATATAAAACATCCAAAACAGATAATATAATAGCATGGAACAATCAAAAATTATAGATACATTGGAGACGTATCAAGGCACTTCCTCATGTCAACGATCCACCTGAACATCTCGTAGCAAGTGTACGTTTGCTTGGCCGCGGCCTGGAGGTGATATTCATCCAGTTTCTTCATCCAGCCCCTGTGCCAGACAGGCTTGTTCTTGTCGCACTCAGCCTTGATGTCTCTGTAGTAGGGGTCGATGATGGCCTCGGCCAGGTCAACATGGGAGTCCATGTTCTTCTTGCTGCCCCAGACCTTGTAGTGGCCGCGGCTGTCGACAAGCTTCTGGTAGGCCAAGCCCGAAGTCTTGAGCACCTTTGGATCGTTGGTGGTGTCCACCATAGCGAACCTGTAGTTGGGGCTATTGACAAACCTGGTGAAACGCTCACAAGGCACTGTGGCCAGGCAGTAGTGGTAGAGGAGGACGTGATGGCCGATGCACAATTGGGCGACGACAACCTTCTGATCATGCCCGGCACGACCACCGGTTTAAGCGAGGTCGAAGCCGACCACTTTGTACTTGTCATCTGCATCAAGCAACCGCTCCATAGTGCCGATGGAGTCCTCCACCATGCCCTGGTCGTTGGTGTACACCACCGTGAGGTCCGTCTTCCTCATGTGGGTCTCCACATGATGCTCGCCGTACTCCATTAGAGCGCCGCTGGACATCCTCTTTGTATGCGTCGTCGAGGGTGTGCTTATTGTGTTGTGGGCACGATCGAAAGCGTGAAGAGACTATGGTTAATGGCCGTGTGTATAAATGGGGGCCAGACGTCCTGTAAAATCGGCACTTCCGGATGGCAGTTTTTGCAGCGCGTGATTCAGTCGCGGAAGCACGTAACTGCATGGGGCGACGCGTGTGGCAAAACCGCATGCATATGGAGCCCCGAACGTGATCGTGGGCCGGCCCCAACTGCTGGCAGAGCGCGCGGGGGGGGGGGGGGTGCGAGAGCAGAGCACGCGGAGGGACGCGAGAGCAGAGCACGCGGTGGGACGCGAGGTCGAACTAGACCACTTTGTGCGTGTCCACTACGGCATGCATGGTGAACTGGCGCTCGTCATCGACAGCCGCTGGGAGCACCATTGGAGCCGCGCAGGATACCCTTTTTTTAAGTGGTGCTGAGGGTTTTATGTCCTAGAATAATGTGCTTCGGAGGAAACGGTTTATTAGATCCAACCGTGTGTGATAAATCCTATATAAATATTACTCTCAACTCAAGTAAACTAGCACTCTGGGGTGATGGAGATACCGCACAATGAAAGTCGTCACACAGTTTCAATCTCGAGAAAAAATATAATACACAAGCATAGATATAATACACACAAACTAGATAGATTCAATCCAACATCTCATCTTCATGCTTGACCGTTAAGATTCTCCAGGAACTGGGCATACGCGGCGTGCGCTATCCTGCGAGAATACTTCTGCTTGAAGGAGCCAACGGCTCGTCCTCTTGCATGCGCCAGAACACTAGAGTACGTGTTGTTAATCTTATGGTTGCAAAACGGGCATCCATGGCCCCCATTCTTCCTGACACGCCTGTTATGCTTTCGAGCCATAAGCTCTCTCAGCGTTTGCCTCTTGAACCTCTCCTGGACGTCTTCATCCTCGCTGTCCACATCGTCAGATAGCACCTATACATAGCAAAAAAATATGGCATCCATATATTTTATAATGCGAATTTGCAAGGCCGAGTTTATGAAACATAATATTTCATGCGATAATGTGAACCCTAAATCGAAGCTAATTGGTTTGATGCCAAAAGTTGGCATGCCATATTTTAACAACTGCCAAATGTTGGCTAGAGATTGGTTGCATAACAATTCTCGTTATCTATCTCACAAAAGGTTGCGAAATGTTGACAACTTTTGATTTTGCCAAATATTGGCAGCAATGCCAGATGTTGGTATCAAACCAATCAGCCTTTTATATGTATTTACCAAAAATGGGTATATATGACCAACCAGTTCTCCGTCCGAGTCATTGTCGTCGCTGGAGTGTTCGCCGGAGTCGCCGTGGACCACCGGCTCCAGCTGGGGAAAGACGGCGGCGGCGACAACGTCAAGGCCGCGCTGTTGTCCACGCGATACATCTTCTCGGACAACGGCAATCTATGTGCCCACCTTCACGCTGTGCTCGGGTGCTTCGTCGGCACCGACGTGGTTACTCCCTCCCATGGTGCAGGGAGGCCGATGATGACAATTGAGAACGGCGGCGAGGATGCAGGGTGTGAGAGAGGATTGTGTGTAGCGAGAATGTTAAAACCAGCGGCTCGGGCGCAATTAATAAAGGGGAGTTAGGACTTGAGAGGGAGGCAGACGGCGGATTAAAGGGACGGCTCGCCTCCCGGTGAGCCGCCTGTGCGCCAGACTGCTAGCATGCGCACCGTCAATTCACATGCCTGACGACACGTCTCCCTGCGAAACTGCGTAGCGAACACGCCTCCCATCAATTCACACACCTTCTCGCATGCATCCCGGTCAGCCTGCGAGGCGACCTGGTAGCATGCGTCACGTCAAATCATATATGCGTGCATGGATCACGGGGCGTGTATTGTTTTTCTGCGAAGCTACGGCACTTACTGTTGGGGAACGTTGCATGGGAAACAAAAAATTTCCTACGCACACACAAGATCTATCCATGTAGATGAGCATCTACGAGAGGGGAGATCGGATCCACATACCCTTGTAGATCTCTAAGCCGGAAGCGTTAAGAAACGCGGTTGATGTAGTCGAACGTCTTCGCGATCCAAATCGCAAGCCATCCCGCGATCCAATCACGATTTAGTGTCGAACGGACGACGCCTCCGCGTTCAGCACACGTACAGCTCGATGACGATCTCCGCCTCCTTGATCCAGCAAGCGAGGGCGGAGAGGTAGATGAGTTCTCCGGCAGCACAACGGCGTGGTGGTGGTGGTGGTGAACTAATCCGGCAGGGCTTCGCCGAGCTCTACCGAACTAATCTAGAGGAGAAAGGCGATCTAGAGAGGAGAGGGCAGCACGTGGCTTTTCTGGTGTTGGGCTGCCCTCAAACCTCCACTATATATAGGAGGAAGGGGTGGGAGGAGGCGCCCTAGGGTTTCCCCTAGGGCCTTGGCCGCCGGCCAAGAGGTGGAATCCACCTCCAACAAGGAGGTGGGGTGCGGGTGAGGAGTCCTACTCCAACAAGGACTCCTCCCACCCTCCACCTTTTTCCTCTTGGGCGCATGGGCCCTCATGGGGTCGGCTGCCCAGCCCACCAGCGGCTGGTGCGCCACCTCTTGGGCCCATGTGGCCCCTCGGGGTGGGTGCGCCCCCCCCCCCCGGTGGACCCCCAGAACCATTTCGTCACTCTCAGTACACTGCCGGAAATACCCAAAACTTTTCCGGAACCCAAATACCACTTTCCTATATATAAATCTTTACCTTTGGACCATTCCGGAGCTCCTTGTGACGTCCGGGATCTCATCCGGGACTCCAAACAACCTTCGGTCACCAACATACATAACTCAATAATACCGAAACGTGCAGACTCTGCGGGTTCGAGAACTATGTAGACATGACCGATACACCTCTATGGTCAATAACCAATAGCGGGACCTGGATGCCCATATTGGCTCCTACATATTCTACGAAGATCTTTATCGGTTGAACCTTTATGTCAAGGATTCAGTTAATCCCGTACGTTGTTCCCTCTGTTCATCGGTATGTTACTTGCCCAAGATTCGATCGTCGGTATCTCCATACCTAGTTCAATCTCGTTACCGGCAAGTCTCTTTACTCGTTTCCTAATACAAGATCCCGTGGCTAACTCTTTAGTCACTTTGCTTGCAAGCTCATTGTGATGTTGTATTACCGAGTGTGCCCTGGGATACCTCTCCGTCACACGGAGTAACAAATCCCAGTCTTGATCCATGTCAACTCAACAGACACCCTCGGAGATACCTATAGAGCATCTTTATGGTCACCCAGTTACGTTGTGTCGTTTGATACACACAAGGTATTCCTACGATGTCAGTGAGTTACATGATCTCATGGTCATAGGAACACATACTTGACATGCAGAAAACAATAGCAACAAATTGACACGATCATATGCTACCTTCATAGTTTGGGTCTTGTCCATCACATCATTCTCCTAATGATGTGATCCCATTATCAAATGACAACTCATGTCTATGGCCAGGAAACCTTGACCATCTTTGATCAACGAGCTAGTCCTATAGAGGCTCACTAGGGACACGGTGTTGTCTATATACCCACACATGTATTTGAGTTTCCAATCAATACAATTATAGCATGGATAATAAACATTTATCATGAACAAGGAAATATAATAATAACCATTTTCTTATTGCCTCTAGGGCATATTTCCAACAGTCTCTCACTTCCACTAGAGTCAATAATCTAGCTCACATCACTATGTGATTTACATTGTGATGAATCTAACACCCATACAGTTCTGGTGTTGATCATTTTTCCCTCGTGGAAGAGGCTTAGTCAACGGATCTGCAACATTCAGATCCGTGTGTACTTTGCAAATATTTATGTCACCCTCCTCGATGTAATCGCGGATGGAGTTGAAGCGTCGCTTTATGTGTCTGGTCCTCTTGTGAAACCCTGGTTCCTTGGCTAGAGCAATGGCACTAGTGTTGTCACAGAACAGAGTCATTGAGTTCAGTGCAGTGGGCACAACCCCAAGATCCGTCATGAACTGCTTCATCTAGACACCTTCCTTCGCCGCCTCCGAGGCAGCTATGTACTCCGCTTCGCATGTAGAATCAGCTACCACGCTTTTCTTGGAACTGCACCAGCTTACAGTTCCTCCATTGAGAATAAATATGTATCCGGTTTGAGACTTAGAGTCAACCGGATCAGTGTCAAAGCTTGCATCGACGTAACCCTTTACGACGAGCTCTTGATCACCTCCATAAACGAGAAACATTTCCTTAGTCCTTTTCAGGTACTTTAGGATATTCTTGACCGTCGTCCAGTGATCCACACCTGGATTACTTTGAAACCATCCGGCCATACTTATGGCAAGGCTGACGTCTTGTCTCGTGCACAACATTGCATACATGATAGAGCCTATGGCAGAAGCATAGGGGATGACACTCATCTTTTCTCTATCCTCTGCAGTCACTGGTCATTGAGTCTTACTCAACTTCACACCTTGCAATACAGGCAAGAACCCTTTCTTGGACTGATCCATTTTGAACTTCTTCAAAACTTTATCAAGGTATGTGCTCTGTGAAAGTCCTATTAAGCGTCTTGATCTATCTCTATAGATCTTGATGCCTAATATGAAAGCAGCTTCTCCTAGGTCCTTCATTGAAAAACTCTTGTTCAAATATTCCTTCACGCTTTCCAAAAATTCTATATTGTTTTCAATCAGCAATATGTCATCCACATATAATATTAGAAACACTATAGAGCTCCCACTCACTTTCTTGTAAATCCAAGCTTCTCCGTAAACTTGTATAAACCCGAACGCTTTGATCACCTCATCAAAACGCTTATTCCAACTCCGAGATGCCTGCACCGGTCCATAAATGGATCGCTGGAGCTTGCAAGCTTTGTCAGCATTCTCTGGATCGACAAAACCTTCTGGTTGCATCATATACAACTCTTCCTCAAGGAAACCGTTGAGGAACGCTGTTTTGACATCCATCTGCCAAATTTCATAATCGGAAAATGCAGCTATCGCTAACATGATTCTGACGGACTTAAGCATCACTACGGGAGAGAAAGTCTCATCGTAGTCAATTCCTTGAACTTGTGAAAAACCCTTTTCCACAAGTCGAGCTTTATAGACGGTGACATTACCGTCCGCGTCCGTCTTCCTCTTAAAGATCCATTTATTCTGAATGGCCTTTCGCCCTTCAGGTAATACTTCCAAAGTCCACACTTTGTTTTCATACATGGATCCTATCTCGGATTTCATGGCCTCTAACCATTTGTCGGAATCCGGGCCCACCATCGCTTCTCCATAGCTCGTAGGTTCATCGTTGTCCAACAACATGACCTCCAAGACAAGGTTACCTTACCATTTAGGAGCAGTACGTGCCCTTGTCGACCTACGAGGTTCGATAGTAACTTGATCCGAAGCTTCATGATCATTATCATTAGCTTCGTCTTCAACTGACGTGGGCTCCACAGAAACATCTTTCTGCGCTACGCTACTCTCTGGTTGAAGTGAAGGTTCAACAACCTCATCAAGTTCTATCTTCCTCCCACTCAATTCTTTCGAGATAAACTCTTTCTCGAGAAATGACCCATTCTTAGCGACAAACACTTTGCCTTCGGATCTGAGATAGAAGGTGTACCCAACCGTCTCTTTTGGGTATCCTATGAAGACGCATTTCTCCGCTCTGGGTTCCAGCTTTCAGGCTGAAGCTTTTTGACATAAGCATTGCATCCCCAAATTTTAAGAAATGACAACATTGGTTTCTTGCCAAACCACAGTTCATATGGCGTCGTCTCAACGGATTTAGATGGTGCCCTATTTAAAGTGAATGCAACTGTCTCTAATGCATAACCCCAAAACGATAGTGGCAAATCGGCAAGAGACATCATAGATCGCACCATATCCAATAAGGTTCGATTATGATGTTCGGACATACCATTACGCTGTGGTGTTCTAGGTGGCGTCAACTGTGAAACAATTCCACATTGTCTTAAGGGATTGCCAAACTCATAACTCAGATATTCTCCGCCTCGATCTAATCGTAGGAATTTAATCTTCTTGTTACGATGATTCTCAACTTCACTCTGAAATTGTTTGAACTTTTCAAACGTTTCAGACTTATGTTTCATTAAGTAAATATACCCATATCTACTTAAGTCATCGGTGAAGGTGAGAAAATAACGATATCCACCGCGCGCCTCAATGCTCATCGGACCGCACACATCAGTATGTATGATTTCCAACAAGTCACTTGCCCGTTCCATTGTTCCAGAGAACGGGGTCTTAATCATCTTGCCCATGAGGCATGGCTCACATGTGTCAAGTGATTCAAAATCAAGTGACTCCAAAAGTCCATCAGCATGGAGTTTCTTCATGCGTTTTACACCAATATGACCTAAACGGCAGTGCCACAAGAAAGTGGTCCTATCATTATTAACTCTACATCTTTTGGCATCAATGTTATGAACATGTGTATCATCACTATCGAGATTCAATAAGAATAAACCCCTCACATTGGGTGCATGACCGTAAAAGATATTACTCATATAAATAGAACAACCATTATTCTCTTATTTAAATGAGTAACCATCTCGCAATAAACAAGATCCAAATGTTCATGCTTAATGCAGGCACTAAATAACAATTATTCAGGTTCATCACTAATCCCGATGGTAATCGAAGAGCGAGCGTGCCGACGGTGATCACATCAACCTTGGAACCATTTCCCACGCGCATCATCACTTCGTCCTTTGCCAGCCTCTGTCTATTCCGCAGTTCCTATTTTGAGTTGCAAATGTGAGCAACCAAACCGGTATCAAATACCCAGGTACTACAACGAGAGTTGGTAAGGTACACATCAATAACATGTATATCATATATACCTTGTTTGCTGTTGGCCGCCTTCTTGTCGGCCAGATACTTGGGGCAGTTCTGCTTCCAGTGGCCAGTTCCCTTGCAATGAAAGCACTCAGTTTCTGGCTTGGGTCCAGCCTTGGGTTTCTTCACGGGAGGGGCAACTGATTTGCCACTCTTCTTGGAGTTACCCTTCTTGCCCTTTCCATTCTTCTTAAAACTAGTGGTTTTATTGACCATCAACACTTGATGCTCCTTCTGGATTTCAGACTCAGCGACTTTCAGCATCGCAAACAGCTCGGCGACTGACTTGTTCATCCCTTGCATGTTATAGTTCAACCCAAACCTCTTGTAGCTAGGTGGCAGTGATTGAAGAACTCTATCAGTGATCGCCTCCGGCGGGAGAGCAATTCCCAACTCAGCCAGACAGTTGGAATACCCAGACATTCTGAGTATGTGTTCACTGACAGACCCGTTCTCCTCCATCTTGCAAGCATAGAACTTATCGGAGGTCTCATACCTCTCGATCCGGGCATTCTTTTCAAAGGTAAACTTCAACTCCTGGAACATCTCATATGCTCCATGACGTTCAAAACGCCTTTGAAGTCCCGGCTCTAAGCCATACAACATAGCACACTGAACGATTGAGTAATCATCCGAACGCGACTGCCAGGCGTTCACAATGTCTGCAGACGACACTGGAGCGGGTGGTTCACCGAGCGGTGCATCAAGGACATAAGCCTTTTGGGAAGCCGTGAGGATAATCCTCAGATTACGGGCCCAGCCTACAAAGTTACTTCCATCATCTTTCAGCTTAGCTTTCTCTAGGAACGCATTGAAATAGAGGGGATCTACTGCGCGAGCCATTGATCTACAACATAATATTTGCAAAGACAACTTAGACTATTGTTCAAGATAATGAGTTTACTTTAATATTACTTAAAAAACTCCCACTCAAATTGACATCCCTTCGGTCATCCGAGTGCTACATGATCCAAATTCACCAACCCAAGTCCGATCATCACATGAGATGAGGTGGTTTCAATGGTGAACATCTCCATGTTGATCATATCTACTATATGACTCATGTTCGACCTTTCGGTCTCTTGTATTCCGAGGCCATGTCTGTACATGCTAGGCTCGTCAAGTTTAACCTGAGTGTTCCACATGTGCAACACTGGCTTGCACCCGTTGTATGCGAACGTAGAGTCTATCACACCCGATCATCACGTGGTGTCTCGAAAGGACGAACTTTCGCCACGGTGCACACTCGGGGAGAACACAATTTTATTTTGAAATTTTAGTGAGGGATCACCTTATAATGCTACTGTCGTCCTAAGCAAAACAAGGTGCATAAAAGGATTAACATCACATGCAAATTATAAGTGACATGATATGGCCATGATCTTGTGCTTTTGATCTCCATCTCCAAAGCACCAGCATGATCTCTATCGTCACCGGCATGACACCATGATCTACATCATCTTGATCTCCATCAATGTGTTGCCATGAGGTTGTCGCGCCAACTATGCTTCTACAACTATTGCTAACTCATAGCGATAAAGTAAAGCAAAAAGGCAAAAATAAATTAAAGACAACCCTATGGCTCCTGCCGGTTGCCGTACTCATCGACATGCAAGTCGCCATAATCTATACAAAACATGATCATCTCATACATCACATATATCTCATCATGTCTTTGGCCATATCATATCACATCATACCCTGCAAAAACAAGTTAGACATCCTCTAATTTGTTGTTGCATGTTTTACGTGGCTGCTATGGGTATCTAGCAAGAACGATTCTTACCTACGCAAAACCACAACGGTGATATACAAGTTGCTATTTAACCTTCTACAAGGACCGCCTTTGTCAAATCCGATTCAACTAAAGTGGGAGAGACAGGCACCCGCCAGCCATCTTATGCAACAAAGTAACATGTCATTCGATGGAACCGATCTCTCGTATGTGGATGAGTAAGGTTGGTCCGGGCTGCTTCATCCCACAATACCGCTGAATCAAGAAAATACTAAGGAGGGAAGCAATTTGAATATCAATGCCCACAAACTCCTTTGTGTTCTACTCGTGATCTCAACTACGCATAGACCAAGCTCATGATGCCACTGTTGGGGAACATTGCATGGGAAACAAAAAAATTCCTATGCACACACAAGATCTATCCATGAAGATGAGCATCTACGAGAGGGGAGATCGGATCCACATACCCTTGTAGATCGCTAAGCGGGAAGCATTAAGAAACGCGGTTGATGTAGTCGGACGTCTTCGCGATCCAAATCGCAAGCCGTCCCGCGATCCAATCACGATCTAGTGCCGAACGGACGGCACCTCCGCGATCAACACACGTACAACTCGATGACGATCTCCGCCTCCTTGATCCAGCAAGCGAGGGCGGAGAGGTAGATGAGTTCTCCAGCAGCACAACGGCGTGGTGGTGGTGGCGGTGAACTAATCCGGCAGGGCTTCGCCGAGCTCTACCGAACTAATCTAGAGGAGAAAGACGATCTAGAGAGGAGAGGGCAGCACGTGGCTTTTCTGGTGTTGGGCTGCCCTCAAACCTCCACTATATATAGGAGGAAGGGGTGGGAGGAGGCGCCCTAGGGTTTCCCCTAGGGCCTTGGCCGCCGGCGAAGAGGTGGAAGCCACCTCCAACAAGGAGGTGGGGCGCGGGGGAGGAGTCCTACTCCAACAAGGACTCCTCCCACCCTCCACCTTTTTCCTCTTGGGCGCATGGGTCCTCATGGGGTCGGCTGCCCAGCCCACCAGAGGCTGGTGCGCCACCTCTTGGGCCCATGTGGCCCCCCGGGGTGGGTGCCCCCCCCCCCCCCCCGGGTGGACCCCCGGAACCCATTCGGCACTCCCGGTACACTACCGGAAATACCCGAAACTTTTCCGGAACCCAAATACAACTTTCTTATATATAAATCTTTACCTCCGGACCATTCCGGAGCTCCTTGTGATGTCCGGGATCTCATCCGGGACTCCGAACAACCTTCGGTCACCAACATACATAAATCAATAATACCGAAACGTCACCGAACGTTAAGTGTGCAGACCCTGCGGGTTCGACAACTATGTAGACATGACCGAGCCACCTCTACGCTTAATAACCAATAGCGGGACATGGATGCCCATATTGGCTCCTACATATTCTACGAAGATCTTTATCGGTTGAACCTCTATGTCAAGGATTCAGTTAATCCCGTACGGTGTTCCCTTTGTTCATCGGTATGTTACTTGCCCGAGATTCGATCATCGGTATCTCCATACCTAGTTCAATCTCGTTACCGGCAAGTCTCTTTACTCGTTCTGTAATACAAGATCCCGTGGCTAACTCTTTAGTCACTTTGCTTGCAAGCTCATTGTGATGTTGTATTACCGAGTGGGCCCTGAGATACCTCTCCGTCACACGGAGTAACAAATCCCAGTCTTGATCCATGTCAACTCAACAGACACCCTCGGAGATACCTGTAGAGCATCTTTATGGTCACCCAGTTACGTTGTGATGTTTGATACACACAAGGTATTCCTTCGATGTCAGTGAGTTACATGATCTCATGGTCCTAGGAACACATACTTGACATGCAGAAAACAATAGCAACAAACTGACACGATCATATGCTACCTTCATAGTTTGGGTCTTGTCCATCACATTATTCTCCTAATGATGTGATCTCGTTATCAAATGACAACTCATGTCTATGGCCAGGAAACCTTGCCCATCTTTGATCAACGAGCTAGTCCTATAGAGGCTCACTTGGGACACGGTGTTGTCTATATACCCACACATGTATTTGAGTTTCCAATCAATACAATTATAGCATGGATAATAAATATTTATCATGAATAAGGAATTATAATAATAACCATTTTATTATTGCCTCTAGGTCATATTTCCAACACTTACTCCCTCCGTTTTTATTTAGTCTGCATATTAGAGTTGACTGAAGTCAAACTTGATACAGTTTGACCAACTTTAATGAAAGAAATAGAAATAATTACCATGACACATATATATGATGTGAAAGTACATTCAATAAAGAATCTAATGGTAATAATTTTTAATTGTAAACGTTAACATTTTTTTTCTAAATTTGGTCAAAGTTTACAAAGCTTGACTTTAACCAAAGCTAATACGCGGACTAAATAAAAACAATTTGGATTAATAAACCGTTTGCGATGTAAACGTGACGGTTTTGTGTTGCATCTATTAATAAGCCCCCGTTTGCAAGAAGCTTAGATGAAAACTTCTCTCAAATTGGACGATTTATTTACCACGACCTATAAGGTCCCTATCATGAAATCATGTCATTGTTTCATGAATTCTAGCTTAGCTGGGCGTTTGCTAGAATTTGAAAGCCAAGAGTCAATATTTGCGGCCCCGAGATGTTCGAAATTTATTGTTTTTCCTTCCATGGGGACTAAACATGCACCCAAGACAAAAAAATGAATTTCTAATCCATTCGGACGCACAACCGCTTGTGCATATAGTTCAAATTTGAAATTTACAAATTAAATACTAAGGAATCAATTTAATGTATAAAATGTCTTAATGTTCTTTAAAAATCAAATTTTAACACTGCACTCCTATTGTCACATGTGCATTACATAAAAAAGTTTGACATGCATGCCTCGAAGTGACGGTGGTGTGGTGGGACGAGTGGGGGTGTGGGGTCTGGCACACAATACTCGTCGCATGCGCGCCACCATGTGGGGTTGTCCGGTTAGTTAGGCATCAAGCTGACAATGGGGATTACTCAGGCAGGTATATTGGAGTCCCATCCATGTCCCCATCACCGCCCTCCCATTCCCGTCACCGTCTCCGTACCCGTGCATGGGGATAAAAAGTTTCCCATCCCCGTCCCCATCACCACCCTCCCATTCCCGTCACCGTCTCCGTACCCGTGCGCGGGGATAAAAAGTTTCCCATCCCCATCGCCACTTCTTTATCCCCATGGGGAAACCCAACATGCATTTAAGAACAACATTCGATAGTATTTCTGTAAAAAAACAGTATTTCAACATAATAAACAATATGGTGTGGCTAAGTTTGGGATTTCTTAGGGATATTTGGGCCAGATGGGTGGGATCTGTGGAAATTTGGGTGACCGAGGGCGCAAATTACGTGGGGTCTACTAATTTCAAAGCCCACATGTAAGTTATTTTATGATTAAGGCGGGTAATGCTATGTATGTCCCATCCCCATCCCCGTCCTGCACGCTGGGTAAGGTATTTGACCCACCATCTTCCCCATGGGAATTCAAGTTAGCACTTCTCCATGCCCTAATAGAGTAAACACCCATGGGGATGCGGGTAATGGTTTTAACCATGACAGCTTCAGGTGAGGCACACGTGCCACGTCTAAAGTCGTGCATTGGGTATATATTTAAAGCATCTCGATCATGACCTTTTTCATGCATACGTTTGTGTCTCATGCATGCGGTGGTGGTCCTCGTACACTCACTCATGCGTTTACCACCGACACACCCATTTGTTGCCCCCGCGTGGTCTATCACCTTGTATGGGGCGCGCGAGAGGGGTTTGATCAAAGCTGGATTCATCTTAGTCCGTGTTTCAGCAAATATCATGGTGAGATTACAGACAAAAGTTTGGGCGCATGTGTGCACGCGCGTGCTCATTGTACAAGTTGTGAACCTCCGTTTTTTTTCGATTTGCGAAGGTGCCACATGAAAGGTGTGCATTGGGTATTCAAAACATCACACAACACCTCCGTACATATGTTAGGGCAGCATGGAGGCGGTGGTTGTCCTCGGACACCGCCCCCCTCGCACAATTATTAGTGTCACTCCCATCTGTGGCCTCGCGTACTTTTGTACCGCAACGAGAGAGGTTAATTATTGTGGATTCTTTTTTGGTCGATGTTTGCGGTAGGCCATGGGTGTGAGATTACATGGTATAATTTGAGTGTGTGTAGTGTACGCATGAATGTCTCTCCCATCGGCTCGAATGGGGGTGGGTATATATATTACGCGTCGTGAACCACACTTTCCGTGCGGACTTTAACATTCCCGAGGAAGGTGTGTCACGCTAAAGTTTGTGTGCTGGGTATGTAAACATCACACAACACTTCCATGCATATGTTTGATCCACGCTTAGACGGTGATTGTATTTGGATACTCCTTCGTGTGGTTGTCGTTGGAAAGTCCATTCCTGGGCCCGTGTGGATGTCGATCACATTGGCTGACAACGCCAGAGAGTATACCATGGTGGATTCATCAATTGTTTTGTGTTATGGTATATATTATATAGGTCATTTGAATTTCCTTACCCAAGTCTGAGCACACGCGTACGTAAGCGTGAATCGTTCCCATCGACGCTCGGCATACTAGTTGTACGCGTCATGAACACTCGCTGGGGGGGGGTCTATCCTGTTCCAAAGCATGTGACACATCAAAGCTGCACATGAGGTATATATTAATGTATTCAAATGCAAACACAACAATCCGTACATATGTTTGCACCACCAGCAGGTGATGGCTGTCTTCGACACTCCACCGTGTGGTTATCGGCGTCAAGCCCATTCATGGGCCTCGGTGGATGTCCATCCTTTCGACCGACAGCGGGAGAGGTTTGACCAAAATGTTGATTCTTTGGTCGGGATGTCCGTGTTGCGAGGCGCATGGGCCATAGTCCACCTTTGACCGGAAAATAGATGGGGTGGTTTGACCATGCTAGATTCATGTATATGTTTCATTTTCGTTTTACGGCATGAGTGATATGCAAGACCTGTTTGGGGGCATGTATTCATGGCTAGGATTCCCCCTCCACCGACACGAAGTGGCGACGGAGGAGAAATGTGCCACATCAAAGTTGCGCATTGGGTATTTTGATCGATCAAACCTGTGCATACATACTTTTGTTCCACATGCAGGCGTGTATGTGTTCTGACCCCTTTCCCGCATTTTTTGACGAAATGCTCCTATATATTATTATTCTAGGAGTAAATAGCAAACGATTCGAATGTAACAAAAGTTTGCGATTGTACACTCAACAGAAACCATTTCCTCCGCCGCTGGCACATCAGCACGGTCCACTGGTGGGCGCCGGACACGATAGGGTTTGACGAGACTTCCCTCGTAAAAATATCTACCACCTTGAGCCATTTGAAAAATGGCGGTTTCGCGGGTTTTCCCTATTTGATAGCACACACTTATTATGTTTCTGCTGTGTGCGATGTTTGTTGCTCCCGCCATGGCCGCGCCGCTTCAGTCCCGTAATCTAAATTTTCAGTAGCCCCGGCATCCTGGCATTCCCGCCTAGTAAAATTTTCAGTAGCCGCGCGGCATTTCCTCAAACACAAACTGCCCCCCTCCCCACCACAAAACCTCTGCTCAGATTACGTAAAAAAAAGGAAAACCTTTGCTCCCGCACGTACTGTCGTGGATTTGTCACGGCAGATGTCCTCGTGAAAGGACTTAGGTTCGGGGCCATCGCTAAGTGTCGCAGCCGGATTTCGGGAATACACTATTCCCAGAAATTAACCCCTCGTGTCATCACCAGCCCCAGGATTTCTGTTACTGGTGGACACATCCTTGTTACAGATTGCCAAGCTATTACAAGAATTGGATACAAGACCGTAAATGTCCCATGATACAACAATGATTTCTGGTGGTGGATGACGGAAGCGATTCGCGAATTCTCCCACGTCGATGGGGCTCTCTTCCCACAGGAACGGCTGACCTGGATAACTCCTATCCCACGTGGCTACTATCCTAGGCTCCGTATGGTCGTCATCATAATACTCTTCTGACCTGGCCAATGAAATAACCAGGGACAAGCCAGTGAGTACGTTTGAATGTACTCGCAAACATTATGGACAAATGATATACCGAATGCAACAGATAACATATGATCATGGTGAACTAAACTATTTGCTTATGCTCGTGCTAGACTATATTATATGCATGCTGACAGGAATTAACTCATGGCATGATGACATATTAGCATGTGCAGAAGTAACGAGTTAGCGACAAACAAAGAAGGTTGATGGAAAATCGGACGAGATAGAACCGTCCGAGAATCCAAAGAAAATATAAAAGAAATGTCGGTTGGATGTCAAGTGACACCACGGTAGGTCTTGAAGAGAAATGCCAAACGGGTGTCTAAAAGAGAAATCGAACGAGACAGAACCATCCGAGAACTCAAGCGACGCCACGATAGGTCTTGAAAAGAAATGCCAGTCGGGTGTCCACAAGAGTAGTGGCGAGATAGGACCGCCTGAGAACTCGAGGGACGCCACGAGAGGTCTTGAAAATAAAACTGAATGCCCGGGGTAGTCTAGCCAGCCCCTGAGACACTCAGAAAATAAAATAAAATGACAGGGTTAGTCCACAATGATAATCATATCATCAATCATATTCATGATAACACTAGTAGCAGCAACAATTATCCTGCAAAATAAACCACGCTCAATTTTAATTATTTCCTCCGGAGATCGACTCTAAGACCGACACTTGACCAACCCAGACTGTAGTCCTTAACCGCGGACATGGCTATTCGAATAGATATAACTCTGCAGAGGGTGTACTCTTTACCCACAAGTAAAGGATTTCTTTAGTCAATACCGTGACACCGACTAATTCCCATTACGGTCTTTAGGTTGAAACACACCTGACCAGCACACACCAGCTTAACCGTCCGGATGCCAGGAATCACCCAGGGCATCTGTTTGGTAAAACTCTAAGACGGGGAGACCAACATCCTGCATGGGATCACTATTCATATGCGCGGATTACAAGGGGTGCCCCCCTCTCAGATCAAAATTCTGTTTTAAAATAAATCAGAAAAGAAAACGTTTCGGGAAGGAATACGCTTTCCAGACGAGAAGACGTAATCTCCGGAATACGCCTTCACTTACAGCCGCGGGGCCGTGACCTCCAGTCACTGACGGTGGGTCCCGCGGGCCCACCAGTCAGGTTTGACTGGTCCTCCCCCGCCTCCTTCCTCCTGTAGCCGAGCAGAGGTGGCGCTCCGGCGACCGGCGCCGGCGATTGGAGGCGCCCCTCGGCGAGCTGAGCTCTCCGTCGTGTTCAGGAGGCCCAGGCGGTCCCTCCGGTGGGCGAGATGCTCGACGGGGAGCACGGAGCTGCCGGCGAAGAGCTCACCCGATGGACGGCAGCGTCGGATGAAAGAGGGATTCTGGCTACGGTGCATCTCTGGTGGAATTGAAGATGGGGATGGGTTCGCGGAAGCGAGGGGAGGTTACTGGAGGGTAAAATGAGGAGAACGGGGCTCTGGTGGCGTCGAATTTAACCGGAAGGTGGCCGTGGCCGTGGCGGTCGGAGACGACGAGGACGGCTATTTCTGATGGATTGGGTGCTCGGGGAAGCTCACAGAGAAGGAGGGGAGCGGTGTGGTTAGCCGGAAGAGCTCAGGGTGGCTTTATAGCTCGGTGAGGTCTGTTCCCGTGAGTTCCAGGGATGGACATGACGGCGGCGACCATTATGGCGGCAGGTGAGGCCGTTGAGGTCGGCGGGGTGGTCGGTGAGGACGGTGGCGGCCTGGGTTAATTGTGGAGCGTGCTGGCGGGCTCGGGAAAGCTCCAGGTGGCCCGAACGGTACCGTCCCAGAGCTGACTACGGCGGCGGCCACTGATGGCAGACGGGGCGGTGGCAAGGTCAGCGGGTCCGGTAGGGTCGGTGGAGAGCTGGCGAGCTGCGGATAGACTTGGCCGTTAGCCATTAAGGCGAGACGGCGCCGACAGAGACGTGGCGAAGCTGTGCTCGTTGGGCGGCGGTCTTGGTCGCCGTGGACGGCGGTGGCCGGCACTAGGAGCCAAGGGGAGGTGTTGGTAAGGCTGGTGGGCTTATGGCAACGCCGCCTGGGTAGCTGCAGGTGTCGGGGAGGCAGCAGAGCAGGGGCGTGAGGACGAGGCCGAGCCTGCCAAATGAGCGCTCTGGACAGGGGGTCAGCGCGCTCTAGACATGCAGACCAGGCGTTCGACGAAATGCCAGTGAGACCTACAGGGCTCTGATTGGCAGTGTGATGCTCCAGTAAATTCTAGAGGTGATGGACAAGATAGTTTGGCCATAGCATCAAGTCACCAATGTAGTTGAGAAAGAGGTTGAACTTCTGTCATGCACACAACCTGCTTGACAAAATGCTAAGGCAACCTAGGCATTTTTGTTGACTATGAAAATTGCCAGGATGATGTCTCGTTAGATGGTAGAGATGCTGGTGGAGTTGGTTTGGCAAGAGGAGAAACTTGCTAGTGCAAGTTTTGCAAATCTACAGTTCTGGACAGAAAATATAGGCCATTATTGCATGTGTTTAAATTACTCTAATTTGGCTGATCTCCTGGACTTAAGGGTTTGGTAGGGCTAACTAACAGTAGGAAAAATCCTAAGGGAAATAGGGCAAAATAAAGATGGGTTGCAGTACAAACTACCAAACTGGACCAGAATGAAGATGAGGATGGTTTGCTCAAATTTTACAAAACACTCAGCTGGGTTTTTGCATAAATGTGATCTAGGTACATCACATGCCATCTACAAATTTTTGTGGAATTTATAGATGAGTTTATGAAGAGGTTGTAGTGCAACAGGAGCCTTTAAAAAGATGGAAATGCTAGTAAGGGAATTAAAACTTAGCAAATTTTATTATAGAAATTTTTTTCCACTGGTTTTACTAAATGAAATAAAATGATTTAATGAAACATCCAAGCCACACTACACTATTCAAAAGTTCTAGATAGGAGAGGAGAATTCTTGAAATACAGACAAAAGGAGTGGCTCTAAAATCAATAGAAAATAAAATAATTATTTCTGGCAACATTTTATTTAATAAAACATGATTAAATTTTTGGGGTGTTACACTAAGGCGGTGAGCTCAAAGGGGTTGATCGGAATTGAGATACAAGGGTTTACCCAGGTTCAGCCCCTCGGAAAGAGGTAAAAGCCTACGTCCTGCTTTGTGTTGTATTGATTGGGTATCGATTACAAGGGAGCGAGTTCGCTTGACCTAGATATCGATGAGTTGATTCATTCCCTAAGCCGCCCAGGTAACACGCCTTTATATACACAGGTCAAGGCCCTGGGCTTACAAGAGTCCGGGTCAGGTTATACTTGATCACCGACCTCACCTCTAACTTTACATACCTTATCTAACAAGCCGCCACCGGCAGCTCAAGCCCACCGGGTAACATCTTGTCTTCTGGTTCTGGGCTTCCAGGCCCATTGAGTAAACCTGTACCCAACCTTGTTGTAAGCCGCCAACCGCATGACCCGGCCCCACCTGGGCGGGTCTCATCACGGGGTTATATTCCCAACATTAGGCCCCAGATTGATTTGAGCCTTGCCTTCTCTGATAATCTTCATGACCCGCCAAAAATGGACGGTCGTTGCTTCTGACAAACTTTGATGACCTGCCGTGACGTCATCAGTAAAATAAAAAAAGATTCCTCTGACGTCAGAGCGGATCTTTTTTCATTAATACAACCAGCCCGAAAATCGAGGCGTCTTCTTAGTTTAATCATCATCGTGCTCCCTCGATTCCCACACCGGACAGTTGTGGGACCATTATAGCTTTATAAATAAGCACCGGGGGTTATCATTTTCATTTTCCCCCACCGCCACTTCCTTCTTCTTCCTCCTCCAGACGCCCGCGCCGCCGAAGCTCACTGCGTCGTCCGGAGCTCATCGTCTTCATCGACACCGGCCGCTGCATCAACCTGAAACTGACCAGAGCCTTCGCTCGTTCATCCGCACCCTCTAGGTTTCGTCGCCGCCCTTAGTTAGATCTGCATTTAACCTTTAGATCTTCCCCGAGTTCGTCGGGCTTCGTCGGCATTCGTCTCCGTTCATCGGAACGTTCTTCACAGATTTGGATAAAGAAAAAACACCTCTTTAGGCCTCATAATATTGCCCAAATCACGCGGCCGCCCGCTCCATAGTCACGCCGCATTCATTGTAGATCTTCAGCTTGTTTTAATCTGCGCAAAGGCCGCCTGTTCTTCCACTGGTCCTATTAGGGCTAGAATATTTTTCTTTTTCCCTCGCCCATAGATCTTAAATTCATAGCCGTAGTTGCGGAATCGGTTTCTCAACACTTAGCAATTTTTCAATCTGCGTTGATAAGCTTGACCCGCCGTAAAAACTGCCGGCTTACTCTATTTTACCGCAAGTAGCTTCGGCGGCTCATAATTTTATGTTGACCCGCCAAACGCTGTCACCATTTCCAGTCGTAATGACCTTTAGCCAGAATGTATTTTTAACCCGCCAAATATGCATGTCTTCCCGCAGTTTCCTAAGCCGCCACCATGTCAAAAACTCCATCCACTTGCAACTGGGTAAAGTCCGGAGTGACCAAAGAGTCACTCAAAGAATTTGTCACCATGGGGGTTCTGCCGGCTCAGGATATTATCCACTGGCGGGTTCCTGGCAATGAGACTACCCCTAAGCCCAAAGATGGGGAGGTCATTATCTTCACAGATCATCTTCTTCGAGGCTTTTCCCTGCCCGGGTCAAAGTTTTTCCGGGATGTCTTACACGCGTTTAAGCTACACCCCCAAGACATCGGCCCGAACTATGTCACCAACATGTGCCAATTTCAAACCTTCTGTGAAGCCTACCTTCAGAAGGAGCCATCTGTTGACCTCTTCAAGGAGTACTTTTACATCAACCGCCAGACAGAAATGGCTGACGGGTTAAGTCTCGAGCTTGGGGGCGTTACTCTTCAGAGGCGGAGGGATGTACTCTTCCCAGCAGCAACCCTGCCGAGTCACCCCAAAGAGTGGAACAAGACATGGTTCTACTGCCAAGACACTTCACCAGAGGGGGAGAACCCACTGCCGGGTTACCGTCCCTACCGGCTTAGCATAGATACGGAGCTTCCAGACAGGATGTCAGCTGCCGGGCATGCTCAATATGCCTCCACATTCTCCAAAGTCAGGGCCCTATTGGCCAACGGGTTGACGGGTGTTGATCTGACCCGCTGCTGGGTCTCCTGGAGGATTCTGCCATTGAGCCGCCGAAGCGCCTTGATGTGCCAGTATACGGGTAAAGTAGATGATCCTCAACGCTTCAACCAGACCCCTTTGAAGGATCAGGATCTCAATACTATCGTCAAGTCTTTGCTGGGGGAACCACTACCCGCCTGCAGCAAGACTAGCTTAAACCCCTTTTCTGCACTTAACCCGGCTCCGGATGTAAGTCTCTTCATCTTAACCCCCATCCATTCCTTAGACTCCATACTTTATTAAACTTTTTCCTGTCAATATGCTTTGTCCCATACAGGCCGGGTCTTCATTCTAGAAGAAATTGTTGCCCCCTACTCTCAAGAAGAAAAGCAAGGTTCCCAAGGCGACCAAACCTAAGGCGCCCACTCGCAGGAAGAGGCAATCATCCAAAGATTTATTCGAGTTTAATGACTCAGAGGTAGAACTTGACCCCCTTGGCCTTCTCTTTATGCAACTCATTGACGGTGATTCCTCACAGGAAGAAGCTGAAACAAGCCATGCCGATGTTGCCGAGGTAATCATTGTCTCCTCTGACCCGGATCTTTCCCCAGTAAAGAAAGTACGGCGGGCTGTACGGAAGGTAAAGAGTTCACGTTCTTTTGCTCACTTGAGTCGTAACTTTCTCTTGAAGACACAGCAAGACGACAACAGACGTCAGACCCGGAGCGCCGGCTCTGGAGACCTGTTAACCGGCTTACCCAATGAGCCGGCCCCTCGGAGACAGCGCACCGAAGTACTTCCTTGCCTTGAATTTATTTCTCCTGTAAGCTATCCTTGCAACTTATCAATGTTTAACAATGCTAACTTTTTCAGGACTCGCCTCCTTCTTCCGGCGACTCAACTGCTTCAAAATTGCCTCCCCTAATCATCAATCAGGGGTAAGTATTTTCTATCCCACTCTTTTACTTATAGTCCACCCTTGCTTATTGATGCGCAACTTTTAATTTGCCTCACAGGGCTCAAGCCAAACGAAGGAAAATGGCCGGGTCATCCGCCACTCCTGATGTTCCAGAGCCGGCAATTCCAAAGCCAAGCGCCCCGGAAGCCCATGCTGAGGCTTCTGAAACTGCCAAAGACACTCATGAGGAAGCCCCTCAGCACAATGAGCCGATGGATATGGATGTTGAGGCTCCTGAAGCCCATCCAGATTCTGCTCCTAAGCCGCCCAGCCCCCAGCCGTCAACTGAAGACATGGCTTCTCATGAAGAAGTCACTCTCACCGGGGCGGCTTACAAACCTCCGACTCCTTCACGTGTGCTATCAAAGTATATCAAGGAAGACGAGCGGCTCCCTCTAAAGAAGAAAAGACTCCAGCTGAACTTTCCAATTTGGAGAAACTTACTGCAGATGAACTGCATGCCGGCTATCTGAGCCGTCTGTTTACCAGCCGAGACATGGAGGCCAACCTGGTCGCCAAGATGAAGAACAAATATGAGGTACTTCACTTCCCTTGCCTCTTCATATATATACTTATGTACCCCCCAGAGCCGGTTGATCTCTCAGAAGGTCAGCCGGGTCTTCCATTAATTTGGCAACTTTGAAAGCATCATTAATATGTGAACATGGAGTGAGAGCAAGCCGTAGCCCCCAAGGGCCGGGTCATTACCTAAGTATGAACCGGCACTCAATCAGAAATTAAGAGCCAATCGTAGCCCCCAAGGGCCGGGTCATTACCTAAGTAATGAGCCGGGACTCAGACATAGCTTAAGAGCCAAATGTAGCCCCCAAGGGCCAGGTCATTACCTAAGTAATGAGCCAGGACTCAGACATAGCTTAAGAGCCAAACGTAGCCCCCAAGGGCCGGGTCATTACCTGAGTAATGAGCCGGTTCTATAAGAAAGAGCTGGGATACATTAGCCCCCAAGTGTCAAGTATATTGCTTGCAATTTGCTTGAGACTTGTAATCATTGTACCAAACTTTGACATAAATTGTGTGAGCCGGACCGGCGGCTTAAACCTGACAACCTTGCATTGTCACAACTTGTCCTGCGCAGGAATCTTTAAATGCTGCCGAGTCTAACTTGTTGGACTTGAAGAAAAACTTATCTTTGCAACAAGACGCCCGAGCAGAGACAGAAGAAAAGTGGCGGCTCTGCTCCATAGATCTTGAGAAGATCAAAACAGAGTTCGAAACTTTCAAGCAGACTGCTGAATCAAGCCAAGCCGCCCTGACCAAGCGCGCTGAAGACGCAGAGGGCCGGCTCAAAACGGTGACTGACGAGCTGAACACTCTGAAGGGGCAGATATCCCGTATGATTGGAGCTGTATTTGGTAGGTATTCTTAACCTTCAACTATATCTAAATACTTGTCAATGATCTTCTCTGGCGACTCATAAGCTTTGACATGTTTGTAGGTGAATGGAGCCGCCAGCTGTCAGATAACAGCCTGTTGAAGCTCAAGGCTCTATATTCCTTGACAGAGCAGCTGTACGCCGGGTCTCTATTTACCATCAAAGCTGTCATGACTGAGAGGGGCATCCCTAAGTTTATGAAGGGTGTGCTTGAAATCATGTCAACCATCCCGCAACAGCTGGAAGAACTGAAGAGATCAGCCGCCCGCAAGGACGCAATAGCCGCTTTGAGCCGATCGCTGGCTTATGCCCCGGAGCTTAACCCGGCTGAAATGATGGATGGCTTCCCTCAATTGAAGGATGACGGCTCAGAGTTTACACAAGAAGATTATTCTCGCTGTCATAAGGTGTCCCGGGTTCTGGCAAGTCGGCTGGCCACAGAAGCTGACCTAGCAGTGTATCAAGTGGCTTATACTGAAGATAACAGACGTACCACTCCTCTCCCTCGCTCAAACCCTAGCTAGCCGCCGCCGCCGCCCCCGCCGCCACCACCCCCGACTCCACTGTCATCCTCTGCAGGCCTTCCCGTGACTATCTCGAAGTCCTCATGAATATCCATCACAAGGGGGTTGGACTAGAGTCGTCCGTGCAATCGACAGTAGTGCTCCTCCATGTCGAATGCACGCACAACTCTCCTCCACCTCGTAGTTTCGGCCTGCGAAGCACCCTCTTTGCCGCAGATCCCCGTCCCCATCCTCACCCACACTCCACAGCATCGCTGCCTCAGCCCGGCTATGCTTCCCGGGGAGCTGGAGGAGGGAATGGCCAAAAAGAGGTATCTTGAGGCCTGTACGCTGGATGACGGTGAGGTGGCCGCCGAGGCCCCCCGGGGAAGCTCAGTACGATGACTGACCTGGGGCTTTTAATAAGCGGGCTCGCGCATGTATGTATGTCCCGGTAGCCGGCTACGACATCGATCTCGTCGAGAGCGATGGATTGACGCGGGCTATGACACAGGTTAAGTGACGCACCCCCACCCCTTCGAGTTCAACCTCCTTGGATCTCCTCCATGCCCCCCCCGCCGCTGATCTACTCTGCTTCGCTGTCAGGATTTTGCCTTCATCGCCATCGAGACCCTTTTGTCATTTCTGAAGGTTGCGTTCTAGTGGCGGTGGCTCGGCATCGTCAGCTGCCAAGTCAGACCTCATTGACGACAACGACGACAAGGGCGCCCTATCCATTGCTTCCAAGGGGAAATAGCCCATCCACGACATCAGGGACGTCACCCTGTAGACATGCTCCTCCAAAGGCAAGGAGCTAAGCTGCCACCACAGGTAGCGCACGGTGCGCACCCCCAGTCCAGGCTCTTCCAAGGGGTATGAATTGTTCAAAAGTGCAATTTGATATGCTGGAGTATGAATTGTTCAGTTCAATTTCAGTGCTGATGCGTTTGGTTGTCCGTAGTGAGCATATACCTTGTTTAGCGTGATATGTGGTTGTTTGTAGTGAACATATGTCTAGTTTCATTGCTAGATTTGGTTGTTCAATAATATAATTGGTTCCCGTTAAAGCTGGTGTATTTAACATGCCCCTGTTTATTTCAGTTTTCTCACAATGTGATGTTGAATCATACAATTTGATGTTTAAGCACATGGTGCATTCTATCTTCTATGCAATTTCAACAATACTGATATGAATGACTGTTTGGTTGTTGTTAAGTCTGTTGTAGTGAGCATATGCTTCTTTTAAAGGTTTTTTGGCGGTTTGTGGTTATGATTTGTCCAGTTTCAATAGCTATATTTGGTTGTTTGTAGTATGCCTCTGATCTACTCTGCTTTGCTGTCAGGAATTTGCTATGCTGGAGTATGAATTGTAATGTTCAAAAGTGCAATTTGATATGCTGGAGTATGAATTGTTCAGTTCAATTTCACTACCTATGTTTGGTTGTCTGTAGTTAGCATATACCTATATTTGGTTGTTTGTAGTATGCATATGATTTACTCTGCTTTGCTGTAAGGAATTTTCCTTCATCGCCAACGAGACAATTTTTTCATTTATGGAAGTCGCGTTCTATGTAGATGTTTTTGCATCTTCAGCTGCCAAGTCAGGCCTCATTGACGACGACAACTTGTCATCGACAAGTGCGCCGTATGCTGGAGTGTGAATTGTTCAGTTCAATTTCACGAACGCCTATGTTTGGTTGTCTGTAGTGAGCATATACCTTGTTTATTTGTTTTTGATTGTTTGTAGTGAACATATGTCCAGCTTCAATTGCTAGATTTGGTTGTTCAATCATACAATTGGTTCCTGTTAAAGCCGGTGTAGTTAACATGCCCCTGTTTATTTTGGTTTTCTAACAATGTGATGTTCAATCATAGAATTTGATGTTTAAGCACATGTTACGTTCTATGCAATTTCAACAATACCGATATGAATGACTATTTGGTTGCTGTAGTATGCCTTGTTTATTTAGTTATTCACAATGTCCAGTACAATTTGATTAATACCAGTTCAATGGCCATATTTATTTCCTGTTAATCCTGGTGTAGGTAATACACCCCCTGTTTTTTTTTCACTCTGTGATGTTCAATTATATAATTTGATGTTTAAGTACAAGCTTTGTTCTATGCAAATTCAACAATGCCATTATGAATGACTTTATTTGGTTGTTGTTAAGCCTGATGTAGTGAGCATATGCCTATTCTAATGATTTTTGGTTCAGATGGCTATATTTTTTTCCCATGTTATACTCCCTCCGCCCCATAATATAAGACGCTAATACATCCAATATGTTCGTGCATTGGATGTAATTAGATCTTATATAGTGGGACGGAGAGAGCATCATGTGAGGTAACTAATAAAGATTGCTAGTACAATGGGTCAAAATGGGGCAATTAAACTATTTATTTACAATTTGTCCAAGACAACAATGATATGAAGTATATTAACTCAGAACTATGTACCCTTTTTACTGCACATAATGAGTTGTTAGATGACAATCTCTGTATCTTTTTCCTTTGCAGTGGTTCCCAACGCAATCTACACAAGATCACCTCTCAAACTACATGATTGTTGGACATGCAAATGTGCATGTATGTCTACCAGACTGGAATGACTATCTGAAAGTCATGAAGATATTGAAGGATGGGCGGTCGGCCATCAAAAGGGATTGGGCTAGAGTCGTGTGTGCATACGACATGGAGGAGGGCACACTACGGGCATTCCGCTTCACCTTTTACAGCAATCAAAATATCTTTTGCCTCTTTCTTTGCAGTCTTCAATACAAGTATTCAACCGTCGTTCATCATTCTTTATTTGGTGCTTATGTAATTCTTTCGTTGACGTAATTCTTGAACGTATGTACCTGTGAATGGAATAATGCATTGGTTGATGTACCTATCTATGTATATGTAAAAAAGCTACTCCCTACTTTGAAATTCAAATTCTGTACAATTTTAAATTGTAGCGATTAAAATAATAAAAAAATGCTCTGCGGGTCATTACGCCGCACACATTTTGTAAGTCTTAACGTTTGTGATATACCTCATGATCTGACACGTTTTAAAGATAGAAAACGTGTGCGCCCATGCACACAGTTGCCGTTTGCAAACCGTGTGTGATTTCAGATAATATAACAAACGGTGCAACCGAATTCAACGTTGGTGATAGAATCTCTGTCGCACACAGTATAAAATGATAAACTGTTTGTGATGTAGTATGAATCACAAACGTTGGACCACAGAATAGCGCGTGCGATACTTATCCTATCGGACGCGAGTACGGCATTCAGGCGTTTCTTAAACCTATCCGATACTTGTACGGCTGTTAAATCATCGTCTTAGTTAAATATCGCCAATGGTTCGTCCAATATAAGTGTTTGTGATATTAGTGTGATCTCACACGAGTTGCAAGGATGGGCCGTATGGGAAGTCCACCATATCTCAAATGGTTCACCGGTGACTCTCGTTTGTGATAGATACGGACATCCCATACGCTTAGTTTTGCCAAACGTTTGCGTTCGTTGGACACCATCGCCGATGATTTTTCTGTGTCGTGTGGGATGGACCCCCCTATTGCCCACACATGCAAGGCGACGGTTTCATAGTACGTCGCGGAAAGGAGTTAAAAACTGTTTGTATAGCACGTCGCTGCACCAGTGAAAGTTTATAAGAAACTTGTATTTACAAGAAAGTGAGTGGGAGCACTATAGAATTTCTGATAAGTATATATGAATGACATATTGTTGATCGGAAATAATGTAGAATTTCTGGAAAGCATAAAGGGTTGTTTGAAAGGAGTTTTTCAAAGGAAGAACTGGATAAAGCTACTTAAATATTGGGCATCAAGATCTATAGAGATAGATCAAGACACCTGATAAGACTTTCAATGAATACATACCTTGACAAGATTTTGAAAGAGTTCAAAATGGATCAGTCAAAGAAGGAGTTCTTGCCTGATTTGTAACGTGTGAAGTTGAGTAAGACTCAAAGCTCGACCACGGCAGAAGAAAGAGAAAGGACGAAGGTCGTCCCCTATGCCTTAGCCATAGGCTCTATACGGTATGACATGCTGTGTACCGCACCTGATGTGTGCCTTGTCGCGTGTCTGGCAAGGGGGTACAAGAGTGATCCAGGAGTGGATCACTGGACAACGGTCAAAATTATCCTTAGTAACTGGAGGACTAAGGAAATGTTTCTCAATTATGGAGATGATAAAGAGATCGTCGTAAAGGGTTACATCGATGCAAGCTTTGACACCGCTCCGGATGACTCTGAGTAGCAAACCGGATACGTATAGTGGAGCAGACATGTAACGCCCAAGATGCGGTCCTATCCTTATTTTGGCTCGAGGGGCCTCGACTGGGATAGAAGCGCATCTCGTCGTTTTTGCAAGAATGGATACCGTTACAAGTACATGTAAAGAGGAGATGAGTATATGGAATTGGCTTACACTCGCCACAAGCTAGACCAAGATCACATCAAATACAACAATACATTCAATCACCATACAGAAGAGCAGGGTCCGACTACAGACGAAATCAAACGATAAAAGCGACATCCATCCTTGCTATCCCAGGCTGCCGGCCTGGAACCCATCCTATGATCGATGAAGAAGAAGAAGAACTCCAAATCAAACAAGCATTGCTCTCACGTCAAGGCATCGCATTACCTGTACCTGCAATTGTTGTTGTAGTAATCTGTGAGCCACAGGGACTCAGCAATCTCATTTCCAATGGTATTAAGACTAGCAAAGCTTAATGGGTAAGGTATGGTTAAGTGGTGAGGCTGAAGCAAGCACTAAGCATTTTATTTGAGCGGCTAACTTACGAGTACAAGAATAAGAGGGGGGTGATCTACGCATAAACGATCGTGAACTAGTAAGGATCACTAAGTGATCCTGAACACCTACCTACGAGTCAAACATAACCCCACCGTGTTCTCTCCCGGTTCAGAAATTCACGAGAAGAGACAGTCGCGGTTACGCACACGTTGGTGTATTTTATTGGAGTTTACTTTAAGTTTTCTTTGACCGGATGTTAAACAAATTTCCAACTTGCCACATAACCGCGGGCACGGCTTCTCGAAAAGATTTAACCCTGCAGGGGTGCTCCAACTCATCCATCACAAACTAACCACACGCTGTGTGGAAAACCTCAGCCACGGGATAGCCCGTAGTATCCTTAGAATTCTGGTGGAAAACCTCAACCTCGAGATAGCCCAAAGTATCCTCGGAGTCCCGGTGCACAAGACGTTCGAGAAAGGTAAAACAAATCCAGCAAGGCCGCCCGACGTGTCGACGAACCCGATAGGAGCCGTGTATCTCGTTCTCAGGACACGACCGGATTGTCCAAACTTTCGGTAGGCCAATCACAGAGTTTCCCCTGGCGGCCACCAGCGGTTGACAGGTTTGGACCAACACTCACGAGGAGCACTGGCCCGAGTTGTTGGTTAATTATCCACGGGGTCCGGAAAGTCCCTATGCAAGTTTTATTAGGTTGGCGAATGGTAAAACCAATGTTGGGCCTTGCCAGAAGAGTTTTATCCCAAAAGGAAAATCAAAGGGGTCCCGATAACAACCCCGAGCATATTAGGAGCGCTCAATATGGAACATAACACCAATATACAAGTAACTAGGGCGGCAAAAGTGGAACAAAACACCGAGCAAAAGGCCAAGCCTTCCACCTTTTACCAAGTATATATGTGCATTAAATTAAATAGCAATAATATTGTGATATCTCAAAATATACATGTTGACACATGGAAACGACTTGCACCTGCAACTAGCAATGCTATAAGAAGGGTTGATCAAGAGGTAACATAGCCAAACAATGGTTTGCTGGGATGTGGAGGGGTTAGAGGCTTTTCATGGCAATTTGGGAGGCTTGACAAACAAGTGGTAGGTAGCGAGACATAGTGATAGAAACGAGACAACTAGCATGGCAATGATAGTAGTGGTATCCAGGGAAATGTTCATCTTGCCTGAGATCCCGCTTGGAAAAAGAATGACTCCGTGAAGTAGACGAACGGGGTGTAGTCGAACGAATCCTCACACTTCGAACACTTTCGGAACTCTATCGAGAAGAAGCAATCCAGAAACAACAATCAACACATGATAAACACCACAACATATGCATGACATGATGCGCAAACAAATATGATGCATGTCCGGTTTAATTATGCAAGACATGGCAAGATGCAACAATCAACACTACAAATTAAGCGAAGTTCAATATGCAACGAGTTGCATATTGAATAAACTCCACATTTGAATTATCTAGTTCACTCGTTTAGGTACTCATCAATATTAAATGTTGTTTAACATGGGTGGTAATGGCATAAGGTGAAGATGGAATTAAAGCAATTTAAAATGGAGAAGGAGAACATACATACAACAAAATAATAACTCTCCATATTACAGAAATGCGGTTAATGTTGTTTAACTAAACAATCATTTTAAATGTTGTTCATCATGGCAAGAGGTGTAGCATACGCAACTACATCATCTAGGCATTTTAAATGAGGCCGTAAGCAACATATAGCTTTTCCGAAACGACCTCATATGCAAATTATTAATTTGGTACAGATAGGTCCTAAGCATATTTTATTTTTATTAAACAGCAAAATAAAATGCACCATGAGGTTCTATGCGTTTTTCTAGTCAAGTTACATATATAGATCATTTTTATCGGAGCTATGGTTAATTAGTTATGAAATAAATTATTTTAACATGGCATTTACGCAAATTATTACAAACAACAAGTTTAAACATTTTAAACAGGGCTGAAAGTTGGATATTATTAATCTACACAAAATTCTAAGCATTTTACATGTATAAAACATTTTAATCCGACGCACGGTTTGTGAGATATTAAATGCATGAAGTTCAGGGGTTTTTCTGTAAAACTGTAAATCTTTGGATTATTACGAAATTCACTGGACAGAAAAAAAAAGCACTAACGGGCTGAAACTGAACTGGCCCGCTGTGCACCAGATAGCTAAAGGACACACTGAGCGAAGGATAGGGGGGCGACGCTTACCATGGGCTGGGCCTTGCACTTGGAGGCGGCCTGGCTGGGAGGCTTCAGCTGGGCCTAGGCGAGGCAGCCGGCCTAGGAGCGGAGCGAGCGAGGGAGGCGTCGTCCTCCTCTCGTGCGTGTGCTGCACCAGAGGCACGTGTGGCGGCGGCGGACCTTGGGGGGCTCCGGCGAGGGGGCTTGGAGCGACAGGAACGACGGCTCTCCGGCGGGCTGGACGGATCTGGCCGGAGAGGAGTGGATCGGGGCGGTGGCGTGCTTCAGTCGGCGCGCCATGGCCTTCTCCTGGCGGGACAGAGAAGAGGGAGAGGGAAGATGAGAGAGAGATGGGAGGAGGAAGGAGAGACAGGGGACGAGGGCGGCGCTCAGGGTCCACCTAGCCGGCGACGGCGGTTGCTCCGGCAACCTCCGACGAGGTTCGGGTGCACCTGCAAGGTAGCAGCGAGGCGAGGCATGGGGTGCTCGGGGGCACGCTCTCCCTGGCGCGTGCGGTCGCACGGGGGAGCTCCAATGGGAGCGGCGACGACTCGGGCCCAGATGGGCTTCCAGGGCCCGGATCTGGGCCTGGCAGGGCCGCGACGACGAGGAGGGAGACAGGGGGTGCGGGGGTGGCGGCTGGACACTGGTTGGCATGGAAAACGAGGCGGATCCGGCTAGGGTTCCAAATTAGGCAGGGTAGGCTTCCTTTTATAGCATGGGAGTTAGGGTTAGGGGGTTTTGTCTGGTTTTTGGACCGTAGGATCGCGATCGGACGGCTCCGGCGATAGCTAGGGGCTAGGATGGGCTAGTGGGCTGTGTAGGGGGGTTGGGCTGAGAGAAGAGATAGGATTGCGGCCCGGCACAAAGTTTTGAAATACCGAAACGTCCGACGTTCGACCGACTAAAATGACGCTATATGTTTAACGGTTCGGTTATCAAACGGCCTCCGAACGCGACGAAATTTGGCAGGTGGTCTACCCACAATATTTTAAGACCACATGCCAACTTTCAACCCATTCAGAGAATGTTTTATACGCCTATTTAAAACAATATTTTATCGATGTCGCGGGCACGTGCGTGTGTGGTTGGTCTCAAAACGGTCGTCGACGAGAACGGGGAGAACCGGCAACTACGAACGGATGCAAGTTTTCAAAAACAAAGGCAACGAAGTGCCGATGCAATACAGATGATGCGAATGGTGCGATGATGAATGCGACAAACACATAAATCGCACTGCGACACTTGAAATAAATGAAAGGCGTCTGGAGCGTCGGTCTCGGGCTGTTACAAGACATTTGGAATAGCTCCAAGTGGGGCGTACTAACAGCATCTACAATATGACATAGAGATTTGCAAAGTATACACGGATCTGAATGTTGCAGACCCGTTGACTAAAACCTCTCTCACAAGCAAAACATGATCAAACCCCAGAACTCATTGGGTGTTAATCACATGGTGATGTGAACTAGATTATTGACTCTAGTGCAAGTGAGATACTGCTGGAAATATGCCCTAGAGGCAATAATAAATTGGTTATTATCAGATTTCCTTGTTCATGATAATCGTTTATTATCCATGCTATAATTGTATTGATCGGAAACTCAGATACATGTGTGGATACATAGACAACACTATGTCCCTAGTGAGCCTCTACTAGACTAGCTCGTTGATCAAAGATGGTCAAGGTTTCCTGACCATAGACATGAGTTGTCATTTGATAATGGGATCACATCATTAGGAGAATGATGTGATGGACAAGACCCAACCGTAAGCATAGCATTTGATCGTGTTAGTTTATTGCTATTGCTTTATCCATGTCAAGTATCCGTTCCTACGACCATGAGATCATGCAACTCCCTGACACCGGAGGAATGCCTTGTGTGTATCAAACGTCACAACATAACTGGGTGACTATAAAGGTGCTCTACAAGTATCTCTGAGGGTGTCTATTGGGTTGGCATGGATCGAGACTGAGATTTGTCACTCCGTATGACGGAGAGGTATCTCTGGGCCCACTCGGTAATGCAGCATCACAAGAAGCTTGCAAGCAATGTGACTAAGGAGTTAGTCACGGGATCTTGTATTACGTAACGAGTAAAGAGACTTGCCGGTAACGAGATTGAACTAGGTATGGAAATACCGACGATCGAATCTGGGGCAAGTAACATACCGCTGGACAAAGGGAACTGCATACGGGATTGATTGAATCCTTGGCATCGTGGTTCGACCGATAAATATCTTCATGGAATATGTGGGAACTAATATGGGCATCCAGGTCCCGCTATTGGTTATTGACCGGAGATGTGTCTCGGTCATGTCCACATGATTCTCGAACCCATAGGGTCCGCACGCTTAACGTTCGGTGACGATATAGTATTATTGGGTTATGTATGTTGATGACTGAATGTTGTTCGGAGTCCCATGTTAGATCCCGGACGTCACGAGGAGCTTTGGTCCGGAGGTAAAGATTTATATATGGGAAGTCATATTTTGGCTACTGGAAAAGTTTCGGGTTTTTCCGGTATTGTACTGGGAAGCTTCTAGAAGGTTCCGGAAACTTCCGAAGGAGTCCGGAAGTCCACCAAGGGTTCCACCACGTCCCAAGGGTTTGCATGGTCTGAGGGGAGGCGCCCTAGCCTTATTGGGCCAGGCGCACAAGTCCCTCAAGGCCCATGTGGCTTGGGAGAGGTGGAAAGTCCACCTTTGTATGGAAAGGGAGGGAATTGGACTAGGAGTCCAACTCCTCGCCCTTGGCTGTGCCCTAGGGCTTGGAGGGGCTGATCTCCATGCCCCTCCACCTATATATAGAGGGGAGGGGCGCCCCAATAGGACACACCAAGCCCTTGGCGCCCCTCTCTCTCCCTAGATCGTTTTCTCCTCCGTTCACGGTTTCGGTAGCGCTCGGCGTAACCCTGCCGGGATTGCTCCACCACCATCTCCATCATGCCGTCGTGCTGGTTGAGAACCCATCTACTACTCCGCCCTCGCTCGCTGGATCGAGGAGGCAGAGACGTCATCGAGCTGCACGTGTGCTGAACACGGAGGTGTCGTCCATTCGGTGCTAGATCGGGACGGATCGCGATTGGATCGTGAAGACGTACGACTACATCAACCGCGTTATATACGCTTCCGCTTAGCGATCTACAAGGGTATGTGGATACACTCCCCCTCTCGTAGCTATGCATCTCCATGGATAGATCTTGCGTGTGCGTAGGAATTTTTTTGTTTCCCATGCAACGTTCCCTAACAGGAGGAAGATCTACATATGTTTATTCCCTTGTGACTTTGCTAGAGCAGCCTGGTTCTCCGAGCCTTGGTTTATTAAAACGGATATTCTCGGTCGAACTCACGGATCCTTAATAGAGATTATTCAAGCTCTTCTTAATTCACGTCATCCACATGCTTCCATAGAAAAATGTTTTCACTTCCATGTCGTGCTTATGGAATCTAGAAATGATAATCGCTTTGACGGAAAATGGGTGATCCTTTGCAGGTTTCCCATGCAATGCAGGCAATAACTTCCAGCCAAAACCTGACAACTTACACATGCGATGCAAGCAACAACTTCCAGCCAAAACCTGACAACTTACACATGCGATGCAAGCACTAACTTCCAGCCAAAACCTGACAACTTGTGCAGATTTAGACTGTCACGAAGTTCCAGGGCACCAAGCAACGCAACCGTCAAAATGTCTTGGTGGAGGGGGCATTATCAAGTCTAACTTGCTTAGAGCATCTCCACCCACGCCCCCAGGACGCCCCCCAGGACACCTTTTTAGGCTCGATTTTAGGTTCGGGTGTTCCTTTTTGCCCAAAAACGGCCCAGACACGCCCCCAGGACGTCAGAATAGCGCCGGCATACCCAGGCGAAACCCAGCCCGCTGGGGGTCTCTTGGGGGCGCCGGCGGAAGTTTCGACGAATCGCGTCCCCCCACGTGTCCTTTTTCTTGGCCCACTTAATCATTTCCCACACAAACTTTGGGTTGGGGTGGGGTGTGGCTGGGAAGATGCCCTCCCCATGCACTCTTATTTTCGCCAGATGAAGCATTTGGCCCCCCAAGACACCAACTTTTTTGGTTCAGTGGTGTTCTTGGGGGCTCCAACGGCTGGAGATGCTCTTATTACCTGTCTCCAAGCTCAGGTGTACCATATCTCCAAGGACCTCAACAGTGTATCTCTTAATAGTGCACATCAAGTTCTCAACCGATCCTGGGCTGAACCTATTTTCAGTTGTGTAAACTCGGCTCATACGAATAGATGTTGCCATGTGATAAACCAAGCATTGATAATAACAAAGAGGATTGTTCCCTAGGTCATTTCATTTACTAGGGCTTTGTAATCTATGTTGTAAACTGCGGTTGAGTTGAATACATGGCACCTTTGGCACCCTTCAACGTTAAAAAACACTTCTAATGTCTCAACCAGGAAAAAAATCAACTATTTATATGTTAATTAGATGATTTTTGGACTATTTTTAACCTTTACATGAATGCTATTTTTCTGTTAGACATTTAGTTTTCACTTGCTATTACTTTTGTCAAAACGCTACTTTAAATAGCGAACAGAGCAATGATACATCCACGAAAAATTTACGTAACCTTGACATGATTAGCCAATCAAGTAGTGATTGGAAATAGAGGGGAAGGACGGGTCAACCCCCATGAAATTTGGGGGGTGGGGGCAGAGAATTAGAGGGAAAGTTACCCTAACACGCTAGGGAATCTCCAATCCTGACCAACAAATTTGTTCCTGCATATGTCTGCGAACAGGGATGTGGCAGTCCGCAGATACGGATGCGAGAGACGGTCATCCAATGCTACCAACATATATCCAATCCAAAATTGTTTTTAAGTCCGCACGTTCAAATAGTTGCATATATAATCTAAAATAATTCATATGTTCAAATGCAACAGTGGTTCTAATTTTAAAAAGATCATATTACACTCCAACATTGTTGTCCCCCTTAACCGTCCACAGATGTTCAATCAGACCTTCCTTCAGTTGCTCGTAAGTTGTTCGATACCGAATTTGTTGATGCATTTGAACAAACTCTTCAAATGTGCCCGGATTTTGATCAGGAAGTTCGATATGATCACCCAAGTTCTCAAACCCAAGAGCTACGACAGCATCCTCACCCTCACCCGGCCTCCACGATCATGGTGTGCATGATCACACAATAGGTCATCATCTCTCACAAGGTCTTTGGATCCCATTGTTTAGCAGGTCCACGAATAACTGCAAAACGTGCCTGCAGAACTACAAATGCCCTCTCAACATCCTTTCTAACTGCTTTTTGTCTTTGGGCAAAGTGAGATTTTTTTCTGGTCAACTGGGTTAGAGATGGTGTTGAGAAAGATAGCCCACGGAGGGTAGATACCGTCAACCAGATAATAGTCCATGTTGTACTCATGCCCATTGACAATATAGTGGCAAGGAGGAGCTTTTCCTTCAGTCAACCTAGCAAACAATGGTGATCGCTACAGCACATTGATGTCATTGTGAGACCCGGGCATGCCAAAGAAAGTGTGTCAAATCCAAATATCATTTGATGAACTGCTTCAAGAATGATGATGATGGGCTTGTTAACATGGCCCTGATATCGCCCTTGTAAAGCTTTCAGACAGTTCTTCCATTTTCAATGCATGCAGTCAAGAGATTCGAACAAACGTGGCCACCCTCTTCCTTCTGAGATTGCCAAGATCCTCTCGGTGTCTGTCACAATTGGTTTTCTCAGGTACCGAGGTCCAAACACCTCGACCACCGCGGTTGCAAACCTGACCATGACATCTCTGCATCTGCTCTCAGACATCCGTAGGCACTCGTCCCACGAACCAACGGCCGTGCACTTCTGGTAACCAGAGAACCCAATCCTTCTCACGGCGTCCTTCTTCAACATGAAGTAGTCATCAAAAGACCAGACGTCATGATAGAGAAGATCGAAAATATTTTTGCGCATCCGATAATGCCGGCGAAAATTGACAGCGTAGATGACACGAGGGGCAAAAGTAGTCGTCCCTCAGCGTCAAATTGTCATGCGCCTTGTTGCCCTCGCTGCCGTCATGCACTTGCGTCAGGGACTAAACACGTTTAGACGGTTGCGGACGGTTCGAGGATTCACTTTGAAGATGCCCTTTCAAAAATGTAGGATTATTGCCGCGAAAAATGCAGTCAAAAACCTTGCTCAGCTAAGAAAAAGCGTACACCGGAGGCAGTGCAGCCACAACATCAGTGCATGGAAAGTTGTGGCTAAATTCGGCACACGACTACGTTCCTCGGGGACTCCGGCAACCCAAAGTATTCCTCGACTCCCGGCGCACCTTCCTTCATATACACACTCTTTCCCTTTACAAGGTTGGAGGTACAGACCCGTACTACGTCCACTCGTCCAGCTGAACCTGCGATAAACTGCATCCCAGCTCGCTGGACGTAGCAGTACTGGCCATGCGCTTCACCTCGGGCCTCTCCTGCATGCCTACCTATGCGGCCACGCCACTTTGGAGATACGTGGATCATCAACGTAACAGGCGATGGTAGTGGCATGGTTAAGCACAACGAGGATCCAAGTACTAGGCATCTCAAAGGAGTAATGTACACCAAGCTAGCTGCGGCTATATAATTTCTTGAAGACAGCATCGGTTTGGACGCGATCCACATCCTTTCTCGGCTCTCGGTGCACCCTCCCCCTCTACCTCCGATCTCAAGGATATTCTACCTCATTGTTGACGGGAATGGTTCGAGGCAGGAGCCTGAAAACTAGCCCAGACCCGCTCGCTGGACATAGCAGCGGCCATGCGTTTGCCCGCGTATCTCTCACCCATATGACCACGTGCAAGACCGGTGATTAACAAGGCGTGCCTGCCATGCCGAACTAGTGGCATCGATAAGAACAACGAGGACAGGATTCCAAAACCCGGCCATACCACCGATCATCCAAGCTGCCACTACTAAATTCCATCGTCAACAGTGAGCGCCTTGGAGCTCGAGTCATCACTGTGTTTAGCTCCTATAAACCTGCATTCCACATACCCTGGTGCTCCTATACATGCGCTCGTGCCATCCATCAGCTGGCTCCGTAGAATTCCTCAACTTCTCATTGCAAGAGAAGAGAGCACAAGCGCCTCATGAGGGTACGCACGCACGCAGGCATCCTCTTCTGTGTTCGTCTCACCTTCTGACTGTCAACGAATGACACGTGAAGAGGGAGCTAATTCTTCTTCTTGTTTTTACCGCGGCAGGATCTTGGCTGGGTGCACGGGCCTCATTGCAGCGACAGGAGACCAGGGTTCGGCGCAGGCTGGAGTCGACGTAAGTGGCACACTGAATCTCTACACTGTCTGAGAACATTCAGTGCGCAGCTTGAAACTGAAGCGGCAGTTTTTGAACCTGAAACCACACTTCCCCTCCCTCTTTGCAGCAGCAGCAGCAGCAGCAGCTGACATCTCCGGTTCCGGTGGACCGCGTCAGGATGACGAGCTCCGCAGCGACTGGTGCCCGGCGATGCTGTCGATCGGGACGTTCGGGGCAGTCGAAGGCCGCAGGGGCGAGCTGCAGAAGATGCAGGAGGAGCTCACATTGCTCATGGGCGCCAGGGCCATGGCCACAGCAGCGGCGGAGGGCGAGGAGGAGAAGAGGCGAAACCTGACGCCCAAGAGGCCCCCGAATGGAGGGATAGTCAAGCACAGGTCCTTCAGGAAGTTCATGTCAATTGCCTTCAGCAACTTCCTGCCCAGACCAATCTTCAGGGGAACTACGCCCGAACCCACACCCACTGAGGTGCTGTTACCCAACGTTTTCCCAACCATTCCTGTGAAATTCATGTGTACTACTACTAAACAAGCCCTTAGCAGTGCGGTACTTGTGTTCGCATGCTCATATGTCCCTGCATGGTTTTCTTCATGGCAGATACACTGGCCATCGCACCATGACGACATGCCCAGCAATAAACGGGCGATGTCGGAGGCGACGATCAAGAGCTACCGCACGGGGCATTTGCCCTGGAGAGGCAAAGCGACGGGTGAGGAACAAGGGAGCAAATGGATCAGAACAGATTCAGAGTGTAAGTTTATCTGACAGTGCGACAATGCTTAAAAGCTGACACAGAACCTAATATGCACCTCAATTTCTTCAGATATCGTGCTGGAGATCTGAACTCACAAGATGGCGGCGACGAGGAAAAGGAGGACCGGCTCCTGATACAATTTTCTTTGGGTACATGTATGTACATGCCTGTGTCCAAAATGTTTTGTCAGCTGTAACACTACGTTTTTGTGTCCTCTACCGTCGTGTAGGTGGGCATTTGAGTAGTTTTACAGTTGACTTGGTGATAGGTCACCGTAAAGACTAACACCAATGCCCTTGGTAGCATCTGGTGCAAGCAAACTGATATATGAACATGCTTTCTCCTCAACCAGCACATGTACATCTGGTCACTCAAGTGTACAATTACACCTATAAACTACTCCCTCTGTACCATAATATATGACGTTTTAGCAGTTCAAATTGGCAGATATTCAGGAAGGCAACCAAACCATCCTTTCTGCCCATCTGATTATTTTAGCCTATGACCTGCAAATTGCATATGAAAGAAGGTAAGCCCTAATCTCGTGAATGCAGCGTACGTTTAGCAAGCCAGGTTTGAGCTAGCACCTGGTTCACCAAAGGAAGTGCGTTAGTTTCCCATTCAGTTGACCATTTGGAAGATGATCCTGTATTCAAGGCACCATCCTTCAGGGATTTCAGTGTGTCGCATTCCTCCGGAATTCCCTTGAAGAGCATCTGCATGATATTTCAATTGCAATAGTAGTAGTTAGGCCCGTTTGATAGCTCTGCATTTTCTAAGTATTTTGGGAATACTGCAGTTTTTCCAAATACTACGGTTTTAATTACTTTGAGCTGTTTGGCCTCCACAAAAAACTGTACTATTTATACTACAGTATTTCCCAAAACGCAGTATTTCTCTCTCTAAAAAAAGAACCTGGGACCTCTTTTTTTTAAACCGAGAAGGCGTAAAAAACGAGCCCGTTTCTCCTTCCTCGTTCGCTCCCAAGCCATCGCCGCTCTCTCATCGCTGGAGATCGTCTCTTTATCGGTAGCCATGGACAGACAAAGAGACGGCCATGGAAAAAACGACGAGTATGCTCGGCTAAAATATTTGTTCCCTTCTCTTCTCAAGGAGGCGCGTTGCATCAAGCCAGCAGAGCTCGGCTTGCAGCTTACCAAAGATGAGGAACATCATGCACTGTGCTAGTTACCAAAGACGGCTAAAATATTTGTTATACTTTGTTTTTTCAATACTTTACTATCAAACACAGCCTTTAGTGTCTCTTTTTTTAATGATAAACAAACAAAGCATGATGGAAAGTACTTATACTAATTTTAAAATGCATTGAAACAATGACCCAAGCAGTCATACAGGGAAATGAAACAGAAGATAAAAGACTAAAAGTGGCCCTCGCCATGAGTTCATCTGCGAGCTCCGAAGATGTTGAGAAAAGAAGTCCATTGCTGTTTACTTTTACAAGCTCCTCGATGCTGCACAAAGAAAAAAGAAAGCCAGAGGCTTATAATATAGAGCAACCGAAAGGCCAGTGCCAAAACATCACAATTCACACATCTAGAAACATGGGTTACCAGGAGAATGAAGCGGCACAAACTGGTAATCCACATCCAAACATATCAACCACCTAAGAACAACCATTCAAGTTACAATGCAGAAAAGAAAAATTCCTACATCCTTAAGTAAGATGTTGTGAGTAACCTTCATAGGTAGATCAAGCCCCGACGAGGATGTATGCAGCGATACACCTAGATCAGCTGATCCTGTATTTGCTCAAACAATCAGCATATATGCTACAGTATAAAATTCTTTTGGCAAGTGGCTGGCATACCTAGCAATAGAGGATAGTCCTCCGATGCAAGCCACATAGTCCGGAAGGCAACACGTCTCAGTTTTAATCTTTTTATTTGCTCCTCATATTTCTTCCTATCAGGCCCTTTACCTTCAGTATCAAATTTATGAAAATGAGAACAATGGTTAAAAACTAGTAATTCAAGAAAATATAGCGGAATGCATGATACCTGTGATAATGAAAAGCAATCTTGGGTAATCAAATTGCTTCCCATTCTTGATATCAATCCAAAGCTGCCCCTCGTCCATTGAATCCTCTTCACCTAATGTTGCAGCAACACGTCTATCATACATCAGTGCTGCTTCCAGAAGTATGCTGAAATCTTCATCTGGTGTCCTGGAATGCAGTTGGCAAAGATTTATAAGTTCGTCTGCATTTTTAACTATCTGCACAATAATCACGTGAGCTGAACATAAAGAGTTCTGCAACAACAGGGGCCACTCAGTCCAAGAGAACATACCAGCTTGTGCTGCTCACAACAAGTGCAGGTCTATTAGGCTTCAACGAAACTCCATCATCAATCTTGCTAGTAAGTACATCAGTGTTCTTGTCTTCCGCTTCTTTTTCTTTGTTGTAAGAGAAAACCAAATAAAATAAATTAAACTTGAATATGCTTATATCATGAAAAAAAACGGTTGATTGGAGAACAACATACCAACAGAGATGCAATCAGCACTGCCCATAGCACCACAAATGGAACTACCCAACCTGCAGAACAACTATTTCATGTGTTAAGGCTACATCTGCTGATATGCAGTACTGCAAGTAGCGAGGGAAGAACAGACAACAGATGCTCACCTCATGTTTCTCAGTCAAGGAAGCAGGATGGAAAAATTCAGGAGAATGATCATAAAGAACTGTTGCTCTGAAAATTGTGGTTATGTTAGTACAAACTGCAGCATGCGCACAATAGCCTTTATGAAAAAAGAAGAAGTTGAAGTTCAATTTGTTTACTTGATTCCCCAATTTTGAGCAAGCTCATGTTGCATTGCTTTCGTAACGCAAAAGGCACCATCAGCCATCCGCCCAAAGTGCTTCTCAAACCTAGAATACATGAAAAAATCACTAATTAAAGCACATGACCAATAGGATACACTAGCAGTCTAGCAGATAAGCAAATATGGTTGGAGGGGTTACCAGAAATAGACTTTGACTATTACATGACTTCTGCCATGAGACAATCCAAGCAATGTATATCCAAAGTTATGCCAGTCCACTATAAATTTAGCACCTCTTAGCCAGCTAACCAGCTTTACAGCAGCCAACGTTGGAACAGAGGGTGGATTCTGTTGGACAAAAGATGGTCAAATGGCACAAATCAGGTCTCTCATTGTTACTGGGAAACACGATAACTATATTTTGACATTTTTTATTACTAAAATTAAATCTTTACAAATATAAATCAAAAGGGACTCTATGAAGATTAAAAACCTAACGGGATGAGACTGAAGCATTTTATATGTAATTAAAGTAAGGATCAGATTAAACAACTTTGTAAGTATACTACAATCAATATCAACAAAATGAGAATAGTGTCAACAATAGGTCACTGTACATATTGCATAGCATGAGTTACTCTTTAATACTTAAGGTGCACAGTAAGCCAGCTATGACTATTCATTTACTTAGCATGGTGGACAATGAATTCTTGATTGTTGAATTCTCCTAAAAAAGAATTAAATTTGCTGACAATGGTAGTGATTAGACATACTGTTTCATGCATCTGAACCACAGATGCAAATAAGAGAGCTGTATGTAATTTTACCTGAACAATGAAGACATCAGGGCGAGGAATCTTAAAGCAAAGAAACCAAATCAGCATGATAAACTGGATGGCAGCTTTAAGTAACAGAGCCAGGGCACCGGATATCTTTGAAATTCCTGATAACTGCACTGATTTCTGAACATAAAACTTGGAAGTTAACTGTAGTAGGAGAAAATAGAGAAAATAAAATAGCTTAAACAATCAATACCATCTCGTGTATGTGAATGGATGGATTCTCTCTCAGTGATAAATGGGGATCACTTCCTGCTCATAGACACAAAATAGGCTACAAGGTCAGATCTCAACAATGAAAGCTGATGAAACTCCGGCTTGTATGACGTTCCTTAGCATGCATTTAGGAAATAGATGGCTTCGTTCTACAATTTGGGAGTAGAATTCAACATCAATGAAATTGTGTGAAGAACAGAATACCTCCGTTTGCAACAATGTCCACTTCCATGCCGGCCTGTCAAGAAGAATAGCGAACAACTAAGTCTAAGATACTATAAAACACAAAAACCTATGCTGGCACACTAGAATATTTCGCTCAATGCTCTCAACAAATCTCTTCCACTTGTTGAAAAACAATACGCACATGGTATGCCTGGTAAATGTGCATAGTCTATCGACACACTCTAGCACCACTGTTTTTTCCGCAATCGAATCCACGCGCAGTCATCTAATCCAATCCAACCATAACAGACGTGAGATTACGGATTCGATAGAGGAGTACCTGGTTGGCAAGGGAGAGGGAGTGGTACTGCATGCGCGGGCTGCGGCCGATGTCGCCCAGCACAACCACCGCCGCGCGCTTCCTCCTTCCTGCCTCCTCCGCCATCGCCGTCGACCCTTGTGCAGAGGGAGCGAGGGAGGGGGAGCAGTGCCGGATCTAGGATTTGAAAACAGGGTGGTCCACCTTAAAAAATTACCACAAATATGACGTGTCAACATACTAGCATAGAGTTAATTTAGCACAATAGAAATATATATCAGTATGGTATTACAAACATATTAAAATTAAGCTTGAACTTTACATAAAAAAAGAGCCTACGTATGTTCAAATTAAGCCTTCTTCTTTGCTTGATGTTTTTATATTCTATGTTCAAATTAAGCCTTCTTCTTTGCTTGATGTTTTTACATTCTATCAATGAATCAATTAAACATTAAGCATCCTAGTTGGACAATGTCACAGTGGCCCCCTTGCCCTAACCCCTAATGAATCAATCGGTCATGAATTGACATGTCACACCCACACTATCACACAGCTAACCCTTATTCCCTAATTTTTATTCTATCCAGATCCAGTGCCTGATTCTAGCAACAAAAATTGGGGAGTGCTCGAGTGGGTACTGACAACCTACCTCCGTCGGGCTGCTGGCTGGCTAGCTAGCTGCTGCACATGCCGAACGTCGGGCAGGACTGCAGCGGTGTGCCGGGCGGGCGCCTCCTTGATGTGGTACAACGAGCGGCGCTGCGGCGGTGGATTCCTTCCCCGGGCTCCGTTGCTAGCTCCAGCCGCGGCGACGACGAGTGGCCGGCGAGGCGGTGAGTCCGGACTAGCAGAGCGAGCAGGCCGGGAGGAAGATGGAAACGGGAGCAGAGTGGGGGCGACGGAAAATCTCAGGGTGGGCGGCGACCGGCGGCGATGGGGACGGAGGAGCGCTGCTATTCAGGATGGGAACGGGCCGACCCGGCCCTGGCCTTGGACCTGGTCCTCATGGCCTCAAGGCCAATTTATGAGGCCGCGGGTCGACCCATTTCTTAAATGTCCATGGCCTTGCTGGCCCGATGGGTATCTCGGGTCGGCCCAAACTCCAGTTGTTATCTAGTATTGCAGGTAACCAGATATGTTGCAGCTACGGCAAAGAAGGTTTTCAGTTATGTATCTAAGCGAGGAACTATAAAATTAACAAGCTGGATAAAAAAAACATCTGCACAAGATCACCGCAGAAAATTGTGTTTCTAAAAAAGTCAGAACATTGCTGTCCTGGCATGAATTTGGTACATGCATGAATGCATGATGCACGTAGGTGTACTTGGTAATTCACCGTGAAAAACTGTTACCATGCGAAGTTCAGTTACGTCAACAGTAGCAGAACAACTAGACTATCACACGGTACTGCGGCCGGGTGACGAGCTGGATGGCGAGACGACGAGCGGCAGGTGCGCCAGGAATGGGACCAAGCGGGAGGCACGCCGCCGGCGGCAGGGATGGACGGGGCAACGACAAGGGCAGAACCAGCCACGGAGGTGGGTCGACCCTGCTGACCCACTGGGTCAGTCGATGCCGGCTCCACTGACCCAAACTATGGTTCAAGGCCGACCCAGACAGCCCATTGGCCTCGATTTTTTGGGCCGGGTCAATGATCCGGCGGGCCGACCTGGCCCATTCCCATCCTGAGCTGCTATGTTCTGTTCGGATCCAAAACGGCTCAAGCCCTGAACCAACGGTCCCACCTATCAGGGCCATTGACGGGTCCACTTGTACCGACTACCCACGTCAGGGCCTTCCCTGAAACATTCCACCACGGCCGGTCGCAGCCTACGGTTTTGTGACGCCCCCGATCTCGACCGTACGCTAATCATACACACAATGCGTCACACACACACTTGCACGCACGCACGCACCGGCCGGCACGGCGGCGCGGGGGGGGGGGGGGGGGGGGGGGGCGGCAGCGGCGACCGGCGGTCGGCGTCGGGGCGGCCGGCTCCAGATCCGGCCGTCGGGGGCGGGGCGGAGCAGGCGAGGCGGCGCTGGCCATCGGCAGGCGGGGGGGGGGGGGTCGGCGCGGGGCTGGGGGGGACGAGCGGGCGGTCAGGGGGGGGGGGAATGGGGATCGACCGGGGCGGCCTCGGGCGATTAGGGTTGCCCCAGCTGGCTCCTTATAGGAGCGGGCTGGGCCGGCCCTTTCGGCCCGGCAGGGATTTTTTTTTCTTTTTGTTTATTTTTCTTTTTTTTAATTTATTATTAAACAGCGTCAGTTTTAATTATTTAGAGGCTCTAAAATACTTCGAAAAATTCCGGTTTCAATTTTATAAAATCTTAGGGAATATTTGCAACCCATCCAACATTTTCAATTCTGGTTTTGCACAACTTTTAAATCCACCTTTTAAATGAATTTAAATTTGCAACGGAATTTGAACGGGGTTTGAACCAACGCGAGTTTAACAACAGTAATCATGGTGACGTGGCAACACTAGCGTGGGATTACTGTAGCTTAATCACATACATTACTGTAGCACAAATCCAGGGCGTCACAATTCTCCCCTACTAAAAAGAATTCTCGTCCCGAGAATCAAGAAGTAGAAGGAAAGAGCCCGGGGTATTCTGCACGAAGATGATCTTCGCGTTCCCAAGTAGCCTCGTCTTCAGAATAATTTGCCCACTGCACTTTGAAGAACTTGGTAACCTTCTGACGAGTCCGACGTTCAGTTTCATCGAGAATGCGGGCTGGTTGCTCTTTGTAAGAAAGGTCTTGTTGCAGCTCCAACATATCATGATCCACTGCTCGGGTAGGGTCCTTGAAGCAGCGACGAAGTTGTGACACATGGAACACATCGTGAACCTGAGAAAGGTTTGGCGGTAGCTCCAGTTGATATGCCACTTTACCACGCCTTTCGAGAACAGTGAAAGGACCAATATAACGAGGAGCCAGCTTGCCCTTGATCCCAAAACGGTGTGTACCCCTCATTGGCGTGACTCGAAGATAAGCCTTCTCGCCAGGTTGATAGACCATATCTTTGTGATGACGGTCATACTGACTCTTCTGACGAGACTGAGCAGCCTTCAGATTTGCATGAATAATGCGGACTTGATCTTCGGCATGTTGGATAATATCCGGACCGATAAGTGTACGTTCCCCAGTTTCTGACCAATTCAGAGGAGTTCGACACTTACGTCCATATAATACTTCAAAGGGAGCCATCTTCAGACTAGCTTGATAGCTATTGTTGTAGGAGAACTCAGCATACGGGAGAGATTCCTCCCATTTCTTGCCGAAAGAAATGACACAAGCTCGAAGCATGTCTTCGAGAATCTGATTGACTCTTTCAACTTGTCCCTGGGATTGAGGGTGAAAAGCGGTGCTGAATGACAAATGAGTTCCCATAGCTTCCTGGAAACTTGCCCAGAATCTTGAAGTAAATAAGCTGCCACGGTCCGAACTGATAACCAGTGGAATACCGTGAAGTGAAACAATTCTGGACATGTAGAGAGTTGCCAGCTGACTAGCAGTGATCGTTTCTTTGACGGCTAGAAAATGTGCAACTTTGGAAAGTCGATCAATGACGACAAGAATAGCATCATTACCTTTCTGCGATCTGGGAAAACCAGTAATGAAGTCCATTTCAACATGATCCCATTTCCATTTAGGAATAGAAATAGGTTGTAGAGTTCCAGCGGGCCTTTGATGTTCTGCTTTGATACGACGGCAAATGTCACATTCAGCAACATAGCGAGTAATGTCTTGTTTCATGTTAGACCACCAGAATCTTTGACGGATGTCTTGGTACATCTTGGTACTACCAGGATGAATAGACCGCGGAGTGTCATGTGCTTCCTCCATGACCTCCTGAGTCATATCATTGTTTTTCTCCTTACACGGTACCACTAGGCGGCCCTTGAAGTACAAAGCGCCATCCTCAGCAATACTGAAGGGTGAGGGCTTTCCTTCTGCGAGATCGAATTTAATCCTCTCGACTTCATTGTCACACTTCTGGATCCACTTGATGACGTCCACAAGATCTGGTTTAGCAACCAGGGTATTAAGAGAACCCTGGGAAACAACGTGGAGGTTTATTTTGTAGGACCCTTCAGGAGGGGGAGCGAGATAACCCTGAGGAACAATATGGAGGTTCAGCTTGCGGAATTCCTTTTGAAGAAGGGGGTGAACCTTGTGAACTTGGAGGTGATTGCAATAAGACTTGCGGCTCAAGGCATCAGCCATTACATTAGCCTTGCCTGGGGTATAAGAAATACCCACATTGTAATCTGCTATGCGTTCCATCCATCTTTGTTGACGGAGGTCAGATCTGGCTGAGTAAACAGGTACTTCAGACTTTGGTGATCGGTGTAGATCTCGCAACGATTACCGACAAGGTATTGTCGCCACTCTTTCAGTGCATGAATTACTACGGCAAGTTCAAGGTCATGAACTGGGTAGTTCTCTTCATGAGGACGCAATTGACGAGATGCAAAAGCAACCACTCTGCGCTCTTGCATTAGGACACATCCCATTCCCTGACGCGAAGCGTCACAATAAATGACGAAGTCCTTACGAGTATCCGGAGGAGCAAGCACTGGAGTAGACGTCAGTTTGTCCTTAAGTGCCTGAAAGCTCTCCTGACATTTTTCTGTCCACTCATATTTAACACCTTTGTGAAGAAGATTGGTTAAGGGCTTTGCAATCTTGGAGAAGTTCTCGACGAATCGACGGCAATAGCTGGCGAGTCCGAGAAAACTTCTGACTTGCTTGACATTCTTCGGGGGAGTCCAGTCGAGAATAGCCTGAACTCATTCAGGGTTGACCGCAATACCCTCCTTGGAGATCACATGACCAAGGTAGGTTACTTCGTCCATCCAGAACTCACACTTTGAATACTTTGCATAAAGTTGATGTTCACGAAGCGTCTCCAGTATAAGACGAAGATGTTCAGCATGTTCTTCTTTATTCTTCAAATAAACCAGGATATCATCCAGATAAACCACGACGAATTTATCGAGGTAATCCATGAATATATAGTTCATCAGGCGAGAGAAGGTTGCTGGAGCATTGGTTAAGCCGAAGGACATGACGGTGTACTCGTATGAACCATAGCGAGTAACAAATGCAGTCTTGGGAATATCCTCTTCACGTACTCGGATCTGATGGTAACCCAACCTCAAGTCGAGTTTTGAAAACACTGATGAACCAGCAAGTTGATCATACAGATCGTTGATCCGAGGAAGCAGATATTTGTTCTGAATTGTAGCTTGGTTGATGGGACGGTAATCTTGGACCAACCGATTCGTACCATTTTTCTTCTTGACAAAGAGGGAAGGTGCTCCCCAAGCAGAGGAACTTGGACGAATGAAACCCAGACGAAGCGAATTGTCAATTTCTTGTTTCAGTTCAAGGAGTTCATGTGGAGGCATCTTATATGGATGCTTGGCAATAGGGGCGGTGCCTGGCACTAAGTCGATGACAAACTCGATAGCCCTTACAGGGGGAATCCCTGGAAGTTCTTCCGGAAAAACATCTTGGAAATCCCGGACAATTGGAATGTTTTCAATCCCTTCAAGAGGTGACACATTTAATGCATTCAAGGCATATAGTCGGGCCTCAGCATCTAACAGCTTGGAATGACATGCTCGAGTACAAACTCATAAGCAAAAAAGATTACTAAGAGTTGTTGAATCGCAATGCGTACTCGATTCAATTATCGATGTCCTTGAGTGTCGAACAACTCAGAACACGAGGAAACTGGAATCAGTGAAATATCATAGTTGATGAGGAGCTCATAAAAAGTTAGCTCCGTGATATTCTCGAGATACCAATGATAAAACTCGGAGGTAGACCAGAATAAAGGTTAGACTAGCGTATTGATCTGTGGAAGACAAGCACTTTAACTTGTCTGAGAATGAAATCAAAGTAGAACAACATGGTCGGAACCACGATTGCAAAGGACAAGATCAAAGATACGATATCAAATCATACAATGAATGATTATTGAAAGGAGAAGCTTCTATGATAAGATCAACATCGTTTCCATGGGCATGAACACAAGGTTCAAGGTCGACTCCCACTTCATCAATGCATCACCTTCCATTTACTCCTCGCTTTCGATGAGGTTGTAGTTTTGAAAGATTATCCGGCAAAACACCAGAAGAGTAAGACGCGTGAAAACTGTCGGGTTCACACGAATTAAGGAAGGCATAGGTCCAACCCATCGGGGCATCTTAGGAACATATACCACAAGCTTCAAGAGTAATTAACACATGCTTGACAACAGAGCATGGCTGACAAAAGCATAGGATACAACTTATTAGAGGGAGAAGGCACAATTTACCAATAGCATCATGTATCAGGGGAAGACCATCACAAGAATTTTGAATGTGAAGGATGCTATCGAACAATAACCCAACAATGGGTCTGGCAGTCCACAAAGGACCTGATGTGAGTATCGGTACCCAATCAGAGGGAGAAAGAATGCAAGGCATCAGATCATAAAACATCCAATAATTTGATGCTTAAATAACCAAAGGAGTCAAGATTTCCAAATTGGTGTATCGGAAACAGATGTTCCGATCAAATACAAGTAAGATGGAAGGACTTAGATGGGCAATCAATCAAGGTTGATTTGTCGGGAACCAACTCATGTTTGGAAAGACGTCTGAGCCGGACGGATAATTTATGATAAACAACTGATGACTGTGTGCATTCACACACAGGTTGAATCAATAAAATCAAATGAAAACCACAAAGGATTTACTTAATATTGCTAGACATATGGAATTAACCATATTGCAAGCAGTTGAGAAAGGTCAAGAGCAAAAGGCTACTGAGGATTACGGAAGATCGAATAGTGTTTCAAAGAATTCTGAGAAACCTGATCAACCGAGGAAGAATGAATCTCCGGTAAGATAATTCGATGTACCCTGTAATAACAAGAGCAACTGGATATGAAAGTATGAGCGACAATTGCATGTAGTCATCCATAGGGGTTGCCGGTGGAAGGGAATCGCAAAAGCGATGAGCACAAGTTCTCGAGAGAACAACGGAGAGTATCTTCGAAGTCTTCTGATGAATCGAGCCATCATCTGGAATGAGGGGCTCTCCGGTGGAAGTAGTTACGAGAACCTAGAGTTAGAGTTAATAAAATCTTTAACCCGAAAGAGAAGAGAGATCAGAACCCAGAGTATAGACGAGGAATAAAAGTTCCTAATACCACCCGATTGAGATGTGGGCCCGTAAGCCACACAACTATGTTAGTAAAGTTTTTCAAGTACTAGACTCAACTTCGGCCAAGGAGTTGGAAGGGGGGTTACCTACAGGCAGTCGGCTCTGATACCAACTTGTGACGCCCTCGATCTCGACCGTACGCTAATCATACACACAATGCGTCACACACACACACTTGCACGCACGCACGCACGCACCGGCCGGAGCGGCGGCGCGAGGGGGGGCGGGCGGCAGCGGCGAGCTCACCACGGGGCGGCGACCGGCGGTCGGAGGGGCGGCGAGCGCGGCGGTCGGCGTCGGGGCGGCCGGCTCCAGATCCGGCCGTCTAGGGGGGGCGGAGCGGGCGAGGCGCCCGGGCTGGCCGTCGGCGGGCGGGGGGGGATCGGCGCGGGGCTCGGGGCTCGGGCGCCCAGCGAGCGGCGGCGGCGGGGGGGGGACGAGCGGGCGGCCGGGCCAGCCGTCGGCGGGGGGGTGGGGGGGATGGGGATCGACCGGGGCGGCCTCGGGCGATTAGGGTTGCCCCAGCTGGCTCCTTATAGGAGCGGGCTGGGCCGGCCCTTCCGGCCCGGTAGGGATTTTTTTTCTTTTTGTTTATTTTTCTTTCTTTTTTTTAATTTATTATTAAACAGCGTCAGTTTTAATTATTTAGAGGCTCTAAAATACTTCGAAAAATTCCGGTTTCAATTTTATAAAATCTTAGGGAATATTTGCAACCCATCCAACATTTTCAATTCTGGTTTTGCCCAACTTTTAAATCCACCTTTTAAATGAATTTAAATTTGCAACGGAATTTGAACGGGGTTTGAACCAACGCGAGTTTAACAATAGTAATCGTGGTGACATGGCAACACTAGCGCGGGATTACTGTAGCTTAATCACATACATTACTGTAGCACAAATCCAGGGCGTCACAGGTTTCCTCTGCGAGAGACGACGGCGGCTGAAGGCCGGGCTGCTCCGCCCGATGTATCACGACGGTGGGTCGGCGGCGGCTCGCGGCAAGCAGCCCATCGACACCAACCTTGTTGGTGAGCCCGCAAACCCTAGCGTTATTAAGCTATTTTCGGTAGTACTATACGCTGCGCGCTTAAGGCAACTCTAATTTCGACATTCTCCAACTATGGCTAAGATTATAAATAGTTTTAAACTATGGGGAGATGTATTTCTGCATATAATTAGAGAGGAGGACAAGGACCGAGAGAACAATGGTGAAGAATCTTGCAGTGCAAGTGATAACCATCATAGAGAACATTCGTGGTTTAAAAGGCCATCTCTAGCCGATTCCCTATAAGTTAACAGAGTAAAATCCTATTTTTTGCCGTTTCTAGCCGATCCCCTAAATTTGACGGAGTAAACTTTAATTTGATCAAATTCAAAGCAATTTGAACCGAAAATAGCATGTATTCAAACATAAACATAGATAGTTTTGCACAACCAAACATAAAACACAAATTTAAACTAAACTAAGCTTAACTAAACTACTTTCGGTCGAATGTGAGGTCGAGCCAATCCTTCCTTGTGAGGTACGGTGTGTCGCGATTTGGATCCGGGCCGGTGCCGTCGTCTTCGTCGTCGGGGAAGACACTCCTTCACTCGTCGACGTCGATCTCTTCCTCCTTGCCGCCCACCTCATCGTCGTCCTCGCCGCCTTCAACCTCGTCGGAGGAGGAGAGCACAATAACCTTGCCGCCAGCGTCGGCAAAGATCATCCGCTCCACCTCCACGAGCTCCGGATGCTGCCGGTGGAGCTCTTGCATGTAGGCCTCGGCGGCGGCCTCGGCCTCGAGGCACTCCCTCGCCTCGCGGTCCTCCTGTGCCATAGCCGAGCTCACCACCCCCGGCTCCGACGGGACGAGGTGGACCGGAGCCGTGCCGAAGGGGAAGTTGAGCCGGGTTGCCGCGCCGTGGTAGCGGACCTGCCAGCGGTTGTACTCCATGGCCGCGAGCTCGGACGTGTGGAAGCTCCCGAGAAACTGCCAGGTGTGGGTCTCCCGATCCGTAATTTCGGCCACCCACGTCCCCCATTGCCGCTATGGACCACGAGGTAGGTCCTCGTCGGCGGCCAGGCCCGAGGGAGGACGGGGAAGTCCTCGAACCGGCATAGGGGCGCGGCAACGGGCGGATCGGGAGAGCGGCGACGGCGGCTCGATGAAGCGCCCGCGAAGGACGACCAGCGCCCACAAGTATAGGGGATCGCAACAGTTTTCGAGGGTAGAGTATTCAACCCCAATTTATTGATTCGACACAAGGGGAGCCAAAGAATATTCTCGAGTATTAGTAGCTGAGTTGTCAATTCAACCACACCTGAAAGACTTTGTATCTGCAGCAAAGTATTCAGTAGCAAAGCAGTATGGAAGTAGCGGTAACAATGGCAAAGTGACAGTAGCAGTGTTGTAATGATTGTAACAGTAGCAATGGAAAAGTAACTTAGCAAAGATCAATATGTGAAAAGCTCGCAGGCAATGGATCAGTGATGGATAATTATGTCGGATGGCATTCATCATGCAACGGTTATAACATAGGGTGATACAAAACTAGCTCCAATTCATCAATGTAATGTAGGCATGTATTCCATATATAGTCATACGTGCTTATGGAAAAGAACTTGCATGACATCTTTTGTCCTACCCTCCCGTGGCAGCGGGGTCCTAATGGAAACTAAGGGATATTAAGGCCTCCTTTTAATAGAGAACCGGACCAAAGCATTAGCACTTAGTGAATACATGAACTCCTCAAACTACGGTAATCACCGGAAAGAATCCCAGTTATTGTCACCCTAGGGGATGCGGATCATAACTCGTAATAGGTGTCTATAACTTGCAAGGTAGGATCAAGAACACATATATATTCATGAAAACATAATAAGTTCAGATCTGAAATCATGGCACTCGGGCCCTAGTGACAAGCATTAAGCATAGCAAAGTCATAGCAACATCAATCTCAGAACATAGTGGATACTAGGGATCAAACCCTAACAAAACTAACTCGATTACATGGTAAATCTCATCCAACCCATCACCGTCCAGCAAGCCTACGATGGAATTACTCACGAACGGCGGAGAGCATCATGAAATTGGTGATGAAGGATGGTTGGTGATGACGACGGCGTCGATTTCCCCTCTCCTGAGCCCAAAACGGACCCCAGATCTGCCCTCCCGAGGAAGAACGGGTGGTGGCGGCGGCTCCATATCGTAAAATGCGATGAACTCTTCTCTCTGATTTTTTTTCTCCACGAATAGGAATATATAGAGTTGGATTGGAGGTCGGAGGAGCTCCAGGGGCTCCACAAGACAGAGGGCACGCCCTAGGGGGGGGCGCGCCCTAGGGGGGGCGCCCCCCTGGCTTGTGGCCAGGTGGTGGGCCTTCTCCGATTGATTCTTTCACCAGTATTTTTTATTAATTCCAAAAATATTCTCCGTAAATTTTCAGGTCAATCCGAGAACTTTTATTTCTGCACAAAAATAACACCAAGGCAATTCTGCTGAAAACAGCGTCAGTCCGGGTTAGTTCCATTCAAATCATGCAAATTAGAGTCCAAAACAAGGGCAAAAGAGTTTGGAAAAGTAGATACGATGGAGACGTATCAACTCCCCCAAGCTTAACCCATTGCTTGTCCTCAAGCAATTCAGTTGACAAACTGAAAGTGATAAACAAAAACTTTTACAAACTCTGTTTGATCTTGCTGTTGTAAATATGTCTAACTGATGTTCAGATTTTCAGCAAAGATTATAGACTAACCACATTCACAATAACATTTAAGTCTCACATTTACTCATATCAATGGCATAATCAACTAGCGAGCAATAATAATAAGTCCCGGATGACAACAATTTTATCAAAACAATCATGATACAATATGATATAATGGTATCTCGCTAGCCCTTTCTGAGACCACAAAACATAAATGCAGAGCACCTCTGAAGAACAAGGACTGACTAGACATTGTAATTCAGGGTAAAAGAGATCCAGTCACACTCATACTCAATATCAATTAATAACAAAGCATACAAATGACGGAGGTGCTCTCTAACTGGTGCTCTTTATAAGAGGAGGATGACTCAACAGTAAATAAAATAGATAGGCCCTTCACAGAGGGAAGCATTGATTTACAGAGGTGCCAGAGCTCGAGCTTTTAAAACAGGGATGAATCATAATTTTGGGAGGTATGCTTTCATTGTCAACATAACAACTAAGAGATCTCGATATCTTCCATGCTAGATACATTATAGGCGGTTCCCAAACAGAATAGTAAAGTTTTTACTCCCCCTCCACCAATCGATCACACTCCACGGCGGGCCGAATTCATGGGTACCGTCCATACAAACAACAATCCTGGGGGAGTTTTGTTTTATTATATTTTGATTTAAATTTTGGGCATGGAACTGCGCATCCTGAATACCAGCCACTTTCTCGTGAATGATAGTGAATCAACACATATCATGAGAATAACCCACCTAGCATGGAAGATACTGAGAGCCCCTAGTCACTACATGAGCGATTCGGGCATACAAAACGGGATATTTATTTGAAGGTTTAGACTATGGCACATGCAAATTTACTTGGAACAGCAGGTAAATACCGCGTATAGGTAGGTATGGTGGACTCATATGGAACAACTTTGGGTTTATGGAAATGGATGCACAAGCAGTATTCCCGCTTAGTACAAGTGAAGGCTAGAAGAAGACTGGGAAGCGACCAACTAGAGAGCGACAACAGTCATAAACATGCTTTGAGATTAACCAACATTGAATGCAAGCATGAATAGGATATAAATCACCATGCACTACAGGAAACAAGAGATTTGCTGTCAGGACTACTCTTTGCCGTCAACATTTCATCGGGGCAGACAGCAAAGACCAATTTTGCCGGCAGCTGCTGATGGCAAAGAATGGCTAACGGCAAAGATACTTTGTCATCTGTATTTTTTTTTGCAGACGGCAAAGAGCTCACTTTGCCGTCTGCAAAGAAAAAAGCAGACGGCAAAGTATCTTTGCTGTCTGCATTTTTTATTACAGACGGCAAAGAGCTCACTTTGCCGTCTATAAAAAAATGCAGACGGCAAAGTCTTTGCCGTCTGCGTTTTTCTTTACAGACGGCAAAGTTAGTTCTTTGCCGTCTGTAAAATAAACCGCAGACGGCAAAGAGAAAGCACAGCACACGGATCCACCTCGCGGATCGATGACGTGGCAGCAATCCACGACCGCACGCTGCTCCTGTGCACGATCCACATCCGCTCTCTCCCTCTTATCCTCTTCTCTCTCTCCCGTCCCCCACGCGGCCACTGTGCACAATCCACAACCGGTCTCTCCCTCTTATCCTCTTCTCTCTCTCTCTCTCTCCCGTCCCCCAGCCAAGAGCGCCTCCACCTCCCGCCGCCTCCCGCCGTTCCCCAAGCTGCTGACGAGCACCAGCTCAAGCTCCGCCGCCCCTACCTCCTTCTCCTTCCTCCTGCCTCTCTTCCTCGTTCTCTCTCTCTCCCCCATACCTCACCCCTTGCCCTCTCCCTCTCAGGTACCTGACGCCATGGCCGGCCACGGAGCTTCGCGCCACCCGATGCCAACCGCATCTCCGCCCCAAGGGATCCGTGCGTGTGGCCGCGTCTGCGTGCGCGTGGCTGCGTCGAGCCGCACGCGCGCCAGATCCATCCGCCTCCGTGTGCCGCCCCAGCAGCAGGCCCAAGCCGGCCTCCGCTTTCGTACCCCGCCACCGGAGCATTGCCATGCCCGTCCTCGTCGCCCTGGTGCTGTCCTCCAGTAGCTTGCTGGCTGCGACCGGGGCCCTGCACACATTGGCGCTTCGGTTGTAGCGCTGCTACTTCCCGGTGGATCTATGCTGCCCTAAAATAGTTTTGCAAATGGAGCTTTGAGCAAGGAGATCGAAAATGGCAGCAAGATGAGCTAGAACACGGGTTTGAGCAATTGTGGGATTTTTTCTGGAGGAAGACGAAGTGGATGGGTGCTGGAATAAGTGAGGGGGGCCCACGTGGGACCCACAAGCCAGGGGGCGCGCCCTGCAGGCTTGTGGCCCACTGGTGCAGCCCCCTGATGTGTTCTCAGTGCCAAAAATTCTTAAATATTCCAGAAAAAATCATACTAAATTTTCAGGGCATTCTGAGGACTTTTATTTTCAGGTCATTTTCTATTGCACGGATAAAACGGAAAACAGAGAAATAATAGCATTTTTACTCTATTTAATCTAAAAAACAGAAAGTAAAAGTTGGGTACAGAAGGTTGTGCCTCCTAAATTCATCCATCTCATGCTCATCAAAAAGAATCCATCAATAAGGTTGATTAGGTCTTATTGACAAACTTTTTCGAATGACATGGAACCGGAGAATTTTCGAATGACACTAGGTTACCTCAATGGGGATATGCATGTCCCCAACAATAAGTATATCATATTTCTTTTTGGCAGTAGGGAGAGGGAATTCAAAGTCTCCAATAATAATCGTTGAAATTTTTCCAATGGAGTTGATACTATGAACTTGAGATTGTTTCTTCGGAAAGTGTACCGTATGCTCATTACCATTAACATGAAAAGTGACATTGCCTTTGTTGCAATCAATAACAGCCCCTGCAGTATTCAAAAAGGGTCTACCAAGGATGATCGACATACTGTCGTCCTCGGGAATATCAAGAATAACAAAGTCCGTTAGGATAGTAACGTTTGCAACAACAACAGGCACATCCTCGCAAATACCGATGGGTAAAGCAGTTGATTTATCAGCCATTTGCAAGGAGATTTCAGTAGGTGTCAACTTATTCAAATCGAGTCTACGATATAAAGAGAAAGGCATAACTCTAACACCGGCTCCGAGGTCACGTAAAGCAGTTTTAACATAATTTCCTTTAATAGAGCATGGTATAGTAGGTACTCCAGGATCTCCTAGTTTCTTTGGTATTCCACCTTTAAAAGTATAATTAGCAAGCATGGTGGAAATCTCAGCTTCCGGTATCTTTCTTTTATTTGTCACAATATCTTTCATATACTTAGCATAAGGAGGCATTTTCAGAATATCAGTCAAGCGCATACGCAAAAAGACAGGTCTAAGCATTTCAACAAAGCGCTCAAAATCCTCATCATCCTTTTTCTTGGATGGTTTAGGAGGAAAGTGTAGGAGATATGCCCTAGAGGCAATAATAAATGTTATTGATTATCTCCCTGTTCATAATTAGGTTTATGTTCCATGCTATAACTGCTATGGTTCTCGAGTCTACAATAACCACGAGGCTCGGAGGAAGACTCATATGCACGTGTGGAATAATAAACGGTAAAATGTATTCCTAGTCTGGCCTCTAAGACTAGCTCAAGTGCTGCATGATGGTTTTGTTTTCCTGATCATGGGCATGTCTATGCCAGCAACTTTGAGGGCACAATGTTAGAAGAACATTTGTGTTGAATCGACCCGAATTGATGTTATGCTATGAGATACATTCGTCACAAGTTAAATGGTTAATAACACAGAGATGGTTAACATTTGCATGATTCCTCAGACCATGAGAGTATCGAGTTTCTTCATGCTTAATTCATGAACTTTGGGGTTTGTTAAACGTCATCCGTAACTGGATGGCTATTACGGCGGCTTACGGGTTCATGGGAAAGTATGTCAAGTAACTTGATAGCTCAAGATTGGGATTTGCTCCTCCGACGATGGAGAGATATTTCTGGGCCCTCTTGGTGTTACGGTATCCATCATCGTCTGGCCAGACACTTTGTGATTTGATCACGGGGATGCCGGAACACGGTAACGAGAAAAGAGAACAATATCGGTAACGAGGTAACTGGCATTGTGGACAAATTGTTGATCCACGGGGATGCCAACATGTCTCACCTCGGGTATTTGTAACATATCGCGAAGCAACATGAATAGCACACGGCAACTGGAGGTTCACTCGAATATTCATTTGTGTGGGTATAGGGGTCAATATGGGTGTCCACGGCTCCGATGTTGATCATTGATCGGAAGGGGTTCCGGGTCATGTCTATACTTCACCGAACCTATAGGGTCACACGCTTAAGGGTCATCCATCTGCTGAATACTAGACAGGGAGTCTGAGAGAAAATCTCCGGAAAAGTTTCGGACAGCGGAAAAGTTCCGCAGAGAGAACACCGGAACAGTTTCGGAAAAACTGAAAAGTTGTTTCAGGGGATACCATTAAGTCAAATTGGTTTTGGCACATGCCTGATAATTCTTGGAGGGTGCCAGAATCATTCTGGAAACTTCTCAGAATTTTCCGGAAGAAAAACCGGAAATGTTCCGGAGCTGCCGGAACCACTTCAGATGCTTTTCGCAGATGAAAATCACTAATCCGGAATTGTTCCGGAACGCATTGAAAATTATTTTAGTGGGTACTGGAAATGTTCTAAGCCCACATAAATATTTTCAGTTCGAACAGACGCTGAAAAATGTCGTCGTGAATAGTGAAAGTGCTTTTTGGATATTTATGGAAAACCACCTTTTGGGATATTTCCAAAAAGGCATCTAGAAGGCCTTGGGGGCCAAGGAAGCCCCTCATGGGGGGCCCCCAAGGGTGTGGCTGGCCAAGATGGGTGGGGCTCCTTGGAGCTCCACATGGCACCCCATTTTGTCCATAACACCCTCATGTGAACTCTTTTACATGGGGCTTTTTGGTAATTTGTGGAGGCACACTACCCCTTGGTTTTCCTATAAATAGGAGGTGAGGGGGCTGCCCAAATCTGATCCATGCTCTCATACACATGCCATAGACTAGTCTGGCTTCTCTCTCCCTCCCAGAGAAATAGTTTCGTAGAGCCGAAAGGCTGTCTGGGTTCCGGCAGGAACTAGTTCTGGACGGCGAAGCCCTGCCGGATAGTTGCCACCGTATGTGTGCAACTCTGTAGAGAGATCGTTGTTTCGGTCTTAGTTCAAGAGTGCCTCCCGAAGGGCTGTCCGAGTGACCATCCGAGTTTCGGAGGTCCTCCCGAAGGGCTGTCCGAGTTTCGGAGGTCCTCCCGAAGGGCTGTCCGAGTGACCGTCCGAGTTTCGAAGGTCCTCCCGAAGGGCTGTCCGCAACACCATCCGGGGGACTGTCCGACCGCCTCCCGGAGGGCTGTCCGAGGGGTAGATGAGGGTATACATCCTCGCGGTTGGGAGGTTGTAAATCCTAGCTGCGGGGATCTGCACCGCCGATCGTCATCGACTCTACTTCCGCTGCGCTACGAGTCGGTAACGAAAAGATCAAACCTTGTATGCAGTCTCCATAGTGGTCCTGGGCTGGTGCGTAGGTCGAAATTTTTTGTTTTCTGCTGCGTTACCCTACAGAAAGGGCATGGGTTTCTGAACCCAAGGTTCTCTTTCTCTACCATGCTTCCTAGCAACGAAGTCTCTTTTACCATATCTTTTATTCTTAGGTTGCAGGTTATCAAGATCAACAGCAGGTTCAATCTCCACATCAGTATCATTACTAGGTTGAGCATCAACATGAACATCATCATTAATATTATCAGTAGGCTCATGTTCATTACCAGATTGCGTCTCAGCATCAGAAATAGAAATATCATTCGGGTTTTCATGTGAATCTATAACAGGTTCACTAGCAGCATGCAAAGTCCTATCGTCATTCTTTTTCCTCTTATTACTGGGACGACTAGGTGCATCAGTATTAATTCTATGAGAATCTTGCTCAATTCTCTTAGGATGGCCCTCGGGATACAAAGGTTCCTGAGTCATTCTACCACCTCTAGTCACAACTCTAACAGAATGATCATTGTTCTTACTAAACATCTCATTAAGCAAATCATTTTGTGCCTTAAGTACTTGTTCTACTTGAGTAGTTACCATGGAAGCATGTTTACTAATGAGCTTAAGATCATTAACAGTTCTACTCATATAATCACCCAAGCGATCAAGCATGTAAGCATTATGTTTCAATTGTCTACTAACATAAGCATTGAAATTTTCTTGTTCAGCAATAAAGTTATCAAATTCATCCAAGCATTGGCTAGCAGACTTATTATAAGGAATATCACCTTCATCAAATCTACGAAGAGAATTTACCTCTACTACCTGTGTCGGGTTATCGAGACCATGTATTTCTTCAATAGGTGGTAGATTCTTAACATCTTCAGCTTTAATACCTTTTTCTTTCATAGATTTCTTTGCCTCTTGCATATCTTCAGGACTGAGGAATAGAATACCTCTCTTCTTCGGAGTTGGCTTTGGAGTTGGTTCAGGAATAGTCCAATCATTATCACTGCGCTATGAGTCGGTAACGAAAAGATCAAACCTTGTATGCAGTCTCCATAGTGGTCCTGGGCTGGTGCGTAGGTCGAATTTTTTTGTTTTCTGCTGTGTTACCCTACAGTGGCATCATGAGCCGTGCTATGCGTAGATGCAGGTTGCGGTCTAGAATACATAGAGATGTATGGGTGTTGCACAATATAATTAGGTAGTAGATGAGTTCTATTACTGAAAATTATTTGTGCGAGTAGCAGATGAAATCTGTTACCCGATGTTCTTGTTGCTTCCTTGGAATTTGCATATTTCTGATCTTGATAACAGCATGGTGGAGTTTCAATGTTCTGGCAATCCGCGATCCTGATTGATCAACGAAGTGCTAACAGTTCATTGAATTCCACCGTAATTAAAAAGAAAGATGAAATTTCGCAGACAAAAGGGCAATGCAGATATGATCTGCACGGGGGTCATGCGTATGATGAAGTTCAGTATGGGGCTTGAGATTTTATTATCTCGTGTTTCATACACCCCGCGATGTTAATCTAGCAACTTGGATTATCATGCTTGATGATGGACGTTGGTAGCTTCGGTTTGTTTCGAAACCTTAGAAGCCACGTAAAACAAGTTTTTGCATGAACCGATTAGAGGCGTCTAACTTGGTTTTGGAGGATGGTTTGCATGTGCATATGATGTGGTATAGCAGTGCTCATATTAATTTGATTATGTATGAGATGACTATATGATGTAATATTAACATGACCTGCGTGTCATGATTTGGCATGATGGCTGGAGCCATATGATTGTCACTTTAATGACCTGTGTGTCAACCTTAAGTAATGCACTTATTTTATTAGCTATAGAGATAGCAATATTATCTGGTGCATCGACAAGGTGGTGGCAATCTTCGCGAAGGTAAACACCGACGCGAATGCCGAAGACGAAGAAATACAAGACTTCTCCGTCAGAAAGGGCTATACCATATCATGCTATTATGAATTGCCTGAGATGTTTATCCCTTATGATGCACCCTTTTGATTGCGCGGTAGTCGCTTTTATTAGGGTGATCTCTCACAAAAATATCAAGTAGTTAGTGTTCTCCCAAGTGTAGCACCGTCACGGCACCTAACTTTTCGGGGTGCGCCATGGATACATGGGTACGAACGATTAGGGATGTGTGAGGCGGGTGAGTTGAGACCTCGCAGCGAGATCACTTGGTTGTCTTGACGTTCTAGCTTGAAAGTCCTGAGCTCGGAACACGCCCATCGAAAAATGAACAAGAGTCACATAGAGATGTGATTGGCAAGTTGGCCTACCGATTGCAATTCTCGTCACTTGAGATGGATACATCCTTGGCGTTGAATTGTAATTTGGATCTTGAATCGCTCACAATCAATTATGAGATATATTGATTTGAGTGGGAGCGCACTGTAGAATTACCTTGTTTAATTCTCAGTGCAATTAATTATGAACTTTGTCTAAGTGTGGTTTGCATAAAAGTTGTAGAAGAATGGCTCGCGTTTCCACCTTCCTTATTAAAATTGAATAGCTGTTAAATATCTGGTTAAAACTTTACGGTTGGTAACGTAATATGAGGATTGTCCTCCAGAGTGTCGAGAAGGACTTTGTCCTATCGCATACTTTCGGTATTCTCCCGCTAATGCTATGGATGATATGACTCTCGTCCTTCGATCCAAAAGCTAAAATTCCGTTACGGTCAAGTGAAATATGTTTGCTTCCATGAGACCCGAACTTCGAAAGTTTGGATAGTTATGCGATATTCATGGAATCTGAAAATCATTTTCAGAGACAGACAAAGGCTAAAAGATATGAGATATCCAAAGCAATGTTTGTTTGCAAAACATTAGTAAAGTGTTTACTATACATTGGACTGATTAGAGAGGGATCCGGAAGAACGCCTGTCATATGATGAAAGGTGAATAAAACAACAACTTAAAGAGAAAGGAAGTGTCCGAAGGGTGTTAGTGAAACTTTCACGCCTAGGAAGTCCGGGGCTAACGCCACTCTTAAGTTGGGTGCTTCTTCTGAGAGTAGGAGAAATACTGAAAGTTAAACTATTAGAAGTATGAAGGCAGAAAGAAACAAGACTGGAATATCCAGCTCATGTATGAATGTCATATAAGTTTTTGATGTATAGAAGGCTAGTCAAAGATATAGTTCTAGGGAATTATGGTTAAACATGTTAATCACTAATTCTTGGGTATTGTGAGTTGATCACAAAGATACCTGCTCGATTGCATTCTATGGCAGCTCGATGTAAGAACTACTACGGCCTAAAGGACTTGTCGGAAATGAGGTTTAGATACGCGCTGGGAACATAGTACATGTTACTATACCTTCCATCGGTGTATTACCTATGTATTTATTTTCATAATTCATTTAGAGTTTCACACTCTAGCCCTTTGCATAAGGTATCTTGCAAGAAGGTTGTTCATAAGAGAACTTTTGATGTTCGGTGTTATGAATAACATAAGGGCCATACTTTCATTATGAATGAGACGTGTGTTATGAATATTGATAATAATACATTACCTCTGGGTTTACTTTCATAATTCATTTTAGAGTTTCATACACTCTAGCCCATTGCAGAATGTTTGTTGCAAAAGAGTTGTTCATAAAAACAACAATTGTTGTTCAGTATTATGAATAACATGAAGGGCCATGCTTCCATCCTAGATGGGATGTATGTTATGAATATTGATGGAAATATGATACATCCATAACACTGACGCTAAATGTCGCAAGACTAAAAGAATACCACACAAGTGTGGCACTGCATTTGGTCACATTGGAGAAACCCGCATGGAAAATTCCATTATGATGGATTTTGAAGTCGTTTGATTTTGAATCATCTGACACTTGAAACTTTCCTCTGAAAAGTGAAGTGACTGAAATACCGTTCACAGGCCATAAGGAACGAGCAAAGAACATATTGGTGATCATACATTATGATGTGTGTAGTCCAATAAATGTTGTTGCAAGTAGTGGATTTATCTATCTTCAGAAATCACTCAAGTAGATATATGGATATTTACTTGTTGAGACGTAAGTCTGGATCTTTTGAATTCATTCATAAGGTTTTCAAAAATGAAGTAGAAGTTATTGTAACAAGAAAATTATGTTTCTGCAAATTGATTGTGGAAAGGAATATTTGAATTACAAGTTTAGCGAATGTCTGATGAGTTGTGAAAGGTGTTTCATAACTTGCACCTCCCGGAACACCACTGCAAGTGAAAAGTCCGTGAAGATGTAATCGAACCATTTATGACATGGTAAGATCAAAGATGACATAAATAAATTTGCCATTATCCCTTTTAAAGTGATGCTTTAGAGACTGCGGCTTTTACACTGAAAAGAGCTCCATCGGGTCTGTTGAAATGACGTCATGGTATGGTATGCCCAACCATGTTATATCTTTTCTTAACATTTGGAATATGGGGCTTGTGTAAAAGGTTATAAACCTATTCCAAATCAGACAAGTGCTGCTTTGTAGGTTATCCCAAGTCATTGGGTATTCCCCCACCACTATACCGAGGCAAAGGATTTTGCCACAAAACGGTATGCTTTTAAAGAGAATAGTTCTTACAAAAGGTGAGTGGGAGGACAGTGCAACTCGACGAGATAACCAGTATCTTCATCATCAGGTTAAAGGAAAGGAACCTTGGAAGTGATTCTGGAGTTTCCTACTGCGACTGATACGGAAGTCTCTACAATAAAATGTATGGACTTCGGGCGAACTTGCAGCTGAACCACGTAGGCAAGGCTCGTGCAAACCTCTCAGGTGCGCAAATGAGATATTGTTGTTGGACAACAGTATACCTACGATACACAAGGAAGCGGTGATGGGCCCTGACTCCGGAATTGGCTAAATGCCAATACAATCCGAGATAGTTTCCATATAAATGTTTCAAGATTAAAATCTTGATACACCTTTCGGAAGGCTTAGAGTCTAACGAATATTTATGGAACTAAAAACTGATACGGATAAAAATGTTTTATCCATAAAGCTCGGCTTGTTGAAATAACAAGTTCAAGGAGTTGACTACGATGAGGTTGTTTCACCGTAGCGATGCTTAAAGTCGGTTCGGGTTGAACTAGCAATTAATACATATTTCAATCATGAGATATGAAACATGGATGATGAAAGGATTTCCATCTGATGGAAATGTAACCAAGGACTTGCATGTGTTACAGTCCAAGGTATTTTGTCAGTCCAGAGGATGCTAGTAAGTATGCAAACTTTAGAGTTCCAGCAATGGACAGAAGAGAGCAAAATGGAGTTGGAATCTTCGTGTTTTGATGAAATGGTCGAAAAGGGTTTTTGACTTCATCAATGGGTAACGAAGATGCTTGTGATTCAAGAAAATAAGTGGGAGCATAATAATATTTCTAAAAACCTTGTGTGCTTGACACATTGTTAATTGGAAATAAATTTCTTGACATGAATTAGGACTTCATTTGAAAATAGTTTTTTCGATGAAGTGCTTGGGCTAAATAGCCTTGACATTAGGCATGATGATCTATGGAGATAGATTTACCTAATGGGGCTGAGCAAAGATACATATTGACAAAATGCTAAAACCTTTTAGCATTGAAAAACGTCAAGGAGTGATTCTTGCCAAAGTCACATGGAAAGAGTTTTTGCAAGACTTGGTGTCCCAAAACACTGATGAGCAAAATACATGATGGTGATTCCACACACTCTTGTGTTTGGATTAATCATGTATTCCATGGTATGTAAAACAACCAGATATGTCCAATACTCCAAAGTTGTTGCGAGTATAGATACCAAAGTGATCAAAGTACTGATCATGGGACAACAGTGAAAGATGTCATTGAGTACTAGAGCAGTACTGATGACATGTTTTCTCGCAAGCAGAGATTATTTAGTGCTCGTTGTAAGTAATTACGTCGATACAGTCTTCATCAATGCTCCATGCGATTTTTGATTTAAGTTAAGGGTTTTGTGTAATACACAACATGGTGGCACGGTAGTTGGAAATTGTTTCAAACAAGATACTGTGGCGAATTCTATAACAAAGGCTAAGTATGTTGACGCTTTAGAAGCGACAAAGAAGTTGTTGAATCATATAGTTCATTCATGAACTTAGTATGGTTCCAAGATGGCTTTGGTCTATGGGACAGTATTGCAGATAGTTTCTCTATAGCTCAGTCTGAGGAATCAGGTTTTGACCAATGATTCACACATATGCAAAGCCAAGTCCACACAAAATATGAATTTTGTGAAAGCGTAAAAACGCAAGGATATGCAAAGTTACACACGGAGCTGAAGTCGTCAGATCCGTTGGACATCAGGCTATACCACATGCGAAGCATATTTTACACCAGTGTGCCACAGGTGTAAAGTGCATTAGCATTAACTAAATTATTGACTCTAGTGCAAGTGGGAGTCTGTAGGAGATATGCCCTAGAGGCAATAATAAATGTTATTGATTATCTCCCTGTTCATAATTAGGTTTATGTTCCATGCTATAACTGCTATGGTTCTCGAGTCTACAATAACCACGAGGCTCGGAGGAAGACTCATATGCACGTGTGGAATAATAAACGGTAAAATGTATTCCTAGTCTGGCCTCTAAGACTAGCTCAAGTGTTGCATGATCACTACTGGAATTCAGTTATTTGCCGTCTGCCAGCTCTTTGCCGTCGGCTGGCAGATGGCAAAGAGGGTCTTTGCCGTCAGCTGTCAGCTGGCAGACGGCAAATAGATGGCTGATGGCACAGAGCTTCTTTGCCGTCAGTCAGCTCTTTGCCGTCAGTCAGCTCTTTGCCGTCAGTCAGCTCTTTGCCGTCGGCGAGCGGACGACAAAGAGGCGCACAGCAGACGGCAAAGCCACAACTGGGCCCCAATTGACCGCGTGGTGCCTAGGTTAAACTTGGCGACTTCTTTGCTGTCTGCTAGCGGACGACAAAGAGTCCTAAAGCAGACGGCAAAGAGGCTAGCCTCTTTGCCGTCCGCTAGCAGACGGGAATGCTCTAACGGGTACTAACGGCCGTCCCCGCCCCCACCCCGACCCCTCTTTCTCTCACTCTCACCCACTCCCAGTCCCCTCTCTCCCCGACGCCCACCGCCGGCCGCTTCCGTCGTCTCCCCACCGCCCCGACCGCCTCCTCTCCTCACCGCCGGCCGCCTCCGCCCCCGCCCCCGCCACCGTACGCCACGCCCCCGCAGGCCCCCACCGCCCCGCCGCCCCAGCCGCCCCCGTCGCCACCTCCACCCCGTCCGGCCGCCTTCTCTCGTCGCCACCGGCCGCCTCCGCCCCCGCCCCCGTCGTCCCCCGCGGCCCGGTCGCCCTCGCCGCCCCGTCCGCCCCCGACGCAACGCCGCCACCTCCGCCCCGTCCGGCCGCCTCCTCTCCTCGCCGTCGGCCGCCCCCGCCCCCGGACGCCACGCCCCCAATGCCCCCCGACGCCCCGACCGCCCCCGCCGTCTCCGGTGAGCCCCCCATCCCCGGCCACCACCATTTTTTGTTTTTTGTTTTTTCTTCTGTTAAATTAGTTAATTAGTTTATTAGAGCATCTCCAACAACCTTTGTATATTGGATTGCTAAAAACTTGTTATAGCAAGAGGAGAGAGAATGTTTACAAAGCCAACATGTTTTTTGCTTTGGTAGCCTTTGTATATTGGATTGCTATATTTGCACAAAACACACAATGACATGTGGGGACAGTTTGTCATAGACACATTGCACACTAGCATACATACATGTATATGTATACTAGCACAACTCGCGTCCACGTACACATGCACACACGCGTACACTTACACACATGCAGCACACACACACACACACACACACGTACACATGCAGCACACACGTACACACACACGTACACACACGCACACACACGTACACATGCAGCACACACGCGTACACGTACACGTACCTGTATGCCGACGGGGCGTCTATGCCTACGGTCACCGTCGGCATAGTTCCACCTATGCCGACGGCCTTTCTATGCCGACGGTGGCTGTAGGCATATCGATAAGTGTACGCGTACACGTACACACACAGCGCATGCATAGCACACACACTAGTACACGGACCCACCTGTCATTGAGACAAAGTGAGGCTTTAGGAGGCTTGCTAAAAATTTACAAAGTGGCCTTTGGCTTGGCAAATATGCAAAGTGTGGGTGCAAATATAGCAAGCTTTGTAAAAAAATTGATGGGGGGCCACTTATACAAAGGCTGTTAGAGAAGGTTTTTTGGCCAAGATTTGTAAAATAGCAAGTGAGTGCAAATATACAAAGGCTGTTGGAGATGCTCTTAGGTACAAAAACTTAGATACTCCCTCCGTTCCTAAATATAAGTCTTTTTAGAGATTTCACCATTGAACTACATACGGATGTATATAGACATATTTTAGAGTATATATAGGTTCATTCATTTTGCTCCGTACGTACTCTCCTATTGAAATGTCTACAAAGACTTATATTTAGGAACGGAGGGAGTAGAAAAGAAAAAACGTAGAAGAAAAAGATGAAAATAAAAAACTAGTTTGCGGCTAATGCAACAATCCTTTCGTATCAAACTTGTAGGCTAATTCAGAGTCTATGGACGCCGAATTGAGACAAGTCGCTAATGGTTTTGACTATAAGGTCCGTTCATTTGAAAAATACGACATCAACGGGTATCGCTTTCGTACTTTTGGCAAAGAGCTATCTATGGCCGACCGAAAGTCTACAAATTGTTGTGTCTCCGCTGTCGGCGAAGGAGGTGTCGAGTATTATGGAAGAGTTGAAGCAATTTATGAACTTATATTCTTTGGTGAAAACAGACCAAACGTCGTAGTCTTCAAATGTTATTGGTTCCAGCCGAAGGATACTAGAAGGACTCATGAACATATAAGGCTAGTCGAAATCAAACAAAGCACCCATTTAGATGTTCCCGATGTCTATATTACGGCTCAACAGGGCACCGTCTACCAGCGTGGGTGTACACGGCTCCCGCCCGTGCCGGCGACCCGTGAGCAGAGGTGGCCGATTAAGCCTGAGTCGCTGAAGTAAGTGCATTTACTCTTTTTAAACCTTTTGCCTTCATGTTTCTTCACATATCTAATGCATTGGCTTTGTCATACTGCAGGGGTTGGATTCACGCCAAGGATGTCCGCAGGCCCAACTCCATCCTTGGTGTGCTTTAACGACATAACTTCCCGGGGTTTGTCACGTTGCCCGGAGAGGGTCAGCTTCGAGAGGTAGGATTGAAATGGGAGCACTACTTGGCTGCCCCGGCCCCGCCGGAGGAGATGATCGACGATGTGTTGTGCCACACGAGGGCCGACATGGTGATCAGGAAGTTCTAGGTAATTTCTCCTTTACACAATTAAAAATCAATAATAGCTAGTTATTGTACTAATCAGTGTTGTCTCTTTTGATTGCAGACCTTCTACACGTGTGAGGAGGGATACGAGGAGGCCACGGCAAAGCTTATCGATTATGAGTGCAGGCGCCTACTACAGAACTTACGGCACGAGGCTCGGGTACAGGCTGTTCGAGACTACTACGCCTCGCAGCGTATTAAGAAGGACAAGTCGTCGCCCCGCCGAAAGTTTCTGGACAAGGAGCAGTACATGAAGGTAATTACCTATTCTTAAGGCCTTGTACTTAGTTTCCTTGCTTTGATTCGTAGGCGTAGCTCTCAAATTTCTCTTTACTAACTTAGGTGCCCCCGAGATGGTGTGCGGATAAGATGGATTGTTGGGAGGCGTTGGTGAATGAATGGTGCTCTGACCAATGGCAAGTCGTCCATGACGATGCCAAGGCACGGCGTGCCCAAATGGAAGGTGTGCCACACCATCAAGGCAGCGCCAATATATATCAGTTCGGGCGGAACTGGGTATGTGGTTTGCTTCATGATTCCTGCAATTCTTTCTTGATGCTAGCCTTGACCCCTTTATTAATATATACTTTGTTCCTCTCTTGTAGGCTCATCACAATAAGACGGAGGTGCCAGAGGTGTACGACCTCTATGCCATGGCCCATACTGCCTCATACAAGAAGGTCAAGGCATTCTCTGAGTCTGACCTCGATAATCCCGATAACTTCACCAATATCTCCTCCCACCACAAGCTCGTGAAGTACAGAGATGCGGGGAAGGCGGTGAATGGGGAGTACTTCAACCCGAGCCAGCATCCTATTGATCCATACCTGATGATGATAGCTGGCCATGGGAGGCCCCATGGATCGATAGCCATTGGAGATGGACATATACGATCTTCGAGCACTCTCCGGCAGATCAAGGCACGCCAAACGAGCTCCTGTCCCGAGATGTCGCCTCGTCCACGGCCAGTCCAGCTCGCCATCGAGGTTATTCATACGGACTCAGATAGCTTTCCTCCATTACATTGTGTGTGCGAACAAAGATGATTACAATGCTAACGAGGAGTTGTGTTCCAGGCTGCTCTGCAGAAAGAGAGAGAGAGACAACCCAGGCGCTTCTGGCAGAACAGGCCCGGCAGGCGGCGGAGGAGAAGAGGTATTTGGAGGAGAGGACGGCTAAGTTGTTGGAGGAGGAGAGGGCACGGAACGATGCGTCTAACCGGGCCATGTACGAGCTCATCGTGGTAAGTTTCTTTTTCATATTAGCCAAATCATGCACTACATGTTCTTTTCGTTAATAACCAATATGATTGACTTGTGAAAACCAAATGTGCAGACTTTGTGCGAGAAGACCGGCCAGACCCCTCCGACGATGCCAGTCATTACCAAGGCTGGAACGGTGAGTTTCATTTCAATGTTCATTAGTTATACTAGTCTTAATGTTTCAGCGTCATCATGCTAACGCAAATGATCTTTGGTACAGCATAAGTCCCGAGCCGCATCGCACGACCCGAGCAACACCGGTGCTTCACCTCCGTGATGACGAGGACGGTAAGCCCTAATATGCCACTTAATTACTTGGCTCATTTTCTCAAACAAAGACAAACATAGCACTTAGACAAACTTAGCACAATGACAAACTTAGCGCTTAGACAAATGTCATATTTTACCTAAGTTAGCTTTGTTTCCTCTAAAATGACATAGTAAGCTTACTTACCTCCTAAATGACATATTGTACCTAAGTTAGCTCTAAAATGACCTATACTTAGCATTGTTTCCTCCACACTGACATAATAAGCTTAGTTAACTCAAAAATGACATAATAGACTTGGTAACCTCATAGATGCCATAGACTTAGCTTATTTTCTTGCAAAATGACACAAATGTGATAATTACCTAGGTTAGCTCTAAAATGACACAAATAAGCAATAAGAAGAAGAAAAACAAGAGGAGACAGAGAGAGAATCTTGCCACACTTTGGCTTGAGGTGCTCAAATAGTTAGCCACAATTTGGCTTGCCACAATTTTACCACACTTTGGCTAGCCACAATTTTACCACACTTGCCTTACTTGAGGTGCTCAAATAGTTAGCCACACTTTGGCTTGCCTAAGGGAATCTTGCCACACTTTTTCTATCTATGACATGTGGGTCTTAGTGCTAATAAAAAAAATTCTTGCCTTAGTTGTGGGAAGAAACAAACACACACCTAACATGGTCAAACTTGCCTAAGTTGAGTTGTGGCAAAGTGTGGCTAGTTGTGTCTTGAAACCAAACAGCCCCTTCATCTTCTTCATCTTCTTCTAATTCTAGATCTTCTTCTACTTCTTAATTCTAGTATTATTTTTCTAACTTTCTTATTTCCAATTTTGCAGATTTGAGACGAGTTCACGGCAGCTTGCTTTGATGTAGTGCTAGGTTTACTTTCTGTTTTCATGTATCGATGAGACTATATGTATGTATGGATGAACCTATATTGTAATATGGCGAACAATGTGGCATTTGATACTTTTAATTTGGTATAATTGTTGGTTGATCATATATGGCTGTTGCACATTGTTTCTGTGAAATATTTATGTATATATCATATATTGTTTGTTTGAAAATTGTTGAATGTGACAAAAACAAAAAAAAGAGGCAATACAGCCTCTTTGCCGTCTGCCCCGGACGGCAAAGACCGCTATGCCGACGGCCACCGTCGGCAAAGCTGCCACGTGGCGGCCGCCTGTGAAACCTGGGAAAGCGAGGCTGGGGACATATGGCCTCTTTGCCGTCGGGAGCAGACGGCAAAGGGGGGCGTCGGACTCGGCTGACGGCAAAGGGGGGCGGGGGGGGGGGGGGGGGGGGCGGGCGGCAGACGGCAAAGGGGGGCGGGCGGCAGACGGCAAAGGGGGGGCGGGTGGCGGACGGCAAAGGGGGTGGGCGGCCGCGGCAGACGGCAAAGGGGGGGCGGGCGGCAGACGGCAAAGGGGTGGGGGTCCGTTAGCTACCTAACGGTGGCGCCGTCGGTAGTACGCCGTCCAGGTCCTTTGCCGTCTGCAAGCTGACGGCAAAGAATCTTTGCCGTCCGCTGGGCCGAAGCAGACGGCAAAGAACCCCTTTGCCGGAGTTCGTTCGGCCCAAAATTGTGCTGTCCGCCGTTGTGCCCTTTGCCGTCTGCCATGGCAGACGACAAAGTGCCAGATTCCTGTAGTGGATGGTTCTGTTTTCCTGATCATGGGCATGTCTATGCCAGCAACTTTGAGGGCACAATGTTAGAAGAACATTTGTGTTGAATCGACCCGAATTGATGTTATGCTATGAGATACATTCGTCACAAGTTAAATGGTTAATAACACAGAGATGGTTAACGTTTGCATGATTCCTCAGACCATGAGAGTATCGAGTTTCTTCATGCTTAATTCATGAACTTTGGGGTTTGTTAAACGTCATCCGTAACTGGATGGCTATTACGGCGGCTTACGGGTTCATGGGAAAGTATGTCAAGTAACTTGATAGCTCAAGATTGGGATTTGCTACTCCGACGATGGAGAGATATTTCTGGGCCCTCTTGGTGTTACGGTATCCATCATCGTCTGGCCAGACACTTTGTGATTTGATCACGGGGATGCCGGAACACGGTAACGAGAAAAGAGAACAATATCGGTAACGAGGTAACTGGCATTGTGGACAAATTGTTGATCCACGGGGATGCCAACATGTCTCACCTCGGGTATTTGTAACATATCGCGAAGCAACAGGAATAGCACACGGCAACTGGAGGTTCACTCGAATATTCATTTGTGTGGGTATAGGGGTCAATATGGGTGTCCACGGCTCCGATGTTGATCATTGATCGGAAGGGGTTCCGGGTCATGTCTATACTTCACCGAACCTATAGGGTCACACGCTTAAGGGTCATCTATCTGCTGAATACTAGACAGGGAGTCTGAGAGAAAATCACCGCAAAAGTTTCGGCCAGTGGAAAAGTTCCGCAGAGAGAACACCGGAACAGTTTCGGAAAAACTGAAAAGTTGTTTCAGGGGATACCATTAAGTCAAATTGGTTTTGGCACATGCCTGATAATTCTTGGAGGGTGCCAGAATCATTCTGGAAACTTCTGGGAATTTTCCGGAAGAAAAGCCGGAAATGTTCCGGAGCTGCCGGAACCACTTCAGATGCTTTTCGCAGATGAAAATTACTAATCCGGAATTGTTCCAGAACGCACTGAAAATTATTTTAGTGGGTACTCGAAATGTTCTAAGCCCACATAAATATTTTCAGTTCGAACAGACGCTGAAAACTGTCGTCGTGAATAGTGAATGTGCTTTTTGGATATTTATGGAAAACCACCTTTTGGGATATTTCCCAAAAGGCTTCTAGAAGGCCTTGGGGGCCAAGGAAGCCCCTCATGGGGGGCCCCCAAGGGTGTGGCCGGCCAAGATGGGTGGGGCTCCTTGGAGCTCCACATGGCACCCCATTTTGTCCATAACACCCTGATGTGAACCCTTTTGCATGGGTGTTTTTGGTAATTTGTGGAGGCACACTACCCCTTGGTTTTCCTATAAATAGGAGGTGAGGGGCTGCCCAAATCTGATCCTTTCTCTCATACACATGCCATAGACTTGTCTGGCTTCTCTCTCCCTCCCAGCGAAATAGTTTCGTAGAGCCGAAAGGCTGTCTGGGTTCCGGCAGGAACTAGTTTTGGACAGCGAAGCCCTGCCGGATAGTTGACACCGTATGTGTGCAACTCTGTAGAGAGATCGTTGTTTCAGTCTTAGTTCGAGAGTGCCTCCCGAAGGGCTGTCCGAGTGACCGTCCAAGTTTCGGAGGTCCTCCCGAAGGGCTGTCCGAGTGACCGTCCGAGTTTTGAAGGTCCTCCCGAAGGGCTGTCCGCGACACCGTCCGGGGGACTGTCCGACCGCCTCCCGGAGGGCTGTCCGAGGGGTAGATGAGGGTATACATCCTCGCGGTTGGGAGGTTGTAAATCCTAGCTGCGGGGATCTGCACCGCCGATCGTCATCGACTCTACTTCCGCTGCGCTACGAGTCGGTAACGAAAAGATCAAACCTTGTATGCAGTCTCCATAGTGGTCCTGGGCTGGTGCGTAGGTCAAAAAAATTTATTTTCTGCTGCGTTACCCTATAGAAAGGGCATGGGTTTCTATACCCAAGGTTCTCTTTCTCTACCATGCTTCCTAGCAACGAAGTCTCTTTTATCATATCTTTTATTCTTAGGTTGTGGGTTATCAAGATCAACAGCAGGTTCAATCTCCACATCAGTATCATTACTAGGTTGAGCATCAACATGAACATCATCATTAATAGTATCACTAGGTTCATGTTCATTACCAGATTGCGTCTTGGCATCAGAAATAGAAATATCATTTGGGTTTTCATGTGAATCTATAACAGGTTCACTAGCAGCATGCAAAGTCCTATCGTCATTCTTTTTCCTCTTATTACTGGGACGACTAGGTGCATCAGTATTAATTGTCTGAGAATCTTGCTCAATTCTCTTAGGATGGCCCTCAGGATACAAAGGTTCATGAGTCATTCTACCACCTCAAGTCACAACTCTAACAAAATGATCATTGTTCTTACTAATCATCTCATTAAGCAAATCATTTTGTGCCTTAAGTACTTGTTCTACTTGAGTAGTTACCATGGAAGCATGTTTACTAATGAGCTTAAGATCATTAACAGTTCTACTCATATAATCACCCAAGCGATCAAGCATGTAAGCATTATGTTTCAATTGTCTACTAACATAAGCATTGAAATTTTCTTGTTCAGCAATAAAGTTATCAAATTCATCCAAGCATTGGCTAGCAGACTTATTATAAGGAATATCACCTTCATCAAATCTACGGAGAGAATTTACCTCTACTACCTGTGTCGGGTTATCGAGACCATGTATTTCTTCAATAGGTGGTAGATTCTTAACATCTTCAGCTTTAATACCTTTTTCTTTCATAGATTTCTTTGCCTCTTGCATATCTTCAGGACTGAGGAATAGAATACCTCTCTTCTTCGGAGTTGGCTTTGGAGGTGGTTCGGGAATAGTCCAATCATTATCATTGCTCAATATATTATTCAATAGTAGTTCAGCTTGTTCAACAGTTCGTTCCCTGAAAACACAACCAGCACAACTATCTAGGTGGTCCCTAGAAGCATCGGTTAGTCCATTATAAAAGATATCAAGTATTTCATTTTTCTTGAGTGGGTGATTAGGAAAAGCATTAAGTAACTGGAGAAGCCTCCCCCAAGCTCGTGGGAGACTCTCGTCTTCAATTTGCACAAAGTTAAATATTTCCTGCAAGGCAGCTTGTTTCTTATGGGCAGGAAAATATTTTTCAGAGAAGTAATATATCATATCCTGGGGACTACGCACACAACCAGGAGCAAGAGAATTAAACCATATCTTAGCATCACCCTTTAATGAGAAAGGAAACAACTTAAGAATATAGTAATAACGAATTTTTTCCTCATGAGTAAATAGGGTGGCTATATCATTCAATTTAGTAAGATGTGCCACAACAGTTTCAGATTCATAACCATGGAAAGGATCAGATTCTACCAAAGTAATTAACTCAGGATCGACAAAGAATTCATAATCCTTATCAGTAACAAAGATAGGTGAAGTAGCAAACTTAGGATCATATTGCATTCTAGCATTCAAAGATTTTTCTTTCCACTTGCATAGTAATTTCTTAAGATCATCTCTATCCTTACAAGCAAGAAAGTCCCTAGCTACCTCTCCTTCCATAACATAACCCTCAGGTATATCAGGCAATTCATATCTAGGAGAGCTAGGTCTAGCAGGTGTATCATAGTGTTCAGTTTCAATAATTTCATCAGATTCAGAGATATTATCAGTTTCAGCATTCACTCTAGCAATTTGTTCATCAAGAAATTCACCCAGTGGCACAGTAGTATCAAGCAAAGTATCATCATAAGCAGCATGCATAGTAGAAGTGGCATCATCAATTACTTGTGACGTATCAGATTCAATAACAGGTGGTGGTGTTGCAAATTTACTCATAACAGAAGGTGAATCAAGTGCAGAGCTAGATGGCAGTTCCTTACCTCTCCTCGTAGTTGAGGGATAGATCTTGGTTTTAGCATCTTTCAAATTCTTCATAGTGATCAACAGATATAAATCCCAAGTGACTCTGAGAATAGAGCTATTCTCCCCGGCAACGGCGCCAGAAAAAGGTCTTGATAACCCACAAGTATAGGGGATCGCAACAGTTTTCGAGGGTAGAGTATTCAACCCAAATTTATTGATTCGACACAAGGGGAGCCAAAGAATATTCTCGAGTATTAGCAGCTGAGTTGTCAATTCAACCACACCTGAAAGACTTAGTATCTGCAGCAAAGTATTCAGTAGCAAAGCAGTATGGAAGTAGCAGTAACAATGGCAAAGTGACAGTAGCAGTGTTGTAATGATTGTAACAGTAGCAATGGAAAAGTAACTTAGCAAAGATCAATATGTGAAAAGCTCGCAGGCAATGGATCAGTGATGGATAATTATGTCGGATGGCATTCATCATGCAACGGTTATAACATAGGGTGATACAGAACTAGCTCCAATTCATCAATGTAATGTAGGCATGTATTCCATATATAGTCATACGTGCTTATGGAAAAGAACTTGCATGACATCTTTTTTCCTACCCTCCCGTGGCAGCGAGGTCCTAATGGAAACTAAGGGATATTAAGGCCTCCTTTTAATAGAGAACCGGACCAAAGCATTAGCACTTAGTGAATACATGAACTCCTCAAACTACGGTAATCACCGGAAAGAATCCCAGTTATTGTCACCCTGGGGGATGCGGATCATAACTCGTAATAGGTGTCTATAACTTGCAAGGTAGGATCAAGAACACATATATATTCATGAAAATATAATAAGTTCAGATCTGAAATCATGGCACTCGGGCCCTAGTGACAAGCATTAAGCATAGCAAAGTCATAGCAACATCAATCTCAGAACATAGTGGATACTAGGGATCAAACCCTAACAAAACTAACTCGATTACATGGTAAATCTCATCCAACCCATCACCGTCCAGCAAGCCTACGATGGAATTACTCACGAACGGCGAAGACCATCATGAAATTGGTGATGAAGGATGGTTGGTGATGACGACGGCGTCGATTTCCCCTCTCCGGAGCCCAAAACGGACCCCTGATCTGCCCTCCCGAGGAAGAACAGGAGGTGGCGGCGGCTCCGTATCATAAAACGCGATGAACTCTTCTCTCTGATTTTTTTCTCCACGAATAGGAATATATAGAGTGTGATTGGAGGTCGGAGGAGCTCCAGGGGCCCCACAAGACAGGGGGCGCGCCCTAGGGGGGCGCGCCCCCCTGGCTTGTGGCCAGGTGGTGGGCCTTCTCCGATTGATTCTTTTGCCAGGATTTTTTATTAATTCCAAAAATATTCTCTGTAAATTTTCAGGTCAATCCGAGAACTTTTATCTCTGCACAAAAATAACATCAAGGCAATTCTGCTGAAAACAGCGCCAGTCCGAGTTAGTTCCATTCAAATCATGCAAATTAGAGTCCAAAACAAGGGCAAAAGAGTTTGGAAAAGTAGATACAATGGAGACGTATCAAGGGCCATAGGTTTCACTAGAGGCTTCTCTCTTGAAGGAAAATAATACGGTGGGTGAACAAATTACTGTCGAGCAATTGATAGAAAAGCGCATAGTTATAACGATATCCAAGGCAATGATTATGCATAAAGGCATCACGTCCGTATCAAGTAGACCGAAACGATTCTGCATCTACTACTATTACTCCACACATCGACCGACTCCTACCTGCATCTAGAGTATTAAGTTCATGAAGAACAGAGTAACGCATTAAGTAAGATGACATGATGTAGAGGGATAAACTCAAGCAATATGATGAAAATCCCATCTTTTTATCCTTAATGGCAACAATACAAATACGTGCCTCGCTACCCCTACATTGTCACTGGGTGAGGACACCGCAAGATTGAACCCAAAACTAAGCACTTCTCCCATTGCAAGAATTACCAATCTAGTTGGCCAAACCAAACCAATAACTCGAAGAGACTTACAAATATATGAAATCATGCATATAAGAATTCAGAGAAGATTCAAATAATATTCATAGATAATCTGATCATAAATCCACAATTCATCGGATCTCGACAAACACACCGCAAAAGAGTATTACATCGGATAGATCTCCATGAAGATCATGGAGAACATGGTATTGAAGAACATAGAGAGAGAAGAAGCCATCTAGCTACTAGCTATGGACCCGAAGGTCTGAGGTAAACTACTCACGCATCATCGGAAGGGCAATGGTGTTGATGTAGAGGCCCTCCGTGATCGAATCCCCCTCCGGCAGATCGCCAGAAAAGGCCCCAAGATGGGATCTCACGGGAACAGAGGCTTGCGGCGGCGGAAAAGTATTTTCGTGGCTCTCTTTGGTATTGGGGGAATATTTCTGAATTTATAGGCGAAGAGTTAGGGTTGGAGGAGCTACGGGGGGGCCACAAGCCAGGGGAGCCCCTCCCCTAGGGGCGCGCCCTGGTGGCTTGTGGCCCACCCGTAGGTCTTCTGGCATCTTCTCGAAGCCTCCTGGGTTCCTTCTGGTCCAAGAAAAATCAGCGTAGAATTTTATTCCGTTTGGACTCCGTTTGATATTCCTTTTCTGCAATACTCAAAAACAAGGAAAAAACAGAAACTGGCACTGGGCACTAGGCTAATAAGTTAGTCCCAAAAATAATATAAAATAGCATATTAATGCATATAAAACATCCAAAACAGATAATATAATAGCATGGAACAATCAAAAATTATAGATACGTTGGAGACGTATCAGCATCCCCAAGCTTAATTCCTGCTCGTCCTCGAGTAGGTAAATGATAAAAACAGAATTTTTGATGTGGAATTCTACCTAACATATTTATCCATGTAATATTCTTTATTGTGGCATGAATGTTCAGATCCATAAGATTCAAAACAAAAGTTTAATGTTGACATAAAAACAATAATACTTCAAGCATACTAACAAAGCAATCGTGTCTTTTCAAAATAACATGGTCAAAGAAAGTTATCCCTACAAAATCATAAGGTCTGGCTATGCTCCATCTTCCCCACACAAAGTATTTAAATCATGCACAACCCCGATGACAAGTCAAGCAATTGTTTCACACTTTTTATGTTCTCAAACCTTTTCAACTTTCACGCAATACATGAGCGTGAGCCATGGATATAGCACTATAGGTGGAATAGAATATGGTGGAGGTTGTGAGGAAAAGGAGAAGATAGTCTCACATCAACTAGCCGTATCAACGGGCTATGGAGATGCCCATCAATAGATATCAATGTGAGTGAGTAGGGATTGCCATGCAACGGATGCACTAGAGCTATAAGTGTCTGAAAGCTCAAAAAGAAACTAAGTGGGTGTGCATCCGACTTGCTTGCTCACGAAGACCTAGGGCAATTTGAGGAAGCCCATCATTGGAATATACAAGCCAAGTTATATAATGAAAAATTCCCACTAGTATATGAAAGTGACAAAATAGGAGACTCTCTATCATGAAGATCATGGTGCTACTTTGAAGCACAAGTGTGGAAAAAAGATAGTAGCATTGTCCCTTCTCTCTTTTCTCTCATTTTTTTGGTGGGCATCTTTGGCCTCTTTTTTTTATTTGGGCTTCATTGGCCACTTTTATTATTTTTAAAGTTCGGAGTCTCATCCTAACTTGTGAGGGAATCATAGCTTCCGTCCTTTCCTCACATGGGACAATGCTCTAATAATGATGATCATCACACTTTTATTTACTTACAACTCAAGAATTACAACTCGATACTTAGAACAAAACATGACTCTATATGAATGCCTCCGGCGGTGTACCAGGATGTGCAACGATCTAGCATAGCAAATGACATTAATGAAAACATCACGCTAGCTGTCTTACGATCATGCAAAGCCATATGACAATGATGGTGCGTGTCATGATAAACGGAACGGTGGAAGTTGCATGGCAATATATCTCGGAATGGCTATGGAAATGCCATAATAGGTAGGTATGGTGGCTATTTTGAGGAAGGGTATATGGTGGGTTTAATGCACCTGCGAAAGTTGCGCGGTACTAGAGAGGCTAGCAAAGGTGGAAGGGTGAGAGTGCGTGTAATCCATGGACTCACATTAGTCATAAAAAACTCACATACTTATTGCAAAAGTCTATTAGTTATCGAAGCAAAGTATTAGACGCATGCTCCTAGGGGAGAGGTTGATAGGAGTTAACCATCGCGCGCTCCCGACCCTCACACAAAGGATGACAATCAATAAACAAATCATGCTCCGACTTCGTTACATAACGGTTCACCATACGTGCATGCTACGGGAATCACAAACTTTTAACACAAGTATTTCTACGGGAATCACAAACTTTTAACACAAAGGATGACAATCAATAAACAAATCATGCTCCGACTTCGTTACATAACGGTTCACCATACGTGCATGCTACGGGAATCACAAACTTTTAACACAAGTATTTCTACCAATCCACAATTACTCACTAGCATCACTCTAATATCACCCTCTTTATATCTCAAAACTATATGCAAGGAATCAAACTTCTCATAGTATTCAATGCACTTTATATGAAAGTTTTTATTATATCCCTCTTGGATGCCCATTATAATAGGACTAAATTCATAACCTAAACCAATTACCATGCTGTTTAAAGACTCTCAAAATAATATAAGTGAGGTACGAGAGTTCAATTATTACTATAAAATAAAACACCACCGTGCTCTAAAAAGATATAAGTGAAGCACTAGAGCAAAATTGCCTAGCTCAAAAGATATAAGTGAAGCACATAGAGTATTCTAATAAATTCACGATTCATGTGTGTCTCTCTCAAAAGATGTGTGCGGCAAGGATGATTGTGGCAAACTAAAAAGCAAAGACTCATATCATACAAGACGCTCCAAGCAAAACACATATCATGTGGTGAATAAAAATATAGCCTCAAGTAAATTTACCGATGGATTGAAGACGAAAGAGGGGATGCCTTCCGGGGCATCCCCAAGCTTAGGCTTTTTGGTATCCTTGAATATTCCTTGGGGTGCCTTGGGCATCCCCAAGCTTAGGCTCTTGCCACTCCTTATTCCATATTCCATCAAATCTTTACCCAAAACTTGAAAACTTCACAACACAAAACTCAACAGAAAACTCGTGAGATCCGTTAGTATAAGAAAAATAAATCACCACTTTAGGTACTGTAGTGAACTCATTCTTTATTTATATTGGTGTTATATCTACTGTATTCCAACTTGTCCATGGTTCATACCCCCCGATACAACCCATAGATACATCAAAATAAGCAAACAACACAAAGAAAACATAATCTGTCAAAAACAGAACAGTCTGTAGCAATCTGGAAACTTCGAATACTTCTGTAACTGCAAAAATTTTGAAAAATTAGGAAAGTCTGGGAAATTTGTATATAAATCTTGTGTAAAAATTTCAGACTCATTCGACGCTCTGGTGAATTTATAAAATTCCTGGACTGAGCACAAAAGTTTCTGTTTTTCAGCAAGATCAAATCAACAATCACCGTAATCCATCCCAAAGGTCTTACTTGGCTCAAACACTAATTAAAACACTAAAACACAATTACTACAGAGGTAATAATGTGTAATTTATTCAAGAACAGAAACAAAACAAAAAACATAAAATTAAAATTGGGTTGCCTCCCAACAAGCGCTATTGTTTAACGCCCCTAGCTAGGCATAACACAATAGATCTAGGTATTGTCATCTTTGGTATGAAACTCCTCAATTGCACACTTATAAACCCTAGGAGATTCTTTGGTTTTATCAATAATCATACTCCTAGGCAAGAAATCAAGAAATTCACTTGTAGCAATTGGTTCCCGGACAATATTAATAAAGTTAGGGTGAGCACTTATCATCTTAAGATCTTCATCTCCTTTACTAGAGGATTCACCCTTTTTTTTAGGAACATAAATAAACTTGGCAGTCTTAGTAGGAGGAAAATTTGGAGTGGTTTTAACAGAGGCAAAAGCGGAACCCAAGTTGGTAATAATATCTTCTAGCTTGCCAATTCTAATGGAATCCTGAACTATCTTTTCATTAACTATGGCTTCTTTCTCCCTTAGATTTTTTAAAGTAACTCCTACCTTAGATCCATATTGAGTAATTGATTATGAATCTTTTTATCCAAGTTTTCAATGAGCTCTACAGTAGCAACTTTATTTTCAATAATATCAAGCCTTCGCATCACATGTTCCAAAGTTAAGATTGTTTCATTAACCATGAGTGGGGGTGAACCTACCAAATTTATCATAGCACTATAAGAATCAATGGTATGGCTTCCCAAGAAATTCCCTCCCGTAATGGTATCCAGAACATATCTATTCCAAGGAGAAACACCCACATAAAAATTGCGAAGGAGAACGGTAGTAGATTGCTTACGAGTAGATCTATTTTGAGCATTGCAAATTCTATACCAAGCATCTTTTAAGTTTTCTCCCTCCCTTTGCTTAAAATTAAGAACTTCACTCTCGGGAGTACTAGTGATAGTAGTAAGGCTAGCCATGAGTTTAAGCGATCTAACACACAAGCAAACAAAAAGCAAACGAAAAGACGAACGAAAGAAGGGCGAATAAAAAGGCAAATCTTTTTGGTTTTTTTCTGAAATTCATTTTAGAAGTGGGGGAGAGGAAAACGAGAGGCAAATGGCAAATAATGTAAATGCAAGAGATGAGTTTGTGATGGGTACCTGGTAGGCTTGATGTAGACCTCACCAGCAACCACGCCAGAAATTGGAAAGTTGACGGGAGAGTTCTTGTCTTGACTTGCTATGTATCCTCCCCGGCAACGGCGCCGGAAATTGGCAAGTTGACGGGAGAGTTCTTGTCTTGACTTGCTATGTATCCTCCCCGGCAACGGCGCCAAAAATCCATCTTGCTACTTCTTGAGCTTGCGTTGGTTTTCCCTGGGTGATGCAGCAAAGTAGATAAGTATTTCCCTCAGTTTTGAGAACCACGGTATCAATCCAGTAGGAGGTACAAGCAAGGCCCCAATCTATGCACCTGCACAAACAATCAAACACTTGCACCCAACGCTATAAAGGGGTTGTTAATCCCTTCACGGTCACTTGCAAGGATGAGATCCGATAGAGATGGATATAAAAGATTACTAAAATGATAATTAAAATAAAAGTAAATAAATTGCAGCAAAGTATTTTTGGTATTTTTGGTTTATAGATCTGAAAATATAATATGGAAAATAGACCTGGGGCCATAGGTTTCACTAGAGGCTTCTCTCTTGAAGGAAAATAATACGGTGAGTGAACAAATTACTGTCGAGCAATTGATAGAAAAGCGCATAGTTATGACGATATCCAAGGCAATGATTTTGCATATAGGCATCACGTTCGTATCAAGTAGACCGAAACGATTCTGCATCTACTACTATTACTTCACACATCGACAGACTCCTGCCTGCATCTAGAGTATTAAGTGTTGGGGAACGTTGCATGGGAAACAAAAAATTTCCTACGCACACACAAGATCTATCCATGGTGATGAGCATCTACGAGAGGGAGAGTGAATCTACATACCCTTGCAGATCGCTAAGCGGAAGCGTTAAGAAACGCGGTTGATGTAGTCGAACGTCTCCGCGATCCAAATCGCAAGTTGTCCCTCGATCCGATCACGAACTAGTGCCGAACGGACGGCACCTCCGCGTTCAACACACGTACGGCTTGATGACGCCTTCACCTCCTCGATCCAGCGAGCGATGGTGAAGTAGTAGATGAGTTCCGGCAGCACGACGGCGTGGTGATGGTGGTGAGGAACAATCTCTGCAGAGCTTCGCCAAGCACTACGGAGATTATGACAGGAGAACTAGAGGGTTAGGGTTGCCGACACACGGCTTGGGAAATCTTAATGTGTCCCGTGTGCTAGCACTGTCCCTCTATTTATATGTTGAGCCTTGGGGTCTAAACTTGGAGTAAAAGCCTCCTCCAGGTCGGTTTTGCCCGCACAAGGTCGGTTTGGCCCGCAGGGAAAGAGTCCAACTCGGATCCCTGCAGTACCGCGCACAAGCGGTAGTACCGCTCACGAGCGGTAGTACCGCTACTACAGTAGCGGTAGTACCGCTTGGGCGGTAGTACCGCTGCTACAGTAGCGGTAGTACTGCCTTACCAGCTTAAGGCAGTAGCAAAACTTCCTTTTGCACTTCCAAAACCTCGTGGGCTTTACCCCTTTGGCTCATATAAAGTGTTGCTGCACCCGAACACTTCGGTAAACATCCGGAACCCCTTCCGGTGAATTCCGGAACCCTTCCGGAGATCAAAACACTATTATCACATATATCAATTTTTACCTCCGGACTCTTCCGGAGATCCTCGTCATGTCCGGGATCTTATCCGGGACTCCGAACAACCTTCGGTCACCAACAAAATAACTCAACTATACTAATCGTCACCAAACGTTAAGTGTGTAGACCCTGCGGGTTCGAGAACTTTGTAGACATGACCGAGACACCTCTACGATCAATAACCAATAGCGGGACCTGGATGCCCATATTGGCTCCTACATATTCTACGAAGATCTTTATCGGTCGAACCTCTATGTCAAGGATTCAGTTAATCCCGTATACTGTTCCCTTTGTTCTTCGGTATGTTACTTGCCCGAGATTCGATCGTCGGTATCTCTATACCTAGTTCAATCTCGTTACCGGCAAGTCTCTTTACTCGTTCCGTAATACAAGATCTCGTGGCTAACACTTTTAGTCACATTGCTTGCAAGGCTCATTGTGATGTTGTATTACCGAGTGGGCCCTGAGACACCTCTCCGTCACATGGAGTAACAAATCCCAGTCTTGATCCATGCCAACCCAACAGACACCCTCGGAGATACCTGTAGAGCACCTTTATAGTCACCCAGTTACGTTGCGACATTTGATACACACAAGGTACTCCTCTGATGTCAGGGAGTTGCATGATCTCATGGTCATAGGAACAGATACTTGACATGCAGAAAACAATAGCAATAAACTGACACGATCATATGCTACGTTTATAGTTTGGGTCTTGTCCATCACATCATTCTCCTAATGATGTGATCCCGTTATCAAATGACATCTCATGTCAATGGCTAGGAAACCTTAACCATCTTTGATCAACGAGCTAGTCAACTAGAGGCTTACTAGGGACACAGTGTTGTCTATGTACCCACACATGTACTTGAGTTTCCAATCAATACAATTATAGCATGGATAATAAACGATTATCATGAACAAGGAAATATAATAATAACTAATTTATCATTGCCTCTAGGGCATATTTCCAACAGTGTCCCACTTGCACTAGAGTCAATAATCTAGTTCACATCACTATGTGATTTACATTGTAATGAATCGAACACCCATGCAGTTCTTGGTGTTGTTCATGTTTAGCCCTTGGAAGAGGTTTAGTCATCGGATCTGCAATATTCAGATCTGTGTGTACTTTGCAAATATTTATGTCGTCCTCCTTGATGTAATCGCGGATGGAATTGAAACGTCGCTTTATGTGTTTGGTCCTCTTGTGAAATCTTGGTTCCTTGGCTAGAGCAATGGCACCAGTATTATCACAAAACAGAGTCATTGGGTTAAGCGCACTAGGCACTACTCCAAGATCTGTCATGAACTCCTTCATCCAGACACCTTCCTTCGCCGCCTCCGAGGCAGCGATGTACTCCGCTTCGCATGTAGAATCAGCTACCACGCTTTGCTTGGAACTGCACCAGCTAACCGCACCCCCATTAAGAATAAATACGTATCCGGTTTGTGACTTAGAGTCATCCGGATCAGTGTCAAAGCTTGCATCGACGTAACCCTTTACGACGAGCTCTTGATCACCTCCATAAACGAGAAACATGTCCTTAGTCCTTTTCAGGTACTTTAGGATATTCTTGACCGCCATCCAGTGTTCCATTCCTGGATCACTTTGAAACCTTCCGACCATACTTATGGCAAGGCTGACATCGGGTCTTGTGCACAGCATTGCATACATAATAGAGCCTATGGCTGAAGCATAGGGGATGACACTCATCTTTTCTCTATCTTCTGCAGTCACTGGGCATTGAGTCTTACTCAACTTCACACCTTGCAAAACAGGCAAGAACCCCTTCTTGGACTGATCCATTTTGAACTTCTTCAAAACTTTGTCAAGGTATGTGCTTTGTGAAAGTCCTATTAAGCGTCTCGATCTATCTCTATAGATCTTGATGCCTAATATGAAAGCAGCTTCTCCTAGGTCCTTCATTGAAAAACTCTTGTTCAAATATTCCTTCACGCCTTCCAACATTTCTATATTGTTTCCAATCAGCAATATGTCATCCACATATAATATTAGAAACGCTATAGAGCTCCCACTCACTTTCTTGTAAATACAAGCTTCTCCGTAAACTTGTATAAACTCGAACGCTTTGATCACCTCATCAAAGCGAAGATTCCAACTCCGAGATGCTTGCACCAGTCCATAAATGGATCGCTGGAGTTTGCAAACTTTTTCAGCATTCTCTGGATCGACAAAACCTTCTGGTTGCATCATATACAACTCTTCCTTAAGGAAACCGTTAAGGAACGCTGTTTTGACATCCATCTGCCAAATTTCATAATCGAAAAAGGCAGCTATTGCTAACATGATTCTGACGGACTTAAGCATCGCTACGGGTGAGAAGGTCTCATCATAGTCAACTCCTTGAACTTGTGAAAAACCCTTTGCCACAAGTCGAGCTTTATAGACGGTGACATTACCGTCCGCGTCCGTCTTCCTCTTAAAGATCCATTTGTTCTAAATGGCCTTAAGCCCTTCAGGTAATACTTCCAAAGTCCACACTTTGTTTTCATACATGGATCCCATCTTGGATTTCATGGCCTCTAACCACTTCTCGGAATCCGGGCCCATCATCGCTTCTCTATAGCTCGTAGGTTCATCGTTGTCTAACAACATGACCTCTAAGACAGGGTTGCCGTACCACTCAGGAGCAGTACGCGTCCTTGTCGACCTACGAGGTTCGATAGCAACTTGATCCAAAGCTTCATGATCATCATCATTAACTTCCTCTTCAGCTGTTGTAGGCTCTACAGAAACATCTTTCTGCACTGCGCTACTTTCAGGTTGAAGTAAAGGTTCAACAACCTCATCAAGTTCTATCTTCCTCCCACTCAATTCTTTCGAGAGAAACTCTTTCTCAAGAAATGTTCCGTTTTTAGCGACAAACACTTTGCCTTCGGATCTGAGGTAGAAGATATACCCAACTGTCTCTTTTGGGTATCCTATGAAGACGCATTTCTCCGCTTTGGGTTCCAGCTTTTCAGGCTGAAGCTTTTTGACATAAGCATCACATCCCCAAACTTTAAGAAACGACAGCTTTGGCTTCTTGCCAAACCAAAGTTCATATGGCGTCGTCTCAACGGATTTCGATAGTGCCCTATTTAAAGTGAATGCAGCTGTCTCTAATGCATAACCCCAAAACGATAGTGGCAAATCGGCAAGAGACATCATAGATCGCACCATATCCAATAAGGTTCGATTACGACGTTCGGACACACCATTACGCTGTGGTGTTCCAGGCGGTGTCAGTTGTGAAACAATTCCACATTGTCTTAAGTGACTGCCAAACTCATAACTCAGATATTCTCCTCCTCGATCAGATCGTAGGAATTTAATCTTCTTGTTACGATGATTCTCAACTTCACTCTGAAATTGTTTGAACTTTTCAAATGTTTCAGACTTGTGTTTCATTAAGTAAATATACCCATATCTACTTAAGTCATCAGTGAAGGTGAGAAAGTAACGATAACCACCGCGCGCCTCAATACTCATCGGACCGCACACATCAGTATGTATGATTTCCAATAAGTCGCTTGCCCGTTCCATTGTTCCAAAGAACGGCGTTTTAGTCATCTTGCCCATGAGGCATGGCTCACATGTGTCAAGTGATTCAAAATCAAGTGACTCCAAAAGTCCATCAGCATGGAGCTTCCTCATGCGTTTTACGCCAATATGACCTAAACGGCAGTGCCACAAGAAAGTGGTATTATCATTATCAATTCTACATCTTTTGGCATCAATGTTATGAACATGTGTATCATTACTATCGAGATTCAATAAGAATAAACCCCTCACATCGGGTGCATGACCATAAAAGATATTACTCATATAAATAGAACAACCATTATTCTCTAATTTAAATGAGTAACCGTCTCGCAATAAACAAGATCCAGATATAATGTTCATGCTTAACGCAGACACTAAATAACAATTATTCAGGTTCATCACTAATCCCGATGGTAATCGAAGAGCGAGCGTGCCGACGGCGATCACATCAACCTTGGAACCATTTCCCACGCGCATCGTCACTTCGTCCTTGGCCAGCCTCCGTCTATTCCGCAGTTCCTGTTTTGAGTTGCAAATATGAGCAACCGCACCGGTATCAAATACCCAGGCACTACAACGAGAGTTGGTAAGGTACACATCAATAACATGTATATCATATATACCTTGTTTGTTGTTGGCCGCCTTCTTGTCAGCCAAATACTTGGGGCAGTTCCGCTTCCAGTGTCCAGTTCCCTTGCAATGAAAGCACACAGTTTCTGGTTTGGGTCCAGCCTTGGGTTTCTTCACGAGAGGAGCAACTGCTTTGCCACTCTTCTTGGAGTTACCCTTCTTACCCTTGCCATTTTTCTTGAAACTAGTGGTTTTATTGACCATCAACACTTGATGCTCCTTCTGAATTTCAGACTCAGCGGCTTACAGCATCGCAAACAGCTCGGCGACTGACTTGTTCATCCCGTGCATGTTATAGTTCAACACGAAGCTCTTGTAGCAAGGTGGCAATGATTGAAGAACTCTGTCAGTGATAGCCTCTGGCGGAAGGGGCATCCCCAATTCAGCCAGACGGGTGGAGTACCCAGACATTCTGAGTACGTGATCACTGATAGACCCGTTCTCCTCCATCTTGCAAGTATAGAACTTATCGGAGATCTCATATCTCTCGATCCGGGCATTCTTCTGAAAGATAAACTTCAACTCCTGGAACATCTCATATGCTCCATGACGTTCAAAACGTCTTTGAAGTCCCGGTTCTAAGCCATACAATATTGCACATTGAACTATTGAGTAATCTTCAGAACGAGCCTGCCAGGCGTTCACAACGTCTAGAGACTCAACTGGAGCGGGTGGATCACCAAGCGGTGCATCAAGGACATAAGCCTTCTGGGAAGCCGTAAGGATAATCCTTAGATTACGGGCCCAGTCCACAAAGTTACTTCCATCATCTTTCAACTTAGCTTTCTCTAGGAACGCATTAAAATTCAGGGGTGCTACTGCGCGAGCCATGATCTACAACATAAATATTGCAAAGACAACTTAGACTATTGTTCAAGATAATGAGTTTAGTTAATCATATTACTTAAAAACTCCCACTCAAATAGACATCCCTCCGGTCATTCGAGTGTAACATGATCCAAATCCACCAACTCAAGTCCGATCATCACGTGAGTTGAGGTGGTTTCAATGGTGAACATCTTCATGTTGATCATATCTACTATATGACTCATGTTCGACCTTTCGGTCTCTTGTGTTCCGAGGCCATGTTTGTACATGCTAGGCTCGTCAAGTTTAACCCGAGTGTTCCGCACGTGCAACATGGCTTACACCCGTTGTATGTGAACGTAGAGTCTATCACACCCGATCATCATGTGGTGTCTCGAAACGACGAACTTTCGCAACGGTGCACACTCGGGGAGAACACAATTTTATCTTGAAATTTAAGTGAGGGATCACCTTATAATGCTACCGTCGTCCTAAGCAAAATAAGATGCATAAAAGGATTAACATCACATGCAAATCATAAGTGACATGATATGGCCATGAACTCGTGCTTTTGATCTCCATCTCCAAAGCACCGGCATGATCTCCATCGTCACCGGCATGACACCATGATCTCCATCATCTTGATCTCCATCAACGTGTCGCCATGAGGTTGTCGCGCCGACTGTTGCTTCCACGACTACTGCTAACTCATAGCGATAAAGTAAAGCAAAAAACGGCGAAAATAATTAAAGACAACTCTATGGCTCCTGCCAGTTGCCGTACTCATCGACATGCAAGTCGTGATATTCTATACAACACATGATCATCTCATACATCACATATATCTCATCATGTAATTGGCCATATCACATCACAACATACCCTGCAAAAACAAGTTAGACGTCCTCTAATTGTTGTTGCAAATTTTACGTGGCTGCTACGGGTTTGCAAGAACCGTTCTTACCTACGCAAAACCACAACGTGGTGTAGTGATTGCTTTTTGATCTTCTAAAAGAACCCTCTTCATTGAAATCGATTCAACTAAAGTGAGAGAGACAGACACCCGCTAGCCATCTTTATGCAACGAAGTTACATGTCAGTTGAAGGAACCGGTCTCTCGTAAGCGTACGAGTAATGTTGGTCCGGGCCGCTTCATCTCACAATACTGCCGAATCAAGTATCAACTAGTAACGGCAAGCAATATGTATACACCCACGCCCACAACTCGTTTGTGTTCTACTCGAGATCTCATCTACGCATAGACCTAGCTCAGATGCCACTGTTGGGGAACGTTGCATGGGAAACAAAAAATTTCCTACGCACACACAAGATCTATCCATGGTGATGAGCATCTACGAGAGGGAGAGTGAATCTACATACCCTTGTAGATCGCTAAGCGGAAGCGTTAAGAAACGTGGTTGATGTAGTCGAACGTCTCCGCGATCCAAATCGCAAGTCGTCCCTCGATCCGATCACGAACTAGTGCCGAACGGACGGCACCTCCGCGTTCAACACACGTATGGCTTGATGACGCCTTCACCTCCTCGATCCAGCGAGCGATGGTGAAGTAGTAGATGAGTTCCGGCAGCACGACGGCGTGGTGATGGTGGTGAGGAACAATCTCTGCAGAGCTTCGCCAAGCACTATGGAGATTATGACGGGAGAACTAGAGGGTTAGGGTTGCCGACACACGGCTTGGGAAATCTTAATGTGTCCCGTGTGCTAGCCCTGCCCCTCTATTTATATGTTGAGCCTTGGGGTCTAAACTTGGAGTAAAAGCCTCCTCCAGGTCGGCTTTGCCCGCACAAGGTCGGTTTGGCCCGCAGGGAAAGAGTCCAACTCGGATCCCTGCAGTACCGCGCACAAGCGGTAGTACCGCGCACAAGCGGTAGTACCGCTTGAGCGGTAGTACCGCTGCTACAGTAGCGGTAGTACCGCTTGGGCGGTAGTACCGCTGCTACAGTAGCGGTAGTACTGCCTTACCAGCTTAAGGCAGTAGCAAAACTTCCTTTTGCACTTCCAAAACCTCGTGGGCTTTACCCCTTTGGCTCATATAAAGTGTTGCTGCACCCGAACACTTAGGTAAACATTCGGAACCCCTTCCGGTGAATTCCGGAACCCTTCCGGAGATCAAAACACTATTATCACATATATCAATCTTTACCTCCGGACTCTTCCGGAGATCCTCGTCATGTCCGGGATCTTATCCGGGACTCCGAACAACCTTTGGTCACCAACAAAATAACTCAACTATACTAATCGTCACCAAACGTTAAGTGTGTAGACCCTGTGGGTTCGAGAACTATGTAGACATGACCGAGACACCTCTACGATCAATAACCAATAGCGGGACCTGGATGCCCATATTGGCTCCTACATATTCTACGAAGATCTTTATCGGTCGAACCTCTATGTCAAGGATTCAGTTAATCCCGTATACTGTTCCCTTTGTTCTTCGGTATGTTACTTGCCCGAGATTCGATCGTCGGTATCTCTATACCTAGTTCAATCTCGTTACCGGCAAGTCTCTTTACTCGTTCCGTAATACAAGATCTCGTGGCTAACACTTTTAGTCACATTGCTTGCAAGGCTCATTGTGATGTTGTATTACCGAGTGGGCCCTGAGACACCTTTCCGTCACACGGAGTAACAAATCCCAGTCTTGATCCATGCCAACCCAACAGACACCCTCGGAGATACCTGTAGAGCACCTTTATAGTCACCCAGTTACGTTGCGACGTTTGATACACACAAGGTACTCCTCCGATATCAGGGAGTTGCATGATCTCATGGTCATAGGAACAGATACTTGACATGCAGAAAACAATAGCAATAAACTGACACGATCATATGCTACGTTTATAGTTTGGGTCTTGTCCATCACATCATTCTCCTAATGATGTGATCCCGTTATCAAATGACATCTCATGTCAATGGCTAGGAAACCTTAACCATCTTTGATCAACGAGCTAGTCAACTAGAGGCTTACTAGGGACACAGTGTTGTCTATGTACCCACACATGTACTTGAGTTTCCAATCAATACAATTATAGCATGGATAATAAACAATTATCATGAACAAGGAAATATAATAATAACTAATTTATCATTGCCTCTAGGGCATATTTCCAACATTAAATTCATGAAGAACAGAGTAACGCATTAAGTAAGATGACATGATGTAGAGGGATAAACTCAAGCAATATGATGAAAACCCCATCTTTTTATCCTTGATGGCAACAATACAAATACGTGCCTCGCTACCCCTACTTTGTCACTGGGTGAGGACACCGCAAGATTGAACCCAAAACTAAGCACTTCTCCCATTGCAAGAATTACCAATCTAGTTGGCCAAACCAAACCAATAACTCGAAGAGACTTGCAAATATATGAAATCATGCATATAAGAATTCAGAGAAGATTCAAATAATATTCATAGATAATCTGATCATAAATCCACAATTCATCGGATCTCGACAAACACACCGCAAAAGAGTATTACATCGGATAGATCTCCATGAAGATCATGGAGAACATGGTATTGAAGAACATAGAGAGAGAAGAAGCCATCTAGCTACTAGCTATGGACCCGAAGGTCTGAGGTAAACTACTCACGCATCATCGGAAGGGTAATGGTGTTGATGTAGAGGCCCTCCGTGATCGAATCCCCCTCCGGCAGATCGCCGGAAAAGGCCCCAAGATGGGATCTCACGGGAACAGAGGCTTGCGGCGGCGGAAAAGTATTTTTGTGGATCTCTTTGGTATTGGGGGAATATTTCTGAATTTATAGGCGAAGAGTTAGGGTTGGAGGAGCTACGGGGGGCCCACAAGCCAGGGGGCGCCCCCCCCCCCAGGGGCGCGTCCTGGTGGCTTGTGGCCCACCCGTAGGTCTTCTGACCTCTTCTCGAAGCCTCGTGGGTTCCTTCTGGTCCAAGAAAAACCAGCGTAGAATTTTATTCCGTTTGGACTCCGTTTGATATTCCTTTTCTGCAATACTCAAAAAAAAAGGAAAAAACAGAAACTGGCACTGGGCACTAGGTTAATAGGTTAGTCCCAAAAATAATATAAAATAGCATATTAATGCATATAAAACATCCAAAATAGATAATATAATAGCATGGAACAATCAAAAATTATAGATACGTTGGAGACGTATCACGTGATAACCCACAAGTGTAGGGGATCGTTTGTAGCCTTTTTCAATAAGTAAGACTGTCGAACCCAACGAGGAGCTAAAGGTAGAACAAATATTCCCTCAAGTTCTATCGACCACCGATACAACTCTACGCACGCTAATGCGTGCTTTACCTAGAACAAGTATGAAACTACTTTGTAGGTGACAGGATAGTTTGCACGAATAAAACTAGAAGTACTTTGCGGGAAATAAAACTACGAGTAAAAAGCAAGATAATAAAATTTATTTGTTTAGTAGAAATCTTTTGTCAAACAAGAAGATTATTTGTCCCTAGGCAATTGATAACTAGACCGGCAATCATTCTTGCAATTTTACATGAGGGAGAGGCATGAGCTAACATACTTTCTCTACTTGGATCATATGCACTTATGATTGGAACTCTAGCAAGCATCCGCAACTACTAAAGATCATTAAGGTAAAACCCAACCATAGCATTAAGTATCAAGTCCTCTTTACTCCCATATGCAACAACCCACCTACTCGGGTTTATGCTTCTGTCACTCAAGCAACCCACCATAGGCAAATCATGAACACATTGCAACACCCTACAGCGAGGATCCCTCACGTTTGCGTGAGACAGAGGGCACCGTAGGACAGCACCATAATAAAATATACAATCATACCAACCACGATCATCAATTAGCCCATAGGACAAAGCGGATCTACTCAAACATCATAGGATAGCCATATATCATTGGGAAATAGTATATGGAGTTGAGCACCATGTTTAATTAGATATTACAGCGGGAAGAAGGGGATTTACACCGCTGCATAGAGGGGGAGAGAGTTGGTGTTGACGGTGGCGAAGTTGTTGGAGTAGATCGCCGTCACGATGCTTGCCCCGGCGGCGTTCCGGTGTCACCGGGAGAGAGGGGGAGAGAGCCCCCCTCCTTCTTCTTCTTCCTTGGCCTCCCCCCTAGATGGGAGGAGAGTTCCCCTTCTGGTCCATGGCCGCCATGGCGGCGGAGGGGCAGGAGCCCCTCCTAGATTGGATCTCCCTCTCTGTTCTCTTCCGTTTTGCGTTCCTTTTTTCTGGCTGAAAACCGTTTCTTATATTCCCGGAGATCCGTAACTCCGATCGGGATGAAATTTTGAGGGGATTTTTATCCAAAAATTAGCTTCCTTGCGGCCAAAGGAGAGCTCCAACCGACATAAGAGGTGAGCAGCACCCACCAGAGAGCGCCTGGGCCCTGGTGGTGCGCCCTGGTGTATCGTGGGGGCTGTGGGCCTCCGTTTGCGTTGATTACACTTCTCAAAATTCACAAATATTCCAAAAAAAACCTCCGTAAATTTTTATCGCGTTTGGAGTTCGTTTGATATGGTAATTCTACGAAATAAAAAACATGCAACAAACAGGAACTGGCATTGGGCACTGGATCAATAGGTTAGTCCAATAAATCATATAAATTGTTGCCAAAAGTATGTGAAAGTTGTATAATAATGGCATGAAACATTCAAAAATTATAGATACGACGGAGACGTATCAGCATCCCCAAGCTTAATTCCTGCTCGTCCTCGAGTAGATAAATGATAAAAAAAGATAATTTTTGATGTGGAATGCTACCTAGCATAATCTTGATCATATATCTAATCATGGCATGAATATTAAGACACAAGTGATTCAAAGCAATAGTCTAGTTTTGACATAAAGACATTAATACTCAGGCATCCCAACAAACAATCATGTCTTTCAAAATATCAAGGCTAAAGAACGATATCCCTACAAAATCATATAGCCTTGTCATGCTCTGTCTTCTTAACACAAAGTATAAATCATGTACTACCCCGGTGTGAGCCAAGCAATTCGTTCATACTTTTTAACGCGCTTCGGCATTTTCAACTCTCACGCAATACATGAGCGCAAGCCATGGATATAGCACTATGGGTGGAATAGAATGCGGTGGTAGATTTCAAAGGGGTAAAAGTGGAGAAGAAAGTCTCGCATCAACTCAGCGTATCAACGGGCTATGGAGATGCCCATCAATAGATATCAATGTGAGGAGTAGGGATTGCCATGCAACAGATGCACTAAGAGCTATAAGTGTATGAAAGCTCAATATGAAAAGTAAGTGGGTATGCATCTAACTATATGAAAAATTCCCACTAGTATATGAAAGTGACAACACAGGAGACTCTCTATATGAAAAACATGGTGCTACTTTGAGCACAAGTGTGGAATTAGCATGCCCCTTCTACTTCTTTCATTTTTTTCTTTCTTTCTTCTTCTTTTTTCTTTTTTTCTATTTTTTTTCCTTTCCCCTTTTTTTTCTTTCTTTGTCTGGAGCCTCATCCCGACTTGTGGGGGAATCATAGTTTCCATCATCCTTTCATCACTGGGGCATGCTCTAACAATGAATAATGATGATCATCACACTTCTATTTACTTACAACTCAATATCACAACGATAATAAAACAAAGTATGACTCTATATGAATGCAATGATCTAGCATAACATTGATATCAAAAAACGGACAAGCCATGGAAACATCATGCTAGCTATCTTACGATCATGTAATGCAATATGACAATGAATGCTCAAGTCATCAAAATGGAGGCGGTGGAAGTTGCATGGCAATATATCCCGGAATGGCTATGGAAATGCCATAATAGGTAGGTATGGTGGCTGTTTTGAGGAAGATATAATAAGGCTTATGTGTGATAGAGCGTATCATATCACGGGGTTTGGATGCACCGGCGAAGTTTGCACTGACTCTCAAGGTGAGAAAGGGCAATGCACGGTACCGTAGAGGCTAGCAAATTGCGGAAAGGTAAGAGTGCGTATAATCCATGGACTCACATTAGTCATAGAGAACTCGCATACTTATTGCAAAAGTTTTATTGGCTCTCTCGAAGCAAAGTATTACTACGCATGCTCCTAGGGGGGAGGTTGGTAGGAGTTAACCATCGCGCGCCCCCGACCTTCACACAAAGATAGACAATCAAGAATAAATTGTGCTCCAACTTCCTAGCATAACGGGAGACTATACGTGCATGCTTCGGGAATCACAAACCTTAACACCAATATCTTACTAAACACGATCATCCACTAGTACCTCCCACATATCATTATCTCTATATCGCAAAACTATTGCACGGAATCAAACATATCATATTCAGTGATCCCTAAGTTTTATGTAGGATTTTATGACTAACCATGCAAATGACCAATTCCCGTTGACTCTTAAAATAGATATAAGTGAAGCAAGAGAGTTTAATTCTTTCTACAAAATACCATGCTCTAATAAATATAAGTGAAGCAAAAGAGCATTCTTCGAATAACGGTTTTCTATGTGAAGAGAAACAAGCAATCCAAACTTCAAATGATATAAGTGAAGCACATGAAGCATTCTATAAAGCCATACTCAAAAGATATAAGTGAAGTGCAATGAGCATTCTATAAATCAACCATGGACTATCTCATACCAGCATGGTGCATAAAAGAAAAGTGAAAACTAAACACAAAAGACGCTCCAAGATTTGCACATATCACATGAATGAAATGAATCTGAAAACATACCGATACTTGTTGAAGAAAGATGGGATGCCTTCCGGGGCATCCCCAAGCTTAGACGCTTGAGTCTCCTTGGATATTTACTTGGGGTGCCTTGGGAATCCCCAATCTTGAACTCTTGCCTCTCCTTCTTCTCCTCATATCGAGACCTCCTCGATCTTCGAACACTTCATCCACACAAAACTTAACAGAAGACTGGTAAGATCCGTTAGTATAATAAAGCAAAATACTACTTTAAGTACTATTCAAAACCCATTTATATTTTATATTTTCATTATCCCTGCTGTATTATAACTTTTCTATGGCTTATACCACCGATAAAATCGATAGTTTCATCAAAACAAGCAAAACAATGCATCAAAAATAGAATCTGTCTTAAACAGGACAGTCTGTAGTAATATGTACTTGCACCATACTTCTGTAACTCCAAAAATTCTTAAAAATTAGGAAAAATTAAAAAATTTGTATATAAATACTGTGTAAAAATTTCAGAAACATTTTACGTTCCAGTAAAAAATTAAAATTCACGCACTACAGCCAAAGTTTCTGTTTTTACACCGCACATACCAACAAGCAATCTAATCATCCTAAAGGCAAATCTTGGCACATTATTTTTATAATACAATGGATTTGTACAAGGGGGTAATTATTTTTGTTGTAAAAGTTTCCTTGATTCAAGATTCACAAAGTTTCCATGGGCATGAACAAAAGTTCAAGGACGTCCCCCACTTCAACGATGCTCATCATCTCTTCTCACTTTCACCTTTCCTTTTGTGAAGTTTTAGGTTCCCCTCTATATTTTTTTTTGTTTTTAAACTTTATAAAAGCACACAACAAAAATAAATGACTCTCTAAAACTTCCGGGTTGTCTCCCTGGCAGCGCTTTCTTTAAAGCCATTAAGCTAGGCATAAAGTGCTCAAGTAATGGATCCACCCGGATCCCAAGGTATATCAAAGCCAATTTTAATTAGCAATGATTTGTAATTTAGTAGTGAGCACAAAGTGATATATATATCATGTTACAATGAAGTCTAACTCTCTTCCTATGCATCGGCATGTCATAAAAGAACAATTCATGCACATTAAGTAAAGGTCAATGCATAGTATAAACAGTTTCTTGCAATTTTATCGTATTGGAAACATAAAGAGGTGGGGATGTAGTTCCTCTCTCATAATAATTGCAAGTAGGAGAAGCAAGCACATGCATATTATATTCATCAAAATCATCATGTGTATTAGCAAAACGCAACCCATCAATATAATCCTTAGTAAGAGCAAACTTCTTCGATATAGTGTAGTTAGGAGAATTCAAAAAGATAATAGGACTATCATGTGTGGGTGCAATAGCAACAATTTCATGCTTAACATAAGGAACTATAGCAAGTTCATCTTCATAAGCATAATTCATATTGGCATCTTGGCCACAAGCATAGCAAGCATCAAGTTCATCAAAAATGGATATTTCAAACGAATCCAAGGATCATAGCAATCATCATAGCAATCATCATAGCATTCATCATGGAATTCACCCTTCGGTAAGCACAAAGGGTAATTAAACAATGTATGAGTTGAAGAGTTACTCTCATTAGAAGGTGGGCACGGGTAGCTAATCCGCTCTTCCTCCTTTTGTTCTTCGCTCTCCTCCTCATCTTTTTCATCTAATGAGCTCATAATTTCAGCAACTTCCTCTTCCATAGATTCCTGCAAAATATTAGTCTCTTCCAAGGCAGCGGTCATTCTTTCAATAAATTCTTTAACATAAGCATTAGAAGCATAGTTTTCATAGCAATATTTAAGTATGGCAAAATTTCCAGATTTGTTAAGACTAGCATCATACTTTTCAATCAAAGAAGCAATTTCATAAGCACCCTTAAAAGCAACAAATTCTTCAATTTGTTCAACATCAAAATAACAATAGGCTTCCTTGGCATAAGAGGATAGTATTTCATTATCATTAAGCACACATTGGTAGGGAAGGTGTTTTTTAGTTTCTTCAGAACAACAAGTAAAATCATGTAATTCACATAAATTCCAAGCATAGCAACACAAAGTATTAATTTGATGCCACAAGAGTTTCCCTTTTTAAGATATGCGGTGTCGCACATAATAAGTATGGTCATTTAATGATTTTCCCTCAACTAAGCTAGTTGGGTTTTCAGCACGAGCACAAATGGATCGAAGATGATCCAAATAATATTCTTCAGTAGTACGGAACACTAGTGGTTCCTCAACTTTTGGAGCAGCAAGTACATCTAATTTTTTTGGTATTTTGTGTTTCCTACCCATATCTAAAGATAAAAAACAACTAATAACAGAAAATAAAAATTACTTAGTGATAAAGCAAACAAGCACACACGAGAATATTCACCCCACACTATTGCTCCCCGGGAACGGCGCCAGAAAAAGGTCTTGATAACCCACAAGTGTAGGGGATCGTTTGTAGCCTTTTTCGATAAGTAAGAGTGTCGAACCCAACGAGGAGCTAAAGGTAGAACAAATATTCCCTCAAGTTCTATCGACCACCGATACAACTCTACGCACACTAATGCTTGCTTTATCTAGAACAAGTATGAAACTACTTTGTAGGTGATAGGCTAGTTTGCACGAATAAAACTAGAAGTACTTTGCGGGAAATAAACTATGAGTAAAAAAGCAAAATAATAAAAGTTAATTGTTTAGTAGAAAGTTTTTGTCAAACAAGAAGATTATTTGTCCCTAGGCAATTGATAACTAGACCGGTAATCATTCTTGCAATTTTACATGAGGGAGAGGCATGAGCTAACATACTTTCTCTACTTGGATCATATGCACTTATGATTGGAACTCTAGCAAGCATCCGTAACTACTAAAGATCATTAAGGTAAAACCCAACCATAGCATTAAGTATCAAGTCCTCTTTACTCCCATATGCAACAACCAACCTACTCGGGTTTATGCTTCTGTCACTCAAGCAACCCACCATAGGCAAATCATGAACACATTGCAACACCCTACAGCGAGGATCCCTCACGTTTGCGCGAGACGGAGGGCACCGTAGGACAGCACCATAATAAAATATACAATCATACCAACCACGATCATCAATTAGCCCATAGGACAAAGCGGATCTACTCAAACATCATAGGATAGCCATATATCATTGGGAAATAGTATATGGAGTTGAGCACCATGTTTAAGTAGAGATTACAGCGGGGAGAAGGGGAGTTACACTGCTGCATAGAGAGTTGGTGTTGACGGCGGCGAAGTTGTTGGAGTAGATCGCCGTCACGATGCTTGCCCCGGCGGCGTTCCGGTGTCACCGGGAGAGAGGGGGAGAGAGCCCCCTCCTTCTTCTTCTTCCTTGGCCTCCCCCCTAGATGGGAGGAGAGTTCCCCCTCTGGTCCATGGCCGCCATGGCGGCGGAGGGGCAGGAGCCCCTCCTAGATTGGATCTCCCTCTCTGTTATCTTCTGTTTCGCGTTCCTGTTTTCTGGCCGAAAACCGTTTCTTATATTCCCGGAGATCCGTAACTCCAATCGGGCTGAAATTTTGAGGGGATTTTTATCCAAAAATTAGCTTCCTTGCGGACAAAGGAGAGCTTCAACCGACATACGAGGTGAGCAGCACCCACCAGGGCGCGCTTGGGCCCTGGTGGCGCGCCCTGGTGTATCGTGGGGGCTGTGGGCCTCCGTTTGCGTTGATTCCACTTCTCAAAATTCACAAATATTCCAAAAAAATCTCCGTTAATTTTTATCGCGTTTGGAGTTCGTTTGATATGGTAATTCTACGAAACAAAAAAACATGCAACAAACAGGAACTGGCACTGGGCACTGGATCAATAGGTTAGTCCAATAAATCATATAAATTGTTGCCAAAAGTATGTGAAAGTTGTATAATAATGGCATGAAACAATCAAAAATTATAGATACAATGGAGACGTATCACCGCGTAGGGATGGAGTAAATATACTCCGAATTTTAGGGATGGAGTAAAAAAATTACCCCACTAAGCCGTTTTGGGGATTAGCTAGGTCAAACTTATTGGAGTAAAAAGCCAAATTTACTCCACTAAGTTCATATAGGGGATCGGTTAGAAATGCTCTAAAAGCAGCAAACTGTGTCCAGTCATATGGTGTGCTTCTCTTATTGATGTCTAACTGAGAGGGTGTTTGGCTGGAAGCCCAACCAAACACCCCCCTGAGCCAATGTTCTTGAATATTGCTTACTCTCTGAGTACTTGTCTATTCTAATGTGATTGGAGGCTTTGCCCATGGTTGATTCACTACCAGAATAACGGACGATGCCGACGGCCTAAGATATGCCGACGGCCCCCGTCGGCATACATTACGCTATGCCGACGGCCCACGGGAAACCGTCGGCGTACAAAAGCCGTCGGCATATCTCCCTCTTTGCCTACGGCCACCGTCGGCGTACGCAGGCCGTCGGCATAGACAGATCTACGCCTACGGTGGCCGTCGGCATAGCATCTCCGTCGGCGTATATGTTGGCCCCATCCATCGGTGGTTTACGGCCGTTTGACGCCGTCAAGCTTATGCCGACTGTCCTGACGGCCGCCGTCGCCATAGCTGATTTGCTCCACGTCATCGATCCGCAGCATATCAATGTCGACGGTTATGCCGTCGTTATAGTCCATTACCTCCACGTCATCGATCCAGGGCATAGCTATGCCGACGGTTATGCCGTCGGCATAGCTACATTTTTTCTGTTTTTCTGTTTTTATTATTTTCCTAAATTAATTTTTGATTAACTTAAATGTGCCTTATCTAAACATAAACATACATAAATTATATATCGATTTGGTGTAGAATTTTCCATAGATTATGAATATGTGGTTTGTATTTGTTTTCGAGTATGTTAGTAATGTGACCACATGTTCTTTTGCATATAGGTCCCTATACTTTATTGAAATCACAAAAAAATGATAATTACGTCTATTTTGATAAGTTTTATATGTTTTTTACAAGAATCTTGAAAGTGCTAGATCCGCCGGTCAACTGTGCCGAAATGTGATGGCGGGTGCAACCACCCGGCACGCGGCTTCGTAGCGTGGCCCCCCTCACGGACGTCGCTGCCGTCGTCACACGGAGGGTGGAAACGGCCACGTCGGGTAGACACGGAGGGAATCTTGCGGTGGGTTGGGCCCGGGCCTTGATCCGAAGTGTACCTATGGGCTGGCCTATCACGTCCTTCTTGGGTCTCCGGGGTGCGCCCCCCTCCACGGACGGCACTGCCGCCGTCACTTGGAGGGGGGAAACGTGCGGGTCGGGTCGAGCCGGAGGGAATCTAGTGGCTGGTTGGGTCCAGACCATGTCCGGGGATGTTCCTATGGGATGACCTATCACAACAAGGTGGAAGAGTCCACTGGTCAAAGGACATCCGACGAAAGTCAAAGGCCTTGATCTACTGGTCAACGGGGCTAGGGTTAGTCCGATCGGTGGGGCTTCCGGGGGTAGCAATGCCACCGAAACACCGCATCGGGTCCTCATCCATGTCCTAAAGGGTGGCGGTAGGTTTAAACACCCGGGGCCCGGCTAAGGGGTGCTACCCCCCACACGGACGACGGTAACACCAAGGTGACGTTCATCAGTTTTGCTGTTGCGTGAATTGTTCTGAAGACTGAGAGCATTATAAATCATGATTTTTTTTACACAGAACTACCGTTCACGGATTGTTCTTCGCATGTCTATGAGTGTGCATAGACACCCTTCTTGGGGCTCTGGGGTGTGCCCCCCTTCCACGGACGGCACTGCCGCCGTCACTTGGAGGGGGGAAACGTGCGGGTCGGGTCGAGCCGGAGGGAATCTAGTGGCTGGTTGGGTCCAGACCATGTCCGGGGATGTTCCTATGGGATGACCTATTGCAACCAGGTGGAAGAGTCCACTGGTCAATGGACGTCCGACGAAAGTCAAAGGCCTAGATCTACTGGTCAACGAGGCTAGGGTTAGTCTGGTCGGTGGGGCTTCCCGGGGTAGCTATGCCACCAGATCTCGCACCAGATCCTCCTACATGTGTGAAAGTGTTGTGGCGTGCATAGACGCCCTTCTTGGGGCTCCGGGGTGTGCCCCCCCTCCACGGACGACACTTCCCCCGTCCGGCCCGAAAAATGTCTCAAATATTCCAGGCATGCCCGAAAAATGCCATGTCCTGGCACGTGTCATGTAATGCCCCCCTTTGAGAGCACGAGAAGTTTCAAGGTCAACGGAGCAACTGACAGCGCAGTTCCTTCACAAACCGGACACGTTCCCTCCCGATAGCTGGATACTACCTGAGATATGATGTAGTTTACAAGCGGCCTCCGGCCAGGCTTCTGCGAAACGCGCTCAAACTTTCGCCACACCCTACAAGGGTCATATGATGGCACCGTGCCAGGTCTCGAGGATTTCTGGCATCATATGATTTTTCGTGGATTTTAACGGCTAGATCCGGCATGCCGCCGAGGTACATTCGCCCCCCGATGGTGGGTCCTGCCCGTCCTCTGGTTGCACAAGGTATACACATTCCGCAAAGACATCATATATGATTGTACAAACCACTTATGGACATCATTTCAGGTGGCCGCCATGCAGATCTGCAATTCCCGCATTGAAACCCTACGGATGCAATAAATGTCTCAAATGTTCTAGGCGGGCCCAAAAAATGCCATGTCATGGCACGTGTCTTGCAATGCCCCCCTTTAAGAGCACGAGAAATTTTGAGGTCAACGGAGCAACGGGCAGTGCACTTCTTTAACAAACCGGACATGTTCCCTATCGGTAGCCATATACTACCACAAATATGATGTAGTTTACGAGCGGCCTCCGGCCAGGCTTCTGTGAAACACGTTCAAACTTTGACCACACCCTACAAGGGCCATCTGACGACACTGTGCCAGGTCCCGAGGATATACATGCAGCTCTAGTTCAACTTTGACTCAGTTCCATCTAAATCGACGAAAATCTGTTAATTTCATGAAGGATGGATGGAAAGCTTTTGAGCGGCAACCATTAGGTTATTTGTACATAAAATGAGGTGTAATATTTTTGAAAATTGATGTGGTCCAGTTTTACAACAAATATTTGGTAGGTTCTTCACAAAAAAACCATTTTTTTGCACTCGAAAAATGAAAAATGAATTTTTCGTGCAAACAAAATGAAAACTCCCTTCATCAACATTGCTTGACATTCTAAGGGGCAACGGAGCTAGGGTTAGGCCGGTCGGGGCCCTCTGGGGGCAGCCATGCCACCAAAACATTGAACCGGGTCCGATGGTACCACTTAGGTACATTCGCCCGCCGATGGTGGGGTATCCCCCTCCTCTGGTTGAACTAGGCCTACACATACGAGAGACATCTCTCTCTCTCTCTATCTCTCTCTCTCTCTCTCTCTCTCTCTCTCACCACCGTGTCAGCAAATTAAAAACATACGGCAAAACATGTTTTTGGGCGACAATAGTTATTTAATTTTCGAAAATGCAAACAAATTCTAAAAAATATGAAATTTGGCATGCTATTGGTATATGAATCCAAGAAGGTATGCAAAAAGTTTGAAAAAGATTTCATAAAAATTAGCATAGTAAATCTATCAAAACAAAACCATAAAGAAACACAAAAAAATGGAGTCTTTCTATTGGCTGACCACCCCTCACCTGGATCGGTGACATGGCGTGGATTTCCACCCATCACCTGGATCGGTGACGTGGCGTGGCTGCTGGCCCACCCACGGCTCACCCCGTACATCCCCTGCGCCCTTATCCTCTCCCCTCCCGTTCTCTCTCCTCCCGTCCACTACTCCCTCGCCTCAACCGCTGCAACTCCCCGCTGCCGTTGCTCACTGCTGCTCACCGCTACCGCTGCTCGTCGCCGCTCGCCGCTGCTCGTCGCCGCTGCTTCTGCTTGCTGCTGCTCTTCCCGGCCGCTTCTGCTCGCTGCTGCTCGTCGCCGCTGCTTCTGCTCGCTGCTGCTCGCCGCTGCCTCTGCTCGCCGCTACCGCTGCTCGCTGTTGCCATTGCCTCTTTTCGCCACTGCCGCTGGTCACTGATCGCCGCTGCCGTGCCTCTGCTCGCCGGAGCCGCTAATGCCGCTACCGCTGCTCGCCGCTGCCTCTGCTCACTTCACGCCGCTGGCACTGTTGTTGCTCGCCGGAAACTAAGGACGCCGGAGCGGCTAGACGTGCTGCTCATTGGAGCCGAAAGACGTGCTGCTCGTCGGAGCCGCACGGGGGTTGGCCTCTGGACGAAGACGACCTGCACATGGCTGTCCTTGCTCGCCGACTGACTGGGCTCACCGGCTGCCGCGTGGGGACGCACCAGCAGCTGCCACGTGGAAGGGTATGCCGACGGCAACATCGTCGGCGTAGCTGTGGATGTATGCCAACGGCATAACCGTCGGCGTAGCTCTGCCCCAGGGCGCGCCAGGAGCTGACACGTAGCGGCCCTACGCGACGGCTGCACCGTCGGCAACATTCCAGACCTATGCCGACGGCCACACCGTCGGGATAGCGGTGACACGTGGGTGCCTCTGGTTGGTTGACGTCCTCCGACGGCGCCGTCAGCCGCCGTCATGTGAAAAAGGGTACCGACGTCCTATCTACGCCGACAGACGTACGGACGGACGTCGGCATAGGAGCCTATGCCGACGAAACTGACCGGGTACGCCGACGCACGCGATCCCGACGACCCTACGCCGACGGTGGCCGTCGGCATAGCCCTACGCCGACGGTGTTCGGGTCTGCGCCGACGGCTGCCGGCCGTCGGCATATGAGGCAATTCTGGTAGTGATTCGAAACACAATAGAAGCTTATCATCCCAGTTCTCAAGTTTGTCATCTGGGACCAACATTCTGATTTCTGTATGTTATACATTTAGCAGCTGCAGATAAGAACTCAAAATGAAAGAAGCCCTAGACATGATAAAATCGCTGCCATTATTGAACTGATTCAAGCGATCAACATATGCCACGCCCCACGGCCAGATTGTGGAGCAAGCCCCGGAGCGTATCCACGAAGACAATGGTATTCACTTTCAACTATGGCCTATGCATATCTACAGTCTATGGTATTCACTTCTGAATATCAACTATTGATTTCTACAGTCTTGTCACATCTCAAAACAACAGAAAGGGTGTGATTGCTGACAAATTTATTCACTGTGAATAATCACAAAATTGAGCTGCTCTGCATGTCCATGTTCTGCATGCCCTTGATTTATTTTGTTTTGTTAACCGCCACAAGTATAGAGCAGATGACTAATCTGGGAAATTGGTTTTCAATACTTATATTGTAATGTTCTGTATCCAAGATTGTAAACAAAGGCGTTCAATGTGCAGTACATGCAACAAAAGTTCAGTTATTGTACCACTGGGCACCAATGGAAATTCTTGCTGCACAACGCTATGGTTTTACCTTGTTATGGTGGCAACAAGAGTGTTGTTTTCCAGTATGTTATCCACTTGATAATGTCATCCTGTCCAGATTTTACATTTCTGAATGAACTATTGTGAGTAGGATCATGTTAGCGGTGTAACTGTATGCTTTATAATAACAATCATCGTGTTAAGAACATATGCATGCTAGACAAATGACACTTAAACTATTTACTTCTTTTTACAATTATAGAGGTTTATCATCTTGTGACCTCTCTTTTACTTGGTGTAAATAGAATAAACTTGTGCACCGGAGTAAGGATGCACCTCAAAATCTTGAAATTGTTTCATGAAATTCCGGCTGCTTGGAGCAGATACAATTGCTGATCTGATCAGTTCTGTTGTACCCCTGTCTTGTGTCTTCTAGCAGCATTGTAGTAACCGTATGACACTGTTTTATTTCACAAAGTTCTGTTCATTTTGCAGGATGATTGTCGTGGCAGAAACTTAATGAATTTGCATTTCTCTGGTTGCAGTTGTATCCTTTATATCCAGACAAGCATGAGGTACTGCTGCATGAGCTTAAATCTCCATTCGATTTGCTTGACTTGGGGAAGTTCTCAAATTTCATGGATTTCGTTATTCAAACAGCACCTACATCGAAATTTAATCAACATATAAGCTCTTGCAGAGTCCTCCCTTCCTCCATCAAATGATTTAACTCCGATACGCATCATCATTGGGTTATTATTTTATTTCTGCACGTAAAGATAACTTAAGTAGTACTCCCTCCGTTCCCAAATATTTGTCTTTCTAGACATTTCAAATGGACTACAACATAAGGATGTATGTAGACATATTTTAGAGTGTAGATTCATTTTGCTTCGTATGTAGTCACTTGTTGAAATCTCTAGAAAGACAAATATTTAGGAACGGAGGGAGTATGTGTACATCGTGATTGTGATGTTTATTTTATTGTAGTATTACAAAGTCTACTCATATGCCATACTTTAATGGCAATGCCGAAATCATTTCTCTCTCCAATTAGGCCATTTCTGTGAATAACGGTCTAAATCATTTCTCTCTCCAATTAGGCCATTTCTGTGAATAACGGTCTAAATGCAGTCTCTGTCTGATGGACAGTCCAAGGTTCCAAGCCAATCCACGCGTACCAGCATCTCTGTAATTCCTCCATTTTATAGAACCATGCCACTAGTTCTAACAGCGAACATTTATTTATTTTACTTTGTACGGAGGAAAGGGGAGAATTACTTTAAACATGTCAGAGGATGTCTGTTAATGATGTTATTTCCTCTGCCCTCTGTTTACTTGAGAGTTGAGATGTCCAATTCCAACAGTGTATTACTATTAAAATCTTTTGCGGCAGATGATATAGGACAGAGCCCGGTTTTGTTTCATTGATATTGCAGCTGAAAAAAAGGATGTTGCCCGGCTATTTGTGCTACCGACCTATTTACCACCCTGCAACAACGATGGCGTTAGTTTGCATATTTTATCTCTGACCCTGCTTATATCGTTAAAAATTTGGGGATAGGGTCCCTAGATCAAAACATGGAAGATATATCATTTACATGTATCAACACTAGAAACACACTCATTAAACAAGAAAATTCTCCTCTCTTCTCTAAGGAAATTAAAAGAAACTTCCTTCTATTTATGGATCTCCGTTCTGAATATGTTGTGCCATTTCTTTTTTCTTCTCGAACACTTAATTTGTGCCATTTTCATTTAGCTGATATGATGTTACTTAGCTTGAACTACATTATCTATCAGCTGTTGTTCTACCATTTTATTAAGTAAATTATGGCAATGCTGTAGTACTTCTACCTGCACCTTGTATATGTCAGTATATTGCTGACTGCTACTCCATTGATCATTTAGTTGTTGAGCATAGGGCATCTTAGAATCAAAATCAAATGCCTTGGGCTTGCTTCATGTTTGTGTTATGAGGTACTCGAAGATCAACCCGCTCCCATCTGATTCCATTTCCTTTTCCTACAGTGTCCAGGTCTTGTTTCCTTTAGTGAAGCCATCTGTACTTGGCATTGGAATTAAGGAAACCAATGCAGACATAATCGATGAAGATGAGACTGACGGTAGTGACATTCCAATTCTGCATATACTAATTAGTTAGACAGTGAAGGTACGACCCTGAGTGCTGGTGACGGTTAATTGATTTACTATGCACAACGGCGTTGCATCTTATGTTCCTGGGACTGAGACATGCAATACTTTTTTAAATTTTAAATTGCAATGAATTTTGTGCGTGTTTCACGCTGCGCGATAACGCTCCATCGATGGGGATTGGTCGTGCGTCACGAAGAGAGCACAGCTGCGTTTTATTTTCATATATACTATATAAAGGTTGCTTTCATCGTAATGTCTGCTTCATTGCGTGTCATCTTAAAGCTTGGACATGTGTTTTGGGTGCTTTTTCTTGTGTGATTTCGGGCAATGGGCATGTATATCCTCCTCCATGATTAAGGCGGTGCAGGCTGAGAAGCATGTTTGATCTGCTCGTTCCGTTTGTTCGAGTGCAAGACGCACAGGATTGTTGTGAGCCTGTGATGAAGAGAAGACGAAGGAAAGGCGAAATTGCAAAGTTTCTCTACAATAACGCACTGAAGACGTGTGTTTTTTTTTGCTTGCAGGGTATTTTCTGTAACACGCTGAACAATACTGTTACTGCCTCATGGTCAAAATAAAAAATACTGTTGCTGCCTGGAAATTTAGGAGTCAGTTTCCGCACGCACGCTGCAGCTATATGATGATCTTCTTCTTTTGTTTTTGTCTGGTATTTCTTCAGGTTTTAGTGCATGGCGTTTCTCCATTCCAAACTAATCGGAGTTCTGGCTTTGTTCCAAGTCAAACTTCTCCACATTTGACCAGAATCATAGGAAAACGTGCTGACATCTTTGGATTCTGTTTGGAAAAAAAAATCATGACAAATCAAATGGAACTAATCTGGTGTTGTCGATGTCGATATATTATTTCCATAGTTTTGGTCAAAATTTAAAAAGTTCAACTTTGGAACGAAGAGGAAACTATTAACATGTCTTTGCGGACATCAGAAGTGACTCTCAACATGGTTGAACTAATTAGATGTGCCCAACCAAACAGAAGAAACCGGTGTTCGGCCCGCCATGGCTTAAACACCATGGAATAAAACTCCCATTTTTTTGCGAACCAACCTGTGGTTGGATGGTTAGAGGGACTGTGGTATCCCCAGCCCACCAGGGTTCAAATCCTGATGCTCGCATTTATTTCTGGATTTATTTCAGGATTTCCGGCGATGTGCATTCAGTGGGAGGAGACGTTCTCGTCGACGACGAGGTGCCTACGGTGACTTCGTAAATTTCAAGATGATATGCCGACTCAGTCTCTCGAAGGTGCTCATAGGGGCAGGGTGTGCGTGTGTGCGTTCATAGAGGTGAGTGTATGCGCGTGTATATGAACGCTTGCGTCTGTACTGTGTTCAAAAAAAAAAACTCCCATTTTTTCCCCGGAAAAAAGGAAAAACCCGCCAACGGGCGTGACGGAACGTGCAAAAGTCAAATGCTCTTTCTTTTTAGCTCCAAAAATGCCAAATGCCGGGCGATCGCAAAGATAAAACAGGAGACCACCACGGAAAGAAGGTCACTGTCATGCACGGCGCCACCACCGAATCGTTGCATTTCCTCGTGACTCGGTGGCCGCAACGCGTGTGTGCGTGGGGGGCAACCTCACGGGAAGGGAAAGGACGGTACGTGCCGATCGTACCACGGCGGGCGGGGGTCCCGTGCCGCCACCACCACCACGCACTCGATCGACGCGGGCGGGTCACGAGTTCACATGTGCAACAACTCCGGCGGAGGCAGCGACAGACAGCGTAGCTGCCCTGAAAGCGGGAGCACGGACGTCGACGTCGATCGATCGCCTCTTTAATTCCTCCCTCTCGCCCCTCGCCCCTCGCGGTCCACAGTCACGACTCCTCACGAGCGTGTGCGCGCCTTCCGGGAAAGAGCCGTCGACTGGGACGTCCCGGGTGGATAGAGGAGCCATCTTTTTCTTTTCGCGGGGTTTCCGTATTTTTCTTTTTCGTTTGGGATAGAGGAGGAGCAGTGCGCACGCATTATCAGCACGGTGTGAAGCGAAGCGAACATGCTGTACGTGAAAGCACGATCGAGCCGAGCATGCGATGGGCGTGCATGCGCATGCGCTTGTTGGTTTCGTGTCCCTGTCATCACGGTCTGGTTCCTGTCATCACGGGACGCCGTACGTCCGCACGGGACTCCGGAGAATCACATGAAGTTTGCCGCTTGCTGCATTACTCGAAAAGAACTACGTACATCTACGTAAGCAATAAGTATACTGATATACTATATACTAGGATTCTCTCTGTTGCAACGTGCCAACTTAGAGCATGCTTGAAGCTGGCTTTCTCGTTGAGAAGTTTTTTCTTGCAGGGGTTTCTCGTATCGTACGTGTCGTTCATAAGCTGTGGCAGCACGCAGCCCAGCACGTGCAGTGCAAACTGCACTACTGAGCTGTGATACGAGCGTGATGTATGTATGTATGCGGCCGGTCTCGCTAGCATGACTGCATTCATTCACCCGAAAGAGCGACACACCTTGGCCGAGCCCCATCACGCCATCACGCGAACCGCGCCTCCCAACCAATTACTACACCTACGTAAAGAAGGTACGAAGGGCTACGTAACTTTCTAATCTAAACCTATCGGCCCCCTGATTTTAACTGGGGTGGACCCCTTGCTCTAAACCGATCCTCTAATAATGCTACACATCAACCATTACGTAAACTGTTCACGTAACTCTACGTGGATCTAGCAAAGCTCGTCCTCCTGTCACGTACGAGCGCGCGCATGCACGCACGCACGCGCGCGCGCGCGCGGCCTCATGCGATCTCCATTCCTCCATGGCTCCATTCTCCCCTGCTCCGTCGTCACGTCCTAGGCGCCGCGCTCTGCCGCGCGCGCGGGGGCGGGTCGGGAGAAACAAAGAAAGAGGGAGCCGGAAGCCACCGGGCGATCGGTCGGTCACGGGGAACGCGCCGATGCAGCAAGCCGCTAGTACGTACGAGTATTATTTTCTCCTCCTTTGCTAGCTTTGCTTTGCCCCCGGTCCATCGGAAAGGACGCCACGCTGCCTCCCGTGCGCGTGCGCCGCGTGAGATCCATGAGGCGAACCGCGTGTGTCGCATGCAGCGCTAGGGGTCGCTGTTGGCACTACGTATCATCTTGCGCCCCATTTTGTTAGGCGCGTACGGGTGTACGTTCAGGTTCAGCCATCCTAGGCTGCCTGCATGAATCTCTAGCTCGATCGAGACGCCTGATAACAGTTCGGCGCCGCATCAAGCATTCAAGCATGCATGCATGGTGGCTCGAAAATCACACGAAGGGGTCGATCGAGGCACATGTAACGTGCGTTTAGATCACTAAAGTAGTGACCTAAACGCTCTTATAATTATTTACGGAGGGAGTATCTGGCTTTGGCTGGCTGGAGTACGCCTGAAGCTAGCAACAGGAGATTAACGTGCGGTACGTCCGCGATGTCCGGTAACCGGTGCGCCTAACAACAAACTCGGAGACACGCAGCGTACTATGTACGAGTTGTACGTACGTACAACGTGTACAGGGAGCCCTGTGCACTGCAATCAATGCGGGGCCATACAACAATCCGACCGACCGTTCGATATCTACTTGATGCGTCCAGTGTCCTGTCCGTCTGTACGTGTGCGCTGAATCGCACTGCCGACGTACCGGCCGTATGTGTCTGGTCCTAAAGAGCATCTCTAGCTTTCCCCCTCTCCTTTTCTCCTCCTCGAATCACCACCTAAAATTGAACTCCTCGAATTTTCAGAAGTTAATGGTTTTTGCAACTGCGTTTAATTAGAGTTTTAGCCACCGGCGTTCGAATCTCCTCATCTACCTAACAACATCCTTGTATCTTCCGACTATTAGTCTTTTTTCTCTTCGGTTATGTTTACTCGTCATACCCATGTTGCGCCTCCGTCTCCTATGTGTGAATAGACATACCAAAACGATCCCCACCCTCGCGTCATCAACCCTAGGCGGCATAGGGGGCGACCGCGCCACCGGTCCCCGACCCTTCCACCCGTCAGCACCTCTCTCCCGTCGGCCGAAGCACGGGCACTGACGGCGACGGCAGGGCCATCTCCCTCGGGCAGCGGTGGCGAACTCCTCTGACAGCGGCGGTGCGTGGTTCGGCGACAAGGAGCTGCGGGATCCCGGCGGCGAGCACAAGCCGGAGGTAACAGTGGAGGTACGGCCTTCCCGCGGCGGAGGCGCCCCTGTTATTGTGGCCGGGAGCTCCGGGATCGCACGCCCAGATGGGCTTGGGTCGGCCAGCGGTTCTAGGTCGTGACTACAGGCAAGCGCCTGGCGGCGCAGGTTGCTAGGCTCCGTTGTGGTGCCGGCAGCGGGCCGGATCCTCACCGTTCAGCCCCCGTTTTGGTGGTGGTGAGATGGTGGTCAGCGCATCGTACTACGCTGATGGCTTTCTGGCTCGCCTCTCGTCGGCGGTGAGGTCAAGCCAGCTCCTTGCTGCGTGTTCATGGGCGTTAGGGGCAACGGCAGGGCCGGGACGGAATCCTTGCATGAAGCCGACGAAGGCGATGCCCGGGCGCGCCATCACCTTCTTTGAGCGGGTGTCCTGGCGCTGCCCGTGCTTCCCTCTCTCGAGCACCGGGGGAAACCCTAGGTTTGGCCTTCAGATCGGGCGGCGACGACGCAACTGCCTTGTTCCCTTCTTGGAGGCGTCACCTTGGTGGTTCGTGGAGACCTTGGTACTAGTTGGAGTCAGTGTTGGCCGCCGCTGAGAGTGTGGGCTTCCAAGGCGCTATGTACATTATCCCAGGCAGTTCTTGGTCGACGCCTCCTCCGGTCGGCTCGGTCCCGCCGTCCATTTGTCGACTCTTAGGCGCTTATGGGAGGACGGTGTGTTGGCTTGTGCCTTCTTGGAGTTAGAGTCGGTCTCTTGAAGTTCTCGTCTTCGGCCGTGACGCGGCTTAGAAGCTTGGTGTACCCCTTCCTCGACATTCATGGCGGGAGGCCGTCCAAGGCGAGTCTTGTTGCTTGGCAGGTGTGGGTTGTGTTGTAATCAGTGTGGCGTTGTGTTTGTATCGTGTAGCATGTTGGCGTTGTATCGGCTATGTTTGGCCTCTTCTTCTATGATATTGATACATCTTCGAGGGTGTATCCTTGAAAAATAATAGTCTTTTCTTTCTGTTTCAACAAGGTGTTCATGTTGGCTGTAATGCTGGCCGTTGATAGTTCATTAATTCAAAGTCGGGCTTGCCTCGAACCTTATTTCTAAATAGAAAACTAATAACACAAAGTTAAGGGAGACAACTTCCCCCTTAATTGTGGTTTTCAAAAAGATTTTTGCAACTAGTTAACTTGACTCCCGGATTTTTTTAGGCTATCATACTTTCTTTTGCATTAGAAAACTAATTCCAAATCTATTAGTATCACATTATCACAGAAAAAACATAGTACATAAGAAAACAAAAAAATATCCTTTAAGGCATTTCATCGAACACCGTTGTGTGCGTCAGCGGCCGGGGGTCGCAACAGTCAAAGAGCTCATGAGGCAAAGTGGTCGGGAATGGGCAGAAGTTGCATGCGTTTTGAGAAGTATGTTTGAGGAGCTCCTCAAATTTGAGCAGATTGGGCTATTTTTTACGAGTAACCCGTCAAATTTTGAGGGGCTAACTCTGGGCTAACTCCTGAAAACAAAATAATTGAAGAGTTAAAGGGTTGTTGGTGAAATGCTAGAGATGGCTCATTAAGGCCTTGTACCTCCCCTAAGTCTGGTTTATTTCTCTAAGCACCTCCCCTAAGCACTGCACAAGGTCTAAGTCTTTTTTTCTCGATGATGGATGGGTCATTTAAAAAAATATTTGTGATATTGGTTGAAACATGGCGTTTGTATGTATGTCATCTAGTCGCCTTTGCATATTTGTGATTTTTGTATATTATTATAGATGTTGCTTTAATTTTATGGGGTCCTCATGACATAATTTTGACTATTATTTTGAGAATACACTTGTATGATATATATTTGTAAATAGCACTAGTATTATGGAGAAAAACACCTGACGGAGAAACGCCTTGTTATGGTGCTTCTAATGAATTTCAGTTCGAGAATTTTTCAGCCATGCTCAATGGTTGCATATGAAGTTTGTACGATTTTGTTTTTCTTATGTGTAGTTCCATGCATAACAAGGTTGTATTTTTTCAAGTTATGTGAACTATTGCAAATTTAAATATTTCTGAACGGGACACGGAGTTCATGAAATTCTTTCATAGAAAATTTCAGCATGATTAGTGGTTTTATACCAAGTTTGTAAGAATCGTGAAATTCTATTTGTTTTCTTGTATGTAATTCCATATATAATAGTGTTTGCACAAACTCATTGTTCATGAATCTTAAATACTAAAAGAAACAGCGCACCCGTATATATGAGGCGAGCAACTTTGCAACACAGGATTCATATAAAACATATAAATAAATTAAGAAACATAGTGCATGGGTTAAATTGATCGATACTACGATTATGTTACCGCGCTCTGTAGTGAGCATGCATGCCACGACATGTGGCTGTAATTGATGTACTACTTGCTACTAGTAGATGTTAATAACACACCGTGCTACGGAAGCAAGGGTTGATTCAATTCCCCACTGATCACAGCTCGATGTGCCAACGTTGCCATGCATGTCGAGGCGGTTACTTCGCGTGCATGTCCCCTAAGCTACCCAGGGCGAGCCAGGAGGAAGCCTCGGTCTTGCCCTTCTTCGCCGGCGGCGGCGGCGGCGCCACCTCACGATGCGCGTACGGCGCGCCCTCGGGAGCGGATCTGTCCTTGCGCTTCGAAAGGAACCGCTGCAGCGACGCCTTCCTCGCGATCGGCATGTCCACGAACGCCGGCGCGGGAGCCGGTGCCTGTACTGGCGCTCCCTGCGAGGCCGCCACCGCGGCGAACCGGATCAGCTCGGCGGCCCTGGCCGGCGTGCAGCCGTCGAGCACCACCACCCTCCCTCCGTAGAAGATCGTCAGCTGCTGCGCCCCGTCCGCCGGCGAGCCGGGTTCCTGGACGGCGGCCCCCAGCCCGCGCTCCGTCGCGCCGGGCGCCATCGGCACCGTGACGCCGGACGCCTTGACGTACTGGCTGAGCACGCCGCAGGCCGAGGCGAAGCGGCGCGCCGCGGAGTCACTCGTCGCCGTCGTGGTCGCCATCGGCGGCATCGTCAGCTGGACGGGCGTGCGGACTAGTGGCGAGGCGAGGCGCGGCGAACCGAGACGAGAGAGAGGGAGGTTTTCGGCGGCGATCAATGGCCTTGGCTAAGCACTCCACCAACCGCGGTCGCCGTTCGATCGATTGAGATCGTGGCCGCCGCGGCCCCCGCGTTATATAGACGGACACGACAAGAGGCGGGAGGGGTGGAGACGAGCCGAGCCGAGACGAGACGAGACGAGGAGTTGGTTGCCATGCAGTTGAGGGAGGGCTGTGCGGCGTGGCGTGGCGACCCGACGGTTGGGGACGGACGCGCCGCGCCGGGCGTGAGGGAAAACGTGGGCGGTTAGCTGGCCGGCGCATGCCGCGCGCGATCGACACGGAGAGGGGACGGGGGGCTCGGGAAGGTGGCCAAGTAACCGTGCGAGCGCGCGGCGTGCGTGCGTGAATTCGAAAACGGGCGTCCTCGCGCTGGCGCGACGACCGGCAACCGTCTCCGCCTGCCCGTTTTCGGGCCGGGCGCACCTGGCAGTGGAAAAACGAGCGGCTGCAATGAGCTCTCCCTCTGTAACGGCTGGCCGGATGGATGGCCCGAATCCGTCGATTCACATCGGATGGACGCCAGGCCTGCGTCGTTGATCGCGTGCCCGCTACGTGATCGCCTCGTGCGCTGGGTGGTGAAAAAGGAACCTGGTAGTAGTAGCATCACGTGTGCCATGGACGATCGATGGAAATGATTAGATCAAGATAAGCGCTGCTGCTTTAATTCGGTTGGTTAATTAGGGGGCCTGCCATGCTGTTTCCCCATGACTATGGATAGCAACAAGCCTAAATAAAAGTATTTCCTTCCTCGAATGCAAGCAAAACCATGGGAGCCACGTGATTGTTTTGGCTTTGTGACACGTGCATCATTTTCTTTCAGGAATGAGCTCGTGAGGCCTAATAAAACTCCTTGGAAAACACTCGTGAAGGTGAAGCCTACGTACACCGCAGGTAGCTAGCCGAACACGGCCAAACCCGCGCACTCCAGGCGTCACGCACGCTACACGTTATCCGTCCCGGCATGCACTGCCTTTTTGGTGAACCCGCACGGTTTTCCCTGCGGAATCTCAATCTCCCCGCGTTCGCGTCGCCGGCCGGCCGGTAGTCACGTACGTTCGGCGACGCTACGGCGAAGCTAGCCCGTGCCGTTGTGCGCCCGAACCATGCATGCCATCGACCGAGTTGGACGCGGTTGCCTTTGGCTGGCTACTAGCTTTCGGAAAGTTATACATGGAGGAGACCGATGATCACGCGGCGGACACGGCCAAGGCAACCACTCCACGCGAACTTTAGCCTTACTGTGCGTCTGTGGCCCGGATAATCTAACTGATCCCGTGCGTGCATGATCAGTCGATGCCTTATCTTAACATAATGGGAGCAAGCTCATCTACGCTACGCGAGGTAGGGACAAATAGGATAGTACGATGCGGCCAAACCGATCCCATTTGATCTATCCAGGCATGCTTTGCACCCCGGCTGTTGGGGCCATTGTAGTATATATCCCACTAGTATATCGACTGAGTGTAGGACGTCGTGCACGCACTCGCCTACCTACAAGGCTACAAGCTCGTACGTACGTATGTATATGACCCTTTGTGATGTGATCGGTCGATTCCTTTGCCACCGCGACGACTTGTACGCGTCAACGAGAGCCGAAGTTTCTCGCCCCGTTCCCGGCACCAGCGAGCGAGCTTGGCCGATTGCGCGCGTGGGAGGGTGCGGTCGACGCGACGGGCGGGCCCACGTGTCAACGGATGATCTATGTAGGGCATGTGGCGGCGTCTCAGGCGGGCCACGTCGCCGCCGACGTGCGGCACGTTAAATGGTGCCGCTACTCGCAGGAGAGACGACGATGGGGTGTTTTTTTTCCTCCCTTGAGGTCGTTGGTCCGTTCCCATGCAAGTCGGACTAATGGATCGGATACCCACTCAGGCCGCAGCTTTATGCATCCATCCTTTCACACTTTCTTCGCCGATCCAAGTACAGTAGATAATAGCTTGGCGTGCCGTTCCCCGCCACCTTTGCACGTCCCATGCATGACATTGGCTCTTTTTATGCGGCGATGATCGTGTCGATTAAACTAAGCACGTACTTAGTCATTCTCTTTTGTTGCGAGCATGTGCTCACTTTTCGTTAACTTGTCCTCGACTCATAGGCCCTAGCCAGTTAGCACTTTTCTCAGTTGATCGCTTTGAAAATGATTTTTATTATTAGTTCACAGCACCAACTATCTTTTACATTTGGGTGTGGCTAGGTCTCAATCAACTCAGACTTAGGCCCAGTTCTTTTGGCCGTTTCTTCCATAATCTTGAGAATCCACCCTCCACCCAGCTTCTCCCAGAATCTTGAACCATATTTTTTTTACAATCCTAGCTAGTTAGGATGTGAACAGGTAGGAATGTAAAAAACATAGAGATACAAGATTTTGGAAGAAGCGGGTGAAGGGTCGATTCTCAAGATTCTGGGAGAATCGGTCAAAAGAACTGGGCCTTAAAGTCTCGGTCAAGTGCTATATATAGTACTCCCTCCGGTTCTTTTTAGTCTGCATATAAGTTTTGTGCGAAGTCAAAGTATCTCTACTTTGACCAAATTTATAGAGAAAAATATCAACATTTACAATGTCAAATTATTATTGTTAGATTTATTATGAAATGTAGTTTCATAATATATATATTTGATATTTTAGATGTTGACATTTTTTAATATAAATTTGGTCAAACTTCATAAAGTTTGACTTGACACAAATATAATACGCGGAGTAAAAATGACCGGAGGGAGTATATAAGAAGAAAAAGGAAAAAACCGAAGATATTTTTTATGTATCTCCATGCAAGATCAATGAAATATAACATCGATCGAGACGTAACGAAGTCTCGGTCGATGAAGACTTAGCAAAACTGTTTCCATTTAACTTTCTTATTACACTGCATTGGGCCAAGGAAAACCTGACGTGGCGAAGAAAAACGACCAAGAGGGAGAGTATGGGACCCCACCACCAGCCCACGAACCGCGACACTGCATGCGCAACCGTGGCCTAGCAAAACCGCTCGCCAAACCCAACCCGAAAACCGACGAGAGCCCAGGCAATTCCGCCACCACCACCATTCCCGTTCCTCGCTCGGCGCCACCACGGCCACCAGGGCGCGCACATGCACAGCACCCCGCAAATACACACGTACACGCCGACCGACCGATCATCGGAAAAAGCCACGGCGAAATTGGGCGAGACGTGCGGTGCTGGGAGACGGGCCACTTCCATCTTTCAGCTATCACTCGTCTCCGGTCGACCGTCTCCCGGCGCCTTTCACGTGCTGCTTTCCTCCCCTGCCCGCGAAACAGAAATTAGGCCTCGTCCAGCTGTACACGCCCACGAAAGGAGAGAGACGGCCAAGACTTAACCCGCGAGTCGCCCGTCTCCCCGCCGGACGGACAAACAGACGCACGCGCGCACGCACCCCCGCAGGCCTCCGTCGGTTCCTTCCTTCCGCGGGAGATCAGCATGGGAGCCGAGCAGCAGCAGCAGACCGCCGGCGGCAGCAGGTTCGCCGCGGCGTTCGGCCTGCTGCGCCAGTACATGAAGGAACAGCCTGGCGGCGGCGGCGGCGGCATGGTGACCATGGGCCTCATGCCGGGCGGCGGCGAGGGCGCCGACGCGGTGGCGCCCGAGGAGAGGATCCGGACCATGGAGCTCTTCCCCCAGCAGGCCGGCACGATCAGGGACTCCCACGAAAGGTACGTGCGTGCGTGCGTGCGTGCCCGCGAACTAGAACTTCGATCGTGCCTGCCGGTCATGCCGGGCGACGGGAGAGCGTCGCGCTCCCTGGTCTTCCAAACGCAACGCGCAGACGTGTCGGGAGTTCGGGGGAAATATTCGCTCCTGTCTGATGCTTCTGCTGTTGTTAATTAGGATGGGGCCTGAGAGAGCGCCGCTGACCATCTTCTACGCCGGGAGGACGGTGGTGTTCGACGACTTCCCCGCCGAGAAGGCCAAGGAGCTCATGCAGCTCGCCGGCTCCTTCAGCGCGCCGCCGCCCGCCTCCGACGCCGACGCCGGAGCCGAGCCCGTCTGCCAGAACGCGCCGGGGCAGCCTTGCTTCGCAGGTACGGATCGCGCGACACTCGTACAAATTAAACTCCATATACTGTCCGTGCTCCGTACACACAACGAGCTGACGAAAACATGTGGCGTGCGCGCGCTTGTTCAGACCTGCCGATCGCGAGGAAGGCGTCGCTCCACAGGTTCCTGGAGAAGAGGAAGAGCAGGCTCGCCGCGGCAGATCCGTACCCGGCGCCGTTAGCGGCGCCAGGAGCTGGGCCGGCCAAGGAGGCGGCCGGCAAGCCCGTGCCGGAACACGGTGGCGCGCCGTGGCTCGGCGTCAACTCCGCGCTCCAGCTGAACTGAAGGATTTGACGAGCCCGGGAGAGGAATAAATCACTGCCGTACGGCTTCTCCACGTAGTAGTATAGTACTCTACTGCGTGGATCCTTAATTGTTGCCGTTTTTATCTTGCGCCCGTTAATTGGCTGCGTCAGGGTTCTCAATTAACTGCATGGCGCTGGCTAAATATGGGTAGTATGTTCTTCATCTGTTTGAGAATTCTTTGGTGTCGAATAAAAGAATTCTTTCATGCTGATGGCAGGAATTTGTTACTGTATGCGAGTATACTAATTACGTAGCTTAGCTTTGTAAGCTGGATTAAATGTAGTGATGACCCGCAATAAGGTTATTTTTACTGGGTGTTTTTTTATGTCTTAGTGTGACATATTACCATTTGTTCGTAAGATCATTGGCATGTCATGTGAATCTTAATGAGAATGTGTGAAAAGCGTGAGAGCCACATTTCATCCATTTTCGGTGTCGCCCGGACGGGTGACTTGGGTGGCGAACCCTAGCCGCCACCGAACACCCTCCTCCCTCATCATTCTCTCCCCTCCCCCTCCCCCCCCCCCCCCCCCCCCCCCCCCCACTACCTGGTATAGCTGGAAGCTTGGAACAGATATGGGCACGACATTTCTTCTCATGTTGGTCACGTTAGGTTGGCAGCAATCCTTGTCAAGAATTGGGGGACGGTGTGCCCATGATCTTCCTAAGGAGTGTCGCGATCTCCTCTACCTCGACGTGTCTAGTAGGGAATGGTCGGTTAGCGTTACTGTCTGTGGGTTCCGGTTAGGGGTGAAACGTAGCAAATCTAGTTGCATAATGATTTATATCTTAATTTGTTCTTTTCTTCGTATTTGAAAGAAAGGTGGAAAGCAAACACAATTTTGAATACTGGATTATGTTACATTCGGATATGGTACACTAATTAATTCGACTGGATCAGAAATAATACTATACCACATGTATATACATGTTTTGAATTAAAATTATACATAAAGAATGAGCAAGTATAGGTACTTATACACTTCAAGCGCACATAAAAATACTAAGGTTAGTAACCTAATCCAAATAAAGCACTAACAAGTATATGTTCCATCTCATAGACAAAGATAGCATTTATGTATTACTAGTTCATATTTCAAATTTTATTAGTGATGTGGATAATAATATTTAAAAGGTTTGATTTTCCGATATCTCTGTATATTAGAAACGCCATGTTCCTATGACCTATCATAATTCTAAACGTAGATTGTGCTCGGATGTCTTACCATATCCAACACCCCTGGACTCGAAAATGAATTGTTATGAAAAATGATCCTAACCACCTTCGTCTTTAGTATTGGTTTCCTCAAGGCCGTGGGCTTGAGTTGGGTTCCGTTGGTGCCTTGATATCGTTGCCTTCACGAACGCGTCGTTTTTATTCCATTATTCTCCGCTCCTCAAAGGGTTATGAGCCGGCGAGGTGTTGTGGTTTGGTGAGGTGTATTGCAAACGTGCGATGAGGTGTGCTCTTTTGACTAAGGGGGCATTTTTCCAGGCATCAAGTCACTATGGGGAGCTTCAGCCTATCGGGACAGCATCTCGCCTGTGTGGTGGTGTATTCCTAACTGTCTTTGTTTATCTGACAGTTGGCGCGCCATGGTGTGATCGACGAACTGTAGATTCGATCACCAAAGGCGAAAGCTTGGTCATCAAACTCGCAAGCGTTGACGTGTCGTGCGCGGTAGGATTAGGAAGGCGTTGGAAGAGGGAGGACGAGGAGCAGGAAACGTGCATGACGCATGACTTGTGTTAGCGGTTACACGTCCTTCTCGTCGCGAGACTTTGCGTGCGCGCGCGCGCACGCACGTCAAAGTTTACCACGTCGCCAAAACTGCGGCTAGCCTTGGAATCGGAAATTAAGCACGCGGCGGTGGCGGTAATTATTGCGCTAAACTCCTGTCGGCCTCGTGGCGCCTAGTACTTAATTCAGCGTCGCAAGTCAAAAGCGGAAGAGGATACTAAATTAATTAAGGGCAACGCTAGGCGCCGGTCGACCGGCCCAATTTCGGCCGGTCGCCGCGCATACGTTGGATTAAGAGGCTGTACGTCGTTGGATTTTCTCGTGTCTTGCTGGTTTGCTCCTCATCGACGCAGGCAACCTTCGATCTAAACGCACGCAAGGGTACCCCGCGCAGCTCGCAGGCACTGGCCGGTCACCGACGCAGTCCACGATCACCCAAGCCGTCCATGTAGCATACGCTCACACATGCGTCTATGTGCAAAGCTAACTTGCAAGCAGGCCAGCAGGTTAATTGATCTAGAGTGGTCAACTTGCAAGCAGACATACAAGCAGCTTAATTGATCTACGGTAGGAAACGCTCGTGCGTGCGCTGAACTTGATGACCTGAGCTAGCTTAAACTTAGTCAATCTCGGCGGGAATTCTCACAAAGTTGCCACCGGCGAGCTCTCGTAAACAGGCCTGACTAGATGCATCAAAATCATCAATTCCAGCAAATCGATTCATTGGTTGAAACTTTCCGTCTCACCGATTCCAGCAAAAAAAAGACCACCGTGCCGCCGCCGTAGCACGTCCATCGCAGCACTACCATGTCGCCAACCGCAGCTCTCAGCGTCACCATTCGCACCCGTTGAAGCTTTTCTCGCGTCGGTTGAAGCCTTTTCCCACATTGGTTGAAACTTTTTTCCACCTTCGACGCTCGCTGCGCAGGGTTGCGTGAACGAGGCCACCAGTCATCACCATTAAAACGGATGTAGCACAAAAACTCGCCGGTTGTAGCAAAAGACGATAATGGTTGCAGCAAAAATCGTCGTCGTCGTCGTCCCGGGGTGCATCTTTGCCATGAATTTATATAGCAAATTTCCTCGTCGGTTATAGCAAAATCCTACGACAGTTGCATCCCTGCCATGAACGATTTGCCGGTTGTAGCAAAAGAAAAGTTTGTTGTCGCCGGTAGCATAAAAAATGCACACAGGTCCCAGCAAAACAACTCACTGGTTGTAGCAAATATGCCCCGCCGTCACAGGTTGTAGCAAAAATTCACACCGATCCCAGCAAAATGACTCGCCGGTTGTAGCTCGATGTCGTGCCGGATGCAACACGTCAACATCGGTAGTAGCAAAAAAGGACGTCGCCGCTGCTGCCGCTGTTATTGTCCTTGTGAACGATTGTAGCAAATGTCAACACCGGTAGTAGCAAAACACGACACCGCTTGCAGCAAAAATGACCGTCGCCGCCGTCGGTGTCCTCGTGAACGGTTGTAGCAATCGTCAACATGGTAGTACTATAAAACGACACCGGTTGCAGCAAAAGGCCGCCCTTGGTGTCCTTGTGAACGGTTGTAGCAAATGTCAACACCGGTAGTAGCAAAACATGACACCGCTTGCAGCAAAAATGGCCATTGCCGCCGTTGGTGTCCTCGTAAACAGTTGTAGCAATCGTCAACATGGTAGTAGCAAAAAATAACACCGGTTGCGGCAAAAGGCCGCGGCCGCCGTCATAGGTCTCGGTTCGTCATGAATGGTTGTCCCAATCGTCGATGCAGATCGTAAAAAAAACGGTGACGGTTACGGCAAAAAAACTCGGCCGGTTCCAGCAAAAAGTTCTGTTCGTCGGTTGCATCATTTATTTTGCATGCCTGGTTCATCTATGCAACACCGCGGGCATGGTTCTTCCAACAAAAATCAATCAGCCGGTTCCAGCAAATTCTCATCGTCTGTCAGGGAGGTGGTCGGATGGCCACTGCTGACGATGCGGTGCGAGACATCAGATGAACAAGATAGAAAGGAGAGATGGATGAGGAATGAAAGTCTACAATGATTCGGTGGTTAACGATCAGATAAGAAAGCGAGCGATGCGGTCATGCAATGCATGGGTGGGTGGGTCCTAGACGTGGCCTGATTGATTCTCAAAAAGAAAAAAAGACATGACCACGAGCGTGTGCATCGCGAGGGGTTAGTTGCGCGCCGCACGATCTATATGGATCCCGCGGCTTGCGCCAGTCCGGCGAAGCGTTCGGCCGGCGCACCGGCTGCAAACACTTTCCATTAATTAATGACCGCTGGAGGATCCGTCGTGATCGGAGAGAGGATGGCAAGTTTGATCAAATCTTCTCTCTCTCGTGTGCAAACTTAATCTGATGAAGTTGCAGTTAAGCCTCCAGTTCGCCGGGAGCACGTAACCTGCGTGTCACCGTGTGACTCGAAAGCTTAGCTTGTTCGCCTACGTATGTAGTACGTTGTGTACATGGCTGTTGCTGATTTGTCATGTGTAGACTTTTCTTTCCTCGGAAAAGTGGTGTGGTTTTAGGGAGTTGACAAGAGTAGGACTGGAATCCTGCCATTACCAAATGTCTTGATAAACCAATGATTTTTCCTGACACCAAATGGAGCAAGCACGCACGCAACCGGCATGCTTGCGGCTTGAGCTTTGCCACTTCCGGTCTCCTCTGGAACAACCGCCTGCTAGGATGGTAGTGCTAGCGCACGCAGGCATAGGCGTATGCTGAAACGTGCTCCCTGCTCGTACGTATCCGTAGTTGGCGTACTAGGAGTAAACAACGAGCTCGCCAGTAGGAGTATACTACTGGTAGTAGTATAAGTTGGGTCAATTTGATTGAATCTGCTAATTGAGCTCGGTCAGTGTGACTCGTTCTACCAGCTGAAAAAACATAGCTGGAATGTTTGAGACCGATCGGATTTGCTTCACGTGTGACCGATTCGTAGCTGCGCGCCTGAAGTCCCGGAGGCCCCAGCTGCGCTCTGCGGCTCTGCCCGTCGACCATCGTGTGCCCCATTTCCTTCCCGTTTACTTTCGCTCGCCTCCTAATTTGTTACTCCGTACTAGTGCATACCACATACAAAAAATTCAAACTTCAACTACAAACGTCAACGCACATGTTACCTCGTGGCAGACGGCTGCGACGAAACAAAGCACTATACGCATCGAAATTCAAAAGGAAAAGGAAGGAAATTCAACGCGGCACCGCAGACGGACCATGTGCTGGCTGTGGCGCGCGAAAGCGAGAGCACGCGATTCTTTTCCTTGCCCTCGGAGCTTTCGTACCGCAACAAACCGCGTACTGGTAAGCACAGCACAGCGCTAGTAGTACTACTAGTCTAATGCCAGCACTGTTTTACCAGTATTATTATCATCTTTCGTCGTCTCCCCCACGTTTCTCAGCATGTGACCACGAGCGCTAGTTGTTTATTACTGTATTTGGCCGTATGTCGATCGATGGATCGGCCGACCTCGACTCCATGCCATACCGACGCCATGTGGTCTTCAAAGTCTTTTTTATTTTTCTGGTTTTTTGTGCGCCGGTCGGACGGGGGCGGGTGGGCGGCGAGTCGCTGTCCTGCTCCCCGTCTCCGTGATACCAAGTGGATACGCGTGACGCGCCGAGCGCTCCTCCGGCAAACCGTGCGTGGGTCGGAAAGATAAGATCACGCCGCGATTTAAGTACGGTCGGCATGTACGTACCCGTTCCCCCCTCGCCTCGTGATTCATGGGCGCCGAGCACGGCAAAAGGACCGGGAGCCGGAATAAAGGCCGGCTGGCTGATGTCGACGAGTTGATGCTGGGAGGGTGCGTCTCGTGACTGTCTGATGTACGTAGGGGTGGTACAGCTGTGCAGGTTGGCCAAGATTTATTTGATGGTCTGTTTCATGGCAGCATGCAAATACACATGTGTAGGCGAGCTTGCATTTTTTTTTCAAAACCAACGAACCTCGTCGTTGGCTTCTACCCCCTCTCCGTATAGGTGTCTCAGATACCGTATCGGGCATCTCTCGCAGATTCGCAAACCGGGCCATCCGGCAAAATAAACGCCGGTTTGTGGGACGGGACAGTTTTGTCGGTCCGAACAAATCTTCTAAAATCGATCGTCCTGAAAATATTTTTATGGGATCTCGGATCCGCGGGCTCATTTTCTTTATATCTACTGCAGTCCGCTCATTTTTGCCAACTCCCCTTTTTTTGGTGCGAACGCATTTCCGCTTGCTTCCATTCTCGCTCCACTCTCCGCCGTTGGGCGCTGCCACACACCCCCGCCGTTTCTTGCTGTCCCTGGCTGCCCCGCACCGTCCAAAAGCTTCGCCGCCCCGCGACGCATCCATTCCACAATATTTGAGCGCTAGGGGGGGGGGGGGGACGCCAATTTGTGTCCGCCGGCTCGCGGCCGCCGCTGGCGCCATGGATCCGCCCCGGAGCTTGGCGCGTGGCCTTGTAGCCGCCGGATCCGGTTGGATCAGTCGCAGGTGAGCCTCGGAATTGGTCGGGGTCGCCCACACGTGCCGAAGGCGAGGATTTCTGCCGGATTTGCTTCGGCCAGCGTGGAAGAAGAAAGGGCTGTCGGATTTGCTTCGGCCAGCGGGGAAGAAGTAAGGGGCGGTCGGCTTTGCTTCGGGGAAGATATGTTCAACGCCCCCCTATGCTTTTCTCGGTCATTTTCATTCAATTTTGTTGGATGAGGTTCGGGTGAAATTCACGGACTGCTTTGCTTCAGATGCATTTTGTAGATGGATTGGAGTTTGTCCTCGTCGTCTTCGTCTGATGATTCAGACATAGAAGAGATGATCCTCGACGATGATGTCGACAACCTAGTGTTGTTGCATGTCGTGGAGGAATTTGAGAAGGCGCCGAAGAAGAAGTGCCACAGATCCACGATCGACTACGCAAATGAATATCTTCGCATTGGAGAAGATACCACCATCAAATGCGTTCGTGTTTTTGCGAAGACAATTATCCCGGTTTTTGTCTCGGAGTCCCTTCGAGCTCCGAGCGAGGAGGACACGAAGAGGCTCATGGCAATGAACAAAGAAAGGGGATGGCCGGGCATGCTAGGTAGTATAAATTGTATGCATTGGAGGTGAAAGAACTGCCCGGTGGCTTGGGCAGGGCAATACACCGGCCACAAATGAAAACCCACCATTGTGCTTAAAGCCGTGGCTTCACTTGATCTATGGATTTGGCATTGTTCCTTTGGTTTGCCGGGGTCTCTCAATGATATCAATGTCCTACAACGATCTCATCTATTATCTCAACTTGCTAGTGCCAAAGCTCTGGCTTGCAACTATACCGTTAATGGCCATGAGTATGACATGGGTATTATCTTGCAGACGGTATTTATCCTTCCTCGTCAACATTTGTGAAGACCATTAGTGTTCCCAAAATCAAGAAACACATTTTTTTTGCCAAAGCACAAGAATCTTATCGAAAGGATATTGAGAGGGCATTTGGTGTGGTGCAAGCTCGTTTTGCCATTGTTCGAGGTCTTGCTCGCTTATGGGTTAAAAAATCCCTCAGAAACATCATGACTGCTTGTGTAATTGATCATCGAGGATGAGAGGGATTTGGACTTGGAGTACAACTATGACAATGTTGGTAGCCGCGCGAAGCCTATCAGGGATGCAGACGAGATCACTACAAGTCTTGACACCTACCGGAAGATCGAGAACCATGATTCACACAACAACTCAAGCTTGACCTTATTGAGCATCGTTGGCAGCTCTATGTGGGGAGATAGATCCCAATTGTATTCATATGTATTTGTGTGTGATTTGAAAAAATTGGTATTGTAATATTTATTTGAATTCGAATGTTTGTTGTAATGAAAACGATTGTGGTAGTGCTTTTCGGACCCTTTATATTCCTGTGCTAATTTATATTATGATTTCATTCAGTTTTCTTTATTGAAGTGTCTAATTTGTGAAGGTATGAACTTTTTACGGTACCGCGAGCCCTCCTGCGCGGAACAGATCCCACAAAACATTTGCGAGACTGGTTTACGTGATCTATTCTGCCAGAGGGCTCGCGGTACTGTAAAAAGATTTCGCGGGCACCCTTAAACGATATTTGCAGGTAGGCCGTTTACCGGATCTGCTAGAGATGCTCTAACCATGGAAATCCAAATATAGATGGAGTACAAAATTGGGAAGAGGGGGAAAGAAGGGAGGAATATGGCAAATAATTCGACGAAAAGAAGATGGCACGCGTCCCCGACTTGTAGCCATAGTTCAGATCGATAGTGGTGGTTAGACTTTTTTCCTGTAGGGATGGCAGTGGTTAGCTTGACGTGCTCGGATGCACAAAGTAGGGTGGCGATAAAGCTTGACCGTTTTGGCCATGTCGCATATGGATGTGGTTGGAATGGCAAACGAACCGAGTAATATTGGGATGGGATCAATGTGTAGGATCACTAGAAGTGTGTCTAGAGGGGGGGGGATTAGACTACTTGACCAAATAAAAATCTACTTTTTCCCAATTTTAAGTGTTGGCAGATTTTAGCATTCATAGCAAGTCAAGCACACCCTACACATGCATGTCTAAGAGTATAGCAGCGGAAAGTAACAACAAGCATGTATATAGTAGAGGGTAGGAAGGAAGATCAAACTCAATTTGTAGACACGAAGATTTTTCCCGTGGTTCCGATAGGTGGTGCTATCGTACGTCCACGTTTATGGAGTCTTCAACCCACGGAGGGTAACGGTCGCGAGAGTCCATGGAGGGCTCCACCCATAAGGGTCCACGAAGTAGCAACCTTGACTATTCCATAACGGCTTCCGTCCACGAAGGACTAGCCTCACTATGGGTAGATCTTCACAAAGTAGGCGATCTCCTTGCCCGTACAAACTTCTTGGTTCAACTCCACAACACGAATTAGGAGGCTCCCAAGCGACACCTAACCAATCTAGGAGGCACCACCCTCCAAAAGGTAATAGGCTCGGCAATGTCGATGAACTCCTTGCTCTTGTGCTTCAAGATGATAGACTCCTCAACACACAATTACTGTCTCACAGATTTGGCTTGGTAGAAGAGATTGGATTGGTGGAAAGCAACTTGGGGAGGCTAGAGATCAAGATTCATATGGATGGAGTGGAATGGCTTGATTTCAACACATGAGTAGGTGGCTCTCTCTCAGAAAATATGATGGGGGCAAGTATGGAATAGTTCTGAGTGCTTCTCTTTCGAGTGGGTGGTGGTGAAGGGGTATATATAGGCATCCCCAAAAATCCAACCGTTACACCTAAAGTGACCAACTCGGTGACACCGATGTGTGAATCTCGGTGGTACCGAAGTGATCAAAAGGTGACAACTTTTGAATCTCGGTGAGACCGATATATAATTCTCGGTGGTACCGATAAGGTGACCAACGGTCAGATTGCGCAACTCGGTGACGCCGATCCAACAAAATCGGTGGTACCGATTTTGTGAATCGAGGTAACAGAAAGTTGGCAACCCAAACTCGGTGGCACCGAAGTGGAATCGGTTTCACCGACGTGCTAGGGTTTGGCATGGGTCTGTCTGGGTTTGGGAATCGGTGGCACCGAGTGGAAAGTGTTGGTTGCACCGATTTTGGATATTTGACTTTGGACAGACTTTTGTGGAAGAGCTTGTGGGTGTTTTTGGTGACTATCACTTGTGCACGTATGAGCATTTTGTTCACCATCAGTACCTTACCCCCTTTTAATAGTATTGGCTTTCCTATGGACTCAAGGTGATTTCTCACAAAGTAAAATGTAGAGTCCTCTTGCTTGAAGCTTTGCCAATCCATTTCCTAGCTTCTTGGGGTATCTCCACAATCTCCACAATCCTTTTGCCAGCCCTCTCTTTGGACTTTATCTGAAATACACTAGGTAAAAATATTAGTCCAAGAGACAATGTATGTTGTCATGAATTATGAAAACCACCAAGGGAGCATGTTGTGCTTTCAATCTCCCCCTTTTTGGTAATTGATGACAACATACAATCAAAGCTTCAAATAAAGATATGCATGGATATAATGAAGACTTTGAGAGACACATGACTTAGACTTGCTCCCCCTAAATGTGTGCAATTCCTTTAAAGGATAGTTGCCTTGGAATGCATGGACACACATGTAGTAGAAGGGATATAATTGTTGGGGAACGTTGCATGGGAAACAAAAATTTTCCTACGCACACACAAGATCTATCCATGGTGATGAGCATCTACGAGAGGGAGAGTGAATCTACATACCCTTGTAGATCGCTAAGCGGAAGCGTTTAAGAAACGCGGTTGATGTAGTCGAACGTCTCCGCGATCCAAATCGCAAGTCGTCCCTCGATCCGATCACGAACTAGCGCCGAACGGACGGCACCTCCGCGTTCAACACACGTACGGCTTGATGACGCCTTCACCTCCTCGATCCAGCGAGCGATGGTGAAGTAGTGGTTGAGTTCCAGCAGCACGACGACGTGGTGATGGTGGTGAGGAACAATCTCTGCAGGGCTTCGCCAAGCACTACGGAGATTATGACGGAGGAACTAGAGGGTTAGGGTTGCCACACACGGCTTGGGGAAATCTTGATGTGTCCCGTGTGCTAGCCCTGCCCCTCTATTTATATGTTGAGCCTTGGGGTCTAAACTTGGAGTAAAAACCTCCTCCAGGTCGGTTTTGCCCGCACAAGGTCGGTTTGGCCCGCAGGGAAAGAGTCCAACTCGGATCCCTGCCGAACCGTGCACAGCCGCACACAAGCGGTAGTACCGCTTCACACAAGCGGTAGTACCGCTTGGGCGGTAGTACCGCTTCATACAAGCGGTAGTACCGCTCGGGCGGTAGTACCGCTTCACAAAGCGGTAGTACCGCTTACGCGGCAGCAAAACTACTTTTGCACTTTCCAATACCTCGTGGGCTTTTATCCCTTGGCCCATATAAAGTGTTGCTGCACCCGAACACTTCGGTAAACATCCGGAACCCCTTCCAGTGAACTCCGGAACTCTTCCGGAGATCAAAACACTATTATCACATATATCAATCTTTACCTCCGGACTATTCCGGAGATCCTCGTCATGTCCGGGATCTTATCCGGGACTCCGAACAACCTTCGGTCACCAACATAATAACTCAACTACACTAATCGTCACCAAACGTTAAGTGTGTAGACCCTGCGGGTTCGAGAACTATGTAGACATGACCGAGACACCTCTACGGCCAATAACCAATAGCGGGACCTGGATGCCCATATTGGCTCCTACATATTCTACGAAGATCTTTTATCGGTCGAACCTCTATGTCAAGGATTCAGTTAATCCCGTATGTTGTTCCCTTTGTTCTTCGGTATGTTACTTGCCCGAGATTCGATCGTCGGTATCACTATACCTAGTTCAATCTCGTTACCGGCAAGTCTCTTTACTCGTTCCGTAATACAAGATCCTGTGGCTAACTCTTTAGTCACTTTGCTTGCAAGGCTCAATGTGATGTTGTATTACCGAGTGGGCCCTGAGATACCTCTCCGTCACACGGAGTAACAAATCCCAGTCTTGATCCATGCCAACCCAACAGACACCCTCGGAGATACCTGTAGAGCACCTTTATAGTCACCCAGTTACGTTGCGACGTTTGATACACACAAGGTATTCCTCCGGTGTCAGTGAGTTGCATGATCTCATGGTCAAAGGAACAGATACTTGACATGCAGAAAACAATAGCAATAAACTGACACGATCAAATGCTACGTTTACAGTTTGGGTCTTGTCCATCACATCATTCTCCTAATGATGTGATCCCGTTATCAAATGACATCTCATGTCAATGGCTAGGAAACCTTAACCATCTTTGATCAACGAGCTAGTCAACTAGAGGCTTACTAGGGACACAGTGTTGTCTATGTACCCACACATGTATTTGAGTTTCCAATCAATACAATTATAGCATGGATAATAATTGATTATCATGAACAAGGAAATATAATAATAACCAATTTATTATTGCCTCTAGGGCATATTTCCAACAATAATGAGTCATGTGTATCTTGGCTATATGCATCAAATATATGTGAATGAGTTACATCCTTGTTCAAGACATCACTCTTGCAAACAATATGTGCAAGAAGCAAGAGATCATCTTGATCAAAGATATGATGCATATACTTACCTTGAGTTCTTGAGCATTCTTGTAGTAGAAACACACTTGAGAAAACAATGTTAGGAAACACAAGAGTATTCTACCAATCAAAAGGCATTAGAACTCAAAAGTACCAAGATATGGAGAACATGTAAGAGGTAGTATTCCTTAAGATTGATATGTCTCCAAGATCATTTTAGAGCTTTCTCCCCTGAGATATGAAAGTAGTAGATCATCCACTCCCCCTGAATCTTAGCGTGTAGATATTGGGATTGGATAGGGTGAGAAAAGTCAGTCAAATGAAATAAATACACTTTTCTTCCGACCATATTTTTCTCCCCCTACGTTGGTGTTCTCACCTTGTCTATATAAGTATAAACTGTGCATATTCTCCCCTCCCCCTTGATTATATCCCCCCCTTTGCATAAGCATGTATCTCCCCCTTTAGCATTGAAGCTTTGGTATTTCTCCCCCTTTGGCATTAATTTCCAAAAAGGTCATACACAGGGTCAGATACAGGGATCATTGATTAAGAAGGGATCCTTGAGAACAAGGGTCATAGATCGTAGGGTTCATAGAAATGAGAATTGAGGGAATCATTGAAAGTAATTTCTCTCCCTTTGGCTGATGTGAGAGCTTGTAAGACTTCTCCTCCTTTTTTTAATGAAGGGATAATCAAAGAATTGAAAATATCACAATAGGATTTCTAAGAAAACAAGGATTTGCAGTTTTGAACACAACCGAGAGAAGAAATCAAATCGGTGGCTCCGAGACAAACAAGTCGGTGGTATCGAGATACTGTAATGCAGCTCATCTGCTAATTCGGTAGAACCGTGTTATTTGTATCGGCGGCTCCGAGGCTAAAACAGAAACTTGGCAATGTTTGAGAAACTTGCAAATAGATTTAGATTTTTTTTTAACAAAGTGTCAAAGAGAAATTTTCAAGAAAATGCAAAAGACTTTACAAAAGGATATCAATTAGAGAAGATTTGAGTGGTTCCACGAAATCTTGTAAATAGAGAATGAACCACACAAGATTCTTAACTAGATGATGGGCGGTGACTAGGTCACCTATATTAGAGTATATTGACTTAGGAGCCAAGCAAGAATACTTGATCATAGGTCATACTCATCGTTAAGCTCAAAATGGGGTTACCATTTTTCGATTAAGCATTTTAATGTTTTTCATATCACTTGAGTTGCTTTAGCTCATGACTTGGAGTAAAGCCTTTTCAAGGATATGAGTACATACCTTTGAGTGATGTTGATGACGTGGCTTATAGGTGAACTTGTTGAGGATGCTGGAGGTTGATGAAGATCATCTTGAGTTGGGAGCAATCCTTCTCGTTTTAGTACATTTGTCACCTACATAGGTTAGTCATGCAAGGAAGAACATGATATGACACGATACTAATTGTGAAATACAAATATGTGTCAAGGATATCTTTGTGTTGTCCTCTTCCTTCCATCGTCAAAAGGGGTTGTGGATACTTGGTCATGACAAAATTGCTTATGATTGGAGTTGATGGCAATCTTGTGGAATGAAGTTCTTCCAAGTACCTACAAAAGGTTAGATGCAATACAAGGGAGCATAGAATTCCATGGTATAAGATAACATGTCAAGAGAATCATGGAAGTATCAAGAAGGCTTATGCCCTTGCATGCATGAGAGTGAGTCTAGCTCAAGTTTGAAGCATCAATGATGTTCAACTCACTCCTCAAGTGACAAAATGTTTTCTCATCAAGTGGCTTAGTAAAGATATCGGCCAATTGCTTGTTAGTGTGAACATGCTTAAGATCAATATCTCCTTTGGCAACATGATCACGAATGAAATGATGTCTAACTTGAATATGTTTAGTTCAAGAATGTTGCACAGGATTATGACCAATTTTAATAGCACTTTCATTGTCACAAATTAATGGAACACTTTTAGCATGAATTCCATAATCCTTAAGCATTTGTGTCATCCATAGTAATTGTGCACAACATGATCCGGCAGCAATATACTCAGCTTCGGCAGTAGATAGAGATACCGAGTTTTGCTTCTTGGAAGACCAAGACACAAGAGATCTACCCAAAAATTGACAAGTACCCGAGGTGGATTTTCTATCAACCTTGTCACCGGCATAGTCCGAATCGGAATAGCCAACAAGGTTAAAGGAAGATCCCTTGGGATACCAAATGCCAAAGTTTGGTGTTTGTATCAAATATCTCACAATACGTTTCACGGCCAAAAGATGACACTCTTTAGGTGAAGCTTGATATCTAGCACACATGCAAACACTAAGCATAATATCGGGATGGGAGGCACATAGATATAGCAATGAACCAATCATAGATCGATAAACCTTTTGATCAACCGGTTCGTCCTCCTTGGTAAGATCAACATGTCCACTAGTAGGCATAGGAGTTTTCATACCTTTGCACTCTTGCATGTTGAACTTTTTGATCAAGTCCTTGGTATACTTGGTATGAGAGATGAAAGTTCCTTCTCTCGTTTGCTTGATTTGCAAACCAAGAAAGAATTTCAGCTCACACATCATGGACATCTCATACTTCTCGGACATCAACCTTCCAAATCTTTCACTAAATTTTGGGTTAGTAGATCCAAAGATAATATCATCCACATAGATTTGGCACACAAATAATTCACCATTAACTCTCTTAGTGAATAAGGTTGCGTCAATTTTACCAATTTCAAAACCCTTTTCAATGAGAAACCTCGTTAAGCATTTGTACCAAGCACGTGGGGCTTGCTTAAGACCATAAAGAGCTTTACGAAGCTTGTAAACATGATTAGGTTTCTTAGGATTCACAAAACCAGGTGGTTGCTTAACATAGACCTCTTCTTCAATCTCACCATTTAAAAAGGCACTTTTAATGTCCATTTGATAAAGCGTGATATCATGGTGATTAGCATAAGCAAGAAGAATGCGAATAGCTTCAAGTCTAGCGACGGGGGCATAGGTCTCACCGTAGTCCATACCTTCGACTTGCGTATATCCTTGGGCTACGAGACGTGCCTTGTTGCGTACGACTTGACCATCTTCGTCTTGCTTATTTCGAAACACCCATTTGGTCCCGATGATGTTGTGCTCATCCTTGGGCTTCTCCACGAGTGTCCACACTTCGTTCCTCTCGAAGTTGTGAAGCTCTTCATGCATTGCATTCACCCAATCCGGGTCTTCAAGAGCTTATTCTACCTTCAAGGGTTCAATGCTAGGGATGAAAGAATAATGCTCACAAAAATTAGCTAAGCGAGTTTTAGAGCGAGTGATTCTCCCGGTTTGTATGTCACCAAAGATTTGGTTTAGAGGATGGTTCTTGGTCACTCTTGCTCGAACTCGGGGTAGCTTAGGCTTGTTGGATGGTGGAGCTTCTTCTTCATCATCATCATCTCCTTCGTCTTTGTTGTTGTTGAAGGTGTCGTTCCCTTGAGGTGGTGGTGAAGGAGGTTGTGGTGGATCTTCATGATGTACTTCCTCTTCTTCATCTTGTCGTGTACCGCTTGTGGATGCGTCCATGTCGTGTTGAGGTTCACTTTGACGTGAAGTAGGGGCTTCCACTTGAGTTGATGAAGTACTTTCCTTCACCTCCATGGGACGAATCTTGCCAATGGACAAGTCTTGGATAGCTTCCGAAGGGTCCTTATCACCTACATCATTTGGCAATTGTTCGACTTGCGAACCATTAGACTCATCAAACTTCACATCTACCGTCTCTTCAACCTTTCGAGTGAAGTTGTTGTAGACACGGTAAGTGTGAGAGTTTGATCCATAACCGAGTAGGAAACCTTTATGAGATTTAGGAGCAAATTTGGTACGACGATGCTTATCGAGAATGTAGCACTTTGAGCCGAATACCCGAAAGTATCCAACTTGGGGTTTGTTACCGGTGAGTAGCTCGTATGCCGTTTTACCGAGAAGCTTGTGCAAGTAGAGTCGGTTCGTGGCATGACATGCTGTTTCCACGACTTCTGCCCAAAAGTGTCTTGGCGTGTTCTATTCGTCAAGCATCGTTTTTGCCATCTCAATGAGAGTTTGGTTCTTCCTCTCAACAACTCCATTTTGTTGAGGCGTGTACGTAGCCGAGAACTCATGTGAAACACCTTCTTCGTCAAGAAAGGTATCTACATGGGTGTTCTTGAACTCCGATCCGTTGTCGCTCTGAACCTTCTTGATCTTCACTTCAAACTGGTTTTGCGCTTTGCGAATGAAGTTCTTGAAGATCTTTTGTACCTGCGACTTATCATCAAGAAAGAATACCCACGTAAATCTGGAAAAATCATCAACTATAACTAGACCATAGGAATTTCCACCGAAACTCTTGTAAGCATTGGGACCAAAAAGATCCATGTGAAGTAACTCGAGTGGTCTCCTAGTAGTCATGATATTCTTTACGAGATGACTTCCACCTACTTGCTTTCCAGCTTGACAAGCACTAGAAAGTCTATCTTTGTCAAAAATAACATCTTTAACACCAAGTATATGATCACCTTTGATAAGCTTGTCTAGATTACGCATGCCAACATGTCCTAGTCTTCTATGCCAAAGCCAACCTTTAGAAGATTTTGCAATTAGACAAGTACGAGGTTTGGATCTCTTAGTGAAATCGACAATGTACAGATCACCTCTACGGAAACCGGTAAAGACCATTTTATGATTATCTTGACAAAACACTTGGCAATCTACTTTCGTGAATAGCACATTAAAACCAAAGTCAGCAAGTCTAGATACGGAAAGAAGATTGTAGCCGAGGGATTCAACAAGGATGACGTTTTGAATAGAGGTATCATGGGATATGGCCACTTTACCAAGACCAAGTACCTTACCCTTGGAGTTGTCTCCAAACGTTACGTACCTTCGTGGTCCATGGTTTGGTGTGATCTCTTCAAACATCTCTCTATCTCCGGTCATATGATCGGTGCATCCACTATCGAGAATCCACTCTTTTCCTCCGGACATGTAATCCTTGAATTGCCATGAGACTTAGATTCTTCATGATCTTCTCATGCTCGATGTCGAACAGCTCATCTTCATCATAGTAGCCATGTTCCACATTGTCATCATCAAGTGGGAAATCCTCGTCACAAAGAACAAGAGATTCGGTAAGGTTGTGATCATGACAATGTTCAAATTTATGAATTCGAATGGCTTCTACAATGATGTTGTTGATAGTTATGACATCTCCTTTAGCACGCATGAGGTCTCTAAGCTCAAATAGATAGTCATCAAACTTGGGATCACTAGGCGTCATTTTGTGAAAGGCAATAGTTTTATGAAGAATTTCATCAAGATTACTCAATGAATAACTTGGATATCGTTTCTCCAAGTCATTCCACAAAGTATGAGCACATTCAAAATTCTTAATTTGATTAAGCACAATCCTAGGCAATCCTCTAACGATAAGATTAACAGTTCTAAGATTGCATAGCATATCAATTTCCTCTTCGTCTGTGGGATGTAAAGGATCAATGGGAGGTACATTTATGGAGACCAATGCTCTGATACCACTTGTAGGATCACTAGAAGTGTGTCTAGAGGGGGGGGATTAGACTACTTGACCAAATAAAAATCTACTTTTCCCAATTTTAAGTGTTGGCAGATTTTAGCATTCATAGCAAGTCAAGCACACCCCACACATGCATGTCTAAGAGTATAGCAGCGGAAAGTAACAACAAGCATGTATATAGTAGAGGGTAGGAAGGAAGATCAAACGCAATTTGTAGACACGAAGATTTTTCCCGTGGTTCCGATAGGTGGTGCTATCGTACGTCCACGTTTATGGAGTCTTCAACCCACGGAGGGTAACGGTCGCGAGAGTCCACGGAGGGCTCCACCCATAAGGGTCCACGAAGTAGCAACCTTGACTATTCCATAACGGCTTCCGTCCACGAAGGACTAGCCTCACTATGGGTAGATCTTCACAAAGTAGGCGGTCTCCTTGCCCGTACAAACTTCTTGGTTCAACTCCACAACACGAAGTAGGAGGCTCCCAAGCGACACCTAACCAATCTAGGAGGCACCACCCTCCAAAAGGTAATAGGCTCGGCAATGTCGATGAACTCCTTGCTCTTGTGCTTCAAGATGATAGACTCCTCAACACACAATCACTCTCTCACAGATTTGGCTTGGTAGAAGAGATTGGATTGGTGGAAAGCAACTTGGGGAGGCTAGAGATCAAGATTCATATGGATGGAGTGGAATGGCTTGATCTCAACACATGAGTAGGTGGCTCTATCTCAAAAAATATGATGGGGCAAGTATGGAATAGTTCTGAGTGCTTCTCTTTCGAGTGGGTGGTGGTGAAGGGGTATATATAGGCATCCCCAAAAATCCAACCGTTACACCTAAAGTGACCAACTCAGTGACACCGATGTGTGAATCTCGGTGGTACCGAAGTGATCAAAAGGTGACAACTTTTGAATCTCGGTGAGACCGATATATAATTCTCGGTGGTACCGATAAGGTGACCAACGGTCAGATTGCGCAACTCGGTGACGCCGATCCAACAAAATCGGTGGTACCGATTTTGTGAATCGAGGTAACAGAAAGTTGGCAACCCAAACTCGGTGGCACCGAAGTGGAATCGGTTTCACCGATGTGCTAGGGTTTGGCATGGGTCTGTCTGGGTTTGGGAATCGGTGGCACCGAGTGGAAAGTGTTGGTTGCACCGATTTTGGATATTTGACTTTGGACAGACTTTTGTGGAAGAGCTTGTGGGTGTTTTTGGTGACTATCACTTGTGCACGTATGAGCATTTTGTTCAGCAATAGTACCTTACCCCCTTTTAATAGTATTGGCTTTCCTATGGACTCAAGGTGATTTCTCACAAAGTAAAATGTAGAGTCCTCTTGCTTGAAGCTTTGCCAATCCATTTCCTAGCTTCTTGGGGTATCTCCACAATCTCCACAATCCTTTTGCCAGCCCTCTCTGTGGACTTTATCTGAAATACACTAGGTAAAAATATTAGTCCAAGAGACAATGTATGTTGTCATGAATTATCAAAACCACCAAGGGAGCATGTTGTGCTTTCACAATGGGCCAAAAGGTAAGCCCTTCATAACTTTTCTTTTTCTAGCTATTATATTGCACCGCACAAAGATTTCTAGAAATAGCATTTTACTTTATTTGAAAATTTAATTAAACATCACAAGACAAATTATAAAATCCTTCATTAACCAAGACCAAAACATATTAATTATAAGCCTTTTCTCCCTTTTCTCCATGCGACGAGGAGAAATGCATATATTGTGGAAGTTAGATAATCAACCTTTTATGATATTGTATTATTTACTTTATAAGTTTCCTTCAAAATTATTATGCCTCACATACACAATTAATGTCATTGAATGAGAAAATTACAACAATTAATCAAAGCTTCTATTTTAACTTTCCATATTTACAAAGATGGAAGGGGCTTCTATATTATGCTAGCACATTCAGATCGTTTGTATAGTCACACATAGTGGTTTAACATGCACATACAAATTAACTTTGTTAATAAATTTAAATATTAGTCCTTCTGTCTACTGTATCTAATGGCTAGGAGCGGGTAGGTGCAAGAGTTGTTGACCGTTTGATCATTGTTGCAGAGCACCCACTACTAGGGAAAAGCTTATAGGTAGAGAGGTAACATCAGCGTGGGTTAATAAGCAACGGTAATGCTAATTAGCAGTAGCGCGGGATGATGTCTACTACACAACTTTATTCTTGTAGACTCGTGTTGGGCCTCCAAGCGTAGAGTTTTGTTGGACAATAGCAATTTTCCCTCAAGTGGGACCTAAGGTTTATCAATCTGTGGGAGGTGTAGGATGAAGATGGTCTCTCTCAAACAACCCTGCAATCAAATACAAACAATCTCTTGTGTCCTCATAACCCACAAGTATAGGGGATCGCAACAGTCTTCGCGGGTAGTATTTTACCCTGATTTATTGATTCGACACAAAGGGAGCCAAAGAATATTTATCGGCCTTAGCAGTTGAGTTGTCAATTCAACCACACCTGAGATATCTCTCTGCAGCAAAGTTTTAGTAGCACGACAAATAATAGTAGTAACAATAGCAGTATTAGTGATGGTAGTAGGTTTGTAGCAGTTGTGACAAAAGCAGCAGCAAAAGTAACTTAGCAAGATTCAGTATATGAAAAGCGTAGGCACGTGGATCGGTCATGGATAATGATTTAGATGGCATCAATCATGTAACATTTACACACTAGGGCAACACAGAACAAGCTCAAATTCATCAATGTAATGTAGGCATGTATTCCGTATATAGTCATACGTGCTTGCGATAAGAACTTGTATGACATCTTTTGTCCTACCCTTCCGTGGCAGCGGGTTCCTATTGGAAACTAAGGGAAATTAAGGCCTTCTTTTAATAGAGAACCGAAACAAAGCATTAACACATGGTGAATACATGAACTCCTCAAACTACGGCAATCACCGGAAATAATCCTAATTATTGTCACCTTGGGGTATGCGGATCAAGACACGTAATAGGTGCATACAACTTGCAGGATAGGATCCGAATCACTCTTATATTCATGAAAACATAATAGGTTCGGATTTGAAATCATGGCACTCGGGCCCTAGTGACAAGCATTAAGCATAGCAAAGTCATAGCAACATCAATCTCAGAACATAGTGGATACTAGGGATCAAGCCCTATCAAACTTAACTCGATTACATATCAATATCATCCAATCCCATCACCGTCTAGCAAGCCTACAAAGGAATTACTCACTCCCGGTGGTGAGCATCATGGCGGTGTTGATGAAGAAGGGTTGGTGATGACGACGGCGACGATTCCCCCTCTTCGGAGCCCCAAACGGACTCCAGATCAGCCCTCTCGAGGAAGAACACGAGGTGGCGGCAGCTCCGTCTCGTGAAACATGATGAAATCTTCTCTCTTATTTTTTTTCTCCGAAGATGTGAATTTATAGGACTGGAATTAGGGCCGGGGGAGCCACGTGGGCCCCACAAGCCATCAGAGTGTGTGGCCCACAGGAAGTCCCCCTCCGGTGGACCGTCGCTCCATAATTCATTATTTGTTCCAATTCCAGGAACTTTTATTTCTGCACAAAAATAACACCAAGGTAGTTCTGCTGAAAACAGTGTCAGTCCGGGTTAGTTCAATTCAAATCATGCAAATTAGAGTCCAAAACCAGAGCAAAAGTGTTTGGAAAAGTAGATACATTTGAGACGTAGCAACTCCCCCAAGCTTAACTCATTGCTTGTCGAATCAATTCAGTTGATAAATTGAAAGTGATAAAGAAAACCTTTACAAACTCTTTTGTTCTCGTTGTTATACATATGCTTAGCTAGTGTTCAAGTTTTCAGCATAAATCATAAATAACCATATGAACGAAAACAATTAAACATCATATTCACTCATGGCAATACATAACCAACTAGCGAGCAATAATAAGATATCTCACATGCCAACAATTTGTCAAAACAATCATGATATAATATGACAACATGGTATTTCGCTAGCCCTTTCTGAGACTGCAAAACATAAATGCAGAGCTCCTCTGAGGTTCAAGCAACGACTAATCATTATAATTCAGGGTAGAAAAGATCCAGTCATGCTAACATCCAACATTAACTAGACTCAATGCATAAGAATGACAATAGTGCTCTCCGGTCTGGTGATTTTAGTAAGAGGGTTACGACTCAACATAAAATTAAATAGATAGGCCCTTCGCAGAGGGAAGCATTGATTTGCAGAGGTGCCAGAGCTCAAGGTTTAAACCAGAATTGAAATTATAGTTTTTGAGTAGTGCACTTTTCCTGTAACCATCATGACAAAGGATTTAAATATCTTCCATGCTAAACACAATATTGGCGGTTCCCAAGCGGAATTGTAAAGTTTACTCCTATTCACCATACATACACAAGCCATGGCTGACCGAATCCACGGATGCCCTCCAACATTTCAACTGTCCCGAGAGTTTTGTTTAATTAATTTTTGTTTTGCAGGACTGGGCATCCCTTTTTACCAGCCTCCCTTGTGCAATGACACGTGAATAAACGCCCATCTTGAGAATAACCCACTTAGCATGGAAGATACTGACCGCCCCGTCGCGCCATGAGCGGACGAGTACACAAAACAAATGTTTAATTGATTATTAGAGGTGGCACATGCAAATTTACTTGGAACGGCAGGGTAATACCGTGTATAGGTAGGTATGGTGGACTCATGTGGAATAACTTGGTTTAAGGATTTTGGATGTACAAGCAGTATTCCCGCTTAGTACAAGTAAAGGCTAGCAATAGATTGAGAAGCGACTAGCTAGAGAGCTAAAACGATCATAATCATGCATTGTGAATAATTAACATTGGAAATAGCATGAGTAGGATATGAACACTCTAAATTTAAACATCATGAAGCCTACATTGGTTTTGAATCAACTACATGTTTGCACATGGACCAAGTCAAGCCGCTTGAATTGCTCAGAGGGAAATACCATACTACCATACCACATTATAACCATTTTAATGCATGTTGACAAATAAGATAAATCATTATCCACTCCTAGCTATTTAAGCATGACATGCGAAACTATAATCTCTAATTGTCATCATAAACATGTTCACTCATGATATACTGAATCAAGATCGAATGAGCTAAACATATTTACAAAAACAGAAAACAAGAAGAGTTCATACCAGCTTCCTTTACCACGATTACTTCATCAAATATCATTGTTATTGCCTTTCACTTGCACGACCGAATGATGTGATAATAATAACAATGCAAGAATGCCGTAGACTAAGCTGGAATCTGCAGGGCAGTTTTATACAAAGGAGAAGACAAGGTAATATTGGCTCTTTGTTAGATCAACAATAAAGCATATGGGAGCCACTCAACATTTTCATCGCGGTCTTCTCCTTTCATGACTTAATAAAAAGAAAAGAAGTTTAGAGAAACACACTGAAATATTTTTGGAGTTTTTTTTCTTAAGGAAGCAAATAAACAAAGGAAAAAACAAGAACGAGAAAATTATTTACACGGGAAAGCTCCCAACATGCAAAGGAAATCTTTTTGGGTTTTCTTTTTAATACCACAACTAATTAAACGGGAAAGAAAAACTGAAAAGAAATGAGAAGTGTTGTTGGATTTTCAAAGTTTTTCAAACATACAAGAAGAAAGCGGAAAAATAAAGCCAACATGGATATACAATGAAAGAGGATGAACACCGACAATTTATATGAAATGTGTGAACATGAATGTAATGTCGGTGAGAAATACGTACTCCCCCAAGCTTAGGCGTTTGCCTAGCTTGGTGATCACCACTGCTGGTCTAGGTAATAGTTCAAGTGGTAGCTCGTTGAGGCGTTCCTTGGCGCCTCCTCTGCCAGGCGAGTAGCCTCTACTATAGCATTGTACTCCTGCACCTCTTCCTCAAGAACATAGTATCTCTACCGAGTCTGAAAATCAAATAGGGCAGGCGCAGGCAACGTAACAGAAACAGGTTTATATTTATAAAACGTTCGTTTGTACTCGTAATCTCTAGCACTGTCCATAATAAAGTCATGACGACGCATGGCCTCAAAGTCTAAATATCTCTCATGCAGCCTAGGGTCATTAGGTTGAGGTGACACTCCCAGTTTTGTAGCTACACGGGAGGCATAAATTCCTCCATACAAATCTCCACTACCTGCGTTAGCATGTAGCCTCCAGACAACAATTGCACCGAGCTTATAATGTTTCTCACCTGTCACCGCAGTGCGAATAAGGCTCAAGTTCGGAGCACACAATGCACTGCAATCTTGTTTACCTACTACACATTTCCCATTAAACAGTGCAAAGTAACTAATAGTGGGGAAATGAATACTTTTTATTCTAGCTTGTGTCACTCCTCTATCTTCTCCAACGCAAAGACTTTCAAGGAACATATTATAATCAGTTGTTTTGGTTTTTCTAGAGAGCCCCAAATTGGAAGTGTGCATGCATCGGAGAATTCTTCTAGAGTTATACTAAAAGATTTATCATAAAGATTAAATAGCACCCTCGAAGTATGGGGATGATATCGAAATCCATGCATGAATGAACGAGTAAGGTTATAGTGTTGGACACACTTATCTGAAAGGAAGTCAGTGAGGCCGGTATTGAAAATGTAATGGTCAAATTCCTCCTTGATACCTGCACCTCTCATGAACTCATCGCTTGGCCAACAACATGATTTGGCGTCGACCATGACTATCAGGTTTGTCCGGGGCACAACATAAGCTCGTCGTACCGAGCCCTCGCTCGACGACTCACCCGAAGTATGCCTTCTTGAGGAGCTCCTCCTAAAGAAACTCATCTTCCTAAACACAAATTTTTGGAATTTTTGGGCCACAAAATTATGTCAATAAAACTTTGCAAGATTGATAGCAACTACCCATATGGGTACCTGGAGCCCATATCAAGCATTCATACTACTTGGAACTCAAAGAATTCAACATGCAAGCTCATTTTTAGTAGCACCAAGTGCAGTAAAATATGCAAAATATAAACCACTAAAGAAAAAACTAATTGGAGGAATGGGAGAGTCACATACCAAGGAGCGATTCCTCAAAACAGTTTCGGAAACGGAGTTCCGAGCAAAGAGATCAAAAATTCCAGTTTTAGGAGGAAGAACACGGGAGAGAGAGAGCTGGGGAATTTTTGCTGGAGGTAAGTGATGAAGTGAGCCAAAGGGATAAGGCAGGGGGGCTTGTGGGCCCCACAAGCCATCAGGGTGTGCCCTGTTGGCTTGTGGCCCACAGGTGCACCTCCCTGATGTATTTTCAGCCCAAAAAATTCTTAAATATTCCAGAAAAATTCATGTTAAAATTTTGTGGCAATCTGAGACTTTATATTTTTGGGTCATTTTTTTATGGGACAAATGCAATTTTGCCCCTAGTTGGAACCTACCCACGGGGTTTCCCTTACTTTTCGACTCTCCTTAGTTTTGCACTTAGATTTGTCTCCGAGATCGCCCGAATGCCCTTTGACCTTTTGACCAATACTTTGAAAATTCATAACAAATTCATACGAACTCAGAAAAATGAAAATAAGATATTGAAACGTTTAGATAAACATTACCTTTATGTGTGTATCATTTGCATTTAGGACAAACGTACAGTTTAAACTACCAGTGGTTATTAATGTTATTAACATTATTAAAAATAAAAAGGTATAAACAATACTTTTTTCATGAATAAAAATTACATGCAAATGTAGGTTAAGTTTTCTAAACATCCTGCCATCTTATTTGCATTTTTTTTGAGTTCATATCAACTTGTTATGAAGTTTCAAAATAATGGTCAAAGTCGTTTGAACATTCATAACTAGTTGATATGAACTCGGAAAAATGCAAGTAAGATATCAGGATGTTCAGAAAACATCACCTACATTTGCATGTAATTTTTACTCATGAAAAAATTATTGTTTATACCTTTTTATTTTTAATAATATTAATAACATTAATAACGTCGGGTAGTTTAAACGAATCTTTTTATCTTGAATGCAAATGGCATGCCGATAAAGGTAATGCTTATCTAAATATTTTGATATCTTATGTGCATTTTTCTGAGTTCGTATGAATTTTCAAAGTATCGGTCAAACGGTCAAAGGGCATTCACGCGACCTCGGGGGCAAATCTAAGGGCAAAACTGAATAGAGTCGAAAAGTAAGGGCAAACCTCATGGGTAGGTTACAACTAGGGGCAAAAACAGCAACTGTCCCTTTTTTTATTGCACGGTAAACTCAGAAAACAGGATAATCATGCCATTTTATTTTATTCAACTAAAAATAACAGAGGATAAACTTGTGATACAGAGAGTTGTGCATACTAAATTCATCAATCACATGTCTTTCAAAAAGAATCCATTAATAGAGAGCGGCGTTTCGGCTCTCGGGTGCATCTGCACCCGTGCTCACAAAAAAAATCAAAAAAAATACTAGAAAATTCAAAAAATTCCAATTTGTTTTTGTGTGGTACATATTTTGATGCGTGAGGTCCGCTCCAAATTTCAACTTATTTGGACATCTGAGCAGCTCTCAGCAAAAAAGACAAATCGGGGTCTGTAAAAAAGGTTTACTGTTCACGATTTTTTTTTGACCCAATTTGTCTTTTTTGCCGAGAGATGCTCGGATGTCCAAATAAGTTGAAATTTGGAGCGGACCTCACGCATCAAAATATGTACCACACAAAAAAATTTGGAATTTTTTGAATTTTTCTAGTATTTGTTTTTATTTTTTTCGTCAGCGGGAGCAGATGAGCCTGGGTGCAGAGTTGAGTTTTCGCCATTAATAAGGTTAATCAAGTCTTATTAATAACCGTTTCCGATTGACATGAAACTAAAGAATTTTCGTATAACACTAAGTTACCTCAAAGGAGATTTGCATCTCCCCAACAATAAGATTATAATATTTCTTCTTGGCAGTAGATAGAGGGATTTAAAAATCTCCAATGATGATCGAGGCACTAGGCTCAATGGCATTAATATTACTAACCAAAGTTTGCTTCTTCGAAAAATGCACAGTATGTTGTTTGCCATTGACGTGGAAGGTGACCTTGCTTTTGTTACAATCAAGAACAGCCCCTACAGTATTTAGAAAGGGTCTACCAAGGATGATCAACAGGTTTTCGTCCTCGGGCATACCAACAATAACAAAGTCGGTTAAGATAGTAACATTTGCAACCACAACAGGAACATCCTCGCAAATTCCAATAGATAAGGCAGTGGATTTATCAGCCATTTGCAAAGATATCTCGGTAGGTGTAAGCTTATTCAAATCAAGTCTTTTATATAGAGAGAAATGCATAACAGTAACACCGGCTCCTAAATCACATAAAGCAGTTTTAACATAACTTCTTTTAATAGAGCAATGTGTTGTGGGTATACCCCGATCTCCTAACTTCTTAGGTACTGCACCATCAAAGGAATAATTAGCAAGCATAGTAGCAATTTCAGTTTCAGGTATTTTTCTTTTGTTGGTAATATCCTTCATATACTTAGCATACAGAGGCATTTTCAATATATCGGTCAAGCGAGTGCGCAAAAGGACGTGTCTAATCATTTCAATGAAGCGTTCAAAATCTTCATCGTCCTTACTTTTAGAAGACTTACGAGGGAATGGCATGGGTTTTTGAACCCATGGCTCTCTTTCCCTACTGTGTTTCCTAGCAACAAAGTCTCTTTTATCATAGCATTTGTTTTTGGGATGTGGATTATCAAGATTTTTAGCGGGTTCTATTTCCACATCATTATCATGTTCTTTATTATCATCAGGTTGAGCATATATGTGAACATCATCATTATTATTATCATTTTCATTATCACTAGGTGCATGTTCACTACCAGATTGTGTCTCAGCATCAGAAATAGAAACATCATTATGTTTTTCTATAACAGGTTCACTAGAAGCATGCAAAGTCCTATCATTTTTCATGTAAGAATGCATGAACAATACAAATAGAACATCCAGAAGACATATGGTGAAAGGACATTTCTCTCCCTAAGAGTATCTACAGGCGAACTTTGCAAATCCTCCCCCCAAACACCCACAGATGGACGTTGACCGGTCAAGCCTCAAATAATTGATTCCACAACTGGATACCTCAAATTAGAAACCTCAAATTCATACTATTACATCCAACTTAAAGCTAATCTTAAGAGGAGGTCTTCCGGCTCCGCCGTGCCCATGTCCGGTGGTCGGCTACGCCCCTCAGAGTGTTGATCCAGTCACCAGTGAGGTAGAGTAGGACATGGGACATGCACCGACTCACGGGACTTGAGGCACCACCGTCTCCCATGCCCTACTCTTCCTCGTCGGATCCCGGAACCTTGATGGCGCTGGTGGACGTAAAACCCATGATGGATCTACTGTGGGAGGAGCCAATGACGTCCAGCACGACGTGGCTGCGGTGCCCAGACTGGTGCACCATGCGGGGCACCAGAGAATGGGACTCCGCCTCGCCAACGTCCACCGCTGTGAGGGCTCCCGCCGTCTCCCACGCCCGGTGCCTAGCACGGTGTGCATGGCGCATCATTGCCTCTGATGAAGGCCATGCATTTCCCTCCGCCTTAGCGCGCCAACAAAGGGGTAGCGCGTTGATGCTTGTGATCTATGTTGGTTTTTCCGTGAAGAGGAACTGGTGATGCAGCACAATGCGGGTAAGTATTTCCCTCAGTTAAGAACCAAGTATTATCGAACCAATAGGAATACCGGTGGTCGTGGGAGTAATCCTGACAGTAGTACGGGGGGTACGTATGACTAGGGCGAAGCCTAGCTACGGAGCAAGTGTCACACTCGGAATTTACGAGTTCAGACCCCACTCGGAAGTGGTAAAAGTCCCACGTCTCGAGCCCGGGGGCTAAGTGTTGCTTTGTATGTATTCTGATTATAGAGAGTTCGTAACCCCTCTTCTGGTGTAGGGGGGTGGCTTATATAGAGTGCGCCACCACCAGCCAAGTGCCATTACGAGGGTCATTAATGCTAGTAACTGCCGAAGTTACTAGAAACTGCCGTGTTAACTACGAGCGTTACAGGTAACGCAACGTCTACATTATTCAATGCTAATTAAGTCCCTCGAACGTTGTAGCTCCCACGTCGCCTTCGCTTCTTCACGTCCGGGTGTTAAAGCTAGCCCGAGTGGTTGATAGCGTCCGAGTGACTTCCAAGGATCCGAGTGCATCTTGTACATTCGTACAAGTGCTAAGGTAGTCCGGGGACTTCTGTGAACTTGTAGGACCCCAGGCGTGTCCTAGATAAGAGGTCCATGACCCTACCTAGGGTAGGTGACCTCGTCAGTAGCCCCCGAATCGGTTGTGGTTTTTGGGAGCCGAGTGACCAACGCACTGGGCCGTTGGTAGCGTTTCGGGAACGCTAGGAAACGAGGCGGATCGTTCCTCACTCAGTATCGAAACCACTACCGGTTCAGGTTAAGTAACTTCCGAGTGACTCGAACAGCCCAACTGTTCAAGTCACTCGACCCAGTGCAGATCAGTTCTCAGGAGAAATAACCTTACGACTTAGAGATGAGATTATTGAACCTTCTGTCTGACCTTCACTTGGATGCTCTTGAATTGGTTTAAAATTCAACCGAGTGTGCGATGGGCCTTTTCGGTTCGTTCGGTGAGTTTTGGCATGTCGGAACGCATCAGTGAACATGGAGTTCGCTCGATGGGTTTTGGCGCGTCGGAACGCAGCAGTGAATACGGAATTCACTCGGTGGGTTTGGCGTATTGGAACGCACCAGTGAGCACGGAGCTCACTCGGTCAGTTTTGGTGCATTGGAACGCACCAGTGAGCACGGGGCTCACTTAGTCAGTTTTGGTGCATTAGAACGCACCAGTGAGCACGGGGCTCACTCGGTCAGTTTTGATGCATTGGAACACACCAGCGAACACGGAGTTCACTCGGGCAGCAGCACCGCGAAATCTCTGGCGATTTCGAAATCGTGGGGAAGCGCGCGCATGCGATCGTGACGGTTGTGTCAGAAAAGTGGGGGAAGTGGCCGCGGCGCCTCGATTTTCATGCCGAGAATTTCGCCACGTGTCCCCGCAATTCTGTCCCAGAGATATCGCGGATCTGCACGCGCCTGTTGATTGCACGGCTGCTGCAGATCCGACGGCCGAGATTTCGCTGAGCCAGAGTATAAAAGAAGGCCGGGAGGGAGATAGGAAAAAACATTCCCATTCTATGCCTTCCCGATTTACTCCTCCGCATTGCCGAGAGGTTTGCCTCCCACCGATTCGCTGCCGTTCCTCGCCGGAGATGACGAAGAGCGCCACCGTGAGAGCCGAGAGGGCGAAGAAGACCTCGCGTGAGTCCTCCTCTAGCGCGGGCGCCCCAGCTGGCTTCGTCCAGGGCGATTGGCTGGCCTCTCGAGTCACGGCCAGTCGGTTGGAGGACCTGGAGAGCCAGGGTCTCCTGGTCGCCGGAAGGTGGAGGCTGCCGGAGAAGGGGGAGGTCGAGCCCGCGCCGCGCGGGAACGAGAGGGTCCTCCTCACAACTCACCTCGACAGAGGTTTTTCTTTGCCCCCACATCCCTTCTTCCGTACTTTCTTGGATTTTTTCGGAGCTCAACTTCATCATCTTCCCCCCATTTCCATCTCCTACCTGGCCGCTTTTGTTTCTCTCTGTGAGAACTTTCTCGGTTGCAACCCACACTGGGGTTTGTTCAGACACTTGTTCACATGCCGAGTGATGAGTGTGAAGAAAACCAATCTGACTGAGGAGAAGACGAACGTATTTCAGCTGTGTGGGGGCCTGGGTATTCAGTTGAGGGGCAAAAGTAGTTTCCCCTCGATGACTTTCCTGGACACTATTAAGGGTTGGCAGTCGTCCTGGTTTTACTGTGAGGACATCCCAGCCAGAGTGGGTCAGTCGGGTCTCCCACCATACTCGGACGAGCGCATTCGGTGACTCCCTAGGCTGAACGTGTCCAAGGACAAGAAGGTAGATGTAGACATCCTTGTGATTGCGCTGGCATCCCACGTGAACCATGGTATCAACGGACTGTTCCTGCTGGAGGTCTTCTTCCAGAGAAGGATTCAGCCCCTGCAGGCCAGAGCCCACCCTATGTGGCTGTACTCGGGTCCGAATGACCTTATGCGTATGCACCCGGAGGAGCTCAGCGAGGAGGCCGTGGCGAACAAACTCCAGGCCAGCACCCTAGTTCGGGATAACCCAGAGGCAAGAGGCGCGTGCCTCCGTACTCGATGGAGAATCCGGCGAATGAGGTAAATTCCGAGTGCCATTACTGTTTCTGAGTGATGCAACTTTCAATTATCAAATCTTGATTGAAGTAACTTTTATTTTGACAAGCCTTCACGGGCATGGTGAGCTTGATACCTGCCGGTAACCACGCTCCTGCTGATGTGGCCACTGACAATGAGCGTCATGACGACTCGGATGGAGAGGAGGAGTATGTGGAAGATAGTGAAGAAGGAGGGGACGAGAAGGAGTCGGAACCAGGGGACGAGGCAGAGTCTTCTCCTTCGGAGGAGGTACTTCCTGAGCCCTGCAAGAGGAAGCGCCAAGACCCCGAGGTCCGTGGAGGCAACATAGGGGACCGAGCACCGCCAAGTCCTTTGTGGTTACCCGCTCGGACTTCAAAGCGTGGGCGTGCCGAGCTTGTTCCATCTCCAGAAAAGAGCACCAAACAGCCGAAGATCACTTCCAGCAAACCTCGAAAGGCGGTTCTGCCCAAGACCAAGATGAACTTGCCGGTGGATTCTGCGTAAGTACCTTCACTCTGACTATCGTTCCGAATGTGATAACATTCTGAGTGATTCTTCTGCAGGGCTGACACGTCGACTGCTTCACTAGAGAAGGACAAGGGCGAGGTCGACGCCGCAACTTCAAAAGGTAGCACCCGATCCTGATCGTATATGATCTTTGAACGCCTCATTTCCTTTTTGAACTTATTTCCGAATGACTTTCGAATACTTGCAGTGCCACGCGAAGTGATTGAGATCGACGTGGACGACTGGGTCGCACCACCGAATCTCATCTCCAGCGTGGATGTCGTAATGCGGGACGTCTCGCCTGTTCAAGTGCCAGCACCAGCTTGAGGAACCTCTTTGGGAATCGGATCAGCACTCGGAATGCCTCTGACCATCCCACTTACGTCCAGCGCCATCGGGTTGCAACGCGTCCCGGAGGACCAGGTGGGAGCAAGTAAGTAGGCTCTGATCCAACTAAGATTGATGAACAACAAGCGGAAGGAGGCACGCGACGCCGGCGAGGCTTTGGAGAAGAATGTCCGAGTAAGTACTCTTGTAAGTACCTTCTTTAGACAAAAATTTGCGCGTTGTAAATGTTTTTGGTGTTCTGAGTGGGTTTGCGTCAGGAGTCCTCGAGACTTCCGAATGTTGTTCGTAGGAGATCTTGTAGGCATACTTGTCGAAGAGGATGTTGTGATGGTCCATGGACCAGAGCCTCTCGATGTTGACCGTTAGGGTGTAGAACCTATAGTTTTCCAGTGGGAGCGCGCTTAGTGCACCCACTGGGTGTAGTCCCCGAGACTATCGTCGACCGAAGCAGTCGGCGGTAGTCTCAAAATCTGAATGTAGTTCAATCCGAATGATGAGATACTTGTCGAAGAGGATGCTGTGATGGTCCATGGACCAGAACCTCTCGACGTTGACCGTCAGGGTGTAGAACCTGTAGTTCTCCGGTGGGGGCGCGCTGAGCGCACCAACTGGGTGTAGTCCCCGAGGCTGCCGTCGACTGAAGCAGTCGGCTATAGTCTCAGAGTCCGAATGTAATACAATCCAAATGATGAGATACTTGTCGAAGAGGATGCGGTGATGGTCCATGGACAAAAGACTCTCGACGTTGATCGTCGGGGTGTAGAACCTGTAGTTCTCCGATGGGGGCGCACTGAGCGCACCCACTGGGTGTAGTCCCCGAGGCTGCCGTCGACTGAAGCAGTCGGTGACAGCCTCAAAATCCGAATGTAATACGATCCGAATGATGAGATACTTGTCAAAGAGGATGCGGTGATGGTCCATGGACCAGAGCCTCTCGACGTTGACCGTCGGGGTGTAGAACCTGTAGTTCTCCAGTGGGGGCGCGCTGAGAGCACCCACTGGGTGTAGTCCCCGAGGCTGCCGTCGACTGAAGCAGTCGGCGACAGTCTCAAAATCCAAATGTTAGTTGTCTTTGACCTTATACTTGAGTTTGACTGTTATCACTGATGTTTCCTTGTTTCTTGTCGGCAGGGTGTGTGCAAGCTCGGAACTCGTTACAATGCCCTTGAGAAGGAGGGACAGGAGCTGCGTCGCAGTCTGGAAACTGAGAAGACCAAGAGCACGTGTCTGGAACAAGCAAAACGATCACTCGGAGGTAATCGAATCTTGACCGAGTACTTTTGGACTTGAACCTTTTTCCTTGTCCGACTGAAAGTACTTCACCAGATGTACGTAGTGAGAATCTTCAACTCACTAAGAGGCTACGGGCTTCCATTTCTATAGAGACCATGAAGGAGGCCTTGGATAAGAAAGACCGTGAACTGGGAACTGCCCAGAAGGAGTCCAGTCGGAAAGCAAAGGAAGCTAAAGACAAGCTGAAGTCCTTTGAGAAGTGGGAGGAGGAGAAGAAAGCCCTGGAGGACGTTTCTAGGAGGAGCATGTTGGGGAACGTTGCATGGGAAACATAAAATTTCCTACGCACACGCAAGATCTATCCATGGTGATGAGCATCTATGAGAGGGAGAGTTGGATCTACATACCCTTGTAGATAGCTAAGCGGAAGCGTTAAGAAATGCGGTTGATGTAGTCGAACGTCTTCGCGATCCAATCACGATCCGTCCACGAGCTCCCGATCAAGTGCCGAACGGACGATACCTCCGAGTTTAGCACATGTGCGACTCGGCGGCGTCCTCTCCTTCTTGATCCAGCAAGCAAGAGAGATGGGGTAGATGAGATCGGGACCAACACGACGGTATGGTGGTGGTGGTGGCAGCGGAATTCCGGCAGGGCTTCGCCAAGCGCGTACCGGTGAAACGTGGGAGAAGTTGGGAGAGGTAACGGGCAAGGGTCGAAGGGTGGCTGCCCCCAATGCCTCCCCACCTTTATATAGGCGTGGAGGGGGCTGGTGGCTTTCCCTCCAAGGCCCTAGGGTCGTTGGACAAAGGGGGAGGAAGGAAATCCCACCTTTCCTTCACTACCGATTGATATCCCCCCTTTTTAGGGATCCTTATCTTATCCCCTTGGGTATATGAATCTATTCCTTTTAAGGGAGGATCTTGGTGCACCTAGACCAGGGTTGTGGGGACTTTCCCCACTACCCACGTTCATGTGGGTCCCCCATGCAGGTGGGCCCCACTCTGGAACCTTATAGAACCTTCCCGGTACAATACCGAAAAAACTCGAACCTTTTCCGGAACCCCGATAACAACATTCCACATATGAATCTTTACCTCCGGACTATTCCGGAGCTCCTCGTGATGTCCCGGATCCCATCCGGGACTCCGAACAACCTTCGGACTTTCCACTATTAATATCTCAATACTACCCTAGCGCTACCGAACGTTAAGCGTGCGACCCTACGGGTTCGAGAATCATGTAGACATGACCGAGACACCTACACGGTCAATAACCAATAGCGGGACCTGGATGCCCATATTGGTTCCTACATATTCTACGAAGATCTTTATCGGTCGAACCACGATGTCAAGGATTCAGACAATCCCGTATGCAGTTCCCTTTGTCCATCGGTATGTTACTTGCCCGAGATTCGATCGTCGATATCTCCATACCTAGTTCAATCTCGTTACCGGCAAGTCTCTTTACTCGTTTCGTAATACAAGATCCCGTGACTAACTCATTAGTCACATTGCTTGCAAGGCTTATTGTGATGTTGTATTACCGAGTGGGCCCTGAGATACCTCTCCGTCACACGGAGTAACAAATCCCAATCTTGATACATGCCAACCCAACAGACACCCTCGGAGATACCTGTAGAGCACCTTTATAGTCACCCAGTTACGTTGCGACGTTTGATACACACAAGGCATTCCTCCGGTGTCCGGAAGTTGCATGATCTCATGGTCGTAGGAACAGATACTTGACATGGATAAAGCAGTAGCAATAAACTGACATGATCAACTGCTATGCTTACGGTTGGGTCTTGTCCATCACATCATTCTCCTAATGATGTGATCCCGTTATCAAATGACAACTCATGTCTATGGTCAGGAAACCTTGACCATCTTTGATCAACGACCTAGTCTACTAGAGACTCACTAGGGACATAGTGTTTGTCTATATATCCACACATGTATTTAGTTTCCAATCAATACAATTATAGCATGGATAATAAACGATTATCATGAACAAGGAAATATAATAATAACCAATTTATTATTGCCTCTAGGGCATATTTCCAACAGTCTCCCACTTGCACTAGAGTCAATAATCTAGCTCACATCACCATGTGATTAACACTTACATCACCATGTGATTAATACTTAAATCATCATGTGATTAACACCCAATGAGTTCTGGGGTTTGATCATGTCTTGCTTGTGAGAGAGGTTTTAGTCAACGGGTCTGTAACACTCAGATCCGTGTGTACTTTGCAACTCTCTACACTATAGATGTTGCTACCACGCTTCACTTGGAGCTATTCCAAATGGCTACCCCACTATACGTATCCAGATTTCTACTCTGAGTCCTCCGGATTGGTGTTAAAGCTTGCATCGACGTAACTCTTTACAACGAACTCTTTATCACCTCCATGATCGATAAACATCTCCTTAGTCCTCTAGTTACTAAGGATAATTTGACCGCTGTCTAGTGTTCCACTCCTGGATCACTCTTGTACCCCCTTGTCAGACATGGGGCAAGGCACACATCAAGTGCAGTACACAGCATGGCGTACCGTATAGAGCCTATGGCTAGTGGCATAGGGGACGACCTTTGTCCTTTCTCTTTCTTCTGCCGTGGTCGAGTTTTGAGTCTTACTCAACTTCACACGTTACAAATCAGGCAAGAACTCCTTTTTGACTGATCCATTTTGAACTCTTTCAAAAACTTGTCAAGGTATGTTCTAATTGAAGGTCTTATCAAGCATCTTGATCTATCTCTATAGATCTTGATGCACAATATACTAGTAGCTTTATTCGGGTCTTCCTTTGAAAAAACTCTTTTCAATCAACCCTTCATGCTTTACAGAAATTCTACATTATTTCCGATCAACAATATGTCAACCACATATTGATATCAGAAATTTTATAATGCTCCCACTCACTTTCTTTTAAATACAAGTTTCTCATAAACCTTTGTATAAACTCAAAAACTTTGATCACCTCATCAAAGTGTATATTCCAACTCCGAGATGCTTGCTCCAGTCCATAGAAGGATCGCTGAAGCTTGCATACCTTTTAGCATCCTTAGGATCGACAAAACCTTCTGGTTGTATCACATACAACCTTTCCTCAAGGAAACGATGTTTTAACATCCATCTGCCAGATTTCATAATCGAAAAATGCAGCAACTGCTAACATAATTCCAACAGACTTTAGCATCGCTACGGGTGAGAGAGTCTCATCGTAGTCAACTCCTCGAACTTGTTAGAAACTTTTTTGCAACAAGTCGAGCTTTATAAATGGTGACATTTACCATTAGCGTCTATCTTCCTCATAAAAGTCCATTTGTACTCAACGACCTACCGATCAATGGGCAAGTCTTACCAAAGTCCATACTTGGTTTTCATACATGGATCCTATCTCGGATTTCATGGCTCCCACCCATTTGTTGGAATCCGGGCCCACCATCGCTTCTTCATAGTTCGTAGGCTCATCGTTGTCTAACAACATGATTTCCAAGACATGATCATCGTGCCACTCAGGGCAGTACGTATCCTTGTCTACCTACGAAGTTCGGTAGTAACTTGATCCGAAGTTTCATGATCATCATCATTAGCTTCCTCTTCAATTTGGTGTAGGCGCCGCAGAAACATCTTTCTGCGTCGTGCTACCATCCAACTGAAGTGATGGTTCTACAACCTCATCAAGTTCAACTTTCCTCCGACTCAATTCTTTCGAAAGAAACTTTTTCTCGGGAAAGGACCCGTTCTTAGCAACAAACACTTTGTGCTTGGATCTGAGATCGAAGGTATACCCAATGTCTCCTTAGGGTATTCTATGAAGATGCATTTGTCCGCTTTGGGTTCGAGCTCATTAATTGAAAACCTTTTTCACATAAGCGTCGCAGCCCCAAACATTAAGAAATGACAGCTTAGGTTTCTACCAAACCATAATCCATACGGTGTCATCTCAACGGACTTAGATGGTGCCCTATTAAAGTGAATGTAGTTGTCTCTTATGCATAACCCAAAAACGATAGTGGCAAAACGATAAGAGACATCATACTGTGAACCATATCAAATAGGGCATGACTACGACGTTCGGACACACCATCACTCTATGGTGTTCCAGGCGGCGTGAGCTGTGAAACAATTTCCACATTGTCTTAAGTTGCATACCAAACTCGTAACTCAGATATTCACCTCCACGATCATATCGTAGACATTTTATCTTCTTGTCACGATGATCTTCAACTTCACTCTGAAACTGCTTGAACCTTTCAAACGTTCAGACTTGTGTTTCATTAAGTAAATATCCCCATATCTACTCAAATCCTCAGTGAAGGTAAGAAAATAACGATATCCACTGCGTGTTTCAACACTCATTGGACCACATACATCAACATGTATCAATTCCAATAAGTCACTAGCCCGCTCCATCATACCGGAAAACGGGGTCTTAGTCATCTTGCCCAAGAGGCATGGTTCGCATGTCTCAACCGATTCGAAATCGAGTGAGTCAAAAGATCCATCAGCATGGAGTTTCTTCATGCGCTTTACACCAATATGACCTTCACGGCAGTGCCACAAGTATGTGGTACTTATCATTACTAACTTTGTATCTTTTGGCATCAATATTATAAATATGTGTATTACTACGATCGAGATTTAATAAACCATTTACATTGGGTGCATGACCATTGAAGGTATTATTCATGTAAACAGAATAACCATTATTCTCTAACTTAAATGAATAACCGTATTGCAATAAACACGATCTAATCATGTTCATGCTCAACGCAAACACCAAATAACATTTATTTAGTTTCAACACTAATCCCGAAGGTAGAGTGAGCGTGCGATGGTGATCATGTCAACCTTGGAAGCACTTCCAACACACATCGTCACCTCGCCCTTAGTTAGTCTCCGTTTATTCCGTAGCTTTTATTTCGAGTTCTAACATTTAGCAACTGAACCGGTATCTAATAACCAAGTGCTACTAGGAGTACTTAGTAAGGTACACATCAATAACATGTATATCAAATATACTTTTGTCGACGTTGCCAACCTTCTTATCTACCAAGTATCTAGGGTAGTTCTGCTCCAGTGACCGTTCCCCTCATAGTAGAAGCACTTAGTCTCTGGTTTGGGTTTAACCTTGGGTTTCTTCACTCGAGCAGCAACTGGCTTGGCAGTCATGAAGTTTCCCTTCTTACCCTTGCCTTTCTCGAAACTAGTGGTTTTACCAACCATCAACACTTGATGCTCCTTCTTGATTTCTACCTTCGCGGTGTCGAACATCGCGAATTGCTCATGGGATCATCCATCCCTGGCATGTTATAGTTCATCACGAAGCTCTGGTAGCTTGGTGGCAGTGACTTGGAGAACTATATCAATCACTATCTTATCTGGAAGATCAACTCCCACTCGATTCAAGCGATCGTAGCACTCAGACAATCTGAGCACATGCTCAACGATTGAGCTATTCTCCTTCATCTTGCAGGCAAACAATCTTTGTTGGAGGTCTCATACCTCTCAACACAGGCACGAGCCTGAAATCCAATTTCAGCTCTTGGAACATCAAATATGCTCCATCACGTTCAAAACGTGTTTGGAGCCTCAATTCTAAGCCGTAATGCATGACGCACTGAACTATCAAGTAGTCATCGGAACGTGCTTGTCAGATGTTCACAACATCCACAAACGCCGCTTCAGGGGGTTTGGCGCACCGAGCGGTGCATTAAGGACATAAGCCTTCTGTGCAGCAACTGAGGACAATCCTCAGATCACGGACAAAAGTCCGCATAATTGCTACTACCATCTTTCAACTTACTTTTTCTCTAGGAACGTATCAATAAATCAGGGGAGCTACAGCGCAAGCTATCTACAACATAATTTGCAAAGACACTTTGACTATGTTCATGATAAAGACTTCAATTAATCATATTACTTAAGAACTCCCACTCAAATCAACATCCCTCAGGTTGTCTAAGTGTGACATGATCCAAATCCACCAACCCAAGTCCGATCATCACGTGAGATGAGGTGGTTTCAATGGTGAACATCTCCATGTTGATCATATCTACTATATGACTCATGTTCGACCTTTCGGTCTCTCGTGTTCCGAGGCCATGTCTGTACATGCTAGGCTCGTCAAGTTTAACTCGAGTGTTCCGCACGTGCAACACTGGCTTGCACCCGTTGTATGTGAACGTAGAGTCTATCACACCCAATCATCACGTGGTGCTTCGGAACGACGAACTTTCGCAAGGGTGCACACTCGGGGAGAACACAATTTTATCTTGAAATTTAAGTGAGGGATCACCTTATAATGCTACCGTCGTCCTAAGCAAAACAAGGTGCATAAAAGGATTAACATCACATGCAAATCATAAGTGACATGATATGGCCATGAACTTGTGCTTTTCGATCTCCATCTTCAAAGCACCGGCATGATCTCCATCGTCACCGGCATGACACCATGATCTCCATCAACGTGTCGCCATGAGGTTGTCGCGCCAACTGTTGCGTTTACGACTATTACTAACTCATAGCGATAAAGTAAAGCAAAACGGCGCAAATAAATTAAAGACAACCCTATGGCTCCTGCCGGTTGCCGTACTCATCGACATGCAAGTCGATATTTAACTATTACAACATGATCATCTCATACATCAAATATATATCACATCATGTCTTTGGCCATACCACATCACAACATACCCTGCAAAAACAAGTTAGACGTCCTCTAATTGTTGTTGCATGTTTTACGTGGCTGTTAAGGGTATCTAGCAAGAACGGTTCTTACCTACGCAAAACCACAACGGTGATACGCAAATTGCTATTCAACCTTCTACAAGGACCGCCTCAATCAAATCCGATCCAACTAAAGTGGGAGAGACAGACACCCGCCAGCCATCTTTATACAACAAGTTGCATGTTAGCGATGGAACTGGTCTCTCGTAAGCGTACGAGTAAGGTTGGTCCGAGCCGCTTCATCCCACAATACCGCTGAATCAAGAAAAGACTAAGGGAGAAACCATCTGAATATCAGCGCCCACAAACTCCTTTGTGTTCTACTCAAGATCTCATCTACGCATAGACCTAGCTCTGATACCACTGTTGGGGAACGTTGCATGGGAAACAAAAATTTTCCTACGCACACGCAAGATCTATCCATGGTGATGAGCATCTATGAGAGGGAGAGTTGGATCTACATACACTTGTAGATAGCTAAGCGGAAGCGTTAAGAAACGCGGTTGATGTAGTCGAACGTCTTCGCGATCCAATCACGATCCGTCCACGAGCTCCCGATCAAGTGCCGAACGGACGATACCTCCGAGTTTAGCACACGTGCGGCTCGGCGGCGTCCTCTCCTTCTTGATCCAGCAAGCGAGAGAGATGGGGTAGATGAGATCGGGACCAACACGACGGTATGGTGGTGGTGGTGGCAGCGGAATTCCGGTAGGGCTTCGCCAAGCGCGTACCGGTGAAACGTGGGAGGAGTTGGGAGAGGTAACGGGCAAAGGTCGAAGGGTGGCTGCCCCCAACGCCTCCCCACCTTTATATAGGCGTGGAGGGGGCTAGTGGCTTGCCCTCCAAGGCCCTAGGGTCATTGGACAAAGGGGGAGGAAGGAAATCCCACCTTTCCTTCCCCACCGATTGATATCCCCCCTTTTTAGGGATCCTTATCTTATCCCCTTGGGATATGAATCTATTCCTTTTAAGGGAGGATCTTGGTGCGCCTAGAACAGGGTTGTGGGGACTTTCCCCACTACCCACGTTCATGTGGGTCCCCCATGCAGGTGGGCCCCACTCTGGAACCTTATAGAACCTTCCCGGTACAATACCGAAAAAACTCGAACCTTTTCCGGAACCCCGATAACAACATTCCATATATGAATCTTTACCTCCGGACTATTCCGGAGCTCCTCGTGATGTCCCGGATCCCATCCGGGACTCCGAACAACCTTCGGACTTTCCACTATTAATATCTCAATATTACCCTAGCGCTACCGAACGTTAAGCGTGAGACCCTACGGGTTCGAGAATCATGTAGACATGACCGAGACACCTACACGGTCAATAACCAATAGCGGGACCTAGATGCCCATATTGGTTCCTACATATTCTACGAAGATCTTTATCGGTCGAACCACGATGTCAAGGATTCAGACAATCCCGTATGCAGTTCCCTTTGTCCATCGGTATGTTACTTGCCCGAGATTCGATCGTCGATATCTCCATACCTAGTTCAATCTCGTTACCGGAAAGTCTCTTTACTCGTTCCGTAATACAAGATCCCATGACTAACTCATTAGTCACATTGCTTGCAAGGCTTATTGTGATGTTGTATTACCGAGTGGGCCCTGAGATACCTCTCCGTCACACGGAGTAACAAATCCCAATCTTGATACATGCCAACCCAACAGACACCCTCGGAGATACCTGTAGAGCACCTTTATAGTCACCCAGTTACGTTGTGACGTTTGATACACACAAGGCATTCCTCCGGTGTCCGGGAGTTGCATGATCTCATGGTCGTAGGAACAGATACTTGACATGGATAAAGCAGTAGCAATAAACTGACACGATCAACTGCTATGCTTACGGTTGGGTCTTGTCCATCACATCATTCTCCTAATGATGTGATCCCGTTATCAAATGACAACTCATGTCTATGGTCAGGAAACCTTGACCATCTTTGATCAACGACCTAGTCTACTAGAGGCTCACTAGGGACATAGTGTTTGTCTATATATCCACACATGTATTTAGTTTCCAATCAATACAATTATAGCATGGATAATAAACGATTATCATGAACAAGGAAATATAATAATAACCAATTTATTATTGCCTCTAGGGCATATTTCCAACAGTCTCCCACTTGCACTAGAGTCAATAATCTAGCTCACATCACCATGTGATTACTGTATCCATACATTTGCCGTGACCTTTTGGCCACAACTATCTGAATTTTTGCTTTGAACTGCATGACATTCGAATTCCTTTATTTGACCGTTTTGAACATTCGCCTTTATTTTGAACTTAGGCGAATTCAAGTTCGCAACTAAGCCCCCGAGTGTGAACGATGTTCTCACTTGGAGTAGTTTTTAACTTAGGCGAAATCGGGTTCGCGGCTAAGTCCCCGAGTGTGAACGGTGCTCTCACTCGGAGTAGTTTTTAACTTAGGCGAAGTCAAGTTCGCAGCTAAGCCCCCGAGTGTGAATGATGTTCTCACTCGGAGTAGTTTTTTAACTTAGGCGAAGTCAGGTTCGCAGCTAAGCCCCCGGGTGTGAACGATGTTCTCACCCGGAGTAGTTTTTAACTTAGGGGAAGTCAGGTTCGCAGCTAAGCCCCCGAGTGTGAACGATGTTCTCACTCGGAGTAGTTTTTTTAACTTAGGCGAAGTTAGGTTCGCAGCTAAGCCCCCGAGTGTGAACGATGTTCTCACTCGGAGTAGTTTTTCAACTTAGGCGAAGTCAGGTTCGCAGCTAAGCCCCCCGAATGTGAACGATGTTCTCACTCGGAGTAGTTTGTAACTTAGGCGAAATCAGGTTCGCAGCCAAGCCCCCGAGTGTGAACGATGTTCTCACTCGGAGTAGTTTGTAACTTAGGCGAAGTCAGGTTCGCAGCTAAGCCCCCGAGTGTGAACGATGTACTCACTCGGAGTAGTTTGTAACTTAGGCGAAATCAGGTTCACAGCTAAGCCCCCGAGTGTGAACGATGTCTCACTCGGAGTAGTTTTGAACTTAGGCGAAGTCAGGTTTGCAGCTAAGCCCCCGAGTATGAACAATGTTCTCACTCGGAGTAGTTTGTAACTTAGGCGAAATCAGGTTCGCAGCCACTGGGGATGAGGAAAACAAACAAAATTAAAAAAGTTTCGACAAAGAGTATGGAAACTAAAGACTTTTATTTATCGAATTCGCTCGGAAGTTCATTACAGGAATGACAGAGTGTTTATAAACTAAGTGTAGAACTTGCGGAACAGGTCCGCGTTCCACGCTCGGGGCTCTTCCGCATCGGTTTCGAAATTGTACAACCGGTAAGCTCCATTGTTCAGGACTTTCGAGATTGCGTAAGATCCTTGCCACGGAGGCGCTAACTTGTGTGGCTTCTGCTGATCCAATCGAAGAAGAAGATCACCTTCTTGAAAAGCGTGCCTTCTGACTTGTCTGTCGTAAAGGCGTCTCAAGTCTTGCTGATATAGCGTCAACCTGATAAAGGCTAACTCTCTCTCTTCCTCTAAGAGGTCCAGACTGTCCTGGCGTGCCACTTCTGCTTCATCTTCATTATAAAGTTCCACTCGGGGAGCGTTGTGGCGAACATCACTTGACAGAACCGCCTCGGACCCGTATACCATAAATAAAGGAGTGCACTTGGTCAAAGGATTCAGATTCGTCCGAATGCCCCAGAGGACAGACGGTAGTTCTTCAACCCAAGCGCCAGCAACAATTTTCAGATCCCTCATCAATCGGGGCTTCAATCCTTGAAGAATCATCCTGTTTGCTCGTTCTGCTTGCCCGTTCGACCGCGGGTGAGCTACGGAAGCGTAATTGACCCGAGTGCCCTGAGTATAGTAGAACTCACGGAATTCATCCGAATCGAAATTCTTCCCGTTGTCAGTGATGATATCATGGGGAACTCCGAATCTGAAGATAATCTGCCGAATGAAACTGACAGCAGTAGCTGCATCCAAACTTTTGATGGGCTTTGCTTCGACCCAATTGGTGAACTTATCCACTGCAACCAACAGATGGGTAAACCCACTCGACCCTGTACGCAGGGGGCCGACCATGTCGAGGTCCCACACAGCAAACGGCCAGGTGAGCGGGATGGTCTTGAGTGCAGATGCAGGCTTGTGTGTCTGATTCTTGAAAAACTGACATCCAACACAGAGATCGACCATGTCTTTTGCAGCTGCATTGGCTCGGGGCCAGTAAACCCTGCACGAAACGCCTTTGCGACCAACGACCGAGAGGACACATGATGGCCACATGTTCCAGAATGAATTTCATGCAAAATCTGCAGCCCTTCCTCTAGGATATGAATTTTTGTGGCACGCCTGTAGTGCTTTTCTTGTATAGCTGTTCTCCCATCACTTCAAAGGATTTGGATCGTCGGATGATCCGTCGGGCTTCTTATTCATCTTCAGGGATCTCTTGCCGGAGCAGGTAAGCTAAGTAAGGTTGGGTCCACTCGGGAGTGATCACCAACATCTCCTGAACGAGATCCACTACAGCCGGAATATCAGAGCATCTCCAGCCGCGCCCCCAACAGGCCCCCCCGGGCGAGTTTTTATCGCCGACGCCGAAAAATCGCCCCAGTCGAGGCCCCAGGACCCCGTTTTTCGCCAGTTGGACCCTTTTTTTGGGCCGGCGAACCCAGGCCGAACCCAGTGCGCTGGGGGGCACTTGGGGGGCTCCGACGGAAACAAAACGACGTGTGGGACACCACTGTCACGCTAATCTCGCCTTTTTCCTCGCCCGACCTGCCCCCTCGCGTCTCTCCACCATGCCGATTCCGGCCCCGGCGCCTCTCGCCTCCTGTTCACGGCCGCTGCGTGATACGTCTCCAACGTATCTATAATTTTTTATTGTTCCATGCTATTATATTATCTGTTTTGGATATTTTATATGCATTAATATGCTATTTTATATTATTTCTGGGACTAACCTATTAATCTAGAGCCTAGTGCCAGTTTCTGGTTTTTTCCTTGTTTTTGAGTATTGCAGATAAGGAATATTAAACGGAGTCCAAACGGAATAAAATCTTCGAAATGATTTTTCTTGGACCAGAAGAAACCCAACAGACTTGGAGATGAAGGCAGGAGACCTGCCATGGAGTCACAAGCCACCAGGGCGCGCCCTAGGGGGGGGGGGCCCTGGCTTGTGGCCGCACGGCAGCCCTCCTAACCCTTTTCTTCGGCCTATAAATTCCCAAATATTCCCTGGATACCAAAAAGAGCCACAATAATACTTTTTCGCCGCTGGAAGCCTCTGTTCCCGTGAGATCCACTCTTGGAGACTTTTCCGGTAATCTGCAGGAGGGGGATTCGATCACGGAGGGCATCTACATCAACTCCATTGCCCCTCCGATGATGCGTGAGTAGTTTACCACAGACCTTCGGGTCCATAGCTAGTAGCTAGATGGCTTCTTCTCTCTCTTTGTTCTTCAATACCATGTTCTTCATGATCTTCATGGAGATCTATCCGATGTAATACTCTTTTGCGGTGTGTTTGTCGAGATCCGATGAATTGTGGGTTTATGATCAGCTTATCTATGAATATTATTTGAATCTTCTCTGAATTCTTATATGCATGATTTCATATCTTTGCAAGTCTCTTCGAGTTATTGGTTTGGTTTGGCCAACTAGATTGGTAATTCTTGCAATGGGAGAAGTGCTTAGTTTTGGGTTCAATCTTGCGGTGTCCTCACCCAGTGACAAAGTAGGGGTAGCGAGGCACGTATTTGTATTGTTGCCATCGAGGATAAAAAGATGGGGTTTTCATCATATTGCTTGAGTTTATCCCTCTACATCATGTCATCTTACCTAATGCGTTACTCTGTTCTTCATGAACTTAATACTCTAGATGCAGGCAGGAGTCGATCGATGTGTGGAGTAATAGTAGTAGATGCAGAATCGTTTCGGTGTACTTGACACGGACGTGATGCCTATATGCATAATCATTGCCTTGGATATCGTCATAACTATGCGCTTTTCTATCAATTGCTCGACAGTAATTTGTTCACCCACCGTATTATTTTCCTTCATGAGAGAAGCCTCTAGTGAAACCTATGGCCCCCGGGTCTATTTTCCATATTATATTTTCAGATCTATAAACCCAAAAATACCAAAAATACCTCACTGCATTATTTTTACTTTTGTTTTACTTTATGATCTAGCAATCTTTTATATCTATCTCTATCAGATCTCATCCTTGCAAATAACCGTGAAGGGATTGACAACCCCATTTAGCGTTGGGTGCAAGAGTTTGATTGTTTGTGTAGGTGCGAAGATTGGGGACTTGCTTGTATCTCCTACTGGATTGATACCTTGGTTCTCAATAACTGAGGGAAATACTTATCTACTTTGCTGCATCACCCTTTCCTCTTCAAGGGAAAACCAACGCAAGCTCAAGAAGTAGCACTGCGCCGCCGATAGAAGGCCTTTTTCACCGCCGCTCCATCCCCCCCGCCAGATTTCGCTTCCCCATCCCCCCGCCCCATCGCCGTTCTCCCACGGCCATCACGCCGGCAGGACCGCCACGCCCACAAGGTGTTCGGCGTTTTGCCTGGACACCATCACGCCGGCCATGGACTCAGACGACGAGGAGGCGTTCGCGGCTCTGTTGGAGGAAGAAGCCGAGGCCGACACCGCCGACGAGGAACACCTCATGATACTCGCCTCGCTGGCCAGCCTGTTCGTGAACAATGACAAGCCCCGGCGAGGTGGCTCAGCGCCGGGCCGGCGCAAGAGCAAGCAGAGGCATCGGATGGAGGGCTATTGCATGCTCTACGCCGACTACTTCGCCGACTCTCCACCGCACGGTGAGAAAGTATTTCGGCATCGTTACCGGATGAACCAAAAGCTCTTCCTCAGGATTGTTAATTCCATCCGGGAGTTCGATAGCTATTTCGTTTGCAAGAAGGATTGCACTGGCACAGTTGGATTCTCCTCATTCCAGAAATGCACCCAAGCTATGAGGATGCTTGCATACGGAGCTCCCGCTGACATACAAGAAGACTATGGACGAATGGCCGAGTCCACCACCATTGAGTGTCTATACAAGTTCTGCAGGGCAGTGGTGGCAGTGTTTGGACCACGGTATTTGCGATCACCCAATGCTGAAGACACTGCTCGGATCCTAGCACAGAATGCAGCAAGAGGATTTCCTGGGATGCTTGGAAGCATCGAATGCATGCATTGGTCATGGAAAAACTGCCCATTTGATTGGCAGGGGATGTACAAAGGCACCAAAGGAGGTTGCAGCGTGGTACTTGAGGCAGTAGCCACACATGACCTATGGATTTGGCACTCCTTCTTTGGTATGCCAGGAACTCACAATGACATCAACGTATTGCAGTGCTCGAATGTTTTCGCCAAGCTTGTTGAAGGTCATACTCCTCCGGTGAACTTTGAGGTCAATGGGCGCCACTACAACAAGGGATACTATCTAGCAGATGGTATCTACCCGAGATGGTCTACATTTGTGAAGACTATCTCAAAACCTGTGGTGCCAAAGAAGGCACACTTTGCTAAGTGTCAGGAGGCTTGGAGGAAAGATGTCGAGCGAGCATTTGGTGTGCTCCAATCTTGATTTGCTGTTGTCCGGTAGCCCGCTCTGACATGGTCGAAATCGCAGATGTGGGAGATCATGAATTGCTATGTCTGCTTGCACAACATGATCATTGAGAGCGAGCAGGAAGAGCCAGTGTTTGACACTGAACCATATCACAGGATGGGACCTCTTGCAGTCGTTGATCACCAGGTACCAGCAACATGGGCTGCCTACATCAATATGCGCCAGGAGATCCGAGACCCACGTGTGCATCAAGAACTGCAGGACGATCTGGTGGAGCACCTATGGAGGCTCAAGGGCAACGCCTAGTTCGATTTGTTTTAATTTATGTTAGAATTATGAGCTTGCTTCGTTGAACTATTTGATTTTGTATTAATTTCTGTGATGAACTTTGGTATGAACATTTAGTTTTTGTATAATTTATGCCGAAAGAGCGCCGAAATTGTTGAATTTATGTTGAAAGAGCGCCGAATTTGTTGATTTTAAGCCGAAAGAGCGCCGAATTTGGACCTAATCATCGCCGATACTGGGCTGAAATCGCCGGTTTGGGGGCGACCGTGGGGCGGCGACCCGAGCCCCCCCCCCCAGGCCGATTATAGCGCCGGTTGGCCCCCAGGCGGCGCTATTTCGGGCCCCTGGGGGGCCGAACGGCTGGAGATGCTCTCAACTTCAGTCGGATCGGAAGGTCCGACTGCCTGCGGGGGCTCTTCAGTAAATGGGTCTTCTTTGACTGAAGGAGAGTGTAGGTGCTCAAGGAATATGCACTTCGGGACAACCCGCCGAGTAGAGCCGATTTTGGCCAGGTCATCGGCGACCTGGTTCTTCACTTGGGGTATATGATGCAGCTCTAAGCCTTCAAAGTTCTTTTCTAACTTCGGGACTGCATTACAGTACCCAATCATGGCCGGACTCCGGATATCCCATTCCTTCATCACCTGATTGACCACGAGGTTCGAGTCACCGAATATCATCAAGCGTCGGATACCGAGCGAGACAGCCGTTCGGAGCCCATACAGGAGGGCTTCGTAGTCGGCCTCATTGTTTGACGAGTCGAAATGAATTTGAAGGACGTAGCTCAGTCGGTCTCCTCTAGGGGAAACGAGAACCACTCCAACTCCGGACCCTTGAAGCATCTTAGATCCATCAAAAAACATGGTCCAGTGTTCGGGAACACTCGGCGCTGGCTGTTCCTGCTCTATCCACTCGGCCAAAAAGTCCACAAGTGCTTGAGACTTGATTGCCTTCTTGGCCTCGAACTTGAGCTCAATCGCCCATTTTGCCACTCGGCCCGTGGCATCTCTGTTATGCAGGATCTCCGACAGGGGAGCATCGCTGATAACTGCGACCGAGTGCTCTTGTATGTAATGAGCTACCTTCTTCACAATAAGGTAAATGCCATAAACTAGCTTCTGATAGTGGGGATACCTTTGCTTGGAAGGAGTCAAGACCTCCGAAATATAATAAACGGGCCTCTGCACTTTGAATGTTTTTCCCGATTCCTCGCGCTCCACGGTGAGGACAGTACTAACCACTTGGCTAGTAGCCGAGATGTACAAGAGCAAAGGCTCTCGGCTGCTCGGAGCAGCTAACACCGGCTGGGTGGAAAGTAAGGCCTTGAGCTGATCGAAAGCGGCTTGCTCTACGAGGATCCATTCGAAGGTATCAGACTTCTTCATCAATCGGTAAAGAGGCAAGGCCTTTTCACCGAGTCGGGATATGAATCTACTTAGGGCTGCAAGGCATCCCATGAGCTTTTGGACGTCGTGCAGACGGACAGGTTTCTTCATTCGGACGATGGCGCCGATTTTGTCTGGATTAGCGTCGATTCCTCGCTCGGAAACGAGAAAACTAAGTAGCTTACCCGAGGGCACTCCGAATGTGCACTTTCCAGGATTAAGTTTTATTTGGAAATGACGAAGGTTGGCGAAGGTTTCAGCGAGGTCAGCCAGGAGGTCAGAACCTTTCCTGGACTTGACCACGATGTCATCCATGTAAGCCTCTACGTTCCGACTGATTTGCTCTTGCAAACACTTCTGAATCATGCGCATAAAAGTTGCCCCAGCATTCCTGAGACCGAATGGCATAGTGATGTAGCAGAAACACCCGAATGGGGTGATGAAAACTGTTTTTATTTCATCTGGTCCATACATTCAGATCTGATGGTACCCGGAGTACGCATCTAAGAACGACAGGCGTTCACATCCGGCGGTCGAATCTACTATTTGATCTATGCGGGGAAGGGGAAAATGATCTTTCGGGCAGGCCCGATTAAGGTGCTTGAAGTCGATACACATTCAGAGAGACTTGTCCTTCTTGGGCACCAATATTGGGTTGGCCAGCCACTCGGAATGGAAGACTTCGTGAAAGAGTTCAGCAGCTAGGAGCCGAGTGATCTCTTCACCAATCGCCTTGCACTTCTCGACGGAGGATCGGTGCAAGTACTCCTTGACTGGTTTGACTTTAGGATCCACTCGGAGTCGGTGCTCAGCCAGTCCCCTGGGAACCCCCGGCATGTCAGACGGCTTCCATGCGAAGATATCCCAGTTCTCATGGAGGAACTGGACGAGCTCGGCTTCCTATTTTTCACCGAGTGTTGTCGAGATGTTGGTCGGGGCCGCACTCGGATCGGTGGGGTGAATGTGAACCTGCTTAGTTTCGCTGGCCGACTGGAAAGCTGATTCCGTCGCCGGTCGCTTGGACTTTAGCAAATCTGCAGTGTCCACTGCCTTCTTGTACCCTGTCGAGTTCGGCGGCGAGTACTTGCTCATTTGCAATTTCAGATCCCTGCTGGAGGCACTCTTCAGCAACCTTTCGATCGCCGGTAACCGTGATCACACCGTTCGGTCCTGGTATCTTAAGATTAAGATACAGGTAACATGGTCGGGCCATGAAACGCGCGTTGGCGGGCCTACCCAGGATAGTGATGACCCACAAGTATAGGGGATCAATCATAGTCCTTTCGATAAGTAAGAGTGTCGAACCCAACGTGGAGCAGAAGGAAATGACAAGCGGTTTTCAGCAAGGTAATTTCTGCAAGCACTGAAATTGTAGGTAACAGATAGTTTGATAGCAAGATAATTGGTAACGAGCAAGTAACGGTAACGGTAAATAGGGTGCAGCAAGGTAGCCCAATCCTTTTGAGGCAAAGGACAGGCCAGAATAATCTCTAGTAACAAGCAAAGTGTTCTTGAGGGTACACGGGAACTTCGTCTCGTCACTTTTATCATGTTGGTTTGATTCGTATTCGCTACTTTGATAATTTGATATGTGGGTGGACCGGTGCTTGGGTGTTGTTCTTACTTGAACAACCTCCCACTTATGATTAACCCCCTCGCAAGCATCCGCAACTATGAGAAAAGTATTAAGATAAAATCTAACCATAGCATTAAACGTTTGGATCCAAATCAGCCCCTTACGAAGTAGCGCATAAACTAGGGTTTAAGCTTCTGTCACTCTAGCAACCCATCATCTAATAACTACTCCACAATGAATTCCCTTAGGCCCATGAATGGTGAAGTGTCATGTAGTCGACGTTCACATGACACCACTAAGGGAATCACAACATACATATCATCAAAATATCGAACACATATCAAATTCACAGGATTACTTGCAACATGACTTCTCCCGTGACCTCATGAACAAAAGTAACTACTCACAAATAATAATCATGCTCAAGATAAGAGGGGTATTAAATAGCATAATGGATCTGAACATATAATCTTCCACCAAATAAACCATATAGTAATCAACTATGCAAGGTAATCAACACTACTAGTCACCCACAGGTACCAATCTGAGGTTCCGGTACAAAGATTGAACACAAGAGATGAACTAGGGTTTGAGAGGAGATGGTGCTGTTGAAGATGTTGATGAAGATTGGCCTCCCAAAGATGAGAGGGGTGTTGGTGATGACGATGGCTTCGATTTCCCCCTCCGGGAGGGAAGTTCCCCCGGCAGAATCGCTCCGCCAGAGGGCAAAAGTGCTCCTGCCCAAGTTCTGCCTCGAGGCGGCGGCGCTTCATCCCGAAAGTCCTCCTCTGATTTTTTTTTCTAGGTCAAATGTGACTATATACCAGAAGATGGGCTCCGGAGGTGGGCCGAGGTGGCCACGATACACCAGGGCGCGCCCAGGGGGGTCTGGCGCACCCTGGTGGGTTGTGCCCACCTGGCTGCCCCCCTCCGGTAGTTTTTTGCTCCAGTATTTTTTATAAATATAAAAATAATCTCCGTAAAGTTTCAGCTTCATTGGAGTTGTGCAGAATAGGTATCTGTGATGTGCTTTTCTTAGGTCCAGAATTCCAGCTGCCGGTGTTCTACCTCTTCGTGTAAACCTTGCATATTATGAGAGAAAAGGCATTAGAATCACTCCCTAAAGCATTATTATTCAACAAAACATAGTAAATAACAGTAGGAAATCATGATGCAAAATGGACGTATTAGATAGCATGATACACACTCCGAAAATCAACCACTTCGAACGTCAAGCGTTCCTTTCGGAAGTTTTTCTCTCCGCCAAACTCGACGTCCAGAGCGATCTGACCGAGTGACTCGGCTTTCTTCCCAGGGATGATCCCATGGAAATGCATGTTACTCTTACTCAAACAGGACATCAGAATGCCCATTGCGCTGAGTCTGTCCGCATAAATTATGTTGAGCCCACTGTCGCCATCCATCAAGACTTTGCGCAGTCGGACTCCATTTACAGCCGGATCAACAACCAGCTCCTGCCTTCCGGGGGTGGCTATGTGGTCTGGGTGATTAGACTGATCGAAAGTAACATGAGTTTTTGTCCAATTGAGGTACTTGACGGCAGTCGGAGCTACCAAGTTCACCTCCCGATTGATGACCTTCAATCGGCTCTTGCTTTCGACATCTGCGAAGATCATGTTCAGGACCTTGTCGACGTGAGGGTACTAGGAATTGCGCTCGCCCTCTTCGTCATCGTCCTTCTCTGTAGAGGCCTCTTTATCCATCTCATGCTTGAGCATTCGGCACTCCCGAGTGGTGTGCTTTGGGTAAATGAGGTTGCCCCCCTCATCTTTTTTCATGTGGATAGCGCAGGGCTGATCCAACACTTCCGAGTTATACTCGGGCTTCTTTTTGTTGGCCCGGTCTTTTTTCTCATTCTTCTTGGGCTTTGGCTTCCCCTAACCAGGAACTACAGCCACTTCCGCCTTTCCTGGAGGATCGGCTTTCCGCTTCTGCTTCTTGCCTGCGTTCCCCGCCGATTGAGGGGCATCACCAGCACGCCCTTTGCCTCTACGGAGGCAGTCTTCCTCTTCGCCATTGGCGTACTTGTTAGCGATTTCCATGGCACGATCGAGAGACATATCCCCCGATCGGCTAAATTTCAGGATGAGCCCCCGGTACCGAGTGCGTGCCTTGAAAGCGCACACGGCCCGGTGACGCGGCTTGAAACTGCGTCGGCATTTCCCCAAAGAAGAAGGGATGATGCAGCACAGCGACGGTAAGTATTTCCCTCAGTTATGAAACCAAGGTTATCGAACCAGTAGGAGGATCACCACCATCCAATAAGCAGCACCTGCACACAAATAACAAATACTTGCAACCCGACGCGTAAGAGAGGTTGTCAATCTCTCTACGGTAAAAAGATAGATTAGGTAGTGATAGATAGGAGACATAGATCTCTCAAGAGCACAAAATAAAAAGAGCAAATAAAATATGCAGCAATATATTTTTGGGTTTTGGGTTTTGTAGATCTGAAAACAAAGATGCAAAAAGATAGATCGGAAAGCAATATGTTGGAAAAGTAGACCCGGGGGGCGTAGGATTCATCAGTGGCTTCTCTCATGAGTATAGCGCACGGTGGGTGAACAAATTACTGTTGGGCAATTGATAGAAAATCGAATAGTCATGACGATATCCAAGGCGATGATCATTATATAGGCATCACGACCAAGATAGGTAGACCGACTCCTGCCTGCATCTACCTCTATTACTCCACACATCGACCGCTATCCAGCATGCATCTAGTGTATTAAGTTCATGGAAAAACGGAGTAATGCAATAAGAACGATGACATGATGTAGACAAGATCTATTCATGTAGGAATAGACCCCATCTTGTTATCCTTAATAGCAACGATACATGCGTGTCTTGCTGCCCCTTCGGTCACTGGGAAAGAACACCGCAAGATCAAACCCATCACAAAGCACCTCTTCCCATGGCAAGAAAAATCGATCTAGTCGGCCTAACTAAACCAAAGATTCGAAGAAGAAATACGAGGCTATAAGTAATCATGCATATAAGAGATCAAAGAAGACTCAAATAATATTCATGGATAGAAACTGATCATGAACTCAAAATTCATCGGATCCCAACAAACACACCGCAAAAGTTTACATCAAATAGATCTCCAAGAGACCATTGTATTGAGAATCATAAGAGAGAGAGAGAGAGAGAGAGAGGAAGCCATCTAGCTACTGCCTACGGACCCATAGGTCTATGGTGGACTACTCACGCATCATCGGAGAGGCACCTATGAAGAAGATGAACCCCTCCATGATGGTGTTTAGATTGAATCTTGAGGTTCTGGAACTTGCGGCGGCTGGAATTGTGTTTCGTCGACTCCCCTAGGGTTTTTGGAATATTTGGGAATTTATAGGATCAGAGACGGTGGAGAGGGGCCCCGTGGAGGGCACAACCCATCAGGGCGTGCCGGGGGCCCCCTGGGGCGCCCTGGTGGGTTGTGCTCTCCACAGCCCACATTCCTGGCTCTTCTTTAGCCCACTGGGTGTCTTCTGGTCCAGAAAAAATCTCCAAAAAGTTTCGTTCGATTGGACTCCGTTTGGTACTGATATTCTGCGAAGTAAAAAAAAAGCAAAAACAGCAACTGGCACTTTGACACTATGTCAATAGGTTAGTCACAAAAAAATGATATGAAGTTGTTATAAAATGATTGTAAAACATCCAAGAATGATAATATAACAGCATGGAACAAGCAAAAATTATAGATACGTTGGAGACGTATCAGCATCCCCAAGCTTAATTCCTACTCGTCCTCGAGTAGGTAAATGATAAAAACAGAATTTTTGATGTGGAATGTGATACGTCTCCAACGTATCTATAATTTTTGATTGTTCCATGCTGTTATATTATCTGTTTTGGATGTTTTATATGCATTAATATGCTATTTTATATTATTTTTGGGACTAACCTATTAACCTAGTGCCCAGTGCCAGTTTCTGTTTTTTCCTTGTTTTTGAGTATTGCAGATAAGGAATATCAAACGGAGTCCAAACGGAATAAAATTCTACGATGATTTGTCTTGGACCAGAAAAAACCCAGGAGACTTGGAGAAGAGGCCAGAAGACCCACGGGTGAGCCACAAGCCACCTGTGCGCGCCCCTGGGGGGGGCGCCCCCCCTGGCTTGTGGGCCCCCCGTGGCTCCTCCAACCCTAATTCTCCGCCTATAAATTCAGAAATATCCCCCCAATACCAAAGAGAGCCACGATAGTACTTTTCCGCCGCCGAAAGCCTCAGTTCCCGTGAGATCCCATCTTGGGGCCTTTTCCGGTAATCTGCCGGAGGGGGATTCGATCACGGAGGGCATCTACATCAACTCCATTGCCCCTCCGATGATGCGTGAGTAGTTCACCTCAGACCTTTGGGTCCATAGCTAGTAGCTAGATGGCTTCTTCTCTCTCTATGTTCTTCAATACCATGTTGTCCATGATCTTTATGGAGATCTATCCGATGTAATACTCTTTTGCGGTGTGTTTGTCGAGATCCGATGAATTGTGGATTTATGATCGGATTATCTATGAATATTTTTTGAATCTTCTCTGAATTCTTATATGCATGATTTCATATCTTTGCAAGTCTCTTCGAGTTATTGGTTTGGTTTGGCCAACTAGATTGGTAATTCTTGCAATGGGAGAAGTGCTTAGTTTTGGGTTCAATCTTTCGGTGTCCTCACCCAGTGACAAAGTAGGGGTGGCGAGGCACATATTTGTATTGTTGCCATCAAGGGTAAAAAGATGGGGTTTTCATCATATTGCTTGAGTTTATCCCTCTACATCATGTCATCTTACCTAATGCGTTACTCTGTTCTTCATGAACTTAATACTCTAGATGCAGGCAGGAGTCGGTCGATGTGTGGAGTAATAGTAGTAGATGCAGAATCGTTTCGGTCTACTTGACACGGACGTGATGGCTATATGCATAATCATTGCCTTGGATATCGTCATAACTATGCGCTTTTCTATCAATTGCTCGACATTAATTTGTTCACCCACCGTATTATTTTCCTTCAAGAGAGAAGCCTCTAGTGAAACCTATGGCCCCCGGGTCTATTTTCCATATTATATTTTCAGATCTATAAACCAAACATACTTTGCTGCAATCTTTTTACTTTTATTTTACTTTTCGTTTTAGTAATATTTTATATCTATCTCTATCAGATCTCATCCTTGCAAGTAAACGTGAAGGGATTGACAACCCCTTTATAGTGTTGGGTGCAAGAGTTTGATTGTTTGTGTAGGTGGAAAGATTGGGGCCTTATTTTTACCTCCTACTGGATTGATACCTTGGTTCTCAACAACTGAGGGAAATACTTATCTACTTTGTTGCATCACCCTTTCCTCTTCAAGGGAAAACCAACGCAAGCTCAAGAAATAGCAGAATGCTGCCTAACATGTTCATCTCATATTCTTTTCTTTTGTATAGCATGGACATTTGGACTTGTAGATGATTCAAAGCAATAGTCTAGTTTTAACATAATGACTTCAATACTCAAGCATGCCAACAAGCAACCAAGTCTTTCAAAATATCAACACTAAAGAAAGTTATCCCTAGCCCATCATGCTCAATCATTAATACATTCATGAAACACACTCAAATATTAGCTATACCCAATGCTCAAGTACGATCATAGTGCCCCCTAGTTGGTGCTTTATAAGAGAAGATGGAGACTAAAAGTAAAAATAAAAATTGCATAAAGTAAATAGATAGGCCCTTCGCAGAGGGAAGTAGGGATTAGTAGAGGTGTGAGAGCTCAAAGTTTTAAATTGAGAGAGAAAAATATTTTGGGTGGCATGCTTTTCCTGTCAACGAAAACGACAAAGTAGCTCACAATACTTTCCATGCTAGATATATCATAGGCGGTTCCTAAACAGAAAATAAAGTTTATTCCTTTTCCACCAAACTTTCACTTTCCATGGCGGGCCGTATCCACGGTTGCCTTCCATTCCAACACTTTCCAAGGAATTTATTATTTGACAACATAAAGTAAACATTTTTTCTTTTTCATTTCGGGAATGGGCATCCTTATTATCGCCGCACTCTCGTGCAATGACAAGTGAATAAACACTCATCTTGAGAATAAAACATCTAGCATGGAAAAATATTGCACACTCCCCACTGTTTCATGAGCGGTACGAGCACACAAAAGAGAAAATTCATTTTGAAAATTTAGAGATGGCACATACAAATTTGCTTGGAACGGCATGGAAATACCGCATATAGGTAGGTATGGTGGAATCATAAGGAAAAAATTGGTTTAAGGTTTTTGGATGCACAAGTTGTATTTCTACTTAGTACAAATGGAGGCTAGCAAAAAGATTGAGAAGCAACCAAACCAAGAAACGAAAATTCACATAAGTGAGCATTGACCATAACTAACACCGAATAATGCACCACAAGTAGGATGTAATCTCATTGCATAACTATTGACTTTCGTACTTGCATAGGGAATAACAAACCTTAACACCAATATTCCTACTCAAGCATAATTACTCACTAACATAACTCACATATTACTATCATCATGTTTCAAAACTATTACAAAGAATCAACTTTAATTTGCCTAATGATCTTCATGAAAGTTTTTATTATATCCTCCTTGGATATCTATCACTTTGGGACTAGTTTCATATATTGCCATTGCTTTTTTGACAAGCTCAAACACATCTAAGTGAAGTACATGAGCATAAAGATTTCATCTCTCAAAAAGGTATAAGTGAAGCATGAGAGGATTTCTTCAAAATTTACTAACTCTCAAATTAATCTAAGTGAAGCAGGAGAGTGTTTCTACAAAAGTTTCCAAGCACACCGTGCTCAAAAAGATATAAGTGAAGCACTAGAGCAATTCTATAGCTCAAAAAGATATAAGTGAAGCACTAGAGCAATTCTATAGCTCAAAAAGTTTAAGTGAAGCATAGAGAGCAATTCTAACAAATCATAGCATAATTTTGGCTCTCCCAAATAGATGTGTACAGCAAGGATACAAAGGAAAAACAAACAAGTAAAGCAATCAAAGATACAGGACGCTCCAAGCAAAACTCATGATATGTGACGAATAAAAATATAGCTCCAAGTAAAATACCGATGATCGTTAGAAGAAAGAGGGGATGCCACTCGGGGGCATCCCCAAGCTTAGGCTCCTATCACTCCTTATTCCTTCATCCATCGTGATCTCACCCAAAACTTGAAAACTTCAATCACCCAAAACTCAACAAAATCTTCATGAGATCCGTTAGTATAATAAAGCAAATCACTACTTTAGGTGCTGTTGCAAACCCATTCATATTTTATTGTTGCATTATACCTACTGTATTTTAACTTTACCATGGCTCATACCCTTCAATATAACCCATAGATTCATCAAAACAAGCACACAATGCAACGAAAACAGAATATGTCTTAAACAGAACAGTCTGTAGTAATCTGTACTCTAACCATACTTATGCAACTCTAAAAATTCTGAAAAATTAGGAAAACGTAAGCGATTTTTATAGAAACACTTTGTTAAAATTTCAGCTCAAGATCACGTTCCAGAAAAAAAAATGAAAATTCAAATACTGGACGCAAAGATTCTGTTTCAGATTCAGCATCGCTTCTACTCATCTTATCAATCATCCTAAAGGTTCTACTTGGCACAAAAACTAAATAAACCATAAAAACACAATCATAACAGAGGCATAATTGTGTCATCACTCAAAAACTGAAAGGAAAAAGCAAAAAATAAATTTATTCATTGGGATGCCTCCCAACAAGCGCTATCATTTTACGCCCCTAGCTAGGCATAACGCATAGATTCAAGTATTGTCATCTTTGGTTTTGGTAGAGGTGTTTTTGTCAAGGGGTTTTGTTAATAAAACTTGGAACACGTCATCCATAATAACCTTAGCATTAGCAAGTTGTCCCTCTACGTATCCCCTTTGATTCTCGGCCACAATCCAAGAATATTGTTGGTTTACATCATTGAAAACTTGTTGGATCATGTCTAAAATGGAGACTTCCTTTTTCAGATTCTCATCAAAAAATTGATTATTCCCAAGAAAATATCTCATCATATAATCACTATTGTAGAGGATCTCTCCTATTACCGGTTTTCACGGTCATACCAAAGAAATCAAAAATCTCCTGAGCTTCCCGTACTATGTGATCAAATTCATGCATGAGAACGAGGGTAGCTAACTTCTTAGCCTTGGGATTCTTAATGACGGGTAGCTCATAAAACAATCTTTGCAAGGTAGGATGGGTACGGATAAACCTATTTTAAAGTTTCAATACTAGCGCTGAAATAGCTTCCGCATAAGTTTTAGTTCTTTTCAGTATAGGGGTGTCATCAAGAGGCAAATTTCCAACGCAATTGAAAAATTCTTGGATAGTTTCTTTTCCTATAATGTTCCCTTGCCCCAAAACAAAAGTTTTTGCATCCAGATTACCAGAACATCCAATTTTAGGAGTCTTGCCATCATATGTTTCTGCCATACCAAAATAACTCATGGTGACAAGCAAGTAAGAGATCTGGTGAGAAGAAGGCAATCGAAAAAGAGGGCGAATAAAATGGCAAATTGGTGAAGTGGGGGAGAGGAAAACGAGAGGCAAATGGCAAATAATGTAATTGCAAGGAGATGAGATTTGTGATTAGAATAATGGTAGATAATGATGGAGTCTCCTCGGCGCCTGAGATAGGCACGTAGAAGAGACCGCTTCCACCCTGGCAACGGCGCCAGAAATTCCTTTTGACTTGGCTTGAAACTGCGTCGGTATTTCCCCAAAGAGGAAGGGATGATGCAGCACATCGACGGTAAGTATTTCCCTCAGTTATGAAACCAAGGTTATCGAACCAGTAGGAGGATCACCACCACCCAATAAGCAGCACCTGCACACAAATATCAAATACTTGCAACCCGACGTGTAAGAGAGGTTGCCAATCTCTCTACGGTAAAAAGATAGATTAGGTAGTGATAGATAGGAGAGATAGATCTCTCAAGAGCACAAAATAAGAAGAGCAAATAAAATATGCTGCAATATATTTTTGGGTTTTTTGTTTTGTAGATCTGAAAACAAAGATGCAAAAAGATAGATCAGAAAGCAATATGTTGCAAAAGTAGACCCGGGGGACGTAGGATTCACTAGTGGCTTCTCTCATGAGTATAGCACACGGTGGGTGAACAAATTACTGTTGGGAAATTGATAGAAAATCGAATAGTCATGACGATATCCAAGGCGATGATCATTATATAGGCATCACGTCCAAGATAAGTAGACCGACTCCTGCCTGCATCTACCACTATTACTCCACACATCGACCGCTATCCAGCATGCATCTAGTGTATTAAGTTCATGGAAAAACAGAGTAATGCAATAAGAACAATGAAATGATGTAGACAAGATCTATTCATATAGGAATAGACCCCATCTTGTTATCCTTAATGGCAACGATACATGCGTGCCTTGCTGCCCCTTCTGTCACTTGGAAAGGACACCGCAAGATCGAACCAGTCACAAAGTACCTCTTCCCATGGCAAGAAAAATTGATCTAGTTGGCCTAACTAAACCAAAGATTCGAAGAAGAAATACGAGGCTATAAGTAATCATGCATATAAGAGATCAAAGAAGACTCAAATAATATTCATGGATAGAAACTGATCATGAACTCAAAATTCATCGGATCCCAACAAACACACCGCAAAAGTTACATCAAATAGATCTCCAAGAGACCATTGTATTGAGAATCATAAGGGAGAGAGAGAGAGAGAGAGGAAGCCATCTAGCTACTGCCTACGGACCCGTAGGTCTATGGTGGACTACTCACGCATAATCGGAGAGGCACCTATGAAGAAGATGAACCCCTCCGTGATGGTGTTTAGATTGGATCTCGAGGTTCTGGAACTTGCAGCGGCTGGAATTGTGTTTCGTTGACTCCCCTAGGGTTTTTGGAATATTTGGGAATTTATAGGCATCAGAGGCGATGGAGAGGGGCCCCGAGGAGGGCACAACCCATCAGGGCCCCCGGGGCCCCCCTAGCGCGCCCTGGTGGGTTGTGGTCTCCACGACCCACCTCTCTGGCACTTCTTTGGCCCACTGGGTGTCTTCTGGTCCGGAAAAAATCTCCAAAAAGTTTCGTCGCGATTGGACTCCGTTTGGTACTGATATTCTGCGAAGTAAAAAGCAAGCAAAAACAGCAACTGGCACTTTGGCACTATGTCAATAGGTTAGTCCCAAAAAATGATATGAAGTTGTTATAAAATGATTGTAAAACATCCAAGAATGATAATATAACAACATGGAACAAGCAAAAATTATAGATACGTTGGAGACGTATCACCTGGTGCTTCGTGACATTCTCGACCGTGTTGTGCAGAGTGGCCCATCGTTGTATGTACTCCCAGAGAGTTTCGTTGCTTTTCTGGACATGATGTTGCAACTCTGTCAATCCACCCGAACGCTTGTAAGTGCCCTCAAATGTCTTGATGAACACCTGCGCCAGGTCCTCCCAGCAATAGATGCTGCTAGAAGGCAACTGGTTCAGCCAGGCCCGAGCGGATCCATCTAGCATGAGGGGAAGATGCTTCATTGCCACGAAGTCATCGCCACCCCCAATCTGAACTGCCACTCGGTAATCTCCGAGCCAAGTTTCCGGCTTGGATTCGCCGTTAAACTTTCTGATCCCCGTCACCAACCTATAGTTGGGGGGAATCTCGGCCTCTCGGATATACCAGAAAAAACACTCGAGACCTGACGTCCCCCATCCGCTCACTAAGTCCCTAACCAATCGGCTTTTATCCACCATTCTCTGTGTGATGGTAGATCTAGCATTGAGCAACGGAGGGCGTCGGCCTACTTCCTCATAGCCTCTGGGGCGAGGGGGAGTCCAATTGCGGTCTTCTCTGTGAGGTCGGCTGTCATCGTAGGGCCGCTTGCCGTGTGAACCACCCCTCGGAGGGGGCGTCTGACTGATGTCATTGTCGTCGTGCCAATGCCCTCCATGCCGGCCTCTCGAAGGAGGAGGAGAGTACCGGTGCTTCCCATAAGCATGTGGACTATGCGCGGACTGGACAGTGTCAGCTTGAAGGGACTTGCTGTATACACGCTGATTCGACTGAGACACTTCTGCATTCTGTCTCATCGCCGTCTTCAGCAGAGTCTGAATCAGCCGAATGCCTTCTCCAGCCGCAGAATCGGACAGCTGAATGGATTCAGCTATCCGAGTGGCCGCAGCTAGGTTTTCTATAGGAGTGCGCATCACTGGGATCTTGGGCTGTCACTCGGAATTGGCCGCCGCCTGGCGTAACTGGAGCTTGGTTGCTCTCTTGCTGCGCGTTCGTCGAGTGCTCGCTGGAGCCTCTCTAAACGCTCGCCTCAGCCGCGCGTGGCCTCCAAGGCTATCTCCTTTAGGGACGTTCCCGTGATGGGGATAAGGAGAACTTCGTCGTCCCTCCTTCTCCTCTCCTCCCGCTGCTCCAGAGAGAAAGGCTGGGCAAAATAACCGTCGGAAGGACCGTCGTCGAGGCGGCCTCCGTCTCGGCCACGGGAGACACCCATGGAGTACCCAGGGGCACCATGATCAGTGGAACGTGCCATCAGTATCTCAGCAGCGTTTCCGCTGCTTTCACACTCGGACTCATCGGACAGCTCGTCACCCGATGTGGGCGACAAGCTGACGGTGGGTTCGCCGGAGTCGAGCATGGCGACCTGCTCGGAAGTAGGTTGCCGCACCATGACATGATTGAGCCACCACTGCAGCCGCGAGCGTCAGGAACGCTTGCGGCAGCCGGACGCCGAACGAGCCGGCACTGGGCCGTACGGCTCCGACGACTGTCGCAGGAGGACCCCGTGCGCCGCCGCGCTGAAATGCACATCCCCGAGGGCGAGGAACGCATCTGGGTCCATCGGTGCATCGTGCAGCTAGGCCAAACCGTTAGCGATGAAGCGGAGGTTGCCGAAGAGGATCTCACCGCCGAGTGCGAGCATGATGGCCGGAAAAAGAAAGGAATCTCCACTTGCGCCGGAGTTTGCTAGAACTGTCGCCCCACGGTGGGCGCCAACTATCGTGGGAGTAATCCTGATAGTAGTATGGGGGGTACGTATGAGTAGGGAGAAGCCTAGCTACGGAGCAAGTGTCGCACTCGGAATTTATGAGTTCAGACCCCACTCGGAAGTGGTAAAAGTCCTACGTCTCGAGCCCGGGGGCTAAGTGTTGCTTTGTATGTGTTCTGATTACAGAGAGTTCGTAACCCCTCTTCTGGTGTATGGGGGTGTCTTAGAGTGCGCCACCACCAGCCGAGTGCCATTACGAGGGTCGTTAATGCTAGTAACTGTCGGAGTTACTAGAAACTACCATGTTAACCACGAGCACTACTGGCAATGCAACATCTACAATATTCAATGCTAATTAAATCCCTTGAACGTTGTAGCTCCCATGTCGCCTCCACTTCTTCACGTCCGGGTGTTAAAGCTAGGTCGAGTGGTTGATAGCGTCCGAGTGACTTCCAAGGATCCGAGTGCATCTTGTACATTCGTCCGAGTGCTAAGGTAGTCTAGGGATTTCTGTGAACTTGTAGGACCCGAGGTGTGTCCTAGATAAGAGGTCAATGACCCTACCTAGGGTAGGTGACCTCGTCACCGGTCATCAACCGTCTTCAGCGGTTGCACACAAAAGAGCACACACTTGTACCCAACGCGGCAATAGGGTTGTCAATCCCCTTGATCTCGTTATTTGCAAGCAAGTGAGATGTGTAGATGATAGTAGATAATTGTAAATTGGGAAATAAAATAAAACAAAGTAAATGGAAGCAAGGTATTGAATGTGTTTGTAAACTTATAAGAGGATAGACCCAGGGGCCGTAGTGTTCTCTAGTGGCATCTCTCATGTAGTAGGCATACAGTGGGTAAACAAATTACTGTTGGGCAATTGATAGAAAAGCAGATAGTTATGCAATCTTTATTCACGGCAATGATCATGTATATATAGGCATAATGTCCATAAGCAAATAGGACGACTCCTTCCTGCACCTATTACTATTACTCCACCCATCGACCGCTATCCAACTTGCATCTAGAGTATTAAGTAAAACAGAGTAATGCTTGGAGAACGATGACATGATGTAGACAAAGAGAATTCAATTAATATGAACTAACCCCATCGTTTTATCCTTAGTGGCAGCAATACAAAGGTGTGTCTTGTCCCTTTTTGTCACTGGGATACAGAGCAATGCCGGATTGAACCCACTACATCGCACCCCTCTCACTAAAGAAATATCAATCTAGTTGGCCAAACTATTTCAATAGATCAGAGAGATTTACGAAGCTATAATGATCATGCAAATAAGAATCATAATAATTAGAGGTGACTCAAATACTTTTCATGAATAATCTGAACATAAACCACAATTCATCGGAGCCCAACAAACACACCGCACAAAAGGATTACATCGGATAGATCAAAGCGAAGATGCGATGATCATTGTATTGAAGATCAAGAGAGAGAGAGAGATATCCATGTAGATACTAACTACGGACCCGTAGGTCTGTGGTGCACTACTCACAACTCATCATGGAGGCAGCAAGGGTGATGAAGAGCCCCTCCGTGGTTGATTCCCCCTCCGGCAGATCGCCGGAAAAGGTCGCCAGATGGGTACGCGGCGGAACAGAGACTTGCGGCGGCGAAAAAAGTGTTTCGGGAGCTCTCCTAGGGTTTTTGGAATATTTGAGGATTTATAGGCCAGAGAGGGGCACGAGAGGGCAGCCGAGGCGGTCACGACCCAACAGGGCGCGGCCTGCCCCTGGGTCGCGCCCTGTTAGCTCGTGGTTGCCTCGTGTAGCCTCTCGTCTCCTCCCGAAGCTTCCACATCTTCTTTTGGTCCAGAAAAAATCATATTAAAGTTTCGTGGCATTTGGACTTCGTTTGGTATGGTAAACCTGAATAGCAAAAAACATGCAAAAAACAGCAAGTGGCACTGGGCACAAGGTCAATAGGTTAGTGCTCAAAAATAATATTATTTGGTAAATAAACACCCAAAAAGTATCCTAGAATGATAATATAATAGCATGGAACAATCAAAAAATTATAGATACGTTTGAGACGTATCAGCATCCCCAAGCTTAATGCCTGCTCTTCCTCGAGTAATTAAATGATACAAACAAGAATTTTTTATGTGACATGCTACCCAACATGTAATCTATTGCAGGTTTGTTCATTAAGAAACGATGAATTAATAAACATCAACATAGTAATATTATAAACATAAGAAACATAATCATCAAGTTTCAAAGTATACGATCCAAAAAGAATGTTCACCCCCAATTCATTTTATCATATAAGAATAGCATGGCTCCGTCTTCACCACATAAATACAAATGTCAAGCACAACAGTGTCAAGTTAGGCAATTGGATCGTACTTCTTAACGCGCTTCAGCTTTTTATTACTTGCGCAATATATAAGCGTGAACCATGGATATTGCATAAAGGTGGAATAGAATATGGTGGTAGGTTTCAAAGGGGTGAAAGTGGAGAAGAAAGTTTCGCATCAAATAGGCGTATCAACGGGCTATGGAGATGCCCATCAATAGATATCAATGCGAGGAGTAGGGATTGCCATGCAACAGATGCAATACTGCTATAAGTGTATGAAAGCTCAATGGAAGCTAAGTGGGTGTGCATCCAACTTGCTTGCTCATGAAGACCTCGGGCATTTGAGGAAGCCCGTCATCGGAATATACAAGCCAAGTTCTATAATGAAAAATTTCCCACTAGCATATGGAAGTGATAAACATGAGACTCTCTATATGAAGAACAAGGTGCCACTTTGAGGCACAAGTGTGGAATAAGAGGTAGTAGCACTGTCCCTTCTCTCTTTTCTCTCATTTATTTATTTTCCTTTTTATTATTTTTTCTTTTTTTTTCGTCCGGAGTCTCATCCCGACTTGTGGGGGAATCATTGTCTCCATCATGCTTTCCTCACTGAGACAGTGCCCTAATAATGATGATCATCACGCTTTTATTTACTTACAACTCATCATGAGAAACTGTATGAGTCTATATGAATGTCTCTGGTAGTGTACCAGGATGTGCAATGATTAAGCGTAACATGTATGGTATTAATGATGAACGGTGGCTTTGCCACAAATACTATGTCAGCTTATGTGATCATGCAAAGCAATATGACAATGGAAGCGCAAGTCATATGATGTGACGGTGGAAGTTGCATGGCAATATATCTCGGAATGGCTATGAAAATGCCATGATAGGTAGGTATGGTGGTAGTTTTGAGGAAGATATAATGAGGCTTATGTGCAACAGAGCGTATCATGTCATGGGGTTTGGATGCACGTGCGAAAGTTGCACCGATCCTCAAGGTGAGAATGAGCAATGCACGGTACCGAAGAGGCTAGCAAATATGTGGAGGTGAGTGTGCGTATATCCATGGATTCACATTAGTCATGAAGAACTCACATACTTATTGCAAGATTTTATTAGCTCTCTCAAAGCAAAGCACTACTCGCATGCCCCTAGGGAGGAGGTTGGTAGGAATTAACCATCGCGCGCCCCCGACCTAAACAGCACTAGGATTTCAACGAGGAATAAGTATGCTCACACATCATCACCATGCTATAAAACTTGGATGAACAGCAAGTTAAAAACCTCTAATTCATGATACCTTTATTAACCAATGATCATGCACTCATGCTTTTTCACATCACCCCATTAATATCATTAACCATGATTTCTCTTTTATGTGCTACATGTGGTTTTGGTTATGCACTCATTGAATACCGATTATTTTTTAACTAGTCTTATGACCCATGCAAATTACCATCGTTGTTTATTAACTCTCAAACAAATATAAGTGAAAACGAGAGTGCAATTATTTCTATAAAATCTATACGCCACCATGCTCCAAAAGATATAAGTGAAGCACTAGAGGAACTGCGAAGCTCAAAAGATATAAGTGAAACACATAGAGTATTCTAATAAATTATGATGATATTGTGTCTCTCTCAAGTGGGTGTGTGCAGCAAACAATGATTGTGGGAAACTGAAACAAAAGGCAAACTAAAGCAAATGACACTCCAAGCAAAACTCATATCATGTGATGAATAAAAATATAGCTCCAAGTGACATACCAATGGATTGAGACGAAAGAGGGGATGCCTTCCGGGGCATCCCCAAGCTTAGACGCTTGAGTCTTCCTAGAATATTACCTTGGTGTGCCTTGATAATCCATAAGCTTAGGCTCTTTCCGCTCCTTATTCCTTCGTCCATCGTGATAACACCCAAAACTTTAAAACTTCAGCACACAAAACTCAACAGAAAACTCGTCAGATCCATTAGTATAATAAACATATCAAATACTTTAGGTACTGTTGTAAATTGTTTAATATTTTATTATTTAATAAGTTACTGTATTCTAACTTCTCCATTATTTATATTGCCCAATATAATCCATGGCATCATCAAAACAAGCAAAACACGCAAGCAAAAAACAGAATCTGTCTAAAACTGAACAATCTGTAAAGATCTGTAGAGAAATTATACTTATGTATCTCTTAAAATTCTGAAAAATTAGTACAACCTCAAGAATTTGTGTATAAATACAGTGTAAAAAATTCAGATCAAAAAGACGTCCCAGTAAAAGCAGAGAAATTCTGCACTGAATGTCAAAGTTTCTGTTTTTGCACCGTATCAATTCTACTCATCTTGTGAGTCATCCCAAAGGCTTTACTTGGCACAAACACTAATTAAAACATAAAAACACAATCATTATAGAGTAAAAAAAATCATTTTATGTCATACAAACATAAAGTAGGACAAGAAAAATAAGATAACTATTGGGTTGCCTCCCAACTAGCGCTATTGTTTTACGCCCCTAGCTAGGCATAACGCATATGATCAAGTGTTGTCATCTTTGAAAGTCCACCCATAAGTGGCCCTCATGATAGATTAATAAGGTGATTTGATTCTCTTTCTAGGGAAGTGTTACATCCTTTTCTTTAATGGAAATTGGAATCGTATCTTTCCCTCATTCATGTCAATTATTGCACCTATAGTTCGTAGAAAGGGTCTTCCAAGTATTATTGGACAAGTAGGATTGCATTAAATATCAAGCACAATGAAATCTACAGGCACATAATTACTATTATCAAGGATGAGAACATCATTTATTCTACCTAAAGGTTTCTTGATGGTAGAATCCGCAAGATGCAAGTTTAGGGAACAATCTTGAATATTCGTGAGACCAAGCACATCACAAAGAGATTTAGGTGTAGTTGAAACACTAGCACCAAGGTCACACAAAGCATTGAATTCATATTCTTTAAGCTTTATTTTAATACTAGGTTCCCATTCATCATGCAGTTTTCTAGGAATAGAAACTTCTAGCTCAAGTTTCTCATCATAAGCTTTTATCATAGCTTCTACTATATGTTTACTAAAAGCTTTCTTTTGTTCATAAGCATTGGGTGAACTAATAATGGATTACAACAAGGAAATACATTCCACTAAAGAGCAGAGCTCATAATTAAAATCCTTGTAATCCGAGATAGTGGGCACATCACTAGTTAAAGTTTTAACCTCTCCAAACCCACTTTTTTCAGTTTTAGCATTAGAATCATCACCCTTCAAGCAAACGGGACTCTCTCTAGCTAGAGTTGACTCAACTCCAGTCCCTTTATCATTTAATTTCAGAGAAGTAAACAAAGATTCAATGGGAGAAGTGCCAAGCATTTTAAGATCTTCATCATGATTCCGGTAAAAACCGGGTGGAAGAGCTTTTTCTAAGAATTCCCGCTTAGCTTTTAACTTAGCGGTCCCTTACTTTCATTAATAGATATTTGGATAGATTTAATAGTTTCATTAAAATCATGCTTGGGTGGCAAAGCTTTACTTTTAAGAGTTTCTACATCAAGAGCAATTCTATCCATGTTTTTAGCCAAAGCATCAATTATATGCAACTTTTCTTCTACCATAGTATTAAAAATCTTTTGAGAACTAATGAATTCTTTAATTGTGTTCTCAAGATCCAAGGGTATCCTATTAGCATTTGTAGAAGAATTTCCATAGGAATTTCCAAAAGTGTTTCCATAATTATTAAAGGAATTGTCGGGATATGGCCTAGCATTGGAATTTCCTCTATAGGCATTGTTGTTGAAATTGTTTCGCGAGATAAAGTTCACATTAATAGCATCATAATTTTGCTTGATCAAGGTAGACAAGGGCATATCATTTGGATCAACATGAGTATTTTTGCTAGCAACCATATTCATAAGAGCATCCACTTTTTCACTCAAAGTAGTGATTTCCTCTACAAAATTTACCTTCTTACCAGTTGGAGCTCTTTCGGTATGCCATTGAGAGTAGTTTGTCATGATGTTGTCCAGAAGTTTAGCGGCCTCTCCTAAGGTCACATCCATAAAGATACCACCTGCAGCAGAATCTAGAAGATTTCTAGACACAAAGTTCAGTCCAGCATAGAAATTTTGGATAATCATCCATAAGTTTAATCCATGAGTAGGGCAATTTCTAATCATCAGTTTCATCCTCTCCCAAGCTTGTGCAACATGTTCTTGCTCATGTTGTTTAAAATTCATTATTTGATTTCTAAGGGAGATGATCTTAGCAGGAGGAAAATACTTGGCAATAAAAGCATCTTTACACTTATCCCATGTTACAATACTATTACGTGGTAAAGATGAAAACCAAGCCTTAGCTTTATCTCTTAGTGAAAAAGGAAATAATTTTAATTTCACAACATCATTATCCATGTAATTTTTCTTTTGCATATCATAAAGTTCAACAAAGGTATTAAGATGAGCAGCGGGATCCTCATTAGGACTTCTCGAAAATTGATCTTTCATCACAAGACTCAGCAATGCAGCATTAATATCAAAAGCCTCCACACTAGTGGCAGGTGGTATAGGAGTACTAATAAAATCATTGTTATTAGTACTTGAGAAGTCACACAACTTAGTAGTATCTTGAGACTGTTGGGGAACGTTGCATGGGAAAAAAAATTCCTACGCACACACAAGATCTATCCATGGTGATGAGCATCTACAAGAGGGAGAGTTGATCTACATACCCTTGTAGATCGCTAAGCGGGAAGCGTTAAGAAACGCGGTTGATGTAGTCGAACGTCTTCGCGATCCAAATTGCCAGCCGTCCCGCGATCCCAGCACGATCCGTCCTGCGATCCAATCACGAACCGTTCCGCGATCCAATCACGGTCCTTCCGATCTAGCGCCGAACGGACGACACCTCCGCGTTCAGCACACGTACAGCTCGATGACAATCTCCGCCTTCTTGATCCAGCAAGAGGGAGCGGAGAGGTAGATGAGTTCTCCGGCAGCGCGACTGCGTGGCGGCGATGGTGGTGGAACTATTCCAGCAGGGCTACGCCTAAGCACCGTTGAAACTAGAGGATACGATCTATTGGGAGAGAGGGCTGCACCGTGGCCTTTTTGGTTGGGTGTCTTGGCCCTCTCTCCCTCTAGTATATATAGGAGGGAGGGGGCGGGGCTGGTGCCCTAGGGATCCTCCCCTAGGGTCGGCCGAACCAGAGGTGGAGGAGTCCACCTCCAACTAGGAGGTGGGCGTGGGGGAATCCTACTCCGACTAGGATTCCTCCCCTCCACCTCTTTCTCCTGCGCATAGGCCCTCTTGGGCTGACTGCAGAGCCCACCAGGGGCTGGTGTGCCACCACTAAGGTCCATGTGACCGCTTGGGCTGTGTGGGCCCCACTTGGTGGTCCCCCGGAACCCATTCGTCACTCCCGGTACACTAGCGGAAATGCCCGAAACTTTTCCGGAGTTCAAACACCACTTTCCTATATATCAATCTTTACCTCCGGACCATTACGGAGCTCCTCATGATGTCCGGGATCTCATTCGGGACTCCGAACAACCTTCGGTCACCACCATTCATAACTCAATACTACCGAAACGTCACCGAACCTTAAGTGTGAAGACCCTGCGGGTTCGAGAACTATGTAGACATGACCGAGACACCTCTACGGTCAATAACCAATAGCGGGACCTGGATGCCCATATTGGTTCCTACATATTCTACGAAGATCTTTATCGGTTGAACCTCTATGTCAAGGATTCAGTTAATCCCGTACGATGTTCCCTTTGTTCTTCGGTATGTTACTTGCCCGAGATTCGATCGTCGGTATCTCTATACAAGATCCTGTGGCTAACACTTTAGTCACATTGCTTGCAAGGCTTATTGTGATGTTGTATTACCGAGTGGGCCCTGAGATACCTCTCCGTCGTACGGAGTAACAAATCCCAGTCTCGATCCATGCCAGCTCAACAGACACCTTCGGAGATACCTGTAGAGCATCTTTATAGTCACCCAGTTACGTTGCGACATTTGATACACACAAGGTATTCCTCCGGTGTCAGTGAGTTGCATGATCTCATGGTCATAGGAACAGATACTTGACATGCAGAAAACAATAGCAATAAACTGACACGATCATATGCTACGTTCATAGTTTGGGTCTTGTCCATCACATCATTCTCCTAATGATGTGATCCCGTTATCAAATGACATCTCATGTCTATGGCTAGGAAACCTTGACCATCTTTGATCAACGAGCTAGTCTATTAGAGGCATACTAGGGACACAGTGTTGTCTATGTACCCACACATGTATTTGAGTTTCCAATCAATACAATTATAGCATGGATAATAAACGATTATCATGAACAAGGAAATATGATAATAACTAAATTATTATTGCCTCTAGGGCATATTTCCAACAGTCTCCCACTTGCACTAGAGTCAATAATCTAGCTCACATCACCATGTGATTAACATTGTAATGAATCTAACACCCAATGAGTTCTGGGGTTCGATCATGCTTTGCATGTGAGAGAGGTCTTAGTCAACGGTCTGCAACTTTCAGATCCGTGTGTTCTTTGCAGATCTATATGTCATACTGCAGATGCTACCATGCTCCACTTGGAGCTATTCCAAATGACTGCTCCACTATACGTATCCGGATTGCTACTTAGAGTCATCCGGATTGGTGTCAAAGCTTGCATCGACGTAACCTTTTACGACGAACTCTTTGTCACCTGCATAATCGAGAATCATTTCCTTAGTCCTATAGTTACTAAGGAGAATTTTGACCGCTGTCCAGTGATACGTCTCCAACGTATCTATAATTTATGAAGTATTCATGCCATGTTTACAATAATTCTATATGACTTTGGTTTGATTTTATTAGATCTAACCCAGACTGACGCTGTTATTAGCAGAAGTACCATGGTGTCGTTTTTTGTGCAGAAATAAAAGTTCTCGGAATGGGCTGAAAATTTACGGTGATTTTTTATGGACCAAAAGAGACCCCCGAAGCATTGGAGTTGGGCCAGAAGAGCCACGAGGCCGCCACAGGCCTGCAGGGCGCCCCCCTAGGGCGCGCCCTCCTAGCTTGTCGCCGCCTCGTGGCCCCCCTTGATGTGAGACCGACGCCAAAAATTCCTATAAATACCAAAAACCCCAGAAACAAACCTAGATTGGGAGTTCCGCCGCCGCAAGCCTCCAGAGCCACGAAAAACCAATCGGGAGCCCGTTCCGGCACCCTGCCGGAGGGGGAAACCATCACCGGAGGCCATCTTCATCATCCCGGCGGTGTCCATGACGAGGAGGGAGTAGTTTACCCTCGGGGCTGAGGGTATGTACCAGTAGCTATGTGTTTGATCTCTCTGTCTCTCGTGTTCTTGAGATGACACGATCTTGATGTACGGCGAGCTTTATTGATATAGATGAATCATATGGAGTTTTCCCCTCTCTATCTTCTTGTGATGAATTGAGTTTTCCCTTTGAAGTTTTCTTATCGGATTGAGTCTTTAAGGATTTGAGAACACTTGATGTATGTCTTGCGATGGGATATCCGTGGTGACAATGGGATGTTCTATTCATCTACTTGATGTATGTTTTGGTGATCAACTTGCGGGTTCCGTGACCTTGGGAATCTATGCATAGGGGTTGGCACACGTTTTCGTCTTGACTCTCCGGTAGAAACTTTGGGGCACTCTTTGAAGTTCTTTGTGTTGGATTGAACATGATGAATCTGAAATTGCGTGATGCATAGCGTATAATCAAGCCCATGGGTACTTGTGGTGACATTGGAGTATCTAGGTGACATTAGGGTTTTGGTTGATGTGTATCTTAAGGTGTTATTTTAGTACGAACTCTAGGGCAGTTCGTGACACTTATAGGGATAGCTCATAAGATTGATCAGAAAAGATAACTTTGAGGTGGTTTCGTACCCTACAATAATTTCTTCGTTTGTTCTCCGCTATTTGTGACTTTGGAGTGAACTCTTTGTCGCACGTGAGGGATTTACATATGATTCAACTATGTTAGTATTGTTGAGAGAACTTGCACTAGTGAAAGTATGAACCCTAGGCCTTGTTTCTAAGCATTGCAATACCGTTTGTGCTCACTTTTATCATTAGTTACCTTGCTGTTTTTATATTTTCATATTACAAAAACCTATATCTACCATCAATATTACACTTGTATCACCATCTCTTCGCCGAACTAGTGCACCTATACAATTTACCATTGTATTGGGTGTGTTGGGGACACAAGAGACTCTTTGTTATTTGGTTGCAGGGTTGTTTGAGAGAGACCATCTTCATCATACACCTCCCACGGATTGATAAACCTTAGGTCATCCACTTGAGGGAAATTTGCTACTGTCCTACAAAACTCTGCGCTTGGAGGCCCAACACGAGTCTACAAGAAAAAGGTTGCGTAGTAGACATCAAGCTCTTTTCTGGCGCCGTTGCCGGGGAGGTGAGTGCTTGAAGGTATATCTTTAGATCTTGCAATTGAATCTTTTAGTTTCTTGTTTTTTTGCTAGTTTGGTTTTATAAAAGAAAACTACAAAAAAATAGAGTTTAGGTTGCATCAATTGGTTCGTCTTTTTAATGTCTTTCGTGAAAATGATGGTTTGGAAAATTGTGCTCAATTGGTAGAGGAAGAATTTATGAAAATACTTGATGAGAATTCCTTGAATGATGAGCATGATAGAAATATTGTTAGTATGAATTCTCTGAATATTCATGATGCTAATGATATGCAAAGCCACAAGCTTGGGGATGCTATGTTTGATGAATATGATATTTTTAGTCCCCCAAGTTTTGATGAGCAAAACTATTATGATGATGGCATGCCTCCTATCTATGATGATTATGATGATGACATGTATGCTATAAAGAGTGATAGTAACCATGAAACTTGTCATCATGATTTTAATATTCAAAGTGGTTATGTCAATCAAATATCTCATGATAGTTATTTTGTTGAGTTTGCTCCCACTATTATGAATGAGAAGAAATTTGCTTATGTGGAGAGTGATAAAAATTCTATGTTTGTAGATCATAAAAAGAATGCTTTATGTGCTTGTTATATTGTGAAATTCCTTCATGATGCTACTGAAAATTATTATGAGGGAGGAACATATGCTTGTAGGAATTGCAATAATATCAAGTTTCCTCTCTATGTGTTCAAAGTTTTGAAGTTATGCTTGTTTTGCCTTCCTATGCTAGTTGATTCTTGCTCCCATAAATTGTTTGATCACAAAATCCCTATGCATAGGAAGTGGGTTAGACTTAAATGTGCTTGTCATGAGATTCATGATGCTCTTTTGCATGTTATAATTATTATTCCTATGTGAGCATCATTGAAATCATCACGCCTAGCTAAAAGGCATTAAAGAAAAGCGCTTGTTGGGAGGCAACCCAACACTTTTACTTTCTGTTTTTGTGTATACATATGATTAAGCTACTGTATAATCATGTTTTATAGCTTTTGTTTCAATAAAGTGCCAAGTAAAGTCTTTGGGATAGTGTGGATGATAGTTGACTTGATTCTGTGCAAAAACAGAAACTTTTGCTCTCAGTCCAGGAATTTTGTAAATTAACTGGAACGTGCTTTTGATCTGAATGTTTTACACATGATTTATATACAAATTTCCTAGATTGTCCTCATTTTTCAGAATTTTTAGAGACAGGGAAGTATGGTTATACTACAGATCTTCACAGACTGTTCTGTTTTTGACAGATTCTGTTTTGCATGCATAGTTTGCTTGTTTTAGTGTTTCCATAGCTTATATTGAGTGATATAAATTATGGGAATGATAGAATACAGTAGGTATGATGTGGTAACAATTATGAATCTTGTCTTGACAGTACCTAAGTGAATGATTTATCTTTACTACACTAACCCTTCTCACGAAGTTCCGTTAAGTTTTGTGTGATTGAAGTTTTCAAGTTTTGGGTGAGAGACCGATATGAGGAGAATAAGGAGTGACAAGAACCTAAGCTTGGGGATGCCCAAGGCACCCCCAAGGTAATATCCAAGGAAGACTCAAGGGCCTAAGCTTGGGGATGCCCCGGAAGGCATCCCCTCTTTCGTCTTCAACACTATCGGTATATCTTACTTGGAGCTATATTTTTATTCGTCACATAATATGAGTTTTGCTTGGAGCATCATATTATTCTGTTGTTCTCTGTTAGGAGTTATTTATAATCTTGTTTTTCAATAAAAAGTTCCAAGAATTGCCTTAGGATGCTTGCATTGCATGTTTTGACGAGTGCTGTGTAAAAACAGAAACTTTGGCTGTAGTGTTTGAATTTTCATATTTTACTGGAACGTGGAAAGTTTCTGAAATTTTTACACAGTATTTTCATATAAATTTTATAGCATTTCCTAAAGTTTCATAATTTTTTGAGTTACATAAGTACACTGTTTTCATAAATTGCTGCAGACTGTTCTGCTTGGACAGATTGCTGTCATGGTTTTGTTTTCTACTTATCCTATAGTTTCCATAGCCTATATTGGTAGATATAAATTGTGGAAATGATAGTAAACACTAGATGATGTTTGATAATTATTGTGCAACTTGTCTTGGCAGTACATGAAGAGTTGATTTATTATTATGTGTACTAACCTATCTCATGAGTTCTTTTCGAGTTTTGTGTGGATGAAGTTTTTGAGAATAGGTGAAACCATGATATGAGAGGATTGAACGAGATACAAAAGCTCAAGATTGGGGATGCCCAAGGCACCCCAAGTAAATATTTCAACAAGTCTCAAGCATCTAAGCTTGGGGATGCTATGCATCCCACCTCTCTTCATCAACAATTATCGGTTAGCCTATGTTGAGCCTAAATTTTTATTCGTTCACATGTTGCGTCCTATTCTTGGAGTGCTATTTTTCTTTTGATTGCTGTTTAAATAAAATACTTAGATCTGAAAATATTTATGAGAGAGAGAGAATCCTCACATAGCTACTTAATTGTTTGACTACTCATTGATCTTCACTTATATCTTTTGAGAGTAGCTTGTCATTTCCTCTCATGCTTCACTTATACCTTTTTGAGAGATGAAATTTTTATGCTCATGTGCTTCATTTAAAGTTGTTTGAGCTTGTCGAAAAAGCAACGGCAATATATGAAACTAGTCCCAAAGTGATAGATATCCAAGGAGGATATAATAAAAACTTTCATGAAGATCATGGGACAAATTAAACTTGATTCTTTGTAATAGTTTTAAAACATGATGATAGTAATATGTGAGTCATGTTAGTGAGTAATTATGCTTAGTAGGAATATTGGTGTTAAGGTTTGTGATTCCCTATGCAAGTACGCAAGTCAATAGTTATGCAATGAAGTTACATCCTACTTGTGGTGCATGATTCGGTGTTAGTTATGTTCAATGCTCACTTATGTGATTTTTCGTTTCTTGGTTTGGTTGCTTCCCAATCTATTTGCTAGCCTTCATTTGTACTAAGTAGAAATACTACTTGTGCATCCAAAATCCTTAAACCAAGTTTTGCCTTATGAGTCCACCATACCTACCTATATGCGGTATTTCCATGCCGTTCCAAGCAAATTTGTATGTGCCATCTCTAAATTTCCAAAATAAATTTTCTCTTTTGTGTGCCCGTACCGCTCATGAAACGGTGGGGAGTATCCAATATTTTTCCATGCTAGGTGTGTTATTCTCACGATATGTGTTAATTCACTATCATTCACGAGAAAGTGGCTGGTATTCGGGATGCCCAGTTCCATGCTCAAAATTCAAATCAAAATATAATGAAACAAAACTCCCCCAGGATTGTTGTTTGTATGGACGGTACCCATGGATTCGACTTGCCGTGGAGTGTGATTGATTGGTGGAGGGCGAGTAAAAACTTTACCATTCTGTTTGGGAACCGCCTATAATGTATCTAGCATGGAAAGTATTGTGAGCTACTTTGTCGTTTTCGTTGACAGGAAAATCATGCCACTCAAAATATTTCTCTCTCTCAATTTAAACCTTGAGCTCTGGCACCTCTACAAATCCCTACTTCCCTCTGCGAAGGGCCTATCTATTTACTTTATGCAATTTTTATTTTTGCTTTGAGTCTCCATCTTCTCTTATAAGCACCAACTAGGGGGCACTATGATCGTACTTGAGCATTGGGCATAGCTAATATTTGAGTGTGTTTCATGAATGGATCAATGATTGAGCATGATGGGCTAGGGATAACTTTCTTTAGTGTTGATATTTTGAAAGACATGGTTGCTTGTTGATATGCTTGAGTATTGAAGTCATTATGTTAAAACTAGACTATTGCTTTGAGTCATTTACAAGTCCAAATATCCATGCTATACAAAGAAGAATAGAATATGATGAAAATGTTTGCTAGCATTCACACTTCATAAATTATTTCTTTTCTCATTTACCTACTCGAGGACGAGCAGGAATTAAGCTTGGGGATATCGATACGTCTCCAACGTATCTATAATTTATGAAGTATTCATGCCATGTTTACAGTAATTCTATATGACTTTGGTATGATTTTATTAGAACTAACCCGGACTGACGCTGTTTTCAGCAGAACTACCATGGTGTCGTTTTTTGTGCAGAAATAAAAGTTCTCGGAATGTGCTGAAAATTTACGGTGATTTTTTATGGACCAAAAGAGACCCCCGAAGCATTGGAGTTAGGCTAGAAGAGCCATGAGGCCGCCACAAGCCTGCAGGGCGCCCCCTTAGGGCGCGCCCTCCTAGCTTGTCGCCGCCTCGTGGCCCCCCTTGACGTGAGACCGACGCCAAAAATTCCTATAAATACCAAAAACCCCAGAAACAAACCTAGATTGGGAGTTCCGCCGCCGCAAGCCTCCAGAGCCACAAAAAACCAATCGGGAGCCCGTTCCGGCATCCTGCCGGATGGGGAAACCATCACCGGAGGCCATCTTCATCATCCCGGCGGTCTCCATGATGAGGAGGGAGTAGTTCACCCTCGGGGCTGAGGGTATGTACCAGTAGCTATGTGTTTGATCTCTCTCTCTCGTGTTCTTGAGATGACACGATCTTGATGTACCGCAAGCTTTATTGATATAGATGAATCATATGGAGTTTTCCCCTCTCTATCTTCTTGTGATGAATTGAGTTTTCCCTTTGAAGTTTTCTTATCGGATTGAGTCTTTAAGGATTTGAGAACACTTGATGTATGTCTTGCGATGGGATATCCGTGGTGACAATGGGATGTTCTATTCATCTACTTGATGTATGTTTTGGTGATCAACTTGCGGGTTCCGTGACCTTGGGAATCTATGCATAGGGGTTGGCACACGTTTTCGTCTTGACTCTCTGGTAGAAACTTTGGGGCACTCTTTGAAGTTCTTTGTGTTGGATTGAACATGATGAATCTAAAATTGCGTGATGCATATCGTATAATCAAGCCCATGGGTACTTGTGGTGACATTGGAGTATCTAGGTGACATTAGGGTTTTGGTTGATGTGTATCTTAAGGTGTTATTTTAGTACGAACTCTAGGGCTGTTCGTGACACATATAGGGATAGCTCATAAGATTGATCAGAAAAGATAACTTTGAGGTGGTTTCGTACCCTACAATAATTTCTTCGTTTGTTCTCCGCTATTTGTGACTTTGGAGTGAACTCTTTGTCGCACGTGAGGGATTTACATATGATTCAACTATGTTAGTATTGTTGAGAGAACTTGCACTAGTGAAATATGAACCCTAGGCCCTATTTCTAAGCATTGCAATACCGTTTGTGCTCACTTTTATCATTAGTTACCTTGCTGTTTTTATATTTTCAGATTACAAAAACCTATATCTACCATCCATGTTACACTTGTATCACCATCTCTTCGCCGAACTAGTGCACCTATACAATTTACCATTGTATTGGGTGTGTTGGGGACACAAGAGACTCTTTGTTATTTGGTTGCAGGGTTGTTTGAGAGAGACCATCTTCATCCTACACCTCCAACGGATTGATAAACCTTAGGTCATCCACTTGAGGGAAATTTGCTACTGTCCTACAAAACTCTGCGCTTGGAGGCCCAACACGAGTCTACAAGAAGAAGGTTGCATAGTAGACATCATCCAGTGATCCACTCCTGGACCACTCTTGTACCCCTTGACAGACTCATGGCAAGGCACACACCAGGTGCGGTACACAGCATGGCATACTATACAGAGCCTATGGATAAGGCATAGGGGACAACCTTCGTCCTTTCTCTTTCTTCTGCCGTGGTCGAGCTTTGAGTCTCACTCAACTCCACACCTTACAAATCAGGCAAGAACTCTTTCTTTGACTGATCCATTTCGAACTCTTTCAAAATCTTGTCAAGGTATGTACTCATTGAAAGTTTTATCAGACGTCTTGATCTATCTCTATAGATCCTGATGCCCAATATTTAAGTAGCTACATTCGAGGTTTTCCTTTGAAAAACTCCTTTCAAACAACCCTTTATGCTTTCCGGTAATTCTACATCATTTCCGATCAACAATATGTCATTCACATATACTTATCAGAAATTCTATAGTGCTCCCACTCACTTTATTTTAAATACAAGTTTCTCATAAACTTTGTATAGACCCAAAAACTTTGATCACATCATCAAAGCGTATATTCCAACTCCGAGATGCTTGCTCCAGTCCATAGAAGGATTGCTGGAGCTTGCATACATTTTAGCATCCTTAGGACTGACAAAACCTTCCAGTTGTATCACAAACAACCTTTCCTCAAGGAAACCGTTAAGGAAACGATGTTTTGACATCCATCTGCCAGATTTCATAATCGAAAAATGCAGCAACTGCTAACATAATTCCAACAGACTTTTAGCATCGCTACGGGTGAGAAAGTCTCATCGTAGTCAACTCCTTGAACTTGTCGAAACTTCTTTTTGACAAGTCGAGCTTTATAAATGGTGACATTTACCATCAGCGTCTGTCTTCTTCTTAAAGGTCCATTTGTACTCAACGGACTGCCGTTCAACGGGCATGTCTACCAAAGTCCATATTTGGTTTTCATACATGGATCCTTTCTCGGATTTCATGGCTCCTAGCCATTTGTTGGAATCCGGGCCCACCATCGCTTCTTCATAGCTCGTAGGTTAACAGTTGTCTAACAACATGACCTCCAAGACAGGATTGACGTACCACTTAGAGGCGGTACAAGTTCTTGTCGGCCTACGAGGTTCGGTAGTAACTTGATCCGAAGTGTCATGATCATCATTATTAACTTCCTCTTCATTCGGTGTAGGCGCCACAGAAACATCTTTCTGTGTCGTGCTACCATCCAACTGAAGTGACGGTTCAATAACCTCATCAAGTTCTAGCTTCCTCCCACTCAATTCTTTCGAGAGAAAACTCTTTCTCGAGAAAGTACCCGTTTTTAGCAACAAACACTTTGCCCTTGGATCTGTGATAGAAGGTATACCCAGCTGTTTCCTTAGGGTATCCTATGAAGATGCATTTTTCCGCTTTGGGATCAAGCTTATCAGACATAAGCGTCGCATTCCCAAACTCTGAGAAATGACAGCTTAGGTTTCTGCCAAACCAAAATTCATACGGTGTCATCTCAACGGACTTAGATGGTGCCCTATTTAAAGTGAATGTAGTTGTCTCTAATGCATAACCCCAAAACGATAGTGCTAAAACGATAAGAGACATCATAGTACGCACCATATCCAATAGAGCACGACTACGACGTTCGGACATACCATCACACTATGGTGTTCCAGGTGGCGTGAGTTGTGAAACAACTTCCACATTGTCTTAAGTTGTATACCAAACTCGTAACTCAGATATTCACCTCCACAATCATATCGTAGACATTTTATCTTCTTGTCACGATGATCTCAAACTTCACTCTGAATTTTCTTGAACTTTGCAAACGATTCAGACTTGTGTTTCATTAAGTAAATATACCCATATCTACTCAAATCATCAGTGAAGGTAAGAAAATAACGATATCCACCGCACGCTACAACACTCACTGGACCGCATACATCAACATGTAACATTTCCAATAAGTCACTTGCCCGCTCCATCATACCGGAAAACGGGGTCTTAGTCATCTTGCACATGAGGTATGGTCCGCATGTCTCAACCGATTCTAAATCGAATGAATCCAAAGATCCATCAGCATGGAGTTTCTTCATGCGCTTTACACCAATATGACACTTAGCGGCAGTGCCACAAGTATGTGGTACTATCATTATTAACTTTGTATCTTTTGGCATCAATATTACGAACATGTGTATTACTACGATCAAGATTCAATAAACCATTCTCATTGGGCGCATGACCATTGAAGGTATTATTCATGTAAACAGAATAACCATTATTCTCTAACTTAAATGAATAACCGTATTGCAATAAACATGATCTAATCACGTTCATGCTCATCACAAACACGAAAGAACATTTATTTAGATTCATCACTAATCCCGAAGGTAGAGAGAGCATGCGATGGTGATCACATCAACCTTGGAAACACTTCCAACACTCATCGTCACCTCACCCTTAGCTATCCTCCGTTTATTCCGCAGCTTTTATTTCGAGTTACTAACATTTAGCAACCGAACCGGTATCCAATACCCAAGTGCTACTAGGAGTACCAGTAAGGTACACATCAATAACACGTATATCAAATATACTTCTGTCGACGTTGCCAGCCTTCTTATCTACCAAGTATCTAGGGTTGTTCCGCTTCAGCGACCGTTCTCCTCATAATAAAAGCACTTAGTCTCGGGTTTGGGTTCAACCTTGGGTTTCTTCACTGGAGCAGCAACTGACTTGCCATCCATGAAGTTTCCCTCCTTGCCCTTGCCCTTCTCGAAACTAGTGGTTTCACTAACCATCAACACTTGATGCTCCTTCTTGATTTCTACCTTCGCGGTGTCAAATATCACGAATAGCTCAGGGATCATTATTTCCATCCCTGGCATTTTATAGTTCATCACGAAGCTCTAGTAGCTTAGTGACAGTGACTTGGAGAACTATATCAATCACTATCTTATCTGGAAGATCAACTCCCACTCGATTCAAGCGATTGTAGCACCCAGACAATCTGAGCACATGCTCACCGATTGAGCTATTCTCCTTCATCTTGCAGGCAAAGAATCTTTGTTGGAGGTCTCATATCTCTCAACACGGGCATGAGACTGAGATCCCAATTTAAGCTCTTAGAACATCTCATATGTTCCGTGACGTTCAAAACGTTTTGGAGCCTCAATTCTAAGCCGTAATGCATGACGCACTGAACTATCAAGTAGTCATCAGAACGTGCCTGTCAGATGTTCACAACATCTACAGACGACGCTTGAGGGGGTGGCGCACCGAGCGGTTCATTAAGGACATAAGCCTTCTGTGCAGCAATGAGGACAATCCTCGGATCACGGACCCAGTCCGCATTATTGCTACCATCATCTTTCAACTCTATTTCTCTAGGAACATATAAAAATTCAAGGGAGCTACAACGCGAGCTAGTAATCTACAACATAATTTGCAAAGACATTTTGACTATGTTCATGATAATGAGTTTAGTTAATCATATTACTTAAAAACTCCCACTCAAATTGACATTCCTCTGGTCATTCGAGTGTCACATGATCCAAATTCACCAACCCAAGTCCGATCATCACGTGAGATGAGGTGGTTTCAATGGTGAACATCTCCATGTTGATCATATCTACTATATGACTCATGTTCGACCTTTCGGTCTCTTGTGTTCCGAGGCCATGTCTGTACATGCTAGGCTCGTCAAGTTTAACCCGAGTGTTCCGCACGTGCAACACTGGCTTGCACCCGTTGTATGTGAACGTAGAGTCTATCACACCCGATCATCACGTGGTGTGTTGAAACGACGAACTTTCGCAACGGTGCACACTCGGGGAGAACACAATTTTATCTTGAAATTTTAGTGAGGGATCACCTTATATTGCTACCGTCGTCCTAAGCATAATAAGATGCATAAAAGGATTAACATCACATGCAAATCATAAGTGACATGATATGGCCATGATCTTGTGCTTTTGATCTCCATCTCCAAAGCACCGGCATGATCTCCATCGTCACCGGCATGACACCATGATCTCCATCATCTTGATCTCCATCAATGTGTCGCCATGAGGTTGTTGCGCCAACTATTGCTTCTACGACTATTGCTAACACATAGCGATAAAGTAAAGCAAAATGGCGAAAATAAATTAAAGACAACCCTATGGCTCCTGCCGGTTGCCGTACTCATCGACATGCAAGTCGTGATATTCTATACAATACATGATCATCTCATACATCACATATATCTCATCATGTAATTGGCCATATCACATCACAACATACCCTGCACGTTAGACGTCCTCTAATTGTTGTTGCATGTTTTACGTGGCTGCTACGGGTATCTAGCAAGAACGATTCTTACCTACGCAAAAACCACAACGGTGATACACAAATTGCTATTAAACCTTCTCAAGGACCGCCTTTGTCGAATCCGATCCAACTAAAGTAGGAGAGACAGACACCCGCCAGCCATCTTTATGCAACGAAGTTACATGTCAGTTGATGGAACCAGTCTCTCGTAAGCGTACGAGTAATGTTGGTCCGGGCCGCTTCATCCCACAATACCGCTGAATCAAGAAAAGACTAAGGGAGGAAGCAATCTGAGCATCAACGCCCACAAACTCCTTTGTGTTCTACTCGTGATCTCATCTACACATAGACCTAGCTCATGATGCCACTGTTGGGGAACGTTGCATGGGAAAAAAAAATCCTACGCACACACAAGATCTATCCATGGTGATGAGCATCTACGAGAGGGAGAGTGGATCTACATACCCTTGTAGATCGCTAAGCGGGAAGCGTTAAGAAACGCGGTTGATGTAGTCGAACGTCTTCGCGATCCAAATCGCTAGCCGTCCCGCGATCCCATCATGATCCGTCCCACGATCCAATCACGAACCGTTCCGCGATCCAATCACGGTCCTTCCGATCTAGCGCCGAACGGACGGCACCTCCGCGTTCAGCACACATACAGCTCGATGACAATCTTTGCCTTCTTGATCCAGCAAGAGGGAGCGGAGAGGTAGATGAGTTCTCCGGCAGCGCGACGGCGTGGCGGCGATGGTGGTGGAACTATTCCAGCAGGGCTTCGCCTAAGCACCGCTGAAACTAGAGGATACGATCTATTGGGAGAGAGGGCTGCACCGTGGCCTTTTTGGTTGGGTGTCTTGGCCCTCTCTCCCTCTAGTATATATAGGAGGGAGGGGGAGGGGGAGGGGCTGGCGCCCTAGGGATCCTCCCCTAGGGTCGGCCGAACCAGAGGTGGAGAAGTCCACCTCCAACTAGGAGGTGGGCGTGGGGGAATCCTACTCCGACTAGGATTCCTCCCCTCCTCCTCTTTCTCCTGCGCATAGGCCCTCTTGGGCTGGCTGCCCTGCCCACCAGGGGCTGGTGCGCCACCACTAAGGTCCATGTGGCCCCTTGGGGTGTGTGGGCCCAACTTGGTGGTCCCCCGGAACCCATTCGTCACTCCCGGTACACTACCGGAAATGCCTGAAACTTTTCCGGAGTTCAAACACCACTTTCCTATATATCAATCTTTACCTCCGGACCATTACGGAGCTCCTCGTGACGTGCGGGATCTCATTCGGGACTCCGAACAACCTTCGGTCACCACCATTCATAACTCAATACTACCGAAACGTCACCAAACCTTAAGTGTGCAGACCCTGCGGGTTCGAGAACTATGTAGACATGACCGAGAGACCTCTACGGTCAATAACAATAGCGGAACCTGCATGCCCATATTGGTTCCTACATATTCTACGAAGATCTTTATCGGTTGAACCTTTATGTCAAGGATTCAGTTAATCCCGTACGCTGTTCCCTTTGTTCTTCGGTATGTTACTTGCCCGAGATTCGATCGTCGGTATCTCTATACCTAGTTCAATCTCCTTACCGGCAAGTCTCTTTACTCGTTCCGTAATACAAGATCCTGTGGCTAACACTTTATTCACATTGCTTGCAAGGCTTATTGTGATGTTGTATTACCGAGTGGGCCCTGAGATACCTCTCCGTCATACGGAGTAACAAATCCCAGTCTCGATCCATGCCAGCTCAATAGACACCTTCGGAGATACCTGTAGAGCATCTTTATAGTCACCCAGTTACGTTGCGACGTTTGATACACACAGGTATTCCTACGGTGTCAGTGAGTTGCATGATCTCATGGTCTTAGGAACAGATACTTGACATGCAGAAAACAATAGCAATAAACTGACACGATCATATGCTACGTTCATAGTTTGGGTCTTGTCCATCACATCATTCTCCTAATGATGTGATCCCGTTATCAAATGACATCTCATGTCTATGGCTAGGAAACCTTGACCATCTTTGATCAACGAGCTAGTCTATTAGAGGCATACTAGGGACACAGTGTTGTCTATGTACCCACACATGTATTTGAGTTTCCAATCAATACAATTATAGCATGGATAATAAACGATTATCATGAACAAGGAAATATGATAAGAACTAAATTATTATTGCCTCTAGGGCATATTTCCAACAGAGTCATGGTGACGAAGCAAGCAAAGTATCAAGCAGGACAAGTAAACTAGCAAGCGACAATGTAAACTAGCGATAAACAAAGATAAGTATTTTTGTATTTTTGTATTTCTGATTTTTATAATGCAAACAAAATATAACAGCAAATAAAAAAGAAGAACAAGTGAATGATAATTTGTGTGAAGTTACTTGATAGTTGATGATGATACTCCCCAGCAACAGTGCCAGAAATCCTTCCTGATGCTTGTGATCTGCGTTGGGTTTTTCGTGAAGAGGAACGGGTGATGCAGCACAATGCGGGTAAGTATTTCCCTCAGTTAAGAACCAAGCTTTATCGAACCAATAGGAATACCGGTCATCAACCGTCTTCAGCGGCTGCACACAAAAGAGCACACACTTGCACCCAGCGCGGCAAGAGGGTTGTCAATCCCCTTGATCTCTTTATTTGCAAGCAAGTGAGATGTGTAGGTGATAGTAGATAATTGTAAATTGGAAAATAAAATAAAACAAAGTAAATGGCAGCAAGGTATTGAATGCGTTTGTAAACTTATAAGAGGATAGACCTGGGGGCCGTAGTGTTCTCGAGTGGCATCTCTCATGTAGTAGGCATACGGTGGGTAAACAAATTATTGTTGGGTAATTGATAAAAAATCGGATAGTTATTCAATCTTTATTCACGACAATGATCATGTATATATAGGCATCACGTCCATAAGCAAATAAGCCGAGTCCTGCCTGCACCTATTACTATTACTCCACCCATCGACCGCTATCCAGCATGCATCTAGCGTATTAAATAAAACAGAGTAATGCTTGGAGAATGATGAAATGATGTAGACAAAGAGAATTCAATTAATATGAACTAACCCCATTGCTTTATCCTTAGTGGCAGCAATACAAAGGCATGCCTTGTCCCTTTCTGTCACTGGGATATAGAGCAGAGCCAGATTGAACCCACTACAACGCACCCCTCTCACTAAAATATCAATCTAGTTGGCCAAACGATTTCAATAGATCGGAGAGATTTATGAAGCTATAATGATCATGCAAATAAGAATCATAATAATCAAAGGTGACTCAAATACTTTTCATGAATAATCTGAACATAAACTCATAATTCATCGGATCCCAACAAACACACCGCACAAAAGGATTGCATCGGATAGATCAAAGCGAAGATGCGATGATCATTGTATTGAAGATCAAGAGAGAGAGAGAGAGAGAAAGAGATAGCCATCTAGATACTAACTACGGACCCGTAGGTCTGTGGTGAACTACTCACAACTCATCATGGAGGCAGCAAGGGTGATGAAGAGCCCCTTCGTGATCTATTCCCCCTCCAGCAGATCACCGCAAAAGGTCGCCAGATGGGTACGCGGCGGAATAGAGACTTGCAGCGGCGAAAAAAGTGTTTCGGGAGCTCAACTAGGGTTGTTGGAATATTTGAGGATTTATAGGTGAGAGAGGGGCACGAGAGGGCAGCCGAAGCGGCCACGACCCAATAGGGCGTGGCCTGCCCCTAGGTCGCGCCCTGTTAGCTCGTGGCTGCCTCGTGCAGCCTCTCGTCTCCTCCCGAAGCTTCCAGGTCTTCTTTTGGTCCATAAAAAATCATATTAAAGTTTCGTGGCATTTGGACTTCGTTTGGTATGGTAAACCCGAAAAGCAAAAAACATGCAGAAAACAGCAAGTGGCACCAGGCACTAGGTCAATAGGTTAGTTCTCAAAAATAATATTAATTGGTAAATAAACACCCAAAAAGTATCCTTGAATGATAATATAATAGCATGGACCAATCAAAAATTATAGATACGTTCGAGACGTATCACGCGTCCGCTACTGCGTTCGTAGACGGACCACACTGCCTCCAGCGAGGCAGCGGTGACACACCTCGCGATAGATTCGTGTGCCAATTGGGAGGACGCAATGGATTCTCGACGGAAGGAGTCCTAGTGATGCTGTCGGGCGGCATCCTCCCAGGAGCGGCGGAGCACAAGCCGTACGATCATCTCAACTTCGGGGCCACATGGGATGAGCTCGGGATCGACGGATCTAGAGGTGTATGACTCGGTTATGCCGCTCGCCATGCCGAAGAAGGTCGTAGATCACCGGATGGGATCCTGGGTGGCGTAGTGCAGTGGAGGGGCTAGGGCTTGGTCCGGAGAGTGGATGGGGTCGGGTGGGCCACCGTGGGCAGGGTCCGACGTGGCGGACATGTGGGCCTCCCTATATCCGCCCCATATTTGGGATGGATATGAGGGGTGCCGGTCAGCCCGAGCATTTAAGGCCGGTTTGAGGCGCCCGCTGGGTCTGTTTTTTGTGATCGATCGGTGATCGGGTTGTCCACCCATGCGTGAGCGGGGTTCGATGTGCCCAGTTGTAGACCCTCTAAGTGTTTTGGTCTTGATGACAAGGCAATCTATGGGCTGACTGCATGCTTTGAGGTACATAGGCATATTCAAAAGACACAACTCCTCGTGCTCACGTCGGTTACAGTTTCATTCGAAGTCATTCCATCGCCTACTGTCGTTTGCGCGGGGAGTGGCACACCAACATGGCAGTGGATGGGAGGAATTGACTATCACACACTCTTTATATGGCATATGGGGTTGATACGTCTCCAACGTATCGATAATTTATGAAGTATTATGCCATATTTTCCTATGTTTACAATACTTTTATATGGTTTTGATGCACTTTATATGAATTATTTAGAACTAACCCGGACTGACGCAGTTTTCAGTAGAATTACCGTGGTGTTGTTTTTGTGCAGAAAATAAATGTTCTGCAGTCGCCCGAAACTTTTTTATGATTTTTTCTAGAGAAAATAAGAAATACTGGAGCGAAGAACCACCGGAGGGGAGCCACCTATGGGCCACAAGGCAACAGGGCGCACCCACTCGCTGGGCGCGCCCAGTTAGCTTGTGGGGCCCACGTGGCTCCGGCTGGCGTGATTCCAACGCTGAAAAATCCTATATATACAGAAACCTTCAGAAATAGACCTAGAACTTCTGCTCTGCCGCCGCAACTCTCTGTATTGAAGAAAAACCCATCTGGAGGCTTTCCAGTACCCTGCCGGAGAGGGAAACCATCATCCGGTGGCCATCTTCATCATCCCAGCGGAGGCCATGACGAGGAGGGAATAGTTCACCCTCGGGGCTGAGGGTATGTACCGGTAGCTATGTGTTTGATCTTTCTCTCTCTCTATCATGTTCTTGAGATGTCACGATCTTGATGTATCACGGGCTTTGTTAATATAGTTGGATCATATGGTGTTTCTCCCTTGCTATCTTGATGCGATGAATTGAATCTTTCCCTTTGAGATTTTGTTATGTCAGATTGAATATTGGATTTGAGATCACTTGATGTATGCATTGGTACTCAACTTGCAGATTCCCGTGGTGACAATGGGGTAATCTATGCATAGGGGTTGATACACGTTCTTGTCCTACTTTCTCCATTAGAAATCTTGGGGTACTCTTTGAAGTTCTTTGTGTTGGATTGAATATGATGAATCTGAAGTTGTGTGACGCATGTCGAATAATTAAGCCACGGATACTTGAGGTGACATTGGAGTATCTAGGTGACATTAGGGTTGATTGATATGTATCATTGGTGTCATTTTCGTACGAACTCTAGGGTTGTTTGTGGCATCTATAGGAATAGCCCAATAGATTGATCGGAAAGGGTAACTTTGAGGTGTTTCTACTACCTACAACAATTTCATCTCATGTTCTCTGCTAGATATGAACTTTGGAGTGATTCTTTGTTGCACGTTGTGGGATGATCATATGATTGAATTATGTTAGCATTGTTGAGAGATTGCACTAGTGAAAGTATGAACCCTAGGCCTTATTTCCAAGCATTTATACAACGTTTTTCTCGCTATTTGCCACTTGCTACCTTACTGATTTTATCTCTTCAGATTACAAAAACCTATGTCTATCATCCATATTGCACTTGTATCACCATCTCTTCGCCGAACTAGTGCACCTATACAATTTGCCATTGTATTGGGTGTGTTGGGGACACAAGATATTTCTTGTATTTGATTGTAGGGTTGTTTGAGAGAGACCACGTTCATCCTACACCTCCCACGGATTGATAAACCTTAGGTCATCCACTTGAGGGAAATTGCCACTGTCCTACAAACTCTGCGCTTGGAGACCCAACATGAGTCTACAAGAATAAAGTTGCGTGGTAGACATCAGGGGTCCACTTGTCAGCAAAGTAAACATACATAAAAACACAAGTGAAACGCTTGGTTTCAGTTGGCCGATCACACACGAGCGTCCGCCGTTTCCTTCTTGTGACACGTGTCTTGCATGGTTCTATCTAGAACTATTTTCTAGATTTTCGTGTGACGCGTGTGTGCGTGATGGAAAAAGTTTTCTACAGTGTCATCTGTGTTGCAAGATTTTTTTCCGCAAGTACTTCTACGTTGCAAAAAGGTGAAGACGAAAAAAAATCTACAACATCGGAAGTTGCCCGTGTCAGACTGTGTCGTCGCGTGGCGACGAAATTGTGCAACAACGCGACAGACATCTCTTTCATTGGAAAAATAATCTGCAACAATATCCATGTTGCAGAAGTCGTTTTTGCATCATCATCTATATTGCCAAATGATAAAGACGATTTTGTTTTTGAAATACAATCTCTATTGCAAAAGTTTCTGCAAATGATCACTATTCCGAAAAGTTTTGAAACACAACCTTTGTTGCAATGGCGAGGAAGGGCTCGGCTGTTGGATTGTGTGCCAGACCTAACGGCTGCGGAGGCGGAAGATCCGTCAATCGATTCGTAGCACGTCCCAAAACATGAGTATCCATGTTTGCATGGTTTTTTCTTAATTTTCAAGGAGCTGCTATGTTTGCAACCTGCACATGCACGAGCGCGTTCGTTCAAATGATGTGCTCTCTTCTGGCCCCTGTTTTCATAGTTAGCGCTCTCCCCAATCGCCCTAGTGCAGTAACAAGTCTAATACTAATTTCACCAACTAACTGCTTCGCCCCACGTTCCTCTTTCTCTCCTGGGAAAGGCGATTTGGGCGTCTGCCTGCATCTCTATCGGTGTGGCCGTGGGTATTCTGCCTCTCCGGTAGTCGCTTCAGGGACGGAAGGGGGAGAGGACCCTAGCGTTGCTGCTCCGATGAGTAGTTAGTCTAGGCTTCAATTTTCGTAGAGGCGTCGCTCGGTGGCGGGATCGACGCCGCGTCAAAATATATTTGCCATGTTTTTTTCCAACTCTAGCATTCTTTCAATCGATGATGCTGGGAAGTAGGTAACCTCTTCTTCTCGCCAGGCTTCGGATCTGGCAATTTTAGGTTGTGTCGGCTGGTGTTTCTTGTCACCCATGGTGACGACGGCGGCAATGAAAGAGTGTGCGGAGGATTTGAAGCGGAATGTATGGATAGCAATGTGCAACGAAGTCCATCTTCACCGATCGCATTGGTTGAAGTCGATGATGTCCGGATAAGGCGGACATGAGGATGATCCTTAGCCAGGCCCGACCCTGAGGGGGGCGAGCGGGGCGGCCGCCTCGGGGCCCCAGATCCAAGGGGGGCCCGTCCTAGATATGCGTGAAGAACTCTACTCCTAACGGAGGCGCCATTAGAGCAGCCAAAGCTGTTTCTGTGTCTGGGACTGAGCTCCAGTGCCTTACGGCATGTGCATTTGAGTGCATGACAGGTGGGACCAGCAGGTGGCTGTCCCACATGTCACAGACCCAAAGGCAGGTAACGTTATGACACTGAAGCAGCCTCCATGTGTGTGCTAGAGGAAGAAGAAAGACGAAACGTTCTATCAGGTAGCGAACTGGCCCTTGGGCCTTTTCTCCTTTGGATCAAATGTGTGCATGCTTTTATGGGATATAAGTTGGGCATTAAAAAAAAGGTACTGGATGGGCCACAACTTGTTATGGGCTTATGGCAGTGAGCGTACATGTTCAGCTGGAATGACCGATTTTGTTTTTCGAAGATGTAATTAGCGATCTGACCGATATTAGTGTGCTCCTCGCTTTGCAGCGCTGCAACGGAATCCTTTTAGGGTAGCCTGCAACGGAGTCCTAGCAAACAAATACAACACCTGAAAAAAAGGAAAACCCTAGCAAACTTGACGAAGTACTAGCAAATTAATTTATATATTTTTAAAGGTTGATTCCATGTTACAAATTGATAGTGTCCTACAAACTTTATTTGGTGATAGATTCCATATTATAAATACAAAAAATCTCTGAAACACAACCTTTGTGCAATGGCGAGGAAGGGCTGGGCCATAGGATTGTGCGAGATCTAACGGCTACGGAGACGGCGCATCTTTTAAAAAATCCGCCAACGGACTCATGGCACGGCCCAAAGTATGAGTATCACTGTTTGCACGGTTTCTTCTTAATTTTTAAGGAGTTGCTATGGACGCGTTTGGTTGCCCGCATATACCTCAGCCAGGCCCGCGCGGGAAGAAAAATGCCCGTTTGGTTACCCGCATTCACTGTTGGTCCTGCATAGCACGAACATTAAAGCACCTCTGGGCGTGCATCCCTGGGAACGCTCAAATCGACCGTTTTTCCATAGCCAGGCCCGAGCGATACAACCCTAGGCACGTGGGCATGGGCGGTTGCACACGTGGGTGCGGTCCCGAGACGTCACGTTGTTTCCAAACGCGTCGTCATAAATTACCCTCACATCCCCCTCGTCACCGCTCTCTCCCCTCTCCCCTACTCACACCGGCGGCGGCGAAGACGACGGCGACCACCTGAGTTCTACTGCAAATCGATCCAAGACGGCGACGACAACCAGCGGATTGTCTGTAGACCTCCACCGGAGCGCATTAGCCATGGCAGTAAGACCTCGTCCTCTCTGTACAATCACTGCTTTCGACTCGGGCTAGATTCGATTAGAGCACCCGATTGAAGAGTTAGGGAGGGGATTGAACACATAGGGGGGAAGGATTGACATCAATCGATTCTGCATCTACGGCTCATAGGTTATTTTCGATTACATCGAGGCCGGGGGTTGGATTGTCTAGCCGCGGCGACCCTGGAGTCGCGTCGAGCGGCGCGCGGGGGGGGGGGGGGGGCATAGTCATCTTCTTTTCTTCCTCATCGGCTTCGTCCTCATCATATTCGTCAAGAACGATGGGTCTTGCACGGTCGCCTGCCGCCGGCGCCCTGGCCACCATCTGCACCTCGTCGTTGTCGGACTCCGGCGACCCGAGCGTACTACTCCAGTACGCCACGGCACGCTGGTCTTGATGCGCCTTATACCGACAGTACTTGGCCCATCGAGCGTCGCCGGAGTCTGCCTGATTCATGGCCCAGTGCAGGATGTCCATTGTAGGGTAACGCAGCAGAAAACAAAAAAATTCCGACCTACGTACCAGCCCAGGATCACTATGGAGACTGCATACAAGGTTTGATCTGTTTCGTTACCGACTCGTAGCGCAGCGGAAGTAGAGTCGATGACGATCGGCGGTGCAGATCCCCGCAGCTAGGATTTACAACCTCCCAACCGCGAGGATGAATACCCTCATCCGCCCCCGGACTGCCCTCCGGGAGGCGGTCGGACAGTCCCCCGGACGGTGTCACGGACAGCTCTTCGGGAGGACCATCGAAAATCGGACAGTCACTCGGACAGCCCTTCGGGAGGACCATCGAAACTCGGACAGTCACTCGGACATCCCTTCGGGAGGCACTCTCGAACTAAGACCGAAACTACGATCTCTCTACAGAGTTGCACACATACGGTGTCATCTATCCGGCAGGGCTTCGCCGTCCAGAACTAGTTCCCACCGGAACCTAGACAGCCTTTCGGCTCTACGAAACTATTTCGCTGGGAGGGAGAGAGAAAGCCAGATCATGCATGGCACTTGTATGTGAGAAGGGATTGAGTGTGGAGGCAGCCCCTCCACCTCTATTTATAGGAAATCCAAGGGGTAGGGTTTCTTGGCCCCCAAGCCTTCTAGAAACCTTTTTGGGAAAATATCCCAAAAGGTGACTTTTCCATAAATATCCCAAAAAGCACTTTCACTATTCACGACGACATTTTTCAGCGTCTGATCGAACTGAAAATATTCATGTGGGCTTAGAACATTTCCAGTACCCACCAAAATAATTTTCAACGCGAGCCGGAACAATTCCGGTTTAGTGATTTTCATCTGCGAAAAGCATCTGAAGCGGTTTCGGCAGCTCCGGAACATTTCCGATTTTCATTCCGGAAAATTCCAGAAAGTTTCCAGAATGATTCTGGCACCCTCCAAGAATTATCAGGCATGTGCCGAAAACATTTTGACTTTATGGTGTACTCCGAAACAACTTTTCGGTTTAGTGATTTTCATCTGTGAAAAGCAACTAAAGCGGTTTCGGCAGTCCGGAACATTTCCGGTTTTTGTCTCTGAAAAATCTCAGAAGTTACCGGAACAATTCTGGTACCTTCCAATAATTTCCAGGCATGTGCCGAAACCAATTTGACTTTATGGAATACCCTGAAACAACTTTTCAGTTTCACCGGAACTATTCCGATATCCTCTCCGGAACGTTTTCGTTTCTTCCGAAACTTTTTCGGTGATTTTCTCTCAGACTCCCCGTCTAGTATTCAGCAGATAGATGACCCTTAAGCGTGTGACCCTATAGGTTCGGTGAAGTATAGACATGACCCGGAACCCCTTCGATCAATGATCAACATCGGAGCCGTGGACACCCATATTGACCCCTATACCCACACGAATGAATATTCGAGTGAACCTCCAGTTGCCGTGTGCTATTCCTGTTGCTTCGCGATATGTTACAAATACCCGAGGTGAGACATGTTGGCATCCCCGTGGATCAACAACTTGTCCACTATGCCAGTTACCTCGTTACCGGTATTGTTCTCTTTTCTCGTTCCCGTGTTCCGGCATCCCCGTGATCAAATCACAAAGTGTCTGGCCAGACGATGATGGATACCGTAACACCGAGAGGGCCCAGAGATATCTCTCCATCGTCGGAGGAGCAAATCCCAATCTTGAGCTATCAAGTTACTTGACATACTTTTCCATGAACCCGTAAGCCGCCGTAATAGCCACCCATTTACGGATGACGTTTAACAAACCCCAAAGTTCATGAAGCAAGCATGAAGAAACTCGATACTCTCATGGTCTAAGGAATCATGCAAACGTTAACCATCTCTGTGTTATAAACCATTAACTAATGACGAATGTATCTCATAGCATAACATCAATTCGGGTCGATTCAACACAAATGTTCTTCTAATATTGTGCCCTCAAAATTGCCGGCATAGCCATGCCCATGATCAGGAAAACATGATCATCATGCAATACTTGAGCCAGTCTTAGAGGCCAGACTAGGAATACATTTTACCGTTTATTATTCCACACGTGCATATGAGTCTTCCTCCGAGCCTCGTGGTTATTGTAGACTCGAGAACCATAGCAGTTATAGCATGGAACATAAACCTAATTATGAACAGGGAGATAATCAATAACATTTATTATTGCCTCTAGGGCATATCTCCTACACATTGGCATCGCGCCCTTGGCTGGGTCCGGAACCAGTGTCTTCAGCTCGTCCGGCGTAGCCTTCTTCATCACAGCATTGGCCTCCGTGTGCATGTCATCGATGCTGCTGAAGTTCGAGCACACTTCCATGGTGTGCTCGAACTTCTTGCGGTCACCGAGCAAGCACCCAAGGAAGAGGAGAGGTGGTGAAACAGAGGGGGTTTGAGTGCGGTGCTGGGTTAGTAGGGTGGGTTAATATAGGAGCGTTAGGCCGATATGAATGAATGCTGACCATTGAACTGTGTGTTGTTCATAATGCAGATGGACAAGGGCAAGGATGTCGTGCCACCATTGAAGAAGGGCAAGGAGGTTGTGCCTCCATTGGACGAAGTTCAAGTGCTGGATCACCCAAGCCCCAAGCGGAGGAACTATGGCCACTTCCATCAAGAGTCAGGACATAACCACTTCTGCAAGGTTATCCTTGCTCCTAAGCTAGAGAGTCTGCCATTGCCTCTGGACTTCACAAAGCACTTCCCCGCCATCTCTACAGAGTTCAAGCTGAAGACAAACACCGGCTGCGCATGGAGGGTGACGGTGAGGGTGATCAACGGCATGGTCACCCTTGATCAGGGTTGGACCACCTTCGCCGTCGTTCACCAGATCATAATCGGGTACATGCTGACGTTCAAGTTGTTGTCCCCCGACACCATGAAGGTGATCGTCTTCAACGACGATGGCGTGGAGGTGATCACCAAGTGCAAGGAGCACGGCAATGCCTTCGCCGCGACCGCCTGAGCTCCTGTGGTCCAATCCTTGGTTGTTCTTGCTTTAAGACTTCGGTTTCGTTTAGAACTTATCGTACTGTGTTGGTTTAAAACTTGTTCTGCGTGGTTAAGACTTATGTTTGTGTCTAAGATTGTTCTGTTGTTACTAGTTTAGTTCTTACTAGTTCATGTGTGCCTTTGGTAACCTCACCACATCGAGTAGGAGGTTAACACACAACTGTCCTGGATGTAACCAAACAACCGGACTTGTGTTTCCCCTCAAACAAGTCCGTAACCAAACAGCAGGCCTTTCGTTTTAGCACATTCAGGCTAAAGAGGATTCAGGCAACCAATCAACATGCAGATGTTGGTGTTTAGTCTATATATGCCCAGCCAGGCTCAATTGGGATAAGTATGCAAAGTGGCAAAAAATGATGCAGGTAACCAAACACGCCCTATGTTTGCAAACTGCACATGCACGAGCGCATCCGCACTCCTGCTTGCACGCTCACCGCTCTCCCCTCCATATACCTGTTAGTTCTAAATCCATTGTATTCAGCTGCAAAATTCGTTGGTTCCCGCCCCCCGGCCAAGGAAACTTGGGCTCGTTGGGTTCGCGCAACTGGGTCAGAAGCGGAAAACATTTAAAAACGAGAGCCAGCACCCAGCAGTACTCCACATCAAACCAGAAAGCCCTGGACCCGCAGGCGAGGCGGCAGGCGCACATGAAGAGCGTGCGAGATAAATAAAACAAGTGGCGGGGGACGAGGCAAAGCCGTGGTCGACAAGAGACACGGAGACACAGAGAGAGATATGGGAGGGGAAAGGAAAAGCGGTCGCGGCTCTCCCACCGAATACGCATCCGTCGCCATCACCCACCACCCTCTTCCCCTTCCCCCGGCCTCAATCTTCACGTGTTCTTCGTGCCCCGCACCACCACCACCACCACGTCTCCTTCCCTCGCCTAATTTATTAAAAAAAAACAAGCCAACAGGCCATGGAGGGAGGGGGATGCGACTCTGCGACTCTGCGTGCGTGCTTCTCCCTCCCTTCCCTCCCGCGGAGACCACCCGCCCCCCCCTGCTATATAACCGCCCTCCCCGCCATACCTCACATCCCACCCCCACACAGTCATCCGTCCGTTCACAGAGCAACCACAGCCACACCGCGACTTCATCACCATCCATCAACCGGAAGCGGAGAGCAGCACGAAGCGAGGAACATAGCAAGAAGTGTTGCCATGGCAGCGGTGGAGAGCAAGAGCAGGAGGTTCGCGCTGGCGTGCGGCGTGCTCAGCCAGTACGTCAAGGCGGAGCAGAAGATGTCGTCCGCCGCCCCGCGCGCCGCGCCGCCGGCCACCACGCTCAGCCTCATGCCCGGCGCCGACGTCGAACACGCGGCGGCCGCCGGCGAGGAGGCGGGCCCGGCCACGGCCACGGCCACGCCGCTCACCATCTTCTACGGCGGCAGGGTGGTCGTCTTCGAGGACTTCCCCGCCGACAAGGCGGCCGAGGTCATGCGCATGGCCGCCACCGCCGGCGTCGAGCGCGCGGCGGTCACCCCGGCCCCGGCCCCCGCGGCAGCGCTCGCGGACCTGCCCATCATGCGCAAGGCGTCGCTGCAGAGGTTCTTCGAGAAGCGCAAGGACCGCCTCGGCGCGCGCGCGCCCTACGCCCGCCCCGCGGCGCCGGCGGCCAACAAGGACTCGGAGGAGAAGTCGGCGTCGGCGTCGGCGTCGGCGTCGGCGTCCTCCTCCTCGTGGCTCGGGCTGGCCAGCGCCGACGGCGCCTTCGCCCTCTGATCCTGGATCCGTCGGACGGAGCAAGACGGCTTGCTCGCCTCAAGAGATCGTTTGTAGAGCGCCTTTTAATGTAATTCTTTGGATAAAAATTCGATTAGGGGAAGAAAGAAAGAAACAAGATTGGGATCATAGCAGTAAGCCTTTTTTGTTGTTCGATTGACGATTCTTTGGATTCCATCGTGGGTCGCTCAGGGATCCACGAACCGAATAATAACTTGCAATAAAGATTAAAGACAAGTCGCCTCAAACAACATTTCTTCCTTCCACCCAGAATTATGTTCGGCATCACCATTGACACAGTTATTATCATGATCATCATCATTTGGAGCAGCAGCATACCGCCATGAACCGAAACGTGAAAGAAAGGAACCACTCCAATCCAATCCGATCCCGAGTTTGGCAAGCAGGAGTTCATGGCGGAGGGGAACGGTGGGTGAGAAACGGTCAAAAAAGCGGGGGGCGCAACTTGTCAAAAGGGGACGGGGGGTTGCGGTGGGAGACCTTGACATGCGTACGCGTCATTGCCTTTTTCTTAGAATAACGAAATGGAGCACGTTCATGGCGTTCTGGATAGATAAACAACCATGCTCCGTCCGTCCGTTGGCCCTTCGCTCTCCCCCGGACCACACACACATGGCCGCGACGACGACGACGACCCTGGGAACCGCCGTGGCGTCCTCTCCTCCGCCAACGTGGTGGCGCCACCTGTTGGCCGCCGGCCTCGCGAAACCGCGTGCTGCTCTGCTCTGAACGTGCGGCGGAAGGGTGTGGACCGGCGGCATCCATGGATGCCCGTCAGAGCTCCGAACGTGCTCCTCCCGCGGTTTCTCTGCACCCGGAGCCGGAGGTGCTTTTCTCCTCGGCGCACGGCGTGCCGATCCGGTCGGTCGGTGATGTGCTCTGTCCCCCGCCCCCGGCCGCGGCAACGTGCTCGGCACGGCGCAGGGGCTGGTTGCTTGTACTTGGAAAGCTCCTTTTTTTTTTCCTTTCCGGAAGACGATTCCGCCACGTTTTTAGTTCGTTTGCACCGCCACGGACGGATCTGAGGGTGCTTTTTTCCCCTGTCGTGAGTGAGTAAACTAGTGCTGCTGGTGGACGTGGTGGCAAGCTGGGTGTGTTTGCCCACTTTGCCTCCCCCGAGATCGTGTTTTGTATCCCAGCCCACCAGGGTTCTAGTCCTGGTACTCGCATTTATTTCTGGACTAGTAGAATGCCCGTGCGTTGCCACGGGCTCTTGAAATAGGTTGCAAGAGTTACATGTTAAATTCCACACGTATAAACAATATAACACAGACATAATTATTTAATAATTGAAGTCCATTTTTGCAATGTAAATTGATATCATAAAGAAAAATTAACGACATGTCCATGTAACAAACTGAGCGATGTTCCAACTAAACATCTATTACAACACTATTAATATCTAGATGATCCGCTTAAGAAATTCTTTCACAATATCAGGAAAGTTTCCTTTTGCTTCATTCCCACGATGTTTTAGCAAGTATAATAAAAACTGCTTCCTCAGCTCATACCCATCCTGCACAAACAATACATGTAGTTAGTATGAAAATTTCACGCCGAAGGTCTTAAAACATGTAACGGACAATACTCACCGCGCAAAGCGGCTTGACCAATTCTTTACCGTTCCACCAGAGCATAAAATGAAAAACAAAATAGCCAGACACATTCCTGCAAAACTTTAAATTAATAATATAAAGAATATAGTGATAAAAAAAATAAATGTTTTTGTTATGAATTCATTACCCGTCTATACTCGTTGGAATACCGAACGGAAATAAACGTTGCCATTTAGATATATCGGAATTCCAACCAGGCAGCTTTATTTCGAGTGCTTCTTTGAAATCCCTTGCAAAACTTTTTAATTTCAGTGCATGCCTCAATTTTTTATCCTCTGGCGATTGTGATGTTTGAATAGGATCCATAATATATAGACGACGTGCCTCTTTGTCGATGACGTACAAGATGTATCGGCCGATGGATGCATAGGGAAGATAAATCTACAAGTGGAGCTATTAGAAACAACAATAAACCATGATAACAATGGACAAAATACTTTACTTACCATGTTGCACGATGAGATGTCAGGTGGATTCTCCAGGATCTCGAGATCAGAATTAGCTAAAGTTTCTTCATCGTCAGGTTGATGGTATATGGGACCTCCTTTTAGCTTATTCAGCTCTGAATCGAGCAAAATGACAGCTAATTTTTGTCGAAAATGTTTCATATCCTCCTACAAAATATATATAAAAAATTGATATAATATTTTGAGAAAAATAACGAGATAATGTATAAAAATGAAATACCTGGGTGAACTGGTCTGACAGTGCATCTGATGTCCAATATTCCATATAATTTAGCATAAACAGTCCACATGATACGCTATATATTATAAAATAATGCTTTAGAATATCACACAGATGAATCAAATAAACAAACCATTGTAACAAGTGCTTACCCATCGGTTTGTATTGACTCATGAAACTGCTCTACAACCGTCCATTTTGTAACATTGAGATCGGGCCACTTATGACCTCTGATAAACTCCGGACTATGCTCTACAAGTTTCAGACGCTTCTCGAGTCCTAGTAACTATTTTATATATGAGAAATATTAGGGATCAAGGCAAACAAAACATATGTTAAGATGAGCAAAAAAAAATAGATAGTTACCGTAGTAGCAAGGTCATTGCGTTTGACCCGAGAACCAAGTGAGTCCAATACTTGAATCTCACGTTTTTTGGCATTGGCGACTGCTAGATACCAATGGTAGCCCGGCATGTTAATCGGAATGAATAACTGGTGTAAATATCATACAAGTCACAGTCACAATTAGATATAAATATTAATAAATCATTATGCATATGAATTAAATAAAAACAATCCATAATTATATGCATGGATAACGAGACAAGACTAACCATATCTTGCTGTAGATAAGTATTAACATGATGCACGATGTGACGATATTTTGATGGGTCTATGTCTTTTTCCCCGTCTTTTTTTATCTGGCCAGATACAAACGTGCTAATAATGTGTACCTTTTCACCCGCCCTGTCTTGTAGATGGTCGTGAGCAAGCATGCAATATATGTAAGCATTTATCACCTGTAATCAACATTTAGATTATATTTATATTTTATGATATTATATATTGTTCATATTATTAATTACAAAGTTTGTGCAATTGGTCTTACACCGTCATGTAAGAACATATCATCTTTCATAAGGCATTCCAAATCGTCGGTTGATAACAAGGCATCTCCAATGTCCACAAATTGGGTATTCTTGGGGGCAGACTTGATTGATTCGATGACTGTAATATCTCTAGGGGTACAAACATAGTCTGTCGACATCATAAAAAAGTGAGCCAACTTAGTAAACAAAATGAGCCAAATTAGTTGAATACAAAAGGCAATATCACAAAGATAAGATTGATAATAATATTGAAAAATACCTTGTGCGATAACATTAAAATTGGCATCCTTTTTTGGTTTGTTATGAGATATCACCGCTTCCATATCATTATGCTGTAAAAAACTCGGTGAATTTCCGTCCCCTTTCAGCGACGTCGCTTCGGAACCCTCGATGGATTCTTTTTGTGCATCTCCAAAGTCCATATCCATGTCTCCTATATTCTGAAAAAAAAATAATATATAAAAAATACACCTTTTGTATTATCATGTATAATATACATACAAATAAAGGTTAGCTATATGCACCTCTTCTCGTGGTCTTTCAGTGCGGTCTGTCATCGTTACATCAGTGCGTATGTCAGTACCCATCACTTTATATCTATGATAAAAAATAAATGATATTTTCTACTTCATCATATAATCATAGATAATATATAATAAAAATAAAAGTGAAACTAACACAACTTTTTTCTTTGTAAAAAAGAAAAACCTTTTTGATATTATTAGAAAATTATGTTGCTTAAATCATTTTACTAACACAACAATTCGGGGAAAACAACCAACTATAATGTTCATATATAAATAAATATTCATCTGAAATTTCTTAAATCATTTTAAATTATTTATATAGGCTATGAAAAATTGTCCAACAAAAGATAAAAACATGCAAGCAAACCAACATAAACCAAGTATATTCGTTTTCTTCTCTCAATTTTTTTTGTGATACCCTCAATATATGTAATAAGTATAAAAAACATTTATTTTTATGAACCGTGTTTAATATATATATATATACATATATATATATATATATATATATATATATATATATATATATATATATATATATGTACACTTTTATTGTTTTTGTGAGGTATATATATACTTTAAATATCTATATGAATTAACTATCCACCACGGCCCAACCAGCACCCAAGCTTACCACCACCTAAAAAAACTAATTATCAAAAAAATAAATTTTACCTTATCCCCATCACTCTCTCCTCTCCTCTCCACTCACTCACCACCTCTCGCCCTCTCCCCTCCCCACGCCGCATCGCCGCATCGCCCGCAACCGCGCGACTCCGCCCGCCGACCACCGCATCAGTCTCATGAATCGGCGTTGCTTGGGGCTCCGACGAGCTGTGTGCGGCGTGACCGACGGGGACGGACGCAGCGAGCTTCGTGACCCGGGCGCGGGTGCTCGATCCGGTCCCGTTCCGGTCGGATCCGCGGCGGTTCTCATCTCCGGCGAGGTGGCAGGTGGATCCGAAGCGGGGCGGCTCGATCTGCAACGCCAGCAGCTCCGGTACGCCGCTCCCTCTGCCCGCCGCCGCCCGCTGGCTCCCGCTGCTCCCGCCGTCTCCCTCCACCTTGGTCCCCTAGTCGGAGTCGAGCTCTGGAGCACTCCCCGCGCCCCTAGTTGATCCTAGGAGCTTCCCCAGCACCTCCTCGTTGCTTTGCCCAAGCCAATTTGGCCAGAGGAGCTTGCTCTGCTCATCTTCGACCATGGACGTGATGGCCGTCCGCCTCGAACTCGCTGGCATCGCGCCTCTCATCCCCGGCGACCGCGCGCTAGTCTAGTAGGCACGAGAGGACACGGCCGCCACTCCCATAACGTCGGCGACCTCCGCCGTGCTGCCCTCCATCGGCAACGGCGAGAGCCGAGCCCCTCTCCTCTGCTCCAGTCGGGAGAAGGAAGAGGACCAGAGAAAGAGAGGAGGAAAAGGTCCCGATTGCAATCTTTGTTTTGACTCCAGTACCGATTCCTGGCTGTGTGCACACTGTGTTGATGCTGTCCGACGTGCGTGCGACGTCTTTCTATGCAGGTAAGCGCTGGATGTGAACGCCGAGAGGGCGGAGGACGTGGTCACGCACCAGCGGCTGCTCGAGGAGGCGCGCGACCCCGAGCGCCGGCCCGCCCTATCGGTGCGCGTCGTCCAGGTAACGCTTCCCCACAGAGCAGAATCTTGCAAAGTTAAACATTGTATTTGTGTGGGTTATGTCATGATTCTTCTGACAAATTCAGTTTTCATACATTGTGTTCTGCATGTTTCTGTCCATGATTTTCCTAACAGACAGATGCTCTGTTTCGTGCTTGATCTTCAGGTATCTAGGATTATTGATGGTGATATGGATGATTCCTGTGATCATGAGCTTTATGCTATTTTGCCAATAATATAACTTAATCTGTTCTGCCCTCACACATATCATACCCTAAAACCTCATAAAAAACGTTGTGCGGTATACCCTATCCCGATTTTACAAGACGGACATATACCAAATCTTCTATAGCAAGCATTAATAAATCCTTTGGTTATGCGATGCTAAGATTTCCTCACTTATTGTGTACTTTATTTTCATAGACATATTGTACTGTAAGTTGACAATTGAGAACCTCATTTTGTTTTATTCAGCGATGTACCAACTTCCAGAAATTTTTAACCTTTATTTATGTTTTTTTCACTTATAGCAAATGCTCCTCTTTATCCAGGTTAACGACTATATTGTTAAGGAAGCTCATCGCTTGCATCAAATCGAATTGCGTGAAAAGGAACATTTGAAGTTCTTGCGGCTTCTTCTTAAGGATTTTATGATTAAATCTGGCATTTGACACTGAGAATTGGAATCTGACCCAATTTGCAACAGCTCTGAAGATGATCTGTTTCCCTGGAGCATCAGGTATCTCTGCATGCTTAATTCACTCAATTTTTTGTGCAGTAGGAGTAGTTGCTAGAAATTTACTGAATTTTGTTTCCAGTAGATGCACTGAATTTCAACTCTTTTTTGTGCAGTAGGAGTAGTTGCTAGAAGTATACTTTGTTCAAAGCTCATCGATGTGCCAACTTTTGAGAGTCAAGGTACTGTTTTTGAAAATAGTTTGCTTAGCTTCAGTGTTGTTGGATTCAATATCAATTGAGTTATGTTTTTGAACCTACAAGGAAATCTTGGACACTTACAATCAAGTTGGGCATACATATCAACTCTTTTTTAAGGGACGACATATATATCAATTTTGTGAGGTGAGGGGATAGAGTTGTGATGGCAATTTATGAGTAAAACTACTTGCCCTAAAAACTGCTTGTCTACTGCTTGCTCTAAAAACTGCTTGTCTACCGCTTGCCATAAAAACTGCTTGTCTACTGCTTTGACATGTTTTAGTTTTTAGTACATATGTACATGTGTGTGGTGAGCTTCATGACTGAATTTTGCATTGTGCTTACAAGTCATTAGAGTCATCTAATGCCAAATAATATTTTTTAGTTAACAGAGGTCCATCATGTGACTATATCTTCATGACTTAGAGACACTACAAGTCCTTAGAGTCATCTAATGCCAATATTTATTTTGTTAATCTTTGCCCAAGGATGGGTTTTTGTGGTGGAAGTTGGATGGGGGGTCCATCAGGTGCACCTATGCTGACAGAGGTTCATCATGTTGTGGTGGAAGTTTGCTTGGCTATGAAAATAGTTTGCTTGGCTATGCAGCCTAAAATATATGATGAATCTATTTTTCTTCAGTTGCAGCCCACCTAATAGGACTGCTTGATTAAATCTACAATCAATTGTAGTATACCTGAACAAAACATGATCATAATCTAATAACTATTATACTTTTAGAGAAGAGACAGATCCAGAAATGTTCATACCTAGAGGAACACGCCTTCTTGATGCTCCTAGCTTACACAAGGTACTCCTCGGAAATTTTTCCTCCAGGTCTGGCTAATTTGATCCTGTGCTATCTGTGATGGGCGAAGGGAGAGCAAGGAGGGGGAGGAGGGATGGCAGAGGTTAACATATATAGGTAGGAGATCATGGCTTATTCCAGTCCTACCATATATTGCTGTATGGTGCAGATCTATTTCCTTTTGAGATCAAATGCACACCTGTTAATAAATTAGAAAAGATGTCAAAAATTAAAACTTTCTAAATAATTAAATTATTGTATTAATTAAATAATGAACTTATCATTGATTTGCATGCCAAGATTAGCTACCGCAATAGCAAATTCACGGCGTGCACACAAACATATCTACTATTAAAGTGGTAACGGTGAAATAATAATGAATTTTTTTGTTCACTTCTTTTCTCACTGAAAAATAATGCTTTGGCCTTTTATGTCACTTGTTTGGTTGACTGTATATTAACTCATTGTAGTAATCTTTTGATGTGTTGATTTGGCAGCTTTTATTATGAAGCTAAGCTTCTTGACACACATCTGATCTGGTAGTTATTTGTATGAGTTCACAAGACATTCGACATGAAGCTTTTAGAATACACCCCGTTCGACTGGTATGACATATTTTCTTCTTTCTTGTACTCGTCGTGCTCCTGGTAACATGGGATTTCCTTGGGCCTAATGTATAATATGAGGTACATACTTTCCATCAGCCTATGATTTACGACAACTGCTTTTCTTTTAGCGCTGATGTTGATAAGTAGGCATTGACGTGATAGTTATATATAGTTCTTATTGCCAAATATATAGTTCATGACTTTACTGTTCTCATTGGCGTGATATTTCGAGTTCTAGTTGACATATCTTGGATGGAGTTATACGATACGAGGAATTATAGGGTGCGTCGCAAAACCAATGTTTAATATATCCAAAACACCACAAAATATTTAAACCTATATATATATATATATATAATCCAAAGCATTATATAGTTATTCGTATTGCCAAATAGATAATTCTCAATTCGATCCCTAACAAAGCTGTAGTAGCCATTTATTTGCGACATATGAATATGCATCGGACCATAGTCAGTCGTTTAAAACCCTCAAGGCCGCTCTAATTTCAGCCGGTATGTTTCCAGCTGCTTCATTGTTTTTGATCGTCAGCATCTGGACCAGCAGGTTCTTTCTGAGCTGTATTGAATCCTAGAAAAGATGGAAAAATAATAATTTAATAAATTGCTGGAAAATAAATTGCACGATAAACCTCGTTATTGTGTACTTACGTGAGTGGTCATCCTACCAGAATGAGTAGTACCATTCTGGTGGGCCATCTCCTGTAGGACAAGGAAAGCGGAGTCTTTGCTGTTACAAAAAAAAGTAACTATATTAAAACTATAACGGTGTACATCTTCGAGGCGTCACGGAAAAGGCCACGAAACAACAATGGTAGAGGAAGTGATAGGGGGTTGTGAGCTGGATGCGGGCATTGATAGATGTGACGATTTTCGTTTTGTACATCTTCGAGGCAAAGACAGTAGGTGCAGAAACAGGTGGAGGAACAATGCTGCCGCCAAAGGATGTAAATATCCGGTGCACGCACATGCATTTGCCTAGTTTAGGAAAAACAATAAACCCTGGAGACTCATCTCATCTTGCGTCGTGACTCATAACAAAAATGTGCATGTTTTGCTATTAGCCCTGTACATCTTCTCAACTGGGGCTCACTGCTCATTCATGGCAGACAAACGAATGATTTATTGATGACGTTGCAACAAAATCAATTAATAATCCAACAATATGGTAGTAAAACCAAACTTCAATAATACCAAAACACCATAAAGTTTGAATAGTTTAATAATACCAAAACATCATAAATTTTTTAAACGTACGTATATAGAAGACCCCATAAAGTTATTATCTAATTATTCATATCAAAAATAGATAATTATCAACTCGATCCCTAACAAAGCTGAAGTATAGGAATATATTTTTGGCATCTCTGCATGCATCAGTCCATCTTCAGTTGCTTAAAACCCTCAAGGCCGCTCTAATCTCTTGCGGGATGTTTCCAGCTGCTTCATTGTCTTTCACCATCAGCATCTGGACCGTCAGTTGGTGTCTGAGCTGTATTGGATCCTAGGAAAGGTGCAAAAACTCAATCATTTAATAAACTGGTTGGATAATAATTAGCACACATCAACTCATCATATATGTACTTACGCTAGTGTTCATCCAGCCCATGCTACGCAAACGACCAATCTGGTGGGCCATCTCCTGTAGGACAAAGAAGCCAGAGTGTTTGCTGCGCCACAAAAAATAAATATTAAACATTATAACGGTCTGCATCTTATGTATGCGATCAATTTAGTAGATTACCGACGAGCTGCACAGGACATGGTATCTTGTTCCCAATCCATGATTTGGGTATTCCAACCAGGGATCCTAGTCTGCAACACATTGTTGAATTCTTCCTTCAGCAATGTGATTTCCTTCCTCATCAATATGTTATGAGTGCTCTCTTCAGGATCAAACGTGTTGAAGGATGGATCCATCACGACAACCCTCCTCCTCAGCCGGTTGACTACAAGTAACCCGTACGAGGAATCCGGAAGAGTCAACGGTAGTAGATACTGTGGCAGGTCGACACATGTCAATTGCTATTATAATAAGTAAAATCAACTTTAAGAATGAGCGTCTCTTACAATTATAGAGTTGAACACATCATATTTAGGAAGAGGCTGGAGCACAGCATAGTTAATCAGCGTCGTGATGCGCTCTCCTTGCGTCATCCAGGAGTACCTCAGGGCCTGTGACTGAGCATGAAACTGCAAGTCAAAATAATGTTTGCTTCCAACCCAGTTGGTGCCTGCGGTCCTCTCTACTTCAGCGCTCGCAAGCTTACGAACAACAAGGTTGAAGCATTCGGGATGAAGTTTTTTATGAAAAAAAAGGGTGTCCTGGATCATTCGGAGGCTGATTTTGATCTGGTACGGCCGTGCGCTTCTTATCCATATTGAGCTGCACAAAAAAAATGAACAACAACATTTAGCAAAAGACATCTATCAATATAGATTAAATCCTTAGTACTGGCTGCAACGATCAATGGTTCTCTTCTAGTTTAACTTTGTCTCTACAATTTGGACGAGACCAAGCAATACTAACCTATAAACCGAATTCATGGTTAGATTGCATGACATTGCACGAGGTCAGATTGTCCTCACCTAGATGATTCTACACGTATCAAATCTAGAACCTGAATTCATGGCCTTTGCATGACATTGTTTATGTACAAGGATTCAACTAAAAAACTTATACATGTACCTATGAATGTTTTAGGATTGCCAGTCTAGCTATCTTAGTTTGGTGTGTACCAGAGTGTTCCACATGACGACCAGGAGCATGTACAGCTAATGGAACAACATAAAAGCCATAAGCTAGGTCAATGTATGAAAATAAACCACTTTAAGCATAATTTCGTGGTACAGTTCCATGATGTATGAGGTAATACCATTTGTACTTTGTGGTACATCTGTAGCATAATTTCGTGTGAGATTACTGGGAGCCGGCAACGAATCTCCATTATATAGGAATGTGATCGGAGGGTTGTCTGCATCATGTAAACATAACAAATATTGGTCCGAAATAAGGGAAAGTTGTAGGCACATGGTGTTAACCCTGTATGAAAAAAAACCACTTTAAGGACATATATCATATCAGACCCAAGATGTATGAGGTAATACCATTTGAACTTTGTGGTACATCCGTCGCATAATTTTGTGTGAGATTAGTGGGAGCCGGCAACGAATCTCCATTATATAGGAATGAGATCGGAGGGTTGTCTGCATCATGTAAACATAAAAAATATTGATCCGAAATAAGGCAAGGTTGTAGGCACATGGTGTTAACCCTTCAGCAAAAGAATATTTACCTGAAATCAGATGGGAGGGTTGATGAACATATGTGCTATAACCATCGGTCTGTTCAAGTATGATCCGTTCCGACGGAGTAACATGGACTCCTAAGTCGCAAGTCTGTTAGGTATGATTGATCACATAAAACACATAAAACTAAGCTCTGTATATTTGCACAGCCTTAAAACCTGGACTACTTGGGTAAATCTTGTCAACTTCGTCAGCTACGGGTATAATATCTGGGTTATAGTCGTCGACATTTGTCCCATCCATCGGGTCTGAAACACATTCAGTTACCTGTGATTGTGCTTGACATGTATAGCAAAATTTGTAGTTCAACATATACCTGGAGGTACATATATACCTGGACTATCATATGTGCTATCACCATCGGTCTGTTCAACTATCACCCGTTCCGAGGGAGTATCATGGAATCCTACAAGTCACATGCTTGATCCATTAGAATCGGTCATGCCCAAGTCTGTTAAGTATTATTGATCACATAAATTTAAACTATGTAATTTTGCACAGCCTTATAGCTGGACTACTTGGGTATAATCCCTTGGTTTTAGTAGTTAACATCGGTCGCCTCCATTGTGCCTGCAACACATTCAGTTTCCTGGGATGGTGTTTGACATGTATAGCACAATTTATAGTTGGACATATACCTGGAGGTACATGTGACGATGTCGTCTGCTCCGTTGGTTTGCTCTGTGGATTCCCCATATGTAACTATAAAAAAAGAAAAACATGTCCAACAGAATAAGGTTAATAGCAAATACTTTGCTGCTCGGATCTTAATAATGCCTTTAGAACTATTGTACAGAAATTCAGTCCATAAGGGCATATATGTCCAACAGACTCTGCTACTTTGATATATGAGTTTTGCTGTAGAGGTAAAAAAAAAATACATGTCTAACAGACTCTGCTACTCTGCAAACATGAACTAACTGTTCATCTGATTGCTCCTTACATGTTAAAAATTCAAAATGCTAACACGAACTGTTCATCTGATTGCAGCGAGATCAAATGAAATTACATCAGTTCTAAAGGCCGTCGAAGATCACAAGGGCAGCTTGCTATTGTACAGGACTTCGGTCCATAAGGGCAGATTGCTGTAGATTTATGCTATATACATGTCACAGAACAGCAAGTTTTGTTTGTTTGATCAAATACGTCCATATGGGCAGATTGCTTTTTGATCCCGTACAGCAAGTTTTGTTTGTTTGATCAAATACGACCATAAGGGCAGATTGCTTTTTGATCCCGTACAGCAAGTTTTGTTTGTTTCATCAAATACGTCCATAAGGGCAGATTGATTTTTGATCCCGTACCTGGGGCGTACCTGGGGCGTGTCCCCCAGTTTTGTTGGTTTGATCACCTTCCTTGGGGCGTACCTGGGGCGTTGAAATAGCCCTTCGTCCGCGTCACCGGCGCCGACCTCTTACGTCCGCGACGGCGATCCAGATCCGTAACGTGGAGGCGCGATCCCGCGGGTTCCTCCCAGTGAGATCGGCGGCGCTATGTCCACAAGGAGATCTGGCGGGGTTTTCCCAGAGTGATCGGCGGCGGCGTCGTTCTAGAGGGGGTCGATAGGAAGGGGATCGTGGAGGCGAGCTCTGGCGGTGTTTTTTTTGCGGGGTGGTCTGTGGGCTGTGTGCGTGGGGTGGGGTGGGGGGAGGGGACGAAAAAAAACCGGTTGAAAATAAACCGTACCAAAGTGGTGGGACGAAAGAAAACCTGGACGCAATCCTACCAACTCAGACATTAGGAGTAGAGATTTATTTCAGGATTTCCGGCGATGCGCATTCAGTGGGAGGAGACGTTCCCGTCGACGACGAGGCGCCTACGGTGACTTCGTAAATCTCAAGATGATATGCCGGCTCAGTCTTTCGGAGGTGCTCATAAGGATAGGGTGTGCATGTGTGCGTTCATAGGGGTGAGTGTATGCGCGTGTATGTGAGCGCTTGCGTCTGTACTGTGTTAAAAAAAAGCCACTAAAATAGCGCCACCAGAAAGGGTCAAAAGTAACACAGCTCAAAAAAGAGAAAGAAACGTGTCTCCGGCGGATCTATCTTTGGTGTATTTGCTCGGATCTAGTCGTTGTTCGTCTACGTTCGTGTGTTTTCGGGTTGGATCCTTTCGATCTACGTTATTCTTCATCGGCGGCGGTTGCTGTTCTGGTGTGCTGGTCCTATGGGGCCTTAGCATGACGACTTCCCGACTGTCTACTACAACAAGTTGTGCCCGACTCCGGCGGTGGAGGGGCGATGACGGCGGCGCGCCTTCGGCTCGCTTCAGTGCTTGTAGTCGTCGCTAGGTGGTCTACGGATCTGGATGTAATTTTTATTATTTCTGATGTTCGTTGTACTGCCATGATTGAAGATAAATAGATTGGAAGTTTTTCGAAAAAAAAAAAACGTCAAACACAGTTAACTAGACACACTGGCCTTTCAAAGCACGTTGCCCCGCGCTAATCTCCGCACAAATCTCTGAGAGGCAGCAAAGCATTCCGGCATGTTTTTGTGCGACGCAACAAGTCAAAGACCGACCAACGCAGCCTATTACTAGTATGCTTCCTACATAATGTGATAAGATTCTCCCCTTGAAAAGAAGCATCGTGCTGGATCACGGCTTCAAAAGGCTTCTGGGAGCCAAGTCTGTTCCGCTCGTCCGCGGAAGGAACCGTGCTCCCAAGTTCCGATTCGTTTCCGCGCAGCGCAGGCACGCACCACGCGTGGCCGCCACCGGGATCCAGCGTCGCCGCCCGGCGCCGTCTCCGGTAGACCAGTTCCCACGACGCAGCGGGAGAAGGAAAGGTGACCGAGAGACAAAACAAAGACTTAAACTGCAACTGGTCCGCGACGCAAGGACTCGGAGGCAACGGCGTGTGGCGTTTGCTCGGGCTGCACGATGGCGTCCCGGAGAAGAGTAGGCGTAGGGTTGAGTGAGAGTAGATGGATGGCGCACCCGTGCCGACCGAACTGTCCCGTTGCGCCGCGGTTGAAGAGACTGCAAGAGCATGTGCGGGCTGGGAGCTCCGCGGTGCGGTGCGGTGCCCTTTCCCTTTCGTCCGGGAATCCGACGCCTCGTCGCGGGAAGCAAACTCCATCTAGTACTAGCTAGCACGTGTTTTCTCTCGGTTGATGACGGGCGTGGTTCGCGGGGACGCATGTTTCGATCCTCCGCCGCTGATGAGCGATGAGTATACCGCGTGCTTTGGCATTTCACTGATTACCTGCAACCGCTTCTAAATATAAGTCTTTTTTTAAATTTCACTATAAAATTACATACGAATGTATGTAGACATAATTTAGAGTAGGACCTTTATAACTACCAAACGTTCGGATTTTAGCAATAGGCAAGAACAATCCTTATTTCACTATAATTATATACATGCATAGATTAGAATGACTAATTTTCCTTTCATCCTACACTTCTCCCTCTAATTACATGCATATGTTTACTAGAGGACGAAAATCTGATGTCATCCTAAATTCTTTATTTTTTCAAACTTCAAAATGTTTTGTAGCCCAAACCGCCACTCTGATTGAAAAACTGTCTTCACAAAAAAAATCAGCTTCGACGAGATCTTCGAAACTAGATCCCATCTTGATATGTTCTGATGACTTTTTTTTATCAAAAAAGTTACCACGTCTGGGCTACGGAAGTTACCACGTCTGTCATACATAAGTTATCATGTCATTTACGCAGAAGTTATCAGGGTATGTTTTCAACAAACTTTTATCCCGGTCTCAAAAAGTGATTATGGTGTTTGCAGTGAGTTATCAACTTTGTTGTGTATATTATCATGTAGAACAAAAGTTATCAAGGTATGTTTTTCAATAATTTTCATTCCCTCGATCAAAATTTTTTGTATGTGAGTGATCAGCTCTCATGTGCGTGTATTATCATATTGTTTACACATGAGTTATTGGAAGGTATTTTTGAACAACGTTTTTCCCTTATCAAAAAGTTACCACGTGTGGATTGAGTAAGTCGTCAGCTCTGTTGAATGTATATTACCATATTATTTACACATAAGTTATCAAGGTATGTTTTTCAACAAGTTTTTATCCCGGGGTCAAAAGTTACCGTGGGGTAAAAAATAGCTACCACGTCTGGGCTAAGTAAGTTATCAACTAGTACACATGAGTTACAAGGGTGTTTCTCAACAACTTTTTTCTTGAGTTACCAAGTCTCGGCTAATTAAGTTATCAGCTCTGTTGTGCGTATATTACCATGCTAGTACACGTGAGTTACCGGTGGGGGGGTCAACAATTTTTTTCCCTGGTAAAAAGTTATCACGCTTTGACTAAGTAAATTATCAGCTCTGATTTGCGTATATTACCATGCTAGTACACACGAATTATCGGTGGAGGGTCAACAATTTTTTCCCTGAGAAAAAAATATCACGCTTCGACTAAGTAAATTATCTCTTTGTTGTGGATATACTACCATGCTATTTACATATAAATTATCGAGGTGGCTTCAATAACCCCCGTTAACAGGCCCACGAGCATGTGTGTCCGTCACGTACCGTTCGTCGAGGTGAGACCCGTGTGCCTGCATGACATTCTATGTTATTTACACAGAAGATGTTGGAGATATGTTTCTAATTTTTTTTCAGGATCGAAGTTATTATGGTGTTTGTACGCAAACTATCAGGTCTGCTATTCATAGATTATTGTGTTATTTTCGTAGAAGTTACCAGTGTATGTTTCAAAATAATTTTTCTTTCTGAGTCAAAGTTACTATAGTGTTTCCACGTAAATTATTAGGACCGTGATGCGCAAAAATACCGTGATATTTACATACAAGTTAACCGGGCATATTTTCAACAACTTGTTTTTTCCTTCGGTCAAAGTTACCAACAAAATTGTTTGTATGTATGTCTAATTCCGCAAGTTATAATGTGTACGAAATGATAGACCGGAGAAGACTAACAAAACAAAACAAAAAACAACTTTTTTCCGGGGTAAAAAATGCAGCTTTTCTTTCGCTGGTATGGGGTTTAAAAGGTCACATATATATTTTCCATCCACAGAACAACAGGAGTTGTTTGGTGAGTTGGTTGTTTGCATCGAACGTAACCCATCTGTTAGCAAATACCGAACGTTTGGTAGTTAGATTTCTCCTTTAGAGTATAGATTTAATTATTTTGCTCCGTACGTAGTTTGTAGTGTAATCTCTAAAAAGACTTGTATTTAGGAACGGAGGAAGTACTAGTTTGGGATGATGCGGTCATTGACCGCGGACAACGCGGGGGCCATGTCCAGGCGGCGGGACAGCAAGCATCAACATAGCTACATAGCACAATATGAAAGCAGCAAGCATCAACATTTGACTGGGGAAGGAATGGACCATGATGGGCGGCCGTGGGCCGACGCGAAACTGTAGCAACCCATTTGTGCCACCGGGGAGGGCATGGACCATACTGGGCGGTGGCGGGCCGGTGCGAAGCAGTAGCTACCCATCCGGGCCGACACGAAGCTGTAGCAACCCATCCAGGCCACCGGGGAGGGCATGGACCACGATGGGTGGTTGTGGCCGGTGCAAAGCTGTAGCTACCCATCCCGGCCACCGGGAAGGCTGCGGAGCTCAAGCTCTGGGGCGGAGGAGCATGCTTCCTTCTTGAGGAGTGCCGCCTAGGCGATGGGGTCGAACTTGTTGCCGGATTGGCTGCTGGAGTTGCACATGGTGTGCGAAGGAGACGGGTAGGAGAAAGGCACTAGAGCGGAGAGGTCAAAGTGTGGAATGTGGACTAGGCTTTGGTCCGGGATGGGGTATATGTGGGGCCAGACTAGGCCGATCCAAGGTGGCGTTTGCGTCTAGGCACATATGGAGCGCCCCACATTTACCCCACATATGGGTTGGGTTTGGGGGTGCCAGTCAGCCCTGCATTTGGGCTGGGTTTAGGGGGCAGATTGAGTGGTGAATTCTTGACTTGGCACTGACGGGGCTGTCCGCTTGGATGATTAGGGAAAGAGGGTTAGTGATGAGTGTTATTTTACACTCCTCTAACCCGAGTTTAAACCAAAATATTTCATTAAAACTGAGATATTCGCTCCGATATTACCACGGATGACTAATGAATACAAATAATTTCAAATATCCAATCTTTATTTTGTTTCCACAAGAAATGGGATATTTATGGAAGAATCAAGCCAATACGTGGATGAGTAAAGTGGAAGATACATGAGATCAAGTGGAGGCGCTGAAGAGGAAACAGAACAAAAGATGGCCTCTCATATGACCGCACCCACTCATATGGGCGGTCGTATGGCATGGAAACCGAGGCTTCTGATCCACCTGAACAACCTTTATAAAAGGGCCCAACGCCAAATGAGCAACAGAGGATCGCCACACAAGCCAGTCTTCGTCATCCCCACATTTCCCGTCCCATCAACCCTAGTCGCTGCCATTTTCCCATCTCCATAGCCACAACCTTCACCACCACTATATTCCTTAGCAATGTAATCATACGTGTAATCGTATATCACACACGACATCCATTGTAAGACATATTATGAATCAATCAATCTTCATGATGTGACGTTGGTGCTAAATCCGGCATGTCTCGTGGTAGGGGTCCTAAGCTAGGCGTCTTGGAGCGATCGTAACATGGACACAAGATTTTACCCAGGTTCGGGCTTTGTCGAAAAGATAATACCCTACGTCCTGCTCTTGATTGTATTGATATGGGGGATAGTACATAGTACATGTATCTACCACGAGATTGTTGTGTGTGATTCTAATGATCTATCGACTAGCCTGACCTCGGCTTATATAATGTACCGAAGGCCTAGGATAACAAGAGTCCTGGTCGGATATGTCAGTGGAGAGGAGTCTTCAGCTTGCACTTCAAGTCCTGTGGAATCTCCCCTGTATACGTCATGGGCTTCCCGAAGAAGGCCGTTAGTGAACTGCCATGGGGTCCTCGGCCCAACCCACCTGGCCGGGAGATGACATGGTGAGTACGCCCTAGTCCAGGACACTGTCAGTAGCCCCCCTAAACCGGTCTTCAAGTTAGGGACGCTCCCCGGTTCTTCCAAATGTTCTTCGTCTTCGGCCGTCGGTCTTGAAAGCTGGTTCAACAAGTCTTCCCATCTGCGATCTTGAGGATCACCGAGGTGTATCCGAGGAGTTCACACGTCGGGTATCCGACGAGTTCACACGTCAGGCGTCCAAGGAGCCTTTTAAGTTCTCGACCTTTATCAATACCTTGTTATTTTTACGCCACATCTCGGGTTCAAAGTTTTTCCCGTGAGGAGGTGTACTCGTGTTGCCTAGATCCAGCGCTGGATTATATCTGAGGTGTATTTATGCAACCGAACTCCAATGCCGGTCTGCATTCGAGTTGTCATAGATTACCTTGGTATTTAAAAAGTTTAAAGGAGTTCAACCGAGCATAATACCAAAAACGTACTCTATGGAACCATCCACTCGCATTCAAGCTTTATGACGAACTGCTTCCGAGGTGGTGCACCACCTCGGTCTTGGGCTGATTTTTTGCGGATTTTTTGATTGGTGCAATTTATTCTCTACCGATACCTATGTTGGGGAACGTTGCATGGGAAACAAATTTTTTTCCTACGCACACGCAAGATCTATCCATGGTGATGAGCATCTATGAGAGGGAGAGTGGATCTACATACCCTTGTAGATCGCTAAGCGGGAAGCGTTAAGAAACGCGGTTGATGTAGTCGAACGTCTTCGCGATCCAAATCGCTAGCTGTCCCGTGATCCGATCATGATCCGTCCTGCGATCCAATCACGAACCGTTCCACGATCCAATCACGGTCCTTCCGATCTAGCACCGAACAGACGGCACCTCCGCGTTCAGCACACGTACAGCTCGATGATGATCTCCCCCTTCTTGATCCAGCAAGAGGGAGCGGAGAGGTAGATGAGTTCTCCGGCAGCGCGACGGCGCGGCGGCGGTGGTGGTGGAACTATTCCAGCAGGGCTTCGCCTAAGCGCTGCTGAAAACTAGAGGATTTGATCTATCGGGAGAGAGGGCTGCACCGTGGCTATGGTTTCTTGTGCGGCTGCCCTCTCTCCCCTCCAGTATATATAGGAGGAAGGGGAGGGAGGTCGGCGCCCCTAGGAGTCGGCCGAAGTGGGAGAGGTGGAGGAGTCCTACTCCAATCCTACTAGGAGTAGGATTCCTCCCCCACTTGGAAACCTTTTCCACCTCTTGGGTTTTTCCACCCCTAGCCGCATGGGATTTAGTGGGGGCTTCGGCCAGCCCACTAGGGGCTGGTTTGCCTCCTCCCACAGCCAATGAGGCCATTTGGGGCGAGAGGCCCCTCCCGATGGTCCCCCGGTACCCTCCCGACACTCCCGGTACACTACCGAAGTACCCGAAACTTTTCCGGTGACCAAAACGGGACTTCCTATATATCAATCTTTACCTCCGGACCATTCCGGAGCTCCTCGTGACGTCCCGGATCTCATCCGGGACTCCGAACAACCTTCGGTCACCACCATACAAAACTCAATACTACCGAAACGTCAGCGAACGTTAAGTGTGCAGACCCTGCGGGTTCGAGAACTATGTAGACATGACCGAGACACCTCTACGGTCAATAACCAATAGCGGGACCTGGATGCCCATATTGGTTCCTACATATTCTACGAAGATCTTTATCGGTTGAACCTCTATGTCAAGGATTCAGTTAATCCCGTATGCTGTTCCCTTTGTTTCTTCGGTATGTTACTTGCCCGAGATTCGATCGTCGGTATCTCTATACCTAGTTCAATCTCGTTACCGGCAAGTCTCTTTACTCGTTCGGTAATACAAGATCCCGTGGCTAACACTTTAGTCACATTGCTTGAAAGGCTTATTGTGATGTTGTATTACCGAGTGGGCCCTGAGATACCTCTCCGTCACACGGAGTAACAAATCCCAGTCTTGATCCATGCCGACTCAACAGACACCCTCGGAGATACTTGTAGAGCATCTTTATAGTCACCCAGTTACATTGCGACGTTTGATACACACAAGGTATTCCTCCGGTGTCAGTGAGTTGCATGATCTCATGGTCATAGGAACAGATACTTGACATGCAGAAAACAATAGCAATAAACTAACACGATCATATGCTATGTTCATAGTTTGGGTCTTGTCCATCACATCATTCTCCTAATGATGTGATCCCATTATCAAATGACATCTCATGTCTATGGCTAGGAAACCTTGACCATCTTTGATCACCGAGCTAGTCTATTAGAGGCATACTAGGGACACAGTGTTGTCTATGTACCCACACATGTATTTGAGTTTCCAATCAATACAATTATAGCATGGATAATAAACGATTATCATGAACAAGGAAATATGATAATAACTAAATTATTATTGCCTCTAGGGCATATTTCCAACAGTCTCCCACTTGCACTAGAGTCAATAATCTAGCTCACATCACCATGTGATTAACATTGTAATGAATCTAACACCCAATGAGTTCTGGGGTTCGATCATGTTTTGCATGTGAGAGAGGTTCTAGTCAACAGTCTGCAACATTCAGATCCGTGTGTTCTTTGCAAATCTATATGTCATACTCCAGATACTACCACGCTCCACTTGGAGCTATTCCAAATGACTGCTCCACTATACGTATCCGGACTGCTACTCAGAGTCGTCGGGATAGGTGTCAAAGCTTGCATCGACGTAACCCTTTACGACGAACTCTTTATCACCTCCATAATCGAGAAACATTTCCTTAGTCCTCTAGTTACTAAGGATAATCTTGACCGCTGTCCAGTGATCCACTCCTGGACCACTCTTGTACCCCTTGACAGACTCATGGCAATGCACACACCAGGTGCGGTACACAGCATGGCATACTATACATAGCCTATGGATAAGGCATAGGGGACGACCTTCGTCCTTTCTCTTTCTTCTGCCATGGTCGAGCTTTGAGTCTCACTCAACTCCACACCTTACAAATCAGGCAAGAACTCTTTCTTTGACTGATCCATTTTGAACTCTTTCAAAATCTTGTCAAGGTATGTACTCATTGAAAGTTTTATCAGACGTCTTGATCTATCTCTATAGATCCTGATGCCCAATATTTAAGTAGCTTCATTCCAGGTTTTCCTTTGAAAAACTCCTTTTCAAACAACCCTTTATGCTTTCCAGAAATTCTACATCATTTCCGATCAACAATATGTCATCCACATATACTTATCAGAAATTCTATAGTGCTCCCACTCACTTTATTGTAAATACAAGTTTCTCATAAACTTTGTATAGACCCAAAAACTTTGATCATCTCATCAAAGCGTATATTCCAACTCCGAGATGCTTGCTCCTGTCCATAGAAGGATCGCTGGAGCTTGTATACATTTTAGCATCCTTAGGACTGACAAACCCTTCCGGTTGTATCACATACAACCTTTCCTCACGGATACCGTTAAGGAAACGATGTTTTGACATCCATCTGCCAGATTTCATAATCGAAAAATGCAGCAACTGCTAACATAATTCCAACAGACTTTAGCATCGCTACGGGTGAGAAAGTCTCATCGTAGTCAACTCCTTGAACTTGTCGAAAATTCTTTGCGACAAGTCGAGCTTTATAAATGGTGACGTTTACGATCAGTGTATGTCTTCTTCTTAAAGGTCCATTTGTACTCAACGGCCTGCCGTTCAACGGGCAAGTCTACCAAAGTCCATACTTGGTTTTCATACATGGATCATTTCTCGGATTTCATGGCTCCTAGCCATTTGTTGGAATCCGGGCCCACCATCGCTTCTTCATAGCTCGTAGGTTCACTGTTGTCTAACAACATGACCTCCAAGACAGGATTGAAGTACCACTGAGAGGCGATACGATTTCTCGTCGGCCTACGAGGTTCGGTAGTAACTTGACCCGAAGTGTCATGATCATCATCATTAACTTCCTCTTCATTCGGTGTAGGCGCCACCGAAACCTCTTTCTGCGTCATGCTACTATCCAACTGAAGTGACGGTTCAATAACCTCATCAAGTTCTACCTTTCTCCCACTTAATTCTTTCGAGAGAAACTCTTTCTTGAGAAAGGACCCATTTTTAGCAACAAACACTTTGCCCTTGGATCTGAGATAGAAGGTCTACCCTACTGTTTCCTTAGGGTATTCTATGAAGATGCACCTTTCCGCTTTGGGATCGAGCTTATCAGACATAAGCGTCGTATTCCCAAACTCTAAGAAATGACAGCTTTGGTTTCTGCCAAACCAAATTTCATACGGTGTCATCTCAACAGACTTAGATGGGGCCCTATTTTAAAGTGAATGTATTTGTCTCTAATGTATAACCCCAAAACGATAGTGGCAAAACGATAAGAGACATCATAGTACGCACCATATCCAATAGAGGACGACTACGACGTTCGGACACACCATCACACTATGGTGTTCCAGGTGGCGTGAGTTGTGAAACAATTTCCACATTGTCTTAAGTTGCATACCAAACTCGTAACTCAGATATTTACCTCCACGATCATATCGTAGACATTTTATCTTCTTGTCACGATGATCTCAAACTTCACTCTGAATTTGTTTGAACTTTTCAAACGTTTCAGACTTGTGTTTCATTAAGTAAATATCCCCATATCTACTCAAATCATCAGTTAAGGTAAGAAAATAGCGATATCCACCGCACGCTTCAACACTCATTGGGCCAAATATATCAACATGTATCATTTCCAATAAGTCACTTGACCGCTCCATCATACCGGAAAACGGGGTCTTAGTCATCTTGCCCATGAGGCATGGTCCGCATGTCTCGACCGATTCGAAATCGAATGAGTCCAAAGATCCATCAGCATGGAGTTTCTTCATGCGCTTTACACCAATATGACATTTAGCGGCAGTGCCACAAGTATGTGGTACTATCATTATTAACTTTGTATCTTTTGGCATTAATATTATGAACATGTGTATCACTACGATCAAGATTCAATAAACCATTCTCATTGGGTGTATGGCCATTGAAGGTATTATTCATGTAAACAGAATAACCATTATTCTCTAACTTAAATGAATAACCGTATTGCAATAAACATGATCTAATCACGTTCATGCTCAACGCAAACACCAAATAACATTTATTTAGGTTCATCACTAATCCCGAAGGTAGAGAGAGCGTGCGATGGTGATCACATCAACCTTGGAAACACTTCCAACACTCATCGTCACCTCACCCTTAGCTAGCCTCCGTTTATTCTGTAGCTTTTATTTCGAGTTACTAACATTTAGTAACCGAACCGGTATCCAATACACAGGTGCTACTAGTAGTACTAGTAAGGTACACATCAATAACACGTATATCAAATATACTTCTGTCGACGTTGCCAGCCTTCTTATCTACCAAGTATCTAGGGTTGTTCCGCTTCAGCGACCGTTCTCCTCATAATAGAAGCACTTAGTCTCGGGTTTGGGTTCAACCTTGGGTTTCTTCACTGGAGCAGCAACTGACTTGCCATCTGTCGGTGTCAAAACCGGCGGATCTCGAGTAGGGGGTCCCGAACTGTGAGTCTAGGATCGATGGTAACAGGAGACGAAGGAGACGGCGTTTTACCCAGGTTCGGGCCCTCCTATGGAGGCAAAACCCTACGTCCTACTTGATTATATTGATGTGTATGAAGGTTACAAAGTTGATCTACCACGAGATCGACTAGCTAAAACCCTAGATGAGTTTCTCTGCCTTACAATATAAAACCCTCTGGCTTATATAGACGCCAGGGGTCCCTAGGGTTACACATGGTCGGTTGCCCACCGAAGGAGAAAACGTGCCTATTCTACTACCTTAAACTTGAAAGACACGCCACGGCTCCTGAGGTCTCCTCCCTAGTGACGGGGCCTTCGATCAGTCCAATCCTCAGCGAGCGGCTCATGAGCCCGGCCTATAAGAAATAGGCCGGCAGTCCGAGGACACCTTAATCCTGGACTCCCTCAGTAGCCCCCGGACTAGCCTCCAATGCCAAGGCATACTATCCGGACAATCTTGCGTGTCAAAGTCTTCGGCTTGCGAGGCGAGTCCCTCTATCCCTTCTTGTTCGGCAATCATCCCGTCACCGATAAACTCTCAATCGTAGAGAACTTGTGGGACCCATTGTAGTAACTTCAACGCCCGTCGATCCCTGCGCCGAGGGGAGACGGGCGGCCCAGCTGCTTTCTACAAGACTGCCCTTCCCACAAGGGAGGCACCACCTATTTAAACAAGCTGAATCGTGGTCTGAGCCACCCCTTCCTCTTCTTCCCCATCAGAAAAAGCTTCGAACGAGAAATCACCAAGAAGCATGGCGAGCGTCCTTGGCTCTTCCTCGCGCCCTTACGACACCCTTCCCGGGGATTGGGCAAGTTGCTCTGTGTCCCTCCTTCGGCTACGCGACCTCGAGACCCAAGGTTATCTTCCTTCCTCAGATCTGGCGGCTATCCGCGCCGGATTAACTTCTTATGGCAACGAGGCCTTCGCAGAGGACTTCCCTAATCCTCACAAGGGAGAGCGGGTATGCTTCGTGCCTTTTCTCTTGCGGGGCCTAGGGTTCCCCATTCATCCCTTCTTGAGAGGATTACTGGAATTTTACGGGATCCAGCTCCATCATCTTACCCCCGGATCTATTCTGCACATCTCGGGCTTTGTTGCACTTTGCGAGATGTTTCTGGGCTGTGAGGCCCACTTTGGATTATGGAGGAAGTACTTCTGTCTCGTCACCCGCACTCGGGGTGAGGCAATTCGGGAAGTCGGAGGAGCCGAAGTATGTCGTATAGCCATGACGGAGTATCCAGTGGGGACTCCGAAGAAGGAGTCCGAAGAATGGTCCTCGGAGTGGTTCTATATTGAGGACGTCCCCCTGTTCGATCCAGCTCGGAGGGGTTTGCCCAAATACTCTGACGCCCCTTTGAAGAAAAGGTATAACTGGCGACCGAAGAGTTCATCCCAAGAGGAAGATGCCGAAGTGCAACGCCTGGCTACTCAAGTAAGGCTGCTAGCACACAACAAGCTGACCATTATTGATGTGATGGCCGCCTCCATCGCTCGATGCGTTCAACCCCTTCAGCAAAGGATACACCCTTTGTGGCGTTACAACGGAACAAGCGACACCACTCGTTCCCGACGGCTAGGACCTGCCAATCAAGCGGCGATGGCGGCCGTACTGGCAGACCTGTTCAAAGGGGAAGAAAAAGACTTTGTTCGACTACCGGTTAAGGAGGGCTACTCGGGTTATAACCCCATCGAATGGGTAAGCCTTTCGACTTTGTGACACGAGTTCGGGTTTTTCACTTGCCCCCTTCAGACCGAAGCTTTCAGTCTGTGCGAACAGAGCTGGAGGTGCTGTGTCGAGACAATCAACTGTCCGGCGCCTCAACCAGAGAACTACTCTCGTGATGACGATCCAGGATTCCACGACGATCCGGACCTGTCGATCGAGCACGAAGACGGGGTCTTTTACCAAGAGAGCCTTGATGGTTCAAAGGTGGCTATTATAGCCGATCACCCTGGATTACTCCCTTCTTCCACTACAGGCAAAAAGAAAAATTCCTACCGCAAGAGGCAAGCGACCTCCGTCGACCCGAATGTTGGAAATATGCCCTAGAGGCAATAATAATTTAGTTCTTATCATATTTCCTTGTTCATGATAATCGTTTATTATCCATGCTATAATTGTATTGATTGGAAACTCAAATACATGTGTGGGTACATAGACAACACTGTGTCCCTAGTATGCCTCTAATAGACTAGCTCGTTGATCAAAGATGGTCAAGGTTTCCTAGCCATAGACATGAGATGTCATTTGATAACAGGATCACATCATTAGGAGAATGATGTGATGGACAAGACCCAAACTATGAACATAGCATATGATCGTGTCAGTTTATTGCTATTGTTTTCTGCATGTCAAGTATCTATTCCTATGACCATGAGATCATGCAACTCACTGATACCGGAGGAATACCTTGTGTGTATCAAACCTCACAACGTAACTGGGTGACTATAAAGATGCTCTACAGGTATCTCCGAGGGTGTCTGTTGAGCTGGCATGGATCAACACTGGGATTTGTTATTCCGTGTTACGGAGAGATATCTCAGGGCCCACTCGGTAATACAACATCACAACAAGCCTTGCAAGCAATGTGACTAAAGTGTTAGCCACGGGATCTTGTATTACAGAACGAGTAAAGATACTTGCCGGTAACGAGATTGAACTAGGTATAGAGATATCGACGATTGAATCTCGGGCAAGTAACATACCGAAGAACAAAGGGAATAACATACGGAATTAACTGAATCCTTGACATAGAGGTTCAATCGATAAAGATCTTCGTAGAATATGTAGGAACCAATATGAGCATCCAGGTACCGCTATTGGTTATTGACTGTAGAGGTGTCTCGGTCATGTCTACATAGTTATCGAACCCGCAGGGTCTGCACGCTTAAGGTTCGGTGACGTTTTGGTATAGTAGAGTTATATATGGTGGTGACCGAAGGTTGTTCGGAGTCCCGAATGAGATCCTGGACGTCACGAGGAGCTCCGGAATGGTCCGGAGGTAAAGATTGATATATAGGAAGTCCCGTTTTGGTCACCGGAAAAGTTTCGGGTATTTCGGTAGTGTACCGGGAGAGCCGGGAGGGGTACCGGGGACCATCGGGAGGGGTGTCTCGACCCAAAGGGACTCATGGGCTGTGGGAGGAGTCAAGCCAGCCCTTAGTGGGCTGGCCGAGCCCCCCACTAAGGCCCATGCGGCTAGGGGTGGGAAAAACCCAAAGGGGGAAAGGTGGAAAGGGTTTCCAAGTGGAGAGGAGGAATCCTACTCCTAATAGGATTGGATTAGTACTCCTCCACCTCCAATTTCGGCCAGCCCTTGAGGGTTTGAGGCTGCATCCTCCCCTCCCTCCCTACTATATATATTAGAGGATTTAGAGGGGAGAGCTAACCCTAAATGCCACGTGCTCCCTCTACTTCCTCTAGATCGTTTTCTCCTCTAGTCTAGTTTCGGCAGTGTTTAGGCGAAGCCCTGCCGGAATAGTTCCACCACCACCGCCGCCGCGCCGTCGCGTTGCCGGAGAACTCATCTACCTCTCCGCTCCCTCTTGCTGGATCAAGAAGGCGGAGATCGTCATCGAGTTGTACGTGTGCTGAACGCGGAGGTGTCGTCCGTTCGGCGCTAGATTGGAAGGACCGTGATCAGGATCGCGAGACGGTTCGTGATTTGATCGCGGGACGGATCATGATGGGATCGCGGGACGGATCGTGATTGGATCGCAAGACGGATCGTGATGGGATCGCGGGACGCTCGGCGATTTGGATCGCGAAGACGTTCGACTACATCAACCGCGTTTCTTAACGCTTCCGCTTAGTGATCTACAAGGGTACGTAGATCCACTCTTCCTCTCGTAGATGCTCATCACCATGGATAGATCTTGCGTGTGCATAGGAAAATTTTTGTTTCCCATGCAACGTTCCCCAACAGTGTCATCATGAGCTAGGTCTATGTGTAGATGAGATCTCGAGTAGAACACAACGGAGTTTGTGGGCGTTGATATTCAGATTGCTTCCTCCCTTGGTCTTTTCTTGATTCGGCGGTATTGTGGGATGAAGCGGCCCGGACCAACATTACTCGTACGCTTACGAGAGACCGGTTCCATCAACTGACATGTAACTTCGTTGCATAAAGATGGCTGGCGGGTGTCTGTTTCTCCCACTTTAGTCGGATCGGATTTGACAAAGGCGGTCCTTGAGAAGGTTGAATAGCAATTTTTGTATCACCGTTGTGGTTTTTGTGTAGGTAAGAATTGTTCTTGCTAGATACCCGTAGCAGCCACGTAAAACTTGCAACAACAATTAGAGGACGTCTAACTTGTTTTTGCAGGGTATGTTGTGATGTGATATGGCCAATTACATGATGAGATATATGTGATGTATGAGATGATCATGTATTGTATAGAATATCACGACTTGCATGTCGATGAGTACGGCAACCGACAAGAGCCATATGGTTGTCTTTAAATATTTTCGCCGTTTTTGCTTTACTTTATCGCTATGAGTTAGCAATAGTCGTGGAAGCAACAGTCGGCGCGACAACCTCATGGCGACACATTGATGGAGATCAAGATGATGGAGATCATGGTGTTATGCCGGTGACGATGGAGATCATGTCGGTGCTTTGAATATGGAGATCAAAAGAACAAGTTCATGGCCATATCATGTCACTTATGATTTGCATGTGATGTTAATCCTTTTTGCATCTTATTTTGCTTAGGACGACGGTAGCATTATAAGGTGATCCCTGAAAGTGCGTTATATCGACTAGAGGGGGGGTGAATAGGCGATTTTTACAAATTCATCACTGAGGAATTTCAACTTGAGGAATTTGAAATGTGATGAATAACTAGCAGCGGAATAAGTACTCAAGTGCATACGAAGCATAGCGATCGCATAGTCATCATGATGAAATAAAGCATGCACAGATTACAGGTAGCGTGATACAGGATAAGCAGGTGAGGAACAAGGTAGCTTGAGGAATTTGAGGTGAGGAAATTGAGAAAGTCTTCAGTCGAATTCTTCAAATAGTAACGATCAATTTCATCAACAAGTATACGAGGAAATGGAAGGGTTGAGGAAATAGAACCAGGTAGCTCGATGAAGACAATGATTTGATGACCCAGTTCCAACTGCTTTGACAGTCGTACGTCTGGTTTGGAGCGGCCTGGTATTTAAACCAGAGGACACACAGTCCCAGGACACACAGTCCTTACCGTATTCTCCTTGAGCTAAGGTCACACAGACCTCGCCCAACACTCGTGGTAAGTCTTCAGGATAGACTTCCAAAACCCTCACAAACTGGTCACCCGGCGATCCACAATTGACTGCTGGATGCTCTAGACCAAGGTCACTTCGTGATCCCCAATTGACTGCAGGATGCACTAGACCATGACGCCTAACCGTCTGGAAGATACACAGTCTTCAAAGGTAACAAGCGTCGGTTCCACACAGGAACAATTTCTTCAGTGATGCTCAATCACTTTGGGTTTGGTGGTTTGGTTTGGGGTTTTTCCTCACTGATGATTTTCTCTCAAAGTCCTCGAGGAATGGGATGCTCTCAAATGACAAGTGTCAGTTCTCTCTCGGAGCAGCCAACCAACTAGTGGTTGTGGGGGTGTCTATTTATAGCCAGGGTGCAACCCGACATGATAAGACATAAATGCCCCCAATGATATGACCGTTATGAGGATAGGATGATTGGGGACAGCTGGCACTTTGCACAACAACGGTCGGAATTTCGAACTATGAAAGTCCTCAGGCTTATCATATTCCTCACTTGTAGGCAATTCGCACTGGCGAAATCCTAACTCCTCAGTCAGACCAATTTCCTCAGAGACCAGAAGATCATCGCCTCTGTCACTGAAGAACTTGACTGAACTGCAAGAGATTTCCAAAGGCTTCACTCGAAGGATTGGATAGGTTGAGGCTTTTGAGTTGAGCATCAGTTGGAAATTTTCCTTAGTATTACCTCGGCCCCCTTTAACAGTACGGTGTTTCCTATGACTCAAAGAAAGGAAATGAAACTACGAAAACAAAAGTCTTCACGCTTCATAGTCCTTGTTCATATCTTCAAGGTCACACCAACTTCTTCTTTTTCAAAGTCTTCAGGGAATACCAAAGTCTTCAGCAAAGTCTTCACCAAAGTCTTCAGTTGAAGACATACATTTTTAGGGGTCGATAATCTCTGAATGTATCAAACTCCTAAGCGACTTATAGAGCCTGTGTACACTTACAAACACATTAGTCTCTTAACCTATAAGTCTTCAATACACCAAAATCACTAAGGGGCACTAGATGCACTAACAATCTCCCCCTTTTTGGTGATTGATGACAAATAGGTTAAGTTTTCAACGGGGATAATAATATGAAGTGTAAGTACTGAGTTTGAGGAATTTGATTGCAAGATACAGAAGAACTCCCCCCTGAAGATGTGCATATTTGAGGGATTTGCTTTGGACTGCAAATGCACATGGCAGGTTAAAATCATGGAGAACTCCCCCTATATCTTGTAATCCATACACGCATTTAATATATATCATGAGGAAATTGAAATGCATGATGGAAAATGGGGTCTAAGGAAGTTCAGCATGCGTGCATTAAGATAACTTGAGGAAATAGCATGCGGAAAGCAGTTCAAAAGCATCAGACCACCATCGGACTTAAGTTTACAACTCAACCAACAAAAGCTTCAGAAGAGCGAGAGTTGTAACTTAAACAAAAACAGCCCATATATAGAGACCCGCTTGAAGACTAACTCAAATTTTCTCCCCCTTTGTCATCGAAGACCAAAAGGGACGAAAAAATGAGGACTAACGCCCCTGAAGAATTTCATCTTGAAGGTGGTGGAGGAGCGCCAGCGTTGTCGGGGTCGTTCGTTGATGTAGGGCCTGCAGCAGTGTCGTCAATATCCTCAGCTTCATCCGCCTGGCGTGATGAAGAATATGAACTTGTAACCAGCTGAGGAACTTGAACTTTCTTCCATTTCTTCCTTGGAGGGATGGACCAATCAAAGTCCTGCTGAAATTCCATCTCCTAGAGTTCTTCAGGAGTCTTGAGGTGAGACAGGATGGCCAATGTGCGGTCAAAGACTTCATGAAGATAATAGTGGTTCTTCCTCACATAGTTGTGCGTGACAGTCATGTCTCGAAGAAGTGAACCAAACTGACGTTTTACCCACTTGTGATTGTGATCAATCTTCTGATGAAGACTTAGAAGAAGCTCTCGATCAGTCATCACACGAGGGGCAGTTTCTTGAGGATTTTGGGCTGAGGCTTTTGCGGCAGAATCTTGGGTAGCAGTGTCATCATTGGTGGAATAGGATGCAGCTTTGCGAAACTGACCATCCAATGGACGAGTACCTTCATCAATGACAGCTTTGCCTTTACCCTCAACTGAAGAAAATGAGCTCTTGAGGACTTCAATTGGAGGCAGAAAGCTGAAGTGATTCTGAAAGTCAGCCTTGAATGGAAGTGAAGACCTTGATCTGATGAATTTCATGATCCAGGGAGCGTAAGGCTTCAATTCAAATGGGGCTGAAGCAGCATTGGCCAAAGTCCTCATGAAGAAATCATGGTAATTTACGGGAATCCCATGAATGATGTTGAATAGCATGTTCTTCATGATTCCCTCCACTTCTTCTTCTTCAGAATTGTGGCCCTTCTGAGGACTGGGGGTCAGAATGTGATAAACGGTCCTGGGCACATAGAGCAAATCCTTCACAAGGAAGGAAGTCCTTTGAGGTTGGCCCTGAGCCAATGGCTTCATCAGCACTTGCATCAAGTGGTTGGACAGTTCAGTTTCATCATAGATGCAGCGTGCTCCTTCTGAAGGAATTGCTATTGGCACAGCCTGAAGCAATTCAGTGGCTGGGGCAGTGTAGTGAGTAGATCCAGTCATCCAGTCCAGAATTCATGAATTGACATCAGAAGCATCACCCGAGATATGCAAGGTTGCATAGAATTGAAGAATTAGCTCTTCATTCCAGTCGCATATGTCAACGCAGAAGGGAAGAAGTACAACATCATGAAGAATTGTGAGCACAGGTGTGAAGCACGGAATGGATTCCATATCCACATGAGGAATTTGCTGATGCTTGAAGACTTTCTCTTTGTCAAATAGTACTGATGCATAGAAATTCATCTGTGAAGGGGTCCAGAATCTTGTGCGACCGGTCCTTGCTGAGTTATAAGGATTTGGCCCGTTGAAGAAAATGTGCTCGTTGAAGAAATTGGTCTTGATGAATTTGGGGCGCTTTGAGCCTTTGAGGGGCAACTTTGGCTTCGGCTGAAGATTTGGCTTGAAGCGGCCCACAATGTCCTTAATCATAGAAGGAACTTCTTCAGATTGAGGAATTTGAATAGGAGTTTCCTCATTTGCGGTTTGAGCAGCAATTTCTTCAGCTGATGCAGCTGGAATATCTTCAGTATGAATTTCTTCAGTCTGGGCTGGAGACTGAGGAATTTGAGTAATTGGTGTGGTCATTGGAGAATTTGGGTGTGTAGCTTCCCAATATTCATCATTGATTAGAGGAGTTGTGTTGCCAATGTCCATGACCTCTTCCATTTCTTCAACGCCGGCCTCTTCAGCAGTCAACTGAGGCAGGGGCGATGATACCAGTGGAGTTGAAGCATTTGCTTCCACTTCAATTTCTTCAACAATCTGCTCTGTTGAAGCAGCAGAATGAACTTCTTCATCATCAACATTTGGAATGTCATACTCGACACCAAATTGAACTATTTCATAGCCAGGTACTGAGGAGATTGGGGTTGCATCAATGGGTTCAGTTAAAGAACTTGGCAGTGTCTTCAATTTCTTCACCGCTGAGGAATCTGAAGTTGATGCTTTTCTTTTATTAGCAGCAATTTTCTCCGCAGCCTTTGTTTTCTTCGCTTCTGATGCAGAAGGAAGGTTGATGTTCTTCACCCTTGAGGACTTTGCAGTTTCAGCAGAGGGTGAAGGTGGAGCAGTTTCTTCAGGAACGACTGATGCAGTCGCCCTAGTGGTCTCAATTTCATTAGGCGCAACAAAAGCTTTAGCTAGCCTGGCAGTTTCTTCAGGTGCAACAGTGGAGGTTGCCCTGACAGGTTCTTCAGCAGCCTGAATTTCTTCAGCTGCGCATGCAGTTTCTTCAGCAAGCTGAGCAGATTCTTCAGCCTGAGGAATTTGTTGTTGCAATTGAGCTGCAACCCTTGAGTTGTGATCTTTAACTGCAGCTTGGGCTGCCCTGACAAATCTTACTTTGGTGCCCTTCCATTCAGCATCATATTTTGCTTGTTCATCAGTCAGGCAGCGAATCTCAGACTGAACTGTGATGAGTTGAGTAGGAGTCAAATTCATCACATTGTTCTTCAGGAACTTTTCCTTTCTGGCCCTGCTCCTCTTAGCTCTCTGAGCTTGATCTCTCTTCCATTTTTCTTCAGCAATGAAGTGGGTGAGGACATGGTCAACACCAAGAGGTAACTTCAGTGAGGAAAGTGGAGTGCTGGGATCCTCATGCCATATGTCAATGAAGTTGAGGATCATCTTTGGATCCAGCATAAGAGGAAAACAGAGCTGCCCTTAGCTATTGCAGCTCTCTGCTGACTGTTTCTGATGATTTCTTACAATTCTTCATTAGTAGCATCATCATTATCCTCAGACCCTGAGGGTACATTCACAGTAACTTGGCTTTTGTGAGGATTTGGTCTCTGACCTCGTCCAGCAGTTCTCTTTATCTTCATCAAGGTAGGACTTGTTGAAGACTGTTCTTGGGCTGAGGAACTTGCAGAGGCCCCTAAAGCAATTGATAAGCCAGTAGTCCTCTGACATGTTGTAAGATTTACAGGTGTTGAGGACTTTGCAGCAGCAGCTGATGATTGTGCAGCTACTGAAGGCATTGCAGTGGCCTTTGAAGAATTTGCATGAGTATTTTGCAGTGAGGATTTTGAAGTTGAGGACTTTGACTTCACTGCAGATTTCTTCACTAATGATTTCTTCAGAGCACTATCAGAGGCTCCGGCAGAGGCAGCAGCAGCAGCAAAATCTTCATTGAATTTCTTCACTTCAGCTTTGGCAGTTCTCTGAAGTTTTTGTTGATGCTTTGCCCATTCAGCTGGAAAGTCTTCAGCACGAGCAACGCTAGTGGGATCAATTTCTTGACCATCAGCAGGAGGAGCCCTTTTGCAAGGAGGTTTGAGGGCGAATTTCTTCATGTATTTGGGAGTGACATAGCGATAGTCTCTCCACTCCTTTGCCCACCTCCGTTCAATCCTCTGAATTCTGATTTTCCTCTGCTCTTTAGTTTCTTTGCCATGAATGGCCTCATCTGGAGTATAGTAACCAGCATACAGATCCTCAGGTATCTCAAAAGCAGTATTCTGTTCAGCCTTCTTTCCACCCTTCTGAGGTCTTTTACCATCTGCCATTTTCTTCACTTGATGACTTTGAACTCTTGATGATTCTGAAGATGTATACAAATTTTCCTCAAGAAACGCTGCAAATGAGTTAAGTTGATGAGAACCTAGTGATTCATCAGTAGACATTTTGTACCTGTGAACAGAGTATAGGTGCGAGGAATTTGAAGAGGTCATATGCGTTCTCAGAAATTTTTCAAAATACATCAAGTTGAGGATTTTGACCATAGATGTCTTGAGGAATTTCACTAAGTGTTCTTTGTCTTAGGTTCCAGAGTTGTGCGAATATGTAGATCCACACAATTGAGAAATCTTGAAGAAAATCAAAACTTAGAGAAAAACATCAAGGGATTGAAACATGTAAGGTGCTTAAGAAGATGATTCTTGAAGAAAAAACACTTTTGAGGATTTTGTGGAAGACATGAAGATCAAACAAGGGCAGTAAAATTAGATTTTATTTACCCTGATCTGGGAAGACACGACGAACAGAGAGATGAAATCTGGGAAGTTCGTCCGTCCAGATCTCCCACGCCCTAGCTTGGCAGAGGGAGACAGCTACAACGGCGGCGGGGTGAAGACTTCCGCGGCCGATGCGAGTACGGCTATGGCGAGGTCGAGGCAGTGAAGCTCTTCCTCTCCGGCGGCGATGATTTTAGCGGCGGCGCTAGGTTTGAGCTCGGGAGAGATGGGAGTGAGGAGTAACTCGAGCACAGGGAAGGGGAGGGGGTATATATAGTGGTAGTAAAAATGAATCGGCCCGAAGATTTTGGACCAGATTGCCCCTGACCCTTGCTCTCCACACGACAGGTGTCTCCCACGTTCTGAGTAGTGGAGATAGTGGGGGATCGTGGCTTATCCAGTCGTGGGAATCGGAACTGTTTGAGCAGGAAGCGCCGAAAAATTTGATAGTGAAAATTTTAAAGTTTCCGTTTGCAAATTCTTCAGCTGTCAAGGATACAGTGAAGACTTTGAACGAGTTTCAAAGTAGAACGCATATGAAGAATTTGTGAACAGACTGGGTTGAGTTTAGCATAGAGGGGGAACGGGTCCGATCACATTCACTTAGATGAAAATCAACTTGAAGAATTAGCAATAAGTGAATGCTGTTGAGGACATTGAAAACTCAAATATATATATATATATATAGTAAATGAAGAACATCAGTTTCACTGTTTGAAGAATTTGAAAAGTTGAGGAATTTGCAAACTTGAGGAATTTGAAAATTTGAAGAATTTGCAAAATGATGAAAAACTCAACTCTGAAGAATTTCAACTATTGTTGGTGGCGTGACCCACCGTATAAGAATGATGATTTCAGACACCGCGTACAATTGTCGTTGGGTACTGAGAATCAAATTCTTCGTTAATTTCTTCACACTTAGAGAGTTATTCTTCATTGATTGAAGAAAAACGTTACTTCGTGTCTTGCACATCAAAGTCATCAATTTTGCATAAGTGTTAGGATGTGTGTCCTTTCAAAGAACATTCGAAGATTCTAAGATATTTAGCTCACACCACAACTTGCAAAATCTCTTTTCATCCAAGGGCTTAGTGAAGATATCGGCCAGTTGTTCTTCAGTGGGGATGTGATCGATGGAGATGTCGCCCTTGAGTACATGATCTCGAAGAAAATGATGACGAATCTGGATGTGCTTGGTCTTGGAGTGCTGAACTGGGTTGTAAGCAATCTTGATAGCGCTCTCATTGTCGCAGTAGAGAGGCACATTCTTCACCTTGATGCCATAGTCCTTGAGGGTTTGCTTCATCCATAGCAGCTGAGCGCAGCATGAACCAGCAGCAATGTACTCAGCTTGAGCAGTAGAAAGTGACATGCAGTTCTGCTTCGTCGAGGACCAACAGACTAAGGATCGTCCGAGGAAATGACATGTGCCTAAGGTTGACTTGCGATCCACACGATCTCCAGCATAGTCAGCATCTGAGTATCCGACGAGGTGAAGATTTGAGCCCTTGGGATACCATAATCCAAGCGTTGGTGTGTGAGCTAAGTATCGACGAATATGTTTCACAGCCTTATGGTGTGATTCCTTCGGTCTTGCTTGGAATCGGGCACACATGCAAACACTCAGCATAATATCAGGCCTAGATGCACATAGATACAATAAAGAGCCAATCATGGAGCGGTATACCTTCTGATCGAAATCTTTACCATTTTCGTCAGTGCAGAGGTGGCCTTTTGAAGGCATTGGAGTTTTGACGCCTTTGCATTCGTGCATGTTGAATTTCCTCAGCACATCCTTGAGGTATTTCTCTTGTGAGATGAAGATGCCATTGTCTTGCTGACGAATTTGAAGACCTAAGAAGAATTTCAACTCTCCCATCATAGACATTTGATATTCTTCACTCATCATATAGGCAAATTCATCACTGTAACGTTTGTCAGTACAGCCAAAGATAATATCGTTGACATATATTTGGCATATGAACAGTTCATTGTCATAGGATTTGGTGAAAAGAGTTGGGTCGAGTGAACCGGGTTTGAAGCCTTTCTTCATGAGGAATTCCTTCAGAGTGTCATACCTCGCCCGAGGGGCCTTTTTGAGGCCATAGAGGGCCTTGTTGAGTCTGAAGACTTTGTCAGGATGCTTAGGATCTTCAAAACCCGGGAGTTGAGCAACATATACTTCTTCCTCAAACTTACCATTGAGGAATGCACTTTTCACATCCATTTGATATAAAGTGATATCATGATGGTTAGCATAAGCAAGCAATATGCGAATAGCTTCAAGTCTAGCAACAGGTGCAAAAGTTTCATCAAAGTCAATTCCTTCAACCTGTGTGTAGCCTTGAGCTACAAGACGAGCCTTATTCCTTACCACAAGGCCATTTTCATCTTGCTTGTTGCGGTATATCCACTTGGTACCTATGATGTTATGCTTGCGAGGATCTGGCCGCTTGACAAGTTCCCACACGTTGTTGAGCTTGAATTGATGCAATTCCTCTTGCATAGCTTGAATCCACTCAGGCTCCTTGAAAGCTTCATCAACTTTGGCGGGCTCTATCATAGAGACAAAAGCAAAATGCCCACAAAAGTTAGTCAGATGTGAAGCTCTTGAGCGAGTGAGAGGACCTGGTGCATTGATGTTGTCGATGATTTTGTCAATCTGCACTTCATTTGCAACTCTTGGATGAGCAGGTTGACGTGGCTGAGGATTTTCTTCAGCACCATTTTCTTTAGGTGTATCAGCATGAATGTCTTCATTGATTGGAATGACTTCCTCAGTTGGTTGAGGATTTTCTTCAGTGGGTACTACATCCTCAGTAGCCTTCAACTTAATGGATTCCTCAGGAGACTTTTCATCTAGCACAGAAGGCAGGTGCTCTCTTTGCGAGCCGTTAGTTTCATCGAACCGCACATCTACAGTTTCAACAACCTTGTGATGGTAGGTGTTGAAGACTCTGTAGGTGTGCGAGTCCTTTCCGTAACCAAGCATAAAACCTTCATGTGCTTTCGGTGCAAATTTAGAACTGTGGTGAGGATCTCTTATCCAGCATTTTGCACCGAAGACTTTGAGATAACTTACATTGGGTTTCTTGCCGGTCATGAGTTCATATGATGTCTTCTTGAGGAATTTGTGAAGATATACCCTGTTGATGATGTGGCATGCTATATCAATTGCCTCAGGCCAGAAGCGACGAGGAGTCTTGTATTCATCAAGCATGGTGCGAGTCATCTCAACAAGAGTCCTATTCTTGCGCTCCACGACGCCGTTCTGCTGAGGAGTATATGGGGCAGATAGCTCATGAGTAATACCAAGTTCATCAAGATATTCATCAAGATTGGTGTTCTTGAACTCAGTCCCGTTATCACTCCTGATATGCTTGATCTTGACGCCAAAGTTTGTTGAGGCCCTTGAAGCAAATCGTCTGAAGACATCCTGCACTTCAGACTTGTACAGAATAATATGCACCCAAGTGTGACGAGAGTAATCATCAACAATGACAAAACCATACAAACTTGAAGCATTTGTTAGTGTGGAATAATGAGTGGGGCCAAAGAGGTCCATGTGAAGCAATTCAAAAGGTCGAGTCGTGGTCATGATTGTCTTCGAGGGATGCTTGGATCTGGTCATCTTCCCAGACTCACAAGCACCACAGAGGTGATCCTTGAGGAATTTGACACCTTCAATGCCAATGACGTGCTTTTTCTTCACGAGCGTGTGCAAGTTCTTCATACCAGCATGTCCAAGTCGTCGATGCCACAGCCAGCCATCTGAGGACTTTGCAAGTAGGCACGTGGCAGGCTGAGGACCTGTAGAGAAATCAACAATATAAAAGTCTCCTCTCCTAAAGCCTTCGAAGACTTTGGAATGGTCAGATTCCATGATGAGAACACAACGATATTTTCCAAAGACGACAACCATATCAAGATCATAAAGCATTGAGACAGACATAAGGTTGAACCCGAGGGATTCGACAAGCATCACCTTCTCCATGTGTCGGTCCTTGGAGATTGCAACCTTACCTAGACCCAATACCTTGTTTTTTCCTTTGTCAGCGTAGGTGATATGCTTCAGATGAGATGGGGCAAGTGGCATATTCATCAGTAGACAAGTGGCATATTCATCAGTAGACTCTTGTCACCAGTCATGTGGTTGGTGCATCCACTGTCGAGGACCCACTCAGTAGTTTTTGGAGTTTCATCCTGCAGATGAATTAGTACAACTTACGAACTCATATGCTTCAGAGTGAAGAATATGACATCAAATTCATCAGGCAGAATTTCATCACACAACATAGTAAGTAAAGCAGTGTGAGGACGTGAGAAATGAGGGACTCATTTCTGCATGATTAGCTTGCGTCCTTTCAAGCATTTCCTCAGGTCTCTAGCAAATTCATCAGACGTTCAAGTTCGTCTGGAGACCTGACCCTGCATAAGAAGTTAGTTCAATTTCTTCACCACCCACATCTGGAGGGGTGGCAAAGAGTTCATCATTCTGCGAGCTCCATATGAGAAGGGAGACATTGAAGCTAGTGCACTTCGTTTCACAGGACTAGGGTTAGAGTACTTATATGAATAAGCAGAGAAATTCTTCGAGGACTTATGAACATAATGATTTGAAGAATAATGCACATATTCAGAACTCTTAGATTTTTCCAGCGAAACAGATGCATTAGCATGAGAATGATACTTTTGACCATTTGAGAAATTTGGTCCAAGTGAAGACTTTGGTCCATATGAGGAATTTGATCTGGGGTTCCTTTTCTTCATGGGTGGTGTCGTGAGGACATTCTCTTGAAGATTTTCCAAGCAACTCTTAGGAACCCAGATTTTCCTCATAGGTGAACCGTTCCTGCAGTTAGTTCCAACAAATCTGGCAAATACTTCACCTTTCTGATTTTTGAAGAATTTGTAGTTGGAGTCAAGTGACTCATCAGAGGAATATGAAGTTTCACAAGTAAAGCCAGATAAAGTGGATGGATCCACAGGAGGTCCTTTTGCAACAACCCATGAGGTTTTGGGGTACTGCGCAGGTGTCCAGTAGGATCCATCAGCATTGAGTTTCCTCTCAAATGCAATACCCTCTTTCCTAGGGTTCCTGTTCAGAATCTGCTTTTTGAGCACATCGCAAAGGGTTTGATGCCCTTTGAGACTTTTGTACATGCCTGTCACATACAATTCCTTCAACCCTGCATTTTCGTCAGTGATACTTGTGGTATCCTCAGATGAGGAATTTGTGACCACGGGGATAGTTGAAGAATTTGCAGCAATAGAAGCATTTGAACATTTAGGTGAAGAATTAGCAGTTTCACGTTCGATGCATTTCATACATGGTGGAACAAATTCTTCCTGAGCGGTACTGATCTGTTGAGCCAGTAAGGAATCATTTTCCCTTTGGAGATCCTCATGAGCCACTCTTAGTTTCTCAAGATCTTGCTTTCTTTGAAGAAATTCATAAGAAAGCTTCTCATGGTCAACTAAGAGAGCATTATGATGACTCTGAAGGTTATCATACTTTGTCTGAAGACTTTTGAGATCATCAGACAGAGTTTGAGTCCGATCCACTTCCTCATTCAACAGATCATCGCTTTTGTCTAGCAATTTCTGAAGCTTTTCAAGTGCACTTTGTTGCTTAGTGGCAATTTTAGCAAGGTTGGCATAGCTAGGTTTCACATATTCATCAGATTCACCTTCACTTGATTCAGAAGAAGAGTGATGCTTGTGTACCTTGGAACCTTTTGCCATGAAGCAGTAAGTGGGAGCATATTCATCGTTGCTGACGTCAGAGTCGTTGGAGTGGTCATTTTCTTCATCGTTTAAGATGGACTTGCCGACGAAAGCAGTGGCGAGAGCAAGGCTAGCAACACCAGAGTCAGACTCCTCCTCAGATTCTTCCTCTTCTTCATATTCTTCAGATTCTTCTTCAGAATCCATTTCCTTGCCAATGAAAGCCCTAGCCTTTCTGGAACCTTTCTTCTTGTGTGATGAGGACTTTGCAGATGAAGACTTTGAGATTGAGGACTTTGAAGATTTCTTCTTTTTCTTCGAGTCATCAGAACTGTAGTCCTTGTATTTCTTCTTCTTTGATTCTTTTTCCCAGAGAGGACAGTCAGAGATAAAGTGACCAGACTTCTTGCATTTGTGACAAGTTCTCTTCTTGTAGTCGCTTGAGGAATCTGATTTCCTCAAACCACTTTTTGATGACTTTCCAAATTGGCCTCTCCTTGAGAACTTCTGGAATTTCCTCACAAGCATTGCCAGCTCCTGACTTAGTTCTTCAGGATCACCAAGGCTGCTATCAGAATCTTCGTCTTCGGATGAGGAAATTGATTTTGCCTTCAGAGCACGAGATCTTCCATAGCTTGGTCCGTAGAGGTCTCTCTTCTCAGCTTGTTGGAATTCATGAGTATTGAGTCTCTCAAGTATATCAGCAGGATCAAGTGACTTGTAGTCTCCACGTTCTTGAGTCATCAAAGCCAGAGTATCGAATGAGGAATCAAGAGATCTTAGCAGTTTCTTCACCACCTCATGGTCGGTGATGTCAGTGGCACCCAGAGCTTGAAGCTCGTTGGAGATATCAGTGAGACGATCAAAAGTTTGTTGAACATTTTCATTGTCGAGTCTTTTGAAGCGATTGAAGAGATTGCGAAGAACATCAACACGGGAGTCACGTTGAGTGGAAACACCTTCATTGACTTTGGATAGCCTATCCCAGATAAGCTTAGCAGTCTCCAAAGCACTCACTCTGCCATACTGACCTTTGCTCAGATGGCCACAGATGATATTCTTCACTTGAGAATCGAGTTGCTTGAATTTCTTCGCATCAGCAACAGTAACAGTCGGAGATGTGCGGGGAACACCATTTTCCACAACATACCAGAGATTGTTGTCAATAGCTTCAAGATGCATGCGCATCTTGTTCTTCCAGTAGGGGTAGTCCGTCCCATCGAAGGTAGGACAGCCTGCGGAAACCTTGATCATACCTGCAGTCGACATAACTAGAACTCCAGGTGGTTAAACCAAAATCACACAGAACAAGGGAGTACCTTGCTCTGATACCAATTGAAAGTGCGTTATATCGACTAGAGGGGGGGTGAATAGGCGATTTTTACAAATTCATCACTGAGGAATTTCAACTTGAGGAATTTGAAATGTGATGAATAACTAGTAGCGGAATAAGTACTCAAGTGCATACGAAGCATAGCGATCGCATAGTCATCATGATGAAATAACACATGCACAGATTACAGGTAGCGTGATACAGGATAAGCAGGTGAGGAACAAGGTAGCTTGAGGAATTTGAGGTGAGGAAATTGAGAAAGTCTTCAGTCAAATTCTTCAAACAGTAACGATCAATTTCATCAACAAGTATATGAGGAAATGGAAGGGTTGAGGAAATAGAACCAGGTAGCTCGATGAAGACAATGATTTGATGACCCAGTTCCAACTGCTGTGACAGTCGTACGTCTGGTTTGGAGCGGCCTGGTATTTAAACCAGAGGACACACAGTCCCAGGACACACAGTCCTTACCGTATTCTCCTTGAGCTAAGGTCACACAGACCTCGCCCAACACTCGTGGTAAGTCTTCAGGGTAGACTTCCAAAACCCTCACAAACTGGTCACCCGGCGATCCACAATTGACTGCTGAATGCTCTAGACCAAGGTCACTTCGTGATCCCCAATTGACTGCAGGATGCACTAGACCATGACGCCTAACCGTCTAGAAGATACACAGTCTTCAAAGGTAACAAGCGTCGGTTCCACACAGGAACAATTTCTTCAATGATGCTCAATCACTTTGGGTTTGGTGGTTTGGTTTGGGGTTTTTCCTCACTGATGATTTTCTCTCAAATTCCTCGAGGAATGGGATGCTCTCAAATGACAAGTGTCAGTTCTCTCTCGGAGCAGCCAACCAACTAGTGGTTGTGGGGGGTGGCTATTTATAGCCAGGGTGCAACCCGACATGATAAGACATAAATGCCCCAATGATATGACCGTTATGAGGATATGATGATTGGGGACAGCTGGCACTTAGCACAGCAACGGTCGGAATTTCGAACTATGAAAGTCCTCAGGCTTATCATATTCCTCACTTGTAATCAATTCGCACTAGCGAAATCCTAACTCCTCAGTCAGACCAATTTCCTTAGAGACCAGAAGATCATCGTCTCTGTCACTGAAGAACTTGACTGAACTGCAAGAGATTTCCAAAGGCTTCACTCGAAGGATTGGATAGGTTGAGGCTTTTGAGTTGAGCATCAGTTGGGAATTTTCCTTAGTATTACCTCGGCCCCCTTTAACAGTACGTTGTTTCCTATGACTCAAAGAAAGGAAATGAAACTACGAAAACAAAAGCCTTCACGCTTCATAGTCCTCGTTCGTATCTTCAAGGTCACACCAACTTCTTCTTTTTCAAAGTCTTCAGGGAATACCAAAGTCTTCACCAAAGTCTTCAGTTGAAGTTATACATTTTTAGGGGTCGATAATCTCCGAATGTATCAAACTCCTCAGCGACTTATAGAGTCTATGTACACTTACAAACGCATTAGTCTCTTAACCTATAAGTCTTCAATACAACAAAATCACTAAGGGGCACTAGATGCACTAACAATCCCTCACTTAAATTTCAAGATAAATTGTGTTCTCCCTGAGTGTGCACCGTTGCGAAAGTTCGTCGTTTCGAGACACCACGTGATGATCGGGTGTGATAGACTCTATGTTCGCATACAACGGGTGCAAGCCAGTGTTGCACCTGCGGAACACTCGGGTTAAACTTGACGAGCCTAGCATGTACAGACATGGCCTCGGAACACAAGAGACCGAAAGGTCGAACATGAGTCATATAGTGGATATGATCAACATGAAGATGTTCACCATTGAAACCACCTCAACTCATGTGATGATCGGACTTGAGTTGGTGGATTTGGATCATGTGACACTCGAATGACCGGAGGGATGTCAATTTGAGTGGGAGTTTTTAAGTAATATGATTAACTAAACTCATTATCATGAACATAGTCAAAATGTCTTTGCAAATTATGTTGTAGATTACTAGCTCGCGCTGTAGCTCCCTTGAATTTTTATATGTTCCTAGAGAAATAGAGTTGAAAGATGATGGTAGCAATAATGCGGACTGGGTCCGTGATCTGAGGATTGTCCTCATTGCTGCACAGAAGGCTTATGTCCTTAAAGCACCGCTCGGTGCGCCACCCCCTCTAGCGTCATCTGTAGATGTTGTGAACATCCGATAGGCACGTTCCGATGACTACTTAATAGTTCAGTGCGTCATGCATTACGGCTTAGAATTGAGGCTCGAAAACGTTTTGAACGTCACGGAACATATGAGATGTTCTTGGGATCTCAGGCTCGTGCCCGTGTTGAGAGGTATGAGACCTCCAACAAGATTCTTTGCCTGCAAGATGAAGGAGAATAGCTCAATCGGTGAGCATGTGCTCAGATTGTCTGGGTGCTACAATCGCTTGAATCGAGTGGGAGTTGATCTTTCAGATAAGATAGTGATTGATATAGTTCTCCAAGTCACTGTCACTAAGCTACTAGAGCTTCGTGGTGAACTATAAAATGCCAGGGATGGAAATAATGATCCCTGAGCTATTCGCGATGTTTGACACCGCGAAGGTAGAAATCAAGAAGGAGCATCAAGTGTTGATGGTTAGTAAAACCACTAGTTTCGAGAAGGGCAAGGGCAAGGAGGGATACTTCATGGATGGCAAGCCAGTTGCTGCTCCAGTAAAGAAACCCAAGGTTGAACCCAAACCCGAGACTGAGTGCTTCTATTATGAGGAGAACGGTCGCTGAAGTGGAACTGCCCTAGTTACTTGGTAGATAAGAAGGCTGGCAACGTCGATAGAAGTATATTTGATATACGTGTTATTGATGTGTACCTTACTAGTACTCCTAGTAGCACCTGGGTATTAGATACCGGTTCGGTTGCTAAATGTTAGTAACTCGAAATAAAAGCTACGGAATAAACGGAGGCTAGCTAAGGGTGAGGTAACGATGAGTGTTGGAAGTGTTTCCAAGGTTGATGTGATCACCATCGCACGCTCTCTCTACCTTCGGAATTAGTGATGAACCTAAATAAATTTGGTGTTTGCGTTGAGCATAAACGTGATTAGATTATGTTTATTGCAATACGGTTATTCATTTAAGTTAGAGAATAATGGTTATTCTGTTTACATGAATAAAACCTTCTAGTCATGCACCCAATGAGAATGGTTTATTGAATCTTGATCGTAATGATACACATGTTCATAATATTGATGCCAAAAGATACAAAGTTAATAATGATAGTACCACATACTTGTGGCACTGCCACTAAATGTCATATTGGTGTAAAACGCATGAAGAAACTCCATGCTGATGGACCTTTGGACTCATTCGATTTCGAATCGGTTGAGACATGCGGACCATGCCTCATGGGCAAGATGACTAAGACCCCGTTTTCCGGTATGATGGAGCGGGCAAGTAACTTATTGGAAATAATACATGTTGATGTATTCGGTCCAATGAGTGTTGTAGCGTGCGGTGGATATCGTTATTTTCCTACTTTTCCTGATGATTTGAGTAGATATGGGGATATTTACTTAATGAAACACAAGTCTGTAACGTTTGAAAAGTTCAAACAAAATCAGAGTGAAGTTTGAGATCATCGTGACAAGAAGATAAAATGTCTACGATATGATCGTGGAGGTGAATATCTGAGTTACGAGTTTGGTATACAACTTAAGACAACGTGGAAGTTGTTTCACAACTCACGCCACCTGGAATACCATAGTGTGAGGGTGTGTCCGAACGTCGTAGTCGTGCTCTATTGGATATGGTCCAAACTATGATGTCTCTTATCGATTTACCACTATCGTTTTAGGGTTATGCATTAGAGACAACCACATTCACTTTAAAAGGGGCACCATCTAAGTCCGTTGAGATGACACCGTATGAATTTTGGTTTGATAAAAACCTAAGCTGTCATTTCTTAATGTTTGGGGCTGCGACGCTTATGTGAAAAAGGGTTTTCACCTAATGAGCTCGAATCCAAAGTGGACAAATTCATCTTCATAGAATACCCTAACGTAACAGTTGGGTAAACCTTCTATCTTAGATCCAAGCACAAAGTGTTTGTTGATAAAACGGGTCCTTTCTCGAGAAAGAGTTTCTTTCGAAAGAATTGAGTTGGAGGAAGATAGAACTTGATGAGGTTGTTGAACCTTTGTTTCAACCAGAGAGTAGTGCAGCGCAGAAAGTTGTTCCTGTGGAGCCTACGTTAGTTGAAGAGGAAGTTAATGATGATGATCATGAAGCTCCGGATCAAGTTACTATCGAACCTCGTAGGTCGACAAGGACGCGTACTGCTCCTGAGTGGTATGGCAACCCTGTCTTAGAGGTCATGTTGTTGGACAACGATGAACCTACGAGCTATGGAGAAGCGATGATGGGCCCGGATTCTGAGAAATGGTTAGAGGCCATGAAATCCGAGATGGGATCCATGTATGAAAACAAAATATGGGCTTTGGAAGTATTACCTGAAGGGCGAAAGGCCATTCAGAACAAATGGATCTTTAAAAGGAAGACGGACGCAGACGGTAATGTCACCGTCTATAAAGCTCGACTTGTGGCAAAGGGTTTTTCACAAGTTCAAGGAGTTGACTACGATGAGACTTTCTCACCCGTAGCGATGCTAATGTCTGTTGGAATTATGTTAGCAGTTGCTGCATTTTTCGATTACGAAATCTGGCAGATGGATGTCAAAACATCGTTTCCTTAACGGTATCCGTGAGGAAAGGTTGTATGTGATACAACCGGAAGGTTTTGTCAGTCCTAAGGATGCTAAAATGTATGCAAACTCCAACGATCCTTCTATGGACTGGAGCAAGCATCTCGGAGTTGGAATATATGCTTTGATGAGGTGATCAAAGTTTTTGAGTCTATACAAAGTTTATGAGAAACTTGTATTTACAATAAAGTGAGTGGGAGCACTATAGAATTTCTGATAAGTATATGTGGATGACATATTGTTGATTGGAAATGATGTAGAATTTCTGGAAAGCATAAAGGGTTGTTTGAAAGGAGTTTTTCAAAGAAAAACCTGGAATGAAGCTACTTAAACATTGGGCATCAAGATCTATAGAGATAGATCAAGACGTCTGATAAGACTTTCAATGAGTACATACCTTGACAAGATTTTGAAAGAGTTCAAAATGGATCAGTCAAAGAAAGAGTTCTTGCCTGATTTGTAAGGTGTGGAGTTGAGTGAGACTCAAAGCTCGACCACGGCAGAAGAAAGAGAAAGGACGAAGTTCGTCCCCTATGCCTCATCCATAGGCTCTGTATAGTATGCCATGCTGTGCACCGCACCTAGTGTGTGCCTTGCCATGAGTCTGTCAAGGGGTACAAGAGTGGTCCAGGAGTGGATCACTGGACAGCGGTCAAGATTATCCTTAGTAACTAGAGGACTAAGGAAATATTTCTCGATTATGGAGGTGATAAAGAGTTCGTCGTAAAGGGTTACGTCGATCCAAGCTTTGACATCTATCCAGACGACTCTGAGTAGCAGTCAGGATACGTATAGTGGAGCAATCATTTGGAATAGATCCAAGTGGAGCGTGGTAGCATCTGCAGTATGACATATAGATTTGCAAAGAACACACGGATCTGAATGTTGCAAACCGTTGACTAAAGACCTCTCTCACATGCAAAGCATGATCGAACCCCAGAACTCATTGGGTGTTAGATTCATAACAATGTAAATCACATGGTGATGTGAACTAGATTATTGACTCTAGTGCAAGTGGGAGACTGTTGGAAATGTGCCCTAGAGGCAATAATAATTTAGTTATTATCATATTTCCTTGTTCATGATAATCGTTTATTATCCATGCTATAATTGTATTGATTGGAAACTCAAATACATGTGTGGGTACATAGACAACACGGTGTCCCTGGTATGCCTCTAATAGACTAGCTCGTTGATCAAAGATGTTCAAGGTTTCCTAGCCATAGACATGAGATGTCATTTGATAACGGGATCACATCATTAGGAGAATGATGTGATGGACAAGACCCAAACTATGAACATAGCATATGCTCGTGTCAGTTCATTGCTATTGTTTTCTGCATGTCAAGTATCTATTCCTATGACCATGAGATCACGCAACTCACTGACACCGAAGGAATACCTTGTGTGTATCAAACGTCGCAACATAACTGGGTGACTATAAAGATGCTCTACAGGTATCTCCGAGGGTGTCTGTTGAGCTGGCATAGATCAAGACTGGGATTTGTTATTCCGTGTGACGGAGAGGTATCTCAGGGCCCACTCGGTAATACAACATCACAACAAGCCTTGCAAGCAATGTGACTAAAGTGTTAGCCACGGGATCTTGTATTACGGAACGAGTAAAGAGATTTGCCGGTACCAAGATTGAACTAGGTATAGAGATACCGACGATCGAATCTCGGGCAAGTAACATACCGAAGAACAAAGGTAACAGCATACGGGATTAACTGAATCCTTGACATAGAGGTTCAACCGATAAAGATCTTCGTAGAATATGTAGGAACCAATATGGGCATCCAGGTCCCGCTATTGGTTATTGACCGTAGAGGTGTCTCGGTCATGTCTACATAGTTCTCGAACCCGCAGGGTCTACACACTTAAGGTTCGGTGACGTTTCGGTATGGTAGAGTTATGTATGGTGGTGACCGAAGGTTGTTCGGAGTCCCGGATGAGATCCTGGACGTCACGAGGAGCTCCGGAATGGTCCGGAGGTAAAGATTGATATATAGGAAGTCCCGTTTTGGTCACCGGAAAAGTTTCGTGTATTTCGGTAGTGTACCGGGAGTGCCGGGAGGGGTACCGAGGACCATCGGGAGGGGTGACTCGACCCAAAGGGCCTCATGGGCTGTGGGAGGAGTCAAGCCAGCCCTTAGTGGGCTGGCCGAGCCCCCCACTAAGGCCCATGCATCTAGGGGTGGGAAAAACCCAAAGGGGGAAAGGTGGAAAGGGTTTCCAAGTGGAGAGGAGGAATCCTACTCCTAATAGGATTGGAGTAGGACTCCTCCACCTCCAATTTCGGCCAGCCCTTGAGGGTTTGAGGCTGCCTCCTCCCCTCCCTCCCTCCTATATATACTAGAGGATTTAGAGGGGAGAGCTAACCCTAATTGCCACGTGCTCCCTCTACTTCCTCTAGATCGTTTTCTCCTCTAGTCTAGTTTCGGCAGTGTTTAGGCGAAGCCCTGCCGGAATAGTTCCACCACCACCGCCGCCATGCCGTCGCGCTGCCGGAGAACTCATCTACCTCTCCGCTCCCTCTTGCTGGATCAAGAAGGCGGAGATCATCATCGAGTTGTACGTGTGCTGAACCCGGAGGTGCCGTCCGTTCGGCGCTAGATCGGAAGGACCGTGATCAGGATCACGAGACGGTTCGTGATTTGATCATGGGACGGATCATGATGGGATCGCGGGACGGATCGTGATTGGATCGCGAGACGGATCATGATGGGATCGCGGGACGCTCGGCGATTTGGATCGCGAAGACGTTCGACTACATCGGCCGCGTTTCTTAACGCTTCCGCTTAGCGATCTACAAGGGTACGTACATCCACTCTCCCTCTCGTAGATGCTCATCACCATGGAAAGATCTTGCGTGTGCGTAGGAAATTTTTTGTTTCCCATGCAACGTTCCCCAACACCGAATGTGCTGGTTTCGGCTCCCAAGCGTCGTCGGTCCACGCGACGAACGTCGACTACGGCAACAATGCCCGGACCGAACAGCGACAGGAATCCCTCGTGTGAACCAACCACGGGGACGACCCCGACCATTCGTTCAACCAAAAGGTACCTCGTTCGGCCGCTTAATCTGTTTCTATCATGATCGATAGGATTTTACAGAAGATGTCATGTCGAAATACTCAGGAAACGAGCACAACCATCTTCTACCGGGAATGTTGCCGGGGTGCCTGGCAGCACTCAAGAATCAAGGCCTTCTGCTCATGCTGAACCTGTTGCGGAGGCCCCTGTGGCCAGTCAGGCCCCTGAAAATTCCGGGGATGCTGTGTCAGTCACTAACTCCGAGGTAGAGAGTGCGATGGACCACCGGTGGCGACAAGAAGCCCTGTGCCACCAGGCATTTTCCGAACAAGAGTTTAATGCTCTATGTTCGGTAGATGCGTACATCGGAGCTGCCCGAGCTGGGCTTGGGGAAGCCGTGAAACTGATATCTTCCAGCCTGGAGGTGAGTGATCGGTTTTAATAACCCGGACACACGTATTAACCCAGTAGCACCCGAGCCTTGAATTGGTCGGGACGGCCGAGTTAAGGATCCGCATATTGTTTTATCTATGATGTAGGCTTCGAGGCAGCAGAATGAGCAATTGGCCAATGACCTGGAGGAGAGCCGATCGCAGGTGCAAGCCGTGAAGGCCGAACTTGAACAAGTGAAGAATTTTACCCGGGAGGCGCATGGTGAGTATGTCCATTTTGCCGATCTAAGTATATAGTCTCGTGCTGACACGAGGGTACCTTGTAGAAGCTGACTCTATAGGGCAGTTGCAAAAATATTTTGATGCGGCCCGAGAATCCCAGAGGTACGCCGAGTCCCAGTATGAGGCCGGCTGCCTTTCGTCGCAACGAAATCTTGAGGAGAAGAAACGTATCCAGGTGGAAAATCGGCAGCAGGCCGAAGAAATTGAGAGTTTAAAAACTCAATTGGCTCAAACCCAAGAAGAGAACCAGAAATTACAGAGGGGCATGTTCGGTAAGTGCGATTATAACGTCGAATAGTACCTCTAATACATGAATTGTAATGGACATGCCTCGTCTTATGTATAGGTCTCCTGACCGGGTGGCCTGAAGAAGAGATCGGATCCTACCGGGGAAACCTTCTGAAGGAATTATCCGCCGTACATGAGCAGGCTCGGAAGGCTATGAGGAGCATGATGAAAGTGCTATGGCCTGACAAGAAGCCTCCGGAGGGGATGGCCGAACTGGCTGACCGGTTCAAGGGAGCCCGTTGTCGGTTCGAGCTATGGAAGACATCGGCCTGCCGAGAGGGAGCACGAGAGGCGTGGGCGATGATCAAGACCCGTTATACCGGTCTTAACTTCGAGCATATGGCTTGAGTTGGGCCGGCAGGGCCGGATGGGCAAGAAGTGCCGCTTCATTTGGTGTACGACCAAGTGATGCCCGCCGCTCGTCTCTCGCAAGAAGATTGCACCCTGGATGCCTTAATAGACAATCTTGACCAGCAGCCAGATGAATGATTTTATGTAACTATGTACTGTAAATCAAAAATTGCTCCGTCTGTGCTGTAAACTTTGTCTTAACCAGCCATCGGCTTCGACCTCCCTTGCTAAGAGCTTGGGAGTGTTCCTTATCAAATATCCTTCAATAAGAGGGAATCCTTTTGTGGAACCAGGCAATCCGGCCATTTGGTGCGAACAGACAGAAAATGCACATGGAGATATGTTATATTACTGCTTAGCGTAAGAAACATCTTCCGAAGAAAATAGTACCTCTATCGGTACCTTCCTTCAGGCTGCTACGTAAATCGTAGATAGTAAGGCCGTATACTATTAGTATGCGACTAATGGCTCTTTTTTTAGAAAAGAAACCCAAGTAATGGTGATAACAACCATAATTTTTATTTGTTGCTTCCGTCGTAGCCGACCAATTGTCTGCTAAAGATAGCTAGCTTTTGGCTTCACCCGTCTGAGGTACGTATCCGGGCGATCCGGTCGTAACAATCACATAGGTGCTCCCTTTACCCTCTAGCCGAATGATCAGGAACATAGAGGGTAAACACAGGAGCGAGGCAACCCAGCTTGGCAAAAATCTTAGTTCTAATTGATGCATATAATGGCTTAAAAATCGACAAGGGAAACATGCATACACAATGGATGCTGAAAAAAATATATAATCATCGGCTTCGGGAAGAAGCCCCCAGGTGTTATGTTAGGATTTAACATTTGAGGATGTATGCCGAAAAACTTAACACGAGCCCGGTTTAGCCGAACATAGACTTGGGAAAAGAAATCCGATCCTGCAAAATCAAGGTGGAAGGGAAAGAAATATGAAAGGAAAGAAAAAGAAAAAAAAGGAAAAGGAAGGTAAAAAGAATGATGACACCGGTCTAGCCGTAAAAGCGCCGAAGGCGAGCTGCGTTCCATGGGTTTGGTTCGAGGCGGTTATCCGGCGGGTTGCGAAGACGATAAGCCCCTCCCGTGAGTACTTCGTCAATGATGAAGGGGCCCTCCCACTTGGGATTTAGTTTATGCTTTTGCTTCTCCGGGAGTCGTAAGACGAGTTCGCCCACATTGTACGCCTTTGCTTTGACCTCCCTGCTCTGGTAACGCCGGGCCTGCTGTTGATAAAAAGTAGAGCGAGCCCGAGCTATGTCGCGCTCTCCTTCTAAGGCGTCCAAGTCGTTCGGCCAATCTAACTCGGCCTCCTTTTCTTCATACATGCACACCCTTGGTGCGTCATGAATAATATCACAGGGAAGGACTGCTTCTGCCCCGTAGACCATAAAGAACGGTGTGTATCCCGTTGATCGATTCGGGGTGGTACGCAGACCCCACAGAACAGAGTCAGGCTCCTCTACCCAATGGCAGTCGGATTCATGAAGAGACCGGACCAGACGTGGTTTAATACCACTCATGATGAGGCCGTTGGCCCGTTTGACTTGTCCATTGGTCTGCGGGTGATACACCGATGCGTAATCGAGCTTGATGCCCATGTTTGCGCACCAGTCCTTTACCTCTTGGGAGGTGAAATTGGATCCATTGTTCGTTATTATACTGTGCGGGACACCGTAACGGTGTACCATGCCGGATATAAAATCGACTACTGGTCCGGACTTGGCTGATTTGACAGGTTTTGCTTCGATCCATTTGGTGAACTTGTCAACCATGACCAGTAGATATTTATTCCTCTTGGTCCCCCCTTTAAGTGTTCCGACCATATCCAGCCCCCAGACCACAAAAGGCCAGGTAATCGGAATAGTTCGAAGAGCTGTTGGGGGCATGCGGCTTTGATTTGCAAATAGTTGACATCCCACGCAACGCTGGACAAGTGTCTGGGCGTCCGCTCGAGTGGTGGGCCAAAAGAAACCAGCTCGAAAGGCCTTGCTTACTAGGGCCCTTGCTGCGGCGTAGTGGCCGCCCAATCCTGCGTGGACTTCGGCCAAAAGCTGCCTTCCTTCTTCCTCAGATATGCACCACTGGAGTATTCCGGTGGTGCTTTTCTTGTATAACTCACCCTCGTGGACTTTATAGGCCTTGGATCGCCGAATTATGCGTCTCGCCTCTGTCTGATCTTCGGGGAGTTCTTGGCAAAGAAGGTAAGCGAAAAAGGGCTCGGTCCATGGTATGATTACTGCCATGACCTCGTGAGCCGAAGGCGTTTCGTCCATTACAGAGCCGTCGATGATTTAGTCGTCTGGCTCATCTATAGGGGGAACAACCTCTTCCGCGCCGATTGATCCGGCACCCTTATTGTCGTCCTGCCACACCACTGACGGCTTGAAGAGCCGTTCAAGGAAGGTGTTTTTCGGGACAGGGTCGCGTTTGGCCCCCAGGCGGGCCAGTATGTCAGCGGCTTGGTTGTTGTCTCTAGCGACATGATGGAATTCCAGCCCCTCGAACCGTGCTGATATTTTAAGGATGGCGTTTCTATATGCCGCCATCTTCGGGTTTTTGGCGTCGAATTCGCCGTTGATTTGAGAGATGGCCAAGTTGGAGTCTCCCCATACCTCCAGCCGTTGTATGCCCATTGATGCTGCCATCTGAAGACCGTGCAAAAGTGCTTCGTATTCGGCTGCATTGTTGGAATCGGCATACATGATTTGTAACACGTATCGGACGTTGTCACCTGTGGGAGATGTGAGAATAACTCCAGCCCCCAGTCCGGCCAATGTTTTGGATCCGTCGAAGTACATCGTCCAATGGGAGTATGTACTATATTCCCTGGGGAGCTCGGCCTCTGTCCATTCAGCGAGGAAATCTGCCAACACCTGAGATTTAATAGCTCGTCGTGGCTTATAGGCGATTTTGAAAGGAAGGAGTTCAATGGCCCATTTGGCTATGCGGCCGGTGGCGTCCCTGTTATTGATTATATCGTTCAGGGGTACTTCGGATGCCACCGTTTCCAAACACTCTTGAAAGTAGCGTCGGAGCTTCCGTGATGCCATAAACACTGTGTAGGATATCTTTTGGTAATGCGGGTATTTGGACTTGCATTGCGTTAGCACTTCTGACACATAGTAGACCGGCTTCTGTATCCGGAATTTGTGACCCTCCTCTTCTCATTCGACGATGAGCACTGCGCTAACCACTTGATGGGTGGCCGATATGTACAATAATATTGGTTCACCTGCGCCTGGTGCTGTGAGTATGGGGTTACTTGCCAGCAGTGTTTTGATTTCCTCTAACGCAGCCGCTGCTTCATCGGTCCACTCGAAATTGTTGGTCCGTTTCAGCAACCTGTAGAGCGGTAAAGCCTTTTCACCGAGGCGGGAAATAAAGCGACTTAATGCCACCACACAACCCGCCAACTTTTGGACATGCTTTAGCTCTGTAGGAATCGCAAGTTCCGATAGGGCGCGGATCTTAGCCGGATTGGATTCTATTCCTCTATGGGAAACAATGAATCCGAGTAGTTTACTGATACATCTCCAACGTATCTATAATTTATGAAGTATTCATGCCATGTTTACAATAATTTTATATGATTTTATTAGAACTAACCCGGACTGACGCTGTTTTCAGCAGAACTACCATGGTGTCGTTTTTTGTGCAGAAATAAAAGTTCTCGGAATGGGCTGAAAATTTACGGAGAATATTTTTGGAAAATATAAAAAATACTGGAGCAAAAAGATACCGGAGAGGAGTCCCGAGGCAGCCACAAGCCTAGGGGGCGCCCCCCCCTAGGGCGCGCCCCCCCCCTAGGGCGCGCCCCCTGGCTTGTGGGCCCCTCGGGAACCCCCTTGACGTGAGACCGATGCCAAAAATTCCAATAAATACCAAAACCCCCGGAAAGAAACCTAGATCGGGAGTTCCGTCGCCGCAAGCCTCTGCAGCCACGAAAAACCAATCGGGAGCCCGTTCCGGCACCCTGCCGGAGGGGAAAACCATCACCGCAGGCCATCTTCATCATCCCGGCGGTCTCCATGACGAGGAGGGAGTAGTTCACCCTCGGGGCTGAGGGTATGTACCAGTAGCTATGTGTTTGATCTCTCTCTCTCTCGTGTTCTTGAGATGACACGATCTTGATGTACCGCGAGCTTTATTAATATAGATGAATCATATGGAGTTTTCCCCTCTCTATCTTCTTGTGATGAATTGATTTTTCCCTTCGAAGTTTTCTTATCGGATTGAGTCTTTAAAGGATTTGAGAACACTTGATGTATGTCTTGCGATGGGATATCCGTGGTGACAATGGGATGTTCTATTGATCCACTTGATGTATGTTTTGGTGATCAACTTGCGGGTTCCGTGACCTTGGGAATCTATGCATAGGGGTTGGCACACGTTTTCGTCTTGACTCTCCGGTAGAAACTTTGGGGCACTCTTTGAAGTTCTTTGTGTTGGATTGAACATGATGAATCTGAAATTGTGTGATGCATATCGTATAATCAAGCCCATGGGTACTCGTGGTGACATTGGAGTATCTAGGTGACATTAGGGTTTTGGTTGATGTGTATCTTAAGGTGTTATTTTAGTATGAACTCTAGGGTTGTTCGTGACACTTATAGGGATAGCTCATAAGATTGATCGGAAAAGATAACTTTGAGGTGGTCTCGTACCCTACAATAATTTCTTCGTTTGTTCTCCGCTATTTGTGACTTTGGAGTGAACTCTTTGTCGCACGTGAGGGATTTACATATGATTCAACTATGTCATTATTGTTGAGAGAACTTGCACTAGTGAAAGTATGAACCCTAGGCCTTGTTTCTAAGCATTGCAATACCGTTTGTGCTCACTTTTATCATTAGTTTTTATATTTTCAGATTACAAAAACCTATATCTACCATCCATATTACACTTGTATCACCATCTCTTCGCCGAACTAGTGCACCTATACAATTTACCATTGTATTGGGTGTGTTGGGGACACAAGAGACTCTTTGTTATTTGGTTGCAGGGTTGTTTGAGAGAGACCATCTTCATCCTACGCCTCCCACGGATTGATAAACCTTAGGTCATCCATTTGAGGAAAATTTGCTACTGTCCTACAAAACTCTGCGCTTGGAGGCCCAACACGAGTCTACAAGAAGAAGGTTGCGTAGTAGACATCAAGCTCTTTTCTGGCGCCGTTGCCGGGGAGGTGAGTGCTTGAAGGTATATCTTTAGATCTTGCAATTAAAACTTTTAGTTTCTTGTTTTTCACTAGTTTGGTTTTATAAAACAAAACTACAAAAATATATGGAATTGAGGTTGCCTCATATGCTTCATCTTTTTAACGTCTTTCGTGAAAATGATGGAAATGAAAATTGTGCTCAAGTGTTAGAAGAAGAAGTTATTAAAATGTTTGGCACTAAATCTTTGAGTGATGAGCATGATTGCAATGTTGTTAGTATGAATTCTTTGAATATCCATAGTACTAATGATGATTGCACTAATCATGATAAAAAGATTTCTTATAAGCATGTCAATTTTTGTGGAGTGCATAGAGTTTGTGAAGACATGCCTAAAAGGGAAGATAGATTTTGTAAGAGGCATAAGTATTTAGAAACTAAATGGTTGCAAGAGAGGCTATATGTTTGTGCTGAAAGACTTAATATTTCTCGCCGTCCTTGTGAACTTTGCAATGAAAGTGGTCATTTTAATTTCCAATGTGAATTATTTCATGATCGAATTGTGTCCAAAAATTGTGATAATCTCATTACCCTTGAGCATCATAATGAACTTAGTCTATTTTTGGGGTATGAAGAAATGAAACATAAAACTAAGGATGTTCCAGCTTGGGTTCTCATGAAAATGATTGATTTTGATCTAAATGAAATCTATATGTATTGCGTGGTAAATTGCATTGAGAATCCTTATATTGCCAATTACTTAAAGACAAGAAAACAAATAGAAGATGAATAGAATACTAATGAAGGGGAAGAGGTTTCCCAATATCCTCGTATTTTTTCTTATGATGAATCAGGTAACGAGGAGGAGCTTTTTATTCAACCAACCTGTTCCAAAAGAAGCTTGGAGGAATTAAATAAACCCACACATAATGTGGTGAAGAAGAAGAAAAGAAGGAAAAGTAAAGGTAAAGAGGTATCTCTCCCAAATAATGTTGCTCCCATTATTGATAGGCCTGATGAGAATGAATCAAAAATAGTTGTGGAAGATGATACACTTGAGGATGATTTTGTTATGCCTATTGCTTGTTGTGATAATTATGATTGGGAAGATAATGATACTTCTTATAATCTTGTAAATATTTATGGCACCAACTTGGAAGATGATGATAATAATTGCTATACTATTGGTGCTATTCATACTATTAATGATGAGAGTGATTATGTTTATGATATACAAAGCCACAAGCTTGGGGATGCTATGTTTGATGAAAATGACATGTTTGAGAATTTATTTGCTGCAATTAATGTTTGTCCCAAGCTTGGGGATTCTATGCTTAATGAAGATGATCTTTTTATTCCCCTTACTTTGAATGATCAAATTTGTTATAATGACTGCATGCCTCCTACTTTTGTTGATTATTGTGATGATACTTATGCGATGAAAAAGAGTGATGATTACTATTATGATACTTGTCATAATTATGAATATCCTTTTACTGAATATTACTCTTTTAATGTGGAACCAATTTGTAGTATTCAATTCTTTTATGATACTCCCACTATTAGTCATGAGAAGAAATTTTCTTGTGTGGAGAGTAGTAAAATTTCTATGCTTGTAGATCATGAAGATAATGCTTTATGTGATAGTTATGTTGTGAAATTCCTTCATGATGATACTGAAAATTATTATGAGAGAGGATCTTATGCTTCTACATATTTCAATAATATCAAGTTTCCTCTCTATGTGTTGAAAGTTTTGAAGTCATGCTTGTTTTGCCTTCCAATGCTAGTTGATTCTTGCTCCCATAAATTGTTTGCTCACAAAATCCCTATGCATAGGAAGTGGGTTAGACTTAAATATGCTTGTCATGAGATTCATGATGCTCTCTTACATGTTTCAATTACTATTCCTATGTGAGCATCATTGAAATCATCTTGCCTGGCTAAAAGGCATTAAAGAAAAGCGCTTGTTGGGAGACAACCCAACACTTTTACTATCTGTTTTTGTATGTTCACATGATTAAGCTACTGTAGTAATAATGTTTTGTGTCTTTTATTTCAATAAAGTGCCAAGTAAAGCCTTTGGGATGACTCACAAGATGAGTAGAATTGATGCTGGACCAAAACAGAAACTTTTGACTCCAGTACAGGAATATTCATTTTTATACTGGAGCGTGATAATTATCTGAAATTTTTACACAGTCTTGATATACAAATTCTTCAGGTTGTCCTAATTGTTCAGAATTTTTAGAGACAGGGAAGTATGGTTACACTACAGATCTTTACAGACTGTTCTGTTTGGACAGATTGCTGTCATAGTTTTGTTGTCTACTTATCCTATAGTTTCCATAGCCTATATTGGTAGATATAAACTGTGGAGATGATAGTAAACAGTAGATTATGTTTGAAAATTATTGTGCAACTTGTCTTTGCAGTACATAAAGAGTTGATTTATTATTATGTGTACTAACCTATCTCACGAGTTCTTTTCGAGTTTTGTGTGGATGAAGTTTTTGAGAATAGGTGAAACCATGATATGAGAGGATTGAACGAGATACAAAAGCTCAAGCTTGGGGATGCCCAAGGCACCCCAAGTAAATATTTCAAGAAGTCTCAAGCATCTAAGCTTGGGGATGCTACGCATCCCACCTCTCTTCATCAACAATTATCGGTTAGCCTATGTTGAGCCTAAATTTTTATTCGTTCACATGATGCGTGTTATTCTTGGAGTGCTATTTTTCTTTTGCTTGCTATTTAATAAAATGCTTAAGATCTGAAATTCTTAGATGAGAGAGTCCTCACATAGTTATTTAATTGTTGGCTACGCATTGATCTTCACTTATATCTTTTTGGAGTAGTTTGTCATTCACTCTCGTGCTTCACTTATATCCTATGAGTAAATGGTTGAATTAATTGAATATCATAAATCTGAAATTAAATATGCTTCATATACTTATCCCATGGGGAGTAATGACTTCACACATAATAAGTATAGGTGGTAAAATTTATTGAAAGTTAGCAAACACCGCATTGGTCACTTGAACAATTCATGAAAGAATATTGAAGGAAGAGAGATTCCACATATAAATATACTATCTTGGACATCTTCTATGATTGTGAGCTCATTAATTATTTTCAAACTCGAGCAAATTAGTTAAAATTGGACAAGGAAGACAACTTAATGAGTTATGTTTGGGTATATTTGTATAGAAGTTATATTGTTATGGATCCTCTAACATGTGGTGCTTGCTACCACCTCATACTAGCCAAAACTTCCGCAACAAGTAGAAATACTACTTGTGCATCCAAACACCCTTAAACCAGTTTTGCCATGAGAGTCCACTATACCTACCTATGGATTGAGTAAGATCCTTCAAGTAAGTTGTCATCGGTGCAAAAAGCAATAAAAATTGCTCCTAAATATGTATGATCTTTTATTATAAGGGAAAATAAGCGTTGTACGAACTTGTGATGGTAAAGAAATAAAAGCGATGGACTGCATATTAAAGGTTGCTATCACAAAGGGTAATACAACGTGACGTTCATTTGCATTAAGGGTTTGCACATCCAAAAACAAAAAGCGCATGACAACCTCTGCTTCCCTCTGCGAAGGGCCTATCTTTTACTTTCTAGTACTTACCTTGATGCAAGAGTCATGGTGATCTTCACCACTTCCTATATTTCGCCTTTTTCTCTTGGCAAGCGTCATGTGTTGGGGAATGATCTAGACATATATATCCACACAAATATATTTGATCATGAATTATTATTGTTGACAATTATCTATATGATAAATAAGTTGGGAGGTGAAACATTAAGCCCCTATCTTTCTCTGTGTTCGATGGATGCTATTTGTTCTAAAAATATGCTTTGAGTGTCAATAATCATGGAAGACTATATGATAGTTGAGTATGTGGAATTTGCTAAATCAAAGCTCTTACGTAGACCCTTCCTGAAAATAAGATGAATTGCAATTATTCGATGACTAGGAATATGGTTTGTTAGTTTTCAAGAAACTTTCTGGTCTATACTTTAACATGTGAATAGCTTGTTACTTGATCATGAGAAGTTTTATGAGATGAGCTACTGTTTACGGTTTATATTGATGCTAGAAAAAGTGATTGGAATTATCATTGATCAAACTTGTGCACTTGCTAGCATTCACACTTCATAAATTATTTCTTTTATTATTTACCTACTCGAGGACGAGCAGGAATTAAGCTTGGGGATGCTGATACGTCTCCAACGTATGTATAATTTATGAAGTATTCATGCCATGTTTACAATAATTTTATATGATTTTGGTATGATTTTATTAGAACTAACCCGGACTGACGCTGTTTTCAGCAGAACTACCATGGTGTCGTTTTTTGTGCAGAAATAAAAGTTCTCGGAATGGGCTGAAAATTTATGGAGAATATTTTTGGAAAATATAAAAAATACTGGAGAAAAAAGATACCGGAGAGGAGTCCCGAGGCAGCCACAAGCCTAGGGGGCGCCCCGCCTAGGGCGCGCCCCCTGGCTTGTGGGCCCCTCGGGAACCCCCTTGACGTGAGACCGATGCCAAAAATTCCTATAAATACCAAAACCCCCGGAAAGAAACCTAGATCGAGAGTTCCGTCGCCGCAAGCCTCTGTAGCCATGAAAAACCAATCGGGAGCCCGTTCCGGCACCCTGCCGGAGGGGGAAACCATCATCGGTGGCCATCTTCATCATCCCGGCGGTCTCTATGACGAGGAGGGAGTAGTTCACCCTCGGGGCTGAGGGTATGTACCAGTAGCTATGTGTTTGATCTCTCTCTCTCGTGTTCTTGAGATGGCACGATCTTGATGTACCGCGAGCTTTATTAATATAGATGAATCATATGGAGTATTCCCCTGTCTGTCTTCTTATGATGAATTGAGTTTTCCCTTTAAAGTTTTCTTATCGGATTGAGTCTTTAAAGGATTTGAGAACACTTGATGTATATCTTGCGATGGGATATCCGTGGTGACAATGGGATGTTCTATTGATCCACTTGATGTATGTTTTGGTGATCAACTTGCGGGTTCCGTGACCTTGGGAATCTATGCATAGGGGTTGGCACACGTTTTCGTCTTGACTCTCCGGTAGAAACTTTGGGGCACTCTTTGAAGTTCTTTGTGTTGGATTGAACATGATGAATCTGAAATTGTGTGATGCATATCGTATAATCAAGCCCATGGGTACTCGTGGTGACATTGGAGTATCTAGGTGACATTAGGGTTTTGGTTGATGTGTATCTTAAGGTGTTATTTTAGTACGAACTCTAGGGTTGTTCGTGACACTTATAGGGATAGCTCATAAGATTGATCGGAAAAGATAACTTTGAGGTGGTCTCGTACCCTACAATAATTTCTTCGTTTGTTCTCCGCTATTTGTGACTTTGGAGTGAACTCTTTGTCGCACGTGAGGGATTTACATATGATTCAACTATGTCATTATTGTTGAGAGAAATTGCACTAGTGAAAGTATGAACCCTAGGCCTTGTTTCTAAGCATTGCAATACCGTTTGTGCTTACTTTTATCATTAGTTACCTTGCTGTTTTTATATTTTCAGATTACAAAAACCTATATCTACCATCCATATTACACTTGTATCACCATCTCTTCGCCGAACTAGTGCACCTATACAATTTACCATTGTATTGGGTGTGTTGGGGACACAAGAGACTCTTTGTTATTTGGTTGCAGGGTTGTTTGAGAGAGACCATCTTCATCCTACGCCTCCCACGGATTGATAAACCTTAGGTCATCCACTTGAGGGAAATTTGCTACTGTCCTACAAAACTCTGCGCTTGGACGCCCAACACGAGTCTACAAGAAGAAGGTTGCGTAGTAGACATCATTTACCAGCGGGAACTCTGAAGACACATTTCTCCGGATTGAGTCGTATATCATACTCACGTAGGCTAGCAAAGGTTTGCCTTAGGTCGTCAATCAACTGGCTGACGTGCCTGGTTTTAATGACCACGTCGTCCACGTATGCCTCGACTATTTTACCGACCTGTTTCTCGAGACATGTCTGAATCATGCGCTGGTATGTAGCCCCTGCGTTTTTTAGCCCGAAACGCATTGTGTTAAAGCAGAATGGGCCATAGGGGGTGATGAATGCGGTTGCGGCTTGATCAGATTCCTTCATTTTGATCTGATGTTATCCGGAATAAGCGTCTAGGAAGCATAAAGAGTCGTGTCCGGCTGTGGCGTCAATAATCTGGTCTATGCGTGGTAAGGGGAAAGGGTCCTTAGGGCAGGCTTTATTAAGGTCTTTAAAGTCGACGCACAACCGCCAGGATTTATCTTTCTTTGGTACCATCATCAGGTTTGCCAACCATTCGGGGTGCTTGATTTCCCGTATGAATCCTGCCTCTAGCAATTTGGCTAGTTCTTCGCCCATAGCTTGTCGTTTGGGCTCGGAAAAGCGGCGTAGAGTCTGTTTGACGGGCTTGAAGCCTGCGATTATGTTCAGCCTATGTTCTGCTAGCCGCCGTGGGATTCCTGGCATATTAGAAGGATGCCAGGCGAAGATGTCCCAGTTTTCTCGTAAGAATGCTCGCAGTGCCTCGTCCACCGTGGGGGCTAGCTAAGCTCCGATGGACGCTGTTTTATTGGGGTCCGTTGGGTGTACCTGAAATTTAACAATATCTTCTGCAGGTTTAAAGGACGTGGGTTTGGGCCTTTTACTAAGGATCACATCGTCCTTGTCCACTGTTGACCGGAGTGCGGTCAATTCCTCTGCAGCAAAGGTCTCGGCTAGTGCCTCGAGGGCGAGCGCTGCTGTTTTGTTCTCAGCTCGAAGGGCTATATTCGGGTCACTGGTGATTGTGATTACCCCGTTTGGGCCTGGCATCTTGAGCTTCATATACCCGTAATCTGGTATAGCCTGGAATTTTGTGAAAGCATCACGCCCCAACAGGGCATGGTAGCCACTGGGGAAGGGCACGATATGGAAGAGAAGTTCTTTGGATCAGTAGTTTTCGGGCGTGCCAAACACCACGCCCAGGGTGATGCGTCCGGAACAACGCGCCTCTTTCCCAGGGATGATCCCCGGAAGGTTGTGTTGCTATGTTTGATGCGAGATCGGTCGAACTGCATTTTTTCCAGGGTGTCCTCATAAATGAGGTTTAAACCATTGTCGCCGTCCATTAGCACCTTTTGTAACCTAAAACCATCGACGATGGGGTTTAGGACCAAAGCGGCCGGTGATCGGCCGGGGCGGGTGGTTGATTGGTCAGTTTCTCCAAAGGTGATGGGTATGTCTGCCCATGAACTTGTAGCCGCCACATGGTAGACCTGTTTGAGTTCTCTAAGAGCTCTTTTCCTCGCGTTCCCGGAGGGAAACGTTTCGTAGATCGTCAGGACTTCAGTGTTGTAATCTGGTGGCGTTGTTGAACGTCTGTTCGGAGGTAGTGCCTCGAGGATGGCCTCTCCACTTTTTGCGACCTGCCTAATGACCCAGCAAGCCCTAAGGCTGTGAGTCGGGCTTGTGTTCAGCAAGACAGCAGGTATAGGGCATGCCTTGTCCAATAGTCCGTCGAGGACAGTTCTGACTCCCGTAGGGGGTCTATTTCTTTTCTCGCCGGGTTCCTGTTCGGCCAGCCGCCTAGGAGGTATCCACTTTTTCCGATCTCCTCTAGGGTATTCGGCAAGGACTGGTTCCGAAAGTAATCGTTCGGCTTGCCAGGTGCTCTCCATGGCACAGTATTTTTGTACCAGGTCCAATAGCTCGGAGAAATCGTGAATGTGTCGACGGGCTAGAGCGTTGAGGATCCCTTTATCACGACAATTGCGGCTGAAGGTTGCCATTATCTCTTGGTCACTAGAGCCTGGTACTCTGTCTCTAACAAGGAGGAGTCTAGCCCAAAAATGATGAACCGACTCCCCTGGCAATTGTTTAACATCCCGTAAGTCCGAAGACTTGGGCTCTCCTGCGATGCTAGAATGCTCGACTTGGGTGGCGGGTGGGAAATTTTTTGGTTCCGCGCCATGATGTGAGTCCGGAATCACGGGGTTCGGCGTGGGGGATTTGAAGTCCGTATTGACTATAGGACCCTTCCGCGCGGGGTTCGCGTTGCGCGCTAGATCGGGGATCGATCCCGAACTATTTCCGGAACGAACTCCGGAGTCCGGGTTACAGGAGAGATCTTGATGATCGGAAACTGGGATATAAATCGTTTTTAATTCCGGTTGTTGGGAGGACGAGCCTCCAGCCGGACACTCGACGGTAGCGACTAAGTGAGTGATCGAGGGGGTGCGAATCTCCCTATCATCGGGTTTAAGCCCAATCCGGTCATAGACCGGGGTCGGGTCGTCGGACATGCCCATGGTTTGAATCCGACCGAGTAGCTCGTTTAGGGGCGAGACGTCAATGGGGTACGTGTCGCCGAAGCGCATGGGGTCGATCCGCAGCTCCATGGTTCCAGGGTCGCTCGACGGCGAATCCCGGTTATGCTCGGCCACGGTGGATCCGGGCACATCGACTGGGTTGGGTGTTCTAGACAGCCCGAGGGTAGAGGCCACCTCAGAGGTGGGGCCCGATGCTCCCGGCGCCAAGGCATCGGGATCTACGGGCTCCTCCATGACAGCTGAGGGCTTCATAAAAAAAAGTTCTCCCCATGAATCAACGACGAACTCTAGGTTTCCGAATCTGATTTCTTGATCGGGGAGGAAACTTCCGATCTGGCCAAGATGGTCAGTCGTATCGGAACGTGACAGGATGTTGCCGCCTGCGGAGATCTGACCAGGGACAAAGACATCCTTGCTGCAGATTTCATTGCTCAAGATAAGGCGAGCCATCGATTCCTTTGGCGATCACATCAGAACTCTCAATGAAAGCACCAATGTCGGTGTCAACACTGCCGGATCTCGGGTAGGGGGTCCCGAATTGTGAGTCTAGGATCGATGGTAACAGGCGACGAAGGAGACGGCGTTTTACCCAGGTTCGGGCCCTCCTATGGAGGCAAAACCCTACGTCCTGCTTGATTATATTGATGTGTATGAAGGTTACAAAGTTGATCTACCACGAGCTCGACTAGCTAAAACCCTAGATGTGTTTCTCTGCCTTACAATATAAAACCCTCTGGCTTATATAGACGCCAGGGGTCCCTAGGGTTACACATGGTCGGTTGCCCACCGAAGGAGAAAACGTGCCTATTCTACTACCTTAAACTTGAAAGACACGCCACGGCTCCTGAGGTCTCCTCCCTAGCGACGGGGCCTTCGATCAGTCCAATCCTCAGCGAGCGGCCCATGAGCCCGGCCTATAAGAAATAGGTCGGCAGTACGAGGACCCCTTAATCCCGGACTCCCTCACCATCCATGAAGTTTCCCTCCTTGCCCTTGCCCTTCTCGAAACTAGTGGTTTCACTAACCATCAACACTTGATGCTCCTTCTTGATTTCTACCTTCGCGGTGTCAAACATTGCGAATAGCTCAGGGATCATTATTTCCATCCATGGCATTTTATAGTTCATCACGAAGATCTAGTAGCTTAGTGACAGTGACTTGGAGACCTATATCAATCACTATCTTATCTGGAAGATCAACTCCCACTCGATTCAAGCGATTGTAGCACCCAGACAATCTGAGCACATGCTCACCGATTGAGCTATTCTCCTTCATCTTGCAGGCAAAGAATCTTGTTGGAGGTCTCATACCTCTCAACACAGGCACGAGCCTGAGATCCCAAGAACATCTCATATGTTCCGTGACGTTCAAAACATTTTGGAGCATCAATTGTAAGCCGTAATGCATGACGCACTGAACTATCAAGTAGTCATCAGAACGTGCCTGTCAGATGTTCACATCATCTATAGACGACGCTTGAGGGGGTGGCGCACCGAGCGGTGCATTAAGGACATAAGCCTTCTGTGCAGCAATGAGGACAATCCTCAGATCACAGACCTAGTCCGCATTATTGCTACCATCATCTTTCAACTCTATTTCTCTAGGAACATATAAAAATTCAAGGGAGCTACAGCGCGAGCTAGTAATCTACAACATAATTTGCAAAGACATTTTGACTATGTTCATGATAATGAGTTTAGTTATTCATATTACTTAAAAAACTGCCACTCAAATTGACATCCCTCCGGTCATCCGAGTGTTACATGATCCAAATTCACCAACCCAAGTCCGATCATCACGTGAGATGAGGTGGTTTCAATGGTGAACATCTTCATGTTGATCATATCTGCTATATGACTCATGTTCGACCTTTCGGTCTCTTGTGTTCCGAGGCCATGTCTGTACATGCTAGGTGATACGTCTCCAACGTTTCTATAATTTTTGATTGTTCCATGCTATTATATTATCTGTTTTGGATGTTTTATATGCATTAATATGATATTTTATATTATTTTTGGGACTAACCTATTCACCTAGTGCCCAGTGCCAGTTTCTGTTTTTTCCTTGTTTTTGAGTATTGCAGAAAAGGAATATCCAACGGACTCCAAACAGAATAAAATTCTACGCTGATTTTTCTTGGACCAGAAGGAACCCAGGAGGCTTCGAGAAGAGGCCAGAAGACCTACGGGTGGGCCACAAGCCACCAGGGCGCGCCCCTAGGGGGGCGCCCCCCTGGATTGTGGGCCCCCCATAGCTCCTCCAACCCTAATTCTTCGCCTATAAATTCAGGAATATTCCCCCAATACCAAAGAGAGCCACGATAATACTTTTCCGCCGCCGCAAGCCTCTGTTCCCATGAGATCCCATCTTGGGGCCTTTTCCGGTAATCTGCCGGAGGGTGATTCGATCACGGAGGGCCTCTACATCAACACCATTGCCCTTCCGATGATGCATGAGTAGTTCACCTCAGACCTTCGGGTCCATAGCTAGTAGCTAGATGGCTTCTTCTCTCTCTTTGTTCTTCAATACCATGTTCTTCATGATCTTCATGGAGATCTATCCGATGTAGCCTAGCTAGGGGCATTAAACAATAGCGCTTGTTGGGAGGCAACCCAATTTTATTTTATGCTTTTTGTTTTTGTTTCTTTTATTGAGTGATTTACACATTATTACCTCTGTACTAATTGTGTTTTAGTGTTTTAATTAGTGTTTGAGCCAAGTAAGACCTTTGGGATGGTCTACGGTGATTGTTGATTTGATCTTGCTGAAAAACACAAACTTTTGCGCTCAGTCCAGTTATTTTATAAATTCACAAGAGCATCGAATGAGTCTGAAATTTGTACACAAGATTTATATACAAATTTTCCAGATTGTCCTAATTTTTCAGAATTTTTTGAGTTATATAAGTATTCGAAGTTTACAGATTGCTACAGACTGTTCTGTTTTTGACAGATTCTGTTTTCTTTGTGTTGTTTGCTTATTTTGATGTATCTATGGGTTGTATCGGGGGGTATGAACCATGGAGAAGTTGGAATACAGTAGATATTACACCAATATAAATAAAGAATGAGTTCACAACAGTACCTAAAGTGGTGATTTATTTTTCTTATACTAACGGATCTCACGAGTTTTTTGTTGTGAAGTTTTCAAGTTTTGGGTAAAGATTTGATGGACTATGGAATAAGGAGTGGCAAGAGCCTAAGCTTGGGGATGCCCAAGGCACCCCAAGGAATAGTCAAGGATACCAAAAAGCCTAAGCTTGGGGTTGCCCCGGAAGGCATCCCCTCTTTCGTCTTCAATCCATCGGTAAATTTACTTGAGCCTATATTTTTATTCACCACATGATATGTGTTTTGCTTGGAGCGTCTTGTATGATATGAGTCTTTGCTTTTTAGTTTCCCACAATCATCCTTGCTGCACACATCTTTTGAGAGGGACACGCATAAATCGTGAATTTATTAGAATACTCTATGTGCTTCACTTATATCTTTTGAGCTAGGCAATTTTGCTCTAGTGCTTCACTTATATCTTTTTAGAGCACGGTGGTGTTTTATTTTATAGAAATAATTGAACTCTCGTACCTCACTTATATTATTTTGAGAGTCTTTAAACAACATGGTAATTGGTTTCGGTTATGAATTTAGTCCTAATATAATGGGCATCCAAGAGGGATATAATAAAAACTTTCATATAAAGTGCATTGAATACTATGAGAAGTTTGATTCCTCGCATATAGTTTTGAGATATAAAGATGGTGATATTAGAGTCATGCTAGTGAGTAATTGTCGATTGGTAGAAATACTTGTGTTAAAAGTTTGTGATTCCCGTAGCATGCACGTATGGTGAACCGTTATGTAACGAAGTCGGAGCATGATTTGTTTATTGATTGTCATCCCTTGTGTGAGGGTCGGGAGCGCGCGATGGTTAACTCCTACCAACCTCTCCCCAAGGAGCATGCGTCTAATACTTTGCTTCGATAACTAATAGACTTTTGCAATAAGTATGTGACTTCTTTATGACTAATGTGAGTCCATGGATTATACGCACTCTCACCCTTCCGCCATTGCTAGCCTCGCTAGTACCGCGCAACTTTCGCCGGTGCATTAAACCCACCATATTCCCTTCCTCAAAACAGCCACCATACCTACCTATTATGGCATTTCCATAGCCATTCCGAGATATATTGCCACGCAACTTCCACCGTTCCGTTTATCATGACACGCACCATCATTGTCATATTTCTTTGCATGATCGTAAGATAGCTAGCATGATGTTTTCATGGCTTGTCCGTTTTTTGAGGTCATTTGCTATGCTAGATCGTTGCACATCCCGGTACACCGCCGGAGGCATTCATATAGAGTCATATTTTGTTCTAAGTATCGAGCTGTAATTCTTGAGTTGTAAGTAAATAAAAGTGTGATGATCATCATTATTAGAGCATTGTCCCATGTGAGGAAAGGATGATGGAAGCTATGATTCCCTCACAAGTTGGGATGAGTCTCTGGACTTTACAAATAATAAAAGAGGCCAATGAAGCCCAAGTAAAAAAAAGATGCCAAAGATGCCCACCAAAAATAAAAAAAATAAAAAAATATGAGAGAAAAGAGAGAAGGGACAATGCTACTATCTTTTTTCCACACTTGTGCTTCAAAGTAGCACCATGATCATCATGATAGAGAGTCTCCTATTTTGTCACTTTCATATACTAGTGGGAATTTTTCATTATATAACTTGGCTTGTATATTCCAATGATGGGCTTCCTCAAATTGCCCTAGGTCTTCGTGAGCAAGCGAGTTGGATGCACACCCACTTAGTTTCTTTTTGAGCTTTCATACACTTATAGCTCTAGTGCATCCGTTGCATGGCAATCCCTACTCACTCACATTGATATCTATTGACGGGCATCTCCATAGCCCGTTGATACGCCTAGTTGATGTGAGACTATCTTCTCTTTTTCCTCACAACCTCCACCATATTCTATTCCACCTATAGATCTATATCCATGGCTCACGCTCATGTATTGCGTGAAAGTTGAAAAGGTTTGAGAACATAAAAAGTGTGAAACAATTGCTTGACTTGTCATCGGGTTTGTGCATGATTTAAATACTTTATGTGGGGAAGATGGAGCATAGCCAGACCATATGATTTTGTAGGGATAACTTTCTTTGGCCATGTTATTTTGAAAAGACACGATTGCTTTGTTAGTATGCTTGAAGTATTATTGTTTTTATGTCAACATTAAACTTTTGTTTCGAATCTTATGGATCTGAACATCCATGCCACAATAAAGAATATTACATGGATAAATATGTTAGGTAGTGTTGGGGATATAACCCCGCGGTTAACCCTGTTGGCGACTCATAGTGCAAGAGCCTAAGCCGGCCCAGGAAGGCAAGGCGTGAAGATGACGACTTACAGATGGGCCAGTCGAAGGCCTAAAGCCTGGTGGCGACTCAAGGCCCGAAAGGGTAAACCGCCATGTGAAGACTTATCTTGTAAGACTAGGAAAGTAGAACCTGGGTCGGTTACGTTGTGTAACCCGACCCGGACTCTTGTAAGCCCAGGGCCTATACCTATGTATTTAAAGGTGAGCCCCTGCGGCGGGTGAAAGGGGGGTTAAGAAAGACAGACAAGCCTTAAGCGAGAGAGATCAAGCAATTGAGAGTTAGGGCAAGCAAGCCGCCCCTTGTATTCGATATACCAGTTAATACAGCTTAAGCAGGACGTAGGCTTTCACCTCCACCGTGAGGGGCCGAACCTGGGTAAAACCGTGTCCCTTGTCCCGCTTAACCCCTTTGAGTCCAGTTCCATGGCGTTGACTCCGAACCTAAGCGTTCGGGCATCTGCCGTGACAAAACCACGACAGGTAGCATTCCACATCAAAAATTCTGTTTTTATCATTTACCTACTCGAGGACGAGCAGGAATTAAGCTTGGGGATGCTGATACGTCTCCAACGTATCTATAATTTTTGATTGTTTCTTGCTATTATATTTTCTGTTTTGGATGTTTTATATGCATTAATATGCTATTTTATATTATTTTTGGGACTAACCTATTAACCTAGTGCCTAGTGCCAGTTTCTGTTTTTTCCTTGTTTTTGAGTATTGCAGAAAAGGAATATCCAACGGAGTCCAAACGGAATAAAATTCTACCCTGATTTTTCTTGGACCAGAAGGAACCCAGGAGGCTTCGAGAAGAGGCCAGATGACCTACGGGTGGGCCACAAGCCACCAGGGCGCGCCCCTGGGGGGGGCGTAGCTCCTCCAACCCTAATTCTTTGCCTATAAATTTAGGAATATTCCCCCAATACCAAAGAGAGCCACGATAATACTTTTCCGCCTCCGCAAGCCTCTGTTCCCATGAGATCCCATCTTGGGGCCTTTTCTGGTAATCTGCCGGAGGGGGATTCGATCACGGAGGGCATCTACATCAACACCATTGCCCTTCCGATGATGCATGAGTAGTTCACCTCAGAACTTCGGGTCCATAGCTAGTAGCTAGATGGCTTCTTCTCTCTCTCTATGATCTTCAATACCATGTTCTCCATGATCTTCATGGAGATCTATCCGATGTAATACTCTTTTGCGGTGTGTTTGTCGAGATCCGATGAATTGTGGATTTATGATCAGATTATCTATGAATATTATTTGAATCTTCTCTGAATTCTTATATGCATGATTTCATATCTTTGCAAGTCTCTTCGAGTTATTGGTTTGGTTTGGCCAACTAGATTGGTACTCCTTGCAATGGAAGAAGTGCTTAGTTTTGGGTTCAATCTTGCGGTGTCCTCACCCAGTGACAAAGTAGGGGTAGCGAGGCACGTATTTGTATTGTTGCCATCAAGGATAAAAAGATGGGGTTTTCATCATATTGCTTGAGTTTATCCCTCTACATCATGTCATCTTACTTAATGCGCTACTCTGTTCTTCATGAACTTAATACTCTAGATGCAGGCAGGAGTCGGTCGATGTGTGGAGTAATAGTAGTAGATGCAGAATCGTTTCGGTCTACTTGATACGGACGTGATGCCTATATGCATAATCATTGCCTTGGATATCGTCATAACTATGCGCTTTTCTATCAATTGCTCGACTGTAATTTGTTCACCCATCGTATTATTTTCCTTCAAGAGAGAAGCCTCTAGTGAAACCTATGGCCCCCGGGTCTATTTTCCATATTATATTTTCAGATCTATAAACCAAAAATACCAAAAATACTTTGATGCAATTTATTTACTTTTATTTTAGTTTTCGTTTTAGTAATCTTTTATATCTATCTCTATCAGATCTCATCCTTGCAAGTAACCGTGAAGGGACTGACAACCCCTTTATAGCGTTGGGTGCAAGTGTTTGATTGTTTGTGCAGGTACATAGATTGGGGCCTTGCTTGTACCTCCTACTGGATTGATACCTTGGTTCTTAACAACTGAGGGAAATACTTATCTACTTTGCTGCATCACCCTTTCCTCTTCAAGGGAAAACCAACGCAAGCTCAAGAAGTAGCACTAGGCTCGTCAAGTTTAACCCGAGTGTTCCGCTTGTGCAACACTGGCTTGCACCCGTTGTATGCGAACGTAGAGTCTATCACACCCGATCATCACGTGGTGTCTCGAAACCACGAACTTTCGCAACGGTGCACACTCGGGGAGAACACAATTTTATCTTGAAATTTTAGTGAGGGATCACCTTATAATGCTACCGTCGTCCTAAGCAAAATAAGATGCATAAAAGGATTAACATCACATGCAAATCAAAGTGACATGATATGGCCATGAACTTGTGCTTTTGATCTCCATCTCCAAAGCACCGGCATGATCTCCATCATCACCGGCATGACACCATGATCTCCATCATCTTGATCTCCATCAACGTGTTGCCATGAGGTTGTCGCGCCAACTGTTGCTTCCACGACTATTGCTAACTCATAGCGATAAAGTAAAGCAAAAACGGCAAAAATAAATTAAAGACAACCCTATGGCTCCTGCCGGTTGCCGTACTCATCGACATGCAAGTCATGATATTCTATACAAAACATGATCATCAAATACATCACATATATCTCATCATGTAATTGGCCATATCACATCACAACATACCCTGCAAAAACAAGTTAGACGTCCTCTAATTGTTGTTGCATGTTTTACGTGGCTGCTACGGGTATCTAGCAAGAACGATTCTTACCTACGCAAAACCACAACGGTGATACACAAATTGCTATTCAACCTTCTCAAGGACCGCCTTTGTCGAATCCGATCCAACTAAAGTGGGAGAAACAGACACCCGCCAGCCATCTTTATGCAACGAAGTTACATGTCAGTTGATGGAACCGGTCTCTCGTAAGCGTACGAGTAATGTTGGTCCGGGACGCTTCATCCCACAATACCACCGAATCAAGAAAAGACCAAGGGAGGAAGCAATCTAAATATCAATGCCCACAAACACCTTTGTGTTCTACTCGTGATCTCATCTACACATAGACCTAGCTCATGATGCCACTGTTGGGGAACGTTGCATGGGAAACAAAAAAATTTCCTACGCACATGCAAGATCTATCCATGGTGATGAGCATCTACGAGAGGGAGAGTGGATCTACATACCCTTGTAGATCGCTAAGCGGGAAGCGTTAAGAAACGCAGTTGATGTAGTTGAACGTCTTCGCGATCCAAATCGCTAGCCGTCCCGCGATCCGATCACGATCCGTCCTATGATTCAATCACGAACCGTTCTGCGATCCAATCACGGTCCTTCCGATCTAGCGCCGAACAGACGGCACCTCCGCGTTCAGCACACGTACAGCTCGATGACGATCTCCGCCTTCTTGATCCAGCAAGAGGGAGAGGAGAGGTAGATGAGTTCTCCGGCAGTGCGACGGCGCGGCGGCGGTGGTGGTGGAACTATTCCAGCAGGGCTTCGCCTAAGCGCTGCTGAAAACTAGAGGATTTGATCTATCGGGAGAGAGAGCTGCACCGTGGCTAGGGTTTCTTGTGCGGCTGCCCTCTTTTCCCTCCAGTATATATAGGAGGAAGGGGAGGGAGGCCGGCGCCCCTAGGGCTGCCCCTAGGAGTCGGCCGAAGTGGGAGAGGTGGAGGAGTCCTACTCCAATCCTACTAGGAGTAGGATTCCTCCCCCACATGGAAACCTTTTCCACCTCTTGGGTTTTTCCACCCCTAGCCGCATGGGCTTTAGTTGGGGCTTCGACCAGCCCACTAGGGGCTGGTTTGCCTCCTCCCACAGCCCATGAGGCCCTTTGTGGCAAGAGGCCCCTCCCGATGGTCCCCCGGTACCCTCCCGGCACTCCCGACACACTACCGAAGTACCCGAAACATGTCCGGTGACCAAAACGGGACTTCCTATATATCAATCTTTACCTCCGGACCATTCCGGAGCTCCTCGTGACGTCTTGGATCTCATCCGGGACTCCGAACAACCTTCAATCACCACCATACATAACTCAATACTACCGAAACGTCAGCGAACGTTAAGTGTGCAGACCCCGCGGGTTCGAGAACTATGTAGACATGACCGAGACACCTCTACGGTCAATAACCAATAGCGGGACCTGGATGCCCATATTGGTTCCTACATATTCTACGAAGATCTTTATCGGTTGAACCTCTATGTCAAGGATTCAGTTAATCCCGTATGCTGTTCCCTTTGTTTCTTCGGTATGTTACTTGCCCAAGTTTCGATCGTCGGTATCTCTATACCTAGTTCAATCTCGTTACCAACAAGTCTCTTTACTCGTTCCGTAATACAAGATCCAGTGGATAACACTTTAGTCACATTGCTTGCAAGGCTTATTGTGATGTTGTATTACCGAGTGAGCCCTAAGATACCTCTCCGTCACACGGAGTAACAAATCCCAGTCTTGATCCATGCCGACTCAACAGACACCCTCGGAGATACCTGTAGAGCATCTTTATAGTCACCCAGTTACGTTGCGACGTTTGATACACACAAGGTATTCCTCCGGTGTGAGTGAGTTGCATGATCTCATGGTCATAGGAACAGATACTTGACATGCAGAAAACAATAGCAATAAATTGACACGATCATATGCTATGTTCATAGTTTGGGTCTTGTCCATCACATCATTCTCCTAATGATGTGATCCCGTTATCAAATGACATCTCATGTCTATGGCTAGGAAACCTTGACCATCTTTGATCAACGAGCTAGTCTATTAGAGGCATACTAGGGACACAGTGTTGTCTATGGACCCACACATGTATTTGAGTTTCCAATCAATACAATTATAGCATGGATAATAAACGATTATCATGAACAAGGAAATATGATAATAACTAAATTAGTATTGCCTCTAGGGCATATTTCCAACAACCTATAGCCAGTAGCCCTCAAGGTGTGTGTCGTCTTAAAATCCGAGATGCACCTGAAGGAAAACATAAAACCGTTGATCCCAGTAGCCCCTGAGACTCATGTTGATTCGTGAAATCAGCCAGAGAATCAAGTTCTAGCTCGGCAACATACTTAGGAACGTAGACACGGAGTGCCGTAACCCCCAAGACTTAGGTTGGGAGCGGCCGACCAACCTGAGGATCGTAATCTCATCGTAAATCATATTGCTGTTTGAAATTGACCGCATTGAATCATCAATGCAGTAGCCCTGGAGACTTGGGTTGGGCCAAATGGCCTACCCTCGGATGATATCTTCTCAACTAGTTCAACCATCGTGTGTGTTTTGACAACTTCGAGGTGCAGCTTGGCAGGAAAGAGGTCGAACTGTGGGTCGGAAAATACTCCCCGAGTGGAACCATTACGTAGAACACCTCGAGAAAGCGGATATCCGCCCCTGAAAGAAAAACATGAAATAGGTTAAATGTGTCATAAGCTCAAAAAAACAAAAAACTCATGTAAAAACTTTTACGTCTGAATTAAATCAAGTTTTTATGACGCCAATCCGAAATTGGTCTTAAAATTAATTTGTGCTTCCGTCGTGCTTTAACATGATACATCCAATCTCCAGACTTCAAATGGGTCAGCCTTCGAATTCAATCTCCTTTTCTCGAAGGCAGAGTGCTTATCAAGCCAGTCTAGCAAACTACACTCGAGTGGCTTTAGAGAGAAACCAAGCTATCCAGCTATTGACCACACACTCTCGTTGGAAAAAAGTAGTAGAAAAATACTTTGCAACGACTAAGAAGAAAACATTTACTACAAAACGGGGGTGGCTTGTATTCTGTCATGAGCTTGGGATCTCCTGGGGTGGCTTGTAGTCTGTCTACCAATGTTGCGGCTGCTTGAAGGCCTCTGACTGGTGTTGGTGACAGTACGTCTATCGTGGGTTCGTTGAAGCCGACTCCCTGTTCGCGGCTGAGGGTTGCGAGGTCGTTGATGAGAGCCTGCGGCCGACGAGGAATGCGACGTAGCCTTTCGTTCGTCAATGTCTCGCGCATGTGCGTGTCGCGTGCCACGGCTTCCAGTGAGCGTTTTTGTAGATCAAGCTTGTGTTCAGTTGTGATACGCATAGGGTTTCCAACGTCCTGAACGCAAGATCATTCCCTGTGATCGGCGTCGTTAGGTAGTTCATGCCATATGCTGATATTGGAAGTGGCATTATTGTGATGCATCCGGGTTTCATGGTTGCTGTCGCGGGCGCGGGAAAGCCAGGTCGTGAGCTTTCTGAAACCCCCACACCGCCCTACTGCAGGGTTGTCGTGATCGGCGCCGTTTGAGGCTGTGATGTAGCAACCGGTGGTTCCGATTCTGACGAGCGTGGGGCTGTGAGTCAGGTGGTCATCGTCGTCATTGGTTTGCCAGTTGTTGCAACCGTGTGGTGATCACCAGCTCTCTCATCATGACTTGTTGAAGTGAGATGGTTTTCGGAGCTTCGGATTGGGAGGTCTCCTCTGAGGAGGTCGGGTAGCCCCCACTCTCATCTAGCGACTCTGAGTTGCTCCTAGGGTCAGAGTAAGCAACCTCTTGGACGACCGGGAGGCCGGCATTTTCGTCTTTTTTGTGTGAAGTAGATCGGATTGTCGGTACTGTTGTCGTCGTCTGAGATCGACATGACGTCGACCAAGTTTGTGTTGTCGCTGGTGGTGAAGCCGGTGATGACATAGTCCTCCATTTTTATCTTTATCACCACCAAAGAAATGGATGTGAGAAGAGCGAAGCAACCGCCATGAAACATAACCACTTGCCTTTCTTAATGGCCATCATATATTACAATCCACCTGGTAGATACCAAGAAAGTGGACGTAAAAGGCTATGCAAAATAAATGGTTGTGAAACATAGTCGGAGTATATATAAACAACAGTCGAGATTAGAGAAACCAACTTTAAGAGACGCCTAAATAATTTTCTCCACGGAGCTAACAACCACATGTCTGGGACAACCTAGCAATAGAAAGGAAGAGCAAAACATAGCTGGTCGCACACAACAAAGTGCCCGAGCACCCCCCCCCTCCCCCCTTCCGACCATCTGCCACCGATAGCACCCGTCACAGAGGTCCATTCGAACGCACGAGCACACCGCGGTGAAGCACGCCAACGAAACACACACCAGTTGCCTTGCTGCACTGGTGTACCCGTCAATGCCGAGCAAACTAACACCATGCACTCGAAGAATCAAGGCACCATCGTCATCATTATTAAGCATCAAACCGAAGCTGGTTGGTCGGCCTCTTGTTTTGACGGCGAAAATGGTGGGATGTGACCGACATGAGTAGCCATGAACCCTCGATACCCGCGATGGTCGGCCTAAGACTCGATCCGATGGGATGTGTTTCTGGATCTTACGGTCAAAATTTGATGTCACTAAGCCATCAAAGCATGGTGTTGACCTAGAAGCCATAACTTGTGCGGGGCTCTTGAGAAAGGAGCCAGGCTACTACGCTGCGGGGCTCTTGAGAAAGGAGCCAGGCTACTACGCTGCGATTGACAATTCAACTATAAAGAATAGAATAAATAGAAGTCGGATGAAGTCGGGCAAATCAGAAGCCGAAGTAGCCCACTCGTTTCATACAATAGAAGTCAGATGAAGTCCTTGGAACTATTCGAGAAGAAGCATAGCCAAACTCCAAAAAAGCTCGAGGAATATTGGCGGTGTACTAAACCCGGGTGGGAGGGGGGGCATTGGCCTGGAGGCCCATCAATGGGTCGGCCTCAGGGCCCTGCATTGTACAACATGACAACAGTCATTCACCCTGCGAGGGGAATATGTTGGAGCGCACTTAGAAGCGGACATCAATGAATGATGATTCTCCCCCAGAAACTTGGAAGTGCAACAATTCCTCTCCAAAAATGGAAGGCGATAAAGATGATGATTGCGATGGAGAGGAAAGGGGAAGGGTGCCTAAAAGTACCACTCCAGTTTCTAGCACGGGTCTGCCCGACGTGTGGAAGGGAGAAAAGGAGAATCTCAAGAGAGAAAGAGAGGTGGAGGCGATGTGAAAAAAGATTGAGGACTTGATGAGGACAAGGAATAAGCACGCGGATAATAGGAAGGAAGGAAATATGGAGCTGGTGAAGAAGAAGATCCAAAAGAAGAAGGCCAGGTGGGATGCTAAGAGAAAGAGTTGGAGGCGCGTATGATCAAAATTGATGAGCACTGGGCAACAACTAAATGGAGAACCGAGGATAATCAGTTTGTCAAGTTGGACGCAAACTCCATGGATCGATTGGCGCGAGATTTTTGGGAGAAGACATGGATGGTGAAAATACATTCTATAAGGACGTTGGAGGAGGGGACCGTGCGTAGTCCAGAGAAAAGGACGGCGCACACGTCACCAACATGTAATTTGTACATGTCATCGATAAATGCTTTTGTTCATTCAACTTGTTAAAATTAAGTACACAATTTCTTTTGAAATGTTGTGATAAAACATTTGGCTTTGGAGGCAATCAAAGTGTTTTAATGAAGAGAACTGAAAAAATATTAAGACTAGGATAGGGCGACTCTGAGTTTTCACGTCACCTGACCAACCGCTCCATATACAATACAATATGACAAGTGCATATATGACGAGTGTGCTAGAGTTGTTCTAAATGGATAAGATGCAACTATAGTATGGTGATTTACATTAATTGCATGCATATAGTTATTGGTTTCACAAGAAAATTAACATGTTTCTTGACTTTCCCGAATGTCTATATCCTCACTTTTGTGGTAGTTAGTCTTGTGACTGGTTTGCGCTCATATTAACAAAATCTGATTTTGAATTGGCAATGCAAATATATCCTCATCGTCTTAAACACACGACTCTTATTATTATTACTCTATTGTTTTATAAATTGTTAACTGAAAAGCGGTTCCAGTGCCATATAAAAAAATGTAATTGTTTTTCCGTAGATCCTTCACACATCACCTTTAGATCTTGTATAAAATAAGTGGAATGAAACATATCCGAAATAAAGCTGAAAAGATAATAAAAAATTCATGAGTTTCATAATCTTGAGCAAATTCGGATACATACGGAAGAAGACTTATGCATACACAGTGGATGCATGGGAGAGCAAACACATCCGCCGTTGCTTCTCCCTACCGTACGTATACGCGCCTCATAGGCGTCGATAATTATTCACTATCCACGCATGAGAGCGAATATATGCAACGATAATGGAACAGAAACATGAGAAAACTTGATCCTTTTCAAAAGAAAAAACTTTTCAAAAAATGAGAAAGCTTGAATCAATATTCCGGTTCGTAGGTTTTGCCGATCTTGAAATCGGTGGAGAAGACCTCGTCGAAGACGTTCCTCATGCCATTCTTGGACATGAAGCGGAAGTTGAAGGGGCCAACGAGCGCCTTGCTACACAAAACCTCCCAGAAGTCACCCTTCTTGGTCAATGGCTGCCACTCCTCCGAGCCGTGCTGCCGGAGCTCCACCTCCTCGAGGCTGTCGCCTGGTCTGCTGTAATCGATTTTCAGCACCAGCTTCTTGGCGTCGGCCCCCTTCTCCACCGTGAAGGTCACCTTCACGGCGCACATCGCGCCGGCGAACAGCGCCGCCAGCACCACCGCCGCGAGCAACCTTGAGGACGAGGAGGAGGCCATCTCGATTGATGGAGACTTGACTGTTGTTGTTGTTGTTGTGCGTGTGTCTACTGTTGATGCTGTTGCTTGGAGCTGTGTGGACTCCGACGGATTATGCTCGTGGTATTTATGGGCGGAAGAGAGCGTCCGACGAGCTGTGCTCCCGGCGATAGATGGCGCCATTGACTGGCCGTGACCGGCGCTCGTCCGTGGATGCGTAGTATGCGGCTCGCCAAGACAATCGGAGGTAACAGCGCTGCATTTCACCTCGTTTGTCTGAAGGATCCGACCAGACCATTGCTCTCGGCTGGCCTATAATTAAGCGGTGGAGCTATATTAGCAAGAGGGGTAAGAAGTTATTAATGATTATGTGGGGTAAGTACTTTTCTCTTCCACAAATAAGGAAGTAAATTATGGTTTCATTAAAGCATCAATGCAGATTAAGGAAAAATATAAAAAATCGAGTTAATGTTATACTTCCTCTGTCTCAAAAAATTTGTCTTAGATTTGTCTAAATACGAATGTATCTAACACTAAAACATGTCTAGATACATCCGTATCTAGACAAGCCTAAGACAAAAAATTTGGGACCAAGGTAATATTTAGTTTCCGGTTTGCTCACAAGTCAATAGTCATCACTATAGTACTATTTTTTGTAATGTTTTTAGTGTTGACACTGTATTCTACCAGATCATACAGTATCAATGATGTGACATTGGCAAGAAATACGCATGAATATAGCATACACAAATGTTTAAATACATAAATATAATGATTATATATTAATCATAGTTTAGAGAAACCATAATTTTGACATTAGAATAAATACGTACGCATACAAACTATCACTATGCATATTCTGTTTTTAGAAAACGAGGATTACCCCTGACCTATGCATTTGGGCATTGTGTGCAACCATTTTATTAAGGGATTTCTATTCTTGTGCCCATGGATCCTTAGTTGTACCCATTCATCCCCACGTTCTTAACTTTTGCTCATTTTTTCCCATTCCTTAGTCCGAAACCCTCAGAAACGGTCACACGGGGGATGTCGTCGGGTCAATGGTTTGACCGTTAACTACTGACGCGTGGGGCCCTGGTTTCGGTGGACTGTTGGGCCGAAGCGCGCCACTGCATCTATCCCGTTTTGCAGGCGTCTTTTGACAGGCGCCCGCCACGTCGGGCTGACGGCCTGGCCCCACGCGGACTCGTCGGGAAACCCGACGGTCCGACGGGCGCCTCGACCGTCGGCGCAGTGTGAACGCCGCGCGGCGCCGCTTCGAATCACCGCCTGAGGCCATTAGCCGGCTATTTAAGCCGACCATCGTCCCCCAGCCCTTGCACATCCTCCTCCTCCCTCCACCCCGCCGCCGCCCGAGCCCATCCGCCTCCTCTCGCACTTCCGTCGCCGTCAGGATGGTCCGGCGCCTCATCACCACGTATGCGCAGCTCACTCCGGAGCGACGCCTGCAAATCGAGGCAGAAATGCAGGCTCGTCGCCCAGCCCGCATCGCTGCGGGTTCCCTCCGGATTCACCGGAGACGGAGGAGGAGGAGGAGGAGGAGGAGGAGGAGCATGAGCCGGCGCCCATGGAGGAGGACGACCCGAAGGCGGAGGCGGAGGTCGTCGTCGACCAGCCGGAGCAGATGGCGGAGCAGCAGGCCATCCTAGATTCCATCCGGGATGAGGCCAAGGTGGAGGCCAACCGCCGGCTCATCTGGCAGAGGCAGGCGGAGGCCAACGCCCTGTTCGACGAGCTGGAGGCGGAGATAGAGGCAGAGGAGGCGGCAGCGGAGCAGCCGCAGGCGCCGGAGGGGGCGGAGCCGCAACAGGCGGCCATTTATCCACAGGAGGGCACGGTGATCATCGACATCTCCGACGAAGAGTAGATAGGTTTTACTATGTAGTACGTATGTTTTACATCCTGCATGCTTTTGTATGAACTTTATCCTTTCTAAATATGAGATGTCCGGTTGTGTAATGATGTTTTAAATCTAATATGAACCATGTTGATGTTGAAAAAGAAGAAGGAAAAAAAAAACTATTTTTTGCATGATGAAACTAATTTGGTGCAATCAAATAAAAAAAAAGAAACAAACGGTGCAATCAAATCAATAAAGAAAAGGGTGGCTGTGCAATCAAATCAATAAAAAAAACAGAACCAGCGTGTGCACCATTTTATAGGCCTCTTTTATCCTTGTGGGCCTTCGACAGGTCAACGCCTTAAGAAGGCCCAATAAGGACTTGTTTGCATTTTGGGACAGACGAGTGGGCGAGCAGAACCAACTTCTCGCGGATCGCTCAACGATCCAACGGTGTGGAGCCGTCAATGTGATCCAACGGCGCGCAGCCTGCACGCGGCCCGCCTGTGAATTCCTTCTAGAAAACCAGATCTGAGGGTTGTCGCTTGGCGCTAGGGTATGATCGGACGGCTGCAGTTCGACGCTAGGGTTTGGAGAGATGCTGCGGGGTTTTGAGCCGGTCAGCAGGGTTATCTTAGGTTTGTCCAACTTTCAAATGATGTTAACTAATTCAAAAAAAATCAAAAAATAGAAAACCTTCGCGGTTCGTCGTTTCATAAGACATAGTTACCATAAAAAAATATAAACTTCGTTTAGGGACATTTTTATGGAAAATCTTTTTTTGAAGTAAGCTACCATCTCCAAGTTCAAATGAGAAGAACAAATTCAAAAAAAAAACAAAAAAATGAAAGACCTGCGCACAATGTCGTTGTATGTGACATGGTTATGACAAAAAAAACTTGGTTTATGGACATTTCCATGAGAACTCCTTCACACAAATGAGCTATCACGTAAGAGATTGTATAGAGTCCAAGAAGAGAGTGATAGTGAGTTTGGGTTTATGAAAAATTAAAAAAATTAAAAAAAATCACCATAGAATCATTTTAGTGTGAATAAGAAGGATCTGAACTTTTTTTATTATTATTGAAATTATAAACAGTTTTTATAATGATTTATATTGGAAATGGTCTGTTTACCCTAACTTTCGGAGCTCACCAACATAGGCTAACATGATCGTTTGTTTGTATTTTTGTTTTATTTGCTATTAAATCATTGCAACCAAGGCTAACATGATCATTGCAACATCACAAAGAAATGGATTTCAAATGTTGCTTATAATTCAAAGGTCAGTCCAAATTCAAATTTAAACATCATATCACAGTCAAAACATCATATCAAATCGCATCAACCTGCGTTAACTTTAATTATACATTAATGTCGGCCACAAAGGCCGACGAGAGTTTCATAAGTCTGCCAGACATTAACTAAAAACATTAAAAATAAAAATAAAAACGAGGAGGCGCGCTGCCCCCTAGGCGTCCTCGTCGTCGTCGTCGTCGGGGCCGGTGAGGTCGACGAGGGTCGGAGCCGGGCCAGCCCAGGGGAACGCCGTCTCCCAGGCGGTGGCGACGTCGTCCGCCTGTGGCTGCACCGCTGCTACCTGCGCTTCGACACGGCGCTCCTCCTCCTTTGCCTCGGCGTCCTTCTCCAACTCCTCGAGCCGCTTACCCTCACGACGCTCCGCCAGCAAGTGTTGTTGTCGCCAGAACTCCAGGAAGACCTGCTCCTGCTCCGGCGTCGCCAGCATCCAGACGGGTGGCGCGCTCACCCACTCGCGCACCACCCTCTCCCAGATTTACTCATGGGGCGTGAGGGCGGTCGGCGCCTGCTTGAGGCTGGCGGGGGACGGCGGGGCCAGCGGCGGCACGACGCAGTCGCCAGCAGCGGAGAGCGCAATGGCCTCTGCTATCCGCGCCTGGTAAGCCGCCTCCTCCTCCTCCTTGCGTCGCTCTTCCTCCTTGATTTCACGGAGGGCGGTTGCCAGCGCCTCCTGGTACTTAGCCTCCGCCTCCTGGTCCTCACCGCGCACGACGAGGGGCGACGGGATGCCAGCCCGCACGCCGCGGACGCCACGCCGGCGCGGCTCCTCGTGCTCAAACGCAAACCAGGCCTCCCAATCGGGAGAGTCTTCAGCGTAAGCCGGGTTGAGCCGCTGCTCAGGCGTGAGCTGCTGCCGCCGGCGCCTAACCTCCTCCGCATGCGCCCGCGCCGACTGTGGCACTGCCGGTACTGGGATCCTCTCGGGATCCAAGTGCCAGTCATGTGGCAGGACCACGTCGGGGTATGGGAGAGGGATGTGGTGCTCCCAGTGCCACCTCGCCTGGTGCACTGGGACGCTAATCCGCTGTCAAGGCGGACGGGAAGAGGACGGCAGGGGTAGCGCCTGCCAAGGGATGACGGGGGCCTTGCCCTTCTTTTTTGCTGGAGCTCGAGCCGGCCCCTCAGTGCCCATGGTGAGAGGGATGTCGCTGGCAGGCTAGGGTTTGTCGACGACGTGCTAGGGTTTGTAGATGCTGCCGGGGGTGGAGGGGGCAGGCTTCGTTTTGGAAGGGTGGAAACTGGTGTGGACTGGCCGATCCACGGTTTTCCACTTAATGAAGGACGGCGACCCGAACATGGGTGGCTGACGACCGGGGCCCGCCGCGCGTGCGCATTTACTTTGGGACATGGGGTAGTTGGAAGGCCGCCACACGTCCCTGAAGCGGAGGAGGAGAAAGCGCGTGTGTGTTCGTTCGGCGTCCTTGTGGCCGGAAATGGGCGGGTCCAACGAGCGACATAGTCTAGCGCGGCCCCACTCGTCAGTAGTTAACAGTCAAACCATTGACCCGACGGCATCCCCCCGTGTGACCATTTCTGAGGGTTTCATACTAAGGAGTGGGGAAAGTGAGCAAATGTTAAGAGCGTAGGGATGAATGAGTACAACTAAGGAACCAGGGGTACAGATGTAAAAAACCCTTTTATTAATCATTCACAAAGACCTTACAAAGTAATACTGTTTGGTGAATGTTGCATGGGAAATAAAAAAATTCCTACGAACACCCAAGATCTATCTATGGAGATCAACAGCTACGAGAGGGGGAGTGCATCTACATACCATTGTAGATCGCTAAGCGGGAAGCGTTAAGAAACGCGGTTGGTGTAGTCGAACGTCTTCGCAATCCAATCACGATCCGTCCTGCGATCCAATCTTGTTCTGTTCCGATCTAGCGCCGAACGGACGACACCTCCGCGTTCAGCACACGTACAACTCGATGACGTCTCTGCCTCCTTGATCCAGCAAGCGAGGGCGGAGAGGTAGAAAAGATCTCCGGCAGCAAGATGGCGTGGTGGCGGTGGTGGTGGAGCTGTCCCGGCAGGGCTTCGCCAAGCACTACCGGAATCAATCTTGAGGAGAAACTGATCTAGAGGGAGAGAGAGAGAGGCGCAGTGGCCTTAGGGTACGGCTGCCCTCTCTCCCCTCAAGTATATATAGGGGGAGGGGTGGAGGCGCCCATCCCTAGGGTTTCCCCCTAAGGGCGGCGGCCAAGAGGTGAGGCGGCGGCCAAGGGGTGGCTTGCCACCCAAGCAAGGGCAGCGTCACCCCTAGGGTTGGCCCCTCCACCAGCCCAGCCGCATGGGCCTAGGTGGGGATGTAGCGTCCCGACTCAAAACGAGTCAAGCCTCTGTGTGTTAGTGCCATCCCTGGATTAGTATGCTGGCACACACAGTACATCAATGTATATATCAAAGTGCAATCACATGTAAATAACGTAAAACTGATATATACCTCTTAAATCTCAGCGGAAACAGTCAACGGGAGTGGAGTCCCAATAAACACCAACGGCAAGTTGAGTGTAGACCGTAACCCTGAATCGTACTCTTACTCGTCGTAGAAAAGTATCTGCAACATAAGACGTTGCAGTCGTGTAGGTCAGTACATTGAATGTACCGGCAAGATCACCATAGAATAAAATGATAAGGACTATTCTATATGCAAAAGGCTTTGTGGCTCTGTGTCTGAGTTTTTGCAGAAAAGCTAATTTTATTTTTCCTACAACAAAGGAGTCAAACGGAAATCACTTCAAAAGTTGGTTGTTAATGAGATGGTTCCACCAACCAATTCTCATGTCCCAAAAATAATTAATAGACCCACTCATCATAATTTATTAATTGTGTTGAGACTGGTTAACTCCGCCTATGTTGTCTCAACATAGCCGGTCCCAAGCCCGGATAAAGGAGGAGGGTTGTGATAGGCTTGGCGAGCCAACATCAAAACTCAGCCACTCTTATGGAGATGAAACCCAAAAGATTTTCGTTGGGGCGTAACCCTCTCAGCGACGCACCACATCGGAACCCGGGTGTGGTGGAAAATGGGCAAGGGCCGGGCCGTCACCCCCCAGGTGGCGCGCCGTATCTTGATCTGGATACGGTGGCAAGTGAGCGAGGATCGGGTCGTCGCATCCTTAGTGGCGCGCTACATCGGCGCCCGGGTGTAGTGGAAATTGAGCAAGGGTCTTCGCATTTGACTCGACGAGTGCGAAGGGTAAGGAAGCTAGCCAAGCCTAGGAGGATTCGCTTAGGTAGCTGGAACGTAGGGTCTCTGACAGGTAAGCTTCGGGAGGTAGTTGATACCGCGGTGAGGAGAGGCGTTGATATCCTTTGCGTCCAAGAGACCAAATGGAGGGGACAAAAGGCGAAGGAGGTGGAGGCTACCGGCTTCAAGCTGTGGTACACGGGGACGGTTGCAAACAGAAATGGAGTAGGCATCTTGATCAGCAAGAGCCTCAAGGATGGAGTGGTAGACGTCAAGAGACGTGGGGACCGGATTATCCTGGTCAAGCTGGTAGTTGGGGACTTAGTTCTCAACGTTATCAGCGCGTATGCCCCGCAAGTAGGCCATAATGAGAACACCAAGAGGGAGTTCTGGGAAGGCCTAGAGGACATGGTTAGGAGTGTACCGATTGGCGAGAGGCTCTTCATAGGAGGAGACCTCAATGGCCACGTGGGCACATCTAACACAGGTTTTGAAGGGGTGCATGGGGGTTTTGGCCATGGCATCAGGAACCAAGAAGGAGAAGATGTCTTAAGCTTTGCGCTAGCCTACAACATGATCATAGCTAACACCCTCTTTAAGAAGAGAGAATCACATCTAGTGACTTACAGTAGTGGGCAACACTCTAGCCAGATTGATTTCATCCTCTCGAGAAGAGAAGACAGGCATGCATGCCTAGACTGTAAGGTGATACCTGGAGAGAGTGTTGTCCCTCAGCATAAGCTTGTGGTTGCTGACCTCCGCTTTCGGATTCGTGTCCAGCGGGACAAGCGTGCCAAAGTCGCTAGAACGAAGTGGCGGAAGCTCAAGGGGGAGGTAGCTCAGGCGTTCAAGGAGAGGGTCATTAAGGAGGGCCCTTGGGAGGAAGGAGGTGATGTAGACAACAAGTGGATGAAGATGGCGACTTGCATTCGTAAGGTGGCCTCAGAGGAGTTTGGAGTGTCCAGGGGAAGTAGAAGAGAAGCTAAAGATACCTGGTGGTAGAACGATGATGTCCAGAAGGCAATTAAGGAGAAGAAAGAGTGTTTCAGACGCCTATATCTGGATAGGAGTGCGGACAACATAGAGAAGTACAAAATGGCAAAGAAGGCCGCAAAGCGAGTTGTGAGTGAAGCAAGGGGTCGGGCGTATGAGGACCTCTACCAACGGTTAGACACGAAGGAAGGCGAAAGGGACATCTATAAGATGGCCAAGATCCGAGAGAGGAAGACGAGGGATGTTGACCAAATCAAGTGCATCAAGGACGGAGCAGATCAACTCCTGGTGAAGAACGAGGAGATTAAGCATAGATGGCGGGAGTACTTTGACAAGCTGTTCAATGGGGAGAGTGAGAGCTCTACCATTGATCTGGAGGACTCCTTTGCTGATACTAGCAGGCTTTTTTGTGCGGCGAATCCAGGAGTCGGAGGTCAAGGAGGCTTTGAAGACGATGAAAGGAGGCAAGGCGATGGGCCCTGATTGTATCCCCATTGAGGTGTGGAGAGGCCTCGGGGACATAGCAATAGTATGGCTAACCAAACTTTTCAACCTCATTTTTCGGGCAAACAAGATGCCAGAAGAATGGAGACGGAGTATATTAGTACCAATCTTCAAGAACAAGGGGGGTGTTCAGAGTTATACTAATTACCGTGGAATTAAACTGATGAGCCATACAATGAAGCTATGGGAGAGAGTCATTGAGCACCGCTTAAGAAGAATGACAAGCGTGACCAAAAATCAGTTTGGTTTCATGCCTGGGAGGTCGACCATGGAAGCCATTTTCTTGGTACGACAACTTATGGAGAGATATAGGGAGCAAAAGAAGGACCTGCATATGGTGTTCATTGACTTGGAGAAGGCCTATGATAAGATACCGCGGAATGTTATGTGGTGGGCCTTGGAGAAACACAAAGTCCCAGCAAAGTACATTACCCTCATCAAGGACATGTACGATAATGTTGTGACAAGTGTTCGAACAAGTGATGGCGACACTGATGACTTCTCGATTAAGATAGGACTGCATCAAGGGTCAGCTTTGAGCCCTTATCTTTTTGCCTTGGTGATGGATGAGGTCACAAGGGATATACAAGGAGATATCCCATGGTGTATGCTCTTTGCGGACGATGTGGTGCTAGTCGATGAGAGTCGGACGGGGGTCAACAGGAAGTTGGAGTTATGGAGGCAAACTTTGGAATCGAAAGGTTTTAGACTTAGTAGGACTAAAACCGAGTACATGAGGTGCGCTTTCGGTACTACTATGCACGAGGAGGAGGAGGATGTTAGCCTTGATGGGCAGGTGGTGCCGCAGAAGGACACCTTTCGATATTTGGGGTCAATGTTGCAGAAGGATGGGGATATCGATGAAGATGTGAACCATCGAATTAAAGCCGGATGGATGAAGTGGCGCCAAGCTTCTAGCATTCTCTGTGACAAGAGGGTGCCACAAAAGCTAAAAGGCAAGTTCTATAGGACGGCGGTTCGACCCGCAATGTTGTATGGCGCTGAGTGTTGGCCGACTAAAAGGCGACATGTGCAACAGTTAGGTGTGGCGGAGATGCGCATGTTGAGATGGATGTGTGGCCACACAAGGAAGGACCGAATCCGGAATGATGATATACGAGATAGAGTTGGGGTAGCGCCAATTGAAGAGAAGCTTGTCCAACATCGTCTGAGATGGTTTGGACATATTCAGCGCAGGCCTCTAGAAGCCCCAGTACATAGCGGACGACTAAAGCGTGCTAATAATGTCAAAAGAGGCCGGGGTAGACCGAACTTGACATGGGAAGAGTCCGTAAAGAGAGACCTGAAGGATTGGAGCATCACCAAAGAACTAGCCATGGATAGGGGTGCGTGGAAGCTTGCTATCCATGTGCCAGAACCATGAGTTGGTCGCGAGATCTTATGGGTTTCACCTCTAGCCTACCCCAACTTGTTTGGGACTAAAGGCTTTGTTGTTGTTGTTATTGTTGTTGAGACTGACTGATAGTATGATCTCCGGTGCTCATGTTGTCCGTAACCGGGGACACGGCTAATCGATTAGTTTGACACTCTGCAGAGGTTTGTACACTTTACCCGCAAGCTTCGATCCCTCCCGTTGTGTCCTCGCACTGCCTGGTGTTTGAGAACGAGGCGATCGAAACATGGTCTTCCGAAATGATCCTCCGGTAGAAAGTCAGTTTTCGATGTCGTCCCTGTAGTTCTAGGAGTTGGTTCTTGAGTTTCTGGATTTCAACATCACCAGCATGTGCCATGGCCTGACTGTTCTTCAAGTCTTGACGGAGCTTCTGAATCTCGGGATCGTGTTTCTTCAGATTGGCTACCTTCAGCTTCTCGGCCTTGAGGTTCTCACGAAGTGCTTCATTCTCAAATAACTTTGAGAGAAGGTCCATTTGAAGGTTCTTGATATAATGCTCCAGGTCTTGATTATACGCCAGTACAGGTGAACACTTCCTCTTCTGTTCGTCTGTCAGGATGATGTGCGCTCCATCAGGCTTCTGCCATCCAAGCCTTCCAAAGTAGTGGGTACCTAACTCAACACGATGGCGATAGCTCAAGCGTGCGATAGCGTCATGGACATCAGTGTTCATGCCCATCTCACATTCATGGTTCAATGTGCCATAGTTGATGTCTTCGGTCTTGGGATCTTCTTTACGTCCAAAAACTTTAGTTCTGACGCCCCAAAATCCAGACTTCCTCTTATTCACCTTGATCTTAGGTACCGGCAGCTTCATCATCTGTACCAGCTCCATGAGGAATGGACCTCCGAGAACATCCTCGTAGTCCTCTCTTTTGTTCAGGATGTAGCTCTCCATCTATAGTTTGAAATAAGGAAGGTTCAGTAAAAGAATTTAGAAGTAACGAGAGTAGTGAAAACAAAAGTTGTTCCTATCAAGGTCTTCATATTTCTAAGCCATTTCCTAGGGTCACGTCCTACAGTCAACATGTGCTCTGATACCATTTCTGTAGCGTCCCGACTCAAAACGAGTCAAGCCTCTGTGTTGTTGTTGTTGTTGTTGTTGTTGTTGTTGAGACTGGCTGATAGTATCATCTCCGGTGCTCATGTTGTCCGTAACCGGGGACACGGCTAATCGATTAGTTGACACTCTGCAGAGGTTTGTACACTTTACCCACAAGATTCGATCCCTCCCGTTGTGTCCTCGCACTTCTTGGTGTTTGAGAACGAGACGATCGAAACATGGTCTTCCGAAATGATCCTCCAGTAGAAAGTCAGTGCCCATCCAATCCTACCGTTCTTCTACATCTCGTAGCAATTTGACCTACCAGAGTCACCACTAAGGTCAACCAAGCCAGAGCCCATAATGACTTGCGGTTGCACACGTAAGCTTTCCGGCCTTGAAGTATCCATCCATCTCTTTGGACCTGGGTGGCATTCCGTCGGGATGATCACAGGTAGATACCAGGATTCCCGGGCATAACCATGATAGATATCAGGCTGCCAGATGCATGTCCAATCCACCCAGAGGTATATTGAGTCTTTGAAGTCTGAAGTCTTGATCATCATGTAGGTCTTGAAATAATTAATTAACCTCACAACACTCCTGAATCTCACAACCAAACCCCGTCTACTAAAGCGTAGCAATTGCAAAGTAACGTCCCTTCCCGGGCAATGGTAACAGTGTGTTGGGTTTCTCCTACCTCATGATACTACCACAAGTTCAAGCTCAATATCTTACTGGATGTATGATGGAGAGATTGATTCTAATGCAAATAAAACATAGGTAATGTAAGATGATCAAAGTGAACTTGCCTGTATTGTTGATGAAGATAAATATCGCTCTCAGAAATAACTTGATAGAACTATTCGTCACTCTCCGATGAAAATCTATATAATCAAAAATTGCACTCATATAAGCAATCATACTAACAATCAATAAGCAACACAAAAACTAAACACAAAAGTGTTGTGATGAAGGAAATACTTAAGACAAAAGTTAAAACAACAAAACTTCATCACAACAACCAAAGGTAGTTTTCCCTATAAATAACCTATTTTCAAAAGGCAACAAAACAATAACAAAGCAAAATCTAACAAAAGTATTTTAGTAAATATTTTACTAGCAAAAGAATTACTTTTGAAGAACAACTAAGAACTATGAAAACAACACACTAAACAATATAGGTTTTCTAAACTTAACAACAACAAAAAAAACTATAAAATGCTAAAATAAGAGAAAACAAAAGTATACAACAACTAAGTTAACATAAAGTAAAACTTATAAAAACAATTTATGAAAATATTTTCAAATAGGAAATCAAACTAGCAATGAAATCAATTTGCAAGTTATGATTTAACTAGAATTGATTTCATGCAAGAAAAATAACAAATAAAATTAAAAAATAAACTTTGTTGAAATACTACTGTTAACTAACAGAAAACAAAGTAAAACTTGTCTACTAATATAAAAGAAAACAGATTAAACACAAATAAAACAAAAGAAATAGAAATAAACCTAAAAAGAACTAAACAGAATCTGTTTTGCTTGAAATCCTAATTTTAAATTATTCTAAAAATTCTCAAATTGAACAGGGTGATAACTATAACTAATACAAACCAGTAGCAAAAATATTCACTCAAAACTAAAATTTTAAACTAAAGTTATAAGCAAAACAAGTTTGAATTCAAATCTGTTCGAATCTGAATTTAAATTATTCAAATATGGTCAAACTTTATATCTACAGAAACTAGACAAAATTTGTGACACAATTCAAAAATAATCACTCAAAAATAATTAAAAACATAAAAGATAGAGCAAAAACAAAATCAGAATATATTCTGGAACTGAAATTAAAACAGAAAAAAAAACAAAAACAGAACTAATGGACAGGGGCTACGTGGCGTCTCCTGATTGGCCACGGCACGTGCGCGCGAGGGCTAAACGAGCGGACGGCCGAACGTTTAAAGAAAACGTTTCGCTGCTTAAGTGATCTATTACGGTACGTTGGATCTAAATCGGAAGGTGGATGGTGTCGCCGGTGACTTACAGTGGGCGGAGGGATTCTCCGGCGATGTCCGACTGCGGCGGCGGCTCGGGGTTGATGCTGGTGAGCTCCCCAGCGGGTCTCCGATGACGGCAAGAGCTCCAGTCGATGCGGCGGTGAACGGCGCATCCAGAGGTGGTCGAAGGCGAGCTCGGGGACGACGGGGTGACGATGGCGAGCTTCGGGGTGGCGGCGGCGCTCGGGTGGTCGACGGGGAGGGGGTTCCGAGGGGTGTGGGGCTCGGTGAGCGGGTGAGGAGGAAGCGTATGAGGGAGTAGAGTGCGTGGGTGGCTTCATGTAGGGGTGAGGTGGTCTGGGTGGTGCGGCAGGACGAAAATGGTGCGGCGGCGGGGCTCTACTCCGACGAGGGATTCCGGCGAGTGGAGAGGGTCGGTCGAGGGGGACTCGGGCGGAACAGGTTGCGGGCCTCCCGGATTTTATAGCCCTAGGGTCAGGGGTGCTCGGAGGGAAGGGGATCGACGAGATCCCGTCGGATCCGAGGCGGTCACCGGCGAAGGAAGGAGGAGGTGAGGGAAGGAAGGAGAAGAGCGTCGGGCGAGGGTGATCGGCCAGTGGGCCCGGCGTGTCAGTGGGGGAGAGGGAGATCGTGCGGAATCGGGCGGCCGATCCGAAGGGATTCGGATCCGGTGAAGCAGATCTGGGCCTGAAACTATTCCAAATGGGCCGCGGTCGGTTTCCTAATAAACACAGTTTTTTTCCTTTTATTAAAAACAGGAAAGAATAAAATATGATTTGGGCAATCAAATCCAATTTAAATATAGAAGTTTTATATATAAAAATGATCAGAAAATTAAATGCAACAAGATGAACATTTTTCCACGGCCAAAATAAATACTTTAAAAAATCATTTTCAGAAAATGCCTAAATTGGTTTTATTTATTTTTGCAAATATTTTTCAAATAACCCCCTGGGTTTTAGGGTTAAAATATTTCACAAAAATGCCCCTCGTACGGAGGGTCATGTTCCTCCTCTCATTTTATTTTTGAAATTTGGGGTAATGAACTTTGAATTCTTTCCAACTTTGAAATGGAACCAAATATGAAATATATTCCAAATAGAAATTTTCAAATCCTTTATTTTGAAGAAGTCATGTCATCTTCTCTCACTGATTTGAATTAGTTGAATTTGAGTTCATAAGCAAAGGGGAAAGTCATTTTATTCCCTCTCATTCCAAGTTCAAAAATGTTTTCAAAAGTTTCAAATTTTCACTCAATTCAATCACTCAATCAAACAATCATTCATTCAGTTCATTTATTTAACATTCCAAATTTTGGGATGTTACAGGGAAGGTGCGGCCAGCCCACCAGGGGCTGGTGCGCACCCCTCATAGCCCATGTGGCCCCTCTGGGGCTAGTGGGCCCCTTCCGATGGACCCTCGAAACCCTTCCACACCCCCGGTACACTGTCAATAACGCCCGAATTCTTTCCGGTGACCAACACGGAACTTCCCATATATCAATCTTTACCTCCGGACCATTCCGGAACTCCTCGTGATGTCCGGGATCTCGTCCGGGACTCCGAACAACTTTCGGTCACCAACATGTACATCTCAATAATACCAAATCGTCACCGAACGTTAAGTGTGCAGACCCTGCGGGTTCAAGAACTATGCAGACATGACCGAGACACCTCTACGGTCAATAACCAATAGCAGGACCTAGATGCCCATATTGGTTCCCACATAATCTACGAAGATCTTTATCGGTCGAACCACGATGTCAAGGTTTCAATCAATCTCGTATGCAGTTCCCGTTGTCTGTCGGTATGTTACTTGCCCGAGATTCGATCGTCGGTATCTCCATACCTAGTTCAATCTCGTTACCGGCAAGTCTCTTTACTCATTCTGTAATACAAGATCCTGTGACTAACTCCTTAGTCAGATTGCTTGCAAGCTTCTTGTGATGTTGTATTACCGAGTGGGCACAGAGATACCTCTCCGTCATACGGAGTGACAAATCCCCGTCTCGATTCACGCCAACCCAACAGAGACCCACGGAGATACCTGTAGAGTACCTTTATAGTCACCCAGTTACGTTGCGGCGTTTGATACACACAAGGCACTCCTCAGGTGTCAGGGAGTTGCTTGATCTCATGGTCGTAGGATTAGATACTTGACATGGATAAAGCAGTAGCAATAAACTAACACGATCAAATGCTATGCTTACGGTTGGGTCTTGTCCATCACATCATTCTCCTAATGATGTGATCCCGTTATCAAATGACAACTCATGTCCATGGTCAGGAAACCTTAACCATCTTTGATCAATGAGCTAGTCTAGTAGAGGCTCACTAGGGACACAATGTTGTCTATGTATCCACACATGTATCTGAGTTTCCAATCAATACAATTATAGCATGGATAATAAACGATTATCATGAACATGGAAATATGGTAATAACCAATTTATTATTGCCTCTAGGGCATATTTCCAACAATCTCCCACTTGCACAAGAGTCACTAATCTAGTTCACATCACCATGTGATTAACACCCAATGAGTTCTGATGTTTTATCATGTTTTGCTTGTGAGAGAGGTTTTAGTCAATGGGTCTGCAAAATTCAGATCCGTGTGTACTTCGCAAATCTCTTTGTCATACTGTAGATGCTGCTACCACGCCACACTTGGAGCTATTCCAAATGACTGCTCCACTATACATATCCGGATTGCTACTCAAAGTCATCCGGATTGGTGTCTAAGCTTGCATCGACGTAACCCTTTACGACGAACTCTTTATCACCTTCATAATCAAGAAAAATTTCCTTAGTCCCCGAGTTACTAAAGATAATTTTGACCGCTGTCCAGTGACCCACTCCTGGATCACTCTTGTACCCCTTGACAGACTCATGGCAAGGCACACACCAGGTGCGGTACATAGCATGGCATACTATACAGAGCCTACGGCTAAGGCATAGGGGACGAACTTTGTCCTTTCTCTTTCTTCTGCTGTGGTCAAGCTTTGAGTCTTACTCAAATTCATAACTTACAAATCAGGCAAGAACTCCTTCTTTGGCTGATCCATTTTGAACTCTTTCAAAATCTTGTCAAGGTATGTACTCATTGAAAGTCTTATCAGGCATCTTGATTTATCTCTATAGATCTTGATGCCCAATATTTAAGTAGCTTTATCGAGGTCTTCCTTTGAAAAACTCCTTTCAAATAACCCTTTATGCTTTCCAGAAATTCTACATTATTTCCGATCAACAATATGTCATACATATACTTATCAGAAATTCTATAGTGCTCCCACTCACTTTCTTGTAAATACAAGTTTCTTATAAACTTTGTATAAACCTAAAAGCCTTGATTACCTCATCAAAGCGTATATTCCAACTCCGAGATGCTTGCTCCAGTCCATAGAAGCATCGCTGGAGCTTGCATACCTTTTAGCATCCTTAGGACCGACAAAACCTTCTGGTTGTATCACATACAACCTTTCCTCACGGAAACCGATAAGGAAACTCAGTTTTGACATCCATCTGCCAGATTTCATAATCGAAAAATGCAGCAACTGCTAACACAATTCCAACGGACTTTAGCATCGCTACAGGTGAGAGAGTCTCATCGTAGTCAATTCCTTGATCTTGTCGGAAACTTCTTTGTGACAAGTCGAGCCTTATAAATGGTGACAATTACCATCAGTGTCTGTCTTCTTCTTAAAGGTCCATTTGTACTTAACGGCCTGCCATTCATCGGGCAAGTCTACCAAAGTCCATACTTGGTTTTCATACATGGATCATATCTCGGATTTCATGGCTCCTAGCCATTTGTTGGAATTCGGGCCCAGCATTGCTTCTTCATAGCTCTTAGGTTCACTGTTGTGTAACAACATGACCTCCAAGACAGGATTGTCGTACCACTCAGGGGTGGTACGATTCCTTGTCGACCTACGAGGCTTATTAGTAACTTTATCTTCAGTTTCATGATCATCATCATTAGTTTCCTCTTCATTTGGTGTAGGCGCTGCAGAAACATCTTTCTGTGTCGTGCTACCATCCAACTGAAGTGACGGTTCAATAACCTCATCAAGTTCTACCTTCCTCCCACTCAATTCTTTCGAGAGAAACTCTTTCTTGAGAAAGGACCCATTTTTAGCAACAAACACTTTGCCCTCTGATACGTCTCCACCGTATCTATAATTTTTGCTTGTCCCATGCTGTTATATTATCATTCTTGGATGTTTTACAATCATTTTATAGCAAATTTATATCATTTTTTTGGGACTAACCTATTGACATAGTGCCAAAGTGCCAGTTGCTGCTTTTGCTTGTTTTTTACTTCGCAGAAAATCAATACCAAACGGAGTCCAATCGCGACGAAACTTTTTGGAGATTTTTTCTGGACCAGAAGACACCCATTGGGTCAAAGAAGTGCCGGAGAGGTGGGTCGTGCAGACCACAACCCACCAGGGCGCGCCAGGGGGGACCCGACGCGCCCTGATGGGTTGTGTCCTCCTCGGGGCCCCTCTCCACCGCCTCTGATGCCTATAAATTCCCAAATATTCGGAAACCCCCAAAAATAACCCGAGACTCTCCGCTCCGCCGCCGCAACTCTCTGTATCGACGAAAAACCAATCTGGAGACGTTCCAGTACCCTGCCGGAGAGGGGAATCCATCTTCGGTGGCCATCTTCATCATCCAGGCGGAGGCCATGATGAGGAGGGAGTAGTCCACCCTCGGGGTTGAGGGTATGTACCAGTAGCTACGTATTCAATCTCTCTCTCTCTCTCGTGTTCTTGAGATGTCATGATCTTGATTTATCATGGGCTTTGTTAATATAGTTGGATCATATGGTGTGTTTCCCTTACTATCTTGTTGTGATGAATTGAATATTTCCCTTTGAGATATCATTATGTTGGATTGAATATTGGATTTGAGAACACTTGATATATGTCTTGCATGTGGATACCCGTGGTGACAATGGGGTGTTCTATTGATTCACTTGATATATGTTTTGGTACTCAACTTGCGGATTCCCGCGGTGACATTGGGGTAATCTATGCATAGGGGTTGATACACGTTCTTGTCCTACTTTCTCCGATAGAAATCTTGGGGTACTCTTTGAAGTTCTTTGTGCTGGATTGAGTATTGTGAATCTGAAATTGTTTGATGCGTATCGTATAATTAACTCATGGATACTTGTGGTGACATTGGAGTATCTAGGTGACATTAGAGTTGGTTGATGCGTATCATATGGTGTTATCTTAGTACGAACTCTTGAATATATCAATCGGAAAGGATAACTTTAAGGTGGTTTCGTACCCTACAAACAATTTCTTCTTATGTTCTCCGCTAGATAAGAACTTTGGAGTGATTCTTCGTTGCACGTTGAGGGATGGTTATGTGATCCAATTATATTAGCATTGTTGAGAGATTGCACTAGCGAAAGTACGGACCCTAGGCCTTGTTTTCAAGCATTGCAATACCGTTTGTGCTCACTTTTGTTACTTGCTACCTTGCTATTTTTATATTTTCAGAATACAAAAACCTATATCTACCATCCATATTGCACTTGTATCACCATCTCTCCGCCGAAGTAGTGCACCTATACAATTTGCCATTGTATTGGGTGTGTTGGGGACACAAGAGATTTCTTGTATTTGATTGCAGGGTTGCTTGAGAGAGACCATCTTCATCCTACACCTCCCACAGATTGATAAACCTTAGGTCATCCACTTGAGGGAAAATTGCTACTGTCCTACAAAACTCTGCGCTTGGAGGCCCAACAAAGTCTACAAGAATAAAGTTGCGTAGTAGACATCAAGCTCTTTTCTGGCGCCGTTGCCGGGGAGGTGAGTGCTTGAAGGTATATCTTTAGATCTTGCAATTGAATCTTTTAGTTTCTTGTTTTATCACTAGTTTGGTTTTATAAAATAAAACTACAAAAAAATGGAGCTTAGGTTGCATCATTTGTATCGTCTTTATAATGTCTTTCGTGAAAATAAGGATTCCGAAAATTGTGCTCAATTGGTAGAGGAAGAAATTATGAAAATACGCAATGAGAATTCCTTGAATGATGAGCATGATTGCAATGTTGTTAGTATGAATTCTATGAATATCCAAAATACTAATGATGATTGCCCTAGTCATGATAGAAATGTTTCTTATAAGCATGTCAATGTTTGTGGAGTGCATAAAGTTTGTGAAGACGTGCCTTATAGGGATGATAGATTTTGTAAGAAGCATAAACATGATAGAACCATTTTTTTGCTCAAGGTGATAGATGAATTTGCTACAAAATTGTGTTCTCTTTATCCTATTACTTGTGAACTTTGCAATAAAGTTGGTCATCTTAATTTCCAATGCAAACTTTTTCATGATCAAATCATGGCCAAATATTGTAATGACTTGATCACCCTTGAACTTTATGATGAGCTTTCTCTATTTTTGGGGAGTGAAGAATTGACACATAAAAATAGTTGGTTTGAAGTATTCATTCTCATGGACGACATTGAAACTAATCTAAAAAATATCTATATGTTTTGCATGGTAAATTGCAATGAGAATGCTTATATTGCCAACAATAGAAAGATGGGGACTAACCTATTGGCATAGTGCCAAAGTGCCAGCTGCTGTTTTTGCTTGTTTTTTACTTCGCAGAAAATCAATACCAAACGGAGTCCAATCGCGACGAAACTTTTTGGAGATTTTTTCTGGACCAGAAGACACCCAGTGGGCCAAAGAAGTGTCGGAGAGGTGGGCCGTGGAGACCACAACCCACCAGGGCGCGCCAGGGGGGGCCCGGCGCGCCCTGATGGGTTGTGCCCTCCTCGGGGCCCCTCTCCACCGCCTCCGATGCCTATAAATTCCCAAATATTCATAAACCCCCAAAAATAACCCGAGACTCTCCGCTCCGCCGCCGCAACTCTCTGTATCGACGAAAAACCAATCTGGAGATGTTCCAGTACCCTGCCGGAGAGGGGAATCTATCTCCGGTGGCCATCTTCATCATCCCGGCGGAGGCCATGATGAGGAGGGAGTAGTCCACCCTCGGGGCTGAGGGTATGTACCAGTAGCTATGTATTCAATCTCTCTCTCTCTCTCGTGTTCTTAAGATGTCATGATCTTGATGTATCACGGGCTTTGTTAATATAGTTGGATCATATGGTGTGTTTCCCTTACTATGTTGTTGTGATGAATTGAATCTTTCCCTTTGAGATATCATTATGTTGGATTGAATATTGGATTTGAGAACACTTGATATTTGTCTTGCATGTGGATACCCGTGGTGACAATGGGGTGTTCTATTGATTCACCTGATATATGTTTAGGTACTCAACTTGCGGATTCCCGCGGTGACATTGGGGTAATCTATGCATAGGGGTTGATACACGTTCTTGTCCTAATTTCTCCGATAGAAATCTTGGGGTACTCTTTGAGGTTCTTTGTGTTGGATTGAGTATTATGAATCTGAAATTGTTTGATGCGTATCGTATAATTAACTCATGGATACTTGTGGTGACATTGGAGTATCTAGGTGACATTAGAGTTGGTTGATGCGTATCATATGGTGTTATCTTAGTACGAACTCTTGAATAGATCGATCGGAAAGGATAACTTTAAGGTGGTTTCGTACCCTACAAACAATTTCTTCTTATGTTCTCCGCTAGATAAGAACTTTGGAGTGATTCTTTGTTGCACATTGAGGGATGGTTATGTGATCCAATTATATTAGCATTGTTGAAGATTGCACTAGCGAAAGTACGGACCCTAGGCCTTGTTTTCAAGCATTGCAAAACCGTTTGTTCTCACTTTTGTTACTTGCTACCTTGCTGTTTTTATATTTTCAGATTACAAAAACCTATATCTACCATCCATATTGCACTTGTATCACCATCTCTTCGCCGAACTAGTGCACCTATACAATTTGCCATTGTATTGGGTGTGTTGGGGACACAAGAGATTTCTTGTATTTGATTGCAGGGTTGCTTGAGAGAGACCATCTTCATCCTACACCTCCCATGGATTGATAAACCTTAGGTCATCCACTTGAGGGAAAATTGCTACTGTCCTACAAAACTCTGCGCTTGGAGGCCCAACAAAGTCTACAAGAATAAAGTTGCATAGTAGACATCACCCTCGGATCTGAGATAGAAGGTATACCCAACTGTTTCCTTAGGGTATCTTATAAAGATGCACTTTTCTCCTTTGGGTTCGAGCTTATCAGACATAAGTGTCGCATTCCCAAACTCTAAGAAACGACAACTTAGGTTTCTGCCAAACCATAATTCATACGGTGTCATCTCAACAAATTTAGATGGTGCCCTATTAAAGTGAATGTAGTTGTCTCTAATGCATAACCCCAAAATGATAGTGGCAAATCGGTAAGAGACATCATAGTATGCAGCATATCCAATAGAGCACGACTACGACGTTCGGACACACCATTACACTATGGTGTTCCAGGTGGCGTGAGTTGTGAAACAATTTCCACATTGTCTTAAGTTGCATACCAAACTCGTAACTCAGATATTCACCTCCACGATCAAATCGTAGACATTTTATCTTCTTGTCACGATGATTGATAACCCACAAGTGTAGGGGATCATTTGTAGCCTTTTTCGATAAGTAAGAGTATCGAACCCAACGAGGAGCTAAAGGTAGAACAAATATTGCCTCAAGTTCTATCGACCACCGATACAACTCTACGCACACTTTAACGTTTGCTTTACCTAGAACAAGTATGAAACTACTTTGTAGGTGATAGGATAGTTTGCACGAATAAAACTAGAAGTACTTAGCGGGAATAAAACTACGAGTAAATTGCAAGATAATAAAAGTTAGTTGTTTAGTAGAAAGCTTTTGTCAAACAAGAAGGTTATTTGTCCCTAGGCAATTGATAACTAGACCGGTAATCATTCTTGCAATTTTATGAGGGAGAGGCATGAGCTAACATACTTTCCATACTTGGATCATATGCACTTATGATTGGAACTCTAGCAAGCATCCGTAACTACCAAAGATCATTAAGGTAAAACCCAACCATAGCATTAAGTATCAAGTCCTCTTTACTCCCATATGCAACAACCCACCTACTCGGGTCTGTGTATTCTGTCACTCACGCCACCCACCATAGGAAAATCATGAACACATTGCAACACCCTACAGCGGGGATCCCTCACGTTTGCGCGAGACGGAGGGCACGGTAGGACAGCACGTAATAAAATATACACTCAAACCAACCACGATCATCAATTAGCCCATAGGACAAAACAGATCTACTCAAACATCATAGGATAGCCATATATCACTAGGAAATAGTATATGGAGTTGAGTACCATGTTTAAGTACAGATTACAGCGGGGAAAAGGGGAGTTACACCGTTGCATAGAGGGGAGAGAGTTGGTGTTGACGGCGGCGAAGTTGTTGGAGTAGATCGTCGTCACGATGCTTGCCCCGGCGGCGTTCCGGCGCCACCGGGAGAGAGGGGGAGAGAGCCCCCCTCCTTCTTCTTCTTCCTTGGCCTCCCCCCTAGATGGGAGGAGAGTTCCCCCTTTGGTCCATGGCTGCCATGGCAGCGGAGGGGCAGGATCCCCACCTAGATTGGATCTCCCTCTCTGTTCTCTTCTGTTTCACGTTCCTGTTTTCTGGCCGAAAACCGTTTCTTATATTCCCGGAGATCCGTAACTCCGATCGGGCTGAAATTTTGAGGGGATTTTTATCCAAAAATTAGCTTCCTTGCGCCCGAATGAGAGCTCCAACTGACTTACAATATGGGCACAACCCACCAGTGCGCGCCTGGGCCCTGGGGGCGCGCCCTGGTGTCTCGTGGGGGCCGTGGCCCTCCGTTTGCGTTGATTCCACTTCTCAAAATTCACAAATATTCCAAAAAAAATCACTGTAAATTTTTATCGCGTTTGGACTTCGTTTGATATGGATATTCTGCGAAACAAAAAATATGCAACAAACAGGAACTGGCACTGGGCACTGGATCAATAGGTTAATCCAATAAATCATATAAAATGTTGCCAAAAATATGTGAACGTTGTATAATAATGGCATGAAACAATCAAAAATTATAGATACGACGGAGACATATCAGCATCCCCAAGCTTAATTCTTGCTCGTCCTCGAGTAGGTAAATGATAAAAAAAGATAATTTTTGATGTGGAATGCTACCTAGCATAATCTTGATCATATATCTAATCATGGCATGAATATTAAGACACAAGTGATTCAAAGCGATGGTCTAATTTTGACATAAAGACATTAATACTCAGGCATCCCAACAAACAATCATGTCTTTCAAAATATTAAGGCTAAAGAACGCTATCCCTACAAAATCATATAGCCTTGTCATGCTCTGTCTTCTTAACACAAAGTATAAATCATGTACTACCCCGGTGTCAGCCAAGCAATTGGTTCATACTTTTTAACGCGCTTCAGCATTTTCAACTCTCACGCAATACATGAGCGCAAGCCATGGATATAGCACTATGGGTGGAATAGAATATGGTGGTAGGTTTCAAAGGGGTAAAACTGGAGAAGAATGTCTCGCATCAACTCAGCGTATCAACGGGCTATGGAGATGCCCATCAATAGATATCAATGCGAGGACTAGGGATTGCCATGCAACGGATGCACTAAGAGCTATAAGTGTATGAAAGCTCAATATGAAAACTAAGTGGGTGTGCATCTAACTCTATAATGAAAAATTCCCACTAGTATATGAAAGTGACAACACAGGAGACTCTCTATATGAAAAACATGGTGCTACTTTGAAGCACAAGTGTGGAATTAGCATGCCCCTTCTACTTCTTTCATTTTTTTTCTTCTTTTTTTTCTTTTTTTTTCTTTTTATTTTTTTCTTTCTTTGTCCGGAGCCTCATCCCGACTTGTGGGGGAATCATAGTTTCCATCATCCTTTCATCACTGGGGCATGCTCTAATAATGAATAATGATGATCATCACACTTCTATTTACTTACAACTCAATTATTACAACGATAGTAGAACAAAGTACGACTCTATATGAATGCAATGATCTAGCATAGCAAAGATATCAAAAAACGGACAAGCCATGAAAACATCATGCTAGCTATCTTACGATCATGTAATGCAATATGACAATGAATGCTCAAGTCATCAAAACGGAGGCGGTGGAAGTTGCATGGCAATATATCTCGGAATGGCTATGGAAATGCCATAATAGGTAGGTATGGTGGCTGTTTTGAGGAAGATATAATAAGTCTTATGTGTGATAGAGCGTATCATATCACGGGGTTTGGATGCACCGGCGAAGTTTGCACTGACTCTCGAGGTGAGAAAGGGCAATGCACAGTACCGTAGAGGCTAGCAAATTGCGGAAAGGTAAGAGTGCGTATAATCCATGGACTCACATTAGTCATAAAGAACTCACATACTTATTGCAAAAGTTTTATTAGCTCTCTCGAAGCAAAGTATTGCTACGCATGCTCCTAGGGGGGAGGTTGGTAGGAGTTAACCATCGCGCGCCCCCGACCTTCACACAAAGATAGACAATCAAGGATAAATTGTGCTCCAACTTCCTAGCATAACGGGAGGCTATACGTGCATGCTTCGGGAATCACAAACCTTAACACCAATATCTTACTAAACACGATCATCCACTAGTACTTCCCACATATTATCATCTCTATATCGCAAAACTATTGCAAGGAATCAAACGTATCATATTCAGTGATCCCTAAGTTTTATGTAGGATTTTATGACTAACAATGCAAATGACTAATTCCTGTTGACTCTCAAAATAGATATAAGTGAAGCAAGAGAGTTTAATTCTTTCTATAAAATACCATGCTCTAATAAATATAAGTGAAGCAAAAGAGCATTCTACGAATAACGGTTTTCTATGTGAAGAGAAACAGTCAATCCAAACTTCAAATGATATAAGTGAAGCACATGAAGCATTCTATAAAGCCATACTCAAAAGATATAAGTGAAGTGCAATGAGCATTCTATAAATCAACCATGGACTATCTCATAGCAGCATGGTGCATAAAAGAAAAGTGAAAACTAAACACAAAAGACGCTCCAAGATTTACGCATATCATGTGATGAATAAAAATATAGCTCCAAGTGAGATACCGATGATTTGGAATAAAAGAGGGGATGCCTTCCCGGGGCATCCCCAAGCTTAGACGCTTGAGTATTCCTAGAATATTACCTTTGGGTGCCTTGGGCATCCCCAAGCTTAGGCTCTTGCTGCTCCTTATTCCTTCTCATCGTGATAACACCCAAAACTTGAAAACTTCAATCACACAAAACTTAACAGAAAATTCGTGAGATCCGTTAGTACACATAAAACCAAATCCCATCATGTCTTGCCATAACAATATTGCATAATTATAATCTAACATTACCCACTGTATGCTATCACAATTCTATGGCTCCCAAGTCAATGGGGCTCAAGAAGAATTCAAACATAAGTACGCAAAGCAGCTATAACAACAATCTGTGAAAAACAGGACAGTCTGTAAAGATTTGTAGACACGTATACTTCTGTAGCTCAAATAATTCTGAAAAATTAGGACGTGATAAAAGTTTTGCATCACAGTACTGTGTAAAAATGTCAGAATTTTTGCACGCTCGAGTAAAATATGAAAATTCAAACACTACGGCACAAGTTTCTGTTTTTGCACAGCACACATCAAACAAGCAATTCAAACATCCTAAAGGCAAATCTTGGCACATTATTTTTATAATACAATGGATTTGTAAAAGGGGATAATTAGTTTTGTTGTAAAAGTTTTTGTGATTCAAGATTCACAAAGTTTCCATGGGCATGAACAAAAGTTCAAGGCTAGCCCCCACTTCAACGATGCTCATCATCTCTTCTCACTTTCACCTTTCCTTTTGTGAAGTTTAACGTTACCCTCTATATATTTTTTGTTTTTAAACTTTATAAAAGCACACAACAGAAATAAATGACTCTCTAAAACTTCCGGGTTGTCTCCTTGGCAGCGCTTTCTTTAAAGCCATTAAGCTAGGCATAAAGAGCTCAAGTAATGGATCCACCCGGATCCCAAGGTATATCAAAGCCAATTTTAATTAACAATGATTTGTAATTTAGTAGTGAGCACAAAGTGATATATATCATGTGACAACGAAGTCTAACTCTCTTCCTATGCATCGGCATCTCATACAAGAACAATTCATGCACATTAAGTAAAGTCCAATACATAGCATAAGTAGTTTCTTGCAATTTTATAGTATTGGAAACATAGAGAGGTGAAGATATAGTTTCTCTCTCATAATAATTGCAAGGAGGAGCAGCAAGCACATGCATATTATATTCATTAAAATCATCATGTGTAGAAGCAAAACGCAGCCCATCAATGTAATCCTTAATAAGTGCAAACTTCTCCGATATAGTGTAGTTGGGAGAATTCAAAAAGATAGTAGGACTATCATGTGTGGGTGCAATAGCAACAATTTCATGCTTAACATAAGGAACTATAGCAAGTTCATCTTCATAAGCATAATTCATATTGGCATCATGGCCACAAGCATAGCAAGCGTCAAGTTCATCAAAAAGAGATATTTCAAATGAATCCACGGGATCATAGCAATTATCATAGCATTCATCATGGCATTCATCCTTCGGTAAGCACGAAGGGTAACTAAACAATGTATGAGTTGAAGAGTTACTCTCATTAGAAGGTGGGCACGGGTAGCTAATCCGCCCTTCCTCCTTTTGTTCTTTGCTCTCCTCCTCATCTTCTTCATCTAATGAGCTCACAGTTTAAGCAATTTCTTCTTCCATAGATTCCTGCAAAATATTAGTCTCTTCCAAGGCAGGGGTCATTCTTTCAATAAATTCAATAATATCAGCATTGCAATCATAATTCTCATAGCAATATTTAAGTATGGCAAGATTTTCATATTCGTAGGAAACATCATCATACTTTTCCATCAAAGAAGCAACTTCATAAGCAGCTTTAAAAGCAACAAATTCTTCTATTCGTTCCACATCATAGTAATCATAAATACCTTTAGCATAAGAAGCTAAGGTTTCATTATCATTAAATTTGCATGAAAAGGGAAGGTGTGGAGCGTTCATCCTAGAGCAATAAGTAATATCATATCTCAAGCATAGCTCCCAAGCATACCAATGCAACATATGAATTTGATCCCATAACAATTTCCCTTTTTGAGTCAAGTGATAATCTCTAAAGTATTCATGTTGATCCAACATTACTCCCATTATCAAGTTGAATGGGGTCTTCTCAGGATTATCAAAGTAGTATTTAATACTTTACACATAACTAGCATCGAGGGTTTTAGGAGGTTCCCCATCTCCATGAGTAGCAAGTGCCACTAATTTTTTTGGTGTTTCGTGTTCCATATCCATAACTAAAGATATAAAACAACTAATAACAGAAAATAAAAATTACTTGGTGATAAAGCAAACAAGCACACACGAGAATATTCACCCCACGCTATTGCTCCCCGGCAACGGTGCCAGAAAAAGGTCTTGATAACCCACAAGTGTAGGGGATCGTTCGTAGCCTTTTTCGATAAGTAAGAGTGTCGAACCCAACGAGGAGCTAAAGGTAGAACAAATATTCCCTCAAGTTCTATCGACCACCGATACAACTCTACGCACACTTTAACGTTTGCTTTACCTAGAACAAGTATGAAACTACTTTGTAGGTGATAGGATAGTTTGCACGAATAAAACTAGAAGTACTTAGCGGGAATAAAACTACGAGTAAATTGCAAGATAATAAAAGTTAGTTGTTTAGTAGAAAGCTTTTGTCAAACAAGAAGGTTATTTGTCCCTAGGCAATTGATAACTAGACCGGTAATCATTCTTGCAATTTTATATGAGGGAGAGGAATGAGCTAACATACTTTCCGTACTTGGATCATATGCACTTATGATTGGAACTCTAGCAAGCATCCGCAACTACCAAAGATCATTAAGGTAAAACCCAACCATAGCATTAAGTATCAAGTCCTCGTTACTCCCATATGCAACAACCCACCTACTCGGGTCTGTGTATTCTGTCACTCACGCCACCCACCATAGGCAAATCATGAACACATTGCAACACCCTACAGCGGAGATCCGTCACGTTTGCGTGAGATAGGGGGCATGGTAGGACAGCACCATAATAAAATAGACACTCAAACCAACCACGATCATCAATTAGCCCATAGGACAAAACGGATCTACTTAAACATCATAGGATAGCCATATATCACTGGAAAATAGTATATGGAGTTGAGCACCATGTTTAAGTACATATTACAGCGGGGAAAAGGGGAGTTACACCGCTGCATAGAGGGGGAGAGAGTTGGTGTTGACGGTGGCGAAGTTGTTGGAGTAGATCGCCGTCACGATGCTTGCCCCGGCGGCGTTCCGGCGCCACCGGGAGAGAGGGGGGAGAGCCCCCCTCCTTCTTATTCTTCCTTGGCCTCCCCCCTAGATGGGAGGAGAGTTCTTCCTCTGGTCCATGGCCGCCATGGCGGCGGAGGGGCAGGAGCCCCTCCTAGATTGGATCTCCCTCTCTAATCTCTTCTGTTTCACGTTCCTGTTTTCTGGCCGAAAACCGTTTCTTATATCCCCGGAGATCCGTAACTCCGATCGGGCTGAAATTTTGAGGGGATTTTTATCCAAAAATTAGCTTCCTTGCGCCCGAAGGAGAGATCCAACCGACTTACGAGCTGGGCACAACCCACCAGGGCGCGCCTGGGTCCTGGGGGTGCGCCCTGGTGTCTCGTGGGGGCTGTGGGCCTCCGTTTGCGTTGATTCCAATTCTCAAAATTCACAATAATTCCAAAAAAACTCCGTAAATTTTTATCGCGTTTGGACTTCTTTTGATATGGATATTCTACGAAACAAAAAACATGCAACAAACAGGAACTGGCACTGGGCACTGAATCAATAGGTTAGTCCAATAAATCATATAAAATGTTGCCAAAAATATGTGAAAGTTGTATAATAATGGCATGAAACAATCAAAAATTATAGATACGACGGAGACGTATCAATCTTCAACTTAACTCTAAAATTGCTTGAACTTTTCAAACGTTTCAGACTTGTGTTCATTAAGCAAATATACCCATATCTACTCAAATCATCAGTGAAGGTAAGAAAATAACGATATCCACCGCACGCTTCAACACTCATTGGACCGCATACATCAACATGTATCATTTCCAATAAGTCACTTGCCCTCTCCATCATACCGGAAAACGAGGTCTCATTCATCTTGCACATGAGGCATGGTCTGCATGTCTCAACCGATTCGAAATCGAGTGAGTCCAAAGATCCATCGACATGGATTTTCTTCATGCGCTTTACACCAATATGACCTTAGCGGCAGTGCCACAAGTATGTGGTGCTATCATTATTAACTTTGCATTTTTTGGCATCAATATTATCAACATGTGTATCACTACGATTGAGATTCAATAAACCATTCACATTGGGTGCATGACCATTGAAGGTATTATTCATGTAAACAGAATAACCATTATTCTCTGTCTTAAATGAATAACTGTTATTGCAATAAACACAATCTAATCATGTTCATGCCCAACGCATACACCAAATAGCATTTATTCAGGTTCAACATTAATACCAAAGGTAGAGGGAGTGTGCGATGGTGATCACATCAACCTTGGAAACGCTTCCAACACACATCGTCACCTCGCCCTTAGTTAGTATCCGTTTATTCCGTAGCTTTTGTTTCGAGTCACCAATATTAGCAACTGAACCGGTATCTAATACCCAGGTGCTACTAGGAGTACTAGTAAGGTACACATCAATAACATGTCTATCAAATATACTTTTTTTGACGTTGCCAGCCTTCTTATCGGCCAAGTATCTTGGGGCAGTTCCACCTCAGTGACCGTTCCACTCAAAACAGAAGCACTTAGTCTCGGGTTTGGGTCCAACCTTGGGTTTCTTCACTGGAGTGACAACTGGCTTGCCATTCTCGAAGTCTCCCTTCTTGTCCTTCCCCTTCTTGAAACTAGTGGTCTTACCATTAACACTTGATGTTTGATATGTCTCCAACGTATCTATAATTTTTTATTGTTCCATGCTGTTATATTATCATTCTTGGATGTTTTATAATCATTTTATAGCAACTTTATATCATTTTTTGGGACTAACCTATTGACATAGTGCCCAGTGCCAGTTGTTGTTTTTTGCTTGTTTTTTACTTCGCAGAATATCAGTACCAAACTGAGTCCAAATGCCACGAAACTTTTTGGAGATTTTTTTAGACCAGAAGACAACATGGGAGCCAAGGAAGCACCTGGGGAAAGGCCCGTGGGTCCCACGATACGCCAGGGCACGCCAGAGGCCCCTGACGTGCCCTGATATATCGTGGGGCCCACAGAGGTCTTTTCCACCGCCTCTCAGCTCTATAAATCCTCAGAAATTCCAGAAACCCTAGAGGAGGAGACGAAACACAATTCTAGCTGCCGCAAGTTCCAGAACCACGAGATCCAATCTAACACCATCACGGAGGGGTTCATCATCCTCATGGGTGCCTCTCCGATGATGCGTGAGTAGTCCACCATAGACCTACGGGTCCATAGGCAGTAGCTAGATGTCTTCCTCTTTCTCTTTGTGATTCTCAATACAATGGTCTCTTGGAGATCTATTCGATGTAATGACTTTTTGCGGTGTGTTTGTTGGGATCCGATGAAGTTTGAGTTCATGATCAGTTTCTATCCATGAATATTATTTGAGTCTTCTTTGATCTCTTATATGCATGATTATTTATAGCCTCGCATTTCTTCTTTGAATCTTTGGTTTAGTTAGACCAACTAGATCGATTTTTCTTGCCATGGGAAGAGATGCTTTGTGATGGGTTCGATCTTGTGGTGTCCTCTCCCAGTGACAGAAGGGGCAACGAGGCACACATGTATCGTTACTATTAAGGATAACAAGATGGGGTCCTTTACTACATGAATAGATCTTTTCTACATCATGTCATCATTCTTATTTCATTACTCCGTTTCTCCATGAACTTAATACACTAGATGCATGCTGGATAGCGATCGATGTGTGGAGTAATAGTAGTAGATGCAGAATCGTTTCGGTCTACTAATCTTGGACGTGATGCCTATATATTGATCATTGCCTTGGATATCGTCATGATTATTTGATCTTCTATCAATTTCCCAACAGTAATTTGTTTACCCACCGTGTGCTATTTTCTTGAGAGAAACCACTAGTGAAATCTACGGCCCCCGGGTCTATTCTTTTAATATATTGCTTTTCGATCTATCTTTTTTCGCATTTGTTTTCAGATCTATTATTCCGAAAACCCAAAAATACCTTGTTGTACTTTTTATTTGCATCTTTTATTTTGTGTTCTTGTGCGATCTATTTGTCCAATGTAATACAAACCAATCTATCCTTTGTTCTTTGTGTGCAGGTACCGTTTACATAGTGTTGCGTGGTCCTCCTACTGGTTCAATAACCTTGGTTTCATAACTGAGGGAAATACTTACCGTAGTTGTGCTGCATCATCCCTTCCTCTTTGGGGAAATACCGACGCAGTTTCAAGCCACGTCAAAGGAATTTCTGGCGCCGTTGCCGGGGAGGAGGTACGAAAGTAGACTCCCGTCAACTTGCCAATTTCGGGCGCCGTTGCCGGGGAGACATCATCAACATCTATCAGGTTCCTAATCACAAATCTCATCTCCTTGCAATTTACATTATTTACCATTTGCCTCTCGTTTTCATCTCCCCCACTTCACAAAAATTTGCCGTTTTATTCGCTCTCTTTTACGTTTGCCTTTTCCTCGTCAGATCTCTTGTTTGCTTGCAATCTTGTTTGCGTAGTCACGATGACTCAAGTAAATACCAAATTGTGTGATTTTTACAATACCAATAATAATGATTTTATTAGTACTCCGATTGCTCTTCCCGCCACTAGTGCGGAGTCTTGTGACATTAATGCCGCTTTGTTGAATCTTTTCATTAAAGATCAATTTTCCGGTGCTCCTAATGAGGATGTCGCGTCCCATCTAAGCACATCCGTAGAATTGTGTGATGTGCAAAAGAAAAAATATGTGGACAATGATATAGTGAAGTTGAAATTATTTCCTTTCTCCTTGCGGGATCGTGCAAAAATTTGGTTTTCTTCTTTGCCTCGCAGTAGTATCGATTCTTGGGATAAGTGCAAGGATACTTTTATTACTAAGTATTTTCCACCCGCGAAAATTATTTCCCTTAGAAATCAAATCATGAATTTTAAGCAACTTGAGCATGAACATGTTGCACAATCTTGGAAAAGAATGAAATTGATGCTAAGAAATTGTCCTACTCATGGTTTAAATCTTTGGATGATCATACAAAAAAATTTATGCGGGATTGAATTTTGTCTCTAGAAATCTTTTAGATTTTGCCGCGGGGGGTACTTTTATTGAAATTGCTTTGGGTGAAGCTACTAAATTGCTAGATGATATTGTGGCAAATTATTCACAATGGCATACTGAAAGAGCACCTACTAGTAAAAAAGTTAATTCGGTTGAAGAAATTAGTACTTTGAGTGAGAAAGTTGATGCTCTTATGAAGTTGGTTGCTAGTAAAAATATTCCTATTGATCTTAATGATGTGCCTTTGTCTACTTTGATTTAGCAAAATAGTGATTCCGTAGATGTGAATTTCATCTCGCGAAACAATTTTAATAACAATGCTTATAGAGGTAATTTTAATCCCAAGCCTTTTCCTGGAATTTCCTCTAATAATTATGGTAATTCCTATGCTAAATCTTCTTACAATAATAATAGGAACCCCTCTGATCTTGAGAGTAATATTAAAGAATTTATCAATGCTCAAAAGGTTTTCAATACTACGATAGAAGAAAAGTTGAATAAGATTGATGATATGTCTAGAAGCATTGATAGAATTTCACATGATGTAGAAAGTCTCAATTTGAAAGCCTTTCCACCTAAGATTGATGAATCAATTAAAGCTTTATATGTTTCTATGGATGAAAGTAAGAAAAGAACCGCTATGCTTAGAGCTAAAAGAGAATTTTTAGAAAAAGCGTTTTCTAGTGATTGCTTTCATAAAAATGATGAAGATCTTAAAGTGATTGGTGTTTCTTCTATTGATTCCTTGTTTAGTAATATTAAAATTGATGATAAAGGGACTGAATAAGAGTCAACTTTAGCTAGAAGGCGTCCCAACAATTTGGAGGGTGAAAATCTTGATGAATTTTTTTATGAAAGTGGGTTTGGAGAGGGCAAAAATTTAACTAGTGATGTGCCCACTATTTTGGATTACAAAGACTTTCATTATGATAGTTGCTCTTTAGTTGAATGTATTTCTTTGTTACAATCCATGATAAATTCACCCCATGCTTATGAACAAAATAAAGCTTTTACTAAACATATTATTGATGCCATGATGAAATCTTTTGAAGAAAAGTTGGAGTTAGAGATTTCAATTCCTAGAAAATTACATGATGAGTGGGAACCTACCATTAAAGTCAAGATTAAAAATTATGAGTGATTTGCTTTATGTGATCTGGGTGCTAGTGTTTCCACAATTCCGAAATCTCTATGTGATGTGCTTGGTCTTACTAATATTGAAGAATGTTCTCTTAATTTGCACTTGGCGGATTCTACTATTAAAAAGCCTTTGGGAAGAATTAATGATGTTCTTATTCTTGCAAATAGGAACTATGTACCCATAGATTTTATTGTTCTTGATATTGATTGCAATCCGTCTTGTCCCATTATACTTGGTAGACCGTTTTTACGGACTATACGTGTCGTGATTGATATGAAAGAAGGCAATATTAAATTTCAATTTCCACTAAGAAAGGGTATGGAACACTTCCCTAGAACAAGAATTAAGCCACCATATGAATCAATCATGAGAGCATCCTATGGAGCAGAAACTAAAGACGACAACACTTGAATTTATGCATTATGCCTAGGTAGGGGCATAAAACGATAGTGCTTGTTGGGAGGCAACCCAATGAATAAATTTTATTTTTGCCTTTTTTTCTGTTCTTGAGTGTTTGCACAATTATGCTATTGTTATGATTGTGTTTTTTATGTTTTAATTAGTGTTTGTTCCAAGCAAAGCCTTTGGGATCATCGTGGGTGATAGTTGTTTTTCATCTTGTTGAAAAATAGAAACTTTTGTGTCCAATAGTAGAATTTTAGAAAATCACAGCAGTTATTAAAACTTCTGAATTTTTTACACAAGATTGATATACAAATTGCCGACGTTATCCTAATTTTTCAGAATTTTTTGAGTTACATAAGTATGGTTAGAGTACAGATTACTACAGACTCTTCTGTTTTTGACAGATTCTGTTTTCTTTGCATTGAGTGCTTATTTTGATGAATCTATGGTTTGTATTGGAGGGTATGAGCCATGGTAAAGTTAGAATACAGTATATATAATGCAATAATAAAATATTAATGGGTTTTCAACAGTACTTAGAGTGGTGATTTTCTTTATTATACTAACGGATCTCGCGAAGGTTTTGTTAAGTTTTCTGTAATTGAAGTTTTCAAGTTTTGGGTGAGATCACGATGGATGAAGGAATAAGGAGGGAAAAGAGCCTAAGCTTGGGGATGCCCATGGCACCCCAAGATAATATCCAAGGAGAAACAAGCAACTAAGCTTGGGGATTCCCCGAGTGGCATCCCCTCTTTCTTCTAACGACCATCCGTATTTTACTTGGAGCTATATTTTTATTCGTCACATATCATGAGTTTTTCTTGGATCGTATTTTATTATATGAGTCTTTGCTTGATTTACTTTTTAGTTTGTCACAAGTATCCTTGCTGGACACACCTATTTGAGAGAGCCAAAATTACGCTATGATTTGTTAGAATTGCTCTATATGCTTCACTTAAATTTTTTGAGCTATGGAATTGCTCTAGTGCTTCACTTATATCTTTTTGAGCTTCACTTATATCTTTTTGAGCACGGTGTGCTTTAAATTTTTGAAGAAATTCTCTCATGATTCACTTATATTATTTTGAGAGATGAAATTTTTATGCTCATGTTCTTCACTTAAATTTATTTGAGCTTGTCAAAAGCAATGGCAATATATGAAACTAGTCCCAAAGTGATAGATATTCAAGAGGGATATAATAAAAACTTTCATAAAGATCACTGGACAAATTAAACTTGATTCCTTGTAATAGTTTTGAGACATGATGATAGTAATATGTGAGTCATGTTGGTGAGTAATTATGCTTTAGTAAGAATATTGGTGTCTGAGAATAGGTCGGGGAGAGAGACCCCCAAGCCGCTCCCACGAGCGTCCTCGGGGGAAACCCTAGCGTGACACCTCTCGTCTCTCCCCGTCGGCCTCTCCCCCCCGCCGCCGCCGCGAGGCACCGCCGAGCAAAGCTCGGCTGGCGTAGGTGGCAGCGGGGATCTCTCCCTCTCCTTCGTGGTTCGCTGCCGGCACGGCACGGCGCGACGCGGGGAGGCGTTGGGCTGGCGCGGGGCCCATCGGCGCGGAGGCTGATACGTCTCCAACGTATTTATAATTTATGAAGTATTCATGCCATGTTTACAATAATTTTATATGCTTTTGGTATGATTTTATTAGAACTAACCCGGACTGACGCTGTTTTCAGCAGAACTACCATGGTGTCGTTTTTTGTGCAGAAATAAAAGTTCTCGGAATGGGCTGAAAATTTACGGAGAATATTTTTGGAAAATATAAAAAATACTGGAGCAAAAAGATACCGGAGAGGAGTCCCGAAGCAGCCACAAGCCTAGGGGGCGCCCCCCCTAAGGCGCGCCCCTGGCTTGTGGGCCCCTCGGGAGTCCCCCTAACTTGATTCCAACGCCAAGTACTCCTATAAATCCCAAAACCCCCAGAAAGAAACCTAGATCGGGAGTTCCACCACCGCAAGCCTCTGTAGCCACGAAAAACCAATCGGGAGCCCGTTCCGGCACCCTGCCGGAGGGGGAAACCATCACCGGAGGCTATCTTCATCATCCCGGCGGTCTCCATGACGAGGAAGGAGTAGTTCACCCTCGGGGCTAAGGGTATGTACTAGTAGCTATGTGTTTGATCTCTCTCTCGTGTTCTTGAGATGACACGATCTTGATGTACCGCGAGCTTTATTAATATAGATGAATCATATGGAGTTTTCCCCTCTCTATCTTCTTGTGATGAATTGAGTTTTCCCTTTGAAGTTTTCTTATCGTATTGGGTCTTTAAGGATTTGAGAACACTTGATGTATGTCTTGCGATGGGATATCCGTGGTGACAATGGGATGTTCTATTGATCCACTTGATGTATGTTTTGGTGATCAACTTGCGGGTTCCGTGACCTTGGGAATCTATGCATAGGGGTTGGCACACGTTTTCGTCTTGACTCTCCGGTAGAAACTTTGGGGCACTCTTTGAATTTCTTTGTGTTGGATTGAACATGATGAATCTGAAATTGTGTGATGCATATCGTATAATCAAGCCCATGGGTACTCGTGGTGACATTGGAGTATCTAGGTGACATTAGGGTTTTGGTTGATGTGTATCTTAAGGTGTTATTTTAGTACGAACTCTAGGGCTATTCGTGACACTTATAGGGATAGCTCATACAATTGATCGGAAAAGATAACTTTGAGGTGGTTTCGTACCCTACAATAATTTCTTCCTTTGTTCTCCGCTATTTGTGACTTTGGAGTGAACTCTTTGTCGCACGTGAGGGATTTACATATGATTCAACTATGTTAGTATTGTTGAGAGAACTTGCACTAGTGAAAGTATGAACCCTAGGCCTTGTTTTCAAGCATTGCAATACCGTTTTTGCTCACTTTTGTTACTTGCTACCTTGCTGTTTTTATATTTTCAGATTACAAAAACCTATATCTACCATCCATATTACACTTGTATCACCATCTCTTTGCCGAACTAGTGCACCTATACAGTTTACCATTGTATTGGGTGTGTTGGGGACACAAGAGACTCTTTGTTATTTGGTTGCAGGGTTGTTTGAGAGAGACCATCTTCATCCTACGCCTCCCACGGATTGATAAACCTTAGGTCATCCACCAGAGGGAAATTTGCTTCTGTCCTACAAAACTCTGCGCTTGGAGGCCCAACACGAGTCTACAAGAAGAAGGTTGCGTAGTAGGCATCAAGCTCTTTTCTGGCGCCGTTGCCGGGGAGGTGAGTGCTTGAAGGTATATCTTTAGATCTTGCAATTAAATCTTTTAGTTTCTTGTTTTTCACTAGTTTGGTTTTATAAAAGAAAACTACAAAAAATGGAATTGAGGGTGCCTCATATACTTCATCTTTTTAATGTCTTTCGTGAAAATGATGGAAAGGAAAATTGTGCTCAAGTGTTAGAAGAAGAAGTTATTAAAATGTTTGGAACTAAATCTTTGAGTGATGAGCATGATAGAAATATTGTTAGTATGAATTCTCTGAATATTCATGATGCTAATGATATGCAAAGCCACAAGCTTGGGGATGCTATGTTTGATGAATATGGTATTTTTAGTCCCCCAAGTTGTGATGAGCAAAACTATTATGATGATGGCATGCCTCCTATCTATGACGATTATTGTGATGACATGTATGCTATAAAGAGTGAAAGTAACCATGAAACTTGTCATCATGATTTTAATATTGAATGTGGTTATGTCAATCAAGTGTCTCATGATAGTTATTTTGTTGAGTTTGCTCTCACTACTATTGATGAGAATAAATTTGCTTATGTGGTGAGTAGTAAAATTTCTATGCTTGTAGATCATGAAAAGAATGCTTTATGTGCTGGTTATATTGTTGAATTCATTCATGATGCTACTGAAAATTATTATGAGAGAGGAATATATGCTTGTAGGAATTGCAAAAATATCAAGTTTCCTCTCTATGTGTTGAAAGTTTTGAAGTTATGCTTGTTTTACCTTCCTATGCTAGTTGATTCTTGTTCCCATAAGTTGTTTTCTCACAAAATCCCTATGCATAGGAAGTGGGTAAGGCTTAAACGTGCTAGTCATATGCTTCATGATGATCTTTTGCATGTTTCAATTCTTATCTTTTATATGAGCATCATTGAAATCATCATGCCTAGCTAAAAGGCATTAAAGAAAAGCGCTTGTTGGGAGACAACCCAACACTTTTACTTTCTGTTTTTGTGTGTTCACATGATTAAGCTACTGTAGCAATCATGTTTTGTGCCTTTTATTTCAATAAAGTGCCAAGTAAAGCCTTTGGGATGACTCACAAGATGAGTAGAATTGATGCTGAACCAAAACAGAAACTTTTGACTCCAGTACAGGAATATTCATTTTCTACTGGAGCGTGATAATGATCTGAAATTTTTACACAGTCTTGATATACAAATTCTTCAGGTTTTCCTAATTCTTCAGAATTTTTAGAGACATGGAAGTATGGTTACACTACAGATCTTCATAGACTGTTCTGTTTTTGACAGATTCTGTTTTGCATGCATAGTTTGCTTGTTTTAGTGTTTCCATAGCTTATATTTAGCGGTATAAATTATGGGAATGATATAATACAGTAGGTATCATGTGGGAACAATTATGAATCTTGTCTTGACAGTACCTAAGTGAATGATTTATCTTTATTACACTAACCCTTCTCACGAAGTTCCGTTAAGTTTTGTGTGATTGAAGTTTTCAAGTTTTGGGTGAGACACCGATATGAGGAGAATAAGGAGTGACAAGAACCTAAGCTTGGGGATTCCCAAGGAACCCCCAAGGTAATATTCAAGGAAGACTCAAGCGTCTAAGCTTGGGGATGCCCCGGAAGGCATCCCCTCTTTCGTCTTCAACACTATCGGTATATCTTACTTGGAGCTATATTTTTATTCGTCACATAATATGAGTTTTGCTTGGAGCTTCATTTTATTTTGTTGTTCTCTGTTAGGTGTTATTTATAATCTTGTTTTTCAATAAAAATTTCCAAGAATTGTCTTAGGATGCTTGCATTGCATGTTTTGATGTGTGCTGTGTAAAAACAGAAACTTTTGCTGTAGTGTTTGAATTGTCATATTTTACTGGAACGTGGCAAGTTTCTGAAATTTTTACACAGTATTGTCATATAAATTAGTTAGCATGTCCTAAATTTTCATAATTTTTTGAGTTAAATAAGTACACTGTTTTTATAAATTTCTACAGACTGTTCTGTTTGGACAGATTGCTGTCACAGTTTCGTTATCTACTTATCCTATAGTTTCCATAGCCTATATTGGTAGGTATAAATTGTGGAGATGATAGTGAACAGTAGATGATGTTTGAAAATTATTGTGCAACTTGTCTTTGCAGTACATAAAGAGATGATTTATTATTATGTGCACTAACCTATCTCACGAGTTCTTTTCAAGTTTTGTGTGGATGAAGTTTTTGAGAATATGTGAAACCATGATATGAGAGGATTGAACGCGATACAAAAGCTCAAGCTTGGGGATGCACAAGGCACCCCAAGTAAATATTTCAAGAAGTCTCAAGCATCTAAGCTTGGGGATGCTACGCATCCCACCTCTCTTCATCAACAATTATCGGTTAGCCTATGTTGAGCCTAAATTTTTATCCGTTCACATGATGCGTGCTATTCTTGGAGTGCTATATTTATTTTTCTTGCTGTTTAATAAAATACTTAAGATCTGAAATTCTTAGATGAGAGAGTCTTCACATAGTTATTAAATTGTTGACTACGCATTGATCTTCACTTATATCTTTTTGGAGTAGTTTGGCGTTCACTCTCATGCTTCACTTATATCCTATGAGTAAATGGTTGAATGAATTGAATATCATAAATCTGAAATTAAATATGCTTCATATACTTATCCCATGGGGAGTAATGACTTCACACATAATAAGTATAGGTGGTAAAATTTATTGAAAGTTAGCAAACACCGCATTGGTCACTTGAACAATTCATGAAAGAATATTGAAGGAAGAGAGATTCCACATATAAATATACTATCTTGGACATCTTCTATGATTGTGAGCTCATTAATTATTTTCAAATTCGAGCAAATTAGTTAAAATTGGACAAGGAAGACAACTTAATGAGTTATGTTTGGGTATATTTGTATAGAAGTTATATTGTTATGGATCCTCCAACATGTGGTGCTTGCTTCCACCTCATACTAGCCAAAACTTCCGCACCAAGTAGAAACACTACTTGTGCATCCAAACACCCTTAAACCCAAAGTTTTTCCATATGAGTCCACCATACCTACCTATATGCGGTATTTACCTGCCGTTCCAAGTAAATTTGCATGTGCCAAACTCTAAACCTTCAAATAATATTCTGTTTTTATGCCCGAATCACTCATATAGTGAATAGGGGTTGTCAGTATCTTCCATGCTAGGTGGGTTATTCTCACGATATGTGTTGATTCACTATCATTCACGAGAAAGTGGCTGGTATTCGGGATGCCCAGTTCCATGCTCAAAAATCAAATCAAAATATAATGAAACAAAACTCTACCAGGATTGTTGTTTGTATGGACGGTACCCGTGGATTCGGCTCGCCGTGGAGTGTGATTGATTGGTGGAGGGGGAGTAAAAACTTTACCATTCTGTTTGGGAACCGCCTATAATGTATCTAGCATGGAAGATACCGAGATCTCTCGGTTGTTATGTTGACAATGAAAGCATACCGCTCAAAGTTATTATTCATCTCTGTTTTAAAAGCTCGAGCTCTGGCACCTTTGCAAATAAATGCTTCCCTCTGCGAAGGGCCTATCTTTTACTTTCTAGTACTTACCTTTATGCAAGAGTCATGGTGATCTTCACCACTTCCTATATTTCGCCTTTTTCTCTTGGCAAGCGTCATGTGTTGGGGAATGATCTAGACATATATATCCACACAAATATATTTGATCAAGAATTATTATTGGTGACAATTATCTATATGATAAATAAGTTGGGAGGCGAAACATCAAGCCCCTATCTTTCTCTGTGTTCGATGGATGCTATTTGTTCTAAAAATATGCTTTGAGTGTCAATAATCATGGAAGACTATATGATAGTTGAGTATGTGGAATTTGCTAAATCAAAGCTCTTACATAGACCCTTCCTGAAAATAAGATGAATTGCAATTGTTCGATGACTAGGAATATGGTTTGTTAGTTTTCAAGAAACTTTCTGGTCTATACTTTAACATGTGAATAGCTTGTTACTTGATCATGAGAAGTTTTATGAGATGAGCTATTGTTTATGGTTTATATTGATGCTAGAAAAAGTGATTGGAATTATCATTTGTCAAACTTGTGCACTTGATAGCATTCACACTTCATAAATTATTTCTTTTATCATTTACCTACTCGAGGACGAGCATGAATTAAGCTTGGGGATGCTGATACGTCTCCAACGTATCTATAATTTATGAAGTATTCATGCCATGTTTACAATAATTTTATATGATTTTGGTATGATTTTATTAGAACTAACCCGGACTGACGCTGTTTTCAGCAGAACTACCATGGTGTCATTTTTTTGTGCAGAAATAAAAGTTCTCGGAATGGGCTGAAAATTTACGGAGAATATTTTTGGAAAATATAAAACATACTAGAGCAAAAAGATACCGGAGAGGAGTCCCGAGGCAGCCACAAGCCTAGGGGGCGCCCCCCCTAGGGCACGCCCCCTGGCTTGTGGGCCCCTCGGGAGTCCCCCTGACTTGATTCCAACGCCAAGTACTCCTATAAATCCCAAAAACCCCAGAAAGAAACCTAGATCGGGAGTTTCGGCGCCGCAAGCCTCTGTAGCCATGAAAAACCAATCGGGAGCCCGTTCCGGCACCCTGCCGGAGGGGGAAACCATCACCGGAGGCCATCTTCATCATCCCGGCGGTCTCCATGACGAGGAAGGAGTAGTTCACCCTCGGGGATGAGGGTATGTACCAGTAGCTATGTGTTTGATCTCTCTCTCTCGTGTTCTTGAGATGACATGATCTTGATGTACCGCGAGCTTTATTAATATAGATGAATCATATGGAGTTTTCCCCTCTCTATCTTCTTGTGATGAATTGAGTTTTCCCTTTGAAGTTTTCTTATCGGATTGAGTCTTTAAGGATTTGAGAACACTTGATGTATGTCTTGCGATGGGATATCCGTGGTGACAATGGGATGTTCTATTGATCCACTTGATGTATGTTTTGGTGATCAACTTGCGGTTTCCGTGACCTTGGGAATCTATGCATAGGGGTTGGCACACGTTTTCGTCTTGACTCTCCGGTAGAAACTTTGGGGCACTCTTTGAATTTCTTTGTGTTGGATTGAACATGATGAATCTGAAATTGTGTGATGCATATCGTATAATCAAGCCCATGGGTACTCGTGGTGATATTGGAGTATCTAGGTGACATTAGGGTTTTGGTTGATGTGTATCTTAAGGTGTTATTTTAGTACGAACTCTAGGGCTGTTCGTGACACTTATAGGGATAGCTCATACGATTGATCGGAAAAGATAACTTTGAGGTGGTTTCGTACCCTACAATAATTTCTTCGTTTGTTCTCTGCTATTTGTGACTTTGGAGTGAACTCTTTGTCGCACGTGAGGGATTTACATATGATTCAACTATGTTAGTATTGTTGAGAGAACTTGCACTAGTGAAAGTATGAACCCTAGGCCTTGTTTTCAAGCATTGCAATACCGTTTTTGCTCACTTTTGTTACTTGCTACCTTGCTGTTTTTATATTTTCAGATTACAAAAACCTATATCTACCATCCATATTACACTTGTATCACCATCTCTTCGCCGAACTAGTGCACCTATACAATTTACCATTGTATTGGGTGTGTTGGGGACACAAGAGACTCTTTGTTATTTGGTTGCAAGGTTGTTTGAGAGAGACCATCTTCATCCTACGCCTCCCACAGATTGATAAACCTTAGCTCATCCACTTGAGGGAAATTTCCTATTGTCCTACAAAACTCTACGCTTGGAGGCCCAACACGAGTCTACAAGAAGAAGGTTGCGTAGTAGACATCAGCGGCGGGCGCGCTAGGTGGCGGCGGCCCTGCCTGGCGGCGGTGCTGCAACGACCTGGGGCCCTGCCGGAGTGCGGCGGCTGTGGGGCGGCGGCTCCTTCTGGTGGTGTCGCGCGGGACGGCCCCGGCCAGATCTGGCAGGTTGGGCTCCGGCGGCTCATCACGTGGCAGGGATTGTGTGCAGCCTAGGTCACGGGCGTCTTGCTCTGCTGTGGCTGGCGGCTGGCGGAGCAGGAGGCATGGCGGCGGCGGTGGATGGGGCGTGTCCAGGCGAGCGGGGCGGCTGCTTGCTTGCCATGCCCTGTCTTGTGACGGCGCGTGCCGTGAATGGCTTGGGCCGCGGTCGGCCACCCTGCAGTGGTTGGTGGTGGTGGCGGCGCGGTGGGGGCTGTTGCTCGGCTTGGCGGCGGTCCGGCGACCCGGTGGCGGTGGCCGGCGGCGGGCGAGGTGGCGGCATCGCTCCTTGGCGGCGGGGCAGTGAGGTGGCGCGGGGTGGCCGGCGGCGCGCCCCCGGCCCAGATCTGGGCCCTTGGGGCCCCATCTGGGTCCTAGCGGGCCGGCCCCCAGCGCGGCTTCGATGTCTTCTGCGTGGCGAGGAGGAGGAGCAGCTCGGACGGGGGGCGGCGGTGTCAACGGCGTGCCTGTTGCAGCGCGATGGCAGGAGCTTTACGGGCTTTGAGGTCCCGGCCGGGCCTGTGGGCCCACGGGCCTGGTATGCTCCTTCTATTGCGTCCGGTCGGCTACCGTCGTTGACGGTGGAGGTTGAGCCCTCCCGCGTGCCGACGGTGCTGCTGCTCCTAGTCCCGGCTTCGAATCATCGCCATGCTATCCTCACTTCGTGGTGCCGTGGTGAGTCGGCGTAGGGGCTTCAAGACCGTGTTGGCGCAGGGTGGTGGTTGGTTTGGTGGCAGGCTTCGGAGCGCCCGAGGTGCGGGTTGGGATCGGGGGAAACTCCTGTCAGCATGGCCGACACCGGCGCGGTGGCGCCTGTGGGTGTCGCCTGACCTTCCTGGAGGGCGTCGGGGGCTACCCTTCCTCTTGCCTCGTCGACTACCGGGGGAAACCCTTGGTAGCAGCGTCGTCATCATCGCGATCCTTCTTGGAGGTGTTGATTGGTGCCGGCGTTTCGGAGTCTTGGAGCTTGGTGGAAGATCCCCGGTGGGCGCAACGGTCGCGAGGCTTCTTCGTTTTTGTTGATCCGCCGTTGTCGGCATTTGTTTCTTTTGTTTTTTCTCTGTCGTTTCTTTTGGGCGTGACTGTGCTGCTTCCGCCTCAGCACCTATCACTGTATGGTTCGGTTGGTTGCTTTGTAATACAAAGTGGGGGGGGAACCCTTTCTAGGAAGAATATTGGTGTTAAGGTTTGTGATTCCCTATGCAAGCACGAAAGTCAATAGTTATGCAATGAAATTACATCCTACTTGTGGTGCATTATTCGGTGTTAGTTATGCTTAATGCCCGTTTATGTGAATTTTCGTTTCTTGGTTGGTTGCTTCTCAATCTATTTGCTAGCCTCCACTTGTACTAAGTAGAAATACTACTTGTGCATCCAAAATCCTTAAACCCAGTTTTGCCATATGAGTCCACCAGACCTACCTATATGCGGTATTTCCATGCCATCCCAAGCAAATTTGTATGTGCCATCTCTAATTTTCAAAATGAATTTCCTTTTTGTGTGCTCGTACCGCTCATGAAGCGACAGGGGTTGGCCAATATTTTTCCTTGCTAGATATGTTATTCTCAAGATGAGTGTTCATTCACTTGTCATTGCACGAGAGTACGGCGGTAATAGGGATGCCCAGTCCCGAAATGAAAAAGGAATTTACTTTATGTTGTCAAATAATAAATTCCTTGGAAAGTGTTGGTATGAAAGGCAACCGTGGATACGGCTAGCCATGGATTGTGAAAAAAATGGTGGAAAAAGGAATAAACTTTATGTTCTGTTTGGGAACCGCCTATGATATATCTAGCATGGAAAGTATTGAGAACTACTCAGTTGTTTTCATTGACAGGAAAAGCATGCCTCTCAAAAAAATTATCTCTCAATTTAAGCTTTGAGCTCTGGCACCTCTACAAATCCCTACTTCCCTCTGCGAAGGGCCTATCTATTTACTTTATGCAATTTTTACTTTTGTTCGAGCCTCCATCTTCTCTTATAAAGCACCAACTAGGGGGCACTATGATCATACTTGTGCATTGGGTGTACCTAATATTCGAGTGTGTTTCATGAATGGATCAATGATTGAGCATGATGGACTAGGGATAACTTTCTCTAGTGTTGATATTTTGAAAGACATGGTTGCTTGTTGGTATGCTTGAGTATTAAAGTCTTCATATCAAAAAGAAAAAAAATTACTTTAGGTTGTCAAATAATAAATTCCTTGGAAAGTGTTGGTATGGACGGCAACTGTGAATACGGCCAGCCATGGAATGTGAAAGAATAGTGGAAAAAGGAATAAACTTTATTTTTTGTTTGGGAACCGCCTATGATGTATCTAGCATGGAAAGTATTGTGAACTACTTTGTCGTTTTCATTGACACGAAAGGCATGCCACCCAAAATATTTTTCTCTCTCAATTTAAGCTTTAAGCTCTGGCACCTCTACAAATCCCTACTTCCCTCTGCGACGGGCCTATCTATTTACTTTATGCAATTTTTATTTTGAGTCTCCATCTTCTCTTATAAAGCACCAACTAGGGGGCACTATGATCATCCTTGAGCATTGGATGTAGCTAATATTTGAGTGTGTTTTATGAATGGATCAATGATTGAGCATGATGGGCTAGGGATAACTTTCTTTAGTGTTGATATTTTGAAAGACATGGTTGCTTGTTGGCATGCTTGAGTATTGAAGTCATTATGTTAAAACTAGACTATTGCTTTGAACCATCTAAAAGTCCAAATGTCCATGCTACAAAAGAAAAGAATATGTGATGAACATGTTAGGCAGCATTCCACATCAAAAATTCTGTTTTTATCATTTACCTACTCGAGGACGAGCAGGAATTAAGCTTGGGGATGCTGATACGTGTCCAACGTATCTATAATTTTTGATTGTTCTATGCTGTTATATTATCATTCTTGGATGTTTTATAATCATTTTATAGCAACTTTATATCATTTTTTTGGGACTAACCTATTGACATAGTGCCTAGTGCCAGTTGCTGTTTTTTGCTTGTTTTTTACTTCGCAGAATATCTGTACCAAACGGAGTCCAAATGCCATGAAACTTTTTGGAGATTTTTTTTGGACCAGAAGACAACTTGGGAGCCAAGGAAGCACCTGGGGGGAGGCCCGTGGGGCCCATGATACACCAGAGCCCGCTAGAGGCCCCTGACGCGCCCTGATGTATCGTGGGGACCCACGGAGGTCTTTTCCACCGCCTCTCAGCTCTATAAATCCTTAGAAATTCCAGAAACCCTAGAGGAGGAGACGAAACACAATTCCAGCCGCCGAAAGTTCCAGAACCATGAGATCCAATCTAACACCATCACCGAGGGGTTCATCATCCTCATGGGTGCCTCTCCGATGATGTGTGAGTGGTCCACCATAGACCTACGGGTCCATAGGCTGTAGCTAGATGGCTTCCTCTCTCTCTTTTGATTCTCAATAAATGGTCTCTTGGAGATCTATTTGATGTAATGACTTTTTGCGGTGCGTTTGTTGGGATCCGATGGAGTTTGAGTTCATGATCAGTTTCTATCCATGAATATTATTTGAGTCTTCTTTGATCTCTTATATGCATGATTATTTATAGCCTCGTATTTCTTCTTCGAATCTTTGGTTTAGTTAGGCCAACTAGATTGATTTTTTTTGCCATGGGAAGAGGTGCTTTGTGATGGGTTCGATCTTGTGGTGTCCTCTGCCAGTGACAAAAGGGGCAGCGAGGCACACATGTATCGTTGCTATTAAGGATAACAAGATGGGGTCTATTCCTACATGAATAGATCTTGTCTACATCATGTCATCGTTCTTATTGCATTACTCCGTTTCTCCATGAACTTAATACACTAGATGCATGCTGGATAGCGGTCGATGTGTGGAGTAATAGTAGTAGATGCAGAATCGTTTCGGTCTACTAATCTTGGACGTGATGCCTATATATTGATCATTGCCTTGGATATCGTCATGATTATTGATCTTCTATCAATTGCCCAACAGTAATTTGTTTACCCACCGTGTGCAATTTTCTTGGGAGAAGCCACTAGTGAAATCTACGGCCCCCGGGTCTATTCTTTTAATATATTGCTTTCCGATCTATCTTTTTCCGCATTTGTTTTCAGATCTATTATTCCAAAAACCCAAAAATACCTTGCTGCACTTTTTATTTGCATCTTTTATTTTGTATTCTTGTGCGATCTATTTATCCAATCTAATACAAACCAATCTATATTTTTGCTGTGGAGAGATTGACAACCTCTCTTACGTGTCGGGTTGCAAGTATTTCTTCTTTGTGTGAAGGTACCGTTTACATAGTGTTGTGTGGTCCTCCTAATGGTTTGATAACCTTGGTTTCATAACTGAGGGAAATACTTACCGTAGTTGTGCTGCATCATCCCTTCCTCTTTGGGGAAATACCGACGCAGTCTCAAGCCACGTCAATGCTCATTCTTGATTTCTACCTTTCGCGGTGTAAAACATCGCAAATTGCTCAAGGATCATCTTCTCCATCCCTGGCATGTTATAGTTCATCACGAAGCTCTAGTAGCTTGGTGACAGTGACTTGGAGAACTATGTCAATCACTATCTTATCTGGAAGATCAACGCCCACTTGATTCAAGCGATTGTAGCACCCAGACAATCTGAGCACATGCTCACCGATTGAGCTATTCTCCTTCGTCTTGCAGGCAAAGAATCTTGTTGGAGGTCTCATACCTCTCAACACGGGCACGAGCCTGAAATCCCAATTTCAGCTCTTGGAACATCTCATATGATCTCTGACGTTCAAAACGGCTTTGGAGCCTCAATTATAAGCTATGAAGCATGGCGCACTGAACTATCAAGTAGTCATCAAAAACGTGCATGTCTGATGGCACTAGTAGATAACAGGCCATTAGTCCTGGTTGGGAAGGGCCTTTAGTCCCGGTTCCCCAACCGGGACTAAAGTATAGAGACTAAAGGGTCCAAGCCTTTAGTCCCGGTTGGCTACGAACCAGGACTAAACCCTGGCCACATGGTCGGCAGCGCGCGCCAGGGCATGGGGATCGTTGGTCCCGGTTGGTAACACCAATGTGTATGCATGTGGTCGTACGAGAAATTCTATGATATATATATGATTGCTTGTACGAGAAATTTTATGATATATGATCGGTTCTACGAGAAATTCTATTATATCTGCATAACGTGTACAATATGTAGTAGCGTAAAATATGTTTGAAATGAAAAAGAATTAAATGGAAAACACAAAATGAAAAGGAAAAATAAACAATAAACACTAAAGCCCTAAACACCTAAACCCCTAAACCCCTAAACCTTTAGTCCCGGTTGGCTACGAACCGGGACTAAACCCTGGCCACGTGGTCGGCAGCGCGCGCCAGGGCATGGGGACCGTTGGTCCCGGTTGGTAACACCAACCGGGACTAAAGGTTTAGGGGTTTAGGGGTTTAGGGGTTTAGGGGTTTATTGTTTATTGTTTATTTTTCCTTTTCATTTTGTGTTTTCCATTTAATTCTTTTTCATTTCAAACATATTTTACACTACTACATATTGTACATGTTATGCAGATATAATAGAATTTCTCGTAGAACCGATCATATATCATAAAATTTCTCGTACAAGCAATCATATATATATCATAGAATTTCTCGTACGACCACATGCATACACACATATATATATATACAATTTGGTATATACAATTTATCGTACAATTTGCAGATCATTTGCGGATCGGATAATGGTATTCTCCGTCGGGAGATATGACCTGCTGAAGCAAAAATCCCACAATTTCCTCATGAATTGCTCGTATGCGGTCCGTTGGTAGGAGCTTATCCCGCATCTCGTGCATCTTTAAAGAAGGAGATCAATATGAACATGTTAGTTGTGTGTATATGTATTAGATCATGATAAAAAAATATGAATGATGTTTACGTACCCAAAGATCTCTTGCACTCTTGTTGGTTTCGGTCATAAAGCGAATGTTCTCGCAAACGTAATATGCACATATTTCAGTCCCCTGTGCCTGCCTCATGCACTTTACGAGAATAGAATTCAATCAGATAATAATGAAGCATGACAATGGTATTGAAACTAGAATTAAAGAGATGCGCGGACGTAGCTAGTACTACTTAATTACCCTGGGCTTTCGCCATCTCAACTCTGGTTTCCATTCACCGGTGACCTCTTTGATGAAACGTTTCCAAACCCTGCCCGGCAAACAAAATGAATAAAGGAGTTATTAATTACTTGATATTAGGAAATGAACTAATAAAGAAGCTGACATAGTGCGTCAATGATTGAAATTACCTTTCGAGCATCGAATGGCTTTTGTAATCTTTAGGATCTTTACTTAGCTCCAGTACTTCAATAGTTCCATCGTCAACTCTAATGATTAGAAGGATCCAGTGGTAGCTGCGCACACGATTTGTATAAGCGGGCATGCATAACTCATCAAGTACACTTAACATCGAGTATATATATAAGCAAAAATAGAATTTGTAGTACAAGACAGTAACACTCACTGGAAGTTCCAAGGTAAAAGTATTTCTGGTTTGTACTTTAGGGCCTTCAAAAACCTTAGAAGCATTTTGTCCGTGTCTTTAGGGTTCCTTCTCAACACTTCTTCATTAACGGTATTTGGGTCAATGAACCTAATGCCATAGACTCCAGCTCTTTTCAATTCAAAAATCTTCATTCTGCATAATACCACACAAAAGAATATAGTGAGTATAATAACAGGCAATGAACGAGCTGAGCTAGAGACTTAAATTACAGAAAGAAATCACTTACAGACAATAGCAACTGACGATAGATTTGTCGAGTGCTTTTTGATTGAATAACTGAAAAAATTCTTCATTTTCAATCCACAAATCTTTTTCATGGATGTAATGCTCTTTGTCGACTTTAACCATGAGGCTCTCTCGCCCGTCCTTTATTTCTCTCATGTACCAGTCATGCAATTTGTACATTTGCATTGTTAGAAGCTTCTCGTCGTCAGGACTGACCAGAGGTTTCCCGGGGACATATTGCCGTTCTTCTTCCTTCGGATCTAACGGTGGAAATTCCTCGATATCTAGGAATTGTTCAACGGTGATACCGAGCATTCTAGCATTCTCTCTATCAGCGTCGGTTATTACCACGTTATTGGCACTCACCTTGAGCGGGCTGATCGATTGGACTGCCTGTTCTCTGAGCTGGGGAACAGTTTTCCCGCATTTACTGCTACCGCTCGACTTCTGTCTTTCCTGGGATTCATAGGACTTGGTAATACAGCATTCATAGTCTGATACCGGTCTTTTCTCCACCGGTTTAGCTGCATCAATAAAGTATTGTACGACCTCGTCGGGTATTTTCTCCTTTGGCGGCGGGGGCGCTTTCGGTCCAAAATGGGCCCGCAAAGCGAGATTCACTGATTCATCGAGTTCCTCGTCAGTCTTCTCGTAAGATAACTTCTTTTTAACAGGAGGCTCGGGTTTCTTCTTTTGTGTTCTCTTCCGCTTTGGAGACGGCGGACGTCTCGCGCTAGGCTCCGTCTCGGGGTGGGATGGACTCTGCTGATGTGGCGGAGCTTGATATCGCGGACTCGCCATGCGCTCCATCTCGGGGTGGGATGGATTCGGCTGGCGCGGCGGAGATGGATATGGCGGACTCACCCTGCGCTCCGTCTCGGGGAGGGTTGGAGTCTGCTGACGCGGCGGACTTGGAGGAGGAGTCGGTGGCCTTGGCACCGAGTTTGGAAACACGATGCATTCCTTTTTCCATAAAATGACACAACGCCTGGCTTCTCCCAGTGTCCGCTCCCCTTCACCTCCAAGGTAGTCAAGATCTAGTGATTCATATGCCGACACAACTTGATCCACCCCGACACGAGCATAGCCAGGTGGAATCGGATTGCCGTGGAAAGTTGCTTCAGGTCCACTCGGTAAAGCAAAGCCGTCCGCCGCCTTCATGGATATGTTCTTCAGTTTCACGTGTAGCTCACAAGGTGTCGAATCTAGGATATCATCCACGGGGTAGCGAGCCAGCAGTGCATCATCGGCCGGGACCCCCGTGGAACCCACGCTGCTTTTCGGCATAGATGATGGAATGGTACCATCCAATGTTGGATCTGGCTGTTGCTGCTGCTGAGATGCGCCTTGCTGGCTAAGTTTGTTGATTTGCTCCTGCTGCATGTTATATTTGCGTTCCAAGTCCTGAATCCGATCTACTTCATGCTTCTTCTTTCTGGCACGACTTATGTAGCTGTCGTTCCAATCCGCAAACCCTAGAAGCCACGGAACCATGCCTTTGCCTCATGTTCGTCTCGGGTGTTTAGGATTCTTGAGGGTGCGCGAAAGCTTGTCCTTCTCTGTCTCTCGGGCTCGTACACACCCCCTCGAGCTTCTGCTATTGCTTTAAGTAACTCGTCCGTGTCTTCTTTAAGACTTGCCTGTTCAAGAACCTCCCCTGTCTTTGGGTCCAACTTTCCCCCATGTGCATAAAACCAAGTCCTGCACCTCTCGGGCCAAGTCTCTGTTACTGGAGTGACCCCTGCAGCCTTCATGTTTCTGTCAGATTCATCCCACTTAGGCAACCCAGACTTGTAGCTGCCTGGCCCCAGACGATGGTGCCACGTTTTTTTGTTGGCATTTATCTTGTTTATTGTCGACCGTTTCTTAGCTTCTTCTAATTCCTTGAACTTCACAAATTCATCCCAGTCATCTGCTAACTTCACATATTCTCCTTTGAATTCTGGAGTCTTCTTTTAGTTTTCCACGTAACTTTTCCATAATCTTTTCTTCCAAGACTGGAATTGTGCGGCCATCTTCTTAAGAGCACACTTCTTGACTTTCGCCCGTTGGAGATCCGTGAGATCCTCTGGTAGGGTGAAATGTTTCATGAGCTCCTCCCAAAGCAGATCTTTTGCTCTTTGGCTGACAAAAGAAACTGCTTAGGTATCTTTTGGCTGATTCCATTCTTGAACGGTGATCGAGATTTGGTCCCTAACGATAACTCCGCATTGACGTATAAATTTGTCCGCATTCTCTTTAGGAGCAATCGGTTCGCCATCTGCTCTGATTTGATCGATGTTAAACTTTACGCCTTGTTTCAACTTTTTTGTCGGGCCACGTTTAACCCTTGTAGAAGATTTGCTCGATCCGGAGGGCTAAATGGAAGAAATATTCGTTAATATATACAAATCAATCAATACATCTGATGATCACCAGAGGGCAAATTAATACCTCGCCGGACTCTGTTAAATGGACAAAAATTTCTTCGCCATCGTCATTGTCAGCTGGTTCGCCTTCGTCTCTTGGTTGTTCTTCCTCAATTCCCTCACCGGATGGATTAAGGTATTGTGAGCCATCATCTACTTCATTCTCTTCGTTTTCGGAGCGTATCAGGTCGTACATGGCATTCTCTTGATCATGGTCTCTGTCTCTTCCGTCCATAGCTTAACTAATCCAGAACAAATATAAAACAATTAGAATGCATTCAATAAGCAGAACCGGAGATATGCAAATCAATACAAGGCAATGCAACAATACGATCATATAATATCACTAATACATCATCGAATAGTATCACTAATACATCATCGAATATAATATCACTAATACAGATCTAGTTGATGTCTCGCGGCGCAGGCGGTGGACACCCAAAGATAAGGAACTATGACAGGATCATAGCTCGGGTGTGATCCCTGAAGAACCTGCCAGGTATTGGAGAACCTGGCGTCCAACGCAGCCATGTAGCGTACGTGCTCGTCCTCCTCCCTGACACGGCGACGTACCACCTCCGCGGGGGCCGGCTCCCTCTGCACCGACGGTGGTCCACGCGACCGCCACCAAATAACCTCCGGGTCGACGACGGGACCCTCATTCCTCACCAAGCTCCGCGCCCCGGAAGGCAGCACCTCCCAGTGCCAGCCCGGCAGAGCCCAGTCCCGGACATGGCGCCTCTCTAGCAGGTGGTTGCCGCCGAGTTGACGACGAGGATGCGGGATGGGCATCGTCGACTCGACGGCTATGCTATGCAATCGATTCGACAGTTAGGCAAGATGCTTTATATGCAATATGTCAATTAGCAAATCAGCAACATCTAAACATTTAAAACATACATTTAAACATGCATCTAAACATCTAAAAAATGAACAAAATTTGAGGAGGAGAGGCATTTTATCTAATATAAAACATACATCAATGCAACAATATAACATGCATTTTATCTAACATACACATACACATCAACATCAAACATACATCAATATAAAACAATGTTTCTTTTCTCTGATGAACATGGAAATTTGTTCAATTAGCATACATAAATAAAAAAATAAAGGCGTGTGGCCTTTTTTTGTTTACATAGTGTCCGACCTCTTTTTGAACACAAGGACACATACACATCAACATAAAACATACAAATACAACAATACAGACATACATCGATATATTCTATTATTTTGCATTTTATTCTCCCGTTTGCTAGTACAACAAATACAAATATGCACAACAATACAACAATACAACAAATACAAATACAAATTTGGAGGAGGACGGATCGGGCTTACAAATATGTGGCGCCGGAGACGGATCGGAGCGCTGGAGGAGGACATATGCCGGAGACGGAGGAGCGCCGGAGACGGAGGAGGACGTACGCCGGAGGCGGGGAGGAGCGGCGCCGGCGCTCGGGCTCGGGCCGCGGCGGCGCTTGGAGGAGCGATCGGGGATCGAGGCGGGCTCGCGCGCGGAGGGAGAGGGGGTCTGGGATTGCGCGGACGGTCGGCTGGGAGGAGCGGCGCCGGCGGAGCTGAGGGCGACGACGTTCGCCGGTGGAGCTGAGGGCGACGGGATGATCCGGCAGCCTGGCGGCGTAGTGGTGGGATTCGGCGTCGGGGGAGAAAATGAGGAGGGGGAAGGGGGGCTTAAATATCCCGGGACCTTTAGTCCCGGTTGGTGGCTCCAACCGGGACTAAAGCCCCTTTAGTCCCGGTTGGTGATACCAACCGGGACTAAAGGTCCTCCCTTTAGTCCCGGTTGGTGATACCAACCGGGCCTAAAGAGGCCTTTTCGGCGGCCCAAATTCGCGCGGGAAGGGACCTTTAGTTCCGGTTGGTGATTCCAACCGGTACTAAAGGTCTATTTTCTCTATTTTTTTGTTTTTTTGTTTTTATATTTAGTCCTGGCTGTGGTGGGAGTTTAGTCCCACCTCGCTAGTTGAGGAGCACGACGACCAACTTATAAGCCCCGCTGTGAGAGAGGCAGCACGAGCCTCTCTCAAACCGAACATGTGCCTACTATGTCGCTGTTACTAAAGTGAAAATAGATGCTCTTATAGAGAAAATTCAACCTAAATTCAAAGTGCTAGTAAATTCAAAGTGCTAGTTAACTAGCACTTTGAATTTAGGTTGAATTTTCTCTATAAGCGCATCTGTTTTCATTTTTGCTATTTTTTATGTTATTTTTTTGCATATTAAAAGTTCTTAACAGAAAATACATTATGAATATTCTTTTTGCTATTAAAGTTTTTAACAAAAAAAACTTTGATAATTTTAGTTGCATAAATTTTATATAATATTAAGTTAAATAACTTTGATCGGACGAAAACACGTCTATTACAAAGGGATTTCAATTTTTTAAACATATTTTAACGCAAGACTTTTTCTGCATTCAATATGCACCATTCAAAGCCAGATCATCACTTTTCAACCCTTTTCTGACTTCATTTGCTATTTTTCATGCATTTCATGATTTATTTTGAGCTAAAATGACACTGAATTGAAAAGCACTGCAAATGAACTCTGAAATGGTTGAAAGTTGGCATGGTATCATAATTTCACCCACATAGCATGTGCTAAAAAGTTGAGAGGGTTACAGGAAAAACTGGATGCACTTCGTGTACAAACTGGACAATCTCTTTCGAAGTATCAGGGTTTCGGACAAAAACACATCTATTACAAAGGAATTTCAATTTTTTAAACATATTTTAACTCAAGACTTTTTCTGCATTCAATATGCACCATTCAAAGCCACATCATCTCTTTTCAACCCTTTTCTGACTTCATTTGCTATTTTTCATGCATTTCATGATTTATTTTGAGCTAAAATGACACTGAATTGAAAAGCACTGCAAATGAACTCTGAAATGGTTGAAAGTTGGCATGGTATCATAATTTCACCCACATAGCATGTGCTAAAAAGTTGAGAGGGTTACAGGAAAAACTGGATGCACTTCGTGTGCAAACTGGACAATCTCTTTCGAAGTATCAGGGTTTCGGACGAAAACACGTCTATTACAAAGGGATTTCAATTTTTTAAACATATTTTAACTCAAGATTTTTTCTGTATTCAATATGCACCATTCAAAGCCACATCATCACTTTTCAACCCTTTTCTGACTTCATTTGCTACTTTTCATGCATTTCATGATTTATTTTGAGCTAAGATGACCCTGAGATTGAAAAGCATTGCAAATGAACTCTGAAATGGTTGAAAGTTGGCATGGTACCATAATTTCACCCACATAGCATGTGCTAAAAAGTTGAGAGGGTTACAGGAAAAACTGGATGCACTTCGTGTACAAACTGGACAATCTCTTTCGAAGTATTAGGGTTTCGGACAAAAAGTCGTCTATTACAAAGGGATTTCAATTTTTTAAAATATTTTAACTCAAGACTGTTTCTGCATTCAATATGCACCATTCAAAGCCACATCATCACTTTTCAACCCTTTTCTGACTTCATTTGCTATTTTTCATGCATTTCATGATTCATTTTGAGCTAAAATGACCCTGAATTGAAAAGCACTGCAAATGAACTCTGAAATGGTTGAAAGTTGGGATGGTATCATAATTTCACCCACATAGCATGTGCTAAAAAGTTGAGAGGGTTTCAGGAAAAACTGGATGCACTTCGTGTACAAACTGGACAATCTCTTTCGAAGTATCAAGGTTTCGGACGAAAACTCGTCTATTACAAAGGGATTTCAAATTTTTAAACATATTTTAACTCAAAACTTTTTCTGCATTCAATATGCACCATTCAAAGCCACATCATCACTTTTCAACCCTTTTCTGACTTCAGTTGCTATTTTTCATGCATTTCATGATTTATTTTGAGCTAAAATGACCCTGAATTGAAAAGCACTGCAAATGAACTCTGAAATGATTGAAAGTTGGCATGGCATAATAATTTCACCCACATAGCATGTGCTAAAAAGTTGAGTGGGTTACAGGGAAAATTGGATGCATTTCGTGTACAAACTGGACCATCTCCTTCGAAGTATGAGGGTTTCGGACGAAAACTCATCTGTTACAAAGGCATTTCATTTTTTTAACTTATTTCAACTCCAGACTTTTTGTGCATTCAATATGAACCATTCTAAGCCACATCCTCAAATTTCAACCCTTTCTAACTTCATTTGCTATTTTTCATCCATTTAATGAATTGTTTTGAGCTAAATGACCCTGAAATTAAAAAGCACCACAAATGAACTCTGAAAAGGTTGAAACTTGGCATGGTATCATCATTTCACCCACATAGCAAGTGCTAAAAAGTTGAGAGGGTTACAACAAAAACTGGATGCACTTCGTGTACAAAACTGGACCATCCTGGCTACTCACTAGAGAAGAAAAGTGATGACGGTGCAGCCAATCACATCCGAGAGTGGGATCTTGGGGTATAAATTTTTTTCTTCGCGTGTGTCCCTTGATTATTGCGCCGTAACCATGGACAATCTTCATCATTTAACAGGATGCTTGGGTCAGTCTTCACAGCGAAGGGAGGAATTTCATCAAACTTTTCATAATCTTGTGACATGTCTGTCTTGTCCTCCACTCCCACGATGTTTCTTTTCCCAGAAAGCACTATGTGGCGCTTTGGCTCATCGTATGATGTATCCGCTTTTTTATCTTTCCTTTTTCTCGGTTTGGTAGACATGTCCTTCACATAGAAAACTTGCGCCACATCATTGGCTAGAACGAATGGTTCGTCTGTGTGCCCAAGATTGTTGAGATCCACTGTTGTCATTCCGTACTGCGGGTCTACCATTACCCCTCCTCCAGTCAGATTGGCCCATTTGCACCGGAACAAAGGGACCTTCAAATCACCTCCATAGTCAAGTTCCCATATCTCCTCTATGTAACCATAATATGTGTCCTTTTCCTTGCTATTTACGGCATCGTCAAAGCGGACACCACTATTTTGGTTGGTGCTCTTTTTATCTTGGGCGATCGTGTAAAATGTATTCCCATTTATCTCGTACCCTTGGAAAGTCAATATAGTCGAAGATGGTCTCTTGGCCAACAAGTACAAGTCATCTTCAACATTGTCGTCATTCATGAGATGTGTTCGCAACCAACCGCCGAAAACCTCAATGTGTGTACGTTGAATCCAGGGGTCAGACTTCTCCGGGTTCTTCGAGCGTATAATATCCATGTGTTTCTCGATATACGGGGTCACCAAGGTAGAATTCTATAGAACTGTGTAGTGTGCTTGCGCCCAAGAATGCCCGTCCCTACATATTATTGATTTTGGTCCAAGCGTGCCTTTTCCACGCAGTCTCCCCTCATGCCGCGATTGAGGAACACCAATCGGCTTAATGTCAGGAATAAAGTCAACACAAAACTCAATAACCTCCTCTGTTTCATGGCCCTTGGAGATGCTTCCTTCTGGCCTAGCATGGTTACGAACATATTTCTTTAAGACTCCCATGAACCTCTCAAATGGGAACATATTGTGTTGAAATACAGGACCCAGAATGGCAATCTCTTCGACTAGGTGAACTAGGACGTGCGTCATAATATTGAAGACGGATGGTGGGAACACCAACTCAAAACGGACAAGACATTGGACCAAATCATTCTGTAAGCTTGGTAGGATTTCCGGATCGATTACCTTCTAAGAAATTGCGTTGAGGAATGAACATAGCTTCACAATGGCTAATCGAACATTTTCTGGTAGAAGCCCCCTCAACGCAACCGGAAGCAATTGCGTCATGATCACGTGGCAGTCATGAGACTTTAGGTTCTGAAATTTTTTCTCTGCCATATTTATTATTCCCTTTATATTCGACGAGAAGCCAGATGGGACCTTCATACTGAGCAGGCATTCAAAGAAGATTTCCTTCTCTGCTTTGGTAAGAGCGTAGCTGGCAGGACCTTGATACTGCTTTGGATGCATGCCTTTGTTTTCGTGCACATGTTGCTGGTCCTCCCGTGCCTCCGGTGTATCTTTTGTCTTCCCATACACGCCCAGGAAGCCTAGCAGGTTCACGAAAGATTCTTCGTCACGTGCATCACGTCGATTGCAGAGCGGACCTCTAGGACTTTCCAATATTCTAGCTCCCAAAATATAGATTTCTTCTTCCACATGGGTGCGCGTCCCTCAGCGTCAGTCAGAACAGATTGTCTGCCAGGACCCTTTCCAAATATTACTTGTAAATCCTTGACCATATCAAGTATGTCATCACCAGTACGGAGGACGGGCTTCTTCCGGTGTTCTGCCTCACCTTTGAAATGCTTGCCTTTTTTTCTTAAGGCATGCTTGGTCGGAAGAAATCGACGATGTCCCAAGTACACATTCTTCTTGCATTTGTCCAAATATATACTTTCAGTCTCATCTAAACAGTGTGTGCATGCATGGTATCCCTTGTTTGTCTGTCCTGAAAGGTTACTAAGAGCAGGCCAATCATTGATGGTTACAAATAGCAATGCTCGCAGGTCAAATTCCTGCTGTTTGTGCTCATCCCACGCACGTACACCTTTTTATTCCACAGCTGTAAAAGTTCATCAACTAATGACCTTAGGTACACATCAATGTCGTTGCCGGGTTGCTTAGGGCCTTGGATGAGCACTGGCATCATAATGAACTTCCGCTTCATGCACAACCAAGGAGGAAGGTTATAGATACATAGAGTCACAGGCCAGGTGCTATGCTTGCTGCTCTGCTCCCCAAATGGATTAATGCCATCTGCACTTAAACCAAACCATAAGTTCCTTGGGTCATCTGCAAAGTCCGGCCACTCTCTCTCGATTTTTCTCCACTGCGACCCATCAGCGGGTACTCTCAACTTCCCGTGTTTCTTACGGTCTTCTTTGTGCCATCGCAACGACTTGGCATGCTCTTTGTTTTGGAACAAACGTTTCAACCGTGGTATTATAGGAGCATACCCCATCACCTTGGCAGGAATCCTCTTCCTGGGGCGCTCGCCCTGAACATCATCACCAGGGTCATCGCGACCGATCTTATATCGCAATGCATTGCATACCGGGCATGCATTCAAATTCTCGTACTCACCGCGGTAGAGGATGCAGTCATTAGGGCATGCATGTATCTTCTGCACCTCCAATCCTAGAGGGCAGACAACCTTCTTTGCTTCGTATGTACTGTCGGGCAATTCGTTGTCCTTTGGAAGCTTATTCTTCATTATTTTCAGCACCTTTTCAAATGCCTTGTCAGATACACCATTCTCTGCCTTCCATTGCAGCAATTCCAGTGTGGTACCGAGCTTTGTGTTGTCATCTTCGCAATTTGGGTACAACCCTTTTTTGTGATCCTCTAACATGCGCTGCAACTTCAACTTCTCCTTTTCACTTTCACAGTTTCTCTTTGCATCAGCAATGGCCCGACCAAGATCATCAGCGGGCTCATCTGATGCCTAAGCTTCTTCTTCTTCATTCTCTTCCCCCATTGTAGTACCATCATATTCAAGACACCCAGGATAGTTGTCGTCATCCTCTTCTTCTTCATTCTCTTCCATTAGAACCCCTCTTTCTCTGTGCTTGGTCCAACAATTATAGCCGGACATGAAACCGGACGTAAAAAGGTGGACGTGAATCTGTTTTGAGCTAGAGTAAGTCTTATCATTCTTACACACACCACATGAACAACACATAAAACCATCCCGCTTGTTTGCCTCGGCCGCACGCAAAAAACTCTGCACACCATTAATGAACTGGGGAGAGCATCGGTCATCGTACATCCATTGCCGGTTCATCTTCATTACACAACACCGAAAAGACCAAATTAATACAAGTTCATACATAAAGTTCATACACACTTATTTTCTCATAAAACAACATACAACTATCTAGATAAAACATTTAAATGCAACAACAAATGCGATCAAAATCGCAACTAAGGTAGCAATTGATCCAACAGCATAATGATACCAAGCCTCTTTATTAATGGCATATTTTCTAATCTTTCTAATCTTCAAGCGCATTGCATCCATCTTGATCTTGTGATCATCGACGACATCGGCAACGTACAACTCCAATTTCATCTTCTCTTCTTCAACTCTTTTCAATTTTCCTTTCAAATCCTCGTTTTCTTTTTCAACTAAATTTAACTTCTCGACAATAGGGTCGGTTGGCATTTCCGGTTCAACTACCTCCTAGATAAAAATATCTATATCAACTTGATGGGCATAATTGTCATTAACACGAAATGCAACAAATAGTTATAAAAGAGAATATACCACATCCGAATCGTAAACCGGACGAGGGCCGACTGGCACGGATATCATAACCATGGCACTATATATAACAACAATCATACAAGTAAGAAAATTATGCAAGTAACTATCTAAATCATACAAATACGATTTTTTTAATAAAAATGATAAGAACACAAGATGAGGCTCACCAAGGTGGTGCCGGCGACGGGACGGTGCGGGCGATCGACGGTGGTTAGGACGGGGACGGGAAGGCACACTAAGTAAACCACACCTACACATATGCAAACTAAGGAGTTAATTTGAGCTCAAATTGCATATAAATAAAAAAAACTACCACATAATTACACCCAAACTAAAACCCACAAATCACTATACTTATAAAGCATTGCACGAGCTGATCTAGCAATAAGAGATGAAAGGACAAAGTTGCTAACCTTTGTGGACACTTGGATGGATTGGGGTGCCTCAAATCTTGACAAATCTTGGCAAAAATGGAGGGAGGAGCTCGAGCTAGGGGAAGAACAGAGAGGGGAATTCGAATGGAGAAAACAGAGAAATGGAGTCGGGCTGGACGAAGGGTTTATATAGGGAAAGCTTTAGTCCCGGTTTGTATAACGAACCGGGACTAAAGGTCCACCTATAGTCCCGGTTTGTATCAAAAACCGGGACTAAAAGAGCTCGTGGGGCCCCAGGCTGACACAAGCCTGCCACCACCCCTTTAGTCCCAGTTTGTGATACAAACCGGGACTATAGGTCTTGAATGAACCGGGACTAATGGGGCCCGTACACCCCGACCGCTCCTAGCCGTTGGAACCGGGACTAATGGACACATTAGTCCCGGTCCAAAGCCAAACCGGGACTAAAGGTTGAAACGGAAGGCCTGTTTTCTACTAGTGTGGTCTCAACACCCACAGATGATGCTTGAGGGGGTGGCGCACCGAGCGGCGAATCAAGGACATAAGCCTTCTGTGCAGCAACTAAGGACAATCCTTAGATCACGGACCTAGTCCGCATAATTGCTACTACCATCTTTCAACTTAGTTTTTCTCTAGGAACGTATCAAAATATAGGGAAGCTACAGCGTGAGCTATCGATCTACAACATAGTTTGCAAAGATATTTTGACTATGTTCATGATAGCGAGTTCAATTTAATCATATTACTAAAGAACTCCCACTCAAATCAACATCCCTCAGGTTGTCTAAGTGTGGCATGATCCAAATCCACCAACCCAAGTCCGATCATCACGTGAGATGAGGTGGTTTCAATGGTGAACATCTCCATGTTGATCATATCTACTATATGACTCATGTTCGACCTTTCGGTCTCCTGTGTTCCGAGGCCATGTCTGTACATGCTAGGCTCGTCAAGGTTAACCCAAGTATTCCGCGTGTGTAAATCTGGCTTACACCCGTTGTATGCGAACGTAGAGTCTATCACACCCGATCATCACGAGGTGCTTCGAAACGACGAACCTTCGCAACGGTGCATACTTGGGGAGAACACAATTTTATCTTGAAATTTTAGTGAGAGATCATCTTATAATGCTACCGCCGTTCTAAGCAAAATAAGATGAATAAATAGGATAAACATCACATGCAAATCATATAAGTGACATGATATGGCCAGCATCATCTTGTTCTTTTGATCTCCATCTCCAAAGCACTGGCATGATCTCCACCGTCACCAGCATAACACCATGATCTTCATCATCCTGATCTCCATCATCGTGTCGTCATGTGGTTGTTGCGCCAACTATTGCTTCTACAACTATTGCTAACTCATAGCGATAAAGTAAAGCAAAAGAAGGCAAAAATAATTAAAGACAACTCTATGGCTCCTGCCGGTTGTCGTACTCATCGACATGCAAGTCGTGATAATCTATACAAAAACATGATCATCTCATACATCACATATATCACATCACGTCTTTGGCCATATCACATCACAACATGCCCTGCAAAAACAAGTTAGACGTCCTCTACTTTATTGTTTCAAGTTTTACGTGGCTGCTATGGGCAACTAGTAAGAACCGTTCTTACCTACGCAAAGCCACAACGGTGATATTCAAGTTGCCTTTTAACCTTCTACAAGGACCGCCTCTATCGAATCCGATTCAACTAAAGTGGGAGAGACAGACACTCGCCAGCCATCTTATGCAACAAGTGCATGTCAGTCGATGGAACCGGTCTCTCGTACATGGACGAGTAAGCTCGGTCCGAGCCGCTTCATCCCACAATACCGCCGAATCAAGATAAAACTAAGGAAGTAAGCAATCCAAACATCAACATCCACAAACTCGTTTGTGTTCTACTCGTGCATGTTATCTACGCATAGATCTAGCTCTGATACCACTGTTGGGGAACGTTGCATGGGAAACAAAAAATTTCCTACGAACACACAAGATCTATCTATGGAGATCAACAGCTACGAGAGGGGGAGTGCATCTACATACCCTTGTAGATCGCTAAGCGGGAAGCGTTAAGAAACGCGGTCGGTGTAGTCGAACGTCTTCGTGATCCAATCACGATCCGTCCCGCGATCCAATCTTGTTCCGTTCCGATCTAGCGCCGAACAGACGGCACCTCCGCGTTCAGCACACGTACAGCTCGATGACGTCTCCGCCTCCTTGATCCAACAAGCGAGGGCAGAGAGGTAGATGAGATCTCCGGCAGCACGACGGCGTGGTGGCGGTGGTGGTGGAGCTGTCCCGACAGGGTTTCGCCAAGCACTACCGGAATCAATCTAGAGGAGAAACTGATCTAGAGGGAGAGAGAGAGAGAGCTGCGCCGTGGCCTTAGGGTACGGCTGCCCTCTCTCCCCTCAAGTATATATAGGGGGAGGGTTGGAGGCGCCCAGCCCTAGGGTTTCCCCCTAAGGGCCGGCGGCCAAGAGGTGGGGCGGCGACCAAGGGATGGCTTGCCACCCAAGCAAGGGCAGCGCAACCCCTATGGTTGGCCCCTCCACCAGCCCAGCCGCATGGGCCTAGGTGGGGAGGTGCGGCCAGCCCACCAGGGGATGGTGCGCACCCCTCACAGCCCATGTGGCCCCTCTGGGGCTAGTGGGCCCCTTCCGGATCAGGTGTGATCAGTCTCATCCGTCTAAGGATCCGGTGCGATGAGTCTCATCCGTGTAATATTTTGGAATTCCTCTTCCAACTCGTCCCGGAATGGGCATTATGGCAAAGATGGACCCTCGGAACCCTTCGGCACCCCCGGTACACTGTCGGTAACGCCCGAATTCTTTCCGGTGACCAACACGGAACTTCCCAAATATCAATATTTACCTCCGGACCATTTCGGAACTCCTCGTGATGTCCGGGATCTCATCTGGGACTCCGAACAACTTTCGGTCACCAACATATACATCTCAATAATACCAAATCATCACCGAACGTTAAGTGTGAAGACCCTGCGGGTTCGAGAACTATGCAGACATGACCGAGACACCTCTACGGTCAATAACCAATAGCGGGACCTGAATGCCCATATTGGTTCCCACATAATCTACGAAGATCTTTATCGGTCAAAGCATGATGTCAAGGATTCAATAAATCCCGTATGCAGTTCCCTTTGTCTGTCGGTATGTTACTTGCCCGAGATTCGATCGTCAGTATCTCCATACCTAGTTCAATCTCGTTACCGGCAAGTCTCTTTACTCGTTCCGTAATACAAGATCCCGTGACTAACTCCTTAGTCACATTGCTTGCAAGCTTCTTGTGATGCTGTATTACCGAGTGGGCACAGAGATACCTCTCCATCATACGGAGTGACAAATCCCCGTCTAGATTCACGCCAACCCAACAGACACCCTCGGAGATACCTGTAGAGTACCTTCATAGTCACCCAGTTACATTGCGACGTTTGATACACACAAGGCACTCCTCCGGTGTCAGGGAGTTGCATGATCTCATGGTCGTAGGAACAGATACTTGACATGGATAAAGAAGTAGCAATAAACTAACACGATCAGATGCTATGCTTACGGTTGTGTCTTGTCCATCACATCATTCTCCTAATGATGTGATCCTGTTATCAAATGACAACTCATGTTCATGGTCAGGAAATCTTAACCATCTTTGATCAACGAGCTAGTCTAGTAGAGGCTCACTAGGGACACAGTGTTGTCTATGTATCCACACATGTATCTGAGATTCTAATCAATACAATTATAGCATGGATAATAAACTATTATCATGAACAAGGAAATATGATAATAACCAATTTATTATTGCCTCTAGGGCATATTTGCAACAAATACATCACGTAGTCTGAAGCCATCATCTTAGCAACAACAGTCGCTACTCCTATCCACTTGATAATGGGGTGCTGATAGTCCGAGCCTAATACCAAATAGACACCGAACCAAAGCCTAACATCTAAAGCTGGAGACCCCAACCAAGCCACATACTGCGTTTGGGGTACAAACCGGTCCGACACACTCTCTTGTGTCATTGCCGCCGTTTTCCACCAATCCATCTTCAATGCAGAAACTAACGCACCGACCTTGTCAGGCCTCTCTTCCATCGACGCCACCATGATGCCAGACAACGTCCTCCTCCTGCGCGAGTCCATCTCCGCGCATCGGACGCCGAGTCTCCACTGCGCCACGCCGCCGAGATCCGCCACCATCAATGTGTAAGATGAATCACCGCTCCACCAAAGAAACCATCCACTTGTCCCTCAAGCCCGTGTACTCCTCCAAGACTGACATCCCCAAGGGGGAAACAACACCAGAGCGCCGCCGTCATCCGATCTACTTATTTAGGGTTTCCCCCGGAGGTAGCGGATAGAGGTCTGGAGCTTCTCCACCGCGATGCCTTCAAGAAGGTAACGACACAAAAGAGTGTCGCCATCGCCGGTCTTGGTAACAAGCCGAGAACGAGGTTTTCACCCGGATGTGCTCGACGAACCTCCATCAAGCATCGTGTGCACGAGTCGCCACCGATCTGAGCTGCCACGCAGCGAGCAGACCGCACCGACCAGATCAGATAGTTCCGAAGGCCAGACCACTCATGGCACCGTCCCGTCCACCAGGCCCTCCATGCCGCCGCCGCCGATCCGAGGTCAAACGGCCCATCGCCGTAGATCCGGTCATCGACGCACGCAGCCAAACCGCTGCCCGAAACAAGGCCGGTCGCCGCGCCTGCAGCCATCACCGCCCGAGGCAGAGCCGGCCGACGCGCCGTCGCCGGTCAAGGCAGGGACGCCCGCCACGCCGCCAAGGTCAGATCGGCCGCGCCTCCTCATGTCGCGGGGTTCCGCACCATCCCCATGGCGTAGGAGAGAGGGAGACCCCCGCCACCGTCGTCGGCCCCCGGGCTAAAGGTCGGCGGCGTCCTTCGGCGACGGCGAAGGGAGGGAGGGAAGGAAGGAGAGCCCTTGGCGGCAAGGGTTTCGTCCCCACCCGAGTCGCCCGAGCGGGAGCGACACGGGGGGCTATAGATAATATCATTTTTTTAATATTGGAGTGACATTGATGTGATGACGTATCACATGACTTTTATTTTAAAACCGCAGGGTGTCTTAAAATTAAAAACAGAATTGCACTTTAAGATGTGTTATACATCTATATCTCACTAAAAAAATACTCATGTATGCCCTGTTTTATTTTGAACGAACATAAACAGTACTCACCCTCTAAACTAATATAGAACGTTTAATGTGTAAATGAAAGTTTGTATTTTCCGCAGAAAAAAAAGAACGCAAAACATGCTTAAAGAGGTTTACAAAAGGCTTTCTCAAGTAGAAAACGAAGTCTTTGAAAGGGCGCATGGCTGGAATCCTTCTGCTCAAAGAATGCCTGGGAAGTTGGAAAGTCCCTGCTACTTAAACCTTTTGGACCTGTTCAATTTTGCTGATGTATAGATCTTAATTGTGTTTCTCATCCCTGTAGTTGGTGGTTTATCATCCATTAGATGTTTGTTTTTATTGAAACGGAGGCAAAAACTTTATCTCATCTCATTTAAAAGAAGGGAAGTAACAAGGTCTTATGAGGGTCATTACTCCTCCACAAATGAAAATAAAAGCTCACTCTCGCGGCATCAAAGAACCCAACTACCTAGCCTCGGCGATAATCCAATTTTTTGCCCCCGACTTAATACCTCCAACCACCACGCTTGGCAACCTACATGTATGCTGAAAAACTCTCGCGTTTCTCTCTTTCCATACCTCCCATGAAAGAAGCATGATAAGAGAAGACACCGCTTTCCGCCTATGACCAGGAGTGAGAACCACCAATGTCCACCTTTCCTTGATCGAGGGTATCCCTGCCCAAGTCGCAACATCCAACTCCGGCGTGTCAACCCAAGCTATGCCCGCATTCCAAATGCGAATGGAGAACCTGCATTTGAAGAGGAGATGTGCTGCGGTCTCCAGCTCCCTCTTGCAAAGTTGGCATAAGTTGCAGTTTGGCCACCTCTCCGTTGTAGCCGATTGGTGGTACAAACTATATCCTTGATGACGAGCCAAGCAAAGATTTTGCACTAGGGTGGTGCCCTGCTAGTCCACGCAATCTTGGACATGGATGAGATGATAGAGCCCTCGAATTGGGCCTTGTAAGCCGAGGCCAAGGAGTAAAGTCCGTTGGTTGTAAGGTTCCACATGATGTCGTCGACAAGGTCGTGATGAAGGTGCACCGCTTGAATCTTCTCCTAGAGGATGCAAAATTGCTCAATGTGCTCCACCAAGAGGCCTCCCAATAAGTTGATCCACCGGATCCAATTGTTTTCAAGCAAGGCCTCCTTCACGGATTTGGTTTTGTTGGCGGAGATCTCAAAAAGCAAAGGTGCAAAATCTTTGGGCTTCTTTCCATCTAGCCATGGGGAGTGCCAAAAACAGGCTTTCCGGCGATCCCCTATGGTTACCGTCGTCGCTGCGTAAAAGAGGTCTATGTCAGTGGAGTCACAATGGTTTCCGTATCCCACCCATGCACTTTGCAGCTCCTTCCACTCGAAACAAAGACAACACAGTCGCAGGGCCCTAGCATACATGCGGAAATCGAGGATGTCCAGTTCACCAAGCCGTTTTCGCCTGCAAACCAACGCCAGTTGACCTTGCATTGACCTCCGGAGACTTGGTCCGAATCCGACCAATGGAAAGCTCTCTCGATGCCCACAAAGGTGAAAATAGTTCCCTCCGGCATCTTTAAAGTTGTGGCATGGTAGGTGGCAGGGGAGGACAACACCGACTTGACCAACTCAGATCCGCCCACCGTTGTGATGAGGTGGCCCGGCCAAGGCACCAGCTTTCCAGCTGCCTTATCCACAAGGTGCTGGAGACCAATCTTCCTCAACCGGTAGACCGAGAGGGGTAGGTCGAAGTAGCGCATGGGGAAGGTGGAGCAAGCAGCTAGGAAGCACTGAAGGACATCATCCAGGTCGATTCCGGTGCAGCGGATTGGAGCCACTGAGGTTTTCCCCAGATTTGTCCCGAGGCCGGTGACCTTCCCAAAGCCCTCAAGAAGGGAAGTTAGTTGTTGGATATCCTCCTTGAAAGGGGCCACAAAGATTGCGTCGTCGTCAGTATATAAGGAGGTGGGCATGCAAGTAGCCCTCCCTCCGATCCGGTGCAGCTTGTGTTGTCTCGTGGAGGTGTCTAGGTTGCTCTGAATAGGGTTGATTGCCAGGACGGAGAGCAGCGGGGAGAGCGGGTCTCCCTAGCGAAGGCCCTTCCCATGCCAGATAGGCTTGCCCGGCACACCATCAGAATGATGAGTGGAGTAGTGCGGCCAACATATCTTTGAAACGTGTCGGGAAGCTGCGACGGCGCAAAAGTTCCAACAGGTAGTCCCACAACACGGAGTTGAAGGCTTCCCTTCGGGGACATCCGATAAAATTGGAATGATATAGAGAAGATTAGCATGGCCCCTGCAGATCCTTTAGATGTGGTTATATGTCTAGGATGTAGGCTGCTGGTATCTGGATGCGGTGATACATCCTCCGTATTAAAGGAAGAGCAAATGTTTTGATGCATGATGTATCCCAGGGTCCATTTTCATCCATGTGGCCCATTTTATCCGAAAAAAGAAGAAACTTTGTATTTATTTTTTTACAACAAAAAAGAAACTTTGTATTTTCTGACGGAGGAATTTTTTTTCTTGGAACGAGAGATCACTAAATCTGTCAAGCATGTTTCCTATTTATTTTGTTGTACTTACCATATTTATATACCTCTTGGGAATTGGGACCATATTAAATTTCTCCCTTTTTTGCGGGATAATGGGCACACCGCGCAACCAACAAGTGGTGCTGCCACCAGATCTTCCTATACTAGCTAAACTATGAGCAACTCTATTGTGATGACGTTCAATTTTCAACGAAATAAACCCACACGAGTCCAGAGTTTTCTTGATCTCCAACATGAGATGACCATATGCAGAACGATACAGCGAGTCATCAGTCAATGCAGCAATAACAGTCGCGTTATCGGATTGGATCGCAATCGGCAATTCCGACCGATGTATACTCATTGACAGTCCTTCAAGAATAACACTACGCCTTTTCAGCACAATTTGCTACATTGACACATCCCTGGATAAAATGCAATATAGGTAATGGTTGGTACCAAGCTGTAGATTTGCTTCAGAAACAAGTCATGCACACATGAATACAAGTCGGCTTATCTTATCGACAATCCAGACTATACAACCATGCTGAATTATTCTCCAAGTCTGAAGTACAAGCAGGGCTTACAAACTATATTGCCACTTTATTTAGTCGATCATTCAGACGAGGAAAAGCATGTCGAATGCTGTTTCAGGTCCAAAGTGCAAGCAGAAATTACATACCATATTACCACTTTTTATTTGGTCGATCATTCAGACTAGAAAGGGAACGCTCAATTTTTTTCTGTCTGATGTATAAGCAGACATTAGTGAAGCTACATATCCCCCTTCTCCCAGCACCAGCCATCTCATTATCTCAAGGTGCCTTGCAGGCCAACTTCGACATCATATTGGCGGCTTTCTGCAGATGTGAAAAGAAAAAGGAATAAAACGGTTAGAATGGTCTGTCAAATTCAGAGCCAGGAGCATTGTAAGCTTATGGGCTAAATATAGGACAATTATTTGAATTTGATTTGTAACATTCAGCAGTTATCTGTAACTAAGATTTACTGATAGTCATACAATGTGACAATTTGTAGGAACTAGCAGCACTTGAAGCAATTAAATAATCATTCTGAGACAGGCAGCCCTGGGCACATGATTCCTCTATGGACATATTATATTTGGTAAATTTGTAAATTTTAGCAATTTCAAGCTGGGCTCAGATTTTTTTTAACTTAGCTTATCCCTATACTACGATGGCCCTGAGATTTGGTTGAATCCTGGCTCCGCAATAGCACTTCATTCAGTATAGACATGAATGCAAAATGGGTTATCAGGAATAGAGAATATGATGAGAACACCTGAAGAAATTACAAACCTGTTCTGTGTGAGGCAGATACTTCCCATCAAATGTGAGCACCACCCGGTCTTTTCCATCAGCCCCTTTAACTTTGTCGACCGTACAGTAGAAGTCTATAGCCGACATGCTGCAATTGAAAGTGATAAGATAAGAAGTAAATTTTGCAAGGGTTATCATTTGGCAATTCACTGATTATGCAACAAAGTTTCACGGAAATGAACACCATATTTGGACTTAGAATTGTGCACATGTGAGACAGTTTGGAAAGTTTATTGAGGTTCTAGAAACAAAAGCAAAATCTTGAAAGAATCCAAATCATCTGAAATTCCACAGTTGTTAAGTTTCAGGTAAAGTTATTAATGTACATCAAATATTAACCAGAAAATAATGCAAAACTCAAATTTAAATAGGTGAATCTTCTTACATTCCATCGCCAAAGTCCTCATTGATGATTGCCTTGATGCTCTCTCCAAAATGCATGATAGCTTCATTCAGTCTGTGTTCAGCGTAAACCATCAGACTATTAGTGAGGAAAAGCTAAGTCGATCGTGTTTGTTAAACCTAGTAGCCCATATCCAGCCACAATGGCACACAATATCCTATTTGACACCAACAAGTTGTTATCTTGCTTTAGGCTAAAGTTGCTCTGAAGAAAAAACAGTGGCAAGCACCTGTATATGGCTGGCTCGTGGACCATTTCCGGGTTGTAGGACCGGAAGGGCGGCTGCATCATGAGCTCCACGAGCTCCTCGGTGAGAGCCGGGATGGCCGCCCGCAGCGCGGCCGCCGTGTCGGGCTTGAGCTGCGCCTGGCGCCGCAGCAGCTGCGCGACGTACACGTTGGTGAGCCCCGTCTCGGCCCCGATGTCGGAGAAGCTCTTCCCGGACTTGGCCTTCGCCGCCATCAGCTTCTGCATCGACGCCGCCCTCGCGCCGCCGTCCTCCATGGCCGCCTGCGTCGCCCGAGATGTGCTCGACGGAATGGCGAGGTGGGGAAGCGTATGAGTGGGAGTGCAGAGGACGAAGAAGAGAGGTGTGAGTGAACTGGCCCCGGTTGCGCCGGCTTATATGGCCGCGCCGGATACGCCATGGGGCTTGGGGTGGCGCACCAGCACCACGGCGGCTAAGCGACGGGGAAAGTGTCGGCAGTGAGTGGCGGTACGCGGCGGCTATGCGACGGGGAGAGGACACGGCGGGGGTCCTGGTACAGTTCAACGGCACGCGGCGGCTAAGCGATGGGATGTTTTGCCACCGGGCCGGCGAATAAGTGTTTTTAGTGGGCCGGCCCAGCTGAGTTCTATATGGGCTGGTGCGGTCCGCTCTGGGCCTTTATCTTGCCCTACCCCGTCATTCTCTCGCCCTGGCTGGACTGGAAACTCTCGTCTGCGCGGCTCCGCGCGGCGCTCTCCGTTCCTCTCCAGCCCCTCCAGCCTCCTCCGCCACCTCCCCCTCTCGCCGCCGATCAGCAGCTTATTAGCTCGGGATCTCGGTCTAATCGTCCTCCGGGCGAGCTGATACCATCGTTTTTACTCCGCTCTGGATCCTTTCCGCCGGCATCGCACGCCATGCGCGCCACGTGTTCGCGCAATTGCCTGGCCGAGCTGCTCCGCCGCCTTGGCCAGGTCCAGGCGCAGGGCCAACCGCGCTGCCACTCCCAGCTATCTCCCGCGCGCTCCATGACGCGCGGCCGGAGCGTGAACGAGCGGAGCAAGACGAAGCGCGTGAACGACCTCGAGGTGGTCATCGAGCGCTGCAAGGTGGTCTCCAAGGTGCTCGCCGTGGTGGACGCGCTCAAGATGGAGGAGGAGCACGTCACCCCTCTCAAGCGCCTCGAGATCCTGCGCCCGCAGCTCGGGCTCGCCAAGCCACACAAGGTCGCCCACTTCGTGCACAGCTCGCCGCAGCTCTTCGAGGTCTGCCGCGACAGCCGCGGAGTCATGTGGGCCGGCCTCTCGCCGCAGGCTGAGGCGCTCGCTGAGGAGGAGGCGCGCCTGCTGGAGGAGCACTCCCCTACAGCTGCCGAGTATGTGACGAGGCTGCTCATGATGTCGGTGCAACGGCGCCTGCCCGTTGACAAGATCGCGCATTTCCGGCGTGACATGGGGCTTCCTCATGATTTCCGGGCACGGTGGGTGCACATGTTCCCTGAGCTGTTCAGGTTGGTCACATTGGAGGATGGCGACTACCTGGAGCTTGTTTCCTGGAACCCAAACTGGGTGGTCACTGAGCATGAGAAGAATATGGCAGCATTGGCCGGTAACACCGATGCCAATTCCAATGCTAGTACACCAGGAGAGCTCTCACTTCCGTTCCAGATGAAGTTCCCACCAGATTTTAAAAGTTACTACAAATTTAGAGGAAAAGCTCATCACTATGTGAAAACCGGCAATACCGAGCAGTTTCAGAAGACAACCTACCTGTCCCCTTATGCAGAGGCAAAAGGTTTGACCCCTGGATCTCACGAGTTTGACAAGAGGGCAGTTGCGGTGATGCATGAGATACTGAGCTTCACACTGGAGAAGAGGCTGGTAACCGACCACCTCACGCATTTCCGTCGTGAGTTTGTTATGCCACAGAAGCTGATGAGGTTGCTACTGAAGCATTATGGTATTTTTTATGTGTCTGAGAGGGGGAAGAGACTGAGTGTGTTCTTGACAGAGGCATATGATGGGACCGAGTTGATTAAAAAGGCCCCGTTGGTAAGGTGGAGAGAGAAGGTTCTTCGACTTACTGGTTACAGAGGAAAAAACAAGAATATTGGAAAAGTTCATGAGTCGTCTGATTCTGAGGACTATTTGCCCGGTGAGAGCTCATCAATATGTAGTGGTGGCAGCAGTGACAACGACGATGCTGCTAATATGTTGCATGTCGAAAGTGAAGATTCAGATGATTTCCTGGATGATGCCACTCTTACAGATGATGGTGAGATGGATGATGCTGGGATGGATTTCTTTTAGTGAGAAATATGTTGAGATGGTTTTAGGAGATGTAGTGATTATGCAGAGTCAGTGAAATCGAGTTAGTAGCCTACTAGCCTAACATAATGAACACTTCTGTTTTTCCGTTTCCTGAATATTAAGCTCACAAGAGAGCAGGAAAGGTTTCATCAACGAGCTGGTTTAGAGATTTCTTGGCTGATGTTGATGATATTGTGGTCAATGATCCAAACATGGCTGGATATTCTGGAAAGTCAATGCTGCAGGATCTCATAACACCTACCCCCTGTCTTGAGCAACCATGGTGATGATGTTGTTTACCTGTTGTACAAGGTGAACTTTGAATACCAGAAAGCATGGATGATTGGCATTGATATGAAAACAAAGGCCTTGCTTTCCACCGATAGATCCCTCTATTCCAGTCCTGCCTACCGTGAATGTTCACTCTCTGGATCTGGACAAGACTTCAAGTAATTCTATTGGGACTTACTCTTTACCATGTCGGTGCTCGTAGGATTGCCTGCTTTTAGTCTTTAGTTGATCAGTCGTTTTTGTTCAGCTCATGTATCTGTATTGACGTATTTGGGCTGGAATATTCAATATTCTGTTCTGCACCTTTTGTGGTCATTCATCTACTAGCGGTGGAACCTGAGTAGGAACCATGTGTTTTAATGCACATTTGCATGTATGATAATTTGATCTCAACCAGACTTGTCATAACAGATGTAAGGTTAGCCATATTGTACTGCTGTGCAGACTGCCTGCATCGAATGATAATTCTATGCTGATTAGTGTAGTTTTTCACTTTTACTTGTTGACAGACACTAATGCTAAGCCTTCAATTTGCACTCCTATTTCTTATTTTCTACATTTCAACTTTATCCACGCTTGCAAAATATTTGCATACAGTGTTTTTTTTTGTCACCGCTGAGCATAACATTTTGCTTACTTTACCCTCTGCAAAAAAGGGCAACTCGTTGCACCCTTATACCTTCTTAAAGATGAAACTACAGAAGGGGCATTCTTTAATTGCAGTTCTCATTGTTGGTAATGGTACATTGGTAATTTGGTATCTTTTATATGTCTCAGACAAGGGAAGCTGCTAAGCATGTTCTTGACGGAGGCATATTATGGGACAGATTTGATTAGAAAAAGCCGCTGTTGGTGCGGTGGAAGGAGAAGGTCTTTAACTTACTGGTTCGAATGGAAATAGCAAGAATGGTACAGAATTTTATGGATGGGCTGATCCAGCAGACTAAAGTTTGGTGGTTGTGGATTATGGTGGACTGGTGGTGATGATGATGCTACATTGAATGTCAAAAGGGAATGTCAAAAGGGACGAGTCAGATGATGTCTTGGATGAGGGCACTCTTTCAGAGGATGCTGAGATGTATATAGGTTATAGCGGATTTAAGTGATTATACAGAGTGAGTTAGTGAAATCCGGTTACTGTTAGTAACCCAATATAAAGAACAGTATTCTGTTTTAGTCCTGGACATCAAGCCCACAAGTGCTTCTGATAATTATTTCGACATTAGGGCTATGGTTGGTTTCTATCTTGATGCTTAGGTGTAGTTTTTCCCCTTGCTCATTACTTGGAGACTTGGTGTTTGATATGCTGTCCCAAGCTTGAACACAGACTGAATATTTCAGGCTTGCATTGATTATTTCTTATGTTGATTTATTTGTTCTGCTTTTTTCTTTGAACAAGACCATTGTGGCGAATATTCCTCAGCACGTCGTGTACTGAAGTTATGACATTATCCAAGCAATCTACTCTGAAGCAAGCCCTGTCCTTTTCTGATTTCAGCAATCCAGGGATGGATTCAAAATTCTGGTATGTACTAAATATTTCTGTGTCAAGTGGCAATTCTTAAACAATGTATTTACACATCAGCAGTAAGAACGTGTCAATTCAGTTTGCAAAATGAAATCTTCAATGACATTGTGATTTGCTTACACTACAATTGTATTGAGCAACAAGGTTACAGCAAATGGCACTGAAAAAATCTGTATAGGGGGAAACTAAAGTTGAGGTCACATTCTCGTGCACATGCATCTTCTCCTGATTTTGTGTGTTGAAACAACTTAACAGTTGATGCCAAGATCTTCATCTTGAGCCAATAGTTCTAGTCAGTGTTGAGCTTGAGCTCAAATGCTCATGGGTGAATCCTGACTGTAGACTGAAACTCTATGAGTAATCTTTCTAAGCCTCATTATATGTAATCCATGTTGTGGCTATGGTTTTGCCAGAGTTTATATGTTTTGTTAAGTGCACACTGCCTTGTTGGTTAGCAACAGCCCGTAATATTAGGTGTATTTTACGAGTTGTTTGGTCCCCTTGATTTGTTTCTGTTATTCTGTTGGTTGGTCTTGCACTGTACATTGTACTCCACTGTCCGTCCCGTTACAGAAAGTCGTAAATAAAAGGGGAAATTAGCTAAACCATGATCATCTTTTGCGAGTTATGATATGCCATCTCTCACACTGGCCAGCAAATCCTTTTAGATGCCAGACATGCCATGCTACTGTATTGGCCATCTCTGGCCCAAGCATGCTGGTTATCCTATATGTGGCATGCATGTAGCTGAAGGGAATCTACTTACCTACCTATATGTGTCAAGATTAAGCAACACAATTACTATTTCTCACAGCATCTGAAATAGTAGTATAGACAGAGGGAATATTGTGTATGTTTCTTTCTCATGTTGGCTTCAAGATGGAAAAAGAAGAGCTGTAGCATGCACATATCCAACTAATTATTGCTGATAAAAGTTACTACTTCCGTCTCAAAATATAAGACGTTTTCCTTGTATTTTGAGACGGAGGTAGTAAATTGTTGGCACCCTTGATAATAACTACGTCTCATTGACAATTTCTAAACAGAGTCTTCACACATCAGCACTTTTGATCAAGAAGGAAATCTTGAATAAGTAGTGATCTCTCACATCCCAAATGTGTCGACTAGTAAGGCTTTAACAGATGGCGTAGCAAAGATCTATGTAGCGGGGACACTAAGTTGAGACCTTCATCAACAAAATAACAAATGATATCAAGAACTTCATATTGATCCAATACTTGTAGCCATCGTTGAGCCTGAGCTCAAATGCTCATGATGAAACTCTTGACTGTAGACTTTTTTTTTTTTGAAACGGAGGCAAAAGATTTGCCTCATCTATTAATTAAGAGGAGAAAAGAGTTTTGTGGTTACAATCGACCATGAGAAGACGGCATGACAATTACTCCCTTACAATAATACGCCCTAATTTCTTAGCACCCGCCACCACCCACAGGTTGGCCTCGTTGATGATGTTCTGGAGAAGGATAGGAGGTGGGGAAGATCTATGTTTAAAAACCCGTGCGTTTCGCTCATTCCAAATAGACCAGGAGATGAGCATGGTGAGGGATGCCATGGCCTGTCTATCTAGGTTTCCCATGTCGGTGCGCCGATCCCACCAACGCGGCAGGGAGTCCTGAAGGTGCCAGTCTGAGATGTCAATGTGCGCCAGACCAAACTTGTCAATGACCGAACGCCAGAGCCTGATGGAGAAGCGGCAGTTGACAAACAAATGGATGCCAGATTCTTGCTCCCTTTTGCAAAACTGGCAAAGCCAACAGTTCTCCCACCCACGGAGCGGCAGTTGACTGTAGACTTCAACTCCTTGAGAAACCATCCGAAGCCCGATTTATTTCTGTGCTGTTGGCGCTACAGCTTTGCCAGAGTTGATGTGTTGTATCAAGTACACACTGTCTAGTTGGTCAGCAACAGCCTGTAAAACTATTAGGTGTATTTCAGGGGTTATTTGGTCTCCTCAGTTCGTTTTGTTCTGTTATCGAGCAGGTCGTAAGTTCTACACTATACATGGTATCGACCTTTTTGTTTTCCTTTTTCTTGTTAGAAAGAGGAGTACATGGCACACATATTGTTAAACAGTTTCAGCAATTTGGCTAAACTGTGGGTACCTGTGAGTCATGGTATTGACTGGCATGTTACGTTTCGCCTTTCCTCTATGATGATGATATGCCATCTCTCTCACACACACTGGCCGGCAAATTTGTTGTAGATGCCAACATGCCATGCCACTGCTGTGTTGGCCATCTCCTGCCCAAGCATGGTCCTTGATTAGTTCATGAAGCTACTGTTTTTGCCTCTAAAAAAAAGGGGTACTGTTTTGTGCTGGATGTAGCTGAAAAGAATCTACCTACCTACCTACCTATATGTGTGTCAAAATCAAGCAACAAAAGTACTGCCATTTCTCATGCTAGCCTCTGTAGCACGTACATGCAGATCCAGCTATATCCCTGATAGGGTGTACATTCTTGCTGATAATTTGCATTATTGATAAGCCCCAATATCCCTGACAGGGTGTATTGCCTTTGATTTATTTATTTATTTTGCCAGGGAAAAGGATCGGTGGCCGGAAATATAGTGCCGCATGGAGTGAGGATTCTTCATTCATCCACCGCCACCACCACTGGCTCTGGCACTGTTCCTCGGAGAAAACAGGCTCACATGGCGATCAGAGGGTCGGTTTAATGCGACCACATGGGCGTAGTACGCGCACGGCCGGCCTCCCACGGCACGTATTTATTTCCCGGATGGGTGCAACCATGAATGTTCTTACCGCACTGCACAGCGCGGATCTCCTTGTCCATCCATCCAGCCAGCCAGCCAGCCAGCCACGCCCGACCGGCCATACCAGACGCGCACTCTGATGGCGCCATCACCCCTTGGCTTCGCACGTACGTCCATGCGATAATCACAAGGGCCTGACAATGGCGGTCCGCGGCCGGTTCATCGGATCACATGAGACCAGCGCGCGTATGGCCGGCGCATCCGGATATTCTCGGCTTTGCCCGCTCAGGTTCCATGGATATATATTACCATTCATACGGGTTATGGGCTTGAAAGATCGGCCGGCACATCATTTCCTCCATGGTTCTTGTTGGAAGTTGGAGGTTCGTCTTCTATGGAGTAGTTTACGCAGTACTCCATCCGTAAAGAATTATAGTACTCCATCCGTAAAGAAATACAAGAGGGTTTAGATCATCTAGCGGTGGACCGTCGATCGTCAAGTCGTGATTCTTCCTCCTGTAATAACAAGAGTGAATTCCGGTTTTTTACCTCCTAATTTAGCATTTTTTACATTAGTTAGCCTATTTAACAAATTTCCATCCAGATTACTCCATTTAGTGACAATCTTGCCTGTTTTTACCCCTTCTAATTTTTAAGAGCCTTCTTGCAAAGATCATGCTTTACTCGAGAGTCGAGACTAAGTGTCCAAGCATATATTTCTATTAAAACAAAAAATCCCATCCTATTATGTTAATAACTGTTAGTACTAGTTTTAAATGGACACACATCATTTGAGCCCAACTAAAAAACACATATGTTCGACAATAGCACTGTAGATTACACCTGTTCATGGACAATCCAGCCCGAAGCCTGACATTCGGGCCGGGTTCGGGCTCCATTTTCTGGCCCGAAGCCCGACCCGAAAGCCCGAACAAAGCCCGAAAAGTGTGTATAAATATTTTTATTCAAACTATAGGTACAATAAATTAATAAAATATCACGAATAAGATTAATTTAATTAAAAACGCTACTGTTCATGTGCTTCGGGCCGGGCTAGGTCGGGCTCGGGCTTGCGATTTGTTTTCAGGCTTTGCAAAGCCCGGCCCGAACCCGACCCGGCCCGACCAATGATCAGGTCTACTGCAGATATGTAAAATAGAATGCGATGTTTTTTTAATGATTTCCCAAAGCATAAAATAAATGCTTCCTTCGATGTTTTGCATTAGGTAAGAAAACTAAAATATCATCACATTAAACCTACGAACCATAACCCACAATGCAAAATTGAACGTACTTGACCGCTCAAGATAACTGTTCATTTTTCATGCGATGTGGTGCACACATACACCTGGCAGCCATGAGAAAAAAACCGGGTGCGACTAAACCAATTAATATGGTCAATATGGTATTCGAGGAATAGATGGACGCATGATAAAGAAGAGATCAATCGTGCATCAGCCATGCGTCGCATCAAAGAAGCATTAGCGTCGTTGGATATCCCACTGAAACATGCTATATAGTTCCTGGACACGGATGGCGACCTCCTCAGACTGGCCAAATTACCATTACTTCCGACGGCGCTTTGAACGGCGAGCTGGGAGTAGGAGGAGCTGGTGGTGTGGCCAGATCCGTGACATCTTTTCTTGGACCATGGCGTAAGTCGTACCCTGGTGTATCAGATCCGTTGATCATGAAGGCGTTATTCCTGCGACATGATGTCAAGCTTGCTAATATCCATGGATTCACGCAGGTGCTCATGGAGACCGACTGTCTACAATTAGTCAAGCTTTGGTATACCTGGATGTCATCACGTTCGGTGGTGGCACCGCTGCTAGATGAAACAGGAGATCCGTCCTTTCAGTTTAATTCTTTTGTAATTCAATACATTTGTAGATCGGCCAACTTACCAGCTCATTTGTGTGCGAAGCGTTCTTGCACACTGAGTGTCACTGAAAATTGGATCGATGAGACCCCATAACAGGAACGCACTATAGTTGAATAAAAGCTCTTAGGTTTCCTGACATCCTAGTTCCCTACAACCGCCGCCTCCCCTAAAAAGTTAGGGTTTCTTCGCCTCCCGCTGGCACCGCCGGTCCGCCTCGTCTCCGGTGGCCTTAGGGCCATGGGAGCGGAGTGGATCCGACCCTTGTCGGTGGGAGGGCTCCGTTTTTAGATCTTTCTTCGAGTTTTGTTAGAGTTTTTTGTCCTGCTCAGGAAGACGAGACGGCGGGGGCTCCCTGAAGATGGAATAAGGTTCTCCCTGCCTATGCCCCGTTTCGGTGGTGCTTCTAGCATCGTCGGTGGGCGTGTGGAGGTGTGTCTTCGGCAGATCTGTCTTTGGTGGATTTGTTTGGATCTTTTGGTCGTTCTTCTACGTTCTATGTCTTCACGTTGGATTCTTCTAATCTACGCTACTCTTCATCGGCGGCGGTTGTTGTTCTGTTGCGGCTGGTCCTATGCGGCCTTAGAACGACGATTTTTCAGCTGTCTACACAAGTTTTGCCCGGCTCCGGCGAGGGGGGGGGGGGGGGGGGCGATGACAGTGGCGTGTCTTTGGCTCACTTCAGTGCTTGTAGTCGCTAGCTAGGTGGTCGACGAATCTGGTTATAATTTTTATCATTTCTAGTGTTTGTTGTACTACCATGATTAAAGATGAATAGGCCGGAAGTTTTCTAAAAAAAAAAGTTCTCAAGTCCCCCCCCCCCAAAAAAGAATACTGCTTTGTACGGGCAGACGGACGAAATAAAACACAGACGTTTGCTTATCCTAGTGTTTGCTTGCACGAGTAATCCCGAGCTTCTTGTATTATGACCCTGTGTTTGTTTGCTGTAATTGCTGAAAGTGTGAGAGGTTGGGGCCTCTCAAGAGTCTTTTTGAATATTATGCAAGCAGATATAAGTACATGGCTTTTGCAGACACTAACTTACCCGGGCTCATTTCTCTCCTCTCTTTCTCTCTCCTCTTCTTTCCCTTCCCTTGAGAGTCTCCGATGTCTCCCTGGCTCCTCTCCCCTCTTCCTCCGGCGGCTTCGCCGGCCGGAGTGGGGATGGGGGAGGAGGCTGGGCCTCTGTATATAGTAGATGTAGTACTAGACTTGCCCTGGGCGGACTGGCGTTATACCGTTAGTTTGCAGAAATCGGGTGCCTGCGTGCCTCACCCGATGCTTGTCGGAGCTGTCCTTGATCTCTCCTCTATGGCGGAGGGTGAGCTTGGATGGCGGATCTGGTGTTTCCTGCAGTAATAAGCGCGCTGCCATGCCGGGAGGTGCTGTTGTGGTGGCCGTCCCCCTTTCTTCTCACCGTCATGGTGGCGGTAGGAGGATGGTTGGGAAGGCTTGCTTCGATCTGGGCTCCTGGTGTTGGACTTCGCCGGATCCTAGCTTCTGGTGTAGGTGGTGTTGTCCCCAAAGCTGGAGAAAGCCCCGCGACATCGACTTGGAATTTGATGATGGGGACCCCACGCTTAGTCGATGGTGGCCTTCGAGGAGCTACGTCGTCCATGGCGGCTGGCCGGCCTCCTCCAATCCATCGAATCTTCGGGCTGAAAGGCGGCCACTCTTATTCCTCCCGGCTATGATGCCAAAAGGGAGGCAGTGTTGTGCCAAGCTGGAGTCTGTGGTGTGCTGCAGAGGTCTCGCCGGACCAAGTGGTCCGTCCCTGGCGCCGGCGACGATTGTTTCCAGCAAGGTGCAGCAAGGACCCGATCACGTTTTCACTTTTCTTAGTGGGGTCTTTTTCACAAAATGCAGGGACATGTGTGTATTTTCCAGTCTCTTTAGGGTTCTTGTTGTAAGTTGTGTTGTTACACCGTCTTAATCAATGCAATGCTGGGTCCTTCGGGACCCTTCTAGTGTTCAAAAAAAAAAACATACACTAACTTACGTCATGCATCATCCGCATGGCCAGTTGGCCAAGTAAGATATTAACGCCATCATCAAGAGATCCTGATAAGAAAACCAGCCGTCTCCTCCCAATTTTTTTCAGCTTAGTTCAAAACCATGCCTATCTTGAAATAAGCACAAACAACCATGCCATGGTGCCAGCACACAGCATACACACCTCATCACGGCACATTCTCAGGAAATTACGGTTGACGTGTGTTGTTTTGCGCTCTACCAAGCCTATTGTGGAATCTAACATAATGGCAGATGAAGCGCCTGTCACATTAGCAAATCGGGTGGCTAAATACCCCATTCATAGATATACTTCACATTCCTCCTCTCTATAGCTACGCTACTTGGAAACCAGGTCTTGCCTGGAAGTTGGAACCATGCCACATGATGAGAATTGGTCAAAAGTTCATATGAAGGTGCGCATGTAGCTATAAACAGATTAAATATTGTGAGAAGTTCAATCTTATAGTATAAATAAGAGTGAGTTCTGGTTTTTACCCCCTAATTTAGCAGTTTTGATATTAGTTACCCCATTTAACAAATTTTCATCCAGATTACCCCATTTAGTGACAACCTTAACTGTTTTTACCCTTCTAATTGTTAAGAGCCTTCTTGCAAAGATCGTGTTTTACTCGAGAGTCGAGACTAAGTGCCCAAGCATATATTTCTATTAAAACAAAAAAAAAATCCCATCCTATTATGTTAATAATTGCTAGTACTAATTTTAAATGGACACACATCATTGGAGCCCAACTAAAAAACACATGTTCGACAATAGCACCACAGATCTGTAAAATAGAATGTGATGTTTTTATTTGATGATTTTCCAAAACGTAAAATAAATGATTCCTCCGATGTTTTGCATCAAGGAAGAAAACTAAAATATCATCACATTAAACCTACGAACCGCAACCCACAATGCAAAATTAAACGTACTTGACCGCTCAATATAACTGTTCGTCTTTCATGCAATGTGATGCACACATACACCTGACAGCCATGAGAAATAAAACCGGGTACGGCTAAACCAATTAATATGTTCAATATGGCATTCGAGGATTAAATACTGTGAGAAGTTCAATCTTATAGCTCCTGCAGCCCGCGGGAGTGCGGGGGCACTTGCCGGAAAACGGCATTTGCAAATTGCAGCAGTAGGAGGAGCGTCCGCGTCCGAAAAAGACCAAAACCGTTGGTGCTAATCCCTTCAAATTGGCGCCTCGTTGATCGATTGATTGATTGGATCGCAACGTAGGCCGTGGACTGGTGGTCGAACTGGACGGTGACGGGGTTTCTTTTCTTTCAGTGCGTGATGGCGAAGCGGGGGCACAGATCATGGTCATGGTTTATGAGAGAGGGAGAGGATCGACTTTTCTAGTTATGTTTCCAAGTCCAGCTCCCAACGGCGCACACGCATATATGCGTGCACTATACTGGCATGATCAATCAGTGGATTAAATGGAATTTGGTAGCGAGAAAGTAGTTAGCCGTTGCTGACGACCAGGTTCAGGTTTTTGTCAAATCCGTTGCTTTTGGTTTGAAAAATTGTAAGCGTGTGCGGGTCTTGACCCTTTCAAACTGCCAATGATCGATTGGCATGGCAATGTAATTTCGCAAACGTACGTACGGGGACTGGTGAAGATGCATGGGTTGGCGCCAGAGGGCTAGATAGACCTGGTTCGCTGACAATGGTGCTGCACGCATGCATGGCTGCTACACGCCTACACCTAATAAAGAGGCCGTCCATGAAATGAAATGAATCTGATCTGATGAGGAGCCTCTTCGCTCTGCCATCACGCTTCACGCAATCAATAAGGTCCGGCTACAGCTAGCCCGCTGCGCCAATGCCAGATCCAGTTCACTTCATCTTCGTCTCAGTACTCCTCAAAAAACATTAAAAAAAACAGATCATCATAAACACTAAAATTAAAATTATCAGTTCCCTGTAACAAGACAGTAAAAAAATACTAGTGACTGGAGCACATATACGTATATTTTTTGTTGCTTCAACGGCCAAAAACTTTCTGGTGTCACAGGCAGACTCCAAATGCGAAACGCATGCAGCTGAAGCGTGCCACACACAAGAAAGCAATTGCCCTGCACATTTTCCTCCCCGGAACCGCTGCTCTTGCACATGTTGCCGCAAAGGCTAGCCGATCCATCAGCAGCGCTGTGCCCTCCGGGCCAACATGTCAGCCTCACAGCGAGAGAGAGAGAGATCATGCATGTGTGTGTCCATGGCCACTTGACGCCATGCATCCATGAACGAGTCTGAACACCGAACGTCATGCCCCCAAGCTTGCCCGGCTTGTGCTCCCTAAGGGCATCCACAGTGTCTAGAGGCAACATGGCCTCTAAGCTGGGGTCCATGTAGGTGCCTCTAAAACTTGACGTAGATGGTGCAGTGTATCAAATGCAATCTGGCCTCCAAGATGAACCCCATAGCATGCAACATGCACATAAAAAATACCTTTTTTCATTAGCCATGCTAGCATGCAACATGCACTACTAAGTATGACTAGTGGGGACATAGAATTATTTTAATCGGGGCAGAACTTGGAGGCCGCCTCTTAGCTTAGAGGCGATGCCAGCCATTTTTTGCTTAGAGGCGATCGGTGCAGTGTATGGCGCCAGCCTCCATATCGCTAGAGGCAGGCTTAGAGGCAAGAAAAGAGCACACTGTGGATGCTCTGGCATTAACTGCCACCCAACAACCCGCCCACCCACCATCTCCTCCCCAACCCCAGCCCCAGCCCCAGCAGCAACTCCCTATATCTAAACACTGAGCACTCCACTCCGTCTCACCCTCACCACCACCGCCCGCCCATCAGTTGGCTCGCCGCCACCGCCAACCCCGGCCGCCCACCAGCTGCCCGCAGGCGCCATGGCGCGGGAGGAGCTGTCGACGGAGATCGTGAACCGCGGCGTGGAGCCGTCGGGCCCGGACGCCGGGTCGCCGACCTTCTCGGTGCGCGTGCGGCGCCGGCTGCCGGACTTCCTGCAGTCGGTGAACCTCAAGTACGTGCGGCTCGGGTACCACTACCTGCTCAGCCACGGCGTGTACCTGGCCACCATCCCGGTCATCGTGCTGGTGTGCGGCGCCGAGGTGGGCAGCCTCAGCCGCGACGAGCTGTGGCGCAAGGTGTGGGACGAGGCCACCTACGACCTCGCCACCGTGCTCGCCTTCCTCGCCGTCCTCGCCTTCACCATCTCCGTCTACATCATGTCCCGCCCCAGGCCCATCTACCTCATCGACTTCGCCACCTACAAGCCCGCCGACGAACTCAAGGTAATTAACCGTATCCTAATCTCCCATCCTCAGGCTTACTCTCAGTGTTTTTTTAAATATGCTTACTGCTTACTACGTAGTTAATTACAGAGTAGATCACTTCATTTTTTTGCATGCGAGCATATTTTATATCCGTAGAAGTACATGCTAAATGTCGATCCGGGTCGTGTAGGTATATGAATCAGAAGTGAAGTTTTTTTGGTAGGATTACTCTTTGCTAATTAACTTCAAACACGAAATGTTGATGGCATTTTAGATGTAAAAAAAGTTGGGAAAAAGTTAGATCGGAGAAATGTTTGATATGGATATGGATATATTATCAGTTTCTTGGGCGGAAGATCGATCTCGTGAGGTAGACATGTATAATTGCACAAGTCACGTTTGGCACACACGAATTTTGCGTGAGACGTATACTAGATGGAACCCTATGGAATTCCCTCGCGTGCTAACCTAGCTATCTTCTCAACGGGGGCCTCCTCACTAGATGACACGAATGCAAAAAACATGTCCCGAAATACTACTTTAAGCAGCACTTTCTTATATTGTACAAAAAAACTGATCTTCGGGTAGGCATGTAAATATAAGAGTGTCCCTTCAACTTTGCCTAAATATAAGAGTGTCCCTAAAAACAAGAAACACTCTTATATTTCTTTACGAGGGAATTCTAATCAGCTCAAAGAAAGAAGTTGAGCCCGAATTAGGCAAAGTTGAAGGCAGTTACTAAACCATAAGCGTGAGGCCCTAAAGTTAATTTGACAAGCTGTCATTCGAAAGCAGGTACTAGTAGCACAGAAAAGTTACTGTCATGTTTGCTAAAGTAGATAACAAACTAATAACCGCCAAAGTACACAAGTAGCTAGCTTTGCATTCCTCCAAACTGGTTGAATACATCTCTTTCAACCTTTTCAGTTAGACAACTACTCTTCCACATTTTGTTATACGGTTATAAGTATATACTATACCAGAAGGATGTATAGCTAGTGGCTGAATTAAATTTGGTATACGTAGTAGATGTGGCTCCAAGCAATCGAAATTACGTACCCATACCTGCCCCTCCCCCTCCATTAATACGCTCCTAGCTAGTCCTGGCCAGCTGCCACCAATCAGACTAGCCATCAATGTTGCATTAACTTTGTTTTCAGAGTATATAATGGGAGCAGTAATTCTACTGGTGAGTATGAGTCAGGCTGAAAAGTCGGTTTGGTGTTGGCTGGACACTTTGCGAACATGCCATGCCCCTCACATACCGATGAATTATCCTAGTTTTTTTTTAGATTTTTTTTACAAAAATAAATTATCCTTTTTAGAAAAATGAATTATCCAACCTAGTCCGGCTGCTGATTAGGAATATCTGGGCCCGGCCCAGCCCTTGTGAATGAATTAGTGAGTTGGGGCGGTCCGGAAGTTATGACGATGGATGGACCGCCATCGAGCAGGTAGAGGGAGGTTTCGGCTGGGGTACGTCGGCCGGTCGTCCAATACGGTTGGCAGATCCTGCACACACACACACACAATCAATGACCCGCCCACCCCTCAAAAAATAAAATAAAATCAATGACCCGCCCACGAAGCCAATCTTCTGAAAATGAAAGTTTTTTTTGAGAAATTAATGTGCGTCTTGTTCACGTTGTGATCTCGGCTCCGGCCGTTGGATGGATCGACTGGAAAGTGCAACCGATTGCATCGAGCATGCATGCATGAGTATTTGTTTCTCAGGATGGATTGTAACCTGTTTGAAAATTTGATACGACTCGCGCTCTTCTTTGCTGATGAATGGATCGTTTGCGAGAAAATGCAGGTTTCCAAGGCGGAGTTCATCGATCTGGCGCGCAAGTCGGGCAAGTTCGACGAGGAGAGCCTGGCGTTCCAGGCGCGGCTGCTGGCCAAGTCCGGCATCGGGGACGAGTCCTACATGCCGCGCTGCGTCTTCCAGCCCGACGCCAACTGCGCCACCATGAAGGAGGGCCGCGCCGAGGCCTCCGCCGCCATGTTCGCCGCGCTCGACGAGCTCTTCGACAAGTGCCGCGTCCGCCCCAAGGACGTCGGCGTGCTCGTCGTCAACTGCAGCCTCTTCAACCCCACGCCCTCGCTCTCCGCCATGATCGTCAACCACTACAAGATGCGCGGCAACATCCTCAGCTACAACCTCGGCGGCATGGGCTGCAGCGCGGGGGTCATCTCCATCGACCTCGCCCGCGACATGCTCCAGGCCAGCGGCGCCGGGCTCGCCGTCGTCGTCAGCACCGAGGCCGTGTCCTTCACCTGGTACGCCGGGAAGCGCCGGTCCATGCTCATCCCCAACGCCTTCTTCCGCGCCGGCGCGGCCGCCGTGCTGCTGTCCAACCGCCGCAGGGACTTCCGCCGCGCCAAGTACCAGCTGGAGCACGTGGTGCGCACGCACAAGGGCGCCGACGACCGCGCCTTCCGCTCCGTGTACCAGGAGGAGGACGAGCAGCGGATCAAGGGCCTGTCCATCAGCCGCGACCTGGTGGAGGTCGGCGGCCACGCGCTCAAGACCAACATCACCACCCTCGGCCCGCTGGTGCTCCCCTTCTCGGAGCAGCTGCTCTTCTTCGCCGGCGTGCTGTTCCGCCACCTGTACCCGTCCAAGACGTCCACCCCGCCGCCGCCGGCCGCCAACGGGGACACCTCGGCCGCCGCGCCCTACATCCCGGACTTCAAGCGCGCGTTCGAGCACTTCTGCATGCACGCGGCCAGCCGCGACGTGCTGGAGCACCTGCAGCGCAACCTGGGGCTCCGCGACGCCGACCTGGAGGCCTCCCGCGCCGCGCTGCACCGCTTCGGCAACACCTCCAGCAGCAGCATCTGGTACGAGCTGGCCTACTTGGAGGCCAAGGGCCGCGTCCGCCGCGGTGACCGCGTGTGGCAGCTCGCCTTCGGCTCCGGCTTCAAGTGCAACAGCGCCGTGTGGCGCGCCGTCCGCCGCGTGCGCCGCCCGTCCAGGAGCCCGTGGCTGGACTGCGTCGACCAGTACCCGGCGCGCATGGACGCCTGACCGATCGAGCCAAGCAGGCGGACGTGCTAATAATTTAAGCGAGGTAAAGGAACGCACGTCGTCGTCACATCCGCGAGGGTAAGTGCAGGCTAATGGGAATGATGCTATCGATTTGCATGTAACTGCATGCAGTGCCGCTGGTTAAGGTTTGAGCTTTGCTTAATTTGTGCTGCTGGTGTTGTAGCGGTTATTGTTAAGGGGTTTAATCATAGAACTACGTACGTACCATAATGCGCAAATGTATGTGCGCGCTCTTGTGTGAAACTTATGTGAACTTGGTTATCTACGTGCAATTTCGTTACTTTGGACTTTGGACTGCTGTTTAAGACTTTATGATTATACAAGTTGGTGTCTCTTATGGATGGGTTACTCGTATGTAAATCACCTGCTCCCTCCATTCACTTTTTTTTTTTTAAAAAGAGAGCCTTCTCTCCGATTTCTACATATCAGAAACCACTTGTCTTTGGAGCTTCCCAAGGTATTTCTGCCAGCCCTAGCGAGAGCGCAGAAACCGAAAGACATCCACCAGCAGGATGAAGCAGTAGTCGTACCCCCGAGTTCAGGCACATTACAGAACATAGACAAACTGCATCCCTGGGACACCACAGCTCGGCATCTTCAGGTGAGAGCAGCCCAAAACATACTCGCATACCAGCTACTAGTCTCACTAGATAGGAAACATAGCCAAACTCTAAGTTTAAGTACAAGAACCAGAACAAAGAGTCCAGCACGCCTAACCCTAACTTAACTGCCAAAATGTGGCTCACTGTAGCCCTCCGGGTTCGGCGGTGATGCTGCGGCGTGGCGGCGATCACTCGTCGTCGGAGGAGGAGGTGAGGTCGATGTACATGGAGTCTTGCGCATCGGCTTCGCGGCGCCATGCCTCTATATTCTCGTTGAACTCCCGCGCCTTGGCGAGGCCCTGCTCATACATGACCTGGTTGATCTTCTCATCCTGGCAGTGGCGCTGTGCCACCTCCTCCTCCTCCCGCGCACTGCGCTCGAGAATCGCCGCCTCGATGGCGTCCACCTCAGAGGGGGGAGGTAGTCCTCCGGCCCAACGACGCCGGCGCGCGACCACTCCGCCTCAGGCTCCCTCTTCACCGCATGGAGCGGCGGGAGCTCATCCGTCTCCCTCTTCACCGGGCGAAGCGATGGGAGCTCCTCCGCCTCCCTCTTCACCTCGCGGAGCGGCGTGCTCGAGCTGCTCACACCGGAGGAGTTGCCCGCGCCAGAGATCCGAGCTTGCCACCGGTCGTACTCCTCTGTCTCGCGGCGGAGGAGGGACGCCGGGGGCTCAAGGCCGCCGTTGGTGTACCGGTGGGCGGAGCGCTTCCGCGCGATGCAACACTTGCGCTCCTCGTCGTCGTCACCGTCGGTGGAGCAGCCGACGCTCCACATCCCACGCCACATGCGGCGGAGCGGTGGCGGATCTGTCACCGGAGTCGCGGATAGGGGTGGTCGGCGGCGAGAAATGTGAGTGGATAGGGGTGGATTGCGGCGGCGGGAAAAAAAGGGTTGTGACCTGTATACCGCCCACGGGACGGTAGATATACGGTCGGGGGGGGGGGGCAATTTTGCGGGCCACTGTAAACCGTTTACAGGCCGCGACGACTAATAGGGGTCTACTCTGGCCCAAAAAACGGTCCAAACCCATATAGTCGCCGGAATTATAAGGGTCGAGCGATTATAAAGGGTCTGCTAGAGATGCTCTTATACTTTTCTCCATTAATCACTTCAACTCTTTTTACACCCTCCTTCATTAGCCTTCGGTTTCTTGGGTTTATCCGCAAAATAGTCCAATCATGTAGCATTTTAATAATCAGATTTGTAGGCACACAAGGATCAGAGATCTCGTTTCTATAAAAAATAACACTATTTCTCAATTTCCATACTGTCCAACAAATAGCTGCTACTCCAACAGTTACCAGGTTTTTATCCTGTGAGTTGAAGCTAGGCAACCAATTGTTAAACAAGTCATTCATATTATCAGGTATATTATTCAAGCAAAAGGCACATTGTATAATATTCCACAACATTCTGGAAAATGAAAATTGTAGAAACAAATGGTATATACTTTCTTCATGCATGCAAAAAGGACATTTCTTATCTCCAAGGCACCCTCTTTTTGACAAATTATCTCTAGTCAAGATATTATTTCTAAGCATCGGCCACACAAAAACTTTAACTATGGGTGGCATTTTTTTCCACATGTAGTTATGTGGGTATCTCACACCATTCTCTATCGAGTGTCTATAAAAGGTTTTAACAGTGTATACTCCATTTTTATGGATCCATAGACAAGGGAGTTCCTTTTATAACATCCCTCTAATCAGATAGTTCCATCTGAGCACAACACTCTTTTATGTGGATCCATAGATCAAGGGAGTCACCATACAAAGTTCTTATGAATAAACTAGAATCCAGTCCTTTGTTTATCATCTAACTCACTAATTTATTTTTATCAAAGCATAAATTGTACAATCAGGGGAAATTCTGTTTAAGAGGTTTGCCCCCAATCCACCAATCTTCCCAAAATCTAGCATGCCTACCATCTCCTATCACAAATTTACACAAGGATAAGAAATGTTCCCTCTGTTTTAGCAGTTTAGACCAAAACTGGGAATCCCCTCGTCTGTGTTTAATTTTTGCAAAATCTTTATTTTTGCTATACTTATTCGAAAGCACTCTCCGCCACAAGCCTTCAGTGTTGTATAGTTTCCACCACCATTTGCACAACAATGCTTTAGTCATAAGTTGAAGGTTTTGAATTCCCAGGCCACCCATATCTTTTTGTTCTGCACACCTGAGACCATTTCACTAAATGATATTTTCTCTTATTGTCCTCTTCTTGCCAAATAAGTCTAGCTCTAAATAAATCCATACTTCTATTAACCCCAACAAACAATCCATAAAAGGACGTCATGAAGTATGGTGTGCCAGTTAAAGAGGACTGGACAAGTGTCACTCTACCAGCACTGGCAATCAACCTCCCTTGCCAGTTACTGCATTTTTTCCATCTCATCTTCAGATGGGTTCCAGTGTTTATTTCTAATTCTTTTCTTATCAATTGACATCCTCGGATATTTCATAGGCAAGGCCCCCACTGGACAGGTGAATACCTAAGAAAATTCCTCAGCCTTCCCCACAACATTCCCAAATAAAAACAGCTTGCTTTTATGAAAATTTATTTTCTTTCCTTACATTTGTTCAAAAAGACAGAGTATGAAAATAGTGTAATCATCTTGGAATAAGAAAATAGTGTCATCAGGATATTGCAACGTGTTGATCCCATTTTCAGCATATTCCTCCATTACCCCTTTGACCAGTCCACTTTCTCTAGCCTTGTGCATTAACATTGGCAGAGCATCAGTAGTCAAGTCAACAATCAAGGGAGAAATTGAGCCTCCTTGTCTTAGACCTTTATGGGTGCGGAAATAAGAACCTAAATTATCATTACCTTTAATACAAACTTTGCCTCCTCTGATAGTACTCATAATCCAATCAATCCATTTGTCGGGAAATCCTTTTATTGTTAGCATTTGTAAAATAAAAGGCCATTTAACTTTATCATAAGCTTTTTCAAAATCCACATTGAAAAGCAAAGCACTCTGTTTATTATGATGTGTGGTATTCAGGGCTTCATGTAGTAATAACACCCCTTCCATAATAAACCTGCCTTTAATGAAGGCGGTTTGTATAGGAGAAACTACATATATAGCCACTTCATTCAGTCTATTCATTAAGACTTTAGTAAATATTTTAAAAATCATATTCAACAAGCATATAGGCCTAAATTTCTGTATTTGATTTGCATCTTTGGTTTTAGGCACCACAATAACAATTCCATAGTTCAGTCTACCTATTTCTAGCCCTCCTCTATGGAAATCATCAAATAAATCTTTGATATCATTTTTCAGCACATCCCGAAAATGCTGATAGAATTAGTAGTAAAGTCATCAGGCCCTAGGGACTTATTGTGGGCCATACCAAACACAACCACTTTAATTTCATGTAGAGAAAATCCGTCTGCAAACTTGCTACCAGCCTCCCTAGAAATGGTTTTAGGGTTATCAATATCTATTGTAATAGTAGATCTGTGAGGATGCCCAAACAAACTTCTATAATAATTAGTAATGAAGTCAATGACATTTTTATCCCCTTTAATTTTCCCTTCTTCCTATTTACTATTACCATCTCCCTCTAGTAGTTCATCAATTTTAGCTCTTTGTTTCCACTTAGTTTCTTCCTGCTTGAGTAATCTATCTATCTGAGCTCTAAGCTCCAGCTGTTCAGCAGTAATGCCAAAAAACTCACATTTGTTATCAACTGTGTCTAACTTCCCTAGGATGTGTTTCTTGAGGTCTCTATACCAGGGATTCATATTTGTACTCCACCCTATTAGCTGGGATATGAGAATCCTAAATTTCTTCCGCCATCTCTCAATATTAGATCCAACAAAAAAAAACTATCGGATCGAACATCAATGACAATTTTATTAATCCCATCTCTAAGAAACCAAGAATTCTCAAATCTAAAAATTGGATCAGTTTTAGGCATATCCCCTGTGTCTAAGAAAAGAGGAGTATGACCAGACTTCTCTCTAAATAAAGCTATAGCTTCAGTCAGAGGATAATTTTTCTCACACACCACACATCACCCTATCTAGTTTTTCATCAGTGGGATTGGGGATACTGTTTCCCCAGGTAAATTGACTCCCATGCATCTCAAGCCCTCTTAGCCCTGCCTACTCAATGATTGCATCAAAGAGAAAACTCGAGTGTCTTGGTGCTACTTCTAAACTGCGTTGGGTTTTTCCCCGAAGAGGAGAGGAGATGCAGCACATCAGAGATATATATTTCCCTCAGTGAGAACCAAGGTTATCGAACCAATAGGAGAATCACGCAAACTCTCATCGTCAGGACCTACACACATAGAATCAAACACTTGCACCCAACGCGGGCAAGAGGGTTGTCAAGCCCCTTGAACTCGTTACTTGCAAGGATTAAATACTGATAGATAGATAGTTATAAATATAAAATAAAATAACAGTAAATAAAAGGCAAAAATATTTTGAGGGTTTTAGTAATATGATTTGTGTAGACCCAGGGGCCATAGTTTTCGCTAGAGGCTTCTCTCTCGAAGATAGCATACAGTGGGTGGACAAATAACTGTTGGGCAATTGATATAATAGCGCATAGTTATGACATCTTATTCAAGGCAATGATCATCTATATAGGCATCACATCCGTAAGCAAGTAGACCAACTCCTGCCTGGAACTACTACTATTACTCCACTCATCGACCGCTATCCAGCATGCATCTAGATTATTAAGTATGAAACAAAGTAATGCTTGAAGCAAGATGACATGATGTAGACAAAGTAAACTCAAGCAATATGAATAAACCCCATCGTTTTATCCTTAATGGCAGAAATACAATACGCGTCATGTCCCTTTCTATCACTGGGATTGAGCACCGCAAGATTCAACCCATCACAACAGACCACTCCCATTGAAGATAAATCAATCTAGTTGGCCAAATCAAACTGATAGATCGGAGAGAAATACAAGCTATAAAAATCATGCGTAAAAGAATTCAGAGAAGACTCAATTAATATTCATGAATAATATGATCATAAACCCACAATTCATCGGATCCCAACAAACACTCCGCAAAAGAAGATTACATCGGATAGATCACCACGGGAATCGCGGTGAACTTTGTACTGAAGATCAAAGAGAGAGAGAAGCCATCTAGGTACTAGCTATGGACTCGTAGGTCTGTGGTGGACTACTCACGCATACTCATGGAGGCAGCAAGGTTCCGACAGAGTACCGGAAAAGGTCTCCAGATGGGCTCCCGTCGGAACAAAGACTTCCGGCGGTGGAAAAGGTGTTTCGGGTGGCTCCCTATTGGTTTTCCGATTTTAGAGAATTTATAGAGGCGGAGTTAGGTCAAACGGAGCCACGAGGTGGTCCCAAAGTAATAGGGCGCGCCCTACCCCCCTGGGCGTGCCCTTCGAAGCTTCCATGTCTTATTTTTGTCCATAAAAAAATCATCAAAAAGTTTCGTAGCGTTTGGACTTCATTTGGTACTGGTTTCCTGAAAGGCCAAAAATAAGCAGAAAACAACAACTGGCACTGATCACTGGGTTAATAGGTTAGTTCCCAAAAATGATAAAACAACATATCCTAGAATGATAATATAATAGCATGGAACAATAAAAAATTATAGATACGTTGGATATGTATCAACATCCCCAAGCTTAATTCCTGCTCGTCCTCGAGTAGGTAAATGATAAAAACAGAATTTTTGATGTGACATGCTACCCAACATGTAATCTCTTTTAGATATGATCTTTGAGAAACAATGAACTAATAAACATCAATATAATAATATCCGTAAACATAAATAACATAATCATCAATTTTCAAAATATACAATCCTTAAAGAACGTTACTCCCACTCATTTTATCATATTAGCATGGCATGACTCCGTCTTCACCACATAAGTACAAATCATGAGCACCACGGTCTCAAGTCAGGAAAATGGATCGTACTTCTAACGCGCTTCAACATTTTCAACCTCACTCAATACATGAGCATGAACCATGGACATAGCATATGGGTGGAATAGAGGATGGCGGTAGAGATCAAAAGGAGTCAAAGTGGAAAGAAAGTCTCGCATCAACTAGGCAAACGAACAGGCTATGGAGATGCCCATCAATTGATATCAATGCGAGGAGTAGGGATTGCCATGCAACAGATGCACTAGAGCTATAAGTGTATGAAAGCTCAACGGAAGCTAAGTGGGTGTGCATCCAACTTGCTTGCTCATGAAGACCTCGGGCATTTGAGGAAGCCCGTCATCGGAATATACAAGCCAAGTTCTGTAATGAAAAATTCCCACTAGCATATGAAAATGACAACTCATGAGACTCTCTATATGAAGAACATGTTGCTCGCTCTAAGCACAAGTGTGGAAAAATAAGTAGTAGCACTGCCACTTCTATCTTTATCTCTCATTTATTTCTCCTTTTCTCTTTTTTATTTTTTCCTTCTTCTCTTTTTTCTTCTTTTCTTTCTTTCTTTCTTTCTTTCTTTCTTTCTTTCTTTTTTTCTCTCTTCTTTTTCATTTTCTGTTTTTTCGTCCAGAGTCTCATCCCAACTTGTGGGGGAATCATAGTCTCCATCATCCTTTCCTCAATGGGACAATTCTCTAATAATGATGATCGTCACACTTTTATCTACTTACAGCTTGATATAACAACTCAATGGTGATATAAAAGAAATGGCTCTATATGAAAATCTCTGGCAGTGTTCCATGATGTGCAATGATCTAGCGTAACATGTAAACAATGATGAACAGTGGCCTTGCCACAAATACTATGTCAGCTATATGATCATGCAAAGCAATATGACGATAAACACACAAGTCATGTGATGTAATGGTGGAAGTTGCATGGCAATATATCTCGGAATGGCTATGGAAATGCCAAAATAGGTAGGTACGGTGGCTGCTTTGAGGAAGATATAAGGAGTATTATGTCTGATAGAGTGTATCATATCACGCGGTTTGGATGCACCGGCGAAAGTTGCACCAATTCTCGAGGTGAGAATGGGCAATGCACGGTACCGAAGGGGTTAGCAATATACGGAAAGGTGAGTGTGCAAACATCCATGGATTCACATTAGTCATAAAGAACTCATATACTTATTGCAAAGCCTTATTAGCTCTCTCAAAGCAAAGTACTACCACATGCCCCTAGGGAGGAGGTTGGTAGGAGTTAACCATCGCGCCCCCCTCGATTCGAACATCACTAGGATTTGAACGAGGAATAAGAATGCTCACACATCATCACCATGCCATGACCAATATTTAGATGAGCAACAAGTAACAAGCTTTAATTACCGATATTTCTACTAACCAACAATCATGCACTCACGCCCTTTCATATTACTACATCAATATCATTAACCCACAGTTTCTCTTATATGGTGAGCTGCATGATTTTTTTATTATATCCCCCTTGAATACCTATCCTTTTGGGACTACTCTTATAACCCATGAAAATTACCGTTACCATTTATTAGACTCTCAAACAAATATAAGTGAAGCATGAGAGAAATTATTTCTATAAAGTCTACACGCCACCGTGCTCTAAAAGATATACGTGAAGCAGTAGAGCAACTGCCTAGCTCAAAAGATATAAGTGAAGCACATAGAGTATTCTAACAAATCATGATGAACATGTGTCTCTCTCAAATAGGTATGTCCAACAAACAATGATTGTGGCAAACTAACAACAAAGCAAACTATAATACACGACGCTCAAAGAAAACACATACCATGTGATGAATAAAAATATAGCTCCAAGTGACATACCGATGGACTAGCTAGGCATAACATCATGAGATCCGTTAGTATGATAAACATATCAAATACTTTAGGTACATTTATAAATTGATTCATATTTCATTATTGCATAATAGGTACTGTATTCTCACTTCATCCATGACTTATACCCCCCCCCCCCCGATATAATACATAACATCATCAAAACAAGCAAACTTCTGTAACTCCGAAAATTATGAAAAATTAGCAAAACCTGAGCAATTTGTATATCAATACTGTGTACTTGACGCAAAAGTTTTTGTTTGTTCACAACATCAATTCTACTATCATCCAAATCAATCCCAAAGGCTTTACTTGGCACAAACACTAATTGAAAAATAAAAACACAATCATTACAGTAGCAATAATCATGCAAACACACTAAAATAGAAACTAAATCAAAAAGATTAAGATAACTATTGGGTTGCTTCCCAACAAGTGCTATTGTTTTATGCCCCTAGCTAGGCATAATGCATAGTATCAAGTGTTGACATCCTTGACACTCAGTTCATAAGTGACCCCCATGATAGATTCATAAGGTGGTTTAATTTTATTTCTAGGGAAGTGTTCTATCCCTTTCTTTAATGAGAATTGAAATCTTATGTGTCCTTCCTTCATATCAATAATAGCACATATAGTTCGTAAGAAAGGTCTACCAAGTATTATTGGACAAGACGGATTGCATTCAATATCAAGCCCAATGAAATCCACTGGCACATAATTTTATTAGCAAGAATAAGCACATCATTTATTCTACCCAATGGTTTCTTAATGGTGGAATCCGATAAATGCAAGTTAAGGGAACATTCATTTATATCGGTGAGACCTAGCACATCACATAGAGATTTAGGTATAGTAGAAATTCTAGCACCAAGATCACACAAAGCATTACATTCATAATCTTTAAGCTTAATTTTAATAGTAGGTTCCCATTCATCATGCAATTTTCTAGGAATAGAAACTTCTAACTCAAGTTTCTCTTCATGAGCTTTTATCATAGCTTCTACAATATGTTTAGTAAAAGCTTTATTTTGTTCAATGGTGTAACACCCCTAGCGGCATGCTACAGTGACCTCACATTAATGGTGCCATGTTATCAGGTTTAGCTAAGCCAAATTGCCACTTGATCAAAATCAAAGCCAAAATTTAAAATTAAAATAAAGTCAAATAAAGTATTTCTCCAAACTATAAAAGAAAAATCTTGGTTGGGTTGCATATATTTACTAAGTAATTGTCATGTTGAAACGAACCTCATTTGACTCGCAAAATAAATCCCTAGGTAATTAATAAGTGGTCCAACAACAAATAACTTGATCTTTTCAAATTCTAAAAATGTTTGAACAGCTCAAATTGGCCCCAAACTTTTTGTGCAGACCTAGAATATTACCCGGTATTTATGTGCCAAGTTTCAACTCAAAGAAAATCAATTGCTATTTTTTTAAATGGAAGATAGCAGCTGATTCAATTGACAGAAAAGAAAAGATAAAAAGAGAAAGAACCTACTGTGCTAATGGGCTCTACGTCTACAGAAGAGGCCCAGCCCAGCTCCCCTCTCCTGCTACCTCTGTTCACTGAACAGAGGCGTGGCAGCCATCCACGGCCATGGCCGCGCCTTGGCGTGCGCGGCGGCCATCCGTGCCCCCCCGGCCTATAAGTCTGTCCAAACGAAACCCTAGATCGCCCTTTTCCATGCCCCCCTTGATCCCCTTCGTTTGCCCTTCCTCTTTGGCTCGAATCTGAGCTGGGGAAAACATGTGGTGACCACTACCTCGCCGTCGTTGTCGCGGTCACGGGCGTCCTCGGCGTGCTGGAGAACGTCCAGGAGGTTCGCGGCGCTCGAAATCGTCCGTTCCATGCACCGGAGAAAGCCGGGGCGCCGCGTAGCCGACATCATCGTCGTTTTCTTCGTTCGGCGTTCGCCGTCTCGCTGTCACCACCGCCTCTACGGTCGACTCCGACCTTCCCCGAGCATGCATACGGCTCCGCGGTGAGATCCTCTGTCGATCCCCTGCTTTTCCCCTTCGGTTCCTCCCCGTTTGCCGTCGTCCCCGATGTCCTGCGTACGTGTGCGTGCGTGTTGCTGTTGTCGCTACTGAGCTGCCGTCTGTCGCTGCCCTGGCCGCGCCCGCGCAGCCCCGTGCCAGCTGCTACCGCCGCCTCCCACTGCTACTGCGTGGCTGCATGCTACTGCTTGCTAGCTGCTGCTCTGCATGCTACTAGCTATTGCTGCTGCCGCTGCCTTGCGTGCCTGCTTGCTGCTGCTGGCTGCTGCTCAAGCTGCTGCCGCTCCTACCTGCTGCGTGCGCGCTCGCCTGCTGCCGCTGCTCGCCCGCGCGTGCGCCCGCTGTCGCCGTTGCCGTCGCTTGCTGCTGCTAGCCACGGCCATGGCTATGGCCTTGTGTGTGTGTGGTGTGTGTATGTGCGTGAGTGTACACAGCCACGGCTGGCTGTGCCACCGGCCGTCCCGTGATTTAATTAGACTAGGCTTAGTTAGTAGTACTAGTTTAGTGCTAAGTTAGTCTAGTAGTAGATGACATGTAGGCCCCATTAAATAAGTTAGGTTTATTTATTTGTTTAGGTGAATAGTCTTTGACATGTGGGCCACACCTGCCCTTTTGACTAGTCAAATTGACTTGGTCAATTCGGATTAAACTAAATATAATAATTTCAAAATATTGTTAAATCTTTATAAAATCATATAAAATAATCCATAGCTCGGATGAAAAGGTTTTATACATGAAAGTTGCTCAGAAAAATCCCACGAATCCGAATACGCTGTCCTTCGTCTGTCACGCGCTCCTGTCATAACGAACATGGGACTTTTTCATCCATTTCATCTGTCCGGTAAAAGCCAGAGACCCGGGAAATATCGTCAGATACCCGCTCCGTCTGTGACGTGTAGCCCTGCGTTAGCTCATGACTAGCTCTGCTTATTGCCATGTCATGCATCGTGTTGCATATGTCTGCTTTATATTTATTGTTTCTCCCCTCCTCTTCTTACCGGTACGACTACGCGACTGACGACCAGGCCTTTGCAGCAGAGCAGCAAGGCAAGCAACCCCGTCTTGAGCATTCCGATATCGCCCAATTCTTTCCCTCCCATTCTTGCATTAGATTTTGCTACTGTATTAGTTAGCTCATATTCTGATGCATGGCCTACTTTTGATGAACTGCTACTGTACCTACTGTCATATCAACTGCTTAGTATAGGTTGATCAATGAATCTCCTGAGACCCCTTAGTCCTAGTTGTCCCGCTTTAATTATCAGTTACTCGATCATCTTGATCGACGAGCCAGGCCTGTCACATCACCGCACCCCCCTTAGTTGTACTACTTTGCAGAACTACTATCGAGTACCGACGGTGACACCTCGTAAAGTACTCATGATGTTAGCTCTGTAGTGTAGCTAGTCGGTCGTGGTAAATAGAGGGTGATACCTCTCCGCCACTCCCGACATCGACTCTGTCGTGCAACCCCTCAAGTGTGGGACCTCTTAGGGTGATTCCTCTAAGTCCACCTTGACGGATACATCGAGCGGGAACCAATGAGGGTGATTCCTCAGTTTCCGCCTTGATGTTTTATACACACGGTTACAATGACTTGGTTACAGAAACATGTTGGTGATGGGTCGGCCCTGAAGAGTACCCACGGTTTGATGACGACGAGGCGTGGCCGGGCAGGTGAGGGCCTTGCCACACATCCTCGAGACGGGGCGACGGGACCGCACATCATGGGTCGCGCTCGTCCCGCATTAACAAAATGCTAATGGGTTGGGTATTTGATCTGAGTTGGTCGTTTGTCCTTTTATGCACTAAACCTTCACGTGGGACAAGTTATGGGTACTCAGCGTCGTTGTATCAGCCGAAGCTCTTCGGACGTCAGCAATGGAGCGGCGCGCGCCCGAGTGGTCCGCGACGGCACTGTTCTTGTATTAGAGTGTGCTAGGACTGACCTCGGCCGCCCACGCATCGTGCAGGAGCGCAAAGGGCGAGTGGGTCCATGACCCCTGCGCGCTTAGGATTTAGACCGACGGGCTGGCCTCTCTGTTGAGCCTAGGTAGGGCGACGACGTGTTGATTTCCCGAGGCCGGTGTAACAGCCCGAGACCGACGCTCCAGAAGATTCCCCTTTTATTTCCATTCTCGTCGTGTGATTCATTTGGTTGTCGCATTCATCATCGCATCATTCGCATCATCTGCACAGCATCGTAACTCGTTTTGAAAACTTGCATCCGATCATAGTTGCGGGTTCTCTCCGTTCTCGTCGTTGTCCGTTTCGGGACCAACCACACACGCACGCGCCCGCGACATCGTAAATTATTGTTTTTAAAAGTTGGTATAAAATATTCTCGGATTGGGTCGAAAGTTGGCGCGCGGTCCTGTTATATTGTGGGTAGACCGCCTGCCAAATTTCGTCGCAATCGGAGGTCGTTTGATACCCCAACGGTCGACTGTAGCGGCACCGTCATCGGTTTATTCGTCGGACATTTTGGTTTATAAAACTCGATGCCAGGGCACTATCTTCCCTCCCATCTCAGCCCAACCACCTCTCCACAACCCACCATAGCCCAGCTAACCAACCTCTCCGATCGGACCGTCCGATCGCGATCGGAGGGTCGAAAAAACCCCCTAGACCCAAACCCTAGCCCCATTTGCTATATATAGACACCCCCAACCGTCCAAATGGCCTTCCTTCTCCCTCCTCCTCAAATTCCGCACCCGGCCATCTCCCTCGCACGGAACCGTTGCCCGCCGCCGCCCCGCCTCCCGCTAGCCCGAGCGCCCTGCGCACCCCGCCGCCCGCTCGCCACAGCCGCCGCCGCTAGCTTGCCGCCGGCGCCCTCCATCCAGATCCGGGGCGTAGCCGCCCGGATCCGGTCGCCCCGACCCCGCCGCCGGCCCCTGGCCTCACCGGCGTTGCCCTCCGCGCCGCTGCCGCCGGCCATGGGCGCGCCTGGCCTCTGCCTCCTGCCGATGGGACGACATCGTCCCCGGACGGACAGGCCCGTCCATCCAAACGGGTGCCCGTGCCCGTACCGCCCCGTCCCGGATCCCTTCGTCCTAGTTCTCCCGAGGGTAAAAACCACGAAGTCTTTTCTGTGCCAAAATTCATCATATTGCCATGTTTAAATGCTTGTATCTAGTAAACCGTGCATCGCATGTACAAGTGTAATACATGAAAATTGTTCTACTCAACATGCTCTACATGATGGTGCCCTTTGTTTGTGCATTAGGTTTCATTTGCATGCTCAAATCTTCATTGCAAAAGTGCATTCCGTCGTAGTTTACAAATCTGTTATTTTATTCAATGTTGTGTGGATGATTGCATCTCAACCGTGGGTCTTTTACATGTGGTGTCTTCATGAGTATTGCCCTATGTTATGTCTACTTTGATGCCGTGCCTCTGGTTGCTAGGTAGAAGTTCATTATCATGTTCATTTCTTGCCCTCCAGTTGCTATCACGTTAAAACTGAAATCTGTTAACGAAGAGTTCCATTTTGCGATGCTCGTAATAAGCAATCCATGCCTCCTTTTAGTTGTGTCTTTGGAGTGTGTTGTAGTATGCCATGTCTACTTGCTGTAGATAGGTTTGCCATGCTTTTAATCTTATGCTTAGCTGTAGTTTTCACCATGAGAACAAGCTTAATCAATGTTGCTGTTTTGAGGGGTCTAAATATTTCTAAGTCTGGAATCTGTAACATTTTGTTGCTGTCTTGCCAAGTGTTTTGCTAGTGATCTACAGCCCCTTTGGGGTGGGTGCAATGGAGTTATTTGTAGTTCATAATGCCCGGTAGCATGCTGTTGAGTTTCATGCCAATACATGCCCTGTAGCATATAGTTTTACTGCTGCCAATATGCCTTCGTGATAAAAACTGCTCTGTTTAAAACTGGTATTTTCACAAAGTCTGAAAACTGCTTAGTTCAATATGTCTTCTTGTGAGCTCATTTCCTAATGATCCATGCTTCTAGTCAACTTGTTGTTAATAGATGAATTGTTAAGCATCATGTAGGCTTCACCACCATGTCCTTGTTGTGAATTTTAGGTGGCTGTAGCTTGTTGATTAGTGGGTTGCATTATGCCATGTTGCTTTTTTGGGCAGATTTCTACTAAACTTGTGTTGGTTGTTGTGGTTGAACCGTAGCTCCGTTTGGGACATACCATATATGAAATTTGCTTAGAATTTCATGTAGTCTCATAATATCTTGCTGCATCCATGTTTTGAAGTGCTTGTGGTTGTCATTATCATGCATTTTGCATTCATGTCATGTTCATCTTGTGTGTGTCATAACTTTTAGACCGTAGCTCCGTTCATGTCATGCATTCCGCACCCGGCCATCTCCCTCGTACCGCCCCGTCCCGGATCCCTTCGTCCTAGTTCTCCCGAGGGTAAAAACCACGAAGTCTTTTCTGTGCCAAAATTCATCATATTGCCATGTTTAAATGCTTGTATCTAGTAAACCGTGCATCGCATGTACAAGTGTAATACATGAAAATTGTTCTACTCAACATGCTCTACATGATGGTGCCCTTTGTTTGTGCATTAGGTTTCATTTGCATGCTCAAATCTTCATTGCAAAAGTGCATTCCGTCGTAGTTTATAAATCTGTTATTTTATTCAATGTTGTGTGGATGATTGCATCTCAACCGTGGGTCTTTTACATGTGGTGTCTTCATGAGTATTGCCCTATGTTATGTCTACTTTGATGCCATGCCTCTGGTTGCTAGGTAGAAGTTCATTATCATGTTCATTTCTTGCCCTCAAGTTGCTATCACGTTAAAACTGAAATCTGTTAACGAAGAGTTCCATTTTGCGATGCTCGTAATAAGCAATCCATGCCTCCTTTTAGTTGTGTCTTTGGAGTGAGTTGTAGTATGCCATGTCTACTTGTTGTAGATAGGTTTGCCATGCTTTTAATCTTATGCTTAGCTGTAGTTTTCACCATGAGAACAAGCTTAATCAATGTTGCTGTTTTGAGGGGTCTAAATATTTCTAAGTCTGGAATCTGTAACATTTTGTTGCTGTCTTGCCAAGTGTTTTGCTAGTGATCTACAGCCCCTTTGGGGTGGGTGCAATGGAGTTATTTGTAGTTCATAATGCCCTCTAGCATGCTGTTGAGTTTCATGCCAATACATGCCCTGTAGCATATAGTTTTACTGCTGCCAATATGCCTTCGTGATAAAAACTGCTCTGTTTAAAACTGGGATTTTCACTAAGTCTGAAAACTGCTTAGTTCAATATGTCTTCTTGTGAGCTCATTTCCTAATGATCCATGCTTCTAGTCAACTTGTTGTTAATAGATGAATTGTTAAGCATCATGTAGGATTCACCACCATGTCCTTGTTGTGAATTTTAGGTGGCTGTAGCTTGTTGATTAGTGGGTTGCATTATGCCATGTTGCTGTTTTGGGCAGATTTCTACTAAACTTGTGTTGGTTGTTGTGGTTGAACCATAGCTCCGTTTGGGACATACCATATATGAAACTTGCTTAGAATTTCATGTAGTCTCATAATATCTTGCTGCATCCATGTTTTGAAGTGCTTGTGGTTGTCATTATCATGCATTTTGCGTTCATGTCATGTTCATCTTGTGTGTGTCATAACTTTTAGACCATAGCTCCGTTTGAGATGTTCCATATATGTAAATCGACTATAATGACGTGTAGAATTGCATGGTATACTTCATATTGCTGTTTAAAAAAATATAAAACATGGTTAGTTCAGATCTGGACCAATTTCTAAATTTGCATATGAGGTCGCTTCGGAAATACTATAAGTTGTTTCCGACCTCATTTAAGATGCCTAGATAGTGTAGTTTCATTATGCTTCACCTCTTTCCATGTTTAACAACATTTAATATTGTCGTGTACCTAAACGGGAATGAACTAAGTAATTCAAGCGTGGAGTTTCGTCAATATGCAACTCGTTGCATATTGAACTTCACTTAATGTGTAGTAGTTGATTGTTGTGCTTTGCCATATCATGCATACCATGCATCATATTTGATGTGCATCATGTCATGCATATGTTGTGGTGTTTATCATGTGTTGATTGTTGTTTTCGGATTGCTTCCTCTCGATAGAGTTCCGAAAGCGTTCGGAGTGTGAGGATTCGTTCGACTACGTTGGTTCGTCTTCTTCATGGACTCGATCTTCTTCCAAGCGGGGTCTCAGGCAAGATGATAATTTCCCTAGATACCATTACTATCATTGCCATGCTAGATGTCCCGTTTCTATCGCTTGTCTCGCTACCTACCACTTGTATGTCAAGCCTCCCAAATTGCCATGAAAAGCCTCTAACCCCTCCACATCCCAGCAAACCATTGTTTGGCTATGTTACCGCTTGCTCAGCCCTTCTTATAGCGTTGCTAGTTGCAGGTGCAATTGTTTCCATGTGCCAACATGGATATCCTTTTGATATATCACAATATTATTGCTATTTAATTTAATGCACATATATACTTGGTAAAAGGTGGAAGGCTCGGCCTTATGCTTGGTATTTTGTTCCACTTTTGCCGTCCTAGTTACTTGTGTACCGGTGTTATGTTCCATATTGAGAGCTCCTAACATGCTTGGGGTTGTTATGGGGACCCCCTTGACTTTCGTTTTAGGATAAAGCTTGTCTGGCAAGGCCCAACATTGGTACTACATTTGCCTAATAACAACTAAAATTGCATAGGGACCCGCCAGCACCCGCGGATAATTAATTAACAACCCGGGCCAGTGCTCCTCATGAGTGTTGGTCCAAAATAGAGCACTGTGCGGGGCCACCCCGGGGCAACTCGGGTGATGTCTATCAGGCCACTGTACACTAGCTCATCTGGTCGTGTCCTGAGAATGAGATACGCGGCTCGTATCGGGTTCGTCGACACGCCGGGCGGCCTTGCTGGATTTGTTTTACCTTTCTCGAATGTCTTGTGCGAGGAATTCCGAGAATACTTCGGGATATCTCGAGGTTGCGGTTTTCCAATGGAATTTCCTAGGAAATCACGGGATTCGTGGTCGAGGTTATTCCCGCGGCTTGTGGTTAGTTTGTGATGGATGAGTTGGAGCACCCCTGCAGGGTTAAATCTTTCGGAAAGCCGTGCCCGCGGTTAAGTGGCAACTTGGAAACTTTGTTTAACACCCGGTCATAGCAAACTTGAAGTAAACTCAAATAAAATACGCCAACCGTGTGCGTAACTGTGACTGTCTCTTCTCGTGAATTTCTGATCCGGGAGAGAACACGGTGGGGTTATGTTTGTTCGTAAGTAGGTGTTCAGGATCTCTTAGAGATCATTACTAGTTCACGTCCGTTTATGCGACGATCATCCCCCTTATTCTTGTACTCGTAAGTTAGCCACTCAAATAAATGCTTAGTGCTTGCTGCAGCCTCACCACTTAACCATACCTCACCCATTAAGCTTTAATAGTCTTGATACCTTTGGAAATGAGATTGCTGAGTCCCCTGTGGCTCACAGATTACTACAACAACAGTTGCAGGTACAGGTAATGCGATGATTTGACGTGAGCGCGATGCTTGTTTGATTTGGAGTTCTTCTTCTTCTTCTTCGATCATAGGATGGGTTCCGGGCGGCAGCCTGGGATAGCAAGGATGGACGTCATTTTATCGTTTGTTTTCGTCCGTAGTCGGACCCTGCTCTTCTGTATGATGATTGTATATGTTGTTATATTGATGTGATATTGATGTAGCTTGTGGCGAGTGTAAGCCAATTCCATATACTCATCTCTTCTTTACATGTACTTGTAATGATATCCATTCTTGCGAAACGACGAGATGCGCTTCTATCCCTGTCGAGGCCCTCGTGCCAAAATAAGGATAGGATCGCATCTTGGGCGTTACAGCCGGGCATGACCCAGGAAAGTGTGTCCGGCCGGAGGTGCTCAAGCGTGTGGAAATGTGGTGCACCCCTGCAGGGATGAATTCAACTATTCGAATAGCCGTGTCCACGGTAACAGGACGACTTGGAGTTGTACCTTGATCTACTACAACTAAAATTGTGACTTAAAATTGAAATGAATTGTGGCTCCGGGATTGCTTCCTCACGGGGAGTGGAGGAAGAATCTCTGGGCATGGTTACTTAATAAAATTTGCTACAATAATATGACCATATATGAGATACCAGTCTACTCTCTTCTAATGCTGCAAGATGCTGAAGATGCTAGTCTTCGATAGGACTAGGCCGTCCTCCTATTCTTGCTTTCTGCAGTCAATCCTTCTATAACCCCATTCCTTGATACTGATGCATAATTTAGTATAGTTCTGATGTCAGTCTTGTGAGTACTTTGGATGAGTACTCACCGCTGCTTTGCTTTCTCTTTCCCCCTCGATACGATTACTGCGTTCAGACGATGGAGCCCAGGAGATGGAGTGCGCCGGAGACGACTACTACACCACCGCTCGAGCTTACTACTACGTGGAGGCTACCCCCGACCAGCAGTAGGATAGGAGGTTCCCAGGCAGGAGGCCTTGCCTCTTTCGATCCGTTGCTTATGTTTGTGCTAGCCTTCTTAAGACAGAACTTGTTTAACTTATGTCTGTACTCAGATATTATTGCTTCCACTGACTCGTGTGTATGTCGAGCTTATGTATTCGAGCCCTCGAGGCCCCTGGCTTGTAATATGAAGCTTGTATGATGTTAATTTGTGTCTAGAGTTGTGTTGCGATATCTTCCTGTGAGTCCCTAATCTTGGTCGTACGCATTTGCGTGTATGATTAGCATACGATCAAAATGGGGGCGTCACAAATGGCATTGGGTGAGCTAATCATGGATTGTAACAAGGAAATATATTCTACTAAAGAGCAGCTCCCATAATTAAAGTCCTTGTAATCCAAAATAGTGGGCCCATCACTAGCTAAAGTTTTGACCTCTCCGAACCCACTTTTTTCATTTTTATCATTAAGATCATCACCCTCCGAGCAAACGGGACGCCTTATACCTAAAGTTGACTCATCTCCAGTCCCTTTATCATAAATTTTCATATTAGTGAACAAAGATTCAATAGGATAAACACCAATCATTTTAAGATCTTCATCATGATTACGGTAAAAACCGATTGGAAGAGCTTTTTCTAAGAATTCTCATTTAGCTCTCAACCTAGTGGCCCTCTCCTTACTTTCATTAATAGAGACTTGGATAGATTTAATAAACTCATTAATATCATGCTTAGCTGGCAAATTTTTATTTTTAAGAGTTTCCAGATAATGAGCAATCCTGTCCATATTTCTAGCCATATCGCTAGCTTTATGCAATTTTTCTTCTACCATAGTATTGAAAATCTTTTGAGAACAAATAAATTCTTTAATGGTGTTCTCAAGATCAGAGGGTATCCTATTATTATTATTAGATTAATTTCCATAGGAATTACCATAATTATAGGAGGAATTACCAGGATAAGGTCTAGCATTGAAATTCCCTCTATAAGCATTGTTGTTGAAATTATTTCAAGACACAAAATTCACATCAATAGCACGATCACTTTGCTCAATCAAAGTAGATAATGGCATATCATTAGGATCAACATGAACATGTTTATTAGCAACCATATTCATAAGAGCATCCATTTTATCACTCAAAGTGGCAATTTCCTCAATAGAATTTACCTTCTTACCAGTTCGAGCTCACTCGGTGTGCCATCGAGAATAATTTGTCATGATGTTGTCCAGAAATTTTGTAGCCTCTCCTAATGTCACGTCCATAAATGTACCACCTTGATGTCTACTATGCAACCTTCTTCTTGTAGACTCGTGTTGGGCCTCCAAGGGCAGAGTTTTGTAGGACAGTAGCAAATTTCCCTCAAGTGGATGACCTAAGGTTTATCAATCCGTGGGAGGCGTAGGATGAATATGGTCTCTCTCAAACAACCCTGCAACCAAATAACAAAGAGTCTCTTGTGTCCCCAACACACCCAATACAATGGTAAATTGTATAGGTGCACTAGTTCGGCGAAGAGATGGTGATACAAGTGTAATATGGATGGTAGATATAGGTTTTTGTAATCTGAAAATATAAAAACAGCAAGGTAACTAATGATAAAAGTGAGCACAAACGGTATTGCAATGCTTGGAAACAAGGCCTAGGGTTCATACTTTCACTAGTGCAAGTTCTCTCAACAATACTAACATAGTTGAATCATATGTAAATCCCTCACGTGCGACAAAGAGTTCACTCCAAAGTCACAAATAGCGGAGAACAAACGAAGAAATTATTGTAGGGTACGAAACCACCTCAAAGTTATCTTTTCTGATCAATCTTATGAGCTATCCCTATAAGTGTCACGAACAGCCCTAGAGTTCGTACTAAAATAACACCTTAAGATACACAACAACCAAAACCCTAATGTCACCTAGATACTCCAATGTCACCACAAGTACCCATGGGCTTGATTATACGATATGCATCACACAATTTCAGATTCATCATGTTCAATCCAACACAAAGAACTTCAAAGAGTGCCCCAAAGTTTCTACCGGAGAGTCAAGACGAAAACATGTGCCAACCCCTATGCATAGATTCCCAAGGTCACGGAACCCGCAAGTTGATCACCAAAACATACATCAAGTGGATCAATAGAACATCCCATTGTCACCACGGATATCCCATCGCAAGACATACATCAAGTGTTCTCAAATCCTTAAAGACTCAATCCAATAAGAAAACTTCAAAGGGAAAACTCAATTCATCACAAGAAGATAGAGAGGGGAAAACTCCATATGATTCATCTATATTAATAAAGCTCGCGGTACATCAAGATCGTGTCATCTCAAGAACACGAGAGAGAGAGATCAAACACATAGCTACTGGTACATACCCTCAGCCCCGAGGGTGAACTACTCCCTCCTCGTCATGGAGACTGCTGGGATGATGAAGATGGCCTCCGGTGATGGTTTCCCCCTCCGGCAGGGTGCCGGAACGGGCTCCCGATTGGTTTTTCATGGCTACAGAGGCTTCTGGCGGCGGAACTCCCGATCTAGGTTTGTTTTTGGGGGGTTTTGGTATTTATAGGAATTTTTGGCGTCGGTCTCACGTCAAGGGGGGCCATGAGGCGGCGACAAGCTAGGAGGGCGCGCCCTAGGGGGGGGGGGGGGCGCCCTGCAGGCTTGTGGCGGCCTCGTGGCTCTTCTGGCCCAACTCCAATGCTTCGGGGGTCTCTTTTGGTCCATAAAAAATCACCGTAACTTATCAGCCCATTCCGAGAACTTTTATTTCTGCACAAAAAAACGACACCATGGTAGTTCTGCTGAAAACAGCGTCAGTTCGGGTTAGTTCTAATAAAATCATACCAAAATCATATAGAATTATTGTAAACATGGCATGAATACTTCATAAATTATAGATACGTTGGAGACGTATCAGCATCCCCAAGCTTAATTCCTGCTCGTCCTCGAGTAGGTAAATGATAAAAGAAATAATTTATGAAGTGTGAATGCTAGCAAACATTTTCATCATATTCTATTCTTCTTTGTATAGCATGGACATTTGGACTTGTAAATGACTCAAAGCAATAGTCTAGTTTTAACATAATGGCTTCAATACTCAAGCAAATCAACAAGCAACCATGTCTTTCAAAATATCAACACTAAAGAAAGTTATCCCTAGCCCATCATGCTCAATCATTGATCCATTCATGAAACACACTCAAATATTAGCTATGCCCAATGCTCAAGTACGATCATAGTGCCCCCTAGTTGGTGCTTATAAGAGAAGATGGAGACTCAAAGCAAAAATAAATATTGCATAAAGTAAATAGATAAGCCCTTCGCAGAGGGAAGTAGGGATTTGTAGAGGTGCCAGAGCTCAAGGTTTAAATTGAGAGAGAAAAATATTTTGAGTGGCATGCTTTTCCTGTCAACGAAAACGACAAAGTAGCTCACAATACTTTCCATGCTAGATACATTATAGGCGGTTCCCAAACAGAATGATAAAGTTTTTACTCCCCCTCCACCAATCAATCACACTCCACGGCGAGCCGAATCCACGGGTACCGTCCATACAAACAACAATCCTGGGGGAGTTTTGTTTCATTATATTTTGATTTGAATTTTGAGCATGGAACTGGGCATCCCGAATACCAGCCACTTTCTCGTGAATGATAGTGAATCAACACATATCGTGAGAATAACACACCTAGCATGGAAAAATATTGGATACTCCCCACCGTTTCATGAGCGGTACGGGCACACAAAAGAGAAAATTTATTTTGAAAATTTAGAGATGGCACATACAAATTTGCTTGGAACGGCATGGAAATAGCGCATATAGGTAGGTATGGTGGACTCATAAGGCAAAACTTGGTTTAAGGATTTTGGATGCACAAGTGGTATTTCTACTTAGTACAAATGGAGGCTAGCAAATATATTGGGAAGCAACCAAACCAAGAAACGAAAATTCACGTAAGTGAGCATTGAACATAACTAACACCGAATAATGCACCACAAGTAGGATGTAACTTCATTGCATAACTATTGACTTTCGTACTTGCATAGGGAATCACAAACCTTAACACCAATATTCCTACTAAAGCATAATTACTCACTAACATGACTCACATATTACTATCATCATGTTTCAAAACTATTACAAAGAATCAAGTTTAATTTGTCCCATGATCTTCATGAAAGTTTTTATTATATCCTCCTTGGATATCTATCACTTTGGGACTAGTTTCATATATTGCTATTGCTTTTTGGCAAGCTCAAACAAATTTAAGTGAAGTACAAGAGCATAAAAATTTCATCTCTCAAAAAGATATAAGTGAAGCATGAGAGGAAATGACAAGCTACTCTCAAAAGATATAAGTGAAGATCAATGAGTAGTCAAACAATTAAGTAGCTATGTGAGGACTCTCTCTCTCTCTCTCAATAAAGATTTTCAGATCTGAGTATTTTATTAAACAGCAAGCAAAAGAAAAATAGCACTCCAAGAATAGCACGCATCATGTGAACGAATAAAAATTTAGGCTCAACATAGGCTAACCGATAATTGTTGATAAAGAGAGGTGGGATGCGTAGCATCCCCAAGCTTAGATGCTTGAGACTTCTTGAAATATTTACTTGGGGTGCCTTGGGCATCCCCAAGCTTGAGCTTTTGTATCTCTTTCAATCCTCTCATATCATGGTTTCACCTATTCTCAAAAACTTCATCCACACAAAACTCGAAAAGAACTCGTGAGATAGGTTAGTACACATAATAATAAATCAACTCTTTATGTACTGCCAAGACAAGTTGCATAATAATTTTCAAACATTAGGTACTGTATACTCTCATTTCCACAATTTATATGTATCAATATAGGCTATGGAAACTATAGGATAAGTAGATAACAAAACTATGACAGCAATCTGTCCAAACAGAACAGCCTGTAGAAATTTATGAAAACAGTGTACTTCTGTAACTCAAAAAATTATGAAAATTTAGGACATGCTATAAAATTTATATGACAATACTGTGTAAAAATTTCAGAAACGTTCCACGTTCCAGCAAAATATGAAAATTCAAACACTACAGCAAAAGTTTCTGTTTTTACACAGCACACATCAAAACATGCAATGCAAGCATCCTAAGACAATTCTTGGAACTTTTTATTGAAAAACAAGATTATAAATAACACTTAACATAAAACAATAAAATAAAATGACGCTCCAAGCAAAACTCATATTGTGTGACGAATAAAAATATAGCTCCAAGTAAGATATACCGATAGTGTTGAAGATGAAAAAGGGGATGCCTTCCGGGGCATCCCCAAGCTTAGGCGCTTGAGTCTTCCGTGGATATTACCTTGGGGGTGCCTTGGGCATCCCCAAGCTTAGGTTCTTGTCACTCCTTATTCTCCTCATATCGGTGTCTCACCCAAAACTTGAAAACTTCAATCACACAAAACTTAACGGAACTTCGTGAGATGGGTTAGTATAATAAAAAAAGATCATTCACTTAGGTACTGTCAAGACAAGATTCATAATTGTTTCCACATGATACCTACTGTATTCTATTATTCCCATAATTTATATCACTCAATATAAGCTATAGAAACACTAAAACAAGTAAACTATGCATGCAAAACAGAATCTGTCAAAAACAGAACAGTCTGTGAAGATCTGTAGTGTAACTATACTTCACTGTCTCTAAAAATTCTGAAACATTAGGAAAACCTTAAGAATTTGTATATCAAGACTGTGTAAAAATTTCAGATCATTATCACGCTCCAGTAAAAAATTAAAAATCCTGTACTGGAGTCAAAAGTTTCTGTTTTGGTTCAGCATCAATTCTACTCATCTTGTGAGTCATCCCAAAGGCTTTACTTGGCACTTTATTGAAACAAAAGCTATAAAACATGATTACTACAGTAGCTTAATCATGCGAACATGCTAAAACAGAAGGTAAATGTGTTGGGTTGTCTCCCAACAAGCTCTTTTCTTTAATGCCTTTTTAGCTAGGCATGATGATTTCAATGATGCTCACAAGAAAGATAAGAATTGAAACACAAAGAGAGCATCATGAAGCATATGACTAGCACATTTAAGTCTAACCCACTTCCTATGCATAGGGATTTTGTGAGAAAACAATTTATGGGAGCAAGAATCAACTAGCATAGGAAGGCAAAACAAGCATAACTTCAAAACTTTGAACACATAGAGAGGAAACTTGATATTATTGCAATTCCTACAAGCATATGTTCCTCTCTCATAATAATTTTTAGTAGCATCATGAAGGAATTCCACAATATAACCAGCACATAAAGCATTCTTTTCATGATCTACAAGCATATAAATTTTACTACTCACCACATAAGCAAATTTATTCTCATCAATAGTAGTGGGAGCAAACTCAACAAAATAACTATCATGTGAAGCATAATCCAATTGAAAATTAAAATCATGATGACAAGTTTAATGGTTATCATTATTCTTTATAGCATACATGTCATCACAATAATTATCATAAATAGGAGGCATGCTTTCATCATAATAAATTTGCTCATCAAAACTTGGGGGACTAAAAATACCATCTTCATCAAACATAGCATCCCCAAGCTTGTGGCTTTGCATATGATTAGCATCATGGATATTCAAGGAATTCATACTAACAACATTGCAATCATGCTCATCACTCAAGGATTTAGTGCCAAACATTTTAATAACTTCTTCTTCTAACACTTGAGCACAATTTTCCTTTCCATCATTCTCACGAAAGACATTAAAAAGATGAAGCATATGAGGCAACCTCAATTCCATTTTTTTTGTAGTTTTCTTTTATAAAACCAAACTAGTGAAAAACAAGAAACTAAAAGATTCAATTGCAAGATCTAAAGATATACCTTCAAGCACTCACCTCCCCGGCAACGGCGCCAGAAAAGAGCTTGATGTCTACTACGCAACCTTCTTCTTGTAGACTCGTGTTGGGCCTCCAAGCGCAGAGTTTTGTAGGACAGTAGCAAATTTCCCTCAAGTGGATGACCTAAGGTTTATCAATCCGTGGGAGGCGTAGGATGAATATGGTCTCTCTCAAACAACCCTGCAACCAAATAACAAAGAGTCTCTTGTGTCCCCAACACACCCAATACAATGGTAAATTGTATAGGTGCACTAGTTCGGCAAAGAGATGGTGATACAAGTGTAATATGGATGGTAGATATAGGTTTTTGTAATCTGAAAATATAAAAACAGCAAGGTAACTAATGATAAAAGTGAGCACAAACGGTATTGCAATGCTTGGAAACAAGGCCTAGGGTTCATACTTTCACTAGTGCAAGTTCTCTCAACAATACTAACATAGTTGAATCATATGTAAATCCCTCACGTGCGACAAAGAGTTCACTCCAAAGTCACAAATAGCGGAGAACAAACGAAGAAATTATTGTAGGGTACGAAACCACCTCAAAGTTATCTTTTCTGATCAATCTTATGAGCTATCCCTATAAGTGTCACGAACAACCCTAGAGTTCGTACTAAAATAACACCTTAAGATACACATCAACCAAAACCCTAATGTCACCTAGATACTCCAATGTCACCACAAGTACCCATGGGCTTGATTATACGATATGCATCACACAATTTCAGATTCATCATGTTCAACCCAACACAAAGAACTTCAAAGAATGCCCCAAAGTTTCTACCGGAGAGTCAAGACGAAAACATGTGCCAACCCCTATGCATAGATTCCCAAGGTCACGGAACCCGCAAGTTGATCACCAAAACATACATCAAGTGGATCAATAGAACATCCCATTGTCACCACGGATATCCCATCGCAAGACATACATCAAGTGTTCTCAAATCCTTAAAGACTCAATCCGATAAGAAAACTTCAAAGGGAAAACTCAATTCATCACAAGAAGATAGAGAGGGGAAAACTCCATATGATTCATCTATATTAATAAAGCTCGCGGTACATCAAGATCGTGTCATCTCAAGAACACGAGAGAGAGAGAGAGATCAAACACATAGCTACTGGTACATACCCTTAGCCCCGAGGGTGAACTACTCCCTCCTCGTCATGGAGACCGCCGGGATGATGAAGATGGCCTCCGGTGATGGTTTCCCCCTCCGGCAGGGTGCCGGAACGGGCTCCCGATTGGTTTTTTGTGGCTACAGAGGCTTCTGGCGGCGGAACTCCTGATCTAGGTTTGTTTCTGGGGTTTTTGGTATTTATAGGAATTTTTGGCGTCGGTCTCACGTCAAGGGGGGCCACGAGGCGGCGACAAGCTAGGAGGGCGCGCCCTAGGGGGGGGGGCGCCCTGCAGGCTTGTGGCGGCCTCGTGGCTCTTCTGGCCCAACTCCAATGCTTCGGGGGTCTCTTTTGGTCCATAAAAAATCACCGTAAATTTTCAGCCCATTCTGAGAACTTTTATTTCTGCACAAAAAAACGACACCATGGTAGTTCTGCTGAAAACAGCGTCAGTCCGGGTTAGTTCTAATAAAATCATACCAAAATCATATAGAATTATTGTAAACATGGCATGAATACTTCATAAATTATAGATACGTTGGAGACGTATCACACATGCAACAGAATCTAGAAGGTTTCTAGATACAAAGTTTAGTCCCGCTTAGAAATTTTGTATAATCATCAATAAACTCAAACCATGTGTGGGACAATTTCTAATCATCAATTTCATTCTCTCCCATACTTGTGCAACATGTTCTTGCTCATGTTGTTTAAAGTTCATAATTTGGTTTCTAAGAGAGATGATCTTAGTAGGAGGAAAATACTTGGCAATAAAAGCATCTTTACACTTATCCCTTGTTCCAATACTATTACGAGGTAAAGATGACAACCAAGCTTTAGCTTTGTCTCTTAGTGAAAAAGGAAACAATTTCAACTTGACTACATCATTATCCATATCCTTTCATTTTGCATATCACATAATTCAACAAAAGTATTGAGATGCAATGCCGGATCCTCATTAGGACTTCCGAAAAATTGTTCTTTCATAACAAGATTTCATAATGCAGCATTAATATCATAAAATTCTGCACTATTTGTGGGTGGTATAGGAGTACTAATAAAATCATTGTTATTAGTATTCGAGAAGTCATACAACTTGGTATTATCTTGAGACATGGTAACGAAGCAACTAATCTAGCAAACAAGCAAAAAAGAATTATTTTTTTATTTTTGATATTTTTAGGCAAGAAAATATACACGCAAATAAAAGGTAGAACAAGTGAATGACAATTTGTGCAAAGGAACCTGATAAGAATTTGATGTTGTCTCCTCAGCAGTGACGCCAGAAATTCGTCCTGCTACTTGTAAACTGCGTTGGGTTTTCCCCGAGGAGGAGAGGAGATGCAGCACAGTAGAGGTAAATATTTCCCTCAGTGAGAACCAAGGTTATCGAACCAATAGGAGAATCATGCCAACTCTCGTCGTCTGCACCTACACACACAGAATCAAACACTTACACCCACAGAGGGTGATACGTCATTTTTGATTGTTCCATGCTATAATATTATATTCTAGGATACTTTTTGGGAATTTATTTGCTGATTCATATTATTTTTGAGCACTAACCTATTAACCCAGTGCCAAGTGCCAGTTGCTGTTTTCTGCATGTTTTTGGCTTTTCAGGAATACCATACCAAACGAAGAACAAATACCCCCGAAACTTTTTGGCAATTTTTTCTGGACAAAATAAGGAACTGGAAGCTTCAGAGGGAGACCTAGGGCCACACGAGGTGTCCCAAAGCTAATAGGACACGCCCATGGGGTTGGGCGCGCCCTGATGGCTTGGGACCACCTCCCCGTCCCTCTGGCGTTGTTCTCTGGCCTATAAATTCTCATTATTCCCAAAAAACATAGAGAGCCTCTCGAAACACTTTTTCCGCCGCCGCAAGTCTCTGTTCCGCCGTGTGCCCATCTGGAGCCCTACTCCGGTGCCCTGTCGGAGGGGGGATCGATCGCGGAGGGCCTCTACATCAATCTTGCTGCTCCCATGGTGATGTGTGAGTAGTTCAGCCCAGACCTACGGGTCCGTAGTTAGTACCTAGATGGATCTCTCTCTATGTTCTTTGTTGCCATGATCACCGTGATTCCCGCAGTGATCTATCTTATGTAATCACTCTTTGCGGTGCGTTTGTTGGGATCCGATGAATTTTGGGTTTATGTTTAGATTATTCATGAAAAAGATTTGAGTCTTCTCTGAATTCTTATTTGATTCTTATTCGCATGATTGTTATAGCTTCGTAATTCTCTCCAATCTATCAGAGTTTAGTTTGGCCAACTAGATTGGTTTATCTTTAGTGGGAGAGGTGCATTGTAGTGGGTTCAATCTTGCGGTGCTCTATATCCCAGTGACAAAGTAGGGGACAAGATACGTATTTGAGAGAGAAGCCTCTAGCAAACACTATGCCCCCCGGGTCTATTCACATATATATTTACAAACGCTCTTATTATCTTGTTGCCATTATTTACTTCTTATTTATTTTTCAATTTGTATTTATTCAACTATCATCTACACTACTCATTTGCGTGCAAGTAACGAGTTCAGGGGGATTGACAACCCTCTTGCCCGCTTTGGGTGCAAGTGTTTGCTCTTTTGTGTGTAGGCGCTGAAGACGGGAGTTGTGTGATCCTCCTATTAGTTCAATAACCTTGGTTCTCACTGAGGGAAATACTTATCTATATTGTGCTGCATCATCCCCTCCTCTTCGGGGAAAAACCCAACGCGGATCACAAGTATCAGGAAGGATTTCTGGCGCCGTTGCCGGGGAGTATCATCAACTTACTATCAAGTACCTTATAACAAATTATCATTCACTTGTTCTACTTTTTATTTGCTGTTATATTTTTCTTGCTATAAAAATTAAAAATATGAAAATATTTCTATTTGCTTGTTTGCTTTGTTATCTAGTTTACTTGTTTGCTTGCTTGAAGTTGCTATCATGTCCGATTTAATCATTGAGAAGGACGATGAAAATAAAATCCCCAAAGAGGAAACTCCCCCATGACGAGATGTAAAAGTTTTTGTTGCTTTGGGGAATATTATAGGGAAAAACATTATCCAAGAATTCTTTAACTATACGGATGCTTTGGCTTGCAAGGATACTCCAATCCTTAAAAGAACCAAAAGTTACGCTGATGCTATTTCCGCTCTTATTCTTAATCTTGAAAGAATATTTATGCATACACACCCTGCTTTACAAAGAATTTTCTATGAGTTGCCGGTCATAAAAGACCGTAGAGCTAAAAATATGGCCACTCTTATCCTCATGCATGAATTTGACTATATAGTACAAGAGGCTCGAGATATCTTTGATCACTATAATATGAGTTGTTAACATCCTGTGATTGACGAAATTTTATAAAATGAGGACTATATGATGAGGTATGTGTTTGGAGACAACCATACTTTTGATGAAAGCACAAGTAAATTAGTTCCTCCAATTCATATTATCCAACAAGTTTTCAATGCCATCAATAAACAATATTCTTGGATAGTAAGAGAGAATACGAAAGGCTTTAAAGAAAGTAGTATTGAGAATGCCAAGATATTACTTGATGATGTGTTTCCTATTGTCTTTGAAAAGCCTCCTCCCCAATATGAGAATATGAAAGATGACAACACTTGATACCATGCATTATGGCTAGCTAGGGGCGTAAAACAATAGCACAAGTTGGGAGGCAACCCAATAGTTATCTTATTTTTCTTGTGTTACTTTCTACTTGTTTTAGATAAAATGATTGTTGCTACTATAATTATTGTGTTTTATGTTTAAATTATTGTTTGTGCCGAGTAAAGCCTTTGGGATGACTTGCATGACAAGTAGAATTGATACGGTGCAAAAACGAAAACTTTTTCATCTAGTGTAGAATTCCTCTGATTTTACTGGAAGGTCTTTTTGATCTGAATTTTTTATACATTATTGTTATACAAAATTCCAAGGTTTTTCTGACTTTTCAGAATTTTTTTAGTTACAAAAGTATTGTTTCTTTATAGATCATTACAGATTGTTCTGTTTTAGACAAATTCTGTTTTTTGCTTGCACAGTTTGCTTGTTTTGGTGATGCTATGGATTGTATCGGGGGGTATAAGCCATGGAGAAGTTATAATACAGTATCTGATGCAATAATAAAATATGAAAGAATTTATAACAATTACTAAAGTATTTGATATGTTTATTATACTAACGGGTCTCACGAAGGTTTCTGTTGAGTTTGTGTGCTGAAGTTTTCAAGTTTTGGGTCCTATCAAGCTGGATGAAGGAATAAGGAGCAGCAAGAGCCTAAGCTTGGGGATGCCCCGGAAGGCATCCCCTCTTTCATCTCAATCCATCGGTATGTCACTTGGAGATATATTTTTATTCATCACATGATATGAGTTTTGCTTGGAGCGTCGTTTGCTTTAGTTTGCTTTTGTTTTAGTTTTCCACAATCCTTGTTTGCTGGACACATCTATTTGAGAGAGACACCTGTTCACCATGATTTAATAGAATACTCTATGTGCTTCACTTATATCTTTTGAGCTAAGAAGTTGCTTTAGTACTTCACTTATATCTTTTAGAGCACGGTGGCGTATATATTTTATAGAAATAATTGCACTTTCGTTCTTCAGTTAAATTTGTTTGAGAGTTAATAAATGGTGAAGATAATTTGCATAGGTTATAAGACTAGTACAAAAATAATAGGTATTCAATGAGTGCATAATAAAAACCACATGTAGCACATAAAAGAGAATTGTGGGTTAATGATATGATGTGGTAATATGAAGGAGCGTGAGTGCACGATTGTCGGCTAGTAGAAATATCCATAGTTAAAGGGTGTTAATTTGCTGTTCATCTAAATATTGGTTATGGCATGGTTATGATGTGTGAGCATTCTTATTCCTCGTGGAAAACCTAGTGTTGTTTATGTCGGACGCGCGATGGTTAACTCCTCCCAACCTCCTCCCTAGGGGCATGCGAGTAGTACTTTGCTTCGAGAGAGCTAATAAAACTTTGCAATAAATATGTGAGTTCTTTATGACTAATGTGAATCCATGGATGTACGCACTCTCACGTTTTCATATTTGCTAGCCTCTTCGGTACCGTGCATTGCCCATTCTCACCTCGAGGATCGGTGCAAACTTCGCTGGTGCATCCAACCCCCGCGGCATGATACACTCTGTTGCACATAAGCCTCATTATATCTTCCTAAAAACAGCCACCAAACCTACCTATCATGGCATTTCCATAGCCATTTCCAAATGTATTGCCATGCAACTTCCACTGTTACATCATATGACTAGTACACTCATTGTCATATTACTTTGCATGATCATATAGCTGACATAGTACTTGTGGCAAAGCCACCGTTCATCATTGTTTCCATGTTACGCTAGATCATTGCACATCCTGGTACACTGCCAACGGCATTCATATAGAGTCATACTGTTTAGTATTTTTTCATATTGAGTTGTAAGTAAATAAAAGTGTGATGATTATCATTATTAGGGCACTGTCTCAGTGAGGAAAGGATGATGGAGACAATGATTCCCCCACAAGTCGGGATGAGACTCCGGATGAAAAATTAGAAAAAGAAAGGAAAGAAAGGGAAAAAAAGAAAGAAAGAAAAAAATAAAAAGAAAAAAGAGAAAAAGGAAGAAAAAATAAAAGAGAGAAAAGAGAGAAGGTACAGTGCTACTACCTCTTTTTTCCACACTTGTGCTTCAAAGTAGCACCATGTTTTTCATATAGAGAGTCTCATGTTTTGTCACTTTCATATGCTAGTGGGAATTTTTCATTATAGAACTTGGCTTGTATATTCCGATGTCGGGCTTCCTCAAATGCCCGAGGTTTTCATGAGCAAGCAAGTTGGATGCACACCCACTTAGCTTCATTCGAGCTTTCATACACTTATAGCTCTAGTGCATCCGTTGCATTGCAATCCCTACTCCTCACATTGATATCTATTGATGGGCATCTCCATAGCCCGTTGATATGCCTAGCTGATGCTAGACTTTCTTCTCCACTTTTTACCCCTTTGATATCTATCACTATATTCTATTCCACCTATATGCTATATCAATGGTTCACGTTCATGTATTGAGTGAGGAATAAAAAGCTGAAGCGCGTTAAAAAGTATGATCCAATTGCCTGACTTAACACTATGGTGCTTGACATTTGTATTTATATGGTGAAGATGGAGCCATGCCATGCGAATATGATAAAGTGAATGGGGGGTAAACATTATTTAAAGATCGTATATTTTGAAAGTTGATGATTGCGTTATTTATGCTTATGGATATTACTATGTTAATGTTTATTGATTCATCGTTTCTCAATGATCATACCTGAAAAAGTTTACATGTTGGGTCACATAAAAAATTATGTTTTTATCATTTACGTACTAGAGGACGAGCAGGAATTAAGCTTGGGGATGTTGATACGTCTCCAACGTATCTATAATTTTTGATTATTCCATGCTATAATATTATCATTCTAGGATAATTTTTGGCATTTATATGTTGATTCATATTATTTTTGAGCACTAACCTATTAACCCAGTGCCAAGTGCCAGTTGCTGTTTTCTGCATGTTTTTGGCTTTTCAGGAATACCATACCAAACGAAGTCCAAATACCCCGAAACTTCTTGACGATTTTTTCTGAACAAAATAAGGACCTGGAAGCTTCGGAGGGAGACCTGGGGCCACACGAGGTGTCCCCAAGCCAACAGGGCACGCCTAGGGGGGTGGCCGCGCCCTGATACGTCTCCAATGTATCTATAATTTTTGATTGTTCCGTGCTATTATATTATCTGTTTTGGATGTTTTATATGCATTAATATGCTATTTTATATTATTTTTGGGACTAACCTATTAACCTAGAGCCTAGTGCCAGTTTTTGTTTTTTTGCTTGTTTTTGAGTATTGCAGATAAGGAATATTAAACGGAGTCCAAACGGAATAAAATCTTCGCGATGATTTTTCTTGGACCAGAAGAAACCTACCAGACTTGGAGATGAAGGCAAGAGACCTGCCGGGAGATCACAAGCCTGCAGGGCGCGACCTAGGGGGGGGCGCCCCCCTGGCTTGTGGCCCCCCTGCAGGTCCTCTAACCCTATTCTTCGGCCTATAAATTCCCAAATATTCCCCCAATACCAAAGGGAGCCACGAAAATACTTTTCCGCCGCCGGAAGCCTCTGTTCCCGTGAGATCCCATCTTGGAGCCTTTTCCGGTAATCTGCCGGAGGGGGATTCGATCACGGAGGGCATCTACATCAACTCCATTGCCCCTCCGATGATGCGTGAGTAGTTCACCACAGACCTTCGGGTCCATAGCTAGTATCTAGATGGCTTCTTCTCTCTCTTTGTTCTTCAATACCATGTTCTTCATGATCTTCATGGAGATCTATCCGATGTAATACTCTTTTGCGGTGTGTTTGTCGAGATCCGATGAATTGTGGATTTATGATCAGATTGTCTATGAATATTATTTGAATCTTCTCTGAATTCTTATATGCATGATTTCATATCTTTGCAAGTCTCTTCGAGTTATTGGTTTGGTTTGGCCAACTAGATTGGTAATTCTTGCAATGGGAGAAGTGCTTAGTTTTGGGTTCAATCTTGCAGTGTCCTCACCCAGTGACAAAGTAGGGGTAGCGAGGCACGTATTTGTATTGTTGCCATCGAGGATAAAAAGATGGGGTTTTCATCATATTGCTTGAGTTTATCCCTCTACATCATGTCATCTTACCTAATGCGTTACTCTGTTCTTCATGAACTTAATACTCTAGATGCAGGCAGGAGTCGGTCGATGTGTGGAGTAATAGTAGTAGATGCAGAATCGTTTCGGTCCACTTGACACGGACGTGATGCCTATATGCATAATCATTGCCTTGGATATCGTCATAACTATTCGCTTTTCTATCAATTGCTCGACAGTAATTTGTTCACCCACCGTATTATTTTCCTTCATGAGAGAAGCCTCTAGTGAAACCTATGGCCCCAGGGTCTATTTTCCATATTATATTTTCAGATCTATAAACCAAAAATACCAAAAATACTTTGCTGCAATCTTTTTACTTTCGTTTTACTTTTCGTTTTAGCAATCTTTTATATCTATCTCTATCAGATCTCATGCTTGCAAATAACCGTGAAGGGATTGACAACCCCTTTATAGCGTTGGGTGCAAGAGTTTGATTGTTTGTGTAGGTGCGAAGATTGGGGACTTGCTTGTATCTCCTACTGGATTGATACCTTGGTTCTCAACAACTGATGGAAATACTTATCTACTTTGCTGCATCACCCTTTCCTCTTCAAGGGAAAACCAACGCAAGCTCAAGAAGTAGCAAGCCCTCATGGCTTGGGATCACCTCCCCAGCCCTATGGCGTTGTTCTCTGGCCTATAAATTCTCATTATTCTCAAAAACCCTAGAGAGCCTCCCGAAATACTTTTTCCGCCGCCGCAAGTCTCTGTTCCGCCGTGTGCCCATCTGGAGCCTTGTTCCGGTGCCCTGCCGAAGAGGGAATTGATCACAGAGGGCCTCTACATCAACCTTGCTGCTCCCATGGTGATGTGTGAGTAGTTCACCTCAGACCTACTGGTTCGTAGTTAGTACCTAGATGGATCTCTCTCTCTCTCTATGTTCTTTGTTGTCATAATCATGCGATTCCTGTGGTGATCTATCTTATGTAATCACTCTTTGCGGTGCGTTTGTTGGGATCCGATGAATTGTGGGTTTATGTTCAGATTATTCAGGAAAACGATTTGAGGCTTCTCTGAATTCTTATTTGATTCTTATTTGCATGATTGTTATAGCTTCGTAATTCTCTCCGATATATTGGTTTAGTTTGGCCAACTAGATTGGTTTATCTTCATTGGGAGAGGTGCGTTGTAGTGGGTTCAATCTTGCGGTGCTCTATATCCCAGTGACAAAGTAGGGGACAAGACACGTATTTGTATTGCTTCCATTGAGGATAAAATGATGGGGTTCATTCATATTAATTGGATTTAGTTTATCTACATCATGTCATTATTCTCCAAGCATTACACTGTTTGTTATGAACTTAATACGTAGAGAAGCAAGCATAGAAGCGCTCTCTAAGTGGAGTAATAGTAGTAGATGCAGGTGATATGTCTCCAACGTATATATAATTTTTGATTGTTCCATGCTATAATATTATCATTCTAGGATGCTTTTTCGGCATTTATTTGCCAATTCATATTATTTTTGAGCACTAACCTATTAACCTAGTGCCCAGTGCCAGTTGCTGTTTTCTGCATGTTTTTGGCTCTTCAGGTTTATAGTACCAAACGAAGTCCAATTGCCATGAAACTTTTTGAAGATTTTTTCTGGACCAAAAGAATACCTAGAAACTTCGGGAGAAGACCGGAGGACACACGAGGGCCCCACGAAGCAACAGTGCACGCCCAGGGGGGTCGGCGCGCCCTGTTACCTCAAACCCCCCCCTCTCGACTCCCGACGTCCCTCTCTGGCCTATAAATTCACGTATATTCTAAAACCCTATGGGAGGTCCCAAAACACTTTTTCCGCCGCCGCAAGTCTCTGTTTCGCCGTGTGCCCATCTGGAGCCCTGTTCCGGTGCCTTGCCGGAGGGGGGATCGATCACGGAGGGCCTCTTCATCAACCTTGCTGGTCCCATGATGATGTGTGAGTAGTCTACCACAGACCTACGGTCCATAGATGGTATCTAGATGTCTCTCTCTCTCTCTCTCTCTCTCTCTCTATCTCTATCTCTCTCTTTGTTCTTCAATACAAAGTTCATTGCATCTTCGTGATGATCTATTCGATGTAATCACTTTGTGTGGTGCGTTAGTTGGGATCCGATGAATTGTGGGTTTATGTTCAGATTATTCATGAAAAAGATTTGAGTATTCTTTGAATTATATGATTCTTATTTGCATGATTATCATAGCTTCGTAAATCTCTCCAATCTATTGATTTGGTTTGGCCAACAGATTGATCTATCTTCAGTGAGAAGGGTGCGTTGTAGTGGGTTCAATCTTGTAGTGCTCTATATCCCAGTGACAAAAAGGGACAAGATACATATTTTTATTGCTGCCATTAAGGATAAAACGATGGGGTTGATTCATATTAATTGGATTTTCTTTGTCTACATCATGTCATTGTTCTCCAAGCATTACTCTATTTTACTTAATACTCTAGATGTAAGCTGGATAGCGGTCGATGGGTGGAGTAATAGTAGTTGGTGCATGCAGGAGTCGGCCTACTTGCTTATGGACGTGATGCCTATATACACATGATTATTGTCATGAATATCACATAACTATGTGCTTTGCTATCAATTGCCCAAGAGTAATTTGTTTACCCACCGTATGCCTACTTCGAGAGAGATGCCACTAGAGAACACTATGGCCCCCGGGTCTATTCACTTATAAATTTACAAACGTTACTATTTCCTTGCTTCCATTATTTACTTTTTATTTATTTTGCAATTTATATTTATCCAACTATCAACTACACTACTTATCCGCTTACAAGTAACGAGTTCAAGGGGCTTGACAACCCTCTTGCCCACGTTGGGTGCAAGTGTTTGCTATTTTGTGCGTAGGCGCTAAAGATGGGAGTTGCATGCACTACAAGAAATATGTCAACTTGCGACCATCAATATTGTTCACTGAATGGTCATTATTTTTCATTTGCGACCTTTTTGTGACCAAAAACAGTTGGTCAAAAGCTGTCCGTCTTTAATGAAACTTAACGACCAAAACAAAAGGTCGTTGGTTGTATGACCAATTGTTTTGGTCACTGGCAATCTGCCCACATCACGTCGGATCCAACGTGGCAAGGTGACGTGGCAAAATTGCGACCAATTGAATTGGTCGTTGATAAGAATCAGCCTGGTCCATTTCACTGCTTTACATGGGCCGAGCCCAACAATTCAGCCCATTTATATTTTTTTCTTTCCAATTTTGGTCAGCTACACGGGCCAAACCCTACAATTCGGCCTTTTATTTATTTCTGGGCCGTATCCTTTTTGTCTAAACAATTTCATTTTCCTTTTTTTATTAAATGGGTCCACTAGTCAGATGGGTCCCAATTGTCAGGTTCTAGTAACTGGGTCCCATTTGTCATGTTCTGGTAAGTGGGTTCCATCTATCAGGCTCATATTCTTCATATTTCAACCAGTATTTAAATTGTCAAAGACAAAAAACACACATGATACTTCAAATAAGCGCAACCAGATCACGTAATACAATGGCAATCACAATAACAAGCTTACAAGTGTAACGAGCTCTACAAGTGTACTACAGTACTGCTTTACAAGCTTTACAAGCTCCTTCCATCACAAACTAGGCACCTGGTCCTATCATGAACAACATGTCGGACTCGCCGGACAACCATAGTTAGATGAACAACATGTCGGACTCGCCGGACGACCATAGTCAGGGCTGGGAACAAACAAAACGGCAACATGGCTTCCTTTGTCACCCTGTTACATGAATCCGAGAAGAATCAGCAAAAACTGGGGCAAATATATTATGAACGGACCATTCAAGACCATTCAAGAAAAGGACATTTATTTAGAATGATAACACAAATTGAGCTAGTACCATACTTTTTGTTCTCCAACTAGTTAAAATGAGATACGCATTCATACAAGAAAACAGATACACAATATGAATACGCATGGCTCAAGTGCAGGTCGTGCAAAAAACTTCACTACAACACATTGCGCCTAAAACAAAATACCATTCTACTAACATGACCATCCATTCAACTAGCAAGATCTAACAAAACTAGTCAGCGCACGCATACTAACATCACAAAGGGAGGAGGTAATAAAGGGAACCGAGAGAGATACCTGTGGATGATAGCATCGACCATGATCTGGATTGAGTTAGCATCGGTGAGGAGGTGGATGATCTCCATGGCGTGCTTGATGATGCGCACGGCCATGAACTTCTAGTCGCTGCTGCATCCGTTCGCTCGATGATAGGGTACCAATGCATCCAAGTAGAACAAAATCACCATCATTAACCCACAGCTTCAAGTACAAGCTAAGTATATATCAAGTGACAATGTAAACAAGTTGAGAAAAACACTGAAAATAATTATTTAATGTCATGCAAACTTCAAACCAAATAAAAACATGCATGCCAAGGTGAAATATTACAAAGAAAGCACTCATCGGGTAGCAGTGCATACAAAATCTCTGTGTTAGCAGTAGCACACATGACCTCAAAGGGAACCTGAGCTGTATGCCACATGTATAGGAGGTACTAATGCTACACAAGAAAGAACCAGGGAGTCCAATCACATGTACATGAGGTACTGCTGCTAGTATACATATAATCAATCAAGCTGCTAGTGTACACGAGGTGCCTGAGCTCCTGCAGCTTAGTACGTACACATGGTAGGCTCCTGCTGCTAGTGTATGAAACTAATAAAGCATGCTACAGGAGCAGAAAAGAGAGCTAGGGACAAGAGATGGAGCCGATTCACCAGAGAGCTTGTGATCAATGTCGTACACAGCCGTCGTCACGTCGGTTGCCTTAAGAACCACCACGTTGGAGACGCCGCCGGACATGCGCGAGAGTAGAGCACCTGTTGTATCCAAATCCAAATCGAACAAGAACAAAAAATTAGGAAGGGTTGCAAACTCATTCATTCTCTAGGCGGTTTGATTTGATTGACAAATAGTGGCAGGATGAGGGTAGCATCTTGCTTCAAACAGCAACAACAGCAGCAGGGTTGAGTTGACAAATAAATGAACACGAGGGAGCAGGGATTGACCTTGTGAGTGAGGGTAGCATCTCGCTTCAAACAGCAATAGCAATAGGAGGATTGAGTTGACAAATAAATGAACAAGTGGCAATGCAGATGCAGCCCCTCCTTTTAATCAACATGCATTTTCATGTAGATCCCTGAAAAGATTTGGACTATTGGAATTCACATGCAAGATAGGACAATCGGTGAATTGTTGCGAAGATGGAAAGCATGATAACTACTCATTACACGCATAATTGAGATGCCTTGAGGAAAATCACAGACTAATTCTAAACCATAGTTTATCTATCATGGTAACTACTCATCACATGCATAATTGTAACTCTATACACATTTTCTGGGTTTGCTCCACATACTTTATGGCCCAAGCAACGGAATAGACAAAATTTAGCAAGGTACATCGAGTCACACAGAGACGTAGCAGTCCATACTCATGTGATATTTGTTCCAATTTCCAAGCAATTTACAGTTGAGTACACATTCAATACATCAAATTTTGCTAGGTTACGAAGCTTTGTTTTTTAACTTGTTAAATCAAACAACAGAGAGGTCCATTTCCAACTAAAGAATACAAATTATTATCAGTTAAAAGAGTTCTTCTATGCATGTTAACTTACCAGCAGCAGCAACAACCATCCGTAAAACTGAATAAATAAATAAAACGTCGCATCCACAAATCTGATAAATGGACATGTAAAACAGGAAGGGGAAAGCCGTCGCGAGCGACCTGCAGAGATGTAGCAGAGGAGGGCGTCGATGACGAAGGTGTCGACGCAGAAGAACCAGAGGGTGCCATGGCATCGGCCTCCTCGGTCCTAAAAATCCTGCATTGTCGAAGAACAGAACAAATAATTAGTAAGGACCACAGGAAATTTAGCATAAAGGCATAGGTAAGGTGAGAACAGAAGTTGACAAATCTACAGCTAGTCATTCAAGCTAGTCTCAAAGTTGCACAACTGACAAATAATTTAATCTTGAGCTACTATTCCATTACCAGCATGTTTCATGATAAGGTGTCAAACATAACAGTAAAGAGACAACAAACACAAGTTCATCCATAGTTTGACTAGAGACAGACGCAGGGCACCTAGAATAATTCTCCCGGCTTTTGGCGGAAGCAGTTGACAACGGGAGCCATGACACCCTAACGAATGATACACCCCCTGAAATGAACCATGGAAATCTCCCTATGAGGCTAAATCTTTGGCCCAGATAGGTCGCCAGAGTGGTGCAATCTGCATATTTCAAACTCCTGGAGCTAGAAATGGCAAGCGGGTTCCCAAATCCTTGGGCCTACTACTACCGCTAAGCGAGCAGCAACACGGCAGAAAAACACTAGGCACGGATCTGGCTACAATATTGGTTACACTACAGCTATAAAATGCAACTTTGCATGACAATGGTACATAAGATCTACAAGACTGCAATCAGAACAGACCATTTCAACTCAAAGCAAGCACAATAATCTCTACGTCAGCATCAGTCGATCCTGACCGGGTACTTTGCATAGTAGGTACCACCTCTCAACCCACTTAAAACTAGAGGCCACATGTTCACAGTTTCTTCTCTAAATTAGATAAACTAAGCTGCATGAGATTTACCAAAACCAATTAGGCAACTAGACGGAACACCTGGAGCAATCAGGCGGCTACACAGAACCAATCAAGCATGAGGATGCCACCCTCAACAACATCACCTGAAATCTCAAATATACACAGCCAGGATTCATCTTCCCCTGCCCTGCCAAGGGATACGGATGCCTGCTCCTGCTCGCTCCATGGCCGAGATGCACGTATGGTGCAAACCCTACTACACGGCCAGGAACTCACCAAACCAGCGACACAGACCGCCCTTGCCCCCACCTGCGAGAGACGCCGCGGACGAGAGCGAGAGACGCCGCGGACGGAAGCGGCCGCCCGCTGCGACAGACGCCGTGGACGGGAGCGAATCGGACGGCGGGAGGGGGAAGGGATGGACGAGGGGTACTCACAGGACACCAGCGACACCGCCGGCGAAGAGGGACTTGCAGACGGTGACGACCTGGTGGCCGGGGCCCTTGACGCCCTCGCGCGCGAGCTTGGCCTCCTCGGCCAGGTTGACGAGGTGTTGACGGCCGTGTCGCCCCTGCTCTTCCCCACCACGTCCTCCGATGCCATCTCCCGCGGCCCCGCTCGCTAGACCCCCCGCCTCCTCTCTCGCCCTCCCGGATCGCGTCCAACGATGACCCCCCTTCGCCGTGCCGAGGAGGAATGCCTGGGGTTTTTGCGACGGCGGCGGCGGTGGCGCGAGGAGGAAGGGGGCGCGTGCGTGGGCGTGGGCGTGGGGAGGAGGTGGCGGCAGCGAGAAGATGGGGTCGATGGGATCTGAGTTAGGGTTTGGGTAGTTGGGCTGTGGGTGGGGTTTCCCTTGTTCATTTTTTTTGTAGATAGATGGATGTATGGATGTCAGATGGATAGATGGATGGTTGGATGGGCGCCATGTCATCGATCTGTGTGACAACTAATTCCACCAATTAAAATTTCAAAAAAAATGATCTTTTCTTGTACACAGGGGTGCATATTGGAATGACAACAATGTTTCCAATGGTAATTTACTTTTTATTCGCACGAAAATTTTGTTTTTCATTTTCTGAGTGCCCAAAATGAGTTTCTTTTTGAAGGACCTACCAAATCTTTGTTGTAAAATGGCACCACACCATTTTTATAAAACATTAGACCATATTTAATGTACCATTCATCACACGGTTGGTTGTCAAAATCTTTCCATACACCTCTCGTCAAAAAGATAAATTTCCTCTGATTCAGTTGGAAGCGGGTCAAATTTGAACTACACCTCCCTCGTAGATTGCTTTTTATTTTTTGAAAAAATCATTTCTAGGTAGGAACACCAAAAGTTTTCCAAGATTCAACCACTAGCTAGGAACGGGCATGCCCGTCGTTTTGACCGCATTTTGAATGGGCATGCAAAATTCAAAAAAAAAAATAAAAAAATTGTAAAACCTTCGCATTGTGTCATTATATGTGACCAAGTTACCAGGAAAAATAATAAACTTGTAATATGACAATTATTTTAAAAAAGTGTTCTAAAAATGAGCTATCATGTGTGAAGATTCATGGCTTTCAAGCCAGATGATCAATCTTATGGCCACATTCATGGCATAGTTTGCTCAAATGATCTCATATTGTGTACAAGGGTGCATATTGGAATTAAAAACAATGTTGCCTAAGGAATTTTTCATTTTCTTTGGAGAGAAAATTCATTTTCCATTTTTTGAGTGCCCAAAATGAGTTATTTTGTGAAGGGCCTACCATATATTTGTTGCAAAATTGTACCGAATCAATTTTCTAAAATATTAGGCCATATTTAATGTACAATTGACCAAATGGTTGGGTGTAAAAATCTTTGAGCCACCTCTCGTGAAAAAGACAAATTTCCCCCGATTCAGTAGGAAGTGGATCAAATTTGAACTGCAGCTGCCTCATAGATTGCTTTTTATTTTTTGAAAAAATCATTTCTAGGTACAAAAGTATCTATTTAATCATAGAAACACCAATTTTTTTTCCAAGATTCAACCACTAGCTAGGAACGGGCATGTCCGCCGTTTTGACCGCATTTTGAAATGGGCATGAAAAATTCAAAATAATCAAAAAATTGAAAAACCTTCACATTGTGTTATTATATGTGACCAAGTTACCAGGAAAAATAATAAACTTGTAATACGGCAAATATTTGAAAAAAAGTGTTCTAAAAAATGAGTTATCACGTGTGAAGATTCATGGCTTTCAAGCCAAATGATCAATCTTATGGCCACATTCATGGCATAGTTTGCTCAAGTGATCTCATATTGTGCACAAGGGAGCATATTGGAATGACAAACAATGTTGCCTAAGGAAGTTTTCATTTTCTTTGGACGGAAAATTCATTTTCCATTTTTCGAGTGCCCAAAATGAGTTTTTTTGTGAAGGACCTACCATATATTTGTTGCAAAATTGGACCGAATCATTTTTATAAAATATTAGGTCATATTTAATGTACAATTGACTAAATGGTTGGGTGTCAAAAGCTTTGAGCCACCTCTCGTGAAAAAGACAAATTTCCCCCGATTCAGTAGGAAGCGGGTCAAATTTGAACTGCATCTGTCTTATAGTTTGCTCATGTTTTTTTTCCAAAAATCATTTATAGGTACATAAGTATCTATTTAATCAGATATACATGGTTTGGTGGCGAGACATCGAGGTTTGGACGGTGGACGATGGCGCCAACTCCAGAGCGCGCAAACTAGCATGCCAGCCGCGTGGTCACCGCATGACCTTAGTGTTGCCACGCGTTCTGGGCGGCCTAGGCATGTATTATGGGTTGGATACTCCCCCGGTAGGTGCTAGGAAGAAGAATACAACAGAAGAATCTCACGAGGAGACTAAACTAAGCTCAAACATGAATTAGGAGCCAAGTGTTTGATTAGCGGTGGGGGAAATGAACATGGCCAATGGGCCTCCGTTTTGGCTGAGGATGATCATCTACTAAGGAGACTGTCTTGGCAAATTTTCAGCTCAAATGGAGGAGCCTAAGTGGCACTTGCTTTACAAAATACCACACTAGACAGAAATATGAATGTTGAAGCTGGGCTCAAATAAATAAATGGATTGAGCTGAAATTTGGTGTAGGATAGTAATTTGGGCATAGGAAGGCACTGTAATTTTTTTATACCATTTGTACATGCCAAAGTGGTACTTCCTTCACAATGCTCTTCTCTGGACAGAAAATAGAAATTGATGTTGGGCCCACATAGATGATTGGATTGAGCTGAAATTTGGAGGAGGATGGTAATCTGGGCATATGAAGGAACTATACAAATTTCATACCATTTGTATAAATATAAATGGTACTTCCTTCACAATGCTCTCCACTGAACAGAAAATTAAGAAAAATATTGAGGAAAATTGGCTACATTAAAATCAGATAAAATTTGGTGTAGGGAGGTTCTATGGGCAGGGTCATGTCGTGGTAAATTGTCAGCAATTAGAAAGCAATATAAAATATAGTTGCTTCACAAATTGAAAATATTACCAGAAATAAAGATTGGATGGTGAGCTCAAATGAATGAATGGATTGAGCTTAAATTTGCTGGAGAATAGTCAATTGGGCATAGGAAGGCACTGTAAAAATTTGATACCATTTGGACATGCAAAAGTGGTACTTCTTTTACAATGCTCTTCTCTAGACAGAAACTTCGGAAAATTATTGAGATAATTTGGCTAAATGAAATGAGCTCAAATTTTGTGGAGGCAAGTTATGTAGGTAGAAACATGCTCTGGTAAATTTTCATAAATAATTAAGCAATATAAAATATAGTTGGTTCACAAACTGAAAATATGACCAGAATAAAAGATTGGATGATGAGCTCACATGGATTGCTTGATAAATCTCAAATTTTGTGCAGAGTGATTATTTAAGTATGTGAAACATTTGGAAAAATCTCAGATTATTTAGATAATCCTAGTCAGTACTTTCTTCACAAAGCTTCTCTCTGGATAGAAACTTTGGAAATTTGCTGATGAAGATTTACTAGGCAAATGGAGTTGAATATTGGCATGTGGCAATGATTTGAATATGTAAGAGAGTCCAGAAAGTTTGAGGGAAATAGGAGGGGTCTATATAGCACTTGCTTTGCAATGTGCCAATCTGGACAAAAAATAGAAATTGATGCTGGGCTAACATAGATGATTGGATTGAGTAGCAATTTGGAGAAGGATGATAATTTGGGTATATGAAGGCACTCTAAAAATTTCATACCATTTGGATAAATAAAAATGGTACTTCTTTCACAATGCTCTCCACTGAACATAAAATTAGGAAAAACATTAAGGGAAATTGGATAAATTAAATGAGCTAAAATTTGGTGGAGGGAGGTTCTATGGGCAGGGTCATGTCCTGGTAAATTTTCAGCAATTATAAAGCAATATAAAATATAGTTGCTTCACAGACTGAAAATATTACCAAAAACAAAGATTGGATTGTGAGCTCACATGGATTGTTTATATATGTTTAACATTTTTGAAATACATGATTAACATCTTTTCATATATTCCCAACAAAAAAACATCTTTTCATACATACGTTTTGATGTCTATATTTGGTTTTGCACATTGTACATTCTTTGTATACATATAAAAAGGAGGTGTCCTTAAGTACCAATGCATCCACGTTCACAACCTCATGACCATTTATATTGGTCGTAATCAGGTAGAAATAAGGTCATTGTCGGCGTTCTGGGAACGAGGGTACCCAGACCTGCCTACCTGCGGCCCAGGGCATGGCCCACTTTGCCAGCCAGGCACGGCCTGGCAGGACCGCACCAAAGACAAGGCCCTCGCGAGGGCCCCAAGCTCGCGAGGAAGATCAGCACCAAGACCAGCAATGAGTGGGCCTCCTCAGGCCCCCCTCCGGAGCGGCGGAGATCTCTATGCAGAACCCGGCCTCAGGAGTCAAGGATGACGCAAGGAAGGACAGGCGGGCGCCAGCGTGCCAGGCGGTGCAGTTTCCCCTTTGGTGCAAAGGGGGCAAGGACGTACGCGGGTTCCCAAAGCGCCCCCCAAAGGTTTCCATTCCGGTGCAACAAGACCACGACCACGAGCCCAGCAGGACGGACGTCATCGCCGAGCCCACCTCTGCATCATCGGCAGCTACTTTGCAGGCGAAGACCACCTTTGGGCAGGGCGGGGATGTACTCCTGTCCCCCTTCAAATTTGGCCGTTGTGGGATCCCTTCCCGCCATTGCGATAAGGGAGGAGGACCCGGGCCGCTGCTATATATAGAGGATAGGCTGCACCGTAGAAAAGGGAGGACAACGGACAAGGCAGAGAGCCAAGAACACCACTCGAGCGCCCTCACGAGGCTCCTCGCCACTGTACTAGTTCATCCACCATACCTCCTCGAGAGGCAATCCACCAAAGCAGGAGTAGGGTATTACGCTTCGCAGCGGCCCGAACCTGGGTAAATCACCGTGTGCACCTTCTTCCTCGTCATCGTGCGAGTTCATCATCCCATCCATCGTGTAGTGAGCTACGTAGGGCGAGGCTGCAGGGGATCTTCGCACACGTCCCTGTGTTAGAACCTTGAGGGTTTTGCGGAGCCCGAAATCCGACATTTGGCGCGCCAGGTAGGGGGCGTGTCGAAATCTTCTTGAAAGCCTCGCTCTTCCCTCGCCGCACCGCTCCGATGGCCAGCGCCCGGCAAGCTTCCTTCGGCCATGGCGGATCCGTCTTCACCAACCCCACCACTGCAGACCAAGACCCACGCCCCAGCGGCACGACGTTGGGCGGTCAGTATCAAGCCACCTGTGTCGTCTTTACCGTTGTGGCCCCTCGCGCCACCCAAGCGCACGGCGGACGGGCGCCGCCCCCGGCACCGGCATCGCGGTGCACCTACGTGGGAGACCTCGACGCGCATGATGCGTTGCTGATGGCAAGGGAGATGCTTGGGCACCGCCCGACGCATGGGGGCTTCGACGCATGGGCCGACCACATCGCTGAGCTGGTCGCCGTCGCGCAGAGGGCCATGGCTCCTCACTCTTCTTCAAGGCCGCATGCCTTAGGCGCCCGGGGGCTTGTTCGCCGCGCCTGTCGCCCAGCCCACCGGCGGCGTGCCCCCTCAGGCCCTGGGCGAGCCCGAGCGGGGCCCGCCGCACGCCGTGCTCCTTCTCCTCCGAATTCCGGTGACCGGTTTCGGGGTACAGCCCGGCCCCGACGACGGAGCGCACGGAGGAAACAACAGAGCGCCCCACGCGCGCACCGACACGCACCTCCGTGACCCTACAGACCGTCAATAGCCTGGGTTACCCAGGCGGGAGCGCGCCATCCTGCGCAGGGAGCAGGCGGCGCAAGCGTCCGGACAAGCAAGCAACCACTGCGAAGGCGTATCGGATCACCAAGGTAACAATCCCCATCAGGAAGCACGCGGCCCACCCAGCGGCGGTGGCAGAGGTAAGCAACTTCGAGCTGAGGCTCGTCGCAGGAGGGTCTGCGGGCTGCGCGCATAGGGCGGCGCCCCACCGCCGCCCGGAAGGGCCGTCCCCGGCGCCCCGCCGGATGGCTCAGGAGGAGAACCGGGCCCTTATGTAGAGCCATATGTACCAAGCTACGTCGTGCCTCCGGACGGTGGGGTGGATCAGGCGCCTGCCGTAGGCGCCAACACCCCCCAAGAATAGGGGGTACCCTGGGCGTCCTCCCCGAGCCAGGCCTGGGGGCTTCCACCGACGAAGCACCTGGCCTGGACAACGTGAGCGGGAGAAGGAGGGAGGACGCCCCCGGGCCCGCGGGGAACGGCGCTAGCCGTCGCCCTCGCGAGCAAGCAACACCGAGCCAAGCCCCGAGGCCTCAGGAGAAACGGTCTGGGGGGGAGCAGCAAGACACAAGTAGCGCGGGCCACCTGCGGCAACCGGAGCGCCGGCGCAGCCTCTGGAGGCTGGGCCTCACGAGGCCCTCGAGACACTGCCCGGCCGGCGCCCCGACGCTTCACGAGGCGGCTTCATCGACAAAACACCTTTATGGCTGCGGCGGATGCATTGTGCTCATGTTTGGGCCGCGGGAGCGCAATCCTGCGGCTACGCGGGGAACAATGCATTCGGGTTTGGGTCATAGAGGCGCGCAACTGAGCAGAAATGCACGGGATGGCTCTTGACGGAGTTGGGAGCAACTGGGCCGTGCGCCTGGGGGCTTGCCTAGCTATCTACGACCGTGACACTCTCACGTAATAATGAGTGGGCCGTATACGCCCGGAGCCCCCCGAGGACGCGGAGGGGTTCCATCCCACGCCCAAGTGGAAGCCCCATGCTCCGCGCTGGCGGACAACACTGCCCACCAATGGCTATGCCCATGCAATGTGGATGCCCTACGCTCCGCGCTGGGGGAAGACGAAGGCGAAGACTAGTCTAGGTGCCGGACGCGGCAGTTGCTTGCTTCTTTTTGGTGTTTGAATTGCCACTTTTTGGAATGAAGTTTGAGAATTTCAGAACTCTATTTTTAAAATGAAAAAGGAGCGGGGATTTTTCTCTCATCGTTCTCTCCTTTTTTCTGGTCTTGGAGTCTCTTCCTCTGAATTGGTGTTTCGCAAAGGCCCGTGCACTCCGGCCCTCCCCGAGGCGCCTCGAAGCTGGATAGCAAGGCCCTGTCGCCTCAGGGACTTGCATCTTTTGGCGGTCGATCCCCACTCGGGGGCTCCGACCACAGCACGGCACCGCAGCATGGGGCCTCGGGAGGTCCCAATGCCCCCTGAGGCGGCAGCCGGCAGGACGGAATGGGGGTCGCTCGAGTGTCAAAGGGGGCTCCTGAGCAGCACGCCTCGGGAGCCTTACCGGTCATATAGCCACTTGCCCCTCGGTGTCGTCCTGGCGATCCGGTCAGCATCAAGGGTGTCGAGGCCTCACCTTGTAGTCGCGTCCTGGTGATCCGGACGCCCCTACGGTGGTCGAGGAATGTGCGGGACTAGGACCTGCCGACGTAGAGCTGCTTGAGCATCAAAGGGGGCTCCTGAGCAGCGCGCCTTAGGAGCCTTACCGGTCATATAGCCCCTCGCCCCTTGATGTCGTCCTGGTTATCCGGTCGGTATCAAGGGTGTCGAGGCCTCACCCCGTAGTTGCGTCCTGGTGATCCGGATGCCCCTTACGGTGGTCGAGAAATGTGCGGGTCTGGGACCTACAGACACAGAGTGACGAAAGGGCCCCTAAACTGTCCCACAAACAAGGAGGAAGCATCCCAGGTGGAATCGCGGGCTATCTGGACGACCCGGGGATGTACTTTGCGGGCGAAGACCACCTTAGGGCAGGGCAGGGATGTACTCCTGTCCCCCTTCGAATTTGGCCTTTGTGGGATCCCTTCCCACCATTGCGATAAGGGAGGAGGACCCGGGCCGCTGCTATATATAGAGGATAGGCTGCACCGTAGAAAAGGGAGGACAACGGACAAGGCAGAGAGCCAAGAACACCACTTGAGCGCCCTCACGAGGCTCCACGCCACTGTACTAGTTCATCCACCATACCTCCTCGAGAGGCAATCCACCAAAGCAGGAGTAGGGTATTACGCTTCGCAGCGGCCCGAACCTGGGTAAATCACCGTGTGCACCTTCTTCCTCGTCATCGTGCGAGTTCATCATCCCATCCATCGTGTAGTGAGCTAGGTAGGGCGAGGCTGCAGGGTATCTTCGCACACACCCCTGTGTTCGAAACTTGAGGGTTTTGCGGAGCCCGAAATCCGACAGTCGTCGACCACTGTTGTCTGCTTTATGACCATTTGGTGTAAGGCAATTTCAGGGTTTGAGCCCTTCCTAGCGAAATGGCCGTAGATTTACGACCAATTCAGCTGGGGTCACTAAGAGAAGGTCACAAGTTGACATATTTCTTGTAGTGATGGTCCTCTTAATTGTTCGATAACCTTGGTGCTCACTGAGGGAAGTACTTATCTATACTGTGCTGCATCATCCACTCCTCTTCACGGAAAAAACCAACGCAGATCACAAGTATCAGCAGGCACGAGTCGGTCTACTTGTTTATGGACGTGATGCCTATATACATGATCACTGTCGTGAATAAATATTGCATAACTATGCGCTTTTCTATCAGTTGCCCAACAGTAATTTGTTTACCCACCGTATGCCCTCTTCGAGAGAAAAGCCTCTAGCGAACACTATGGCCCCGGGTCTATTCACATATATATTTCCAAAGGCTCTTATTATCTTGCTTCCATTATTAACTTTTTATTTATTTTAAAATTTAGCTTTATTCAACTATCATCTACACCACTCATTTGCTTGCAAGTAACGAGTTCAAGGGGATTGGCAACCCTCTTGCCCGCGTTGGGTGCAAGTGTTTGCTCTTTTGTGTGTAGGCGCTGAAGACAGGAGTTCTGTGATCCTCTTATTGGTTCGATAACCTGGGTTCTCACTGAGGGAAATACTTATCTATACTGTTCTGCATCATCCCCTCCTCTTCGGGGAAAAACCTAAAGTAGATCACAAGTATCAGCGGGCAAGAAGGTTGTCAAGCCCCTTGAACTCGTTAGTTGCAAGGATTAAATACTGATAGATAGATAGATATAAATATAAAATAAAATAAGAGTAAATAAAAGGCAACAATATTTTTAGGGTTTTAGTAATATAATTTGTGTAGACCCGAGGGCCATAGTTTGCGCTAGAGGCTTCTCTCTCAAAGATACCATACGGTGGGTAGAAATTACTGTTGGGCAATTGGTAGAATAGCGCATAGTTATGACATCTTATTCAAGGCAATGATCATGTATATAGGCACACATCCATAAGCAAGTAGACGGACTCCTTCCTGTATCTACTACTATTACTCCACTCATCGACCGTTATCCAGCATGCATCTAGAGTATTAAGTATGAAACAGAGTAATGCTTGAAGCAAGATGACATGATGTAGACAAAGTAAACTCAAGCAATATGAATAAACCCCATCGTTTTATCCTTATTGGCAGCAATAGAACACGTGTCATGTCCCTTTCCGTCACTGGGATTGAGCACCGCAAGATTGAACCCATCACAACGCACCACTCCCACTGAAGATAAATCAATTTAGTTAGCCAAACCAAACCGATAGATCGAAGAGAAATATGAAGCTATAACAATCATGCATAAAAGAATTCAGAGAAGACTCAATTAATATTCATGAATAATCTGATCATAAACCAACAATTCTTTGGATCCCAACAAACACACCGCAAAACAAGATTACATCGGATAAATCACCGCGGGAATCGCGGTGAACTTTGTATTGAAGATCAAAGAGAGATAGAAAGCCATCTAGGTACTCGCTATGGACCCGTAGGCTTGTGGTGGACTACTCATGCATCATCATGGAGGCAGCAAGGTTGATGTAGATGGCCCCCATGATCGATTCCCCCTCCGGCAGAGCACCAGAAAAGGTATCCAGGTTGGCTCTTGATGGAACAGAAACTTGCGGCGCGGAAAAAGGTTTTCGGGTGGCTCCCTGGTTGTTTACCAATTTTAGAGAATTTATAGATGCAGATTTAGGTCAAATGTTGCCACGAGGCGGTCCCAAGGTAACATGGCATGCCTTACCTCACAGGGCGCACCCTGTTGCCCTGGCACCGCCTCGTGTGGCCTCCGGACTCCCTCTGAAGCTTCCAGGTCTTATTTTTGTTCAGAGAAAATCATCAAAAAGTTTCGTAGAGTTTGGACTTCATTTGGTATTGGTTTCCTGAAAGGCCAAAAACAAGCAGAAAAGTGCAATTGGCACTGGGCACTGGGTTAAAAGGTAAGTTCCCAAAAATGATATAAAACAACATATAAATGCATATAAAGTATCCTAGAATGATAATATAATAGCATGGAACAATCAAAAATTATAGATATGTTGGAGACGTATCACCTGGTGAGCCAGATTTAATTTTTCCACAAGATTTTCTAATGATATTAACATCTCCACCAATCAACATAGGATTAATGCTATCATGCAAAACCCAAGACAACTCAGCAAGAAATTTTACTTTGCCCTCAGGTTGGGCATCCCTATATATCACCACTAGATCCCACCCTAGTCTAGTTTTTATGTCATGTGATAGTCATATTAATCTGATAATCTCTATCACTTTGTGAAATCACATCAAGCACAATATAATTTATTCCCGTCAGTAGCCGACCCGACTTTCCCCTGGCAGGAGTAAAATGCCAATGGAAGTCTCTCCCCACACAAATAGAATGAAGATCGATTCTAGAGAACTCTTCCTCGTTGTTTCTTGTAACCCTAAAATATCAACTTCCATATCCATAACCAATTCCCTAACGCCGCGTTTGGATGTCTGTATTGAGGCTCGGAATTGGATTTGGTATTCACAAAATTTCAATTTGGCTGTTTGGCATGCGAACATAAACAACAGTCGTTAATCAATCCAATACAGCCGCAAAATCCCTTCCACGTGCTGAGGCCTCCCACGTTACTGAGCCCAACCCCTCCGATTTGCCCTGTATTCGCTGCTCCCACAAAAGAAAATGTTTCGCTCCTCCCCCGCTCGACACGAACAGTGGCGCCCACAAAGCAGACAACGACGCCATACAGGCAATCTCCCTCGCCAGTCCTCCTCCTCACTGGCCCTCCTCATCCCCACAGCAGCATCTCGTTCCTCTCCTTCCATGGCCGCCCCATCTTCTCTGCCAACCCTTGGGTGCTACAAAAGGCAGTCATGCTCGGCTGTTGCTCTCTGCTACCCACTGGTGAGTGCTCTGGCTGACGCAATGGCTCGACCATGCTGCTTATGGCTTCTCCCGGTCTCCCATTCTCATGTTGCTCCCAAGATCAGGCGCCCCTTCTACCGCAGCTCCCAGTGATGCATCTTGGCGGGCGGTGGCTCGGCCACGCTGCTCCCTATCGCCTCGCAAGCTCCTCTATCCTCTATCCTATCTCTTGTTTACGATACAATGAACAGTGTATGCCTTCATATGCACGAATTGATCATGTATGAAAATTAAAGTAACCGCATCTGTTTGATTTAGATGTGGAGTAACATCTGAATCGATCCTTGTTTAGTTCCTTATTTTTTGTGTTCTTAGTCTAAATCTGTACATAAGTGTTTTTTACCATTTTTTTCGGAATAGCTAACCACACTACCGTGTGGTTATTTGTACGTAAGTGTTGCCTTTAGAGTTGAACGGGTGCCGTAGTTGAGCAGTTTCCACGCCCCGCTGATGACCCACAAGTTTAGGGGATCAATCATAGTCCTTTCAATAAGTAAGAGTGTCAAACTAGTAATAGGCCAATCCTTTTATGGCAAAGGACAGGCCAATAAACAAGGTGCAGCAAGGTAGCCCAATCCTTTTATGGCAAAGGATAGGCCAGAACAATCACTAGTAATAGGCAAAGTGTTCTTGAAGGTACACGGGATTTCCGTCTAGTCACTTTTATCATGTTGGTTTGATTCGTGTTCGCTACTTTGATAATTTGGTATGTGGGTGGACCCGTGCTAAGGTGCTGTTCTTACTTGAACTAACAACCTACTTATGATTAACCCCCTCGCAAGCATCCGCAACTACGAGAAAAGTATTAAGACAAAGTCTAACCATAGCATTAAACATGTGGATCCAAATCAGCCCCTTACGAAGTAGCGCATAAACTAGGGTTTAAGCTTCTGTCACTCTAGCAACCCATCATCTAATAACTACTCCACAATGCATTCACTTAGGCCCATGAATGGTGAAGTGTCATGTAGTCGACGTTCACATGACACCACTAAGGGAATCACAACATACATATCATCAAAATATAGAACACATATCAAATTCACATGATTACTCGCAACATGACTTCTCCCGTGACCTCAAGAACAAAGGTAACTACTCAAATATAATAATCATGCTCAAGACAGAGGAGTATTGAATAGCATAATGGATCTGAACATATAATCTTCCACCAAATAAACCATATGGTAATCAACTACGCAAGGTAATCAACACTACTAGTCACCCACAGGTACCAATCTGAGGTTCCGGTACAAAGATTGAACACAAGAGATGAACTAGGGTTTGAGAGGAGATGGTGCTGTTGAAGATGTTGATGAAGATTGGCCTCCCAAAGATGAGAGGGGTGTTGGTGATGACGATAGCTTCGATTTCCCCCTCCAGGAGGGAAGTTCCCCCGGCGGAATTGCTCCGCCGGAGGGCAAAAGTGCTCCTGCCCAAGTTCCGCCTCGAGGAGGCGGCGCTTCACCCCGAAAGTCCTCCTCCGATTTTTCTAGGTCAAGAGTGACCTTATACCAGAAGATGGGCACCGGAGGTGGGCCAGGCTGAGCACAACCCATCAGGGCGCGCCCTGGTGGGTTGTGCCCACCTGGGAGGCCCCCTCTGGTGGTTTTCAGCTCCAATATTTTTTATTAAATGCAAAAATAATCTCCGTAAAATTTCAGCTTCATTGGAGTTGTGCAGAATAGGTATCTCTGACGTGCTTTTCTTGGGTCCAGAATTCTAGCTGCCGGTATTCTCCCTCCTTGTGTAAACCTTGCATATTATGAGAGAAAAGGCATTAGAATCACTCCCCAAAGCATTATTATTCAACAAAACAAAGTAAATAACAGTAGGAAATCATGATGCAAAATGGACGTATCACCCGCCTAGATGGCATATGTAATCATGGTAAATCTAGTAATTAAGTTCAAGAACATTTGTTAGAGCATATTTCTCCATATGTGGTTTTGGTAATTGTTGACAATCCCTATGGACTAATGGTTGCCTTGAGTTGTATTCGAAGGATTTGTCCATAGGCACTTCTTGAAGTACATGTGTAGGTTTCAAGGAGTTTATATGGTGACCAAGGTGGTATGTAAGGTTTTATACAAATATTGGTCATGTGAGAGTTGAGCTCATTACAAGCATGTCTTGAAGAAGAAGATTGTGTGAACATTCATGTTTACCTTCAAGACATCATCTTTGTGAAGAGAGAAGATAAGACACAAGGTTGATCAAGATTAAGGCAAAGAATGATTCAAGTTGATCAACACACAAAGCGTAGAAGATGTACCAAGTGGGATCAAGTGATCTCATGGTATGGTAAGTATTGTCCATTACGCTTTGTGTACAAACCCATGTTCCTTGTGAGTGTTCTTTGTGGGGTTAGGTATATTTCCATGGGCTTGCATCAACAGGAAGATCCCATACAACCCATGGAGGATGACATCAAGTGGTGATCGTCATCAAGGTTGCGGTGTGCAAGTTCAAGTGAAGCATCACGGAGAGATCATGCTTGAAGCTTGCCGTCCATTGTGGTGACAATGGACTTGTGAATATGTGCCGAAGAGTGGCTCACCCATATTGGAGTATGGGGGAGCAATCTACTAGTCTTCATCGAACCGGCGCAATCAAGAAAGGTGGTCCATCTTGAGAAGGACAAGATCGTCATCATCTAGCTCAAGTGGACTATGCGCAAGGCAAAGGTTTGACCTTGATAGGGTTTTCTATTTTACCGGTCTCATGGTGGTAGTTGGGAGACCGGGTTATAGGATCGATAGCCGTACTATCAAGGGGGGACTCTCAAGTGAGTAGACGTATCGTTCGTTGAGAGCTCAAACCATTTGCAGCATTACATCATCTTTCTTGGTTCTTGGTTGGTGTTTCTCTTTGTGAGTTTTAGAGCTTATGGTCATCTTCATGACAAGCTCGAGTTCATCGAATGGAGTCCATATACATATTCTATGATGTTTTCGATGTTGGAGTTTTTGCTAGTTCTTCATTTGTAGAGGTTTCACATCTCTATATCATTGGCATTTTTCTACCATCTCTTCTTGCCATAACCATTCATTGTTTGGATAGTACTTGTCGTCTGCTATCCAACAAGCTTTAGTTTGCTCAATTCGGAGCTCGTATGCGAAAGTTATGGTTGTTTTTGTCTTACCTGTATTACATTGAGAGCTTATACGGGTTCTAACAGAGGTTGTACCGGTCGACCAGTACAACCGGTGTTTGGAGCGGTTGTACCACTCCAGAATTGGTCCGGAGGTTGTACCAGCCATGTACCGCTCTACCACCGGACTAGTTTCTGTTTTGGAGCGGTTCTTGGGCAGTTGTAGGCCGGTTGTTCCGGTTTAACCGGTACTACCGGTTGTACCGGTGCGCATGGCGGTTGTACCGCTCCTATGTTATTCTGCACATAATGGGCAGATTCGTGGGGACTTATTTAAGGGGGTCTTCTTCCTCAATGGTCCCTATCCTTTGAGCTCGTGTTATTCCCCCATTGTTGACCTACTTAGAGCTTGCTAACTTTCAATCCCTCCAATGATTCTTGCTCCTTTTTGAGGGAAAAGAGAGAGAAGATCTAGATCCACATTTCCACCAATCACTTTCTCCTCTATGTGAGTAGAACCCCTTGGATCTAGATCTGGGAGTTCTATGTGAGCTCCTTGTTCTTCCTCTCATATTCCTCCATAGCTTTTGTTGTTGTGGTGGGATTTGGGAGTGAGGGACTTGACCATTTCATGTGTTCTTGCCATTGCATTAGTTGCATCGGTTTGAGTTCTCCACGGTGATATGTGGAAGTGAAAATTTGATAAGCTTATTACTCTTGGGTGCTTGGTACCCTAGAGCTTGTTCCTCTTGGGTGCTTTGGCTCCCTAGACGGTTGGTGGTGCCTTGGAGCTCAATCATTGTGGTGAAAAGCTCCGAGCAAGCGTCGGGGTCTCCAATTAGGTCGTGGAGGTTGCCCCAAGCATTTGAGGTCACCTCGAAGCCACAATCCATTGTGGTGAAGCTTCGTGGTGTTGTTGGGAGCCTCCAATTAAGTTGTGGAGATTGCCCCAACCTTGTTTGTCCGGGTTCGGTGACCGCCCTCAAGGGTCCCTTAGTGGAATCACGGCATCTTGCATTGTGCAAGGGCGTGAGGAGATTATGGTGGCCCTAGTGGTTTCTTGGGGAGCATTGTGCCTCCACACCACTCCAAACGGAGATTAGCATCCGCTAGGGTGTGAACTTCGGGATACATCGTCGTCTCCGTGTACCTCGGTTATCTCTTACCCGAGCCCTTTACTTATGCACTTTACTTTGTGATAGCCATATTGTTTCATGTTATATATCTTGCTATCACTTAGTTGTTTATCTTGCTTAGCATAATTTGTTGGTGCACATAGGTGAGCCTAGTTGTTTTAGGTTTTGTGCTTGACTAATTAAATGATAGTTTTATTCCGCATTTGTTCAAGCCTAAACCGTAATTATTTTAAAGCGCCTATTCACCCCCCTCTAGGCGACATCCACGTCCTTTCAATTGGTATCAGATCTAGGTCTCTCATTATTAGGTATAACCACCTAGAGAGTAGGGATGTCGACTAGGGGATTAGGATTCTCTGACACTCTTAGTTTTGATGGCACAAATTTTGATGTTTGGGTAATTCGTATGCTTAATCTCTTTAGGGTCATGGACCCAAATTTAGAGCGAATTGTAGATATGGGTTTTTCTCCTCCAAAGGATTCTCAACACATGTCTTTAGAGGATGAGAAAAACTCTTATCTCAATTCTCAAACTTCTAATGTGCTTTTCGATGCTTTGAGCAATGTAGTTATTTTTTAACTCATGCCATTCCGGGATGCTCATGAGTTGTGGACAAAGCTTCAAGATAAATATGGTGTGCCAAGATTTGTAGGGATGATTGTTCTCCCTCCACCTCCGGTCATGTTGTCTTCTCAACTTCATCTACTTCACCTACATGTGGAATGCCACAAGGTAATGATATGGTGAGTAGTGGTGATCATTGTAATGATGATAGTGGGCTTATTGTTGATGATGCTTCATCACTATCTTATCGCAATGCTTCATCTTTGGACTTTAACACTTCGAGCACTCTAAATGTTTCACATGCTTGTGTTAATAGTCCTTGCATATCATGTAGAAATTCCATGACTAAATCTCATGATGATATGCTTGCTATGTCTTGTTGTCATGATGAAAATGCATCGTTTTCCTCGAGTTGTTGTGCTAACTATGTAGAGGAAACCCAACACTCCATGGAACACGATATGGTCTTGAATGGTGCCTCAAGGGATCCTACATCATCATCTATTATTTCTCACTTTTGCCTTATGGCTAAGGCTTCAAAGGTATCTCCTACTTTCAATCCCAATATATCTCATGATGATGATGTTGATCATAGTGAGGATGAGGATAATGATGAAGAGTGTGATAATATTGCTTTCTTAAAAATTAAGGGAGAAATGATTTTTAAAGCTCTTCATAAGAATAAACTTGCTCGTTCCAACTTCATGGAAATCATGTCTATTGCCATTGAGGGCAAGAAATATATTGAGGAGTTGGAAGCTCATTTCGAGGAGCATGAGGCCACCATTGAGAAAATGGAAGGTCATGAGCGTGATTACGCTAATGAGATCGCGGAGCTATCTCAAGCTCTTGAAAATGAACAAACCACCAAGGAATCTCTTGAGGAGACCTTTGCTCTAGAATTATCTAGATTAAAGGAATCCCATGAAAGAGCTCTCGAGGTGGCTAATGATTTTAGAACTAAAAATGATAAGCTTGAAGTTGCACATGCTAAACTCCTTGAGGACTTTGAGCACCTCGAAAATGGCTCTAAGGCCATTAAGAGCTCGCTCATCGAACTCACCGAGTCCCATGCTCAACTTGAAGCTTCATATGCAAAAGAGCTTGCCAAGTTGCCTTCTCCTCTTGTTGTTAATGATGATGCTTGTGCTACTAACTCTATTTCCCGTGAAGCATCCATATTGTAGGAGAATTTTGAGCTAAGGGCTCAACTTGAGTTGCTATCTAGCAATTATGGGAAATTGGAAGAAAGTCATGAAAAGCTTTCTAGCACCCATGGTGATCTTCTAGTATCCCATAATGTGCTAAATATAGCTCATGAGGCTAGTACTACGAAGGTAACATGTAGTGGGCCTCATGTGCACATTAGCACTACTTCTAGTCAAAATGCTATATTGCCCTGTGGTAGTCCTCGTAATTCATCTAAGCATAACATTGGTACATCTTGTGATGAATTACTTTCCTTGCCTTGTTGCTCTAACAATGATGATTATACTTCCTCTAGTACTTGTGTTGATACTAATCATGTAGAGGAAATCAAAGAGCTCAAGTCCCAAGTCACTTCTTTGAAGAAAGACTTGGAAAAGAGTCATGCAGGGAAGTCCACACTCAGCAATATCTTGAGTGTGCAATAATCCCAAAATAACAAAGGTGGACTTGGATTCAACTCCAACAAGAAGAGTAAGTCCAAAAGCTACAAGAAGAAGGGCCAAGAAAAAGTCAAGAACTCGGCCAAGATTATTTGTTTGAAGTGCAAAATAGAAGGGCACCATGTAAGATCTTGCCCATTGAAGAAGAAGCCTCAAAGTAACAAGCAACAAGGGAAACGACCACAAGTTCAATCTCATGCTCAACCGCAAGTTGAAGAAAGGCCTCTTCCCAAGAAGACCCAAGTCACCGGTCCTCAAGTTGAGAAATCAATTGAGAAGAAATCAAAGGGTAAATGTTGCTACTTATGCCGTGAGAAGGGTCACTTCGCTTCTTCTTGCCTGAAAGGTAACTTATCCAACCCAATCATTATTGATGATATCTATTCTCTTGGGAAGGATAAGCTTGGAAATGTGTTTGCCAAATGTGTTGGTACTCAAAGTGGTGTCAAGAAAAGAACCATTTGGGTAGCCAAGCCTATTGTGACTAACCTCTTAGGACCCAACTTGGTTGGGGGCCAACAAGCTCAAACTTGATCAATAGGTGTTGTTGGAGGGCATTGGAGACATGGCTACATTATGAAGAATTAAGGGGTCTTCATCAATCATATTGTCTCAATCCAAGTCATTTGGGTCATCAAGTTTCTATATTATAACCAATGTTCTTCCTTGCGGTAACTTGTACTTAAATTGAATACATTGTTAGTTACTTGCCCCTTTGCATGTTGTGGTTTTGTACCTTGCATGTATTTATATATGTTGTGCTTCCTACTTGTTTATCTTGAGTAATCAAGTATGTATGGTGGGTTGCACAGCATGTATGTGTGAGACTTGTGATGAGCCTTTTTTTGCATCTTGTTTGTATCTTAGTTGGCTCTTTTGAGAGATTAATGGATTATCCAATTTTGGGGGAGTGATGTGCTTTGTGCACTTCACGATCCTAAAAATGTGTGTACATGAGGAATACCACTTAGTATTGATATTACAAGATTATCTAGTTTCTATGTGGTAGGCATTCTCATGAGAAATTCAAATTCTAAATGGTCCATTAATTACCTCTTGTTGGTTTTATTTGCCTCTTATTACGGAGTTGGGTTTATCACATTATGGGGGAGTAATATGCTATGTGTATATTACAAGCCTAGAAAATGTGTACATTTGAGGTATTGCCACTTAGAGTTGATATTGTAAATTATCTTGTTCCTAGGTGGCATGTTAGCTCTACAACTTCCAAGGTGCTTATTTCTTATCTTTTTGGTGTGAAGATGATATTGGATATTTATGCAATCTACCTAGGGGAATTATCTCCAAATACTTCTTGTCTTTTGACAATTGGTATTCTTTTATGAGGTAGAAATTGCTCATCAACTTTACATTGGATCTTGTGTTTATTTGTCTTGGTTCACTCCCAGTGTCTTCCTTGCCTCTTGTGGATCTTTGTAAACATTTCTAGCGTTTCTATAGATATAGGAAAAGTGTTGTTCCCATCTTGTGCATTTTGTGTTCAAATGCAAACTCTATATAATGCATATATCTTGGGGGAGCTATCCTATTTTGTTTCGAACACTCTTATTATGCATTTGTCATAAAACCTTTTGATCCTTATCAAGTGCGGGTTGGTGGAAGTCAAAGCCTTTTCCTTGGTGGTACTTTGTGCCATCATGAAAATATGCCGAGGGTTTGGTTTGTTTGGAACCTAGCTCTCTTTTGGGAACTTGATACCTCTTGTTTGTTTTTCCTTCAATTGGTATCTTGTTTCCTTCTATTTGGCATGTGTCAATGGATATCTCATTCCTTGATGTATCTTTTAATTGGTATCCTTCAAGTGATATTTTTTTTGTTTGGTATCTTATTTTCACTTGATACCTTGTCTTTTGGTATCTTATCAACTATGTGTTGATTTGATTCTTGAAAGCCTTGAGCATGCATATTTACTACATGTACTTTCTTTGGCATGCTTTATTTCTTTGACCCAATATATAGGGGAAACTCCACTATGTCACAAATTGGCTAAAGTGTGCATGAAATTCAATTTCATATCTATATGCACATATTTATGTGGATTTTGTCCTATGTATTGTTGGTCCACTAACTCTTTGGTCCCAATGAGTTTGGGTACCACTTTGTTTGTGTTGTTGTTCTAGTAACAATTGGAGATACATTGGACGCTCGACTCACTTACAAGGAAGGTGTTGACACCATGTGCTTATTGGAGCCATGCTAGGATGATCGATGAACCATTATCTACTACATCAATCCAATGCTATCTCGGTAACAAGTATCTACTTCATGCATACATTACTTGCATTCAACCTTTTGTAGGTTGCATCATGGCATGAAGTTCTTGATTCATTCTTGTGGTACTTGTTTCCTTTCTCAAAGCATCCCAATGATGATCTCATGTTGCTAGTTGTGATGTCTTTGATGTTCGTATGCTGGGAGTACATTTATGTACAATAAGAAAATATTAGGCCATGTGCTATGCTTTCAAGCAAATATCTTATTGGTATATTCATGACTTCCTTTTTGGATATCATCATGTATTCTACCTAGAATCTTATACACATGAGAGAAGTTACATCTCTAGTTGATATCCTCTTTTCTTTCACGTCCACTGTTGCACTCCCTTTTTTATTTCCTTGGTGGTTTCCTGAAATAATTTGTCTTGAGTGCGGATCTTATATCCTTGCATCTTGATGCACTCATTGGTGGCGAAGATTATTTTTCCTCAGGCATGTCTTGACGAGGGTTTTGCCATTTTGATTGGTATCCCTCCTCTTGACAAGGCTGTTATTTCTTATCTTCACCATGGGTTGTCACAAGCTTTGGTTTTAAATTTGTTTATTAGTAAGCTTGTGAACCCATTTGCTAGTAGTGTGTGTGTGTGTGTGTGTGTGTGTGTCGGAAGGATATGTCTTGCACTTTGTGTCTCATTTCATCAAGACTATGTTGATGCTTAATGCCCATCCTTATATTAGTCTTATCAAGTGCTTTGCCATGACTCACACACATCTTTTTGGTTGAGGCTACTCTTAAGTTGCCTCTTCTACATGTTGCTCAACCATATGTCTGGTGCAAGTACTATGCTTATTGTCTTATCTACTTGCTTGCACTTTTTGAGTGTTTTTATTGATTTAGGGGAAGTGATGATCATATTTTGTGCACTTGTATCGAGATAAAAAATTGTTAATTGTGCACAAATCATGGGGAGCTTCCCTAGTTTCTCTAAAACACTCTATTGCCCATATCATAATATCTTTTATTCATGTGGCTCGTAGTTCCATGTGATTGTTTGTTCCAATTGGTATCTTTTGATTGCTTGCTTGACTCTTTTGTATGTCTTTGTGCCATACGATCCTTTTTGCAATCTTTGGGTCCTCAATATAGTTTGTTTTCCTCCAACTACTTATCATTGGATATGTGCATCTCATTGCTCCCATCTTTTAGAAATACACACATTTTGGAGGAACACCTATTATATTGGCTTTCTAAGCCTTTCGCCCATTTTTGCAATCGATGCCAATGGGGGAGATGTTTAGAGAGTTTAGTTTGGAGTTGTTTAGAGAGTTTTGCTTTTGATTCTCTCATACCCATGCATATGCATTATTGTTTGTTGCTTTGCATGGGTGTGCTTGGTTGTGCTTATTTGCTTATATAAACTCTCTTGAAAGTGATTGTCATCAATGACCAAAATGGGGGAGATTGTTAGAGCATATTTCTCCATATGTTGTTTTGGTAATTGTTGACAATCCCTATGGACTAATGGTTGCCTTGAGTTATATTCGAAGGATTTTTCCATAGGCACTTCTTGAAGTACATGTGTAGGTTTCAAGGAGTTTATATGGTGACCATGGTGGTATGTAAGGTTTTATTCAAAGATTGGTCATGTGAGAGTTGAGATCATTACAAGCATGTCTTGAAGAAGAAGATTGTGTGAACATTCATGTTTACCTTCAAGACATCATATTTGTGAAGAGAGAAGATAAGACACAAGCTTGATCAAGATTAAGGAAAAGAATGATTCAAGTTGATCAACACACAAAGCATAGAAGATGTACCAAGTGGGATCAAGTGATCTCATGGTATGGTAAGTATTGTCTATTACGCATTGTGTACTAACCCATGTTCCTTGTGAGTGTTCTTTATGGGGTTAGGTATATTTCCATGGGATTGCATCAATAGGAAGATCCTATACAACCCATGGAGGATGACATCAAGTGGTGATCGTCATCAAAGTTGCGGTGTGCAAGTTCAAGTGAAGCATCACGGAGAGATCATGCTTGAAGCTTGCCGTCCATTGTGGTGACAATGGACTTGTGAAGATGTGCCAAAGAGTGGCTATCCCATAGTGGAGTATGGGGGAGCAATCTACTAGTCTTCATCGAACCGACGCAATCAAGAAAGGTGGTCCATCTTGAGAAGGACAAGATCGTCATCATCTAGCTCAAGTGGACTATGCGCAAGGCAAATGTTTGACCTTGATAGGGTTTTCTATTTTACCGGTCTCGTGGTGGTAGTTGGGAGACCAGGTTATAGGATCGATAGTTGTACTATCAAGGGGGGCTCTCAAGTGAGTAGCTTGATCGTATCGTTCGTTGAGAGCTCAAACCATTTGCAACATTGCATCATCTTTCTTGGTTCTTGGTTGGTGTTTCTCTTTGTGAGTTTTAGAGCCTATGGTCATATTCATGACAAGCTCGAGTTCATCGAAAACGGAGTCCATTTACATCTTCTATGATATTTCGATGTTGGAGTTTTTGCCGGTTCTTCATTCATAGAGGTTTCACATCTCTATATCATTGGCATTTTTCTACTACCTCTTCTTGCCATATCCATTCATTGTTTGGATAGTACTTGTCGTCTGCTATCCAACAAGCTTGAGTTTGCTCAATTCAGAGCTCATATGCGAAAGTTATGGTTGTTTTTGTCTTAACTGTTTTACACCGAGAGGTTGTACCGGTTCTAACAGAGGTTGTACCGGTCGACCGGTACAACCGGTGTTTGGAGCGGTTGTACCACTCCAGAATTGGTCCAGAGGTTGTACCAGCCATGTACCGCTCTACCACCGGACTAGTTTCTGTTTTGGACCGGTTCTTGGGCGGTTGTAGGCCGGTTGTACCGGTTTAACAGGTACTACCGGTTGTACCGGTGCGCATAGTGGTTGTACCGCTCCTATGTTATTCTGCACATAATGGGCAGATTCTTGGGGACCTATTTAAGGGGGTCTTTTCCCCAATGGTCCCTATCCTTTGAGCTCATGTTCTTCCCCCATTGTTGACCTTCTTTGAGCTTGCTAACTCTCAATCCCTCCAATGATTCTTGCTCCTTTTTTAGGGAAAAGAGAGAGGAGATCTAGATCCACATTTCCACCAGTCACTTTCTCCTCTATGTGAGTAGAACCCCTTGGATCTAGATCTTGGAGTTCTTTGTGAGCTCCTTGTTCATCCTCTCATATTCCTCCATAGCTTTTGTTGTTGTGGTGGGATTTGTGAGTGAGGGAATTGACCACTTCGTGTGTTCTTGCCATTGCGTTAGTTGCATTGGTTTGAGTTCTCCACGGTGATATGTGGAAGTGAATAGTTGAGAAGCTTATTACTCTTGGGTGCTTGGTACCCTAGAGCTTGTTCCTCTTGGGTGCTTGGGCGCCCTAGACGGTTGGTGGTGCCTCGGAGCTCAATCATTCTGGTGCAAAGCTCCGGGCAAGCATCGGGGTCTCCAATTAGGTTGTGGAGGTTGCCCCGAGCATTTGAGGTCACCTCGAAGCCACAATCCATTGTGGTGAAGCTTCGTGGTGTTGTTGGGAGCCTCCAATTAAGTTGTGGAGATTGCCCCAACCTTGTTTGTATGGGTTCGGTGACCGCCCTCAAGGGTCCCTTAGTGGAATCACGGCATCTTGCATTGTGCGAGGGCGTGAGGAAATTATGGTGGCCCTAGTGGCTTCTTGGGGAGCATTGTGCTTCCACACCGCTCCAAACGGAGATTAGCATCCGCAAGGGTGTGAACTTCGGGATACATCGTCGTCTCCGTGTGCCTCGGTTATCTCTTACCCGAGCCCTTTACTTATGCACTTTACTTTGTGATAGCCATATTTTTTCATGTTATATATCTTGCTATCACTTAGTTGTTTATCTTGCTTAGCTTAAGTTGTTGGTGCACATAGGTGACCGTAGTTGTTTTAGGTTTTGTGCTTGACTAATTTAACGATAGTTTTATTCCGCATTTGTTCAAGCCTAAACTGTAATTATTTTAAAGCGCCTATTCACCCCCCCTCTAGGCGACATCCACGTCCTTTCAACATTTGACTACATTGATCAAGCAATCATGTTTATGTGCTGATATGTTGTAGTCCAATTTTGTCAAGATTTCACAATAATTAACACTAGTTTGTCAGAGGGGGATTATAGTAGTTAACTTTTAGATAACTAGATGATTGTGACCAAAGTATTACTTTATACTCATGTTGCTATGCAATTCCATAGTTTGCCATCCAAACAGGACTTCTGATTGAAACCTCAGTGTGATTCCGTGAGCCAATTCAGTTTACACCCAAACAACCGAATTTGTATCCATGGCCATTACAGTTTCCTGGCCGAATTGGTGTTCCACCAAATTCAATATGGAGCCTTCGAATACAGACATCCAAACAAAGCATAAGGAATCTTCTTATGATATCCCCATCGACCCCTTATATATTCCAAAACACCCCTCTCGTCTTTACTAACAAAGATTTATTTCCTTTTTTAATTCTTCTTCTTATTAGACCCCCCACTAGGGCCTTAATCATCACCATAGCCCCTCCCCCCACAGAATTTTGAGAGGTCCTTTATTCTTCCTTCTCTTGCTTGTGGGGATTTTTTATTTAAGTGGTCTCAGTTATCATTATCATCCTGCTCATCCCCACGATCTTCTCCATTCCCCATCAAATCTTCTATATCATAGACCCGTGTCTCAATAATAGGATCTACTGATACGTCTCCAACGTATATATAATTTTTGATTGTTCCATGCTATTATATTATCATTCTAGGATACTTGCTAATTTATATTATTTTTGAGAACTAACCTATTAACCCAGTGCCCAGTGCCAGTTGTTGTTTTCTGCTTGTTTTTGGCCTTTCAGGAATACTGTACCAAACGAATTCCAAATACCCTGAAACTTTTTGATGATTTTTTCTGGACAAAAATAAGACTTGGAAGTTTCAGAGGGAGACCGAAGGCCACACGGGTTTGTGCCAGGATAATAGGGCGCGCCTAGGGGGTGGACGCGTGATATGTCTCCAATGTATCAATAATTTTTTATTGTTGCATGCTATTATACTATCATTATAGGATACTTTTTGAGTAATAATTTACCAATTTATATTATTTTTGAGAACTAACCTATTGACCCAGTGGCAAGTGCCAGTTCCTGTTTTCTGTGTGTTTTTTTACTTTTCAGGTTTACAGTACCAAACGAAGTCCAATTGCCCCCAAAACATTTTTATGATTTTTATGGACCAAAAGAAGACCTGAAAGCTTCGGGAGAAGACCAGAGGCCGCACGAGGGAGGCAGAAGCCAACAGGGCGCGCCCATGTGGGTTGCCGCGCCCTGATGGCTTGCCCCTCCCTGGTGGCGCTCCTGACCCCGTTCTCTGGCCTATAAATTCACATATATTCCAAAAACCCTAGGAGGCATCCGAAACACTTTTTCCGCCGCCACAAGTCTCTGTTCCGCCGCGATCCCATCTGGAGCTCTGTTCCGGCACCTTACTGGAGGGGGAATCGATCACGGAGGGCCTCTTCATCAACCTTGCTGCCCTCTTGATGATGTGTGAGTAATTCACCACAGACCTACGGGTCCGTAGTTAGTACCTATATGGCTATATCTCTCTCTTTTGATCTTCAATACAATGATCATCGCATCTTTGATTTGATCTATCTGATGTAATTCTTTTGTACGGTGTGTTTGTTGGGATCCGATGAATTGTGGTTTATGTTCAGATTATTCATGAAAAGTATTTGAGTCACCTATGAATATTATGATTCTTATTTGCATGATCATTATAGCTTCGTAAATCTCTCCGATCTATTGAAATAGTTTGGCCAACTAGATTGATATTTCTTTAGTGAGAGGGGTGCGTTGTAGTGGGTTCAATCTGGTGGTGCTCTATATCCCGGTGACGGAAAGGGACAAGACACGTCTTTGTATTATTGCCACTAAGGATAAAACGATGGGGTTAGTTCATATTAATTGAATTCTCTTTGTCTACATCATGTCATCGTTCTCCAAGCATTACTCTGTTTGTCATGAACTTAATACGTAGAGAGGCAAGCATAGAAGCACTCTTGAAGTGGATTAATCACTAGTGCAGGCGCCTGCTATACAAACGGTTTTTAACCCCTTTCTGTGACGTAGTCTTAAACCGTCGCCTTGCATGTGTGGGTGATAGGGGGCTATCCCACACGACACGGAAAACCCGTCGGCGATGCCTGCGCCCGGTCACACACGATGGGCAAAAATATATCGTGTTTGATTGGAAGGCCCATCACAAACAGATATATGTAGGAAGTCGTGTGAGATGTGCTTAGCATCCCACAGAGTGAATCCCAAACGTACGTTTCCGTTCATATTGTACATCACACACAATTTTCTGCATAACATCGTTTGTGTTAGGGGTGGCCATCACACACGGTGCCTAGAAGAAACTGTTTGGCATAGGGCTATCCATCACACACACATTTTATGTGAAAACGTTTGTGAATGGGTGTTCTAACGCACACAGTTGTCGGCCGGAAGTCGTGTGTGATTTTTCACTGATCCAACATGCCAATTTTCCAGAAACCGTGTGGGTTTGTTTAGGTCATCACTCACGGTGTTTTATGACAAACTGCCTGCAATAGGAAACCCTAATAATCAGGCTAATTGCTCTATTATTTATAATCCAGCTAATAATCAAATTGACACTTCATATCAAGCACACAATATATTTCATTTCGTATTACGACAACCATGATTTCATAATTGAAATACATTAGAGTACAACATCATATAGGCATACACTACCTAGCTACCCAATTACACGACATGGCCGAGTTTCACATGCAGCATCTAAAACCTTTTGAAAATAGCATCATATACAGTAAATAGACAGATGAATCTCGTCTAGAAAACTGTTGAAGCGGAAGGCAAATATTGAGCCTTCACTGATGTCGAAGGTCCTTGAACCCTTATGCCAGTGCCTGTGGATGGTTGCCCGCCCATCCTTCATCCTCTTGAGGAAGACTTCAAGATTATACCGTGGGTGATGTATGAATACCTTCCTCGCCTCTTGACCATACAGGTGGTTTGAGACGTACTCATCGATGAGATGCTTTGGAAAGGACTGGAAACAAAGATATGCATAAATTTTGTTTCGAAAAATTGAAATGCCGCAAAGGGAAAAAAGACAAGGTAAAAGAGATAGTACCATCCTATAGTTGGCTGATGTCTTCTTCATTGTGTAGAAAACAGCTTGTTGTTTTTCGTTGCTAGTTTCTTTATCTTAACAATCTTTCCGAGTTTCATGATTTGACTGATATTCATGAACACATCATTTCCACACATGCAAAATGGGTCGAACAGCGGGTCTAAATCTCTTACAGCAAGACCTACATGTCCACAATAATTAGAATGATTCCTGCAATTGCACAATAATGTGCTATTAGCCAAAGGATCATGAAAGTGCAAACCTCGATGGTAAACTTCAGTGTCTCCCATTTTCCCCCCTGTAATGTGTTTAAGATAGATATTGATCAGGTTATAACTGAGATTTGGCGTGCTATCAGTAAAATATGTTAATGAAAAATAAATGCATTGCAGATCCAACACATGAATTCAAGCCACATGGAAAAGCCAAGCATGCTAAGAACTATGAAATATAGCAATTGTATGTTTCACATGCATAACAAAACAAAATTGTACCAACAATAATCGAACATCACATTGCAGATGATCACCAAAACAAATGAACCAAACAGTTAACTGAGCATCACATTGCACAATAGAACATACTAGGAGGTTAGATTGCATAGTAGCATTACATTGCATATTTCACTAGAATTACTTAAGGAAAGGCAGGAGCAGCACATGCAATAGGTAAAGCAAACATGCTTAACAGGCGTAGCTAGCTGAACAAAGGTCATTAGTAATTAAGCTAAAAAACAAGATATTCCTCGTCGCCGGAGATATCAATAACGATGGGCTTGGACGAGGGCGAGGCCTCCACATCGTGGGTGCCCTCCTCGTAGTGGTGAGTGGCCACATCCTGTCCGGGCACCAACCTGCCGGCTCTGGAGTTGAGGAAAGCATGGGCATGCTGAGAAAACAACTCGTAGTCGTTGTCGAAGGCACCAGCAGAGCCCTCGAGAAAACACAACGAGTTGTTGTTCAAAGTAGCCAACCGCGTGGCGGCGTCCGCGCGCGAGGCGTCGACGGTGGCCTCGACGGCGAGGTGCCGCTCCAAGATCTGGGGGCCCGCACGCATAGCAGCCATCGCGGCCTCATCCGCGCGTGCGGCCGTGATTTGCCTCTCCACTGCCAGATGCTCCTTGAGATCCTGGCTATACTGCATGCACCATGTCTTTCGACGGCGATTATGTGGGGGGTGGGCCGGTGATTTTGGTGGAATGTGTCGCGTCGACGGTCGGGGCGTGTGGAACGGAGGAGGGGGGGAAGGGGTATGGGGAAAGTGTGGACTACCTGACTAGGTGGAGGAGGTCGAGCAGTAGGAAGAAGCGTCGCCGGCGAGGAGGCGGCGATGCAAGAAAGAAATGAAGGTTTGAACTTAGGAAAGGAAGGGGGAAGAAGGGGGAAATGTGGCTTTTGGTTGGTACAAGGGGCGGGGGAGGTAGATATTTGCGCGACAGCCCAAAATTTTGTTCGGTGCGGCGAAAAACTAGCACGCACAGTCACATCGAACACAATCCCTTTACCATAACTGTGTGCGATATCCAACAACACAAACAAATCCTATAGTTTATCCCGCGTGTGATGAGACTGAACGTGGAAATTATGGTCTCCAAGCTTCCGGCGTAGGACACCGGATACTACGTTGCACACGGTACTTGCATTTCATTTTCATTTGGAAGACAAAATGGGGATACGATGGCAAATTTAGGTCCGAATTTCCCTCGTTACATTGGTCATCGACGTCATTCCTTAATTTAACAACACTTGCAAATTTGAGTACTACACAAAAGAGCCTACAACACTGCCCACACTTACTTAATCGAGCAACTAAACATTAGTTAGTTGACATAAACATTACTCTAACAAAAGACCATCGCTCTAAACAGAGACTCATATTCCGACTGGCATTCGTCAATCTCTGCCGCCTCCTCGATGACCAGCTCCTGCTCGATGACCTCCAGGGTAAGGAGATCCATGGGATACATCGCCACATACTCCAGCATCTCATAGTCTTTGTCCACCATATCTTTGGATAAGGCCGCCATGAGCCGGGCGTGGGCGGTCTTGGTCCGAGCATGGACGACCACAATCTTGGCTAGGGAGACCGCCGATGAACGGACGCTTGCTCGAGCACACTCAGCGATTACCAACTCATCGGACGTGGGTTGCCGACCGGTGTCGGAGAAGGCAGATGTGATTTTTGCAGTGACTGACACGAGATGGGCGTGGGCGGCCTCGAGATGGGACTGGGCGTCCGCCATCTGGGCTACGGCAACCGCCGAGAAACTGACAGCTGATGTGTCGTTCTCGCCATTTGCTATCCCCGTCGTGGTTGTTGTCGCCGCCCTCTTAGCTGCAGCAGTTGCCCTTTCGGTTGATGCAGCCGCCCTGTCGGAGGTAGCGGCCGCATTCAAGCATGTTGAGAGCGCGCTCATAGCTGATGTGGCCGCACTCGGGACAGAGTGGGTTGCCGAAGTTGCGCTCATGACGGGGATCCACGTCCTCATCTTTCACCGGCGACGATTGAATAGTAAAATGGTCTGAGGAGTCAGTGCGGTAAACTGGCTGGCGGTGGACTGTAGCCGATGAAGCCTCCGGCCTAATCCATGCATGTATGAGGATTGGCCCAAGATATTTTGTACTGCATCACACACGATTCCTGATCATGAACTGTTTTTGAAATACTTGATTTTCAAAATGTTTTTAAAACAAAAAATGAGGTTACTTCGACAAAGGACGGTGTTTGGATTGGAATAAGATTTATCTGCAGTGAACACGGACCAGTAGCAGTGTCGTGCTAAAATATGGAATTATTCAGGGTCCGTTTGGCATTTTTTATATGTTAATTGAGTTTTCTAGACATTTAATGTGTATAGTTCAAATTTGAACTATTGTCCCAATGTCCGGTGCATCAAAATGGGATGAAAAATCATATTAGTATCCATGGCTTCATGTTTAGGTCACTGGCAAGAAATGGGAATGAATTTCAAATATCTCAGCATCTTGGCTCGTCCACAAACGTTGAGAAACTTGCCTTTTAAATTAATGTAAATCCAAAACGCGTCAGAAATTCTTAAAACTTGGCATGTTGTCATGACATGGCACATATGTGCCATGGTAAAAAATGTCCAACTTAGGACAATTTTAGGCACAAGTCCCTTATAAACTGAAGCTTGTCACTGCAAGCTTTGTGGTTCCGATAGGGAACACGTCACCTTAATTACGTGGGCAAAACGACATCCGCTCATCTTCTCGCCTTGATCTTTTTTTAGAGGCAACATAGACCAATAGGAGTGTCTTGACAAAATATGGAATTATTCAGGGTTATTTTTGCATTTTCATACGTTAATTGAGTTTTCTAGGCATTAAATGTGGATAATTAAAATTTGAACTAAAATCACAAGGTCCGGAGCATCAAAATGGGTTGAAAAATCATATAAGTGTCCATGGCTGCATTCTTTGGGCCCCATGCAAGATATGGGAATGGATTTCAAACATCTCGGGGTCTTGGCTCGGCCACATACATTGAGAAACTTGGTTTTACATTCATATATAAATAAAAACTCGTCAGAAATTCATGAAACTTGGCATGGTGTCATAACATGGCTCATATGTGCCCCGGTGAAAAAATGTCCAATTTGGGACAAGTTTTGATCCAAGCCCCTTACAAACCGGAGCTTCTCACTGGGAAGCTTTGTGGTTTCGATATGGAACGCGCCACCTTACATGGGCAAATCGACATCCGATGCATCTTCTCGTCTTGAACTATTTCTAGAGGCAACATATACCAAAATGAGTGTCGTGCCAAAATATGAAATTATACATGGTTTGTTTGGACTTTTTATACATTAAATGACTTTTATATGCATTATTTAACTTGCATAATTCAAATTTGAACAACAATCACAAGGTCCGGTGCATCAAAATGGGTAGAAAATCATATAAGTGTAAATGCATCTTTACGTCCAATGCAAGATATGAGAATGAATTTCAAACATCTCGCGGTCTTGGCTCGACCACACAAACATTGAGAAACTTAGGTATTAAATTATGTATAAATCCAAAACTCCTCATAAATTCATGAAACTTGGCATGGTGTCATGACATGCATGGCTCATATGTGCCCTGGTAAAAAAATGTCCAATTTGGGACAAGTTTTGGCACAAGCCCCTCACAAACCGGAGCTTTTCACGGGAAGCTTTGTTGTTTCGATATGGAACGTGTCACCTTACATGGGCGAATCGACATCCACTACCTCTTCTCGTCTTGAACTATTTCTAGAGGAAACATATACCAAAATGAGAGTGTCATGCCAAAATATGAAATTATACATGGTTCGTTTGGACTTTTATACATTAATTGACTTTCATATGCATAATTTATATGCACAATTCAAATTTGAACTACAATCACAAGGTCCGGTGCATCAAAATGGGTTGAAAATTCATATAAGTGTACATGCATCTTTAGGTCCCATGCAAGATATGGGAATGAATTTCAAACATCTTGGGGTCTTGGCTCGGCCACATAAACATTGAGAAATTCGGGTTTTAAATCATGTACATCAAAAACTCGTCAGAAGATTCATGAAACTTGGCATGGTGTCATGAACATGGCACATAAAGGCATCATAGCATTTTGTTTTCCTATTTGAGACTCATTTTTTAATATATTTTTTTCTTCTAGAGCCAACATTGACAATATTACGTTAAATTATAGTAAATCTAGAACTCACACAAAATTCAAGATATTGGGCATGGCGTCATGATATAGCACAAATATGCTGTGGTATTTTTCGTGTCCACTTTGGGAAAAGGCGCACACATTAATAGCGAACAAAAGCTTTTTGGAACAAAGAACTGTCATGTTTCCACGCCCTTATTTTCAAACCGTGGGCGTTCTACTGCCCTTACGTGCTGCCAAGCGTCGCACTCTTTTATTGGCTAGGGCTTAGGAGGTGCCGTGGGAGCAGCTGCTTGAGTTGACGGGAGGCATGCGAGCTGGCCTCCGCAGCGTAGGCTCACCGAGAGGCATGCGGGCAGTACGACGCAGGCTCATTGGGAAGCGAGCGCTTTGACCTCCATATCCGCCCTCCTCGCTTCCAACCGGTCCATCAATGGCGCCCGTGCCGCTATTTAATAGGCGGCTTTACTGCCCACTCACTCATAATCCTCTATATATCTTCGCCTCCCATCCCCCTCCATCATTCAGACCTCCACGGTGACATACGCCATGACGCACAAGGATCATATGTCACTAGTCTTCCGGTTTGGTGAAGTCGACACCGAGCCAAAAGAGATATAACATAAAGACAAATGAGATGCCATGGACATGGCCCTGGAAGAGCTGCATACCGCAGCGGATGCTGCCCCGAGGCACTCGCCAGCAACCATCCCCGCGCCCGCGCCAGCAACCATCCCCGTGGCATTGACGGGCTGGTCGCCGAGCATCATCGCAGCGCTGGAAACCACGGGCGTCAGGGAGATCCCCGTGGACCGGCGTGAGCTCGTCTACATGCAAGCGCCAACGCCTCCTCCTGCACCCGTGCTCGTGCACGCCCCTGGACACGCCACGCTGGTCCGACTGCGCGTGCTCGGACCTATGGCTCCCGACCCCGTGCACGCGCCTGCACCCACCGCACCCATGCCCGTGCGCGCGCCTGCACCTGTCACGCCCCCCTAAGCGGATTGGGCCGCCGTCGTCGACAGCTTCCTCACAGCGCCGCCCCCCGGCCCCGCGCCCGTCGATCGCGCGATGACCGGCTCTTTGATTGGGAAGTCCATAACATTCCGGTCTCATTTGAAGAACTGAACAACTTGTATCTCGATTGTATGAATGTAAAGTCAAAGCTTGACTGAATGAAACCTATGGTTTGATGAACTAACTATTGATCTCTGAACTCACATAGCAAACAAAAACCATCATTGTTTTATCTTAATAAACACTCATCACAAACGGTTCAGGTTGAATACCCGTTTGTAGATCGACAGCTATCTTTCCTTCGCCCGTAAGCCAAGTGAAAAATCGGCGCGAAGGATTGGTGCAATGCGTCATCGCAAACGTTTCTCTAATATGACTCATGTGCCTAGTACAGACAATCCGGGAATATTTGCATCTATCATATTGGGTAAATTGTCATGTGTCAAATCGGAAACATTGGCATCCGTCGATCTAGTAACATTGGCATTTGTGAACATTGTAGCACTGGCATTTGTCAATTTTTGCAGGAACAAAATCACAATTAGGGGGTAATTTTGCAACTGAAATTCAATAAACATGGATTTCATTCATACATTAAACAGTGGTGTTTGTACAAAACAGTTCAACTCAACAGCTGAACTGAACAAACTTTTCCCCAATTGTTGCCAACCACGTATTGAAATAGCTAGTTCAACCATATATACTAGCTAATTTAAAGTACATGGTACAGTTCAACCATATCTATAGTTAGATGAACTGAACAAAATAGATCCTAAATACTAGTACTATGGAGGGGCTTTGTACTAGTTCCAACAGAATCGAGCGCGCTCAGTAAGAACAAGTGGAGGAGGATCCTGCCGACAAGTTGGAGGAGTCGTGTCCGTTGCCTGCCAGTGCTGCCCTCCGGCGCTCAAGGCGCCCCTCCTCGAAGCGTCGGGACTCAGCATACATCACTACATTCTGCGCCGTCGCTGCGGCTTATCCTGCGGCCACGGCGTCAGTGAGCTTCTTCGCGTGCGCGACCTGGCGCTCCACCTCCTTCTCTAGGAAGTAGATGTGGCGCGCAAGGGTTGCGATGCTTAAGTTTTTTAGAGTTGTATCGAATATTAGTGTACAAGGTAGGTTACCGTTGGAATTGGTTTTCGACTGTGTGTAGACAGGGTAGGAGTCCTGTCATATTAGGACAACTGTATTCCTAGGCCTCTTATATAATGAGAGGGTAGGCACACTATGTAACCTATGCCACGCAGGGGGAGCCGGCGGCGTGTGCCAGCGCCCAGGGCGGCCAGGGTGCGGTATTGTGTCGGTGTCACGGGGAGGAGCGCTCGAAGTCATGCCCCGGGGATGTAGCCATATCGGTGAACCTCGTTAACAAATCTTGGTGTCGTGTTCGTATGATTGCTTGATCCTCGGTAGATCGACATGGCGCCTCGGATTATTCTAACGAGTGGTATCAGAGCAAGGTTTAATTTGAGGTCGTGGAAGATTGACCTAGAGGTGGATACGTCGTGGAGCTTTGGTCTGACGACATGCGAAAGAATGAACGGATGAAGCCTAGGATGATCGACGGGAGAAAATTCCTCGGCGAAAGTCATGGAACACAGAAGCTATCGATGAGATCGGAAAGAAAGCAAACGTATGGCAGCGGCTTGCGTGCAAGCATTAGCTGGTGGTGGTTCGCACAAGACTGAGGTACGCTCGGGAGATTTGTTGGTGAAGAAAAAGGGTTCTACGCATGCATGGAGCTACAGGAAAAAGGTGACAAGGAAATATTATGCAGAAGGTATCTAGCAGGGGTCAAGTTTGCATGAAGATTTTTCTGGTGGGTCAAGTTTGCTGAGAGTGTTTGGAGTGTGTGCGGCAAGAACCATGACGTGCGTATAAGGCTGGAAGGAGTCTGGAGCGCGTGGTACAGTGATCGTGTATACACAGGGCGTCAAGCAATGCACGAAGATGTGCGGAGCGGACACGACACAGGGTGGACCATGCTTGCAGTCGAATAATTTTGGCTAAGTCGGACTGGACTGTCTGACGGGTCAATGGGGATGTCAGTGAAGGAAGAAGACGGCGGTGATTTCAGTGACGATGACATAGGAGCATGATGGTGATGGTGGCCAACTTCTGGGGCGTGGAAACACGTGGTGCAGGCCTGAGGGCTTGTGCGTCTTCGACAAGACAATGGCGAAGGGTTGATTCAAGGCAGTGTACACATGAGAGAGCTTGAAGTCGACGTGGCACGGGGTAGCATAGCGTAGCTACATGGAGTCATGTTGAAGGTGGAGCTGGAGTTTGATGGATGACTTCACTCTGAGCTGATGGAGGGGCTACGGCGTAAGAATTCGGAGAATCGCAGCCTATTTCAGCGGGATAGCGAGAGACACATGGATCAGACTCGGGCCTAATGGTCTGATGGAGACGTGATACTCGGCATCGGTCGGTGATGATCGGTGGTTCTCTGCAGTGGGGGTTGAGTGGTGTGGGTTTGCGTCCCTGGAGACTCGACTAGGACGGCAGAGGCTCGACGCGGTGATAGCGGCGAGGCGTGCGGTAAGCACGGGACACAGCGACAGACCAAGGCACTGGTGGTTAGACATGTGGTTAGACAAAATGTGCAGAGGGTGCAGAAGTGGTGTTGATGAGTATCAGACTCAAGTTGGTGACTAGGTCTATTGGTGCCGGTTGATGGACGGGAGTTGACCATTGGGGAATCTGAGAAAGTGATGGAAAGTCTGAAATTGTCAAAAGCTGAGAGAGTACATGGCTGTATATTCTGTGGTGTTCAGTGCACATGGCAAAGTGCGGATGACAAGTACAGAAGGAGGCGGAGTGCTATAGCTGTGGGACATGTCAGAGACTATCCAGGAAAAGGGTGAGACAACTGTGAATTTGACTCAGGGTGACACAGGGCGACAGTGAAATTCCTTCAAGTTTCAGACAGACGGCCAAGAAAGAGCGAGTATGTTGAGTTCAGGTAACTCTTATATGTGGCATCCAATATGTGAGTTGTTCACTTTCATGCAGATCAGTGATAGGTGTGTGATGGCATTGAACGGATACTCCGGAAGTTGAGAGCACAAAGTTGAGTAATAAGGAACTTACTTTCGCTCGAGTGTTGACTGTGAAGAAGATGAGATGGGGCTACAGTTGCAGGTGGAGTCACATGGAGTCAGGGTGTAGCAGCGATGCTTATGATGTGTCTCAAGTCCAATGTACTTGGAGGTTCGACGCATAGACGAATCCAATGTGGCGGAGAATATTCGCAAGGTGGAGTTTGTTAGAGTTGTGTCGAATATTAGTGTACAAGGTAGGTTACAGTTGGACTTGGTTTTGGACTGTGTGTAGACAGGGTAGGAGTCTTGTCCTATTAGGACACCTGTATTCCTAGGCCTCTTATATAATGAGAGGGTAGGCACACGATGTAACCTATGCCAACATAATAGCATAGGCGCGCAGGGAGAGCCGGCGACATGTGCCGGCATCCAGGGCGGCCAGGGTGCGGTATTTCGCCGGTGTCACAGGGAGGAGCACTCGAAGTCATGCCCCGGGGATGTAGCCATATCGGTGAACCTCGTTAACAAATCTCAGTGTCGTGCTCATATGATTGCTTGATCCTCGGTAGATCGACATGGCGCCTCGGATTATTCTAACAAGAAGCCCGACGGCGGGCCTTTGGCGGCCTCCACCTCCCGCATTCGGGTCACGGTGGCGGAGCGGGTGATGACCCCGCTGCCTGACGGCGGGGTCGTGGCCAAGACGGACGACGGTTTGGTGGCGACCCCGACAGCTGCCGGCGTGGTGGCGGCCATGGCGGCCACCGGCAGCAGCTGCCTTCGGGCAGCGGTGGTGGAGCGTATAGTTGGTGGCGTGCGCACACCCGCCAGGGACGGCACGTGCACTACATGCTTCAAAGGACTGCCGCGCCGTTGCGTCGAAGCCTCCCAGCTGGAGATGTCCTCTACCGGACTGGCTGAGCGATGACGAACGGCCGGTGCCATTGGCGATTGGGGGAGAAGCAAACTAGACAAGCTACAGGGAGGGAGGGGATGAAGGCAGTGTGGAGTTGCTAGCCATGAGGGTTTATATAGCAGGCCGGCAAGCATTGGGGATTTGGGGATTTCCCCTAGCTGGGCAGGAAGCTAGAGCCGTAGCATGGTTTTGTGCGCGGGAACCTGTGCGGTTGTGCGCGGGAACATGCTCATCGATCCGACGCATGGCCAAAAGCGGTGCCGAAGCGTGAACTGGAATCCTCGGGCGGCAACGCCGTGACAAGACGTGAGAGAGGAGAACAGGGTGATGCGTAGGCAGACGGGTCATAATAATAAAACGTCTGTGATATTAATACACGCAAACATCACTTCTCAACGTGGCGTCGGTAATGATTTCATCCATCGCTCACAATTGTTTGGCAGCAATCGTCTGCCCACAACACACACAGCTTGTCAGTATGAATCGTTTGGGTTATTATTGGTCTTCCCACACAATTCTGATGAATGAACGGTTTGCCTGGAATCACACACACCTTGTTATGGTAACTCGTTTGTGTTCTAGCTCGATCAACGCAAACAGTTTGTCCTAATGAACTGTATGCCGTACTTCGCACACATATGTATTTTGAGAACCGTTTGTGTTATCTTGTCTAATCGCAAACAGTTCATAAGCACCAACTGTATGCCCTGCATCACACACGCGAGTCTAATCTCAAACGTGCCTGATGGACTAGTCATTGCACACAGTATTATTTATTGGCGACGGAGCTATAACTACACCATTTGCGATGGCTCGATCGCACACAGTTTGGGCGTAGGGTCTCTGATTGATGTGTCGTCTTTGGACCAATTTGCAGTAGTGAATAGTAATAGGTGCAGGCAGGAGTCGGCCTATTTTCTTATGGACGTGATGCCTATATACACCTGATCATTGCTGTGAATATCACATAACTATGCGCTTTTCTGTCAATTGCCTAAAAGTAATTTGTTTACCCACCGTATGCTTACTTTCATGAGAGATGCCGCTAGGGAAAACTATGGCCCCTGGGTCTATTCACTTATATATTTATAAACGCTAAAATACCTTGCTGCCATTTTCTGCCTTTTATTTTATTTTGCAATTTACAATTATCTACACACTTCACTTGCTTGCAGATAACGAGATTAAGGGGATTGACAACCCTCTTGCCCGCGTTGGGTGCAAATTGTTTGCTCTTTTGTGTGCAGCTGCTGAAGACGGTTGTGGATTGATATTCCTATTGGTTCGATAAACCTTTGTTTCATAAATGAGGGAAATACTTACCCGTACTGTGCTGCAATTATCCGTTCCTCTTCACGAAAAACCCAACGCAGATCACAAGTATCAACGCGTCCTGATGGCTTAGGGACACCTCCCATGGCCTCTGGCCCTGATCTCTTTGCTATAAATTCAGATATATTTGGAAAACCCTAGCGAGCCTCCCGAAACACTTTTTCCGCCGCCGCAAGTCTCTGCTCCGCCGTGTGCCCATCTGGAGCCCTGTTCTGGTGCCCTATCACAGGGGGGGTGATCATGGAGGGCCTCTACATCAACCTTGTATCTCCCACGGTGATGTGTGAGTAGTTCACCACAGACCTATGGGTCCGTAGTTTGTACCTAGATGGCTATCTCTCTCTCTATGTTCTTTAATGCAAATATCACCGCGATTCCCGCGGTGATCTATCCTATGTAATCATCTTTGCGGTGTGTTTGTTCGGATCCGATGAATTGTGGGTTTATGTTCAGATTATTCATGAATAATATTTGAGTCATCTCTGAATTCTTATATGCATGATTGTTATAGCTTTGTATTTCTCTCTGATAGATAGATAGTTTGTCTACCCAACGCATGCTTTCTTCGAGAGAGAAGCCTCTAGCGAAAATTATGGCCCCCGGGTCTATTCACAAATATAATTACAAAAAGTCCTAAAATATTTCTGCCATTATTTACTTTCTTTTAATTTGCAATTTATATTTATCAATTTATCTATCTATCAGTACTTATCGCTTGCAAGTAACAAGTTCAAGGGGATTGACAACCCTCTTGCCCGCGTTGGGTGCAAGTGTGTTCTCTTTTGTGTGTAGGCGATGAAGAAGGGAATTTGTGTGGTTCTCCTATTGCTTCGATAACCTTGGTTATCACTAAGGGAAATACTTATCTCTATTGTGCTGCATCTCCCCTCCTCTTCGGGGAAAATCCCAACACAGTTTACAAGTAGCAGGAAGAATTTCTGGCGCCAATGCCGGGGAGCATCACAAAAATCCTATCAAGTACCTTCGCACAAATTATCATTCACTTGTTCTAATTTTTATTTTCTGTTATATTTTACTTGCTATAAAAATAAAAAATACAAAAATATTTATCTTTGCTAGTTTACTTGTTTGCTTGCTATACTTGCTAGTTTACTTGCTTCGCTTGTTACTTTGCTTGTTTTGTCACCATCTCTCAAGATATTACTAAGTTGTGTGATTTCTCAAATACTACTAATAATGATTTTATTAGTATTCCTATACCACCCGTCACTAGTGCGGAGTTTTATGATATTAATGTTGCATTGCTAAATCTTGTGATGAAAGAACAATTTTCGGGAAGTCCTAATGAGGATCCCACTTCTCATCTCAACACCTTTGCTGAATTATGTGATATGCAAAAGAAAAAGGATATGGATAATGATGTGGTCAAATTGAAATTATTTTCATTAAGAGACAAAACTAAAACTTGGTTCTCATCTTTACCTCGTAATAGTATTGGAACATGGGATAAGTGTACAGATTCTTTCATTGCCAAGTATTTTCCTCCTGCTAAGATTATCTCTCTTCGTAATAAAATTAAGAATTTTAAAAAAGATGAGCCAGAACATGTTGCACAAGCATGGGAGAGAATGAAAATGATGATTAGAAATTGTCCCACCCATGGCTTAAATCTATGGATGATTATACAAAATTTCTATGTGGGATTAAACTTTGTGTCTAGAAACCTTCTAGATTCTGATGCAGGTGGTACCTTTATGGAGGTGACATTAGGAGAGGCTACAAAACTTCTGTACAACACCATGACTAATTATTCTCAATGGCACGCCGAGAGAGCTCCAACTGGTAAGAAGGTAAATTTTGTTGAGGAGATTGCCACCTTGAGTGAGAAAATGGATGCTCTTATGAATATGGTTGCTAGTAAACATGCTCATGTTGATCCCAATAATATGCCTTTGTCTACTTTGATTGAGAAAAATAATGATGCTATTGATCTGAACTTTGTCTCGTGAAATAATTTCAACAATAATGCTTATAGAGGTAATTTCAATGCTAGGTCGTATCCCGGTAATTCCTCTAATAACTATGGCAATTCCTATGCAAATTCATCCAATAATAATAATAGCATACCTACTAATCTTTAGAACACCATTAAATAATTTATTAGTTCTCAAAAGATTTTCAATACTGTGGTAGAAGAAAAATTGCATAAAGTTGACGATATGGCTAGAAATATGGATAGAATTGCTCATGATGTGGAAACTCTGAAAAATAAAAATTTGCCACCCAAGCATGATATTAATGACACCATTAAATCTATCCAAGTCTCTATTAATGAAAGTAAGGATAGGACCGCTAGGTTGAGAGCTAAGCGAGAATTCTTAGAAAAGGCTCTTCCACCCGGTTTTTACCGTACTCATGATGAAGATCTTAAAATGATTGGTACTTCTCCCATTGAATCTTTGTTTACTAATATGAAAATATATTATAAAGAGACTGGAGATGAGTCAACTTTAGCTAGAAGGCGTCCCGTTTGTTCGGAGGGTGATGATTCTAATGATAAAAATGAAAAAAAGTGGGTTTGGAGAGGTCAAAACTTTAACTAGTGATGTACCCACTATCTTGGATTACAAGGACTTTAATCATGAGAGTTGTTCTTTGGTTGAATGAATTTCCTTGTTACAATCCATAATTAGCTCACCCAATTCCTATGAACAAAATAAAGCTTTCACTAAACATATCGTTGATGCAATGATAAAAGCTTATGATGAGAAACTTGAGCTAAAAGTTTCTGTAACTAGAAATATGCAGGGTGAATGGGAACCTACTATCAAAATTAAACTTAAATAATTTGAATGTAATGCTTTGTGTGACCTTGGTGCTAGTGTTTCAACTATACCTAAATCTCTTTGTGATGTGTTTGGTCTCATCGATATACAAGATTGTTCCCTTAACTTGCATCTTGTGGATTCTACCATTAAGAAACCTTTGGGTAGAATTAATAATGTGCTTATTCTTTCTAATAGAAATTATGTGCCTGTATATTTCATTGTGCTTGATATTGAATGCATTCCGTCTTTCCCAATTGTGACGCCCTGGTTTTGTGCTACAGTAATCCCTGTAATTAAGCTACAGTAATCCCACGCTAATGATGCCACATCACCGCGTTTACTGTTGTTAAACTCGCGTTGGTTTAAACCCCGTTCAAATTCAGTTGCAAATTTAATTCGTCTGAAAGGTGGATTTAAAAGTTTGGCAAAACTGGAATTAAAAATGTTGGATGGGTTGCAAAAATTCCCTAAGGATTTATAAAACTGAAACCGACAATTTTGGAATTATTTTAGAGCCTCTAATAATTTAAATAGACGCTGTTTAAAAATAAAAAAAAAACAAAAAGGGCCTAACTGGGCCGAAATAGACCGGCCTAGCCGGACCCTATAAGGAACCAGCCGGACCGAACCCTAGCCCCGTCGCCCGTGCCCCGCTCCCGATCCCCCCCCCCCCCCCGCCGCCAGCTCCTGCCCGGGCCAGGGGTGCCCGCCTGTTGCCCCCCCCGACGACGCCGGCTCGGCCCCGAGCCCTGTGTGATTCCCCCCCCCCCGTCGACGACCGCGTCGGGCCGCCTGGGACCCGCGCCCGCTTCCCCGTCCACCCCCTCCCCCCGACGCGACCCCGGACGGGCCCGCACCGCCGCCGCGCTACCCTCCTCCGCCTCGTCGCCGTCCCGCCGTCGTCCTCGTCACCTCCTCGCCGCTCCATTTGCCCCCCCGGCAACCGCCGGCCGGCTGCATGCATGCGCGTGCGCGTGTGTGCGGTGTGGGTGCGTGTGTGCGCCCGTGCGCGTGTGTGTTGTGTGTGCGTATGCGTATACGTATACGTATTGTGAAAAAGAAAAAGAAAAAGGGAAATAGAAATAGAAAAGAAAAAATAATAATAAAAAAATAAACAGATAAATAAATATATTTAATAATATTAATAATTAGTTAATTAGATTAATTAAATAATTAGTTTAATTAATTAATTAATTAATTTGGTAAATAAATAATTAATTAAATGATTAAGATTAAATAGATTAATTAATTAAACAGTTAATTAATCTGTTAATTAGTTTAGTTAAACAGTATTTACTGTTTTGGATAATTCGGATTAAATAATTAAAAGAATTTTAGAATATTATTAAATCTTTAAAAATTAATATAAAATAAACCGTAGTCCGGATTAAAAAGTTTTGAACATGAAAGTTGCTCGGAATAATTCTACGGTTCCAACTACGCAGCCCGTTAGTCTGTCACATGCCTCTAGCATAGCAAACATGGAACTTTTCCATCGATTTCGTCTGTCCGGTAGTAGCCCGAGACCCGGAAAATATCGTCAGATATTCTTCCGATCCGTCTGCGATGTGTAATACTGCGTTATTGCATGCCTAGCCCTGCATATTGCCATGCGATGCATCGTGATGCATTTGTCTGCTTTGTATTTATTGTTTCTCCCCCCTCTTCTTACCGGTAGACCCCGAGACTGACGCTGCTGCCGGCTACGACTACGCGACTGACGATCAGCCTTTTGCCGCAGAGCAGCAAGGCAAGCAACCCCCCTTGAGCATTCCGATATCGCCCATTCCTTTCCCTCTTATTCTTGCATTAGAATTTTGCTACTGTATTAGTTAGCTCCTATTCTGATGCATAGCCTACTTTTGATAAACTGCTACAATACCTGCAATCATATCAATTGCTTAGTATAGGTTGATCAATGAATCCCTAGTGACCCCTTAGTCCCAGTTACCCCTGCTTCTTCATCGACGACTCGACGACTCGAAGACCCGAAGACTCGGTCAACCGACCGACAAGCCAGGCCCCTCACATCACCGCACCCCCCTTTGTTGTACGACTCTGCAGCGCTACTATCGAGTACCGAGGGTGACACCTCGTGAAGCACTCATGATGCTAGTTCTGTAGTGCAGCTAGTCGGTCGTGGTTATCGAGGGTGATTCCTCCTTCACCACTTCCGACGATGACTCTGGCGTGCAACCCCTCAAGTGTGGGACCCTCGAGGGTGATTCCTCTAGGTCCACCTTGACGGTTTCATCGAGCGGGACCTCGTGAGGGTGATTCCTCAGGTTCCGTCTCGATGTTTTATACACACAGTTACTATGACCTGGTTACATAAACATGTTGGTGATGGGTCGGCCCTGAGGGGTACCCACGGTATGATGTTGATGAGGCGCGGACGGGCAGGAGAGGCCCTTGCCACGGTCCTCGAGGCGGGGCGACGGACCGCACTTCATGGGTCGCGCTTTCCCCGCATTAATAAAATGCTAATGGGTTGGGTATTTGATCTGAGTTGGGTCGTTGGCCTTTTTACGCACCAAACCATCGCGTGGGAGAAGTTATGGGTACTCAGCGTCGTTGTATCAGCCGAAGCTCTTCGGACGTCAGCAATGGAGCGGCGCGCGCCGGATCGGACTGGACGGTGCAGCTCTTGGACTGGAGTGTACTAGGTCTGTTTCCGGCCGCCCACGCATCGTGCAGGAGCGCAAGGGCAAGTGGGCCCACGAACCTGCGCGCTTAGGATTTAGACCGGCGGGCTGGCCTCTTCGTTGAGCCTAGGTGGGGCGACGACGTGTTGCTATCCCGAGGCCGGGCATGACCCAGGAAAGTGTGTCCGGCCGGAGGTGATCACACGTGTTGGAAATGCGGTGCACCCCTGTAGGGATGAATAATCTATTCGAATAGCCGTGTCCACAGTAACAGGACGACTTGGAGTTGTGCCTTGACCTTATACAACTATAATTGTAATTTAATTTGAAATGAATTGTGGCTTCGAGATTGCTTCCTAGCAGGGAGTCGAGGAAGGATCTCTGGGCGTGGTTACTTAATAAAATTGCTACAATAATATGATTATATATGAGATACCAGTCTACTCTCTTCTAATTCTGCAAGATGTTGAAGATGCTAGTCTTCGATAGGACTAGGCCTTCTCCCTATTCTTGCTTTCTGCAGTCAGTGCAGATATAACCCCACTCCTTGATACTGGTGCATACTTAGCATAGTTCTGATGTCAGTCTTGCGAGTACTTTGGATGAGTACTCACCGCTGCTTTGCTTTCTCTTTCCCCCTCGATACGATACTGCGTTCAGACGACGGAGCCCAGGAGATGGAGTACGCCGGAGACGACTACTACACCACCGCTGGAGCCTACTACTATGTGGAGAATGCCGACGCTCAGGAGTAGTTAGGAGGTTCCCAGGCAGGAGGCCTCGCCTCTTTCGATCCGCTGTTTATGTTTGTGCTAGCATTCTTAAGGCAAAACTTGTCTAACTTATGTCTGTACTCAGATATTATTTGCTTCCGCTGACTCGTGCTTGTCGAGCTTTGTATTCGAGCCCTCGAGGCCCCTAGCTTGTAATATAAAGCTGTATGACTTTAATTTCATGTCTAGTGTTGTGTTGTGATATCAATCAATGAGTCCCTAATCTTGGTCGTACGCATTGCGTGTTTGATTAGCGTACGGTCGAGATTGGGGGCGTCACACCAATTATACTTGGAAGACCTTTCTTACGAACTATAGGCGCTATTATTGATATGAAGGAGGGAAACATAAGATTCCAATTCCCATTAAAGAAAGGGATGCAACACTTCCCTAGAAAGAGAATTAAGCCACCTTATGCATCTATCATGAGGGCCACTTATGGATTGAGTGTCAAGGATGACAACACTTGATAATATGCATTATGCCTAGCTAGGGGCATAAAATAATAGCGCTTGTTGGGAGGCAACCCAACATTTATCTTATTTTTCGTTTCTAATTTCTGTTATTTTGTGATAAAATGATTATTTATACTGTAATTATTGTGTTTTTATGTTTAAATTAGTGTGTGTGCCAAGTAAAGCCTTTGGAATGACTTGAATGATAAATAGAATTGATGTTGTGACAAAACATAAACTTTTGCGTCTAGTGCATAATTTCTATGATTTTACTAGAATGTCTTTTTGATCTGAAATTTTTACGCAGTATTTTTATACAAATTCCCCAGGTTGTCCTAATTTTTCAAAATTTGTGAAGTTACAGAAGTATGGTGTTTGTGCAGATCATTACAGACTGTTCTGATTTAAACAAATTCTGTTTTTTGCTTGCATAGTTTGCTTGTTTTGATGATGCTATGGATTATATCCGGGGGTATAAGCCATGGACAATTTAGAATACAGTACCTTATGCAATAATAAAATATGAATCAACTTATAACAGTACCTAAAATATTTGATATGTTGATTATATTAGCGGAGCTCACGAGATTTTGTTGAGTTTTGTGTGCTCAAGTTTTCAAGTTTTGGGTGCGATCACTATGGATGAAGGAATAAGGAGAGGTAAGATCCTAAGCTTGAGGATGCCCAAGGCACCCCAAGGTAAAATTCTAGGAAGACTCAACCGTCTAAGCTTGGGGATGCCCTAGAAGGTATCCCCTCTTTCATCTCAATCCAACGGTATGTCACTCGGAGCTACATTTTTATTCATCATATGATATGTGTTTTGCTTGGAGCGTCGTGTATTATATTTTGCTTTATTTTTAGTTTGCCACAATCATTCTTTTCTGGACACACCTAATTGAGAGAGAGGCACTTGTTCACCATGATTTGTTAGAATACTCTATGTGCTTCACTTATATCTTTTGAGCTAAGCAATTGCTCTCGTGCTTCATTTATATCTTTTAGAGCACGGTGGCGTATACTCCCTCCGTTCCTAAATATTTTTCTTTTTAGAGATTTCACTATGAACTACATACGGATGTATATAGACATATTTTAGAGTGTAGATTCTTTCATTTTGCTTCGTATGTAGTCCATAGTTGAATCTCTAAAAAGACAAATATTTAGGAACGGAGGGAGTAGATTTTATAGAATTGCACTCTCGTGCTTCACTAACTTTTTTTTGAGAGTCTAATAAATAGTAACGGTAATTTGCATGGGTTATAAGACTAGTCCAAAAATAATAGGTATTCAAGGAGTGCATAATCAGAACCTTCATGTAGCACATAAAAGAGAAATTGTGGGTTAATGATATTGATGTGGTAATATGAAAGGGCGTGAGTACATGGTTGCTGGTTAGTCTTGTTGTTCATCTAAATATTAGTTATGGCATGGTGATGATGTGTGAGCATTCTTATTCCTCATTGAAATCCTAGTGCTGTTTAGGTCAGGGGGGCATGATGGTTAACTCCTACCAACCTCCTCCCAAGGAGCATGCGAGTAGTACTTTGATCTGTGATAAAACTAATAAAACTTTGCAATAAGTATGTGAGTTCTTTATGACTAATGTGAATCCATGGACATACGCAATCTCACTACCTCATATTTGCTAGCCTCATCGGTGTCCTGCATTGCCCGTTCTCACCTCGAGGATCGGTGCAAACTTCGCCGGTGCATCCAAACCCTGCGACAAGATACGCTCTGTTGCATGATACGTCTCCAACGTATATATAATTTTTGATTGTTCCATGATGTTATATTATCATTCTTGGATGTTTTATAATAATTGTATAGCAACTTTATATCATTTTTTGGGAATAACCTGTTGACATAGTGCCTAGTGCCAGTTGCTGTTTTTTGCTTGTTTTTTACTTCGCAGAATATTAGTACCAAATGGAGCCCAAATGCCACAAAACGTTTTGGGGATTTTTTTTGGACCAGAAGGCAACTTGGGAGCCAAGGAAGCACCTGGGGAAGGCCCATGGGGCCCATGATACACCAGGGCACGCCAGAGGCCCCTTGCGCGCCCTGATGTATCGTGGGGCCCACGGAGGTCTTTTCCACTGCCTCTCAGCTCTATAAATCCTCAGAAATTCCAGAAACCCTAGAGGAGGAGACGAAACACAATTCCAGCCGCCGCAAGTTCCAGAACCACGAGATCCAATCTAACACCATCACGGAGGGTTTCATCATCCTCATTGGTGCCTCTCCGATGATGCGTGAGTAGTCCACCATAGACCTACGGGTCCGTAGGCAGTAGCTAGATGGCTTCCTCTCTCTCTTTTGATTCTCAAGACAATGGTCTCTTGGAGATCTATTTGATGTAATGATTTTTTGTAGTGTGTTTGTTGGGATCCGATGAAGTTTGAGTTCATGATCAGTTTCTATCCATGAATATTATTTGAGTCTTCTTTGATCTCTTATATGCATGATTATTTATAGCCTCGTATTTGTTCTTCGAATCTTTGGTTTAGTTAGGCCAACTAGATCGTTTTTTCTTGCCATGGGAAGAGGTGCTTTGTGATGAGTTCGATCTTGCGACGTCCTCTCCCAGTGACAGAAGGGGCAGCGAGGCACGCATGTATCGTTGCTATTAAGGATAACAAGATGGGGTCTATTCCTACATGAATAGATCTTGTCTACATCATGTCATCGTTCTTATTGCATTACTCCGTTTCTCCATGAACTTAATACACTAGATGCATGCTGGATAGCGGTAGATGTGTGGAGTAATAGTAGTAGATGCAAAATCGTTTCGGTCTACTAATCTTGGATGTGATGCCTATATATTGATCATTGCCTTGCATATCGTCATGATTATTTCATCTTCTATCAATTGCCCAACAGTAATTTGTTTACCCACCGTGTGCTATTTTCTTGAGAGAAGCCACTAGTGAAATCTACGGCCCCCGGGTCTATTCTTTTAATATATTCCTTTCCGATCTATCTTTTTCCGCATTTGTTTTCAGATCTATTATTCCAAAAACCCCAAAATACCTTGCTGCACTTTCTATTTGCATCTTCTATTTTGTGATCTTGTGCGATCTATTTATCCAATCTAATACAAACCAATCTATCTTTTTACCGTGGAGAGATTGACAACCTCTCTTACGCATCGGGTTGCAAGTATTTGTTCTTTGTGTGCAGGTACCGTTTACATAGTGTTGCTTGGTTCTCCTACTGGTTCGACAACCTTGGTTTCATAACTGCGGGAAATACTTACCGTAGCTGTGCTGCATCATCCCTTCCTCTTTGGGGAAATACCGATGCAGTCTCAAGCCACGTCAAAGGAATTTCTCGCGCCGTTGCCGGGGAGACATCATTAACATCTATCAGGTTCCTAATCACAAATCTCATCTCCTTGCAATTTACATTATTTGCCATTTGCCTCTCGTTTTCATCTCCCCCGCTTCTAAAAAGGTTTTACAAAAATACAAAAATATTTTCCGCTTGCCTTTTTGCTTGTTTGCTATCTTTGCTTGTGTTGCCATGTGCCTTCTATTTGCTTGCATCTTCGCTTGCTAAAAATCTATTGATATGGATCCTCATCCACTTGCCAATCTTTTCAAAAGACCAAATTATGATGAACCAATTGCTAGTGAGTTGAGTGCACTTGATTATCTCTATGAAGTTTTGTTTGCAAATCATGAATCTGAAAATTTTGATGAAGTGTTGAAAGAAGAAATTTATAAGGTGATTCATGATAGCTCGTTGATTGAATAGCATGATTGCAATGATGTTACTATAAATTATATTAATGTCAGTTATGTTAATGATATGGAAAACTACAAGCTTGGGGATGATAATTTTGTCATGTCCACTTCTTATTGCAATGATCATGATTGGGGGGATAATGCTTCTTATGATCTTGAAAATTTATTTAAGCCTCATGTTGAATATGTTATTGATAATAATGTTTGCAATAGTATCGAAAGAAGGTTTGGGAGAGCGTCAACTTTCGGTAAAAAGAATCCCACATATTTGGAGAGTGTTCAATCTTATGAATTTTTTGATAAAACTGGGTTTGGAGAGGTCATAACTTTAGTTGATGATAATCCCACTATTTTGGGAGATGATAAAAACTTTATGCATGTCGATCATCAAGAGAGTATTTTTTATGATAGCTATATTGTGAATTTCATCATGATCCTACATGTAATTATTATGAGATAGGAAATTAAATTATGGTTGTAGAAATGTTCATGATCCTAAATTACCTCTCTTCATGTTGAGATTGCTATTTTCTCTTTCTTCTTCCTTCCATATGATAGTTTTTTCTTGCCTTGATAATTTGTTTGCTTATAAAATGCCTATGCATAGGAAGTATGTTAGACTTAAGTGTGTTTTCCATATGCTTCATGATGCTCTCTTTGTGTTGCTATTATTATCTTTCATGAGGGCATCATTGAAATCTCAAGCCTATCTTAATGACTATAAAGAAAGAGCGTGTTGGGAGGCAACCCAATGAATAAAATATTTTTTTTTTGCTTTTTGCTTCTGTTCTTTTGTTTACACTTTATTTTCCTCTGTTATGATTGTGTTTTTATGTTTCAATTAGTGTTTGTGCAAAGTAAAGCCTTTAGGATCATGTTGGGTGATAGTTGATCTGATCTTGTTGGAAAACAGAAACTTTTGCGTCCAGTAGCAGAATTTTCAAACATCACAGATGTGACGAAAAATTCTGATTTTTTACACAAGATTGATATACAAATTTCTGACATTTTCCTAATTTGTCAGAATTTTTGGAGTTACAGAAGTATGGTTAGAGTACAGATTACTACGGACTGTTCTGTTATTGACAGATTCTGTTTTCGTTGCATTGTGTGCTTAATTTGATGAATCTATGGTTTGTATTGGAGGGTATAAGCCATGGTAAAGTTAGAATACAGTAGATATAATTCAATAATAAAATATGAATGGGTTTGCAACAGTACTTAGAGTGGTGATTACGTTTATTATACTAACGGATCTCACGAAGGTTTTGTTGAGTTTTGTGTGATTGAAGTTTTCAAGTTTTGGGTGAGATCACGATGGATGAAGGAATAAGGAGTGAAAAGAGCCTAACTTTGTGGATGCCCATGAAACCTCAAGGTAATATTCAAGGAGAAACAAGCAACTAAACTTGGGGATGCCCTGGAAGGCATCCCCTCTTTCTTCTAACAACCATCGGTAATTTTACTTGGAGCTATATTTTTATTTGTCACATATTATGAGCTTTGCTTGGAGCGTCTTGTATTATATGGGTCTTTGCTTGTTTTGCTTTTTAGTTTGTCACAAGTATCCTTGCTGGACACACCTATTTGAGAGAACCAACTTATGCTATGATTTTTTAGAATTGCTCTATGTGCTTCACTTAAATTTTTTGAGCTATGGAATTGCTCTAGTGCTTCACTTATATCTTTTTGAGCATGGTGTGCTTTAAATTTTTGAAGAAATACTCTCATGCTTCACTTAGATTAATTTGAGAGTTAGTAAATTTTGAAGAAATTCTCTCATGCTTCACTTATATTATTTTGAGACATGAAATATGCACATGTTCTTCACTTCAATTTATTTGAGCTTGTCAAAAGCAATGGCAATATATGAAACTAATCCCAAAGTGATAGATATTCAAGATGGATATAATAAAAACTTTCATGAAGATCATTGGACAAATTAAACTTGATTCCTTGTAATAGTTTTGCGACATGATGATAGTAATATGTGAGTCGTGTTGGTGACTAATTATGCTTTAGTAAGAATATTGGTGTTAAGGTTTGTGATTCCCTATGCAAGCACGAGAGTCAATGGTTATGCAATGAAATTACATCCTTATTGTGGTGCATTATTCGGTGTTAGTTATGCTTAATGACCGTTTATGTGAATTTTCGTTTCTTGGTTGGTTGCTTCTCAATCTACTCCCTCCGTCCCAAAATAAGTGTCGCAAAATTAGTACTAAGTTAGTATAAATTTTGTACTAGATCAACGACACTTATTTTGGGACGTAGGGAGTATTTGCTAGCCTCCACTTGTACTAAGTACAAATACTACTTGTGCATCAAAAATCCATAAACCCAGTTTTGCCATATGAGTCCACCATACCTACCTATATGCGGTATTTCCATGCCGTTCCAAGCAAATTTGTATGTGCCATCTCTAATTTTCAAAATGAATTTCCGTTTTGTGTGCTCGTACCGATCATTAAGTGTTTTCCATGATAGATGTGTTATTCTCAAGATGAGTGTTTATTCACTTGTCATTGCACTGGAGTACGACGGTAATAGGGATGCCCTGTCCCGAAATGAAAAAGAAATTTACTTTATGTTGTGAAATAATAAATTCCTTAGAAAGTGTTGGTATGGAAGGCATCCATGGATACGACTAGCCATGGATTGTGAAAGAATGGTGGAAAAAGGAATAAACTTTATTTTATGTTTGGGAACGGCCTATGATGTATCTAGCATGGAAAGTATTGGGAACTACTCGGTCGTTTTCGTTGACAGGAAAAGCATGCCTCTCAAAAAAAATGTATCTCTCAATTTAAGCTTTGAGTTCTGGCACCTCTACAAATCCCTACTTCCCTCTGCGAAGGGCCTATCTATTTACTTTATGCAATTTTTACTTTTATTTGAGTCTCCATCTTCTATTATAAAGCACCAACTAGGGGGCACTATGATCATACTTGTGCATTGGGTGTAGCTAATATTCGAGTGTGTTTCATGAATGGATCGATGACTGAGCATGATGGGCTAGGGATAACTTTCTTTAGTGTTGATATTTGGAAAGACATGGTTGCTTGTTGGTATGCTTGAGTATTAAAGTCTTCATGTCAAAACTAGACTATTGGTTTGAACCATCTAAAAGTCCAAATGTCTATGCTACAAAAGAAAAGAATATGTGATGAACATGTTAGGCAGCATTCCTCATCAAAAATTCTGTTTTTATCATTTACCTACTCGAGGATGAGCAGGAATTAAGCTTGGGGGTGCTGATTGGTCTCCAATGTATCTATAATTTTTGATTGTTCCATGCTGTTATATTATCATTCTTGGATGTTTTATAATCATTTTATAGCAACTTCATATCATTTTTTGGGACTAACCTATTGACATAGTGCCCATTGCCAGTTGCTGTTTTTTGCTTGTTTTTTTACTTCGTAGAATATCAGTACCAAACGGAGTCCAAATGCCACGAAACTTTTTGGATATTTTTTGGATCAGAAGACAACTTGGGAGCCAAGGAAGCACCTGGGGGAGGCCCGTGGGGCCGATGATACACCAGGGCGCGCCAGAGGCCCCTGGCGCGCCCTGATGTATCGTGGGGCCCACGGAGGTCTTTTCCACCGCTCTCAATGATACGTCTACAATGTATCTATAATTTTTGCTTGTTCCATGCTATTATATTATCATCCTTGGATGTTTTACAATCATTTTATAGAAACTTTATATCCTTTTTTGGGACTAACCTATTTACATAGTGCCAAAGTGCCAGTTGCTATTTTTGCTTGTTTTTTACTTCGCAGAATATCAGTACCAAACGGAGTCCAGTTGCGACGAAACTTTTTGGAGATTTCTTTTGGGCCAGAAGACATCCAGTGGGCCAAAGAAGTGCCAGAGGGGAGGGTTGAGGAGACCACAACCCACCAGGGCACGCCAGAGGAATCGGGCGCGCCCTGATGGGTTGTGCCCTCCTCGGGACCCCTCTCCACCGCCTATGACGCCTATAAATTCCCAAATATTCCAGAAACCCTAGGAGAGTCGACGAAAAACACATCCAGCCGCCGCAAGTTCCAGAACCTCGAGATCCAATCTAACACCATCACGGAGGGGTTCATCATCCTCATTGGTGCCTCTCCGATGATGCGTGAGTAGTCCACCATAGACCTACGGGTCCGTAGGCAGTAGCTCGATAGCTTCCTCTCTCTCTTTTGATTCTCAATTCAATGGTCTCTTGGAGATCTATTTGATGTAAACTTTTGCGGTGTGTTTGTTGGGATCCGATGAATTTTCAGTTCATGATCAATTTCTATCCATGAATATTATTTGAGTCTTCTTTGATCTCTTATATGCATGATTACTTATAGCCTCATATTTCTTCTTCGAATCTTTGGTTTAGTTAGGCCAACTAGATCGATTTTTCTTGCCATGGGAAGAGGTGCTTTGTGATGGGTTCGATCTTGCAGTGTCCTCTCCCAGTGACAGAAGGGGCAGCGAGGCACGCATGTATCGTTTCTATTAAGGATAACAAGATGGGGTCTATTCCTACATGAATAGATATTGTCTACATCATGTCACCATTCTTATTGCATTACTCCGTTTTTCCATGAACTTAATACACTAGATGCATGCTGGATAGCGGTCGATGTGTGGAGTAATACTAATAGATGCAGAATCGTTTCGGTCTACTAATCTTGGACTAGATGCCTATATAATGATCATCTCCTTGGATATCTTCATGATTATTTGATCTTCTATCAATTGCCCAACAGTAATTTGTTCACCCACCATGCACTAGTGAAACCTACGGCCCCCGAATCTACTTTTCCAACATATTGCTTTCCGATCTATCTTTTTGCCGCTTTTGTTTTCAGATCTATTATTCCAAAAACCCAAAAATACTTTGCTGCACTTTTTATTTGCCCTTTTTATTTTGTGTTCTTGAGAGATCTATCTCTCCAATCTATCACTACCTAATCTATCTTTTTACCGTAGAGAGATTTACAACCTCTCTTTCGCGTCGGGTTGCAAGTATTTGTTCTTTGTGTGCAGGTGATGTTTACATAGTGGTGGTGATCCTCCTACTGGTTCGATACCTTGGTTTCATAACTGAGGGAAATACTTACCGTCGCTGTGCTGCATCAACCCTTCCTCTTTGGTGAAATACCGATGCAGTCTCAAGCCACGTCAAAGGAATTTCTGGCTCCGTTGCCGGGGAAGAAGCGGTCTCTTCTACATGCCAATCTCTAGCGCCGAGGAGACACCATCATCATCTACGAGGTTCCTAATCAAAAATCTCATCTCCTTGCAATTACATTATTTGCCATTTGCCTCTCGTTTTCCTCTCCCCCACTTCACCAAATTTGTCGTTTTATTCGCCCTCTTTTTCGTTTGCCTTTTTCTCGTCAGATCTCTTGCCTTATCATTATGGCTAGTTATTCCTATATTGCGTGTACTCCCGAGAATGAAGTTCTTAATTATAAGCAAAGGGGAGGGGAGAACCTAAAAGCTGCTTGGTATAGAATTTGCAATGCTCATAATAGATCTATTCATAAGCAATCTACCATTGTTCTCCTTCGAATTTTTATGTGGGCATTACCACTCGGTTTAGATTCGTCCTTGATACGATTACCGGTGGGAATTTCTTGATGTGTCCATCTTTGGACACTTTTAATGCTATGTGAAGTTTAGTGGGATCACCATCTCTTACGATCAATGAAACAACTTTAACCCTCGAACATGTTATGGAGAGGTTAGATGCTATTGAAAAGAAGATGATTACTAAAGAACATCTTGAAATTTTGGATAAGAAAATGCATAATCTAGCTAATAAAATTGGGTCAAAAGGGAGAGATGCCTTTAAATTGTTAAAAGAAAAAGAGACCGTAGTTAACAAAAGGATAGAATAGAGTCCTTACCGGATTGATAAATTGGAAGAAATTTTTAGTAACTTGGGTTCGGCTTTTTCTTCTGTCAAAACTATTGAAAAAACTCCCATAAAAATTTGCAAGACCACGCAAGTCACTAAGAACAAAGTTGCTACACCTAGTGGCCACAAGGGAGATCTTAAAATGATTAGTATTCATCCCAATTTTGTTGAGATAGTAAAAGGCCGTTCTTACAAGGATGAATTTTTTGGTCTTATTCCTAGAAGTGTTGTCATTGAGAATATGCATGCTAAATTCTTGAATAAATCTAGTCATGTGATTGAGGAGTTGAAAACCAAAGATGACAATACTTGAATCTATGCGTTATGCCTAGCTAGGGGCGTAAAACGATAGCGCTTGTTGGGAGGCAACCCAATAAATAAATTTATTTTCGTCTTTTCCTTTCTGTTTTTGAGTGTTGACATAATTATGCCTCTGATATGATTGTGTTTTTATGTTTTATTTAGTGTTTGTGCCAAGTAGAGCCTTTAGGATGATTCATAAGATAAGTAGAAACAATGCTGAATCTGAAACAGAAACTTTGCCTCCAGTGTTCCAATTTTCATTTCTTACTGGAACGTGACATTGAGCTAACATTTTAACACAGTATTTCTATACAAATTATTTACATTGTCCTAATTTTTCAGAATTTTTAGAGTTACAGAAGTATGGTTAGAGTACATATTACTACAGACTGTTCTGTTTAAGACAGATTCTATTTTCGTTGCCTTGTGTGCTTGTTTTGATGAATCTATGGGTTGTATTGAAGGGTATGAGCCATGGTAAAGTAATAATACAGTAGGTATAATGCAATAATAAAATTTGAATGGGTTGGCAATAGTACTTAAAGTAGTGATTTGCTTTATTATACCAACGGATCTCACGAAGATTTTTGTTGAGTTTTGTGTGATTGAAGTTTTCAAGTTTTGGGTGAGATCACGATGGATGAAGGAATAAGGAGTGAAAAGAGCCTAAGCTTGGGGATGCTACAGCACCCCCCCCCCCAAGTTATATCCAAAGAGAAACAAGCAACTAAGCTTGGGGATGCCCCGAGTGGCATCCCCTCTTTCTTCTAACGACCATCGGTATTTTACTTGGAGTTATATTTTTATTCGTCACATATCATGAGTTTTGCTTGGAGCGTCTTGTATCATTTGAGTCTTTGCTTGCTTTGATTTTTAGTTTGTCACGTGTATCCTTGCTGGACACACCTATTTGAGAAAGCCAAAATTATGCTAAGATTTGTTAGAATTGCTCTATATGCTTCACTTAAACTTTTTGAGCTATAGAATTGCTCTAGTGCTTCACTTATATCTTTTTGAGCACGGTGTGCTTGGAAACTTTTGAAGAAATCCTCTCATGCTTCACTTAGATTAATTTGAGAGTTAGTAAATTTTGAATAAATCCTCTCATGCTTCACTTAGATTAATTTGAGAGTTAGTAAATTTTGAAGAAATCCTCTCATGCTTCACTCAGATTATTTTGAGAGTTAGTAAATTTTGAAGAAATCCTCTCATGCTTCACTTATACTATTTTGAGAGATGAAATATCTATGCTCATGTGCTTCACTTAAATTTGTTTGAGCTTGTCAAAAAGCAATGGCAATGTATGAAACTAGTCCCAAAGTGATAGATATCCAAGGAGGATATAATAAAAACTTTCATGAAGATCATTGGACAAATTAAACTTGATTCCTTGTAATAGTTTTGAGACATGATGATAGTAATATGTGAGTCATGTTAGTGAGTAATTATGCTTTAGTAAGAATATTGGTGTTAATGTTTGTGATTCCTTATGCATGCACGAAAGTCAATAGTTATGCAATGAAATTACATCCTACTTATGGTGCATTATTCGGTGTTAGTTATGCTCAATGCTCGCTTATGTGAATTTTCGTTTCTTGGTTGGTTGCTTCTCAATCTATTTGCTAGCCTCCACTTGTACTAAGTAGAAATACTACTTGTGCATCCAAAATCCTTAAACCCAGTTTTGGCTTATGAGTCGACCATACCTACCTATATGCGGTATTTCCATGCCGTTCTAAGAAAATTTGTATGTGCTGTCTCCACTTTTCAAAATAAATTTCCTTTTTGTGTGCTCGTACCGCTCATGAAACGGTCGGGGGTATCCAATATTTTTCCATGCTAGATGTGTTATTCTCAAGATGAGTGTTTATTCACTTGTCATTGCACGAGAGTACGGCGGTAATAGGGATGCCCAGTCCCGAAATGAAAAAGAAATTTACTTTATGTTGTGAAATAATAAATTCCTTGGAAAGTGTTGGTATGGAAGGCATCCATGGATACGACTAGCCATGGATTGTGAAAGAATGGTGGAAAAAGGAATAAACTTTATTTTATGTTTGGGAACGGCCTATGATGTATCTAGCATGGAAAGTATTGGGAACTACTCGGTCGTTTTCGTTAACAGGAAAAGCATGCCTCTCAAAAAAAATGTATCTCTCAATTTAAGCTTTGAGTTCTGGCACCTCTACAAATCCCTACTTCCCTCTGCCAAGGGCCTATCTATTTACTTTATGCAATATTTACTTTTATTTGAGTCTCATTCTTCTCTTATAAAGCACCAACTAGGGGGCACTATGATCATACTTGTGCATTGGGTGTAGCTAATATTCGAGTGTGTTTCATGAATGGATCGATGATTGAGCACGATGGGCTAGGGATAACTTTCTTTAGTGTTGATAATTGGAAAGACATGGTTGCTTGTTGGTATGCTTGAGTATTAAAGTCTTCATGTCAAAACTAGACTATTGGTTTGAACCATCTAAAAGTCCAAATGTCCATGCTACAAAAGAAAAGAATATGTGATGAACATGTTAGGCAGCATTCCACATCAAAAATTCTGTTTTTATCATTTACCTACTCGAGGACGAGCAGGAATTAAGCTTGGGGATGCTGATAGGTCTCCAACGTATCTATAATTTTTTATTGTTCCATGCTGTTATATTATCATTCTTGGATGTTTTATAATCATTTTATAGCAACTTTATATCATTTTTTGGGACTAACCTATTGACATAGTGCCCAGTGCCAGTTGCTGTTTTTTTCTTGTTTTTTACTTCGTAGAATATCAGTACCAAACGGAGTCCAACTGCCACGAAACTTTTTGGATATTTTTTTGGACTAGAAGACAACTTGGGAGCCAAGGAAGCAGCTGGGGGGAGGCCCGTGGGGCCCATGATACACCAGGGCGCGCCAGAGGCCCCTGGCGCGCCCTGATGTATCGTGGGGCCCACGGAGGTCTTTTCCACCGCCTCTCGGTGATACGTCTACAATGTATCTTTAATTTTTGATTGTTCCATGAAGATCATTGGACAAATTAAACTTGATTCCTTGTAATAGTTTTGAGACATGATGATAGTAATATGTGAGTCATGTTAGTGAGTAATTATGCTTTAGTAAGAATATTGGTGTTAATGTTTGTGATTCCTTATGCATGCACGAAAGTCAATAGTTATGCAATTAAATTACATCCTACTTATGGTCCATTATTCGGTGTTAGTTATGCTCAATGCTCTCTTATGTGAATTTTCGTTTCTTGGTTGGTTGCTTCTCAATCTATTTGCTAGCATCCACTTGTACTAAGTAGAAATACTACTTGTGCATCCAAAATCCATAAACCCAGTTTTGGCTTATGAGTCCACCATACCTACCTATATGCGGTATTTCCATGCCGTTCTAAGCAAATTTGTATGTACCGTCTCCACTTTTCAAAATAAATTTCCTTTTTGTGTGCTCGTACCGCTCATGAATTGGTCGGGGATATCCAATATTTTTCCATGCTAGATGTGTTATTCTCAAGATGAGTGTTTATTCACTTGTCATTGCACGAGAGTACGGCGGTAATAGGGATGCCCAGTCCCGAATTGAAAAAAGAAAAAAGTTTACTTTATGTTGTCAAATAATAAATTCCTTGGAAAGTGTTGTTATGGAAGGCATCCATGGATACGACTAGCCATGGATTGTGAAAGAATGGTGGAAAAAGGAATAAACTTTATTTTATGTTTGGGAACGGCCTATGATGTATCTAGCATGGAAAGTATTGGGAACTACTCAGTAGTTTTCGTTAACAGGAAAACCATGCCTCTCAAAAAAAATGTATCTCTCAATTTAAGCTTTGAGTTCTGGCACCTGTACAAATTCCTATTTCCCTCTGCGAAGGGCCTATCTATTTACTTTATGCAATTTTTACTTTTATTTGAGTCTCCATCTTCTCTTATAAAGCACCAACTAGGGGGCACTATGATCATACTTGTGCATTGGGTGTAGCTAATATTCGAGTGTGTTTCATGAATGGATCGATGATTGAGCATGATGGGCTAGGGATAACTTTCTTTAGTGTTGATATTTGGAAAGACATGGTTGCTTGTTGGTATGCTTGAGTATTAAAGTCTTCATCTCAAAACTAGACTATTGGTTTGAACCATCTAAAATTCCAAATGTCCATGCTACAAAAGAAAACAATATGTGATGAACATGTTTGGCAGCATTCCACATCAAAAATTCTGTTTTTATCATTTACCTACTCGAGGACGAGCAGGAATTAAGCTTCGGGATGCTGATAGGTCTCCAACGTATCTATAATTTTTCATTGTTCCATGCTGTTATATTATCATTCTTGGATGTTTTATAATCATTTTATAGCAACTTTATATCATTTTTTGGGACTAACCTATTGACATAGTGCCCAGTGCCAGTTGCTGTTTTTTGCTTGTTTTTTACTTCGTAGAATATCAGTACCAAACTGAGTCCAAATGCCACGAAACTTTTTGGATATTTTTTTGGACCAGAAGACAACTTGGGAGCCAAGGAAGCACCTGGGGGGAGGCCCGTGGGGCCCATGATACACCAGGGCGCGCCGGAGGCCCCTGGCGCGCCCTGATGTATCGTGGGACCCACGGAGGTCTTTTCCACCGCCTCTCAGTGATACGTCTACAATGTATCTATAATTTTTGATTGTTCCATGAAGATCATTGGACAAATTAAACTTGATTCCTTGTAATAGTTTTGAGACATGATGATAGTAATATGTGAGTCATGTTAGTGAGTAATTATGCTTTAGTAAGAATATTGGTATTAATGTTTGTGATTCCTTATGCATGCACGAAAGTCAATAGTTATGCAATGAAATTACATCCTACTTATGGTGCATTATTCGGTGTTAGTTATGCTCAATGCTCGCTTATGTGAATTTTCGTTTCTTGGTTGGTTGCTTCTCAATCTATTTGCTAGCCTCCACTTGTACTAAGTAGAAATACTACTTGTGCATCCAAAATCCATAAACCCAGTTTTGGCTTATGAGTTCACCATACCTACCTATATGCGGTATTTCCATGCCGTTCTAAGCAAATTTGTATGTGCCGTCTCCACTTTTCAAAATAAATTTCCTTTTTGTGTGCTCGTACCGCTCATGAAACGGTCGGGGGTATCCAATATTTGTCCATGCTAGATGTGTTATTCTCAAGATGAGTGTTTATTCACTTGTCATTGCACGAGAGTACGGCGGTATAGGGATGCCCAGTCCCGAAATGAAAAAAGAAAAAAGTTTACTTTATGTTGTCAAATAATAAATTCCTTGGAAAGTGTTGGTATGGAAGGCATCCATGGATACGACTAGCCATGGATTGTGAAAGAATGGTGGAAAAAGGAATAAACTTTATTTTATGTTTGGGAACGGCCTATGATGTATCTAGCATGGAAAGTATTGGGAACTACTCCGTAGTTTTCGTTAACAGGAAAAGCATGCCTCTCAAAAAAAATGTATCTCTCAATTTAAGCTTTGAGTTCTGGCACCTGTACAAATTCCTATTTCCCTCTGCGAAGGGCCTATCTATTTACTTTATGCAATTTTTACTTTTATTTGAGTCTCCATCTTCTCTTATAAAGCACCAACTAGGGGGCGCTATGATCATACTTGTGCATTGGGTGTAGCTAATATTCGAGTGTGTTTCATGAATGGATCGATGATTGAGCATGATGGGCTAGGGATAACTTTCTTTAGTGTTGATATTTGGAAAGACATGGTTGCTTGTTGGTATGCTTGAGTATTAAAGTCTTCATGTCAAAACTAGACTATTGGTTTGAACCATCTCAAATTCCAAATGTCCATGCTACAAAAGAAAACAATATGTGATGAACATGTTTGGTAGCATTCCACATCAAAAATTCTATTTTTATCATTTACCTACTCGAGGACGAGCAGGAATTAAGCTTCGGGATGCTGATAGGTCTCCAATGTATCTATAATTTTTCATTGTTCCATGCTGTTATATTATCATTCTTGGATGTTTTATAATCATTTTATAGCAACTTCATATCATTTTTTGGGACTAACCTATTGACATAGTGCCCAGTGCCAGTTGCTGTTTTTTGCTTGTTTTTTATTTGGTAGAATATCAGTACCAAACGGAGTCCAAATGCCACGAAACTTTTTGGATATTTTTTTGGACCAGAAGACAACTTGGGAGCCAAGGAAGTACCTGGGGGGAGGCCCGTGGGGCCCATGATACACCAGGGCGCGCCAGAGGCCCCTGGCGCGCCCTGATGTATCGTGGGACCCACGGAGGTCTTTTCCACTGCCTCTCAGTGATACGTCTACAATGTATCTATAATTTTTGATTGTTCCATGAAGATCATTGGACAAATTAAACTTGATTCCTTGTAATAGTTTTGAGACATGATGATAGTAATATGTGAGTCATGTTAGTGAGTAATTATGCTTTAGTAAGAATATTGGTGTTAATGTTTGTGATTCCTTATGCATGCACGAAAGTCAATAGTTATGCAATGAAATTACATCCTACTTATGGTGCATTATTCGGTGTTAGTTATGCTCAATGCTTGCTTATGTGAATTTCCGTTTCTTGGTTGGTTGCTTCTCAATCTATTTGATAGCCTCCACTTGTACTAAGTAGAAATACTACTTGTGCATCCAAAATCCATAAACCCAGTTTTGGCTTATGAGTCCACCATACCTACATATATGCCGTATTTCCATGCCGTTCTAAGCAAATTTTTATGTGCCGTCTCCACTTTTCAAAATAAATTTCCTTTTTGTGTGCTCGTACCGCTCATGAAACGGTTGGGGGTATCCAATATTTTTCCTTGCTAGATGTGTTATTCTCAAGATGAGTGTTTATTCACTTGTCATTGCACGAGAGTACGGCGGTAATAGGGATGCCCAGTCCCGAATTGAAAAAAGAAAAAAGTTTACTTTATGTTGTCAAATAATAAATTCCTTGGAAAGTGTTGGTATGGAAGGCAACCGTGGATACGGCCAGCCATGGATTGTGAAAGAATGGTCAAAAAAGGAATAAAATTTATTTTTTGTTTGGGAATCGCCTATGATATATCTAGCATGGAAAGTATTGTGAACTACTTTGTCATTTTCGTTGACAGGAAAGGCATGAAAATCAAAATATTTTTCTCTCTCAATTTAAACTTTGAGCTCTGGCACCTCTACAAATCCCTACTTCCCTCTGCGAAGGGCCTTGTAACAGCCCGAGACCGACGCTCCAGAAGATTCCCCTTCTATTTCCATTCTCGTCGTGTGATTCGTGTGGTTGTCGCATATATCATCGCATCATTCGCATCATCTGCATAGCATCGTCACTCGTTTTCGTAAAATTGCATCCGTTCGTAGTTGCCGGATCTCTCCGTTCTCGCCGATGGCCGTTTCGAGACCAACCACACACGCACGCGCCCGCGTCATCGAAAAAAATATCGTTTTAAAAAGTGCGCGAAAAATATTCTCGGATTGGGTCGAAAGTTGGCGTGCGGTCTTGTTATAATGTAGGTAGACCGCCTGTCAAATTTCGTCGCAATCGGAGGTCGTTTGATACCCGAACGGTCAACCGTAGCGGCACCGTTGTCGGTTTATTCGTCGGACGTTTTCGTCATTTGAAAATCATGTCACGGGCCACCATTCTCCCTCTCATCTCAGCCCACCACCTCTTCACAGAACTCCTAGCCCAGCCTAGCCCCCCCTCCGCTTCCGGACCGTCGGATCGAGATCCTACGGTCCGAAAACGGGCAAATTAGCTAACCCTAGCCTCCTTACTATAAAAGGAACCCTCCCCTCACATTTTGAGCCCCTCTCTCTCCTTCCTCGGGATCCACGCCGCCAGCCACCTCTCCCCGCCATCAAGTGGCACCTCAGCAGCTAAGCGCCGCCATCTGAGCCGCCGCAGCAGCCCTCGCGACCAACGAGGAGCCGCCACGTCGCCCCTGCCCGGATCCCCGCCGTCGCGGCCCCGCCAGGCCCAGTCGCGGCCCACCCCCGAGCGCCCTGTGCTTGTCTTCCCCGCCGCCGCACCGCGCTCCTAGGCGGCGCTCCGCCTTGTCGGAGCCGGAGCCGCCGCGCCCCGCCGTCCCGCCTCGACGCAGGTCGGCCACCTCGCTGGAAGACGCCGCCCCGCCGCCAGACCGCATCGCCGCCCCGCCGCTAGACCACGTCGCCGCCCCGCCGCCAGACCGCATCGCCGCCGCGCCGCCGCCGCTGTCCCCTGCTCACCTCGCCTCCGGCCCTCCATGGCAGAGCCCGAGCTCGCCGGCAACCGAGCCGCCTCCGCCCGATCTGCGTCTCCGGCCATGCCTCGACCTCGCCGGCACCAGATCCGGCCTCGTCGTCCGCTCCCGGCCGCGGATCCAGCCTCCCCGGCCTCGGATCCGCCTCTGCCCCGCCTCTCCGTCGCCGGCGTTGGCTGCCGTGGTCGCCGGCCTCCTCTGCCCGGCCGCGGGACACCCTCGTCCAGCCATCCAAGCGGGACGCCCTCGTCCAGCCATCCAAGCGGGTCCCCCACTTCCCGCTGGTTCTCCCCGTCCCGTTTTTCAGAGGGTATTATTTTCTCTAAGTCCCCAAGCATCTGTTTTTTTCCAGCATGATAGCATCTTCAAGTGGCTATATCTAGGAAATCGTGCATCACATGTACAAGTGTAATATATGAAAATTGATCTACTCAACATGCTCTATAGGATGGTACCCTTTGTTTGTGCATTAGGTTTCATTTGCATGCCCATTTCCCTGTTGCAAAAGTGCATCTCATCGTAATGTGCAAATCTGTTAATTTTATTCTAACTTCCGCGGATGATGGCATCTCAACCGTAGGTCTTTTGCATGTGGTGTCTTCATGAGTATTGCTCTATGTGATGTGTACTTTGATGCCATGCATCTGGTTGCTAGGTAGAATATCACTAATATGTATATTTCTTGCTCTCAAGTTGCTATCGCGTTAAAACTATAATCTGTTAACGATAAGTTTCATTTTGCGAGCATCATAGTAATTGATCCATGCACCTTTTGTAATAGTTGTAAACATGAGATATGCCCTTGGAAATGTGTGCTAGGCCCTGGTAATTTTGGTTGCTATAGAAATCCATGTTTAGGTGTTATTTTCTTGTTGCCAACATGCTATAAAAAGTAGCTGTTTTGAGAAGCTAAAATATTTCTAAGTCTGAAAACTGTTATTTTGTTGCCATGTTGCCATGTGATTTGCTATTGATCTAGGAGTCTTTTGTGGTTGCTCCCATGGAGTCTTTTGTTAAGCATGTTGTTTTCTACCAGGTTGTGCCATTTGATGCCATGTATAGGTTTTGCATCATAGTTATTTCTGCTGTCCAATATGTGAATGTGATGTAAACTGCTGCACATGTCTAGTCTAATTTTCACACAGTCTGAGAATCTGTTTTCTTCAATATGCTATATTGTGTTGAGGCTAGCCATGATTCAATGCATAATTAGACCTTGCCACCATGGAATGAATTGTAGTGCATCATGTCTACTACCATGCTGTTATGTTTCATGCCAATATATGACCTGTAGCATATAGTTTTACTCCTGCCAATATGCCTCCATGAAAATCTGCTATGCTAAAAACTGTTATTTTCACTAAGTCCTGATCTGCTATATTTTATTGCCATGTTGTGAGCTTCCTACCATGTGATCCATGACTCTTTTGAGTATGAAATGTGAAGATGAAATGAAGTGTGTGTTATATGCTACTGCCCCATGCTTAGTTTGTGCATTTTAGAATCTTGTAGCTTGTTGTTTTCATGTTTGCAATATGCTATGTTGCTGTTTTGGGCAGATTTTAAATAAAACTTGTGTTGGTTGTTGTGGTTGAACCGTTGCTCCGTTTTGAACATGCCATACATGAAACTTGCATAGAATTTCATGTAGTATCATATTATCATGTTCCGTCCACATTTTGAAGTGCTTGTGGTTGTCATTTTCATGCATTTTGCATTCATGGCATATATGTAAATCGACTAGAATGACGTGTAGAATTGCATGGTATACTTTATTATGTTGTTAACAAATATAAAATATGGTTAGTTCAGATCTGGACCAAATTCATAATTAACACATGAGGTCGTTTCGAAAACACTATATGTTGTTTCCGGCTTCATTTAATATGCCTAGATGACTAGTTTACTTATGCTTCACCTCTTGCCATGTTAAATAACATTTAAACTTGCCATGTAAAAAAACGAGAGTGAACTAAATGATTCGAACGTGGAGTTTCGTCAATATGCAACCCGTTGCACATTGAACTTCACTTAATGTGTAGTAATCGATTGTTGTGATTTGCCATGTCTTGCATATTTGAACTTGACATGCATCATATTTGTTTGTGCATCATGTCATGCATATGTTGTGGTGTTTATCGTCTGTTGATTGTTGTTTCCGGTTTGCTTCTTCTCGATAGAGTACCAAAAGCATTCGGAGTGTGAGGATTCGTTCGACTACGTTGGTTCGTCTTCTTCATGGATTCGTTCTTCTTCCAAGCGGGATCTCAGGCAAGATGACCATTTCCCTGGATACCATTACTATCATTGCCATGCTAGATGTCTCGTTTCTATCACTTGTCTCGCTACCTACCACTTGTTTGTCAAGCCTTCCAAAATGCCATGATAAGCCTCTAACCCCTCCACATCCCAGCAAACATTGTTTGGCTATGTTACCGCTTGCTCAGCCCTTCTTATAGCGTTGCTAGATGCAGGTGCATTGTTTCCATGTGCCAACATGGATATCCTTTTGTTATATCACAATATTATTGCTATTTAATTTAATGCACATATATACTTGGTAAAATGTGGAAGGCTTGGCCTTTTGCTTGGTGCTTTGTTCCACTTTTGCCGCACTAGCTACTTGTGTACCGGTGTTATGTTCCATATTGAGCGCTCCTAACATGCTCGGGGTTGTTATGGGGACCCCCTTGATTTTTGTTTTAGGATAAAACTTGTCTGGCAAGGCCCAACATTGGTACTACATTTGCCTAATAACTAATAAACCTGCATAGGGAGTAATTAACCCGAGGATCTTTAATCAACAACCCGGGCCAGTGCTCCTCATGAGTGTTGGTCCAACCCAGAGCAGCTTATTAACGCTACACGGGGCAACTCGGTGATTGGCGTGGTAACCATCGCTCATCCGTCGTGTCCTGAGAACGAGATACGCAGCTCCTATCGGGTTCGTTGACACGTCGGGCGGCCTTGCTGGATTTGTTTTACCTTTCTCGAACATCTTGTGCGAGGAATTCAGAGAATACTTCGGGCTATCCCGAGGTTGCGGTTTTCCATTGGAATTGCCTAGGAAATCACGGGATTCGTGGTCGAGGTTATTCTCGCGGCGTGTGGTTAGTTTGTGATGGATGAGTTGGAGCACCCTTGCAGGGTTAAATCTTTCGGAAAGCCGTGCCCGCGGTTATGTGGCAACTTGGAAACTTTGTTTAACACCCGGTCATAGCAAACTTGAAGTAAACTCAAATAAAATACACCAACCGTGTGTGTAACCGTGACTATCTCTTCTCGTGATTTCTGAACCGAGAGAGAACACAGTGGGGTTATGTTTGTTCGTAAGTAGGTGTTCAGGATCTCTTAGAGATCATTACTAGTTCACGTCCGTTTATGCGATGATCATCCCCCTTTATTCTTGTACTCATAAGTTAGCCACTCAAATAAATGCTTAGTGCTTGCTGCAGCCTCACCACTTAACCATACCTCACCCATTAAGCTTTAATAGTCTTGATACCCTTGGAAATGAGATTGCTGAGTCCCCGTGGCTCACAGATTACTACAACAACAGTTGCAGGTACAGGTAATGCGATGATTTGACGTGAGCGCGATGCTTGTTTCTTTTGGAGTTCTTCTTCTTCTTCGATCAAGGATGGGTTCCAGGACGGCAGCCTGGGATAGCAAGGATGGATGTCATTTTATCGTTTGTTTTCGTCCGTAGTCGGACCCTGCTCTTCTGTATGATGATTGTATATGTTGTTGTATTGATGTGATCTTGATTTAGCTTGTGGCGAGTGTAAGCCAATTCCATATACTCATCTCTTCTTTACATGTACTTGTAATGATATCCATTCTTGCGAAACGACGAGATGGGCTTCTATCCCTGTCGAGGCCCTCGTGCCAAAATAAGGATAGGATCGCATCTTGGGCGTTACAGGCCTATCTATTTACTTTATGCAATTTTTATTTTTTTACTTTGAGTCTCCATCTTCTCTTATAAAGCACCAACTAGGAGGCACTATAATCGTACTTGAGCACTGGGTCTAGTTAATATTTGAGTGTGCTTCATGAATGGATCAATGGTTGAGCATGATGGGCTAGGGATACCTTTCTTTAGTGTTGATATTTGGAAAGACATGGTTGCTTGTTGGCATGCTTGAGTATTGAAGTTATTATGTTAAAACTAGACTATTGCTTTGAACCATCTAAAAGTCCAAATGTCCATGCTACAAAAGAAAAGACTATGTGATGAACATGTTAGGCAACATTCAACATCAAAAATTCTGTTTTTATCATTTACCTACTCGAGGACGAGTAGGAATTAAGCTTGGGGATGCTAATACGTCACCAACGTATCTATAATTTTTGCTTGTTCCATGCTGTTATATTATCATTCTTGGATGTTTTACAATCATTTTATAGCAACTTTCTATCATTTTTTGGGACTAACCTATTGATATAGTGCCAAAGTGCCAATTGCTGTTTTTGCTTGTTTTTTACTTCGCAGAATATCAGTACCAAACGGAGTCCAATCGCTACGAAACTTTTTGGAGATTTTTTTTGGGCCAGAAGACATCCAGTGGGCCAAAGAAGTGTCAGAGGGGAGGGTCGAGGAGACCACAACCTACCAGGGCGCGCCAGAGGCCCCGGGCGCGCCCTGATGGGTTGTGCCCTCCTCAGGACCCCTCTCCACCGCCTCTGACGCCTATAAATTCCCAAATATTCCTGAAACCCTAGGAGAGTCGACGAAAAACACATCCAGCCGCCGCAAGTTCCAGAACCTCGAGATCCAATCTAACACCATCACGGAGGGGTTCATCATCCTCATTGGTTCCTCTCCGATGATGCGTGAGTAGTCCACGATAGACCTACGGGTCCGTAGGCAGTAGCTAGATGGCTTCCTCTCTCTCTCTCTTGATTCTCAATACAATGGTCTCTTGGAGATCTATTTGTTGTAAACTTTTGCGGTGTGTTTGTTGGGATCCGATGAATTTTGAGTTCATGATCAGTTTCTATCCATGAATGTTATTTGAGTCTTCTTTGATCTCTTATATGCATGATTACTTATAGCCTCGTATTTCTTCTTCGAATCTTTGGTTTAGTTAGGCCAACTAGATCAATTTTTCTTGCCATGGGAAGAGGTACTTTGTGATGGGTTCTATCTTGCGGTGTCCTCTCCCAGTGACAGAAGGGGCAGCGAGGCACGCATGTATCGTTGCTATTAAGGATAACAAGATGGGGTCTATTCCTACATGAATAGATCTTGTCTACATCATGTCACCGTTCTTATTGCATTACTCCGTTTTTCCATGAACTTAATACACTAGATGCATGCTGGATATCGGTCGATGTGTTGAGTAATAGTAGTAGATGCAGAATCGTTTCGGTCTACTAATCTAGGACGTGATGCCTATATAATGATCATCGCCTTGGATATCATCATGATTATTTGATCTTCTATCAATTGCCCAACAGTAATTTGTTCACCCACCGTGTGCTATACTCATGAGAGAAGCCACTAGTGAAACCTACGCCCCCCAGGTCTAATTTTCCAACATATTGCTCTCCGATCTATCTTTTTGCCGCTTTTGTTTTCAGATCTATTATTCCAAAAACCCAAAAATGCCATGCTGCACTTTTTATTTGCCCTGTTTATTTTGTGTTCTTGAGATATCTATCTCTCCAATCTATCACTACCTAATCTATCTTTTTACCGTAGAGAGATTGACAACCTCTCTTTCGCGTCGGGTTGCAAGTATTTGTTCTTTGTGTGCAGGTGTTGTTAATTACGTAGTGGTGGTGATCCTCCTACTGGTTCGATACCTTGGTTTCATAACTGAGGGAAATACTTACCGTCGCTGTGCTGCATCATCCCTTCCTCTTTGGGGAAATACCTATGCAGTCTCAAGCCACGTCAAGGATCCCCTAAGATCTCAACATGCTAGTTGTGTTTAAAGGATGGTTATTTGTCTAAAGAATATCTCATATATTTCATTTCTTTCATTCATATGCATATCATTCTCATGGTCTAGCAAGTATTGTTCTAAAGGATCAGTAGGAGGCACAACAATAGAAGCGAGACCAATAATTTAATCTTTATTAGACAGTTCTTTCTCATGTGGTTGTCTACCAAACTTAGAGAAATTAAATTCATGAGACACATCACCTAAGCTTACTTTAACCTTCTCTGGTACACAATTAATTTCAGCATTAACGGTATTCAAGAAAGGTCTACCAAATATAATGGGACAAAAACTATCATGTTGTGAACCAAGTATTAGGAAATCAGTAGGGTACTTAATTTATCCACACAAGACCTCAACATCTCTAACAATCCGAAGGGGTGAAATGGTGTCTCTGTTTGCAAGTTTAATAGTGACATCAATATCTTCAATTTTAGTGGGTGTTATGTCATTCATAATTTTTTGATATATGGTAAAAGGTATAGCACTAACACTAGCACCAATGTCACATAAGCCATGATAACAATGATCTCCAATTTTAACAGAAACAACGGGCATGCTAGCAACGGGTTTATTTTTGTCTAACCCATCCCGCTTGTTTTGCAATGATAACAATGGTCTCCAATTTTAACAGAAACAACAGGTTTTGCAATTCTAGTAGCTTCATCAGAGAAGTAAATAGTCTGTCCATCAATATTATCAACTAGGAGATCTTTAACCATAGAAATATTAGGTTCTACATTTATTTGTTCACAAGGCTTAGGTGTTCTAATATTGCTTTTATTAACCACAGTTGTAGATCTAGCATGTTCCTTAATCCTAATAGGAAAAGGTGGTTTCTCAATGTAAGCAGTGGGTACAAGTGGATCAAAATGGCAAACGGTTATTTCTTCCTTAACCTTAATGGGTTCCTCTAGCAATTCTTTAATAGGTGGATGAAATTTAAACCACTTCTCCTTAGGGAGTTCAACATGAGTAGCAAATGATTCACAGAGAGACGCTACTATCTCAGAGTCAAGCCCATATTTATTGCTAAACTTATTAAAAGTATCGGTTTCCATAAAAGATTTAACACAATCAAACTCAAGCGTTATACCTGACTCTTTACCTTCGTCGAGTTTTCAATCTTCAGAGTTGCATATAATTCTTTCCAGAAGATCCCATTTGAATTCAATAGTTCTCTTCATGTATGAGCCAGTAGAAGAAGAATCCAGTAGTAATTCATCATCATGAGAAAGCCGAGCATAAAAGTTTTGTATAATTACTTTTCTCGAGAGCTTATGGTTGGGGCAAGTGTGCATCATAGATTTAAGCCTCCCCCAAGCTTGAGCGACGCTTTCTCCTTCTCGAGGCCAAAAGTTATATATATATATATATATATATATATATATATATATATATATATATATATATATAATTCCAATCACGATGAACTAGATTGTAGGATCGAAAGTATGTCTAGAGGGGGGGTTAGACTACTTGAGCAAATAAATATTCTACCTTTTCCCAATTTTAAGTGTTGGCAGATTTTAGCAATGATAGCAATTCAAGTACACCCTACACATGCATGTCTAAGAGTATAGCAGCGGAAAGTAACAACAAGCATATGTAGTAGAGGGTAGGAAGGAAGATCAAACTCAATTTGAAGACACGAAGATTTTTCCCGTGGTTCCGATAGGTGGTGCTATCGTACGTCCACGTTTATGGAGTCTTCAACCCACAGAGGGTAACGGTCGCGAGAGTCCACGGAGGGCTCCACCCATAAGGGTCCACGAAGTAGCAACCATGACTATTCCATAACGGTTTCCGTCCACGAAGGACTAGCCTCACTATGGGTAGATCTTCACAAAGTAGGCGATCTTGTTGCCCGTACAAACTTCTTAGTTCAACTCCACAACATGAAGTAGGAGGCTCCCAAGCGACACCTAACCAATCTAGGAGGCACCACCCTCCAAAAGGTAATAGGCTCGGCAATGTCGATGAACTCCTTGCTCTTGTGCTTCAAGATGATAGACTCCTCAACACACAATCACTCTCTCATAGATTTGGCTATGGTGGAAGAGATTGAATTGGTGGAAAGCAACTTGGGGAGGCTAGAGATCAAGATTCATATGTTAGGAATGGAATAGCTTGATCTCAACACATGAGTAGGTGGCTCTCTCTCAGAAAATTGGATGGGGCAAGTATGGAATAGTTCTGAGTGCTTTTCTTTCAAGTGGGTGGTGGTGAAGGGGTATATATAGGCATCCCCAAAAATCCAACCGTTACACCTAAAGTGACCAACTCGGTGACACCGAAGTGTAAAACTCGGTGGTACCGAAGTGACCAAAAGGCAGTAACTTTTGAATCTCGATGAGACCGATACATAAATCTCGGTGGTACCGATTTGATGACCAACGGTCAGAATGCACAACTCAGTGAGACGATTCTCAAATTTCGGTGGTACCGATTCTTGACAACGGCTAACCAGAGAATTGGTCCAAAAACTCGTTGAGACCGATTCACAAAATTCGGTGGTACCGATTCTTGAGAATGGCTAACCAGGAAGTTGGTCCAAATCTCGGTGAGACCGATTGGCAAAACTCGGTGGTACCGATGCTTGAAAATAGCTAACCAGAAAGTTGGCAACTGAATTCGGTGGCACCGAAGTGGAATGTTGGTAGTACCGAGATGGGTTTGGCTAAGGATCTGTCTAGGGTTTGAATCTCGGTGAGACCGAATAGGAATTGTTGGTCTTACCGATTTGAGTGGTAGGGTTCTTGACAGAGTATTTGTGGGAGAGCTTGTGGGTGTTTTTGGTGACTATCACTTGTGCACGTGGAGCATCTTGTTCACCAACAGTACCTTACCCCCTTTTAATAGTATTGGCTTTCCTATGGACTCAAAGTGATTTCTCACAAAGTAAAATGTAGAGTCCTCTTGCTTGAAGCTTTGCCAATCCATTTCCTTGCATCTTGGGGTTTCTCCACAATCCTTTTGCCAACCTATCATTGAACCTTTCCTGAAATATACTTAGTGGAAACATTAGTTCAATGACATATATGTTGTTATTAATTACCAAAACCACCAAGGGAGCAAGTGTGCTTTCATAGATGCATAGGATAAAACTTCTGATGAAATTCCAGCTTCAAGCAATTCCAGTCCCATGATCCAATATCATCCAATAGCCTGTACCACATCAATGCCTTTCCCTCCAAAGATAAAGGGAAAACCTTCTTCTTGACTTTGTCCTCGAGAAACCTGCAAGCTTAAATAATCCACAAATCGCATCTACATATATCAAGTGGTAATCAAGATGAGTTATATCGTCTCCTGCATATGGATTAGCTAGCAGTTTCTCTAACATACCCGAAGGAATCTCGTAATAAATATTTTCAGCAAGTTCAGTAGGTTGGGGAACGACTCTTAGCACTTCCGTTCAAGACGAAGATGCCCCGAACAAACCGCTCAAAGGATGATTATCCATAGTAATAAGCAATAGTAAATTTCAGCACGTACCAACAATGTTTTATACCAAATTCCACTCGCCAAAGGCGCTTCACTCCCCGACAACGGCGCCAAAAAAGAGTCTTAATGACCCACAAGTATAGGGGATCAATCGTAGTCCTTTCGATAAGTAAGAGTGTCGAACCAAACGAGGAGAAGAAAGAAATGATAAGCAGTTTTCAGCAACATATTCTCTACAAGTGCTGCGAGTAACAGTGATAGATAGTTTTGGAGCAAGATAATTCGTAACAAGTGACAAGTAACAATAGTAGCAAGTGTGCAGCAATATAGCCCAATCCATTTTATAGCAAAGGATGGGCCTAAAGGAGCTCTTATGTAAAGCAAAGCGCTCCCGAGGACACATGGGAATTTCCGTCTAGTCATGTTCATCATGTTTAGTTGATTCGCGTTCGTTACTTTGATAATTTGATATGTAGGTGGACCGGTGCTAAGGTGATGCTCTTACTTGAACAAGCAACCCACTTATAATTACCCCGTCTCGCAAGCATCCGCAACTACGAAAGAAGAATTAATATAAATCTAACCATAGCATGAAACATATGGATCCAAATCAGCCCCTTACGGCATAAACTATGGTTTAAGCTTCTGTCACTCTAGCAACCCATCATCTACTTATTACTCCACAATGCCTTCCCTTAGGCCCATTAGATGGTGAAGCGTCATGTAGTCGACGTTCACACGACACCACTAAAGGAAGGAACAACATACATTTCATCAAAATATCGAACGAATACCAACTTCAGATGATTATTTATAACAAGACTTCTCCCAAGTCCTTAGGAACAAAAGTAACTACTCAAAAATCATCACCATGTTCAAAAATCAGCATCATCCCTTCCTCTTTGGGGAAATACCGACGCAGTCTCAAGCCACGTCACTCAGCTCTATAAATCCTCAGAAATTCCAGAAACCCTAGAGGAGGAGAGGAAACACAATTCCAGCCGCCGCAAGTTCCAGAACCATGAGATCCAATCTAACACCATCACGGAGGGGTTCATCATCCTCCTTGGTGCCTCTCCGATAGCGCGTGAGTAGTCTACCATATACCTACGGGTCCATAGGCATTAGCTAGATGGCTTCCACTCTCTCTTTTGATTCTCGATACAATGGTCTCTTGGAGATCTATTTGATGTAATGACTTTTTGCGGTGTGTTTGTTGGGATCCGATGAAGTTTGAGTTCATGATCAGTTTCTATCCATGAATATTATTTGAGTCTTCTTTGATCTCTTATATGCATGATTATTTATAGCCTCGTATTTCTTCTTCAAATATTTGGTTTAGTTAGGCCAACTAGATCGATTTTTCTTGCCATGGGAAGAGGTGCTTTGTGATGGGTTCGATCTTGCGGTGTCCTCTCCCAATGACAGAAGGGGCGGCGAGGCACGCATGTATCGTTGCTATTAAGGATAACAAGATGGGGTCTATTCCTACATGAATAGATCTTGTCTACATCATGTCATCGTTCTTATTGCATTACTTCGTTTCTCCATGAACTTAATACACTAGATGCATGCTGGATAGAGGTCGATGTGTGGAGTGATAGTAGTAGATGCAGAATCGTTTTGGTCTACTAATCTTGGATGTGATGCCTATATATTGATCATTGCCTTGGATATCGTCATGATTATTTGATCTTCTATCAATTGCCCAACAGTAATTTGTTTACCCACCGTGTGCTATTTTCTTGAGAGAAGCCACTAGTGAAATCTACGGCCGCCGGGTCTATTCTTTTAATATATTGCTTTCCGATCTATCTTTTTCCGCAATTGTTTTCAGATCTATTATTCCAAAAACCCAAAAATACCTTGCTGCACTTTTTATTTGCATCTTTTATTTTGTGTTCTTGTGCGATCTATTTATCCAGTCTAATACAAATCAATCTATCTTTTTACCGTAGAGAGATTGACGACCTCTCTTACATGTCGGGTTGCAAGTCTTTGTTCTTTGTGTGCAGGTACCATTTACATAGTGTTGCTTGGTTCTCCTACTGGTTCGATAACCTTGGTTTCATAACTGAGGGAAATACTTACCGTAGCTGTGCTGCATCATCCCTTCCTCTTTGGGGAAATACCGACGTAGTCTCAAGCCACGTCATTGCACATAAGCCTCATTATATTTTCCTCAAAACAGCCACCATACCTACCTATCATGGCATTTCCATAGCCATTCCGAGATATATTGCCATGCGACTTCCACCGTTACTTTACATGACTTGTGTGTTCTGCATCATATTGCTTTGCATGATCTGGTAGCTAGCATAGTATTTGTGGCAAAGCTACCATTCATCATTGTTTACATGTTATGCTAGATCATTGCACATCCTGGTACACTGCCAAAGACATTCATATAGAGTCATCTTGTTAGTAGTTTTTCATATCGAGTTGTAAGTGGATAGAAGTGTGATGCTTTTCATTATTAGAGCACTGTCTTAGTGAGGAAAGGATGATGGAAACAATGATTCCTCACAAGTCGGGATGAGACTCCGGACGAAAAATAAAAGAAGGAAAGAATGAAAAAGAAAAGAAAAAAAAAGAAAAAAGAGGAAAATAAAAAAATAAAGGAAAAAGGAAAAAAGAGAAAAGATAGAAAGAAAAAGAAAGAAATAAATGGGAGAAAAGAGAGAAGGGACAGTGCTACTACCTCTTTTTCCACACTTGTACTTAGAGAAAGCACCAAGTTTTTCATATAGAGAGTCTCATGTTTTTTCATTTTCAAATGTTAGTGGGAATTTTTCATTAGAACTTGGCTTGTATATTCCGATGACGGGCTTCTTCAATGCCCGAGGTCTTCATGAGCAAGCAAGTTGGATGCACACCCACTTAGCTTCCGTCGAGCCTTCATACACTTGTAGCTCTAGTGCATCTGTTGCATGGCAATCCCTACTCCTCGCATTGATATCGATTGATGGGTATCTCCATAGCCCGTTGGTCCGCCTAGTTGATGCGAGACTTTCTTCTCCACTTTTACTCCGTTGATACCTACCACCATATTTTATTCCACCTATATGTTATGTCCATGGTTCATGCTCATGTATTGAGTGAGGTATAAAATGCTGAAGCGCGTTAAGAAGTACGATCCAATTGCCTGGCTTAACACCGTGGTGCTTGACATTTGTATTTATGTGGTGAAGACGGAGCCATGCCATGCTAATATGATAAAATGAATGAGGAGTAAACATTCTTGAAGGATCATATATTTTGAAAGTTAATTATTGTGTCACTTATGTTTAGGGATATTATTATGTTGATATTTATTAATTAATCGTTTCTCAATGATCATACCGTAAAAAGATTACATGTTGGGTAGCATGTCACATAAAAATATTGTTTTTATCATTTACCTACACGAGGCCGAACAGGAATTAAGCTTGGGGATGCTGATACGTCTCCAATGTATCTATAAGTTCTTACTGCTCCATGTTATTATATTATCATTTTAGAATACTTTTTAAGCATTTACTTGCTGATTTATATTATGAGCACTAACCTATTAACCTCGCGCTCAGTGCCAGTTGTTGTTTTCTGCTTGTTTTTGGCCTTTCAGGAATACTATACCGAACGAAGTCCAAATATGTCGAAACACTTTTTCCGCCGCCGCAAGTCTCTCTTCCACCGTGTGCCCATCTGGAGCCCTGTTCCGTTGCCCTGCCGGCGGGGGGATCGATCAGGTAGGGCCTCTACATCGACCATGCTGCTCTCATGGTGATGTGTGAGTAGTTCACCACAGACCTACAGGTCCGTAGTTAGTACCTAAATGGCTATCTCTCTCTATATGTTCTGTAATGCAAAGATCACCGCGATTCCCGCGGTGATCTATCCTATGTAATCATCTTTGTGGTGTGTTTGTTGGGATCTGATGAATTATGGGTTTATGTTCAGATTATTCATGAATAATATTTGAGTCTTCTCTGAATTTTTATATGCATGATTGTTATAGCTTCGTAAGGCTCTCCGATCTATTGGTTTGGTTTGGCCAACTAGATTGATTTATGTTCAGTAGGAGTGGTGCGTTGTGATGGGTTCAATCTTGCGGTGCTCAATCCCAGTGACAGAAAGGGACATGACACATATTGTATTGCTTCCATTAACGGTAAAACGATGGGGTTTATTCATATTGATTGGATTTACTTTGTCTACATCATGTCATCATCCTCCAAGCATTACTCTGTTTTACTTAATACTCTAGATGCATGCTGGATAGCGGTCGATGGGTGGAGTAATAGTAGTAGATGCAGGAAGGAGTCAGTCAATTTGCTTATGGACGTGATGCCTATATACATGATCATTGTCGTGAATAAATATTATGTAACTATGCGCCTTTCTATCAATTCCCCAACAGTAATTTGTCTAGCCACCGTATGCTATCTTCGAGAGAGAAGTCTCTAGCGAAAACTATGGCCCATGGGTATCTTCACAAATATTATTACAAAAACTCCTAGAATATTGCTGCCATTATTTTCTTTCTTATTTGCAATTTATATTTATCAATTTATCTATCTATCACTACTTATCGCTTGCAAGTAACGAGTTCAAGGGGATTGACAACCCTCTTGCCCGCGTTGGGTGCAAGTGTGTGCTCTTTTGTCTGTAGGCGCAGAAGACGGGAATTTGCGTGGTTCTCCTATTGGTTCGATAACCTTGGTTCTCACTGAGGTAAATACTTATCTCTAATGTGCTGCATCTCCCCTCCTCTTCGGGGAAAAACCCAACGCGGTTTACAAGTAGCATAGATGCACAATCTTTTCGGTCTACTTGTTTATGGATGTGATACCTATATACATGATCATTGTCGTGAATAACATGTCATAACTATGCGCAATTCTGTCAATTGCCCAACAGTAATTTGTGTACCCTTTGTATGCTATGTTCAACAGAGAAGCCTCTAGCGAAAACTATGGCCCCCGGGTCTACTTGATCATTAATACTAAAACCCTAAAAATACCTCACTGCCTTTTTATTTTTATTATTTATATCATCTATCTATCAGGATTTAATCCTTGGAAGTAACGAGTTCAAGGGGCTTGACAACCCTCTTGCCTGCGTTGGGTGCAAGTGTTTGTTTTTGTGTGTGTAGGTGATGTCAAGGGGATTTGCTTGGTTCTCCTATTGGTACGACAACCTTGGTTCTCTCTTAGAGAAATACTTATCTCTACTGTGCTGCATCTCTCCTCCTCTTCTGGGAAAATCCCAACGCAGTTTACAAGTAGCATCTACCTCCATAAGAGATGTAGTTTTTTTATCAGCTATTATTAGCAAGCGAGGGTCTATTCGGACTTGTTCAAATTTCTCTCCCATTTTAACCCCAACCTTATTAGCAACATCATATAGTTCATCAACAGAGGATCCAATAATAGTAGGTGTGTCGTTCTTACCATAATCATCCTTGCTAGCAGCTCCCTCTTTTGCTATGTCTTCAATTTTCTGATCCCCCTATCTTTGAATCTGTTGTTCCTTTTCCCTTGATTATCAACAGGTTCTCCTTTTTCTGCAAGCTTAACCTTAGTATAAAAAGATTATTGACTTGGGCCATAGTCCACTAGGTCAATATCTTTTCCTTCCTTTTCATTCCCTGCTTTCTCCCCATCATCATCTTCTAGTGTTCCTTTTTTTCTCCCCATCCCCCAATGCGTGTTCATCTTCCAAAGTCAGTTTCTGACTTAGATGCTCATCCTGTGCTCCCCCTATTTCCAGCATGTCTGTATCATCTATAATCCTCATGTTCTGCTGCAGAAGTTCACGTTATCTCTTGACTTCCCTCTCTAGGCTAATTTTCATTATTTCTAACAGTGTAAATTTTTCAGGTCAGTTCCTCCATTCACTTTTATAAGAAGTTTTAACATTTGTTTTCTGATTCAGACATATATGGACGCATTTTAGTGTGTTTTTTCACTTATTTAAGTTTGTATGTGGACGATATTAAAATATCCAAAACATCGTATATTTATGAACAAAGGAAGTACATATCACGACATATGTGTGTTGCTGCCATAATGTCACCTAAAGCTTTTCCAATCGACTTTGTCGTTGCCCCTAGAATCTTGAGAGTGTTTGCCCTGTCCCAAAACTAGTACCAGCAGAGCAGCATGTGATGCTCCAGGAGGGGGCAATGATATAACCATATAACAGAAAACAAAAAAAAATCTGATTCAAGCGTATATGGACACATGCTTACAAAGATGTAATGTTTTCATGCGGCTCACAAAGAACGTGTGTGATGTTACAAGGCGCCTTTTTGGGGGCGCCATGGTTGGATGCGAGGAGGCTGAAATACATTGCTCCCCTTGTCTATGTGGACTCCAAGAGAAAGAAGTGGATAGATCGACGGGCCCTTGATTATAATGCATGGACCAAGAAAACCAAGTTAAACAGTTTTTTTCATGGACCATCTATTCGAGTGCCTTGAGCTTTGGAACATTCTATCGCAGGTCCAACTCGGCGATGATGTGGAGGATGTCATTTCCTGGAAGTTCACAGCAAGTTGTACCTAGTCAGCCAAGTTGGTGTACAAGGCCCCATGGTGCCACTCATTTCAATAAACAAGACCAACATGATTTGGACCGCCGATCGTGTGGTGAGGAGAGGATGGGATAATTATGGGTGCTGCCCCCTATGCAAGAGGGCCAATGAGACAACCACATATTTGTTTTTCGGTTGTTGCTTCACCATGAGCGTGTGAGGGATGATCAAAAATTTACTTGTACTGGATTCCATGGATTTATCTCATTGGGCCGGTGAGTGAAATATCAAATTTTGGTGGAAAAACAGGTCAGACCCCAAAATGGCAACTCGAAAGGCAATGGCTTTCACTAACCAAGCTTGTGAGTTGGATGCTATGGAATGAGCGGAATGTGTGTGTCTTCCATAAGAAAATGACAATGACATTCTACATCATGAAACTTATCAAGGACGAGGCTAAGATTTGGGCCACCACACGAGCGAAGCATTTGAATAACCTGATGCCATGAGATTAGTTATTTTCCCCTTTTTGTGTATTCCATGTCTTCATGCTCTTCTTTTGAGCAATAACTCTGTTAACCCTCTTACTAATTAATGAATTAAGAAAATATTTGGCCTCGGTTAAAAAACAAGAACCTAATGTTACAATAAGCATTGTGTCTTACTTCTACACTCATATATGTTCATGTTTTCATGTTGTCCCATTTCATGGATACCTTACGATATTTTTATTATTGCATCAAGAAAATCTCAATGGTTTTTTTTACCATTTCCGCTCTTTTTTCTTGTTGTCATCGTATGCCACTGAGGATGAGAGGAGTGGTACTGGGGAGACACCTGGTTTTGAATGTGTTTTTCTTACACAAATTTTCGACAAGCCACGAAAAATACTCATCGGATATAAACCAAAAGCCACATGTTACATCAAATGTTTTTCAATGGATGGAGCTAAGTAATCAACAAGGTACATCAAAGAAATCAACACATAAAGGAAACATGAATGTTACATCTAGCCAGCTACATGACAATAGTTGCATCTCCAACATGTGATATGTATCATTGGACAAAAAAGGCATATGCCTTGATGATCCCTCAGCACGATTCCATTCCTCTTGAGCCCAAATCCAAGTCAAAAGCAATATCGACATTGATTTTCAGATAGCCTTCATTTGGCTTCATCCAACCCTCCTTTGGCTTATAAACATTAAAGTGTTTGGTGCCATGTAGTTTGTCACTGGGGTTATGATATCTAGCACCAAGCAAACAGGGGTTTGAACATTCTCATTGTTATTGCTTGCCTTCTCTCCCATCATAAGTACCATCCTCCTATAAGTACCTCGTCCCACGTACCATCTACACGGTTGATCACATCTTCCACTATTTTCTAATTAAAACATTACCCCGAGTCGTTAAACATTTAGATGGCTCATCGGAATCTAGTTGTTGTCCCATTGTCATAGCCCTAGGTTAGCCTTGCTTGTCATTGCACAATCATCATGCATTCATTTTAATTCCAAATAAAAGTTGAAATGAGGATAATCGAAAGCCTCAAAATTCTAAAAATGAATAGGATAAAAATTGCTCCAAATAAGTCCAAGAAAATGTTCCTACTATTCTCTGAAAATATTGGCAAGCGATAAAATTCAAACCAATATTTTTGGAATCCCAGAAATATTTATTTTGGGCATTTGAGTTAATCCAATAGTTATTTGGTTTGGGTTTATATTCATATTAAATAGAATATGGATCCAAAAGTTCTGAAAATGTTTGTGTGGCTCTGGTTATATCAAGTGAGGCCACGCAAATTTTTCCATGAGTTTATAAAATAATTTAATATTTTATTCGACCAAAAAAGATTGCAAAACTTAGAAAACAGAAAAGAAAACAAGGAAAAGAAAACTCACCTGGCGGCCTGGCACTGCGCGGCCCATATGGCCCAAATGCTAGTCGTCCCCTTCCTCTCTCTAGTAGGACCGGGGTGTGTGGGCAGAGTGCACGTGCACGCAACCAGGAGACGTTCTGCTTGCTCCCCGCCAGCACCACACCAGGGATAAGCTCCCCAAAGCCGTTTGGATAGGGACAACCCCCTTGCTCACTTCCCCCCTTGCTCCTGTTCTTCTCCATGCCATGGTCATAGCCACCACGGATATGCCATTGCCATAGTCGCAACCACCGCACGTCCCTCGCCCAACCACCGTGTTTGGGAGATCCATTGTGACTTCTCCTTCGTCTCCGCTGAAGCTCACGGGCCCGGAAGCCCTGCATCGTCGCCATTAACGTCTTCCTAGTCGCCATCACCGTCTTCCTTGCCACATTGGACGTCGAACATCATTGTCAAATTCGTCGCCTCTGAGCCGTCCCCGAGCATGCTGACCTGCCCATCAACTCCGATGTGAGCCCCTGAACTATTTCCCCCACTTCTCCGTGGCCCGCTTGTTGTCGTCGTGCAACATGCTCGCTCTAGAGCATCCCTTGACGCAGATGCGCCGCTCAACCGGCTCGGCAACGAGCCCTTGCACCGCGCCTGCGCACCATCGAGCTCCGGCCGCCGCCCCAGCTCGTCGATGTCGCCGCCACGCGCCACCCCTCGCAGCCTTGCGTGCACCAACACCCATTGGAAATGCCACACTGCGGGCGAGCAAACGCGCCCAACGCCGTTCCCTCTCATCGTCGGAATCGTCGAGACGAGCAAGTCCGCCGCATCGGGTAGTCACCGATGTTTACTCATCAGCTAATCCACGATTATCCACTAATTAACCACCCCCTAGACCATGACTGGTGGGTCCCAGCACCTGCTAACCCGCATAGTTAGGCTAATTTAATTTTATTAACTACTTCCATGACATGTGGGTCCCACACGTTAGGTTTGACCGTTGTTGACTGCAGATGCGGTGCTGACGATATGCAGACGCAATAAGTATTTTCTGGATTTAAAATAAATCTAAATGATTTAGCTAAATTCAAAAAGTATCCCAAACTTCGAAAATTCATATAAGATGATCCATAACTCATATTGAAATAAGGTATATATGAAAAATGGTAAGAAAATTCCAATATTTCCATCTGTAACATTTTAATGCATGTTTGAACAACTTAAAGTTGCTGGATAGGACAATTCAATTAAGGGCATTTAAATGCTTAATATGTGAAGTTTGAATTTGACCTATATTGATCAAATGAACTTCAATTAAATTGTGGATAGTTGCATTAGCTCCAACCAACAACATGTTAACATTTCATGACATCCATCATGTTTGTTGCATTGCAATTTATTGATTTGTTCTTTGTTTGCTTCGGTGTTTGCCCTTATTAATAGATTCGATACGAAACGTAGTTACCGACGACACCGAAGAGTAGTGATGTTCTTCTGATCTTGCAGGCAAGCAAACCCCCTTGAACATTCCAATACAATCCAACTCTCTCGCTCTTGCTCTCTTCCAACGCATTAGGACAAACGTGACTCAATTGTTACTTGTTTTCGGTAGTTGAAACCATTCCTTTGCATGACTTGTCATTGCCACAGTAAATAGCTAAACCATGATCCTAGCATGATTAGGAGTTGCTTGAGACATGTTGTGACCATTCATCCTTTTCATGCTTGCTATGCTTAGAGTTCTATAACTAGTCCATCTGGGCGATGAATTGGAATGGTTTTGTTCATGTCCTACAATGTGAGAGCTTAAGATGTAACCTGATGTGGTAAAGGTGACAATGAGAGGCCATGTGGGAGTACATGGTGGGTTTTCTCATTGATGCCGCACTTAGGATACGAGATCATGTGTTGGTGTTCCAAGACTAGCTACTACTGCATATTGGGTTCCAGTAACATGACCCCTCTTGGCCTATTGACTTGTCCTATTATCTGTTCAGGAGTCGCGGTAGTTCGAAACGTTGATAGGTGTGGCACGACCTACAAAGTGGATGAATGGCCCAGTCGGGACCGGCTAGGGGCCCTGCTCATAACGTTTGAGGCCGGATTGGAAAACTCGGCCGGATTTCCTTTATGGGTTCCAACTCGGATAGGCAACTGTCTTGGGCTAGAGTTGTTGTAAGTTAACGTCTGTGGCCAACACCCTCGCCGGGCTTCCGCTTGAAGGTAGTCGAGTGCAGGACGTGTAAATGGTGGTAAGTGGTGAACGTGCGTGTTAGGAAGTACACCCCTATAGGGTATGCAATCTATTCGAATAGCCACGTCCGCGGATATGGATGTAACGCCCCGGACACACCCGTCGGTGGTCGTTACTCCAGGCGGGATCTAGACTGGCCCCACAGATCAATACTAGTCTTTTCTGCGCACTTTGTCCTCACTCGTGCGCACCCGGGACCAACTTCCCGGTCGGTCACTCATCCTAGAACTACTCGAAGCCAAGCATGCTTAACTTGGGAGTTTTGGGAGTTCTGTTCGAATGGGCTCCCGGAAAAGAGGGAATTTCTAACTGATATGAGAAGTCTATCATCCCTAATATGGCGCGAGGGTCGGCTTTGATACCAACTTATAACGCCCCGGACACACCCGTCGGTGGTCGTTACTCCTGACGGATCTAGACTGGCCCCACAGATCAATACTAGTCTTTTCTGCGCACTTTGTCCGGGACCAACTTCCCGGTCGGTCACCCATCCTAGAACTACTCCAAGCCAAGCATGCTTAACTTGGGAGTTCTGTTCGAATGGGCTCCCAAAACAGAAGGAATTCCTTATTGATATGAGTAGTCTATCATCCCTAATATGTCAGGCTATCACAATGGACTACTTGGAGACTTATACAATTCATAGATAACTTTAACAGATACTCTAAAATGGTCCGGATAAGTGTGAGTGCTATGGATGTCCTTCTTGTAGGAAGACGAGAGAGGATCCATAGTGGTGTATTGTTAGATGGACACGTAGTTTAGTTAGCGAAGGTCAAAGATGGCATTTCTGCAATAAACCCCACAAACCCCCTTCATTGATAGATGATGCATGTGTAGATAGTTCTGATGTAAGACTTGTTGAGTACCTTCGTACTCACTCTTGCTTAATTACATATTTGCAGAGGCTGACGTTGTTTCACTTGATGGTTTCTTTCTTGACGTTATCATTGACGAATAGCTTGGGATCCCAGATAGCAGTCTGGCTTCTTTGGGAGGTTCGTTGTAGATTTTTAGGCTCTTCCAGCCATTTTCAGTAGATGTCTGTACTGAGACATGTTTAACTTCCGCTTGTTGTTAGTATGCTCTGTATGTTGGGTCATCTGACCCCTGCTTGTAATATTATGCTATGTTGGCTCTTCCGAGCCATTAATAAATACTTTTAGTCATAGAGTTATCTTGTGATGCCATGTTGTACCAACACATATCGTGCATAATGTGGGCATGCTTTTCAAATGCATTGTTATGTGTGGGGTTCGACACCTTGTATACCTATGGTAGCCTTCCTTATAGGGAAATGTCTCTTTGTGCTTCCACTCAGCCTTGGTAGCTCGCTACTGCTCCGGACACATTGATTGACCGACATGCATCCTTGATTGCTCCTATGTCTGTCCCTGCATGGAAATGTCACGCGGTGTTTACTGGAGTCCTTGTAGCTTGCTACGACTCGGTTACACACGCTAATGACCGACATGTGCTCTCCTGGGTTACCTATGTATGTCCCTGTACGTTAGTGCCACCTTGGTTTATAACTAATCATGTCGACCCGGGTTCTCTGTTATATAGTTGCTAGCGACAAATTCATATAAGTGAGGCAAAAGGCACAAACGGTCCCGACCAACGTAAAGGTGGCAGCCATTGTGTACCATGCCTGAGGACTCATATACTTATATGGTTGTTTCATGCTAGATCTATGTGACCTAGAATCGGGGTCCCGACACCCATATATCGATCCGGTACCATCACAAGTGCGCCAAATACATCCTCATTTAAAGCACTCTAGTTCGGCCAAAACACTTTGCCAAGTAAAGGAGCTTCCATTCTTCATTTTTCTTTTAGTAATTTTTCATCATGAAAGTACTTGGCACGCAAAAACCTTGCACAGAATGATTATGTATCAACGGTATTTTCACGCCCAAGATGCGATCCTATCCTTATTTTAGCTCGAGGACCTCGACAGGGATAGAAGCGCATCTCGTCGTTTTGCAAGAATGGATATCGTTACAGGTACATGTAAAGAGGAGATGAGTATATGGAATTGGCTTACACTCGCCACAAGCTAAATCATGATCATCTCAAATACAACCATACATTCAATCACCATACAGAAGAGCAGGGTCCGACTACGGACGAAATCAAACGATAAAAGCGACATCCATCCTTGCTATCCCAGGCTGTCGGCCTGGAACCCATCCTATGATCGATGATGAAGAAGAAGAACTCCAAATAAAACAAGCATCGCTCTCATGTCAAAGCATCTCATTACATGTAACTGCAATTGTTGTTGTAGTAATCTGTGAGCCACGGGGACTCGGCAATCTCATTTCCAAGGGTATCAAGACTAGCAAAGCTTAATGGGTGAGGCATGGTTAAGTGGTGAGGCTGGAGCAAGCACTAAGCATTTGAATATGTGGCTAACTTACGAGTACAAGAATAAGAAGGGTGATCTATGCATAAACGGACATGAACCGGTAATGATCAATAAGTGATCCTGAACACCTACCTACGAGTCAATCATAACCCCGTCGTGTTCTCTCTCGGTTCAGAACTCACGGGTAGAGACAGTCATGGTTACGGACACGGTTGGTGTATTTTATTTGAGTTTACTTCAAGTTTGCTATGACCGGGTGTTAAAAAAATTACAAGTTGCCACATAACCGCGGGCTGGGCTTTCAGAAAGATTTAACCTTACAGGGGTGCTCCAACTCATCCATCACAAACTAACCACAAGCTGTGTCGGAAAACCTCAACCACGGGATAGCCCGCAGTATCCTCAGAACCCCGGTGGAAAACATCAACCTCGAAATAGCCCAAAGTATCCTCGGAGTCCCGGTGCACAAGACATTCGAGAAAGGTAAAACAAATCCAGCAAGACCGCCCGACGTGTCGACGAACATCACAGGAGCCGCGTATATCGTTCTCAGGAAACGACCGGATTGTCCAAACTTCCGGTAGGCCAATCGCAGAGTTGCCCCTGGCGGCCACCGGTGGTTAACAGGTTTGGACCAACACTCATGAGGAGCACTGGACCGGGGGTTGATTAATTATCCACGGGGTCCGGAAAGTCCCTATGCAAGTTTTATTAGGTTGGCGAATGGTAAAACCAATGTTGGGGCTTGCTAGAAGAGTTTTATCCCAAAACGAATAATCAAGGGGGTCCCCATAACAACCCCAAGCATGTTAGGAGCGCTCAATATGGAACATAACACCGGTACACAAATAACTAGGGTGGCAAAGGTGGAACAAAACACCGAGCAAAAGGCTAAGCCTTCCACCTTTTACCAAGTATATATGTGCATTGAATTAAATAGCAATAATATTGTGTTATCTCAAGATATCCATGTTGTCACATGGAAATAACATGCACCTGCAACTAGCAACACTATAAGAAGGCCTGAGCAAGCGGTAACATAGCCAAACAATGGTTTGTTGGGATGTGGAGGGGGTTAGAGGCTTTTCATGGCAATGTTGGAAGGCTTGACATACAAGTGGTATGTAACAAGACATAATGATAGAAGCGAGACAACTAGCATAACAATGATAGTAGTGGTATCCAGGGAAATGATCATCTTGCCTGAGATCCCGCTTGGAAGAAGAATGCATCTGTGAAGTAGATGAACGGGACGCAGTCGAACGAATCCTCACACACCGAACGCTTTCGGTGCTCTATCAAGAAGAAGAAAATCCGGAAACAAACAAATGACACGGTAAAAACCACAACATATTCATGACATGATGTACAAACAAGTATGATGCATGTACGATTTAATTATGCATGGCATGGCAAGCACAACAATCAAACACTACAAATTAAGTGAAGTTCAATATGCAACGAGTTGCGTATTGATGAAACCCCACATTCAAATTATTTAGTTCACTCTCGTTTAGGTACTCATCAGTATTAAATGTTATTTAACAAGGGTGGTCATGGCATAAGGTGAAGATGGAATTAAAGAAATTTTAAATGGAGAAGGAGAACATACATATAACAACATAATAACTCTCCATATTATGAGAAATGTGGTTAATGTTGTTTACCTAAAGAATCATTTTAAATGTTGTTCATCATGGCACGAGGTGAAGCATACACAAATACATCATCTAGGCATTTTTAAATGAGGCCGGAAGCAACATATAGTATTTCTGAAACGACCCCATATATAAATTATGAATTTGGTCCAGATCTGAAATAAGTAAATAACCATATTTGATTGTTGTTAAAGAGCAATAGAAAGTGTGCCATGAGATTCTACACGTTTTTCTAGTCAAGTTACATATATAGATCATTTTAATCGGAGCTACGACTATTTAGATATGCAACAAACCGTTTTTAACATGGCATTGGTACAAATTACATGAAAACAGCAAGTTAAACATTTTAAACATGGTTGAAAGCTGGATATTGTGTATATACACGAAATTCTAAGCATTTTTCATATATAGATTTTTTACATGTGATGCACGGTTGAAGAGTTATGATACGCATGAAACTTAGGGGGTTTTTTGCAATTTTATAAATTCCCTGGCTAATTAGAAAAATTCGTAGACCAGGAAAAAATATGCAACAGGCCGGATCTAGAGTCTGCTGGGTTAACACAGCATGGACGCAACATATTATAAGTCGCACATGGCGCGGGATAGGTGGGGGACGCTCACCTCGCGGGCCCTTGACCCATTTGGTGAGGGGTTGTGCGTGAAGCAGCTGGAGAGGCCCACACGGGCGCTTGAGCAGCCCACGCGAGCGATTCACTCGCTCGTCCGCTCGCTCCAGGCAGGGAGCTCGAGTCGGGCGGCGGCAGAACATGGCGACGGCGAGGAGCGGCTCAGAGCGGCGAGGGCGGAGCAGATCCGGCGCAGGGTAGGAGGCACAACGTGGATCCGGTCCGGAGGTGCCGGATCTGGCTGGTGGCTGGCGACGGGGACCTCCATGGGTGGCTCGGAGAGCTCCTGTCCATGACATGGAAGCAGAGAGAGAAGGTGAGGAAAAAGAGAGAAGAAGAAAGGGAGGACGCGGGGGTGCTGGGATGACCTGGCTCCGGCGACGGCTGCTCCGGCAAGCTCGCCGGCCGGCTGGAGGCTGCAGGGTTGGGGCGCGCTCGGGGCCGAGGATCTCCTCTCATGCGGCTGCCTGCACAGGGGAGGCAAGAGCTGCGGGCGAGCGAAGCCGCGGGGTTGCGCGGCGGGAGCGGTTCAGGCCCGGGCGGGCTCCAGATGGGTTCGGCGGGCCCTGGCTGCTGAGGAGAGAGGAGGTGGGAGAAGGTGGCGGCGCAGGAGAGGTGTGGCATGGAAATTGAGGAGGAAGTCTAGGGTTTCTCTTTTGGGCAGGCTAGGGTTGCTATATATAGCAGTTTGGCTAGGGTTTGAGGGTTTTAGGGCGTTTTCGACCGTGCGATTGCCATCGGGCGGCCGGATCGGGGTGGGTAGGCTAGGTGGGTTGTGTTGGGTTGTGTAGAGGGGGTTGGGTCAATAAGAGAGGGAATCGTGAGGCTCGTGACAAAGTTTTTAAAACATCGAAACGTCCGCTAATTTAACTGATGACGGTGCCGCTACAGTTGTCCGTTGGGGTATCAAACGACCTCCGAATGCGATGAAATTTGGCAGGTGGTCTACCTTCCAACCCATTCCAAGAACGTTATTATCCCACTCCTAAAAACAATATTTTAACGATAATGCGGGCGCGTACGAGTGTGGTTGGTATCGAAACGGTCGCCGACGAAAACGAGGAGAACCGGCAACTAATAACGGATGCAAGTTTTGAAAAATGACGGCGGCGGAGTGCCGATGCAATGTGAATGATGTGTATGATGCGCCCAAGTGCAACCTTGCCATCTTGTAATATTCCATGTGGACCTTCTTGTTGTGCCCTTGTGATTTGAGTAATATAATTTTGCTTCATGTCATTCCTCATGCATCATGGCATCATAATCATCATGTCATCATTCATGTCTTGCCTCATGCTATCTTATGTGGTGAAGTTGTTATGAGTGTGTGTGTGGTATGAGTGCTTGCAACCTAGGATACTCCTTCTGATATCCCTCTCCTCAACCTTCTATAAAAAACTATCCCCACCTCTCTTTTCAAATAAATACTACATATGGTTTTCCACTTGCTAATTAAATTCTTTAAAAATGTTGCTTCTCTCCAAAATATTCTTTTATGCATTTTAAGATAGCTCTGTTCCCTATTTGAAAATAATTGCCTTCCCTATTTTGCAAAAACAGAGTCCATTTTTAATAAATATGATTTAAATTGTTTGCTCTAAAAATGCCAACTAGATTTTGATAAATAGAGCACATTTTTGAGAGTTCAAATATATTTTTATTTCTTTCCCAAACATCTCTCTCTTTTTTGTGTGTCTTTTTGCTTTCTCTTGTTTTAAATGAAGGAAAAAACCCTTTTTCTTTTTGGGTGAGAGAGATAGCGCAGCCACTTGGGCCTTTGCCTCCCCGCAGGCCCAGCCAGCGCCAGGGAAACCAGCACCGCAGCCCACCAACGTCAAGGCATCGTCAACCTCTGTACGGCTTGCATCCAGAGAGCCACGTCGATGTTCCCCATGATTTGACAGTCGTCCGGCACCCTTAGCCTCTATATATGATGTCCCCCACGCTCTAGGGTTTGCCCTCGCTCCATTTATGCCTTCTTCCGCGCCGCCACCGCTAGATATAGCTCGTCCTCGCCCCACCATAACCATGCACCGAGAGCACCCGAGCCCATGCTCACGATAGCCTCCCGTGCCTCCCCTCCTTCGTCTGCGACCACAAGGAGCTCCGGGTCGATTGCAGCAGCTTCCGTCGCCCGCGTAAGCGTCGTCAGGACCCCGGGACCGGCCTCCTCGAGCGCGTCTTTTTCCTCTTCTTCCCCGGTCCGAGGGACGTCAAGATCTGCGCTTCCTCGATGTCTCCATCACGCATCCGCCCCCCCTTCGTGTCCTAGGTATACTAGGTATACCCCTCTACCTCGATACCAAATCCCTCGCGCTCTGGTGCTTCGTACGCGTAGCTATATTCTTGCCAAGTTCGTGCCTCCGTGCTCTCGCCTTAGATGCAGTGTATGCGTACTATTTTGTTGCGCTTAGGTTCTTGCTCCGCGTCCGCGTGTCGTTGTCTCTCGCGTGTATTCCGTCTGTGCGCACCCCCGCAGCTCCCCCGCATCAGCTTCGCGGCCCTAGCATCACAGGTTGCTCGCTGCCAACGCCGGCCAGCTTGCCGTGTAGCCATCTCTGTTCAGTGTGTATTCAGTTTCGTCAGTTCAGCGTCGGCTTAAGGTACAGGTAGTTCGCGAGTCAAATATGGACAAGAGCCCCTTCGTAGCCCAGCTGGTCGCCACCCTTTCCCATGACCGAGAGGTCCTAGGTTTGAATCCCCCCGGCCACATTTTTCATTTTAATTCTTAGTCACCGACAGTGGGCCCCAGGACCCGCCAGTCAGCCCCACAGGGCCCTGGCTCTATGCCATGTGGCCCCTCCTTGTTTTTTTTATTTATTTTGTTTTTGTTATCCTTTGTTTTTTTTTGTGTGATTTCTGAGTTATTTCCTTTTTAGGAAATAACCCTGTTTTGGTAGATTCCAAATATGTCCGGTTTCTAGTACATGCCAATTTTGGCATATAAGTTGATATAAGTGGCATTGTCAATTTTGTGTATGCAATATTGTGAGTTTTATCAACAGCAAGATAGACATATGATAGGTGATTTCGGGGTAGAAAATTTTAGTGAATCCAATGGTTTGGTTGGTTTTGTCATTTGGACATGTTTGCAAAAAAGTTGTTTTGTGCTAATATGTCATTTTGCCTTTTTCACATGAATTAATTCTTGCAATATATGATAAACTTGTCAACATGAAATATGCTCATTTGTGTATGTGCTAGCCCCTGGTATTTTCGCATGCCATGATAGATCATTATATGGGTGGCATTTTTTATGTCAACTATGTCTGGCTATGGGCCGGGCTGGGCCGGGCTTGGGCCGGGCCTAAAAAATCCCACTGCGGAAAACTAAGGCCCAGGCCCTGCCATCGGGCCTATTTTGAAGCCCAAGCCCGGCCCATATGTTGAAAAGCCCGTCGGGCCTGGGGCTATGGGTCGGGGCTCTTCCCTAAAATCCCAATATGTCAAGCCCAAGCCCGGCCCGGCCCTGCTAGTGGGCTCAAAACTCAGGCCCAAGCCCGTCGAGCCCAGTCCCTAGATTTTGGGGCCGGGCCTGGGCGGGCCGGCCGGGCCGGGCCTGAGATACCCAGGTATAATGTCAACATACCATCAAAATTCTGTTTTCACATGCCCAGATATTTCTAAGTGTTGGGAATCTGTTATTTTGTTGCCATGTTGTCTTGATGATTCCCACGAATATGTTGCTCCTTTGGAGTTGGAACAATGGAATGCATTGTTGTACTTGTCATCCTGTGTAGATGTGTGCCAAGATCTTGTGGATTAAGCTATTGCATCTTATATAAAACTTGTTGTCAACATGCCATCCTGTTAACAAGTGCCATGTTTGCCTCTTGTAAATTTCACTAAGTCTGTGAATCTGCTATTTTCAATATGTCATATTGTGAGGATGGTAGCCATTGATACATGCATTTTCTGATGTTGCCATAAAGTAATTGATTGAAGTACATGTTGCCCTCTACAACCCTGTTAATTTTCATGCCATGAAAGTTCATGTAGCATATATAAAAGTTGTTGTCAAGATGCTTTCATGTTAACTCAGATTCTGTAAAACTGATAATTTTCACGAAGTCCCTAAAAACTGATTCAACATGCCATCTTGTGAGCTTCATTGCCATTGATCCATGCTTCCTTTCATGTTGCTGCAGATGGATGAATTGTTGTGCATGTTGTATACTTCATGTCCATGCCTTGGTTGTGAGTTGAAACCTGTTGTAGCTCTGGTTATGTGTGTTACAAGATGACATGTTGCTATTTGTGGGCAGATTGTGTGTTTGAATATTTTGTGACCTGTGGGAGCTATACTCCATTGTTTAGCTTGATCTTTAGCTCTATTATTGCTATATTTTAATTTCCTATCCAGTGGCATCCTTGGAATACAAAGGAAAAGCCCATGGCCCTCTTCATCTTGTTTTTGTCTCCGTTAACGTTCGTACCTTGCCGTGAGTGTACCGTGAGCTACGTTACTCCGTTTGCAACGTTCTACATATCCATTTGCATAGTTTTTACATGGAGCATTCATATTTACCATGATCATGCATGTTCAAATAAATAATATTGAGGTTCTGTCCAGATTTCTAAAGAACTTAATAATTGCATGAGAAACATGACTAGCTTAGGGTTGCCATGTTAAATACTTCAAATGGTTCATGCATCATCTTGATTGTGCATTGCACTTTGTTTGTATGTTTATTTGGTGATGTTTTCTCTTTGGGTAGACGCGAGTGTCGAGCCTGAGTACGAGGATCCCGAAGAGTACAACTACGAGGACCCAGCTCTTTGTCTCTCTGAAGACCCAACAGGCAAGATGATCGTACCCGGATCCCGACACTATTTTCGCTATGCTAGATGTCTCGCTTCTACCGTTATGTTTCGTTACCTACCACTTAAACTGTCAGCCTCCTAAAATTTCCATGAAAGCCTCTAACCCCTCCACTTCCCAGCAAAACATTGATTGGCTATGTTACCGCTGCTCAGCCCTTATCTTATAGCGTTGCTAGTTGCAGGTGCAAGCTTTTCCATTTGCCAACATGGATATCCGGCGATATCATCTAATTTATTGTTATTTAAATTAATGCACATATATATCTGGCAACGGTGGAAGGCTTGACCTTTTGCCCGGTGTTTTGTTGCGCTTTTGCCGCACTAGTTCCGAGTACCGGTGTTATGTTCCATATTTTGCGCTCCTAACATGCTCGGGGTTGTTATGGGGACCCCATTGACCATTCATTTTAGATTAAAACTTGTCTGGCAAGACCCAACTTTGGTACTACATTTCCTAAACAACTTAATAAAATTGCATAGGGCATAGCTACCCCGTGGATAATTAATCAACCCCCGGGCCAGTGCTCCTCATGAGTGTTGGTCCAACCTAGAGCACTGTGCGGGGCCACCCCAGGGCAACTTGGGTGATGTCTATCAGGCCACCGTACGCGTTGCTTATCTGTCGTGTCCTGAGAACGAGATACGCGGCTCCTATCGGGTTCGTCGACACGTCGGGCGGTCTTGCTGGACTTGTTTTACCTTTCTCGAATGTCTTGCGCGAGGAATTCCGAGGATACTTTGGGCTATCTCGAGGTTGAGGTTTTCCAACGGAATTGCCTAGGAGATCACGGGATCCGTGGTCGAGGTTATTCCCGCAGCGTGTGGTTAGTTTGTGATGGATGAGTTGGTGCACCCCTACAGGGTTTAATCTTTTCGAGAAGCCGTGCCTGCGGTTATGTGGCAAATTGGAAATTTGTTTAACACCCGGTTATAGTAAACTTGAAGTAAACTCAAATAAAATACACCAATTGTGTGCGTAACCGTGACTGTCTCTGCTCGTGAACATGAACCGAGAGAGAACACGGTGGGGTTATGTTTGACGTAAGTAGGTGTTCGGGATCACTTAGTGATCATGCTAGTTCACGACCATCATGCATAGGCCACCATATTTACATTCATGTTCTCGTAAGTTAGCCACAAAATACATGCTTAGCGCTTGCTGCAGCCTCACCACTTAACCAATTCCTCACCTATTGGCTTACATAGTTTCGGTACCCGGGTTATGAGATTGCTGAGTCCCTGTAGCTCACAGATTACAACAATACAGGTACAGTTGTTGACGAGTACGTGCCAGATGATTTGTCGCAGCTCCAGTGGGAGTATGATGAAGAACGTAGGCGTATGTACGTTACGTATCCTGATGAGTAGGGAGCTTCGTGGTGGTGTTCCTGGGATAGCAAAACATTTTATCATTGCTTTTCTTTTATCGTTTGATTTCGTCCGTAGCCGGACCTTGTCTTCTGGATGAATGTATGAATAATTGTGTGGACTTGTAAGATAGCTTGTGGCGAGTGTAAGCCAACTCATATACTCATCTATTTCTACATGTATGCAATGATTTCTGTACTTGCGAAACGACTAGATGCGCTTCTATCCCCGTCGAGGCCCTCGTGCCTTAATAGGGATAGGACCGCATCTTGGGTGTTACAAGTTGGTAATCAGAGCCATACTGACCATAGGAGCCCCTTGCTTGATCGAACTTGGCCGAGACGAGTCTAGTGAAAAAACTATTTTGAGTCTAGTTATATCGGAGAGTAGGATTCTTTTACTCCTCTTCTATACTCTGGTGAGGAATTACGACTTCGGAATTTTAATTCTACTCCTGTTCTCGCTCAAAAAAAAAATTAGGATCACGCGAGTATTTTAGAGCCTCTATGATACCGATCTGACGGGAATTCTGTTCTTGGTGCCTCCCGTACGTATGGATTGGACCCGAGGAGTAGAGCTCCAGGGGATTCTTGACACATCGTTATCGTTCAGTTTCCTTAGTAGTTAAGAACGCGGATGTTCGAAATTGCTTCAATACTATTCGTGGTGCGAAGAGTGTGGCGGCACCCAGTACTGGGGAGCGGAATCACATGTACTGCCATCTTTAGTATCGTTGTGATTACGAGGGTCTGAGGTAGATGAGTTTTCGAGGCCTTTGGTTGTGTGTTGAGGGATGTGATACACTGGAGAGTAGTATTACTGCTAGGAGTTGAGTGATGGATAAAAACTCCATGTATTCGTGGACCCGATTGCATAACCAAGGATTTCGGAAGTTCCTAGGTGGGATTTCCAGTAGTTTCCTAGGATCATCTTCCGACAGATGTATGATGGATTCTACATTTGTTCCGAGCTACCTTAGCTCAATACTTGTTGTGTTATTTCAAGTGGCTTCATGATCTAATGATGTTATCACGATCCTGCAGAAAGCGTTCTTACTATTTGTAGTTTGAATGCAATTGATGATATTCGTTGCAAATTTCTTTCAAGCCAATTGATTCAGCTTTCTTCAATCATCTTTTTTAATGGTGTGTTGATATTATTGTCCATCTTCAGCATGGCTCCAGCAACTCGTGGGAATCAGGGTCGTGATGGAGAGCAGTCTGATCCTCCACCACCCCCACCTCCTCCTCCAAAAGCTTGGCAAGATGTGATGGCCGCAACCAATGCCAACACTCAGATATTGCTCAGGTTGCTGCAGGAAAGGGAGCAGGGACAGCAAGGTCATCAAGGGAATTTTCATAATCAGCCACAGTTTGCAACTCTAAACCAGTTCCTCGCAAATCAACCCAAGTCCTTCACTTGCTGTGATCTACCTCTTGATGCGGACGATTGGCTCCGTGACATGAACAAGCATTTTGAGTGCAGCAATGTCAGGCCAAATGACTATGTCAAGTTTGTGACTTTTCAGCTCAAGGGTCAGGCAGCAGATTGGTGGCAGCAGTACAAGGATTCCAGAGGTGGCCGTGCAGTCTCTTGGGATGATTTCTGCCGTGACTTCAGAGCTCATCATATCCCGACAAGCTTTGTCGAGGGTATGCGTGAGAAGTTCAGGAACCTGAAGCATGGGAGTATGTTTTTCTATCAGTACAACTCGGAGTTTCAGAATCTGGCCCGCTATGCTAAGCAAGATGTTCCCGATGAGAAGTCCAAGATTTATCAGTTCAGAGGTGGCCTCAGAGAAGATCTTCAGCTTGCTCTCGTCCTTCACGAGCCTCTTGTGTTTGATCAGTTCTATAACTTGGCTCTAAAGTTCGAGGCAGTTTAGCTCAAGCTTGAGAATACCAAGAAGCGGTTCAGAGACTCCAACTCTACTTCGTCCAGCTCTCAGATTGTTCCTAAGCAGCAGAAGTATTGGGTTCCTCCTCCTCCTCCGTTTCGTCCTCCTCAGCAGCAGAAGCAGCACGGTGGTCGTGGACCTTCCCACCCACCCAACCCAGGTTTTCAACAAAGGCCTCAGGCACCCAAGTCAGCAAATGCTCCTCCTCCAGGCAACTTCCATCTGCTCTCAGAGGTTACGTGTCACAAGTGTGGTCAGAAGGGCCACTACTCCAACAAGTGCACCAACCAGCGGCGTCTTCCGCCTCCTCCTCCTATCAGGCCCCCAGGCAGTGCTATGGTGAAGCACAATCCCAAGTCAGCAAGAGTAAACATGGTCAATGCAGCTGAAGCAGAGGATTCTTCTCAAGTGATAATGGGTAATCTCCTGGTTAATTCTATTCCTGCAAAAGTTTTGTTTAACACTGGTGCATCGCATTCATTCATGTCAAAAACATTCTTCTCCAAGCATGACTTCGATTCTGAATATTTGAGCAAAGCATTGCGTGTTGTTTCTCCCGGCACTCTCATGAGCGCTAACAAGGTCGTTCCGGATGTTTCTATCAAGATGGGCAATTATTCTTTTCTGGCCTCTCCAATTTTGCTCGGCAATTCCGATACTGATCTGATTCATGGCATGGATTTTCTGGCGATGAACAAGGCTTATGTTGATTGCAGAGCTAAAGAAGTCCAATTGACTCATCCTTCTGAAGATGTGATCATTTTCGCTGCTCGTGATGACACGATTCGTCTCTTTTCTCTCAATGAGAAGGGTGACATTTCTACCATTTCTCAAATTCCCATTGTCTCTGAGTATGAAGATGTCTTTCCAGAAGAATTGCCAGGAATGCCTCCTCACCGGCCAGTTGAGTTTGTGATTGAACTCGAGCCTGGATCTGAACTGGTGTGCAAGCGTCCTTATAAGCTTGGCCCCGAAGAGCTGAAAGAATTGAAGAAGCAGCTAGATGAACAAGAGCGTCTGGGTTTGATCAGACCAAGTTCTTCACCTTGGGGTTGTGGTGTTCTGTTTGTCAAGAAGAAGGATGGCACGGACTGACTCTGTGTCGATTACCGTCCATTGAATAAGAAGACAATCAGAAACAAGTATCCACTTCCCAACATCAATGAGTTGTTTGAGCAATTGAAAGGTGCCAAGGTTTTCTCGAAGTTAGATCTCCGTATGGGCTATCATCAAATCCGTATTCGTGAAGAGGATATTCCAAAGACGGCTTTCAGGATGAGTTTTGGCTCTTATGAGTACACCGTCATGTCCTTTGGTCTAGCAAATGCGCCTCCGACTTTCTCCAAAATGATGAACTTCATATTCTCTCCTTTCAAGAATGAGTTCATCTTGGTGTATTTGGATGACATTCTTGTTTTCTCGGAGACCGAAGAAGAGCATGCAGAGCATCTCTGGCTTGTGCTTGACAAGCTAAGAGAGCATCGGTTCTATGATAAGTTCTCCAAGTGTGAGTTTTGGCTCAATGAAGTGCTGTACCTTGGGCATGTCATCTCTACCGAGGGCATTAAAGTGCACCCTGAGAAAGTTGAGGCAATCGTGAAGTGTGAGCCTCCTCAGAATGTCAAGCAGCTTTGAAGCTTCCTCGGGCTTGCAAGTTATTGCAGAAGATTCGTGGAGAACTTCTCTCAAATTGCTAAGCCTTTGTCTAACCTCCTTCAGAAGAGTGTCAAGTATGTGTGGACTCTTGAGTGTGATGTGGCATTCAATACACTCAAGGAAAAGCTGACTTCAGCTCCAGTTCTCACTCCTCCAGATGAATCCAAGCCTTTCCAAGTGTTCTGTGATGCTTCCCTCCAAGGTCTTGGTGGTGTTCTGATGCAAGATAAGAAGGTTGTGGCTTATACCTCGCGGCAGCTGAAGCCTAGCGAGAAGAACTACCCCACTCATGATCTTGAGTTGGCGGCAGTTGTTCATCCTCTGATGACGTGGAGACATCTATTGTTGGGAAGACCAGTTGAGGTGTTCACTGACCACAAGAGCTTGAAGTACATTTTCACTCAACCGAATCTCAATCTTCGGGAAACACGTTGGGTGGAAATGATCGAGGAGTACAATCCAAGCATTGAGTATACTCCTGGAAAAGCAAATGTCATTGCAGACGCGCTGAGCAGAAAGGCGTACTGCAACAGTCTTATCCTCAAGCCTCTCCAACCCGAGCTTTGTGAAGCATTCTGCAAGCTCAACCTCCAAGTGGTTCTTCAAGGATTTCTTGCAAATCTTCAAGTCTCTCCGACTCTGGAAGATCAGATTCACCAAGCTCAGCTTCTTGATGCTATGGTGAAGAAAGTGAAGAAAGGTGTGGCCAAGAGCATTCCAAAGTATAAGTGCTTTCGTGTGATACGTCTCCAACGTATCTATAATTTATGAAGTATTCATGCCATGTTTACAATAATTTTATATGATTTTGGTATGATTTTATTAGAACTAACCCGGACTGACGCTGTTTTCAGCAGAACTACCGTGGTGTTGTTTTTGTGCAGAAATAAAAGTTCTCGGAATGGGCTGAAAATTTACGGTGATTTTTTATGGACCAAAAGAGACCCCCGAAGCATTGGAGTTGGGCCAGAAGAGCCACGAGGCCGCCACAAGCCTACAGGGCGCCCCCCCCTAGGGCGCGCCATCCTAGCTTGTCGCCGCCTCGTGGCCCCCCTTGACGTGAGACCGACGCCAAAAATTCCTATAAATACCAAAACCCCCAGAAACAAACCTAGATCGGGAGTTCCGCCGCCGCAAGCCTCTGTAGCCACGAAAAACCAATCGGGAGCCCGTTCCGGCACCCTGTCGGAGGGGGAAACCATCACCGGAGGCCATCTTCATCATCCCGGCGGTCTCCATGACGAGGAGGGAGTAGTTCACCCTCGGGGATGAGGGTATGTACCAGTAGCTATGTGTTTGATCTCTCTCTCTCTCTCGTGTTCTTGAGATGACACGATCTTGATGTACCGCGAGCTTTATTAATATAGATGAATCATATGGAGTTTTCCCCTCTCTATCTTCTTGTGATGAATTGAGTTTTCCCTTTGAAGTTTTCTTATCGGATTGAGTCTTTAAGGATTTGAGAACACTTGATGTATGTCTTGCGATGGGATATCCGTGGTGACAATGGGATGTTCTATTGATCCACTTGATGTATGTTTTGGTGATCAACTTGCGGGTTCCGTGACCTTGGGAATCTATGCATAGGGGTTGGCACACGTTTTCGTCTTGACTCTCCGATAGAAACTTTGGGGCACTCTTTGAAGTTCTTTGTGTTGGATTGAACATGATGAATCTGAAATTGTGTGATGCATATCGTATAATCAAGCCCATGGGTACTTGTGGTGACATTGGAGTATCTAGGTGACATTAGGGTTTTGGTTGATGTGTATCTTAAGGTGTTATTTTAGTACGAACTCTAGGGCTGTTCGTGACACTTATAGGGATAGCTCATAAGATTGATCGGAAAAGATAACTTTGAGGTGGTTTCGTACCCTACAATAATTTCTTCGTTTGTTCTCTGCTATTTGTGACTTTGGAGTGAACTCTTTGTCGCATGTGAGGGATTTACATATGATTCAACTATGTTAGTATTGTTGAGAGAACTTGCACTGGTAAAAGTATGAACCCTAGGCCTTGTTTTCAAGCATTGCAATACCGTTTTTGCTCACTTTTGTTACTTGCTACCTTACTGTTTTTATATTTTCTGATTACAAAAACCTATATCTACCATCCATATTACACTTGTATCACCATCTCTTCGCCGAACTAGTGCACCTATACAATTTACCATTGTATTGGGTGTGTTGGGGACACAAGAGACTCTTTGTTATTTGGTTGCAGGGTTGTTTGAGAGAGACCATCTTCATCCTACGCCTCCCACGGATTGATAAACCTTAGGTCATCCACTTGAGGGAAATTTGCTACTGTCCTACAAAACTCTGCGCTTGGAGGCCCAACACGAGTCTACAAGAAGAAAGTTGCGTAGTAGACATCACCGTGTTGATGACAAAGATACCTTGTTCTTCGAGGACCGTCTGGTGGTTCCAAAAGGTGAACTCAGGAAAGTTATCATGGATGAAGCACATAATTCCCTCCTCTCAATTCATCCAGGAAGTTCCAAAATGTATCAGGACCTCAAGCAAACCTTCTGGTGGACTCGTATGAAACGTGAGATTGCTCAGCTTGTGAATGAGTGTGATGTTTGTCGCAGAGTGAAGGCGGAACATCAACGTCCAGCAGGCCTCCTTCAGCCTTTGCCCATCCCAGAGTGGAAATTCGATCATGTTGAAATGGATTTCGTCACTGGGTGTCCTAAGTCCAAGAGAGGGAACGATGCCATCTTCGTGGTCATCGACAAGCTCACCAAAGTTGCCCACTTCCTTCCGGTCAAAGAATCTATCTCGGCAGCTCAGTTAGCAGAGCTGTACACGTCAAGGATAGTTTCTTTGCACGGTATTCCTCAGCTCATATCCTCAGATCGTGGAAGCATCTTCACTTCCAAGTTTTGGGGTTTCTTCCAGACTGCAATGGGGACCAATCTCCGTTTCAGTATAGCTTTCCATCCTCAGACTAGTGGTCAAGTTGAGAGAGTCAATCAAATCCTTGAAGATATGCTCAGAGCTTGTGTGATTTCTTTTGGCATGAAGTGGGAAGATTGTCTCCCGTTTGCTGAGTTCTCATACAACAATAGCTTCCAAGCAAGTTCCGTCAAAGCTCCTTTCGAGATCCTCTATGGCAGAAAGTGCTGCACCCCGCTCAATTGGTCTGAAACCGGTGAGCGTCAAATTCTTGGTAATGACATGATCACTGAAGCAGAAGAAATGTGATGTGTCATTCGTGAAAATCTCAAGCAGCTCAATCCCGTCAGATGAGCTATTATGATAGCAAGCATCGTGACATGACCTTTCAGATCGATGATTTTGTCTATCTCAGAGTGTCTCCCATGAAGGGCACTCAGCGCTTTGGCATCAAAGGAAAGCTTGCTCCACGCTTTGTGGGTCCTTTCAAGATTGTGGGCAAGAGGGGAGACCTTGCCTACCAACTCGATCTTCCTCCCAATTTCTCAAATGTGCATGATGTGTTTCACGTCTCTCGGCTCCGGAAGTGTTTCAAGACTCCCGAGCGCACCGTTGATCTCCAAGACATTGATCTCCAAGCAGACCTATCCTATCATGAGCATCCAGTTGCTATCCTTGAAGAGACTGAGCGTAAGACTCGCAACAAGTCAATCAAGTTTCTAAAGGTGAAGTGGTCACATCACTCCGACAAAGAAGCCACTTGGGAACGAGAGGACCATCTCCGTTCCGAATTTCCCGAATTCTTCCGTTCCTAGATCTCGGGACGAGATCCTCATGTAGTGGGGGAGAGTTGTAACAGCCCAAGTGCAACCTTGCCATCTTGTAATATTCCATGTGGACCTTCTTGTTGTGCCCTTGTGATTTGAGTAATATAATTTTGCTTCATGTCATTCCTCATGCATCATGGCATCATAATCATCATGTCATCATTCATGTCTTGCCTCATGCTATCTTATGTGGTGAAGTTGTTATGAGTGTGTCTGTGGTATGAGTGCTTGCAACCTAGGATACTCCTTGTGATATCCCTCTCATCAACCTTCTATAAAAAACTATCCCCACCTCTCTTTTCCAATAAATACTACATGTGGTTTTCCACTTGCTAATTAAATTCTTTAAAAATGTTGCTTCTAATATTCTGTTATGCATTTTAAGATAGCTCTGTTCCCTACTTGAAAATTATTGCCTTCCATATTTTGCAAAAACAGAGTCCATTTTAAATAAATATGATTTAAATTGTTTGCTCTAAAAATGCCAACTACATTTTGATAAATATAGCACATTTTTGAGAGTTCAAATATATTTTTAATTCTTTCCCAAACATCTCTCTCTTTTCTTTGTATCTTTTTGCTTTCTCTTGTTTTAAATGAAGGAAAAAAACTCTTTTTCTTTTCGGGTGAGAGAGAGAGCGCAGCCACTTGGGCCTTTGCCTCCCCGCAGGCCCAGCCAGCGCCAGGGCCCAGCACCGCAGCCCACCAACGTCAAGGCATCGTCAACCTCTGTACGGCTCGCATCCAGAGAGCCAGGTCGACGTTCCCCATGATTTGACGGTCGTCCGGCGCCCTTAGCCTCTATATATGATGTCCCCGACGCTCTAGGGTTTGCCCTCGCTCCATTTTTGCCTTCTTCCGTGCCGCCACCGCTAGAGATAACTCGTCCTCGCCCCACCATAACCATGCACCGAGAGCACCCGAGCTCATGCCCGGGATAGCCTCCCGTGCCTCCCCTCCTTCGTCCGCGACCACAAGGAGCTCCGGGTCGACTGCAGCAGCTTCCGTCGCCCGCGTACGCGTCATCAGGACCCCGGGACCGGCCTCCTCGAGCGCGTCTTCTTCCTCTACTTCCCCGGTCCGAGGGACGTCAAGATCTGCGCTTCCTCGACGTCTCCATCGCGCATCCGGCCCCCTTCGTGTCCTAGGTATACTAGGTATACCCCTCTACCTCGATACCAAATCCCTCGTGCTCTGGTGCTTCGTACGCGTAGCTATATTCATGCCAAGTTCGTGCCTCCGTGCTCTGGCCTTAGATGCAGTGTATGCGTACTGTTTTGTTGCGCTTAGGTTCTTGCTCCGCGTCCGCATGTCGTTGTCCCTCGCGTGTATTCCATCTGTGCGCACCCCCGCAGCTCCCCCGCATCAGCTTCGCGGCCCTAGCATCGCAGGTTGCTCGCTGCCAACGCCGGCCAGCTTGCCGTGTAGCCATCTCTGTTCAGTGTGTATTCAGTTTCGTCAGTTCAGCGACGGCTTAAGGTACAGGTAGTTCACGAGTCCAATGTGGACAAGAGCCCCTTCGTAGCCCAGCTAGTCGCCACCCTTTCCCATGACCGAGAGGTCCTAGGTTTGAATCCCCCCGGCCACATTTTTCATTTTAATTCTTAGTCACCGACAGTGGGCCCCAGGACCCGCCATTCAGCCCCACAGGGCCCTGGCTCTCTGCTATGTGGCCCCTCCTTGTTTTTTTATTATTTATTTTGTTTTTGTTATCCTTTGTTTTTTTTGTGATTTCTGAGTTATTTCCTTTTTAGGAAATAACCCTGTTTTGGCAGATTCTAAATCTGTCCAGTTTCTAGTACATGCCATTTTTGGCATATAAGTTGATATAAGTGGCATTGTCAATTTTGTGTATGCAATATTGTGAGTTTTATCAACGGCAAGATAGACATGTGATAGGTGATTTTGGGGTAGAAAAATTTAGTGAATCCAATGGGGTGGTTGGTTTTGTCATTTGGACATGTTTGCAAAAATGTTGTTTTGTGCTAATATGTCATTTTGCCTTTTTCACATGAATTAATTCTTGCAATATATGATAAACTTGTCAACATGAAATATGCTCATTTTTGTATGTGCTAGCCCCTGGTATTTTTGCATGCCATGATAGATCATTATATGGGTGGCATTCTTGATGTCAACATACCACCAAAATTCTGTTTTCACATGCCCAAATATTTCTAAGTGTTGGGAATCTGTTATTTTGTTGCCATGTTGTCTTGATGATTCCCACGAATATGTTGCTCCTTTGGAGTTGGAACAATGGAATGCATTGTTGTACTTGTCATCCTGTGTAGATGTGTGCCAAGATCTTGTGGATTAAGCTATTGCATCTTATATAAAACTTGTTGTCAACATGCCATCCTGTTAACAAGTGCCATGTTTGCCTCTTGTAAATTTCACTAAGTCTGTGAATCTGCTATTTTCAATATGTCATATTGTGAGGATGGTAGCCATTGATACATGCATTTTCTGATGTTGCCATAAAGTAATTGATTGAAGTACATGTTGCCCTCTACAACCCTGTTAATTTTCATGCCATGAAAGTTCCTGTAGCATATATAAAAGTTGTTGTCAAGATGCTATCATGTTAACTCAGATTCTGTAAAACTAATAATTTTCACGAAGTCCCTAAAAACTGATTCAACATGCCATCTTGTGAGCTTCATTGCCATTGATCCATGCTTCCTTTCATGTTGTTGTAGATGGATGAATTGTTGTGCATGCTGTATACTTCATGTCCATGCCTTGGTTGTTAGTTGAAACCTGTTGTAGCTCTGGTTATGTGTGTTACAAGATGACATGTTGCTGTTTGTGGACAGATTGTGTGTTTGAATATTTTGTGACTTGTGGGAGCTATACTCCATTGTTTTGCTTGATCTTTAGCTCTATTCTTGCTAGATTTTAATTTCCTATCCCGTGGCATCCTTGGAATACCAAGGAAAAGCCCATGGCCCTCTTCATCTTGTTTTTGTCTCCGTTAACGTTCGTACCTTGTCGTGAGTGTACCGTGAGCTACGTTACTCCGTTTGCAACGTTCTACATATGCATTTGCATAGTTTTTACATGGAGCATTCATATTTGCCATGATCATGCATGTTCAAATAACTAATATTGAGGTTCTGTCCAGATTTCTAAAGAACTTAATAATTGCATGAGAAACATGACTAGCTTAGGGTTGCCATGTTAAATACTTTAAATGGTTCATGGATCATCTTGATTGTGCATTGCACTTTGTTTGTATGTTGATTTGGTGATGTTTTCTCTTTGGGTAGACGCGAGTGTCGAGCTTGAGTACGAGGATCCCGGAGAGTACAACTACGAGGACCCAGCTCTTTGTCCCTCTGAAGACCGAACAGGCAAGATGATCGTACCCGGATCCCGACACTATTTTCGCTATGCTAGATGTCTCACTTCTACCGTTATGTTTCGTTACCTACCACTTAAACTGTCAGTCTTCTAAAATTGCCATGAAAGCCTCTAACCCCTCCACTTCCTAGCAAAACATTGATTGGCTACGTTACCGTTGCTCAGCCCTTATCTTATAGTGTTGCTAGTTGCAGGTGCAAGCTTTTCCATGTGCCAACATGGATATCTGGAGATATCATCTTATTTATTGTTATTTAAATTAATGCACATATATATCTGGCAACGGTGGAAGGCTTGACCTTTTGCCCGGTGTTTTGTTCTGCTTTTGCCGCACTAGTTCCGAGTACCGGTGTTATGTTCCATATTTTGCGCTCCTAACATGCTCGGGGTTGTTATGGGGACCCCCTTGACCATTCGTTTTAGATTAAAACTTGTCTGGCAAGACCCAACTTTGATACTACATTTGCTAAACAACTTAATAAAATTGCATAGGGCATAGCTACCCCATGGATAATTAATCAACCCCCGGGCCAGTGCTCCTCATGAGTGTTGGTCCAACCTAGAGCAATGTGCGGGGCCACCCCAAGGCAACTTGGGTGATGTCTATCAGGCCACCGTACGCTTCGCTTATCCGTCGTGTCCTGAGAACGACATACGCGGCTCCTATCGGGTTCGTCGACACGTCGGGCGGTCTTGTTGGACTTGTTTTACCTTTCTCGAATGTCTTGCGCAAGGAATTCCGAGGATACTTTGGGCTATCTCGAGGTTAAGGTTTTCCAACGGAATTGCCTAGGAGATCACGGGATCCGTGGTCGAGGCTATTCCCGCGGCGTGTGGTTGGTTTGTGATGGATGAGTTGGAGCACCCCTGCAGGGTTTAATCTTTTCGAGAAGCCGTGCCCGCGGTTAAGTGGCAACTTGGAAATTTGTTTAACAACCGGTTATAGTCAACTTGAAGTAAACTCAAATAAAATACACCAACTGTGTGCGTAACCATGACTGTCTCTGCTCGTGAACATGAACCGAGAGAGAACACGGTGGGGTTATGTTTGACGTAAGTAGGTGTTCAGAATCACTTAGTGATCATGCTAGTTCACGACCGTCATGCGTAGGCCACCATATTTACATTCATGTTTTCGTAAGTTAGCCACCAAATACATGCTTAGCGCTTGCTGCAGCCTCACCACTTAACCAATTCCTCACCTATTGGCTTACATAGTTTCGGTACCCGGGTTATGAGATTGCTGAGTCCGTGTGGCTCACAGATTACAACAATACAGGTACAGGTGTTGACGAGTACGTGCCAGATGATTTGTCGCAGCTCAAGTGGGAGTATGATGAAGAACGTAGGCGTATGTACGTTACGTATCCTGATGAGTAGGGAGCTTCGTGGTGGTGTTCCTGGGATAGCAAGACAGTTTATCATTGCTTTTCTTTTATCGTTTGATTTCGTCGGTAGCCGGACCCTGTCTTCTGGATGAATGTATGAATAATTGTGTGGACTTGTAAGATAGCTTGTGGCGAGTGTCAGCCAACTCATATACTCATCTCTTCCTACATGTATGCAATGATAGCTTGTAAGATGCGCTTCTATCCCCGTCAAGGCCCTCGTGCCTTAATAGGGATAGGACCGCATCTTGGGCGTTACAGATGGTGAATACGACAATCAATGGAACACACGGCGAAACTCAAAATAAATGGAAGGCATCAGGAGCGTTGGTCTCGGGCTGTTACAAGTATAAACACTTACTTTGCCCAAAGTGCCAATTTGAAACCGTGTGAATCATGAAATCCCGTGTCCCCTCTTTTCTTAGGTATACATAAATTCTACCAAACCTTCCAATGCAATCTTCGGTGTTGCTCGTCATCGCCCCACCAAGCTGATTAATAGCATCGAACATCTGTTTACAAATATGTTTTGGAATTTGAAAACCATCATAGCAAATGGTGGCATTGCTTGAGCTATAGATTTTATGAGGACCTCCTTATTACCATAGAAAGTTAGTAGTTTCTCCATCCATATTTTCCTTGCGCAAATTCAATCCACCAAGTACCGAACGCAATCACTCATGTTCGCTCGAATCAGGGTTGATAGGTTGATCTATTAGGGGCCACCAATTCATTAGGTGACTGAAAACGTTTCTAACACCATTCGATTAGGTGTGTCGTTGGATCTAAATCCAAAGGAGCATCCCCTGCATCTTTATTCCTCTTCCACTCTATGACGCGACTCACAATATCCCCAAGCCACCAACCATTGCAAGCCTAAACGCGTGCCCACCTTGGGATGTTGTCACTCATAGCATCGTCCTCTTCTCCGGCAAGGTCCTGGTTCAGCCTCGCCGTAGGTCAATGCTCGTCGTTGTCGCTCGTTACATCGCCCCCATCTTCAGCTTCATCAGAATTGACTGGCGCAAAATCCCAAATACCTAGTAAATAGCAAAGACAAGTCTATTTTTCAATCTCAAGAACTAAGTGATTACCACCATCGAAGCCTTTCATGTTGACTGTCAGGTGCAGGGGGTCGATGTTAGGGAAGAGGTATGGAGGGGAGGGTGTATGGGTTTTTGGATCACATGCTTAGGTTGGGTGTTTGTTGTTGGGATTTTACATCACGGACTCCGCCGTCACTTATGCTTCGTGCCAAAAACTAAAAAGGGGATGGGAGTCATCGAGGAGAGGACCAACGCCCTTTGAATTTCAAGAAAGGAGGGTTGTCGGAAAGGGAGGCACCCTGTAGTTCTAGTCAGTGCGCTTGCACCGCCTAGACACGTCCAGTTTCCCCCCTATCATACAGTTAAGGAACACACGAGCCTTTGTGCAATAGACTAATATGGCCTCACACAACACTTTATAGACTTTTGATCACACAATTCAAACAATAAACTTAGATACAATTTCGACAATACACTAAAAAACATATGTTTATGTGCATCATAAACTTTTGATCAGACTTATGACTACGGTTTCTTAAGACTTGTCTCCACAACTGTTCATAAGTCTGAAGAAGCTCCTAAAGCTCCAGCCCCCTTATTCTGCAGCATGAGCTTAGCACGTAGTGGACGCTTCATGAAGTTCAAGAACTCGACATGTGGCTCAAGGTCGACAGCCATGTCGCCTTTCGCCTCCGTCCATTCAAATTCCCTCACGAGATTTGCAACAAAGTACCCCAGGTGAAGCATCGCGATGCCCATGCCAGGGCACATCCTCCTTCCCGCGCCAAACGACATCATCCTAATTTCACCAGCGCTTCTCGCCGCCACCACAAGGCGCACACCGTTGCCCCCACCGCCAACCAGGAACCGATCCGGCTGAAACTCATCTGGGTCGGCCCATGTCGTCTTGTCCCGCCCTATACGCTCCAGCGGGAACTACACGATTGTCCCTGCCATGACGCGTTTGCCATCCAGAACAACGTGGTCCTCGGGCATCACCTTACGAGCAAGAAAATATTAAGTATGTGTGACCTTGATTGACAAACCTTAATTAACCTATCAACAATCTTTTCATAATAGATTCCTCATAATAAAATATGAGGATTCTATTATGAAAATGCTGAAAAGTGGAGTATATTTGCAATATGACTTATAACTTCCACCTATCTTATCCGAAATCATAAGGTTAGTAAATCATAAATAATAAGAGCATAAAGACTTCCATTCTAGAGAATTTTCAAGAAATGGAGCCTTTTCTATGTATCCATTTTATCATTATATGGAAACCCTTTTTGATTTATTTTTTCATTGTACTGATGAATTTTTCCAAATTTAAACGAGAAATTAATTAGAGAAATATATATTTTTTAGAACCGGAAATAGTTATTTGTTCACCTGCCTAACCACAGCGGGCACGCTGGGGTGCAGACCGAAAACATTCGATAAAGCTTACGCACCCCGGTCGCCTTATCTTGGCCGCCCATACGCGCAGGGATCCGTGCCGTTGTCTGCCGCTAATGAGATATGGCTTCTGTGATACTCCTATGGCCTATAAGAAACTGTTCGTCAGACCTCTATACACATCCCAAAAGGAGACAAGCAGGAGTTGGACGAAATTCCTGGGAGCACATGGAGGGACACTGCTGCACCTACATCTTCTTGTTCCTTGGGACAGCTATATTGTCTTCCTCGACGAGCATGATGGCGAGGAGAAGAGCTGATCCCTGCATCCGAACGAGATCCAAAATAGTTGAGAGAGATGGGGAGGTGAGCATGGCAAGCCCGGGCTCATGGCCTCCAATAGCGATGATGCTCAAGGAGAGAGGATACAAGCTTTTCCTGGATGAGTCAACCACCTCCATTTAGCTTTCTAGTACACGCAGATCCAATCCATGTTATTTGGAGAGAGAGATAGGGGTAAAAAAAACAGTGCACACAAAGACGGCCATCCTTGTTTTCCTGGTGCAGATCCAATTCTTGTTTGAAAACTAGCGCGCAAATGAAATAAACGAAAAGAGTGCCTACACTACATATGAGCCCTTCAGAGAGATAGAGAGAGAAGACGCGGTCAGCCATGCCCGTGGTGAAGAAAGAACGGTCATTTTAGAGAGAGGGAGAGGGGTCACGGAAAGTACAATTCTCACATGCAACACAGGGAGTGCATGCATAAAGAGAAAGGCGATACATGCGACAGAAGACATGCATGGAGAGAGAGAGAGGATCCTTGCAGAGAACATGCATACGCAGAAGACACTAACATCAGGACAAGATAGTGAGAGTCCACAGTCCATAGCGTTGTTACTACTCGTAATGACTCGTAAAGTGCCCTGGGCTGACGCACATCTCGAGAATCACGGCTGCAAAGGAACGCCTGCGATAGCGCGGCCCCGACCGCCCGACGCATAAGCTCAAAAAATCCATGTCCAAAATCCATGTCCGTCCACCCCGACGACAGCCTCGATCTCTCTCGTGACGGCCTCCTGAGTAAATAGCATAAAACTACTAGTTTACAGGCTATGGTTTTAAAAAACTACCGGATTTTAATTTTTCTCAGAAAACTACCAAACGCGTGGTCGGCTGTTTCAAAAAACCCAAAACCGCGGTGACTAGCGTTTTAACCGCTTTCCTGATGGATTGGGCCCACCGGTCAGGCCACCTGGCCCAGCGCGGGGACGGCGCGGCCGTTAACGGCCGTTACGCCGACACGGTCCGGTCGGAACGAAATGAGCCGGTCGCTCGCCCTCTCTCTCACTCTCCCCCTCCTCTCTTCCTCCTCTCGCCCGCTCTCTGACCCAGGTGCGATGGCGGCGCCGCAGCCAGATGTCGTCGGCGGCGTGTCGCAGCCAGTAGGCGTCACCGGCGAGGAGAGTGGTAGGCATTCAGAGATAGACAAATGGCTAGGCATCTCGAGCTTCCCGACGCAGCGGTCGCCGCAGCCATCACCATCGGAGATCCAGCTAGATCCGGCATACCGCGCGGCAATGGGAGTGGCGAGGTGCATCCACGCGGATCCAGAGGGGGGCCACAGGTGTGCGTCGTCGTTTGGTGGAGTTAGGTAAGTAATTTCAGTTCCATTCATTCATACATTCAGTGTAGTATAGGAATTGAGCAGATTAATTTGTTTGTTAGCATGCTCATAGTTTGTCTATTTAATCTCATACAGCTTAGATGATGAGGTTTGGGAGGTGAGGCTGCATTTTCTAGGCAGAGACAATATGGAGAGAAAGTTTTCAGTTTCAGATATCAGTCATCTGACCTTATTAGCACTGGTTGAGTTGGAGGGGTATGGACTGGATGCATATTTGACTTATGTTAAGGAAGAGGAAAAGGGCTTGGAGGGGGTGGAGGTCCTGGATAGTGAGGAGAAAGTAGAGGAAATGGTGAAATTATTTGTTGATAAGAAGGTCGTCAACATCACTGTAAGAAAAGCCACTGATCCAAGCCCAGCAGATGTTAATATGGATCACATCTTGCTTGAGGACCAGATTCCCATTAGTAATGTTGGTGAGCCAGTTGTTTACAGTGTTTCTCCACAAGGTGTGCTCCATCCTGCCTCTAATTCATCGTTGCCACCAATGATCCCTGAGGAGCCCTACCTTAACACACAGCATAGCTGTAATTTCAACAAGGGGAAAAATGCAGTGGAAGAAGAAGAAGATGTAGATGAAGATGAAGATGAGTTGGACAAATCTTCTTCAGATTTTGATTTTTTCAATGGTGATTACAGAGGGCAGAAAATGTCATACAAGGCTTGGTCCAGGGATGAAGATGAGGCTGGCACAGGGACAAGCCATAAGCAGAGGGAAGAGGAAGATACTGCAGAGCACTATTTTGGTGGTAACTCAGAACCTTCTGAGTTTTGGGAGGAAGAACAAATCCTTTCTGAACATGAAGAACCTTCAGTTGTAGCAAGGGAAGGAGCAATGAAGCTTAAACCTGTCAGAAAACGAGGCCCAACAAGCAAGTCACATAGTGAGCCTGAACACCAGAAGTTTGAAGATTTTGTGCCTGAACCTGATGAATACTGCTTTCCAGGTGATTTTGGCATTAGTGATGAAGAAGATTTTCCAAGGTTGCCTTCTGGTAGGAAGAGAAGGTTGAAGAAGAAGAAGGAGAGAATATGGTATGATCCATCATTGCCTGATGCACATGAGCAGTTTGCAATGCATTTGTGCTTCCAAAATGTTGTGGAGTTTAGAGAAGCACTTAAAAATTTCCATGTAAGGACACTTAGGAATTTTGAGTATCACAGAAATGAACCAACTAGGGTTATTGCTTGGTGCTCTGATAGAAAGCAAGGATGTGAGTTTTACATAGTGGCTTCTAAAATAGCTAATGAGGCAACTTTCAGCATCAAAAAGATGAACTTGGATCACACTTGTGGAGCAAGTGGAGAGAGCACCAAGGTTACAGTCAATTGGGTTGCCAGTGTTTGTGAGGATACAATTAGATCAAACCCTGGAGCTGGTGTTGAGACAATTATGACATACACAAAGAAAAAAATTAGTGTTCATGTGCCTAAAAGCTTGGCATATAGGGCAAGGAGGCAAGCAGTTGAAGTTGTGCAAGGAGATCACAAACTCCAATATCACAGACTTAGGGACTATCTTCAGTGTGTGCTGGATACTAACCCAGGCAGTAGATGCATAGTGACAACACAAGAGGACACAGAAAATCCAGCTCCTACCCCCAGGTTTCACTACATGTTCTACTGCCTGTTTGCATGCAAGGAGGGCTTCCTAAATGGATGTAGGCCATTTATAGGCCTAGATGGTTGCTTCATCAAGCTCAGCACTAGACAACAGATATTGGCAGCTACAGGGAGGGATGGGAACAACATCTTCCCCATAGCCTTTGGTGTTGTTAACAAGGAAGAAACAGATAGCTGGACATGGTTTCTCACATAGCTGAGAACTGTTATTGGAACTAGGAACAAGTTTGGCAAATACACAATTATGTCTGACAGGCAAAAGGGATTGTTGAATGCAATCAATGATGTATTCCCTGACTCTCCACAGAGGTTTTGTCTTAGACATATATATGCCAACTTCCTATCAGCTGGTTTTAGAGGGGAGGAACTCAAGAAGCACTTAGATCAGGCTGCCTATTCCTTCACTAAGCATGGTCATGATAAAGGCATGGAAAATTTGAAGAAAGAAAGTTATGAGGCTTGGCAGTGGTTGTCTCAGATATCAGACCATACATGGGCAAGATACAAAATGGATACTGTTTGCAAAACTGACCTAGTTGTAAACAACCTTAGTGAAGTTTTCAACATGATGATATTGGATGTTAGGAACAAGCCAATCAGGACTATGTTGGAGGGCATAAGAACAAAGTTGATGATCAAGTTTTAGAAAATCAGAGAGAAAACAGAGACTTGCAGATGGGAGATCACACCAACATACTCAGAAATCTTAGAAGAAGGCAAGAAATAGGCTAAGTATTGTGAAGCATATATGGCAGGTCCAGGCATCTGGCAAGTGACTAGTAGTTCTGATAACACATATTGTGTTAACTTGAACAACCATTCCTGTGACTGTAGGAGGTGGGACATGACAGCTGTGCCTTGCAGTCATGCCATTGCTGTAATGCAGAAAGTGAAGCTACATCCTGAAGACTTTGTCAATGATTTCTTCAAAAAGCCCATGTACTGTGAAACATACAAGCATATAATTTTCCCAGTTCCAGGTCCTGACCACTGGCCTCATACACCTGGAGATGACATATCTCCACCAGTGTTCAAAGAAAAGAAGGGCAAAAAGCAAACTGCCAGGAGGAAAGGTATATTTGAGGTGCCAGCAAAAAAGGACACCACAAGAATTGGTACTGTGACATGTAGCAACTGCAAGAAGCAAGGGCATAGGTTCAACAATTGTGGTGACCCTTTGAAGCCTAAGTTTCAGATGAGGATGAACAAGCACCAGGTAATTTGAGGTTGGTTCTTCATTGTTTCATTTCATTTTTTCATTTCATTGTTTCATTTCATTGTGTAGGAGAATAGAACAAATTACTCTGAAGCTGGTTCTTCTATGGCTGCCAATGTTCAGAGGCCTCCAAAAGCTACTGCTGCAACAAGAGCTACAACTTCTGCACCTGCACCAGCTCCAGTGCCTTCTTCTAGGGCAAATAAAAGGGTTGCTTCAACTAGCCCAGCAGCAACAGCAGCAGGAGCACTAGCTAAAGCACCAGCACCAGCATCAGCTAGCCCAGCACCAGCACCAGCACTAGCTAAAGCACCAGCACCAGCATCAGCTAAAAAGAAAATAACCAACAATTCTTCTCCTGCTAAGAACACCAGGTCATCTACAACTTCTCCAGCAAAGAACACCAGGTCTGCAAGTGCCCAGAGGGATGCTTCAATGAGAACTTTCATTGCACCAAGGCAGTCAACATCAAATATTGTCCAGGATGGGTCAAAAAGGATCAGGAAGCCAAGTGGGAGGCTGAAAGGCTATTTTTATGCAAGTGGAAACTAGCATGTCTGTGTCTATCTTGTGTGGTTTATTTTTATGTCAGTGAACTGCTATGGTTTGTAATAACTATACTATCTTGTGTGGTTTCAGTCAGTTAATGTCAGTGAACTGCTATGTGGATTCAGTCAGTTTATGTGTGTTTATAACATGTTGATTCAGTCAGTTTATAACATGTTGATGTCAGTCAGTTTATAACAGTTTGATTCAGCCAGTTTGAGAGTAGCATACATATAGATTCTCATACTTAATACCATAGCATTGGAGATCCATTACAACATACTTAGGAACATAGCATTGGAGATCCATTACAACTTACTTGTGAACATAGCATTGGAGATCCATTACAACTTACTTAGGAACATAGCAAATATGGTTCTTACATAAGACACTAAAGTTCAAATGCAGTGCCAAACCCTAGGTTAACTTCACATTCCCCCAAAATGTACACCCTAATGATCACTTGAGACAGTTAGGCCACATCCTTATATAGGCCTTGGATGTACTTCACCACCATTTCACACCACTTCATGACTCAAGGATGGCCTTGATTTGCTCTAACTTTTCCTTGCTGCCATGCCCATCTTTCAGCAGCTCACCAACAACTTGCTCAAGCTTTGCCTTCTCCTTCTTAAGAAGATCTCTGTCCACTTCAACATCCTTCATAGCCTTCCTGGTGTTCTTGATAATGTCAGCTTGGCTCTGCAAAATGCACCTCTGCTCCTTTGCAAGTTTAAGCTTTTCCATCTGCACCTCCAACCTAGCTTTCTCCTCCACCTCCTTCTTCTTCTTCTCAAAGTCTTCTTCCATCTGCACTTCAACATCCTCCATTTGCTTCTGGTTCATCTTCCTGGCCACCTTACCATCCTGCCAATCAAACATTTTTGATACATCTTCAACAAGCTTGCTGTACTCCATGGAAAGCTTGTCATTTTCAGTCTTGAGCTTGGCCAACTCCTTCTCAAACTTCTCATTGTCAAGTACCCTTCCACAGTTCTGCTCATGGAACATTTTCCATAGCTTGTCCAAACATCTCTGAAGAACAGGAGGCCAAGGCCCATCAACCCACTCTACAACACCACAATTCACACCATTTTCCTGCATTTGTAAATAATATTAGTTATTATAATGCCATCATTAACTTGAAATTTTCTGAACATAACTGAAATATGATAAGTTATTGCAATGCCATAATTTAGCTTGCAAAGAAACAAAGAAACACATAAGTGAAATAACAAGTTACAGTGTCATATCATGTGCTGCACTGAATATCCATATGTAACACACCAAAATTGACATCTAACCTGGACTGGGCAGCCATAGAAACGTCTTCCTGTTAAGGTGCCTTCAAAAGCCACACACTTAAGAGGCCTCATGTGGTGCAGAATGCATTTGGGTTCAGAAAGCTCAAGTTGGCCACAGAAAAGGGGCTCCACGGTGGTGTCTGGTTCCTCCTGCAACCATAAAATCACAAACAACAATGCTTTCAATCACCAATATACTTGAACATCGAATTTATCCATAACACTATATAAACCCCCAAATCAGCAAGAACCCTAACACTGTACAAAGATGAACCCTAACTTAGCTAAATCCAACAACCAAGCACCACCCTCCCTAAACAATATCCATATCACAGACACAACAAAATACCTAAACCCTAACCCTGGGTGGCAAGGAACAAAGCAAGATCCATGGCATTTATCCCTAACCCTAACCCTGGGTGGCAAGGAACAAACTTACCAGAAGTCCCATGTCCATGCTCACGGCCTCGCAGTCATCGTCTGAGCTCGTTTCCCCGTCGTTCCAGGAAGGCATGGCGGCAAGGAGGTCGACGGCGGCAGCTCTCGGAGACGGCGAGCGGCGGCGAGCTCGTGCTGGAGCAAGGGAGTGGGAGCAGGGGAGTGGGAGCGGGGAGTGAGCGGGCAGGGGACCGAGCCAACGACCGAGCGGGGATTTATTACCCAGTTCCGACCGGACCGGTCGGCGTAACGGCCGTTAACGGCCGCGCCGTCTCCGCGCTGGCCAGGTGGCCTGACCGGTGGGCCCAATCCGTCAGGAAAGCGGTTAAATCGCTAGTCACCGCGGTTTTGGGTTTTTTGAAACAGCGAACCACGCGTTTGGTAGTTTTCTAAGAAAAATTAAAATCCGGTAGTTTTTTGAAACCATAGCCTGTAAACTAGTAGTTTTATGCTATTTACTCCGGCCTCCTGGACGTCCAGATGCTTCACCAAGTTCGCCATGATCCACTGCAGCTCCGCGGTCGGTGGCTCCGCGCCGGCGCCAAGAAACTCCGAGCAGAGTCCCACGAGCTCACCATCCGTTAGCGTTTGCTTGCGACTGAGAGCACTGTAGGCGGAGTAGCTTTCGTCTGCGACCTGGTGGTCGATGAGCGTGTCCACATATGCTGGGGCTTCGCCGGACTGCCGGCGCCGCCGGTCGCCTAGCGCATTGACGAGCGGGAGGTACAGCTCCTCCTGCTGCCGCCTGAGCGCGACCAGCTTGTTCCACCGTTCGCGGTAGATTAGCCTGGTCAACGCCGGGAGCGCGGCGAAGACACGCATCCCAACGAGGGACCAGATGAGCTCCTCCATGTTGTCGGCCATGGCGCGGACGAGGCCTGCGTCGACGCCGTCGCCGAAGCACATGGTGGCGTTCAGGCCGAACATAGCAGCGTGCAAGCTCTCGGCCGCGAGAGCCACGCCGTCGTTAGACGTGCACTGTTCGCGGAGGTCTGCGACGAGACCGCGGAGCGCGGCACGGCGAGCAGGGGCGTAGAGGCGAAGGCACGACGGGTGGAAGACCTCGGAGACGAGGTTGCGGCGGGTGGCGCGCCAGAGCGAGCCGTAGGGCGCAGAGCTTATGTTGTGGTGTCGCTGACGCGAGAGGACGGAGCTGACCGCGCTCGTCGGGGGACGGTTGCAGAACGCACCACCGGCACCGCCGCGGACGAGGAGGTGGTGCGCTCTGACACGGTCTGTGACGACGACCTCCTGCCGCAAGGCAGCGGAGAAGTCACGTACGAGGCCCCACTTGACGGCGGCAAGGCGGGTTTGCATTTCCTTGATCGGCGGTGCACGCCGGAGCAGGATGCCGACGACGAGGACGAGGAGCGTCATGGGAAGCAAGAAGTCTTGCATGGCTAGCTGGTGGCGTGACCTGAGTTGCTACTTGCTGCTGCTACTTTCCCTTCTTCGTACTATCACATACATAGACGGTACTACTGTTTTATTTATAAAACCTTGTGAAGGTTGAGTTATCCATCCAACAGGATCCTTTTATTGTGAACGTTTTCTGGCTGGCCAGCATTGTTGACTTGGGGTTATCCTGGTTCATATTCAAAAATGAATAGAAGTTGTTCAAGTTTCCATGAATTAAGGATCACATGACTGTATCAGATTTGTAAATGACGATCGAGTTGACAAGTCGAAAGCAAGTAATCGGCATTGCTATTCTTTTGCGAGGATATGCCACACTGCGCGGGAAGAAGAAGCATTGCACACCTCGACTTGCTTCACAGGTTGGCATCTTACGGATGAGCATGCTATGGTAACATTAGGATGAAGACCAAGCTATGATTTAGTTTTTTTTCGATTGAGAAAAAGCTATGCGGCAAATCTCGTGTTCGTAAAAAAGGGCACATGTTGGGAGTCATCGTCCTAATCCAATTAAGCAAAATATGACTCACATTTGCTTAAATGGGGGTAAAAACGAGAAAAAACTACTAAATTAAGTAATTGATGTCACAAGATCATTTTTTGGCCAGTACTACGCGCCAGCGGACCGGCCAAAACTTCCGGCCGGTCCGGGCCTGGCCGTCAGATGCGCTCGTTTTTAATCCTCTGATTCCCCTCGATGCGGATGTCTCCGTTCTCCTGCTCCGTTCTGTCTGGTCAACGCGAGCAGAAAAGAATCCCCTCCACCAGCCTCTCAATAATCAATCGACGAGATACGTCTCTGCCCTGGCCACCGCGTGCATGTGCTCCGGCGAGACGCGGCAGCACCCACCTTCTTTCTCGCGTCACCGCTTGACGCAGGAGCAGCCACTCGTCCCCAGTCCCAGCTTTTGCGAACAATTTCATCTCGTCATGGTTGTAGCTTTTCAATGACATGCCTGTAGCTTCTACATTACATGGTTGTAACGAAAAAACATCATCGTCGTTGCCGCCGGTTGTAGCTCGCCTCGCAGGTCGCAAAACATGGTCGTCTGTCATGGCAACAAGGTTCATTACCGGCCGTAGCAAAAAGGATATGTGGTTGCAGCAAAAACAAAATGGCCGTCGTTGTCGGGTGTAGCTCGCCGCCGGGTGCATGTCGCTGGCGGCGCTATTGTCTCCTCGTCGCAGCTTCCAGTATTTGCCGTAGTAGCAAAAACACTTGCTAGTGGAAGCTTTGTAGGTTGTCGGTTGCAACAAAAATCGGTTTTCGGCCTCTCGTCAGCACTGAACCAACAAATGGTTGCAGCAAAAATAACTGCGGGTTCCAGCTCCGGCTCTGACTGTTTCCAGCAAATCCAGACGCTGGATCCAGCTTCCGACTTTGGCTGGTTGTAGCAAAATCAATACTCCCTTTGTACCACAATACTTAGGTAAACGTTTGTGGCCGGTGCGCCGGCCGAAGATTGGCCCGCTCGCCCGCTACCACGCGCTCCTGCTTCTTTCGTTTCCACCACTGTGGCGGCGAGCAGTACGCGTGAGCGAGCGGCGACGACGCGCGGCCCCAGCGAGGCCGCCGTCTACCCCGCATCGACGGCGAGCTGCTACGGCGAGCAGCCCCGGCGAGCGGCGACGGCGAGCTACGACGGTGCACAGCCCCAGCGAGCGGCGACGGCCACCGGCCCCGGCGAACGGCGCCCAGCCCCGGCGAGGTTGTCGTTTCCCCCGTGCCCGCAAGCACGACCACCTCTTTTCCCAGCTCCGGCGGACGAGCTACATAATTGCGACGGTGAGGCACACCCACGACACAGGAATGCTGGAACCAACATTGATTTTTGCTACATGATTCAACCGGCATCACAATTTGCTACAACCGGCATCGCTATCTGCTACCACCGGTGTCGCATTTTGCTACATCGCACATGGCTTCGCGATTTTTGCTACAACCGGCAACGAAAAAAGATACATCCGATGACGTGATTTGCTGCAACGGCCGCGACGAAGTATATGGTGGCGACGGTGGCGCTACAATTTTTGCTACAACCGGCAGCAGAAAAAGCTACCACCGGCTGTCAATTTTGCTACAACCAGCAACGAAAAAAGCTACCTCCGACGACGTGATTTGCTGCAACGGCCACGATGAAGTTTGTGGTGGCGACGGCGGCGCTGCGATTTTTGCTACAACCGACAACAGAGAAAGCTACCGCCGGCGGTCAAATTTGCTACAACCATGTCTCTGGATGCGGAGTGGCCGTCAGTCGCGGTCAGCGCGAGGTGGCGGCGCGAGATGCGGAGGCGGAGGCGACGCGGCGGGGCTCGATCCACGATGGCAACGGCGAGCGCGGCGACGCGCAAGACGGGGGCGGTGCAATGCTTGACGCGGTGGGGGCGGCAGGAGGCGCGGCGTGGCGCGTTGAAGAAGAAGTAAAGAGGCGAACCGTTTTTTTCGACGGGATCCAACGGCCCACACGCTCGGATCCAACGGTTGCGGTGCGACCGGCCCAAATTTGGGCCGGCGCACCGGCGCCTATCACTTCCCCAATGCTTATAGCTGGGGATACTTGTATTGGTGTTCGCCAACAACAACTATTTAGGTACAGAGGGAGTAGATGATTCTAGCTTAGTTTATAGCCGGTTGCAGCAAAACAGATCCAGCTTCAGCTCTTGTTGGTTCCAACTAAATATCAATAACATCCTAGCACGGCGTCCCCGGCCAGCCATGGCAGTACCGGTGCCCCCGTCCGTTGCTTCAGTACTTGGGGGCTTGGCTGTAGCACGAGGAGGAGGTGCGACGGGGGAGACCTTTGGGAGCGCGACCGCATGCTGCAGATATGGGGAGCAAGAAAAATAGAGGAGTAGCAGGCGCACAAGAGCAGCATGTATGGGCCCGCATCGTATGTCTCCCTAGCTAGATTTCGTACGATTTCCTTCGGTCGTACGCACGCGATGCGGCCGGCCGAAGTTTCCGTCGGCGCGCCGGTTTCAAGCGTTTTCCTCATTTTTTAGGCCCGATCTCACGCGGAACAAAACCCACCCCTAGTGCCGCTCCCCCAGGGTGACGCGAGGGGTCGAGATAATTGCAAGGCACTACCACACTTCGGCACGACTTAGCGGATAGGTGCCACTAGTCAAAAGTTTTGCATGTCAATACCACTTCACGGGCTAATTGTTGCGAAACGGTCTGACAGGCGTATAAACGCGTATTGACCACGTATCTGACAAACCGGGCCCACATGTCAGGTGACACGGTGGCGTACCCGCGCGTGCCGCGCTGCTGACGCGGACCGAACCGGCTCGATCGCTCGCTGTAACTGGCTCGTTCGAACCCTGTCGAACGGGACGAACCCTAGCCTTGCTCTCCCCTCTCCTTCTCTACGCGGCTCTCTGGCGATGGCGGCGGCGACTCCCGGCGGCGGTTACGTTGCGGGCGGGTATAGAGACCTTCCCGGCCTCGGGAGGGATGACCACATAGGTCTGGCTGTGGACGACGGCGGCTCCAGTTCGTACTACTCCACCGGCGACGATGAGGATTTTGAGGAGGAGGCGCCGCTGTCCATGGAGGACAGGGTGAAGCTGGCAGAGATCTGGGTGGCCAACCCTACCAGTAGCCATCACTGGACCAATGGTGCTGGTGGCGGCGTGCTGTAAGTGCCTCTCCTCTATCCTTCTTTGTGCCTATTTCAAATCTGGGGGGGGCTAGGGTTAGTTGCTCATTTGAAATTATTTCTGTCAATTGTAGTTTGGATGATGCTGTTTGGGAAGTTCGGATTCACTTTGATGCACAACCAAATTTGGATATGAAGCTATGTAGCTCAGATGTTACATTTCTGAACCTATATGCAGTGATGCAAACACAAGGTTTTTTTTTCTCTGATGAGTTGTACCACATGAAAAATTTAGACAGAGGAGAGAGAGCATGGCTTAGAATTGATTGAGACAAACATCAAACTACAACAACTAAAGTCTGAATATGAGCATAGTTTGGTTCTGAATTTGCTAGTGAGGGCAGCATCACCTAATTTATGTCAAAGAGAAGAACAGTTAGTGAGATCAAATGTCAATAATGTCTGTCATAGAGAAGAAAAATTAGCAGCAGTATTGTATGAACCAGTTGTTGTGTATGATCTTAGTGAGCCTGGAGTTCTTGCTGTTGATGCAGAAGGTGTTGCTTTTTTAAGTCAGTACAGTAGCAGTACTACTCAACCTACTGCTTTGTGCACACAGGAGAGCAGAAACTTGAGAAAGGACAAACTCAAAGCTGTAATGGAGGAAGAGCCATTGTTTGAGCAGGCACATAATAGTAGTGATGACTCTGAGGCTGCATATGATAGTGATAACAATCCTTTCTGCATGGAGAAGTACAGGATTTCTGAAGATGCAGAGATAATAGAGGGGAATATATTAGCAGAGCAAGAAGATGAAGATGAAGATTCAGATGAAGATGAAGATTCAGAAGAGGAACAAGTACATTATGAGGGTGACACTGAGGTTGAGGATTTGTTTGAGATGGAGGAGGGGGAGGAGGAGTATGTCAATGTTGTTGCAACTGAAGAACCACCAATGCAAAAACCTGCAAAAAGGAGGAAGAAACTTGCAGTTAGTAGAGGCCCCACTACTAGGTGTTGGAAATATGCCCTAGAGGCAATAATAAATTGGTTATTATTATATTTCCTTGTTCATGATAATCGTTTATTATCCATGCTATAATTGTATTGATTGGAAACTCAAATACATGTGTGGGTACATAGACAACACTGTGTCCCTAGTATGCCTCTAGTTGACTAGCTCGTTGATCAAAGATGGTTAAGGTTTCCTAGCCATTGACATGAGATGTCATTTGATAACGGGATCACATCATTAGGAGAATGATGTGATGGACAAGACCCAAACTACGAACGTAGCATGTGATCGTGTCAGTTTATTGCTATTGTTTTCTGCATGTCAAGTATCTGTTCCTTTGACCATGAGATCATGCAACTCACTGACACCGGAGGAATACCTTGTGTGTATCAAACGTCGCAACGTAACTGGGTGACTATAAAGGTGCTCTACAGGTATCTCCGAGGGTGTCTGTTGGGTTGGCATGGATCAAGACTGGGATTTGTTACTCCGTGTGACGGAGAGGTATCTCAGGGCCCACTCGGTAATACAACATCACATTGAGCCTTGCAAGCAAAGTGACTAAAGAGTTAGCCACAGGATCTTGTATTACGGAACGAGTAAAGAGACTTGCCGGTAACGAGATTGAACTAGGTATAGAGATACCGACGATCGAATCTCGGGCAAGTAACATACCGAAGAACAAAGGGAACAGCATACGGGATTAACTGAATCCTTGACATAGAGGTTCGACCGATAAAAGATCTTCGTAGAATATGTAGGAGCCAATATGGGCATCCAGGTCCCGCTATTGGTTATTGGCCGTAGAGGTGTCTCGGTCATGTCTACATAGTTCTCGAACCCGCAGGGTCTACACACTTAACGTTTGGTGACGATTAGTATAGTTGAGTTATTATGTTGGTGACCGAAGGTTGTTCGGAGTCCCGGATAAGATCCCGGACATGACGAGGATCTCCGGAATAGTCCGGAGGTAAAGATTGATATATGTGATAATAGTGTTTTGATCTCCAGGAAGAGTTCCGGAGTTCACCGGAAGGGGTTCCGGATGTTTACCGAAGTGTTCGGGTGCAGCAACACTTTATATGGGCCAAAGGGATAAAGCCCACGAGGTATTGGAAAGTGCAAAAGTAGTTTTGCTGCCGCGTAAGCGGTACTACCGCTTGGTGAAGCGGTACTACCGCCCGAGCGGTACTACCGCTTGTATGAAGCGGTACTACCGCTTGTGTGAAGCGGTACTACCGCTTGTGTGCGTCTGTGCACGGTTCGGCAGGGATCCGAGTTGGACTCTTTCCCTGCGGGCCAAACCGACCTTGTGCGGGCAAAACCGACCCGGAGGAGGCTTTTACTCCAAGTTTAGACCCCAAGGCTCAACATATAAATAGAGGGGCAGGGCTAGCACATGGGACACATCAAGATTTCCCCAAGCCGTGTGCGGCAACCCTAACCCTCTAGTTCCTCCGTCATAATCTCCGTAGTGCTTGGCGAAGCCCTGCAGAGATTGTTCCTCACCACCATCACCATGCCGTCGTGCTGCTGAAACTCAACCACTACTTCATCATCGCTCGCTGGATCGAGGAGGTGAAGGCGTCATCAAGCCGTACGTGTGTTGAACGCGGAGGTGCCGTCCGTTCGGCGCTAGTTCGTGATCGGATCGAGGGACGACTTGCGATTTGGATCGCGGAGACGTTCGACTACATCAACCACATTTCTTAAACGCTTCCGCTTAGCGATCTACAAGGGTATGTAGATTCACTCTCCCTCTCGTAGATGCTCATCTCCATGGATAGATCTTGTGTGTGCGTAGGAAAATTTTTGTTTCCCATGCAACGTTCCCCAACAGTGGCATCATGAGCCAGGTCTATGCGTAGATGAGATCTCGAGTAGAACACAAACGAGTTGTGGGCGTGGGTGTATACATATTGCTTGCCGTTACTAGTTGATATTTGATTCGGCGGTACTGTGAGATGAAGCGGCCCGGACCGACATTACGCGTACACTTACGCGAGACAGGTTCCTTCAACTGACATGTAACTTCGTTGCATAAAGATGGCTAGCGGGTGTCTGTCTCTCTCACTTTAGTTGAATCGATTTCAATGAAGAGAGTTCTTTTAGAAGATCAAAAAGCAATCACTACACCACGTTGTGGTTTTGCGTAGGTAAGAACGGTTCTTGCAAACCCGTAGCAGCCACGTAAAATTTGCAACAACAATTAGAGGACGTCTAACTTGTTTTTGCAGGGTATGTTGTGATGTGATATGGCCAATTACATGATGAGATATATGTGATGTATGAGATGATCATGTGTTGTATAGAGTATCACGACTTGCATGTCGATGAATACGGCAACTGGCAGGAGCCATAGAGTTGTCTTTAATTATTGTATGACCTGCGTGTCAATCATTAAGCGCTATGTAATGCTTTACTTTATCGCTAAACGTTAGCAATAGTCGTGGAAGCAACAGTCGGCGCGACAACCTTATGGCGACACGTTGATGGAGATCAAGATGATGGAGATCATGGTGTCATGCCGGTGACGATGGAGATCATGTCGGTGCTTTGGAGATGGAGATCAAAAGCACAAGTTCATGGCCATATCATGTCACTTATGATTTGCATGTGATGTTAATCCTTTTATGCATCTTATTTTGCTTAGGACGACGGTAGCATTATAAGGTGATCCCTCACTTAAATTTCAAGATAAATTGTATTCTCCCCAAGTGTGCACCATTGCGAAAGTTCGTCGTTTCGAGACACGCCGTGATGATCGGGTGTGATAGACTCTACGTTCGCATACAACGGGTGCAAGCCATGTTGCACGTGCGGAACACTCGGGTTAAACTTGACGAGCCTAGCATGTACAGACATGGCCTCGGAACACAAGAGACCGAAAGGTCGAACATGAGTCATATAGTAGATATGATCAACATGAAGATGTTCACCATTGAAACCACCTCAACTCACGTGATGATCGGACTTGAGTTGGTGGATTTGGATCATGTTACACTCGAATGACCGGAGGGATGTCAATTTGAGTGGGAGTTTTTAAGTAATATGATTAACTAAACTCATTATCTAGAACAATAGTCTAAGTTGTCTTTGCTATATTTATGTTGTAGATCATGGCTCGCGCAGTAGCACCCCTGAATTTTAATGCGTTCCTAGAGAAAGCTAAGTTGAAAGATGATGGAAGTAACTTTGTGGACTGGGCCCGTAATCTAAGGATTATCCTTACGGCTTCCCAGAAGGCTTATGTCCTTGATGCACCGCTTGGTGATCCACCCGCTCCAGTTGAGTCTCTAGACGTTGTGAACGCCTGGCAGGCTCGTTCTGATGATTACTCAATATTTCAATGTGCAATGTTGTATGGCTTAGAACCGGGACTTCAAAGACGTTTTGAACGTCATGGAGCATATGAGATGTTCCAGGAGTTGAAGTTTATCTTTCAGAAGAATGCCCGGATCGAGAGATATGAGATCTCCGATAAGTTCTATGCTTGCAAGATGGAGGAGAACGGGTCTATCAGTGATCACGTGCTCAGAATGTCTGGGTACTCCACCCGTCTGGCTGAGTTAGGGATGCCCCTTCCGCCAGAGGCTATCACTGACAGAGTTCTTCAATCATTGCCACCTAGCTACAAGAGCTTCGTGTTGAACTATAACATGCACGGGATGAACAAGTCAGTCGCCGAGCTGTTTGCGATGCTGAAAGCCGCTGAGTCTGAAATTCAGAAGGAGCATCAAGTGTTGATGGTCAATAAAACCACTAGTTTCAAGAAAAATGGCAAGGGTAAGAAGGGTAACTCCAAGAAGAGTGGCAAAGCAGTTGCTCCTCTCGTGAAGAAACCCAAGGCTGGACCCAAACCAGAAACTGTGTGTTTTCATTGCAAGGGAACTGGACACTGGAAGCGGAATTGCCCCAAGTATTTGGCTGACAAGAAGGCGGCCAACAACAAACAAGGTATATATGATATACATGTTATTGATGTGTACCTTACCAACTCTCGTTGTAGTGCCTGGGTATTTGATACCGGTGTGGTTGCTCATATTTGCAACTCAAAACAGGAACTGCGGAATAGACGGAGGCTGGCAAAGGACGAAGTGACGATGCGCGTGGGAAATGGTTCCAAGGTTGATGTGATCGCCGTCGGCACGCTCGCTCTTCGATTACCGTCGGGATTAGTGATGAACCTAAATAAGTGTTATTTGGTGCCTGCGTTAAGCATGAACAATATATCTGGATCTTGTTTATTGCGAGACGGTTACTCATTTAAATCAGAGAATAATGGTTGTTCTATTTATATGAGTGATATCTTTTATGGTCATGCACCCGATGTGAGGGGTTTATTCTTATTGAATCTCGATAGTAATGATACACATGTTCATAACATTGATGCCAAAAGATGTAGAATTGATAATGATAATACCACTTTCTTGTGGCACTGCCGTTTAGGTCATATTGGCGTAAAACGCATGAGGAAGCTCCATGCTGATGGACTTTTGGAGTCACTTGATTTTGAATCACTTGACACATGTGAGCCATGCCTCATGGGCAAGATGACTAAAACGCCGTTCTCTGGAACAATGGAACGGGCAAGTGACTTGTTGGAAATCATACATACTGATGTGTGCGGTCCGATGAGCATTGAGGCGCGCGGTGGTTATCGTTACTTTCTCACCTTCACTGATGACTTAAGTAGATATGGGTATATTTACTTAATGAAACACAAGTCTGAAACATTTGAAAAGTTCAAACAATTTCAGAGTGAAGTTGAGAATCATCGTAACAAGAAGATTAAATTCCTACGATCTGATCGAGGAGGAGAATATCTGAGTTATGAGTTTGGCAGTCACTTAAGACAATGTGGAATTGTTTCACAACTGACACCGCCTAGAACACCACAGCGTAATGGTGTGTCCGAACGTCGTAATCGAACTTTATTGGATATGGTGCGATCTATGATGTCTCTTGCCGATTTGCCACTATCGTTTTAGGGTTATGCATTAGAGACAGCTGCATTCACTTTAAATAGGGCACCATCGAAATCCGTTGAGACGACGCCATATGAACTTTGGTTTGGCAAGAAGCCAAAGCTGTCGTTTCTTAAAGTTTGGGGATGTGATGCTTATGTCAAAAAGCTTCAGCCTGAAAAGCTGGAACCCAAAGCGGAGAAATGCGTCTTCATAGGATACCCAAAAGAGACAGTTGGGTATACCTTCTATCTCAGATCCGAAGGCAAAGTGTTTGTCGCTAAAAACGGAACATTTCTTGAGAAAGAGTTTCTCTCGAAAGAATTGAGTGGGAGGAAGATAGAACTTGATGAGGTTGTTGAACCTTTACTTCAACCTGAGAGTAGCGCAGCGCAGAAAGTTGTTTCTGTGGAGCCTACATTAGCTGAAGAGGAAGTTAATGATGATGATCATGAAGCTTTGGATCAAGTTGCTATCGAACCTCGTAGGTCGACAAGGACGCGTACTGCTCCCGAGTGGTACGGCAACCCTGTCTTAGAGGTCATGTTGTTAGACAACGATGAACCTACGAGCTATGGAGAAGCGATGATGGGCCCGGATTCCGAGAAGTGGTTAGAGGCCATGAAATCCGAGATGGGATCCATGTATGAAAACAAAGTATGGACTTTGGAAGTATTACCTGAAGGGCGTAAGGCCATTCAGAACAAATGGATCTTTAAGAGGAAGACGGACGCGGACGGTAATGTCACCGTCTATAAAGCTCGACTTGTGGCAAAGGGTTTTTCACAAGTTCAAGGAGTTGACTACGATGAGACCTTCTCACCCGTAGCGATGCTTAAGTCCGTCAGAATCATGTTAGCAATAGCTGCCTTTTTCGATTATGAAATTTGGCAGATGGATGTCAAAACAGCGTTCCTTAACGGTTACCTTAAGGAAGAGTTGTATATGATGCAACCAGAAGGTTTTGTCGATCCAGAGAATGCTGACAAAGTTTGCAAACTCCAGCGATCCATTTATGGACTGGTGCAAGCATCTCGGAGTTGGAATCTTCGTTTTGATGAGGTGATCAAAGCGTTCGAGTTTATACAAGTTTACAGAGAAGCTTGTATTTACAAGAAAGTGAGTGGGAGCTCTATAGCGTTTCTAATATTATATGTGGATGACATATTGCTGATTGGAAACAATATAGAAATGCTGGAAAACGTAAAGGAATATTTGAACAAGAGTTTTTCAATGAAGGACCTAGGAGAAGCTGCTTTCATATTAGGCATCAAGATCTATAGAGATAGATCGAGACGCTTAATAGGACTTTCACAAAGCACATACCTTGACAAAGTTTTGAAGAAGTTCAAAATGGATCAGTCCAAGAAGGGGTTCTTGCCTGTATTGCAAGGTGTGAAGTTGAGTAAGACTCAATGCCCAATGACTGCAGAAGATAGAGAAAAGATGAGTGTCATCCCCTATGCTTCGGCCATAGGCTCTATCATGTATGCAATGCTGTGCACAAGACCCGATGTCAGCCTTGCCATAAGTATGGTCGGAAGGTTTCAAGGTGATCCAGGAATGGAACACTGGACGGCGGTCAAGAATATCCTGAAGTACCTGAAAAGGACGAAGGACATGTTTCTCGTTTATGGAGGTGATCAAGAGCTCGTCGTAAAGGGTTACGTCGATGCAAGCTTTGACACTGATCCGGATGACTCTAAGTCTCAAACCGGATACGTATTTATTCTTAATGGGGGTGCGGTTAGCTGGTGCAGTTCCAAGCAAAGCGTGGTAGCTGATTCTACATGCGAAGCGGAGTACATCGCAGCCTCGGAGGCGGCGAAGGAAGGTGTCTGGATGAAGGAGTTCATGACAGATCTTGGAGTAGTGCCTAGTGCGCTTAACCCAATGACTCTGTTTTGTGATAACACTGGTGCCATTGCTCTAGCCAAGGAACCAAGATTTCACAAGAGGACCAGACACATAAAGCGACGCTTCAATTCCATCCGCGATTACATCAAGGAGGACGACATAAATATTTGCAAAGTACACACGGATCTAAATGTTGCAGATCCGATGACTAAACCTCTTCCAACGGCTAAACATGAACAACACCAGAACTGCATGGGTGTTCGATTCATTACAATGTAAATCACATAGTGATGTGAACTAGATTATTGACTCTAGTGCAAGTGGGAGACTGTTGGAAATATGCCCTAGAGGCAGTAATAAATTGGTTATTATTATATTTCCTTGTTCATGATAATCGTTTATTATCCATGCTATAATTGTATTGATTGGAAACTCAAATACATGTGTGGGTACATAGACAACACTGTGTCCCTAGTATGCCTCTAGTTGACTAGCTCGTTGATCAAAGATGGTTAAGGTTTCCTAGCCATTGACATGAGATGTCATTTGATAACGGGATCACATCATTAGGAGAATGATGTGATGGACAAGACCCAAACTACGAACGTAGCATGTGATCGTGTCAGTTTATTGCTATTGTTTTCTGCATGTCAAGTATCTGTTCCTTTGACCATGAGATCATGCAACTCACTGACACCGGAGGAATACCTTGTGTGTATCAAACGTCGCAACGTAACTGGGTGACTATAAAGGTGCTCTACAGGTATCTCCGAGGGTGTCTGTTGGGTTGGCATGGATCAAGACTGGGATTTGTTACTCCGTGTGACGGAGAGGTATCTCAGGGCCCACTCGGTAATACAACATCACATTGAGCCTTGCAAGCAAAGTGACTAAAGAGTTAGCCACAGGATCTTGTATTACGGAACGAGTAAAGAAACTTGCCGGTAACGAGATTGAACTAGGTATAGAGATACCGACGATCGAATCTCGGGCAAGTAACATACCGAAGAACAAAGGGAACAGCATACGGGATTAACTGAATCCTTGACATAGAGGTTCGACCGATAAAAGATCTTCGTAGAATATGTAGGAGCCAATATGGGCATCCAGGTCCCGCTATTGGTTATTGGCCGTAGAGGTGTCTCGGTCATGTCTACATAGTTCTCGAACCCGCAGGGTCTACACACTTAACGTTTGGTGACGATTAGTATAGTTGAGTTATTATGTTGGTGACCGAAGGTTGTTCGGAGTCCCGGATAAGATCCCGGACATGACGAGGATCTCCGGAATAGTCCGGAGGTAAAGATTGATATATGTGATAATAGTGTTTTGATCTCCAGGAAGAGTTCCGGAGTTCACCGGAAGGGGTTCCGGATGTTTACCGAAGTGTTCGGGTGCAGCAACACTTTATATGGGCCAAAGGGATAAAGCCCACGAGGTATTGGAAAGTGCAAAAGTAGTTTTGCTGCCGCGTAAGCGGTACTACCGCTTGGTGAAGCGGTACTACCGCCCGAGCGGTACTACCGCTTGTATGAAGCGGTACTACCGCCCAAGCGGTACTACCGCTTGTGTGAAGCGGTACTACCGCTTGTGTGCGGCTGTGCACGGTTCGGCAGGGATCCGAGTTAGACTCTTTCCCTGCGGGCCAAACCGACCTTGTGCGGGCAAAACCGACCCGGAGGAGGCTTTTACTCCAAGTTTAGACCCCAAGGCTCAACATATAAATAGAGGGGCAGGGCTAGCACACGGGACACATCAAGATTTCCCCAAGCCGTGTGCGGCAACCCTAACCCTCTAGTTCCTCCGTCATAATCTCCGTAGTGCTTGGCGAAGCCCTGCAGAGATTGTTCCTCACCACCATCACCACGCCGTCGTGCTGCTGGAACTCAACCACTACTTCATCATCGCTCGCTGGATCGAGGAGGTGAAGGCGTCATCAAGCCGTACGTGTGTTGAACGCGGAGGTGCCGTCCGTTCGGCGCTAGTTCGTGATCGGATCGAGGGACGACTTGCGATTTGGATCGCGGAGACGTTCGACTACATCAACCGCGTTTCTTAAACGCTTCCGCTTAGCGATCTACAAGGGTATGTAGATTCACTCTCCCTCTCGTAGATGATCATCTCCATGGATAGATCTTGTGTGTGCGTAGGAAAATTTTTGTTTCCCATGCAACGTTCCCCAACACTAGGTCCCATTCAAGTGTGTTAGAGGAGGTGAAACCTGATTTCATTCCTTCATCAGATGAAGAAGATGATGGGTTGTTGTTTGAGGATGAAGATGATGGACATGAGCCACTCTCATTTGTGCTACCTAAAGGGAGGAAGAGTAGGGCCAAGAAAAGGAAACCAAGGATCTGGTACAATGACAAACTTCAGCAACCACATCAGCAGTTATGTCTCTACATGTGCTTTAAGGATCAACATCAATTCAGAGAAGCTTTGTTGAGCTTGCACATCACACAGGCCAGAGACTTCAGGTATCACAGAAACTCAGACCAAAGGATCATTGCTTGTTGTAAGCAAGAGCACTGCCAGTTTTGCATAGTTGTTGCAGTTATCAAAGGGGAGAAGACTTTTGCTATTAAGAAAATGAGGCTGGAGCACACTTGCCCTACCAACACAGAGAAATCAAGAATTAGTGCAAAGTGGCTTGCAAAGACCTATGAGTCATTGTTCAGGTCTGATCCCACCACTAGCATACATACTTTGATTGACAATTGCAGGGAGAAGTATGGTGTTGATGTGGCAAGGCACATGGCCTATAGGGCTAAAATCATTGTTGTAGAAGCTGTTCTAGGAGAGCACAAGAAGCAGTATCCCAGACTTAGGGATTATGCTTAGACCATCATGGATACAAACGCTGGTAGTAGAGTTGTAGTTACAACAGTTACTCCAAAACCTACTACAAAAATACCACATCTAGGACCAAGGTTTCATGCTATGTTCTTCTACATAAATGGAGCAAGGGAGGGATTTCTGAATGGATGCAGACCATTCATTGGTTAGTTATGTCTTTATTGTACATCATAAATTTTCATTGTTTAGTAGTGCTTTATAGTGACTTAAATTGTTCTTTGCTTGCAATAACAGGTGTTGATGGATGCTTCATTAAGCTGACCACTGGTGCTCAAATCCTTGCTGCCACTGGAAGAGATGGCAATAACAATATTTTCCCACTTGCATTTGCTATAGTTGGACAAGAGGACACAGCTAACTGGTGTTGGTTTCTGCACCAACTAAAGATATGTCTAGGAGGTGAAGCTGGGAAATTTGGTCCTTATACTATCATGTCTGATAGACAGAAGGTATGCATGCATATTCCTGTTATTTAGTTCTACATTACCATGTTATGTTATAGATGCAGTTGTACAGCAGCTAAGTTTAGCATGCTATGTGATCAGGGGCTGCTAAATGCAGTAAATCAAGTTTTCCCAAACTGCCATCAAAGATTTTTCCTTAGACACCTCTATGCAAATTTCCAGAATGCTGGGTTTAGGGGGGGAAGATCTAAAGAAATGCATGGATAATGCCAGCTATGCTTATAACCAACACAAGTTTAACATTGCCATGAATGATCTGAAAAATGAGAGTGAGGAAGCTTGGAAGTGGCTAAGTGGAATACCTAAGCACACATGGGCTAGGCATGCTTTTGACACTAACTGCAAGACAGACTTGGTTGTTAACAACCTGTCTGAGGTGTTCAACAATTACATCCTAGATTTTAGGAAAAAACCTATTAGGACTATGATTAATGGTATTAAGAACAAGCAGATGGTGAGGTGGCATAGGAACAGAGAGAGAGAGGAAAGGCAGCTCTGTGGGAGATCACGCCACATTATGCTGAGAAGCTTGAGGTAGAAATGGAAAGGGCCAGATTCTGCAAACCTATCCAAGCTGGTGTAAATCTATGGCAAGTGACAAGTGGGCAGCAAACACATGTTGTAAACTTGGAAGTTTATACATGTGGCTGCAAAAAGTGGGACCTGTCTGGCATACCATGCAACCATGCAATATCAGCAATTAACAAGGCAAAAAGATTTCCAGAGGACTATGTGTGCAATTTCTTCAAAAAACCTTTCTACCTAGCTGCTTATCAACCAATGATATATCATGTTCCTGGTGAACATGATTGGACAAGGACAAGTGGACCAGACATAGAGCCACCCAAATTTCATGTGAAGAGGGGAAGAAAGAAAGAGAAGAGAATAAAGGGCAGATTTGAGGTTCCAAAACCAAAGGACAGTTCAAGAATGGCCACTATAACATGCAGCAACTGTGGGCTCCAAGGCCACAGGTACACCAACTGCAAACAACAGTTGAGACCAGAGTTGGCTATGAGGAAAAACAAGCATGTGGTAAACCCTTGTTAATAGTACTTGTTAATTGCTTTGCATCTTATCAATTTTTATGTGCTAAATCATTTTGACTAACTACCATGTTTCCTTTTATGTTTGCAAGGCACCTGCAAGATCAAGGAGTGAAGCTGAAGCTACTACACCTGCAAGAGAACAGCAGCCACAAGCAAGATCAGAGCCTCCACATACAGGACCACAGCAGCAAGAAGCAAGATCACAGCCTCCACCTGCAAGATCTACAAGAAGGTCAACTAGTAGTGTTCAAAGGCCTTTCACTGCCCCAAGATTTGCAGCTGGAGGTTCATCATCTGCTCCTGCCCCAACATATGCAGCTGGAGCTTCATCATCTGCTCCTACCCCAAGATCAGCAGCTCCTCCTGCTTCTGGTGTCCCAACAAACCATTCTGGCTGGATGGCATATTTTACTGCCAGTGGTAACCATCAGTGATGTATGAGTACTAAGTGATGTATGGTGTACTATGATCTATGATGTGTACTAAGTGACTTATTGTGTACTAAGTTCTATGATGAGTACTAAGTGACTTATTGTGTACTAAGTGACTTATTGTGTGCTAAGTGATGAGTACTAAGTGACTTATTGTGTGCTAAGTGATGAGTACTAAGTGACTTATTGTGTGCTAAGTGATGAGTACTAAGTTATTTTTCTGGTTCTATGATATGCTAATGACAGTAGGGTTTAGGGTGTCTCGGCGTCGAGAGAACACTAATCACAATGACCCAAGGGTTTAGGGTGTCTCGACGTCGAGAGAACACTAATCACAATGACCCAAGGGTTTAGGGTGTCTCGACGTCGAGAGAACCCTAATCACAATGACCCAAGGGTTTAGGGTGTCTCGACGTCGAGAGAACACTAATCACAATGATCCAAGGGTTTAGGGTGTCTCGACGTCGAGAGAGCACTAATCACAATGACCCAAGGGTTTAGGGTGTCTCGACGTCGAGAGAGCACTAATCACAATGACCCAAGGGCTTAGGGTGTCTCGACGTCGAGAGAGCACTAATCACAATGACCCAAGGGTTAGGGTGTCTCGACGTCGAGAGAGCACTAATCACAATGACCCAAGGGTTAGGGTGTCTCGACGTCGAGAGAACACTAATCACAATGACCCAAGGGTTTAGGGTGCCTCGACGTCGAGAGAACCCTAATCACAATGACCCAAGGGTTTAGGGTGTCTCGACGTCGAGAGAACACTAATCACAATGACCCAAGGGTTTAGGGTGTCTCGACGTCGAGAGAACACTAATCACAATGACCCAAGGGTTTAGGGTGTCTCGACGTCGAGAGAACACTAATCACAATGACCCAAGGGTTTAGGGTGTCTCGACGTTGAGAGAACACTAATCACAATGACCCAAGCCATCTATCAATGCGACATATAAGAAGATATATAACAAATAACCACAACATAGTGGAGTTGAACATACATCAAGTCACTTAAACATGCATAATTCATAGATTCTTACATTAGAACATGGGTACAAACCATAGCATAGTGCAGTTCAACCTACTCAGTTCTTAAGTTACAACCAGTACATCCATACATTACACTGCATTAAAGAACCATAATTCACAAAAGGGCAGCACATCATACTTCTTCTTCATCATCTTCATCTTCATCTTCATCTAGCTCATCCATCCAAAATGTCCCTGATCATCTTCAACTTCTCTTGGTTCTTCTCCACTGCCTTCAACTGATCAGCAATGTGGAGCTTCAGCTCATCCCTGCGTTTAATGAGATTCTCAATTCCTTTCTTCAGACCACCAATGTGAAGGTTGAGCACCACAATCTCATCTTTGAGTTTTTTCTCAGAATTGTTGATTTCATCAACCTGAAGCTTCAAATTGCAGTTTTCTTCAGTAAGCTTCTCCTTCTCCTTCAAATGATTCATTTTCAGGTTCCTAATGACCCTGCCTTGAGCTTCTAGCAGGTTCATAAGCATTGAATACTTCTCTTGTAGTTCCATTTTCTCTGCCTCTTTCTTCTCAATGTCAGTCTTCATGACAGCCACAGCAGCACAAGAGCTCTCAGCACCCTTCATCTTATCCCGCAAATAGCTGAAATCCATGACCCTATCCTCCTGGGCATTGAGCAGTTGATTCACATCTTCTACTAGTTTGTCATAGTTTGCATCAAGATTTCTTTTCTCTTCTGTCAGATGGTGAATTTTCAGTGAACTCTCCAAGTTATCCTTCCTCCTACCACTCTTGATGTCTTCCAACATTTCCCAAAGTTTCAACAATGCATTTTGCATTGTGGGAGGCCACTCTGGGTCTACCCACCCAAGAAAACCACAATTCTGAGGTTGCTGCAATACAAAAAACACATATTATATTACTCTGTACATCACAACAATTAATATCATCAGTAGTAATGATTCATTTAGTAAAAATGTCACCACCTACATAAATAAACAATGAGCAGTACTAATGACCACTACTACTGATTGATTCATTAAACAATGAGTACCTACAACTTGAAATAAACAATGAGCTTCTGCACCGGTAACTAAGCTACTGCCTAATATAGTACTACCATATAGAATCATATTTAACTAAACAGGAAATAACAATGACCATCATCACTACTAAATGACCATAAAGTGTCCATCTTCAGTAACACTAAACAATGATTGATGCCCATATGTAATAAACAAAGACCATCAGCAGGAACTAAGCAGTCTAGAGCTTCTAGCTAAGCATATTAATCAGCCACAAACAGAGCAGCACCTAAACTGAGCAGCCCCAAGACAGATCCTACAGTGCAAAATGAAAATACAAAATATATGACAAGGATTCTTACCGGCTGAGCACACACTAAAAACCTCCTGCCTGTCTCAAATCCTTCAAATGCTACACGACGCTCAGCCGGCAGCCGATGCTCCAAGCAAACATCCAGGGCCGAAATCTCGATGCCCATGTAGTCTTCGTCTTCTATGCTAGCAGGAATCTAAAGAACCAACCAAAAATCAGAGACAAATTCCCCAAATCCAGAAACATAAACCCTAACCCTAACCCTAGCTCTACCACTGACCCGGGACTGCATGTCGTCGGAGGAAGAGCTGATGTCCAGGCTGGACAAGTCGTTGCTACTTTCATCCTCATAAACCATGGCGCGGCGGCTGTGGTGGCGGCGGACGACGACCGGCGGCGAGAGGGGCAGAGGCGAGGACGAGGGAGTGCGAGGAGAAGGAGGAGAAAGGAGGCGACTGGCTCGGTCGACCCGGCCCGAGCCAGTTACAGCGAGCGACCGAGCCGGTTCGGTCCGCGTCAGCAGCGTGGCACGCGCGGGTACGCCACCGTGTCACCTGACATGTGGGCCCGGTTTGTCAGATACGTGGTCAATACGCGTTTATACGCCTGTCAGACCGTTTCGCAACAATTAGCCCCTGAAGTGGTACTGACATGCAAAACTTTTGACTAGTGGCACCTATCCGCTAAGTCGTGCCGAAGTGTGGTAGTGCCTTGCAATTATCTCGGCGAGGCGGCGAGCAGTACGCGTGAGCGAGCGGCGACGACGCGCGGCCCCGGCGAGGCCGCCGTCTACCCCGCATCGACGGCGAGCTGCTACGGCGAGCAGCCCCGGCGAGCGGCGACGGCGAGCTACGACGGCGCACAGCCCCAGCGAGCGGCGACGGCCACCGGCCCCGGCGAACGGCGCCCAGCCCCGGCGAGGTTGTCGTTTCCCCCGTCCCCGCGAGCACGACCACCTCTTTTCCCAGCTCCGACGGACGAGCTACATAATTGCGACGGTGAGGCACACCCACGACACAGGGATGCTGGAACCAACATTGATTTTTTCTACATGATTCAACCGGCATCACAATTTGCTACAACCGGCATCGCTATCTGCTACCACCGGTGTCGCATTTTGCTACATCACACATGGCTTCGCGATTTTTGCTACAACCGGCAACGAAAAGAGATACATCCGATGACGTGATTTGCTGCAACGGCCGCGACGAAGTATATGGTGGCGACGGTGGCGCAATGATTTTTGCTGCAACCGGCAGCAGAAAAAGCTACCACCGGCTGTCAATTTTGCTACAACCAGCAACGAAAAAAGCTACCTCCGACGACGTGATTTGCTGCAACGGCCACGACGAAGTTTGTGGTGGCGACGGCGGCGCTGCGATTTTTGCTACAACCGGTAGCAGAGAAAGCTACCACCGGCGGTCAAATTTGCTACAACCATGTCTCTGGATGCGGAGTGGCCGTCAATCGCGGACGAGCGCGAGGTGGCGGCACGAGATGCGGAGGCAGAGGCGACGCGGCGGGGCTCGATCCACGATGGCAACGGCGAGCGCGGCGACGCGCAAGACGGGGGCGGTGCAACGCTTGACGCGGTGGGGGCGGCAGGAGGCGCGGCGTGGCGCGTTGAAGAAGAAGTAAAGAGGCGAACCGTTTTTTCGACGGGATCCAACGGCCCACACGCTCGGATCCAACGGCTGCGATGCGACCGGCCCAAATTTGGGCCGGCGCACCGGCGCCTATCACTTCCCCAATGCTTATAGCTGGGGATACTTGTATTGGTGTTCGCCAACAACTATTTAGGTACAGAGGGAGTAGATGATTCCAGCTTAGTTTATAGCCGGTTGCAGCAAAACAAACAGCAGGATCCAGCTTCAGCTCTTGTTGGTTCCAACTAAATATCAATAACATCCTAGCACGGCGTCCCCGGCCAGCCATGGCAGTACCGGTGCCCCCGTCCGTTGCTTCAGTACTTGGGGGCGTGGCTGTAGCACGAGGAGGAGGTGCGACGGGGGAGACCTTTGGGAGCGCGACCGCATGCTGCAGATATGGGGAGCAAGAAAAATAGTGGAGTAGCAGGCACACAGGAGCAGCATGTATGGGCCCGCATCGTATGTCTCCCTAGCTGGATCTCGTACGATTTCCTTCGGTCGTACGCACGCGATGCGGCCGGCCGAAGTTTCCGTCGGCACGATTTCCTTCGGTCGTACGCACGCGATGCGGCCGGCCGAAGTTTCCGTCGGCGCGCCGGTTTCAAGCGTTTTCCTCATTTTTCAGGCCCGATCTCATGCGGAACAAAACCGACCCCTAGTGCCGCTCCCCCAGGGTGACGCGAGGGGTCCCAAGCCCGCGCCGCCAGCCTCAACAGGACGGACCGCCAACCGCTGCCGCTGCTGTCGGAGTTGTCCGTGATGGCGACGGCCCCGGCGCCAAAGGTGCTCGGGCAGGAGGCTCACGACGGGTCCCCTTGAGGCGGCTGGGGCGGCTTTTGTAGGTTGCCGGGCGCGGCATTCAGGGTGGTGACCCTCGGCTGTGCGACGACGATGAGTGACTCCATGGCCGGCGGGTGTGTGCTCTGTTGGGCTTCCCTGTTTGGTGATGGTTGGCTACGGCGGCCATGGATCTGGCGGCCATGGATCTGGCGTCCATACAGAACCGCCACGATGTGCCTTTTCGCCAGCCGGCGGCGCGAGGAGGACTGGTGAGAGGCGGTTGAAGGCCATCTGCCGGTAGTCCGCCGATTGCGTTCGTCTCCATGGCGTAGATTCGCGCAGATCCAGTCAGCTGCGGGGTCAGGATGGCGCAACTGCCGGTGAAAACCATGCTAACTTCGGTTGTGGCGGACGATTGCGACGTCTATGATGTCATGTCCTTGTCGATGCATCGTCGTTGCAGTCTGCGTCATCGAACTTGTGTTGTTTCGGGGGAAACCCTAGATCTGGGTCTCTCGGATTGGACGATGACTCCTCCTTTGGTGAGGTCCTCCTTTCTGGGGGCATCGTTTTGGAGCAGGTGCCGACTGGAGGGGCTTAGAGGTGGAGCGGTGTTGCATCTTCCGCAGTGACGACCGCGGGTCTCGTCGGCATGGTGCAGTGGAGTCTCGGCGTTGGATGCGTGTTGGTGGGCACGCGCAGGAGGAAAACGTTGTATGGGGTTGTGGTGGCGTCGACGACAGTTTGGCCTGACAAGGCCTATTCATTGATCTCTTCCGAAGATGGGACGACGAAAGATGGCGACAGCGGATTTTAGAGCGTGTGCATGTGGTGCGCGATGTGGGTCTACAAGACCGGTTGGTGCTCTCGGTTCATCGTGGGGCAGCCTGGTGAGGCCACCGGTTCATATGGATGCGTGGATGCGCCAGTGTACTCCATCAGACTTGTAGGTGTAGAGATTGAGATAGTCAGGAAGGTGGTTTTGGGTCGACTCATGTATCTGCTTTGTCATACTCGGTTGAATAATTTAATAAAGATGAATGTATGCATCGATTGATGCAAATGTTGGGGGTAATCCTCCTTTCCAAAAAAATGATGTCACAAAAGTAGCGAACACAACAACCACCAATTCATAAAAAATTACCCAAATGATATTGTATCGACGTTAGAAATTTCAAGATTCACCGCGAACACCCACTATGCCGTTGGATCCCATACATGAATCCCAAAGCATTCGCTCCCATGCCCTCCTCCGAGCGATCTATGAGCCCGCGATAGTACACGGTTCGCTCGGAATGGCAATATGAGTGAAGATATTTTGGGATGCCAATTTATGTTGTTGGAGCATGGCGATTTTCATCATTTTACAATTTTAGGCTGGCAATTTTCCATTTTTACATCATGGCAAAAACCTGTGGCAATTACTCCTATACATCATGGCATTTTTCAAAGAAATTGTATACATACAACGTGGCAATTTTTACTCTAGCACATGGCAAATTCTTATTCAACCAAATTCATCTGTTTTTACATGGTAATTCTATCTTGTGTTATGCTGATCGCTGGGAGTGGTTATTTATTACGGTCCAAGCCAATACGAGCATATCGCTGATTACCAGCAGCTCCTATGACTCGAATACACAACAATTTTCGAGCTCCACTATTGTCTGCTATATTTAAAAGGGTCTGAGGTTGAATCATATTATTTGGATTTCCATTTGTTATTTCAATGCAAAAGGATGAAAGAAATGTTGTCTTTTCAGAAAGAAAAACCGGGCATTTTTTTTTCTTCCATACCCCTTTTAGGGTTCTATATCTCTAATCGAATAAATTGACTTCGTTGATGGCAAATCAATTCCATCTATTAGGGTGTGCAAGTTGCGGTGAAAGAGGAGTAATGCTAGATCTACATACGATTTGCTACGTGGAATGTTTTAAACTTGAACGGCAGGGGAGAAGGGGCCCAACGCCGTGACCGTGAAATTCAGGGGGTTTGCGAGAGGTTTAGATTGGAAATTTAAATAGGCCTTTGTAGCTTCTTTCATATGTGTGAGATTATCGGTGAAAAAGAGTCCATCTTGTTGCGCTTGGCAGCAAGCGCTGCACCAGTAACTCGGTGAGCAGTGCGCGAACCGACCGATGGATCAGGTCGGTACAAACATTTTCCTCCGAATAATCACCCTAATTTAAGTGTAAAAACTTTCCATATATAATTCGACCAAAGTCCAAACAGTACCACACGCACAATGGAAAGCATGGCAGATATAACAATCCCGAAACATAAGTAATATCCTAGCTTAATAATGATCGATGATGACGATACGTAAAGATCTCTAATTGAACTAAGCATTCCTGCTGTCCTTGGATGCGTTGACGGCCGCCTGTCCCCTGAGCCTGCCGGTCCTCCGCGCCCCGACCTGTCCAACCTTCTGCCCGGGAGGCGCGTCGCGGCGGACCGTGGACGCGTGTCCGATGTGCTGGTGGTTGCCTCCTCCGTGCGGGTGGTCGACGGGGTTCATGGCCACGCCGCGCACCCTGGGCCAGCTGTTCCTCTTCACCCTGAACTTGTGGTACGCCCTGCCCGCCTTGAGCAGCGGCTTCTCCGTCCTCCCGCCTCCGGCCACCTGCCCCACCATCGCCCTGCACCCGCTCTGCACCACCTTCTTCGCCCCCGACGGCAGCTTGATCCTGCACGCACGTACGCAAACAAGTTGGATCAATCTACTGGTGCATGCAGCTATGGAAGACCAATCTGAAGCTTCAAAAACTTGCCTGGTGGTGCCGTTGTCGGAGTTGTGGCTGATGACGATGGCGTAGTCGCCCGAGGCGCGGGCGAGGGCGCCGCGGTCGCCGACGTGCTGCTCGACGTTGCAGACGACAGCGCCCTCGGGCAGCGAGGCGAGCGGGAGCACGTTGCCGATGGCGACGACGGCGCGGCGGCCGCAGTAGACGGGCTGGCCCGTGTACATGCCCTCGGCGGCCACGAAGAGCTCCTTGCGGTGCTTGTAGCGGACGGGGTCGCGGAAGTCGACGCGGGCCAGCGGCGCGCCGCGGCCGGGGTCGTGCACTATGTCCGTCACCACGCCCTTGAGGTACCCGTTCCGCTCGCCGTAGTCCAGCGCCCGGAACCGCGCCGGGCCCTGGCGGTGGTGCGTGTGCGACTTGAACACCGAACCCGCGCCCTTGCGCTGTGCCCTGATCACGCGGCCCATCTTCTCCTCTTCTCTGGCTGCGGCGGCGGCGGCGGCGAGGGTTTTGCGTTCGTACGTGAGACGTGAAGAAGGCGTAGGCGCGAGACGGCCGCGTGCATATATAGGCTTCGGTGGAGTACGGCCTACGAAAAACGTGGTCGACGGCTGCGATTGGCGCACGGGTGGGGTTTGGCTGTGCGCCGTCCGATTCCCTCGGGTTTGTGTTGGTGGGACCCAGCTGCTCGTGTTCGATCCTGTGACCGACAACGCATGCCTTTTTTCTTTCTTTTTTGAGAACCGGGATTTCTGTTGCATGGTGGACAACAATGTCCAGAGTCTGATTTTGTTGTTGCATGAGTATGTTTTTCGTGACAACATACATTAAGCACGGCACGATTATCGAAGTTCTTTTTTTCTTTGAGAATCCACGATTATGGAAGTTCACATTGAAGTCATGGTACAATATGAACAAACATGAAGTACCAAACGTATAGTGGTGATAACTTTCATTACATATAATCATTTTTCTTCAATCTTCATAGTACTAAACGTATTGTGATGTTTCTTGACATCGCGGACATCATGTACCTTCGCCATTGGTTTCCTCGGTAGCCTTCGCCCTCCCCGCTATGGTCAAGGAGCGTGCAACAAGCATTGCTTGTCCTGCCATGGTAGATGTTACACCCGACACTATGAACATCACGACATCCTTGACGGTGGCAATTCACGCCTTAAAAGAAGACTCAGACCGGACAATGACCACTGATAATGCCCGGTATTGTAGCACTTTTCATAATGAAGGTGGTAAGTATGGAGTGTCGAACCTAGAATGAGCCAAAGGTAGGATTCATATTCTTTCGGGTGTTATTTGTTAGATAGAACCCTACGTGCAACAAACATTGTTTTGCCGAAAATTTCTAGTGAAGATTTATAGTTTGCAAGTTCTTTGAGAAAGCGAGAAAGGGAATGTGGAGTGGCGGCGATAGGAGGCGTGGAATTTTCCCTAGGCAATTGACCATGATACTAGAAACATACTACCTCCGTCTGGGATTAAAGGGCCGAAAAGCCACTGCATCAGAGCATGGTTAATAGTATAGCCAGCTGCTGGCTATAAGTCATTGTCATGTCATCTATAGCCCATCTTATAGCCAACATGTACAATAGTTGATTGAAAGAGTGTACTACTTATTTATTATATGGCCCACCTTTCACTCTCACAAAGTGTCTAGGAGCACGTGCTAGAGCTGGCTCTTCACCAAGAGCCCGCTTACCTTCTCTCTCCTCTTCTCTTTCTTCCAACTAAGCAAAAATATACTAGTTTATTTCTTATAGCCCGCTGACTCAGCTCTATTGTACTTGCTCTCACGTCCGGAATTACTAGTTTGCATGCGCCAGACCAGCTTTTGCCCATTGGTTCGTGCGTTTGGTAGTAAATGCAAGCCAAAGCATGCAGCAACTGTTCCTACTTCCTAACTCACGCATGCAGCCGCAGTAAAAAGCAGGTTAGCACCGGAGTATAAATACGAAACGAAGCTCTCCTGTTGGTTAAACTAGACACGAGTTTTAAGGGATCTTGAGCAGAGCGCGTCTTGGTCTTGGTGATTTGGCTAAAGGGTCTTTTAAACCCAGACGGAGGTAGTACTCAACATTACAGTTTTTATATGTAGGAGAGGCTTATGCTAACATACTATCTATACTCGGAATCATACGTGCTTATGGTTGAAACCCTACCAAACATCCGCAACTACTACAAATTTATTACGACAAAACTCAACCATAGCATTAAGATAATTTGGTCCACCTTCATCCACATGTGTCAATTCCTACACTAAGTCACGGAGATATATGTCACTCCGATTGGTTTATGCATAGTTCTCTCAACATACAACTAGGCCTAAAGTGTGATCCACATAGGTGGACGCTCATATGATGAGCACCATGGGTAAAAAAACATGCAATGCAAACCAATCATGATCACCAATTAACCAACTCAAGCATATATAAGACGCAAGAAATCATTGGATAATAATTTATAACTTCAAACACCATGTTTAAGAGAGGGATTAGAGCGGCTTGCGGGAGAGTGAACCGTTGAATACGACACTGACGCCACCCAAAGAGAGGGGGAGAGAGAGCCCCTTCCTTCTTCTTCCTTGGCCTCTCCCCTAGATGGGGAGAGGTTTCCCCCTTTGGCCCTTGGCCTTATGGCTCCCTGAGGGCGGGAGCCCCTCTGATATTTGATCTCTCTTCTCTCTATTTTCGATACTTTTCTGCCCCGAAACACTATCTCTTAAGTATTCGGAGATCTATAACGTTGGTCAGGCTGAAATGTCTACTAAAGTTTTACTATTTTAGGATATTTCTTGTGGTCGAAGAAAATCATCAACCTACTTGAAGGGTGACCATGTAGTAGGCCCACATGGGGGGGGGGGGACCTTTTTCGTCAGCAGGCCCACATGCCAGCCCCTAGGGCGTGTAGAGGGGGTGCGTGGCCACCTGGTGGCTCCGCCGGCCTCCATCTTCTTGATGGTGGGGTCTTTTGGCCCACAAGAACTTTATAAATTTTTGGGGATTTTTCCAGCTCCCTAAATTTTAATCTAAAATGCCAAAAATAGTAGAAAACAGAAACTAGCCTTTGGCATTGGATTGATATTTTAGTCCAAATAAAAAGCTATAAATTGATACCAAAAGTATGTAAAAACGATATAGATATAGCATGAACATAACAAAAAAAATATAGATCAAAGACGCATCAACCACCAACAGCACGCAACATGGCTCCCCTCCGCCCATGGCCTCTGGCGACTACCGACCGGCCTCCCCGCCGTCGGATCATTATCTTTCATAAGCATGCCAAATTCTGAATTTCTAGTTGTTAGGTCCGATGTCAAAGCAAACGGTTTTTGGGTACCTAGAACATTCTTTCCACACCTAAAATTGTTTTTAGGCATCCAAATTTTAGGCTACCTTTTGGAGATGCTCTGACTAACGATCAGGTAATCCGGCATTAGTTTTTGCGGTAGGTGGGCTCGTACGGAAGGATGGGTCGACATAGACGGAAGTGAAGAAGAAATGTATGGAGTAGAATTTTAGTGAGATGGCTTGTTCAACAAAACAAAACTTCTTTTTTTAGGTGAAAACCTTAGTGGCGGATTTTATTAATTCAGCAAAATGGTTACTTCTTTAATTATTACACCCCACAAGAAAATCAAAAGGTTCTGATTCCCACACAGTCTTCACCGAGCCCTCCTCAATGACTAGTTAACCCATGAGCCGCCTTATTGGTTTCTCCAGGGCAATGCATAAAGCTAACATGATAAAAACTGCGACTAAAAAAAATACGATCATTATAGATTGCCACTGTTGGTCCGATTGAATAACCCCCATTCTGCATCATCTCAATCATTTTCAAATGGTCCATTTGCCAATCAACTTGTTGGAGCCAATATTACATGTAAGGATCAACGCGCAAAGATGCAAGGGAATCGGATGGAGTAAAATATCCAACCAAATTACAACTTTAAATAAGTATTCTCTGTAGAGAAATATAAGAATGTAGTGATCTAAAACACTTTTATATTTTTTATGGAGGGAGTATTTTACTAAATAGCAGCTTTTTAGATCTATAATCAAAGATTCACCAATTTAATAGCAAATCATCAAATTCCTGGATCTAAGTGAAAGAACGCCAGCTGACTGCGGAAGCTGAAGCTGCCGTGCGTTGTCTCCGGAGAAATCAGTCAAGGAGGACTCAACGATCGCCGGGGATGTCGAAGGCGCCGCCGCGGGAAGACCCGTCGCCGACAGGCGTCGCGGTGTCTCCGGAGGTCGAGGCCGCGCTCGCGAGCGGCGGGGCGGTCGTCGCCCTCGAGTCCACCATCATCTGCCATGGTAATAGGCTTCGACCCCCCACTTTTCCCCTTCGGAGCAGAGCAGAGGACTCTCCCCGACGATGTGCCTTAGCTTAGTCTATGCGGGATTCTTGATTGGCGTTCCGTTGCAGGTATGCCCTACCCGAAGAACCTCCAGACGGCCATGGAGGTGGAGGCCATCGTCAGGGAGAACGGCGCTGTTCCTGCCACCATAGCCATTCTGGACGGTGTGCCACATGTTGGTAAGTCATACAGGGCACCATCAGATTGTTCACTGGATCTGAAAATGTTAGTATTTTCTAGTAGTATTGATATTCTTCATACGATTGTAGGGCTTAACAGTGAACAGCTGAAGAACTTGGCTATAAGTGGAAGTCAGTTTCAGAAGACAGCTAGAAGAGATATCGCGCAAGTTGTGAGTACCTTGCTCAACACATTTTCGTCCTTCTTAAGTCAAAATGTACACTCTTGTGAAATCATTAAGCATTGCGCTGAAGTTGGCATGCCATCATTCACGAAAGAATGATGTGTATTATTTCAGATCTGGGATTTACCTCATGCCTAGATATATAGCCCCTCTGATTAACATTTATGTTTGCCATTTGTTGTTTTCCTTTTTGATTGTTTTACTAATTTTCAGGTTGCTTCGGGCGGCAATGGTGCTACGACGGTCTCTGCCACCATGTTTTTTGCTCATAAGGTTCTTTCAAGAAATATTGCATCTTACTCGTCTTGTTTATCTTGGTTTTATTTGATAGCCATGTGTAGCTAGCGCCAAATGTTTCTCTGTATAATGCAGTTAATTTATTCTGAAATTCAGGTTGGTATACCAATTTTTGTGACCGGGGGAATTGGAGGCGTACACAGATACGGTGAAAAAAGTAAGCAGCTTCCAGTTGTGTAAGGAGTCATTGTTTTGGTTCACAGTGTAGTGAAAATGTTCCAATTGATTTGTTCGAATTATGAAAGGACAGTAGTTGTAGCACTGATCATTGACTATTATCATGAGATAAATGAGGTTGGAACAGCTAATTTAGGCATGTTGCTCAGTATTACAGAGTAGGCAAGCAAATGAACTTATTTGTTCGGATAGCATAGAAAACTTTACATTTTAAGTTTATGATATTTTCTTGAGAAAAGTTAATATATCATAGCATTGATACTGTACTTCGCCTCTTTTTAAGTTTCTCTATCAAAGAATATGATTTGGTAGACTATATGTGTTAACACTTAGCAGGTAAACTATATAGATATTTCTCTTGAGTTCTTATGATTGTAGTTTTTTTGGTCTTATGTCTTTTGCAGCTTTCTGTTATTCTGTATTTAATTTAGGATGCTGGTGTTACCCTATGATATATAGTTATACATTACTGAACTTAAACCTCGAGACTGGGAGTACACACTGCATTAACTTGATTAACATAGGAAAACTAGACTATACATGTTAACATTTAGCAGGAAACATAGATAATATTTCTCTTGAGTTGCAGCTTTCTGATATTCTCTAGTCAATTTAGGATGGTGGCGTTACTCTATCTATAATGTATAGTTACAGATTATTGGACTTAAACCTTGAGACGGGGTGTACGCACGACATTGTCAACTTGATTAACATATCTTGCTTAAATATCATTCTTTGTAATGGCCATGAAAGACTAAACTTGTCTGGTCAATGCTTGATGGACACAATTACCATTTTGATGCAGCCATGGACATCTCATCTGACTTAACTGAACTTGGAAAGACTCCTGTGGCTGTTATTTCAGCCGGTGTGAAGTCCATTTTGGATATCGCACGGACTCTCGAGTACTTGGTATTATCCTTTGCACATTCTTCCTTTTTAATAAATTTTACTGTCGGGGCCTCCCCTAAAGGCTAAAGTTTTCCGCTAAAAAATATAGCTTCAGATATGTGAAGAATAAACTTTCATGTAGATTTTCCTGCTAGGCATTGGATGCTTCACAGGCTGTACCTATATTCTTCTGGCTTGGTATTTAAGTACTGATGGAGCAGCTTCCAGTAAAATTCTATAGCAGTGCTGGTTAGAATGCCTGAACAAAGAAAGAGTGTAGCAATATAAATACACTCCAAATGTCAAGCTACATATGCACAGAACAAGGATTGTCTTGCAACAAAAAGTAGTTGCTACATAATTGTTAGCTTAGTTATTATCACCCCTAATAATGATGCCTTAACATAGGAACGAACAGCTGCACTTGTCTTGAAAATATGAGAGAAATCTGGATTTGACAACAATAGATTAAGAACTGGAAAGGAGGTGGCACAAAAAGTAGACAAGTTCCAATGCAATTTGGTATGGGCTTTTGCCTTGGAAGGGCCTCTTTTCTGCCCACTAGGAACTCCATAAATAAGAGGACAAGGATCTAGTGTCTTGTTCATTCTATGGTACATAATTTTAGACCGGCTTCTTCAAAGAATTCATAAAGAAATGCATTTGGTGGTAAAGGAGTTATAGCCTCTTCAAAGAGTTTATTTTTAGATTATAGCACTGGATGTTCCTTGGAGGCTTTATAATCTGGTCTGTTTCTGACAAGACATCGCGGTAGATGCAACTTCCCTTTGGTACCTAATCAATTCTTATTAAATGATCGTGTTGACAGGAAACTCAAGGGGTAACTGTTGCTGCTTACAGAACCAACGAATTTCCTGCTTTCTTCACAGAAACCAGTGGATGTAAGGTAGAACAGTTTTACTTCTGTCAAACAATAAAGTTAGTCCTTTTCTTTGCCCAATACATTAGCATCCAGGGATTGTTGAGAGTTCAAAATGCACTACAGTTCTGAAAATTAATGTTTTTCATGTTAGATTATGTAGTACAAAGCATGGGTTGGGAAACAGTTTTGTTGAGATAAATTAAAAGTAGATGTCTTGCAGCTTCGGACACAAATTTAAATGAGAAAGTATCTATTCTAAATAAAATTAGAATTGGTGGATGCCTTGACTAAGTGACTCCTGTTTGCTTAATGTAGGTGCCATGTCGCGTTGATTCTCCAGAAGAGTGTGCGAAGATAATATGTAAGCATTAACATTAGACATGTGAATCTTCTGCATTTTTTATTGAATTTAATTTGTGGGACTTTATTTGTGTCGCACTATTTGGTAGAACATAACCAGAAGCACCAGAATTCACCTGTTCCCGTTAAAGCTGTCAACTTTTTTATTAGAGGATTCTATATCCTGATGTGAACTTAGAATCAATTAAAATTCACAAGTACTCCCTCTGTACACTAATATAAGAAGTTTTTGCAGTTCAAGAACTGCAAAAACGTCTTGCATTAGTGTACAGAGGGAGTAGTATCCTACTTGAAATCTACGCTTAATGTGATCAATAATGATATCTCCAGCCAGAAAACCCCCAAAGAAGATGGGATAAATTTGATACCCTTACCCATCTTCCATGCCAGATGCCCTCCTCAGTACGGAAGTAGTTATCTCTAAGGGTCACAACCTATTTTCTTTTGGAATGTTTTGCAGGCTTAATTGAGAATTGCTTACTTGAGTCTATTGTGATGCAGATGCAAACCAGAATATGCATCTAGGATCTGGAATTCTTATTGCAGTGCCAGTTCCCAAGCAACATGCAGCTTCAGGAAAGGTTATAGAGTCTGCAATACAGCAATCCCTCAAGGAAGCAGAGTACAGTCCCAGTTCCCAGTTCCTTGCTCTCTTCTCTCTTTGTGTATGTGTATGTGGAGGTGGGTTAACATGTATGTTTATGAACAATATAAATGTCAATCTAATTGTTTTACACTTTGTTTCTCAGTGATAAAAAGATCATAGGAAACGCAATCACCCCCTTCATCCTTGACAGAGTGAAAGTACTAACTGGAGGATCTTCATTGGAAGCCAGTATCCTATAATTTTATTTTTGACCTGTGGTATATTTTAGGGACATTGCATGATTTATCCATATTCACTTATAATTTTTAGTTTCGCTAGTTACGTTGCCTATTTCTTAAATGTGCAGCTTGTCTTTTCTATCATTCTCAAATTCTAACAATCAAATATTGAATTGGACCTTGGGAAGAAAATGACAAAGGCACAGGTGGGCATACAATTCTTGACCCTTTGTTTTCTTGTTCCTCTTGTGGTTTCCTACATTTGCAGAAACTTCTCCTTAGCGCATTCAGACATTGCACTTGTGAAGAACAACGCTCTCACTGGTGCTAAAATTGCTGTAGCCCTTTCCGATCTTCGCAAGAGAGTAACAAACAGTAAGTTGATACTGACTTCACTAAAAAATTACAGGTGGTTCTATGAGTTACCATCTTTATTAGAAGCAAAAAACATCCTTATCCTACCATGCGTGTTCAGGGTTTGGAAAAGTGCCACCAAGCTGCTTGGTTCCCATTTTCCAAGCCCTGGTCTGCTCATCCCAAACCTTCCGTGTTGACCCCCTTATTCCACTGGATATGTATATTCTCATCTATACCTTATGCCTCAAAACAACTCGAATCTCGATACGAAAATACAGTTTCAAAATGCAACAAGCCAGAAACTAGGCAAAGAACCGGAGTTGTTGAAGCAAATCTTGTGCAGTACTGGTCTAGACGAGCCCAAACCCTGATATGTTTTAACCATAAAGCATGGAAAAATTGCTCTGCTGCTGTCGACTTGCATGATCATCTATTTTTGGTTATCGAGAAACCACGTTAAAGCTAGATCCTTGGTTTATGATGGCAAAACCTGACTGTTTTGGAACTGCTGTAACAGGGCCTGTGAGGTCTGCGCTATAAAGCTCCTGCTGAAGGAGCTTGTGAGGTTGATGATGCCAACAGTTGACCGGAACTGGAGTGTCACCTCTGAAGCCGCCAAAGATAATTTCCTTGCACATCATGTATCATCTGGCTTGCGCATTCCGTTCTTGCTTTTTTTGGTATCTTGTTGGAAGAATGTGTCAGCAGTAACATCTGAATAATTAAGTTTTTAGCGGACGTCTCGTTCCGGCACTACGAAATTATCACCGCTTTGTTGCATAGATGTGAAACCGGACGGTCGGAAGGGACGGCAAATCAGGAGCTCCTATCTGACGCCCGTTGCGTCAAACAGTCGGACACTTTTCATAGGCGCACTCTCGACTGGGCTGGCCCATTGTAGCAAACTGGGCACTGTAGAAGCATTTTTTTTGTCTGGTTTTTTATTCGGGTTATAAATCAAAAAAAAATTAAATGTGTGTATATTTTGAGATTTCTGGAACGTTTTTTATAAAACACGAAAATCATTTCAAAAACATTTTTTAAAATTCCGAACATTTTTTAGAAAATCCCAAACATTTTATGAAAATGTGAATATTTTTTGAAACTCCAAACATGTTTTAAAAAGCACAATTGTTTTTGAAAACACGATTTTTTTTCAAATAATATGAACATTTTTTTTAAGGAAGACGGGAATATTTTTTGAAACCCAAACATTCTTCAAAATCTTGATTTTTCTAAATTCAAACATTTCCCAAATAGAGATTTTTTGTATTTTTGTAAATATAAAACAGAAAAACCAGACATAAACCTACTGAAAAGTTCCTAAAACCAGGATTTCCGTAGAAGCGCACATGTAGTTGGTTGGTAACTGGGCCGGCCCATCTTGGTCGCTCGTTCATTGGCATGGGCTTACAAGCCCACTAGAAATACACAGAATTAAAAGCAAATGGTTTGCTATTAAAAATCAATGGATTGCATGATTTAAATGTATGACTTGCTGATGCCCGACTTATTTTTGTGATGTATAACTTCTGCTCCCTCCTTCCTAAATATAAGTATTTTCAGAGATTCCACTTTAGACTGCCCACGGAGCAAAATGAGTGAATCTACACTTTAAAATATGTCTATATACATCCATGCGTAGTTTGTAGTGGAAACTTTAAAAAGACTTATATGTAGGAACGGAGGGAGTATTACGTTAGTTGAATCATTCCTAGAGAGACACATATATAACCGAAAAATAGGCAGTATGTGCATTACTTACTCTGTTCACTATTACAAGACGTTTTAGATATTTTAATATAGACCACATGGATTAAAATGAGCGAACAATATGGATTGAAATTTGTGAACAAATATACTAAAATGTGTCTATATACATTCAAATCAGAAAAATGTTAAAACATCTTTTAATAGTGAACGGAGGGAGCTTTTTCTCCATTATTACTTGGTCGATAGGGCAACTCCCACCTCCAGGCTTCATCGACAAGCCCGTGGATTCGTCTCCTCTCTGCCTGCCGCTCTTGCATCCGATGGTGCGGAGAGGAATCCTGGTGCCTCCGCTCTGGCTAGTAGTTTAGGTTAGGGTTCTTTAGTCCTCACAGGTGTTGCGTTTCTTTTTTTGAGTTTGTTTTCCGGGCTTCGATCCTCCTCCTGTTCGTCCGTCTGAATGTAATCGATGAAGCTCCGGCGTAGGTTCCTGTCGTCTCCTTGGGGCGGTGAGGTTAGCGTTTTTCGTCGTGTGACGAGATTTGGTGGCATGTGTTTGAGATCTATTCAAGGGTTTAACGGCGACGACTGCGTCTCCAGGACGATGGTCGTGAGAGGCACGTGCACGAAGATTTCCCCGTTATTATCGACAAGGTCAAGCAGGCTCTGGTAGCGGAGCGGCGACATCGGTGCGTCTGTGGCTTGTTCTGACGATGGCAGTTCCTTTGATGGCCTCAAAATCTTAGTGTAATTTTTATTTTATATTTAACGGAGGGAGTAGAAAATAAGTTGGGCATGGATCCCGGTGTTGCTATCGCCAGCCAAACCGCTGCCACATGGACGCAGGCTCCATCTCCTCCCCTGCTCCATCCAATGTCTGAAAAACATCTATCTAGTTTTAGCTTGGCGAGGCACTGGCAACGCAACGTCCGCTATCCAGGGGCCTCCACGACGCGCTCGCTCGCCCTCCACGCCTGGCCATCGTCGCTCCGCCCAGCTCGCAGATGCTCACCTCCTCGCTCCCGCCTCCCACCCTCCCGGCCCCAGGCCCCAAGCCTGCCGCCACCAAGCCCAAGCCCGCCGCCGCCACCTCCGTCGCCGCCGCGGCCACGGCCCCCCTCGACGCAGGCGGGAGCGGCCGCCTGTCCGCGCTCATCCGCTCCCTCTGCGCCACCGGGCGCACCGCCGACGCCGCGCGCGCGCTGGACACGGCTGGCGACGCCGCCGGCATCGTCGCCTACAACGCCATGGTCGCTGGGTACTGCCGCGCCGGCCAGGTCGCCGCCGCGCGCCGCCTGGCGGCCGTCGTCCCGGTCCCGCCCAACGCCTACACCTACTTCCCCATCGTGCGCAGCCTCTGCGCGCGGGGGCTGATCGCCGACGCGCTCATGCTGCTCGACGAAATGTCCCTCAGGGGCTGCGCGGCCACCCCGCCCATTTGCCACGTCATCCTGGAGGCCGCGTGCAGGGGCGGCGGGTTCAGGAGCGCCGTGAGGGCTCTCGAGGCGCTGCATGCCAAGGGCTGCTCGCTGGACTCCGGCAACTGCAACCTGGTCATCAACGCCATCTGCGAGCAAGGGTGCGTGGACGAGGGAGTAGAGCTGCTGAGGAAGCTGTCATCGTTTGGTTGCGAGCCGGACATTTTCAGCTATAACGCGGTGCTCAAGGGCTTGTGTATGGCCAAGAGATGGGAGGACGTGGAGGAGCTCATGGACGAGATGGTTAGGGTGGGTTGCCCGCCCAATATCGCCACTTTCAATACCCTCATTGCCTATTTGTGCAGGAACGGCTTGTTTGAGCAGGTGCATGAGGCCCTTTCGCAGATGTCGGAGCATGGGTGCACACCGGACTTAAGGATGTATGCGACCATCATCGACGGGATTTGCAAGGACGGGCATCACGAGGTTGCAAACGATATTTTGAGCAGGATGCCTTCTTATGGTCTCGAGCCCAATGTTGTCTGCTACAACACTGTGTTGAAGGGCCTGTGCAGTGCTGAGCGGTGGGAGGAAGCTGAGGACTTGCTCGCTGAGATGTTTCGGAAGGATTGCCCCCTCGATGACGTGACATTCAATATACTCGTCGATTTCTTTTGCCAAAATGGGTTGGTCGACAGGGTAATTGAACTTCTTGAGCAGATGTTGGAGCATGGTTGCATACCGGATGTCATCACATACACTACAGTAATCAATGGCTTTTGCAAAGAAGGGCTTGTTGACGAAGCTGTCATGCTTTTAAAAAATATGTCATCCTGTGGATGCAAGCCAAATACCATAAGCTATACTATTGTGCTGAAAGGTTTGTGCAGAGCGGAGCGGTGGGTAGATGCCGAGGAGCTGATCTCTCATATGATTCAACAAGGCTGTCTTCCGAATCCTGTTACATTCAACACGCTCATCAATTTCATGTGCAAAAAGGGATTGGTGGAGCAGGCAATTGAACTTCTTAAGCAGATGTTAGTGAATGGATGCATTCCTGACCTTATTAGCTACAGTACGGTGATTGATGGACTTGGTAAGGCGGGTAAGACGGAGGAAGCATTGGAGCTGTCATAAAAACACAATCATAACAAAGGCATAATTGTGTCAACACTCAAAAACAGAAAGGAAAAAGCAAAAATTTATTTATTCATTGGGTTGCCTTCCAACAAGCGCTATCGTTTTACGCCCCTAGCTAGGCATAATGATTTCAATGATGCTCACATAAAAAAAAGTAGTAATTGAAATATGCAAAAGAGCATCATGAATCTCATGACAAACACATTTAAGTCTAACCCACTTCCTATGCATAGGGATTTTGTGAGCAAACAATTTATGGGAACAAGAATCAACTAGCATAGGAAGGCAAAACAAGCATAACTTCAAAACTTTGAACACATAGAGAGGAAACTTGATATTATTGCAATTCCTACAAGCATATGTTCCTCCCTCATAATAAATTTCAGTAGCATCATGAAGGAATTCAACAATATAACTATCACATAAATCATTCTTTTCATGATGCACAAGCATAGAATTTTAATTTCCACATAAGCAAATTCCTTATCATCCATGGTCGTGGGAGCAAACTCAACAAAATAACTATCACGAGACACTTGATTGACATAACCACATTGCAAATTAAAACCATGATGATAAGTTTCATGGTTATCATTACTCACTATAGCATATGTGTCATCACCATCATCATAAATAGGAGGCATGCAATCATCATAATAAATTTGCTCATCAAAACTTGGGTGACTAGAAATATCATCTTCATCAAACATAGCATCCCCAAGCTTGTGGCTTTGCATATCATTAGCATCATGGATATTTAGAGAATTCATACTAGCAACATTACAATCATGCTCATCATTCAAGGAACTATCATGAATCACCTTATAAATTTCTTCTTTCAACACTTCATCAAAAATTTTAGATTCATGATTTTCAAACAAAACTTCATAGAGATAATCAAGTGCACTCAACTCACTAGCAATTGGTTCATCATAATTTGGTTTTTTGAAAAGATTAGCAAGCGTATGAGGATCCATATCAATAGATTTTTAGCAAGCAAAAGATGCAAGCAAATAGAAGGCACATGGCAACATAAGCAAACAAAAAGAGATCCGGCGAGAAAAAGGCAAACGAAAAAGAGGGCGAATAAAACGGCAAATTGGTGAAGTGGGGGAGAGGAAAACGAGAGGCAAATGGCAAATAATGTAATTGCAAGGAGATGAGATTTGTGATTAGGAACGTGGTAGATGATGGTGGAGTCCCTCGGCGCCTACGATAGGCACGTAGAAGAGACTGCTTCCTCCCCGGCAACGGCGCCAGAAATTCCTTTGACGTGGCTTGGACTGCGTCGGTATTTCCCCAAAGAGGAAGGGATGATGCAGCACAGCGACGGTAAGTATTTCCCTCAGTTATGAAACCAAGGTTATCGAACCAGTAGGAGGATCACCACCACCCAATAAGCAGCACCTGCACACAAACAACAAATACTTGCAACCCGACGCGAAAGAGAGGTTGTCAATCTCTCTACGGTAATAAGATAGATTAGGTAGTGATAGATAGGAGAGATAGATCTCTCAAGAACACAAATAAAAAGAGTAAATATGCAGCAATATGTTTTTGGGTTTTTGGTTTTGTAGATCTGAAAACAAAGATTGCAAAAAAACGTAGATTGGAAAGTAATATGATGGAAAAGTAGACCCGGGGGCCGTAGGGTTCACTAGTGGCTTCTCTCATGAGTATAGCGCACGGTGGGTGAATAAATTACTGTTGGGCAATTGATAGAAAATCGAATAGTCATGACGATATCCAAGGCGATGATCATTATATAGGCATCATGTCCAAGATAGATAGACCGACTCCTGCCTGCATCTACCTCTATTACTCCACACATCGACCGCTATCCAGCATGCTGTTGGAAATATGCCCTAGAGGCAATAATAAATTGGTTATTATTATATTTCCTTGTTCATGATAATCGTTTATTATCCATGCTATAATTGTATTGATTGGAAACTCAAATACATGTGTGGGTACATAGACAACACTGTGTCCCTAGTAAGCCTCTAGTTGACTAGCTCGTTGATCAAAGATGGTTAAGGTTTCCTAGCCATTGACATGAGATGTCATTTGATAACGGGATCACATCATTAGGAGAATGATGTGATGGACAAGACCCAAACTGTAAACGTAGCATTTGATCGTGTCAGTTTATTGCTATTGTTTTCTGCATGTCAAGTATCTGCTCCTTTGACCATGAGATCATGCAACTCACTGACACCGGAGGAGTACCTTGTGTGTATCAAACGTCGCAACGTAACTGGGTGACTATAAAGGTGCTCTACAGGTATCTCCGAGGCTGTCTGTTGGGTTGGCATGGATCAAGACTGGGATTTGTTACTCCGTATGACGGAGAGGTATCTCAGGGCCCACTCGGTAATACAACATCACAATGAGCCTTGCAAGCAATGTGACTAAAGTGTTAGCCACGAGATCTTGTATTACGGAACGAGTAAAGAGACTTGCCGGTAACGAGATTGAACTAGGTATAGAGATACCGACGATCGAATCTCGGGCAAGTAACATACCGAAGAACAAAGGGAACAGCATACGGGATTAACTGAATCCTTGACATAGAGGTTCGACCGATAAAGATCTTCGTAGAATATGTAGGAGCCAATATGGGCATCCAGGTCCCGCTATTGGTTATTGATCGTAGAAGTGTCTCGGTCATGTCTACATAGTTCTCGAACCCGCAAGGTCTACACACTTAACGTTTGGTGACGATTAGTATAATTGAGTTATTATGTTGGTGACCGAAAGTTGTTCGGAGTCTCGGATAAGATCCCGGACATGACGAGGATCTCCGGAAGAGTCCGGAGGTAAAGATTGATATATGTGATAATAGTGTTTTGATCTCCGGAAGAGTTCCGGAGTTCACCGGAAGGGGTTCCGGATGTTTACCGAAGTGTTCGGGTGCAGCAACACTTTATATGGGCCAAGGGATAAAAGCCCACGAGGTATTAAAAAGTGCAAAAGTAGTTTTGCTGCCGCGTAAGCGGTACTACCGCTTGGTGAAGTGGTACTACCGCTTGTGTGAAGCGGTACTACCGCTTGTGTGAAGCGGTACTACCGCTTGTGTGCGGCTGTGCACGGTTCGGCAGGGATCCGAGTTGGACTCTTTCCCTGCGGGCCAAACCGACCTTGTGCGGGCAAAACCGACCTGGAGGAGGCTTTTACTCCAAGTTTAGACCCCAAGGCTCAACATATAAATAGAGGGGCAGGGCTAGCACACGGGACACATCAAGATTTCCCCAAGCCGTGTGCGGCAACCCTAACCCTCTAGTTCCTCCGTCATAATCTCCGTAGCGCTTGGCGAAGCCCTGCAGAGATTGTTCCTCACCACCATCACCACGCCGTCGTGCTGCTGGAACTCAACCACTACTTCACCATCGCTCGCTGGATCGAGGAGGTGAAGGCGTCATCAAGCCGTACGTGTGTTGAACGCGGAGGTGCCGTCCGTTCGGCGCTAGTTCGTGATCGGATCGAGGGACGACTTGCGATTTGGATCGCGGAGACGTTCGACTACATCAACCGCGTTTCTTAAACGCTTCCGCTTAGCGATCTACAAGGGTATGTAGATTCACTCTCCCTCTCGTAGATGCTCATCACCATGGATAGATCTTGTGTGTGCGTAGGAAAATTTTTGTTTCCCATGCAACGTTCCCCAACAGTGGTATCAGAGCCAGGTCTATGCGTAGATGAGATCTCGAGTAGAACACAAACGAGTTGTGGGCGTGGGTGTATACATATTGCTTGCCGTTACTAGTTGATATTTGATTCGGCGGTACTGTGAGATGAAGCGGCCCGGACCGACATTACGCGTACACTTACGCGAGACAGGTTCCTTCAACTGACATGTAACTTCGTTGCATAAAGATGGCTAGCGGGTGTCTGTCTCTCTCACTTTAGTTGAATCGATTTCAATGAAGAGGGTTCTTTTAGAAGATCAAAAAGCAATCACTACACCACGTTGTGGTTTTGCGTAGGTAAGAACGGTTCTTGCAAACCCGTAGCAGCCACGTAAAATTTGCAACAACAATTAGAGGACGTCTAACTTGTTTTTGCAGGGTATGATGTGATATGATATGGCCAATTACATGATGAGATATATGTGATGTATGAGATGATCATGTGTTGTATAGAATATCACGACTTGCATGTCGATGAGTACGGCAACTGGCAGGAGCCATAGAGTTGTCTTTAATTATTGTATGACCTGCGTGTCAATCATTAAAGCGCTATGTAATGCTTTACTTTATCGCTAAACGTTAGCAATAGTCGTGGAAGCAACAGTCGGCGCGACAACCTTATGGCGACACGTTGATGGAGATCAAGATGATGGAGATCATGGTGTCATGCCGGTGACGATGGAGATCATGCCGGTGCTTTGGAGATGGAGATCAAAAGCACAAGTTCATGGCCATATCATGTCACTTATGATTTGCATGTGATGTTAATCCTTTTATGCATCTTATTTTGCTTAGGACGACGGTAGCATTATAAGGTGATCTCTCACTTAAATTTCAAGATAAATTGTGTTCTCCCCGAGTGTGCACCGTTGCGAAAGTTCGTCGTTTCGAGACACGCCGTGATGATCGGGTGTGATAGACTCTACGTTCACATACAACGGGTGTAAGCCATGTTACACGTGCGGAACACTCGGGTTAAACTTGACGAGCCTAGCATGTACAGACATGGCCTCGGAACACAAGAGACCGAAAGGTCGAACATGAGTCATATAGTAGATATGATCAACATGAAGATGTTCACCATTGAAACCACCTCAACTCACGTGATGATCGGACTTGAGTTGGTGGATTTGGATCATGTCACACTCGAATGACCGGAGGGATGTCAATTTGAGTGGGAGTTTTTTAAATAATATGATTAACTAAAACTCATTATCTAGAACAATAGTCTAAGTTGTCTTTGCTATATTTATGTTGTAGATCATGGCTCGCGCAGTAGCACCCCTGAATTTTAATGCGTTCCTAGAGAAAGCTAAGTTTAAAGATGATGGAAGTAACTTTGTGGACTGGGCCCGTAATCTAAGGATTATCCTTACGGCTTCCCAGAAGGCTTATGTCCTTGATGCACCGCTTGGTGATCCACCCGCTCCAGTTGAGTCTCTAGACGTTGTGAACGCCTGGCAGGCTCGTTCTGATGATTACTCAATAGTTCAATGTGCAATGTTGTATGGCTTAGAACCGGGACTTCAAAGACATTTTGAACGTCATGGAGCATATGAGATGTTCCAGGAGTTGAAGTTTATCTTTCAGAAGAATGCCCGGATCGAGAGATATGAGATCTCCGATAAGTTCTATGCTTGCAAGATGGAGGAGAACGGGTCTATCAGTGATCACGTGCTCAGAATGTCTGGGTACTCCACCCGTCTGGCTGAGTTAGGGATGCCCCTTCCGCCAGAGGCTATCACTGACAGAGTTCTTCAATCATTGCCACCTAGCTACAAGAGCTTCGTGTTGAACTATAACATGCACGGGATGAACAAGTCAGTCGCCGAGCTGTTTGCGATGCTGAAAGCCGCTGAGTCTGAAATTCAGAAGGAGCATCAAGTGTTGATGGTCAATAAAACCACTAGTTTCAAGAAAAATGGCAAGGGTAAGAAGGGTAACTCCAAGAAGAGTGGCAAAGCAGTTGCTCCTCTCGTGAAGAAACCCAAGGCTGGACCCAAACCAGAAACTGTGTGTTTTCATTGCAAGGGAACTGGACACTGGAAGCGGAATTGCCCCAAGTATTTGGCTGACAAGAAGGCGGCCAACAACAAACAAGGTATATATGATATACATGTTATTGATGTGTACCTTACCAACTCTCGTTGTAGTGCCTGGGTATTTGATACCGGTGCGGTTGCTCATATTTGCAACTCAAAACAGGAACTGCGGAATAGACGGAGGCTGGCAAAGGACGAAGTGACGATGCGCGTGGGAAATAGTTCCAAGGTTGATGTGATCGCCGTCGGCACGCTCGCTCTTCGATTACCATCGGGATTAGTGATGAACCTGAATAATTGTTATTTAGTGCCTGCGTTAAGCATGAACATTATATCTGGATCTTGTTTATTGCGAGACGGTTACTCATTTAAATCAGAGAATAATGGTTGTTCTATTTATATGAGTAATATCTTTTATGGTCATGCACCCAATGTGAGGGGTTTATTCTTATTGAATCTCGATAGTAATGATACACATGTTCATAACATTGATGCCAAAAGATGTAGAATTGATAATGATAATACCACTTTCTTGTGGCACTGCCGTTTAGGTCATATTGGCATAAAATGCATGAAGAAGCTCCATGCTGATGGACTTTTGGAGTCACTTGATTTTGAATCACTTGACACATGTGAGCCATGCCTCATGGGCAAGATGACTAAAACGCCGTTCTCTGGAACAATGGAACGGGCAAGTGACTTATTGGAAATCATACATACTGATGTGTGTGGTCCGATGAGTATTGAGGCGCGCGGTGGTTATCGTTACTTTCTCACCTTCACTGATGACTTAAGTAGATATGGGTATATTTACTTAATGAAACATAAGTCTGAAACATTTGAAAAGTTCAAACAATTTCAGAGTGAAGTTGAGAATCATCGTAACAAGAAAATTAAATTCCTACGATCTGATCGAGGAGGAGAATATCTGAGTTATGAGTTTGGCAGTCACTTAAGACAGTGTGGAATTGTTTCACAATTGACACCGCCTGGAACACCACAGCGTAATGGTGTGTCCGAACGTCGTAATCGAACCCTATTGGATATGGTGCGATCTATGATGTCTCTTGCCGATTTGCCACTATCGTTTTGGGGGTATGCATTAGAGACAGTTGCATTCACTTTAAATAGGGCACCATCGAAATCCGTTGAGACGACGCCATATGAACTTTGGTTTGGCAAGAAGCCAAAGCTGTCGTTTCTTAAAGTTTGGGGATGTGATGCTTATGTCAAAAAGCTTCAGCCTGAAAAGCTGGAACCCAAAGCGGAGAAATGCGTCTTCATAGGATACCCAAAAGAGACAGTTGGGTATACCTTCTACCTCAGATCCGAAGGCAAAGTGTTTGTCGCTAAAAACGGAACATTTCTTGAGAAAGAGTTTCTCTCGAAAGAATTGAGTGGGAGGAAGATAGAACTTGATGAGGTTGTTGAACCTTTACTTCAACCTGAGAGTAGCGCAGCGCAGAAAGTTGTTTCTGTGGAGCCTACATTAGCTGAAGAGGAAGTTAATGATGATGATCATGAAACTTTGGATCAAGTTGATATCGAACCTCGTAGGTCGACAAGGACGCGTACTGCTCCCGAGTTGTACGGCAACCCTGTCTTAGAGGTCATGTTGTTAGACAACGATGAACCTACGAGCTATGGAGAAGCGATGATGGGCCCGGATTCCGAGAAGTGGTTAGAGGCCATGAAATCCGAGATGGGATCCATGTATGAAAACAAAGTATGGACTTTGGAAGTATTACCTGAAGGGCGTAAGGCCATTCAGAACAAATGGATCTTTAAGAGGAAGACGGACGCGGACGGTAATGTCACCGTCTATAAAGCTCGACTTGTGGCAAAGGGTTTTTCACAAGTTCAAGGAGTTGACTACGATGAGACCTTCTCACCCGTAGCGATGCTTAAGTCCGTCAGAATCATGTTAGCAATAGCTGCCTTTTGCGATTATGAAATTTGGCAGATGGATGTCAAAACAGCGTTCCTTAACGGTTACCTTAAGGAAGAGTTGTATATGATGCAACCAGAAGGTTTTGTCGATCCAGAGAATGCTGACAAAGTTTGCAAACTCCAGCGATCCATTTATGGACTGGTGCAAGCATCTCGGAGTTGGAATCTTCGTTTTGATGAGGTGATCAAAGCGTTCGAGTTTATACAAGTTAACGGAGAAGCTTGTATTTACAAGAAAGTGAGTGGGAGCTCTATAGCGTTTCTAATATTATATGTGGATGACATATTACTGATTGGAAACAATATAGAAATGCTGGAAAGCGTGAAGGAATATTTGAACAAGAGTTTTTCAATGAAGGACCTAGGAGAAGCTGCTTTCATATTAGGCATCAAGATCTATAGAGATAGATCGAGACGCTTAATAGGACTTTCACAAAGCACATACCTTGACAAAGTTTTGAAGAAGTTCAAAATGGATCAGTCCAAGAAGGGGTTCTTGCCTGTATTGCAAGGTGTGAAGTTGAGTAAGACTCAATGCCCAGTGACTACAGAAGATAGAGAAAAGATGAGTGTCATCCCCTATGCTTCGGCCATAGGCTCTATCATGTATGCAATGCTGTGCACAAGACCCGATGTCAGCCTTGCCATAAGTATGGTCGGAAGGTTTCAAGGTGATCCAGGAATGGAACACTGGACGGCGGTCAAGAATATCCTGAAGTACCTGAAAAGGACTAAGGACATGTTTCTCGTTTATGGAGGTGATCAAGAGCTCGTCGTAAAGGGTTACGTCGATGCAAGCTTTGACACTGATCCGGATGACTCAAAGTCGCAAACCGGATACGTATTTATTCTTAATAGGGGTGCGGTTAGCTGGTGCAGTTCCAAGCAAAGCGTGGTAGCAGATTCTACATGCGAAGCGGAGTACATCGCTGCCTCGGAGGCGGCGAAGGAAGGTGTCTGGATGAAGGAGTTCATAACAGATCTTGGAGTAGTGCCTAGTGCGCTTAACCCAATGACTCTGTTTTGTGATAACACTGGTGCCATTGCTCTAGCCAAGGAACCAAGATTTCACAAGAGGACCAGACACATAAAGCGACGCTTCAATTCCATCCGCGATTACATCAAGGAGGACGACATAAATATTTGCAAAGTACACACGGATCTAAATGTTGCAGATCCGATGACTAAACCTCTTCCAAGGGCTAAGCATGAACAACACCAGAACTGCATGGGTGTTCGATTCATTACAATGTAAATCACATAGTGATGTGAACTAGATTATTGACTCTAGTGCAAGTGGGAGACTGTTGGAAATATGCCCTAGAGGCAATAATAAATTGGTTATTATTATATTTCCTTGTTCATGATAATCGTTTATTATCCATGCTATAATTGTATTGATTGGAAACTCAAATACATGTGTGGGTACATAGACAACACTGTGTCCCTAGTAAGCCTCTAGTTGACTAGCTCGTTGATCAAAGATGGTTAAGGTTTCCTAGCCATTGACATGAGATGTCATTTGATAATGGGATCACATCATTAGGAGAATGATGTGATGGACAAGACCCAAACTGTAAACGTAGCATTTGATCGTGTCAGTTTATTGCTATTGTTTTCTGCATGTCAAGTATCTGTTCCTTTGACCATGAGATCATGCAACTCACTGACACCGGAGGAGTACCTTGTGTGTATCAAACGTCGCAACGTAACTGGGTGACTATAAAGGTGCTCTACAGGTATCTCCGAGGGTGTCTGTTGGGTTGGCATGGATCAAGACTGGGATTTGTTACTCCGTATGACGGAGAGGTATCTCAGGGCCCACTCGGTAATACAACATCACAATGAGCCTTGCAAGCAATGTGACTAAAGTGTTAGCCACGAGATCTTGTATTACGGAACGAGTAAAGAGACTTGCCGGTAACGAGATTGAACTAGGTATAGAGATACCGACGATCGAATCTCGGACAAGTAACATACCGAAGAACAAAGGGAACAACATACGGGATTAACTGAATCCTTGACATAGAGGTTCGACTGATAAAGATCTTCGTAGAATATGTAGGAGCCAATATGGGCATCCAGGTCCCGCTATTGGTTATTGATCGTAGAAGTGTCTCGGTCATGTCTACATAGTTCTCGAACCCGCAGGGTCTACACACTTAACGTTTGGTGACGATTAGTATAATTGAGTTATTATGTTGGTGACCGAAAGTTGTTCGGAGTCTCGGATAAGATCCCGGACATGACGAGGATCTCCGGAAGAGTCCGAAGGTAAAGATTGATATATGTGATAATAGTGTTTTGATCTCTGGAAGAGTTCCGGAGTTCACCGGAAGGGGTTCCGGATGTTTACCGAAGTGTTCGGGTGCAGCAACACTTTATATGGGCCAAGGGATAAAAGCCCACGAGGTATTGAAAAGTGCAAAAGTAGTTTTGCTGCCGCGTAAGCGGTACTACCGCTTGGTGAAGCGGTACTACCGCTTGTGTGAAGCGGTACTACCGCCCAAGCGGTACTACCGCTTGTGTGAAGCGGTACTACCGCTTGTGTGCGGCTGTGCACGGTTCGGCAGGGATCCGAGTTGGACTCTTTCCCTGCGGGCCAAACCGACCTTGTGCGGGCAAAACCGACCTGGAGGAGGCTTTTACTCCAAGTTTAGACCCCAAGGCTCAACATATAAATAGAGGGGCAGGGCTAGCACACGGGACACATCAAGATTTCCCCAAGCCGTGTGCGGCAACCCTAACCCTCTAGTTCCTCCGTCATAATCTCCGTAGCGCTTGGCGAAGCCCTGCAGAGATTGTTCCTCACCACCATCACCACGCCGTCGTGCTGCTGGAACTCAACCACTACTTCACCATCGCTCGCTGGATCGAGGAGGTGAAGGCGTCATCAAGCCGTACGTGTGTTGAACGCGGAGGTGCCGTCCGTTCGGCGCTAGTTCGTGATCGGATCGAGGGACGACTTGCGATTTGGATCGCGGAGACGTTCGACTACATCAACCGCGTTTCTTAAACGCTTCCGCTTAGCGATCTACAAGGGTATGTAGATTCACTCTCCCTCTCGTAGATGCTCATCACCATGGATAGATCTTGTGTGTGCGTAGGAAATTTTTTGTTTCCCATGCAACGTTCCCCAACACATGCATCTAGTGTATTAAGTTCATGGAAAAATGGAGTAATGCAATAAGAACGATGACATGATGTAGACAAGATCTATTCTTGTAGGAATAGACCCCATCTTGTTATCCTTAATAGCAATGATACATGTGTGTCTTGCTGCCCCTTCTGTCACTGGGAAAGAACACCGCAAGATCGAACCCATCACAAAGCACCTCTTCCCATGGCAAGAAAAATCGATCTAGTCGGCCTAGCTAAACCAAAGATTTGAAGAAGAAATACGATGCTATAAGCAATCATGCATATAAGAGATCAAGGAAGACTCAAATAATATTCATGGATAGAAACTGATCGTGAACTCAAAATTCATCGGATCCCAACAAACACACCGCAAAAGTTTACATCAAATAGATCTCCAAGAGACCATTGTATTGAGAATCATTAGAGAGAGAGAAGAAGCCATCTAGCTACTGCCTACGGACCCGTATGTCTATGGTGGACTACTCACGCATCATCGGAGAGGCACCTATGAGGAAGATGAACCCCTCCGTGATGGTGTTTAGATTGGATCTCGCGGTTCTGGAACTTGCGGCGGCTGGAATTGTGTTTCGTCGACTCCTCTAGGGTTTTTGGATTTTCTGGGAATTTATAGGCTTGATAGTCGGTTGAGGGGGGTGCCCGAGGTGCCCATCCCCCACCAGGCCGCGCCAGGGGCCTCTGGCGCGTCCTGGTGGAGGATGGCCATCCTGGGCCCCCTCTTCTGGTGATCTTTGGCCCATCTTCTTTCTTCTGGTCCATAAAAAATCCACAAAAATCCCCGCAGCGTTTGGGCTCCGTTTGGTACTGATTTTCTGCGAAGTAAAAAACAAGCAAAAACAGCAACTGGCACTTTGGCACTATGTCAATAGGTTAGTCGCAAAAAATGATATAAAGTAGTAATAAAATGATTGTAAAACATCCAAGAATGATAATATAACAGCATGGAACAAGCAAAAGTTATAGATACGTTGGAGACGTATCACAAATGTGCACGATCATGATTAGGGACTCACGGGAAGATATCACAACACAACTGTAGACACAATTTAAAGTCATACAAGCTTCATATTACAAGCCAGGGGCCTCGAGGGTTCGAATACATAAGCTCGGATACAAACTAGTTAGCGAAAGCAATAATATCTAAGTACATACATAAGTAAACAAGTTTGCCTTAAGAAGGCTAGCACAAACATAAGCAATGGATCGAAAAGGCAAGGCCTCCTGCCTGGGAGCCTCCTATCCTACTGCTGGTCGGGGGCTGCCTCCACGCAGTAGTAGGCTCCATCGGTGTAGTAGTAGTCGTCGGCGGGATCAATTGTCTCCTGGGCTCCATCATGTGATCGCAGTATCGTATCAAGAAGAAAAGGTGAGCAAAGCAACCGTGAGTACTCATCCAAAGTACTCGCAAGACTTACATCAGATCTATACTAAAATATGCATCAGTATCAAAGGAATCGGGCTATATCTTTGGACTGACTGTAGAAATGCCAGAATAGAGGGAAGGCCTAGTCCTCTTGAAGACTAGCATCTTCATCGTCTTGCAGCATTAGAAGAGTGTAGATTAGCATAATATAAGTAGCAAGTTAAGTTAGTAACGCACAAAGATTCTTCCTCGCCTCCCTGCGAGAAAGCAATCTCGGAGCCATCCTTTCATTTCAAAGTCACCATTCTAGTTGTATTAGATCAGGATACAACTCCGAGCGTCCGTTACCATGGACACGACTATTAGAATAGATATACTTCCCTGCAAGGGTGCACCAACTTGCCCAACACGCTCGATTAACTTTGGCCGGACACAATTTCCAGGTCATGCCCGGCCTTGGTTGATCGATACGCCGTACTACTACCTAGGCTCAACAGAGAGGCTACACGCCGGTCTGCATCCTAATCGCGAAGGGGTCATGGGCCAATTTCCCTTTGCAATCCTGCGCGTTGCGAGGACGGCCGGTGTCAGTCATGGCACCTCTTAATACAAAGACGGTGCTTACGCGGGCCACCCGGGCGCGTGCCGCTAAACTGTGACATCTGAATAGCTTTCGGGCGAATGTACGACGTAGAGTGCCCATACTGATTCCCGCGTGGTGGTTAGTGCGAAACAGGCCAGAGGCCTTCTCAGATCACGTATCCAAACCCATTAATGCTTTGTTAACTGCAGTGACGATCAATGATCCACGATATGTGATCCCGTCACCCCGTCTCGAGGACCTACGGCAAGGGCCAAGAATGCCTGGTCGTGCCTCGTCATTATTACACAAGCACCCTCCAGGTCAACCCGACCTCATCATGGATCTGTAGTAAAGTCAAAGTAACTGTGTGTCCATACATCAAGGGGGGGGGGGTCCGAGGAATCAACCTCGATGGGTCCCTCTCGATGTAACCGTCAAGGTGACCTGGGAGGAATCACCCTCGAGGGTCCACACTTGAGGTGTTGCACGACAAAGTCGTTATCGGGAGTGTTAACGGAGGAATCACCCTCCGAAATCCACGACCGTCTAGCTTCACTACAGAGTTATCATCATGAGTGCGTTACGAGGTATCACCCTCGGCACTCGATATTAACTATGCAGGGTCGTACAAGTAAGGGGGTGTGAGGTGAGGTGTCTGGCTCAGGGCTTGTCGATCATGTTGATCGAGTCTTCGGGTCTCCGATGATGAAGCAGGGGCAACAGGGACAAGTGGGGTCACTGGTGGATCATTATTCAATCTATACTAAGCATATAGGATAACTGTAAGGTACAACAGCAGTTTAATAAAAATAGGCTATGCATCAGAATAGGAGTTATCTACAACAGTAGCGAAATCTAATGTAAGCATGAGATAGAAGGAATGGACGATATAGGAATGCTGAAGGGGTTTTGCTTGCCTGGAAGCTCTGCTGCAAGTGGCTGGATGTTAGCGGCGTAGTCGTACTCGGCAGTAGCGTCAGTCTCGACGTCTACCAGATAGAAGAGGGGGAAGAAACAATAAATATAAAGCAAGCAGATGCATCACGATGCATGACATGACAACATGCAGTGCTAGGGATGAGCTAACGCAGTGCTAAGTGTTATAGACGAAGCGGGAGAATATCTCACGATATTTCCCGGGTCTTTGGCTTTTATCGGACAGATGATCCTAACGCAAAATGTCCATGTTCATCATGCTAGAGGCATGTGACAGATGAACGGACATCGTATTCGGATTCGTTGGATTTTTCTGATCAACTTTCATATATAAATTATTTTCATCTGAGTTATAAATTAATTTATATGATTTTTCAAAGTTCTAATAATATTCCAAAATTAATAGATTTATTTTAATTCGAAAAAATACAATTAATGCGTCAGCATGATGTCATCATGACATCAGCAGTCAACCCAGCTGTCTCAGGTCAAACCTGACAGCTAGGCCCCACCTGTCATAGAAAGTGGGATTAAGAAGGGTTTTATTTTATACTAAACTAATTAATTAGGGGCTGGGCCCACATGTCGGTGACTAATTAACTCAAATTAATTAATTTAATTTATCTTAACAGATTAATTGGCTAATGACCCTGGGCCCACATGTCAGTGGCCCACTAGCAATGACTGGACACTACCTAGTCAGCCAGTTGACCGCGGTCAACTGGTCAACAGGGGGCCCCTGGCCCACTGGCAGCGACCCTGGGGGTGGCCCCAGGTCGGCCAGGTCAGCGGCGTCGCTGGAGCAAGCTCCGGCGACCTCAAACCGCGACGTAAAGTCTCAGGCCTCGCCGAAAAATCGCCACAGAGGGCCATTTCGCGCGCGGCCAGACGCGTTCAAACGTGCGCAGTGCCGCACGTCGAATGGCACCAGCGGGGGCGGCTGGCTCGGCCGGAGTTGTCGCCGGCGACGAGCAGGGGCAAAAAACGTCGGTGTGGTCCATCAGGAAAGTGCTACGGGGCACGGGAGCGAGCGTGCGTGCGTGCGTTGGCCTCCTAGGGACGTGCTGAGCACGTTCCCGTGCTCAGCCGAGCACGTCGACGACAGCAGCGACGGCGGCGAGCAGCGCGGCTGAGCCGAGCTTTGGCTTCTGCGGCATCGGCGACTACGACTACGGGAAGGGGCCTGGGAGAGAGGGGGAGGAGCGGCAGCTCACCTGCATTGTAGAGAAGGCCTGGGGAGGAGCTGCTGCAGCACAGGGGGGGCGAATTTGACGGCGGAGCTCGTCAGAGCCGAGGGGGAAGAAAGATGCAGGGCTGCGCTGCGGTGCCCTCCGGTTCGAGCTTGTGGTCGGAGGAGAAGCATCGGACGGAGGCGGAGCTGTTGGGCACGTCGGCGGGGCGAATGGTGGCCGGAGACTATGCGGGCGAGCTGGCGACGGCGACGGCCGAAACGGCCATGGCGTCGGGAGAGAGCATTGGCGCGAGGGGGGAGGGAAGGAGAGGGGCTAGGGTTAGGGTTTCGGCGCCAAGGGGGGTTGGGGGTGACTTTATCACCGCCGGTGAGCCGCGCGGATGGCCGCCATGGCGATAGCCTCGGCCGCTGGCGCGCATCGCCGTGCCCACGTCCTCCCCTGTGAACAAGAGGAGGACGAAGGGACCAGGTGGGCTGGGCCTGTGGCTGGGCCGGCCACTGTGGCCTAAGGCCCAGCCGGGCCTGGTCTTTTTTCTTTTCATTCTTTTTTTATTTCTTTTTTATTTATTTCTTTCCTGTTTTGATTTAATTTCAACACCAAATGACTTTGGTAAAATAAGAAGCTTGACCCATTATTCCTATTGCATTTTTAGACACTGCCACAAAAAGTTTGGTAACCATTTGAATAAGTTTGTAATTTCTATAATTTAAAAGGCATTTATATATTTGTTTTGGCCTCTGTTATAATTGTTTTAAGGCACCTAAATACTTCAATTGATTTGGATCCAATTTTATAATTACCTCGTGAATATTTGCAATCGAACCATGATTTTAGTTTTCATGTTGGTGAATTTCTTTAATCCACTTATTATTTGAATTTAAATTTTAAATGGAATTTGAAATGAGATATGATTCAAATGTGATCAAGCACTGTTTAGAAAAAAGGATTAGCTTAATATTGATCATCACTGTAGCTTGATTACATGGGTTACTGTAGCTGATAACCAGGGGTGTTACAATAACTGACAAATTCAGTGGCATCAATATTGATGGGGGTCAGCTCACTTTTGTTGTAAATCGATCCTCATGTGAGAAACTTGCTCAAAACAGTTCAGGACCATTTTCAGGTTAGTAGCATGGACTAGGTCTTTATCTAAAAATAAAATTGTATCATCTGCATACAGAAGGCAGGTGATGCCTCCAGGGCAGACTTCGGTACATAGCCTCTCAATCAACTGGTGACTTGAGGCTTTCATCAGCATCCTGGTGAGGACATCTACTACTAGATTGAAAAGCAGAGGTGGTATGGGATCTCCCTGCCTGAGGCCTTTACCAGTGATGAAGAAGTCACTTTCATTTCCATTGAGTTTGACACCAACAGAACCACCATGTGTGATCTATTGTATCCAGCTCAACCATTTCCCTCCAAAACCTCTAATAGTAAGTAACTCACTAAATAATTCCAAATTAAACTTATAAAAAGCTTTCTCATAATCCAACTTGAGCACCAGGACCTGTTTCTTGCTAGAATAAACCGAGTGGAGGACCTCATGGGTTGTGACTACACTCCCCAGAATGTATCTCCCTTTTAGTAAAGCAGATTGGTTAATAGCAATGAGTCTTTGCAGGACTTTATTTAGTCTATTAGTAAGAACCTTGATAAAAATCTTAAAACTACAGTTCAACAGGCTGATAGGTCTGAATTTTTTCATAGAAGAGGCATCAACTTCTTTAGGGATTAGTGTCAACATAGCAACATTTAGCCTATGAAAATAATCAAACATAGTCATAAGATCTTTTTTAATTAGACCCCAAAAGTGTCGGTAGAAGAAAAAAAGGCAACCCATCATGTCCTGGAGCCCCATCAGAGTAGGAATCAAAAACAACCTTTTTGATTTCCTCCTATGAAAAAGGAGCCTCCGGCATTTCATTCTCTGCAGGCCTGACTTTTCCTCCTCAGAGAAGAAATCAGGATTCGAATGGAAACCCTCTCTCTCCTCTAGCTTAAAGAGATCTTTGTAGAATTTGCTAGCTATATGAAGCATTTCCTTATCATCAGTGACTGGGCCATTAGGGCCATCTAGAGAATGGATAATAGTTTTCCTTCTCCTCTGATTTGCTACAACATGAAAATAAGATGTGTTCCTATCCCCCTTATTAATATCTTTGTCCCTGGACCTTTGCTTACACTACTAGGGAAAACCTTATACATAGAATCTTAGCAGCAGCGCGGGACAGGATGGGGCGCTACTGCTAATTAGCAGTAGCGCGGTATGCAGACAGGCGCTACCGGTACTAACTTAGCAGTAGCGCGGCTCGGTAGAACCACGCTGCTACTAAAATTGACCGACCGTTCCCGCCACGCTAGGTTTAGCAGTAGCGCGTCCACGATAACCGCGCTACTGCTAATGTGATAGTAGTAGCGCGCTTTTTTTTCAACTCGCTACTGCTAATTTTGAAACTGGCCACATGGCGGGCCCCTCTTAGCAGTAGCGCGTGTTACAGACGAGCGCTACTGCTATCTTATTAGCAGCAGCGCGTTTTGCACCCAGAGCTACTGCTAAGCCGCGGCCATACCACCTTTTTCCTCCCCCCCTCCCCTCCTCTCTTCCTCACTTTCCCCTAGCTCCCACCTCCTCTCTCCCTCACTTTGCTTCTTCCTCACTACTTCTCCCCCCATTACTCTCCTTCTTCTACCTATCTTTCTCTCTCTTTATTACTCCTAGCTAACTACACCAACCTCCATTAATGCATCTCCTTTCTCTTTTTCCTTCCCCCTCCACTAGTTGAACTTGTCTCCTCCCAAACTAGCTAGCTAGGTAGATCTAGCTAGCATTTAGTGAAGTGACCTATGTACCTCCCTAACTAGATCTATAGCCTTATCAAGAAGAGCTTTGTCCACTTTTGATCATTCCATAGGTGTGTGTGGCGACACCTATCGACATCATCATCACATAGCTCGATCTCGAGATAGGTGATTAAAAATTTATGCTTTTGCAAGAATGGAAATATGTGTATGTGTGCGATATGACATAATCGGGCGATATGATGGAAATTGTGTGTGTGGCATGAGTTGCCGCCGAATTGTGCTTGTGAGTTGCCTATGTTTTGCCGAAATGTCGATTTATTTCCGTTTCGGCGAATTCCGGGCAAACTCTATATGTCCTATTTTTAGGGAAGGTCATGCCGAATTTTTGTATGACTTTGATGCATGCATGCATTTTTATAATCAATTTGTTTATTATTACCATGCAGGCGTTCATGATGGTCAGTGGAACGGTGGTGGACAGGTGGTTGCGGTCGGCGGTGCAGGACATGAAAGAAAATAACCTGACAAAGGTTTTATATCCGTGTCGAAGATGCAAAGGATGATCTTGGCTCGACCCCTATGACGATGGTCGTGTGATGGCGCACCTGCTCATGACTGGTTTCATGGATGGCTATACTCGGTGGATAATTGAAGATGAGGATGATGATGTTGAGGACGCCGACGGGGCAGGCAATGACGACACGGGGCAAGACGAAGAGATGATCGATAATGGCGGCGGAGAAGGGGCCGGACATGGCGGCGGGGAAGAGGCCGGGCATGGCGGCGGAGAAGGGGCCGGACATGGCGGCGGAGAAGGGGCCAGGCATGGCGGCGGAGAAGGGGCCGGACATGGAGGCGAAGAAAACGTGGACTCCACGCCACAGAATTCGTCGGTACTAAGTTCAATCGTGCGGGACCCTCATGTTCAAGCACTGCTTCGCAAGGAGACGAGTACTGAGAGAGCTGCTTCTAGAGAGGAGGCCAAGCTGCAGCAACTGGTGGTAGACTCGAACACTCCATTGTATCATGGTTGCAATCCCGAGGTGACCCGCTTGAGTTTCACGCTCGAACTCCTGAAGACGAAGGCTAAAAACAAATGGACCGACACTAGCCTCGATGAGCTTCTCAAGTACCTAAAGGATGTTCTTCCCGCGGGGAATCTATGTCCTACTAGTGTGGATGAGGCCAAGAAGATCGTGTGCCCTCTTGATCTGTCGCACGTTAGATACCATGCATGCATTAACGATTGCATAATTTATCGGAAGGAGCACGCGGAAAAAACAAGCTGTCCGGTGTGCAATGCTTCTCGATACAAGAAGGCCGGGAAGAAATCTCCCCAGAAAGTTGTATGGTACTTACCGATCACTAGCCGTCTCCAGCGGTATTTCGTAGATCCCAAGGAAGCAAAGCTCATGCGCTGGCACGCGGAGAGGAAGAAGCCCGACGATGGAGATGATCCGAAGCTGAGACACGTCGTGGATGGAAGCCAGTGGAGAGCGTTCAACGGCGAATATCGGTATTTCGCATGTGATGCAAGGAACATCGTGCTCGGCGCGTGTACCGATGGCATGAATCCGTTTGGCAACCAGAACACCAACCATAGCACATGGCCCATGTTTGTATGGATGTACAACCTCCCCCCCTGGTTGTGCATGAAGTCGAAGTACATACACATGAGCATGCTGATTCAAGGGCCGAAACAACCGGGAAATAATATTAATCTGTATCTGGGGCTACTTCAAGAGGAGTTAGACACGTTATGGAAAACACCGGCCAAGACATGGGACGCCAGCAAAGGCGAGTATTTCTATATGAGAGCCGCGTTGATCACGACGGTGCACGACTATCTCGGTTACGGATATGTCGCAGGACAGGTGTGCCATGGATATTGTGGATGCACGCGGTGCATGGATGATATGACGTCTCAGCAGCTAACGTCAAGGAAAGATGGCGGGTCTGGGAAAATCGTGTACTTGGGGCATCGAAGATGGCTCGAGAAGGACGACCCGTGGAGAAACCGTGGAGATCTATTCAATGGTGAGGCTGAGCATCGAGGACCTCCACATAAGCGGAGCGGCGCCAAAATCGATGAGCTGTTGAAAAACTGGGAACAGTGCCCCGCGCCGGGAAAGACGATGAAAAAGGCGCTGGAGCCGCTGCTGAAGGTATGGAAGACAAGGTCTGTTTTCTGGGACTTGGAGTACTGGCACAAACTCGACACGCCTCATTGCCTTGATCAAATGCATATCTGTAAGAATGTCCTTGAGAGCTTGCTTGCGACACTGATGAACATGCCGGATAAGACCAAGGATGGGCCGAAGGCAAGAAAAGACTTGCAAGATTTGGAAATCAGGGCAGATCTGCACATGCCGCCCCGTAAAAAGTCAGAGGAGACAGAGATGGAGACAGAGGCGCGGGAGAAGAAGGGCAAAAAAGTAAAGGAAGAGGATTATTGCCCCCCTTCTTGCTTCACCTTAAGTCCGGCTGAGATCGATCAATTCTTCAAGTGCCTTACCGGAATCAAAGTTAGTTCCGGTTACTGTGGCAAGATAAGCAGATATCTAGACACGAAGAAGAAAAGGTTCAGCGGGATGAAGTCCCATGACTGTCATGTGATGATGACGCAGATACTACCTGTTGCCCTTAGAGGGATAATGGAGAAGCACGTCCGTGACACGCTTATTGGTCTCTGCAACTTTTTCGACGTCATCTCTCGAAAGTCGATCAGTGTGAAGCAGCTCCGAAGGCTACAGGAAGAGATCGTTGTCATACTATGTGAGCTTGAGATGTACTTCCCGCCCACGTTCTTTGACGTCATGGTGCATCCGTGTGTCCATATTGTGGACGACATAATAGACCTGGGGTTGTCATTCCTACACAACATGATGCCGTTTGAGAGGATGAATGGGATCATCAAAGGATTCATTCGTAACATGTCCCGTCCGGATGGAAGCATCGTCCAGGGCTATCTGACACAAGAGTGCATCTCTTTCTGCAGAATTTTCTATATGGCGCAGACCGGCTGCCTGGTGTTGGTTTGCCCGTTAACAAGCACGATGGGAGGCTCGAAGGAGAAGGTCACTCCAACGGTCGCAGGGAACTGCATGTGGCCTACTCAGATCGACGCAACGACTTTGACAGAGCAAACTTGGTAGTGCTACAACACCTACACCAGGTAGATCCTTTCGCGGCACTGCATAAAGAAACTATATCAAAGAAGTATCGTGACCGGGGGGTATGCAGGACGGACGCCGAAGTTACTAGAGAGCACAACTCCACTTTCATGCATTGGTTCAAAGAGCATATTATTGCTAATCCCCCGGAAGAGGGCTCTAAGGACCGATTGCTCATATACGCCTTAGCACATGGCCCCTTGCCCAACCTCGTCACCTATCAGGCATACGATATCAACGGATACACGTTCTACACGGAGGCCAAAGATATGGGCAGTGATGATCAGAACTCAGGGGTGACGATGGCATGCATGACCGACAGCGACAACGGCGCAACTGAGAGATTTTACGGAAGGGTCGAGGAGATCTGGGAGCTTGACTACTCTGGACTGCACAATGCGACGATGTTCCGTGTCAGATGGGCTAAGAATTTCGAAAGAGAAAACCGGTATTTCACTACCATGACTATACCCGACGCCAAGAGCGGTACCGTGAACGCTATCGCAAAAAACGAGCCATGGGTACACGCTAAGCACGTGACACAATGCTTCTTCATAACCGACCCGTGCAATCCCAGTCGTGTTGTCGTGAGGAGAGGCAAAAGGAACATCATTGGAATGGATGGAGTCGCCAACGAGGAAGACTACGACCAGTATGGCAACCCAATGAGGGAAGATGACGATGACGATGAAGTATACGTCAAAAGAAGAATCAATACTACATTACCTAAGAAAGACCGTACTCCATGGAAAAGGAAAAGTCACAATGAGGGGCTCAATTATTCTTCAACAAACAAGAAGGGAAAGAAGCTTACTCAAAAACGAAAACGTCGACGCTGAGGAACCGTTATCAGTCAAATGATGTAATATATATGTTCCTATTTTGTGTGGACACTAACCGTTATGCATGGGTCAAATGATGTAATATATATGTTCCTATTTTGTATACATACTTAACCGTCAAATGAAAAGAAAAGAAAAGAAAAAGAAGAAAAGAAAAGGAAGAGAAAATAAAGGAAAAGACAATAGAAGAAACAAACAGGAAAACTGCTATAGGTACTGGTTATAGCAGTAGCGCTTTTCCGAAAAAGAGCTATAGCTAGTCAAAATAGCAGTAGCGCTTTTCCGAAAAAGAGCTATAGCTAGTCAAAATAGCAGTAGCGCCGTTTGGAGAAGCGCGCTATAGATAAATTAGCTATAGCGCGTTTTTAGGAAACGCGCTACTGCTATGTCGACTTAACCCCCGGATCCCCACTCTCTCTTCCCCCAAATCCCCGTTTCCCGCCTTTGCTTCCCCCAAATCCCCACTCTCTCTTCTCCCCGGCCCCTCGTCGCCGCCGGAGCCCTGCCCTCGCCAGAGTCCTACCCTCGCCGGAGCCCTGCCCTCGCCGGAGTCCTGCCCTCGCCCCCGACCCCGGCGCTCGCCCCCGACCCCCCGACCCCGGCGCTCGCCCACGACCCCCCGACCCCGGCGACCTCGCCCTCGCCCCTGACCCCGGCGCTCGCCCCCGACCCCCCGACCCCGGTGACCTCGCCCTCGCCCCCGACCCCGGCGCTCGCCCCCGACCCCCCGACCCCGGCGACCTCGCCCTCGCCCCCGACCCCGGCGCTCGCCCCCGACCCCCCGACCCCGGCGACCTCGCCCACGCCCCCGACCCCGGCCCCGCCGCGCCACTCCTCCCTCCTCTGCTTCCTCCCCTCCCAACCTCGCCCCTGCACCCTCTGTAAGCCCCCCACCGCTCCACCTCTCTCTGCTAGTAGGTTAATTTGGCTATATTATGAACCCTAGTTAGTATGAACCCTAGTTAGTTAGGGCAGTAGGTTAATTAGGTTCTTCGTCAAATTAGGACAGAAATTTAGGGTTAGGTGTTTTAGGTGTAGTTAAAAGAAAAAACAGAATTGATTATATAGGTTTCTTGCATTTTTTAGTTTAAGCAATTGTTGCTATTTAAAAAAACAGAATTTGAAGTGGACATGTGATATGTGGACATGTGATTTGGACATGTCATATTTGGACATGTGATGTTTTGGACATGTCATATTTGGGATATGATGATTATGTGCAGGGTAAATGATCCGAGTGGCCTATGTTTTGCCGGAATGTTGATTCATTTCCGTTCCGGTGAATTTCAGGCGCTCGATATGTCCACTTTTTAGCAAAGGTCATGCCGAAATTTTCCGTGAATTTTGGCATGACTTGTGCTAGAAAGTAGGCATATCGAGTGCCGGGATTTGCTGGGAAACGGCATTCCGGCAAACATAGATCTTTTTTTATGTCATTTCTCATTTTTTTTATAGTTTTAGAATTAAACGAGGAGACTTAATCATAGGAAACATGTCAAACAACGAAGAAACCGGGCCTTCTGACCAAGATGCAGACGAGATGGATTATGAGGGTGAACAACAGTACCTCGACTTTTTGTCTGCTAAGCACAGTCAAGGTTTGCAGGTCGGCCTCGATGATGGTACTCATGCCGACACCGACACCGACGGCGCCGGCACCGATGGCGGCGCCGAGACCGGCGGGGAAGGTACCGGCAGGGAAGGTACCGGCGCCGATGCCGCTACCGAAAAGAAGAAGCAGAAGAAGCAGAGGATACGAAAACCTAACAAACTCGGCATCGGACGACTGGTGATCACAAAGATGGCCCCTGGCAAGTTTGAGCCATTAGAGCCGGAAGAACCTCGCAAGTGCTATGGGAACCAAGTAGGAAGCATCCTACGGGAATGCGCGAGCATCAACGACGATGACTTAAGGAGTAAAGAACATTTGAGGCAATTGCTCCTGACGAAGTTGCACAAGAGATTCAAGTTCCCCGACCGGGATGACGCCATAGAACACCCATGGGATGATAAGAAGATGAAAAAGATTAACAATCACGCCATGGGCATGTTCAGCAATGATTTGGCCTCCTGGAAAGGGAGGGTGAAACGAGCTATTGAGGCTTAGGAACCCCTGTCCAAGATTCTGGAGGAAAATCCGACACTTACGGAAGAGGAGTTCGAAAAGTTCAAGGACACTTGCGCTACCGAGGCAGCCAAGGCTAAGGCTGCGAAATTCAAGAGCCTTCAGCAAAGGAACACGGGGAAGCATCGCCTCGGAAGCCGTGGCTACCTTGGCAAAAGGCCCATATGGGATAAGGAGGACGTGGAACGTGAAGCCGCGGGTCTCCCAGACCCCTTCGTGAAGTTCACCAACCCCTTGGAGCGTGACTTCATCAGGGCCCGCTACAAGTGGGACAAGGAAAAGAAGGTTTTTTACACGGACCCGATCACGAGGAAATTGATTAGAATACTGGTAATTATTCTTTTACCACCTTACATTTAGCTTCTGATCAAGTCGACTACACATTCGTAAACGGTTCACGTTCCTTCTGCAGGAGAAGCAACATCAGCTTGCAGCCGAAAGCCCTACTTCGCCGATGAGGCCCAAGTGGGACACCCCTCTCAACCGGGCCTTGAACGAACTTAAGGGACACCCTTTGGGCCAGCGGCCGCAATATGGACGTGTGCACGGCGCCGGAGATGGCGCCACATGGAAGGTGTTTTACAACGAGGGCCCGGAGGCCAAGAAGCAGAGAAAGAAGTTTAGTCAGACGGACATCGACGCGAAGGTGAAGCTTGCGTTCGAGAAAAGTGCAGTTGAGGACGCGGAAAAAGCAGCCGAGGAGAAAATGAGTTGCTACAGCAGGCAGTCGATGCAGCTGTACATGCCTGCAGAAATGATTTCTCTACTAACTTGATCCCGGCTATCATCAACTGGACGAAGGAAAATCCAGACAAGACGGTACATGATTTCCCCATGCCCATTTTCGTCGGGAGCAACTCGGTGAACAACACCACCGCACCATCACCTGCTCACGCAACCGGTTCTGCTCCCACTCCCGCACCCGCACCCGCACCCGCTCATAGCAGCCCGTCCTCAGTCTCTGGCAAGCTAGGCGGGCCTTCATCTTTGGCTGAGCTCGACGCCCTCACGGTAATTACATGTCGCACCAACATATATCTAGAATATTCCATTTTCGTTGCCTTTCGGATGTTTTACGCCGCAGACATGTGTTTGCAGGCCGACGAAACCCCGTGCACCATACTCTACTTGATTAAAGGCCAGAAGGTGGATGTGGGAAAGGGGGTGATAACGAAGCCCTTGGAACTCACGTTCCACGGCCAGCCGATGCCCGGTGGGCACTTTAGGGTTACCTTGTCGAGTGTGAAATCGGGGCACGAGGATTTGCCTCCTCCAGTACGGCTAGGGGGAGAGGACGACGAGACCCCGTCGCGGATTGGAAGCTGCAAGGGTTGGGTGCTGCTATGGCCGAAGAATCTTCTTCGTCTGGAGCCGACCGAGAGCACACCAATAACCACACATCAACAAGCAGGTATGGACACCACCACCCCGCCTACGCAATTACCAGCGCATGTAGTGCCGGGTGAGAGCGGCGGATGACGTGATGAAGGGGGTCCAATAGTGGCTGATGTAATCGCCCCCGTAGAACAAAGAATGGATAATGAGATGGAGGAGGACCCTCTTCGGTTCCTCAATACAGGCACCTATGACTGTGACTTAGATATGATGAGTCAGCCATATGACGACTCGGGCTATCAGCATGCTAATGAGGATATGGATGATCTGCCCGGGCAGGAACGTCCTAGCAGGGATTGCAAGAAGTCTCTCTTCATGCAATCCTCACAGGACACGCCTAAAGATGCAGGGGGTCGTACAGTGCTTAGCCCGACAACACTGGGGCAGGGGTTAAGGAAGGGTCTGGAAGGTCAGCCCAAGAAAAAGGAGAGGAAGAGAACGGGGAAGATAGGCTCAGCTGCCTACAAACAAGCCAGAGCACATAGCAGCCAGACGGTGGCCTTGTTCCATGTCACGGGCGAGCCGATGCTACCGCCGAAACCGCTGGAGGCAATATACGGGGATCTCAGGAGACTGCACGACCATGTGCTGTCGACTGAGAAAAGCCTACTAGCCTCGAAGGATCCAGGATATCCGACATACGCGGCTCGTGTGCCTGAGGGGAAGTGCTACGTCGACACACGGCCCGCGGAGGTGTTCTTCCTACGGTTTGATCATATCTTCGAGATGTTTCTGACAAGGCGGCTCGATTGTACAATCGTCCGCCTTTTTGCGCTACATATGAGCTCCGTCATGAAGAGAGAAGAAGTCTCGCAAATCTGTGTGGCAGATCCATACTACATGCACGAGTCCTTCTTGAGTCTCGGCGACTTTGAGCGTAAAACTGCTAGGGAGTACCTCAAAAACTTCATGGTACAGAATAAGGACCAGGAAATTGTCCTCCTGCCTTATCATCCAAAGTAAGTCAGTGCCGGACAACCCTTTCGTACATTTCAATCATTCCTTCTCGCTCATATGGAGAATAATTTGAGGTGTTTTTTCCCCGCAGCAACGGTCGCACCGTCCTTATCGTTCTTTACCCGCGAGTCTCCCACGCCGTGTATTTCGACCCTACCAGAAACTACGAGAAGAAGGACTACACCCACGTAATGAATATTCTAGATGATGCTCTCCAAGGCTTCAGCTTGAGGGGTGGCCACATGCAGATCAGGAAACAAAGGAACCGCAAGACGGGTTTCTCGCATAAAACCAACTTCTGCTGCATCCATGTCCCGAAATCAAGTAGGAACGATGGATTCTACCTCCTCCATCTCATGATGGAGTTCAGAAGGGATCACCAAAAGCTTCGCATGACAACCAGAAACGATGATCATATCCGCAAGTGGGTAGAATCTCAAGGAGATGCGGATTATAAACTTAAAGATGACTTCTTTCGCATCCAAAGGGACATTGCGACGATCATCATGAAAGAAGTCGTCGAAGTGAAGGGGATGTTCCACCACGGCCCTATATCGCGAGCTGACGTCCGAACTTGCATAGGCATGCAACGTCAGGACCTCACGCCGTTCAAGAAGCTAGGGTCCACTCTCGATGATCTGGAAGGATGGAAGTTCTAGTGATTTACGATGCCGATGATGATGATATGTGTCGGTTGAACTTGTATACTTTGTATAGCGATGAAACTTTGTGATGTCCACGGTCCCTACCGAACTTGCGTAACGCTACTTTGTTAGTTTGGGTACGATGACCTGCGTACCTCTAGTTAATTAGTTTGCGTACGATGAAACTGCGTTGATTATTTATGTTTACTATATGTTGCATCTAGTTGCTAACCCTTTCTTTTTTGTGTTGCTCAAGTATATTTTGTTGCATATGATTGTACATTCTCTTGATGAAGATGCATCTCTAACAGGTACCTAGATTCTTGATGGCGAAGTACCGGTGCTATATCGTGTACAAAGGAAAGGTTCCGGGAGTATACGACGAGTGGTCCGAGTGTCAGGCGCAAGTGGAGGGGGTCTCGGGCGCCAGCCATAAAGGCTTCAAAAGAAGACAAGAAGCAGAAGCTAGTTACGTGAGAAGGCTCACGCTAGCGCGAGAGAGGACTCATAACCGCCGCCTCATGTACTACATAGTTTCTCTCTCACTCATAGTGATAGCTCTTCTCGCGTATATCATTGTTTAGATGGATGACGATGTAGTTGCAAGTATTCGAGACTTGTATCGCTATTTTTGAGATGATGACGAGAGACTACTTTGTGTTGGATGATGATTATGATGACGACATGATTTGATGAGACTATTTGTATGTATATGTTATGATAACATTCGTCGTCTCGCAACCATTTGTATGTGTATGATGATGAAATTTGTATGTGCTAAAGATTCTTGTATAAAGCCTGTTCAAATACAAAACAAATATGCAGAAAAAAAATCAGAAACTAATAAAGTTAGCAGTAGCGCGGGGAGTAAAGTTAGCAACAGCGTACCATTACCAGTAGCGCGGCCTAACTCAAGGCGCTACAGATATTACCAGTAGCGCTCTTCTTTGGAGCACGCTACTGCTACGCATGTATAGCAGCAGCGCGGGACAACACGCGCTACTGCTACATGTTAGCTGTAGCGCCGTATCAGTAGCGTGGGTGCCCGCGCTACTGATAAACATAATACCCGCGCTACTTCTAGGGTTTTCCCTAGTAGTGTTAGATTGATTTCCTCTTGCAGCCAAATTTTGTTCAACTCATCTTGAACAAATTTGAGCCTAGAAAATTCTGCTTCAACTAGAGTCATAGTTTCAGCTTTAACATCTAATTTGTCATATTAAGAGGAGTTTCTTATACCTCTTAAGTTTGTCCTCCTCATTTGAGTTCCACCCCTTGGTGATTTTTCCTAATCCTACTTGTAGGACCGAAAGTATGTCTAGAGGGGGGTGATTAGACTACTTGACCAAATAAAAGTTTTGCCTTTTCCCAAATTTTATAGTTGGCAGTTTTAGCATTTCATGGCAAGTCAAGTACACCCTACACATGCATGTCTAAGAGTATAGCAGCGGAAAGTAACAACAAGCATGAGTAGTAAAGGATAGGGTAGGAAGATCAAACGCAATTGTAGACACGATGATTTTTTCCCGTGGTTCCGATAGGTGGTGCTATCGTACGTCCACGTTTATGGAGTCTTCAACCCACGGAGGGTAACGGTCGCGAGAGTCCACGAAGGGCTCCACCCATAAGGGTCCACGAAGTAGCAACCTTGACTATTCCATAACGGCTTCCGTCCACGAAGGACTAGCCTCACTATGGGTAGATCTTCACGAAGTAGGCGATCTCCTTGCCCTTACAAACTTCTTGGTTCAACTCCACAACACGAAGTAGGAGGCTCCCAAGCGACACCTAACCAATCTAGGAGGCACCACCCTCCAAAAGGTAATAGGCTCGGTAATGTCGATGAACTCCTTGCTCTTGTGCTTCAAGATGATAGACTCCTCAACACACAATCACTCTCTCACAGATTTGGCTTGGTGGAAGAGATGGGATTGGTGGAAAGCAACTTGGGGAGGCTAGAAATCAAGATCCATATGGTTGGAGTGGAAGATCTTGACCTCAACACAAGAATAGGTGGTTCTCTCTCAGAAAACTGGATGGGGCAAGTATGGAATAGTTCTGAGTGCTTCTCTTTCGAGTAGGTGGTGGTGGAGGGGTATATATAGGCATCCCCAAAAATCCAACCGTTACACACAAAATGACCAACTCGGTGACACCGATGTGTAAATATCGGTGGTACCGAAGTGACCATAAGGTGGCAACTTTTGAATCTCGGTGAGACCGATATAGGAAACTCGGTTGCACCGATAAGGTGACCAACGGTCAGATTCCCAATCTCGGTGACGCCGATCCAACAATCTCGGTGGTACCGATATTGTGAATTTGCGTAATAGAGAGTTGGCAACCTAAACTCGGTGGCACCGGGATTGAATCGGTTGCACCGAAGTGGCTAGGGTTTGGCTGAGTCTGTCTGAGGTTGAGAATCGGTGGCACCGGGATGGAAATGTTGGTTGCACCGATTTTGAGTATTTGGCTTTGGACAGACTTTGGTGGGAGAGCTTGTGGGTGTTTTTGGTGACTATCACTTGTGCACGTATGAGCATTTTGTTCACCAACAAAACCTTACCCCCTTTTAATAGTATTGGCTTTCCTATGGACTCAAAGTGATTTCTCACAAATGTAAAATGTAGAGTCCTCTTCCTTGAAGCTTTGCCAACCTATTTCCTTGCATCTTGGGGTATTCCACAATCTCCACAATCCTTTTGCCAATCCTATCATTGAACATTTCCTGAAATATACTTAGTGGAAACATTAGTTCAATGACTTATATGTTGTTATTAATTACCAAAACCACCAAGGGAGCAAATGTGGTTTCAATCTCCCCCTTTTTGGTAATTGATGACAACATAGAGATCAAAGCTTCGACATATGATATAATCAATGAATATAATCGTCGCTTTGAGAAGTATGTGATAAGCAAGAGTTCCCCCTAAATTTGTGAATTATTTTAAATTTGCGTTTGAATGCAAATGCACAATCGATTAGGTACATGGGGCACTTCTTCCATGTCACATACATCTTGGTGGTGTGCGAGAGTAATTAGAATGAACATCATAGCACAACACAATCAAGCAAAGGTGAATGATCATCTCATAAGCAATAAGATGATAGGAAATAGTAGCATCACACATAACGCGTATGATCAAACACCACAAACATCTAACCAAAAGATCAAATGTTTTCAAAAAGGAATAAACACCAAACGCTCTCTCACTCGAAGCCTAAAGATCTATATACACTTCTCCCCCTTTGGCAACAAGTTACCAAAAAGTTCAAAGGCATATATCTAAGCGTTCTTGGGCTGATCTCCTCCGGTTGTTGATGAAGGAGTCGAGAGAACAGCGTCGGCGAAGATCTCTGCAGATGTCATGGATGGAGTTGGTGTGGCAACTGGAGGAACTGAAACTGATGGAGCAGGAGCTGAGGTGACAGTAGCAGGAGCTGATGAAGAGGGCCTCAAGTCTGGAGCTGGCACAGTGGCTGATCTGGCCTGAATGGTAAACTGTGTGCCTGGCCTGAGAGGAGAACCATCCTCATCATCATCATCAGAAGAAGTCTGAGGAAGAGGCACTGAGTCAACTTCCTTCTTGAGCTCATTGACTGTCTTAGTCAGCCCATCCACCTTATCATTAAGGGTCTTGATCCTGTTCTCAAAGATCCTCACAAGACTGTTCTGGTTGTCCAGAATCCCCTTAATGTCCTTCTTCATGTCCTGAACTGATGAGATCCAAAGATCCATTTGCTCGTTCCTGGATCTAGGAACCTGAGCACTAGTGGCTCTAGCTGCCTCTGCCTCTGCCTGAGCTGCAGCTGAAGTGGGATGATCTGGGTTCATCACCACAACGTTGTCCTCGAGATCTGGCTGTAGGGGCAAGTGGGGACGATCTAGAGCAAATATGTGCTTCTCCAACTTTGAGTTGATGAGCATCTGGATGTAGGGTGCATAACAGCAAGAGCGCTTCTGATCAGCAGCAACCCTCTTGATTGTCTCAACAATCAAGTCCATGACTCTGATCCTGGTGTGTCTGTCGAGGTGGATCAACATGTTAATGGAGTAGCCTCGGATCATCTTGTCATCTCCTGACTTGGGCATCAAGGTATGCCTCAGAATGGTGTTCATGGTGCGGAGGCCAGCCTGAAGAAAGTAGATAGATCCTAGCCTGTGAGACTTCACATTAGCAGCAGGAATCTCATTGTACATGTTGGCCATAGCATTGTGGTTTGCCTTGGATTCTGAGTAGACATCCAGGTCACCATCCTGTACCTCTGGGACTCCTAAGATTTCTGCCCACTCCTCAATAGTAGACTCATACCTTGCACCTTCAGTCATCCATACAATCCTACCATCTCCATAGAAATGTGCAGTGGAGTAAAATTGCATGATCATCTCATCATTCCAAGCAGTGAACTCTTTGCCAACAAACTCATCCAAACCAATGCAGTGGAAATTATCTTGGACATTTGGAAAATAGTCCTCATTCTCCTTGATGAATTTCTAGTCCACATACCGCATATCGCTCACAGCTGGACTCTTGTCAAACAGCACAGTTTCATAGAAATCCTGTTGCTCTCTGGTGAAAAATCTGTAGTCCACAACTGTCTTCTTCCTTTGGGCATATGGATCAGCAGCTCTCCATGCCCTCAAGCCAGAGTCCTTCCTCTTCTTCATATCCTCAGCAAGTGGGTAGCTGGCATTATGTACTGGAAGGTGTGGCCTAAGCTTCATTAGGGCAGACATAGCATCCTCATCCTCAACTCTGGAGGCAGTCCCTTTGTTCTTCTCAGATGCTGGAATTTGCCTGGACAATCTCTTGGGCTTCTCAGCAGCAGGCTTCTTGGGTGAAGATTTAGTGCTCTTGGATGTGCCAGTCTTTGGCATAGCATCGGCCATAAGCTTCTTTTTCTTCTTGGGAGGGGCTTTCTCAACATGTTCTTCCTCCTCCTCAGCAGCAGCAGTAGCAGCAACCTCCTCAGGGTCCTCAAGCATGGAGGTCTGCCTGCCAGTGACATAGACTATCCTCTTCCTAGCACCCTTCTTCTCCCCTGCCTTCTTAGGGGGTGACTCAAGGTGAAGAGCCATCTTTGTCCTAGCACCTTCAGGTGCTCTCATAGCCTCAGAGCTAGCATACACTTTCCTGACTGCTCTCCTTGAAGAGGTAGCTTCATTTGCAGCTTTCTTGGTAGCCTTTTCTTGCTTCTTAGCAAGAATCTCTTCTAGAACGAAGTCTGAATCCTCCTCATCTGAATTTAGCTTCTTCCTGGCCCTTGTAGCAGCCTTGGGCAACCCATGAGAGCTGGGGGTGCCTAGATCTGAAGATGAACTAGATTCAGGACTAGTGCCAGAATCCAATTCAACACTCTTCTCTCTGAAGTCGTTCTCACTGTCCTCAGCACTTGACATACTGACCCTGTGAACAGAATATAGAGGAGCAGAAAAGGATAAGTCATCACAAAATGTGGCTGGTTTTTGAAAGATTGAACAAAAGATTTTCAAAGTTTTGCATTCTGTCACATGCAAATCGGTACAGTCGAAGTAAAATTGTCGGTGCCACCGAGACTGACTATCTCATTAACAGAAACTTGGCACTCTTTTCGGTGGGACCGAAAAGAAGTACTCGGTTTCACCGAGACAGTTCTCAGCAACACAGACAGACAAATCGGTGAGACCGATTTGTTTACTTCGGTTCTACCGAGTTCCATCGGGCGGAAGGCAAACCCTAGAAAATCGATGGTTCGCTATTCTACGGAGTTTTCTCGTGGATAGAACAATGAGCAAACTGTGGCTTATAGAGAAAAATAGCTTTATTGCGCAAGAATCAAACGGGGGCGCAAGAAAGATCGAATCCGTACCCTAGCTCGGTGACGGATCCGCTACGGCGGCGACGGTGGCGAAGATGCCCGTCGACGGCGAGGATTCCCAGCGGCGGAGAGGCTCGGGAAGGCAAGGCGATGACCAGGGGGTCCTTCTGCGGCAGCTTAGGGTTTGAGGCGCGACGATTTGAAGATTGAAATTTCGAACTGTCGGGACCACAGACTATATACCCTTCACTGTCGGTTATACCGATTTTAAATTTTCGGTGTCACCGAGTTCCACAACTGTCAGCTGACAGGGAAACTCGGTGTAACCGATAATATGAAATCGGTAGTACCGAGATTGAAAACCAGATCAACCCTAGGCATTCGGTGAGACCAAGATTTTGGGGTTGGTTCCACCGAGATGCACTTGGGAGGTTTTAATGGTCAGTCCTTGTCGATACGGAACTCCGAGTGCTCCACACACAGAGGGATCGAAAAGTACTTGTTCAAATTTTGTGATGCAGCATGAATAGAATATGAGGTGAGAAAGCATAGATAGCTAAAGAGTGGTCCTAGGCATTCTTGTCCATCCAATTGGCAAAAGATAAAACAAAAGCCAAATAGCAACAATTGGATGTCCTCGAATGAGAAAATAAATGCAGACCAACATGCTCACACAATAAGATGTCAAATGAAATCATGACAAACATGCACATACACACTAGCATCTAACAAGCACTAGGGCGATGACGAAGTCATCTATATATGAGTATTTGACTTAGGAGCCAAGTAAGAATACTTGATCATAGGTCATACTCATCGTTTAAGCACAAGTGGGGTTACCACTTTTACATAAAGCATTTAATGTTGTCACATACTAAGAGATGCTTTGACTCAAGTCTTAGAGTAAAGCTCCCCCTTGATGTGACATCCCCCCATAAGAGGGATAGACTAACCTTGGGTTTTGTCGAAGAAGACTTCATGTTGGTGAAGTAGTGGTGGATGCTCAAGGTTGATGAAGATCACCAAGAGTTGGGAGCATCCTTGTTGTTTCCTTACTCTTCTCACCTACATGGGTTAGTCCCAACACACAAGAGACAAATACAAGGATATCTATGGACATGGAGTGCAAAACATGTGTGGTGATGTCCATTGATTTGTTGATTACCTTGTCCCTTGCTTACCTTTGAGGGAATGTGTGACTCCTTGAACTATTGCATAGAGTTGATGTTGATTGCAAATAATTCTTGCCAATAATGAATGTGAGTGAATTTCATTGGCGGAGTCACCCCTCAAGAACTCTCTAGTTCTTCTTCTTGGGGACCCACATCAAGTTGATGGGGATCCTTGGTGTTGTAGTAGCCTTTGTAGAAGTTGAGCTTGACGTAGCCTTGGGAACCCACTCCACCATAGCTAGGGATCCATCTTCATATGAGTCAATGTCCTCTTGAAGCTTGTTCTTGCCCTTGAGCTTGTGGTCTTGTGGTGGAAGGTCATCTTGAGTGCCTGTCCCCTTGGGAAGAGTATTTTCATACTTCTCCTTTTGAGGAACAAACTTGGGCTCGGGATATTGACCTTCTTCCCATTCAACTCCATTTGCGTTGAAGTAGCCAACACCACAATTCTTCCGGTATCCTCCGTGCTTGCGTACAATTTCCTCAAATTGCTTACACCCGGCAAGACTCTTGTAGATACCTTTTTCTATAATTCCTTTCAATAAAGCATTTTCTTGCTCAAGTGTAACTTGGCTAAGAGAAACATCATTAGTGGAATCAATAGAACTACTAGAAGCAACATCATTGGGTTTAGCATTTTTATTGTTGCTACTAGATGAAGAACCTTTCTTGCCTTTGTTACTAGTTTGTTTAGATTTAACTTGTGGCATGAAAGTAGACAAGAGTAGTCGTTTGGCTAGATAAGATGAAGTCTTCTTTCGGAGATCGTCATTGATAGCTTTAAGAAACTCATGCTCTTGCTCCAAGTTGAGCTTCTCGAAGCGTAGCTTCTCATGAGTTCTTACAAGCTCTCTATGATCTTCAAGAGTAGATTCATGAGCTAACTTAAGAGTGTTTAGTTCTTTAGTTAGTTCTTCTATTTTTATCTTATCATCATCAATTGACTTATCTTGACTAGCATGAGAATTATCAAGTTCATTTTGACTAACATCACTAGTTTTATCAAAGAGCAAGTCATCATCACAAAGAAAATCATCTTCATCACTATCGAAATCAAGATACTCGGGGTGTGATACCTTGGGGCCTTTAGCCATGAAGCAACTTCCACTCCCTTCGTTTGGTGAGTCAAATAGATCATGGGAGTTGGTAGTCACTAGAGCAATTCCGGCAACACCATCATCTTGACTATAGTCGGAGTCGGAGTGATAGCTTCTCTCGGAGTTGTCGTCGGAGTCGGAGCCGGAAACCCATTCACCAACATGAGCTTGATGTTTCCTTGTTGTGTAGCTCTTGGTGTACTTGTCCTTCTTCTCCGAATCCCTACTTCTCCTTGAGTGTCTTCATTCATAACGATCATCTCTACTCCTTCTCTCTCTTTGAGGTGATTCATTCCTTGAGCTTCATCTTCTTGGTGACTCTTCTCTTCGTTTGTAGGGAGCCGTGCACTCATTGGAGTAGTGTCCGGGCTTCCCACAATTGTAGCAATTGCGGTCACGACTTGACGAACGCTTCTCATCATATCTTGAGTTGGAGCTTCTTTCTTTGCCTCTATTCTTGTAGAACTTGTTGAATTTCTTGACCATGAGGCTTATCTCTTCACTGGTGACAAGGTTGTTGCTTGAGGTTGCGGGAGCATCACTTGTGGCTTTGTAAGCACCGCTAGACTTGTGATGAAGCTCTTCCGTGTCTTTGAGTGTCATCTCATGAGCAACAATCCTTCCAATGACTTCCGTAGGCTTGAGATCTTTGTAGTTGGGCATCATTTGGATCAATGTGCACACGGTGTCGTATCTCTCATCCAAAGCTCTAAGTATGTTCTTGATGATGAATTTGTCGGTCATTTCTTCGCTTCCTAAGCCGGCAATCTCATTGGTGATGAGAGCTAGCCTAGAGTACATCTCTGCGACTCCTTCACCATCCTTCATCTTGAACTTGTCAAGCTGACCTTGAAGAACATCCAACTTGGATTCTCTCACGGACTTGGTTCCTTCGTGCATATCAACCAAAGTATCCCAAATCTCTTTTGCATTCTCAAGACGGCTGATTTTGTTGAATTCTTCTGGGCATAGGCAGTTGAATAGAATGTCGCATGCTTGAGCGTTGTATTGCAACATCTTCAATTCTTCCGCGGTCGCTTCACGATCCGGTTCCTTTCCATCTCCAAAGAATACACCTTGCAAGCCAACACGAACAACAGCCCAAACAGCGGGGTTATGACCAAGAATATGCATTTTAATTTTGTGCTTCCAACTAGCAAAATTTGTGCCATCAAAGTACGGACCTCTACGGTGATAATTACCCTCACTAGACGCCATACTCTCCTAGGTTGTGAGACCAATGCAATGGAGACCAAAGCTCTGATACCACTTGTAGGACCGAAAGTATGTCTAGAGGGGGGTGATTAGACTACTTGACCAAATAAAAGTTTTGCCTTTTCCCAAATTTTAGAGTTGGCAATTTTAGCATTTCATGGCAAGTCAAGTACACCCTACACATGCATGTCTAAGAGTATAGCAGCGGAAAGTAACAACAAGCATGAGTAGTAAAGGATAGGGTAGGAAGATCAAACGCAATTGTAGACACGATGATTTTTTCCTGTGGTTCCGATAGGTGGTGCTATCGTACGTCCACGTTTATGGAGTCTTCAACCCACGGAGGGTAACGGTCGCGAGAGTCCACGGAGGGCTCCACCCATAAGGGTCCACGAAGTAGCAACCTTGACTATTCCATAACGGCTTCCGTCCACGAAGGACTAGCCTCACTATGGGTAGATCTTCACGAAGTAGGCGATCTCCTTGCCCTTACAAACTTCTTGGTTCAACTCCACAACACGAAGTAAGAGGCTCCCAAGCGACACCTAACCAATCTAGGAGGCACCACCCTCCAAAAGGTAATAGGCTCGGTAATGTCGATGAACTCCTTGCTCTTGTGCTTCAAGATGATAGACTCCTCAACACACAATCACTCTCTCACAGATTTGGCTTGGTGAAAGAGATGGGATTGGTGGAAAGCAACTTGGGGAGGCTAGAAATCAAGATCCATATGGTTGGAGTGGAAGATCTTGACCTCAACACAAGAATAGGTGGTTCTCTCTCAGAAAACTGGATGGGGCAAGTATGGAATAGTTCTGAGTGCTTCTCTTTCGAGTAGGTGGTGGTGGAGGGGTATATATAGGCATCCCCAAAAATCCAACCGTTACACACAAAATGACCAACTCGGTGACACCGATGTGTAAATATCGGTGGTACCGAAGTGACCAAAAGGTGGCAACTTTTGAATCTCGGTGAGACCGATATAGGAAACTCGGTTGCACCGATAAGGTGACCAACAGTCAGATTCCCAATCTCGGTGACGCCGATCCAACAATCTCGGTGGTACCGATATTGTGAATTTGCGTAACAGAGAGTTCGCAACCTAAACTCGGTGGCACCGGGATTGAATCGGTTGCACCGAAGTGGCTAGGGTTTGGCTGAGTCTGTCTGAGGTTGAGAATCGGTGGCACCGGGATGGAAATGTTGGTTGCACCGATTTTGAGTATTTGGCTTTGGACAGACTTTGGTGGGAGAGCTTGTGGGTGTTTTTGGTGACTATCACTTGTGCACGTATGAGCATTTTGTTCACCAACAAAACCTTACCCCCTTTTAATAGTATTGGCTTTCCTATGGACTCAAAGTGATTTCTCACAAATGTAAAATGTAGAGTCCTCTTCCTTGAAGCTTTGCTAACCTATTTCCTTGCATCTTGGGGTATTCCACAATCTCCACAATCCTTTTGCCAATCCTATCATTGAACATTTCCTGAAATATACTTAGTGGAAACATTAGTTCAATGACTTATATGTTGTTATTAATTACCAAAACCACCAAGGGAGCAAGTGTGCTTTCACTACTAACTTTTTCTTGCCAAACATCAATAGGGGTGTTACTATTAGTGTTCTCCTTCCAAATATTGGAGATAAGGCCAGAGAAGTCCTCTCTCAGGAGCCACCATTTTTCCATTTTGTAACTACCACTTTTGGGAGTTTGGTTAAGACCATAATCCCATATAATGGGGGTTTCGTCACTCCCTAATCTGGGCAGAGCTCTACAGGCAGCCGGTGGGAATATCAAGTCTAGTTCAGTGTTACAAAAAGTCTATCTATAGTAGACATGATCAGGTGAGCGTGATTATTTGCCCAGGTACATTTTTTACTAGAGAGTTTGATCTCCAGAAGACTCCAGATCTCAATCCAAGCATTGAAGTTTCCACTCCACTTATGATTGACAACCACATTACTCTTTTCCTTAGCATGTCTAACTAGGTTAAAATCTCCTCCAAATAGAGGGTGTGGAGTTCTGAGAGGAAAGCTTCCTTCCCTTCCTCAAAGGGGGATCCATAGAAAGTCACCACTCTAAAAGTGGAGTCATACTTTCCGGCTTAAGGACACAGCTAAACGAGAATTCTAAACATGATCAGCAAATAACCTCAAAGGTATCTCCATCCACCCCCATCAGGATGCCTCCAGCGGAGCCTTTTGGTGGGAGATGGTGCCAAATAAAATTCCTACTATCAACCAAGGATTTTAAGTAGGAGTCAAAAAATTCTTCCTTTTTTGTTTCCTGGAAACCTAGGATGGAAGCATGAGTCTTGTTGATAGTATCTATGATTAATGGTTTTCTACCAGGAGCGGTGATACCTCTAACATTCCAAAAAGAGCATTCATGAGATAAGTCTAGCTCTAGGGTGCTTGCCCCGTTTGTTTTTTACAAACTAAGTACCACAACTCCTCAGAATTTACCTCCTTACCATCATAATCAGTTCTAGGGGTGTTTTGAAATCTGAGTCAGAACTCACAGTTCTACAAGAGATCAATGGCTCTAAAGTGTTATGAGTTAATTCATTACTAACTACAACATCTATTTCTACTCCAACCATGGAAGCAACAAAAAGGAAATTAGGATTATTGAACAAAGAGAAGGCGGGGATCTTACCAGGTTCCCTAGGGATCTCCATGTTTTGCATTTCCTTGAGCTTCTGTGCTTTTTGGAGGATGTGCATGTTGTCTCCTGCAATCCTAACACTCATCCTTGGTGCCTGCACAGGACCCCACCACCCACTTTTTTCTTGGGGGGAGAGGGGTGGGAAATCAGTTTCATGCTGTTGGTTCTGTGCCTGGGCTCCCTCATTGTTTGTGAGCTCAAACTGCATTTCTTGATGCTCCTCCCAGTTTTCTTCAGAGTCAAGGTCATCATCACCCCATCCTTCCATTTTTCTCAGCAGGTGAAATCCATTAGTGTCCCCCCTCAGTAGTACTGGTGAGGAGCTCCAGCATTTTTGTTTTGGTATTCGGCAGATCTTCTGGTAGACTATCTCTCAGGAGTGAAGTGGGTGTACCAGGTTCCACATCATCCTGGCACAAGTTGCGGGTGGAGTTCTTGCTGGGATTTCCACTGGCAGATCCAGTGTGTGATCCAGCTTCTGACCCTGTCTTAGAGCTTTTGTGAGAGCCAGTTTCCTCAATGGATAGGTTGTCTCCTTTTTCAGTATCCATTGACACCTGGGTGCTGGCATTTGGGGGATTTTGGATAACTACCTCATCCTCCAATATTGGGGGCTCAACTTCCAATAGGGTCCTATATAGCTTCCCGTTGATTCCAAACACGCTTTCATCAGGGATTATGGTGTGACCTTTGCAAGAAATCTGGACCCTAACAGTCTCATAGAAGTTCTAGAAATTGTGCTACCAGTCCACATCCAACAACACTCCAAAGGTGGAAGCGATTTGATCAAGTAGAGACCATTCACACCACTTTGGGTTGAGCTTTCTGAGCTTTAGCCATACTTCCTGCAGTTCATCTTTAGCAGTCACATTTTCTAACCAGACTTCAACTTTAACAAGTTTTTTTTCCTTAGTCAATCCAAAGCATGGGTATCTAGCCACTTGCTCCACATCAATCTTAGGCGGAAATTTGACCAGGAAAGTCCAGTCATCCAGGGAGTTGATGGGCCATGGCTAGTTGGTCTTGTAAATGCCAGCAAATTCCTTTGATAATTCCTGCTTGGTAATGTCTCCAGACTCAACAAATACAATTCCAACGTTTTTTAGCCATCCAAGGTGATGGGAGTTCATATCTAGCTGGTCAAGATGATAAAAACCAAGCCCTGGTGCAGCACTGCCTACAAATCTTGCAAAGGTGTGAGGTTTCTTCTTCACAGGACAATCCTCTACCTTGTGAGTGACCATCTTGTAAATGAAACAACACTTAGGTTTAACACACTTATCTTCGTTGTGTCCTGGATCTCCACAATTGTAGCAGGTAACAACTGCACAAGACATCAAGCCCGGGTAAGGCAAGGGATTATTTTGTCCCGCATCTTGCTTTTTTTTTCTGATGCGTCTTGGACTGATTTTTTGTTTTGTTGTTGAACTCTAGATGATCCTATTCCCTGGTCTCCTTGCATCCCACCAGTCTTCCCTTGCATTTGTTGGGGCGCATACCTTTGCTGCTGCGATCCCCCCACTGGTGCTGCAGAAAGGGACATGCAAACTGCCCCGGAAAAGCCCAAGGGGAGGAGGCCCTTGAAATCCATAGCCAAAGAACGACTGTTGAGGAGGTGGAACCATACCTTGGTTCATCTGCAGCTGATCCTGAGCCCAAGTGTTCAGGTGATCAGATCTTCCTCCTTTGTTTCTTCCTCGACCCCGCCCGCGCCCTCCATCAGCCATCTTCTCCAGGTTGCAGTCGGCGGCGGCTGGGATGAGTTAGGAGTGGAGAGCGGAAACCCTAACAGCCCTCCCCTCCTCGCCTACTTTTATAGCCGGCCATAGCTGTTGGAAATATGCCCTAGAGGCAATAATAAATTAGTTATTATCATATTTCCTTGTTCATGATAATCGTTTATTATCCATGCTATAATTGTATTGATTGGAAACTCAAATACATGTGTGGGTACATAGACAACACTGTGTCCCTAGTATGCCTCTAATAAGACTAGCTCGTTGATCAAAGATGGTTAAGGTTTCCTAGCCATAGACATGAGATGTCATTTGATAACGTGGTCACATCATTAGGAGAATGATGTGATGGACAAGACCCAAACTGTGAACGTAGCATATGATCGTGTCAGTTTATTGCTATTGTTTTCTGCATGTCAAGTATCTGTTCCTATGACCATGAGATCATGCAACTCACTGACACCGGAGGAATACCTTGTGTGTATCAAACGTCACAACGTAACTGGGTGACTATAAAGATGCTCTATAGGTATCTCCGAAGGTGTCTGTTGAGTTGGCATGGATCAAGACTGAGATTTGTTACTACGTGTGACGGAGAGGTATCTCAGGGCCCACTCGGTAATACAATATCATAATGAGCCTTGCAAGCAAAGTGACTAAAGTGTTAGCCACGGGATCTTGTATTACGGAATGAGTAAAGAGACTTGCCGGTAACGAGATTGAACTAGGTATGGAGATACCGACGATCGAATCTCGGGCAAGTAACATACCGATGAACAAAGGGAACATCGTACGGGATTAACTGAATCCTTGACATAGAGGTTCAACCGATAAAGATCTTTGTAGAATATGTAGGAACCAATATGGGCATCGAGGTCGCGCTATTGGTTATTGACCGTAGAGGTGTCTCGGTCATGTCTACATAGTTCTCGAACCCGCAGGGTCTGCACACTTAACGTTCGGTGACGTTTCGGTAGTATTGAGTTATGCATGGTGGTGACCGAAGGTTGTTCGGAGTCCCGGATGAGATCCCGGACGTCACGAGGAGCTCCGAAATGGTCCGGAGGTAAAGATTTATATATGGGAAGTCATATTTTGGAGACCGGAAAAGTTTCGGGTTTTTCCGGTATTGTACCGGGAAGCTTCTAGAAGGTTCCGGAAACTTCCGGAGGAGTCCGGAAGTCCACCAAGGGTTCCACCACGTCCCAAGGGTTTGCATGGGCTGAGGGGAGGCGCCCTGGCCTTATTGGGCCAGGCGCACAAGTCCCTCAAGGCCCATGTGGCTTGGGAGAGGTGGAAAGTCCACCTGTTTATGGAAAGGGAGGGAATTGGACTAGGAGTCCAACTCCTCCCCCTTGGCTGTGCCCTAGGGCTTGGAGGGGCTGATCTCCACACCCCTCCACCTATATATAGAGGGGAGGGGGCGCCCCAAGAGCACACACGAAGCCCTTGGCGCCCCTCTCTCTCCCTAGATCGTTTTCTCCTCCGTTCGCGGTTTCGGTAGCGCTAGGCGTAGCCCTGCCGGGATAGCACCACCACCGCCGCCACCACGCCGTCGTGTTGCCGGAGAACTCATCTACCTCTCCACTCTCCCTTGCTGGATCAAGGAGGCGGAGATCGTCATCGAGCTGTACATGTGCTGAACGCGGAGGTGCCGTCCGTTCGGCGCTAGATCGGAAGGACCGTGATTGGATCGCGCGGGACGGATCGTGATTTGATCGCGGGACGGCTTGCGATTTGGATCGCGAAGACGTTCGACTACATCAACCGCGTTTCTTAACGCTTCCCGCTTAGTGATCTACAAGGGTACGTAGATCCACTCTCCCTCTTGTAGATGCTCATCACCATGGATAGATCTTGCGTGTGCGTAGGAAATTTTTTGTTTCCCATGCAACATTCCCCAACAGTGGCATCATGAGCTAGGTCTATGCGTAGATGAGATCACGAGTAGAACACAAAGGAGTTTGTGGGCGTTGATATTCAGATTGCTTCCTCCCTTGGTCTTTTCTTGATTCAGCGGTATTGTGGGATGAAGCGGCCCGGACCAACCTTACTCGTACGCTTATGAGAGACCGGTTCCATCAACTGACATGTAACTTTGTTGCATAAAGATGGCCGGCGGGTGTCTATCTCTCCCACTTTAGTTGGATCGGATTCGACAAAAGCGGTCCTTGAGAAGGTTGAATAGCAATTTGTGTATCACCGTTGTGGTTTATGCGTAGGTAAGAATCGTTCTTGTTAGATACCCATAGCAGCCACGTAAAACATGCAACAACAATTAGAGGACGTCTAACTTGTTTTTGCAGGGTATGTTGTGATGTGATATGGCCAATTACTTGATGAGATATATGTGATGTATGAGATGATCATGTATTGTATAGAATATCACGACTTGCATGTCGATGAGTACGGCAACCGGCAGGAGCCATAGGGTTGTCTTTAATTTATTTTTGCCATTTTGCTTTACTTTATCGCTATGAGTTAGCAATAGTCGTAGAAGCAAGAGTTGGCGTGACAACCTCATGGCGACACGTTGATGGAGATCAAGATGATGGAGATCATGGTGTCATGCCGGTGACAATGGAGATCATGCCGGTGCTTTGGAGATGGAGATCAAAAGCACAAGTTCATGGCCATATCATGTCACTTATGATTTGCATGTGATGTTAATCCTTTTATGCATCTTATTTTGCTTAGGACGACGGTAGCATTATAAGGTGATCCCTCACTGAAATTTCAAGATAAAATTGTGTTCTCCCCGAGTGTGCACCGTTGCGAAAGTTCGTCGTTTTGAGACACCACGTGATGATCGGGTGTGATAGACTCTACGTTCGCATACAACGGGTGCAAGCCAGTGTTGCACATGCGGAACACTCGGGTTAAACTTGACGAGCCTAGCATGTACAGACATGGCCTCGGAACACAAGAGACCGAAAGGTCGAGCTGAGTCATATAGTAGATATGATCAACATGGAGATGTTCACCATTGAAACCACCTCATCTCACGTGATGATCGGACTTGGGTTGGTGGATTTGGATCATGTCACACTTAGACAACCTGGGATGTTGATTTGAGTGGGAGTTCTTAAGTAATATGATTAATTGAACTCATTATCATGAACATAGTCAAAATGTCTTTGCAAATTATGTTGTAGATCACTAGCTCGCGCTGTAGCTCCCTTGAATTTTTATATGTTCCTAGAGAAATAGATTTGAAATATGATGGTAGCAATAATACGGACTGGGTCCGTGATCTGAGGATTGTCCTCGTTGCTGAACAGAAGGCTTATGTCCTTAATGCACCGCTCGGTGCACCCCCCCCTCAAGCGTCGTCTGTAGATGTTGTGAACATCTGACAGGCACGTTCTGATGACTACTTGATAGTTCAGTGCGTCATGCATTACGGCTTAGAATTGAGGCTCCAAAACGTTTTGAACGTCACGGAACATATGAGATGTTCTAAGAGCTGAAATTGGGATTTCAGGCTCGTGCCCGTGTTGAGAGGTATGAGACCTCCAACAAGATTCTTTGCCTGCAAGATGAAGGAGAATAGCTCAGTCGGTGAGCATGTGCTCAGATTGTGTGGGTGCTAAAATCGCTTGAATCGAGTGGGAGTTGATCTTCCAGATAAGATAGTGATTGATATAGTTCTCCCAGTCACTGCCACAAAGCTACTAGAGCTTCGTGATGAACTACGAAATGCCAGGGATGGAAATAATGATCCCCGAGCTATTCACGATGTTTGACACCGCGAAGGTAGAAATCAAGAAGGAGCATCAAGTGTTGATGGTTAGTAAAACCACTAGTTTCGAGAAGGGCAAGGGCAAGGAGGGAAACTTCATGGATGGCAAGCCAGTTGCTGCTCCGTGAAGAAACCCAAGGTTGAACCCAAACCCGAGACTAAGTGCTTCTATTATGAGGAGAACGGTCACTGAAGCAAAACTGCCCTAGATACTTGGTAGATAAGTAGGCTGGCAACGTCAACAGAAGTATATTTGATATACGTTTTATTCATGTGTACCTTGCTAGTACTCCTAGTAGCACCTGGGTATTAGATACCGGTTTAGTTGCTAAATGTTGGTAACTCGAAATAAAAGCTACGGAATAAACGGAGACTAGCGAAGGGCGAGGTGACGATGTGTGTTGGAAGTGTTTCCAAGATTGATGTGATCACCATCGCACGCTCTCTCTACCTTCGGGATTAGTGATGAACCTAAATAAATGTTATTTGGTGTTTGCGTTGAGCATAAACATGATTAGATCGTGTTTATTGCAATATGGTTATTCATTTAAGTTAGAGAATAATGGTTATTCTGTTTACATGAATAATACCTTCAATGGTCATGCAGCCAATGTGAATGGTTCATTGAATCTCGATCGTAGTAATACACATGTTCATTGATGCCAAAAAGATGCAAAGTTAATAATGATAGTACCACATACTTGTGGCACTGCTGCTAAAGGTCATATTGGTGTAAAACACATGCAGAAACTCCATGCTGATGGATCTTTGTACTCACTCGATTTCGAATCGGTTGAGACATGCAGACCATGCCTCATGGGCAAGATGACTAAAACCCCGTTTTCCGGCTTGATGGAGCGGGCAAGTGACTTATTGGAAATGATACATGTTGATGTATACGGTCCAATGAGTGTTGAAGTGTGCGATGGATATCGCTATTTTCTTACCTTCACTGGTGATTTGAGTAGATATGAGGATATTTACTTAATGAAACACAAGTCTGAAATGTTTGAAAAGTTCAAACAAATTCAGAGTGAAGTTTGAGATCATCGTGACAAGAAGATATAATGTCTACGATGTGATCGTGGAGGTAAATATCTGAGTTACGAGTTTGGTATGCAACTCAAGACAATGTGGAAGTTGTTTCACAACTCACGCCACCTGGAACACCATAGTGTGATGGTGTGTCCGAACGTCGTAGTCGTGCTCTATTGGATATGATGCGTACTATGATGTCTCTTATCGATTTGCCACTATCGTTTTGGGTTATGCATTAGAGACAACCACATTCACTTTAAAATAGGGCACCATCTAAGTCCGTTGAGATGACACCGTATGATTTTTGGTTTGGCAGAAACCTAAGCTGTCATTTCTCAGAGTTTGGGAATGCGACACTTATGTCTGATAAGCTCAAACCAAAAGCGGAAAAGTGCATCTTCATAAGATACCCTGAGGAAACAGTCGGGTATACCTTCTATCTCGGATCCAAGGGCAAAGTGTTTGTTGCTTAAAACGGGTCCTTTCTCGAGAAAAAGTTTCTCTTGAAAGAATTGAGTGGGAGGAAAGTAGAACTTGATAAGGTTGTTGAACCGTCACTTCAGTTGGATAGTAGCACGATGCAGAAAGATGTTTCTGTGGTGCCTACACCGAATGAAGAGGAAGTTAATGATGATGATCATGACACTTCGGATCAAGTTACTACCGAACCTCGTAGGCCGACAAGAACTCGTACCGCCTCTGAGTGGTACGTCAATCTTGTCTTGGAGGTCATGTTGTTAGACAACAGTGAACCTACGAGCTATGAAGAAGCGATGGTGGGCCCGGATTCCAACAAATGGCTAGGAGCCATGAAATCCGAGAAAGGATCCATGTATGAAAACCAAGTATGGACTTTGGTAGACTTGCCCGTTGAACGACAGGCCGTTGAGTACAAATGGACCTTTAAGAAGAAGACATACGCTGATGGTAAATGTCACCATTTATAAAGCTCGACTTGTCGCAAAGAAGTTTTCGACAAGTTCAAGAAGTTGACTACGATGAGACTTTCTCACCCGTAGCGATGCTAAAAGTCTGTTGGAATTATGTTAGCAGTTGCTGCATTTTTCAATTATGAAATCTGGCAGATGGATGTCAAAACATCATTTCCTTAACGGTTTCTTTGAGGAAAGGTTGTATGTGATACAACCAGAAGGTTTTGTCAGTCCTAAGGATGCTAAAATGTATGCAAGCTTCAGCAATCCTTTTATGGACTGGAGCAAGCATCTCGGAGTTGGAATATACGCTTTGATGAGGTGATCAAAGTTTTTTGGGTCTATACAAAGTTTATGAGAAACTTGTATTTACAATAAAGTGAGTGGGAGCACTATAGAATTTCTGATAAGTATATGTGGATGACATATTGTTGATCGGAAATGATGTAGAATTTCTGGAAAGCATAAAGGGTTATTTGAAAGGAGTTTTTCAAAGGAAGACCTGGAATGAAGCTACTTAAATATTGGGCATCAGGATCTATAGAGATAGATCAAGACGTCTGATAAGACTTTCAATGAGTACATACCTTGACAAGATTTTGAAAGAGTTCAAAATGGATCAGTCAAAGAAAGAGTTCTTGCCTGATTTGTAAGGTGTGGAGTTGAGTGAGACTCAAAGCTCGACCACGACAGAAGAAAGAGAAAGGACGAAGGTCGTCCCCTATGCCTTATCCATAGGCTCTGTATAGTATGCCATGCTGTGTACCGCACCTGGTGTGTGCCTTGCCATGAGTCTGTCAAGGGGTACAAGAGTGGTCCAGGAGTGGATCACTGGACAACGGTCAAAATTATCCTTAGTAACTAGGGGACTAAGGAAATGTTTCTCGATTATGGAGGTGATAAAGAGTTCGTCGTAAAGGGTTACGTCGATGCAAGCTTTAACACCAATCCGGATGACTCTTAGTAGCAATCCGGATACGTATAGTGGAGCAGCCATTTGGAAATGGCTCCAAGTGGAGCGTGGTAGCAGTATCTACAGTATGACATAAAGATTTGCAAAGTACACACGGATCTGAATGTCGCAGACCCGTTGACTAAAACCTCTTTCACATGCAAAACATGATCGAACCCCAGAACTCATTGGGTGTGAGATTCATAACAATGTAAATCACATAGCGATGTGACCTAGATTATTGACTCTAGTGCAAGTGGGAGACTGTTGAAAATATGCCCTAGAGGCAATAATAAATTAGTTATTATCATATTTCCTTGTTCATGATAATCGTTTATTATCCATGCTATAATTGTATTGATTGGAAACTCAAATACATGTGTGGGTACATAGACAACACTGTGTCCCTAGTATGCCTCTAATAAGACTAGCTCGTTGATCAAAGATGGTTAAGGTTTCCTAGCCATAGACATGAGATGTCATTTGATAACGTGGTCACATCATTAGGAGAATGATGTGATGGACAAGACCCAAACTGTGAATGTAGCATATGATCGTGTCAGTTTATTGCTATTGTTTTCTGCATGTCAAGTATCTGTTCCTATGACCATGAGATCATGCAACTCACTGACACCGGAGGAATACCTTGTGTGTATCAAACGTCACAACGTAACTGGGTGACTATAAAGATGCTCTACAGGTATCTCCGAAGGTGTCTGTTGAGTTGGCATGGATCAAGACTGGGATTTGTTACTCCGTGTGATGGAGAGGTATCTCAGGGCCCACTCGGTAATACAATATCATAATGAGCCTTGCAAGCAAAGTGACTAAAGTGTTAGCCACGGGATCTTGTATTACGGAACGAGTAAAGAGACTTGCCGGTAACGAGATTGAACTAGGTATGGAGATACCGACGATCGAATCTCGGGCAAGTAACATACCGATGAATAAAGGGAACATCGTATGGGATTAACTGAATCCTTGACATAGAGGTTCAACCGATAAAGATCTTCGTAGAATATGTAGGAACCAATATGGGCATCCAGGTCCCGCTATTGGTTATTGACCTTAGAGGTGTCTCGGTCATGTCTACATAGTTCTCGAACCCGCAGGGTCTGCACACTTAACGTTCGGTGACGTTTCGGTAGTATTGAGTTATGCATGGTGGTGACCGAAGGTTGTTCGGAGTCCCGGATGAGATCCCGGACGACATGAGGAGATCCGGAATGGTCCGGAGGTAAAGATTTATATATGGGAAGTCATATTTTGGCGACCGGAAAAGTTTTGGGTTTTTCCGATATTGTACCGGGAAGCTTCTAGAAGGTTCCGGAAACTTCCGGAGGAGTCCGGAAGTCCACCAAGGGTTCCACCACGTCCCAAGGGTTTGCATGGGCTGAGGGGAGGCGCCCTGGCCTTATTGGGCCAGGCGCACAAGTCCCTCAAGGCCCATGTGGCTTGGGAGAGGTGGAAAGTCCACCCGTTTATGGAAAGGGAGGGAATTGGACTAGGAGTCCAACTCCTCCCCCTTGGCTGCGCCCTAGGGCTTGGAGGGGCTGATCTCCACGCCCCTCCACCTATATATATAGAGGGGAGGGGGCGCCCCAAGAGCACACACGAAGCCCTTGGCGCCCCTCTCTATCCCTAGATCGTTTTCTCCTCCGTTCGCGATTTCGGTAGCGCTAGGCGTAGCCCTGCCGGGATAGCACCACCACCACCGCCACCACGCCGTCGTGTTGCCGGAGAACTCATGTACCTCTCCACTCTCCCTTGCTGGATCAAGGAGGCGGAGATCGTCATCGAGCTGTACGTGTGCTGAACGCGGAGGTGCCGTCCGTTCGGCGCTAGATCGGAAGGACCGTAATTGGATCGCGGGACGGATCGTGATTGGATCGCGAGACGGCTTGCGATTTGAATCGCGAAGACGTTCGACTACATCACCCGCGTTTCTTAACGCTTCCCGCTTAGCGATCTACAAGGGTACGTAGATCCACTCTTCCTCTCGTAGATGCTCATCACCATGGATAGATCTTGCGTGTGCGTAGGAAATTTTTTGTTTCCCATGCAACGTTCCCCAACAACAGCTGGATGTGCCACTCCTCATCATCTTGATCGCCTGGCATAAAGGTGGGCGACATGGCACCCGCGTCAGCTGCTATAGCTCTTTGAATCTTGGCGGGCCTCTCTCTTCTCTGAAATCTGAATCCACCCGACAACTCCATGACCAACATAGTGTATTCAACCTCAACAATTGGACACTGCATTGATTTCACAAGGGCGGCTCCTACTGCTTGATCAATGCCAACGGGTCCCATCTCAGTCAATTGAATCGATTCATGAAGTTCCTCGCGAGCTCGCGGCTCTCTAGGTGTTGCAGTCTTCAGAACGTCTTCCATTTGGTTAGCCTGCTCCCAATCGAGAGTCCTGCGCTGTCAGTGCCCATGATATGATCTCGACTGGCTGTGTGACCCTGCCTGGAGCCATGAGCGAAATGTTTGCATCTGACGCCTCTACCATGATCCTCGTCATCAGCTTCTGCACCGAGTCTGAACCTTTTCTCGGTAGCCTCATGCCCCCAACCATTTGCTGAATGTGCCCCTGAATCAGACTCTCCTCTCTGCTCTCTTCCTGCCCCATGCTCACATCCATGGTGATTTTGGTAGGTGGAGTAACCAGATGGGTTCTTCATCGACGGTATAGGCTCCCAGTCCCGCTCCTGCGAGAAGATGCTATCAGCGAACCAACAGATGGAACCAAAAGCTTGAATCACGGGCTGGATTTTTGTCTTCGCGTCGGCCACCCCATCATTTGTCTGCTTACTGAATTGCTCGCCTCCACAGCATCGCTCAGTGCGTGCTAAGCCAGGTGAAGGGCTCTTCGTTCTGTCGCGGGAGCTGGTGATAGGAATGACAACGGATCGACCTCCTTTGGTTTCGGAGGCACCCTGGCTCGCAGATCCCCATTGATGCAAATCCATCTTGCCGAGCGCTGCGGGTCTTCGCAACTGGCTTCCTGCTTCGCCCAGCTAACGAGTGCTGTCGGTGGCGTTGTCGGATGCGGCATTCTGGACTTCTCCCTTCTGGTGCCCTCAAAGTAGATTCGCCTTGCCAAATTCAGCAGCTCCCAATCCGCTCGATCCTTGTAGGTGTGGATATACCTCATTTGGTAGGATCTCGCCTCTAGATCCACAATTTCCTCCGCCACTTGCTCTTCATCCTTCCACTCCTTAACGCATTGGATCCATGATAGGGCGTCGTTGCGGATCCGTGTCACCCGCTCTCTCCATCGCCGCGCCCTCGTCTCCCCTCGCCTCTCCAGCGCCATAGAATCCAGTGGCTGCAGCAGCTCCGGGAACGACTGGTACACGAACGAAAGAGGCATCCGCGACACCGTTGAACCTGCAGAGGCAGGGAGCAGGTGGATCTGGTGGAGCGAGGCATGTGGGAGGAGGGGCTTGTCGGCGGCGGACGCGGGCAGGGAGCGTGGGTGGGGAGGAGCAGCGACGATGGCTGCGGCGACGTCGGTGGCAAAGGGGATTGGGCGGTGGGTGGGTGCGGTGGTGGTCGCCAGCGCGGTCGTTTGCGTGATCGACAGAGCGTGGGTCTCGGTTCTGTAGCTAACTTATGGAAATCACATTCGCAGGCGGCGGCTTCTCCCCTTTTTGCAACATAGGTGTTGTTGCGGAAAGAATTTTTATAACACATATGATGTTGCATAAGAAAATACAACAAAGATGTAGTTTTTTGAAGGGAAAAGCTAACCATCATCCGGCGGATCACAGTGCCTGCGTCCGTCACCTCCCCTGTATGACATGCGTCCAAGTGACGTCCCGCATTGCGGTTCTGCAACAGAGACTATGTTTCTGAAACATATACGGTGTTACAATAGTCTACGACGGGTCTATATTTTGCAACAAAATTTCTATTGCGATGTTTTTTTGCTACAATACCTTAGTTGCAATTTTTTTATCACAACGAAACCTTAGTTGCAAAACAAATTCGCAACAAAACAGTTGCTACAAAAAAAATCTACAACAAGATCTATGTTGCAGAAATAATTCGACAACAAGACTTGTGTTGCAAACCGGACGCGTAGCACGCGCCTTTTTTGAAAGAATTTACAAAGATGTTGCAGAAGAAAATACAACAAAAATACGCGCATACGGTGACTTCGTAAATCTCAAGATGATATGACGCAGTGGCGGAGCTATGCACAGGCAAAACTGTGCTATGGCCCGCCCAACCCATGGTTAAATGGGTAGGTGTCAGGGTAAAGTTAGCTCAAGTCTGCCTCAAGTAGGTAAAATTTGCAGGCTTGCTTTGAGCTTAGCCAAATCTGGCCCGCCCAACATACTGTCCGTAGCTCCGCCACTGATATGCCGGCTCAATCGGAGGTGCTCATAGAGGTAGGATGTGTGTATGTGCGTTCATAAGGATGAATGTATGCTCATATATATGAGCACTTGTGTTTGTACTGTGTTAAAAAAATATGCAATGCGCACAGGCGGACGCCCCAATTAAGTTGTCCGAAGTCTGAACTACCCCTGTTCATAAGGGTGAGAAGAGGCGAACTACCCCATATGCCCCTGGAAGCAGGATATGCGCGCGTGGCAGGCATAGAGCGCTCCGTCGCCGTGCCCCCGGTATCCCATCTCCCACACCAAATCCCAATCCGGCTCCCTGCCCCCCACCAGCGCCCAAAACCCTAGCTTTAAACCCCTGAATCCAACCGATTCCCCCGCCGATTCCCGCCATTTCCCGCCGGAGCGGCCATCCACCGGACCTGGATCGGCTCCTTCTGTCGCTGACCAACTCTAGGCTGCTTTGGTCGTCCCGAGTGCTCTGTTCCGGTCCATTTTGTTCCTAGGACGGATACTCCAATCCAATCCATCCTCCAGTCTGTGGCAGGTTTATTTCCTGCGCGGTGCCTATTCCCAGCTAAATTTCGAAGTGTCCCCTTCTCTGGTTCCCGTTTGGCAAGCATGGAGTTCGAGGGCGAGGGGGGCGTTGGTGTTGGTGTCGGCGACGCCGAAGGTGACGACAGGGTGGACGAGCCTACCAGGTGAAGAAACCAAAGGAACACACTGTCTTTTACATTCAGCTGTGCAGTGCCAAGATTTTGTATGTGCAACCGATTTTGACATTGACATTAACTTGAAGAGGATGTGCCCAGATCCATGCAAAATAGGAAGTGTCACTGTGTGGCTTCGAGGCTAGTAAAATTTCAGCATTTGTACTGCTAAATCTTGTCTGTGTAAGCATAAAGATTTGTGGATAATATGAATTCTAGGTGTAATTGAAGTCCACTCTAGGTGCGGTCTGCAGTTGTGGAAATGGGACCTTTGTTTTAGGTGCATTCTGTAGTTGAGGAAATTGGACCTGCATTCATAGACTGACAGAGCGACCAGCTGTTTACCTGTTCACTGTATAGTGTATACCGTCTTTTTATTTCATGGGTGTGAGAAAATAGTAATCATCCATGAATGTACACTGCATATGACACACACTAGCTGAGTTTCTATTCTGCACACAATACTGCCTCTTACTGTGCAATAGCAAGGGTTTAACATGTGCGTGATTTTTGTAGTATCAAGAGAATGCTGCAACTAAGTACATGTTTACTCTTTTTCTTCAATCAGGGCCTCAACACTGCATCCCTGTGTCAGGGAGATAATTTCTAACTCCTTTGTTATAGTTATTCAGATGCCTACGCTGTGGAATTAGCGCAAATGCGACACCTCATATGCGTCGTGGACCGGAGGGACGACGGACTTTATGCAATGCATGTGGAATAGCATGGGCAAAGGTGAACACTATGTGCTCATGACCACTTATGTTTGGTACTTATTCACTTTCATCTGCGTTGGCTATGGTAGTGTGTTTAATCAAATCGCTCACCCATGTTGGCTTATAGGGCCTACAATTCCTGTGCTTGTTCATAGACTCAAATCAGATTGAATCACCCATTGTTTTTCTTTCTGTAAGGATTGTCTTGTGCTCTCTACTGAGCAAAAACCTATGTTCATGTGAAAACTCTGTTGTTCTTCTTCTTGATTAACATAGGCTAGTATGCGTCAGAAGAGCTTTTCTGTTCACCTCAATTTTTCAGGAGCTTGAATTGTGCATTTGAAATTTGCATATACTTTTGATATATTGTTTCTTGTTGATTCATAGTAGAGCGGCATATCTTGTATTAGTATAGCATGGTCAACACCTTACATAGTCAAATGTTTCTTAAAAAGATCATATATATACTCAACATAAGCACAACGTATATTATATCCCGACAGTCGGCTTTAGGATAATTTTTAGTTATGTTCTATTTAGCATGCTAAATCTTTAATCATTTGGATGCAAGCAGGGAAAATTGAGAAAAGTTATTGATTCTGACGCCCCCATAGATGATGCCACTGTTGCAAAAATGGTGCCTGAAATTGGCATGGAATTTGACAATGAAGATAAAGCATATGAAATCTACAATAGGTATGCTGGACACATGGGCTTTAGTGTTCGTAAGAGTTCATCGGACAAATCAGCTGACAACATCACACGATCAAGAACCTTTGTATGCTCGAGGGAGGGTTTCCGTAAGGACAAGAAAGGAGCTAACGAAGTTAAAAGGCCACGGCCAGAAACAAGAATAGGCTGCCCCGCACGGATGATAATTAAGATTACACCCGATAATAAATATCGCATTGCTGAATTTAGAGCAGACCATAACCACCAGCCAGCACCCCCATCAACCATGCATATGCTGAGATCTCAGAGGGTGGTTACTGAGGTAGAAACAACTGAATGCGACTCCTCAGAAGATTCCACAACACCATCAAGGTTTTCTGGTGGCTCTTTAGTACAGCAGGCAGGAGCTTTTAGAAATGTTAAATTCCTCCCTGCAGATTACAGAAGTTCCCTTTGTTCAAAGCGTATGAAAAATATGCAACCCGGTGATGCAGGAGGTGTTGTTAAGTACCTGCAGAGCATGCAGTTAAACAATCTGTCTTTCTTTTATGCTGTCCAGCTCGATGAGGATGACAAACTGACCAACATTTTCTGGGCCGATTCCAAATCTAGAGTTGATTTCAGCTACTTCAGTGATGTGGTTTGTTTGGACACAACCTACAAGATAAATGCACATGGAAGGCCATTAACTCTCTTCCTTGGAGTGAATCATCACAAGCAAATCTCCATATTTGGTGCTGCTTTGCTTTATGATGAATCAGTGGAATCGTTCAAGTGGTTGTTTGACACGTTCAAGATCGCTACAGATGGAAAGCAGCCAAAAACAATCTTGACAGATCAATCAATTGCAGCAAGTGCTGCCATAAGCGCAGTATGGCCAAGTACAAGTCACTGTCTTTGCCCATGGCAAGTGTACCAAAACACTGTCAAACACCTTAATCACATCTTCCAAGGCTCTAAAACATTTGCAAAGGATTTCAGCAAATGTGTTTATGATTATGAGGATGAAGAGGGTTTCTTGGTAGGATGGAGAACCATGCTAGAGAAGTATGATCTAAGAAACAATGAATGGCTTCATAAGTTATTCGAAGATCGAGATAAATGGGCATCAGCGTACAATCGACATGTATTCACAGCAGATATAAAAAGTTCATTGCAGTTAGAAAGTGTTAGCAATGTCTTGAGAAAGTACTTGAGTCCACAGTTTGATTTTTTGTCTTTCTTCAAGCACTATGAAAGAGTGCTGGATGAGCATCGCTATGCAGAGCTACAAGCGGATTTTCATGCAAGCCAAAGCTTCCCGAGAATACCTCCCTCGAAAATGCTGAAACAAGCTGCCAACATATACACACCTGTGGTTTTTGAACATTTTCGCAGAGAGTTTGAGATGTTTGTGGATTCAGTGATCTACAGTTGTGGGGAGTATGGAACTGCATCCGACTATAGAGTAGCAGTAACAGATAGACCTGGGGAACACTATGTTAGGTTTGAATCCAGTGACTCATCTGTTGTTTGCAGTTGTAAAAAATTCGAATCAATGGGTATCCAGTGTTGCCATGTGTTGAAAGTCCTTGATTTCAGAAATATAAAGGAGTTGCCACAAAAATACTTGATGAGAAGATGGACGAAGGATGCAAAATCTGCAGATAGAGGCAATCAAGAGTTCTTGAGTGATGGAGCTTCACAAACTCCAAGCTCTTGTTTAAATGTCCCAGTGCCAATTATAGATCAACCACAAGTGCACTCAAACAATCACCACGGTCATGTAAGTTGATTAAATTGAACATTTGATTGAGAAGTTAATTCTGATTCTTAATTCAGGCCGAGAATGATACACATGACAATCACAGGCCGTTTCTGTTTCTAACTTCGGCCACCAAGCCCTTCAGGGAAATACCCATGGAAACCAGGTATGGCACATTGGTTGAACTGAATTTATATGTAGTTATATGTACTGCACTTTAACTTGTCAAATCATGATTATTGGTTTACTTTTTTCACAGTATTTTTAACATGCGCTCAGTGCTGTGCCACCTCCAATTAACCACTCTCAAAATTATAGACACTAGAATAGTTTACGCTTTTCTGACTTTTAGTTTTTCAACAGGGCTACACCCCTTTACCCGGGACGAACCAGCAGTCATTTACCGGAAGTTTCCCCTTAAACCAGGAAACGGGGTTTGAATGAAGAATGGGGCTTAGGCTTTCGCCCTGTTGTAAACATCCTGAAATTTCTGCTAATTTGTTTGGAGCAGAAATATACATGGTTAGTTGTAAAAAGGAATAGCCTGTAGTTTGACTGGAGTTGTTCCGGAACAGAAATTCAGCGAGCTTTGAGATGCGAATAAAGATTAGAACTATGAGCATTTCATACGTATATGCCATGCTAATTTCGCAGAAATAAGTAAACTTCCAGCATTTCTTACGGGGAAAAATCAAAATAGAGCTATGTAATTTACTCGTCTTTCCCACATCCAAATGCTGGCAGAAAGGATGTCACTTGAACAGAACTGTCGTGCTTTAATAATAATAACTACCCCCTCTGTAAACCAATATAAGATTGTTTAAATCACTACTTTCGTCATCTAGAGGGAGTATCTTTTTTACAATGTCATTTCGAAAACGTTTCAGCCGGCCATAGAGTTTCCCACGGCTTGACTGGGCGAGTGCACCTAACCGGATAGATGAAATCCACGAGCCTGCTTTTCCTTGAAACATGACACTTTCTAGGTGGGCAGCGCTGATGAAACAGTGCTGTTTCCTCGCCACTTGGAAGACCACCAAACAAACAAACAAACATTAGGCTATCGACCGGCCGGCGCACCACTACCTGAACCACTCTGTTTTGAATACTCGATTTGAATTGAAACGCGGCCAACAATCGATCCTCTGAAGAAATAGACAGCAGATAATCATGCTGCCAAGCCCTCCCAGACCCAAATAAAATCACACTGCTGCTTTCCAAATCTTACTAGTAGTACAGCACGGAGGAGCAGAGAAGGAGAAATTGTTGGATTTTTGCTATCAGGCCTTTGGCCCAAAGCCCATCCAAAAATCTGAAACTCTCATGGCCCATTTGTGTTGGCTGTTGGTGTGGTGTGGGTGGAACTAAAGTTTAGTCCCACCCCGCTAGTGGAGAGAGAGCTACACCTCTTTATAAGGTGAGCTCTTCTAGCACTTGTAAGAGAATGAGAAGAGAAGAGGCCCTCGCGCACTCCTCCTCCTCGCTCGCCACGGGTTGCGGGATTGAGCCGAGCCGAGCTCATACCTATGCGCTTATTTTTGCCGGTCAGGAACGGAGAGTCCTTAACAGACGCGCCACGATCTGAGACGTCGGATCGTGGGCTGTAACCGACTCCACGTCCAGTCCACGTCTCTCTACCCTGCCGTGCATATATATACGCGAGGTCCCTGCCAACCCTAGCCGCCGTCACAACATATGGTTTTGCACCGTTCCAGAGCATTGCGCCGCCATACAAGTCTTCTCCATCCCTCCTTCCGGCGTGCACCGCGAGAAGGGACAGCAGGCCTCCGGAACCCCGCCTCTCGTGATCCTGTACGGGAGAGGGGCGATCAGGTTTTTGGGGAGCGCACTCGCGCGACTGCTGGCAGCGACGTCTTCCTCGACGACGACTTCTTCCCCGATCTCGGCAGCCTCTTCCTCAACGACATGGCCGACAACACCAACACTGGCGGTTCTACTCCCGCTGCTCCGTACGTAATCTTGTCTTCTCTGTTTGAGATCATGCTAGAATTTATGTGTCTAGTCTGTGCCGTAGATTCGATCTACTCGTTTACGATGCTAGTCTGCATGATTAGTTTAATCTATGCTCTTGCTGTCATGATTTATTTTCTGCTTACTCGGATTAAATATTGTAGTAATTTTCTCATATATTCAACAATCCAAAAACCTGATTATAGGCAATTTACTCCAAGTGGCTTTGCTGCGCATCTGAAGCCGCACACCTTCAAGGGGGTGCAATATAAGAGGTGGCGCACGAGAGCAGTCTACTGGTTTCAGACCATGTACTGCTATGACGCCACCAAGGGTAAGCCCGAGGGCGATCTTAATCCTGCACAGCAGGAAGCTTTTGAGAAGATCGATACCCTCTTCAAGGGCGCCCTTCTGAGTGTTCTTGACGATTCCATTGTGGATTCGTATATGTCGTTTAACAACGGCAAGGACATGTGGGCTGCGCTCGAGGCCAAGTTTGGGGCCTCGGACGCTGGCAGCGAGTTGTACGTCATGGAGCAATTCTATGACTACAAGATGACTGATGAGCGCTCTATTGTTCAACAAGCTCATGAGATACAGTCTCTCGCGAAGGAGCTTGAGTACTTCAAGTGTGTGTTGCCGGACAAGTTTGTGGCCGGAGGCATCATTGCCAAGCTTCCACCTTCGTGGAACAATTTTGCTACTTCTCTGAAACACAAGAGACAGGAGTTTTCCGTTTCAGATCTCATTGGAACTCTTGATGTTGAAGAGAAGGCGAGAGCAAAAGACACACGTGATCGAGCTGTTGAGGGAGCTTCTAGTGCCCACATGGTGCAGAAGAAGAACTTCCATCTCAACAAGCCCCAAAACAACAAGAACAAATCTCAGGGCAAAGGCAAGTTTGTTGCAAAGAACAAGCCGCCACAATCTACCAACTTCAAGAAGAATTCTCATAAGAAGGGGAAGGGACTATGCCATGTCTGCGGTGATCCTAATCACTGGGCTCCGAGATGTCCTAACCGCTATGAGGAGCGCGAACATGAGAAGAGTGGCAAGTCCGCTAATGTTGTCATCGGCGATACTGATATGAAGGATTCTGGGTACGGTATTCTTCCTACCATCCTTTCAGTTTGTCATTCTCCAGATTGGTTAATTGACACCGGTGCAAATGTACATGTCTGTGCTGATGCCTCTATGTTTTCTTCTTACCAGGTCACAGGGACTTCTCCCGTGCTGATGGGGAACGGGTCACATGCCACTGTTCGAGGGGTCGGTACGGTCGATCTGAAGTTTACTTCGGGGAAGATCGTGCGTCTGAAGAACGTTCATCATGTGCCCTCCATCAATAAAAATCTCGTCAGCGGTTCCCGTTTGTGTCGAGATGGTTTCAAGTTGGTTTTCGAGTCCAATAAAGTTGTTATTTCTAAGTATGGACAATTTGTTGGAAAAGGCTATGAGTGCGGAGGCTTGTTCCGCCTGTCTTTGTCAGATATTTGCACTAAAGTTTTTAATAATGTTTGCCACGATAATGAGTCTAATATTTGGCATTCGCGACTTTGTCATATTAACTTTGGTTGCATGACGCGGCTAGCCAATATGAGTTTAATTCCGAAATTCACTACTGTCAAGGGCTCCAAGTGCCAAGTGTGTGTGCAAGCTAAGCAACCTCGCAAGTCTCATAAGACTGCAGAGGCGAGAGACTTAGCGCCACTAGAGCTTATCCATTCTGATCTTTGCGAGATGAATGGCGTGTTGACAAAAGGTGGAAAGAAATATTTCATGACGTTGATTGATGACTCCACTAGATATTGTTATGTGTATCTTCTGAAATCAAAAGATGAGGCTTTAAACTTCTTCAAAAACTATAAAGCTGAAGCAGAAAACCAACTTGATCGGAAAATTAAACGGCTTAGGTCTGATCGTGGTGGAGAGTATTTTTCCAATGAATTTGATTCGTTTTGTGCGGAACATGGTATAATCCATGAGAGGACGCCTCCCTACTCACCTCAATCAAACGGGGTGGCCGAAAGGAAGAACCGAACTCTAACTGATTTGGTTAACGCCATGTTAGATACATCGGGTCTTTCCAAGGCATGGTGGGGGGAGGCGCTAATGACTGCATGTCATGTCCTAAACCGAGTTCCCACAAAGCATAAAACCATTACTCCATTTGAGGAATGGGAAAGGAAAAGGTTGAAACTCTCTTATCTACGTTCTTGGGGTTGTTTGGCAAAAGTCAATATACCAATTCCCAAGAAGCGTAAGCTTGGACCAAAAACCGTGGATTGTGTTCTTCTGGGCTATGCTTTTCATAGCATTGGCTATAGATTTTTGATAATAAGATCTGAGGTACCTGACATGCATGTTGGTACGATTATGGAGTCGAATGATGCGACTTTCTTTGAGGACATATTTCCTATGAAGGATATGCCTAACTCATCAAATCAAGAGATACCTACTCTATCTACTCAGGAATTTTCTGTAATTCCTGAACCCACCATTGCGATGGAACACGTTGAGAATCCTGAGGAGGATGACAATGAAACTCCTGTAAGGAGTAAGAGACGAAGGACTGCAAAGTCTTTTGGTGATGATTTCATTGTGTACCTCGTGGACGACACACCCAGGACTCTTTCAGAAGCCTATGCATCTTCTGATGCTGACTACTGGAAGGAAGCTGTCCAGAGCGAGATGGACTCCATCTTAGCTAATGAAACCTGGGAAGTCACTGATCGTCCTTATGGGTGCAAACCCGTGGGATGTAAGTGGGTGTTCAAGAAAAAGCTTAGACCTGATGGTACAATTGAAAAGTACAAGGCACGGCTTGTTGCCAAGGGTTATACCCAGAAAGAAGGTGAAGACTTCTTTGATACTTACTCACCTGTGGCTAGACTGACCACTATTCGGGTGCTACTATCACTGGCTGCCTCACATGGTCTTCTCGTTCATCAAATGGACGTTAAGACGGCTTTCCTCAATGGAGAGTTGGATGAGGAAATTTACATGGATCAGCCTGATGGTTTTATAGTACCTGGTCAGGAAGGAAAAGTGTGCAAGTTATTGAAGTCTTTATATGGCCTTAAGCAAGCTCCTAAGCAGTGGCATGAGAAGTTCGAAAGGACATTAACTGCTGCAGGCTTTGTTGTAAACGAAGCTGACAAGTGTGTATACTATCGCCATGGTGGGGGCGAAGGAGTTATTCTCTGTCTGTATGTCGATGACATACTGATCTTTGGAACCAACCTTGATCAAATAAAGGAGGTTAAGGATTTCTTATCTCGCTGTTTTGAGATGAAGGATCTAGGAGTAGCTGATGTTATTCTGAACATCAAGCTGCTGAGAGATGAGAATGGTGGGATTACACTGCTTCAATCTCACTATGTGGAAAAGGTCTTGAGTCGTTTTGGGTATAGCGACTGCAAGCCTTCTCCAACTCCATATGACGCTAGTGTGTTGCTTCGAAAGAATCGACGAATTGCTAGAGATCAACTGAGGTATTCTCAGATTATTGGCTCGCTTATGTACTTGGCTAGTGCCACGAGGCCTGACATCTCGTTTGCTGTGAGCAAACTAAGCCGGTTTGTATCAAACCCGGGAGATGATCATTGGCATGCGCTTGAGAGAGTCATGCGCTATTTGAAAGGCACTGCGAGCTATGGGATTCACTATACCGGGTACCCGAGGGTACTGGAGGGTTATAGTGACTCAAACTGGATATCTGATGCTGATGAGATTAAAGCCACAAGTGGTTATGTTTTTACACTTGGTGGTGGCGCTGTTTCCTGGAAGTCTTGCAAGCAGACCATCTTAACGAGGTCAACTATGGAAGCAGAACTCACAGCATTAGACACAGCCACTGTTGAAGCAGATTGGCTTCGTCAGCTCTTGATGGACTTACCTATGGTTGAAAAACCAATACCCGCTATCCTGATGAACTGTGATAATCAAACTGTGATCATAAAGATAAACAGTTCAAAGGATAATATGAAGTCCTCAAGGCATGTGAAGAGGAGATTGAAATCTGTCAGAAAAATGAAGAACTCCGGAGTTATTGCGTTGGATTATATCCAAACGTCTAAAAACTTGGCAGATCCCTTCACAAAGGGTTTATCACGTAATGTGATAGAAAATGCATCGATGGAGATGGGTTTGAGACCCACCATATGAGCTGTCCATAGTGGTAACCCACTCTATGTGATCGGAGATCCCGTGAAGTAGAAGTGGGAGACAAGCTGTTGGACAGCTAGAATGAGAGTATCCCTATATTTGCTATCCCACTCCGTGAAGATGCAATACTCTCATAATCTGCATGGCAGGTTGATACCTATGTTAATGTGTTCCAAGTGGCTTATTTGGGTAAGCAGAGATGTTGTCCTGCAGAACATCTCCTGAGGAACACACCTATATGAATTTGACTGTAAACGTCGCAGTCTGTGAGAATTGGGTGTTCTCTAATAAATTCATGAAAGGCCTTGGAGTATGACGTATACGCTCCACCCGCGGGGAAGCCTTGCGGTAGCCTAGTACCGGTCAAGGATTTGTGTGAAACAAGACTCGCAGAAAACTTGTAGTTCAAGGCATAGTCCACTATTCAAGTCGTGATCTAGTGTAGCATAAATTTCGAAATGGAAGTTCAACTTAACAGTCTCCATCAAGACCGGTATATTAAACAATGTTTTGGAACTAAGAAATGATGAAATGTGCCAATGAGACTTTGTGGGGGATTGTTGGATTTTTGCTATCAGGCCTTTGGCCCAAAGCCCATCCAAAAATCTGAAACTCTCATGGCCCATTTGTGTTGGCTGTTGGTGTGGTGTGGGTGGAACTAAAGTTTAGTCCCACCCCGCTAGTGGAGAGAGAGCTACACCTCTTTATAAGGTGAGCTCTTCTAGCACTTGTAAGAGAATGAGAAGAGAAGAGGCCCTCGTGCACTCCTCCTCCTCGCTCGCCTCGCCACGCCACGCCTCGCCTCGTCACGACGCGCCGCGGGTTGCGGGATTGAGCCGAGCCGAGCTCATACCTATGCGCTTATTTTTGCCGGTCAGGAACGGAGAGTCCTTAACAGACGCGCCACGATCTGAGACGTCGGATCGTGGGCTGTAACCGACTCAGACGTGGGTCCAGTCCACGTCTCACTACCCTGCCGTGCATATATATACGCGAGGTCCCTGCCAACCCTAGCCGCCGTCACAACATATGGTTTCGCACCGTTCCAGAGCATTGCGCCGCCATACAAGTCTTCTCCATCCCTCCTTCCGGCGTGCACCGCGAGAAGGGACAGCAGGCCTCCGGAACCCCGCCTCTCGTGATCCTGTACGGGAGAGGGGCGATCAGGTTTTTGGGGAGCGCACTCGCGCGACTGCTGGCAGCGACGTCTTCCTCGACGACGACTTCTTCCCCGATCTCGGCAGCCTCTTCCTCAACGACATGGCCGACAACACCAACACTGGCGGTTCTACTCCCGCTGCTCCGTACGTAATCTTGTCTTCTCTGTTTGAGATCATGCTAGAATTTATGTGTCTAGTCTGTGCCGTAGATTCGATCTACTCGTTTACGATGCTAGTCTGCATGATTAGTTTAATCTATGCTCTTGCTGTCATGATTTATTTTCTGCTTACTCGGATTAAATATTGTAGTAATTTGCTCATATATTCAACAGAAATGAGACAAGGGTCGTGAAAATGGGATGAAAATGACGGGCTGTTCTTAGGCCAGCGGGGTCATGTTGCGGGCGATTGCCACGATGCTCTCGGTGGCAGGCTGCTAAACTTCCAAGTTCCAATTCCAACCATGTCACATCCATTGCTATCTACTATTTCCTCCGTCCCATAATATAAGAGCGTTTTTTACATTAGTGTAATGCCAAAAACGCTCTTATATCATGGGACAGAGGGAGTAGTATGTATATCCAATGATAATCCATTGGCGTCGAGAGCTTTGATCACATCAAACAAACAACTTCTTAGTGTTGAATCCACAGCACAAGAATACAAGATGTATGCTAGGGATAGTGCATCCATCCAAAGTTCCAAACTAGTATTGCCTGGAGCCTAGCATCAGGGTTCCTATCCCTTGTCTCCATTTGTCGAAGCCGTCGTGCATAGCTATGTCCACTGCAATGCTCGGACCTGGTAAAGCATCAAGTGTTTTCCCCACCACCCTCGCAAAAAAAAGAGAGTGTTTTCCTCGCCAAAAAAAAGGATTTTAATACAGATCCGATGTCAGATTATTTTGGATCAAAAAAATCTGATGCCCTCACGTATGTCGGATCCCGATCGAACACATGACGATTAACCGTTGCACAATGGCAAATTTTCTGTCGAATAACATGGCAATTTTCGTTGTTGAACATGGCAAACCGAATATACGGTTTTGCTGAAACTCAGCTAGCTGAGATTATCCTGTGGTCTCATTCACGTTCGTTTTTTTAGAAGGGTCATTCCCGCTAAGATTTGTGTTGTTTTTGAAAAATGAGGGACGCAACCCGTTATCTGTTTTTTTCTTGGTGCGCGGGACATCTTGGGCTGGATTGTGTCGGGTGCGCGGGACATCTTGGGCTGGATTGTGTCGGAGATATGCCCTAGAGGCAATAATAAATGTTATTGATTATCTCCCTGTTCATAATTAGGTTTATGTTCCATGCTATAACTGCTATGGTTCTCGAGTCTACAATAACCACGAGGCTCGGAGGAAGACTCATATGCACGTGTGGAATAATAAACGGTAAAATGTATTCCTAGTCTGGCCTCTAAGACTAGCTCAAGTGTTGCATGATGGTTCTGTTTTCCTGATCATGGGCATGTCTATGCCAGCAATTTTGAGGGCACAATGTTGGAAGAACATTTATGTTGAATCGACCCGTATTGATGTTATGCTATGAGATACATTCGTCATAAGTTAATGGTTAATAACACAGAGATGGTTAACGTTTGCATGATTCCTTAGACCATGAGAGTATCGAGTTTCTTCATGCTTGCTTCATGAACTTTGGGGTTTGTTAAACGTCATCCGTAAATGGGTGGCTATTACGGCGGCTTACGGGTTCATGGAAAAGTATGTCAAGTAACTTGATAGCTCAAGATTGGGATTTGCTCCTCCGATGATGGAGAGATATCTCTGGGCCCTCTCGGTGTTACGGTATCCATCATCGTCTGGCCAGACATTTTGTGATTTGATCACGGGGATGCCGGAACACGGGAACGAGAAAAGAGAACAATACCGGTAACGGGGTAACTGGCATAGTGGACAAGTTGTTGATCCACGGGGATGCCAACATGTCTCACCTCGGGTATTTGTAACATATCGCGAAGCAACAGGAATAGCACACGGCAACTGGAGGTTCACTCGAATATTCATTCGTGTGGGTATAGGGATCAATATGGGTGTCCACGGCTCCGATGTTGATCATTGATCGGAAGGGGTTCCGGGTCATGTCTATGCTTCACCGAACCTATAGGGTCACACGCTTAAGGGTCATCTATCTACTGAATACTAGACGGGGAGTCTGAGAGAAAATCACCGAAAAAGTTTCGGACGAAACGGAAACGTTCCGGAGAGAACACCGGAATAGTTCCGGTGAAACTGAAAAGTTGTTTCAGGGTATTCCATTAAGTCAAATTGGTTCTGGCACACGCCTGGAAATTCTTGGAGGATGCCAGAAGTGTTCTGGAAACTTCTGGGAATTTTCCGGGACAAAAACCAGAAATGTTCCGGAGCAGCCGGAACCGTTTTGGTTGCTTTTCGCTGAAGAAACATTGTTCCGAAATTGTTTCGGAATGCGTTCAAAATTGTTTTGGTGGGTGCTAGAATTATTCTAGGCACACAGAAATAATTTGGGTTTTAACGGACGCAGAAAAATGTCTTCGTGAATAGTGAAAAGCACTTTTTGGGCTGATTTGCAAATGGGGTTTTCTTCTAGAAGAAAACCACTTTTGGTGTATGAAAGGGAGGTGGAGCTCCCCAAGGGGGCTGCAAATTTCGGCCATGGCATGGGGAGGGGCCCTCCTTGAGGTGTCCTTCCACCTCATGGTGGATATCTTCTACACACCCTTATGTGGCATGTGGTGGAAAGATCCTAGGAAGGTCCTTTTGGTCTTTCCTCTACCCCTTGCTCCTCCTATAAATAGAGGTGGAGAGAGCTCTCCAAAATCAGCTCATCCTTGCTCTCATACACATGCCATAGACTTGTCTGGCTTCTCTCTCCGTCCCAGCGAAATAGTTTCGTAGAGCCGAAAGGCTGTCTGGGTTCCGGCAGGAACTAGTTCTGGACGGCGAAGCCCTGCCGGATAGTTGAGACCGTATGTGTGCAACTCTGTAGAGAGATCGTAGTTTCGGTCTTAGTTTGAGAGTGCCTCCCGAAGGGCTGTCCGAGTGACTGTCCGAGTTTCGATGGTCCTCCTGAAGGGCTGTCCGAGTGACTGTCCGAGTTTCGATGGTCCTCCCGAAGGGCTGTCCGTGACACCGTCCGAGGGACTGTCCGACCGCCTCCCGGAGGGCTGTCCGGGGGCGGATGAGGGTATACATCCTCGCGGTTGGGAGGTTGTAAATCCTAGCTGCTGGGATCTGCACCGCCGATCGTCATCGACTCTACTTCCGCTGCGCTACGAGTCGATAACGAAACAGATCAAACCTTGTATGCAGTCTCCATAGTGATCCTGGGCTGGTACGTAGGTCGGAAAATTTTTGTTTTCTGCTACGTTACCCTACAAATCTTACTAGTAGTACAGCACGGAGGAGCAGAGAAGGAGAAATGAGACAAGGGTCGTGAAAATGGGATGAAAATGACGGGCTGTTCTTAGGCCAGCGGGGTCATGTTGCGGGCGATTGCCACGATGCTCTCGGTGGCAGGCTGCTAAGCTTCCAAGTTCCAATTCCAACCATGTCACATCCATTGCTATCTACTATTTCCTCCGTCCCATAATATAAGAGCGTTTTTTACATTAGTGTAATGCCAAAAACGCTCTTATATCATGGGACAGAGGGAGTAGTATGTATATCCAATGATAATCCATTGGCGTCGAGAGCTTTGATCACATCAAACAAACAACTTCTTAGTGTTGAATCCACAGCACAAGAATACAAGATGTATGCTAGGGATAGTGCATCCATCCAAAGTTCCAAACTAGTATTGCCTGGAGCCTAGCATCAGGGTTCCTATCCCTTGTCTCCATTTGTCGAAGCCGTCGTGCATAGCTATGTCCACTGCAATGCTCGGACCTGGTAAAGCATCAAGTGTTTTCCCCACCACCCTCGCAAAAAAAAGAGTGTTTTCCTCGCCAAAAAAAAAGGATTTTAATACAGATCCGATGTCAGATTATTTTGGATCGAAAAATCTGATGCCCTCACGTATGTCGGATCCCGATCGAACACATGACGATTAACCGTTGCACAATGGCAAATTTTCTGTCGAATAACATGGCAATTTCCGTTGTTGAACATGGCAAACCGAATATACGGTTTTGCTGAAACTCAGCTAGCTGAGATTATCCTGTGGTCTCATTCACGTTCGTTTTTTTAGAAGGGTCATTCCCGCTAAGATTTGTGTTGTTTTTGAAAAATGAGGGACGCAGCCCGTTATCTGTTTTTTCTTGGTGCGCGGGACATCTTGGGCTGGATTGTGTCGGGGGGGCGGAGGTGCTGGGTGTGTTATACTTTATACTGTAGCTGTTTTGAATGGATGTACCTCGCCTTGTTTCACGTCAGTGTCTTGTGCAGAACTGGAAAACTAAGGTAAAGTGTTTATGTGCAATTCCTAGTGAGCTTTTTCCTACCTTTTCTCAATCACTCTCCCAAATATGATTGTCTCACTTTTTCTTAGACTTTTTTTAATTTTTTTGTAGTTTGGTTCTTCATTCTTGATTTTTTTTTCTTCTTTTATTTATTTTTTCTTGATTTTTTTGTGCTATTTTTATTTTTAATATGAACACCTGAGTTTTAACCATGACTTTTCCACGCCATTAGCCGTCAGATCAAAAATCGTCGGGATTCATATAGGTTGTCCAGTGAATGTTGTGCGCGGTCTGTTGTGACCCCCTTTTTTTCGTTTTTGTATTGTCCGTTGAGATGCTCACGACCCTTAATGACTTCGTTTTTTTATATAGAACTTGGATTGACAGGGGACCGATCGTTCAATCGTCTTCTTCCCATCTTTTTTGACACGACAAGCGAGAGAAAAAAGCAGAGCGTGTAGAGGAGACAATGGTGGTTTATTTTCTTCGTTCCTTTTCTTATTTTCTTATTATATTTTATTTGTCATTTTACCTTTTTTTGTATGTGTTTTCTTTAATATTTTTGTCATTCTTTAAGTACAGCTGGAAATCATGGCAGGAGGGGAGTTGTTGTGGTTGGTTGCATGTGTCAACTCTAAACATGCAATTGCAAGCGTTGTACCCCCAACTGCAACTGTATTGGAACATGACGAGTGCAACTAGGGTCTGGAAAGGAGTTATTGGGGTTACTTGCATGTGTCACCCCTATACATGCAATTGTAAGCGTTGTGCCCCCAATTGCAATGACATGAGCACTAGGCGACCACGGCTAGGGTCGGGAGGGGAGTTGTTGGGGTTAGTTGCATGTGTCACCCGTAATTATGCAACTCCAAGCGTTGTACCCCTAACAGCAACTGCATGGGCACAATGCAACTGCAACTATGGCCGGGAGGGGTGTTGTTGGTCTAGTTGCATGTGTTACCCTGAAACATGCAACTGCAGGCATTGTACCCCTAACCGCAACTGCACGGCCAAAAGCTACTGCAACTAGGGTCAGGAGGGAAGTTTTTGGGGTCTATTAGTTGCATGTGTCACCCCTAAACATGCAACTGCAAGAGGTGTACCCCCAGCTGCAACTGCACACGGGCATAATGAGACTGTAACTAGAATTGAGTTGTTGGGGTTAGTTGCATGTTTTGCTCCTAAACATGCAACTGCAAGCGTTGTATCCCCAACTGCAACTACACGGACACAAAGCGGTTGTAATTAGTGTCAAAAGGAGTGTTGTCGGTCCAGTTGCATGTCCATCACTAGACATGCTACTGTAAGCGTTGTAGCCTAAGTGCAACTATACATGCACAAAGCGACTACAAATGGGGAGTAGGAAAGGGTTGTCGAGCCAGTTACTTCTCCATTTCTTTATCTTAGCATCACACATGTGGATTTTCTATTATTTTCCCATCACAATGGATACATACAACATTTTATTTTCATTTTGGCCTTTTTCACGTTTTGTTTTATGAAATTATATTCACTGGCAGGCGCTCTCTGGCTACTCTTCATGCACACAATCAAACTCTGATGTTTCTCGTACAAAAATAACACTGCCTTTCTTTAGACAAAACACAGTCTTTTTGCATCAGACCATGAGGCAAGGAGAGAAAGACGAACCTAGCTAGCAACGAGGCCCAACAAAGCAAGTGCGCACTGTAAAAAAGAAAGCAACTACACAGCCCACATGACAAGATAACGCATCTGACCAAGCCCATAACAGAACCCAGACCCAGGGAAACGACCAGGTGGCTGATCGGAAAACAAAAGCTTAGTTTAAATCCGGACAACGTCAGATGATGTCAGCTGACTGAGACCAAACTATGTCTCAGTCAGCTGAGTTCTAGGCGATCCCATATACAAACATGGCAATTTTCGTTGTTGAACATGGCAAACCGAATATACAAACATGGCAATTTTATCTGTTTTTCACATGGCAAATCTGATCATCAAACTTTATCTGTTTTCACCAGATTTTTAATATTTCCAAAATAAATATATGAAGTGTTTAGTATGATGCGTACACAGTTCGCCAAAAAGTGCAGGCAGAACTATGTCAAGCATGGCGCATTCATCACGTCACAAACGAGAAACAGTCAAATCGCAGTGCAGATATACCGTTGCTGATCCTGGCCCATGCACCTGGCAGTAGTACAAAAGAGACACAGCGCGCGGCGTCGTGTCCAAGGCCGTGCCGTCTGTCCGGCGAGTGGCGACCAAGCGGCGAGCATCGGGAGCTACACCCGAGAGCCGGAGCCCCTTTTTATCGTCGAACCCAACGCCGCCTCTTGGAGGTCCCTGCGAGCATGGCCGACTTCTCCTTCTCCCGCTCCGGCCCGCAGCCGCAAGGGCAGGGCCAAGGCCGGCGGCGCCAGGGCCATGGCGCGCGCAGCCCCTACCCGACCCCGGACAACTCCACCTCCTTCGCCGGCGGGCGGGCCCCGCGCGGACGGCGCCGTCGGGGCGGCGGCGTCGATGACATGTCCTGGCAGAGCTCCGTGTCCTGGCAGCCCGACACGTCCTGGGCGCAGCCGCACGGCCTCGGCGCGGCCGTCGGGCCGTGGGGCCTCGCCGGGTCCGACGCCGCCTCCCGGCGCGGCCCGGCGCTCTTCCAGCGGACGGCGCGGGACTACTACCTGTCGCGCCGGTCCGCCCCCCGGACGCACCGCGACCGCTCGTCGTCCATGTCGACGGTGCACCGGCCCAGCGGCGCCGTCAGCACCGTCGCCGGCAAGCGGCTCGAGCTGCAGAGCGTCGTCACGGACGCGAGCCGTGCCGCCGCCGTGGCCCCCGACGTCTCCTTCGCCAGCAACGACGACTGCAGCATCGCCGCGTCCGCCCCTGCTGCCGGCCACGCCGTGGACAGGGCGATGGTGAGGTACGGCGCTGGCGCGCACACCCCGGTCTCCCGCGAGGTCTCCTTCTCGCGCGACAACCACAACAAGCTCTACGTCACCCCCGCCCCCGTGCAGCGGGACGTGCCCAGCTTCGGCTACGACGTCAGCGCCACGTCCTACAGCCAGAGCCGGAGCCGGTACTACGGCGACGACGACGCCGGCGGCTACGAGTTCGACGACGAGGAGGAGGACGACGGCGAGGTCGAGCTGAGGGCCGGGAAGCCGGTCAGCGTCACCGGGCTGTTCAAGTACTCGACGCCGATGGACGTCGTGCTGCTCGTGCTCGGGTGCATCGGCGCCATGATCAACGGCGGCTCGCTCCCCTGGTACTCGTACCTCTTCGGCAACTTCGTCAACAAGATCGTCGCCTCCGACAAGGACCAGATGATGAAGGACGTCAGGCAGATCAGCGTGTACATGATCATCCTCGCCGTGGTTGTCGTCATCGGAGCGTACCTCGGTGAGCACACCCATGACTCTTTTTCTGCCATGTCATTCCTCGTCCATGAATCTACCGGTTCTGACAAGCGTTGGTTGGTGCAGAGATCATGTGCTGGAGGAACGTGGGCGAGAGGTCGGCGCTGCGGGTGCGGCGAGAGTACCTCAAGGCGGTGCTGCGGCAGGAGATCGGCTTCTTCGACACGGAGGTGAGCACCGGCGAGGTGATGCAGAGCATCTCCAGCGACGTTGCGCAGATCCAGGAAGTCATGGGAGAGAAGGTACGAAGACCAAATTGCTGAAACATGGCTAGATCCTCCGAGCGCTCTGACTGAACTCTTGTGCTTGCACATGTGTACAGATGGCAGGATTCGTGCATCACGTCTTCACCTTCATCTTCGGCTACGTGGTTGGGTTCAAAACGTCATGGCGGATCGCCCTCGCCGTGTTGGCCGTCACGCCCGTCATGATGGCCTGCGGCATCGCCTACAAGGCCATATACGGCGGCCTCGCCGCCAACGAAGAGGTAATTATTGTCTGAAGTTTGTACTAACATGCAGTCTGGTCTGAACTGAACATCTGTGTTGCTTCTGCTCATCTGTCAAACCAGGCGTCGTACCAGCCCGCCGGCAGCGTGGCGCAGCAGGCGATCAGCTCGATCCGGACGGTGCTGTCGTTCGTCATGGAGGACCGGCTGGCCGACCGGTACGCCGAGTGGCTGCGCAAGTCGTCGCCGATCGGCGTCAAGATGGGGTTCGCCAAGGGCGCCGGCATGGGCATGATCTACCTGGTCACCTACTCCCAGTGGGCGCTGGCGCTGTGGTACGGCGCCAAGCTGGTCGCCCAGGGGGAGATCAAGGGCGGCGACGCCATCGCCTGTTTCTTCGGCGTCATGGTCGGAGGAAGGCAAGCTCGAGCACCTCGCACGCCGGTGCCAACGCGCCCTCAGTTTCTCAGTCGCTAGGCTTGTTCGCTGGCTGTAACTTTGGAAATGGTTTACGTGCGTGTGTGCAGGGGCCTGGCGCTGTCGCTGTCCTACTCGGCGCAGTTCGCGCAGGGGACGGCGGCGGCCGGGCGGGTGTTCGAGATCATCGACCGGGAGCCGGAGATCGACCCGTACGGCGCCGGCGGGCGGGCGCTGTCGGCGGTGCGCGGCAGGATGGAGTTCAAGGACGTGGAGTTCGCGTACCCGTCGCGGCCGGAGTCGCTCATCCTGTACAACCTGAACCTGATCGTCCCGGCGGCGAAGATGCTGGCGCTGGTGGGCGTCAGCGGCGGCGGCAAGTCCACCGTGTTCGCGCTCATCGAGAGGTTCTACGACCCCACCCGAGGTACGTGACAGTTACCGTGCGCCGCGGTTGCATGTAGGAGTACGATGCGTGCATGGCTCGTAACAAATTTTTGGTCGTGTGTAGGGTCGATCACGCTGGACGGTCAGGACCTTGGGTCGCTGAACCTCAAGTGGCTTCGGTCGCAGATCGGGCTGGTCGGGCAGGAGCCCATCCTGTTCGCCGTCTCCATCATCGAGAACGTGATGATGGGCAAGGAGAACGCGACGAGGCAAGAGGCCATCGCCGCCTGCACCAAGGCCAACGCCCACACCTTCGTCCTCGGCCTCCCCGACGGCTACGACACGCAGGTAATTAAATCCATCAAGCAAACTGATGGTGGCCTCACTAGTCTGTCTCTGTTAATGGGCCCGCCAGAATCACCTAAACAAACATTTTTTTCTTGGTTTACTAGGTTGGTGACCGCGGGACCCAGCTGTCGGGGGGACAGAAGCAGCGCATTGCGCTCGCGCGCGCCATCATCCGGGAGCCGCGCATCCTGCTGCTGGACGAGCCCACCAGCGCGCTCGACGCCGAGTCCGAGGCCGTCGTGCAGCAGTCCATCGACCGCCTCTCCGTCGGCCGCACCGTCCTCGTCATCGCGCACCGCCTCGCCACCGTCCGCAATGCCGACACCATTGCCGTGCTCGACCGCGGGGCCGTCGTCGAGTCCGGCCGCCACGCCGACCTCATGGCCCGAGCCGGCCCATACGCGGGCCTCGTCAAGCTCGCCTCTGACGGCGGCAGGTCCGATCCTGCCGCCGCCCCCGGCACCCCTGGCACGCCCGGCGCGGCGGGGTACAACAGCTTCACCGACAATTCGGGGTACGACGTGTCGGTGTCCAAGTCGAGGTACGGCGGCATTCGTGCGATACAGGAGGAGGAGGCGGAGGCCAAGGACGGTGGCAAGGGCGCCGCCAAGTTCAGCGTTTCCGATATATGGGAGCTGCAGCGGCAAGAAGGGCCGTTGCTCATCCTGGGGTTTCTGATGGGCATCAACGCCGGCGCGGTGTTCTCGGTGTTCCCGCTGCTCCTGGGCCAGGCCGTCCAGGTGTACTTCGACCCTGACACGGACAAGATGAGGCGGCAGATCGGGTACCTGGCCCTCGCCGTCGTGGGTCTCGGCTTTGCCTGCATTCTCACCATGACGGGGCAGCAGGGCTTCTGCGGCTGGGCCGGCGCCCGGCTCACCATGCGCGTCCGCGACCGCCTCTTCCGCGCAATCATGCGGCAGGAGCCCGCGTGGTTCGACGAGGAAGACAATGCCATGGGCATCCTCGTGACACGGCTCGCCAGGGACGCCATCGCCTTCCGCTCCATGTTCGGCGACCGGTACGCCGTGCTGCTCATGGCCGTGGGCTCCGCCGGCGTCGGCCTCGGCATATGCTTCGGGCTGGATTGGCGCCTCACACTGATTGCCATGGCCTGTACCCCACTAACGCTCGGCGCGAGCTACCTCAACCTGCTCATCAACGTCGGCGCCAGGTCCGACGAAGGCGCGTACGCGCGGGCTAGCAGCATCGCGGCGGGTGCCGTGTCGAACGTGCGCACCGTCGCGGCGCTCTGCGCCCAGGGCGGCATCGTCGGCACGTTCAACCGGACGCTGGACGGCCCCTCGGCCAAGGCCCAGCGAAAATCGCAGTACATGGGCATCATCCTCGGCCTCTCCCAGGGCGCCATGTACGGCGCCTACACGGTGACGCTCTGGGCGGGCGCCTACTTCATCACCAAAGGCTGGTCCACCTTCGGCGACGTGTCCAAGATCTTCCTCATCCTGGTCCTGAGCTCCTTCTCCGTCGGCCAGCTGGCCGGGCTCGCCCCTGACACCTCCGGCGCGCCGACGGCCATCGCCGGCGTACTGTCCATCCTGAAGCGCCGGCCGACGATCAACGAGGAAGGCACCAAGCGGCGGACGATCAAGGACGGGAAGCCGATGGACGTGGAGCTGAGGAAGGTGATCTTCGCGTACCCGTCGCGGCCGGACGTGACGGTGCTGAACGACTTCTCGCTGCGCGTGAAGTTCGGGAGCACGGTGGCGGTGGTCGGGCCGAGCGGGAGCGGCAAGTCGACGGTGGTGTGGCTGGTGCAGCGCTTCTACGACCCGCTGGGGGGAACCGTGACGGTGGGCGGCATGGACGTGCGGGAGCTGGACCTCAAGTGGCTCAGGGGGGAATGCGCGCTGGTGGGCCAGGAGCCGGCCTTGTTCAGTGGGTCCATCAGAGAAAACATTGGGTTCGGCAACCCGAAGGCCGCGTGGGCCGAAATCGAGAATGCTGCTAAGGAGGCCAACATCCACAAGTTCATCGCTGGGCTTCCACAAGGCTACGACACTCAAGTGAGTACTGCTCACAAATTTCAATTAGTTATCCATTGCCTCAAAAAAAAAAAAACTAGTTCTCCAAACAAAAAATCAACTTCTTCCACAAAAATCGACATTAATATCAAACTTAATACGTATTACTAAAAAGTCTTATATTTCTAAAATTTAAAATATTCGATGGTGTTTACTCACAATTTAACATAATATTACCTCCGTAACTGACTAACCGTTTATTATTTTTGGCAGGTTGGAGAGAGTGGGGTGCAGCTGTCAGGCGGTCAGAAACAGAGGATCGCGATCGCGCGAGCAGTCCTGAAGCAGTCGAGGATACTGCTCCTGGACGAGGCGAGCAGCGCGCTGGACCTCGAGTCCGAGAAGCACGTGCAGGAGGCGCTGCGACGAGTATCACGGCGCGCGACGACCATCACGGTGGCGCACCGCCTCTCCACGATCCGCGACGCAGACCGCATCGCCGTCGTGAGCAGCGGCAGGACCGTGGAGTTCGGCAGCCACGAGACCCTCCTCGCGAACCACCGCGACGGCCTCTACGCGGCCATGGTGAAGGCCGAGATCGAGGCGCAGGCGTTCGCGTAGAGGAGTACAGAACAGAACTCTCAACTGATCCCAGTGTTAAGTAATTTGGACATTCATTTTTGACGTATATTTAGTGACGAAGTTCTTATTAGGAAGTACTCATATTATTTTCGGTGCTGTTGCCTAGACCACAAGATGAATGAATAATGCGAGAATACAAGGATTAGATGAAATGTCCATTTTGATAATATATGAACTCCGGACACATGATAATGATACCGCGAAATGGAGAGAGAAAACAAAATAGGGAGAAAAAAATGTACTTAGCAAATAAGATGAGAAATCTTGCTCGACGAGACAGGCGAGCTGCTCTTCCAGATGATGGGGTTAATTAAGCGGATTGATGTGGCCATGGCATCGGTTGAGATGGACTCGGTGAGCAACCTGGATGTGGATCTGTTGTGATCATTGAGCAGGTTATTTTACTTGTCGTCGTGCTGGGCATTATTTGGGGAAAAAGAAGAAAGAAACAACACATGCCAGCTCCACAGACATGAGACATACTCTATTGCACCAGGGAGGGCATATTCTTTGTTTATTTATATATTGTGTACTGAAGATTCTGGCGCTCATTTGGAACTGGCCACCATGTTAACGGTAGTAGTAGTAGTTGTTAAGGTCCATATATGACAGGAATTAGAGGATTAATTGTTCCAGACAACCAGCAGCCTACCTTTTCGTTATGATGCTATGGAGTACCGACCTTCCTTCATTAGGTAGATTATTGTACAAGAAGTGGATGTATGTGTATCTACCGAACTTGTGTAGTAGGAGCAAATCATTGTTGCTCCCACATTATTTTGTGGTCGAGGAGGAAAAAGATGGTATCAAAACTGTCATGTTCTTTACAAGTTGACATTTCGTCTCCATAATATCTTGAAGAAATAGTTGGTGCATCGCCTTATCTTCAATGTCCAATTTCTTCAGCCTTACCCTGAATAAGTAGGTTACCACTGGCAGTACATTTATTAGGAGCATAACTTGCTGAAGTACTCTCATAGGGCCGGAATAGAAGAAACCTAGCTTAGCAACTTGGTCTGCTAATTGCTATGCTTAATGCTACCCATATTCTTGACGCGGTGGTTGATGGAGTAATGTCTTTGAATACTTCCGGTAAGCAACGACGGCGCAGTATCAACAGATCGTATGCTGGCCGTCTCCATTTAGCAGCGATTGATCCAGACTCCACCGGACAGAACACCAACGAATCCAACCCCTTCCCCACCAAACCCAATCCAGTTCTTTTTCAAATGGAAACAAAAACTATGATCCATTATTAATAAAGGAATTTAGAAAAAAATGTTTACAGACAAGTGAATGCATTCGGACCAAATATTCAAGATGCTCCCGCTCCTTTGTTGAAAGCCCCTCAAGACAACATATTCATTCAATCCATGGACCAGTTTGAGGAGTATTCTGAAGAAAAACTTGATAGTGAGATAGACCAACAAATGGTAACTACCGCGGAGGTCATGCTATATGACAAAGCTACTGAAAAAGCTATTCCAAAAGTCGGGAAAACTTGGGGTCATGTAGTTGCAACTGGGATAAACAATAGGATCCAAAGAGATGGCAGGACTATCCGAGAACCTAGACACGCTTACAGGTACACCTAAAAGTATGGTGTTAATAATTCCTTTGTTGTACTTAGCAATGCAACTTTATATTGCAAAAAGCTAGAAATGCTGGAATTGATGTAGGTTCTATTGACATTGATTTTATCAAAGTGGTTTAACTTGATAGACTGGGGAAGAACTTAATTGCTCCATCATAGTAAGTTCTTCACCCCGACATTGATGTTATTGGGGAAGAATTTAATTGTTTCGTTCCTCGTTATAGTGAGAGTTCTTCTGTGACCGTTACTCATTTGAGTGAGGAGGCCTAGGCAGCTCACCTTGGACTGAGGTAAGTACTAGGAAAATAAATGAACAAAAACTCATCTTCAAATCCAATGATAGTAGGTCTAGGTTTTCCTTAGTTAGAACCAATGTATCAATCTGTGAAAGTATAAGTTTCCTACACTAATGATAAGTACTACAATACAAACGAAACTTCAACTGTGCCCCCAACAACTCTAGCAAGGGTGTCAAGAAGATCTTAATGTATAAAGTGGCAAAAAGTATTTGTATTTTCGGAACAAATAGTAACTGAAAATTTAAGTGTGTGTAAAAGATGTTGGAAGGTGTTTCTTGTGTTGGAAATTGGACCGGGCTTCATAGTTTCACCAATAATAACTCCTCATAAGATAAAAGTGTGGTAAGGATAACATAGACAAAATTAACCCGGACTAACATTGTTTTCAGCAGAACTACCTTGGTGTTGTTTTTTGTGCAGAAATAGAACTCAGAATTGGATGAAACTTGGCAAGGATTTTTTATTGAATATATAAAAAATAATGGAGTATACACCTGCCGGAGTGGGGCCACCAGCTGCGCACAAGGGGGCAGGGCGCGCCTACCCCCCAGGGCGCGCCCTGCTGCCTTGTGGGACCCTCGGTGCTCCGTTTGCCCTACCTCCAAGTCCATAAGTATCATATTCCCAAGAAAAAAAATAGGAGAAGAAGTATCATCACATTTTACGATACGGAGCCACCGCCACCTCATGTTCTTCTCCGGGAGGCCTGATCTGGAGTTCGTTTGGGGCTCGGGGGGGGGGGGGAATCGTCGAGGTGTCATCATCAACCCCTCTTCATCGACAAGTTCATGATGCTCACCGATACTTCCTTTTTGTATGATCCGGTAATGGAACAGAAAGTACCTCACACCTATTTCCCCCAGAAGTGACTTGGGTTATCGAACCCACGAGAGGAATGTTCCTTTGAAGCGGTGGTCTATAGCAAGCAATTGTTAAAGGATTAATTCCAGCTTTAGACTGGATCAATCAAGCTAGTAGCGATGTAACAGTTATAATACGAAGAAGGTACGTGTATTGAGGTATTAACGCTTACAACCATGTATTTGTGTTGGGACCAGATAGGGTATTAATTTATGCACTGGAAGTCACCCATCGAGATGTGCTTGTTACGAACCGAAATGGGGGATGTGTCCAAATACCATCTTGACTGACACTGAGTCCGGCATCAAGAATCAGTTGTCCTACCACAGGCCCTATCGATCATGCGGGGTTGCCTCGATAATTAAGATTATAATAATCAGACAAGAGCCTTGGGTTTTTAATGACTACACCTCATGAATACCCAAGGATTGCATCTATGTTGCCATACTAAACCCTTCTGTCACTGGTTTAGAATAACACTTCACGTTCTCCTTGCTCCTAGCCTCACCGTGGCTTGCTCTCCATGATCCTGTTATATTTTAGAATAACACTTCACGTTCTACTTTTTATTTTCTGTTATATTTTACTTTATATAAAAATAAAAAAAATATTTTTTTCTATTTGCTTGTGTGCTTAGTTGTCTAGTTTACTATCTAGTTTACTCGTTTGCTTGCTAAATTACTTGTTTCGTCACTATGTCTGGACCACCTGTTAATGTTTCTTAGGATTTTGAAGTACTCTACTTTAAACAAAAACATGGGGAGAATCTAAAATATGCATGGTACCATGTAATAGAGTCTCGTCGTAATGCTACTATAAAAAATGATATGAAGATCCTTCTTCGTAACTTTTATGTATGACTCGGGATGTCCAATAGGCAAGTTCTAGACTTTGCTGCCAAAGCAAATTTTATCGAGATGGATTCTAGTGCTGCTTATGAGATAGCAGAAGGAATGGTAGGAAACCCTCTATTACCTCAAATATCTTATTTTACACATGAAGGAATTCAAATATTAGAGAAACTAGGGGATTTGCATAAAAACGTAAGTGCGATACAAAAAGTTAACAAACCTATCAAAACTTTAGGCCCAAGCCTTCATCGCATGAATTCTTTCCATACCATCGGCAATAAAAAGCTTGAGTCCTTAGAGAAACTGATAGCCCCACTTTCAGAGGCTACATGTAAACGGAAGGAACCTCCGGGGTCTGAAAAGGGCCTTCCTAAGGTAGCTAAAGTGGGCGACAACAGGGACAACACTTGATACTATTCATTATGCCTAGCTAGGGGCATAAAACGACATCGCTTGTTGGGAGGCAACCCAATAGTTATCTTTATTTTTTTTACTTTTTGTCTTGGTGTGTTTACATGATTATTGCTACTGTAATGATTGTGTTTTTATGTTTTAATTATTGTTTGAGCCAAGTAAATCCTTTGGGATTGATTTGGAAGATAGTAGAATTGATTGGGTGCAAAAACAACAACTTTTGCGTCGAGTGTAGAATTTCTCTTATTTTACTGGAACGTATTTTTGATCTGAATTTTTGACACAATATTGGTATAAAAATTACCCAAGTTCTCCTAAGTTTTCCAAAATTTTGGAGTTACATAAATATGGTGTTTGTGCAGATCATTACAGACTGTTCTGTTTTAGACAGATTCTATTTTTGCTTGCATAGTTTGCTTGTTTTGATGATGCTATGGATTGTATCAGGGGGTATAAGCCATGGAGGAGTTAGAATACAGTACCTTATACAATAATAAAATATGAATCAATTTATAATAGTACCTAAAGTTTTAGATTTACCTACCATACTAACGGATCTCATGAGTTTTTTGTGCTGAAGTTTTCAAGTTTTGGGTGCGATCACGATGGATGAAGGAATAAGGAGTGGCAAGAGCCTAAGCTTGGGAATGCCAAAGGCATCCCAAGGTAAAATTCTAGGAATACTCAAGCATCTAAGCTTGGGGATGCCCCGGAAGGCATCCCCTCTTTCGTATCCATTCCATCAATATGTCACTTGGCGCTATATTTTTATTCATCACATGATATGTGTTTTGCTTGGAGTGTCGTGTATTATAGTTTGCTTTACTTTTAGTTTGCCACAATCATTGTTTGTTTTACACACCTATTTGGGAGAGACACATGTTCATCATGATTTGTTAGAATACTCTATGTGCTTCACTTATATCTTTTGAGCTAAGCAGTCTAGTGCTTCACTTATATCTTTTAGAGCACGCGGCGTGTAGATTTTATAGAAATAATTGAAATCTCATGCTTCACTTAAACTTGTTTGAGAGTCTAATAAATAGTAACGGTAATTTGCATGGGTTATAAGACTAGTCCAAAAAGGATAGGTATTCAATGAGTGTATAATCAAAACTTTCATGTAGCTCACCATATAAGAGAGATTGTGGGTTAATGATATTGATGTAGTAATATGAAAGGGCATGAGTACATGATTGTTGGTTAGTAGAAATATTGGTAGTTAAAGCACGTTACTTGTTGCTCATCTAAATGTTGGTTATGGCATAATGATGATGTGTGCGAATTCTTATTCCTCGTTGAAATCCTAGTGTTGTTCGGGTCGGAGGTGCGCGATGGTTAACTCCTCCCAACCTCCTCCCTAGGGGTATGCGGTAGAACTTTGCTTTGAGAGAGCTAATAAGTCTTTGCAAATAGTATATGAGTTCTTTATGACTAATGTGAATCCATGGATGTGCGCACACTCACCTTTCCATATAATGCTAGCCTCTTTGGTACCGTGCATTGCCCATTCTCACCTCGAGGATTGCTGCAGCTTTCACCGGTGCATCCAAACCCCGTAATATGATGCACTCTATCACACATAAGCCTCCTTATATCTTCCTCAAAACAACCACCATACCTACCTATTATGGCATTTCCATAGCCATTCCGAGATATATTGACATGCAACTTCCACCATTACATCACATGACTTGTGTGTTCATAATTATATTGCTTTGCATGATCATATAGCTGACATAGTATTTGTGGCACAACCACCGTTCATCATTGTTTACATGTTACGCTAGATCATTGCACATCTTGGTACACTGCCATAGGCATTCGTATAGAGTCATTTTTTCATCATTGAGTTGTTATATTGAGTTGTAAGTAAATAAAAGTGTGATGATCATCATTATTAGAGCATTGTCCTAGTGAGAGTAATGATCCTCCCACAAGTCAGGATGAGCTCCGGACGAAAAATAAAAAAAATGGAGGAGGCCAAATGATCCCACCAAGAAAAAAGAAAAAAAGGAGAAAAACTAAAAGGAAAAGAAGAAAAAATAAAAAAAAAGAAATAAATGAGGAAAAAGAGAGAAGGGACTTTGCTACTATCCTTTACCACACTTGTGCCTCAAAGTGGTACCTTGTTCTTCATATAGAGAGTCTCCTGAGTTGTCATTTTCATATGCTAGTGGGAATTTTTCATTATAGAACTTGGCTTGTATATTCCGATGACGGGCTTCCTCAAATGCCCGAGGTCTTCATGAGCAAGCAAGTTGGATGCACACCCACTTAGATTCCGTTGAGCTTTCATACACTTATATCTCTAGTGCATCTATTGCATGGCAATCCCTACTCCTCGCATTGATATCTATTGATGGGCATATCCATAGCCCGTTGATACGCCTAGTTGATGAGAGACTTTCTTTCCACTTTGACTCCTTTTGATATCTATCACCATATTCTATTCCACCTATATACTATATCCATGATTCATGCTCATGTATTGAGTGAGGTTGAAAATGCTGAAGCGCGTTAGAAATACGATCCAATTGCCTGACTTGAGACCGTGGTGCTCGTGATTTGTACTTATGTGGTGAAGACGGAGTCATGCCATGCTAATACGATAAAATGAGTGGGGAGTAACGTTCTTTAAGGATCGTATATTTTGAAAGTTAATGATTATGTTGCTAATGTTTAGGGATATTACTATATTGATGCTTATTAGTTCATCGTTTCTCAAATATCTTAACTAAAAGAGATTACATGTTGGGTAGCATTTCGCATCAAAAATTCTGTTTTTATCATTTACCTAGCTACTTGAGGACAAGCAGGAATTAAGCTTGGGGATGGTGATACGTCTCCAATGTATCTATAATTTTTTATTGTTCCATGCTACTATACCATCATTCTTGGATATTTTATACGCATTTGTATGTTGTTTTATACTCCCTCCGTCCCAAAATAAGTGACTCAAAAATGACTCAACTTTGTACTAACTTTAGTACAAAGTTGAGTCATTTTTGAGTCACTTATTTTGGGACGGAGGGAGTATCATTTTTGTGAACTAACCTATTAACCTAGTGCCCAATGCCAGTTGCTGTTTTCTGCTTGTTTTTTGGCCTTTCAGGAATACTGTACCAAACGAATTCCAAATGCCCCGAAACTTTTTGATGATTTTTTCTGGACAAAAATAAGACCTGAAAGCTTTGGAGGAAGGCCGGAGGCCACACGGGGTGGCGCCAAGCCAACAGGGCACGCCCAGGTGGGGTGGCCGGGCCCTGATGGCTTGGGGCCACCTCTCATGGCCTCCTGACCTAATTCCTCCCCTATATATTCTCTAAAATTGGAAAAACACCCAAGAGCCAGCCAAAATACTTTTTCCGCCGCCTCAAGTCTCTGTTCCTACGGGAGGCCATTTGGAGCCCTGTTCCCCTGCCGGAGGGGGGATCGATCACGGAGGGCCTCTACATCAACCTTGCTGCCTCCATGATGATGTGTGAGTAGTTTATCATAGACCTACGGGTCCATAGCTAGTATCTAGATCTCTCTCTCTCCCTCCCTCCCTCTCTCTCTATGATCTTTAATACAAAGTTCACCGCAATTCCCGCGATGATCAATCCAATGTAATCTTCCTTTGCGGTGTGTTTGTTGGGATCCGATGAATTGTGGGTTTATGTTCAGATTATTCATGAAAATATACTGAGTCTTTACTGAATTCTTATATGCATGATTGTTATATCTTCGTATTGCTCTCCGATCTATCGGTTTGGTTTGACCAACTAGATTGATTTATCTTCAGCGGGAGTGGTGCATTGTGATGGGTTTAATCTTGCGGTGCTCTATCTCGTGACAGAAGGGGTCAAGACACATATTTTATTATTCATATTGATTGTATTTACTTTGTCTACATCATGTCATCTTGCTCCAAGCATTACTCTGTTTTTACTTAATACTCTAGATGCATGCTGGATAGCGGTCGATGGGTGGAGTAATAGTAGTAGATGCAAGCAGGAGTCGGTCTACTTGTTTATGGACGTGATGCCTATATACATGATCATTGCCGTGAATAAATATTGCATACCTATGCGCTTTTCTATCAGTTGCTCAACAGTAATTTGTTTACCCACCGTATGCTTTCTTCGAGAGAGAAGCCTCGAGCGAAAACTATGGCCCCCGGGTCTTCACAAAAATATATATTACAAAAACACCAAAAATATTGCTGCCATTTATTTACTGTTACTTTATTTTATATTTATATTATCTATCTATCACTACTTATCGCTTGCAAGTAACGAGTTCAAGGGGCTTGACAACCCTCTTGCCCACGTTGGGTGCAAGTGCGTGCTCTTTTGTGTGTAGGTGCTGAAGACGGGAATTTGTGTGGTCCTCTTATTGGTTCGATAACTTTGGTTATCACTAAGGGAAATACTTATCTCTACTGTGCTGCATCTCGTCTCCTCTTCGGGAAAAATTCCAACGCAGTTTACACGTAGCAGCCGGTGAGGGAGTCCGGGACTAAGGGGTCCTCGGGACCGTCGGTTCACCTCCGGTGGGCTGCCTCCGTGGGCCGCTCTGTGGCAGTTGCAGGAAGACCGAACTACATGACAATCCCATGTTTGGAAGGGAAGGCTCCGAAGAATTGGCGTGACCTCCAGGTCTAGAGAGAAGGAATGGGCGTATCTATGCCCGGATGGAAACCTATCATGTGTAACCCTAGGTACCCCTAGTGTCTATATAAACCAGGGGGCTTAGTTCGTAGAGGGACAAGTCAACTCATCTAGGGTTTAGCTCATTTGATCTCGAGGTAGATCGACTCTGTAACCATCATACTCATCAATATAATCAAGCAGGACGTAGGGTTTTACCTCCTCACGAGGGCCCGAACCTGGGTAAACATCGTCTCCTTCGTCCCCTGTTAACCATCGATCCTAGATTCATAGTTCGGGACCCGCTACCCGAGATCTGCCGGTTTCGACACCGACATTGGTGCTTTCATTGAGAGTTCCGATTTGAGATCACCGGAGGATCGATGGCTCGCCTAACCATCAGCAAATAGGTCTGTAACGAGGACACCTTCGTCCCTGGACAGACCTTCGCGTTCGACAGCATTGTGCTGCATGCTAACTTGACCGGCCATCTTGGCCAGATCGGAAATTTCGCTCATGGTCAGGAGATCAGGTTCGGGAACCTAGAGTTCACCGCCGACTCCCGTGGCGATCTGTTTCTTACTGAGCCCTCAGTTTCGTCCGATGGGCCCGAAAGCCCCGAAGCTTTAACTTCGGGCCCCCTATCCATCCCTACCCTCAGATCTATCCCCGTCGGACGACCGGCCTTGAGCTCGGATCCGGTGATAGCGCCTGAGTACCAGGGTTCGGTCCTTGCCAAAGACGCCCCAGAGTTTAGCTCCGAGGACCCTCGGGAGATTGATCCAGTCCACCTCTCGTGGTTGAACGAGGCTCTGGACCAGATCCAGTCAATGACACTCATGGATGACCCAACCTCGACCCATGCTTAGGTCGGTCTAGAGGCCGGTCACGAGGAATTTTACGGCCCACCCACCACCCACTTAGTAGCCATTGTCGAAGATTTAACCGACATGTTGGACTACGCCTCCGAGGAGGCAGAAGACGTGGATGAAGAGATCGGCGCCCCTGCCCCTATCACTACCGGGCGGTGGACAACCACCTCCATCTACGATGTCAATATGGTGGACAACCCTGATGATAGGGACAACCACACCCCCAAGAAGAACGGCGACAAATCCGACGAAGTGTCATCAAAATGCCGGAAACAGCGTAAATGATCCAAGACGAACAAGGGAAGGGAAGCCATCCCATGCACCGGGGAAATCGACACCCCAGAGGACCTCGGCGACCTTGAAGCCCCCGAGGAGCCGCTTGAGGACCCAGAAAGGATCGAGGACCAGCATGACGCCGAGGACCCCAAGGATTCCGAGGACGACAACTACCTCCCCCCTAAATAGGAGGAGGAAAGCCTCTAAGCCGAAGACTTCACCATCCCCGAAAACCATGAGGATCAAGAACAATTCAGACAACAACTCATAGCCACCGCCCAGAGCCTAAAGGCAAAGCAGAAGCAGCTCAGAGCCGAACAAGATACCATCAACAACAGATGGACGAAAGTCCTCGCAGCTGAAGAAGGGTTCGGCAGTGAGCGGCCAGATCAAAACAAGAGCTACCCGCGCCGGCGTGATACGTCTCCAACGTATCTACTTTTCCTCACTCTTTTGCCCTTGTTTTGGACTCTAATTTGCATGATTTGAATGGAACTAACCCGGACTGGCGCTGTTTTTAGCAAAACTACCATGGTGTTGTTTTTGTGCAGAAATGAAAGTTCTCGGAATGGAACGAAACTTTTTGGAGAATTATTTCAGAATATTTAGGAATTATTGGAGCCAAAATCCACCGAAGAGGGGGGCCAGGGTGAGCAGCACCCACCAGGCCCCCTGGGCGCGCCTTGGTGGGTTGTGCCCACCTCGTGGCCCCACTGACCCTAATTCCGCCACTATAAATTCCTATTTTCGGAGAAAAAAATCAAGGAGAAAGTTTCATCGCGTTTTACGATACGGAGCCGCCGCCACCTCCTGTTCTTCATCAGGAGGCCAGATCTGGAGCCCGTTTGGGGCTCCGGAGAGGGGAATCTTCGGTCTTCGTCATCACCAACCCTTCTCCATCGCCAATTCCATGATGCTCCCCACCGGGAGTGAGTAATTCCTTCGTAGGCTTGCTAGTCGGTGAGGAGTTGGATGAGATTCATCATGTAATCGAGTTAGTTTTGTTAGGGCTTGATCCCTAGTATCCATTATGTTCTGAGATTGATGTTGCTATGACTTTGCTATGCCTAATGCTTGTCACTAGGGCCCGAGTGCCATGATTTCAGATCTGAACCGTTTATGTTATCACCATTATATCTATGTTCTTGATTCGATCTTGCCTAGTCATATGCACCTATTACGTGTTATGATCCGTCAACCCCATAGTGACAATATTTGGGATACTTCGCGGTGATGACCGTAGTTTGAGGAGTTCATGTATTCACCATGTGTTAATGCTTTGTTCCGGTTCTCTATTAAAAGGAGGCCTTAATATCCCTTAATTTCCTTATGGACTCCGCTGCCATGGGAGGGTAGGATAAAAGATGTCATGCAAGTTTTTTTCCATAAGCACGTATGACTATTTACGAAATACATGCCTACATTACATTGATGAACTGGAGCTAGTTCTGTGTCGCCCTAGGTTATGACTGTTATATGATGAATATCATCCAACGAGTTATCGATCTAGTGCCTACGAGCTTTCCACTTATTGTTCTTGCTAAGTTACTACTATTGTTACCACTGTTCCAACTGCTAAAAAACTATTGCCACTACTGTTACCGTTACTGTTACTATTGCTACTGCTACCAAAACTATCATATTATTGTGCTACTGATCACTTTGTTGTAGATATTTAATCTCTAGGTGTGGTTGAATTGACAACTCAACTGCTAATACTCTCAAGTATTCTTTGGCTCCCCTTGTGTCGAATCTATAAATTTGGGTTGAATACTCTACCCTCGAAAACTGTTGCGATCCCCTATACTTTTGGGTTATCAAGACCTTTTTCTGGCGCCGTTGCCGGGGAGCATAGCTATATTTGTTGAGTCACTTGGGATTTATATCAATTTATCACTATGAAGAATCTGAAGGATCCAAAGACTAAGATTTTTCCCTCTAAGACGAGGGGAGGTAAGGAACTGCCATCTAGCTCTGCACTTGATTCACCTTCTGTTATGAGTAAGCTTGCAACACCACCACATGCTAGTAATCCTGATATGTCGCAAGTTATTGATGATGCTACCTCTGCTATGAATGATGCTTATGATGATGCTAGTACCATGCTTGATGATAATGTGCCACTAGGAGAATTTCTTGATGAACACATTGCTAGAGCTGAAGAGAATGAAATTACTGAAACTGATGAGATTGCTGAAACTGATGATGACTATGAAACACCTAGTAGTCCTAGCTCTCCTAAGTTTGAAATGCCTAAGATACCTGAAGGTTATGTTATGGACGAGGAGGTAACTAGAGAAATTCTTTCTTGCAAGGATAGAAACGATCTTAAGAAATTGTTACGCAAGTATAAGGAAAAGACTTTGAATGCTAGAATGAAATGTGATCCTAAGTTTGCTACTTCACCTATCTTTGTTACCGATAAGGATTCTGAGTTCTCTGTCGACCCAGAGTTAATTACTTTGGTTGAATCTGATCCTTTCCATGACTATGAAACTGAAACTGTAGTGGCGCACCTTACTAAGCTGAATGATATAGCCACCCTCTTTGCTCATGATGAGAAGATTCGCTACTATTATATCCTTAAGTTATTTCCGTTCTCATTAAAGGGTGATGCTAAGACATGGTACAATACTCTTACTCCTGGTTGTGTGCGTAGTCCCCAGGATATGATCTACTACTTCTCTGAAAAATATTTTCCTGCTCATAAGAAACAAGCTGCCTTACAGGAAATATTTAACTTTGTGCAAATTGAAGAAGAGAGTCTCCCACAAGCTTGGGGGAGGCTTCTCCAGTTGCTTAATGCTTTGCCTGATCATCCTCTCAAGAAAAATGAAATACTTGATATCTTCTATAATGGACTAACCGATGCTTCTATGGACTTCCTAGATAGTTGTGCTGGTTGTGTTTTCAGGGAATGAACTATTGAACAAGCTAAGGAATTATTGAATAACATATTGAAGAATTATGATGATTGGACTCTTCCTGAGCCATCACCTAAACCCACTCCGAAGAAGAGGGGTATCTTATTTCTCAGTCCTGAAGATATGCAAGAGGCAAAGAAATCTATGAATGAAAAAAGGTATTAAAGCTGAGGATGTTAAGAATTTGCCACCTATTGAAGAAATACATGGCCTTGACACACCACCACCTCCACAGGTGGTAGAGGTAAATTCTTTACTAAAGTTTAATGAAAGTGACATCCCTCACAATAAACATCCTAGTCAATGCTTATATGAGTTTGACAACTATATTATGAAGCAAGATCATTTCAATGCTCATGTTCTGAAACAATTGAAATATAATTCTGATATGATTGCTCGCTTGAGTGATTTGCTATTTAGAATCAGTAATGATGTTAGAGGTGTAGGAAAGCATGCCTCTATGGTTCTAACTCAGTTAGAACAAGTTGCTAAATCTCAAAAAGAATTGCTTGATGAAATGAATAATAATATGCATGATTTTGCTGCTAGAGTAGTAACTAGAGAAGGTAGAATGACCCAAGAACCACTTTATCCCGAGGGTCATCCTAAAAGAATTGAACAAGACTCACATAGAATTAATTCTGATGCACCTAGTACTTCTAAGAAGAAAAATAAAAATAAAAATGATAGGACTTTGCATACCTCTAGTGAACCTGTGACACAAAAACCTCCTGATAATAATGATGTCTCTATTTCTGATGCTGAAACTCAATCTGGTAATGAACATTCACCTAGTGAAAATGAAAATTATAATGATGATGTGCATGAAATGCTCAACCTAGCAATGATGTAGAACCAGATAATGATGTTGAAATAGAGCCTGCTGCTGATCTTGATAACCCACAACCTAAAAATAAACGTTATGATAAAAGAGACTTTGTGGCTAGGAAACATGGTAAAGAAAGAGAGCCATGGGTTCAGAAACCCATGTCATTTCCACCTAAGCCATCTAAGAAAAAGGATTATGAAGAATTTGAGCGCTTTGCTGAAATGATTAGGCCAGTCTTTTTGTGTACCCGTTTAACCGATATTTTGAAGATGGCCCCTTATGCAAAGTATATGAAAAACATCATCACAAATAAAAGAAAGATACCTGAAGCTGAAATCTCCACCATGCTTGCTAATTATTCTTTTAAGAATGGAGTACCTAAAAAACTTGGAGATCCTGGAATACCAACTATACCTTGCTCCATCAAAAGAAATATGTCAAAACTGCTTTGTGTGACTTGGGAGCTGGTGTTAGTGTTATGCCTTTCTCCTTATATAAGAGACTTGATTTGAATAAACTCACACCTACCGAGATATCATTGCAAATGGCTGACAAATCAACGGCCATACCTATCGGTTTTTGTGAGGATGTGCCCGTTGTTGTTGCAAATGTTACTATCTTAACGGACTTTGTTATTCTTGAGATGCCCGAGGACGACAACATGTCGATTATCCTTGGTAGACCCTTTCTGAATACTGCAGGGGCTGTTATTGATTGCAATATAAGCAAAGTCACTTTTCATATCAATGGTAATGAGCATACGGTGCACTTTCCGAAGAAACAATTCCAAGTGAATGGTATAAATGTTATTGAAGAATCTCCGACCATCACTATTGGAAGTTTTCAATTACCTATACCTACTACTAAAAAGAAATATGATATACTTATTGTTGGGGATATGCACATCCCCATTGAGGTAACTTAGTGTTTTACGAAAGTTCTTCGGTTTCATGCTAATCGGAAGTGGTTGTTAATAAGACTTGATCAACCTTATTAATGAATCATTTTTTAGAGGTATGAAGTCGATGAATCTAGTAAGCACAATTCTCCGCTCCCACTTTTTATTTTCTGTTTTAGTTAGTCAAATAAAATAAAATGTCATGATTATCCTGTTTTCTGTTTTCTCCGTGCAATAAAAAATGTGCCAAAAATAAAAATTCTCGGAATGCCTTGAAAATTTAACACGATATTTTTTGAATATTTATGAATTTCTGGTGCAAATAATACCAGAGGGGGTGCACCTGGTGCCCACAAGACACCAGGGCGTGCCAACACCCCCAGGCGCGCCCTGGTGGTTGTGGCCCCCACGTGGGCCCCCTCACTTATCTCTTTAGCCCACATCATCCCCTACCTCCAGAAAAAATCACCACAACCACCATTTTCGTGTTCTTGCTCTCAAACCTGCGGATTTCGATCTCTTTGCTCGAAGCTCCGTTTTCGAAACTGTTTGGAAGGATTGCTACTTGGTATGTGACTCCTCCATTGCTCCATTAGTTTTTGATTTAGTGGGTTATTTTTAGAGTAATTAGCTACTCTTAGTTCTGCTATAGATGAGCTTGCATGTTGAATTCTTAGAGTTCTAAGTAGTTTGAATGCTCAATATGGCCTCTATGCATGCTTGGGAGTAGTTGCTAACAATCTTACAAAGTTTTGCTCACAAAATTTTTGTGGACTAAAACTTTTCAGATTTTTTATAGGAATAAAAATGCAATTCTTTAGGAGTTCTTCGAGGAGGCGATCCTCAGAAGCCTCATCAAGTGGAAGCTCGGTTCGACAGTCTTATGTTGAACCAAGCGAAAGCTCGATGCGAGATGCCGCCACCAAATCATGCTTGTGGCCGTGCGACGAGTTCATGGAAGGTGCATGTATTAAGGAGGAGTTTGACCAATTTATCCACAATACAGAGCTTGCTCCCTTCATCGCAGATAAGTGCCCCCAACACCTCGAACTCACGAAAACCTTCACAAAGAAATTTAAATATTTTTCCCATGAGTCTAGAGTTTCATTCAACCTGTATGACCATTCTTTCACCATGCCGTTATAAATATTCAGTGAAGCATACAAACTTCCATATTGGGGTTCCCTCGACGAACCAACAAAATCTGAATACGAGTCCTTTTTAGTTAATCATTGCTTTGGTGAAGATAGGGGGGTAACACAAGGGAGAATTAACAGCATCCATTTCCCATCGATACAATATTTTGCGCTCTTTAACGGTAAATGTATCGTAGGCAAACAAGATTGTAGCATATTGTGTGCTCATGATTTGAGTCTCTTACATACTGCCATAACTGGGAATAAGAATTATAATCTTGGAGCAATTGTTGCACGGAGGCTGCAGCTTAATGTTGCTAATGGTAATTTTTATGGAGGAATCTATGCCTCCCGTGTAGCGGAAAGATTAAATGTCTCACCATGGCCTAATGACCCCATCTTACCTACTCAGTATTTAGACTTTGATGCCATGAAGCGTCATAAGTTCCTTACGGGTACGGCCACTAACTACACCTATAACTTGAGATTTAATAAAAAAAACGTTGTGCCTGTTGCTTTGCCTGCTCCTGCTCTCTTTGATTTTCACAGTAGGGGAAGATATTATGTCCTTGAGAGCGAGGCCCATGCGCATAATGCGGAGGTTGAAGCTACCAGGAGAACCGCGGAGTTTGCACCGAGGGCCTCAGTGAGCCATCGTCCAGATTATTATTCATACGGATGTTGATTACCAAGCTAGGCCAAAAGCCAAAGCTTGGGGGAGTACGTATTTCCACCGACATTACATTAATGTTCACACATTTCATTCCAGTTGTCGGTGTTCATACTTTTTCATTGTAATATCCATGCTAAATTTACTTTCTTGCTTTCTTCTTGTGTGTTCAAAAAACTTTGAGAAAATCCAAAAATATTTCCTACTTCTTTTTAGTTTTTCTTTCTAGCTTAGTTTAATTGTTGCATCAAAAGAAAACCCAGAAAGATTTCTCGCTTCTTCTTTTACTTGTTGGGAGCTTTCCCATGTAAATAGTTTTTCTCGTTTTTGTTTTTCCTCTTTAATTTGCTTTCTTCTAGAAAAACCAAAAACTCCAAAAATATTTCAGTCTGTTTCTCTGAAATTCTTTTCCTTTTATTTGAGTTGTAGCAAGGAGAAGACCACAATGAAATTGTTGAGTGGCTCTAGTCTGCATTATTGTTTATCTAACAAAGGACCCATACTACTTTGTCTTCTCCTCTTGAATAAAATACTTGCAGATTCCAGCTTAGTCCATGGCACTCTTGCACTCTTATTATTTTCCTATCATTCGGTTGTGCAAGTGAAAGGCAATAATGACGATATCTGATGAATTGACCGTGGCAGAGAAAAGCGGGTATGAACTCTTGTTTTTGTTTTTGTAAATATGTTTAACCTAATATCCTTGATTCAGCATATTATGATCAAACATGCTTGCAATGACCATTAGAGATTATAGTTGTTCATGACATGCTTAAGTAGCTAGGAGTGGATAATGATTTATCTTGGGTGTCAACATGCATTAAAATGGTTGTGATGCGGTATGATGATATGGTATCCTCCTCTGAATGTTTCAAGTGGCTTGACTTGGCACATGTTCACGCATGTAGTTGAATCAAAACCAACATAGCCTTCATGATATTTATGTTCATGGTGTCCATATCCTACTCATGCTAGTATTCAATGTTGATTATATGTAATGCATGTTCATGACCGTTTTCGCTCTCTAGCTGGCCGCTTCTCAATCTAATTGCTAGCCTTCGCCTGTACTAAGTGGGAATACTGCTTGTGCATCAAAACCCTTAAACCAAGTTGTGCCAGATGAGTCCACCATATCTACCTATATGCGGTATTACCCTGCCATTCTAAAGTAAATTTGCATGTGCCATCTCCAAAAATTCAAATGAACATCTGTTTTGTGTGCCTGGACAGCTCATGGAGCGACAGGGGGCGGTCGGTATCTTCCATGCTAAGCGGGTTATTCTCATGATGAGTGTTTATTCACTTGTCCTTACACAAGAGGGGCGGTAATATAGATTCCCAGTCCCGAAATCAAAAATAAAAAATAATTAAACAAAACTCCCCCAAGGATGTTGTTGGTTTGGACGGTACCCGCGGATGCGGCTAGCCGTGGAGTGTGATTGTTGGTGGAGGGGGAGTAAACCTTTACTTTTACCGCTTGGGAACCACCGCTAATTTGTTTAGCATGGAAGATATTGATAACTCTTGGGCGTGACGTTGAGAGGAAGGGTGTACCTCCCAAAATTATATCTATCTCTGTTTTAAACTTTGAGCTCTGGCACTGCTGCAAATCAATGCTTCCCTCTGCGAAGGGACTATCTATTTACTTTTATGTTGAGTCATCACCTTCTCAAATAAGCGCCAGACCTGAGAGCACTATTGTCATCCTCATGCATTGTGTATAGTTGATGTTGGGTGCAGCATGACTGGATCTTTTCTACCATGAATTACAATGTTTAGTCGCTGCTTGAACTTTGGAGGTGCTCTGCATTTATGTTTTGCGGTCTCAGAAAGGGCTAGCGAGATACCACAATTGTCATATTGTATCATGATTGTTTTGACAAAGTGTTGGCGCTTGAGATATCTTATTATTGCTCGCTAGTTGCTTATGTTATTGATATGAGTTAATATAATTTCTAAGAGTTATTGTTGGCATGGTTAGTCATAATCTTTGCTGAAAACCTGGGTGCTACCTAAGCATATATATGTAAACAAGAACAAAAGAGTTCATAAAAGTTTTTCTTTATCACTTTCAGTTTGTCAACTGAATTGCTTGAGGACAAGCAAGGGTTTAAGCTTGGGGAGTTGATACGTCTCCAACGTATCTACTTTTCCTCACTCTTTTGCCCTTGTTTTGGACTCTAATTTGCATGATTTGAATGGAACTAACCCGGACTGACGCTGTTTTCAGCAGAACTACCATGGTGTTGTTTTTGTGCAGAAATAAAAGTTCTCGGAATGGAACAAAAAAATTTGGAGAATTATTTCAGAATATTTAAGAATTATTGGAGCCAAAATCCACCGAAGAGGGGGCCAGGGTGAGCAGCACCCACCAGGGCGCGCCAGGCCCCCTGGGCGCGCCTTGGTGGGTTGTACCCACCTCGTGGCCCCACTGACCCTAATTCCGCCACTATAAATTCCTATTTTCGAAGAAAAAAATCAAGGAGAAAGTTTCATCGCGTTTTACGATACGGAGCCGCCGCCACCTCCTGTTCTTCATCGGGAGGCCAGATCTGGAGCCCGTTTGGGGCTCCAGAGAGGGGAATCTTCGGTCTTCATCATCACCAACCCTTCTCCATCGCCAATTCCATGATGCTCCCCACCGGGAGCGAGTAATTCCTTCGTAGGCTTGCTGGTCGGTGAGGAGTTGGATGAGATTCATCATGTAATCGAGTTAGTTTTGTTAGGGCTTGATCCCTAGTATCCATTATGTTCTGAGATTGATGTTGCTATGACTTTGCTATGCCTAATGCTTGTCACTAGGGCCCGAGTGCCATGATTTCAGATCTGAACCGTTTATTTTATGTTATCACCATTATATCTATGTTCTTGATCCGATCTTGCCTAGTCATATGCACCTATTACGTGTTATGATCCGTCAACCCCATAGTGACAATATTTGGGATACTTCGCGGTGATGACCGTAGTTTGAGGAGTTCATGTATTCACCATGTGTTAATGCTTTGTTCCGGTTCTCTATTAAAAGGAGGCCTTAATATCCCTTAGTTTCCTTATGGACCCTGCTGCCACGGGAGGGTAGGACAAAAGAGGTCATGCAAGTTCTTTTCCATAAGCACGTATGACTATTTACGGAATACATGCCTACATTACATTGATGAACTGGAGCTAGTTCTTTGTCGCCCTAGGTTATGACTTTTATATGATGAATATCATCCAACGAGTTACCGATCCAGTGCCTACGAGCTTTCCACTTATTGTTCTTGCTAAGTTACTACTGTTGTTACCACTGTTCCAACTGCTACAAAACTATTGCTACTACTGTTACCGTTACTGTTACTATTGCTACTGCTACCAAAACTATCATATTATTGTGCTACTGATCACTTTGCTGCAGATATTTAATCTACAGGTGTGGTTGAATTGACAACTCAACTGCTAATACTCTCAAGTATTCTTTGGCTCCCCTTGTGTCGAATCTATAAATTTGGGTTGAATACTCTACCCTAGAAAACTATTGCGATCCCCTATACTTGTGGGTTATCACGGCGCCTGCTGCCGCAATTCAACGACAAGGCCTTCGAGCCCGAATCTCCTAGGCGCACTCAGTACGACCAGCCGGACCGCCCCCCTCGAGGACGGGACAGGGTGGCTGGAGACGCCGAATATAGGCCCGCGACACCTCGCATAAGAGGAAAGGGGACAACATAGCCTGAGGATTGGTATGATTTATGACAGGACCTGGACTAGATCCATCTACGGATCTAGAGGATACTCTCCCGCTAGACGGGACGGGTACCAATTGTGGCTCGATCGCAACCACAGAGGCCGGGAACAATACCGGGCCCAGACAACAGCCAATTTCCGGCGTGACGTAGCCCGGATCAGAGGCGCCGCCCACCCACTATGCTTCACAGACGAGGTTATGCAGCACCAGTTCCCCGAAGGGTTTAAACCCGTAAACATAGAACCATATGAAGGAACGACGGACCCGGCCATGTGGATCAAAGACTTCCTTCTCCACATTCATATGGCCACAGGCGATGATCTCCATGCTATCAAATACCTACCACTCAAACTTAAAGGACCAGCTCGACACTGGTTAAACAGTCTCCCCGAAAACTCCATTGGGAGTTGGGAAGAGCTCGAGGACGCCTTTCGATCTAACTTCCAAGGCACTTATGTCCGGCCCCCGGACTCCTCCGACTTGAGCAATGTCATCCAGAAAGCCGACGAATCAGCCAGGCAATTCTGGAACCGGTTCCTGACTAAGAAGAACCAGATCGTTGATTGTCCGGACGCCGAGGCAATAGCCTCGTTCAGACACAATATCCGGGACGAATGGCTAGCTCGTCAGCTCGGCCAGGATAAGCCGAGAACAATGTCTGCCCTCACCTCACTTATGACCCACTTTTGCACGGGCGAAGACAATTGGCTAGCTCGTCGAAGCCAAAACCCCGAAGACCCCGGCACCTCCGAAGTTCGGGACGTTAACGGGAAGCCAAGGCACAATAAAAACAAATGCCGCCATAGCAACGGCGACACAGAGGACACGGCCGTAAATGCCAGTTTCCGCAACTCTAAATCCGGACAACGGAAGAAGCCCTCTAAAGGGAATAGAGATGGACCTACCGCCTTGGAGAAAATCATGGATAGGCCCTGCCAGATCCACGGCACCCAAGACAAGACGACCACTCACACCAACAGAAACTGTTGGGTATTCAAACAAGTCGGCAAGCTCGCAGCCGAGGAGCAAAGCAAGGGCCCGCGCAGCGAGGATAAAGAAGAGCCTCGCGGCCCGAGCAACGACGGACATAAGCAATTCCCCCCTGAGGTAAAAACTGTGAACATGATATATGTCACACATATACCAAAAAAGGAGAGGAAACACGCCCTTAGGGAGGTCTACGTCGTAGAGCCCATAGCCCCGAAGTTTAACCCATGGTCGGCTTGCCCAATCACCTTCGACCGTAGGGTTCACCCGACCAGTATCCGTCATGGAGGCTCGGCGGCCCTTGTATTAGATCCCATCATCGATGGGTACCACCTCACTAGAGTCCTTATGGACGGAGGGAGTAGCCTTAACCTGATTTACTCAGACACGGTGAAAAAGATGGGTATCGACCCCTCAAGGATCAAACCCAGCAACACTACCTTTAAGGGAGTCATCCCTGGTGTCAAAGCACGCTTCTCGGGTACCGTGACGCTGGAAGTAGTGTTCGGCTCGCCAGACAACTTTTGCAGCGAGGACTTAATCTTCGATATTGTCCCTTTCCGCAGCGGCTATCATGCATTGCTCGGCCATACAACGTTCGCTCGCTTTAACGCCATTCCCCACTACACATACCTGAAGCTCAAGATGCCCGGACCCAAGGGGGTCATCACTGTCAACAGCAATACGGAGCGCTCCCTTCGGACTGACGAACACACAGCGGCATTAGCAGCCCAATTCCAGTCCGGCATCGAGGCGCCCAATCAGACGACAAGATGCGACAGGAGAACAAGCGAGTCCGAGCTCGACCCGATCTCCCGGAACAATCCTCCGCTCAACACAAATAGGGATACGCCCCCACAGCTCGACCCCGCTACCCGTAAGGTACGTACCTAGAAGGCACAATTTTGCGCTTAAAATACCATGGGCAGCTGGGGGGGGCACACTATCAAAACCAAGTGGTCGGCTCGACCGAACTACTGTCAACACAGCAGGCACCATCTAGGACCTTGCAAGCGTCAAGCTCACGTATGTTACGGCAATTCTTCGAGCACCTCTCTCAAAGGTCCGTTCGCCGATGGAAACCCCCTTTAAAGGAGCACACCACCCCTCAAGAGCAAAGGAGCGGAGTGATAACCCACAAGTATAGGGGATTGCAACAGTTTTTGAGGGTAGAGTATTCAACCCAAATTTATAGATTCGACACAAGGGGAGCCAAAGAATATTTGTGAGTATTAGCAGCTAAGTTGTCAATTCAACCACACCTGGAGATTAAATATCTGCAGTAGAGTGATCAGTAGCACAGTAGTATGATGGTTTTGATAGCAGTAGCAACAGTAACAACAGCAGTAGCAGTGAAAGCAATAGTAACTTAGCAAGAACAATATGTGGAAAACTCGTAGGCACTGGATCGGTGAACTCGTTGGATGATATTCATCATATAACAATCATAACCTAGGGCGACAAAGAACTAGCTCCAGTTCATAAATGTAATGTAGGCATGTATTCCGTAAATAGTCATACGTGCTTATTGAAAAGAACTTGCATGACATCTTTTTTCCTACCCTCCCGTGGTAGCGGGGTCCATAAGGAAACTAAGGGATATTAAGGCCTCCTTTTAATAGAGAACCGGAACAAAGCATTAACACACGGTAAGTACATGAACTCCTCAAACTACGGTCATCACCGGAAAGTATCCCGACTATTGTCACTCCAGGGTTTGCGGATCAGAACACGTAATAGGTGCGTATGACTAGAAAGATCGGATCAAGAACATAGATATAATGGTGATAACATAAACGGTTCAGATATGAAATCATGGCACTTGGGCCCTAGTGACAAGCATTAAGCATGGCAAAGTCATAGCAATATCAATCTCAGAACATAGTGGATACTAGGGATCAAGCCCTAACAAAACTAACTCGATTACATGATGAATCTCATCCAACTCATCACCGACCAGCAAGCCTATGAAGGAATTACTCACTCCCAGTGGGGAGGATCATGGAATTGGTGATGGAGAAGGTTTGATGATGAAGAAGACCGGAGATTCCCCTCTCCGGAGCCCCAAACGGGCTCCAGATCTGGCCTCCCGAGGAAGAATAGGAGGTGGCGGCGGCTCCGTATCGTAAAACGCGATGAAACTTTCTCTCTGATTTTTTTGTCCAAAAATAGGATTTTATAGCGGCGGAATTAGGGTGAATGGGGCTACGAGGTGGGCACAACCCACCAGGGCGCGCCGGGGGGGGGGGGGGGGGGGTCTGGCGCGCCCTGGTGTCTTGTGCCTAGCCAGGCCCCCCCTCCGATGGTTCTTGGCTCCAATTTTTTTTATTGTAAAATAATTCTCCAAAAAGTTTTGTCCAGTTCTGAGAACTTTTATTTCTGCACAAAAACAACACCATGGTTGTTCTGCTGAAAACAGCGTCAGTCCAGGTTAGTTTCATTCAAATCATGCAAATTAGAGTCCAAAACAAGGGCAAAAGTGTGAGGAAAAGTAGATACGATGGAGACGTATCAACTCCCCCAAGCTTAACCCATTGCTTGTCCTCAAGAAATTCAGTTGACAAACTGAAAGTGATAAATAAAACTTTTACGAACTCTTTTGTTCTTGTTTACATATATATGCTTAAGTAGCACCCAGGTTTTCAGCAAAGATTATGACTAACCATGCCAGCAATAACTCTTAGAAATTATATTAAATCATATCAATGGCATAAGCAACTAGCGAGCAATAATAAAATTTCTCAAGTGCCAACATTTTGTCAAAACAATCATGATATAATATGACAACAGTGGTATCTCGCTAGCCCTTTCTGAGACCGCAAAACATAAATGCAGAGCACCTCCAAAGTTCAAGCAGCGACTAAACATTGTAATTCATGGTAGAAAACATCCAGTCATGCTGCACCCAACATCAACTATACACAATGCATGAGGATGACAATAGTGCTCTCAGGTCTGGCGCTTATTTGAGAAGGTGATAACTGCTACTTCTTGAGCTTGCGTTGGTTTTCCCTTGAAGAGGAAAGGGTGATGCAGCAAAGTAGATAAGTATTTCCCTCAGTTGTTGAGAACCAAGGTATCAATCCAGTAGGAGATACAAGCAAGTCCCCAATCTTCGCACCTACACAAACAATCAAACTCTTGCACCCAACGCTATAAAGGGGTTGTCAATCCCTTCACGGTTATTTGCAAGGATGAGATCTGATAGAGATAGATATAAAAGATTGCTAAAACGAAAAGTAAAAAGATTGCAGCAAAGTATTTTTTGGTATTTTTGGTTTATAGATCTGAAAATGTAATATGGAAAATAGACCCGGGGGCCATAGGTTTCACTAGAGGCTTCTCTCATGAAGGAAAATAATACGGTGGGTGAACAAATTACTGTCGAGCAATTGATAGAAAAGCGAATAGTTATGACGATATCCATGGCAATAATTATGCATATAGGCATCACGTTCGTGTCAAGTAGACCGAAACGATTCTGCATCTACTACTATTACTCCACACATCGACCGACTCCTGCCTGCATCTAGAGTATTAAGTTCATGAAGAACAGAGTAACACATTAGGTAAGATGACATGCTGTAGAGGGATAAACTCAAGCAATATGATGAAAACCCCATCTTTTTATCCTCGATGGCAACAATACAAATACGTGCCTCGCTACCCCTACTTTGTCACTGGGTGAGGACACCGCAAGATTGAACCCAAAACTAAGCACTTCTCCCATTGCAAGAATTACCAATCTAGTTGGCCAAACCAAACCAATAACTCGAAGAGACTTGCAAAGATATGAAATCATGCATATAAGAATTCAGAGAAGATTCAAATAATATTCATAGATAATCTGATCATAAACCCACAATTCATCGGATCTCGACAAACACACCGCAAAAGAGTATTACATCGGATAGATCTCCATGAAGATCATGAAGAACATGGTATTGAAGAACAAAGAGAGAGAAGAAGCCATCTAGCTACTAGCTATGGACCCGAAGGTCTGTGGTGAACTACTCACGCATCATCGGAGGGGCAATGGAGTTGATGTAGATGCCCTTCGTGATCGAATCCCCCTCCGGCAGATTACCGGAAAAGGCTCCAAGATGGGATCTCACGGGAACAGAGGCTTCCGGCGGCAGATTAGTATTTTCGTGGATCTCTTCGGTATTGGGGGAATATTTGGGAATTTTGTTGGAAATATGCCCTAGAGGCAATAATAAATTAGTTATTATTATATTTCCTTGTTCATGATAATCGTTTATTATCCATGCTATAATTGTATTGATTGGAAACTCAAATACATGTGTGGGTACATAGACAACACTGTGTCCCTAGTAAGCCTCTAGTTGACTAGCTCGTTGATCAAAGATGGTTAAGGTTTCCTAGCCATTGACATGAGATGTCATTTGATAACGGGATCACATCATTAGGAGAATGATGTGATGGACAAGACCCAAACTACGAACGTAGCATATGATCGTATCAGTTTATTGCTATTGTTTTCTGCATGTCAAGTATCTGTTCCTATGACCATGAGATCATGCAACTCACTAACACCAGAGGAATACCTTGTGTGTATCAAACGTCGCAACGTAACTGGGTGACTATAAAGGTGCTCTAGAGGTATCTCCGAGGGTGTCTGTTGGGTTGGCATGGATCAAGACTGGGATTTGTTACTCCGTGTGACGGAGAGGTATCTCAGGGCCCACTCGGTAATACAACATCACAATGAGCCTTGCAAGCAATGTGACTAAAGTGTTAGCCACGAGATCTTGTATTACGGAACGAGTAAAGAGACTTGCCGGTAACGAGATTGAACTAGGTATAGAGATACCGACGATCGAATCTCGGGCAAGTAACATACCGAAGAACAAAAGGAACAGCATACGGGATTAACTGAATCCTTGACATAGAGGTTCAAACGATAAAGATCTTCGTAGAATATGTAGGAGCCAATATGGGCATCTAGGTCCCGCTATTGGTTATTGACCGTAGAGGTGTCTCGGTCATGTCTACATAGTTCTCGAACCCGCAGGGTCTACACACTTAACGTTTGGTGACGATTAGTATAGTTGAGTTATTTTGTTGGTGACCGAAAGTTGTTCGGAGTCCCGGATAAGATCCCGGACATGACGAGGATCTCCGGAATAGTCCGGAGGTAAAAATTGATATATGTGATAATAGTGTTTTTGGTTACCGGAAGGGTTCCGGAATTCACCGGAAAGGGGTTCCGGATGTTTACCGAAGTGTTCGGGTGCAGCAACACTTTATATGGGCCAAAGGGATAAAGCCCACGAGGTATTGGAAAATGCAAAAGGAAGTTTTGCTAGTGCCTTAAGTTGGTAAGGCAGTACTACCGCTACTGTAGCAGCGGTACTACCGCTTAAGCTGGTTAAGCGGTACTACCGCTACTGTGTCAGCGGTACTACCGCTTAAGCTGGTCAAGCGGTACTACCGCTTATCGTCAGCGGTACTACCGCTTAAGATGGTCAAGCGGTACTACCGCTTATCGTAAGTGGTACTACCGCTTGTGCGCGGTACTGCAGGGATCCGAGTTGGACTCTTTCCCTGCGGGCCAAACCGACCTTGTGCGGGCAAAACCGACCTGGAGGAGGCTTTTACTCCAAGTTTAGACCCCAAGGCTCAACATATAAATAGAGGGGCAGGGCTAGCACACGGGAGACATTAGATTGCCCCAAGCCGTGTGCCGGCAACCTCTAGTTCCTCCTACGTCATAACTTCAGTAGTGCTTAGGCGAAGCCCTGCTGAAATAGTTCTTCATCAACACCACCACGCCGTCGTGCTGCTGGAACTCTTCTTCTTCTCCGCTCCCTCTTGCTGGATCAAGAAGGCGGAGATCGTCATCAAGCCGTACGTGTGTTGAACGCGGAGGTGCCATCCGTTCGGCGCTGGATCGTGCTTGGATCGAGGGACGACTTGCGATTTGGATCGCGGAGACGTTCGACTACATCAACCGCGTTTCTTAACGCTCCCGCTTAGCGATCTACAAGGGTATGTAGATCCACTCTCCCTCTCGTAGATGCTCATCACCATGGATAGATCTTGTGTGTGCGTAGGAATTTTTTTTGTTTCCCATGCAACGTTCCCCAACAGTGGCATCATGAGCTAGGTCTATGCGTAGATGAGATCTCGAGTAGAACACAAACGAGTTGTGGGCGTGGGTGTATACATATTGCTTGCCGTTACTAGTTGATATTTGATTCGACGGTACTGTGAGATGAAGCGGCCCGGACCGACATTACGCGTACGCTTACGCGAGACAGGTTCCTTCAACTAACATGTAACTTCGTTGCATAAAGATGGCTAGCGGGTGTCTGTCTCTCTCACTTTAGTTGAATCGATTTCAATGAAGAGGGTTCTTTTAGAAGATCAAAAAGCAATCACTACACCACATTGTGGTTTTGCGTAGGTAAGAACGGTTCTTGCAAACCCGTAGCAGCCACGTAAAATTTGCAACAACAATTAGAGGACGTCTAACTTGTTTTTGCAGGGTATGTTGTGATGTGATATGGCCAATTACATGATGAGATATATGTGATGTATGAGATGATCATGTGTTGTATAGAATATCACGACTTGCATGTCGATGAGTTCGGCAACTGGCAGGAGCCATAGAGTTGTCTTTAATTATTGTATGACCTGCGTGTCAATCATTAAGCGCTATGTAATGCTTTACTTTATCGCTAAACGTTAGCAATAGTCGTGGGAGCAACAGTCGGCGCGACAACCTCATGGCGACACGTTGATAGAGATCAAGATGATGGAGATCATGGTGTCATGCCGGTGACGATGGAAATCATGCCGGTGCTTTGGAGATGGAGATCAAAAGCACAAGTTCATGGCCATATCATGTCACTTATGATTTGCATGTGATGTTAATCCTTTTATGCATCTTATTTTGCTTAGGACGACGGTAGCATTATAAGGTGATCCCTCACTTAAATTTCAAGATAAATTGTGTTCTCCCTGAGTGTGCACCGTTGCGAAAGTTCGTCGTTTCGAGACACGCCGTGATGATCGGGTGTGATAGACTCCACGTTCACATACAACGGGTGCAAGCCATGTTGCACACGCGGAACACTCGGGTTAAACTTGACGAGCCTAGCATGTACAGACATGGCCTCGGAACACAAGAGACCGAAAGGTCGAACATGAGTCATATAGTAGATATGATCAACATGAAGATGTTCACCATTGAAACCACCTCGACTCACGTGATGATCGGACTTGAGTTGGTGGATTTGGATCATGTTACACTCGAATGACCGGAGGGATGTCAATTTGAGTGGGAGTTTTTAAGTAATATGATTAATTAAACTCATTATCTTGAACAATAGTCTAAGTTGTCTTTGCTATATTTATGTTGTAGATCATGGCTCGCGCAGTAGCACCCCTGAATTTTAATGCGTTCCTAGAGAAAGCTAAGTTGAAAGATGATGGAAGTAACTTTGTGGACTGGGCCCGTAATCTAAGGATTATCCTTACGGCTTCCCAAAAGGCTTATGTCCTTGATGCACCGCTTGGTGATCCACCCGCTCCAGTTGAGTCTCTAGACGTTGTGAACGCCTGGCAGGCTCGTTCTGATGATTACTCAATAGTTCAATGTGCAATGTTGTATGGCTTAGAACCGGGACTTCAAAGACGTTTTGAACGTCATGGAGCATATGAGATGTTCCAGGAGTTGAAGTTTATCTTTCAGAAGAATGCCCGGATTGAGAGATATGAGATCTCCGATAAGTTCTATACTTGCAAGATGGAGGAGAACGGGTCTATCAGTGATCACGTGCTTAGAATGTCTGGGTACTCCACCCGTCTGGCTGAATTGGGGATGCCCCTTCCGCCAGAGGCTATCACTGACAGAGTTCTTCAATCATTGCCACCTAGCTACAAGAGCTTCGTGTTGAACTATAACATGCACGGGATGAACAAGTCAGTCGCCGATCTGTTTGCGATGCTGAAAGCCGCTGAGTCTGAAATTCAGAAGGAGCATCAAGTGTTGATGGTCAATAAAACCACTAGTTTCAAGAAAAATGGCAAGGGTAAGAAGGGTAAATCTAAGAAGGGTGGCAAAGCAGTTGCTGCTCCTGTGAAGAAACCCAAGGCTGGACCGAAACCAGAAACTGAGTGCTTTCATTGCAAGGGAACTGGACACTGGAAGCGGAATTGCCCCAAGTATTTGGCTGACAAGAAGGCGGCCAACAACAAACAAGGTATATATGATATACATGTTATTGATATGTTCCTTACCAACCCTCGTTGTAGTGCCTGGGTATTTGATACCGGTGCAGTTGCTCATATTTGCAACTCTAAACAGGAACTGCGGAATAGACGGAGGCTGGCGAAGGACGAAGTGACGATGCGCGTGGGAAATGGTTCCAAGGTTGATGTGATCGCCGTCGGCACGCTCGCTCTTCGATTACCGTCGGGATTAGTGATGAACCTAAATAAGTGTTATTTGGTGCCTGCATTAAGCATGAACATTATATCTGGATCTAGTTTATTGCGAGACGGTTACTCATTTAAATCAGAGAATAATGGTTGTTCTATTTATATGGGTAATATCTTTTATGGTCATGCACCCAATGTAAGCGGTTTATTCTTATTGAATCTCGATAGTAATGATACACATGTTCATAACATTGATGCCAAAAGATGTAGGATTGATAATGATAATACCACTTTCTTGTGGCACTGCCGTTTAGGTTATATTGGCGTAAAACGCATGAGGAAGCTCCATGCTAATGGACTTTTGGAGTCACTTGATTTTGAATCACTTAACACATGTGAGCCATGCCTCTTGGGCAAGATGACTAAAACGCCGTTCCCTGGAACAATGGAACGGGCAAGTGACTTATTGGAAATCATACATACTGATGTGTGCGGTCCAATGAGCATTGAGGCGTGCGGTGGTTATCGTTACTTTCTCACCTTCACTGATGACTTAAGTAGATATGGGTATATTTACTTAATGAAACACAAGTCTGAAACGTTTGAAAAGTTCAAACAATTTCAGAGTGAAGTTGAGAATCATCGTAACAAGAAGATTAAATTCCTACGATCTGATCGAGGAGGAGAATATCTGAGTTATGAGTTTGGCAGTCACTTAAGACAATGTGGAATTGCTTCACAACTGACACCGCCTGGAACACCACAGCGTAATGGTGTGTCCGAACGTCGTAATCGAACTTTATTGGATATGGTGCGATCTATGATGTCTCTTGCCGATTTGCCACTATCGTTTTGGGGTTATGCATTAGAGACAGCTGCATTCACTTTAAATAGGGCACCATCGAAATCCGTTGAGACAACGCCATATGAACTTTGGTTTGGCAAGAAGCCAAAGCTGTCGTTTCTTAAAATTTGGGGATGTGATGCTTATGTCAAAAAGCTTCAGCCTGAAAAGCTGGAACCCAAAGCGGAGAAATGCGTCTTCATAGGATACCCAAAAGAGACAGTTGGGTATACCTTCTATCTCAGATCCGAAGGCAAAGTGTTTGTCGCTAAAAATGGAACATTTCTTGAGAAAGAGTTTCTCTCGAAAGAATTGAGTGGGAGGAAGATAGAACTTGATGAGGTTGTTGAACCTTTACTTCAACCTGAGAGTAGCGCAGTGCAGAAAGTTGTTTCTGTGGAGCCTACATTAGCTGAAGAGGAAGTTAATGATGATGATCATGAAGCTTTGGATCAAGTTACTATCGAACCTCGTAGGTCGACAAGGACGCGTACTGCTCCCGAGTGGTACGGCAACCCTGTCTTAGAGGTCATGTTGTTAGACAACGATGAACCTACGAGCTATGGAGAAGCGATGATGGGCCCGGATTCCGAGAAGTGGTTAGAGGCCATGAAATCCGAGATGGGATCCATGTATGAAAACAAAGTATGGACTTTGGAAGTATTACCTGAAGGGTGTAAGGCCATTCAGAACAAATGGATCTTTAAGAGGAAGACGGACGCGGACGGTAATGTCACCGTCTATAAAGCTCGACTTGTGGCAAAGGGTTTTTCACAAGTTCAAGGAGTTGACTACGATGAGACCTTCTCACCCGTAGCGATGCTTAAGTCCGTCAGAATCATGTTAGCAATAGCTGCCTTTTTCGATTATGAAATTTGGCAGATGGATGTCAAAACAACATTCCTTAACGGTTTCCTTAAGGAAGAGTTGTATATGATGCAACCAGAAGGTTTTGTCGATCCAGAGAATGCTGAAAAAGTTTGCAAACTCCAGCGATCCATTTATGGACTGGTGCAAGCATCTCGGAGTTGGAATCTTCGCTTTGATGAAGTGATCAAAGCGTTCGAGTTTATACAAGTTTACGGAGAAGCTTGTATTTACAAGAAAGTGAGTGGGAGCTCTATAGCGTTTCTAATATTATATGTGGATGACATATTGCTGATTGGAAACAATATAGAAATGTTGGAAAGCGTGAAGGAATATTTGAACAAGAGTTTTTCAATGAAGGACCTAGGAGAAGCTGCTTTCATGTTAGGCATCAAGATCTATAGAGATAGATCAAGACGCTTAATAGGACTTTCACAAAGCACATACCTTGATAAGATTTTGAAGAAGTTCAAAATGGATCAGTCCAAGAAGGGGTTCTTGCCTGTTTTGCAAGGTGTAAAGTTGAGTAAGACTCAATGCCCAGTGACTGCAGAAAAGATGAGTGTCATCCCCTATGCTTCAGCCATAGGCTCTATTATGTATGCAATGCTGTGCACAAGACCCGATGTCAGCCTTGCCATAAGTATGGTCGGAAGGTTTCAAAGTGATCCAGGAATGGAACACTGGACGGCGGTCAAGAATATCCTGAAGTACCTGAAAAGGACTAAGGACATGTTTCTCGTTTATGGAGGTGATCAAGAGCTCGTCGTAAAGGGTTACGTCGATGCAAGCTTTGACACTGATCCGGATGACTCTAAGTCTCAAACCGGATACGTATTTATTCTTAATGGGGGTGCGGTTAGCTGGTGCAGTTCCAAGCAAAGCGTGGTAGCTGATTCTACATGCGAAGCGGAGTACATCGCAGCCTCGGAGGCGGCGAAGGAAGGTGTCTGGATGAAGGAGTTCATGACAGATCTTGGAGTAGTGCCTAGTGCGCTTAACCCAATGACTCTGTTTTGTGATAACACTGGTGCCATTGCTCTAGCCAAGGAACCAAGATTTCACAAGAGGACCAGACACATAAAGCGACGCTTCAATTCCATCCGCGATTACATCAAGGAGGACGACATAAATATTTGCAAAGTACACACGGATCTAAATGTTGCAGATCCGATGACTAAACCTCTTCCAAGGGCTAAACATGAACAACACCAGAACTGCATGGGTGTTCGATTCATTACAATGTAAATCACATAGTGATGTGAACTAGATTATTGACTCTAGTGCAAGTGGGAGACTGTTGGAAATATGCCCTAGAGGCAATAATAAATTAGTTATTATTATATTTCCTTGTTCATGATAATCGTTTATTATCCATGCTATAATTGTATTGATTGGAAACTCAAATACATGTGTGGGTACATAGACAACACTGTGTCCCTAGTAAGCCTCTAGTTGACTAGCTCGTTGATCAAAGATGGTTAAGGTTTCCTAGCCATTGACATGAGATGTCATTTGATAACGGGATCACATCATTAGGAGAATGATGTGATGGACAAGACCCAAACTACGAACGTAGCATATGATCGTATCAGTTTATTGCTATTGTTTTCTGCATGTCAAGTATCTGTTCCTATGACCATGAGATCATGCAACTCACTAACACCAGAGGAATACCTTGTGTGTATCAAACGTCGCAACGTAACTGGGTGACTATAAAGGTGCTCTACAGGTATCTCCGAGGGTGTCTGTTGGGTTGGCATGGATCAAGACTGGGATTTGTTACTCCGTGTGACGGAGAGGTATCTCAGGGCCCACTCGGTAATACAACATCACAATGAGCCTTGCAAGCAATGTGACTAAAGTGTTAGCCACGAGATCTTGTATTACGGAACGAGTAAAGAGACTTGCCGGTAACGAGATTGAACTAGGTATAGAGATACCGACGATCGAATCTCGGGCAAGTAACATACCGAAGAACAAAAGGAACAGCATACGGGATTAACTGAATCCTTGACATAGAGGTTCAAATGATAAAGATCTTCGTAGAATATGTAGGAGCCAATATGGGCATCCAGGTCCCGCTATTGGTTATTGACCGTAGAGGTGTCTCGGTCATGTCTACATAGTTCTCGAACCCGCAGGGTCTACACACTTAACGTTTGGTGACGATTAGTATAGTTGAGTTATTTTGTTGGTGACCGAAAGTTGTTCGGAGTCCCGGATAAGATCCCGGACATGACGAGGATCTCCGGAATAGTCCGGAGGTAAAAATTGATATATGTGATAATAGTGTTTTTGGTTACCGGAAGGGTTCCGGAATTCACCGGAAAGGGGTTCCGGATGTTTACCGAAGTGTTCGGGTGCAGCAACACTTTATATGGGCCAAAGGGATAAAGCCCACGAGGTATTGGAAAATGCAAAAGGAAGTTTTGCTACTGCCTTAAGTTGGTAAGGCAGTACTACCGCTACTGTAGCAGCGGTACTACCGCTTAAGCTGGTTAAGCGGTACTACCGCTACTGTGTCAGCGGTACTACCGCTTAAGCTGGTCAAGCGGTACTACCGCTTATCGTCAGCGGTACTACCGCTTAAGCTGTTCAAGCGGTACTACCGCTTATCGTAAGCGGTACTACCGCTTGTGCGCGGTACTGCAGGGATCCGAGTTGGACTCTTTCCCTGCGGGCCAAACCGACCTTGTGCGGGCAAAACCGACCTGGAGGAGGCTTTTACTCCAAGTTTAGACCCCAAGGCTCAACATATAAATAGAGGGGCAGGGCTAGCACACGGGAGACATCAGATTGCCCCAAGCCGTGTGCCGGTAACCTCTAGTTTCTCCTACGTCATAACTTCAGTAGTGCTTAGGCGAAGCCCTGCTGAAATAGTTCTTCATCAACACCACCACGCCGTCGTGCTGCTGGAACTCTTCTTCTTCTTCGCTACCTCTTGCTGGATCAAGAAGGCGGAGATCGTCATCAAGCCGTACGTGTGTTGAACGCGGAGGTGCCGTCCGTTCGGCGCTGGATCGTGCTTGGATCGAGGGACGACTTGCGATTTGGATCGCGGAGACGTTCGACTACATCAACCGCGTTTCTTAACGCTTCCGCTTAGCGATCTACAAGGGTATGTAGATCCACTCTCCCTCTCGTAGATGCTCATCACCATGGATAGATCTTGTGTGTGCGTAGGAAATTTTTTTGTTTCCCATGCAACGTTCCCCAACAAATTTATAGGCCGAAGAATAGGGTTAGAGGACCTGCAGGGGGGGCACAAGCAAGGGGGGCGCCCCCCTAGGGCGCGCCCTGCAGGCTTGTGACCTCCCGGCAGGTCTCCTGCCTTCATCTCCAAGTCTGGTAGGTTTCTTCTGGTCCAAGAAAAATCATCGCGAAGATTTTATTCCGTTTGGACTCCGTTTAATATTCCTTATCTGCAATACTCAAAAAAAAGGAAAAAACAGAAACTGACACTAGGCTCTAGATTAATAGGTTAGTCCCAAAAATAATATAAAATAGCATATTAATGCATATAAAACATCCAAAACAGATAATATAATAGCATGGAACAATCAAAAATTATTGATACGTTGGAGACGTATCAATGACTCAACATAAAAGTAAATAGATAGTCCCTTCGCAGAGGGAAGCAGGGATTTGCAGAGGTGCCAGAGCTCAAGTTTTAAAAACAGAGATAGATATAATTTTGGGAGGTGCACCCTTCCTGTCAACGTTACGACCAAGAGTTATCGATATCTTCCATGCTAAACACGTTAGCGGCGGTTCCCAAGCGGTAAAAGTAAATGTTTACTCCCCCTCCACCAACAATCACACTCCACGGCTAGCCGAATCCACGGGTACCGTCCATACCAACAACATTCCTGGGGGAGTTTTGTTTAATTATTTGTAATTTTTGATTTTGGGACTGGGAATCCCTATTACCACCCCTCTCGTGCAAGGATGAGTAAATAAACACTCATCATGAGAATAACCCGCTTAACATGGAAGATACTGACCGCCCCCTGTCGCTCCATGAGCGGTCCAGGCACACAAAACAGATGTTCATTTGAATTTTTAGAGGCGGCACATGCAAATTTACTTGGAACGGCAGGGTAATACTGCATATAGGTAGATATAGTGGACTCATCTGGAATAACTTTGGTAAAGGGTTTTGATGCACAAGCAGTATTCCCGCTTAGTACAGGCGAAGGCTAGCAAATAGATTGAGAAGCGGTCAGCTAGAGAGCGAAAACGGTCATGAACATGCATCACATATAATAAACAGTGACTACTAGCATGAGTAGGATATGGACACCATGAACATAAATATCACGAAGGCTATGTTGGTTTTGATTCAACTACATGCGTGAACATGTGCCTAGTCAAGCCACTTGAAACATTCAGAGGAGGATACCATATCATCATACCACATCACAATCATTTTAATGCATGTTGACATCCAAGATAAATCATTATCCACTCCTAGATACTTAAGCATGGCATGAACAACTATAATCTCTAATGGTCATTGCAAACATGTTTGATCATAATATGTTGAATCAAGGATACTAGGTTAAACATATTTACGAAAATAAAAACAAGTTGAGTTCATACCCGCTTTTCTCTGCCACAGTCAATTCATCAAATAACGTCATTATTGCCTTTCACTTGCATGACCGAATGATAAGAAAATAATAATAGTGCAAGAGTGCCGTGGACTAAGCTGGAATCTGCAAACATTTTATTCAAGAGGAAACGACAAGGTAACATGGGCTCTTTGTTAGATTCACAATAGTGCATATGAGAGCCACTCAACATTTTCATCAAGGTCTTCTCCTTGGTATGACTCAAATAAAGGAAAAGAATTACAGAGAAACACACTGAAATATTTTTGGAGTTTTTGTTTTTTCTTGAAGAAGGCAAATTAAAGAGGGAAAAACAAAAACGAGAAAAACTATTTACACGGGAAAGCTCCCAACAAGCAAAAGAAGAAACGAGAAATCTTTTTGGGTTTTCTCAAAGTTTTTCAAACACACAAGAAGAAAGCGAGAAAATAAATCTAGCATGGATAATACAATGAAAAAGTATGAATACCGACAACTGGAATGAAATGTGTGAACATGAATGTAATGTCGGTGGGAATACGTACTCCCCCAAGCCTAGGCTTTTGGCCTAGCTTGGTAATCACCATCCGTAGTAGCCATCCGGACCTAAGTCGAAGTGAGGTGGAGGCGGCACCTGAGCGTCCCACTCCTGGGGCTCCTCCTCATCAGCTGCTAGCTTGTTCCGATAGGCTATAATATCATTTGGCATGATCCTGTATCCGTTCGTGGCAATAGAATTAAACAGAGCAGGTGCATGCAACGGGATAACATCACGGGTTTCGATGCTGAATACTAAGTTGTAACGAATGTTATGGAAAGAATCAGTTGCCTCGATAAATTGGTAATCCTGCAACGCCTTGTGATCTAGATAAACTTGGGACAAAAGATAATCATGTGGGCGAATCTGAACATTAAAGTGTCTCGCTAAGCAAGTAGCATAAATACCACCATGTATTTTTCCCTTAGTCCTGTTAAGGTGTAAGCGGCATGCAATAATAGCCCCCATGCTAAAGGTGTGATCATTGTACAGTGCGCGGTGTAAAATAGCAAAGTCAGGGGCACTGAGTGCGCTAACCTTCTCCCTAGCGGTTAAACACTTAGCGATGAACAAGGCAAAGTAATGCACAGAAGGAAACTGCAAACTGGTAGCAGTAGTGTTTGACACGCCTCTATCTTCACCCACTGTTAAACTGAGGAGAAAATCCTCAAACTCCGCCGGTCTAGGTTCTCTTAATTCCCCATCAGAGGGGATCAAGCATATGTCGCAAAAGTCAGTTAGCGGTATCTTGTGAGTTTCAGCGTAAAGCTTAAATTGCACTTCAGTAGGATTATTCTTTCTCAGAAAATGAAAACTTTGCACAAAGGAATTTGTAAGGATGTTGTGCTGGTCGCACTTAGCTGCGAGGAACTCGGTCAGCCCAGCATTTGCAACAAATTGAGCAAACTCTTGATGGAACCCGGCCTCCTCCATGAAAGCATCATGCGGCCATTCGCACGGCCGCACCTCCACCGTTCTCGGAGTGTGGAGGTGATTGTCCGATGATTCCCCAATGACTCCTTTGGCTTTTTTCTTGGAGGAAAACTTCCTAAAGAAATCCATCTTATTCCTATAATAAAAATTCTGAAAATTTTAGTCCACAAAATTTTGTCAACAAAACTTTGTAAGATTGATAGCAACTACTCCCAAGGATGCATAGAGGCTATATTGAGCATTCAAACTACTTAGAACTCTAAGAATTCAACATGCAAGCTCATCAACAACAGCACCAAGAGTAGCTAATTACTCTAAAAATAACCCACTAAATCAAAAAATAATTGGAGCAATGGAGGAGTCACATACCAAGTAGCAATCCCTCCAAACAGTTTCGGAAACGGAGCTTCGAGCAAAGAGATCGAAATCCGCGGGTTTGAGAGCAAGAACACGGGAATGGAAGCTATGGCAATTTTTTTCTGGAGGTAGGGGATGATGTGGGATAAAAGGATAAGTGAGGGGGCCACATGGGGGCCACAACCCACCAGGACGCGCCTAGGGTTGCTGGCGCGCCCTGGTGTCTTGTGGGCACCAGGTGCACCCCCCTCTGATGTTATTTGCACCAGAAATTTAGAAATATTCAGAAAAAAATCGTATCAAATTTCCAGAACATTCTGAGAACTTTTATTTTTGGGTCATTTTTTTATTGCACGGTGAAAACAGAAAACATGATAAACATGGCATTTTATTTTATTTGACTAGCTAAAACAGAAAATAAAAGGTGGGAGCAGAGAGTTGTGCCTAATAGATTCATCAACTTCATACCTCTCAAAAATGATCCATTAATAAGGTTGATCAAGTCTTATTAACAACCACTTCCGATTAGCATGAAACCGAAGAACTTTCGTAAAACACTAAGTTACCTCCATGGGGATGTGCATATGCCCAACAATAAGTATATCATATTTCTTTTTGGCAGTAGGTAGAGGTAATTGAAAACCTCCAATAGTGATTGTCGGATATACTTCAATAACATTTATACCATTCACTTGGAATTGTTTCTTCGGAAAGTGCACCGTATGCTCATTACCATTGATATGAAAAGTGACTTTGCTTTTATTGCAATCAATAACAGCCCCTGCATTATTCAAAAAGGGTCTACCAAGGATAATCGACATGTTGTCATCCTCGGGCATCTCAAGAATAACAAAGTCCGTTAAGATAGTAACATTTGCAACAACAACGGGCACATCCTCACAAATACCGATAGGTATGGCAGTTGATTTGTCAGTAATTTGCAATGATATTTCAGTAGGTGTGAGTTTATTCAAATCAAGTCTCTTATATAAGGAGAAAGGCATAACACTAACACCGGTTCCCAAATCACACAAATCAGTTTTGACATAATTTCTTTTAATGGAGCAAGGTATAGTTGGTATTCCAGGGTCTCCAAGTTTTTTGGGTACTCCATCCTTAAAATAATAATTAGCAAGCATGGTGGAGATTTCAGCTTCAGGTATATTTCTTTTATTAGTGATGATGTCTTTCATGTACTTTGCGTAAGGGGCCATCTTTAAGATATCAGAGTTAAGCGGGTGCACAAAAAGGCTGGCCTAATCATTTCAGCAAAGCGTTCAAATTCTTCATCATCCTTTTTCTTAGATGGCTTGGGTGGAAAGGGCATGGGTTTCTGAACCCATGGCTCTCTTTCTTTACCATGTTTTCTAGCCACAAAGTCTCTTTTATCATAACGTTTATTTTTAGGTTGTGGGTTATCAAGATCAACAGCAGGCTCTATTTCAACATCATTATCTGGTTCTTTATCATTGTTCGGTTGAGTATCTTCATGAACATCATCATTATCATTTTCATTATCACTAGGATGATGTTCATTACCAGATTGAGTTTCAGCATCACAAACAGAGACATCATTATTATCAGGAGGTTTTTGTATCTCAGGTTCACTAGAGGTATGCAAAGTCCTATCATTTTTCTTTTTCTTTTTCTTCTTAGAAGGACTAGGTGCATCAGTATTAATTCTTTGAGAGTCTTGTTCAATTCTTTTAGGATGACCTTCAGGATAAATAGGTTCTTGGGTCATTCTACCTCCTCTAGTTACTACTCTGGCAGCAAAATTATTCATATTATTATTCATTTCATCAAGCAATTCTTTTTGAGACTTAGCAACTTGTTCTAACCGAGTTTGAACCATAGAGGCATGTTTTCCTACACCTCTAACATCATTAATGATTCTAAATAGCAAGTCACTCAAGCAAGCAATCATATCAGAATTATATTTCAATTGTTTCAGAACATGTGCATTGAAATTATCTTGCTTCACAATATAGTTATCAAACTCATATAAGCATTGACTAGGATGTTTATTGTAAGGGATATCACTTTCATCAAACTTTAATAAAGAATTTACCTCTACACCTGTGGAGGTGGTGGTGTGTCAAGGCCATGTATTTCTTCAATAGGTGGTAAATTCTTAACATCCTCATCTTTAATACCTTTTTCCTTCATAGATTTCTTTGCCTCTTGCATATCTTCAGGACTGAGAAATAAGATACCCCTCTTCTTCGGAGTGGGTTTAAGTGGTGGTTCAGGAAGAGTCCAATCACCATAATTCTTCAATATGTTATTCAATAATTCCTCAACTTGATCAACAGTTCATTCCATGAAAACACAACCAGCACAACTATCTAGGAAGTCCCTAGAAGCATCAGATAGTCCATTATAGAAGATATCAAGTATTTCATTTTTCTTGAGAGGGTGATCAGGCAAAGCATTAAGCAATTGGAGAAGCCTCCCCCAAGCTTGTGGGAGACTCTCTTCTTCAATTTGCACAAAGTTAAATATTTCCTGTAAGGCAGCTTGTTTCTTATGAGCAGGAAAATATTTTTCAGAGAAGTAGTAAATCATATCCTGGGGACTACGCACACAACCAGGAGCAAGAGTATTGTACCATGTTTTAGCATCACCCTTTAATGAGAACGGAAATAACTTGAGAATATAATAGTAGTGAATCTTCTCATCATGAGCAAAGATGGTGGCTATATCATTCAACTTAGTAAGATGTGCAACTACAATTTCAGTTTCATAGCCATGGAAAGGATCAGATTCAACCAAAGTAATTAACTCTGGGTCGACAGAGAATTCATAATCCTTATCGGTAACAAAGATAGGTGAAGTAGCAAACTTAGGATCACATTTCATTCTAGCATTCAAAGTCTTTTCCTTATACTTGCGTAGCAATTTCTTAAGATCGTTTCTATCCTTACAAGAAAGGATTTCTCTAGCTATCTGTCCATCCAAAACATAACCTTCAGGTATCTTAGGCATTTCAAATCTAGGAGAGCTAGGACTAATAGGTGTTTCATAGTCATCAGTTTCAGCTATCTCATCAGTTTCAGTAGTTTCATTGTCTTTAGCTCTAGCAATTTGTTCATCAAGAAATTCTCCTAGCGGCACATTATCATCAATCATTGTACTAGCGTCATCATAAGCATCATTCATAGAAGAAGTAGCATCATCAAGAACTTGCGACATATCAAGATTACTACCATGTGGTGGTGTTGCAAACTTACTCATAACAGAAGGTGAATCAAGTGCAGAGCTAGATGACAGTTCCTTACCTCCCCTCGTCTTAGAGGGAAAAATCTTGGTCTTTGGATCATTCAGATTCTTCATAGTGATCAATTGATATAAATCCCAAGTGACTCAACAAATATAGCTATGCTCCCCGGCAACGGCGCCAGAAAATTGTCTTGATAACCCACAAGTATAGGGGATCACAACAATTTTCGAGGGTAGAGTATTCAACCCAAATTTATAGATTCGACACAAGGGGAGCCAAAGAATATTTGTGAGTATTAGCAGATGAGTTGTCAATTCAACCACACCTGGAGATTAAATATCTGCAGTAGAGTGATCAGTAGCACAGTAGTATGATAGTTTTGATAGTAGTAGCAACAGTAACAGCAGCAGTAGCAGTGATAGCAATAGTAACTTAGCAAGAACAATATGTGGAAAACTCGTAGGCACTGGATCGGTGAACTCGTTGGATGATATTCATCATATAACAGTCATAACCTAGGGTGACACAGAACTAGCTCCAGTTCATAAGCGTAATGTAGGCATGTATTCCGTAAATAGTCATACGTGCTTATGGAAAAGAACTTGCATGACATCTTTTGTCCTACCCTCCCGTGGCAGCGAGGTCCATAAGGAAACTAAGGGATATTAAGGCCTCCTTTTAATAGAGAACCGGAACAAAGCATTAACACACGATGAATACATGAACTCCTCAAACTACGGTCATCACCGGAAAGTATCCCGACTATTGTCACTCCGGGGTTTGCGGATCAGAACACGTAATAGGTGCGTATGACTAGCAAGATCGGATCAAGAACACAGATATAACATAAACGGTTCAGATCTGAAATCATAGCACTCGGGCCCTAGTGACAAGCATTAAGCATGGCAAAGTCATAGCAACATCAATCTCAGAACATAGTGGATACTAGGGATCAAGCCCTACCAAAACTAACTCGATTACATGATGAATCTCATCCAACTCCTCACCGACCAGCAAGCCTACGAAGGAATTACTCACTCCCGGTGGGGAGCATCATGGAATTGGCGATGGAGAAGGGTTGATGATGACGAAGACCGGAGATTCCCCTCTCCGGAGCCCCAAACAGGCTCCAGATCTGGCCTCCCGAGGAAGAACAGGAGGTGGCGGCGGCTCTGTATCGTAAAACGCGATGAAACTTTCTCTCTGATTTTTTTCTCCAAAAATAGGATTTTATAGCGGCAGAATTAGGGTCAGTGGGGCCACGAGGTGGGCACAACCCACCAGGGCGCGTCGGGGGGGGGGGGGGGCTGGCGCGCCCTGGTGTCTTGTGGCCAGCCAGGGCCCCCCCTCTGGTGGTTCTTGGCTCCAGTATTTTTTATTTATTGTAAAATAATTATCCAAAAAGTTTCGTCCAGTTTCGAGAACTTTTATTTCAGCACAAAAACAACACCATGGTAGTTCTGCTGAAAACAACGTCAGTCCGGGTTAGTTTCATTTAAATCATGCAAATTAGAGTCCAAAACAAGGGCAAAAGTATGAGGAAAAGTAGATACGATGGAGACGTATCACGGAGGTGTACCGGGACACGTCGAGGACATCAAGCCACCCATCAAGGACCCTGAGTAAACCTCCCCTTTGTAGAAGATTCTTTTTAAACAAAATACCTATAACAACTGTTTCCGCAGTATGAATTGTAAAAATTCATCATATATAAAGATCATATTTTACGGCCTGCTTACGGTATTTTATAAAGTGTTTCCCACTCCCCACCTCCGAAAACAAAAACCGTTCGGTACATGTTAGATGCAACCGGCTAATAGACCGAGGGCTTGACTATAAAGCTCGCCCCAAGCATCGTCCAGGCATAATCCCCTATATGTGCGGCGTCTCGGATATTGCGTTATATGAATCGGTTCCAAATTATGTCTTGGGTCAAAGGTTGGGTTGCCCGACTCCTGTGTTTACCCTTTTACGTTCCGCTAGTTCGGCTAAAAGGGTAAAGGGAGAACCACTGCTATTGTATTTCCAGCTCGCATGGTCAAGTACCTCAGTGGAGAAAGCCGAAAACCGACTGTCATAATAAGCGAGAACCGGTCTGCGATCCGAGCACAAGTGTCAAACTTAAAATCGATGGAGGTTATTCCGTATCATACGAAGGGTTTGTAACTTCACAAACCATGTGGTAATGGTCTTAAAACCTTGGTATATCCAAATATCACACACCACTGGGGGCTAGTAACCAGCCCCCACAGTCAAGCTCCTACAACTAAGTGAAAGCACTAAAGCCACATAGTCCGATTGCCTTGTTCCCCCTCTCGCACCACCGCCTCCGGGCTCCGATACTTTGGCTAAGGGTAATGCTGCGGAGGTTGGAACACCTCTTGTATTATTTACATGGGGGCTAAAGCCGACGACTGGCAACTTTCAGTTCCAAACGGCCACACAGGAGTCAAAAAATTAAAATCTTAAAAGCATGATAAACCGTGCACTCGCATTATAAATCAAAATATTCATCGGGCACACAATAAAGTGCTCACTCGTAAATTACATCTTTGGGGCATTGGGTCTCTATCGACCGAGCACCCTCCATCGCAGCAGGGAAGTAAAGCTTGGGGCGCCTATGCTCCTTCCCAGGAGGCGGGGGCGCAGTAGCCATCTCGAATGGCTTCACCCCTGGCCAATGCATCATCGTCCTCGCAAAGGCCATCCGAGCTCCCTCAATGCATACGGAGCACTTCAGGACTTCAATCCGGGGCGCGGCGTCGCAAAGCTTCTGCACCAGGCCAAAGTGGCTGCCCGGTAGTGGCTCCGCGGGCCACAACCGAATGCAGAGGTCCTTCAAGGCCGGCTCCGCCATCCTATGCAATTCCATTAGCTACTTCATTTGATAGCTGAGAAGGGGACGGGGCTCGGGGGTCTGAAATTGCGCCCAGAACAGTCTCTGTTCCACATCCCCATCTCGAGTCGCAAAGTGCTTGGCCGCGTCCGCTGCACTCCTAGCTTGGGAGATCCGTAAAGGTGCCTGAGGAACGCCACAGCTGTGTGAGATGGACAAACCTATTACCACCAAAGGCACATTGCAGTAAGTACGGCTTACCATCCGCGATCATCCTCACTTGGCGAAGTTCTTCTTCAAAAGACCGCCTATCTACACGCTCCGATTTGAGCTCGGAGGACAGCGAGGATAGCTCGGCTACTTGGTCCTTGGTCTTTTGCTCAAGGGTCTCGCACTTAGTGCTTGCATCCTGGAGTTCCTGCTGCACCTCGGCCACTCGTGCTTCATGCTTGTCGCTGACAACCTTCAGCGAGCTCAATTCGGCAGCCGCTCGTTCGGCCACCATCTTATGGTCGGCGGCCTCCTGCTTGGCCCTCTTCAGCTCTGCCTTGAGGTTCTCAACCTCGGCGTTCACGGCTGCAGACACAATGGGAAGCAAGATCTCAGGAATGAAAGCTCGAAAACCTCAATTAATGAGGAAAATAAAGGTCTTAGCAGTACAATTCAAACTTACTTTGCATTTCGTCAAACCATTTGTTCAGGCGGTCAAGCTCTTCATCGGAACTCTTGAGCTTCCGGTTCAGCTCGGCCAGTTCCATGTCGTTGGCGGCCATCGGTGAAGACGAGGCCTACAAAACAACTTGTGTGAAACAAACTTCCGAGCTATTGGTCATCTCCAAAAATGCTACAAGTTCAAGGGCCATGAATTGCTTTCATCGTGATTCTAAGTTCTTTGACCCCCGGGCAAGTTTTTCAACCTCACCCACGGCTCGGGGGTTACTATACCTATAAGGAATGCTTAACTTCACAAACACATTCGTCCTTGTGGAAAGAATATTACATTGCTTACCTTGAAGCCCACCAATAGACCGCAGAAGGCCTCCTTCAGTCCGCTGTCAACGGACTGAATGTCTTGCAAAACCGCACCCATAAGGGTGCGGTGATCTTCGGCGATGGAGGAGCTAGATAAAGCCTCCTCCATCATGGCTGGCCACCCGGTTGCATCCTGCTCTGTCACGGGCGGTACCGGTGGTGGCACTTCTGCTCTCCCTTCTTGGGGAGGCAGAGTCGACGACAACGGAGGCATGGAGGTCTCCGGGGTCGTCTTCGGGGGGAGCTCCGACGAATCATGGTCTCCCTCTTTGCCCGCCAGGAGGGGTTCGACCTCCTGGTCTTCGGTTGCCGAGGTATGAACCTCGGTCATGACGTCCTCACCCCTAGTGTTTGGCCTAGGAGGGGTCTGGCGGGATATCACCTCCGCGGCCTCTTCAGCGGCCTGAGGGGGAGAGGTATGGGACGCAGTCCCGCTCTCTGCCAGCTCGGCGGGCGGGGGGTCCCCCTCTGAGACCTGTTCGGTCGGGAGATCGCGGGCCGGGCTGCAATACGGAGGACATTTATCCAGTTAGTAATAGAAACTTCGTATACCATAAAGTATTCGGATTCAGTACCTCTGGGCCGGGGGCTTGACCCTGGGGGTCCTCCGGGGGGCCCTCTCGAAGGCCTCGGATTCCTCATCGGAGTTCGGGCTATCATCGGGCAGGACCACTTTGGCCCTGCAGGATCTCTTCGGGGCAGGGGGAGCTGGATCCTCCTCGACATCGACAGACGCCGCCCTCTTCCTCTGGGGGGAGTCCACCTCCCCCCTTCCTCCATGTGTTCCTCCTCATGAGCAGAGGAGGCCTGGGTCTCCCTGGACCTAGCGCCCGGAGGACCTCTTGGGCGGAGGCCCTCTCGGACCTCCTTCTTCTCGCCTTTCTTATTCTCTTTCTTCTCTGGCGCCGAATACGGCGCCACGACCAGCATCGCCGTCAACAGGGCCGATCTGGGGTCTTTGGGCAGCGGGGCTGGGCCATAATCCCCAAGGCCTTGTCCAGCCAGTTCTATGAAGAAGAAGAAGAAGAAGAAGAAGAAGAAGAGGTTAAATTCCTTGCTAAAAGATAGAACCCGAGGATAAAAATAGAAACTTTATTATACCTTGAGCGGAGGGTTTTCGGCGTCCAGGCCGGTATCTTTCTCCTCGGCCAGCCACTCCTTCTGGGGCTTGAACAACGCCTTCCAAAGCTTCTCCTTGGTAGTGCGGTCAAGCTTGCACACGGTGGGAGGGTCGTCAAGCTTGTAGGCCCATATTGGGGTAGCCCGGTGCTGGCAGGGGAGGAGACGGCGGCGGAGCATGACCTCGACCACGTTGGTCAGCTCAACGTTGGCTTCTAGCATCTGCGTGATGCGTTTCTACAGCGCCTTCACTTCCGTGGCCGACCCCCAGTCTAGGCCTTTCTTGATCCACGAGGACAGCCTCGTGGGGGGGTCCGGATCTGAACTCGGAAGGCGCCGCCCAGTCTGCGCCTCGTGGTTCGGTGATGTAGAACCTCTCCTTCTACCAGACCTTGACGGTGTCGATGAAGGTGCCCTCCGGCCACTTTACCCGCGGAAGCTTGCTGATCACCGCTCCTCCGCAGTCCGCATGCTGGCTATTTATAGCCTTCGGCTTGACGTTGAAGACCATTAGCCATAAACCGAAATGCGGCTGGACCCGCAAAAAGGCCTCGCAAACGACGATGAAGGCCGATATGTGCATAATGGAGTTCGGGGGGAGATCATGAAAATCTAACCCGTAGAAGAACATCAGGCCCCTTACAAAGGGGTGCAGCGGGAAGCTCAGTCCCCGGATGAAATGGGGAATGAACACCACCTGCTCTCCGGACTTTGGCGTGGGCACCACTTGGCCATCCTCAGGGGCGCGGTGAACGACGTCGGCCGGGATCGAGGGACAAGTCAACTCATCTAGGGTTTAGCTCATTTGATCTCGAGGTAGATCGACTCTGTAACCATCATACTCATCAATATAATCAAGCAGGATGTAGGGTTTTACCTCCTCACGAGGGCCCGAACCTGGGTAAACATCGTCTCCTTCGTCCCCTGTTAACCATCGATCCTAGATTCATAGTTCGGGACCCCCTACCCGAGATCTGCCGGTTTCGACACCGACAGCCGGCGGAGGGCCAGACCGACGGCGAGCACGCGAGCGAGGAGGCTATGGCGGCCATGGCTGCGACGAATCCCAACTTCATCGCGGAGCAGCGTGCGCTCTACGACGCTCTCCGCGCTCAAGCCGCCGCTCGCCAGGAAGCACCCGTTGGGGAGGCGCGGCTGCAGGCGATCGGGACGAGAACAATCCGAGTTGCGCCTCCTACGCCCCGTCGTTGAACTATCGGGCGGATTGGTTCGATGATGACAACGCCGGTACCACCATCTCCATCGTGGACCTCACGTCAGCCAGCGACGGACAAGGCGCAGACTCCTCCGAGGATGAGTAGGGAACATGAGGCGACAGGGTCTGGTGTCCCATGTGGGCCAATCCGTCTCCCGTGTTCTACTCTTCCTCGCCGAAGACTGCACCTTCACTTCATCGGTCTTATCGCCGGTGCTCGTGGAGATGGCGGATGGAGGACGACAAGGGCTTGGACACCGGCCGCCGCCGTAGGATAGGTTTAGGGTCGGATAGGAACGGTTTTTTTGTTCTAAATGTTCGAAACCTAATAAAAATCCGTCATGTTTGCATGAATGTCGTCCGGTTTGTATGAAATTCGCCCGTGTTTGCACGAATTTCGTCCGGTTCGTGCATAAGCATACTGTTGTACCCTGAAATTCGCCGGAGGGGGGGGGGGGGGGGGGGGGATTAGTGGGGGTTAGAAAAGAAGATGATTTTTGTAGAGATTTATCTAAGAAAATCGTAGGTCTACCATGTTTGCTCAACCAGATGGTTTGCTCAAAAATAAATAAATAAAACGTGCTTAGCCGCAGGGTTTGAAACAGCTTGCACGGAACCACAAACACCCGATCCTGTGATTCCGTATCATCAGTGGAGGTCCACCATAGAAACATTCGTGGCGTCCACTAAACAACACCCAAAAGAAGCTAGCTGGGATCCTCAAAAAAAAAAAAAAAAAAAAAAAAAAAAAAAACTAGCTGGGGGCAGAGCAGCGATGGGGAGGACGAGAGGAATCGTTCTTCCCCTTTCGGCCTTCCCCTCATCCGCGTGTGCAGGCAAAGACCAAGACACGAACAGAAAGAGGACCGGTGGGCATGCAAAGCGGATACGCACACGAACTACGACGTGCGTCGGATTCGTCACGTTGCGAACGTGCGGGCGATGAACTGCGTGCGCATCCGTCGACCGTCCGTGCGTGGCCGCAGCCCGCAGCGGGCAACCCATCGACCGTAGGTGCGCGCGAGCCGTGGACGTCGTCGGTTGCGCGCGACGCCGACTGGGCACCGGTTGGGCCATCGCGTCCGCGCCCGACGCCGGATCGGGACCTCCTTCCCATCCCTCGTTTTCCCATATAGCTACTCCACGATGCTATTGCTAGATAACGAGTCCCGTAGGACGACGCTACAGCCATTCAGAGGAAGAAGAGACATTACGCGACAAGACACGTCGCGGTTCGGCGCCATTGATAATTGAGGTTTGTATCATTGTGTGCACACATACATCGGAGCCGTACGTGACGTCGAGTTTGCAGCGTGCATCACATCTTCTCCGTCGGAGCACGACACCTGGACCAACTAGTATGAGAACCCTTCCCGGTACCGGGCATCTCCAACGCTATACACCAGAATGTCTGCAAACATCCAGACCACGCTGGCCAAATGCTTTGTACCATCCGATGCCGTAGGTGAAAAGGTCAACGCGTTTGAATTCTCACAAACCCGAGGCAAACATGAAGAGGTTTGTGGGCGTCCCGGCCACTACCACATAGGCATATGACACCCCGGACCTACACAAAACCTTGACCGTGCGTTCTGCTCCATAAAAACTTTGTCATGCATTCATTCTAGTTTGTCGCTCCAAAGCAAACGCGACTAGACGGTATGAATGTCGGTGACCAACGCGAACGGGCGGTTGACCGACACCGCTTCACCGCTTCGATGTGTACAAAAAGACCAGGAAGCCTACTCCAACCGCTGCGCATCGAAGTGGCGTCAATCAGTCCGGCTATTTAAGAAGGACAACCTCGCGCACTAACCCTACATTCTATCCTCTCGACCGTACACCATCGCTTTTCATCTTGTCCTCTCCTCTCCTCCGCACTCTGTTTTCGATGATACACAAGTCTGGCAGCGGCTCCCGCTGGTTCTCGGCGATGCTCTGTGGGGCCGATGGCGGCCATAGCGAAGGAGGAGGTGGTACTCTCCTTGTAAGATGATGAGCAGCAACAACCTTCCCTCCATTCCGAGGTCGTGCACACGAACGAGGAGTTGAGCCCGTTGAGTTGACGTCATGGAGTCGCGTCGGACAGATCCTGTCGTCGGCCGTGCGTTGTCCTCCCGGAAGCGGCGGAGTGCAATGCAAACGACCATTGCCTCCTCAACCAGCACGGGATGACATCCGAGTCGATGGATCCAGACTGGAGTCCGGACCCGTTGGCCGTCATGCAGGAGAAGGCCGGAGGTGAGCTCGGGTGGTGGAGTGGAGTGGAGTGAAGTGGCTAGGGTTTGGTCCGGCGAGCGAATGGGAGAAATATATGTGGGGTCGGGTAGGCCAACGTGGCGGACGTGTCCGGACGCCCCCATCTTTAGGCAGGATACAAGGGATGCCGGTCAGTCCGGACGTTTGAGGCCTGTTTGAACCGCCCATTTGGACTGATTTTTTTGTGAGTGACCGGTTTGTCCGGCCAGACGTTTTAGGCGGGTTTGAGGCCTCCGGTTGTAGATGCTTTACTTTTCGGTATAGGAGGGTCCCATCCCCGTCCCCACGTGTCAGCGAGGATCCCATCGCCCGGCCTCCCTCCAGCATCAAAGATGCTTGATGGCCCCGGCCGACGGCGGGCGCGTGTGTCAGGTCAGGGGTTCCAACGACAGTTGCGGGCGGTTGGGAGCCTCGGCCCTCAGCGCGTCGCCTACCTCGTCACCCTTTTAATTCCGCGCTGGAGAGGGTCCAACCGTCTCTTCTTCGCCCTCGGCTCCGCTCCCCCCTGACTTTCCACCTCTCCGCCTCCGACTCCGACTCCGCTCCGCTCCGCGCACTAGCGAAAGCCGAAAGGTACTCCTCCCCTCCCTGTTCCCTTCCCTTTCCTCTCCCACCACCCGTTCGATGAAATGGCGCAGCCGCAGAATTAGCTGCTCCTTGCCTTCATATTCTGCTGCCCTCGCGGTGCTCTAATCCGTCGCCGTGCTCCGCCTAGCTGACCCAGACAGAGTTCGAATTGGTATGCGTCTCCTCTGTTGTTGCTCGACGACTCGAGCCCTTTCTTTCTTGCTGCTTCGCCAGGTGCCCGGTTCTCGTTCGTCCAAGGGACCAAGGGCCAGGGGCTAAGAATTGTGTGGTTTTGGGTATGTTTTGCTCAAGAGATTGCGCCTTCTCAAGAGTTTGTTCCCCCCCCCCCCACCCACCCCCCCCAGGATGAAATGGATAATCCTTTGGCTGGTAAATAGGTTGCTCGTTAAGGAACCTGCGATTTTAGTTTCGTGAATTCCGGGGAAGGAAGGATAGCTTATCGTCTTGGTAACACCAAGGGCATGCCGTGAAGCAACCCCCTTGACTTCAATTCTGGGTATTTGGGATTTGGGGATGTGTCTGCATCATCGTTATGTACTTTTGCTGCAGAAATTGCTATCCTGGAAATCAGGGCATCAGTTGCCTTCAGTCTTGAGGCATCAATCTCATTTCTCTGTGGCTTCAGAGTCAGCTGACAAGTTTTTTTTCTCTTCCTGTTTTTGGTCTCGCTGTATTCCTGGCCTTAAGTTTTCAGAACCAAAATGCTCATTCCTCCCTCCCACGACTTGCCGTTTCTTGGCTTGTTAGGTCTCTCTTTTGCTGGCCTTTAAGTCAAGAAACAGATATAGGATGGCTTATTCGGATAATCACGCAGGATTTTATTCCTCAAAAGTGTTGTTAGGGGGGCCGAGACATGGGAATTGGAAAGTTTGGTGGCTTTTAGGTGCCCATGTTAGCCATGAAGCTATATAGGCTTTGCAAGAATCATTAGTTTTATTTTAGTTGATGGGGTCTAGTGATCTACTGATCTTTGCTGTAAAGCTAAGGAACATTGGTACTTCTTTTCTCTTTGCTAACACCTTTACGTTCAGTAAAGTCCTCACCACTTCCCCTGCAGATTAGAAAGTTTTGGGATTAGACGTTTCTAGTTGGATATGTTGCTGTAGTAGGTACTCTTGATGGCTGCCCTGTGAAAGGACATTGTTTGGTGACGTGGTAGGGATTCCGTTTAATGATTTTGTTTCTCAGGCTCCGTTGCTGTCTGGGCTCTGTTTCAGTTCTTTGTTCTTCTTCGGTCAGGGTGCATGCATCTTCATACATTTGGATTGCAAATGATTGGAGCTCGGGGTTCCATAATTTCAGACCAATCATTAGTTGTAATTCTATATGGTTCGTTTTTTTTTTTAGCTTTGTCCAATGCAATTTTTGTTTCTTTTCTTTAAAGTTGACAAACCTGTGCTGTTAGGTAGGAGGTAAGCTCGATAGATCTTACATATATGCTCGACTGTACTAATTTATTGTTTCTAGGGAGCTACCAACTGCTTCATTGGTAATACACAGCCTGCTTTTGCTGTACTCAGCTAATACCCCTTGTATTGCAAATCATGATCAAGCCAACATTGTCAAATTAGAACTTAGAATCAGCCTTCTGGTAAAAGTCTTTAGTACATTGAGAGTTTTTCTTTTTCTTTTGGCATGTTGCATTCGTCTTCAGACGAGTGGCCAAATTTAGGTTGCAAACTGTTGGACCTTGGGGCTCCAAAGTTTCACAATAATTATATGCCCATATGATTCATTTTTGTGGGTTAGAATTCCGCAAAAGGAAAGTCTTCAGCACCTTGAACAGCGCGTTATTTTGTACATTTTTCATTAGACTTACCAGGCTTATGTTACGAACTCAATCTGTCTTTCAATCTCTGATACAACAAAGTGATTTATCTGATACTGTAAAAAAACTGTTTGATATTTTGTATCACAAGCTTGTACTTTTAGTTGGTGTATGATTTTATTGTCTAATTATACCACACTTGAACTTCCATTCTATTTTCCCCAGAGAAAAGAGAGCTAAGCTGGCTTCGAGAAGAATATGGCATCTCTTACTCCAGGGATACTGTTAAAGGTTCTCAAACATATAAACTCTGATGTGAAAGTATGTGGAGAACACCGGTCAATTCTTCTCCAAGTTATTAGCATCGTTCCTGCAATTACTGGTTCAGAGCTTTGGCCAGACCATGGTTTCTTCATAAAAGTTTCAGATTCATCACACTCAACATATGTGTCTTTATCAAAGGAGGACAATGAACTCATCTTATCAAACAAACTACAACTTGGACAGTTCATATATGTTGAAAAGGTTCAGTCCAGTGTTCCTGTTCCGGTTCTTGTTGGGGTCCGAGCAGTTCCAGGAAGGAACCCTTTCATTGGCAACCCGAAGGATTTGATGCAAATGTCAACTCCCTCTGGGGTTTTGGAAGCATTGGATCAACAACGGAAAACTTCCAAGCCAGCTGAATTATCTGAGAATGAAAAGGAAAACTCTCAGAGGAAAGTAGTCATTAAAGAGCAGAAGGCTGGTGTTGCTTCCCGTTACATGCTTGGGGTATCAAGCAACAATGGTAAAATTACCAATCTAAACTCTAGCATGGACAGTGACAAAAGTAGTAATGGAGGAAGTAGTGTTTGCGATGCAAACCAAAAGCTGGTCTCTAGTGCTACTAAAGGGAAACAAGAGCCAAAACATCAGGTATGCGTATGAGCCCAATGGAACTTAAACTTCCAATATTGTAGCTCTGAGAATGTGATATGCTAATGGTAATTGAAATATGATCAATGATGGAACTTTAAACTTCGGTATACTGTGGCTCTGAGAATGTGATAATAGCTAATGGTAATTATATGAGATCAGATAATATATGAGCCCAATGGCTTCTAAGCAGACAAATATATGACATAAAAATGCATCTAGGATGGTTGTTGATTACGTTTGTTGCTGTTATTGCAGGAAAGGTCAAATACGTCTCCTAATAATGCCAAGCTAGCTTCTACAAAACAAGAAGTTAATAAGGACATACGCAAGAATAGTGGCAGGCCACTCAGTCAGAACGGTTCTGCTGTAGTGAAGAAGCAAATGCCAAGAGACATAAAAAGGGAATCAGCAACTGAAGGAAGCTCACCACCAAAGCTTTATAGGAGTTCACCATCAACGCCAGCTAGAACTTCACCACCAAAGCTCAGGAGTTCACCACCAACGCCAGCGAGAACTTCACCACCGAGAATCAGTGTGCCAGCAAAGGCAAATGCTACCTCCAGTCCAGTTTCTTCTGTGCCTAATATTAAAAGAAGAGTCACAGAAACCGTGTCCTGGGATACCCTTCCAACATGCTTGATCAAATCTGGAAAGGTATATTTTATCATCTGTAAATTGCAACAAAGGACTGAATTTCAGGTCTTCTATTAGTTGAACATGTGGCATGTGTGTATACTTGGGCATTTATGAAAAGGCTTCGCGAAATTATTCTGAACCATGCTGTACATTCATTTGTTTGTGTGAACAGGCCGTTGTCAGGAGGAAGACTATTGCTCTTATAGTAGCAGCAGAGGCTCAAAGGGAGGCTACTGCTGCTGCATCTCTTGTGAAAGGCCTTGGGTAAGTAGTACACATCTGTTTCTTTTTTAGCATTGTAGTTATGAGATGAATTGTCTTCTATTACATGTATAAAATGAATCTAACTTCCATGTTCCCTTCTCCAGAATTTTTACCGAGATACTGAAATCCGCCGAGGAGGATCCGCATGGCGCAGTCAACAAGTTTTTTCAGCTAAACCGGCTTATCATCCAGCAAAACATTTTCTGGAAAGATAACTCGCCAGATTCTGGCAAGGACTCCCGACCAGAGAAGGAAAAGCCATCGAGGAAAGTTTCTGCGTCTCAGAACAAAGCTGCTGGAGGTATTGCAGCAAAGAACCCTGACGATGCCTACACCAGTGGGAAGCTCGAATGGGCCAGAGAGGATGGTTTCAAGGAGATCCGCAGGTCATGGTTCGATCTGAAACGGGAATCACAGTCATGGTTTCTGAACTTCCTGGAAGACGCACTTGCGTCCGGGTTCAAATTTGAGGGCCGAGCTAAGAACACCACCAGAGAACGGGTGCGCGGGCAGTCCAAGGGTGGCGACGGGCAGATTGCGGTCCGGCTGTCGCAGCTCAAGGAGACAAGTAACTGGCTTGATCAGCAGCTGCAGAGCGAGGCGGGGAAACCTGACGACGGTTTGGTCGAAACCATTGAGCGGCTGAAGCAGAAGGCCTACTCGTGCCTGCTCGGGACCGTCGAGACCGCGGCATCGGCTCTTGAAGGTAGAAACGGTTGTAGCTGAAAGCTTTCCGGGGCTGGCCCTATCTGTTTTGTGAATTGGAAGAACCAGCCGGAGGTATTCAGTCCTACAAGAGCAGTGCTGCTGTACAGAACAACACAGGATCCTGGCGCGAAGGAGAATGGAGATGAAGCATAATTTATACCAACTGTACAAAATAACGTAGGAGCGAGGATTGAGAGATGTAAATAGCCCGGTTGAGTTGCCCGTTTAAGTTATTCGTTCGACCTTCTTCCTTTTGCGCTGTCTCGTGTTTCTTGTGGAAAAATGACAGTCTGTTTGTTCTTCAGTCGTGTCTGGCCAATACAAATGGATGAATGTTTGCACTTTGCCTAAAACAAATGGACAATTATTCGAGCCTCTGCACTCTGCAACCATGCGGCGCAGAACATATCAGCTCTCATTTGTATAGCAGTGCTGGTACTTTTAATAGCGTGCGTGTAAGTGCGTATTACTCCCTCCGTTTCTTAATATATGACGTTTTGGGAGTTCAAGAAGGGAGTAGTACATACGATAAGATTGACGTAACTGAGAAATTTCAGAGTGAAGACTGTCCGTGTATGTGGTTCCGCTGCGGGCACCTCGAGGTAGTTCCAAGCCAGGGCCAAACGACGTTCTCTGGAGAAAGAATGGGAAATTCAGAGGGTTTCTGCGGTGCCAGCTTATTTGCTGCTCCGGTATCATGAAATCGACGTAGCCTCACCCGGGAAAAAAAGGAGAAAATAAAAATGACGTAGCCTCTCCTAAAAGAAGGACCCTGAGAGCATCTACAGCCGGACCTTACAAATCCGGTCCCTCAAACGCCCGAGGACGCGCCCGGACACGTCCGCGGACACTGACCGGTCACGCCTCAAATAATGTATTCTACATCCGGACACCTCAAATCTCATATCTCAAATTCATACAACCCATACAACTACTACGTCGATGCATTACACACATCGTCCGACTACTCCATCACTACTAACATGCCATCGGACTACCAAAATTTGGCATGTCTGGCTATGGTAGAGATCATCCACGGCTGCCCTTGCCCTTCCCGGCGCTCTTGCCGTCCTTGTCGTGGAAGTACCGGTCGAAGACGCAGTACGGATCGAGCCGTATCTGCTCGTCGTCGGAGCTGTCCTCGCCGTCGCTCACCTCTTTCTCCTCCTTCGGTGGCAGTCCGGCTATTTCATGGACCGCCCGATTCTGCTCGTGGGGCGAGGGCACGCGTGTTCCTCCGCTGCCGTTTCTTCAAAATGCGGGCGCGGATGGCTACCTCCTCTGCGTCCGCCCGCTCCGCCTCCGCCATTTCCTCCGCGAGAAAGGCCTCAGCGACCCTTATCCTCTCCTTCCCACGGCGGGCAGCTCGTTCCCGGTGGGACTCCAAGTCCGCCCGCCGGGACATCGATGATCCCGCCCTAGATCCTGCCGTCGGTTGGGCGCTGTCCTCACGGGAGCGGCGGAGTGCAATGCGAACCGCCATCACCTCCTCCACTCCGCACGGGACGAATCCCCAGTCGATGGATCCGGACTGGTCGGAGTCGGATCCGCTGCCCTCCATGCCGGAGAAGGCCAGAGATCGCCGGAGGTGAGGTAGGGTGCCGGAGAAGTGGCTAGGGTTTGGTCCGGCCAACGGATGAGGACGAATATATGTGGGGTAGATGCGGGCCAGCGTGGGCTAGTGCGGACCAGGCGGGCATGCCCGGGCTGTTGGAAATATGCCCTAGAGGCAATAATAAATTGGTTATTATTATATTTCCTTGTTCATGATAATCGTTTATTATCCATGCTATAATTGTATTGATTGGAAACTCAAATACATGTGTGGGTACATAGACAACACTGTGTCCCTAGTAAGCCTCTAGTTGACTAGCTTGTTGATCAAAGATGGTTAAGGTTTCCTAGCCATGGACATGAGATGTCATTTGATAACGGGATCACGTCATTAGGAGAATGATGTGATGGACAAGACCCAAACTGTAAACGTAGCATATGATCGTGTCAGTTTATTGCTATTGTTTTCTGCATGTCAAGTATCTGTTCCTTTGACCATGAGATCATGCAACTCACTGACACCGGAGGAATACCTTGTGTGTATCAAACGTCGCAACGTAACTGGGTGACTATAAAGGTGCTCTACAGGTATCTCCGAGGGTGTCTGTTGGGTTGGCATGGATCAAGACTGGGATTTGTTACTCCGTATGACGGAGAGGTATCTCAGGGCCCACTCGGTAATACAACATCACAATGAGCCTTGCAAGCAATGTGACTAAAGTGTTAGCCACGAGATCTTGTATTACAGAACGAGTAAAGAGACTTGCCGGTAACGAGATTGAACTAGGTATAGTGATACCAACGATCGAATCTCGGGCAAGTAACATACCGAAGAACAAAGGGAACAGCATACGGGATTAACTGAATCCTTGACATAGAGGTTCGACCGATAAAGATCTTCGTAGAATATGTAGGAGCCAATATGGGCATCCAGGTCCCGCTATTGGTTATTGGCCGTAGAGGTGTCTCGGTCATGTCTACATAGTTCTCGAACCCGCAGGGTCTACACACTTAACGTTTGGTGACGATTAGTATAATTGAGTTATTATGTTGGTGACCGAAAGTTGTTCGGAGTCCCGGATAAGATCCCGGACATGACGAGGATCTCCGGAATAGTCCGGAGGTAAAGATTGATATATGTGATAATAGTGTTTTGATCTCTGGAAGGGTTCCGGAGTTCACCGGAAGGGGTTCCGGATGTTTACCGAAGTGTTCGGGTGCAGCAACACTTTATGTGAGCCAAAGGGATAAAACCCACAAGGTATTGGAAAGTGCAAAAGTAGTTTTGCTGCCGCGTAAGCGGTACTACCGCTTGGTGAAGCGGTACTACCGCCCGAGCGGTACTACCGCTTGTGTGAAGCGGTACTACCGCCCAAGCGGTACTACCGCTTGTGTGAAGCGGTACTACCGCTTGTGCGCGGCTGTGCGCGGTTCGGCAGGGATCCGAGTTGGACTCTTTCCCTGCGGGCCAAACCGACCTTGTGCGGGCAAAACCGACCCGGAGGAGGCTTTTACTCCAAGTTTAGACCCCAAGGCTCAACATATAAATAGAGGGGCAGGGCTAGCACACGGGATACATCAGGATTTCCCAAGCCGTGTGCCGGCAACCCTAGCCCTCTAGTTCCTCCGTCATAATCTCCGTAGCGCTTGGCGAAGCCCTGCAGAGATTGTTCCTCACCACCATCACCACGCCGTCGTGCTGCTGGAACTCAACCACTACTTCACCATCGCTCGCTGGATCGAGGAGGTGAAGGCGTCATCAAGCCGTACGTGTGTTGAACGCGGAGGTGCCGTCCGTTCGGCACTAGATCGGAAGGATCGTGATTGGATCGCGGGACGCTCGGCGATTTGGATCGCGAAGACGTTCGACTACATCAACCGCGTTTATTAACGCTTCCGCTTAGCGATCTACAAGGGTATGTAGATTCACTCTCCCTCTCGTAGATGCTCATCACCATGGATAGATCTTATGTGTGCGTAGGAAAATTTTTGTTTCCCATGCAACGTTCCCCATCAGTGGCATCATGAGCTAGGTCTATGCGTAGATGAGATCTCGAGTAGAACACAAACGAGTTGTGGGCGTGGGTGTATACATATTGCTTGCCGTTACTAGTTGATATTTGATTCGGCGGTACTGTGAGATGAAGCGGCCCGGACCGACATTACGCGTACACTTACGCGAGACAGGTTCCTTCAACTAACATGTAACTTCGTTGCATAAAGATGGCTAGCGGGTGTCTGTCTCTCTCACTTTAGTTGAATCGATTTCAATGAAGAGGGTTCTTTTAGAAGATCAAAAAGCAATCACTACACCACGTTGTGGTTTTGCGTAGGTAAGAACGGTTCTTGCAAACCCATAGCAGCCACGTAAAATTTGCAACAACAATTAGAGGACGTCTAACTTGTTTTTGCAGGGTATGATGTGATATGATATGGCCAATTACATGATGAGATATATGTGATGTATGAGATGATCATGTTTTGTATAGAATATCACGACTTGCATGTCGATGAGTACGGCAACTGGCAGGAGCCATAGAGTTGTCTTTAATTATTGTATGACCTGCGTGTCAATCATTAAGCGCTATGTAATGCTTTACTTTATCGCTAAACGTTAGCAATAGTCGTGGAAGCAACAGTCGGCGCGACAACCTTATGGCGACACGTTGATGGAGATCAAGATGATGGAGATCATGGTGTCATGCCGGTGACGATGGAGATCATGCCGGTGCTTTGGAGATGGAGATCAAAAGCACAAGTTCATGGCCATATCATGTCACTTATGATTTGCATGTGATGTTAATCCTTTTATATGCATCTTATTTTGCTTAGGACGACGGTAGCATTATAAGGTGATCCCTCACTTAAATTTCAAGATAAATTGTGTTCTCCCCAAGTGTGCACCGTTGCGAAAGTTCGTCGTTTCGAGACACGCCGTGATGATCGGGTGTGATAGACTCTACGTTCGCATACAACGGGTGCAAGCCATGTTGCACGTGCGGAACACTCGGGTTAAACTTGACGAGCCTAGCATGTACAGACATGGCCTCGGAACACAAGAGACCGAAAGGTCGAACATGAGTCATATAGTAGATATGATCAACATGAAGATGTTCACCATTGAAACCACCTCAACTCACGTGATGATCGGACTTGAGTTGGTGGATTTGGATCATGTTACACTCGAATGATCGGAGGGATGTCAATTTGAGTGGGAGTTTTTTAAAATATGATTAACTAAACTCATTATCTAAGAACAATAGTCTAAGTTGTCTTTGCTATATTTATGTTGTAGATCATGGCTCGCGCAGTAGCACCCCTGAATTTTAATGCGTTCCTAGAGAAAGCTAAGTTGAAAGATGATGGAAGTAACTTTGTGGACTGGGCCCGTAATCTAAGGATTATCCTTACGGCTTCCCAGAAGGCTTATGTCCTTGATGCACCGCTTGGTGATCCACCCGCTCCAGTTGAGTCTCTAGACGTTGTGAACGCCTGGCAGGCTCGTTCTGATGATTACTCAATAGTTCAATGTGCAATGTTGTATGGCTTAGAACCGGGACTTCAAAGACGTTTTGAACGTCATGGAGCATATGAGATGTTCCAGGAGTTGAAGTTTATCTTTCAGAAGAATGCCCGGATCGAGAGATATGAGATCTCCGATAAGTTCTATGCTTGCAAGATGGAGGAGAACGGGTCTATCAGTGATCACGTGCTCAGAATGTCTGGGTACTCCACCCGTCTGGCTGAGTTAGGGATGCCCCTTCCGCCAGAGGCTATCACTGACAGAGTTCTTCAATCATTGCCGCCTAGCTACAAGAGCTTCGTGTTGAACTATAACATGCACGGGATGAACAAGTCAGTCGCCGAGCTGTTTGCGATGCTGAAAGTCGCTGAGTCTGAAATTCAGAAGGAGCATCAAGTGTTGATGGTCAATAAAACCACTAGTTTCAAGAAAAATGGCAAGGGTAAGAAGGGTAACTCCAAGCAGAGTGGCAAAGCAGTTGCTCCTCTCGTGAAGAAACCCAAGGCTGGACCCAAACCAGAAACTGTGTGTTTTCATTGCAAGGGAACTGGACACTGGAAGCGGAATTGCCCCAAGTATTTGGCTGACAAGAAGGCGGCCAACAACAAACAAGGTATATATGATATACATGTTATTGATGTGTACCTTACCAACTCTCGTTGTAGTGCCTGGGTATTTGATACCGGTGCGGTTGCTCATATTTGCAACTCAAAACAGGAACTGCGGAATAGACGGAGGCTGGCAAAGGACGAAGTGACGATGCGCGTGGGAAATGGTTCCAAGGTTGATGTGATCGCCGTCGGCACGCTCGCTCTTCGATTACCGTCGGGATTAGTGATGAACCTAAATAAGTGTTATTTGGTGCCTGCGTTAAGCATGAACATTATATCTGGATCTTGTTTATTGCGAGACGGTTACTCATTTAAATCAGAGAATAATGGTTGTTCTATTTATATGAGTAATATCTTTTATGGTCATGCACCCAATGTGAGGGGTTTATTCTTATTGAATCTCGATAGTAATAATACACATGTTCATAACATTGATGCCAAAAGATGTAGAATTGATAATGATAATACCACTTTCTTGTGGCACTGCCGTTTAGGTCATATTGGCGTAAAACGCATGAGGAAGCTCCATGCTGATGGACTTTTGGAGTCACTTGATTTTGAATCACTTGACACATGTGAGCCATGCCTCATGGGCAAGATGACTAAAACGCCGTTCTCTGGAATAATGGAACGGGCAAGTGACTTATTGGAAATCATACATACTGATGTGTGCGGTCCAATGAGTATTGAGGCGCGCGGTGGTTATCGTTACTTTCTCACCTTCACTGATGACTTAAGTAGATATGGGTATATTTACTTAATGAAACACAAGTCTGAAACATTTGAAAAGTTCAAACAATTTCAGAGTGAAGTTGAGAATCATCGTAACAAGAAGATTAAATTCCTACGATCTGATCGAGGAGGAGAATATCTGAGTTATGAGTTTGGCAGTCACTTAAGACAGTGTGGAATTGTTTCACAATTGACACCGCCTGGAACACCACAGCGTAATGGTGTGTCCGAACGTCGTAATCGAACCTTATTAGATATGGTGCGATCTATGATGTCTCTTGCCGATTTGCCACTATCGTTTTGGGGTTATGCATTAGAGACAGCTGCATTCACTTTAAATAGGGCACCATCGAAATCCGTTGAGACGACGCCATATGAACTTTGGTTTGGCAAGAAGCCAAAGCTGTCGTTTCTTAAAGTTTGGGGATGTGATGCTTATGTCAAAAAGCTTCAGCCTGAAAAGCTGGAACCCAAAGCGGAGAAATGCGTCTTCATAGGATACCCAAAAGAGACAGTTGGGTATACCTTCTACCTCAGATCCGAAGGCAAAGTGTTTGTCGCTAAAAACGGAGCATTTCTTGAGAAAGAGTTTCTCTCGAAAGAATTGAGTGGGAGGAAGATAGAACTTGATGAGGTTGTTGAACCTTTACTTCAACCTGAGAGTAGCGCAGCGCAGAAAGTTGTTTCTGTGGAGCCTACATTAGCTGAAGAGGAAGTTAATGATGATGATCATGAAGCTTTGGATCAAGTTGCTATCGAACCTCGTAGGTCGACAAGGACGCGTACTGCTCCTGAGTGGTACGGCAACCCTGTCTTAGAGGTCATGTTGTTAAACAACGATGAACCTACGAGCTATGGAGAAGCGATGATGGGCCCGGATTCCGATAAGTGGTTAGAGGCCATGAAATCCGAGATGGGATCCATGTATGAAAACAAAGTATGGACTTTGGAAGTATTACCTGAAGGGCGTAAGGCCATTCAGAACAAATGGATCTTTAAGAGGAAGACGGACGCGGACGGTAATGTCACCGTCTATAAAGCTCGACTTGTGGCAAAGGGTTTTTCACAAGTTCAAGGAGTTGACTACGATGAGACCTTCTCACCCGTAGCGATGCTTAAGTCCGTCAGAATCATGTTAGCAATAGCTGCCTTTTTCGATTATGAAATTTGGCAGATGGATGTCAAAACAGCGTTCCTTAACGGTTTCCTTAAGGAAGAGTTGTATATGATGCAACCAGAAGGTTTTGTCGATCCAGAGAATGCTGACAAAGTTTGCAAACTCCAGCGATCCATTTATGGACTGGTGCAAGCATCTCGGAGTTGGAATCTTCGTTTTGATGAGGTGATCAAAGCGTTCGAGTTTATACAAGTTTACGGAGAAGCTTGTATTTACAAGAAAGTGAGTGGGAGCTCTATAGCGTTTCTAATATTATATGTGGATGACATATTGCTGATTGGAAACAATATAGAAATGCTGGAAAGCGTAAAGGAATATTTGAACAAGAGTTTTTCAATGAAGGACCTAGGAGAAGCTGCTTTCATATTAGGCATCAAGATCTATAGAGATAGATCGAGACGCTTAATAGGACTTTCACAAAGCACATACCTTGATAAGATTTTGAAGAAGTTCAAAATGGATCAGTCCAAGAAGGGGTTCTTGCCTGTTTTTGCAAGGTGTGAAGTTGAGTAAGACTCAATGCCCAGTGACTGCAGAAGATAGAGAAAAGATGAGTGTCATCCCCTATGCTTCGGCCATAGGCTCTATCATGTATGCAATGCTGTGCACAAGACCCGATGTCAGCCTTGCCATAAGAATGGTCGGAAGGTTTCAAAGTGATCCAGGAATGGAACACTGGACGGCGGTCAAGAATATCCTGAAGTACCTGAAAAGGACTAAGGACATGTTTCTCGTTTATGGAGGTGATCAAGAGCTCGTCGTAAAGGGTTACGTCGATGCAAGCTTTGACACTGATCCGGATGACTCTAAGTCGCAAACCGGATACGTATTTATTCTTAATGGGGGTGCGGTTAGCTGGTGCAGTTCCAAGCAAAGCGTGGTAGCAGATTCTACATGCGAAGCGGAGTACATCGCTGCCTCGGAGGCGGCGAAGGAAGGTGTCTGGATGAAGGAGTTCATGACAGATCTTGGAGTAGTGCCTAGTGCACTTAACCCAATGACTCTGTTTTGTGATAATACTGGTGCCATTGCTCTAGCCAAGGAACCAAGATTTCACAAGAGGACCAGACACATAAAGCGACGTTTCAATTCCATCCGCGATTACATCAAGGAGGACGACATAAATATTTGCAAAGTACACACGGATCTAAATGTTGCAGATCCGATGACTAAACCTCTTCCAAAGGCTAAACATGAACAACACCAGAACTGCATGGGTGTTCGATTCATTACAATGTAAATCACATAGTGATGTGAACTAGATTATTGACTCTAGTGCAAGTGGGAGACTGTTGGAAATATGCCCTAGAGGCAATAATAAATTGGTTATTATTATATTTCCTTGTTCATGATAATCGTTTATTATCCATGCTATAATTGTATTGATTGGAAACTCAAATACATGTGTGGGTACATAGACAACACTGTGTCCCTAGTAAGCCTCTAGTTGACTAGCTTGTTGATCAAAGATGGTTAAGGTTTCCTAGCCATGGACATGAGATGTCATTTGATAACGGGATCACGTCATTAGGAGAATGATGTGATGGACAAGACCCAAACTGTAAACGTAGCATATGATCGTGTCAGTTTATTGCTATTGTTTTCTGCATGTCAAGTATCTGTTCCTTTGACCATGAGATCATGCAACTCACTGACACCGGAGGAATACCTTGTGTGTATCAAACGTCGCAACGTAACTGGGTGACTATAAAGGTGCTCTACAGGTATCTCCGAGGGTGTCTGTTGGGTTGGCATGGATCAAGACTGGGATTTGTTACTCCGTATGACGGAGAGGTATCTCAGGGCCCACTCGGTAATACAACATCACAATGAGCCTTGCAAGCAATGTGACTAAAGTGTTAGCCACGAGATCTTGTATTACGGAACGAGTAAAGAGACTTGCCGGTAACGAGATTGAACTAGGTATAGTGATACCAACGATCGAATCTCGGGCAAGTAACATACCGAAGAACAAAGGGAACAGCATACGGGATTAACTGAATCCTTGACATAGAGGTTCGACCGATAAAGATCTTCGTAGAATATGTAGGAGCCAATATGGGCATCCAGGTCCCGCTATTGGTTATTGGCCGTAGAGGTGTCTCGGTCATGTCTACATAGTTCTCGAACCCGCAGGGTCTACACACTTAACGTTTGGTGACGATTAGTATAATTGAGTTATTATGTTGGTGACCGAAAGTTGTTCGGAGTCCCGGATAAGATCCCGGACATGACGAGGATCTCCGGAATAGTCCGGAGGTAAAGATTGATATATGTGATAATAGTGTTTTGATCTCTGGAAGGGTTCCGGAGTTCACCGGAAGGGGTTCCGGATGTTTACCGAAGTGTTCGGGTGCAGCAACACTTTATGTGAGCCAAAGGGATAAAACCCACAAGGTATTGGAAAGTGCAAAAGTAGTTTTGCTGCCGCGTAAGCGGTACTACCGCTTGGTGAAGCGGTACTACCGCCCGAGCGGTACTACCGCTTGTGTGAAGCGGTACTACCGCCCAAGCGGTACTACCGCTTGTGTGAAGCGGTACTACCGCTTGTGCGCGGCTGTGCGCGGTTCGGCAGGGATCCGAGTTGGACTCTTTCCCTGCGGGCCAAACCGACCTTGTGCGGGCAAAACCGACCCGGAGGAGGCTTTTACTCCAAGTTTAGACCCCAAGGCTCAACATATAAATAGAGGGGCAGGGCTAGCACACGGGATACATCAGGATTTCCCAAGCCGTGTGCCGGCAACCCTAGCCCTCTAGTTCCTCCGTCATAATCTCCGTAGCGCTTGGCGAAGCCCTGCAGAGATTGTTCCTCACCACCATCACCACGCCGTCGTGCTGCTGGAACTCAACCACTACTTCACCATCGCTCGCTGGATCGAGGAGGTGAAGGCGTCATCAAGCCGTACGTGTGTTGAACGCGGAGGTGCCGTCCGTTCGGCACTAGATCGGAAGGATCGTGATTGGATCGCGGGACGCTCGGCGATTTGGATCGCGAAGACGTTCGACTACATCAACCGCGTTTATTAACGCTTCCGCTTAGCGATCTACAAGGGTATGTAGATTCACTCTCCCTCTCGTAGATGCTCATCACCATGGATAGATCTTATGTGTGCGTAGGAAATTTTTTGTTTCCCATGCAACGTTCCCCAACACGGGCGCGCCTGGGCTCCCCCATATCCGCCCCATATTGGGCTGGATATGAGGGGTGCCGGTCAGCCCGGGCGTTTGACGTTCGTTTGAGGGGTCCGTCTGGGTCGATTTTTTGTGACCGGTTAGTGACCGGGTGGCCTGCCCGGGCGTTTGAGGCGGGTTTGAGGGTCCGGCTGTAGATGCTCTGATATTCACAAGACATGCGGCAAGGGGGGGGGGCACCATGATCACAGATTACGCCACGTCATCGCATGCATGCACAAGTGACGAAATTGATGATGTCAGCGAGAATCTTTTGAATATTCAGTTTTTAAAATGTTTTATCTCTTAAATGAAAAATCAATTGAAAAACCTTTTTCACCATTAAATCGGCCACGACGAGATCTTCGAAATTAGATCTCATATCGATGTGTTTCGACGATCTAATTTTTTGGTTAAAAATTGCCATCTCTATTGCACATCAATTGACATGGTGTTTACATTAAAGTTGCCATAATATGTTTCAGCTACCTTTTCTTCTTAAAGAAAATTTTGACATGTTATAAAAGGGGAATTAAGAAACTAAACTTGCCATGATGAATTACTAAAATTTGCCATGATCCATGAAATAATTTTGACATGATTCATAATTAAAAAGAAATCCATCATCAATTACTTTAAAAATACATGATCAATGACTCAAATTTATCATGAATCATAAACTAAAATTGTCATGGTGAATTACTTAAATTTGCCATGATACATGCACTAAATTTTGCCAGGGTTCATACAAAAAAAATCCATGGTCAAAAAAGTAGAATTGCCATGGTAAAAATTACTAAAATTGTCGATTTATAAACTAAATTTGCCATGATGAATTACTAAAAATTACCATGGTCCATGAATTATATTTATCGTGGTTAATTAATAAAAATTGCCTTGGTCAATTAATAAATTTTCCCATGAAAAGTAGTTGAAAATACAACAGTAGCTTTAAATCTAGAAGAAAACAAATGATGAAACATATCATGGCAATTTTAGTGTAAACTCTATGGCAACTTCAAAGTAAACATCATGACAGCATTTGATAAAAAAAAGTCATCGAAACATATCAATATGAGATCTAATTTTGAAGATCTTGTCGAGACGGATTTAATGATGAAAACAGATTTTTAATCGGATTTTTATTTAAAAGATAAAACATTTGTAAGTTCAAAAAACCAAAAAGATTTTGCTGATGTCATGTGTATGACGTGACTAGATGGATGATGATAGGGGCATTTGGATCATGTTACTTCGTGTGCACACGCGTGACACTTATCATTTGAGAAAAAAAAATCTAATGTAACCTTGCATCAAACGATAGGCTAGTGGGCCGGCCCATTAGCGTGCTTCTTTTGATGTATGTTCGTTAGTTAGTTTGTTCATTTTTTTTCGTATTTATATACATGTTGAAATATTCCTAATGTATATGTATATATTTCATACATTACGTTACTTCAAATTTTGAAAAAAATGTGTTTATCAAGCGTCAAAAAATAAAACAACTGTCTCATTAAAAAACAAATTTAAAACATTCACGCGTTTCACAAAATGTTCGTGACATTTAAAAGGAAGTTTATACAATAAAAAATTGTCGCGTAGGCAAAACAAATGATCACCGTCTATTTGAGATGTGTTAACATGTATTTGAAAAAAAGATCTTCAAAGCTTGTGTTTGAAAACAAAATGTACATCTGGTATTTGTAACGTTTCAACATGAATCAAAAATACATTGTACGTGCATACAAAAAATGTATGATATGCATTGAAAAAAATAAACATGTGTTGAAAAAAATGAGGAAACCGATGAAGTAACACCAAAAAACAAAAAAAAAGACACATAGAATGTTCTAAAACCACTCCAAAACTGTCATGGAAGCTTCCCAAAACCGACTCACCAAAATCCATATTGGGCTGCTCATCTAGTAATTGCCTAGTGCGAGACGGAGTATCATCTGTCACTAGGCGAGACATCACTCTCCCCCTCCCCCGGGTCGCTCATGCAGACCGGGGGAATCCCTAGCTTCTCATCAAACTTCCCCCCTCTTCCTTCCGTCCTCCCCCGCCGTCGCCACCAGGCAAGCCCGTCCAACAGCGACATCGATGGGGCCTTTTCTTCCCCTCCGCTTGTCCCTGGCAGAGGAGGCGACCGAGGGCGTGGCATCGACAGCAGGGGCGGTGTCGACGGGGAGGACAGGGGCGGCGGGCATGGGTGCGGGATCGGCGGTCCGAGCCGCCGGCATCGGCGCGAGGAGGGAGAGAGAGGTGTTGAAAGAGGAAGAGAGACTGAGGTGAGAGAGAGCAGGAGCGGTGAGGAAGTTAATCGTGCGGGGAATGTGACGGTTTATATGCCCAATATGTGCAGCATGTGCGCCGCAGTAAATGCTGCTAACAATGAACTATGTATAATACTGTATTTTGCAGCATGTACAATGGAAGCACGTTGTTGTAATTCATACTAGCAGCGTCATGGAGCTTTCGAACGCTGCTAATGAAAGGGCTTTATGGGGTTGTAAGTTGTTTTTGTTTTCTAACTATTGTTTATACCAAATTTGAAGTGTTTTACTGAAAATAGAAGAAAAACCAAACACTGTCATGGGGCAATTCTAAGAAATCAATTATTTTTAAATGGTGTTTCAATTATTAATAAATGTAAACATAGACAAAAAAATTTGGAACTTTGCATGCTGTCATTATTTGATCACGTGAAACTCTGGTTAAATTTACAAAGTATCACACAAAAGATTGACATAGGATCCTTGCAAACTGCAGGGACATTCAAGGGAGATTCGAAGTTTTGAGGGGCCGGAGGAAGTGTGTTGTTTGCGAGAGAGAAGATAGTGTTGTCATTTATTTCACTTTAAAAATTTGTATACATGCAATATGCACCATTTTACAGTTACTTATCCAATTATGAATTTATTTTGGGTTGCTTCGAAATTTGAGGGTAATTTAATATAGTTATTACCTTGGCAGCGTTTACATAACTGCACACACTGCTAGAGTGAATACTAGGTGTGTGCGCGCATCACTGACACGCTGCTTGTAAGATTTATGCATTTTAGGATTTTTAAGCACAACTGTTAGTATTTCGCCTTCCAATTTGTATGAACAATTTTTTTAACAATAATTGAAAAGTACCTAAATTTTTATGAGATATGTGCCTCCAAAACTAGTGGAATAAACACTGCTTGTGCTCCCACATAGACTTGATATGTGCCTCCAAAATTAGTTGCCTGTGTTCCGTTTCGAAAAAAAAATTAGTTGCCTGTGCTCCCCCATACCAATGATCAGCGCCTCTAAAATTAGTGGAATAAGCACTGTCTGTGCTCCCACGTACCAATGATCAGTGCCTCCAAAACTAGTGGAGGAAACACTGTTTATGCTCTCACATACCATTCATCTGTGCCTCCAAGTAACCACTGTTTGCGCACCCAAGGACCATAGATCCGTGCCTCCAAAACTAATGGAGGAAGCACTGCCTGTGCTCCCAAAAACCAGATGTGCGGGGAGCAGGAGTCACTCCATAGGCGCCGTGTACCGGCGAAGCCGGATGCATGAAGTTATTACGATAAACACGATGTACGACCAACATGCACTTTGACATGTGCCCCTTTCAAGATGTATGTGAAAATTTAACGAGCTGGAGCCGAGCGGGAGTTGCGGCCTAGACGTCATAATATTACTAGAAACTTGACCTTCATGAGTTGAAAGCTTTCAGTTAATAGTGTTGGAAGTCCCCACCTATAATCACCCCATAAAACTTCATTACCCATAAATATAATGAGAAAAACAAAAGTGGAAAAAGGAGATTTTTTTCCTAGCTATAATCTAATTTTGTTGTTACGTGCGCCATTTTTTGTTGTATTTTCACGTAAATTTTCTGTGTGTCACACTCGGAGGGAAAAAGAGGAGAAAACATAGATAGTAGGACAGATGAACCGCAAAAGTCATCAAACCAGAAATCGAAAAGGAAAACCGCTTCGAATGATTTTCGTGCGTGGGCGCGCACCGTGCGCCACACTTATCACGCGCGGAGCGCTTCTAGAGTGTTCGCTGTTTCCCTTTTGTAAGTGGTAACTCTTTGCTCTCCCCAACCTATGCGCTAAATAGGACAAACCGTATTGGACGCTCATTGCGTCCAGTAGGGACGCAACACACAAAGGTAAGGCCAACTGCCCAACTCATTGGCTATAGCGTGTGATTAAAATTTGCAGTGGTTAAAAAATTTGTGTACACATTTTGAAATAGTGAGTTTTTTTTGCAAACACCTATTAAGTTTATGAAGTTTTATTTTTATTTTTTTTGATTTTTCCCAAAAATGCAAACAAATATGTATTAAAACATTCTTTTGAAGTTTTTGAACATTTCTTGAAAGCCATGAACAAATTTTAAAACTAAATACTTTTTAAAAACACAAAGTTTTTTTATAAAAATGAACACAATTTTGAAATTCAAATCAAAATTTTAAATTATTTATAAACTTTAGAAATTTTAAAGAATGGTTGAATATTTTGAAATTTTTAAGAAATGGTTTGTAAAATTCTGATCATTTCTGATATTTAAAAAAAGTAAATAAATTTTTGAAATTCCAAATCATTTTTTAAAATTTAAATTTTGTTAAAACTTATGAAAAAACATAAACAATAATAAATAAGGAAATAAAATTGATAACCAAAAAAAAGAAGGAAAACCGAAGAAACCAGTAATGAAAACAATAGAAAAGAAAACCAGTTCAGGAGCCTTGTAGAAGGTTTCTAACTAAGTTGGTCAGCCCACCCATAGCACTAGTCTCGATCGCCTGTCCAAAAGGGCGATATGATTTGCCAGGAGTTTGCGCGAATGCGCACGACAAAAAGAGGGGAGCTCCTTTTTTTAGGGGTAAAAGAGGAGAGCTCATATTCTGTGGCAAATAGAGCAGCGATGTACAAGGGGACATGACTGGGCTGGCTCATTAGCAGGCAACATAGAGCGTGCACTATAGCGCAGTTTTCGTACTGTAACATTTTTTTATTTGTAGAGCGGGTTTTTTTTTGCACAGTTGCATTGTTTTTGTAGTGTAGCGTGATTAACTGTAGTGAGTGGTTCCAAAAACGTTTCAAACAGTTTTTTGAAAGTGAAGATTTTCTGAAAATGCCTACATTTTCTTAAAACGAATAATTTTTGAAATTTTGAACATTTTTTTTAAAAAGGAAACAGTTTTTGAAGTGCTGAAGATTTTTTTCAAATTCAAACATGTCATGAAATTTGTGAATAACATTTATAATTTCAAAAAATATACAAAAATGAGTTTTTAAAAAAACTTTCCGATTTGTTTCTAAATATTTGAACATTTTTTGAAATTTCAGACCTTGTTTTGAAAATGTGAACCAAATTTTAATTTTTGAACATTTATATTGAAATTCTGAACATTTTTCTGGAAACATAAACAGTTTTTGATGATATTGAACAGGTTTAATTTTGTGATTATTTAAAAATAAATGGAATAAACGTAAAATAAAAAAACTAGAAAAACACAGAAAACCTGTAAATAAAACCAGTTTAAGAACCTTTCGGAAAGTTCCCGAAACCGGTAGAACCCCGGGATGAATCCTTTCAGAAGATTATGAGAACCAGAATCACTGCACTCGTTTGCTATCTAAATGGGCCGGACCAATTTGATCGCTCGCTTAGTTGCTTTGCGCGAAACGACGACAATGTAACGCAACAAGCTTCACGAGGAAACATAAAAAAAGAAAAGGAGGACATTTATATATATATAGAGAGAGAAAGGTATAGTACCGACGACGCATATTTTGACTCTGGGGAGCATATACTTCCAAATGAATACAACAATAACAACAAAGCCTTTAGTCTCAAATAAGTTGGGATAGGCTAGAGGTAAAACCAATAAGAGCTCGTGGCCAGCTCAAGGTTCTGGCACATGGATAACAAGCTTCCACGCATTCCTGTCCATGACTAGTTCTTTGTTGATACTCCAATCCTTCATCCTAATGAATAGTAAATAAAATTCTAAAAATCTGAACTCTTTTGTCGATGTTCATATTAGTGTACCAAATGTGCTTGAATATCATGTCATATGGGATAGCAGTGCTTCATCGGTGAAAATAAAATAAAATTAAGTGTAACGTTTGACGTTCAACTTGTTTTTTTACACAGGTCAAAATGCTCAAGTTTTTCCTCTGAAAATATGCATGTGCCATTTGGGCGTGACAATGAACACCTATATTTTTTTCAAAAAAATTAACATTTGTAAAATTCATTTTTGGCACGCAAAAGCATGTGCTCCCTAGAGCCAAAATGGATTTCGGAGCACCGACCGATTATATTGCTCAAAGAAAGAAAAAGAGTCCCGACCGACGCATGCGCAAACGCGTGGTGAATCTTGGCAAGACACGGACCCGCGCCCAAGGATCATGAGACATCAGATGATAAGTCTCCGCATAGAGTGGTATGCCAGCTAAGGTTGTTCCTCCGTTAATTAGCATGCAGCGGATCGAAACGAACGGGTCAGCTTTGGACAATGGACTCAACCATGCATGCAGCTATAGCACCGTCGCCATGCTTGCATTGACGTGCGCGTGGGCGCGCTCCGCAGTGCTGCTGCATATCCACCGTCCCTCTCCCGGCCGTCAAAGGCAAAATCTCTGACTAGCCAGCCAGCAAGACCGGTCGGCGGCGTACGTGTCGGTGGCCAGTGCAGGATCCATCCAGGCGTGCACGCACGTGCTCTCTTGAGCCATGGATCGTGGATGGATATACCGACCGATGGATCCATCCGGGCAATTGCCGTGCAGCAGCTGTTCAGTAGCGCCGAAATGGGACATGCATGGCGCACCGCAGCAGCAGCTGTTCAGTAGCACCGGTTTGGCTGCGGTGCTGGCCGGCGGTGCATTCACCTGCACCTTCGCGATCGATGTTGACCGGTGGCAGCACAAAACGGGCAACGCAAGTACTACTGTACTAGTAGGATTTTATCTTTGAACCGAAAGGCGTTGCACCTACGTACGTACGAATCGCACAGAATCGGGTGGCGAAGCGAGCGTTGATCGGCGACTGGACGGACGTCTTGTCCAGATGATCGGCGACTGGATGGGCCGGAAAGGGAACTGCGGGATGGATAACGCGTCCCGACCAGAAAACAAAGCAAGTAAAATGTGCGTCTCGGCTCGACGGCCCATATACGAAACTCCGTACACCATGCACGGCTCTACGTACGGGCTGGGCATGTATTGAACGGATGTATACGGTCCTCGAATCAATCCTTTTTTATGTGTTAATTAAAAAAAAGAATCAATCCTTTTTTATAATTTATAATACGGTTTTGCTACTACACATCTAGATGTGACATAAGTATTACACATCTAAGTCCTATATCATTGATCTTACATGGAAATTCGTGTGCATATTTTTTCCCTTTTTGTTTTTCTTTTTATATTTGATTTAGTAATTTAGATGTGCAATAACTATGTCACATCTAGATGTGTTCTAGACACCGGTAATATGACCTAGCGAACGTCAGCTTGGAGAGGGGTGGCAAACGAACACCATTTGATGACAGTTTTAGTTATGAGAAAAGACCAAATGACGAGAGTTTTAAAACGAAAAATGCCTTCTCTGAAGAAAGTTGTCATCCTCTTACAACTAAAAATGCCATCTAAAACGTTCACAAATATCACCCTTTCTGACGAACGTTCGCCAATTAACATGGTCCTTTTTTTTTTGCGAGAAACTTCCAATCTATTCATCTTCAATCATGGCAGTACAAAGAATAACAGAGGTAATAAAAATTACAACCATGTCCGTGGACCACCTAGCGACGACTACAAGCACTGGAGCGAGCCGAAGGCGCGCCGCCGTCATCGCCCCTCCCTCACCGGAGCCGGGCAAACCTTGTTGTAGTAGACAGTCGGGAAGTCGTCGTGCTAAGGCCCCATAGGACCAGCGCACCAAAGTAGCAACCATCGCCGATGAAGAAAGTCGTAGATCAGAAGGATCAAACCTGTAAACACCCAAACAAAGACGAACGAAGACCGGATCCAAACAGATCCACCGAAGACCAGCACCGACCGAATCTAGAAATGGACGTAGTACTCAATCATCAATTTATTTTTTCAAAGCACGTAAAATATTGTTTATAAAAGACACCAAGGGCTCCATATCACTTCATGATCACCGCTAAGTCTTGTCATTCAAATAGAAAACACAAATGAATCAGTGGTCCTAGCGAACCCGGTTTCAAAAGAAAATAAAAAAAACTATTATGAAGTTTCAAATAATTATGAAATTAAAAATTCATCAGTACATAGTCACGTGCTTGTACAATTTGATCGAGAAATGTTTTCATTTGTGGGCTATGATAAAAGGAAAAAAAAAGTGTATATCTGTAATATATCTATTGTTTGCTACTTTGCCGAAATAGGTTTTCGTTCCATTTTATAGATAAAGCCACATCACTAGACGATATAAGATGTTAAGCAAACCCTCTTATCAAGCAAATAAAAAGCCGAGACCAATGCATGCGGAGTGTACTAATGGGCACCACCATCTCGCCATCGAGGACGAATCACTATAAGAAGCTTCTGCTAAAGCCGGCCAAGAGCGAACCCACATCTCCCAGAGAAACTAACAGACCTTGCCTCACGCCCTCACCACTTTGTCGCCTGAGAGGGCCCTCTGCCCTTTGCTTGGGCCGTGGAGGCCGACCCTGCCGGTGAGGAGAAATGCCTGAGAAGGCAGACGTCGCGATCATGTGCAGTGTATAGGAGGTAGACAAATCGCCTCTTGCCGGAGCCAAAGAAGCTTTGAGCAATAATCCAAGCCCGTGTCATGACCGTAAGGGACCCAAGCTCCCCAATAACGCCCGAAGAGGGTCACGACGCCATTGCGCCGCCGCTGTCGAGTCCGGCCTACTGGACATGTGTTTTTTGCAAAATTCAAGCTTCACACATTTTGACCAACTTTATAGAGAAAAATATCTATGTATATAATACCAAATATATATGACATGAAAATAGATTTTGTGATGAATCTAGTGGTATTGATTTAGTATTCTAGATGTTTATAAACTCTATAATTTTGTCAAATTTTACAAAGTTTGACTTAAAAAAATCTAATACGCAGTATATTTTGGGACGGAAGGAGTGTTACAGATCCACAATTTATCGTGTAACTCATGTATTTAATATCTCCTGGTGAAGTTCTATAGATTATAGGCACATTTACAAAAAAAATCCCGACAAAGGGTAATATATTGATATCAAGATGACACAATTAGATGTACAAATACATGTCAATTTTTTTTAGATTTATTTCGAATTTTTAATATGTTTTTTGATTTTTAGAAAAGTTCCTGGCTCACATGATGAATCTCGCTAATGAATTATTTTCCAGAAACGTCCTTTTTTTGTAGTTGGATGCTAACTAGTACTTGCTCCGTTAACAAATATAAGAAATTTTGGATATTTTAATATGGATTACACATAGACCGAAAAATGAACAAACACATCATATGTGTCTATATACATTCGATTCAAAAAAAAGATTAAAACATCTTAAATTTGTGAACGGAGGGAGTAACTGTTACAATTTTTCTTCGCTTCCCATATACGAACATGTCCATGTGGGGTGTAATCACGAATTATCTCATGATCTAGGCTTTGCATATTGGTTCGTCTTAATGTATCATCCCTCTCAGCAGAAACACCAAAATCATATGTATGTTGAGCATAACATGGCCTTGTTACTGCTGGTCTGCACACAATGTACGCTCAGTCTCCAGAGTCGGTCTAGTTACGAGTCGTAGCACGTGGCGATGGCATCCATACCACCCATCATCATAATAACATTCAACAATCATGGAGAAGAATATGCACTTCCATGTCATGCAATCCTGCTATAGCAGCAACCACCAAAACCGTATACCAATTTCATTAAACTCTGCAAGAGCTGCGGGACGACGAATGGACAGTTGGACACTGGACTCGTACCTAGCTAGAGAATATAATCTTTGGTCAAGACTAGCTTAATTACTACCGTACGCCGATAGCTTGACCTCCTCAAAACCCATGTACGCAAGACTAATGCAAGAGCTAACTTGTTTCTTGTACACACACCTACTTGCTTATTGTATATTCACTTATCAGTACTACAACTAGTTATTCAATTAGTGGGCTACTAGTTGACTAATTACGTGATTAGAGTACGTACATGACCTCTGGACAAAGCAATAATACTACTATACTATACTCCCTCCGTAAACTAATATAAGAGCATTTAGAACACTAAAGTAGTGTTCTAAATGCTCTTATATTAGTTTACGGAGGGAGTACTAGCCAGGAAAGGTCTGCGAAGATATGAACAAGCATACTATAATTTAGTCTATTAGTCAGCTGCAAGCTACTACTGTTACCTGACAGTATTCTCTGATTTTGTCTTGCTTACGTTCTGTCCTCCGCGTTCCCTTTACATTCTACGGTCCAGTTGTTGCCTTGTTGGTTGGTTGGTCCTGAAGAAGAAATTCAAAGTCTTCTGTGAATGAACCCATGCTCTTGGCTGGCCGGTCTCTTGCTGATTTTCTGGGTCTCTTGACTCTTTTTCGAGCGACCTCCTCTACCGAATCCTGACGATTGAATACTGGTGAAGAGTATACATGTACACCCCAGGGGCATTATTTGTATATATAGAACATATCGAGGAAATGTACGCGAAATTTCCCATACGATTAGTGGTAATTTCTCGAGCATTAGCGAGTAAATGACATGCTTACATATGTCTGGTAAACTAGAAATGTGTACTGTCGCAGTCAGAGAGTCATGCACGTTTACCCTTTGCTTGCTGTGGGTTCCTTCGTTGAAATTTTTGTAGTCAGTTTTGAATTCATTTCAACAAGCTCTCAGCTCTGTCTAGAAGACACAACTCTGAAAACTATGTTATTCATACTCTGTCCCTTTTCTGTCAACGCTACTGTACGTAGTGTGTCTATAGATCCGTACGAATACAGGAAAGCTGGACTATTACACTCTCACACTTTCACATTCCCAGAGAAACGTATGGCAGCAGAAAGGTCACAAAACAGAGCGAAGAGTGTATGGTTTCTTTGAAAGCGATCTCGCCGCCGCCGCTAGGAGTGCTTCCTCCCACCGCCGTTCTCAAGCGGCTCCCCTCCGTCGACAACCTCGATTGTCAGTGGTTGGGGGGAGGGGGGCGCCGTATTCATTCGTGTGGATCATTTTATCCATTAGTAGCTTATAGGTTTTGGGTTGTTCACCATCTTGGCTTTGACGGCAACGATGACAACGCTGAATAAAGAATTTTCATATCCTACCCCAAACGAGGCGATTGGTCCTATGGTTGAGGATGTATTTGAAAACCAGTCTGTTCGAGCAAGGATAGTGCGATGGCGGCATCCTTGTGGTGGGTCTGTGTCCTCAGGCTTGCGACGGCGTCTGCTCCAGCGCCGACGCAGAGCTTGGGAGGTAGTCCAGGAGCGGATGCAGATTGTGGTCTGCATCGACGGCATCTGAAAGATAGTGAATCGTGTGCTGGGTCCGTGGTTCATGGATGGTAGGTATGGTTTCCTCTTCCGACGTCTTAGTCATGTGGGGTACCATATCTAGAGTTCGATGACATGTTCGGGGTGTTGCCCCAGTCTGATTCGTTCAACGGTAATGGTTTCATCTTTGGGGAGCCACCTTGGAGGTCCGCAAAGCTGCATATCAGCAATTGAGCCGCGTCGAGCTCAGGTGTGGAGGTTATCCGTCATGTTATCCTTTTGTGGTTGTTGTGGTGGTGCCACAGGCAGGTGACGAACGTTGGTGTAAGCTCAGAGAATTCTTCGGTCTTGTTTGTAATTTTACTTCTTGACCGATGTTTCTTTGTGCAAAGGCTACCATTTTGTTGTCTTTTAAGTTTTGCCAGGTCGGTATGTGCATGGCTTGTACTATGATCCTTATGATATAAATGAGACATGTATTACCATTTAACAAAAATAGAAACGTATGGTATGGTTACTTTGTAACCATTTATTTAAGTGAAAGAATACACGTAGTTGAATCACCGTCGTCCATCCCTGAAACTAGGCCGCTCATTCTGGACAGGGAACCGGAGACGATTTGGCTAGGTAGCTACTAGAGTAGAATGCAAAAATGCATTCTATAGTTCTCGAAAACAGTACGGGTTGAAAACCTAAGCCGCCATGGCTGAAGAAACCACTTGGGGTGGTGGGTTCGCTGCGCCATCTCCACCAGATCGGAAGAACCGACAACATGAGCTTGGCCTGCATTGCCTTCCATAAAACAACGACGCGTCGGGAGGAATGAACAGAGCCGACGAGGCTGCATTGGGTTGCCTTTCGACCGGAAGAAGCAGGATCGAGGCGAAGGCAAGCAAGAGACGGAGGTGCGGCATTGCTCCCTCTACAACCCATCAGCCTCTACCATGGCAGCAATAAGGGCACTAGAGGAGAAAAATCCCATCTCCAGAGCTGAGGAACCAACAACCTTTTTCATGGAGTGGTTGCTAGAGAAACCCCTCTCCCCCTTTGGCCCTAACCACTAATACGTCTCCAACGTATCTATAATTTTTGCTTGTTCCATGCTGTTATATTATCATTCTTGGATGTTTTACAATCATTTTATAGCAACTTTATATCATTTTTTTGGGACTAACCTATTGACTTAGTGCCAAGTGCCAGTTGCTGTTTTTGCTTGTTTTTTACTTCGCAGAATAACAGTACCAAACGGAGTCCAATCGCGATGAATTTTTTTAAAGATTTTTCTTGGACCAGAAGGAGGCCAGTGGGCCAAAGAAGTAACCAGGAGGGAGCCCAGGCCGCCCACAAGACACCAGGGCGCACCGGGGGCCCCAGACGCGCCTTGGTGGGTTGTGGCCGCCTCGGGAACTTTCTCCACCACCTCTGAGCTCTATAAATAACCAAATATTCCAGAAACCCTAGGGGAGTCGACGAAAAATACATCCAGCTACCGCAAGTTCTAGAACCGCGAGATCCAATCTAACACCATCACGGAGGGGTTCATCATCCTCATTGGTGCCTCTCCGATGATGCGTGAGTAGTCCACCATAGACCTACGGGTCCGTAGGCAGTAGCTAGATGGCTTTCTCTCTCTCTTTTGATTCTCAATACAATGGTCTTTTGGAGATCTATTTGATGTAATGACTTTTTGCGGTGTGTTTGTTGGGATCCGATGAATTTTGAGTTCATGATCAATTTCTATCCATGAATATTATTTGAGTCTTCTTTGATCTCTTATATGCATGATTACTTATAGCCTCGTATTTCTTCTTCGAATCTTTGGTTTAGTTAGGCCAACTAGATCGATTTTTCTTGCCATGGGAAGAGGTGCTTTCTTATGGGTTCGATCTTGCGGTGTCCTCTCCCAGTGACAGAAGGGGCAGTGAGGCACACATGTATCGTTGCTATTAAGGATAACAAGATGGGGTCTATTCCTACATGAATAGATCTTGTCTACATCATGCCACCGTTCTTATTGCATTACTCCGTTTTTTCATGAACTTAATACACTAGATGCATGCTGGATAGCGGTCGATGTGTGGAGTAATAGTAGTAGATGCAGAATCGTTTCGGTCTACTAATCTTGGACGTGATGCCTATATAATGATCATCGCCTTGAATATCGTCATGATTATTTGATCTTCTATCAATTGCCCAACAGTAATTTGTGCACCCACCGTGTGCTATACTCATGAGAGAAGCCACCAGTGAAACCTACGGCCCCCGGGTCTACTTTTCCAACATATTGCTTTCCGATCTATCTTTTTGCCGCTTTTGTTTTGAGATCTATTATTCCAAAAACCCAAAAAAACCTTGCTGCGCTTTTTATTTGCCTCTTTTATTTTTTGTTCTTGCGAGATCTATCTATCCAATCTATTACAACCTAATCTATCTTTTTACCGTGGAGAGATTGACAACCTCTCTTTCGCGTCAGGTTGCAAGTATTTGTTCTTTGTGTGCAGGTGCTGTTTACATAGTGTTGCGTGATCCTCCTACTGGTTCGATACCTTGGTTTCATAACTGAGGGAAATACTTACCGTCGCTGTGCTGCATCATCCCTTCCTCTTTGGGGAAATACCGACGCAGTCTCAAGCCACGTCAAAGGAATTTCTGGCGCCGTTGCCGGGGAGGAAGCAGTCTCTTCAACGTGCCAATCTCTGGCGCCGAGGAGACATCATCAACATCTATCAGGTTCCTAATCACAAATCTCATCTCCTTGCAATTACATTATTTGCCATTTGCCTCTCGTTTCCTCTCCCCCATTTCACCAAATTTGCCGTTTTATTCACCCTCTTTTCCGTTTGCCTTTTTCTCGTCAGATCTCTTGCTTGCCCACCTTGTTGCTATGACTAGCGTCACTACTCCCCCCTTGTCACCAGATTTTGAAGTTCTATACTTCAAACAAAAACAAGGGGAAAATCTGAAAGATGTCTGGTATAGGTTAATGGAATCCTATCGCATTTGCAATCTAAAGGGAGATGCAAAGATTTTTCTTCGATTTTTTTTACATAGGATTAGTTTTCCATCATAGACAACTCTTGGATTTTGCCGCTAAAGGGAACTTTATTGAGCTTGATGCCAACACCGCTTATGAAATTTTGGAAGGGATATTGGGGGTTCCCCCACCACAAAAGGGGTTTTATTTTACACAAGAAGGGGTTGAAATTTTAGACAAATTGGGTGATTTACATAAACATTTGGTCGAGTTGCAAAAATATAATGAACCTCTTAAACATATTAATTAGTGGAAACCTCAATCGCATGAATACTTTGATTACTCTTTGCAATAAGCGTTTGGATATTTTAGATCTCAAGATGCTCTCTTCTCCTGAAAATTTGGGGAAGCGCAAAGAGCCCCCCGGGTTTGAGAAAGCCCTCACAAAAGTAGCAAAAACCAAAGATGACAATACTTGAATCTATGCTTTATGCCTAGCTAGGGGCGTAAAACGATAGCGCTTGTTGGGAGGCAACCCAATGAATAAATTTATTTTCACCTTTTTATTTTTGTTTTGGAGTGTTGACACAATTATGCCTCTGTTATGATTGTGTTTTTATATTTTATTTAGTGTTTGTGCCAAGTAAAGCCTTTAGGATGATTCATAAGATGAGTAGAAACAATGCTGAATCTGAAACAGAAACTTTGACTCCAGTGCGTGAATTTTCATTTTTTACTGGAGTGTGATAATGAGCTTAAATTTTAACACAGTGTTTCTATACAAATTCTTTACGTTTTCCTAATTTTTCAGAATTTTTAGAGTTACAGAAGTATGGTTAGAGTATAGATTAGTACAGACTGTTCTGTTTAAGACAGATTCTGTTTTCGTTGCATTGTGTGCTTGTTTTGATGAATGGTTTGTATTGAAGGGTATAAGCCATGGTAAGTTAAAATACAGTAGGTATAATGCAATAATAAAATTTGAATGAGTTTTCAACAGTACTTAAAGTGGTGTTTTGCTTTATTATACTAACGGATCTCACGAAGGTTTTGTTGAGTTTTGTGTGATTGAAGTTTTCCAGTTTTGGGTGAGATCACGATGGATGAAGGAATAAGGAGTGAAAAGAGCCTAAGCTTGGGGATGCTACAGAACCCCCAAGATAATATCCAAGGATAAGCAACTAAGCTTGGGGATGCCCCGAGTGTCATCCCCTCTTTCTTCTAACGACCATCGGTATTTTACTTGGAGCTATATTTTTATTCGTCACATATCATGAGTTTTGCTTGGAGAGTCTTGTATTATTTGAGTCTTTGCTTGTTTTGCTTTTTAGTTTGTCACAAGTATCCTTGCTAGACACACCTATTTGAGAGAGCTAAAATTATGCTATGATTTGTTAGAATTGCTCTTTATGCTTCACTTAAATTTTTTGAGCTATGGAATTGCTCTAGTGCTTCACTTATATCTTTTTGAGCACGGTGTGCTTTAAATTTTTGTAGAAATACTCTCATGCTTCACTTAGATTAATTTGAGAGTTAGTAAATTTTGAATAAATCCTCTCATGCTTCACTTATATTATTTTGAGAGACGAAACTTTTATGCTCATGCTCTTCACTTAAATTTGTTTGAGCTTGTCAAAAGCAATGGCAATATATGAAACTAGTCCCAAAGTGATAGATATTCAAGAGGGATATAATAAAAACTTTCATGAAGATCATTGGACAAATTAAACTTGATTCCTTGTAATAGTTTTGAGACATGATGATAGTGATATGTGAGTCATGTTGGTGAGTAATTGTGCTTTAGTAAGAATATTGGTGTTAAGGTTTGTGATTCCCTATGCAAGCACGAAAGTCAATAGTTATGCAATGAAATTACATCGTACTTATGGTGCATTATTCTGTGTTAGTTATGCTCAATGCCCGTTTATGTGAATTTTCGTTTCTTGGTTGGTTGCTTCTCAATCTATTTGCTAGCCTCCACTTGTACTAAGTAGAAATACTACTTGTGCATCCAAAATCGTTAAACCCAGTTTTGCCTTATGAGTCCACCATACCTACCTATATGCAGTATTTCCATGCCGTTCTAAGCAAATTCGTATGTGCCATCTCTAATTTTCAAAATGAATTTCCTTTTTGTGTGCTCGTACCGCTCATGAAACGGTAGGGGGTGTCCAATATTTTTCCATGCTAGATGTGTTATTCTCAAGATGAGTGTTTATTCACTTGTCATTGCACGAAAGTACGGCGGTAATAGGGATGCCCAGTCCCGAAATGAAAAAGAAATTAACTTTATGTTGTCAAATAATAAATTCCTTGGAAAGTGTTGGTATGGAAGGCAACCGTGGATACGCCTAGCCATGGATTGTGAAAGAATGATGGAAAAGGGAATAAACTTTATTTTATGTTTGGGAACCGCCTATGATGTATCTAGCATGGAAATTATTGAGAACTACTTTGTCGTTTTCGTTGACAGGAAAGGCATGCCACACAAAATATTTTCTCTCTCTCAATTTAATCTTTGAGCTCTGGCACCTCTACAAATCCCTACTTCCCTCTGCGAAGGGCTTATCTATTTATTTTATGCAATTTTTATTTTTATTTGAGTCTCCATCTTCTCTTATAAAGCACCAACTAGGGGGCACTATGATCATACTTGTGCATTGGGTGTAGTTAATATTTGAGTGTGTTTCATGAATGGATCAATGATTGAGCATGATGGGCTAGGGATAACTTTCTTTAGTGTTGATATTTTGAAAGACATGGTTGCTTGTTGGCATGCTTGAGTATTAAAGTCTTCATGTCAAAACTAGACTATTGCTTTGAACCATCTAAAAGTCCAAATGTCCATGCTACAAAAGAAAAGAATATGTGATGAACATGTTAGGCAGCATTCCACAACAAAAAATCTGTTTTTATCATTTACCTACTCGAGGACGAGTAGGAATTAAGCTTGGGGATGCTGATACGTCTCCAACATATCTATAATTTTTGCTTGTTCCATGCTGTTATATTATCATTCTTGGATGTTTTACAATCATTTTATAGCAACTTTATATCATTTTTTGAGACTAACCTATTTACTTGGTGCCAAGTGCCAGTTGCTGTAGTTGCTTGTTTTTTTACTTCGCAGAATATCAGTACAAAACGGAGTCCAATCGCGACGAACCTTTTTAGAGATTTTTTTTGGACCAGAAGGAGGCCAGTGGGCCAAAGAAGTAACCAGGAGGGAGCCCAGGCCACCCACAAGACACCAGGGCGCGTCAGGGGCCCCGAGCGCACCCTGGTGGGTTGTGGCCGCCTCGGGAACCTTCTCCACCGCCTCTGAGATCTATAAATACCCAAATATTCCAGAAACCCTAGGGGAGTGGACGAAAAATACATCCAGCCGCCGCAAGTTCCAGAACCGCGAGATCAAATCTAACACCATCACGGAGGGGTTCATCATCCTCATTGGTGCCTCTCCGATGATGCGTGAGTAGTCCACCATAGACATACGGGTCCGTAGGCAATAGCTAGATGGCTTTCTCTCTCTCTTTTGATTCTCAATACAATGGTCTCTTGGAGATCTATTTGATGTAATGACTTTTTGCGGTGTGTTTGTTGGGATCCGATGAATTTTGAGTTCATGATCAGTTTCTATCCATGAATATTATTTGAGTCTTATTTGATTTCTTATATGCATGATTACTTATAGCCTCGTATTTCTTCTTCGAATCTTTGGTTTAGTTAGGCCAACTCGATCGATTTTTCTTACCATGGGAAGAGGTGCTTTGTGATGGGTTCGATCTTACGGTGTCCTCTCCCAGTGACAGAAGGGGCAACGAGGCACACATGTATTGTTGCTATTAAGGATAACAAGATGGGGTCTATTCCTACATGAATAGATCTTGTCTACATCATGTCACCGTTCTTATTGCATTACTCCGATTTTTCATGAACTTAATACACTAGATGCATGCTGGATAGCGGTCGATGTGTGGAGTAATAGTAGTAGATGCAGAATCGTTTCGGTCTACTAATATTGGACGTGATGCCTATATAATGATCATCGCCTTGGATATCATCATGATTATCTGATCTTCTATCAATTGCCCAATAGTAATTTGTTCACCCACCGTGTGCTATACTCATGAGAGAAGCCACTAGTGAAACCTACGGCCCCCGGGTCTACTTTTCCAACATATTGCTTTCCGATCTATCTTTTGGCCGCTTTTGTTTTCAGATATATTATTCCAAAAACCCAAAAATACCTTGCTGCACTTTTTATTTGCCTATTGTATTTTGTGTTCTTGCGAGATCTATCTATCAAATCTATTACAACCTAATCTATCTTTTTACCGTGGAGAGATTGACAACCTCTCTTTCGCGTCGGGTTGCAAGTATTTGTTCTTTGTGTGCAGGTGCTGTTTACATAGTGTTGCGTGATCCTCCTACTGGTTCGATACCTTGGTTTCATAACTGAGGAAAATAATTACCGTCGTTGTGCTACATCACCCCTTCCTCTTTTGGGAAATACCGACGCAGTCTCAAGCCACGTCAATGATACGTCCATTTTGCATCATGATTTCCTACTGTTATTTACTTTGTTTTGTTGAATAATAATGCTTTGGGGAGTGATCCTAATGCCTTTTCTCTCATAATATGCAAGGTTTACACAAGAAAAGCACGTCAGAGATACCTATTCTGCACAACTCCAATGAAGCTGAAACTTTACGGAGATTATTTTTGGAATTAATAAAAAATACTGGAGCAAAAATTTACCGGAGGGGGGCCACCTGGTGAGGAGCACCCACCAGGGCGCGCCAGGCACCCCCTGGCGCGAACTGGTGGGTGGTGCTCACCCTGGCCCACCTCCGGAGCCCATCTTCTGGTATAAATTCCCAAAAAACCTAAAAAAATTAGGATGAGGACTTTCGGGACGAAGCGCCGCCGCCTCGAGGCGGAACTTGGGCAGGAGCACTTTTGCCCTCCGGCGGAGCTATTCCGCCGGGGGAACTTCCCTCCCGGAGGGGGAAATCGAAGCTATCGTCATCACCAACACCCCTCTCATCTTTGGGAGGCCAATCTTCATCAACATCTTCAACAGCACCATCTCCTCTCAAACCCTAGTTCATCTCTTGTGTTCAATCTTTGTACCGGAACCTCAGATTGGTACCTGTGGGTGACTAGTAGTGTTGATTACCTTGTGTAGTTGATTACTGTATGGTTTATTTGGTGGAAGATTATATGTTCAGATCCATTATGATATTCATCACTCCTCTGATCTTGAGCATGATTATTATTTGTGAGTAGTTACCTTTGTTCTTGAGGTCACGGGAGAAGTCATGTTGCGAGTAATCATGTGAATTTGATATGTGTTCGATATTATGATGATATGTATGTTATGATTCCCTTAGTGGTGTCATGTGAACGTCGACTACATGACACTTCACCATTCATGGGCCGAAGGGAATGCATTGTGGAGTAGTTATTAGATGATGGGTTGCTAGAGTGACAGAAGCTTAAACCCTAGTTTATGCGCTACTTCGTAAGGGGCTGATTTGGATCCACATGTTTAATGCTATGGTTAGACTTTGTCTTAATACTTTTCTCGTAGTTGCGGATGCTTGCGAGGGGGTTAATCATAAGTAGGTTGTTAGTTCAAGTAAGAACAGCCCCTTAGCACCGGTCCACCCACATATCAAATTATCAAAGTAGCGAACACGAATCAAACCAACATGATAAAAGTGACTAGACGAAATTCCCGTGTACCCTCAAGAACACTTTGCCTATTACTAGTGATTGTTCTAGCCTGTCCTTTACCTCAAAAGGATTGGGCTACCTTGCTGCACCTTGTTTACCGTTACCGTTACTTGCTCGCTACAAATTACCTTGCTATCAAACTATCTGTTACCTACAATTTCAGTGCTTGCAGAGAATACCTTGCTGAAAACCTCTTGTCATTTCCTTCTGCTCCTCGTTGGGTTCGACACTCTTACTTATCGAAAGGACTATGATTGATCCCCTATACTTGTGGGTCATCAAGACTCTTTTCTGGCGCCGTTGCCGGGGAGTGAAGCGCTCTTGATAAGTGGAAATCGGTAAGGAAAAACTTATACTACGTGCTGAAATTTATTGCTACTTGCTACTATGGAGAACAATCCTTTGAGGGGTTTGGTCGGGGTATCTTCACCTCGATCGGAACCACAATTAGTTACCCCTCAACCTACAACACCTACTGAAAATGTTATTTATGAAATTCCTTCGGGTATGCTAGAACACTTGCTTGCTAAACCTTATGCAGGAGATGGAACTGAACATCCTGATATGCATCTCTTATATGTGAACGAAATATGTGGATTATTTAAGCTTGCAGGTTTACCCGGAGATGAAGTTAAGAAGAAGGTTTTCCCTTTATCTTTGGAGGGAAAATCATTGACATGGTATAGGCTATGTGATGATCTTGGATCGTGGAACTGGAATCGTTTGCAATTGGAATTCCATCAAAAGTTTTATCCTATGCATCTAGTTCATCGTGGTCGGAATTATATATATAATTTTTGGCCTCGTGAAGGAGAAAGTATCGCTCTAGCTTGGGGGAGGCTTAAGTCAATGTTATATTCATGCCCCAATCATGACATTCCGAGGGAAGTTATCATTCAGAATTTTTATGCTCGGCTTTCTCATAATGATCAATCCATGCTCGATACTTCTTGTGCTGGTTCTTATATGAAGAAGACTATTGATTTCAAGTGGGATCTCTTGGAAAGAATTAAACGCAACTCTGAAGATTGCGAACTCGACGAAGGTAATGAGTCAGGTATAAAGCTTGCATTTGATTGTGTTAAATCCTTTATGCATACCGATACTTTTCACAAGTTTAGCACTAAATATGGACTTGACTCTGAGATAGTAGCCTCTTTCTGCGAAGCATTTGCTACTCACGTTGATCTCCCTAAGGAGAAGTGGTTTAAATATCATCCCCCTATTAAAGAAGAAGTTAAAGAACCGGTCATAGCTAAAGAAGAAACCATCTTTTACAATGTTGATCCAGTTGTGCCTACTGCCTATATTGAAAAACCACCTTTCCCTGTGAGGATAAAGGAACATGCTAAGGTATCAACTGTGGTTCGTAAGAGTAATATAAGAGCACCTAAACCCCCTGAGCAAATTAAAGTAGAACCTAGTGTTGCTATGGTTAAAGATCTCTTGGAAGAAAATATTGATGGGCATGTCACTTACCTTTGTGATGAAGCTGCTAGAATTGCTAAGCCTGATAAGAAAGATAAACATAGACCCGTAGAAGGCTTGCATGTTGTCTCAGTTAAAATAGGAGATCATTGCTACCACGGTTTATGTGATTTAGGTGCTAGTGTGAGTGCTATCCCTTTTACCTTATACCAAGAAATTATGAATGAAATAGCACCTACTGAAATGGAAGATATTGATGTCACTATTAAACTTGCTAATAGAGATACTATCACACCACTTGGGATTGTTAGAGATGTTGAAGTCTTGTGTGGGAAAGTAAAATACCCTACAGATTTTCTAGTTCTTGGTTCCCCACAAGATGACTTTTGTCCCATTATCTTTGGTAGACCTTTCTTGAGAACCGTCAATGCTATGATAGATTGTGAAAAACAAACCGTCGGTGTCAGTTTTGGTAATGTGTCTCATGAGTTTAATTTTTCCAAGTTTAGTAGACAACCTCGTGATAAAGCGTTACCTAGCGAAGATGAAATAATTGGTATTGCTTCTATTGCTGTGCCTCCAACTGATCCCTTAGAACAATATTTGCTCGACCATGAAAATGATATGCACCTGTGTGAAAGAAATGAAATAGATCAAATTTTCTTCGAACAACAACCTCTCTTGAAACACAATTTGCCTATTGAAACTCTTGGAGGGCCTCCTCCACCTAAAGGTGATCCCGTGTTTGAATTGAAACAATTGCCTGACACTTTGAAGTATGCTTATCTTGATGAGAAAAAGATATATCCTATTATTATTAGTGCTAACCTTTCAGAACATGAAGAAGAAAGATTATTGAAAGTTCTGAGGAAGCACCGGGCTGCTATTGGATATACTCTTGATGATCTTAAGGGCATTAGCCCCACTCTATGTCAGCACAAGATCAATATGGAACCGGATGCTAAACCCGTTGTTGATCACCAACGGCGATTGAATCCTAAGATGAAAGAAGTGGTAAGAACTGAAATATTAAAGCTTCTGGAAGCAGGTATAATCTATCCCATTGCTGATAGTAGATGGGTAAGTCCCGTTCATTGTGTCCCTAAGAAAGGAGGTATTACCGTTGTTCCTAATGATAAGAATGAACTCATTCCACAAAGAGTTGTCACTGGCTATAGAATGGTAATTGATTTTAGAAAATTAAATAAAGCTACTAGGAAAGATCATTACCCTTTGCCTTTCATTGATAAAATGCTAGAGAGACTATCTAAGCACACACACTTTTGTTTCCTAGATGGATATTCTGGTTTCTCTCAAATACCCGTGTCACAATCCGATCAAGAGAAAACCACTTTTACTTGCCCTTTTGGAACTTATGCTTATAGACGTATGCCTTTTGGTTTATGCAATGCACCTGCTACCTTTCAAAGATGTATGACTGCTATATTCTCTGACTTTTTTGAAAAGATTGTGGAGGTTTTCATGGATGATTTTTCCGTTTACGGAACTTCTTTTGATGATTGCTTAAGCAACCTTGATCGAGTTTTGCAGAGATGTGAACAAACTAATCTTGTCTTGAATTGGGAGAAGTGCCACTTTATGGTTAATGAAGGTATTGTCTTGGGGCATAAAATATCTGAGCGAGGTATTGAGGTGGATAAAGCTAAAGTTGATGCAATTGAGAAAATGCCATGTCCTAAAGATATTAAAGGTATTCGAAGTTTCCTTGGTCATGCTGGTTTTTATAGGAGGTTCATTAAAGACTTCTCTAAAATTTCTAGGCCTCTTACTAATCTTTTGCAAAAGGATATTCCTTTTGTTTTTGATGATGATTGTGTGGAAGCCTTTGAAACACTCAAGAAAGCCTTAACCTCTGCACCTATCGTTCAACCACCTGATTGGAACTTGCCTTTTGAGATTATGTGTGATGCTAGTGATTATGCTATTGGTGCTGTCCTAGGACAAAGAGTTGATAAGAAATTGAATGTTATCCATTATGCTAATAAAACTCTAGATAGTGCCCAACGGAATTATGCCACTACTGAAAAAGAATTTTTAGCAGTTGTGTTTGCTTGTGATAAATTTAGATCCAATATTGTTGACTGCAAAGTTATTGTTCACACCGATCATGCTGCTATAAAATATCTTATGGAAAAGAAAGATGCTAAACCTAGACTCATTAGGTGGGTTCTCTTGCTTCAAGAATTTGACTTGCATATCGTTGATAGGAAAGGAGCTGAGAACCCCGTAGCTGATAACTTGTCTAGGTTAGAAAATATTCTTGATGACCCACTACCTATTGATGATAGTTTCCCTAATGAACAGTTAGCTGCAATAAGTGTCTCACACAACACACCTTGGTATGCTGACTATGCTAATTACATTGTTGCTAAATATATACCGCCTAGTTTCACATACCAACAAAAGAAAACATTCTTCTATGACTTAAGACATTACTTTTGGGATGACCCACATCTTTATAAAGAAGGAGTAGATGGTATTATTAGGCGTTGTGTACCTGAGCATGAACAGGAACAGATCCTACGGAAATGTCATTCCGAAGCTTATGGAGGACATCACACGGGAGATAGAACTGCTCATAAGGTATTGCAATCCGGATTTTATTGGCCTACTCTCTTCAAGGATGCTCATAAGTTTGTCTTGTCTTGTGTTGAATGTCAAAGAATTGGTAATATCGGTAAGCGGCAAGAAATGCCTATGAATTATTCACTTGTTGTTGAACCATTTGACGTGTGGGGTTTTGATTACATGGGGCCTTTTCCTTCCTCTAACGGGTACACTCATATTTTAGTTGCGGTTGATTATGTCACTAAGTGGGTAGAAGCTATTCCAACAAGTAGTGCTGATCACCACACCTCCATTAAAATGCTTAAAGAAGTTATCTTTCCGAGGTTTGGAGTCCCTAGATATTTAATGACCGATAGTGGTTCACACTTTATTCATGGTGCTTTCCGTAAGATGCTTGCTAAGTATGATGTTAACCATAGAATTGCATCACCCTATCATCCTCAATCTAGTGGTCAAGTAGAACTTAGCAATAGAGAAATAAAATTAATATTACAAAAAACTGTCAATAGGTCTCGTAAGAATTGGTCTAAGAAATTGGATGATGCACTTTGGGCCTATAGAATAGATTATAAAAATCCCATGGGTATGTCTCCATATAAAATGGTATATGGGAAGGCTTGTCATTTGCCTCTAGAACTAGAACACAAAGCATTTTGGGCAATTAAAGAACTCAACTATGATTTCAAACTTGCCGGTGAGAAGAGGTTATTTGATATTAGCTCACTAGATGAATGGAGAACCCAAGCTTATGAAAATGCCAAGCTATTCAAAGAAAAAGTAAAAAGATGGCATGACAAAAGAATCCAAAAGCGGGAATTCAAAATAGGAGATTATGTTCTTTTGTTCAACTCTCGTTTAAGATTTTTTGCAGGAAAACTTCTCTCCAAATGGGAAGGACCAGATATTATTGAAGAGGTTTATCGTTCCGGAGCTATCAAGATTATTAACGCCGAAGGTACTAATCCGAAGGTGGTCAATGGCCAAAGAATTAAGCATTATATCTCAGGTACGCCTATTAACGTTGAAAGCAATGTTATCCAAACCATGACACCGGAGGAACACATAAGAGAAACCTTCCGGAACACTCCAGAATACTTAAAAATAGGAGGTACGTGATACGGTAAGTAAACGGACTCCGAAAAATCCGCAAAAATATTTTATGTCAGTTTTGGAATATTTTAGAATTTTAGGAATAAAAAAATAAATCGGAAGGTGATTGAGGTGAGCACGATACACCAGGGCGCGCCAGGCACCCTTGGGCGCGCCCTGGTGGGTGCTGCCCACCTCGCATGCCTTTCCGACTCCGTTTTCCTTCCATATAATTGTTTCCCAAGAATAAAAATTCTCTATAAATACCCCCGACTGTTTTGACGACCGCATCGCAGAAAAATCCTCTATTCTTGTTTCTTGCTGTTTTCCTATCAGATCTGTCAAGTCAGGCATCATGTCTTCTCCCTCTCCTAACAATGTGGAAGAAGATGCCTCGCTAATGAAGATAGAGTTGAATAGGGAGGAGCCGGAAGAAGCCTACAAGGCGGAGAAGGACAATGAAGCTAAGATGGATTATCTCCCTGAAGGAGATCAATTCAAGCCAGCAAAGGAGGGAGAGGAAGAAGATATCCTTCAACCTTATTACAGTCACCTCACCCCTATTGAAATCGAAGCCTTTGGAGCCTTCAAAGCGGTTCGTGTTCAGAATAAATATCTCATCCGTGAAAATATCTTGTTGCAAGAACACATCGACAACCTTAGGAGAGTCATCCACAAATTGGAGCATCTTCTGAAGTTAAAGTGTGACATCACATCATCACCGCCTACATCAACACCACCACCTTCTTCATCACCACCACCAGAGGAGACTTGAGTACATGGGTATGGGCACTCCCCTTGGCTTGAGCCAAGCTTGGGGGAGGTGCCCCGGTATCGTATCACCACCACTTTTATTCACCTTTACCTATTCTAGTTTTATCTTTAGTTTTCCCTTTGCCTTAGTCGAATAAAAGTTTAGCGAGATCTATTTTCGTGTGTTAGTTTTGTGGCCTACCTATCTATGTAATCGAGTGAAAGTTATATAATAAAGTTTAGCTTGAGTTTTGCTTCTCTACTTTCTTGTTACAATCAAATAAAAGAAAGACAAATAAATGAAAAGAATCATATGCTAATCTTGTGGTGAGTAATGACATCACATAAGAAAAAGTATAAGTAGTAAAATTTATTGGAAATAAATGAAAAGAATCATAGTTGAGTATGTGGACTTGCCAAAAGGCTCCGACATGAGACCCTTCCTGAAAATACGATGAATTGTAGTTGCAAAGTTGACTGAGAACATAGTTTGTTGGTTTCCAATAAGGTTTATGCTTTATACTTCTATGTTGTGATGAATTGTTACTTGTCCATGAGAAGCTTTATGATAAAAATATATTGAAATAAGTTCTTATGTTAGAGTTTGTTGCTGTTATGTTAATAAGCATGATGCTTCTATGTCCGTATTTTGTTTTTATCGACACCTCTCTTTCAAACCATGTGGACATGCTTTTGAATATCGGCTTTCGCTTGAGGACAAGCGAGGTCTAAGCTTGGGGGAGTTGATACGTCCATTTTGCATCATGAATTCCTACTGTTATGTACTTTATTTTGTTGAATAATAATGCTTTGGGGAGTGATCCTAATGCCTTTTCTCTCATAATATGCAAGGTTTACACAAAGAGGAAGAATACCGACAGCTGGAATTCTGGACCCAAGAAAAGCACGTCAGAGATACCTATTCTGGACCCCCCCCCCCGACGACGCCCTGGCCCGGCGCAGCCCGGCGGCCGCGCCGCCCATTCCCCCCCGACCGGATATGGAGCCGGCCGGCCCCGACCCGCCGCCTTCCTCCGCCGCCGCCTCGCCGCGCTCGCCGCCGACCGCCGACCTCGGCCCCTGCTGTGAGCTCTCCCCCCCCCGACGTTGGCAGCAGCCGACCCGGTTCGGCCGGCCGGTGTGCGTGCGTGCGTATGTATGTGTGTGTGTGTGTGCTATGCTCTCTATGTGTGTATGTATGTGTGTATATATGTATGTATGTATGTATGCATGTGTGTATGTATGTATGTATATACTAAAAACAAAATAGAAATAATAAAATTAATAAAAATAAATAAATAGTTAATTAGTTAATTAAATTAATTAATTAATTAGTTAATTAGATTAATTAATTAATTAAACAGTATTTACTGTTTTGGATAATTCGGATTTATTAATTAAAAGAAATTTAGGATATTGTTTAATCTTTAAAAATTAATATAAAATAAACCGTAGTCCGGATTAAAAAGTTTTGAACATGAAAGTTGCTTAGAATAATCCTACGGTTCCGAATACGTAGTATGTTAGTCTGTCACGTGCTCCTAGCATAGCGAACATGGAACTTTTCCATCGATTTCGTCCGTCCGGTAGTAGCCCGAGACCCGGAAAATATCGTCAGATATTCTTCCGACCCGTCTGCAACGTGTAATACTGCGCTAGTGCATGCCTAGCTCTGCATCTTGCCATGTCATGCATCGTGTTGCATCTGTGCTTTATATTTATTGTTTCTTCCCCCCTCTTCTCTCCGGTAGACCCCGAGACTGACGGTGCTGCAGGGTACGACTACGCGCCTGATGATCAGGCCTTTGCCGCAGAGCAGCAAGGCAAGCAACCCCCCTTGAGCATTCCGATATCGCCCATTTCTTTCCCTCTTATTCTTGCATTAGATTTTGCTACTGTATTAGCTAGCTCCTATTTCTGATGCATAGCCTGTTTTTGATAAACTGCTACTATACCTACAATCATATCAACTACTTAGTATAGGTTGATCAATGAATCCCCCGTGACCCCTTAGTCCCAGTTGCCCCTGCTTCTTCATCGACGACTCGACGACCCGAAGACTCGAAGACTCGGTCAACCGACCGACGAGCCAGGCCCCTCACATCACCGCACACCCCTTAGTTGTACGACTCTGCAGAGCTACTATCGAGTACCGAGGGTGACACCTCGTGAAGTACTCATGATGCTAACTCTGTAGTGTAGCTAGTCGGTCGTGGTTATCGAGGGTGATTCCTCCTTCACCACTCCCGACGATGACTCTGTCGTGCAACCCCTCAAGTGTGGGACCCTCGAGGGTGATTCCTCTAAGTCCACCTTGACGGTTTCATCGAGCGGGGCCCTTTGAGGGTGATTCCTCAAGTTCCGTCTTGATGTGTTATACACACAGTTACTATGACCTGGTTATAGAAACATATTGGTGATGGGTCGGCCCTGAGGGGTACCCACGGTTTGATGATGATGAGGCGTGGACGAGCAGGAGAGGCCCTTGCCACACATCCTCGAGACGGGGCGACGGGACCGCACTTCATGGGTCGCGCTTGCCCCGCACTTATAACATGCTAATGGGTTGGGTACTTGATCTGAGTTGGTCGTTTGACCTATTACGCACTAACCTTCACATGGGAGAAGTTATGGGTACTCAGCGTCGTTGTATCAGCTGAAGCTCTTCGGACGTCAGCAATGGAGCGGCGCGCGCCCGAGTGGTCTGCAACGGCACCGCGCTTGTTATAAGGGGTGCTAGGACTGACCACGGCCGCCTTCGCATCGTGCATGAGTGCAAAGGGCGATTGGCCCATGACCCCTGTGCGCTTAGGATTTTGACCGACGGGCTGGCCTCTTCGTTGAGCCTAGGTGGGGCGACGACGTTTTGATATCCCGAGGCCGGGCATGACCCAGGAAAGTGTGTCCGGCCAGAGGTATCAAGCGTGTTGGGGAATGTGGTGCACCCCTGCAGGGAAGAATTTATCTATTCGAATAGCCGTGTCCACGGTAACAGGACGACTTGGAGTTGTACCTTGACCTGATATAACTAAAACTGTGATTTACATTGAAATGAATGTTGGCTCCGAGATTGCTTCCTCGCAGGGAGTCGAGGAAGAACCTCTGGGCGTGGTTACTTAATAAAATTGCTACAATAATATGACTATATATGAGTTACCAGTCTACTCTCTTCTAATGCTGCAAGATGCTGAAGATACTAGTCTTCGATAGGACTAGGCCTTCCCCTCATTCTTGCTTTCTGCAGTCAGTCCAGATATAACCCCCATTCCTTGATACTGATGCATACTTAGCATAGTTCTGATGTCAGTCTTGCGAGTACTTTGGATGAGTACTCACCGCTGCTTCGCATTCTCTTTCCCCCTCGATACGATTCTGCGTTCAGACGATGGAGCCCAGGAGATGGAGTACGCCGGAGACGACTACTACACCACCGCTGGAGCCTACTACTACGTGGAGAGTGCCGACGCTTAGGAGTAGTTAGGATGGCTCCCAGGCAGGAGGAGTCGCCTCTTTTGATCCGCTGCTTATGTTTGTGCTAGCCTTCTTAAGGCAAAACTTGTTTAACTTATGTCTGTACTCAGATATTATTTGCTTCCGCTAACTCGTGCTTGTCGAGCTTTGTATTCGAGCCCTCGAGGCCCATGGCTTGTAATATGAAGCTGTATGACTTTAATTTGTGTCTAGTGTTGTGTTGTGATATCAATCAGTGAGTCCCTAATCTTGGTCGTACGCATTGCGTGTTTGATTAGCGTACGGTCGAAATTGGGGGCGTCACAAGTTGGTATCAGAGCCGACTGCCTGTAGGTAGCCCCCTTTCCAACTCCTTGGCCGAACTTGAGTCTAGTCATTGAAAAACTTTTACTAACTTAGTTGTGTGGCTTACGGGCCCACTTCTCAATCGGGTGGTATTAGGATCTTTTATTCCTCGTCTATACTCTGGGTTCTGATCTCTCTTCTCTTTCGGGTTAAAGATTTTATTAACTCTAACTCTAGGTTCTCGTAACTTCTTCCTCCCGGAGAGCTCCTCCTTCCAGATGATGGCTTGATTCTATCGTTGTCCCCGACGTTGATGTAGCATATCGCTATGCCTCGTTGTTGTATCCCTCTACCGCGAGCCTGCGTGCCGCCTAGTTATCTAGCTTAATTTCATGCCGGACCTATCGTCTATTTTGTAACGAACTTATGGTTTGTAATAGACCTATGTACGGATCTGTATGCTGGATTTGAACTACTATGTCGTATCTATCACACTTTCTTCTTAGTGCAATTTACTTCATGAATGGTTCTTTGTCCTTGCAATTATCCAATGCTAAACTACCACTGTTAAAAATTTGACAGAATGGTTAGACCAGCTGGTCGTGGTCGTGGTGCGCCTGAACCACCACCGCCACCGGAATACATGGATGGTATGATGCAGCAGTTTGAACTGAATCGCCAGTTTATGCAAGGACTTATGGACCAGTTCCCGAGGCCGAATATGAATCAGCAGCCAGCCCCAATGACTCTGCAAGACTTCATGCGTCTCAACCCTGCGATCTACCGCAGCTCAACTCAGCCACTTGACGCAGATGACTGGCTCCGTGACATCACTTATGAGCTGGAGTCTTCAGGCGCCCCAGTGGCTAGCTATGTCACCTTTGCCTCGTACTTTCTGAAGGGTCCCGCTGCTCAATGGTGGAACCGTCACATGCGCTCACAGCCTGTTGGAACAATCATCACCTGGCCGGAGTTCCAAGCTACGTTCCGTGCTCGTCACATTCCTCAGGGACTGATGGACAAGAAGAAGCGTGAGTTCCGCAATCTCGTCCAGGGCAACAAAACTGTGGATGCTTATCAGCGGGAATTTCTGGACTTATCTCGCTATGCTGAAGAAGACGTTGCAACTGATGCTCGTAGGCAGGAGAAGTTCCGTGAAGGCCTCCACCCGGATATCAAGCTGGCACTCCTTGTTCAGGACTTTGATAATTTCACCACCTTGGTGAACAAGTCTATTCTAGTGGAAACAGGTCTGCAGGACTACAAGGACAGCAGCAAGCGCAACCGTGACATGGGCTCATCTTCGGGTCCATCAGCTCAGAAGCGCAAGATGTGGATTCCCCACAACATGTACCATGCACCGCCTCCTGCTCCGAGGCCGTCCTATGCTGCACCTCGTCTGCCTCCACCCCCACCTAGGCAGCCGAGGCTCCCAGCTCCGCCACCACGAGCTCCTGTTCCCCCTTCTCGTCCTGAGGATGGGCTGTGCTTTAAGTGTGGTCGTCCAGGACACCGTGCTAGAGAATGCAGGCAGAATCAAAAACAACTTGCACTGCCTTCCAACCAGCCCCGCAACAACAATGCCGGGCCTGCTCAGGGACGTGTTCAAGCTAACAATATTGATCGGAATGAAGTTCAAGACCAGCCAGCTACTGTGATGGGTACTCTTCTCGTCAACTCAGAACCAGCTTCTGTATTGTTTGATACAGGAGCATCGCATTCCTTTATGTCTGAAGATTTTGCATACATGCATGGCATTAAGTACGAGGAGATGAACATTCCAATAGTGGTAAAACCCCCGCTGGCCAATGTCGAACCTCAATGGTTTGTCAAGATGTCCCCATTGAAATAGAAGGAATGGAATTCCATGCTTCCCCCATTATATTGAAGTCTTCCAAGATCGACCTTATTCTGGGAATGGATTGGTTGAAAGCACATACCGCTTTCGTCGTTTGTGCCACCAAAACTGTCCACCTTTTGCATCCTTCGAATGAGATAGTCAGCTACCATGCTCATCTTGTTCGAGATGCTGAAGCCCGACTATATGCCTTGAATGCATTAAATGAGTCACCTCTTGAAGGGATTGAAAACATTCCAGTTGTCCGGGATTTCCAAGATGTTTTTCCAGAAGAACTCCCAGGGATTCTCCCTGCCAGAGCTGTCGAGTTTGTCATCGACTTAGTACCTGGTACCACTCCTATAGCCAAGCGACCATATAAGATGCCACCACATTAACTCCTTGAACTTAAGCAAGAAATTGACAATTCGCTTCGTCTGGGTTTCATTCGTCCGAGTTCCTCTGCTTGGGGAGCACCTTCTCTCTTTGTCAAGAAGAAAGATGGTACTAATCGGTTGGTCCAAGATTACCGTCCCATCAATCAAGCTACAATTCAGAACAAATATCCGCTCCCTCGGATCAACGATCTGTATGATCAACTTGCTGGTTCGTCAGTGTTTTCCAAACTCGACTTGAGGTTGGGTTACCATCAGATCCGGGTACGTGAAGAGGATATTCCGAAGACTGCATTCGTTACTCGTTATGGTTCATACGAGTACACCGTCATGTCCTTTGGCTTAACCAATGCTCCAACAACCTTCTCTCGCCTGATGAACTATATATTCATGGATTACCTCGATAAATTCGTCGTGGTTTATCTGGATGATATCCTGGTTTACTCCAAGAATAAAGAAGAGCATGCTGAACATCTTCGTCTTATACTGGAGAGGCTTCGAGAACATCAACTTTATGCAAAGTATTCAAAGTGTGAGTTCTGGATGGACGAAGTAACCTACCTTGGTCATGTGATCTCCAAGGATGGTATTGCGGTCAACCCTGAATGAGTTCAGGCTATTCTTGACTGGACTCCCCCGAAGAATGTCAAGCAAGTCAGAAGTTTTCTCGGACTCGCCAGCTATTGCCGTCGATTCGTCGAGAACTTCTCCAAGATTGCCAAGCCCTTAACGAATCTGCTTCACAAAGGTGTTAAATATGAGTGGACAGAAAAATCTCAGGAGAGCTTTCAGGCACTTAAGGACAAACTGACGTCTGCTCCAGTGCTTGCTCCTCCGGATACTCGTAAGGACTTCGTCATTTATTGTGACGCCTCGCGTCAGGGAATGGGTTGCGTCCTAATGCAAGAACGCAGAGTGGTTGCTTATGCCTCTCGTCAATTGCGTCCTCATGAAGAGAACTACCCAGTTCATGACCTTGAACTTGCTGCTGTAATTCATGCACTGAAAGAGTGGCGGCAATACCTTGTTGGTAATCGTTGCGAGATCTACACCGATCACCAAAGTCTGAAGTACCTGTTTACTCAGCCAGATCTGAACCTCCGTCAACAAAGATGGATGGAGCGCATAGCAGATTACAATGTGGGTATTTCTTATACACCTGGCAAGTCTAACGTAATGGCTGATGCTTTGAGTCGCAAGTCATACTGCAACCACCTTCAGGTTCACAAGGTTCACCCCCTTCTTCAAAAGGAATTCCGCAAGCTGAACCTCCATATTGTTCCTCAGGGTTATCTCGCTCCCCCTCCTGAAGGGTCCTACAAAATGAACCTCCACATTGTTTCCCAGGGTTCTCTTAATACCCTGGTTGCCAAACCAGATCTTGTGGACGTCATCAAGTGGATCGAGAAGTGTGACAATGAAGTCGAGAGGATTAAATTCGATCTCGCAGAAGGAAAGCCCTCACCCTTCACTATTACTGAGGATGGCGCTTTGTACTTCAAAGGCCGCCTAGTGGTACCGAGTAAGGAGAAAAACCATGATATGTCTCAGGAGGTCATGAAGGAAGCACATGACACTCCGCTATCTATTCATCCTGGTAGTACCAAGATGTACCAAGACATTCGTCAAAGATTCTGGTGGTCTAACATGAAGCAAGACATTGCTCGCTATGTTGCTTAATGTTATGTTTGCCATCGTATCAAAGCAGAACATCAAAGGCCTGCCGGAACTCTGCAACCTATTACGGTTCCCGATTGGAAATGGGACCATGTTGAAATGGACTTCGTCACTGGTTTTCCCAGATCGCAGAAAGGTAATGATGCTATTCTTGTCGTCATTGACCGACTGTCCAAAGTTGCACATTTTCTGGCTGTCAAAGAAACTATTACTGCTAGCCAGCTAGCAGATCTTTACATATCTAGAGTTGTTTCACTCCACGGTATTCCATTGGTGATTAGTTCGGACCGTGGCAGCTTATTCACTTCAAGATTCTGGGCAAGTTTCCAGGAAGCTATGGGAACTCATTTGTCATTCAGCACCGCTTTTCACCCTCAATCCCAGGGACAAGTTAAAAGAGTCAATCAGATTCTCGAAGACATGCTAGAGCTTGTGTCATTTCTTTCGGTAAGAAATGGGAGGAATCTCTCCCGTATGCTGAGTTCTCCTACAACAATAGCTATCAAGCTAGTTTGAAGATGGCTCCCTTTGAAGTGTTATATGGACGTAAGTGTCGGACTCCTCTGAATTGGTCAGAAACCGGGGAACGTACACTTATCGGTCCGGATATTATCCAACATGCCGAAGATCAAGTCCGCATTATTCATGCAAATCTGAAGGCTGCTCAGTCTCGTCAGAAGAGTCAGTATGACCGTCATCACAAAGATATGGTCTATCAACCTGGCGAAAAGGCTTATCTTCGAGTCACGCCAATGCGAGGTACACACCGTTTTGGAATCAAGGGCAAGCTGGCTCCTCGATATATTGGTCCTTTCACTGTTCTCGAAAGGCGTGGTAAGGTGGCATGTCAACTGGAACTACCGCCAAACCTTTCTCAGGTTCACGATGTGTTCCATGTGTCACAGCTTCGTCGCTGCTTCAAGGATCCTATCCGAACAGTGGATCATGATATGCTTGAGCTGCAACAAGACCTTTCTTACAAAGAGCAACCGGTCCGCATTCTCGATGAAACTGAACGTCGGACTCGTCAGAAGGTTACCAAGTTCTTCAAGGTGCAGTGGGCAAATCATTCGGAAGATGAAGCCACTTGGGAGCGCGAAGATCATCTTCGTGCAGAATACCTCGGGCTCTTTCCTTCTACTTCTTAATTCTCGAGACGAGAATTCTTTTTAGTAGGGGAGAATTGTGACGCCAACGATTTGCTGCTACAATAATGTATGTAATTAAGCTACAGTAATCCCACGCTAATGTTGCCACGTCACCACGTTTACTGTTGTTAAACTCGCGTTGGTTCAAACCCCGTTCAAATTCAAATTTAAAATAAAGTCAAACGATAAAAGTTTTCAAATATCAAAAAACAAATGTTCAAAATGTGACAACTAATTCATAGGTAATTATGGTGGAGAAACCACATTTTTATAGAGTGTTTGGGATCATAAAAATATTTAAAAACAGTGACTTAAGCATTTAATTTAAAGCTTTTAAATTGTAGGGAATTGCAAACTAATTACTTAAGTGTTAAAATTGGTTATGGCAGTAGACTAAATTAAAACACTAATTTAGGTGCCATTTATGTAATTTAATAAAACTAAATTAAATTATAAACTAAAATAAAAACAGAAAAGAAAAATAATTAAAAAAAAAGACAAAAAAAGGCCTAACCGGGCCGAAACAGGCCGGCGCGGCCGGCTGCTATGAGGGGGCCAGGGGCAAACCCTAGCACCCCCAGCGCCCCCAGCCCCCCCGTGCCCGATCCCCCCCCCCCCGCCCGACGACGCCCCGGCCCGACGCAGACCCGCGCCCGCGCCGCCCGTTCCCCCCCGCCGACCGGATCCGGAGCTGGCGGTCCCCGACCCGCGTCGTTCCGCCCCGCCGCCTTCCTCCGCCGCCGCCTCGCCGCGCTCACCGCCGACCGCCGACCTCGGCCCCCGCTGTGAGCTCTCCCCCCCCAACGACGGCAGCAGCCGGCCCGGTTCGGCCGGCCAGTGTGCGTGCGTGCGTATGTATGTGTGTGTGTGTGCTGTGCTCTGTGTGTGTGTGTGTGTGTATGTATGTGTGTATATATATGTATACATGTATGTATGCATGTGGGTATGTATGTATGTATGTATGTATATACTAAAAACAAAATAGAAATAATAAAATCAATAAAAATAAATAAATAGTTAATTAGTTAATTAAATTAATTAGATTAATTAATTAATTAAACAGTATTTACTATTTTGGGTAATTCGGATTTATTAATTAAAAGAAATTTAGGATATTGTTTAATCTTTAAAAATTAATATAAAATAAACCGTAGTCCGGATTAAAAAGTTTTGAACATGAAAGTTGCTCAGATTAATCCTACGGTTCCGAATACGTAGTCCGTTAGTCTGTCACGTGCTCCTAGCATAGCGAACATGGAACTTTTCCATCGATTTCGTCCGTCCGGTAGTAGCCCGAGACCCGGAAAATATCGTCAGATATTCTTCCGACCCGTCTGCAACGTGTAATACTGCGCTAGTGCATGCCTAGCTCTGCATCTTGCCATGTCATGCATCGTGTTGCATCTGTGCTTTATATTTATTGTTTCTTCCCCCCTCTTCTCTCCGGTAGACCCCGAGACTGACGGTGCTGCCGGGTACGACTACGCGCCTGACGATCAGGCCTTTGCCGCAGATCAGCAAGGCAAGCAACCCCCCCTTGAGCATTCCGGTATCGCCCATTTCTTTCCCTCTTATTCTTGCATTAGATTTTGCTACTGTATTAGCTAGCTCCTATTTCTGATGCATAGCCTGTTTTTGATAAACTGCTACTATACCTACAATCATTTTAACTGCTTAGTATAAGTTGATCAATGAATCCCCCGTGAGCCCTTAGTCCCAGTTGCCCCTGCTTCTTCATCGACGACTCGACGACCCGAAGACTCGAAGACTCGGTCAGCCGACCGACGAGTCAGGCCCCTCACATCACCGCACACCCCTTAGTTGTACGACTCTGCAGAGCTACTATCAAGTACCGAGGGTGACACCTCGTGAAGTACTCATGATGCTAACTCTGTAGTGTAGCTAGTCGGTCGTGGTTATCGAGGGTGATTCCTCCTTCACCACTCCCGACGATGACTCTGTCGTGCAACCCCTCAAGTGTGGGACCCTCGAGGGTGATTCCTCTAAGTCCACCTTGACGGTTTCATCGAGCGGGGCCCTTTCAGGGTGATTCCTCAGGTTCCGTCTTGATGTGTTATACACATAGTTACTATTACCTGGTTACAGAAACATGTTGGTGATGGGTCGGCCCTGAGGGGTACCCACGGTTTGATGATGATGAGGCGTGGACGAGCAGGAGAGGCCCTTGCCACACATCCTCGAGACGGGGCGACGGAACCGCGCTTCATGGGTCGCGCTTGCCCCGCACTTATAACATGCTAATGGGTTGGGTATTTGATCTGAGTTGATCGTTTGACCTATTACGCACTAACCTTCACGTGGGAGAAGTTATGGGTACTCAGCGTCGTTGTATCAGCCTAAGCTCTTCGGACGTCAGCAATGGAGCGGCGCGCGCCCGAGTGGTCCGCAACGGCACCGCGCTTGTTATAAGGGGTGCTAGGACTGACCTCGGCCGCCTTCGCATCGTGCATGAGTGTAAAGGGCGATTGGCCCATGACCCCTATGCGCTTAGGATTTAGACCGGCGGGCTGGCCTCTTCGTTGAGCCTAGGTAGGGCGACGACGTTTTGATGTCCCGAGGCCGGGCATGACCAAGGAAAGTGTGTCCGGCCAGAGGTATCAAGCGTGTTGGGGAATGTGGTGCACCTCTGCAGGGAAGAATTTATCTATTTGAATAGCCGTGTCCACGGTAACAGGACGACTTGGAGTTGTACCTTGACCTGATATAACTAAAACTGTGATTTACATTGAAATGAATGTTGGCTCCGAGATTGCTTCCTCGCAGGGAGTCGAGGAAGAACCTCTGGGCGTGGTTACTTAATAAAATTGCTACAATAATATGACTATATATGAGTTACCAGTCTACTCTCTTCTAATGCTGCAAGATGCTGAAGATGCTAGTCTTCGATAGGACTAGGCCTTCCCCTCATTCTTGCTTTCTGCAGTCAGTCCAGATATAACCCCCATTCCTTGATACTGATGCATACTTAGCATAGTTCTGATGTCAGTCTTGCGAGTACTTTGGATGAGTACTCACCGCTGCTTTGCATTCTCTTTCCCCCTCGATACGATTCTGCGTTCAGACGATGGAGCCCAGGAGATGGAGTACTCTGGAGACGACTACTACACCACCGCTGGAGCCTACTACTACGTGGAGAGTGCCGACGCTTAGGAGTAGTTAGGTTGGCTCCCAGGCAGGAGGACTCGCCTCTTTCGATCCGCTGCTTATGTTTGTGCTAGCATTCTTAAGGCAAAACTTGTTTAACTTATGTCTGTACTCAGATATTATTTGCTTCCGCTGAATCGTGCTTGTCGAGCTTTGTATTCGAGCCCTCGAGGCCCCTGGCTTGTAATATGAAGCTGTATGACTTTAATTTGTGTCTAGTGTTGTGTTGTGATATCAATCAGTGAGTCCCTAATCTTGGTCGTACGCATTGCGTGTTTGATTAGCGTACGGTCGAAATTGGGGGCGTCACACCAATTCTGCACAACTCCAATGAAGCTGAAACTTTACGGAGATTATTTTTGGAATTAATAAAAAATACTGGAGGAAAATTATACCGGAGGAGGCCCACCTGGTGAGGAGCACCCACCAGGGCGCGCCAGGCACCCCCTAGCGCGACCTGGTGGGTGGTGCTCACCCTGGCCCACCTTCGGAGCCCATCTTCTGGTATAAATTCCCAAAAAACCTAAAAAAATTAGGAGGAGGACTTTCGGGATGAAGCGCCGCCGCCTCGAGGCGGAACTTGGGCAGGAGCACTTTTTCCCTCCGGCAGAGCGATTCCGCCAGGGGAACTTCCCTCCCGGAGGGGGAAATCGAAGCTATCGTCATCACCAACACCCCTCTCATCTTTGGGAGGCCAATCTTCATCAACATCTTCAACAGCACCATCTCCACTCAAACCCTAGTTCATCTCTTGTGTTCAATCTTTGTACCGGAACCTCAGATTGGTACCTGTGGGTGACTAGTAGTGTTGATTACCTTGTGTAGTTGATTACTATATGGTTTATTTGGTGGAAGATTATATGTTCAGATCCATTATGCTATTCATGGCTCCTCTGATCTTGAGCATGATTATTATTTGTGAGTAGTTACCTTTGTTGTTGATGTCACGGGAGAAGTCATGTTGCGAGTAATCATGTGAATTTGATATGTGTTCGATATTATGATGATATGTATGTTGTGATTCCCTTAGTGGTGTCATGTGAACGTCGACTACATGACACTTCACCATTCATGGGCCTAAGGGAATGCATTTTGGAGTAGTTATTAGATGATGGGTTGCTAGAGTGACAGAAGCTTAAACCCTAGTTTATGCGCTACTTCATAAGGGGCTGATTTGGATCCATATGTTTAATGATATGGTTAGACTTTGTCTTAATACTTTTCTCGTAGTTGCGGATGCATGCGAGGGGGTTAATCATAAGTAGGTTGTTAGTTCAAGTAAGAACATCACCTTAGCACCGGTCCACCCACATATCAAATTATCAAAGTAGCGAACACGAATCAAACCAACATGATAAAAGTGACTAGACGAAATTCCCGTGTACCCTCAAGAACACTTTGCCTATTACTAGTGATTGTTCTGGCCCGTCCTTTGCCTCAAAAGGATTGGGCTACCTTGCTAGATCTTGTTTACCATTACCGTTACTTGCTCGCTACAAATTACCTTGCTATCAAACTATCTGTTACCTACAATTTCAGTGCTTGCAGAGAATACCTTGCTGAAAACCGCTTGTCATTTCCTTCTGCTCCTCGTTGGGTTCGACACTCTTACTTATCGAAAGGACTACAATTGATCCCCTATACTTGTGGGTCATCAGTCAACCACCAGCAAACGCCGGAGGTGACCCACCTTCGCTGAAGCTCTCCAAACATCCGTCATGATGCCAGACGACAACACGACTGAAAGGATTGAGATGGACCTAGAGGGGGGGGGGGTTGAATAGTTACAGTTACAAATTTTTATCGTTACTTAGCAATTTTAGGCAATATTGCGGAATATGAAAGTGAGCCTAACAATTGCAAAGATGATAGTTGTGCTATGTGTACTAACTAAAACAACAAGTAAGTACATAAACAAGCACAAGTAATACAAGTAATACCACAAAGACAAATAACCACAAGTAGGGAGTTAGGGTTAGGGATAACCGCAACTCCGAGAGATGAGGATGTATGCCGATGTTCACTTCCTTGGAGGGAAGCTACGTCACTGTTTAGAGAGGTGGATGTTACCACGAAGGCACACCAACGCCATGAAGGCTCACCCTATTCTCTCCTTGAGACAACACCACGAAGGCGTTTCTCAACCACTAGTGGTAGGCCTTAAGGTGGCCTCCAAACCCTCACAAACTTTCCGGGGGAAATCACAATGGTTTGATTCCTCTCCGAGAAACTCCTACGACCTAGGAGTCTCCAACCTCCAAGAGTAACAAGATCAAGGGAACTGCTCAAGACTTGCTCAAATCACGAATTGCTTTGGTTGAGAGGAGGGGTGTCATAGCCCTACCTAGTCATTGATTGTCATTGCATCAACCATCATGGCATCTTGTTTAATTCAAATATTTTAGTAACAACATATCAGGTGACATTTTATTTTTCACAAAAATTATAGCATTTTAAAATAATCCTTAAATGCTACTGAAATCAATTAATAAAGCACTATAAATATCTTAGTGGCTCCAAATATTTTGAAACTATTTGTGGGGCCCAGCAATAAAAGGTATTAACCCCAGAAATTATTTCAGGATTATTGACTTTAGGATTTTTGCCCAAACAAATATTAACAGAGAGCAGAAATTAGAAAAGAAAATAAAATAGGAAAAAGGAAATAGTTACCTGGGCCTTACCTGGTGAGAAGAGGCCCAGCCCAGGGGCAGAGCTGTCTTCAACCTCTGTCTACTGGCAGAGCTGTGGCGACGCGCGCACACCTGGGGCCTCCACCTCCTCCCTGCCTGCCTGGCCCCTCCCCGGCGCACCTAGACGATGCCACGCACCCCCCTGCTCTCTCTGTCGCTCTCCCCATGCTCATCCCCTCCCCTGTCTCTCTCTCACGCGCACGGCCGAAAGCGCTCGTCGCCGCCGCTCGCAGCCACCACGGCCACTGGCCACCCCTAGCCCAGCTGCCACGTCCCAGAGCCCCGACGTCGAGCACATCCTCTCCAAGACGAAGGAATCGAGCCCGCACGCTCTGCATCGTCGGCATTGACTCCATCTTCAACCTTCGGCCGCCGTCATGAAATCGAAGCTCGCCGGAGAACCAGAGCCTCTCCGACCCTGCCGTCGCCACCTATGGAACCGCTGTGAGCCCCTCCTCCTACCCCCGCTCTACCCACGCTCATTTGCCGTCCTAGCTAGCCCAGCCGCCATGCCTGAAAGTTTTGCCCCGCCGGCCATGCCGCCGCCGTGGCAGCAGTAGCTTCAACTCGCGTCTGAGTACGTAGGCGTGCCCCGCACGTCCCCAGGATCCGAGCGCACCCACTAGTTGGTTCCCCCGTGCACCGCAGCCCTGCGCCGCCCGATGCCCAAACTCCGGCCGCCGCCACGGCCGACGCACTGCTCGAACAAGACCACCCGCCTCCTCCCAGTGCCGCAAATGGATGCGCGCGAGTGCCAGCTCTCAGTAGCCGCAAACCACGCTCGAAAAGGTGCTCTGTAGCGCCGCTCCGGCCAACTTCGGCGAACATCCGCCGCTGGTTTGGTCGCCGGCGGCCTCTCTCCGGCCTTGCTGACGTGACCGGGCTAATTAGCCCATTAATCAGCCCCAGAGCCACTGGCGCTGGGCCCCGTAGCAGGTCAAAGCCTGGTCAACAGGGGGCTAACCCCTGGTTAGTCCCTGTGTCACTAACGTGTGGACCCCACACGTCAGGTTTGATGTCACCTTTGACTCTGCTGACGTAATAAACCTTTTCTGGTATTTTAAATATTCAGGAAATTCCAGAAAATGTTATAAACTTTAAAAAATCATAGAAATTCAACCGTAACTCATATGAAAATAAATTATATATGAAAAATGATCAGAAAAATCCATTGAATCTGTTTATGCCATGATCATGCATGTTTAAACAAGTTAACATCACCAACTAGGACATTTAAAGATTAGGAAAAATTTGATAAATAGTTTGGAGTTGGAATTTGATGCCTATTTGAATTCCACTTCAATTAACTTGGTTAATTATTCCTCTAGGTCAATTGAGTACTTTAAATTGTCATAGCATACATCATGGTTGTGCATTGCATGAATTGAATGTTGTTCCTTCTTGTTTTCCGGTGTTTGTTCTTCCTCGGTAGACGTTGTTCCGATGTTATGATCGTTGACACTGATCAAGAGATCTTCTATCTTCAGAACTGTCAGGCAAGCAACCCCCCCTTGAGCATTTGATACAATCCCACCCTCTCGCTCCTGCTCTCTTTTACTGCATTAGGACAATGACGATTCAACTGTTACATGTTCTCGGTAGTTGAACCCATTCCTTTGCATGACCTGTCAATGCCACAGTAAATAGTTGAAACCACTTAGCATGAGTAGAAACTGTTTGAGCCTTGATGTGCCTACTCATCCATGCTTGCTTACTTACTGTGCCTACTATGCTTAGAGTCGTGTCGTGTCGGGTCTGATCCATCTGGGCGATGAATCGGAATAACAGTGCTCATGTCCTAGTGTGTGAGAGCTAAGTGTGTGAAAACGATTTGGTAAAGGTAGCGATGAGAGGCCATGTAGGAGTACATGGAGGATTGTCTCATTGGGACCGTCCTTAAGAACTGAGTTCTGTGTTTGTGATCCAAGACAGTTACTACCACACGTTGGGCCCTGAAATATAACCCCGCTCGACTTATTAATCACCTTGACCTCTGTCCAGGAGTTGCAACAAGTTTCTGGTGTTTGTAGGGCAAGTGTTGGTGGCCGTGCTTAGCGCTGCCCGACGGGGTGGGCTTTGATGCGGTATAGACACAGTGGCACGGTGTACCAAGTGGCACCCGAACGGTGGGCTTGGGAACCCTGCGCACATCATTTGAGGCCGCAGCGGAAACTTCGGCCGGACTTCCGTGCGGGTTCAGTCTCAAATAGGCGATAAACCTGGACTAGGGCCTTGTGTGATTGACGGTCGTGGCCGACTCCCTTGCTGGGCTTCCGCTTGAAGGTTGCCGAGGTGCCTTTTTACGTGCACACGGCGATAAGTGGCGGGAGCATGTGTGAAGAAGTACACCCCTACAGGGTTATGAATCTGTTCGAATAGCCGCGTCCTCGGATATGGACTACTTGGAGAACTTATGTGGTTCATAGACAATTTGACATGGATACTTTAAAATGCGCAAGATAAGCGTGAGTGCTATGGATGGCCTTCTCGTAGGGAGACGAAAGTGGATCCATAGTGGTGTATTGATATGGTGAATATGTGGACTCGTGTGCGCTATCCCACCTCAAAGAAAGTACTTGTAGTCGTAGTACAGGTTAGCCAAGAGTCAAAGCTGGCTTGCTGCAATAAACACCACAACCACCTTTGTTGACAATGTTGCATATGTAGCTAGTTCTGATGTAAATCTTGCTGAGTACCTTTGTACTCACGGTTGCTTCATTTATATTTTTGCAGATGAGACGTCAGTCTCAATAGTGATCCTTATGACGTGAGGTTCGATGTTGACCGGATTAGTTTGGGAATCCCAGACAGAGGTTTGGTTCCTATGGTAGGGTCGTTGTAGCTTTTCAGGATCTTCTAGCCGCTTTTAATAGATGTCTGTACCCAGACATGTATCTTTCGCTTGTTGGTTGTATGCTCTGAATGATGGGTCATGTGACCCCTGTTTGTACCATTATTCTATGGAGGTTCTTTGGAGCCTTCTAAATAAATATTGTGTTGTTGTATGGTTATGTTGTGATGCCATAGTTGTATCTATGCATATCGGACATGTCGTGCGTACGTGTGACGTCTAACGGTATGTATGTGATTCGACACCTTGTTGTGTGCCTCTAGTAGTACTCTTTACAGGGAAATGCCTCTTTGTGCTTCCACTGAGCCTTGGTAGCTTGCTACTGCTCCGGACACATTGATTGACCGGCGTGTATCCTTCTTTGCTGCTGTGTCTGTCCCTTCGGGGAAATGGCTCGCAGCGTAATGGAGTCAATGTAGCCTGCTATGACTCGTCTACGCGCAGTTGATGACATTTATGTCCCACGGCGTAATGGAGTCCCTTTAGCTTGCTATGACTCGTCTACACATGCTGAGACCGACACCTGCATTGTTGGGTTACGTATGCCTGTCCCTGTACGGATGTGCCACTTGGGTTCTACGACTAGTCATGTCGGCCCGGGTTCTTTGACATTTGAATGGTAGCGACATATTCACATACGTGAGCTAAAAGACGCAAACGGTCCCGGCCCAGGTAAGGTGGCCGCCATGGGGATAACTGTGCGTGAGGCCGCAAAGTGATGTGATGTGTTACATGCTAGATTCTTATGGCTTAGGATCGGGGTCCCGACAGCGTTGGTATCAGAGTTTGACTGCCTGTAGGATTACCAAGCCAAACTGGTCGATGTTGAGTCTAGAACTGCTTTAGTTATATAAGGGAATTGATTGTGGAAGGGAACGTAAGATTCTTTTTACCCCTTTCCTTGTGTCATTCTAATTCTGAGTCACCCTCTTCTTTATTCTACGGGGTTAAGAATTAGGCTTCCCATCTATCTATCAGGATGACGAGTTACTATGCTACAGACTTATAGGATAGTTGATGTCTTCCTGGATCGATGTCTCCATGAGAATTTAATGTTATGTTGTCGGTTTCCTTGTGCAGGTTGCCTCATATTTCATACCCGTACAGCCGTTATGCTGTCCGAGTTATCCAAGGTTTATAAAAATCTGATGCAATTGCAAACTCCTTCATCTTGAATCGATGTCTTTTGGGCCAGACAAAGCACACTAATTATTGTGTTGAGGTACTTTATTACCTTGACGTATTTGTTGAAGGTTTTTTAGGAAACCATGTTATCCAAGTGAGGCACCCAATAGTCTAGTGTGTCTTTTGTTCCCAGTGTGATAATTCTGGCCATCGTCATCGAAAAACATCCCGTGATGTTGCCTAGTCAGTAGGTATTCTGTCTCTGGTTTCTCGAACCCATGATTCATCCTGCTTACTCCTGTTGATAGCGTTTGCTCGTTATTTTAGGATATTAGTAACCTTTTTCTAGTCTTCGAGGTTCGTGGTATATCATTCTTCCAATACCATGAATCCTTATGGCAGAAGTTCTTCGAGAACTGAAGGTCATAACCAGAGTGCTCTTGATGAATTCTCCATTCTGCATTGTGACTCTGCCAATTCTTTCCTTTCTGCATGGATTATCTGGAAGAAACATGTTGAATTTTGTTCGACGTATCCAATCTATGCATTTACAAATCAGGAAAAATCATGTGCTCTTGAGTTGCCCTCTTCAATTGTATTCTGACCTTCATCTATCAATGGATAGGCAAGAGTAGTTGTGCATTCGTTTTCAGTGACGCATATTATTCTTGTGGTCCGTCAAGTCATTGTATTCCCGAATGACTAGGAGAAGCAAACTCCACTACCTCATCCATATCCAGGATTGGGTCAAAGTAGTTGTATTCCGCAGATCAAAATGCCAATCCAGCTTTTGCTCTGTTCTACCCTGAGGTATTACCCTCTTCATGTCAAGATTTTCATGAGAATTGCACTCCCTCTTATGAACTCTTGATGTAGTGATACTTCTCGCTATCATTATTCATTCCTCGGTACCCGAGTTGGTTGTAACCGGAATACCGACAAGTGAACCGTGATGTGTGAAATCGATACTCCTAGCAATGCTGCTGCCTGGTAGTTAATGGACAATAATTTCACTCTTAGCGTGATGGTTATCGAATCATCATTCTAAAGATTGACCGTGCTACCCAGTCCATCTTTCCTGGTGCACTCCTCGATCAATGGGTTAGGATTGCGTCAATCCTTTGCTCTTTTGATCACATCATCTTGCCCTGAAAATCAAGATTGTTCTCGAGCTCAATAACATATCGGTGGTTCGTGATTTTCCGAATATCTTCTCGGAAGTATTACCAGGTTGTTTTCTGACCGCTATGTTGAGTTCGTGATCAAATTGGTTTTCCTATAAACCACCCCTTCTCCAAGAATCTGTGTTAGTTACCCCTGAGCTAGTTGATTAAGCTAAACAACAACTTGGAGAGTTGGAAGATAACAGCTTTGCCTAACTTAGTTCGTTCCGAAGGGATATCCTTGTGTGCGTATGTGTGTGTTGGAGAAAGATGATGTTTTCATCGATCGATCCTTGTGATCAGCTGATGCATCCATTGTCTAGTCAAACCTTTGATTTGAATATGGGCTATCGTCGAATCAAACTCAGAACCAAGGGTTCTCGCAATGTTGTCTTACTTGTGGCTAATCCCTCGAGCTTACATCATTACACCTTTTGGTCTGACCAATGCTATGCTCTTGCTCACATAGTTGTGGAATTCCGTCTTCTTGGATATTTTGATGATCTGTTGTTGAGCCCATCGGCAACATTTTCATTGTTCACAACTCATGTTGGACATTAAGTTAGCATTGGAAATTTTGTAGACAATATCTTCGTGTTCTGTACATGGAGTATATGTTAGGTGTAAGGAGTGACTTCCTCTAAGTTCACGTGCATTTGACGCAAGTTGCCGCCGTGAATTTAAGAAAGGTCGTTTTGCTTCCTCGGAAATCATCCCAAGTCATTCATGCATGTGCGAAGTATGCTATGGTTTGACAGGTTGGCCGCCTCCAGTCCATATGTATCCCTAGCACACCAAGCCACTGATTGATTTGTTCAAGGTAAAGATGTTCTTCTTAAGAGCATGCATTATGCAAGGACTTCAATATCCTCAATGGTGGTTCCCAACCCGAACTCGGTAGTGTTTTATTGTAAGCTTTCCACATGACCACAATTGTCTTGGACACTGTGTTCATATGGGTCTTGCGATCCAGCTCATCTTTTGGAGCTGGCTTCCGCAGTTCATCTTTCGAGGATCCCGCAACGCCATCTCGTCGATTTGTGTTGCAAACCTTCCTTTTTAGACATGCAGAGTCTGAAGTATCCTATCACCAACCAGCTCTGAATCTCGGGCAGATATGATGGTTGGAACGTTTCCGAAGAATTATAATATTGGCCTCTCTGTAACCCGGTAAGGTGGATGTTGTGGCCAACACACCTAGCTGGAAGACCTATTATTATAGTTTCTTCATTCAGCAACTTGGCCACTTCCCCATGAGGACTGCGTATGACCTATTTTAGAAGTATTTGCTCATGGACCCTTGGATTCCCCGAAGTCCGACCTTTACTTGATGTTCTAGATACCAAGCAGTGTATAGTTTGGTTACCTATTACATCAAGGAGAACATTAGAAGCGGAGTGCTAAATGTCTCTCGGTCGATCATCCAGATTTCGTTCCCTTGGCATAGCTAAGGTGAAATCTGAGAAAGTGTTGTCTTCCTTTGCATCTGCATCCTCCATCTCTATTCATCAAGGTGGTATGAGGTGTGGCCAGGATCCTTGGCATAGATGTTGGTAAAACCTTGATGAATATGGAAATGCTCAAGTTCTTGAGAGCATGCTCAGACACTGGGTTATACCCTCGGTATCAATTGGAATGTGCCTTCCGTTGCCGAGTTGTTTTATAACTCTAGTTTCCCTTCGATCTGAGTATGCCATTCTTTTGAATTCCTTCAAACGATTGTTGTGAATTGCCTTAGGATGTTATGAAGAGTTTCAATGATCTCTGGATCAAAAGTAATTCTTTTTGCCACTTAAGGGAATAACTCTACGAGTCATCTCCCCTAAGGTGCACCGTAATGGTATTATGGCAATTAACTCCTCGCTACATTGAAACCTCTTCACCGTCTATTTTAGCGTGGAATTTTTGCCTACCAATTGAACCTCCATTATCTGCCTCATTCCATCGTTCTCGATGTGTGTTTTAAGTCTCAGCTCAAGAGACGTTCTTACGTCTCATTCCATGAGTTGATCATGAGCTGTCCGATCTTCGAGAAGATCGAATCTTGTAGAGCTTTACTATTCCCATTGTTGTTGTGTATAGATGAAGATCTCGAGAGCAAAGATGTCAAGATCAACATGATGCAATGAATCAACATCCTCTAGAAGGGCAATTGGATCGTGAAGATTGTGTGAGTTTGTGTCCCCTATACCCTCTTACCCTACGCCTGAATCTCGGGACGAGATTCTTGTTTAGTGGGGGTGAGTTGTCATAGCCCTACCTAGTCATTGATTGTCATTGCATCAACCATCATGGCATCATGTTTATTTCAACTGAATTTGAAATGGGGATGTCAAACCCTAGCACCTCATTGAATAAATAAAACTCCAACAATTGAATTTCAATGAATCCAAAACACTCTTCAAAAATGTTCACTATTTCTGATAAATGTTGGCAACAACATATCAGGTGACATTTTATGTTTCACAAAAATTATAGCATTTTAAAATAATCCTTAAATGCTACTGAAATCAATTAATAAAGCACTATAAATATCTTAGTGGCTCCAAATATTTTGAAACTATTTGTCGGGCCCAGCAATAATAGGTATTAACCCCAGAAATTATTTCAGGATTATTGACTTTAGGATTTTTGCCCAAACAAATATTAACAGAGAGCAGAAATTAGAAAAGAAAAGAAAATAGGAAAAATGAAATAGTTACCTGGGCCTTACCTGGTGAGAAGAGGCCCAGCCCAGGGGCAGAGCCGTCTTCAACCTCTGCCTACTGGCAGAGGCGTGGCGACGCGCGCACACCCGGGGCCTCCACCTCCTCCCTGCGTGCCTGGCCCCTCCCCGGCGCACCTAGATGACGCCACGCACCCCCTGCTCTCTCTGTCGCTCTCCTCATGCTCATCCCCTCCCCTGTCTCTCTCTCACGCGCATGGCCGAAAGCGCTCGTCGCCGTCGCTCGCAGCCACCGGCCACCCCTAGCCCAGCTGCCGCGTCCCAGAGCGCCGACGTTGAGCACAACGTCTCCAAGACGAAGGAATCAAGCCCGCACGCTCTGCATCGTCAGCATCGACTCCATCTTCATTCTTCGGCCGCCGTCGTGAAATCGAAGCTCGCCGGAGAACTAGAGCCTCTCCGACCCTGCCGTCGCCTCCTATGGAACCGCTGTGAGCCACTCCTCCTACCCCCGCTCTCCCCACGCTCGTTTGCCGCCCTAGCTAGCCCAGCCGCCGCGCCCAAGAGTTTTGCCCCGCCGGCCATGCCGCCGCCGTGGCAGCAGTAGCTTCAGCTCGCGTCTGAGTACGTAGGCGTGCCCCGCACGTCCCCAGGATCCGAGCGCACCCACCAGTTGGTTCCCCCGTGCACCGCAGCCCTGCGCCGCCCGATGCCCAAACTCCGGCCGCCGCCACGGCCGACGCACTGCTCGAACAAGACCACCCGCCTACTCCCAGTGCCGCAAATGGATGCGCGCGAGTGCCAGCTCTCAGTAGCAGCAAACCATGCTCGAAAAGGTGCTCTGTGGCACCGCTCCGGCCAACTCCGGCGAACATCTACCGCGGGTTTGGTCGCTGGCGGCCTCTCTCCGGCCTTGCTGACGTGGCCGGGCTAATTAGCCCGTTAATCAGCCCGAGAGCCACTGACGCTGGGCCCCGTAGCCGGTCAAAGCCGGGTCAACAGGGGGCTAACCCCTGGTTAGTCCCTGTGTCACTGACGTGTGGACCCCACACGTCAGGTTTGACCCTGGTCAACCCAGTTGACCTGATGACGTCACCTTTGACTCTGCTGACGCAATAAACCTTTTCTGGTATTTTAAATATCCAGGAAATTCTAGAAAATGTTATAAACTTTGAAAAATCATAGAAATTCAACCGTAACTCAGATGAAAATAAATTATATATGAAAAATGATCAGAAAAATCCAATGAATCTGTTTATGCCATGATCATGCATGTTTAAACAAGTTAACATCACCAACTAGGACATTTAAAGATTAGGAAAAATTTGATAAATAGTTTGGAGTTGGAATTTGATGCCAATTTGAATTCCACGTCAATTAACTTGGTTAATTATTCCTCTAGGTCAATTGAGTACTTTAATTTGTCATAGCATACATCATGGTTGTGCATTGCATGAATTGAATGTTGTTCCTTCTTGTTTGCCGGTGTTTGTTCTTCCTCGGTAGACGTTGTTCCGACGTTATGATCATTGACACTGATGAAGAGATCTTCTATCTTTAGAACTGTCAGGCAAGCAACCCCCCCCCTTGAGCATTTGATACAATCCCACCCTCTCGCTCCTGCTCTCTTTTACTGCATTAGGACAATGACGATTCAACTATTACATGTTCTCGGTAGTTGAACCCATTCCTTTGCATGATTTGTCCTTGCCACAGTAAATAGTTGAAACCACTTAGCATGAGTAGCAACTGTTTGAGCCTTGATGTGCCTACTCATCCATGCTTGCTTACTTACTGTGCCTGCTATGCTTAGAGTTGGGTCGTGTCGGGTCTGATCCATCTGGGCGATGAATCGGAATAACAGTGCTCATGTCCTAGTGTGTGAGAGCTAAGTGTGTGAACACGATTTGGTAAAGGTAGCGATGAGAGGCCATGTAGGAGTACATGGCGGATTGTCTCATTGGGACCGTCCTTAAGAACTGAGTTCTGTGTTTGTGATCCAAGACATTTACTACCACACGTTGGGCCCTGAAATATGACCCCGCTCGACTTATTAATCACCTTGACCTCTGTCCAGGAGTTGCAACTAGTTTCTGGTGTTTGTAGGACAAGTGTTGGTGGCCGTGCTTAGCGCTGCCCGACGGGGTGGGCTTTGATGCGGTATAGACACAGTGGCATGGTGTACCAAGTGGCACCCGAACGGTGGGCTTGGGAACCCTGCGCACATCGTTTGAGGCCTTAGCGGAAACTTCGGCCGGACTTCCGTGCGGGTTCAGTCTCAAATAGGCGATAAACCTGGACTAGGCCTTGTGTGATTGACGGTCGTGGCTGACTCCCTCTCTAGGCTTCCGCTTGAAGGTTGCCGAGGTGCCTTTTTACGTGCACATGGCGATAAGTGGCAGGAGCATGTGTGAAGAAGTACACCCCTGCAGGGTTAGGAATTTGTTCGAATAGCCGCGTCGTCGGATATGGACTACTTGGAGAACTTATGTGGTTCATAGACAATTTGACATGGATACTTTAAAATGCGCAAGATAAGCGTGAGTGCTATGGATGGCCTTCTCGTAGGGAGACGGAAGTGGATCCATAGTGGTGTATTGATATGGTGAATATGTGGACTCGTGTGTGCTATCCCACCTCAAAGAAAGTACATGTAGTCGTAGTACAGGTTAGCCAAGAGTCAAAGCTGGCTTGCTGCAATAAACTCCACAACCCCCTTTGTTGACAATGTTGCATATGTAGCTAGTTCTGATGTAAGTCTTGCTGAGTACCTTTGTACTCACGGTTGCTTCATGTATGTTTTTGCAGATGAGACGTCAGTCTCAATAGTGATTCTTATGACGTGAGGTTCGATGTTGACCGGATTAGCTTGGGAATCCCAGACAGAGGTCTGGTTCCTATGGTAGGGTCGTTGTAGCTTTTCAGGCTCTTCTAGCCGCTTTTAATAGATGTCTGTACCCAGACATGTATCTTCCGCTTGTTGGTTGTATGCTCTGAATTATGGGTCATGTGACCCCTAATTGTTCCATTATTCTATGGAGGTTCTTTGGAGCCTTCTAAATAAATGTTGTGTTGTTGTATGGTTATGTTGTGATGCCATAGTTGTATCTATGCATATCGGACAAGTCGTGCGTACGTGTGACGTGTAACGGTATGTATGGGATTCGACACCTAGTTGTGTGCCTCTAGTAGTACTCTTTACGGGGAAATGCCTCTTTGTGCTTCCACTGAGCCTTGGTAGCTTGCTACTGCTCCGGACACATTGATTGACCGGCGTGTATCCTTCTTTGCTGCTGTGTCTGTCCCTTCGGGGAAATGTCTCGCAGTGTAATGGAGTCCATGTAGCCTGCTATGACTCGTCTACGCGCAGTTGATGACATTTATGTCCCACGGCGTAATGGAGTCCCTTTATCTTGCTATGACTCGTCTACACACGCTGAGACCGACACCTGCATTGTTGGGTTACGTATGCCTGTCCCTGTACGGATGTGCCACTTGGGTTCTACGACTAGTCATGTAGGCCCGGGTTCTTTGACATTTGAATGCTAGCGACATATTCATATACGTGAGCCAAAAGACGCAAACGGTCCCGGCCCAGGTAAGGTGGCCGCCGTGGGGATAACCGTGCGTGAGGCCGCAAAGTGATCTGATGTGTTACATGCTAGATTCTTATGGCTTAGGATCGGGGTCCCAACAAGGGGAGAGGGCCGATCTCTCTTTTGGTTGGAACAACACTCAAGAATCCTCACAAATGCTCTTGGGATCTAAGATTTGGTCAGGACAAGAGAGAGTGAGAGAGAGAAGTGTTCTTGGAATCTTTCTACTGTGTTGGACAACCCTCTCCCGAGGGAGAAGAAGACTATATATAGTGGTAGAAAGAAACTGGCCATTGCCAGCCACTCAAGCTGCGCAGACGCTGGACGTCCGACGTGGCATGGTCGTCCGGACAGAAAAGAGCTGCCGGACGTCCGACAGGGCTCGGTCATTCGACCATGAGAGAGAGAGAGTGGGTCACTGCGGCATGTGAATTTTGGAAACACCGGACATAGACGACCTTAGGGTGTCGGTCGTCCGGAGCACGGTCGTCCAGAGAGGACCGGAAATCCGTAAGAATGGTTCTGATGGGGTGGTACCGGACATCCGGACACAAACGGACGTCCGGGGTCGGTCGACCGAAAGGATCGGAAATCCATGGGAATGGTTCTGATGGGGTGGTACCGGACATCCGGACACTCACGAACGTCCGGGGTCCGGTCGACCGAAAGGACCAGAAATCCGTGGGAACCGTTCTGATGGGGAGGTACCGGACATCCGAACACTCACGGTCGTTCGGGGTCCGGTCGACCGAAAGGACCGGAAATCCGTGGGAACCATTCTGATGTGGGGGCACTGGATCACCAGAGGGCAACGGACAACCGAGGGACTGTGAGGCGCCGGACGTCTGGAACTCGTCGGACGTCCAAGAAGGGGCAGAGCCCACCATCACAGACAAGATAGAAGAGAACTCAACAAAAGGTTTTATCTGGATTTTTGAGCAAGTCCTTAGTGAGAGCCAGTGATCCCCTCTTAATAGTGCGGGATCCCTATACTCAAGAGTAAACCGAAAAAGCTAGAACTTGTTGTCTTGTTTATCCTTACTTTGAGCATCTTGGATATGTCAGTTATGATCCGCACATTGATCTCTTGGGAACTAAACCTGAGATGCACTTGACAGAGTTGATTAGTTCCCTATATGTATGTTGTTAACAACATCAAAATATGATTATGGGTATGATTGCACTTTCAATCTCCCCCTTTTTGGTAGTTGATGACAACATACATATAGCTCTCAAAAATAAAGTAGACTTAGAAAGCTTAGGAGAGATTTGTTACAGAGCTCCCCCTTATTGTATGCATAGTAAAAATAATTATGGGCAGGAGCTCCCCCTTACTTGATAATGAGTGCATCAATCATAGCACATAGATAAGTATGGTGACATAAAAAGGATATCTCATGATAATTCAACACACACAACCTAACGATTTACCAAGGTTTAGCATTTATGGATAGCGTAGTGGTTCACCATACATAAATATCATTACATCATATATACCAATACATAAATAGCATTACATAGAGCTATGAGGACAACAAATTAAACACTAAGATAATCTCCTCCCCCTTTGGCATCAAGTACCTAAAAGGGGAAGGACCAGAGCAGACATCCACGCAATCAGAGATCACCATCATCATCGTCATCACCATAGGTGCCACTACCTCCTGTCTCGTCAAGGAAATCAGCCCATTCAGGGCCAGAAGGTAAACCAAAGTCGGAAGGAGGAGCCTCAGGAAGACGCTCATCCTCACTCACATCAGTTGCTCCAGAGTCTCTCAGACAAGCCTTCAAAGCATTTTTAGAGGAGATAATGCGAGTGACCACACCGTGGTTTTGTGAGCACTGAAAAGAGAAAGCCTTCATCATGGCAGAATGGGCCTTCCCAAGAAAACGAGCAAAGCGACCGAAGGAGGCAGAGCCAGAGGAGGCAGGACGAGACCGAGCAGCAGCCCGTCGAGTAGGAGCGGATGAGGATTGCTTGGGAGCCCAATCATCCGCCATATGAGGTGGAATGACCCATTGGTGATGCACACGAGTTCGAGCAATGGGGAAGGGGGCCACATGCTAAATGAGAGCCTGAATAAAGGGAGCATGAGGAAAGGCTCGCTTGTATTGAAAACTAGCGAGGCAAATCTCATGCCATAGAAAGTGAGGGACAATGATCTTCCCTTTAGGATGTTCATTAAGACGAGTCATGAGATCAATACAATACCCGCTACAAGTCCCCTTGTCACCCATCTTGGGATAGATGGTGCGAATGACACACTAAAAATGATGAAGAAAGGAGACCTCCAAATAGAAACTTGATTTAAATCTTTGCTCTTTTCGTCTTCGTCAAGATCGTCAATAGATTTAAGAAGATAGCCACAAGCCATAATAGCTTTGGGTAGATGATTTGGGTCATCCTTATGGATTTTGAACCCAGTGTCAGGGAAACCAAGAGCGGCGACAAATTGAGAATAAGTGGCGGATAGCACGGTGTCAGAAGTCATCCAAGTAACGGTCTTGTCAGGACCAAAGAAACAAGTGGCATAGAACTGATGAATGGCAGCATGATTTAAATCATGTTTGAAAGCAAATGGGGCAGCCAGAACAGAAGACTCAATGAGATTAATGGCAGCCGGATATTTCTCCGGGTGAGTGCGAATATGCTCTAAGTCAATATAATGATGAACAGACAGACCTTTTGGAACAATGACAGTGGTGAAGATGTCTGCCTGAACATTTGTGCAAAAACGAGAATCCATAGAGTCATGCTCAATAGAGAATTGGTTAGTGTCGCGACGAAACTTAAGATACGCAGATTTGGGGACTTTGGTGAAGTCCTTTATCACGCGACCAAGAGAGGGAGGAGGTTCAAGAGAGATGCGGCGAGCATCTCCTTGAGGCTGATCCGGAGGCAGAGGAGGCATGAACGAGGCCCTTCGAGTGCCAGGCTTGGGGGCATTTTTGCGAATGCCGATAAATTCAGCGCGTTCTTCATACTCCATATCTTCTTCGTAGTCGGAGCCCTCCGAGGACGTAACAGTTTCATGGACGGGGCGCTTGGCGAGGCGCTTATGAGGGCGAGCCCGTTCTTGGGAGTCATCGGAACCATCACGACGGGGGCCACGAGCAGACGAGCCAACGGAGGGCTTGTGCCCAGTGTTCTTGATCTTTGGCATTGCGAGAGACCTACGGAAGAGGAGATACTCAAATCCATGAACTACAGAGTGTTCAGAGAAACGAATCAGTGGAGAAGAGAGAGGGATGGTGGATCTACCTGAGGACGGAGAATCAGAGCGAGAACGGCCGGCACGGTGGCCGGAGTGCGCCCGCCGGCGGCCCGACGGCGCAGGGGCAAAGTGGATCGGGACGGGGGAGGCGCGGAGGATAGGGTAACTGCCCAGCCACGCGTGCCCCCAAGGTATATATATGCGCGACCGAAAGGTCCGGACGACCGAGAGGTGTCGGACGTCCGGGGGCTGGCGTTTCGCTAGACAGGAGCTAAGCCACGGACGACCGACAGACGCCGGACGCCCGAAGCCTGGGAGTGCAGACACTGGAGGAAACAATAGCCCAGGGCTCGGACGACCGTAACAGTATGAACGACCGGAGGTCGGACGACCGGAGTAGTCCGGACGTCCGTAAACACATCTAAAGTAAGGTCGAGGTAGACTTAGGCAAGGCAATTTTGGTGAACACCCATGGCAGAGAGATGATGAGAGACAACATATAGAACATAGTGATCATGACCAAACCGAACAATGAAGACCCTAGATCAGAAAACTAAATCGCTCTACCATTGTTCATAGAAAGAGTGGTGGCTTAGGCCACCATGTTTGAGTAAACGTGGTGTGGCACTGCAATGATATGAACCTTGAGTCCATTGCCACAACTCCATCATTTAAAGCACCAAGTCACAAATGTGAGAAAGTAACTTTGAGAGTGTTTGGTTTATTTATGCATCTTATAGGGTGAGAGTACTCATGAGTTGAATGTCTCCCCCTAAATATATGCCTACATCTAGACAAGACATGAAGTAAATATATGCAGGTGTGCAGAGATTTCACATAATGCTATCAAGCTCCAAGATACCAAGTTCACGCCTAAGTTGACAGAACCTAGCTTCATCCAGCGGTTTGGTGAAGATGTCAGCAAGTTGTATGTCCGTGCCAACACGAGCAAGAGCAATGTCACCCTTTTGCACATGATCTCTTAAGAAGTGATACCGAATGTCAATGTGCTTGGTGCGAGGGTGATCAACAGGGTTTTCAGCAAGCTTGATGGCACTTTCATTGTCATATCATAGAGGCACATGTCTGTAAGTTATACCATAGTCCTTCAAAGTTTGCCTCATCCATAGCAATTGTGTTGCACAACTTGCAGTTGCAATATATTCGGCTTCAGCGGTGGATAGGGAGACACAATTTTGCTTCTTCGAGGACCAACTTACCAAGGAGCGTCCAAGAAACTGGCATGCCCCGGAGGTGGATTTCCTTCCCACCTTGTATCCAGCCCAATCCGCATCCGTGTACCCAATGAGATCAAACATGGCATCCTTGGGGTACCATAGGCCCAACTTTGGGGTGTGAACAAGGTATCTAAGAATATGCTTAACCGCCTTATGATGACTTTCCCTAGGGGTAGCTTGAAATCTTGCACAAATGCCTACACTTAACATGATGTCTGGTCTAGATGCACAAAGGTAAAGCAATGAACCAATCATAGAGCGGTAAAGGGATGGGTTAAACAGAATACCGTTTGTGTCTTCGTCAAGAAATTTTTTGGTTGCCATGGGCGTCTTGCATGGGCTGGCGTCTATCATTCCGAGCTTCGAAAGAATGTCCTTGAGATACTTGGTTTGAGATAAGAAAATTCCTTCTTGAAATTGTTGAATTTGAAAACCGAGAAAGAACTTTAAGTCCGCATTGAGTGACATCTCAAAGGTCTTGGTCATGGATTCCGCAAACTTCTTGCATAAATGAATGTTAGGAGAACCAAAGATGATATCATCTACGTAAATTTGGCATAAGATCAAATCACCCTTTTCCTTTTTCGTAAAAAGAGTAGGGTCAATCACCCCTCTCACAAAACCATCATCGAGTAAAAACTTCTTAAGATGATCATACCAAGCACGAGGTGCTTGTTTGAGGCCATACAGAGCCTTGTGAAGTTTGTACACATACTCTTTGTGATCGGGGTCAACGAAACCGGGTGGTTGTGATACATAGACCTCTTCTTGTAGAGGACCATTGAGAAATGCACTCTTCACATCCATTTGATGTAAAGTAAAACCATTGAAAGCAGCATAAGCAAGTAAGATGCGAATTGATTCAAGACGGGCAACGGGAGCAAAAGTCTCATCAAAGTCCAAACCTTCAACTTGTGAGTACCCTTGTGCCACTAACCTTGCCTTGTTTCTGATGATTACACCATGCTCATCTTGCTTGTTCTTGAAGGTCCATTTTGTTCCAATAACATTGTGTTCCTTAGTTGGCCTTTTGACTAAAGACCATACTTTGTTGCGCTCAAAGCTATTCAGCTCTTGTTGCATTGCAACAAGCCAGTCGTTGTCCATCAACGCATCTTGTGTCTTGAGTGGCACAACACTAGAGACAAACAAAAAGTGAGCACAGAAGTTTGTTAATTGTTTATGAGTGACTCTACCTTCCGATATTCCGGTATGGATTTGTTTAACATCAACACGACGGGCCACACGAGGCATGATGGAGGTTAAGGTTTCACGACGTTCAATTTCCTTCCCATCGTCAACATCTTCAACGTATGGATCTACAATGTGTGGTGGAAGATCTTCTTCTTCATGCATCATTTGTTGAGGTTCACCATCATCATATGGTTCGTCATCATCAACATGTGCATGTTCTTGTTCTTGTTCTTGATGACGAATTTGTTCTTGTGTAGAGTCTTGATCTTGGATCATGAACTCCTCTTGGGGGATGGGATCTTGTGGTGATGTTTGTGTAGTAGTAGTTTGAGCATGAGTGGTGCTTGTGTCCTCATTTGCACCTTCACAAGGAACATGTTCCATTGGAAGGAGAGCACCTACACCCATGGTCAAAATGTTTTGTGAAGGATCTTCATCACCTGCATCACTTAGATCAACTTGCTCCCCATGGGAGCCATTAAATTCATCAAACACCACGTCACAAGTTTCTACAACACATCTGGTGGATTTGTTGTAGACCCTATAGGCATGGGAGTTTGATCCATAACCAACAAATATTCCTTCGGTTGTTTTAGACTGAAATTTTCCTAACCGTTCTCTCTTGTTGAGAATGAAACATTTGCAACCAAAGACCCAGAAATATTTGACATTTGGTTTGTTTCCGATTATGATTTCATATGGGGTCTTCTCCAAGATCTTGCGAAGGAATAGACGATTTGATGCATGACATGTTGTGTTGACAGCCTCTGCCCAAAAGCTATGAGGTGATTTGTACTCATCCAACATGGACCTCGCCATTTCCAAAAGTGTGCGGTTCTTCCTCTCGGCTACCCCATTTTGTTGTGGGGTATATGGTGCGGAGTATTGATGCTCAATTCCTTCATCACTAAGAAACTCTTCCAAGGTGTAGTTCTTGAACTCGGAGCCATTGTCACTTCTTATTGCCAAGATTTTTTTGTCAAACTTGCGTTGAGCTTGCTTGGCAAAATCAATGAAGGTGATTTTTGTCTCGTCCTTGGACTTGAGAAAGAACACCCATGTGTATCTTGAGTAATCATAAACAATAACAAAACCATACTTCTTCCCACCAAGACTGTCCCATGAAGGAGGCCCAAAGAGATCCACGTGAAGTAGCTCCAAAGGTCTTGAAGTTGATACTATGTTCTGTTGGAAATATGCCCTAGAGGCAATAATAAAATGGTTATTATTATATTTCCTTGTTCATGATAATACTTTATTATCCATGATATAATTGTATTGATTGGAAACTCAAATACATGTGTGGGTACATATACAACACGGTGTCCCTAGTATGCCTCTAATAGACTAGCTCGTTGATAAAAAATGGTCAAGGTTTCCTAGCCATAGACATGAGATGTCATTTGATAACGGGATCACATCATTAGAAGAATGATGTGATGGACAAGACCCAAACTATGAACGTAGCATATGATCGTGTCAGTTTATTGCTATAGTTTTCTGCATGTCAAGTATCTGTTCCTATGACCATGAGATCATGCAACTCACTGACACCGGAGGAATACCTTGTGTGTATCAAACGTCGCAACGTAACTGGGTGACTATAAGGATACTCTACAGGTATCTCCGAAGGTGTCTGTTGAGCTGGCATGGATCGAGACTGGGATTTGTTACTCCGTGTGACGGAGAGGTATCTCAGGGCCCACTCAGTAATACAACATCACAATAAGCCTTGCAAGCAAAGTGACTAAAGAGTTAGCCACGGGATCTTGTATTACGGAACGAGTAAAGAGACTTGCCAGTAATGAGATTGAACTAGGTATAGAGATACCGACGACCGAATCTCGGGCAAGTAACATACCGAAGAACAAAGTGAACAGCATACGGGATTAACTGAATCCTTGACATAGAGGTTCAACCGATAAAGATCTTCGTAGAATATGTAGGAACCAATATGGGCATCCAGGTCCCACTATTGGTTATTGACCGTAGAGGTGTCTTGCTCATGTCTACATAGTTCTCGAACCCGCAGGGTCTGCACACTTAACGTTCGGTGATGTTTCAGTAGTATTGAGATATATGTGTTGGTGACTGAAGGTTGTTCGGAGTCCCGGATGAGATCCCGGATGTCACGAGGAGCTCCGGAATGGTCCGGAGGTAAAGATTTATATATAGGAAAGTGGTATTTGGGTTCCGGAAATTTTTTGGGTATTTCCGGTAGTGTACCGGGAGTGACGAATGGGTTCCGGGGGTCCACCGGGTGGGGCCCACCCACCCCGGGGGGCCACATGGGCCCAAGAGGTGGCGCACCAGCCCTTAATGGGCTGGGGAACCGACCCCATAAGGGCCCATATGCCCAAGAGGAGAAAAGGTGGAGATAGGAAGGAATAGGACTCCTTCCTAATATGAATCCACTTCCTAGTAGGAAGTGGATTGGACTCCTCCTTGCCCTGGTTCGGCCGACCCCTAGGGGAAACCCTAGGGAGGCTTGCTCCTCCCTATCCCTCCTATATATACTAGAGGAATAGAGCCCCAAAACCCACGGCCACGTGCTAGTTCTCTATTCTCTAGTTCCTCCACCAAATAGATTCAGGTAGTGCTTAGGCGAAGCCCTGCCGGGATAACTCCACCATCACCACCACCACGCTGTCGTGCTGCTGGAGATCTCATATACCTCTCCGCCCCTCTTGATGGATCAAGAAGGAGGAGATCGTCATCGAGCTGTACGTGTGCTGAAAGCGGAGGTGCCGTCCGTTCGGCGCAAGATCGGGACGGATCGTGATTGGATCGCGGGATGGCTTGCGATTTGGATCGCGAAGATGTTCGACTACATCAACTGCGTTTCTTAATGCTTCCCGCTTAGCGATCTACAAGGGTATGTAGATCTACTCTCCCTCTCGTAGATGCTCATCACCATGGATAGATCTTGCGTGTGCGTAGGAAATTTTTTGTTTCCCATGGAACGTTCCCCAACAGTGGCATCATGAGCTAGGTCTATGCGTAGATGAGATCACGAGTAGAACACAAAGGAGTTTGTGGGCATTGATGCTCAGATTGCTTCCTCCCTTGGTCTTTTCTTGATTCAGCGGTATTGTGGGATGAAGCGGCCCGGACCAACTTTACTCGTACGCTTACGAGAGACCGGTTCCATCAACTGACATGTGACTTTGTTGCATAAAGATGGCTGGCGGGTGTCTGTCTCTCCCACTTTAGTTGGATCGGATTCGACAAAGGCGGTCCTTGAGAAGGTTGAATAGCAATTTGTGTCTCACCGTTGTGGTTTTTGCGTAGGTAAGAATTGTTCTTGCTAGATACCCGTAGCAGCCACGTAAAACATGCAACAACAATTAGAGAACGTCTAACTTGTTTTTGCAGGGTATGTTGTGATGTGATATGGCCAATTACATGATGAGATATATGTGATGTATGATATGATCATGTTTTGTATATAATATCACGACTTGCATGTCGATGAGTACGGCAACCGGCAGGAGCCATAGGGTTGTCTTTAATTTATTTTCGCCGTTTTTGCTTTACTTTATCGCTATGAGTTAGCAATAGTCGTAGAAGCAATAGTTGGCGCGACAACCTCATGGCGACACGTTGATGGAGATCAAGATGATGGTGATCATGGTGTCATGCCGGTGACGATGGAGATCATGCCGGTGCTTTGGAGATGGAGATCAAAAGCACAAGTTCATGGCCATATCATGTCACTTATAATTTGCATGTGATGTTAATCCTTTTATGCATCTTATTTTGCTTAGGACGACGGTAGCATTATAAGGTGATCCCTCACTAAAATTTCAAGATGAAATTGTGTTCTCCCCGAGTGTGCACCGTTGCGAAAGTTCGTCGTTTCGAGACACCACGTGATGATCGGGTGTGATAGACTCTACGTTCACATACAACGGGTGCAAGCCAGTGTTGCACATGCGAAACACTCGGGTTAAACTTGACGAGCCTAGTGATACGTCCATTTTGCATCATGTTTTTATATCGATATTTATTGCATTATGGGCTGTTATTACACATTATGGTACAATACTTATGCCTTTTCTCTCTTATTTTACAAGGTTTACATGAAGAGGGAGAATGCCGGCAGCTGGAATTCTGGACTTGAAAAGGAGCAAATCTGAGATACCTATTCTGCACAACTCCAAAAGTCCTGAAAATCTACGGAGAATTATTTTGGAATATATAAAAAATATTGGGCGAAAGAAATACATCAGGGGACCCACCAGGAGGTCACAAGCCAGGGGGGCGCCCTACCCCCCTGGGCGCGCCCTGCAGGCTTGTGGGCCCCCTGGCAGGCCTCCGGTGCCCATCTTCTGCTATATGGAGGGTTTTGACCTGAAAAAAATCAGAAGGGAGCTTTCGGGACGAAGCGCCGCCGTCTCGAGGCGGAACTTGGACAGAACCAATCTAGGGCTCCGGCGAAGCTGTTGTGCCGGGGAAACTTCCCTCCCGGAGGGGGAAATCGAAGCGATCGTCATCACCAACGATCCTCTCATCGAGAGGGGGTCAATCTCCATCAACATCTTCATCAGCACCATCTCCTCTCCAAACCCTAGTTCATCTCTTGTATCCGATCTTTGTCTCTAACCTCAGATTGGTACCTGTGGGTTGCTAGTAGTGTTGATTACTCCTTGTTGTTGATGCTAGTTGGTTTACTTGGTGGAAGATCATATGTTCAGATCCCTAATGATAATTAATACTCCTCTGATTATGAACATGAATATGCTTTGTGAGTAATTACGTTTGTTCCTGAGGACATGGGATAAGTCTTGTTATAAGTAATCATGTGAATTTGGTATTCGTTCGATATTCTGATGAGATGTATTCTGTCTCTCCTCTAGTTGTGTTATGTGAACGTCGACTACATGACACTTCACCATTATTTGGGCATAGAGGAAGGCATTGGGAAGTAATAAGTAGATGATGGGTTGCTAGAGTGACAGAAGCTTAAACCCTAGTTTATGCATTGCTTCGTAAGGGGCTGATTTGGATCCACATGTTTCATGCTATGGTTAGATTTATCTTAATTCTTCTTTCGTAGTTGTGGATGCTTGCGAGAGGGGTTAATCATAAGTGGGAGGCTTGTCCAAGTAAGGGCAGCACCCAAGCACGGGTCCACCCACATATCAAATTATCAAAGTAACGAACGCGAATCATATGAGCATGATGAAAACTAGCTTGACAGAAATTCCCATGTGTCCTCGGGAGCGCTTTGCTTTATATAAGAGTTTGTCCAGGCTTGTCCCTTGGTACAAAATGGATTGGGCCACCTTGCTACACCTTTGTTACATTTGTTACTTGCTATCCGTTACGAATTATCTTATCACAAAACAATCTGTTACCTATAATTTCAGTGCTTGCAGAGAATATCTTACTGAGAACCGCTTGTCATTTCCTTCTGCTCCTCGTTGGGTTCGACACTCTTACTTATCGAAAGGACTACGATAGATCCCCTATACTTGTGGGTCATCAAGACTCTTTTCTGGCGCCGTTGCCGGGGAGTGAAGCGCCTTTGGTGAGTGGAACTTGGTAAGGAAAAATTTATATACTGTGCTGAAATTTATTGTCACTTGTTACTATGGAAAATAATCCTTTGAGGGGTTTGTTCGGGGTATCTTCACCTCGACCGGAAGCACAAAGAGATGCTCCTCAACCTACTGCACCTACAGAAAATATTTATTATGAGATTCCTTCGGGTATGATAGACAAACTGCTAGCTAATCCTTATGCAGGAGATGGAACACTACATCCTGATTTGCATCTAATCTATGTGGATGAAGTTTGTGGATTATTTAAGCTTGCAGGTTTGCCCGAGGATGATGTCAAGAAGAAGGTCTTTTCTTTATCTTTGAAGTAGAAGGCATTGACAGGGTATAGGCTATGTGAGGATATTGGATCATGGAACTACAACCGATTGAAATTGGAATTTCATCAGAAGTTTTATCCTATGCATCTGGTTCATCGTGATCGGAATTATATTTATAATTTTTGGCCTCGTGAAGGAGAAAGTATCGCTTAAGCTTGGGGGAGGCTTAAGTCAATGTTATATTCATGCCCCAATCATGAGCTCCCGAGAGAAATTATTATCCAGAATTTTTATGCTCGGATTTCTAATAATGATCGGTCCATGCTCGATACTTCTTGTGCTGGTTCCTTTATGAAGAAAGATATTGAATTCAAATGGGACTTATTGGAAAGAATTAAACGCAACTCTGAAGATTGGGAACTCGACGAAGGTAAGGAGTCAGGTATAAATCTTAAGTTCGATTGTGTTAAATCCTTTATAGACACCGATGCTTTTCGTGATTTTAGCACTAAATATGGACTTGACTCTGAGATAGTAGCTTCTTTCTGTGAATCTTTTGCTACTCATGTTGATCTCCCCAAGGATAAGTGGTTTAAATTTCATCCTCCCATTGAAGTTAAAGTAGTTGAACCTATTAAAGTTGAAGAAGAGACTATTATTTATAATGCTGATCCTGTTATTCCTGCTGCTTATATTGAGAAACCACCCTTCCCTGTTAGAATAAAGGAACATGCTAAAGCTTCAACTATGGTTCGTAAGAGTTGCACTAGAACACCTACGCCTCCTGAACAAATTAAAGTTGAACCTAGTATTGCTATGGTTAAAGATCTCTTGGTTGATAATATTGATGTGCATGTTATTCATTTCTGTGATGAAGCTGCTAGAATTGCTAGACCGGATGCTAAAGATAAACATAGACCTGTTGTTGGCATGCCTGCTGTTTCTCTTAAAATAGGAAATCACTGTTATCATGGCTTATGTGATGTGGGTGCTAGTGTGAGTGCAATTCCCTTTACCTTATATCAAGAAATTATGAATGATATTGCACCAGCTGAGTTAGAAGAAATTGATGTTACTATTAAGCTTGCTAATAGAGACACTATTGCACCAATTGGGATTGTTAGAGATGTTGAAGTTTTGTGTGGGAAAATAAAGGATCCTACTGATTTTCTTGTTCTTGGTTCCCCGCAAGATGATTTTTGTCCCATTATATTTGGTAGAACCTTCTTGAATACTGTTAATGCTAGGATAGACTGTGAGAAAGAAACTGTTACTGTAAGTTTTGGGGATGTGTCTCATGAGTTCAATTTCTCTAAATTTTGTAGACAACCTCATGACAAAGAATTGCCTAGTAAAGATGAAATTATTGGTCTTGCTTCTATTGCTGTGCCTCCTACTGATCCCTTAGAACAATATTTGCTAGACCATGAAAATGATATGCATATGAATGAAAGGAATGAAATAGATAAGATTTTCTATGATCAGCAACCTATTTTGAAACACAACCTGCCTGTTGAAATACTTGGGGATCCTCCTCCACCCAAGGGTGATCCCGTGTTTGAGCTTAAACAATTACCGGATACTCTGAAATATGCTTATCTTGATGAAAAGGAGATATATCCTGTTATTATTAGTGCTAACCTTTCAGAGCATGAAGAAAAGAGATTATTGAAAACTCTGAGGAAGCACCGAGCTGCTATTGGATATACTCTTGATGATCTTAAAGGCATTAGTCCCACTCTATGTCAGCATAAAATCAATATGGAGCCCAATGCTAAACCAGTTGTTGACCACCAACGACGGTTAAATCCTAAGATGAAAGAAGTGGTAAGAAATGAAATACTAAAGCTTCTGGAGGCAGGTATAATTTATCCTATTGCTGATAGTAGATGGGTTAGTCCCGTTCATTGTGTCCCTAAAAAGGGAGGTATTACCGTTGTTTCTAATGATAAAAATGAATTGATCCCGCAAAGAATTGTTACAGGATATAGAATGGTAATTGATTTCAGGAAATTAAATAAAGCTACTAGGAAAGATCATTACCCTCTACCCTTTATTGATCAAATGCTAGAAAGACTATCCAAACATACACATTTTTGCTTTCTAGATGGTTATTCTGGTTTCTCTCAAATACCTGTGTCAAAAGAGGATCAAGAAAAAACCACTTTTACTTGTCCTTTCGGTACCTTTGCTTATAGACGTATGCCTTTTGGTTTATGCAATGCACCTGCTACCTTTCAAAGATGTATGATGGCTATATTCTCTGACTTTTGTGAAAAGATTGTTGAGGTTTTCATGGATGATTTTTCTGTTTACGGAACTTCTTTTGATGATTGCTTGAGCAACCTTGATCGAGTTTTGCAGAGATGCGAAGAAACTAATCTTGTCTTGAATTGGGAAAAGTGCCACTTTATGGTTAATGAAGGTATTGTCTTGGGGCACAAAATCTCCGAAAGAGGTATTGAGGTGGATAAAGCTAAAGTTGATGCTATTGAAAAAATGCCGTGTCCCACGGATATCAGAGGTATAAGAAGTTTCCTTGGTCATGCTGGTTTCTATAGGAGGTTTATTAAAGACTTCTCTAAGATTTCTAGGCCTCTCACCAATCTTTTGCAAAAAGATGTTCCATTCATTTTTGATGATGATTGTGTAGAAGCATTTGAAATTCTTAAGAATGCCTTGATTTCCGCACCTGTTGTTCAACCACCTGACTGGAACCTACCCTTTGAAATTATGTGTGATGCTAGTGATTATGCCGTTGGTGCTGTTCTAGGACAAAGAGTTGATAAGAAATTAAATGTTATCCATTATGCTAGTAAAACTCTAGACAGTGCTCAAAGAAATTATGCTACCACTGAAAAGGAATTTTTAGCAGTTGTGTTTGCTTGTGATAAGTTCAGACCTTATATTGTTGATTCTAAAGTAACTGTTCACACCGATCATGCTGCTATCAAATATCTTATGGAAAAGAAAGATGCTAAACCTAGACTGATTAGATGGGTTCTTCTACTACAATAATTTGATTTGCATATTATTGATAGAAAGGGTGCTGATAACCCCGTAGCAGATAACTTGTCTAGGTTAGAAAATGTTCTTGATGACCCACTACCTATTGATGATAGCTTTCCTGATGAACAATTAGCTGTCATAAATGCTTCGCGTAATGCTCCGTGGTATGCTGATTATGCTAATTACATTGTTGCTAAATTTATACCGCCTAGTTTCACATACCAACAAAAGAAAAAGTTCTTCTATGATTTAAGACATTACTTTTGGGATGACCCACACCTTTATAAAGAAGGAGTAGATGGTGTTATTAGACGTTGTGTGCCTGAGCATGAACATGAACAGATCCTTCACAAGTGTCATTCCGAGGCCTACGGAGGACACCACGCTGGAGATAGAACTGCACACAAGGTATTACAATCTGGTTTTTATTGGCCTACTCTCTTCAAGGATGCTCGTAAGTTTGTCTTGTCTTGTGATGAATGTCAAAGAATTGGTAATATTAGTAGATGTCAGGAAATGCCTATGAATTACTCTCTTGTTATTGAACCATTTGATGTTTGGGGTTTTGATTATATGGGACCTTTTCCACAATCTAACGGGTATACTCATATTCTAGTTGTTGTTGATTATGTTACTAAGTGGGTAGAAGCTATTCCAACTAGTAGCGCAGATCATAACACTTCTATTAAAATGCTTAAATAAGTTATTTTCCCTAGATTTGGAGTCCCTAGATATTTAATGACTGATGGTGGTTCACATTTTATTCATGGTGCTTTCCGTAAATTGCTTGCTAAGTATGATGTTAATCATAGAATTGCATCTCCTTATCATCCTCAGTCTAGTGGACAAGTAGAATTGAGCAATAGAGAAATTAAATTGATCTTGCAGAAGACTGTTAATAGATCCAGAAAGAATTGGTCTAAGAAACTTGATGACGCATTATGGGCTTATAGAACTGCTTATAATAACCCTATGGGTATGTCTCCGTATAAGATGGTTTATGGTAAAGCATGTCACTTACCTCTAGAGCTAGAACATAAAGCTTATTGGGCAATTAAAGAGCTCAACTATGATTTCAAACTTGCTGGTGAGAAAAGGTTATTTGACATTAGCACACTTGATGAATGGAGAACCCAGGCCTATGAGAATGCCAAGTTGTTTAAAGAAAAGGTTAAGAGATGGCATGATAAAAGGATACAAAAGCGTGAATTCAATGTAGGTGATCATGTCTTGCTATACAATTCTCGTTTAAGATTTTTTGCAGGAAAACATCTCTCTAAATGGGAAGGGCCTTACATTATCGAGGAAGTATATCGTTTCGGTGCCATCAAGATCAACAACGCCGAAGGCACAAATCCGAAGGTGGTCAACGGGCAAAGAATCAAACATTATATCTCAGGTACTCCCATAAATGTTGAAACCAATATTATCAATACTGTAACTCCAGAGGAGTACATTAGGGAGACCTACCACAACGTTTCAGACTCCGAAACGGAATAGGTATGTGGTACGGTAAGCAAACCGACTCCAAAACATTTCCGATGGCAATTTTTATTCGTTTTGGAATATTTAAAAAATTAGGAAAATTTAAAGCAGTCCGAATAGTGCACGAGGAGGCGACAAGCTAGGGGGGCGCGCCCTACCCCCCTGGGCGCGCCCCTGTGGCTTGTGGCCACCCCGTGCACCCTCCGGACTCCGTTTTCTTGTGGTATACTCCTTCGGGTCGGTAAAAATTCATTATATAATCTCCCGAAGGTTTTGACCTTCGTATCACGACAATACTTCCTGTTTTCGTTTTGAGCTGTTTCTGCAGCAGATTTTGATCAACATGACATCTCCAAGTGCTTCGAAGGACAAGTTCTTCGAGAAGGTCATCAACCCCTACCTCGCGGAGGTGCTGCAACACCCTCAAACCATTGAGATGCATGAGGGGGTGCTGCACATCCGTGATGTTGAGGGGCCAAAGAAGGCCAGAAGCGTGGAGACAAGGCTCAAAGCAATGGAGCAACAAGTCTTCAAGTGCCAAGGGATGGTGGAACGAGGACTCAATGCCAATCACATGATGATCGCGGAGTTTACCCATAAGCACAAGCTGGACGCCAAGGACATCGGGGAGCACATCCTCAAGCTTTATGAGAAAATCGAGCATCTCCAAGCCCAGATCCATGACCTGCAAAACCAAAACTGTGAGTATGAATACAGATTTAAGAGAATGAGTTTGGCTGCAGATTTGAGTATCCTGGAGACTCGTTCATCTTTTTACGATGGTGAGCCCATGCCTTGGAAGACGGAGGACAAGCCTCCAACCTCGTCAACAACTCCAACATCACCACCTCCGAAGAAAGACAACTAAACACATGGGTATGGGCACTCCCCTTGGCTTGTGCCAAGCTCGGGGGAGGTGCCCCGGTATCCTATCACCATCACATCTTTTACTTTCTTTGTTTTTCTTAGTTCGATCCTTTTGGTTATATCTTGATCTAGTAGAATAAAGTCTTCAGCGTGATCTAGTTTTGAGTTTTGCTTTATGTCCCCCCTATGTAAGCAAGTCCGAGAGTTATATAATAAAGAGTAGTTTTGAATTGAGGGCTTTGCTTGCTGGCTATGATGTTGAGAAAAAGAAATAGAAAGAAGTATAGAATAAAAGCAAAGAGTATATATGATGATCTTATGGGGAGTGATGACTTCACATATAAAAAGTATGTCGATTGAAATTTGTTGTGAGTTGACAAACATAGCGATTGGTCATTGTGGCAATTAAAAGGAAGTAATAAAGAAAGAGAGGTTCACATATAAATATATTATCTTGGACATATTTTATGATTGTGAGCATTCATTAAAATATTATATGTTAAGAAGTGGATGTTGGACAAGGAAGACAACATAATGAGTTATGTTTGCTTATTTCCGAATAGAAGTTATATGGTTATAGATCCTTCAACATGTGTCGCTTGCTTCCACCCCATATCAGCCAAAACTTCCGCACCAAGTAGAGATACTACTTGTGCATCCAAACACCCTTAACCCAGTTTTGCCATGAGAGTCCACCATACCTACCTATGGATTGAGTAAGATCCTTCAAGTAAGTTGTCATCGGTGCAAGCAATAAAAATTGCTCTCTAAATATATGTGATCTATTAGTGTGAGGAAAATAAACTTTATACGAACTTGTGATATGGAAGAAATAAAAGCGACAGACTGCATAATAAAGTTCTTTATCACAAGGGGCAATATAAAGTGACGTTCTTTTGCATTAAGGGATTGCGCATCCAACCATAAAAGCGCATGACAACCTCTGCTTCCCTCTACGAAGGGCCTATCTCTTACCTTTACTTTCTAGTACTTACCTTTATGCAAGAGTCGTGGTGATCTTCACCACTTCCTTTATTTCGCCTTTATCTCTTGGCAAGTGTCATGTGTTGGGGATTGATCTAGACACATATATCCACTCGGATGTGGGTGAGCATGAGTTATTACTGTTGACATTACCCTAGACGTAAATAGTTGGGAGGCAAAACTATAAGCCCCTATCTTTCTCTGTGTCCGATTGAAGCTTTGACCCCATAGGTACCGCGTGAGTGTTAGCAATTATGAAAGACTATAAGATGATTGAGTATGTGGATTTGCTTTACAAGCTCTTATATTGACTCTTTCCTACGTTATGATAAATTGGAATTGCTTCAATGACTGAGATCATAGTTTGTTGGTTCTCAATAGAGTTCTTGATTCATACTTTACCTTGTGAATGAATTGTCACTCTAGCATGAGAAATTATATGTCAATATATGTTGCTGTTCTAAAGATGACCATGATGCCCTCATGTCAGTATTTTATTTTATCGACATCTCTATCTCTAAACATGTGGACATATTTATCGATTTCGGCTTTCGCTTGAGGACAAGCGAGGTCTAAGCTTGGGGGAGTTGATACGTCCATTTTGCATCATGCTTTTATATCGATATTTATTGCATTATGGGCTGTTATTACACATTATGGTACAATACTTATGCCTTTTCTCTCTTATTTTACAAGGTTTACATGAAGAGGGAGAATGCCGGCAGCTGGAATTCTGGACTGGAAAAGGAGCAAATCTGAGATACCTATTCTGCACAACTCCAAAAGTCCTGAAAATCTACGGAGAATTATTTTGGAATATATAAAAAATATTGGGCTAAAGAAATACATCAGGGGACCCACCAGGAGGTCACAAGCCAGGGGGGCGCCCTACCCCCCTGGGCGCGCCCTGCAGGCTTGTGGGCCCCCTGGCAGGCCTCCGGTGCCCATCTTCTGCTATATGGAGGGTTTTGACCTAAAAAAATTCAGAAGGGAGCTTTCAGGACGAAGCGCCGCCGTCTCGAGGCGGAACTTGGACAGAACCAATCTAGGGCTCCGGCGGAGCTGTTCTGCCGGGGAAACTTCCCTCCTGGAGGGGGAAATCGAAACCATCGTCATCACCAACGATCCTCTCATTGAGAGGGGGTCAATCTCCATCAACATCTTCATCAGCACCATCTCCTCTCCAAACCCTAGTTCATCTCTTGTATCCGATCTTTGTCTCTAACCTCAGATTGGTACCTGTGCGTTGCTAGTAGTGTTGATTACTCCTTGTAGTTGATGCTAGTTGGTTTACTTGGTGGAAGATCATATGTTCAGATCCTTAATGATAATTAATACTCCTCTGATTATGAACATGAATATGCTTTGTGAGTAATTACGTTTGTTCCTGAGGACATGGGATAAGTCTTGTTATAAGAAATCATGTGAATTTGGTATTCGTTCGATATTTTGATGAGATGTATGTTGTCTCTCCTCTAGTGGTGTTATGTGAACGTCGACTACATGACACTTCACCATTATTTGGGCCTAGAGGAAGGCATTGGGAAGTAATAAGTAGATGATGGGCTGCTAGAGTGACAGAAGCTTAAACCCTAGTTTATGCATTGCTTCGTAAGGGGCTGATTTGGATCCACATGTTTCATGCTATGGTTAGATTTATCTTAATTCTTCTTTCGTAGTTGTGGATGCTTGCGAGAGGGGTTAATCATAAGTGGGAGGCTTGTCCAAGTAAGGGCAGCACCCAAGCACCGGTCCACCCACATATCAAATTATCAGAGTAACGAACGCGAATCATATGAGCATGATGAAAACTAGCTTGACAGAAATTCCCATGTGTCCTCGGGAGCGCTTTGCTTTATATAAGAGTTTGTCTAGGCTTGTCCCTTGCTACAAAAGGGATTGGGCCACCTTGCTGCACCTTTGTTACATTTGTTACTTGCTATCTGTTACGAATTATCTTATCACAAAACTATCTGTTACCGATAATTTCAGTGCTTGCAGAGAATATCTTACTGAGAACCGCTTGTCATTTCCTTCTGCTCCTCATTGGGTTCGACACTCTTACTTATCGAAAGGACTACGATAGATCCCCTATACTTGTGGGTCATCACCTAGCATGTACAGACATGTCCTCGGAACACAAGAGACCGAAAGGTCGAACATGAGTCATATAATAGATATGATCAACATGGAGATGTTCACCATTGAAACCCCCTCATCTCACGTGATGATCGGACTTGGGTTGGTGAATTTGGATCATGTAACACTCGGATGACCGGAGGGATGTCAATTTGAGTGGGAGTTCTTAAGTAATATGATTAATTGAACTCATTATCATGAACATAGTCAAGATGTCTTTGCAAATTATGTTGTAGATCACTAGCTCGCGCTGTAGGTCCCCTGTGTTTTTTATACGTTCCTAGAGAAAATAGAGTTGAAAGATGATGGTAGCAATAATGCGGACTGGGTCCGTGATCTGAGGATTGTCCTCATTTGCTGCACAGAAGGCTTATGTCCTTAATGCACCGCTCGGTGTGCCACCGCCTCAAGCGTCGTCTGTAGATGTTGTGAACATCTGAAAGGCACGTTCTGATGACTACTTGATAGTTCAGTGCGTCATGCATTACGGCTTAGAATTGAGGCTCCAAAACGTTTTTTGAAACGTCACGGAACATATGAGATGTTCTAAGAGCTGAAATTGGGATCTCAGGCTCGTGCCCATGTTGAGAGGTATGAGACCTCCAACAAGATTCTTTGCCTGCAAGATGAAGGAGAATAGCTCAATCGGTGAGCATCTGCCCAGATTGTCTGGGTGCTACAATCGCTTGAATCGAGTGGGAGTTGATCTTCCAGATAAGATAGTGGTTGATATAGTTCTCCAAGTCACTGCCACAAAGCTACTAGAGCTTCGTGATGAACTATGAAATGCCAGGGAAGGAAATAATGATCCCCGAGCTATTCGCGATGTTTGACACTGCGAAGGTAGAAATCAAGAAGGAGCATCAAGTGTTGATGGTTAGTAAAACCACTAGTTTCGAGAAGGGCAAGGGCAAGAAGGGAAACTTCATGGATGGCAAGCTAGTTGCTGCTCCAGTAAAGAAACCCAAGGTTGAACCCAAACCCGAGACTGAGTGCTTCTATTATGAGGAGAACGGTTACTAAAGCGGAACTGCCCTAGATACTTGGTAGATAAGAAGGCTGGCAACGTCAACAGAAGTATATTTGATATACGTTTTATTCATGTGTACCTTGATAGTACTCCTAGTAGCACCTGGGTATTAGATACCGGTTCAGTTGCTAAATGTTGGTAACTCGAAATAAAAGCTACGGAATAAACGGAGACTAGCTAAGGGCGAGATGACGATGTTTGTTGGAAGTGTTTCCAAGGTTGATGTGATCACCATCGCACGCTCTCTCTACCTTTGGGATTAGTGATGAACCTAAATAAATGTTATTTGGTGTTTGCGTTGAGCATAAATGTGATTAGATCGTGTTTATTGCAATACGGTTATTCATTTAGGTTAGAGAATAATGGTTATTCTGTTTACATGAATAATACCTTCAATGGTCATGCACCCAATGTGAATGGTTCATTGAATCTCGATCGTAGTAATACACATGTTCATTGATGCCGGAAGATGCAAAGTTAATAATGATAGTACCACATACTTGTGGCACTGCCGCCAAGGTCATATTGGTGTAAAGTGTTGGGGAACGTTGCATGGGAAACAAAAATTTTCCTACGCACACACAAGATCTATCCATGGTGATGAGCATCTACGAGAGGGAGAGTGAATCTACATACCCTTGTAGATCGCTAAGCGGAAGCGTTAGGAAACGCGGTTGATGTAGTCGAACGTCTCCGCGATCCAAATCGCAAGTCGTCCCTCGATCCGATCACGAACTAGCGCCGAACGGACGGCACCTCCGCGTTCAACACACGTACGGCTTGATGACGCCTTCACCTCCTCGATCCAGCGAGCGATGGTGAAGTAGTGGTTGAGTTCCAGTAGCACGACGGCGTGGTGATGGTGGTGAGGAACAATCTCTGCAGGGCTTCGCCAAGCGCTACGGAGATTATGACGGAGGAACTAGAGGGTTAGGGTTGCCGCACACGGCTTGGGGAAATCTTGATGTGTCCCGTGTGCTAGCCCTGCCCCTCTATTTATATGTTGAGCCTTGGGGTCTAAACTTGGAGTAAAAGCCTCCTCCAGGTCGGTTTTGCCCGCACAAGGTCGGTTTGGCTCGCAGGGAAAGAGTCCAACTCGGATCCCTGCCGAACCGTGCACAGCCGCGCACAAGCGGTAGTACCGCTTCACACAAGCGGTAGTACCGCTTGGGCGGTAGTACCGCTTCACACAAGCGGTAGTACCGCTCGGGCGGTAGTACCGCTTCACCAAGCGGTAGTACCGCTTACGCGGCAGCAAAACTACTTTTGCACTTTCCAATACCTCGTGGGCTTTATCCCTTTGGCCCATATAAAGTGTTGCTGCACCCGAATACTTCGGTAAACATCCGGAACCCATTCCGGTGAATTCCGGAACCCTTCCGGAGATCAAAACACTATTATCACATATATTAATCTTTACCTCCAGACTATTCCGGAGATCCTCGTCATGTCCGGGATCTTATCCGAGACTCCAAACAACTTTCGGTCACCAACATAATAACTCAATTATACTAATCGTCACCAAACGTTAAGTGTGTAGACCCTGCGGGTTCGAGAACTATGTAGACATGACCGAGACACTTCTACGATCAATAACCAATAGCGGGACCTGGATGCCCATATTGGCTCCTACATATTCTACGAAGATCTTTATCGGTCGAACCTCTATGTCAAGGATTCAGTTAATCCCGTATGCTGTTCCCTTTGTTCTTCGGTATGTTACTTGCCCGAGATTCGATCATCGGTATCTCCATACCTAGTTCAATCTCGTTACCGGCAAGTCTCTTTACTCGTTCCGTAATACAAGATCCTGTGGCTAACTCTTTAGTCACTTTGCTTGCAAGGCTCAATGTGATGTTGTATTACCGAGTGGGCCCTGAGATACCTCTCCGTCACACGGAGTAACAAATCCCAGTCTTGATCCATGCCAACCCAACAGACACCCTCGGAGATACCTGTAGAGCACCTTTATAGTCACCCAGTTACGTTGCGACGTTTGATACACACAAGGTATTCCTCCGGTGTCAGTGAGTTGCATGATCTCATGGTCAAAGGAACAGATACTTGACATGCAGAAAACAATAGCAATAAACTGACACGATCAAATGCTACGTTTACAGTTTGGGTCTTGTCCATCACATCATTCTCCTAATGATGTGATCCCGTTATCAAATGACATCTCATGTTAATGGCTAGGAAACCTTAACCATGTTTGATCAACGAGCTAGTCAACTAGAGGCATACTAGGGACACAGTGTTGTCTATGTACCCACACATGTATTTGAGTTTCCAATCAATACAATTATAGCATGGATAATAAACGATTATCATGAACAAGGAAATATAATAATAACCAATTTATTATTGCCTCTAGGGCATATTTCCAACATAAAGCGCATGAAGAAACTCCATGCTGATGGATCTTTTAACTCACTCGATTTCGAATTGGTTGAGACATGCGGACCATGCCTCTTGGGCAAGATAACTAAGACCCCGTTTTCCGATATGATGGAACGGGCAAGTGACTTATTGGAAATGATACATGTTGATGTAGCAATCCAATGAGTGTTGAAGCATGCGATGGATATCGCTATTTTCTTACCTTCACTGATGATTTGAGTAGATATGGGGATATTTACTTAATGAAACACAAGTCTGAAACGTTTGAAAAGTTCAAACAAATTCAGAGTGAAGTTTGAGATCATCGTGACAAGAAGATAAAATGTCTACGATATGATCGTGGAGGTAAATATCTGAGTTACGCGTTTGGTATACTACTCAAGACAATGTGGAAGTTGTTTCGCAACTCACGCCACCTGGAACACCATAGTGTGATGGTGTGTCCGAACGTCGTAGTCGTGCTCTATTGGATATGGTGCGTACTATGATGTCCCTTATCGATTTGCCACTATCGTTTTGGGGGGTATGCATTAGAGACAACTAGATTCACTTTAAATAGGGCACCATCTAAGTCCATTGAGATGACACTGTATGAATTTTGGTTTGGCAGAAACCTAAGCTGTCATTTCTCAGAGTTTGGTAATGCGACGCTTATGACTGATAAGCTCGAACCCAAAGCGGAAAAGTGCATCTTCATAAGATACCCTAAGGAAATAGTTGGGTATACCTTCTATGTCAGATCCAAGGGCAAAGTGTTTGTTGCTTAAAACGGGTCCTTTCTCGAGAAAAAGTTTCTCTCGAAAGAATTGAGTGGGAGGAAGGTAGAACTTGATGAGGTTACTGAACCGCACTTCAGTTGGATGGTAGCACGACGCAGAAAGATGTTTCTGTGGCGCCTACACAGAATGAAGAGGAAGTCAATGATGATGATCATGACACTTTGGATCAAGTTACTACCGAACCTCGTAGGCCGACAAGAACTCGTACCGCCTCTGAGTGGTACGTCAATCCTGTCTTGGAGGTCATGTTGTTAGACAACAGTGAACCTACGAGCTATGAAGAAGCGATGGTGGGCCCGGATTCCAACAAATGGCTATGAGCCATGAAATCCGAGAAAGGATCCATGTATGAAAACCAAGTATGAACTTTGGGAGACTTGCCCGTTGAACGGCAGGCCGTTGAGTACAAATGGACCTATAAGAAGAAGACAGACACTGATGGTAAATGTCACCATTTATAAAGCTCGACTTGTCGCAAAGAAGTTTTCGACAAGTTCAAGGAGTTGACTACGATGAGACTTTCTCACCCGTAGCGATGCTAAAAGTCTGTTGGAATTATGTTAGGAGTTGCTGCATTTTTCGATTATGAAATCTGGCAGATGGATGTCAAAACATCGTTTCCTTAACGGTTTCCTTGAGGAAAGGTTGTATGTGATACAACCGGAAGGTTTTCTCAGTCCTAAGGATGCTAAAATGTATGCAAGCTCCAGCGATCCTTCTATGGACTGGAGCAAGCATCTCGGAGTTGGAATATACGCTTTGATGAGGTGATCAAAGTTTTTGGGTCTATACAAAGTTTATGAGAAACTTGTATTTACAATAAAGTGAGTGGGAGCACTATAGAATTTCTGATAAGTATATGTGGATGACATATTGTTGATCGGAAATGATGTAGAATTTCTGGAAATCATAAAGGTTTGTTTGAAAGGAGTTTTTCAAAGGAAAACCTGGAATGAAGCTACTTAAATATTGGGCATCAGGATCTATAGAGATAGATCAAGACGTCTGATAAGACTTTCAATGAGTACATACCTTGACAAGATTTTGAAAGAATTCAAAATGGATCAGTCAAAGAAAGAGTTCTTGCCTAATTTGTAAGGTGTGGAGTTGAGTGAGACTCAAAGCTCAACCACGGCAGAAGAAAGAGAAAGGACTAAGGTCGTCCCCTATGCCTTATTCATAGGCTCTGTATAGTATGCCATGCTGTTACCGCACCTAGTGTGTGCCTTGCCATGAGTCTGTCAAGGGGTACAAGAGTGGTCCAGGAGTGGATCACTGGACAGCGGTCAAAATTATCCTTAGTAACTAGAGGACTAAGGAAATATTTCTCGATTATGGAGTTGATAAAGAGTTCGTCGTAAAGGGTTACGTCGATACAAGCTTTGTCACCAATCCGGATAACTCTGAGTAGCAATCCGGATACGTATAGTGGAGCAGCCATTTGGAATAGCTCCAAGTGGAGCGTGGTAGCATCTGCAGTATGACATATAGATTTGCAAAGAACACACTGATCTGAATGTTGCAAACCGTTGAGTAAAACCTCTCTCACATGCAAAACATGACCGAACCCCGGAACTAATTGGGTGTTAGATTCATAACAATGTAAATCACATAGCGATGTGAGCTAGATTATTGACTCTTGTGCAAGTGGGAGACTGTTGGAAATATGCCCTAGAGGAAATAATAAAATGGTTATTATTATATTTCCTTGTTCATGATAATCGTTTATTATCCATGCTATAATTGTATTGATTGTAAACTCAAATACATGTGTGGGTACATAGACAACACTGTGTCCCTAGTATGCCTCTAATAGACTAGCTCGTTGATAAAAAATGGTCAAGGTTTCCTAGCCATAGACATGAGATGTCATTTGATAATGGGATCACATTATTAGAAGAATGATGTGATGGACTAGACCCAAACTATGAACGTAGCATATGATCGTGTCAGTTTATAGCTATAGTTTTCTGCATGTCAAGTATCTGTTCCTATGACCATGAGATCATGCAACTCACTGACACCGGAGGAATACCTTGTGTGTATCAAACGTTGCAACGTAACTGGGTGACTAAGGATGCTCTACAGGTATCTCCGAAGGTGTCTGTTGAGCTGGCATGGATCGAGACTGGGATTTGTTACTCCATGTGACGGAGAGGTATCTCAGGGCCCACTCAGTAATACAACATCACAATAAGCCTTGCAAGCAAAGTGACTAAAGAGTTAGCCACTGGATCTTGTATTACGGAACGAGTAAAGAGACTTGCCGGTAATGAGATTGAACTAGGTATAGAGATACCAACGATCGAACCTCGGGCAAGTAACATACCGAAGAACAAAGGGAACAACATACGGGATTAACTGAATCCTTGACATAAAGGTTCAACCGATAAAGATCTTCGTAGAATATGTAGGAACCAATATGGGCATCCAGGTCCCGCTATTGGTTATTGACCATAGAGGTGTCTCGGTCATGTCTACATAGTTCTCGAACCCGCAGGGTCTGCACACTTAACGTTCGGTGATGTTTCGGTAGTATTGAGATATATGTGTTGGTGAACGAAGGTTGTTCGGAGTCCCGGATGAGATCCCGGACATCACGAGGAGCTCCGGAATGGTCCGTAGGTAAATATTTATATATAGGAAAGTGGTATTTGGGTTCCGGAAAAGTTTCGGGTATTTCCGGTAGTGTACCGGGAGTGACGAATGGGTTCCGGGGGTCCACCGGGTGGGGCCCACCCACCCCGGGGGGCCACATGGGCCCAAGAGGTGGCGCACCAGCCCCTAATGGGATGGGGAACCGACCCCATAAGGGCCCATATGCCCAAGAGGAAAAAAGGTGGAGATAGGAAGGAATAGGACTCCTTCCTAATATGAATCCACTTCCTAGTAGGAAGTGGATTGGACTCCTCCTTGCCCTGGTTCGGCCGACCCCTAGGGGAAACCCTAGGGAGGCTTTCTCCTCCCTCTCCCTCCTATATATACTAGAGGAATAGAGCCCCAAAACCCACGACCACGTGCTAGTTCTCTATTCTCTAGTTCCTCCACCAAATAGATTCCAGTAGTGCTTAGGCGAAGCCCTGCTGGGATAACTCCACCATCACCACCACCACGCCGTCGTGCTGCTGGAGATCTCATCTACCTCTCTGCCCCCTCTTGCTGGATCAAGAAGGCGGAGATCGTCATCGAGCTGTACGTGTGCTGAACGCGGAGGTGCTGTCCGTTCGGCGCTAGATCGGGACGGATCATGATTGGATCGCGGGACGGCTTGCGATTTGGTTCGCGAAGACGTTCGACTACATCAACCGCGTTTCTTAACGCTTCCCGCTTAGTGATCTACAAGGGTATGTTGATCTACTCTCCCTCTCATACATGCTCATCACCATGGATAGATCTTGCGTGTGCATAGCAAAATTTTTGTTTCCCATGCAACATTCCCCAACATGTTCTTGGGGGGAAGCTTTGATTGATGTTGCTTCCCTGCTATGCATGCACTACACACACGATCTTTCTCAAAAGATACATTGGTTAGTCCCAGGATGTGTTCACCCTTTAAGAGATCTTGAATATTTCTCATGCCGACATGGGCTAGTCGGCGATGCCATAGCCATCCCTTGTCGGCCTTGGCCATGAGGCAAGTTGCATGATATGTGCTCTCTTTCGAGAAATCAACCGTGTAAAGGTTGCCATCCAACTCCCCCACAAAGGCAACTTCAAGAGTATCTCTCTTAAAGACTTTCACATCCGTTAGTCCAAATAGTGTATCATAACCAATAGAAGCCAATTGACGAACAGAAAGCAAATGATATTTCAGGGATTGGACAAGCATGACATTTGTAAGTGACATGTCATTGGTGATAGCCAACTTGCCCAAACCAAGTACCTTCCCTTTAGACCCTCCACCAAAGACAATGCTCATGAATGGTCGAATAGCTTCCATGAAGTCCATGAGCAGTGTGTCATCTCCGGTCATATGATTTGAGCAACCGCTATCAATCACCCATTTGACTCCACCGGAGACAGCAACCTACACACAATTCAAGTCTTGGTTAGAGGCACCCATTTTACAATGGGACCTCTCATGTTAGTAATAAGGGTCTTAGGAACCCAAATTGCATAAAACCGAAAAGCATTTCTAGGACCAACAAACTAAGCATAAACATCTCCATCTTTTCCCTTACGAAGCACATATGATGGAGGCATGAATTCTTTTGGCTTGTTGGGAGTAGGCTTGCCCCTAGTGGCCTTCCTACTCACAGCCTTGTCAACCTTACCCTTTCCTTTCTCCTTGTGCCCTTCTCGCACAAATGTCTCCTTGAGGGGAGTTGTAGACTTGTGCGTCGCTACCTTATTCTTGCTTGTGCTTGGATCAAATCCAAGCCCTTCCTTGGCCACAACCTCCTTGTGTTGACTCAACACTTCATTGAGGTTCTTTTGTCCTTGGGCACATGACATGATCCCTTTTTCAATTGGAGCCTTTAACACCCGATTCTCCTCAAGTAAGCTAGCTAGGTCACCACTGGGGTTAGTAGCATAAGCATCAACATTTATAATAGGAGAGGAATAGGCTTTCCCAAGTGTGTTAAGATAAGTGAGCTTGAGTTCGTCAAACTTCTTAGTAAGGAGATTTAGCTCATCTTCCTTTGTCTTGAGAGACGAATGTAGGAGCTCACAATCTTTAGTGTGCCTATCAATGTTTGCACCTATTTTTAAGCACAATTCATCATTACGTGCTTCCTCATATAGGACTTTCTGCTCAAGGATTTCACATTTTTCCTTTTCCTCAGTAACGAGGGTTTCGAGTTCCCTGATGGAGATGGTGTGCTTACTCACCATCTCCATAAGCATACGAAACATAACAAGCTTCTTTCCTTTGAGAGAGCACATGACTTTCTCCATTTTAGCAAACATAGCATCACTTATTTCATATTCATGATCATGATCCTCAGCATCAACATATTCATCACTAGGTGTGGTAGGAATAAATAGAGGAGGGTTTGGACGTGGGGTTACCTTCACCTTGTATGGAGAGGTTTGACCCTCATCATCATCTACCGTGGCCTTTGACATGAGACATTTGTGTGCGTTGCCTTGGTAGTCTTTCATATAGTTGTATGTGACAAAATCACCGGTCTTGTTCACGAGTCTCAATGTGGTTTGAGTGTCTTGGGCTACACCTGCAACACCTCTAACATCATCAGGGTCGGACTCGTCTTGGGCAACCATAGCCTTCCCATCTCTCTTCTTGAACTTGGAGTTCAATGGGTTGGGCAACTTCTTCTTCACAAATGTCTTCAGAAATCTTGGTTTATCTTCTCTCTTTTCATAGGGGCACTCGTTTGAGAAATGGTTGGTTTCTTCACAATTGTAGCAAGTTCTTACTTTCTTCTTTTGGAATCTTCCCTTGAATTTTCCCGCACTGAACTTCTTCACAAAGAGAGCCATGTCTTCATACGAGGCCCCCTTATCCGAGTCAACTTCATAGCCTTCTTCTTCAACATCTTCTTCTTCTTCTTCACTCACATCATCATCCATTACGTGCTTGGCCTTCAAGGCAAGGTTTGTCTTGGGTGATGAGGAACCATGCATGGCAAGGTGTCTTGTAGCATTTGCCTTTGATTCTTCAAATAGTTGGAAGGTTGAAATGACATCATCGGGAGACATGTCCTTGAATCCATGTTCTCTTCTTATGTCCCACACCATTTGATGGTGATATGGAGCAAGGGCATTTAGCAATTTGTCCACAAGAAAATGCTTGGTCAAGTTGAATCCATCATGGCTCTTGTCACAATCATATGATTCAATGTCAATGGCAAGTGTCATCAATCGATCATGAAGTTGCTTGGGGTCTTCACCTTTCTCCATGTAGAAATATTGTAATGCCCCTTTTGCAATCTCATATTGTGCAAGACGGAGGGGGGAAGTTCCAGTCTTGGTCATCACAAGGCTATCCCATAGTTCTTTTGCATTTGTGAGGTGAATGTAATCACAAGGTGAATGTAAGGCCTTTTTTGCTTGTCAGACATGCCCTTTCTTATGAGCATGATCGCGGTGTCATTGAGGTGTTTGTCATATTCTTCACCTGGTGTGAGATCCTTGGGATTCACAGGGTTGTACCCTTTCTCCATGACCTCCAGCATTTCATCGTTGACAAACCTAAGACGATCCTGCATACCAACCCTCCACAAAGAAAAATCGGCAGTGTTATCAAGTAAGGGGGGGGGGGTTCCCGCAGCATTATACCTAGGTTTCTCAACTCTAGATTTTGCATACAACCATGGGACACCGGTGTGGTCACCAGTTTGAGATTGTTGGCCCAAATTAGGAAGGGATGCATTTGGTTGCTTTATCACACCCCCTGGGTTTTCCAGTGGTGGAGTTCTTGCAGCTAATGCATCCAACCTCATTTTGACCAAGGCCTCAATAGAAGCATCATGCTCCTCCTTTTGCTTGGCGAGGGCCCTTTCAAGGTCCTCAGAAGTGAAAGATCTGCGCTCATCCGAAGAGGATGTCCCTTTCTCGATAGGGAGTGCAACAAGAGGATTCCCATCGTTATCCATCTCGCTCTAGGGCGGTTAAGCCACAAGATTAGAGCACGAGGCTCTGATACCAATTGAAAGGATCGAGATGGACCTAGAGGGGGGGGGGTTGAATAGGTACAGTTACAAATTTTAATCGTTACTTAGCAATTTTAGGCAATATTACCGAATATGAAAGTGAGCCTAACAATTGCAAAGATGATAGTTGTGCTATGTGTACTAAGTAAAACAACAAGTAAGTAGATAAACAAGCACAAGTAATACAAGTAATACCACAAACAAAAATAACCACAAGTAGGGAGTTAGGGTTAGGGATAACCGCAACTCCGAGAGACGAGGATGTATGCCGATGTTCACTTCCTTGGAGGGAAGCTACGTCACCGTTTAGAGAGGTGGATGTTACCACGAAGGCACACCAATGCCACGAAGGCTCACCCTATTCTCTCCTTGAGACAAGACCACGAAGGCGTTTCTCAACCACTAGTGGTAGGCCTTAAGGTGGCCTCCAAACCCTCACAAACTTTTCGGGGGAAATCACAATGGTTTGATTCCTGTCCGAGAAACTCCTACCGCCTAGGAGTCTCCAACCTCCAAGAGTAACAAGATCAAGGGAACTGCTCAAGACTTGCTCAAATCACGAATTGCTTTGGTTGAGAGGAGGGGAGAGGGACGATCTATCTTTTGGTTGGAACAACACTCAAGAATCCTCACAAATGCTCTTGGGATCTAAGATTTGGTGAGGACAAGAGAGAGTGAGAGAGAGAAGTGTTCTTGGAATCTTTCTACTGTGTTGGACAACCCTCTCCCGAGGGAGAAGAAGACTATATATAGTGGTAGAAAGAAACTGGACGTTGCAACCCACTCAAGCTACGTAGACACCGGACGTCCGACATGGCACGGTCGTCCGAACAGAAAAGAGCTGCCGGATGTCCGACAGGGCTCGGTCGTCCGACCATGAGAGAGAGAGAGAGAGAGAGTGGGTCACCGCGGCAGGTGAATTTTGGAAACACCGGACACGGACGACCGTAGGGTGTCGGTCGTCCGGAGCACGGTCGTCCAGAGAGGACCGGAAATCCGTAAGAATGGTTCTGATGGGGTGGTACCGGACATCTGGACACACACGGACGTCCAGGGTCCGGTCGACCGAAAGGACCGGAAATCCGTGGGAATGGTTCTGATGGGGAGGTACCGGACATCCGGACACTCACAGACGTCCGGGGTCCGGTCGATCGAAAGGACCGGAAATCCATGGGAACCGTTCTGATGGGGAGGTACCGGACATCCGGACACTCACGAACTTCCGGGGTCCGGTCAACCGAAAGGACCGGAAATCCGTGGGAACTGTTCTGATGTGGGGGGCACCGGATCACCGGAGGGCAACGGACAGCCGAGGGACTATGAGGTGTCGGACGTCTGGAACTTGTCGGACGTCCGAGAAGGGGCAGAGCCCACCATCAGAGACAAGATAGAAGAGAACTCAACAAAAGGTTTTATCTGGATTTTTGAGCAAGTCCTTAGCGAGAGCCAGTGATCCCCTCTTAATAGTGTGGGATCCCTATACTCAAGAGTAAACCGAAAAAGCTAGAACTTGTTGTCTTGTTTATCCGTACTTTGAGCATCTTGGATATGTCAGTTATGATCCGCACATTGATCTCTTGGGAACTAAACCTGAGATGCACTTGACAGAGTTGATTAGTTCCCTATATGTATGTTGTCAACAACATCAAAATATGATTAAGGGCATGATTGCACTTTCAACGACAAGCCAAGCCTAATAAGATTGCGACTACTATACGCAGGTAGACCCCGGGCACCTCTCCATAGACATCACCAACCAGCCTCGCTGTCGGATTAGGCATGGGGTCTGGCCGGGAAACCCCTCAAGACTCTGAAGCGATGTAAAGAAGGGAGACAAAAGAGAGGAAAGAGGGGTCCCTGGTCGGAGTTTGGTTGTACCGCATTTCAAATTTACACACTTAGAGGCACAAACATGTATTTTCTGAGCAACAATCTTGCTTCGCTGATAAAATAATGCCATTATGGAGAAAATGACACATTTTTGGGAAAAAACTTTTGATCTATTCATCAACTACGAAGCTTGTACAAAAAACACCATAAATAACAACAAATACATCTAGGTCTGAGAACCACCAAGCGGTGAATACAAGCATTAGAGCGAGCCGAAGGCATCATCGCTCCTCCCTTACGGGAGCTAACCAAACCTTGTTGTAATAGACAGTCATGAAGTCATCGTGATAAAGCCTTATAGGACCAGCGCACTAGAACCGCAATTGTCACTGATGAAGAGAAGTGTAGAACAGAAGAATCCAACCTGTAAACACACAAACATAAGGGAACGAGACTGGATCCAAGCAGATCCACCAAAGACAAGCACCAACCGTATCAAGCGAGTTCCGTTGAAGACACACCTTCACACTCCTTCCGATGACCGGGGAGGGGGGGCTATGTGGAAGGAACTTATTCAATCTTTAGGGAGCCGTCCCTGCCTCGGATACAAACCCAGAGCAAAAAAAACACCTAAACAAGCATAGGATCCCTCCCGCCGAAAAGGATGGGGATGCACCCAGCCTCCATGGCGCTAAGGCCTTCGGAGAGGAGGCAAATCGGTGACATCACCAATGGGAGGCAAGGAATCCCTAATCATCTGTATGAGTCACGAGGCAAAGGAATCGTGTACATTCGTTCGTTCACAAAAGCTCACATCTATGGGGAAAATGACTTACTTTTAATCTCTATTTATATATACCACTTAAAAAGAATATAATGTCCCATCTTACGTTAATTTTTCTTCCGACCATCTCTTCGTCCATCCTCCCATCATATATCGAATTATCATGGTTTTCTATCAAGCCAATGTTTGGTAACCTAATAAATGAGATCAATCTATGATATAGCAATAAATTCATGATCCATAAATAAATTCTTTCTTTCCTATGGTATAACCTCATACCGGCCAGACATCTTCGATAACCCAATAAATAGAGATAAATTCGTGACCATAAGCAAATAAATATCAATCAATATCTTATATTTAGTAACCCAATAAAGCACATCAATCATGAGTACATACCTACTTTATCGATTTAAGAAGTGAAAGAAATTTATGATTTATAACCAAACATAATCTTGTTTTATCTATTTATTTTTTATCAAGATTTGTCTGGTATGGTCATTTTAATGTGTTAAAATATATTTGGCCATGTGGCAACGCACGACACATACCTAATATATATAAATATTCTTTTACTACTCACATAATATTCTATTAATGTCATTGATTTGTCTTCGCTTCAGTAGCTGAACTACATTTGACAAAACGTTGAACTTCTGCATTTTTTGTCCAACAAGCTGTGTAATATACCGTTGAAAATATGTTGATAAGGAGTTTTCTTCTCATGCATAATATTTTTGCACAATCCACACGGTTTAAGGGTAGTTTTGAAAACGACGATTTTTTGTATTAAAAATGTGGATAGTAATTTTGATCACATTTTTAAATGGTTTGTGGGATTTATGCAAACAATATGGAGTTAAAATTCGCCGAAAGTGCGTTCCTTTTTCACGTAGAAAGAGTTCTCAAATTCCATACAATTTGCAAGTAATTTGAAATGGTTGGATCTTTTCCTGAAAACGACCGAGACATATTTTGTGTCAATTTTCAAAAGGTCTATGAGAATTCAGAAACCATTATGGCATTGGATCTCTACATCTATCCTCTACTACTTAAAAAGAATGTGGTTTCATCCTTCACCTTTTCTCTCATCGCCTCTTCGTGTAACCTTTCCGTTATGGTAACCAATCACCTTCATTTACTTACCTTCTGAACCAATTTCACTTTAGTTTACATTCCAAACTTTTTTTTGCGGGTTTACTTACCAAACTTCTCATCAAACTATAAGGTAAATCACGGGCATGATTTGATAAACATTTGTTTACACAATCATATTAGTATGAGCAGGTAAATCACAAGTTAACATACTTGAATATTTATATCCGGTTATAACGCACCGACATTATCCTTGTTTATTTATTTAAAAAGAACGTAAGGTTCCATCTTACGTCAATTTTTCCCCACCACCTCTTCGTCCACCCACCCTCCATCGATTTCCCTGTTTTTGATTTTCATCAAACCAATCTTGGTAACCCAATAAACCGGATCAATCTGAAGTATAGCAATAAAATGATTTTTTTTTGAAAAAGGAGGATGTACCCCGGCCTCTGCATCTAGGCGATGCATGCAGCCAGTTTATTAATTATTCACAAAGACCTTACAAAGTAATACATCAGTAAGCCTGAAGCCATCATCTTGGCAATGCATCTCGTTACTCCTATCCCCTTGACGAAGGGGTGTCGAATGTCCGAGCAAATACCAAACAGACACCGCACCAAAGCCTAACATCTAAAGTCGGATGCCCCATCCAAGCCACAATGCCGGGACTGGGTGACACACTGGTCTGACGCACTCGCAGTGGGCGCTGCAAGGGTAACAATAAAATGATGGTCCATAAATAATATGTTTCTTATGGTAAAAACTGGTACCGGTCAGGCATCTTTGATAACCCAATAAATAGCAATAAATTCATGTCCATAAGCAAATACATATCAATCAATCTCTTATATTTGGTAACTCAATAAATCAAATCAATCACGAGCATATACCTATTTTATCAGTTTAAGAAATGACGGAAAATTGATGGTTTATAACCAAAACATAATCTATTTGCCTATTTGTTTTGCATCAAGATTTGTCTTGTATAGTCCTCTTATTGTGTTAAATTATACTTGACCCCATGGCAACGCACAGACACATACTTAGTTAATCGAAAATAAATCCCCTGTCATTTCCTAGAGCTATCTTTTCAAACAACGCTTAGGCGTACGGTCATTGTTCTGCAACCCTACCCACGTGCTTATGAATGCCTATAATTCTACTCCACAACTACTTAGCAAGTTCGTTATGTACACACATATCGAACTAACCAATTTAATCCAGTATTCCACAATTTCAGGATATGTTTGTAAACCTTATCCATGTAAAATATTTTTTGAAGTACTATCTACGCAAATTACATATTTTAATTTACATGCATCTAGCTAACCGATCATTTCCATACATCGGAAAGTGTCAAGCAAATTAGTTCAGTTTTCGAAGCAAATGTACCGACTTACTAGCTGTACGTGGCACATATAGATTTCCCCAATGATCACACACGATTAATATACTGGATTATATGCTCCACTATAAATCGTAATCCACCTAATCTCTCACGTAATCGTTCAACGATTGCACCAAATAGAATCATAACGAATCATGTGGTCGATATATCAGCAACGATTGCTAACCTAATCAGTGTACTAATTGTATATACGGTCCACGCCGAGGTCAAAGCTCGAATTGAAGACACGGTCTCGAGAGAAAGTTCAGATACATCATACACTTGCTGCTCGACCAAATTCCTGATTTTCTTAATTATGCCTGGCTGTATGCATATGCGTGTTCAAGGTCAGCCCTGCCAAGTCTTTTGGTTGGTTTTTGGAGTTCATAAGCAGTGGACATACATACATGAACATTAATTAGGTACTCTCAATACGATGACCTGGCTAACCATGTAGGTTCGGTGTATTCGCAATCATACGTAAATAATCAGGGATGATTATAAGATTGATGTTTTCGTTATGGCAGGGAGATAAGGAAGGGATATACATGTGTACCTTTCAGGGTCTGAAATAGTGTGAAGGGAGTTGTATTTCTTTTCCTTGGCAAGATCATCATGAAATAAAAAGGATAGGGTTTTAAACAAGGGAAGCCCCCGCCACAACAAAGTGAAGCCTACGACACCTACGTGGAATATGTAGCAAAATTTAATATATTATGAAAATGGACCGAATTCTTTATATACGGTGTACTTCTAGCTACGTACTAGTAGTTACTTGTCGCCGAGTTAGGCAAAAAGAAGGTTTGCCCCGCCTCCTCTCCTGGGCGCCAGATGGCGACCAACTCCCATCCCCGATCTTCGCCGGCGAGGGCGTTGGTCCCCACTCCCACTGCTTGCCGCTCTGGTGGCAGGAGGGAGGGGGGATCTCGTTCTTCCGTCCTGGCCTAGTAGGTAGGGTTAGGGTTTGTCTGCTGTGGTGCGTCGTTGGGGTGGTGGGAGCAGCGTACGGACGAATAAATTCGCCTCAACTCTATTCCCACACCGGCGGTGACCTTTATGGCAGCGCCTCGGAGTTGATGGCATTGTGTGCTTGTCGTCCTTCCACCGTTCCTGTCTTGACGGTTATGGTGATGGCGGCATGGAATAAATTTGCTTCGAATTCGATTCCGGTGGGTTGCTGTGAGGCGGTCATCGACGGATCTGGTAGCAGGCTAACCAATCGAGGCTGGTGCGGTGGCGGTGTCAACCTCAAGGTGGATTTTATGCCCTTGCACCGTCGTCGTGATGGCGCGCGCTCCGACGTCAACATGGGGGCATGGAGCTTTTGTAGGAGCGTGGTGACTCCGGATTTACAGGTTCTCGTCGATGGCGGCGCTTCAATGTCGTCGCTCAACAAGCCGGCGCAATTGGCGGCGAAGTTCCAATATGGCTTATCTCCGTTGTGCTGGTCCTCCGGGGTTGAGGATGGTGACTTCCCGTCGTCTTTAATCCGTGCGCACAACCAAGGGTTTCGTCGGCTCCAGCAGGGAGCGGTAGCAACGGCGACGGTGGCACGCCCTCATCCCGCGTTGGTGGTCTGGCTAGATTGGTTACCCAAGATGCTATTTGTAATTTCTTATTTTTCTGGGGTTGTGTTGTATCACTACTTATTTTCAATATAATCTGGAGTTCTTCTCAAAAAAAGCTACGTACTAGTAGTTCACAAGAGCCGCAGGAGTTTCAGCACAGTAGTTGGATTTATCCTTAGAAAAGTACCACTACTTGTATTGAAGTTTTCAAGTTGTTTTCTCTTTTTAGTTTGGTTTGCTGCTTCCATACGGCGGTAACAGGGAAAGAATAGTCCGCATGCGGCTTACCACGGATGAAACGACGCGACAGGACGTGGCAACAAACCAGATGTCACGGTAGTTAGCTAGATAGATAGGGTTGAAAAGGAACATTCAGCTGGCGACTGGACAAGACGAGGGAGATATAACCATGCATGAAGGCCCGCCGCGCTTGTAGCCAAAAATGGGCAGGCACGGTCGAGATCGTTGGCCGTCGTCCGTGTTACACACACCGCTTTCCTTTCCTTCGTTGTTCTCCGGTCCAAATTAAGTTTCTCCCGATCCAGATGCTCAGCGGAACGAGATGGAGGGGCGGGCTTGACACGGTCACCGTTTCGTTCATCCTCGTGTTTTGTGCATGGATAAACCCATGCGCTCTGAAGATTTTGTATTTTGTTTTTTTCGCGGGATTTGCTCTGAAGAAATCAACTGGTTAAATATGTCATGTGGCCGAAAAGGACGTGGCCGGTTTACGGTCGGTGTGTCTGAGGTGATCAAGTCAAGTGTCGCACTAGCACATACAGCATCGTACGTGCGTTTAGGATATTTTTTTGTTAGGAATAAAATTTGTAAAATAGAATGATATGGAAACTAGGTGTTGCCGAGTCAGTGCATGCATGCATGCGTGCATGCATACGGGTGGGCAGGGGAGTACCATGTACATCTTCCATGGTGCAGAGGACACCAGGTCCAAATTCCTTCTCATTGATAAATTTCATGTATGTATAAGTATTGCCTATTTGTAAGTCGCCTCAAAACGTCTGGTGCCAGTCGAATTTCCTAGCCACTGAATTTCTATCAAACGGCTCTGCCCCATTTTTCAACTCCAGCGAGCCCACCTCCTTGTCCACCCCTGCCTCTCCTCCGCTGGCGATGCCGCGGCGAGCTGCATTGTTTCTGTCCCCGAAGCCTCAACCGGGATGCTGCGGCCAGACGTGTCAGCCCTGTCTTGGCCTCGCTGCTATGCTCGCCTCCGTGCCGACCCCCGTCTCGACCTTGTTGCTCTGTACCGCCCCCTTTCTTCTTCATGAAAATCGACTTGGACAAAATTTGATTTCAGGAAACTCATAAATAGCCCACCATTAATTATTAACACCTCAACTCGACGTGATATGCATCTGTGATATTATACGGACACTGGGTCCAAATTCGTTTTATTTGATATTTTTTGTGTGTACACATAATGTTTGGCACCCCAACTTGAAGTGTCAGACATGTCTAATTTTATAAGGGACCGTACACACTGGGTCATTTTCGTTCTAGGTGGGGTGGTAAGATGTTGGCGTTAACAGTTTCTCTCTCAGAGGCATTGGTGTGCATTACCATGCCGGAAATTCGCTGGGACATGCACTTGCCCAACCTGTGCCAGTGTCAGCTGCCCGATTGTCTCGCGATCTGCAAGGTCATTGAATCTCACACGGGGACACAATAAATTTTAATTTTTGAAACTTGCGATTTTGTCCGTCGCAGTTTCTGAAACATAGGATTTTGTCGGTCGCTCGTACCAAGTTTTTAAGTTGAAATTTAAAACTTATGAATTTTTTTCGGCCATAGGTTCTGGAATTTACAATTCTGTCGGTCGCTCTTATCAAGTTCTAAAAGTTGAAACTTAACAAAATAAATTAAACTCATCAAAATGTACTCAAAACGAATCTCATTTGAAAGACCTGGTCACCAGAAACACGAATATGAAACAAAACTTAATTTAGACTTTTGGCTCAAAAGATATGGAAAACGGCTTTGCTAAAAATTAGTCGACTGAGACTTTACGAAGTCTAAGTCGATACTATAATCCGTTGATCTTGCATTGAGATTCGTGCAAACAATTTTTTTTTCAGTTTTTTTTTCTTCTTGCATACTAGATTGCTTGACTGAGACCTCGCGAAGTCTCAGTCGACTGAGACCTAGACACTCCCAAAAACAATTGAAAATCAAAAGCCAAAAGGTATGCCTGCATACCTCCTACCTACCTGGCTGCCTTTCCAGTTCGCTAGCTGCGGCATTTCTTCTTTCCCCACGTTTCCGTACATTTTCTAGTATCCCCTGAGCCCTATAAATATACCATGCTCTGCCCTTGTCGACACCAACACACAGAAAGCTCTAGCTTAACAGCGCCTCCAGCTCTAGCTCTAGTTTTCTGGCAGCCTCCTAGAAGCAGCTCTCTCTCGTATCGTACGCCCGCAAGAAGCAGCCAGTGCGCACACATCCATCGATCACCTCGATCACCACATACACACAGCCAGTTCCATCCAACACCTCGGGTAGACGATGGCCATGGCGCAAAGACAAGCGGCACGGGCCACGAGGGAGGCCGTGCCCCCCATGTCCCGTGTGGCCATGATCGGCGGCGGGATCAGCGGCCTGGCCGCGGCCAAGCAGATGGCGGCCTACGACCCCGTCGTGTTCGAGGCGACGCCGTCCGTCGGCGGGGTGTGGAGGCACTGCGTCTACCGCACCACGAGGCTGCAGACGCCCCGCCCGGACTACGAGTTCTCCGACTACTCCTGGAAGAACCGCGACGACCCTTCGTTCCCGACCCACACCGAGATCGTCGACTACCTCGAGGGCTACGCCGACGACTTCGACCTCTGGCGCTACATCTCGTTCGGGTCCAAGGTGGTGGACATCAAGTTCCTCAGCGGCGCCGAGGCCGGGTTCACCGAGCTGTGGAGCGGTACCGGCAAGGCCCTGCTCCGGGGCAAGCCCATGTGGGAGGTCGGCATCGTCACCGGCGACTCCAACACTGTTCAGGTAAGAACCATGTTTGCTTCGACATGCTTCGCACCATGTTCTGATATATTAAATCGATCTCACACGCGCATATTTTAACACGCGAATGTGCAGTATTACAAGTTCGAGTTCGTGGTGATGTGCACGGGGAAGTACGGCGACGTGCCGCGGATGCCGGTGTTCCCGCCGGGGAAGGGGCCGGAGGTGTTCAAGGGGAGGGTGATGCACTCGCTGGACTACTGCAAGCTGAGCGAGGAGGAGACCGTTGAGCTGATGCGAGGCAAGAAGGCGGTGGTGGTTGGGTACAAGAAGAGCGCTATCGATCTAGCCAACGAATGTGCTCAGGCAAACCAAGGTGCGTAATAGAACAATCCTGCCCCTACTCATATGGAAGATTTAACATTGTTTGAATCAAAATTCCCCTAAAATATGGACAATTCAACATGGAACTACTCATGAAACTAGCAAGCAACCAAGGTAGAGATAAGCTATCGCACTCGTGCAAACACGCATACGAGGAAATCGTAGAAAAAGAACATGCCAAGCAAGTTCACACAGAGCCTAACAAAAAAAACGAGGCTACTAATTATATTGTGGAAGCGTCCCATCATTCGGTGAAGTGGATGTCTGAATAAGGCATACCATATTTAGTGACATATGCCTTAGCAATTTGGGAGAGTCGGATACTCTGCTCCAGAAATGGTCACTCTTGTCTTGACCCGTCGCACACTTCATCATACATATTAGAAAAAATTCTAGACATTGTAGCTAGCCTTTTTTTGACTCGAAGTGTAGCCAGCCTAGCAAGATCTCTTGCATTTACATGTTCAAAGTACACTAGACGCAACAAGTACGCATACCGCCTTGACTTTTTCAATCTATTAGCTCCATGCATGAGCAATACATTAGTACTAGACTAGAACACCAGTTGGGGTCAAAGAAAATTCTACGTGTCACTCAATCACAAAATGTTTGCATGTTTGACTAGTAGTAGCAGATTTTGCAACAAATATTATTTGCCGTTCCAAACTAGATTGTTCGCATGCATGACTGGAAGTTAGCAAGATGCCATGGCTTGAGAATACATTTCAACAATTCCTCTCTATTTTCCTTTTTGCGATCCTCAACACATAGACCTCCTGAAATTAGATATATGTTGATATGTGTTGTGTTTGTTTGTTTGCAGGCGAGGGTGGGCAGCCGTGCACGATGCTGGTGCGAACCCTGCACTGGGTGGTGCCGTCCTACTCCATCTGGGGCTTGCCCTTCTTCCTCTTCTACTCCACACGCTTCTCCCAGCTCTTCTACCAGCGGCCCAACCAGGGCTTCTTCAGATCCCTCCTCTGCCGCCTCATGAGCCCACTGGTATGTATGTGTACGTCATAATTTAACTCACAGCATGAAACTTGTACACGAGACGTACACATGCACTTATATATAGGGACGTACGTGATCCTACATCCGGACTCAAGAACATGCACGTGTGCATGCTCGAGACGTACCCCTTAATTTGCCACCGTCAAGAACATTATTGCACGACCCACATAGAAAAAACATTATTGCATGTACATCAGAATCTGACAGCGACGTGGTGTTCTTTGAATTTTGGTGGTGTAGAGGGCAGGGGTGTCGAAGTTCATCGAGTCTTACCTGTCGTGGAAGCTGCCGCTGGGAAAGTACGGTCTGACGCCGGACCACCCCTTCGTCGAGGACTATGCCAGCTGCCAGATGGCCATCCTGCCGGAGGGCTTCTTCGACATGGCGGACCGCGGCTTGGTCCGCTTCAAGAGGGCCTCCACCGGCTGGTGCTTCTCCGAGAACGGCGTGGTCCTCGACGACGGCACCGAGGTGGAGGCCGACCTCGTCTTCCTCGCCACCGGCTTCGAGGGCAAGGACAAGCTCCGCGAGGTCCTGCCTAAGCCCTTCCGGAACCTCGTCGTCGACAAGTCTTCCATGATGCCACTATACCGGTACGTGTATACACGTTGCGTTATCTTTTGCTCGAACATGTATGCATCGATCGATGCTGACGTATAGTTGTTTTGGCAGTGGAACGATCCACCCGCTGATCCCGAACATGGCGTTCGTGGGGTTCGTGGAGAGCGTGTCCAACCTGCACACGTCGGAGCTGCGGTGCCGGTGGCTGGCGGGGCTGCTGGAGGGGCGGTTCGAGCTACCGGCCGTGAAGGCCATGATGGGGCACGTCGCCGTCGAGGCCGACGCCATGCGCCGCACGACGCGGTTCTACCGCCGCCACTGCATCTCCACCTACAGCATCCACGACAGCGACGGCATGTGCTCCGACCTCGGCTCCGCCACGCTCCGCAAGGCCAACTGGATAGCCGAGCTCTTCGCGCCATACAACAACAAGGACTACAAGGAATAGTAACTCATACGTACCCACAAGGACACACATCGTCCTACGTACGCTACATTTCTACTCGGCCGCAACAATACCCGCGGCCGAGTAAGTACGTACGGCCGGTATAATACATTCTTTTAGTAAAAATAATATAGGAGCACGTCATTCCATTGGTAGCTAATGATATCGATTCGTTATTCCTGTACTAGTAGTAGCACTACAGTGTGTAAGTCGTTAGGGATCGATGATGGCCATAATCAAGGACAAGGTCATGCATGATCATTCTGAAGTGTCATGTGGACTGAGGAAGCGTTCGGTTAAGGATTCGTGAGTCGTGACCTCCATCGAAGAAACACTACAGCAAAAACACGAGGATATCATGCGCGTTGTTGTGAAAATTGGTTGGTAAAAATTTACGTTGATAACATGAGAATCAAAATTTAGTACATATGACTTATTTTTCATTATGTATAGTATTACTCATATTTATTAAAGGACTATCATAAACAAGGAACGTTATGTTTTTTGTCATCAGATCCGAACGATAGTTTGGACCAGTGCCTTCCCTACATGCTCGAGTGGTTGTTCTGTTTTTTTAGTAAAATATAAGTGTGTGCACCGAAAGAGTCTTTCTCTAATTACAGTAAAAAACAAAGTTGCATGCAGAAAAAATAAAATAGCTCATGTCAGCAAAATTTTCATCTAAAATTAGAATTCAAAATGTTTTATATCTCAAATTGTCACTCCGATCGAAAAACTGTTTTCACATAAAATATTCATCTCTACTAGACCCTTCAAAAGTAGATCCCATGTTGATATATTCGGGCCAATAGCTCCTGTGCAACACATTTGATGGGAATTGGATGGAGTACGACGTAGTTGAGGAAAATGGCTCTAGCGAGACGTTTCAGAAGCCCAAATAGCCAAGGCCCACTCGGGCGATTAAAATGGTCGTCAACGGGAGTGAGGCTATGTTTAAGACATGTGGGTCCCACTTGGCAGTGCATCTAGTTACGGGCCCCACTTGGCAGTGCATCAGGTGAAACGTGTCCCCGTGCCTGTCCGAACGGGTACCCCTGTCTGAACCTGTGTTGCTCCCTCCTCTTCGTTCCCGGCGGCGAGCCGGCGTCGGCGGCGGAGCTTTTGTTCTGGGTGACAGCAGCGGCGGAGCTTTCGTTCTCGCTGACGGCGGCGGCTGTGGTGAGTGAATCCGTAACTCTTGTCCAGTTCCCCTCCGCGTCTAGTTAGATCTCACCGCATCGCCTCTGTTTCACTCTATTTTTGGTCGATTTGATCCAGATTTGGGTGGGGGGAGGGGGGTTGAATGCGATGGAGCCGCCAGAGACAACAATGTCGATTAGGTAATCCCTTAATGAGCATCCTTTCCAACCTATGCGATTTGTGCCTCGTCTGCTTCCGCCAGCTCACACTGCCCGCCATTGACAAACAGGGGCAATGGTGGTCGGACCTTCGAATTCACTATCGAATTCTTTCCTTCTAAGGCGAAGCTACGTGATGGTAGCGTGCGGGACATAGAGAGAGATACAATTGTGAAATGGGAGGTTGAATTTGCAGAGATTGATCCCCAAGAACTACAGAGCATGGAAGAGAAGGCCGTGAAGAATGTGGTGGAAAAAATTGGGGAGAGCATTTTTTGGGGTCCAGAGCAAGAGGTAGCATTGTTACGGTTTGATAATTGGAAAGGCGAGTATGTGAGAATTGAGGATGGCGAAGATATGGTTGATGAAATCGATCGACAAGACGGCTGGACAACCAAACGGACTATGTTTCATGCAGAGCTTGTTGATCTGAAATCAGATTCTAAGGTTGGATATGTGCCCTCAAAGTTGGCTTCACAGATGGTAGATGATGATTGGGCTTCAGAGAGGCAGATAATGCCCATGTGTACGGGTGAAGTGACAGTATTACCTGAGGGGGTGATGCAGATGCACAAGAGGGCTCTGATGGTGTTGCAAGGGTTGTTTCTGTTGATTGGAATTCGGTAGAATTAAATGACCCAACTGATTTAGTCATTGCACCAATGGATGACACTGAGATGGCCAAATTTTTTGGCATTCCAGTAGATGATGAAGATAAGGAGGAGAATGGTGAATCTAGTATGCCTACTGATGCTAACAGAGATATATATGAAGATGTGGATGGACAGCTGATGAAAGATGCTGCAGATGATGTAGATGATGCACATGATGATGAGTTGGTAAATCTCTATGACAAGGAAAACCCTGTTATTGCAGTAGGGAAGTTGTTCCCAAACATGGATTAGTTTAGGATGTGTTTCAAGACTTATGCAGTCAAACATGAGTTTGATGCCAAGACTAAGTGGACTGATAGAAAGAAGTTTTATGCAAGATGCAGAGGTTTTGATGGAAGTGTCAAGCCTTGCAAGTGGTACATATCTGCTAGACGCCAACCTGATGGAAGTACCATTAGGGTCAATCAAATCCCACACCAACATACTTGTATTACAAGCTCACAGAGAGTATCAACCATGACATCACAGCTTTGGATTGCGGAAAAGATCACTCCTATTTTAGCCAAGAAACTAAATGCTACTGCAAAGAAACTTAAAATAGACTTGGAAAAGCAGTACCCCATTAAGGTGAAGTATAACACAGTGTGGAAGGCAAAACAAAGGGCAATGAAACAATTATATGGTGACTGGGCAAATACCTTTAGGATGCTTTGTAATTTCAAAGCAGAGGTCACCAGGCAATGTTGTGGAGATAGATACCGAGGTAACAGAGGATGGAAAAGTCCTTTTCTCTAAGTTTTTTATGGCTTTAAAGCCTTGCATCGATGGCTTCAAGGCAGGGTGTCGTCCATATTTGAGCATAGACTCATCGTTTTTGACTGGCAAGTGGAATGGTCAATTGGCAGCTTGCAATGCTTTAGATGGACACAACTGGATGTTCCCTGTTGCTATTGGCTTGTTTCAGTCAGAGACAGAGGTCTCATGGACATGGTTCATGATGCAGTTGAAAAGATGCATAGGTCCAGTGTCACCTTTGGCAGTCCACACAGATGCATGCAAAGGGCTAGAAAACGCAGTCAAGAATGTTTTCCCCCATTGTGAGCAGAGGGAGTGCTTCGGCCATATGTGGATGAATTTGATCAAAAAATTCAGAGGGGAAGAATTTGGTCGCATGTGGCCAGCAGCAAGATCTTACACTAAACAGACATATTCATATCATCTTGGTAAGATAATGACAACATGCCCTGAGTTTGGTCCATGGGTGAACACCTACCATTCTCTATTATGGTATAGGTCAGGATTTAACACTGCCATCAAGTGTGATCATATCAACAACAACTTGGCAGAAAGTTTTAACAACAAGGTGAAGCAGTTAAAAAACTTGCCTGTGCATGACATGGTTGACCAAATCAGGATCATGATCATGCGCTTGTGGGAATTGAGAAGAAGGATTGGTGATTCTCTGCAAGGGGATAAGCTTCCTGCAGTGGTACAACAGGTGGTCAACAGGAGCAGAAATCTTACACATTTATCTGTTGAAAAATCTTCTGTGTGGGGTGCTGAAGTTAGAGATACCAAAACTGATAGAAGGCATGTTGTTAACACTGAAATGCATGATTGCACTTGTTTGGAATGGCAACACACTGGGAAACCATGTGATCATGCCATACTTTTCTTGGCCTCCAGACAGAAGATAAACATGCACCCATATTTGCACGAATATTACTCAGTAGCAAGATTCAAGGCTGCATATGCACTTACAAATCAGTCTCAGTGGCCTGAAGTGGAAATTGAATTCTCCATGTGTCCTCCCCTAACAAAAAGAAAGGCTGGCAGGCCTAAAGAGAGTAGATTCAAGGCATGGTTTGAGAAAGGTGGGAGTAGTAAAAGAGGGAAGGGAAAGAAGGATGCAAAACCAAAAAGGTCCCAAAAAGGTAACAAAAATAGATGCAAGTTGTGCCAGGAACTTGGGCACCGAGTTGGATCTACCAAATGTTGTTACACTCCTGAAAGGCCAAAGTATGTGGGCTAATGTTTGCGATGTTTACTATTTGGCTGCATTTTTCAATTACTAACCAATTGACATGCTTTATTTTTTTAGGAGGAAGCGTGCAGGTGAGCCCCTTGTTGTCGAAGATTGCTGGCCAAAGAAAAAGGCAAGAGGCAATGGCTGTAGAAAAAAGAGAAGTTTTGATGAAACAATGCACATTGAACCAGACTTGGATGGTGTGGTGCAAAATGAGCAAGACTTGGATGTGCTGCTGCAAAATGAGCAAGATATGGATGTTCTGGTGCCAATTGAAGATATGGGTACCCCTGAAGATATTCCAGCTGATGTTGGGCAAGCTGAGCCTATATTGGAAGTTGAGTTGCCAACTGATGATATTCCAGCTGATGTGGTGCCAGCTGAGCCTATATTGGAAGTTGAGTTGCCAACTGATGATATTCCAGCTGATGTGGTGCCAACTGAGCCTATATTGGAAGTTGTGTTGCCAAGTGATGATATTGGGCCTGATGATACTGCAGCTGTTGTGGTGCGAAATGTAGCTGCTGTTCCAGGCGGGCCCATTCCAGGCAGTCGAGTTAAGAAAACCAAGAGCTTGAGTGAACTGAGTGTTGTAGAATCAAAAACAAGTACTGGTCAAAAGAAGAAGAAGAAATCGAGTGGTAAGAGGAAGCTGAAGTGAAAATTTGTTCAAACTAGTGTATCGGTACTATGCTGCAGAAATAAAACCATGCATGAATTTGTGTAATGGTATTTTTACCTTGATATAATATGTATTTGTGTAATACTATTCAAGTTTGAGACAAAATTCAAATTTGAGCCAAAATTCAAATTTGAAGTTATTTGGTATGTGGTATTGGTGTTACAATGATTTCTAGACTATTATGCATGTTAGGTGATTAATCGGAGCACTTTTATTATGTGAAACTCTGGACATGAAAAATGTGCTACAAATGAGCTCCAAACCCCCCTCCAAAGCCCCATTTGTAACCAAGTTTTTTTTCGACCTACTCTAAATGAACCAAAGAAGGAAACTTGGCATCTAATGTGTGTATATAAGTGTCCATCCTGATATGGGAGCGCTTCGATAAAGTATGACATACTTAACACTAAACCCTAGCACACTTCTCTTGAAAACCGTACAACCTCGTTCTTGATAGCCATCTTTTGTGAAGGTTTTTTCATGAAAAACTCCATAGTCCAAGTTTCTTATTTTTCCTAGCAACTTAGTCACATAGAACGATGATTGGCACAAGTTTTATATTTTTATGAATTTTTTTGAATTAGTTATGCTCAACCATAACCGTTGAAAACCTCTCAAAACCCCTCAAAACCCCATCAAAACCCCTCAAAACCCCGCACCCGTCCGGACCATTGGATCGCCGTGAATGGACGGTCTGGATCAGGCACTAGAGCTAGGTCAGTGATCCGTGGGCTGCACTATGATTGGCAGCGTTCTGGACCATTGGATGCATGTGAACTGAAGCAACGGTCTGGATCAGGGGCCACGTCACAGATCCACGGGCTGCGCACTCATTGGATGGTCTTTTTAGCCCCCCTTTTTTGCGCTGGATAAGATCGAGCAGGCCTGCCATGCGTTGTTGGGCTTAATTAAAAGCGGCCCACCCGTTGGACCGTTGGACATTGGGTGACATTGATCCAACCGAGCCTGAAAAGCATGCATGCCGGTGTTGGAAATATGCCCTAGAGGCAATAATAAATTGGTTATTATTATATTTCCTTGTTCATGATAATCGTTTATTATCCATGCTATAATTGTATTGATTGGAAACTCAAATACATGTGTGGGTACATAGACAACACTGTGTCCCTAGTATGCCTCTAGTTGACTAGCTCGTTGATCAAAGATGGTTAAGGTTTCCTAGCCATTAACATGAGATGTCATTTGATAACGGGATCACATCATTAGGAGAATGATGTGATGGACAAGACCCAAACTGTAAACGTAGCATTTGATCGTGTCAGTTTATTGCTATTGTTTTCTGCATGTCAAGTATCTGTTCCTTTGACCATGAGATCATGCAACTCACTGACACCGGAGGAATACCTTGTGTGTATCAAACGTCGCAACGTAACTGGGTGACTATAAAGGTGCTCTACAGGTATCTCCGAGGGTGTCTGTTGGGTTGGCATGGATCAAGACTGGGATTTGTTACTCCGTGTGACGGAGAGGTATCTCAGGGCCCACTCGGTAATACAACATCACATTGAGCCTTGCAAGCAAAGTGACTAAAGAGTTAGCCACAGGATCTTGTATTACGGAACGAGTAAAGAGACTTGCCGGTAACGAGATTGAACTAGGTATAGAGATACCGACGATCGAATCTCGGGCAAGTAACATACCGAAGAACAAAGGGAACAACATACGGGATTAACTGAATCCTTGACATAGAGGTTCGACCGATAAAGATCTTCGTAGAATATGTAGGAGCCAATATGGGCATCCAGGTCCCGCTATTGGTTATTGACCGTAGAGGTGTCTCGGTCATGTCTACATAGTTCTCGAACCCGCAGGGTCTACACACTTAACGTTTGGTGACGATGTAAGTATAGTTGAGTTATTTTGTTGGTGACCGAAAGTTGTTCGGAGTCCTGGATAAGATCCCGGACATGACGAGGATCTCTGGAATAGTCCGGAGGTAAAGATTGATATATGTGATAATAGTGTTTTGATCTCCGAAAGAGTTCTGGAGTTCACCGGAATGGGTTCCGGATGTTTACCGAAGTGTTCGGGTGCAGCAACACTTTATATGGGCCAAAGGGATAAAGCCCATGAGGTATTGGAAAGTGCAAAAGTAGTTTTGCTGCCGCGTAAGCGGTACTACCGCTTGGTGAAGCGGTACTACCGCCCGAGCGGTACTACCGCCCAAGCGGTACTACCGCTTGTGTGAAGCGGTACTACCGCTTGTGTGCGGCTGTGCACGGTTCGGCAGGGATCCGAGTTGGACTCTTTCCCTGCGGGGCAAACCGACCTTGTGCGGGCAAAACCGACCTGGAGGAGGCTTTTACTCCAAGTTTAGACCCCAAGGCTCAACATATAAATAGAGGGGCAGGGCTAGCACACGGGACACATCAAGATTTCCCCAAGCCGTGTGCGGCAACCCTAACCCTCTAGTTCCTCCGTCATAATCTCCGTAGCGCTTGGCGAAGCCCTGCAGAGATTGTTCCTCACCACCATCACCACGCCGTCGTGCTGCTGGAACTCAACCACTACTTCACCATCGCTCGCTGGATCGAGGAGGTGAAGGCGTCATCAAGCCGTACGTGTGTTGAACGCGGAGGTGCCGTCCGTTCGGCACTAGTTCGTGATCGGATCGAGGGACGACTTGCGATTTGGATCGCGGAGACGTTCGACTACATCAACCGCGTTTCTTAAACGCTTCCGCTTAGCGATCTACAAGGGTATGTAGATTCACTCTCCCTCTCGTAGATGCTCATCACCATGGATAGATCTTGTGTGTGCGTAGGAAAATTTTTGTTTCCCATGCAACGTTCCCCAACAGTGGTATCAGCGCCAGGTCTATGCGTAGATGAGATCTCGAGTAGAACACAAACGAGTTGTGGGCGTGGGTGTATACATATTGCTTGCCGTTACTAGTTGATATTTGATTCGGCGGTACTGTGAGATGAAGCGGCCCGGACCGACATTACGCGTACACTTACGCGAGACAGGTTCCTTCAACTGACATGTAACTTCGTTGCATAAAGATGGCTAGCGGGTGTCTGTCTCTCTCACTTTAGTTGAATCGATTTCAATGAAGAGGGTTCTTTTAGAAGATCAAAAAGCAATCACTACACCACGTTGTGGTTTTGCGTAGGTAAGAACGGTTCTTGCAAACCCGTAGCAGCCACGTAAAATTTGCAACAACAATTAGAGGACGTCTAACTTGTTTTTGCAGGGTATGATGTGATATGATATGGCCAATTACATGATGAGATATATGTGATGTATTAGATGATCATGTGTTGTATAGAATATCACGACTTGCATGTCGATGAGTACGGCAACTGGCAGGAGCCATAGAGATGTCTTTAATTATTGTATGACCTGCGTGTCAATCATTAAAGCGCTATGTAATGCTTTACTTTATCGCTAAACGTTAGCAATAGTCGTGGAAGCAACAGTCGGCGCGACAACCTTATGGTGACACGTTGATGGAGATCAAGATGATGGAGATCATGGTGTCATGCCGGTGACGATGGAGATCATGCCGGTGCTTTGGAGATGGAGATCAAAAGCACAAGTTCATGGCCATATCATGTCACTTATGATTTGCATGTGATGTTAATCCTTTTATGCATCTTATTTTGCTTAGGACGACGGTAGCATTATAAGGTGATCCCTCACTTAAATTTCAAGATAAATTGTGTTCTCCCCGAGTGTGCACCGTTGCGAAAGTTCGTCGTTTCGAGACACGCCATGATGATCGGGTGTGATAGACTCCACGTTCACATACAACGGGTGCAAGCCATGTTGCACACGCGGAACACTCGGGTTAAACTTGACGAGCCTAGCATGTACAGACATGGCCTCGGAACACAAGAGACCGAAAGGTCGAACATGAGTCATATAGTAGATATGATCAACATGAAGATGTTCACCATTGAAACCACCTCAACTCACGTGATGATCGGACTTGAGTTGGTGGATTTGGATCATGTTACACTCGAATGACCGGAGGGATCTCAATTTGAGTGGGAGTTTTTAAGTAATATGATTAACTAAACTCATTATCTAGAACAATAGTCTAAGTTGTCTTTGCTATATTTATGTTGTAGATCATGGCTCGCGCAGTAGCACCCCTGAATTTTAATGCGTTCCTAGAGAAAGCTAAGTTGAAAGATGATGGAAGTAACTTTGTGGACTGGGCCCGTAATCTAAGGATTATCCTTACGGCTTCCCAGAAGGCTTATGTCCTTGATGCACCGCTTGGTGATCCACCCGCTCCAGTTGAGTCTCTAGACGTTGTGAACGCCTGGCAGGCTCGTTCTGATGATTACTCAATAGTTCAATGTGCAATGTTGTATGGCTTAGAACCGGGACTTCAAAGACGTTTTGAACGTCATGGAGCATATGAGATGTTCCAGGAGTTGAAGTTTATCTTTCAGAAGAATGCCCGAATCGAGAGATATGAGATCTCCGATAAGTTCTATGCTTGCAAGATGGAGGAGAACGGGTCTATCAGTGATCACGTGCTCAGAATGTCTGGGTACTCCACCCGTCTGGCTGAGTTAGGGATGCCCCTTCCGCCAGAGGCTATCACTGACAGAGTTCTTCAATCATTGCCACCTAGCTACAAGAGCTTCGTGTTGAACTATAACATGCACGGGATGAACAAGTCAGTCGCCGAGCTGTTTGCGATGCTGAAAGCCGCTGAGTCTGAAATTCAGAAGGAGCATCAAGTGTTGATGGTCAATAAAACCACTAGTTTCAAGAAAAATGGCAAGGGTAAGAAGGGTAACTCCAAGAAGAGTGGCAAAGCAGTTGCTCCTCTCGTGAAGAAACCCAAGGCTGGACCCAAACCAGAAACTGTGTGTTTTCATTGCAAGGGAACTGGACACTGGAAGCGGAATTGCCCCAAGTATTTGGCTGACAAGAAGGCGGCCAACAACAAACAAGGTATATATGATATACATGTTATTGATGTGTACCTTACCAACTCTCGTTGTAGTGCCTGGGTATTTGATACCGGTGCGGTTGCTCATATTTGCAACTCAAAACAGGATCTGCGGAATAGACGGAGGCTGGCAAAGGACGAAGTGACGATACGCGTGGGAAATGGTTCCAAGGTTGATGTGATCGCTGTCGGCACGCTCGCTCTTCGATTACCGTCGGGATTAGTGATGAACCTAAATAAGTGTTATTTGGTGCCTGCGTTAAGCATGAACATTATATCTGGATCTTGTTTATTGCGAGACGGTTACTCATTTAAATCAGAGAATAATGGTTGTTCTATTTATATGAGTAATATCTTTTATGGTCATGCACCCAATGTGAGGGGTTTATTCTTATTGAATCTCGATAGTAATGATACACATGTTCATAACATTGATGCCAAAAGATGTAGAATTGATAATGATAATACCACTTTCTTGTGGCACTGCCGTTTAGGTCATATTGGCGTAAAACGCATGAGGAAGCTCCATGCTGATGGACTTTTGGAGTCACTTGATTTTGAATCACTTGACACATGTGAGCCATGCCTCATGGGCAAGATGACTAAAACGCCGTTCTCTGGAACAATGGAACGGGCAAGTGACTTATTGGAAATCATACATACTGATGTGTGCGGTCCGATGAGCATTGAGGCGCGCGGTGGTTATCGTTACTTTCTCACCTTCACTGATGACTTAAGTAGATATGGGTATATTTACTTAATGAAACACAAGTCTGAAACATTTGAAAAGTTCAAACAATTTCAGAGTGAAGTTGAGAATCATCGTAACAAGAAGATTAAATTCCTACGATCTGATCGAGGAGGAGAATATCTGAGTTATGAGTTTGGCAGTCACTTAAGACAGTGTGGAATTGTTTCACAATTGACACCGCCTGGAACACCACAGCGTAATGGTGTGTCCGAACGTCGTAATCGAACCTTATTGGATATGGTGCGATCTATGATGTCTCTTGCCGATTTGCCACTATCGTTTTGGGGTTATGCATTAGAGACAGCTGCATTCACTTTAAATAGGGCACCATCGAAATCCGTTGAGACGACGCCATATGAATTTTGGTTTGGCAAGAAGCCAAAGCTGTCGTTTCTTAAAGTTTGGGGATGTGATGCTTATGTCAAAAAGCTTCAGCCTGAAAAGCTGGAACCCAAAGCGGAAAATGCGTCTTCATAGGATACCCAAAAGAGACAGTTGGGTATACCTTCTACCTCAGATCCGAAGGCAAAGTGTTTGTCGCTAAAAACGGAACATTTCTTGAGAAAGAGTTTCTCTCGAAAGAATTGAGTGGGAGGAAGATAGAACTTGATGAGGTTGTTGAACCTTTACTTCAACCTGAGAGTAGCACAGCGCAGAAAGTTGTTTCTGTGGAGCCTACATTAGCTGAAGAGGAAGTTAATGATGATGATCATGAAGCTTTGGATCAAGTTGCTATCGAACCTCGTAGGTCGACAAGAACGCGTACTGCTCCTGAGTGGTACGGCAACCCTGTCTTAGAGGTCATGTTGTTAGACAACGATGAACCTACGAGCTATGGAGAAGCGATGATGGGCCCGGATTCCGAGAAGTGGTTAGAGGCCATGAAATCCGAGATGGGATCCATGTATGAAAACAAAGTATGGACTTTGGAAGTATTACCTGAAGGGCGTAAGGCCATTCAGAACAAATGGATCTTTAAGAGGAAGACGGACGCGGACGGTAATGTCACCGTCTATAAAGCTCGACTTGTGGCAAAGGGTTTTTCACAAGTTCAAGGAGTTGACTACGATGAGACCTTCTCACCCGTAGCGATGCTTAAGTCCGTCAGAATCATGTTAGCAATAGCTGCCTTTTTCGATTATGAAATTTGGCAGATGGATGTCAAAACAGCGTTCCTTAACGGTTACCTTAAGGAAGAGTTGTATATGATGCAACCAGAAGGTTTTGTCGATCCAGAGAATGCTGACAAAGTTTGCAAACTCCAGCGATCCATTTATGGACTGGTGCAAGCATCTCGGAGTTGGAATCTTCGTTTTGATGAGGTGATCAAAGCGTTCGAGTTTATACAAGTTTACGGAGAAGCTTGTATTTACAAGAAAGTGAGTGGGAGCTCTATAGCGTTTCTAATATTATATGTGGATGACATATTACTGATTGGAAACAATATAGAAATGCTGGAAAGCGTGAAGGAATATTTGAACAAGAGTTTTTCAATGAAGGACCTAGGAGAAGCTGCTTTCATATTAGGCATCAAGATCTATAGAGATAGATCGAGACGCTTAATAGGACTTTCACAAAGCACATACCTTGACAAAGTTTTGAAGAAGTTCAAAATGGATCAGTCCAAGAAGGGGTTCTTGCCTGTATTGCAAGGTGTGAAGTTGAGTAAGACTCAATGCCCAGTGACTGCAGAAGATAGAGAAAAGATGAGTGTCATCCCCTATGCTTCGGCCATAGGCTCTATCATGTATGCAATGCTGTGCACAAGACCCGATGTCAGCCTTGCCATAAGTATGGTCGGAAGGTTTCAAGGTGATCCAGGAATGGAACACTGGACGGCGGTCAAGAATATCCTGAAGTACCTGAAAAGGACTAAGGACATGTTTCTCGTTTATGGAGGTGATCAAGAGCTCGTCATAAAGGGTTACGTCGATGCAAGCTTTGACACTGATCCGGATGACTCAAAGTCGCAAACCGGATACGTATTTATTCTAAATGGGGGTGCGGTTAGCTGGTGCAGTTCCAAGCAAAGCGTGGTAGCAGATTCTACATGCGAAGCGGAGTACATCGCTGCCTCGGAGGCGGCGAAGGAAGGTGTCTGGATGAAGGAGTTCATGACAGATCTTGGAGTAGTGCCTAGTGCACTTAACCCAATGACTCTGTTTTGTGATAATACTGGTGCCATTGCTCTAGCCAAGGAACCAAGATTTCACAAGAGGACTAGACACATAAAGCGACGTTTCAATTCCATCCGCGATTACATCAAGGAGGACGACATAAATATTTGCAAAGTACACACGGATCTAAATGTTGCAGATCCGATGACTAAACCTCTTCCAAGGGCTAAACATGAACAACACCAGAACTGCATGGGTGTTCGATTCATTACAATGTAAATCACATAGTGATGTGAACTAGATTATTGACTCTAGTGCAAGTGGGAGACTGTTGGAAATATGCCCTAGAGGCAATAATAAATTGGTTATTATTATATTTCCTTGTTCATGATAATCGTTTATTATCCATGCTATAATTGTATTGATTGGAAACTCAAATACATGTGTGGGTACATAGACAACACTGTGTCCCTAGTATGCCTCTAGTTGACTAGCTCGTTGATCAAAGATGGTTAAGGTTTCCTAGCCATTAACATGAGATGTCATTTGATAACGGGATCACATCATTAGGAGAATGATGTGATGGACAAGACCCAAACTGTAAACGTAGCATTTGATCGTGTCAGTTTATTGCTATTGTTTTCTGCATGTCAAGTATCTGTTCCTTTGACCATGAGATCATGCAACTCACTGACACCGGAGGAATACCTTGTGTGTATCAAACGTCGCAACGTAACTGGGTGACTATAAAGGTGCTCTACAGGTATCTCCGAGGGTGTCTGTTGGGTTGGCATGGATCAAGACTGGGATTTGTTACTCCGTGTGACGGAGAGGTATCTCAGGGCCCACTCGGTAATACAACATCACATTGAGCCTTGCAAGCAAAGTGACTAAAGAGTTAGCCACAGGATCTTGTATTACGGAACGAGTAAAGAGACTTGCCGGTAACGAGATTGAACTAGGTATAGAGATACCGACGATCGAATCTCGGGCAAGTAACATACCGAAGAACAAAGGGAACAGCATACGGGATTAACTGAATCCTTGACATAGAGGTTCGACCGATAAAGATCTTCGTAGAATATGTAGGAGCCAATATGGGCATCCAGGTCCCGCTATTGGTTATTGACCGTAGAGGTGTCTCGGTCATGTCTACATAGTTCTCGAACCCGCAGGGTCTACACACTTAACGTTTGGTGACGATATAAGTATAGTTGAGTTATTTTGTTGGTGACCGAAAGTTGTTCGGAGTCCCGGATAAGATCCCGGACATGACGAGGATCTCTGGAATAGTCCGGAGGTAAAGATTGATATATGTGATAATAGTGTTTTGATCTCCGAAAGAGTTCCGGAGTTCACCGGAATGGGTTCCGGATGTTTACCGAAGTGTTCGGGTGCAGCAACACTTTATATGGGCCAAAGGGATAAAGCCCACGAGGTATTGGAAAGTGCAAAAGTAGTTTTAATGCCGCGTAAGCGGTACTACCGCTTGGTGAAGCGGTACTACCGCCCGAGCGGTACTACCGCTTGTGTGAAGCGGTACTACCGCTTGTGTGCGGCTGTGCACGGTTCGGCAGGGATCCGAGTTGGACTCTTTCCCTGCGGGCCAAACCGACCTTGTGCGGGCAAAACCGACCTGAGGAGGCTTTTACTCCAAGTTTAGACCCCAAGGCTCAACATATAAATAGAGGGGCAGGGCTAGCACACGGGACACATCAAGATTTCCCCAAGCCGTGTGCGGCAACCCTAACCCTCTAGTTCCTCCGTCATAATCTCCGTAGCGCTTGGCGAAGCCCTGCAGAGATTGTTCCTCACCACCATCACCACGCCGTCGTGCTGCTGGAACTCAACCACTACTTCACCATCGCTCGCTGGATCGAGGAGGTGAAGGTGTCATCAAGCCGTACGTGTGTTGAACGCGGAGGTGCCGTCCGTTCGGCACTAGTTCGTGATCGGATCGAGGGACGACTTGCGATTTGGATCGCGGAGACGTTCGACTACATCAACCGCGTTTCTTAAACGCTTCCGCTTAGCGATCTACAAGGGTATGTAGATTCACTCTCCCTCTCGTAGATGCTCATCACCATGGATAGATCTTGTGTGTGCGTAGGAAAATTTTTGTTTCCCATGCAACGTTCCCCAACAGCCGGCCGCCCTCACATCGCTCGACGTTGCAGGCATGCGCGCGCAGCCCTGCGCGGGCCGCCATCGCAGCGTTGACGACGGCCACGCCCAACCGTCGCATTATGGCTATTCTCTTGGATGCCCGACCGTCGCAGCAGGCACGCAGAAGCTCATCTCTCGAAGCGTTTTAATGGCTCCTGTGCGACGCGGGCTGTTGGTTAGCCATTGCCAGGCGCGTGTAGACACTCGATGCCACGTTAGCCATTTCACATACCATTACTACCACGATGGAGAGGAAAACAAAACGGTGGTGTTCAGCTATTTAAGCACACCCAAGTCTACATCTCCCTCTCACTCTTCTTCATCTCCTACCCCACAAGCCCCTTCTTCTTCACCACAAGCCGTTGGCCCCCCAAGATCCACCCAAAGCGAAGATGGACTTCACCGGGATGACCTACCGTATGCCGCCCACCGTCCCCGACATGCTCCACCCTGCCGAAGTCCAGGTGAAGGACACCCTACGGGTGTGGGCGATCTCGAGGTGGAGGGATGCAAGGGGGCTGACGGAGTACTTCCTCTCCACCGGCTACCGCCACCTCCCCAGGGGCTCTCCGGTGATGTTCCACCTGGAAGACATTACTAACAATGGCTATCCTATCGGGCTTATCGTGACGTTCACCAACCGCTTCGATGCCTACCACCTCCTCGGTCGTGTTTTTTGGTGTGGATGCGAGTTTATTGCATTCACCACATACAACATCTTCACCGATTTCGACAACATCTTCCCCACCGCTGGCCGCATGCACACCCTACCATACCGCACCGACGACGACGAGTGAAGGAGTTGGCCTTGGAGCAAGCTAGCCGGTGGTGTTGGTTTTTTAGGGTTATCTTATCTAGGTGTTGTGTGTTATCTTATCTATATAAGTTGTAATGGTACTATCTATGTCCTGCTTGGGTTGATCTATCCGGTTGATGTAATATCTATTCATGCAATGCTACTATTTATGTACTATATTTATGTTCTATCTAGTTCATATATGTTGTGCTTGATGTTCTGTCTAGTTGATCTATATGTTGTGCTTGATGTTATATCTAGCATGCGTGTATCTATGTCAGTAGCAATGCTCTCCCATGTCCTTCTTCTTTCTCTGATCTACTAGTAGCTAGTAGGGTCTATCTATCCTAATATGACTTTTGGGAAACTAGAGTTGAGAAACTAGTAGCTAGTAGGGTCAGTCGATCCTAAAAATGAGCTAAAACTAGAGTTGAGAAAGTATTCTCTCTTAATGACTTTTGGGAAAAACAAGTTACCGAACAATTTAGTTCATGTAAGCATGCAACTAATTTCATGGAACCGTAGACATGCATAAAAACAATCAGAAAACAATAGTGGACAAGCAACAAATATGTAAACCAAAAAAAATCACAATACAAACATGTGTTCATGTAGCCATGCATGAATGGATCTATCTATCCTCCTTAAAAAATGATTCAATTAATTTAATGTATCACATAATGTTTTATCGATTTACATTTGTGTATCAAAAAATGATCCATCATAAAATTGCTGCACGACCTTTTTTTGTCGAAGCAACATGGGTGCACCAAGCGGGTAGGCCTGTTTTCTATTTGGGCCTGCCTTTTCTCACAGTCCTCATCAGCCCATGGCCCAATAACGTTTTTTTCTTTGACCATGAACTCTGCACCTGCACTCTGTTAACTAAAGAATTGCTGCACTTTATGAATTGCTGCATTTTATTCATCAGGGGGAGCAAATAATCCATGGACTAACTAGAACTGTAACTGAGAATATCATTACAAGAATTCAGGCAAGTTTTGCTTCACGCAAATTCAAATTCAGCTAACAAACGATCCCTGACTAACTGAAACTACTAGCTAGACAAAATAACTGAAACTAGGACCCCTGAAACTAGCTTGACACACTAACTGAAACTCTAACAATTTCTAGCGATTGGTGAACATCAAGTAAAAGAAACCCATAGCAATGACAGAACAATAAAATGCTCCAGCCATCATATTTGCTTGCTGCTTCAAATCGATCAGCTGCTTTAGTTGCTTGCCCATTTTCTTCAATTCACGCTTCAGTTCAGCATTGTCCATCATCGGACTGGCTCTGTCCGCCAAATGGGGGGCGTGTTCCACAGCAAGCGCCCCCCCAAAATTGAGCTCTTGGGTTGATGCCTCCAATTTCAATGGGCCCAATTTCAACCTCTCAACGTAATCATCGAGCCACTCAAAATACCCACATTTCTTCAGAACCTGAAATACGGGGGTCAGCGGCGCATGAACCCTAGATCCACCGCCCAAATTCAACGAAAAAAGAAAGAAATCGGGAGAAATTAGACCATACGATTGGTGAAGTACACAGATCTAACCTGCCCCGGCTGTGGCCTGCTCAAGCATTTCATGAAGTCGCGCCCACGGTTGCCATTTTCTTCCTTCACACAAGTCAAACGCTTCAGAGGCTCCATGCGCGGGCAATCGGGGCATCTTGTCAATGGCACTGGACCGTACTACGTCCATTGGCGGGAGGACGAAGTCGAGCTAGACATCACTCGTCGGCGGCGTGCTTCGTTGCCGAAGAAGAGGAAGAAGAAGGTGGGGGAAAGGAAAGGAAAGGGGAAGGGAAAGCAATGGGGGGGGGATGGGCTGGCTCGGGCTCGTGGCTGGCTCGGGTCGGGGCACGCTGATGAGCACGGCCATGCTTATGTGGATAAGTTGTGGGTCCCGCACGCATGCGAGTAAGTGGTGGGTCCCATGTTCATGTGTATAACTGGTGGGTCCCGCGTGTCATAACTCAAATCGCTAACCCCTTGTGTTTTGCATTTCATGGTTAAACAGAGCCATGTCACATTGCAGCTATAGTCTGCTTCAAAGATGTCGCACGAGAGCCATTTTCCTCAACTACGTCGCACTCCATCCAATTCCCATAAAAACGTCGCACAGGAGCTATTGGCCCGATATATTCCATCGACTTTTCTTTATGGTAAAAAGTTACCACCCATGTGCTCAAAAGTTAGCATGTCAGTTGAGCATAAGTTATCTTGTTGTTTATACAGAAATTACTAGGCATAAAATGGTTCCTCCAACCTTCTTTTCCCATGCACATGCGTGTATGTATTAGAGGAAAAAAAATTGATGTCATACTAGATTCTTCGTATTTCGAAACTTCAAAATGTTTTATAGTCATTAGTGGAGAAATGGCTAGCCACAACTCTTGTTCATGGCGCGCCATTTTTCACCAACGCCAACACTAATATTTTCAAATAGTGTTGACGTTGGCTAAATTCGAACGTCATAGCTATTTACTTACTACTGGCGTTGCACATTAGGCCCACGCCAGCACTAGCCGGTTTTAACAACCCTCCCGACCCAGTAATTTTTTTATCCTTTTCACTCTCACTCTCGATCCCCAACGCCACCATCCTCCTCTCGATCCCTGCCGCCGCCGCCGCCCGACACGGCCCTTCTCCGCCCGACGCTGCCTCGCCCGACGCCGCCCGTCTCCGCCTGACACCACCCGCACTCCTCCTCACCCTCGAGAACCTCCGCGGTAAGTCCGGCGCCCCTCCCTCTCTTCGTTCTTCTCTCATTTTGCTTAGGGTTAGGGTCAGGTAATGCTTAAGGTTAGGGTCTTCTTCATTGAGAACTATATGCTGCTAGACATGGATAAGGGTGGAGGCTAGAGGAGAAATGAACAACCAAGTTGAACTATTAGACTAGCTAAAGAAGCCCAAACCGCAATTTGGTTTGTTTAAATTTTGCTGTTGTGTGCATCTCTTTGTATGCAGGATTAGTAGTCTTATGTTAAGTAAAACTGTATGTACAACTTGGTAGGAATTTTTTCTAGATGGTTGTTGATGGGAACCTTTCTTTATTTTTCTCCTTGATTTGCTATGGATTTGGCCTGTTACTATTGATGGACTTCTTTAGCTAGTCTAATAGTTCAACTTGGAGAGAAATAAGGATTAATTCAGTAGTAACTAAAATTCTAGAGAAATTTGTACAGAAAAGGATGTCACATCTATTGGATGCCAGACAACATCCATCCTTATCCATGAAATACAATGGTTCTTTCTATAGGGGAAATAATGCTAAGACATTTGTCATGCTAAAATATGATGATAAAGTTGAAAATGTTAAATATGAGAACATTTATCTGTCTAAAACATTTGTCTTTCTGTGGTCCACCCTAAAACATTTGTCTTTCTGTGGTCCCCCAGATTATTTAATTTGTTACAACATGTCCTATACCCTCTTTTGCGGCACCTCTAGTAGCAATTTCTCAAGGTTTGCCGACGAGAAATGCGAAGTGGGCACCAACCAGGTAATTAACACTAGTAGAAAACATGACATTAGTCCCGGTTGGGAAGGGCCTTTAGTCCCGGTTCCCCAACCGGGACTAATGTATAGGGACTAAAGGGTCCAAGCCTTTAGTCCCGGTTGGCTACGAACCGGGACTAAACCCCTGCCACGTGGTTGGCAGCGGGCGCCAGGGGATGGGGACCTTTAGTCAGTGGCGGATCTAGGAATTGAACTTACCCGGGGCGAAGCAATGAAGGTCTAAACTTTTTTTATGAATGGAGGCCCGTTCAACCAAAACTCATAAAATTCAAATGCTATACGAGATGCATTTTTTACGTAGCGTTGGATGTGTTTATATGGTTTTGAGGGTTCGGATATGAGGACGCGGGTGTGGAATGCGGACGCGTCCGGGCGCGTCCGCGGACATATGAGGACCCATATTTGCAAGTTTCGACTGTAGATGCTCTAATGGCCGATCGGGTCCTTTCCACACACGCCCCCGAATGCGTCCATGCACGATTATGTAGGTCGTACTCTAGGGTGGGGGGGGGCACCGGAGAAGAGTGGGGCGGGGGTGGGAGATCTCGCACGACAACGATGGGGAACATGCGCACGGCGGCGGGCAGTGTAGGGCTCAATCAGAGACGGGCGGGCGCGCCAGGGAGTGCACGGTCGGGGCGGGCGGCGTAGGGCTCCTCCACTGCATGCGTAGCAGAGAACGGGCGGCGCCGGACGAGGCGGGGGCGAGGCGGGCGGCACCGGGGCGCTAGGGCGAGGCACGCCGTGGCCGGAGACGGACTCGCCGGGACGGGAGGAAAAAAGAAAAAAAGAAGAAGAAATGGGCTACAGTGAGATACAATTTTATTTACGAGGTCTATTCTGTCCGGGGCAATTTCGCATCATACAAACGGTTTACAGTGCCCCTTATACTCGTTTTTAATGATCGGCTTTTAAGGGTCTGCTAGAGATGCTCTTATAAGGAAATAGCTGCACTTGTCATCTCACGTGGAGCGATGGAGGAGAGATACACCATTTAATTGGGCTCCGACTGAGCCACTTAAGTCAAAATGAATCGCTATTGTCTAGTGAGAGATGGATGAATCCGCAGGTATTATGGGCGTACATTTCAGTTACCCGGGGCGGCCGCCCATACCAGCCCCTACGGTGGCGCCGCCCCTGCCTTTAGTCCCGGTTGGTAACACCAACCAGGACTAAAGATTTAGGTTTTATTGTTTATTTTTCCTTTTTCATTTTGTGTATTCGATTTAATTCTTTTTCATTTCAAACATATTTTACACTGCTACATACCGTACACGTTATGCATATATAATAGAATATCTCGTAGAACCAATCATATACATAGAACTTTTTGTACGACCATGCATACACATATGTACAATTTGGTATATACAATTTCTCCTACAATTTGCAAATCATTACATGCAGGCATTAGATGTAATGGTATTCTCCGTCGGGAGATATGACCTGCTCAAGCAAAAAATCCGCAATTTCCTCTTGAATTGCTCGTATGCGGTCCTTTGGTAGGAGCTTATCCCGCATCTCGTGCATCTTTAAAGAAGAGATCAATATGAACATGATAGTTGTCTGTATATGTATTACATCATGATAAAAAAAATGTGAATAGTGTTTACGTACCCAAAGATCTCTTGTAGTTCTGATCTTTTCGGTCATAATGCGAAAGTTCTCGCAAACGTAATATGCACATAAACTAGTCCCTTGTTCCTGCCTCATGCACTTTACGAGAATATAATTCAATCAGATAATAATAAAGCATGATAATGGTATTGAAACTATACTTAAAGAGATGCGCGGACGTAGCTAGTACTACTTAAATACCTTGGACCTTCTCCATTTTAGCTCTTCTTTCCATTCACCTCTAACATCTTTGGTGAACTTTTTCCAAACCCTGCCCGACAAAGAAAATGAATAAAGGAGTTACTAATTAATTACTTGATATCAGGAAATGAACTAAAGAGGCCGACATAGTGCGTGAATGATTGAAATTACCTGTCGAGCATCGAATACAGGCTTTTGTATTCTTCAGGGTCTTTACTTAGTGAGTCCAGTACTTCAACAGTTCCATCGTCAATTCTAATGATTGGCAAGATCCAGTGGTAGCTGGGGACATAATTTGTATAAGCGGACATGCATAACTCATCAACTACACTTAACATCGAGTATATATATATATAGAAGGTAAAAGTAAGGTAAAAGTAACACTCACTTGAAGTTGTAAGGTAAAAGTATTTCTAGTTTGGTGTTTAGGGCCTTCAAAAACCTTAGCAACATTTCTCCGTGTCTTTTGAGTAAGTAGTTAACACCTTTTCATTAACGGTATTTGGATCAATGAACCCAATGCCATAGACTCCATCTCTTTCCAATTCAAAAATCTTCATTCTGCACAATACCACAGAAAAGAATATAGTGAGGATAATTACAGGCAATGAACTGTTGGAAATATGCCCTAGAGGCAATTAATAAAGTGTTTATTATCATATTTCTCCGTTCATGATAATGGTTTATTATTCATGCTAGAATTGTATTGACCAGAAACTTAATACATGTGTGAATAGATAAACGAATAATGTGTCCCTAGTATGCCTCTACTAGACTAGCTCGTTGATCAAAGATGGTTATAGTTTCCTAATGATAGACATGAGTTGTCATTTGATAACGGGATCACATCATTAGGAGAATGATGTGATGGACTTGACCCAACCGTTAGCATAGCATATGATCGTTCAGTTTATTGCTACTGCTTTCACTATGTCAAATACATGTTCCTCTGACCATGAGATCATGCAACTCCCGGATACCGTAGGAATACTTTGAGTGTATCAAACGTCACAACATAACTGGGTGATTATAAAGGTGCACTACAGGTATCTCCGAAAGTGTTTGTTGAGTTGGCATGGATCAAGATTGGGATTTGTCATTCCGACTATCGGAAAGGTATCTCTGGGCCCTCTCGGTAATACAGCATCACAGAAGCCTTGCAAGCACCATGACTAAAGAGTTAGTTGCAAGATGACGTATTACGGAATGAGTAAAGAGACTTGCCGGTAACGAGATTGAACTAGGTATCGAGATACCGACGATCAATCTCGGGCAAGTAACATACCGCCGGACAAAGGGAACAACGTATGTTGTCATATGAGGTTCACCGATAAAGACCTTCGTGGAATATGTAGGAACCAATATGAGCATCCAGGTTCCGCTGTTGGTTATTGACCGGAGAGTCGTCTCGGTCATGTCTACATCATTCCCGAACCCGTAGGGTCCGCACACTTAAGGTTCGATGACGATATAGTATTATATGAGTTATGTGATTGGTGACCGAATGTTGTTCGGAGTCCCGGATGAGATCACAGACATGACGAGGAGTCTCAGAATGTCTGAGAGGTAAAGATTGATATATTGGAAGGTGGTATTCGGATATCGGAATAGTTCCAAGTGATCCGGGTAAATATCGGAGTGCCGGAGGGTTACCGGAACCCCCCGGGGAAGTAATGGGCCTACATGGGCCATACGGGAAAGAAGAGGCAGCCCACTAGGGGTGGCTGCGCCTCCCTCCCATGGGAAGTCCGAATTGGACTAGGGGAGGGGGCGCAACCCCTTTCCTTCTCCTCTTCTCTCTCCCTCCCTTCTTCCCTCTCTTGAGAAGGAATCCTACTAGGACTAGGAGTCCTAGTAGGACTCCTCTCCCCATGGCGCGCCCCACCTAGGGCCGGCGGCCTCCTCCTCTCCTCCTTTATATACAGGGGCAGGGGGCACCCCAAAGGCACGACAATTGTTCTCTTAGCCGTGTGCGGTGCCTCCCTCCACAGTTTACCACCCCGGTCATATTTTCGGAGAGATTAGGCGAAGCCCTGCCGGAATCACTTCACCGTCACCGTCGCCACGCCGTCCTGCTGACGGAACTCATCTACTACCTCGACGTCTTGCTGGATCAAGAAGGCGAGGAACGTCACCGAGCTGCACGTGTGTAGAACTCGGAGGTGCCGTACGTTCTGTACTCGATCGGTGGATCCCGAAGGAAGTTCGACTACATCGACCGCGTCGTGAGACGCTTCCGCTAACGGTCTACGAGGGTACGTAGACACTCTTCCCCCTCTCGTAGTGATGCATCTCCCTGGATAGATCTTGCGTGAGCGTAGGAAATTTTTGAAATTCATGCTCCGTTCCCCAACAGTGGCATCCGAGCCAGGTCTATGCGTAGATGTGATTTGCACAAGTAGAACACAAGTGAGTTGTGGGCGTGGGTGTATACATATTGCTTGCCGTTACTAGTTGTTACTTGATTCGGAGGTATTGTGAGATGAAGCGGCCCGAACCGACATTACGCGTACGCTTACGCGAGACAGGTTTCACCGCTACGTGCACTCGTTGCATAAATGTGACTGGCGGGTGTCTGTCTCTCTCACTTTAGTTGAATCGGTTTCAATGAAGAGGGTTCTTTTAGAAGATCAAAAAGCAATCACTACACCACGTTGTGGTTTTGCGTAGGTAAGAACGGTTCTTGCAAACCCGTAGCAGCCACGTAAAACTTGCAACAACAAAGTAGAGGACGTCTAACTTGTTTTTGCAGGGTATGCTGGTGATGTGATATGGCCAAGACATGATGTGATATAAGTTGTTGTATGAGATGATCATGTTTTGTAAGTTATCAGGCAACCGACAGGAGCCTTATGGTTGTCTCATTATTGTATGCAATGCCAACGCCATGTAATTGCTTTACTTTACCGCTATAAGTTAGCAGTAGTAGTAGTAGCAATAGCCGGCGAGACGACCACGACGCTACGATGGAGATCAAGGTGTCACGATGCTACGATGGAGATCAAGGTGTCAACCCGGTGACGATGGAGATCATGATGGTGCTTTGCTGATGGAGATCAAAAGCACAAGACGATGATGGCCATATCATGTCACATATATTGAATTGCATGTGATGTTAATCCTTTTATGCATCTTATTTTGCTTAGGACGACGGTAGCATTATAAGATGACCTCTTCACTAAATTTCAAGATAAGTGTTCTCCCCTAGTATGCACCGTTGCGAAGGTTCGACGCTTCTAAGCACCACGTGATGATCGGGTGTGATGGATTCTTTCGTTCGCATACAACGGGTGTAAGCCAGTTTTACACACGCAGAATACTTGGGTTAAACTTGACGAGCCTAGCATGTACAGACATGGCCTCGGAACACAAGAGACCGAAAGGTCGAACATGAGTCATATAGTAGATATGATCAACATGAAAGATGTTCACCATTGATAACTAATCCACCTCACGTGATGATCGGACGTGGTTTAGTTGATGTGGATCATGTTACACTTAGACAACTTGAGGGATGTTAATCTAAGTGGGAGTTCTTAAGTAATTTGATTAATTGAACTTCAATTGTCATGAACATAGTCTTACTTGTCTTAGCAAATTTATGTTGTAGATCAATAGACCGCGCTGTAGTTCCCCTGTTTTTATTATGTTCCTAGAGAAAACGAAGTTGAAAGTTGATGGAAACAACTATGCGGACTAGGTCCGTGATCTGAGGATTGTCCTCACTGCTGCACAGAAGGCTTATGTCCTTAATGCACCACTCAGTGAAATACCCCTACGGCTTCGTCTGAGGACGTTATGAACGTCTGGCAGACAAGAAAAGATGACTACTCGATAGTTCAGTGCGCCATACTTTACGGCTTAGAACCGGAGCTCCAAATATGTTTTGAGCAACACGGAGCATATGAGATGTTCTAAGAGCTGAAAATTTGTTTTTCAAGCTCACACCCGGGTCGAGAGGTATGACACCTTTGACAAGTTCTATAGCTACAAGATGGAGGAGAACAGCTCCGTTAGTGAGCATGTACTCAGAATGTCTGAGTATTTCAAACACTTGAATCAAGTGGGAGTTAGACTTCCGAATAAAGTGGTGATTGATAGAGTTCTCTAGTCACTATCACTAAGCTACTGGATCTTCGTGATGAACTATAAACATGCAAGGGATAGAAGATCCTGAAGCTATTCGCGATGCTACAAGCTGTGGATGTAGAAATCAAAAAGGGAGCATCAAGTGTTGATGGTTAATAAGACCACTAGTTTCAAGAAAGGGCAAGGGAAAGAAAAGGGAACTTCAAGAAGAACGGTAAAACAGTTGCCGCTCACGCGAAGAAACCCAAGGCTGAACCAAACCCGAGACTTAATGCTCCCATTGCAAAGGGAAATGTCACAGGGAGCGGAACTTCCCCAAAGTAACTGGCAGATAATAAGACTGGCAATGTCAACAAAGATATTTGATATACATGTTATTGATATGTACCTTACTAGTACTCGTAGGAGCACCTGGGTATTTGATACTTGTTCAGTTGCTTACAACTTGAAACATGGAGCTTCAGAATGAACGAGGGCTAGCTAAGAACGAGGTGACGATGTGCATTGCAAGTGTCTCCAAGGTTGATGTGATCACCATCGCCACGCTCTCTCTACCTTCAGGATTAGTGATGAACCTAAATAATTGTTATTTGGTGCTTGCATTAAGCATGAACATTATATCTGATAGTGTTTATTGCAAGACGGTTATTCAATTTCAGAGAATAATTGTTATTCTATTTATTTGGATAATATCATTGATGATCATGCACTTAAAATGAAAGGTTTATTGAATCTTGATCGTAGTAATACATATGTTCATAACATGAATGCCAAAAGATAATGATAGTACCACATATTTGTGGCACTGCCGCTTAGGTCATATCAGTGTTAAACACATGAAGAAACTCCATGCAGATGGGTTTTTGGAATCTCTTGATTATGAATCATTTGAGACATGTGAACCGTGCCTTATTGGCAAGATGACTAAAACTCCGTTCTCCGGAACAATGGAGCGAGCAACCAACTTATTGGAAATAATACATACCGATGTATGCGGTCCGATGAGTGTTGAGGCGCGCGGTGGATATCGTTATGTTCTCACGTTCACTGATGATTTGAGTAGATATGGTTATGTCTACTTGATGAAGCATAAATCTGAAACATTTGAAAAGTTCAAAGAATTTCAGAGTGAAGTAGAGAACCATCGTAACAAGAAAATAAAGTTCTTACGATCTGATCGTGGAGGAGAATATTTGAGTTACGAGTTTGGCAATCACTTAAGACAATGTGGAATTGTTTCACAGCTCACGCCACATGGAACACCACAGCGTAATGGTGTGTCCGAACGTCGTAATCGTACTCTATTGGATATGGTGCGTTCTATGATATCTCTTACCGATTTGCCACTACCATTTTGGGGTTATGCATTAGAGACAGCTGCATTCACTTTAAACAAGGGCACCGTCTAAATCCGTTGAGATGACACCGTATGAACTGTGGTTTGCAAGAAACCTAAGATGTCGTTTCTGAAAGTTTGGGGATGCGATGCTTATGTCAAAAGGCTTCAGCCAGATAAGCTCGAACCCAAAGCGGATAAGTGCGTCTTCATAGGATACCCAAAAGAGACCGTTGGGTACACCTTCTACCACAGATCCGAAGGCAAAGTTTTCGTTGCTAAAGAATGGATCCTTTCTAGAGAAGGAGTTTCTCTCGAAAGAAGTGAGTGGGAGGAAAGTAGAACTTGATGAGGTAATTGTACCTCCTCTGGATAGTAGTACGCCACAGAAAGAAATTTCTGTGACATCGACACAGACTAGAGAAGAAGTTAATGATGATGATCATGAAACTTCGGATGAAGTTGTTACTGAACTTCGAAGGTCAACCAGGACACGTTCCGCACCAGAGTGGTACAGAAATCCAGTCTTGGAGGACATGTTGCTAGACAACGATGAACCTTCGAACTATGAAGAAGCGATGGCAAGCCCGGATTCCGACAAATGGCTTGAGGGCATGAAATCCGAGATTGGATCCATGTATGAGAACAAAGTGTGGACTTTGGTAGACTTGCCCGATGAACGGCGAGCTATTGAAAATAAATGGATCTTTAAGAAGAAGACGGATGCTGATGGTAATATCACCGTCTATAAAGCTCGACTTGTTGCTAAAGGTTATCACCAAGTTCAAGGAGTTGACTACGATGAGACTTTCTCACCCGTAGCGATGCTAAAGTCTGTCAGAATTATGTTAGCAATTGCCGCGTTTTATGATTATGAAATCTGGCAAATGGACGTCAAAACGGCATTCCTTTACGGATTCCTTAAAGAAGAATTGTATATGATACAGCCGGAAGGTTTTGTCGATCCTAAAGGCGCTAAACAAAATATGCAAGCTCCAGCGATCCATCTATGGACTGGTGCAAGCATCTCGGAGCTGGAATACTCGCTTTGATGAAGTGATCAAAGCGTTTGGGTTTATACAAGTTTATGGAGAAACTTGTATTTACAAGAAAGTGAGTGGGAGCTCTATAGCATTTCTAATAGTATATGTGGATGACATATTGTTGATTGGAAATGATGTAGAATTTCTGGAAAGCATAAAGAATTGAAAGGAGGTTTTCAATAAAAACCTGTTTTTGAGTTATCCACAGATTGGGCATCGAGATCTATGGAGACAGATCAAAATGCCTGATAAAAGTTCACACATCTTGATGAGTTTTTTGAAGAAGTTCAAAATAGGATCAAGTCAAAGAAATGAGTTCTTGCATGGTGTGAAGTGGAGTAAGACTTGAAAATCTAGGTAAAGGTTGTTTTACATGTTAGGCATCAAAATCTATAGAGATAGATTGAGACGCCTCATAGGACTTTCACGAAGCACATACCTTGACAAGATTTTGAAGAAGTTCAAAATGGATCAGTCAAAGAAAGGGTTCTTGCCTGTATTGCAAGGTGTGAGATTGAGTAAGACTCAAAGCCCGACCACGGCAGAAGACAAAGAGAAGATGAGTGTCATCCCCTATGCCTCGGCCATAGGCTCCATTTTGTATGCCATGCTGTGTACTAGACCTGATGTATGCCTCGCTATTAGCTTGATGGGAAGGTACCAAAGTGATCCAGGAGTAGATCACTGGACAGCGGTCAAGAATATTCTGAAGTACCTGAAAAGGACTAAGGAAGAATTTCTCGGGAATAGAGGTGATAAAGAGTTCGTCGTAAAGGGTTACGTCGATGCAAGCTTTAAACACCGATCCGGAAGACTACGAGTCTCAGACCGGATACGTAAAGTGGGACAGTCGGTTTTGGAGTAGCTCCAAGCAGAGTGTGGTAGCAGCATCTACATATGACATAGAGATTTGCCAAGAACACACGGAAGTGAATATTGCAGACCCGTTGACTAAAAACCTCTCTCACAAGCAAAACATGATCAGCCCTAAAACTGATTGGATGTTAATTACATGGAGATGTAAACTAGATTATTGACTCTAGTGCAAGTGGGAGACTGTTGGAAATATGCCCTAGAGGCAATTAATAAAATGTTTATTATCATATTTCTCCGTTCATGATAATGGTTTATTATTCATGCTAGAATTGTATTGACCGGAAACTTAATACATGTGTGAATAGATAAACGAATAATGTGTCCCTAGTATGCCTCTACTAGACTAGCTCGTTGATCAAAGATGGTTATAGTTTCCTAACCATAGACATGAGTTGTCATTTGATAACGGGATCACATCATTAGGAGAATGATGTGATGGACTTGACCCAACCGTTAGCATAGCATATGATCGTTCAGTTTATTGCTACTGCTTTCACTATGTCAAATACATGTTCCTCTGACCATGAGATCATGCAACTCCCGGATACCGTAGGAATACTTTGAGTGTATCAAACGTCACAACGTAACTGGGTGATTATAAAGGTGCACTACAGGTATCTCCGAAAGTGTTTGTTGAGTTGGCATGGATCAAGATTGGGATTTGTCATTCCGACTATCGGAAAGGTATCTCTGGGCCCTCTCGGTAATACAGCATCACAGAAGCCTTGCAAGCACCGTGACTAAAGAGTTAGTTGCAAGATGACGTATTACGGAACGAGTAAAGAGACTTGCCGGTAACGAGATTGAACTAGGTATCGAGATACCGACGATCGAATCTCGGGCAAGAAACATACCGCCGGACAAAGGGAACAACGTATGTTGTCATATGAGGTTCACCGATAAAGACCTTTGTGGAATATGTAGGAACCAATATGAGCATCCAGGTTCCGCTGTTGGTTATTGACCGGAGAGTCGTCTCGGTCATGTCTACATCATTCCCGAACCCGTAGGGTCCGCACACTTAAGGTTCGATGACGATATAGTATTATATGAGTTATGTGATTGGTGACCGAATGTTGTTCGGAGTCCCGGATGAGATCACGGACATGACGAGGAGTCTCAGAATGTCCGAGAGGTAAATATTGATATATTGGAAGGTGGTATTCGGATATCGGAATAGTTCCAAGTGATCCGGGTAAATATCGGAGTGCCGGAGGGTTACCGGAACCCCCCGGGGAAGTAATGGGCCTACATGGGCCATACGGGAAAGAAGAGGCAGCCCACTAGGGGTGGCTGCGCCTCCCTCCCATGGGAAGTCCGAATTGGACTAGGGGAGGGGGCGCAACCCCCTTTCCTTCTCCTCTTCTCTCTCCCTTCCTTCTTCCCCCTCTTGAGAAGGAATCCTACTAGGACTAGGAGTCCTAGTAGGACTCCTCTCCCCATGGCGCGCCCCACCTAGGGCCGGCGGCCTCCTCCTCTCCTCCTTCATATACAGGGGCAGGGGGCACCCCAAAGGCACGACAATTGTTCTCTTAGCCGTGTGCGGTGCCCCCCTGCACAGTATACCACCCCGGTCATATTTTCGGAGAGCTTAGGTGAAGCCCTGCCGGAATCACTTCACCGTCACCGTCGCCACGCCGTCCTGCTGACGGAACTCATCTACTACCTCGACGTCTTGCTGGATCAAGAAGGCGAGGAACGTCACCGAGCTGCACGTGTGTAGAACTCGGAGGTGCCGTACGTTCGGTACTCGATCGGTGGATCCCGAAGGAAGTTCGACTACATCGACCGCGTCGTGAGACGCTTCCGCTAACGGTCTACGAGGGTACGTAGACACTCTTCCCCCTCTTGTAGTGATGCATCTCCATGGATAGATCTTGCGTGAGCGTAGGAAATTTTTGAAATTCATGCTCCGTTCCCCAACATGAACGAGCTGAGCTAGAGACTTAATCAAATTGCAGAAAGAAATCACTTATAGACAGTAGCAACCGACGATAGATTTGTCGAGTGCTTTTTGATTGAATAACTGGAATAATTCTTCATTTTCAATCCACAAATCATTTTCATGGATGTAATGCTCTCGCTTGACTTTCACCATGAGGCTCTGTTGCCCGCTCTTTACTTCTCTCATGTACCACTGATGCAAGCTGTACATTTGCGTTGATAGAAGCTTCTCATCTTCAGGACTCACGAGAGGGTTCCCGGGGACATATGCCCATTGTAGTTCCTTCGGATCCGTCGGTGGGAATTCCTCTATCTCTAGGAGTTGTTCAACAGTGATACCGAGCTGTCTAGCATTATCTCTATCAGCGTCGGTTATTACCACCTTATCGGTACTCACCTTGAGCGGGATGATCAATTGCACTGCCTGTTCTCCGAGCTGGGGAACAGTTTTCCTGCATTTACTACTACCGCTCGACTTCTGTTTTTTTTTGTTTATGATAGGACTTGCTAATAGAGCGTTCATAGTCTGATAGCGGCCTTTTCTCCGCCGGTTTAGCTGCATTCAAAAAGTGTTGTACGACTTCCTCAGGTATTTTCTCCTTTGGCGGCGGGGGAGGTTTTGGTCCAAAATGGGCCTGCAATTCCTTAGCCTCTTGTTCATCAATTTCCTCGTCAGTCTTCTCATAAGCTAACTTCTTTTTGACAGGAGGCTCGGGTTTCTTCTTTTGTGCTCTCTTCCGCTTTGGAGACGACGGATATCGATATCGCGGACTCGCGCTAGGCTCCGTCTCGGGGTGGGATGGACTAAGCTGACGTGGTGGAGATCGATATGGCGGACTCGCCCTGCGCTCCGTCTCAAGGTGGGTTGGAGTCTGCTGACGCGGTGGACTTGGAGGACTCGCCCTGCGCTCCGTCTCGAGGTGGGTTGGAGTCTGCTGACGCGGCGGACTTGGAGGAGGAGTCGGTGGCCTTGGCACCGAGTTTGGAAACACGATGCATTCCTTTTTCCATAAAATGACACAACGAATGGCTTCTCCCAGTGTCCGCTCCCCTTCACCTCCAAGGTAGTAAAGATCTAGTGATTCATATGCCGACACAACTTCATTCACCCTGACACGAGCATAGCCAGGTGGAATCGGATTGCCGTGGAAGGTTTCTTCGGGTCCACTCGGATTGCCGTGGAAGGTTTCTTCGGGTCCACTCGGATTGCCGTCCGCCACCTTCATGGATATGTTCTTCAGTTTCACGTGTAGCTCACAAACTGTCGACTCTAGGATATCATCCACGGGGTAGCGAGCCAGCAGTGCATCATCGGCCGGGACCCCCGTGGAACCCACGCTGCTTTTCGGCATAGATGATGGAATGGCACCATCCAATGCTGCATCTGGATGCTCCTGCTGCTGAGACACGCCTTGCTGGCTTAGTTTGTTGATTTGCTCCTGCTCCAACATGTATTTGCGTTCCAAGTCCGCGTTCTTTGCTTTTACCATCTGAATCCAATCTACTTCATGCTTCTTCTTTCTCTCACGGCTTCTGCAACTGTCGTTCCAATCCGCAAACCCCAGAAGCCACAGAACAAGAACTTTGCCTCGTGTTCATCCCGGGTGTTCAGGATTCTTGAAGGCGCGTGTAAGCTCGTTGTTCTCTCTCTCGGGCTGGTACAGACCCATTCGAGCTTCTTCTATTGCTTTAAGTAACTCGTCCGTGGCTTCTTTAAGACTTGCCTGTTCAAGAACCTTCCCTGTCTTTGGGTCCAACTTTCCCCCATGTGCATAAAACCAAGTCCTGCACCTGTCGGGCCAATTCTCTGTTTCTGGAGTGACCCTTGCAGCCTTCATGTTTCTCTCGGATTCTTCCCACATAGGCAAACCATACTTGTAGCCACCTGGCCCCAGATGATGGTGCCACGTTTTTTTCTCGGCATTTATCTTGTTTACTCTCGACCATTCCTTAGCTGCTTCTGATTCCTTGAACTGTACAAATCTGTCCCAGTCATCTTTTAACTTCGTATATTCTCCTTTGAATTCTCGAGTCTTCTTTCCTCCTTTCACGTAATTGGTCCATAATCTTTTCTTGCAAGTCTGGAATTGTGTGGCCATCTTCTTAAGAGCACACTTCTTGACTTTCTCCCGTTGGAGATCTGTGAGACCCTCTGTTAGGGTGAAATGTTTCATGAGCTCCTCCCAAAGCGGATCTTTTGCTCTTTGGCTGACAAAAGGAACTCCGCGATCTTTTGGCTGATTCCATTCTTGAGCGGTGATCGAGATTTGGTCCCTAACGATAACTCCGCATTGACGTATAAATTTGTCTGCATTAATTTTAGGAGCAATCGGTTCGCCATCTGCTCTGATTTGATCGATGTTGTACTTTATGCCTTGTTTCAATGGTTTTGTTGGGCCACGTTTAACCCTTGTAGAAGATTTGCTCGATCCGGAGGGCTAAAAGAAGAAAGATTCGTTAATATATACAAATCAATCAATACTTCTGATGATCACCAGAGGGCAAATTAATACCTCGCCGGACTTCTGATGATGGAGAAAATTTTCTTCGCCATCATTGTCAGTTGGTTCCCCTTCGTCTCTTGGTTGTTCTTCCTCAATTACCTCACCGTATGGGTTAAGGTATTGTGAGCCATCATCTACTTATTCATTCTCTTCGTTTCCGGAGCGTATCAAGTCGTACATGGCATTCTCTTGATCACGGTCTCTGTCTCTACCGTCCATAGCTTAACTAATCCGGAACAAATATAAAACAATTAGAATGCATTCAATAAGCAAAACCGGAGATATGCAAATCAATACAAGGCAATGCAACTATATGATCACATAATATCACTAATACATCATCGAATAGTGTCACTAATACATCTCGAATATTATTATATAATATAACTAATACATCATAGAATATTATCACTAATACATCGCGAATATATTATCACTAATACAGATCTAGTTGACGTCTCGCGGCGTATGCGGTGGACACCCAAAGATATTGGTGTTACAAACCGGGACTAAAGGGTCTCGTGGGGGCCCAACCTGACGCAACCCTGCCACCACCCCTTTAGTCCCGGTTGGTAACACCAACCGGGACTAAAGGTTCCTCATGAACCGGGACTAATGCCTAGCCTAATGAACCGGGACTATTGGCAGCATTAGTCCCGGTCCAGAAGCCAACCGGGACTAATGCTTCGATCCAAAGGCCTGTTTTCTACTAGTGTAAGGTTACAAAAAACATGCATGAGCATTGCAAATGTCCATATATCTAACCATTAATCAATTGTTGATGATTTGAAACCCTTGCCAGGAATACGCATGATGTCCGCCTTCTCCAGCACCCGTTGAGCAGCAGCCATGTGACGTGGGTGTGCTCAATCGCGAGCTGATCACGTCACATAAGTGTACCGTCAAGGCCCTCGAGGAGTTGAATGACCCCCTGAAGAAGGAGAAGGGTAAGGTTATCGATGACAATGCTATTGTCTATAGCAAGATAGCCAGTCTGGAAGATCAGATCGAGTCGCTGAACAACGAGATGAGTGTGATCAAGAAGCACATACAAGTCCTGAAGTCCCAGAGGACTCAACTAAAGACGGAGAAAGCACATTACATCATGGAGGGGCAGATCAATCGGAATAAGCTTCGTGAGATGAAGTTAGTCCTAAGAAGATAGTGTCGAGAGGGGCAGATCCATTGTGAAGTTGGTAGTTTCTTTTGTGAATTGGTGAATGATAACCCACAAGTATAGGGGATCACAACAGTTTTCGAGGGTAGAGTATTCAACCCAAATTTATAGATTCGACACAAGGGGAGACAAAGAATACTTGAGAGTATTAGAAGTTGAGTTGTCAATTCAACCACACCCGGAGATTAAATATCTGCAGCAGAGTGATCAGTAGCACAGTAATATGATAGTTTTGATAGTAGTGGCAATAGTAACAGTAGCGGTAACAGTAGTAGCAATAGTTTTGTAGCAGTTGTAACAGCAGCAACAACAATAGTAACTTAGCAAGAACAATAAGTGGAAAGGTCGTAGGCACTGGATCGGTAACTCATTGGATGATATTCGTCATGTAACAGTCACAACCTAGGGCGATACAGAACTAGCTCAGTTCATCAATGTAATGTAGGCATGTATTCCGTAAATAGTCATACGTGCTTATGGAAAAGAACTTGCATGACATCTTTTGTCCTACCCTCCTGTGGCAGCGGGATCCATAAGGAAACTAAGGGATATTAAGGCCTCCTTTTAATAGAGAACCGGAACAAAGCACTAACACATGGTGAATACATGGATTCCTCAAACTACGGTCATCACCGCGATGTATCACAAATATTGTCACTATGGGGTTGACGGATCATAACACGTAATAGGTGCATATGACTAGGCAAGATCGGATCAAGAACATGGATATAGAGATGATAACATAAACGGTTCAGATCTGAAATCATGGCACTCGGGCCCTAGTGACAAGCATTAGGCATAGCAAAGTCATAGCAACATCAATCTCAGAACATAATGGATACTAGTGATCAAGCCCTAACAAAACTAACTCGATTACATGATGAATCTCATCCAAGTCCTCACCGACCAGCAAGCCTATGAAGGAATTACTCACTCCCGGTGGGGAGCATCATGGAATTGGCGATGGAGAAAGGTTGATGATGATGAAGACCGAAGATTCCCCTCTCCGGAGCCCCAAACGGGCTCCAGATCTGTCCTCCCGATGAAGAACAGGAGGTGGAGGCGGCTCCGTTTCGTGAAACATGATAATTCTTTCTCTCTGATTTTTTTCTCCAAATTTAGGAATTTATAGTGGCGGAGATAGGGCAAGTGGGGCCCCGAGGTGGGCACAACCCACCAGGGCGCACCGGGAGGGGGCTGGCACGCCCTGGTGGGTGATGCTCACCCTGGGCGCCCTCTCCGGTGGTTTTTGGCTCCAGTATTTTTTATATTTTCCAAAACAAATCTCTAAAAAGTTTCGTTCCATTCTGAGAACTTTTATTTCTGCACAAAAACAACACCATGGCAATTCTGCTGAAAACAGCGTCAGTCCGGGTTAGTTTCATTCAAATCATGCAAATTAGAGTCCAAAACAAGGGCAAAAGGGTGAGGAAAAATAGATACGTTGGAGACGTATCAACTCCCCCAAGCTTAAACCTTTGCTTGTCCTCAAGCAATTCAGTTGATAAACTAAAAGTGATAGAGAAAAACTTTTATGAACTCTTTTGTTCTTGTTTACATATATATGGTTAAGTAGCACCCAGGATTTCAGCAAAGATTATGACTAACCATGTCAACAATAACTCTTAGGAATTATATTCACTCATAACAATAACATAAGCAACTAGTGAGCAATAATAATATATCTCAAGCGCAAACACTTTGTCAAAACAATCATGATACAATATGACAATAGTGGTATCTCGCTAGCCCTTTCCGAGACCGCAAAACATAAACGCAGAGCACCTCCAAAGTTTAAGCAGCGACTAAACATTGCAATTCATGGTAGAAAAGATCCAGTCATGCTGCACCCAACATCAACTATACACAATGCATGAGGATGACAATAGTGCTCTCAGGTCTGGCGCTTATTTCAGAAGGTGATGACTCAACATAAAAGTAAATAGATAGTCCCTTCACAGAGGGAAGCATGGATTTGCAGCGGTGCCAGAGCTCGAAGTTTAAAACAGAGATAGATATAATTTTGGGAGGTACACCCTTCCTGTCAACGTCACGACCAAGAGTTCTCAATATCTTCCATGCTAAACAAATTAGCGGCGGTTCCCAAGCGGTAAAAGTAAAGGTTTACTCCCCCTCCACCAACAATCACACTCCACGGCGAGCCGCATCCACGGGTACCGTCCAAACCAACAACATTCCCGGGGGAGTTTTGTTTAATTATTTTTGATTTTTGATTTCGGGACTGGGAATCCCTATTACCGCCCCTCTCGTGTAAGGACAAGTGAATAAACACTCGTCATGAGAATAACCCGCTTAACATGGAAGATACTGACCGCCCCCTGTCGCTCCATGAGCGGTCCAGGCACACAAAACAGATGTTTATTTGAAATTTTAGAGGTGGCACCTGCAAATTTACTTCGGAACAGCAGGGTAATACCGCATATAGGTAGATATAGTGGACTCATCTGGCATAACTTGGTTTAAGGGTTTTGATGCACAAACAGTATTCACGCTTAGTATAGGCGAAGGCTAGCAGTTAGATTGAGAAGCGGCCAGCTAGAGAGCGAAGACGGTCATGAACATGCATTACATATAATCAACATTGAATACTAGCATGAGTAGGATATGGACACCATGAACATAAATATCATGAAGGCTATGTTGGTTTTGATTCAACTACATGCGTGAACATGTGCCAAGTCAAGGCACTTGAAACATTCAAAGGAGGATACCATATCATCATACCACATCACAACCATTTTAATGCATGTTAACACCCAAGATAAATCATTATCCACTCCTAGCTACTTAAGCATGGCATGAACAACTATAATATCTAATGGTCATTGCAAACATGTTTGATCATAATGAGCTGAATCAAGGGATACTATAATCTCTAATGGTCATTGCAAACATGTTTGATCATAATGAGCTGAATCAAGGGATACTATGTTGAGTTCATACCCGCTTTTCTCTGCCACAGTCAATTCATCAAATGTCGTCATCATTGCCTTTCACTTGCACGACCAAATGATAAGAGAATAATAATAGTGCAAGAATGCCGTGGACTAAGCTGGAATCTGCAAACATTTTATTCAAGAGGAGAAGGCAAGGTAATGCGTGTTCTTTGTTAAATAAACGATAATGCAGATGAGAACCACTCAACAATTTCATCGTGGTCTTCTCCTTGGTACGACTCAAGTAAAAAGAAAAGAATTTGAGAGAAACACACTGACATATTTTTGGAATTTTTTAGTTTTTAATGAAGCAAGCAAATTAAAGAAAACAAAAACGAGAAAAACTATTTACAAGGGAAAGCTCCCAACAAGTAAAAGAAGAAGCGAGAAATCTTTTTGGGTTTTATTTTGATGCAACAATTAAACTAAGCTAGAAAGAAAAACTAAAAAGAAGTAGGAAATGTTTTTGGGTTTTCTCAAAGTTTTTCAAACATGCAAGAAGAAAGCGAGAAAACAAATCAAGCATGGATAATACAATGAGAAAGTGTGAACACTGACAACTGGAATGAAATGTGTGAACATGAATGTAATGTCCATGGAAATACGTACTCCCCCAAGCTTAGGCTTTTGGCCTAGCTTGGTAATCACCATCTGTATGAATAATAATCTGGGCGATGGCTCATCGAGAACCTCAGAGCAGACTCCGCGGCCCTCCTGGCAGCTTCAACCTCCGCGTTGTACTCATAAGCTTCGCTCTCAAGAACATAATATCTTCCCCTAGTATGAAAATCAAAGAGAGCAGGAGCAGGCAAAACAACAGGCACAACAGGTTTCTTATTGAATCTCAAGTTATAGGTGTAGTTGGTGGCCGTACCCGTCAGGAACTTATGACGCTTCATGGCATCAAAGTCTAAATACTGAGTGGGTAGGATGGGGTCGTTAGGCCAAGGTAAAACATTTAATCTCTCAGCTACACGGGAGGCATAAATTCCTCCATAAAAATTACCACTAGCAGCATTAAGCTGCAACCTCCGTGCGACAATTGCACCAAGATTATAATCCTTATTCCCAGTTATGGCAGTTTGTAAGAGACTCAAATCATGAGCACATAATGTGCTACAGTCTTGTTTATCTACAATACATTTACCATCAAAGAGCGCAAAATACTGGAGTGATGGAAAATGGATGCTGTTAATTCTCCCTTGTGTAACCCCCTATCTTCGCCAAAGCAAAGACTAACTAAACATGATTCGTACTCAGATTTTGTTGGTTCATTGAAGGAACCCTCAAATGGAAGTTTGCATGCATCGCTAAACATCTCTAATGGCATGGTAAAGGAATGATCGTACAGGTTGAATGAGACTCTAGACTCACGAGGAAAATATTTAAATTTCTTTGTGAAGGTTTTCGTGAGTTCAAGGTGTTGGGGGGCACTTATCTGCGATGAAGGAAGCAAGCCCTGAGTTGTGGATAAATTGATAAAATTCCTCCTTAATACCTGCACCTTCCATGAACTCGTCGCAAGTCCACAAGCATGATTTGGTAGCGGCATCTCGCATCGAGCTTTCGGTTGGTTCAACATAAGAGTGTCGAACTGAGCTTCCACTTGATGAGGATCCCGAGGATCTCCTCCTCGAGGAACTCCTATAGAATTGCATTTTTATTCCTATAAAAATTCTGAAAAAATTTAGTCCACAAAAATTCTTGTCAACAAAACTTTGTAAGATGGTTAGCAACTACTCCTAAGCATGCATAGAGGCCATATTGAGCATTCAAACTACTTAGAACTCTAAGAATTCAACATGCAAGCTTGTCTACAGCAGCACCAAGAGTAGCTAATTACTCTAAAGATAACCCACTAAAACTAAAACTATTTGGAGCAATGGAGGAGTCACATACCAAGTAGCAATCCCTCCAAACAGTTTCGGAAATGGAGCTTCGAGCAAAGAGATCGAAATCCGCGGGTTTGAGAGCAAGAACACGAAAATGGTCGTTGTGGTGATTTTTTGCTGGAGGTAGGTGACAATGTGGGCTAAAGAGATAAGTGAGGGGGCCCAAGTGGGGGCCACAACCCACCAGGGCACGCCCGGGGGTGCTGGCGCGCCCTGGTGTATTGTGGACACCAGGTGCACCCCCTCAGGTGTTATTTGCACCAAAAATTCAGAAATATTCGGGAAAAAATCAGGTTAAATTTTCAGGGCATTCTGGGAATTTTTATTTTTGGGTCATTTTTTATTGCACGGAGAAAACAGAAAACAGGATAATCATGGCATTTTATTTTATTTAACCTGCTAAAACAGAAAATAAAATGTGGGAGCAGAGAGTTGTGCTTACTAGATTCATCGACGTCATACCTCTAAAAAATGATTCATTAATAAGGTTGATCAAGTCTTATTAACAACCACTTCCGATTAGCATGAAACCGAAGAACTTTCGTAAAACACTAAGTTACCTCAATGGGGATGTGCATATCCCCTACAATAAGTATATCGTATTTCTTTTTGGCAGTAGGTAGAGGTAATTGAAAGCTTCCGATAGTGATGGTCGGAGATTCTTCAATAACATTTATACCATTCACTTTGAATTGCTTCTTCGGAAAGTGCACCGTGTGCTCATTACCATTGATATGAAAAGTGACTTTGCTTTTATTGCAATCAATAACAGCCCCTGCGGTATTCAAAAAGGGTCTACCAAAGATAATCGACATGTTGTCGTCCTCGGGCATCTCAAGAATAACAAAGTCCGTTAAGATAGTAACATTTGCAACAACAATGGGCACATCCTCACAAATACCGATAGGTATGGCTATTGATTTGTGAGACATTTGCAATGATCTCTCAGTAGGTGTGAGTTTATTCAAATCAAGTCTTTTATATAAGGAGAAAGGCATAACACTAACACCAGCTCCCAAATCACACAAAGCAGTTTTAAAATAGTTTCTTTTGATGGAGCAAGGTATAGTTGGTATTCTAGGATCTCCAAGTTTTTTAGGTACTCCATCCTTAAAAGAATAATTAGCAAGCATGGTGGAGATTTCAGCTTCAGTTATTTTTCTTTTATTTGTGATGATGTATTTCATATACTTTGCATAAGGGGCCATCTTCAAAATATCAGTTAAACGGGTACGCAAAAAGACTGGCCTAATCATTTCAGCAAAGCGCTCAAATTCTTCATCATCCTTTTTCTTAGATGGCTTAGGTGGAAATGGCATGGGTTTCTGAACCCATGGCTCTCTTTCTTTACCACGTTTCCTAGCCACAAAGTCTTTCTTATCATAACGTTTATTTTTAGGTTGTGGGTTATCAAGATCAGGAGCAAGCTCTATTTCAACATCATTATCTGGTTCTCTATCATTACTAGGTTGAGCATCATCGTGAACATCATCATTATCATTTTCATTATCACTAGGTGAAGGTTCACTACCAGATTGAGTTTCTGCATCGGAAATAGAGACATCATTGTTATCAGGAGGCTTTTGTGTCTCAGGTTCACTAGAGGTATCAAAGCCCTATCATTTTTCTTTTTCTTCTTCTTCTTAGAAGGACTTGGTGCATCAGTATTAATTCTCTGAGAGTCTTGTTCAATTCTTTTAGGATGACCCTCGGGATAGAGTGGTTCTTGGGTCATTCTACCTCCTCTAGTTACTACTCTAGCAGCAAAATCATGCATATTACTATTCATTTCATCAAGCAATTCTTTTTGAGACTTAGCTACTTGTTCTAATTGAGTTTGAACCATAGAGGCATGCTTTCCTACACCTCTAACATCATTACTGATTCTAAATAGCAAATCACTCAAGCGAGCAATCATATCACAATTGTATTTCAATTGTTTCAGAACATGAGCATTGAAATGATCTTGCTTCATAATATAGTTGTCAAACTCATATAAGCATTGACTAGGAGGTTTATTGTGAGGGATGTCACTTTCATTAAACGTTAATAAAGAATTTACCTCTACCACCTGTGGAGGTGGTGGTGTGTCAAGGCCATGTATTTCTTCAATAGGTGGCAAATTCCTAACATCCTCACCTTTAATACCTTTTTCCTTCATAGATTTCTTTGCCTCTTGCATATCTTCAGGACTGAGAAATAAGATACCCCTCTTCTTCGGAGTGGGTTTAGGCGGTGGTTCAAGAAGAGTCCAATCATCATAATTCTTCAATATGTTATTCAATAATTCCTCAGCTTGTTCAACAGTTCGTTCCCTGAAAACACAACCAGCACAACTATCTAGGAAGTTCCTAGAAACATCGGTTAGTCCATTATAAAAGGTACCAAGTATTTCATTTTTCTTGAGAGGATGATTAGGCAAAGCATTAAGCAACTGGAGAAGCCTCCCCCAAGCTTGTGGGAGACTCTCTTCTTCAATTTGCACAAAGTTAAATATTTCCTGTAAGGCAGCTTGTTTCTTATGAGCAGGAAAATATTATTCAGAGAAGTAATAAATCATATCCTGGGGACTACGCACACAACCAGGAGCAAGAGTATTGTACCATGTCTTTGCATCACCCTTTAATGAGAACAGAAACAACTTAAGGATGTAATAGTAGCGAATCTTCTCATCATGAGCAAAGAGGGTGGCTATATCATTCAGCTTAGTAAGGTGTGCCACTACAGCTTCAGTTTCATAGCCATGGAAAGGACCAGATTCAACCAAAGTAATTAACTCTGGGTCGACAGAGAATTCATAAGCCTTATCGGTAACACAGATAGGTGAAGTAGCAAACTTAGGATCACATTTCATTCTAGCATTCAAAGTTTTTTCCTTATACTTGCATAGCAATTTCTTAAGATCGTCCCTATCCTTGCAAGAAAGAATTTCTCTAGTTATCTCCTCGTCCATAACATAACCTTTAGGTATCTTAGGCATTTCAAACTTAGGAGAGCTAGGACTTATAGGAGTTTCATAATCATAATCAGTTTCATAAGCTTCATCAGTTTCAGCAATTTCATTTTCTTTAGCTCTAGCAATTTGTTCATCAAGAAATTCTCCTAGCGGCACATTATCATCAAGCATGGTATACTAGCATCATCATAAGCATCATTCATAGCAGAAGTAGCGTCATCTATAACTTGTGACATATCAGGATTACTAGCATGTGGTGGTGTTGCAAACTTACTCATAACAGAAGGTGAATCAAGTGCAGAGCTAGATGGCAGTTCCTTACCTCCCCTCGTAGTAGAGGGAAAATCTTAGTCTTTTAATCCTTCAGATTCTTCATAGTGATAAATTGATATAAATCCCAAGTGACTCAACAAATATTGCTATGCTCCCCGGAAACGGCGCCAGAAAAAGGTCTTGATAACCCACAAGTATAGGGGATCGCAACAGTTTTCGAGGGTAGAGTATTCAACCCAAACTTATAGATTCGACACAAGGGGAGCCAAAGAATACTTGAGAGTATTAGCAGTTGAGTTGTCAATTCAACCACACCTGGAGATTAAATATCTGCAGCAGAGTGATCAGTAGCACAGTAATATGATAGTTTTGATAGTAGTGGCAATAGTAACAGTAGCGGTAACGGTAGTAGCATTAGTTTTGTAGCAGTTGTAACAGCAGCAGCAACAATAGTAACTTTGCAAGAACAATAAGTGGAAAGGTCGTAGGCACTGGATCGGTAACTCGTTGGATGATATTCGTCATGTAACAGTCATAACCTAGGGCGATACAGAACTAGCTCAGTTCATCAATGTAATGTACATGTATTCCGTAAATAGTCATACGTGCTTATGGAAAAGAACTTGCATGACATCTTTTCTCCTACCCTCCCGTGGCAGTGGGATCCATAAGGAAACTAAGGGATATTCAGGCCTCCTTTTAATAGAGAACCGGAACAAAGCATTAACACATGGTGAATACATGAACTCCTCAAACTACGGTCATCACCGCGAAGTATCCCAAATATTGTCACTATGGGGTTGACGGATCATAACACGTAATCGGTGCATATGACTAGGCAAGATCGGATCAAGAACATGGATATAGAGATGATAACATAAATGGTTCAGACCTGAAATCATGGTACTCGGGCCCTAGTGACAAGCATTAGGCATAGCAAAGTCATAGCAACATCAATCTCAGAACATAATGGATACTAGTGATCAAGCCCTAACAAAACTAACTCGATTACATGATGAATCTCATCAAACTCCTCAGCCACCAGGAAGCCTACGAAGGAATTACTCACTCCCGGTGGGGAGCATCATGGAATTGGCAATGGAGAAAGGTTGATGATGACGAAGACCGAAGATTCCCCTCTCCGGAGCCCCAAACGGGCTCCAGATCTGGCCTCCCGATGAAGAACAGGAGGTGGCGGTGGCTCCGTCTCGTGAAACGCGATAATTCTTTCTCTCTGATTTTTTTTTCTCCAAATTTAGGAATTTATAGTGGCAGAGATAGGGAAAGTGGGGCCCCGAGGTGGGTACAACCCACCAGGGCACGCCGGGAGGGGGCTGGCGCGCCCTGGTGGGTGATGCTCACCCTGGGCCCCCTCTCCGGTGGTTTTTGGCTCCAGTATTTTTGATATTTTCCAAAATAAATCTCCAAAAAGTTTCGTTCCATTCCGAGAACTTTTATTTCTGCACAAAAACCACACCATGGCAATTCTGCTGAAAACAGCGTCAGTCCGGGTTAGTTTCATTCAAATCATGCAAATTAGAGTCCAAAACAAGGGCAAAAGGGTGAGGAAAAGTAGATACGTTGGAGACGTATCAGTGAAATGTTTTTAGTTTGTTGGTAGTATCTTTTGTGAATTGCTGAAACATTTAGTTTGTGAACAAGGTAGTTCATCAATACTAACCTTTTGGTGAAACTTAGTATATATGTTTATATTGCTACAAATATGGAATAAGTTTCCACTGGTGTGTATTTTTTTATTAGCTAAATATGACAGTTTCGGCGTGCAACTCTGTCCAACGTCATAGGTATTCAAAATACTACTGGCATCGTCTCCAACTCCCTCACTAAGTTCTAACAGTGACGTCATAGGCCATTTTTGCCACGCAATAGCTAGTTTTTTTTGCACTAGTGAGTTGAAACCCTCGATCCGATCGAAAAATTGTTTTCACATTAAAAAAACATCGCGTTGATCCTACGAGACTAAATCCATATTGATATGTACTGATGACTTTTTTTCATGCAAATAGTTTGGGCTAAGTAAGTTATCAACTATGATGTGTGTATATTATCATGCTATTCAGACATCAGTTACCATGGTATGTTTTCAACAACTTTTTTCGTGATAAACTTACACGACGTTTGTGCGTGAGTTACCACGCCTGCGGTTTGTATGTTACCACACTATTTATATTACACGTAAGTTATCAAGGGTATGTTTTCAAACAACTTTCTTCCCTGGGGTCCAAGTTACCATGGTATTTGTACGTGAGCTATCATGTCTATGGTGCATATATTATCGGGTTATTTAGACCGAATTTTCGTGTGGGGGTATGTTTCAAACAACTTTCTCTCCCGCAGTTCAAAGTTACCGCGGTGTTTGTGTGTGAGTTATCATGTATACAGTGTATATATTACCATGATGTTTACACGGGAGTTAACAATGATATGTTTTCAAACACCCCCCCCTCCGGAGTAAAGTTACTACGGTTTTTGTGCGTGCGTTATCACGTATACGGTGCGTATAGTACCATGGTATTTACATGGGACTTATCGGTGTTATGTTTTCAAACAACTCCCCCCTCATGGCTTAAAGTTACCGCGATGTTTGTGCCTGAGTTATCAACTCTGTTATCCGAATGTTATAATGCTATTTATACAGAATTTACTATGGTTATGTTTTGAACAACTTTTTTCCTTGTGTTAAAAAGTTACCACAGTGTTTGTACCTAAGGTATCCACCCTATCGTATGTAAATTATCATACTATTTACACAGAAGTTCCCGGGGGGGCATGTTTTCAACAACGTTTTCCCTCAAAGTTATCGTGGTGTTTGTATGTAAGTTACCGGGGGGCATGTTTTCAACAACATTTTCCCTCAAAGTTATCGTGGTGTTTTTATGTAAGTCGATAGTGTGTATATTACCATGCTATTTATACAGAAGTGACCGGTGTATGTTTTCAACAACTTCTTTTCCCCGGGTCAAAGTTACCATGGTGTTTTTATCTAAGTTATCAGGTCTGCAGTGCATATATTATCGTGATATTTACATAGAAGTTACCAGGAGTGTGTTTCAATAACTTTCTCTTCAAGTCAAAGTTACCGCGATGTTTGTACCTAAGTTATCAGGTCTGCAGTGTGTTAACTACCATGCTATTTACATGAATGTTACTTGGGGTATGTTTCATGGATCAAAGTGCATGTAGAAAAAACTCAAAAAAACCAAGCCAAGAAAAAAACCAAGCCAAGAAAAAAACTCAAAAAAACCAAGCCAAGAAAAAACTCAAAAAAACCAAACCAATCAAAGTGGATCAAAGTACAAAGTAATTACCAACAAAAAAACCAAGCCAAGAAAAAAACTCAAAAAACTGCTTTCCTTTTGCTGTCATGGTATTTAAAAGGTTGATTTACATAATCACCATTTATTAGACAACTAAATAGGATTGTGTGGGTTGGTTGCAGTTAGCACCCAGGAGCCACGCAACCTGAGTTAGATCCATGTGTGGCACACACTTGATTTTTATTGTTTTCTTTTGAAATGCTTGCGAAAAAACTAGACCTCACATATGGAAACATCATCTTATGAAGGAAATAAATATGGTCAACACCCCCAATTAACTATTAAAAATGCTAATCCCACAAAAATTGCGGTCCAACTAATGACCAAAGGACATAAATCCTCTTGGAGAAAAAAATTGTGCGACTATGGCCCACTTGACAAAGAGAGTGGTGCTTGTACGTGAGTTATCGTGGTATTTGTACATAGGTTATAAGGTATGCGATGTGTATTACAATGCCATTTACACAGAAGTTATCGGGGTATATTTAAACAACATTTTACATCGGTCAAAAGTTATCGCGCTATTTGTAAGAAAGTTATCAGCCTGTTCTGCGTAAAAGGTATGTTCTTAACAACTCTTTCTTTCCCGGGTCAAAATTATTGTGGTGTTCATACGCTACTTATCAGGTCTACGGTGCGTATATTACCACGCTAATTACACATAAGTTATCAAGGGTGTGTTTTCAACAACTTTTTCTCCAGAGTCAAAAGTTACCGCATTGTTTGTACATAGATTATCAGCTCCGATGTGTGTAAAAGTATCACGCTATTTGCATAGAAATTATCGGGTGTCTGTTTTCAAAAACCCTTTTCCCTTGGTCAAAAGTTACCGTGGTGTTTGTACGAAAGTTATCAGCTTTGTTCTGCGTATATCATGCTATTCGCGTAGAAGTTAAGGGCATGTTTTAAAAAACTCCGTCAAAGTTACCGCGGTCTTAGATATAAGTTATCAGGTTTGCGGTGCGTATATTATCATGCTAATTACACATAATTTATCAGGGATGTGCTTTTTAAACAACCTTTTCCTCGAGTTAAAAGTTACCACAGTGTTTATACATAGGTTATCTTGTCTCCGATATGTATATTACAAATGAGTGACCGCTGTCATAGGTATCATTTCTTGAAATATGAAAGGACTTGGTTGAAATTTAGTACTAGAGTCACAAGTATTCGGTCCATGCAAAATAGAGAGGACAAACCCACCAATGCAACTAGACATACAACTTCTTCCATATTTCAGCACATACCAATGTTTTTGCAGACTGAAACAAAGACCACTCCCAAATGACTATGAGCAACAGGGCCAACCATTCTCTATACAGACTATGGGAAGTACAAATGATACTCATGTGTTTCCTTTGCACGTGGCTCTCCTTGTCCTCCCGTTTTTCATTTTTTTTTGAACTTTTTGACAACTAGTGTGTGCGAGTTGCAGTCTAGCACATTAATTAGGCGATGCTATCTGGGTGTTCCAGAATGTCTGTTGGCACACCCCTCCATGTAGCTAGTCGAGGCACTCTTAGCACTTCTTCATTTCATATTCCCTTTGTCGCTCATGTTCCTCAACTTACCATACGACTCATATCTGGTGGTCAAATTGTTGACTCTAGTTGTAGGGTTATTCTCGACTTTGATTCGTGTTCTGTTCAGAATCATCACACGGGTGCTCTGCTTGGTGCTGGCCCTCGATGCTCTGATGGTCTCTAGGAGCTAGAATGGCTTCATCTTCCCTCTGCTGCCACCGCTGCCAGTCTCACAACCCCTGTTGCTGCATCTACCGGCTCTTTGCAGTAGTTCTCTATTGAGGGAAATACTTATTCGTATTGTACTGCATCACCCGTTCCTCTTCACAGAAAACCCAACGCAGATCACAAGTATCAGGAAGGATTTCTGGTGCCGTTGCCGGGGAGTATCATCAACCAACCATGAAGTAACTTCGCACAAATTATCATTCACTTGTTCTTCTTTTTATTTGTTGTTTATTTAGTTTGTTTCATAAAAATAAAAAATACAAAATTTTTTATCTTTGCTAATTGCTAGTTTACTTCTTTGCTTGCTAGTTTACTTGTCCTCCTTATTACTTTGCTTGCTCGGTCACCATGTCTCAAGATACTACAAAGTTGTGTGACTTCCCAAATACTAATAACAATGATTTTATGGGTACTCCTATACCACCCGCCACTAGTGCGGAGGCTTTTGATATTAATGCTGCATTATTGAATCTTGTGATGAAAGATCAATTTTCGAGAAGTCCTAATGAGGATCCTGCTACTCATCTTAATACTGTTGTTGAACTTTGTGATATGAAAAAGAAAAAGGATATGGATAATGATGTTTTGAAATTAAAATTATTTCTTTTTTCACTAAGAGATAAAGCTAAGGCTTGGTTTTCATCTTTACCACGTAATAGTATTGGAAGATGGGATAAGTGTATAAATACTTTTATTGCCAAGTATTTTCCTCCTACTAAGATCATCTCCCTTAGAAATCAAATTACGAATTTTAAACAACATGATCAAGAACATGTTGCACAAGCGTGGGACATGTTGAAATTGATGACTAGAAATTGCCGTACTCATGGTTTAAACTTATGGATGATTATCCAAAATTTCTATGCTGGACTAAACTTCATGTCTAGAAATCTTCTAGATTCTGCTGCAGGTGGTACCTTTATGGATGTGACCTTAGGAGAGGCCACCAAACTTCTGGACCACATCATGACAAACTAATCTCGATGGCATACTGAAAGAGCTCCAACTGGTAAGAAGGAAAATTTTGTTCAGGCAATCGCTACTTTGAGTGAAAAAGTGGATGTTCTTATGAATATGGTTGCTAGAAAAAAATACTCATGTTGACCCAAATGATATGCCCTTGTCTACCTTGATTGAGCAAAATGATGATGCTATTGATGTGAACTTTATCTCGCGAAACAATTTCAACAACAATGCTTATAGAGGAAATTTCAATGCTAGGCCGTATCCCGGTAATTCCTCTAACAACTATGGAAACTCTTATGGACAATCATATGGAATTTCTTCTAGAAATGCTAGTAGGATACCCTCTGATCTTGAGAACACAATTAAAGAATATATTAGTTCTCAAAATATTTTTAATACTATGGTAGAAGAAAAGTTGCATACAATTGATGCTTTGGGTAAAAACATGGATACAATTGCTCTTGATGTTGAAACTCTTAAAAGTAAAACCTTGCCACCCAAGCATGATTTTAATGAGACTATTAAATATATCCAAATATCTATTAATTAAATAAGGAGAGGACCGCTAAGTTGAAAGCTAAGCGGGAATTCTTAGAAAAACCTCTTCCACGTGGTTTTTACCAGAATCATGATGAAGATCTTAAAATGATTGGTACTTCTCTATTGAATCTTTGTTTACATATCTGAAATTAAATGATAAAGGGATTGAAGATGAGTCAACTCTAGCTAGAGAGCGTCCCGTTTGCTTGGAGGGTGATGATTCTAATGATAAAATTTAAAAAAGTGGGTTTGGAGAGGTTAAAACTTTAACTAGTGATGTGCCCACTATCTTGGATTAAAAGGACTTTAATTATGAAAGTTTCTCTTTAGTAGAATGTATTTCCTTGTTGCGATCCATTATTAGCTCACCCAATGCTTATGAACAAAATAAAGCTTTTACTCAACATATAGTAGAAGTGATGATAAAAGCTTATGCTGAGAAACTTGAGCTAGAAATTTCTGTTCCTAGAAAATTGCATGATGAATGGGAACCTACTATCAAAATAAAGCTTTAAGAATATGAATGCAATGCTTTGTGTGACCTTGGTGCTAGTGTTTCGACTATACCTAAATCTCTTTGTGATGTACTTTTCCTCACTAATATTCAAGATTGTTCCCTAAACTTGCATCTTGCGGATTCTACCATCAAGAAACCTTTAGGTAAAATAAATAATGTTCTAATCCTTTCTAATAGGAATTATGTTCTGGTAGATTTCATTGTGCTTGATATTGAATGTAATCCTACTTGTCCAATAATACTTGGAAGATCCTTTCTACGAACTATAGGTGCGATTATTGATATGAAAGAGGGAAACATAAGGTTCCAATTTCCATTAAAGAAAGGGATGGAACACTTCCCTAGAATAAACCACCTTATGATCGATAATGAGGGCCACTTAAGGGTGGAGTGTCATAGAAGACAACACTTTAAACTATGCATTATGCCTAGCTAGGGGCATAAAACAATCGCGCTAGTTGGGAGGCAACCCAATAGTTATCTTTATTTTTGCTTTTTACTTTCTGGTTTTTTTATAACATGATTATTTCCTCTATAATGATTGTGTTTTTATGTTTAAATTAGTGTTTGTGGCAAGTAAAGCCTTTGGGATGACTCACGAGAAGAGTAGAATTGATACGGTGCAAAAATAGAAACTTTAGCGTCCAATGCATAATTTCTCTGATTTTACTAGAACGTATTTTTGATCTGAAATTTTTACACAATATTTATATACAAATTCTTCAGGTTTTACTAATTTTTCAAAAAAATTAGTGTTACATAAATATAGGTTCTCTACAGATCTTTACAGTCTGTTCTGTTTTAGACAGATTCTGTTTTAGCTTGCATAGTTTGCTTGTTTTGATGATGCTATGGATCGTATCGGGGGGTACAAGTCATGGAGAAGTTAGAATACAGTACCTTATGCAATAATAAAATTAGAATCAATTTATAACATCACCTAACTTATTTGATATGTTTGCTATACTAACGGATCTCACGATGGTTTTGTTGAGTTTTGTGTGCTGAAGTTTTCAAGTTTTGGGTGTTATCACGATGGACGAAGGAATAAGGAGCGGCAAGAGCCTGAGATTGGGGATGCCCAAGGCACCTCAAGATAACATTCTAGTAAGACTCAAGAATCTAAGCTTGGGGATGCCCCGGAAGGCATCCCCTCTTTCGCCTCAATCCATCGTTATGTCACTTGGAGCTATATTTTTATTCGTCACATGATATGAGTTTTTCTTGGAGTGTCATTTGCTTTAGTTTGCTGTTTGTTTTTGCTTTTCCACAATCATTTTTTTCTGCACGCACTCACTTGAGAGAGACACAAGATCACCATAATTTATTAGAATACTCTATGTGCTTCACTTATATCTTTTGAGCTTAGTAGTTGCTCTAGTACTTCACTTATATCTTTTAGAGCACGATGGCGTATAGATTTTATAAAAATAATTGCACTCTTGTTCTTCACTTATATTTGTTTGAGAGTTAACAAATAGCTATGGTAATTTGCATGGTTTATAAGACTAGTCCAAAAATAATAGGTATTCAATGAGTGCCTAGTCAAAACCACATCTAGCACACAAAAGAGAAATCATGGTTAATGATATTGATGTGGTAATATGAAAGAGCATGCGTACATGATCATTGGTTAATAAAAGTATCGTGAATTAGAGGTTGTTAACTTGCTGTTCGTCAAAAAAAATTATAGCATGGTGATGATGTGTGAGCATACTTATTCCTCGTTGAAATACTAGTGCTCTTTAAGTTGGAGGCGCGCGATGGTTAACTCCTCCCAACCTCCTCCATAAGGGCATGCGAGTAGTTCTTTGCTTCGAGAGAGCTAATAAAATCTTGCAATAACTATATGATTTCTTTATGACTAATGTTAATCCATGGATATACACACTCTCACCTCCACATATTTGCTAGCCTCTTCGGTGTCGTGCATTGCCCATTCTCACCTCGAGGATCGGTGCAACCTTCACCGGTGCATCCAAACCCCGTGATACGACACGCTCTGTTGCACATAAGCCTTATAATATCTTCCTCAAAACAGCCACCATACCTACCTATCATGGCATTTCCATAGCCATTCTGAGATATATTGCCATGCAACTTCCTCCGTCACATCATATGACTTGTACTTCCATTATCATATTGCTTTGCATGATCATATAAGCTGACATAGTATTTGTGGAAAAGCCACCATTCATCATATTTATCATACATGTTACGCTTGATCATTGCACATCCTGGTACACTGTCAGAGGCATTCATATAGAGTCATACAGTTTTTCATGTTGAGTTGTAAGTAAATAAAAGTGTGATGATCATCATTATTAGGGCACTGTCTCAGTGAGGAAAGAATGATGGAGATAATGATTCCCCCACAAGTCGGGATGAGACTCCGGACGAAAAATAAATAAAAAAAGAAAAAAGAGAGAAAAAAGAAAAAGGAAAAAAAGAGAAAAAAAAGAAGAAAAAGAAAAAAAGAGAAAAGAAAAAAGAAATAAATGAGAGAAAAAGAGAGAAGGGACAGTGTTACTACCTCTCATTCCACACTTGTGCCTCAATGTGGCATCATGTTCTTCATATAGAGAGTCTCTTGTTTATCACTTTCATATGCTAGTGGGAATTTTTCATTATAGAAGTTGGGTTGTATATTCCGATGATGGGCTTCCTCAAATGCCCGAGGTCTTCATGAGCAAGCAAGTTGGATGCACACCCACTTAGCTTCAGTTGAGCTTTCATACACTTACAGCTCTAGTGCATCCGTTGCATGGCAATCCCTACTCCTCGCATTGATATCTATTGATGGGCATCTCCATAGCCCGTTGATATGCCTAGTTAATGCGAGACTTTCTTTTCCACTTTTCACCCTTTGAAACCTACCACCATATTCTATTCCACCTTTATGCTATATCCATGGTTCACGCTCATATATTGCGTGAGTAATAAAAAGCTAAAGCACATTAAAAAGTACGATCCAATTGCCTGACTTGACACCGTGGTGCTTGACATTTGTATTTATGTGGTGAAGATGGAGCCATGCTATTCTTATATGATAAAATGAATAGGGGGTGGACATTCTTTTCGGATCGTATACTTTGAAACTTGATGATTATGTTTCTTATGTTTATAAATATTACTATGTTGATGTTTATTAATTCATCATTTCTCAATGAACAAACCTGCAAAGATTACACGTCGGGTAGCATGTCACATAAAAAATTCTGTTTTTATCATTTACCTACTCGAGGACGAGCAGGAATTAAGCTTGGGGATGCTGATACGTGTCCAACGTATCTATAATTTTTGATTTTTCTATGCTATTATATTATCATTCTAGGATACTTTTTGGGTATTTATTTACCAATTAATATTATTTTTGAGCACTAACCTATTAACCCAGTGCCTAGTGTGAGTAGTTGTTTTCTGCATGTTTTTGGCTTTCAGGTTTATAGTACCAAACGAAGTCCAATTGCCACGAAACTTTAATATGATTTTTTCTGGACCAAAAGAAGACCAGGAAGCTTCGGAAGGAGGCCGGGGGCCCCACGAGGGAGGCACAATCCAACAGGGAGTGCCCTGGGGCCAGGCCGCACCCTATTGCCTCGTGCTGCCCTCGGGCGTCCCCCGATGCCCCTCTCTGACTTATAAATTCCCTAATATCCCAAAAACCCATAGGAGCATCCAAAAACACTTTTTCCACTGCTGCAAGTCTCTGTTCCATTGTGTGCCCATATGGAGCCATGTTCCGGTGCCCTGCCGGAGGGGGGATCGATCACGGAGGGCCTCTACATCATCCTTGCTGCTCCCATGGTGATGTGTGAGTAGTTCCCTACAGACCTACGGGTCCGTAGTTAGTATCTAGATGGATATCTCTCTCTCTTGATCTTCAATACAATGATCATCGCATCTTCTCTTTGATCTATCCGATGTAATTCTTTTTGTGCGGTGCGTTTGTTGGGATCCGATGAATTGTGGGTTTATGTTCAGATTATTCATGAAAAAGATTTGAGTCTTCTCTGATATTTATTATGATTCTTATTTGCATGATCATTATAGCTCCATAAATCTCTCCGATCTATTGAAATAGTTTGGCCAACTAGATTGATATTTCTTTGGTGAGAGGGGTGCATTGTAGTGGGTTCAATTTGGCAGTGGTCTATATCCCAGTGATAGAAAGGGACAAGACACGTTTCGTATTGCTGCCACTAAGAATAAAACGATGGGGTTAGTTCATATTAATTGAATTCTCTTTGTCTACATCATGTCATCGTTCTTCAAGCATTACTTTGTTTTAATTAATACTCTAGATGCATGCTGGATAGCGGTCGATGGGTGGAGTAATAGTAATAGGTGCAGGCAGGAGTCGGCCTATTTGCTTATGGGCGTGATGCCTATATATACATGATCATTGTCGTGAATAAAGATTGCATAACTATGCGCTTTTCTATCAATTGCCTAACAGTAATTTGTCTACCCACCGTATTCTTACTATATGAGAGATGCCACTAGGGAAAACAATGGCCCCCAGGTCTATTCACTTATAAATTTACAAAAGCTTTCAATACCTTGCTGTCATTATTTGTATTTTATTTTATTTTGCAATTTACAATTATTTACTATCATCTACACACTTCATTTGCTTGCAAATAACGAGACCAAGGGGATTGACAACCCTCTTGCCGCGATGGGTGCAAGTGTTTGCTCTTTCGTGTGCACTCGCTGAAGATGGTGGTTGACCGTTACTCCTATTGGTTCGATAAACCTTGGTTCTCTACCGAGGGAAATACTTATCCGTATTGTGCTGCATCACCCATTTATCTTCACGTAAAACCTAACGCAGATCACAAGTATCATGTACCGGTCAAAGGTGCGACATTTATCCATGTCGCGGGCAAGTCGATCCTACTAGAGAAACCGCTAGAGGGCATATCAGGGGATCTCAGGAGACTTCATGACCATGTGCTGTCGACATAGAAAATCCTTCTCGCCTCAAAGGATCCAGGATATCCGCTTTACGCGGTTCGTGTGCCTCAAGGCATGTGCTACATCGGTAGACCCCCCCCCCCCCCCCCCGCGGATGTGTTCTTCCTGCAGTTTGATCACATCTTTGAGATGTTCCTCATGAGACGGCTCGATTTTATGATCGTCTGCCTTTCTCACGAGACCAAATCTTGCATATCTCGGTGACGGATCCATACTACATGCATGAGTCCTTCTTGAGTCTCGGCGACTTTGAACGCACTGCTGCTAGGGATTACACCGCAGAGTTCATGGTAATGAATAGGGACAAGGAAATGGTGCTCCTGCCTTATCATCCAAAGTAAGTCATTGCCTGATAGCCCTTTTGTACATTTCAATCATTCCTTCGCTCATATGGAGGCTAATTTGAGGTGTATTTATTTTGCGCAACGATGATAGCGCCGTCGTTATCGTTCTTTTCCCGCGAGTCTCCCATGCTGTGTATTTTCACTCATCCATAAACCTCAAGAATAAGGACAACACTGACATAATGATAATTCTGGATAGTGCTCTCCGAGGCTTCAGCATGAGGGGTGGCCACATCGAGATTAGGAAAACAAGGAAGGGCGCGCTGAGTTTCGGGCATAAAACTAACTTATGCCGCATCCATCAACCAATAGCAAGTAAGAACTATGGATTCTACGTCATCTACCTAATGATGTATTTCAGAAGGGATTTCCAACAACTTCGCATGACAAGCAGAAACGATGACCATATCTGCGGGCAGAAACATTAGGAGCCGAACCGGATTATAAACTTAGAGATGACTTCTTTCGCATCTAGAGGGACATTGCAACGATCATCATGAAAGATGTCGTCGAAGAGAACGGGATGTTCCACCATGACCCTATATCACGAGCTGATGTCCGAACTTGCATAGCCATGCAACATCTGGATATGACGCTGTTCACGAAGCTGGGTTGCGTCTTCCCCGATTTGGATGGATGGAACATGCAGTGATTGATGATGCAGATGATGATGTGTGGGTTGAATTTGTACTTTCTGTAGCGATGAAACTCTGTGATGTAAACGGTCCTGCTGAACTTAAGTAACGCTAGCTAGTTAATTAGTTTGGGTATGATGAAACTGCGAAGATTATGTTTACTATATGTTGCATCTTCGCTAACTCTTTCTCTTCGTGTTACTCAAGTATATTATGTTGCATATTATTGTTGAATTCGCTTGATGTAGATGCATCTCTGATAGGTACATAGGTCTTTGATGGTGAAGAAGTGTTATGACGTGTACATAGGGAGGGTTCCGGGAGTGTACAACGAGTGGCTAGAGTGTCAGGCCCAAGTGTCAAGGTTGTCGGACGGCAGCCATAAAGAGTTCGATAGCAGACAAGAAGTTGAAGCCAGTTACTTGAGGTTCACGCTAGCGCGAGAGAGGAATCAGAACCGGCGCCTCATGTACAGCATAATTCTGCTCTTGCTTGTAGTGATGGATCTTCTCTTCTATATCATAGTTTAGCTGGATGATGAAATATGTGTATGGGATGAACATGTAGTTGCATGTATTCAAGACATGTTATAACTTGTACCACTATATATTTCGAGATGATGATGAGGGACATCGATCATTTGTGTTGGATGATGTTGACATGATATGATGAGAGACTATTGTATGTCTCTACATGATATGATGAGATTTGTATGTGTATGATATGATGAGACTTGTGTGTATGATATGATAGAGCATATTGTATAAAACATGTAAAATATAGAGTAAATAGGTAGCAGAAAAAATATACAGAAAATGATAATTATAATAGTAGCGCGGGGCATGAGTCTAGGAGCAGCGCTGCTTTATCAGTAGCGCGTGATAAATAGGCATGCTGCAGCCTTTATCAGTAGCGCGGTGTGGACACGCGCTACTGCTATAAGTAGGTATCACTAGCGCGGGGTAGTACTAGCGCTACTGCTAAAAGTTAGATGTCGCGCCGTAGCAGTACCGCGGGTGCCCGCGCTACTGCTAGGGTTTTCCCTAGTAGTGGGAAGATGGACCTCACATACAAATGACGTTCGACAGAATTTAAACGCCACAACTATCTACATAGCAATGACGTGCAAATTCAGCCAACGCCAACACTATTTGATAATATTAATAGTGCTGGCGTTGCTTTGAAATGGCGCGCCACCAACAAAAGTTGTGTCTATCCATTTCTCCACTAGCGATGGCCGTCCTCGGCGATTGGAGACCAGTTCAGGGGCTACTAAGGGTGTCCCGGACTAGGGGGTACCATCCTGAGGTGTTTAGCTCTCATGGGACAAACTACGACCTGCTAAGCCATTGCTTGGAGGACGGGCGAAGTATCAAGACCTACTCGTACACAAGATCGAAACTACCGAAGACTTGGCACGCACTTCAAGGATAGCTTTGTATTCGGCATGTCAGAAACCGACCTATCATGTAACATAGGTACCCCGGGCATCTATATAAGCCCAGGGGTTTAGTCCGTAGAGGGACAATTAGTCGCCTTAGGGTTCAGAGCTTACACAATGATCTCGAGGTAGATCATCATCCTGTACTCGATACCCCATCATCAATACAATCAAAGCGGGACGTTGGGTTTTACCTCTTCGAGAGGGCCCAAAACTGGGTAAACATCGTCTCCCTAAGTCTCCTGTTACCACTGGTCCCAGATCCAAAGCTCGACACCTCTTAGCCCAGATCAGCCGGTTTTAGTAGCAACAACGTTCGGTTAGCTTCATTTTGTTGCTAATCTAAATCGTTGATACACAATTATCACCCTAAGAGTCAAGATGGCCGATATATACTTATCGTCCTAGAAAATTAAGAAACGTCTGATGGAGTATTGACCTTGTCCTTAGAACAAATCAGTACAAGTTATTTTTTGGCATGCAAGCTTTGCCGAAAAACAAGAGGACATGTATTGACAGTAAATTTTCGGATGGTCACAAATTAATTAAGATGGCCTCAAATGGTAAGGTTATTAACATGAGGAAGTTATGTATTGTCAAAATGAGAAATTTGATGTTTTGGCAATCACCATCTGATCTCATATACTATATCCTAAACCTCCTAGGATTGGAGGACTCACAATTAATTGAGGTCTCCAATTGGGATTTGGTTGCCCAATTTTGACCGGGTCAATGATGTCTTTCGTTTATTTTGTTTTATACAATACACTATACTTCCTAATTTTTAAATCTTCACAATTAACTCAAGCTTCAACTTAGAATTGGGTCACCCGATTTTGACCGGGTCAACAATTTCTCAAGGGGCTCTCCCATTAATTTATTTTAAGTCTTTATGTTTTCTAATTTAAAGCTCTTTCATTCGATTAAGGTATTCAATTTTAGATTTGGTTTACAATTTTGACTAGGCCAACGATTTTTCAAATCAATCAGCAGCAGCCGGCCTATAAAAATATATTAACCCCTCGCAGACTCCTATCACCACAAAAAAGCGCTACCATGTGATATTATAGCCGAATAAAGTACACGCAACCAACGATGAAAAAATATCCCCACATAAGTATGAGTTGATTAGCGGATAACACAGAATCACACTCCACTATCTCCCTCACCGGCCAATATTAAACAAAAAATATAAGGGTTATTAACTAAATACTCTATCAATTTCAAAATATAAGGGTTATTAGTTTTTGTAAAGTCAAATTTGTGTAATTTTGACCAAATTTAGAGCCAAAAATATCGACTTCCACAATATTAAACAAAAAATATGAAAATTCATTTCGTGATGAATCTAATAACACCGATTTGTTATTATGAATTTTGATATATTTCTCTACAAATTTGATCAGACTTAAAGAGGTTTGACTTTTCAAAAAACTAATACACCATATATTTTGAAATAAAGTGAGTAAAAACAATTCAACGACGCAGCAAAGCGCGCCCAACCCTTCTAGTCTAAAGGATGAAAATGTACTTTAAGTATTAAGATTTTGCATTCAGAGTATTGTTCGGCCAATTACGCCTCCTAGACAACCTCATATGAAAGAGTGGTCTACATGGATTGTCTTCATCTCGTCGTAACAGTCAATTATGATATAAAAGTTGTCTTAATTTGGGCTTATATGTAAAAATTAGAGCCATCGGTACGACCCTACCACGAGACAAAAAGTGGCGCCACCCATCACACATCCATATAGCTGATGGCTGATGGGTAGCGCCACTGGTTGCCTGTTTTACGCGAGCGATTCGGCCGTGAAGATAGCCTTTAATCGGAAAACATTCAACATGAAAGTTGTTTGTCTAGTCGAAATTCTTCAAAAAAAATTGGGATCATCTTCATCCGAGGTCGTTTGTAACCTATGGGACCCAAAAACCAAATTGTTTTCTCATACAAAGCTAAATCCTAGTTCGGTTAATTTTAGATAGGTTTCGACGGGATTTGGAGTCTTTTTCTTGTACGAGAAGTCCACTTATAAATCGATGAGAGGTGACAGCCAATTGAACGATACACAATCAAATAAATCAATTTATTACTTTTTCGTGTTCATCTATTTTTTTATCTTCACTAGTAGAAAACAGGCCATTAGTCCTGGTTGGGAAGGGCCTTTAGTCCCGGTTCCCCAACCGGGACTAAAGTATAGAGACTAAAGCGTCCAAGCCTTTAGTCCCGGTTGGTTACGAGCCGGGACTAAACCCTGGCCACGTGGTCGGCGGCGCGCGCCAGGGCATGGGGACCTTTGGTCCCAGTTGGTAACACCAACCGGGACTAAAGGTTTAGGGGTTTAGGTGTTTAATTAGTGTTTATTGTTTATTTTTCCTTTTCATTTTGTGTTTTCCATTTAATTCTTTTTCATTTCAAACATATTTTACGCTACTACATACTGTACACGTTATGCATATATAATAGAATTTCTCGTAGAACCGATCATATATCATAAAATTTCTCGTACAAGCAATCATATATCATAGAATTTCTCGTATGACCACATGCATACACACATATATATACAAAATTTGGTATATACAATTTATCGTACAATTTGCAGATCATTTGCGGATCGGGTAATGGTATTCTCCGTCGGGAGATATGACCTGCTGAAGCAAAAATCCCGGAATTTCCTCTTGAATTGCTCGTATGCGGTCCGTTGGTAGGAGCTTATCCCGCATCTCGTGCATCTTTAAAGAAGGAGATCAATATGAACATGTTAGTTGTGCGTATATGTATTAGATCATGATAAAAAAATATGAATGGTGTTTACGTAGCCATAGATCTCTTGCACTCTTGCTGTTTTCGGTCATAAAGCGAATGTTCTCGCAAACGTAATATGCACATATTTCAGTCCCCGCTGCCTGCCTCATGCACTTTACGAGAATAGAATTCAATCAGATAATAATGAAGCATGACAATGGTATTGAAACTAGAATTAAAGAGATGTACATTTGCGTTGTTAGAAGCTTCTCGTCGTCATGACTGACCAGAGGTTTCACGGGGACATATTGCCATGCTATTTCCTTCAGATCCAACGATGGAAATTCCTCAATCTCTAGGAGTTGTTCAACGGTGATACCGAGCAATCTAGCATTCTCTCTATCAGCGTCGGTTATTACCACGTTATTGGCAGTCACCTTGAGCGGGCTGATCGATTGGACTGCCTGTTCTCCGAGCTGGGGAATAGTTTTCCCGCATTTACTGCTACCGCTCGACTTCTGTCTTTTGTGGGATTCATAGGACTTGGTAATACAACGTTCATAGTATGATACCGGCCTTTTCTCTGCCGGTTTAGCTGCATCAATAAAGTATTGTACGACCTCGTCGGGTACTTTCTCCTTTGGCGGCGGGGGCGGTTTCGGTCCAAAATGGGTCCGCAAAGCGAGATTCACTGATTCATCGAGTTCCTCGTCAGCCATATCGTAAGCTAACTTCTTTTTGGCAGGAGGCTCGGGTTTCTTCTTTTGTGTTCTCTTCCTCTTTGGAGACGGCAGATATCGATATCGCGGACGTCTCGCGCTAGGCTCCGTCTCGGGGTGGGATGGACCCTGCTGACGTGACGGAGCTTGATATCGCGGACTCGCCATGCGCTCCGTCTTGGGGTGGGATGGATTCGGCTGGCGCGGCGGAGATGGATATGGCGTACTCACCCTGCGCTCCGTCTCGGGGAGGGTTGGAGTCTGCTGACGCGGCGAACTTGCAGGAGGAGTCGGTGGCCTTGGCACCGAGTTTGGAAACACGATGCATTCCTTTTTCCATAAAATGACACAACGCCTGGCTTCTCCCAGTGTCCGCTCCCCTTCACCTCCAAGGTAGTCAAGATCTAGTGATTCATATGCCGACACAACTTGATCCACCCCGACACGAGCATAGCCAGGTGGAATCGGATTGCCGTGGAAAGTTGCTTCAGGCCTACTCGGTAAAGCAAAGCCGTCCGCCGCCTTCATGGATATGTTCTTCAGTTTCACGTGTAGCTCACAAGGTGTCGACTCTAGGATATCATCCACGGGGTAGCGAGCCAGCAATGCATCATCGGCCGGCACCCCCGTGGAACCCACGCTGCTTTTCGGCACAGATGATGGAATGGTACCATCCAATACTGGATCTGGTTGCTACTGCTGCTGAGACGCGCCTTGCTGGCTAAGTTTGTTGATTTGCTCCTGCTGCATGTTATATTTGCGTTCCAAGTCCTGAATCCGATCTATTTCATGCTTCTTATTTCTGTCACGACTTCTGTAGCTGTCGTTCCAATCCGCAAACCCCAGAAACCACGGAACCATGCCTTTGCCTCGTGTTCGTCCCGGGTGTTCAGGATTCTTGAGGGCGCGCGAAAGCTCGTCCTTCTCTCTCTCGGGCTCGTACATACCCGCTCAAGCTTCTGCTATTGCTTTAAGTAACTCGTCCGTGGCCTCTTTAAGACTTGCCTGTTCAAGAACCTCCCCTGTCTTTGGGTCCAACTTTCCCCCATGTGCATAAAACCAAGTCCTGCACCTCTAGGGCCAAGTCTCTGTTACTGGAGTGACCCCTGCAGCCTTCATGTTTCTCTCACATTCATCCCACTTAGGCAACCCATACTTGTAGCCGCCTGGCCCCAGACGATGGTGCCACATTTTTTTGTTGGCATTTATCTTGTTTATTCTCGACTGTTTCTTAGCTTCTTCTGATTCCTTGAACTTCACAAATTCGTCCCAGTCATCTGCTAACTTCACATATTCTCCTTTGAATTCTGGAGTCTTTTTTTTTTCCACATAACTTTTCCATAATCTTTTCTTGCAAGACTGGAATTGTGTGCCATCTTCTTAAGAGCACACTTCTTGACTTTCTCCCGTTGGAGATACGTGAGATCCTCTGGTAGGGTGAAATGTTTCATGAGCTCCTCCCAAAGCAGATCTTTTGCTCTTTGGCTGACAAAAGAAACTGCTTGGGTATATTTAGGCTGATTCCATTCTTGAACGGTGATCGGGATTTGGTCCCTAACGATAACTCCGCATTGACGTATAAATTTGTCCGCATTCTCTTTAGGAGCAATCGGTTCGCCATCTGCTCTTATTTGATCGATGTTAAACTTTACGCCTTGTTTCAACTTTTTTGTCGGGCCACGTTTAACCCTTGTAGAAGATTTGCTCGATCCGGAGGGCTAAAAGGAAGAAAGATTCGTTAATATATACCAATCAATCAATACATCTGATGATCACCAGAGGGCAAATTAATACCTCGCCGGACTCTGTTAAATGGACAAAAATTTCTTCACCATCGCCATTGTCAGCTGGTTCGCCTTCGTCTCTTGGTTGTTCTTCCGCAATTCCCTCACCGGATGCGTTAAGGTATTGTGAGCCATCATCTACTTCATTATCTTCATTTCCGGAGCGTATTAGGTCGTACATGTCATTCTCTTGATCATGGTCTCTGTCTCTACCGTCCATAGCTTAACTAATCCAGAACAAATATAAAACAATTAGAATGCATTCAATAAGCAGAACCGGAGTTATGCAAATCAATACAAGGCAATGCAACAACAAATGCGATCATATAATATCACTAATACATCATCGAATATAATATCACTAATACATCATCAGAATAGTTGACGTCTCGCGGCGCAGGCGGTGGACACCCAAAGATAAGGAACTATGACAGGATCATAGCTCGGGTGTGATCCCTGAAGAACCTGCCAGGTATTGGAGAACCTGGCGTCCAACGCAGCCATGTAGCGTCGGACGTGCTCGTCCTCCTCCCTGACACGGCGACGTACCACCTCCGCGGGGGCCGGCTCCCTCTGCACCGACTGTGGTCCACGCGACCGCCACCAAATAACCTCTGGGTCGACGACGGGACCCTCATTCCTCACCAAGCTTCGTGCCCCGGAAGGCAGCACCTCCCATTGCCAGCCCGGCGAAGCCCAGTCCCGGACATGGCGCCTCTCAAGCAGGTGGTTGCCGCCGAGTCGACGACAAGGATGCGGGATGGGATCGTCGACTCGAGAACTTATAAATGTGGGATTTGCCTAACAATGATTATCATTTTATTATCCTACTCATATTTATAAACAAATTCAGCAACATCTAAACACATCTAAACATCTATCTAAACATCAAACATCTATCTAAACATCAAACATCTATCTGAACATCAAACATCAAAACATCTATCAAACATCTATCTGAACATCAAACATCAAACATCTAAACATCTATCAAACATCTAAACATCTGAATGGATTTGGGGATCAAGGGCCTCACCTTGACGAACGGGCCGGCCGGACGGGAAGAGCTGGAGGCAGGGGGTCAATGGAGGCGGCGGCACTCGGGTAAGACTAGCAACCTTTAAAGAGACATAAATAAACAAATGTTACTTTTACTAAAAGTGAGACCTATCTCAAATAAACAAATACGCTGCTATCCTAATGCATGTGATAATAACATTCTTGTACAAATTATAAATATAAGTATGCCTTCAGTTCAAAATGTGAGAATCACATTCTTGTAACAAATTATACATGTCATAGCAGAAGAGGGCAAACACATTACAATTCAAAATGTATTGACTAATTTTTTGTTGACCTATTTTTTTGTGGGTGGCATTGACTAATTTCTTCTCTGAACACTGCTATCCTAATTCAAAATGTATCACACTAAAAAGTAATGATATTGGCATCCCCACCACCCCCGTGGGGCTCGTCGGCGCCATGGCGCTTACCACCGTCGTCTACTGCGTGCTCGCCGTCACGCTCTGCCAGTCTGCCTCATGCTCGCCGTCACGCCATCATGCCCTTTTCCGTCGCCTTCAGCGTAGTCGGCATGGACTGGGCAAGTACATCGTGGCCTTCGGCGCGCTCAAGGGGATGGCCATGGCGTCGCCATGCTCGGGCAGGCCGGCGGCCATGGCGCCGCCGTGCGCGCTCGGGCATGGCGAGGGGAGGTCAGGGCGGCGGAACAGAGAGGGGGGAAGGAGGCGGAGGCTCACCGTGGGAGGAGTTGGCGCAGCAGGGGCTCGTCGGCGGGCAGCAGGGGGCGGGCCGACGTCGAGGTCTGGCGGCAAGGAGCAGCGACGAAGACGAGCAGCCTGGCGGCGTGGTGTGGTTTCGGCGTCGGGGGGAGGGGGGAGAAACTGAGGAGGGAGCGTGCGCTTTAAATACCCCGGGCCTCTTTAGTCCCGGTTGGTATCTCCAACCGGGACTAAAGACCCTTTAGTTCCGGTTGGTATCACCAACCGGGACTAAAGGTCCTCCCTTTAGTCCCGGTTGGATCCACTAACCGGGACTAAAGGCCCATCTTTTCGGCGGCCCAAATTCCGCGCGGGAAGGGACCTTTAGTCCCGGTTGGTAGGACCAACCGGGACTAAAGGTGTATTTTCTCTTTTTTGTTTTGTTTTGTTTTTCTAATTTCTGTTTTTAGATTTGAAATAACTGTTAGAATATTTATAGTTTTTTAATGAATCTTTTTGCTTTAGGTCAAAGCAGTTACAAAATTTCTGTTAGTGCCAGTATTTTTCAAATTTAAATAGTTTAAATTTGAATTCATTTGAAATTTGTGTGAAAAAGTAATTTGTGAATAACTTTAGTTTAAAAATAGATTTTTGAGTGATTATTTTTCCTGTTGTTTAATATTAGTATGTTTTATCATTATGTTAAAGTTGGGAATTTTTAGGATAATTTAAATAGGTGTTTTAATCAAAACCAGATTATGTTTAACTCTTTTAGTTTTATACCTTCATTTGTTTTAATCAAAATCACCCAAATGAATTCCAGACTTTTTGTGCATTAAATATGCACCATTCTAAGCCACATCTTCAAATTTCAACCCTATCTAACTTCATTTGCTATTTTTCATGCATTTAATGAAAAAAAATTAGCTAAATGACCCTGAAATTAAAAAGCACTACAAATGAAATCTACAAAGGTAGAAACTTGGCATGGTATCATCATTTCACCCACATAGCATGTGCTAAAAAGTTGAGAGGGTTACGGCAAAAACTGGATGCACTTCGTGTACAAACTAGACCATCTCCTTCGAAGTATGAGGGTTTCGGACGAAAACTCATCTGTTACAAAGGCATTTCATTTTTCTAAACTTGTTTCAACTCCAGACTTTTTGTGCATTCAATATGCACCATTCTAAGCCACATATTCAAATTTCAACCCTTTCTAACTTCGTTTGCTATTTTTCATGCATTTAATGATTTTTTGAGCTAAATGACCCTGAAATTAAAAAGCACTACAAATAAACTCTGAAAAGGTTGAAACTTGGCATGGTATCATCATTTCACCCACATAGCATGTGCTAAAAAGTTGAGAGGGTTACGGCAAAAACTTTATGCACTTCGTGTACAAACTAGACCATCTTCTTCGAAGTATGAGTGTTTCGGACGAAAATTCATCTGTTACAAAGGCATTTCATTTTTTTTAAAATTGTTTCAACTCCAGACTTTTTGTGCATTCAATATGCACCATTCTAAGCCACGTATTCAAATTTCACCCCTTTCTAACTTCATTTGCTATTTTTCATGCATTTAATGATTTTTTTGAGCTAAAAGACCCTGATATTAAAAAGCACTACAAATGAACTCTGAAAAGGTTGAAACTTGGCATGGTATCATCATTTCACCCACATAGCATGTGCTAAAAATTTGAGAGGGTTACGGCAAAAACTGAATGCACTTCGTGTACAAACTGGACCATCTCCTTCGAAGTATGAGGGTTCCGGACGAAAACTCATCTGTTACAAAGGCATTTCATTTTTTTAAACTTGTTTCAACTCCAGACTTTCTGTGCATTCAATAGGCACCATTCTAAGTCACATATTCAAATTTCAACCCTTTTTAACTTCATTTGCTATTTTTCATGCATTTAATGATTTTTTTGAGCTAAACGACCCTGAAATTAAAAAGCACCACAAATGAACTCTGAAAAGGTTGAAACTTGGCATGGTATCATCATTTCACCCACATAGCATGTGCTAAAAAGTTGAGAGGGTTACGGAAGAAACTGGGTGCACTTCGTGTACAAACTAGACCATCTCCTTCGAAGTATGAGGGTTTCGGACGAAAACTCATCTGTTACAAAGGCATTTCATTTTTTAAACTTGTTTCAACTCCAGACTTTTTGTGCATTCAATATGCACCATTCTAAGACACATATTAAAATTTCAACCCTTTCTAACTTCATTTGCTATTTTTCATGCATTTAAAGATTTTTTTTGAGCTAAACGACCCTGAAATTAAAAAGCACCACAAATGAACTCTGAAAAGGTTGAAACTTGGCATGGTTTCATCATTTCACCCACATAGCATGTGCTAAAAAGTTGAGAGGGTTACAACAAAAACAGGATGCACTTCGTGTACAAAACTGGACCATCCCGGCTACTCACTAGAGAAGAAAAGTGATGACGGTGCAGCCAATCGAATCCCCGAGTGGGATCTTGGGGTATAAATTTTTTTCTTCGCGTGTGTCCCTTGATTATTGCGCCGTAACCATGGACAATCTTCATCATTTAACAGGATGCTTGGGTCAGTCTTGACTGCGAAGGGAGGAATTTCATCAAACTTTTCATAATCTTGTGACATGTCTGTCTTGTCCTCCACTCCCACGATGTTTCTTTTCCCAGAAAGCACTATGTGGCGCTTTGGCTCATCGTATGATGTATCCGCTTTCTTATCTTTCCTTTTTCTCGGTTTGGTAGAGATGTCCTTCACATAGAAAACTTGCGCCACATCATTGGCTAGAACGAATGGTTCGTCTGTGTGCCCAAGATTGTTGAGATCCACTGTTGTCATTCCGTACTGCGGGTCTACCATTACCCCTCCTCCAGTCAGATTGGCCCAGTTGCACCGGAACAAAGGGACCTTCAAATCACCTCCATAGTCAAGTTCCCATATCTCCTCTATGTAACCATAATATGTGTCCTTTTCCTTGCTGTTTGCCGCATCGTCAAAGCGGACACCACTGTTTTGGTTGGTGCTTTTTTTATCTTGGGCGATCGTGTAAAATGTATTCCCATTTATCTCGTACCCTTGGAAAGTCAATATAGTCGAAGATGGTCTCTTGGCCAACAAGTACAAGTCATCTTCAACATTGTCGTCATTCATGAGATGTGTTCGCAACCAACCGCCGAAAGCCTCGATGTGTGTACATTGAATCCAGGGGTCAGACTTCTCCGGGTTCTTCAAGCGTATAATATCCATGTGTTTCTCGATATACGGGGTCACCAAGGTAGAATTTTGTAGAACTGTGTAGTGTGCTTGCGCCCAAGAATGCCCGTCCCTACATATTATTGATTTTGGTCCAAGCGTGCCTTTTCCATGCAGTCTCCCCTCATGCCGCGATTGAGGAACACCAATCGGCTTAATGTCAGGAATAAAGTCAACACAATAACTCAATAACCTCCTCTGTTTCATGGCCCTTGGAGATGCTTCCTTCTGGCCTAGCACGGTTACGAACATATTTCTTTAAGACTCCCATGAACCTCTCAAAGGGGAACATATTGTGTAGAAATACAGGACCCAGAATGCAATCTCTTCGACTAGGTGAACTAGGACGTGCGTCATAATATTGAAGAAGGATGGTGGGAACACCAACTCGAAATTGACAAGAAATTGGACCAAATCATGCTGTAAGCTTGGTAGGATTTCCGGATCGATTACCTTCTGAGAAATTGCATTGAGGAATGAACATAGCTTCACAATGGCTAATCGAACATTTTCTGGTAGAAGCCCCCTCAACGCAACCGGAAGCAATTGCGTCATGATCACGTGGAAGTCAATGAACATAGGTTCTAGAATTTTTTCTCTGCCATATTTATTATTCCCTTTATATTCGACTAGAAGCCAGACGGGACCTTCATACTCAGCAGGCATTCAAAGAAGATTTCCTTCTCTGCTTTGGTAAGAGCGTAGCTGGCAGGACCTTGATACTGCTTTGGATGCATGCCGTCGTTTTCGTGCACACGTTGCTTGTCCTCCCGTGCCTCCGGTGTATCTTTTGTCTTCCCATACACACCCAGGAAGCCTAGCAAGTTCACGCAAAGATTCTTCATCACGTGCATCACGTCGATTGCAGAGCGGACCTCTAGGACTTTCCAATATTCTAGCTCCCAAAATATAGAGTTCTTCTTCCACATGGGTGCGCATCCCTCAGCGTCAGTCGGAACAGATTGTCTGCCAGGACCCTTTCCAAATATTACTTGTAAATCCTTGACCATATCAAGTATGTCATCACCAGTACGGAGAACGGGCTTCTTCCGGTGTTCTGCCTCACCTTTGAAATGCTTGACTTTCTTTCTTAAGGCATGCTTGGTCGGAAGAAATCGACGATGTCCCAGGTACACATTCTTCTTGCATTTGTCCAAATATATACTTTCAGTCTCATCTAGACAATGCATGCATGCATGGTATCCCTTATTTGTCTGTCCTGAAAGGTTTCTAAGAGCAGGCCAATCATTGATGGTTACAAATAGCAACGCTCGCAGGTCAAATTCCTGCTGTTTGTGCTCATCCCACGCACGTACACCTTTTTTATTCCACAGCTATAAAAGTTCATCAACTAATGGCATTAGGTACACATCAATGTCGTTGCCGGGTTGCTTAGGGCCTTGGATGAGCACTGGTATCATAATGAACTTCCGCTTCATGCACAACCAAGGAGGAAGGTTATAGATACATAGAGTCACAGGCCATGTGCTATGTTTGCTGCTCTGCTCCCCAAATGGATTAATGCCATCTGCACTTAAACCAAACCATAAGTTCCTTGGGTCATCTGCAAACTCCGGCCACTCTCTCGCAATTTTTCTCCACTGCGACCCATCAGCGAGCACTCTCAACTTCCCCTCTTTCTTACGGTCTTCTTTGTGCCATCGAAACGACTTGGCATGCTCTTTGTTTTGGAACAAATGTTTCAACCGTGGTATTATAGGAGCATACCACATCACCTTGGCAGGAATCCTCTTCCTGGGGTGCTCGCCCAGAACATCATCACCAGGGTCATCGCGACCGATCTTATATCGCAATGCATTGCATACTGGGCATGCATTCAAATTCTCGTACTCACCGTGGTAGAGGATGCAGTCATTAGGGCATGCATGTATCTTCTACACCTCCAATCCTAGAGGGCAGACAACCTTCTTTGCTTCGTATGTACTGTCGGGCAATTCGTTGTCCTTTGGAAGCTTATTCTTCATTATTTTCAGCACCTTTTCAAATGCCTTGTCAGATACACCATTCTCTGCCTTCCATTGCAGCAATTCCAGTGTGGTACCGGGCTTTGTGTTGTCATCTTCGCAATTTGGGTAGAACCCTTTTTTGTGATCCTCTAGCATGCGCTGCAACTTCAACTTCTCCTTTTCACTTTCACAGTTTCTCTTTGCATCGGCAATGGCCCGACCAAGATCATCAGCGGGCTCATACGATGCCTCAACTTCTTCTTCTTCATTCTCTTCCCCCATTTTAGTACCATCATATTCAGGACACCCAGGATAGTTGTCGTCATCCTCTTCTTCTTCATTCTCTTCCATTAGAACCCCTCTTTGTCCGTGCTTGGTCCAACAATTATAGCCGGACATGAAACCTGACATAAACATGTGGACATGAATCTGTTTTGAGCTAGAGTAAGTCTTATCATTCTTACACACACCACATGGACAACACATAAAACCATCCCGCTTGTTTGCCTCAGCCGCACGCAAAAAACTCTGCAGGCCATTAATGAACTGGGGAGAGCGTCGGTCATCGTACATCCATTGCCGGTTCATCTTCATTACACAACACCGAAAAGACCAATTTAATACAAGTTCATACACACTTATTTTCTCATAAAACAACATACAACTATCTAGATAAAACATTTAAATGCAACAACAAATGCGATCAAAATCGCATCTAAGGTAGCAATTGATGCAACAACATAATGATACCAAGCCTCTTTATTAATGGCATATTTGCTAATCTTTCTAATCTTCAAGCGCATTGCATCCATCTTGATCTTGTGATCATCGACGACATCGGCAACGTACAATTCCAATTTCATCTTCTCTTCTTCAACTCTTTTCAATTTTCCTTTCAAATCCTTGTTTTCTTTTTCAACTAAATTTAACTTCTCGACAATAAGGTCGGTTGGCATTTCCGGTTCAACTACCTCCTAGATAAAAATATATATGTCAACTTGATGGGCATAATTGTCATTAACACGAAATGAAACAAATAGTTATAAAAGAGAATATACCACATCCGAATCATAAACCGGATGAGGGCCGACGGCCACGGATATCATAACCATGGCACTATATATAACAACAATCATACAAGTAAGAAAATTATGCAAGTAACTATCAAAATCATACAAATACGATTTTTTTAATAAAAAGGATAAGAACACAAGAAGAGGCTCACCAAGGTGGTGCCAGCGACGGGACGGTGCGGGCGATCGACGGTGGTTAGGACGGGGACGGGAAGGCACACTAAGTAAACCACACCTACACATATGCAAACTAAGGAGTTAATTTGAGCTCAAATTGCATATAAATCAAAAAAAACTACCACATAATTACACCCAAAATAAACCCACAAATCACTATACTTATAAAGCATTGCACGAGCTGATCTAGCAATAAGAGATGAAAGGACAAAGTTGCTAACCTTTGTGGACACTTGGATGGATTGGGGTGCCTCAAATCTTGACAAATCTTGGCAAAAATGGAGGGAGGAGCTCGAGATAGGGGAAGAACAGAGAGGGAAATTCGAATGGAGAAAACAGAGAAATGGAGTCGGGTTGGACGAAGGGTTTATATAGGGAAAGCTTTAGTCCCGGTTGGTTATACAAACCGGGAGTAAAGGTCCACCTATAGTCCCGGTTTGTATCACAAACCGGGACTAAAAGGGCTCGTGGGGGCCCTAGGCTGACACCAGCCTGCCACCACCCCTTTAGTCCCGGTTTGTGATACAAACCGGGACAATAGGTTCCAAATGAACCGGGACTAATGGTCCCCGTGCCCCCCGACCGCTCCTAGCCGTTGGAACCGGGACTAATGGTCACATTAGTCCCGGGCCAAAGCCAAACCGGGACTGAAGGGTTAAACGGAAGGCCTGTTTTCTACTAGTGCTCTCTCCCTTGTAACATGCTTCTATTTCTTCGTCGTTCGTCAAGGTTGGATGGTAGCGAGTCCACGAGGTCCTAGGAGTGGTTAGGCTGACTTAGGGAAGCCCATAGCTGTCACGGGCCTTTACGGTGTCTTTTCCATGCGTGTGGTGTTTCGGGTCTACAAAAGCGTCTGCCGAATTGCTTGTGTACTGCGCTTCCGGCCGGGTCTCCCTCGTCGTGAGATGCAGCGTATTATCCCGATGCCGAGGGTACACGGCACTGAAAAAATAGCGTGCTATATCGCCACTAATAGCACACTATAGCGTGTAGAGAATTGTCTCGTAAAATTGAAAATTGTACGATGTCTCGCTAATAGCGCGCTATATCACGCTAATAGCATATTTTCGGGATCGGCGCTATTTTGTATAGCATGCTATTTTCTTCCTTGTACATGTTAAATTGTGATCCAAATTCTACCGTGTTGGACTAGACGTTGTACAAACGGTGTGGGCTTTTGCGTTGACATCGACGCGTGCGAGTACAACTCGTTTACTTGTCCTCCAAGGACTCTCTTGTATTGCCCCTCATATATACTCCATGTAGTCGCACATAAAGACGGCATGTCGTCTCGTGCTTGTAATACTCCTCCTCATAGTGATTGCGCCTTCGTGCGTCCGTGGTTTTCTCCCGCAAGGGTTTCTACGTAAAAATCCGTGTCTCTCGTGTCTCGTTGATCTCGTTTTATCTAACAAGTGGTATCTAGAGCCAAGTTACAGATACGAGATTGAGATCGAGAGGATTAGGGTTTGGCGTTCGGTGCACCGCCGACGCAACCGTCGAATCTGATTTCCGCTACTGCTGCCGGACGTCACCGAGTCCGACAGTGTTCCGTCCGGACGCGTTATATCAAGACCGCTGCCTTTTTTCCCGAGTGCCGCTGCTGCTCGTACCACATCGATCCACCAGGACACAGGAGCCAAGGCGATTCGAGTCCATTGCTGCTGCTACTTCGCAGCCGCAGAGCATCATCCATCGACCAAAGTTTCCGCTGCTGCTCCACGTACAGATCAAGCCCCGAAGCATCCGCCGAGTCGTTGTTCATGTGGCGTGAAGACCAAATCCATCGGTAGTACTACTTGTGATTCCACGCACAGGAATCGAGATCTGATTGATCTCTCTCACGTGAAGGCCAAGCTGAATTACTAGTTCAGATTTGTTTTTCTTCAATTGCTACATCTACCCGAAAGCTTACCAGGTGCTATTTTTCAAATTTCGTTGCTCCGCATTAATTATTTCCGTCAAGAATTTTCTGCCGGCTTGTACTACTTTGTGTACACAGATTTATCTAACCATGGCATCCATGAAGTACGACCTTCCGCTACTGGATCGTGACACAAGGTTTACCCTATGGCAAGTCAAGATGCGGGCGTTGTTGGCACAGGCCCACTATGATGATGCACTGGATAGTTTTGGAAAGAATAGAATTGAGGATTGGACCGCCGAGGATAAAAGAAGGGACCGTAAGGCTTTGTCACAAATTCAACTCCATTTGCATAATAATATTTTGAAGGAAGTTTTGAGCGAGAAAACTGCCGCCGCTCTATGGTTAAAGCTGGAAGGGATTTGCATGACAAAAGATCTCACCAGCAAGATGCATCTGAAGCAAAAATTATTCCTACACAGGTTACCCGAGGGAGGTAATGTTTTGAATCATATTTCAGAATTTAAAAAGATCATATCCGATCTAGCTGCAATGGAGGTTAAGTATGACGAGGAAGATACTGCTTTAATGTTACTTTGTTCACTGTCAAGTTCTTATACCAATTTTCGAGACACCATATTATACAGTCATGATACTCTCACGCTTAATGAAGTTTATGAAGCTTTGAAATCTAAGGAGAAGATGAAATTAATGGTGCCTCATGATGGTTCAAGTTCATCCCAGGCTGAAGGATTATCTGTTCGTGGCAGGACAAATGAGAAGAACTCACATAATGGAAACAGAGGCAAAAGTAAGAACGGCCACAGGGGCCGGTCGCAATCCAGAGACAAGAAACAGTCTTGTCGATATTGCAAGAGAGACGGGCATGACATCTCAGATTGTTTCAAGTTGCAGAACAAGGAAAAGAGGAACGGTACATATAAACCGAAAGGTAACAAACAAGGTGAAAATTCTGTAATGTCGCTCGTGATGATAGTTCCTATGATGCTCTTGTTGTTATTGCTGGATGTGCTGAGACCAATGATGAGTGGGTACTTGACACTGTGTGCACTTTTCATATGTGCCCGCATAGAGATTGGTTTACTACTTTTGATTCCACTACTGCTGCTGGTTCTGTTTTGGGTTTTGATAATTCACCATGCAAGATTGAAGGCATAGATTCCGTTCGAATCAAGATGTTTGATGGCACAATCAGAACTTTGACAGATGTTTGGTATATTTCGAAGATGAAGAGAAATCTTATCTCTGTGAGTGCCCTTGATGCAAAGGGGTACAAATATTCAGGTGGAGATCGCGTTTTGAAAGTCACCAAAGGCTCTCTTATTGTGATGAAAGGTGACTGAAGCTCGACCAATGGTCTTTATTACCTTCGAAGTTCTACCGTTTCAGGTAACGCTACTCCAGTTATTTCAAAGAATTCTGATTGTGATGCTGCTAACCTTTGGCATATGCGTCTTGGACATATGAGTGAACTTGGTTTGGCAGAGTTACATAAGAGAGGTCTTCTTAAAGGATATGAAACTGGTAAATTGAAATTTTGTGAGCATGGTATCTTCGGCAAGCATAAGAGGGTGAAGTTTAATACTTCGGTTCATACAACTAAAGGTATTCTTGATTATGTTCATTCCAATTTATGGGGACCATCTCGCAAAAAGTTACTAGGTAGTGCTAGTTACATGCTGACTATTATTGATGATTATTCGAGAAAAGTTTGGCCTTATTTCTTGAAGCATAAATGGCAAGCATTCTCAACTTTTAAGGAGTGGAAGATTATGATTGAGAGGTAAACTGAAAAGAAGGTAAAAATACTTCGCACTGATAATGGTATGGAATTCTGTTCTAACAAATTTGAGAATTATTGCAAGTCTGAAGGCATTGTTAGACATTACACCCTTCCTTATACTCCTCAACAAAACGGTGTTCTTGAGCGTATGAACAGGACCATTATTTCCAGAGCCCGTTGCATGTTGTCCAATGCAGATCTACATAGGCGTTTTTGGGCCGAGGCCGCTTCCACTGCTTGTTATTGTAGGATCGAAAGTATGTCTAGAGCGGGGGTGATTAGACTACTTGACCAAATAAAAATTCTACCTTTTCCCAATTTTAAGTGTTGGCAGATTTTAGCAATGATAGCAAGTCAAGTACACCCTACACATGCATGTATAAGAGTATAGCAGCGGAAAGTAACAACAAGCATATGTAGTAGAGGGTAGGGAGGAAGATCAAACGCAATTTGTAGACACGAAGATTTTTCCCGTGGTTCCGATAGGTGGTGCTATCATACGTCCACGTTTATGGAGTCTTCAACCCACGAAGGGTAACGGTCGCGAGAGTCCACGGAGGGCTCCACCCATAAGGTTCCACGAAGTAGCAACCTTGACTATTCCCTAACGGCTTCCGTCCACGAAGGACTAGCCTCACTATGGGTAGATCTTCACGAAGTAGGCGATCTCCTTGCCCGTACAAACTTCTTGGTTCAACTCCACAACACGAAGTAGGAGGCTCCCAAGCGACACCTAACCAATCTAGGAAGCACCACCCTCTAAAAGGTAATAGGCTCGGCAATGTCGATGAACTCCTTGCTCTTGTGCTTCAAGATGATAGACTCCTCAACACACAATCACTCTCTCACAGATTTGGCTTTGGTGGAAGAGATTGATTTGGTGGAAAGCAACTTGGGGAGGGTAGAGATCAAGATTCATATGGTAGGAATGGAATAGCTTGATCTCAACACATGAGTAGGTGGCTCTTTCTCAGAAAATAGGATGGGGCAAGTATGGAATAGTTCTGAGTGCTTCTCTTTCGAGTGGGTGGTGGTGAAGGGGTATATATAGCCATCCCCAAAAATCCAACCATTACACCTAAAGTGACCAACTCGGTGACACCGAAGTATAAAACTCGGTGGTACCGAAGTGACCAAAAGGAAGTAACTTTTGAATCTCGGTGAGACCGATATATAATTCTTGGTGGTACCAATTTGATGACCAACGGTTAGATTACACAACTCGGTGAGACCGATTCTCAAATCTCGGTGGTACCAATTCTTGACAACGGCTAACCAGAGAGTTGGTACAAAAACTCGGTGAGACCGATTCACAAAACTCGGTGGTACCGATTCTTGAGAATGGCTAACCAGGAAGTTGGTCCAAATCTCGGTGAGACCGATTGGCAAAACTCGGTGGTACCGATACTTGAAAATAGCTAACCAGAAAGTTGGCAACTGAACTCGGTGGCACCGAAGTGAAAAGTTGGTAGTACCGAGATGGGTTTGGCTTAGGATCTGTCTAGGGTTTGAATCTCGGTGAGACCGAATAGGAAATGTTGGTCTTACCGATTTTAGTGGTAGGGTTCTAGACAGAGTATTTGTGGAAGAGCTTGTGGGTGTTCTTGGTGACTATCACTTGTGCACGTGGATCATCTTGTTCACCAATAGTACCTTACCCCCTTTTAATAGTATTGACTTTCCTATGGACTCAAAGTGATTTCTCACAAAGTAAAATGTAGAGTCCTCTTGCTTGAAGCTTTGCCAGTCCATTTCCTTGCATCTTGGGGCTTCTCCACAATCCTTTGCCTAACCCATCATTGAACTTTTCCTGAAATATACTTAGTGGAAACATTAGTTCAATGACATATATGTTGTTATTAATTACCAAAACCACCAAGGGAGCAAATGTGCTTTCAATCTCCCCCTTTTTGGTAATTGATGACAACATATAGATCAAAGCTTCGACATATGATATAATCAATGAATATAATAGTCGCTTTGAGAAGTATGTGATAAGCAGGAGCTCCCCCTAAATTTGTGCATTATTTTGAATTTGCGTTCGAATACAAATGCACGATCGATTAGGTACATGGGGCACTCTTTCATGTCACATACAACTTGGTGGTGTGCGAGAATAATAAGAATGAATATCATAGCACAACACAATCAAGCAAAGGTGAATGATCATCTCATAAGCATCACAAGGATAGGAAATAGTAGCAATACACATCAAGTGTATGATCAAACACCAACAAGTTTAAGACAACCAAACCAAAAGATATCAAATGTTTTTGAAAAAGTGATAAAAACCAATGCTCTCTCTCTCGAAGCCTAAAGATCTATATACATCTTCTCCCCCTTTGGCAACAAGTTACCAAAAATTTCAAAGGTATATAACTAAGCGCTCTTCTGGGGCTGATCTCCTCCGGTGGCGGATGAAGGAGTCGAGAGAACGGCATCAGCGAAGATGTCTGCAGACGTCATGGACGGAGTCGGAGTAGCAACTGGAGGAACTGGAGGAGCTGATGGAGCTGAAGAAGCTATAGCAGGTGCTGATGAAGAAGGTCGCAACTCTGGAGCTGGCACTGTAGCTGATCTAGCCTGAGTAGTGAACTGAGTGCTTGGCATGAGAGGTGCACGATCCTCATCATCATCATCATCTGTAGAATGAGGGCTAGGCACTGCGTCAACTTCCTTCTTGAGCTCATTCACAGTCACTGTGAGCTCATCCATCTTGTTGTTGAGCATATGAAATTTGTTGTCAACAATCCTCGAGAGGCTCGCCTGGTTCTTCAATATCTCGCTGATGTCCTTCTGCATGCTAAGCACAGAGCTAAGTAGGAGATCCATCTGCTCACTCCTAGACCTTGGCACCTGAGAACTGGAGTCTCTGGCTGCCTCTGCATGTGCCTGTGCTATAGCTGAAGTGGGATGATCTGGGTCCATCACCACAACATTGTCTTCTAGCTCTGGCAATAGTGGCAAATGTGGTCGGTCAAGTGCAAAAATGTGCTTCTCCAACTTAGAGTCGATAAGCATCTGGATATAGGGTGCATAGCAACATGAACGCTTCTGATCAGCAGCAACCCTCTTCACAGTCTCCACTATCAGATCCATCACTCTGAACCTCGTATGTTGATCTAGATGGAGCAGCATGTTGATGGAATAGCCTCTTATCATCTTCTCATCTCCAGACTTAGGCATCAAGGTATGCCTCAATATGGTGTTGATAGTGCGTAGACCAGCCTGGAAGAAGTAAATGGATCCTAGCTTGTGAGACTTCACATGTGCAGCAGGAATCTCATTGTACATGTTCTTCATGGCATTGTGGCTTGCCTTGGGCTCCTTGTATACATTAATGTCACCATCTTCCACTTCTGGGACTCCTAAGATGGAAGCCCACTCCTCAACTGTGGATTCATATCTTGCACCTTCAGTCATCCATACAATTCTACCATCTCCATAGAAATGAGGAGTGGAGTAGAATTGCATGATCATTTCATCATTCCATGCAGTAAACTCCTTACCAACAAACTTATCCAGACCAATGTAGTGGATGTTGTCTTGCACACTTGGGAAGTAATCCTCATTGTCCTTGATGTACTTCCAGTCCATATACCTCATATCACTCACAGCAGGGCTCTTATCTAGCAAAATTGTTTCATAGAAGTCTTGCTGTTCTTTTGTAAAGAACATGTAGTCCACATCAGTCTTCCTCCTCTATGAATATGGATCAACAGCTCTCCACTCTCTCAAACCTGAGTCCTTCCTTTTCTTCATGTCCTCAGCTAACAAATGGCTAGCATTATGTTTTGGAAGGTGTGGTCTTAGCTTCATCAAAGCTGACATAGCATCATTCTCAGCTTCCCTGGAAGTAGAAGTCTTGTTCTTGGAAGAAGCTGGGATCTCCCTAGAGAACCTCTTGGGTTTATCCGCAACAGCCTTCTTGGAGGCAGTCTTAGTGCCTTTGGATGATGTATCCTTAGGCATAGCATCAGCCATGAACTTCTTCTTCTTCTTAGGAGGGGCCTTTGCACCTGGCTCTTCCTCTTCTTCTTCAGCAGCAGCCTCTGCTGGATCCTCATACATTGAGGTAGGCCTGCCCATGACATGAATGATCCTGTTTCTGCTCTTCTTCTTCTCTCCTGCCTTCTTAGGCATAGACTTCTTGGAGGGATCAACAGTCATTGTTGCCCTAGCACCCTCTAGTGCGCTTGTTGTCCCTGAGCTAGCATACTCTTTCCTTATTGCCTTCTTCTTCTTGGATGAAGTGGCAGCAGCAGTGCTCTTGGCAGTATCATCTTTCTTGGACAGCTCCTTAGGTATGAAATCTTCATCCTCCTCATCTGAGTTGAGCTTCCTTCTTGCCCTAGTTGCAGCCTTGGGCAGATCAGGTGAGCTAGGAACATCATCATAGCTCCCATCAGGACTAGTGCCTGAGCTCATAGCAACATTCTCCTCTCTGAAGTTGTTCTCACTGTCATCTGAGCCTGACATCTCTGACCCTGTGAAATAGAGTATAGAAGAGTGGAAGGGATGAGTCATCACAAAATGCAGAGATTTTTCAAAGGTTTGAACAGAGAAATTCTTAGATATAGCTTTCAGCAAAAAGGGATTTCGGTGTCACCGAGTCAAAAGTTTCGGTACCACCGAGACGCATAGAACTCTTTATAGAAACTTGGCAGCAATTTTGGTCGTACCAAAAATTGCCACTCGGTTTCACCGAGACTGTCCTCAGTAGTCCAAAACAAAATCGGTAGAGCCGATTTTTCTGACTCGGTAACACCGAGATTCGGTTTTGCGGACGGCTAGACCTAAAAATCTTTCGTTCGCTAAGCTAATGAGATTTGTAGAGGATTGAGAGGATTTCAATCAGTGTATTATCGATAAAAGTTACTCTAATGCGCATGAATCGGAAGGGGAGCGCAAAGAGGGCCGGATCCATACCCTAACTCGGTGAAGGATCCGCTAAGGCGACGACGGCGGTGAAGATTCCGTCGGCGGCGGCGATTCCCAATGGCGGAGGCGCACGGGGAGGCAAAGGCGACGACCAAGGGGTCCGGAGAGGCAGCTTAGGGTTGGAGGAAACAGACTTTTGCGGTTGAATTTCAAAAGCCGGGTCCGCCAGGTAATATACCCTTTTCTGTCGGTGCCACCGAGTTTCTCAACTGTTAGTTGACAGGGAAACTCGGTGTAACCGAGAATAAGGAATCAGTGTTACCGAGATTGAAAACCAGATCAACCCTAGGCATTCGGTGAGACCGAGATTTTGGTATTGATTCCACCGAGATGCACTTGGGAGGTTTTAATGGTCAGTCCTTTGTCGATACGGAACTCCGAGTGCTCCTCACACAGAGAGATCGAAAAGTCCTTGTTCAAATTTTGTGATGCAGCAAGAATGGAATATGATACGAGAAAGCATAGATAGATAGAGAGTGGTCCTAGGCATTCTTGTCCATCCAATTGGCAAAAAAAATTCAAAAGCCAAATAGCAACAATTGGATGTCCTCGAATGAATAAAGAAATGCAGACCAACATGCTCACACAATAAGATGTCAAATGAAATCATGGCAAACATGCACATACATACTAGCATCTATCAAGCATTTTGGCGATGACGGAGTCATCTATATATGAGTATATTGACTTAGGAGCCAAGTAAGAATACTTGATCATAGGTCATACTCATCGTTTAAATACAAGTGGGGTTACCACTTTTACATAAAGCATTTAATGTTGTCACATACTATGAGATGCTTTAACTCAAGTCTTAGAGTAAAGCTCCCCCTTGATGTGACATCCTCCCATAGGAGGGATAAACTAACCTTGGGTTTGTCGTAGAAGACTTCATGTGGGTGATGTAGTGGTGGATGCTCAAGGTTGATGAAGATCACCAAGAGTTGGGAGCATCCTTGTTGTTTTCTTACTCTTCTCACCTACATGGGTTAGTCCCAACACACAAAAGACAAATACAAGGATATCTATGGACATGGAGTGCAAAGCATACAAGATGATGTCCATGGATTTGTTGATTACCTTGTCCCTTGCTTACCTTTGAGGGAATGTGTGACTCCTTGAACTATTGCTTGATGTTGACGTTGATTGCAACTAGTTGTTGCCAATAATGAATGTGAGTGAATTTCATTGGCGGAGTCACCCCTCAAGAACTTCTCTAGTTCTTCTTCTTGGGGACCCACATCAACTTGATGGGGATCCTTGGTGTTGAAGTGGCACTTGTAGAAGTTGAGCTTGAGGTAGCCTTGGGAACCCACTCCACCAAAGCTTGGGATTCATCTTCATATGAGTCAATGTCCTCTTGAAGCTTGTCCTTGCCCTTGAGCTTGTGGTCTTGTGGTGGAAGGTCATCTTGAGTGTTTGTTCCCTTGGGAAGAGTATGTTCATACTTCTCCCTTTGAGGAACAAACTTAGGCTTGGGGTATTGACCTTCTTCCCATTCAACTCCATTAGTGTTGAAGTAGCCAATGCCATGGTTCTTCCGGTATCCTCCGTGCTTGCGTACAATCTCCTCAAATTGCTTACACCAGGCAAGACTCTTGTAGATACCTTTCTCTATAATTCCTTTCAATAAATCGTTTTCTTGCTCAAGTGTAACTTGGCTAAGAGAATCATCATTAGTGGAATCAATAGAACTACTAGAAGCAACATCATTAGATTTAGCATTTTTATTGTTGCTACTAGATGAAGAACCTTTCTTGCCTTTGTTACTAGTTTGTCTAGGTTTAACTTGTGGCATGAATGTAGACAAGAGTAATCGTTTGGCTAGATAAGATGAAGTCTTCTTTCGGAGATCGTCATTGATAGCTTTATGAAACTCATGTTCTTTCTCCAAGGTGAGCTTCTCGAAGCGTAGCTTCTCATGAGTCCTTACAAGCTCTCTATGATCTTCTAGAGTAGAGTCATGGGCTAACTTAAGAGAGTTTAAATCTTTAGTTAGTTGTTCTATTTTCATCTTATCATCATCAACCGACTTATCTTGACTAGCATGAAAATTATCAAGTTCATTTTGACTAACATCACTAGTTTTATCAAAGAGCAAGTCGTCATCACCAAGTAAATCATCTTCATCACTATTGAAATCAAGATACTCGGGGTGTGATACCTTGGGGCCTTTAGCCATGAAGCAACTTCCACTCCCTTCATTTGGTGAATCAAATAGATCATAGGAGTTGGTAGTCACTAGTGCAAGTCCGGCAACACCTTCATCTTGACTATAGTCGGAGTTGGAGTGATAGCTTCTCTTGGAGTTGTTGTCGGATTCGGAGCCGGAAACCCATTCACCAACATGAGCTTGATGTCTTCTTCTTGAGTAGCTCTTGGTGTACTTGTCCTTCTTCTCCGAGTCCCTACTTCTCCTTGAGGGTCTTCGTTCATAACGATCATCTCTACTCCTTCTCTCTCTTTGAGGTGCTTCATTCCTTGAGCTTCGTCTTCTAGGTGACTCTTCTCTTCATTTGTAGGGAGCCGTGCACTCATTGGAGTAGTGTCCAGGCTTCCCACAATTGTAGCAGTTTCGGTCACGACTTGACGAACGCTTCTCTTCATATCTTGAGTTGGAGTTTTGTTCTTTGCCTCTATTCTTGTAGAACTTGTTGAATTTCTTGACCATGAGGCTTATCTGTTCATTGGTGACAAGGTTGTCTCTTGAAGTTGCGGGAGCATCACTTGTGGCTTTGTAAGCACCGCTAGGCTTGTTGTGAAGCTCTTCTTTGTCCTTGAGTGTCATCTCATGAGTAACAATCCTTCCAATGACTTCTGTAGGCTTGAGATCTTTGTAGTTGGGCATCATTTGGATCAATGTGCACACGGTGTCGTATCTCTCATCCAAAGCTCGAAGTACCTTCTTGATGATGAATTTGTCGGTCATTTCTTTGCTTCCTAAGCCGGCAATCTCATTGGTGATGAGAGCTAGCCTAGAGTACATCTCTGCGACTCCTTCACCATCCTTCATCTTGAACTTGTCAAGCTGACTTTGAAGAACATCCAACTTGGATTCTCTCACGGATTCGGTACCTTCATGCATATCAACCAAAGTATCCCAAATCTCTTTTGCATTCTCAAGACGGCTGATTTTGTTGAATTCTTTGGGGCATAGGCAGTTGAAAAGAATGTCACATGCTTGAGCGTTATATTGCAACATCTTCAATTCATCCGCGGTCGCTTCACGATCCGGTTCCTTTCCATCACCAAAGAATTCACCTTCCAAGCCAACATGAACAACAGCCCAAACGGTGGGGTTATGACCAAGAATATGCATTTTCATTTTGTGCTTCCAACTAGCAAAATTTGTGCCATCAAAGTACAGACCTCTACGGTGATAATTTCCCTCACTAGACACCATACTCTCCTAGGTTGTGAGACCAATGCAATGGAGACCAAAGCTCTGATACCACTTGTCGGATTGAAAGTATGTCTAGAGGGGGGGTGATTAGACTACTTGACCAAATAAAAATTCTACCTTTTCCCAATTTTAAGTGTTGGCAGATTTTAGCAATGATAGTAAGTCAAGTACACCCTACACATGCATGTCTAAGAGTAGAGCAGCGGAAAGGAACAACAAGCATATGTAGTAGAGGGTAGGGAGGAAGATCAAATGCAATTTGTAGACACGAAGATTTTTCCCGTGGTTCCGATAGGTGGTGCTATCGTACGTCCACGTTTATGGAGTCTTCAACCCACGAAGGGTAACGGTCGCGAGAGTCCATGGAGGGCTCCACCCATAAGGGTCCACGAAGTAGCAACCTTGACTCTTCCATAACGGCTTCCGTCCACGAAGGACTAGCCTCACTATGGGTAGATCTTCACGAAGTAGGCGATCTCCTTGCCCGTACAAACTTCTTGGTTCAACTCCACAACACAAAGTAGGAGGCTCCCAAGCGACACCTAACCAATCTAGGAGGCACCACCCTCCAAAAGGTAATAGGCTCGGCAATGTCGATGAACTCCTTGCTCTTGTGCTTCAAGATGATAGACTCCTCCACACACAATCACTCTCTCACAGATTTGGCTTTAGTGGAAGAGATTGATTTGGTGGAAAGCAACTTGGGGAGGCTAGAGATCAAGATTCATATGGTAGGGATGGAATAGCTTGATCTCAACACATGAGTAGGTGGCTCTTTCTCAGAAAATAGGATGGGGCAAGTATGGAATAGTTCTGAGTGCTTCTCTTTCGAGTGGGTGGTGGTGAAGGGGTATATATACACTAGTAGAAAACAAGCCATTAGTCCCGGTTGGGAAGGGCCTTTAGTCCCGGTTCCCCAACCGGGACTAAAGTATAGAGACTAAAGGGTCCAAGCCTTTAGTCCCGGTTGGCTACGAACCGGGACTAAACCCTGGCCGCGTGGTCGGCAGCGCGCGCCAGGGCATGGGGACCTTTGGTCCCGGTTGGTAACACCAACCGGGACTAAAGGTTTAGGGGTTTAGGGGATTAGTTGTTCAGGGGTTTAGTGTTTATTGTTTATTTTTCCTTTTCATTTTTTGCTTTCCATTTAATTCTTTTTCATTTCAAACATATTTTACGCTACTACATACTATACACGTTATGCATATATAATAGAATTTCTCGTAGAACCGATCATATATCATAAAATTTCTCGTACAAGCAATCATATATCATAGAATTTCTCGTACGACCACATGCATACACACACATATATATAAAATTTGGTATATACAATTTCTCGTACAATTTGCAGATCATTTGCGGATCGGGTAATGGTATTCTCCGTCGGGAGATATGACCTGCTGATGCAAAAATCCCGCAATTTCCGCTTGAATTGCTCGTATGCGCTCAGTTGGTAGGAGCTGATCCCGCATCTGCGTCATCTATATATAAAGAAGGAGATCAATATGAATATGCATGTTAGTTGTGCGTATATGTATTAGATCATGATAAAAAAATATGAATGGTGTTTACGTACCCAAAGATCTCTTGCACTCTTGTTGCTTTCGGTCATAAAGCGAATGTTCTCGCAAATGTAATATGCACATATTTCAGTCCCCGCTGCCTGCCTCATGCACTTTACGAGAATAGAATTCAATCAGATAATAATGAAGCATGACAATGGTATTGAAACTAGAATTAAAGAGATGCGCGGACGTAGCTAGTACTACTTAATTACCCTGGGCTTTCGCCATCTCAACTCTGGTTTCCATTCACCGGTGACCTCTTTGATGAAACATTTCCAAACCCTGCCCGGCAAACAAAATGAATAAAGGAGTTATTAATTACTTGATATCAGGAAATGAACTAATAAAGAAGCCGACATAGTGCGTCAATGATTGAAATTACCTTTCGAGCAACGAATGCAAGCTTATGTAATCTTCAGGGTCTTTACTTAGCGAGTCCAGTACTTCAACAGTTCCATCGTCAACTCTAATGATTAGAAGGATCCAGTGGTAGCTGCGCACACGATTTGTATAAGCGGGCATGCATAACTCATCAACTACACTTAACATCGAGTATATATATATAAGCAAAAATAGAATTTGTGGTACAAGACAGTAACACTCACTGGAAGTTCCAAGGTAAAATTATTTCTGGCTTGTACTTTAGGGCCTTCAAAAACCTTAGAAGCAATTTCTCCGTGTCTTTAGGGTGCCTTCTCAACACTTCTTCATTGACGGTATTTGGGTCAATGAACCCAATGCCATAGACTCCAGCTCTTTTCAATTCAAAAATCTTCATTCTGCATAATACCACACAAAATAATATAGTGAGTATAATAACAGGCAATGAACGAGCTGAGCTAGAGACTTAAATTACAGAAAGAAATCACTTACAGACAATAGCAACTGACGATAGATTTGTCGAGTGCTTTTTGATTGAATAACTGAAAAAATTCTTCATTTTCAATCCACAAATCTTTTTCATGGACGTAATGCTCTTTGTCGATTTTCACCATGAGGCTCTCTCGCCCGTCCTTTACTTCTCTCATGTACCAGTCATGCAATTTGTACATTTGCGTTGTTAGAAGCTTCTCGTCGTCATGACTGACCAGAGGTTTCCCGGGGACATATTGCCATGCTATTTCCTTCGGATCCAACGATGGAAATTCCTCGATCTCTAGGAGTTGTTCAACGGTGATTCCGAGCAATCTAGCATTCTCTCTATCAGCGTCGGTTATTACCACGTTATTGGCAGTCACCTTGAGCGGGCTGATCGATTGGACTGCCTGTTCTCTGAGCTGGGGAACAGTTTTCCCGCATTTACTGCTACCGCTCGACTTCTGTCTTTTGTGGTATTCATAGGACTTGGTAATACAACGTTCATAGTCTAATACCGGCCTTTTCTCCGCTGGTTTAGCTGCATCAATAAAGTGTTGTACGACCTCCTCGGGTACTTTCTCCTTTGGCGGCGGGGGCGGTTTCGGTCCAAAATGGGCCCGCAAAGCGAGATTCACTAATTCATCGAGTTCCTCGTCAGTCATATCGTAAGCTAACTTCTTTTTGGCAGGAGGCTCGGGTTTCTTCTTTTGTGTTCTCTTCCGCTTTGGAGACGGCAGATATCGATATCGCGGACGTCTCGCGCTAGGCTCCGTCTCGGGGTGGGATGGACCCTGCTGACGTGGCGGAGCTTGATATCACGGACTCGCCATGCGCTCCGTCTTGGGGTGGGATGGATTCGGCTGGCGCGGTGGAGATGGATATGGCGGACTCACCCTGCGCTCCGTCTCGGGGAGGGTTGGAGTCTGCTGACGCGGCGGACTTGGAGGAGGAGTCGGTGGCCTTGGCACCGAGTTTGGAAACACGATGCATTCCTTTTTATATAAAATGACACAACGCCTGGCTTCTCCCAGTGTCTGCTCCCCTTCACCTCCAAGGTAGTCAAGATCTAGTGATTCATATGCCGACACAACTTGATCCACCCCGACACGAGCATAGCCGGGTGGAATCGGATTGCCGTGGAAAGTTTCTTCAGGTCCACTCGGTAAAGCAAAGTCGTCCGCCGCCTTCATGGATATCTTCTTCAGTTTCACGTGTAGCTCACAAGGTGTCGACTCTAGGATATCATCCACGGGGTAGCGAGCCAGCAATGCATCATCGGCCGGGACCCCCGTGGAACCCACGCTGCTTTTCGGCATAGATGATGGAATGGTACCATCCAATGCTGGATCTGGTTGCTGGTGCTACTGAGACGCGCCTTGCTGGCTAATTTTGTTGATTTGCTCCTGCTGCATGTTATATTTGCGTTCCAAGTCCTGAATCCGATCTACTTCATGCTTCTTATTTCTGTCACGACTTCTGTAGCTGTCATTCCAATCCGCAAACCCCAGAAACCACGGAACCATGCCTTTGCCTCGTGTTCGTCCCAGGTGTTCAGGATTCTGGAGGGCGCGCGAAAGCTCGTCCTTCTCTCTCTTGGGCTCGTACATACCCGATCGAGCTTCTGCTATTGCTTTAAGTAACTCGTCCGTGGCTTCTTTAAGACCTGCCTGTTCAAGAACCTCCCCTGTCTTTGGGTCCAACTTTCCCCCATGTGCATAAAACCAAGTCATGCACCTCTCGGGCCATGTCTCTGTTACTGGAGTGACCCCTGCAGCCTTCATGTTTCTCTCAGATTCATCCCACTTAGGCAACCCATACTTGTAGCCGCCTGGCCCCAGACGATGGTGCCACGTTTTTTTGTCGGCATTTATCTTGTTTATTCTCGACCGTTCCTTAGCTACTTGTGATTCCTTGAACTTCACAAATTCGTCCCAGTCATCTGCTAACTTCACATATTCTCCTTTGAATTCTGGAGTCTTCCTTCCGTTTTCCACGTAACTTTTCCATAATCTTTTGTTCCAAGACTGGAATTGTGTGGCCATCTTCTTAAGAGCACACTTCTTGACTTTCTCCTGTTGGAGATCTGTGAGACCCTCTGGTAGGGTGAAATGTTTCATGAGCTCCTCCCAAAGCAGATCTTTTGCTCTTTGGCTGACAAAAGAAATTGCTTGGGTATCTTTTGGCTGATTCCATTCTTGAACGGTGATTGGGATTTGGTCCCTAACGATAACTCCGCATTGACGTATAAATTTGTCCGCATTCTCTTTAGGAGCAATCGGTTCGCCATCTGCTCTGATTTGATCGATGTTAAACTTTACGCCTTGTTGCAACTTTTTTGTCGGGCCACGTTTATCCCTTGTAGAAGATTTGCTCGATCCGGAAGGCTAAAAGGAAGAAAGATTCGTTAATATATACAAATCAATCAATACATCTAATGATCACCAGAGGGCAAATTAATACCTCGCCAGACTCTATTAAATGGACAAAAATTTCTTCGCCATCGTCATTGTCAGTTGGTTCGCCTTCGTCTCTTGGTTGTTCTTCCTCAATTCCCTCACCGGATGGGTTAAGGTATTGTGAGCCATCATCTACTTCATTCTCTTCGTTTCCGGAGCGTATCAGGTCGTACATGGCATTCTCTTGATCATGGTCTCTATCTCTACCGTCCATAGCTTAACTAATCCAGAACAAATATAAAACAATTAGAATGCATTCAATAAGCAGAACCGGAGATATGCAAATCAATACAAGGCAATGCAACAATACGATCATATAATATCACTAATACATCATCGAATAGTATCACTAATACATCATCGAATATAATATCACTAATACAGATCTAGTTGACGTCTCGCGGCGCAGGCGGTGGACACCCAAAGACAAGGAACTATGACAGGATCATAGCTCGGGTGTGATCCCTGAAGAACCTGCCAGGTATTGGAGAACTTGGCGTCCAACGCAGCCATGTAGCGTCGGACGTGCTCGTCCTCCTCCCTGACACGGCGACGTACCACCTCCGCGGGGGCCGGCTCCCTCTGCACCGACAGTGGTCCACGCGACCGCCACCAAATAACCTCCGGGTCGACGACGGGACCCTCATTCCTCACCAAGCTCCGCGCCCCGGAAGGCAGCACCTCCCAGTGCCAGCCCGGCGGAGCCCAGTCCCGGACATGGCGCCTCTCAAGCAGGCTGTTGCCACCGAGTCGACGACGAGGATGCTGGCCGGGCATCGTCGACTCAATGGCTACGCTATGCAACTAAACATTTAAACATGTAAACATCATATATCTGCCTAATATAAAATCGTCGATATCGTCGGGGACTCTCCCTCACCGACGATCATCGGGGACTCCTCGATATCGCGTCACCGACGACCGACGATACTACATTAAAAACAACTAAACAATAAAAACAACTAAAACAACTAAATTAACTACCACTTAATCCTAAAGTCAAATTCTAAGCATCTACAACTACATACTAAGCATCTACATACATAGTACATATATACATACATTCATTAAGCATCTAAAAATGAAAAAAATGAACACAAAAATTATAAGGGAGAGGAGGAGAGCTCACCGGCCGGGAATCGTCGGGGCGGAGGGAGGCGAGGAGGATGCCGGAGACGGAAGAGCGGTGCCGGAGTTGGAGGAGGATGCCGGAGACGGAGGAGTGGCGCCGGAGATGGAGGAGGACGCCGGATGAGGGGAGGAGCGGCGCCGGCGTGGGCTCGGGCAGCCGCGGTAGTGCGTGGAGGAGCGGCGGCGCGTGGAGGAGGAGAGAGGCGGCGGCGCGTGGGCAGAGCGGCCGGATGGCGACGTCAATCAAGGGCGCGGGCGGGGTAGCCTGGCGGCGTCGTCGAAGCGGGTGAAGACGGAGTGATTTGGAGGAGGAAGAAGCCGTTGTTATATAGGAAGGACCTTTAGTCCCGGTTGGTATCACCAACCGGGACTAAAGGGAAGGGGCTTTAGCCCTGGTTTGTGATACCAACCGGGCCTAAAGAGGCCTTTTCGGCGGCCCAAATTCGCGCGGGAAGGGACCTTTAGTCCCGGTTGGTGATACCAACCGGTACTAAAGGCCTATTTTCTCTTTTTTTATTTTTTTGTTTTTATATTTAGTCCCGGATGTGGTGGGAGTTTAGTCCCACCTCGCTAGTTGAGGAGCACGACAACCAGCTTATAAGCCCCGCTGTGAGAGAGGCAGCACGAGCCTCTCTCAAACCGAACATGTGCCTACTATGTCGCTGTTACTAAAGTGAAAATAGATGCTCTTATAGAGAAAATTCAACCTAAATTCAAAGTGCTAGTAAATTCAAAGTTAACTAGCAATTTGAATTTAGGTTGAATTTTCTCTATAAGCGCATCTACTTTCATTTTTGCTATTTTTTATGTTAAAAAGTGTTAAGCTGATGTTCGCCACGTAAAGCTTTGCATGCAACCCGCTGATCGAGCATGTCCACGTCCATCGACTGTCTACGGTCAGGCATCAGCGGTGCTGAGCACAGATGCACGCAACGAGATAGAAGAGCGTGACAACACAGCATGCAATCGCCACGTAGCCCACGATAGCTCCGGTGGCCAGCCCGTTTTCTGCCCAAGGCCGCCCTCTCGAGGCTTCTGAGTGCTCGCGACATGACAACACCTCCGGTGTGATTAATTTCCCTCTAACCTCTTCTCACGGCGGCGACCACCAGTGTACGTGTCACTCTTTTGCTCTGCTCTCCATCTCATCTACACTGATCCACTCGATCCAGCGATTAATTTCTCTCTCAGGACTAATTTACTGGGAGCAACCGAGCAGGTGAGCTTGTTACGTACTGCCGCCCCTATCTCAGCTACTCCGCTCTATAAAGATCTCCAACTCGTGCTCCAGCCCACCCATTTTCTTGGTGCAGTGCAGTCTCGTCCTCAAGGCTTGAAGCTAACTAGCTAAGCAAGGTGCAGGTGAGCACCTGCACCTCTCCGTCAGCGCTCTTCATCTCTGCACTCAGTCCTGGGACACTTGTCTTTATTTCTTGTGCCTAATCAGTTATAAGACCTTTCCTTGCCATTGATGAGTTCTATAGCTCTTCCTACGTACAATTTATCTGCTCGTGGATTCTTGCATATACATCGTTGTTTCTTTGCCAGTTCCTCGTAGGAACATAAAATGAGGAGCACGACGTTGTTTCTTTGCCGTTGTTTCTTTGCCGGTACTAAAGGTCTATTTTCTCTTTTTTTTGTTTTTTTGTTTTTATATTTAGTCCTGGCTGTGGTGGGAGTTTAGTCCCACCTCGCTAGTTGAGGAGCACGACGACCAGCTTATAAGCCCCGCTGTGAGAGAGGCAGCATGAGCCTCTCTCAAACCGAACATGTGCCTACTATGTCGTTGTTACTAAAGTGAAAATAGATGCTCTTATAGAGAAAATTCAACCTAAATTCAAAGTGCTAGTAAAATTCAACCAAAATTCAAAGTGCTAGTAAATTCAAAGTGCTAGTTAACTAGCACTTTGAATTTAGGTTCAATTTTCTCTATAAGCGCTTCTATTTTCATTTTTGTTATTTTTTTATGTTATTTTTTGGCATATTAAAAGTTCTTAACAGAAAATACTTTATGAATATTCTTCTCGCTATTAAAGTTTTTAACAAAAATAACTTTGATAATTTTAGTTGCATAAATTTTATATAATATTATGTTAAATAACTTTCATCGGACGAAAACACGTCTATTACAAAGGGACTAAAGGTCTATTACAAAGGCATTTCATTTTTTTAACTTATTTCAACTCCAGACTTTTTGTCCATTCAATATGAACCATTCTAAGCCACATCCTCAAATTTCAACCCTTTCTAACTTCATTTGCTATTTTTATCCATTTAATGAATTGTTTTCAGCTAAATGACCCTGAAATTAAAAAGCACCACAAATGAACTCTGAAAAGGTTGAAACTTGGCATGGTATCATCATTTCACCCACATAGCATGTGCTAAAAAGTTGAGAGGGTTACGGAAAAAACTGGATGCACTTCCTGTACAAACTGGACCATCTCCTTCGAAGTATGAGAGTTTCGGACGAAAACTCATCTGTTACAAAGGCATTTCATTTTTTTAACTTATTTCAACTCCAGACTTTTTGTGCATTCAAGATGAACCATTCTAAGCCACATCCTCACATTTCAACCCTTTCTAACTTCATTTGCTATTTTTCATGCATTTAATGAATTGTTTTGAGCTAAATGACCCTGAAATTAAAAAGCACCACAAATAAACCCTAAAAAGGTTGAAACGTGGCATGGTATCATCATTTCACCCACATAGCATGTGCTAAAAAGTTGAGAGGGTTACAGAAAAAACTGGATGCACTTCGTGTACAAACTGGACCATCTCCTTTGTAGTATGAGGGTTTCGGACGAAAACTCATCTGTTACAAAGGCATTTCATTTTTTTAAACTTATTTCAACTCCAGACTTTTTGTGCATTCAATGTGCACCATTCTAAGCCACATCCTCAAATTTTAACCTTTTCTAACTTCATTTGCTATTTTTCATCCATTCAATGAATTGTTTTGAGCTAAATGACCCTGAAATTAAAAAGCACCACAAATGAACTCTGAAAAGGTTGAAACTTGGCATGGTATCATCATTTCACCCGCATAGCATGTGCTAAAAAGTTGAGAGGGTTACAACAAAAACTGGATGCACTTCGTATACAAAACTGGACCATCCCGACTACTCACTAGAGAAGAAAAGTGATGACGGTGCAGCCAATCACATCCCAGAGTGGGATCTTGGGGTATAAAACTTTTTCTTCGCGTGTGTCCCTTGATTATTGCGCCGTAACCATGGACAATCTTCATCATTTAACAGGATGCTTGGGTCAGTCTTCACTGCGAAGGGAGGAGTTTCATCAAACTTTTCATAATCTTTTGACATGTCTGTCTTGTCCTCCACTCCCACGATGTTTCTTTTCCCAGAAAGAACTATGTGGCACTTTGGCTCATCGTATGATGTATCCGCTTTCTTATCTTTCCTTTTTCTCGGTTTGGTAGACATGTCCTTCACATAGAAAACTTGCGCCACATCATTGGCTAGAACGAATGGTTCGTCTGTGTGCCCAAGATTGTTGAGATCCACTGTTGTCATTCCGTACTGCGGGTCTACCATTGCCCCTCCTCCAGTCAGATTGGCCCATTTGCACCAGAACAAAGGGATCTTCAAATCACCTCCATAGTCAAGTTCCCATATCTCCTCTATGTAACCATAATATGTGTCCTTTTCCTTGGTGTTTGACGCATCGTCAAAGCGGACACCACTGTTTTGGTTGGTGCTCTTTTTATCTTGGGCGATCGTGTAAAATGTATTCCCATTTATCTCGTACCCTTGGAAAGTCAATATAGTCGAAGATGGTTCTTGGCCAACAAGTACAAGTCATCTTCAACATTGTCATCATTCATGAGATGTGTTCGCAACCAACCGCCGAAAGCCTCAATGTCTGTACATTGAATCCAGGGGTCAGACTTCTCCGGGTTCTTCGAGCGTATAATATCCATGTGTTTCTCGATATACGGGGTGACCAAGGTAGAATTCTGTAGAACTGTGTAGTGTGCTTGCGCCCAAGAATGCCCGTCCCTACATATTATTGATTTTCGTCCAAGCGTGCCTTTTCCACGCAGTGTCCCCTCATGCCGCGATTGAGGAACACCAATCGGCTTAATGTCAGGAATAAAGTCAACACAAAACTCAATAAATTCCTCTGTTTCATGGCCCTTGGAGATGCTTCCTTCTGACCTAACACGGTTACGAACATATTTCTTTAAGACTCCCATGAACCTCTCAAAGGGGAACATATTGTGTAGAAATACAGGACCCAGAATGGCAATCTCTTCGACTAGGTGAACTAGGACGTGCGTCATAATATTGAAGAAGGATGGTGGGAACACCAACTCGAAATTGACAAGACATTGGACCAACTCATTCTATAAGCTTGGTAGGATTTCCGGATCGATTACCTTCTGAGAAATTGCATTGAGGAATGAACATAGCTTCACAATGGCTAATCGAACATTTTCTAGTAGAAGCCCCCTCAACGCAACCGGAAGTAATTGCGTCATGATCACGTGGCAGTCATGAGACTTTAGGTTCTGGAATTTTTTTTCTCTGTCATATTTATAATTCCCTTTATATGCGACGAGAAGACAGACGGGACCTTCATACTAAGAAGGCATTCAAAGAAGATTTCCTTCTCTGCTTTGGTAAGAGCGTAGCTGGCAGGACCTTGATACTGCTTTGGATGCATGCCGTCGTTTTCGTGCACACGTTGCTGGTCCTCCCGTGCCTCCGGTGTATCTTTTGTCTTCCCATACACGCCCAGGAAGCCTAGCAGGTTCACGCAAAGATTCTTCGTCACATGCATCACGTCGATTGCAAAGCAGACCTCTAGGACTTTCCAATATTCTAGCTCCCAAAATATAGATTTCTTCTTCCACATGGGTGCGCGTCCCTCAGCGTCAGTCGAAACAGATTGTCCGCCAGGACCCTTTCCAAATATTACTTGTAAATCCTTGACCATATCAAGTATGTCATCACCAGTACGGAGGACGGGCTTCTTCCGGTGATCTGCCTCACCTTTGAAATGCTTGCCTTTCTATCTTAAGGCATGCTTGGTCGGAAGAAATCGACGATGTCCCAGGTACACATTATTCTTGCATTTGTCCAAATATATACTTTAGGTATCATCTAAACAGTGCGTGCATGCATGGTATCCCTTGTTTGTCTGTCCTGAAAGGTTACTAAGAGCAGGCCAATCATTGATGGTTACAAATAGCAACGCTCGCAGGTCAAATTCCTGCTGTTTGTGCTCATCCCACACATGTACACCTTTTTTATTCCACAGCTGTAAAAGTTCATCAACTAATGGCCTTAGGTACACATCAATGTCGTTGCCGGGTTGCTTAGGGCCTTGGATGAGCACTGGCATCATAATGAACTTATGCTTCATGCACAACCAAGGAGGAAGGTTATAGATACATGGAGTCATAGGCCATGTGCTATGCTTGCTGCTCTGTTCCCCAAATGGATTAATGCCATCTGCACTTAAACCAAACCATAAGTTCCTTCGGTCATCTGCAAAGTCCGGCCACTCTCTCTCGATTTTTCTCCAGTGCGACCCATCAGCGGGTACTCTCAACTTCCCGTCTTTCTTACGGTCTTCTTTGTGCCATCGCAACGACTTGGCATGCTCTTTGTTTTGGAACAAACGTTTCAACCGTGGTATTATAGGAGCATACCACATCACCTTGGCAGGAATCCTCTTCCTGGGGTGCTTGCCCAGAACATTATCACTAGGGTCATCGCGACCGATCGTATATCGCAATGCATTGCATACCGGGCATGCATTCAAATTCTCGTACTCACCGCGGTAGAGGATGCAGTCACTAGGGCATGCATGTATCTTCTGCACCTCCAATACTAGAGGGCAGACAACCTTTTTTGCTTCATATGTACTGTCGGGCAATTCGTTGTCCTTTGGAAGCTTATTCTTCATTATTTTCAGCAACTTTTCAAATGCCTTGTCAGATACACCATTCTCTGCCTTCCATTGCAGCAATTCCAGTGTGGTACCGAGCTTTGTGTTGTCATCTTCGCAATTTGGGTACAACCCTTTTTTGTGATCCTCTAACATGCGTTGCAACTTCAACTTCTCCTTTTCACTTTCGCAGTTTCTCTTTGCATCAGCAATGGCCCGACCAAGATCATCAGTGGGCTCATCTGATGCCTTAGCTTCTTCATCTTCATTCTCTTCCCCCATTGTAGTACCATCATATTCAGGACACCCAGGATAGTTGTCGTCATCCTCTTCTTCTTCATTCTCTTCCATTAGAACCCCTCTTTCTCCGTGCTTGGTCCAACAATTATAGCCGGACATTAAACCGGACGTAAATAGGTGGACGTGAATCTGTTTTGAGCTAGAGTAAGTCTTATCATTCTTACACACACCACATGGACAACACATAAAACCATCCCGCTTGTTTGCCTCAGCCGCACTCAAAAAACTCTGCACGCCATTAATGAACTGGGGAGAGCGTCGGTCATCGTACATCCATTGCCGGTTCATCTTCATTACACAACACCGAAAAGACCAAATTAATACAAGTTCATACATAAAGTTCATGCACACTTATTTTCTCATAAAACAACATACAACTATCTAGATAAAACATTTAAATGCAACAACAAATGCGATCAAAATCGCAACTAAGGTAGCAATTGATCCAACAGCATAATGATACCATGCCTCTTTATTAATGGCATATTTTCTAATCTTTCTAATCTTCAAGCGCATTGCATCCATCTTGATCTTGTGATCATCGACGACATCGGCAACGTACAACTCCAATTTCATCTTCTCTTCTTCAACTCTTTTCAATTTTCCTTTCAAATCCTCGTTTTCTTTTTCAACTAAATTTAACTTCTCGACAATAGGGTCGGTTGGCATTTCCGGTTCAACTACCTCCTAGATAAAAATATCTATGTCAACTTGATGGGCAAAATTGTCATTAACACGAAATGCAACAAATAGTTATAAAAGAGAATAAACCACATCCGGATCGTAAACCGGACGAGGGCAGACGGGCACAGATATCATAACCATGGCACTATATATAACAACAATCATACAAGTAAGAAAATTATGCAAGTAACTATCTAAATCATACAAATACGATTTTTTTAATAAAAATGATAAGAACACAAGAAGAGGCTCACCAAGGTGGTGCGGGCGATCGACGGTGGTTAGGACGGGGACGGGAAGGCACACTAAGTAAACCACACTTACACATATACAAACTAAGGAGTTAATTTGAGCTCAAATTGCATATAAATCAAAAAAACTACCAAATAATTACACCCAAACTAGAACCCACAAATCACTATACTTATAAAGCATTGCACGAGCTGATCTAGCAATAAGAGATGAAAGGACAAAGTTGCTAACCTTTGTGGACACTTGGATGGATTGGGGTGCCTCAAATCTTGAAAAATCTTGGCAAAAATGGAGGGAGGAGCTCGAACTAGGGGAAGAACAGAGAGGGGAATTCGAATGGAGAAAACAGAGAAATGGAGTCGGGCTGGACGAAGGGTTTATATAGGGAAAGCTTTAGTCCCGGTTCGTTATACAAACCGGGACTAAAGGTCCACCTATAGTCTCGGTTTGTATCACAAACCGGGACTAAAGGGACCCAGGCTGACACAAGCCTGCCACCACCCCTTTAGTCCCGGTTTGTGATACAAACCAGGACTATAGGTCTCGAATGAACCGGGACTAATAGGGCCCGTACACCCCGACCGCTCCTAGCCGTTGGAACCGGGACTAATGGACACATTAGTCCCGGTCCAAAGCCAAACCGGGACTAAAGGTTGAAACGGAAGGCCTGTTTTCTACTAGTGATATGCATCCCCAAAAATCCAACTGTTACACCTAAAGTGACCAACTCGGTGACACCGAAGTATAAAACTCGGTGGTACCGAAGTGACCAAAAGGCAGTAACTTTTGAATCTCGGTGAGACCGATAAATAATTCTCGATGGTACCGATTTGATGACCAACGGTCAGATTACACAACTCGGTGAGACCGATTCTCAAATCTCAGTGGTACCAATTCTTGACAATGGCTAACCAGAGAGTTGGTCCAAAAACTCGGTGAGACCAATTCACAAAACTCGGTGGTACCGATTCTTGAGAATGGCTAACTAGGAAGTTGGTCCAAATCTCGGTGAGACCGATTGGCAAAACTCGGTGGTACCGATACTTGAAAATAGCTAACCAGAAAGTTGGCAACTGAACTCGGTGGCACCGAAGTGAAAAGTTGGTAGTACCGAGATGGATTTGGCTTAGGATCTGGCTATGGTTTGAATCTCGGTGAGACCGAATAGAAAATGTTGGTCTTACCGATTTTAGTGGTAGGGTTCTAGACAGAGTATTTGTGGAAGAGCTTGTGGGTGTTTTTGGTGACTATCACTTGTGCACGTGGAGCATCTTGTTCACCAACAGTACCTTATCCCCTTTTAATAGTATTGGCTTTTCTATGGACTCAAAGTGATTTCTCACAAAGTAAAATGTAGAGTCCTCTTGCTTGAAGCTTTGCCAATCCATTTCCTTGCATCTTGGGGTTTCTCCACAATCCTTTTGCCAACCTATCATTGAACTTTTCCTGAAATATACTTAGTGGAAACATTAGTTCAATGACATATATGTTGTTATTAATTACCAAAACCACCAAGCGAGCAAATGTGCTTTCAGTTATCTCATTAATCGTTCACCATCTATTCCTCTTAATAAGAAAACTCCAATTGAGGTATGGTCTGGTTCACCTGCTGATTATTCACAATTGAGAGTTTTTGGTTGCACTGCTTATGCTCATGTTGATAATGGAAAGTTGGACCCGAGGGCTGTTAAGTGCATCTTTCTTGGTTATAAGTCTGGTGTTAAAGGTTTTAAATTGTGGAATCCTGAAACACAAAAGGTTGTTATTAGCAGAAATGTTATCTTTAATGAATCTGATATGTTACATGATGTTCAATCTATTAATGTTCCTGTTGAGAGTGAACATCAGCCTACTATTCAGCAGTCTACTTTTCATGTGGAGCATGTTATTTTAGGTGCATCTGATAAGGAAAATTTTGATGCACATGATGAACCCGTCATTGATGATGAACATGTCACTCCAAATCAGCCTATTGTTCCACCCAGTTGGAATCTCGCACGTGACAGAGTTAGGCGGGGTATTAATGCACCTGAAAGGTTAATTGAAGAGTGCAATATTGTTTCTTTTGCTTTATCTGTTGTAAAAGAAATTGAAGGTAATGCTGAGCCTTCTTCATATTCCGAGGCTATTATTTCTGGTGATAGTAATAAGTGGATGACCGCTATGCATGATGAGATGGAATCACTTGAAAAGAATGGCAATTGGGATTTAGTAAGATTACCAAGAGAGAAGAAACCTATTTGTTGCAAGTGGGTTTTCAAAAGGAAAGAAGGTGTTTCTCCTAATGATGAGGCAAGATATAAAGCATGGTTGGTTGCTAAAGGTTATAGCCAAATTCCAGGTATTGACTATAACGAAGTATTTTCTCCTGTTGTGAAGCATAGCTCTATTCGCACTTTACTCAGTATTGTTGCCATGCATGATTTTGAGCTTGAACAATTGGATGTGAAAACTGCATTCTTACATGGAGAATTAGAAGAGGATATCTATATGGAACAACCTGAAGGTTTTGTTATTCCTGGAAAGGAAAAGCTTGTTTGTAAGTTAAAGAAATCTCTTTATGGATTGAAGCAATCCCCTCGACAGTGGTACAAGAGATTTGACACCTTTATGCTCTCTCAAGGTTTTAAACGATCTAATTATGATAGTTGTGTTTATTTGAAAACTGTCAATGGTTCAACTATTTATTTGCTCCTTTATGTTGATGATATGTTAATTGTTGTGAAGAGCATGTCAAAGATTAATGAACTAAAGAAGCAATTGAGTAATGAATTTGAGATGAAGGATTTGGGTGCAGCAAAGAAAATACTTGGCATGTAAATATCCAGAGATAGACCATCTGGAAAAGTATATCTAAGTCAGAAGGGATATATTGATAAAGTTCTTCGTCGTTTTAATATGCATAATGCCAAGCCAGTAAGTACTCCGTTAGCTGCACACTTCAAATTATCATCGGCCTTATGTCCTATGCAGATATTGAGTACATGTCTAGAGTTCTCTATTCGAGTGCAGTTGGTTCACTTATGTATGCCATAGTTTGTTCTCGTCCGAATTTATCATATGCATTGAGTGTTGTCAGTAGATACATGGCTAATCCTGGAAAAGAGCATTGGAAAGCAGTTCAGTGGATTTTCAGATACCTGCGAGGTACTTCTAATGCTTATTTGCAGTTTGGGAAAACTAGAGATGGACTTGTTGGTTTTGTTGATTCTGATTTTGCTGGTGATTTGGATAAGAGAAGATCGCTCACATGTTATGTTTTCACCATTGGTGATTGTGCTGTGAGTTGGAGAGCAACTTTGCAGTCTATTGTGGCTTGTTCCACTACCGATGCCGAGTATATGGCTATTTCCGAGGCATGCAAAGAAGCTATCTGGTTGAGAGGTTTGTACACTCAGCTTTGTGGAGATTCATCTTGCCCTACCGTATTTTGTGACAGTCAAAGTGCTATATATCTTACAAAGAATCCAATGTATCATGAGAGAACAAAGCACATTGATGTCAGATATCACTATATTCGAGATGTTCTTGCTGAAGGTGATTTGAAGGTATGCAAGATAAGTACGCATGATAATCCTGCTGATATGATGACAAAGCCAGTTCCTACCAATAAGTTTGAGCTTTGCTCAGGCTTAGTTGGTATTTCTCACCAGTCCTATGGACTTTGACGCACAAGGTGTTTATGCTGATTTGGATGGAGTTATTTACTTTCTTCGACTACTGGAGGGAATTTGGCTCAAGGTGGAGATTGTTAAATAGTGATCCAAATTCTACCGTGTTGGACTAGACGTAGTACAAACGGTGTGGGCTTTTGCGTTGACGTCGACGCGTGCGAGTACAACTCGTTTACTTGTCCTCCAAGAACTCTCTTGTATTGCCCCTCATATATACTCCATGTAGTCGCACCTAAAGACGGCATGTCGTCTCGTACTTGTAATACTCCTCCTCATAGTGATTGCGCCTTCGTGCGTCCATGGTTTTCTACCGCAAGGGTTTCCACGTAAAAATACGTGTCTCTCGTGTCTCGTTGATCTCGTTTTATCTAACAGTACACAGTGACGTGTTCGTGCGCAAACCGTCAGTTTTTTTTTTTTTTAACGGGAGAGAGAACTCCCCCACCTGAATCTTTGTATTTCAAAAAGAGGCAGACCCCAGATATACAGCACAGTTTCTCACGACACCGAGAGAGCACAGCACACGCGCGAACGCACACACTAGCTAGGAGGGAGGGGGGAGGGATCAGGGCGCAAAGCCCCCAGCGCACGTAGCGATGGCATCAATGTGCGCGCGCAGATCAGTCTTGAACCTGCCTCGCCAGAGGAGGGCATCATCCCGGCAGACTATGAGGGTGAGGGCGAGAGACAGCGTGGCCCGATCAGCTTTGGACGTTGGACTCAACCATGCTTGCATTGACGTGCGCGTGGACGCGCGCTAGAATTCTGTATATCTACCGTCCGCCGTTAAAAGCAAAATCTCTGACTAGCCAGCCAGCTAGACCGGTCGGCGGCGTACGTACGTGTCGGTGGCCAGTGCAAGACCCAGGTGTGCACGCACGTGCTCAGTTGATGCATGGATCGTGGATGGATATACCGTCCGATGGATCCATCCGGGCAATTGCCGTGCGCGTGCGCCGAAACGGAGAACGCTAGTACTACGCTAGCTGTCTGTGCCAGATCGATTCGTCCGTCCACGGGACACTGCATGGCGCTGCAGCTGCTTATCAGTAGTAGCATCGATTTGGCTGTGGTCGGCGGTGCATTCGCCTGCAGCTTCGCGATAGATATCGACCGGCTATCATGGTCGAATCTTTTTTTTCCGCAGGGGTCGTGATGTCTTTCTACGGAATCGCAGGCCTATTCATTAGCTCCTACCTGTGGTGTACTATTTTGTGGAATGTAGGTAGTGGTTATGACCGATTCGATAGAAAAGAGGGAATAATGTGCATTTTTCGTTGGGGATTCCTTGGAATAAAACGTTGCGTCTTCCTTCGATTCCTTATGCGGGATATCCAATCAATTAGAATTCAGGTTAAAGAGGATCCATAGTTGCACCTCGGAGCAAGCGCAAGTACGTACGAAAAGGAATTTTATCTTTGAACTGAAAAAGGACCGTACCGAATTGATCAAAACGTCTTTGTCCAGATCAATCTTTCATGCTTCGCCCGCCGGATGCTGGAAGCATTAGGGGAATGGATAACGCGTCCCGCCCAGGTCCAGTCCTCTACGGAGGAAAAGCAAGTAAAATGTGTGCGCCTCGGCTCGACGGGCCACGGACGAATCTCCGTACTATAAGTACGGATATACGTACCCGCTGGGCATGTACGAACGGATTTATACGGACCTTAAATCAAACTTTTGTTTCCATGAATGTTGCTATAACTAAGGGAAATTCTAGGGCTACCTCTTTGGTTATGAATCATACATTTCTCACGAAGAACTATCATTCTCGAAACAGGCTTTCCTCCTGCTTTATAAATAGATCAACAACCGTGTTGATACAACCAGAGTTTCTAGTACGAGGCAAGAAAAGACCAAATGGATTATTTGCCCTTGTGAACCCGGTTTTCAGAAGAGGAAGATTTTTTTATCAAAAACTATATTATGAAGTTTCCATTAATTGTGGAAAAACATTCACCTGTACACTCCCCACAAAAAAATGGCCAGTACAGACTCAAGTCTTGTAAAATCTCATCGAGAAATTATTCATTTGTGGACTATGCTAAAAAGGAAAACACGTGTACCTATAATTTATCTACTATTTAGCTAATCATGTGAAATAGGCTTCCGCTCGACTTTATAGATAAAAACCACGCAACCAAACAATGCAAGGTATTAAGGGAACTCTCTTATATAAATCAAATAGAGAAACTAGGTAAACAAAAAGAGCAACACAAAATAATGCACATGGGGTGCACTAATAGACACCACCATCTTGTCGTCGACCATGAACACATGTGTGGCCGAACCACTACACGAAGCTTTGGAAGCCCACAAAGAAAGAGCCCGTATCTCCCGGACAAACCAACGGGCTTCGCCTCACACCCTTGCCACTCTGTCATCTGAGAGGGCCCTCTGCCCTCTCGTTCAGACCGTGGAGCACCGTCCTACTAACGATTAGAAAGGTCGGAGAGTACAGACATCGAGGTCATAGGCAAAGAATATGTGGTCGACGAACCGCCTCACCCCTGAGCCAAAGAAGCTTCAAGCAATGATCCAAGCCCACATGTAGACCCCGCGGCGTCCTGATTGGACTGGACCCGAGCTCCACGATTATGGCCCAAGAAGGTAATGACTCCATTACGCCACTACCCGTCGAGTCTGGTTGACCATACATGGGTTTTCATAAAAATCAAGCCTCACAAACTTTGATCAAGTTTATAGACAAAATTATCTATGCCAATAATACCAAATATATATCATATAAAAATATATTTAATGATGAATTTAATGGCATTGCTTTCGTATTCTAGATGACTTGATCAAAATCTGCAAAGTTAACTTTTAAAAATCTAATAGACACTATATTTTGGGATGAAAGGAGTGTTATAGATCCATGCTTTGTGATTTTCTAGCGTATAGCTCACGTATTTAATATGCCTCAGTGAAATTTTATACATTACATGCACGTCGACATTTTTTCGACGAATGGTAATAAATTGATACCACGATGACACAGTCACATGTACATGTGAAATTTGTTACAGATTTATTACAAAAAAATCTATGTTTTTTTAACTTTCGAAAATTTCTGGCTCACATGATGGATCTTGCTAATGAATATTAGCTTTATTTTGCAGAAACTTTCTTTTTTTGTGAGGATTTTTAAAAGTTCCTTTTTGGGTATGATTTTTGAACTTTCAAAATTCCTGGCTCACATGTGGGGTGTAGTCACGAATCATCACATCGTGAGAGCTTTGCATATAGGTCGTGTAGTATGTATCAGCGGTCAGCTGAAACACCAAGATCATGTGTCTGCCCCCCTCCCCCAAAAAAACATGGCCTTCGTGCTGCTGGTTTGCACAGAACATACTCTCTCGGCGTGTTTGGTTGCCCGCATTACCTCCAATCAGGCTGAGTTGGGCCAAGAAAAATGTGTTTAGTTGCAAACGGGGTGGGCTTGCTCGCATCAACACGAACCTTAAAGCAGCACAGAGCCTGACTCGCTGGAAACCCTCAAAATCGGTAGTTTCCAGCGAGCCACAAAAGGGATGCAGCTCGCACGCGATGGTGCAAGGCTAAATCGAGTGGCGATGACGGGAGATGGAAATCGGCCGAGGCAGGATAGCACGAAATCTAGCCTCACCGCCCCCATTTACTCGGTCACCACTAGCTCTAGGACAAGCACTTCTTGTGTTCTTAGCACCAGTGGCAACGGCAACTCATATCTGCGCAAGCGGCAGCGATGCAGGCGGCAGACGCGACAACATCACTCTTCGGCAGCAGGAGTTGCTTCTCCCCTTCCTCTTGACCATCGTCTGGTCCTCCTCGACTCAGTCATGGCCCACCCTTCTCGTCACCGTCTTTGAATCCAGTAAGCAACATGGACCCCTCCTAGTGTTAGGTCGGTTGTTAGGCCGTTAGGCAAGGTGTACGGTCGATTTTCCCATTGTCCAACGCACCCTCGATCTGGACTACGTTATGGACGCGCGGATGAAGGAGGTAGTTCAGGCAACACCACTGATAGTGGTGATTCACGCATGACTCATGTTGATCCACAAGAGAGTTGTTCGTCATGGTGATAAGCCTGTCATCCGTTATGGTCCAATGTTAATCCACGATAGCGAATCTGAACTACATCTACAACTACAATGACATAGAGGTTCTATGGATGCTTCAAATAAAAAGAGCACCTTTCGTCAGGCTTGTGCAGACCTTCAGGAGCAGAGGGCTGCTACAAGATAGTATCCACACAAGTGTGAAAGAGAAGGTAGCCATGTTCCTCCATGTTGTTGTTCATAACTAGAGGTTCAGGGTTATGCACAACACGTTCAGGAGATCAATGAAGACCATTTCCACGTACTTCAGGCGAGTGATGTTTGTTGTTGGGGAACTCAGAGGATTGATGATCAGGTCATCAACCGACCGGACTCCTTGCAAGATTCACATTGGTCCAAGATGGTATCTATACTTCAAGGCGAGCACTCACAGTGTGTAATTCATGCCTTGATATGCTTGTTTTGTTCTGCTATAGCTATAACACAATCTTGTAATGCTATTTTATGATTGCATTGGGGTAACAGATGGTACTCATGTCACTGCCAGAGTGCCGAGGTCACAATCTACAGCATACAGGGGTAGAACGCACTACACATGCCAGAATAAGCTTGTTGCTGTTGATTTCAATCTGAACCTCACATATGTGATGGCTGGCTGGAAAGATCAACACATGATGCTAACATTCTAAGTGACATCATGAGTCGCCCAGATGGCATCAATATCCTCGATCGCAAGTTCTACCTAGGAGGTGCTCGCTATGCATGTCGTCCAGGTGTTCTTCGACCCTTTAGGAAAACTAGGTACCATCTGAACGAGTTCGCTTGTAGGAACTATCCTAGGACCCCATGTGAACTGTTTAATCACAGACACTCTAGCATTAGAGTTACTGTTGACACTAGTGGAGAAATGGCTAGCAACAACTCTGGTTCGTGGCGCGCCATTTATCACCAACGCCAACACTAATATTTTCTAATAGTGTTGTCGTTGGATGAATTCGAACGCCATAGCTATGTGCTTAGTGCTGGCGTTGCACATTAGGCCTGGCGTTGCACATTATGCCAATTAGCCCCACACCAACACTAGTCGGTTTTAACAGTTCCTGGCGCAGTAAAAAAACTTATCCTTTCGTCCTCCTCTCGATCCCCAACTCCTCCTCTCGATCCCCATCGTCGACCCGCCCCGCCCGATGCCACCGCCGCCGACGCGTCCGCCGCCTGACGTAGTCCGACGCCGCCCGCACACCACTCCTCGCCCCCGAGCACCTCCGCAGTAAGTCCTGCGCCCCTCCCTCTCTCATTTTTCTTAGGGTTAGGGTTAGGTTGTAGATGCGCCCGAAAAATTATGAAGATTTTAAATGAATTTACCACAAGTTCATTCACGTCACCCAAACATTCCATTTTCATCTTTGTCAATAAAGAACATCACTTAATAAAAATGTTGCTTAATTAAGGCTCCCATATACGTATATTGATGGGAACTCGAAGAGATTTTTCGAATCCTTTTAAAATTTAGTAAAGCTGAAGCACTTGTAAGGGCTCTTGATTAAGGCTTTCCATATAAAATTTAGTAAAGTTTTGAGATGCAAGGACTAATACCGAGTCGAGATGACCCCTAGAAACTTAGTTTTTTTTGTAGTTTATCCGATTCATGGGTTCATGTAATAGTGGTAGCTACATTGCATGAGTATGGCATGGGATCTAGCTCCATTTAATATACTTACCAATTTTGAATATGTGTTTGGTAGCATATGTGTGCAGATGATTGAGTTGTGTTCTATGTTTTCATGATTATTTATCGATCAAGCTTTCAAAGTGGTATAGAAGAAAATAGGTATCTACACAATTGATCTCTCTCTTCCTTATATGCAGCCAGCACACTCATAATTAGTTTATCATTTAGAAACCTGATAGTTCCTATAGCAAAAAGATAAGAATTACAATCGTTTATGTTTCTATTTAATTTGTTTGATACTTCTTCCTGTTAATTTTAGAAGATACTTCTTTTTTCATTCATTAAACACTCCCATGGCCTTTATTAATTCTTTAGCCAAACAGTATGACCGACTCTAGCATCTGGATAGGCTCCTCTGATCACTGGTCGGGGTATGCCGAAGATAAAGCCGACGTGAGCACCAACCTGGTAATTAAGGTTACAAAAAACATGCATGAGCATTCCAAACATCTCCATATATCTAACCATTAATTAATTGTTGATGATTTGAAATTCTTGCCAGGCATACATACGAGGTCCGCCTTCTCCAGCACCCGTTGTGCAGCAGACGACATGTGACGTGGACGTGCTCAATCACGAGCTGATCGCGTGACGTAAGAGTACCATCAAGGCCCTGGAGGAGTTGAATGACTCCCTGAAGAAGGAGAGGGATGAGATTATCGATGTCAGATCGAGTCGCTGAACCTCGAGATAAGTGAGATAAAGAAGGACATACAAATCCTGAAGTCCGAGAGGACTCAACTGAAGACGGAGAAGGCCCATTACATCATGGAGGGGCAGATGAATAGGAATAAGCTTCGTGAGCTTAAGTTAGTCCTTAGACACGAAACTAAGTAGTGTCGAGAGGAGCACATCGATACATTGTGAGAAGTTAGTTGGTACTTTTCTTTTGTGAATTTGGTGAAACGTTTAGTTTGTGAATTAAGATGGCGGTATCTTTTGGGAATTGCTGAAACATTTACTTTGTGAAGTTGAAAGTATCTTTTATGAAGCTGGTAATATCTTTTGGGAGTTCCGCCGTATTCTTTTATTAGCTAAATAAGACAATGCCGGCGTGCATCTCTGTCCAACGACATAGGTATTCAAAATACAACTGGCATCATCTCCAACGCCACCACTAAATTCTAACGGTGGCGCCATATTGGTGGCGTAGAATGTCCACGCCAGCAGGTCCCTTTTTGCCACGCCATAGCTAGGCTTTTCTGCACTAGTGTGAGAGGGCATTTGGAGCTCTGGAGAACACGTTTAAGATCCTGGACCAGAAGCAATTTCACACTTTCCCCACCCAGGTTTTGTTTGTTCTCGTTTGTTGCATTCTGCATAACTGGATCCTGCAATGGGGTTATGATGAAACTGGTGTCGGGGGAGGAAGATGTGACGCCTCATGATGTTGTCAACTCCGGCCATGGTGTGGAGGCACTTAACAATGAATCCTGGAAGAACAAATGAATAGAGTGGGCAACAGAGGTCACACGAGGATCTGAAGAAGGAGAAGAAGAAGAGTACGGGCAACAGCAGAAGAGAAGAAGCAACAAATGAGGAGAAGAATAGAAGCCGAACATGAAAAAACAATAACATCAGAATAAGGAAAGGACGAGGATGGACTTGCCACTAGTTCGGCATCGATGAACTTTCCCGTGTTGTCATTTGAGTGTTATATTTGTGTTGAAGTATAAATGCATAACCCACCTTACCTCATTAGCTTGAGCTTTTGGGTGAACTGGCTGGTGCGTGCAGTTCTACATGGTATCAGAGCCAAAAGGTCTTGAGTTTAAGATCCGGCTAGCGCAATTTAAAAATATAAAATCTAGCCCACTTTCGGTCCACGTTTAAGCCCAAGGGAGCAACACATGAAGGGGGTGTTGAAGTATAAATGCATAGCCCATCTTTCCTCATCAGCTTGAGCTTTTGGGTGAACTGGCTGGTGCGTGCAGTTCTACAATTTGTACTGACACTTATTACTAGTTAGGATGAACTGCGATTTGTTTTTTACATAGGATTGACCTTATGTTCACATCGTGTGTTGTAAGGTCACCACTAATGAGAATTGATGACAGCATGTTATGTAGTTGGCAACCAAACAACGGGAGATTTGTGCGCCTAATGCAACGTAGGCAACCAAACGACGAATCAATATTGGTTCTCTCATGCAACCAGTCTAGATGCATGCAACCAAATAACGGGATAATATTGGTTCTCTCATGCAGTCAGACTAGATGCAGAGAACAAACTATATGCAAATGCTGATTTTCAAGCTGTTTACCTCAGTCAGCTCATCTGAGCACATATTCGATGCAGGCAAAATCTCTGCAGGAAACCAAACATGCCCCGAGTCTCCAAGTCGGTCTAGTTAGAGTCGTAGCACGTGAAGATGGCATCCATACTGCCCATCATTATACCAACATTCAACAACCATGCAGAAGAATATACTCTTCGGTCTCATACAGTGTCCTGGTATAGCAGCAACCACCAAAGCCATATATTAATCTCGTTAAACTCTGAGCTGAGATGCGACGAATGGACGATTGAACACTGGACTAGAGAATATAATCCTTGGTCAAGACTAGCTTAATTACGACGGTATTCGGATGGCTTGACTTCCTCAAAACCCATGTACGCAAGACAACTGCAAGAGCTAACTTGTTTCTTGCTAGAAAAAAAGGTATACATACCTACTTGCTTATTTGTATATTCACTGATTAGTACTCCAACTAGTTATTCAATCAATGGGCTACTAGTTGACTAATTACGTGATTAGAGACGTATATGACCTCCGGACAAAAGCAATAATACTACGTACTATAGTAGTGAGGAAAGGTCTGCGAAGATATAAACAAGTGCACTGTTTCCTCCGTCCTAAATTAAGTGACTTAACTTAACTTAATTTAGGGTGAAGGGAGTATAATTTAGTCCATTAGTCAGCTGCAAGCTGCTACCTTTTACCTTAACAATATGTCTCTGATCTGGTCTTGCTTACGATCTGTCTTTCGCGTTCCCTTCATATTCTACGGTCTAGTTGTTGGTTGGTCCTGAAGAAGAAATTCAAAGCTTTCTGTCAATGAACCCATGCTCTCGGCCGGTCTCTTGCTGATTTTATGGATCTCTTGAATCGTTTTCGAGCGACCTTCTCTATTGAATCCAGACGATTGAAGACTGGTGAAGAGTATACATGTACACCCCGGTGGCCTTAATTATTTTTATATATAGCACATATCGAGGAAATGTACGCCAAATTTCCCGTACGATTAGTGGTAATTTCTCAAGCATTAGCTAGTAAATATTAGCATGCTTACGTATGTCTGATAAACTAGAAGTGTATACTGTCGCAGTTACAGAGTCATGCATGTTTTTTTTTTCGCGAATACGCAAATTGCGTATCATTGCATTGATAGGTAGAATAGAGTTACAATGACTAGGCATAACCAAAAAAAAGAGGATGGTTATGCTAGCTGCACAATTGAATGATACAAGACTCAAGGTGGGTCAAAAGTGAATGTCGCCAGCCCCTTGGCACCAGCCGAAGCCCAGAGCTTTGCCTCGTTCAGGATTTGCTGTGTCAGGGCGGAGGTGGACGGTTGGATCCTGTCGAAGGTGCACGCGTTTCTGTGTTTCCACAGGGACCATGCGATAAGGATTCCGAGTGAAGCAACCCCTCGATAGAGTCATGCATGTTTACCCTTCGTACTGCGGGTTCCTTCGTTTGAAATTTTTGTAGTCAATTTTGAATTCATTTCAACAAGCTCGACACTCGGCCTATAAGACAACTCTGAAAATTCTATTATTCATACTCTGTCCCTTTTCTGTCAACGCTACTGTACGTTGTGTGTCTGTAGATCCGTACCATTACAAGAAAGCTGGACTATTACACTCTTGCATTTTCAGATTCCCAGAGAAACGTATGGTACGGTTACTAGTATTCGTGACCACTCTATATACCATTCAAGTCAAAAAAATGCACGTAGTTGAATCACCGCCGTCCATCCCTGAAACTAGGCCGGTCGTTCTGGACAGGAAACCGGGGACGAATTGGCTAGGTAGCTACCAGTTGGATCAAACCAATCTGTAAAGTACGTACGCCACGTTGGAAGCGGCCCGTGCCTCTACGTATCCGACGTGGTGTCCAATAAATAGTCAAGCATCTCTAACGCTGACTCTTCAGTCGAACACCTTATTCATCCGCGGACCGGGGAATCAGTTCACGGACATTGACGCAGGAGCCGACCATCCCGCATAGAATGAAAATTTTAACAAGCAGGATGAAATCCATGCAAACTGGATGATTTTCATACAAACCGAAGCACATTCATTAAATTTTGACATTTCCATTAAAAAAAGCGACCCGACTTAAACCTAGCCTACATCTGCGCCCGCGCTCCACATCCTTGTTGTTCCCTTTCGGCATTCGCCTAGTTCATCTTAATGTATTCATAAGCGGCAGGAATGAAAGCCGTGAAGTCAAGGTGCGGTCACCGACGAAGAAGAGTAGGCCATGGGAGACGGACGGACCCACTTGGGATTGAAGGCCCCACAGCCTTACATGCACTACTCCTCGTATTAGTCCATGACCTATCCATCGTCGGTGGTATGAGGTCCACAATGAACGTGGACGGTACAACACACTCATTGTCCCACCAACACCCGGGAAAGTTTGTTGGCAACGTTCTCGTCAATAATCGTCTCCATTGCTCCATGTCGGGCGGCATCGTGACTGACCTGCGAGCGGAGCCTTGAGCGCACGCGGCCATGTCCGTCACAGCTTCCTCGCTCACGCGTTGGCCATAGATTTGACCCTCCGCCAGCCGGTACTGCTAGAGGAGGAAGAGGTTGTACTGTTGGTCCTCCTGCACCTGCCGGAACACCAACATAGGCGCCGGCCCCGTCTGCTCCTACTAGCGGTGTTGAAGTGCGCCTACGCCGTCCCATTGTGAAGTCGCCGTAGACTAGCACGGACTCCGGCGCCTAGTCATAGTCGGAGCCCATCTCCATCACGGGATCATCGTCGGAGACCTCCTAGGAGCTGGCCAACATGCCGGCCTCTATCCTCCCATCACGGTAGCTTCGCTAGGCAGATGCAAGGGCGGGCACCTCAAGATTTTGCTCCGTCGAATGGCTCTCCCACAACACATTCCTAATAGCGGTGATGGCAGATGTGGAGCTCGGGAGGAGGATGTGGAGCAGGCGTAGAGTGGTGTGGTTTCAGCCGGGAGTGTCCGCTTTAAATAGAGGATGCCGGTGAGGCCAATCGTCCGGATGTGTCACTAGTAGAAAACAGGGCTTTGGTCCAGGCCAGAATATTGCATTAGTCCCGGTCGTGTTACGAACCGGGACTAATGGGTGCATCAGTCCCGGTTCATGAGGCCAGGACGCCGGTCGGGCCTCGGCTGGCACCAATCCCGGTTTGTCTGACCCCTTTAGTCCCGGTTCCAGACACGAACTGGGACTAAAGGTCCTCGTTCCTGGCGCAGCCCCTTTAGTCCCGGTTGGTGGCTGGAACCGGGACTAAAGGGCAGTCTTCTGTCCCGGTTCTAGCCACCAACCGGGACTAAAGATATGCCTATATATATATGTTGCCCCTGCCCGCTCACTCCTCTATTTTTTGGCCGGCCGGCGTGTGGGAGGTGTGTGCTGCTCTACTCTCACCTCCTATGCACACGAGGTGTTCGATGAAATGCCCGAGCCACGCTTAAGCTTTGTCCTCTCCAAGCTCGACCTCCAAGCTCCATTTCCACCAAGATTTGTCTAGGTTTGGCGGTCTGTCACGTCCCGTCCCCGTCCTCACCGTCGTCGATCGCCCGCGCCGATCTCGTCGCAGGCACCACCGTGGTGAGCCTCTTGTTCTTATCTTCTTTTTAAAAGAAAAAAATTCTTACTTGTATGATTTGGTTTTAATGTGATGATGAACTTGTATTAATTTGATCACTACTGTACTTTGGTTTTAATGTGATGATGAACTTGTATTAATTTGGTCACTTCTCTATTCATGATGTTCTGTAATGGTTTTTGATACACTTAATTATATAATACACGCAGATGAACCGGCAATGGATGTACGGTGACCGACGCACCTCCGAGTACATTGAGGTTCTGCATAAATTTCTCGAAGTGGCTAAGGCAAACAAGCAGAATGGTTTTATGTATTGTCCATGTACTGTTTGTGAGAATACGAAGGATTACTCTAACTCAAAAACCCTTAACTCCCACCTGCTTGAGAAGGGTTTCATGCCACACTATAATGTTTGGACCAAGCACGGAGAAAGAGGGGTTATGATGGAAGACAACGAAGAAGAAGAGGATGATGACAGCTATCCTATGTTTCCTGAATACGGTGATACTGCAATGGGGGAAGCTGAAGATCAAGAGGCACCAGATGATGTGCCCGATGATGATCTGGGTCGGGTCATTGTTGATGCACATAGAGAATGCGAAAGTGAAAGGGAGAAGTTGAAGTTCGATCGCATGTTAGAGGATCACAAAAAAGGGTTGTACCCAAACTGCGAAGATGACAACACAAAGCTCGGTACCACACTGGAATTGCTGCAATGGAAGGCAGACAATGGTGTATCTGACAAGGGATTTGGTTCGCTACTAAAAATAATAAAGAACAAGCTTCCAAAGGATAACGAATTGCCCGACAGTACGTACGAAGCAAAGAAGGTTCTCTGCCCTCTAGGATTGGAGGTGCAGAAGATACATGCATGCCCTAATGACTGCATCCTCTACTGCGGTCAGTACGAGGAATTGAACGCATGCCCGGTATGCGGTGCATTGTGGTATAAGATCAGACGAGAAGACCCTGGTGATGTTGATGGTGAGCGTCCCAGGAAGAGGGTTCCTGCCAAGGTGATGTGGTATGCTCCTATAATACCACGGTTGAAACGTCTATTCAGAAACAAAGAGCATGCCAAGTTGTTGCGATGGCACAAAGAAGACCGTAAGAAAGATGGGAAGTTGAGAGCACCCGCTGACGGGTCGCAGTGGAGAAAAATCGAGAGAAAGTGGGGGGACTTCGCAGGTGACGCAAGGAACGTATGGTTTGGTTTAAGTGCAGATGGCATTAATCCTTTTGGGGAGCAGAGCAGCAAGCATAGCACATGGCCCGTGACTCTATGTATCTATAACCTTCCTCCTTGGTTGTGCATGAAGCGGAATTTCATTATGATGCCAGTGCTCATCCAAGGCCCTAAGCAACCCGGCAACGACATTGATGTGTACCTAAGGCCATTAGTTGAAGAGCTTTTATAGCTGTGGAATGGAAAAGGTGTACGTGTGTGGGATGAGCATAAACAAGAGGACCTTGACCTACGAGCGTTGCTGTTTGTAACCATCAATGATTGGCCTGCTCTTAGTAACCTTTCAGGACAGACAAACAAGGGATACAACGCATGCACACACTGTTTAGATGATACTCAAAGTATATATTTGGACAAATGCAAGAAGAATGTGTACCTGGGACATCGTCGATTTCTTCCGACCAAGCATGCCTTAAGAAAGAAAGGAAAACATTTCAAAGGTGAGGCAGATCACCAGAAGAAGCCCGTCCTCCATACTGGTGATGATATACTTGATATGGTCAAGGATTTACATGTAATCTTTGGAAAGGGTCCTGGCGGACAATCTGTTCCGAATGACGCTGAGGGACACACACCCATGTGGAAGAAGAAATCTATATTTTGGGAGCTAGAATATTGGAAAGACCTAGAGGTCCGCTCTGCAATCGATGTGATGCACGTGACGAAGAATGTTTGCGTGACGTGCTAGGCTTCTTGGGCGTGTATGGGAAGACAAAAGATACACCGGAGGCACGGGAGGACCAGCAACGTGTGAACGAAAAAGACGGCATGCATCCAAAGCAGTATCAAGGTCCTGCCAGCTACGCTCTAACCAAAGCGGAGAAGGAAATCTTCTTTGAATGCCTGCTCAGTATCAAGGTCCCGTTAGGCTTCTCGTCGAATATAAAGGGAATAATAAACATGGGAGAGAAAAAATTCCAGAACCTAAAGTCTCATGACTTCCACGTGATTATGACGCAACTGCTTCCGGTTGCATTGAGGGGGCTTCTACCAGAAAATGTTCGATTAGCCATTGTGAAGCTATGTGCATTCCTCAATGCAATTTCTTAGAAGGTAATTGATCCAGAAATCCTACCAAGGTTACAGAATGATTTGGTCCAATGTCTTGTCAGCTTCGAGTTGGTGTTCCCACCATCCTTCTTCAATATTATGACGCACGTCCTAGTTCACCTAGTCGGCGAGATTGCCATTCTGGGTCCTGTATTTCTACACAATATGTTCCCCTTTGAGAGGTTCATGGGAGTCTTGAAGAAATATGTTCGTAATTGTGCTAGGCCAGAAGGAAGCATCTCCACGGGCCATCAAACAGAGGAGGTCATTGGGTTTTGTGTTGACTTTTTTCCTGGCCTTAAGCCGATTGGTGTCCCTAAATCGTGGTATGAGGGGAGACTGAGTGGAAAAGGCACGCTAGGAGCGGATTCAATAATATGTAGGGACGGGCATTCCTGGGCGCAAGCACAGTACAGAGTTCTACAGAATTCTACCTTGGTGGCCCCGTATATCAATGAACACAAGAATATTCTACGCTACAAACACCCTGAGCAGTCTGACGACTGGATTACACGTGAACACATTGGGACTTTCGGCGGTTGGTTGCAAATGCATCTCATGCGTAACAACACTGTTGGAGATGACCTGTACTTGTTGGCCAGGACACCATCTTCGACTGTATTGACTTACCAAGAGTACGAGATAAATGGTAATACATTTTACACGATCGCCCAAGATAAAAAGAGCACCAACCAAAACAGTGGTGTCCGCTTTGATGCAGCAATCACCAATAGGCAAAGGACACATATTATGGTTACATAGAGGAGATATGGGAACTTGACTATGGACATGAATTTAAGGTCCCTTTGTTTCGGTGCAAATGGGTCAATCTGTCAGGAGGCGGGGTATAGTTAGACCCGCAGTACGGAATGACAACAGTGGATCTCAACAATCTTGGGTACACAGATGAACCATTCGTCCTAGCCAATGATGTGGCGCAGGTTTTCTATGTGAAGGACATGCCTACCAAACCGAGAAAAAAAAGATAAGGAAGCAAATACATCAAACGATGAGCCAAAGCACCACATAGTTCTTTCACGGAAAAGAAACATCGTGGGAGTGGAGGACAAGACAGACATGTCTAAAGATTATGAAAAGTTTCATGAAATTCCTCCCTTCAAAGTGAAGGTTGACCCAAGCATCCTGTTAAACGCTGAATATTATCCATGGTTATGGCGCAATAAGGAAGGGACACACGCGAAGAAAAAGTGAGGACTATCTCTCCACAACTATTCTGATGATGGCTTTGATCTAGAATATCACTGCAGTTACATGTCAAGAAATGAAGTCCCTTTTGTAATAGATGAGTTTTCGTCCGAAACCCTGTTACTTCGAAGGAGATTGTCCAGTTTGTACACGAAGTGCATCCAGTTTTCCCGTAACCCTCTCAACTTTTTAGCATATGCTATGTGGGTGAAATTATGATACCATGCCAAGTTTCAACCTTTTCAGAGTTCATTTGCAGTGTTTGTCAATTTCAGGGTCATTTAGCTCAAAATAAATCATGAAATGCATGAAAAATAGCAAATGAAGTCAGAAAAGGGTTGAAAATTTATGCTGTGGCTTTGAATGGTGCATATTGAATGCAAAAAAAGTCTGGAGTTAAAATATGTTAAAAAATGAAATCCCTTTTGTAATAGATGAGTTTTCGTCCGAAACCCTGTTACTTCGAAAGAGATTTTCCAGTTTGTACACGAAGTGCATCTAGTTTTTCCCGTAACTCTCTCAACATTTTAGCACATGCTATGTGGGTGAAATTATGATACCATGCCAACTTTCAACCTTTTCAGAGTTCATTTGAAGTGCTTGTCAATTTCAGGGTCATTTAGCTCAAAATAAATCATGAAATGCATGAAAAATAGCAAATGAAGTCAGAAAAGGGTTGAAAATTGATGATGTAGCTTTGAATGGTGCATATTGAATGCAGAAAAAGTCTGGAGTTAAAATATGTTAAAAAATGAAATCCCTTTTATAATAGATGAGTTTTCGTCCGAAACCCTGTTACTTCGAAAGAGATTTTCCAGTTTGTACACGAAGTGCATCCAGTTTTTCCCGTAACCCTCTCAACTTTTTAGCACATGCTATGTGGGTGAAATTATGATACCATGCCAAGTTTCAACCTGTTCAGAGTTCATTTGCAGTGCTTGTCAATTTCAGGGTCATTTAGCTCAAAATAAATCATGAAATGCATGAAAAATAGCAAATGAAGTCAGAAAAGGGTCGAAAATTGATGATGTGGCTTTGAAGTGTGCATATTGAATGCAGAAAAAGTCTGGAGTTAAAATATGTTAAAAAATGAAATCCCTTTTGTAATAGATGAGTTTTCATCCGAAACACTGTTACTTCAAAAGAGATTGTCCAGTTTGTACACGAAGTGCATCCAATTTTTCCCGTAACCCTCTCAACTTTTTAGCACATGCTATGTGGGTGAAATTATGATACCATGCCAAGTTTCAACCTTTTCAGAGTTCATTTGAAGTGCTTGTCAATTTCAGGGTCATTTAGCTCAAAATAAATCATGAAATGCATGAAAAATAGCAAATGAAGTCAGAAAAGGGTTGAAAATTGATGATGTGGCTTTGAATGGTGCATATTGAATGCAGAAAAAGTCTGGAGTTAAAATATGTTAAAAAAATAAAATCCCTTATGTAATAGATGAGTTTTCATCCGAAACACTGTTACTTTGAAAGAGATTGTCCAGTTTGTACACGAAGTGCATCCATTTTTTTCCCGTAACCCTCTCAACTTTTTAGCACATGCTATGTGGGTGAAATTATGATACCATGCCAAGTTTCAATCTTTTCAGAGTTGATTTGCAGTGCTTTTCAAATTCAGGGTCATTTAGCTCAAAATAAATCATGAAATGCATGAAAAATAGCAAATGAAGTCAGAAAAGGGTTGAAAATTGATGATGTGGCTTTGAATGGTGCATATTGAATGCAGAAAAAGCCTGGAGTTAAAATATGTAAAAAAATGAAATCCCTTTTGTGATAGATGAGTTTTCATCTGAAACCCTGTTACTTCGAAAGAGATTGTCCAGTTTGTACACGAAGTGCATCCAGTTTTTCACACAACCCTCTCAACTTTTTAGCACATGCTATGTGGGTGAAATTATGATACCATGCCAAGTTTCAACCTTTTCAGAGTTCATTTGCAGTGCTTTTCAAATTCAGTTCCATTTAGCTCAGAATGAACTAATAGCAAAAAAAATGAACTAAAAAGCTTTTATAAAACTCTAATAGCAAAAAGAATGAACTAAAAAGATTTTATAAAACTCTAATAGCAAAAAGAATGAACTAAAAAGATTTTACAAAACTCTAATAGCAAAAAGAATCAACTAAAAAGAATCAAAATAATATTAACTAAAATTATCAAAGTATTTATTTGTTAAAAACTTTAATAGTAAAAAGAATTTTCATAAAGTATATTTTGTTACAAGCTTTAATAGAAAACTAAAAAGCTTTTATAAAACTCTAATAGCAAAAAGAATCAACTAAAAAGAATCAAAATAATATTAATTAAAATTATCAAAGTATTTATTTGTTAAAAACTTTAATAGCAAAAAGCTTTTATAAAACTCTAATAGCAAAAGGAATCAACTAAAACATATGCAAAAAAATAACATTAAAATTTTAAAAACATAAAATATGCAAAAAATAAAAAAAGGCCCGCCTACTGGCCACAACGGCATGCATATGACTAGAAACCCTAGAAATGGGCCAGGATGCAGGCCCGCAGTGCTAGCAGGCCCAACAGGGCGTTAAATAGGCATGTACTGCCTGCAATAGAGAGGAGCTCGAGAGGGCAGCGACAACAGCGCTGATAAACCACTCCGAGCCCCTCTCGACTAGCGAGGTGGGACTAAACTTTTGGCTGCGAGAAGCACAGCCCTTTAGTCCCGGTTGTTGGCTCCAACTGGGACTAAAGGGGGGCCTTTAGTCCCGGTTGGTGATACCAACCGGGACTAAAGGGATGTGCTTCCCGCCCTTTGGGCTGCTGAAATTTACCTTTAGTCCCGGTTGGTGGCTCCAACCGGGACTAAAGGGGGCCTTTAGTCCCGGTTGGAGCCACCAACCGGGACTAAAGGGTGGACTATATAAGCTGGACTTGGCAGTTTCTTGTCCTCCATCCATCATTTTCTTCTCCTCTCCCCCGACGGCGCCGATGACCACCTCGACGCCGCCAAGCTGCCAGATTTTGCCGTCGCCCTCGCCGACGCCCTGCCGTCCCTGAGCCCGCTGACCGTCGCCGGAGCCGGACCTCCTCGCGCGCCCTCCTCCCTGTCGCCGCGTGCCCCCGAGCCGGCCCGTTCCTCGTCGTCGGCCTCCAACTCCTCCGCCGCCCGTGCCCTGCGCTGCAGCCGCCGCCGCCGCAGCCCCTGCCCTGCGATGCCGCCGCCGCCGCTGCCGCCCCTGCCCTGCTGCTTAGCCGCCGCCCCTGCCCTGAATTTTTTTATGTTCATGTATATGTATGTATGTTCATGTATGCAGTGGCGAATCTAGCATGACAATAGAGGGTAGGCTCAAAACATCAAATTACTAAGCCTAATTAGCAAATGTGTTGCAATTGTTGCATGTAAAACACCTCAAAGTAATTGTCATATGGTATATTTAGATGAAATAGGATTTTGGAGGGTAGGCTTCAGCCTATTGAAGCCTCGCTACTAGAATCGCCACTGCATGTATGTATGTATGTTCATGTATGTATGTATATGTTCATGTATGTATGGCATTATATTTTTTATATTCACCGAATTTTCATATGTTGATGGTGATCTATCGTGTGCACTTGGGAAAAGCTCATCAACAAACATGATCATTTCTTACATACAAAAACAGATAAAAGATTCAAATGAATAGTGCTCAAGTTAAATAACATACACATTATATAAAATTGTGTTTCTTAGGTTGCAATAAGGCATGTATGTATGTATAGATTGATGTATATAGGGATGGGGTTGCATTCGGGTCATCAAATTGATAGAGAAATTCATAGACCTTGGTACGATAAGCTAATTTACAAAGTGTTAATTGCATTTTCTTACGTTTGACAACTGCTTGGGCTTATTAGGGACCATGAGGCGCAAGATCTGCAAGGTCTACCAAAATTCATGTATGGACAGTCTTGGAACTGCAGTGCAGTTCGGGGTATTTTTGAGAAAGGGATTTCAAAAATCAGTGGTAACGGTCTTTAACTTGAATTTGTATTGAATTCTGATCATTTGTTTAGCTATTTTACTGACTTTATTGTTGATTATTAACTGCTGCATAGTGTGTTCCATGCAACATAAGGGAGGACTTCAACAATTCATATGGTAACGTGTTGTACTTTGAGGATGATGAGGAGCGCGAATTCGAATTGGATCTGCACAAAGGAAAGAATAAAACCATCATATATGGTGATGGATGGGAGCAGTACATTGCAGTGAACAATTTGAAAGGAGGAGAACTCGTAGCTTTTTCCTTAATAGGAGAGGTGAATAGGTTAAGGACATTATATGTCCAAAGCGATGATGATGAGGATGACCAAGATGACATCGTCAGTCAAGATGACCAAGATGACATCGACATCCAAGATGAACATGAGGACATCCAAGATGAAGATGAGGACAACCAAGATGAAGAGGAGGACATCGAAGATGAAGATGATGGTCCTATCCTTTCTGCAATTTTTTCTCAAAGGAGGAAGAAGCTTACTCGGGATGATAAAGCTAGTGTGAAAGAAATGTTACCATCCTCTTCGGCGTTCTTGGGGAAGCCCTTTGTGCACCGTCTAACAAAAACAAACATGGTCAAAAAAGTTATGGTGAGATGTTTTATATTCTTTCATCTCTTTTTGGTCATAACCAAGTATGGTGAGATGTCTAACATTCTATGCTCTCTATTTTCTCTTAATGATGGGGTCTTCAGAGGTTACCTTTGAAGATGTTTTCCGGAGTGGACATCCCTGCCGTCGGCACTGCTGGAGTAATCCATGGACCAAGAGGGCCTGTCACGAACGTCCAATACAAGACAGAGGATGACGGGCGCATATCATTCCACAAGGCCGGCTGGCAGGAGTTCATCAAGGGAAAGAGGGAACTAAGGGTGGACACCCTTGTGGTAATCACTATAAGGAAGAGCAACCGCAAGGGCTATCATATGATGGTTGTTGTTGACCATGTTTAGAACTAAGTCATGAATATATCAGCTGGAGAACTGTTAGTTAATTAATTAGTATGTTAAGATGAATGTGATACATTGATGTTTGTTTCTTAAGTTGAACAACTTTCAAGTGATACTGATGGTTCTTTCTATATATTGATCATGACGATGTTGTGTAATGGTTCTTTCATTGCTATATGTAGTAGCTAGCGTCGAGTTGAATGAAAAGCATAAAATAAAAACGGTAAACACAAAAATAAAAGGGGGAAACACAATATGAAAACCCCTAAACCCTTCAAAACCCCTAAACTCCTCCTTTAAAAAAAAACCAGAGCTTGGCAGCTGCTAACGCGTGGCTGCCTTTTAGTCCCGGTCGGTGTTACCAACCGGGACTAAAGGTCCTTCTGCCAGGCGCCCCACGGCGACCACGTGGAGCTCATTTAGTCCCGGTTCGTAAGCCAACCGGGACTAAAAGTGATCGGCATTAGTCCCGATCGTTTTGTCCCGGTTGTAGAACCGGGACTAAAGGCCCTCTAGAACCGGGACTGATGCCATGTTTTCTACTAGTGTGTCGATGTGTATGCACCTGATACGTCTCGAACATATCTACTTTTCCAAACACATTTGCTCTTGTTTTGGACTCTAATTTGCATGATTTGAATGATACTAACCCGGACTAACGTTATTTTCAAGAGAACTATCTTGGTGTTGTTTTTGTGCAGAAATAAAAGTTTCCAAAATTGGACGAAACTTGGCGATAATTTTTTATTGAATATATAAAAATATATTTGAGAAAACACCTACCAGAGGGGGGCACCAGCTACCCACAAGGGGACAAGGCCTGCCTACCCCCCCCCCCCCTCGAGGGCGCGCCCTGCTACCTTGTGGGGCCCACGAGCAGCTGCTTGGCTTAATTTCAGTCCTATAAGTTTTGTTTTCCCGAGAAAAAAAATAAGGGAAGAACTTTCATCACGTTTTATGATACAGAGCCGCCACCACCTCCTGTTCTTCTTCGGGAGGTCGGATCTTTAGTCCGTTCGGGGCTCCGGAGGAAGCAAAACGTGGTCGTAGTCATCACTAACCCATGTGCATTGATAACCTCATGATGCTCACCACCAGGAGTAAGTAATTCCATTGTAGGCGTACTGGAGGTAGATGAAGATGGATGACATTGATTATGCAATCGAGTCCATTTGTTAGGGTTTAATCCCTAGTATCAACTATGTTCTGATATTGATGTTGCTATCACTTTGCTATGCTTAATGCTTGTTGCTGGGACCCGAGTGCCATGATTTCAGATCTGAACCCTTTATGTTTTCATGAATATAAGTGAGTTTTAGATCCTATCTTGGAAGTTGTATGCACCTATTACATATTATGATCCGCAGACCCCAAGGTGACAATAATTGGGATACCCTCCGGTGATGACCATAATTTAAAAAGTTCATGTATTCACTACTACCTCTGTCCGGGTTTATTAGGCCCCATTATATCTCACGTCCAAGTTAGACCATGTATTTGACTAAAGATAGATAAAATATATGCTACACAATTATATTGTTGGGTTTGTATTTGAAAGAGGTTTTCTATGGTATAATTGTTATGATATATATTACAATTTAATTAGTTAAATTCATGGTCAAACTTTGGCACAAAATGAAAGGGGGCCTAATAAACCCGGACGGAGGGAGTAAGTGTTAATGCTTTGATCCGATTCTCGTAAATGGAGTGCCTCAATTACCCTTAGATTTTCATTAGGACCCCACTGCCAAGGGAGGGTAGGACAAAATATGTTATACAAGTTCTTATTATAAGCACGCACGACTATATACAGAATAGATGCCTACATATGATTGATGCATTTGTGTTATTGTGTATCGTTCTAGATTGTGAGTGTTATATGATTGATGTCATCCAAATATCCATCGCTAATCCATGCCTACGCTTTGCTCATATTGTCTTTGCTAAGTTACTACTATTGTTGCTGCTGTTACAACTGGTACGGTTGCAGTTACTACTGTTACTGTTACCACTACTAACAAAACTATCAAACTACTGTGCTACTAATATTTTGTTGCAGAGAAATAACTTCTCAGGTGTGGTTGAATTGACAACTCAACTGCTAAGGCTTATAAATATTCTTTGACTCCCCCTGTGTCGAATCAATAAATTTGGGTAAAATACTTTCCTGGAAGACTGTTGTGATCCCCTATACTTGTGGATCATCAGCACTGAAGTTGGTTTCTTGGCCGGCATATCTAGTTAATGGCAATAGACAAACGAACGGGCATCCCGTTTGAATGCGGTAGATATCCGCCCCTCCCATCCAGTAATGCCTCTCCTACATTCAATAGGCACGACATTGGCGAAGCGGCGCTGGCGGCTCTCTCGACCGACGAGCCACTTCAATGTCGATGTCAAGGAGAGGTCATGTATGCTCTGGGCTGACGTTAAGGTGGAGATACCGCTCTAGACCGGTATGGATGCAGGCAACCGCTTCTGGTGGGAAAGGGCACATGCAAGGGAGGGTGTTTTGGGTGGACCATGGTTGTATGACGCCCACAAAGCCACCCGTCTAGTCTGTTGCCGGTTTGCGGGACAAAGGACGTCCGGAGCGGCCAACGGACAGATCCAAGACTGCATTGGATGAAAAAAATACGTCCGGACCATGCATTCTGGATGTATGCGGGCAGTTTGAGGGCCCGCGTTGGAGATGCCCTTAGCCTCACAAGAAGCCCTCCGTCTGTCACATTCGACATAAATGGAAATAAAATAGAAAAACCAATACTAATGGGGTACAAACGTTCTGAATTTTGTAAAATGTGTTCTCTCTAACATGATAGAAGGGACCCGAGAGTGCATTTGAAATATCTATAAACAATACAAGCATACCTTACAAAAGGACCTCGAAAGAAAAGAAAATGACTGACCATTCCTTGCATTTTGCAAAAAGGACCCAGAGTAGAGTGCAAACAGTACAGGTCAAAACCAGAAGCCTCTGTTGCCGAACACAAACCACTTGGGGTGGTCGGTTCACTACACAATCTCCACCAGATTTGAAAAAATGAATCAAGAGCTTGGCCTGCATTGCCCCTCATTTGACGACGACACATCGAGAGGAAGAAAGGCAGGCGACGAGGCTCCATAGGGTTGCCATTCGACCATAAGAAGCGTGGAGGCGAAGGCAGGCAACACACCTAGGTGTGCCATTGCTTCCTCTGTAGCCCACTGATCTCCACCATGGCAGCAATAAGGGCAGTACAAGCAAAAAGATCCCCCTCACCAGATCTGGGGAACCCACAACGTTATTCATGGAGTGGCTGGTGGAGAAGCCCCTCACGCCATTCGGCTCCAACCACCGAGCAACATAGGGAGAAGAGAAACAACCAGCAAACGTCCGATGCAACCCACATCTAATGAAGATCTCGAAATATTCGTTAGATGCCACATGGCAACATGACAAGCCAAGCCTAATAATACTGCTACTATTATATGCATGTAGATCTGAGGCATTTTTCCTAGACTTCATTGGTCGGTCTCTTGGCCGAACTAGGCATGGATCTGGCTGAGAAACCCTCAAGACTCTCAAGCCGTGGAATGAAGGGAGGTGGAGGAGAGGAAAGAAGGGCCCCAACTTGGATTTTGGTTGTACCTCATTTCACTTTTACACACTTAGAGGTACAAATGAGTATCTTTTAGAGAAACAATCTTGCTTTATTGACAAAATAATTATAGTATTCAAATAGAGCAATAATTTCATAATGATTCGTGCACGAAGCCATCAGAGTTTGTTTTGTCGACTTCCAAGAAAAGCTCGTACCTCCGCTCAAGAAGACAAAACCAGTCTGTGACCTCGCATTATGCGGATTCCATAGGTATCCAGCATCACAATATCCCACCATGGTCTTATCTTGATTTTTCTGATAGAACAAACCAATATCTTTGGTGCCTTGAAGATATCTGAAAATGTTATTCACACCAACCCAATGCCTCTTAGTTGGTGATGCACTGAATCTAGCCAATAAATTTATTACAAATGATATATTAGGCCTAATGCAATTTGCTAGATACATTAGTGCCCCAATAGCACTGAGGTAAGGGAACTCAGGTCCTAATACCCCTTCATCATCATCCTTAGGTCTAAATGGATCTTTATCTCTATAAAGAGATCTAACAACCATTGTTTTTGTCGATGGATATGCTTTATCCATATTAAATTTCTCAAGAATCTTTTGGATATAAGCATACTGGTGAACAAGTATTCCCGAAGGAAGATATTCAAGTTGTAACCGCAAACAAAATTTAGTCTTACCCAGATCTTTCATCTCAAACTTCGTGTTAAGATAATTACTTGCCTCATGTATTTCTTGTGTAGTCCCAATGATATTCAGATCATCCACATACACAAAAATAATACAAAGTCCATCTTTAGATTTCTTGATAAACACACATGGTCAATCACTATTATTTGAGTAACCTTTCTGAAGAAGGAATATACCCAGTCGGTTATACCACATTCTTCTCGACTGCTTCAAGCCATACAATGACTTCTGAAGCTTTATGCAATACATGTTGCGATTAGACTTTTGATTCGGAAGCTTTATTCCCTTAGGAACTTTCATATAAATATATGAATCCAGTGACCCATATAAATGCAGTCACAACATTCATCGGTTGGATGGACAAATTCATTTTCACTGCCAGTGATATTAAATATCGGAACGTTGTTCCACTCATAACAGGAGAATATGTTTCATAATAATCGATGCCGGGTCTCTGCATGAACCCCTGTGCTACAAGCCTTGCTTTGTATCTCACCACCTCATTGTTCTCGTTCCTCGTACGAACGAAAACCCATTTTGCCCCCACAGGGAACACATGCTGAGGAGTGGGTATTACTACAGTAAATACCCCTCTTTTTATGAGCGAGCGCAATTCATCCTCAATTGCTGCCTTCCATTTGGACCAGTCTGAGCGCTACATGCACTTTGCCATGGACTTAGGTTCGCAATCCAACTCAAGGCCTTCTGCAATTCTAGAGGAGAAATAAATGTCGACAACGGTAGTCTTTCCATTGTATGATTCTCCTGAATCAACATAGTTAATGGATATCTCATCAATACCTTTTGATCCTTCGTGATTTTCCTCAACAATTGGATCAAGATCTTCTGATGTCCCAACACCAAAATTTGTGTGCACACTCGTACTGGGTTCTGGATGTCCAACATCCTTCTGGTGTCCTTCAACCCTAGGTTGAATATCCACATCTAGTTGACTTGCATTTACTATTTGAGGATTCCTCATTCCCCTTGGACGGTTCTGTGAAGCCTTGTCCTTTGTGTCAAGATTTCTCCCCCTCTTAGGTGGCTGAGTAGATATAGGTCACATCAACTCTCTGTGGCATATTCATAGCGGGAACATTTGATTTTGTGACACCTTTATAATCAGTAAATGCATCTGGCATATTATTTGCAATATTTTACAAATTTCTAATCTTCTGAACCTCCAGTTCAGACTCATTCGTACATGGATCTAAGGACTGGATGCCTTTCACATCCCAATCTATTTCACGACATTCTTTGTGGTTATTCTCTCCCCCTAATGCGGGGAAATTGTCCTCATCAAAAATGCAATCAGTGTGCCGGGTTGTAAACAAATCCCCTGTCAGGGCTTCTAGGTACTTAATGATTGACGGAGAATTGTACCCCACATATATCCCTATTCGTCTATGAGGGCCCATTGATGTACGCTGCGGTGGTGAGATCGCTACATATATCGCGCAACCGAATTGCCGCAGATGGGAAATACTTCACTACTGCAGGAATGCCTAGCAGTGGCAGGCGCAAAAAGGCCATCAGTGGTGGGCCAGGCTCCCAGAGGCGCCCGCCACTGACCTTCCGCCACTGCTATAGCCTCATCAGTGATGGGCACCCGCCCACCACTGGTAGAGTCCCTGCAGTGGCGGGCGGCGCGAGATGGCCCGCCGCCGTTCATGCAATCTGCACTGGCGGGTGGTTGCTTGTGCTCGCCATTGATCCATTCACTGGGAATTAAAGTAATATTCGAAAATGGTCATTGTTGACACACATTAGCATAAATGAAAGAAACACATGGATGGATGTATATATATCATTATTGATGACAAGTTGAGTTCAAACAGATGACTAGATTTCATAAACCTTACAAGTCGAGACCGAACTGCTAGATCGAGACCAATAATGATAAAAATAAATCTTAAACTAGAGCTTAATCTTACTAAAATACTATTAATGAGCAGAATCTGATGGTGCATAATCTAGTGGTGGTGGGGGTATTCTCGGCGGAAGTATCCCCATAACACTTCCCCATCGGGCTCTCAGAGCCGGGCACGAAGATGTCACTTGTTGCATCGCCCATTCCATAACCAAATGGGGATTACTCTGAGGCGGCATCCGAGCATGCTTTGCAGCGTTGGCCTCCTAGTAGATGACCTCTGCTGCAACTTTTAGTTGTGTTCGGCATAACTCTTGCACATATTGACTTCGTGCTTCCACTAACTACTCTGAGTCTCCTGTGCCATATTCTCCGCCTCTTTCAGCTCTCATATACAATCTCTCCATCCGAACACTACATCATCAATACCTTTTCCCGCCGCCACCAACTTCCTCCGCCACTCCAACTCCTGTTCACGAGAACGTCTAGGAACCATGAAATCCTTGTAAATGTTGTCATACAGAAAGAATATCATTAAATCCTTACATGTGCAAATTTTGGCATGATATTTGCTTAACAATGGACATATTAAGTGCGAGAAATTTGGCGAAAAAGAGTTTAATCAACTTTTCGCCAAAACATTTGCACTTAGCATATGAAAATTAATAACAAAACCTTCAGGCAGTGGGATCCCTCCCGCCCTCCCTCCCTCTCACTCTCTCTCGCGCGTGCCATGGTGATGTGCATCAAAGGGGTAGATGGGAGGAGGAGAGGGGGAGGGAGATGGAGATGCTACCTGCTGTGGTGGGTGGTCGTGGTCATGCTTGGACCTACCAGAGCCATGCCAGTGCAGGATCCAGCAACCTTTGGTCGACGCTGGTGGTAGATTCCAGTGAAGAATAGGGGAGGCACCTGAAACCCTAGCCACGAGCAAGGGTGTAGGCCTTGAGGCGCCGATCTGGATGGAGGGGAGGGAGGGGCGGAGCTTGAGGACCTTGGGGTCATGCTGCGCGCGGCCGGACCTCGCCCGAATCAGCCAGCATGGGCGGTTGTGGTGGCGAGGTCACACGGGAGAGAAGGGCTCACAACAAGAGATGGTGACGGTGAGGGATAGAGAGAGAAAGGGGATCGCGAGCGAAGGGGGGTGCGGGGTTGTGTCTCCGTCCAGCTGGGCCTCAGAAGCCAAATGGGCTAGCATGTTTTCTTTTGGAGTGGCGGGCCATTTTTATAGCCCGCCGCTATTTTTTTATATTCAATTTTTTGAGAACTAAAATGAATTTCTAGGTAATTAATATAGGTGTACAACTAAAGGGCATCTCCAACACTCTCGTCGTAAAACGCCCACAGACGTTTCAACCGATGTGGCCGAACGTTTCTTGCCGTCAAACATAATGCCCAAAAATTATATTATCCCGTAAAGCACATAGATATGGGCAAGAACATGGTGGTTTTTGGCATTTTAATTCAGAAAAATTCAAGAGACGCCTGAAAAATACGAAATTTAGTATGGTGTCATGATATGAACCGTAGAAGTTGTGTTAAAAAATGAGAATGTATCGTAAAAATTGTCATGTAAAGTGCTTACAAATTTGACCATCTCCGAGGAAAAGACAAGGTTGAAATAGGTAACAGGTCAAGTTTGCATGTGAATCAGGCGCTGCTTTGTCGGCTAACCTTTAAAAAATTACACATTTAATACACACCATTACATATATCATATCAAAGTTTGGCATTTTTTGGGATTCATTTTCTATTTTAAGCAATTAAAAGCATTTATAGACATTTGATGTCTTAATAATAGCTAATTAACAGGAAAAAGTGCCAAACTCCTATATAAAACTTTAAATGTTGTACCTTTAATATAGAATTTCTTTTGGCCCGTTAGCCTAAACATAGAACACTAAAGTGTAACATTACGAAAAATGGCAGAATAAATAGCAGTGGCGGGCACATATGTGTGCCCGCCACAGGTATTTGAGTTATCAATGGCGGGCCCAAGACATCGCCCGCCACAGGTAGTTTTGAACAGATTTGCCTTGTGTCCAAACAAATACATGTGGCGGGCACGTGTCACTGCTCGCTACAGGTAACACAAGTAGCAGTGGCGGGCGCTAGTTTGACCCCATCACAGGTAACATTTGTCCCATGACAAATCTGGACAGCTGTTACCAGTGACGGGCGCAAACTGGCTCCCATCACTGGTAATCCAATAGCAGTGACGGGTCGGTTTTGGATCCCGCCACTGCTAGACAGTGCCCGCCACTGATTTGAGGTCATCTATAAGCCCTTTTCCTGTAGTGATTGGCTGATTTCCACGTACTGCAACAGTGAGAACGTATGATATGCAGTTGGTTGAATTTGTATCAACTCTGCAACATGTAATACCGCATGACCCCAACATGAAGCTGGAAGATTACTATTCTGTAGGAGCGTCCTTGGTATCAACTTGATCCTCTTGATAAGTGATTCCGCAAGACCATTCTGGGTATGTACATAAGGTACTGAGTGCTCCATAGAAATGCCCAAAGCTAGGAAGTAATCATTAAATGCTTGTGAACTAAATTCCACAGCATTATCCATCCTGATGGTTTTTATCCTATGCTCAGGATGATTTGCTCCCAATTTAATGATCTGAGAAATTAGCTTTGCAAAAGCAGGGTTCCTTGTTGACAGAAGACACACATTTGACCATCTCGCTGATGCATCAATTAGGACCATGAAATATCTGAATGGTGCAGATAATGGTTGTATTGGACCACAAATATCTCCTTGAATACGTTCAAGGAAATCAAGTGGCTCATCCTTTATTTTCACATAAGATGGCCGTGTGATCAGTTTCCCAGTTGCACTTGATATGCATACAAAATCCGATGATTTTAGGAACTTTCTATCCGTTATGTTGTGTCCAACAGAACCATCAATAATTTTTCTCATCATTCCAATACCAGGATGACCCAGGCGACCATGCCAAATCTTAAACTTATCAAGATTCTGAAAAATTATCTTGTACGCCATATGCGTTGCTGGTTTAATGTATGTATAAGACAACCTAGAAGATAGAAAAGGCAAATTCTCAAGGATTTTCTTTCGAAATCCCTTTTGCTGAGTTATGAGTAGGCATTCAACCCCACTCTCTTCATTAGTTTCTACATGGAAACCATTTTTGCTGATATCCTTAAAACTCAGCAAGGTACAAGTAGAATCTGGATACAATAGAGCATCCGGAATTACAAATTTAGTACCCAGAGGGAGTGTAATTGTACCCTGACCAGAACCAACAATTATAGTGTCTCGACTAGCAATTGTCATGACACTTCCGTTACTCTTCTTGAGTGTCTGGAAATACTTCATCTCCCTAAGTATCGTGTTAGTAGATCCACTATCAACTAAACACATTTCCTCCTCCATTGTATTATTTCTTGAAGTTCGTTCCGATTTTCTCCGACGAGTTTGTGGTGGCCTGTCGCTCTCGCGGAAGAGGCGTGCGTGATAACGTGTAAAAGAATAGTGTGAGTGAACAGTAAGAATCACTGTTGATTGAAAGCGATGATATACATATTTATATCCCCGCAAGGGACGCGTCGTTACAAGAGAGGGCGCGTCCGTTATATTAGGACGCGATCTATCGGGAGAGAAACCGTAAGTCGGTTTTGCTTAAGCAGAGGTTGCTATTAATTAAACTAATGAATTAATCATAACAATTTTCATGCATCGGAAAGTGTCATGCAAATTAGTACAGGTTTCGAGGTAAATGTACTGAATTATCAGCTGTACGTGGCAGATATAGATTTATGCTATGATCGCACACGATTAGTATACGGGATTATATGCGCCACTATAACTCGTAATCCACCTAATCTCCCATGTAATAGAGTAACGACTACACCAGATAGAAACCTAATGGATCGTGTGGCCAATATAAATATTCGTGTATGCATGTATCAGCAACGATTACTAACCTAATCAGTGTACTAATTGTATATACGGTCTACGCCGAGGTCAAAGCTCGAATTGAAGACACGGTCTTGAGTGAAAGTTCAGATGCAACATACACTTGCTGCTTTACCTAATTCCCTATTTTCTTAATTATGCCTGGCTGTATGCATATGCGTGTCCAAGGTCAGCCCTGCTAAGTCTTTTGGTTGGTTTTTGGAGTTCATAACAGTGGGCATTCATACATGCACATTAATTGTATACTCTCAATACAATGACCTGGCTAATCATCTTTGTTTGGTGTATTATAAATGCAATGACCCGGCTATCATACACAAATAATCGGGGATGATTAAAATGATCAACTTCTCCAAATGCTTTCACCCCTTTCCCTTGGCTGCTAGGGAAACTCTCTCCTTCAGACTTTGTCGGCAAGCCAATGGATTCGCCTGGCACCTGCATGCCGCTCCGACAGCCGGTGGCGGGGGGGAATCATGGTTCCCTTGCACTCGCTAGTAGTTTAGGTTAAGTTTTTTAGTCTTCGCAGGTGCGGCACTTGGACGGTTGGCGGCTTCTTCTTTGATT